>CM051243.1:114488933-120159214 GCA_027917425.1 Gastrophryne carolinensis
TGTTTGTCATTTGTCAAGTGTATTCTTAATATTTGGGGTGAAATATGTGAAAAAAAAATAGAAAAAAAATCTATTTTTTACAATTTGTAGTGTTTTTTTGTAATAAAAAATGTAAGTTTGTCAATAAAATCTTATTGCGTGTGAAATCCCAATTTCTCCCGGTTACAACGGTACCACATGTGTATTGGTAGACACCCTTTCCTGCCCAGGAGACTCCCCCAAACTGAAACAGCACTTTAAGAGATTTTTAGATCAAATACAGCTATGCTAAGCGCTATGTGCACCTTGCAGTTTTTTTAATAAAAACAACCCTTTACATTTGAAATACCCCCCACAAACTATATATTCTCTGGAAATACACACTTCAAGCTTTCTAGGCGTACCAGGCTTGTTGATGTTGCCACAGTTTTCTGGAAGTTCTCCCTCAATGTATTCTTTGGTTACACAGAGCTTCCCTAAAAAAGCAGGATCAAAGCCACATTTTCCTAAAAAAAACTATATGCAAACAAGAAAAAACAAGTTAATCTGAAAAAGCAACATCCCCCGAACCGAACGATACCCAACATGCATAGCTACTGTCAAAAGAAGAGTTGCCAAACACCAAAAAGTAAAGCATGTGCACAATGGTAATTTTGCTTGAAAATTTCAGCTCTGCAGACAAAGTGCACACCTTGCGCTTTTTCTACCAAAACAACCCTTTACATTTGGAATACCCCCCACAAACCATACATTCCTTGAAAGCATGATAAGCTTTCTAAGCATACCCAGCATGTTGTAGTGGGCCCATCTTTCTGAAAGTAATCCCTCAAAGAATTCTTTGGTCGCACAGGGTTCCCTTAAAAAATGTATAATAAAGCAGAATAAAAAATGAGTTTTCCTAAAATATCAAGCTAAATCTAAAAGCGCAAGGTCCCCTGAGCAGAACGATACCCAACATGCATAGGTACTATTAACCCTTTTAACTGCCAGCCTACTTGAGATTTTGTCACCCTCTCTTGACAGGTCATTTTTAACCATTTTGCGCTATGCTTAACTGTGATTTTTGCAGATATTTCCAGGAAAATGATATATTTTATTTTTGCGGCAGAGTTTAGGCTTTAACATGAAATGTCTTGTTTGTAATTTTTTTACTGTTTTTTAAAATATTTTTGAGTAAATTAAACAAAACAAAAAAAATATTTTTTTAGAAAATTGTCTCCTTTATTTCAAATAAAACCTTTTTTTTTTTTTTTTTTTTTTTTTTAATAAAGAAAACCATATTGCACGTGAAAGCCCCCTTTCTCCCGATTACAACGGTACCACATATGTATCGGTAGCCCCCTGTTACTGTTCAGAAGACCCCCCCAAACTGAAAAGAACACTTTATAACATGTAAAAATAAAATACAACTACAATCCACACTATAAAGGGTTAAATCAAGAAAAAGATTGGCATGGGGTTCCCCTTCCAATGGGGGGGGGGGGTAATCCCCATTTTTTTTTTAATTTTAAGGGTTAAAAACCCTTAAAAATTCCCATAAAAATGACATGGGGTCCCCCCTACCCAGCATAACCAGCCCGGGCATCGGCTATGCAGAGTTTGTAGAACAGGGCGCAGGGGCCAGCTTTGGTGGCCCCCCGCCCTGCCAAGTACAAGCCTGCACTGCCTAAATCAGCCCGGACCCTTCTGCCCCCCCTGGGCTTCGGGGAGACAGGTAATAGGGGGGCTGGGGTTAATGGCAAGTCACCCGCTAGCCGCAGGTGACTTGACAGCCCCCCAGCCTTGTGAACTGGTATAGGGGTTTCATGGACTCCTTACAAGTTCACAATGGGTAAAAGTGGACCAACACCCAGGGCTGATCGGCCCGGGAATCTATAAGATTCCCAGACCGTTCTATTCCCTCCCCCCGGGGCATCCAAAATCGGGATGCCCCTCTGTGTGAAACCCCCCGGAACACCCGCTACCACTTACCTGAATCCCGGTCCTACGGCGCATGCGTGGGCCGCATCCCCGCTATCCCTCTAGCAGGGTGCGTGCCCGCGCTGGCTATTTATGAATGGCCGGCACGGGCACGCTCCCTGTTAGAAGGAAGTGGGGGATGTGGTCTCCAGCACGCTCAGAGTGGCTGAGCTTAGACGTCTCTTAGACGTCCATAACTCAGCCGCTCTGAGCGCGCTGATTGGACGAGCGGCCGCGCATGCACCATAGGATCAGGGTGAGATGAGTTATTGTGGGGTTTCACAGAGCGGGGCATCCCCAATCGGGATGCCCCGAGGGAAAGGACCAATACCCAGGATAGTCAAAATCCTGGGTGTTGGTCCACTTTAAATGTAAAAAAAACCACAAACACACCACACCACACCACAAAATGCTGTAAGCATTTTATACCTGCTGTGTAACAGGACATAAGCGGTTAATTTAAAAAAAAAATTGACATAGGGTCCCCCCTCCCAGGGAAGGGGGGACCCCATTTTTTGGGGAATTTTAAGGGTTAAAAACCCTTTTTTATTTTTATTTTAGTTTTTTTTACAGTTAGCAGCTGCTGCTGCCGAAGTGGGGGGGGGCTATTCCGGGGCTCTCCTGGAGCCATCAGAGCCCCCACGGGGGATCGGATGGCACCAAATTAAAGAGGAGACCCGGCCGGATCCAACGAGGGGTCAGGTGAATATTTTTTTTTTTTTTTGCCCGCTAGCAGGGGTAAATGCCAGGCACGTGAATTTTACGTGGCTGGCACTTAAAGTGACGGAGAGGCAACCACGTAAATTTTACGTGGCTGGCATTTAAAGGGTTAAAAAACACATATGAAGTCAATAAGGAAGGAAGAAAAAAAGGAAAAAGGGGGGGGGGAGGGGGCTGGTAGATAGTGTATATATATTCATGGTCATAATGATAATATACATTACAAATATACATTGATTATGCTACCTGGCTGATAAAAGTGAAAGTGCTACAGTGCATGTAAACAAAATTTTTGAGACGAGTGCTAACATGAAATATCCTCCTCCTCTATACAAACTACCATATACATACTATTAAAACAGTGAGGACCAGCCGGGTAGAACAAAAGAAATACAATTACCAGTCTAAAAAAGATCTTACATGGATAATGACCAGCAGCCCACCGCCCCCACGTCTACGCGTTGCGTGACGTCACAGGCGTCACTTCCTCAGGACATTTTATGAGGCTAACAAACTTACGAAAGGAGAAATACTGGCAGTTCTCGAATTCCTGCAGAAAGGGTTTGAGAAGGGACTGGCAGTAACTACACTAAACGCACGGACTTCAGCTTTATCAGTCTATCTAGATTGCCAGTTGAGAAGGAATCAACTAGTCAATCGAAGGAAACACAGATAAGGCCATTCTGAGACCTAACCCTTTATTTTTGCCAAAAATTGCTACATCAGTAAAACGGGTCGCAAGACCTAGTGCTCCCGACATTGCCAGCTACAGTGGGAACAGAAGAAGATCTCTAACTTTTGGGCGTGAGAAGAGCCTTAATTATTTATTTAGAAAGATATAGGGAATGGCGAATAGAGGAACAGCTATTGCCCTTTTAACCTCAGTTCAGTTTTGTGTTTCCTCCCAGGGGGTGGAGCCTCTCCCTCTCTGTGGGTCGTGCTGAAGGATTCGTAAGAAAAAGCATTACCAGTAAGTCTAGCAGGATTTTTTTCAGTGGAGCGTGGACTTTAACATTTAATGTCCTGTAATTTTTTTCAGTTATTTGTGGGTTTTGGTCCACTATAACTAGCAAGCTGTCACCCTTTGCATTTTTTTTAAGGCGTGGGGTTCCCCCACCAGCTATGTGAGCTGGAGGCTGAGTGGCAGTCAGCTAACTCCACCAATATAAAAAAAACCCTACCTGCAGTGGGGAGCGAGCTGTCTGTAGCCCAGCGTAGGACAGAGAATGGGTGTTCTGTCCCGCTGAAGACAACCGCGGAGGTTCGGAGGCCGTCTGAGGTTCAGGACATTATTTGATGCTGGAAAGTTTATGAAATTATGTAATTTTTATTTTATTTTTTTTAATGTCTCTAAAAATACCAGCCTTGCGAAATTGACATGGCTGGCACTTAAAGATACACAAAAATTGCTACATCAGTAAACGGGTCGCAAGACATAATGCTGTCTGCATTTGACAGACAAGTAAACTAATTTATCAAGAACAGTGGAAAGGAGGGTGGCACAAAATGTGAGCAGATGGCCAGAGCAATCAGTTGGGATTACTATCTTTTCTATTTTCTGCCTTAAATAGGAAAATTGGGGAAGGTTGAAACCTCCACCCAAACCTCACTGGACTGCCCCCCCCCCCCCCTCCAGTTTCACAATTGGGAAGTGTTTACTCACCTCGCTGGGGGATCCATCTTCTAAGTCCCTCGGATTCCGGGTGACCTCCCGACAGGCAGTGCCATCTTGCATCCCATCAGGCACTGCATGCGGCCCCAGATCTCGCACCTGCACAGTGCCCATGAATGAGATTCAATGGAGCCACCTGAAACCCCGCGAGAGTTTGCAGAGCTGTGAGATCGGTGTGGAACATTGAGGAGCACGGCTAAAGCAGGTGGCGGGGTGAGGATCGTGCCGGGTGTCGCCCCGTCATTCAAAAGGTAAGTAGGGGCTGATGGGGGGGGGGGGAGGTGGGGTATCAGCCCCTTATTATTTTAGGTCTGATGTTCCTTTAATATATTTGAAGACATTAGCCTCGATTCCCTAAGAGTTAAAAAAAAAAAATGTCATAGTAGTAAAAAAAATCCAGTTCATGAGAAAAAAGTTTTCACTGTTGCTGAATCACCAGATAGGAAGGAAGACAATGAAAGTCAAGGGACTTTTTACTACAGTAAAAAGAGTAAGAAGTTCAATACTTTTTTCCAGGAGTAAAAAAATGGCATTTACTTTCATTGCATTTGTGAAGGAAGAATCCAGTTTAATCCTATAAAATTGCCCGAATCCCCCTGATACCAGTCCAGAGTGCCCCTTTATTTTACCTGTCGTGTGTTGCTTGCTAGCCATAAACATGCACTGGCTTAATCTCTCCAGGAAGGTGAATTAGCATTTATCTGTGAGTTGAGCCAGGCCCTGGCTCAGATCAGACTTCTTGCTGATTCTCTTACACCTTGGTCCAGGCTGAATGAAACCCGTAAGGGACCCCTTACTGGGAAGGCACTAGGACCATGCCCACACGGGCACTCAAACAGCCGGTTGCTGACACAAATTTGACCGTAGCTAGGCCACTATATCCCAGCCCCAAGTCAGGCACAGAAGCGAAAACGGCCCAGAAAACTGTTGCTATAACTAGTGTGAACCCTGAGGAAATGATGATCTCAGGTTCTAACCCATCTTTGGTCTCATTGGATGTGTGACATTTGTTTGGGGTCAGAACCAGAGCCATACGACCCTCCTGTCGAAAGTTATAACTCCTAACAGTTTTTAGGTATTTGAGAAGGTTCCCGAAGGGAGGGAGGGAACAGTTCACCCCACAGAAGGGGAGGGGCCAGAAGGCCCCCTGAGGCATAAAGCGGGCCAGCTCTTGTCACTGTCTGGGGAGGGAGGTTGTGTTACATGCATGCCAGAGGTGCCCAGAATTTCTACAAGCTGTTCATACATTTCCCTGTGGGAGCCCATCATCACTACTCTGCATCTGCATTCTTAGCTACTGTTATCTGTTTTGTATCTGCTTGTAATAAGCTGTACATTATATCCCGCTTTCTCAGACTGGTGTTATATATTCCATAACTCATATTTTCTTAGTGTGCACCTAACGCATTAAAATATATCATTAATTTGAGCTGGCTCTTTTTGCTTTAAACATGAACTCACAGGTCTGGCCTTTTGGCGTAAAACAAGCCCCTGACAAGTTAACAGACTAGGACAAGGTAAAAAACGTATTGCGTGTGTGGCTGTGGCGTCAGCTGGGCTCACGAAATGCGCGTTTTTCCTGAGAGTATTCCTGTCTGGTGATTCACTAAAATTTAATTCTCATGCTTCTTTTCATGAATTTAATTTTGTACCACCATTTTTTTCAACTTTTAGTGAATCAAGGCCATTGGGCTTGATTTAGTAAAGGTAGAAAATAAAGTATTTTTTTTTTTTTTTTGCTTAAAAGACATGATTATGCAAGAGCAACTGTGACGCACGATTCAGCAACATTGAACCAATGCAGTTTTTGGATGTTGTGAATTTAATTTGAGAGCGAGAAAAAAATGCTCAATTATGTCCTGCAAAAAATATTGTGTGGATTTTGCGTTTGCAAAAATGCTAGCAAGGTGCCACCGATTGCTCCATGCTTGAGTGAAACACACACAAGTTATTTACAGCAGCTTTCAGCTTGAGAAAAGTGTTTGCCAACTTCCACAATGGAGCTCTTCTATCATATTGTCAGAGGAGGCGCAGGGTTCCAATTTCCAAGGTTTTTAGGGAGCGCTTCGATATGGAGCAGTTAGCCGATTTTTTTTGTCACCCTTTGTTGCCAGACCATTTTGCACTATTTTGCGCTACGCATGTACAAATGATGATTTTTGAAAGGATTTCCAGGGCTTTCCCAAATGTATATATATTTTTTTTCAGCAGAGTCTGGGCTTTAACCCTTTAAATGCCAAGCACGTAGTTTCTATGTGGTTGCTTCTGCTACTGTAAAGTGCCAAGCATGTAGAAACTACGTGCCTGGCATTTCCCCCTGCTAGTTAAAAAAAAAAAAAAAAATAAAAAATACTCACCTGACCCCTCGTTGGATCCGGACGGGTCTCCTCTTTAATTTGGTGCCATCCGATCCCCCATGGGGGCTCGGATGGCTTCAGGAGAGCCCCCGGAATAGGCCCCCCCCCCCCCGCTTCGGCAGCAGCAGCTGCTAACTGTAAAAAAATAAAAAAAATAAAAAATGACATTCACTTACCTGTGGTCGCGCTGCCTCCCGATGGGTCTCCTCTTCACTGGGGGGGCCTCTGATCGCCCCCCCTCCCGGCACTTCAGCTTCAGGGGAGCGCCTGAAAGGGCTCTCCCCCTCCTCTCCCGACGGGCGCCGCCATCTTGCTGTTACTCCCTCCCGGATTTCGTCCCGGCTCTCCTCGGCTCAGCTGTCAGATGCCCTGGTGATCGCTGGGCAGAGCAGTGGAGGGGCAGGGGATGCTCTGATCCCCTGCCCCCCCTCCTCTGGCCAGCGATCACCAAGGCATCTAACAGCTTATCAACACAGGAGCTGACAATCGCTTTTTTTTTTTTACTGTTAACCCTTTGTGAACTGGTAATGGGTCCATGTATTCTTTGGTTGCAAAGAGTTTCCCTAAAAAAAGGATAAAAAAGCAGAATCAAAGCCACATTTTCCTAAAAAAAAAAAAAAAACTATATACAAACAAGAAAAAACAAGTTAATTCAGAAAAAGCAACATCCCCGAACAAAACAATACCCAACATGCATAGGTCCTGTCAAGGGAAGAGTTGCCAAACACCCCAAAGTAAAGCATGTGCGTAACGGTAATTTTCCTTGCGCTTTTTCTACCAAAACAACCCTTTACATTTGGAATATCCCCCATAAACCATATATTGCCCTGTAGTGGGTTCATCTTTCTGTAAGTGATCCCTTGAAGAATTCTTTGGTTGCACAGGGTTTCCCTAAACCATGTATAAAAAAGCAGAATAAAAAACACGTTTTCCTAAAATATCAGTATGCAAACAAGAAAAAACAAGCTAAATCTGAAAGCGCAAGGTCCTCCGAGCAGAACAATACCCAACATGCATAGCTACTTTTAACCCTTTTAACTGCCCGCCTAATTGAGATTTTGTCACTCTTTTGACAGGTCGTTTTCACCATTTTGCGCCATTTTTGCAGGAATTTCCAGGAAAATTATATATAAATATTTTGCGGCAGAGTTTAGGCTTTAACATGAAATGTCTTGTTTGTAATTTTTCCACTGTTTTTTAAAATATTAAGTAAAAAAAAATATTTTTTAGAAAATGGTCTCCTTTATTTTAAATAAAATGTATTTAAGAAAACCATATTGCATGTTATAGCCCCAATCTCCTGATTACAACGGTACCACATATCTATTAGTAACACCCCCCCCCATTCTTGCCCAGGAGAACCCCCAAATTAAAAAGAGCACTTTATAACATTTACAAATAAAATACAACTACTTTCCGCACTATAAAGGGTTAAATCGAGAAAAAAATTGGCCTGGGGTCCCCCTTTCCAGGGGGGGGGGGGCAACCCATTTTTTGGGGGCATTTTAGGTCCCCCCTACCTGAAATAACCAGCCGGGGACCAGCTATGCAGGCCTTGTAGGAACAGGGCGCAGTGGCCTGCATCCCTTCCCAGGGCAATTCAGGTTGCTGCACATAAAAATAAATGTACCTTTTTATAACTTCTGCTGTGGTCAATTTTTTTTTTTTTTTTGTAATATATTTTTTATTGAATATTTTAAACAATTATAAGCATACAGAAAGAAAGAAAAGCACAGGACTTAAACCGGACTTCTGCGCCTCGAGCATGCAATGAGGGCAACCAATACGAGCGTTGAAATATCAGGATTTGTTTGAAGGGTTTACAGTGATAGTGACACAGTTAGTCACTCATTAAAGCCTACAACCCCCTTCTGACTTAACTAATGCCAACGTTAAAATTATCCTATAATACAGCAGCATCGACAACAATTATGCCCCATCTCAAGCCCGTAAGGTTAGCCCATTTGTCGGTCTCCCCGGCTCCCCCGTGTGGTGGACCCAGGGGACACCTCCGTCGCTTAGAGCCGAGATCGGGGGCTCGTGAGTGGCCGCCCGTTGCCAGGGGGTACTGCTCCTTGGTTGACCATCATCCCCATCGACTACAGACCCGCCGGCATATCCGCTCAAGGCTTCTTCCGCCTCCAAAACCACCCAAGGAAGCAGGGAATAGAAGAAGAAGGATATAAGAAATAGAAATGAAAAAGGGAGAAAGAAAGGACAGAAGGAATATGCGCCGCATTACCCAACTCCCTCAAGTATATCCCGAATCTCCGGGGATCTTTTAGAAACCTCCCATATTGCCCATGTCCTGGAGTGTCTCTCAGCCCCCCCCTCAACCCCGTCAAGAGCCAACTCCTCCATCCGTTTGATGTTTTCCAGCTCCCCAAACCATTCCATCAAGGAGGGTACAGTACTCCAGCGCCAGTGTCGGGGCATTACGGACCTGCCTGCCGTAAGCATATGCCTTAGCAGGCCCCTCCCCCTCGTCGCTACTGGGCCCGGAGTCATGGACAGAAGTACCACCTGGGGAACGTTAGGAATACTCTCAAGGGTCGTACACTCAAATATCCTCAACACCCCCTCCCAAAAGGTCTTAATAGAGGGGCAATCCCACCAGATATGGGTCAAGGTTCCAAGGGCCCCGTTGCACCTCCAGCAATTACCCGTCTCAGCTCCCTCGAACCTCACCAAGTCCGCAGGGCTTCTGTACCATCTGGTCAGGATGTAGTTCCTTTCCTGGGCTCTGCAAGCTATCGAGAATTTGTGTGTCAGGGTAAAAGACCCAATTCTTCCACCCATCTCCTACAAAACTGCGGGAATTCCTTCTCCATACCCGCAGTCAGATCTTATATAGGGATGAAATTGCTCGTGGCGGAGGGGATTGGGCCCTGAGGATTTTTTCCAGCGTCGTTAGTGGTTGGGACAAAGGGGTTACAGGAGCGAAGGACCCAACAAAGGCGCTCAACTGGGCATACAGGAACCAGGACAGCCTCCCGCCCCCCTCTCTCTCCCCCAACTCAGTCAGTGTGGGCATGCCGGAACCAGAGGTAATCTCACCCAGTCTTGTGTCCTGGGTAGCATCCCACACTAGGAATGTCTTCCAGTCCCGGGGTGAAAGCAGGGTTGTTGAAAGTGGGGTGAGAGGGCCAGGTCTGTGCGATAGGCCCCTCTGCTTCAGAGATTTATCCCATAGGGTCAACAGAGGGTTTACTAAGTACGGGAGTTCCCGCCTCTTAGGGCGGTATTCGGGGTCCACCCAAGGCAAGGCGGTCAAACTGGCGAAATATCATTTTCCAGTCCGACCCATTGTTTACTCCCCCTGTGGTGGAACCAGTCTACAAGCCTCGCCAAGACCGCAGCCGCGTGATACGCTTTCACAACGTCTTCCTATTCACCCTGGGCTTCTTGTTATCCCATATGAAATTAAAGAAAGCGGCCTGTAGCTGCTTAAAGAACTCCCGTTCCGGGAGCAATGGCAGCGTCTGAAATACGTATAAGAACCAGGGCAGTACGTCCATTTTTAGGATATTTGTTCTCCCTAACCAGGAGTATTGTTTTTTAGCATACGTTCTCAAATTCTCCAATGTGCTGTTGAGGAGCGGTGCGTAGTTTAATTTATATAGTCTCCCCAAGTCAGTGGATACCTGCACCCCGAGATATTTTATTGACTCCTTTTGCCACTTAAATGGGAAATTTGTCCAGATTAAGTCTTGGGTCCGTTCGTCCAGGGAGATATTCAAGATCTCTGTTTTGGCCATATTAACTTTAAAGTTGCTTAGCCTGCTAAACCTTTCAAATTCCTGGATGATGGAGGGCAGAGAGGTATGGGGGGAAGCTATGTACAGAAGGAGATCGTCAGCAAAGAGGGAGAGCTTGTATTCCTTCCCCCAGCATGGCACTCCCTTAATAGAGGGATTGGCTCTCAAGGCATTCGCCAGGTGTTCCATCACCAGAACATAAAGCAAGGGGGATAGGGGGCGCCCCTGTCGAGTACCATTCCTAATATTAAAAGACCTGGAGAGGGTGCCGTTGACTTTAGCAGTGGGGTCATGATAAAGAGCCATTATTCTATCTAACATAACTGGTCCCACTCCCACCTGGGACAGCGCAGCTCTCAGGAACCCCCAGTGCACCCTGTCGAATGCCTTCTCCGCGTCTACTGCCATAAGGCAGGTTGTGACTTCCTTAGTTTGGGCATAGTGTACTAGCGATATCGTTTTGATAACATTGTCTCTAGTCTCCCTTCCCGAGACGAACCCAACTTGATCATTATATATCATCGAGGGTATCGGGCTGGAGCCTGCTCGCCATAATTTTAGCAAACAGTTTGATATCCACATTGATCAGTGAAATCGGTCTGTAGTAACCGGAGAATGGCCATCCTTCCCAGGTTTCTGGATCACTACAATGTGGGCCTCCAGGGTCTGTCTCGGGAAGGGGCAACGACTCGACACAGAGCTAAATACTTTTGTCAGGAACGGGGCTATCTGGGGTTCCAGCACTTTATAAAACCTGGGTGTAAACCCATCTGGCCCTGGACTCTTTCCCACAGGGGTCCCCCCTATGGCCCGCTCGACCTCCTCCTGCCTTACCGGTTCTTCCAACGCCTCACTTTCTTCCGGTGGAATGGTCGGCAGGGCTGTCTCCGCTATATAATTGTCTAAGTCCCCCCCGTTCCTCCCTCGTGTTCCACTCGCTGGGTCGTTGTCAGTGTTGTACAGGCTCGAATAGTAAGATTGAAATTCGTCCGCTATTTGGGGGGTCTTGTGTACCTCCCTGCCATCTATCATTTTCAAACTGGGGATATACGTACATCCCTGCCTTGGGTGGAGCGACCGCGCCAGCAGCTTCCCGCACTTGTCAGAGTGCTCGTAAAGGCGTGCCCTCCACCTATCTCTGAACCTGAGATAGCATTGGTCGTACTTCTGCCTAGCCTCCAGTAATTCTCGTAATCCCCCAGGGGATAAGAGGGCCTTGTGGGTCCTCTCTAATTCCTGTATGCGCCCCAACGTTTCCGCAATTAGTCGAGTCCTCTCCCTCTTGAGCCTCGCGCCATGTTTGATGAAGACTCCCCGCAGCACACACTTGAGCGCCTCCCACTGCATCGGCAGTGACGTACTGTCGTTGCTATGGTCAACATGGAAGTTGGCCAACACAGCCCTGATCTCATCCATGCATGGCGCGTCTTTCAGTAGGTTATCATTTAGGTGCCAAGTGTATTGCCTAGGGGTCGCATCCACTATCGGGAGGCTCAAGAATACAGGGGCGTGGTCCGACCAGAGCATCTGGCCAATCGAGGACTCGGGGTCTATTGCAAGGGTGTGATGGCTCAGGAGAAAGTAGTTCAGCCTGCTATACATATTGTGAGTGTGGGAGAAATATGTATAGTCCCTCTCCCCCCCCCCCCCCCCATGGAGGACCCTCCAAACATCTACCACCTGCAGGGCCTGGAGAGCCTTGCGGAATCTGTTAAGCCTAGAGTGGGGGATTGCAGATTTCCCCTGAGACTAATCTATCCTCGAGTCCAGGCCTAGGTTAAGATCTCCCCCTATAATCAGCGTCCCGTCCCCAAATTCCTCCAGCAAGCATAGCATACCAATTCCCGCCTCCACCTGTCCCTGATTGGGTAGGTATAGGTTGGCCAGGGTGTAACTTGCCCCACATAAGGTGAATTTGAGGAACAGATATCTGCCCTTAGGGTCGACCACAATCTGCGGGTCTTCTATAGGAACGTTTTTATGTATGGCAATAGACACCCCTTTAGATTTATGCTCGGGATTAGGGCTCTAGATGCACTATTCTCGTCTCGTGGTCTGACCGGGAGCCTTCAAGAGTGGCAACTTTAGCTGTCCTCTATCTCTCTTCGTAGGGCTCTCTCGATTCTGGTCGCCACCGCCTCCAGGTCGGCCTTAAGCTCTGCTTTCGTCGGCAAGTATTGCAGTATCGCCTGAAGACCAGGATCCAGGGCTGGCATTGGAGAGGGCCGACTGCCCAGGGGGCATCCCACAAGGGACACTGGCGGGGGACCGGTCAGGTTGGCAGCCGGGCGTCGGGGGACAACGGGGTGTTTAGATCCCGGGGCGTCGTCATATCTCCGTCCGAGGGAGCCATTATTAGAGGACCCCAAATTGGATCCCGGGGACCACTCCAGCTCGGACAACTTGAAGGGTGTCTGGGCCAGGCTTGAAGGGGGGCTGCCGCTGTGGGGTCTGGCGACGTCAGCCGGTGCAGGGTGTATTTCCACCTGTATCACCCCGCTGGGTCGTCCTGGGGCTCCGCCCTTGCTTCTGGGGGGGGGAATCCCTCCCAGTATCTGAGGTTCTGGGCCCAAGTTGTGTCCCAGGGAGTTCAGCCCAGTGTCCCCCCTCCATTGTAGGAATGGGGCCCACCGGGTGCTCCTCCCGTGGTTCCCAAGGTACCAGTCCGCCTCCACCATCTATCTCCTCCTCTCTAGAGAGCATGATGCCGCTACACTGCTGGGAAGACTGTGTAGCTTCCCCCAGAGGCTCCCAGCAGCTCACTCTGTGCTGGCTTCCCCAGCCCTGACAGCTCACCTCCGAGCCGGTGGCGTCATTGCTGGGGCTGTCTGTCTCCTCTCCACATCGGCTGTGACAGGCAGAGCGCGGCCTCCTCGCTTCACCGCAGCTCCGCAGCCCGCCTCCTCCCGACGCCGGACATGGTGCAGGACTCGCAGCTCCCGTCGCCGCACACATCTCGGGACCGCCGCCTCTCCCTCCACCATATTTGCTGTCAGGGGCCCGTGCAGTGGCCCGCTCGCCCCCTTGGTCGGCGGGTCCCCGGACCCCGGCGCAGCCCTCGGTTGAAAAAAGTCCCCTATAGGAGTCTTAGGGGGACCCTTAACTCTGCCTCCAGCTTTCTTCTTTTTATTGCCCCCCATCTGGGCAGTTTGGGGTCGGAACAGACGCTAAAAAGTGCTAATAGTCAATATGGTCGGACGGGAGCTCTCCCCTTGCTTCCTTACTCCCTCATGCCGAAGCCACGCCCCCTGCTGTGGTCAATTTTAAACAAAATGGTGTCTTGTGGTGCTGCAGGCCAACTACAAAGAGGATGTTTGCTGCCGCTGTGCATTGTGGGGTTTTGTCAGTTGAATTAAGGCAGCGGTAGGGCTGGGATGCTAGGTAAGGACGCTCCAAAATTGGCCGCTAACAGGCTAAAATATTTAAGGTGCCGTTTCAGGTTTGAGTGGGTGCAGGAACAAATATAAGTGCTGACAATGATTCAGTACCATGCATGCATATTGGACAAGGGAGTTTTTTTTCCCAAAAAGGCCCACTCGGGCCAGTTTAGCTACAAAAAACTAAGCAGACGCTCACCCACACAGGAATGTTTATTGGAAAATTTGAGCATAATTTACCATTTGTAAAGCTATTTTCGCTTGCACATGTGGTAAGCTTGCATGCATTTGCAACTTGACATACCGTATTTTTGCCCTATAAGACACACCTGGATTTGGAGCAAGAAAACGCAAAAAATATTCTGAACCAAATAGGCAAGGTGCGGAATCCTCCAATTACAGGCAGTGTGACATCCCCCCCCCGCCTCCCATTCCCTATAGGCAGTGTGGCATTCCCCATAGGCATCAGAAGAAGACGAGGGGAAGTCAACTCATATGTTACGGGTGTTCCTGCATTGCTGGCCAGGCTGCCACACTGTGGGAGGCCAGAAAAAGGAGCGGTAGGTGCTGTCCCCGTCGCTGCTTCTTACCGGCAGGGACACGCAAACACCTGGCTCTGTACAGTGGGTGGGTGTGGTCTGTGCTGACTGTGCAGGCCACACCCACCTGCTGTACAGAGCCGGGTGTTTGCATGTGGCAGCTATGCTGAATCCCTCATCCACAAGTGAATTTTTTTTTCTCAAAGTTTGCTGAATCAAGCCTATTCTGTTACAGTGATCTTATACCCAGAATGGTTGTTTATGTAGTACCAGCACCTAACAAACTGGCACACTCTACTTGTACCTAATTTACTAATCGCATTTCAAATCCTAGCTGGATCTATACCTAATCTTAGTAGCTCTAGTTCTATTTGAAATATGCATTATATTCCTGCAATAATAAGGGTGCAGCCAGACACAGGCACACACATTGGTTAGTAGCTCAAGTGTTTTTTTTTTTTTCTCTGAATGTCCAACATAAAAGGCTTTCTTTAGCAAAACAAATGTGTCAAACACAGGTCCTCATAACAGACTGTTCATTGTATTACAAGTTCGTGGCCACTTAGGCCTACTCACAAATATTGGGCTCTTCTGCCCCAGAGTTGGTGCTACCTGCTCTTCTGCCCCCCCTGGGCTTTGGGGAGGCAGGTAATGGAGGGCTGGGGGTTAATGGCAAGTCACCTACTAGCCGCAGGTGACTTGGTAGACCCCAAGCCTTGTGAACTGGTATAGGGGTCTCATGGACAGCTTCGGTGGCCCCCAGCTCTAAAACCTACAAGCCTTCGCAGCCCCCAGGCTCTTCTGCCCTATTTGGCTCTGGGGGGCAGATAATGGGGGGCTGGGGGTTAATGGCAAGTCACTTACTAGCTGCAGATGACTTGCCAGCCCCCAAGCCTTGTGGGTTAACTGTAAAAAAAGAGGAAAATATTTAAAAAAATCTACTCCCCTCTGATCCTCCACTGTCCCTCTCCGATCTCTGAAGACAGATGCTGGTGATCTCCACCGATCATCGTCCTCTCAGGAGCGGGATGATGTCCTCCCTGCCTCCCCTTTAAGAGGTGAGGATAGATGTGGCGATGGCAGAAGCAGGGTGAGGGAGCCTGTTTTGGGCCCTCTCCTCACGTGGGAGAGCCTGGGGTGAATTGGAGGAGACCTAGTGGGGGGATTATGGGTGCAGGTCAGTAAAGTTTTTCTGTCTTAAGATGTCAACGGTGGGGGCTCTTTCAGGCTCTTTCCTAAAGCTGGAGGAGCTCTGGAGGGTTGGGGGGATCGGATGACCCCCGGGTAAAGAGAAGACCCATCCGGATTGATCAAGGGAGTGATCTACATGAGTCTTACATGGCTGGCACTTAATGGTTGTAGAGGCAGCTATGTCGGACTTGCGTAGCTGGCACTAGAAGGGTTAAAGAACATACTTGCCTTAAACCCTGGACTAAAACTCAAGTGATTTAACACCATAAAAAATATTCTGGTTGCTTTTCTTTCTTTGCTGCAGTTGGTATCTCCTCTTTTCATCGCTTCAGCTCACTCTGCATCCTTTTTTTTTTCACTGTAGCTTTCTATGCTCTGAGCTCCCTAGCTCAGGAAACGTGCGTGTAAAATGTCTTTTTCTTCCTTAGTCTTAAAGTGATCAACCACCAAATAAAAAAAAAAAAAAGTATACACCTTTTGTCCCACGCTGATGATCAGTCCTAGTCTGGCAATCAGCAGCTCATCTTATCACATCCCATGCTGGCAGAGCATGAACTATATAGACCATCTTGTGCCCCTGCCTTCAGTCACAGGGGTGCTACCACACCCTTGCCATTCCCTACAATGGAGGGGGCATCTCAGGCCTTGGTACACCCCCTCTACTGCAATGATTGGAGAGGGCGTGGTAACACTCCTGTGACTATTGGTGGGGGAGTGAGCCCAGTACGCCATCAATCCCAAATTCTGTTCGAGCCAGGTGAGTTGCTGATTGCTGAACTTGGACCGATCAGCTGGGCGTGACAAAAGGTGAATACCCCGTTATTTCTATTGGGTTGTCAATCCCTTTAAGGACTTTACTATTGATAGACTCTCATTACCATGAAGCAAACAGGGCAATATTTTTCCAAACAAGGACCTCAAATAACAGCTATTGTAGTGTGTGTGTGTGGCAATTTTGAACTAAATAAAGCCCAGATTTGTAGAATGATAATACCTACAATGTTTTATAAAATCTTATCTGCAAATATTATTTATAAATTATTGGTTTTGTAATGTTATTCACATTAGTGCCCTCTACAAATGTAATATAATATTTGGTTTCCATTCTACTCCTTAGGACAAGCATTTAAAGCTACTTCTCAAGAGGCTACGAAGATAAGCCTGGCTTACTCCCAGCCGCCTTTGCCTTCAGAGGAGGTGAGCAAATCATTTAATGTTTTGTAATTCCTTTTAAAACTCTTGTGCAAGTGATCCTGTAGCATTAACCTGAAATCCTATATTGAACCTAAAATCCTATAGTGTATGCTAAACTCATGTGCCAGGGTTATTAGTGTGAGAGTCATCCTAAACTTAAAAGGACTCTAAACTCAACAGCAAAAATTAGCCAGCAAGCAGCTCACCCAATGCCTGTCCCAGAAATTGAAGCAAAAATATCAGTTTTGCCTCAAATACATGAGGTATTTACTACAACAAAGAAATAGGACTGCCAGACCAGTCCCAAAAGGGAGGTACCAAATACATGAGGTATTTACACACAATCAGCTTTTCAGGTGATCGGACATGGCTTATTATTTACTGTTCCCGAGGGGCAGAAGATGTTAGTGTTTGCCTGTAGAAGGACTTTAATTTGTCAAATTTTCTGCTCCATAAGATTTTCTCCTCCCCCCCCCCCTCGAATGGGGGGGATGGGAAGGGGGATGGGAAGGGGGATGTGAATGTCTGTGCAACTTCTGGAGCCTATAGCTGCTGCATCACATTGCCTTGAATCCTGGGGGAGCCCTGCTTTTTGTGTAGAGAGTGCAGTACAGATCTATAACAGAGTATGAAGAGATGGGCAGGCAGGGAACATTTAACTGCCCACTAACTGAGTCCCAAGATCGTTTGCTACTCCCCGTTCTACGCAACTCTGTCATGTGACACATGGCTTATGTTACTTGTGTGAACCACAAGTAGACAAGAAGCAGCAAGCAGCACTGGAACCCTGTTTGTGAGTTTCCTGCCCTCCTGTCCTCCACTGTTGGCTCTGTTTGACAGTGTGTATCGAGCATGTAGTGCAGCTCTGTTCTAATAATCACATGCACACACACGATTGACAAACTACCATTTGAGTGGGTTCTGCCACACTATTGGGTTTTCTTTTTGGTGGAGGGGGGGCTGCCA
This sequence comes from Gastrophryne carolinensis, assembly GCA_027917425.1. Classification (NCBI taxonomy): domain Eukaryota; kingdom Metazoa; phylum Chordata; class Amphibia; order Anura; family Microhylidae; genus Gastrophryne; species Gastrophryne carolinensis. The sequence goes on from CM051243.1 coordinate 114,506,646, forward strand.
CTGCCTGTTGGGTTCTGGGAGGGGGACAGTTTGTTAAATTGTCTATCCCAGGACACTGATATTTACGTTTTGGGTATTGCTTGTAGCCGGCAGGTGAAAAAAGGGCCTGATTTATCAAGCACTTTTGCCAGACAATGGCATTTCAAATTAGAGTAGTGCAAAATATGATTTTATACAATTTTCAGCATGTTGCTGCACTGCTAATGTTTTGGTAAATTTGCTTCTTGTAGTGCAGCATCATGCGCAAGTGTGAAAAAACTATATATATATATTTTTTTTTTTACTGCTCTAATTTGCACCAATGTGGCACTGTCTGACTGAAGTGCTTGGTAAATTGGGGCCCCAATCTATTGCTGTGACTCCTTCTGTCATCAGATCTTGATCCTGGCTTCCTGGAAATCTTCCAGTTCACTCTAGTCGGCTGACCTGATGGCATCTAAATAGGGGGGAGTTCTCTTTGGGGCACTAGGGCTGTTTTTTATTGTATGCTGTTGTGTATTTCTCTCATACTGTGTTTCACAGTGCGTTAGGGCTGCAAGGGTCATCCAAGGTCCTTGCATGTGTGGGCCGGAACCATTCCTGTGGACTGCATTAGGAGAGAAGATCCCTGTGTGTGGACACTGGTGGGAATTGTGGTTTCCACCCTACTTGGGCGGGAGCTTCAGAGTGCTTCCCGCTGCACAAGCAAACTCACTCAGGCAGGGCTCAATTTCTAGGGCTCCCCCCGTGGTCCTGAGAATGGCAATTTAGGCTCCAACTACTGCTACTGAACTCTACCCCTCGTCAGGTGCTTTCAAAGAATTTGGAGGCTGTGGCTGTGTGCAGTAGCTTACACCACCCCAAACATTTCTGTCCGTAATTAACCAATTCTGTATTTTACGGATATTTTGTTCATGTAATGTACTTATGGGGGTCCACTGTCTCCATATGTTTTACAGGTTGGGAGAATGCTATCAAGGGGACACAGTCTAGAGCCCAGGCATCCACTCCCTAGCACCTAGCACTTTTGACAGGTTGAGTCTTAGTTTGTGGGAGGGTTCACTGTCTTTCGTTGATCAATCTTTTCATCAGACATTTTATGTCTCAGGCATCCGATATGGGCGCGGGTCCCAGAAACTCTGCACAGTGGCAACTTGTTCTGGGTGCCTAATTCAGTTGGTGGATGGAGAGCATCTGGTGTGTGGGACTTGCTTCGCTGTTCTGTTGCGTATCCTCTTAAAACTATTCTGACTGCGCTGCACTTCCCCTTTCACAGGTGCGTTAAAGCAACTTCAGAGATGTCTGAGACACCAGTGCTTTCAAGAGAGGTCAGAGAGGTTGTGACCTCAGGGTAGGAGATATAATTTGTGAAGTGGCCTTCAACCAGATTCCTGTCACCCAGACTTTCCTGCTATCAAGTTATTCCTGCATGAAGGAGTGATTGTACCTTTGCTGCAAAGGTACCAGCAAAGGTACAAGCACTCCTTCATGCAGGAATAACTTGATAGCAGGAAAGTCTGGGTGCCAGGAATCTGCTTTCAAGAGAGGTCAGAGAGGTTGTGACCTCAGGGTAGGAGATATAATTTGTGAAGTGGCCTTCAACCATATTCCTGTCACCCAGACTTTCCTGCTATCAAGTTATTTCTGCATGAAGGAGTGATTGTACCTTTGCTGTGTGGAGAGAGAGGCTCCTATTCCAACCCGTCTGTGGTTCCCAAGAAGAATGGAGCAGTGCGTTCCATCTTAGATCTCAAGTGCCTCAACTGGTTTGTGGGAACGATTCAAGATTGAGTTGCTATGCTGAGTGGTGTCAGCCCTTCACCAGGGGGGTACCTAGCCAAAATCCACATCAAAAATGCATATCTGCAAATCCTGATATACCAGGGACAGCAATAATTTCTGCGCTTTGCGCTGGTTCCGCGTCAATACCTCCTAGGGATCTCCACCCACCTGAATCTCTCCAGACGTGATCAATTACCCCAAGTTCCAGATTGCCCCTCACAGCATGCTTGCTTCTGGGAATGCAGTTGGGTGCAGTTCAGACCAAGGTGTTTTTATTGATGGACAAGTTTCGGAAACTACAAGAGAGTGTTGAACTAGTCTAGTCCAGGACTCGAGGACTCTGGTTCAGTGTTCGGCACTTTTTGCAACTCTTGGCCTTGATGGTGGCCCAAGAGACAGTCTGTGCCCAGATTTAAACCAGGGATCTGAAGTTCACTATCCCATCCTACTGGGATCAGCCTCCCCTGGGCTTGGAGGGATGGATCATCCTTTAGATGTTAGTTTGAGTTAGGGTTGCTCCCTTTCTACTGGTTCGGTGGTCTCTCCTTAAGACATGCCAGTGGAATTGACAATACAGGGTTCCTAGTCACGGTTTCCAGGAGCTCAGAGCAATATTCCTGTGCCTTTCCTTTTGGACCAGCTCACTGTAGGGTCTACCGCAGTGGTCTCCAACCTTTTTTTCACTGTGGACCAGTTCAGGATTTGGTAATGGGATGGGACAGAGCTAGGAATAGAGAGATGGGATGGGACAGAGCTGGGAATAGAGAGATGGGATGGGACAGAGCTGGGAATAGAGAGATGGGATGGGACAGAGCTGGGAATAGAGAGATGGGATGGGACAGAGCTGGGAATAGAGAGATGGGATGGGACAGAGCTGGGAATAGAGAGATGGGATGGGACAGAGCTGGGAATAGAGAGATGGGATGGGACAGAGCTGGGAATAGAGAGATGGGATGGGATGGGACAGAGCTGGGAATAGAGAGATGGGATGGGACAGAGCTGGGAAAAGAGAGATGGGATGGGACAGAGCTGGGAAAAGAGAGATGGGATGGGACAGAGCTGGGAAAAGAGAGATGGGATGGGACAGAGCTGGGAAAAGAGAGATGGGATGGGACAGAGCTGGGAATAGAGAGATGGGATGGGACAGAGCTTGAAATAGAGAGATGGGATGGGACAGAGCTGGGAAAAGAAAGCTGGGATGGGACAGAGGTGGGAATAGAGAGATGGGAGCGGGGAAAGGTGAGTTTTTACAGGTGCCCTGGAGAAGGGGGGGTTCACACAGCGGGGGCATCCCGAATCAGGATGCCTCAAGGAAAAGCCTGCTTTTAGATTCCAGGCCAGCCGCTGGTGGGTTCCACTTTAAAGGTATTCCTGGGCATCCCAAACCCCTGAAATCTTCCCCCAAATTAACTAAACATTCAGTTTTTGCCTCCCCCCAATCATTGACATTGGCAACCAGCTTTTACCTTATTCACGCTCGGCCGCCCCGCCCCCTATCTTTCCGCTCGCCCGCGCGCTTTCATTCCTCCTGCCTGCCCGCCCCGTCCGCTGTCTTTGATCCCCCTTCGTCCCGCCCACTGTCATTCCTCCCTTCCGCCCCGCCCGCTTTCTTTACAAGCTGTCATTCCCTCAGTCCCGTCCGCTGTCATTACCTCCCTCCCGCCCCACCCGCTGTCTTTCCTCCCACCTGCCCCACCCGCTGTCTTTCCTCCCACCTGCCTGCCCCGCCCCGCTTTCTTTCATTCTGCCTGACCTACCCACCTGGCCGCGGGGTCCGGAAACCGTATATAGCAGGGGTACTCAACCCGCGGACCGCGGTCCGCGGGTTGAGTACCCCTGCTACATACGGTCACCCACCTGTAGAGCCGCACAGTGACCGCGTACTCCTCCTCCTGCACCCGATGGTAGCGAACCTCTGAGCGGGTAGCCTCAGCGCCCGGTACCATTTGAGCCACGGACCGGTAGCGGTCCGCGGCCCGGGGGTTGGGGACCACTGGTCTACCGGTCCAATCAGACAGTGTGACAGCTTGCAAGCAGGGAAACCCATATATTCCAAGTGTGTCATACACTCCGCTTATTGTGTCTTTCAGGAGGACTCCCCTGTTGCAATATTAGGGGGTTCTCCCGGTCCTAGACCCTTCCTTAGCATTTTACGTTAAATCCTCCCACAGGGGGGAGTTTTGGGGTTGTCAAACACCTCTGTGGTCCATACCCCTGATGCCACTACCCTCAAGGATGGTGAGGATAAGCGCATTGATCAGTTGGCATGTTATGCCTTTGCTAGTGTGGGTTCAGCCTTACGGCCGGTGTGCGCATCTGCGCTTGCGGCGGTGGCTAACAGATCCCTGGTTAGGGAGTTCTTGAATGGTGCCCATTTTGACCCATCCAGCGCGGAGTTCGCTGCCCTTAAAAGGTGCGAGCTTTTCATGAACTTTGTACTGGCCATGCGTCGATCGGTCTGGCTTCGCCAGTGGGCGGCGGACTTTGCGGCCAAGAAATCGCTCACCGCTCTTCCCTTCCTGGGCACTAAGCTGTTTGGAGATAAGTTGGATGCGATTGCTAAGGGTGGTAAGCTACCTCCGCGTAGGAAACAGCGTTGTCCCTTTCGGGGGGCGAGCTCCTTCAATCCTTCCTTTTGGGGTGCCAGAGCCGTCAGAGGATTCACCTACTCTGGTGTTAGAGGTTCCTCCTGGAGCAGGGTCAGAGGACGGGCCCGTCCAGCATCTGCTTGGAGTTCCAAGCCTAAGCCCCCTGCTAAACCCGCTCAGTTATGGGGGGGCGCCCTCACCCACTCGGGTTGGGGGACGGCTGCGGCTCTTCTTCCAGGTCTGGGCACAGGAGGTCACAGACAAATGGATCCTGGAAGTTGGTTTCGTCCGGGTACAAACTGGAGTTCAAGTACTGGCCCCCTCCAAGATTTTTAAGGTCTCGGGTGCCCTCAGACCCTCAGGCTGCACAGGGGCTCCTGTTGGCGGTCTTCTAGATATGGGAGTCCGGTGCCTCCCTCGGAGAGAGGCAGGGGTTACTACTCCAACCTCTTTACGGTCCCCAAAAAGGATGGATCTGTCAGACCCATTCTGGACCTAAAAATTCTCAACAGGTTCATCAGAACCAGGAAGTTTCGCATGGAGACCCTGCGCTCTGCCATTCTTTCCCTTCGTCAAGGGGACTTTATGACGTCAATAGACATCAAGGATGCTTACCTGCATGTTCCTATCTTTCCTGCGCACCAGAGATTCCTCAGGTTTGCGGTACAGGATCTTCATTTTCAGTTTGTGACCCTACCATTTGGGCTGACCTCAGCTCCAAGGGTCTTCACCAAAGTTCTGGCGGGCATAATGGCCCTGTTCAGAGCCCAGGGCATTCGCATTGTGCCGTATCTGGACGACCTACTGATTTCAGCCTCTTCCCTCCGGCAGGCGGAGATGGACACCAGGGCGGTGCTGTCTACTCTGGTAAGGTTCGAATGGGTGATCAACCACCCCGAATCCTCTGTCTCCTTCCAGGGAGATTTCATTTCTGGGCATGACTCTGGATACCACTCAAGCCAGAGTGTTCCTTCCTCAGCCCAAGGTAAGGGCTGTTCAGGATCTGATTCGCCTTCTCCTGACCATTCGTTGCCCCTCTCTCCGGCTGGGGATGAAACTGGTAGGTTTGATGGTGGTGTCATTCGAAGCAGTACCCTTTGCTCAGTTCCACATGAGGTCGCTTCAGCCCTATATGCTGAGGCATTGGGACAGATGTCCGCAGTCCTTGGATCAGTCCTTCAAGATGTCTCTCCAGGGTTCGCCAGTCACTTCAGTGGTGGATGGAGTCAAGCAATCTGTTGAGGGGCAAATCCTTTCTTGTCCCTTGTTGGGAAACGGTGACCACGGATGCCAGCCTGTCGGACTGGGGAGGTTTCTGGAAGAATCGTCAGTTCAGGGGGTTGTGGGGTCCTCAGGAGGCTCACACCCCCATCGATGTCCTAGAGCTCAGAGCCATCTGGCTAGTTCTGTCACGGCTGACTCCACTCTTACAGGGCCTACCGGTTCAGGTTCGCTCTGATCCTTACTTGGGCGGAGAGCAACGTCCCTTGCATCTCAGCAGTTTACATTCCAGGAGTGGAGAACACGGAGGCGGATGCTCTGAGCAGGGGCTACTCTCGCCGAGGAGAGTGGACCCTCAACACCAGGGTGTTTCGCTCCCTGTGTCACAGGTGGGGGACTCCGGATGTGGATCTCTTTGCCTCCAGGCACAATCACAAACTTCCGTCCTTTGTGTCTCTTTCAGGATCCTCTGGCCCTGGCAGTGGATGCCTTGTCCCTGGCTTGGAAGGAGCTGGGTTTCCTGTATCTGTTCCCACCCTTCTCCATGGTGGGCAAGGTGGTTCCCAAGCTGGTTCTGGTAGGGGCACCAGCGATTCTGGTGGTCCCAAGGTGACCAAGCCAGGTTTGGTTCGCAGACGTTGTAAGTCTAGCGGTAGATCATTACAGGTTGCCTCTGTTTCCGGACCTGATTTCTCAGGGTCCTCTTCTTTACCCCAATTTACAAAAGCTGGCTTTGACGGCTTGGCTGCTGAAACCTTCATTCTGAAGGAGGAAGGTCTACATTGACTGGTGTGAGGCCAGGGCCTTACCTTGTAGGTAAATAAAAAAAAAAAAAAGTATACACCTTTTGTCCCACGCTGATGATCAGTCCTAGTCTGGCAATCAGCAGCTCATCTTATCACATCCCATGCTGGCAGAGCATGAACTATATAGACCATCTTGTGCCCCTGCCTTCAGTCACAGGGGTGCTACCACACCCTTGCCATTCCCTACAATGGAGGGGGCATCTCAGGCCTTGGTACACCCCCTCTACTGCAATGATTGGAGAGGGCGTGGTAACACTCCTGTGACTATTGGTGGGGGAGTGAGCCCAGTACGCCATCAATCCCAAATTCTGTTCGAGCCAGGTGAGTTGCTGATTGCTGAACTTGGACCGATCAGCTGGGCGTGACAAAAGGTGAATACCCCGTTATTTCTATTGGGTTGTCAATCCCTTTAAGGACTTTACTATTGATAGACTCTCATTACCATGAAGCAAACAGGGCAATATTTTTCCAAACAAGGACCTCAAATAACAGCTATTGTAGTGTGTGTGTGTGGCAATTTTGAACTAAATAAAGCCCAGATTTGTAGAATGATAATACCTACAATGTTTTATAAAATCTTATCTGCAAATATTATTTATAAATTATTGGTTTTGTAATGTTATTCACATTAGTGCCCTCTACAAATGTAATATAATATTTGGTTTCCATTCTACTCCTTAGGACAAGCATTTAAAGCTACTTCTCAAGAGGCTACGAAGATAAGCCTGGCTTACTCCCAGCCGCCTTTGCCTTCAGAGGAGGTGAGCAAATCATTTAATGTTTTGTAATTCCTTTTAAAACTCTTGTGCAAGTGATCCTGTAGCATTAACCTGAAATCCTATATTGAACCTAAAATCCTATAGTGTATGCTAAACTCATGTGCCAGGGTTATTAGTGTGAGAGTCATCCTAAACTTAAAAGGACTCTAAACTCAACAGCAAAAATTAGCCAGCAAGCAGCTCACCCAATGCCTGTCCCAGAAATTGAAGCAAAAATATCAGTTTTGCCTCAAATACATGAGGTATTTACTACAACAAAGAAATAGGACTGCCAGACCAGTCCCAAAAGGGAGGTACCAAATACATGAGGTATTTACACACAATCAGCTTTTCAGGTGATCGGACATGGCTTATTATTTACTGTTCCCGAGGGGCAGAAGATGTTAGTGTTTGCCTGTAGAAGGACTTTAATTTGTCAAATTTTCTGCTCCATAAGATTTTCTCCTCCCCCCCCCCCTCGAATGGGGGGGATGGGAAGGGGGATGGGAAGGGGGATGTGAATGTCTGTGCAACTTCTGGAGCCTATAGCTGCTGCATCACATTGCCTTGAATCCTGGGGGAGCCCTGCTTTTTGTGTAGAGAGTGCAGTACAGATCTATAACAGAGTATGAAGAGATGGGCAGGCAGGGAACATTTAACTGCCCACTAACTGAGTCCCAAGATCGTTTGCTACTCCCCGTTCTACGCAACTCTGTCATGTGACACATGGCTTATGTTACTTGTGTGAACCACAAGTAGACAAGAAGCAGCAAGCAGCACTGGAACCCTGTTTGTGAGTTTCCTGCCCTCCTGTCCTCCACTGTTGGCTCTGTTTGACAGTGTGTATCGAGCATGTAGTGCAGCTCTGTTCTAATAATCACATGCACACACACGATTGACAAACTACCATTTGAGTGGGTTCTGCCACACTATTGGGTTTTCTTTTTGGTGGAGGGGGGGCTGCCACTGCCTGTTGGGTTCTGGGAGGGGGACAGTTTGTTAAATTGTCTATCCCAGGACACTGATATTTACGTTTTGGGTATTGCTTGTAGCCGGCAGGTGAAAAAAGGGCCTGATTTATCAAGCACTTTTGCCAGACAATGGCATTTCAAATTAGAGTAGTGCAAAATATGATTTTATACAATTTTCAGCATGTTGCTGCACTGCTAATGTTTTGGTAAATTTGCTTCTTGTAGTGCAGCATCATGCGCAAGTGTGAAAAAACTATATATATATATTTTTTTTTTTACTGCTCTAATTTGCACCAATGTGGCACTGTCTGACTGAAGTGCTTGGTAAATTGGGGCCCCAATCTATTGCTGTGACTCCTTCTGTCATCAGATCTTGATCCTGGCTTCCTGGAAATCTTCCAGTTCACTCTAGTCGGCTGACCTGATGGCATCTAAATAGGGGGGAGTTCTCTTTGGGGCACTAGGGCTGTTTTTTATTGTATGCTGTTGTGTATTTCTCTCATACTGTGTTTCACAGTGCGTTAGGGCTGCAAGGGTCATCCAAGGTCCTTGCATGTGTGGGCCGGAACCATTCCTGTGGACTGCATTAGGAGAGAAGATCCCTGTGTGTGGACACTGGTGGGAATTGTGGTTTCCACCCTACTTGGGCGGGAGCTTCAGAGTGCTTCCCGCTGCACAAGCAAACTCACTCAGGCAGGGCTCAATTTCTAGGGCTCCCCCCGTGGTCCTGAGAATGGCAATTTAGGCTCCAACTACTGCTACTGAACTCTACCCCTCGTCAGGTGCTTTCAAAGAATTTGGAGGCTGTGGCTGTGTGCAGTAGCTTACACCACCCCAAACATTTCTGTCCGTAATTAACCAATTCTGTATTTTACGGATATTTTGTTCATGTAATGTACTTATGGGGGTCCACTGTCTCCATATGTTTTACAGGTTGGGAGAATGCTATCAAGGGGACACAGTCTAGAGCCCAGGCATCCACTCCCTAGCACCTAGCACTTTTGACAGGTTGAGTCTTAGTTTGTGGGAGGGTTCACTGTCTTTCGTTGATCAATCTTTTCATCAGACATTTTATGTCTCAGGCATCCGATATGGGCGCGGGTCCCAGAAACTCTGCACAGTGGCAACTTGTTCTGGGTGCCTAATTCAGTTGGTGGATGGAGAGCATCTGGTGTGTGGGACTTGCTTCGCTGTTCTGTTGCGTATCCTCTTAAAACTATTCTGACTGCGCTGCACTTCCCCTTTCACAGGTGCGTTAAAGCAACTTCAGAGATGTCTGAGACACCAGTGCTTTCAAGAGAGGTCAGAGAGGTTGTGACCTCAGGGTAGGAGATATAATTTGTGAAGTGGCCTTCAACCAGATTCCTGTCACCCAGACTTTCCTGCTATCAAGTTATTCCTGCATGAAGGAGTGATTGTACCTTTGCTGCAAAGGTACCAGCAAAGGTACAAGCACTCCTTCATGCAGGAATAACTTGATAGCAGGAAAGTCTGGGTGCCAGGAATCTGCTTTCAAGAGAGGTCAGAGAGGTTGTGACCTCAGGGTAGGAGATATAATTTGTGAAGTGGCCTTCAACCATATTCCTGTCACCCAGACTTTCCTGCTATCAAGTTATTTCTGCATGAAGGAGTGATTGTACCTTTGCTGTGTGGAGAGAGAGGCTCCTATTCCAACCCGTCTGTGGTTCCCAAGAAGAATGGAGCAGTGCGTTCCATCTTAGATCTCAAGTGCCTCAACTGGTTTGTGGGAACGATTCAAGATTGAGTTGCTATGCTGAGTGGTGTCAGCCCTTCACCAGGGGGGTACCTAGCCAAAATCCACATCAAAAATGCATATCTGCAAATCCTGATATACCAGGGACAGCAATAATTTCTGCGCTTTGCGCTGGTTCCGCGTCAATACCTCCTAGGGATCTCCACCCACCTGAATCTCTCCAGACGTGATCAATTACCCCAAGTTCCAGATTGCCCCTCACAGCATGCTTGCTTCTGGGAATGCAGTTGGGTGCAGTTCAGACCAAGGTGTTTTTATTGATGGACAAGTTTCGGAAACTACAAGAGAGTGTTGAACTAGTCTAGTCCAGGACTCGAGGACTCTGGTTCAGTGTTCGGCACTTTTTGCAACTCTTGGCCTTGATGGTGGCCCAAGAGACAGTCTGTGCCCAGATTTAAACCAGGGATCTGAAGTTCACTATCCCATCCTACTGGGATCAGCCTCCCCTGGGCTTGGAGGGATGGATCATCCTTTAGATGTTAGTTTGAGTTAGGGTTGCTCCCTTTCTACTGGTTCGGTGGTCTCTCCTTAAGACATGCCAGTGGAATTGACAATACAGGGTTCCTAGTCACGGTTTCCAGGAGCTCAGAGCAATATTCCTGTGCCTTTCCTTTTGGACCAGCTCACTGTAGGGTCTACCGCAGTGGTCTCCAACCTTTTTTTCACTGTGGACCAGTTCAGGATTTGGTAATGGGATGGGACAGAGCTAGGAATAGAGAGATGGGATGGGACAGAGCTGGGAATAGAGAGATGGGATGGGACAGAGCTGGGAATAGAGAGATGGGATGGGACAGAGCTGGGAATAGAGAGATGGGATGGGACAGAGCTGGGAATAGAGAGATGGGATGGGACAGAGCTGGGAATAGAGAGATGGGATGGGACAGAGCTGGGAATAGAGAGATGGGATGGGACAGAGCTGGGAATAGAGAGATGGGATGGGATGGGACAGAGCTGGGAATAGAGAGATGGGATGGGACAGAGCTGGGAAAAGAGAGATGGGATGGGACAGAGCTGGGAAAAGAGAGATGGGATGGGACAGAGCTGGGAAAAGAGAGATGGGATGGGACAGAGCTGGGAAAAGAGAGATGGGATGGGACAGAGCTGGGAATAGAGAGATGGGATGGGACAGAGCTTGAAATAGAGAGATGGGATGGGACAGAGCTGGGAAAAGAAAGCTGGGATGGGACAGAGGTGGGAATAGAGAGATGGGAGCGGGGAAAGGTGAGTTTTTACAGGTGCCCTGGAGAAGGGGGGGTTCACACAGCGGGGGCATCCCGAATCAGGATGCCTCAAGGAAAAGCCTGCTTTTAGATTCCAGGCCAGCCGCTGGTGGGTTCCACTTTAAAGGTATTCCTGGGCATCCCAAACCCCTGAAATCTTCCCCCAAATTAACTAAACATTCAGTTTTTGCCTCCCCCCAATCATTGACATTGGCAACCAGCTTTTACCTTATTCACGCTCGGCCGCCCCGCCCCCTATCTTTCCGCTCGCCCGCGCGCTTTCATTCCTCCTGCCTGCCCGCCCCGTCCGCTGTCTTTGATCCCCCTTCGTCCCGCCCACTGTCATTCCTCCCTTCCGCCCCGCCCGCTTTCTTTACAAGCTGTCATTCCCTCAGTCCCGTCCGCTGTCATTACCTCCCTCCCGCCCCACCCGCTGTCTTTCCTCCCACCTGCCCCACCCGCTGTCTTTCCTCCCACCTGCCTGCCCCGCCCCGCTTTCTTTCATTCTGCCTGACCTACCCACCTGGCCGCGGGGTCCGGAAACCGTATATAGCAGGGGTACTCAACCCGCGGACCGCGGTCCGCGGGTTGAGTACCCCTGCTACATACGGTCACCCACCTGTAGAGCCGCACAGTGACCGCGTACTCCTCCTCCTGCACCCGATGGTAGCGAACCTCTGAGCGGGTAGCCTCAGCGCCCGGTACCATTTGAGCCACGGACCGGTAGCGGTCCGCGGCCCGGGGGTTGGGGACCACTGGTCTACCGGTCCAATCAGACAGTGTGACAGCTTGCAAGCAGGGAAACCCATATATTCCAAGTGTGTCATACACTCCGCTTATTGTGTCTTTCAGGAGGACTCCCCTGTTGCAATATTAGGGGGTTCTCCCGGTCCTAGACCCTTCCTTAGCATTTTACGTTAAATCCTCCCACAGGGGGGAGTTTTGGGGTTGTCAAACACCTCTGTGGTCCATACCCCTGATGCCACTACCCTCAAGGATGGTGAGGATAAGCGCATTGATCAGTTGGCATGTTATGCCTTTGCTAGTGTGGGTTCAGCCTTACGGCCGGTGTGCGCATCTGCGCTTGCGGCGGTGGCTAACAGATCCCTGGTTAGGGAGTTCTTGAATGGTGCCCATTTTGACCCATCCAGCGCGGAGTTCGCTGCCCTTAAAAGGTGCGAGCTTTTCATGAACTTTGTACTGGCCATGCGTCGATCGGTCTGGCTTCGCCAGTGGGCGGCGGACTTTGCGGCCAAGAAATCGCTCACCGCTCTTCCCTTCCTGGGCACTAAGCTGTTTGGAGATAAGTTGGATGCGATTGCTAAGGGTGGTAAGCTACCTCCGCGTAGGAAACAGCGTTGTCCCTTTCGGGGGGCGAGCTCCTTCAATCCTTCCTTTTGGGGTGCCAGAGCCGTCAGAGGATTCACCTACTCTGGTGTTAGAGGTTCCTCCTGGAGCAGGGTCAGAGGACGGGCCCGTCCAGCATCTGCTTGGAGTTCCAAGCCTAAGCCCCCTGCTAAACCCGCTCAGTTATGGGGGGGCGCCCTCACCCACTCGGGTTGGGGGACGGCTGCGGCTCTTCTTCCAGGTCTGGGCACAGGAGGTCACAGACAAATGGATCCTGGAAGTTGGTTTCGTCCGGGTACAAACTGGAGTTCAAGTACTGGCCCCCTCCAAGATTTTTAAGGTCTCGGGTGCCCTCAGACCCTCAGGCTGCACAGGGGCTCCTGTTGGCGGTCTTCTAGATATGGGAGTCCGGTGCCTCCCTCGGAGAGAGGCAGGGGTTACTACTCCAACCTCTTTACGGTCCCCAAAAAGGATGGATCTGTCAGACCCATTCTGGACCTAAAAATTCTCAACAGGTTCATCAGAACCAGGAAGTTTCGCATGGAGACCCTGCGCTCTGCCATTCTTTCCCTTCGTCAAGGGGACTTTATGACGTCAATAGACATCAAGGATGCTTACCTGCATGTTCCTATCTTTCCTGCGCACCAGAGATTCCTCAGGTTTGCGGTACAGGATCTTCATTTTCAGTTTGTGACCCTACCATTTGGGCTGACCTCAGCTCCAAGGGTCTTCACCAAAGTTCTGGCGGGCATAATGGCCCTGTTCAGAGCCCAGGGCATTCGCATTGTGCCGTATCTGGACGACCTACTGATTTCAGCCTCTTCCCTCCGGCAGGCGGAGATGGACACCAGGGCGGTGCTGTCTACTCTGGTAAGGTTCGAATGGGTGATCAACCACCCCGAATCCTCTGTCTCCTTCCAGGGAGATTTCATTTCTGGGCATGACTCTGGATACCACTCAAGCCAGAGTGTTCCTTCCTCAGCCCAAGGTAAGGGCTGTTCAGGATCTGATTCGCCTTCTCCTGACCATTCGTTGCCCCTCTCTCCGGCTGGGGATGAAACTGGTAGGTTTGATGGTGGTGTCATTCGAAGCAGTACCCTTTGCTCAGTTCCACATGAGGTCGCTTCAGCCCTATATGCTGAGGCATTGGGACAGATGTCCGCAGTCCTTGGATCAGTCCTTCAAGATGTCTCTCCAGGGTTCGCCAGTCACTTCAGTGGTGGATGGAGTCAAGCAATCTGTTGAGGGGCAAATCCTTTCTTGTCCCTTGTTGGGAAACGGTGACCACGGATGCCAGCCTGTCGGACTGGGGAGGTTTCTGGAAGAATCGTCAGTTCAGGGGGTTGTGGGGTCCTCAGGAGGCTCACACCCCCATCGATGTCCTAGAGCTCAGAGCCATCTGGCTAGTTCTGTCACGGCTGACTCCACTCTTACAGGGCCTACCGGTTCAGGTTCGCTCTGATCCTTACTTGGGCGGAGAGCAACGTCCCTTGCATCTCAGCAGTTTACATTCCAGGAGTGGAGAACACGGAGGCGGATGCTCTGAGCAGGGGCTACTCTCGCCGAGGAGAGTGGACCCTCAACACCAGGGTGTTTCGCTCCCTGTGTCACAGGTGGGGGACTCCGGATGTGGATCTCTTTGCCTCCAGGCACAATCACAAACTTCCGTCCTTTGTGTCTCTTTCAGGATCCTCTGGCCCTGGCAGTGGATGCCTTGTCCCTGGCTTGGAAGGAGCTGGGTTTCCTGTATCTGTTCCCACCCTTCTCCATGGTGGGCAAGGTGGTTCCCAAGCTGGTTCTGGTAGGGGCACCAGCGATTCTGGTGGTCCCAAGGTGACCAAGCCAGGTTTGGTTCGCAGACGTTGTAAGTCTAGCGGTAGATCATTACAGGTTGCCTCTGTTTCCGGACCTGATTTCTCAGGGTCCTCTTCTTTACCCCAATTTACAAAAGCTGGCTTTGACGGCTTGGCTGCTGAAACCTTCATTCTGAAGGAGGAAGGTCTACATTGACTGGTGTGAGGCCAGGGCCTTACCTTGTAGGGTGTTCTCTATCCCTTGGATTTTGGAGTTTCTTCAACACAGTCTGGATCAAGGTTTTTAGCTTAGTACCAGGTATCTGTCTTGTCTGTTTTCTTCCAAAGGTCTTTTGCTTTGCACCCACTGGTCAGGACTTTTTTTCCAGGGAGTTACTCATGTTAGGCCTCCTAGGAAGGCCTTGGTGCCTGTTTGGGATTTGAATCTGGTTCTTTTGGCTCTACAGGGGCCTCCTTTTGAGCCTCTTCAGGATGTGGCTCTTTTTTTTGGTGGCTATTACTTCTGTCCGGCGTGTCTGAGTTGGCGGCTTTGTCTATTCAGGCGGCATACTTTGAGAGGCAGCAGGATAAGGTGGTTTTTTCGTTTCAAACCAGATTTCCTTCCTAAGGTTGTTTCTGCCTTCCACCTCAATCAGGATGTTCTTCCTTCTTTGTGTCCTAAGCCTAGCAATGACAAGGAGAGAGTTTTGCATTCTTTGGATGTGGTTCCTTGTGTGAAGTACTATTTGGTGGTTACTTCCCCCTTCCGCAAGACGGACGCTTTTTTCATGGTGCCTTGTGGGCCCAGAAAGGGTTTGGAGCCGGTCAAGTCTACCATTAGTAAATGGATTTGTCAGGCCATTGTTGGGGCCTATTCTGCTAAGGGGAGGTCTCCCCCCTTTTAGGATCACTGCGCATTCTACTCGTGCTGTTGGGGCATCCTGGGCTTTTCAGCACCAGGCCTCTGTTGAACAAGTTTGTAAGGCTGCTACTTGGTCTTCTGTTCATACTTTTTCCAAGTTTTACAGGGTTGATGTGCGGGCTTCAGCGGATGCTGTTTTTGGCCACAAGGTTCTACAAGCTGCAGTGGTTTAAGTTGGTGCATTGTTTTTACTGTTTTCGGTTCCCACCCATGACTGACACTGCTATTGGATGTCCCAAATGTCATGATTATGGAAGCGGAGTGTATGACACACTTGGAATAATACCATTTTGTGAGTACTCCCCTTTAAAATGGGTATTATAAGTGTGTCATACACTCCGCTTCCCCCCACCCTTGTGGTATTCCGGATCCTTTATATGGTGAACCTTTGTTAATTTTGTAGTTGTTATATGGGTTCTTCCTGGTCCTCTTACTGCTATCATACACTGGGGAATTGGTGGGAGGTCCCAGGTGTATATGGACTGGGAGGAGCTCCTTTTTTTTACATTCATCTCTGCTAAAGATCGCCCTCTACTGGAGACTACTCAGATGTCATGATTATGGAAGCGGAGTGTATGACACACTTATAATACCTATTTTAAAGGTGAGTACTCACAAAATGGTATTTTGTTATGGCAGGAGACCTAGCCTTTCATGCATCGGTGTGGGTGCACTCGTCCATGTGCATACACACGATTGGGCCCCTTGGGTGTTTCTGTTCAGGCGGTGTGCGGGCTGGGGAGTGCATGGTCAAGAAAGTGCTTACAAAAATCTTAAAGGAGCCACAGCACTCAACCCTGTTAGCTTGCAGGCCACCCTATAATCTGTCTCTAAACTTGGTTAAAAACAGAGGACTCGGTCACACACATCTGCAGAAGTATGCTTAAGCTGCACCACTACGCCAAAGTGCCTCTGTGGGGTGCAGTCCTAACTCTAATCTCTGAGAGCCCATTTGGGACATACAGTGCAATAGATAAATTGGGAGCAGGCTTACCTGAGGTTGCCCTAAACCTCTCAAGTGCAAGCCATGGGGTGGAAGGGTCAAAGACCTTGCAACCTCGGGTAAGCCTGCTTATTATTAACCAAAAAATTATTACAATAATAATTGTTAAAAATTGTTATTTTTATTATTGTAATAATTTTTTGGTTAAAAATATAATATATATAGGTATAAAAAAATTTTTTTGAGTGTATATATAATCTTTTGTTCATTATGCCGGCATAATTCTTTTGGATTTTGGTGTGTCTTTACAGACACACACATATCCATAAAAATGTATTAGTGATAAGTATTTACAGTATATTTTCCTTTTATGAGAGTACACAGCACATGCACTTTAATTATAAAGATTATCTGATTAAGATTTATATTCCATTATTGAGTATTGAAGGGGGATCAGCCTTGTTTTTATATCTGTTTTGTGGTGTATGTTTGTCTTAAATGTCTTTTATGATTAGCTATGAATTAATAAAATTTATATATTTTTTCTAGACATGCTTTTGTGTAGATTTAATATTTGTTGGTGCTCCACATAGGGAGGGAGGTGTGACTTTTCACGTCCACTCCTAATAGAGCTGTTGTATCGTTAGTGGTGTGAGCACAGACCGTTGTATTAGTAGTGCACCTCATTATTATAAATATGTTAGCGACTCATCCATCGGGCTGCTGGGGGGGAAATCTCCCTGGCTTTTCCAGCAGGGGTCGGGGCTCACTGGTGGTGGGGTGTAAGCCATGCTGCCTGGAGATGGTGTGTGCTGCAATGCTCCATCCGGGGATTTAGAAGGATGACTCTGCTGAGGGGGGGATCCTCATATGCAGGGGCCCAAGGTGGGGAATCTGGGCTGAGCACACTCCCCTGAGCCGCCCATGCATCTCCCCTGGAGCCTCTTGGAGAGCTGGGACTCCTCTCCCCCTCCCCCCCCTCTTGGGCACATGTGGTGCTGCGGCAGGGTTTCTACTCCCTCCATGTCCAGACATGCTCCCTCTGCACTGGTTTGTGCTGCGGGATGAGTGCCTTTCCCCTCTGCCTTATTCTGTGGATTTGTGTGGAAGGGGTGGGGGTCGGCCTCGAATCAGGGCCCACCGGGTGCTCTCCCCCGCCCACCTGCCGCCTGGTGTACCTCCGCAGTGACGATGCGGAGGAGCCGGTCTCCGCTCCGGGGAACATCCGCCCCCCCGCCTCCGCTCATCAGCCGGGTCTCTTCAGCGGCTTCCCCCGCCACTCCGGAGCACTGCAGAGGAGGTGAGTCATGCCATGGCTCGGCTCCCTCACCTCCGCCTCCTCCCACCCTGTCTGTGCTGGCCGCCATCTAGCGGGCAGCGCCCGTGTTTATTCTCCCCTCGCACCAGGAAGGAGGGTATGGGGCGCTCCTGTCCCCTCCGCTGTACTCTGCTGCTCTTCCCCTTCCTCGGCATCGGGTCGGGGGAGTTTGTTGGTCGCCTGGGTGTCTTGCGGATCGCTGTGGCGTGCTGAGCTCCCTGGAATTGCTCCCTCAAGCCTCCATGACAAGCCACGCCCCCCCAAACTCAACTTTAATAATCTTGTGCTCAAAGAATGGGAGCGACCTAGCAGGCTCCCTGGGGTGCCTAAGAGTTGGGATAAGAGGTATCCCTTTCCTGCTGAAGTGGTTAAGCGTTGGTCATCCCCTCCCCTCCTGACTCTACTACCCTGAGGGATGGTGAGGACCGGCGCATTGATCAGCTGGCTTCCCATGCCTTTGCCTGTGTGGGGACTGCGCTGCGCCCAGTTTGTGCCTCTGCCATTACAGCTGTGGCTATTAAGACTCTGCTCAAAAGTATTTTAGATGGGGCTCCTGATGATGCTGCAAGTGAAGAGTATAGAGCCCTTCTGTGTTGTGAGGAATTTGTTACTTATGTCCTCTCTGCCTTGGATGATACCATTAGAATGTGTGGCAGGGCTTCTGCCTTAGTGGTGGCTATACGCCGCTCGGTTTGGCTGCGCCAGTGGGCAGCTGACAACGCTGCTAAAAAGGCTCTCACTGGGTTTCCCTTTAAAGGACTGGGCCTATTTGGGGATCGCCTGGACCTTACCCCAGCGCAAAAGACAGTCTCGGCCCTTTCGGGGTTCAGGCTCCTTTCTTCCCTCCTACCGTGGGTCCAGAATGGGAAGGGGAGCCTCATTTGCAGGGGCCCGTGGAGATTTCTGGGGCAGAGGGCATGGCCGCCCTGGCCCCTCCTGGGGTTCCAAGCCTAAGTCTTCCCCCAAGCCCCCTCAGGCATGAAGGGGTGCCCTCACCCATCCGGGTGGGGGGACGGCTTTGGCTCTTTGCTCATGTCTGGAGGCGTCATGTCTCAGACCGGTGGATTCAGGAGGTAGTGTCCTCCGGTTACAAGATGCAGCCTGGCCGCCCCCAAGATTCATCAGATGGCTCAAAGCCCCCTGTCAGCTCAGGGCTTGTTGCTTGCGGTGCAAAACCTACTGGAGCTGGGGATCATCTGCCAGGTGCCCTTGAGGGAAAGGGGCAAAGGCTATTATTCCAACCTTTTCACTGTTCCCAAAAGAGATGGGTCCGTCAGACTCATTCTGGACATAAGGCTTTTCAACAAGTTTGTCAGATTCGCTTTCGCATAGAGACTCTGCACTCAGCTGTAAGTTCACTACGCCTAGGGGACTGTCCTCTGTGGACATCAAGGATGCTTACCTTCATATCCCAATCTTTCCAGGTCATCAGATTCCTCAGGTTCGCTCGGGAGGATCAGCACTAACAATTTGTGGCATTGCCCTTCGGTCTCACTTCGACTCCCAGGGTATTCACCAAGGTGCTGGCAGGAGTGATGGCTCTGCTGAGATCTCAGGGCATTCACATTCTTTCCTATTTGGACGACATTCTCATCACGTCTCCGTCCTTCCAACAGGCAGAGCTGGATACTTTGCGGGTAGTGTCCACACTGGAGTCATTCGGCTGGGTGATCAACCACCCCAAATCTTCCCTGTCTCCCTCCTTGGTAAAGCCATTTCTGGGCATGAATCTGGATACAGCTCAGGCCAGGATATTTCTTCCGCAGCAGAAGGTGGACAGTCTGCAAGTGCAAGCTCAGCTCCTTCTGTCCATCCCTCATCCTTCCATTAGGCAGGGAATGCAGCTAGTGGGCCTGATGGTGTCCTGCTTCGAGGCGGTGCCTTATGCTCCGTTTCACATGAGACCTCTTCAACTCCACCTCTTGTCAGTATGGGACAGGAACCCTGTGTCCCTGGATCAGGTTTTGGTTCTGTCCCTCCTAGCCAGGCGGTCCCTTTCGTGGTGGCTGGACTCAAGGAACCTGTTGGTGGGCAGATCCTTTCTGGCTCCTTGCTGGGAGACGGTCACCACGGATGCCAGTCTGACAGGTTGGGGGGGCTTCTGGAAGCCCCTGCAATTCCAGGGTCAGTGGGGCCCTCAGGAGGCCCACACACCTATCAATATTCTGGAGTTGAGGGCAATCAGGTTGGTTCTAGCCCGCTTGACCCCACATCTTCGGTGTCTCCCTGTTCAGGTACGCTCTGACAACCAGACGGCGGTTGCCTACATCAATCATCAGGGAGGGACCCAGAGCAAGGGGGCCCTCAAGGAAGTGTCTCTGATCCTGTCCTGGGCAGAGGACAATGTTCCCTGCATCTCAGCCGTGTACATTCCGGGGGTGGAGAATCTGGAAGCGGACTCTCTGAGCAGGGGGACTTCTCACCTGGGGGAATGGTCCCTCAGCAACAGGGTGTTTCGCTCTCTGTGTCACCGTTGGGGTCAGCCAGATGTGGATCTGTTTGCGTCCCGTCACAATCACAAGCTTCCAGTCTTTCTCTCTCTGTCCCAGGAGCCTCTGGCCTATGCCCTAACAATGTCTTGGCAGGGTTTTCAGCTACTGTATGTCTTTCCCCCATTTCCTCTGTTGGGCAGGGTTCTGCGCAAGATAGCTCAGGAAGGGGTGCCAGCAATCCTGGTGGCCCCCTGTTGACCAAGAAGAGTGTGGTTCGCAGACATCGTGTAGCTGGCAGTAGATCAGTACGCCCTGCCCAAGGAGCATTTTCATTATCCACCCTAGACCTCCCAAAGCGGGAAATAGAATACTTTGCTGTGTTGAGATGAGTGTGGTCGCACTACCCTTTGTACACAGACCAGTGAGTGGTTAACTAACTCAACCATTTAGTCAGGAAAACCTGACGCAATTACTTGTCCAGACCCTTATGTTTTTCTGGTTCCTTTACCACCTTACAATGGAAAAGATGTATATATGAGATTTTCAGCATTTTTAACAGCTGTTAGTGTAGTTAGTAACACCTGGAAAGGCCCTTCCCATTGAGGATCATGGCAGTGCTTCTTCTTAATAACCTTAAAGTGGACCAACACCCAGGCTGATCAGATCCCTCCCAGCGGGGCATCCGAAATCGGTGTTAGAGGGAAGCGCGAGATGCGTCCGCCAGCGTGCTCAGAGCCACTGTGGTTGTCCGTCCCTTGTACGTGCATACCACAGCGGCTCTGAGCTTGCTGATTGGACGAGCGCCCGTGCATGCCCCGCAGGAGCGGGGTGAGGTGAGTTTTTTTTCTGCCATTCTGGGGGGTTTCACGCAGCGGGGCACCCCCGATCGAGGTGCCCCGCGGAAGTGGACCAAAACCCAGGATACCCAGTCCCCTGGTTTCCCCATCAAGGCTTGAGACAGCATCACCTGAAACAAGATGAGAGCCTTCTTTGTTTAACATTTTCATCATGTAATCAGCCAGTGTACAATCCCTTTCTTCATCATCTTTTAAAAGGTTTTAGTTGTGGAATAATCAGTCTACCATACATCATTTCAAAAGGGTGTTAATCCAGTAGAGGTGGGTGTGATATGCACACTTAAAATTATTAAGGGTAAACAAACAACAAATTCTTTGCCATTGTTTGTGTATTTTTTCTTTCACATGTGCCTTAACTACTGTTAGTGCATCTAGATTTGCACTAGGGAAAACCTAAATGTGTTTAGCAAATACATCTATAGTTTCCAAACCAATATATTCTTAGTATACACTACGTCCTGCTCCAGATAGAATACTTACAATCGGGTACTACTCCGCCAGATGGCGCTGGACTGCAGAGACATCGAAAATAGGCTCCTCCCGGCCCCTCAAATACCCAGGGACCTCCCACAATCCCCAGATTTTCTCTGCAATCTGGACTGCGAAGGACTAAAGGATGTCTCTCTCTTCTCACAGGTGAGCGGGGCTATTAGCCTGCGGCCCTGTAGGACTATTCTCACCCGTTCCACTAGTAATATGCCTCCCAGCCTTGCGCTGGTCGGGTGATGGTAGGCAGCACCGCTGTTAGGTGCTTAGGAGTGCTGCTCCACCGCAATCCCCCACCAAAGGGTAGGCGGTACAGGCTTATGGTGAGCCTCTATGGGATGCCCGTCCCGCACTATTGCCCCTTGCCCCTGTCTATCGGTGGGTCCTTGTTAAGTGGCCGCTGTCCTCCCTCATTCTCCCTGTAGCATTCGGGGGGAAAAGAGGGGGATGTGTGTGTGTGTGTGCATATATGTGTATTGGCTTATCGTTTATTACATTATGCATGATGTCAGCCGCCGCGCTGACTTGTACTACTTGTATTTTATTTGAAATTGCTGACGCGCGCGTTTTTTCCAGTGTTCCGCGCTTGGCGGGCGCACCTCAGGCGCCGGTGCGCCGTCATTGGTTGCTTGTCACGTGTTGGCTTTGCGCTCTTCGGGGGGGGGGGCCTGTCTCTGGCGTGTTCCGCGTCATTGCTCTTGCGGGCCCGCCCCTCGAGGTATACCGACGCCATTTTGACTGCTTGTTCGGCTTCTGCGGGACGGGCTTCTACCTACCGCGGTTCGTAAGTGCCCTCGCGGGCGGCTTTATTACCATTTTGTTATTATTGTGTGCTTATGGCTACCTTTGCTTATGTCTTTCAGACGGGCGAACCTATTGGCTTCTCCCGGCCCTCTATTAGTTTATTAACTTGTGAGGCCTAGTGTAATTACTCCCACTTCCCTAGCGGGTTATTGGGGCATCCCGGGTTGCTATATAGCGTTAATCTCTATCGGCCTAGTGTGCCGCTATAATCACCATATGGGGGCATCTCAGGATAATGTGACCGGGGTTCCTTCGGGACAAGCCCGGCTGTGCGTAGCTTGTGGGGTGTCCCCTATTAGTGCTGACAATGCACGGGTCTGTGTACCTTGTGCCGAGCAGGTGCTTGCGCTGCAATCTGGCCTTCCAGTGGCTGGGCCTGCGCCTCGTTTCACTTCACCTACTCCCCCAAGCTTAAATCTCACTCCCAATGTGTTGCATACAAGTGGGGATTCTCAGCCTGATATGTCTTATAGACTGGCTTGTGTTGAGAAGTTAATTGCTAATACCTTGGTGCATAAGGCCCCTGCAAAATAGCGGCACTTAATGCCTGATGTCACTCTTTTCCCTATGGAAACTGATGAGTTTTTGCATTTATGTGGCTATACCCCTTCGGACGAAGGGGAGCTATTCTCCGACTTGGAGTCATCTGATGAGAGGCCCAGGGGTCATGACGATTCTGGCTCTGACCCCTGGGCCCCGGATAATACTGATAGATTTCTGGCCCAGATTTTTGAGGTTCTGTCCATTTCTCCCCCTGTTGCGGCTCCCAGGCAAAGGGGGGAACTTTTTCATACTGCTAAGTCATGCTTGGAATTTCGTGAGCAAGCACATTTCAATAACCTTGTGCTCAAGGAATGGGAGCGTCCCAGTTGACTTCCCGGTGTACCTAAGAGTTGGGATAGGAAGTATCCCTTTCCTGCTGAGGTGGTAAAGTGTTGGTCATCCCCTCCCGAAGTGGATGCCCCGGTCCTAGGGTTATCTAACACCTCTGTCATGCACTCCCCTGACTCCACTACCCTGCGGGATGCTGAGGACCGGAGCATTGACCAGCTGGCGTCCCATGCCTTTGCATGTGTGGGGACTGCGCTGCGCCCGGTCTGTGCCTCGGCCATTGCGGCTGTGGCTATTAGGGCCCTGCTCAGAAATATCCTTGATAGTGCCCCTGATGATTTGCCTTGTGAGGTGTTTAATGCACTCTCTAGTTGTGATGTGTTTGTGAACATCTGCCCTTGTGCTGGCTATACGCCACTCAGTTTGGCTGCGCCAGTGGGCTGCTGACAACGCTGCCAAGAAGGCCCTCACTGGGTTTCCCTTCAAAGGACTACGCCTGTTTGGGGACCGCCTGGACCTTTTTGCTAAGGGAGGCAGGTTACCCCAGCGCAGGCGGCAGTCTCGGCCCTTTCAGGGTCAGGGCTCCTTTTCCTCCCCCTACCGTGGTGCTAGACAAGGGAGGTGGGTTTCCTTTACTGGGGCCCGGGGAGACTTCTGGGGTAGGGGCAGAGGACGTGGACGTCCTGGCTCCTCCTGGGGCCCAAAGCTTAAGTCCTCTCCCAAGCCCCCTCAGGCATGATGGGGCGCCCTCACCCATTTGGGTGGGGGGAAGGCTTCAGCACTTTGCTCATGTCTGGAGGCTTCATGTCTCAGACCGGTGGATTCAGGAGGTATTGTCCTCCGGTTACAAGATAGTTTGCTGCCTGGCCACCCCCAAGATTCATCAGATCCCGGATTCCTCAGGATCTAGTGCAGGCAGTGCAAAGCCTCCTGGAGCTGGGGGTCATCTGCAAGGTCCCCTTAAAGAGGACCAACACCCAGGATTTTCACTATCCTGTGTTTTGGTCCACTTTGGTGGGGTGCCCCGCTCTGTGAAACCCCCCAGAACGCCCGGAAACACTCACCTCACCACACTCCTACGCGGGTGCTCGTCCAATGAGAGTGCTCAGAGCCGCTGTGGTATGCACGTACAAGCGGCGTCCAACCACAGTGGCTGAGCGCTGGAGGCCACGTCTCCCGCTTCCCTCTAACAGGGAGCGCGCCCGTGCCGGCTATTCACAAACGGCCTGTTAGAGGGAAGGGCGAGACGCAGCTGCGGCCCCCGAATGCGCCGTTGGAACGGGGTTAAGGTAAGGTTTCTGGGCTTCCTGGGAGGTTTTACCCCGCAGGACATCACGATTTCGGATTGGTCTTTAAGAGTAAAAGGCAAGGGCTTCTATTCCAACCTCTTCACAGTGCCCAAAAAAAGATGTGTCAGTCAGGCCCATCCTGGACTTGAAGATCCTCAGCAAATTTGTCAGGAGCAGGCGCTTTCGCATGGAAACTCTGCCATCAGTTCCCTGCGCCCAGGGGATTTCATGACATCTGTGGACATCAAAGATGCTTACCTTCATATTCCTGTATTTCCAGGTCATCAAAGGTTCCTCAGGTTCGCTCTGGAGGATCAACACTACCAATTTGTGGCATTGCCCTTTGGTCTCACTTCAGCTCCCAGGGTATTCACCAAGGTGCTGGCAGGAGTGATGTGTCTGCTCAGGTCTCAGGGCATCCGCGTGCTGCCTTATCTGGACGACATTCTCATCACCTCCCAGTCTCTACATCAGGCAGAATTGGATACTCAGCTGGTGGTGTCCACCCTGGAGTCATTTGGATGGGTGATCAACCACCCCAAGTCCTCTCTGTCCCCCTCCTTTGTGACTCCATTCCTGGGAATGAATCTGGATACAGTTCAGGCAAGGACTTTTCTTCCTCAACAGAAGGGGGACAGCCTGATTGCGCAGGTCCAGTTCCTGCTATCTTGTCATCATCCCTCCATCAGGCAGAGGATGCAACTGGTGGACCTGATGGTGGCGTGCTTCGAGGCAGTCCCTTATGCTCAGTTTCACTTGAGGCCTCTGCAACTCCACCTCTTGTCAGTATGGGACAAGGACCCAGCGTCCCTGGACCAGGTCTGTGCGCTTTCCCCCCTGGTCAGGCGGTCCCTCTCGTGGCGGCTGGACTCCAGGAACTTGCTGGGGGGCAGATCCTTTCTGGCCCCCTCCTGGGAGACGGTCACCACGGATGCCAGTCTGTCAGGTTGGGGGGGTTTCTGGAAGTCCCTGCGGTTCCAGGGGAGGTGGGACCCTCAGGAGGCCCACACACCTATCAATGTCTTGGAGCTGCGGGCGATTAGGTTACTTCTGGCTCAGTTGACTCCTCACCTTCGGAGCCTGCCTGTTCAGGTGCGCTCGGACAACCAGACGGCAGTTGCCTACATCAATCATCAGGGAGGGACCCGGAGCAAGAGGGCCTTCCAGGAAGTGTCTCTGATCTTGACCTGGGCGGAGGCCAATGTTCCCTGCTTATCAGCTGTGTACATCCCGGGGGCGGAAAATCTCCTGGGGGCCTCTCGCCAGGGAGAATGGCCCCTCTGCAACAGGGTTTTCCAATCTCTGTGTCACCGTTGGGGTCAGCCAGATGTGGATCTGTTTGTGTCCCGTCACAATCACAAGCTCCCGGCCTTTGTCTCCCTGTCCCAGGATCCTCTGGCCTTGACCACGGATGCCCCTAGCAATGTCAGTTCATATTTTCAATGTCGCTGCAGTTCAGCGCCATCTGGCGGAGTAGTACCCGATTGTAAGTATTCTATCTGGAGCAGGACGTACTGTATACTCATAATACCAATTCTACAGGTGAGTAATCACAGAATTCCCACAAGTTCTGTGACATCCTGTATATGCTGACAATAATACTGGGGTTGTATGTATTTAGCTGCACAAAAATATGCACAGTCAAAAAACAATATTGCAAATCCATCCAGATGTCGACAGCTTCATCTTTGGCTAATTTAAAAGCTTCTGTAAGAGCAACTAGTTCAATGGCCTGCACTGAATAGTACGATGGCAGTGAGTTAGCTATTAAAGGAGCAGTATCGCAAATTTTTCTTGGTGACTTATATTTAAATGGTACTTTGAATGTAGGTAAGTGTTGGAGTAAGAATTACAAATTTAGAAAAAAATGATGTCTGTGTTGAGCAGCTGGAGACTAATAGCTCATGTTTATGTCTTCTGAGTGTCGGAGGCCTGTTCCATGCTGAGGAGAGGGGTGAAACAATGTATCAAAGTATCAGCTGTTCAGTGCTGGCAGCCGTCCAGCATAAGATAACAACATTGCAACATTGCCTGGCCAAAACTCATATCTAATTTTCCCTAAATGTTGGCTCTGCTGCAGAATCTTTCAGTTTACCATTTTCTCTCTTTTTTCTCAACACATTTTTCCATATGATCTTTCTTTCAGCTTTGTGTGTTTTGAGTAAAGCCCAACCCATGATTTTCACTATCTGGAGTTTTGTTTTGTGCCCCTAGGGGCATCCCGACTTGGGATGCCCTGATATGTGAAATCCCCCAAGTTCGCCTGTGAAAACGTACCTTTCCCTGTCCCACAGCGCATGCGCGGGCTCTCATCCAATCAGCTCTCTTTGGACGCAGATGGGGAGCCTGAGTAGTAACCTTCCTGGCCGCCCGGCCTGTCTAAATGACTATCTGCGTGAGCGCGCCAGAAAAATGGGGGGATCTGTGGTTATCCAGGGGTCGTTTCACACAGTGGGCATCCTGATTTAGAATGCCCAAGGGGCAAGGTCAATGGCCGGGTCTTATAGACTTCAGGGTCGGCAACTCAGGGTTTTGTTCCACTTTAATACCTTTAGATTTTCCTGCACAATTATTCAAAGAAGAATTTCAGTCATTTTCAGTCAGTTTAGTTTATTTTGTATACATTTTACACATTTGAGTCACCTGGTCTCATAACAAAAGCAGCACCTCACACACACACAGCCGTTACCACTGATTACAGTGTCAGCCTCTGAGGTAAAGTGTTGCTAGGAGACCAGTGGGCTAAATGAAGCAGCTCACTAAATACAGCCAGCAGATCCCCCTATTCAGCAAATAGACTGAGCCATTGTAATTATACAATTTAAAAGAAAGGCATATATCGCAGGGTCAGCGCCGCGGTGTGCGGCGTGTGGCCTGAGCTGCTGGGGCTCTGTCTCTTTTACTTTTTAAAGTCCCCCCGTGTTTGCATGCGGCGCCGCCATTGGGCGGGCCGATTTACTCGTATCCTGAGGGCGGGGCCGAGTTCTCTGTTCTATATATCATGTGTGTATAGTTGTACTCATGATGTATATTCTACCTATATATGGTTTACCATTATTTACCATTATTTTTTAATGTATGAGTGTGATGCATGCTGGCTATTTTTCCTGGGGGACTGACTGTGGTCTCTTTTCCCCTACAGATCCTGGGATCCCCTCACTGCAGTGGCTCTCCCGGTTCTGATATACCTGGCTAGTCTTAGTCTCCAAATTGGGATTTTTCCTAGGTTTAAAAAAAAAAAAAATCCTCCTACTCCCGGGACTTTAATTATAAAGGGGCATCCCGGGTTGCTTAATGCGTAAAACCCTGGGTTGTTGCGAATACCATAATTTCACCATATGGAGGCTTCCGACGTTACTGGAAATGGCTCTTCGGGGCTATCCAGGCTGTGTGGGGGTTGTGGGGCTCCCAGGCGGTGATGTCATATTATGCGTTCCATGTGCAAAGCAGAATATTGCGCGCCAATCCGTCGCTCCGGCTTCTGGCTCCTCGCAACTCCCGTCATCTCCTACCCCCCCTCCCTTATTCCGGACCCCGTGTGACATTGTCAAAAGTGGGGATTCGCAATCCGAGGTGCGTGCGCGATTGGCCAACCTCAAGATAATTTCCGCCACGGTAGCTCAGAAGGCTACGGCAAAGCGGAAGCACCTGTCTCCAGCAGCGCCTGCTTCGGAGGATGAGGTATTTGAAATTTTGGATTGGTCCGATTGTCCCCCTGATGAGGAGG
The DNA here is from genome assembly GCA_027917425.1 of Gastrophryne carolinensis. Lineage (NCBI taxonomy): Eukaryota > Metazoa > Chordata > Amphibia > Anura > Microhylidae > Gastrophryne > Gastrophryne carolinensis. The sequence continues at coordinate 114,534,494 of CM051243.1, forward strand.
GGGAACTCCTTGAGGAGTCGGATGAGCCTGCAGACCAGCTATTGGTTGACACCGCTGGCGATCAGGCTGTGGGGGTGTCCCTTGACACTCCTTCCATTTTGGCCCAAATGTTTGAAATTTTGGCTTTGGATCCACCTGAGGCGGTCCCTCAGTTGTTTGATGTGCCCCAGCCGCGTTTGGTGTTTCCCAGGCAACAACACTTTGTGAGGGTTGTCCTTAAGGAATGGGAACAACCCACGCGCCTGGCTGGAATTCCTCCTAGTTGGGATAAACGTTATCCCTTTCCGGAGGATTTAGTGAAACTTTGGTCGGTTCCCCCTGACGTCGATACACCTGTGTTAGGGCTGTCAAACACAGCTGTGTTGCACTCCCCTGACACTACTACCATTAAAGATGGTGAGGATCGTCGGATTGATCAATTGGCTCGCCATGGTTTTATCAGTGCCGGATCGACACTGCGGCCGGCGCTTCTTCTGTTGGCAGTTAGGTCCATTATTGGGGATCTGTATGCAGGTCTTGATCCCGCTTGTGATGAGTTTAGTTCTCTCAAGCAATGTGAGTCGTTTATTTCCTTTGTCTTGACCGCCCAGGACGATGCACTTGCGATGAGTAGCAGGACAGCGGCACTGCTGGTTGCTATTCGTCGGTCAGTGTGGCTGCGCCAGTGAACGGTGGACCTTAACTCTAAGAAGGCGCTTACAGCGCTTCCTTTTGTAGATTTGCGCCTGTTTGGCGATAAATTGGATTCAGTTACCAAGGGTGGTAAATTGCCTGAACGCAAGAGGCCCCATCGCTCCTTTCGGGGTGTGACTGCCTTTAGTCCCTGCTTCCGGGGAGTCAGAGCGGGCAGAGGGGCGTCCTTTCCCGCTACCAGGGGTGCAGGTTGGACCCGGGGGAGGGGCCGTGGCCGTCCCGGTCAGTCCTGGGGCACCAAGCCCAAGCCTGCTGTTAAGCCCGCTCAGCAATGAGGGGCCACCCTCACCCGTGCGGGTGGGGGGACGATTGCGACACTTCTCCCTGGTTTGGGACCAGGAGGTTCCGGACAGATGGATCCGGGAGGTGGTGTCGTCCGGTTACAAGCTGGAGTTCGAGTCTCGCCCTCCTTCACGGTTTTTCCGGTCTCGGGTGCCCACCGATCCTTTGGCTGCGCAGGGGCTCCTGGCGTCAGTAAGGAATCTTCTGGAAATGGTGGTCATCCGGCCGGTGCCACTCTTAGATGTGGGCCTCGGTTTTTGCTCCAATCTTTTCACAGTCCCCAAGAAGGACGGGTCGGTGCGCCCCTTCCTGGATCTGAAGTTCCTCAACGGGTTCATCCGTACTCGGAAGTTTCACGTGGAAACTCTGCGTTCAGCTGTCGGTTCTCTTCGGCAGGGGGACTTCATGACGTCCATAGACATCAAGGATGCTTACCTTCATGTTCCCATCTGCCAGACTCATCAGCGTTTTCTTCGGTTCGTGATGAGGGATCAGCATTTTCAATTTGTGGCACTTCCGTTTGGCCTTACCTCGGCTCCAAGAGTGTTCACCAAGGTGTTGGCAGGGGTGATGGCCATTCTCAAATCTCGGGGCATTCGTGTCGTACCTTATCTGGACGACCTGCTCGTCATGGCTCCTTCCCTCAATCAATCGGAGACGGACACCAGGACGGTGGTCTCCATGCTTCGGTTGGGTGATCAACTTTCCCAAGTCCTCCCTCGCTCCGGCCAGGGTGGTGTCCTTTCTGGGAATGCGGTTGGATTCTTGTCAACACAGGGTGTTCCTGCCTCAGTCCAAAATTTGTCTGATTCAGGAGTTGGCTCGGGTCCTTCTTTCCAATCCTCGGCCGTCCATCTGTCTGGGGATGAGGCTGATAGGGTTGATGGTTGCCTCGTTCGAGGCAGTTCCTTTCGCTCAATTTCACACGAGGACGCTTCAGCTTCATCTGTTGGCGTCCTGGGACCGGCGACCACGGTCGTTGGATCGGTCCTTCCAGTTGTCCTCCCGGGTCCGGCAGTCCCTTCAATGGTGGTTGGTCTCTACCAATCTCTTGAGGGGCAGGTCTTTCCTGACTCCTCTTTGGGAAATTGTCACAACGGACGCCAGTCTTTCGGGATGGGGGGGATTCTGAAAGGATCTTCAGTTCCGGGGGCAGTGGGGGCCTCTGGTTCTTGTTCTTTTGACTCAACATGTTCGAACAGCGGTTGCTTACATCAATCATCAGGGAGGGACTCGCAGTCTGGGTGCCCTCAGAGAGGTGTCCCTGATCCTGACCTGGGCGGAGGCCCATGTTCCTTGCCTCTCGGCAGTTTACATTCCAGGTGTGGAAAACAGGGAAGCGGATCTGTTGAGCAGGTGCTCTTCCCGTCTGGGAGAATGGGCTCTCCATCCTCAAGTCTTTCGGTCGCTGTGTCTCTCGTGGGGGACACCGGAGGTGGACCTGTTTGCCTCTTGTCACAATTGCAGGCTCCCGACCTTCGTGTCGCTCTCCCAGGATCCTCTGGCTCTGGCGGTGGACGCCATGTCCCTGAGCTGGGGGGATCTGGGGTTTCTGTACCTGTTTCCTCCGATACCCATGCTAGGCAGGGTGGTAAGGAAGCTGGCTCTGGAAAGGGTGTCCGCCATTCTCGTGGCTCCAAGGTGGCCAAGGCGAGTATGGTTCGCAGACGTCGTTCGGCTGGCAGTGGATCAGTTCGTTCTGCCTCTGCGGCCCGATCTGCTCACGCAGGGCTGTGTTACCCCAATTTACCAACGCTGGGTTTGATGGCTTGGCTGCTGAAACCTCCATCTTGGAGGAGGGTCTTTCTGACTTGGTTGTTAAGACTCTGATCAGTGCCCGGAAGAGGTCTTCTTCTATCATCTACTATAGGACTTGGAAAGCCTATATCGCTTGGTGTGAGATTAGATCTTTGCCTTGTAGGGTCTTTTCGGTCTCCAGGATTCTGGAGTTTTTGCAATCAGGGCTGGACTCTGGTCTTCAGCTGAGTACTTTGAAAGGGCAGGTTTCTGCCTTATCTATATTTTTTCAGAAGCGTTTTGTGCTTCATCCTTTAGTTAAAACCTTTTTCCAGGGAGTTACGCATGTGCGGCCTCCCAGGAAACCATTACTCCCTGTTTGGGACTTGAACTTGGTTCTCTCTGCTCTTCAGGCTCCTCCCTTTGAGCCCTTGCAGGATATTGCTTTGTCTACCTTGACTCAGACTTTGGATGCTATTCAGTTTTATTGGATTACTGTCCCCTTTAATGTAATTATTCCCCTTTTCTGGTGCCAATACTTATCAATAAATAATTTTCCATCTTCATATACAATGTATGGTTATATCTATTTGTGTGCCTTCTATGGTCCATGATTGCCTATAGATTGGTGGTTCCTTTGTGGCATGGACATTTTGATGCCATATGGGAATTCATCCACTGAAATATCCAGCAGTGGCAATATATGGCATAACATGCCGATATTCATACACGGTCCCACTGTGGTATATGGCTTTAATTGATTAATAATAAGATGTTTGACTTATTTGTTTATTTACTTATACCATAGAACATGATATAGGTATATTGGTTCAGCACTGCATAATATATTTGTATATATCTTGTCGTTGTATTTGTACAGTAATGTGGTTTACATGGGTCTTTATGTTGTCTTAATAGAAACAACATGTAGGTGTCCCTCCCTCCCTCCCCGAATACTTACCCTCCACGTTCCTGCACCTGTCATTTTTTCAGCTGCTGGGTGGACGGGATGCGCCGGCGTGATGTGCGCGCGGCCGGGCGGGTGGCTGGCGGGCGCCTCCTACTGCAGGGGAGTGCGTCCCGCCTTGTGCGCGCGTCTCACGCAGGCGCACCCTGGGCTTGCGGTCCAGCAGTGACGCGGCTGCGTTCCATCTGACGTGTTCGCCTTTACGGCCTCATCTATTGGCCGGGCGGGGCGCACGCACGGATGGTGACGCGGCCTCCTCCCATTGGCCAGCGTTTCACTCACCCGGGGTATTTAGGGAGGGGGATTCCCCAGCTGCCGGTACACCCTGGCGAAGTGTCTATATGACACGCAACGCGTCGGTGGCGGCTGCTGCGGGGGACCCCTTGGAGATCAGGTGATGTTAATCTTTTGATTGTTTATTATTATCTTGTACTACTTTAGCCGGGTGGCGTTACTGACTATTTCTTATAATCCTTCTGGCTGGTTATAGCACCATGTGTGTGCTACACTGCACTATAGCACTTTAATCGTTGATTCATTCGGGGTTTGTTTGTATGTTTTTTTTTAAAAATATGTTTTTTGTTTTGCTTTTGGTTTTGGTTTCACTTTTGAATCTTGTATGTATTACATGAGGACGCACATTTGTTACATTGTTTGATACTGCACATAGATTTGCACATATTGCATTATGCACTTTGTCATGTATTTTAAGGGGGTATAGCACCTCTTTTAACTTTCTTTCACATATTGTGGGCCATGCGTGGCTTCCTACCAGATTCATTCATTTATTCATCCAGTGTATCATATGCCACCCTGCATTATCATTATTATTAGAGTCTCCATATATAGGATCCCCTGTGTTTGTGTATATGTTTAATTGTGTCATATGTTGTTGTATGTGTTGATATCAATAATTCTTATTGCGGATGTATTTACAAATAAAATAGAAATTTATTCTTTTACTTTTTTGAGTGCGGCCTGTTATATGGTGGTCATTTGAGGGGATAGATCCAGAACCCCCTCACTATATATATGCATTGTTTCTTCTTTTGACCATACGGGCCACAGCACCTTGATAATAGTTTTGTAGATAGCGAGACGGTGCATATCCATATATTTTTTGATTGTACCTTGACTCGGAACACTGCCTTCTTGGTAGCTATCACTTCGGTTCGGCGTGTCTCTGAGCTGGCGGCCTTGTCGATTCAGGCGCCCTACTTTGAGAGGCATCAGGACAAGGTGGTCTTTCGGTTCAAACCGGACTTTCTTCCTAAGGTTGTTTCTGCTTTTCATTTGAATCAGGATATTGTTCTTCCCTCCTTGTGTCCTAAGCCTAAGAATGACAAGGAGAGGGTTTTGCATTGTTTGGATGTAGTACGCTGTGTTAAGTACTATTTGTTTACTACTTCTCCTTTTCGTAAAACTGATGCCTTTTTTGTTGTGCCCTGTGGGCCTAGGAAGGGTTTGGCTCCGGCCAAGTCTTCCATTAGCAAATGGATACGTCAGGCCGTTATTGGGGCCTATTCTGCTAAGGGGAAAGTTCCCCCTTTTCGTATCACTGCTCATTCTACTCGCGCCGTTGGAGCGTCTTGGGCTTTTCAGCACCAAGCTTCTGTTGAACAAGTTTGTAAGGCTGCAACTTGGTCTTCTGTTCATACTTTTTCTAAGTTTTACAAGGTTGATGTGCGGGCCTCAGCGGATGCTGTGTTTGGCTGCAAGGTTCTGCAGACTGCAGTCATTTAAGTTATGCTTCATTTTGCCTACGGATACCCATCCCTTGTGGACACTGCTTTTGGATGTCCCGATCGTAAGAATTAAAGGGGAAGCGGGGTGTGTGACACACTGAGAATAATACCATTTTGTGAGTACTCACCTGTAAAATGGATATTGTCAGTGTGCCACACACCCCGCTTCACCCGCCCTTTTTGGTATCCTGGATCCTTTATATGGTGAAGCTTTTTCTTTATTTTGAGGTTACCATTGGATTTCCTGGTACCTTGTCTTTCTGCTTTTGAATTCACTGGGTGTTAAGTGGGAGGTCCCAGGTATATATAGGCCGGAAGGGGCTCGTTTTCAAGACTTCTCTCTGCAACGTCGCCACCTGCTGGTGGAGTAACCCGATCGTAAGAATTAAAGGGGAAGCGGGGTGTGTGACACACTGACAATATCCATTTTACAGGTACTCACAAAATGGTATTTTTTTCCATTTTCTATCGCCAGATTATTTATACACGTTAGAAGCTATTGTGTGGCTATTTAATTACCACAAGAACACCATCTAAGTAAGAGAAAATCTCCCAAATTTGTGTGCATCTATCCATTGTCAAATGAGGCTGTGACAGCAGGACAGTCATAAATGCCGTGCTGGTGAAAGGTAAAAACGGAACATAACCTGCTCGATCCTCACAATTGTTTCTTTAGCCACTGGAGTCCACTCAACTGGATCCATGGCTGCCACAGGAGTGTCATTAATGAGCACAGTTAGTGGCACAGTTGTTTTGGTATAATTTGCAATCAAGGAACAGCAACATTTTTTTTTTCGTTTCGAGGTTAAAACGGACCTTCACCATGATTTATTGAAAAGCCCAAACCCTTAAAAAATGATTCCCCAGCATCTAAAAATAATATATTCTAAGTTTTTAGTCACGTACTTATTATTCTTTCCCCCCACTGGGCTACAACTCTGTTCAGGACTTAAGGATACGGGTGCCGCCATCTTGACTCAGAAGCATCCCATTACTGAGGAGAGTGGGATAAAGTACAGGGGGGCGGGTTATAGCTGTGCTTTGCTCAGACAGAGAAGAGCTGGGGTCAGGAAAAGGTCAGAAATCCCAGAATGCAGAGCAACACAGTCAGAAGGCACTTCCTGTTTGCAGGCTGCCTAATGTTCCATGAGCCACCATCTTGGATGTTTAAAGGCTCATAACATACAGTAGATGCAGGTAGGATGATTTTTAATGTGAGCAATCTGTATGTACAGGGTGTGGCAAACATATAAGATAGACTCTTCTCCAGAGTGAAGGATCTGGGATCTTTAGCTTTAAGGTTCTGGGTGTTTATAACTAGGCAACCTATCTGGACTCGGCTAAATGGTTATTAACGCTAGGTATCTGACTGCGGCTGTCAGAAGTGCATCCTGTTTCTGCTTGCCTAATGTCCCTGCTCAACCTGCAACTAAAGCAGAGACAAGGGATCCGTTTTACATTCCCCTTCCATTTTGGGGTTAACAAAAATGTCATCAAAAACGGTGTCTAGCTTAATCTAAGTGGGTTAAAGTTAGATTTCAAGAAAATCTGCTCAAATTTTCTAGCTAAAAATTATAAATCGCTGAAAGAGCCTCTGATGCTGAGAAGTCTTTACCCCAAATTGTGCATTTGTTTTTTACATTTCACACAGCTTCAGAATGACCCATGTAATATATCTCTGTGAATTTGTGACAGTTGTTTTTTAATGCGCTTGTGCAACTAGTATTTTTGTTATGCAATGCTAGATATGCATTTAGTAATAGATCAAGGCAACTGGACATGTTTTGTTTTTTTTTTCTTCACATGTTTTGTTATTCATCCCACTATTAGGAAAGGCAGCTGAATCACTTGTGAAATGTGTTGAAGTAAAAAAAATCCCCATTAGTCTTACTGGTAACGGTACGAGTCCTTCAGGAAGGCCAACTGAGAGAAATCTCCTCCTCCCTGCAGGAAAGCCCCACCACTTCCTCACAGTTCTCAATATATTAAAAAGTAAACAAGGGAAACCGAAGGACCATACAGGGAGGGTGGCTAGGGCCATCCTGAGGGACTCGCAGAAATCCCGCCAACGTTAAAACTTACAGGGATTTTCTCGCTTTGTCCTTCAGGGCAGGCTCCTGTGAAGATAAACTATGAATTAAGGGCAGAACACAGAATGAAGAACTGTCTTGGCAGAAACCGAGGAACCTGCATTTCCTGGGGGGACTAGAATCTTTCTAGGTTTACTATCCAACCTAGCTGATGCAGTAGCTCTGGAATTACGTAAAGACTCTGAAGAAGAGAAGCCTCTGTGATCCCTGTTACCAGGAGATCTAGATAAGGTAAAATTTAAATCCCCCTGGCTCCTCATGATACTTATGGATTCCGCCAGTATCTTTATGAATATCCTGGGAGCTGTAGAGAGGCCCTGTAGTGAAAGTGCAGGACTTCTGAATCTAGGTGGATTGCAAATCTTAGAAACCTCTGGTGAGCCTGAAAGATGGGTATGTGCAAATAGACATCTTGAAGGAAAGTCCCCCGGCTTGAGCAAGTTTCTTATCGTGAATATTGATTCCATGCTGAATTTTTTTTAGACAATAAAGTGATTTAGGGCCTTCAAATGGAGTATCATTCTGAATGTGCCAGATGATGAACCAGAAATACATGAGAATAATACCCTCTGCCCTGACTGACATAGGGAGCTGTTTATATTCCTTCCTTGTGAAGTAACTCCTGGATGACTTGGGGGGGGGGGGGTTGGGGGGCGCACCCTTCCTGGGTTCGCGTGGCAACTTTCTGATCTGAAACCTCTGTGAAGGTCTGGAATGGAGTTTTTCCCAAAAGGATTCGAAGTTATGCAACCAAAACCAAGTATTCTTGGTGTGCCACACACCCCGCTTCACTTTTAAATATTCTTCACTTATTGGGTTAACTCACCGCCAGGTGACGCTGTGCAGAGAGGAAGTCTTGTAACGAGCCCCCTTCCGGCCTATATATACCTGGTACCTCCCTTCACTCACCAGTATTTTTCTCTCTGCTTGACAACAAGACAGAAGATTTAAGTCTCCTGCTTACAGGTAGCCGGGGTCTTACCCCGGCACCCCCCTTTTGGTCTATTTCTGCCCGGTTTGAGTGTTTATACCTTGATGGTGGAATGGAAGCCTCCCAGCCTAGGCTGCTCACTGGGCAAATGGTAGATGGCACTATAGGTGCCTAGGAGCTTATCTCCTCCGCTCGACCTCATGCGTGGGGCAATGCGGCTATCAGGCATGGTGATCCGGAAATGGGATGCCCCTGTCCCGAGGGTCCCCTTAGCCCCTTACTCTCCCGTTACGGTCCCTTCTCCCTTCACTATGGGGGGGGGGGGGGGTAGAGGGATGTGTATTGTGTGTATGGTTTACTGTATGTAAAACCCGCTCAGCAATGAGGGGCTGCCCTCACCCGTGCGGGTGGGGGGACGATTATGACGCTTCTCCCAGGTTTGGGACCAGGAGATTCCGGACAGATGGATCCGGGAGGTAGTGTCGTCCGGTTACAGACTGGAATTCGAGTCTCGCCCTCCTTCACGGTTCTTTCGGTCTCGGGTGCCCATCGATCCTTTGGCCGCACAGGGGCTCCTGGCGTCGGTAAAGAATCTGTTAGAGATGGCGGTCATCCGGCCGGTACCGCGCTTAGAGATGGGCCTCGGGTTTTATTCCAATCTTTTTTTTGCAGTCCCCAAGAAAGACGGGTCAGTCCGTCCCGTCCTGGACCTGAAATCACTCAACAGGTTCATCCGTGTTCGGAAGTTTCACATGGAAACCTTGCGTACGGCCATCGGTTCCCTTCGGCAAGGGGACTTCATGACGTCCATAGACATCAAGGATGCTTATCTTCATGTTCCCATCTGCCACGCTCATCAACGTTTTCTTCGATTCGTGATGGAAAATCAGCATTTTCAATTCGTGGCACTTCCGTTTGGCCTTACCTCAGCTCCAAGAGTGTTCACCAAGGTGCTGGCAGGGGTCATGGCCATTTTCAGATCTCGGGGCATTCGTGTCGTACCTTATTTGGACGACCTTCTCATCATGGCTCCGTCGCTCAATCAATTGGAGACAGACACCAGGTTGGTGGTCTCCACGCTGGAAAGCTTTGGTTGGGTGATCAACTTCCCCAAGTCCTCCCTCGCTCCGGCCAGGGTGGTGTTCTTTCTGGGGATGCAGTTGGACTCTCTTCAACACAGAGTGTTTCTCCCCCAGTCCAAAATTCATCTGATCCAGGAGTTGGCTCGGGTCCTACTTTCCAATCCTCGGCCGTCCATCTGTCTGGGGATGAGGCTGATAGGGTTGATGGTCGCCTCTTTTGAGGCAGTTCCTTTTGCTCAATTTCACACGAGGACGCTTCAGCTTTATCTGTTGGCGTCCTGGGACCGGCAGCCTCGGTCGCTGGATCAGCCCTTCCAGTTGTCCTCCCGGGTCCGGCAGTCCCTCCAGTGGTGGTTGGTCTCGACCAATCTTGTGAAGGGCAGGTCTTTCCTGACCCCTCTTTGGGAAATTGTCACCACGGACGCCAGTCTGTCGGGTTGGGGCGGATTTTGGAAGGAGCTGCAGTTCCAGGGGCAGTGGGGACCTCAAGAGGCCCACTTACCCATCAATGTTCTGGAACTGAGAGCCATCCATCGGGTGCTTGCTCTCCTGACTCAGCACGTTCTGGGCCTTCCGGTCCAGGTGCGTTCAGACAATCGAACAGCGGTTGCTTACATCAATCATCAGGGAGGGACTCGCAGTCTGAGTGCTCACAGAGAGGTGTCCCTGATTCTGACCTGGGCAGAGGCCCATGTTCCTTGTCTCTCGGCGGTATACATTCCTGGAGTGGAGAACCAGGTAGCGGACCGGTTGAGCAGGGGCTCTCCCCGTCTGGGAGAATGGGCTCTCCATCCTCGGGTGTTTCGCTCACTGTGTCTCCGATGGGGGACACCAGAGGTGGACCTGTTTGCCTCTCGTCACAATCACAGGCTCCTGCACTTCGTGTCGCTCTCCCAGGATCCTCTGGCTCCTGGACGCCATGTCCCTGAGCTGGGGGGATCTGGGATTTCTAAACCTGTTTCCTCCGATACCCATGCTGCGCAGGGTGCTTCGGAAGTTGGCTCTGGAAAAGGTGTCCGCCGTTCTCGTGGCCCCAAGGTGGCCTAGGCGAGTGTGGTTCGCAGACATCGTTCGGCTGGCAGTGGACCAGTTCGCCCTGCCTCTTCGGCCCGATCTGCTCACTCAGGGTCGGTTGGAAACCATTACTCCTGGTTTGGGATTTGAATTTGGTTCTTTCTGCTCTTCAGGCTCCTCCTTTTGAGCCTTTGCAAGATATTGCTTTGTCTACCCTGACTCAGAAGATTGTCTTCTTGGTAGCGATCACTTCGGTCCGGCGTGTCTCGGAGTTGGCGGCCTTGTCTATCCAGGCGCCTTACTTTGAGAGGCATCAGGATAAAGTGGTCTTTCGGTTCAAGCCAGACTTTCTTCCTAAGGTTGTTTCTGCTTTTCATTTGAACCAAGATATTGTTCTTCCCTCCTTGTGTCCTAATCCTAAGAATGACATAGAGAGGGTTTTACATTGTTTGGATGTAGTACGCTGTGTTAAGTACTACTTGATAATCACGTCTCCTTTTAGTAAGACGGATTCCTTTTTTGTTATGCCCCATGGGCCTAAGAAGGGTTTGGCACCAGCCAAATCTGCTATTAGCAAGTGGATACGTCAGGCCGTTACGGCGGCCTATTCTGCTAAGGGGAAAGTTCCCCCTTTTCGTATCACTGCTCATTCTATTCGCGCCATTGGGGCGTCTTGGGCTTTTCAGCACCAAGCTTCTGTTGAACAAGTTTGTAGGGCCGCCACTTGGTCTTCTGTTCACACTTTTTCTAAGTTTTACAAAGTTGATGTGCGAGCCTCAGCGGATGCTGTTTTTGGCCGCAAAGTTCTGCAGACTGCAGTCATTTAAGTTATGCTTCACCTGGCCTTGAGATGCCCATCCCTTGTGGACACTGCTTTTGGATGTCCCAATAAGTGAAGAATATTTAAAAGTGAAGCGGGGTGTGTGGCACACCAAGAATAATACCATTTTGTGAGTACTCACCTGAAAAATGGATATTGTTGGTGTGCCACACACCCCGCTTCACTCCCACCCTTTTCGGTATTTCCGAAGCCTTTCTATGGTGAAGCTTTTTATTTATATCAAATTGAATTTGAGGTTACCGGTGGAATACTGGTACCTTTGTCTTTCTGCTTTAATATACTGGTGATTGAAGGGAGGTACCAGGTATATATAGGCCGGAAGGGGGCTCGTTACAAGACTTCCTCTCTGCACAGCGTCACCTGGCGGTGAGTTAACCCAATAAGTGAAGAATATTTAAAAGTGAAGCGGGGTGTGTGGCACACCAACAATATCCATTTTTCAGGTGAGTACTCACAAAATGGTATTTTTTCTTAAGATGTCGGGGGATTACAGACCAAACTTGGCTACAAACCAAACTAGGCTCTAACAGCCTCAGTGGAGGCATCTTCTAAGGATGAGATGGCCCTAAACATACGGGGGGGGGGCTGCAAACTGGCCTGTTTTGGCGTATTGTTTGTTTCCCTTTAGGTTCTGGTGCCAGACTGAGATATCTCGCAACACAATCTGATGCCAGGGTTCGTTTGAAGGTAAATTGGACCGCATCTGTGCATTTTGTCCATATGGTCTCTAGGCCTACCGGATTATTTGAATCTCGGGTCTGAAGATCTGGACACCTGTGCTGGGGGGCTCAATTTATGCTTAAAGGAGTCTGAGAGAAAAAACGTTCTTTCAGGAAACTGCCATTCCCTTTTGATTAAATTAGACAAAGGGTGAATAGGAAAAGATTTTTCCTTTTTACCCATTAGTTTATGATGATCTGTATCCTGAGCTGACAGGGTCTGTTCATCACTAGTGATTTACATAGTGTCATAAATATCAAATAAGAGAGCCGCAGTTTCCTCCGACATCTTATTCTTTGGGCCTTTTGAGGAGACCTTCACTCTCTTCGGTTCCCTGACTGACTGTTGGTAGGGGGAGGCTGATCCGGCGTGTGAGTATGTAGAGGCACCGTAGGGGCTGTCTGAGAATATGCTAGGGGAAATTTCTGTGTTTGGAGGAAACATGGTTACTGTGGGGCTGTGCTTGCTAACAGAGCCGCCTTGAAAATGTTATCCTGCGGAAGTAAAATCTGGGGTTGGCGAACTCCTGGGGGTAGAAAAAAACAACTAAAAGTTTGACACTGCCAACTTTTTTTTTTTTTTTTTTTATTTATTTTTTTATAGCTCGCAGTGTAATCCCTGTAATAATATATTTCTTTTATGACTATGACTGGCTTATAAAATTATCTTTTACATATTGCACCCATAGCCCTCGTAATTTAACCCTTTTTTTACCAAAATTCAGTTAGTATGCCTTTTAAGAAGAGGAATTCTTTTATCCCATGTTTTGCCACATTACACTATTGTATATAATTTCCTAATCGTTTATTAGACAGAGAAACATTTGGCTATGTGGTCGGTGTATACGGATACCACAAAATGTTTTCCTGATCGCAATTATTTATGGTTATATCAAACATTTCTATAGACAGAATAGAACAAATCATCTTAAGTTCCTGATGAGCATGGCGCGCAGTCCATGGCTCAACAACCCACAGGTCTAAAAGATTACATGCTTTCCCAGAAATGTATGTCACTGTCTATACTGAGGTCAAGTCAAAATCTAGTTTGTAAGAAACACCTATTGTTATGTCATTAAGACTTGTATAAATTCAAGGTTGTATATAAAGGAAGTTAGGCGCAGTGGTGGCAACAATACAGGCATACATGAAGGAAATCTTATTAGTGTACATAAGAGTACATGTATCCACACAAGTATGTAATTGTTTCACATATATTTGAATCCACTGGATTGCAGCATCCTCTGCTCTGAAACATCTGAAATTCTGACTACTGTCAGAATAATCATAACTTGCAACCAAAATGTTTTCACCTCACCGCTCAGAAAGTTTTCTATACATTACCTTGTGCTTAAAAATAATCTGCCATCAGCTAGGATTCCGGAGTGACACATGAACTGGAAAGGCTCTCTTTTCTGGTAACTCATTTGTGGTAAACCGAATCCTGAGCAGATAAGGATTCATAGTGGGTCAGAGGAGCTCCGCAGACTCCTAGGTCTGCAGGGACACTGCCCTGCATGCGTAAAGCCTGGGGTCGGTGAGCACAACCTCAGGAAATCCTGGGGGGAAAAAATAAGACAACAAACAGGACAATGTCTGGATCCTAGTGTTTTCCTGGATAGGAAACACAAAAGATGAGGATGGGGGAGGGAAGGGGTGGGGCTTTTAACCGTTCCCAGTTGTTTTCCTCTCCAAGGGGAGGACACTCTCTCTCTCTCTCTCTCTCTCTCTCTCTCTCTCTCTCTCTCTCTCTCTCTCTCCCCCTCTCCCCCTCTCCCCCTCTCCCAAATGAGTTACCAGAAAAGAGAGCCTTTACAGTTCATGTGTCACTTTTGGATACTCCGGAAGACGTTGCAATGTCTAGAGACAATATTTTTCTCTCTAATGCCATAAAATGTAGATATCAGTTTGAAGAATCGGATTCAGGACCTTGGTCCAAATGTCCCAGGTAGGACGCTTCCCTGGCCCAAGTATCCAGATTTTAATATCTTGGCTTTGAACATTTGGGTACTTTCAGGGACCCCGTGGATAGGAGGACTGAGGGTATCATCAAAAGGGCCTGGGTTGCAACCTCATTTACTTTCAAGCTTACTTTTGCATCTGAATAAGTGTCCAGAAACCTTAGGGTCTGGCTCCAGAACCTCAAGGTGTTTATAGAAAGTGATACCCCAAAACAGGCACTGTTAGAAACTATTCCCTGCATGTTTAGAGCCATATCTTTTCTCGAAGATGCCTCGGCTGAGGCAGTCAGGGCCACGACCAAGTCTACTGCACTGATTAATTCAGCCAGAAGAGCGCTTTAGTTGAAGACCTGGCCAGGGGACATGGCATCCAAGGCTAAACTGTAATTTAACATTTGAGGGAAATTTAATGTTTCAGACCAGTATTGGATGCTGCACTCTCTAGAGCTTTGGAGAGATCAAAGAAGTTTCCGGTCATGCCTAAAAGAACTAGGAATAAGTCCCCATTTAGGAAACCACTTTCTTTTATGCCAAAGTGGACAAATAGAACTTAAGCAGCACTAGGTGCAGCACAAGGGGGGTAGAAGGCCAAGCCTGTTTATAACCCTCACCCTCCGCAACAATCTGAAAAGGCTTGATTGCCGGGCCCCAGGTGGGAGGAAGATTATTCTTCTTCTCGACGGCCTGGCAGTCTGTGGCTCAGAACCACTTTGTCCCCAGAACTTTGACCCAGGGGTATAATCTAGAATCCCAGTCGATACCCCCAGGCAGATTTCTGATTACAAATCTGCCATTAGACTCCAGCAAGAGACAAGCCCTCCAGGAACTTTTTCACAAGCAGGTGATAGAAATGGTTCCCCAGGGGAGTTTGGGGGCAAGGATCCTACTCACATGTATTCCTGGCCCAAAAACCTTCACGGGCTTTCAGAATGATTCTGAATCTGAAGTCCTGGAAATGTTTCTGTCATGGTTCACTTACCTCCAGTCCTGTCCCGCAGCGTCCTCGGTTGGGGCTCTTCTCTTAATGTCACGGCTTCGGGAGTGACATTAAGAGAAAACTCACTCTCACTCCTGGGAATCTTCCCACCAGGAGTCATCTCCTATGGGTGTTGCCTCTTCTTCGCCCCCAGAAGAGCCTATGCAACTTGGTGCGACTCGCCTTTCCCACGCTGAAAAAAAAGGAGACCTAGCTCCTTAGGCCTGTGCACGTATTGCGAGATTCCAGGTCACCTGGTTAAGACCTGCCCCAATAAGAAACCTTTGGCAGGATTTCAGTGTCCTGACAAGGTTGAGGGAATTTGTCTGGATGATCAGGTATCTTCCCTTCATAGAAATAAAATGTTGTTGCCTGCCACGGTGGGTTGGGAGTTGTCCAGGAAGTCTGTCACCACTTTTGTCGATAGCCGAGCGGTTGGCAACTTCTTGCATAAATCCATAGTATCCGCCTTAGGTATTCCCTTAACATCCCTTGGGAATCCCCTTCAGGTTTTGGCAATTAATAATACGCCTGTTCCAGGAGTAACGGTCACCTCCAAACCCCCTTTGATTAACTTAGTTGTGGTCCTCAGGCCACTTATTTGCTTGAGCCACTCTTTCAAACACTTTAAGAAATGACTCTTCCTCATCTTCTTCATCATCATCCTCATCCTCATCACTACTCTCCTGCTTCTTTGCTTGTTTTCCATTCTTGGCAGCTGGTGTTGCAACTTTCTTTCCAGGTGTTGCAGCTTTCTTCCCTGGTGTTGCCACAGGCTTAGCTGGAGTAGCAGCTTTCTTTCCTGGGGCGTGGGAGTCGTTGCCGGTAAAAACAGTCCTCACTCAAGTCTTGGCAAAAAATAGGCTTAGGTTTATTTTGAGCAAAAACAAAAAACAAATAAACAAAAAAACAAAATTCATGAAAAAGGGGGTTAAGTTATAGCTACCGTAGGACCAAGTAGCACCCCAGCTCTCAGCTCATCCTGACTGAACTGAACTGAAAATCCCTCCACCTATATACAGGTGCACTTATCTACCAATTACCAGTTTCCAACAGCCCTTTATTCTTAAAGGAATATACATCTGGTTTTTAAACAGAAATATTACATATAAATCCTACATTAAACCACATGAAACAAAGCATGTCTCCTTTAAAAATAAAAAGGAGCTTATAATCTATATACATATTAACAAATTATACACAGGAACATAAACACACTAGGTTTGGCTGCAGCTTTGCTTCACCTGGCAGTAATTAGCAGCATCCTATATAAACCCAGCACACCCTCTGCTCTGGTTTGGTCTCTGCAGGTAAGTAGCTGGTCATGCTGTGTGTGTGTTGGTGGGGAATAGTGAACTAGTTTATCTGTGAAAGGATAGTGGACAGAGATGAAGATTTGCTGGCCAGCAGATAGAAAAGAGAGAGAAAGATACATACATACACACAGACAGACAGACCTGCTCACTATTAACCCCTCAACAGTGCACAACCCTACCTTTAATTGGGAAACTGGGGAATTAACGAGATGGAGCACATATTGTATGAATCATTGCTCTAATATCGCTATTGGAGTGACTTAAGTCTCAGAGTTTATTCGTCCTTCTACCTCCATCTATGAGGTTGCCTAGTACAGCTCATGTATCATTATTGAAGTCCGCAAGAAATGTTCAGGGATTTTCGCCTCCAGCCATTATTGTGGCACTTGATCCTGAACACGAGATTAAGCATCTTTGTGATAAGCCTGGTAAGGGTCCTCCTTGTGAAGGAAAGGGTACTGTCATTGTTCACTTACCTCCAGTCCGGTCCCGTGGCATCCTGGGGGCGGCCAGTCGGGGCTCTTCCGCCCGCCGACCGTGCCAGATGCCGGCTCAGGCGGCGTCTGCTTGTGCTGTGCAAGTGCAGCCGCCTCCTCCTTCACCGCCGCATCCCCCGCTTCCCTGTACGTGCTCACACGCATGCGCAAGCACGTTTCTCTTATGCCCTCCGGCGGCACTGCAGTCAGCGCAGCCGCCAGAGGTGAAATTAAAGGGACCAATCCCTTCTAACCATGTTCTGGGCGAAACGACCTTCAAAGTTCAAACTGGCAATCAGCCCAGAGTTTAGAAAGTTCACCAATCACTGACACACTCCCTTTGTCCAATCCTGTCGGGTTCAGCCCTATAAAGGGATTACCTATTCAGTGTGTCAGTGCCCATGATAGCGTTTAGCTGGCTTTGTGATTTTCCTGTGATTTCCTGTATATACCGTTATTGACCATTAGCCTGAATCTCGACTACAACCCTGTCTTATCCCTTGTTACCACACAGCTTTCTGACCTTCTGGTGGGACCTTTGGCTTGACTTCCGACTTCGCTTGATTTCTCCTCCGAGCACTCGAACTGTTACCAGTACTTACCTACTTCTGAATATGCCCAGTCTGACCTTCGGTTCATCCGTCTTCAACCCCGTGAGCTTACATCCTTTGAGCCAACGAGTCCGGCGAGGCATTTATAGCACCCCGGAAACAGGGGTTTGTCTATAGGTGAAGCTGGCTGTGGAAATTGGGGGTTGTAGGCTCACATCGAAGATGGGTGTTTTCAGAGCCTGTTTCATTGTGCACAAGCATTTAGGATGCACATCATAATTCCAGAGCATCACAGGCTGCTGAGATTTGCGATTCTCGATTCTCCAGAATTCCGAGGTGCTCCATTTTCCGCTCATAGCCCTGCCTATTGGAATATTTGTGGCTCAGCGGATATTTACCGAATTTTAGAAGTCAAGTCATGAGACTGAGTCTAAGACTCAGAGGGATTCAGATTTTTCCCTGCTTAGATGAGCTATTGTTAATAGGGAGCTCAGGACTCTCTGCTTCACAATCAATCCGAGGCTCTGGTTCTCCTACAGACATTAGGATGGTTAATGAACAGAGAGATGTTAAAACGTGGTGCCTTCTCAGAGATGCAGGTTCCTAGGTTTTCTTCTAGAAAGTTCAGTCCAGTTGATCCTGCTCCCCCCCCCCCCCCCAGACAAGTGGCAGTTTCTGAAGGCCCAGATTGGCTGGTTAAGCCAACAGGAGACTTTCTCTCTGAGAGACCTCATGAGAATCTTGGGCCTGATGACATCTGCTATCCCGGCAGTGCAATGGGTGCAGTTGGGCTCCAGACCTCTCCTTCCCTACTACAGATCTGGGATTGAGCTCAGAATTTCCAGGTGAAGCTACCAGAGTTAGTCAGAGACAGTCTACTTTGGTGGCTGAACCCTTTGATACTCCAGGAACGAAAACCTTGGAGACAGTCCAATCCTGTGCTGATTACCACGGACGCCAGCGTCTGGGGTTGGGTAGCACAATTGGGCTTGCAGCAAAACCGGGGACAAATACATTTCAAATCAAAATTCTCCAACTTCAGGGAGCCGAGGGCTGTGGTGGGGCAGTTTGTCCAGATATGTTTCAACAACGTTATAACAGCTTAATGTTGGGGTATAGCAGACCATCTCCCCAACATGAGGAAAAGTTATTGGGGCTCATTGAATATCACCTCGTCTAAACAAAACTATAGTTTCTCATTAATACAGTGCAATCATTCTTTTAATAAGAAATAGTGTCATAAAAACATTATAACAATCCATACATGATGAGCATCACTTAAAATGATGTCCCTCATTTGAATGTAAAAAAATCATTAATACAGTCACAGATTCAATAATGTGTGCATTGATAAAACCTTGTCCGGTATGGCAAACTAGTTTCGCTATTTTTTAAGCTTCATCAGTGCCTTGCAGGGACTCAATTAATTTCAATGCTCCTGCATCTGTAAAAATATATTATGACATAAACGACAATTCATATTGTGGATATTTACATTTTTTTGTTTGTACAAATATTGTTGAAAAACGCACATTAGCGTAGAAATAAAAGTAATACCTGTGAGTGCTTGAGCAACCGCTGGGGCAGGTTTGAAAGCCTCTTATGTAGGTCAGCTTTAATAGCCGGATTAAAAATTATTAGAATTCTGTCAGTCGAGATGTCAACTCTTTGTGGACAAACTTTAGTAACCCAAATGCTAAGGAGCAATAGAATTAGGTACATTGTTATATCTGTATCGATTATTGTGAGTGATAACTTCCACCCAGGTCACCGTGTGCTACCCAGAAAGAGATTCCATTTCTTGGGCTAGGTGCAGTGAAGACCCAAAGATCATTATAATATATTACTTTTATATTACTTGATATTGCCCCGTTAGGGGGAGCTGTGTAAATACAGCATATTCTTTATGGGATGTCAGGAGGGAAGAGAGGGTAAATTACTGCCCCAATCCTATTATAGATAGTGCTGAAAGTTAATACCTGAGGTTAATTGATCAGGAATGAATGATCTGGTGCCTGCACCTCCAGGTGCCGATGGGTGCAGTCGCGTGTCTGCGCTGCCTAGCAGGTAAAAGGCAGTGAGGGCTTCTAGCGCCCGCTGGAAAAGACTCCGTCTTTACACCACATGTGGGGTGTCCGCCGTTCCTCCCTTCGTCGCACTGATGTGGCCAAGGATGAGTACGAGAAACGTACGCTGGACGCCTATAAAGCTTCCGGCCGCTGGAACGCACGGCGCCGGAGGTATTACGCTAGTGCGCATGCGTTCCACCACACGGCGGAAGCTGCTCGGCACCCGGCCGCTTGTCAGTGTCAGTTGCCCTGTGTAGCGGACGCCATTTTGTTGGAGACCGCTCGGCCTGCTACCTTTTGATTATTATGGGCATATGATAAATTAATCCATAAACTTTATATGGGAATTGGCATTTGATAATCTGTAGATCAAATGAGGGTACACATTGGACCAGGTTTACCTTGAATTTAGGAGATTGCTCGCACTTGGATTTAATATCGCTTATCAGTATGTAGCAAGCCTTCCCAGGTAAATATCACTTTTAATAATTATAGATCAATACATGTTTAAATAAAATCCTATGGCCGAGGGGCAATTGAACTTGACAAAGTGCGGTATAGCCCATTGATATTCATTGCGGAATCTAACTGGGAACACAGAGATACCCTATAAGGATATATCAGTCCCACTATTATGAATTGATTTTCATCCTATTATTATTGAAGTTAAATTCCATTGAGGCATTTAATTGAACATCTCGACCCCTATTTGTACCTAAAGCGGTTGCTCTGCACCACCAGTAAAAACAAAGCTAAACTGAACAGGGAACACATGGGAAAAAGAAGAAAACAAGATGTATTTATGATATGGACAGGTTCTGAGAATGAATTGCAACAATTTGTCTCAAAATTAAACACAAATACCCTAAATCTGAAATTTACGTGTGATCATAGTCCCAAGACAGTAACCTTCCTGGATCTCTCAATCACTATTGAGGACTCAGGACAGGTTATTACGGATTTCTTCCGGAAAAAAACTGCGGCAAATAACATCTTGCGGGCAACCAGTGCCCACCCGAAGCACCTTCTCTCCAGTATCCCATATGGGGAGTTTCTACGTGCTCGTAGAAATTGTACCCTAGATGTGGATTTTGAGAGAGAAGCAGCGACCATTAGGACCCGTCTCAAAAAAAGAGGGTACAAATCCCGTATTCTGAGAAAAGCATATAAAAAGGCTGCAGCTAGACCTCGACAGGATTTACTGTATAAACCAAAACTTGCAAGCAGTAAAACTCCATTATCAATGATATGTACTTTTACAGAACACCATACCGAGATAAAAGCAATCTTTTCTCGTTATTGGCACATTCTCACTAATGATCCAACTCTTGCACCTTTGCTTCCCAAACATCCGTTATTTACGTATAGAAGAGCTAAAAACTTGAAAGATCAGCTAGTACATAGCCATTTTACAAATACTACAAAGAAATCATGCTGTACTACGACTGGCACATATCAGTGCCAAAGTTGCACAATGTGCAAATACATATCTCCTACAAAAATCCTGAAGATACAAGGCAAAGCACCTCTTACCTTAAGACATTATGTTAATTGTAAATCTAAACATATTATATATGTCTTAATATGCCCCTGCAATGGTTTTTATATAGGCAAAACGAATCGTGAATTAAGAAAAAGAGTGTACGAACATACCTATGATATCCGCATAGGCAATATAAAAACACCTATAGGTAGACATTTTTTGACTTACCATAACAAAAACCCAGAGGGACTTAGAATAGTGGGCTTAGATCGCATTCATGCAAACATCAGAGGGGGGGATATTGAGAAAATTACCCTGCAGCGGGAAACCAGGTGGATCCATCACTTTAAAGCCCACTGCCCCCCAGGTCTAAACGAATCCATAAGCTTTGCACCTTTTTTGTAGACATTGCTTGGGGTAGCTGCCATTTGATGCCCTGTATTTTATTGCTGGTCCTCCCCTTTCCCTCTCCTTTTTTCTTCAGATATGTCTCCTCAAAGGTAATCTATCATACCAGTTAGTGACCCAGTTGTAGTGATCCCATTTACCATCTTTGAATCTTGTTTTCTTCTTTTTCCCATGTGTTCCCTGTTCAGTTTAGCTTTGTTTTTACCGGTGGTGCAGAGTAACCGCTTTAGGTACAAATAGGGGTCGAGATGTTCAATTAAATGCCTCAATGGAATTTAACTTCAATAATAATAGGATGAAAATCAATTCATAATAGTGGGACTGATATATCCTTATAGGGTCTCTCTGTGTTCCCAGTTAGATTCCACAATGAATATCAATGGGCTATACCGCACTTTGTCAAGTTCAATTGCCCCTCGGCCATAGGATTTTATTTAAACATGTATTGATCTATAATTATTAAAAGTGATATTTACCTGGGAAGGCTTGCTACATACTGATAAGTGATATTAAATCCAAGTGCGAGCAATCTCCTAAATTCAAGGTAAACCTGGTCCAATGTGTACCCTCATTTGATCTACAGATTATCAAATGCCAATTCCCATATAAAGTTTATGGATTAATTTATCATATGCCCATAATAATCAAAGGTAGCAGGCCGAGCGGTCTCCAACAAAATGGCGTCCGCTACACAGGGCAACTGACACTGACAAGCGGCCGGGTGCCGAGCAGCTTCCGCCGTGTGGTGGAACGCATGCGCACTAGCGTAATACCTCCGGCGCCGTGCGTTCCAGCGGCCGGAAGCTTTATAGGCGTCCAGCGTACGTTTCTCGTACTCATCCTTGGCCGCATCAGTGCGACGAAGGGAGGAACGGCGGACGCCCCACATGTGGTGTAAAGACGGAGTCTTTTCCAGCGGGCGCTAGAAGCCCTCACTGCCTTTTACCTGCTAGGCAGCGCAGACACGCGACTGCACCCATCGGCACCTGGAGGTGCAGGCACCAGATCATTCATTCCTGATCAACTAACCTCAGGTATTAACTTTCAGCACTATCTATAATAGGATTGGGGCAGTAATTTACCCTCTCTTCCCTCCTGACATCCCATAAAGAATATGCTGTATTTACACAGCTCCCCCTAACGGGGGCAATATCAAGTAATATAAAAGTAATATATTATAATGATCTTTGGGTCTTCACTGCACCTAGCCCAAGAAATGGAATCTCTTTCTGGGTAGCACACGGTGACCTGGGTGGAAGTTATCACTCACAATAATCGATACAGATATAACAATGTACCTAATTCTATTGCTCCTTAGCATTTGGGTTACTAAAGTTTGTCCACAAAGAGTTGACATCTCGACTGACAGAATTCTAATAATTTTTAATCCGGCTATTAAAGCTGACCTACATAAGAGGCTTTCAAACCTGCCCCAGCGGTTGCTCAAGCACTCACAGGTATTACTTTTATTTCTACGCTAATGTGCGTTTTTCAACAATATTTGTACAAACAAAAAAATGTCCCTGCAAGGCACTGATGAAGCTTAAAAAATAGCGAAACTAGTTTGCCATACCGGACAAGGTTTTATCAATGCACACATTATTGAATCTGTGACTGTATTAATGATTTTTTTACATTCAAATGAGGGACATCATTTTAAGTGATGCTCATCATGTATGGATTGTTATAATGTTTTTATGACACTATTTCTTATTAAAAGACGAGGTGATATTCAATGAGCCCCAATAACTTTTCCTCATGTTGGGGAGATGGTCTGCTATACCCCAACATTAAGCTGTTA
Source organism: Gastrophryne carolinensis (assembly GCA_027917425.1). Lineage (NCBI taxonomy): Eukaryota > Metazoa > Chordata > Amphibia > Anura > Microhylidae > Gastrophryne > Gastrophryne carolinensis. The sequence goes on from CM051243.1 coordinate 114,557,636, forward strand.
TAACGTCAATAGGGGCCATTTTATCTACCAGTCACTGTCTGCCCTTGACAACAACAGGGGTTGATGTTATCCATACTACACATGCACAGTTAATCTCCGGTTCTCAGTGGTGGGTTAGGCTGACACTAGGTGTAGACCACAAACAGTGAGATGCACCTAGTTTCTTTTCTTTCTATGTTTCAACAACACCATCACAGTATCATTTATATAAATCGACAAGGAGGAACGATGTCCCGAAGTCTACAAACTCTGGCTTACTCATTCCTGTTACCTCTACTCTACCTCTGTTACCTGAAGTCCTTTTCAGCAGTACATCTAAAGACCTCATTAAATGTAGTAGCAGATTTTTCAAATAGAAAACCGTTCCCCCAGTCAGAATGTATGCTGAATCTAGTTGAGGTGGAGTCAGATTTGACCGGTTTGCTACAGCAGCAAACACAAAATTATGTGCATGTGTTTGCCATTGGACTGAAGATGTGAAGATGAAATACTGCTGTGAAGATTTGTGCACACGCGCACTCCAAGAGAAAATGTGAAACCAAAGTGACATTGTGACAACAGTGGATGCTCTGGTCACTTTGTGGTTTTGGTATCTGCTTGTGCATGTATTTCCCTGTTGACGCATCTTTTTTGAGTGGTAAAAAGGTAAGCCTAGAGTGTGTTGCTCCTCTCTGGTCAAGGCAAACCTGGTTCGCAGAAGTGGTCGGACGCTTCATCTTCCAGACAGACAGGGTCTTCTATCAGAAGGGCCGCTGTTGCATCCTTATTCATGGTTACTGGCTTTGAGAGCATGGCGATTGAGCCCCAGGTTCTTCGGGACAGGGGGCTTTCCTATTGAGTAGTGACAAACCTGATTTGTGTCGGGAATACTTATTTGACGAAGATTTACTACCAGATGTGGCAAGCCTACTTGGTCCCAGTTTGCCTGGGAATTCTGAAAAGATCGTCCATCTTGCGCATCTTGGATTTCCTGCAGAAAGGCCTGTATGATTTAGTTGAGCACCATTAAATCCGATCAAAACCCAGCAGCGGCCAGCTTGGAATCTAAAAGATACCAGAACTGGTCACTGGCTTTTCCCCAGGGCATTCTGAACCAAGATGTCCCCAATGTGTGGAGCCTCAACTTTAAGTGCTGGAGAACGTACTGATCCACACGTGGTTGCTGAGGCTGTCCCCATAGATCCAGTGAAATGTCCCAAGGAGAAATATAATACCTTAAAGCTGACCTTCACTCTGAATAAGAGCCCATCTTATATGTTTCCCACACCCTGTACATACAGATTGCTCACATTAAAAATCATCCTATCTGCATCTACTGCATGTTATGAGCCTTTAAACATCCAAGATAGTGGCTCATGGAACATCAGGCAGCCTGCAAATAGGAAGTGCCTTCTGACTGTGCTGCTCTGCATTCTGGGACTGCTGACCTTTTCCTGACCCCAGCTCTGCTCTGTCTAAGCAAAGCACAGCTATAACCCACCCTCCTGTACTTTATCCCACTCTCCTCAGTAAGTGTAATGCACCTGAGGCAAGATGGCGGCGCCCGTATCTTAAAGTCCTTAACAGAGTTGCAGCCCAGTGAGGGAAACAATAATAAGTCACTAAAAACTTAAAATATATTAATTTTAGATGCTGCGAAATAGTTTAAGGGTTTGGGCTTTTCAATAAATCATGCTGAAGGTCCGGTTTAAATACTTTGCAACTACAATCTATTGTGTGAGAAATTATCCACCACGCACAGTAAGATGTATAAATTAAAATGGGTTTAATTTACCAGCACAGTAAATAACCTTCATTAACCCAATATGTTCATGAAGCTTCCCCAGATAACCTTACAAGGCAGTTGTTAAAGTGGACCAACACCCTCCAAAACAACATGTCTCTGATCACTTTAATATAAAGAGATACTTACCTGTTGATGACTTTTGCAGCCTTCTGTCCCTCGCAGCGCCTGTATTCTTCAAAAATCTCCGCCGGAAGTCCCGCCCTCCAGCTCTTGTCCGTTCATTTGCATGGTGTCCGTCTCGCTTGTCCGTTCATTTGCATGTCCTGTCCGTGGATAAGATCTTCTCATCACTTTCACTTTCTGTTCTTCTCTTCTCTCTCGACGTCATCAGGGAGGCGTGGCCTCTCTCCACTCTCGGGAGCGTGCACATCTCCCTGGTCTATGTACTAGCTGGGTAGGCGATTGACATCATGTGCTCAGCCATGATTGGCTGCAGCAGCATGAGTCTCCGCCTCCCCTCCTCTCACTCCCCTCGCTCCATTATGCTATTAGTTTTGTTTTCTCCTGCCTTCCCTCAGATGCCGTCTCGTGCTGGATGCGTAGGACAGGTGAGTTTTTAGTTTATATATTTTTTATTATAATATTTGTTTCACATCTATTTGGAAGTCACATTTACATTTATTAATAGCGCATGCGCAGTAGCGCTGATTTAGGTCACGTGAAGCGCTGCTCGTTCCCGATGCAAGCGGCGCTTCACCTAACTACCGCGCATGCGCAAGATTTGCTTTAGGAAGAGGTCAAACGATCTCTTCCTTTTTGAAGCAAATCCAAGATAGCGGCCAGATGTTCAAATGGAAGCGACGCAGGGATGGAGCATTAGAGATAAGTTATTTTTTCTTTAATATTGATAACGGGTCACAGCATATTTGGCATATTTTTAAAAGACATAAAAAAAAAAAAAAAACGGCAGGGTGTTGGTCCACTTTAAATAAATGAAATGTATAGAGATGAGTAAGTTATACAGTACAATATATGTTATAATGGATAGAGAGGGAATAATGGAGAGATAGCAAGATACTTAGCACTTCAAGGCCATCATGGTTGCTTCATCCTGAGGCCCATCCATTGTGTCTCGCTAATTATGCAGCTTCCTAATCTATTGAACACTAAGGGGAGTGGCCAGCATTCCCCGCCTCGTGGGAGTTTCTTCCAAGGTTTGCCCCCCATTATATATATATTTTATAAAGGGTATATTTCCCACATTATGCATGTTATCATATTGTAACCAAGAAATTCATGATCCCCATTAATTTCTTAGTTAAATGAACCTAAACCTCAAAATACATATCATACAGAGTCCGATACTATGTGGATTATCAGGTTCTGGACAATATATATATGCCATGTTTGATATCAAATGAAAGGTCTTATAGTCCTGAATAAGACTCTCTCATTAATATAGTCATAATGGACATATTTAAAGGAGCACTATCATGAATTTTGCATTACAACATAGATTGTAATCATATTTGTACTGACTGTAATTATAGTTATAAGAAGCCAAACTGTGTTGGGCCCAAACACCAACATGCTGGCATTGAAGAGTGCGAGTTGTTTAAAGATCAGCCTTCCTGACGGGACCTGTCACCTGGGACTGAACCATGTACTGTGCGGGGGAGAATTGCCTCTGCTGCCGACTTTTGACCTGTGCAGCTAGAGTGAAGAGGGTTTGATGAGGGGTCGGGCTTGAATGTTTCTTGAGCATGGTGTCTCCTCTCTGTGCTGTAGAGGAGCTTTGTTTCACTGCTTGGCTTTAAAGAAAAGATGATAGTCAGCACTGAGAGAGATGGGCTTTGAAGACAATATCAGGGGGAGGAGGGGGAAGAGGGAGAGAGTGAAGCTGATTTCAAAGTTATTACATTAAAAGTTTTAACTCACAGTAACAGACTGAAACCAGACCTTCAGCATGATTTACTGAAAAGCCCAAACTCTTAACTATACCTCAACATCTTAAATTAATATATTTTAAGTTTTTAGTCACTTATTATTCTTTCACCTACTGGGCTGCAACTCTGTTCAGGACTCTAGAGGGTGGGGTTATAGCTGTGCCTTGCACAGACGGAGTATAATGGGGGTCAGGGAAAGGACAGTAATGCAGAGCGACACCGTCAGAAGACACTTCCTGTTTGCAGGCTACCTGATGCTCCATGAGCCACCATCTTGGATGTTTAAAGGCTCATAACATGCAGTAGATGCAGGTAGGATGATTTTTAATGTGAGCAATCTGTATGTACAGGGTGTGGGAAACGTATAACATATTCTCTTATTCAGGGTGAAGGTCCGCTTGAATAGCTCACTTTGTAAGGAGCTGGTTTATGGTATATCAAGCTAAGAGTTTGAATCCAATTCCCCACTACTTCATTATTTTATTTTAGTTTTTTTCACAATTGTTTTTTTTTTATTTTCATCCTGTTTTTGTTGCTCCCCACATCTATTATTTTATCATGTCACCTCTGCTGATGTCTGTATTATCTTTCAGTTTCCCATTTTCTTATTCTTACAACACCTTTTTCTATGTGTTCTTCTTTTCAGCATTGTGTGTTTTGAGCAGAACAAAACCCAGGATTTTCATTATCCCAAGTTTCGTTTTTGTCCCGACATGGGATGCCCCACTATGTGAAGCCCCCCCCCCCCCCCCCCCCCCCCAGTTCACCTGTCAAAACATACCTTTGTTCATCCCATGGCACATTCACGGGCTCTTGTCCAATCAGCGATGTTTGCTTGGCAAATGTCTCTGTTTGCACACACAGCTCACCAATGGGGAACTGGAGCAGCTGCATTTCTGGGAGCCCAGGCTATCTGAATGGCTATCCGTGGGAGTGCGCCTCAGCCCAGAGATGCTCAGGATATGGCCACAGCTATTTACATCACCATGGGAGGCAGGAAAAAGGACAGTGGTCACTCAGGGCTTTGTTCTGCTTTAATACCTTTGTATCTATACCTGCACAGTCAGTGATTTTTTTTATATTTATGGAGCCACCTGGTGGTCTCATCACAGATGCAGAACCTCATACACACAGAGCAAGTTTACTGCAGCTGTTGCTAGGAGACCAGTGGGCTAAATGGCAGCTCTCTATCACCTCACTTTATAAAGACTAGCAGATCCCCCCCATTCAGCAAGTCTTTTTTACATTTTAAAGTAATTCATACATTTTTTTTCTATTGTCACAAATTATTTTTCTTTTTAAATCTAATTTTTCGCGATAGTGCTCCTTTAAAGTGGACCAACACCCTGGGGTGATCGGCCCGGGAATCTATAAGATTCCCGGGCCGATCACCCCCCACCCCGCGGGACATCCGAGATCGGGATGTCCCGCGGGGTGAAACCCCCCCCAAACCCCCCAACTCACCTACCTTATCTTCGGCGGCGGCCGGCCGCCGCCGCCTCCCTCGCGCCCCTGTAGGCGTGCGCGCCTCCGCGCCGGCCGTCTGCGAATGGCCGGCGCGGGCGCGCGCCCGTCAAAAGTGACGCGAGGGAGGCGGCGGCGGCCGCCGCCGCTTAGACGTTCCAGTGCTCCTCTTGTACGTCGGCGCTGGGAGCGGGGAGAGGTGAGTTTTTCGGGGGGTTAGGGGGGGTTTCACACAGCGGGGCACCCCGATCGGGGGTGCCCCACCGAAGTGGACCAAGACCCAGGATAGTCAAAATCCTGGGTGTTGGTCCACTTTAAGGAGCTACAATGCTTCCCAGAAATATCATCTAATGCCCAAGTGTCCAACATGTATTAAATGTCTGCCTCCAGCCTAATTAGGAATTCAAAAGCTGGAGGCAGACATTCAAAAGTAAGTGACCTGCAGCTTGTTGGCAGCTAGGTGTAAATATAGGTTGGCCTAGGTGTGAATATAGTCTATTGTATTCATGGGGCATGGTCTGTTTTCTTATAGACATGGAAGAATACCATTTGAGTGTTAATTTGAGGGACAGCTGTCCTTTAACAGAAATTCAGGCATTGTCAACCCGACCGGGTTATTTTACAGTTTGTCAGGAGCTGTTTCAGGATGGTTATGGGGTAATTTACACTGGCTGAATATTAAAACTACCCCTGGTACCAGATTGCCTTTTCTGACACTGATAGGGGTTATTACCCCTATATCTGGGGTTGGTCAGGATAATTAAACTTTGGTTTAGAAATATTTTTCAGGAACATTATAGGCTGGTTGTGGTTGTCGACGGTCTCTGGCAGAATACATTCTATTCATGTGTTTGCATCAGATAGCTGATCCCAATACCTGTTTTTTATTAGGGAAAAAGAGTGTGGGCACGAACAGTATCTGAGCCTGTGAGAGACCTCTTGGCAAAATCTTCTATATGTTTATACACACACACACACACACACACACACACACTATATTGTTGGCATGCAGCTGGCTTTATGTTGGAGACGATGTATAATTCACCCAGGATGCTAGCGTGGATGGGTGAATTGCTAGGAAGTCTAGGGGAGGCTGTGTGAAGAGACATAACCAGTTGCCTGGACAGCTAAGCAGCCAAGCGGTGCACGGCTAGGGGCGAGTGGTGATACGCCTGCAGTGCAGAGACGAAGCATGGGAGAAGGTAAATGAAACTGGCGTTTGGGGGGGGGGGTTCCATACAGCGGGGTATCCCAAATTGGGAGTGGAACTCTGAGGACCCTGGAATCTTTTAGGTGTTCCTACTTAACCCCAGAAGGGATGGACTTTATTTTATTTATCCTGAACCCTGTTTGTGTGATGAATTGCAATGAACATTTTGTTGGACTTGTTGCACAACAAAATGCATTTGATTTCTCCATGGGTTTTGGTCTAGATGAGCTCATCTGTACAATTTTATTCCTCCTCCACCACGTACAAATGTGGTCACATGTCCACCCCTGTCCATAGTGCTCCTAGCACAGTGGGGGGCAATGGGATATAGAGGAGGCTCTGTGATCACTTTGGAGAATGTTCATGGAAAAATGAAATGTAAAGGAAAGCAGGGGAAAACTTTGGAGACCTGGTACAGCACTCATAGGTAAAACTTCAGGTTTTGAAAAATTGGAATTCATTTATTACTGTGGTGGAGAAGCTCTCTTTCAGCTTGGTTGCTTTTAAGCTTTGGATCGATGGAGGAATAACTTTCTCTAAGCTTACCCTTTTGAATCAATTCGGTAAGAAGATTTATGTGGTGGTGGATGAGTGAGACCAGCATTGTATCCTGAAAGTGCATGCACCGTGGGTGTTTTCTCACACTTCAAGATTATTGAGGCATCCTTTTGGGACACAAAACTATATTGAAACAGGGGAGCTCTGTGCAGTCTCTTGTGAAAACTTCAGGTTTATTAAGTTCAGTCTGATAAAAGCATCCAACAAATCACAGGTACATTGGGCATCAAGGCAGTATTGGAAGTGCTGTTACACGTTTCAGGGTGTAGTACTGACTGAGCTCTCGCTATTAAAATGACAAACCAACTGCTAGGCAATCGAGAAAAAAATCCTACTACATCAGTACTGTACATACCTGTACATGGACAAGTTCCGATCTCTCCACTGGGACTGCCGACAACCGCTAGTATAGTAGCAAGCGTGTGGTGTGCTGCTTGTGTCTCCCATGCCGCCTACCCTCCCTCACTGGGCCATTAGCTCCAATTGGAATGAAAAAGGCGGGACCATAAAAAAAAAAGGGAGTGGTAAGTGGAAGCTTCCATGGAGGGCAGAATAGTTATCGCCCCTTTCTGGAAAGTGCCTCCCCTAAATCGGCGACTACAGGAAGGACGAAAAGAAAGTGCGTGTTCACCTAAAGGAGCTCTCAAAGATCAGGGGAAGCATTGGCCTGCCCTACTCGAACTATTTCCAATGTTTCCAAGGTAAAGGAAACATAGGGTTGATTCATAGCCTTCTCAAAACCATCTTGTTTTTGGCTCGAAATGTGTAATTTTCAATTTTTTTCCCGCATGTCTTCGTGCGTACGCATTATGCAGAGCCTCCATCCGGAGCGTACCTTTTATTTTTCGTAGCTGCATACGCCATTGTAAATGGCTGTGTACGGCTCTCGCAGCGTACGCGAGAGGACAAGGTTTTCATTTACGTTGCTTTGTAATCCTCGTCTACTACTGTTTTTGAGCGTTTTTCAACATACCTTCCAACGTCGAATTTCAGTGTCCTGCGATATTCAGCTTCCATGTTTCTCAAAATATATACGTATTAACGTAATTTTGATGTAGAAAATGTCTGTACGCATGCGCGCAGCTTATAAACTGATTCATTCAACTATTCCCTCACTCACTTCTGCTCCCATGCTTACCTTAACTCCCTTGTGAGTGTTTATTTTCCTCTGTCCCACTCTTTTCATGCTTACCTTAACTCCCTTGTCACTGTATTTTTTCCTGTGTCCCACTCTTTTCATGCTTACCTTAACTCCCCTGTCACTGTATTTTTTCCTCTGTCCCACTCTTTTCATGCTTACCTTAACTCCCTTGTCACTGTATTTTTTCCTCTGTCCCACTTTCTAATGCTTACCTTAACTCCCGTCGCTGTATTTTTTCCTCTGTCCCACTCTTTTCATGCTTACCTTAACTCCCTTGTCACTGTATTTTTTCCTCTGTCCCACTTTCTAATGCTTACCTTAACTCCCGTCACTGTATTTTTTCCTCTGTCCCACTCTTTTCATGCTTACCTTAACTCAATTGTCACTGTATTTTTTTCCTCTGTCCCACTCTTTTCATGCTTACCTGAACTCCCTTGTCACTGTATTTTTCCCGGTGTACAGCACGGCTTGCTTCATTTCAATTCTTCACAATTGGGTAATCCGCAACAAGGTGGCGCAGTTGACTGCAGAAAGACTTGTGGCTCCTCCCGGAGACTTTCTCTGGTTATCCGCAGGTGAGCGGGGCATCCCAAGCCCGTCGGCCCTGCAAGCCTATTCCCACCTGTTTCCGGACCCTTCTGCCTCCCAGCCTTGGCTGACAGATCGGGTGACGGTAGGAGAACACCTGGGGTCGGGTGTTCAGGGAGCTTAGCTCCGGGCCGCAGACCCTGTAAAAGGGTAAGCCGGCCACAGGCTAATGGTAAGCCTGGGATGGGGAAAGGGAGAAACCACCCTTTTTTTTTGTATTTATCCCACATGCTTTATTGGCGTGCTTGTGTTTGTGGCATTTTCACTTTACTTTGGTACTTGTTGGTGTGGAGTGTCTGGATGTATTCTCTCTTGCATTGGTTGTTTTTTTTTTCCACCCCCCCCTCTCGTTTCTTCCCCATCTCCCCCTCCCCAGGACCGGCCGTGCGCTGGCGGCTTGCTGCCGCGCCTGCGGGCGCCGTTTTTGCGGGGCGCACGCTGCGCCCGATGGTGGGGGCCTTGTGGGGCAAGCTTCAGGGCCCGCGCTGCCGCCATTCTCCTGTCTCCGGGTGCCATTTTACAGCTCTTGGCGCCCGGAGGAGCCCGCGCTGCATCCCTCCTTGCTGATGATGATGATGACGCTTATGATATTTACGGCGGCCGTGATTCCATGGAGGAGGGGGAATTGTTTCATGATTCCGACTCCTCCGGGGATCGCCACAGCGATTTTGATAGTGACCCTGGTTCCTCCTCTGATGAGGACGCCTGGTAGCTTGGCCGCCCCCCAAGATTCCTTCGATCCCGGATCTCCCGAATTCCAGAGACGGGGCAGGGCCTGAGGTTGGCAGTTCAACATCTTCTGTCATCCGGAGTGGTCTGCGCTGTCCCTCATTCAAGAGCGGGGTCTGGTGTTTTACTCCAACCTGTTCACGGTGCCCAAGAAGGACGGCTCTCTGAGACCCATCCTGGATCTAAAGGGTCTCAACAGACCACCGCGGTCGGCGGTGAGTTCTCTTCGGCCAGGCGACTTCATGACCACAGTGGACATCAAGGATGCTTATCTACATGTTCCTATTTTCCCGGGTCATCCGAGGTTCCTGAGGTTCGCTCTGGAGGATCAACATTACCAGTTTGTGGCCTTGCCGTTCGGTATCACTTCGGCCCCTCGGGTGCTCACCAAGGTGCTGGCGGGTGTCATGGCCCTTCTGAGGAGCCAGGGCATTCGCATTCTTCCTTACCTGGACAACCTGTTGATTGCTGCTCCATCTTTTCATCAGGCCGAGAGGGATACTCAGGTGGTAGTGTCCACCTTCGAGTCCAGGAAGCGGACTCCCTGAGCAGGGGGTCATCTTGCTTGGGGGAATGGTCCCTCAGCAACAAGGTCTTTCACGCCCTGTGTCGCCGCTGGGGTCAGCTGGACATTGACCTGTTTGCGTCCCGTCACAATCACAAGCTTCCAATTTTCGTGTCCCTGTCAAGAGAACCTCTAGCCTTCACCACGGACGCACTAGCAATTCCCTGGACTAGTTTTCGGCTCCTCTATGCTTTTCCTCCATTTCCTCTACTGGGTCGTGTGCTGCGCAAGATAGCCCAGAAGGGGGTACCGACCATCCTAGTGGCCCCACACTGGCTGAGGAGGGTATGGTTGGCGGACGTCGTCCAGATGGCGGTGGATCGGTTAGTCATGCCCGACGATCCAGGGCTGCTCACTAAGGGACAGCTGTACCAACCCAATTTACAAACGCTGGCTTTGACTGCTTGGTTGCTGAAACCTCCATCCTGATGGATAAGGGTTTTCCATCTTCGGTCGTCAATACTATGATTCAGGCTCGGAAGAAGTCCTCTTCTATGATTTACTACAGGGTTTGAAATGCTTACATTGCTTGGTGCGAGTCTGTCTTTTCCTTGTCGCACCTTCTCCATTTCCAGGATTCTGGAATTTTGACAACATGGTCTGGAATCGGGTCTTCAACTGAGTACCCTCAAAGGACAGGTTTCGGCCTTCGGCAATTTTCTTCCAAAGATCTTTCGCCAATCATAGGCTTGTCACAACTTTTTTCCAGGGAGTTACTCATGTACGTCCACCACGTAAGCCTTTGCTACCGGTGTGGGATTTGAACTTGGTACTTCCTGCTCTCCAGGGTCCCCCCTTCGAGCCTCTGAGCAATGCTGCTCTATCCATCCTGACTATTAAGGTGACCTTTTTGGTTGCTATCACTTCGGTGCGTTGCGTCTTTGAGCTGGCGGCGCTTTCCATGAAACCTCCTTATTTTGAGCGGCATCAGGATAAGGTGGTGTTCCGTCTTAAGCCGGGCTTTTTGCCTAAGGTTGTATCTGCCTTTCATCTCAACGAGGACATTGCCTTGCCTTCCTTGTGTCCTGCCCCTTCTAATTCTAAGAAACGGACCCTTCATTCCCTGGATGTGGTCAGGGCGCTCAAATTTTATTTGGTCGCCACTGAGTCTTTTCGGAAGTCTGATGCTCTGTTTGTTCTTCCTGCCGGGCCTAGGAAGAGCTTGCCTCTAGCCAAATCCACTATCAGCAAGTGGATCAGACAGGCGGTGGTGCAAGCGTACTCTGCCAAGGGGAAGGCATCAGGCTTCACTTGGTCTTCGGTTCATACTTTTTTTCAAGTTTTTACAAAGTTGATGTTAGGGCCTCAGCTGATGCTGTTTTTGGTCGCAAGGTTCAGGCGGTAGTGTCTTGAACTGCCTGCTGTTGCTCGCTGGGGTTCCCGCCCTTCTTCATGGACACTGCTGTTGGATGTCCCAATTGTGAAGAATTGAAATGTGCTGTACACCAGGAAAAATACAATTCTGTGATTGCTCACCTGTAGAATTGTTTTTGCTGTGTACAGCACGGCTTGCTTCATCCCTCCCTTGTTATTGTTATCCTCTTTTTGCCTTGTTATGGTGATTTTCTGAGAGAGTTATTTTTCTAGTGGGGCTGTGTTTTGTTAACATGGTCTTGCCTCCCGGCTTCTTGAATTACTGCTTTTCAAACACTGGAGTCCTCTGGGTAATTCCTGCCCTTTTATGGGCCGGGAGGAGCCACAAGTCTTTCTGCAGTCAACTGCGCCACCTTGTGGCGGATTACCCAATTGTGAAGAATTGAAATGAAGCAAGCCGTGCTGTACACAGCAAAAACAATTCTACAGGTGAGCAATCACAGAATTGTATTCTTTCCTCTGTCCCACTCTTTTCATGCTTACCTTAACTCCCTTGTCACTGTATTTTTTCCTCTGTCCCATTCTTTTCATGCTTACCTTAAATTCCTTTTAGCCTTTATATATTTTTGAATTCCTTGTGGCTTCTCTGGGATTTATGTGCATAAGTGTATTTTGAAACTTATTAGATTTTAATTAACAATTAATGATAGACATAATAAACATTGTAAAGTTTTAAAAGATTTATTAAATTTTCTAAAATTTTGTTTTCGTTTGTTTAGGTATAGAAATTTTATATATATTACATTTTTTTTATCAAAACAATACAAATAACTACATACAAAATAAGTGGCAGGCTCCCAGTTTTTTAGTTATTGGTGGTCCCCATCGAAGCTGCCAGCTCCTCTATTTCGCCCACCAGCCTATGAGCAGCAGCTGTTAAGTGTTGCAGCCGCTGCTGTGCATCCTGTGTGAGGCCTGTTAAAAGAAAAATAAGATTTGCTAGCCTATGCATCGTGAATACCTGTTAAGGAAAATAAGATTATTTTCTAGCCTATGCATTGTGAATACCTGTTGAGAAAGGCATGTTAACTTAAAAATTAACTAAGTTGTCTACAAACTTACTAAGCTGGTGGGCGACCTGTTGCTGATGGACCACCCTCCTCACTGGGGCCTGCCACTCCTCTTGGTCTGAATCTGTAGAGCAAGCAAAAATATTATTTATAATTTCATATTTGTTAATTACAAATAATTTTAATTTAGATTGTGTGTGTGACATTACCCACCTTCTCCTTGCACCTCAGGTGGTTGTATTTCTGGGCTTTCCTGTCCTGGCTCCTCACCCGCCACCTCCGCATCTAAAAGTATAGAAGTAAGAAATGAGTGTGTGTTTACAGTGTATGCACCTGTGTGTGCTTCTGTGTGATAATCATACCTGAGTGCTGCTGTTCCTCCTCCTCATCCTCCGATTCCCTGACGAACAGCTGATGCCCCTCCTCTGCAGGCTGGTCCAGGGGTTGTCCTTGTGGCCTTGCAGTGGAGGTTGAGGCCATTGGCACTGGTCTGCCACCACCTTCCCGTCTCCCAGATCGTTCCAGCCTTGGCCGGACTCCTCGCCTCCGGTTAGCCCTAATGCTGTAGGGGTACTCGCTCACTAGAAGAGAATAGCATTCATAAACACAAGCCTGCCTAAGATCTGTGTATTCCTAAGATGTAATGGTAAGTTACTTACTTGGAAATAGCTTCCTGAAAAGTTTCCTCACCCGGGGCTTCTTCCTGCGTTTAAGGTCCTACCAGTGCTGAATGATCTAGGTGAACGTGAAGGTGGTGTCAGATTTCTCCTCCAGCGCAGCAATGATGTCCAGTGCCAATGTCTGTTTGGCATAGCTGTTCGGGAGGAAATCGTAGCAATGGGTGATCATCATCTAAAAGGTGGAAGAAAAAAAGATGTCATTAAATAAAGCATCATACAGATCACATAATGCTAGCAGGTTATTATCACTCCCCCAAACTTTTAAAATCATTGTTAATGGCTGTAGCTATCCGTGGATAGTACATTTTTGTGGTGCGCACATGTGCGCACAAACCTTCGCTTCTAGCTGCGTTTAATTCTACATTTTTTTTGCCCACTTGTTTTGGTCATGATGCCTAAACACCTATACGTGCATTTTGCCTGCAAATAAACGCATGCAAATAACACTCATGTGCATAATCGTTTCCTGCTGCCCGCGGGTGAAGAGTGTGGGGGCCATCTTTGGGAGTTTCTCTTTCGTTATGGGACGTCATAGACAGTTATAATTACTTAAAGGGTATCCGCCAACACAGCTATGTGTCTGTTAACACATCAATATGAAGAGACGAACCCAAAAGAGCCAAAAACATGGATCGCAGGATCGCCGTTTCGTACGCCAGCAAAAGCCTGTGCCTTCAACTTCCAGTGGCAGGCCAGCTACCAGGTCCAGCAAAGCCACTGCTAAAAATACTGGTGGAAGAGCCTATTCTCAGCCATCCAAGAATGTTGAGGCTACCAGGGCTTCTAAAATACAAAAAACAGATACTTTGAAGCAGACTGCAGCTAAAACTAAAATTGCCACCACCCGGAAGCCTAAGGGATCCTCCTTCAGCCAGAATGCTCCCCTTACTCAAACATCAAAATAATTAGCGAGCAAGTGTAGTAAGGCCAAGGGGAAGAATAGGCCAACACACCATAGCCCCCCAACAACACCCTCTCCTGCTCAAGGCAACTTGGCTGAATCTAATTTAGAGAGCCCTGAGCCCTGTGTCACTGTGTGCCTCAATGGCTGAATCTTCCTGGGCCAGCCAAGCAAACACACCCAGCCCCCAAGCAAGTCCTGCCCACTCATTAGCCAGTGAAAGGTCTAATTCATCTTCATCCACGTCACCCTCAAATGTCGCCTATTTTGCCAACTACCCAGGATAAGGCAGACAGGTCATCAGTTGGCCGAAACCTGTGGCGTGGCAGTTTGAGTGGGCGGTTTAGTGATCCCCAATTTATGGCTTTGGCTACTGGTGTCTCCGACCATTTCCAGGAATTATATGGGAGCAAATCCAAAGCAACCAGCAAGACCAGAAAAATGGAAATTTGAGAGGAGATCACCAGGTAGCTGAATTGCTCTGGCTCGGAGCGTAAAGGTGTAGAGCAACTGCAAAGAAAATTTTCTGACTTGAAGTATGCCGTTCGTCAGAATATTAAGAAGTGCAAGTTGCTTGGGTAAAGAGGGTTGTTTGGGTTGGGCAGCTTGATGTTGTGCATGACCTTCTAATTTATATTGATTTTATATTGTTTAAGGTTGCAAACAGGAGGTGGATACCCAGCAAAACTCCAATTCACTTCTGCAGAGGAACTGGTGTTAGGTTTAATATACCCAGCAACACTTCAGGGCGTGGCAGGGAGGATGGACTCTGACATTATTATTGAGCCAGTAGGTTAGTATTACAACGAATGGATGATATTTTTGGGGCCAAAAAATGTATTTCAATTGTTTCAGAGCACAAGGTATGTGTGTGTGTTAACCTTAGGTTACAATGTAATTGCAGCACAACAAACAGTTCCACAGATTGCCCAACAACAAACCACAGTTCGAGGTACCAGTAACTGGTGATGCATGTGAAGCAAGATGACAAATTCCCACTGGATATTTGTGAAACACTAGCTAAATACTTTAATTTCTGTCCCTACAGACACCACCCATTATGGCAGACATACATGACCTTGAGGAGGATGCCAACATGTCGCTGCCCCCCAACAGGAAACACCGCAACAGCAGCTGCCATTGCTCCAGCCTACCACAAATCCTCTGCAGCAGACTCAATCACGCCCTCTGCTGGCACAGCTCGATCACCAGCATGGCCAGCAGCTGCCTAACCAACAAACAGTTGGCCAAGCTCTACTGCAGAGGATTTGGCATCACCATCTGGAAATGTCACTAGCCCTGGCCCACCAGCAGCTGCACGCTGCTGCATGACGGACTCAGCAACATCGCCATCTTACCCTGGTGAGTTGTGTGCAGCTGATGGAGTCAGCTTGGAGAAATGATAGCCGCACCTTCCGGCAAAACAGCAAAAGGTTTCAACAAAATATGGCTACACACATGACCCAAGTTAATAATACTCTGCAATCCATGCTGGAGGAAATGCAGACCAGCAATAGACAGAGGGAGGCAATGCTGGAGCAGTGGCAGATGCTGAATTCTACCCTTGCCCAGATGGTGGCCATTCAACAGGCCGCACAACAACCATACTTTGGCCAGCCACCATAACATTAAATTGCTTTTGTAATTTCTGATTTCATATGTAACTGCAATTGAGCATGAGTGACAATCATGTCCAATTACAATTTACTATTATTTTATAGTTAACAAGCTTTTCTTTCAACAATAAAAAATATTAAAACTTATAAATGATTTGTCATAAATGAAGTTTGTGTAAACACATTTTAATTTGGCCCGAAAAAAACTAATAACTAACACAAAAACACACAGATTGATAACAAACACATTACATAAAGCTTAACTGAAATGATTCGGAATCAGGTGCTCCCTGACAGACTGACCAGAGGAACTCTGGGTGCCAACATACAACTCTTTTGGTATGTCCAGAAGTGCTGGAGAGGGGGAAACATCCAGATATTGGAGCACCTTCTGCATGATGGAAGTTATGTAGAATCATGTAGGCAACTATTATTTTAATAACTTTTGATGGCTCGTACAAATACCCTTTCAACAGCCCGGGTCTTCCGATGGGCCTTATTGTAGACTTCATGTGGCTGCGTCTGAGGGCGCAGGATGGGGGTCATTAGCCACAGAAGAATGGGGTATCCCGAATCACCTTTAACAAAAAATAAAAAAATTATCTCAATATCATAATTACATTGTATATCATTTATTCAGAGGGGAAGAGCATCATATGTTGAGGCAGGGCACTTACCCAGTAGCCAGGCGGAGGCTGGACCGTTGGTGCAGAGGAAACCCTGGCCCCATGGACGGTGAATAGGAGGTAACAACATCTGACCTTACGTGACAGTACAAAGTTGTTTTTGAAGTTTGTTTAGCTCAGTTGATGTTCTGGACTCCTCTCCTTTTTCTCCTTATACATCAAAGTTAATGTTGTGACTCTTTAGAACTTTATATCTGTACTTGGTGGACTTGAGGCGTCTAGTATCAGTCTGGTGCAAACGCAGGGTGAACATGTCCCATGTGACTTCCCCCTGGATCGGTTGTTGTTCCCCGTTGGGGTGCGACCTGGCTGCTGAATCGAGGTGCCCTCTCTGGGGCACGGTCTGTTTCCCATGGGGACCCCCCCCGCTGCACTGCGACATACAGTCCACCTTGCAACCACAATTCTATCTGATGTGTGGGTTGCTCCCCGGACCGGGGGTGGCCCGGCCATGGTGCCCTCCCCCTCCTGGTGGGTGGGGTCTTGGCCCGGGGCGTGGGGGGCTTCATGGTGGTTGGTGCCCGCGTGTCCGGGATGGGGTGGCGCCGTGTTGGTGCCCCCCCCCCGATGGTCTTGGACACGGGCTTGCTCCGGCCCTGTGATGTGGGCCATAGAGGTGATAAATTGCCTGAAGATTTGGAAGGCTTGCTGAAGTGGTCTGCGGCCCCCGATCAGGAGGGGGGGGGGCGCACTTTCGTATGGGATGGGGCCTGGGACACCCTGGTTAGCTGGATGGGTTCGCTTAATGTTTGGGAGGCACCCCCCGCTGGGTGAGGCCTAGTTCCGCCCTGGGTTTGTGCCTGGGATTGGCCTCAATGTGTGGAGTGTTGGGGTTTGGGGGGGGGCGCCCTCCTGCGGGGACGCCCTCCCCCGGGATTAATATTAAGCTACGTAATGTTATGCAATGATCTAACTGGCGGGGTACTGATGGGGGGATGGCTCCCCCGACCGGTGGCGCTCCCTCCACTTCCCCGATCTGGAACCCGACGGCCCGGGGGGTGGATTACCCCTGCTGCCAGTGGAGCCCGGTGCTGGACTTGGCGACAGCCTGGCCTACGCGAAGGAGAGCGTCGCCGCTGGGGGGACTCGCGGGGGGTGGTGGTTGGGGGGTGTGGGGTGATGCCACCGATGCTCATAACCATATGTTATGAGACCTTGGAACGGAGTCTTTGAGCACTATATAGGTTTAATGTTATAGTTGCTGCTTTACTGTTTACTGTTAACGTGTTTAGGTTGATGGGAGGGTTGCCTACATGGGAGGATAAGAACTAGTTGCTTTAACAGTCCTCCGGATTCTGGCTCCTCTTCGCTTGGTATCCATTTTCCCCCCAGAGGTCCGGCACTTTCCCTGGAGGAGCTACTGGAGACTCCCCCAGGGGACACTTGACCAGACTTTCCTATATTAGGAAAGTCGGTATTATTCTGCAATTAACCTTAGTTTCTTCTTGGGTAAAGGGTGATGGCTAAACTGAAAGTGAGGGGCTAACTGATCGAGCTGGGTCTCAATGCCAATACTAATGCTATTGCTAATTTTGCTTGTATGCTGTATCTGCATATTTCCGAAACGTCTGTATTGTTGATATATCTTGTATTCTTTTTGAAAACTAAATAAATAAATTAAAAAAAAAAAAAATGACGGGGGGGGCATTTTTGGGGGGGATTTTTAAGGGTTAAAAACCCTTAAAATCCCCCAAAAAATGACATGGGGCCCCCCTTACCCAAAGTAACCAGCCCGGGACCAGCTATGCAGGGCTTGTAGGAACAGGGCGCAGGGGCCAGCTTTTGTAGCCCCTGGCCCTGCAGGCTACAAGCCCGCATAGCCCGTGGCCACAGGCTATTCTGCCCCCCCCCCGGCCTTTGGGGAGGCAGGTAATGGGGGTGCCGGGGGTTAATGGCAAGTCACCGGCTAGCGCCGATGACTTGCCATCCCCCCAGCCTTGAGAACTGGTATAGGGGTCTCATGGACCCCTTACCAGTTCACAAGGGGTTAAATGTAAAAAAAACACACCACCTTGAGAAAATGTTATATATTTTTTTAATACTTACCTCCCATCCATACTGGAGCACTCTGTCCCTTTTATAGCTGCTGGATGACAGAACACAAAAGGGTTAATTAAAAAAAAAAATGTCGTGGGGACCCCATTTTTTTTTGGGAATTTTAAGGGTTAAAAACCCTTAACAATCCCCCAAAAAATTACGTAGGGTCCCCCCTACCCAGCATTTCCGACCCGGGCCAGCTATGGGGGCTTGTAGAACATGGCGCAGGGGCCAGCGTTGGTGGCCCCTGGCCCTGCAGGCTACTAGCCCACATAGCCACTAAGTGGCCCGGGCCTTTCTGCCCCCCCCCCGGCCGTTGGGGAGGCAAGTAATGGGGGGCTGGGGGTTAATGGCAAGTCACCCACTAGCCGCAGGTGAATTGCCAGACCCAGAGCCTTGTGAACTGGTATAAGGGGTCTCATGGACCCCTTACCAGCTCACAAGGGTTAACTGTGAAAAAAAACACCACACAAGTAATAAAAGTATTTTATTAAAAAAAAAAATTTTTTTTTTACTGTACTTCCGATTGTAAGCTCTTGTTTCTCGCCGCTCTGATGACAGATGGCGGTGATCGGCATCCAGAGAAGGGGGAGGCAGGGAATCAGAGGATCTCCTGTCACCTCCTTCCCCGGGCACCGATCACCGGCGTCTGACAGCTGAGAGAGCTGAAGCCGGTGATCGGTGCCGGGATGACGTCATTAGCCCCGCCTCCCGGGCTCTCTCCTGAAGATCCGTAAGTTCTTGGGGGGGGGGGGGTGAAGAGGAGAGACAGCGGGAGCCAGCGCACACGCAGGTAAGTGAATGTCATTTTTATTTTTTATTTTTTTTTTTTACAGTTAGCAGCTGCAGAAGCGGGGGGGGGGGGGGGGCGGCCTATTCCGGGGCCTCTCCAAATTAAAGAGGAGACCTGGCCGGATCCAACGAGGGGTCAGGTGAGTATTTTTTTTTTGCAGGGGTAAATGCCAGGCACGTAAATTTTACGTGGCTGGCACTTAAGTGACGGAGAGGCAACCGCGTGAATTTTACGTGGCTGGCATTTAAAGGGTTAAGGATGGGCAGAATAACCACATACCTGTATAGATGTTCATCAGCAGCTGGAGGCACCAGCGCTACGTGCGTACAGTCGATCGTACCCATGACGTTAGGCATATCGGCTGTATCATAAAAGCCTAACTTCAACGCATTCCAGGCTACCACATTGTCAGGGAAACAGATGTATTTTTGAAACATGGTAGCCATGCCATCCAGAAACTTGTTTAGTGTGCAGCTCAGTGTAGCCTGGGACATGCCCACGGAGAGGGCAACCAGCCTCTGGAACGAGCCGTTCGCTAAAAAATTGAAGGCAGCCAACCAATTTGGTCATGCCTGCAATTGCATGCCCCTTGCTTGTGGTGGGGGCCAACCATGGGCACAGCTCACTATACAGTTTCTCAAAGTGAAAAACGGTTCAGTCGGGTGAGCTCAAATAGCTCAACGTCATGTGTACGTCATGGCGATATCCAAACATGAGCGATGTAACCTGAAATCTGACAAATAGATGCATAGAATGCCGCGTAGCTGCAGACGCTCATATTCTTCCACGTAATCTGCCTCCATCACACTGCAACTCACACCACGACCGCAAACTTTCACCAGGAAATACACCCCGTAAGTTGGGTGTAAACACCCTCGTTTTATTGGCGTATTCGAATCAACAATCAAGGCTTGGAATCATGCGCAAGCCCATACCAATAACGTAACGTTCCAGAGAATGCGAACTATTTACGCTAAAAATACGATCATCGAAAATGCTTATTCGTGTTAACGTAAACGCACATACGCATGAAAAAAGACAGGAAAATCCCGATAATTGCACCAAAAACTCACAAAAATTACACACACATGTGAAAGTAAATGAAAAGGAGGCTGTGAATCAAGCCCCTTGTTTCTCAAATTTAAGTCCACATTATTGAAAAAGTCAAATTGGGTTGCAGAGGAGGCGATCTGAAAGGTAGACCTTGATCAACAAGTTTTTTGATTTTTTAACTTAAATACCAGGATTCCCTATAATCTGAATGCGGGATGGTGACAAAATTTTACATACCTAAAATAAAACAACATAGAACATATTAAATTCAGGATACATGTAACGGAGTACGAGGTGGGCCACACATATGTTTGACATATTTTTCAATTTTGTATATCAATGTACTGTATCTTTTTAACCAATTTGAGTGGAATATATGTGTAATGGTGCGGTACATTTACTGTAGTTCAAAGAACTTTCTCTTGTCATGTTGTGCGATATATTTACATCGATAATGGCTCATCAGCAATACAAGGGCGGTGCTTCCCCTGAAATTTGACAGCTTCTTTAAGGAACATGCACTTTTCTTTTCCATACCCCTTGTGTTTGCCGATCAAGGAGACGCGATTTTCAGAAAGAAGCGATAACTATTCCAGCCGTCATGGAAGCTTTCACCTATCATGCCCTTCCTTCTGGTATGGACAGGTTTCCTCCTTTCCCATTGGAGCTGATGGGCCAGTAAAGGGTGTAGGAGGCATGGGAGACATGCGCAGTGCCCGATTGTGCTTATACCGGTACGGTGTATGGTCGCTTGCTGATATGCTAGAGGCTGTCGGCGGTTTCCCGGTGGACAGGTTCCAGGTGAGCCATTGCCTGGTCTGTCGCTTTTTAAAGAAACAGATTTTACAGTGACTGCACTAAAGAATGTTTTTATCTTTTGCTTTGTTCCAGGACTGTCAAAAGTTAAGTGATGGGCTCCTCAATGCTATACTTGTAGCGTGTACATTGTATTACTCTCTACCAAAGGAACAAGGTGGGTAGCAGACCATAATAACTAAATTTAAAAAATGTTCATTTTTGCAACCACCTTTACATCTTCTAAAACAGCTTGAGTGAACTGCACTTTTTACTCCTAAAAAAGGACACCACTACATTCCGGGGCACCACTATCGGCAACGCATGGGTAAACCTCAGCCATAGGCGGGGACTGCAAGAAAAACAATATATAGGTCAGGTTGTGGCTGGACGCCTCCAGTTTTCTTGCAGTCGATGGAACTGTGAAGAGATTTAGGATTTTATTTCTTTCCAGTTTTGTTGCTTTGACAGTGCTGAGCAGGGGCTTTGACTCTTGACTTTGTCTGCCTCCCAGCCCCTCACCCTCTGCACTATCCTGGAGAGCCCGCTTGGGTGCCTGAAGTCGCTCTTTAAACCATTAGCATGGGACAATGCAGTGTGAAGGGAGCGTGCAGGGGTCAGGTAAGCACACCGGGGCTTGGCTGGTTTTGTTTTGGAGCTTCGAGGGTCAGGAACTTGAGGTTCTTAGGGCTGGACATGGTGCCCTGCTTTCAGCACGAGGCAACCCCATTTTGGAGAGGAGTCAAGAGGTTCTTGCTTCTGCCTAGAACACCCAAGACTCCTCTTGTCACTGCTTCTTGCCATCTCTGCTTCTGCGGAAATATTTCTTGTGGGCTTATGTTCGCGGCTGCTGCTCCACAATGTATTCCACCCTGGTCAGGTGGGGCTCGCCTGGGGGCACAACCTCTTGTCTTGTCTGATCTGAAAAAAAAAGAAAGTCTGATGTGTGTTTTTGACCTCTAGGATGGGAGTCCGGAAGCTGCTGCATCCTTTCCATGTGGGTTGATCTCAGTTGTCGTTTTCTCTGTGTAGTGCAAGCAGATTGGGCCGCGAGCATCAGACAGGGAGTTGGGGGCCTAGCACACCAGCTCCTTAATGGAGGGTGGTGCTTTGTGTCCCATGTGCCCGACTGTGGCAACTTACGCAGTTGGCAGGTTCCATACCTCCTCCAGACTGCCCTGTTTCCCCTGTGGCTTTTAGCTCAGACTCCTCTGCACAGGATACCCACTCGGGTGGTCTACCGGGGTCAATTCTTGTCCCAGGGTTTGCAACCTTGGTCCCCTGGGGCATTCTAAGTCAGTCTCCGACCAAGCAGGAAGGCTACTGCTGAATGCAAGCACATTTAGGCTGAGTCATCTTGAGTATTCCAGCTTCAATGGCAAGGACCTCTTTAGCAATCAGTCTCCAATTCTGGTTGGTCAGAGGGCGGTCACCCAGTAGCAAAGAGGAGTCAGACTGCACCTGCATGCACCTGTCACCCCTTTGGATCATGCGACGGATCAGGTTGATGAGGTCCTGCACCTGGCTTACCCTCTGTTGAGGCAAAAGCAGCGGGGTTAGCACTACAAGGTTTAAAGAATGGGATCTCGCACTCCTCTGCACTTCGCCTGAACCCCTGTGCTATGGTACATCGTGCCATAATGGATGACATGGTGCTGGATGAAGTGGTCTGCTGAAGCAGCCTCTAAAAAGACACTTACTACCCTCCCCTTTTCTGGGGGTATTCTTTTCATTGAACCTCTGGATGACCTTGTCAGGAAGGCCACAGGAGGGAAATCAACTAGGCTTCCACAGAATCAGAAACGGAGAACCTCTTTTCAGAAGTCGTCCCTTCCGGAGGTTCGGAGGATCTACTGACTCCAGGTGCCATGAGGACAATTTGGGGAAGCAGATGCCACAAGGAAAACCCAAGTCCCCATTGGGCAACAGGCACAAGTCCTCAGCCAAGCTCCTTCAGGGTTGACGGGGCACCCTTGCACGACTGGATGGGGGGCGGCTGCTGCACTACGCACCAGATTTGAGGGATTGCATATCCAATGCCTTGGTCTGGGAAGTTGTCTCTTCCAGGTACAAGATCGAGTTCTAGACCAGGCCTTCACACCAGTTTGTAGCATCCAAGCCTTCCCGTGGTGGAAAGGGCGGCGGCTCAGGAAACTGCAATAAATCTCCTGCTGGATCGAGGTGTTTGTAGTACCTGTGGCAGAGCGGGGCCGTGGCTTCTACTCGATGCTCTTCATCATCCACAAGAAGAACGGATCCGTTAGGGCGATCTCTGATCTTCATCTAAACAGTTTTGTTCAGGTGCAGCAGTTCCACATGGAATTTCTAAGATCGGTCAGGACGTCGCTGGAACAGGGGGATTTTCTGGCCACGGTGGACATAAAGGATGCTTATCTGCATGTTCTGATTTTCTCCGGTCACCAGTGGTATTTGTGTTTTTGCGTTGTGCATCTTTTCCTTTTTTTCATTTCCAATTTGTGGCACTGACGCTCGGCCTGTCCATGGCCCCGCAGGTGTTCTCGAAAGTCTTGGAAGTGTTGATGGTGCTCTTGTGGAGTCAGGGGATGAACATCAGCCCATACCTCGACGACTTGCTCATCATTGCGCCATCACTGCCAGAATAGCTGCAGGGCGTCAGAATGGTGCGGTCTACGCTGGAACTCTTGGGTGGATTATCAACTACATAGTCCCAGGTGGCAAATTTTCTTGGAATTACGTTGAATACTCACCTGCCCCAGGTCCTCCTTCTGGGAACAGAGGTGCATGGCTCTGCAAGAGGGGGTGCGGTCCCTGTTGGCGCACATCCCATGGTCCAACAGGGCATGGGATACTCCTGGGTTTAATGGTATCCATCATCAACACAGTTCCATACGCCCAGTTCCACGCCAGGCCGCTACAACTGCTGCTCCTGTCGCAATGGAACCGGATGGTGCAGACTTTGGACCATCACTTAACCTTGACTGGCTGGTGGTAGGTCTGTCCTTCCTGTCCATCCGTTGGGTCATCCTGACCACAGATGCCAGTTTGACGGGGTGGCGTTCTGGACAACCAAACGGTCCAGGGTTGGGAGTGTCATCTTCCGATCAATGTGTTAGAACGGAGGTCGGTTCTGTTGGCTATCAGGCATTGGACTGGCCAGCTCTGAGGCCTCCTAGTCAGGGTACAGTTGGACAACTCCACGGCTGTGGCCTACAAAAACCATCAGGGTGGTACCAGGAGCTGGCAGGCTTTCTGGGCGGTAAGTCGCATTAGGAGGTGGACAATCCACATTCCTGGGGTGGAGAATCTTCAGGCCGATTATTTGAGCAGGGAGACGGTAGACCATGGGGAATGGTCCTTTCATCGGCACAACCGGAAAGTTCAGAGGTTTATGTCCAGGATGCAAGAACCCCTGGCCGTAATTATCGACGCACTGGCCATCCCCTGATCAGGGTACAGTCTGCTGTACACGTTCCCACCACTGCCGCTAATGGGCTGCGTCCTAAAAAAGGTCAACAGCGAATGGATTCCTATAATCCTGATAACCCCACACTGCAACAGAGCTCCTGTGGCGACTCCTCAAGCATCCGGTTCTTCTACAGCAGGTTTCTCTGTGGGATTCGAACCTGGCCCTATCTGCGCTTCAGGGCCCCCCGCTTTGAGCCAATGGTGGAGGCTCGCTTTGAAGGTGGTTTTTACTGTGGGGATCACCTCCATCCGGCGGGATTCAGAGCTGGCTGCATGATCTATCACCCTTTTTGGTGCAGCACAAAGACAAGGCCATGTTTCATGTTAAACTGGGTTTTTTGGCCAAAATGGTCTCTCCCTTCCATCTAAATCAGATCATACTGCCCTCTCTGTGCCCGCTCCCCACTCATCATAATGAGCGGCTCCTGCATTCCATGTCGTCAGGACATTAAAGTATTACTTGGAGGCTAAGCGGGACAGATGTTTTATTTGTGATCACGGCAGCTGCTAGGTCCGCTCTCAGCAGATGGATCAGGCAGGCGGTCATACAAGCCTACGTCTGCAAGTGTAAGGAGACACCCTTCTGAGTCAGTGCTCACTCTACCAGGGCAAGTGCTGCGTCTTGGGCCTTCCAGCACCAGGCATCGGTGGACCAGGTGTGCAAGGAGGTGACTTGGTCCTCCGTCCACACCTTCACTAAATTTTACCCAGTTGATGTCCGGACATCACCTGATGCAGCGCTGGGATATAAGGTGTTGCAGACGGTGGTGAACCCTTTGCTAGGGGTCTAGTCTTGATATATTTCAGTTCCGCCGTTCCTGGTTATGTTGACAGTCGGCCAGTTGCTGTTGTAGCACAGTACCACTCTTAACGTGGGTATGGCCTTGGGAACTGGGGTTGTCCGGCCACAGCCTGCCCTATATAGGCCGGGAGGAGCTTAGTTTGTTTTTCTTGCAGTCTCCGTCAACAGCTGAGATTATCCCACACTGTGCTGATGATGGTGCCCTGGAATGGAAGATGATGAGAAAAGAAATTTACTGAAAAGAAAGAAAATAATTTTTTTTCACCTGGTATTGTTTTTGTCACCCTCTGTTGCCAGTCCATTTTTCACTATTTTGCACTTCACATGTTCAACTGTGCTTTTTAAAGGGATTTCCCAGGAAAATGTTCTGTATTTTTTTTATGTACTGTTTTTTTTAAGCAGAGTCTGGGCTTTAACATGAAATGTCTTGTTTGTCATTTTCTAAGTGTGCTTTCAATATTTTGGGGTGAAATATGTGCAAAAAAACTAATATATATATATATATATATATATATATATATATATATATTATATTAAACATTTTTACAATTTATGGCGTTTTGTGTATGTTTTTCAATACAATTATATCAAGAGTAAAAGCCCCTTTTCTCCCGGTTACAATGGTACCACATATGTATTGGTAGACACACTTTCCTGCCCAGGAGACCCCCCCCCCCACAGAAAAAAATGAAACAATGCTTTTAGGAGCCTTTAAGATAAAATACAACTGCTATGCACCTTGCAGTTTTCAAGAAAAACACAGGGTTTCCCTAAAAAGGAATAAAAAAGCAGAATCAAAGCCGCATTTTCCTAAAAAAAAATGCAAACAAGAAAAAACAAATTATATCTGAAAAGGAAAGGTCCCCCCAAACAGAATGATACCCAACATGCATAGGTACTGTCAAGGGAATTGTTGCCAAACACCTCAAAGTAAAGCATGCTTATAGAAGTAATTTTAAATTAGAAAATGTCAGCTCTTCAAAGTGCGCACCTTGCACTTTTCAGCCAAAACAAACCTTTACATTTGGAATACTCCCCAAAAACCATATATTACCTGAAAGTACACACACTAAGCTTTCTAGGCATATCTGGCCTGTTGTAGTGGGCTCATGTTTCTGGAAGTAATTCCTCAAATAATTCTTTGGTTGTACAGGGTTTCCCAAAAAATTTATAAAAAAAGCAGAAATTTTCAATATCAATGCAAACTAGAAAAAACAAGTCTGAAATTGCAAGTTCCCCTAAACAGAACCCAACATGCATAGCTAATTTTAACTGCCAGACTACTTGATATGCGCATGCCATGTTAAAAGAAAATAAAAATTAAAAAATTGTTTTTTAAAATTCTTTATTTTAAATAAAAATGTATTTTATTTAAGAAAACCATATTGCCCGTGAACAGTACCACATATGTACAGGTATCCCCCTGTTTCTGCCCAGGAGGAGACTCCCCACTGAGCTGAAAAGAGCACTTTATTTACAAATAAATGCAACTACTAGCCACACTATAAAAAAGACACCACATGGGTGGCTTCTGCTGTCTTGCTGCTGCTGGAAGCCTTTGTAGCTGATGAGACATAAAGGGTTAGTGACATGGGGGGGCCTACCCAGCATATCCAGTCTGGGGACAAGCTAAGGGAGCTTGTAGAACAAGACACGGGGACCAGCCTCAGTGCCCGCCTGCACAGCCTAAATGCCCTGGGCTTTTGGGGAGGCAGGTAATGGGGGGACTGGGGGTTAATGGAAAGTCACCTGCTAACCCAGCCCCCTAAGCTTTGTGAACTGGGATAGGGGTCTCATGGATCCCTTACCAGTTTACAAAGGATTAAATCTAAAAATAAACACACTGGCAGAGGCATTTTTTTTCTCTACTAGCCTCCGGTCCTGTGTCCCATGCTGATGACAGAGCTCCCTGCCCCTCCCACCTGCTCTGCATCGGTACTACTGGCACCTGTCAGAGCCGAAAACTATGAGGTGCGGTATGACATCTCACTCCTCCCACAAAATGGCATAGCTAGAGGCAGCAGGCAGCTCCATCAGCAGAGGTGGGGGCCCTTCTCTGGGCCCTCACCAGAAGCCTGCAGAGGCCAGAGGGGGTTCAGAGTCCCCGATTAGGAGAAGACCCAGTCTCAGGCCCCCTCCTTAAGCCGGGAGACCCTACGGGCGGGGGGATGATTGGATGCCCCGCGGGGGGAAGAGGAGACCCTCAGCGCTGGATCTAGAATGAAGTTGAATTGGCGTAGCCTGAAGAACATAAGTGAAAAAAGGGAAAGTTGGGTAAGTTTACTTTAAGAAGAATCAGAGGTGTAGAGTTCTCCCTGAGTAAGACCATGTCCTCTGTCTTATTCTAAGTATGTCACACACCCCGCTTCAAGATATCCATTACCTATGGGTTATACTGACCTGAAGAGGCGAATCTGCAGAGATGATAGGAAAAAAGAGAAGCCCCTCCCAGTCCTATAAATACCTGGGACCTCCCACTCATTACACAGTCTTCATCTCTGCAGACGGCGAGCAAGCAGAAGATGATGTCTCCTCCTTGCATGGGGGAGTTTCAAGGTAGCCGGGTGAACTCCCGGCCATTTATTTATCTATTTCCGTCAGACCTTTTTATTTATAAGATAATTGCCTCCTACAGTTGTGGCTGCTGGTCTAGACGAGGGTATTTCAGCACCTTTGGTGCCCAGGAGCAAGGCTCCTCCGTGAGACCCTGTACAAAGGGTAGACGGCATACCGGGTTGGTGACCCCGGTCTGGGATGCCCTGTCCCTTAGTTTTAACACAAGGGTGGCCACTCTAAATTCTTTATTGGGGATGGGCTGGGAGAATTCTCCTTATCCATTTATCTCTCTTTTATTCACTCTATTAACATTAAGTGTTTTTTCTGCGATTGCCCTTTAATTACATTCACAAGTGTTGTTGTTTTTTTTTTTACACTGCGGCCGGTAAAGCTCTGGCCACGGCGCCGGGTCATGGCGGCTCAAATTCCTTAAATCTGTGAGGTAAATTATTTTTACCTCACGCACTGGAGTTGATGGGGGCGGGGCCGTACTTCGGCGCTAGGCCGAGATCCGCCCCTCATTGCTTTGTGGCCGGAGGTGAAAGCACAAAGGGGCAGTGGCTGCTAGAACTGGAGTTGTGTGGTGTTTTTTACTATCGGGCGCCGCGGTCATTTATAGCACCGCGGCGCTGACTTTTGCCGCACTTTTTCATGAGGGAATCTGTCCCCTCATGATACTCAAGGAAAGGGGTGGGGCCGCTGTTACGGCGCGTCGCCGCGGCCCGCCCCCTTCTATCTCTGGTGCCGCTGAGGAGCCTCGTCCCCTCTGGCCGGCACTGACTGACGTCGCGAGCGTGTGCGCGGGCCGTGCTGACCACGCCCCCTTCTCCTCACACATCTCCTCACACATCTTCTTCACACGGTGTGAGCTGCTGCGTTCTCTGGCGGTTCCGTGAGTGGCCTGTTGGCTCCCTCTCTTTCATTCTTTCATTCCTTTATTTATCAATCTGTTATGTGATACATGGTTCTTCTGTGTCTTTCAGGCGGACCCACAGTGTCCTCCTGAGGTGGACGCACCAATTTTAGGTTTATCCAACTCAGCCGTCTTGAATAATCCTGATTGTTCCTCTCTTAAAGATGGCGAGGATAAACGCATTGACCAGATGGCTTGCCATGGTTTTGCCAGTATTGGGGCAGCCATACGGCCTGTCTGTGCCTCATCGCTGTTGGCAGTGGCTGCTAGAAAGGTGGTCAAGGACTTGTTATCCTCCTCCGGTTTGAATCCGGACAGTGAGGAATTCCTTGGACTCAAACGATGTGAATTGTTTTTGTCCTTCATGGTAGCCGCCTTGGACGATTCCTTGATGATGAGTAGCAGAGCTTCTGCTCTGATGGTGACTATTAGGCGTTCGGTTTGGCTGCGTCAGTGGGCGGCTGACTTTGGGTCAAAAAAGTCGCTGACGTCTCTCCCTTTCATGGGGTTAAGACTTTTTGGAGAAAAATTGGATTCGATAGCCAAGGGCGGTAAGTTGCCTCAACGTAAGAAGCAACGACGTCCTTTTCGCGGAGCAGCTTCTTTCACTCCCTCCTTTCGAGGTTCTAGAGCGGGAAGAGGATTCGCCTTCCCTACTTCGAGAGGTGATTACTGGAACAGGGGCAGAGGTCGTGCCTGTTCAGGATCCAATTGGGGCTCTAAGCCCAAGCCCGCGGCCAAGCCTGCTCAGCAATGAGGGGGCGCCCTCACCCGTGCGGGTGGGGGGACGGCTGAGACACTTTTCCCCGATTTGGGATCGGGAGGTCTCGGACAAATGGATCCGGGAAGTGGTGTCTTCCGGCTACAAGCTGGAGTTCGAGTCCAGCCCCCCTCCTCGTTTCTTCAGGTCTCGGATGCCCCCGGACGCACTGTCCGCACAGGGGCTCCGGGCGGCGGTTTCAAGTCTTCTGGAAATGATGGTCATTTCTCCAGTGCCCCTATCAGACCGGGGTCGGGGTTTTTACTCAAACCTGTTCACGGTCCCCAAAAAGGACGGTTCTATCCGGCCCATCCTGGATCTGAAGATTCTCAACAGGTTTATCAGACTGCGAAAATTTCGCATGGAAACGCTGCATTCAGCTATCCAATCTCTTCGTCAAGGGGACTTCATGACGTCTGTAGACATCAAGGACGCTTACCTTCATGTCCCAATTTTTCCTGCGCACCAAAGATTTCTCAGGTTCGTGGTGGAGGATCAGCATTTTCAGTTCGTAGCTCTTCCTTTTGGTCTCACCTCAGCTCCAAGAGTTTTCACCAAGGTGCTTGCTGGGGTGATGGCTCTCCTCAGAGCGCAGGGAATTCGAATTCTGCCATATCTGGACGATCTCCTCATCATGGCATCGTCATTCAGTCAAGAGGAATTGGACACCAGGACGGTAATATCCACTCGGGAAAGGTTCGGCTGGGTAATCAATTACCCCAAGTCCTCCCTTTACCCGTCCAGGACGATATCCTTTCTGGGAATGTCTCTGGATACAGAACAAGCCAGAGTATTCCTTCCTCAATCCAAGGTTATTTTGATTCAGGAGCTGATTCGGTCGCTCTTGTCCCTTCCTCAGCCGACCATCCGCCTAGGAATGAGACTGGTGGGATTGATGGTGGCTTCTTTCGAAGCAGTTCCATCTGCTGGCGGTCTGGGACAGGGATCCTCAGTCGCTGGTTCATCCTTTTCTGATGTCTTCCCGAGTTCGCCGCTCGCTCCGGTGGTGGCTGAACTCAGCCAATCTTGTGAAGGGCAGATCTTTTCAGACTCCTCGATGGGAGGTGGTCACCACAGATGCCAGCCTTTCAGGATGGGGAGGCTTCTGGAAGGATCTGCAATTTCAGGGTCTGTGGGGGCCCCTGGAAGCACACGAACCTATCAGTGTTCTGGAATTGAGAGCCATCAGAATGGTTCTCTCTCATTTGACTCATCAACTGCCGGGTGTGCCGGTTCAGGTCCGGTCGGACAATCGGACGGCGGTTGCCTACATCAATCACCAGGGAGGGACTCGCAGCAGGAGTGCCCTAAGGGAGGTGTCTCTGATTCTGGACCTTGGCGGAGAGTCACGTTCCGTGCATCTCGGCGGTCTACATTCCGGGAGTGGAAAACACGGAGGCGGACTCTCTGAGCAGGTTGTCAGCCCGCAAGGGGGAATGGTCTCTCAGTCCCAAGGATTGTCACTCGATTTGTCTCAGGTGGGGGTCTCCGGTGGTGGACCTCTTTGCCTCCCGGCACAATCACAAACTTCCGGCATGTGTGTCTCTGGCGAAGGATCCTCTAGCCCTCGCAACGGATGCCATGTCTCTGAACTGGAGGGATCTGGGGTTTCTGTACCTGTTCCCTCCGTTTCCCACGGTGGCCAAAGTGGTGCGCAAGCTGACTCTGGAAGGAGTGTCAGCAATTCTGGTGGCCCCAAGGTGGCCAAGACAGGTTTGGTTCGCAGACGTGGTAAGGTTGGCAGAAGATCAGTTCGTTCTGCCCCTGCTGCCAGATCTGCTCACACAGGGTCATCTGTGTTACCCCAATTTACCAACGCTGGCTTTGATGGCGTGGCGGCTGAAACCTCCATCTTAGAGGATGAAGGTCTTTCTGATGCTGTTATTCGGACTCTCATTAGTGCTCGGAAGAAGTCCTCTTCTTCTGTTTACTATAGGACTTGGAGGTCTTATATTGATTGGTGTGAGACTAGGGCTTTCCCTTGTAGGAAATTCTCTATCTCTAGAATTTTAGAATTCCTGCAGCACGGTTTGGATTTGGGGCTCCAACTCAGTACTCTGAAAGGGCAAGTGTCTGCCCTGGCGGTGTTTTTCCAAAAGTCTTTTGCTCTCAATCCGCTGGTTAAAACTTTTTTCCAGGGGGTTTCGCATGTGCGGCCTCCTAGGAAGCCTCTAATTCCGGTTTGGGATTTGAACTTGGTTCTGTCTGCTCTTCAGGGTCCTCCCTTCGAGCCTTTGCATGATATTGCCTTGTCTTCCCTTACGCAGAAGGTGGCCTTCTTGGTAGCCATCACCTCGGTTCGGCGTGTATCTGAGTTGGCGGCTCTGTCCATTCAAGCTCCGTATTTTGAAAGACATCAAGACAAGATGGTTTTCCGTTTCAAGACGGATTTTCTTCCCAAGGTGGTTTCTGCTTTTCATTTAAATCAGGATATTGTTCTGCCCTCTCTGTGTCCTAATCCCAGCAATGACAAGGAGAGGGCTCTACATTCCTTGGACGTAGTTCGCGTGGTGAAGTACTATTTGGTTGTAACGTCTGCTTTTCGCAAGACTGATGTTTTCTTTGTGGTGCCATCTGGGCCCAAGAAGGGTTGGCGCCTGCTAAATCTTCCATCAGTAAGTGGATTCGTCAGGCCATTGTTGGGGCCTACTCTGCCAAGGGGAGGAATCCCCCTTTTCGTGTTACTGCTCATTCCACTCGTGCGGTTGGGGCTTCCTGGGCTTTCCAGCACCAGGCCTCTGTTGAGCAAGTTTGTAAGGCTGCTACTTGGTCTTCTGTTCACACTAGGTTGATGTTAGGGCCTCAGCGGATGCTGTTTTTGGCCCTAAAGTTCTGCAGGCTGCAGTGGTTTAAGTTGTGAGTTATGCCTTGTTTCGGATCCCCACCCTTTTTTGGACACTGCTATTGGATGTCCCATAGGTAATGGATATCTTGAAGCAGGGTGTGTGACGTACTTAGAATAATACCATTTTGTGAATACTCACCTTGTAAAATGGGTATTGTAAGTATGTCACACACCCCGCTTCACCCCGCCCTTTTTTGTATTCTGGATTCTTCATATTGTGAACTTTGCGTTGTTATGATTGATATTTGGCTCTTCCTGGTCCCTTACCTTACTGCTTTCTTGATACTGGGTAATGAGTGGGAGGTCCCAGGTATTTATAGGACTGGGAGGGGCTTCTCTTTTTTCCTATCATCTCTGCAGATTCGCCTCTTCAGGTCAGTATAACCCATAGGTAATGGATATCTTGAAGCGGGGTGTGTGACATACTTACAATACCCATTTTACAAGGTGAGTATTCACAAAATGGTATTTTTAGCGGGAGGCCTATATTTTAATTTTAAAGTGGACCAAAACCCAGGATTTTGACTTTCCTGGATCTTGGTCCTTTCCCCCAGGGCACCCCCGTGAAACCCCCCAGATCGCCAAGCGCAGCTCACCTCTTCTCGGTCCTGTGCGGCTGTTCGTCCAATCGGCGCGCTCTGAGCCGCTGATGTCATGCCCTCTAAGCCAGCATCTAAGGCCAGCGGCCCCGAGTGAGCTGGCGGACTCGGTGCCGTCCACAAATGCCTGGTGCGGGCACCAGGCCATCCAAAAATGCCTGGTGCGGGCACGCGCCCTGCTAGGGGGATAGCCGGGATGCGGCTTGCGCATGCGCTGTTGGACCGGGAAGCAAGGTAAGTGAACGGGGCGACCTGGGGAATATTCTAAGTGTGCCATACACTCCACTTCGGTCTTCATGACATCTGGGTAATCTCCAGTAGAGGGCGAACTTCTGCAAAGATGAATATGCAAAAAAGAAAGCCCCTCCTGGTCCATATATACCTGGTACTTCCCACCAATTCCCCAGTTCCTTCTCTGCAGGAAAGGCGACAAGACAGAAGATGAAGACTTCTTTACTTACAGGTAATCCGGGCTCGCGCCCTGCCTTCTATTGTCCTTATTACTGCCAGGACCCTTCTAAATTTTCCTATATTGAGCCTTCCAGCTTAGGCTGCGGGTCCTGGTGAGGGTAGGAGCACCCTATGGGTGAAGCAGGAGCACTGCTCCACCGTGAGACCTCACTATGGGGTAGGCGGTTATCCAGGTTTCTTGGTGATCCTGGTGTGGGATGCCCCGTCCCTCTAGGCTCATGGCCGGCTCTGGCAGGGTTCCCCCCTTCCGGGTCCCTTATTCCCCTCCAGGGGGGGTTGTCTGGCCTGGCCGATATTTCATTTTCCCCAGCTTGTGTCCCTGTGTGCTTAGTGTTTTTACTTTGTGCGTGAGTGTTAGACTGCCTTATCGGCATACCAGGGACTAGTGGCAGCCTGGGGGAGCTTCACCCCCTCAGGCTGCGTTAGGGTAGGGGGCGGGGCCGGGCTCTCGGCGTGACTGCGGTAGCCCCGCCCCCTTCTTTGGCGCGATTGCTTTGCTCGTGTCTAAGGGTCCGTGTTGCTGGGAGGGGGGCGTGGCCTCGGCAAACGCGCGTTCTGCGCTGGCCCGCCCTCCCCCTGCTCTCCCTCCTCATACTTGAGGCTTCGTGGGGGCCATCTTCTTGACAGGCCGCATAGCAGATCGGTGTGGTAAGGGCCCGATGGCCACTTCCTTAGCTTGTGTGTGTGGGGGCTCCTCTTTCGCGGGGCCCCCCATTGGTCTAGAGCTTGTGCGTGTGTGGGTGTGTTAATTACACTGCCTGGCTGGGATATGGTTAATGTTTATACATGTATATACATATTGTGTGGCTGCAAATGCTGTGGTCTTTTTCAATGTAAGGTTATGGCCATTTTTACACAGCTCTGCACTTATGTTGCTTGTTTTGTGTGTTACAGGTTGCCCTGTATATGTGCATATTAAAGGGTCCCTCCTGGTCCTGGGGTCCCTAGTGTAAAATTGTCCACCCCAAAAATCCTCCCGCCGGGACTTCCTCCCGCTTCATCGCCTTCCCCTCCCCACCTTATCCGTACCCCAAGTGACATTGGTACCAGTGGGGAGTCGCTTTCTGATGTTTGGGCTAGATTGGCCAGCATCGAGAAAATTATTGCTAGCACGGTGGGCAAGAAGGCCCAGGCTAAAAAGTGACATTTCTCGTCGGCCCAGCCATTGTGGGATGTTGACGACGAGTCCGCTGATTTGTCAGATTATTCCCCGTTCGAGGAGAGGGAATTGTATCAGGAAACAGAGGCTGACTATGTTCAGTCTGGGGATTCCAATGTCGGGCAGGCGCTGGGGGATGCCGTAGATACGGCCACTGTTTTGTCACATTTATTGGAGGTGTTTGGATATTGAACCGCCTGAGGCGCCCCCCTCTTAAGAAGGGGGAATTTTTTGGGGCCTGCAAGCCCCGTCTGGAATTCCCTACCCAGGATCATTTTGATGCGCTGATCCTTAGGGAATGGGAGAGGCCCAGTCGGCTTTCTGGTGTGCCTCAGGGATGCGATAAGAAATATCCTTTTCCGGTGGAGGCGGTTAAGCGCTGGTCTTCTCCTCCCGAGGTCGACGCGCCTGTCTTAGGTTTGACCAACTCTTCTGTGCTGAACACCCCAGACGCCACTTCCCTTAAGGATGGCGAGGATAAGCGCCTTGATCAGATGGCGTGCCACGCATTTGCCAACGTGGGCTCGGCCCTGCGGCCTGTTAGTGCGTCTGCCCTGGTGTCGCTTGCTACCAGGTCTCTTATCAGGGACTGGCTGAATAACGCTCAGTTTGATCCAGCTGGCGCTGAGTTCGCTACCCTTAAGAAATGCGAATCGTTCATGGATTTTATCATGGCTGCGATGGAAGACTCTATTGTCGTGTGTAGTAGGACTTCAGCCTTACTGGTCGCTATGCGCAGATTGGTCTGGCTCTGCCAGTGGACAGCGGACGTTGGGCCCAAGAAGTTGCTCACAGCTCTTCCCTTCTTGGGTTCGTGGCTGTTTGGAGATAAATTGGATGCTGTTGCTAAAGGAGGTAATTTACCTCAACGGAGGAAACAGCACCGCCCCTTTCGGGGGGCGGTCTCGTTCACTCCTTCCTTTCGAGGGGCCAGAGCGACTAGGGGTTTGGCCTTCTCAGGTGTCAGGGGCTCGTCCTGGAACAGGGGCAGAGGTCGGGCACGTCCCGCGCCTGCCTGGGGTTCCAAGCTCAAGCCTGCCGTTAAACCGGCTCAGCAATGAAGGGGCGCCCTCACCCGCAAGGGTGGGGGGACTGCTGCGGCTCTTCTTCCAGATCTGGGCCCGGGAGGTCACAGACAGTTGGGTCTTGGAAGTGGTCTCCTCCGGGTACAAACTGGAGTTCGAGTACTGGCCGCCCCAAGATTCTTAAGGTCTCGGGTGCCCTCGGACCCTCAGGCTGCACAGGGGCTCCTGTTAGCAGTAAAAAAAAAAAAACCTTCTGGACATGGGGGTTATATGCCCGGTGCCTCTGTCTGGGTTTAGGGTTACTGCGCACTCTACTCGTGCGGTCGGTGCGTCCTGGGCTTTTCAGCACCAGGCTTCTGTTGAACAAGTTTGTAAGGCTGCTACTTGGTCTTCTGTTCATACTTTTTCCAAGTTTTACACGGTTGATGTGCGGACTTCAGCGGATGCTATTTTTGGCCGCAAGGTTCTGCAATCTGCAGTGGTTTGAGTTGGTACATTCTTTACTGTTTCTGGTTCCCACCCATGACGGACACTGCTATTGGATGTCCCAGATGTCATGAAGACCGAAGTGGAGTGTATGGCACACTTAGAATAATACCGTTTTGTGAGTACTCACCTTTAAAATGGGTATTATGAATGTGCCATACACTCCACTTTTCAGGTATTCTGTGGCTTTTATATGGTGAACCATTGGTTTTGATTGTTAACGTTATATTTGGTTCTTCCTGGTCCCTTTACTGCTTTTATACACTGGGGAATTGGTGGGAGGTCCCAGGTATATATGGACCGGGAGGGGCTTTCTTTTTTGCATATTCATCTCTGCAGAAGTTCGCCCTCTACTGGATATTACTCAGATGTCATGAAGACCGAAGTGGAGTGTATGGCACACTCATAATACTCGTTTTAAAGGTGAGTACTCACAAAACTGTATTTTTACACAGTGGGGCATTTTGATTTGATGCTCCCCCGGGGGGAGGGAATCGGTCAGGCCGATCACGCTGGGTTTTGGTCCACTTTAAGTCAAGTTTAGAACTGTCAGTAGTTCCATAAAAGGGGGCTTCCCCTTTGGGAGAGGAGATGAGGTTGTACTTGATCCTTCTTACCCTTCAGATCTTCATTTGGCTCATCTGAGTTCAGCCCCTCTAGTGCTAATTTGTTTAATACAGCCTATGCAAAAACTGATGTTCCTGTGTACACTGTATGTCACACGGACTGTGGGCTGTCCCATTTTTCCTAGTCCAGGGATTGCTATTCCTATCCTCTGGTTATCAGCCTGAGTATGCTGGGGAGTAGGGTGGTGAAAAAGCGGGCAGGAGAGGGTATGGGGAGATCATATCAGTCTGCCTTCCTTCTTGGTGCCGGTGGTTAATGCTGCTGTAATTCAGTTGCTACTGGTGTTGGAGGTAGACACACTGGAGATGACCAAAGTTCTGTTCTCTTGCTTTTTTTCTCTGAATTTAAGTATGGTCCACAGAGAAAGTGGAATCATTTATTATAGCTCCTTTTTCCCAGGATGTCTTTCTTACCTTATGCAGTAGGAGGACTCTGTCAGACGCTCACCATGGGTACATTGTGAAGTTGGCCTCAGGTGGACGTTGGTCATGATTGTATTAATTTTGAGATACATGTGTCTGGACTTCTAATGTGAATCAGTATGGCTGTTGCTCTCTATGTCCTTATCATGGTGACTTTCGTATGATAACTGGCATGGTACAACTCTTGGATTGACTGGTGCAGTGATGAGACTTCCGACAAGCTTCAGGCTTGCGCTAGGCATTTTTCAGCTGCTACAGTTAGTAGTAGCCTGAAAAATGTAACTGCAGATTTTACAGGTGGGGAAAGTTTGTCTCTTCTGGGTCCGAGAGGTAGATTTCCCCCGGGAGTGCAGAATTATTCCTTAGCAGAAGGCCTTGGTTTTATGTTCTGGTCCAGGTTGGGGCTGCCAATAGTGCCCTAGAAGTGGCATCCTCTTTGGGAGAAGAGTTGGGATCTGTCCCTGATCGCCTCTTCCCTTTTCTCTATCATAAAATATAATAATTGCAGTTATTCAGCCTGTCCTAGAACTGATGTTCTGGTTTAGAAAACTTTTCCTTCGTGCTGGTATCCTGAGCCCTCCCTACCCTTCTACTACTTTTCAATCACATTGTGGCGAATGTAGCTTCAGATTCTACTTCACCTGTTTTGTTTGCTGGTCCCTCATCAGGATCTAGGCCTTAACTTCTACACTGGTGGACCAGGCAGTTGGTGTCCACTGGGCTGGATCTGGCACTTACAAATTGGTCACTTGGGGCAGTCCAGACACCGACATTAGGTCTGACACCTTGATACAAATTAAGGCAGACAAAGATGGAGGGAAAAATATATTCTCTTCTCCCTTCCCCAAATCCAGATCCTGAATGGTTAGGGGAATTTCAGTCACTAGAGGTGCAAGCTTTAATAGAATGGGTGTAGAACCCTTCATTTCGAATCCGGGGGCATCAAGGTGTCTTGAGCACCCTTCTGTGGAGCTTAAAAATGGCATTATACTTTGAGCATTTGTTTTCTCCTTTGGTTTGGCAATAGTTGTTGCTATAAAGGTAATCACATAAGGTTTATTATAACTGCAGTATATGCGCCACATAGTTACCAATGAGGAGGAGCCGTACACAGTGTTAATACTTAGGCATGGTAGCAGGGGCACGTGGAAGCTGTCCTATGGTCAGTAACCCAGGGATTTTGCAGGGCTTTTCTTCCAATCCATTCCAGGCCGTCCCTTAATCATTACATCTGGGTAATTCCTGCCCGGAGGGTGTAGACTGCAAGATAAAAAAGGTGTGGCCCCTCCCGGCCCCATAAGTATCAGCTGCCTCTAACCAAAGACCAGTTTTCATTCTTGCAGTTTTGATGTAGGCTGTGAAGATCGCTTGGATTTCTCTCTCTCAAGGATTAGATATTGGCAGCAAGCGGGGAATACAACCTGTCGAATTGAGAAAAATTGAGAAAAATTGAAAAATATTTTCTTCCAAAATGGGGTAGCAGCAGCTGGACATAGGATATAACCTTGGCCGTTTTGATCTATTTGGACCTTGATACCTGGCGGTGAGAGTCGCTGACAGCTATACTTTGTTCAATGCTTTACTTTTATTGATATCATGTGAGCGCAATTCTTTTTAAATTAAACGCTTCTGATTATTAGCGGTGTTGCACTATATGTCATTCTTTTATCCCCTCATATATTCCTGGATTATGAGCCTTGGTTCTCGTCTGAGTGGATTTTATATTTTCCTAATTGGAAGTGAGAGTATTTTGCTAGCTCCATATATCTCTCTGCAACTTGGGATGTGATCTGCCATCGGTTTGGGATCTATTGATTCAAGAAAGCTTTTCTATGATTTACATCTGGTAAGCCTCCTGTCTATTAGGTGGTGGATTTGCACAGGAATCGATGTTAATCACTGGGTGCATTTGAATTTTGGAAGAAAATATTTTTCAATTTTTCTCAATTTTTTTCAATTTGATTGGACTTTTACAGACAGTATATTTAGCTCTGTGTTTTTTTATATATTTATTGTATTATTAATTTTCTGGGTGGAGGATTCCAGATATCGCACGTTGAGCTTTGTTGTTTGAAGACAGCGCGGTGTTGTTTTTTGTTTTGTTTAAGGTTAATACAACCTGTCGGCTTACTGCACAACCTTATCCCCACAGATTCCTCTGACCCAACTCTATGCCTCCCCAGCCTTTTTGCTGTTTAAATTGGGGTCCGTGAAGGTAAGGTGAAGCGCCGGGGTCTGGGGCGCTTTCGGAGTGTTAAACCCTCGGGGCTGCAGGCTTTCATTAAAAAGTAAGTCAGCTGCAGGTTTTTGTCTGGTAAGCCTGCTCGGGGGGACCAAGGGATTTTCCCTTTCTTATTGCTCTTCCCCATGTGTTTAAGCTGAGGTTGTTGGCCAGCAAAAAAGGGGGCTGCTCTGAGCCACTGCACTGCCACCCTCAAGTGGACCTAAACCTTTTTGGCAGGTCATTTTGTTTAATATTGTTTTTATTGTTTTATGTTTAAATCTATACTATTATAGATTGGGAAAGGGCAAATATAATATTACTATATAATTTGTATATATATATATATATATATATATATATATATATATATATATATATATATATATATTATGGTGGTTACCCCCCAGACGACTCGCAGTAGTCTTGTGACTGTCAAGAACCTATATATACTTGGTCTCAGAACCCCAGGGTCATAGACTAGTATTATTAAATTCACCATGGTGGAGGCATCTGGGGTAGGCATCTGCTCTTTACCAGATTTTCCCCATGTCCAGTTGCATGCAGTGGCACTGGACAAGGATAGCACGGTGTGCAGGGATTATGCTACGGTGGTAGTGCATAGGGAGACCTGTCGCCAGTGCTTTCTGAGACTTAAAAACCCCCTTTGCAGCCTGCATGCGAACCTAAACCTTTAGTGAGGTTACTAAGAAGGTTTATAGTCTCCTTCTGAGTCTTTAAAATCTGTCGACAGCCCTCAAGTGGTCCTAAACCTATAGAGAGTCATAATGTAGTATTGGCTACTAAAAAGGTTTTAAAGAAAATAATTTTTCCTCTGAGTGGAAGAGGATATTGTGGCTGTCATAGTCTCCTTCTGAGTCTTTAAACTCTGTCGGCAGCCCTCAAATGGTCCTAAACCTATAGTCATTATGGTGTATTGGCTACTAAAAGGTGATGGGGAAAAAAAAAGAGAAAAATGTTTTCCTCTGAGGAAGGTTCTGGAGGATGTTGCGGGGCATACGCTTTATTATAATCTGATCAATAGGGAATGGCAGAAGTCAGGTTGTCTTCCGACCATTCCTAAAGTACTAGATACTATGTATCCTTTTCCTCCAGATCAGATTGAATTATGGTCTCACCGTCCTGTGGTGGACGCTCTGGGGCCAGGTCTCTTTAAGATTTTGGTTATGCCATCCTCTGATAGTGCTTCTCCAAAGGATCCAGCGGATAGGCGTGTGGATTAGGTGGCATGTCGTGCTTTTATGGGGTCGACCTTGCGGCCGGCCTGTGCTACATCCATAGCATTTTTTGTGAGCAGGAAGTTGTTAAAACAACTGAACTCTAAGACTTGTATGGCTCGTTCACGGAAGCCATGCTCCCAGTTGATCAAAGCCAGTTGGCTCTAACAGGTATATGATCCAGGCTATGGAGGTTTGATCTGGTTGTGGAAGGATAAGGAAAGGAGATGCGAACAACTATAATTGATATGCAAGTAAAACACTGAAATTTAATAAGGAGTTGGTATACACGAATGCTGTAGTACAGGGGTACTCAACCACTTCTTGTAAAGGTCCATATACAGGCATCTGGTGAGAGGTAAAGGTCCGGGTGGGGAGCTGTCGTGAGGGGTGGATAGTTAGAAATCAGCACAATGGGGAAGAGGCTATAGATTCCCCAGGCCAAAATAAAAAAGGCTTGGATAGATGGGGCAGAGCTGAGGGGACTGTGATGCATAGGGCAAAGCTGGGGGGGGCACAAGTGGATGGGGCAAAGCTGGGGGGACAGGAATGTATGGGGCAAAGCTGGGGGGACAGGAATGGATAGGGAAAAGCTGGGGGGATAGGAATTGATGGGACAAAGCTGGGGGGCAGGAATGTATGGGGCAGAGATGGTGGGACAGGTATAGGTGGGGCTGAACTGGGACAGCGGGACAGGAGTGGATGGGGAAAAACATACAGAGAAACAATATGTACCTTGTAATGCCACTTCCCACCTCACAGTACTTCATATTGCAATGCTAGGTGCCAGGCAGCACGTCATGACAGTTGCAGGGAGGCTAAGCCCTACATCGCTGATCAAGTAAAGGGGGCAGCACTGAGTGCAGGGCTGTCAGGGCAGGGGTCCAGAAATCTGATGCCAAGGTCCGCATTCGGACCCCGGTCCGCCAGTTGAGTACCGCTGCTGTAGTATATACAGTGAAACATACAGTTTATGAAATAAAAAATGGGTGAATTACCCAGATTGACAGTGTTTAACATCACACTGTATAGGAAAACAGTTATCTGATGAAAGTTAATACAATGCTTATGGAGCAGCCAGAGAATATAGTAACATTGTTGAGAGTGTGAAGACACCCCTTAATCACAATGCCAAACATGCATATAGTCCTTAATCAGAAAACACAGTATATGATCAAGATATAGTCTTACAGGCAGGCAGCACCAGGAAGTAACCCTTACCCATATCAATTATAGTTGTTCGCCTCTCCTTTCCTTATCCTTGCATGTACTGTATCTCTGGAAGGTGGAACAGAGATTCTGGACGGGCCGAACACTAACTTATAAGTATCTTTATACTCCACTTAACTCTTGGTAAAACCATAGAGGTGTGCTTCAACCATTCCTTTTTGCCTTAAAGATTGATCTGGTTGTGGGCCAGAGGCCTAGCTCTGGTGGTCGCCTTAAGGCGTGCTTTATGGCTTAAGCAATGGCCAGCTGACAATAACCTCTAAAAAAGTATATGACGGGACTCCTCTTTTAAGGTGGGGCGTCTGTTTGGGGAGTGCTTGGTTGACTTGGTTTAATCTGGCACAGAAGCCGAAGTCTAATACTGCTTCCGCAGGGCCTCTAATACTCCGGGGTTCCGGCTAGAGGTTCGGCCTCTTCGGGATACCGAAGATAATTTTCTTGGAATAAGACAAAGTTCCAAACTAAGGCAACAGGTGTCTGGAAAAATAAAGCCAGACCCCCCTTCGAAACCGGCTCAGGCATGAAGGGATGCCCCCGCCCTTGAGGTGTGGGGGGAAATCTTCTGCATTTGGCTCATATTTGCAGGCTTCATGTAACAGATATTTGGATACAGGAAGTTGTATCCTCAGGTTACAAAATCAAATTAGAAACCAGACCCCATCAGAGATCTCTGGTCAGCGGTATCCCGAATTCAGCAGAAAGCAGAAGCATTGAGATCTGCCGTTTCTCACGCTTTTAGAGATTGGAGTTTTTATAACCACAGTGTAAATATAAGGATGCATACCTACATTGTAGTAGGTGGCCTCCTTCTTCAGTTTGTGGTGCTACCCTTCACTCTATCATCAGCACCAAGGGTCTCAAGTTTTTCTCTAAGAAGTCAGGGATACATGTAATCCCTTACTGAGTCTGTTGGTTGATATGGGCCCCATCATGTCAGGGGGCCCAGAAGGATATCTTTTCATAGCTTCAAGAGTTATTCTTTTCTGGGAATGTCATGACACGTCTCAGGCAAAAGTGCTTTTCTAACACAGAAGTGGCTCTTCAGGGCAGGGTACAAGGTCCCTTGTCTTGCCCTCACCCAACGATTCATCAAGAAATGTGTCTGTTGGGCCTGATGGTATATTGCTTGAGTCAGTACCTTTTGCACTGATCACTCTTTTTGCATGACACCGTCAGCAATGCGGTCTCTAGCCTGGTCCCCAGCCTCTTCAGATCCGCAAATCCTTTCTTCCAGTACAGTGGAAGATCATCACCATGGTTGCCAGGGTTTTTATGCATCTGGTTGGGGGAGTGTCATGGAGTCACAAACGATCCAGGGACAATGGAGTCCGAAGGAGAGCAGAATCTCCATAAAGATCCTGAAACTGAGTTATTCTATTGTATTCAGGCATTGGACATCCCATCTGATGGGGCATCCAGTCCGGATTCAAACAGACAATTGGACAGCGGTGGTATATATCAACCACCATGAGGTCATCAGAAGCAGTAAAGCCCTGATGATAGTGAGCTGGGTTTTTACTTTGGGGGCGAGAAACCGGTTCCATGTCTTTTGGTGGTACACATACCTGGAGTGGACAACTTGTAGGCCGATCATCTCAGCACAACGGTCCTGCATCAGAGGGAATGGTCTCTTAGCCAGAGGGTTTTTTAATCCCTATGCATGTGCTGGGGGATCCCAGGCGTAGATCTCTTGCATTACAGCTCAGTCGGAAGGTCCGAAGTTTGTCTCAGCCCAGGGATCCTCTAACAATAGCAACAGATGTCCTGACCCTTCAGTGGTCAGCATTCAAGCTTCTTTATGCATTTCCCTCTGATTACACTCCTGGATCGAGTACTAAAAAAGGTTTAGCTCACAAAGGGAGTCCCAACCATTCTGGTGGCTCCTCGGTGACAAGAAAAAGCTGGTTCTCAGACATAGTAAGGATGTCACAGGGCAACTTGTGGAGGCTCACGATCCAGATCTTCTCACACAGGGACCTCTACGGCATCCCAAATCAAAAATTCTGGCTTGGAAGGCCTGGCTATTGAATCATTTATCTTGAAAGAATGGGTATTTTTCGACCAGAGTCATCCAGACTATGATTCAGGCCAGGAAGAAATCTTTATCAAGTGATCTACTATAGAGTCTGGCAAGCATTTATCGCTTGGTGCGAATCCAGGGGTTCGCTTGTAGTACTGTTCTGTTTACAGAATATATAGATTTTTTGCTGAAGTCTTGATGAAGGTCTTCAAGTGAGGACAAATATCTGCTATCTATCTTCTTTCAGAAACCCATAGCTGAGAATGATTTTATCAGAACTTGTTTTACAAGGAGTTGCTCATGTGCGGCCTCCTCATAATCCACTTCTGCCGGCTTGGGACCTGAACTTGTTTTTCAGGGTCCTCCTTTTTGAACCATGGTAGATGCGTCATTAAGTCTAAGGGCGCTTATGGTTATCTCTTAGTGGCAATAACCTCAGCAGGCGGGTTTCTGAATTATCAGCTTATCAGTAAGCCTCGTTATTTGAGTGTTTTAGGATTTTCTTCCTAAAGGTATCTTTTCATTTTAATGAAGAGATGGTTTTGCCTTCCTTATGTCCCGCTCCAGTGTCTAATAAGGAAGGGGTGCTATTCACTGTTTGGATGTAGTGAGAGCACTAAAGTATTATCTC
Organism: Gastrophryne carolinensis; assembly: GCA_027917425.1. Classification (NCBI taxonomy): domain Eukaryota; kingdom Metazoa; phylum Chordata; class Amphibia; order Anura; family Microhylidae; genus Gastrophryne; species Gastrophryne carolinensis. Next base: position 114,601,960 of record CM051243.1, read on the forward strand.
ACTACTACCCAATTTTTCTATAGTTTGGACTTCTTATGTCATACCTGAGGGTCCACGGAAAGGTAGAAACATAGACATAGAAACATAGACATAGAAGGTTGACCCTTATGTATAAATTGTAAGAGTCTATTCTGCCAAGGGGAAGGATCCCCTTGTTTTGGGTCACAGCTCTTTCCACTAGTGTCATTGGTGCTTCCTGGGCCTTTCAGCATCAGGCCTCGGTGGAACAGGTTTGTAAAGCTGCCACCTGGTATTCGGTTCATACATTTTCCAATTTTACAAGGTAGGTGTTAGGGCCTCAGCTGATGCTGTATTTGGTCGAAAAGTACTTCAGGCGGTAGTGAATTGAACTACCTGCTGTACCGCGTTGGGGATCCCGCCCATATTAGGCACTGCTTTTGGATGTCCCAGGTGTAATGATTAAGGGACGGCCTGGAATGGATTGGAAGAAAAAACACAATTCTGTGAGACTCACCTGTAGAATTGATTTTGATTCCAATCCATTCCAGGCCGTCGACCCACCCTCTTTTGGGGTTTATTATGTCCTGGATGCCTTTTTTATGGCAATTACTCCATTTATTATTTAATGGGACACTTGTAAAAAAAAAAAAAAAAAAAAAAAGAGACGAGAAGGATTTTTCAAAAGAAAGCGGAGTTTGGCGTGAGGTAACATTGTCTCCTAGACTTGGGCCTCCCGGCCTTGCTTCTTGGTATATGATTTACTGTTTTTTAATTACTGGTCTTTGATTAGAGGCAGCTGCTACTTATGGGGCTGGGCAGGAATTACCCAGGTGTAATGATAAAGGAATGGCCTGGAATGGATCGTAATCAAAACCAATTCTACAGGTGAGTCTCACAGAATTGTTTTTTTAATAGTAAAAAGTGATATTCACAATTAAAGGTTAGGGGGTACGTGATTGGTGGTTTTAATGTTGTAGAGTTGTAGTTAGATATTAGGGCCACTACCTTAGCTGATTTAGTAGGGATATGAGGAGGTTGACACTTAAGGGGTTGGCAGGGGTAGATGGGTGATTTCACAAGGAGTTTGAGTGTGAGACTTTGAAGTTAGTGCTGATTAGAGTCGATGCTGTCAATTTCAGTAGGAAAGTAGATGGGTTGCTTGCTGATATGTGTTGATATAGAATAGGTAGAATTACTGTGTATGTGGGATTTTTTTTATAAAAGGTGTTAAGGTGATGAAAAAGAACGGACTATAATTTGTTATATGTGTAGAGCCTTTTTTTTAGTACAAAGTTTTTGTTTTTTTTTGGCTCACTGAGGTTAAGATATAAATGTGTTATGGTGTTGATATAGAATGAACTGATTTTTCTTCCTTCTCCCCTTTCATGATGATGATTTTCTTGGGAGACTGAACTCTCTTTATTGACTTTCCCTCAGACAGGGAGAGGGGGTGGTTAGTTCCTCCCACTAAAGGTTGATTCCCCCCGCCCCACTTTTCTTTCTACCTTCTATTCTAAGTATGCAGCACGTCTTTCTCCAGATAATGATTCATAACTGATGGGAATTACCTCCACCAGAGGGTGCTGGACTGCAGAGATGGCAAAAAGAGGCCCCTCCCGGTCCCATATATACCCGGTACCTCACACAAATTCCCCAGTTTCTTCTCTGCAGTCGGCAGCGAAGGACAAGAATGATGGCTTCTCTGTTCGCAGGTGAGCAGGGCTTATCAGCCCGTGGCTCTGTAGAACTATTCCCACCCGTACCATTTCTTCATTTATGCCTCCCAGCTTTGGCTGTGCTGGTCGGGTGATGGTAGGCTGCACCTTGATAGGTGTTTTTTTAGGAACCTTGCTCCAACCGCAATCCCCCACCAAAGGGTAGGCGGTGCAGGCTTATGGTGAGCATGATTTGGGATGCCCCTTCTGCCCCTCGCCCCCCCCGCCCTGGTCATCGGTGGGTCTCTGCTAGCTGACGCCCCCCTGTTGCTGTCCCGTTAGTTCGGGGGGGGGGTGCGTGCGTGTGTATATGTGCCTTTTGTTTGCATGTTTTGCTTTCACTGCTCTCAGGGCTCCGCGCCCGGGCTGTTGCTGTGTCCGTTTGTACTGGTTTAAAATTGCCTTGCGGCGTTCAGCGGTCAGCGGCGGCAATTTTAAACCAGTCACCGCAGGTGCTGCTGTACGCCTATTGGTTGGACTAGTCACACGTTTTGCCTTTGCGCTTTTCTTGGGGGCGGAGCTTATCGGGCGGCGCACTACGCGTCGTTCTGTCCTGCGGCCCGCCTCTTGAGGTACCCGGCGCCATTTTGGTCTCTTCCTCTGGCGTGACCTGTGACTTCCCACCGCGGTCCGTGAGTGCCCCTGCGGGCTTATGTCTTGTCATGTATTTTTTATTATATGCTTATGGGTTGTCATCGTTTGTGTCTTTCAGGCGGGAAAACTGTATAGAGGTTACTCTCGGTCCTACCCCCCTCTATTAGTTGCTAAAACTTTATTAGAGGCCTAGTTAGTAAAATCCTCCCACTTCCCTGGCGGACCTTTGGGGCATTCCGGGTTGCCCACTATAATCACCATATGGAGGATTCACAAGATATTGTGCTCGGGGTCCCCTCGGGACAAGCCACGGCTGTGTGTGGCGTGTGGGGCATCCCCTGTAAGTGATGTGCGGGTCTGTGTACCCTGCGTTTAGCAGGCGCTTGCACTGCATTCTGGGCTATCGGTGACTGGACCTGCGCCTACTATGTCTTCACCTACTCCCCCTCACCTGAATTTGACTCCCAGTGAGCTGAACACTAGTGGGGAGTCTCAACCTGATGTGTCTTCTAGGCTGGCTAACATTGAGAGGTTGATTGCTAGCTCTGCGGCCCGTAAGGCCCCGGCTAAGAGGCAGCATGCCTGGTGTGTCTGTTTTCCCTATGGAAACTGAGGATTTTCTGGACATGACTGACTATACCCCCCTTGAAGAGGGGGGAATTGTTCTCGGATTCAGAGCTGTCTGATGATCAGCATTACAGTGGTGCTGACCCTGGCTTTGATCCCTGGGATGCTGATGACACCAATAGACTTTTGACTCAGATTTTTGAAGTGCTCTCTATTTCCCTTCCTGCTGCTGCTCCCAAACAGCAGGGGGAATTGTTTAATACTGCTAAGCCACGTTTGGAATTTCCAGAACAGGCCCATTTCAATAATTTTGTTCTCAAAGAGTGGGAGCGTCCCAGCCGGCTTCCCGGAATCCCTAAGGGCTGGGATAAAAGGTTTCCCTTTCCCACCGAAGTGGTTAAATGTTGGTCAACCTCCCCGGAAGTGGATGCTACAGTCTTGGGGCTGTCCAACACTTCTGTGGTGCATTACCCTGATTCCACTACCCTGAAGGATAGTGAGGACAGGCACATTGACCAGTTGGCTTCCCATGCCTTTGCCTGTGTGGGGTCTGCATTGCTGTGTGCTGTCTGTGCTTCTGCTATTATTGCTGTGGCTATCAGGACTCTCCTCAAGGGTCTGCTGGAAAATGCCCCTGATGATGCTTCTAGTGCCAAATTCAGGGCCTTGTCACATTGTGAAATTTTTATTGCTTATATCCTTTCTGCTCTAGATGACACCATTAGGATGTGTAGTAGAACCTCAGCCTTGGTGGTTGCTATACGCCGCTCTGTTTGGCTGCGCCAGTGGGCAGCTGACAATGCTGCTAAGAAGGCTCTCACAGGGCTCCCCTTTAAGGAGCTGCGCCTATTTGGTGATCGCTTGGACCTGTTTGCTAAGGGAGGTAAGTTGCCCCAGCGTAAGAAACAGCCGCGGCCCTTTCGGGGTTCAGGCGCCTTTACCCTCTCCTTCCGCGGATCCAGGTCTGGGAGAGGGGTATCCTTTGCGGGGCACAGGGGTGACTTCTGGAGCAGAGGCAGAGGACCTACCGCCCAGGAGCCTCCTGGGGCTCTAAAGCCCAAGTCTGCCACCAAGCCCGTTCAGCCATGAAGGGGCGCCCTCACCCATCCTGGTGGGGGGACGGCTGAGGCTCTTCGCTCATGTCTGGAGACAACAGGTCTCAGACCGGTGGATTCTGAAGGTGGTGTCCTCTGGCTACAAGATGGAGTTCGCTGCCTGGCCGCCCCCAAGATTCCTCAGGTCCCGGATCCCTCAAAATCCCCTGGCAGCTCAGGGTCTGTTTCTGGCTGTGCAAAACTTTCTGGACATGAGGGTCATCTGTCAGGTCCCTGTTTGGGAAAGAGGTCAGGGCTGCTATTCCATTCTTTTCACAGTGCCCAAAGGGGATGGCTCAATCAGGCCCATCCTGGACTTAAAACTTCTCAACAAATTTGTCAGAACCAGGCACTTTCGCATGGAGAACCTGCGCTCAGCTGTCGGCTCTTTGCGCCCGGGGGACTTCATGACCTCCATAGACATCAAGGATGCGTACCTTCATGTTCCAGTCTTCCCAGGGAATCAGAAATTTCTCAGGTTCGCGCTGGAAGACCAGCATTTCCAATTTGTAGCTCTGCCCCTTCTGTCTCACCTCGGCTCCCAGAGTGTTCACCAAGGTGCTGGCAGGTGTTATGGCTCTCCTCAGAGCTCAGGGCATTCGCATTCTTCCATATTTGGACGACCTTCTCATCACTTGTCGGTCTCTCCATCAGGCAGAACGGGATACCCAGCGGGTGATGACCATTCTGGAGTCGTTCGGCTGGGTGATCAATCACCCCAAATCTTCCCTATCCCCATCTCTGGTGACTTCCTTCCTGGGCATGAATCTGGATACTGTTCAGGCCAGGATCTTTCTTCCTCAGCAGAAGGTGGACTCTCTGCAAGCTCTAGTTTACTCCCTTCTGTCATGCCCTCACCCCTCCATCCGGCAGGGGATGCAGCTAGTGGGGCAGATGGTGTCCTGCTTTTGAGGTGGTTCCCTATGCGCAGTTTCACATGAGACCTCTTCAACTCCATCTCCTATCAGTCTGGGACAAGAGTCCCCTGTCTTTGGATCAGGCCTTCGTTCTGTCTCCTCTGGTCCTGCGGTCCCTCTTGTGGTGGCTGGACTCGAGGAACCTTTTGGGGGGCAGATCCTTCCTGGCCCCCTGTTGGGAGACAGTCACCACGGATGCCAGTCTGGCAGGTTGGAGGGGCTCCTGGAAAAGCCTACAATTCCAGTGGCTGTGGGGCCCTCAGGAGGCCCATGCTCCTATCAACATCCTGGAACTAAGGGCGGTAAGGTTGGTTCTGGCCCATTTGACTCCTCACCTTCAGGGCCGGCCTGTCCAAGTACGCTCAGACAACCGGCGGTTGCCTACCTCAATCATCAGGGAGGGACTCGGAGCAAGAGTGCCCTCAGGGAAGTGTCCATGATTCTCTTGGGCGGAGGACAATGTCCCTTGCATTTCAGCTGTGTACATTCCGGGGGTGGAGAATCTGGAGGCAGACTCTCTGAGCAGGGGGACCTCTCGCCTGGGGGAATGGTCTCTCAGCAGCGAGGTCTTCCAATCCCTGTGTCTCCGTTGGGGGGTGCCGGACGTGGATCTGTTTGCATCTCGCCACAACCACAAGCTCCCAGTCTTTGTCTCTCTGTCCCAGGATCCCCTGGCCGTGGCCGTGGATGCTCTGACTCTATTCTGGCAGGGGTTCCGTCTCCTGTATCTGTTTCCTCCATTCCCCCTGCTGGACAGGGTTTTGCGCAAGTTGGTTCAAGAAAGGGTGCCAGCAATTCTGGTGGCCCCACACTGGCCAAGACAGGTGTGGTTCACAGACATCATACAGTTAGCAGTAGATCAGTACGCTCTGCCCATGGTCCCTGACCTTCTCACTCAGGGACGGCTTTGCCATCCCAATTTACAAACGCTGGCTTTGATGGACTGGCTGCTGAAACCTCAATCTTGATGGAAGAAGGGCTTTCTGTCTCTGTAGTCAATACCTTGATGAGGGCTAGGAAGAAATCCTCCTACTCCATTTACTATAGGATTTGGCGGGCCTACATTGACTGGTGTGAAGGTCCTTCCTTGTCGTGTGTTTTCCATCCCTAGGATCCTGGAGTTCCTTCAACATGGTTTGGATCTGGGACTTCAGCTCAGCACTCTCAAGGGCCACTTATCTGCCTTGGCTGTTTTCTTCCAGAGGTCTTTCGCTCAACATCCTCTTGTCAAGACCTTCTTCCAGGGGGTTGCTCATTTGCGTCCCTCACGTAAGCCTCTGTTGCCAGTCTGGGATTTGAATTTGGTTTTGTCTGCCCTTCAGGGCCCTCCGTTTGACCCTGTGCATGAGGCTGCTCTGCCTATTCTTACTCTTAAGGTTGCCTTTTTAGTGGTTATCACCTCTGTCAGGCGGGTTTCGGAGTTGGCGGCCCTTTCTATTCAGGCCCCCTACTTTGAGAGACATCAGGACAAGGTGGTTTTCATGTTTAAACCGGATTTCTTGCCTAAGTTTGTCTCTGCCTTCCATCTTAATCAGGACATTGTGCTTCCTTTCTTGTGCCCTAATCCTAGTAACTCCAAGGAGAGGGCCTTGCATTCCCTGGACGTTGCCAGGAATTTGAAGTTTTACCTGGTGGCTACTTTGCCCTTCAGGAAGACTGATGCTTTGTTTGTGGTACCTTCCGGTCCCAAGAAGGGTTTGGCTCCTGCTAAGTCTACTATTAGCGAGTGGATTCGTCAGGCCATTTTAGGGCCTATTCTGCTAGGGGAAAGGAGCCTCCTTTCCATGTAACGGCTCATTCTACCCGTGCTGTTGGGGCTTCCTGGGCCTTTCATTACCAGGCCTCTGTTGAACAAGTTTGTAAGGCTGCTACTTGGTCTTCTGTTCATACCTTTTCCAAGTTTTACAAGGTTGATGTTCGGGCCTCAGCTGATGCTGTTTTTGGCCGCAAAGTTCTGCAGGCGGCAGTGGTTTGAACTGCGCGTTGTTGCTTTTGGGGATCCCACCCTATGTACGGACACTGCTATTGGATGTCCCATCTGTTATGAATCATTATCTGGAGCAGGACGTGCTGCATACTTAGAATAAAACAATTCTGTGATTACTCACCTTGTAGAATTGGTATTATAAGTATGCAGCACATCCTGCTCCACCCCATGCTAATTGCTTTATCTTGGATCCTCTGTACGGTGATTGTTATCCTTGTTAAGTTGTTACTGGTTATTTGCCCTTCCTGGTTTTCCTTACTGCTTTTCAAAACTGGGGAATTTGTGGGAGGTCCCGGGTATATATGGAACCGGGAGGGGCCTCTTTTTGCCATCTCTGCAGTCCAGCGCCCTCTGGCGGAGGTAATTCCCATCTTTTATGAATCATTATCTGGAGCAGGACGTGCTGCATACTTAATTGGTATGCATAATACCAATTCTACAAGGTGAGTAATCACAGAATTGTATTTTTTGTTTCTTTTATATTTCTGCTTCTCTCTTAGTATGTTGAATCGAAAGAAAAAGATTTCGAAAGCAAAAAATATAAAAATATAATACTTGATGCTAAGTAAGATCTAAGGCTTCCGATGGGCTATCTCCAGAAAATGACTATATATATATATCTGGTCTGACCTGGAATAGAGTGACATTAAATAAAATGGTTATTATCTCACACCCAATCGTATATGGGGCCACATCTCAGATCTGTTTACTGAGTAACAATGAAAGGTTAATCAGGATTCTGGGCCCAGTGACTTATAGGCAACTTAGTACTGACCCATAAGAGAGGGGGGGGGTAGAGAACAATGGAGTATACATTGCCTTATTAACCACTTAATTTGGCATGCAGGTGGTTAGGTAGGCATGTTGGTAGGTAGTTGGGCATGCAGACAGGCACAGGCAGGTGGTTGGGTGATTTTGATAACTGGGTATGCAGACAGGCAGGTGGGAGAGATATCACAGCAGGCACCTCAGTGGGCAACATCCCTGGATGGTGGCTGCTGTTTTGGCGGGGTGGATCGTGGTAGGACAGTGTGGGCGGTGACCGACATCTAGGTGGGGCGGAACGAGCAGCCTGCACAGCAAGATGGAGGTGGGTGGAACGAGCGGCCTGCACCGCAAGGCGGAGGATCAGCATCAGGGTGGGGCGGGATAAGCTGCCTACACAGCAAGATGGTGGAGCGGCTACACGTGCCGCTCCCTGCCCGCTCTTCCTTAGCGCTGACTGGCAGGGCAGGAGCTGTGGATGAGGGCAGGGGAGTGGTGTGTGATAGGAAATTCACTGCAGCGCAGGAGCAAGGAGGGCTAGGTAAGTAAAAGCACATGCCTCGTATGCCCAACACTCTCTCCTATCCCCTCACTACACTTATCCCTCCAGGGACAATAGAAACCCTGCTCTTTACACCTCATATCCAGCATGGGGCAGACAATTAACACACTGTTTCTGCCAAAGTGCTGGGTATGGGGTTATCACTTAGGGGGTTAGAGACTACCCTTACTGAATTATATCAAGCAGGCCACATACAGATAAGATGGGGAGAGTTTTTTTCAGATTAGAAGCCATTTGACCAAACAAAGTGCACATTTAAGTGGAAAAAATTAACCCCCATTAACAGTGCTTGTTTAGGGAAAGGTCGACAAGACCTGGCATGGGCTTATGAAAAGAACTGAACTATAAAATATCTACACTTTGGCACAGAACCCAGGCTGAATTGAAGACATTTTCCCCACAAGTCTCAGGGATTACTGGAAATTTCTGGAGATTTCAGGATGTAAAGTTATGTCCACATTGTATTACTTGTACTTCCTAGACAGCCATAGGCAGCACTGATACAGTGAGCCCCAGGCTACTTTTGTTTTATTTACATATGATTTGCCCGTAAATATGAATCCTAAGCTTTGTGATTAAAGCAGAGCATTAGCCATGTTTTAGACTATCCTGGGTTTTGTTTAGTGCCCGATGTGTGATCCCCCGCTGTGTGAAACCCCCTAGAATGCCCATAAAATGTCATCTCTTCCCAGTCCAACAATGCATGTGCAGGCTCGCATTTGACAAATGGTTTTGATTGGGGTGTACAAGCAACCACAACCCCAGCTGAGCATGCTCTATCTGAATGGCTAGGGCGGTAGAGCGTGTACAGCCGAGGATGCAGGGGATTGAGCCATTCTCTCTATCCATTGTACACAATCAGAGCCTTCGCCGCATTGCATAGGCACAGCCTGCGCATGTGCCATTGGGTCGGTTAAGCTGATAATGGCTGATATTGGGGTTTCACACAGGGGGGCATCCCTGGAGTCTTTTGGATTACACCCTGGATTTTGTTCTCCTATAGGTATGGCCTCTGTCAAAAGAAGCAAAACATAATCCAGTAATTACAATTCACATAGATATACTAGATGGCAAGATAAGGGGGTCTTTTAGTTCAATATCTTTTTATTAAGATTTTGCAGCATATAAAGAACAGTACAATATTTGTACAAAGATAAAAAAGTACAGAAACAGAGCATCCCTCCATCCCCAATGCCAATACATAGTTGCAACATACATTGAAAGTAAGTGGCTGCCAGGGCAGGAGAAGGGCTCATAAAAGCCCAAAGGCCCGGGGCGTAGGGAGCATGAGAAAAAGGAAGAGTACAGTAATATAGAAAGATGGAAATGCAGGGTAATTAGAGATAGGGTAGGATTAGAGGTGGGGTGGGGTTAGGGGCACAAGCAGGGACAGGGATGAATATGGGGCACAGGCAAAAGCCGAAGCAGGAGCGCACAAGTCCAGCCCTCTCCACTAAACCTCCACTGGCAGGCAGGTGTCCCTATAATCTATCCAGACAGCCCATGTCATCCAATACCTTTCCCATGTGCCCTCTGTCTCTGAGGTCATCTCCTCCATGCGGCGAATGGTTTCCACCTCTTGCGCCCACTCGACAAATGATGGCGAGGTTGTAGTTTTCCATCGCCTGGGGATAATTGTTCTCATGGCTGTCAGGAAATGCCGCAGAACCCCTTTTTTACAATGGGAGATGGAACCAGGGAGCAAGGACAGCAAAGCCACCTGTGGGGAGTTCTGTATCGACTCTCCTGTGAGATTGTTGTAGAGAGGGCCTTAATTGGCGGGCAGCTCCACCATATATGCGCCATGTTCCCACACCCCACCAGACATCTCCAGCACCTGTCGGAGCAAGAGGTATCAAACCTGCTCTGGTCTACCGGGCACCTGTACCATCGTGATAACACCTTAACCCTTTAAGTGCCAGCCTACCTGGAGTTTTTGTCACACTCTGTTGCCAGACCATTTTGCACTATTTTGCGCTCCCCATGTTCAAATGTGATTTTGGAAGGGATTTCCAGGGATTTCCCAGGAAAATGATATAATGTTTTTTTCAGCAGAGTCTGGGCTTTAACATGAAATGTCTTGTTTGTCATTTGTTAGGTGTATTCTTAATATTTTTGGGTGAAATATGTGCAAAAAAAAAAAAAATTTTTACATATTGTAGTTTTTTTTTGTAATAAAAAATGTAAGTTTGTCAATGAAATCTTATTGCGTGTGAAATCCCAATTTCTCCCGGTTACAGCGGTACCACATATGTATAGGTAGACACCCTTTCCTGCCCAGGAGACTCCCCCAAACTGAAACAGCGCTTTAGGGGATTTTCAGATAAAATACAACTATGCTACGCAATATGCGCACCTTGCAGTTTTTCCAGAAAAACAACCCTTTACATTTGAAATACCCCCAACAAACTATATATTCTCTGGAAGTACACACCTCAGGCTTTCTAGGCGTACCAGGTTTGTTGATGTGGCCATAGTTTTCTGGAAGTAATCCCTCAATGGATTCTTTGGTTGCAAAGAGTTTCCCTAAAAAAAGGATAAAAAAGCAGAATCAAAGCCACATTTTCCTAAAAAAACTATATACAAACAAGAAAAAACAAGTTTAATCTGAAAACGCAACAACCTCCGAACAGAACGATACCCAACATGCATTGCTACTGTCAAGGGAAGAGTTGCCAAACACCCCAAAGTAAAGCATGTGCGTAACGGTAATTTTCCTTGAAAATTTCAGCTCTGCAGACAAAGTGCGCACCTTGCGATTTTTCAACCAAAACAACCCTTGACATTTAGAATATCCCCCATAAACCATATATTCCCTGAAAGTACACACGTTAAGCTTTCTAAGGGTACCCAACTTGTTCTAGTGGGCTCATCTTTCTGGAATTATTACCTCAAAGAATTCTTTGGTTGCGCAGGGTTTCCCTAAAAAATTTATAAAAAAGCTGAATAAAAAACACCTTTTCCTAAAATATAAATATGCAAACCAGAAAAAACAAGCTAAGTCTGAAAGCGCAAGGTCCCCCGAACAGAACAATACCCAACATGCAGAGGTACTATTAACCCTTTTAATTGCCAGCCTACTTGAGATTTTGTCACCCTCTGTTGACAGGCCATTTTTCCCCATTTTGCGTCATGTTTTGCGCCATGTTTTGCGCCATTTTTGCTGGAACTTTCAGGAAAATTATATATATATTTTTTTGCAGCAGAGTTTAGGCTTTAACATGAAATGTCTTGTTTGTAAATTTTTTTTTTTTTTTTACAATATTAAGTAAAAAAAATAAATAAATAAATTTTTTTAGAAAATTGACTCCTTTATTTTAAATAAAAAATGTATTTTATTAAGGAAAATCATATTGCATGTGAAAGCCCCATTTCTACCGATTAGAACGGTACCACATATTTATCGGTAGCCCCCTGTTCCTGCCCAGGAGACCCCTCTAACTGAAACAAGTATTTTATAACATTCACAAAAAAAATACAAATACCATCCACACTACAAAGGGTTAAATCGAGAAAAAAAATGACATAGGGTCCCCCCTCCCAGGGGAGGGAGACCCCATTTTTTTTTTTTTTTTTTTTAAGGGTTAAAAACCCTTAAAAATCAAAAAAAAAATTGACGTGGGGTCCCCCTTACCCAAAGTAACCAGCCCGGGACCAGCTATGGGGGCTTGTAGGCACAGAGTGGGGGGGCCAGCTTTTGTGGCCCCCCACCCTGCAGCCTACGAGCCCACATAGCCTATGTGGGCCCGGGCTCTTCTGCCCCCCCCTGGCCTTTGGGGAGGCAGGTAATGGGGGTGCCGGGGGTTAATGGCAAGCCACCCGCTAGCACAGGTGGCTTGCCATCCCCCCAGCCTTGTGAACTGGTATAGGGGTCATGGACCCCTTACCAGTTCACAAGGGGTTAAAAGTAAATAATCACACAGACACAAGCAGAGAAAAAAATATTTTATGAATTTTTATTTTTTTTTTTACACTGTACTCACCTCCCATCCATCCTGGAGCACTCTGTCCCTCGGCGATCACTGGCTTCTGCTCACTTGCTAGAAGCCTTTTATAGCTGCTGGATGACAGATCACAAAGGGTTAATCAAAAAAAAAAATGACATAGGGTCCCCCCTCCCGGGGGGGGGGGGGGGGGGGTGGGCGGACCCCATTTTTTTTTTTTTTTTAAGGGTTAAAAACCCTTAAAAATCAAAAAAAAATTGACGTGGGGTCCCCCTTACCCACAGTAACCAGCCGGGACCAGCTATGGGGGCTTGTAGGCACAGAGTGGGGGGGCCAGCTTTTGTGGCCCCCCCACCCTGCAGCCTACGAGCCCACATAGCCTATGTGGGCCCGGGCTCTTCTGCCCCCCCTGGCCTTTGGGGAGGCAGGTAATGGGGGTGCCAGGGGTTAATGGCAAGCCACCCGCTAGCGCAGGTGACTTGCCAGACCCCTGAGCCCTGTGAACTGGTATAAGGGGTCACATGGACCCCTTACCAGTTCACAAAGGGTTAACAGTATAAATAAAAAGACACACACAGGTTTTGAAATATGTTTATTTAAAAAAAAAAAAAACATTTTACCTTTACTCACCTCCGATCTTCAGATGCATTGTCCCGCGGCGATCTGATGCAGGAGACAGCTGGGCAGAGAAGGGGGGAGGCAGGCGATCGGAGGATCGCCTACCTCCCTCCTTCTCCGCCCAGCCGTCACCGGCATCTGAGAGGAGAACTGCCGGGTGCCCCGATGACACCCGGCGGTGACGTCATTAGCCCCATTAGACGTCATTAGCCATCGGAAGATGCGACGGAGGGAGGGCTGTTATGCCCCCCTCCAGAAGACCCGGGGGGGGGTAATCGGAGCCCCCCCCCATGAAGAGGAGAGGCGGCGGGAGTCGGCGGGAGCGGAGGTGAGTAACTGTCATTTTTTTTTTTTTTTTTTCAACAGGCAATCCCGGCGGCTGCTGAAACGGGGGGGGGGCACCCTATTCCGGGCCCTCCCCTGCAGCCGGAGAAGCCCCGATCGGCGATCGGAGCCCCGCTGGCTGAAGAGGAGACCCGGCCGGACCAAACAAGGGGTCAGGTAAGTGACTTTTTTTTAAACTTTTTTTTGTGGGATTGGGGGAATGCCAGGCACGTAAAATTTACGTGGCTGGCACTTAAGTGACGGAGAGGCAACCACGTAAATTTTACGTGGCTGGCATTTAAAGGGTTAAAGTTCCTTTCCTGTGATATGCTCGGGACTGCTAGTTTGTGGGTGAGCAGATATACCTTGGCTAAATCCTTCTCTGAGATAGATATTCCCAGCTCTTCTTCCCATCTCCTCACATATCCCGGTGGGGAGTCATGCAAAGCTGCCAAGAGAACCCGATACAGGAGAGCGATTGCATGTCCACTAGGGGGTGCCTGTGTAAGTACCTGCTCTAGTTGCGTCAAGGGAGTCCCACTTCGTTCCACCATGTTTTGAGTCGTAACAAATGCACACAGCTGTCTATATAGCAACCAGGAGGTATACCGTCCTGGAACCCTGCTTGATATCATCCAGCGTGGGGAGCCCACCCGATGCCAGAACACTACCCATTGTAACGTTGGACGATGCCTCCCACATCAGAAAACTTCTAGCCCCCACTCCTGGTGCAAAGGAGTAGTTATCAAATAGATGGGTTAGTGGGCCTGGTCTGTGTATTGCGGCATATTGTTTTGTCATCTTATCCCAGGCCAGCAGGAAATGCCCAACCAAAAATGGGAGCGATTCCCTCACCCGCCTAGGGAGCGGGAGCGCCCCCCCCCCCCCCCAAGGCAGTGAATTGAGACTCACTGGAGAAATCGCCCTCTCCAGTTTAACCCATTGTTTCCCCTCCTCCCCTTGATTCCAGTCTAATATGCGACGCGTTATGACTGCTGCATGATAGGTCTTTAGATCTGGGAGTTCCGCCCCGCCATCTGTCTTGAGCCTGGTCAAGGTGCTAAATCTTACTCGGGGTTTTGCCACGCCCCACAAAAATCTCAGGAAGGTGGACCTCAGCTTCCTGAAGAAACTGTTAGGAAGGTGAATAGGTATTGTTTGGAATGTGTATGAGAATTTAGGGAGAATATCCATTTTTAATATATATATCCTTCCGAACCATGTGAAATGCCGCTTATCATACGCGTCCTTGTGAGTAGGGGGGCATAGTTAAGTTCATACAGGCGCGATAGGTCCGAAGGGATCTGTACCCCAAGATATTTTATCGAGTGGGGTTGCCATTTGAAACCAAAGTTCGCTTTAAGTTGCTCTACAATCTGTGTGGGGAGGGATATGTTAAGGGCTTCTGATTTAGTGTAATTAATTTTAAAGTTGCTTACCCGGCCAAATGCCTCAAACTCCTTAACGGCCGCAGGGAAGGATGTTAACGGGGCGGTCAGGTGCAGAAGCAGGTCATCAGCGTATAGAGAGGCCTTGTACTCCTGGTCCCCTGCCTTTACACCCTTAATGTCTGGATTCTGCCTTATGGCCACAGCAAGGTGTTCTATGGTGATGACGTACAATAACGGAGATAATGGGCAACCCTGCCGCGTGCTATTTCTGATCCTAAAGGGGGAGGAAAGGAGACCGTTTGCCCTCACCCTTGCAGTGGGCTCAGAATACAGAGCCATGATCCTAGATACGAGTTCCGGGCCAACACCAATCTGCAACAGAGACGCCTTGAGGAACGTCCAGTCCACTCCATCGAATGCCTTCTCCGCATCACACGAGAGAAGGCATACCTGGGCTCTCTCCGTCATGGTATATGCTATTAAATCAAACAGCTTATTGGTGTTGTCCCGAGCCTCCCGCCCAGGCACGGTACCAGCCTGGTCCGTGCCTATCAAACCCGGTAGAAGTGGCTTAAGTCTAGAAGAAAGGATCCTAGCGTACAGTTTGATATCAACATTTATCAAGGAAATTGGCCTGTAGCTGCTGCATAATGACGGATCCTTCCCTGACTTAGGGAGAACAGAGATTATTGCCTCTAAAGACTGTCTGGGGAACCCGCATTCCGGCCCTATAGAGTTGAAGACCTTAGTCAGAAAAGGGACCAACTCAGGCCCAAACTGTTTATAGAATTTGGGGGTGTAGCCATCGGCCCCTGGGCTCTTACCCTGCGGCGTTTCCTTGATCGCCTTGGCTACCTCCTGCTTCGAGAAAGGTTCCTCCATGGCCTCGGCCTCCTCCCTAGGTATTTGAGGGAGAGGCGTGTTGTGCACATAACCCACAACAGCTTCTGACAGCTCCACTCCAGCCAAGGTGCCGCCCTCTCACCTCAGGTCATACAGAGATTGGTAATATTCCTTAAAATGATCTACAATTTGGGAAGGCATCACCACAGGTTGGCCCTGTGACCCTTTTAATAGTAGGGATATATGTGGCGGTGAGCCTAGGGTGCAGGGCCCTAGCGAGGAGCCGCCCGCATTTGTCCAAGGAATTGTAATAGATTACCCTCTGCCTCTCTCTGAATCTTAGATACGCCTGGTTGTATAAACTCTGACCTAATGAAAGCAAGGGATAAGCTGCAAAGAGTACAGCTCTAGATGGGTTCCTTTTGTGGTCTTGTTCCAGGGTATGTATGAGTTGCAAAGTCTGGGATATCACGGAGGCCCGTTCCTTCTTTAATCTAGTTCCATGTTTAATGAGTTCGCCTCTAACCACACATTTAAGTGCCTCCCACTGGTAAGGAAGGGGCGTACAATCCTGTTCATGATTCCTAAGGAAGTCCCTTATAACCTCTCTTACCCCTGACAGGCACGCTGCGTCCCCAAGCAAATTGTTATTAAGCCTCCAGCACCAGTTTATTCTTGGTGTGCCACACACCCCGCTTCACCTTTAATTCTTCACGATTGGGTTACTCACCGCCAGGTGACGCTGTGCAGAGAGGAAGTCTTGTAACGAGCCCCCTTCCGGCCTATATATACCTGGTACCTCCCATTTATCACCAGTGTTTTTCTCTCTGCATGACGACAAGACAGAAGATTGAAGTCTCCTGCTTGCAGGTAGCCTGGGTCTTACCCCGGCACCCCCTTTTGGTCTATTTCTGCCCGGTTTTGATTGTTTGTACCTTTGTGGTGGAATGGAAGCCTCCCAGCCTAGGCTGCTCACTGGGCAATTGGTAGATGGCACTATAGGTGCCTAGGAGCTTATCTCCTCCGCTCGACCCCCTGTTTTGGGGGCAATGCGGCTATCCGGCATGGTGATCCGGAAGTGGGATGCCCCTGTCCCGAGGGTCCCCTTAGCCCCTTACTCTCCCGTTGCGGTCCCTTCTCCCTTCACTATGGGGGGGGGTAGAGGGCTGTGTGTGTGTGTTGTTTCACTGTATGTTTGCTGCTGCTGGCCTGTAGGGCCAGAGCTTTGGGTCAGCTTTAGGGGGACTGGGGCGGGCTGTTTGGTTTCTGGCTTACTGTTTGCACCTTTTCAGCTCCCCCTCCCCCCCTTCCCCCCTTCCCCTAGTCTTTTTGTGCGGGCCGTGGGGATTTTCCGGGGCAGCTCAGGCTGCCTAGTGTCTCCATTTTTTCTCCTCCCCCCTTTTTTCTCCTTTTACTGAGGGCTTGTTTTGCCCTCTGATTGCTTTCACTGCCGTTCGGCGGGCTGCACTTTCAAATTCGGCAGGGGTGGGCCCGTATGACATCAGGGGTGGGGGCGCGGCCAGCGGCGCGTCGTTCACCGGCCGCACTTCCTCCTGGTTCATTAGGAGGCTGCGTGCTGCGTGCGGGGCTCGGGGCCGCATTTCTCTGTGCTGCTGCTACTGTTGCCTCCGTGGACGTGCTCTGCAGCTTGGCTCCACCGCTGCCATTACGCTGACGTTTGCGGCCAAGGTAAGCGGCCTCACCTTGCGTGAGGCCGTCTATTTTATTCATGGTCTCTGATTGTTTAAGTTAAAAAAAAAATAAATAAAAATAATAAAATAATAAATCAGAGGCCATGTTTTTTCCTTGCCTCATTAAAGCACTCTTGTGCTCTGTATTGTGTTATATGCTTGTTGCCATTCTGAGGGTCTGACTGTTGGTTTGTCTCTCTTCCCCACAGATCCTGGGATTCCCTCAATTTAGTGGCCTCCCGGTTCTCTATTTGCCTGGCTAGTCTCTTTTCCTCCAAATTGGGACATATTTATATATTTATATATTTATATACTTGTGTATATATATTAAAAAAAAGAAAAAAAAATTTTTTTTTATATACTATTATTTTTTAAGGGGACCTTTCTTATTAATTAAATCCTCCCTCCCGGGACATTAACATAAGGGGGCATCCCGGGTGGCTTAATCAGCATATGGAGGCTTCCGATATTACCGGAAATGGTTCTTCTGGGCCATCTAGGGTGTGGAGGCTGTGGGACTCCGCTCCCAGCTGATGATGTTTTTGTATGCATTCCTTGTGCAAAGCAGAGTATTGCGTGTCAGTCCGTTGCTCCGGCTGCTGGCCCTTCGCAACTTCCATCATCCCCTACCCCTCCCTCCCTGTTCCGGACCCCGCGTGACATTGTCAAGAGGATTCGCAATCCGAGGTGGCGGCACGGTTGGCCAACCTCAAGAAAATAATTTCCGTTAAAGCAGGATTAAAGGCCACTGCGAAACGGAAGCACCTGACTCCTGTACCTCCGGCTTCACAGGATGAAGTATGTGAGCCTGTGGATTGGTCCGATTGCTCCCTGGACGAGGAGGGAGAATTTCTGGTGGAGTCAGATGAGCCTGCAGATCAGCTTGAGGTTGATGCTATTGGCGATTTGTCTGCGGGGGTGTTCCGTGACACCCCCTCCATTCTGGCTCCTGAGGCCGTCACCCTGCCTAAGGGTCAGTTGTTTAATGTGCCTCAGCCGCCTTTGGTTTTTCCCAGACAACACCACTTTGAGAGAGTTGTGCTCAAAGAATGGGAACATCCCACGCGGTTAACTGGAATCCCTTCCAGTTGGGAGAAACGTTATACTTTTCCACCAGAATTGGTGAAGCTTTGTTCGGTTCCTCCTGACGTCGATACCCCTGTATTAGGGCTCTCCAGCACGGCTATGGTGCAGTCTGCTGAGACTACTGCCCTTAAGGATGGTGAGGATCGTCGGATTGACCAGTACACTCGCCATGGTTTCAGTTATGCTGGGTCAACGATGCGCCTGGTGTGTGCTTCGGCGCTTCTTCTATTGGCGGTTAGATCTGTAATTCACGGTCTGTGTGTGGATCTTGATCCCACTTGCAAGGAGCTTATTGCTCTCAGGCACTGTGAATCTTTTGTTTCCTATGTTCTATCCGCTCAGGACGATGCGCTGGCTATGAGTAGCAAGACAGCTGCAATGCTGGTGGCTATTCGTCGGGCAGTATGGCTGCGCCAGTGGTCGGCGGACGCAGCTTCTAAAAAGGTGCTCAAGTAGTACGTTAAGTACTACTTGATTATCACGTCTCCCTTTCGTAAGACTGATGCCTTTTTTGTTGTGCCCTGTGGGCCTAACAAGGGTTTGGCACCAGCCAAATCTTCTATTAGCAAATGGATACGTCAGGCCGTTATTGCGGCCTATTCTGCTAAGGGGAAAGTTCCCCCTTTTCGTATCACTGCTCATTCTACTCGCGCCGTTGGGGCATCTTGGGCTTTTCAGCACCAAGCTTCTGTTGAACAAGTTTGTAAGGCCGCCACTTGGTCTTCTGTTCATACTTTTTCTAAGTTTTACATGGTTGATGTGCGAACCTGTGCTGTTTTTGGCCGCAAAGTTCTGCAGACTGCAGTCATTTAAGTTATGCTTCACCTGGCCTTGAGATGCCCATCCCTTGTGGACACTGCTTTTGGATGTCCCAATCGTGAAGAATTAAAGGTGAAGCAGGGTGTGTGGCACACCAAGAATAATACCATTTTGTGAGTACTCACCTGAAAAATGGATATTGTTGGTGTGCCACACACCCCGCTTCACTCCCACCCTTTTCGGTATTCCGAATCCTTTATATGGTGAAGCTTTTATTTGTTTGATTTATTTTGAGGTTACCGTTAATTTACTGGTACCTTGTCTTACTGCTTTTTAATACACTGGTGATAAATGGGAGGTACCAGGTATATATAGGCCGGAAGGGGGCTCGTTACAAGACTTCCTCTTTGCACAGCGTCACCTGGCGGTGAGTAACCCAATCGTGAAGAATTAAAGGTGAAGCGGGGTGTGTGGCACACCAACAATATCCATTTTTCAGGTGAGTACTCACAAAATGGTATTTTTGAGTAGAGTCCAGGCAAAGCTATTGATAGAAAGACTGGGGCATGGTCTGACCATAGTATCTGACCAATCCACGCATGTGGAGCTCATTCCAAGGCATGATGGCCGAGGAATATGTAGTCGATTCTGCTATATGAACTCCTAGCGGCCGAGAAGAACGAGAAAT
This sequence comes from Gastrophryne carolinensis, assembly GCA_027917425.1. Lineage (NCBI taxonomy): Eukaryota > Metazoa > Chordata > Amphibia > Anura > Microhylidae > Gastrophryne > Gastrophryne carolinensis. The sequence continues at coordinate 114,621,466 of CM051243.1, forward strand.
CTTTGTCTCGCCCATGCTGGGCCCGCCAAGAGTCCACCAGTTGCATTTCGGAATGAAGCTTCCGCAACCTATTTCTTTTGCTTAGGGACACGGCCGACCCGCCAGAGGAAGTATCCAGCGCCGGCTGCATGGGAATATTAAAATCACCCCCCACCAAGAGTGTGCCTTCTGCGTATTCTGCTAATGTCCTCAGCACCTTCATATAGAAACTAACCTGACTAGTGTTAGGGGCATAGATATTGTCTATGGTATATACCCTTGTTAACAACTCTACCTTAAGAAATATAAATTGCCCGTTCGGATCCACTTTAAGATCCAGCAGTTTATGGGGAAGAGATTTGTGTATGGCAATTGAAACCCCAGTTGCCTTGATGTTAGGGTTAGGAGCATGATGCCAAGAGGGGTAGTACCGATTTTTCATGGTGGGTATATGTCCTGCCTTGAAGTGCGTTTCTTCGAGGAGCAAAATGGCTACCTTCTGTTTATGCATGTCATACAGTACCTGCGATCGTTTCTCTGGAATGTTCAGCCCCTTAACATTAAATGAGCCTATGATTATCTCTGCCATTGTCCACGCGCCCCCGCTCCCAGTGCTCAACAATAGGGATGAGGGTGATTGGCTAATTGAAGGGAAGGTGAGACAGAAAAAAAAGGGGGGGGGGAGTTGGGAAGGAAAGTGTTAAAGGATGTAAGAGGGAGAGTGGAAGAAAAAGAATCTACCTGCAAAGTAAAGATTTGCTAGGAAAAAACACCAGAGTGCTTGTGCTAGTGTTCACTAGTTTCCTCCTATATGGAGTAAGCGAACTGGGCTACTGGGGGGAGGTGGAAGACTACGGTAGTAGGCCAGGAGATGCACTCTCTTACTTGTAAATTTAATGCAACCGCATTTCTGTGCTATGACTACCCACAGACTAAGCCACAGCCAGAAATTACAACGAAAACAGAAACAGAAACAACCCCACTCGCTGCTGATGGACCCCCCACCGCCCCTCCCCGCCATCGGCGGAGAGGAGCAGCGGCGAGCCCCCCATGCCTCACCAGTCCCAGTATCACCGACCATTCAGCGACCTCGTGGCAACACCCCCCAAAGCGCCCGCCGCAGAGGGCCAGGGGAAACCACACCGCCGACAGACCAACCAGACCAAGATCACGCCAGCCCAGTCCACGGCGCAGTCCCCCCAGCAATCCCCCACCGCCCGGGCCCAGGCCAAAAGGGCCACGACCCAAAAACAGAGCCCGGTGGTACACCATGAGCCCATGCCCGGGGTCTTCAGATTCATTTCCCACCAGCCAGCCTAAGGATCCCCCTCCCTCCGGGGCAGCCGATCCGGGGCCAAAGGCGTCCGACACCCGAGACGAGGCGAGCCAACAAATCACGCCGGCCCGCCCCCGGGCGCCGGCCCCACCAGCATCCCGGGCCACCCTGACACCCCGGCCACCAGTCAAGCCTCCAGACCTCTTCCCTCCTCCAGACTCAACTACGAGGCAGCCGGGCATCCATATAACCCATAGGAGGGGTCCACGAAATCTTTGCAACGTCCATGTCCAGCTGTAAGGCATCCAAAACACAGAACCTCCGAGATCGACCATCGGCCCGGCAATCCCCCGGCTGGGGGCAACCAGACGCCAGGACGACAAGTGAAGCAACAAAAGGAGGCGGGGCAAGCTTTTCAACTCGGGACTGGTCATGTGGAAAACAAAAATGAGGCAACCACATTGGCAAAAGCTCTTCAAATAAGCAGTGTCCGTGAGGGGAACCGGCTCCCCAAGTCATCTTCTAGTGGGGTCAAACAGCCTGACGCCGGGCTCCTCCCCCGTTCCTAATTCTCTGTGGCAGTGGCCCTCCCGGGCACGGACGCGGCCCCCGCGGCTCCATTCCAAGACCCGGTTCCCTGTCATCCCCCAGCGAGGGAGATAGCCAGTCCTCCAGCTGCACACCTGGAATCTCCAGAAAGCGAAAAAGTTCCGGAAGCTGTGAGTGGGATCGCAGCATAAATGATCTACCCCTCCTCGTGATCACCAGATGGAAGGGGTGTCCCCACCGGTATGTGGCCCCAGTAGATTTGATAGCTTCCAAAGGCGGCTTCAGCACACGGCGCATCTGAAGAGTGCGCCTGGCCAGGTCGGGGAGAAGAATGAGCTGCGACCCTTTGTATAGAATAGGCCGTTTCTCCCATGCTTTCCTCATTATGGCCTCCTTGACTCTGAAAAAATGTACCCGGCACACTACATCTCTCGGTCTCGTAGGGTCAGCGGAGCGTGGCCCTATGGACCCTATCAATCTCGATGTGATCCTCTAGAGGTTTGTCCAAAACGCCGTTGAATATCTTAATGACCACATCCTTGAGGTCGCTGGACTCTGGCCCCTCTGGCAACCCACGGATCCGGACGTTATTCCTGCGACTCCTGTTCTCCAAGTCATCTAAATGCATTAAGATCTTGGCGGTTTGTTGATTAGTGTCCGTTTTATAGCCTGCTGAGCTGCCGCTTGCGCTCTTTCCAAGGCTCCCAGGAGCTGATCAGTGGTTGTTTGCTGTTGTTCAAGGGAGATCACCCTATTGGACACCTCAGAGACCGCACCGGTGACCTCTTCAAGCTCTCTCCTCAGTAGGGACTCCATCCTATTGCTGTAATTCTCAGTCTTTCCGGGATGGGAATTTCAGTAGCATGTCGAGATTATATTGTTCTCTAAAATGAGATCCGATGTTTGCTTGATCAGGGGAGTCCACTGCTGCCAGGGATCGGTTGGGTGATCTCAGCGAAGCCCGGCTGCTTGGTTCTTCAGAGAAAGCTGGGCTCATCGTACCCATCGGTCGAGCATCGCCGTCTGCGAAATCAGAATATTGCCCTCCAAGGACTATTCGGAGCTGGGCCCCCCGTGGGCGTCCCCCAAGCGGCAGCACTGGCGGACCCGGAGCCAAGCCCGCCATCTCCCAGAGCGCACTTACTGGCAGCGCTGGAGCGGTTCCAAAAGAGAGTCACTTTCTGGTGTTCCTGTCTCCTGTCTTCTAGGCTGTTGCCAGGTGGAGCATGCACCTCCGCTGCTGCTGTTATGGTCTTCACCTGGGGGCCCCCAGACTGGGTGCCCCTGCGCTCCATGTAGACTGGCTCAGAGAAGCGCCTCATTCTTAGCCCCCTGGGGTAAGACATGCTGCAATGGGCTGTTCCCAGGGTGATAGAGCCCCCCTCGGTGTCCAGGGTCCCCCCAGCTCTGCAACTTGCTTCCTATGTATACTGCTCCCCAGGGGCGCCAGTTCCTCCAGACGTATGATTTCTCTGAGTCCCGCCGGGGAATCTTCCCGTCGCTGTTTTCCCAGTCCGACTCCCGCCCCCTCTGCATAGGAACTGACATGCGGGAGGTTGCTCTGTGTGGTCCCCGCCGCCTCCCCGCTTCTCATTATGGGCCGAGCGCCGGCGAGATCAGCTGGGGGCCCGCACCTCCTCTCCTCACCAGCCTGCACAGCTACCTCGGGCGCATTGTCTCCGCCGCATGAGGCCGCATCACACGTGCGCCGCACCGCCTCCTCTCTCCGCCGGCTTCAGTTGGCGCCGCTTCTGGCCTCCCAGCCCCTGTCATCAGGCCGTCGGGTCCCCGCGGGCTCCAGATCAGGGAAGCCGTCTGAACCGGGGTCTCTCTGCCGCTACCAGGAGGGCTCCGGTCGCCCTTCTCTCGCCGCTCCTCCGCCGCCATCTTGCCGTCAGCCACGCCGTCTTCTCCTCTCTGTGGGGCAGCAAAAAAGCTCTTTATTCTTCCTCCTCCACCTGATGGCCCACCTCTGGACATCGCCCAGGTCTTCCTCCCCTTGGACATTCCAGCAGGTGAGTGCTTTTTGCGGTACAAACGCTGTTTTTTCCCAAAAGAGGTGCAGAGCTCCTTTGTCTGCGTCCTCACGCCACCATAGCCAAGCCACGCCCCCCAGAAGGGGGTCTATTATGCACCCTGCATACAAAGAAATCCAGCCAACCATGTTTATTTCTTTTACTTTTTTATGACGGAGAACTGCTCAAATCTACCAGGTTCCCTGAGCCAGCCTGTACTAGAATTATTACCGGTTATTGCTATTGCAATTCTACCAGTGTGTGTAGTTGCTTTTACGCAACATGCAATGCTTCGTGCAGATATTTGAGTGGTTAATTCTGCTGCTCCCCATAGGGGACATCATAATACAGCAGATGTCCCCTGTAAAAGCGGAATGGGGCATAAAAAACTGTCCATTTGGGGTATGCGGCTAACTTTTCCTCTTATTAGATTTTTTATTAAAACAATATTGCAATATAGCTCCTTTGTTAAACTTGGTGGTCCACAATAATATCATATAGCATGAATGATATTAGGATTCCCTTCTCCCAACAACCCTATAACAAGCAGTGTGCAGACTTTCCCCCACCCCAGAACCCTGTAACGCGTAGTGTGCAGAACTCCCCACCACCAATAACTGGCAGTACAGCAGCAAATCCTGTCCCAGGGGAGCCCTGTGAGTTTGAGGACGGAGCGGCACAGCTCTGTTATCCACACAAGTGGTGCTTGTTGCTCCCCATCCTGCGTGGCTACGTTTTATGGAGCCAAAAATACATAGAAACATAGAAGGTTGACGGCAGAAGGAGACCATACGGTCCATCTAGTCTGCTCTTATGTGTATACTGTATGTACTCTTTATCTTAGGATAGATGTGTGCTTATCCCAGGCATGTTTAAATTCAGTGACTGTTGATTTTTCAACTACCGCTGCTGGAAGTTTGTTCCAAGCATCTACTACTCTTTCTGTAAAATAATATTTTCTGACATTGCTCCTGATCTTCCCCCCCGACTAGCTTCAGGTTGTGCCCCCTTGTTCTATCATTAAGCTTCTTCTTAAAAACACTTCCCTCCTGATCCTTATTCAATCCTTTCACATATTTAAAGGTCTCAATCATGTCCCCCCTCTCCCTTCTTTCCTCCAGACTGTACAAATTACCGTATTTTTCGCCCTATAAGACGCACCTGCCCATAAGACACACCCAGGATTTGGGGAAAGAAAATAAGAAAAAAATATTTTAAACCAAAAACGCACCATTACAGACAGTGTGGCATTCCCCTATCCCATTCCCATAGGCCGTGTGGGATGCCTCCATTCCATAGACAGTGTAGCATGCTCCCATCTCCCCCGTATCCCCGTATACCCAGTGTGGCATCCCCCCTCCCATTCCCCATATACCCATTGGCTGTGTGGCATCCCCCTCTCCCCCCATTCCCATAGGCTGTGTGGCATCCACCTCTCCCCCCATTCCCATTGTGTGGCATCCCCCCCTCCCCCCATTAGTATAGGCTGTGTGGCATCCCCCTCCCCCCATTAGCATAGGCTGTGTGGCATCCCCCTCCCCCCATTAGCATAGGCTGTGTGGCATCCCCCTCCCCCCATTAGTATAGGCTCTGTGGCATCCCCGTCCCCCCATTAGTATAGGCTGTGTGGCATCCCCCTCTCCCCATTCCCATAGGCTGTGTGGCATCCCCCTCTCCCCATTCCCATAGGCTGTGTGGCATCCCCCTCTCCCCATTCCCATAGGCTGTGTGGCATCCCCATTCCCATAGGCTGTGTGGCATCCCCATCTCCCCATTCCCATAGGCTGTGTGGCATCCCCCTCCCCCCATTCCATAGGCTGTGTGGCATCCCCCTCTCCCCATTCCATAGGCTGTGTGGCATCCCCCTCTCCCCATTCCCATAGGCTGTGTGGCAACCCCTCTCCCCATTCCCATAGGCTGTGTGGCATCCCCCTCCCCCCCATTAGTATAGGCTGTGTGGCATCCCCCTCCCCCCCATTAGTATAGGCTGTGTGGCCCCTCTCCCCCCATTAGAATAGGCTGTGTGGCCCCTCTCCCCCCATTCCCACCCCCTCCCCCCATTAGTATAGGCAGGCGCCATGTATATATAAAAAAAAAAGTTAAACTCACCTGTCCGCTGACACCGCTGCGCCGAGCGGCCGGCTCCATTCACGAGCTGGCTCTGTCCCGGCCCCACCACTGTGATCGCTGTCTTTTCAGGCAGCGATGACAGCGGCAGGGCCAGAGACAGAGCCCATGCTGCTCCTCCATCTGCTGTTCCTGGGCACATGCGAGCATGAAGGTCCAAGCAGTGGGTGGGCGTGGCCTGCACCGGTGCAGGCCACGCCCACCCACTGCCCAGACCTTCGTGCTCGCGTGTGCTCTGAGCCCGGAAGAGGGAGCAGATGGAGGAGCGGCAGGGGCTCTGTCTCTGGCCCCGCCGCTGTCATCGCTGCCTGAAAAGACAGCGATCGCAGCGGCGGGACCAGGACAGAGCCCCCGCCGCTCCTCTGGCCTCTCGCAGTGTGGCAGACAACGCGGGAGCGCCGGGAATGGGTGAGTTTTTTTTTTTTTTTTTTTTTACATTCGCCCGATAAGGCGCACGGACATTTTTCCCCCACTTTTGGGGAAAAATAAGTGCGTCTTATAGGGCGAAAAATATGGTAAGTTCTTTAATTCTCTCCTGATAAGTTTTAAGTTTAAGTCCTTCCACCATTTTCATTGCCCGCCTTTGGACCAGTTCTATTTGAATAATGTCTTTTTGCAGGTAAGGTCTCCAGAACTGCACACAGTATTCTAGCTGTGGCCTCACCAGGGCTCTATACAGCGGCATCACAACCTCCCTTTTCCTACTGGTGATGCCTCGAGCTATGCAGCCGAGCATCCTGCTTGCTTTTCCCACTGCCTGGCTACACTGTCCACTCATCTTGCAGCTATCAGTAATCAGTACCCCTAAATCTCTCTCCTCCGAGGTCCTGGCTAACACAGTACTGCCCATACGGTACTCAGAGCAGGGATTCCTTCTACCCAAGTGCATGATTTTACATTTAGAGACATTAAACTCTATTTTCCACAGTTTTGACCATCTATCCAGTAAAGCTAAATCATTTTCCATGTTGCAGACACCTCCAGGAATATCCACCCTATTACTAACCTTTGTATCATCAGCAAACAGACAAACGTTTCCTACCAAGCCTTCTCCTATGTCACTTACAAATCATTTTCCATGTTGCAGACACCTCCAGGAATATCCACCCTATTACTAACCTTTGTATCATCAGCAAACAGACAAACTTTTCCTACCAAGCCTTCTCCTATGTCACTTACAAATATATTAAAAAGAATGGGGCCCAGGACAGAGCCTTGCGGCACACCACTTGTAACTCGCCTTTGTTCAGATTGCACACCATTTACAACAACGCTCTGATACCGATCCCTCAGCCAACTGGAAATCCACTGAACTATCCAGGGATTGAGTCCTACCTTCAATAACTTATCTATGAGCTCCTTATGTGGTACAGTGTCAAAGGCTTTGCTAAAATCCAGATAGGCGATATCCACAGCACCACCTTCATCTAACACTTTAGTGACATTGTCAAAGAAATCAATAAGATTGGTCTGACATGATCTGCCCTCAGTAAAGCCGTGCTGTTTTGGGTCCAATAGGTCATTAATTTTTAGATGGGAAATTATCTGTTTTTTTAAGAGTTTCATTAATTTGACCACTATAGATGTTAAACTAACTGGCCTGTAATTACTGGCTTCTTCTCTACTCCCCTTTTTATGGATTGGTACGACATTGGCCATTCTCCAATCATCTGGAACCTCACCAGTTGAAAGGGAATGGTTAAGTAAATCAGTCAGAGGGGCTGCAATCACAAACCTAAGTTCCCTTAGACCTCTGGGGTGGATTCCATCTGGACCCATCGCCTTACTTACCTTTAGATGTGCCAGCTCGGATAGGACATCAGCCTCCAGAAACTCCGGAGCTGTGCCTCCCAGCGGGATGCTGTGCTATGGCCATGCCTGCTACTATCTGAAAATACCGAACAAAAGTAGCTATTCAGATGGTCAGCCACAGCCTTATCTCCGTCAATATATTTATTTTCCCTATTTCTAATTTTTGAGACTGCATTGTTTTTCTTCTTTCTGTCACCAATATATCGGAAAAAGGTTTCATCTCCCCTCTTCATAGATTTGGCCATTTCTTCCTCCCTTTGCCCTTTAGCAGTCCTTATAATCCGTTTTGCTTCCCTCTGTTTAATTTTATACGCCTCTGTCAGCTACACTTCCACTTACTTTATACTTCTTATAGGCAGACTTCTTATCTTTTATGATAGTGCTGACTTCCCTAGTAAACCATAATGGTTTCTTCTTCCTCTTATTCTTGCTAGTTTGTTTCACATATTGCTTAGTTGCCTTTAAAATGGCCATTTTTAATAGTGACCACTGGGCACTCACTTCTGCTACTCTGTTCCACTCACCTAATTTTCTTTCTACATACTCCGCCATTTCCTTGAAGTTTGTCTTCCTAAAGTCTAGCACTTTGGTTCTGGTGTGTGATTGCACAATGTCTGGTTTTATTCGGAACCATAAGCATTGATGGTCACTGGAACCCAGATTTTCTTCAACCCTGACCTCAGGCACCATATCCCCATTGGTCAGAACTAAGTCCAGAATGTTATCTCCTCTAGTTGGCAACGTCACAAGTTGTTTTAGAGACACTCCATTAAGTGCCTCTAATATAGTCCTGCTCTTGCATGTCGTTGCACTTGGGATATTCCAGTCCACATAATTACAATGTCCCCCTTCTCTGCCATTCCACTGATTTCATCTATTAACAGGTTATCTAGATCCTCAGATAGTCCAGGGGGCCTATATATCACACCAATTCTGACCACAGCTCCCTCCTTAGTCTGCATGGTTACCCAGAGAGTTTCTAGTTCATTATGTGTATGCTGAATTATTGTTGATTGTAGTGTAGTCTTGACATAAATGGCTACTCCACCGCCCTTTCTATCCAATCTGTCTTTTCTGTACAATGTGTAACCAGGTATGGCTATCTCCCAGTCATTGTGATCCTTGAACCAAGTCTCTGTTATTGCAACAAGATCCAATTCATCTCTGGATATGATAGCCATTAATTCACAGAGCTTGTTGCCCAAGCTGCGAGCATTGGTACACATCATGTGGATGTTGTTGGTATTGTGTTTTGTGTGTCCTTGATCTTTTCCACCTCTAGCCTACCACTGACCGGGCTTCTTGCTTCAATGTTCTGCTTCATCCTAAATGGTAGGGGACAGAAATCACCCTTATAAGTTACATCTCTGTCCCCTTCCTCTAGTTTAAATCAAAAAATGCTCTGAGTTCCACTCCCAAGTTCTTCTGTGCCTTTCTGTGATGGATGCAAGCCATCCCTCTTAAACAACTCATTGTTCGACCACTTTCTAACATTATGACTAATACATCCAAAGCCTTTGTCTTCACACCACTGACGTAACCACAAATTGAACTTGGCGATGTTGAGTGCCTTTTTTCCCTGATTACATACGGTATTTATTTATTTATTCTAAGCATACAGCACGTCCTGCTCCAGGATAGTAATAGCATGTGGGTAATCCTCCGCCTCAGGCGCCGTGCACTGCAGACATGTAGAAAACAAGATCCTCCCGGCCCTACATATACCGAAGGACCTCCCACAAATCCCCAGATTTCTCTGCAGTGCTGGAACTGCGAAGACATGAAGTATCACGCTCTCGCAGGTGAGCGGGCCTTACGGCCCAAGGTCCTGTGGGACTATTTCCACCCGTCCTCTTCAGAAGAAATATGCCTCCCAGCCTGGGCTGCGTGGGTTGGGTGAAGGTAGGCAGCACCTGGTGTGCTGAACGGAGCCATGCTCCACGGCAATCCTCCTCCATAGGGTAGGCGGTCAGGCCGATGGTGAGCCTCTAGTGGATGCCCCTTCCGCAATCTTGCCCGTGCCCCTCACAGACTTAGTCCATGGACACCGTCCGCTTCCCCCTCGCTTCCTCCCGTAACTCGGGGGAGAAAAGAAGGGGGGGGGGGGTATGTGTGGCAGCCCTAGTGCTAACTTCACTTTTAGACCTTGTTTTTTTATTTTTGGGGTCAGTGTCGCGCCTTTATATACAGTGCGAGCCGTCGTTTTCATTAACGATCTACCTAGTCCGCAGCATCATTCCATCGTGTCAGCATCTTAGGCTTACACCTTATTCCTAACTGTTCTACGTTTTTGCCGTTGGTTAGAGCTTCGCGCTCTTTGGGGGAGGCGGAGACTCGGCATGACGCGCTTCGCGTCACAGCCAGGCCGGGCCCACCCCTCGAGGTTCCCTGGCGCCATTTTCTCTATCTTCGCGCATGGTGCGGTTCGCCTCCTCCCTTGGTCATGTAAGTGCCCTCCGGGGCGGCATGGTTCTATGTCTTCAGGCTGCGCATGGCACTGACTCCACCCCTCTTGTCCCATTATGTCTTTCAGACGCCAGGACTTCGGTGGCTTCCCCCGGTTTAACATATATTACAGCGGGTCCACTTTAAAAATTCTCCCACATTACTAGCGGGTTTTTGGGGCATCCAGGGTTGCCTATTGCATAAATCCCTGCGGTCATACTGCTTAATAATCACCATATGGAGGCATTTCAGAATTATGTAACTGGGGTCCCTCCGGGACATGACCGGCTGTGTGCAGTGTGTGGTCGGCCCCAGGCTGAGGCTGACAGGGCACGACTCTGCGGACAGTGTGCAGAACAGGCAGGTTTGCCAACGGAGGAACCTCCCTTCCTTACTCCCATCTCCCCGCTCCCAAATATCACTCATGACGAGTCCCACTCAAGCGGGGATGACCTGCAATCAGTGACGCGCGTGTTGCCCACGGCGGAGCAGGTGCTTAATGGATTGGCGGAGCGTATGGGCCCTGGTAAAAAGCAGTCCCTGATGCCTCCTTGCTCCCCGGTTCCTGACGATACCGATGACTCTGCTGATATGCAGGACCCTGACCCTTCTGAGGAAGGTGAGCTATTCTCAGATTCGGGCTCCTCGAACGGGATGCCCGGAGGCTGCGATGATTCTGAGCCAGGTTCTTGGGGTCTGTGTGACACAGATGAAATTCTTATTAAGATTTTTGAGGTTTTGTCAATCTCCCCACCTGGGGAGATCCCCAAGCCTAAGAAGGAGAGTTTCCATACAGCGCCGCCGCGCTTGGAGTTCCTAGAACAGGAACATTTCCAGAATCTTATATCCCAAGAATGGGAATCGCCTTGTAAGCTTAAAGGGGTTCCAGGGGTCTGGGAATGGAAGTACCTTTTCCCTCCTGATGTGGTTAATTTATGGTCAGCTCCCCTGGTGGTGGACGCACCGGTTATAGGGGTCACAAACCCCCCTTTCATGACTGCTCCTTTTTACCGTACCCTTGGGGATGCCGAGGACCGGCGCATTGACAGACTGGCTTCCCACGCCTTCTCGTGTGCTGGGACGGCTCTGCGCCCGGTTTGTGCCGCGGCCATCACTGCGGTGGCCGCCAGGACTCTTGTCAGAAAAATACTAGATCACCGCCCTGAGGACCTCCCTTGGGGGGTGTTTAATGTGCTATCAGACTGCGAAGCGTTTGTGAAGTTTTTTCTATCAGCACTGGATGACACCATTAGGATGTGTGCTAGAACCTCAGCCCTTGCGGTAGCTGTTTCGCCAACTGGTCTGGCTGCGACAGTGGGGTGCTGACGAGGCTACAAAAAAGGCTCTCACTTGCCTTCCCTTCAGAGGACGGCGGTTATTTGGGGCTCGTTTGGACCTTTTAGGTAAAAAGGGTAAAGCACCCTTGCGCAGAAGGCCGCTCCGGCCTCCACGAGGCAGAGTCACCCCTCCACCTCCCTACGTTAGTGTCAAACGCGAGTCTGAGGTGTGCTTCCAGCTGTTTGGGGTGGATTTCCACCATGGGGTGGGCAGGCAGCGCCCTGGGCCTTCTGGCAGGACTAAGTCCAAATCTGCCAAGACCTCCCAAGCATGAAGGGGCGCCCTCGCCCTTCTGGGCGAGGGTACTGCTGCAGCAGCTTTCTTCCATCCAGGAATATACCTTCTCCTTCTGGTGGTTCCAGGATGTAATTCCCCTGGACACAGGATGGCTTTTGCTGGGCGGTCCCCCTCAGTGATTGTCAGGGTGCTTCTAGTCCCTGCTTTTCTTTCAGGAATTGGCGCAGGCCGGACTGGGCCTACAGTGTTTGGGCTTACTTACAGGTTGCCCTTAACGGTATGGGGCTATGGCCTCTATATTATCCTTCCTCCCTCCCTCAACAGTATGAGGCAGTCTGGGCCACGTTGGCCTATGGCAGGCTTGGCAATTCTACCTTCACAGGTAGTCCCTATATGACGCCTTTGTCTTGGGTCATGGGCCCCTGTGCAGGGGGGGCTTTCGGCCTCTTGTAAAGTGCTAGATCTTCTTAGTTTCCCTTGTGTCTGCTGGACACCAGGACCATTCTAGATAGTGTTGCAGGACCAACCCTGCGGATTGAGGCATTATTTGGGGCCTCTCTCTCTCGTTCCCAGGCTACTCGCCATGGCGCGAATGGGGGTGATGTCTCTGACACGCCTGGGGGGGCGTCTGCGTTAGGACCTACCGGGTCGTCTTCCTTACTCCCCAGTCTCTGCATCAGGCCGAGTGGATTGGTCGGCCGGCGGTGTCCCCTGGGAGCCACTGGATGGTTGCTCAGTCACCTCAATCCCTCGTGGTCCCTTATCCGCTATCCCCCATTCCTGGGATTCGGTTCAGGCTTGAAGCCTTCTTCTCTGGCAATAAGGGGACTCTTGGTTACGGGGGCTCTCCCCCCCCCTTTACTGGCGCCTTACCTTCACTAGGCGGGATGGCAGCTGGTGGGCCCGTTGGTGGCCCATCTAGATGATGTCACTTATATACCGACCCCTTGGGCTCTTCGGCACAGTAGCTTATCGGGCTTACATATGTTCCAGCACCCCGGTGCTTGGTCTGTGCTCATGCCCCCTTGGTAAGGTGGTTCCTCTTGAGCTGCTCATATTTAAGGCCCCCGTAAGTTCTCCCGGGGTACCAAGTCTCGCAGGTTTGGCGGGGGAGGGGAATTTCTTCCACAATCCCCGTGGTTTCTAGGTAGGGTCCCCTAGAGGCTCCTTCTTACCTGCTGGTTTTGTTGAAACGGTGTGCCCTCCGTTGACTCTATATGGCTGGACTTCTCCCCCTTTAGGATCGGTCGGTTTATTGGGGGACTCCTGGTCTGTTGAATGACAATGGCCTGTTTTACTACGGGTCTAAAGATTGAGGCGGGATGCTCCCTCTGGAGGGTCCCTGATTCTGCCTTGGGCGGGGGTCTACTTGCCCTGCTTTCTCAGCGGTATTCGCTTCAATGGATGCCCTTAGCGGCAGGTTATGCTATCCTGGTGTCGCCCGGGGAGCCTAGCGTGGCTCTGTTGGGTCTCCCTCCTGACACAGGGGCTCTGCCCTTGTTTTTTTGCTGTCCCAGAATATTCTGACTCGGGTCTGAAGGGCTGAGTATTTTAGGCATAGACTTGTTATTTATATGCCTTCTCTTCATCACCCTACTTGTGGGTTCTGCGCATGGTTGGCCTGATAGAGAGTCCCGTGAGATGGATGGCCTGGGTGGCCTTGTGAGCTGTGCTTCGCAGATGCCTCTGCTGAAGTCTGCTGACCTGTTTGCTCTCTCAGGAGTGCGGTTCTACCCTTGTCAGGTCCCTTCTCTTGTCCCAATATAAGGTTCCTGTCTGGTGATTGACAGCTGATTCATTCACCCCTTGGTGACGGGCCTTATCTTCTGGATGACTTAGTATAAGGGGGGGGGGGCGGGGAGCAAGCTCCCCAGCTTCCACTTCCTCCATCTATGGGGGTTTCTTGTGGTAAACCATATTGATTGGCATGAGCCTTGGTCTCTTCCCTGTTAAACGTTCTCGGTTCCCAGGGCCTTTAAAGTCATTACAGTGTAAGTTGGGGTTGGCTCCCCATCTGGGGACTCTGAAGGTGCAGGTGCTGTCCTGGCCTTTCCGGCGTTTGGTTCTGTCGCCCTCGTGGGGAATTCCTTTGGGGATTGCTTAGCTGCATCTCCCTAGTAGTCCCATGGTCCCTGTGGGGATCAATTTTCATCTTTACCCTGCGGATTTTCCTGGGGACTTTTGCTGGACGCTGTCTGAGCTGCCTGGTAGTCCAGGTCGCTTCTCTGGGGCCTCCTGACTCCGTCAGACGTGTGCCTAAGAAGGTGGATCTGGTTACTTAACCTTGGCTCTGTGTGTGTGTGTATATATATATATATATATATATATATATATATATATATATATATAGCTACAGGCACCCCATACCTTGGGGGTGTTCCTTCTTACGATGGGCCTCCGGTCCAAGTGGTCTGTAGGATCAGCATTTTAATTCTTTTAGTCTAACTATGGACTTTATTCTTAATAATACTTATATGAGGGGCTACATTCCCTCTACAGGTGTTGCACTTTTCCCCATGAGGGTTTTCATGGCCCTTAGGGGGACTGATGCTCTTGGTGCCTGCGGGCGCCTCTTTATGTATGCGCCTGATATCTCCTTCCAGCGCCGTTGCGCCCTTGGATTAGTCCTTCTGGATGTTCCCTGATCCTGAGTGAAGCCTTGACTTCGTGATAATTAGGGGTCAGAATTCCCGCCTTGGTCGGGTGACCTGTTATGTTTCCCTTAGGGGGTGTTACTAGTTTTACCACAAGGCTTCCTGGCCTGTGTGCTGGTTGGGTCATTGCACTGACCTATATTTCTCTTTAGGGGAAAGATTCTCCCCTTTTTCTGTTTATTCTGTTCTATTGGTGCCTGGGTACCACTGGTCCTTCAGCACCAGGGTTTTTTCTGTTGATTAAGTTGCTAGACTTATGGCTTGTCTCTGTTCATACCTTCTGGTCTGGTTATGAGACTGACGTTAGAGCCTTTGCTCATGTCATGCCTGTTGCAAGTTTTGCAGGTTTACTGTGCCTTGTTTTTTCCTGGGGATCCCACCCTGCTTATGGACACTGCTATTGGATGTCCCACATGTTATTACTATCCTGGAGCAGGACGTGCTGTATGCTTAGAATAATACAACTCTGTGAAGTACTCACCTGTAGAGTTGGTATTATATGCATACAGCATGTCCTGCTCCACCCCACCCTGGTTCACTTGTTTTGGATCCTCTGTATGGTGATTGTTATCAATAGATATTATTACCAGTTTTTCTGGGTGGTTTGTTCTCCCAGCTTCTCTTCTCACTGCTTTTCAATGCTGGGGATTTGTGGGGGGTCCTTCGGTATATGTAGGGCCGGGAGGAGCTTGTTTTCTACATGTCTGCAGTGCACGTCGCCTGAGGCGGAGGATTACCCACATGTTATTACTATCCTGGAGCAGGACGTGCTGTATGCATATAATACCAACTCTACAGGTGAGTACTTCACAGAGTTGTATTTTTTTATATACACGTGTGTGTGTATATATACACCACAATGTGGATTGTAGCTCCAGACTACCATAAAATCTACTTTTTCCTGTGCTTTGCTTTCAGGTACTACATTACGAAAGGTTGTGAGAGAGGCTGTAGCAGATGTTATAGAGGGCTCAGTTCAACTAATAGAAACAATCTTGAACTCCCGTTTACAAAGGTATTTATATTACAGTAGCTGATTATTCACTCATTATTCTTATCTGGTATGGGGCCACACTAATTATTTATTTCATTGTAGTCTTTCACAGGCACAGCTGGTGTCAACAGGCAATGTGTGGGAGGCTTGTGATCACTTTGAGCAGATTCCCAAGGGTAACTCCTTACACTTAATGCTTTTATGGTTTTTACTGTCTTTACTTATTCAAATTATAACACTTATTTTTTATTTTGGTCAAGAAACAGTTCTTTACTGGAGTGTACACTGCTCAGAAAATATACTTTAGTTTAAAGAATGAATAGTGATGCATTTTAATTCTGTTTACTGTATTTTCCGTCCTATAAGACGTACCTGCCCATAAGACACACCTAGGGTTTGGAGGAAAATAAGAAAAATAATATTCTGAACCAAATAGGCAAGGTGCTGAATTTTCCATTCCCAATTGGCAGTGTGGCATCCCCCCTCCCATTCCCAATAGGCAGTGTGGCATCCCCCCTCCCATTCCCAATAGGCAGTGTGGCATACCCCCTCCCATTCCCAATAGGCAGTGTGGCATACCCCCTCCCATTCCCAATAGGCAGTGTGGCATACCCCCTCCCATTCCCAATAGGCAGTGTGGCATCCCCCCTCCCATTCCCAATAGGCAGTGTTGCATCCCGCAATCCCATTCCCAATAGTCAGTGTGGCATTCCCCCTTCCCATAGGCAGTGTGGCATTCCCCCTTCCCATAGGCAGTGTGGCATTCCCCCTTCCCATAGGCAGTGTGGCATTCCCCCTTCCCATAGGCAGTGTGGCATTCCCCCTTCCCATAGGCAGTGTGGCATTCCCCCTTCCCATAGGCAGTGTGGCATTCCCCCTTCCCATAGGCAGTGTGGCATTCCCCCTTCCCATAGGCAGTGTGGCATTCCCCCTTCCCATAGGCAGTGTGGCATTCCCCCTTCCCATAGGCAGTGTGGCATTCCCCCTTCCCATAGGCAGTGTGGCATTCCCCCTTCCCATAGGCAGTGTGGCATTCCCCCTTCCCATAGGCAGTGTGGCATTCCCCCTTCCCATAGGCAGTGTGGCATTCCCCCTTCCCATAGGCAGTGTGGCATTCCCCCTTCCCATAGGCAGTGTGGCATTCCCCCTTCCCATAGGCAGTGTGGCATTCCCCCTTCCCATAGGCAGTGTGGCATTCCCCCTTCCCATAGGCAGTGTGGCATTCCCCCTTCCCATAGGCAGTGTGGCATTCCCCCAATCCTATTCCCATAGGCAGTGTGGCTTTCCCCCAATCCCATTCCCATAGGCAGTGTGGCATTCCCCCAATCCCATTCCCCATAGGCAATGTGGCATTCCCCCTCCCATAGGCAATGTGGCATTCCCCCTCCCATAGGCAATGTGGCATTCCCCCTCCCATAGGCAATGTGACATTCCCCTCATCCCATTTCCATAGGCAGTGTGGCATTCCCCCCCATCCCATTCCCACTGGCAATGTGCATTCCCCCCATCCCATTCCCATAAACAGTGTGGCATTCCCCTCCTCCCATTCCCCATAGGCAGTGTGACATTCCTCCTCCCATAGGCAGTGTGGCATTCCCCCAATCCCATTTCCATTGGCAGTGTGGCATTCCCCCCATTCCATTCCCATAAACAGTTTGGAATTCCCCCCATCCCATTCCCATAGGCAGTGTGGCATTCCCCCCCATCCCATTCCCATAGGCAGTGTGGCATTCCCCCCCATCCCATTCCCATAGCCAGTGTGGCATTCCCCCCATTCCATTCCCATAAACAGTGTGGCATTCCCCCCATTCCATTCCCATAAACAGCGTGGCATTCCCCCCATTCCATTCCCATAAACAGCGTGGCATTCCCCCCATTCCATTCCCATAAATAGCGTGGCATTCCCCCCATCTTATTCCCATAAACAGTGTGGCATCCCCCCCCATCCCATTCACCATAGGTAGTGTGGTGTCCCCCCCCCCATCCCATTTCCATAAGCAGTGTGGCATCCCCCCCATTAATGGGATTGAGAAAAACCAACATATACAAGTATAGGAGACATAATTACATTAGCGCAGATTGTAAAGAACAAAATTCTGTCAGAATGAAAAGTCTGTTTGTAGTACAGAGATTTAGAACAGCGCCCTGGAACCCTGTACGTTTCAGAATTACTTCTTTTTTCCAAATCATCCTTCAGCTTGACCACGTGGAGAGATTATGCTCCACCCCCTGGGAGGAAACAAAACAGGAACAGAGTTTAAAAGCCCCACCCCTTCCTCCCCACTTCAGTTCTTTGTGTTTATTGTTTTATGCCCTCCATAGTTTGGAGTTTGCCAGCTGCACCAGATATAACCCACAGGAGACCCTGTTGGAGACTGGATGCACCCGGGGCTATATCCCTCATAGTTACTGAAAAAGGCACAGACAGTGCTATTTTCACTTTTAAAATCCTGCTCCATTATGGAGTAGGTACGCTGGAGGTGGTATGGTGATCTGAGAGTAATCCCTGAGGAACGGTTGCGCTAGTTATACATAGTTCGCTAGTTGCAAACTATTTCCCTCCATTATTTTAAACTTGGAGGTGTGTCTCTGACATCATCGGCCATCACTTCCTGTTTCCGGCAGGAAACAGGAAGTGGAAATCAGCATGGTTCACTGATCGGGCAAGGATAGCATCGGATCAGTTGGAAAAGGAGGGACGGCAGCGGCGGCGGCGGCAGCAGCAGCCAGGCCGGACTCCCCACAAACCCCACCAACGCTGAAACAGATGCTGCAGGTTTGGGTCGGACGCGGCTGATGGAAGCCAGCAAGCTGTAGGACCGCAAGGTTCACTGTTTCATAATTATTATACACATAGAGATATGTGTACTAAGGTTGTCTATATATGGTATATATAATACAAAGGGACTGCAGTATATACATACACATGTACATATTTGGTATTGGATATATATATATATATATATATATATATATATATATAAATATACTTGTCTATAAGTATATATATATATATATATAGATAGAGAGATAGATAGAGATATATAATATATATATCCATATCTCTGTTTTGTGGGTATATATGTATATCTTATGTTAGTCCTTGAAGTTATATATGTATGTATAAGATTATACATATATGGATATATGGAGATATATATATGAATATATGGATATAACCTTTTATTAAGGGGTCTGTCTAAAACATGTATTTGTTCAAATTATGTTTTAGAGAAGTCC
Organism: Gastrophryne carolinensis; assembly: GCA_027917425.1. Lineage (NCBI taxonomy): Eukaryota > Metazoa > Chordata > Amphibia > Anura > Microhylidae > Gastrophryne > Gastrophryne carolinensis. The sequence goes on from CM051243.1 coordinate 114,640,132, forward strand.
GATTCTGAAACAAGAAGTCCGATTCTGAAACAAGAACTGAACAGAAACAACCCATTATCAATGGTCTCTTGCTATTGCATATATAGCTAATGCCATCACAGAGAACCAGGTCAAGGGAGTTATTTAATAATTTGAATACTCAAAAACCTCCCACAACCACTATCCAAATAAATCAACTTCGGATGTGGTTCAGAGAAGTATGTCTAAGTGGATAGACAATATCAAGGCTCAAAATGAGTTCCTCATCTAGAAAATTGGAGGTTCTCCCAACATTATACAGAGCCATGTTTTTTCTAACACATGCTTGTCAAAAATTCATCAAAGCCTCAGCTATGGGCCGGTGTCCGTTGGGCAATCGGGCTAAAGACTGATCTGGGAATAGTAGTTCAAAGAATATATATATTGGGGAACACTTAGATAACATTACAACAATATTACAACAATATTCACAGAATCAGGAAAGAGATTTCCTGTTAAAAAATACATTCTATTCTTTCAGGTCAGGGTCAGGAAGAGAAGGAACACGAGAATTCCCATTATCTCACTATCTACTAGGATCTAGACTTAATGTTAAATTACAGAGAATTCTTAATTAAACAGTATGAAGAGTCTTCCCGATTAATTCAGTGTTAAAGGATTTATTTAAAACTGAATGGGATAACCCTGAAAAAAGATGTTTTTTCTCCCGAAACTAAATACCCCTTTAAGGTTCCTATTATGAACTAAACCAGGACTGCACAGGAGATCACATTGTAAGAAGGGCAGGGGTTACGACTTTTTTTTTTTAATGTAATAAAAATAGAGAGAGGGACCTAAAAGAGACGCTGGGTGCAAACCCCCCCACCACCACCACCATTCGCCTTTTTAGAGATCAAGTTACCAAGAGATCCCAAGAAAAGTAGAGCCTGTCCGTAAGTTCTACAGGAGCTGTGATAGAAAAAGGTGATAGAAGTAGTTCCTCCAAGCCAAATTCAGGAGGGTTACTACTCTCATGTTTTTTTCTGGTAATAAACCAGTGGGGAAAATAGAATTGTTCGGCAAGAGGTTCAGAATACAATCAATCTACTCTGTACGGCGCACTCTGATCCAAGATGCCTTGATGGCCAATCTGGATCCTTAGAATGCGTATCCACACATTACAATCCGGGAATTTCACCGCAAATAATTGAGATTTGCGGTTCAGCTAGACCAAGAGATGGTCATATACAATACAGAGTACTCCCATTTAACCTGTCAGCCTCTCCTAGAGTCTCTATGAAAATATTAGCAGAGTCTAGGGCACTCCTCAAACAACTAGGAATCTATGTCATTCCATATCTGGAAGGTCTTCTGATTCTAAATAAGTTCCAAAGAGACCTTGTTAGTACATTTGGTAAAGACTATAAAAGTCCTAAGGGATCTGGAATGGGTGTTTAACCTGGAAAGGTCCAGTCTAATTCTCTAACAGAAGTGTACATTTCTGGGTTCCCTAATAGACAGCACCCAGAGGAAAATAATTCTGCCTGAAGTAAATTCACTAAGGATAGTGAAGGAGGTGGTTTACTCGCAAAAGAGCCAAGATTATCCCTCGGAGCAATAATAAAGGTGCTACGACTAATGACTTTAACCATTTCAGCAGTAAACTCAAGGGCTCTGCAGGAATTACTGCTATTAAAGTGGAACAAAGAGCAGAGGTCAGTGATCAGTTGGTGCAGTCAAGCTCAGCAGTCCTAAAAGATATTCTCTGGCAGACAGAGGCCAAAAAACTTACAAGGGGCAGAGAATGGAGACAGTCCAACACAGCACTACTAAAAGCAGTTGGGGCTGGGGGCCATACCAGGAGACTTACCAAGGGAAATGGCCAAAAGAAACAGCAAGGAAGTCCTCAAATGTCATGGAGCTTATACCAGTAAAACCAACACTAAACTTCTTCCAGAAGGAAAGAGGGGGGGAAGAGGTGCAGATTAGGTCATACCATACTACATTAGTAGCCTACCTAAACTTTCAAGGGGGAACAAGGTCAAAGACATGGATCACACTAGTGATAGGTCTGTTAATTCCTTTACGGAACAAGTAGATTCCTTAACAGCAAACGCTCTAAGTTGAGGTAAAGTGCATCAGAGTGGTGTATGAAGTTAGACATTTTCAGTTTGAGCACGAGTACTTGGGGACAACATCAAATAGACCTGTTTACAAACAAAAAAGAATGTAAAAAGTTCTTCTCTCTAGTGAGGGAGGAGGGAGCAGTAGCAATAGAGGCGCTTCCTCAAAAATGGAACTTTCATCTTGCCTATGCTTTTTCACCCTTCAGAATCTTGCCGCAGGTAATATGGGAGGCGGCCCAGGAGAAAGCAAATGGGATACTCTTCGCACCTTAATGGCCAAGAAGAGTGTGGTTTGCAGAATTAACCAGGATGGGGATAAGAGGTCCTCGGAATCTGCCGGAAGTTGTAGACATCATATATCAGAAGTCAGTACTGCATCCGAATCCAGCAAATATTCGAATGACAGCATGGATCCTGAAAGGGCCCCATGCGGATGAAAGAGGGGGTTCCCCAAGAGGGATAGAAATATTTGGCAAAATCGTAAGTTATATACTAGGAAAAGTTACGGAAATAAGTTTTCTTCTTTTGGGAGCTTCACAATCTGAAGGTAAAAGATATAGTTGCAGTGCTAGATTTGTTGCTAAAAGGATTTGAAAAGGGACAGGATGTAAGTACCCTGAAGACTCCTGCATTATCAGTTTGTTTGGGATCAAAAACCTGGACAGAATGAATATCTCTAACCCTAGGCTACCTCCTAGGCTATCTCTAGCCCTATGCTATCTCTAGCCCTAGGCTGATCTTAACCCTAGTAACAAAGGGTTAATGAATTCAAGCATAATTAAGTAAAGGAATTTTATTGGGCTATACTCCCAGATAAAATTCTAGACCCAGTCCATTTATTTTTTGCCTAAGATAGCAACTTCTGATAACAGGTAGCAAGAGATAGTTCTTCCAACGCTGCCAGGTGCAGTTAGTAAGGAGGAGGATCTTTCATTGCTTGATGGCAGAAGAGCTCTGATTATTATTGAAAAGGTCAAAGTACTGGCACTTGACAGGGCAGATGCTAGTAGCATTAAGGGGAAAAAATAAAGGTTCAGCAGCCTCAAGGGCTACTATTGCTAGATGGTTAAAATTGACTAGTGCAAAGTCATATGTTAGTAAGGGAGTACCTCCCCCTGAAGTTTTAGCTCACTCAACAAGGGCTATGGCCGCATCCTGGGCAGAAAATACTGGGGCTTCTATTGATGAAATATGTAAAGCTGCCATGTGGTCTTCACCCCACACCTTCCTTAAACACTATAGACTTGACCTACTGTCTGCAAAACATCAGTCCTTTGGAAGAAGTGTACTCCTTGCAGCATCCCATCCCTAAGGTATAATTACTTGCCTAATCCTCTCCACGTGGTCAAGCTGAAGATGACTCTCTGTTACTTACCGGTAACGTCCTTTTTAGGAATCATTCAGATTGACCGCTGATTACCCGTCCAGTAGTCAAGGGTTGGAGTACGGTTACTGTTCTATAACTGAAGTGGGGAGGAAGGGGTGGGGCTTTTAAACTCTGTTCCTGTTTTGTGTTTCCTCCCAGGGGGTGGAGCATAATCTCTCCACGTGGTCAAGCTGAAGGATTCCTAAAAATGACGTTACCGGTAAGTAATGGAGGTTTTTTTTTTTCAAGGGAGAGCAGGATCAATGTGTGGGTGTATATTTAAACTGTCTGCAGAGCGTGCGGAAGAGGTGTAATTCGGCCTTGCTTGACATAGACAGGGAGATAGTTGCCAAAATGGCGCATCCCGCTGACGTCACTCTGACACGGAGTAGGTCTTCTGGTCTGCTCGCTCCCAGCATAGCGCTGTGCGCATCCTTTCTGGGAAGCGTGCAGATGCTAGGGAGTCGCCGCTCCTGTCAGTATATTCTCGGTGTGCCACACACCCCGCTTCCCTTTTAATACTTACGATCGGGTTACTCCACCAGCAGGTGGCGACGTGCAGGGAGAAGTCTTGAAAACGAGCCCCTTCCGGCCTATATATACCTGGGACCTCCCACTGAATCACCAGTTTTTTCTCTCTGCATGAAGCGACAAGCCAGAAGAATGAAGTCTCCTGGCCGGGGTAAAATCCGGCGTCCCCTTTTGGTCTATTTCTGCCCAGTTCTTGTGTGTTTATTATGCTTAGATAAATGAAAGCCTCCCAGCCTAGGCTGCGGGCTGGGCAAAGGTAGATGGCACTTTAGGTGCCTAGGAGCTTATCTCCTCCGCTCGACCCCACTTGTGGGGCAATGCGGCTATCCGGCTGGTGATCCGGATTTGGGATGCCCCTGTCCCGATGTCCCTTTAGGTCACCTTCTCCCGCTTGGCCTTCTCCCTTTGCTAAGGGGGGGGGGGGTGTGTGTAATGTGCATGAGTGCTTTACTGAAAAGGTCTTAGTGTCAGTGCATGGACAGGGCTGCTGGGGCCTGTTTTTCATTATTTGTTTTTCCCTCCCTTTGCTGGCCGGGACGCGCTGTCTCCGGGCCCGCCCCTCGCTTCCCTGGTCTCATTAGAGACCTGGACGCTGCAGCCGGTGGGGGAAGAGCTTCCTTGCTGCTGAAAACTACACAGGTAAAACGGCCCCACCATTGCGCACGTGGGGCCGTTCTTATGCTATGGCTGCTTGTGCAGCATTTTTCTCCCTGGGGCATTTCTACTTACGGGGAATGTTGTTGCTTCACATAGGGGGATATGTGCTCCAGTGGCTGCGATTGTTCACTTTACCTTTGTGATTGTGATTCATATATATATATATATATATATATATATATATATATATATATTCTTGGTGTGCCACACACCCCGCTTCACTTTTAAATATTCTTCACTTATTGGGTTAACTCACCGCCAGGTGACGCTGTGCAGAGAGGAAGTCTTGTAACGAGCCCCCTTCCGGCCTATATATACCTGGTACCTCCCTTCAATCACCAGTATTTTTCTCTCTGCTTGACGACAAGACAGAAGATTGAAGTCTCCTGCTTACAGGTAGCCGGGGTCTTACCCCAGCACCCCCCTTTTGGTCTATTTCTGCCCGGTTTGAGTGTTTATACCTTGATGGTGGAATGGAAGCCTCCCAGCTTAGGCTGCTCACTGGTCAAATGGTAGATGGCACTAAAGGTGCCTAGGCGCTTATCTCCTCCGCTCGACCCCCTCTTTTGGGGGCAATGCGGCTATCCGGCATGGTGATCCGGAAATGGGATGCCCCTGTCCCGGGGGTCCCCGTAGCCCCTTACTCTCCCGTTACGGTCCCTTCTCCCTTCACTGGGGGGGGGGGGGTTAGAGGGTTGTGTATTTTGTGTGTGTTTTTCACGGTATAACTTTATGATAACGTGTGTTTTACTTTATGCATTGAGCAGACTGCACAGCATGTGTGCACTCTTTTCCCTTTCGGCCAGGTCTGTTTTTTATAGTCCTGGCCGGTTTGTGTGTTTAGGTCAGCTTTGGGGGCGGTTGGGCGGACCGCGCTGGGCAGGTTGGCTTGCCACCTGAGTTTCCACAGCCCCCTCCCGCCTCTCCCCTTCCCCGCTGGTCTCCTTGCGGCCTCTGTATGGCAGGTCTTCTGTCGGTATGGCTGCGCTATGCTGTTTTCCTCTCCTCTTCCCCCTTCCTTCATCTCCCCCCTCCGCCGCCTCCTGCCTTGTTGTGCGCGTGTAGCGGCTCATCTGGTTTAAATTCCTAGATGATTTGGACGCACTGATCGAGCTTAGGGGGCGGGTCCCGGTGACGCGGTGACGGGGGCGTGGCGCCGGTGGTAGCGTCATGCGGCCGGCCCCAGCTTCACTTCCTTCCTTTCAAGTTTAAAAGAAGTCACGTGGGGGGGGGGCGCGCGGCCGCACATGGTTGTATTTACCTGTGCTGCTGCTGGCTGCTGCTTCGTCCCTCCGGTTGCTGCTCTCGGTCCTTTCAGGTAAGCGGCCCCACCCTGGTGGGGCCGTTGAGTGGGAGTTAAATATCTATAATATGTAGATATGGGGGTGAGTGTTTTTAAGGAGGCATCATGTTTTGAATTTGTTAAGGGGCAGGGTTGTGGTCTTTTCTTGCTCTTTTAAAGGCACTTTGGTGCCATGCATACATAGTTTTTTTGGCTTGTTACACGCATGTGGGGATCTGATTGTGGTTTTGCTTTTCCTTACAGATCCCGGGATCCCTGTTTATGGTGGCCCTCCGGCTCTATGTTACTTGGCTAGTCTTTCTTTTTTTAAAAAAAAAAAGAATATTGGGATATTTTTATATTTAACAATATACATATATAATCTATATATATATATATATATATATATATATATATATATATATATATATATATATATATATATATATATATATATATATATATATTATAATATAATATAATCCTCCCTTCCGGGACATTTACAAATAAGGGGGCATCCCGGGTTGGCTTATGCCTTAAAGCCCAAAAAATTGCGAATACCATAAATCACCATATGGAGGCTTCCGTTATTGCCGGAAACGGTTCTTCTGAGCCAATCGGGGGGTGCATAAGTTGTGGGGCTCTGCTCCCAGCTGATGATGTCTTTATTTGCATCCCTTGTGCAAAGCAGAGCATTGCGCGTCAGTCTGTTGCTTCGGCTGCTGGCCCGTCGCAACCTTCATCATCTCCTACCTCTCCCTCCCTGTTCCGGACCCCGCATGACACTGTCAAAAGTGGGGATTCGCAATCCGAGGTGGCGGCACGGTCGGCCAGCCCCCGGAAAGTAGTGCCTGTTAAAGCAGGGTTAAAGGCCCCTGCAAAACGGAAGCACCTGACTCCGGTACCTTCGGCTCCACAGGACGAGTTATGTGAGCCTGTGGAATGGTCCGATGGATCCCTGGATGAGGAAGAATTCCTGTTGGAGTCAGATGAGCCTGCAGATCAGCTTGAGGCTGATGCGATTGGCGATTGGTCGGCGGGGGTTGCTTTTGACACCCCCTCCATTCTGGCTCAAATGTTTAAAATTTTGAATTTAGATCCGCCTGAGGCTGTCACCCTGCCAAAGGGTCAGTTGTTTAAAGAGCCTCAGCCGTGTTGGGTTTTTCCCAGACAGCACCACTTTGAGAGGGTGGTCCTTAAGGAATGGGAACACGCGGTTATCTGGAATCCCTTCCAGTTGGGAAAAGCGTTATCCTTTTCCGCCAGAGTTGGTGAAGCTTTGGTCTGTCCCTCCTGACGCCGATACCCCTGTGCTAGGGCTCTCCAGCACGGCTATGGTACAGTCTGCTGAGACCACTGTCCCTAAAGATGGGCAAGATCGTCGGATTGACCAGTATGCTCGCCATGGTTTTTCTTATGCCGGGTCAGCGATGCGCCCGGTGTGTGCTTCAGCCCTTCTTCTATTGGCGATTAGGTCTGTGATTCAGGGGCTATATGAGGATCTCAATCCCGCTTGTAAAGAGTTTACTGCGCTTAAGCAGTGTGAATCTTTTGTGTCCTATGTCCTATCCGCTCAGGACGATGCGCTGGCTATGAGTAGCAAGGCAGCGGCTATGCTGGTGGCTATTCGCCGGTCAGTATGGCTGCATCAGTGGTCGGCGGACGCAGTTTCTAAAAAGGTGCTCACAGCTCTCCCCTTTTTGGGGTTGCGTCTGTTTGGGGAGAAAATTGATTCAGTCGCAAAGGGTGGTAAGATGCCACAACGCAAGAGGCCTCGTGGTCCCTTTAGGGGGGCAAGTTCTGATAGGCCTTCCTTTCGAGGATTCAGAGCGAGTAAGGGGGCTTCCTTTCCCGCTACCAGAGGTGCAGGTTGGACTCGGGGGAGGGGCCGTGGCCGGCCCACTCAGTCCTGGGGCACCAAGCCCAAGCCTGCTGATAAGCCCGCTCAGCAATGAGGGGCTGCCCTCACCCGTGCGGGTGGGGGGACTATTGCGACACTTCTCCCAGGTTTGGAACCAAGAGGTTCCAGACAGATGGATCCAGGAAGTGGTGTCGTCCGGTTACAAACTGGAATTCGAGTCTCGCCCTCCTTCACGGTTCTTTCGGTCTCGGGTGCCCATCGATCCTTTGGCCGCGCAGGGGCTCCTGGCGTCGGTAAAGAATCTGTTAGAGATGGCGGTCATCCGGCCGGTACCGCGCTTAGAGATGGGCCTCGGTTTCTACTCCAATCTTTTCGCTGTCCCCAAGAAAGATGGGTCAGTTCGTCCCGGCCTGAACTCTCATCAACACAGTGTGTTTCTTCCTTTTGCTCAAATTCACACGAGAACGCTTCAGCTTTTTCTGTCGGCGTCTTGGGACCAGCAGCCTCGGTCGCTGGATCAGTCCTTCCAGTTGTCCTCCCGGGTCCGGCAGTCCCTCCTGTGGTGGTTGGTCTCGACCAATCTTGTGTAGGGCAGGTCCTTCCTGACCCCCCTTTGGGAAATTGTCACCACGGACGCCAGTCTGTCGGGATGGGGCGGATTCTGGAAGGAGCTGCGGTGTCAGGGGCAGTGGGTACCTCAAGAGGCCCACTTACCCATCAATATTCTGGAACTGAGAACCATCCGTCGGGTGCTTGCTCTCCTGACTCAGCACGTTCTGGGCCTTCCGGTCCAGGTGCGTTCAGACAATCAAACAGCGGTTGCTTACATCATTCTTCAGGAAGGGACTCGCAGTCCGAGTGCTCTCAGAGAAGTGTCCCTGATCCTGACCTGGGCGGAGGCCCATGTTCCTTGTCTCTCGGCGGTATACATTCCAGGAGTGGAGAACCAGGTAGCGGACCGGTTGAGCAGGGGCTTTCCCCGTCTGGGAGAATGGGCTCTCCATCCTCGGGTGTTTCGCTCACTGTGTCTCCGATGGGGGACCCCGGAGGTGGACCTGTTTTCCTCTCGTCACAATCACAGGCTCCCGAACTTCGTGTCGCTCTCCCAGGATCCTCTGGCTCTGGCAGTGGACGCCATGTCCCTGAGCTGGGGAGTTCTGGGATTTCTATACCTGTTTCCTCCAATACCCATGCTGGGCAGGGTGCTTCGGAAGTTGGCTCTGGGAAAGGTGTCCGCCGTTCTCGTGGCCCCAAGGTGGCCAAGGCGAGTGTGGTTCGCAGACATCGTTCGGCTGGCAGTGGACCAGTTCGTTCTGCCTCTTCTGCTCACTCAGGGGCGATTGTGTTACCCCAATTTACCAGCGCTGGGTTTGACGGCCTGGCTGCTGAAACCTCCATCCTGAAGGAGGAGGGTCTTTCTGATTCAGTCGTTAAGACTCTGATCAGTGCCCGGAAGAGGTCTTCTTCTATCATCTACTATAGGACTTGGAAAGCATAACACATGTGAGCCAACCAGCATAAGCTCAACAAGGGAACCCTATAAATGAGGCCGCACAAACCAACATGAATGTTAAAATAATCAAGTATATTTAATATCAAAAGTACCAATAAAACAAACACTATACATACATACACATAGACTATTAAAAAACATGAATGACAACGCCCTCTGGTGGCAATCCTTGATATTGGCTCTAAACACGAATTTATATAAACTGCCTGTCTAATAAAGAATCTATATATAAGCAGCTATATGATATGACCAATACATGGATAAAATACAATACTATGAGTGATCACACAAACAACATCTATGCAAATGTGTGTACCAGGTACACAAACAACCTAGTATTTACCAAGAAAAAAAGTGCAATGTGCTATGAACTATCTATACCAAACAATTAAATTGATTAACTAACAGTGATCAAAAGTGCAGTGTGCCATAAACTACCTAAGCATACCATGTATTCATATATAAGTAAGAGAACAGGCATAAATAAACAAATCTTATATCACCATTATCAAGAGGAGCCTTAGGTGCCAACAAGGGGGGAATCCGGCATCTACGCGTTGCGTGGCCCCGCCCACTTCATCAGGATGCTGTGAAGTTGTCTGTGAGTCCACCTGCCTTATGTATAGATGGTAATTAGCCATGTGCCAATGAAATGATGAATGCTGTGGCGCTCGCACTGTAACCCGGAAGTGCGAGCGATGGGTCACAGGGGTATCGCCCATATCCGGCCAGCCCATCTGTCAGGAAGCTAGTGACGCTGCGTCCGCCCGACGCGCGCGCACGCCCGCAGTGCGCCCCCGGGCGCCCACCCCTGCAGTAGGCGGCGTCCGGGAGCGAGCGCGCGCATGCGCCGGGCATGCGCACGCCCCCACTGACGTGCAGACGGTCAAGGGGTTGTCAAACGTCAATCTACACACAAGGCAGAGGAATACACATATCCTGTGGTTGGATGTGAGTCTGTACTCATATACAATTACATGGTACTATGTATTTTCACATAACAATATATAAGTAGGTCGAACCTTTTTATATCTTACAGAGTATTTTTTTTTTTTTTCAAATTCTTTTTATTTGAGTTTTTAACAATTTTTTTCAACATATAAGGTACATAGTTTGATCTTCTCAAGAAATTACATCATAGTAAAGGAGATACAGACACAAGATTGCCCAAAAATGTATAACATATTTGCTATCTGCAAGACATGTCAGATCTATTATTCAACATCGTGACATCCAATCTGAGTTACCATTGCTGGGTTATAAAACATCTCTTACCCATGGTCCCGCCGCTCAGGGTGGGGGCCGCGCATCCCGCCTACAATCCCCCCCCCCCAAGATCAATTGGATCATCTCCCTCCACCATTCTTGTCAAATACCAAGTGGTGTCTTACAGAGTATTTTTAAGGGCAAAAAAATCACAAGTGCAATAAATAAATGAAGAAACTTGAGAGAACTTTTTGTCAATATGGACATGGCCCAATATTCCTGGACACACATAGGACTTGGAAAGCCTATATCGCTTGGTGTGAGATAAGATCTTTTCCTTGTAGGGTCTTTTCGGTCTCCAGGATTCTGGAGTTTTTACAATCAGGGCTGGACTCTGGTCTTCAGCTTAGTACGTTGAAAGGGCAAGTTTCTGCCTTATCTATCTTTTTTCAGAAGCGTGTTGCGCTTCAGTCTTTAGTTAAAACTTTTTTCCAGGGGGTTACGCATGTGCGACCTCCCAGGAAACCATTACTCCCGGTTTGGGATTTGAATTTGGTTCTTTCTGCTCTTCAGGCTCCTCCTTTTGAGCCTTTGCAAGATATTGCTTTGTCTACCCTGACTCAGAAGATTGTCTTCTTGGTAGCTATCACTTCGGTCCGGCGTGTCTCGGAGTTGGCGGCCTTGTCTATCCAGGCGCCTTACTTTGAGAGGCATCAGGATAAAGGAGTCTTTCGGTTCAAGCCAGACTTTCTTCCTAAGGTTGTTTCTGCTTTTCATTTGAACCAAGATATTGTTCTTCCCTCCTTGTGTCCTAATCCTAAGAATGACAAAGAGAGGGTTTTGCATTGTTTGGATGTAGTACGCTGTGTTAAGTACTAGATTATCACGTCTCCTTTTTGTAGGACGGATTCCTTTTTTGTTGTGCCCCATGGGCCTAAGAAGGGTTTGGCACCAGCCAAATCTGCCATTAGCAAGTGGATACGTCAGGCCGTTACTGCGGCCTATTCTGCTAAGGGGAAAGTTCCCCCTTTTCGTATCACTGCTCATTCTACTCGCGCCATTGGGGCGTCTTGGGCTTTTCAGCACCAAGCTTCTGTTGAACAAGTTTGTAAGGCCGCCACTTGGTCTTCTGTTCACACTTTTTCTAAGTTTTACAAAGTTGATGTGCGAGCCTCAGTGGATGCTGTTTTTGGCCGCAAAGTTCTGCAGACTGCAGTAATTTAAGTTATGCTTCACCTGGCCTTGAGATACCCATCCCTTGTGGACACTGCTTTTGGATGTCCCAATAAGTGAAGAATATTTAAAAGTGAAGCGGGGTGTGTGGCACACCAAGAATAATACCATTTTGTGAGTACTCACCTGAAAAATGGATATTGTTGGTGTGCCACACACCCCGCTTCACTCCCACCCTTTTCGGTATTTCCGAAGCCTTTATATGGTGAAGCTTTTATTTATATCAATTAGATTTTTGAGGTTACCGGTTAAATACTGGTACCTTGTCTTTCTGCTTTTTAATATACTGGTGATTGAAGGGAGGTACCAGGTGTATATATAGGCCGGTAGGGGGCTCGTTACAAGACTTCCTCTCTGCACAGCGTCACCTGGCGGTGAGTTAACCCAATAAGTGAAGAATATTTAAAAGTGAAGCAGGGTGTGTGGCACACCAACAATATCCATTTTTCAGGTGAGTACTCACAAAATGGTATTTTAATGTGTAGTGTGTAGGTGTATGTATGTGTATATATATATATATATATATATATATATATATATATATATATATATATATATATATATATATATATATAGGCATGTATTTATACACAGTATGTGCTCTGATTTTTTGCACTCTGCTTTGCCTTGAAATTACATGTGTCATGTATATTTATTCAAGATGTTTAAGCTAGCCATATATGTTTGCCTTATTGGTTATGTATGATTGTAGCTGGGGGACTGACTGTGGTCTCTTTTCCCCCACAGATTCTGGGATCCCCTCACTGCAGTGGCTCTCCCGGTCTGTTATACCTGGCTAGTCTTAGTCTCTAAATTGGGATTTTCCTAGGTTTAAAAAAAAAAAAAAAAAAACCCTCCCACTTCCGGGACTTTAATTATAAAGGGGCATCCCAGGTTGCTTATTGCATAAAACCCTGGGTTGTTGCGAATACCATAAATTCACCATATGGAGGCTTCCAATGTTACCGGAAATGGCTCCTCGGGGCCATCCAGGTTGTGTGGGTGCTGTGGGGTTCCACTCCCAGGGGATGATGTCATATTATGTGTTCCATGTGCTCAGCAGAACATTGCGCGCCAGTCCGTTGCTCCGGCTTCTGGCTCCTCGCAATTTCCGTCATCTCCTATCCCCCCCAACCTAGTCCGGACCCCGTGTGACACTGTCAAAAATGGGGATTCGCATTCCGAGGTGCATGCGCGGTTGGCCAACCTCGAGAAAATTCTCCGCTTCAGTGGCTCAGAAGGCTACGGCAAAGCGGAAGCACCTTGCTCCGGCAGTACCTGCCCCGGAGGATGAGGTATCTGAATTTTTGGATTATTCCGATTGTCCCCCTGATGAGGAGGGGGAACTTCTTGAGGAATCGGATGAGCCTGCAGACCAGCTATTGATACTGCTGGTGATCAGGCTGTGGGGGTGTCCCTTGACACTCCTTCTATTTTGGCTCAAATGTTTAAAGTTTTGGCCTTGGATCCGCCTGCGGTGGTCCCTCTGTCAAAAGGTGAGTTGTTTGATGTACCCCAGCCGCGTTTGGTGTTTCCCAGGCAACAGCACTTTGAGAAGCTTGTCCCTAAGGAATGGGAACAACCCACGCACCTGGCTGGAACTCCTCCTAATTGGGATAAGCGTTATCCCTTTCCAGAGGACTTGGTGAAGCATTGGTCAGTGCCCCCCGAAGTCGACACCCCGGTGTTGGGGTTGACTGGCCCGGCTGCGTTGCACCTTTCTGGCACCACTACCATTAAGGATGGTGAGGATCGTCGGATTGATCAATTGGCTCGCCATGGTTTTATCAGTGCCGGCTCGACACTATGGCCAATTTGTGCTTCGGCGCTTCTGTTGCTGGCTGTTAGATCCATGATTTGGGATCTGCTTGCAGATCTTGATCCCGCTTGTGATATGATTAGCTCTCTCAAGCAGTGTGAGTCGTTTGTTCCTCTTTCCCTGACTGCTCAGGACGATGCTCTTGCGACGAGTAGCAGGACAGCGGCATTGCTGGTGGCTATTCGCCGGGCTATATGGCTGCGCCAGTGGACGGTGGACCTTAATTCTAAAAAGGCGCTTACAGCGCTACCCTTCGTAGGTTTACGCCTTTTTGGCGAGAAATTGGATGCTGTTACCAAGGATGGTAAGTTGCCTCAATTCAAGAAACCTCGTCGCTCCTTCAGGGGTGCGAGTTCCTTTAGTCCCTCCTTTCGAGGTGCCAGAGCGGGCAGAGGGGCTTCCCTTCCCGTTACTGGGGCTGTAGGTTGGTCCCGGGGAAGAGGTCGTAGCCGTCCCGGTCAGTCCTGGGGCACCAAGCCCAAACCTACTGCTAAGCCCGCTCAGCAATGAGGGGCTGCCCTCACCCGTGCGGGTGGGGGGACTATTGCGACACTCCTCCCTGGTTTAAGGCCGGGAGTCTCCGGACACATAGATCTGGGAGGTAGTGTCGCCCGGTTACAGACCGGAGTTCGAGTCTCGCCCTCCCTCACGGGTTTTCCTGGAAATGGCGGTCATCCGGCCGGTGCCGCACTTAGAGGTGGGCCTCGATTTTTACACCATTCTCTTCGCAGTCCCCCTAGAAGGACGGGTCAGCTTGCCCCGTCCTGCATCTGAAGTTTTTCGAACTTCCCAGGTTCCCCCTTGCTCTAGCCAGGGTGGTGTCCTTTCGGGGAATACGGTCGGATTTCGGTCCAAGGTCTGTCTGATTCAGGAGTTGGTTTGGATCCTTCTTTCCAATCCTCGGCCGTCTGTTCTGGAGCTGAGAGCCTTCCATCTGGTTTTTGCTCTTTTGTCCCATCATGGTCTGGGCCTTCTGGTTCAGCTACGCTCGGACAGTCAAGCAGCGGTTGCTTACTTCAATCATCAGGGAAGGACTTTTAGTCTGGGTGCTCTCAGAGTGGAGTCCCTGATCCTGACCTGGGCGAAGACACATGTTCCTTGTCTCTCGGCAGTCTGCAGTCCGCTCCGGTGGGGGACACCGGAGGTGGCCCTGTTTTCCTTTCGCCACAATTGCAGGCTCCCGATCTTTGTGTCACCCTCCCAGGATTCTCTGGCTCGGGCGGCAGAAGCCATATCCCTGAGCCGGGGGAACCCGGGTTTTCTGTACCTGTTTCCTCCGATACTCATGCTAGGTTGAGTGGTACGGAAGCTGGTTCTGGAAAGGGTGTCCGCCATTCTCGTGGCCCCAAGAGGACCAAGACGAGTGTGGTGCGCAGACATTGTTTGGCTGACAGCGAATCAGCTTCTGCCTCTTCGGCCCGATCTGCTTACTCAGGTTCGGCTGTCTTACCCCAGTTCACCAACGCTGGTTTTGATGGCTAGGCTGCTGAGACCTCCATCTTGAAGGAGGAGGGTCTTTCTGACTCGGTTATTAAGACTGATCGCTGCCCGAAAGAGGTCTTCTTCTATCACCTACTATAGGACTTGGAAAGCCTATATCGCTTGGTGTGAGGTTAGGTCTTTGCCTTGTAGGGTGTATTCTTGGTGTGCCACACACCCCGCTTCACTTCTTAAATATTCATTGCTTCATGGGTTAATCCACCGCAGGTGACGTAGTGCAGAGAGGAAGTCTTGTAACGAGCCCCCTTCCGGCCCATATATACCTGGTACCTCCCTTCAATCACCAGTATTTTTCTCTCTGCTTGACAAACAGAGGTTGGAAGTTTCCTGCTTACAGGTAGGTCGGGGTATTCTTACCCCGCCACCCCCCTTTTGGTCTATTTCTGCCCGGTTTGAGTTTGTATACCTTTATGGTGGATAGGAAGCCTCCCAGCCTAGGCTGCTCACCGGGTAATTGGTAGACGGCACTATTGGTGCCTAGGAGCTTATCTCCTCCTCTCGTCCCCCTCTTTTGGGGGCAATGCGGCAATCCGGCATGGTGATCCGGAAATGGGATGCCCCTGTCCCGAGGGTCCCCGTAGCCCCTTACTCCCCCGTTTCGGTCCCTTCTCCCTTCACTATGGGGGGGGGGGGGTATAGAGGGTTGTGTATCTTGTATGGTGTTTTCACTGTATTACTGTTTTCTGTGTGTTCACTTTGTGCATAGAAGCAGACTGCGCAGCAGCATGGTGCGCTTTGTCTGTTTTGCTGGAGCTCCGGGCAGATACTTTAGAAATGGCCAGTGTGTTGGTCAGCTTTATGGGGGCGGGGCAGCGGACCGCGCTCAGCTGCTGTGCTTCAGATGCGTCCCCTCCCGCCTCCCTCCCTTCCCCGCTGCTCCGTGCGGCAGCCTGTGTGGCTGCGCTTTTGTCTCCTTCCCCCTCCTCCGCCGCCCGGCTGGGTGTCAGCCAGCGCAGCTGGCGGCAATCCCTCAATGAATGGAACGGGGCGGCTCCCTGTGACGCGGGGGGGGGGGAGGGGCGTAGCGCCGGCGGAAGCGGCGCTCGGCGGCCCCAGCCTCACTTCCTTCCTGTCTCTGTGAAGAGAGGTCACGTGGGGGGGGGCGCGCGCTGCAGCAACACATGGGTTTTGTGTTCTACTGCTGCGGCTGCTACATGTCCCTCCGGTCTGGCTGTCAGGTAAGCGGCCCCGCTTTTGTGGGGCCGAGAGTGAGATTTCTTATGGGACAAGCTTTTAAGGAGGCACTCTTATCATACTATTGTGAACATGCTGCATATGTTACACTCACAAGGGATCTGATGTTTTGTTTTTCTTTCCTTTCAGATCCTGGGATCCCTCTTTTATTGCGGCCCTCCGGCTCTATATTGCCTGGCTAGTCATTCTTGATATATGAAATTGCACATTTTAGATATATATATACATATATATATATATTTATTTTGAGACTGTTAAGGGGGACCTTTTTCTCTTAAAAAAAAAAAAAAAAAAAAAAGTGTATTTACAAAAACCCTCCCTTCCGGGACATTCTTTATAAGGGGGAATCCCGGGTTGGCTTATGCCTTAAAAGTCCCAGTATTTGCGATACCATAAATCACCAATATGGAGGCTTCTGTTACTACCGGAAACGACTCGTCAGAGCCGTCCAGGGGGTGTGTAAAATGTGGGGCTGCGCTCCCTGCTGATGATATCTTTATTTGCATTTCTTGTGCAAGGCAGATTGTTGCGCGTCAGTCTGTTGATCCGGCTGCTGACCCGTCGCAACCTTCATCATCTCCTGCCTCTCCCTCCCTGTTCCGGACCCCGCATGACACTGTCAAAGGTGGGGATTCGCAATCCGAGGTGGTGGTAAAATCGGCCAGTCTTCGGGAAGTATTGCCCGTTAAAGCGGGGCTGAAGGCCCCTGCAAAACGGAAGCGCCTGACTCCGGTATCTTCGGCTCCTCAGGACGAATTGTGTCAGCCTGTGGAATGGTCCGATGGCTCCCCGGATGAGGGTGAATTCCTCTTGGAGTCAGATGAGCCGGCAGATCAGCTTGAGGCTGATGCAATTGGCGATTGGTCGGCGGGGGTTGCCCTTGACACCCCCTCCATTCTGGCTCAAATGTTTGAAATTCTGAATTTAGATCCGCCTGAGGCTGTCACCCTGCCAAAGGGTCAGTTGTTTAAAGAGCCTCAGCCGCGTTTGGTTTTTCCCAGACAGCACCACTTTGAGAGGGTGGTCCTTAAAGAATGGGAACATCCCACGCGGTTATCTGGAATCCCTTCCAGTTGGGAAAAGCGTTATCCTTTTCCGCCAGAATTGCTGAAGCTTTGGTCCGTCCCTCCTGAAGTCGATACCCCTGTGCTAGGGCTATCTAGCTCCGCTATGGTACAGTCTGCTGAGACTTCTGTCCCTAAAGATGGGGAGGATCGTAGGATTGACCAGTATGCTCGCCATGGCTTTGTTTATGCTGGGTCAACGATGCGACCCCTGTGCGCTTCGGCCCTTCTTCTTTTAAGCAGTAAGATCTGTAATCCAGGGGCTATGCGAGGATCTCAATCCCGCTTGTGATGAGTTCGCTGCGCTTAAGCAGTGCGATTCTTTTGTGTCTTACGTTCTATCCGCTCAGGACGATGCGCTGGCTATGAGTAGCAAGACAGCGGCAATGCTGGTCGCTATTCGTCGGTCAGTATGGCTGCGACAGTGGTCGGCGGACTCAGCTTCTAAAAAGGTGCTCACAGCTCTCCCCTTTTTGGGGTTGCGTCTGTTCGGGGAGAAAATTGATTCAGTCGCAAAGGGTGGTAAGATGCCACAACGCAAGAGGCCTCGACGCCCCTTTAGAGGGGCAGCTTCTGGTAGGCCGTCCTTTCGAGGATACAGAGCGGGTAGGGGGGCTTCCCTTCCCTCTACCAGTCGTACAGGTTGGACGCGGGGGAGGGGCCGTGGCCGTCCCGCCCAGTCCTGGGGCTCCAAGCCCAAACCTGCTGGTAAGCCCGCTCAGCAATGAGGGGCTGCCCTCACCCGTGCGGGTGGGGGGACGATTGCGACACTTCTCCCAGGTTTGGAACCGGGAAGTTCCGGACAGATGGATTCAGGAGATAGTGTCGTCCGGTTACAAGCTGGAATTCGAGTCTCGCCCTTCTTCACGGTTCTTTCGGTCTCGGGTGCCCATCGATCCTTTGGCCGCACAGGGGCTCCTGGCGTCGGTAGAGAATCTGTTACAGATGGCGGTCATCCGGCCGGTACCGCGTTTAGAGATGGGCCTCGGTTTCTACTCCAATCTGTTCGCAGTCCCCAAGAAGGATGGGTCAGTTCGTCCCGTCCTGGACTTGAAGTTACTCAACAGGTTCATCCGTTTTCGGAAGTTTCACATGGAAACCTTGCGCACTGCCGTCGGCTCTCTTCGGCAAGGGGACTTCATGACGTCCATAGACATCAAGGATGCTTATCTGCATGTTCCCATCTGCCACCCTCATCAACGTTTTCTTCGATTCATGATGAAGGATCGGCATTATCAATTCGTGGCACTTCCGTTTGGCCTTACCTCAGCTCCAAGAGTGTTCACCAAGGTGCTGGCAGGGGTCATGGCCATTTTCAGAGCTCGGGGCATTCGTGTCGTACCTTATTTGGACGACCTTCTTATCATGGCTCCGTCACTCGATCAATCGGAGAAAGACACCAGGGTGGTGCTCTCCACGCTGGAAAGTTTCGGTTTGGTGATCAACCTCTCCAAGTCCTCCCTCGCTCCGGCCAGGGTGGTGTCCTTTCTGGGGATGCAGTTAGACTCTCATCAACACAGAGTGTTTCTCCCTCAGTCCAAAATTCTTCTGATTCAGGAGTTGGCTCGGGTCCTACTCTCCAATCCTCCGCCGTCCATCCGTCTGGGGATGAGGCTGGTAGGGTTGATGGTTGCCTCCTTCGAGGCAGTTCCTTTTGCTCAATTCCACACGAGGACGCTTCAGCTTTATCTGTTGGCGTCTTGGGACCGGCAGCCTCGGTCGCTGGATCAGCCCTTCCAGTTGTCCTCCCGGGTCCGGCAGTCCCTCCAGTGGTGGTTGGTCTCGACCAATCTCGTGAAGGGCAGGTCTTTCCTGGCCCCCCTTTGGGAAATTGTCACCACGGACGCCAGTCTGTCGGGATGGGGCGGATTCTGGAAGGAGCTGCAGTTCCAGGGGCAGTGGGGACCTCAAGAGGCCCACTTACCCATCAATATTCTGGAACTGAGAGCCATCCGTCGGGTGCTTGCTCTCCTGACTCAGCACGTTCTGGGCCTTCCGGTCCAGGTGCGTTCAGACAATCGAACAGCGGTTGCTTACATCAATCATCAGGGAGGGACTCGCAGCCTGAGTGCTCTCAGAGAGGTGTCCCTGATCCTGACCTGGGCAGAGGCCCATGTTCCTTGTCTCTCGGCGGTATACATCCCAGGAGTGGAGAACCTGGAAGCGGACCGCTTGAGCAGGGGCTCTCCCCGTCGGGGAGAATGGGCCCTCCATCCTCGGGTATTTCGCTCACTGTGTCGCCGATGGGGGACACCAGAGGTGGACCTGTTTGCCTCTCGTCACAATCACAGGCTCCCGAACTTCGTGTCGCTCTCCCAGGATCCTCTGGCTCTAGCAGTGGACGCCATGTCCCTGAGCTGGGGGGATCTGGGGTTTCTGTACCTGTTTCCTCCGATACCCATGCTAGGCAGAGTGCTTCGGAAGTTGGCTCTGGAAGGGGTGTCCGCCGTTATCGTGGCCCCAAGTTGGCCGAGGCGAGTGTGGTTCGGCTGGCAGTGGACCAGGTCGTTCTGCCTCTTCGGCCCGATCTGCTCACTCAGGGTCGATTGTGTTACCCCAATTTACCAGCGCTAGCTTTGACGGCATGGCTGCTGAGACCTCCATCCTAAAGGAGGAGGGTCTTTCTGACTCCGTCGTTAAGACTCTGATCAGTGCCCGGAAGAGGTCTTCTTCTATCATCTACTATAGGACCTGGAAAGCCTATATCGCTTGGTGCGAGATGAGATCTTTTCCTTGTAGGGTATTTTCGGTCTCCAGGATTCTGGAGTTTTTACAATCTGGGCTGGACTCTGGTCTTCAGCTAAGTACGTTGAAAGGGCAAGTTTCTGCCTTATCTATCTTTTTTCAGAAGCGTGTTGCGCTTAAGCCTTTAGTTAAAACTTTTTTCCAGGGGGTTACGCATGTGCGGCCTCCCAGGAAACCGTTACTCCCGGTTTGGGATTTGAATTTGGTTCTTTCTGCTCTTCAGGCTCCTCCTTTTGAGCCTTTGCAAGATATTGCTTTATCTACCCTGACTCAGAAGATGGTCTTCTTGGTAGCGATCACTTCGATCCGGCGTGTCTCGGAATTGGCGGCCTTGTCTATCCAGGCGCCTTACTTCGAGAGACATCAGGATAAAGTGGTTTTTCGGTTCAAGCCAGACTTTCTTCCTAAGGTGGTTTCTGCTTTTCATTTGAACCAAGATATTGTTCTTCCCTCCTTGTGTCCTAATCCTAAGAATGACAAAGAGAGGGTTTTGCATTGTTTGGATGTAGTACGCTGTGTTAAGTACTACTTGGTTATCACGTCTCCTTTCCGTAGGACGGATTCCTTTTTTGTTGTGCCCCATGGGCCTAAGAAGGGTTTGGCACCAGCCAAATCTGCCATTAGCAAGTGGATACGTCAGGCCGTTACTGCGGCCTATTCTGCTAAGGGAAGAGTTCCCCCTTTTCGTATTACTGCTCATTCCACTCGCGCTGTTGGGGCGTCTTGGGCTTTTCAGCACCAAGCTTCTGTTGAACAGGTTTGTTAGGCCGCCACCTGGTCTTCTGTTCACACTTTTTCTAAGTTTTACAAAGTTGATGTGCGGGCCTCAGCGGATGCTGGTTTTGGCCGCAGAGTTCTGCAGACTGCAGTCATTTAAGTTATGCTTCACCTGGCCTTGAGATGCCCTTCCCTTGTGGACACTGCTTTTGGATGTCCCATGAAGTAATGAATATTTAAGAAGTGAAGCGGGGTGTGTGGCACACCAAGAATAATACCATTTTGTGAGTACTCACCTGAAAAATGGATATTGTTGGTGTGCCACACACCCCGCTTCACACCCGCCCTTTTCGGTATTACCAAAGCCTTTATATGGTGAAGCCTTTTTTATATCAAATTTGATTTTGAGGTTACTGGTGGAATACTGGTACCTTGTATTACTGCTTTTTGATTATACTGGTGATTGAAGGGAGGTACCAGGTATATATGGGCCGGAAGGGGGCTCGTTACAAGACTTCCTCTCTGCACTACGTCACCTGCGGTGGATTAACCCATGAAGCAATGAATATTTAAGAAGTGAAGCGGGGTGTGTGGCACACCAACAATATCCATTTTTCAGGTGAGTACTCACAAAATGGTATTTTTCGGTCTCCAGGATTCAGGATTCTGGAGTTTTTACAATCAGGGCTGGACTCTGGTCTTCAGCTGAGTACTTTGAAAGGGCAGGTTTCTGCCTTATCTATCTTTTTTCAGAAGCGTTTCGCGCTTCTTCCTTTAGTTAAAACTTTTTTCCAGGGGGTTACGCATGTGCGGCCTCCCAGGAAACCATTACTCCCTGTTTGGGACTTGAATTTGGTTCTTTCTGCTCTTCAGGCTCCTCCCTTTGAGCCTTTGCAAGATATTGCTTTGTCTACCCTGACTCAGAAGATTGTCTTCTTGGTAGCTATCACTTCGGTTCGGCGTGTCTCGGAGTTGGCGGCCTTGTCTATTCAGGCGCCCTACTTTGAGAGGCATCAGAACAAAGTGGTCTTTTGGTTCAAACCAGACTTTCTTCCTAAGGTTGTTTCTGCGTTTCATTTGAATCAGGATATTGTTCTTCCCTCCCTGTGTCCAAAGCCTAAGAATGACAAGGAGAGGGTTTTGCATTGTTTGGATGTAGTACGCTGTGTTAAGTACTATTTGATTATTGCTTCTCCTTTTCGTAAGACTGATGCCTATTCTTTGTGTGTCACACACCCCGACTCACCTTAAATAATAACAGTAGGGTAATACTCACCACAAGGTGGCATCGTGCAGAGAGAAGTCAAAAACAAGCCCCACCCGGTCAGCTTATACCTGGGACCTCTCACTCAATTTCCCAGTGTTCGCTCTCTGCAGTGGAGTCAAGACAGAAGATGGAGTCTCCTGCTTGCAGGTAGCCGGGGTTCACCCCCCCCCCCCCCCCCGACATCCCCCCTGGTCTATTTCTGCCCAGTCCTTGTTTGGATGTCATTATTGGAAGCCTCCCAGCCCTAGGCTGCGGGCTGGGTGATGGTAGCCGGCACCTGTAGGTGCCAGGAGTTTGTCTCCTCCGCTAGTTCCCCTGTGGGGGTAGAGTGGATGTCCGGTTTCGGTGACCCGGACCTTGGGATGCCCTGTCCCGTTGTCTCCCCCTCCCTCCCTTCCCTGAATTTTTCCCCTGTCCTATGATCTGGGTTAAAAAAAGGGGGGGGGGGTTGTGTGTGTGTGTGTGTTTGACTGTGCGCATCGTTTTGACTTGTGTCCGGTTTTGAGTATCTTGTACTGGGCGCGCTGCGCGCCTTCGCGCTGTGCTGCTGCGCCATTCTTTTGTTACTGTGCGGGCCCTCCTGGGTCCGCCATTATGCCCTTAGAGATGGAGAAGGAGTGGGTGGGGCCCGGCTCCGTGGTGGCCGGCACGCGCTGTTCGGGGGGTGGGGCCGGCGCGCTTCCCGCGTTTCTTCGGCCCGCCCTCCGTCTTCTCGGTCTGCTGCTGATCTGCGGTCTCCTGTGGCTCCGCCATCTTCTTGACTTGGTGCGGTTAGTTCCCTTTTTTTCTTCATGCCTGCGCGGGGAAGCCTCGTGGGGGGAGGTTCGCTGGGGTTGATCCGCCTCACTGGTGCTGGAACCACCATAGCAATAGCACGGTGGTTGGAGCAGCGGCCTCTGAGCAATGACGGACATTGGATTGCTAGGTTCAAGTCCACATTTATGTCAGTGCTCACAAGATCATTGTTCTGCGGTTCTGCCTACGGCCTCCCTGTGGGCTTGCCTTCTCCCCTGGGGGCTTCCTGCGCGCGGGCATCCTCCTGTGCACGTGCTGCTGTGTGGCCCTGTTGCAGCTCCATTATTACTGTGCATGGTTCATTTTCTGTGTATGTGAAGGGCTGGTGTGCATGCGGTGCTGCTTCAGTTACATAAGGGGACTTATGGTTTTCCCTTTTGTCTTACAGATATCGGGACGTCCCTCCTGGGGCCGCCCGGTCTGCTTTACCTGGTTAATTCTTAAGGGGAAATAATTTAGGGGCCTAAAATTTTTCCTCCCACTCCCGGGACATTAATTAAAAGGGGCATCCCGGGTAGCTTACTGCGTAAATCCCCTGGTGATTGCGAACACCATACAAGTTCACCGTTATGGAGGCTTCCAGTGATACCGGAAACAGCTCTTCGGGGCAATCCAGGCTGTGTGGGGGTTGCGGGGCTCCGCTCCCTGGTGATGATGTTTTTCTGTGCGCGCCTTGCGCTCAACAGAATCTTGCACGTCTGACCAGTAACAATGCTTCTGGCTCGTCGCAACCTCAGTCTTCTCCCACACCGCCTCATCTGTTCCGGACCCCGGGTGACCTGGTCACGGGTGGGGATTCACATTCCGAGTTGTGCGGCCACCTGGCTGCTCTCGAGAAATTATTGACCGCTTCGGTAGCCCAGAAAGCTACGGCTAAGCGCAAACACCTTGCTGTCCCTCCAATCTTGACCGCCGACACCTTGGCGGAGGCATTGGAGTGTTCTGATGGTCCGCCTTCTGAGGAAGGGGAGCTCTATGAGGATTCAGAAGAGCACGATTTGGGCTCTTCGGAGGCTTCTGGAGAACCGGCCACTGTTGTGCCTATTGATACTCCTGCTGTTTTACCTATGGTGTATGAGGTTTTATCCCTGGACCCGCCGGCGGCAGCCCCTCCGCCTAAGGGTGAGCTTTACGACTTACCTAAGCCGTGTTTGGTTTTTCCCAAGCAACAACATTTTGAACATGTTGTGCTTAAGGAATGGGAACAACCCACGCGCCTTGTTGGGGTTCCTCCCAGCTGGGATAAACGGTATCCCTTTGCGGAGGACCTTGTCAAACTTTGGTGTGTGCCCCCTGTTGTGGATTCTCCGGTGCTGGGGCTCTCCAATACTTCGGTTTTGCATTCTCCGGATACCACTACCATCAAGGATGGCGAGGATCGCCGTGTGGATCAGCTGGCCCGCCATGGTTTCGTCAGTATTGGTTCGGCCCTGCGGCCGGTTTGTGCCTCTTCGCTTGTCATTATGGCTCTTCGGTCCTTGGTCAGGGACTTGAGCTCTGGTTTGGACTCGTCTTGTGATGAGTTTGCTACTCTTCAGCAGTGTGAGGCCTTTGCTTCTTTTGCCTTGACGGCCCTTGATGATGCTATGGCCATGTGTGGCAGAGCTTCTGCCTTGTTTGTGGCTATCCGTCGGTCTGTTTGGCTGCGTCAATGGACGGCTGATGTCGGTGCTAAGCGGTCTCTGACCTCCCTGCCTTTTGTTGGGCTTCGGCTGTTCGGGGACAAGTTGGATTCAGTCACCAAGGGCGGTAAGTTGCCTCAGCGCAAGAAACCGCGTCGTTCCTTTTGGGGTGCGGCTTCCTTCAGTCCCTCCTTTCGGGGAGCCAGATCGGGCCGTGGTTCCTTCCCTGCCTCCAGAGGCTCCGGTTGGAATCGAGGAAGGGGCCGCGGCCGGCCAGGTCATGCTTGGGGCGCCAAGCCCAAGCCTGTTGCCAAGCCCGCTCAACAATGAGGGGGGCGCCCTCACCCGTGCGGGTGGGGGGACGGCTACGACTCTTCTCCCAGGTCTGGGACCGGCTGGTCCCGGACAATTGGATCCGGGAGGTAGTGTCGGCCGGTTACAAGCTGGAGTTCGAGTCTCGTCCTCCTTCACGGTTTTTCAGGTCCCGAGTGCCCGCCGATCCTTCTGCTGCTCAGGGGCTACGGGATTCGGTAAGAAATCTTCTGGAACTGGCGGTCATCCGTCCGGTGCCTCCCGAGGAAGTGGGCCTGGGATACTACTCCAACCTGTTCACTGTTCCCAAGAAGGACGGTTCGGTTTGTCCCATTCTGGATCTCAAGTTCCTCAACAGGTTCATTCGGCCCCGGAAGTTTCGCATGGAGACGCTGCGGTCTGCCATCAATTCTCTGCGGCAGGGGGATTTCATGACGTCCATAGACATCAAGGATGCTTATCTTCATGTCCCCATCTGCGCAGCTCATCAGAGATTCCTCCGTTTCGTGGTGGAGGATCGGCACTTTCAATTCGTAGCTCTTCCGTTTGGCCTTACCTCGGCTCCGAGGGTCTTGACCAAGGTGTTGGCTGGGGTCATGGCCATTCTCAGAGTGCAAGGCGTTCGGATTTTGCCTTATCTGGACGACCTTCTTATCATGGCCCCTGCTTTCGATCAGTCGGTGTCGGACACCGGAACGGTGGTCTCCACGCTGGAAAGCTTTGGTTGGGTGATAAACTACCCCAAGTCCTCTCTGACCCCGGCCTCGGTGGTGTCGTTCTTGGGAATGACGCTGGACTCTTGTCAGCACAGTGTATTTCTGCCTCAAGCCAAGATCCTCCTGATTCAGGATTTGGCTCGGCTGCTTCTTGCCGATCCTCGGCCGCCCATCCGTCTGGGGATGAAGCTGGTGGGTTTGATGGTGGCCTCCTTCGAGGCGGTTCCCTTTGCTCAGTTTCACACCAGGACGCTTCAGCTTCACCTGTTGGCATCTTGGGACCGGCGACCACGGTCTTTGGATCGGCCCTTCCAGCTGTCCCCCCTGGTCCGGCAGTCTCTTCAATGGTGGTTGGTTTCTGCCAATCTTCTGAGGGGCAGATCATTCCTGCCTCCGCTCTGGGAGACTGTCACCACGGACGCCAGTCTGTCGGGTTGGGGGGGTTTCTGGAAGGATCTTCAGTTCCAGGGGCAGTGGGGGCTTCGAGAGGCTCACTTGCCCATCAATGTTCTGGAGCTGAGGGCCATCCGGCTGGTTCTCTTTCAGCTGACTTTGCATCTTCAGGGTCTTCCGGTTCAGGTAAGGTCGGACAACCGGACCGTGGTTGCCTACATCAATCATCAGGGAGGGACTCGCAGTCTGGACGCTCTCAGCGAGGGGTCCCTGATCCTGACCTGGGCGGAGGCCCATGTGCCTTGCCTGTCGGCAATCTACATTCCGGGGGTGGAGAACACGGAAGCGGATCTTCTCAGCAGAAGCTCCTCCCGGCTGGGGGAGTGGTCCCTCCATCCTCAAGTGTTTCGGTCTCTGTGCCTCCGGTGGGGGACACCGGAGGTGGACTTGTTTGCCTCTCGTCACAATTCCAAGCTTCCGGCCTTTGTGTCGCTGTCCCAGGATCCTCTGGCTCTGGCAGTGGATGCCATGTCTCTGAACTGGGGGAAACTGGGGTTCCTGTACCTGTTTCCTCCGATTCCCTTGCTCGGAAGAGTTCTAAGAAAGCTGACTCTGGAAGGGGTGTCCGCCATTCTCGTGGCCCCAAGGTGGCCAAGAAGGATGTGGTTCGCGGACATCGTTCGGCTGGCGGAGGATCAGTTCGTCCTTCCTCTGCGGCTGGATCTTCTCACTCAAGGCCGGCTGCGGTACCCCAATTTACGATCGCTGGTTTTGACGGCCTGGCTGCTGAAACCTCCATCTTGAAGGAGGAGGGTCTTTCGGATTCTGTGATTCGGACTCTTATCTGTGCCCGGAAGAGGTCTTCTTCGACCATCTATTACAGGACGTGGAGGGCTTACATTGCTTGGTGTGAGGCTCGTTCCTTGCCTTGTAGAGTCTTTTCTGTGTCCAGAGTGTTGGATTTTCTTCAGTCGGGTTTGGACTCTGGTCTCCAGCTGAGTACCTTGAAGGGGCAGGTGTCTGCCTTGTCTATCTTCTTCCAAAAGGCCTTTGTTCTTCATCCTTTGGTCAAGACTTTCTTCCAGGGGGTTGTGCATGTGCGGCCCCCCAGGAAGCCCTTGCTCCCTGTTTGGGACTTGAATTTGGTTCTTTCTGCTCTACAGGCTCCGCCTTTTGAGCCCTTGTCGGATGTCGCTCTCTCCTCCTTGACTCAGAAGGTTGCCTTCCTTGTGGCTATTACTTCTGTTAGGCGTGTCTCGGAATTGGCGGCATTGTCTATTCAGGCGCCCTACATGGAGCGCCATCAGGACAAAGTGGTTTTTCGTGTCAAACCTGACTTTCTCCCTAAGGTTGTTTCTGCCTTTCATTTGAATCAGGACATTGTTCTTCCCTCCTTGTGCCCTAATCCTAAGAATGACAAGGAGAGGGCCTTGCACTGTTTGGACGTTGTTCGTTGTGTTAGGTGCTATCTGCGTACTACTTCTGCTTTTCGTAGGACTGATGCTTTTTTCGTTGTGCCCTCCGGGCCTCGGAAGGGTTTGGCTCCGGCTAAGTCTTCCATTAGTAAATGGATTCGTCAGGCTATTGTTGGAGCCTATTCTGCCAAGTGGAAGGATCCCCCGTTTCGTATCACTGCTCATTCTACTCGTGCTGTTGGGGCGTCCTGGGCCTTTCAGCACCAGGCTTCTGTTGAGCAAGTTTGTAAGGCTGCTACTTGGTCTTCGGTTCATACCTTTTCTAAGTTTTACAACGTTGATGTGCGTGCTTCAGCTGATGCTGCGTTTGGCCGCAAGATTCTGCATATTGCAGTGGTTTGAATTGCATTTTTGCCTTTTTGGGTACCCGCCCTTTTGTGGACACTGCTTTTGGATGTCCCTACTGTTATTATTTAAGGTGAGTCGGGGTGTGTGACACACAAAGAATAATACCATTTTGTGATTACTCACCTGTACAATGGGTATTATTGGTGTGTCACACACCCCGACTCACACCCGCCCTTTTTGGTATCCTGGATCCTCTATATGGTGAACCATTGGTTTTGTTGAGGGTTCCTTTTAACTTCTGGTACCTTTTCTTACTGCTTTTCGATTACACTGGGAAATTGAGTGGGAGGTCCCAGGTATAAGCTGACCGGGTGGGGCTTGTTTTCGACTTCTCTCGGCACGACGCCACCTTGTGGTGAGTATTACCCTACTGTTATTATTTAAGGTGAGTCGGGGTGTGTGACACACCAATAATACCCATTTTACAGGTGAGTAATCAGAAAATGGTATTTTTTTGTTATGCCCTGTGGGCCTAGGAAGGGGTTGGCGCCGCCCAAATCTTCCATTAGCAAATGGATACGTCAGGCCATTATTGCGCCCTATTCTGCTAAGGGGAAAGTTCCTTCTTTTCGTATCACTGCTCATTCTACTCGCGCCGTTGGAGCGTCTTGGGCTTTTCAGCACCAAGCTTCTGTTGAACAAGTTTGTAAGGCTGCTACTTGGTCTTCTGTTCATACTTTTTCTAAGTTTTACAAGGTTGATGTGCGGGCCTCAGCGGATGCTGTTTTTGGCCTCAAAGTTCTGCAGACTGCAGTCATTTAAGTTATGCTTCACCTTGCCTTTGGATACCCATCCCTTGTGGACACTGCTTTTGGATGTCCCGATCGTAAGTATTAAAAGGGAAGCGGGTGTGTGGCACACCGAGAATAATACCATTTTGTGAGTACTCACCTGAAAAATGGATATTATCGGTGTGCCACACACCCCGCTTCACCTGCCCTTTTCGGTATCCCGAATCCTTTATATGGTGAAGCTTTTCTTTATTTTGAGGTTACCGCTGGATTTCCTGGTACCTTGTCTTTCTGACAGCCCCTCACCCCGTCTATCGGTGGGCCCCTGTTAGGTGGCTGCTGCCCTCCCTCGCTCTCCCTTGTAGTTCTCGGGGGGGGGGGGGGGGGCATGACTTTTCCATGTCACCGCACTGCATTGGTTGCACTGGTTGCTTTTGAATATGCCGCCGTGCGCGCTTGTACGGCGTTCCGCGGTCGGCGGCGACATTACCTCAGGCGCTGCTGCGCCATCATTGGTTGCTTTTTGTCACGTGTGCGGCTTCGCGCTCTTCGGGGGGGGGTGGGCCCTGTGGATGGCGCTCCTCGATGAATACTCGGCGCCATTTTGCTTCCTCGTGCTGCGTGGCTGGCGTCTACCTACCGCGGTCCGTGAGTGCCCCTGCGGGCTGTTTGTTTATATTTTTAATTATCGTGTATGCATACCGCTTATGGGGTCTTTACTATTGTCTTACAGGCGGGTCAAACTCAATTGGTTTTTCCCAGTCCTATCCCCTCTATTAGTTTTATTAAACTTATTGAGGCCTAGTGTGCTAATTCCTCCCTCTTCCCTAGCAGGCTATTGGGGCATCCCGGGTTGCTTTTACAGCGTGAACCTCTATCGGCCGATTGTGCCGCTATCACCATATGGAGGCTTCTCAGGATAATGTGCTCGGGGTTCCTTCGGGACAAGCCCGGCTGTGTGTGGGGTGTCCCTTACAAGTGATGACCATGTGCGGGTTTGTGTACCTCGTGCCCAGCAGGTGGTTGCGCTGCAGCCTGGTTTACTAGCAGCTGGGCCTGCGCCCCATATGGCTTTGCCTACTCCCCCACGCTTACATTTGACTCCCAGTGAGCTGCATACCAGTGGGGAGTCTCAGCCTGATGTGTCTACTAGACTGGCTAGTGTTGAAAAGTTACTTGCTAATACTATGGCGCGTAAGACCTCTGCTAAGAGGCGGCATTTCACTCCTAGTGTCGCTGTTTTCCCTATGGAGGCTGAAGAGTTTTTTGATCTGTCTGGTTATACCCCCCTGGAAGAGGGGGAATGGTTCTCTGACTCAGAATCATCTAATGAACAGCCTAAGGGTTATGCTGATTCTGGCTCTGATCCCTGGGCCCCAGATGATACTGATAGGCTATTCTCAGTGTGCCACACACCCCGCTTCCCCTTTAATTCTTACGATCGGGTTACTCCACCGCCAGGTGGCGACGTTGCAGAGGGAAGTCTTGAAAACGAGCCCCCTTCCGGCCTATATATACCTGGGACCTCCCACTTAACACCAGTGTTTTCTCTCTGCATGAGGCGACAAGACAGAAGAAAGAAGTCTCCTGCTTGCAGGTAGCCGGGGTCTTACCCCGGCACCCCCTTTGGGTCTATTTCTGCCCAGTTTTGATTGTTTGTTTACCTAGATGGTTAATGGAAGCCTCCCAGCCTAGGCTGCTCACTGGGCAACGGTAGATGGCACTATAGGTGCCTAAGAGCTTATCTCCTCCGCTTGACCCCACACGTGGGGCAATGCGGCTATCCGGCATGGTGATCCGGATTTGGGATGCCCCTGTCCCGAGGTTCCCCTTTGGCCATTTCTCTCCCGTTACGGTCCCTTCACTATGGGGGGGGGGGTGGTTTTTGGGGGGTTCTTATACTGTGTGCATGTGTGTTTTAACGTTAGTGCTGATTAAAGAGTGCTGGGAGTCTCAGGCTCAGCGCCGCGGGTAGCACTCATGCGGCCTGGACTGCTAGGGCTGTGATATGTGTGGCATGTTTTTCCTCCCCCACTGACTCCGAGGGCGTCTGTGTGGCTTGAGCTGGTTGTCTTGCAGCTCGGCCCCGCCGCACTTCCTCCTAATCAAGGAGTCAGGTGCGGGGGACTCGGCTGCAGGTTACTGGCTGGCTGGCTGCTGCTGCTCTTCGTACAGGTAAACGGTCCCCACCTCGTGTGTTGGGCCGTCCTTTTTACTTTCAGTTTGCTTCAGCATGTTTATAAAAAGTGTATGTTGGCTGGCTTCAGTTTAACTCTTTAGCCACTCTGGGGCTTTGCTATTGTTATTTATTATGCCTTTTTCTGTATTGAATGACTATGCTGCATGCTGCCTTTTCTTCTGGGGGTCTGACTGTTGTCTCTTTTCCCCCCACAGATCCTGGGATCCCCTCACTGCAGTGGCTCTCCCGGTTCTGTTATACCTGGCTAGCCTTAGTACTCTAAATTGGGTTTTGTCCTAAGGTTTTAAAAAAAAAAAAAAAAAAAATTTTAATCCTCCCTTTCCCGGGACATTAATTATAAAGGGGCATCCTGGGTGGCTTAGTGCGTAAAACCCTGGGTTGTTGCGAATACCATAAATTCACCATTTGGAGGCTTCCGACAATACCGGAAACGGCTCTTCGGGGCCATCCAGGCTGTGTGGGGGCTGTGGGGTTCCGCTCCCAGGCGATGATGTCATATTATGCATTCCATGTGCAAAGCAGAACATTGCACGCCAGTCTGTCGCTCCGGCTTCTGGCTCCTCGCAACTTCCGTCATCTCCTACCCCCCCTCCCTTATTCCGGTCCCCATGCATTGTCAAGGGTGGGGATTCACAAGCCGAGGTGTGTACACGATTGGCCAACCTCGAGAAAATAATTTCTGCCAAAGTAGCTCAGAAGGCTACAGCGAAGTGGAAACACCTTTCTCCAGCAGCACCTGCTTCGGAGGATGAGACGTGCAAAATAGTGGATTGGTCCGATTGTCCCCCTGATGAGGAGTCGGATGAGCCTGCAGATCAGCTAGGGATTGACGCTGTTGGCGATCAGGCTACGGGGGTGTCCTTTGACACCCCTTCCATTCTGGCTCAAATGTTTGAAATTTGAGGCAGTCGCCCTGCCAAAGGGTGAGTTATTTGATGTTCCCCAGCCGCGTTTGGTTTTTCCCAGGCAACAGCACTTTGTGAGGGTTATCCTTAAGGAATGGGAACAATCCACGCGACTGGCTGGAATTCCTCCCAGTTGGGATAAACGCTATCCCTTTCCGGAGGATTTGGTGAAGCTTTGGTCAGTTCCCCCTGACGTCGATACCCCTGTGTTAGGGCTGTCTAGCACGGCTGTGGTACAATCTGAGACCACTGCCATTAAGGATAGTGAGGCTCGTCGGATTGATCAATTTGCTCGCCATGGTTTTATCAGTGCCGGATCGACACTGCGGCCAGTGTGTGCTTCGGCGCTTCTTCTGTTGGCAGTTAGGTCCATGATTAGGGATCTGTACGCAGGTCTTGATCCCGCTTGTGATGAGTTTTGTACTCTTAAACGGTGTGAGTCATTTATTTCCTTTGTCTTGACCGCTCAGGACGATGCTCTAGCGATGAGTAGCAGGACAGCGGCTCTGCTGGTGGCAATTCGTCGGTCAGTGTGGCCAAGCCCAAACCTGCTGGTAAGCCCGCTCAGGGGCTGCCCTCACCCGTGCGGGTGGGGGGACGATTGTGACACTTTTCCCTGGTCTGGGACCAGGAGGTTCTGGACAGATGGATCCAGGAAGTGGTGTCGTCCGGTTACAAGCTGGAGTTCGAGTCTCGCCCTCCTTCACGGTTCTTTCGGTCTCGGGTGCCCACCGATAATTTGGCCGCACAGGGGCTCCTGGCGTCGGTAAGGAATCTTTTGGAAATGGCGGTCATCCGGCCGGTGCCGCGCTTAGAGGTGGGCCTCGGTTTCTACTCCAATCTTTTCGCAGTCCCCAAAAAGGACGAGTTGGTTCGTCCCGTCCTGGACCTGAAATTGCTCAACAGGTTCATCCGTTTCCGGAAGTTTCGCATGGAAACTTTGCGTTCAGCCATCGGTTCTCTTCGGCAGGGGGACTTCATGACGTCCATAGACATCAAGGATGCTTACCTTCATGTTCCCATATGCCGAGCTCATCAGCGTTTTCTTCGGTTCATGATGAACGACCAGCATTTTCAATTCGTGGCACTTCCGTTTGGCCTGACCTCGGCCCCAAGGGTGTTCACCAAGGTGCTGGCAGGGGTGATGGCCATCTTCAGATCTCGGGGCATTCGTGTCGTACCTTATTTGGACGACCTTCTCATCATGGCTCCGTCCCTCAATCAATCAGAGACAGACACCCGGATGGTGCGCTCCACGCTGGAAAGCTTCGGTTGGGTGATCAACTTTCCCAAGTCCTCCCTCGCTCCGGCCAGGGTGGTGTCCTTTCTGGGAATGCAGTTGGACTCTTGTCAACACAGGGTGTTTCTCCCTCAGTCCAAAATTTATCTGATTCAGGAGTTGGCTTGGGTCCTTCTTTCCAATCCTCGGCCGTCCATCCGTCTGGGGATGAGGCTGGTAGGTTTGATGGTTGCCTCGTTTGAGGCAGTGCCTTTCGCTCAATTTCACACGAGGACGCTGCAGCTTCATCTGTTGGCGTCCTGGGACCGGCGATCACGGTTGTTGGATCGGCCCTTCCAGTTGTCCTCCCGGGTCCGGCAGTCCCTCCAGTGGTGGTTGGTCTCGACCAATCTCTCGAGGGGCAGGTCTTTCCTGACTCCTCTTTGGGAAATTGTCACCACGGACGCCAGTCTTTCGGGATGGGGGGGATTCTGGAAGGATCTTCAGTTCCAGGGGCAGTGGGGACCTCAAGAGGCCCACTTACCCATCAATATTCTGGAACTGAGAGCCATCCGTCTAGTTCTGGCTCTTCTGACTCAACATGTTCTGGGCCTTCCGGTCCAGGTCCGTTCAGACAATTGAACAGCGGTTGCTTACATCAATCATCAGGGAGGGACTCGCAGTCTGGGTACTCTCAGAGAGGTATCCCTGATCCTGACCTGGGCGGAGGCCCATGTTCCTTGTCTGTCGGCGGTTTACATCCCAGGGGTGGAGAACCAGGAAGCGGACCTGCTGAGCAGGGGCTCTTCCCGTCTGGGAGAATAGGCTCTCCATCCTCAGGTTTTTCGGTCACTGTGTCTCCGATGGGGACACCGGAGGTGAACCTGTTTGCCTCTCGTCACAATTGCAGGCTCCCGAACTTCGTGTCGCTCTCCCAGGATCCTCTGGCTCTGGCAGTGGACGCCATGTCTCTGAGCTGGGGGGATCTGGGGTTTCTGTACCTGTTTCCCCCGATACCCATGCTGGGCAGGGTGGTACGGAAGCTGGCTCTGGAAAAGCTGTCCGCCATTCTCGTAGCCCCAAGGTGGCCAAGGCAAGTATGGTTCGCAGACATCGTTCGACTGGCAGTGGACCAGCTCGTTCTGCCTCTTCGGCCCGATCTGCTCACTCAGGGTCAGCTGTGTTACCCCAATTTACCAACGCTGGGTTTGACGGCTTGGCTGCTGGGTCTTTCTGACTCCGTCGTTAAGACTCTGATCAGTGCCCGGAAGAGGTCTTCTTCTATCATCTACTATAGGACTTGGAAAGCCTATATCGCTTGGTGTGAGATTAGATCTTTGCCTTGTAGGGTCTTTTTGGTCTCCAGGATTCTGGAGTTTTTGCAATCAGGGCTGGACTCTGGTCTTCAGCTGAGTACTTTGAAGGGGCAAGTTTCTGCCTTATCTATCTTTTTTCAGAAGCGTTTGGCGCTTCATCTTTTAGTTAAAACTTTTTCCCAGGAAACCTTTACTCCCTGTTTGGGACTTGAATTTGGTTCTTTCCGCTCTTCAGGCTCCTCCCTTTGAGCCTTTGCAAGATATTGCTTTGTCTACCCTGACTCAGAAGATTGTCTTCTTGGTAGCTATCACTTCGGTTCGGCGTGTCTCGGAGTTGGCGGCCTTGTTTATTCAGGCGCCCTACTTTGAGAGGCATCAGGATAAAGTGGTTTTTCGGTTCAAACCGGACTTTCTTCCTAAGGTTGTTTCTGCTTTTCATTTGAATCAGGATATTGTTCTTCCCTCCTTGTGTCCTAAGCCTAAGAATGACAAGGAGAGGGTTTTGCATTGTTTGGATGTAGTACGCTGTGTTAAGTACTATATGATTGTTACTTCTCCTTTTCGTAAAACTGATGCCTTTTTTGTTGTGCCCTGTGGGCCTAGGAAGGGGTTGGCGCCGCCCAAATCTTCCATTAGCAAATGGATACGTCAGGCCGTTATTGCGGCCTATTCTGCTAAGGGGAAAGTTCCCCATTTTCGTATCACTGCTCATTCTACTCGCGCCGTTGGAGCGTCTTGGGCTTTTCAGCACCAAGCTTCTGTTGAACAAGTTTGTAAGGCCGCTACTTGGTCTTCTGTTCATACTTTTTCTAAGTTTTACAAGGTTGATGTGCGGGCCTCAGCGGATGCTGTGTTTGGCCGCAAAGTTCTGCAGACTGCAGTCATTTAAGTTATGCTTCACTTTGCCTTCGGATACCCATCCCTTGTGGACACTGCTTTTGGATGTCCCGATCGTAAGAATTAAAGGGGAAGCGGGGTGTGTGGCACACTGAGAATAATACCATTTTGTGAGTACTCACCTGAAAAATGGATATTGTCAGTGTGCCACACACCCCGCTTCACCCGCCCTTTTCGGTATCCCGGTTCCTTTATATGGTGAAGCTTTTTCTTTATTTTGAGGTTACCATTGGATTTCCTGGTACCTTGTCTTTCTGCTTTTTAAACCACTGGTGTTAAGTGGGAGGTCCCAGGTATATATAGGCCGGAAGGGGGCTCGTTTTCAAGACCTCTCTGCAACATCGCCACCTGGCGGTGGAGTAACCCGATCGTAAGAATTAAAGGGGAAGCGGGGTGTGTGGCACACTGACACTATCCATTTTTCAGGTGAGTACTCACAAAATGGTATTTTTGGTTCAGATCTTTGAAGTGCTTTCTATCTCTCCCCCAGCCACGGCACCTAAGCAGCAGGGGGAATTGTTTCATACTACTAAGCCACGTTTGGAGTTCCCTGAGCAATCTCATTTTAATAATCTGATGCTCAAAGAATGGGAGCGTCCTAGCAGGCTCCCCGGAGTCCCTAAGAGTTGGGATAAAAGGTATCCCTTTCCCGCTGATGTGGTTAAATGTTGGTCATCCCCTCCCGAAGCGGATGCACCAATTCTGAGTTTGTCTAACACCTCTGTCATGCATTCCCCTGACTCTACTACCCTGAAGGATGTGAGGACCGGCGTATTGATCAGCTGGCTTCCCATGCCTTTGACTGTGTGGGGACTGCACTGCGCCCGGTTTGTGCCTCTGCCATTACAGCTGTGGCTATTAGGACTCAAAAATGTCTTAGATGGAGCTCCTAATGATGCTTCTAGTGAAGAGTATAATGCACTCTCACGTTTTTTTTTTTTTATTATGTCCTCTCTGCCTTGGATGATACCATTAGGATGTGTGGCAGAGCCTCTGCCTTGGTGGTGGCTATACGCCACTCAGTTTGGCTGCGCCAGTGGGCAGCTGACAACGCTGCCAAGAAGGCTCTCACTGGTTTTCCCTTCAAAGGACTGCGCCTATTTGGGGACCGCCTGGACCTGTTTGCTAAGGGAGGCAAGTTACCCCAGCGCAGAAGACGGTCTCGCCCCTTACGGGGTTCAGGCTCCTTTCCTTCCTCTTACCGTGGATCCAGAACAGGGAGAGGGGCCTCCTTTGCAGGGGCCCGAGGAGATTTCTGGGGTAGGGGCAGAGGACGTGGCCGCCCTGGCCCATCCTGGGGCTCCAAACTTAAGTCTTCCCCCAAGCCCCCTCAGGCATGAAGGGGCGCCCTCACCCATCCGGGTGGGGGGACGGCTTCAGCACTTCGCTCACGTCTGGAGGCATCATGTCTCAGACCGGTGGATTCAGGAGGTAGTGTCCTCCGGTTACAAGATAGTTTGCTGCCTGGCCGCCCCCAAGATTCATCAGATCCCGGATGTCTCAGAACCCCCTGTCAGCTCAGGCTCTGATTCTTGCTGTGCAAAGCCTTCTGGAGCTGGGGGTCATCTGTCGGGTTCCCTTACGAGAAAGAGGCAAGGGTTTTTATTCCAACCTTTTCACTGTGCCCAAAAGAGGACTTGAAGATTCTCAACAAATGTGTCAGATGCAGGCGCTTTTGCATGGAAACTCTGCGCTCAGCGATCAGCTCACTGCGTCCAGGGGACTTCATGACCTCTGTGGACATCAAGGATGCTTACCTTCATATTCCCATCTTTCCAGGTCATCAAAGATTCCTCAGGTTCGCTCTGGAGGATCAGCACTACCAATTTGTGGCATTGCCCTTCGGTCTCACTTCAGCTCCAAGTTGTCCCAAATGTTCACCAAGGTACTGGCAGGAGTGATGGCTCTGCTCAGATCTCAGGGCATTCGCATTCTGCCCTATTTGGACGACATTCTCATCACTTCTCAGTCCCTCCAACAGGCAGAGCTGGATACTCAGCGAGTAGTGGCCACACTGGAGTCATTCGGCTGGGTGATCAACCATCCCATATCTTCCCTGTCCCCCTCCTTGGTGATGCCATTTCTGGGAATGAATCTGGATACAGTTCAGGCAAGGATCTTTCTTCTCCAGCAGAAGGTGGACAGTCTGCTAGCGCAGGTTCAGTTCCTTCTATCTTGTCCTCATCCCTCCATCAGGCAGGGAATGCAGCTGGTGGGCCTGATGGTGTTGTGCTTCGAGGCAGTTCCTTATGCCCAGTTTCACATGAGGCCTCTTCAACTCCACCTCTTGTCGGTATGGGACAAGGATCCTGCGTCCCTGGACCAGGCCTTTGTTCTGTCCCCCCTAGCCAGGAAGTCCCTCTCGTGGTGGCTGAACTCCAGGAACCTGTTGGCGGGCAGGTCCTTTCTGGCCCCCTGCTGGGAGACAATCACCATGGATGCCAGTCTGACAGGTTGGGGGGCTTCTGGAAATCCCTACAATTCCAAGGGCGGGGGGGCCCTCAGGAGGCCCACACCCCTATCAACATTCTGGAACTGAGGGCGATCAGGTTGGTTCTAGCTGACTTGACCCAACACCTTTGGGGCCGGCCTGTTCAGGTACGCTCGGACAACCAGGCGGCGGTTGCCTACATCAATCATCAAGGAGGGACCGGACCAAGGGGGCCCTCAAGGAAGTGTCTCTGATCCTGTCCTGGGCGGAGGACAATGTTCCCTGCATCTCAGCTGTGTACATTCC
Source organism: Gastrophryne carolinensis (assembly GCA_027917425.1). NCBI lineage: Eukaryota > Metazoa > Chordata > Amphibia > Anura > Microhylidae > Gastrophryne > Gastrophryne carolinensis. The sequence goes on from CM051243.1 coordinate 114,677,837, forward strand.
GGGGGTGGAGAATCTGCAGGCAGACTCTCTGAGCAGGGGGACCTCTCGCCTAGGAGAATGGTCCCTCAGCAACAGGGTGTTTCGCTCTCTGTGTCACCGTTGGGGTCAGCCAGATTTGGATCTGTTTGCGTCCCGTCACAATCACAAGCCTCCAGCCTTTGTCTCCCTGTCCCAGGATCCTCTGGCCTCGGCCACGGATGCTCTAGCGATGTCGCGGCTGGACTTTCAGCTTCTGTATGTCTTTCCCCCATTCCCCCTGTTGGGCATGGTTCTGCGCAAGATAGCTCAGAAAGGGGTGCCAGCAATCCTGGTGGCCCCCTGTTGGCCAAGAAGAGTGTGGTTCGCAGACATCATGCAGCTGGCAGTAGATCAGTACGCTCTGCCCAGGGTTCCAGACCTGCTCACTCAGGGACAGCTACGCCATCCCAATTTACAAACGCTGGCTTTGACGGCCTGGCTGCTGAAACCTCCATCTTGATGGAAAGGGGGCTGCCTGCCTCTGTTGTTAACCCCATGATCAGGGCTAGGAAAAAGTCGTCTTCTTCCATTTACTATAGGATCTGGCGTGTCTACATTGACTGGTGTGAGTCTAGGTCTCTTCCCTGTCGTGTGTTCTCTATCCCCAGGATACTGGAGTTTCTTCAACATGGTTTGGATTTGGGGCTTCAACTCAGTACTCTGAAGGGTCATGTTTCTGCCTTGGCTGTTTTCTTCCAAAGATCTTTTGCTCAGCATTATCTGGTCAATACCTTTTTTCAGGGGGTTACTCATGTGCGTCCCCCACATAAGCCTATGTTACCTGTCTGGGACTTGAACTTGGTCCTTTCTGCCTTGCAGGGTGCTCCCTTTGAACCTGTGCAGGAGGCTGCCTTGGCTATTACTCTCAAGGTAGTCTTTTTGGTGGCTATCACTTCTGTTAGGTGTGTTTCTGAGTTGGCGGCGCTTTCCATCCAGCCCCCCTACTTTGAGAGACACCAGGACAAGGTGGTGTTCGATTTAAACCAGATTTTCTGCCTAAGGTTGTGTCTGCCTTTCATCTTAATCAGGACATTGTTCTACCTTCCTTGTGCCCTAATCCTAGTAATCCTAAGGAGAGGGTTTTGCATTCCTTGGATGTGGTCAGGAATCTGAAGTTCTATCTGGAGGCTACTGCACCTTTCAGGAAGACTGATGCTCTTTTTGTGGTCCCTTCTGGTCCTAGGAAGGGTCTGGCTCCTGCTAAATCTACTATCGGCAAATGGATCCGACAGGCTGTGATTCAGCCCTACACTGCTAAGGGGAAGAATCCTCCCTTCAGCCTTACTGCTCATTCCACTCGTGCTATTGGTGCCTCTTGGGCTTTTCAGCACCAGGCTTCTGTTGAACAAGTTTGCAAGGCCGCTACTTGGTCTTCTGTTCATACTTTTTCCAAGTTTTACAAGGTTGATGTTCGGGCCTCAGCTGATGCTGCTTTTGGCCGCAAAGTTCTGCAGGCGGCAGTGGTCTAAACTGCCCGTTGTTGCCTTTTTGGGGATCTCACCCTACCTTACGGACACTGCTATTGGATGTCCCAGACGTAAGGAATCTTCATCTGGAGCAGGACATACTGTATACTAAGAATTATACAATTCTGTGATTACTCACCTGTAGAATTGATATTATGAGTATACAGTACGTCCTGCTCCACCCCGCCCTTGTTTTCTTTTTCCTTGGATCCCCTGTATGGTGATTGTTATCATTGTTGGCTTAGTTAGTGGTTGATTATGTTATCATTCTCCCGGCTTCTTGTTAACTGCTTTTCAATACTGGGAATTTGTGGGAGGTCCCGGGTATTTAAGGGGCCGGGAGGAGCCAATTTTGCTGTCTCTGCAGTCCAGCGCCATCTGGCGGAAGTAATACCCAGACTTAAGGAATCTTCATCTGGAGCAGGACGTACTGTATACTCATAATATCAATTCTATAGGTGAGTAATCACAGAATTGTATTTTTTTTTTCTTATTTTCCTCCTCCAAATCCTAGGGTGCGTCTTATGGGCAGGTGGGTCTTATAGAGCGAAAATACAGTGAATTGTAGTGGATGGCAGTTTATTCTAAGTATACAGCATGTCCTGCTCCAGAGATAATTCCTTACGTTTGGGTAATACATCCATTAGATAGCGCTGGACTGCAAAAACAGCAAAAAAGTGGCTCCTCCCGGCCCCTTATATACCAGGGACCTCCCACAAATTCCCCAGTTCTTCTCTGCAGTCTGGGCTGCGAAGGCAAGAAGATGGCTCTCTACTCGCAGGTGAGCGGGGCTATTAGCCTGCGGCCCTGTAGGACTATTCCCACCTGTTCCTTTTTTTCTGTCTCCCAGCTTTGGCTGCACTGGTCAGGTGATGGTAGGCAGCACCGCTGTCAGGTGCTTAAGGAGCGCTGCTCCAACCGCAATCCCCCACCAATGGGTAGGCGGTATAGGCCCATGGTGAGCCTTATGGGATGCCCCTCCCGCGCTGTTGCCCCTCGCCCCCTATCCATCGGTGGGCCCCTGTTAGGTTGGCCGCTGCCCTCCCTGGCTCTCCCTTGTAGTTCTCAGGGGGGGGGGTGCGTATTCTTCACTCCTTGTGATTGTATCCTTGGTAGCTTTGGCTTTTGTGTCTCCGCATGAATTAGTTGCACTGGTTGCTTTTTTTAAAAAAATGCTGCCGCGCGCGCTTGTACGACGGCGACATTACCTCAGACGCTGCTGCGCCATCATTGGCTGGCATTGTCACATGGGCGCCTTCGCGCTCTTCGGGGGGGGCGGGCCTTGCGGATGGCGCGTTCAGCATCACTGACTCCGCGGCCAGCCCCTCGAGGTATCTGCGGGCGCCATTTTGCTCTCCTTGTGCTGTGTGGCTGGCGCCTACCTTTCCGCGGTCCGTAAGTGCCCCTGCGGGCTGGCTTATTTTTATATCTTATGTATGCATGCCGCTTACGGGACCTTTCTGTTATGTCTTGCAGGCTGGTCAAACTTAATTGGGGTTTCTCCCGGTCCTATCCCCTCTATTTAGCTTAACTTTATTAGAGGCCTATTCTGCTCTTTACCTCCCACTTCCCTAGTGGGCTATTGGGGCATCCCGGGTTGCTTTTATAGTGTGAATCCCTATTGGCTGGTTGTGCCGCGATAATCACCATATGAAGGCTTCCAGCTGTATTGGTGCGGGAATCGCTGATCCATTCCCTTCCTGCGGGGCATCCAAAATGGGATGCCCTGCTGTGTGGTCGCCCGCTACACTTACCTTAATCCCGGTCCAACGGCGCATGCGTGGACCGCGGCCGCATCCCTGCTATCCCTCTAGCAGGGCGCGTGCCTGCACCGGCCATTTGTGAGATGCTGCCACCAGCTCACTCGGAGCTGCTGAACTTAGACGTCCATAGCAGCGGCTCAGAGCGTGCTGATTGGACGAGCGGCTGCGCATGCGGTGAGGTGATTTGAGTTGAAGCTGGCGATCTGGGGGATTTCACATAACTCCGGGGGAGTGGACCAAAACCCAGGATAAAAATCCTGGGTTTTGGTCCACTTTAACAACACAAACTGGATTCAGTCGGCCATATTGCTTCCTGGCTGAGCAACCTCAATCTCAGTGATGATGCAGTCAGTAATAGTACACACAGCTCAGCAATGGGGAGCACTTCAACCCAGCTGTCATTCTGTGACAGTTTGGTTGTAACTGAATTAAGTAGCATATCGCATGCCGTTTTTATGGATATTTTTTTTTAGGTACAGGGCTAGGGTTGAAAGGTAACCATACAAACGTCCTTTCTGAATATAGGTGTACTTTAATGCACCTACAGGATTATTGTTCCACCTCTGGTATGCATTATTATCAATGTCTTTAATAAAACAATGAATGGTGTAGTGAAGTAGTGTAGTGGAAAAGAAGTCTTCCTTGTGGACCCCCAGTGCTTATGATCCTAGATCTCAATCTCTCAATACAAAAAAACAGCCCCGCCAAATTGGGATGTACCACTGTGTGAACCCCAATTGTAAAGAACAACTCTCCTTAGCCCGGTCCTATGGCACATGCACAAGCTCTCTTCCAATCATAGCCATTTCCTATACATATCTGCATATCCTTTCTGAATGGCTTGGTGCGGGAGCACGCAAGTGTGGCGGCGCCCTGGTTGGGGAGTGTGTACACACAGATGGGCATCCAGACCTTTTAGATTCCAGGGCTGTCATGAGGGTTTTGTTCCGCTTTAATTACTAGAGTGGTGTTTTTCTTTAACTATACTGGTATATCTTTCTCCACCGTTTCTGGTGTCCGATTGTGAGGCAGACCTCTCAAGATACATCTTGATGTTACTGCTTATGACAAATAATAACTTGTACCTTGTTGCAAACTAAAGCATTTGGTAGCAACCCCCTTATAGCCTGAAGTGATGGAACAACTTTGCTATGTGTCCTGATCTCCTTTTTACCCAAGTAGGGTGTTAAGCTGCATGCATAGACTGAATCATCTGTTTAATATGTAGAAAGTTGACTTTTTAACCTATATTTACAGACAACCTTGCCGCTGTAGTGACAACTGTATCAGAATATCTTGGTGTTGTCAAAGATGCCTTAGATGAGATGGAACAGGTCAGATCTATATTGATGTTTTAATTTGCTACTATTGCAGATTACATTTTTGTTTTTACAAAAAGTGCTAAAATACTCCTCTTTTATTCCATTCTGGTACATTTATTTCAGATACACATGGGTCCTAGCCAGAGGTGTGACTGCAAGCTTAAAGTGAACCAACACCCGTGTGGGCGCAGGTGTTGGCACTATCGCTATAAGACAGTCTAGAATGCTGGAATGCTGGAGTCCCCCGCACATACCCCCCCCCAGAATGCCCATATTTGTTACCTTAGCCTCAGTCCTTCACCACGAATACAGCGCCTGTCGCTGCAAAAGCCCGACGGCCAATCAGTGTGCTGTATTCCCAGCGAGGTTAGAGGCTAAAGTGAGATTTACGGGCAGTCTGGGGGTTGTGTGCAGGAAAAAATCAGGACTCTACCTCTGCCCTCCTCCCCCTGTGCCCCAGCAATATCTGGCAGTCTCTAAGGCTTGAAGGAGGGTGTGAAGCTTCTTTTGTAAACATTTTAGTTCCATCACATTTATTTTACGTTAAATTTTTGTAGCAATCTTTCCAGAAAAAAGGGAAGCCCTTTGTCTTCTAGGCAGGGGCGGGCGGGCCATATGGCAAACCGGGACTTTTCCCGGTGGGCCGCACCTACCCCACACTGTCATTTGATAGCACACGCTGCAAGGAAGAGAGTTGGGCCATCCAGTCCACATGACAAAAAGCACTGGCCGCTTTAAAGTGGACCAACACCCAGGATTTTGACTATCCTGGGTATTGGTCCACTTCTGCGGGGCACCCCGATCGTGGGCCCCTCTGTGTGAAGACCCCGAAAACTCACCTGACACCGCTCCCACGTGACTCGCTCATCCAATCGCCGTCGACAGACAAGGAGTGGCAGCGACGGACAAGTTGAGCGCGGGCCGCCTCCCGCACGTCCCTCTCACAGGTAGTGCGTCCGCGCTGGCCATTCACAAACGGCCCGCGCATACGCCGCTGTAACAAGGATCAGGTAGGATTTTTGGGGATCTGGGGGGGTTTCACACAGCCCGATTGGGGTGCCCCGCAGTCATGGAGCTGATCGGTCCGGGAATCTTATAGATTCCCGGGCCGATCAGGGGAGGGTGTTGGTCCACTTTAAAGCCTCTCTGTTACTTTGGGGGATGTTAATAAAGACCCCCCCTGTGTATGATGTGTGGGGGTGGTGGTACACTGCCCCCCCCCCCCAGAGGGCGAGCAGTCAGGTGATCTGTGATCACTTTCATGCTACCTGACTGTGTCCCCTCTGAGGCTTTTTTTTTACTGCTCACATGCTGCGCTACCCACAGGAACGCGCCCCCTCCTATCTGGCCTGTACACACAGAGGGGTGGCTGGATGCTTTTTATTTTACTGCCCCCTTGTTAGCAAGTTGAACTGGCCAGAGTTTTATTTCCCTCCCTGTTTCCGCACCGCAGCACAGATATGGAGTGAGAGTGGATTGTAGAGGAATCCGGTTTCTCACTATATGGGGTTTTGTTCCTCACTCTTATATTAGGCAGACCCCATTCATTTAGCATCCGGTCCTCTACTCAAGCACAACTTTAAAGAGTAATGTCAGCCAGCCCTGGTGTCTGTTTCTAATTTGGGATGCCCCACCATATGAAACCCCCGGGATCGCCCGTAATTATCTGAACTGCAGTCTCATGGCGCATACACATGCTCTTCTGCCAGTGCACTGCTGATGTATCTTCATTCGTGCTTCCTAAACCACACTGCTTAGAAAACATGAATGATGGCACAACCATGTTGATTGGTGGAGAGCCTGCACATGTGCCATGTGACCGTTGGTCGGGTAAGAAACTGGGGGTGTAACACAACAGGGCATTTCAAATCGGGATGCCCCCAACTGGAGAGGAACAGACACCAGGACTGGTTGAAGTTATTGTACTGTGCCTCAAGTCATTTAGGACTGAAGGTTCTCTTTATTTACTGGATCTGGGGGTCTGCTGACACTCTGCATAATAATGTTTGGGTCTGCAGGGGGAATCTATATTTGCTCTGCATATTCATGTCTGGGATGGGGTGTGCTGGTTTTGGGGGGACCTTTTCTATGCATATTATTTTGGGATCTACAGAGGGTTCTAATACAAGGCTCATACAATAATCTTTTAACTCAATTGGATGCAGATAGACAGCTAGACTGAAACAACAGAGACTAGTGATGCTTCCTTTCTCTAAATTATGTGAAATGAGCACAAATATGAGCAATAAGGTGGATGAGCAACAATGATGGGCCCCCTCTGACTTTCTGAGCCCTGGTGTGGTCGCACCCCCTCAAGTTATGCCTCTGGGTGCTATATTCCTGTGACAAGTGCATGTGCTGCAGTTCAGCAGAAGAGCATAGCTTAGCAACACATGGTAGGATGCAGCTTATTTTGACTCTTAGTAGTTCCTGGCAGCTTATTTTGACTCTTAGTAGTTCCTGGCATAGTAGTGTGTGTGTGTGTCTCTGACAACATGTCTGCCAAAATGCACGGTGCTGGGCGTTTTCAATTCATCGGGCTCCACTGTGCCCAGTACATCAGGGCCGGAAATGTCCCCGGCCAACTTTTGGCCCCAGTCTGCCTCTGCTCAAAACCTATTATGGGGGGTTCTGCCCCTTAGCCTCTGAGGTGGGGGGTTTCTGCACACTGTCAGTTAATGGGGGGGGGGGCATGGATACCGGGCTGGACACAGTGCAGAAGGGCTGGTGTGACCAGTAAAGTCCCGGGCCATTTTTTAACCCCAGTCCGCCCCTGCTTCTAGGCCCTTAAAGGATTCCACTCTGAATAGACACAACCTGCTGCCAGAAGTCCATTAGCAAGCCAATATCATCTGAGCAGAACTTCATGAAGGATACTGTGGCTGGCCTGTACCCTGTGTATTTTTGGGGGGGGGTCAGTAAAGCCAAAGCGTTTCCATCCTCTGGCACCGCAGGTGGTGGTGTTCGACCTAATTTTGTAGGCCCACCACTCCGCTTCCTGGTTGACAAAGTCAGGGGCCACCTGCATCGAACCGCGGGCCTATGTAGTAGTGCAGCTTAAGCTGGCTATTTAGAATCTCCCAAGCTGGGAAGAAGAGAGAACAGCGTGCAGTTCGGAGATCATGTCCGTCTCTCCTCCTCCTCTTCCACTGCTGCTCTCTTCTGCATGGGGCTCAGCACTGAGCAGAGTGCTACAGGGACACCACAGATACGCTACATGCCAGTGGTTTTATCATTCAGCGCTCCTTGACTCCATGGCTTTCGGAAGGGCCATGTGTTTGTCTTTCAGGCCCTAATAGGATGCCACTCTGAATAGACGTTGTGAAGGGCGCAGTGCTGGGGTCAAGTTAAGCATCTGGCTGGGCTGCAGCTAGTGTATTTTTGTGGGGTGGTGGTTCAGAGGGCCACTGACTCATTCACAAAGGGATGGTCTGACCTCAGGGATCCATCTTGCCCTGTTGTACTGACTGGTAGGGGGACAGAAGGTGGCTACATGGATGTCACTTCCAATTCTACCCACCCAACCAACACAGGGAGCAGAGTGCACCTTCTTATGGCAGGTGTGGTGTTTCGGGGGTAGGGTCATGCTGTACTTGGAACTACTGCCTTGCTTTGAATGCTGCTGGCTGCCTTTAACTGGGATTGCCCCCTCAGTCCACCTTCCCTTGCGAATGGCTACTGATTCGATTTGGTGATTGTGATACTCCGTGGGCCTCTGCTCCTTGAAGTGCAGCTTAAGCTGCCCATTTCAGGTTCAGAGGTCATGCTGCACACAGGTTCAGAGGTCATGCTGCCTTTCTATTGTGTGGATGTCTGATGGTTGGTGCCTCGGGAATGCAACAGAAGGAACTCAACTGGAGGTTTCACCATCCACCGCTCCTTGTTTTTCTCTGGCCACATGATGCTTGCCAAGAGGACACATCGGGCATGAGACCAGGACTTTGAGAGCAGAGGTCCAGGTAGGGATTCAGGGGAGAGGAGTATGTATGGATGGATAGATAGAGATATTCTCTGTTTAACTGCCAATCTACCTAGAGATTTCGTCACCCTCTGATGCCAGACCATTTTTTACTATTTTGCGCTGTACATGTTCAACTGTGATTTTTGAAGGGGTTTCCCAGGAAGATTATATATTGTTTTTTTCTTAGCAGAGGGCAGCATCTGGGCTTTAACATGAGATGTTTGGTTTGTCATTTTTTGTTTATTCTCAACATTTTGGGTGAAATATGTGCAAAAAAAGTGTTGCCTTTTTTTCAGCAGAGTCTGAAAGGGAAAATATATAGTCCTGACTTCAGGTGATTGTTGTGCAACATGGCGCCACTGCAGTTGTTGCCATAGCTATAAGAAGGGATGTTGCTTTGTCACAGTTTGGTTTGGTCTCATATAGCAAGATTCTGGTCCTAGGAGCATATTGGAGTTACAGCACAGTCAGATTTGCTTCACATCTGTAGACATCTGGGAATACAAAACGTAAACGATCAGAATAATAACAGTAGTAACTTTCAAAGTGCCATCACCCCTCTTAAAAGATAAAGGGGGACAATAGACATTACAGATGAGGAAAGGGATAAATGGGATGTGGGGAGCAGGGCTTGGGAAGGGACAGGAGTATAGGTAAAGGGAGGTTAGCCATAGACTGGATAGGGTTTCCTAAATTAATTTGAAGGGCTGGTCAATGAGACATTTTTTCCAAGTATTCAACACGTCCTGTTCCAGAGTATTCCTTACACATGGGTTATACATCCACAAGATGGCGCTGGACTGCAGGAAGACTTGTGGCCACTCCCGGCCCCTTAAATAGCCAGGAACCTCCCACTAATTCCCAGAGTTTTTCTGCAGTCTGGACTGCGAAGATAGAATATGGCTCTCTACTGCGCAGGGAGTGGGCTTTTAGCCTAGGGCCCTGCAGGCTTATTCCCACCCGTTCTGGACCCACTGCCTCCCAGCCACGGCTGACGGTTCGGGTGAAGGTAGGACATCACTAGGGTAAGGTGCTGAAGGAGCGCTGCTCCGGGCCGCAAGACCCTGTACCAAAGGGTAGCCGACAGGCTTTTTATGGTGAGCCTCATTGGGATGCCCCCAGCCCTGTTTTCTTGGAATCTTCCCTTTTTCTTCCCCCTCCCTCCCTTCTCCACAGAGGTTGTGCGGGTTCCTTTCGCTTTAGTCCGCGGGGCCGGCAGGGGCGCCAGGGGTGCCTGCTATAGTGTTTTATTACTGTTTATTACTGATTTTATGTATGCGTGGGGCCGTTGTACGGCGCTCCGCGATGGTTGGCGCTTTTTACTGTGCGTTTATTCTTAGTTTACAGTACGTCCTGCTCCAGATAAGAATCATTACACTTGGTTATTACTCCGCCATATGGCGCTGGACTGCAGAGACTGCGAAATTGGCTCTTCCTGGCCCCTCAAATACCCGGGACCTCCCACAAATCCCCCGAATTTCTCTGCAGTCTGGACTGCGAAGGACAAGAAGATGGCTCTCTCTTCTCGCAGGTGAGCGGGGCTATTAGCCTGTGGCCCTGTAGGACTATTCCCACCCGTTCCATTATTAATGTGCCTCCCAGCCTTGGCTGCGCTGGTCCGGGTGATGGTAGGCAGCACCGCTGTCGGGTGCTTAGGAGCGCTGCTCCACCGCAATCCCCCACCAAAGGGTAGGCGATATAGGCATATGGTGAGCCTCTATGGGATGCCCGTCCCGCAGTATTGCCCCTTGCCCCTGTCTATCGGTGGATGCCGCTATCCCTAGTAGCTCTCGGGGGGGGGGGGGGGGGGTGTGTATGCCTTGTGCTTCTCTGTTTTATGGCTTCTTGCTGGTGTCATTCTCCGCGCTGACTTGGTTGCACTGGTTGAGTTTTTAAAAATGCCGCCGCGCGCGCTTCCTCTGTGTTCTGCGGTTGGCGGCGGCATTACCTCAGGCGCTGATGCGCTGTTATTGGCTGCTTGTCACGGCACCATTTTTTTCTCCGGATTCGGCTGCTGCATGGCTGCTCTACGCGGTCCGTGAGTGCCCTTGCGGGCGGCTTTATTTACCCTATGTCATTATACATGTCACTTATGGGGCTCTCTTCGCTTATGTCTTTCAGGAGGGTCGAAGTCTATTGGTTTCTCCCGGCCCTTCTCCCTCTATTTAGCTATTAAACTTGTGAGGCCTGGTGTGTAAATTACTCCCACTTCCCTAGCGGGCTATTGGGGCATCCCGGGTTGCTTTTATAGCGTGAATCCCTATCGGCCTATTGTGCCGCTATAATCACCATATGGAGGCGTCTCAGGATAATGTGCTCGGGGTTCCTTCGGACAAGCCCGGCTGTGTGTAGCTTGTGGGGTGCCCCCTACTAGTGCTGACAATGTGCGGGTCTGTGTACCTTGTGCCCAGCAGGTGCTTGCGCTTTAGCCTGGTTTACCAGTAGCTGGGCCTGCGCCATATATGGCTTCACCTACTCCCCCAAGCTTAAATTTGACTCCCATTGAGTTGCATACTAGTGGGGATTCTCAGCCTGATGTGTCTTCCAGACTGACTAGTGTTGAGAAGTTGCTTGCTAATACCTTGGCGCGTAACGCCTCTGCTAAGAAGCGGCACTTGACCTGATGTCACTCTTTTCCCTATGGAGGCTGATGAGTTCTTGGAACTGTCTGGTTATACCCCCTTGGAAGAAGGGGAGTTATTCTCTGACTCGGAGTCATCTGATGAGTGGCCCAGGGGTCATGATGATTCTGGCTCGGATCCCTGGTCCCCAGATGATACTGATAGGCTGTTGGCTCAGATTTTTGAGGTGCTGTGTATCTCTCCCCCGGTTGCGGCCCCCAGGCAGCAGGGGGAATTGTTTCATACTGCTAAGCCACGTTTAGAGTTTCCTGAGCAAGCCCATTTTAATAACCTCATGCTCAAGGAATGGGAGCATCCCAGCCGGCTCCCAGGAGTCCCTAAGAGTTGGGATAAGAGGTATCCCTTTCCTGCTGATGTGGTGAAGCGTTGGTCATCCCCTCCAGAGGTGGATGCCCCGGTCCTAGGGTTATCTAACACCTCTGTCATGCATTCCCCTGACTCTACTACGCTGCGGGATGGTGAGGACCGGCGTATTGATCAGCTGGCGTCCCATGCTTTTGCCTGTGTGGGGACGGGGCTGCGGCCGGGCTGTGCCATTACAGCTGTGGCTATTAGAACCCTGCTTAGAAGTCTCTTAGAGGGTGCTCCTGATGATGTGTCTAGTGAGGAGTTTAATGCACTCTCTCGTTGTGAGGTTTTTGTGACTTATGCCCTCTCTGCCTTGGATGATACCATTAGGATGTGTGGCAGAGCCTCTGCCCTGGTGGGGGCTATACGCCGCTCGGTTTGGCTGCGACAGTGGGCAGCTGACAACGCTGCCAAGAAAGCTCTCACTGGTTTTCCCTTCAAAGGACTACGCCTGTTTGGGGACCGCCTGGACCTGTTTGCTAAGGGAGGCAGGTTACCCCAGCGCAGGCGGCAGTCTTGGCCCTTTCGGGGCCAGGGCTCCTTTTCTTCCCCCTGCTGTGGAGCCAGACAGGGGAGGGGGGGGTCTCCCTTACCGGGGCCTGAGGAGATTTCTGGGGAAGGGGCAGAGGACATGGACACCCTGGCTCATCCTGGGGTTCCAAGCCTAAGTCTTCTCCCAAGCCCCCTCAGGCATGAAGGGGCGCCCTCACCCATCCGGATGGGGTGACGGCTTCAGCATTTTGCTCAATGATTCAGGAGGTAGTGTCCTCCGGTTACAAGAGAGTTTGCTGCCTGGGTCCCCCAAGATTCATCAGATCTCGGATGTCTCAGGACCCCATGTCAGCTCAGGCTCTAATTCTGGTGGTGCAAGGCCTTCTGGAGCTGGGGGTTACCTGCCAGGTCCCCTTACGAGAAAGGGGCAAGGGGTTCTATTCCAACCTTTTCACCGTGCCCAAAAGAGATGGGTCAGTCATGCCCATCCTGGACTTGAAAATCCTCAACAAATTTGTCAGGTGCAGGCGCTTTCGCATGGAAACTTTGCGCTCTGCTATCAGTTCCCTGCGTCCAGGGGATTTCATGACCTCTGTAGACATCAAGGATGCTTACCTTCATATTCCTGTTTTTCCAGGTCATCAAAGATTCCTCAGGTTCGCTCTGGAGGATCAGCACTACCAATTTGTGGCATTGCCCTTCGGTCTCACTTCAGCTCCCAGAGTGTTCACCAAGGTGCTGGCAGGAGTGATGGCTCTGCTCAGGTCTCGGGGCATTCGCGTTCTGCCATATTTGGACGACATTCTCAACACTTCTTAGTCCCTCTAACAGGCAGAGCTGGATACTCAGCGAATAGTGTCCTCACTGGAGTCATTTGGCTGAGTGATCAACCATCCCACGTCTTCCCTGTATCCCTCCTTGGTGACACCCTTCCTGGGAATGAATCTGGATACAGTTCAGGCAAGTATTTTTCTTCCCCAGCAGAAGGTGGACAGTCTACTGGTGCAGGTTCAGTCCCTGTTCTCTTGCCCTCATCCCTCCATCAGGCAGGGAATGCAGCTGGTGGGCCTGATGGTGTCGTGCTTCGAGGCGGTTCGTTATGCACAGTTTCACATAAGGCCTCTGCAACTCCACCTCTTGTCAGTATGGGACAAGGATCCCGCATCCCTGGACCAGGTCCTTGTTCTCTCCCCCCTAGCCAGGCGGTCCCTCTTGTGGTGGCTGGACTCCAGGAACCTGTTGGTGGGCAGATCCTTTCTGCCCCCTGCTGGGAGACAGTCACCACGGATGCCATTCTGACGAGTTGGGGGGGCTTCTGGAAGTCCCTGCAGTTTCAAGGGCGGTGGGGCCCTCATGAGGCCCACACACCCATCAACATTCTGGAACTAAGGGCGATCAGGTTGGTGCTGGCTCACCTGACCCACCACCTTTGGGGCCGGCTTGTTCAGGTACGCTCGGACAACCAGACAGCGGTTGCCTACATCAATCATCAAGGGGGGACCCGGAGCAAGGGGTCCCTCAAGGAAGTGTCTCTGATCCTGTCCTGGGCGGAGGACAATGTTCCCTGCATCTCAGCTGTGTACATTCCGGGGGTGGAGAATTTGCAGGCAGACTCCCTGAGCAGGGGGACCTCTCACCTGGGAGAATGGTCCCTCTGCGAGAGGGTGTTTCACTCTCTATGTCACCGTTGGGGCCAACCAGATGTGGATCAGTTTGCGTCCCGTCACAACCACAAGCTCCCGGCCTTTGTCTCCCTGTCCCAGGACCCTCTGGCCTTGGCAACAGATGCTCTAGCAATGTCATGGCAGGACTTTCAGCTCCTGTATGTCTTTTCCCCATTCCCCCTGTTGGGCAGAGTTCTGCGCAAGATAGCTCAGGAGGGGGTGCCAGCTATCCTGGTGGCTCCCAGGTGGCCAAGAAGAGTGTGGTTCGCAGAAGTGGTGCAGCTGGCAGTAGATCAGTACGCTCTGCCCAGGGTGCCAGACCTGCTCACTCAGGGTCATTTACGCCATCCCAATTTACAAACTCTGGCTTTGACTGCCTGGCTGCTGAAACCTCCATCTTGATGGAAAAAGGGCTGTCTGCCTCTGTTGTTGACACCATGTTAAAGGCTAGAAAGAAGTCTTCTTCCTCCATTTACTATAGGGTTTGGCGTGCCTACACTGACTGGTGTGAGGCTAGGTCTCTTCCCTGTCGTGTGTTCTCTATTCCCAGGATCCTGGAGTTCTTGCAGCATGGATTGGAGCTGGGGCCAATGTCTCTGCCCTGGCTGTTTTCTTCCAGAGGTCCTTTGCCCAGCATTCTCTGATCAGGACTTTTTTCCGGGGGTTACTCATGTGCGTCCCCCACGTAAGCCTATGTTGCCTGTTTGGGATTTGAATTTGGTCTTGTCTGCTTTGCAGGGTGCCCCCTTTGAACCTGTGCAGGATGCTGCCCTGGCCATTCTTAATCTCAAGGTTGTCTTTTTGGTGGCTATCACTTCTGTTGGCGGCGCTTTCCATCCAGCCCCCCTACTTTGAGAGACAGTTGCCTGAAGTACTATCTGGTGGCTACTGCACCTTTCAGAAAAACTGATGCTCTTTTTGTGGTCCCTTCTGGTCCTAGGAAGGGTTTGACTCCTGCCAAGTCTACTATCAGCAAATGGATCCGTCAGGCTGTGATTCAGGCCTATTCTGCTAAGAGGAAGAATCCCCCCTTCCGCCTTACTGCTCATTCTACTCGTGCTATTGGTGCCTCTTGGGCCTTTCAGCACCAGGCTTCTGTTGAACAAGTTTGTAAGGCCGCTACTTGGTCTTCTGTTCATACCTTTTCAAGGTTGATGTTAGGGCCTCAGCTGATGCTGCTTTTGGCCGCAAGGTTCTGCAGGCGGCAGTGGTCTGACCTGTCTGTTGTTACATTTGGGGATCCCACCCTACTTTATGGACACTGCTATTGGATGTCCCAAGTGTAATGATTCTTATCTGTAGCAGGACGTACTGTATACTAAGAATAAAAAAATTCTGTGAAATACTCGCCTGTAGAATTGTTGTTATGAGTATACAGTACGTCCTGCTCCACCCCACCCTTGGTTTTGCATTATCCTAGGATCCCCTGTATGGTGATTGTTATCATTGTTATAGTTTAACTCTCCCGGCTTCTCGTTAACTGCTTTTCAATGCTGGGGATTTGTGGGAGGTCCCGGGTATTTGAGGGGCCGGGAGGAGCCAATTTCGCAGTCTCTGCAGTCCAGCGCCATCTGGCGGAGTAATACCCAAGTGTAATGATTCTTATCTGGAGAAGGACGTACTGTATACTCATAATAACAATTCTACAGGTTAGTAATCACAGAATTGTATATTCCAAGTATGTCTCACACCCTGCTTTGGAAATATTAATTACACGTGGGTTATGGTCCAGTAGAGGGCGATCTTCTGCAGAGAGGACTAGAAAAATTAGCCCCTCCCGGTCCATAAATACCTGGGACCTCCCACACATTCCCCAGATTAGTCTCTGCAGACGACGACGACAGTCAAGATGATGACTTCTCTTTTCTTTCAGGTATGCCGGCCCGGCCCCCATTCTTCCTATTTCCACCCTGACCTCTTTTTTTTTTTTTTTTCTTTCTTGTTTCAATATTTTTATTAAAGCTTTGAGTTTCCAACATTACATATATTTGAAACTTATGCATTATAATGCCATCCCGCACAGGGGGGGTGAGAGGAAAAGCAATCGTTATGCCTCCCAGCTATGGCTGTTGGGTCTGGGTAAGGGTAGGTGACACCTTTTAGAGGTGTCTGACTAGAAGCCATGCTCCACGCAAATCCCCCACCAAGGGGTAGGTGGCCGTCAGGTTTGGTGATTCTGACTTGGGATGCCCTGTCCGTTCAGGAGCCTCATATCTAAATGTGGCTATCGGCTTCCCCCCTTACTCCCTGTTCCCAGTTAGTAGGGTGGGGGGGATCTCCCTCCATTGAATCCTTCCATTATATATATATATATATATATATATATATATGTTTTTACCTTCACGCGTTGACTACTGCCAGTGCGTGTGTGTGTGCTTGTGTGAATGCCTTACTTTTAACTTGCAGCCCGCGCGCTCGTTATCAAGTGGCGGCCGGTCGGGTGCCATTGTGCCAGCTCCGTAGCCCTTGGCTGGGGAGTGCGGCTTGCTCCTTCAGTCAGGGGAGGGGGCGGGGCCTGGCGCTCTTCGTGCCCGTTACGGCCTGCTCCCTCCTTTGGCGCAATTAACCAGCTCTCAGCCCTACTGGCTGGGAGCGCGTCTATACGTTTCCCGGGTTGGGGGGGCGGGGCCAGCGCGATCCAGGTTGGCCCACCTCCTTCCTCCTCCTTCTTCCCTGGTGCTGGCCGCCTTCTTCAGCAGCCGGCTGGTTGGTGAGTGCCTCCCGGGGCCCTTGTAAGGTTTACACTTTGATATGCTATAGGTATATATTATATGTCTGCGCTGCTAGCGCCCCGGGGCATCAGTATGCTTTCTTTTATTCTCAAGCACAGCTGGATGTCTGTATGTATATACTCTGGTATATAGTGGTAATATATATATATATATATATATATATATATATATATATATATATATATATATATATATATATAATCTGTATGTGTGTATATATTTTTATGTATAATTATTTGTTCTGCCTGCTTGTTTTTACGTGCATATACTAAAGGGGTCCCCCTATTGTGTCTTTTAGGTGGGACTACTGAGGATATTAAAAGGGGTTTCTCCCGGTCCTAGGGCCCTTGCTTCAAATTGGGGTTCCCTTTATTGTCCTCCCACTAACGGACTTTAAGGGGGATCCCGGATAGCTTTATAGCGTAATTCCAATTAGTCATTGCGACTACCCCAAAAAATCACCATATAGAGGCTTCCCAGGATACCGGGCCCGGGATCCCCTCGGGGCAACCCTGGCAGTGTGTAGTATGTGGGGTATCCCTTGTGGGAGTCAATGTGCAAATTTATGTACCATGTGCACAGCAGGCTATTGCGCGGCAATCCGGGCCCCGTGCGGACGGGTCGGACCCGCTGGCCTCATCTCCTACACCACCACGCCTGGCCTTGACCCCAAGTGACGTCGTCATTAGCGGGGAGTCGCAATCCGATTTCTGCGCCAGACTGGCCAACATTGAAAAAATGATTGCTAGCTCTGCGACCAGGAAGGCCCCAGCTAAAAGACGGCACTTGGCGCCCACTGCGCCAGCCTTTGACTATGATGATTTTGATCCTTTTGATTGGTCTGATTATTCCCCGCTTGAGGAAGGGGAATTGTTTTGCAGGTTCTGATGATAAGCAGTACCTGGAGGCTGATGCTGGTACGGAGCGCGGGGATACCGTGGATACCCCCAGGCTCCTTACCCAGGTTTTGGAAGTGCTTGCCATTTCCCCTCCAGTGGAGGCCCCTCCGCAACGGGGGGAATTTTTTTGGACCGCCAAACCCCGTTTGGAGTTCCCGGATCAGAAGCATTTTAACAATCTGATCCTTAAGGAATGGGAAAAGCCTAGCCGGCTCCCTGGTATTCCTCACGGGTGGGATAGGAAGTATCCCTTTCCTGTTGATGTGGTTAAACGCTGGTCTACACCCCCAGAGGTCGACGCGCCTATCCTGGGATTGTCCAATACTTCAGTCGTGCATACCCCGGATTCCACTACCTTGAAGGATAGTGAGGACCGACGTCTCGATCAGTTGGCTTCACATGCCTTTGCTTGTGTGGGTTCGGCCTTGCGTCCGGTTTGTGCTTCTGCGCTCACGGCCGTGGCTACTAGAGCTCTGATTAGGGGCCTTTTGAATGGTTCCCAATTGGATTCTTGCAGTGGGGAGTTTAGAGCCTTGACTCATTGGGAGATGTTCATTGCTTTTGTCTTATCAGCCTTGGATGATACTATCCGTATGTGTAGCAGGACCTCGGCATTGCAGGTTGCTATACGCCGGTCGGTCTGGTTGCGCCAGTGGGCGGCCGATAATGCTGCTAAGAAGGCACTCACAGGACTTCCCTTCGTGGGTCTGCACCTGTTTGGTGATCGTTTAGACTCTTTTGCCAAAGGGGGTAAGTTACCTCAACGCAAGAAGCAGTGCCGGCCCTTTCGGGGTTCGGGCTCATTCAACCCCTCATTTCGTGGCTCTCGGTCAGGCAGGGGAACGTATTTCACTGCATTCCGAGGAGATTCCTGGGGCAGGGGCAGAGGATGTGCCCGACCCGGGACTTCCTGGGGTACTAAACCCAAATCCGTTGCCAAGCCCGCTCAGCAATGAAGGGGCGCCCTCACCCTTGCGGGTGGGGGGACAGCTGCGGCTCTTTGCTCAGGTCTGGACCCTAGAGGTCACAGACGTCTGGATCCGGGAGGTAATTTCCTCCGGGTACAAGCTGGAGTTTGCATGCCGGCCTCCTCCCAGATTCATCGGGTCCCAGGTTCCGTCGGACCCATGGGCGGCACAGGGCCTTTTTCTGGCGGTGCAAAACCTTTGGGATATGGGGGTAGTTTGTCCAGTTCCCCCCCACAGAGCGAGGTTTGGGTTACTATTCCAACCTCTTTTCGGTGCCCAAAAAAGATGGTTCCATAAGACCCATTTTGGACTTGAAAACTCTCAACCGGTTCATCAGAACCAAAAAATTTTGCATGGAGACTCTGCGCTCTGCTGTCGACTCACTGCGTCCGGGGGACTTTATGACCTCAATAGATATCAAGGACGCTTACCTTCATGTGCCGGTCTTCCCGGGACACCAAGGGTTCCTCAGGTTCGTGGTAAACAACCAGCACTTCCAGTTTGTGGCTCTTCCCTTCGGGCTGACTTAGTCGCCCAGGGTGTTCACCAAGGTTTTGGCGGGCGTGATGGCCCTTCTCAGAGTCCAGGGCATTCGTATCTTGCCTTACCTGGACGACCTCATTACGTCATCCTCTCTCCACCAGGCGGAGCTGGACACCAGAACGGTGGTGACGACGCTGGAGAGGTTTGGGTGGGTAATCAATTACCCCAAGTCCTCTCTATCCCCGTCAAGGGTGGCTTCGTTCCTGGGTGTGATTCTGGATACCATTCAGACCAGGGTGTTCCTACCCCAGCCGAAGGTGGATGTTCTTCAGGCTCTTATTCTTTTTCTTCTGTCCAGCCCTCGTCCGTCCATCAGGCAATGCATGAGGCTGGTAGGTTTGATGGTGGCTTGCTTCGAGGCAGTGCCATTTGCTCAGTTTCACATGAGACCCCTTCAGCTCCATCTTCTATCTGTTTGGAACAAATGTCCTCTGTCCCTGGATCAGACTTGTGTTCTGTCCCCTCTTGTCCGGCGGTCCTTCCAGTGGTGGATGGACCAAAGGAATCTCCTGGGGGGCAGGTCCTTTCTTGCGCCCTGTTGGGAGACAGTCACCACGGATGCCAGTCTGTCAGGCTGGGGGGGGGGGCTTCTGGAGGGAACATCAGTTCCAGGGGCTGTGGGGTCCTCAGGAGGCCCATATCCCCATCAACATTCTGGAGCTGAGGGTGGTTTGGTTGGTGCTGTCGCACCTGCAACATCACCTTCGGGGCTTACCAGTTCAGGTTCGCTCCGACAATCGGACAGCGGTCGCTTACATCAGTCACCAAGGAGGGACTTGCAGCAGGAGTGCCCTCCGGGAAGTGTCTCGGATTCTTGCTTGGGCCGAGAGCAATGTTCCGTGCATCTCGGCATCTCGGTATATTCCAGGGGTGGAGAACCTGGAAGCGGACTCCCTGAGCAGAGGGACCTCTCGCCGGGGGGAATGCTCCCTCAGCAACAAGATATTTGTCGCAGGTGGGGGAGTCCGGAGGTGGATCTGTTTGCCTCTCGTCACAATCACAAGCTTCCGGCATTTGTGTCTCTGTCCCAGGCTATGGATGCCATGTCTCTGTCCTGGCGGGAGCTCAGTCTCCTGTATCTGTTTCCTCCCTTTCCCATGGTGGGCAAGGTGGTACGCAAGCTGGCTCAAGAGGGTGTGCCAGCAATCCTGGTGGCCCCAAGGTGGCCAATATAGGTGTGGTTCACAGACGTCGTCTGGCTGGCGTTGATCAATTCAGGCTGCCTCTGGTTCCGGATCTGATCACACAAGGTCAGCTTTGTTACCCCAATTTACAAACGCTGGCTTTGACGGCGTGGCTGCTGAAACCTTCATCTTAAAGGAAAAGGGTTTGTCTGAGGCCGTTGTCCAGACTCTCATCAGGGCTAGGAAGAAATCTTCCTCTAATATCTATTACAGGACCTGGCGGACCTACATTGATTGGTGTGAGGCTAGGGCCTTTCCTTGTCGGGTGTTTTCCATTCCTCGGATTTTGGAGTTTCTTCAGCATGGTCTGGACATGGGTTTTCAACTTAGCACCCTTAAGGGGCATGTGTCCGCTCTGGTGGTTTTCTTTTAGAGATCTTTAGCTCTTCATCCTTTGGTTAAGACCTATTTTCAGGGGGTCACTCATGTGCGCCCTCCTCGCAAACCCATGTTGGGATTTAAATTTGGTGTTGTCTGCCTTTCAGGGTCCTCCTTTTGAACCAGTGCAGGATGCTGCACTATCCATTCTCACCTGGAAAGTTGCCTTTTTGGTGGCTATCGCCTGTTCGGGTTTCTGAGTTGGCGGCTCTGTCTATTCAGGCCCCCTACTTTGAGAGACAATAGGACAAGGTGGTTTTCCGCTTTAAACCAGACTTCCTGCCAAAAGTTGTCTCTGCTTTTCACCTCAATCAGGACATTGTGCTTCCTTCATTGTGTCCTAAACCTAGCAATGACCAGGAGAGGGCTTTGCACTCTCTGGATGTCGTTAGATGTGTAAAGTACTATCTGGTGGCTACTTCACCATTCCGGAAGATGGACGCCTTTTTTGTGGTGCCCTCCGGGCCCAAGAAGGCTTTGGCGCACGTCAAGTCTACCATTAGTAAATGGATTCGTCAGGCCGTTATTAGGGCCTACTCTACCAAGGGGAGGGATCCCCCTTTCCAGATCACTGCTCATTCTACTCGTGCTGTTGGGGCTTCCTGGGCATTTCATTACCAGGCCTCTGTTGAACAAGTTTGTAAGGCTGCTACTTGGTCTTCTGTTCATACTTTTTCCAAGTTTTATAAGGTTGATGTGCGGACCTCAGCGGATGCTGTTTTTGGCTGCAAAGTTCTGCAAGCTGCAGTGGTTTAATTTGTGCACTATTGTCTGTTGGGATCCCCACCCTTTTTGGACACTGCTATTGGATGTCCCACGTGTAATTAATATTTCCGAAGCAGGGTGTGAGACATACTTGGAATAATACCATTTTGTGATTACTCACCTGTAAAATGGGTATTATAAGTATGTCTTACACCCTGCTTCGTCCCACCCTGAGTTGTATCTTGTATCCTCTATATGGTGAAACGTTTTTCTAATAGTTTTTATTGGCTCTTCCTGGTCCCCTTACTGCTTTCTTATACTGGGGAATGTGTGGGAGGTCCCAGGTATTTATGGACCGGGAGGGGCTTCTTTTTCTAGTCATCTCTGCAGAAGTTCGCCCTCTACTGGACCATAACCCACGTGTAATTAATATTTCCGAAGCAGGGTGTGAGACATACTTATAATACCCATTTTACAGGTGAGTAATCAGAAAGTGGTATTTTTTGCTTCTATCATGGCGCCGGCGCGTCACATGATCCCAATTTCGTGCCCTTCGGGGGGGGGGGGGGGGCGGGAACCGCGGTTTGACGCGTTCCGCGTCATGCGCCCGTGGTCCGCCCCTCTAGGTACTGCTGCCGGCGCCATTTTGTGGCCCTTTCCTTGCGGTGCTGACGCGGTCTGGTGATCTGCTTCTTTGTGCGCTACTGTCCGCTTGGTCCGTGAGTCCCTTACGGGGTTTTATCTTGGGTTTACTATTGTATGACTAGGGATGCTAATGTTGTGCATTATTGTGTCTTGTGGGCGGGTCCCCTTGACTGTGGCAATAGGCAGTGCCGGGAGAACCAATTTCCTAGCACCCCAAATAGGGTGGCTATTTAGCTGTGTCCCTGTACTGGTTATTGTGCATATTTTTAGTAAAATCACCATATGGAGGCTTCCGGGGATAATGTGCTTGGGGTTCCTTCGGGACAAGCCCAGCTGTGTGTTGCGTGTGGGGTATCCCCTGTGTGTGATGGTGTCAGGGTATGTTTACCTTGCGCCCAGCATGTGCTTGCGCTGCAACCTGGGCCGTCTGCTACGGGTCCCGGGGCTGCGCCCCCTTCTGCTTCGCCTACCCCCCCATGCTTACTTATCTGACTCTCAGAGAGGAGCACACTAGCGGGGAGTCTCATTATGGCTTGGCTTCACGTGTGGCCAGTATTGAAAAGCATCTTGCTGGGTCAGCCCAGCGTAAGGCTTCTGCCAAGAAGCGGCATTCATCCCCCGCTGCTTTCCTCTTTCCTGTTGAGGCTGAGGAATTTTTTGCCCTTTCTGGTTTTTGTCCCCTTGAGGAGGGGGAATTATTCTCTGATTTAGAATCATGTGAGGAACAACCTAATGTATATGGTGGTACCGGGTCTCCCTTTGGAGAAGACCCTTGGTCTCCAGATGACACTGACAGGCTATTGACTCACGTTTTTTAGTGCTTTGTATTTCTCCTCCTGCCGTGGCTCCGCAGCAGCAGGGTGAGTTTTTCCATAAGGTTAAACCGTGTTTGGAGTTCCCTGAGCAGAATCATTTTAATAATCTGATACTCAGAGTGGGAACGGCCTAGTAAGCTACCTGGGGTGCCCAAGAGTTGAGACAGGAGGTATCCCTTCCCTGCTGAGGTGATTAAACGTTGGTCATTTCCTCCCCAGGTGGACACGCCCATTCTCGGGTTGTCAAATACATCAGTCATGCATTCGCCTGACACTACTACCCTGAGGGATGGTGAGGACTGGCGCATGGATCAGTTGTCCTGTCATACCTTTGCCTGTGTGGGGATTGCGCTGCGCCCGGTTTGTGCCTCTGCCATAACGGCTATTGCTATTAAAGGTCTGCTTAAGTGTCTCTTGGATGGGGCCTCTGATAACGCTGGAGGAGAAGAGTATAGATCTCTCCTGCTTTGCTTTGAATTTGTTGCATATATTCTCTCTGCCATGGATGATGCCATTAGAATGTGTGGGAGGACATCTGCCCTTTTGGTGGCTATACGCCGCTCTGTCTGGCTGCGTCAGTGGGTAGCTGATAATGCTGCTAAGAAGGCTCTCACTGCGGCTTTTTGGTGAACGCTTGGACCTGTTTGCCAGGGGTGGTAGATTACCTCAACGTAGGAGACCGTCTCGGCCCTTTCGGGGGTCTGGTGCCTCTCTTCCCTCCTTCCGCGCTTCCAGGGCTGGTCGTGGAGTTGCCTTTGCTGGAGCATGCGGAGACTATTGGGGCATGGGCAGGGGACGTGGCCGCCCTGGTCTCTCATGGGGTCCCAAGCTCAAATCCTCCCCCAAGCCCCCTCAGGCATGAGGATGCGCCCTCACCCATCCGGGTGGGGTAACGGCTTCGGCTCTTTGCTCACGTATGGAGGCGACGTGTAGCAGACAGGTGGATCCAGGAGATGGTTTCCTCCGGTTACAAGATAAAGTTTGCAGCCTGGCCGCCCCCAAGATTCATCAGATCCCGGATGGCTCAAAACCCCCTGTCAGCTCAGGGTTTGCGTCTTGCGGTCAAAACCTTCTGTAGTTGGGAGTCATCTGCCCGGTGCCTTTCAGGGAAAGGGGACAGAGGCTTCTATTCCAATCTATTCACGGTCCCCAAAATGGATGGGTCCCTCAGGCCCATCCTGGATTTAAAGCATCTCAACAAGTTTGTCAGATTCAAGCATTTTCGCATGGAGACCCTACACTCAGCAGACACTTCAGACATCAAGGACGCTTACCTTCATGCACCCATATTTCCAGGTCATCAGAAGTTCCCCAGGTTTGCTCTGGAGGATCAGCACTACCAATTTGTGGCCTTGCCTTTCGGTATCACCTCTGCTCCCAGGGTATTCACCAAGGTGTTGGCGGGGGTGATGGCTCTGCTGAGATCTCGGGACATTCTCATTCTTACTTATTTGGACAACATTCTGATCACGTCTGTCCTTCCATCAGACCGAGCTGGATACCCAGGTGGTGGTGGTGACCACTCTGGAGTCGTTCGGCTGGGTGATCAACCACCCCAAGTCTTCTCTGACTCCGTCACTGGTGAGGTCTTTTCTGGGCATGACTCAGGATACATCTCAGGTCGAGGTGTTTTTCCCTCAGCAGAAGGTGGAGAGTCCTCAAGCTCAGGCCCAATTGTCACTGTCTTGTCCGCATCCTTCCATCAGGCAGGGGATGCAGCTGGTGGGCCTGATGGGGTCTTGTTTCGAAGCAGTACCCTATGCTCAGTTTCACATGAGACCTCTTCAGCTTCACCTCTTATCAGTATGGGATCGGGACCCTGTGTCCCTGGATCAGGTGTTCTGTCCCCTCTGGCCAGGCGGTCCCTCTCGTGGTGGCTGGAACAAGGAACCTCTTGGTGGGCAGGACCTTTATGCCCCCTTGCTGGGAGACCGTCACCACAGATGCCAGTCTGAAAGGTTGGGGGGGCTTCTGAAAGTCCTTGAAATTCCAGGGTCAGTGGGGCCCTCAGGAGGCCCATGCCCCTATCAACATTCTGGAACTGAGGGCGATAAGGTTGGTTCTCGCCCAATTGACTCCACACCTTCGGGGTCGGGCTGTTCAAATCCGCTCGGACAACCAGACGGCGGTTGCCTACATCAATCATCAGGGAGGGACCCGGAGCAAGAGGGCCCTCCAGGAAGTGTCCCTGATATTGTCTTGGGCGGAGGAGAATGTTCCCAGTATCTCAGCAGTGTACATCCCGGGGGTGGAAAATCTGGAGGCAGATTCCCTGAACAGGGGGACTTCTCGTCTGGGAGAATGGTCCCTCAGCAGCAGGGTGTTTAGCTCCCTGTGCCACCGCTGGGGTCAGCCAGATGTGGATCTGTTTGCGTCACGTCACAATCACAAGCTTCCAGTTTTTGTCTCTGTCCCAGGACCCTCTGGCCTTGGCCATGGATGTACTGGCAATGTCTTGGAAGAGCTTTCAGCTCCCCTATGTGTTCCCTCTGTTTCCTCTGCTGGGCAGGGTGCTGTGCAAGATAGCCCAGGAAGGGGTGCCAGCCATCCTGGTGGCCCCCTGTTGGCCAAGAAGGGTAGTAGATCAATTCGCCCTGCCCAAGGATCCAGACCTGCTCACTCAGAGGCAGCTACGCCATCCCAATTTACAAATGCTGGCTTTGACGGCCTGGCTGCTGAAACCTCCATCTTGATGGAAAAGGGGCTGCCTGCTTCTGTAGTTAATACCATGATTAGGGCTAGGAAGAAGTCCTCGTCCTTTATCTACTATAGGGTATGGCGTGCTTACATTGCCTGGTGTGAGTCTAAGTCTCTTCCCTGTCCGGTGTTTTCTGTTCCCAGGATCCTGGAATTCCTGCAACATGGTTTGGATTTGGCAAATTTTCTAGTTGCTGTCGCACTCTTACTCATATGTATCCCATGTCGGGTGGGTGTGCGGTCCGCGGAGACACCGCCAACAGAAATGTTGTAAAAGAACCAGCACTCCAATGCAAAAGTAAAGGTAAATGAGCTTATATTAGTAATTCAAACACCATAAATCGTGCAAAGCAAGGATTGGTTTCTGGTCGACGTTTCGGGGTGCACTGTGGCCCCCTTCCTCAGGACTAACCACATACAACCAGAACAGACAGTGAATAGCCATTATATACAAAAAGGGGGCCTACTGGCCCATAACCATCCAAAAATCCGCGCCTGACATCAATGATGTCACCGGCGCTCGGAAATTAGCATATCAATAAGAATGTTAATGCTGTAAATGACAATCGAGGGCCCCTTGAGGTCCCGGCTTACCTCTGCTATGCGCCCCTGCCAATAGAATCTGCAGGGCACCGCCACTATTGTCAGCAGGGGGTTGCCAAGCAACCCCATGCTGTCCCCCAATCAGGGAAGGTCAGGCGTGATGTCACAGGTCCCGGGAAATCTGCCCGGTAACCGATGACGCTGCCCAGGAGCCAATTGATTGGCTCTCGGGTGTAGCAGAGTTAGCACTATCTCCAGCAAAAGCTTTTCTGGAGGCAGAGCATCAGCCTCTGCACCCGACCCCAGTGCGGCGGTGTCTTAAAAAAGAACGCAACTGCAGGATATTGAAGAAGATATTCACAAAATAACCATATAACAATTGGGAATAAAAATTTGAAAAATAATAATGTGAAAAACTTATCCTACATAAAGAGAATTGCCCTTAAGTATGGAAATGGAACACCAATGATTTGCTTGGACTGGAGAATTGGGGTACACCCAGTCAGTCCTAAAGATAGGGGGAAGATTAATTAATATGAAAAGGGGGGGAAAGGAAAAGGTTAGTTCATCTGGAAATGGGCGGAAAAAAGTCAGTTCATCTGAAATTGGGGAGAAAAAAGGTTAGTTCATCTAGTATCCAAGAAGCTGCTGAATCCAAATGATGTATTGAGTCCTCGTGGAGCAACAGTGTCCAGTCTATGGATCCAGTAAGTTTCACGTTGGAGCAGGTGACGATTCCTATCACCCCCCCCCCCCCCCCTCGGTGGTCTGGGGATGTGTTCAATCACCATGCCCTTTAGTTCATGTGTCTGATGGCCATGTATATAAAAATGTACAGCTACAGGTTTTTCCATGTCCACCGGTTCTCCATTTCTTGCTTTCTCCTGATGAACTCGTACATCGCTTTTGTGTTTTTGGAAGCGTTTTTTGAAAGGGCCGATCGTCTTTCCCACATATAGGAGACCACAGGGGCATTTTAAGATATATACACAGAAATCCGTGTTGCAGTTGTAGTAGTCTCTGAGTTTTATTGGGCATCCCGTATGCGGATGTGAAAATTGTGTGCCTATAATGAGTGAATTGCACACATTGCAATTGAAGCACTTATAACATCCCAACTTGGATGAAAGTACCTGTCTCTGTGGATTGTATTTCTCCACAGGATCCGCTTTTATGAGTAAGTCCCTCAGATTACGGCTATGGTTATAAACTCTCAGTGGTGGTCTTCTGACCATGGGTGTCAGGGTCTTATCTGCAGTAAGAATGTTGTGATGTCTGCGTATAATACGTTCAATATATGGCAAAATGTCTGCGTAAACGGAATACGTTCTTCCTTTTTCTGTTTAGGATTCTCATTACTGAAGATGTGGCGAGCTTTTGTTATGGCCGCGGTCAAGATCTGTTTGGGATACCCTCGTTCTCTAAATTTGCTACATGTCTTCTCCTCCAGTGTCTCCAGTGTCTACTCCTCCAGTGTCTCACTGTCAGAGTGTATCCAAAGGACTCTTAAGAACTGTGAAATGGGCAAATTGTCAACCAGATGTCTGGGGTGTGAACTCTCATATTTCAAGAGAGTATTTCTGTCAGTTGGTTTAGTGAACAGGCCCGTCTTAATTCGGCCTGTGGAGTCCTTGTAAAGTGCCACATCTAGAAATGTGACATGGTCCCTTGACACTTCAGGGTTAAATTTAATGGTCGGGAACACTGAGTTCAGCATTGCAATAAACTGCTGGGCTGATTCCTCATCATCTTGCCAGATCATAATGATGTCATCAATATAGCGCCCCCAAAAGGTCACGCTTTTCTCATATTGAGGTGTGGGGTAAATATAACTTTTTCTTCCAATCCATTCCATACACTCCTTACTCTTGGGTTTCCTCCTCCTTGCTGATCACGTGACTGCAAGAAAGAAACAGGCGCGGCCCTCCCGGCCCATAAGTAGCAGCTGCCCCTAATCAGATCAGTTTTTCTTTCTTGCAGTGGCAAGATGACTGACTGAAGATTCAGGTAGCTCTCAAGGTTTTGGCAGCAAGCGAGGGACTGAACCCTGTCTGCTCTCTGCAGAGCCTTATTCCCATGGATCCCTCAAGACCCAAGTTTATGCCTCCACAGCATTGGCTGTTTTGGGGTCCGTGAAGGTAAGGTGGAAGCGCCGGGGTCTTGGGGCGCATACAGAGTGTATATGCTCTGGGCTGCAGGGTTCTCAGAAAGCAAGTCAGCCGCAGGTTTCTCTCTGGTGTACCTGCTGAGGATATTTTTAGTTTCACCCAACCCTTCCTTCTTCCAGTTTAGGTAGGCTTTATTTAGGAAAAAAGGTAAGATTTTTTTCTTTGGTATATGCCTTTAAGAGCTTGACTGAGGTCACACAGGTGGAGGTGGAGTATACCAGAACCACCTGGCTGTTCACTCACTCTCCCTCTTGTGCTGGAAGGAGGTGGATGTGCTGTCTCTGTTTAGCAGGTAAGAAGCTACGTCTGTGACCTGTGCTATGCCCCCCTCCCCTCGCACTTATCTTCGGGTGTGCATTAAGGACGGCTGTGCGCTCTTTTTTCCTCTCCTTAGCAGCGCAGCCTATGTTGTAGCCTGGGCCTCCTACCCCCCCCCCCCCCCCCCCCAAAACCCTGATATGCGCGCGGGGCGCCTCTCCCCCAGACCTCCCCTCTTCAAGATTTCAAGCGGCCATTCTATGGCCAGGGGGACATGCGTGTAGGAGGTTTTGTGAGTTGCAGGTGAGGCCTGATTTAGTAATAAGTGCCTGTGCAGTTTGATTCTGCCATCTCCCTTTCAGGTTGAAAACGTGTAGCAGGGTGAGTGGAGGTTTTGTGAGTTGCAGGTGAGGCCTGATTCATTAATAAGTGCCTGTGTAGTTTGGTTCTGCCATCTCCCTTTCAGGTTGAAAACTAGCAGCAAGGTGAGTGGAGGTTTTGTGAGTTGCAGGTGAGGCCTGATTCATTAATAAGTGCCTGTGTAGTTTGATTCTGCCATCTCCCTTTCAGGTTGAAACTTGCAGCAAGGTGAGTGGTTATATTATTATAGAATATAAGGATTTGACTTTGGTTTGGATTCTTTATATCAATCCTTTATTAAACAATTTTAAATATTTTTAAATATTGTTAAACTTTTTCCAAGTGTCTTTTATACTAATGATCATTATATTTATTTTTTACAGTATGAGATGTTTTATTAATTAGTTTTTCTCTTTAATAATAATTAGTGTTCTGTTTTTGTTATCAATTTAATTATTTTGTATTTACTCATAAGATAATTATTTTATCGCTTTTATTGTTTTTATTTATTATAATATCATTACAATGTCATTATAATATCTTTAAGATATTACTATAATACTCTTATATATAAGCGATTAAAAGTAAGTTCATTTCTTGAAAGAATGCTTTTAAAGAAGGAAGAAAAGAAAAGAGGGAAAAAGATCAGTTATTAATCCATTTGCCTCCTCTTTTATTTTTAGATTTGGAAGAAGGACAAAAAACAGGGTTGCGGTTCCTCCCGGTCCCTTTTTTAGGGGATTGGTTCAGGCTCAGGCCCTCTTGGGTCGGTTGGCCTATATAAAAAAAAATAAAAAAGATATATATAATAAACACCATGTGGGAGGCATTGGGGATAGCGATACGGCATCCCTCTGGAGCAGGAAAAGATCTGCCCTTTGTGCAAAACTGCATCCTCTAGGCAGCTTTTGGCACAGTATGTTCCGCCTGCGCCGTTATGATCGGCCTAGATCACAACAGAGCGGCTGATCGAGTATCTAGCACAGCGAATGCTGGAGGGAGCACGGCGGCTCATCCATCCCCTGTTTCCCCTCAAGGGGGTGAAAGCAGTGATGGACAAACAGGTTTTGCTTACAGGCTGAATAATCTGGAGAGGCAGTTGTCTTTGGTTTTGCCAAACGGGCCACCTATAAGAAAAGACATTTAGAGCCTGTGGCAGTAGTTGCCTCCTTCGGTGAAGAAGAGGATGAGGATTATATGGACGAGCAGGCCTCTGAGGGCAAGCTGCAATTGGAAGAGGATAGTAACTCCATTTTGTTTTCATCCGATGAGGATCCTCTCCTTGTGAATGAGACTGAAGGTCTACTTTCGGTAGTTTTTGATACCTGGAATATCTCCCCTCCTGAGGTTGTGAAAAGAAAGAAGGATGATCTGTTTAAGCCTGTCAGGCAAAGCAGGTGTTCCTTGAACAACCACACTTTTCTAGGATGTTTCTTAAGGAGTGGGAAAACCCTAATAAATTACAGGCCATTCCTAAGATTCTAGATGTCAGATATCCTTTCCTGGCAGACATAATCAAAATTTGGTCTTATCCGCCTGATGCGGACTCCCCTGTGGCAGGGTTATCTAACACTTCAGTGATGCCAGCCGCTACTATGGGGTCCCTTAGAGATCCCACAGAGAAACATATGGATCAGTTGGCCTGCCATGTCTTCGCCATGATAGGCTCCCTTCTCCGCCCGGTTTGTGCCACGGCCATTGTATCCCTGGCGTCGGGAAAGAAGATGAAGAAGAAACTAGCCAAGGCCAGGTCGCGCAGGCTGTCCCAAGAGTCCAAGGACTTTAAGGACTGTTTGGACTTTAATGCATTTGCCATTACTGCAATGGAGGATGCAGTCAGGTTGGCAGCCAGAACTTCTGCGCTCCTTGTGGCATTACGCCGTTCATTATGGCTCAGACAATGGTGAGCGGACGCAGCCGCTAAAAAGGCACTGACGGATTTACCCTTTTTAGGGAGCAGACTTTTTGGGGAAAAGCTGGACGGTATGGTTAAGGACGGCAAACTGCCTCAGAGAAAAAAATCGACTAGGCCTTTTCAGAGGTCATCGTCTTTTCGGCCCTTCGGAGGGGCAGAGAGGCCTTCCTCCCGCAAGAATTTTTGGGGTAGAGGAAGAGCGCGTAATAGGGCAGGAGGATCCTGGAGAAGTAGGCCTAAACCTCCAGCCAAGTCCACTTCAGCATGAGAGGGCGCCCTCACCCGAGCGGGTGGGGGGACGGCTGTTGCAGTTTGCTCATATCTGGAGGCGCCGCGTAAGGGATCAGTGGATCCAAGAGGTAGTGTCCTCAGGTTACAAGATCGAGTTTGCAGCCAGACCGCCCGCAAGGTTCCTTCGGTCAGGGGCATCCCGGAACCAGTCAAAGCTAGATGCCCTGAAGTCCGCAATTCAGCATCTTCTTCAAAAAGGGGTAATTGCTCGAGTACCCTTTCAGGAAGGTCAGGGGTTTTATTTACTCCAACCTGTTTACAATCCCCAAGAAGGATGGGTCAACTCGTCCCATTTTAGACCTGAAGGATCTGAACAAGTATATCCGCGTGAGACACTTCCGCATGGAAACGGTGAGGTCAGCTTTAACAGTAGTTCGACCCGGGGATCTTATACTACCATAGACATAAGGGACGCATATCTGCATGTGCCAATTCTTCCGGGGTATCAAAGATTCCTGAGATTTGCCCTGGAAGACGAGCATTTCCAGTTTGTGGCACTCCCGTTGGGGATATCCTCGGCTCCAAGAGTTTTCACTAAGGTTTTGGCAGGTCTCATGGCAATTTTCAGGAGCCAGGGGATTTGTATTGTCCCCTATCTAGATGATCTTCTAATATCAGCCGGATTGCAGCAGCAGATCCTGAAGGACACACATATGATCCGATCGTCTCTGGATGAATTTGGCTGGGTGATCAATTACCCAAAGTCTCATATCACTCCGGCACCAGTAAGGAACTTCTTAGGTTTGATTCTGGACACCGTCCAAGTCAAGGTGTATCTTCCAGAACAGAAGACTCGACTAATCCAAGATCAGATAGTGCTTTCTGGCTTGCCGACAGCCGACTATTCGGCTGGGTATGAAGTTGATGGGCCTGATGGTGGCCTGCTTTGAGGCGGTGCCCTTTGCTCAGTTTCACATGAGGCCCCTTCAATGGAATCTATTGGCGAGCTGGGATCGAGCCCCACAGTCGCTGGATCAGATCTTTGTACTAACGCCCTTGGCAAGACATTCCCTTCTGTGGTGGATGGACCCTCTTCATCTGTCTGTAGGCAGGTCCTTCTTGACTCCACAGTGGCAGTTCATTGCCACGGATGCCAGTCTCACAGGATGGGGCGGCATTTGGCAGACTCAGAAAGTCCAGGGCCAATGGGGACCGAGAGAAAATCAGCTTCCCATAAATGTATTGGAATTAAGAGCCATCTGGCTAGTTCTTCAGTATCTGACCCCCAGCTTGAAGGGACAGTCAGTCCAAGGCCAGTCGGACAACCGGATGGCGGTTGCTTATATCAATCATCAGGGGGGTACCCGGAACAAGGGTGCTCTTCGGGAGTTAAGCCGGATTCTGATCTGGGCAGAGGAGAATGTTCCCTGCATCTCGGCAGTTTACATCCCGGGGAAATCAGGAGGCCGACGCTCTGAGCAGGAAGATTCTGCATCGGGGAGAATGGTCCCTCAGTTGGAAGGTTTTTTCAAGCCATTTGTCTTCGCTGGGGACGTCCGGAAGTGGATCCCTTTGCATCCAGACACAATCACAAGCAGCCGAGATTCATGTCCCTGTCAAGAGATCCTTTGGCTATAGCCACGGACACCCTTTCGGTCCCTTGGACAAGGTTCAAGCTCCTGTACATTTTTCCCCTGTTTCTGCTTCTGAGTCGAGTACTAAGAAGGATAATTCAGGAAGGAGTACCTACCATTCTAGTAGCTCCTCATTGGCCAAGAAGTTGGTTCTCAGACATAACAAGGATGGCGGTAGACCAATGGCGCCTACCGATCGAGCCAGATCTTCTCACTCAGGGGGCGCTTCGGCACCCGAATTTACAGATGCTGGCTTTGACGGCTTGGCTATTGAGACCACGGTCCTAGCTGAGAAGGGATTATCGGCTAAGGTCATTCATACCATGTTTCAGGCCCGGAAGAAGTCGTCTTCCATGATTTATTACAGGATCTGGCGGTCATTCATATCCTGGTGTGAGGATAGGAATGTCTCATGCAGATTGTATTCAATTTCCAGAATTCTAGAATTCCTTCAGAATGGCTTAGAAATGGGCCTACAATTAAGCACTCTAAAGGGACAGGTATCTGTCTTATCCATTAGTAATAGACTCATTAAGCCTTTTTTGCAGGGAGTCACTCATGTTCGTCCACCACGCAAGTCTATTCTACCGGTGTGGGACTTGAATTTGGTGTTGTCGGCTCTTCAGGGTGCTCCCTTTGAACCTATGGTTGATTCTCCAATAAGCATTTTGACGCTTAAGGTAATATTTTTAGTGGCAATCTCCTCTGTGCGGCGTGTTTCAGAGTTAGCCGCTTTATGCATGAAGTCTCCTTATTTTGAGTTACACAGAGACAAGGTAGTTTTTCGTTTTAAGCCTGATTTTTTACCTAAGGTCATCTCTCCTTGTCACCTTAATCAGGAGGTAATTCTACCCTCCTTATGCCCAGTTCCGGCTAAGGAAAGGGCGCTTCATTCTTTAGATGTGATTAGAGCCATCAGGTATTATTTGGCAGCTACAGATGCCTTCTGCAAGACGGTTTTTCCTTTTGTCATTTCAGAAGGACCAAAAAAGGGGCTTCCGCCAGCTAAGGCCACTGTCAGTAAGTGGATTAGGCAGGCAGTAGCTAGAGCTTACTCGACCAAGGGAAAAGAACCCCCTTTTTCATGTCACGGCCCATTCCACTAGGGCCATTGGGGCTTCCTGGGCTTTTCAGCATCAGGCTTCGGTGGAACAGGTTTGCAAAGCGGCCACCTGGTCTTCTGTTCATACTTTCCCCAAGTTTTACAAAGGTGGATGTTAGAGCCTCAGCTGACGCTGTTGTTGGTCGGAAGATTCTACAGGCAGTAGTGAAGTGAACTTCCTGCCGTTCTGCATTAGAGGATCCCGCCCATAGATGGCACTGCTTTTGGAGATCCCAAGAGTAAGGAGTGTATGGAATGGATTGGAAGAAAAAACACAATTCTGTGAGGAACTCACCTGTAGAATTGGTTTTTCTGGGAATCCATTCCATACACTCCGGCCCACCCGTTTTTTGTGGGTCATGTTATCTTCCGATGCTTTTCTGATGGTATGTTTAATCATTTTTGATTATTAATTCAGAGCATTTAAAGAGAAAGAGAAGATATATATAAGATTATATATATGTATAGAGATTTATGAAAAAAAAAAAAAAAAAAGAATATAAGTAATATGACTTAATTTTGAGAGCATTTTTTGGTTGAGTTTGAGGTGTACTAACATGGATTCTTATTGCGGCCTCCCGGCCTGCCTCTAAATTATTTACTGCTTTTTAAGTAAACTGATCTGATTAGGGGCAGCTGCTACTTATGGGCCGGGAGGGCCGCGCCTGTTTCTTTCTTGCAGTCACGTGATCAGCAAGGAGGAGGAAACCCAAGAGTAAGGAGTGTATGGAATGGATTCCCAGAAAAACCAATTCTACAGGTGAGTTCCTCACAGAATTGTGTTTTCCTCTATGAATCCCATTAACAGATTTGCGAACACCAGCGCGACTGCACTCCCCATCGCCGTCCCGACCATTTGCTCAAAAAACTGCTTCTCGAACTTAAAGAAGTTATTGGTCAGTACCATCTCAAGTCCCATTAGGATATACTCTGTGGGGATAGAGGTAGGTTTTCTAGAGAGAAAATGCTTCACAGCTCTCAGGCCTTCCTGAGTGGGGATGTTTGTATACAATGATGAAATGTCCATTGTGACCATTAGGGATGCCCCTGTTGTCATAACTGTACTCAGTTATGTGTGTCTTTCAGATAGGAAGGTAATTCAGACACATATGGCTGCAAATAAATGTCTATCCATTGTGCCAGAGGTTGTGTAACAGAGTCCGTGCCTGCCTCAATTGGGCGGTATTTCAGTGGGCATAGGCCTTTGTGGATCTTAGGTAACCCATAGATAAGAGGAATAATAGGATATTCCATATGGAGAAAATCAGCAACATCTTTCGTGACCCATCTATTGGCCAAGCCCATATCAATATAATCCTTAACCATTTCTTGTACACGGTGGGTGGGGTTATCACTTATTCGTCTGTAGCTGGCAGTGTCAGATAGCATCTCTTGCATGCCCTTCTTATATTCAGCGTAGTCCAAGACCACTATTGCTCCCCCTTTATCAGCGGGCTTTATAATAATTTTATTATCTTCTTTGAGGGATTTGAGGGCTCCAATCTCTTGAACTGAAAGATTACTATAAAACCGTCTTCTGGATGCCATTTGTATAGTGTCAGCTCTGATCGTCCGAATATATGACTCGATTGAACCGAAATTGCCCTGAGGTATGAATTTGCTCTTAAGTTTAAAGGTTCTTGTTCCAGTGCTGGTATCCCTGGCACTAGTGTCTGCGTTAAAAAATTGTTTCAACTTTAAACGTCTCTCATGCTTAAACAAGTCTATGTCAAACTGGAATAGATCAAATTTTGAGGTGGGACAAAAAGAGAGGCCGCGAGAGAGCAGGCTTACCTCATCCACGGTGAGCTGTCTTGATGAGAGGTTCATGACGGGGCTTTCCTGGAGGTTTGTCGCGTCTGGCGTGCAATGCTGGGTGCCGGGATGATGCCGCCGGCCGCCCCTCCTGGGTCGTCTGATCCAGGGGCTATCCGAAAAAGGGAGGGATCCCGAAAGTCTCGGGTTTTGGGCCTTGCCCCCCTCGGGTTCTCGCTGTCCGATGACCAGTTCTCTGTGGGAATTTCACTGTCTGTTGAGGTTTCTTCCTGGGGCTGTCTACCCCTAGGTTTATATGTGAACCGCCGAGGTCGCCTCCTGGTTGGCGGTGTCTCTGCGGACCGCGCACCCACCCGACATGGGATACATATGAGTAAGAGTGCGACAGCCACTAGAAAATTTGCTGTGACTGGTGACACTGACTGTCTGCACCTACCATATTTGTGGATTATTGGACAACTATTGCTCCCCTATGGAATTTCTACATGGTATTGATGGCAACACGGATATATGTGCCAAAACAAGGACATTCAACCAGGAGGAGATTGATGCCATACTTTTTTTCCCCTGACCCTGCTGCAGCATTTGGAAAGGACACACCAGTGGATCTGGTTCGGGAATTAAAGATGCTAAAGAAAAGGAGGACGGAATTGGAACTACATGGACTCACTTTGTCTGAATATTACAGAGCCAAAAAGATCCCCAGAGGCTTCAGGATCCGTAATCAACCAACCATCGGACGCAATAAACCAGAATTCTGTGCCCGCTGGTGCGAGGTATCCAACCAAAATTCTTTCAATTATATGTTACTGGTCATAGAGGAGGTGAGGACACAATTATGCCAACTTAACAGAGAAATTAATAGCTT
Source organism: Gastrophryne carolinensis (assembly GCA_027917425.1). Lineage (NCBI taxonomy): Eukaryota > Metazoa > Chordata > Amphibia > Anura > Microhylidae > Gastrophryne > Gastrophryne carolinensis. The sequence continues at coordinate 114,713,934 of CM051243.1, forward strand.
GGAACTGCGTATCAAAGACAATACCACTCCCACCCCCAAACTCTCTGAGGACTTAGAAAAATTGGAAAAGGACAGTACTTCATACACAGAGCATTTAAAGAAATATAAGCGAGAGAAATTTAAGCAGGTCTGTGAGGACTATAAGGAGGGCCGTGTATACCTCTGGCTTACTGGGAAAGAGGAACCAACAACCAGGAGGCGACCTCGGCGGTTCACATATAAACCTAGGGGTAGACAGCCCCAGGAAGAAACCTCAACAGACAGTGAAATTCCCACAGAGAACTGGTCATCGGACAGCGAGAACCCGAGGCTTTCGGGATCCCTCCCTTTTTCGGATAGCCCCTGGATCAGACGACCCAGGAGGGGCGGCCGGCGGCATCATCCCGGCACCCAGCATTGCACGCCAGACACGACAAACCTCCAGGAAAGCCCCGTCATGAACCTCTCATCAAGACAGCTCACCGTGGATGAGGTAAGCCTGCTCTCTCGCGGCCTCTCTTTTTGTCCCACCTCAAAATTTGATCTATTCCAGTTTGACATAGACTTGTTTAAGCATGAGAGACGTTTAAAGTTGAAACAATTTTTTAACGCAGACACTAGTGCCAGTGATACCAGCACTGGAACAAGAACCTTTAAACTTAAGAGCAAATTCATACCTCAGGGCAATTTCGGTTCAATCGAGTCATATATTCGGACGATCAGAGCGGACACTATACAAATGGCATCCAGAAGACGGTTTTATAGTAATCTTTCAGTTCAAGAGATTGGAGCCCTCAAATCCCTCAAAGCAGATAATAAAATTATTATAAAGCCCGCTGATAAAGGGGGAGCAATAGTGGTCTTGGACTACGCTGAATATAAGAAGGTCATGCAAGAGATGCTATCTGAAACTGTCAGCTACAGACGAATAAGTGATAACCCCACCCACCGTGTACAAGAAATGGTTAAGGATTATATTGATATGGGCTTGGCCAATAGATGGGTCACGAAAGATGTTGCTGATTTTCTCCATATGGAATATCCTATTATTCCTGTTATCTATGGGTTACCTAAGATCCACAAAGGCCTATGCCCACTGAAATACCGCCCAATTGTGGCAGGCACGGACTCTGTTACACAACCTCTGGCACAATGGATAGACATTTATTTGCAGCCATATGTGTCTGATTTACCTTCCTATCTGAAAGACACAGGGGATTTTTTGCAAAAACTGAGTACAGTTATGACAACAGGGGCATCCCTAATGGTCACAATGGACATTTCATCATTGTATACAAACATCCCCACTCAGGAAGGCCTGAGAGCTGTGAAGCATTTTCTCTCTAGAAAACCTACCTCTATCCCCACAGAGTATATCCTATTGGGACTTGAGATGGTACTGACCAATAACTTAAGTTCGAGAAGCAGTTTTTTGAGCAAATGGTCGGGACGGCGATGGGGAGTGCAGTCGCGCCGGCGTTCGCAAATCTGTTTATGGGATTCATAGAGGAAAGTTATATTTACCCCACACCTCAATATGAGAAAAGCGTGACCTTTTGGGGGCGCTATATTGATGACACCATTATGATCTGGCAAGATGATGAGGAATCAGCCCAGCAGTTTATTGCAATGCTGAACTCAGTGTTCCCGACCATTAAATTTAACCCTGAAGTGTCAAGGGACCATGTCACATTTCTAGATGTGGCACTTTACAAGGACTTCACAGGCCGAATTAAGACGGGCCTGTTCACTAAACCAACGGACAGAAATACTCTCTTGAAATATGAGAGTTCACACCCCAGACATCTGGTTGACAATTTGCCCATTTCACAGTTCTTAAGAGTCCTTTGGATACACTCTGACAGTGAGACACTGGAGGAGTAGACACTGGAGGAGAAGACATGTATAACAAATTTAGAGAACGAGGGTATCCCAAACAGATCTTGACCGCGGCCATAACAAAAGCTCGCCACATCTTCAGTAATGAGAATCCTAAACAGAAAAAGGAAGAACGTATTCCGTTTACGCAGACATTTTGCCATATATTGAACGTATTATACGCAGACATCACAACATTCTTACTGCAGATAAGACCCTGACACCCATGGTCAGAAGACCACCACTGAGAGTTTATAACCATAGCCGTAATCTGAGGGACTTACTCATAAAAGCGGATCCTGTGGAGAAATACAATCCACAGAGACAGGTACTTTCATCCAAGTTGGGATGTTATAAGTGCTTCAATTGCAATGTGTGCAATTCACTCATTATAGGCACACAATTTTCACATCCGCATACGGGATGCCCAATAAAACTCAGAGACTACTACAACTGCAACTCGGATTTCTGTGTATATATCTTAAAATGCCCCTGTGGTCTCCTATATGTGGGAAAGACGATCGGCCCTTTCAAAAAACGCTTCCAAAAACACAAAAGCGATGTACGAGTTCATCAGGGGAAAGCAAGAAATGGAGAACCGGTGGACATGGAAAAACCTGTAGCTGTACATTTTTATATACATGGCCATCAGACACATGAACTAAAGGGCATGGTGATTGAACACATCCCCAGACCACCGAGGGGGGGGGGGGGGGTGATAGGAATCGTCACCTGCTCCAACGTGAAACTTACTGGATCCATAGACTGGACACTGTTGCTCCACGAGGACTCAATACATCATTTGGATTCAGCAGCTTCTTGGATACTAGATGAACTAACCTTTTTTCTCCCCAATTTCAGATGAACTGACTTTTTTCCGCCCATTTCCAGATGAACTAACCTTTTCCTTCCCCCCCCCCCCCCTTTCATATTAATTAACCTTCCCCCTATCTTTAGGACTGACTGGGTGTACCCCAATTCTCCAGTCAAAGCAAATCATTGGTGTTCCATTTCCATCCCAAGCAAATCATTGGTGTTCCATTTCCATCCCTAAGGGCAATTCTCCTTATGGAGGATAAGTTTTTCACATTATTTTTCAAATTTTTATTCCCAATTGTTATATGGTTATTTTGTGAATATCTTCTTCAATATCCTGCAGTTGCGTTCTTTTTTAAGACACCGCCGCACTGGGGTCGGGTGCAGAAGCTGATGCTCTGCCTCCAGAAAAGCTTTTGCTGGAGATAGTGCCAACTCTGCTACACCCGAGAGCCAATCAATTGGCTCCTGGGCAGCGTCATCGGTTACCGGGCAGATTTCCCGGGACCTGTGACATCACGCCTGACCTTCCCTGATTGGGGGACAGCATGGGGTTGCTTGGCAACCCCCTGCTGACAATAGCGGCGGTGCCCTGCAGATTCTATTGGCAGGGGCGCATAGCAGAGGTAAGCCAGGACCTCAAGGGACCCCTCGATTTCATTTACAGCATTAATTAACATTCTTATTGATATGCTAATATTCTTGGTGTGCCACACACCCCGCTTCACTTCTAAATATTCATCACTTAATGGGTTAACTCGCCGCCAGGTGACGTAGTGCAGAGAGGAAGTCTTTTAACGAGCCCCCTTCCGGCCTATATATACCTGGTACCTCCCTTCAATCACCAGTATTTTTCTCTCTGCTTGACGACAAGACAGAGGTTGGAAGTCTCCTGCTTACAGGTAGGCCGGGGTTTTCTTACCCCGCCACCCCCCTTTTGGTCTATTTATGCCCGGTTTGAGTGTGTATACCTTAATGGTGGAATGGAAGCCTCCCAGCTTAGGCTGCTCACCGGGCAAATTGGTAGACGGCACTTTAAGTGCCTAGGAGCTTATCTCCTACCGCTCGACCTCAGCCGCATTGCCCCACGCATATCCGGCATGGTGATCCGGAAATGGGATGCCCCTGTCCCGAGGGTCCCCGTAGCCCCTTACTCTCCCGTTACGGTCCCTTCTCCCTTCACTATGGGGGGGGGGGGGGGGTTGAGGGTGTGCTTTCAGTATGTGTGTTTCACTTGTATCACTTTATTTCAACATGTGTATGTGTTCATGTTATGCATTTAGTGTTATTCAGCATGTGTATACCTTTGGTTCTTGTGGTTTAGGTCTGCTTGAATGGCAGACCGCGCTGGGTAGGTGGCTGGCCGCTTTTCTTAGCAGACCATTGCTTTAGTGGCCCCCCTTCCCCCCTCCCCCCTTCTCCGCTGACATTGTATGTGCTCTATTTTGATAGGCTGCGCTATGCGGTCTTTATTTATCCTCCCCCCTCCGCTGCCTGGGCGCACGTGTAGTGGCCCATCTGATGTAATCTCCAGCTGAATGGCTGTACTGATTTGAGTAGGGGGGCGGGTCCCGGTGACGCGGCATCGGGGGCGCGGCGCCGACGGCGGCGTCATGTGGCTTTTTGCGGCGGGCCCAGCATTCACTTCCCTTCAAGGAGGAAGTCGCGTGGGCGCGCGGCCGCACTTAGTCTTCTGTGCTGTGGCTGCTGGCTGCAGTCTTGCTCTCCGGCTGCTGCCTTCGCTGGGCTAGGTAAGCGGCCCCACCCGTTGGGCTAGGTAAGCGGCCCCACCCGTTGGGGCCGTTATGTGGGGAATGCATATCTTTTTTGGTATTTGATATAGGGGGAGTCATATTTTATTAGGGGGCATGATTTTGCTCATGTTTAAAGCCTATATGATTCTTATACACATGTGAGGATCTGATTGGGGTTTCTTTTTCCTTACAGATCCCGGGATCCCTGCTTATGGTGGTCCTCCGGCTCTATGTTGCCTGACTATTTAGTGGGATATCTATTAATGTATATATATAATATATATATAATATATATATATATATATATATATATATATATTATATATGTGTGTTTGTTAAAGGGGACCTTAATTTAAAAAAAAAAAAAAAAATAAAAATCCTCCCTTCCGGGACATTTACTAATAAAGGGGTATCCCGGGTTGGCTTATGCCTTAAAAGACCCAAGTATTGCGAATACCATAAATCACCATATGGAGGCTTCCGTAAATTCCGGAAACGGTTCTGCTGAGCCCTTCGGGGGGTGCGTAGGTTGTGGGGTTCCACTCCCAGCTGATGTCTTTATTTGCATCCCTTGTGCAAAGCAGACTATTGTGCGCCAGTCCGTTGCTTCGGCTGCGGGCCCATCGCATCCTTCATCATCTCCTACCTCTCCCTCCCTGTTCCGGACCCCGCATGACACTGTCAAAAGTGGGGATTCGCATTCCGAGGTGGCGGCACAGCCCAGCCCCCGGAAAGTAGTGCCCGTTAAAGCAGCGTTAAAGGCCGCTGCAAAACGGAGGCACCTGACTCCGGTACCTTCAGCTCCACAGGACGAGTTATGTGAGCCTGTGGAATGGTCCGATGAATCCCCGGACGAGGATGAATTCCCGTTGGAGTCAGATGAGCCTGCGGATCAGCTTACGGCTGGCGTGATTGGCGATTGGTCGGAGGGGGTTGTTTTTGACACCCCCTCCATTTTGGCTCAAATGTTTAAAATTTTGAATTTAGATCCACCTGAGGCGGCCGCCCTGCCAAAGGGTCAGTTGTTTAAGGAGCCTCAGCCGCGTTGGGTTTTTCCCAGACAATACCACTTTGAGAGGGTGGTTCTTAAGGAATGGGAACATCCCACGCGGTTATCTGGAATTCCTTCCAGTTGGGAAAAGCGTTATCCTTTTCCGCCAGAATTGGTGAAGCTTTGGTCTGTCCCTCCTGACGTCGATACCCCTGTGCTAGGGCTCTCCAGCACAGCTATGGTACAGTCTGCTGAGACCACTGTCCCTAAGGATGGAGAAGATCGTCGGATTGACCAATACGCTCGCCATGGTTTTATTTATTCCGGGTCAGCGTTGCGCCCGGTGTGTGCTTCAGCCCTTCTTCTATTGGCAATTAAGTCTTTAATTCAGGGGCTGTATGAGGATCTTAATCCCGCTTGTAAACAGTTCACTGCGCTTAAGCAGTGTGAATCTTTTGTGTCTTATGTCCTGGCCACTCAGGACGATGCGCTGGCTATGAGTAGCAAGGCAGCGGCTATGCTGGTGGCTATTCGCAGGTCAATATGGCTGCGTCAGTGGTCAGCGGACACGGCTTCCAAAATGTTGTTACAGCTCTCCCCTTTTTGGGGTTGCGTCTGTTTGGGGAGAAAATTGATTCAGTCGCAAAGGGTGGTAAGATGCCACAACGCAAGAGGCCTCGTGTCCCCTTTAGGGGGGCAGGTTCCGGTAGGCCCTCCTTTCGAGGATTCAGAGCGGGCAGGGGTGCCTCCTTTCCCACTACCAGAGGTACAGGTTGGACTCGGGGGAGGGGCCGTGGTCGGCCCACTCAGTCCTGGGGCACCAAGCCCAAACCTGCTGATAAGCCCACTCAGCAATGAGGGGCTGCCCTCACCCGTGCGGGTGGGGGGACTATTGCGACACTTCTCCCAGATCTGGAACCAAGTGGTTCCAGGCAGATGGATCCAGGAGGTAGTGTCGGCCAGTTACGACCTGGAATTCGGGTCTCACCCTCCTTCACGGTTCGTTCGGTCTCGGGTGCCCATCGTCCCTTTGGCCACGCAGGGGCTCCTGCCGTCGGTAAGGGATCTGTGAGAGATAACGGTCATCTGGCCGGGGCCGCGCTTAGAGATGGTCCTCGTTTTCTACTCCAATCTTTTCGTAGTCCCCGAGAGAGATGGGTCGGTTCATCCCAGCCTGAACTCTCATCAACACAGAGTGTTTCTTCCTTTTGCCCAAATTCACACGAGAACGCTTCAGCTATTGTTAGCATTTTGGGACCAGCAACCTCAGTTGCTGGATCAGTCCTTCCAGTTGTCCTCCCGTGTATGGCAGTTCCTCTGGTGGTGGTTGATCTTGACCAATCTTGTGTAGGGCAGGCCTCTTCTGACCCCCCTTTGGAAAATTGTCACCACGGACGCCAGTCTGTCGGGATGGGGCAGATTCTGGAAGGAGCTGCAGTTTCAGGGGCAGTGGGGACCTCAAAGGCCCCTCTTACCCATCAATATTCTGAAACTGAGAACCATCCGTCAGGTGCTTGCTCTCCTGACTCAGCACGTTCTGGGCCTTCCGGTCCAGATGTGTTCAGACAAGCAAACAGCGGTTGCTTACATCGGTCTTCAGGGAAGGACTCGCAGTCTGAGTACTCTCAGAGAAGTGTCCCTGATCAGGACTTGGGCAATGTTCCATGTTCCTTGTCTCTCGGCGGTTTACATTCCAGAGGTGAAGAAACAGGTAGCGGACCGGTTGAGCAAGGGCTCTCCCCGTCTGGAAGAATAGGCTCTCCATCCTCGGGTGGTTCGCTCACTGTGTCTCCAATAGGGGACCCCGGAGGTGGACCTGTTGGCCCCTCATCACTATTACAGGCTCCCGAACTTTGTGTCGCTCTCCCAGGATCCTCTGGCTCTGGCAGTGGACGCCATGTCCCTGAGCGGGGGAGTTCTGGAATTTCTATACCTGTTTCCTCCGATGCCCATGCTGGACAGGGTTCTTCAGAAGTTGGCTCTGGAAAAGGTGTACGCCGTTTTCGTGGCCCCAAGGTGGCCAAGACGAGCGAGGTTCGCAGACATCATTCGGCTGGCAGTGGGCCAGTTCGTTCTGCCTCTTCGGCCCGATCTGCTCACTCAGGGTCAATTGTGTTACCCCAATTTACCAGCGCTGGGTTTGATGGCCTGGCTGCTGAAACCTCCATCCTGAAGGAGGAGGGTTTTTCTGATTCAGTCATTAAGACTCTGATCAGTGCCCGGAAGAGGTCTTCTTCCATCACCTACTATAGGACTTGGAAAGCCTATATTGCTTGGTGTGAGATAAGATCTTTTCCTTGTAGGGTCTTTTCGGTCTCCAGGATTCTGGAGTTTTTACAATCAGGGCTGGACTCTGGTCTCCAGGTAAGTACGTTGAAGGGGCAGGTCTCTGCCTTATCTATCTTTTTTCAGAAGCGTGTTGCGCTTAAACCTTTAGTTAAAACTTTCTTCCAGGGGGTTACGCATGTGCGGCCTCCCAGGAAACCATTACTCCCTGTTTGGGATTTGAATTTGGTTCTTTCTGCGCTTCAGGCGCCTCCTTTTGAGCCTTTGCAAGATATTGCTTTGTCTACCCTGACTCAGAAGATTGTCTTCTTGGTAGCGATCACTTCGGTCCGGCGTGTCTCGGAGTTGGCGGCCTTGTCTATCCAGGCGCCTTACTTTGAGAGGCATCAGGATAAAGTGGTCTTTCGGTTCAAGCCAGACTTTCTTCCTAAGGTTGTTTCTGCTTTTCATTTGAACCAAGATATTGTTCTCCCCTCCTTGTGTCCTAATCCTAAGAATGACAAAGAGAGGGTTTTGCATTGTTTGGATGTAGTACGCTGTGTTAAGTACTACTTGATTATCACGTCTCCTTTTCGTAGGACGGATTCCTTTTTTGTTGTGCCCCATGGGCCTAAGAAGGGTTTGGCACCAGCCAAATCTGCCATTAGCAAGTGGATACGTCAGGCCGTTACTGCGGCCTATTCTGCTAAGGGAAGAGTTCCCCCTTTTCGTATCACTGCTCATTCCACTCGCGCTGTTGGGGCGTCTTGGGCTTTTCAGCACCAAGCTTCTGTTGAACAGGTTTGTAAGGCCGCCACTCGGTCTTCTGTTCACACTTTTTCTAAGTTTTACAAAGTTGATGTGCGAGCCTCAGCGGATGCTGTTTTTGGCCGCAAAGTTCTGCAGACTGCAGTCATTTAAGTTATGCTTCACCTGGCCTTGAGATGCCCTTCCCTTGTGGACACTGCTTTTGGATGTCCCATTAAGTGATGAATATTTAGAAGTGAAGCGGGGTGTGTGGCACACCAAGAATAATACCATTTTGTGAGTACTCACCTGAAAAATGGATATTGTTGGTGTGCCACACACCCCGCTTCACCCCCACCCTTTTCGGTATTACCGAAGCCTTTATATGGTGAAGCCTTTTTTATTTATATCAAAATTGATTTTGAGGTTACCGGTGGAATACTGGTACCTTGTCTTTCTGCTTTTTAATATACTGGTGATTGAAGGGAGGTACCAGGTATATATAGGCCGGAAGGGGGCTCGTTACAAGACTTCCTCTCTGCACTACGTCACCTGGCGGCGAGTTAACCCATTAAGTGATGAATATTTAGAAGTGAAGCGGGGTGTGTGGCACACCAACAATATCCATTTTTCAGGTGAGTACTCACAAAATGGTATTTTCCGAGCGCCGGTGACGTCATTGATGTCAGGCGCGAATTTTTGAATGGTTATGGGCCAGTAGGCCCCCCTTTTGTATATAATGGCTATTCACTGTCTGTTCTGGTTGTATGTGGTTGGTCCTGAGGAAGGGGGCCACAGTGCACCCCGAAACGTCGACCAGAAATCAATCCTTGCTTTGCACGATTTATGGTGTTTGAATTACAAATATAAGCTCATTTACCTTTACTTTTGCATTGGAGTGCTGGTTCTTTTACAAAATTCATGGTTTGGATTTGGGTCTTCAACTTAGTACCCTCAAAGGACATGTTTCAGCTTTGGCTATTTTCTTCCAAAGATCCTTTGCTAACCATTGTTTGGTTAAGACTTTCTTCCAGGGGGTTACTCATGTGCGCCCTCCACGAAAGCCTATGTTACCTGTTTGGGATTTTAATTTGGTCTTATCTGCTATGCAGGGTCCTCCTTTTGAGCCTCTGCGTGAGGCTTCTTTGTCCATTTTGACTCTTAAGGTAGCCTTTTTGGTGGCTATCACTTCTGTTAGGCGTGTTTCTGAGTTGGCGGTGCTTTCCATCAAACCTCCTTACTTTGAACGACACCAGGACAAGGTGGTGGTTCGGTTTAAGCCAGATTTCCTGCCCAAGGTTGTGTCTGCTTTTCATCTCAATCAGGACATTGTTTTGCCTTCTCCGTGTCCTAATCCTAGTAACCCTAGGAGAGGGTTTTACATTCTCTGGATATGGTTAGGACCGTGAAGTTTTATCTGGTGGCTACTGAATCCTTCAGGAAGACTGATGCTCTTTTTGTTCTCCCTTCTGGTCCTAGGAAGGGTTTGCCTCCGGCTAAATCTACTATTAGTAAGTGGCTCCGTCAGGCGGTGGTACAAGCCTATTCTGCTAAGGGGAAGGAGCCTCCCTTCCGCCTTACTGCTCATTCTACTCGTGCTATTGGTGTCTCTTGGGCTTTACATCACCAAGCTTCTGTTGATCAAGTTTGCAAGGCTGCTACTTGGTCTTCTGTTCATACCTTTTCTAAGTTTTACAAGGTTGATGTTAGGGCCTCAGCTGACACTGCTTTTGGCCGCAAAGTTTTGCAGGCGGCAGTGGTTTAAACTGCCCGCTGTTACCTTTGGGGATCCCACCCTACCTTACTGACACTGCTATTGGATGTCCCATGTGTAAGGAATACTCTGGAACAGGACGTGCTGTATGCTTATAAAAAAATCTACAGGTGAGTACTCACAGAATTGTATTTTTCCAAGTATACAGCACGTCCTGTTCCACCCCGCCCTTGTTATCATTATTCTTGGTTACCTATGTATGGTGATTGTTCAAATTTTCATTTGGAATTTTATTCTTATTGATTCTTCCGGCTTCTTGTATAACTGCTTGTCAACACTGGGAATTAGTGGGAGGTTCCTGGCTATTTAAGGGGCTGGGAGTGGCCACAAGTCTTTCTGCAGTCCAGCGCCACCTTGTGGATGTATAACCCATGTGTAAGGAATACTCTGGAACAGGACGTGCTTTATACTTATAAAACCAATTCAACAGGTGAGAATTGTATTTTATTATACCCCTGTGTAATGTCTTTCTGAAGGACAGGTTATGAGTGAATAATTGCCTTAACAAGGTCTTGGACAAGAGCTGTATCTTTATATGCTAGCAAAGGGGAATTTAGAGTTGTCTCACAATCTTGGGTCTTTGTATAGTCTGAAAAAAGTGATTGAGTGAGTCTTAGTCTTTTATCAACAGGGGGCCAGGGTAGTGGGGTAGTCACTATACATATACACTATCCTATTAATGAAAAATATGCCCGCCAGTTCATTCTTCATTTAGATCATTTGGGTTGAGTGTTTTAAGTTTATACATCCACCATAGTTCCCTATGCAGGATTTTTTTGTGGGATCACCTCCTCTTTTCGGCTTGTTGACTATGTGAATGACAGGCAATCGCTAAAAGAGGATTTTATAGCGTAGCTGCATGGGTGCAGTGCCTACAGGGTAACCCATCCTGCGGTCTCTGTAGACAAGGTGAGCAAGTCACTCTCCCTAGTAACACTAGACTGACTTGAGGAGTCTACATGCACCAACTAATAGGATCCTCTGGGACGTTTTCTTGGGGCTGTATTTGAGGAGGTCACTCCTTAGTCTACCTGCTGCCTTTGTATGAGCAATGTTCAGGGTACCGGGGTTGTATCCCCTGTTTCTAAAGTCTCTCTTACGCCGTCCATCTGTAGACAGATGCAATCCTATTTCCTTCTCTCCAAAAAAGCGGTTGTACGTCTTTAGGGATGCTGGGGATGTGCTGATTCCTGTCCAGAGACCCTTTATGCTGCTTCTGATCCTGTCCAGAAACCCTGTCTGCTGATCTAGCCATGTCTGTCCAGAAACCCTTTTTGCTGATCTAGCCATGCCTGTCCACAAACCCTGTCTGCTGATCTGGCCCTGTCTGTCCAGAAACCTTGTCTGCTGATCTAGCCATGACTGTCCAGAAACCGTGTCTACCTTCCTTTTCACCTTGACTCTTACCTTGCTCTGCTTTCCAGCAGTGTTTGTTTAGAAGTTTTGCCATGAACTTTTGCTGGGCAGGTACGTCCATTTGTCTCTGCTGTAAACTGTCGGCAGGCCTCTGTCCTTGAAACCATGGTGGTCACCAGCTCCATTAGATTTACCAACTTGGTCAGAGGACAGTGAATCCACATCTCCAGTTGTAACAGTTTATTTTGGTCATGGATTACGCCAATATCTAACCGCCATCCAGGTTTGCTCATATTAACTGTATTTAGTGTGCCTTCCATGTCCAGACCCTGATACCCAGTTCTGCCAGGCGGATGACCTGGGGTGTTTCCATTGCGCAGTTTGTCCCTTCTTGCACGGGACTCTGGGGTGCCCAAAGCCGAGGCCTGCCACAGCACCCGCTTCCCATCTGCAGCCAAGGCCTGACGCTGCACAATCTTTTTCCTGTTCGCAGCTGAGGCCTATAACTGCACCCAATTTACTATCAGCAGCCACTGCATCGCCTGTTTTCTGTCTGCATATTAGACTCTACCCACTGCTGGCTCCCCAACTCATTAAACCGTCTCATGCAAAATATCCCCTTAACCCTTTCAGTGCCAAGCACGTAGATTCTACGTGCTTGCTTCTACTCCACTTAAGTGCCAAGCACGTAGAATCTACGTGCTTGACTTTCCCCCCTGCTAGTAAAAAAAATAAAAATCAAAAATACTCCCCTGACCCCTCGTTGGATCCGGCTGGGTCTCCTCTTTAATTTGGTGCCATCCGATCCCCAGTGGGGGGTCGGATGGCTCCAGGAGAGCCCCCGGAATAGCCCCCCCCCGTTTGGCAGCAGCAGCTGCTAACTGTAAAAAAAAAAATAAAATAAAAATGACATTTACTTACCTGCAGTCGCGCTGCGTCCCTCCGGGTCTCCTCTTCACTGGGGGGGGCCTCCGATCGCCCCCCCCAGCCTCTTCAGCTTCAGGGAAGAGCCTGAAAGGGCTCTCCCCCTCCTCTCCCGACGGGCGCCGCCATCTTGCAGTTAAGCCCCGCCCCTTTGGGGGTGGGGCTTATGACGTCACACCCGGGCCTCTTGCTGCCTCTCCTCGGCTCAACTGTCAGATGCCTTGGTGATCGCTGGGCAGAGCAGTGGAGGGGCAGGGGATGCCCCTGCCCCCCCTCCTCTGGCCAGCGATCACCAGGGCATCTGACAGCTGATCACCACAGGAGCTGACAATCGGGTGAGGTGAGTAAAGTTAAAAAAAAAACTCTTTTTTTTTTTTTGTGTGTTTTTTTTTTTTTATGTTAACCCTCCATGAGACCCCTTATACCAGTTCACAAGGCTGGGGTCTGGCAAGCCACCTGCAACTAGCGGGTGGCTTGCCATTAAACCCCGCACCCCCAATTACCTGCCTCCCCAAAGCCCGGGGGGGGGGGGGGCAGAAGAGCCCGGGCCCACACAGGGTATGTGGGCTCGTAGGCTGCAGGGTGGGGGGCCACAAAAGTTGGCCCCTCCACTCTGTTCCTACAAGCCCCCATAGCTGGTCCCGGGCTGGTTATGACGGGTAAGGGGGACCCTACATCATTTTTTTTTTTTAATTTTAAGGGTTAGGGTTAGCTTAACCCTAACCCTTAAAATTAAAAAAGAAAAATGGGTTCCCCTCTACGTCATTTTTTTTATTTTTAGGGTTAACCCTTAAAAAAAAAAAAAAAAAATGACATGGGGGGGCCCCATTTTTTGGGGGGAATTTTTATTTTTGTATATTTTATTTTTAAGGGTTAGCCTAACCCTTAAAATTCCCCCAAAAAAGGGGGGACCCTATGTCATTTTTTGGGGGATTTTTGAGGGTTAGGGTTAGCCTAACCCTAAACCCTTAAAATTACCCCAAAAAATGCCCCCCCCCCCCCCCCCCCCCCGGAAGGGGGGACCCTATGTCATTTTTTTTTTAATTAACCCCTTATGTTTATAGTGTGGATAGTAGTTGTATTTTTTTGTAAATGTAATAAAGTGCTCTTTTCAGTTTGGGGGGTCTCCAGGGCAAGAATGGGGGGGCTACCGATACATATGTGGTACCGTTGTCATTGGGAGAAATGGGGCTATCACATGCAATATGGTTTTCATTAAAAAACAAAAAAGGTTTTATTTAAAATAAAGGAAACAATTGTTTAAAAAAATATATATTTTTTGTTTTTTTTTTGTTTTTTTAAGCAGAAATATTCAAAAAACAGTAGAAAAATTACAAACAAGACATTTCATGTTAAAGCCTAAACTCTGCTGCAAAAAATGTATATGTAATGTATATAATTTTTCTGGAAATTCCAGCAAAAATCACGGTTAATCATGCCGCAAAATGGGGAAAAATTACCTGTCAACAGAGGGTGACAAAATTCAAGTAGGCTGACAATTAAAAGGGTTAATAGTACCTATGCATGTTGGGTATTGTTCTGCTCGGGGGACCTTGCGCTTTCAGATTTAGCTTGTTTTTTCTTGTTTGCATATTGATATATTAGGAAAACATGGTTTTTATTCTGCTTTTTTATAATTGTTTTTAGGGAAACCCTGTGCAACCTAAGAATTCTTCAATGGATTACTTCCAGAAAGATGAGCCCACTACAACAAGCTCAGTACTCTTAGAAAGCTTAACATGTGTACTTTCAGGGAATATATGGTTTGTGGGGATATTCTAAATTTAAAGGGTTGTTTTGGTTGAAAAATCGCAAGGTGCGCACTTTGTCTGCAGAGCTGAAATTTTTAAGTAAAATTACTGTTATGCGCATGCTTTACTTTGGGGTGTTTGGCAACTCTTCCCTTGACAGTACCTATGCATGTTGGGTATTGTTCTGTTCGGGGGATGTTGCTTTTTCAGATTTTACTTGTTTTTTTCTGTTTGCATATAGTTTTTTATAGGAAAATGTGGCTTTGATTCTTCTTTTTTATTCTTTTTTAGGGAAACTCTGTGCAACCAAAGAATTGATTGAGGAATTACTTCCAGAAAATTGCGCCCATGTCAACAAACCTGGTACGCCTAGAAAGCCTGAGGTGTATACTTCCAGAGAATATATAGTTTTTGGGGGGTATTTCAAATTTAAAGGGTTCTTTTTCTAGAAAGACCGCAAGGTGCGCTTAGCGCGGTGCATAGTTTTATTTTATCTGAAAATCTCCTAAAGCGCTGTTTCAGTTTGGGGGAGTCTCCTGGGCAGGAAAGGGTGTCTACCTATACATATGTGATAACGCTGTGACCAGGATTAATTGGGGTTTCACATGCAATAAGATTTTATTGACAAACTTACATTTTTTATTACAAAAAAACACTACAAATTGCAAAAAATAGATTTTTTTTTATTTTTTTGCACATATTTAACCCAAAAGTATTGAGAATACACCTAAAAAATTACAAACAAGACATTTCATGTTAAAGCCCAGACTCTGCTGAAAAAAACAATATATCATTTTCCTGGTAAATCCCTGGAAATCCCTTTCAAAAATCACATTTGAACATGGGGAGCGCAAAATAGTGCAAAATGGTCTGGCACCAAGCGTGACAAAAACTCCAGGTAGGCTGGCAGCGAAAAGGGTTAAAGTGGACCAAAACCCAGCTCAATCAGCCCGGGAATCTATAAGATTCCTGCGGTGATAGATTCCCCCCCCTCAGGGCATCCAAAATCAGTATGCCCCGTTGTGTGAACCCCCCCAGGTCGCCCCATTCACTTACCTCATATTTCAAGTATGTCACAGACCCCGCTTCCACTATTCATGACATATGGGTTATGGTCCAGTAGAGGGCGAACTTCTGCAGAGATGAAAGCAAAAAAGAAGCCCCTCCCTGTCCATAAATACCTGGGACCTCCCACACATTCCCCAGTTCCTTCTCTGCAGGACGGCGAGCAAGTCAGAAGACGTGGCTGCTCTTCCTTGCAGGTAAGCAGGGCTTACGCCCGGCCATGCGGTGCCTCATTTCTGCCCGGACCTTTATTTTTTAATTCCAGTATAGCCTCCCAGCCTTGGCTGCAGGTCCGGGTGATGGTAGGCTTCACCTTATAGGTGTTAGGGAGCCATCCTCCCCCGTGAGACCCCATACAAGGGGGTAGGCGGCTTCCGGGTTGGTGATCCCGGTTTGGGATGCCATGTCCCCATTCACTTCCCTGGTACTTTACGGTGAGGGATTCTCCCCCTTCCGGGTCCCCTCGGATACCCTCCAGTGGGAGGGGGAAGGCATTGTGCTTATATTTTTCACCTTGTTACATGTGTGTGTGAGTGCGTCTGTGCGTTTTTGCTGCATGTTTCGCGCTTTGCGCTCTGCTGCCGGCCGGGGAGCTTCTCCCACTCAGGCGGAGTTGTGAGGGGGCGGGGCCGGGCGCTCGCGCGTTGCCGCGGCCCGCCCCCCCTTCTGTTTGGCGCCTTTGCGGGCCCATCCCATTGATGGGATCCGCATTGCTAGACTAGGAGGGAAGGAGGCGGGGCCTGGCGCGCGAACTGTGCTGGCCCGCCCCTTCTTCTTCTCCCTCTCTCTCTCTGTCACGGAGGCTGTTGCTGCTGCACTGGACGCCATTTTGCGGTGTGTGTGAGTGCCCTGCCGGGCTTCCCCTTCTAATTGCTTGGCCAGTATGTCCCAGTCGCGCTTGGGGCAGCGCTGGCCCCCCTCTGCCACTGTGTTTCATTACATGTATATTATTCTGTGGTGTGCATGTGCTTATTGCCATATTTTGTGTCTTTCAGGAGGACTCCCTGTGCATTGCTTAAAAGGGGGTTCTCCCGGTCCTAGGGTCCCTAGCAGTATTTTGGGGCACTTATAAATCCTCCCACTGGGGACAAAAAAGGGGCATCACGGGTTGCTTACCAGCGTAATTCGCTTTGGTCATTGCGACTACCTTAAAAAATTCACCATATGGAGGCTCCACAGGATACCAGGCTCGGGCTCCCTTCGGGACAATCCTGGATGTGTGTGGGTTGTGGGGTACCCCTTACAGGGGGAAAATGTACTGATTTGCATTCCTTGTGCGCAACAGGCCATAGCGCGGCAGTCTGGTTCCCAGGCTTCTGGGTCAGGGCCGTCCGCCTCATCGCCTACCCCACCCTGCATTATCTGTACCCCAAGTGACCCTGTCATTAGTGGGGAGTCGCATTTGGAGGTCTGTGCTAGGCTGGCCAACCTCGAGAAAATAATTTCTAGCTCAGTGGGCAAAAACACAATTCTGTGAGGTACTCACCTGTAGAATTGTTTTTTCTGGGAATCCATTCCAGACACTCCTTACTCTTGGGTTTCCCTCCTCCTTGCTGATCACATGACTGCAAGAAAGGAAAACAGGTGCGGCCCATAAGTAGCAGCTGCCCCCAATCAGATCAGTTTACTTAAAAAGCAGTAAAAAATAATCTAGAGACAGCCCGGGAGGCCATATAAGAGTCCATGTTACTACACATCAAACTCCAAAAATGCTCTCAAAAAATTTTATCTTTTTTTTTTTTCTTTTTCTTTTTTCTCTAATGCCATAATAATAAAAAAAAATGGATTAACACCAGCAGAGAAGCGTCAGAAGATAACATGACCCAAAAAACGGGTGGGCCGGAGTGCCTGGAATGGATTCCCAGAAAAACCAATTCTACAGGTGAGTACCTCACAGAATTGTGTTTTTTCTTCCAATCCATTCCAGGTACTCCTTACTCTTGGGACCTCCAAAAGCATCTATGGGCGGGATCCCCTAACGCAGAAGACGGCAGGTAGTTCACTTCACTACTGCCTGGAGAATCTTCCGACCAACAACAGCATCAGCTGAGGCTCTAACATCCACCTTGTAAAACTTGGTGAACGTATGAACCGAAGACCAGATGGCAGCTCTGCAGACCTGTTCCACCGAAGCCTGGTGCTGGAAAGCCCAGGAAGCCCCAATGGCCCTAGTGGAATGGGCCGTGACCCAAAAAGGGGGTTCCTTCCCCTTGGCTGAGTATGCTCTTTCTACTGTCTGCCTAATCCACTTACTGACAGTGGCTTTAGCCGGTGGAAGTCCCTTTCTTGGTCCATCTGAAATAACAAAAAGAAGATCCGTCTTGCGGAAGGCATCTGTAGCTGCCAAATAATACCATATGGCTCTAACGACGTCTAAAGAATGAAGTACCCTTTCCTTAGCATTAGCCGGAACTGGGCACAAGGAGGGTAGAATCACCTCCTGAATAAGATGAAAGGGAGAAACGACCTTAGGCAAAAAATCTGACTTAAGCCGAAAAACTACCTTGTCTTTGTGTAACTCAAAATAAGGAGATTTCATACATAAAGCGGCTAACTCCGAAACACGCCGCACAGAAGTGATTGCCACTAAAAATACCATTTTAAGCATCAAAATGCTCATTGGAGCGTCAACCATAGGTTCAAAAGGAGCCCCCTGTATAGCCGTCAACACCAAATTCAAGTCCCACACCGGTAAGATAGACTTGCGCGGCGGACTGACATGAGTGACTCCCTGAAAAAAAGTCTTAATGAGTCTATTACTAGCGATAGACTTCTGGAAAAAAATAGATAAAGCCGATACCTGCCCTTTTAGGGTGCTTAATCGTAGGCCCATTTCTAAGCCATCCTGCAGAAATTCTAGGACTCTAGAAATCGAATACCTTCTGCATGACAAATTCCTAGCCTCACACCGGGATATGAATGACCGCCAGACCCTGTAGTATATCATGGAAGAAGACTTCTTCCGGGCCTGAATCATGGTATGAATGACCTTAGCCGATAATCCTTTCTCTGCTAGGACCGAGGTCTCAATAGCCAAGCCGTCCAAGCCAGCATCTGTAAATTCGGGTGCCGAAGCGCCCCCTGAGTGAGAAGATCTGGCTCGACCGGTAGGCGACAATGGTCTACCGCCATCCTTGTTATGTCTGAAAACCAACTTCTTCTTGGCCAATGAGGGGCTACTAGAATGGTAGGTACCCCCTCCTGAATTATCTATCTTAATACAGGACTCAGGAGCGGAAACGGGGGAAAATGTACAGAAGTTTGAACCTTGCCCAAGGGACTGACAGGGCGTCCGTGGCTATGGCCAGAGGATCCCTCGACAGAGACGTGAATACTGGCCGCTTGTGATTGTGTCTGGACGCAAAGAGATCCACTTCCGGACGCCCCCCAGCGAAGACAAAGGGCTTGGAAAACCTTCCGACTGAGGGACCAATCCCCCCCGACGCAGAACCTTCCTGCTCAGAGCGTCGGCCTCCTGGTTTACTACCCCCGGGATATAAACTGCCAAAATGCAGGGAACATTTTCCCCTGCCCAAGTCAAAATCCGGCTTACCTCTTCTAGAGCACTCTTGCTCCGAGTACCCCCCTGATGATTGATATAGGCTACAGCCGTCCGATTGTCCGACTGGACCTGCACTGCCCGCCCCTTTAAGCTGGGGGTCAGATACTGAAGCACTAGCCGGATAGCTCTTAACTCCAATACATTTATGGGAAGCTGATTCTCTCTCGGCCTCCACTGCCCCTGGACTTTCTGAGTTTGCCAAATGGCGCCCCATCCTGTGAGACTGGCATCCGTGGCAACGGTCTGCCACTGTGGTGACAAAAAGGACCTGCCTACAGACAGATGGGAGAGGGTCCATCCACCACAGAAGAGAATGTCTGGCCGAGGGCGTTAGTACAAAGACTTGATCCAGCGACTGCGGGGTCCGATCCCAGCTTGCCAATAAATTCCATTGAAGGGGCCTCATGTGAAAAAGGTACCGCCTCGAAGCAGGCTACCATCAGGCTTACTAACCTCATTCCCAGTCGAATAGTCGGCTGCCGGAAAGCCAGAAAGCGCTCTGATACTGAATTATCCGAGCCTTCTGCTCTGGCAGATAAACCTTGACTTGGATGGTGTCCAGAGTCATACCCAAGAAGTTCCTTCCCGGCGCCGGAGTGATATGAGACTTCTGGGTAATTGATCACCCAGCCAAATTCTTCCAGAGTTGATCGGACCATCTGCGTGTCCTTTAAAATCTGCTGATGCGATCTGGCTGAAATTAGGAGATCGTCCAAATAAGGGACGATACATATCCCCTGGCTCCTGAAGATTGCCATGAGACCCACCAAAACCTTGGTGAATACCCTTGGAGCCGAGGATATCCCAAACGGGAGTGCCACAAACTGGAAATGCTGGTCTTCCAGGGCAAACCTCAGGAATCTTTGATACCCCGGAAGAATTGGCACATGCAAATACGCGTCCCTTATGTCTATGGTAGTCATAAGATCCCCGGGTCGAACTACTGTTAAAGCTGACCTCAACGTCTCCATGCGGAAATGTTTCACGCGAATATACCTGTTGAGATCCTTCAGGTCTAAAATGGGACGAATCGACCCGTCCTTTTTGGGAATTGTAAAAAGGTTGGAATAAAACCCCTGACCACCTTCTTGAAGGGGTACTCGACAAATCACCCCTTTTTGAAGGAGGTGCTGAACTGCGGACTTCAGGGCAACTAGCTTTGACTGGTTCCGGGATGCCCCTGACCGAAGGAACCTTGCGGGCGGTCTCTCTCGGGTGAGGGCGCCCCCTCATGCTGGAGTGGACTTGGGTGGAGGTTTAGGCCTGCTCCTCCAGGCTCCTCCTGCCCTTTTACACGCTCTCCCTCTACCCAAAAAATCTCTACGGGAGCAAGGCCGAAAGGCCCCTCTGCCCCTCCGAAAAGGCCGAAATGACAAAGACTTCTGAAAAGGCCGAGTCGACCTTCTCCTCTGAGGCAGTTTGCCGTCCAGCTTTTCTCCAAAAAGTCTGCCCCCTTAAAAATGGTAAATCTGTAAGCGCCTTCTTAGTGGCGGCATCCGCCGACCACTGCCTAAGCCACAATGAACGGCGCAAAGCCACAAGGAGAGCAGAAGTTCTCGCCGTCAGCCTGACCGCATCCTACATCGCAGTAATAGCAAATGCATTAAAGTCCAAACAGTGCTTAAAGTCCTTGGACTCTTGGGCCAGCCTGCAAGATTTAGCCCTGGCTAAGTTCCTCTTCATCTTTTTTCTCGAAGCCAGGGACACAATGGCCGTGGCACAAACTGGGCGGAAGAAAAGAACCTATCATGGCGAAAGCATGGCGGGCCAATTGATCCATACGCCTCTCTGTGGGATCTCTAAGAGATCCCATAGTAGCGGACGGCATCACCGAAGTGTTAGACAAGCCTGCAACTGGGGAGTCCACTTCAGGTGGATAGGACCAAAGTTTAACCATGTCTGCCGGAAATGGATACCTAGAATCTAGGATCTTGGGAACAGCCGGCAGCTTATTAGGATATTCTAAGCATACAGCACGTCCTGCTCCAGCAGTAGTAATAACATGTGGGTAATCCTCCGCCTCCGGCGCCGTGCACTGCAAACATGTAGAAAACAAGCTCCTGCCAGCCCTACATATACCGAGCGACCTCCCACAAATCCCCAGATTTCTCTGCAGTGCTGGAACTGCCAAGACATGAAGTATCACGCTCTCGCAGGCGAGCGGGGCTTGACAGCCCGAGGCCCTGCGGGACTATTTCCACCCGTCCTCATTGTGAATTAATGCCTCCCAGCCTGGGCTGCGTTGGTCGGGTGAAGGTAGGCAGCACCTAGTGTGCTTACGGAGCTAGTCTCCACCGCAATCCCCCTCCATAGGGTAGACTGTTAAGGCGAATGGTGAGCCTTCAGTGGATGCCCCTCCCGCACCAGTGCCCCCATGTCCCATCTAACGGTGAACCCTCTATTCGGGTCACCTTCCTCCCCAGATTCCCCCGTTAGGGGGGAAAAAGAAGCGGGGGGTTATGTGTTGATGGCCTATCCTTGCCCTAATTTCACTATAGATGGCTTTACCGCTACCGGGTGTCAGAGCGCGCTTCACTTTTTAGTTTTTTAACTAACTAACCGCAGCGTTTTACTGTTCTCTATGGCGCATACGGCAGCACTGTTCGGGGAAGCTACGGCGTTTTTTCTCCTTACTCACTCTGTCAGACTTCTTCTCTGAAGTGATGCTGACGTATCTACTGTTATCTCCTGATTGGCTGCACGCCTTCGAGCTTCGCGCTCTCCGGGGGGGGGCGTGATTCGGTCTGGCGCGTTCCGCGTCATCGCCGCTCTGGCCCGCCCTTCGAGGTTCGCTGGGCGCCATTTCCTTCTCGCATGCGCGTGGTGAAGACGGTCCTCCCCTCGCAGACCTGTAGGTGCCCTCATGGGCGATCTTTTTCCTAGCTTGCTTCTTCGCACTCGGCTCTGACATCCCTGTTTCCCTTGTGTCTTTCAGACAATGGTCCTCGGTAGCTTCTCCCGGCCCGACGTAGCGCCCGGTCCAGACCATTTTTCAGAAATTACTCCCACTTCCCAGCGGATTATTGGGGCATCCAGGGTTGCTTAAAGCGTCAATCCCTACTGGCATATTGAATTTAATAATCACCATATGGAGGCATCCCAGGATATTGTGAACGGGGTCCCCCCGGGACAAGCCCGTCTGTGTGCAGCTTGTGGGGTTTTACCTAGCAGTGGTGACAATGCACGGGTCTGCGTCCCTTGTGCTCAGCAGGCGCTAGCCGGTATTCCCACCTGATTTGGCCTCTAGATTGGCTAGTGTGGAAAACTTCATCGCTGGCTCCTTGGCGCGCAAGGCTACTACCAAGAGGCATCATTTGAATCCTGAATCTACTATTCTCCCTGTAGAATCTGATGATTTACTGCTTTCCTATGCTCAGTCCCCATCTGAGGAACGGGAACTGCTCTCTGACTCCTACGAGTCAGGAGGAGTCTGGTTCTGATCATTGGTCCCAGGACGACATTGATAGACTGCTGTCCCAGATCTTTGATGTGTTATCCCTCTCTCCCCCTCCCGTGGCCCCTCGGCAAAGGGGTGATCTGTTTCATATCGCTAGGGTGCGGTTGGAGTTTCCTGAACAAACTCATTTTAATAGCCTAGTGCTGAAAGAATGGGAACATCCCAGCAAACTCCAGGGGATTCCTAAAGCTGTAGATAAGAAGTATCCATTTCCTGCCGATCTGGTTAAGTGTTGGACATCGCCGCCCGAGGTCGATGCCCCGATTCTGAGTCTGTCCAACACCTCTATTATGCACTCCCCTGACACTACTACGCTGCGGGATTTAGAGGATCGGCGAGTTGATCAATTGGCATGTCATGCCTTTGCATTTGGGGGAGCGTCGCTCCGCCCGGTTTGCGCCTTAGCCATCACGGCGGTGGCGCTCAGGACGGTGGTTAAGACTGCCCTGGAAGGGGCGGATGACTTGCCCTCTGAGGCCGCCAATGCTCTGGCCACCTGTGAGACCTTTGTGAATTATATCCTATCTGCATCGGACGATGCTATTAAGCTGAGCGCTAGATCTTCTGCCTTGGTGGTGGCCATACGCCGCGCGATCTGGTTACGCCAGTGGGCTGCGGACAACGTAGCCAAGAAGGCCCTTACGGGGCTTCCATTTAAAGGGCTGCGCCTGGTTGGAGAAAGGTTAGATATCTTTGCCAAAGGTGGCAAGTTGCCCCAGCGCAAGCGTCAGATTCGGCCCTTTCGTGGTCCAAGCTCCCATTCGACCCCCTAACCGTGGGACCAAGCAGGGTAGAGGGGTGTCCTTCTCTGGGTCTCGCGCAGAGTCCTGGAACAAGAACAGAGGACGCCGTCCTGGCTCCTCCTGGGGGCCCAAGCCCAAAGCCCCCCCCCCCCAAGACCAAGCATGGGGGGACGTCTACAGCACTTCGAGCATGTCTGGAGACGCCTTGTCCCAGACCGGTAGATTCAGGAGGTAGTCTCCTCCGGTTACAAGATACAATTTGCTGTACTGCCCCCTACCAGGTTCGTTGGGTCTTGGATCCCACAGGATCCTGCCGCAGCTCGAGTCTTGATGCTGGCTGTGCAGGACCTTCTGGAGCTCGGGGTCATCTGCGAGGTCCCCTTAAGAGACAGGGGCATGGGGGTTTTATTCCAACCTGTTCACGGTGCCCAAAAAGGACGGGTCATTCAGACCCATTCTGGATTTGAAAATCCTAAACAAGTTTGTCAGAAGCAGGTATTTTCGTATGGAAACTCTGCGCTCGGCCATTGCCTCACTGCGTCCAAGGGAATTCATGACATCTGTGGACATCAAGGACGCTTACCTGCCCGTTCCGGTGTTCCCAGGGCACCAAAGGTTCCTCAGATTTGCGCTGTTGGATCAGCATTATCAGTTCGTGGCCCTGCCATTCGGCCTTACATCGGCTCCCAGGGTGTTCACCAAGGTGCTGGCAGGGGTGATGTCTCTCTTAAGACTAAAGGGCATACGCGTGTTGCCCTACCTGGACTATATACTCATCACCTCTCGGTCTCTGCGGCAGGCAGAGCTGGACACTCGGCTGGTGGTGTCCACCCTGGAGTCCTTCGGCTGGGTGATCAATTACCCAAAGTCCTCTCTGTCCCCCTCCTCAGTGACCCCGTTTCTGGGGATGATTCTGGACTCGGTTCAGTCAAGGATATTCCTTCCTCCGCAGAAGGTGGAAGCTCTGACAACCCAGGCGAGATCCCTGCTCGCGAACCCTCATCCCTCCATCCGGCAGGGAATGCAGTTGGTGGGTTCGATGGTGGCAAGCTTCGAGGCGGTGCCCTTTGCCCAGTTTCATCTGAGAACTCTGCAGCTTCACCTTCTGTCAGTATGGAACAAGTAAACATAAGCAAGCAATGACCAGCTCACCCTCAGACCCAAAAAGCACGGACCTCAGGATCTCCTGAAAAACTCCCCAAACCGTTACAATTGCAATGTCCAGCTTAAAAAGGGTTAAAACTTAGCTTTTACTTCATAGCTTAAAATGAGGATAATTCCAAACACAGCCGTCAAACATCTTGCAAGTCAGAAAGTGCTCCCCTCCACCATTGGGACCAGGTAACGCGTTTCAGGCTGTTACTAGCCCTTAGTCATACAATTTGCCCAAGAGATACACATTCATTTATACTAAGTAAGAGGGACTCGCCTAACAAGAGCAGGTGCTGCACGCTGAGCAGGGCTGCGAGCCAGAACAGCCCCGTGACGTCACCCCGTCTCTGTTTCTGATTGGTGAGGCCCTCCACCTATCCTGTGCTCCTTTCCCTATGTCTCCAATGAGAGGAGAACATCTATTGGCTGTGATCAGACCAATAGCATATCCTCTACCATGCTGTGTACACTGTATAGTAACTCTTAGTATGTTTACCTGTAGCCATAGCCACAGTTGCAGAGAGCTAAGCTCATAGTCCCCGCGTTCATTATGTAAATGGAATAAAGAAAATGCCTCAGCCACATTCAAAACTCTAATTTAGACGTCTACATAAATGAATTGAAATTCACATGTCATCTTTTATAGAAATCACGCCGAGACTTGCTCTCTATTGCCCCTAGTGGTCATATTGCAAAAGTGCACATATTCTCCATAGGCGTATGTATAATGATATAGTAAGTCAATAAAGACATGGCTCTTACTAAAATACCCCTTACAGGGCTATTGCAAGATCATGAACTGTTGTCATGAGCTTGATCACTAAATGTCATCAAGATAAATAAGCTTATTATTAATGCAAATAACATTTAAATTATTATATCACTTGGAGTAATCACATAAACGGCTGATCACATAAACAGCCAATCTACCATGTTATTATAACTATTGAAACGACGCTACAAAAAAATGGGTAGAACATTATTGATCATCATGCAATTTAAAATGACACTGCAAAATATGCAAAACATTTTCCAATACATTGTTCAAGATGACAGAGCGTAAAATATCTCAACTCATTGGATTCAATAGTTATTAAAGTGCCGCTGCAATACATATGCAAAGGTTATACCACTATATGATCGAAAGTGCTACTGCAATTAATGTGCAAAGACGCGCAATATAAAATGACGGTACATAAAAATTCACAGCTTATTGGATGGTACTGGGTAATTAGGGGGAGGAGAAAAGATTTAAAAAAGAGATAACACTCCTGAAATGGGCAAAAGGGTCCTATTGTCTAAACCTTTAAATAAAAAGAGAAAATCTCATAAAAACAAAATACCATATGGTGGAACAACATATCTTCTTTACTTCCAAAAGTTAAAGCATGGATATTCAGACTAATCAATCAGTGAATAATGCTATGTCCAATCTATCATTTAACCCCTGCGGGGAGCGTGTGTCCAATCTAACTATCCATTTGGCTTCCGCCTTCAATAACAATTTGTGGATATCACCTCCCCTAACATTAAGCCTTACTTTCTCTATAGCAATGACCCTTAAACATTCACTGTCACCACCATGAATCTGGCAAACATGTCTCGCCACATTGGATTTAGGGCCATTTGGTAAATGTGTTCCATAAATCTGCTTTTAAGCATCTGGGTAATACACCCTACATATTGTACTGCGCAGACAGTACATGTTACCAAATAAATTACACATTTAGTATTAGTTTATGAATTGTGATATTAGATATCTCTTGCCCATCTGTGTGGATTCAAAACTATTGGTCTTTTGGATGTACCTACAACAGGCACATCTTGTGCACCCACATGGATAGCAACCTTTTTGTGACAACCAAGTATCACCATCCTTATTGGGAGTCCTGAGCATAGAAGGAGACAGTTTCGTACCCAACGTGGGCGCTTTGCTTGCAACCACTCTGACCCCCTGTTTGATGACAGATGATAAATCAGGGTCAGCTCCCAATATCGGGAGGTTGGATATAACTATCTTTTTTTATATCACGAAACTGTTGACTATATCTGGTGACCATGGTTACAGGTGTTTGTTTGGTACCCTTGTCCCCTGATGAATTTTTAGGAAAGAGGATGTCCTGTCTACTACGTAGTAAAGCTTTTTCTCTTGCCTTGTGTAACATTGGTCTTTTGTAACCTCTATCTAGAAGTCTGTTCTGTATAAGATCTAATTCTTTGTCTAGAGAAAACTTCTTATTACAGTTTCTAATAGCTCGAAGGAACTCTCCATATGGTACACTTTCCACAGTATGTTTTGGGTGGCAGCTGGTGGCATGTAATGTAGAGTTGCCTGATGTGGGTTTACGGTACGTGCTTGTCATTATCATTGATCCCGTAATTGGGCTTTCCAGGATTAAATCCAAAAATGAGATTCTTTTGTCATGGTGGTCAGCTGTAAAGGCTAAATTGTATTGGTTGGCATTCAAATATGCTAAAAAGGGGGTAATGAGCTCAGGTGGGCCAGTCCAAATGCAAATAATATCAATATACCGAGCATACCAGTATATGTAATCCCGGTAGGGGTTCATGTCTGTAAAGATGGTCATCTCCTCCCACAACCCCATATATAGATTAGCTAGGGAGGGGGAGAAGGGCGCACCCATCGGAGCCCCTTGGATCTGTAAACAGAATTCGTTGTCAAACATGAAATAGTTGTGTTCAAGGAGGTACTCTAGTACCAAATTTACATATAACCTGTGGTGTTCATCCATAGTTGTATATTTGGTTAGCATATGAGAAACAGCTTGTCGGGCTAAAGCGTGAGGTATTGATGAATATAGAGCCGTGACATCCATTGTTAACCAGGTAGCATGTGGTGGCCATTGTAATTGGTATAACGCCCGTAGGACTTCTGTTGTGTCCTTAATGTAACCGGGAAGCCTTTTTACAATTGGCTTTAGTTGATTGTCTACCCATTGTCCCAATTTCTCATTAAGGGACCCGATCCCCGCAATGATCGGGCAGCCCCTTGGTGGTCTTTCCGGTTTATGCACCTTCGGTAGGTTGTGGAAGGTGAGTCCCTCTTACTTAGTATAAATGAATGTGTATCTCTTGGGCAAATTGTATGACTAAGGGCTAGTAACAGCCTGAAACGCGTTACCTGGTCCCAATGGTGGAGGGGAGCTCTTTCTGACTTGAAAGATGTTTGACGGCTGTGTTTGGAATTATCCTCATTTTAAGCTATGAAGTAAAAGCTAAGTTTTAACCCTTTTTAAGCTGGACATTGCAATTGTAACAGTATGGAACAAGGACCCAGCATCTTTGGACGACAGCTGGGTGATTCCCCCCTCAGTCAGACAATCCCTTGCGTGGTGGTTGGACCACAGGAATTTGACAAGGGGCAGATCCTTTTTAGCTCCCTCTTGGGAGATGGTCACAACGGATGCCAGTCTTTCGGGCTCGGGGGATTCTGGAAGTCCCTGCACTTCCAGGGGAGGTGGGGCCCTCAGGAGGCCCATCTTCCTATCAATGTCCTGGAACTCAGGGCGGTCCGATTCGTGCTGGAACGATTGACCCAGCACCTGAAGGGTCTGGCGGTTCAGGTACGCTCAGACAACAGGACGGCGGTTGCCTACATCAATCATCAGGGAGGAACCCGGAGCAAGGGTGCTCTCCAGGAGGTGTCTCTGATTCTAACATGGGCAGAGACCAATGTACAATGCATCTCGGCTGTCTACATTCCGGGGGCGGAGAATCTGCTAGCAGATGCTCTGAGCAGGGGATCGTCCCGTCAGGGGGAATGGTCCCTCTGCGACAGGGTATTTCAGTCCCTGTGTCACCGTTGGGGTGTGCCAGACGTGGATCTCTTTGCGTCACGTCACAATCACAAGCTACCGAGCTTTGTATCCCTGTCTCAGGATCCTCTGGCTCTGGCCACGGATGCCCTGTCAATGTCTTGGAGGGAGTTTTGGCTCCTGTATGTGTTTCCACCAATTCCCCTTCTGGGCAGAGTGCTGTGCAAGGTCGCTCTGGAAGGGGTACCCGTGATTCTGGTGGCCCCAAGGTGGCCAAGAAGAGTGTGGTTCGCAGATGTGCTTCAAATGGCAGTAGATCAGTACGATCTGCCAAGGTTGCCAGACCTTCTGACTCAAGGGTCTCTACGCCATCCCAATTTACTAACTCTGGCTTTGACGGCTTGGCTATTGAAACCTCCATCTTGATGGAAAAGGGTTTGTCTGCATCTGTTGTGGCTACTATGGTGCAAGCCAGGAAGAAGACTTCTGCCGCTATCTATTATAGAGTATGGCGTGCTTACATTGACTGGTGTGAATCCAGGTCTCTTCCCTGCCAGGAATTCTTAGTATCCAGGGTGCTGGAGTTTTTACAACATGGTCTAGACTTAGGTCTTAAGCTTGGTACCTTGAAAGGCCAGGTTTCGGCCCTGTCTATCTTCTTTCAGAAGACCTTTGCCCAGCACCCTCTTATCAAAACCTTCTTTCAGGGGGTCACTCATGTGCGTCCTCCTCGGAAACCTATGGTTCCTGTTTGGGATCTGAACTTGGTTTTGTCGGCCCTGCAGGGGGCTCCTTTTGAGCCTATTCATGAGGCCGCTCTCGCTGTGCTCACGCTCAAGGTTGTCTTCCTGGTAGCTATCACTTCGGTTAGACGTGTGTCTGAGTTGGCTGCTTTGTCTATTCAGCCTCCCTACTTTGAGAGACACCGGGATAAGGTGGTGTTTCGCTTCAAGCCAGACTTCCTGCCTAAGGTTGTGTCTGCATTTCATTTGAATCAAGATATTGTACTTCCTTCCTCATGCCCTATCCTAGTAACCTTGGATGTGGTTAGGTGTGTCAAGTCTTACCTGGTTACCACTCAGGCCTTTAGAAAGATGGATGCTCTCTTCGTTGTGCTTCATGGGCCTAGGAAGAGTTTGGCTCCCGCCAAGTCTACCATCAGTAATTGGATTCGTCAGGCTGTTGTTCAAGCCTATACTACTAAGGGGAAGACTCACCCCTTTCGTCTTACTGCTCATTCTACTAGAGCTGTTGGGGCTTCTTGGGCTTTTCAGCACCAGGCCTCTGTGGAGCAAGTTTGCAAGGCCGCTACTTGGTCTTCTGTACATACCTTTACAAAATTGTACAAGGTTGATGTTCGGGCCTCAGCTGACGCTGTGTTTGGCCGCAAGGTTCTGCAGGCGGCAGTAGTTTAGACTGCTTGCTGTTGCCTTCTGTTGGGGATCCCACACTTTTTTATGGACACTGCTTTTGGATGTCCCACATGTTATTACTACTACTGGAGCAGGACGTGCTGTATGCTTAGAAAATACAACTCTGTGAAGTACTCACCTGTAGAGTTGATATTATATGCATACAGCACGTCCTGCTCCACCCCACCCTGTTTTCACCTTGTTCTGGATCCCCTGTTGGTGATTGTTAGCTTATATACAGGTCCTTCTCAAAAAATTAGCATACTATATAATGCTAAAGTTCATTATTTTCCATAATGAAATGATAAAAATTAAACTTTCATATATTTGAGATTCATTGCACACCAACTGAGATTTTTCAAATCTCAAAAAATTAGCATATCATGAAAAGGTTCTCTAAACGAGCTATTAACCTAATAATCTGAATCAACTAATTAACTCTAAACACCTGCAAAAGATTCCTGAGGCTTTTAAAAAAGCCCAGCCTGGTTCATTATTCCAAACCGCCATCATGGGTAAGACTGCCGACCTGACTGCTGTCCAGAAGGCCATCATTGACCCCCTCAAGCAAGAGGGTAAGACCCAGAAAGAAATTTCTGAACAAATAGGCTGTTCCCAGAGTGCTGTATCAAGGCACCTCAATGGGAAGTCTGTGGGAAGGAAAAAATGTGGCAGAAAACGCTGCACAACGAGAAGAGGTGCCCGGACCCTGAGGAAGATTGTGGAGAAGGACCGATTCCAGACCTTGGGAGACCTGCGGAAGCAGTGGACCGAGTCTGGAGTAGAAACATCCAGAGCCAGCGTGCACAGGCGTGTGCAGGAAATGGGCTACAGGTGCCGCATTCCCCAGGTCAAGCCACTTTTGAACCAGAAACAGCGGCAGAAGTGCCTGACCTGGGCTACAGAGAAGCAGCACTGGACTGTTGCTCAGTGGTCCCAAGTACTTTTTTCTGATGAAAGCAAATTTTGCATGTCATTCGGAACTCAAGGTGCCAGAGTCTGGAGGAAGACTGGGGAGAAGGAAATGCCAAAATGCCTGAAGTCCAGTGTCAAGTACCCACAGTCAGTGATTGGTCTGGGGTGCCATGTCAGCTGCTGGTGTTGGTCGACTGTGTTTTATAAAGGGCAGGGTCAATGCAGCTAGCTATCAGGAGATTTTGGAGCACTTCATGCTTCCATCGGCTGAAAAGCTTTATGGAGATGAAGTTTTCATTTTTCAGCACTACCTGGCACCTGCTCACAGTGCCAAAACCACTGGTAAATGGTTTACTGACCATGGTATTACTGTGCTCAATTGGCCTGCCAACTCTCCTGACCTGAACCCCATAGAGAATCTGTGGAATATTGGGAAGAGAAAGTTGGGAGACGCAAGACCCAACACTCTGGATGAGCTTAAGGCCGCTATCGAAGCATCATGGGCCTCCATAACACCTCAGCAGTGCCACAGGCTGATTGCCTCCATGCCACGCCACATTGAAGCAGTCATTTCTGCAAAAGGATTCCCGACCAAGTATTGAGTGCATAACTGAACATAATTATTTGAAGGTTGACTTTTTTTTTATTAAAAACACTTTTCTTTTATTGGTCGGATGAAATATGCTAATTTTTTGAGATAGGATTTTGGGGTTTTCATGAGCTGTATGGCAAAATCCTCCGTATTAAAACAAAAAAAGACCTGAAAAATTTCAGTTGGTGTGCAATGAATCTCAAATATATGAAAGTTTAATTTTTATCATTTCATTATGGAAAATAATGAACTTTAGTACTATATGCTAATTTTTTGAGAAGGACCTGTATTTTTTGCCAGTTTTGGGTGGTTGTTTCTCCTGGCCTCTCTTTCTCACTGCTTTTCAATGCTGGGGATTTGTGGGAGGTCCTTCGGTATATGTAGGGCTGGGAGGAGCTTGTTTTCTACATGTCTGCAGTGCACGGCGGCTGAGGATTACCCACATGTTATTACTACTACTGGAGCAGGACGTGCTGTATGCATATAATATCAGCTCTACAGGTGAGTAATTCACAGAGTTGTATTTTTCCCACTCCTTAAGTATCATCTTGGAAAAATGTGGCTGTTCCGGAAACACCTGCCTTTGCCTAACAGGCTTAAACAGGTCATCCTTTCTTCTTTTCGCGACCTCAGGCGGGGAGATATTCAAGGTATCACTACTGTTATTACTACTACTGGAGCAGGACGTGCTGTATGCATATAATATCAGCTCTACAGGTGAGTACTTCACAGAGTTGTATTTTTCCCACTCCTTAAGTATCATCTTGGAAAAATGTGGCTGTTCCGGAAACACCTGCCTTTGCCTAACAGGCTTAAACAGGTCATCCTTTCTTCTTTTCGCGACCTCAGGCGGGGAGATATTCAAGGTATCAAACCACAGAAAGCAGACCTTCTGTTTCATCCACAAGGAGAGGATCTTTTTTCGGACGAAAATAAGATAGTTACTATCTTCTCCTGACCACAGTTCGCCCTCAGAGGACTGCTCGTCCAAATACTCCTCGTCCTCTTCTTCCTCAAAGGAGGCAAACATATCCTCTTCCTCCGCCACAGGTTCCAAATGTTTTCTTTTATAGGCGGCCTTCCTTGGTAACACAAGAGACAACTGCCTCTCCAGATTATCCAATCTGTGAGCAAATTCCGTCTGCACCTCACCGTTTATCATCCCTTTTTTTTTTTTTTTTTTTTTTTTTTTTTATAAATTGGCCAGCTGACCCAAAGGGCCCTGAGCCTAAACCAAATCCCCAAAAAATATTTTTACTCTTTTTTTCCTTTCTCTTTTTTTTTTTTTTTTTTTCAAGAAATAAAAAACCAAAAAAGATCAAAAAGATCATAGGATACTACCATCACTAATGAGTAATAACAATAAATAGTAAAATTGATAAAAATTAATAATAAAAAATAATATACAAATACTAATATAAAAATATTATAATATAATAATAATATAATAGATGATAAGAAATATCTACAATATTTTAGTACTCCACAACCATATGTATATATCCTATATTGAAATAATATTTAATAATATTTAAAAATAATCATGATTGTAATCCAAACTGAAGACCAATCAATAGCCAAAGAGAAATAAACAAGACGATCCACTCACCACTGCCGTCTGTCTTCACCCTGATTAGGAGACAAGACCAAGCACTTACAATCTAGTCATAAAACACAACAGCCTTATAGCTCGGGCCGCTGCCTGCGCCGCCCCCCCATCTTAACAATTTAAAAGTTTAAAGGTAGCCAAGGCCACAGGCCGCTACCCCAACCCCCCAACAACCGCCGCTGTACCGCCTGTGCCGCGGCCGTCAGACAATTAAATGACCGCAAGACCCGGTCTGAGCGGCGCCGCCGGGAAGATGCAAGCCGGCTTTCTGCTTCGTTCAAGTGCAGTGTGGGAGAAAGGGGGGAGGGGAGAGGAGAGGAGGGCGGGGGTTTTGGAGGAGTAAAGCACTCATGGCCCCGGCTCCCCCAGCTGGCCAGGCGTACCTCAATAGCAACCTGCACCCTCAATAACTGTCGCAGCCTCGTGTCTCCTACCTGACTCCAGCATTGAACCACCACCTGCGATCTCCTTCTACCAAGTGAAGGAGTACTGAAGGCAAACACAAACACGTGGTCCGTGATAACAACGCCTCAGCGTGACGTCAGCCCTGCTTCTTAAAGGCATATTACACACACACACACACACACACACACACACACACACACACACACACACAAAAGGAATTTCCCTCTCCCTTTTTTTTTTTTTTCTTTTAAAACCATGTCATCCTTGCGCAGGGCTGATAACCTTCTCGGTATTGCCCAACTTAGCATGTGCGCTGCCGACGTAAGCACACCTTTTTTTTTATATATATATATAAAACAGGCCTACCTAACTGGAAGAAGGAAGGGTTGGGTAAAAAAGAAAAAACATTCCTCAGCAGGTACACCAGAGAAAAACCTGCGTCTGACTTGCTTTTCAAAAAAGCCTGCAGCCCAGAGCATACACACTCTGTATGGGCCCAAGACCCCGGCGCTTCCACCTTACCTTCACGGACCCCAAACAGCCAACGCTGTGGAGGCATAAACTTGGGTCTTGAGGGATCCGTGGGAGTAAGGCTACGCAGAGAGCCGACAGGGTTCAGTCCCCCACTTGCTGCCAAAACCTTGAGAGCGACTTCCTAAATCTTCAACAGTCATCTTGCCACTGCAAGAAAGAAAACTGATCTGATTGGAGGCAGCTGCTACTTATGGGCCGGGAGGGCCGCACCTGTTTTCTTTCTTGCAGTCACGTGATCAGCAAGGAGGAGGGAAACCCAAGAGTAAGGAGTGCCTGGAATGGATTGGAAGAAAAAAGGCCCCTGCTAAGAGAAGACATCTGTCACTGGCTACGCCGGTAATTGATTTTGATGATTATGACTCCCCTGACTGGGCTGATTATTCCCTGCTTGAGGAGGGGGAACTGTTTGAGGAATCAGAGACTGAGGAACTGCAGTTCTTTGATTCGGATGCTGGGCAGGCGCTGGGGGATGCTGTTGATACCCCCAAGGTCCTGGCCCATCTCTTAGAGGTTCTGGATATTTCCCCTCCAGCGGAGGCCCCTCCTAAGATGGGGGAATTCTTTGGGTTCTCTAAGCCCCGCTTGGAGTTTCCAAATCAGAATCATTTTGACTGCATGATTCTTAGAGAATGGGAGAGGCCGAGTCGGCTTCACGGTGTTCCTCAGGGATGGGATAGAAAGTATCCCTTTCCGGTGGATGCGGTGAAGCGCTGGTCTTCCCCTCCCAAGGTTGATGCGCCCGTTTTAGGATTGGTCAACACCTCCGTTGTTCATACTCCTGATGCCACTACCCTTAAGGATGGCGAGGACAAGCGCATTGATCAGATGGCATGTCATGCCTTTGCCAGTGTGGGTTCAGCCTTGCGGCCTGTCTGTGTATCTGCACTCGTGGCTGTGGCTACCAGGTCTGAGATTAGGGACATGACTTGTTCATGAATTTTGTTTTGTCGGCTATGGACGACACTATAACCATGTGTAGCAGAACCTCGGCTCTTCTTGTAGCCATGTGCCGATTGGTCTGGCTATGCCAGTGGGCGGCTGACATTGCGGCCAAGAAGTCACTTATTGCCTTGACCTTCCTGGGTACGAGGCTGTTTGGAGACAAATTGGATTCTGTGGCGAAAGGTGGAAGGCTACCTCAGCGTAAGAGGCAGCATCGCTCCTTTCGGGGGGCAAGCTCCTTCAATCCTTCCTTTCGCAGTGCCAGAGGGGGCAGAGGTCTTGCCTACTCTGGCTTCAGAGGTGATTCCTGGAACAGGGGCAGAGGACGGGCCCGTCCAGCCTCTACCTGGGGTTCCAAGCCCGCTGCCAAGCCAGCTCAGCAATGAGGAGGCGCCCTCACCCTTACGGGTGGGGGAACGGCTGCGGCTCTTCTTCCAGGTCTGGGCCCGGGAGGTTACGGACAAGTGGATATTGGAAGTGGTCTCATCTGGGTACAAACTGGAGTTCGAGTACTGGCCTCCTCCCAGATTCCTAAGGTCTCGGGTGCCTTCGGATCCTCAGGCGGCGCAGGGGCTCCTGTCGGCTGTAAAGAACCTCCTGGACATGGCGGTCATATGCCCGGTGCCTCTTTCAGAGAGAGGCTGGGGCTATTATTCCAACCTTTTCACGGTTCCCAAAAGGGATGGCTCCATAAGACCCATTCTGGATTTGAAGCTTCTCAACAGGTTCATCAGAACCAAGAGGTTCCGCATGGAGACTCTGCGCTCAGCCATCGGTTCCCTTCGACAGGGGGATTTCATGACGTCCATAAACATAAAGGATGCTTACCTTCATGTACCAATTTTCCCAGCACACCAGAGATTTCTCAGGGTCGGAGATCAGCATTTTCAGTTTTTTTTGGCACTCCCGTTCGGGCTGACCTCGGCACCGAGGGTGTTTACCAAGGTTCTGGCGGGCATTATGGCCCTGCTCAGAGCCCAGGGCATTTGCATTGTGCCATATCTGAACGACCTGCTCATTACAGCTTCCTCCCTGTGCCCGGGCGGAGCTGGACACCAGGACGGTGGTGACGACGCTGGAGAGGTTCGGATGGGTGATCAACGACCCCAAGTCTTCTCTCTCCCCATCAAGGGAGATTTCCTTTCTGGGCATGAATCTGGATACCAGTCGGGCCAGAGTGTTCCTACCTCAGCCAAAGGTGCAGAGGGTTCAGGATCTGATACGTGTTCTCCATCTATTGCTGAAATGGGACAGATGTCCACAGTCCTTGGATCAGTAATTTCTGATGTCTCCCAGGGTTCGGCAGTCCCTTCAGTGGTGGCTGGAATCAAGCAATCTGATGAGGGGCAGATCGTTCCTGGCCCCTCGTTGGAAGACGGTTACCACGGATGCCAGCCTGTCGGGCTGGGAAGGTTTCTGGAAAGATCATCAGTTCCAGGGG
The DNA here is from genome assembly GCA_027917425.1 of Gastrophryne carolinensis. Classification (NCBI taxonomy): domain Eukaryota; kingdom Metazoa; phylum Chordata; class Amphibia; order Anura; family Microhylidae; genus Gastrophryne; species Gastrophryne carolinensis. The sequence goes on from CM051243.1 coordinate 114,749,774, forward strand.
TTGTGGGGTCCTCAGGAGGCTCACAACCACATCAATGTCTTGGAGCTCAGAGCTATCCGCTTGGTTCTGTCGCGTCTGAGACTTCACCTGCAGGGTTTACCGGTTCAGGTTCGATTAGACAATCGTACTGCGGTAGCTTACATCAATCACCAAGGAGGGACTCTCGCAGCAGGAGTGCCCTCACTGAAGTCTCTCTGATTCTGACATGGGCGGAGAGCAATGTTCCTTGCATCTCGGCAGTATACAGGGAGTGGAGTGGGAGTGGAGAACACGGAGGCGGACTCCCTGAGCAGGGGATTCTCTCGCCGAGGGGAATGGTCTCTCAACCACAGGGTGTTTTTCGGACCCTGTGTCACAAGTGGGGGACTCCGGAGGTGGATCTCTTTGCCTCTCGGCACAATCACAAGCTCCCAACCTTTGTATCTCTGTCTCAGGATCCTCTGGCCCTGGCAGTGGATGCCTTGTCCCTTGCCTGGAGGGATCTGGGGTTTCTGTACCTGTTTCCCCCCTACTCCATGGTGGGCAAGGTAGTGCGCAAGCTGGCTCTAGAGGGGGCACCAGCAATTCTGGTGGCCCCAAGGTGGCCAAGACAGGTTTGGTTCGCAGACGTCGTAAGATTGGCGGTAGATCAGTACAGGCTGCTCTTGTCTCCGGATCTGATCTCTCAGGGTCCAGTACGTTACCCCAATTTACAAATGCTTGCTTTGACGGCGTGGCTGCTGAAACCTTCATCCTGAGGGAGGAAGGTTTGTCTGAGGCGGTTATTCAAACGTTGATTAGAACTAGGAAGAGGTCTTCATCTACCATTTACTATAGGACTTGGCGGTCCTATATTGACTGGTGTGAGGCTAGGGCCTTACCTTGCAGGGTGTTTTCGATTCCTAGGATTTTGGAGTTTCTACAACACGGTCTGGATCTGGGGTTCCAGCTCAGTACTTCAGGTTTCTGCCCTGGCTGTCTTTTTTCAAAGGTCTTTTGCTTTGCATCATCTGGTCAAGACTTTTTTCCAAGGGGTCACTCACAGGTTCGGCCCTAAATTTGGTTCTTTCGGCCCTCCAGGGGCCTCCCTTTGAACCGATGCAGGATGTGGCTCTTTCTGTGCTCACTCAAAAGGTTGCATTTTTGGTGGCTATTACCTCTGTTCGGCGTGTCTCTGAGTTGGCGGCTCTGTCTATTCAGGCCCCTTACTTTGAGAGACACCAGGATAAGGTGGTTTTTCGCTTTAAACCAGATTTCCCTCCTAAGGTGGTTTCTGCCTTCCATCTCAATCAGGATGTAGTTTTCCCTTCCTTGTGTCCTAGGCCTAGCAATGACAAGGAGAGGGTTTTGCACTCTTTGGATGTGGTTCGTTGTGTGAAGTACTATTTGGTTGCTACTTCTCCTTTTCGTAAGACGGACGCCTTGTTCGTGGTGCCTTCTGGGCCCAGAAAAGGTTTGGCGCCCGCCAAGTCTACCATTAGTAAATGGATACACCAGGCCATTGTTGGGGCCTATTCTGCTAAGGGGAGGGTTCCTCCTTTTAAGATCACCGCTCATTCTACTCATGCTGTTGGGGCTTCCTGGGCTTTTTAAGCACCAGGCTTCTGTTGAACAAGTTTGTAAGGCTGTTACTTGGTCTTCCGTTCATACTTTTTCAAAGTTTTATAAGGTTGATGTGCGGGCCTCAGCGGATGCTGTTTTTGGCCGCAAGGCTCTGCAAGCTGCAGTGGTTTTAATCGGTGCATTTTTATTTGCTGTATTTGGATCCCCACCCATGATGGACACTGCTATTGGATGTCCCATATGTCATGAATAGTGGAAGCGGGGTGTGTGACATACTTGGAATAATACCATTTTGTGATTACTCACCTTTAAAATGGGTATTATAAGTATGTTACACACCCCGCTTCATCCCGCTCTTTTGTATTCTGGATCCTTTATATGGTGAACCTTTTTATGGTTAAGAATGTTTTATTAGCTCTTCCTGGTCCCCTTACTGCTGTCATATACTGGGGAATGTGTGGGAGGTCCCAGGTATTTATGGACCGGGAGGGGCTTCTTTTTTGCTTTTATCTCTGCAGAAGTTCGCCCTCTACTGGACCATAACCCATATGTCATGAATAGTGGAAGCGGGGTGTGTGACATACTTATAATACCCATTTTAAAGGTGAGTAATCACAAAATGGTATTTTCTCAGTCCCACGGTGCATCTAAGAGCAGCGGCGATATCCCGCTATCCCTCTAGCAGTGCGCATGCCCACGCCAAGCATTTGTGAATGGCCGGCACTGGCATACTCCCTGTTAGAGGGAGGCAGAGGATGCGCCCATCAGAGCTACTGCTATTAGACGCACCATGGGACCAGGAAGAGGTGAGCTGGTCTCTGCATCCTGAGAGGTTTCACACAGCTGAGCAACCCTGATCGGTGTGCCCCCGTGGAAAGCACCAACACCCAGGATAGTCAAAATCCTGAGCTTTGGTCCACTTTAAGGAAGGACCCCAGGAACAGAAGAGACCCCCTAGAGGGGGGGGGGTAATGTCAGATATACTGCCCTTGCAGTGCTTCAACACCAGCGTAATTGGATACAGATGCAATCCTAATTCCTTCACTCCAAGCAAGGGGTTGCACATCTATAGGAGTACAGGGAATGCACAGAACAATCACACTCTGGGCCTACCTTGCTTTCTTTTTCTACCCTCTGCTGATCCAGCAAACGAGTACCTTCTGAAGCTGCATTTTCAGCAATCCCCACCTTGACTCTGACCCTGCTCTGATATTCTAAGCATACAGTACGTCCTGCTCCATATATAATACTTAAACGTGGGTAATCCTCCGCCAGAGGGCGCTGTTCACTGCAGACATGCAAAAACAGGCTCCTCCCGGCCCTTCATATACCCAGGGACCTCCCACAAATCCCCAGATTTCTCTGCAGTGCTGACTGCGAAGACATGAAGTTTCACTCTCTCGCAGGTGAGCGGGGCTTTTACAGCCTGCGGCCCTGCAGGACTATTACCACCCGTCCTCTTCGATAAAGATGTGCCTCCCAGCCTGGGCTGCGCTAGTCGGGTGAAGGTAGGCAGCACCGTGTGTGCTCACGGAGCTACGCTCCACCGCAGTCCCCCACCATAGGGTAGGCGGTTTAGGCCGATGGTGAGCCTCCAATAGATGCCCCTCCCGTATTATTGCCCCGTGCCCCTCGTAGCGATGAACCCTGGGTGCAGGGTCGCCTTCTCCCTCGCTTCCTCCCATAGCTCGGGGGAAAAGAAAGGGGGGGGGTATGCGTGTGGCGGTCTCAGCGTAATGTTATACACGATTATGGCCGTTGCGTTTTTCTTTGAACTTGAGTGTCAGAGCCGCGCTCCTTGATCCACATAACCCTTGTCTGGTTGCGCTTGTGTGTCTTTTTCATTTACAAGAAGTGTGCGGCCCGGGCGGCAGCATCATTCTCTAGTTTTGAGAGCAATCTCCTTAGCTACACTCTGTATGTGTGTCCTATTCACTGCTTGTCATTGACATTACGCTGGTTAGAGCTTCGCGCTCTTTGGGGGAGGCGGGGACTTGGCATGACGCGCCCCGCGTCACGGCCAGATCAGGCCTGCCCCTCGAGGTTCGCCTGGCGCCATTTTGACCGTCTTCGCGCGCGTGGTTGCGATCCTCCTCCTCCTCCTCCCTTGGTCATGTAAGTGCCCTCCTGGGCGGTTTTTGTTCCTATGATCTTTCATTCAGCTGCGCATGGCTCTGACACCCCCCTCTTATCCTCTTTATGTCTTTCAGACGCCAAGATTTCGGTGGCTTCTCCCGGCCTGACAAATATTATAGCGGGTTCACATAAAAAATTCTCCCACATTCCTAGCGGGTCTTGGGGCATCCAGGGTTGCCTATTGCATAAATCCCTGTCGGCATATTGCTCAGATAATCGCCATATAGAGGCATCTCAGAATTATGTACCCGGGGTTCCTTGGGGACAAAACCGGCTGTGCACAGTGTGTGGTCAGCCCCATGCTGATGCTGACAGAGCATGGGTCTGCGGACCGTGTGCTGTACAGGCACTGACCCTGCAATCAGGTTTGTCAGTGGCTGCACCTCACTTCAATACACCTGTCTCCCCGTGCTTAAATCTCACTCCTGATGAGTCGCACTCGAGCGGGGATGACCAGCACGTGCCGCGCAGGCTCCTACGGCTGAGTAGGCGCTATCTAGTTTGGCAGAGAGCTTGGGCCCTGGAAAGAAGCGGTCCCTGACGCCTCCTGGTTCTCCGGTTCCTAATGAAACTGATGAATCTGCTGCTATGCAGGACCTTGATCCTTCTGATGAAGGTGAGCTATTCTCCGATTCGGGCTCCTCGGATGAGATGCCCTGGAGCGGTGATGATTCTGGACCCGGTTCTTGGGGCCTGTGTGACACTGATGAACTACTTATTAAGATCTTTGAGGTCTTGTCAATCTCCCCTCCTGGAGAGGCTCCCAAGCCTAAGAGGGAGAGTTTCCACACAGCGACACCGCGCTTGGAATTTCTGGAACAGGAGCATTTCCAGGCTCTTATATCCAAAGAATGGGAATCGCCTTGTAAACTTAAAGGGGTTCCGGGGGTCTGGGATTGGAAGTACCCTTTTCCCCCTGATGTGGTTAACTTTTGGTCAGCACCTCCCGTGGTGGATGCACCGATTATAGGGGTTACTAACCCCCCCTTCATGACTGCTCCTCATTACCGTACCCTTCGGGATGCTGAGGACCGGCGCATTGAAAGACTGGCTTCCCACGCCTTTTCGTGTGCAGGGACGGCTCTGCGCCCGGTCTGTGCCGCGGCCATCGCGGCGGTGGCCGCCAGGACCCTTATTAGAAAGCTACTTGATCACCAACCTGAGGATCTCCCCTGGGAGGTCTTTAATGCACTCTCAGATTGTGATGTGTTTGTGAGGTTTATCCTCTCAGCGCTGGATGACACCATGTGTGCTAGAACCTCTGCCCTTGTGGTAGCTATTCGCTGCCTGGTTTGGCTGAGACAGTGGGGTGCTAACGATGATACGAAAAAGGCTCTCACTGGCCTTCCTTTTAGAGGACGGCGCCTATTTGGGGCCCGTCTGGACCTTTTTGGAACAAAGGGTAAGGCACACCTACGCAGAAGGCCGTCTCAGCCTCCTTGGGGCAGGAACACCCCTCCCCTAGTGTCAAGCACGAACCTGAGGTGTGCTTCCAACTTTTCGGAGTAGATTACCACTCCAGGGTGGGCAGGCAACGCCCTGTGCCCTCTGGCAGGGCTAAGTCCAAATCTGCCAAGACCTCCCAAGCATGAAGGGACGCCCTCGCCCTTCTGGGCGAGGGGACTTCCACAGCACCTGGCTCCTATCTGGGAGCGTATCGTCTCCTTCTGGTGGATCCAGGAGGTAGTTCCCCTGGACACAGGATAGAATTTGCTGGGCGGTCCCTTTCAGAGGTTGTCAGGGTGCTTCTAGCCCCTGTTTTCCCCTCAGGAGTTGGTACTCCGTACTCGGCCTGCAGAGTCTGGGCTCACTTGCAGGTTGCCCTTAACAGGCTGGGGCGATGGCCTCTAAGTTGTCCTTCCTCTTTCCTTCAAAATGACGAGGCAGTCTGGGCCATGCTGGCCTATTGTAGGCTTGACAATTCTACACTCACAGGTAGTCCCTGCAAGGGGGGCTTCTGGCCTCCTGTGGAGATCTAGATCCTTTTAGTTTCCCCTGTGTCTTCTGGACACCAAGACCTTTACTAGTCAGTGTTGAAGGACCACCCCTGCGGATTGGGGCCTTGTTTTTGGCCTCTCTTCTGCTCCCAGGGTTATGTCTCTGACATGCCTGTGGGACGTCTGCACTAGGACCTACCGGATCATCCTTCCTTACTTCCCAATCTCTACGTCAGGCCGAGTGGGTTAGTCGGCCGGCGGGGTCCTCTGGTACGGTGGTTCCTCTTGAGCTGGTGAAATTCAAGGACCCTGTCAGGGGGCACCCCCTTCTTTGCTTGCATCTTCCTGTGGATGGTCACCTTGGGTGCCAAGTCTCGCAGGTTGGCGGGGGGGGGGGATTTTCTTCTAAAATCCCCCGCAGCTCCTAGGTAGGGGCCCTTAGAGGGTCCATCTTCCTACTGATTTTGTTATAACTGTGAGTCTTCAGTTGGCTCTATCTTGCTGGACTACTCCTCTTCAGGACCTGTCTATTTGGGGACTCTTGGCCTGTCGGAGGACAGTGGCCTGTATTTATCATCAGTCTGGAACTTGGAGCAGGATGATTCTCCTGGTAGGTGTCTGATCCTGATCTAGGTGGGGGTCAACCTTCCCTGCATCTCAGGGGTATTCACTCCAATGCATGTCCTTCAGTGGCAGGTTGTGCTATCCTGGTGTCCCTCTGAGAGCCAGCTAGGGTGGCTCTGTTGGGTCCCGTTAATATCACAGGGGCTCTGCCCTTGTTTTTACTGCCCCAGAATATTCTGACTCTGGTCATGGGGGCTTAGTAATTCTATGTCTGGACATTCTATTTTATGTCTTTTCTTCGTTCATCCTGCTAGGCGGGGTTCTGCGCAAGATTGCGCTGATAAGGGGACCCTTGATACTGATGGCCCCTGGGTGGCCTAGTGGACTGTGGTTCGCAGATGTTTCTGCTGAGGACAGCGGACCTGTACGCTCTCTCAGGAGTGCGGTTCTGCCCTTTTCAGGCTCCTTCTTATGTCGCCCAATCTACAGGCTCTAGTCTGATGGCTTGACAGTTGATTCACCCTTTTGGAGACGGGTTATCTTCTGGGTGACTTGTCTATGGGGGGCTAGGAGCAAGTTCCTTCTTCGATTCCTTTCTCCGTCTATTATAGGGTATGGCGTACCCATATTGATTGGTGTGAGTCTTGGTCTCTCCCCTGTTGGACGTTCTCTGTTCCCAGGGTTCTAGAGTTATTACAGCATGGGTTGGGGTTGGCTCCCCATCTTGGTACTCTGAAGGTTCAGGTTCTCTCCTGTCCGCCTTCCCGTAGAAGTCTTGTTCAGTCTTCCATTGTTAAGCGTTCTTTTGGGGATTGCTCAGGTGCATCTCCCAAGTAGTTCTATGGTCCCTGTTGGGATTAATTTTTATTCTGTTTGCCTTGCGGGTTGTTCCCTTTGGATCTATTCCGGATGCTGTCTGAACTGTTCTTACTTCAAGTTGTCCTTCCGGGGACTGTTGCTTCAGTCAGACCTGTGCCTGTGAAGGTGGCTCTGTTTAGTTAGCCCTCGTTCATTATTTATACACCATGATGTGGTGGTATTCCGCCTTACGCCGGACCTTATGCCCAAGGTGGTGTCTTATGCTCATTTATCCAAGTCCTTTGTCTGCCTCTGGGCCTTATTCTTAGTAATGCTGAAGTAAGGGGGTCTACATTCCCTCAACCAGTGTTGAAGTTCTCCTGGATTGTTTCTTGTCCCTCAGGGGGACTGATGCCCCTTGGGGTTTGCGGACGCCTCCATACGTATGCGCCTGATCTCATCTGTTTCCAGGGGTTATGCGCCCTTTGGACTGGTCTTCCTTGGATGGATTGTCCTTTCTGGTCCCAGGTAAGGGAGTTGGCTTCTTGCTTATCCTTCTTAGTGTAGTGGTCAGTATCCCCGCCTGTCATGCGGGAGACCAAGTTTCAATTTCCCCGATGGGGGGAGCTCTGATTTTTACCGAGGCTACTGTTGCATTTGGACTGGTCAGGATGTTACTCTGGCCTATTCCTTTAAGGGGAGGAATCTTCTTCTCTTTTTATTCTATTTTCTACTTGTGCTTGGATACCTTGGGCCTTTCAGCACCAGTTTTCTGTTAATCAAGGTTTGCTAGACCGCTGCCTGGTTTCTGTTCATACCTTCAAAGGTTTTTTATGAGGTTGACGTTAGAGCCTTTGCTCATGTCGCTCTTGGTAGCAAGGTTTGCAGGTGACAGCGCCTTTACTGTCTGCTGTGCCTTTTTTGTTGGGGATCCCACCCTGCTTTATGGACACTGCTATTGGATGTCCCACGTGTAAGTATTATATATGGAGCAGGACGTACTGTATGCTTAGAATAATACAATTCTGTGAAGTACTCACCTGTAGAATTGGTATTATACGCATACAGTACGTCCTGCTCCACCCCAGCCTGGTTTTACATGTTTCTGGATCCCCTGTATGGTGATTGTTATCTTTGCTATTGTTACCAGTTTGGTGGTTGGTTTCTCCCGGCTTCTTTTCTCACTGCTTTTCAATGCTGGGGATTTGTGGGAGGTCCCTGGGTATATGAAGGGCCGGGAGGAGCCTGTTTTTGCATGTCTGCAGTGAACAGCGCCCTCTGGCGGAGGATTACCCACGTGTAAGTATTATATATGGAGCAGGATGTACTGTATGCGTATAATACCAATTCTACAGGTGAGTACTTCAAAGAATTGTATTTTCCAGCTGTGTTTATTTAGAAGTCCTGCCACGAGTCCTCTTACTGTGCTGGGCAAGTTTACCATCGGCTTACTTTGGCCTTGAAACCTTGAAACCCTGGTGGTCACCAACTAGAACTGTACTGCAGAGGACCTGCCTGTCCTATACCCCAGTAGACTCACCAACTTGGGCAGAGGACAGTGAATCCACATCTTCAGTCGTAACAGCTGGACTGAGGCCTTAATGAGAGGGTTGGTGGCTAAAAACTTGTGGCATGTAGGTATGTTTTCTGATCAGTGGTCTTATGAAAGAGATCAGTATGTATTGAACCATTGAATAAACTGACCTGGACATCAAGAATTGTAACTGTAGTCTGACTATATTCAGTCAAGGAGATGATTGGTAAAGCCAGATTCATTCCGCAACGAGAAGTTTAAACAGGAATGCCCCAAGAAATGAGGGCATAGTGGTGACAAAGGGTGGTAAAGCCGGATTAACTAGAATCACTAGTAGCTGGAACACTACCAGCTACTATGGGGCGCCCAGAGGGATTTGTCAGCCATTTGTAGATTTTAGGTAGGTATTGATTATTTGATTCTCAAAGGCTTGTAAGAGCAGACCATCAACTTCAAGTTTGACCTGTGCTGTGGGGTCATTAGAGGCCCCCCTATAAATCTGGGTGTCACTGAGCTGTCTCCTGATTTTAGCCTTGCTGATATTTCTTCCTATCCATAGCCACAATAGCGCCCCCTTTGCTGCCAGGTGTATTTATCAAGGCTTTTTCAATTCATCGAGAGCTATTCTCTCTTGCTCTGTCAGGTTACTATGAGGCCCATGCTTACCTCAACCAGAAATACGGACTTAATTCATGAAGGACTGTACACTGTGGGAAATCAATGGGACTTTCAATCTTAACATCCTGACAAATGTTTGTAGACTAATGTCTATGTCAAGTCTGTCGCCTAGATAAGTGGGTACAAAACCCAGGCGTTTGTTGAGTACCTTAGTTTGATCTGATGTTGGTATGCTCTGAAAGAGTGGTTAACCACTATTGAGCTTGTGCCATTCGGCTGCATGCCTTGTATTGGCAATGTATCAGTTTATCTCTCTCGATATTAACAGCGTGGTCGTAGAAATGGAAATAAGTATGTTTCCCTACTATCTGTCAGACGGAACTGCAGCTCATACTCACTAGAAACAAAAATAATTTCCAAGGAGATAATCAGGGTCCTCATTGAGGATGAGTTTGAGGCACCGAAGACTCATCCTTCGAGTGAAAAGTTCCCCAGAGGAAAACTAGCTGGGGTAAGAAACCGACTTAGATCAAGAGCATTTAAAGCCCCCTTACTGAGCTAACGTTCAATCCCTAGACAATAAACTTGATGGCCAGAATAAAGTTTCAAAGGGACATCAGAGACTGTAATATTTTCTGCTTTACAGAAACTTTGCTAAATCCATCAATCCCAAATCATGCCATTCAACTGGATGACCCCTTCACTATCTTTAGAACGGATAGGACTGCCAAAATTGGAAAACTTAAAGGCGGGGGAGTCTGCATTATGGTGAACACAAAATGGTGTGGAAGCACTAGCACTATTCCATCATCCTGTGTATGCTCACCGAACTTAGAACTACTTACCATCAAGTGTAGACTATTCTACATCCCTAGAATTCACAGCAGTGATCATCTGTGCGGTCTATATCCCTCACGTGAATGCCAATATTGCCCTTAAGGAACTTCACAAAGCTCTCACAAGTTGGCCTGAGACGCTTTTATAATTGCTGGCAACTTCAACAGTGGGAACCTAAAATGCATCATGCTCGATTTTTCACCAGCATATCTACTTTCCCACCAGGGGAAAGAGAACTTTAGATCACAGCTACACCCCTTATAAAGACGGCTATAAAGCCCAACCACACTCTCCACTCGGAAAATCAGATCATGATGCTATTCTACTGATGCCCAAATACGGGCAAAAACAATGCTCAGAAGACATCAACTCAACATGGATTCTTTAGTAGGATTCATTGAAAAACTAGTATAAGACACTGCTTGCAAATCCACATTCAGGAAATTACCAGATCAGAAGCCTTGGGTAGATTCATTGGTATGAAATGCTGTGAAAAGCAGAGCTAATGCTTATAACCTAGGATTAGCCACAGGTGTTAAATTGATGGCTACAAAGCAGCATCTTGCATTATGCAGAAAACAACAAAAACTGCCAAGAAACAATATGGACAAAAACTTCAGCTACAACAAAATTACCAGAAAAGCCTATGGCAGTGTTTGAAACTTGCTATAGATTACAAAGCACCAATCTCAAAAACAGCAAATATTGACAGTAGGCTAGCAGATGATCTGAATACATTTTTTTTTCCTCTCTCGTTTCGATACTCCTCACAACAAGGTAACTATATAAGATGACAAGGAATACATTAACACTCCCAAAAATGACACATGGTGACAGCCACCTTATTATCTCTGAGCAGGAAGAGTAGGTAAAGCCTTCTGAAGAGTGAACACTAGGAAAGCCCTGGGTCTTGACAGAATTCCAGGGTGGATCCCGAGAGCCTGCACAGAACAACTTGCCAGTGTCCCATAATGCTTCAAGCAATCTATTATCGGACTAATACCAAAGAAGCCACAACCAGTGTGCCTTAACGACTATTGCCCAGTAGCATTGACCTCCTTGGTGATGAAATGCTTTGAAAAGACCATCAGGAACATGATCACCACCACACTACCAGATTCATTGGATCCACTTCAATTTGCATATCGTAACAACCGATCGACTGATCATGCTGTTAACTGCCTCCTGCACTTGGTATTATCACACTTAGACTGTGGAGCGGGAAACTACGCTAACTTGCTATATGATGACTACAGTTCAGCATTTAACACAGTTATCCTGTCAATACTCGATGAGATATTTGAAAATCTTGGCCTATATTCCTCTCTATGCAAGTGGATCTACAGCTTCCTAACAGAGAGCTCCACTGGTATGTGTCCTGAGGCCCCTGCTATACACTCTATACACACACGACTGCAAGGCCATCAAAGGCTCAACTTTCATAATCAAATTTGAAGATGATACTGTAGTGATTGGACTAATCAAAAACCTAGAGGAAGTAAAAACATTTAGAAAGTTGGCGTAGACGGAATAACCTCTGTCTTAATGGTAGCAAAACTAAAGATTTTTGTTCCAAATGGGATAGCTATACGGGAGCTATAAAACCATCAACCTCAACAATACTCCTGTGGAGGTTGTACCAATGTTAAATATCTAGGTGTACACATCACCAACCACCTGTCATGGTCATGCCAAATCAGCCATGTGACCAAGAAAGCTCATCAATGGCTGTTCCATCTGAGATGATTGAAGGACTTTCATCTGCCTGCAGTGATGCTGAGAAACTTTTACACATGTGCAGTGGAAAGTTGGCAAATCGAACATCCTGTTTCGGCAACTGAACCATGAGAAAGACAGGCCTTAAGCAGGGTAGTGAGAATGGCAGAATGAATTATCTGTGAAAAATTCAAGGATATCCAATCAATTATACATGAGAATATGTCAAACAAAGGCCCTAAAAATAGATATAGAGATCTTAAACACCCGGGGAAAAGACTATTGTCCTTGTTGCTTTCAGGGAGGAATATTCTTAGTATACAGTACGTCCTGCTCGAGATAGATTACTTACACGTAGGTATTACTCCGCCAGATGGCGCTGGACTACAGAGACATCAAAAACAGGTGCCTCCCGGCCCCTCAAATACCCAGGGACCTCCCACAAATCCCCAGAATTTCTCTGCAGTCTGGACTGCGAAGCCCGAGAAATGGCTCTCTACTCGCTGGTGAGAGGGGCTATTAGCCTGCGGCCCTGTAGGACTATTCCCACCCGTTCCATTAGTGATTTGCCTCCCAGCCTTGGCTGCGCTGGTCGGGTGAAGGTAGGCAGCACCGCTGTTAGGTGCTTAGGAGCGCTGCTCCACTGCAATCCCCCACCTAAGGGTAGGCGGTTCAGGCTTATGGTGAGCCTCTATGGGATGCCCCTCCCGCACTATTGCCCCCTGCCTATCGGTGGGTCCTATTTAAGTGGCCGCTGTCCTCCCTCATTCTCCTTGTAGCCTTCGGGGGGAAAAGAGGGGGGGGGTGTAGATGTGTATGCTATGCGTTCTGTGTTTTAACCCTTTAAACGCCAGCCACGTAAATTTTACGTGGCTGCTTCTCCAACCGTTAAACGCCAGCCACGTAAAATTTACGTGCCTGGCTTTACCCCCTGCTAGCGCCTGAAAATGTAAAGAAAAACCACTTACCTGACCCCTCATTCGAACCGGCCGGGTCTCCTCTTCACCCTGGGGGGCTCCGATCCCCCGTCGGGGCTCCTCCGGAGGAAGGGGAGAGCCCGGAGTAGCCCCCCCCCCCCCGTTTTTGCGGCTGCTGGCTTTTCCTGTAAAAAAAAAAAATAAAATAAAAATGAAATTTACTCACCTCCATGTGCGCTCGATCGCGCCGGCCCTTCTCTTCACCTGGGGGGCCTCCGATCCCCCCCCCAGGGCTTTCTATCTTCAGGAGAGAGCCTTTCAGGCTCTCTTCCTCCGGGCGCCGCCATTTTGCCGCGAAGCCCCGCCCCCCTCGGCCAGCGTCTTGACAGCTCCAGGCCTCTCAGCTGTCAGATGCCGGTGATCGGTTGCCGGAGAAGGATGGGGACAGGAGATCCTCTGATCTCCTGCCTCCCCTCCTCCTCTGGCTGCCGATCACCGGCATCTGTCATCAGAGCGGCGAGGGACACAAGAGCTGACGATCGGAGGTGAGTATAGAAAAAAAAAACATTATTCTTGGTGTGCCACACACCCCGCTTCACTTCTTAAATATTCATCCATTAATGGGTTAATCCACCGCCAGGTGACGTAGTGCAGAGAGGAAGTCTTGTAACGAGCCCCCTTCTGGCCTATATATACCTGGTACCTCCCTTCAATCACCAGTATTTTTTCTCTCTGCTTGCTGACAAGTCAGAAGATGGAAGTCTCCTGCTTACAGGTAGGTCGGGGTATTCTTACCCCGCCACCCCCCTTTTGGTCTATTTCTGCCCGGTTTGAGTTTGTATACCTTTATGGTGGAATGGAAGCCTCCCAGCCTAGGCTGCTCACCGGGCAAATGGTAGATGGCACTTTAAGTGCCTAGGAGCTTATCTCCTACCGCTCGACCTCATGCGTGGGGCAATGCGGCTATGCGGCATGGTGATCCGGAAATGGGATGCCCCTGTCCCGAGGGTCCCCGTAGCCCCTTTCTCTCCCGTTGCGGTCCCTTCTCCCTTCACTGGGGGGGGTTTGAGGGTATGCTTCATGTATGCGTGTTTCACTTGTATCACTTTATTCAACATGTGTGTATATTCTGGTTATGCATTCACTGTTATTCTGCATGTGTATACCTTTGGTTTTGGTCTGCTTGAAGGGCAGACTGCGCTGGGTAGGGGCTGGCCACTTTTCTTGGCAGACTTTTGCTTTGTGGCCCCCTCCCCCCTCCCCTCTTCCCCGCCTGGCATTTTAGGTACTCTTTTAGGCTGCGCCATGCAGTCTTTGTTATTATCCTCCCCCCTCCGCCGCCTGGGCGCACGTGTAGTGGCCCATCTGAGAGTGATCTCCAGCTGATTGGCGTAGGGGGGGGGCGGGTCCCGATGACGCAGCGTCGGGGGCGCGGCGCCGACGACATGCGGCGTCTTGCGGCGGGCCCAGCGTTTACTTCCCTTCAAGAGCAGGAAGTCGCGTGGGCGCGCGGCCGCACTTAGTCTTCTGTGCTGGCTGCTGGCTGCGGTCTTGCTCCAGCTGCTGCCTTCGCTGGACCAGGTAAGCGGCCCCACCCGTTGGGGCCGTTAAGTGGGGAATGTATATTTCTTTGTAGTGATATTGTGGGGAGTCACTTTTTATTAAGGGGGCATGATTTTGCTCATATTTAAAGGCACTTTGGTGCCATGCTTATATGTTTCTTATACACATGTGAGGATCTGATGGTTTTCTTTTCCTTGCAGATCCTGGGATCCCTGCTTATGGTGGCTCTCCGGCTCTATGTGCCTGGCTAATTATTGGGATATCTATTAAATGTATATATATATAGACTATATATAAATATATATATATATATAGTTTATTAAAGGGGACCTTAACGTAAAAAAAAAAAAAAAAATCCTCCCTTCCGGGACATTACTAATAAAGGGGCATCCCGGGTTGGCTTATGCCTTAAAAGTCCCAAGTATTGCGAATACCATAAATCACCATATGGAGGCTTCCGTAATTTCCGGAAACTGTTCTGCTGAGCCGTTCGGGGGGTGCGTAGGTTGTGGGGTTCCACTCCCAGCTGATGATGTCTTTATTTGCATCCCTTGTGCAAAGCAGACTATTGCGCGCCAGTCCGTTGCTTCGGCTGCGGGCCCATCGCATCCTCCATCATCTCCTACCTCTCCCTCCCTGTTCCGGACCCCGCATGACACTGTCAAAAGTGGGGATTCGCATTCCGAGGCGGCGGCACAGCCTAGCCCCCGGAAAGTAGTGCCCGTTAAAGCAGCGTTAAAGGCCGCTGCAAAACGGAGGCACCTGACTCCGGTACCTTCGGCTCCACAGGATGAGCTATGTGAACCTGTGGAATGGTCCGATGGATCCCCGGACGAGGATGAATTCCCGTTGGAGTCAGATGAGCCTGCAGGTCAGCTTGTGGCTGATGAGATTGGCGATTGGTCAGAGGGGGTTGTTTTTGACACCCCCTCTATTCTGGCTCAAATGTTTAAAATTTTGAGTTTAGATCCACCTGAGGCGGCCGCCCTGCCAAAGGGTCAGTTGTTTAAGGAGCCTCAGCCGCGTTTGGTTTTTCCCAGACAACACCACTTTGAGAGGGTGGTTCTTAAGGAATGGGAACATCCCACGCGGTTATCTGGAATTCCTTCCAGTTGGGAAAAGCGTTATCCTTTTCCGCCAGAATTGGTGAAGCTTTGGTCTGTCCCTCCTGACGTCGATACCCCTGTACTAGGGCTCTCCAGCACGGCTATGGTATAGTCAGCTGAGACCACTGTCCCTAAGGATGGGGAAGATCGTCGGATTGACCAATACGCTCGCCATGGTTTTATTTATTCCGGGTCAGCGTTGCGCCCGGTATGTGCTTCAGCCCTTCTTCTTTTGGCAATTAAGTCCTTAATTCAGGGGCTATATGAGGATCTTAATCCCGCTTGCAAACAGTTCACTGTGCTTAAGCAGTGTGAATCTTTTGTGGCTTATGTCCTGGCCGCTCAGGACGATGCGCTGACTATGAGTAGCAAGGCAGCAGCTATGCTGGTGGCTATTCGCAGGTCAGTATGGCTGCGTCAGTGGTCAGCGGACACGGCTTCCAAAAAGGTGCTCACAGCTCTCCCCTTTTTGGGGTTGCGTCTGTTCGGGGAGAAAATTGATTCAGTCGCAAAGGGTGGTAAGATGCTACAACGCAAGAGGCCTCGTGTCCCCTTTGGGGGGGCAGGTTCCGGTAGGCCTTCCTTTCGAGGATTCAGAGCGGGCAGGGGTGCTTCCTTTCCCGCTACCAGTGGCGCAGGTTGGACTCGGGGGAGGGGCCGTGGCCGGCCCACTCAGTCCTGGGGCACCAAGCCCAAACCTGCTGATAAGCCCTCTCAGCAATGAGGGGCTGCCCTCACCCGTGCGGGTGGGGGGACTATTGCGACACTACTCCCAGGTTTGGAACCAAGTGGTTCCAGGCAGATGGTTCCAGGAGGTAGTGTCGGCCAGTTACGACCTGGAATTCGAGTCTCACCCTCCTTCACGGTTCGTTCGTGGGTCGGTTCATCCCGGCCTGAACTCTCATCAAAACAGAGTGTGTCTTCCTTTTGCCCAAATTCACACGAGAACGCTTCAGCTATTTCTGTTAGCGTGTTGGGACCAGCAACCTCAGTCACTGGATCAGTCCTTCCAGTTGTCCTCCTGTGTACGGCAGTCCCTCCTGTGGTGGTTGGTCTCGACCAATCTTGTGTAGGGCAGTTCTTTCCTGACCCCCCTTTGGAAAATTGTCACCACGGACGCCAGCCTGTCGGGATGGGGCGGATTCTGGAAGGAGCTGCAGTTTCAGGGGCAGTGGGGACCTTAAAGGCCCCACTTACCCATCATTATTCTGAATTTGAGAACCATCCGTCAGGTGCTTGCTCTCCTGACTTAGCACGTTCTGGGCCTTCTGGTCCAGATGTGTTCAGACAATCGAACAGCGGTTGCTTACGTCGGTCTTCAGGGAAGGACTCGCAATATGAGTACTCTCAGAGAAGTGTCCCTGATCCGGACCTGGGCAGTGTTCCATGTTCCCTGTCTCTCGGCGGTTTACATTCCAGAGGTGAAGAAACAGGTAGCGGACCGGTTGAGCAAGGGCTCTCCCCGTCTGGAAGAATAGGCTCTCCATCCTCGGGTGTTTCGCTCACTGTGTCTCCAATGGGGGACCCCGGAGGTGGACCTGTTGGCCCCTCATCACTATCACAGGCTCCCGAACTTCGTGTCGCTCTCCCAGGATCCTCTGGCTCTGGCAGTGGACGCCATGTCCCTGAACTGGGGAGCTCTGGAATTTCTATACCTGTTTCCTCCGATGCCCATGCTGGGCAGGGTTCTTCAGAAGTTGGCTCTGGAAAAGGTGTATGCCGTTCTCGTGGCCCCAAGGTGGCCAAGACGAGTGAGGTTCGCAGACATCGTTCGGCTGGCAGTGGTCCAGTTCGTTCTGCCTCTTTGGCCCGATCTGCTCACTTAGGGTCAATTGTGTTGCCCCAATTTACCAGAGCTGGGTTTGATGGCCTGGCTGCTGAAACCTCCATCCTGAAGGAGGAGGGTCTTTCTGATTCTGTCATTAAGACTCTGATCAGTGCCCGGAAGAGGTCTTCTTCCATCACCTACTATAGGACTTGGAAAGCCTATATCGCTTGGTGTGAGATAAGATCTTTTCCTTGTAGGGTCTTTTCGGTCTCCAGGATTCTGGAGTTTTTACAATCAGGGCTGGACTCTGGTCTTCAGCTAAGTACGTTGAAAGGGCAGGTCTCTGCCTTATCTATCTTTTTTCAGAAGCGTGTTGCGCTTAAACCTTTAGTTAAAACTTTTTTCCAGGGGGTTACGCATGTGCGGCCTCCCAGGAAACCATTACTCCCTGTTTGGGATTTGAATTTGGTTCTTTCTGCTCTTCAGGCTCCTCCTTTTGAGCCTTTGCAAGATATTGCTTTGTCTACCCTGACTCAGAAGATTGTCTTCTTAGTAGCGATCACTTCGGTCCGGCGTGTCTCAGAGTTGGCGGCCTTGTCTATCCAGGCGCCTTACTTTGAGAGGCATCAGGATAAAGTGGTCTTTCGGTTCAAACCAGACTTTCTTCCTAAGGTTGTTTCTGCTTTTCATTTGAACCAAGATATTGTTCTTCCCTCCTTGTGTCCTAATCCTAAGAATGACAAAGAGAGGGTTTTGCATTGTTTGGATGTAGTACGCTGTGTTAAGTACTACTTGATTATCACGTCTTCTTTTCGTAGGACGGATTCCTTTTTTGTTGTGCCCCATGGGCCTAAGAAGGGTTTGGCACCGGCCAAATCTACTATTAGCAAGTGGATACGTCAGGCCGTTACTGCGGCCTATTCTGCTAAGGGAAGAGTTCCCCCTTTTCGTATCACTGCTCATTCCACTCATGCCGTTGGGGCGTCTTGGGCTTTTCAGCACCAAGCTTCTGTTGAACAGGTTTGTAAGGCCGCCACTTGGTCTTCTGTTCACACTTTTTCTAAGTTTTACAAAGTTGATGTGCGAGCCTCAGCGGATGCTGTTTTTGGCCGCAAAGTTCTGCAGACTGCAGTCATTTAAGTTATGCTTCACCTGGCCTTGAGATGCCCTTCCCTTGTGGACACTGCTTTTGGATGTCCCATTAAGTGATGAATATTTAGAAGTGAAGCGGGTTGTGTGGCACACCAAGAATAATACCATTTTGTGAGTACTCACCTGAAAAATGGATATTGTTGGTGTGCCACACACCCCGCTTCACCCCCACCCTTTTCGGTATTACCGAAGCCTTTATATGGTGAAGCTTTTTATTTATATCAAAATTGATTTTGAGGTTACCGGTAGAATACTGGTACCTTGTCTTTCTGCTTTTTGATATACTGGTGATTTGAAGGGGGCTCGTTACAAGACTTCCTCTCTGCACTACGTCACCTGGCGGTGGATTAACCCATTAATGGATGAATATTTAAGAAGTGAAGCGGGGTGTGTGGCACACCAACAATATCCATTTTTCAGGTGAGTACTCACAAAATGGTATTTTTTTTTTTTAAATAAAATAATTTTTACTGTGTGTGTGTGTTTTATTTAACTGTTAACCCTTTGTGAACTGGTAAGGGGCCCATGAGACCCCTGTACCAGTTCACAAGGCTGGGGTCTGGCAAGTCACCTGCAACTAGCGGGTGGCTTGCCATTAACCCCCGCACCCCCAATTACCTGCCTCCCCAAAGCCCAGGGGGGGGCAGAAGAGCCCGGGCCCACATAGGCTATGTGGGCTCGTAGGCTGCAGGGTGGGGGGGCCACAAAAGCTGGCCCCCCCACTCTGTTCCTACAAGCCCCCATAGCTGGTTCCGGGCTGGTTATGACGGGTAGGGGGAACCCTACCTCATTTTTTTTTTTAATTTTAAGGGTTAGGGCTAGGCTAACCCTAACCCTTAAAATTCAAAAAAAAAATGAGGTCCCCCCCCCCCCTGGGAGGGGGAACCCTACGTCATTTTTTTTTTTAATTTTAAGGGTTAGGGTTAGCCTAGCCCTAACCCTAACCCTTAAAATAAAAAAAAAAAATGAGGTAGGGTTCCCCCTACCCGTCATAACCAGCCCGGACCCTACGTAATTTAAAAAAAAATGTTTAATTTTTTTTTTTTTTTGACTATCCTGGGTTTTGGTCCACTTTGGCTGTGTGAAACCCCCCAGAAACCCCAAAAAACTCACCTCTCCCCGCTCCCACGTGACGGCGCCGTCCAATCCCCGCCCACAGACAAGCAGAGTGACAGCGACGGACAAGGGGCTCATCTGCCGTCGCCTCCCGCGCGTCACTCTCGTCTGTGAATGGCCGGCGCGGGCACGCGCACATCTAGAGGTGAGGAGGTAAGGGTTTTTGGGGGGGTCCCTCACCGCGGGACATCCCGATTTCGGATGCCCCGCGGTGAGGGAGGTGATCGGCCCGGGAATCTTATAGATTCCCGGGCCGATCACCCATGGGTGTTGGTCCACTTTAAGTGGACCAACACCCAGGCTGATTGGCCCGGATCAGATCCCTCCCCGCGGGGCATCCGAAATCGGGATGCCCTGCTGTGTGCAACCCCCCAGGACGCCCCGTTCGCCCTACCTTATCCCCGTTCCAACGGTGCATGCGCGGGCCGCATCTCGCGCTTCTCTCTATCAGGGCGCACACACGCGCCGGTCATTTGTGAATGGCCGACGCGGGCACGCTCCCTGTTAGAGGGAAGCGCGAGATGCGGCCGCCAGCGTGCTCAGAGCCGCTGTGGTATGCACGGACAAGGGACGGACAACCACAGCGGCTCTGAGCACTCTGATTGGACGAGCGCTCGTGAATGCGCCGTAGGAGCGAGGTGAGTTTATACCTTTCTCGGGGGTTTTACGCAGCGGGGCACCCCCGCGGAAGTTGATCAAAACGCAGGATAGTGAAAATCCTGGGTGTTGGTCCACTTTAAGGCTTAGGGTTAGGCTAACCCTAACCCTTAAAATTCCCCCCCAAAAATGGGGTCCCCCACCCCCTGGGATTAGAAAGAAAAAATGTAAAAAAAATTAAAATTGTAAAGAATTAAATTTAAAAAGAAAACGACATAGGGACCCCCCTCCCAGGGGGGGGGGGGGGACCCCACTATTGTTTTTTTTAATTTTAAGGGTTAGGGTTAGCCTGGGAGGGGGGTCCCTGTGTCATTTTCTTTTTAAATTAACCCCTTATGTTTATAGTGTGGATAGTAGTATTTTATTTGTAAATGTTATAAAATGCTCTTTTCAGTTTGGGGGGTCTCCTGGGCAAGAATGGGGGGCCTATCGATACATATGTGGTACCGTTGTAATCGGGAGAAATTGGGCTATCACATGCAATACGGTTTTTATTACTAAAAAAATGTTTTATTTAAAATAAAGGAGACAATTGTTTAAAAAATATTATTTTATTTTTTTTTTTTTTTTTTACACAAAAATATTTAAACAGTAGAAAAATTACAAACAAGACATTTAATGTTAAAGCCTAAACTCTGCTGCAAAAAAATATATATATATTTTCCAAGAAATTCCGACAAAAATCACAGTTAAACATGGCGCAAAATGGGGAAAAATGACCAACTGAGGGTGACAAAAGTTCAAGTAGGCTGGCAATTAAAAGGGTTAATAGTACCTATGCATGTTGGGTATTGTTCTGCTCGGGGGACCTTGCGCTTTCAGATTTACCTTGTTTTTTCTTATTTGCATATTGATATTTTAGGAAAAGGTGTTTTTTATTCTGCTTTTTTATAAATTTTTTTGTGAAACCCTGTGCAACCTAAGAATTCTTCAAGGGATTACTTCCAGAAAGATGAGCCCACGACAACAAGCTGGGTATGCTTAGAAAGCTTAAAATGTGTACTTTCAGGTTTATGGTTTATGGGGGATATTCCAAATGTAAAGGCTTGTTTTGGTAGAAAAAGCACAAGGTGCGCACCTTGTCTGCAGAGCTGAAATTTTGAAGTAAAATTACCGTTACGCTCATGCTTTACTTTGGTGTGTTTGGCAACTCTTCCATTGACAGTAGCTATGCATGCTGGGTATTGTTCTGTTCGGGGCATGTTGCTTTTTCAGATTTTCAGTTTTTTTGTCTTGTTTGCATATAGTTTTTTTAGGAAAATGTGGTTTTGATTCTGCTTTTTTATACTTTTTTTCGGGAAACCCTGTGCAACCAAAGAATATATTGAGGGATTACTTCCAGAAAACTGCACCCATGTCAACAAGCCTGGTACGTCTAGAAAGCTTGAGGTGTGTACTTCCAGAGAATATATAGTTTGTGGGGGGTATTTCAAATGTAAAGGGTTGTTTTTCTTGAAAAACTGCAAGGTGCGCTTAGCGCGTAGCTTAGTTGTATTTTATCTGAAAATCTCCTAAAGCATTGTTTCAGTTTGGGGGAGTCTCCTGGGCAGGGAAGGGTGTCTACCTATACATATGTGGTATCACTGTAACCGGGAGAAATTGGGGTTTCACGTGCAATAAGATTTTATTGACAAACTTACATTTTTTTTTACAAAAAAACACTACAAATTGTAAAAAAAAATTTTTGGGGGGGGGGTTTTTGCACATATTTCATCCAAAAATATTGAGAACACACCTAAAAAATGACAAACAAGACATTTCATGTTAAAGCCCAGAATCTGATGAAAAAAAACAATATATCACTTTCCTGGGAAATCCCTGGAAATCCCTTCAAAAATCACAGTTGAACAAGGGGAGCGCAAAATGGTCTGGCAACAAAGGGTGACAAAATCTCAAGGTAGGCTGGCGGTTAAAGGGTTAAACCTTATTTTTTATTCATTCTGCCTTGTGTCAGCCGCCGCGCTGGCTTGCCTTCCTTTTGCTGTTTTTTAAAATTGCTGTCGTGCGCCTTTTTTGTACACTGTTCCGCGCTTGGCGGCGGCGTTACCTCAGGCGCTGGTGCACCGTCATTGGCTGCTTGACACGCCCTGGCTTCGCGCTCTTCGGGGGGGGGGCGTCTATGGCGCGCTCCGCATCATTGCTGATACCGGCCCGCCCCTCAAGGTATACCGACGCCATTTTTAACCTGCTTGGTTGGCCCATGTGCGACGGACCTCTACCTACCGCGGCGGTCCGTAAGTGCCCTCACAGGCGGCTTTATTTATACCTTTTATTACTGTGTGCTTATGGGCTCCTCCTCTTATGTCTTTCCGGCTGGGCGAATCCTTTGGCTTCTCCCGGCCCTCCATTAGTTATATAACTTGTTAGGCCTTGTGTAATACTCCCACTTCCCTAGCGGGTTATTGGGGCATCCGGGGTTGCTGTATAGCGTTAATCCCTATCGGCCTATAGTGCCGCTATAATCACCATATGGAGGTATCCCAGGATAATGTGACCGGGGTTCCTTCGGGACAAGCCCGGCTGTGTGTAGCGTGTGGGCAGCCTCATGCTGACGCTGACAAGGCGAGGATCTGTGTACCCTGTGCTGAGCAGGTGCTTGCATTGCAATCTGGCCTGCCAGTGGCTGCACCTCGTTTCACTTCACCTACTCCCCCAAGCTTAAACCTCACTCCTACTGAGTTGCATGCTAGTGGGGATTCTCAGCCTGATGTGTCTTCTAGACTGGCTAGTGTTGAGAAGTTAATTGCTAATACTTTGGCGCGTAAGGCCCCTGCTAAAAAGTGGCACTTAACGCCTAATGTCACTATTTTCCCTATGGAAACTGAGGAGTTTTGGAATCTTTGTGGCTATACCCCATCTGATGAAGGGGAGCTTTTTTCTGACTCAGGCTCATCTGATGAGAGGCCAAGGGGTCATGACTATTCTGGCTCTGACCCCTGGGCCCCAGATGACACTGACAGATTGCTGACCCAGATTTTTGAGGTCCTGTCCATCTTTCCCCTTGTTGCGGCTCCCAGGCAAAGGGGGGAGCTTTTCCATACAGCAAAATCACTTTTGGAATTTCCTGAGCAGGCACCTTTCCATAACCTTGTGCTCAAGGAATGGGAGCGCCCCAGTAAACTTCCCGGGGTTCCTAAAAGTTGGGATAGGAAGTATCCCTTTCCTGCTGATGTGGTAAAGTGTTGGTCATCCCCTCCCGAGGTGGATGCCCCGGTCCTCGGGCTATCTAACACCTCTGTCATGCATTCCCCTGACTCTACTACCCTGCTGGATGCTGAGGAGCGGCGCATTGACCAGCTGACATCCCTTTGCATGTGCGGGGACGGCGCTGCGCCCTGTCTGTGCCTCTGCCATTACTGCTGTGGCCACTAGAACCCTTATCAGAAATATACTTGATGGTGCCCCTGATGATTTGCCTTGTGAGGTGTTCAATGCACTCTCCAGTTGTGATGTTTTTGTAAATTTTGTCCTCTCTGCCATGGATGACACCATCAGAATGTGTGCCAGAACATCTGCCCTTGTGGTGGCTATACGCCGCTCGGTTTGGCTGCGCCAGTGGGCTGCTGACAACGCTGCCAAGAAAGCCCACACTGGGTTTCCCTTCAAAGGACTGCGCCTGTTTGGGGACCGCCTGGACCTTTTTGCTAAGGAGGCAGGTTACCATGGCGCAGGTGGCAATCTCGGCCCTTTCGGGGTCAGGGTTCCTTCTCCTCCCCTTACCGTGGTGCCAGACAGGGGAGGGGGGTTTCCTTTCCTGGGGCCCGGGGAGATTTCTGGGGAGGGGCAGAGGACGTGGACGTCCTGGCCCCTCTTGGGGTCCTAAAGCAAAATCATCCCCCAAGCCCCCTCAGGCATGATGGGGCGCCCTCACCCATCCGGGTGGGGGGACGGCTGCAGCACTTTGCTCACGTCTGGAGGCTTCATGTCTCAGACCGGTGGATTCAGGAGGTAGTGTCCTCCGGTTACAAGAGAGTTTGCTGCCTGCCCCCCTCCAAGATTCATCCGATCCCGGATTCCTCAGGACCCTGTGTCAGCTCAGGAGCTAGTGCAAGCAGTGCAAGGCCTGGAGCTGGGGGTCATCTGCCAGGTCCCCTTAAGAGAAAAGGGCAAGGGCTTTTATTCCAACCTATTCACAGTACCCAAAAAAGATGGTTCAGTCAGGCCCATCCTGGACTTAAAGATCCTCAACAGATTTGTCAGGGGCAGGCGTTTTCGGATGGAAACTCTGCGCTTGGCCATCAGTTCCCTGCACCAAGGGGACTTCATGACTTATGTGGACATCAAAGATGCTTACCTTCATATTCCTGTATTCCCAGGTCATCAAAGGTTCCTCAGATTTTCTCTGATGGATCAACACTACCAGTTTGTGGCGTTGCCCTTTGGTCTCACTTCAGCTCCCAGGGTGTTCACCAATGTGCTGGTTGGCGTGATGTCTCTGCTCAGGTATCAGGGCGTCCGCGTGCTTCCATATCTGGACGACATTCTCATCACTTCCCAATCTCTACATCAGGCAGAGTTGGATACTCAGCTGGTGGTGTCCACTCTGGAGTCATTTGGATGGGTGATCAACCACCCCAAGTCCTCGCTGTCCCCTTCCTTGGTAACTCCATTCCTAGGAATGAATCTGGATACAGTTCAGGCAAGGATTTTCCTTCCTCAACAGAAAGTGGACAGTCTGATTGCGCAGGGTCAGTTCCTCCTATCTTGTCCTCATCCCTCCATCAGGCAGGGGATGCAGCTGGTGGGCCTGATGGTGGCATGCTTCGAAGCTGTCCCTTATGCTCAGTTCCACTTGAGGCCTCTGCAACTTCACCTATTGTCAGTATGGGACAAGGACCCAGCGTCCCTGGACAGGGTCTGTGTGCTCTCCCCTCTGGTCAGGAGGTCCCTCTTGTGGTGGATGGACTCAAGGAACCTGTTGGGGGGCAGACCCCTTTCTGGGAGACGGTCACCACGGATGCCAGTCTGTCAGGTTGGGGGGGTTTAGAAACATAGAAACATAGAAGGTTGACGGCAGAAGGAGACCATACGGTCCATCTAGTTTGCCCTTGTGTATACTGTATGTACTCTTTATCTTAGGATAGATGTGTGCTTATCCCAGGCATGTTTAAATTCAGTGACTGTTGATTTTTCAACTACCTCTGCTGGAAGTTTGTTCCAAGCATCTACTACTCTTTCTGTAAAATAATATTTTCTAACATTGCTCCTGATCTTCCCCCCGACTAGCTTCAGGTTGTGCCCCCATTGTTCTGTCATTAAGTTTCTTCTTAAAAACACTTCCCTCCTGAACATTATTCAATCCTTTCACATATTTAAAGGTCTCGATCATGTCCCCCCTCTCCCTTCTTTCCTCCAGACTGTACAAATTAAGTTCTTTAAGTCTCTCCTGATAAGTTTTAAGTTTAAGTCCTTCCACCATTTTTGTTGCCCGCCTTTGGACACGTTCTATTTGAATAATGTCTTTTTGCAGGTAAGGTCTCCAGAACATTTCTGGAGGTCCCTGCGGTTCCAGGGGAGGTGGGGTCCTCAGGAGGCCCACACACCTATCAATGTCTTGGAATTTGCGGGCGATCAGGTTAGTTCTGGCTCAGTTGACTACTCCCCTTCGGGCCCTGCCTGTTCAGGTGCGCTCGGACAACCAGACGGCAGTTGCCTACATCAATCATCAGGGAGGGACCCGGAGCAAGGGGGCCCTCCAGGAAGCGTCTCTGATCCTGACTTGGGCGGAGGCCAATGTCCCCTGCATATCAGCTGTGTACATCCCGGGGGTGGAAAATCGCCTGGCGGACTCTCTAAGCAGGGGGACCTCTCGCCAGGGAGAATGGTCCCTATGCAGCAGGGTGTTTCAATCTCTGTGTCACTGTTGGGGCCAACCAGATGTGGATCTGTTTGCGTCCCGTCACAATCACTAGCTACCAACCTTTGTCTCCCTGTCCCAGGATCCTCTGGCCTTGACCGCAGATGCTCTAGCAATGTCATGGCAGGACTTTCAGTTGCTGTATGTCTTCCCGCCATTCCCCCTGCTGGGCAGGGTTCTGCGCAAGATTGCTCTGGAAGGGGTGCCAGCAATTCTGGTGGCCCCCAGGTGGCCAAGAAGAGTGTGGTTCGCAGACATGGTGCAGCTGGCAGTAGATCAGTACGCTCTGAAAAGTGAAATTCTCATGCTTTTTCTCATAATTGAATTTTTTACTACCATTTTTTAACGCTTAGTAAATCAAAGCTATTGAATTGTTAAAGCTATTAGATCCAAACTACATTTATTTAACACATTTTACAAATCTGATCCTTATTGTTTTGGAAAAATGTAGGCTTGATAGCCTGGCGGAGGCCTCTGGGTATGTGTTTGGATGGAATATACTCTTATCAGTGTGTCTGAATGTAACTGGCATTGCACAGTTTTTCTTGATATGGCCTCAAATAGTTTTTTGATGGAAGAAGAATTGTTTAAGAAAGGACAGTCCGGGTATGGTTAACATTTGTGTACTGCTATTGTGTGCAGGCTCCTGGCGCTATATCAAGGCCAAAGTTATGTCTGCTACAGCTTTCTGTTGTATTATATACATGCTGTTATATATCATTATATATGTTTGTATGCTCTGCCTAGAAGTGGGCTTATTGATTGTATTATATACAAATATTGCTGGTACGGTGGCCCTAGTAGGGGGACCATCAAGCCCCTTCAGCACCCACATAATTGATTACTTTTCTTATTGTTGCTTTCTTATAACTTTGGGTAGTGCAGATTCATGCATTGACTGATCAGTAAATGGTGTTTCACTCAGCATGCACCTCATTGCATGAAGCACCATCAAGAAAGCCACAAGGAAAAGCAGGACAGTGACTTAAGAACAGTACCGTCAGCAAGCTAGCAAGATGGGATGCATACACAAAGTGAGTCACTTTGTCTGCCCTTTGCCAGCCTGACTGGTGCTGTCTATGTTAAATAATGCTGATTGGAGGAGAGCCCCACATGCTCTGTGCTATCACCAACGAGGACTCCAGGGCCAGCTAGTCACGCTGCTGTTCCTCTTTAAAGGAGCACTATCGTGAAATTGTGTAATATTAAAAATCCATATAAACATGCCAGCCAACTCCCGCCAAGCTTGGAGTATATTCTCTCATGGTAGGAATAAAGTTCCGGGGTGGCAGGTTTAGTTGATCAGGGGTGATATAGCCTGTGACCCAGATTTCCTCTTCCTTCCATTAAAATAAAAAAAACATGCCTGACTAGATATAGTGACCTTTCCTCCTGCCACCCAGCATATTTATATGGATTTTTATCATTGGGACACTTTTTTGTGTTAGTGCTCCTTTTTAAGTTTACATATTTTTGAAAACAAATGTAATATTTAATATTGCAAATATTCCAAAATGTTTCTAAACTCATATACGCATGTATATGACGAAGCAGGTGGACTTCTTTGCTTCTTTGTTCTAAACAATGGTTTTGATAAGCTGTGCTCAGGAGAATGTGTACACTACAAATAAAGTTGATTTGCTCCCAGACACGTCAAACCCTTCCCGGCAATGGCTGCCAGTTCTAAACATTGTATGCTGTCAGATTCTCTGCCTTATTTTCTCTTACTGATTTATATTTATTTTTATTTCTTTCCAGTTTTTTCTCTGTCTAGTTAGCACTAGAACATTAGTTTTTCACCACGTTTTTTTACTAATATGCTCCTTAAGTTACTGTCGGTCCACCCAGTGCTGCCACTCAGGATTGGGTCATTTCCATGTTACTACATATATTATCTAGAGCAGTGGTCCTCAACCCTGTCCTCAAGGCCCACCAACATGTCATGTTTTTTGGATCTCCAAATAGCCAGCTCTATTGCTCTGCAGCTGCACTAATTACTCCACCTGTGCATCTTTGTGGAGATCTGCAAAACCTGGCCTGTTGGTGGGCCTTGAGGACAGGGTTGGGGACCACTGATCTAGAGTATATGGCAAAAAAACAGCTCGCAAAAACAGGCTCCTGTCCAAATTATGTGTCTTCATCATAAAGGATATTCTGCTATTTTATTTTTGACTGACATTATAAAAGTATTGTTTTTATTCTACAGCCATAAAAGACTGTAAGCTGCTAGCAATCTTTTTTTTTATACCTATGGGAGATTTATTTACATGCTCACTGCTTTAGTCGATATAGGTTGCCAAACCAAATGAACACACAGCAGCTAAATTACCCATACCTAATATGCACATGGCTGTAAAACGTCTGATCACTATGCAAAACTTGCATAGGAACCCTGTGAAACCTCATTAGTATACAATTCATGCCATCTCGTCCTGTTTTTAAAGCAAGACTATACCCGGGACTTTTGAAGCGGGGTTTTGTTCTGTGCCCTGGGGGCATCCTGATTTGGGATGACCTGCTGTGTGAAACCAACCAGTTCAGCAGTAACCCGCTTCCCTCTTCCCGGTCCAACAGAGCATGCGTGGACTGACGTTCAATCAGAGCCATTTGCCCATGCTATGTCTGTGAGCAAGCAGCACTGATAGGACAAGTGGCCGCGCATGCGCTGTTGAACCAGGGAGAGGTAAACTGTTACTGCCGATCTGGGGGGTTTAACACCAAGGGGCATCCTAAATCTGGATGCCCTGGTTAAAGGCCGTGCAGGCTTTTGTTCTGCTTTTAACAGTGCACTTTGGATCTCATACTCTGCATGCAATAAACTCCCTTAAGTTCATGACGTTTTCCTTACTAATTCTCTAAACCTGCTGATTCTTATTGAAACCTGGAAACTGCCTCCCCTGCTGCCTTGGCCTACATTTTTCAAATACACCTAGACCTGATGACAGTCATGGAGACTAACCTTACTAACTCTGCTCTCCCACTCTGACCACAACCTTTTCTCCTTCACAAATTAAAAAACAACACCCTTATCACCCAGAGATGCTCCAGGAGTGCTAAATGCCTATGGAGAAAAACACATACTCAAACATTATAAATGTATGCTTTCCATTTATATCTCAGCCCTTCACCTTGTTAAACAGTCCTATATTCTAAGTATGTCACACACCCCGCTTCAAGAAATTCATAACGTGTGGGTAATACTGACCTGTAGAGGGAGATATGCAGAGATGCCAGGAAAAAAGAGAGCCCCTCCCGGTCCATAAATACCTGGGACCTTCCACTCATTACCCAGTCTTCATCTCTGCAGTCGGCGAGCAAGTCAGAAGATGTGGTCTCCTCCTTGCACAGGGGGATTTCAGGTAGCCGGGATGACTCCCGGCCCTTTAGTTATCTATTTCCGCCTGGATCTTTTTTTTTTTCTGTTACCTCATGCCTCCCAGCCTAGGCTGATGGTCTGGGTGAGGGTAGAAAAGCACCCTTGGTGCTTAAGAGCAAATGCTCTCCCGTGAGACCCTATATAAGAGGGTAGGCGGTCATCCGGGACGGTGACATCGGTTTGGGATGCCCCGTCCCTTGGCCTTACACTTTGGGTGGTCCCCCCCTTTGGGTAATGCCCCTCTCTCTAGCGGGATAGCGGAGGGTAGGAGCAGGGCCCCTTATTCAGTGTTAGGTCCAAATTTTGTAATCATTCTTAATAATGTTTTAATGTATTAATTTATTAAATTATCCTCCCAATAGTTATTAACTTATTTATTACTTCATAACAGCGTGTATTTCTCTGTCAAAACGGCGCTGTGGCCGCCATTTTTATGCAGGCTTTCTCCCTGAGGTAAAAGGGGCGGGGCCGAGCATCAGGGTCAAAGCCACGGCCCGCTCCCCTCCTTCTGTCTCTTCTGAGACCGGCACCGCGGCTGCACATGGCTGCGGTGCCGGCCTTTTTACATTGTCATGGCGGAGGGGAGCTTCTCCCCTCATGCTTTCACTCTTGGGGGCGGGGCCGGGCTTTCCAGCGCTGCGGCCCGCCCCTGTGTCACAGGCACTGCTGAGGTGCTTTTCTCTGTGCCTGTTTCCTCGGAAGGAGCTGCCCACGCCCCCCTTCTTTCCTCAGAGGTACTCTTTACCTCACGGAGAGAGGAAGCAGGATGCTTGGCTGCATAGCTCGAGGCATCACCAGTATGAAGAGGGAGGTTGTGATGCTGCTGTATAGAGCCCTGGTAAGGCCACAGCTAGAATACTGTGTGCAGTTCTGGAGACCTTACCTTCAAAAAGACATTATTCAAATAGAACGTGTCCAAAGGCGGGCAACGAAAATGGTGGAAGGACTTAAACTTAAAACTTTTCAGGAGAGACTTAAAGAACTTAATTTGTACAGTCTGGAGGAAAGAAGGGAGAGGGGGGACATGATTGAGACCTTTAAATACGTGAAAGGGTTGAATAAGGTTCAGGAGGGAAGTGTTTTTAAGAAGAAGCTTAATGATAGAACAAGGGGGCACAACCTGAAGCTAGTCGGGGGGAAGATCAGGAGCAATGTTAGAAAATATTATTTTACAGAAAGAGTAGTAGATGCTTGGAACAAACTTCCAGCAGAGGTAGTTGAAAAATCAACAGTCACTGAATTTAAACATGCCTGGGATAAGCACACATCTATCCTAAGATAAAGAGTACATACAGTATACACATAAGGGGTGTGGGGCATCCCTTACTGGCGATGATGTATATCTGTGTATACCATGCGCACAGCAGACTATTACGCGGCAGTCCGGACCCCAGGCGTCTGGTTCAGCGCCGCCGGTCTCTCCTCCCCCCCCCCCCCCTCCCAGTTTGATCTGTGCCCAGTCTGACGTTGTCATGGGCGGGCAGTTGCAATCGGAGATGTGTGCCCGATTGGCCAATCTTGAAAAATTATTCTCCAGCACAGGCACCAGAAAGGCTCCGGCTAAGAGAAAGCATTTGTCGCCGTCTTCACCGGCGGCCGACTTGGATGATCTTGATAATCTGAACTGGTCTGATTACTCCCAACTTGAGGAAGTGGAGGTATATGAAGAATCAGATAATTCAGACGATCAGTGGGTGCCGATACCAAGCGGGGCTTGGGGAGGTCTTCGGATACTCCTAATGTTCTGGCTCAGATGTTTGAGGTTTTGGCTATTTCTCCTCCTGAGGCGGTTTCACAGCAAAAGGGGGAATTTTTCGAAGAATCCAGGCCGCGCTTGGAATTTCCTAACCAAAAGCATTTTGATAGGATTATTGCTAAGGAATGGGAGAGGCCTGCCCGACTCCCAGGTGTCCCTTAGGGTTGGGACAAAAAATATCCCTTTCCCTTGGATACGGTTAAGCGTTGGGCGTCCCCTCCCGAGGTGGATGCACAGATTCTGGGTTTATCCAACACTACTGTTTTAAATTCTCCTGATTGCTCCACGCTTAAAGATGGTGAGGATAAATGCATTGACCAAATGGCTTGTCATGGTTTTGCCAGTGTTGGGTCAGCCATGAGGCCGGTTTGTGCTTCAGCGCTGCTGGTGGTGGCTACCAGGTCGGTGGTCAGGGACCTGTTGACTTCTTCCGGGTTAGATCCGGATAGTGACGAGTTCCTTGGCCTTAAAAGGTGTGAATTGTTTTTGTCATTTGTACTAGCCGCCTTGGATGACACACTGATGATGTGTGGTAGAACGTCGGCTCTATTGGTGACTATTCGGCGTTCGGTTTGGTTGCGCCAGTGGGCAGCTGATTTTGTGTCTAAAAAGTCGCTGACCGCTCTTCCCTTTGTGGGATTACGGCTCTTTGGTGAGAAGTTGGATTCAGTTGCCAAGGGTGGTAAGTTACCTCAACGCAAAAAACAGCGTCGTCCCTTTCGGGGGGCGGGTTCCTTTGCTCCTTCCTTTCGTGGGGCTAGAGCTGGCAGAGGAATTGTTTTCCCCGCAGCCAGAGGAGATTCCTGGAACAGGGACAGAGGACGTGCCCGCCCAGGATACAGCTGGGGCTCTAAGCCCAAACCCGCTGCCAAGCCAGCTCAGCAATGAGGGGGCGCCCTCACCCATGTGGGTGGGGGGACGGCTGCAACACTTCTCCCAGGTCTGGGACCGGGAGGTCTCGGACAGATGGATCCGGGAAGTGGTGACTTCCGGCTACAAGCTGGAGTTCGAGCTCCGGCCCCCTCCCAGATTCCTCAGGTCTTGGGTGCCTTCGGACCTTCTGGCCGCGCAGGAGCTCCAGGCGGCAGTAAAGAGTCTGTTGGATATGGCAGTTATTTGCCCAGTGCCCCCCTCAGACAGGGGTCGGGGCTTTTATTCCAATCTGTTCACGGTGCCCAAGAAGGACGGCTCGGTTCGACCCATTCTGGATCTAAAGATCCTCAACAGGTTCATCCGTCCGCGGAAATTTCGCATGGAAACGCTGCGTTTAGCTATCCATTCTCTTCGGCAGGGGGACTTTCTGACATCCGTAGACATCAAGGATGCCTATCTGCATGTGCCGATTTTTCCAGCGCACCAGAGATTTCTCAGGTTCGTGGTGGAGGATCGGCATTTTCAGTTTGT
Source organism: Gastrophryne carolinensis (assembly GCA_027917425.1). Lineage (NCBI taxonomy): Eukaryota > Metazoa > Chordata > Amphibia > Anura > Microhylidae > Gastrophryne > Gastrophryne carolinensis. The sequence continues at coordinate 114,782,128 of CM051243.1, forward strand.
GGCACTTCCTTTCGGTCTTACCTCGGCTCCAAGGGTTTTTACCAAGGTGCTGGCCGGGGTGATGGCTCTCCTCAGAGCCCAGGGTATTCGCATTGTCCCTTATCTGGACGACCTTCTCATTATGTCATCTTCCTTCAGCCAAGCGGTATTGGACACCAGAACTGTGGTGTCCACTCTGGAGAGATTCGGGTGGGTGATCAACTACCCCAAGTCCTCCCTTTCTCCGTCCAGGTTAGTGTCTTTTCTGGGAATGTCCCTGGATACTTCCCAGGCCAGGGTGTTTTTTCCTCAGTCCAAGGTTCTCTTGATTCAGGAGTTGGTTCGACTCCTCCTGTCTATCCCTCGTCCAGCCATCAGACTGGGGATGAGGCTGGTGGGATTGATGGTAGCCTCATTCGAAGCGGTTCCCTTTGCTCAGTTCCACACAAGGACACTCCAGCTCCATCTGTTGGCGGCCTGGGACGGGTCGCCACTGTCGTTGGATCAGTCCTTCCTGATGACCCCCCGAGTTCGGTGCTCCCTTCAGTGGTGGCTGGATCCAATCAATCTGTCGAGGGGCAGATTCTTTCTGGCCCCTTGTTGGGAGACGGTCACCACGGATGCCAGTCTATCAGGATGGGGGGGTTCTGGAAGGATCGTCACTTTCAGGGACTGTGGGGGCCTCAGAAGGCTCACGAGTCCATCAATGTTCTGGAATTGAGGGCCATCAGGATGGTTCTGTTTCGCTTGACTCATCAGTTGCAAGGATTGCCGGTTCAAGTCCGATCGGACGGCGGTCACCTACATCAATCACCAGGGAGGGACTCGCAGCAGGAGTGCCCTCAAGGAAGTGTCTTTGATTCTGGCCTGGGCGGAGACCCACGTCCTGTGCATTTCAGCAGTTTACATTCCGGGAGCGGAGAACACGGAGGCGGACTCTCTGAGCAGGTTCTCAGCTCGCCGGGGGGAATGGTCTCTCAGCCCCAAAGTGTTTCGCTTGATTTGTCTCAGGTGGGGGTCCCCGGTGGTGGACCTCTTTGCCTCTCGTCACAATCACAAACTTCCGACATTTGTGTCTCTCTCACGGGATCCACTGGCTCTGGCAGTGGATGCCATGTCTCTGAACTGGAGGGATCTGGGGTTTCTGTAACTGTTCCCTCCGTTTCCCTTGGTGGCCAGAGTGGTGCGCAAGCTGGCCCTGGAGGGTGCATCAGCAATTCTGGTGGCTCCAAGGTGGCCAAGACAGGTTTGGTTCGCAGATGTGGTAAGGTTAGCAGAGGATCAGTTCGTTCTGCCCCTGCTGCCGGATCTGCTCACCCAGGGTCTACTACGTTATCCCAATTTACCAACGCTGGCTTTGACGGCGTGGCTGCTGAAACCCCCATCTTGAAGGAGGAAGGTCTTTCCGATGCTTTGATTCGAACTCTCATTAGTGCTAGGAAGCGGTCTTCCTCTAATATCTACTATAGGACTTGGAGGTCTTATATTGATTGGTGTGAGATCAGGGCGTTGCCTTGTAGGGAATTTTCCATCTCCAGAATCCTGAAGTTTCTTCAACATGGTCTGGACCTGGGGCTCCAGCTTAGTACTCTGAAGGGGCAGGTTTCTGCCCTGGCGGTGTTCTTTCAAAGGTCATTTGCCCTACATCCTTTGGTTAAGACTTTTTTCCAGGGAGTCACGCACGTGCTGCCTCCTAGAAAACCTTTGCTCCCTGTTTGGGATTTGAATTTGGTTCTTTCTGCTCTTCAGGATTCTCCTTTTTGAGTCCTTGAATGATATTGCCTTGTCTTCACTTATGCAGAAGGTGACCTTTTTGGTAGCCATCACTTCGGTTAGGCGTGCCTGAGTTGGCGGCTTTGTCCATTAAAGCCCCGTACTTTGAGGGGCATCAGGACAAGGTGGTTTTTCGTTTCAAGTCCGATTACCTTCCTAAGGTTGTTTCTGCCTTTCACCTAAACCAAGACATTGTTCTGCCCTCTCTGTGTCCTAATCCCAGCAATGACAAGGAGAGGGCCCTGCATTATTTGGATGTGGTTCGTGTTGTGAAGTATTATTTGGAGGTAACGTCTTCCTTTCGTAAGACGGATGCCTTTTTTGTGGTGCCCTCCGGGCCCCGAAAAGGCTTGGCGCCTGCCAAGTCTTCCATTAGTAAATGGATCCGTCAGACCATAGTTGGGGCCTATTCTGCCAAAGGGAAGGTACCCCCTTTTCGTGTTACTGCTCATTCTACTCGTGCGGTTGGGGCGTCCTGGGCTTTTCAGCACCAGGCCTCTGTTGAGCAAGTTTGTAAGGCTGCTACTTGGTCTTCTGTTCACACTTTTTCCAAGTTTTACAAGGTTGATTTTCGGGCCTCAGCGGATGCTGTGTTTGGCCGCAAAGTTCTGCAAGCTGCAGTGGTTTAAGTTGTGCCTTGTTTTGGATCCCCGCCCTTTATGGACACTGCTGTTGGATGTCCCACACGTTATGAATTTCTTGAAGCGGGGTGTGTGACATACTTAGAATAATACCATTTTGTGAATACTCACCTATAAAATGGGTATTATAAGTATGTCACACACCCCGCTTCACCCTGCCCTATTCTGGATCCTTTATATGGTGAACTTTGTGTTGTTATGCTTTGTGTTGGGCTCTTCCTGGTCCCTTACCTTACTGCTGTTCTTATACTGGGTAATGAGTGGGAGGTCCCAGGTATTTATGGACCGGGAGGGGCTCTCTTTTTCTCCTGGCATCTCTGCATATCGCCCTCTACAGGTCAGTATTACCCACACGTTATGAATTTCTTGAAGCGGGGTGTGTGACATACTTATAATACCCATTTTACAGGTGAGTATTCACAAAATGGTATTTTCAGTAACCGGACTCATTATCCAAAAATCTTTTTAAAAAAACTCTTAACATTTTTCATCTTTTAGTCCAAAAGTGCAGACACCTATCACTGACCTCTTCGCTAAACATCTGGCCATCTATTTTAAAGAGAAAATTGAACACATCCAGCAAGAAATTGTCTCCCAGCAACTAAATGTCATTGATTTCTACCGCACCTCACCTAGCTCACTCTGTTCGACCCAGTCACATAAGTCTCCACACTCTCCTCCCGCTTTCCCTACCCACCTAACGAAAATGTTTAATATTTATCTCTCTCCTGGTATCTTCTCTTCCACATGCAAACATTCTGTCATAATTATTCCTGGAACACCTGGTCTACTCTTGACTTATCTGCTACCTCTCACATAACTCTGTCCTTGATCCATTGCAATCTTGATTCCACGCTCAACACTCTACACACCCACAAATGACCACCTGACAGAATGGTGACTACTCCATTCTCATTCTGCTTGATCTCTCAGCAGCATTTGACACAGTAAAATATAATGTCCTCTCCTTTCATTCTTACTTTTGGGGTTCCTCAGGGTTCAGTCCTAGAGCCTCTCCTCTTCTTTTTCTCTACACAGCCCCATCAGACAGACTTTCAGTAGATTGTTTTTTCATTACCATCTATAAGCTGATGACACCTAACTATATAGCTCATGGCATCATCCCTGCTATAGTTCAGAATGCCAGTGACTGTTTGTTCTCTGTGCATCTATTGCTTTTTCTACTAAAATTACACTTTACATTTGAAATACCCCAATAAACCATATAATATCTGAACGCACATACATTAAGCTTTCCAGGTGTACCCAGATTGTTGTAGTTGTGTGCCCTGGGTCTCCCTAAAAAAATGGTAAAAAATAATTGTCTTGTTTATTTTAAATAAAGCATTGATTTTATTAAAGAAAACCATGTTGCATGTGAAAGCCCCTTTTCTCTCGATTACAACAATATCTACAAATAAATAATATATATATATATAATCACCATATGGAGGCTTCCGGTATTGCCGGAAACGACTCTTCTGAGCCGTCCAGGGGGTGCGTAAGATGTGGGGCTTCGCTCCCAGCTGATGATGTCTTTATTTGCATTCCTTGTGCAAAGCAGAGCATTGCCCGTCGCAACTTCCATCATCGCCAGCCTCCGGAAAGTATTGCCCGTTAAAGCAGGGTTGAAGGCCTCTGCAAAACGGAAGCGCCTGACTCCGGTACCTTCGGCTCCACAGGACGAGTTATGTGAGCCTGTGGAATGGTCCGATGGCTCCCCGGACGAGGAAGAATTCCTCTTGGAGTCAGATGAGCCTGCAGATCAGCTTGAGGCTGATGCGATTGGTCGGCGGGGGTTGCCCTTGACACCCCCTCCATTTTGGCTCAAATGTTTGAAATTTTTAATTTAGATCCGCCTGAGGCTGTCACCCTGCCAAGGGGCCAGTTGTTTAAAGAGCCTCAGCCGCGTTGGGTTTTTCCCAGACAGCACCACTTTGAGAGGGTGGTCCTTAAGGAATGGGAACATCCCACGCGGTTATCTGGAATCCCTTCCAGTTGGGAAAAGCATTATCCCTTTCCGCCAGAATTGGTGAAGCTTTGGTCCGTCCCTCCTGACGTCGATACCCCTGTGCTAGGGCTCTCCAGCACGGCTATGGTACAGTCTGCTGAGACCACTGTCCCTAAAGATGGGGAGGATCGTCGGATTGACCAGTATGCTCGCCATGGTTTTATTTATGCTGGGTCAACGATGCGCCCGGTGTGCGCTTCGGCCCTTCTCCTATTGGCGGTCAGATCTGTAATCCAGGGGCTATACGAGGATCTCAATCCCGCTTGTAAAGAGTTTACTGCACTTAAGCAGTGTGAATCTTTTGTGTCCTATGTTCTATCCGCTCAGGACGATGCGCTGGCTATGAGTAGCAAGACAGCGGCAATGCTGGTGGCTATTCGTCGGTCAGTATGGCTGCGACAGTGGTCGGCGGACTCGGCTTCTAAAAAGGTGCTCACAGCTCTCCCCTTTTTGGGGTTGCGTCTGTTTGGGGAGAGAATTGATTCAGTCGCAAAGGGTGGTAAGATGCCACAACGCAGGAGGCCTCGTCGTCCCTTTAGGGGGGCAGGTTCTGGTAGGCCTTCCTTTCGAGGATACAGAGCGGGTAGGGGGGCTTCCTTTCCCTCTACCAGTCGTACAGGTTGGACTCGGGGGAGGGGACGTGGCCGTCCCGCTCAGTCCTGGGGCTCCAAGCCCAAACCTGCTGGTAAGCCCGCTCAGCAATGAGGGGCTGCCCTCACCCGTGCGGGTGGGGGGACGATTACGACAAGTTCCGGACAGATGGATCCAGGAGATAGTGTCGTCCGGTTACAAGCTGGAATTCGAGTCTCGCCCTCCTTCACGGTTCTTTCGGTCTCGGGTGCCCATCGATCCTTTGGCCGCACAGGGGCTCCTGGCGTCGGTAAAGAATCTGCTAGAGATGGCGGTCATCCGGCCGGTACCGCGCTTAGAGATGGGCTTCGGTTTCTACTCCAATCTGTTCGCAGTCCCCAAGAAAGATGGGTCAGTTCGTCCCGTCTTGGACCTGAAGTTACTCAACAAGTTCATCCGGTTTCGGAAGTTTCGCATGGAAACCTTGCGTACTGCCGTCGGCCCTCTTCGGCAAGGGGACTTCATGACGTCCATAGACATCAAGGATGCTTACCTTCATGTTCCCATCTGCCACGCTCATCAACGTTTTCTTCGATTCGTGATGAAGGATCAGCATTATCAATTCGTGGCACTTCCGTTTGGCCTTACCTCAGCTCCAAGAGTGTTCACCAAGGTGCTGGCAGGGGTCATGGCCATTTTCAGATCTCGGGGCATTCGTGTCGTACCTTATTTGGACGACCTTCTCATCATGGCTCCGTCGCTCAATCAATCGGAGACAGACACCAGGATGGTAGTCTCCACGCTGGAAAGCTTTGGTTGGGTGATCAACTTCCCCAAGTCCTCCCTCGCTCCCGCCAGGGTGGTGTCCTTTCTGGGGATGCAGTTGGACTCTTATCAGCACAGAGTGTTTCTTCCCCAGTCCAAGATTCATCTGATTCAGGAGTTGGCTCGGGTCCTACTCTCCAATCCTCGGCCGTCCATCCGTCTGGGCATGAGGCTGGTAGGGTTGATGGTTGCCTCCTTCGAGGCAGTTCCTTTTGCTCAATTCCACACGAGGACGCTTCAGCTTTATCTGTTAGCGTCTTGGGACCGGCAGCCTCGGTCGCTGGATCAGCCCTTCCAGTTGTCCTCCCGAGTCCGGCAGTCCCTCCAGTGGTGGTTGGTCTCGACCACTCTCGTGAAGGGCAGGTCTTTCCTGACCCCGCTTTGGGAAATTGTCACCACGGATGCCAGTCTGTCGGGATGGGGCGGCTTCTGGAAGGAGCTGCAGTTCCAGGGGCAGTGGGGACCTCAGGAGGCCCACTTACCCATCAATATTCTGGAACTGAGAGCCATTCGTCGGGTGCTTGCTCTCCTGACTCAGCACGTCCTGGGCCTTCCGGTCCAGGTGCGTTCAGACAATTGAACAGCGGTTGCTTACATCAATCATCAGGGAGGGACTCGCAGCCTGAGTGTTCAGGGAGGTGTCCCTTATCCTGACCTGGGCAGAAGCCCATGTTCCTTGTCTCTCGGCGGTATACATTCCAGGAGTGGAGAACCAGGAAGCGGACCGGTTGAGCAGGGGCTCTCCCCGTCTGGGAGAATGGGCTCTCCATCCTCGGGTGTTTCGCTCACTGTGTCTCCGATGGGGGACACCGGAGGTGGACCTGTTTGCCTCTCGTCACAATCGCAGGCTCCCGAACTTCGTGTCGCTCTCCCAGGATCCTCTGGCTCTGGCAGTGGACGCCATGTCCCTGAGCTGGGGGGATCTGGGATTTCTATACCTGTTTCCTCCGATACCCATGCTAGGCAGGGTGCTTCGGAAGTTGGCTCTGGAAAGGGTGTCCGCCGTTCTCGTGGCCCCAAGGTGGCCAAGGCGAGTGTGGTTCGCAGACATCGTTCGGCTGGCAGTGGACCAGGTCGTTCTGCCTCTTCGGCCCGATCTGCTCACTCAGGGTCGATTGTGTTACCCCAATTTACCAGCGCTAGGTTTGACGGCCTGGCTGCTGAAACCTCCATCCTGAAGGAGGAGGGTCTTTCTGATTCAGTCGTTAAGACTCTGATCAGTGCTCGGAAGAGGTCTTCTTCTATCATCTACTATAGGACTTGGAAAGCCTATATCGCTTGGTGCGAGATAAGATCTTTTCCTTGTAGGGTCTTTTCGGTCTCCAGGATTCTGGAGTTTTTACAATCTGGGCTGGACTCTGGTCTTCAGCTTAGTACGTTGAAAGGGCAAGTTTCTGCCTTATCTATCTTTTTTCAGAAGCGTGTTGCGCTTAAGCCTTTAGTTAAAACTTTTTTCCAGGGGTTACGCATGTGCGGCCTCCCAGGAATCCATTACTCCCGGTTTGGGATTTGAATTTGGTTCTTTCTGCTCTTCAGGCTCCTCCTTTTGAGCCTTTGCAAGATATTGCTTTGTCTACCCTGACTCAGAAGATTGTCTTCTTGGTAGCTATCACTTCGGTCCGGCGTGTCTCAGAGTTGGCGGCCTTGACTATCCTTTGAGAGGCATCAGGATAAAGTGGTCTTTCGGTTCAAGCCAGACTTTCTTCCCAAGGTTGTTTCTGCTTTTCATTTGAACCAAGACATTGTTCTTCCCTCCTTATGTCCTAATCCTAAGAATGACAAAGAGAGGGTTTTGCATTGTTTGGATGTAGTACGCTGTGTTAAGTACTACTTGATTATCACGTCTCCTTTTCGTAGGACGGATTCCTTTTTTGTTGTGCCCCATGGGCCTAAGAAGGGTTTGGCACCAGCCAAATCTGCCATTAGCAAGTGGATACGTCAGGCCGTTACTGCGGCCTATTCTGCTAAGGGGAAAGTTCCCCCTTTTCGTATCACTGCTCATTCTACTCGCGCCATTGGGGCGTCTTGGGCTTTTCAGCACCAAGCTTCTGTTGAACAAGTTTGTAAGGCCGCCACTTGGTCTTCTGTTCATACTTTTTCTAAGTTTTACAAAGTTGATGTGCGAGCCTCAGCGGATGCTGTTTTTGGCCGCAAAGTTCTGCAGACTGCAGTCATTTAAGTTATGCTTCACCTGGCCTTGAGTTGTCCATCCCTTGTGGACACTGCTTTTGGATGTCCCAATAAGTGAAGAATATTTTAAAGTGAAGCGGGGTGTGTGGCACACCAAGAATAATACCATTTTGTGAGTACTCACCTGAAAAATGGATATTGTTGTTGTGCCACACACCCCGCTTCACTCCCACCCTTTTCGGTATTCCGAAGCCTTTATATGGTGAAGCTTTTATTTATATCAAATTGATTTTGAGGTTACCGGTGGAATACTGGTACCTTGTCTTTCTGCTTTTTAATATACTGGTGATTGAAGGGAGGTACCAGGTATATATAGGCCGGAAGGGGGCTCGTTACAAGACTTCCACTCTGCACTACGTCACCTGGCGGTGAGTTAACCCAATAAGTGAAGAATATTTTAAAGTGAAGCGGGGTGTGTGGCACACCAACAATATCCATTTTTCAGGTGAGCATTCACAAAATGGTGGTATTGTTTTTTTCAACAGAGTCCGGGCTTTAACATGAAATGTCTTTTTTAGGTGTATTCTCAATATTTTTGGGTGAAATGTGTGAAAAAAAATAAAAAAAAAAAAATTTTTTTACAATTTGTAAAGTTTTTTTTTGTAATAAAAAATGTAAGTTTGTCAATAAAATCTTATTGCGTGTGAAACCCCAATTTCTCCCGGTTACAGCGATACCACATATGTATAGGTAGACACCCTTTCCTGCCCAGGAGACTCCCCCAAACTGAAATAGTGCTTTAGGGGATTTTCAGAAAAAATACAACTGTGATATGCGCTATGCGCACCTTGCAGTTTTACCAGGAAAAACAACCCTTTACATTTGAAATACCCCCAACAAACTATATATTCTCTGGAAGTACACACCTCAGGCTTTCTAGATGTACCAGGCATGTTGATGTGCCCATAGTTTTCTGGAAGTAATTCCTCAATGTATTCTTTGGTTGCAAAGAGTTTTCCAAAAAAAAGGATAAAAAAGCAAAATCAAAGCCACATTTTCCTAAAAAAAACTATATACAAACAAGAAAAACAAGTTTAATCTGAAAAAAACAACATTCCCCGAACAGAACAACACCCAACATACATAGGTTCTGTCAAGGGAAGAGTTGCCAAACACCCCAAAGTAAAGCATGTGCGTAACGGTAATTTTACTTGAAAATTTCAGTTCTGCAGACAAAGTGCGCACCTTGCGATTTTTCAACCAAAACAACCCTTTACATTTGGAATATCCCCCATAAATCATATATTCCCTGAAAGTACACATGTTAAGCTTTCTAAGCGTACCCATCTTGTTGTAGTGGGCTCATCTTTCTGGAATTAATTCCTCAAAGAATTCTTTGGTTGCGCAGGGTTTCCCTAAAAAATGTATAAAAAAGCTGAATAAAAAACACCTTTTCCTAAAATATAAATATGCAAACCAGAAAAAACAAGCTAAGTCTGAAAGCTCAAGGTCTCTCGAACAGAACAATACCCAACATGCACAGGTACTATTAACCCTTTTAATTGCCAGCCTACTTGAGATTTTGTCACCCTCTGTTGACAGGTCATTTTTCCCCATTTTGCGCCATGTTTTGCACCATTTTTGCTGTAATTTTCAGGAAAATTATATTTATATTTTTTTGCAGCAGAGTTTAGGCTTTAACATGAAATGTCTTGTTTGTAAATTTTATTTTGTTTTTTACAATATTAAGTAAAAAAAATAAAAAAAAATAAATAAAAACATTTTTAGAAAATTGACTCCTTTATTTTAAATAAAAAATTTATTTTATTAAGGAAAAGCATATTGCATGTGAAAGCCCAATTTCTACCGATTAGAACGGTACCACATATTTATCGGTAGCCCCCCTTTCCTGCCCAGGAGACCCCCCAAACTGAAACAAGTAATCTATAACATTTACAAATAAAATACAACTACCATCCACACTACAAAGGGTTAAATCGAGAAAAAAAATGACGTAGGGTCCCCCGATCCCTGGGGGGGACCCCATTTTTTGGGGGGATTTTTAAGGGTTAAAAACCCTTAAAGTGGACTGTCACCCAGGGGTGATCTGCCCGGGAATCTATAAGATTCCCGGGCCGATCACCTCCCTCACCGCGGGACATCCGAGATCGGGATGTCCCGCGGTGAGGGACCCCCCCCCAAAACCCAAAAAAATGTACCTTACAGGTGGCGGCAGCGGCCGCCGCCGCCTCCCGCGCGCCCCTCTAGGCGGCCGTTTGTGAATGGCCGGCGCGGGCGCGCGCACTGTCTTGTCCGCCGCTGTCACCCGCTTGTCCGTGGCTACGTGGGAGCGTGGTGAGGTGAGTTTTGGGGGCTTTCCTAATCGGGGTGCCCCCCTGAAGTGGACCAAAACCCAGGATAGTCAAAATCCTGGGTGTTTGGTCCACTTTAAAAATCAAAAAATAAAATTGACATGGGGTCCCCCTTACCCAGAGTAACCAGCCCGGGACCAGCTATGCAGGGCTTGTGGAAACAGGGCACAGGGGCCAGCTTTTGTGGCCCCTGGCCCTGCAGGCTACAAGCCCGCATAGCCCGTGGGCCCAGGCTCTTCTGCCCCCCCCTGGGCTTTGGGGAGGCAGGTAATGGGGGTGCCAGGGGTTAATGGCAAGTCACCTGCTAGTCACAGGTGACTTGCCACCTCCCCCAGCCTTGTGAACTGGTATAGGGGTCATGGACCCCTTACCAGTTCACAATGGGTTTAATGTAAAAAAAAACACACGCACGCAAAAAGAAAAAATTATTTTATTTATTTTTTTTTTTTTTTAATACTTACCTCCCATCCATTCTGGAGCACTGTGTCCCTTGGTGATCACTGGCTTCTGCTCACCTGCTGGAAGCCTTTTATAGCTGCTGGATGACAGAACACAAAGGGTTAATTAAAAAAAAAATGACATAGTGTCCCCCTTCCCGGGGAGGGGGACCCCATTTTTTTTTGGTTATTTAAGGGTTAAAAACCCTTAAAAATCAAAAAAAAAATGACGTGGGGTCCCCCTTACCCAAAATAACCAGCCCGGGACCAGCTATGGGGGCTTGTAGGCACAGAGTAGGGGGGCCAGCTTTGGTGGCCCCCCCACCCTTCAGCCTACGAGCCCACATAGCCTATGTGGGCCCGGGCTCTTCTGCCCCCCCTGGCCTTTGGGGAGGCAGGTAATGGGGGTACGGGGGTTAATGGCAAGTCACCCGCTAGGGCAGGTGACTTGCCACCCCCCCAGCCTTGTCAACTGGTATAAGGGGTCTCATGGACCCCTTACCAGCTCACAAAGGGTTAACTGTTAAAAAAAAACACCACACACAATACAAAAGTATTTTATTTAAAAAAAAAAAACATTTTTTTTACTGTACTTACCTTCGATTGCAAGCTCTTGTCCCTCGCCGCTCAGCTGACAGATGCCGGTGATTGGCATCCAGAGAAGGAGGAGGCAAGAGATCAGAGGATCTCCTGCCACCTCCTTCCCCAGCATCTGAGAAGCTGAGAAGGCTGAAGCCGGTGATCGATTGGGGCCGGGATGACGTCATAAGCCCCGCCCCCAAGGGGCCGCCATCGAGAAGGAGAGAGCCTCCCGGGCTCTCTCCTGAAGATCGGTAAGTCCTGGGGGGGGATCGGAGGCCCCCCAGGTGAAGAGGAGGGACAGCGGGAGCCAGCGCACACGCAGGTAAGTGAATGCCAAAGCGGGGGGGGGGGGGGACGGCCTATTCCGGGGGCTCTCCTGGAGCCATCCGACCCCCCCACGGGGGATCGGATGGCACCAAATTAAAGAGGAGACCCGGCCGGATCCAACAAGGGGTCAGGTGAGTATTTTTTAAACTAGAAGCGGGAAAAGTCAAGCACGTAACACCTACGGGCTTGGCACTTAAGGCCCAGCCAAGCCAGCACGTAGGTGTTACGTGCTTGGCAACAAAAGGGTTAAACGTACCACACAAGACACCACACACAGAAAATGTCATTTATTTATTAATGGGGGACTGGAGGTTAATGACAAGTCACCCACTAGCCGCAGGGGACTTGTTAGCCCCCGTGCCTTGCAAACTTGTATAGGGGTCTAATGGATCCCTTACTAGTTCAAAGGGTTAAATATAAAAAAAAAAAAAAAAAAAAAAACACACAAGAGAAAAATATTTTTTTATGTTTTTTTTCAATACCTTTAATCCATCCCTGAATACTGTGTCCCACGCTGACAGTGGTCTCATGGATCTCTACAAAGGGTTAAATGTACCACACAGACACCACACACAGAAAATGTCCGATCCTTTTCTGGCCCACGGCAATCCGATCACAGCCCCCTGCCCCTCCAACCCAGCCAGCACTACTGAGCATCTTCTGGTTGGAGCAGATTGACGTTGCAAATGATGTAATCTGCCCAGACCAAAAAAAGGCAGGGCTAGCTGCGTTAACAGTAGAAGTGGAGGAGCGGGCCCTCTTTCGGGCCTTCTCTTCACCACAGAAGAGCCTGGAGGGGGGATCGGAGGTCCCCCGGGTAAAGAGGAGACCAGGAGGGAAGGATCGCATCCACAGGTGAGTACATTTTTTCTCTAGATGTCAGCATTTTGGGGGGGGGGGAGCCTCATTCGGGCCCTCTCCTGAAGCCATAAGAGGGGGGGGGGATCAGATGCCGCCCGGGTGAAGAGAAGACCTGGCAAATTTTTTTTTTACTTTTTTTTGGCTGCTAGCAGGGGGGAAAGCCAGGCACGTAACTCTTACATGACATTTAAAGGATTAGAGAAGTTAATAAATGATTCGTTTAGAAACTACTAAAGTGGCCTGGTGGTATATAAATCTCTAAATACGGTTACAGAACATCCCTTGAACCAAGAATGGGGCTTCCGGTGTCCTTGGATACTGTTCCTGCCCCTCACCACACCCAGGGGCCCCCTGGGACTGGACTGAGGGGGTGGGACTAGGACGGTCAGGGAGCGCTAGTCATGGCACAAGGAATTCTAAGACGTATGCTCGCAGCGCCCCTCAATCTCAGAAACCAGTAGGATGCTGAGCTGTGGACTGTCCAGAAACTGCTGCAAGGGAGATACGGTGTCTGTTTTGTCCTGTGTCCTGAGGGGCATCCCGTCTTCAGAGGCCCCGCTACGTGAAACCCCTCAGATGATAATAACTTACCTGCGCAGGCTCTCATCCAATCAGAGCCATTTGCTGTGACTTTCTGTGACTATGTCATTCGGCAAATGGCTCTGATATACTTCCATGGGGAGCGCGGCCTCTGCATATCAGTTCAGGTTCAGTGACATAGCATATTAAACATGTATAGTACAGTTGTTTCAGAACGACTGGTGAAGCTGAATATTTCTTGCCTTATATTGTTATATAGCTGGATATTAGAAATTCTATAAAGTGATTTCTAGCTGATGTAGTTTGTTCTTTATTTGTGTTGAAACTTCCACAGCTCAGCCCAAGATGATAACATTTGCTGTAATATTGCAGGCATTAAATGCAGAAGATGACCCCTTTAGTGATATACTAGAAGATGATGATACTGAAGCTCGGGGAAATCAAGACACTTATTGGTCAGAAGCAGACCGTAGGCTTATAGCCCCATGCCTGGGACTTATGAAAGCATCTAAAGCCTGTCTAAAAAAGGTGCTAGGAGCTCTGAAGACTTATGGAAAGGTGGAAACTGCAGAACTAGTGGCACAGCTGGATGACTTGGCAGATATTACCCGGGAAGTAAGCCCTAGGTGAGAAGCATCTGTGGTTATTTTTAATAACTTATCTGTTTCATTATCACTCTCATTTTGACAAGATATGTGCAAAATTACAAATACATTAGGCGCTCATTGATGATAAACACGTGTATGGGGAGTGTTAGACAAGGCACGAAGAAACGTTTTTCTTTCCTGTGAGCTCCCTCATTGCTGCCTCTATGGAGTTAATTTAGAGTCAGATGAGAAAATTCACTACTTTTTTAGGAGACAACTGCCATTCACTTTCATTGTCTACCTTGGGGCTGATTCACCAACCTTATGTAAATTTTTACCCTGTGTTGAATCAGCCCCAAGGATGACAATGAAGCTGATTGGCAGTTTTCTCTCCCAAAAAGGTGTGAGTTTTCTAACCTGGCTCTGAATCGACCCCTATATCTGTAATAACTTCACCTGTGCACTATGTGCACATCTGCAAAACCTGGCCTATTTGCTTAGTTTCTTTATAACGTGCACCCAATGAACCCAAAGCTTTGCAGGTTGCAATCTAAAATGTATTAAAACGCTGCTTCTTATCTTGAAATAACTTGGATTTTGACTGCTTCTTATTGATTTCCTAGACCAGGTTTCCCAGGGTTCTTTACGGTGTCTCAATTTTCAGTTGAAACCCCTGTAATTGAAGAAAAGGTTTTTTTTCTGCCAGTTAACCCTTCTAGTGCCAGCTACGCGAGTCTCACGTAGCTGCCTCTACTCTTAAGTGCCAGCTACGTGACTCGTGTAGCTGACTTTAAACCCCCACAGTAAAAAAAAAAATATATAAAAGTAAAAAACTCACTTGACCGGCCGGGTCTCCTCTTTAATTTGGTGCAATCCAATCTCCTGTGGGGACTCGGATGGCTCCAGGAGAGCCCCCGGAATAGACCCCCCCCCCCCCCGCTTCGGCAGCAGCAGCTGCTAACTGTAAAAAAAAAAATTAAAAATGACATTTACTCACCTGAAGCTGCGCTGCCTCCCGCCGGGTCTCCTCTTCACTGGGGGGGGGGGGCTCCGATCGCCCCCCCCCCCCCAAGGCTGCTTAGTCTTCAGCAAAGGGCTCAAAATGCCCTCTCCCCCTGCCTTTTGATGGGCGCCGCCATCTTGACACCCCCTTGGGGGCGGGGCTTATGACGTCACCCCCGGGTGTCGTCCCGGCTCTCCTTGGCTCAGCTGTCAGATGCCTTGGTGATCGCTGGGCAAAGCAGTGAAGGGGCAGGGAATGCTCTGATCCCCTGCCCCCCCTCCTCTGGCCAGCGATCACCAGGGCCTCCGACAGCTGATCGACACAGGAGCTGACAATCGGGTGAGGCGAGTAAAGAAGAAAAAACATTTTTTTAAATTTTTTTTATGACATTTTGTGTGGTGGTTTTTTTTTTATTTTTTTAATGTTAACCCTTTGTGAACTGGTAAGGGGTCCATGAGACACCTATACCAGTTCACAAGGCTGGGGGCTGACAAGTCGCCTGCAACTAGCGGGTGACTTGCCATTAACCCCCTGCACCCCCAACTTCCTGCCTCCCCAAAGCCCGGGGGGGGGGGCAGAAGAACCCGGCCCACGGAGCTTGTAGCCCCTTCACCCTGTTCCTACAAGCCCCCATAGCTGGTCCCAGGCTGGATATGATGGGTAAGGGGGGCCCCCATGTAATTTTTGGGGGGATTTTTAAGGGTTTTTTTCAGTTAACCCCTTATGTTTATAGTGTGGATAGTAGTATTTTATTTGTAAATGTTATAAAATGCTCTTTTCCGTTTGGGGGGTCTCCTGGGCAAGAATGGGGGGCTACCGATACATATGTGGTACCGTTGTAATCAGGAGAAATGGGGCTTTCAATATGGTTTTCATTAATAAAACAAGTGTTTTATTTAAAGGGGGCAATTGTCTAAAAAATATTTTTATTTATTTTTTTGTTTTTTTACGCAAAAATATTTAAATACAGTAGAAAAATTACAAACAAGACATTTCATGCTAAAGCCTAAACTCTGCTGCAATATATATATATATATTTTTTTTTCCTGAAAATTCCGGCAAAAATCACGGTTAAACATGGCGCAAAATGGGGGAAAAATAACCTGTCAACAGAGGGTGACAAAAATTCAAGTAGGCTGGCAATTAAAAGGGTTAATAGTACCTATGCATGTTGGGTATTGTTCTGCTCGGGGGACCTTGCGCTTTCAGATTTAGCTTGTTTTTTCTTGTTTGCATATTTATATTTTAGGAAAACATGTTATTTATTCAGTTTTTTTCTTCAATTTTTTAGGGAAACCCTGTGCAACCTAAGAATTTTTCGAGGGATTACATCCATAAGGGGAAGCCTACTACAATAAGCTGGGTACTCTTAGAAATCTTAAACCATATATTCCCTAAAAGTACACGTTATCGGGGATATTCCAAATGTAAAGGGTTGTTTTGGATGAAAAATTGCAAGGTGCGCACTTTGTCTGCAGAGCTGAAATTTTCAAGTAAAATTACTGTTATGCGCATGCTTTACTTTGGGGTGTTTGGCAACTTATCCCTTGACAGTACCTATGCATGTTGGGTATCGTTCTGTTTGGGGCATGTTGCTTTTTGAGATTTTACTTTTTTTTTCTTGTTTTGCATATAGTTTTTTTTTAGGAAAATGTGGCTTGATTGTTCCTTTTATTCTTTTTTAGGGAAACTTTGTGCAACCAAAGAATACATTGAGGGATTACTTCCAGAAAACTAAGCCCACATAAACAAGCTTGGTACGCCTAGAAAGCTTGAGGCGTGTGCTTCCAGAGAATATATAGTTTGTGGGGGGTATTTCAAATGTAAAGGGTTGTTTTTCTGGAAAAACTGCAAGGTGCGCATAGGGCAGTTGTATATTCTAAGCATACAGCACGTCCTGCTCCAGATGTAGTAATAACATGTGGGTAATCTTCCGGCGCCGTGCACTGCAGACATGTAGAAAACAAGCTCCTCCCGGCCCTACATATACCGAGGGACCTCCCACAAATCCCCAGATTTCTCTGCAGTGCTCGAACTGCGAAGACATGAAGTATCACGCTCTCGCAGGCGAGCCGGGCTTTGCAGCCCGAGGCCCTGCGGGACTATTTCCACCAGTCCTCTTTATGAAGAATATGCCTCCCAGCCTGGGCTGCGTTGGTAGGGTGAAGGTAGGCTAGTGTGCTTACGGAGCTAGACTCCATCGCAATCCCCCACCATAGGGTAGGCGGTCAAGGCTAATGGTGAGCCTTCAGTGGATGCCCCTCCCGCATCATTGCCCCACGCCCCGTGTAGCGGTGAACCCCGAGTGCTGGGTCACCTTCTTCCTCAGTTCCCCCCCGTTAGTGGGGGGGAAAAGAGGGGGGGGTTGTGTGTACGTTGGCCTAACCTTGCCCTATTACACTGTATGCTTATAACCTTATTGGTTACCGGGGGTCAGAGCCGCACTTCAAACATTATGTTAATGTTGGCCGCAGCGCCTTTAATGTACTTTCGTTTGGCGCGTACGGCGGCTCCGTTTAGTGACGCTATGGCGTTTAGAATTGTCTCCTCTTTCTGTCTTGTTCCGCGCTTAGAGCTTCGCGCTCTCGGGGGGGGGGGGGGGGCGTGGTCTGGTTTGGCGCGTTCCGCGTCATCTGAGCTCTGGTCCGCCCTTCGAGGTTCGCTTGGCGATCCTCCTCTTTCTTGGTTACTGTAAGTGCCCTCACGGGCGTTTTCGGTTATTAGTCTTCCTGTAGCGCATGGCTCTGACACCCTCTTTCTCCTTATGTCTTTCAGACGCCAAGATTCCAGTGGCTTCTCCCGGCCTGATATATATATCTTAGCAGGTTTATTCCTAAATTCCTACATCCCTAGCGGGTCTTGGGGCATCCAGGGTTGCTTACAGCATAAATCCCTACTGGCATATTACTTAGATTAATCACCATATGGAGGCATCTCAGAACTATGTGTCCGGGGTCCCGAAGGGACAAGACCGGCTGTGTACCATGTGTGGACAACCCCACGCTGATGCTGACAGAGCACGGGTCTGCGGACCGTGTGCTGAACAAGTGCTGGCCCTGCAATCAGGTTTACCGGTAGCTGCTCCTCGCTTCAATACTCCTGTCTCCCAGTGCTTAGATCTCACTCCAGATGAGTCGCACTCGAGCGGGGATAACCAGCAGGTGGTGCCGCGCAGGTTACCCACGGCGGAGCAGGTGATGTCTGGTTTGGCAGAGCGCTTGGGCGCTGGAAAGAAACGGTCCCTAACGCCCCCTGGTTCTAGGTGTCCCACTGAAACTGAGGAGCCCGCTGCTATGCAGGACCTTGATCCTTCTGATGAGGGTGAACTGTTCTCTGGTTCCAGTTCCTCAGATGAGATGTCTTGGAGCCGTGACAGTTCTGGCCCAGGTTCTTGGGGCCTGTGTGACACTGATGAGTTACTTATAAAGATCTTTGAAGCACTGTCCATCTCTCCTCCGGGAGAGTCTCCCAAGTCCAAAAGGGAGAGTTTCCACACGGCAACACCGCGCCTGGAATTTCTGGAACAGGATCATTTCCAGACTTATATCTAAGGAATGGGAATCACCTTGTAAACTTACAGGGGTTCCGGGGGTCTGGGACTGGAAGTACCCTTTTCCCCCTGATTTGGTTGATCAATGGTCAGTACCTCCCGAGGTGGACGCACCTATTATTGGGTTGCTAACCCCCCCTTCATGGCAGCTTCCACTCATCGTAGCCCTTCGGGATGCTGAGGACGGCGCATTGACAGATTGGCTTCCCACGCCTTTTCGTGTGCAGGGACGGCTCTGCGCCCGGTCTGTGCTGCGGCCGTCACCGCAGTGGCCGCCAGGACCCTTCTTAGGAAGATACTGGACCAACAGCCGGAGGATCTCCCTTGGGAGGTCTTTAATGCACTGTCTGATTGTGATGTTTTTGTGAGGTTTATTCTCTCAGCGATGGAAGACACCACTAAAATGTGTGCTAGAACCTCAGTTCTTGTGGTGGCTATTCACCGCCTGCTTTGGCTGCGACAGTGGGGGGCTGACAATGATACAAAAAAGGCTCTTACTGGTCTTCCTTTTAGAGGACGACGATTATTCGGGGCCCGGTTGGACCTTTTTGGAAGAAAGGGTAACTCACCATCGCGCAGAAGGCCATCCCGGCCGCCTAGGGGCAGGGATACCCCTCCCCCTCCCTACGTTAGTGTCAAGCGAGAACCAGAAGTGTGCTTCCAACTTTTTGGAGTTGAGGCCCGCCCCAGGGGGGGCAGGCAACGCCCTGGAACCTCCGGCAGGGCGAATTCCAAAGCTGCCAAAACCACGCAAGCATGAAGGGACGCCCTCGCCCTATTGGGCGAGGAGGCTGCCGCAGCACTTGGCTCCTATCGCAGGGCGCCATGCTCCGTTGAGGCTGTTATGGGAGATAGTCTCCCTGGATGCAAAATGGAGTTTGCTGGTCGGTCTCTTTCTGTGGTTGTCAGGGTTCTTCTAGTCCCTGCTTTCCCTTCGGGGGTTGAGGCAGGCCGAGCCAGGCGTGCAGGATCCGGGCTCTCTTACAGGTTGGCCCTTGACTTGTGATTGTATCTGTGACAGACTCTCTGCCCTTTGGACTTTACACAGGTTCATTACTTTCCTTTTCTTAAGCATGTTACAGACTGCCATTGTGTTGATTGATTACGTTATTCATTGTTCTGACTGCCATTGTATTGATTGCGTCACAGACAATGGCATTGTTCTGATTGATTGTGTTACAGACGTCTATTGTGTTCCTGATTGCGTCACCGGCAGAGTTGAGGGATTGTGTGCCCTGCTCCCATTGGTCCGTGTGTTTGTCATGCAGTCTTCCATCAGGTCCACGGGGGAGGTCCCCTTGCATGGAGGCTTGCATATAAGGCCCAGTGTGGCACTAATAAAGTTAACTTCACCTTCACCCTCAATACTGAAGTTCTGTCTCTTATTGGGGGAAACGCTATATTACAATTCACTAGCCCTTGTAAGGGCTGTTCCTGTTTCCTCACGGACGACTCTGGAATTCCAGCAGCACCTCTTACGATTGGGAAAAGGACGTCTCGGGCGGTGAAGCCCTCCGGCGATAAGGGTTATCGCTACAGTATCCATACCTTTTCCCTCTGGGATGAAGCAGTCTTACCCGGGGCGGCCATTCTGGACCTAGCATTTACCTTTCACAGGCAGCTCCTACATGGTATTTCCTGTCGGGCCACAGGAGCTCTTGTCCAAGTGGACCTCTTGATGCCTGTGAGGATCTATATTCCTTCCTAGTCCCCTGTGCCCTCAGAATAAGGAGGGTCTATTCTAGCCTAGGCTATTTACAGACTGTATTGCAGGACCAACTCTGCGGATTGGGGTCTGGTTTTTGGAACCCTCTCCTGTTCCCAGACGGCTCACCAAGGGGAGCATGGGAGTGTGGTCTTGGACGTGCCCCCGTGACGTCCGCGCTAGGTCCCACTTGATTGTCATTCTTTTCCAATTTTGTGTCAGGCCGTGTTGGCTATTGACTTGAGGCTCCTTGGGAGTCCTTTGGATTGGTGCTCAGGCACACCTCTTACTTAGTGTACCCCGGTTAGGTATCTCCCTACGGGGTGGCTTTTAGATGGGTTTAAACCTTCCCTTCGGCTATGTGTGGCCTTAGTACGGTAGGGGCCTTGCCCTCCAGTTTGTCAAGCTACCTTCACCTTGCAGCTGGTGGGCCTGTTGGTGGCGGTCCAGATGCTGTCCTTTATTCTCAGAGGCCTTGGGGCCTGTGACACCTTAGGTTACTTATCCTGGTCGGGGTTCCAACACCCCTGAAACTAGGTCAGTATGCCCCCCTTGTTACGGGGGTTCCTTTTTGGAGTTGGTAAATTCAAGGGAGGCGTCAGGGACCATCCCTTCCTTTTTGCCTTTCCCTATAAATGGTCAGCACAGGGACCAAGTCTGGCAGGTTTTCTAGGGTTTTTTTTATTTCCTCTGAAATCCCCCGTGGCTCCTAAGGGGGTCCCCTTTATGGGATTCCGTTTTCATACTGTTTTTCGGTTATCACATTGAGCCTTGGCGGGCTCTAAATTGCTGGACTACTCCTCTTCAGGACTTGTCTCTTTGGGGACCCTCGGTCAGTCTGACGACAGTGGTGTTTTTTATCTGTGAAGGTCTCGGAACAGGTTGACCCTTCAGGAAGGGTCTGGTTCTAATTTAAGTGGGGGTTTACATTCCTTACACTTCACTGGTATTGCCTTGTTGGCTGTCCTACGGTGCTAGGAGGGTCTATTCTAGTGTCTCACTGAGCCCCTACTGGTGTGGCCCTGTGGGGCCCTGTTCCTATTACAGGAACTCTGTCCTGGGTTAATTCCTGGGTTATTGTCCCAAACCTCCCTAGCCTGGTCATGGGGGCCTAGTATTGCTTGCTGTCAAGACATTATACTCTATAGGCCTTAACCTTTTTCACCCTGCTAGGTGGGGTTTCGCACAAAGTTGCTGTAGCGAGGGTTAACCGTTACGCTGGGGGCCCTGGGTGGCCCAGTGGGGTGTGGTTCGCTGATTCTGCTGAAGACAGTCGTACTGTATGCCCTCTCTCGAGGGCTGTTCTGCCTATTCAGGCTCCTTACTATGTCGCCCCTATCTACAGGCCTATTTAGGCGATTGGATGGTTTGCTCTTCACCCCATTGGAGATGCTTACCTCGGGGTGTCTTTTATCTATTAGAGGACTAGCCTAGCTCCCTCCTCTTCTTCTTCTTCTCCCTTCTCTGCCTGCTAGATTGGGAGATGTCGTTCTAGTTGCCTTGCTGGGACTGGCTCTCTCTCCTGCGGGATGTTGTCTGATCCCTGGGTCCTAGAGTTATTACAGCGCAGTTTTAGTTGGCTCCCCAACTCAGTTCGCTGAGGGTTGTCAGGGCTCGCCCTGTTCGCCTACGGTAGAAGTCTAGTTCAATCTTCTGTGTGGAGCATTCCTCATGGGTTGCTCAGGTGCTTTCCCCAGGGACTTTCTAAGCTCCCTTTTGGGGGGGTTGCCTATCCTGATGCCCTGCTAAGGGTTCCTTGGGTCTTATTCAGGTTCTTGTCTGAACTGTTCTTTCCCTCACATCCTTCTTCTGGGGCGGTTGCTTCAGTCAGAAGAGTGCCATAGAGGATGGCTCTGTTAGCGGCCCCAGCCATTATCTATCTATATATGTGTGTTTATATATCTGTACACCATTAGGTGAGGGTGTTTCGCCTTACACCGAGTTTGGATCCAGGCGGAGTTTTTATTCTCCTCTATTCCAGACCCTCTGGCCTCTGGGCTAGTGTCTTGCTTACTCTGAGCTTAAGGGATCTGTATCCCTCTACAGGCGTTGGAGATTCCTGGACTGTTCCCTGTCCCTGGTTGGGATTATGCCCCTTGGGGCTTATAGGCGTCTCCGTCCTTATGTAACAGGATTGATTGCTTCCATGGGAGTAGGAGCCCTTTGGATTGGTCTTGCTCAGTTGGTTTGTCCTTCTGAGCCTAAAATAAACATTTCGGCTCTTGCTGAGCCTTGTTATCGTTGTTTTTCAGTATTCCCACCGGTCTCACCTGAGACCAGGGTTCATATTCCCCGACGGGGAGGGTTCTAAGGTTGCCATGGCTACCCTTTCTTTGCAGTAGCATGGTTAGGCGTTAATCCGGCCTACTCGTTTAGGGGAGATTCATTCTTCTCTCTTGATTTTTGTTCTCTTTCTACTTGTGCTTGGCTTGGGCCTTTCAGCACTCGGTTCTGTTGAGCAAGTTGACTAGTTCGCTGCTGGTGTTTTCACTCAGCCTTGTAAGGTTTCATAAGTTTGAGTTAGAGCATTTGCTCCCGTTGCTCCTGGTAGCAAGGTTGCGGGTGACAGCGCTATTACTGTTGGCTGTGCCTTTTCTCATGGGGATCCCACCCTACTTTATGGACACTGCTATTGGATGTCCCACATGTTATTACTACATCTGGAGCAGGACGTGCTGTATGCTTAGAATAATACAATTCTGTGAAGTACTCACCTGTAGAATTGGTATTATACGCATACAGCACGTCCTGCTCCACCCCACCCTGGTTTCACGTTGTTCTGGATCTCCTGTATGGTGGTTATTATCTTTGTTATTATTGCCAGTCTCTGGGTGGTTGGTTTTCTCCTGGCTTCTCCTTATCACTGCTTTTCAATGCTGGGGATTTGTGGGTGGTCCCTCGGTATATGTAGGGCCGGGAGGAGCTTGTTTTCTACATGTCTGCAGTTCACGGTGCCGTAGGATTACCCACATGTTATTACTACATCTGGAGCAGGACGTGCTGTGTGCGTATAATACCAATTCTACAGGTGAGTACTTCACAGAATTGTATTTTATCTGAAAATCTCCTAAAGCTCTGTTTCAGTTTGGGTGAGTCTCCTGGGCAGGAGAGGGTGTCTACCAATACATATGTGGTACTGCTGTGACCGGGAGAAATTGGGGTTTCGCACGCAATAAAATTTTATTGACAAACTTACATTTTTTATTACAAAAAACACTGCAAATTGCAGATTTTTTTTATTTTTTTTGCACATATTTCATCAAAAAGTATTGAGAATACACTAAAGAAGGCCAAACAAAACATTTCATGTTGAAGCCCATACTCTTTCGAAAAAACAATATATAATTTTCCTGGAAATCCTTTCAAAAATCACAGTTGAACATGTGTAGCGCAAAATAGTGAAACATGGTCTGGCAACAGAGGGTGACAAAAGCTGTAGGTAGGCTGGCACTTAAAGGGTTAATCATACCTGGTTACCAGTTTGCAAGGAGTTGTCCAATATTTACCACAGTGGCTGGAAATCCTTAATGTGAACAATAATAGGTTACTTATCAATTCTGAGGATTCTTGGGCTTCTTCAGTTAGGATTTGAAGACTATTGCTGTGTGTTCCTAAATGTCAGGTTTAGGCATGGTCTGTTTAGTATACAGGTGGTCGCTGGCAACGAGTTGGAGCGGACCAAAAACTACATTTTTAGCTAGCATGCCCTAAATTGCTCCCCCCATGAAGAGCAAACTTTGGTAATTTTCAATGCTCCTGCTTCACCCTAATTCCAGCTAACACCACATGTTTTAGATGTAAAGCCCCGCCTCCTCTGTTTTCTATTGTGTGTGACAATGTCATTGGCACACCCATGCGTATAGGGATGCCCCCATGTCAAACCCCCCAGGGCACTCATAAAAGCTCACCTTTCGCTGCTCCAATAGCGCATGCACTGGCTCCCCCAATGAGAGCTGTCTGTCATTCGGCAGGCAGGTCTCTTTGTTTACATTATTGTATGTGTCCTGCCTCCCTAGCCGCATGCATGGCAGGGGATGCGGAAGCGCACATTCCCCATTTAAGTCAATGAGATCCACCCGCCGAATGACGTAGTCTCAGCAGGTGGCGCTCTGCTTGAGAGGTGAGTTTTTATGGGCGAACAGGGGGGTTTCACACAACCGGGTAACCTAATTCGGGATTCCCTGGGGAACGGAATAATACCGGGAAAGTCAAATTCCCAGGATTTGTTCCATTTTTAACAGACCGCCCAGTCGCAGGGGACAATCGTTTATCACGTCTTGCGGCATGTACTAATCCTAGTCCCAAAGACTGTAGTCCCTGTTGGCACCAAACCAGATCCCGATCCAGGCTCAGGTTTTCAGTCCCTGCCTCTTCTTTACAACCAGGGTTACTTTATTATCCATAAGCGCTGCCACCTATATGCCATTATGGTAGTGATTGGCAGCACCAGGCTGCCCTTTTTATTGCTTCAGGATGACTCCATCCTTTTGATTATTTCACTTGTTAACTCAAGTGTTCTAAAGAAGGGAAGTTTATATCCCATATTAATTTTGTTTTCAACTATTTTAAGATATAGCAGATATGATTCTCCCCAAGTATGGGAAACTGGTTACCCAAAGAAAGCTGTGTTCTTTTTCAGAATGGGTTCAGACATTTAATGCCTATGCTTAACTGTATGATATCATTAAAAATGGGTCCCATATCCATCCAGTTAAGGACATGTGGGACTTTTCCAGGCAGGTGTGAAGGGGGTCTAAGGGTGCATCCTGACGTTTTTCCTTTTATTTTTTCCCAACATGACCCCTTTCCTTCTCTATGGGGGGTATTTTGAAAAATGGCCTAAGAGATATATTGAATTTACAGTAGGAGGAGGGGAGATTTAATGTATTTGATTGCAAGTTTCATTATAAAGACAAAGGGGGTAGATACTTGATTCTGGTGGGTGTCTTGTAGGATACTGAAGTGATGCTGGTTAGTTTCTGTGTGCCCAATACTAACCAGTCTCTGTGTTCATTGAGCTTTTCACAAACATTCAGTGAAAAAAGTCCTTCTGAATTTTTTGGGGGGAGGGGTAGGAGGGGGATTCTAATCTTGTCTTGTCCTTAGACAAAAAATAGAAAGATCACCACTGATGTTCAAGATACTACTAACTCTCAATTCTACAGAGAATTTATTGGGAGGGAAATCTTAGTAGATGATTGGAGGAAATCCTTCCACAAGGGGATACACCTTTTTTTTTTTTCTCATCCACATAACTCTCACTCTAGAATCAATCTTATATTTGTCCCAAACGCAGCCTTACCCTCCTTGATAGATGCTAGTATAAAGCCGGTCCCATGGTCTGATCACCAGCCAATAATTTTACATCTGATTCCTTTGTCCCGAGGGGCAGATCATTTTGCTGGTCCCTAAATGAATCTTCTCTAACACAGACCTTTCTTTCTCAAATTAGGGACACCATCTCTCTTTAGTTTATAGAAAATGAGCAATGTGGACTCCCCAGTATTCCTGTGGGAAGTCCATATAGCAATCTTAATGTGACATATTATTCAGCTTAGTTCACAAGTTAAAGGAGCAGTATCGCGAAATTTAGCTTGGAACACAGATTTAAAATGTACTTTCCATGTGAGTACATATAGTAATCAGAAAGCAATATGTGTTTCCCAAAAAGTTGTAGATTGTGCTGCTGCAGAATGGCAGCGGTTTTAAAATGTGGCTGACTGACGGGCTCCGTCACTTAAGGCTATACCAAGTGCTGTGCAGGGGGAGAACGGCTCCCTGCCACTGCTATGTAAGGAGCGCAGCGTTGAGGACGCTGTGTGTGTGCTGGCTGGGAGATGGCTGCTGTGTGTGTGTGTCTTTGCTGGCTGGGAGATGGCTGCTGTGTGTGTCTTTGCTGGCTAGGGGATGGCTGCTGTGTGTGTGTGTGTGTGTGTGTCTTTGCTGGCTGGGAGATGGCTGCTGTGTGTGTCTTTGCTGGCTGGGAGATGGCTGCTGTGTGTGTCTTTGCTGGCTGGGAGATGGCTGCTGTGTGTGTCTTTGCTGGCTGGGAGATGGCTGCTGTGTGTGTCTTTGCTGGCTGGGAGATGGCTGCTGTGTGTGTGTGTCTTTGCTGGCTGGGAGATGGCTGCTGTGTGTGTCTTTGCTGGCTGGGAGATGGCTGCTGTGTGTGTGTGTCTTTGCTGGCTGGGAGATGGCTGCTGTGTGTGTGTGTGTGTTTGCTGGCTGGGAGATGGCTGCTGTGTGTGTGTGTCTTTGCTGGCTGGGAGATGGCTTCTGTGTGTGTCTTTGCTGTCTGGGAGATGGCTGCTGTGTGTGTGTGTCTTTGCTGGCTGGGAGATGGCTGCTGTGTGTGTGTGTGTCTTTGCTGGCTGGGAGATGGCTGCTGTGTGTGTCTTTGCTGGCTGGGAGATGGCTGCTGTGTGTGTGTCTTTGCTGGCTGGGAGATGGCTGCTGTGTGTGTGTGTCTTTGCTGGCTGGGAGATGGCTGGTGTGTGTGTGTGTGTGTGTGTCTTTGCTGGCTGGGAGATGGCTGCTGTGTGTGTGTGTCTTTGCTGGCTGGGAGATGGCTGCTGTGTGTGTCTTTGCTGGCTGGGAGATGGCTGCTGTGTGTGTGTGTGTGTCTTTGCTGGCTGGGAGATGGCTGCTGTGTGTGTGTGTCTTTGCTGGCTGGGAGATGGCTGCTGTGTGTGTCTTTGCTGGCTGGGAGATGGCTGCTGTGTGTGTGTGTCTTTGCTGGCTGGGAGATGGCTGCTGTGTGTGTGTGTGTGTGTCTTTGCTGGCTGGGAGATGGCTGCTGTGTGTGTGTGTGTCTTTGCTGGCTGGGAGATGGCTGCTGTGTGTGTGTGTCTTTGCTGGCTGGGAGATGGCTGCTGTGTGTGTGTGTCTTTGCTGGCTGGGAGATGGCTGCTGTGTGTGTGTGTCTTTGCTGGCTGGGAGATGGCTGCTGTGTGTGTGTGTGTGTGTGTTTGCTGGCTGGGAGATGGCTGCTGTGTGTGTGTGTCTTTGCTGGCTGGGAGATGGCTGCTGTGTGTGTCTTTGCTGTCTGGGAGATGGCTGCTGTGTGTGTGTGTCTTTGCTGGCTGGGAGATGGCTGCTGTGTGTGTGTGTGTCTTTGCTGGCTGGGAGATGGCTGCTGTGTGTGTCTTTGCTGGCTGGGAGATGGCTGCTGTGTGTGTGTCTTTGCTGGCTGGGAGATGGCTGCTGTGTGTGTGTCTTTGCTGGCTGGGAGATGGCTGCTGTGTGTGTCTTTGCTGGCTGGGAGATGGCTGCTGTGTGTGTGTCTTTGCTGGCTGGGAGATGGCGTGTGTGTGTGTGTGTGTTTGCTGGCTGGGAGATGGCTGCTGTGTGTGTGTGTCTTTGCTGGCTGGGAAATGGCTGCTGTGTGTGTCTTTGCTGGCTGGGAGATGGCTGCTGTGTGTGTCTTTGCTGGCTGGGAGATGGCTGCTGTGTGTGTGTGTCTTTGCTGGCTGGGAGATGGCTGCTGTGTGTGTGTGTGTGTTTGCTGGCTGGGAGATGGCTGCTGTGTGTGTGTGTCTTTGCTGGCTGGGAGATGGCTTCTGTGTGTGTCTTTGCTGTCTGGGAGATGGCTGCTGTGTGTGTGTGTCTTTGCTGGCTGGGAGATGGCTGCTGTGTGTGTGTGTCTTTGCTGGCTGGGAGATGGCTGCTGTGTGTGTCTTTGCTGGCTGGGAGATGGCTGCTGTGTGTGTGTCTTTGCTGGCTGGGAGATGGCTGCTGTGTGTGTGTCTTTGCTGGCTGGGAGATGGCTGGTGTGTGTGTGTGTGTGTGTGTCTTTGCTGGCTGGGAGATGGCTGCTGTGTGTGTGTGTCTTTGCTGGCTGGGAGATGGCTGCTGTGTGTGTCTTTGCTGGCTGGGAGATGGCTGCTGTGTGTGTGTGTGTGTCTTTGCTGGCTGGGAGATGGCTGCTGTGTGTGTGTGTCTTTGCTGGCTGGGAGATGGCTGCTGTGTGTGTCTTTGCTGGCTGGGAGATGGCTGCTGTGTGTGTGTGTGTGTCTTTGCTGGCTGGGAGATGGCTGCTGTGTGTGTGTGTGTGTGTCTTTGCTGGCTGGGAGATGGCTGCTGTGTGTGTGTGTGTCTTTGCTGGCTGGGAGATGGCTGCTGTGTGTGTGTGTCTTTGCTGGCTGGGAGATGGCTGCTGTGTGTGTGTGTCTTTGCTGGCTGGGAGATGGCTGCTGTGTGTGTGTGTCTTTGCTGGCTGGGAGATGGCTGCTGTGTGTGTGTGTCTTTGCTGGCTGGGAGATGGCTGCTGTGTGTGTCTTTGCTGGCTGGGAGATGGCTGCTGTGTGTGTCTTTGCTGGCTGGGAGATGGCTGCTGTGTGTGTCTTTGCTGGCTGGGAGATGGCTGCTGTGTGTGTGTGTGTCTTTGCTGGCTGGGAGATGGCTGCTGTGTGTGTGTGTCTTTGCTGGCTGGGAGATGGCTGCTGTGTGTGTGTGTCTTTGCTGGCTGGGAGATGGCTGCTGTGTGTGTGTGTCTTTGCTGGCTGGGAGATGGCTGCTGTGTGTGTGTGTCTTTTCTGGCTGGGAGATGGCTGCTGTGTGTGTGTGTCTTTGCTGGCTGGGAGATGGCTGCTGTGTGTGTGTGTCTTTGCTGGCTGGGAGATGGCTGCTGTGTGTGTGTGTGTGTCTTTGCTGGCTGGGAGATGGCTGCTGTGTGTGTCTTTGCTAGCTGGGAGATGGCTGCTGTGTCTTTGCTGGCTGGGAGATGGCTGCTGTGTGTGTGTGTGTCTTTGCTGGCTGGGAGATGGCTGCTGTGTGTGTCTTTGCTGGCTGGGAGATGGCTGCTGTGTGTGTGTTTATTGTCCGGCTGGGACTAGAGAAGAGAGACTGCAGGACGAGAGGAGATAGTGACTGCATTATGGAACATTGTTTCAGATATGTAACCTTGTAAAGTGTAGTTCATTCTCAGCACACTGGCTCATCAGGTAGAGCATTTAGATATGGTACAGAGGGTCTAAGGTTCGAGCCCAGCTAAGAATTGTATTTTTTTTTTTTTTTTTTTTTCTCCAATTGGATTTTTCTAATTTTTATCTTGTTTTTGTTGCTCTACAGATTATTTCCCCAGTTTCTTTCTTTTTACCTCTGCTGCTGTCTGCAGTATCTTTCCGATTCCCATTTTCTCTTTTTTACAGCTTTGAGTGTTTCAAGCAGAACAAAGCCATTCACTAGCCCCAGTCTTTTTCTTGCCCCGGGGGCATCCCAACTAGGTGACCCCCCCACCAGTTCAGCTGTCAAAATATACCTTTCCCTGTCCCATTGGGCATGCACAGGCTGTCATCCAATCGCACACAGAGTTTGGCAATGAGAACCTGGAGCGGCAGCATCCCTGGGCACCCAACCTCTCTGAATGGCTATCCATGGGAGCGTGCCTCTTCCCGGAGATGCTGAGGATGCGGCTGCAGCTATTTACATCACCATGGGAGCCAGGGAAAAGGTGAGTATTACGGCGACCCGGGCAGTGTTTCACACACTGGGGCATCCCGTATTGCGATGCGCCAAGGGAATTCTTTTAGGTTTTAGACTCCAGGGTTGGCCACTCAGGGTTTTGTTCCACTTTAAAGTGGACCGAAACCCAGGATTTTGCCTGTCCTGGGTTTTGTTCCTTACCCCCCGGGTACCCTGATCGGAATGCCCCACTGTGTTGCCCAATCTCACCCTTTCACGGTCCTACAGCACGTGCCGGGCACTCGGATTCACTGCCGCCCCTTCGTCTAAGGTGAGCGGATCCGAGCACACTGTCTGCAGCATCTCCTGCTACCCTTTAACATGATTGCCCGTGCTGAACATCCACAAATGCCTCGCGCGGTCACGCGCCTTGCTAAGAGTATAGCGAGGATGCAGCCGCTGCTCTCGCATGCGCTGTTGGACCAGGAAAGAAGGTGAGTTTTCGGGTGACCTGGGGGATTTGACACAGCGGGGCATCTCTATTCTGGAGCAAGTATGCCTGCCCTGGAGTCTCATATAATCTAGGGTGGATTTTGGTCCACTTTAATACCTTTATATATATATATTTAATGATTGTGCAGTCAAAGTAGATTTTTTTAGTCATTTATTTAGTAGGAATGATATATAGTGTCACCTGGTGGTCTCATCACAGAAGCTGCACCTCACACACACACAGAGCTGTTACTGCCGTGTACAGTGCTGCCCTGGGAAGAAAGCTGGAGCAAGTTTACTGCGCCTGTTGCTAGGAGACCAGTGGCCTAAATGTGGCAGCTCTCAATCACCTCACTGAATAAAAAACAGCAGATCCCCCCATTCAGCAAATGGACTGAGCCATATTCTCAGTGTGCCACACACCCCGCTTCCCCTTTAATTCTTACGATCGGGTTACTCCACCGCCAGGTGGCGACGTTGCAGAGAGAAGTCTTGAAAACGAGCCCCCTTCCGGCCTATATATACCTGGGACCTCCCACTTAACACCAGTGTTTTCTCTCTGCATGAGGCTACAAGACAGAAGAAAGAAGTCTCCTGCTTGCAGGTAGCCGGGGTCTTACCCCGGCACCCCCTTTGGGTCTATTTCTGCCCAGTTTTGATTGTTTGATTACCTAGATGGTTAATGGAAGCCTCCCAGCCTAGGCTGCTCACTGGGCAATGGTAGATGGCACTATAGGTGCCTAGGAGCTTATCTCCTCCGCTCGACCTCACACGTGGGGCAATGCGGCTATCCGGCATGGTGATCCGGATTTGGGATGCTCCTGTCCCGTGGTTCCCCTTTGGCCATTTCTCTCCCGTTACGGTCCCTTCTCCCTTCACTATGGGGGGGGGGGGGGTTTGGGGGGTTCTTATACTGTGTGCATGTTGTGTTTTAACGTATACTGTGCTTATTAAAGAGTGCTGGCAGTCTCAGGCTCAGCGCCGCGGGTAGCGCTCACGCGGCCTGAACTGCTAGGGCTGTGATATGTGTGGCATGTTCCCCCCCCCCCCCCACTGACTCTGAGGGCGTCGGGGCGCCCTCTCTGCATGCGGCACCGCCATTTGGCGGGCCCCGCTGTTCGAATTGGAGGGGGAGGGGCCTCGGCCCGCGTTCGATGACGCGATGGCGGGGCTTGAGCTGGTTGTCTCGCAGCTCGGCCCCCCCGCACTTCCTCCTTCTAATCAAGGAGTCAGGGGACTCAGCTGCAGGTTGCTGTCTGGCTGGCTGCTGCTGCTCTTCGTGCAGGTAAACGGTCCCCACCTCGCGTGTGGGGCCGCCCTTTTTACTATCAGTTTGCTTCAGCATGTTTATATTAAGTATGTTTGCTGGCTTCAGTTTAACTCTTAAGCCACTTTGGGGCTTTGCCATTGTTATTTATGATGCCTTTTTCTGTATTGAATGACTATGCTGCATGCTGCCTTTTCTTCTGGGGGTCTGACTGTTGTCTCTTTTCCCCCCACAGATCCTGGGATCCCCTCACTGCAGTGGCTCTCCCGGTTCTGTTATACCTGGCTAGCCTTAGTACTCTAAATTGGGTTTTGTCCTAAGGTTTAAAAAAAAAAAAAAAAAAAAAAAAAAAAATTAAATCCTCCCTTTCCCGAGACAATAATTGTAAAGGGGCATCCCGGGTGGCTTAGTGCGTAAAACCCTGGGTTGTTGCGAATACCATAAATTCACCATATGGAGGCTTCCGACAATACCGGAAACGGCTCTTCGGGGCCATCCAGGCTGTGTGGGGGCTGTGGGGTTTTGCTCCCAGGCGATGATGTCATATTATGCATTCCATGTGCAAAGCAGAACATTGCGCGCCAGTCTGTCGCTCCGGCTTCTGGCTCCTCGCAACTTTCGTCATCTCCTACCCCCCCTCCCTTATTCCGGTCCTCATGTGACATTTGTGCACGATTGGCCAACCTCGAGAAAATAATTTCCGCCAAAGTAGCTCAGAAGGCTACAGCGAAGCGGAAACACCTTTCTCTAGCAGCACCTGCTTCGGAGGATGAGACGTGTGAAATAGTGGATTGGTCCGATTGTCCCCCTGATGAGGAGGGGGAAATCCTTGAGGAGTCGGATGAGCCTGCAGATCAGCTAGGGATTGATGCTGCTGGCGATCAGGCTACGGGGGTGTCCTTTGACACCCCTTCCATTCTGGTTCAAATGTTTGAAATTTTGAATTTGGATCTGCCTGAGGCAGTCGCCCTGCCAAAGGGTGAGTTATTTGATGTTCCCCAGCCGCGTTTGTTTTTTCCCAGGCAACAACACTTTGTGAGGGTTGTCCTTAAGGAATGGGAACAACACACGCGACTGGCTGGAATTCCTCCCAGTTGGGATAAACGCTATCCCTTTCCGGAGGATTTGGTGAAGTTTGGTCAGTTCCCCCTGACGTCGATACCCCTGTGTTAGGGCTGTCTAGCACGGCTGTGGTACAATCTTCTGAGACCACTGCCATTAAGGATAGTGAGGATCGTCGGATTGATCAATTTGCTCGCCATGGTTTTATCAGTGCCGGATCGACACTGTGGCCAGTGTGTGCTTCGGTGCTTCTTCTGTTGGCAGTTAGGTCCATGATTAGGGATCTGTACGCAGGTCTTGATCCCGCTTGTGATGAGTTTTGTACTCTTAAACGGTGTGAGTCGTTTATTTCCTTTGTCTTGACCGCTCAGGACGATGCTCTAGCGATGAGTAGCAGGACAGCGGCGCTGCTGGTGGCAACTTGTCGGTCAGTGTGGCTGCGCCAGTGGACGGCGGACTTTGTCTCTAAAAAGGTGCTTACAGCGATCCCTTTTTTGGGTTTGTGCCTGTTTGGTGATAAAATAGATTCAGTGGCAAAAGGTGGTAAATTACCTCAACGCAAGGGGCCTCGTCGCCCCTTTCGGGGTGCGAGTGCCTTTAATCCTTCCTTTTGGGGAGTCAGAGCGGGTAGGGGGGGCTTCCTTTCCCGCTACCAGAGGTACAGGTTGGACCCGGGGGAGG
Source organism: Gastrophryne carolinensis (assembly GCA_027917425.1). NCBI lineage: Eukaryota > Metazoa > Chordata > Amphibia > Anura > Microhylidae > Gastrophryne > Gastrophryne carolinensis. The sequence goes on from CM051243.1 coordinate 114,814,925, forward strand.
GGCCGTGGCCGTCCCGGTCAGTCCTGGGGCGCCAAGCCCAAACCTGCTGGTAAGCCCGCTCAGCAATGAGGGGCTGCCCTCACCCGTGCGGGTGGGGGGACGATTGCGACACTTTTCCCTGGTCTGGGACCAGGAGGTGGTGTCGTCCGGTTACAAACTGGAGTTCGAGTCTCGCCCTCCTTTACGGTTCTTTCGGTCTTGGGTGCCCACCGATCCTTTGGCCGCACAGGTGCTCCTGGCGTCGGTAAGGAATCTTTTGGAAATGGCGGTCATCCGGCCGGTGCCGCGCTTGGAGGTGGGCCTCGATTTCTACTCCAATCTTTTCGCAGTCCCCAAAAAGGACGGGTCGGTTCGTCCCGTCCTGGACCTGAAATTGCTCAACAGGTTCATCCGTTTCCGGAATTTTCGCATGGAAACTTTGCGTTCGGCCATCGGTTCTCTTCGTCAGGGGGACTTCATGACGTCCATAGACATCAAGGATGCTTACCTTCATGTTCCCATATGCCGAGCTCATCAGCGTTTTCTTCGGTTCGTGATGAACGACCAGCATTTTCAATTCGTGGCACTTCCGTTTGGCCTGACCTCGGCTCCAAGGGTGTTCACCAAGGTGCTGGCAGGGGTGATGGCCATTTTCAGATCTCGGGGCATTCGTGTCGTACCTTATTTGGACGACCTTCTCATCATGGCTCCGTCCCTCAATCAATCGGAGACAGACACCAGGATGGTGGTCTCCAAGCTGGAAAGCTTCGGTTGGGTGATCAACTTTCCCAAGTCCTCCCTCGCTCCGGCCAGGGTGGTGTCCTTTCTGGGAATGCAGTTGGACTCTTGTCAACACAGGGTGTTTCTCCCTCAGTCCAAAATTTATCTGATTCAGGAGTTGGCTCGGGTCCTTCTTTCCAATCCTCGGCCGTCCATCCGTCTGGGGATGAGGCTGGTAGGTTTGATAGTTGCCTCGTTCGAGGCAGTTCCTTTCACTCAATTTCACACGAGGACGCTGCAGCTTCATCTGTTGGCGTCCTGGGACCGGCGACCACGGTCGTTGGATCGGCCCTTCCAGTTGTCCTCCCGGGTCCGGCAGTCCCTCCAGTGGTGGTTGGTCTCGACCAATCTCTCGAGGGGCAGGTCTTTCCTGACTCCTCTTTGGGAAATTGTCACCACAGACGCCAGTCTTTCGGGATGGGGGGGATTCTGGAAGGGTCTTCAGTTCCAGGGGCAGTGGGGACCTCAAGAGGCCCACTTACCCATCAATATTCTGGAACGGAGAGCCATCCGTCTAGTTCTGGCTCTTCTGACTCAACATGTTCTCGGCCTTCCGGTCCAGGTCCGTTCAGACAATCGAACAGCGGTTGCTTACATCAATCATCAGGGAGGGACTCGCAGTCTGGGTGCTCTCAGAGAGGTATCCCTGATCCTGACCTGGGCGGAGGCCCATGTTCCTTGTCTCTCGGCGGTTTACATCCCAGGGGTGGAAAACCAGGAAGCGGACCTGCTGAGCACGGGCTCTTCCCGTCTGGGAGAATGGGCTCTCCATCCTCAGGTTTTTCGGTCACTGTGTCTCCGGTGGGGGACGCCGGAGGTGGACCTGTTTGCCTCTCGTCACAATTGCAGACTCCCGAACTTCGTGTCGCTCTCCCAGGATCCTCTGGCTCTGGCAGTGGATGCCATGTCCCTGAGCTGGGGGGATCTGGGGTTTCTGTACCTGTTTCCCCCGATACCCATGCTGGGCAGGGTGGTACGGAAGCTGGCTCTGGAAAAGGTGTCCGCCATTCTCGTGGCCCCAAGGTGGCCAAGGCGAGTATGGTTCGCAGACATCGTTCGGCTGGCAGTGGACCAGCTCGTTCTGCCTCTTCGGCCCGATCTGCTCACTCAGGGTCGGCTGTGTTACCCAAATTTACCAACGCTGGGTTTGACGGCTTGGCTGCTGAAACCTCCATCTTGAAGGAGAAGGGTCTTTCTGACTCGGTCGTTAAGACTCTGAGCAGTGCCCGGAAGAGGTCTTCTTCTATCATCTTCTATAGGACTTGGAAAGCCTATATCGCTTGGTGTGATATTAGATCTTTGCCTTGTAGGGTCTTTGCAAAAACTCCAGAATCCTGGAAACCAAAATCAGGGCTAGACTCTGGTCTTCAGCTGAGTACTTTAAAGGGGCAAGTTTCTGCCTTATCTATCTTTTTTCAGAAGCGTTTTGCGCTTCATCCTTTAGTTAAAACTTTTTTACAGGGGGTTACGCATGTGCGGCCTCCCAGGAAACCTTTACTCCCTGTTTGGGACTTGAATTTGGTTCTTTCCGCTCTTCAGGCTCCTCCCTTTGAGCCTTTGCAAGATATTGCTTTGTCTACCCTGACTCAGAAGATTGTCTTCTTGGTAGCTATCACTTCGGTTCGGCGTGTCTCGAAGTTGGCGGCCCTGTCTATTCAGGCACCCTACTTTGAGAGGCATCAGGATAAAGTGGTTTTTCTGTTCAAACGGGACTTTCTTCCTAAGGTTGTTTCTGCTTTTCATTTGAATCAGGATATTGTTCTTCCCTCCTTGTGTCCTAAGCCTAAGAATGACAAGGAGATGGTTTTGCATTGTTTGGATGTAGTACGCTGTGTTAAGTACTATTTGATTATTACTTCTCCTTTTCGTAAAACTGATGCCTTTTTTGTTGTGCCCTGTGGGCCTAGGAAGGGTTTGGCGCCGGCCAAATCTTCCATTAGCAAATGGATTCGTCAGGCCATTATTGCGGCCTATTCTGCTAAGGGGAAAGTTCTCCCTTTTCATATCGCTGCTCATTCTACTCGCGCCGTTGGAGCATCTTGGGCTTTTCAGCACCAAGCTTCTGTTGAACAAGTTTGTAAGGCCGCTACTTGGTCTTCTGTTCATACTTTTTCTAAGTTTTACAAGGTTGATGTGCGGGCCTCAGCGGATGCTGTGTTTGGCCACAAAGTTCTGCAGACTGCAGTCATTTAAGTAATGCTTCACTTTGCCTTTGGATACCCATCCCTTGTGGACACTGCTTTTGGATGTGTGGCACACTGAGAATAATACCATTTTGTGAGTACTCACCTGAAAAATGGATATTGTCAGTGTGCCACCTACCCCGCTTCACCCGCCCTTTTCGGTATCCCGGTTCCTTTATATGGTGAAGCTTTTTTCTTTATTTTGAGGTTACCATTGAATTTCCTGGTACCTTGTCTTTCTGCTTTTTAAATCACTGGTGTTAAGTGGGAGGTCCCAGGTATATATAGGCCGGAAGGGGGCTCGTTTTCAAGACTTCTCTCTGCAACGTCGCCACCTGGCGGTGGAGTAACCCGATCGTAAGAATTAAAGGGGAAGCGGGGTGTGTAGCACACTGACAATATCCATATTCTAAGTATGTCTCACACCCTGCTTCGGAAGTAGTCATTACACTTGGGTTATGTCCAGTAGAGGGCGAACTTCTGCAGAGATGACTAGAAAAAAAGAAGCTCCTCCCGGCCCATAAATACCTGGGACCTCCCAAGCACCTCCCAGATAAGTCTCTGCAGACGGCGAGCAAGTCAGAAGATGTCTCCTCCTTGCACAGGGGGATTTCAGGTAGCCGGGATGACTCCCGGCCCTTTATTTTCTCTATTACCACCCGGATCTCTGTTTTGTATTACCCTGCCTCCCTGCCTAGGCTGCTGGTCCGGGCGAGGGTAGATGGCACCCTAGGTGCTTAGGAGCTAATGCTCCACCGTGAGACCCTATACTAGAGGGTAGGCGGCTTCAGGTTGGTGATCCTGACATGGGATGCCCCGTCCGGTTCTAGCCCTCTTTACTTGGCAAGCACATGTAACCATGGGCTTATTCCTCCCTGCTTCCCTATTCCCGATTAGCTGGGGTGGCCTGTATATGTATATATTTTTAATTGTGTATGTGTGCTGTTTTACGGTTTGTGTGTAGTGTGTTGTTACTACTGGCGATGGCCAGCGCTTCTTTTTCCTCACGCTGAGTTCCTCAGCCCGCGCGCGCTTCTTCCATGGCGGCGGCGGGCCGGTGACGTCGCAGCCAGCTCCCGCATTGGCGGGGAGCTCGGCTGGGTTGTGATTCCCTGCTTGGGGAGGGGGCGTGGCCTAGCGCTCGGCGCGCTACCCAGGCGGCCCGCCTCCTTCGCTCCCTCTAGCTCCGGTCACCGGCGGAGGACCGGTGATGCTTCGGCCGGCTCCCGCGTTGGCTGGGGAGCTCGGCGGTTTGTGATCCTCGTGTTGGGAGGGGGCGTGGCCTAGCGCTCGGCGTGCTACCCAGGCGGCCCGCCCCTTCGCTCCCTCTAGCTCCGGTCTCCGGCGGAGGGCCGGTGATGTCTCGGTCGACGTCCGGCTGTTTGTGGTCCCGGTGTTTGGAGGGGACGCGACCTAGCTTTTGGCGCGCTACACAGGCGGCCCGCCCCCTTTGCTCTCTCTTCCACCTCTAGGCGCCATCTTGGTTCACGTGCAGTTGGTGAGTACCCCCCCCCCCCCCCCCCGTGTGGGCTGAGGACTGTTTTTTTCTACAGATATGTATATTTATTTTTATTGTTTTTCATGTAAATGACGCTCTTCAAGTATTGATCATCTTGGGCATCTACTGTGGACCTTGGGGGTTGCATCTTTATATGGATGTAGTGTATATATATGTATATGTTTGGTGTGGTCCGGTATGCGGGTGATTGCTTATGGTTACCCTATTATGTCTTCCGGGGGACGTCCTAATTTAGTTTTCCCCCGGTCCTGTGGCCCTATCCTTCAAAACTAAGGGGGTATATTGCCATCAACATGTATTATCCTATATTAAATCCTCCCACTAACGGACATTTAAGGGGCATCCCGGGTAGCTCAACAGCGTAATTCCCATTGGTCATTGCGACTACCAAAATCACCTTATGGAGGCTTCCCAGGATGCTGTGCTCGGGGTCACCTCCGGGCAAGCCCGGCTGTGTGTGGTATGTGGGGCATCCCTTGTGGGTAATAATGTGCAGAGTTGTGTACCAAGTGCGCAGTGTGTGCTTGCGCGGTAATCTGGGCCTGTGCGGCTGGATCAGCACTGCTGGTCTTGTTCCCCACACCCCCGCACCTGGATATGACCCATAGTGACACTGACACTAGTGTAAGGGTCGCAATTTATGTTTGCGCTAGACGAGCAACATTGTGATATTGATTGCTAGCCTTGCGGCCCGGCAGGCTCCGGCTACAAATCGGCCCCCCTAGTCATTGTGTCCTGGGGCCCCTTGGGTTGCAAATCCTCCCTCTGACGGACTTGAGGGGCATCCCGGGTTGCTTCTAGCATAATTCCTGCGGGTTAGTGCGACTACCATACGTATCACAGTTTGGAGGCTCTCCTGGATCCGGGCTCTGGCTCCTTCGGGGCAGTCCCGGCAGTGTGTGGTTTGGGGGGTATCCCCTGTTGGGGATACTGTGCTGGGGCATACTATGTGTTCAGCAGGCCATAACGCGGCAGTCGGGGGCCCGGACGTCTGGGTCAGTGCCGCCGGCTTCATCGCCTACTCCACCTTAAATTATCTGTACCCCAGGTGACATGGTCACTAGTGGGGAGTCGCAATCTGATGTTTGTGCTGGATGCAACTCCGGAAAATTGTTTTCTAGCTCTGTGGCCAGGGTGGCCTCGGCTAAGAGAAGACATCTGTCAATGGCAGTGCCGTTTCTTGATGTTTATGATTCTCTTTAATGGTCTGTTTATTTTCCGCTTGCGGAAGGACCTGTTTGCGGAATATGATGGCTCTGAGGATCAGCAGTTTGGGATGCTGATGCCGGGCAGGGGCTTGGGGATGCTGTTGTTACCCCCAAGTTCCTGGGCCATTTCTTTGAGGTGTCTGCTATTCCTCAATTGGCGGAGTCCCCTCCGCGGTTAAAAAAAAAAAAAAATATATATATATATTTTTTGCTTGAGACCTCTGTGCCTCGTAAGGAGTGCCCGACTCAGTTTCTTTTCTAATCCCGGCTTTCTTCAGGAACGGGATAGGAGGTATCCTTGTCCGGTGGACGCGGTGATGCACTGGTCATCTCCTCCCGAGGTCGATGCGTCCGGTACTGGGATTGTCCAGCGCCTCTGGTGCACTCTCTAGACGCCTCCACGATTAAGGATCGTGACGACCGTTGTTTTGATCAGATGGCTTGACATGCCCTTGCCGGCATGGGTTTTACCTTGCCGTCTGTTTGTTTTTTTGTACTCATGGTTGTGGTTATTAGGTCTGTGGTTTGGGGCCTGTTGAGGGGTCCCAGCGGGACCCGGCCAGTGCTGGTTTGGCAGCGTTTCTCCGGTGTGTAAAGTTTCTGACCATGGTCTTGTCTGCCTGGATGACACTATATGTCTGTGTGGCGGAACCTCAGCTTTGCTTGTGGTTATACGACGCTCTGTCTGGTTGCGCCGGTGGCGGCTAACATTGGCTACCCTTCGGGGTATGCAGATTTTTGAGGTCATATTGGAGTCAGTGGCATAAGGAGGTAGGATTCTACCACACTAGAAGCGACGTTGCTCCTTTCGGGGGGCAGGCTCCTCTATTCTTCCTTTCACGGTGCCAGAGCCTGCAGAGGTGCTGTCTTCCCTGTCTTCAGTGGTGATTCCTCTGTTTTCGGGTTTCCTCGGACCCCTGGGCTGTGCAGGGGCCGGGGCTATTGTTCCAACCCTTGTGGTCCCTTAACGGGATGGATCTATCAGAACCATTCGCGTTTTTGAGGCCTTTCTGCAGGTTCATCAGATCCCAGAAGTTCCGCAGGGAGTCTCTGCGTTCAGTCATCTATTCCCTTCATCAGGGGGATTTCTGACATTTATAGACATCACGGTTGTTTACCTTTATGTGCCATCCTACCCCACTTGCCTGAGATTTCTCGGTTTTGGGGTGGAAGATCGACATTTTCAGTTGTGGTCCTCCCTTTCTGGTTGTCTTCGGTGCCTAGGGTGTTCCCCAAGGGGCTGGCGGGCATAATTGCCCTTCTCGGAGCCCGAGGCGTTTACATTGTGCCGTATCTGGATGACCTTCTCATTACAGCATCTTTTCTATGCCGGGTGGAGATGGACTTCAGGGTGGTGACGCCGCTGGAACGTTTCGGTTGGGTGATCACCCACCCCATGTTCTCTGGCATGAATCGGTCAGGCCAGAGTGTTCCTTCCTCACCCTAAGGTGCAGAGGGTTCAGGACCTGATATTTGTTCTCCTGGACAATCCTCGCCTCTCTTTCTGGCTAGGGATGAAACTGGTGGGATTGATGGTGGTTTTCCTTCTAGGCAGTCCCCTTTGTTCTGGTCTTCATGAGGTCGCTCTAACTCCGTCTATTGCGGACTTGGGACGGCTGTTCCTGGTGCTTGGCTCGGTCCTTTCTGCTGTTTCCCAAGGTCCGGCATTCCTTCAGTGGTGGCTGGAGCTTAGCGGTCTGATGAGGGGCAGATCCTTTTTGGCCCTGGTTGGGTGACGGTTACCACGAATGCCAGCCTGTTGGGCTAGGGAGTTTTTCTGGTTTTCGGTTCCAGGGGCTGGGGAGTCTTCAGGAGGCTCCCGCTCCCATCTCTGTTTTTGGAGTTCAGAGCTATTTGTTTTATTCTGTCATGCTGGATGCATCATTTACAGGTTTTGCCGGTTCAGGTTCAGTTGGACGATTGAACTGCGGTCGCTTACGTCGATCACCAAGGAGGGACTCGCAGCTTGAGTGCCCTCAGGGACGTTTCGCTGTTCTTGCATGGGCGGAGAGCTGTTCCATGCATCTCAGCGGCATTCATTCCGGGAGTGGATAACACTGAGTTTTCTTTCTACCGCAAGGTATTACGGTCCTTCTGTTGCAAGTGGGGGATTCCGGAGGTGGTTCTCCTTGCCTCACGTTGCAATCACTAGCTCCCAACGTTTGGTTTTTGGTCTTAGGTTCCTCGGCCTCCGGCAGTGGTCACCATGTCTTTTGCCTGGAGGGGTCTGGGGTTCCTGTACCTGTTTCCTTCCTTCGCCGTGGTGGGCAAGGTGGTGCGCTAGCTGGCTCCTGAGGGTGCGTCAGCAATGCTGGTGGCTCCAGGGTGGCCAAGCTAGGTTTGGTTCGTTCTGCAGTTTGCAAACGCTGGCTTTGGCGGCGTGGCTGCTGCAACCTCCTCCATCTTCGTAGAGGAAGTTTGTCTGAGGTTGTGCTTCGGACCCTTGTTTGGGCTGGGAAGTGGTCTTCCTTTAACTTCGTCTACAGGACTTGGTGGTCCTATATTGATGGGTGTGAGGCTAGGGCCTTGCCTTGCAAGGTGTTTTTTTGGTTCACTAGGTTTTGGACTTTCATCAGTACGGTCTGGGGCTCCAGCTTAAGTGCTTTGCTGGGGCAGGCCTCTGTCCTGGTGGTCTTCTTCTAGGGCATTTTGTCCTCAGAAAAAGCCTTGCGTCTGTTTGGGTTCTGCATTTTCTATGCTTACACAACAGATTGCCTTTGGGTGGCTATTGATTCTGTTCGCTGTGTTTCCATCTTTTTAAGGATGTGGTTCCTCTTCCCTTTGTCCTTCGTCTAGCTTTGACGAGGAGAGGGCCCTGCTGAGGGCCCTGTTGACGTTTTATTTCTTGGCTACTTCGTTTTTCTGTAGGAAGGAAGCCTTGTTTGGGGTGCCCTCTGGCCCCTGACGGGTTTGGCTCCGTCATAGTTGCCTTTTTTACTAGATATGTCTGGTCCTTGTTGGGCCTATATTGCCAAGGGGAGGGTTCCCCTTTTCATTTTAGTGGAATAATTTGTGCGGCTGCTACTTGGCCTTCTGTTCATACCTTTTTTACAAGTTTTTGTAAGATTGATGTGCGGGCCTTAGCGGATGCCTTTTTTGGCCGCAAAGTTCTACAAGCGGCAGGGGTTTTCATTTGTGCATTTTTGCCTATTGGGATCCCCACCCTTTTTGGACACTGCTATTGGATGTCCCAAGTGTAATGACTACTTCCGAAGCAGGGTGTGAGACATACTTAGAATAATACCATTTTGTGAATACTCACCTTGTAAAATGGGTATTATAAGTATGTCTCACACCCTGCTTCGCCCCGCCCTGATTTTATCTTGGATCCTTTTGGTGTTACTGTGTTTCTTGTAAGAATTTTTAGTTGCTCTTCCTGGTCCCTTTACTGCTTTCTTATACTGGGAGGTGCTTGGGAGGTCCCAGGTATTTATGGGCCGGGAGGAGCTTCTTTTTTTCTAGTCATCTCTTCAGAAGTTCGCACTCTACTGGACATAACCCAAGTGTAATGACTACTTCCGAAGCAGGGTGTGAGACATACTTATAATACCCATTTTACAAGGTGAGTATTCACAAAATGGTATTTTTTCAGGTGAGTACTTACAAAATGGTATTTTTCATTTTACAGGCATACATGTTTTTTCTTTTCTATCGCCACATTATTTATACACGTGTTAGAAGCTATTGTGTGGCTATTTAATTATTTATCTTTTTGAATGCAAATGTTCACGATACTGCTCCTTTAAGCACACCGGAATAAAACTTATTGCTGAACTGGAGCAGGATTTTGAGGTCCCGACCAAACGGCATATGGCTATGGCACTAGACTTTTTCCCAAGGAGTAGAAATACTTCTCCCATCATCTTGGAGGAGTATTTTTAATCACGGAAAGAGTAACCAATTTGCATGATTTAAATTAACAATATAGATGTATAGGTGGTTATAAAGGGACATTCAGGCAAAGGGTCAAGGGTTTTAGCTGGTTTCTGCTCTCCCCATGCTGGCTGTCAGGGGGCAGTCTGCTTTATCTCTTAACAAGTCAGGGCGACTCTCTTCTTTTGTGCGGGACCTCTCGGGCTAGGATAATTCATCAGATCTGCATGTATCTTTATGCCAGACTGGAAATTAAAACACAAAGTTAAACTAAAAGAAAGCCCGATTGTTGTCCCGTTGCCTCTGGTGGCTACACATTGCGCTGTCCCAAATTTCAATCCATTTTCAAATAGACCCTGTAGTTCCTAAGTTATTTGTAAACCTATTAGAGCATGCAGAGAAAAAATGAGAAAAAACAGTGGGTGTGGCAACAGCAATGTGATGTAAGCACATTGTGTACTTTACATATATCATAGTAAATAAATAATTGTTGTGCCTCTAGTTATTACGGCCAGCACAGTTTGTGTCCAGATAAAGGGAGTGAGAGATGCAGCCTATTTTATAGCCTATAAAAGTTATATATGTTCAGGTATAACATACAAAGCCTCTTGACACCCCTCTTCTACACGTACAAACCATCAACATAGCCTTTACTTTGTAGGTTGTTCATAGCTTACAAAAAAAAGGCTGTGTTGACAGTTTTTGTAGGAGGGGAATAAAAAGATTTGTAGGTTTTACCTTGCACATCATATAAAAAGGCTCTGTATCCCTGTACTCGCCATTTGTATAAGGGGGGGGGGAGGATTGCTGGAAATCTCTTAGAAAATGTCTGACTATAGAGATAAGCTTCTGGATGAGTGTTAGAGAAAATATACATGTATACTATGCTAAATTCTGCATTAATGCAACCTCTGTGCCCACCCCTGAAATTAAGAAACGTTTGGTTAGATTATAGCTAAATTTATATTTATCTACCAAGGCTGAGAAAAGATTTAGATGGACTAAGGGGCACTACTATCTCTATCCAAATAAACAATGATACATTTAACTCTTCCAAACCAATCAAACTAAAGACTCGTGCTGGCTTAATGACTAGTAATCCGAAAAGAAGTGGTGGATGAATTCTGTGACAGTCTATGGCCTTGATTCACTATTAGTTGAAAACGATCTCTCGTGTTAGTAAAAAAAATTCAATTCATAAGAAAAAAGCCTGAGAATTTCACTTTTAGTGCTGTGCCGTGAACGTGCCGCCCATTCAGGACGGCCAGGGGCGCGTACGGCTAGAGGTGAGCGGGGATGCGGCCGGAGCACACAGATGCGGCAAGGGCTCTGGGAGAGGGTGAGTGTTTCGAGAGGTTCGTAGGGGTTTCACACAGCGGGGCGTCCCAATTCAAGATGCCCCAAGGGCTGGAACTCTTAGACTCCAGGGCCTCCGATGTTCCTCTTTAAGCTATTCTAAGTATGTCACACACCCCACTTCAACTTTAATAATTACACTTGGGTTAACCCACCTGCAGGTGGCGATGTTGCAGAGAAGTCTAGAAAAACGAGCCCCTCCCGGTCTATACATACCTGGGACCTCCCACTTATCTCCCAGTGTTTTTCTCTTCAAGATGGCGACAAGACAGAAGAATGAAGTCTCCTGCTTGCAGGTAGCCGGGGTAACACCCCGGCCCCCCTTCTGGTCTATTTCTGCCCGGCTCTTGTTGATATGCCCCTTGTGAAGCCTCCCAGCCTAGGCTGCTTGGCCGGGCGAGGGTAGATGGCACTCTAGGGTGCCTAGGAGCTTAGCTCCTCCGCAGTCCCCATAACGCAACGCGGATGTCCGGTCTGGTGATCCCGGATTTGGGGATGCCCCGTCCCGTTCCATCCTATGGGTGATGGCCCTGTCCCCCGCTCAGTCCCCTCTCTCCCTACACTAGAGGGGGGGTCCTCCATGCTTGTGTGAGTGATGTGTGTTATTCTTTGTTTAGCTCATTTTCACGTTAGAGAGCGTCTGCACCTCAGGCACTCGGTGGCTGCGCCGCTCCGTGCCTGGTCAAGGCTGGCTGAGATGGCGGGGGGTGGGGCTGTCCTCGGGGCGAGAGCCGGCGTCCTGCCCGCTCCCGCATGGCGCCGTTGTAGGAGCCCGGGTATATGGCCGGGTTCCCGGTATTTGTGTGATGGCGGCGTCTGACTCCCTGCGAGTCGGGCGGCTGCTTCCTTGCTCTTGGGCCTCACATGGCGGGGCCGCGTCTTGCGCGGCCCGCGCTGTACCGTATCTTGGAGGGGGGCGGGGCCGGGGCGATTCGCGCATCTGGGGCTGCCCGCCCTCCTTCTCCTCGTTTCTGAGATGTGCTGCGTTGCTGCTGCTGCTGCCGTCGGTGCCGCCATTGTGAGTTCGTTTCATGCTTCCCTCTGTAGCTGCATTGTTTTGGGATGTTTAGGGCACTCTGCCTTTACTGTAGTATGGCTTTTATAGAAGGAATCATGGCTTATTAGTGCCATTCATTCAGCCTGCTCTGTGTGCTAATAAAAAGGCAAGATCCTTCTTATTTATATATTTATAATTATGTATATGGCCTTATATCATGTGCATGTATTGTGTATGTTGTTTTTGTGCCTGGTTGCATATTTACTCTTGTTCCTTGGCCTATGGAGTGACTGTTGTCCTTTCCATTGCAGATCCCGGGATCCCATGCTGAAGGGGTTTCTTCCCTAATTAATTTTTCCATTCAAATCCTCCCACACGGGACATTTAAAGGGGCATCCCGGGTCGCTTATTGCATAAATCCCTGGGTAATTGCGAATACCAAAATTTCATCATATGGAGGCTTCCAGCGATTCCGGCAAAGGCCTTGCGGGGCAATCCAGGCTGTGTGGGGGTTGTGGGACTCCTCTCACAGAGGATGATGTCATAATCTGCATTCTTTGTGCACAGCGTAACTTTGTGCGGCGGTCCGGTACTCCGGCTCCTCGCCTCCCGTGTCATCCCCTACCCCTCCCCGCCTGTTCCGGACCCCATGTGACGTTGTCATGGGAGGGGATTCGCAAACCGAGGTGTGCGCCAGGTTGGCCAGCCTTGAGAAAATGTTTTCCGCTGCGGTTGCCCAAACGGCTAAGCGGAAACATCTTTCCCCGGCTCCACCGGCCTGTGATGTTGATGTTTTTGAGTCCTTAGACTGGTCCGATTGCCCCCCGCTTGAGGAGGGGGAGCTCTTTGAGGAATCGGATGAGCCTGTTGACCAGCAACTGTTTAGTGCTGCTGGTGAGCAGGCGATGGGGGAGGTCTTTGACACTCCTTCGATCCTGGCTCAAATGTTTGAGGTCTTGGCTTTGGACCCTCCTGAGGTGGCTCCCCCGCCTAAGGGTGAGTTATTTGAGGTGGCCAAGCCGCGCATGATGTTTCCCAATCAAAGGCATTTTGATGATGTCATCCTTAAAGAATGGGAGCAGCTTACTCGTCTTGCTGGTGTTCAGCCGAGTTGGGATAAGAGGTACTCTTTCCCGGCGGACCTGGTTAAGCGATGGTCTTCTCCCCCTGAGGTCGATGCCCCGGTTTTGGGGCTGTCTAACACGGCTGTGTTGCACTCCCCTGACTGTACTACCATCAAGGATGGTGAGGATCGACAGATTGACCAGCTGGCTCGCCACGGCTTTGCCAGTGTTGGTTCGGCATTGAGGCCTGTCTGTGCTTCGGCACTTTTGTTGTTGGCTTCCAGGTCCATTGTCAGGGATTTGTTGTTAGACCTTGATCCAGTTTGTGGCTCTCAAGCGTTGAGTCCTTCTTGTCGTTTGTGCTTGCCGCTCAGGATGTCGCCATGGGGATGTGTAGTAGGACCTCGGCCTTGGTGGTGGCTATCCGGCGGTCGGTGTGGCTGCGGCAATGGACTGCTGATTTTAATTCTAAAAAGTCGCTTACCTTTTTGGGTTTGCGCCTATTTGGTGAGACTTTGGATTCTGTTGCCAAGGGGGGTAACTTACCTTGGCGCAAGAAACTACGCCATTCCTTTCGGGGGGCGGCCTCTTTTAATCCCTCCTTTTGGGGAGCCAGAGCTGGCAGGGGTTCGGCCTTCGCTGTCACCAGGGGTGCCGCTTGGAACAGGGGCAGAGGCCGTGGCCGTCTGGGTCACTCCTGGGGATCCCAAGCCCAAACACGCTGCCAAGCCCGCTCTGCAATGAGGGGGCGCCCTCACCCTTGCGGGTGGGGGGACGGTTGCAACACTTCTCCCAGGTCTGGGACCAGGCGGTCTCGGACAGATGGTTTTGGGAGGTGGTGTCGTCCGGTTACAAGCTGGAGTTCGAGTCCCGACCACCTCCAAGGTTTTTCAGGTCTCGTGTGCCTTCGGATCCTCTGGCCGCGCAGGGGCTCCTGGCGGCTGTAAGGAATCTCCCGGACATGACGGTCATCTGTCCGGTTCCTTACTTGGATGTGGGCCTCGGGTATTATTCCAATCTCTTCACAGTGCCCAAGAAAGATGGTTCGGTTCGTCCCATCCTGGATCTGAAGTTCCTCAACAGGTTTATCCGTCCCCGGAAACTCTGCGCTCTGCCATCAATTCTCTTCGGCAGGGGGACTTAATGACGTCCATAGACATCAAGGATGCCTACCTTCATGTTCCTATCTTTCCGGTCCATCAAAGGTTTCTACGCTTCGTGGTGGAAGACCGGCATTTTCAATTTGTGGCTCTTCCGTTCGGCCTTACCTCGGCTCCAAGGGTGTTCACCAAGGTGCTGGCAGGGGTGATGGCCCTTCTCAGAGCCCAGGGGATTTGCATCGTTCCTTATTTGGACGACCTTCTCATCATGGCTTCCTCGTTCAGTCAGTCGGAAATGTACGCCAGGACAGTGGTGTCCACTCTGGGGTTTTCGGTTGGGTGATCAACTACCCCAAGTTCTCTCTCTCTCCGGCCAGGGTGGTGTTCTTCCTGGGAATGTGTCAGGATTCTTCTCAACACAGAGTGTTTCTGCCTCATTCCAAGGTTCTCTTGATTCAGGAATTGGCGCAGCTTCTTATATCCAGTCCTCGCCCGTCCATCCGGTTAGGGATGAGACTGGTGGGGTTGATGGTAGCCTCCTTCGAGGCAGTTCCCTTTGCTCAGTTTCACACTTCAGCTTCATCTGTTGGCGGTTTGGGACCGGTGCCCGAGGTCGTTGGATCTGCCCTTCCAGATGTCCTCCCGGGTTCGGCAGTCTCTTCAGTGGTGGTTGGTTCCGGCCAATCTCTTGAGGGGCAGGTCGTTTCTGACGCCTCCTTGGGAAACTGTCACCACGGACGCCAGTCTGTCGGGATGGGGAGGCTTCTGGAAGGTTTTTCAGTTCCAGGGGCTGTGGGGGCCTCAGGAGGCCCGTTTGCCCATCAATGTTCTGGAGCTGAGAGCCATCAGGTTGGTTCTGTCTCACTTGACACAGCAGTTGCAGGGCTTGCCGTTTCAGGTTCGCTCAGACAATCGGAAGGCAGTTGCTTAATCAATCACCAGGGAGGGACTCGCAGTCTGGGTGCCCTCAGAGAGGTGTCTCTGATTCTGGCCTGGGCAGAGATTCATATCCATGCATCTCGGCGGTGTATTCCGGGAGTGGAAAACACGGAGGCGGACTCCCTGAGCCGATGCTCTTCCCGCCGGGGGGAAATGGTCTCCCGATCCCAAGGTGTTTCGGTCTCTGTCTCCGGTGGGGGACACCGGAGGTGGATCTGTTTGCCTCTCATCACAATTACGAGCTTCCGACATTCGTGTCGCTCTCTCAGGACCTCTGGCAGTGAATGCCATGTCTCTGAGCTGGGGGGACCTGGGGTTCCTTTATCTGTTTTCTCCGATTCCCATGCTAGGCAAGGTGTTGCGAAAGCTGGCCCTGGAAGGGGTCTCCGCCATTCTTGTGGCTCCAAGGTGGCCAAGGCGGGTGTGGTTCGCAGACATCGTTCGGCTGGCGGTGGATCAGTTCGATCTGCCTCTTCGGCCGGACCTGCTCACGCAGGGTCCACTGCGTTACCCCAATTTACCAACGCTGCCTTTGACGGCCTGGCTGCTGGAACCTCCATCTTAAAGGAGGAAGGGCTTTCTGATTCTGTTATTCAGACTCTTATTAGTGCTAGGAAGAGGTCTTCTTCTAACATCTACTTTAGGACTTGGAGGTCTTATATCAATTGGTGTGAGGTTAGATCTTTGGTCTCCAGCTGAGTACCTTAAAAGGGCCGTTTCTGCCTTGTCTGTCTTTTTTTCAAAAGTCTTTTGCGCTTCATACTTTGGTTAAGACTTTCTTCCAGGGGGTTACGCATGAAAACCTGTGTTTCCCGTCTGGGATTTGAATCTGGTTCTGTCTGCTCTTCAGGGTCCTCCCTTTGAGGCTTTGCAGGATATTGCTCTTTCCACCTTGTCTCAGAAGGTTGCCTTT
This sequence comes from Gastrophryne carolinensis, assembly GCA_027917425.1. Classification (NCBI taxonomy): domain Eukaryota; kingdom Metazoa; phylum Chordata; class Amphibia; order Anura; family Microhylidae; genus Gastrophryne; species Gastrophryne carolinensis. Next base: position 114,830,836 of record CM051243.1, read on the forward strand.
TTGGTGGCCATCACTTCTGTTCGGCGTGTCTCGGAGTTTGCGGCCTTGTCGATTCTGGCTCCTTATTTTGAGAGGCATCAGGACAAGGTGGTTTTCCGTTTCAAACCAGACTTTCTTCCTAGGGTTGTTTCTGCCTTTCACCTTAATCAGGACGTCGTTCTTCCTTCCTTGTGTCCTAAGCCTAGGAACGACAAGGGGAGGGTTTTACATTGTTTGGATGTGGTACGCTGTGTGAAGTACTATTTGCTTATTACTTCTCCTTTTCGTAAGACTGATGCCTTTTTTCGTGGTGCCCTGTGGGCTCCGGCTAAGTCTTCCATCAGCAAATGGATTCGTCAGGCTGTTCTTGGGGCCTATTCTGCCAAGGGGAAGATTCCTCTTTTTCGTGTCACTGCTCATTCTACTCGTGCTGTTGGTGTGTCTTGGGCTTTTCAGCACCAAGCTTCTGTTGAACAAGTTTGTAAGGCTGCCACTTGGTCTTCTGTTCACACTTTTTCCAAGTTTTACAAGGTTGTTGTGCGGGCTTCAGCGGATGCTGTGTTTGGCCGCAAAGTTCTGCAGGCTGCAGTGGTTTGAGTTTTGCATTATTGCCTTGTTGGATTCCCGCCCTTTGTGGACACTGCTTTTGGATGTCCCAAGTGTAATTATTAAAGTTGAAGCGGGGTGTGTGACATACTTAGAATAATACCATTTTGTGAATACTCACCTGTAAAATGGGTAAGTATGTCACACACCCCGCTTCACCCGCCCTTTTTGGTATCCTGGATCTTTATATGGTGAAGCTTCGTTTACAGTTTGAGGGTTACCAATGGTTTTTCCTGGTACCTTGTCTTTACTGCTGTTTGAAAACTGGGAGATAAGTGGGAGGTCCCAGGTATGTATAGACCGGGAGGGGCTAGTTTTTCTAGACTTCTCTGCAACATCGCCACCTGCAGGTGGGTTAACCCAAGTGCAATTATTAAAGTTGAAGCGGGGTGTGTGACATACTTATAATACCCATTTTACAGGTGAGTATTCACAAAATGGTATTTTTTACTCTGTAGTAAAAAGTGCCATTGACTTTCATTGTCTTCCTATCTGCTGATTCACTAAAAGTTAAATTCTCATGCGTCTTTCTCATGAATTGATTTTTTTTTTCCTACCATGAGAATTTTTTCAACTCTTAGTGAATAGAGACCAATATGTCCAAAATTTATGGAATATAAGATGGCTCAGTAGAGCGACATGCACCTTATTTTTTTGGTCGACATTGACCTAATATATACAGGACTCTGAACAGATATAAAAATAAATTACGCTTAATGGGGTACAAATGGCCATCTATTTATTACCAAAATTTTTCTGACCATTGGCTCCACATCTGTTTGGTTTATTTAATTCTCTGTTGGATGGTGGAAAGTTTTCTGCTGAATAATTACATGATTCCATTAGCATAATTCCCAATCCTAGCTTGGACCACTTGAACTGGGCTAGCTTTCAGCCAGTTTCTTTGTTGAACTCTGATAAAGTCCTGGCAAAGATCTTGGCCGATAGGATTAATAATGGTTTGTCGTGATTTATTTGTTTGGACCAGGTGGGTTTTGTATGTAACAGACAGCCTGAGAAAGTGTTAGGCCCTTCCTTCACTAATCAATGAATCTCAGTGGCAAAAGATCCCAAGCATGTTCCTCTCTTTGGATATCAGGAAGGCATTTGTCTCCTGATCCTTATATAGCACTGGAAAAAATGCAAGCTTTGCAAAAACCTGATCTCGTGGGTTAGCACATTGTACCAGGCCCCACAGGCATATGTTCAAAATGCTGGATTTTCTTCTCTTTTTTCCAATTTCCAGGGGTACAAGACATGTTTTTCCTCTATTGCCAATAGAGCCTTTAGCTATTAAGATTAGGAGACACCCTGATATTTCTGGAATTGAGGTGGATGGTCACCATCATAAACTGCACCTATTTTCAAATAATGTTCTCTTATTCCTTACTAACTCATTAATTTCACTTCCTAACTTAACCAGAGTGTCTCCTTAACAGCAGACTTAAAATCCGCCATTGAGACTTATTTTCTATATCATTGGGAGGATTCTAAGATTTTCGTCACTTCTGACTACGTTAGCTTCTTCCAAGCTGTCCACAAATTCTTAGATCTATTAGAAGCATGTTGGAATCTTGGAGCAGATACACAGCTGGCACAGTTACTTCAATATCATACAACCACTAAATCCACCACTATGGATCAGTTTATCATACAACCACTAAATCCACCACTATGGATCAGTTTAGAGGTGGCAGCTTGTGATCAGTTGACAGCCTTTTATGGGCAATACCCACTTTAGGCCTACATTCATCGATCCCATACTTAGACATTCTCTGAAGTTGATGGATTTTGTTAAATTCTTTAAAATTCTTTAAATTAGTATCCAACGGGGATAAATTGTTCCATAACCCAATGTTTCCCTACTTCATTCAGGAGCTGGATGGAAACTGGGATTACCTGCTTCACTCATCTTTTGGGCATTGAACTGTTGCAGGCTCACTCCTTGTGGACAATTGATTTATTCTAATTTGGGGTGGACATTTAAAAAGAGTCCTTTTGAAGCTCTCAAACTTCCAGTTTTGTTTTATTAAGTTTATATGTACTGCTGTCAAAAAGGCTTTAGTCAAATATTGGAGGCCACTGACCTATTCAAGGAGGTTAGAGATAGACTCTCTCTATATAAGGTTTATGGGAGAATAGCGGCGATCTTGTTTAACTCGGTCCCTCACTTCACTCCTGTGACAGAGGCTCTGTCTTTTGGATGTCATCACTATTCAGTTGCCCACCGGGTCATTCACTGGCCTTTTCTTAATTAGGTTCCAGACAATGTCATTGTATTTTGATACTGTTACAGGCAATGTCATTGTAGTTTGGATTGTATTATAAACTGCCATTGTGTTACTTGATTACGTCACAGACAATGGCATTGTTCGGATTGAGTGTATTACAGACGTCTCTATTGTATTGATGATTGCGTCACCGGCAGAGTTGAGGGATTGTGTGCCCTGCTGCTATTGGTCGGTGTGTGTGTCATGCAATAGGAGACTTGTGTATATAAGGCCTAGAGTGGCACTAATAAAGACACTTCACCTTCACCCTCAATACTGAAGTTCTGTCTCTTATTGGGGGAAACGCTATATTACAATTCACTAGCCCTTGTAAGGGCTGTTCCTGTTTCCTCACGGACGACTCTGGAATTCCAGCAGCACCTCTTACGATTGGGAAAAGGACGTCTCGGGCGGTGAAGCCCTCCGGCGATGAGGGTTATCGCTACAATTGGTGGCAAGCGGTCGGATGGTCCTTTCTACCCAGAGAGAGTGCTACCCTGATGGAGAGTTAGCATGACAAGTTGAAAAGGCTGACCTGGAGGATCTACTCGTGAGCCGGGGAAGGTCAGCTAGCAACCGCCCACGTCAGAAACTGATAGCCGAGCTGATCAAAATGGATCGTGCAGCAGTGAGGACCAAAACCAATATAGAGATCGATGAAGACGCTGCTCTTGTTCAAGCGGTTCGGAACAGATTGTCGGTCTATGGCCCGAATCCATCACAGGAACTGATCGACCAAGTCTTCGCCGCAGCGGAGGCAGAGGCCAGTAAGCGAAGGGAAGATCGGCGACTTTCAACCCAGCAGCCTCTCAGCGCCCCTGTGTCTCCGAGCCTCAGTTACACTGGGGGGAAAAATATTCCATTTGCAGCATTTAAGTCCTTCCAGGAAAGTGACGATGAGTGATGGATTTTTGGCCGATTTTGAACGGCAGTGCGCTTTACACCGGGTACCCACGGAGGAATGGGTCACCATATTATCAGGGAAACTATCTGGAAAGCTTCCGATGCTTTCCGGGCCATCCCTGGTGTGGACTTACCACGCTACCATCTGGTAAAGGAGGCTTTGTTAGCCCGGAACGCTGTCACCCCAGAAGCCTACAGTTGTTTTTACTTGAACATTTTCTCAATGCCTTGCAATCCGATCTAAGAGAGTGTGTACAAGACCAGCACCCTGTGAGTACATGTGTGTGTGTACAAGACCAGCACCCTGTGAGTACATGTGTGTGTGTGTACAAGACCAGCACCCTGTGAGTACATGTGTGTGTACAAGACCAGCACCCTTTGAGTACATGTGTGTGTGTACAAGACCAGCACCCTGTGAGTACATGTGTGTGTACAAGACCAGCACCCTGTGAGTACAACTGTATGTGTGTACAAGACCAGCACCCTGTGAGTACATGTGTGTACAAGACCAGCACCCTGTGAGTACATGTGTGTGTGTGTGTACAAGACCAGCACCCTGTGAGTACATGTGTGTGTGTGTACAAGACCAGCACCCTGTGAGTACATGTGTGTGTACAAGACCAGCACCCTTTGAGTACATGTGTGTGTGTACAAGACCAGCACCCTGTGAGTACATGTGTGTGTACAAGACCAGCACCCTGTGAGTACATGTGTGTGTACAAGACCAGCACCCTGTGAGTACATGTGTGTGTACAAGACCAGCACCCTTTGAGTACATGTGTGTGTACAAGACCAGCACCCTGTGAGTACAACTGTATGTGTGTACAAGACCAGCACCCTGTGAGTACATGTGTGTGTACAAGACCAGCACCCTGTGAGTACATGTGTGTGTGTACAAGACCAGCACCCTGTGAGTACATGTGTGTGTGTACAAGACCAGCACCCTGTGAGTACATGTGTGTGTACAAGACCAGCACCCTGTGAGTACAACTGTATGTGTGTACAAGACCAGCACCCTGTGAGTACGTGTGTGTACAAGACCAGCACCCTGTGAGTACATGTGTGTGTACAAGACCAGCACCCTGTGAGTACATATGTGTGTACAAGACCAGCACCCTGTGAGTACATGTGTGTGTACAAGACCAGCACCCTGTGAGTACAACTGCATGTGTGTGTGTGTGTGTGGGTATCATCTTCGCCCTCAATACTGAGTTCTGTCTTTTATTGGGGGGAAAAGACAAGACCAACACCCTGTGAGTACATGTGTGTGTACAAGACCAGCACCCTGTGAGTACATGTGTGTGTACAAGACCAGCACCCTGTGAGTACATGTGTGCGTACAAGACCAGCACCCTGTGAGTACAACTGTATGTGTGTGTGTGTGTGTGTATCATCTTCACCCTCAATACTGAGTTCTTTCTCTTATTGGGGGGAAAAGACAAGACCAACACCCTGTGAGTACATGTGTGTGTACAAGACCAGCACCCTGTGAGTACATGTGTGTGTACAAGACCAGCACCCTGTGAGTACATGTGTGCGTACAAGACCAGCACCCTGTGAGTACAACTGTATGTGTGTGTGTGTATCATCTTCACCCTCAATACTGAGTTCTTTCTCTTATTGGGGGGAAAAGACAAGACCAGCACCCTGTGAGTACAACTGTGTGTGTGTGTGTGTGTGTGTGTGTGTGTGTATGTGTATGTGTATGTGTATACAGGCCCTGTAGACAAACCAGTAATGCAGATGGATTATCCTGGCAAACAGAACTCTGCCCCTAACAAGTCCGGACAGCCCCACGTTAACCCGAACAGGGTCAATCCGGGTCTGCCGGGTGTTCCACAAAAAGGGGGCATTGTGACAGAGGCTCTGTCTTTTGGATGTCATCACTATTCAGTTGCCCACCGGGTCATTCACTGGCCTTTTCTTAATTAGGTTCCAGACAATGTCATTGTATTTTGATACTGTTACAGGCAATGTCATTGTAGTTTGGATTGTATTATAAACTGCCATTGTGTTACTTGATTACGTCACAGACAATGGCATTGTTCGGATTGAGTGTATTACAGACGTCTCTATTGTATTGCTGATTTAGATCTATTAGAAGCATGTTGGAATCTTGGAGCAGATACACAGCTGGCACAGTTACTTCAATATCATACAACCACTAAATCCACCACTATGGATCAGTTTATCATACAACCACTAAATCCACCACTATGGATCAGTTTAGAGGTGGCAGCTTGTGATCAGTTGACAGCCTTTTATGGGCAATACCCACTTTAGGCCTACATTCATCGATCCCATACTTAGACATTCTCTGAAGTTGATGGATTTTGTTAAATTCTTTAAAATTCTTTAAATTAGTATCCAACGGGGATAAATTGTTCCATAACCCAATGTTTCCCTACTTCATTCAGGAGCTGGATGGAAACTGGGATTACCTGCTTCACTCATCTTTTGGGCATTGAACTGTTGCAGGCTCACTCCTTGTGGACAATTGATTTATTCTAATTTGGGGTGGACATTTAAAAAGAGTCCTTTTGAAGCTCTCAAACTTCCAGTTTTGTTTTATTAAGTTTATATGTACTGCTGTCAAAAAGGCTTTAGTCAAATATTGGAGGCCACTGACCTATTCAAGGAGGTTAGAGATAGACTCTCTCTATATAAGGTTTATGGGAGAATAGCGGCGATCTTGTTTAACTCGGTCCCTCACTTCACTCCTGTGACAGAGGCTCTGTCTTTTGGATGTCATCACTATTCAGTTGCCCACCGGGTCATTCACTGGCCTTTTCTTAATTAGGTTCCAGACAATGTCATTGTATTTTGATACTGTTACAGGCAATGTCATTGTAGTTTGGATTGTATTATAAACTGCCATTGTGTTACTTGATTACGTCACAGACAATGGCATTGTTCGGATTGAGTGTATTACAGACGTCTCTATTGTATTGCTGATTGCGTCACCGGCAGAGTTGAGGGATTGTGTGCCCTGCTGCTATTGGTCGGTGTGTGTCATGCAATAGGAGACTTGTGTATATAAGGCCTAGAGTGGCACTAATAAAGACACTTCACCTTCACCCTCAATACTGAAGTTATGTCTCTTATTGGGGGAAACGCTATATTACAATTCACTAGCCCTTGTAAGGGCTGTTCCTGTTTCCTCACGGACGACTCTGAAATTCCAGCAGCACCTCTTACGATTGGGAAAAGGACGTCTCGGGCGATGAAGCCCTCCGGCGATAAGGGTTATCGCTACAACTCCCAAGATCTGGGAGCCATGGTATGTCCTCCTATGGCCGGATCATCAGATTGAGTCTGCTTTACGTTGATTGTTTAAAGGCCAACTCCAGCCCCTTTGTAAATTAATAATATGCTCCCTGCCCCCTAGTAGTGATAAAGCCAGTGTAATAAAGATACTAAAAAAAACACTCGCCTTCACCCGGAATCCAGCAGTTATCCGGTGCCGACATTTTCTTAACACCCGGTCAGTGGCTGTGCATCGTCACTCTCCGCATCGCGTTCCCGTCTGCCCATTCACGTGAATGGGCGGACGTGCACAATGCAGAGAGCACCAGTGGGCTGCTGGGATATCTAGAAAATGGTGGTGGCCGATCGCAGTGGCACCTGCTGCACCGCTGACTTTGCCCCTGGATTACGGGTAGAGGGTTATTCTAAGTATGTCACACACCCCACTTCAGACTTTAATAATTACACTAGGGTTAACGCACCTCTAGGTGGCAGCATTGCAGAGAACTTCTCCAAAAAAACTTCAACAGGCCCCTCCCGGTCTATACATACCTGGTACCTCCCAAGAACCTCCCAGTGTTGTTCTCTGCAAGGTGGCGACAAGACAGAAGAAAGAAGTCTCCTGCTTGCAGGTAGCCGGGGTATCCCCCCCCCCCCCCCCCCGTGGTCTATTTCTGCCCGGCTTTTGTTTGAATGTATTCTATTTAATGGCAGCCTCCCAGCTTCGGCTGTAGGCCGGGCAATAAGGTAGCCGGCACCATTGGTGCCTAGGAGATTAGCTCCTCCGCTCGACCCTTCATTGCGGGGCATAGCGGGATTCCCGGAGTGGTGATCCGGATGTGGGATGCCCCATTTTATAGGAGTTAGTGGTCAGGTTGTGTCTTGCCCTGGGATATTGTGTCTCTTCCGGGGTGTGAGACGCGCTGGGGACAGTGTCATGCTTTTAATCGGTGACATGCTGTGTGAGTGTGCTGCTGCGCTCTATCTGGTGTTTCCCTTTGTGATTTTACATTGTCTGATTTCACTGTTTAACTGCCGTTTTTTCTTTTCCCCCATGTCTGACTGTATCTCCCCTCAGGAGCCGGGGGGGGCGGGGCCTCGCGGCGTGCTGCGCCGCGGTTCGCCGGTGGCTGGGCGCCGTAACCGGCGCTTGTAGCCTGCTTGTCCGGCTGCTCAGGGGGGGACCTTTTATGAGTGTGTGGGTCTGTGCTTTTTAGTCCGGCGCTGTACACTGGGAGCCGGCGGGTGGCTCCGCCGGTCCCGTCATCGAGGTTGGCAGGGCTCTCCCGGTCATATATACCTGGCTCGTGGGGGGTGTCTTTTCTTTGCAATATATATATATATACACTTATATGTATTTTTATAAGGGTCTTATGCTATTCCCCTGGGTCAGGATCTTGTGACTGTCCTTAGACAAGTGTTAGGTTATTAAGGGGCATCCCGGGTCGCGTACCGCATAAATCCCTGGGTTCTGCAAATACCATAATTTCACCACATGGAGGTTGCCACAGATACCGGGAATGGTTCTTCGGGACAATCCAAGGTGTGCGGGGGTTGTGGGACTCCGCTCCAGGGAGATGATGTCATTTTGTGTATTCCTTGTGCACAGCAGAACATTGCACGGCAGTCCAGTACTCCGGTGCCTAGCACTTCTTCGGCTGCGCCATCTCCCTCTCCCCCTCGCTTATTCCGGACCCCGTGTGACGTTGTCCTGGGCGGGGATTCGCAGTCTGATGTATGTTCCCGCTTGACCAACCTTGAGAAGCGGTTTTCTGCTATAGCCGCTCAGAAGGTTTTAGCTAAGCGGAAGCATCTGTCTCCGCCCCCGCCGGATTCAGATGAGGAAGTGGTGGGAGATCTGGATTGGTCGGATCGTCCCCGTGAAGAAGGTGAGCTCATTGAGGATGAAGATTCTGATGTTCAGCAGTTGCTGGGTTCTGAGGGGGATCAGGATGATGGCCTCCCTCTCGATTCCTCTACCATTCTGAGCCAGATGTTTGAGGTTTTGGATTTGGAGCCTCCGGTGGTTGCTCCCAGGCCCAAGGGTCAGCTTTTTGGGGTGTCCAAGCAGCGTCTGGAGTTTCCCAGCCAACAGCATTTTGAAGAAATTGTTTTCAAACAATGGGAGCAACCTACACGTCTTGTTGGTGTGCCGTCTAGCTGGGATAGGAAGTATCCCTTTCCGGCGGAATTGATGAAGCGTTGGTCTGTCCCCCCTGAGGTGGATACTCCGGTCTTGGGACTGTCCAACACGGCGGTCGTGCATTCTCCTGACACGACTTCGCTCAGGGACGGCGAGGATCGCCGGGTTGATCAGCTTGCCCGTCATGGTTTTGTATGTGCGGGTTCCGTGTTAAGGCCTGTCTGTGCTTCGGCTCTTTTGACTTTTGCTGTCAGGTCTATTGTCAGGGACTTGGGGGTGGATCTCGAGCCCACCAGTGATGAGTCCCTTGGGCTTAAGCGCTGCGAGGCTTTTTTGTCCTTTATCCTGGCCGCTCAGGAGGATGCCATGCTGATGTGTGGCAGGGCTACTGCCTTGCTGGTGGCTATCCGGCGCTGTGTGTGGTTGAGACAGTGGACGGCCGATTTTAATTCTAAAAGATCGCTCACGGCTCTGCCCTTTTTGGGTTTGAGGCTTTTTGGTGAGAGGCTGGACTCTGTTGCCAAGGGAGGTAAATTACCTCAGCGCAAGAAATTTCGCCGTTCCTTTCGGGGGTTGGTCTCGTTCAATCCGTCCTTTCGGGGAGTCGGCGCCGGTAGAGGTGCGGGCTCTTCGGCCCCCAGGGGCGCCAGTTGGAATAGGGGCAGAGGCCGTGGCCGCCCCACTCGCGTCTGGGGTGCCAAGCCCAAGCCGGCTGCCAAGCCCACCCAGCAATGAGGGGGCGCCCTCACCCGTTCGGGTGGGGGGACGGTTGCAACTTTTCTCCCGGGTATGGGACCAGGAGGTCCCGGACAGATGGATCCGGGAGGTGGTTTCGGCCGGTTACAAGTTGGAGTTCGAGTCCCGTCCTCCTCCAAGGTTTTTCAGGTCTCGGGTGTCTTTGGATCCTTTGGCCGCGCAGGGGCTCCTGGCGGCAGTAAGGAATCTTCTAGATTTTAGCTGTCATTTGCCCGGTTCCTCCTTCAGAGGTGGGGCGCGGGTTTTATTCCAATCTCTTCACGGTCCCCAAAAAGGACGGGTCCTTCCGTCCTATTCTGGATTTGAAGTTTCTCAACAGGTTTATTCGTCCTCGGAAGTTTCGCATGGAAACCCTGCGGTCTGCGATCGGTTCGCTTCGGCAGGGGGATTTTATGACGTCCATAGACATCAAGGATGCGTACCTCCACGTGCCGATCTTTCCTGCTCATCAGCGGTTCCTCCGTTTCGTGGTGGGGGATCGGCATTTTCAGTTTGTGGCTCTTCCATTCGGTCTCACCTCTGCTCCGAGAGTGTTCACCAAGGTGTTGGCGGGGGTGATGGCCCTGCTCAGAGCTCAGGGGATTCGCATTGTACCTTACCTGGACGATCTTCTCATCATGGCTCCTTCCTTCAGTCAAGCAGAGGGGGACACCAGCACGGTGGTGTCTATGTTGGAGAGGTTCGGCTGGGTGATCAATTACCCCAAGTCCTCGCTGGTTCCGGCCAGGGTGGTGACCTTTCTGGGGATGTCGTTGGACTCCTGCCAGCACAGAGTGTTTCTTCCTCAGGCCAAGGTTCTGATGATTCAGGAATTGGTTCAGCTGCTCCTCTCCCATCCTCATCCGTCCATTCGTCTGGGGATGAGACTGGTGGGGTTGATGGTGGCCTCGTTCGAGGCAGTTCCCTTTGCTCAGTTTCATAGGAGGACTCTTCAACTTCATCTTTTGGCGTCTTGGAACCGGTGTCCGGGGTCGTTGGATCGGTCCTTCCGGTTGTCCCCTCGGGTTCGGCAGTCCCTTCTGTGGTGGTTGGTCTCGGACAACCTTCTGAAGGGCAGGTCGTTTCTGACTCCACTTTGGGAGACTGTCACCACGGATGCCAGTTTGTCAGGCTGGGGAGGTTATTGGAAGGATCTTCGGTTTCAGGGGCAGTGGGACCCTCAGGAGGCCCACTTGCCCATCAATGTTCTGGAACTGCGAGCCATCAGGTTGGTTCTGTCTCACTTGACGCATCATTTACAAGGTCTGCCGGTTCAGGTTCGCTCAGACAATCAGACGGCGGTTGCTTACATCAATCACCAAGGAGGGACTCGCAGTCTGGGTGCCCACAGGGAAGTGTCTCTGATTTTGGTCTGGGCGGAGACTCATGTCCCTTGCATCTCGGCAGTTTACATTCCGGGAGTGGAAAACACGGAGGCGGATTTTCTGAGCCGGTGTGCGTCCCGTCGGGGGGAGTGGTCTCTCCATCCCCAGGTGTTTCGGTCACTTTGTCTCCGGTGGGGGACGCCGGAGGTGGATCTGTTTGCCTCTCGTCACAATCACAAGCTTCCGTCCTTTGTGTCCCTGTCCCGGGACCCTCTGGCTCTGGCGGTGGATGCCATGACCCTGAGCTGGAGGGACCTGGGGTTTCTTTATCTGTTTCCTCCGATTCCCATGCTAGGCAGGGTTCTGCGAAAGTTGGTTCTGGAAGGAGTTCCCGCCATTCTCGTGGCTCCAAGGTGGCCAAGGCGGGTGTGGTTCGCGGACATCGTTCGTCTGGCCGTAGATCAGTTCGATCTGCCTCTTCGGCCAGATCTTCTCACTCAGGGTCAACTCTGTTACCCCAGTTTACGAACGCTGGCTTTGACGGCTTGGCTGCTGAAACCTCCATCCAGGAGGGTCTTTCGGATGCGTTCATTCAGACTCTTATTAGTGCTAGGAAGAGATCTTCTTCTTCCATCTATTACAGGTATTGGAGATCTTATATCGATTGGTGTGAGGCTAGGTCTTTGCCCTGCCGGGTCTTTTCTGTGTCTAGGATTTTGGAGTTCCTTCAGGCGGGGCTGGACTCTGGTCTTCAGTTGAGTACCTTGAAGGGGCAGGTTTCTGCTTTGTAAATTTTTTTCCAGAAATCTTTTGCTAGTCATTCCTTGGTCAAGACTTTTTTCCAGGGGGTTTCGCATGTGCGGCCTCCTAGGAAGCCTTTGCTCCCAGTGTGGGATTTGAATTTGGTTCTTTCTGCTCTTAAGGCTCCTCCTTTTGAGCCTTTGCGGGATGTTGCCTTGTCCATTCTTACTCAGAAGGTTGCCTTTCTGGTGGCCATTACTTCGGTTCGGCGTGTTTCAGAGCTGGCAGCTTTGTCTATTCAGGCTCCTTATTTTGAGGATCATCAGGACAAAGTGGTTTTTCGTTACAAGTCAGATTTTCTCCCTAAAGTGGTCTCTGCTTTTCATCTTAACCAGGACATTGTTCTTCCTTCTTTGTGTCCTAAGCCTAAGAATGTCAAGGAGAGTGCTTTGCACTGCTTGGATGTGGTACGTTGTGTCAGGTACTATCTACGTGCTACGTCTTCTTTTCGTAAGACTGATGCCTTTTTCGTTGTGCCATGTGGGCCTAGGAAGGGTTTGGCTCCGGCCAAATCTTCCATTAGTAAATGGATTCGTCAGGCCATTGTTGGTGCTTATTCGGCCAAGGGGAAGGATCCCCCTTTCCGAGTTACTGCTCATTCTACTCGTGCGGTTGGTGCGTCCTGGGCTTTTCAGCACCAGGCTTCGGTTGAACAAGTGTGTAAGGCTGCAACTTGGTCTTCTGTTCATACCTTTTCTAAGTTCTATAAGGTTGATGTGCGGGCCTCAGCGGATGCTGTTTTTGGCCGCAAGGTTTTGCAGGCTGCAGTGGTTTGAATTTTTTTCTGCGTTATTGCCTGTTCGGATACCCACCCTTTTCTGGACACTGCTGTTGGATGTCCCTAGTGTAATTATTAAAGTCTGAAGTGGGGTGTGTGACATACTTAGAATAATACCATTTTGTGAATACTCACCTGTAAAATGGGTATTATAAGTATGTCACACACCCCACTTCACCCGCCCTTTTTGGTATCCTGGCTCTCTATTTGGTGAAGTTTGGTTCTTTACGTTGAGGGTTACATTGTTTGGTTCTGGTACCTTGTCTTACTGCTGTTCTAATACTGGGAGGTTCTTGGGAGGTACCAGGTATGTATAGACCGGGAGGGGCCTGTTGAAGTTTTTTTGGAGAAGTTCTCTGCAATGCTGCCACCTAGAGGTGCGTTAACCCTAGTGTAATTATTAAAGTCTGAAGTGGGGTGTGTGACATACTTATAATACCCATTTTACAGGTGAGTATTCACAAAATGGTATTTTTCTTTATTACATAGGCTTTATCGCTAAAATAAGGGGGTAGGGTGAGGGGCATGTTACTAATTTACAAAGTGGCTGGAGTGGCCCTTTAAATATATCCAGGCTACCTTCCTCTGCCCCAACCCCTCCCCCCTGCCTCTATGGCTCTAATTCCGTGCGAGGAATGAATGTGTATGTTGTTAATTGTATGTAAGCCTGTCTCTTTGTCTTGCTTTTTGGTCATTTAATGTTTGATTTAGTTTTCTGTTTCATGTTTTCCCCTCTTATTATACTCATTGTTTGTTCCCCTTATTTAATTGGTTGAGATCCATAAATTATACTGACTACAATGATACCTATGTTTTACAACATCATAGGCTAAAGTGGGGTTTCGTTTCCTCTTTATCAGGTTGGAATGATTAAGTGATTATAGTACTATTGTAATCTTATTATTCTTAGCCTATGTTTTCATTAAATTATAAATGTGATATGTAAGTGCATCTCTTATGGTGATGATTTGTAATTTTATTAGGCCTACACTGTTTTGTCAGTTGTTTTTCAGCTGTTTTATTTAATGTCATACTTGAATACTCTATTTAATAAATAACTATCGAAACCTAAGAAGGTTTTGTCTTTTCTAAAAGAACAAAGGACTTGATGTATATAAAATAATTTTTTGTGACCAAAGATGGCCCTCATAAGGGAGTTTGAAGTCTAGGGCCATTATTAATTGGGTCATATTGGTGATGTCATCACCATGTGTAATAGCAGGTATGGTATTTGTGGGCTTTCAGACCATAGTGGAACAAGTTTGCATGGCGGCAACCTGGTATTCGGTTTATATTTTTTAAAGGAGCACTATTGTGAAAAATATTTATCTAATAATAAAAATTCTCCTAAATATACTAAATAGGAGGAGGAGGGTTTCATTTTTAACCCAAGCTTGTTTGTTTCATTTTACCGGAAGAAAAATAAGAAAGAAGAAAAAATAGGGATAGCAGGTTTTTAATGTACGGGAGAATTTATTAATGACCTACTTTCAAACAAAAAACAAAACCATGTACCTTAAACATAAAGTCCACTTTAAATGACATTTTAACCCTTTCGCTGCCAGCCTATCTGGAGATTTTGTCACCCTTGTTGCCAGACCATTTTGCACTCCACATGTTCCAACTGTGATTTTTGGAGGGATTTCCCAGGGAAATTATATATTTTTTTTTTTTCAGCAGAGTCTGGCCTTTAACATGAAATGTCTTGTTTGTAATTTTTTAGGTGTATTCTCAAATAAAATATGTGCAAAAAATAAAAAAAATCTATTTTAAAAAATATTTTTTTAAAATATATTAATTTGTAGTGTTTAGTTGCAATAAAAAATGTAAGTTTGTCAATAAAATCTTATTGCGTGTAAAAGCTCCATTTCTCCCAGTTACAGCGGTACCACGTTTGTATTGGTAGACACCCTTTCCTGCCCAGGAGACTCCCCCAAACTGAAACAGCGCTTTAGTAGATTTTCAGATAAAATACAACCATGCTATGCGCTATGCACACTTAGCAGTTTTTCAAGAAAAACAGCCCTTTACATTTGAAATACCCACCACAAACCCTATATTCTCTGAAAGTACATACCTCAAGCTTTCTAGGCGTACCAGGCTTGTTGACATGGGTGCAGTTTTCTGGAAGTAATCCCTCAATTAATTATTTGGTTTTAATTATTTGGTTGTACAGGGTTTCTCTAAAAAAAAGAAAAAAAAAAACAAAGTCACATTTTCCTAAAAAACAATATGCAAACAAGAAAAAACAAGTTAAATCTGAAAAAGCAACATCCCCCGAACAGAACAATACCCAACATGCATAGGTCCTGTCAAGGGAAGAGTAGCCAAACACCCCAAAGTAAAGCATGTGCGTAAGAATAATTTTACTTGAAAATTTCAGCTCTGCTGACAAAGTGCACACCTTGCACTTTTTCTACCAGACCAACCCTTTACATTTGGAATACCCCCCACAAACCATATATTCCCTGAAAGTACACATGTTAAGCTTTCTAAGTGTACCCAGCTTGTTGTAGTGGGCTCATCTTTCTGGAAGTAATCCGTCAAAGAATTCTATGGTTGCACAGGTTTCCCTAAAAAATGTATAAAAAAGCAGAATAAAAAGCACCTTTCCCTAAAATATCAATATGCAAACAAGAAAAAACAAGCTAAGTCCAAAAGCACAAGATCCCCTGAACAGAACAATATCCAACATGCATAGCTACTTTTAACTGCCAGCCTAGTTGAAATTTTGTCACCCTCTGTTGACAGGTCATTTTTCACAATTTTGTGCTATGTTTAACCGTGATTTTTGCAGGAATTTCCAGGAAAATGTTATACATTTTTGAGGCAGAGTTTAGGCTTTATACTTTTTTTTTTTTTTTTTTTTTTTTTTTAATACTTACCTCCCATCCATCCCCGGGCACTGTGTCTCACGCTGATCACTTTGGCTCCAGCGCTCCTGCTGCTGCTGGAAGCCTTTTTTACCTGGTGGGCGACAGTTAAGTTAAAAAAAAAAGACATAGGGTCCCCCCTCCCGGGGTGGGTGACCCAATTTTTTGGGGGAATTTTAAGGGTTAAAAACCCTTAAAATCCAACAAAAAAATTACGTGAGGTCCGCCCTACCCATCATAACCAACCCAGGGCCAGCTATGCAGGGCTTGTAGAACAGGGCGCAGGGGTCAGCTTTGGCGGCCCCTGGCCCTGCAGGCTACAAGCCCACATAGCCTTTGTGAGGCCCGGGCCCTTCTGCCCCCCGGCCTTTGGGGAGGCAGGTAATTTGGGGTGGCGGGCACTAGCCGCAGGTGACTTGCCAGCCCCCATCCTTGTTAACTGGTATAGGGGTCTCATGGATCCCTTACCAGTTCACAAAGGGTTAACAGTAAAAAAAAAACACACCACTCACATAATTAAAAATGACTTTATTAAAAATCTTTTTTTTTTTTACCTTACTCACCTCCGATTGTCAGCTCCTGTGTCCCTCGCAGCTCTGATTGCATATGGGTCATCGCTGGCCACAGGAGGGGGGAGGCAGGTGATGATCTGATCGCCTGCCTCCCCCCTCCTGTGGCCAGCGATGACAAGTGAAAGAAATGACAGCCGGGAGTGATGTCATAAGCCCAAAGGGGTGGGGCTTAACGGCAAGATGGCGGTGCACGTCGAGAGAGGAGGAGGAGAGGGCCTGTCAGGCTCTCTCCTGAAGATGACGAGCTGGGGGGGGGGGTGATCGGAGGCCCCCCTGGTGAGGAGGAGACCCGGCGGGAGCGATCGGGGACGGAGGTGAGTAAATGCAATTTTTATTACATGTATTTCCGGCGGGGGGTGGCTATTCCGGGGACTCCCCTGCAGCCGGGGGGGCCTGGGTAGGGTATCGAAGACCCCCCGGATGAAGAGGAGACCCGGCCAGATCAAACAAGGGGTCAGGTGAGTGTTTTTTTACTTTCAGTCTTGCTGTAGCGGGGGGGTGGTGGAAATGAGCACGAAGATTCTGCGTGCTTGGCACTGAAATGATTAATGTGATGTCCTCCAGGTGCTGAGCTAGTTTTGTGTTTTTATGTTGGCAAATGTGTGTTAAATGGAAACAGTTTTCACTACCTGCAATCTGTTGCTATTTGCAATTGCACACCAAGATTGACAAGAAAACAGATTTGAGCCTTGTACACACAGAATGCTGCAGCTGCCGTGTAAGGTTGAGTGATCTCCCAAACCTCAGCAGTGGCCATAACAGCAGTGTTCTGTCTTTGCAGGATTCACATCACTCCTCTTGTAGATCTTGATGTAATCTGGACCAATAGCAACAGATTGCAGTTAACGTATTTGCCGGCGTATAAGACATTTCCACTCAAAATATAGAGTTTGTTATATACTCGCCATATAAGACTACTCTTCCGCACGTCTTCCGCACACCAAATAAAACGTAAAAGAACATCAGATTTTATTTCAACATGTTAATTTATATTCAAATGCTTATGACATGCAGGAAAACTGTCACAAGGCTATATGTTATCAAACCCTTGTGTACACCTGCCAGGGCTGACTCCGGGTTTTGATGGGGGCTTGGGCGACAGTATCACAGTGGGCCCCTTGCAGTGATCATGTCTGATTTTCTGCTGTTCTTTTCTAGTGCTCAGAAACCAAATGTTCTTTTCTGGATGCTTAATAGTGATGCAGCAGGACCAGCACCTAGGCAATAGTGGGTGTTGATAATGAGGCATCCCAATTTGGGATTAAACACTTTAGCTGTCCTGGGAATCTAAAGCTGCCATGGGAGCTGTGGCCAGTGAATGTGCAGAGCAGGCAACAACACGATAGCTAAAGTTCAAATGGAGCCATCCCCGCTCACGCATGCACCGTTGGATCACTGGATAGGTAAGTTTATGCACTGATCCAGGGGGGTTGACACAGTTGGGTATCCCAAATCAGGGTTTGATCCACTTCAAAACCAAAACTCTGGTAAAACCGCTCTAAAGCACTCAAAGGCTGGGTTACAGCTTGTTCCTAGGGCATCCCAATACGGGTTGCCTGGCTGTGTGAATCCCTGTTACTCCTGCAGCTCATGTGGCATCCACTGCCAGCATATTTGAATGGCAGGCAGTGGCTGTGCATAGCACCGAGGAGCAGTCAGCAGAGGTTGCTGCATTCAGAATAGATTGTGGTCAATAATATGCACCACAATCTTTTCTGAGTAAATGTTAGCCTGTGCATGCGCCGTGGGTGGTTGGAGTTGAGTAAAAACCAATGTGGGTTTCACACACATGGTTATCTAAAATTCGGATGCCCCTGTAATGTAGACCAAAAACCAGGTGAGGGAAACTCCTGGGATTGGGTCTGCTTTGAGGTACTGAGAGTTTGCCTTCTGACCTGCTCTGATGTTTCATGTTTCTTCTGTAGCCATCTTCTTATCAGCAAGTCAGTCCTGGCAGCTCATCACTTCACACACGGCCCGGGAAGGGGAACACATACTGGCGCACGCTGACACAGAAAACATGAGGGAGGAGGAAGAGAGGGGCAGCGCGGAGGAGCTCCATGGAGAGGAGACCGTGGAGAGACGGCGCTGCACTATCATCACACACGGCCAGGGGAAGGGAAAGATATAATGGCGCGCTGACACAGGAAACAGGAGGGGGGGGGAGAGGAGAAAGAGAGGGGGGAGAGGGGCAGCACGGGGGAACTGCACACACACACACACTCTGACAGTTCACGGCTACCTTCTGACCCAGGTGCAGGGCTGGCCCAAGACATTGTGCTGCCTGGTCCAAGAGTGAAATGCTGCCCCCCACCCCAAATTAAAAAAAAAAAAAAAAACTTTAAGTGAACAAAAACCCAGGATTTTCACTATCCTGGGCTTTGATACTTACTTAGGAACAACCAGATTTGTGATTCCCCACTCTATAAAAACCCCCAAATCTCCCCAAAGACTCACCTTTCCCTCATCCCACAGTGCATGCACAAGCCCTCGTTCAATGAACACTTTGTGCCATGCATTTAATGCACAGCATAAAGTGCCATTTGTACAAGAGCTGCGGCACAGGGTAAAAAGGAGCAGTTACATCCCTGGTCTCCCTCCTGTGTGAGGCCTGCTCCCACTCCCCCAACCTGTGGTCGGAAACCATGGTGTGTAACTACTGAAGTGACCTGGGGATCTTAGGGGGCTTACACAATCGGGCATCCTGGAAAGGGATGCCCCAATGTCACTTGATCAGCCTGCCCTGGTGGATGGTCCACTCTACACCCCCCCCCCCCCCCCCCTAATTTAGCCTCCACAGCAAACACTGGCCTTCCCTGCACAATTCTTTGTCTCCTTGTCATCATACAACCTACTATCTTATTCTCATTTCCAGGGCCGGATTAAGAGTGGTGGAGGCTCCTGGGCACAAAATCTGGTGGAGGCCCCCTGTATAGTAGTATTCCAAGTATGTCACACACCCCGCTTCCACTATTCATGACGTATGGGTTATGTCCAGTAGAGGGCGAACTTCTGCAGAGATGAAAGCAAAAAAGAAGCCCCTCCCAGGCCATAAATACCTGGGACCTCCCACTCAATTCCCAGTTCCTTCTCCGCAGAACGGCGAGCAAGTCAGAAGATGTATGCTGCTCAGTTCTAGCCCAGTTCTAGCCTCCCAACCTTGGCTGCAGGTCCGGGTGATGGTAGGCATCACCTTAATAGGTGTTTAGGGAGCCACGCTCCCCCGTGAGACCCCATACAAGGGGGTAGGCGGTATCCGGGTTGGTGATCCCGGTTTGGGATGCCCTGATATATATATATATATATATATATATATATATATATATATATATATATATATTTATTATCCCTTACACCCATGGTGCAGGTTTCCCCCCTTTTAGGTCTCTGTTAACCCTCCAGTGGGGGAGGGGGATGGGTATTCTCCCTCTTCGTTTTCTTTCATCCTTAGGTGAGTGTGTTTGTGTGCGGTGTGATTGGGTGCTTCACCTTACAGGGCTGTACGCCTTTTCTTGCATTTTCTGCAGTCCGCTGAGGGGAGCTTCTTCCCCTCAGGCTGCGGTGTTTGAGGGAGCCGGGCGCTCGCGCGCTGCCGCGGCTCGCCCCCTCCTGCTTTGGCGCCTTTTGCGGTCCCAGCCGGCTGCTGGGAACCGCGATGCTGGTTGTGAGGGAAGGGGGCGGGGCCAGGCGGGGCGCGCGATCCACGCTGGCCCGCCCCTTCTTCTCCCTCTCTCTTCTCGGTGCTGCGGTGCTGCTAGCTGGCATCTTGCGAGACACGTGAGTGCCCTTCTGGGGCCCCCTTTTCATCTGTTATGGTATTTTACATGTGCCCCATTCAGACTGGGGGCAGCGCTGGTCACACTGTTATAAGTTAATTTTTGTTTGATTGTACTATGCATATGTGTGTGTGTGTGTGTGCAGGTGCTTATGGCCACTGCCTTGTGTCTTTCAGGAGGACTCCCTGCTCCTCTGCTTAAAAGGGGGTTCTCCCGGTCCTAGGGTCCCTAGAGTAATTTGGAGCACCTACAAATCCTCCCACGTGGGACTTAAAGGGGCATCCCGGGTTGCTTACCAGCGTAATTCTCTCTGGTCATTGCGACTACCTTAAAATCACCATATGGAGGCTCCACAGGATACCGGGCTCGGGCTCCCTTCGGGACAATCCCGGCTATTTGTGGGTTGTGGGGCACCCCTTACGGGGGAGAATGTACTAATTTGCATACCATGTGCGCAACAGGCCATAACGCGGCAGTCGGTATCCCAGGCGTCTGGGTCAGTGCCGCCCATCTCATCTCCCACCCCACCCCGCATTATCTGTACCCCAGGTGACACTGTCATTAGTGAGGAGTCGCACTCGGATGTATGTGCTAGGCTGGCCTCGAGAAAATTATTTCTAGCTCAGTGGGCAGAAAGGCCCCTGCTAAGAAAAGGCATCTGTCACCGGCTACGCCGGTAATTGATTTTGATGATTATGACTCCCCTGACTGGGCTGATTATTCCCCGCTTGAGGTGGGGGAATTGTTTGAGGAATCTGAGACTGAGGAACTGCAGTTCTTTGATTCTGATGCCGGGCAGGCGCTGGGGGATGCTGTGGATACTCCCAAGGTCCTGGCCCATCTTTTAGAGGTTCTGAATATTTCCCCACCAGCAGAGGCCCCTCTGAAGAAGGGGGAATTCTTTGGGTTCTCTAAGCCCCGCTTGGAGTTCCCAAATCAGGATCATTTTGACAGCATGATTCTTAGAGAATGGGAGAAGCCGAGTCGGCTTCACGGTGTTCCTCAGGGATGGGATAGGAAGTATCCCTTTCCGGTTGACGCGGTGAAGCTTCCCCTCCCGAGGTTGATGCGCCCTTAGGATTGTCCAACACCTCCGTTGTACATACTCCTGACGCCACTACCCTTAAGGATGGCGAGGACAAGCGCATTGATCAGATGGCATGCCATGCCTTTGCCAGTGTGGGTTCAGCCTTGCGGCCTGTCTGTGCATCGGCACTCGTGGCTGTGGCTACCAGGTCTGAGATTAGGGACATATTAAATGGGTCCCAGCTCAGCCCGGCCAGCGTTGAATTCACAGCCCTTAAGAGGTGTGAATTGTTTATGAATTTTGTTTTGTCAGCTATGGACAACACTATTACCATGTGTAGTAGAACTTCGGCTCTGCTGGTGGCCATGCGCCGATCGGTCTGGCTACGCCAGTGGGCGGCTGACATTGCGGCCAAGAAATCACTTACAGCTCTGCCCTTCCTGGGTATGCGGCTGTTTGGAGACAAATTGGATTCTGTGGCGAAAGGTGGAAGGCTACCTCAGCGTAAGAAGCAGCGTCGCTCTTTTCGGGGGCAAGCTCCTTCAATCCTTTCGAGGTGCCAGAGCGGGCAGAGGTCTTGCCTACTCTAGCTTCAGAGGTGATTCTTGGAACAGAGGCAGAGGACGTGCCCGTCCAGTCTCTACCTGGGGTTCCAAGCCCAAGCCCGCTGCCAAGCCAGCTCAGCAATGAGGAGGCGCCCTCACCCTTACGGGTGGGGGGACAGCTGCGGCTCTTCTTCCAGGTCTGGGCCCAGGAGGTCACAGACAAGTGGATTTTAAAAGTGGTATCATCCGGGTACAAACTGGAGTTGCGGCCTCCTCCCAGGTTTCTATGGTCTCGGGTGCCCTCGGATCCCCGGGCTGCGCAGGGGCTCCTGTTGGCTGTGAAGAATCTCCTGGACATGGAGGTCATATGCCCAGTGCCTTTCTCGGAGAGAGGCCGGGGCTACTATTCTAACCTCTTCACGGTTCCCAAAAAGGATGGTTCCATAAAGCCCATTCTGGATTTGAAGCTTCTCAAAAGGTTTATCAGAACCAAGAAGTTCCGCATGGAGACTCTGCGCTCAGCCATCAGTTCACTTCGTCAAGGGTACTTAATGACATCCATAGACATCAAGGATGCTTATCTCCATGTACCGATCTTCCCAGCACACCAGAGATTTCTCAGGTTTGTGGTGGGAGATGAGCATTTTCAGTTTGTGGCACTCCCGTTCGGGCTGACCTCGGCACCGAGGGTGTTTACCAAGGTTCTGGCGGGCATAATGGCCCTGCTCAGAGCCCAGGGCATTCGCATTGTGCCGTATCTGGACAACCTGCTCATTACAGCTTCTTCCCTATGCCAGGCGGAGCTGGACACGAGGATGGTGGTGACGACGCTGGAGAGGTTCGGATGGGTGATCAACCACCCCAAATCTTCTTCTCTCCCCATCAAGGGAGATCCCTTTTCTGGGCATGATTCTGGATTCCAGTCAGGCCAGAGTGTTCCTACCTCAGCCAAAGGTGCAGAGGGTTCAGGATCTGATACGTATTCTCTTGACCAATCCTCTCGCCTCTATCTGGCTAGGGATGACACTGGTGGGTTTGATGGTGGCTTCTTTTGAGGCAGTCCCCTTTGCTCAGTTCCACATGAGGTCGCTCCAACTCCATCTATTGCTGAACTGGGACAGATGTCCACAGTCCTTAGATCAGTCCTTTCTGATGTCTCCCAGGGTTCGGCAGTCCCTTCAGTGGTGGCTAGAACCAAGCAATCTGATGAGGGGCAGATCCTTTCTGGCCCCTTGTTGGGAGACGGTTACCACGGATGCCAGCCTGTCGGGCTGGGGAGGTTTCTGGAAGGATCATAAGTTCAAGGGGTTGTGGGGTCCTCAGGAGGCTCACACCCCCATCAATGTCTTGGAGCTCAGAGCTATTCGTTTGGTTCTGTCATGTCTGACACTTCACCTCCAGGGCTTACCGGTTCAGCGGTAGCTTACATCAATCGCCGGGGAGGGACTCGCAGCAGGAGTGCCCTCAGGGAAGTCTCTGATTCTGACATGGGCGGAAAGCAATGTTCCTTGCATCTCGGCAGTGTACGTTCCGGGAGTGGAAAACACGTAGGCGGACTCCCTGAGCAGGGGTTTTTCTCGCTGAGGGGAATGGTCTCTCAACCACAGGGTATTTCGGGCCCTGTGTCACAAGTGGGGGACTCCGGAGGTGGATCTCTTTGCCTCTCGGCACAATCACAAGCTTCCATCCTTTGTATCTCTGTCTCAGGATCCTCTGGCCCTGGCAGCGGATGCCTTGTCCCTTGCCTGGAGGGATCTGGGTTTTCTGTACCTGTTTCCCCCTTTCTCCATGGTAGGCAAGGTAGTGCACAAGCTGGCTCTAGAGGGGGCACCAGCAATTCTGGTGGCCCCAAGGTGGCCAAGACAGGTTTGGTTGCAGACGCCCCTGTCCCCGGATCTGATCTCTCAGGGTCAGCTATGTTACCCCAATTTACAAACGCTTGCTTTGATGGCGTGGCTGCTGAAACCTTCATCCTGAGGGAGGAAGTTTGTCTGAGGCGGTTATTCAGACCTTGATTAGAGCTAGGAAGAGGTCTTCTTCTAACATTTACTATAGGACTTGGCGGTCCTATATTGACTGGTGTGAGGCTAGGGCCCTACCTTGCAGGGTGTTTTCGTTTCCTAGGATATTCCAAGTATGTCACACACCCCGCTTCCAATATTCATGACATGTGGCTTATGTCCAGTAGAGGGCGAACTTCTGCAGAGATGACTAGAAAAAAAGGAAGCCCCTCCCGGTCCATAAATACCTGGGACCTCCCACACATTACCCAGTAATCGTCTCTGCAGACAGCGAGCAAGCGAGCAAGGGGCTGTGTCTTCTCCTTGCAGGTAGCCATTTTTTTTCTATTGCTGCCCGGACCTTGTTATTTAAACCCTTATTATGCCTCCCAGCCATTGGCTGTCGGTCCGAGCAATGGTAGGCAACACCTTGTGGTGTATACAGGGAGCCATGCTCCCCCGTGAGGCCCCTGGCTCCCAGCTGTGTCTTCTCGCTTCTGAGGGAAGGGGGCGGGGCCAGGCGCGCGATCCGTGCTGGCCCGCCCTTCTTCTCCCTCTCTCCTATGGACTGTGCTGCCGGTGGACGCCATTGCCTGCGGTCTGTGAGTACCCTGTGGGCCCCTCCTTACTTGTCATTATCGCGCTGCGTTTAGCCATTATAAGGCCTTATAATAGCATCCAAGGCCTTTAATATTATTATATTTATATATGAGACATATAAGTATGTTGTGCGCATGATTGTGTCCTCTCATGGGTCCTTTCAAATTGTGTCTTTGGGAGGACTCCCTTTCAAGTGTTAAAATGGGGGTTCTTCCGGTCCCAGGGTCCCTTGGCGTTTAAATTGGGGTGCCATTCAAATCCTCCCTCGGGAATTAAAGGGGCATCCCGGGTTGCTCAAGCAGCGTAATTTCCTCTGGTCATTGCGACTACCTTAAAATCACCATATGGAGGTTTCCCAGGATACTGGGCTCGCGGCTCCCCTCGGGGCAATCCCGGCAGTGTGTGGGTTGTGGGGTATCCCTTACGGGGGATATAGTACTTATTCCAAGTGTGACATACACTCCGCTTCAATTCTTCATGACATTTGGGTTATTCTCCAGTAGAGGGCGAACTTCTACAGAGATGAATGCAAAAAAGGAGCTCCTCCCAGTCCATAAATACCTGGAACCTCCCACCAATTCCCCAGTTTCTTCTCTGCAGGAAGGCGAGCAAGACAGAAGATGAAGATTTCTCTTACTTGCAGGTAAGCCGGGTTCGCGCCCGGTCATTTTTTTTGCCCCTATTGCTGCCAGGACCTTTCCTATATTATCCCTATGTCAGCCTCCCAGCCTTGGCTGCGGGTCCTGGTAAGGGTAGGTAGCACCTTATGGGTGCGCAAGGAGCATTGCTCCGCCGTGAGACCTCATTACAAGGGGTAGGCGGTTGCCCGGTTTGGTGATCCCGGTGTGGGATGCCCTGTCCCTGTCATTCCTTTGGCCAGATTCTGGCTGGGATTCCCCCCTTCTGGGTCCCTTACTTCCCTCTGGGGGGGGGGGGTCGGCCTGTATACCCTGTTGGTTTATATGTGGACGCTGTGTGTGAGTGTATTCTAAGCATACAGCACGTCCTGCTCCATCTATAATACTTACACATGGGTAATACTCCACCAGAGGGCGCTGTTCACTGCAGACATGCAAACACAGGCTCCTCCCAGCCCTTCATATACCCAGGGACCTCCCACAAATCCCCAGATTTCTCTGCAGTGCTGACTGCGAAGACATTAAGATATCAACTCTCTCGCAGGTGAGTGGGCTATTACAGCCTGCGGCCCTGCAGGACTATTACCACCCATCCTCTTCGATACAGATGTGCCTCCCAGCCTGGGCTGCACTGGTCGGGTGAAGGTAGGCAGCACCTCGTGTGCTCACGGAGCTACGCTCCACTGCAATCCCCCACCATAGGGTAGGCGGTTTAGGCCGATGGTGAGCCTCCATTAGATGCCCCTCCCGCATTCTTGCCCGTGCCCCTCATAGCGATATTTCCTGGGTGCAGGTCCGCTTCTCCCTCGCTTCCTCCCGTAGCTCGGGGGAAAAGAAAGGGGCAGTCGTAGTGTATCATAACACGCTTAAGGCCATTGATTTTTCATTTGACTTTGGGTGTCAGTGCCGCGCTCCGCATAAGGTGGCGCGCGTGTTTGTCCTTCATACATTAGTGCGCAGCCCGGGCGGCAGCATCATTCTTTAGCGTGAGAGCATCTCCTTTATTACATTATGGATGTGTGTATTTCACTATTGTTATTCACGTTGTGCTGGTTAGAGCTTCACGCTCTTTGGGGGAGGCGGGGACTCGGCATGACGCGGCCCGCGTCACAGCCAGATCAGGCCCGCCCCTCGAGGTTCGCTTGTCGCCATTTTGACTAAATTTGCGCGCGTGTTTGCGATCCGCCTCCTCCCTTGGTCATGTAAGTGCCCTCCGGGGCGTTTTTTTGTTCCTATGATTCTTTTATTCGAGCGGCGCATGGCACTGACACCCCCCTTCTTATCCCATTATGTCTTTCAGACGCCAGGATTTCGGTGGCTTCTCCCGGCCTGACATATATTATAGCGGGTCCACATAACAAATTCTCCCACTTCCTAGCGGGTCTTGGGGCATCCAGGGTTGCCTATTGCGTAAATCCCTGCGGGCATACTGCTCAGATAATCACCATATGGAGGCATCTCAGAATTATGTACCCGGGGTCCCTCTGGGACATGACCGGCTGTGTACTGTGTGTGGTCAGCCCCATGCTGATGCTGACAGAGCACGGGTCTGCGGACTGTGTGCTGAACAGGCACTGACCCTGCAATCGGGTTTGCCAGTGGCTGCACCTCCCTTTAATACACCTGTCTCCCCGGACCTAAATCTCACTCCTGATGAGTCTCACTCGAGCGGGGATGACCAGCAAGTCGTGCCGCGCAGGTTGCCCACGGCTGAGCAGGTGCTGTCTAGTTTGGCGGAGCGCTTGGGCCCAGGAAAGAAGCGGTCCCTGACGCCTCCTGGCTCTCCGGTTCCTACCGATACTGATGACTCTGCTGCTATGCAGGACCTTGATCCTTCTGAGGAAGGTGAGCTATTCTCCGTTTCGGGCTCCTCGGATGGGATGCCCGGGAGCCGTGATGTTTCTGGGCCTGTGTGACACAGATGAACTACTTATTAAGATCTTTGAGGTTTTGTCTAGTTTCCACACAGCGCCGCCGCGCTTGGAATTCCTGGAACAGGAGCATTTCCAGAATCTTATATCCCAAGAATGGGAATCGCCTTGTAAACTTAAAGGGGTCCCAGGGGTCTGGGATTGGAAGTACCCTTTCCCTCCTGATGTGGTTAACTTTTGGTCAGCACCTCTTGTGGTGGATGCACCGATTATAGGGGTTACTAACCCCCCCTTCATGACGGCTCCTTACTACCGTACCCTTCAGGTTGCTGAGGACCGGTGCATTGACAGACTGGCTTCCCACGCCTTTTCGTGTGCAGGGACGGCTCTGCGCCCAGTCTGTGCCGCGGCTATCACTGCGGTGGCCGCCAGGACTCTCATTAGAAAACTACTTGACCACCGACCTGAGGACCTCCCCTGGGGGGTGTTTAATGCGCTCTCAGACTGTGATGTGTTTGTGAGGTTCATCCTCTCAGCGCTGGATGACACCATTAAGATGTGTGCTAGAACCTCTGCCCTTGTGGTAGCTATTCGCCGCCTGGTCTGGCTGCACCAGTGGGGTGCTGACGATGATACGAAAAAGGCTCTCACTGGCCTTCCCTTCAGAGGATGGTGTCTATTTGGGGCCCGTTTGGACCTTTTTGGAAAAAAGGGTAAGGCACCCCTACGCAGAAGGCCGTCCCGGCCTCCTCGGGGCAGGGACTCCCCTCTCCCTCCCTACGTTAGTGTCAAACGCGAACCTGAGGTGTGCTTCCAACTGTTCGGTGTGAATTTCCACCACGGGGTGGGCAGGCAACGCCCTGGGCCCTCTGGCAGGGCTAAGTCCAAATCTGCCAAGACTTCCCAAGCATGAAGGGACGCCCTCGCCCTTCTGGGCGAGGGGACTGCTACAGCAGCTGACTCCTATCTAGGAATGTCTCTTCTCCTTCTGGTGGTTCCAGGAGGTAGTTCCCCTGGACACAGGCTAGCATTTGCTGGGCGGTCCCTCTGAGTTTGTCAGGGTGCTTCTAGCCCCTGTTTTCCCCTCAGGAATTGGTGCAGGCCGTACTAGGCCTACAGAGTTTGGGCTTACTTGCAGGCTGCCCTTAACAGAATGGGGCTATGGCCTCTATATTAACCTTCCTCCTTCCCTCAACAGTATGAGGCAGTCTGGGCCATGCTGGCCTATGGTAGGCCTGGCAATTCTACTCTCACAGGTAGTCCCTATAGGACATCTCTGTCTTGGGACACAGGCGCCCTGTGCAAGGGGGGCTTCCGGCCTCCTGTGGAGTTCTAGATCTTATTAGTTCCCCTTGTGTCTTCTGGACACCGACCGTTACTAGTCGGTGTTGCAGGACCAACCCTGCAGATTGAGGCATTGTTTTTGGCCTCTCTTTCGCTCCCAGGCTACTCGCCATGGCGCGAATGGGGGTGATGTCTCGGACATGCCTGGGGGGTGTCCGCATTAGGACCTACCGGGTCGTCTTTCCTTACTCCCCAATCTCTACGTCAGGCCGAGTGGATTAGGCGGCCGGCGGTGTCCCCTGGGAGTTACTGGATGGGTGCTCAGTCACCTCAATCCCTCATGGTCCCTTATCCGCTATCTCCATTCCTTGGTTTCGGTTCAGGCTTGAGCCTTCTTCCTTGGCAACAAGTGGACTCCTGGTTACGGGGGCTCTGTCCCCCTTTGCTGACATCTTACTTTCACCAGGCAGGATTGCAGCTGGTGGGCCGTTGGTGGCGTATCAGATTATGTCCCTTATATACCGAGCCCTTGGGCTCTTCGGCACAGTAGGTTATTGATCCTACATGGGGTTCCAGCACCCCTGGAGCTAGGTCTGTGCTCATTCCCCCTTGGTACGGTGGTTCCTCTTGAGCTGATTATATTCAAGGACCCTGTCAGGGGGCACCCTCTTCCTTGCTTGCATCCTCCTGTGAATGGTCACCTTGGGTACCAAGTCTCGCAGGTTGGGGGGGGGGGGGTGGGGAATTTCTTCCTAAATCCCCTGTGGTTCCTGGGTAGGGTTCCTTAGAGGGTCCATCTTACCTACCGGTTTGTTAAAACAATGAGCCTTCCGTTGACTCTATACGGCTGGACTTCTCCTCTTTTAGGATCTGTCTATTCGGGGAATCTTGGCCTGTTGGAAGACAATGGCCTGTTTTATTATTGGTCTGGAGCTTGAAGCAGGATGATCCCTCTGGAGGGTTCTTGATCCTGATCTGGGCGGGGGTCTACGCCCCCTGCTCCTCAGCGGTATTCGCTCCAATGGATGTCTGTCAGTGGCAGGTTATGCTATCCTGGTGTCACTCTGAGAGCCAACTAGGGTGGCTCTGTTGGGTCTCGCTCATACCACAGGGGCTCAGCCCTTGTTTTTACTGTCCCAGAATATTCTGACTCTGGTCACGGGGGCTTAGTAAAATTATGCATAGACCTTCTATTTTATATGCCTTCTCTTCATTCACCCTACTATGTGGGGTTCTGCGCACAGTTGTGCTGATAAAGAGACCCGTGAGGTTGATGGCCCCTGGGTGGCCTAGTGAACTGTGGTTCACAGATGTTTCTGCTGAGGTCAGCTGACCTGTACGCTCTCCCAGGAGTGCGGTTCTGCCCTTGTCAGGCCCCTTCTTTTGTCGTCCCAATCTACAGACTCTAGTCTGGGGCTTGACAGCTGATTCATTCACCCCTTGGAGACGGACTTATCTTCTGGGTGACTTGGTATATGGGGGGCTAGGAGCAAGCTTCCTTGGCTTCCTCTTCCTCCGTCTATTGTGGGTTATGGTGTACCCATATTGATTGGCATGAGTCTTGGTCTCTTCCCTGTTGGACGTTCTCGGTTCCCAGGGTTCTAGAGTCATTACAGCATAGGTTGGCGTTGGCTCCCCATCTAGGTACTCTGAAGGTTCAGGTTCTGTCCTGTCTGTCTTCCTGTAGAAGTCTGGTTCAGTCTTCCTTGTGGGGAGTTCTCTTGGGGATTGCTCAGGGGCATCTCCCAAGTAGTTCTATGGTCCCTGTGGGGATCAATTTTCATTCTGTTTGCCCTGCGGTTTGTTCCCTTGGGACTTATCCTGGATGCTGTCTGAACTGTTTTGTAGTCCAAGTCGCTTCTCCAGGGGCTCTTGCTTCAGTCAGACGTGTGCCTGAGAAGGTGGATCCGATTACTTAGCCTTCGCTCGTATATATATATATATATATATATATATATATATATATATATATATATATACACACCATGATGTGGTGGTATTACGCCCTACGCCGGACCCTATTGTCCAAGCTGGGGTATTATGATCATTGTTTCAGTCCTTTTGGGCTGTCTATGGGCCTTATTCTTAGTAATGCTGATGTAAGGGGTCTACATTCCCTCAACAGGTGTGGAAATTTTCCTGGTGGTTCTTGTCCCTTGGGGGGACTGATGCCCTTTGGGGTCTGCGAGCGCCTCCATATGTATGCGCCTGATATCGTTTGCTTCCAGGGCCTATGCACCCTTTGGCCTGATCTTTCTCGGATGGTTTGCCTTCCTGGTCCTGAGTTAAGGTTTCGGCTTCTTGCTGATCCTGGTTAGTGAAGGGGTCAGTATCTCCGCCTGTCTGGCGGGAGACCAGTTGTCGTTTCCTCGTTGGGGAGAGTTCTAAGTTTTGCCGAGGCTTCTGTTGCCTGTGGGCTGGTTGGGCCATTACACTGGCCTATTCCTTTACGGGGGAAGAACCTCCCTCTCTCGTTTTATTCCGTTATATTGGTGTTTGGGTACCTTTGGCCCTTGAGCACCTGTTTTTCTGTTGAATAAGTTGCTAGACCGTTGCTTGTCTCTGTTCATACCCTTTCAAAGGTTTTGTTATGAGATTGACGTTAGAGCGTTTGTCGAACTTGGTAGCAAAGTTTTGCAGGTGACAGCGCCTTTACTGTCTGCTGTGCCTTTTTTTTGGGGATCCCACCCTATTTTATGGACACTGCTATTGGATGTCCCATGTGTAAGTATTATAGATGGAGCAGGACGTGCTGTATGCTTAGAATAATACAATTCTGTGTAATACTCACCTGTAGAATTTGTATTATACGCATACAGCACGTCCTGCTCCACCCCACCCTGGTTTTACATTTTTCTGGATCCCCTGTATGGTGATTGTTATCATTACTATTGTTACCAGTTGGTGGTTGGTTTCTCCCGGCTTCTTTTCTCACTGCTTTTCAATACTGGGGATTTGTGGGAGGTCCCTGGGTATATGAAGGGCCGGGAGGAGCCTGTTTTTGCATGTCTGCAGTGAACAGTGCCCTCTGGCGGAGTATTACCCATGTGTAAGTATTATAGATGGAGCAAGACGTGCTGTATGCATATAATACCAATTCTACAGGTGAGTATTTCACAGAATTGTATTTTTTACTTGTGTTGGGTGCTGACAGGATGTTTGCATTATACTCAGGGCCATAACGATGCTGGCCTCCTTCACTCAAGCCTGGGGAGCTTCTCCCCCTCAGGCTTGTTCGGGGAGGGGGTGGGCCGCGCTCTCGGCGCGGCTGCGGTAGCCCCGCCCCCTCGTTTGGCGCGATGCTGCGGCGTGCGTTCTGCGCTGGCCCGCCCCCCCTCCTCTTCTCACGAGACTCTTCCCCGGGGGCCATTTTGGTGCTGCTGCGGGACCCTGTGTGCTCCTGCCGGTAAGGGCCTGTTGGCCACTTCCTTAGCTTATGCGGGGACCCCTCTTCAGCAGGGGGGCCTCCTGTTTTTTCGCTTGTGTGCATGGATATTTTATTATATATGTTATTATATGTAGATTGTGTGTTTCAGATTGCATTGTTTATGTGCATGTTAAGGGGTTCATCCTAGTCCTGGGGTCCCTAGCCTTAATATAGATCACCACAAATCCTCCCACTGGGACTTTTAAGGGGCATCCCGGGTTGCTTATTGCTTAAACTCCCTGCGGTCTTGCGGCTGACCACAAAAATCACCATATGGCCTTCTGGGTCGGCGCCCCCCGCTTCATTGCCTTCCCCTCCCCACCTTATCCGTACCCCAAGTGACATTGGTGCTAGTGGGGAGTCGCATTCTGATGTTTGTGCTAGGTTGGCCAGCATCGAGAAATTTATGGGCAAGAAGGCCCAGGCTAAAAAGAGACATTTGTCGTCGGTCCAGGCGACTTGGGATATTGATGATGATTCTTTTGATATGTCAGATTATTCCCCGCTAGAGGAGGGGGTATTGTATGAGGAGTCAGAGGCTGACGATGTACGGTTTGGCGAGATTGATGTTGGGCAGGCGCTGGGGGATGCTGTTGACACGGCCACGGTTTTGTCACATCTCTTGGAGGTTTTGGATATTGCGCCACCTGAGACGCCTCCTCTCAAGAAGGGGCAATTTTTTGGGGCCCACAAGCCTCGTTTGGAGTTCTCTACCCAGGGTCATTTTGATGCACTGATCCTTAGGGAATGGGAGAAAACTAGTCGGCTTCCGGGTGTTCCTCAGGGATGGGATAAGAAGTATCCTTTCCCGGTGGAAGCGGTTAAGCG
The DNA here is from genome assembly GCA_027917425.1 of Gastrophryne carolinensis. NCBI lineage: Eukaryota > Metazoa > Chordata > Amphibia > Anura > Microhylidae > Gastrophryne > Gastrophryne carolinensis. Next base: position 114,863,063 of record CM051243.1, read on the forward strand.
CTGGGCTTCTCCTCCCGAGGTCAATGCGCCAGTTTTGGGGTTGACCAACTCTTCTGTGCTTCACACTCCAGACGCCACTTCCCTAAAGGATGGTGAGGATAGGCCCCTTGATCAGATGGCATGCCATGCCTTTGCCCGTGTTGGTTCGGCCTTGCGGCCTGTTTGTGCATCTGCGCTAGTGGCGGTGGGTGCTAGGTCTCTGATTGGGGACTGGTTAAATGACGCTCACCTTGATCCAGCCAGCGCTGAGTTCACTACACTTAAAAGATTTGAATTGTTCATGGATTTTGTCTTGGCTGCTATGGAAGACACTATTGTTATGTGTAGTAGGACTTCAGCCCTATTGGTGGCCATGCGCCGCTCGGTATGGCACCGTCAGTGGATGGCGGACTTTGCAGCCAAGAAATCGCTCACAGCTCTTCCCTTCTTGGGTACGCGGCTGTTTGGAAATAAGTTGGATGCTGTGGCAAAGGGAGGTAAGTTACCTCAGCGGAAGAAACTGCGCCGTCCCTTTCGGGGGGCAGGCTCTTTCAATCCTTCCTTTCGAGGTGCCAGAGCTGGTAGAGGTTTTGCCTTCTCGGGTGTCAGAGGCTCTTCCTGGAACAGGGGCAGAGGTCAGGCCCGTCCCGCTTCTGCCTGGGGTTCCAAGCCTGCGGGTAAACCAGCTCAGCAATGAAGGGGCGCCCTCACCCGCTCGGGTGGGGGGGGGCGGCTGCGGCTCTTCTTCCAGGTCTGGGCTCGGAAGGTCACAGACAATTGGATCTACAAACTGGAGTTCGAGTACTGGCCTTTTCACGGTTCCCAAGAAGGAACGTTCTGTAAGACCCATTTTGGACCTCAAGGTCCTCAACAGATTCATCAGATTCAAGAAGTTTCGTATAGAGACTCTGCGCTCGGCCATCAGTTCCCTTCGTCAAGGGGATTTCATGACATCCATAGACATCAAAGATGCGTATTTGCATGTTCCAATTATTCTAAGTGTGCCATACACCCCACTTCCTTCTTCATGACATCTGGGTAATCTCCAGTAGAGGGCGAACTTCTGCAGAGATGAATATGCAAAAAAGAAAGCCCCTCCCGGTCCACATATACCTGGCACCTCCCACCAATTCTTCAGTTTCTTCTCTGCAGAGAAGCCGACAAGACAGAAGATGAGGACTTCTTGCTTACAGGTAAGCCGGGCTCGGCCCGGCCTTCTATTATCCCTATTACTGCCAGGACCCTTCTAAATTACCCTGTATTGAGCCTCCTGGTGATGGTAGGAGCACCCTATGGGTGCAGCAGGAGCACTGCTCCACCGTGAGACCTCACTATGGGGTAGGCGGGTATCCAGGTTTTTTGGTGATCCTGGTGTGGGATGTCCCGTTAGGCTTATGGCCGGCTCCTGGCTGGATTTCCCCCCTTCCGGGTCCCTGACTCCCCCCCCCCGGGGGGAGGGCTGGCCTATATTTAGTTTTGGCCGATATTTCGTTTTGGGCCAATATTTCTTTTTACCCAGCTTTAGTCATGGTGTGAGTTTTTCACTTGTGTGTGTGTGTGTTAGTGCTTGCTGTTACTTGCCGCAAGGTCTGACTACAGCCTGGGGGAGCTTCTCTCCCTCAGGCTGCGTTCGGGAAGGGGGCGGGGCCGGGCTCTCGACGCGCCTGCGGTAGCCCCGCCCCCTTATTTGGAGCGATGACAGTGCTCGTTGGCTAGGGGTCCGCGCTGCTGGGAGGGGGGCGTGGCCTCGGGAAACGCGCGTTCTGCGCTGGCCCGCCCTCCCCCTGCTCTCCCTTCCCAGGCACAAGGCTGCGTAGGGGCCATCTTCCCTGGCAGGCAGTTTGCACTCAGGGTGGTAAGGGCCTGATGGCCATTTTCTTTAGCTTGTGTGTGCGTGGGGGCCCCCACTGGTCTCTGTTTTGGCTGTGTTGTGGTATATATATATACCTATATATATATTTCCATTGTGTGGCTGTTAGATCAAATGCTATTGCATTTTTTACACTGCTCTGCTCTTATGTGGCTTATTTTGTGTTACAGGTTGCCCTGTATATGTGCATGTTAAGGGGTCCCTCCTGGTCCTGGGGTCCCTAGTTATAAAAATTGTCCACCCAAAAATCCTCCCACCGGGACTTTTAAGGGGCATCCCGGGTTGCTTATGCGTAATTCCCTGCGGTCTTGCGACTGACCACAAAAATTCACCATATGGAGGCTCTGCAGGATACCGGGCCCGGTATCCCTTCGGGCCATGTGTGGGGTGCGGGGTATCCCTTACAGGGGAGAATGTGCTGATCTGTATACCATGCGCACAAAAGGCCATAACGCGGCAGTCTGGTACCCACTCCTCCCGCTTCATTGCCTTCCCCTCCCCACCTGATCCGTACCCCAAGTGACATTGGTACCAGTGGGGAGTCGCTTTCTCATGTTTGAGCTCCGTTGGCCATCATAGAGAAAATGATTGCTAGCACGGTGGGCAAGAATGCCCAGGCTAAAAAGAGACAGTTGTCGTCGGCCCAGCCTTTGTGGGATATTGACGACGAGTTCGCTGATTTGTCCGATTATTCCCCGTTAGAGGAGGGGGAATTGTATCAGGATCCAGAGGCTGACTATGATCAGCCTGGGAATTCCAATGTCGGGCAGGCGCTGGGAGATGCCGTTGATACGGCCACTGTTTTGTCACATTTATTGGAGGTGTTGGATATTGATCCACCTGAGGCGCCCCCTCTTAAGAAGGGGGAATTTTTTGGGGCCCACAAGCCCCGTCTGGAATTCCCTACCCAGGGTCATTTTGATGCGCTGATACTTAGAGAATGGGAGAGGCCCAGCCGGCTTCCTGGTGTGCCTCAGGGATGGGATAAGAAGTATCCTTTTCCTGTGGAGGCGGTCAAGCGCTGGTCTTCTCCTCCCGAGGTTGACGTGCCTGTTTTAGGTTTAACCAACTCTTCTGTGCTGAACACCCCTGACCCCACCTCCCTTAAGGATGGCGAGGATAAGCGTCTTGATCAGATGGCGTGCCACGCATTTGCCAACGTGGGCTCGGCTCTGCGGCCTGTTAGTGCATCTGCCCTGGTGTCACTTGCTGCCAGGTCTCTTATCAGGGACTGGCTGAACAACGCTCAGCTTGATCCAGATGGTGCTGAGTTCGCTATACTTAAGAAGTGCAAATTGTTCATGGATTTTGTCATGGCTGCGATGGAAGGTTCCATTGCTGTGTGTAGTAGGACGTCAGCCTTACTGGTAGCCATGCGCAGACTGGTCTGGCTCCGTCAGTGGACAGCGGACGTTTGAGCCAAGAAGTCGCTCACAGCTCTCCCCTTCTTGGGTGCGCGGCTGTTTGGAGATAAATTGGATGCTGTTGCTAAAGGAGGTAAGTTACCTCAGCGGAGGAAACGGCGACGTCCCTTTCGGGGGGCGGGCTAGTTCACTCCTTCCTTTTGAGGGGCCAGAGCGTCTAGGGGTCTGGCCTTCTCAGGTGTGAGGGGCTCGTCCTGGAACGGAGGCAGAGGTCCCGCGGCTGCCTGGGGTTCCAAGCCCAAGCCTGCCGGTAAACCGGCTCAGCAATGAAGGGGCGCCCTCACCCGCATGGGTGGGGGGACGGCTGCAGCTCTTCTTCCAGGTCTGGGCCCGGGACGTCACAGACAATTGGATCTTGGAAGTGGTCTCCTCCGGGTACAAACTGGAGTTCGAGTACTGGCCGCCCCCAAGATTCTTAAGGTCTCGGGTGCCCTCGGACCCTCCGGCTGCACAGGGGCTCCTGTTAGCAGTAAAAAACCTTCTGGACATTGGGATTATATGCCCGGTGCCTTCATTGGAAAGAGGCAGGGGTTACTACAACCTTTTCACGGTTTCCAAAAAGGAGGGTTTGGCGAGACCCATTCTAGATCTCAAGGTTCTCAACAGGTTTATCAGAGCCAAGAAGTTCCGCATGGAGACTCTGCGCTCGGCTATCAATTCCCTTCGCCAAGGGGATTTTATGACCTGCATAGACATCAAGGATGCGTATCTGCATGTTCCGATTTTTCAGGCACACCAGAGATTCCTCCGGTTTGCAGTGGAGGATCAACATTATCAATTTGTAGCTCTTCCCTTCGGTCTGACCTCGGCACCGAGGGTCTTCACCAAGGTTTTGGTGGATGTAATGGCTCTGCTCAGATCTCAGGGCATTCGCATTGTGCCTTATCTGGACGATCTGTTGATTTCAGCTTCTTCCCTTCAGCAGGCGGAACTGGACACCCACCAGGTGGTGTCGACCCTGGAGAGGTTCAGGTGGGTGATCAACCGCACCAAGTCTTCTCTCTCCCCGTCTCGAGTGATTTCATTTCTGGGCATGAATCTGGATACCAGTCAGGCCAGAGTGTTTCTGCCCCAGGCCAAAGTGCAGGGGATTCAGGACCTGATCCGTCTTCTTCTGGCCAGTCCTTGTTCCTCTATCCGACAGGGGATGAAACTGGTGGGTCTGATGGTGTCCTCCTTCAAGGTGGTGCCGTTTGCACAGTTTCACATGAGAACTCAACTTCTCCTATTGACGTATTGGGACAGGAGCCCACAGTCATTGGATCAACCTTTCAAGATGTCTCCCAGGGTTCGGCAGTCGTTTTGGGGGTGGCTGGACTCGAGCAATCTGGTGAAGTGCAGATACTTTCTGATCCCTTGTTGGGAGACGGTTACCACGGATGCCAGCCTGTCTGGCTGGGGAGGTTATTGGAAGATTCATCACTTCAGCGGGGTGTGGGGTCCCCAGGAGGCTCACACCCCCATCAATGTATTGGAGCTCAGAGCCATTCGACTGGTTCTGGCTCAGCTGACCACACAGTTGCGGGGTCTTCCGGTTCAGGTGCGTTCGGACAACCGAACGGCAGTGGCTTACATAAATCACCAAGGAGGGACTCGCAGCAGGAGTGCCCTCAGGGAAGTCTCTCTGATCCTGCACTGGGCGGAGAGCAATGTTCCTTGCCTTTCGGCACTCTACATTCCGGGAGTGGAGAATACGGAGGCGGATTCCCTGAGCAGAGGATCCTCTCGCCAAGGAGAGTGGTCTCTCAACCCAGAGGTTTTTCTGGATCTTTGCAGCAAGTGGGGGACTCCGGAGGTGGATCTCCTTGCCTCGAGGCACAATCACAAACTTCCGGCCTTTGTGTCTCTTTCTCAGGATCTCCTGGCTTTGGCAGTGGATGCCTTGTCACTGGCTTAGAAGGACCTGGGTTTTCTGTACCTGTTTCCACCTGTCTCCATGCTGGGCAAGGTAGTTCGCAAACTGGTTCTAGAAGGGGCACCAGCGATTCTGGTGGCTCCTGGGTGGCCAAGAAGGGTTTGGTACGCAGACGTTGTAAGGATGGCCATAGACCAGTACCGCCTTCCCTTGCTGCTGGACCTGCTATCTCAGGGTCATCTACTTTACCTCAATTTACAAACGCTGGCTTTGACGGCTTGGCTGCTGAAACCTTTCTTTTGAAAGAGGAAGGTTTGTCTGAGGCTGTTGTTCAGACCCTGATTAGGGCTAGGAAGCGGTCCTCTTCTGGCATTTACTATAGGACTTGGAGGTCCTATATTGATTGGTGTGAGGCTAGGGCCTTGCCTTGCAGGGTTTTTTTTCTATACCCAGGATTTTGGAGTTTCTTCAGCATAATCTGGATCTTGGGTTCCAGCTTAGTACTTTGAAAGGACAGGTTTCTGCTCTGTCGGTTTTCTTCCAGAGGTCTTTTGCTTTACACCCGCTGGTTAAGACTTTTTTCCAAGGGGTCGCGCATGTAGTACCTGTTTGGGATTTAAATTTGGTTCTTTCGGCTCTCCAGGGTCCTCCTTTTGAGCCGTTACAGGATGTTGGTCTTTCTGTTTTCACTCAAAAGGTTGCTTTCTTGGTGGCTATTACCTCTGTTCGGCGTGTCTCTGGGTTGGCGGCCCTGTCGATTCAGGCCCCTTACTTTGAGAGACACCAGGATAAGGTGGTTTTTCGTTTTAAGACGGATTTCCTTCCTAAGGTGGTGTCTGCTTTCCACCTCAATCAGGACATTGTTCTCCCTTCCTTGTGTCCTAAGCCTAACAATGACAAGGAGAGGGTTTTGCACAATTTGGATGTTGTTCGCTGTGTGAAGTACTATTTGGTGACTACTTCTTCCTTCCGCAAGACGGATGCTTTTTTCGTGGTGCCCTGCGGGCCCAGGAAAGGTTTGGCGCCTGCTAAATCTACGATTAGCAAATGGATTCGTCAGGCCATTGTTGGGGCCTATTCTGCTAAGGGGAGGACTCCCCCCTTTTAGGGTCACTGCGCACTCTACTTGTGCTGTTGGTGCATCCTGGGCTTTTCAGCACCAGGCTTCTGTTGAACAAGTTTGTAAGGCTGCTACTTGGTCTTCCGTTCATACCTTTTCCAAGTTTTACAAGGTTGATGTGCGGGCTTCAGTGGATGCTGTTTTTGGCCGCAAGGTTCTGCAAGCTGCAGTGGTTTAGGTTGGTGCGTTCTGTTTATGGTTCCCACCCATGACTGTCGCCGGCCGCGCCGATACTGGATTTTGATGACTGATTCCCTTGATTGGACTGATTATTCCACACTTGAGGAGGGGGAATTATTTGAGGAATCTGATGCTGAGGATCAGCAGTTTTTTGATACTGATGCTGGGCAGGAGCTGGGGGATGCCGTGGTTACCCCCAAAGTCCTGGCCCATCTATTTGAGGTTCTGGCTATTTCTCCGCCAGCGGAGTCCCCTCCGCAGAAGGGGGAATTCTTTGGGACGTCTAAGCCTCGCTTGGAGTTCCCAAATCAGAATCATTTTGAAAGCATGATTCTTAAGGAATGGGAGAGGCCTAGCCGGCTCCCCGGTGTTCCTCAAGGATGGGATAGGAGGTATCCCTTCCCGGTGGACGCGGTGAAGCGCTGGTTGTCCCCTCCCGAGGTCGATGCGCCCGTCCTCCCCTCCCGAGGTCGATGCGCCCGTCCTGGGATTGTCCAACACCTCCGTTGTACATTCTCCAGACACCACCACTCTTAAAGATGGTGAGGACAGACGCATTGATCAGATGGCATGCCATGCCTTTGCCAGTGTGGGTTCAGCCTTGCGTCCTGTTTGTGCCACGGCGCTCGTCGTTGTGGCTACCAGGTCTGTGGTTAGGGGCCTGTTGAGTGGTTCCCAGCTTAACCCGGCCAGTAATGAATTCACAGCGCTGAAGCGGTGTGAATTATTTATGACCTTTGTATTCTTAGTATACAGTACGTCCTGCTCCAAATCTAATACTTACAGTTGGGATATACTCCGCCAGATGGCGCTGGACTGCAGAGACATCGAAAATAGGCTCCTCCCGGCCCCTAAAATACCCAGGGACCTCCCACAAATCCCCAGAATTTCTCTGCAGTCTGGCTGCGAAGGACGAGAAATTGGCTCTCTACTCGCAGGTGAGTGGGGTTATTAACCTGCGGCCCTGTAGGACTATTCCCACCCGTTCCACTAGTAATATGCCTCCCAGCCTTGGCTGCGCTGGTTGGGTGAAGGTAGGCAGCACCGCCGTTGGTGTTTAGGAGCACTGCTCTACCGCAATCCCCCACCAAAGGGTAGGCGGTTCAGGCTTATGGTGAGCCTCTATGGGATGCCCCTCCCGCACTATTGCCCCTTGCCCCTGCCTATCGGTGGGCCCTATTTAAGTGGCCGCCGTCCTCCCTCATCCTCCTTGTAGTCTTCGGGGGAAAAGAGGGGGAGGGGATGTATGTGTATAGATATGTATGTTATGCAGTCTGTGCTTTCACCTTTCACATGCCTTTATTCTTGTGTCAGCTGCCGCGCTGACTTGTCTTTACTGCTTTTTAAATTTGCCGCCGCGCACTGACTTGGTTCCGCGCTTGGCGGCGGCATTAGGTCAGGCACTGGTGTGCCATCATTGGCTGTTGGCCTTTCTGGCTTCGCGCTCTTCGGAGGGGCGGGGCCCATCTTTGGCGGCGTCCGCGTCATCGCTGTTACTGGCCCGCCCCTCAAGGTATGCCGACGCCATCTTTTCTGCTTGGTTGGCCTATGCGCAACGGACTCCTACCTACCGCGGGCGGCTTTATCTCCTTTTGTTACGGTGTACTTAAGGTCTTGTCTGCTTCTGTCTTTCAGGCGGGACGAACCCTTCTTGGCTTCTCCCGGCCCTGTTTTAGTATATTAGAAGTGCTTGTTTACTTATCCTGTTCCTGCGGGGAAAGGTAAGTGTTAGGTGCGCTATGGATGGAAGTAGATAAAACAAGGTTAGTTCTGGTGAGAGTAGAAGTTTCCTGTTGAGAGAAGTGGTTAGCGTTGCAGGTGATTCTTCAGGATGTGTTTTTAATGGGCTGGAAAAAAAGAGGGTTGGTTAGTTAGGGTTGTTTGAGGTTGGTATTTCTACCTTTTAATCGCACCAGCGATAACAAGTGTCATTAACTCTGGCCGATTAGTCCTCAAAAATCTCCAGGTTTGCTGGGGATTTTTTCTCTACCTAGTGACCAAATTAATGGTTACCAGGATTATAAGTGCCCAGTGCCGTGAAGGCGCTATTGGGTGCTTAAAAGGATAATAAATGTTGTAGTTACTGGTGGTGCACACTGCTGGGCTCACCTGGCTTCTTAGGCTGATTGGAGTTCTTGGCGTTTTGGTTGTTGCTGTATTGATTGGCTGTTGGTTCAATGGATGATGCTGCTGTAGGTCTGCTTTAAGGTGCTTAAGATGATGCTGCTGTAGGTCTGCTTTAAGGTGCTTATTGTAGGTCTGCTTTAAGATGTTTAAATGATGCTGCTGTAGGCTGTAGATTATGAAGGGTTAATGCTCTTAAATTAATTTGGTCACTAGGTAGAAAAAAAATCCCCAGCAAACCTGGAGATTTTTGAGGACTAATCGGCCAGAGTTAAACGGTGCGATTAAACGGTAGAAATACCAGCCTCAAACAAACCTAACTAACTAACCAACCCTCTTTTTTTCCAGCCCATTAAAAACACATCCTGAAGAATCACCTACAACGCTAACCACTTCTCTCAACAGGAAACTTCTACTCTCACCAGAACTAACCTTGTTTTATCTACTTCCATCCATAGCGCACCTAACACTTACCTTTCCCCGCAGGAACAGGATAAGTAAACAAGCACTTCTAGTTCACCAAAAGGACCGGTTCACCTTATACCAGGTGCAGCTATCAGGTAACACTGCGCTGAAACAAACACGAATACTCCTGTTTTAGTATATTACTTGTAGGCCTTGTAAAAATTATACTCCCACTTCCCTAGCGGGTTATTGGGGCATCCAGGGATGCTATATAGCGTTATTCCCTATCGGAGTATAGCGCCGCTATAATCACCATATGGAGGCATCCATGTTACCGGGGTCCCTTTGGGACAAGACCGGCTGTGTGTAGCGTGTGGGCAGCCTCATGCTGACGCTGACAAGGCGTGGTCTGTGTACCCTGTGCTGAGCAGGTGCTTGCATTGCAATCTGGCCTGCCAGTGGCTGCACCTCGTTTCACTTCACCTACTCCCCAAGCTTAAATCTCACTCTTGCTGAGTTGCATACTAGTGTGTCTTCTAGACTGGCTACTGTTGAACAGATTATTGCGAAGTCTTTAGCGCGTAAGGCCCCTGCCAAGAAGCGGCACTTGACGCCTAATGTTACTGTTTTCCCTATGGGAACTGAGGAGTTTTGGAATCTGTGTGGCTATACCCCGTCTGAAGAAGGGGAGCTCTTTTCTGATTCAGGCTCATCTGATGAGAGACCAAGGGGTCATGACGATTCTGGCTCTGACCCCTGGGCCCCGGATGACACTGACAGATTATTGACCCAGATTTTTGAGGTTCTGTCTATCTCTCTCCCTGTTGAGGCTCCCAGGCAAAGAGGGGAGCTTTTCCATACAGCAAAATCACGCTTGGAATCTCCAGAGCAGGCACATCTCCATAACCTTGTGCTCAAGGAATAGGAGCGCCCCAGTAAACTTCCCGGGGTTCCAAAGAGTTGGGATAGGAAGTATCCCTTTCCTGCTGAGGTGGTTAAATGTTGGTCCCCCCCCCCCCCCCGAGGTGGATGCCCCGATCCTAGGGCTATCTAACACGTCTGTCATGCATTCCCCTGATTCTGCTACCCTGCGGGATGCCGAAGACTGGCGTATTGATCAGCTGGCATCCCACGCCTTTGCATGTGCGGGGACAGCGCTGCACCCGGTCTGTGCCTCTGCCATTACTACTGTGGCCACTAGAACCCTTATCAGAAATATGCTTGATAGTGCCCCTGATGATTTGACTTGTGAGGTGTTTAAAGTGGACCAACACCCAGGATTTTGACTATCCTGGGTTTTGGTCCACTTCGGCGGGGCACCCCGATCGGGGGTGCCCCGCTGTGTGAAACCCCCCAGAAACCCCAAAAAACTCACCTCTCAGCGCTCCCACGTGAGCGCCGCAGCCAATCCCCGCCAACGTCCAGGCGGGGATCAGGAACGTCCAAGACGCTTCCGCCGCCGCCGCCTCCCGCGCGTCACTCTCGGCGCGCGCGCGCCCCCGCCGGCCATTCACAGAGGGCCGGCGCGGGGCGCGCGCACGTCTGGAGGGGCGCGCGGGAGGCGGCGGCGGCGGAAGCGGCGGCGGATCAGGTAAGGTGTTTTTGGGGTTTCTGGGGGGTTTCACCCCGCGGGACATCCCGATCTCGGATGTCCCGCGGGGTGGGAGGTGATCGGCCCGGGAATCTTATAGATTTCCGGGCCGATCACCCCTGGGTGTTGGTCCTCTTTAATGCACTCTCCAGTTGTGATGTTTTTGTAAATTTTGTCCTATCAGCATTCGATGACACCATCAGAATGTGTGCCATAACTTCTGCCCTTGTGGTGGCTATACGCTGCTCGGTTTGGCTGCGCCAGTGGGCTGCTGACAATGCTGCCAAGAAGGCCCTCTCTGGTTTTCCCTTTAAAGGACTGCGTCTGTTTGGAGACCGCCTGGACCTTTTTGCTAAGGGAGGCAGGTTACCCCAGCGCAGGCGGCAATCTCGGCCCTTTCGGGGTCAGGGTTCCTTCTCCTCCCCTTATCGTGGTGCAAGACAGGGAAGGGGGGTTTCTTTCCCTGGGGCCCGGGGAGATTTCTGGGGTAGAGGCAGAGGATGTGGATGTCCTGGCTCCTCCTGGGGTCCCAAAGCTAAATCCTCTCCCAAGCCCCCTCAGGCATGATGGGGCGCCCTCACCCATCCGGGTGGGGGGACGGCTGCAGCACTTCGCTCACGTCTGGAGGCTTCATGTCTCAGACCGGTGGATTCATGAGGTAGTGTCCTCCGGTTACAAGTTGGAGTTTGCTGCCGATCCCCCTTCAAGATTAATCAGATCCCGGATTCCTCAGGACCCCGTGTCAGCTCAGGAGCTAGTGAAAGCAGTGCAAGGCCTCCTGAAGATGGGGGGGTCATCTGCCAGGTCCCTTTAAGAGAAAAGGGCAAGGGCTTTTATTCCAACCTATTCACAGTACTCAAAAAGGATGGTTCTGTCAGGCCCATCCTGGACTTAAAGATTCTCAACAAGTTTGTCAGGGGCAGGCGCTTTCGCATGGAGACTCTTTGCTCTGCCATCAGTTCCTTGCGCCAAGGGGTTTTCATGACTTATGTGGATATCTAAGATGCTTACCTTCATATTCCTGTGTTCCCAGGTCATCAAAGGTTCCTGATGGATCAACACTACCAATTTGTGGCCTTGCCCTTCGGCCTCACTTCAGCTCCCAGGGTGTTCACCAAGGTGCTGGCTGGCGTGATGTCTCTGCTCAGATGTCAGGGCGTCCGCGTGCTTCCCTATCTTGACGACATCCTCATCACTTCCCAGTCTCTACATCAGGCAGAGTTGGATACTCAGCTGGTGGTGTCCACTCTGGAGTCATTTGGATGGGTGCTCAACCACCCCAAGTCCTCACTGTCCCCTTCCTTGGTAACTCCATTCCTAGGAATTAATCTGGTTACAGTTCAGGCAAGGATCTTCCTTCCTCAGCAGAAGGTGGATAGTCTGATTGCACAGGCTCAGTCCCTCCTAGCTTGTCCCCATCCCTCCATCAGGAAGGGCATTCAGCTGGTGGGCCTGATGGTGGCGTGCTTCGAAGCTGTCCCTTATGCTCAGTTCCACTTGAGGCCTCTGCAACTTCACCTGTTGTCTGTATGGGACAAGGACCCAGCGTCCCTGGACAGGGTCTGTGTGCTCTCCCCTCTGGTCAGGAGGTCCCTCTTGTGGTGGATGGACTCAAGGAACCTGTTGGGGGGCAGATCCTTTCTTGCCCCTTCCTGGGAGACGGTCACCACGGATGCCAGTCTGTCAGGTTGGGGGGGTTTTGGAAGGGGAGGTGGGGCCCTCAGGAGCCCACACACCTATCAATGTCTTGGAGCTGCGGGCGATCAGGTTAGTTCTGGCTCGCTTGACTACTTATCTTCAGGGCCTGCCTGTTCAGGTACGCTCGGACAACCAGACGGCATTTGCCTACATCAATCATCAGGGAGGGACCCGGAGCAAGGGGGCCCTCCAGGAAGCGTCTCTGATCCTGACTTGGGCGGAGGCCAATGTCCCCTGCATTTCAGCTGTGTACATCCCGGGGGTGGAAAATCACCTGGCGGACTCTCTGAGCAGGGAGACCTCTCGCCAGGGAGAATGGTCCCTATGCAGCAGGGTGTTTCAATCTCTGTGTCATCGTTGGGGCCAACCAGATGTTGCGTCCCGCCACAATCACAAGCTCCCAGCTTTTGTCTCTCTGTCCAGGGTTCCTCTGGCCCTGACCTCGGATGCGCTAGCAATGTCATGGAATGACTTTCAGTTCCTGTATGTCTTCCCTCCAATTCCCCTGCTGGGAAGGGGTTCTGCGCAAGATTGCTCTGGAAGGGGTTCCAGCAATTCTGGTGGCCCCCAGGTGGCCAAGAAGAGTGTGGTTCGCAGACGTGGTGCAGCTGGCAGTAGATCAGTACGCTCTGCCCTTGGTGCCAGATCTGCTCACTCAGGGCTCACTACGCCATCCCAATTTACAAACTCTGGCTATGACGGCTTGGCTGCTGAAACCTCCATCTTGATGGAGAAGGGGCTGTCTTCCTCGGTTGTGGATACTTTGATTAAAGCTAGGAAGAAGTCTTCCTCTTCCATTTACTACAGGGTTTGGCGTGCCTACATTGACTGGTGTGAGTCTAAGTCTCTTCTCTGTCGTGTGTTCTCTATTCCCAGGATTCTGGAGTTCCTGCAGCATGGGTTGGAGATGGGGCTCCAACTCTGAAGGGTCAGGTTTCTGCCCTGGCTTTTTTCTTCCAGAAGTCCTTTGCTCAGCACCCTCTGATCAGGACTTCTTTCCAGGGGGTCACCCATGTGCGTCCCCCACGTAAGCCTATGGTGCCTGTTTGGGATTTGAACTTGGTTCTGTCAGCCTTGCAGGGTGCTCCCTTTGAACCTGTGCAGGATGCTGCCTTGGCCATTCTTACGCTCAAGGTTGTATTTCTGGTGGCTATCACTTCTGTCAGGCATGTGTCTGAGTTGGCGGCGCTGTCCATTCAGCCCCCTACTATGAGAGACACCAGGAGGACAAGGTGGTGTTTCGTTTCAAACCTGACTTTCTACCTAAGGTAGTGTCTGCTTTTCATTTGAATCAGGATATTGTTCTTCCTCCTTTGTGCCCTAATCCTAGCAATGCTAAGGAGAGAGTTTTGCACTCTTTGGATGTGGTTAGGTGTCTGAAGTACTATCTAGTGGCTACTGCACCTTTCAGGAAAACTGATGCTCTTTTTGTGGTCCCTTCTGGTCCTAGGAAGGGTTTGGCTCCTGCCAAGTCTACTATCAGCAAGTGGATTCGTCAGGCTGTGATTCAGGCCTACTCTGCTAAGGGGAAGAATCCTCCCTTCTGCCTTTCAACTCGTGCTATTGGTGCCTCTTAAGCTTTTCAGCACCAGGCTTCTGTTGAACAAGTTTGCAAGGCCACTACTTGGTCTTCTGTTCATACCTTTTCAAAGTTTTACAAGGTTGATGTTAGGGCCTCAGCTGATGCTGAGGCTGGACCTGGGGTTCCAGCTTAGTACCTTGAAAGGGCAGGTCTCTGCCCTGGCGGTCTTCTTTCAAGGGTCTTTTGCTCTGCATATTCTGGTTAAGACCTTTTTCCAGCGGGTCACTCATGTGCGGCCCTCTGGAAAGCTTTTGGTGCCCGTTTGGGATTTGAATTTGGTTCTGTCGGCCCTTCAGGGGCCTTCTTTTGAGCTGGTGCAGAATGTTGCACTTTCTATGTTCACTCAAAAGGTTGCCTTTTTGGTGGCTATTACCTCTGTTCGGCGTGTCTCTGAGTTGGTGGCTCTGTTCATTCAGGCCCCTTACTTTGAGAGACACCAGGACAAGGTGGTTTTTCGTTTTTAGCCAGATTTCCTTCCTAAGGTGGTTTCTGCCTTCCACCTCAGTCAGGATGTAGTTCTCCCTTCCTTGTGTCCTAAGCCTAGTAATGACAAGGAGAGGGTTTTGCATTCTTTGGATGTGGTTCGTTGTGTGAAGCACTATTTGGTGGCTACTTCTCTTTTTCGTAAGACGGACGCCTTGTTCGTGGTGCCCTCCGGGCCCAGGATAGGTTTGGCGCCCGCCAAGTCTACCATTAGCGAATGGATTCGCCAGGCCATTGTTGGGGCCTATACTGCCAAGGGGAATGTTTCCCCCTTTTTCTGATCACTGCTCATTCTACTCGTGCTGTTGGGGCTTCTTTGGCCTTTCAGTACCAGGCTTCTGTTGAACAAGTTTGTAAGGCTGTTACTTGGTCTTCTGTTCATACTTTTTCCAAGTTTTATAAGGTTGATGTGCGGGCCTCAGCGGATGCTGTTTTTGGCCGCAAGGTTCTGCAAGCTGCAGTTGTTTAAATTGGTGCATTTTTTGCTGTATTTGGATTCCCACCCATGACGGACACTGCTATTGGATGTCCCATATGTCATGAATAGTGGAAGCGGGGTGTGTGACATACTTCATTTTGTGATTACTCACCTGTAAAATGGGTATTATAAGTATGTCACACACCCCGCTTCATCCCGCCCTTTTGTATTCTGGATCCTTTATATGGTGAACCTTTTATTGTTAATAATGTTTTATTGTCTCTTCCTGGTCCCCTTACTGCTGTCATATACTGGGAAATGAGTGGGAGGTCCCACGTATTTATGGACCAGGAGGGGCTTCTTTTTTGCTTTCATCTCTGCAGAAGTTCGCCCTCTACTGGACATAACCTATATGTCATGAATAGTGGAAGCGGGGTGTGTGACATACTTATAATACCCATTTTACAGGTGAGTAATCCCAAAATGGTATTTTTTTCCTTTAAATTATTAGTCCAGCAAAGTAACTTAACAAAATTGATGCTTACATTTTGTCCCACTGCAGCTGATCAGTGGTAGTCTGGAGCCTCTGTTATTAGGTAAAGTAGGTATGTAAGTAGAAGGGCAGTCAGGTAGGTAAGCAGATAGATGGGTAGGTCTGGTAGGGGTAGGTGGGGTGTAGTCAGGTAGGTGAGTATGTGGGCAGCTAGGTAGGTTAGGTAGGCACATGGGTGGGTAAACATGTAGATGCATAGGTAGGTGAGTGGGTAGGAAGGGTAGATAGCTGAGTAAGTAGTTGAGTAGGTAGGAAAGTGAGTAGTTAGGTTGGCAGGTAGGTAGGCGAGTAGGTAGGTTTGTGGCTAAGTACGTAGATGAGTGAGTGGGCAGCCTGTACTTTAGGGTCCAGATTTGCTTTAGGGTAGCTGGCTTTCGCCCCAGGGTCTGGGTAGGTAGGTGAGTATGTACATAGGTAGGATAGATGGGTGGGTTGGTAGGTAATTGCATAGGTAGGTAGCTGGGTGGGTATGCAGATAGCTAGGCAAGTAGGTGGGTAGATAGTAGCAAGTAGGTCTCAGTCAGCAAAGGGGGATGCAGGTAGATGAGTGGGTGGCTGCTGCCTCCACTCCAGGGCCTGATGCTTCAAGTAGGCAGAAGCTAGGTGCCCAGATGTGGCATCCCCAAATGCTACATCTGCACTCAGCAACCTGATGGTCTGCCTTGAGCAGTGCACAGGGAGGAAGCAGGGATGCAGCACCTGTGCAGACTTATTGGTGTGACACGACCCAACATCACTGAAATGTCAGGTCTGGCCATATACAGCCCCCTCACTATCCCAGGAATAAATAAATGGAATCTCCCCGCAATGAATAACACAAAATGCATATTTATATTTTGTCCCTTGTAGCCGATTGCTCCTATTCCGGATTGTGGCCCTGTCCAGGCCGGATCTCTAGTCATCAACCCTTCTATGCCAAATTGCTGCCATGCATGTTCATAAAGGGGGTGTGCCAAATTATGGTACCACATAGGAGGACCCCATCCCATACAGAAATATTAATATGCAGAGTGCAGACAACCCCATCCCAGACCGATATTAAATTGTAACAAAACATTGCCCCTATATCCACATTGGGATGGGGATGCCTCCGAGTCAAGAAACAAAACCCTGAATAGTCAAAATCCTGAAAAACAATTAAAAGACACCAGGGAAGGCCAATTCCCTGTCTCAGAGGGATGCCCTGCTGTGTGAAACCTCTAGCTAGCGATCCAATGCTGCATGTGTGGGCCACATCCTGGCTATAACTATAGTGGGTGCACGTACCTGCTTCATCCAGCTCGCTCTGACATCGGAGTGGCTAGCCGGAGCTGAATGGAGCAGAGCACACGGATTGGCTGCCCCCCGGGTTGTGTTTGTGCTGTGGATTGCTGGAACAGTGAGTTTTCTTGGTGATCCAGAGAGATATACACACAGTGAGGTATCCAAAATCGGGATGCCCTGCCAGAATCCCAAGTTTTGGTGTACTTTCAAGAGGAACAACACCAGGTGTTGTTCCTCTTGAAAGTGGACCAAAATTTGAGATTTAGCTGCCTATCCTGGGTTTTGGTTTGTGCCCCTGGGTAATACTGATTTGGGAAGCCTCACTGTATGAAATGCCATGGATCACCAGTGTCCTTCCCTTGCTGATGATCACACAGAGCATGTGCAGGCCCATCTCCAAACAGGTTTCCTGGCCGTGCATATGACTGAATAGCTAGGAGATTTGAATGACAGGCTAGCTGCTCCCCTGGCACAGAAGTGTTCTGCACTTGTGGCACACACATGTGTTGTGTGATCTCTGATGAGGTAAAGGAGCAAAGGGTCTTGAATTTTGTATGCATTAGGGCATCCCAAATCAGAATGCTTCATGGGTAGGAAATCTGGTGGCCTTAGGGCTAGTTTGGGTCCACTTTATTGAACAGTTTTTGATTCTAACCTGCTTTAAAGGTCATCTGCAACTCATCGATGTCTTCTTATCAGCAGGCAGCTGATCCCCAGCTCACACAGGAGGGAGGAGGAGCAGTGTGAAGTAAGAGCAGCCTTTAATCCCGGCAGCCCAGGTCTTCACATGCCGACATTATCAGCAGGAGAGGAGGAAAGAGGGGAGAGCGTAAGGAAGGCAGGGTGGCTGCTGTGAGGAAGAAGCAGTGTGCCATCCATGCTGACAGCACTGTCATCGGTGAGGGGGGGCAGGCCAGTACACTGGCAGATGCTGCCGACAGCAAAGTGCCGCCCCCCTTAAAATGCCGTCTGGGACCATGGACCCACCGGGACCCATGGTGAGGCCGGCCCTGCCCAGGTGCACCCGGCGTATAAGATGACCCCCCCCACTTTGAGGCATGTTTTACAGGGGAGAAAAGTCGTC
This sequence comes from Gastrophryne carolinensis, assembly GCA_027917425.1. Lineage (NCBI taxonomy): Eukaryota > Metazoa > Chordata > Amphibia > Anura > Microhylidae > Gastrophryne > Gastrophryne carolinensis. The sequence goes on from CM051243.1 coordinate 114,880,692, forward strand.
TTATACGCCGGCAAATATACGGTAGTAAAAACTGCATCCATAAAACACACATTTGATGACATCCTTTTGGCACAAGAATATGCTTTCATGAATGCAAATCGAAAGGGGGCTATTCTAAGTATACAGTACGTCCTGCTCCAGATATAATATTTAAACTTGGGTTATCCCCCGCCAGAGGGCGCTGTGCACTGCAGACATGCAAAAACAGGCTCCTCCCGGCCCTTCATATACCCAGGGACCTCCCACAAATCCCCCAGATTTCTCTGCAGTGCTGACTGCGAAGACATGAAGTATCACTCTCTCGCAGGTGAGCTGGGCTATTACAGCCTGCGGCCCTGTGGGACTATTACCACCCGTCCTCCTTGTGATGTGCCTCCCAGCCTGGGCTGCGCTGGTCGGGTGAAGGTAGGCAGCACCATGCGTGCTTGACGGAGCCATGCTCCACCGCAGTCCCCCACCATAGGGTAGGCGGTTTAGGCTGATGGTGAGCCTTAGGGGATGCCCCTCCCGCTTAATTGTCCCACGCCTCGTGTAGCGGTGGACCCTGTGTAAAGGGTCGCCATCCTCCCTCGTCCCCCCCCTAGCTCGGGGGGAAAGAAAGGGGGGGGGTTGTGAGTATGGCGGCCTCAGTGTACCCTATTACACGCTTATGGCCTTGGTGTCGTGTTTGACTGGGAATGGATGTCAGAGCCGCGTTATGTACTTTTTACTTTTATTGGTAGCCGCCGCACCCTTTCTATATCGCACAGACGGCGGTGGCTTTGTTGATGCTGCAGCGTCTTTTTCTTAGTCTGTAGTGGCTCTGCTGCGGTAACGCACTCGATCATTCCTTCAGGCGTCACTGCCCTGTTCCCTTTTTCTCTATTTGCATCGCGCTTTCGGAGCTTCACGCTCTCCGGGGGGGGGCCTTGACTTGATGCGCTCCGCGTCACGATTTGGCACGCTCCGCGTCACCTTCAGCTCTGGTCCGCCCTTCAAGGATCGTTTGGCGCCATTCTTTTTCGCCTGGTTTGCGCCTTAGCCATTACGGCAGTATCGCTCGGGGCCATGGTCAGGAATGCACTCGATGGCACAGATGAGTTGCCCTCTGATACTGTCAATACTCTGTCTAACTGTGATGTGTTCATAAACTTTATCCTGTCTGCATCGGACGATGCTATAAAGATGTGTGCCAGATCTTTTGCCTTGGCGGTAGCTATTCGCCGCGCGGTTTGGTTGCGACAGTGGGCGGCTGACAACGCCGCTAAGAAAGCCCTTACTGGGCTTCCATTTAAAGGGCTACACCAGTTTGGAGACCGTCTAGACCTCTTCGCCAAAGGAGGCACGTTGCCCCAGCGCAGGCGGCAGATTCGGCCTTTTCGAGGCCAGGGCACCCTTTCAATCCCCTACCGCGGGGCTAAACAGGGAAAAGGGGTGTCCTTCGCGGGGCCCCGTGCAGATTCCTGGCACAGGAATAGAGGACGCCATCTCGGTTCCTCCTGGGGCCCAAGCCCAAAGCCCCTCCCAAGACCCCTCAGGCATGAGGGGACGTCTACAGCACTTCGAGCACGTCTGGCGGCGCCACGTCTCAGACCGGTGGATTCAGGAGGTAGTGTCCTCCGGCTACAAGATAGAATTTGCTGTACGGCCCCCCACCAGATTCATTGGGTCCCGAATCCCTCAAGACCCTGCCTCAGCCCAGGTCTTGTTGCTGGCCGTACAGGGTCTCCTGGATCTAGGGGTCATTTGCAAGGTCCCCTTTGGAGACAGGGGCACGGGGTTATACTCCAACCTTTTCACAGTACCCAAGAAGGATGGGTCAGTCAGGCCCATTCTGGATTTAAAAATCCTCAACAAATTTGTCAAGAACAGGCATTTTCGCATGGAAACTCTGCACTCGGCCATTGGCTCACTGCGCCCAGGGGACTTCATGACGTCAGTAGACATCAAGGATGCTTACCTTCACGTCCCGGTGTTTCCAGGACACCAAAGGTTTCTCAGATTTGCACTGAAAGATCAGCATAACACGTCGGCTCCCAGGGTGTTCACCAAGGTGCTGGCAGGGGTGATGTCCCTGATAAGGCTAAGGGGCATACGCGTGCTGCCCTACCTGGACGATATCCTCATCACCTCTCGGTCTCTGCGGCAGGCAGAGTTGGACACTCAACTGGTAGTGTCCTCCCTGGAGTCCTTCGGCTGGGTGATCAATTACCCCAAGTCCTCTCTGTCCCCATCCTCGGTGACCCCGTTCCTGGGAATGATTCTGGATACGGTTCAGTCATGGATGTTCCTTCCTCAACAGAAGGTGGAAGCTCTGACTGCGCAGGCCAGGTTCCTGCTCTCGTGCCCACAGCCCTCCATCAGGCAGGGAATGCAGCTGGTGGGCCTGATGGTGGCGAGCTTCGAGGCGGTGCCCTTTGCTCAGTTCCATTTGAGACCTCTGCAGCTTCACCTTCTGTCAGTATGGGACAAGAACCCAGCGTCCTTGGATGGGGTCTGTGTGCTTCCCCTTGCATGGTGGCTGGACCTCGGGAACTTGATAGGGGGCAGGTCTTTTCTGGCCCCTTCCTGGATGATGGTCACAACGGATGCCAGTCTGTCAGGTTGGGGGGGATTCTGGAAGTCCCTGCGCTTCCAGGGGACGTGAGGCCCATTTACCCATCAACATTCTGGAATTGCGGGCAGTCCGGTTGGTACTGGAGCGGTTGACCCAACACCTGAGGGGCCTGTCGGTCCAGGTACGCTCAGACAACAAGACTGCGGTTGCCTACATCAACCATCAGGGAGGGACTCGGAGCAAGGGTGCCCTCCAGGAGGTGTCTCAGATTCTGACATGGGCCAATGTACAATGCATTTCGGCGGTTTACATTCTGGGGCGGAGAATCTGCTTGCAGATGCTCTGAGCAGGGGGACTTCCCGTCAGGGAGAGTGGTCCCTCTGCAACAGGGTATTCCAGTCCCTGTGTCACCGTTGGGGTCTACCAGATGTGGATCTGTTTGCGTCCCGCCACAACCACAAGCTCCCGTCCTTCGTGTCCCTGTCTCAGGACCCTCTGGCCTTGGCCACAGATGCCCTGTCCATGTCATGGAAAGAGTTTCGGCTCCTGTATGTATTTCCACCATTCCCCATGCTGAGCAGGGTTCTGCGCAAGATTGCTCTGGAGGGAGTGCCTGTGATTCTAGTGGCCCCCCGGTGGCCAAGAAGAGTGTGGTTCGCAGACGTGGTTCAAATGGCAGTAGACCAGTACAATCTGCCAGTAGTGCCAGATCTGCTGACTCAGGGCTCCCTACGCCATCCCAATTTACAAACGCTGGCTGCTGAAACCTCCATCTTGATGGAGAAGGGTTTGTCTGCCTCTGTGGTAGGTACTATGGTGCAGGCTAGGAAGAAGTCTTCTGCTGCTATCTATTATAGAGTATGGCGTACCTACATTGACTGGTGTGAGTCTAGGTCTCTTCCCTGTAGGGAGTTCTCTGTCCCCAGGGTTCTGGAGTTCTTACAGCATGGTTTGGAGTTAGGTCTAAAACTCAGTACTCTGAAGGGTCAGGTTTCTGCCCTGTCAGTCTTCTTTCAGAAGACTTTTGCTCATCATCATTTGGTTAAGACCTTCTTTCAGGGGGTCACTCATGCGCATCCCCCTCGTAAACCTGTGGTCCCTGTTTGGGATTTAAACTTGGTTTTATCTGCCTTGCAGGGTGCTCCCTTTGAGCCTATTCAAGATGCTGCTCTGGCTGTTCTTACTCTCAAGGTTGTCTATTCTCAGTGTGTCACACACCCGGTTTCCCCTTTAATTCTGACGATAGGGGTTATCCACCAGCAGGAGGCGACGTTGCAGAGAGAAGTCTTGAAAAATGAGTCCCTCCCGGTCTACATAGACCTGGGAACTCCCACTTAACACCCAGTGTTTTCTCTCTGCAAGATGCGACAAGACAGAAGAAAGAAGTCTCCTGCTTGCAGGTAGCCGGGGTCAAACCCCGGCACCCCCCCCCATATGGTCTATTTCTGCCCAGCTACTTGTTTTTGTACTTAGTTAAGATATTGGAAGCCTCCCAGCCTAGGCTGCTGGCTGGGCAATGGTAGACGGCACCTCATGGTGCCTAGGAGCTTATCTCCTCCACTCGTCCCCACGCGTGGGGCAACGCGGTTATCCGGCCGGTGATCCGGATTTGGGATGCCCTGTCCCGTTCCCCCCTTTTAGCCTGCCTTCTCCCGCTTGGTCCCTTCTCCCTTAGCGTGGGGGGGGGCGCGTTTGTGGGGTGTCTATAATGCTTTATTCTGACTAGGATGATGAGTGCGTTTTTGTGAAGGCAGCTAATGGGTTGGCGCTGCGGTCTGGTCTGAATATGTCCTCGGGCTCCGGGGGCTCCGTGTGGATTGTGTGTGGCGTGGTAAATGTGTTTTTGCGGGCGGGGTGCCTGTTTCTTGCACCCGCCTCGCTCGTACGGCCCGCGCTATGCTGGCGTGGGCGGGGCCGGAGCGCTTTGCGCACTTTGTCCGGCCCGCCCTTCGTCTTCCTCGCTCCGGAGTTGTCTGCCTGCTGTCTGGGTTCTGCTGAGGAGGGCTCTGTCTTGCAAGTATTGCTTTTTGCTTTGATTACTGTGCTGCGCGGTGCCTGTTTGTGCTATTATGTCCGTTATCAAGATGGTTCTAGGACAGGTTTTCATGCATTTATTCATGTATATACATATATAGAGTATATTATTCCTAAGTTGATGTGGCCAATTTGGAAGTATTACCTCTATGATTGGTTGCACTGCTTCATTACTGTGCCGGTGCACTTTTGATATTGCCCGTTGGGAGTATAGAGGGCTGCATATCGATTTATAGATATATATATATATATATATATATATATATATATATGTATGTGATTGCCAGTATACCTTGTGTATTTAATGTTTAGTGACTGTGTGTGCCTGTGTACGCTTGCATACCTTTTGTATTTTCTGGAGGCTGATTGTGGTCTCTTTCTTACAGGTCCGGGGATTCCCGCGCTGCTCCTGGTCTGATATACCTGGCTAGTCTTATTGTTTAAAATCCTCCCACTCCCGGGACTTTAATTATAAAAGGGGCATCCCGGGTTGCTTAATGCGTAAATCCCTGGGTTATTGCAAATGCCATAATTTCACCATATGGAGGCTTCTGACATTACCGGAAACGGCTCTTTGGGGCTATCCAGGCTGTGTGGGGGTTGTGGGGCTCTGCTCCCAGGCGATGATGTCATAATATGTATTCCATGTGCACAGCGGAATATTGCGCGCCAGTCTGGCACTCCGGCTTCTGGCGACTCGCAACCTCCGTCATCTCCTACACCCCCCCACCTATTCCGGACCCCGTGTGACGTTGTCAAAGGTGGGGATTCGCAATCCGAGGTGTGCACACGGTTGGCCAGCCTCGAGAAAATGTTTTCCGCCGCGGTGGCTCAGAAGGCTACGGCTAAGTGGAAGCACCTTTCTCCGGCGTCGCCTGTTCCGGAGGATGAGGTGTTGGAAGTGTTGGATTGGTCCGATTGTCCCCCGGCTGAGGAGGGGGAGCTCCTAGAGGAGTCGGACGAGCCTGCAGACCAGCAATTGTTTGGTACCGCTGGCGATCAGGCTGCGGGGTGTTCCTTGCCACTCCTTCCATTTTGGCTCAAATGTTTCAGATTTTGGCTTTGGATCCGCCTGAGGCGCCCCCCCCCCCCCCCCCCCCCCGCCGAAGGGTGTGTTGTTTGATGTGCCCAAGCCGCGTTTGGTGTTTCCCAGACAACAACGCTTTGTGAGGGTTGTCCTTAAGGAATGGGAACAGCCCACGCGCCTTGTTGGAGCTCCTCCTAGTTGGGATAAGCGTTATCCCTTTCCGGAGGATTTGGTGAAGCTTTGGTCTGTTCCCCCTGACGTCGATGCCCCCGTGTTGGGGCTGTCCAACACGGCTGTGTTGCACTCTCCTGACACTACTACCATTAAGGATGGTTCGGATTGATCAATTGGCTCGCCATGGTTTTATCAGTGCTGGATCGGCCCTGCGGCCGGTTTGTGCTTCGGCACTTCTTTTGATGGCTGTCAGGTCCATTGTTAGAGATTTGTACACAGATCTTGATCCCACTTGTGATGAGTTCTTTTCTCTCAAGCAGTGTGAGTCGTTTATTTCTTTTGTCATGACCGCCCAGGACGATGCACTTGCGATGTGTAGCAGGACCACGGCCCTGTTGGTTGCTATTCGTCGGTCGGTGTGGCTCCGTCAGTGGACGGCGGAGTTAAGCTCTAAGAAGTCGCTTACAGCTCTTCCTTTTGTGGGTTTGTGCCTGTTTGGCGACAAATTGGATTCAGTTACCAAGGGTGGTAAGTTGCCTCAACGCAAGAGGCCGCGTCGTTCCTTTCGGGGAGCGGCTTCTTTTGGTCCCTCCTTTCGGGGAGCCAGAGCGGGCAGAGGGGCCTCCTTTCCCGCGACCAGGGGTGCAGGTTGGACCCGGGGGAGGGGCCGTGCCCGTCCTGGGGCGCCAAGCCCAAGCTTGCTGGCAAGCCCGCTCAGCAATGAGGGGGTGCCCTCACCCGTGCGGGTGGGGGGACGATTGCGACACTTCTCCCAGGTTTGGGACCAGGTGGTTCCGGACAGATGGATCAGGGAGGTGGAGTCGTCCGGTTACAAGCTGGAGTTCGAGTCTCGTCCTCCTTCACGGTTTTTCCGGTCTCGGGTGCCCACCGATCCTTTGGCCGCGCAGGGGCTCCTGGCGTCGGTGAAGAATCTTCTGGAAATGGCGGTCATCCGGCCGGTACCGCACTTGGAAGTAGGTCTCGGGTGTTACTCCAATCTCTTCACAGTGCCCAAGAAGGACGGGTCGGTTCGCCCCGTTCTGGATCTGAAGTTCCTCAACAGGTTCATCCGTACACAGAAGTTTCGCATGGAAACTCTGCGATCGGCCATCAGTTCTCTTCGGCAGGGGGATTTCATGACGTCCATAGACATCAAGGATGCTTACCTTCATGTTCCCATCTGCCAGACTCATCAACGTTTTCTTCGGTTCATGATGAAGGATCGGCATTTTCAATTCGTGGCACTTCCGTTTGGCCTTACCTCGGCTCCAAGAGTGTTCACCAAGGTGCTGGCAGGGGTGATGGCCATTCTCAGAACTCAAGGCATTCGCATCGTACCTTATCTGGACGACCTTCTCATCATGGCTCCTTCTCTCAATCAATCGGAGGCGGACACCAGGACGGTGGTTTCCACGCTGGAAAGCTTCGGTTGGGTGATCAACTATCCCAAGTCCTCCCTCGCCCCGGCCAGGGTGGTGTCCTTCCTGGGAATGCGGTTGGATTCTTGTCAACACAGTGTGTTTCTGCCTCAATCCAAGATTTTTCTGATTCAGGAATTGGCTCGGTTCCTTCTTTCCAATCCTTGACCGTCCATCCGTCTGGGGATGAGACTGGTGGGGTTGATGGTTGCCTCGTTCGAGGCAGTTCCTTTTGCTCAATTTCACACAAGGACGCTTCAGCTTCATCTGTTGGCGTCTTGGGACCGGCGACCACGGTCGTTGGATCGGCCCTTCCAGTTGTCCTCCCGGGTCCGGCAGTCCTTTCAATGGTGGTTGGTCTCGACCAATCTCTTGAGGGGCAGGTTTTTTCTGACTCCTCTTTGGGAAATTGTCACCACGGACGCCAGTCTTTCGGGATGGGGGGGATTCTGGAAGAATCTTCAGTTTCGGGGGCAGTGGGGGCCTCGAGAGGCCCACTTGCCCATCAATGTTCTGGAACTGAGAGCCATCCGTCTGGTTCTTTTTTGTTTGACTCAGCATGTTCTGGGCCTTCCGGTTCAGGTTCGCTCGGACAATCGGACAGCGGTTGCTTAAATCAATCATCAGGGAGGGACTCGCAGTCTGGGTGCCCTCAGGGAGGTGTCCCTGATCCTGACCTGGGCGGAGGCCCATGTTCCTTGTCTCTCGGCAGTTTACATTCCGGGTGTGGAAAACAGGGAAGCGGATCTGTTGAGCAGGTGCTCTTCCCGTCTGGGGGAATGGTCTCTCCATCCTCAAGTTTTTCGGTCTCTGTGTCTCCGGTGGGGGACACTGGAGGTGGACCTGTTTGCCTCTCGTCACAATTGCAGGATTCCGACCTTCGTGTCTCTCTCTCAGGATCCTCTGGCTCTGGCGGTGGACGCCATGTCTCTGAGCTGGGGGGAACTGGGGTTTCTTTACCTTTTTCCTCCGATATCCATGCTAGGCAAGGTGGTACGGAAGCTGGCCCAATTTACCAACGCTGGGTTTGACGGCTTGGCTGCTGAAAAACCTTCATCTTGAAGGATGTGTGAGGTTAGATCTTTGCCTTGTAGGGTCTTTTCAGTTTCCAGGATTCTGGATTTTCTGCAATCAGGACTGGACTCTGGTCTCCAGCTGAGTACTTTGAAAGGGCAGGTTTCTGCCTTGTCTATCTTTTTTCAGAAGCCTTTTGCGCTTCATCCTTTAGTCAAAACTTTTTTCCAGGGGGTTACGCATGTGCGGCCTCACAGGAAGCCATTGCTCCCTGTTTGGGACTTGAACTTGGTTCTTTCTGCTCTTCAGGCTCCTCCCTTTGAGCCCTTGCAGGATATTGCTCTTTCTACCTTGACTCAGAAGATTGCCTTCTTGGTGGCTATCACTTCGGTTCGGCGTGTCTCGGAGTTGACGGCCTTGTCGATTCAGACGCCCTACTTTGAGAGGCATCAGGACAAGGTGGTTTTTCATTTCATTGGACTTTCTTCCTAAGGTTGTTTCTGCTTTTCATTTGAATCAGGATATTGTTCTTCCCTCCTTGTGTCCTAAGCCTAAGAATGACAAGGAGAGGGTTTTGCATTGTTTGGATGTGGTACGCTGTGTTAAGTACTATTTGCTTACTACTTCTCCTTTTCGTAGGACTGATGCCTTTTTTGTTGTGCCCTGTGGGCCTAGGAAGGGTTTGGCTCCGGCTAAGTCTTCCATTAGCAAATGGATTTGTCAGGCGGTTGTTGGGGCCTAGTCGGCCAAGGGGAAGGTTCCCCCTTTTCGTATCACTGCCCATTCTACTCGTGCTGTTGGAGCGTCTTGGGCTTTTCAGCATCAGGCTTCTGTTGAACAAGTTTGTAAGGCTGCTACTTGGTCTTCCGTTCATACTTTTTCTAAGTTTTACAAGGTTGATGTATGGGCTTCAGCGGATGCTGTGTTTGGCCGCAAGGTTCTGCAGACTGCAGTCGTTTGAGTTATGCTTCATTTTGCTGTCGGATACCCACCCCTTGTGGACACTGCCTTTAGATGTCCCTATCGTCAGAATTAAAGGGGAAGCGGGGTGTGTGACACACTGAGAATAATACCATTTTGTGAGTACTCACCTGTAAAATGGATATTGTCAGTGTCACACACCCCGCTTCACCCGCCCTTTTTTGGTATCCTGGATCCTCTATATGGTGAAGCTTTCCTTTATTTTATTTTATTTTTTGAAGGTTACCGTTGGATTTCCTGGTACCTTGTCTTACTGCTGTTTGAATTCACTGGGTGTTAAGTGGGAGGTCCCAGGTATATGTAGACCGGGAGGGGCTCGTTTTTCAAGACCTCTCTGCAACGTCGCCTCCTGCTGGAGGATAACCCCTATCATCAGAATTAAAGGGGAAGCGGGGTGTGTGACGCACTGACAATATCCATTTTACAGGTGAGTACTCACAAAATGGTATTTTTTGGTGGCCATAACTTCGGTTAGGCGTGTGTCTGAGCTGGCTGCTCTTTCCATTCAGTCTCCGTACTATGAGAGACACCAGGACAAGGTGGTGTTCCGCTTCAAGCCGGATTTCCTGCCTAAGTTTGTGTCTGCTTTTCATTTGAATCAGGACATTGTTCTTCCTTCCTTGTGCCCCAATCCTAGTAATGACAAGGAAAGGGTTCTGCATTCCTTGGATGTGGTCAGGTGTTTGAAGTATTACCTGGTTACCTGCGGCTTTCAGGAAGACTGATGCTCTCTTCGCTGTGCCTTCTGGGCCTAGGAAGGGTTTGGCTCCTGCCAAGTCTACTATCAGCAAGTGGATCCGTCAGGCTGTGGTTCAAGCCTATTCTGCTAAGGGGAAGAGTCCTCCCTTCCGTCTTACTGCTCATTCTACTCGTGCTATTGGTGCTTCTTGGGCTTTTCAGCACCAGGCTTCTGTTGAGCAAATTTGCAAGGCCACTACTTGGTCTTCTGTTCACACCTTTTCAAAGTTTTACAAGGTTGATGTTCGGGCCTCAGCTGATGCTGCGTTTGGCCGCAAGGTTTTGCAGGCGGTTGTAGTTTAAGCTACGTGCCGTTGCCTTTTTTGTTGGGGATCCCACCCTACTGTTATGGACACTGCTATTGGATGTCCCAAGTGTATTATATCTGGAGCAGGACGTACTGTATACTTAGAATAATACAATTCTGTGAAATACTCCTGTAGAATTGGTATTATTCGTATACAGTACGTCCTGCTCCACCCCACCCTGGTTTTTGCATTATTCTGTATCCCCTGTATGGTGATTGTTGTTATTATTATCATTACCAGTTGTTTTGGTGGTTGGATTCTCCCGGCTTCTGGTTCACTGCTTTTCAATACTGGGGATTTGTGGGAGGTCCCTGGGTATATGAAGGGCCGGGAGGAGCCTGTTTTTGCATGTCTGCAGTGCACAGCGCCCTCTGGCGGAGGATAACCCAAGTGTAAGTATTATATCTGGAGCAGGACGTACTGTATACGTATAATACCAATTCTACAGGTGAGTATTTCACAGAATTGTATTTTCCCTATCAGGTACATGGTTTGCTGTATTAGTAGGTAATTACTAAATTCAAGATCAAGAAGTAATGTCTCTAAAAAAAACAAGGGGGGCTTAAACACTCGCCTAGTGGACATCCTTAATTAGATGGGGCCACCCACTTTCACTGTATAAGGGGGTAATTTTGTAATATTAACAAGAAATTGGATGTAGCCAGAGCACTGCATGATGGCCATGCAAAATAACAAGTGTCAGTCCTGTGAATTACTAGTTTAGCAAATACATGATTAACTAATATTTTGGTTTCGTTTTTAAAAATGTTGGTTAGTGGAGACTTGCTCCTGAAATGTTCTCTCTACGCTACTGTTCAATTTCTTTTGAATAATATAAACTGTATTTTTCTTTAGTGTGGATGAATTGGCTCTGAGTATGTACCCTCCAATGGGCTATCCGACTGTCCGCCTCAATGTACGTATTTTCTTGAATCTGTCAAAATGTTTATTCTTAGTATACAGTACGTCCTGCTCCAGAAAGATTACTTTCTCACGTGGGTATTACTCCGCCAGATGGCGCTGGACTGCAGAGACATCGAAAACAGGCTCCTCCCGGCCCCTCAAATACCCAGGGACCTCCCACAAATCCCCAGAATTTCTCTGCAGTCTAGACTGTGAAGGACGAGAAATGGCTTTCTACTCGCAGGTGAGCGGGGCTATTAGCCTGCGGCCCTGTAGGACTATTCCCACCCGTTCCATTAGTAATATGCCTCCCAGCCTTGGCTGTGCTGGTCGGGTGAAGGTAGGCAGCACCGCTGTTAGGTGCTTAGGAGCGCTGCTCCACCGCAATCCCCCACCAAAGGGTAGGCGGTTCAGGCTTATGGTGAGCCTTTATGGGATGCCCCTCCCGCACTATTGCCCCTTTCCCCTGCCTATCGGTGGGCCCTATTTTAGTGGCCGCTGCCCTCCCTCATTCTCCTTGTAGCCTTCAGGGGAAAAGAGGGGGGGGTGTAACTTTGTATGCTATGCATTCTGTGTTTTACACCTTATAATTTATTCTTTCTGCCTTGTGTCAGCCGCCATGCTGGCTTGCTTTCCTTTACTGTTTCAAAATTACCCCTGCGCGCCCTTTATGTCACTATGTTCCACGCTTGGCGGTGGCGTTACCTCAGGCGCTGGCGCACCGTCATTGGCTGCTTGTCACGCCCTGGCTTCGCGCTCTTCGGGGGAGGCGGGGCCCGTCTATGGCACGCTCCACGTCATCGCTGATACCGGCCCGCCCCTCGAGGTGTACCAATGCCATCTTTAACCTGCTTGGTTGGCCCATGCGCGACGGACCTCTACCTACCGCGGTCCGTAAGTGCCCTCGCGGGCAGCTGTATTTTTTCTACTTTTTATTACTGTGTGCTTACGGTCTTCTCCTCTTATGTCTTTCAGGCTGGGCGAACCCTTTGGCTTCTCCCGGCCTTCTATTAGTTATTAACTTGTTAGACCTTGTGTAATACTCCCACTTCCCTAACGGGTTATTGGGGCATCCGAGGGTTGCTGTATAGCATTAATCCCTATCGGCCTATAGTGCCGCTATAATCACCATATGGAGGCATCCCAGAATAATGCTACCGGGGTTCCTTAGGGACAAGACCGGCTGTGTGTAGCGTGTGGGCATGCTGACGCTGACAAGGCGTGGGTCTGTGTACCCTGTGCTGAGCAGGTGCTTGCATTGCAATCTGGCCTGCCAGTGGCTGCACCTCGTTTCACTTCGCCTACTCCCCCAAGCTTAAATCTCACTCCTACTGAGTTGCATACTAGTGGGGATTCTCAGCCTGATGTGTCTTCTAGACTGGCTAGTTTTGAGAAGTTAATTGCTAATACCTTGGGGGGTAGATGTGCTTGGTGCTGCTCCTGAGCTCCAACTGGCATTTTATCTGAAACAGTAGGCGATCTGGTCCCAAACACCAACGAACCATGGCAGGCAGAAAAGGCAAACGGAGAGAGAAGGAGCGGAACCCCACCCGAGCAGGCGGCGGTGTGCGTGGAGCTGCGGCGGCCGATGTTAAGGCTCGCGGGGGAGGAGCGCCCTTTGAAGATGGGACGGGTACCTACCTGCCAGAGAGAGGCATCTGACCTGGGGAAAGAGACGCGGGGAGCTGACAATGCCTGCGGCTGCTGCATCTAAGATGGTGGCCGTCACTGCGGGGGAGAGCTCAACCCCCCCTCCTCGATGCACGCACGCAGAGGCGGAGAGCCCGGCGGCGGCCACAGCGGCTCAGGAATTCCCCGCTGCTGTGAGTCGGCCCTCATTGGGAGACAGCAGGGACGGGAACCCCCGGTCCCCACACGACGCAGAAGCTGGGCTGCATGGCCGAGAGGGCCAGAGGCGGCGTGAGAAGACGGCGTCCTAGAGCATCGTCCCTGATGGGGACAAAAGGTATGCGGGGGGGGGACCCCTGGCAAATCTTAGAGGAGTCCACTCGCCCCCTGGAGAGGGAGAAAGGGGGAGACACCGGAGAGAGAACCCCCACCCCAGTGCCCATAATGCCGGTAAACCCAGGAATGAGCTGGAGGGATGCAGCTATAGGCAGGCTGGGGAAATACACCTTCACTCCGGGTGAGAGGTGACAGAGTGACGTGAGGCCCCCAAATGGGTCACTAGAGGCACCCGCGAGCCATTTTCAGGCAGCGCTCTCCCGCAGAGACCCCCTCGAGCAAGAAGCCTCTCCAGGCTGGCAAGGGAATTGGGGCCGCAGGCAGATGCGGCGCCTGACATCCAGGGCGCATGTCACAGAGGTCCAGTGCAATCCCCTAGCGACCTCTCCATTGCCTGGTCCGTCCCGGGGGATACACCCATTCTCAGCCCCCCTACCAGTTTGTCCTTCTCGCCGGAGGGAACCCCCCAGGCTGCTGAGACTTTTTCACCAATAAGCATGGTCGCTCTTCCCTCCCCAGTCACTTCAAATACACCGCCAACACCCCAGAGTTTGATTGAAGTTCCGGGCTCCGCGGCCTAGGTGGGCAGCATCCACAGAGAAACCCTCTTTTTTTAGATCAATTCCCACCAGAGCAGATTTTGAGGCGCTTATAACGAAATATGAGATGGCATGCAAGAAGGACATCGCGGAGGTGAGAGGTCACATCCAGGCACTGGACTCTAGGGTTTCAAAACATCAGTCAGTGACCGAGGCGGCTATTGCGGAATTGGCAGCGCGCGTCGACTAACAGAATTCTCAGATCCTACAGTTACAACATGATGACCTGGAGAACAGACACAGACGCAACAATCTACGCCTTAGGGGGATACCAGAAGCCACAGCAGGTGAAGATGTAAAGCAAATTATTACGACCATTTTCAACATGCTTCTGGAAAGGAACATTGATACCCCGATCGAGATTGACAGGGCGCACAGAGCCCTCGGCCCTCGCAACCCAGACCCGACGCGCCCCAGAGATGTAATCTGCGGAATCCACTTTTATAAAATCAAAGAGGAGATCTCCCGTAGGGCCTGGAGGCACGGCCCAGTGGACTTTGACGGGGCCAGCATTTTGATTCTTCCGGACCTTTCTAGACGCACTCTTCAAATGAGAAGGATGTTGAGGCTGATTCTAGAGGTAGTCAGAAGCGCGGGAGCCACGTACCGCTGGAGCTTCCCCTTCCATTTGATAGTCTCCAAAAACCGCGACTCGTTCTCCCTTAGAACGCACCGGGACTTGGATGGGCTGTTTTCCTTTCTGGGCTGCGAACCTGTGCTTGCCCCTAATTGGCTGGCCCCGCCGGCCGAGCCAGTCTCGCGAGGTCCCAGGGGGGGCCCCCCCGTAGGGCCAGATCGGCTAGACCCAGAATAAGAAGTGAGAGAAGGCCCAGACCAACGGACCACGAATCCTGAATGCCTTCCTTCTGCCTACGTTTTTTTTTTTTTTTTTATGCCTCTCTTGAGCGTTACTTTGGAATAATTAGCTCTTTGTGGTTTGATTGTTTTGCTGCTGGACGTGGCTGGCCCGGTCCCAACCGTGCGTCAACGGGGTGAGCTTGAGTCTAGGACCGCTGGTGGCGGGAAAACCGCCCAGATCCACTAGTCCCCCTCTTGGGGGCAGCTTTACCAACGGCTCCCTTGCTGCACGGGGGGGATCGATGACTGGCAATTTACTTGCGCCTCAGCATCATCTTTATATGCCTTAATTCCTGCCTAATGTTTTATGCTTAACATTTATATGTCTTTGTTTATGATGCCTTTGGGAACCAGTAGCCCAGGAAACTTGTGTTGCTTGGGAAGCCCAGGTGGCTCCTACTTCCAGATTCGTCGCTTGACACAGTCCCCCACTTAGGCCGGCTTCAGACTCCTCTCACTGGGAGGTGGTCTGAACCCTAGAGCAGTAGCTACTTAGATTGACACTCCCCTGGTCACGGGCTTGAACTCGTGCTCAGGTTTGTCCCTGTTCTGTGCTTTTTCTCTCTTCTTCTTTGTCTGTGTTTTTCCAATTTGGAGGGAGACTTCCGCTGTACTAGTCTCTGTGACTATACCTGACTCTCGCTTCTCGCACCCCCTTGCCTTCGTCCCTGAGGTGGTAGTGGGGAAATATTCGGACCGGTGGTGGGGGCTTTTATTGCCTTTAGTGGTGTCACGGTCTTCCCGCTTAGACGTTCTAGGTTTTCGCCCTTTGCTGGTCCACTGTTGCAGTGATGAGTGAATTCAGCTTGGTCTCTTTCAATGTGAAGGGCCTAAATACCCCTGAGAAGAGGTCCATGGTCCTGAATAACCTTCGGGCAACGAAGGTACAGATAGCTCTTCTTCAGGAGATGCACTTTAAGGCCTCTAATCTGCCGTCTCTCAGGAACAGACCATTTCCAACCTCTTATCATAGCTACTCCCCGGACTCTAGATCTAGGGGAGTGAGTATTCTGCTCGCCAGATCACTGCCGTGGGAGGAGGTGGGCCCTCTGAGTGGTGGGGAGGGTAGATGGCTCTTTATTAAAGGAAGGATTGGAGCGGAAATGTTCACCTTTGTGAATGTCTATGCACCCAACACGGGGCAGGTTTCTTTTTTGGAAGGGGTTTTGGATGGGCTGGTTGGCTTTGCCGAGGGTAAGTTGGTGGTGGGTGGAAACTTTAACCTCACCCTGGAGCCCCTTGTAGATACTTCTAGGGGCCATACATATATTTCGTATCCCAAGCTTCGGAGAATCAAGAAACTTCTCCATTTCCACCAACTAACTGACCCGTGGCGGGTCTTTAATCCTAATGCAAGGGATTATTCTTTCTATTCAGCCCCTCACAACATGTATTCTAGAATAGACTTCTTCCTAGTCCAACATTACCTCTTGCCACGGGTGACAGGCACAACAATAGGTAATATTACCATTTCGGACCACGCTCCGGTCTCGCTTTAAGCTAGCCACACAAGACCAGGCGCCACGACCCTGGACTTTGAGACTAAATAGTGCCCTTCTACAGGACCCCTTAATTAAAGAAGACGAAAAATCTCCAGGACTACTTTGCGACAAACACCATCCCTGACACAAGCCTACCCATGATCTGGGAAGCACACAAGTGTGTAATCAGAGGAATACTGATTAAGCATGGGGCCAGGGTCAAGCGGGAACAAACTGCTGGACCTTCTCGGAGAAATCCGGAGGTTGGAGTCCCTGCACAAACAGTCACTGGCAGCGACACACTTGGCCACCCTGACCTCCCTCAGACAGCTGCTTAAGGGGATTTTAAACGACACACACAAGCTCCAGCTTGTGAAAACCAGGAAGGTTTTTTACGAGACAGGAGACAAATGCGGTCGTCTTTTTGCCTCAGCTCTGAGGGGAGAAAGGGCCAAAACCTACGTCCCTAGAGTCAGGAATCAAGAGGGAAACATGGTCCACAAGGATAAAGACATAGCGGGGGTCTTTAGGGAGTACTACCAGTACCTGTATAATATCCCTGATACTAGCTTGGGCCCAGGGCGGGTGGAAATTGGTGACTATATTCAGCAATCGGGGATGCCCAAATTTCCACGGACAATTGCAGAGGACTTGGAGGCTCCAATCACCCCGGAGGAACTGGCGCTGGCCATTAAGGGTTCAGCCAATGGGAGGGCACCCCCTAATATATTATAAAACATTCGCAGATACTCTCTCGTCTAAGCTCTTGGGGGTTTTTAACTCGCTTAAGACAGACGGATCCCTACCATTGTATAGCCTGCGTGCCCACATATCGGTGATACCGAAGGATGGGATGGACCCCACTTTGAGCTCCAGCTATAGACCAATATCCCTCCTCAATGCCGACGTTAAGCTTTTCGCTAAGGTGATTGCAAACCGCCTTTCCCCCCATTTAGCTCAAATGATACACCTAGATCAGGTGGGATTTATGCCTCTGAGAGAGGCACGGGACAACACTGAAAAAGCTCTGAACCTCATCCATGCAGCCCTGAGTAGGAAACTTTCGTCAATCATCCTAGCAACAGATGCCGAAAAGGCATTTGACCGGGTACGGTGGGACTTCATGTATGGCGTCCTGGACCATGTTGATCTAGGACCTAACACGCGGACCTGGATTTCAAGCCTCTACCAGCATCCCACTGCCTCAGTTCGGGTCAACGGCATGCTGTCCGATTCGTTTGGCATAGGAAATGGGACGAGACAGGGTTGCCCCCTCTCCCCCTTAATTTTTATCTTGACGTTTGAGCCCTTCCTGAATAGAGTGCGGAGGAACCCGGACATTCGGGGGATATCTCTCCCCTCGGGCCACTATAAAGCGGCGGCTTTTGCTGATTACTCTTTTTTATATCTGGCCCAGAGGTCTCGCTCCCAAATTTAGTACAGGAGTTGGAGCTCTACAGTAAGATGTCTAACTATAAAATCAACTTGCAGAAATCTGAGGCGCTGAACCTAAATTTGACGGCAGATAGGGTAGAGAATCTTCAAAGATCATTTCCCTTTAAGTGGGCAAGAGAGTATATCACTTATCTTGGTATAAAACTGGGTAGATCCTTAGATAAGACATATACCCTTAATTTCCCACCTCTGCTCCAAGCGTTCTCGAAGGACCTCGACGCCTGGTCCCTTAAAAAGTTGTCCTGGTTTGGGAGGTGTAATACCCTTAAGATGAATATACTCCCCCGCCTTTTGTATGTCATGCAGGCACTCCCGGTGGTAGTCCCTAGCGGATTTATGCACAAAATAGGTACCCTCTTTTCTAAGTTTGTTTGGCAAAGGAAAACTCCTAGGATTAGCGGGAGGACTCTGGCGAGATCTAGAGACAATGGAGGGATAGGCCTCCCTGATCCAAATCTATGCAGCTCACCTGACGAGGGTTGTTGATTGGTGCAGGCACTCACAGCACAAACAATGGGTCCAAATAGAACAGGGAAACTCACTGTTTCCCCTTTCAGCGCTCCCTTGGCTGCCGCAACAGGCGCTGTATGTAGAATCGAAGCACCCCACAATTGGGGCATCTCTCAGAATTTGCCACAAGTATTTCCCGAGGGAGGGGGTGTCACCCGCCTTCTCCCCCTTATACCCAATCCTGGGAAACCCTGCGTTTCCTCCTGGGACAAGGGGGGGGGGGACAGCAGAGGGCTGGCTAGGGGAGGGGATAGGCAGGATCAAACACTTCTGTAACTGGGAGGGTTGGAAACCCCTTGACTCAATCTCAAATTCGAGGGCTCTACCTGTGTGGGGCGACTGGCAGCGGATGCAGCTAAACCACTTCCTAGCGACTGAATAAAGGGGGGTGGGAACAGCTCAATCACTATTATTTATACAAAATTATCAGGGCCTGGGAACTAATTTACCGCCCAGTTTAACCCTCTCATCAACTAAATATCAAGCAACAAACATGTCTAGCTGTGTGGAAAGACAGAGATTTGGTTGCATATATCTGCAGATACATGTGGAAGCCACACTGCCCCGACAAGGCACTTGTGTTTAGTGTGGTCCCTACTCTTAATTTTGAGTCCCCAACATTGGGACATGCAATGCAGACAAATATCTGAGAGCTACTCACCTGGGAAGCTGCCAGACTCCCTTTAGAACACTTCACAGGGAGAAATCCATATTGACTGAATTCCTCCCTGCTTGTGCTCATGGCAATTCAAATGAATAAAGGGGGTGGGAGCAGCTCAATCACTATTATTATTATTCAGGGCCTAGCGACCCTGAAACAGCAGGCTAGGCAGCTTAGAGAGACCACGACATTTGAAAAGCTGTGTGAAGAACTGGGACCAGTCCATCCTTTACATATAAAATCCTGGCAAACCCCCCGAATCAAGACCCCCTGGCATCCCTGGCGAAATGGGAGGAGGACTTGGGAATTACTCTTTCGGACAATCATAGGAACCGCATTATACGCTTGGCGCACAAAACTGCCACTTGCACCAGATACAAAGAATGTAATTTTAAGATACTAATGAGGTGGCACAGGGTCCCTACTCTCCTTCACAGGTGGTTCCCTGCAGTGTCCCCCATGTGTTGGCGTTGCAATGAAGCTAGAGGCGATCGCCTACACGTGTTCTGGTCCTGCCCTTTGTTGAGGGATTTCTGGTCTAGGGTTAGAACCACGTTACAACAAGTGACTGACTGGGAGATCCCCGAGGGCCTGGGGTTCTTCCTTCTTCACCACTCAGAGCTGCCCGCCAAGAGATATCAAAGATCTGTTCTTAGTCAGCTGGTGAACGCCGCAAGGGCGTGTATCCCTTCGCTATGGAAGAGCCCTACTTCCCCGAGAATGTCTCTGTGGCTGAGTAAGGTGGCGGAGATAGAGAAATTTGAGGGGATGATTGCGGCAGGCAACGACTCCTCTGAGGACCACCGCATCAAGTGGACCGGCTGGGATATTTTCTCGGAATCCCGAGAATTTCAGATACTACTGGAGACCGGTTAAGGCGGATGCCAGACCTGACCTACTTGCTTCCCCCCCCCCTTCCCCTCACCTCTCCCCCGGCTATTGGGGCAACTTTGGCCCCCTCCCCTGTACTCCCTGGGCTTTCCATTTTGTGCTGGTTTGAAATGTAGAGATTTTCTTTTTGTGCATGCCCGACGTAGTTTTGCACTAAGTGTACTCTGGAATGTCAGGGGTGTTATGTTCAACCCCTTCTTCTGACTGTTTGTACAATTACTTTTGTCTTTGAAAATTGAAAAATAAAGAATATATTAAAAAATTGCTAATACCTTGGCGCGTAAGGCCCCTGCTAAAAAGCGGCACTAAACGCCTAATGTCACTATTTTCCCTATGGAAACTGAGGAGTTCTTTAATCTTTGTGGCTATACCCCGTCTGATGAAGGGGAGCTTTTCTCTGACTCAGGCTCATCTGATGAGAGGCCAAGGGGTCATGACGATTCTGGCTCTGACCCCTGGGCCCCGGATGACACTGACAGATTTTTGACCCAGATTTTTGAGGTTCTGTCCATCACTCCCCCTGTTGTGCCTCCCAGGCAAAGGGGGGATCTTTTCCATACAGCAAAATCACGTTTGGAATTTCCCGAGCAGGCACCTTTCCATAACCTTGTGCTCAAGGAATGGGAGCGCCCCAGGGAACTTCCCGGGGTTCCTAAGTGTTGGGATAGGAAGTATCCCTTTCCTGCTGATGTGGTAAAGTGTTGGTCATCCCCTCCCGAGGTAGAGTCCTAGGGCTATCTAACACCTCTGTCATGCATTCCCCTGACTCTACTACCCTGCGGGATGCTGAGGACCGGCGCATTGACCAGCTGGCATCCCATGCCTTTGCATGTGCGGGGACGGCGCTTCGCCCCGGTCTGTGCCTCTGCCATTACTGCTGTGGCCACTAGAACCCTTATCAGAAATATGCTTGATACTGCCCCTGATGATTTGCCTTGTGAGGTGTTCAGTGCACTCTCCAGGACTGCGCCTGTTTGGGGACCGCCTGGACCTTTTTGCTAAGGGAAGCAGGTTACCCCAGCGCAGGCGGCAATCTTGGCCCTTTCGGGGTCAGGGTTCCTTCTCCTCCCCTTACCGTGGTGCCAGACAGGGAAGGGGGGTTTCCTTTCCTGGGGCCCGGGGAGATTTCTGGGGTAGGGGCAGAGGACGTGGACATCCTGGCCCCTCCTGGGGTCCCAAAGCAAGATCATCCCCCAAGCCCCCTCAGGCGTGATGGGGCACCCTCACCCATCCGGTTGGGAGGACGGCTGCAGCACTTTGCTCACGTCTGGAGGCTTCATGTCTCAGACCAGTGGATTCAGGAGGCAGTGTCCTCCGGTTACAAGATAGTTTGCTGCCCCCCCCAAGATTTATCAGATCCTGGATTCCTCAGGGCCCTGTGGCAGCTCAGGAGCTAGTGCAAGCAGTGCAAGGCCTCCTGGAGCTGGGGTCATCTGCCAGGTCCCCTTAAGAGAAAAAGGCAAGGGCTTTTATTCCAACCTATTCACAGTACCCAAAATAGATGGTTCAGTCAGGCCCATCCTGGACTTAAAGATCCTCAGCAAATTTGTCAGGGGCAGGCGCTTTCGCATGGAAACTCTGCGCTCTGCCATCAGTTCCCTGCGCCAAGGGGACTTCATGACTTCTGTGGACATCAAAGATGCTTACCTTCATATTCCTGTATTCCCAGGTCATCAAAGGTTCCTCAGGTCCGCTCTGATGGATGAACACTACCAGTTTGTGGCGTTGCCCTTTGGTCTCACTTCAGCTCCCAGGGTGTTCACCAAGGTGCTGGCTGGCGTGATGTCTCTGCTAAGGTGTCAGGGCTTCCGCATGCTTCCCTATCTGGACGACATTCTCATCACTTCTCAATCTCTACATCAGGCAGAGTTGGATACTCAGCTGGTGGTGTCCACTCTGGAGTCATTTGGATGGGTGATCAACCACCCACCAGTCCTCGCTGTCCCCTTCCTTGGTAACTCCATTCCTAGGAATGAATCTGGATACAGTTCAGGCAAGGATTTTTCTTCCTCAACAGAAGGTGGATAGTCTGATTGCACAGGCTCAGTTCCTCCTATCCTGTCCTCATCCCTCCATCAGGCAGGGGATGCAGCTGGTGGGCCTGATGGTGGCATGCTTCGAAGCAGTAACCAAATGCAATATAGGAGGTAATGAACACCAAGACAAGACTATGTAATGCGATTCATGATTTAATGCTCAGATTATAGTACAATACAACAGTGCAAGACTATTTACAGTGAAATCAATCAGGTTCTATATGAAAAGGCTAGCAGTATACACATCAAGCACAAGCAGGGAAAATACAAATGCAAAAACTATAATACATGTCTGATAGACAGAAGATTAGATCAAGTTCAAGCAAATCAGAAAGAGTACGTTCAAGTTTGCAGAGTATTTCCCTTTAAGGCATGAATCAAGCAAAAACATAATCAAGCAAAGAATGCAGGTAGGAGCGCTTACAGGCTGACCAGAGGTCGCAAGGACACCTCAACGTTTCGGTCCGGGATAGACCTTTGTCAAGAGGCTAGCGGTATCCATGTTAGGCAGGCAGAGGGTTTTTAAACCTAGTCATGGGTCTCCAGCTGTCAGAAATGATGGCGCCACAGGAGGCGTGCGTGCCGGCGCCATATTGTGACGTCATCAGCAGCACCCGTGACACGTCCCGATCGCGCTGGCCACTGCAGAGATTGCAGGGGAAACCGCGTGATGCACGGGGCGTGTGCGGGCCTGCGGGGGCATATAAGTAAACGAGGAAAGAAACTAGTCAGAAATGAGAAATACAGAGGAACATGCCCTCATCCAAGATGGCGAAAAGCGTCAAACAAACCACACCAAAGATGGCACCCGCAAAAGTGACACCACAGAAGATGGGCTGGCTGTACAGAGACAGTCAGCCCTACGTGCCACAACAAAGATGGCCGCCGGAGCAGCAGCAATAATGAAGAGTGACAGTGTCTGCCTCATTCAATATGGCGTACGTTTAGTTAAGAGATAGATAAACAGTCCAGGAGAGAGGCAAATATACATAACAGCCAACAACAGATATCCATATATTAAATGATGTATTTAGAGTGATTAATCCGATTTGCACACGGCGTTAGGGGCGTGGCAGTAAATGACAGGTCCGATATATGGGAGAACCCTGGTGGAAATAATAGGCAGCTGGAGACCGAGCTGGAGCCCTCTGAATAGACAAGAAAGTTTAAAAATCCAAGCCAGTTCCCGTTGTAAGAGTCTCTTTTCAGTGTCACCTCCTCTATAGGGTAATCTTACTAATTCAATGCCCACAAACCTTAGCTGGCTGATGTTATGTCCCAATTCCATAAAGTGTCTGGCGACAGAGGATTCTGCCCGGCCATTACGGATATCAGACCTGTGCTCACAGATTCTCTGTCGTAGCTCACGTTTCGTTTTGCCCACATACCCTTTACCACATGGGCATTTAATAAGGTAAATTACATTTTTAGATGAACAATTGATGAAATCTTGTATAGGGTACCTTTTACCAGAACTGGGGTGGGTAAAACTGATTGCCTTAGAAGTGTAGCCACACTGGGCACAATGCCCACATGGGTACATACCTTTAGGTTTCTCCATGTCGGAGAGCCAGTTGGATGTCATGGTCGGCTTGGGTGAGTGAAACTCCGCTTTGACCAACGATGACCTCAGATTCCTAGCTTTCCTATAGACTGTTAATGGAGGGTCCTTAAAGGTTTCTGACACCTTCTCATCGGATTGCAGAATTGGCCAATGTTTGCGGACAATCCTCTGTGCCTGAGTGGAAAGTTGGGAAAAATTGAGAATACATGGTATACGTGTGGTGGTATGTTTGGGGCGAAAGGTGCGTAAGGTGGTGTGGTTCAGACCCTTGGCCCTGGCCTGTGCCGTCTGTAGACTGTCGAGTTCATACCCACGCTGTAGTAAATTGTGTATGAGTTCATTAGAATGGAGATCATATAGATCATCTGTGGAGGTTATGCGCCTAATCCGAACAAACTGGCCATATGGTAGACCCTTTAGCAGCGATGGTGGATGGAAGCTTGTGGCATGGAGTAGTGTATTACGATCAGTAGGCTTTTTATAAACATCTGTGGTGAGACAACCATCTATCAATTTGATGTGTACGTCAAGAAAGTTAATCTCAGCGGTACTCTGGTCAATAGAGAAAGAGATGGTCGGGGTACATTGGTTAAGATATGCGTGAAACGACAAGAGTTCATCAAGATGACCGCAAAATCATGAATACATAATCGATGTAGCGCTGCCAGGTGAGTATGTTACGTGAGAAGGCACCCGTGGGATAGATAAATTCAGCTTCAAAGTTGGCCATAAAGAGGTTTGCATAACTGGGTGCCATGTTTGAGCCCATGGCAGTTCCCTGGGCCTGAAAATAAAATTGATCGTCAAAGACAAAGTAGTTCTTAGTAAGGATAATGGTAAGCAGATCGCTGGCCAAGGTTTGTAGACCACCTGAGATAGGGGTACCGGCTAGAGCCCTCTTAATGATGTTGATGCCGTCTGTGTGGGGAATAGAGGTATAAAGGCTCGTCACATCCATGGTTACAAGTATACAGTTGGAAGTCAGGGTACCAAAGGAGTTTAACTTATTGAGAAAATCTGTAGTGTCTTGTAGAAAAGACGGGGTGGCCAATACTAATGGTTGCAGAAGGCGGTCTAAGAAAATAGCCGGATTCTGGAAGACAGAGTTCGTGCCTGCCACAATGGGGCGGCCGGGTGGTTTATGGAGTTTTTTATGTATTTTCGGTAAACAGTAAAACAGCAGAATCAAGGGGTGATCTGTCTTCAGAAATCTGGCTAGTTTGTCATCAATAAGAGAGTCATCGAGTGCCTTATCGATTAACGAGTCTATTGTGTTTTTAATGTCCTGTGTCGGATCCTTGGCGGTACGTATATATACAGAGGCATCATTCAATTGACTTAAAATTACCTCTTTATAGTCGGTGGAATTCATAACAACTATGGCTCCACCCTTATCAGCAGGTTTAATGGTGATAAGGGGATTATCACAAAGTGCCTTAAGGGCTTGTTTCTCTTTGAAGGAGAAATTCTGTTGTCTAGGTGTCATGGGAGCCTTCAACAGATTCACGTCATGTTGGACCAGATTAATAAAGGTCTCAACAGCATGATATGTTGGTGGGGGATGCCAGGTACTTTTAGGTTTACATGTACTAAGATCAATGCCAGAGGGGTGGCCGGTAGCGCGGTCATCAGATGCAGGGTGATACATAAAGAAGGACTTAATGCGTAGTGATCTAAAGAATTGTTGTAGCCCAATTTGAATATCAAAATGGTTCCCCTTGTTAGTAGGTGCAAAAGTAAGACCCTTGGACAGTACCTTAATTTCAATATCCGTTAATGCGTGTTCAGAAATGTTGATCACTGTGGAGCAGTCCTGCTCCTGGTGTTGTATTTGATTCGGGATGGTGGAGGTCGGCGGCTGCCCCTTGGGCCTCCTTCTGCCCCTCCTTGTCTTTGTTGTTTTCTTCTGTTTGTGGGCGGATCCTGTTGGCCTTGCTCTAAAAAATCGCTGCTGGATGTAGAGGAGGAACTACTTGATCCAGGGTCAGTGGCCAGGCGAGGGTTATTATTAAATGTACGCTGCCTACGGTGTTCCCGCCAAGTATAGACGCGGCCCTCCTGATAATCTAGAGCATCGCGTCTATACTTAAACTGAATTGTGTCTTGCCTATATTGCTCAAGGCTGGTATTACAGGTTTCTAAAAAGGTTTTGAAGGAGTCTAAGGGTAATTTCGTTTCAAGTTGTGTTTTGAGAGACTGCACCGAATTGTTAATGGCAACAAGTTCAGCCTGTATGCCGGTAATAGTAAGGGCAATTAAGTCCAGGCTGCACTTATTTAGAATTTTGTGCCAATCCGCCACAAACTCCTTATTTTGCTGGCAAAAAGTGGGTCTAATGGGTAGGCGTAGACCTCTCGGTATACGCTTGGACTTGAGATATTCAATTAGAGTATCCGAGTGCAATTGATACTGGATGGATTTTTTAGACAGTTGTTCAAACTGTTTTTTAAAGGCAGTTTGGTCATTGACCAATGGACTTTCAGATCTGGAATATTGTGCAATGATTGAATCAACCTGGACCTGGCTGAAGGCCAGGGTGTCAGCCTGTTCACTGGTAATGGTGTTGATGTCACCAAAAGACATCCTCAGTAGTAGCAAGGAATTCAGGTGCTCAATCAACCTGGTAGGCAGAAAAACATACAAATTAGTAAAACTGGTTGTGGCACACTGCTAAGAAAAATGACATCTATCGTGTCATAAACAGCATAAAAAGAAATGTAAGGATCGAAGCTTCGAAGCAGTCCCTTATGCTCCGTTCCACTTGTGGCCTCTGCAACTTCACCTATTGTCAGTATGGGACAAGGACCCAGCGTCCCTGGACGGGGTCTGTGTGCTCTCCCCTCTGGTCAGGAGGTCCCTCTTGTGGTGGATGGACTCAAGGAACCTGTTGGGGGGCAGATCCTTTCTTACCCCTTCCTGGGAGACGGTCACCACGGATGCCAGTCTGTCAGGTTGGGGGGGTTTCTGGAGGTCCCTGCGGTTCCAGGGGAGGTGGGGTCCTCAGGAGGCCCACACACCTATCAATGTCTTGGAACTGCGGTCGATCAGGTTAGTTCTGGCTCAATTGACTACTCACCTTCGGGGCCTGCCTGTTCAGGTGCGCTCGGACAACCAGACGGAAGTTGCCTACATCAATCATCAGGGAGGGACCCGGAGCAAGGGGGCCCTCCAGGAAGCGTCTCTGATCCTGACTTGGGCGGAGGCCAGTGTCCCCTGCATATCGGCTGTGTACATCCCGGGAGTGGAAAATCACCTGGCGGACTCTCTGAGCAGGGGGACCTCTCGCCAGGGAGAATGGTCCCTATGCAGCAGGGTGTTCCAATCTCTGTGTCACCGTTGGGGCCTACCAGATGTGGATCTGTTTGCGTCCCGTCACAATCACAAGCTACCAGCCTTTGTCTCTCTGTCCCAGGATCCTCTGGCCTTGACCACGGATGCTCTAGCAATGTCATGGCAGGATTTTCAGTTTCTGTATGTCTTCCCTCCGTTCCCCCTGCTGGGTAGGGTTCTGCGCAAGATTGCTCTGGAAGGGGTGCCAGTGATTCTGGTGGCCCCCAGGTGGCCAAGAAGAGTGTGGTTCGCAGACGTGGTGCAGCTGGCAGTAGATCAGTACACTCTGCCCTTGGTGCCAGATCTGCTCACTCAGGGCTCTCTACGCCATCCCAATTTACAAACTCTGGCTATGACGACCTGGCTGCTGAAACCTCCATCTTGATGGAGAAGGGGCTGTCTTCTTCGGTTGTGGATACTTTGATAAAGGCTAGGAAGAAGTCGTCTTCTTCCATTTATTACAGGGTTTGGCGTGCCTACATTGACTGGTGTGAGTCTAAGTCTCTTCCCTGTCATGTGTTCTCTATTCCCAGGATCCTGGGGTTCCTGCAGCATGGGTTGGAGATGGGGCTCCAACTCAGTACTCTGAAAGGGCAGGTTTCTGCCCTGGCTATTTTCTTCCAGAAGTCCTTTGCTCAGCACCCTCTGATCAGGACTTATTCTTAGTATACAGTACGTCCTGCTCCAGATATAGTACTTACACTTGGGGTTATCCTCCGCCAGATGGCGCTGCACTGCAGAGACATGCAAAACTGGCTCCTCCCGGCCCCTCAAATACCCAGGAACCTCCCACAAATCCCCAGATTTCTCCGCAGTGCTTACTGCAAAGACATGAAGTATCACTCTCTCGCAGGTGAGCGGGGCTATTAAAGCCTGCGGCCCTGTTGGACTATTCCCACCCGTCCTCCTTGTGATGTGCCTCCCAGCCGGGGCTGCGCTGGTTGCACCATGCGTGCTTATGGAGCGCTGCTCCACCGCAGTCCCCCACCAAAGGGTAGGCGGTGTAGGCTGATGGTGAGCCTCTATGGGATGCCCCGCCCGCATTATTGCCCCTCGCCCCATGTAGCGGTGGGCCCTGTATGAAGGGCTGCCATTTTCCCTCGTTCCCCCCGTAGTCGGGGGGGGGGGGGGAGAAAGGGGGGGTGCCTGTAGTGTCTGTGTAGGATTGCACGTATATGGCACTTTGTCTGTCTTTGGACTTTTATATATATGGTGTCACCCACCGCGCCTTTTTGTGTTTTACTCTTATAACCTCAGACACCTCTGTGTCCTCATTGGCGCTCTTCGGGAGGGCGGGGCCTGGTCTGGCGCGCTCCGCGTCATGGCTCGCTCTGGCCCGCCCTTCGAGGCACATGGCGCCATTTTGTCCGCGCGCGACGAGTGGGACGTTCCTGCTTACCTTGGTCCGTAAGTTCCCTCTCGGGCGGCTTATACTCATTGTAGTGTTTCGGTTCTGACACCATTCTTTTCTCATTGTATCTTTCAGACTGGTGAACACCATTGGCTTCTCCCGGTCCGGTGTATTTGATAGCGGGCCTTGTAAAATTCTCCCACTAAAATCCCTAGCGGGTCTTTGGGGCATCCAGGGTTGCTTATAGCGTCAATCCCTGCTGGCATATTGAGCCTAAATAATCACCATATGGAGGCATCTCAGAATTATGTGACCGGTGTCCCCCTGGGACAAGACCGGCTGTGTATAGGGTGTGGACAACCCCATGCTGATGCTGACAGGGCACGGGTCTGCGTACCCTGTGCCGAGCAAGCACTGGCTCTGCAATCATGCCTGCCAGTGGCTGCACCTCGTTTCAATTCGCCTATCTCCCCATGCTTAAATCTCACTCCTGATGAGTCGCATACAAGTGGGGATTCGCAGACTGTTGTGTCTTCTAGACTGCCTACGGCTGAACAGATTATTGCGAGGTTGTCAGAGCGCAAGAGCCCTGGTAAGAAGCGGCACTTGACGCCTCATGTTACTGTTTTCCCTATGGGAACTGAGGAGTTTACTACTCGGTGTGGTTATACCCCTTCTGAGGAAGGAGAGCTCTTCTCTGACTCAGGCTCATCTGATGGGCCGGGGAGTCATGACGATTCTGGCCATGAATACTGGGCCCAGAGTGACACTGATGATCTGTTGATTAAGGTCTTTGAGGTTCTGGCTATCTCTCTCCCTGGTGAGGCTCCCAAGCAGAGAGGGGAGCGTTTCCATAACAGCAACAGCACGTTTGGAATTCCTAGAGCAGGCACATTTCCATACTCTTGTGCTCAAGGAATGGGAGTGCCCCAGTAAACTGCCAGGGGTCCCAGGGGACTGGGATAGGAAGTACCCTTTCCCCCCTGAGGTGGTTAATTGTTGGTCATCCCCCCACGTGGTGGATGCCCCGATCATAGAGGTTCCTACCCCCCCCTTTATTGCAGCTCCTGCTTATACTACCCTTTGGGATGCTGAGGACCGGCGCATTGATCTGCTGGCCTCCCACGCCTTTACATGTGCAGGGACGGCGCTGCGCCCGGTCTGTGCCGCGGCTATTACTGCCGTGGCCGCTAGAACCCTAATTAGCAAGATGCTTACTCGTCCCCCCGATGATCTACCCTGGGATGTGTTTAATGCACTCTCCAGTTGTGATGTGTTTGTAAAATGTATCCTATTAGCATTGGATGACACCATTAGAATGTGTACAAGAACTTCTGCCCTTGTGGTGGCTATACTGATGTTCCTTTGGGCCTACGGCCACTCCATCCTGAATGTGCCCGATCTCGTCTGCTTTCTGGAGTTAGGCGGCTTTGGCCATGGTCATTACTTGGATGGGATGGTCCCTTCTGGTCCTAGGAAAGGGTTTTTGGCTTCTGCCAAGTCTACTGTTAGCGATTGGATCCGTCAGACTGTTACTCAGGCCTATTATTCCAAGGGGAAGAATCTTCCTTTTCGCCTTACTTCTTATTTTACTCGTGCTTTTGGTGCCTCTTGGGCTTGCAGCACCAGGCTTCTGTTGAACTGGTTTGCTAGGCTGCTACTTGGCCTTCTGTTCATACCCTTTCAAGCTTTACAAGGTTGATGTTAGGGCCTCAGCGCATGCTGTCTTGGCCGCTTGGTTATACAGGTGCCAGTGGTTTTAAACTGTCGGCTGTTGTCTTTTTTGTTGGGGATCCCACCCTACTTTATGGACACTGCAATTGGATGTCCCAAATGTAAGTACTATATCTGGAGCAGGACGACGTACTGTATACTAAGAATAATACAATTCTGTGAAATACTCACCTGTAGAATTGATATTATTTGTATACAGTACGTCCTGCTCCACCCCACCCTGGTTTTTGCATTATTCTGGATCCCCTGTATGGTGATTGTTACCATTGTTATAGTTACCAGTTTCGGTGGTTAATTCTCCCGGCTTCTTATTCACTGCTTTTCAATGCTGGGGACAGACGTTTGCAGACGTTTCGCATTAACTGCTTCCTCAGTGCACTCTCTAATAAATGATACAATTATTAGTCATGTATTCAATCAGACATATATTTGTTGTGAAAGGTACATCTCATGATAAAAAAAGGGGAGGGATAAATTGGTACCTCTGTATGAAGGAGCGCTTGCTTTCGCTTTAGTCAGGTTAAATCTTCTTTTAATTATCTATAGTAGATAAAAATGGATGTAAGTATAGTCCTAATTGGTAGTTCACCTTTTTTAATAGTAATCACTGGTAGACGGCTGGCGCTATATATCTTTATATTTGCTGCAGAGTCAGGATATGCTGTGGAGAAGTCTCTGAGTTAGTGGCCAGCAGACAAGGGGAGAGATATAGGTAATAAGGAGTAAGGTGATATTACTTACCTCTTGTCCAGAGTTCTATTCTATAGAACGGGTGGCGTCTGAGGTCCCGCTCCCGCCTGCGTGCTGGATAATGCGCCGCACTGCAAGGAAGTGGCCGTGCGCGTTTTAATCCGGCCGACAGGTATTTAAGGGGGCTGGGCTTCGGCGTCTCGGGGCCGCTCGTACGTGTCAGAAGCGTCTGACACGCATACCGTTGTCCAGATAACGGGTGAAGGAGTGACGCCTGGTAGCGCGTCACTTCCAGGCCGGACGGCCCCTATAGGCTCTGGAAACAGAGGGATTATAATGGCGCCATTTTGTTGTAGTTTGGCCCTTCCAGGCTCTAAAACTATGGGGGATAGTGGTGGCGCCATTTTGTTGTAGTCAGGCTATCGCCCTGTGAAGGGAAAAGAAGCGCTCCTTCTGTGTTTCATATTGGTACAGTTTATTGGGGAATTATACAACTTTGTGACATTAGTTATTCTTCTTATTTTTGAAATATAATTAAGAGTATGCTCATAACTAGTATGTGTTAAGGATTCTTTATTTTGTGTGTGCTGTCAGCAACCGATGTATTAGTAGCGTTAGTGCTGGTGATTATATATGGGGCCAAGGGGGGGCAAGACTTAAGGCTCATATTAATGTATGTTTATTTTGGCTTATATGTCAGTATATTAGAGGGTATGTGTGTGTGTATGGGGGGAGAGAGAGAGAAATTCACTTTCTGGATATAGGGATTAGGCGAAGTTTATTTCAGAAAGGGAACATAGCTACAAGTTTCATTCAGCCCTGGGGAAATATGAGCTTTTAGTTTGGAAATCCACTTGGTTTCTAGTTGTAGGGTCTTTTTCCGGATGTCACCTCCTCTGGGGTGGCTATGTATTCTGTCTAGGACTTGGAAGG
The DNA here is from genome assembly GCA_027917425.1 of Gastrophryne carolinensis. NCBI lineage: Eukaryota > Metazoa > Chordata > Amphibia > Anura > Microhylidae > Gastrophryne > Gastrophryne carolinensis. The sequence goes on from CM051243.1 coordinate 114,911,883, forward strand.
CAATGTCCATTGTGTTCCCTTTGTGGTAGTTAGTCCAATGTCTCCCTACTGGGGTCAGTAGGTTTTTGTTTTTTATGTCCCTGGTGTGCTCATAGATGCGTGTTCTGAGCTTTCTATTTGTTTTTCCTATGTAAAATTTTGGGCAATTGCATGTTAGAATATAGATCACATCAGTGGTATTGCAGTTTGCATAGTGCTGTTGTTTTATGGTCTCTCCACTGTGCAATTCTATATTCGGTCCCGTTTTGATGTACTGACAGGTCGAACATCCCTCACATCTATACGTACCTACCACCTTACAGCATTTCTTTTTAACTTCTTTGGTGAAGTGGCTGTTGACTAGTTGGTCCTTGATCGATTTACCTTTCCTAAAGGTGATTCTTGGGGTGTCGGAAACAAAAGCCCCAATTTCTGGGTCCCTCCGGAGGATGTGCCAGTGATTCAGTAAGATGTTTCTAATTGTCTGATGTTGTGCGTTGTAGGCGAGTATGACTGGTGTGTGCTCTAGTTTTTTGTTTTTGGTCTGGTGCGACCCTGTGTCTAGAAGGGATGTTCGGTCTCTGGTCTGTACTTTGTTGTATGCCCTTTTTAAAGTTCTGTTGGAGTATCCTCTCTGTTTAAGTCTATGTCTAATCCCATCTGCTGCTGTCTTGTAGTCTTCCGGGGTAGTACAGTTTCTCTTGGCTCTCAAATACTCCCCGTAAGGAATGCTTTTCTTGAGGGAGGTGGGGTGTGCACTCGTTGCCCTCAGGATGTTGTTTGCTGCTGTGGGTTTCCTAAAGAAATTAGTAGATATGGTGCCATTGGGGTCTTGTCTAATTTTGAGATCTAAAAAGCTAATTTCTTGGTGGTGGTGTTCTAGTGTGAACTTCAAGTTTAGGGTATTTTTGTTTAATGTTTGGACAAATTCTACCAGTAATGGAGTGGTGCCGTCCCAAATAATGAATATATCATCGATATAACGATACCACGTGATGACATGTTCCATGTATTTGCTGGTGGTCTCTTCATCCCAGATTTTCCCCTCCCACCACCCCAAGTACAGATTAGCGAAGGAAGGTGCACCGATTGTGCCCATCGCCGTCCCTTGCTGCTGATGATATAATTGGTTTCCAAAGAGGAAGGTGTTATGAGTTAGGATAAATCTCAGTAGTTCTAACAGGAACTGGTTGTGGTCGTATTCAGACAGTTCTAATTGGTCTAGATAGTATTTCACTGCCTTTAGGCCCTGGATGTGGGGGATGCAGGATTAGAGTGCTTCTACGTCGAGGGTAACCAGTCTTGAGTTTGGGGGTACAGTCATGTCGTGGAGGATTTTTAGTAGATGTGGGGTGTCTCTGACATATGATGAGAGTGATTCAACGAAGGGTCTAAGGAAATGGTCTACATACTCACTAGCTCTGCTGGTGAGTGAATCTATCCCCGCAACTATGGGGCGGCCTGGGGGGTTGATCTTATTTTTGTGTATTTTGGGTAGAGCGTAGAATGTTTGTATCACTGGTTCTTTCACTGTCAGAAATTCCCATGTGGACTTGATGACTTTGTGCATATATGCTCCCTTTGAACCTGTGCAGGATGCTGCCCTTGCCATTCTTACGCTCAAGATTGTCTTTCTGGTGGCTATCAAGCCCCCTACTATGAGAGACACCAGGATAAGGTGGTGTTTCGTTTCAAGCCAGACTTTCTGCCTAAGGTAGTGTCTGCGTTTCATCTGAATCAGGACATTGTTCTTCCTTCTTTGTGCCCTAATTCTAGTAATGCTAAGGAGAGGGTCTTGCATTCTTTGGATGTGGTTAGGTGTCTGAAGTACTATCTGATGGCTACTGCACCCTTCAGGAAAACTGATGCTCTCTTTGTGGTCCCTTCTGGGCCTAGGAAGGGTTTGGCTCCTGCCAAGTCCACTATCAGCAAATGGATCCGTCAGGCTGTGATTCAGGCCTACTCTGCTAAGGGGAAGAATCCTCCCTTCCGCCTTACTGCTCATTCCACTCGTGCTATTGGTGCTTCTTGGGCTTTTCAGCACCAGGCTTCTGTTGAACAAGTTTGCAAGGCCGCTACTTGGTCTTCTGTTCATACCTTTTCTAAGTTTTACAAGGTTGATGTTGCGGCCTCAGCTGATGCTGCTTTTGGCCGAAAGGTTCTGCAGTGGTTTAAACTGTCTGCTGCTACTTTTTCTTGGGGATCCCACCCTACTTTATGGACACTGCTATTGGATGTCCCACGTGTAAGTAATCTTTCTGGAGCAGGACGTACTGTATACTAAGAATTATACAATTCTGTGATTACTCACCTGTAGAATTGGTATTATGAGTATACAGTACGCCCTGCTCCACCCCACCCTTGGTTTTGCATTATCTTGGATCCCCTGTATGGTGATTGTTATGATTGTTATAGTTGATAGTTTGGGTTGTTTAATTCTCCCGGCTTCTCGTTAACTGCTTTTCAATGCTGGGGATTTGTGGGAGGTCCCTGGGTATTTGAGGGGCCGGGAGGTGCCTGTTTTCGATGTCTCTGCAGTCCAGCGCCATCTGGCGGAGTAATACCCACGTGTACGTAATCTTTCTGGAGCAGGACGTACTGTATACTCATAATACCAATTCTACAGGTGAGTAATCACAGAATTGTATTTTTCCCTGCTGTTTTGTGTCAACATTGGTCAGTATTTTTGTTTTACACCGATCATACATTTTAATTTTGTGTTCCTATTAATCCATTCTGGTATACCAACCCAAATGCGAGCCAATTTCCTGCTGACTTGACTGCAATACATCTAAAACTTAAACTCCACACCCTTACAAGAAACAAGTGTATAAATGGGATGCCCTGAGCCTGTGGGTGGACCTAGATTTAGACAAAGGGGACCTGAATCAGGGATTGACTTGGTGTCCTGCCCTTTTGTGTGTTTGGATTAGTATTCCCTGGGGCTGGTCTGGGCCACTTGGTGCATTGGCTGCTTTGCCTCCCTCCTCCCCTTGACTATTGCTTTCCTATAGGAAAACTAGGAAAGATAATGTATAATGCTTTTTTTGTGAGGACTTCGGGGAGTTTCCCTGGTACCCCCTTCCTGCCAGTCTGCTGCTGCTGCACTGTGGCAGGTTTTTATTCTAAGCATACAGCACGTCCTGCTCCAGGATAGTAATAACGTGGGTAATCCTCCGCCTCAGGCGCCGTGCACTGCAGACATGTAGAAAACAAGCTCCTCCCGGCCCTACATATACCGAAGGACCTCCCACAAATCCCCAGATTTCTCTGCAGTGCTGGAACTGCGAAGACATGAAGTATCACGCTCTCGCAGGCGAGCGGGCCTTACGGCCCAAGGTCCTGTGGGACTATTTCCACCCGTCCTCTTCAGAAGAAATATGCCTCCCAGCCTGGGCTGCGCGGGTCGGGTGAAGGTAGGCAGCACCTGGTGTGCTGAACGGAGACATGCTCCACCGTAAACCCCCTCATAGTGTATGCCCCTCCCGCAATCTTGCCCGTTCCCCTCACAGACTTAGTCCATGGACACCGTCCGCTTCCTCCCGTAACTCGGGGGAAAAGAAGGGGGGGGGGGGTTATGTGTGGCAGCCCCAGTGCTAACTTCACTTTTAGACCTTAGTTTTTTATTATTGGGGTCAGTGTCGCGCCTTGATATACAGTGCGCGCTGTTGTTTTCATTAACAACTTGCCTAGTAAGGAGCATCATTCCAGCGTGTCAGTATTTTAGACGTACACCTTATCCCAACTGTTCTTCGTTTTTGCCGTTGGTCAGAGCTTCGCGCTCTTTGGGGTAGGTGGAGACTCGGCATGACGCGCTTCGCGTCACAGCCCGGCCTGGCCCACCCCTCGAGGTTCTCTTGGCGCCATTTTCACTATTTTCGCGCGCGCATGGTGCGGTTCGCCTCCTCCCTTGGTCATGTAAGTGCCCTCTGGGGCGGCATGGTTTCTATTTCTTCAAGGCTGCGCATGGCACTGACTCCACCCCTCTTGTCCCATTATGTCTTTCAGACACCAGGACTTCGGTGGCTTCCCCCTGCCTAACATATACTACAGCGGGTCCACTTTACAAATTCTCCCACATTACTAGCGGGTTTTTGGGGCATCCAGGGTTGCCTATTGCATAAATCCCTGCGGTCATACTGCTTAATAATCACCATATGGAGGCATTTCAGAATTATGTAACCGGGGTCCCTCCGGGACATGACCGGCTGTGTGCAGTGTGTGGTCAGCCCTAGGCTGAGGCTGACAAGGCACGGGTCTGCGGACAGTGTGCAGAACAGGCAGGTTTGCCAACGGAGGCACCTCCCTTCCTTACTCCCGTCTCTCCGGTCCCAAATATCACTCATGACGAGTCCCACTCGAGCGGGGATGACCTGCAATCCGTGCCGCGCGTGTTGCCCACGGCGGAGCAGGTGCTTTCTGGATTGGCGGAGCGTATGGGCCCTGGTAAAAAGCGGTCCCTGACGCCTCCTGGCTCCCCGGTTCCTGACAACACTGATGACTCTGCTGATATGCAGGACCCTGACCCTTCTGAGGAAGGTGAGCTATTCTCAGATTCGGGCTCCTCGAACGGGATGCCCGGGGGCTGTGATGATTCTGAGCCCGGTTCTTGGGGTCTGTGTGACACAGATGAAATTCTTATTAAGATTTTTGAGGTTTTGTCAATTTCCCCACCTGGGGAGATCCCCAAGCCTAAGAAGGAGAGTTTCCATACAGCGCCGCTGCGCTTGGAGTTCCTAGAACAGGAACATTTCCAGAATCTTATATCCCAAGAATGGGAATCGCCTTGTAAGCTTAAAGGGGTCCCAGGGGTCTGGGAATGGAAGTACCCTTTCCCTCCTGATGTGGTTCATTTATGGTCAGCTCCCCTGGTGGTGGACGCACCGGTTATAGGGGTCACAAACCCCCCTTTCATGACGGCTCCTTTTTACCATACCCTTCGGGATGCCGAGGACCGGCGCATTGACAGACTGGCTTCCCACGCCTTCTCGTGTGCTGGGACGGCTCTGCGCCCGGTTTGTGCCGCGGCCATCACTGCGGTGGCCGCCAGGACTCTTGTCAGAAAAATACTAGATCACCGCCCTGAGGACCTCCCCTGGGGGGTGTTTAATGCGCTATCAGACTGTGAAGCGTTTGTGAAGTTTATTCTATCAGCACTGGATGACACCATTAAGATGTGTGCTAGAACCTCAGCCCTTGTGGTAGCTATTCGCCGCCTGGTCTGGCTGCGACAGTGGGGTGCTGACGAGGCTACAAAAAAGGCTCTCACTTGCCTTCCATTCAGAGGACGGCGGTTGTTTGGGGCCCGTTTGGACCTTTTTGGTAAAAAGGGTTGCGCAGAAGGCCGCTCCGGCCTCCACGAGGCAGGGTCACCCCTCCACCTCCCTACGTTAGTGTCAAACGCGAACCTGAGGTGTTCTTCCAACTGTGCGGTGTGGATTTCCACCATGGGGCGGGCAGGCAGCGCCCTGGGCCTTCTGGCAGGACTAAGTCCAAATCTGCCAAGACCTCCCAAGCATGAAGGGGCGCCCTCGCCCCACTGGGCGAGGGTACTGCTGCAGCAGCTGTCTCCCATCCAGGAATATACCTTCTCCTTCTGGTGGCTCCAGGATGTATTTCCCCTGGACACAGGATGGCTTTTGCTGGGCGGTCCCTCTCAGTGATTGTCGGGGTGCTTCTAGCCCCTGCTTTTCCTTCAGGAATTGGCGCAGGCCGGACTGGGCCTACAGTGTTTGGGCTTACTTACAGGTTGCTCTTAACGGTATGGGGCTATGGCCTCTATATTATCCTTCCTCCCTCCCTCAACAGTATGAGGCAGTCTGTGCCACGTTGGCCTATGGCAGGCTTGGCAATTCTACCTTCACAGGCAGTCCCTATATGACACCTCTGTCTTGGGTCACGGGCCCCCTGTGCAAGGGTGGCTTCCGGCCTCTTGTGAAGTACTAGATCTTCTTAGTTCCCTTGTGTCTGCTGGACACCAAGACCATTTCTAGATAGTGTTGCAGGACCAACCCTGCAGATTGAGGCATTATTTGGGGCCTCTCTTTCGTTCCCAGGCTACTCGCCATGGCATGAATGGGGGTGATGTCTCTGACACACCTGGGGGGGGGGGGGGGGGGCGTCTGCGTTAGGACCTACCGGGTCGTCTTCCTTACTCCCCAGTCTCTGCGTCAGGCCGAGTGGATTGGTCGGCCAGCGGTGTCCCCTGGGAGCTACTGGATGGTTGCTCAGTCACCTAAATCCCTCATGGTCCCTTATCCGCTATTCCCCATTCCTGGGATTCGGTTCAGGCTTGAAGCCTTCTTCTCTGGCAATAAGGGGACTCCTGGTTACGGGGGCTCTGCCCCCCTTTACTGGCGCAAACCTTCACCAGGCGGTATGGCAGCTGGTGGGCCCGTTGGCGGCACATCAAGATGATGTCACTTATATAGTGAGCCCTTGGGCTCTTCGGCACAGTAGGTTATTGAGCTTACATATGTTCCAGCACCCTGGTGCTTGGTCTGTGCTCATGCCCCCTTGGTAAGGTGGTTCCTCTTGAGCTTCTCATATTTAAGGGCCCCGTCAGGGGGCACCCCCCTTCCTTACTAGCATCTTCCATTCACGTCACCCTGGGTACCAAGTCTCGCAGGTTTGGCGGGGGAGGGGAATTTCTTCCACAATCCCCGTGGTTTCTAGGTAGGGTCCCCTAGAGGGTCCATCTTACCTGCTGGTTTTGTTGAAACGGTGTGCCCTCCGTTGACTCTATATGGCTGGACTTCTCCTCCTTTAGGATCGGTTGGTTTATTGGGGGACCCCTGGTCTGTTGAATGACAATGGCCTGTTTTACTACTGGTCTAAAGATTGAGGCAGGATGCTCCCTCTGGAGGGTCCCTGATCCTGCCTTGGGCGGGGGTCTACTTCCCCTGCTTCTCAGCGGTATTCGCTTCAATGGATGCTCTTAGCAGCAGGTTATGCTATCCTGGTGTCGCCGGGGAGCCTAGCGTGGCTCTGTTGCGTCTCCCTCCTAACACAGGGGCTCTGCCCTTGTTTTTACTGTCCCAAAATATTCTGACTCTGGTCTGTGGGGCTAAGTTTTTTAGGCATAGACTTGTTATTTATATGCCTTCTCTTCATCACCCTACTTGGGGGGTTCTGCGCACGGTTGGCCTGATAGAGATTCCCGTGAGATGGATGGCCTGGGTGGCCTTATGAGCTGTGGCTCGCAGATGCCTCTGCTGACTTGTTCGCTCTCTCAGGAGTGCGGTTCTACCCTTGTCAGGCCCCTTCCCTTGTCCCAATATAAGTTTCCTGTCTGGGGATTGACAGCTGATTCATTCACCCCTTGGAGACGGGCCTTATCTTCTGGATGACTTAGTATGAGGGGGGGCAGGGAGCAAGCTCCCCAGCCTCCACTTCCTCCGTCTATGGGTTTTTTTTTGTGGTAAACCATATTGATTGGCATGGGCTTTGGTCTCTTCCCTGTTAAACGTTCTCGGTCCCCAGCGCCTTTAAAGTCATTACAGCGTAAGTTGGGGTTGGCTCCCCATCTGGGGACCCTGAAGGTGCAGGTTCTGTTCTGGCCTTTCCTGCAGGAGTCTGGTTCTGTCACCCTCGTGGGGAATTCCTTTGGGGATTGCTTAGCTGCATCTCCCAAGTAGTTCCATGGTCCCTGTGGGGATCAATTTTCATTTTTACCCTGCGGATTTTTCTGGGGACTTTTTCTGGACACTGTCTGAGCTGCCTGGTAGTCCAGGTCGCTTCTCTGGGGCCTCCCGACTCCGTCAGACGTGTGCCTAAGAAGGTGGATCTGGTTACAGGCACCCCCATACCTTGGGGGTGTTCCTTCTTACGACGGGCCTCCGGTCCAAGTGGTCTGTAGGATCATTGTTTTAGTCCTTTAGTCTAACTATGGACTTTATTCTTAATAATACTAATATGAGGGGCTACATTCCCTCTACAGGTGTTGCACTTTTCCCCATGAGGGTTTTCTTGGTCCTTAGGGGGACCGATGCTCTTGGTGTCTACGGGCGCCTCTTTATCTATGCGCCTGATATCTCCTTCCAGCGCCATTGCGCCTTTGGATTAATCCTTTGGATGTCTCCTCATCCTGAGTGAAGCCTTGGCTTCGTGTTAGTTAGGGGTCAGTATTCCCGCCTTGGTCGGGTGACCTGTTCTGTTTCCCTTAGGGGGTGTTACAAGTTGTGCCACGAGGGTTCCTTGCCTGTGGGCTGGTTGGGTCATTGCACTGACCTATATTTCTCTTTAGGGGAAAGAATCTCCCCTTTTTCTGTTTTTCCGTTATATTGGTGCCTGGGTTCCATTGGCCCTTCAGCACCAGGGTTTTTTCTGTTGATTAAGTTCCTAGACTTATGGCTTGTCTCTGTTCATACCTTCTGGTCTTGTTATGAGACTGACGTTAGAGCCTTTGCTCATGTCATGCCTGTTGCAAGTTTTGCGGGTGACAGCGCCTTTACTGTCCGCTGTGCCTTGTTTTTTCCTGGGGATCCCACCCTGCTTATGGACACTGCTATTGGATGTCCCACATGTTATTACTATCCTGGAGCAGGACGTGCTGTATGCTTAGAATAATACAACTCTGTGAAGTACTCACCTGTAGAGTTGATATTATATGCATACAGCACGTCCTGCTCCACTCCACCCTGGTTCACTTGTTCTGGATCCCCTGTATGGTGATTGTTATCAATAGATATTATTACCAGTTTTTCTGGGTGGTTGTTCCTCCCGGCTTCTATTCTCACTGCTTTTCAATGCTGGGGATTTGTTTTCTACATGTCTGCCGTGCACGGCGCCTGAGGCGGAGGATTACCCATATGTCTACAGGTGAGTACTTCACAGAGTTGTATTTCTTACTAGGTTAGGGCAGCGGGGTCTGGGCGGGGGATGCGGACCTGTCTGAACTGTTTTTTTTTTTTGCGCTTCTTTGTAGGTTTTATGGCCCATCATATCTTCAGGGAAGGGGGCTGGGCCACACGTTGCTTGCACTTCCTGTTTGTGTCCTGGCTCCTCCCCTTTCTCAATAATCTAAGGGCTGGCTTCATGTTCCTTCCTGGCTGCCTTTACTGTGCAGCTACTTCAGGTTTTCTTGGACAGTGGCCTTACTTACTGGGCTCTCTTCTGCTGGCCATCTCCGCGTCTACTCCTCTGTAATCTCAGGATCAGGTAGGGCCCTGTTGAGCTGTCTCTACTTCCATCTCTATGCTTAGGTTTTTCTATGGCTAAAGTGTATTTTCTAGGTTGGTTTTTCTGGGGATACTTATACTACACTATTGTGTTTATATACTGTTATTGTTTTTTATTGAAGCTAAAGTAAAGTAAGTATGTCACACACCCCGCTTCAAGACATTCATTACACTTGGGTATACTGACCTGTAGATGGCGATCTTGCAGAGATAACAAAAAAAGGTAAGACCCTCCCGGCCCATAAATACCTGGCACCTCCCACTCATTCCCCAGTCTTCCATTTCTGCAGAGGCGAGCAAGTCAGGTGATGATGTCTCCTCCTTGCAGGTAGCCAGGATGACTCCCGGCCACCTTTTATTCTTCTATTTCTGCCCGGATCCCTTCTCTTGAGTTACTTGCCTCCCAGCCTAGGCTGCTGGTCCGGGCAAAGGTAGTTGGCACCCCGGTGCTTAGGAGCCGTGAGACCCCATAACAAGGGGTAGGCGGCTATCCGGGTTGGTGATCCCGGTTTGGGATGCTCATCCCTTGGCCCTACCCTGGCATGGATTCCCCCTCTCCCGGATACCCTTAGAGGGGGGGGGGGGGGGGGCGGGTCCCTTTGGGGATTCATTCCTTATTACTGTGTGTGTGTGTTGATGCTTAACTGAGTGTGTGTTATTTGACTGTGCTGGCAGGACGCGGGGACCGCCGGCGCCGGCCTCAGGCGTGTGGTTAATGGCGCCTGTGGGCGCCCATGAGGCGCTTCTCCTCCTTGGGGCGGGGGGGCGGGCGCTGGCGCGCGCGCCTACAGCCCGCCCCCAGTGCTGCGGGCGCTGTGTGTTAGGTCCCGGCTTCTGGCCGGGAGATACGGGGGAGGGGCGGGGCCGGGCGCGACCCGCGCCCGCCCTCCCTCCTCCTCGGCTCTCCTCGTGTCCCCACGGTTCCTTTGGCCTGCGTGCGGTAATCAGGTGGGGCGAAGGTCTGGTGAGTGGCCTGTGGCCATCAGATTTTCTATTATTTACACCTTATGGACATTGCCAGCATAGTCTGAGTGTGTGTTTTTTTGTGTGTTCCAAGTGGACCATTGACACTATTAAAGGGGGATCCTCCCGGTCCTAAGGTCCCTGGTTTAGTGGCTTAAAATTCCTCCCACTCGGGACTTAAAGGGGCATCCCGGGTTGCATTACTGCATAATTCCCTCAGCGCATTATATATATATATATATATATATATATATATATATATATATATATATATATTTAAAAATCACCGTATGGAGGCATCCCCGGATACTGGGCTTGTGCCCACCTCGGGGCAATCCAGTCTGTGTTTGGGGTGTGGGGTATCCCTTTTGGGGGATGATGTATTTCTTTGTGTACCCTGTGCACAGCGGTCTATTACGCGGCAGACCGGATCTCAGGCGTCCGGTTCTGCTCCGCCAGTCTCCTCTCCGTCTCCCCCTAACTTGACACGTACCCCATGTGATGTGGTCATTGGCGGGGAGTCGCAATCTGAGGTGTGTGCCAGATTGGCCAATCTTGAAAAATTGTTTTCCAGTGCCGTTTCTAAAAAGGCCTCGGCAAAGAGAAAAAAATTGTATATGGCTGTGCAGGCCTTTGATTGATAGGGAGGATTTTGACTCCCTGGATTGGTCTGATTTTTCCCCGCGTGAGGAAGGGGAGTTGTATGAGGAGTCTGACTCCGATGATCAGCATCGGGCGCTGATACCGAGCAGAGCCAGGGGGATTCCTTGGATACCGCTAGGGTCCTGGCTCATATGTTTGAGGTCCTGGCTATTTCTCCCCCTGAAGCGGCTCCTCCACTGAAGGGGGAGTTCTTTGAAGTAACTAAGCCGCACTTGGAATTTCCTTATCAAAAGCATTTTGATGGTATCATTCTCAAGGAATGGGAGAGGCCGACTCGGCTTCCGGGTGTTCTGCCGGATTGGGACAAGAAATATCCCTTTCCGGCGGACACGGTGAGGCGCTGGTCGTCCCCCCCCGAGGTGGATGCTCCTGTTTTGCTGTTTTGGGGTTGTCCAGCTCCTCAGTCCTCCATTCTCCGGAGTGCACCACTCTCAAGGATGGTGAGGATAAACGCATTGACCATATGGCTTGTCATGGTTTTGCCAGTGTGGATCGACCCTGCGGCCGGTTTGTGCTTCTGCGCTTGTAAAGGTTGCTGCCAGTTCGGTTGTTAGGGGATTGTTGACCTCCTCTGGGCTTGACCCGGCTAGTGAGGAGTTTGCCGACCTTAAGCGCTGTGAGTTATTTTTATCCTTTGTGCTGTCCGCCCTGGACGACACTTTGGTGATGTGTAGCAGAGCTGCGGCTCTGCTTGTGGCTATCCGCCGATCGGTTTGGTTACGCTAGTGGGCGGCTGATTTTGTGTCCAAAAAGTCGGTCACGGCCCTTCCCTTTGTGGGGTTGCGGCTCTTTGGAGAAAAATTGGATTCGGTGGCAAAGGGAGGTAAGTTACCTCAGCGTAAGAAGCAGGGTCGCCCCTTTCGGGGGGCGGCTTCCTTCTCTGTCCTTTCATGGGGCTAGAGTTGGCAGGGGTTCAGTCTTCCCTTCGCCCAGAGGTGATTCCTGGCCTAGGGGCAGGGGTTGGGCCCGTCCAGGACACAGTTGGGGCTCCAAGCCTAGAGCCGCTGCCAAGCCGGCTCAGCAATGAGGGGGTGCCCTCACCCTTGCGGGTGGGGGGACGGTTGCAACTCTTTTCCCAGGTCTGGGTCCAAGAGGTCTCGGACAGGTGGATTCAGGAAGTGGTGTCTTCCGGTTACAAGCTGGAATTCGAGTTCCGGCCCCCTCCCAGATTCTTCAGATCTCGGGTGCCGTCAGATCCTCTGGCCGCCCAGGGGCTTCGGGCGGTGGTAGCAAGTCTCGTGGACATGGCTGTCATCTGTCCGGTGCCCCTCTCAGACCGGGGCCTGGGCTTCTATTCCAATTTGTTCACGGTGCCCAAGAAGGACGGTTCCGTTTGTCCCATTCTGGATCTGAAGTTGCTCAACAGGTTCGTCCGTCCCCAGAAGTTACATATGGAAACTCTGCGCTCAGCCATCCATTCACTTCGTCAGGGGGACTTCATGACTTCCATAGACATCAAGGATGCTTACCTGCATATTCCAATATTTCTGGCACACCAGAGGTTCCTCAGGTTTGTCATGGACAATCTGCATTTTCAGTTTGTGGCTCTTCCGTTTGGCCTTACCTCGGCTACAAGGGTTTATACCAAGGTGTTGGCAGGAGTGATGGCCATCCTCAGAGCCAGGGGTATCCGCATCGTGCCCTATCCCGACGATCTTCTCATCATGGCGTCTTCCCTCAGTCAGGCGCAGCTGGATACCAGGAATGTGGTGTCCACTCTGGAGAGTTTCGGTTGGGTGATCAACTATCCCAAGTCCTGCCTCACTCCCTCCAGGGTGGTGGAGTTCCTGGGAATGTCTCTGGATACTTCTCAGGCCAGAGTTTTTCACCCCCGAGCCAAGGTTCTTCTGATTCAGGAATTGACTCAGCGTCTTCTATCCATCCCCCGCCCGTCTATCCGGCTAGGGATGCCACTGGTGGGATTGATGGTGACGTCGTTCGAGGCGGTTCCCTTTGCCCAGTTTCACACAAGGACGCTCCATCTCTTGGCGGCCTGGGACGGGTCCCCGCTGTCATTGGATCAGTCCTTTCTGATGTCCCCCCGGGTGCGGCGCTCCCTTCGGTGGTGGCTAAAACCAAGCAATCTGACGAGGGGCAGGTCCTTTCTGACCCCTCTTTGGGAGACGGTCACCACGGATATCAGCCTGTCAGGTTGGGGGGGATTTTGGAAGGATCTTCATTTTCAGGGATTGTGGGGGCCTCTGGAGGCTCACAATCCCATCAATGTTCTGGAGTTGAGAGCCATCAGGCTGGTTCTGGCTCACTTGACTCATCAGTTGCGGGGCCTACCGGTTCAAGTTCGGTCGGACAATCGGACGGCAGTCGCCTACATCAATCACCATGGAGGGACTCGCAGCAGGCATGCCCTCAGGGAAGTGTCCTTGATCCTTGCCTGGGCAGAGAGCAAACTCCCATGAATCTCGGCGGTGTACATTCCGGGAGTGGAGAACACGGAGGCGGACTCCCTGAGCAGGGGGTCATCTCGCCGGGGGGAATGTCGCTCAGCCCAAGGTGTTTCGGTCGCTTTGCCACCGGTGGGGGTCTCCGGACCTCTTTACCTCTCGTCACAAGCTTCCAGCATTTGTGTCTCTCTCGCGGGATCCACTGGCTCTGGCAGTGGATGCCATGTCTCTGAACTGGAGGGATCTGGGGTTTCTGTACCTGTTCCCTCCATTTCCCATGGTGGGCAGAGTGGTGCGCAAGCTGGCCCTAGAGAGCGCGTCAGCAATCCTGGTTGCTCCAAGGTGGCCAAGACAGGTTTGGTTCGCAGACGTGGTAAGGTTGGCAGAGGATCAGTTAGACCTGCCCCTTCTGCCGGATCTGCTCACTCAGGGGCCACTGCTCTACCCCAATTTACCAACGCTGGCTTTGACGGCGTGGTTGCTGAAACCTCCATCTTGAGGGAGGAAGGTCTTTCTGATGCTGTCATTCAGACTCTGGTTAGGGCTAGGAAGCAGTCTTCCTCTGCCATCTATTATAGGACTTGGAGGTCTTATATTGATTGGTGTGAGGTCAGGGCCTTGCCTTGCAGGGCGTTTTCTATCCCTAGGGTCTTGGAATTTCTGCAACATGGTCTGGACCGAGGTTTGCAGCTTAGTACACTGAAAGGGCAGGTTTCTGCCCTGGCTGTTTTCTTTCAAAAGTCTTTTGCTCTTCATCCTCTGGTTAAGACCTTTTTCCAGGGGGTTACGCATGTGCGGCCTCCTAGGAAGCCTTTGCTCCCAGTTTGGGATTTGAATTTGGTTTTGTCTGCCTTGCAGGGTCCTCCTTTTGAACATTTGCAGAATATTGCACTTTCTACGCTTACTCAGAAGGTTGTTTTTCTGGTTGCCATCACTTCTGTTCGACGTGTTTCGGAGTTGGCAGCCTTGTCTATTAAGGCTCCTTACTTTGAGAGGCATCAGGACAAGGTTGTTTTCCGCTTCAAGCCAGATTTCCTTCCTAAGGTGGTCTCTGCTTTTCATTTGAATCAGGATATTGTTCTTCCCTCCCTGTGTCCTAAGCCCAGCAATGACAAGGAGAGGGTTTTGCATTCTTTGGATGTGGTTCACTGTGTGAAGTACTATTAAGTGGCTACTTCTCCTTTTCGTAGGACTGACGCCCTTTTTGTGGTGCCCTCTGGGCCTAGGAAAGGTTTGGCTCCCGCCAAGTCTTCCATTAGTAAATGGATTTGCCAGGCCATTGTTGGGGCCTATTCTGCTAAGGGGAAGGTTCCCCCTTTTCGTGTTACTGCTCATTCTACTCGTGCTGTTGGGGCGTCCTGGGCCTTCCAGCACCAGGCTTTTGAGCAGGTTTGTAAGGCTGCTACTTGGTCTTCGGTTCACACTTTTTCCAAGTTTTACAAGGTTGATGTTCGGGCCTCAGCGGATGCTGTTTTTGGCCGCAAAGTTCTGCAAGCTGCAGTGGTTTAAGTTTGTGCCTTGTTTTTTTTGGATCCCCGCCCTTTATGGACACTGCTATTGGATGTCCCAAGTGTGTCTTGAAGCGGGGTGTGTGACAATACCATTTTGTGAATACTCACCTGTAAAATGGGTATTATAAGTATGTCACACACCCCGCTTCACCCTGCCCTTTTGTATTCTGGATCCTTTATATGGTGAACCTTTTGTTAGTTTTAATTGGCTTTCCTGGTCCCTTGATCTTACTGCTATCTTTATACTGGGGAATGAGTGGGAGGTCCCAGGTATTTATGGGCCGGGAGGGTCTTACCTTTTTTTGTTATCATCTCTGCAAGATCGCCATCTACAGGTCAGTTTACCCAAGTGTAATGAATGTCTTGAAGCGGGGTGTGTTACATACTTATAATACCCATTTTACAGGTGAGTATTCACAAAATGGTATTTTTTTATTTTTTTTGTCTGCTTAATTTCTCCTTCTTTTGTGTCTCCCCTGGTGCTTAATTTAAGTGTCCTTAGATTAGGGAGGCGGCATCCCATGTCCACACCACGTGTTAAATTTGATCACCCCTTATTGTCCGTCCAGGCTTTGAGGTCCGTCAGATTGATTGATCGCTTCTATTTGGGGTGCTCCGCATCAAGGGATCGCTCCCTGAGAAGAGGAGTGCGGTTTTGAAATACAAGTGTCCAAATGTTAGACAGTCTTTCACCTGTCCTAAGCATTTCTCTGAAATCCTTTGACAAGTGATATGCTAGGTCAGACAAACGTCTGGCCCGCCATACCTAAGTCACGGCAGCATCAGCCTTTCGTCCAGTGATGATTGCCTGTCGCGTCTCTTATGCTACACACTGGTGGCTATGGACACTGCTAGAAGGTTGATGTCACAGACCATGTCCGTAATTGTTGGGGTTCATTGCACTGTGTGGCTGTGCCAGTGGAAAGCAAATCATGCTTTTAAGAGGTGTTTGGCAGAGATTCCCTTTGACTGTATCCATCTTTTGGTGATTTTCACTGATCTGGTTAAGAAGGCTACAGGCAGTCTACAAGTCTACAAGACCTTCTCAGAATTATTATCGCAAAACAAACCAATACCTTGGCCCCCCACCAGAGACCCTGGCAGCATTTTCAGGTGTGTGGACAAGTTGATGCAGCTGAGAGTAGTTGTGCCAGTGCCATCTGCAGAAAGGGGCCCTGGGGTTCTACTCCAATTTATTTGTAGTTTGAGATGCCTGAGATCAGACCGATCTTGGCAATCGTTTTGTGTGGCTGAGGAAATTCCACATGGAGTTCCTGTGCTCGGCAGTGGCAGCATTGCAACAGGCGGACATTCTATCCACAGTGGACACCAGGGATGCCTACTTCCATGTCCCCATCTCCCAAAGACAGCAAATTTCTGAGGTTTGCATTGGGCCCACATAATTTTGAGTTTGAGGTCCAACCTTTCAGACTCTCCACAGCTCTCACAAGTATTCACAAAAATTCAGTCGAGGAACATGGTCCTGCTGTGTCGGCAGGGGATTCGAATTGTCCCTTAGATGAATGATCTGGGCACACTCCAGGGAGGAGATTGTGAGGAACATCTCGACGGACATTTTCCCATCTAGAATGGCCTCTTACCTGGGCATGACTCTGGATGCAGGCCAAGGTTTTTCTCCCAGAGAGGGGTCCTACCTGTCACGATCTGTCCGATAGCCTCAGGCCTTTGAATTAATTGTCTAATTGAATTGGCCAATCACACCACACACATGCCACTTACAGTGCTAGGCGTGATCTAGCTGCCACAAGACATATACCCATGTTAATAATATTACAATACAATTACAGTTACTGTGAGACCGGGATGGAGCACAGCACTTTAACAGAGCGTCAGATTTACAAAGCCAATGTAAATAACTGTGTAGGCTTCTTATTTCTAAATTCATTTGCAAACTGGATAACTAATGGATAACTAAAAGAAATGGTACTTGTCTGGGGGCATCTGTGCGGCAAAGTCCAATCCTTAGTTGCAGGGTCAAAATCAAATAAATCGGCTAAAGCTTCCTGGTGATGTGTGGGGGCACGATGTGACGTGGCTACTGCCTTGTGATGGAACAAGTCCCAGATCAGTATACAAGTCACCTGGCAGCTGTTTTTATAGAAGGAACACTGAGTAGCCTGGCGCCTCCCAATACGGCTTGAGGGAGGGGTTGGCCCATGAGCCCAGAAAATATCTGAGAGCCCCCCAGACCATCTGGCTATCCAATCCAGGCTGGGAATATGATTTTCTGGACCAGCACATAATTTGAATTGAATGATCCCAAAAAGGCAAGGTTATTGAGATCAGAACCCTTTGAGACATTTGAGTTTTAGCAAGTCTCTGAAACTGTCGCGTGGACAGGTCTTATACCATTCTTTAGCTTATGGTCTAAGCCAGTAGTCCTCAAACTTCCTCCTCATGGGCCGAGACAGGCCAGGTTTTGCAGCTCTCCACGCTACTCCACAGGTGAATTAACTGGTGCTCAGACAGAGCTATAGCCCTAATTATTACATCTGTGCATCAGCATAGAGAGCTGCAAAACCTGGCCTGTCTCGCGCCCTTGAGGAGGAAGTTTGAGGACTACTGGTCTAAGCAATCAAATGAGTTTATGGGGCGTACGGTATAATTCATATCTAAAAAGATCTTAGGTGAAATATGTTCCCTTGGAAAACCTGCCAGGCATACGGGGCTCTAGCTACCTGCTGTGAAAGAGGGTATGTGATGGCCATGGGAACTTTCCTAGGTGACACAGTTTCCTGGCCTGTTAGCACCTAGCTGTAAATGAGCATTTGTCTTCAGAAGTGCAAAGTAGGATGGATGCAGTCTAGTCATGTGATGGCTGAACTGCAGTGAAATAACATCTGATTAGACTTCTTTACAGAGGCAGATACATGCAGTAAACTAGCTATTATTTTAAAGGCCTAGCTGGCATACCTTTAGGGGGGATATGGTAGATTTCCACCACAGTGCCTTACAGGCCAGAGTTCAGGTTCTTTGGGATGCCAAGTAACCTACCATCAGGCACGCACCTGTTGGGTCTTATGTTTTCCACCGCGGAGGCAGTCCACTTTTCTCAGTTCCAAACCAGACCACTTCATGGCTTGTTGGGACTGGTCAGACGAGGGTCTGGACCAGGGGTGGGCAATTCATTTTTCCATGGGGCCACATGAGAAACTAAAAATATTGTGGAGGCCAGGCCAAAAGGATGAACTCAATTCTGCATAATATTAATTGTATTTCTTTATAAAAAAGCAGTAAATAGCATTATTTTGGCAAGCTGGTACGAGTATGTGTTATAGTTAAACTATGAAAATGTGAGGTTGCCTTCACACTCCAAAGGGCTGGGTTACATGGGTTTTGGTCTGCTTTAAACATCACGACCAGATCAGGTTAGAATGGTATAACCCCCCCTCCTTTACATTATTATTAAAGTAACAAAGCGCTGCTCACACTTTTTACTCAGCAATGTGAAAAATTGCAGATTCTCTCACATAAAGCAGAACAAAACCCAGAGCGGCCACTGGTCTTCCCCCTTGAAATCCCAGATCGGGGTGCCCCACTGTGTGAAATCCTTTTTACTCAGTAGCAACATGAAAAATGGCAGACTCCCTCTCTTAAAGCGGAACAAAGCCCCGATCTGGGATGCCCAGGTGGAAGACCAGTGGCCGCTCTGGGTTCATTTCCACTTTAAGGGGGAGTCCACCATTTGTCAAGTTGCTACTAGGTAACAAGGGTTTCACACAGTGGGGCACCCTGATCTGGGATAACCAGGGGGAAAACCAGTGGCCGCTCTGGGTTTTGTTCTGCTTTCAGAGAAGGAGTCCGCCTTTTTTCACGTTGCTACTGAGTAAAAAGGGTTTCAAAAAGTTGATTATCCCGATTTGGGATGTCCGGGGGAAAGAGAGACCAGTGGCCGGCCTTGGATAAAAGACTGTGTGAAACCCTTCCCACCTTGCAGCATAGTCCCCTCCCAAAGGCATTGGTCTGGCCAGAAATGGACTACGAGAGCCAGTGCACCATCAGGCGCGGCATATGGCATGTAACACATTTGGTGTGGACTACAAGTACCAGCAGCCTGCGACGTGCGGCACAGACAAGTGGCTGGAGTACCTCGATCTCCGGGTCAGCTCCGCAGCAACTGACACATGCCACACAGTACAGGCCAAGGACGGGAAAATAAACTCCACCCACAGCCAAACCTGCAGGAGCGAGCTGTCCAATAGGACAACAGGCTCTAATCCACACATGCCCCCGCTACATTAGACTCACTACAGAGGGGCAAAATTGCTGTTCAAACCCGGAACTATCTTTTGTGGCCGTGCACCTTACAGGGAATTCTGGTCGCAGGCCGGTCAGAGCCACTCAAAGGGCCGTATGTGGCCCTGGGGCCTTACAATGGTCTGGTCTGGACCATCAATTTATCCTCCCCAATGCCCCCCTCCATGGTGCAGGAACTGGTGGGTTGGTCATTTCTGCAGGTGCTGTGAACCATCCTGAGGACTGGTGCCAGTCTCTCGGGTTGAGTGGAGTTCTGGGGGATCTCACAGTCTAAGGCCATTGGAACCAACGGGAAGGTCAACTGCCCATCCATGGCTTAGTATTCTGCTCTCTCTTCGTCATGTGGAGGCTTCTGTCCTATATACTGCAATTTACATCCCAGACGATTTCCTCAGCAGGTACTCTCTAGATTGGGGGGAATGGAGCCTTCACCAGGAGGTCTTTTAGTCCTGTGCAACATCAGACGCAACTTGTATTCTAAGTATGCAGCACGTCCTGCTCCAGATAGTATTCATAACAGCTGGGATATAGTCCACAAGAGGGCGCTTTACTGCAGAGATGGCAAAAAAGAGGCCCCTCCCGGTCCATATATACCCGGGACCTCCCACTAATTCCCCAGTTCCTTCTCTGCAGTGGGCTGTGAAGGTCAAGATGATGGCTTCTCTCCTCGCAGGTAAGCTGGGCTGTGTCCTATTCCCACCCGTTTTGCCTTTACTTGCCTCCCAGCCTTGGCTGCGTGGTCAAGTGATGGTAGGCAGCACCTATTAGAGGTGCTTTACTGGAGATTGCTCCACCGCAAATCCCCCACCAAAGGGTAGGTGGCACAGGTTTGGTGAGCCTGTATTTGGGATGCCCCGTCCGCTTTAGCCCTCCCTTACATGTCCCAAATGTAATCAAGGACTTCTACTTCCCCCTTCTCCCGTTTGCCCTGTTCGTCGAGGGGGGGGGGGGTCAGTGTCCGTGTGAGTGATTGCTTACACTGTGAACAGGTTATGCTTTTGTGACACTGTATAAATCGCGCTGGCATTGTGCTCAGCGTTCCTCCTCTCCTCCTGTTCTTTCTCGTTTGAAAGGCCCGCACGCGCTCTGCAGTGCGGTGTCGTCACACTGGGGTCGGCTGCACGCTGATTGGCTGTGGGGGGGCAGCCTGCCTTCGGCCTGTCCCGCGTTCCTTAAGGGGGCATGGCCTGGCGCGTTACACAAGCGGCCCGCCCCTCCTGAGCCTCTCAGCGCCATCTTGTCCCTGTGGTCTGGTGAAGTGCTAGCTCTTCGGCGTCCGTGAGTGCCCTCAGCGGGCCTGTATTTGAATTTAATTTTCTCAAAACATCTTTCGGGCAGCATACGCCTGAGACCTCCGGGCTCCTCCCACCAAGGGGAACACGTGACCACCAGCCAGAATAAATTCTTGACTCCTTCCTCCATTCCCCAGTTGTTTCCGTGTTCCTCCATGAGGTAGGAGCCAGACCACTAGCTCCTGGACCGATTGGTTCAGGTAAGTATCTTTTTTCCGGTACTGTGGGCCTGTTATAGCAGGGGGTCCATTTCTCGGTCCCGAAGGTGATTCTTCTGCCTGGGGCCGGGATACCCTATGGGACTATTGGCCATATCCCATTCTTTGATCACATCAAAGGGGGGTAAGTAATATGATTTCCCTCTTGCCTAGGATGATTTTTTTAGGAGGAAGCTGGGGTAACCGGACACCTTATTTATTTTGGGATCTAATTTGTGGGAGGATTCAGGAAGTTCCCCAATGTTTGGTTGCACTGGTATCTTGTTTTTTACTTTTAAAACTATTTTTTTGACACTTTAACATTTTGACATTTTATGTGAGTCTGTACCTTTAAGAGGCGGGGAATGACGCATTGTCTCACTCTCTTCCTCGCCTAACCGCTACTTCCATATTCGGCTTACTTTGCTGCAGGCGGCTGGTAGGGAGATCGGCTTCTCCTCGGGCGGCCTGCGGGGGTCCAACGAGCTGGGCGATGGACATCTGCTGCGGGCTCCTTGCTCCTGCAGCCAGCTGGCGTTTCGGGCGGCAGCATGGCGGGTCGGCAAGCATCCTGCGGCATTTGTTCCCGGAAATTAGATCCCAAGCTTCTTCCTCCCAAGGCTGCTGACGTCACATCCCGGCGCCCGTGGGAATATTCCTAGTATGTCACACACCCCACTTCCAAATATTCATGACACTTGGGAACCCGGCCTGTAGAGGGCGATCTTGCAGAGATGACATGGAAAAAGGAAAAAGGAGCCCCTCCTGGTCCATAAGTACTGGGTTCCTCCCACTATTCCTCAGTCTTTTCGTCTCTGCAGTCGGCGAAGCATTCAGAAGATGACTCTCCTTCAAGCTGCAGGTAGCCGGGTTTGCTCCCGGCCCCTTTTTTTCTCTATTTCGGTCTGATACTCTTTAAACCTGTTTGGTTATATTGTATGCCTCACAGCCCTGGCTGTATCGTTCAGGCAAAGGTAGATACATACACCTTCTGGTGTATACAGGAGTTTTACTCCTCCGTGAGACCCAAATGTGGGTAGGCGGTTTCCGGGTTGGTGTTCTCGGCATGGGATGCCCCTGTCCCTTTATAATCCCCTTGTGCCTTATGGGTGCATTTCTATCCTCTCCCCTTTAGTTCTCCTTTACCCTGCTGGGGTAAAAAGGAGGGGGGGGCGTTATCTGGGCTTATTTGTCACCATGCACACAAATAATAAAAAATAAAAAAATATATATAAAATAAATCTTTATTACATATATATTATTATGTATGTTTATTATACTATTTAATAGGATATGTTGTATTTAGATTTTCCTATTTCTGTCTAGGCAGCATTCTTTTGCTTACCTTTTAAAGCTCTTTGTTTTCTGGCTATGTTCAGATTTGAATTTCCCTCCATTCTTGGTCATGTGATTCTGGGAGGGGGCTGGGCTTAGGCACACAGCAATCATTTCATTCTCAAGAGCACCTTGCTTTGGCAGCACATATACTAAGATTGGAACAATACAGAGAGGATTAGCATGGCCCCTGCGCAAGGATGACACGCAAATTTGTGAAGCGTTCCATATATAAAGGTGCTGTGAGTACCCCTCAGCTTGCTGAAGGGAGTTTCTGCCATTTTTTTCATGCTTTGTCATTTATTGTATTGTGGGCATTGGTGACTGTTTGTTTTCCTTGTAGGTGGAAACTATTTTAAAGGGGTTTCTCCTGGTCTTTAGCCCTTAAAGCCTTATTTGGGGGTCCATTTGTGTTAATATCCTCCCACTTGGGACTACTTAAAGGGGCATCCCGGGTAGCAATTGCGTAAATCCCATATATACTTGGCGACTATAATCAATTATAGTATAATACTAAACACCATATAGAGGCATCTCAGGACAACGGGCATGCAGTTCCCTCTGCACAGACTCGGCAATGTTTTGGATGTGGGGCATCCCTTGTTGGGGATAACGCAATTCTTTGCGTCCCTTCTGCTCAATTAACTATTATGCAGCAAACTGGGGCCCAGGCTTCGGCGTCTGCAGCTTCTGCCTTATCTCCTACTCCGCCATGTCTTGTCCGTACCCCCAGTGATATTGTCATGGGTGGTGAGTTGCATTTTGATTTATGTGCCAGATTGGCTCATCTTGAAAAATTAATGTCTAGCTCTGTGGCCAAGAAGGCCTCAGCTAAAAGGAAACATTTGACTCAGGCCGTTCCGGTAAGTGAGTTGGATAATTGTGAAATGCTTTATTGGTCTGATCCTTCTCAGTTAGAAGAAGGAGAATTATGTGAGGATTCAGATGTTTCTGATGAACAGCAATTTGTTGGTACTGTGATTGAGCAGGGTGAAGCTAGTGTTGTGGATACCCCTAAGGCTCTTGCTCAGTTATTTTAGGTTTTGGTTATCACTCCTCTTGAAGTAGTCCCTCCTCAAAAAGGGGAATTCTTTGGAGTCTCTAAACCTTGTATAGAATTTCCAAATCAAAATCATTTTGATGAAATTATTCTTAAAGAATGGGAGAAGCCTGCACGGCTTCCTGGCATTCCCTTGGGCTGGGACAAGAAATATCCCTTCCCAGCTGATACTGTTAAGCGCTGGTCATCGCGACCTGTGGTGGATGCCCCTGTGCTTTATTTATCCAATTCTTCTGTGTTGCATTCTCCTGACTCCACTACACTTAAAGATGGAGAGGATAAGCGCATTGATCAAATGGCGTGCCGCGCGTTTTCCAGTGTGGGCTCGGCCTTGCTGCCTGTTGGTGCTTCTGCACTCATGACAGTGGCTATTAGGTCTGTTGTGAGAGACCTAATGAATTACTCAGGGCTTGATCCGGCCTCTGATGAGTACGCCGCTCTTAAGCGATGTGAGATGTTTGCATCTTTTGTACTTTCTGCCTTAGATGATACTCTGCTCATGTGCAGGAGAACCTCTGCCTTGTTAATCGCCATTCGGTGGTCAGTATGGTTGCAGCAGTGGGCAGCTGATATTGTAGCCAATAAATCGCTTACACCGCTCCCTTTTGTGGGATTGCGCCTCTTTGGAGAAAAATTGGATTCTGTCACTAAAGGAGGTAAATTACCTCAGCGTAAGAAACGACGCCGTTCCTTTCGTGGAGTGGCCTCTTTTAACCCTTCCTTTCGGGGGTCTAGATCCGGTAGAGGATCGGCCTTTTCAGCCCCTAGAGGGAATGCATGGAATAGAGGAAAGGGACGTGACCGTCTAAGTCAGAATTGGGGGTCCAAAACCAAATCTGCCACTAAGCCTGCTCAATAATGAGGGGATGCCCTCACCCTTACGGGTGGGGTGATGGCTGCAGTTCTTCTTCCAGGTCTGGGGTCAGGAGGTATCAGACAATTGGGTTCTGGAAGTAGTCTCTTCCGGTTACAAACTGGAATTCGAGTTCCGGCCTCCTCCCAGATTTTTCATGCCGTCAGATGCCGTCAGATGCCGTCAGATCCGGCAATTGCGCAGGGACTGCGGGCAGCAGTAGCGTATCTGTTAAACATGGCTGTCGGCTGTCATCTGCCTAATGCCTCCAGCGGAAAGGGGTTTGGGGTTTTACTCCAACCTATTCACGGTACCCAAAAAGGACGGCTCTGTCGGCCTATCCTAGACCTAAGGAGACTCAATCAATTTATCCGTTTCAGAAAATTCCGCATGGAGTCTCTGCGATCAACGATCGATGCTCTCTGTCAGGGGGACTTCATGACATCCATAGACATCAAGGATGCTTATTTGCACATTCCTATTTTTCCGGGTCACCAGAGATTTCTGAGATTCCTATTTACCTTGGCCCCAAGAGTCTTTACCAATATGCTGGCAGGAGTGATGGCTATATTCAGGGTCCAGGGCATCCGCATTGTGCCTTTTCTGGACGATCTTCTTATCGCGGCCTCCTCCCTTGAACAATCAGAGTTGGACACCAGGACGGTGGTCTCTACGCTAGAGAGGTTCGGATGGGTAATAAGTTACCCCAAATCCTCTCTCTGTCCGTCCAAGGAAATTCCCTTCCTGGTCCTGATTCTGGATACATTTCAGGCCGGGGTTTTTCTTCCTCAGTCCAAAATGGTTCTGATTCGTCTATTCTTGTCCAACCCTCGTCATTCTATCCATCTAGGGATGAGACTAGTGGGATTGATGGTAGTTGCATTTGAGGCAGTCCCGTTTCACATAAGGACGCTTCAGCTCTTCCTCTTGGCAAAGTGGGACAGGTGCCCACAATCATTGAATCAGACTTGTCTCCCCACGTTTTGCAGTCCCTTCAGTGGTGGTTAATATCGCTCAACCTCCAGAAGGGCAAGTCATTTCTGACTCCGTGTTGGGAACTGGTTACCACGGATGGCAGCCTGGTGGGCTGGGGGGCTTCTGGAAGAAGCATCAGTTCCAAGGATTGTGGGGGCCTCAGGAGGCTCATTCTCCAATCAATGTATTAGAGCTTCGGGCCATACGTCTTGTTCTACTTCGACTGACCCATTTCTTACAGGGTCTGCCAGTTCAGATTCGGTCAGACAACCGAACAGCTGTTGCATACATCAATCACCAGGGAGGGACTTGCAGTTGGGGTGCCCTCCGGGAAGTGTCTCTGATCCTTCAGTGGGCAGAGATCAATGTTCCCTGTATATCAGCAGTTTACATTCTGGGGATAGAGAATGTGGAGGCAGACTCCCTGAGCACGGGATGTTCTCGCCAGGGAGAATGGTCTCTCAATCCAAGGGTCTTTCAGTTCCTCTGTCACAAGTGGGGGACTCCACAGTTGGACCTGTTTGCTTCTCGCCACAATCACAAGCTCCAGCTTTTGTGTCTCTGTCCCAGGATCCTCTGGCAGTGGCAGCGGATGCCATGTCTCTGGCTTGGAAGGATCTGGGATTCCTATATCTGTTTCCCCCATTCTCCATGATCAGCAAGGTGGTGCGCAAGTTAGCACTGGAGGAGGCGCCAGCAATTCAACGTCGTAAGGCTGGCAGTGGATCGATTCCATCTGCCTCTTCTTCCAGATCTCATCACTCAGGGTCAACTTTGTTACCCCAATTTACAAACGCTGGCTTTGATGGCATGGCTGCTGAAGTCTCCATCTTGAAAGAAGAAGGTCTTTCTGATGTGGTTATTCAGACTCTTATTAGAGCTAGGAAGAAGTCTTCCTCTGTCATTTATTACAGGACTTGGAGGTCCTATATTGATTGGTGTGAATCCAGGGCTTTGCCCTGTAGAGTATTTTCTATTCCTAGAATTCTGGAATATCTGCAAAGAGGTCTGGATATGGGATTCCAGATTAGTACTTTGAAAGGGCAAGTCTCTGCCTTGGCTATTTTCTTTCAAAGGTCGTTTGCTCTTCATCCTTTGGTTAAGACTTTTTTCCAAGGAGTCGCGCATGTGCGGCCTCCCAGAAAGCCTATACTTCCTGTTTGGGACCTTAACCTAGTGCTTTCATCTATGCAGGCCGCTCCCTTTGAGCCCTTGCAGGATATTCCTCTTCCTATTCTTACTCAGAAGGTTGCCTTTTTGGTTGCTGTTCTGTCCGCCGAGTTTCTGAACTGGCGGCTTTGTCTATTCTAGCCTCTTATTTTGAGAGGCATCAAGATAAGGTTGTTTTCCGTTTTAAACCAGATTTCCTTCCTAAGGTGGTGTCTGCTTTCCACCTAAATCAGGATATAGTTCTTCCTTCCTTGTGTCCTAAACCTAGTAACGACAAGGAAAGGGTCTTACATTCTTTGGATGTAGTTTGTTGTGTTAAGTATTATTTAGTTACTACTTCTGCCTTCCGCAAGACGGATGCCTTTTTTGTTGTGCCTTCTGGGCCCAAGAAGGGTTTTGCTCCTGCCAAATCTTCTCTTAGTAAGTGGATACGTCAGGCCATCATTGGGGCCTATTTGGCTAAGGGAAAGGTTCCCCCTTTTCGTGTCACCGCTCATTCTACTCGTGCTATTGGAGCTTCCTGGGCTTTTCAGCACCAGGCTTCTGTTGAACAGGTTTGCAAGGCTGCGACTTGGTCTTCTGTGCATACTTTTTCTAAGTTTTACAAGGTTGATGTGCGGGCCTCAGCGGATGCTGCTTTTGGCCGCAAAATTCTGCAAGCTGCAGTAATTTAAGTTATGCATTATTCCTTGGGGATCCCCACCCATTATAGACACTGCTATTGGATGTCCCAAGTGTCATGAATATTTGGAAGTGGGGTGTGTGACATACTAGGAATAATACCATTTTGTGAGTACTCACCTGTAAAATGGTTATTACGAGTATGTCACACACCCCACTTCCCCCGCCCTTTTTTGTTCTAAGGGATCCTTTTATATGGTGATTATTATTTTCAAACTATTTTTCAATCATCGAATATAATTTGCTCTTCCTGGTTCTTCACTGCTTTTTAAAAAAGACTGAGGAATAGTGGGAGGAACCCAGTACTTATGGACCAGGAGGGGTTCCTTTTTCCATGTCATCTCTGCAAGATCGCCCTCTACATGCCGGGTTCCCAAGTGTCATGAATATTTGGAAGTGGGGTGTTTGACATACTCGTAATAACCATTTTAAAGGTGAGTACTCACAAAATGGTATTTTCCTGCTTCCCACAACACGTGTTTTTCATGGGAAAGATCAGGCCGGTTTAATGGCTTTAAACAGAGGAAGGTACTATTCCCTCTGGGACATTTTACCTTTCCTTTCTTATGTTTTTTTGACCCTTGGGGATAGAAGAAAAGGATTCAGGCACAAAGTATAATTAGGTTGGGCTTTATCC
This sequence comes from Gastrophryne carolinensis, assembly GCA_027917425.1. Lineage (NCBI taxonomy): Eukaryota > Metazoa > Chordata > Amphibia > Anura > Microhylidae > Gastrophryne > Gastrophryne carolinensis. Next base: position 114,939,058 of record CM051243.1, read on the forward strand.
TGATTTGGCAACTGACTCTTCATGTTCATTCCCTTTCATTATTCTTGAAGAATATGATCGAATGGAAAGATTCATATTCTAAGTGTGCCATACACTCCACTTCCTTCTTCATGACATCTGGGTAATCTCCAGTAGAGGGCGAACTTCTGCAGAGATGAATATGCAAAAAAGAAAGCCCCTCCCGGTCCATATATACCTGGGACCTCCCACCAATTCCCCAGTTTCTTCTCTGCAGAGAAGGCGACAAGACAGAAGATGAGAACTTCTTTACTTACAGGTAAGCCGGGCTCGCGCCCGGCCTTCTAATTATCCCTATTACTGCCAGGACCCTTCTAAATTGCCCTATATTGAGCCTCCCAGCTTAGGCTGCGGGTCCTGGTGAAGGTAGGAGCACCCTATGGGTGCAGCAGGAGCACTGTTCCACCGTGAGACCTCACTATGGGGTCCAGGTTTCTTGGTGATCCTGGTGTGGGATGCCCCGTCCCGTTAGGCTTATGGCCGGCTCCTGGCTGGATTCCCCCCTTCCGGGTCCCTGATTCCCCTCCGGGGAAAGGGGGGGGGGGCCTGGCCTATATTTCTTTTTGCCCTATATTTTGTTTTACCCATACTTAGTCAGTGTGAGTGTTTTTACTTGTGTGTGTGTGAGTGCTTGCTGTTACTGGCCTCAATGCATGACTTCAGCCTGGGGAGCTTCTCCCCCTCAGGCCGCGGTAGCCACGCCCCTTATTTGGCGCGATGACTGTGCTCGTTGCTAAGGGTCCGCGTTGATGGGAGGGGCGCGTGGCCTCGGGAAACGCACCTTCAGCGCTGGCCCACCCTCCCCCTGCTCTCCCTTCCTAGGCACGAGGCAGCGTGGGGGCCATCTTGACTGGCAGACAGATTGCACTCGGGGTGGTAAGGGCCTGATGGCCATTTTCTTCAGCTTGTGTGTGCGTGGGGCCCCCTATTTAGCGGGGGCCCCCACTGGTCTCTGTTTTGGCTGTGTGTGGTATATATATTTTTTATATATATATATATATATATATATATATATAATTTTTTTTTTCCATGTGTGGCTGTTAGATCATATGCTATTGCATTTTTACACTGCTCAACTCTTGTGTGCCTCAGGGATGGCATAAGAAGTATCCTTTTCGGGTGGAAGCGGGGGTCTTCTCCTCCCGAGGTCGACGCGCCTGTTTTAGGTTTGACCAACTCTTCTGTGCTGAACACCCCTGACGCCACCTCCCTTAAGGATGGCGAGGATAAGCGCCTTGATCAGATGGCGTGGCACGCATTTGCCAATGTGGGCTCGGCCCTGCGGCCTGTTAGTGCATCTGTCCTGGTGTCGCTTGCTACCAGGCCGCTTATCAGGGACTAGCTGAATAACGCTCAGCTTGATCCAGATTGGGCTGAGTTCGCTATACTTAAGAAGTGCGAATTGTTCATGGATTTTGTCATGGCTGCGATGGAAGACTCCATTGTCGTGGGTAGTAGGACGTCAGCCTTACTGGTGACCATGCGCAGACGCTCACAGCTCTCCCCTTCTTCGGTGCGCGGCTGTTTGGAGATAAATTGGATGCTGTTGCTAAAGGAGGTAAGTTACCTCAGCGGAGGTACCGTCCCTTTCGGGGGGCGGGCTTGTTCACTGCTTCCTTTCCAGGGGCCAGAGCCTCTAGGGACCTGGCCTTCTCAGGTGTCAGGGGCTCGTCCTGGAACAGAGGCAGAGGTCGGGCACTTCCCGCGGCTGCCTGGGGTTCCAAGCCCAAGCCTGCCGGTAAACCGGCTCAGCAATGAATGGGCGCCCTCACCCACAAGGGTGAGGGGACGGCTGCGGCTCTTCTTCTTCCTGCCGGTAAACCGGCTCAGCAATGAATGGGCGCCCTCACCCACAATGGTGGGGGGACGGCTGCGGCTCTTCTTCCAGGTCTGGGCCAGGGAGGTCACAGACAATTGGATCTTGGAAGTGGTCTTCCGGGTACAAACTGGAGTTCGAATACTGGCCGCCCCCAAGATTCTTAAGTTCTCGGGTGCCCTCCGACCCCCAGGCTGCACAGGGGCTCCTGTTAGCAGTAAGAAACCTTCTGGAAATGGGGGTTATATGCCCGGTGCCTCCGTTGGAAAGAGGCAGGGGTTACTACTCCAATCTTTTCACGGTTCCCAAAGGAGGGTTCGGTGAGACCCATTCTAGATCTCAAGGTTCTCAACAGGTTTCTCAGAGCCAAGAAGTTCCACATGGAGACTCTGCGCTCGGCTATCCATTCCCTTCGCCAAGGGGATTTTATGACATCCATAGACATCAAGGATGCGTATCTGCATGTTCCAATTTTTCAGGCACATCAGAGATTCCTCCGGTTTGCGGTGGAGGATCAACATTATCAATTCGTAGCTCTTCTCTTCAGTCTGACCTCGGCACCGAGGGTCTTCACCAAGGTTTTGGCGGGCGTAATGGCTCTGCTCAGACCTCAGGGCATTCGCATTGTGCCTTATCTGGACGATCTGTTGATTTCAGCTTCTTCCCTTCAGCAGGCGGAACTGGACACCCATCAGGTGGTGTCGACCCTGGAGAGGTTCGGGTGGGTGATCAACTGCACCAAGTCTTCTCTCCCCGTCTCGAGTGATTTCATTTTTGGGCATGAATCTGGATACCAGTCGGGCCAGAGTGTTTCTGCCCCAGGCCAAAGTGCAGGGGATTCGGGGCCTGATCCACCTTCTTCGGCCAGTCCTTGTCCCTCTATCCGACAGGGGATGAAACTGGTGGGTCTGATGGTGTCCTCCTTCGAGGCGGTGCCGTTTGCACAGTCTCACATGAGATCTCTTCAACTTCTCCTATTGACGTATTGGGACAGGAGCCCACAGTCATTGGATCAACCTTTCAAGATGTCTCCCAGGGTTCGGCAGTCCCTTCGGTGGTGGCTGGACTCGAGCAATCTGGTGAAGGGCAGATCCTTTCTGGTCCCTTGTTGGGAGATGGTTACCACGGATGCCAGCCTGTCGGGCTGGGGAGGTTATTGGAAGGGTCTTCAGTTCAGCGGGGTGTGGGGTCCCCAGGAGGCTCACACCCCCATCAATGTATTGGAGCTCAGAGCCATTCGACTGGTTCTGGCTCGGCTGACCACACAGTTGCGGGGTCTTCCGGTTCAGGTGCGTTCGGACAACCGAACGGCAGTGGCTTACATAAATCACCAAGGAGGGAAGAGTCTCTTATCCTGCACTGGGCGGAGAGCAATGTTCCTTGCCTTTCGGCAGTCTACATTCCGGGAGTGGAGAATACGGAGGCAGATTCGCTGAGCAGGGGATCCTCTCGCCACAGAGACTGATCTCTTAACCCTGAGGTTTTTCTGGATCTTTGCCGCAGGTGGGGGACTCCGGAGGTGGATCTCTTTGCCTCGAGGCACAATCACAAACTTCCGGCCTTTGTGTCTCTTTCTCAGGATCCCCTGGCTTTGGCAGTGGATGCCTTGTCACTGGCTTGGAAGGACCTGGGTTTTCTGTACCTGTTTCCACCTGTCTCCATGCTGGGCGAGGTAGTTCGCAAACTGGTTCTAGAAGGGGCACCAGCGATTCTGGTGGCTCCAAGGTGGCCAAGAAGAGTTTGGTACACAGACGTTGTAAGGATGGCCATAGACCAGTACCGGCTTCCCTTGCTGCCGGACCTGCTATCTCAGGATCATCTACTTTACCCCAATTTACAAACGCTGGCTTTGACGGCTTGGCTGCTGAAACCTTCATCTTGAAAGAGGAAGGTTTGTCTGAGGCTGTTGTTCAGACCCTGATTAGGGCTAGGAAGCGTTCCTCTTCTGGCATTTACTATAGGACTTGGAGGTCCTACATTGATTGGTGTGAGGCTAGGACCTTGCCTTGCAGGGTTTTTTCTATACCCAGGATTTTGGAGTTTCTTCAGCATAATCTGGATCTTGGGTTCCAGCTTAGCACTTTGAAAGGACAGGTTTCTGCTCTGTCGGTTTTCTTCCAGAGGTCTTTTGCTTTACACCCGCTGGTTAAGACTTTTTTTTCAAGGGGTCGCGCATGTGCGGCCCCCTCGGAAGGCTGTAGTCCCTGTTTGGGATTTGAATGTGGTTCTTTCGGCTCTGCAGGGTCCTCCTTTTGAGCCGTTACAGGATATTGCTCTTTCGGTTCTCACTCAGAAGGTTTCTTTCTTGGTGGCTATTACCTCTGTCCGGCGTGTCTCTGAATTGGCGGCCCGGTCGATTCAGGCCCCTTACTTTGAGAGACACCAGGATAAGGTGGTTTTTCGTTTTGAGCCGGATTTCCTTCCTAAGATGGTGTCTGCTTTCCACCTCAATCAGGACATTGTTCTCCCTTCCTTGTGTCCTAAGCCTAGCAATGACAAGGAGAGGCTTTTGCACAATTTGGATGTTGTTCGCTGTGTGAAGTACTATTTGGTGATTACTTCTTCCTTCCGCAAGACGGACGCTTTTTTCGTGGTGCCCTGCGGGCCCAGGAAAGGTTTGGTACTTGCTAAATCTACGATTAGCGAATGGATTCGTCAGGCCATTGTTGGGGCTTATTCTGCTAAGGGGAGAACTCCCCCTTTAAGGGTTACTGCGCACTCTACTCGTGCTGTTGGTGCATCCTGGGCTTTTCAGCACCAGGCTTCTGTTGAGCAAGTTTGTAAGGCTGCTACTTGGTCTTCCGTTCATACTTTTTCCAAGTTTTACAAGGTTGATGTGCGGGCTTCAGTGGATGCTGTTTTTGGCCGCAAGGTTCTGCAAACTGCAGGGGTTTGAGTTGGTACATTCTTTACTGTTTCTGGTTCCCACCCATGACGGACACTGCTATTGGATGTCCCACATGTCATGAAGAAGGAAGTAGAGTGTATGGCACACTTAGAATAATACCGTTTTGTGAGTACTCGCCTTTAAAACGGGTATTATGAGTGTGCCATACACTCCACTTCACCCCACCCTTGTTTGTTTCAGGTATTCTGGGGCTTTTATATGGTGAACCATTGGTTTTGATTATTACTGTTATATTTGGTTCTTCCTGGTCCCTTTACTGCTTTTATACACTGGGGAATTGGTGGGAGGTCCCAGGTATATATGGACCGGGAGGGGCTTTCTTTTTTGCATATTCATCTCTGCAGAAGTTCGCCCTCTACTGGATATTACCCAGATGTCATGAAGAAGGAAGTGGAGTGTATGGCACACTCATAATACCCGTTTTAAAGGTGAGTACTCACAAAACGGTATTTTTGGGAAGTATTTTTTTCTTAACTTATGTTCACGGGACCCTAAGTGCGGCTGCTCTCATCTGATCTCGGTATTGTAGCAGTATAGGGCCCGGTCAATATTTGGATCCTGGGCAGGGGAAATTGCCCTAATTTGGAGATCCTTTGTGCCAAATGCTCTAGGGGGCAGGATTAGCCTTTTTGCTATCTCCTAAATAAGAATGTTGATTCACTGCCTTAACAGGTTTGGCAAATGGAATCTAAATTTTAGACCTATTGGCTTTCATTGCATGATGGGAAGTTTACCTTCTGCTTCAACTATATAAGGACTGTCGGTTGAATAGGACTTGTCCAGGGGTATTATTATATCCTTCCTTCAGCTTCGGCGGTTAGTGAAGTTAGTGCCATTAGTGTTTTGGGAACAGAGAACATGGCTGTAACATATTCAGTTCACAGCATTCTCTGAGAATCTGGTCTGAGGATTCTGAGTCAGAGTGAGTCTTGCGCAATATTCTTTTAGAAATATTACTTTTCGGGCGGATTTGGGAATATGCTGATAAGTACAGGTATTTTCCGCCCGATTTGGGCTGCCTGTTGAAGGGAGTGCTCCTTGGAGCTCCTTCTTTTGGATGCTCCTTTCATTCAGGGACGCTGCTAAAGAACCCGGGGGGTACCTTCCTTCTCTACCTTCTCTGTGGGAAGAAGGATTTTTAAAGGTTCCGCTCGGTCTGGAATCTATTTGTCCAAACCCAATGAGCTATGATGCCATGTTTGGGTTGGGGTCTGAATACCTTGTGTTGCTCTCTCCATTCTAGGGGCATAAATTGAGGGTTTCACGTAGAAATTGTACCCCTCAGTCAGATTCTTGGTCTCCCCTATACCAGTGGGTTGGAGGAACGATAAGTTATTCTGAAGTTTGCTAAACCTTGGAAGCCAGGCAAGTAATATCCCAGTCCCCGCCACCAGCAGAAAATCTTTCTGGTGGTGAAGGCTTTGCAGTGAGATTTATTCTGCTTCTAGAGTTTCTATCTCTATGTTTAATCGGACATTTAGAATGGTTTTAAACATTTATAGTGAGAAGCATGCTTCCACAAGGTTTTTTTCATGACCTTAATAGATCTGGGAAATGCCTGGCAGTTTCCAATAAGCCTTGGGCTCTGTCTTTTTTTCAGATTCGCCCTAGGTTGTCTTTAGCAGTAAAGACGGAGCCGGATATTGTGCTTCTTATTTATTGTTCCCTTCATGCTGGTTTCAGTCCGAGAATTCTACTAAAGATTTTGGGGCATAGACTTCGGACATATCGGAGACTGAGAGGAGTCTGTGGCGGCTGATCTGGGCGATCTGCTACCTTTTTTTGTACACTTCAGGGATGCCTTAGAGCCTGAGTTACATGTGTCTAGCTCGGTTGGATTTTAAACCTTTGGGGATTTTAGACTCTTTCTCCTTTCCCAGAGGATTTTGGTCCTTCAGGAAATAGTGATTCCTTGTGCTGGTTCAGCACCTCCAATAACACTAGCCATGAGGGTATTGGAACGGTTGACATTGCTCTCATCCGGGTGAGATAATGTTACTTGCTTTAAGTACTATGATGTGCATATCCGTAGTAGTCCCTACTGCACCCGGAATGAGTGGCGAGGGGGAACGAGTTTCGTCACTAGATGGGGGTCGCATGGAATCCTTTTGGGTTTAAATGAGGACCTGAGTCTCCTTCAGCTATGTTCTGTAGGAATGTTACATCATGTGGCAGTTTTTTTCTGTATGACTTCTTTGAGGGAGTCAGAAGGGTAAGTCTATTCTAGGGTCTTCTAAGGGATCGTTTGGATCTACTTTTTTTGCTTCAGCAACTAGGTCTCTAGCTGACCAGATATTGTTTTCTGGATCTGGTGGGTCCGGCAGTAGGGGCGGACACCTCAGCCCTTACACAGTATTCTACTCTAGCCTATACACTTTACAGTTGGAGGGTATTAGCCATTTAGGTCCCTAGGCCACCTCTTATCTAGGTGGTCTTTTTTCCTGGGATTGCCTATAACCCGAGGTTGCCTCTAGCCCTTGGCGGCCGCTATCCCTAGGTTGCCTCTAACCCTAGGTGGCCGCTAACCCTAGGTGGCCTCCAACCCAGGGCCATCTCTAGGTCCAGGGCCCCCCTTTTCTAGCTGTCTGTATCCCTAGGTTGTCTGTATCCCTAGGTTGTCTGTAGCCCTGGGTTGTCTTTTGGCCCTGCGGTGTCTTTTGGCCCTGCGGTGTCTTTTGGCCCTGCGGTGTCTTTTGGCCCTGCGGTGTCTTTTGGCCCTGCGGTGTCTTTTGGCCCTGCGGTGTCTTTTGGCCCTGCGGTGTCTTTTGGCCCTGCGGTGTCTTTCGCCCTGGGCTGCCTCTAGGCACTAAAGATATCCCTAGCCCTGGGTTGACTCTAACTCTGGGCTAGTTCTTCTTATACCCTTACAACTTTGGGGGTTAGGTTATTCATTCAGGATCGAGGGTTCTACCCTTTGAGCCTTTTTTTCCAGATTCAGTATTCTGGGAATGGAACCTTGCTATTTTTTCTCATCGGGTTTTCTTAGATGATAAGAATTATCCTACCGGTGCTGAGGAAGCTTCCTTTTTTCTTATACACATTTGGGAAGTACCTTTTTTTAGGATGACCAAACTGTGGGTTCATAGACGTTGTTATTGGGTAGGACTAAGAGTGTTCTAGTCGACACTTTCAGGATTTGATTTTTTTTCTAGTTTTGATCAGGCTTTATGGTATCACATCTCATTGACAGGTGATGCTACATCTTGGGCTAAACAGGCGAGCTATGCAGCCTCTTGGTCCTCAGCGAGGTGTTTTTTTGCTGGATGGATCTGCTATCCTAGTAGAATCAGTCTTGTGGCAGAAGTATCCTCCATTCTATTCTTCCCACCCAACGAGGTAGTACTCGCCTATCTCTCAGGCATATGCTGCCCGAAGGATGTTTTGAAAAAACTTAAGTTAGGTACCTGGTAACTTTTTTTCTAAACATCCGAAAGGGTAGTATACGCCTAATTCCCTCCCTTATTATTTTTATGTGGATATGATTTGTCTATAGATTGGAGTTGTGAGTCTGTTTCTTGTCTCTCTTTCAGATCTCTACAACAACTGGGGAATGGAGGGAGGAGTCAAGAATTTATTCTGGCTGGTGGTCACGTGTTCCCCTTGGTGGGAGGAGCCCGGAGGTCTCAGGCATATGCTGCCCTTTCGGATGTTTAGAATAAAAGTTACCAGGTACCTAACTTAAGTTCTTATATTGTGTATATTAGTCTGGGTGTATTGTGTTTGTGTCTTTCAGGCGGAACAAACTAATTAGAGGTTTCTCCCGGTCCTGTGCCCTCTATTAGCCCTATTGACATTATTAGAGGCCTAATTATTAAATCCTCCCACTAGCGGACATTTAAGGGGCATCCCGGGTAGCTGCACAGCGTAATTCCCATTGGTCATAGTGACACCAAAATTCACCATATGGAGGCTTCACAGGTTGTTGTGCTTGGGGTCCCATCGGGGCAAGCCCGGCTTTGTGTGGGGCATCCCATGTGAGCGATGATGTGCAGGTCTGTGTACCCTGCGCCCAGCAGGCACTTGTGCGGCACCCTGGGCTGCACTGGTCTGGGCATGCGCCCACCATGTCTTCTCCCACGCCCCCGCGGTTGATTGTGACCCCTAGTGAGATTAACACTAGTGGGGAGTCTCAGCCTGATGTTTCTTCCAGGCTGGCCAACATTGAGAGGTTGATTGCTAGCTCTGCGGCCCGTAAGGCCCCAGCTAAAAGACGGCACTTGGCGCCTGCCTTCCCTATGGAGACGGAAGAATTCCTTGATTTGTCTGACTGTAACCCGCTTGAGGAGGGGGAATTATTCTCAGATTCTGAATTTTCCGATGATCAGCATTCCCCTGGCGCTGATGCCGGCTCAGAGCATTGGAATGCTGATGACACTCATAGACTTTTGACTCAAATCTTTGAAGTACTTTCCATTTCTCTCCCTGCTGCGGCACCCAGGCAACAGGGGGAATTGTTTGGTACTACAAAGCCACGTTTGGAATTTCCAGAACAGGCCTAGCCGGTTCCCTGGTATTCCTAAGGGATGGGATAAAAAATACCCTTTTCCCCCGGATGTGGTTAAATGTTGGTCAACTCCACCAGAGGTGGATGCTCCGGTTTTGGGGTTGTTTAATACTTCTGTGGTCCCTTGATTTCACTACCTTGAAGTATAGTGAGGACCGACATATTGACCAGCTGGCTTCCCATGCCTTTGCCTGTGCGGGATCAGCCCTGCGCCCGGTCTGTGCTTCTGCTATTACTGCTGTGGCCATTAGGACTCTGGTCAAGGGCCTGTTAGAAGGCTATCCTGATGATTCTTCTAGTGCCGAATTTAGAGCCTTATCTCAATGTGAGATGTTTATTGCTTATATTCTTTCTGCCTTAGATGACACCATTAGGATGTGCAGCAGGACCTCGGCTCTGGTTGTCTATTCGCTGCTCGGTCTGGCTGCGCCAGTGGGCAGCTGACAATGCTGCTAAGAAGGCTGTCACAGGGCTACCCTTTAAGGGGCTGCGCCTTTTTGGTGACCGGTTGGACCTTTTTGCAAAAGGAGGTAGGTTGCCCCAACACAAAAGACAACTGCGGCCCTTTCGGGGTTCAGGGTCCTTTACCCCCTCATTTCATGGATCCAGGTCAGGGAGGGGGGTACCCTTTGCGGGGCAAAGGGGGGATTTCTGGGGCAAGGGTAGAGGCCGTGCCCGTCCCGGATCCTCCTGGGGATCTAAGCCCAAATCTGTCATTAAGCCTGCTCAGCCATGAAGGGGCGCCCTCACCCTTACGGGTGGGGGGACGGCTGCTTCTCTTCGCTCATGTCTGGGGACAACAGGTCTCAGACAGGTGGATTCTGGAGGTTGTGTCCTCCGGCTACAAGCTAGAGTTCGCGGCACGGCCCCCTCCAAGATTTCTCAGGTCTCGGATTCCTCTTGACCCCCTGGCCGCTCAGGGTCTATTTCAAGCTGTACAGAACCTATTGGGTATGTGGGTCATCTGTCCGGTCCCTCCGGCGGAGAGAGGTCAAGGTTATTATTCCAATCCTTTTCACAGCACCCAAAAGGGATGGCTCCATCAGGCCCATCCTGGACTTAAAGCTTCTCAACAGGTTCATCAGAACCAGACGCTTTTGCATGGAGACCCTGCGCTCTGCGATCAGCTCCTTGCACCCGGGGGACTTCATGACCTCCATAGACATCAAGGATGCTTACCTTCATGTGCCAGTCTTCCCAGGGCATCAGCGGCTCCTCAGGTTTGCCCTGGAGTACCAGCACTACCAATTTGTGGCACTTCCATTTGGTCTCACCTCAGCCCCCAGAGTGTTCACCAAGGTACTGGCGGGATTGATGGCCATCCTCAGAGCCTGGGGTATTCGCATCCTCCCTTATCTGGACAACATTCTCATTACATCTCATTCTCTCCAGCAGGCAGAGTTGGATACCCAGATGGTGGTGACGGCCCTGGAAACGTTCGGATGAGTGATCAATTATCCCAAGTCCTCCCTCTCCCTGTCCCGGGTGACCCCCTTCCTGGGCATGAATCTGGATACCATTCAGGCCAGGATTTTTCTTCCTCAGCAGAAGGTGGATTATCTTCAAGCTCTGGTTCATTCCGTTCGTTCTGCGCAAGTTGGTTCAGGAGCGGGTGCCAGCCATTCTGGTTTCCCCCAGGTGGCCAAGACAGGTGTGGTTCGCCGACGTCGTGCGGCTGGCATTGGATCAGTACGCTCTACCCTTGGTACCAGACCTTCTCACTCAAGGACAGCTCTGTTATCCCAGTTTACAAACGCTGGCTTTGACGGCCTGGCTGCTGAAACCGCCATCCTGAAGGAGGAAGGTCTGTCTGATTCGGTGGTTCGTACTCTTGTCAGCGCTAGGAAACATAGAAACAGAAGGTTGACGGCAGGAGGAGACCATACGGTCCATCTAGTCTGCCCTTATGTGTATACTGTATGTACTCTTTATCTTAGGATAGATGTGTGCTTATCCCAGGCATGTTTAAATTCAGTGACTGTTGATTTTTCAACTACCTCTGCTGGAAGTTTGTTCCAAGCATCTACTCTTTCTGTAAAATAATATTTTCTAACATTGCTCCTGATCTCCCCCCCCCGACTAGCTTCAGGTTGTGCCCCCTTGTTCACAACCTTCTTCTTAAAAACACTTCCCTCCTGAACCTTATTCAATCCTTTCACATATTTAAAGGTCTCAATCATGTCCCCCCTCTCCCTTCTTTCCTCCAGACTGTACAAATTAAGTTCTTTAAGTCTCTCCTGATAAGTTTTAAGTTTAAGTCCTTCCACCATTTTCGTTGCCCGCCTTTGGACACGTTCTATTTGAATAATGTCTTTTTGCAGGTAAGGTCTCCAGAACTGCACACAGTATTCTAGCTGTGGCCTCACCAGGGCTCTATACAGCGGCATCACAACCTCCCTCTTCCTACTGGTGATGCCTCGAGCTATGCAGCCGAGCATCCTGCTTGCTTTTCCCACTGCCTGGCTACACTGTCCACTCATCTTGCAGCTATCAGTAATCAGTACCCCTAAATCTCTCTCCTCCGAGGTCCTGGCTAACACAGTGCTGCCCATACGGTACTCAGAGCAGGAATTCCTTCTACCCAAGTGCATGATTTTACATTTAGAGACATTAAACTCTAGTTTCCACAGTTTTGACCATCTATCCAGTAAAGCTAAATCATTTTCCATGTTGCAGACACCTCCAGGAATATCCACCCTATTACTAACCTTTGTATCATCAGCAAACAGACAGCAAACAGAAGTCCTCCTCCGCTATTTACTATAGGACCTGGCGGACCTACATTGACTGGTGTGAGTCTAGGGCCTTTCCCTGTCGTGTGTTCTTCATTCCTAGGATCCTGCAACATGGTTTGGATATGGGTTTTCAGCTCAGCACCTTGAAGGGTCATGTGTCTGCCTTGGCTGTTTTCTTCCAGAGTTCCTTTGCTCAACATCCTCTGGTCAAGACCTTCTTCCAGGGGGTCACTCATGTGCGCCCCCCCCCCCCCCCCCCCCCGCAAACCCATGGTACCGGTCTGGGTTTGGTTGAATTTGGTTTTGTCCGTCTTTCAGGGTCCTCCTTTTGAACCTGTGCATGAGGCTGCCTTGTCTCTCCTTACCCTGAAGGTTGCCTTTTTGGTGGCTATTACCTCTGTCCGGCGTGTTTCTGAGTTGGCGGCTCTGTCCATTCAGGCCCCTTACTTTGAGAGACACCAGGACAAGGTGGTTTTCCGATTTAAACCAGACTTCTTGCCTAAGGTTGTCTCTGCCTTCCATCTCAATCAGGATATTGTGCTTCCTTCTTTGTGCCCTAATCCTGGTAAACCCAAGGAGAGGGCTTGCACTCTCTGGATGTTGTCAGGAATTTGAAATACTATCCGGTGGCTACTGCTCCTTTCAGAAAGACAGACGCCTTGTTTGTGGTTCCATCGGGTCCCAAGAAGGGGTTGGCTCCTGCTAAATCTACTATTAGCAAATGGATCCGTCAGGCCATTGTTAGGGCCTATTCTACTAGGGGAAAGGATCCTCCTTTCCGTGTTATTGCTCATTCTACCCGTGCTGTTGGGGCTTCCTGGGGCTTCCAGCACCAGGCTTCTGTTGAACAAGTTTGTAAGGCTGCTACGTGGTCTTCTGTTCATACCTTTTCCAAGTTTTACAAGGTTGATGTCCGGGCCTCAGCGGATGCTGTTTTTGGCCGTAAGGTTCTGCAGGCGGCAGTGGTTTGAACTGCGCATTGTTGCTTTTTTGGGATCCCCACCCGTTTATGGACACTGCTATTGGATGTCCCAGCTGTTATGAATACTATCTGGAGCAGGACGTGCTGCATACTTAGAATAATACAATTCTGTGATTACTCACTTTGTAGAATTGGTATTATAAGTATACAGCACGTCCTGCTCCATCCCACCCTGATTACTTTATTCTTGGATTCTCTTTATGGTGATTTGTTCCTTGTTAACATGGTTACATTTGTTATTGGCTTCTCCTGGTTCCCTTACTGCTTTGTTATACTGGGGAATTAGTAGGAGGTCCCGGGTATATATGGACTGGGAGGGGCCTCTTTTTTGCCATCTCTGCAGTAAAGCGCCCTCTTGTGGACTATATCCCAGCTGTTATAAATACTATATGGAGCAGGACGTGCTGCATACTTATAATACCAATTCTACAAGGTGAGTATTCACATAATTGTATTTTTCAATCTGCCACAACAGGAAGGTCAAGACCTTTGTGGCCTGGACAGGAGATCTGTGAGCTGTGGTGGTGGTAAGGACTTTATCTTCTATATGTGTTGCCGTCAACACCGCTACTGGGCCATCTGCTCAAGAAGGTAAGTGCAGAAGGAGTTACCACCATACTTGTCACACCACAGTTCCCAAGAAGAACATGGTTCGCAGTAGTAAGGATAGCGGTGGGTCTGCGGGGGGCGGCTGCCAGCTTTGGCCAGACCTTTTGTCACAAGGGTTTCTCCTGCACCCCAGTTCACAGGCAATGTCTTTAAAGTTGAACAAAACCCAGGATTTTTACTATCTTGGATTTTGCTTCTTGCCCCGCTGTGTGTGAAACCCCCCAGGTTGCCAAAAAACTCACCTTTCCCCTGTCCAATCCATGCGCTTGACTGTGCTGACACAAGCTCGTCTAAGGAGTCCAGTGGTCATCAATGCCTGACAGTTTTCAGTTTCCAAAGTCTTGGATTTTGATCAGAAGGGCTTGGATGATGGCTTGCCGCTCAGCCCCCTCAAGGTGCAGGCTTGTTCCCTTAGATGTATAATTCTCTGATTTAAGGCATTCATGCAAGGGGCTACTCCCATCTGCCTGCCAAAAAGAACCCTGATTCCTCCCTGGGACCTCAATTTGGTTCTGTCAGCTTTACAGGGGGCCCTTTTTGAACCTATGACAGAGGCTTCCTTGCTTCTGCTAACTCTTAAGGTAGCCTTTTTGGTGGGCATCAGTTCTGTTCACAAAGTGTCAGAGTTTGCGTCTCTTTTGACCAGGTCGCCATACATGATTTTTCACAAGTACAAGGAGTTTTTTTAGTTCAGAGGGGATTTTCCTCCCTAAAGTAGTATCTTTTCATGTCAATCATGAAGACAGTCTTACTGTCCTTGTGCCTGAAAAGGTTACTGTGCTTCTTTGATGTTGTCCGAGCCTTAAAGTCCTCCATTTCAATTACTTTTTTTCCGGCAAGGCAAATTCCTTATTCGCAGTCCCGGATGGCTGTGTCGGTGTTGGGTTACCCTGTTTTAGCTTCCTATAGACCAAGTATGCAGAGCAGCAACTTAGGGGGGCAATTCAGAGCCTGGTTAGAAAACTCGCTTCTTTTTTTAGGTGAGAAAGCTTTCCATGTTTACCCGGTATAAATTTTCACCTGGCTCTGAATCAGCCCGACGGCAGACATTAAAAGTCAATGGGAATTTGATCTCTTAAAAAATAAGTTTTACATGGTGTATGTGAAGGCATCCGCTTACACCACTTTTGGAGGATTGGTCTTGCACACAGTGGTGGACCCTCCAGAGGGTCTAAATTGCTGTTCTTCTTTTTGCTTAGTGGTTCAGGCCATGGTTTTGTATGAATCTGCGTTATTATTTCTAGGGTTTCCAACCTAATAAGAGGGCTGCTATGGGATGATCCATGTGTAATTGATTACCATCCAAGGTGGAGCAGATAGGTGAAAATACAATTTTGTGATAATTTACCTGTAAAATTTACTTCTTTGTATTACTCTGTTCCACCTCAGATGTCCTCTTTCTTTGGCATCTAAAGCAATGAAGTATTGGCGAAAAACTATTTTATGGTGATCGTTAATTGTGTTGGGTTCCTCCCACGACTACTACGAACTGGAATAACAAAATGGTATTTTACATTTTTTTTTATCGATGGTGTGTGCCTAGTTTCTAGTGCCAATATTTTTTCTTCCAGATATATTCCGCGCTTATCAGTCTGTTAGTGAATGTAGCCCAACTGCAAGTGCTCCTGGGTGAATTTCGGTTGTCCCCATTTTCATTAATTTAGGTAATTGGGGTAATTTAATTATTATCAAAAAACATTCACATGGAGCTGACAACGTGGCTTCAGACTTATAAGTTAAAGTTTAGAGGTTTATTTTTCCCCATTCAAGGATTATAGCAACCAACTCCAGTCTATAGGGCTGGGGAATGGTTTTAGGGTCTGTTCCAGGAACTTGGTCAATCACAAATTTCTGAAATGGAAAGCGGTTCTTCTCTCGCTTTGCCATTGGTCATATACTTTGATGGGCAGTGCTGTTCTGGGTACAGTCAGACAATATTACGACTGTCACTAACATAAACCGTGAGGACGGCACCCACAGCAGGAGGGTAATGTCAATAACCACACTGACCTTTGAGTAGAAGCTCTTTCTTTCTCTCCCATCACATCCCAGGGCTTCAGAATACTTCTGTCGATTTCCTGAGTAGGCAAAAGCTGTCGCCACTGGGGGATTCCAGATGTGGATGTATTCACCACATGTTTCAACAGAAAGGTTCACAGATATCTGAGACATTCTGGCTATTCTCTGGTGGGGAGTAGAAGTGCTTGTAACGTGGACAGGGTTCAACATGGTTTATGCTTTTCCACTCCTACTGCCAGTTGCTTTGAAGACTTCGTATAGAACCAAAGACAATGTTTCTAATAGCCTCAGACTGGCAGAAAGCAAGGTATACCAAATTAGACAATCTTTTGCTTGACAGTTCCTTTCGGGTACTCTCCAACTGGTCCTGATTTGTCAGGATTTGTCCTAAACTACAGAATCTTTCTTTGGTTTCTTTGGCAGCCTCACTATTAGCTATTGGATCAGGCAAGCTTGTTCTCAAGCCTATTCTACCAAGGGTGAGAAACCCCTTTTCATGTGACAGCGCCAGGATTAGGTGCATAAGGATACCACCTGGCCTGTGTATACTACATCATGCACTTGTTGCAGAGTCACTTCTGTGCTCATGGGATTGGCTTGTTGTTTCCCACCCTTGAGAACTGCTTTGAACGTCCCAATAGTCAGTGTTCAGTCTTGATGGACAACTTGACAGGGAAGATACTTTTTATGTGCTTACCTGTAAAACAGTTTTCCTTTAATTGCCTATCCAGGGGCACTGCACTCACCTAGAATGTTGACTTGTCTTGATGAACATTTGACTGTTGAGGTCCTCGACTGCTTTGCACTGGAAAGGTTCCAGGAAGCTGCACCTCTAGATCTGTCTTCAGGGAGGATTTACATCTTCTGATCTAATCCCACCTATCGGCTATACGCAATACCCAACCGATAGTGATCAGTTTCCCTGGGATTTATTGAAAAGCCCAAACCCTTTAAAAGCGATTCCCCAGCATCTAAAATGAATATATTTTAAGTTTTTAGTCACTTATTATTCTTTCCCCCACTGGGCTGCAACTCTGTTCAGGACTTTAGGATACGGGCGCTGCAATTTTGATTCAGAAGCATCACACTTACTGAGGAGAGTGGGATAAAGTAAAGGGGGCGGGTTACAGCTGTGCTTTGCTCATGCAGAGCAGAGCTGGGGTCAGGAAATGGTCAGCAGTCCCAGAATGCAGAGCAGCACAGTCAGAAGGCACTTCCTGTTTGCAGGCTGCCTGATGTTCCATAAGCCGCCATCTTGGATGTTTAAAGGCTCATAACATGCAGTAGATGCAGGTAGAATGATTTTTAACGTGAGCAATCTGTATGTGCAGGGTGTGGGAAACATATAAGTATAACCTGAAACTTACCTGGAGCTGTTCCCGTTTCATACATTTTATCAAAGTATTTTTACTTTTTTGTTTTTCTCTTTTTTTATTTTTATTTAATGTAAACGCCTTCTAAAGCAGACCTAAACCCTGCCTGCAGCACCTTAACATCTATTTAAAGAGTAGCAACCACCTTCCCTTCAGAATCTAGCGACACTGGCTTTCCTCCTAACGGGGCATCCCAAATTGTAATGCCCAGCTGTGTGAGACTTTGGGGGTCAACCAAGTATCCTCATCTTTTGTCAGGCTACTGGGTGTGAACCCTGATTGCGGAGACTAAGAACCAGCTCACCTCTCGACCGGGAAGCATGGAATCTAAGGACCAACCTGGTTTTCACTAGAGCCTCTAGTGGTGAGGATAGACTGGGCTGCAGGAAGGCCCCAGGTCAGGCAACCTAGGAGTGGGTTTTGCCAAGTTCTGGGTAGAAGACAGACCAGAGCTGGACTGGAATGTAGAACAAGCCGAGGTCATGGGCAGGCAGATCAGGATCGGAGTCGTAAACAAGCCAAGGTCGTGGGCAGGCAGATCAGGATCGGAGTCGTAAAAAAGCCAAAGTCGTCAGGAGAACAGGAGAGTAGTCAGAATAAAGCCGGGTCGGTACACAGGAATGGACAACTGGAACTCAGGAACAAGCATGAGAAATGACCAACTGGCAATGGAGCTCAGGGCTCACCAGTATTTAAAGGCCATAACGCATGCGCAAGAGCAAGCGCATTTTTGCGCGTACACAATGCACGTGCGCGCATAATCGCACATGCGCACAAATCCATTGACTCATCTGATGCACAAATGCGCATGCATATTCGCACGCTTACTGGCCCTACTATGTCTATTGCGCACGGGGAACCTTGGCGCCCTCTGCTGGGAAACCATAGGAACAGTCCTGGTTCTATGACATTGCCCCCCCTTAAGGGAGGCCTCCGGCCGACTCTTGGACCAGATTTCTCGGGGTGGGACCTATGAAAGTCCCTAATCAGGCGAGGAGCATGAACATTCCTAGACGGCTCCCAAGAACTCTCTTCGATTCCATAGTTTTTCCACTTAATTAAATATTGAAGGCCTGCTCCTCTACGACGGACATCCAAAATCCGTTCAACCTCATATTCTTCAAATTCGTCCTCAACCAAACACTCAGAACCGTCACCAATGGTTTCGGAGACTGGTGCCAGTTTAAGTAAAGAGACCTGGAACACTGGATGGATATGAAGAGAAGCAGGTAAGTGAAGTTCCACGGCCACTGCGTTAATAAGTCTCTTAATGAGAAGCGGGCCAATAAATATAGGGCCCAGCTTCTTAGAAGGACAACATAGTTTGAGTTTTCGAGTAGACAACCAGACTTTGTCACCAACAGCATACAACAGGGAGGACTGACGATGACGATCAACATTCCTCTTATACTGTTCCTGGGCTTTGAGGAGGCATTCCCTTAATTCCTGATGTGTCCCTGCTAAAGAAGAGACCAACTCCTGAGCGGCGGGTAAATTGACATCTTTAGGGATGTCTGGCAAGATATTGGGATGAAAACCAAAGTTTGCGAAGAATGGTGATTTAGCAGTGGTAGAAGTTATTATATGCGAATTCCGCCAGAGGTAGTAGCCGATACCAATCGTCTTGAAGGACTGAGGAATAGAAACGCAGGTATTGTTATAGTGTCTGGTTGGTATGTTCAGATTGCCCGTTTGACTGCGGATGGTAAGCAGATGAATGAGCCAGGGAAATTTCGAGGGCTTCACACAGACGGGACCAAAATTGAGAAGTAAATTGTGAACCTCGATCCGAGAAGATTTCGGAGGGCACACCATGGAGTCGGACCACCTCCCTGATGAAAACTTGAGCGAGTAAAGTTGCGGAAGGAATACCAGTCAATGGGATGAAATGAGCCATCTTGGTGAAGCTATCCACCACCATTAAGATGGTAGTGAATCCTTCAGAGGGAGGTAATTCCACAATGAAGTCCATGGAGATTTGGGACCATGGTCTCTCAGGCACTGGCAGGGGAAGAAGTAATCCCATATGCTTGTGAGAGGAACCCTTACTCTGGGCACAAATTCAGCAGTGATCGATAAAGGAAGTACAGTCTTTATTCAAAGAAGGCCTCCAGAAGTGTCAACGAATCAACTCCAAGGTCTTGTGTAATCCGAAATGCCCTGCCAAGGGGTGGTCATGGAAAGTCTGTAGGACTGCAGTTCGGGCGGTCCTAGGTACGAATATCTTGCCTTGATGGATAAATAAGCCATCAGAGCAAGGCAGATCTTCACCCTCCTCAATTGGTAAAATGGAAGAAGCTCTCCGGATCTGGGAGATGAGTTCCGACTCTAATACCAGGAAATGTCCTTCAGCAAGGATCGGCAGTTCAGAGGAATCTGTCTCATCTGAAGAATCTGGAAGTGGCAATCTGGACAGAGCGTCGGGCTTGATGTTACGGCTGCCAGGCCAATAGGTGACATGAAAATTAAAGTGAGAGAAAAAAAAACAGCATGCCTGGCGAGGTTTTAACTGTTTGGCAGAATGTAGATATTCCTAGTTCCTGTGATCAGTCAGGATAAGGACAGGATGTACCGCTCCCTCTAACAGGTACCGCCACTCCTCAAGAGCCAGTTTAATAGATAAAAGTTATCGATCCCCTACATCATACAGGCGTTCAGTTGTGGACAATTTGCGAGAGAAGGCGGCGACAGGATGCAGAACAGCCTTTTCTCCAGATCGTTGCGAAAGGACTGCCTCCACCGCAGTGGATGATGCATCAACCTCCAAGATGAATGGTAATGTGGAGTCCGGGTGTGCAAGAACAAGTAAAGCACCTTTTTAAGGTTTGGAAAGCTTGCTGAGCTGATTCAGAACATTCAAAGACTTTGTATTTCTTGGTTAGCTGCGCAATAGGCCGGACCTTAGCAGAAAAGTTGCAAATTAACCTGCAATAAAAATTGTCAAATCCGATGAATCTTTGAACCTCCTTTCGGGGGGGTATGTGCTGGCCACTCAAGTACAGCAGAAACTTTACTAGGGTCCATGGAAAACCCTTGATCCTTGAAAAAGAGATGGACGTCTTTTCAAATTCGCATTTTTCTAGTTTGGCATAGAGTTGATGCGTCCGGAGACGCAAGAGTACTGCTCGCACATGTTCCCGATGTTCATTCTTGTTTGCAGAGAAGATGAGGATGTCGTGCAAGTACACAATGACAAAGATATCAAGTAGGTCCCTAAAAATGTCATTAACCAGGTGTTGGAAGGTTGCCGGGGCGTTACACAAACCGAAAGGCATAACAAGATATTCAAAATGTGGGTGGGGGGAGGCAGATCCTCAGATATGAAGGAGGAAGTCGTGGCTTTCTTCTAACATCCGAATGGAGGCTAGACAGAGCACTGCCACGTCTCCGAGCTCTGCCAGTGGGGCCACTTCCTCTGGCTAACAGCTTACTGCCCATCGCATCACAGTGCCACTACTAGCCCTTCTCCCCGAGGTGGGTGATCCAGTTTCAATACTCTATAGCATGGGTGGCCAATTATTTTTGTCCATGGGGCTACATGAGAAACTAAAAATATTGTGGAGGGCCGGGCCAAAAGGCTGCACTCAATTCTGCATAATATAATTGTATTTCTTTATAATTGTTTTGACAAGCTGCTACGAGTATATGTATATGTGCGGCCATTATTTAGAGTATATGTTATATATGTATAGTTAAACAATGAAAAAGTGAGGTTGCCTTACAAAGAAATGTAATTTATTAAATAAACCACATTTTGTGTGTCCAGTGAGGTCCCACACAGCAGGGAATCCCAAATTGGGATGCCCCAGAGGCATGATTCCTGTAACCCAGCCCTGGATTCCTTCACACTCCAAAGGGCTGGGTTACATGGGTTTTGGTCTGCTTTAAAACATCATGACCAAATCAGGTTAGGATGAAATAAACCCCCTCCTTTACATTATTATTAAAGTAACACAGCGCTGCTCACACTTTTTACTCAGTTGCAATGTGATTCCCTCACATAAAGCAGAACAAAACCCAGAGCGGCCACTGGTCTTCCCCCCACATTTCCCAGGATGCCCCACAGTGTGAAACCCTTTTTACTCAGTAGCAACATGAAAAATGGCATTAAAGCAGAACAAAGCTCTGATCTGGTATGCCCAGGTGGAAGACCAGTGGCCGATCTTGGTTCATTTCCACTTTCCACTATTTGTCAAGTTGCTACTAAGTAACAAGGGTTTCACACAGTGGGGCATCCTGACCTGGGATACCCAGGGGGAAGACCACCCTGCAGGAGGGAGCTGTGCAATAGGACAACAGGCTCTAATCCACACACGCCCCCGCTACATTACACTCACTACAGAGGGGCAAAAGTGCTGTTCAAACCCGGCACTATCTTTTCTGGCAAGACTGCGCAGACAGTGGGTGTGACTGAGTGGCGGGGGCAGGGCGCACACCTTACAGGGAACACTGGTCGCGGGCCGGTCACAGCCTATCAAAGGGCCATATGTGGCCCTGGGGCCTTACAATGCCCAGGTCTGCTCTATAGTAACACTATTATTCCTACTTCTGACAGTGCCTCCCTAAAAGATCCAATGGATAAGCATATCAGATCAGGTGGCACGGCATGCTTTCTCTATAGTAAGATCAGCCTTGCAGCCAGCCTAGCGTCGCATCCATGGCAGGAGGAAGGTTATTAAAACAATTGAATTCTCAAACTCGTTCGGGTCATTCATGTAGTTGATTAAGACCAGTATGGAAATCAACAGGTACGTCCTCTATTCTATGGATAATATGGTCCTGGTAAACGCTAGAGGTTTAGCTCTGCTAGTGGCTCTAAAGTGTTCAATTTGGCTTCAACAATGGTCGGCAGGCGCAACTTCCAAGATGACCCTGACAGGACTCCCCTTCCTCGGGGGGTGTCTGTTCGGGGAGAGATTGAACAACATATTAGACCTCAAGGGCCTCAACAGTTTCATTCATCTGATTTCACATGGAATCTTTAAGATCCACAATGGCAACACTTCAGCCGGTTGATTTTATGACCACATCCCGGGTTGCTTTTACAGCGTAATTCCTATTGGCCAATTGGCCCACTATAATCACCATATGGAGGATTCACAAGATATTGTGCTCGGGGTCCCCTCGGGACAAGCCCGGCTGTGTGTGGCATGTGGTGCATCCACTGTAAGTGATGTGCGGGTCTGTGTACCCTGCGCCCAGCAGGCGCTTGCGCTGCATTCTGGGCTATCGGTGACTGGGCCTGTGCCCACTATGTCTTCACCTACTCCCCTCGCCTGAATTTGACTCCCAGTGAGCTGAACACTAGTGGGGAGTCTCAACTTTATGTGTCTTCTAGGCTGGCTAACATTGAGAGGTTGCGGGCTCTGCGGGCCGTAAGGCCCCGGCTAAGAGGCGGCATGTGGCTCCTGGTGTGTCTGTTTTCCCTATGGAAACTGAGGATTTTCTGGACATGACTGACTATACCCCCCTTGAAGAGGGGGAATTGTTTTCGGATTCAGAGCTGTCTGATGATCAGCATTACAGTGGTGCTGACCCTGGCTCTGATCCCTGGGATGCTGATGACACCAATAGACTTTTGACTCAGATTTTTGAAGTGCTCTCTATTTCCCTTCCTGCTGCTGCTCCCAAACAGCAGGGAGAATTATTTAATACTGCTAAGCCACGTTTGGAATTTCCAGAACAGGCCCATTTCAATAATCTTGTTCTCAAAGAGTGGGAGCGTCCCAGCCGGCTTCCCGGAATCCCTAAGGGCTGGGATAAAAGGTATCCCTTTCCCACCGAAGTGGTTAAATGTTGGTCAACCCCCCCGGAAGTGGATGCTCCAGTCTTGGGGCTGTCCAACACTTCTGTGGTGCATTACCCTGATTCCACTACCCTGAAGGATAGTGAGGACAGGCGCATTGACCAGTTGGCTTCCCATGCCTTTGCCTGTGTGGGATCTGCATTGCGCCCTGTCTGTGCTTCTGCTATTACTGCTGTAGCTATCAGGACTCTCCTCAAGGGTCTGCTGGAAAGTTCCCCTGATGATGCTTCTAGTGCCGAATTCAGGACCTTGTCACATTGTGAGATTTTTATTGTTTATATCCTTTCTGCTCTAGATGACACCATTAGGATGTGTAGTAGAACCTCAGCCTTGGTCGTTGCTATACGCCGCTCTGTGTGGCTGCGCCAGTGGGAAGCTGACAACGCTGCTAAGAAGGCTCTGACGGGGTTCCCCTTTAAGGGGTTGCGCCTATTTGGTGATCGCTTGGACCTGTTTGCTAAGGGAGGTAAGTTGCCCCAGCGTAAAACAGCCGCGGCCCTTTCGGGGTTCAGGCGCCTTTACCCTCTCCTTCCGCGGATCCAGGTCTGGGAGAGGGGTATCTTTCGGGTCACAGGGGTGACTTCTGGAGCAGAGGCAGAGGACTCCTGGGGCTCTAAGCCCAAGTCTGCCACCAAGCCCGTTCAGCCATGAAGGGGCGCCCTCACCCATCCGGGTGGGGGGGCGGCTGAGGCTCTTCGCTCATGTCTGCAGACAACAGGTCTCAGACCGGTGGTGTCCTCTGGCTACAAGATAGAGTTCGCTGCCTGGCCGCCCCCAAGATTCCTCAGGTCCCGGATCCCTCAAAATCCCCTGGCAGCTCAGGGTCTGTTTCTGGCTGTGCAAAACCTTCTGGACATGGGGGTCATCTGTCAGGTCCCTCTTTGGGAAAGAGGTCAGGGCTATTATTCCAATCTTTTCACAGTCCCCAAAAGGGATGGCTCAATCAGGCCCATCCTGGACTAGAAACTTCTCAACAAATTTGTCAGAACCAGACACTCTCGCATGGAGACCCTGCGCTCAGCTGTCGTCTTGTTGCGCCCGGGGGACTTCATGACCTCCATAGACATCAAGGGTGCGTACCTTCATGTTCCAGTCTTCCCAGGGCATCAGAAATTACTCAGGTTCGCGCTGGAAGACCAGCATTACCAATTTGTAGCTCTGCCCTTCGGTCTCACCTCGGCTCCCAGAGTTTTCACCAAGGTGCTGGCAGGTGTTATGGCTCTCCTCAGAGCTCAGGGAATTCGCATTCTTCCATATTTGGACGACCTTCTCATCACTTGTCGGTCTCTCCATCAGGCAGAACGGGATATCCAGCGGGTGATGACCATTCTGGAGTAGTTCGGCTGGGTGATCAATCACCCCAAATCTTCCCTATCCCCATCTCTGGTGACTTCCTTCCTGGGCATGAATCTGGATACTGTTCAGGCCAGGATCTTTCTTCCTCAGCAGAAGGTGGACTCTCTGCAAGCTCTAGTTCACTCCCTTCTGTCATGCCCTCACCCCTCCATCCGGCAGGGGATGCAGCTAGTGGGGCAGATGGTGTCCTGCTTCGAGGTGGTTCCCTATGCGCAGTTTCACATGAGACCTCTTCAACTCCATCTCCTATCAGTCTGGTACAAGAGTCCCCTGTCTCTGGATCAGGCCTTCTGTCTCCTCTGGTCCGACGGTCCCTCTTGTGGTGGCTGGACTCGAGGAACCTGTTGGGGGGCAGATCCTTCCTTGCCCCCTGTTGGGAGACGGTCACCACGGATGCCAGTCTGGCAGGTTGGGGGGCTTCTGTAAAAGCCTACAATTCCAGGGGCTGTGGGGCCCTCAGGAGGCCCATGCTCCTATCAACATCCTGGAACTAAGGGCGGTCAGGTTGGTTCTGGCCCATTTGACTCCTCACCTTCAGGGCGCTCAGACAACCAGACGGCGGTTGCCTACATCAATCATCAGGGAGGGACTCGGAGCAAGAATGCCCTCAGGGAAGTGTCCATGATTCTCTCTTGGGCGGGGGACAGTGTCCCTTGCATTTCAGCTGTGTACATTCCGGGGGTGGAGAATCTGGAGACAGACTCTCTGAGCAGGGGGACCTCTTGCCTGGGGGAATGATCTCTCAGCAGCGAGGTCTTCCAATCCCTGTGTCTCCGTTGGGGGGTGCCGGACGTGGATCTGTTTGCATCTCGCCACAACCACAAGCTCCCAGTCTTTGTCTCTCTGTCCCAGGATTCCCTGGCCGTGGCTGCTCTATCCTGGCAGGGGTTCCGTCTCCTGTATCTGTTTCCTCCATTCCCCCTGCTGGGCAGGGTTCTGCGCAAGTTGGTTCAAGAAAGGGTGCCAGCAATTCTGGTGGCCCCCCGCTGGCCAAGACAGGTGCTGTTCGCAGACATCGTACAGCTAGCAGTAGATCAGTACGCTCTGCCCATGGTCCTGGACCTTCTCACTCAGGGACGGCTTTGCCATCCCAATTTACAAACGCTGGCTTTGATGGCCTGGCTGCTGAAACCTCCATCTTGATGGAAGAAGGGCTTTCTGTCTCTGTAGTCAATACCTTGATCAGGGCTAGGAAGAAATCCTCCTCCTCCATTTACTATAGGATTTGGCGGGCCTACATTGACTGGTGTGAGTCTAAGGTCCTTCCCTGTCGTGTGTTTTCCATCCCTAGGATCCTGGAGTTCCTTCAACATGGTTTGGATCTGGGACTTCAGCTCAGCACTCTCAAGGGTCACGTATTTGCCTTGGCTGTTTTCTTCCAGAGGTCTTTCGCTCAACATCCTCTTGTCAAGACCTTCTTCCAGGGGGTTGCTCATGTGCGTCCCCCCCGTAAGCCTCTGTTGCCAGTCTGGGATTTGAATTTGGTTTTGTCTGCCCTTCAGGGCCCTCCGTTTGAGCCTGTGCATGAGGCTGCTCTGTCTATTCTTACTCTTAAGGTTGCCTTTTTAGTGGCTATCACCTCTGTCAGGCGGGTTTCGGAGTTGGCGGCCCTTTCTATTCAGGCCCCCTACTTTGAGAGACATCAGGACAAGGTGGTTTTTAGATTTAAACCGGATTTCTTGCCTAAGGTTGTCTCTGCCTTCCATCTTAATCAGGACATTGTGCTTCCTTCCTTGTGCCCTAATCCTAGTAACTCCAAGGAGAGGGCCTTGCATTCCCTGGACGTGGTCAGGAATTTGAAGTTTTACCTGGTGGCTACTGCGCCCTTCAGGAAGACTGATGCTTTGTTTGTGGTACCTTCCGGTCCCAATAAGTGTTTGGCTCCTGCTAAGTCTACTATTAGCAAGTGGATTCATCAGGCCATTTTTAGGGCCTATTCTGCTAGGGGAAAGGAGCCTTTTTTCCGTGTTACGGCTCATTCTACCCGTGCTGTTGGGGCTTCCTGGGCCTTTCAGCACCAGGCTTCTGTTGAACAAGTTTGTAAGGCTGCTACTTGGTCTTCTGTTCATACCTTTTCCAAGTTTTACAAGGTTGATGTTCGGGCCTCAGCTGATGCTGTTTTTGGCCGCAAAGTTCTGCAGGCGGCAGTGGTTTGAACTGCGCGTTGTTGCTTTTGGGGATCCCACCCTATGTACGGACACTGCTATTGGATGTCCCATCTGCTATTAATCATTATCTGGAGCAGGACGTGCTGCATACTTAGAATAATACAATTCTGTGATTACTCACCTTGTAGAATTGCTATTATAAGTATGCAGCACGTCCTGCTCCACCCCACCCTGATTGCTTTATCTTGGATCCTCTGTACGGTGATTGTTATCCTTGTTAAGTTGTTACTGGTTATTTGCCCTTCCTGGTTCTCCTTACTGCTTTTCAAAACTGGGGAATTTGTGGGAGGTCCCAGGTATATATGGGACCGGGAGGTGCCTCTTTTTGCCATCTCTGCAGTCCAGCGCCCTCTGGCGGAGGTAATTCCCATCTGTTATGAATCATTATCTGGAGCAGGACATGCTGCATACTTATAATACCAATTCTACAAGGTGATTAATCACAGAATTGTATTTTGTTGTGCTCTAATAGATTCAGTTTATTTATGTGCAGTGCCTCTTCTTTACTGTGTACTGTTTGGCTGCATTCTTGGTTGCCAAATCACTTAGTCCACCTCAATATTTATCAGTCCCTTCTGTGTCACTGGATTTTTTGCCACTCCAATGCATCCTAAGTCTGGCACATTCTGCTTTTACATTTTCTTTGCCTTTTGTAATAAAAGTTCATCGACATTATTGTTCTCATCTAAAATGTATTGGATACTTTGAATATGTACCGTTTCCCTTTTGCAGGCTGCAAAGTTGTCCTCCGTGCTGAAGAAAATGCTTGAAATCACAAGGTTTGTTAATTTTGTAGTCCTCTGTTTTTATATTTATCATAGAAATATGTTGTTACATAACCGTAGCTGATAGAAGTGAAGTGATTTTTGGGCTGTCAGATTGTTTTTTATTAAATACTTTGTTGGTATCACAAATGGTTTGTTTCTATGTGCTGATCTGTATAGTCGATGTAAAGAAATATTTGCATGCAGAAACAAATGTTATTTTTATGGACTGTCATGGTTTTAGTAAGAATGCCCTTTCACTAAGCAAACAATGCTCTTTCCCTGTCTGGCTATGACCACTTACACCTAGGTGTCCTGCTTGTAGCCAAGTTATGTGTCAACAGGTCAGATTCTGAAGAAATCTCTAGTGGGACAGCAGAGAGTTCTTCTTACTATGTGTGGTAATGCCCATTGCTTCTAATGACACATTTTGTTGTAATCTGCTGGTTCACACATAGTAAAACCTGTGAAAACTGAAGTACAACTTTAGGGTTTACTAGAACCTAAACGATTATGTGGATATGGGCAGTATGCATAACAAGACAATTGTTTTATTTGCAGGTCAAGTCACATATGCCCTGAGAGTGAAACTAGCTGGGTAGAGTTCCTCATCAATGCCATTGTTCACAACATGGAAAAAGTTAAGAACTTAACACAGGATGCTCTCTGAACACAGGTTTCTCTCTGACTGAAGAAATGATTACTTAACATACATATGCCAGTCCTGGAAGTATGTCAAACACCTATATTACTACAGAATATAGCCATTCCAGCTGTTTCCTAGGCAATAACACAGAATTGGAATTTTCTAGTATTTTGGCCTAATAAAAATTTATTTTGCTGTCCTTCCAAAGTGTATACCCTTTCCCCTGATTTTCCAGGTTTACCAAAACTATATGTTCCAAGTATGTCTCACACCCCGCTTCCAATATTCATGACATATGGGTTATGTCCAGTAGAGGGCGAACTTCTGCAGAGATGACAGGAAAAAAAGGAGCCCCTCCCGGTCCATAAATACCTGGGACCTCCCACACATTCCCAATCCTCTCTGCAGACGGCGAACAAGTCAGAAGATGGCTGTGTTCTTCCTTGCAGGTAAGCCGGGTTTACACCCGGCCAATTTGTCCCTATTTCTGCCCGGACCTTGTTTATTTAAATCCCTATGCCTCCCAGCCTTGGCTGTAGGTCCGGGCGAGGGTAGGCTGCACCTCCTCTGGTGTACTTATAGGGAGCCATGCTCCACCGTGAGACCCCATATTAAGGGGTAGGCGGTTTCCAAGTTGGTGATCCTGGTTCCGGATGCCCCATCCCTGTTATCCCTTTATTCCAAGTATGTCACACACCCCGCTTCCACTATTCATGACATATGGGTTATGGTCCAGTAGAGGGCGAACTTCTGCAGCGATGAAAGCAAAAAAGAAGCCCCTCCCGGTCCATAAATACCTGGAACCTCCCACACATTCCCCAGTTCCTTCTCTGCAGGACGGCGAGCAAGTCAGAAGACGTGGGCTGCTCTTCCTTGCAGGTAAGCCGGGCTTACGCCCGGCCATGCGGTGCCTTATTTCTGCCCGGACCTTTATTTTTTAATTCCAGTATAGCCTCCCAGCCTTGACTGCAGGTCCGGGTGATGGTAGGCTTCACCTTATAGGTGTTAGGGAGCCATGCTCCCCCGTGAGACCCCATACAAGGGGGTAAGTGGCTTCTGGGTTGGTGATCCCGGTTTGGGATGCCCTGTCCCCCCTTCCGGGTCCCCTCGGATACCCTCTAGTGGGGGGGGGGGCATTGTGCTTATATTTTTCACCTTGTTACACGTGTGTGAGTGTGTCTGTGCGTTTTTGCTGCATGTTTCGCGCTCTGCTGCCGGCCGGGGAGCAGGCTGAGTTGTGAGGGGGCAGGGTGCTCGCGCGTTGCCGCGGCCCTCCCCCCCTTCTGTTTGGCACCTTTGCGGGCTCATCCCATTGATGGGATCCGCATTGCTGGACTAGGAGGGAAGGGGGCGGGGCCTGGCACGGCGCGCGATCCGCGCTGGCCCGCCTCTTCTTCTTCTCCCTCTCTCTCTCTGTCGCGGAGGCTGCTGCACTGGACGCCATTTTGCGGTGTGTGTGAGTGCCCTGCCGGGCTTCCCCTTCCAATTGCTTGGCCAGTATGTCCCAGTCGTGCTTGGGGCAGCGCTGGCCCCCCTCTGCCACTGTGTTTCATTACATGTATATTATTATTCTGTGGTGTGCATGTGCTTATTGCCATATTTTGTGTCTTTCAGGAGGACTCCCTGTGCATTGCTTAAAAGGGGGTTCTCCCGGTCCTAGGGTCCCTAGCAGTATTTTGGGGCACTTATAAATCCTCCCACTCGGGACAAAAAAGGGGCATCCCAGACTGCTTACCAGCGTAATTCCCTCTGGTCATTGCAACTACCTTAAAAAATCACCATATGGAGGCTCCACAGGATACCGGGCTCGTGCTCCCTTCGGGACAACCCCGGATGTGTGTGGGTTGTGGGGTACCCCTTACGGGGGAAAATGTACTGATTTGCCTACCTTGTGCGCAACAGGCCATAACGCGATAGTCTGGTTCCCAGGCTTCTGGGTCAGGGCCGTCCGCCTCATCGCCTACCCCACCCCGCATTATCTGTACCCCAAGTGACCCTGTCATTAGTGGGAAGTCGCACTCGGAGGTCTGTGCTAGGCTGGCCAACCTCGAGAAAATTATTTCTAGCTCAGTGGGCAAAAAGGCCCCTGCTAAGAGAAGGCATCTGTCACTGGCTACGCCGGTAATTGATTTTGATGATTATGACTCCCCTGACTGGGCTGATTATTCCCCGCTTGAGGAGGGGGAACTGTTTGAGGAATCGGAGGCTGAGGAACTGCAGTTCTTTGATTCGGATGCCGGGCAGGCGCTGGGGGATGCTGTTGATACCCCCAAGGTCCTGGCCCATCTCTTAGAGGTTCTGGATATTTCCCCTCCAGTGGAGACCCCTCCTAAGATGGGGAAATTCTTTGGGTTCTCTAAGCCCTGCTTGGAGTTTCCAAATCGGAATCATTTTGACTGCATGATTCTTAGAGAATGGGAGAGGCCGAGTCGGCTTCACGGTGTTCCTCAGGGATGGGATAGAAAGTATCCCTTTCCGGTGGATGCGGTGAAGCGCTGGTCTTCCCCTCCCGAGGTTGATGTTTTAGGATTGGCCAACACCTCCGTTGTTCATACTCCTGATGCCACTACCCTTAAGGATGGCGAGGACAAGCGCATTGATCAGATGGCATGTCATGCCTTTGCCAGTGTGGGTTCAGCCTTGCGGCCTGTCTGTGCATCTGCACTCGTGGCTGTGGCTACCAGGTCTGAGATTAGGTACATGACTTGTTCATGAATTTTGTTTTGTCGGCTATGGACGACACTATTACCATGTGTAGCAGAACCTCGGGTCTTCTTGTGGCCATGCGCCGATCGGTCTGGCTACGCCAGTGGGCGGCTGACATTGCGGCCAAGAAGTCACTTATTGCCTTGCCCTTCCTGGGTATGAGGCTGTTTGGAGACAAATTGGATTCTGTGGCGAAAGGTGGAAGGCTACCTCAGCGTAAGAGGCAGCATCGCTCCTTTCGGGGGGCAAGCTCCTTCAATCCTTCCTTGCGCAGTGCCAGAGGGGGCAGAGGTCTTGCCTACTCTGGCTTCAGAGGTGATTCCTGGAACAGGGGCAGAGGACGTGCCCGTCCAGCCTCTACCTGGGGTTCCAAGCCCGCTCAGCAATGAGGAGGTGCCCTCACCCTTACTGGTGGGGGAACGGCTGCGGCTCTTCTTCCAGGTTTGGGCCCGGGAGGTTACGGACAAGTGGATATTGGAAGTGGTCTCGTCTGGGTACAAACTGGAGTTCGAGTACCGGCCTCCTCCCAGATTCCTAAGGTCTCGGGTGCCTTCGGATCCTCGGGCGGCGCAGGGGCTCCTGTCGGCTGTAAAGAACCTCCTGGACATGGCGGTCATATGCCCGGTGCCTCTTTCAGAGAGAGGCCGGGGCTATTATTCCAACCTTTTCACGGTTCCCAAAAGGGATGGCTCCATAAGACCCATTCTGGATTTGAAGTTTCTCAACAGGTTCATCAGAACCAGGAGGTTCCGCATGGAGACTCTGCGCTCAGCCATCGGTTCCCTTCGTCAGGGGGATTTCATGACGTCCATAAACATAAAGAATGCTTACCTTCATGTACCAATTTTCCCAGCACACCAGAGATTTCTCAGGGTCGGAGATCAGCATTTTCAGTTTGTGGCACTCCCGTTTGGGCTGACCTCGGCACCGAGGGTGTTTACCAAGGTTCTGGCGGGCATTATGGCCCTGCTCAGAGCCCAGGGCATTTGCATTGTGCCATATCTGGACGACCTGCTCATTACAGCTTCCTCCCTCTGCCCGGCGGAGCTGGACACCAGGACGGTGGTGACGACGCTGGAGAGGTTTGGATGGGTGATCAACCACCCCAAGTCTTCTCTCTCCCCATCAAGGGAGATTTCCTTTCTGGGCATGAATCTGGATACCAGTCAGGCCAGAGTGTTCCTACCTCAGCCAAAGGTGCAGAGGGTTCAGGATCTGATACGTGTTCTCCTGACCAACCCTCGCCCTTCCATTCGGCTAGGGATGACTCTGGTGGGTTTGATGGTGGCCTCCTTCGAGGCAGTCCCCTTTGCTCAATTCCACATGAGGTCGCTACAACTCCATCTATTGCTGAAATGGGACAGATGTCCACAGTCCTTGGATCAGTCTTTTCTGATGTCTCCCAGGGTTCGGCAGTCCCTTCAGTGGTGGCTGGAATCAAGCAATCTGATGAGGGGCATCATGAATGTCTTGGAGCTCAGAGCTATCCGCTTGGTTCTGTCGCGTCTGACACTTCACCTACAGGGTTTACCGGTTCAGGTTCGATCAGACAATCATACTGTGGTAGCTTACATCAATCACCAAGGAGGGACTCGCAGCAGGAGTGCCCTCAGAGAAGTCTCTCTGATTCTGACATGGGCGGAGAGCAATGTTCCTTGCATCTCGGCAGTATACATTCTGGGAGTGGAGAACACGGAGGCGGACTCCCTGAGCAGGGGATTCTCTCGCCGAGGGGAATGGTCTCTCAACCACAGGGTGTTTCGGGCCCTGTGTCACAAGTGGGGGACTCCGGAGGTGGATCTCTTTGCCTCTCGGCACAATCACAAGCTCCCAACCTTTGTATCTCTGTCTCAGGATCCTCTGGCCCTGGCAGTGGATGCCTTGTCCCTTGCCTGGAGGGATCTGGGGTTTCTGTACCTGTTTCCCCCCTTCTCCATGGTGGGCAAGGTGGTGCACAAGCTGGCTCTAGAGGGTGCGCCAGCAATTCTGGTGGCCCTAAGGTGGCCAAGACAGGTTTGGTTCGCAGACGTCATGCGGCTCGCAGTAGATCAGTACAGGTTGCCCCTGTTTCCGGATCTGATCACTCAAGGTCAACTTCGTTACCCCAATTTACAAACGCTGGCTTTGACGGCGTGGCTGCTGAAGAGATCTTCCTCTAACATCTACTACAGGACTTGGAGGTCCTATATTGACTGATGTGAGGCTAGGACATTGCCTTGCAGGGTGTTTTCGATTCCTAGGATTTGGGTTTTCTTCTACACGGTCTGGACCTGGGGCTCCAGCTTAGTACCTTGAAAGGGCAGGTTTCTGCCCTGGCGGTCTTCTTTCAAAGGTCCTTTGCTCTGCATCCCTTGGTTAGAAAGCCCTTGTTGCCCGTTTGGGATTTGAATTTGGTTCTGTCGGCCCTCCAGGGGCCTCCCTTTGAGCCGATGCAGGATGTTGCACTTTCTATGCTTACACAAAAGATTGCCTTTTTGGTGACTATTACCTCTGTTCGACGTGTCTCTGAGTTGGCGGCTCTGTCCATTCAGGCCCCTTACTTTGAAGGACACCAGGATAAGGTTGTCTTTCGCTTTAAGCCAGATTTCCTTCCTAAGGTGGTTTCTGCCTTCCATCTCAATCAGGATGTGGTTCTCCCTTCCTTGTATCCTAAGCCTGGCAATGACAAGGAGAGGGTCCTGCATTCTTTGAATGTGGTTCGTTGTGTGAAGTACTATTTGGTGGCTACTTCTTCCTTTCGTAAGACGGACGCCTTGTTCGTGGTTCCCTCAGGGCCCCGGAAAGGTTTGGCGCCTGCCAAGTCTACCATTAGTAAATGGATATGTCAGGCCATTGTTGGGGCCTATACTGCCAAGGGGAGGTTCCCCCTTTTCAGATCACTGCTCACTCTACTCGTGCTGTTGGGGCTTCCTGGGCTTTTCAGCATCAGGCCTCTGTTGAACAAGTTTGTAAGGCTGCTACTTGGTCTTCTGTTCATACTTTTTCCAAGTTTTATAAGGTTGATGTGCGGGCCTCAGCGGATGCTGTTTTTGGCCGCAAGGTTCTGCAAGCTGCAGTGGTTTAAATTTGTGCATTATTGCCTTTTTTTTGGGATCCCCACCCATGTTGGACACTACTATTGGATGTCCCATATGTCATGAATATTGGAAGCGGGGTGTGTGACATACTTGGAATAATACCATTTTGTGATTCCTCACCTGTAAAATGGGTATTATAAGTATGTCACACCCCGCTTCATCCCGCCCTTATTGTATTCTGGATCCTTTATATGGTGAACCTTTTATTGTTAAATTTTTTGTATTGGACTCTTTCTGGTGCCCTTACTGCTTTCCTATACTGGGTAATGTGTGGGAGGTCCCAGGTATTTATGGACCAGGAGGGGCTCCTTTTTTTCCTGTCATCTCTGCAGAAGTTTGCCCTCTAATGGACATAACCCATATGTCATGAATATTGGAAGCGGGGTGTGTGACATACTTATAATACCCATTTTACAGGTGAGTAATCACAAAATGGTATTTTTCATCTTGCCCTTTTATCTTTTTCCATACCAAATGCTTTTGAGGAAATACATTTTAAGCTTTCCTTTGTTCTTGCAAGAGACTTTAGACTCTGTTCTAAAGGTCTATACACAATTTTTATTTAATTTATCTGATTTTGTTTGTATCAAGAAACTATTACTTGAAAAGTTTAAAATGGGCTTTCAACTTCAGAGCCGCTGTGCACCTGCTCAAATCAGAATTCCCACCTACTAGAAACCTCAGCGAACTACTCTAAATCAGGCAATTTTACTACTCTTCCCCACTTGCTCTGTGCTGTGGCTGCTGGCAACATCCTGTGGACAGCTGGAGTATAGAGGAGGGCGAGCATGCCTGATTACAGCCATTTCCTTGGGGTTTCTAGCGGACTATGGTCGATGTGCAACTCTACAGTCCTAAAAGGGGTTTCTTTTAATGGCAGACATTTTGGCCCACTGTAATATGTGCTTGAAGTGCTTAACATGTATAATGCAAAAAATGCATTTAGGATTGGATAATGTGTAAAATAAAAATTATTTATTTAAAAATATTTGTTATTTACCAGTACAGATATCTAAGGGAAGCTTTTAGTAGTTCCATTTTTGGCATTTATATAATAGTGATGTGGTGTTCCTTGTTAACCATTGAAAGCAGCACACTTCATTCTGGGCACGTCAATCTTTCCCCCAGCAACATTTGCCTGTTTTGAAGTCTCTGCCTCATTCTATCATTTTCAATTTTTTTTTATAAATTTTATTTTGTCTGGCAATTTTTGTTATTGCTACTATATATTAACTCTCCATATTGTCTGTCAAGGAAAGTCTATTTTTGAGACTTCTGTCTGGTAGGTTTATATATTCTGGTCCCATTATGGGATCCAGTCTCCCTTGTGCTGCCCTTTACCTTTAAACTTGGTATCATTATTTGTAAAATATATGTATTCTAAGTATACAGTACGTCCTGCTCCAGATATAATACTTACACTTGGGTTATCCTCCACCAGATGGTGCTGTGCACTGCAGACATGCAAAAACAAGCTCCTCCCGGCCCTTCATATACCCGGGGACCTCCCACAAATCCCCCAGATTTCTCTGCAGTGCTGACTGCGAAGACATGAAGTATCACTCTCTCGCAGGTGAGCGGGGCTATTGCAGCTCGCGGCCCTGTTGGACTACTCCCACCCGTCCTATTTGTGATGTGCCTCCCAGCCTGGGCTGCGCTGGTCGGGTGAAGGTAGGTAGCACCACGCGTGCTTATGGAGCCTTGCTCCACCGCAGTCCCCCACCAAAGGGTAGGCGGTTTAGGCTGATGGTGAGCCTCTAGTGGATGCCCCTCCCACATTACTGCCCGTGTAGCGGTGGACCCTGTGTAAAGGGTCGCCATCCTCCCTCGTTTCCCCCGTATTTCAGGGGAAAAGAAAGGGGGGGTATGCGTGTGGCGGTCTCCGTGTACTGTATTGTCACGCTTATGGCCTTAGTATTGCCCTTGACTTGTAACTGGGTGTCAGAGCCGCGCTGCTTGCTCTTCATAGTTTTTGGCTGCTGCCGTGCGCGTCTTTTCTTTTACTAAAGTGTACTGAGCTGGGCAGCGGCGTCATCCAGACGCTACAGCGTCTCCATTAGCAAAGGCTTATATTAAGTGTATCTTATCCTTTTCTGGTTAAGTTTTGACTGCTGCCTCAGAGCTTCGTGCTTTTCGGGGGGGGGGGCGGGGACCTGGCTTGGCGCGCTCCACGTCGCGGCCAGATCGGTTCGCTTGGCGCCATTTTGATGATCTTCGCGCGCGTGGTTGCGGTCTTCCTCCTCCCTTGGCCTGTAAGTGCTCTCGCGGGTGTTTTTCAATATAAAAAATTTCCTGCTGCGCATGGCTCTGACACCTGTTATTGTCTTTATGTCTTTCAGACGTCAAAGACTCCGGTGGCTGCCCTTGGCCTGACAGAAATTATAGCGGGCTTGTAAAAAATTCTCCCACATTCCTAGCGGGTCTTGGGGCATCCAGGGTTGCCTATTGCATAAATCCCTGCTGGCATATTGTGCCTAGATAATCACTATATGGAGGCATCTCAGAATTATGTGACCGGGGTCCCTCTGGGACAAGACCGGCTGTGTATAACGTGTGGATATCCCCACGCTGATGCTGACAGGGCACGGGTCTGCACACCGTGTGCCGAGCAAGTACTGGCCCTGCAATCAGGATTGCCAGTGGCTGCACCTCGCTTCAATACTCCTATTTCCCCAGGCTTAAATCTCGCTCCTGCTGAGTCTCATACAAGTGGGGAGTTGCAGCCGGCTGTGTCTTCCAGACTGCCTACGGCTGACCAGATTATTGCGGGGTTGACAAAGCTCTCGGGCCCTGGTAAGAAGCTGTCCTCGACGCCCCCTGTTTCTGCCTTTGCTATGGGATCTGAGGAGTTCACTACTCCGCGTGCCTGTACCCCTTCTGATGAAGGAGGGCTGTTCTCTGACTCAGGCTCATCTGATGAGGGGCCGAGGAGTCATGACGATTCTGGCCATGAAGACTGGAGCCAGTTTGACACCATTGGTTTGTTGATTAGGATATTTAAGGCCCTGTCTATCTCTCTCCCTAGCGCGGCTCCCAAGCCGAGAGGGGAGCGTTTCCATACAGCGACACCACGCTTGGAATTTCTAGAGCAGGCTCACTTCCATGCTCTTGTACTTGAGGAATGGGAACGCCCCAGTAAACTTCCAGGGGTCCCAGGGGACTGGGATTGGAAGTACCCTTTTCCCCCTGAGGTGGTTAATTGTTGGTCATCGCCCCCTGTGGTGGACGCACCGATCATTGGGGTTCCTAACCCCCCCCCCTTTATTGCAGCCCCTGCTTATAGAACCCTTCGGGATGCCGAGGACCGGTGCATTGATAAGCTGGCTTTCCACGCCTTTTCTTGTGCAGGAACGGCGCTGCGCCTGGTCTGTGCCGCAGCCATCACTGCAGTGGCCGCCAGGACCCTCATCAGAAAGATGCTTGAGCATCACCCTGAGGATCTTACCTGGGAGGTGTTTAATGCACTCTCCAGTTGTGATGTATTTGTATAATGTAACCTTTTAGTGCTGGATGACACCATTAGAATGTGTGCGAGGACTTCTGCCCTTGTGGTGGCTATACGTCGCTTGGTCTGGCTGCGACAGTGGGGTGCTGACGATGCTGCTAAAAGGACTCTGACCGGGCTTCCCTTTAGAGGGCAACGCCTGTTTGGGGCCC
The DNA here is from genome assembly GCA_027917425.1 of Gastrophryne carolinensis. Classification (NCBI taxonomy): domain Eukaryota; kingdom Metazoa; phylum Chordata; class Amphibia; order Anura; family Microhylidae; genus Gastrophryne; species Gastrophryne carolinensis. Next base: position 114,976,202 of record CM051243.1, read on the forward strand.
GTCTGGACCTGTTTGGTAAAAAGGGCAAATCACCCCAACGCAGGCGGCCGTCTCGGCCCCCTCGGGACAGGGACACCCCTCCCCCTCCATACCATAGTGTTAAAAAAAGAACCAGGGGTGTCCTTCCGGAGTCTTCGTGCAGACTCCTGCCCCACGAGCAGCAGACAACGCTCTGGGCCCTCCGGCGGGGCTAAATCTTCCACCAAATCCCCTCAAGCATGATGGGGCGCCCTCGCCCGCCTGGGTGAGGGGATGACTGCAGCACCTTGCTCCTATCAGGAGGCATCTTGCCTCATTCTGGTGGATACAGGAGGTAGTTTCCTCCGGATATAGGATAAAGTTTGCTGCGCGGCCTCCCCCATGATTGTCAGGGTACTCCTGGTTCCTGCCTCTGTTCGGGTGCTGGTGCAGGCCATGCACAGCCTGCAGGGTCTGGGGGTCACTTGCAGTTTGCCCTTAACAGGCAGAGGCAGGTGCCGCTACACCAACCTCTTCACATTTCCCCAAAGGGATGAGTCAGTCTGCCCTTTCTGGATTCACAGGTTTTCGGCAATTCTACTATTACAGGAAGTTTCTGCATGGAAAATCTGAGATGGGCCATCAGCGCCTTGCGCCCAGTGGGCCTCTTGCCGTCTGGGGAGATCAGGGATGCTTATGCTCACATTCCTGTGTCTTCTAGACACCGAGGCTCTTCAGGTTCGTGTTGGAAGTCCAACACTGCTAATTTGTGGCCTTGTTATCTGGCCTCTCTTCTGCTTCCAGAGTGCTCACCAAGGTACTGATGGGGGCTATGTCTCTGATGAGACCAAGGGGCGTCCGCGTGAGACCTACCCGGTCGTCCTTTTTCGCTTCCCAATCTCTACGTCAGGTCGAGTTGGCTACTCGGCTGGTGGTGTCCATTGGGAGTCATTTGGATGGGTGTTCATTCACCTCAAGTCCTCCTTGTCCCCTTGATTGGTATCTCCATTCCTAGGGATGAATCTAGATTCGGTTCAGGCGAGAATCTTCCTTCCTCAGCAATAAGGTGGACAATCTGGTTGCGTGGGCTCAGCCCCTCTTTGCTGTTCCCGTCCCTTCACCAGGCAGGAATGCATCTGGTGGGCCCGTTGGTGACTTGCTTAGAAGAAGTCCCTTATACTCTTCTACCTGGGGCCCTTCTGCAACTTCTATTGTTAATACTGGACAGGGACCCAGCATCCCTGGAGAAGGGTCTTGTGTGCCTTTCCCCCTTGGTTAGGAGTCCCTCTTGGAGTGGATGTACTCTAGGAACCTGTCTGGGGGCAGTTCCCTTCTTGCCCTTCCTAGAGATGGTCACCATGGATGCCAACCTATCAGGTTGATGGGGAGGTTTTCTTCTGTAACCCCATGCGGGTCCGGGGGAGGTGGGGCCTTTAGGAGGTCCATGCACCTATCAATATTGAAACAGTGAGTTCTCAGGTTGGCACTATCTCGCTTGACTTCTCCTCTTCACGGCCTGCCTGTTTGGCGGTGCTCGGTCTGTCTGACGACTGTGGCCTACCTTAATCATCTGTGTGGGACCTAGAGCAGGATGGTCCCCCAGGAAGGTATATGTTCCTGATCTGGGTGGAGGATAATGTTTCCTGCATATCAGTGGTATTCGCTCCGGTGGAGGTCCCTCTGCGACAGGATGTGCTAATCCTTGTGTCACTATGAGGTTCAACCAGTGTGGATCTGTTTGGTGCCCCGTCACTATTTCAAGCTCTCGCCCCTCGTTTCCCTGTCCCAGGATCCTCTGGCCGTGGTCATGATGCTTTAGTAATGTTATGGCAGGATATTCTGGTCTGTATGTCTTATTTCCGTTACCCCTGCTAGGCGGGGTTCTGCACAGAATTGCTCTGGTAGGGGGACCATTGATACTGGTGGCCCCTGGGTGGCCTAGTGGAGTGTGGATTCGCAGACGTGGTACCGAGGGTGGTAGATCTGTACTTCTGCTAGGGGTGCCGCTCTGTTCACTCAGGGCCTCCTTTACGTCACACCAATCTACAGACTCTGGCCTAGGTGGCCTGACTGCTGAATCTTCCGTCTTTATGGAGACAGGCTTCTCTTCCCTGTGTTCGTGACTATTGGAAGTCTAAGAGCAAGCTTCTTCTTCTTCTTCCATCTCTTATGAGGTATGGCGTACCCATATGGATTGGTGTGAGTCTAGGTCTCTTCCCTGTTGGGCGTTCTCTGTTCCCAGGGCTCTAGAGTTATTACAGCATGGCTTGGCGTTGGCTCTCCAACTCAGTACTCTGAAGGGTCAGGTTCTGCCCTGTCCGCCTTCCTGTAGAAGTCTTTTGCTTATTTTCCTTGGCTAAGCATTCTTTCGGGGGTTGCTCATTGCGTTCCCCACTTAATTCTATGGTCCCTGTTGGGATTTGAATTTTATTCTGTTTGCCTTGAGGGGTGTTCCTTTTGGACCGATTCAGGATGCTGTCTGGCTGTCTTTTACCTTCAAAGTTGTCCTTCTGGGACTGTTACTTCAGTCAGACGTGTGTCTGAGCGGGCGGCTCTGTTTAGCTAGCCCTCGTTCCTTGATATGCACCAGGATAAGGTGGTGCTACGCTTTACGCCGGACCTTCTGCCTATGGTGGTGTCTTAGGCTCATGTATTTAAGACATTGTCTTTCTTCTGTGCTTTATTCCTAGTAACGCTGAGGCAAGGGGATCTACTTTCCCTCAACAGGTGCTGGAATTTTTTTCCTGGATTGTCTCTTGTGCTTAAGGGGGACTGATGCCCCTTTGGGTTTGTGGGCACCTACATCTGTATTTTCCTGATCTCGTCTGCTTCCAGGGGTTAAGCGGCCCTTGGACTAGCCTTTACTTGGATGGTTGTCCCTTCTGGTCCTAGGGAAGCTTTGGCTTCTTCCTGGACTATTGCTAGCGTTTGATCTTGTCAGGCTGTTACTGAGGCCTATTCCTTTAAGGGGATGAGTTTCTTCTCACTTTATTTCGGATTCTACTGGTGCCTTGGTATCTTTGGGCCTTTCAGCACCAGGTTTTGTTGAACAAGTTTGCTAGACCGCTACTTGTTTTTTGTTCATACCTTTTCAAAGGTTTTTATGATGTTGACGTTGGAGCCTTTGCTCATGTCGCTCTTGGTGGCAAGGTTTGCAGGTGACAGTCTGCTGTGCCTTTTTTGTTGGGGATCCCACCCTACTTTATGGACACTGCTATTGGATTTCCCAAGTGTAAGTATTATATCTAGAGCAGGACGTACTGTATACTTAGAATAATACAATTCTGTGAAATACTCACCTGTAGAATTGGTATTATACGTATACAGTACGTCCTGCTCCACCCCACCCTGGTTTTTGCATTATTCTGGATCCCCTGTATGGTGATTGTTATCATTACCAGTTGTTTTGGTGGTTAAATTCTCCCGGCTTCTGGTTCACTGCTTTTCAATGCTGGGGATTTGTGGGAGGTCCCCGGGTATATGAAGGGCCGGGAGGAGCCTGTTTTTGCATGTCTGCAGTGCACAGCGCCATCTGGCGGAGGATAACCCAAGTGTAAGTATTATTTCTGGAGCAGGATGTACTGTATACGTATAATACCAATTCTACAGGTGAGTATTTCACAGAATTGTATTATTTCAATTTTATTTAATAGGATTGTTTTTGAAGAATTTAATTTTATATGCGAAGACTAATAGCAGCCTTCAGTAAAAAAAAAAATATATATACAGCTCAGCCTCTATTCATACCTCAGCTCACATCCTGGTGCTTGGCTCTAGGCAAATCCCACCATCATATTGTAGAAAAACTTTGCCTGCATCCAATAGTGCACCCCTCATTTGTTCTATTGAAAAATATAGGAAGTTTGTTGTACAATGTTATATATCTGTAAAATGATGTGACTGTTGCTGTGCATTTCAAAGTATCCTACCTCTCAATCATGCATGCGGTCTATCATTATGATTACTCTTTAAATATAATGCTGTGAGTAATCGGCTCCCCCTCTCTCCTCCCATCCCCAGACAATCCAACTGACCAATAGCAATCCCACCAGCAATCCTCCGCCCACGCCAGCACCAATAGTAAGCATATATTTATTATAGAAAAATGATTTCACCAAATTATTGTGCCAAAGATTTTACCAAGGGGTAGTGTCATACAATCAATGTCACCTTTTCCTCCAAGCCACCGCTGTCACCTCTCTCAATGTGCCCCTTCTATGGTACAGTATATCACTCTCTGTGCAATCGCCCATCTCTGTGCTCTCTGTGCTTATTGCCCGAAACGAGTTGACAGGAAGACACGCTTGTGATATGCCTTTTTACCGTTTGACCGCTATGATGGCCTTTTAAACTCTGTGGAAATAAAGGTTGGACTTTTATTGGCTTATAACGCTGGCTGGCTGGCTCTACGATTCTTTTCATCCCTACTGTAACCCTGTTTAACTACTTTACACTTTTGTTTTATCAACCTCTCCCACTTTCCCCACATCAGGTTGGTGGCCACATTATATTGCTCTGAGGGCCACATGTGGCCCCCGGACCACAGGTTAAGCACATGTGCTGTAAACTACGGTGTACATCTGTGCATTTGTGTGTGTGTGTGTGTGTGTAGAGAGCACTGGGCTTTCGAGGACCGACAGACAGCTGGTGTGTTTGCTCTCTGCTCTGTGTGGGTCTGCTTTCTGCACGCTGGTCCTTCATTGCGCTCCCCTCTCACACACACATTGGATCAAAAAGATGCACCGATAAAATAAATAGAGCGAAACATGCTGTAAATACAATATCCAGTTTCTTACAAATCAGTATTTCATACAGGCTGTATTTCACATCATTTTTTTTTCACCTCTTTCCAAAACTGCATCACCCTGGGACAGGTTCCCCATATATGTTTGAAGCTTGGATATTTACCAAGAAGAGCAATAGGGATATTGATATTGCCACTTCAAAAGTTTTGCTCTATGGGCCTCATTCAGCAAAGACTGGAAATGTTTTCATTAAAAAATGCTAATTCTCTTTTTACATATTTGTGCAACGCTTTTATTTCACTTATCGGATTGTATAAATGAAAAACTGCTTGAAAATTGCAAAAAATACACGTGAAACTAACAAGTGTAAAATATGCATGCAACTCAGCCTGTTTTGTTAAGCCTTGTTTTTATCCTTTCCACCTGCCTGAGGCAGTACATTTTACAACTGATGCTTAGTCACATAGAAAAGTACCACTTTGGGGTATGTAAGGCTCCCTCCCCGGCAGCCTGCAATCAGTCCTGACGGGATGCCAAGGTAGAAGGGCAGAAAACACGCACCTGGACCTTCAGGGAGCATTGGACCCTTCACTGCCAGGGACAACGGAAGGAAGACCGCAGAGTTTGTAGCTACTGTTAAATTAAATCTAATGAAGTGTTTTTAAATTCTTTGTGGTTTGTTTTGTGTTGGACCCCAATGCCATTTCCTAGGGTAGGGGAGAAGCAATCCATCTGCTGGCAGCGGAGATTTTTCCTGCAAAGGTTTATTTTTTACTTCAGTATATCCAATTAAGCCTGTATAAAATAAAAATAAAAAATCCTCTAATCCAGTGGTCTAGTAGCCATTGTCAGTAGTAATAATAAATGTATTGCCCCTTTCCTCTGGCAGAGAGTTCTATTGCTTTGCAGCTATACTGCATCCCCAGCACATAATTACAGGTTTGGTATAAATGGATCATGGGCGAGGGGCCCCGGGTACATTTATACATAGTTGTTTTTATCATGTACACCTATGCTCCTCTTAATACACCCCATGATCATGTTTGCCTTGGCAACTGCTGCCTTGCACTGATAGCCTCACTTAAAATGAATGTCCAGGCACACTCAAAAAGATTCATATTGTGTAGAGCTAGGCATGGAATTTTTTTTTAAAAAGCTATGTTGTCAAAGAAATGTGAAATCAAATTTTAATTTCATTTTATTTGCGTTCCTCATGTCCTTTGTGATTGGAATCATACCAGCACACAGTGTGCATTGCATTAGATTAAACTTGGGTTGAGTGAGAGTGTGGAAAGCTCCATGTTTGTTTATTATTAACATATAGGGTGTCAACTTGACACAAGCCTTGGGATTGAATTGGATCTCTAGATTGGACGGGGCGGCAGTGTAGGTAGCGGAAGCAGAAATTCCTCTTACTTTTGGCAACTTGAGCTAATATACTTAAAGTGGACCTTCACCCTGAATGAGAGAATCTTATATGTTTCCCCCACCCTGTACATACAGATTGCCCACATTATGAGCCTTTAAACATCCAAGATGGCGGCACATGGAACATCAGGCAGTGTCTTCTGACTGTGCCCCTCTGCATTCTGGAATTGCTGACCTTTTCCTGACCTCAGTCTGAGCAAAGCACAGCTATAACCCCCGGCCCCTGTACATTTGCCCCACTCTCCTCTTCTCAATATGTGATGCTACTGAGCCAAGATGGTGGCGCCCATATCCTAGAGTCCTGAACAGAGTTAAAGCCCAGTGGTGGAAAGAATAAAAAGTAAATGGCAAATAATGTAAAATATATTAGTTTTAGATGCTGGGGAACAGTTTTTTTTTTAAAGGTTTGGGCTTTTTATTAAATTATGCTTAAGGTCCGGTTTAATGGGACTGACATTGCATCAGGTAAGCTCCCTGATTTCAGCAAAACCATAAAAAAAACAACTCGTTGTGGGGGGGGGGGGGGGGGGGGGGGGGGGGAGCTGTGATCTTGAGGTCAGACAGCTAATCCAGGCCTGCCATACTAATCCCTACTCCTGTCCATGGAGGTGAGGCACCAATTGTCACAGGCAGTTTGTTTTGATTCATGAGCTACTTAATTAAGAGCAGGTAAGACTGATCCAGTGGCAATTTGCCCCCCCCCCCCCCCCTTTTGCTGTTTTCATGTCCAGGGAGTGGGGCAACTCTACAGTTTTACTGCTTCCTCTGCCGCTCGGCAAAGTCTCAGCTGTACTAAGCTGTAATAAGATGCTCCTTTTTACTACCAGACATCTGCTACTGGCCCCACAGGCACCACTCTTCCTAGTCTACACCAAGGGGTTTTAACTGCAGTTACCTCCTCAACATCCCAAATTGGTTTTGGATCTCCTAGAAAGGCTTCAGTGTATAAGGGACACAGCAGTGTGAGAGGGTTAAAGTGGACCAACACCCAGGGGTGATCACCTCCCTCACCGCGGGGCATCCGAGATCGGGATGTCCCGCGGGGTGAACCCCCCCCCCCCCCAAAACCCCCAAAAAACCTTACCTTATTGGCGATGGAGCAGCCGTCTGTGAATGGCCGGTGCAGGTGGGAGGCGGCGGCTTGTCCGTCGCCGAAAAGGTACGTTTTTTGGGGGGGTTTCACACAGCGGGGCATCCTAATCTCGGATGCCCCGCTGAAGTGGACCAACACCCAGGATAGTGAAAATCCTGGGTGTTGGTCCACTTTAAACAGCAATCGGTATGCCCACCCCGGTGCGGAACAACACCCATTTAATGTAAAATGGTTGTTGACACAGTTAATTTGAAGCAAAGATACCAGCAAGACCTCCCTGCAAAGTCCCATCCATTGTTGAAAAAAAGTCATACTCTCCTTTTGCATTGCATTAAATGAAGGCTATGGGGGAGACCTGCGGATAGCAATGGATGGCACATTATTGTACGTGCTAGTTTCACGCAGATTACTCTGACACCATGTCCTTTCCCAAGCGGAAACCTACTGAACCAACCTTGATCTCTCCTTACCATACTACATCATCGGTGACATAGCCCCATCCGAAAGATCTACACAATGGCGATCCTTGGTCAGCGTATTGGTCGAACAAAGCTGTGATCAATGTGAGGGTCACTGTTAATGCATGCACGAGGAAGGGGTAAACCCTGAAATGCGTAGCTAGTGGCAAACTAATGCCTTATTTTACCTGCTGAACCTCCATGCTTGGATGGATTTTAAACATGATATAATAAAGATGTTTTATATGATGTAGGCTGACAACCATACTCTCCAAGTGCATCTAGAAGTGGGAGTCACCGAGAGCCATGCCTCCAACATGGCCAGCGGAACAGGTATGTGTCTGGGCTGAACAGTGTTTAATAGAGCCTTTTATACTTCCATTTTGTGCCCACCTCCCTGCATGAACTTAGGCTGACAATTTCCGCTGTATGCACACTTGATATTATAGTTGGCGCACAGCGCATTGCTGCCACCAGTAGAGATAGATAAGAATAAAGGGGTCTGGAAGACTGTGTCCAATAGACAAATAAGGCTTGATTCAGAGCCCTGAACTAAAAACTCTGACCTGTATGAAAGACAAGTCGCCCGCTCACATGATCCAAAGCACACTTCCTAGATGCTTTTGGTCATGCAGAACATGCTGACAATTCCATCTGAGATTTTACAACTCGCATTAAAGTTTAGTCAACGAGTTAATAAAAACCATGGCACTATAGCCGGCATGATTTTTTTCAATGAAAATGACAGCCGTAAATTGTTTTTTGTATTTTTACTATTGTTTAGTAAAAAAAGCATGCCCCTCCAAAAGGCAACTAGCCCGACCACCAGGCTTAAAGCAGTCCTTCACTCTGAATAAGAGCCTATCTTATATGTTTCCCACGCCCTGTACATACAGATTGCCCACATTAAAAATCATCCTACCTGCATCTACTGCATGTTATAAGCTTTTAAACCTCCAAGATGGCGGCTTATGTAACATCAGGCAGCCTGCAAACAGGAAGTGCCTTCTGAGTGCGCTGCTCTGCATTCTGGGATTGCTGACCTTTTCCTGACCCCAGCTCTGCTCTGAGCAAAGCACAACTATAACCCCACCCCCTGTACTTTATCCCACTCTCCTCAGTAAGTGTGATGCTGCTGAGTCAAGATGGCGGCACCCGTATCCTAAAGTCCTGAACAGAGTTGCAGCCCAGTGGGGGGAAGAATAATAAGTGACTAAAAGACTAAAAACTTAAAATATATTAACTTTAGATGCTGGGGAATTGTTTTTTAAGGGTTTGGGCTTTTCAATAAATCATGGTGAAGATCTGGGTAAGGGCTGGCTGGTCACTCAGGGTTCAGAGGCCAAACTACTTGCTGGTTACCAGCCCTTATGCCTTTCTGTATGGGTTTGGGGCTCTTCCAGGGGTGTTGTGGGCATGCCTGGAAGAACACCGTGCCCATACCAATGGGTACCTGGCTCTTCTGCACCCCTGGCATTCCAAATGGGGGTGGGGAAATTGGGTGGGTTACCGGTAAGTCGCCCATTGATGCGTGCCATCCTCTTGTCCTCCGCCAGGTGCCTCACGACGGTCTCTGCCAATCTTCAGGGCTCTTCCTTCCCTTCTCCAACCAGTGTTTTCTTCACTTTACCCTTGAACTGGTCCTATGTACCCCTATACCAGTTAATTTGCAATTACCTGCATTGATTGAGCCCAGTGGCCCAGTGCGTGGGTCGGTACTGGGCACTGATCCTGTGCGATAGGATATAAGGGCTGTTAATGGCCACAGCCAGAGGCTGGCATTTTGGCCCCTGAGCCCTGGAATTACCAGCCCCTATGCTTGGTTTGCTGGGTTGGTAGACCTTAAAGGGAAGGGGGGGGGGCATTTATATTTTTTAATTTTCAAAACACATCTCCACTGAAAAATTAAAAAGAAAAACTGTGTGGCTTGCCAACTTACCAGCCCGGCAAACCAAGCATAGGGGCTGATAATTCCAGGGCTCAATGGACGAACTCCTGGCCATTTCCTGCCCTATAGCACAGGTCAGGTACCCAGCACCGGCCCATGCTATGAGCCGCGGGGCTCACCCGCACCAACATACAAGGGACCCCGTATTAGTTGAAAGTTAAAGTGAAGAAAAAAACTCCACACATGTTTTCAAAATTATTTTATTCTCAACCTATGCTTACCTTTCCTTGTTTGGTGTCCATCACTGCAAAACTGGTAAAGAAATGGTCTGCTGAATCATGAAAGTGTCGAACAGGTTTTTCTTTCCAAATAATTCCCAAAACAGCTCTAAATAAAGGCGCTTGAGTCAGATTGCATAGATTTTGTCCTTAAAGTGGACCAGAACCTGGGATTTTCACTATCCCGGGTTTTGGTCGTTCCCCTAGGGGTGTGAAATTCCACAAGCTAACTCACCTCTCCTCAAGCCCACTGCACGGCTAGAGCAGCTGAATGGAATCCTAGCCACACTCGACTACCTTTTGGTTGTACATGGTCATGCACAGCCAAGAAGGGAGGTGAATGATGCCAGTCGTGCATGTTCTGTGGGCTTGGGGGAAATGTGAGTTTACTGGGTGTCCTAGGGGTTTCACACAGCAGTTTGGGATGCCCTGGGGGAGGGAGTAAGCCTGTCCTGGAGTCTCAGACTTGAGTTTTGGTCCACTTTTAAAGCAGACCAAAAGTCAAGGAAAACAAATTCAGTTTCACCCCTAAAGCCCCACTCTGGTAATCGATGACATAAACTATTTGGGAGGGCTTAACTCCATGCAGATGTTATAAATGGCAGGCAAATTCTATGCTGCATAACTGCATAGGAGCGACCATATTGCCACATACATGAGTCCAGCTTATATAAAAACCCAATCCCACAGTCAAAATAGCCTCCTATATCCATGCAATCCTCTTTTATTTCTAGTAGAAAGCCATCAGCTATGATGACCCATTGCTCTGCTGCACAGCTGAAAGAAATGTATCATTTTAGAAGATACAGTGTCTGAATGGTCTGCAGTAAATCCAGAGTCTGCAGTCAACAGTGATAAAGAAACATTGTTGCAGATTTCCCTTCTCACACACAATCTCTCTAGCAGCTGGTGTGTGTGTGTGTATATATATATATATATATATATATATATATATATCATAATAGGGGTGCTTTAGGGTAGCAATTTAACTAAACTTTCTTTTTTTTGTTTAATCTTATTTTATTGACAGTTTTTCTGATACAAAGCAGTAACAGACAGTAACAAATACAAAGAAACAAGGAAAAAATATTTCCATACAAGGTATACAACAAGATATACATTTAGAACACCAAAGCAGACATGGTGCGACCAATTCGCCATATATCACATATCAGTCTACCTCGGCCCCTGGTTAAAACCTGGCTGGCCCGGCTCACCTGTTATATCTTCTTAATACCAGTTATCCCTCCATCTGACCATCTTTTTATCTTCCCTATTGGTCCACCTCTCACACATCTGCCCGCACCACAAACATGCCAGGGAGATGGGGAACATCAGACGAGACATCCAACACAAAAGGGAGAATAGGGGGAGGGAAAGAAAAGACAAAGGAAGGAAAAGAGAAGGTGCAAAAATAAAGAAGAAAGGGGAAAAAGAAGGGGAGGGAGAGGCACCCCCCCCCCGTGCCCACCCACCCAAAACTACCCCCCTCCCTGTGGGCCTTCATCCCTGAAGGCAATGCAGCCTCACCCACCCCTCTACTTGGTACTCGCCTTTGAGTTAAGCTGACCCCTCCTACCCAAGAGAGAGGAAGAGAGCAAAGGCCCCCCTATCTGTTACTCCCCATTATCTGTTTCAGGCCTTGATCTGAACTCTTAAACACCATCCATGCTGCTCATGCACGTCCAAAAGCCTCCCCTTCCCCCCCTACGGTCTGCAACCAGCTCCTCCATCCTCATAATGCTATTCAGTTCCTCCAACGATTCCAGCAGGGAGGGTGTCTCTGCCCTCTTCCAGTGTCTAGGGATCACCCCTCTTCCAGCCGTTAAGAAATGTCGCAAGATTCCGTTCCTACACGCCTGCCTACTACCCAGGAGCATGTACAGTAGGGTGATCTAAGGGGTGTTGGGTGTGGAAGTGCCAAAGGGATCCCTGGCCATAATTTGTTCATACTGGGACACTCCCACCATACATGCAGAAGAGTCCTCCGGGCTGAATTACACCTCCAGCAGACCTCCGAGACCAGAGAGAACATCTGGTGTATCCGTACTGGGCTCCGGTACCATCTCGATATGAGCTTGAAGTTCTTTTCCTAGGCCCTGCAAGGCAATGCCATTTGTGGGTAAAGAAAAAAGCTTTCCCCCAGTCTTCCTCATCAAATTGCCGCCCAATTTCCCTTTCCCATTCTCCTACAAAGTCTGGTTTTCTGAGTCCTGCTTTTTCCATAATGCCGTACAGCCCCGAAATGACTTGTTGGACGCTTGGCCACCTCCAACATGTCCTCAAACTTGGAACAGTCCCTCTCTACCGCTGCTAGGCTGTCTAGTGATCCCAGGTAATTCCGTAATTGACTCGCCTCCAACCAGGACACCACCCCCCCCCCCCACACTCCCCAACGCTCTCACTTCCTGTATTGTAGGGATTCCGCCTTGAACCAGGACGTGTCTCAGCCTGGTTTTTGAGGAGGCCTCCCATATTAAGAATCTTGGTACCCCCACCCCGGTACAAATGCTGGGTTGTTAAATAGTGGAGTCATAGGGCCTGGCCTGGACGAGATGTTGGTATTTTTAAGGCTGTCCTCACAAGCCCGAAGGAGCTGAGCAGTCAGGAATGGCATCTTATCTTTGTTCGGGATTAATGTAGGGTCTATCCAAGGAAGGGCACATAGATCCCATGCCATCATATCTTGCTCAATGGTAACTCACTGCTTGGAATTTCTGCTGTTAAGCCATTCCACTATCCTCATCATGATTGCTGCCCTGTGGTATTTTTCCATATCTGGGAGACCGACTCCCCCCCCCCCCCCCCTTGTCTTGTGAGTTTATGAAAACTGAGCCTCGGTTGTCCTTCTCCTCCTCATATAAACCTTAAAAGCTCAGTTCTAATTTGCCGGAAAAAACGCTTGCCTCCGTACAACGGTACAGCCTGAAAAACGTATAATAGTCTAGGCAAAACATCCATTTTCAGTGCGTGGATTCTGCCTAGCCACGAAATACCCTTAGTAGCGTAATTTCTCAAATCCATTTTCATTCTCTGTAGTAATGGGTCCTAATTCAACCTAAATAGGGAGGTGGGGTCTGCTGTGATGGGGACCCCCAAGTATTTGATGGCCTCATCGCACCACCTAAAAAGGAAATTTTCTTTTAGTCCCCTCACCATCTGCTGCTCCCCCAGGCTAACATTCAACATCTCCGATTTGGAAATATTAACCTTAAAGTTGCTGACATCCCTAAATCATTGAAATTCCCGTAGAATCGAAGGCAGTGAAATACGAGGCGAGGTCACATATAAAAGTAAGTCGTCTGCGTATAATGCCATCTTATGATCTTTCCCCCCCCCCCACGGTGATACCCCTTATATCAGGGTTCGCACGAAGAGCCACAGCCAGGTGTTCCATCACAAGCACAAACAACAGAGGTGACAGGGGGCATCCCTGCCTTGTCCCATTCTGAATCTGAAAACCCGAGGAAAGCAATCCATTCGTCCTCACCTTTGCCGTTGGATTGGTATAAAGCGCTCGTATCCTACCCCTCATCCCCTGCCCCATCCCAACCTGTCGGAGCGTATGTTTCAGGAACCTCCAGCTGACCCGATCAAACGCCTTTTCGGCATCCACCGACAACAGACACGTCGGGATTTTATTTGCTCTGGCATACGAGTTCAGGAGAATAGTTTTGATAGTGTTGTCACGAGCCTCTCTACCTGCAACAAATCCCACCTGGTCTGTGTGAATCCAGGACGGTAACAACTGCTTTAACCTATTAGCGATCATTTTGGAGAAAAGTTTTAAATCAACGTTTATTAACGAAATTGGTCTATAATTGCTGCATATTGTCTGCTCCTTACCAGGCTTGGGCAGCACTGTAATATGCGCCTCCAGCGTTTGGGTGGGGAAGCTACAATCCTCTGAAATTGTATTGAAGGTTTTAGTCATAAATGGGACAAGTAAACCCTTAAATCGCTTATAGAATTTTGCTGTGAAACCATCTGGACCTGGACTTTCCAGAAGGGGTAAAAGTCAACGCCTCCAACAATTCAGCCTGCTCAAATGGTTCATCCAGTGCCTCCTGTTCAGGCGTATCCATGGTCGGCAATCCTGTTTCCCGTACGTATGCCTCTATCTCCCTTTCCAGTGCCTTCTCCCTCCTCGGCGCTGTCCCCTTTCCCCTGATGTTGTACAACTTTTAATAGTACTGTTGAAATACTTCTGTTATACCTTTAGGGTTATGCACCAATTTGCCTATCTCATCTCTTATAGACGGTATGTATGTCTGTTTTTGCCTAGGGTGAAGCAACCTTGCCAGGGGGCGACCACATTTATTACTGTGTTCATAGTAGAACCTATTGGTTAACTCCCTCTGCCTGCTGGCCATTTTGTTCAATAGGCTTAACAGCTCGTTCCTCATAGCCGTCAGCTCCAACATTATCTGTGGGCTCGGGCTCTTCTTGTGCGAAGTCTCCAACCCCGCTATCTTAGCTTGACCAGCTTGGCATGGTGACTAATGAAGAAATAATCTATTCTGCTATAGGATGTATGTACGTTAGAGAAGAAGGTGAAGTCTCTAACCTTAGGGTTGCACACCCTCCAGATATCAATTGCCGGTTATATAACAGTTTTTTGAAAGCCTTCAGCGTGGTATAGGACATCATGGATCTCCCCGTCGAGGTATCTATCAGAGGCTTCATCGCCAGGTTGAAATCCCCTCCCAATATCACCACCCCCTCCATGAAGTCCTCCAAAGTTTGGAGGATCCTCCGGGCTGTCTGGACCTGGTCTACATTAGGGAGATACACGTTAGCCAAAGTCCACGTCCTTCCCCCAATTCGAGCCTTAACAAATATGAATCTGCTCTGGTCTCTGATTTCATCCATAAGCACAAATGGAGCATTCCTATGCACCGCTATTGAGACTTCCTTCGATTTAGCCTCCGGATTAGGGTCATGAAACCAGGTTAAAAAGTTCCTATCCTTACATTTCGGGATATTGCCTACCTTAAAATGCGTCTCCTGAAAGAATACTATCTGACTTCTCTTTTTGTGCATGGAATACAAGATTTGAGACCTTTTAGAAGGGTTATTTAGACCTTTTGCATTAAAAGTGGAGAATGTAATTCTGGCGCCCTGGTTTCCGCTCTCGGTTCTCATTTCCGTCTATATCCCTGTAGTTAAGAGAAAAAGAAAGAAAGAAAGAGAAAAAGAGAGGAAAAAAAATGAAAGAGGGGAAGAACAGCTACCCCCCAGACAGGCGGGGAGAAGGAAGGGTGGATAGAACACTAGGTAATGGGGTACACGAGACAAAGGCTAGAGACTTAGACACACACTTCACACCTCACACACTCACCAAATACCTCAGGTATCCAGTAACTATAGGGAAGAACTACCCTGCCAGGGCCTTCCCTAACCTAACTGGAGAGTTAATCTCCACAGATCTGCCCACTCCCTGTAAAGCTCACTCCACAGAGACGGACAGTCACCTATTTGGGGGAACGTCAGTCAGATAGAGCCAAAATGAGGCTCGCGTAACCCAAATGCAACATTAACATGTGGAAACAATCATTTATAACTTGTCAAACCAGACACCAACCCCCCCAGGTGCCCCTGTCCCCCGAGACCCCCGGAGTGCACCACCAGCACCCGGCCCCATGGAACCTAGCAACCCACCGCCAAAAAAAAAAGGGGGGGCAGCCTCTCCCCCCGCGCCGGCATCGCCATCCCGAGAAGTTCCAGGCATCTGAGTCAAACCTCTCTGTGTAATTTGGCTCCTCCCACCGTGACGGCACCAGGGGCATACCCGGCCCACCTCAACAAATGCCCGCACCCGGGAGCACAACACCCAGGCCCAGGACCCCCCCATGGGGAAGCCGGTGCAGAAGGAGGCCGCAAGGGGCCACCCCCTGGGCGGATCAAGAGAGGGGGAAAGGGCAAACCCCGACCAGGCTGGCATGAGCCGGATATACACGTCCGGTGTCCCACACTCAAAGGGCCCCTGAGAACCCCCCCCCCCCAACATGTAGCATGTCTCAGGTCCTTGATTATGACCACCTTGCCCAAAGGGCCCCACCCGCTGCAACTCCCATATTTCCAACCCGTTATGTCATGTATAGTGTTCAACCATGTTAGGGGCGGCCCAACAGGAGTATTATGAACTAGTAGATATTAAATATTGATGACCTGGCACCCCCCAGCAGAGATGCTCAGCACGGCAGAAGGGGGGGGGGCAACAGAGGGAGAAGAGAACGCACCCATGGCAAGGTCGTGTGGAACAGCACCATTCCACTCACCTGCTTTCATAGGGTCTCCGAGTCCCCCCACTCCCCCCGCCAGTGACCCCCCCCAAAGAAAAGAAGAGTTTATGTAAAACATCAAAGAATACTGAGCATATGTCACAATCAACTCTGTATGGCACCCTGTATCCCCACCACATCCCCTCCACCTCTCCCACCTCCGAAACCCGTCCGTCGGTGACAGGGCAGGTAAGAGCCAGCAGGGGGTAAAGAAGGCACAAAACCCCTGCAGGAGGAGAACGGCAAGGGCCGTGGAGACTGCATGCCTACACCAAATCAACACTTTACAGGCGTCTCCCCACCCCCCCTCTAAAGTCACCTTGTTCATCATTCCTCTAATCCCGTCCTCCTCCCCCGTCTTCCCGTCCCCTCCCGGTGCAAGGTTGTGGCAGATGCGGTAGCGCCTTTACCAGCCATTTTGAAACTTGGAACTCGGCTGTCGCCAAATAATTTTAAAAAACATTAGTATCTATTCATATGATCCTCTAAACCCTCTCCCCACCCCACAATCCCATCTATAGGGCCCACCCCTGGTCCTCCCACACGTATATCAACCTATGATATCATGCACATTTTTCGGCCGCATTAAATGGTCCATCGAGAGCATTGTGGACACAAAATAAATATTCCTGCAATAAAGCGTAAAATACAAGCAAACCTCCGACCCCCAACACCCCCAGGCAGGAATTTCCAGCACAGAGTGGGAGTTGGGAGGCCAATGGGGGGGGAGGAGAGGACGTGCCGGAACGAAGGCATGGGAAAACAGAGCCATACCATCATCCCGCCCACAAAGGGTCTGCTCCTCTGCCCCCCCACCACACCATCGACCCCCCAACAACACCCACCACACCCCAAAATACTGAACATATGTAAAAACTGCTTGGCATCCCGTATCTCCACCCCCCTCCTATCCCCCTGCCCCCAGAAGGTCAACGCTCAGGGACAGGATAAGCAGAGGTCCTACGGAGGCCCCCTCAAGCCACCGCTCCAGGACAATCGGTAAAGAAGGCGTCGCATCCCCACAAGGAAAGGACAGCAATGGCAAGAAGAGGCACCCCCAGGACCCCAAGCCAGAGCAACAGACCGGACACCCAGACCCAGATCAATAATTTCCAGATATCCCCCTCGCAGTTACCTGATTTGTCACCACTGTAGACCCACTCCCCGGGCGCAGAAACCGCCTTCCCCGCTGCGGTAGAGGAGGTGGCAGGTGCGGTGGCGCCTCCGTCCCTTAGTCCAGTGGTCCCCAACCCTGTCCTCAAGGCCCACCAACAGGCCAGGTTTTGCAGATCTCCACAAAGATGCACAGGTGGAGTAATTAGTGCAGCTGCAGAGAAATAGAGCTGGCTATTTGGAGATCCAAAAAACATGACATGTTGGTGGGCCTTGAGGACAGGGTTGAGGACCACTATCTTAGTCCAAAGCCCGGATCTTGTCCGTCAACAGAAAAAAAAAAAAACAATGTCAGTAATTTTTCATCTAACCGCTGCATCTGGTGGCTTGTTACAGAGGGAGTTGAAAATGGCCTGTGCTGACGATTTTAACTAGGCACCTCTTATCTCTTCCGGGATCCCCCGCAGTTTCAGGTTATTCCGTCTCCCCCTATTCTCCAGGTCATCCAGATGTAGTTGCATCTCCCGCTGTTGTCGTCGAAGTTCTCTCTGCAGGTTAGGCCAATTCTTGGGCCACTGACCCTTGGTTTCTTTCAACGGTGATCACTCTTGAGTCCAGCGTGGCGGCTTGTTGTTGCAGATCTTCTATATCTTTTCTGACAGCTTTTTCTATGTGGAGCGCCATAGACTCCAGATCAGATTTAGATGGGAGAGACTAAGTCCTCTTTAGTGGCAAGTGACTGTAGTATCTCTCTCAAACCTCCTGGGTCACCGACCTTGCGTGAGAACGTATCATGTTGGGGGGTCACTGCAGGGGAAGTAAACCCCTCCGCCATCCAGGCGGTCAAAGATCCAGTGGATGGGGGCCACACTTGGGCTGGCAGGGGAGGCACCACGGCCCCTCTCTGGCTGGGGTCATGGCATGGGCTTGACGTGCCGCTGCTTCTCGAGTCCCCAGATGTCTGCCGGTCAAACTCCATCCCCTTGTTTGGGTCCACTTTACTAGAAGTACTGCCATCTGAGCTGAAGTCAGGGCTTGGGATAGGGGAGTGATAGCCCCCACCGTTGATCCCTCCATGTTCCAGCACACCAGTCAGCCCGCTCGCATCCCCAGGCCGACCAGCATTACCAGCAATGCTCTGGGCTGTCTTTTGGGGGGGCCCTACACCCCTCCACCATGATGATCGGGCTCTTGGGTGCCCCCCCACCCGCCCGCGCTGGCTCCATAAGCCGCTGTGGTCCGCAGCTCTCCTCTTCACTGCCGCGGTCCCCACGTGCGGCTGCGGGCTTCTCCCTCCCCCCGCCACCTCTCCCTTCACCTCCGGCATCTCCGGCTTCGTGTTGCAGCCGCTCCCTGGGCTGTGTCAGTCCGTGCTGCGCTGTCTCTTCGGCCGCAAAACCTGGCTCTGTGCTCGTGCCGCCGGGGCTCTCCTGCCCCTCTCTCCTCCCACTCCCGTCCTTCTTCCTCAGCTGGCGCCATCTTGCGCTCTGCTTCTCTCCGCTCCCGTGGGGTCCGACCCCCAAAAAATCTTCCAATCCCCACCTGGGGTGCAGAGAAAGACCTCCTCCCTCCTTTCTTCTTGTGCTGGGACCCCATTTGCGAAGGGTCCAGGCTGTCTGGTTGTCTGCAAATCAGCTATATAGTCAGGGTTCGCCGGAGCTCTCTAGCCACCACTCCTCACTCGGCCATATCCAGACCACGCCCTCCAAACTTTCTTTTTTTTGACATTTGGTCTGCTTAAAGGCAAACTTCAAAGATTTCAGGGTTACCCTTTATTTTATGCAGGAACACTTTTAGAGATGAAGATATTAACATGAGATTTAATAAAAGTAAAATAAGGGTTGAACAATAAAAAAAAAATATCTTATGCACAAAAGTTACTGATATAAATAGGAGTAATGAACAATTTTTGCACCACATTAGTACTTTGATTCTATATATTTTTCACACATTTCCATTTTTAATGAAAGGCACACATTTTACACCTTGTGGTTCTGAGCATTATTTTGACATTAAAACCTCTTTCATTACATACATTTTATATTTCAATATATTTTATTAAATATTTTGTAAAGTAGAACATATATCAACCATTCATTGTAATATTTATTACACAGTTATTACAACCACAGATAGCTGAAATCAATTTTAATTCACAAGTTCATATATGTATCTTAAAAGATAAAGTAGAAAAACGAGAGGCAAGGAAGAAGAAAAAAAAAAAAAAAGAGGATAGTCTGGGTTGCCTCAATGCAATGAATTTATAACCATTGTCTTCCCTTTATATGCTCAATCCATGGCTCCCATACTGACTTCAAACTCTGCTGTTTGTTTAAAAAAAAAGCCAGAAAGCTTCTTGTTTAGCATTACCCTGTTATTTTTTATATGGACTGTCCAATGACTTTCTTCCAAGCACTCGCTATTGGAACTATTAGCTGCTGTCGATATAAAACCTATTAAACTGTGCGCTGTCTTCCTCATAACCTCCTCCATGTCGCATTCTATATTGTCACATTACATACATTTTAAGAAATTTATAACACTAGGCAACGTTCACTTGGTTAGAATGCTTGCAGTAAACAATATTGAAATGTAGAAATCAACCATTTATTCTGTATGCTTCAACTCTCATATTTTAGTCATTTTTTATCATTATTAGAGATTTCAGTTAATTAACTTAAATGCAGAACTTTAAGCAAATACAGAATAGAAACTTTTAGTGATTATATAATGTATATTTTGTTCCATATGCCCCTACAGCTTTTTAAGTCTCTTCTGTCCTATAGGATTTAGGTAGACATTGTAGACTACATCCTAATATTTTTAAGCAAAAGCATCAGTATTATTTGTTACACAATAGTTAGGGTTATGTTCTGAATCTATTTATTACAGCTTTATCTGGTGCAGACAATCAGTTCAGTAGGCCTTGGAAATTCATCATGTTATTTGCTATGTCAGACCAAGCTGCATGTTGAGCACCATCCATCTCAGATGCCAATCTATTGCTAGAAACAAGTGTATGATTCTCCCCTCCAATTTCTTGTTTGCATTCTGGGCATCTGGAGAGCTGCATTGCTCCACCACATTCTGTGATACAGTAGATATGGCCATTTGAACATTTATACCAGTGACCCTTTGTAAGCCCCATGGCCTGCACAATCATCACTCGTTCTGTGTCTGTTATTCCAAGTCCTGAGCTTGGAAGTTTTTTATCTAGTTCCTCCAGCTTCCGCTTTACAAAGATTTCATTGTCATCAGTAAACCTTTTATTACTTTCCAATATATCTCTTAGCGATTGTATTTCTATTTGAATTTCTGGTGTGATTCTCAATTTAGCCTCTTTACATTTGGCGAGCAGTTTAAGAAGGTAGGTGAAACGCGCCACTTCAGTCTGAAGATCAGATAGCCTTTGCTCTGTAAGGCATGGGTGACTATTTTCTAACCATTTCTTAATCTGTAGCAAATGATTCTTTATGTCGGGCTTCTCTGTATCCTCCACTTTTTTCATATCCTTAAACAGTTTGGCCAGTCTTTCATAGAATAGCATCATATTTTCAAGGTGCTGCAATGTCCTTAGTGGTATATTTGAATTATTCAGTTGCTCTTCCAGTTTGTCATAGTCATCTGCAAAACAACGCCTTACATCAGCCATTAGCCATAGGTTGTTTCGGAGGCGATCAATGGTTTCATCCTGTTGATTATCTGGTCCTGCCATCCTTTCTTTAACTTTCTCAATTTCATTCAGGGTTTTGTTGATTAAAGATCCATATCTTAAGTTTTTCCTTATAGGAGTCTTACATTTTGGACATTCTTTGAGTCTGATTGCAATTTCCTCTTCGGAAGTACTTTGTCCTTCCATGTAAATATCCATTCCTTTAGACTCAAGAATATGTCCACAATCTTCTAACTGCACAAAACAAGCATCATTCTCATCTTCAAAACCAAAGAATACCTCAGTTACCTCATCTTTGTTGCATTCTCGACACAATTTTGGGCACGGCTCCCCACACAAACCAATACATGGGTGTCCACATCTGAGCGTTTTTTCACAAGGTGAGTTGCATGGTGGGCGATCACAAGGCTCAGAGCACAGCTTAGTGCACCTGTAATGCTGACACCTCCAGTCACAGGGCTCCATACATGGCACACATTTCTCTCCACATTTCTTTTTACACTGGCTATGGATACATCGATTCTGGCATTTTTTACTACAAGGAGGACACTCCCTGCATGGCATTTGACATTCATGTGAGCAAACTAAAACAGCCTTGCAGGGGTGTCTGCAGCCTTCATGAAATCTACCCTGAAAGCAACTGTCACAAGACCCAGAGCACCTATGACCACAGCTTAAAATAGTATGGCATGGCGTTCTGCATCTCACAGGCATGCCAAACTCTAAGTCTCGTGCCTGCCAGCATTTAATCTGTTGCACGTGTCCACATTTTAACTTTGCATCTACTTTTGTAAGACAGTGAATTGTACACCCTGACCCACAAAGACTTTGACATGGATGACCACAATGTAACTTTTTTTCACAGGGCATAGTGCAATGGAATTCATTTACAGGTAGGCTGCATGGCATCATCTGTTTATGGCCACATGATGGTATTGTCTTCTCCACTTTTATCATACAATCGCCACAAGGCTGAAAACATTTCTTTTGGCACTTATGCCCATCCTTACATAAAACCTTTGAGCAGTTTTTGTTGCATTGGAATTTTTCGTGCTTTTGGTCATATGGATGACACACACGTGTACAAACATGTCCACAATTTAGACGAAATTCACATTTTTTGTCACAGCCTCCTTCAGGCACAGACATAAAGTCTTTGTAGTTAGACACACAAGTACGGACATCAGGATGATTCTGACAAGAAAGAATAAGCTGGCTGTCAACCTGTCCTCTCTGTTTTAGGGTACCTAAAATATGACTCCAGAGAGGCACCCTACTTAACATGTCCATGTTACCAATACAATACAATCCTTTTTTGGCCCTAGATAGTGCTACACAAACACGGTTTGAAATATTTAGGAACCCTACTTTTGCCTCTTTGTTGCTACGGACCAATGAAAGAAGAATTATGTCATTTTCCTCACCCTGGTACTTATCAACAACATGCACCTTAACTCCAGAGAACAGTTTAGCTGGCATGAGCTTTCGAAGACAATAAAGCTGTCCAGTGTAGGTAGTGAGGATGGTAATCTGAGATGGTTTATATTCTTGATGCAGCAAATACTTGCAGAGCTCTACTATAAATTGGGCCTCATGCAAATTCTGGTGACTTTTCCCATCTTTTATATTTTGCTCCAGGATGTTGTGCTTCACAAAGAAAAGGTTTGATGCAACTCCCTGAAAATAAGAATGTAAACAATCTAAATATATAGTATATACATACAATCCCATAACAGTCAGTGCCAACATTTTTTTATTTAAAAAAAAAATGAATTTATTAGTTTTCAAAATATAATAGTTATATCATTACTGTTATTTTTTGCTTTATTATACTGTTATTTGTACTAAACAAGTTATTTATAAATACAATTCTGTGATTACTCACCTGTAGAATTGGTATTATACGTATACAGCACGTCCTGCTCCAAAGATAATTCCTTACGTTTGGGTATTGCCTCCACAAGATGGCGCTGGACTGCAGAGACAGAAAAAAAGTGGCTCCTCCCGGCCCATATATACCAGGGACCTCCCACAAATTCCCCCAGTATTGAAAAGCAGTTAGCAAGAAGCCGGGAGAATTAACCCATAATCAACCATTTTAACCATGAAAACATAACAATCACCATACAGAGGTAATAAGAATAATGATAACAAGGGCGGGGTGGAGCAGGACGTGCTGTATACGTATAATACCAATTCTACAGGTGAGTAATCACAGAATTGTATTATTCTAAGTATACAGCACGCCCTGCTCCAGAGATAATTCCTTACGTTTGGGACATCCAATAGCAATGTCCGTAAGGTAGGGTGGGAACTCCAAAAAGCAACAACGTGCAGTTTAAACCACTGCCGCCTGCAGAACTTTACGGCCAAAAGCAGCATCAGCTGAAGCCCGAACATCAACCTTGTAAAACTTAGAAAAGGTATGAACAGAAGACCAAGTAGCAGCCTTGCAAACTTGTTCAACAGAAGCCTGGTGCTGAAAAGCCCAAGAGGCACCAATAGCACGAGTGGAATGAGGAGTAACGCAGAAGGGAGGATTCTTCCCCTTAGCAGAATAGGCCTGAATCACAGTCTGACGGATCCATTTGCTGATTTAGCTGGAGCCAGACCCTTCTTAGGATCAGAAGTGACCACAAAAAGAGCATCAGTCTTCCTGAAGGGTGCAGTAGCCACCAAGTAGAGCTTCAGATTCTTGACCACCTCCAAAGAGTGTAAAACCCTCTCTTTAGGGTTACTAGGATTGGGACACAGAGAAGGCAGAACAATGTCCTGATTGAGATGAAAGGCAGAAACAGCCATAGGCAGAAAATCTGGTTTGAAGCGAAACACCGCCTTGTCCTGGTGTCTCTCAAAGTAAGGGGGCTTGATGGAAAGCGCCGCCAACTCAGAAACACGCCTAACAGAAGTGATAGCCACCAAAAAGACTACCTTAAGAGTAAGAATGGACAAAGCAGCCTCTTGCACAAGCTCAAAAGGAGACCCCTGCAAGGCAGATAGAACCAAGTTCAAGTCCCAGACTGGCAACATAGGCTTACTCGGGGGACGCACATGAGTCACCCCCTGGAAGAAAGGTCTTGACCAGATGATGCTGAGCAAAAGATCTCTGGAAGAAAATAGCCAAGGCAGAAACATGAGTTGAAGCCCCAGCTCCAAACCATGTTGAAGAAATTCCAGAATCCTAGGAATAGAGAACACCCGACAGGGAAGAGATCTCACACCAGTCAATGTAGGTACGCCAAACTCTATAGTAGATGGAAGAAGAGGACTTCTTTCTAGCCCTGATCATGGTGTTAACAACAGAGGCAGGCAGCCCCTTTTCCATTACGATGGAGGTTTCAGCAGCCAGTGTTTGTAAATTGGGGTGTGTAGCCGCCCCTGAGTGAGCAGATCTGGATCCTTGAGACACAAAGACAGGAAGCTTGTGATTGCGACGGGACGCAAACAGGTCCACATCTGGCTGACCCCAATGGTGACACAGGGAGCGAAACACTCTGCTGCTGTTGCTGAGGGACCATTCCCCCAGGCGAGAAGACCCCCTGCTCAGAAGGTCTGCCTCCAGATTTTCCACCCCCGGAATGTACACAGCTGAGATGCAGGGAACATTGTCCTCCGCCCAGGACAGGATCAGAGACACTTCCTTGAGGGCCCCCTTGCTCCGGGTCCCTCCCTGATGATTGATGTAGGCCGACCCCGAAGATGTGGGGTCAAGCGGGCTAGAACCAACCTGATCGCCCTCAGTTCCAGAATGTTGATAGGGGTGTGGGCCTCCTGAGGGCCCCACAGCCCCTGGAATTTCAGAGAGTTTCAGAAGCCCCCCCACCCTGACAGACTGGCATCCGTGGCGACTGTCTCCCAGCAAGGGGCCAGAAAAGATCTGCCCACCAACAGGTTCCTTGAGTCCAGCCACCACAAGAGGGACCGCCTGACCAGGGGGGACAGAGCAAACTCCTGATCCAGGGACACAAGGTCCTTGTCCCATACTGACAAGAGGTGGAGTTGAAGAGGTCTCATGTGAAACTGGGCATAGGGCACCGCCTTGAAGAAAGACACCATCAGGCCCACCAGCTGCATGCCCTGTCTGATGGAGGGATGAGGGCAAGACAGAAGGAACCGAGCTTGCGCTTGCGGACTGTCCACCTTCTGCTGAGGAAGAAAAATCCTGGCCTGAGCGGTATCCAAATTCATGCCCAGAAATGACATCACCAAGGAGGGAGACAGGGAAGATTTGGCGTGGTTGACCACCCAGCCGAATGACTCCAGTGTGGCCACTACCCGCTGAGTGTCCAGCTCTGCCTGTTGGAAGGACTGAGAAGTGATGAGAATGTCGTCCAAATAGGGAAGAATGCGAATGCCCTGAAATCTCAGCAGAGCCCTTACTCCCGCCAGCACCTTGGTGAATACCCTGGGAGCCGAAGTGAGGCCGAAGGGCAATGCCACAACTTGATAGTGCCGATCCTCCAGAGCAAACCTGAGGAATCTCTGATGATCTGGAAAAATTGGAATATGAAGGTAAGCATCCTTGATGTCCACAGATGTCATGAAGTCCCCTGGGTGTAATGAAGTCACAGCTGAGCATGGATTCTCCATGCGAAAGTGCCTGAACTTTGTTGAGAAGCTTTAAATCCAGGATGGGTCTGATGGACCCATCTCTTTGGGCACAGTGAAAAGGTTGGAATAATAGCCTTCACCCCGTTCCCTGAAGGGCACCTGGCAGATGACACCCAGCTCCAGAAGGTTTTGCACAGCAAGAATCAGACCCTAAGCTGACAGGGGGGTTTGAGCTATCCGGGATCTGATGAATCTTGGGGGCGGCCAGGCTGCAAACTTTATCTTGTAACCGGAGGACACTACCTCCTGAATCCACTGGTCTGAGACATGACGCCTCCAGACATGAGCAAAAAGCCAAAGCCGTCCCCCCACCCTGATAAGTGAGGGCGCCCCTTCATGCCCGAGGGGGCTTGGGGGAAGACTTAGTCTTGGAACCCCAGGAGGGGCCAGGGCAGCCACGTCCTCTACCCCTGCCCCAGAAATCTCCACGGGCCCCTGCAAATGAGGCTCCCCTTCCCATTCTGGACCCACGGTAGGAGGGAAGAAAGGAACCTGACCCCCGAAAGGGCCGAGACTGTCTTTTGCGCTGGGGTAACTTGCCTCCCTTAGCAAACAGGTCCAGGCGGTCCCCAAATAGGCGCAGTCCTTTAAAGGGGAACCCAGTGAGAGCCTTCTTAGCAGCGTTGTCAGCTTCCCACTGGCGCAGCCAAACCGAGCGGCGTATAGCCACCACCAAGGCAGAAGCCCTGCCGCACATCCTAATGGTATCCTCCAAGGCAGAGAGGACATAATAAATTCCTCACAACGCATAAGAGCTCTATACTCATCACTAGCAACATCATCAGGAGCCCCATCCAAAATGTTTTTGAGCAGGGTCTTAATAGCCACAGCCTAATGGCAGAGGCACAAACCGGGCGCAGCGCAGTTCCCACACAGGCAAAGGCATGAGACGCCAGCTGGTCAATGCGCCGGTCCTCACCGTCCTTCAGTGTAGTAGAGTCAGGGGAATGCATGACAGAAGTGTTAGACAACCCCAAAATTGGTGCATCCACTTCGGGAGGGGATGACCAATGCTTAACCACCTCAGCAGGAAAAGAATACCTCTTATCCCAACTCTTTGGCACCCCAGGGAGTCTGCTGGGACGCTCCCATTCTTTAAGCACAAGGGTATTAAAATGAGTTTGCTCAGGAAAATCCAAACGTGGGTCAGCAGTGTTAAACAACTCCCTCTGCTGCCGAGGAGCCACAGCAGGAGGGGAGATGGCAAGTACTTCAAATATGTGAGCCAGAAGGCTGTCCGTATCATCTGGAGCCCATGGGTCAGAGCCAGAATCAGCGTAACCCTTAGGCTGCTCATCAGATGATTCTGAGTCAGAAAACAATTCCCCCTCTTCCAGGGGGGGTCAAAAAACTCCTCAGCTTCCATAGGAAATAGGGTAACACCAGGCGCCAAATGCCGCCTCTTAGCAGTATTAGCAATCAACTTCTCAATGCTAGCCACCCTGGTAGACAAATCAGGTTGGGACTCCCCACTGGTATTCACATCCCTGGGAGTCAGATGTAAGCGTGGGGGGGTAGGCGCAGGCCCAGTCACAGGTAACCTAGCTCAAGCGCCTGCCGGGCGCAGGGTGCACAAACCCTGACATCGTTACTCAGAGGGGCCACCCCACACGCAGTACACAGCCAGGCTTGTCCCGAAGGAACCCCAAGCACATTATCCTGTGAGGCCTCCATATGGTGATTATTGTGGCCAAACAGGCCAATCGGGATTGACGCTTAATAAGCTACCCGGGATGCCCCAATAGCCCGCTAGGGAAGTGGGAGGAAGAGGCACAATAGGCCTCAATAAAGTTTTCAACTAAATAGAGGTATAGGGCCGGGAGAAACCACAATTAAGTTTGACCCGCCTGCAAGATATAAATAGAAAGACCCCATAAGCGGCATGCATACAAGCATATATAAGACAAAGATAAATCAGCCCGCAGGGGCACTCACGGACCGCGGTAGGTAGACGCCAGCCACGCAGCATAAGGAAGCAAAATGGCGCCGAGTATACATAATGGGGCGGGCCACAGATGCAGAACGCGCCATCCGCCAGGCCCGCCCCCCCAAAGAGCGCGAAGCCGCCCATGTGTCGTACCTAACCAATGATGGCGCAGGAGCGCCTAAGGTAATGTCGCCGCCTACCGCGGAACTCCGTGCAAGTGCGCGCGGCGGCATTTTTAAAAGCAACCAGTGCAACCAATTCATTGCGGTGACAGAAAACCAAGCAACCAAACATACCATACAACGAGTGAATGTATAAATATACCCCCCCCCCCGAGAACTACCAAAGAGAGCGAGGGAGGGCAGCGGCCACCTAACAGGGACCTACCGATGGACAGGGGCGGGGGGCAATAGTGCTGGAGGGGCATCCCATAAAGGCTCACCATGTGCCTATACCGCCTACCCTTTGGCGGGGGATTGTGGTGGAGCAGCGCTCCTAAGCACTGGACAGCGGTGCTGCCTACCATCACCCGAACCAGCGCAGCCAAGGCTGGGGGCAAATTAAAAAAGGAACGGGTGGGAATAGTCCGACAGGGCTGCAGGCTAATAGCCCCGCTCACCTGCGAGTAGAGAGAGCCATCTTCTTGTCATCGCAGCCCAGACTGCAGAGAAGATCTGGGGAATTTGTGGGAGGTCCCTGGTATATAAGGGCCGGGAGGAGCCACTTTTTTGCTGTCTCTGCAGTCCAGCGCCATCTTGTGGAGGGAATACCCAAACGTAAGGAATTATCTTTGGAGCAGGACGTGCTGTATACTTAGAATATCAAATACTCACAATTATAATATATTTATATTTCGTTTATTGTAATTTGTCTAAAGCCACTGTTTTCAATTTTTTAACTGTCCCCAACTGCATGCTATATCATTTATTCTGGGGCTGGAAGACACTGGGCAGAGAGTCTGCCCCTGCTCTTTTAGAATGTAGGTCCACTAAAAGTAAGCTTTAGATGGTCCAGGATATAAGTGACAGACTTCTTTAGTCCAAGTCCCAGCAGGGGGTTTGTATGATTAAGAGCCCTTAGAGGCTTGAAACGCGTCACACAGGATTATTTCTCTGCTATTAACTAGCCTATAGGATTGGATTATCAAGGATTATCTTTACAAGGGCTGCCTTTATTTTAAACAATCAAGCATTAAAAGTTAAATTTTAGAGGACCTCTGGCTGGACATTATACTGGACTTTATCTTCAACTTTAAGGAGTTTTGCCTGGGATCTCCTTGGCCTGTGCCGTTTTGGATGATTGGTGAGCTGGCAATTTAGTTTTTTTGTATGCTCCAGCAGGGGGTGCCACCCTGCACAAGGCACCTTTCAACCTAAGGCCAGCCCTGATCCAAAACACACTTGATTGCCTTTATAAAATAAAAAAATGTTAAATCATGAGAGTAGGATTCTGTTGTGTTCCATCTGTCATCTATAGGTAGCAGCAAGTATTGGACTAGTTTGTTTTAACCAGGCAGTATAATGTGGCATATTCTCATAGTTCTTACCTACATGCTGTTTGGAGAATCAGTTTTTCTTCTGACAGACCACTAATTAATATTAGGCTGTAGCTGTGATCGCCTTGATAAGTAAGAAGTACCTTTGAGAGAACTAAATTTCACTGCATATATTGTGTTTGTTTTGATGCCTGGTGTTGCACTATGTGAGTTACAGGTGCATTGCAAAAAATTAGAATAATATCAAAAATGTGTATTTTTATACACAGTTGAAAAACTGAAACTCCTCTATTATATTGAGTCAATACTAACAGAGTGAGCTTATTTATGTTAATGTTGATGATTATGGCTTACAGTCAAGGAAAAGCCAATATTCATTATCTCAGAAAATTAGAATATTATATAAGACCAACTGTAAAAAATAACACAGAAAATGTTGGCCAAATGAAACTTATGTACGATAAATTCACTCAATACTTGGTTGGGGCTCCCTTTGCATGAATGACTGCATCAATGTGGCGTGGCATGGAGGCGATCAGCCTGTGACACTGCAGATGTGCTATGGTAGCCCAGGTTGCTTTGATAGCAGCCTTCAGCTCGTTTTCAGCTGCATTGTTGGGTCTGGGGTCTCTTATCTTCCTCTTGACAATACAGTATATATTCTCTAGGTTAGGTGAGTTTGCTGGCCAATCAAACACAGTGAAACTGTATTTATTAAACCAGGTCTTGGTATTTTTGGCAGTGTGGACAGGTGCCAAGTTATTTGGGAAAATGAAAAATCCATCTCCAAAAAGCTTGTTGCCAGAGGGAAAATGAAGTGTTCTAGAATTTCCTGGTATACCGCTGCACTGACTTTGACTGTGGAAACTTCACACTATACCTCAAGCAGCTAGGGTTATGTGACTCTAGGACCTTGATTTCCAAATGAAATGCAAAATTTACTTTCATCTGAAAACAACACCTTTGACGACTAGTTCTTTCTATCCTTGGCCCAGGTAAGCTGCTTCCGGCATTGTCTATTGGTCACGATTGGCTTGGCGTATGGAATGCGACACTTGTAGATCATGTCCTGGATACGTCTGTGTGTGGTCGCTCTTGAAGCACTGACTCCGGCAGCAGCCGACTCCTTGTGAATCTCCCTCAAATTTTGGAATGGCCTTTTCTTAACAATCCTATGAAGCCTGTGGTTATCCCAGTTGCTTGTGCACCTTTTTCTACCACACTTTTTCCTTCCACTCAACTTTCCATTAATATGCTTTGATACAGCACTCTGTGAAAAGCCAGCTTCTCCTTTTGTGGCTTACCCTCCTTGTGGAGTGTGTCTCTGCTTTCTGGACATCTGTCAATTCAGCAATCTTCCCCATGATTGATTGTGTCGCCTACTGAACCAAAGGGACATTTTAAAAGCTTAGGAAGCCTTTGCAGCTGTCTTGGGTTAATTCTAATTGTCTGAGATAATGAATATTAGGTTTTCCTTGGATGTAAGCCATAATCATCAACATTAAAAAACACTTGAAAAAGTTCATTCTGTTTGTATTGACTCAATATAATATAATGTAAGAGTTTCAATTTTTCAACTAAATTACTAAAAATATACACATTTTTGATGATAATCTAATTTTTTGAAATGCACCTGTCGATGTCAACAACGTTAAGCTAGAGTAATAGAAGAATGGGATTTTATTTTACATAACCGAATCCATTTTTCTTTTACTGCCGGTCCCCATCACCTATCACCTCCTGATTATAATAGGCGACAAAGGAAAATACCCTAGTTTCCCCTCCCTTTCCCCTACCTTTTACGATACCCACCCGCAAGATGATCAAGACTGTGGTAAGGGTGTCACATGTTAAAACGTAATTATAATATATACAGTATACATTTTATATACTGTTATCACTATGACGACCACCGTTTAATGATCTGTAAGATATTAAAATGTTTTTTCTAAAAACTATGTACAAACTTTATTTTCTAAATGTTGTTAAATTGTTGTGATATATCTAGTGTTTATGCAACATAACAACTAACAAGATTTAAAGAGAAGATTCACAGGGAGAGCAGAAAAGCAGGATAATTAAACCCTAGATGACCTTCTCATTACAGCATCCTCTCTCAGACAGGCGGAGCTAGATACCAGGACGGTGGTGTCAACGCCGGAGAGGTTCGGCTGGGTGATCAACCATCCCATGGCACATTGTGAATGCCCTGGGCTCTGAGAAGGGCCATTATACCCGCCAGCACCTTGGTGAACACTCTTGGTGCCGAGGTCAGCCCGAACGGGAGGGCCACAAACTGAAAATGCCGATCTCCCACCACAAACCTGAGAAATCTCTGGTGTGCTGGGAAGATCGGCACATGAAGGTAAGCATCCTTAATGTCTATGGACGTCATGAAGTCCCCCTGACAAAGAGAAAGGATGGCTGAGCGCAAAGTCTCTATGCGGAACTTCTTGGCTCTGGTGAGCCTATTGAGAAGCTTCAAATCCAGAATGGGTCTTATGGATCCATCCTTCTTGGGCACCGTGAAGAGGTTGGAATAATAGCCCCGGCCTCTCTCTGATAAAGGCACTGGGCATATGACTTCCATGTCTTTTGCACTGCCAACAGGAGCCCCTGCGCAGCCCGGGGGTCCGAGGGGACCTGAGATCTGAGGAATCCGGTACTTGAACTCCAGCTTGTACCCGGAAGAGACCACTTCCAAGATCCACTTGTCTGTGACCTCCCCCCCCAGACAGGTCCTGGAGGGGCCCGTCCTCTGCCTCTGCTCCAGGAATCACCTCTGAAGGTAGAGAAGGCAGCTCCTCTGCCTGCTCTGGCACCGCGAAAGAAAGGATTAAAGGAGCCTGCCCCCTGCAAGGAGCAACGCTGCTTCTTGCGTTGCAGTAGCTTTCCTCCTTTCGCTACTGAATCCAATTTATCTCCAAACAGCCACATACCCAGAAAGGGTAGCCCTGTAAGTGACTTCTTAGCCGCAATGTCAGCCGCCCACTGGCGCAACCAGACAGAGCGTCGTATAGCCACAAGCAACGCCGAGGTTCTGCTACACATACATATTGTGTCATCCAAGGCAGACAAGACAAAGGTCATGAACAATTCACACCGCATAAGCGCTGCAAATTCATCGCTGGCTGGGTCCAGCTGGGAACCACTCAACAGGCCCCTAACCACAGACCTGGTAGCCACAACCGTGAGTGCAGAAGCACAAACAGGCCACAAGGCTGAACCCACGCTAGCAAAGGCATGGCAAGCCATCTGATCAATACGTCGGTCCTCACCATCCTTAATCGTGGTGGCGTCTGGAGAGTGCACCACAGATGTGTTGGACAATCCCAGAACGGGCGCATCGACCTCGGGAGGGGACGACCAGCGCTTCACCGCGTCCACTGGAAAGGGATACTTCCTATCCCATCCCTGAGGAACACCGGGTAGCCGGCTAGGGCTTTCCCATTCCTTAAGAATACAATTTTCGAAATGCTTCTGATTTGGGAACTCCAAACGGGCTTAGAGGTCCCAAAAAATTCCCCCTTCTGCAGAGGAGACTCCGCCGGAGGAGAAATAGCCAGCACCTCAAATAAATGGGCCAGGATCTTGGGGGTATCCACGGCATCCCCATGCCCTTGCCCAGCATCAGCATCCAAAAACTGCTGATCCTCAGAGCCATCAGATTACGTAAACAGTTCCCCTTCCTCAAGCGGGGAATAATCAGACCAGTCAAGGGAATCGTAATCATCAAGAACCGGCGCGGCCGGTGACAGATGCCTTCTCTTAGCCGGGGCCTTCCTGGCCACAGAGCTAGAAATCAATTGCTCGATGTTGGCCAATCTAGCACATACATCAGATTGCAACTCCCCACTAATGACCGTGTCACTTGGGGGTAAGGATAAGGCAGGGTGGAGTAGGTGATGAGACCGGCGGCACGGACCCAGACGCCTGGGACCCCGACTGCCGCGTTATGGCCTGCTGAGCACATGGTATGCAAATCAGTACATTATCCCCCGTAAGGGATACCCCACAACCCACACACTACCGGGATTGCTCCAAAGGGAGCCCGATCCCAGTATCCTGGGAAGCCTCAATATGGTGATTATTATGGTAGTCGCAAGGACCAGAGGGAATTACGCTAAAAGCTACCCGGGATGCCCCTTAAGTCCGTTAGTGGGAGGATTTCAATAATGATAATGAAAATGCCCCAAATTTAGCCAAGGGACCCTAGGACCGGGAGAACCCCCCTTTTAACCAAGCAGGGTCCTCCTGAAAGACACCAAAAGAGAAGGGGGACCCCGTAAGCAAGGCACACTAACAACCGCAGTCATACATGCAGAATATTAAATATATATATATATATATATATATGTATGTATATATGCATAAGAGACATATATGTAAATGATACATGCGTCAATAATGGCAGCCGCCGCACTAGACAAAAAAGTGCATAACACATAGCATGGATAAGAAAAGACAAGAAGCCCCGCAGGGCACTCACAACACAGTAATGGCGTCTCTCCGACCAGAGGTGAAGACAGAAGAGGGAGAAGAAGGCGAGCCAGTGCGGCTGGCCCCGCCCCTTCCCCATCATTGCGGTTCCCGGCCAATGCTGGGCACCGCAAAGGGCGCCAGAGAGAGAGGGGGGCGGGCCGCAACCAGGGAGTAATGGAAGGGGAAGGTCCCCAACTACAGTAGTAGAAGGTGGGGAAAACGGACAGGGCATCCCAAACCAGGGTCACCGACCTGGTAGCCGCCTACCCCCTAATATGGGGTCTCACGGAGGAGCGTGGCTCCTATCAGTACACCTGTTAAGGTGTACCCTACCCTCACCCGGACCTGCAGCCTAGGCTGGGAGGCATAGGGGTATTTAACTAGGTCCGGACAGAAATAGGATAAAAATGGCCGGGTGCAAACCCGGCTTACCTGCAAGGAGGAAACAGCCATCTTCTGACTTGCTCGCCGTCTGCAGAGACGATTACTGGGGAATGTGTGGGAGGTTCCAGGTATTTATGGACCGGGAGGGGCTTCTTTTTTTCTAGTCATCTCTGCAGAAGTTCGCCCTCTACTGGACATAACCCATATGTCATTAATCTTGGAGCGGGGGGTGTGACATACTTGGAATATAAATTTATCATTAGTGGGTAACAATAAAACATGACTGTTGGTATACACCTGAAAAATACAAATGACCAGGATATATATCTGCTCACCTTGATGTCTTCATAGCAGAGAACAGATGGGTGATTTTCCAGTTCTTTATAGATGTGAGGAGTCAATAACTGAGCTATTTCAGGTCTCATGCGATGCTTAAATAACAATCACTTACATGTTAATTAAAAAGTAGTATAACTTTTAAAATTGTATTGTCTCTTTAGTTTTCAGTTGATCCACTTGGAAGAATTCTCATTTATTTTTATGGAATTTCCAACAGACTTCAGATCAGGGGACCCATAGGAAGCACAAGGCACATTTGCCCCATAAGACGCACTCCCGCTGATCCTTTTGCATCTGTTCGTCCTTACACTGCTCTAGTTCCATCTGGCTTCAGGAAGATGATCAGATGCAGGACATAGTGATGCGGGTAAGGTGAGTGGACAGGGCAGGGCGTTACATAAAAATAAACTCCTTACCTTCGCCCGGGGTTTGGTGGAAGTCCCAGTGCCAGGCACAGCCATCTCATTTTTACTGCACAGAGCACCCCCCTCAACACAGAGTGGGGGAAGCTGCTCTGTGCACGCCCTGTGCTGCTGGCATAGACAGATCCCTCATTGCCTCTGCTTGTTATAAGGGCTTGGGAGGATTAAGCACACTGCCTATTATAGAGGAACTAGTGGATTTTGCTGCGCTGCCTGTTATAGGAGATTGGGGGGGGGGGATTCTGCCAAAATTCCCATCATAGATGATTGAGAGCATTCTGCTACACTGCCTGTTTTATGGGATTGGGGTGGATTCTATACAGTGCTTATAGAGGGATTTGGGGGGTTTCTGACACATGTTATAGTGGGGATTGGAGGGTTCTGCACAATGTCTGATAATAGTGATTGGGGGGTTATGCACACTGTTATAGGGGGATTAGAGGGATTCTAAAAACTACCTGTTATGAGATAATTAAGGGGGATACTGCCACGTCCTGTTATTAGGTTCTTGGGGGTATATTCTTAGTATACAGTACGTCCTGCTCCAGATAGATTACTTACACTTGGGTTATCCTCCGCCAGATGGCGCTGCACTGCAGAGACATGTAAAAACAGGCTCCTCCCGGCCCCTCAAACACCCGGGACCTCCCACAAATCCCCAGATTTCTCTGCAGTGCTTACTGCGAAGACATGAAATTATCACTCTCTATTGGCTATTAGCCTGCGGCCCTGTTGGACTATTCCCACCCGTTCCTCGTGTGATGTGCCTCCCAGCCTGGGCTGCGCTGGTTGGGTGAAGGTAGGCAGCACCATGTGTGCTTAAGGAGCGCTGCTCCACCGCAATCCCCCACCAAAGGGTAGGCGGTATAGGCTGATGGTGAGCCTTTATGGGATGCCCCTCCCGCATTATTGCCCCGTGTAGCGGTGGGTCCTGTACAGAGGGCCGCCATCCTCCCTCATTCTCCCTGTAGCCTTCGGGGGGGAAAGAAGGGGGGGTGTGGGTGAGTGTGTTAGTGTTTCGTGCATTTGGCTTTTGGTCTGTTTAGACTAGTATATGTGGTGTCAGCCGCCGCGCTGCGCCGGCGTTACCTCAGACACTTCTGCGTTCTCATTGGCTGCTTGTCTGTGGGCTTCGCACTCTTTGGGGGGGCGGGGCCTGGCTTGGCCCGCCCTTCGAGGTTCGCTCGGCGTCATTTTGTCAGGTCGCGCGTGCGTGAAGGTTCTACCTACCACGGTCCGTAAGTGCCCCCGCGGGCGGCTTTATGCTCATTCCTTACTGTGTATGGTTTTGACGCCCCTTCTTCTCATTGTGTCTTTCAGACGGGTGAATCCAGTGGCTTCTCCCGGCCCGGTGTAATTGATAGTTGGGCCTAGTATAATTACTCCCACTTCCCTAGCGGGTCATTGGGGCATCCAGGGTTGCTTATAGCGTAAATCCCTACTGGCATATCGTGCCTAATAATCACCATATGGAGGCATCCCAGGATAATGTTACCGGGGTCCCTTTGGGACTGCTGTGTGTAGCGTGTGGGCAGCCTCATGCTGACGCTGACAAGGCGCGGGTCTGTGTACCCTGTGCTGAGCAGGTGCTTCCCCCAAGCTTAAATCTCACTCCTGTTGAGTTGCATACTAGCGGGGATTCTCAGCCTGATGTGTCTTCCAGACTGGCTACTGTTGAACAGATTATTGTGAGGTCCTTAGCGCATAGGGGCCCTGGGAAGAAGCGGCACTTGACGCCTAATGTTACTGTTTTCCCTATGGGAGCTGAGGAGTTTATGAATCTGTGTGGCTATACCCCGTCTGGTGAAGGGGAGCTCTGTTCTGATTCAGGCTCATCTGTTGAGAGACCAAGGGGTCATGACGATTCTGGCTCTGACCCCTGGGCCCCGGATGACACTGACAGATTATTGACCCAGATCTTTGAGGTTCTGTCTATCTCTCTCCCTGTTGAGGTTCCCAGGCAAAGAGGGGAGCTTTTACATACAGCAAAATCGCATTTGGAATTTCCGGGGAAGGCACATTTCCATAACCTTGTGCTCAAGGAATGGAAGCGCCCCTGTAAACCTCCCGGGGTTCCAAAGAGTTGGGATAGGAAGTATCCCTTTACCACTGAGGTGGTTAAATGTTGGTCATCTCTCCCCGAGGTGGATGCCCAGATCCTAGGGCTATCTAACACCTCTGTCATGCATTCCCCTGATTCTACCACCCTGCGGGATGCTGAGGACCGACGCATTGACCAGCTGACCTCCCACGCCTTTGCATGTGCGGGGACGGCGCTGCGCCCGGTCTGTGCCTCTGTTATTACTGCTGTGGCCACTAGATCCCTTATCAGAAATATGCTTAATAGTGCCCCTGATGATTTCCCTTGTGAGGTGTTTAATGCACTCTCCAGTTGTGCTGCTTTTGTAAATTTTGTCCTTTTGGGGACCGCCTGGACCTTTTTGCTAAGGGAGGTAAGTCACCCCAGCGCAGACGCCAGTCCCGCCCTTTCGGGGTCAGGGTTCCTTCTCCTCCCCTTACCGTGGTGCAGGACAGGGAAGGGGGGCATCTTTCCCTGGGGCCCGGGGAGTTTTCTGGGGTAGAGGCAGAGGACGTGGACATCCTGGCTCCTCCTGGGGTCCCAAAGCCAAATCTTCTCCCAAGCCCCCTCAGGCATGATGGGGCGCCCTCGCCCATCCGGGTGGGGGGACGGCTGCAGCACTTCGCTCACGTCTGGAGGCTTCAGGTCTCAGACCGGTGGATTCAGGAGGTAGTGCCCTCCAGTTACAAGTTGGAGTTTGCTGCCGATCCCCCTCCAGGATTCATCAGGTCCCGGATTCCTCAGGGCACTGTGTCACCTCAGGAGCTAGTGCATGCTGTGCAAGGCCTCCTGGAGCTGGGGGTCATCTGCCAGGTGCCTTTAAGAGAAAGAGGGCGAGTGTTTTTAATCCAACCTATTCACAGTACCCCAATAAAGATGGTTCTGTCAGGCCCATCCTGGGCTTAAAGATTCTCAACAAGTTTTGTCAGGGGCAGGCGCTTTCGCATGGAGACTCTGCGCTCTGCCGTCAGTTCCCTGTGCAAGGGGGATTTCATGACTTCTGTGAACATCAAAGATGCTTACCTGTTCCCAGGTCATCACAAGTTCCTCAGGTCCAAGTTGTGGCCTTGGCTTTCGGCCTCACTTCAGCTCCCAGGGTGTTCACCAAGGTGCTGGCTGGCGGGATGTCTCTACTCAAACGTCAGGGTGTCAGCGTGCTTCCCTATCAGGACGACATCCTCATCACTTTCCAGTCTCTACATCAGGCAGAGTTGGATACTCAGCTGGTGGTGCCCATTCTGGAGTCATTTGGATGGGTGATCAACCACCCCAAGTCCTCACTGTCCCCTTCCTTGGTAACTCCATTCCTAGGAATGAATCTGGATACAGTTCAGGTAAGGATCTTCCTGCCTCAGCAGAAGGTGGACAATCTGATTGCACAGGCTCAGTCTTTCCTAGCTTGTCCCCATCCCTCCATTAGGTAGGGGATGCAGCTGGTGGGCCTGATGGTGGTGTGCTTCGCAGCGGTTCCTTGGGCTTAGTTCCACTTGAGGCCTCTGCAACTTCACCTATTGTCTGTATGGGACAAGGATCCAGCATCCCTGGACAGGGTCTGTGTGCTTTCCTCCCTGGTCAGGATGTCCCTCTTGTGGTGGATGGACTCAAGGAGCCTGTTGGGGGGCAGATCTTTTCTTGCCCCCTCCTGGGAGGTGGGGCCCTCACGCCATCCTAATTTACAAATTCTGGCCTTGATGGCCTGGCTGCTGAAACCTCCATCTTTTTTTTTTTTTTTAATTCTTTATTTATTTTCAAGAATATAACAAGTCAATACAAAAGCGAGGAAATAGGGATTAAATTGAAGTCCAACTGAGCCAGTAAGCATACAAACAATTAGATAGTAAACATGTACTTAAGGCTAAGATCCACCATTATATACTCATATGCCATAAAAATAAAATGTGACATAGCCTGTCTATTGACCATCCGCCCGAGCCGGCAGCAGCCCCCCACGGAAGCCAAGCAACTAGCATCCGCGGCGGACCCCGCCAACACGGGGGGAGACCAACTGAAACCTCCATCTTGATGGGAAAAGGCTTGTCCGCCTCGGTGGTTGATACCATGGTGAAGGCTAGGAAGAAAACTTCTTCTTCCATCTATTACAGGGTATGACGTACCTACTTTGACTGGTGTGAGTCTAGGTCTCTTCCCTGTTGGGTGTTTTCAGTCCCCAGGGTTCTGGAGTTCTTACAGCTTGGGTTGGAGTCGGGACTCCAACTCAGTACTCTGAAGGGTCAGGTTTTCTGCCCTGTCTGTTTTCTTTAAGAAGTCTTTTGGCTCAGCATTCTTTGATTAAGACATTTTTTCCAGCGGGTCGCTCATGTGCGTTCCCCACGTAAACCTGTGGTCCCTGTTTGGGATTTGCACTTGGTTTTGTCTGCCTTGCAGGGTGCTCCCTTGGACCCTATGCAGGATGCTGCTCTGGCTGTTCTTACCCTCAAGGTTGTCTTTCTGGTAGCTATTACTTCGGTCAGGCGTGTGTCTGAGTTGGCGGCTCTTCTATTCAGCCCCCATACTTGGGAAGACACCAGGACAAGGTGGTGTTCCGATTTAGGACAGATTTTCTGCCGCAGGTAGTGTCTGCCTTTCATTTGAATCAAGATATTGTTCTTCCTTCTTTGTGCCCTAATCCTAGCAACGCTAAGGAGAGGGTTTTGCATTTCCTGGATGTGGTCAGGTGTTTAAAGTATTAACTGGTGTCACTGCGTCCTTCAGGAACACTGATGCTCTTTTTGTGGTCCCTTCTGGGCCCAGGAAGGGTTTGGCTTCTGCCAAGCCTACTGTTAGCAAATGGATCCGTCAGGACGTGATTCAGGCCTATTCTGTCTAGGGGAAGAGTCCTCCCTTTCGCCTTACTGCTCATTCTACTCGTGCTATTGGTGCCTCTTGGGCCTTCCAGCACCAGGCTTCTGTTGGACAAGTTTGCAAGACCGCTACTTGGTCTTCTGTTCATACCGTTTCAAAGTTTTACAAGGTTAATGTTAGGGCCTCAGCTCGTGCTTTTTTTGGCCAAAAGGTTTTGCAGGCGGCAGTGATTTAAACTGTCTGTGGCTCCTTTAAGACTTGTGTGTACTAATTGCCCTGCTAACGTGCACCTCCCAGGTTAGTTATAAAATGGTCTGAGCGGCTGCCACCCCCTTTTGTTTCTTTTGAATACTGCAAGGTCTTTGACCCTTCCACCCCATGGCTTGCACTTGAGAGGTTTAGGGCAACCTCAGGTAAGCCTGCTCCCAATTTATCTATTGCACTGTATGTCCCAGATGGGCTCTCAGAGATTAGAGTTAGGACTGCACCCCACAGAGGCACTTTGGCGTAGTGGTGCAGCTTAAGCATACTTCTGCTGATGTGTGTGACCGAGTCCTCTGTTTTTAACCAAGTTTAGAGACAGATTATAGGCTGGCCTGCAAGCTAACAGGGTTGAGTGCTGTGGCTCCTTTAAGACTTGTGTTAAACTGTCTGCTGTTACCTTTTTTGCTGGGGATCCCACCCTACTTTATGGACACTGCTATTGGAATTGGTATTATAAGTATACAGTACGTCCTGCTCCACCCCACCCTTGGTTTTGCATTATTCTGGATCCCCTGTATGGTGATCATTGTTATAGTTACCAGTTTGGGTGGTTAAATTCTCCCGGCTTCTCGTTCACTGCTTTTCAATGCTGGGGATTTGTGGGAGGTCCCGGGTGTTTGTGGGGCCAGGAGGAGCCTGTTTTTACATGTCTCTGGTTCAGAATATTGGTGTTTCTATTGTTCTCCTAAACCCTAGGTGAATCTTATGACCAGGCATCTTATAATGGCAAAAACACAGTAAGTATTGAAGCCTCATGCCCCCTATGGAACTCCTGAACTGAGGTCAGTCATTATAGGGGGTTGGGGCGATTCTGCCAAACTGGGGAATTGGGGGGGGGGGGGGGGGGGGGTCTGCACACTGCTTATTACAGGTTAATTGAGGTGGAT
Source organism: Gastrophryne carolinensis (assembly GCA_027917425.1). NCBI lineage: Eukaryota > Metazoa > Chordata > Amphibia > Anura > Microhylidae > Gastrophryne > Gastrophryne carolinensis. Next base: position 115,016,813 of record CM051243.1, read on the forward strand.
TCTGCATACTGCTTGTTATAGGGGGATTGGGGGGGCTGTCTGTCACACTGCTTGTTATGGGGGCATTCAGGGAATTCTACACAATGCCTGTTATATGGTGATTTGGGGGAAGGTGATTCTGCACACCCTGTAATAGGGGGATTAGCTGCATTCTGCTACACTGCCTGTTATAGGGGGATTGGGTGGGGGGATCCTGCACACTGCTTCTTTATAGGGGGATTGAGGGGCAGACTCTGCAAAATGCTTGTTATTAGGGGAATTTGGGTGATTCTGGCACACTGCTTGCTATAATTACATTCTGCACAATGCCTGTTATATGATGGTTGGGGGAGGGGGATTCTGAACACTGTTTTATTGGGAATTTTAAGTGGTTGGGGGAGGGGGTTCTGCACACTGCTTGTTTTTTTTTTGGTGGGGGGGGGGTGCCACACTGCTTGTTATAGGGAGATTGGAGGGATTCTGCACACTGTCTGTTATGGGGCGATTGGGGGATTCTGCACACTGCCTCTAATAGGGTGAATGTGGGGGATTCCTCACCCTGCCTGTTGTTAGATTCTTGGGGGGTATTTTAGCATACCATTTGGTTCAGAATATTGTTTTTCCTATTCTAAGCAGACAGCACGTCCTGCTCCAGACATAGTCCTTACATGTGGGTATACCTCCGCCTTCAGCGCCGTGCACTGCAGAACATGAAGAAAACAAGCTCCTCCCGGCCCTACATATGCCGGAGGACCTCCCACAAATCCCCAGATTTCTCTGCAGTGCTGAAACTGCGAAGACATGAAGTATCACGCTCTCGCAGGCGAGCGGGGCTTGACAGCCCGAGGCCCTGCGGGACTATTTCCACCCGTCCTCATTGTGAATTAATGCCTCCCAGCCTGGGCTGCGTTGGTCGGGTGAAGGTAGGCAGCACCTAGTGTGCTTATGGAGCTAGACCCCTCCATAGGGTAGTCGGTTAAGGCGTATGGTGAGCCTTCAATTGGATGCCCTCCCGCACTAGTGCCCCTCGCCCGGTGTAGTGGTGAACCCAGTATATTGGATCACCTTCCTCCCTAGATTCCCCCGTTAGTGGGGAAAAAATGGGGGGGGGTCGTGTGTACGATGGCTAAACCTTGCCCTAATCACACTAGTCACCCATTGTCTTATGGTACCCGAGTCAGAGCCGCGCTCCTTTTTCAGCTTTTAGCTTTCCGCAGCACTTTCATTGCATTTACTCGGCGCATACTTCGGCTCTATTCGATTGACGCTTGGCGTTCTATCATGGTATTCACCCTGTCAGAATTCTCTGAGGTGATTTTTCCCTGACAATATCTGTCGCTTCTGATTGGCTGCGCGCCTTCGAGCTTCGCGCTCTCCGGAGGGGGGGGCGTGGTTCGCCCTTCGAGGTTCGCTTGGCGCCATTTCCTTCTCACATGCACGTGGTGAAGACGGTCCTCCCCTCGCTGTTCTGTAAGTGCCCTCATGGGCGATTCCTTTCCTAGCTTTGGCTTCTTCGCGCTTGGCTCTGACATCCCTGTTCCCCTTGTGTCTTTCAGACTGCGGATTTCGGCGGCTTCTCCCGGCCCGGCTTAGCATCCGGTCCAGTCTATTTTAATCAAATCACTCCCACTTCCCAGCGGGTGTTTGGGGCATCCAGGGTTGCTTTACAGCGTCAATCCCTACTGGCATATTAAATATAATAATCACCATATGGAGGCATCTCAGGATATTGTGAACGGGGTTCCTTCGGGACAAGCCCGTCTGTGTGTAGCTTGCGGGGTCACACCTAGCAGTGGTGACAATGCACGGGTCTGCGTCCCTTGTGCCCAGCAGGCGCTAGCTGGCCTTCCCACCTCTTCCGAGGCTGGGCCCGCACCTCGCCTTGCTTCTCCTACTCCCCCAAGCCTGAGCCTAACCCCCAATACAAAATTTAATCGCTGGCTCCTTGGCGCGCAAGGCTACGGCCAAGAAGCGCCATTTGAATCCTGAAGCTACTATTCTTCCTGTAGAATCTGACGACTTACATCTGTCTTATGCACATTCCCCCTCAGAGGAAGGGGAACTGTTTTCTGACTCAGGGTCCTATGATGACGAGTCCAGGAGTCAGGATGAATCTGGTTCTGATCTTTGATCCCAGGATGACGTTGACAGATTGCTGGCCCAGATCCTTGATGTGTTATCCCTCTCTCTCCCGCCTGCGGCTCCTCGGCAAAGAGGCGACCTGTTCCACACTGCTAGGGTGCGATTGGAGTTTCCTGAACAAACTCATTTTAATAATCTCGTCCTAAAGGAGTGGGAACATCCCAGCAAACTCCAGGGAGTCCCTAAAGCTGTGGATAAGAAGTATCCATTCCCTGCCGACCTGATCAAGTGTTGGACTTCGCCGCCCGAAGTCGATGCCCCAATCCTTGGTCTGTCCAATACCTCTATTATGCACTCCCCTGACACTACTACGCTGCGGGATCTGGAGGATCAGCGGGTTGACCAACTGGCTTGTCATGCATTTGCATTTGGGGGAGCGTCGCTCCGCCCGGTTTGCGCCTTAGCCATCACGGCGGTGGTGCTCAGGACTGTGGTTAAGACTGCTCTTGAAGGGGCGGATGACTTGCCAACTGATGCCGCCAATGCTTTGGTTACCTGTGAGACTTTTATCAATTATATCTTATCTGCTTCGGACGATGCTATTAAGCTGAGTGCTAGATCCTCTGCTCTGGTGGTAGCCATACGCCGTGCGGTCTGGTTACGCCAGTGGGCCGCTGACAATGTCGCCAAGAAGGCTCTTACGGGGCTTCCTTTCAAAGGGCTGCGCCTGTTTGGAGAAAGGTTAGATATCTTTGCTAAAGGGGGCAAGCTGCCCCAGCGCAAGCGTCAGATTCGGCCCTTTCGTGGCCCAAGCTCCCACTCGACCCCCTATCGTGGGGCTAAACAGGGAAGAGGGGTGTCCTTCGCCGGAGCTCGCACAGATTCCTGGAACAAGAACAGAGGACGCCGCCCCAGCTCTTCCTGGGGGCCAAAGCCCCTCCCAAGACCCCCCAGGCATGAAGGGGTGCCCGTCAGGGTGGGGGGACGTCTACAGCATTTTCAGCATGTCTGGAGACGCCTCGTCCCAGACCGGTGGATTCAGGAGGTAGTGTCCTCCGGTTACAATATAGAGTTTGCTGTACTGCAGGTTCGTCGGGTCCCGAATCCCACAGGATCCTGCCTCAGCTCAAGTCTTGAGGCTAGCGGTGCAGGACCTTCTAGACCTCGGGGTCATTTGCAAGGTCCCCTCAAAAGACAGGTGCGTGGGGTTTTATTCCAACCTGTTCACAGTGCCCAAAAAGGACGGGTCAGTCAGACCCATTCTGGATTGAAAAATCTTAAACAGATTTGTGAGAAACAGACATTTTCGTATGGAAACTCTGCGCTCGGCCATTGCATCGTTGCGCCCAGGGGACTTCATGACATCTGTGGACATCAAGGACGCTTACCTGCACGTTCTGGTGTTCCCAGGGCATCAAAAGTTTCTCAGATTTGCGCTGCTGGATCAGCATTACCAGTTTGTGGCCCTGCCATTCGGTCTTACGTCGGCCCTCAGGGTATTCACCAAGGTGCTGGCAGGAGTAATGTAATGAGACTAAAAGGCATACGAGTGTTGCCCTACCTGGACGATACACTCATCTCATCTCAGTCTCTGCAGCAGGCAGAGCTGGACACGCGGTCGGTGGTGACCACCCTGGAGTCCTTCGGCTGGGTGATCAATTACCCAGTCCTCTCTGTCCCCCTCCTCAGTAACCCCGTTTCTGGGGATGATTCTGGATTCAGTTCAGTCAAGGATATTCCTTCCTCCACAGAAGGTGGAAGCTCTGACAACGCAGGTGAGGTCCCTGCTCTCGAGCCCTCATCCCTCAGTTGCAGAATGCAGTTGGTGGGCTCGATGGTGGCAAGCTTCGAGGCAGTGCCCTTTGCACAATTCCATTTGAGAACTCTGCAGCTTCACCTTCTGTCAGTTTGGAACAAGGACCCAGCGTCCTTGGACGAGATCTGGGTGCTTCCCTCCTCGGTCAGACAATCCCTGGCGTGGTGGCTGGACCACGGGAACTTGACAAGGGGCAGATCCTTCCTGGCTCCCTCCTGGGAGACGGCCACAACGGATGCCAGTCTCTCGGGCTGGGGGGGATTCTGGAAGTCCCTGCGTTTCCAGGGGAGGTGGGGCCCCCAGGAGGCCCATCTACCCATCAATGTCCTGGAACTCAGGGCGGTCAGGTTGGTGCTGGAACAATTGACCCAGCACCTGAAGGGTCTGGCGATTCAGGTACGCTCAGACAACAGGACGGCGGTGGCCTACATCAATCATCAGGGAGGAACCCGGAGCAAGGGTGCTCTCCAGGAGGTGTCTCTGATTCTAACATGGGCAGAGACCAATGTTCAATGCATCTCGGCTGTTTACATTCCGGGGGCGGAAAATCTGCTAGCAGATGCCCTGAGCAGGGGGTCGTCCCGTCAGGGGGAGTGGTCCCTCTCCAACTCGGTATTTCAGTCGCTGTGTCACCGTTGGGGTGTCCCAGACGTGGATCTGTTTGCGTCCCGTCACAATCACAAGCTCCCGATCTTTGTATCCCTGTCTCAGGATCCTCTGGCTCTGGCCTCGGATGCTCTGTCAATGTCTTGGAGGGAGTTTCGGCTCCTGTATGCGTTTCCACCAATTCCCCTTCTGGGCAGAGTGCTACTCAAGATCGCTCTGGAAGGGGTACCCACGATTCTGGTGGCCCCAAGGTGGCCAAGAAGAGTGTGGTTCGCAGACGTGGTTCAAATGGTAGTAGATCAGTACGATCTACCAAGGATTCCAGACCTTCTAACTCAGGGGTCTCTACGCCATCCCAATTTACTAACTCTGGCTTTGACGGCTTGGCTATTGAGACCACCATTTTAAAGGAAAAGGGTTTGTCCGCTTCTGTAGTGGCTACCATGGTCCAAGCCAGGAAGAAGACCTCTTCTGCTATATATTATAGGGTATGGCGTGCCTACATTGACTGGTTTGAATCCAGGTCTCTTCCCTGCCGGGAATTCTTAGTCTCCAGGGTGCTGGAGTTTTTACGTGGTCTAGACTTAGGTCTGAAGCTTAGTACTTTGAAGGGCCAGGTTTCAGCCCTGTCTATCTTCTTTCAGAAGACCTTTGCCCAGCACTCTCTTATCAAGACTTTCTTTCAGGGGGTCACTCATGTGCGCCCCCCTCGGAAACCTATGGTTCCTGTTTGGGATCTGAATTTGGTTTTGTCGGCCCTGCAGGGTCCTCCTTTTGAACCTATTCATGAAGCAGCTCTTGCCGTTCTCACGCTCAAGGTGGTCTTTCTGGTAGCCATTACCTCGGTTAGAAGCGTGTCTGAGTTGGCTGCCTTGTCTATTCAGCCTCCCTACTTTGAGAGACACCGGGATAAGGTGGTGTTTCGCTTCAAGCCAGACTTTCTGCCTAAGATTGTGTCTGCATTTCATTTGAATCAAGATATTGTACTTCCTTCCTTGTGCCCTAATCCTAGTAACCTTAAGGAGAGGGTTTTGCATTCCCTGGATGTGGTTAGGTGTGTCAAGTCTTACCTGGTTACCACTCGGGCCTTTAGGAAGACGGATGCTCTCTTCGTTGTGCCTCACGGGCCTAGGAAAGGTTTGGCTCCCGCCAAGTCTACCATCAGTAAATGGATTAGTCAGGCTGTGGTTCAAGCCTATACTACTAAGGGGAAGACTCCCCCCTTTCATCTTACTGCTCATTCTACTAGAGCTGTTGGGGCTTCTTGGGCTTTTCAGCACCAGGCCTCTGTGGAGCAAGTTTGCAAGGCCGCTACTTGGTCTTCGGTTCACACCTTTACAAAGTTTTACAAGGTTGATGTTAAGGCCTCAGCTGACGCTGTGTTTGGCCGCAAGGTTTTGCAGGCCGTAGTAGTTTAAACTGCTTGCTGTTGCCTTCTGTTGGGGATCCGACCCTTCTTTACGGACACTGCTATTGGATGTCCCACATGTAAGGACTATGTCTGGAGCAGGACGTGCTGTCTGCTTAGAATAATACAACTCTGTGAAGTACTCACCTGTAGAGTTGGTATTATATGCAAACAGCACGTCCTGCTCCACCCCACCCTGGTTTCACTTTGTTCTGGATCCCCTGTTTGGTGATTGTTATCCTTGATATTTTTTTGCCTGTTTTGGGTGGTTGTTTCTCCTGGCCTCTCATTCTCACTGCTTTTCAATGCTGGGGATTTGTGGGAGGTCCTCCGGTATATGTAGGGCCGGGAGGAGCTTGTTTTCTTCATGTTCTGCAGTGCACGGCGCTGAAGGCGGAGGTATACCCACATGTAAGGACTATGTCTGGAGCAGGACGTGCTGTCTGCATATAATACCAACTCTACAGGTGAGTACTTCACAGAGTTGTATTTTTATCCTCTAACCCCTAGGTGCATCTTACGTTTAAGCAAGCATGTTATAGTGTGAAAATTATGGTAGTAAGTAGAGGAGGCTCATACCCCCTATGGTACTCCTAAACCAAGGTCTGTCTGGAACATCCACAAAAGTGGACTTTTCCTTTAATAAACATTCCAGCTGGTATTGTGTTGTAGATTTGTGTCAGTAAAAACATATGCAAGGTTTTATCAAGATTCCAGAATCATGTTTGGCAGAAACCACAATAATATTATTCAATACATTAAATGTGTATAATAAGGTCATTATCAACGATTCATCACCTGGTAGTTCAGACGCACAAATGGCAGTTCAGATTCTATGAGACGCTCAAATAGCGACACTTCAAGGTTAAAGGTTCTGGCTAAATCATACACATTGGCACTTGGTCTCAGCTAAAAAAAAATAGATTATGAAGCCATGCATTAGAATAACCTGTAGGTAAGGTATTAGCAAAAAAACCCTAAAAAATGTATACCTTTTCGCACTTTTATACATTACACTTTTGATACATATTATATCAAAGTGCAGCAATATTTTAATATACATTTAATAGAATCTGCAACTGTTTGACTTCAGGGCCAGTGACCCCCAATTAAGCAATCACAACAGGTCAAGGACTCCCGAACTTGTCTTCCACAGGCCCAAAATTAGGCAAGGTTTTGTGGATTGTTACACAGAGGCATAGGTGTAGTAATTATAGTAGTATCATAAGTGTTTTGTGTGGATACCTACAAAACATGACCTGTTAGTGGATCTCAATGACAGGTCTTTAAAAGCTTAAATTCAAGTGGACCTCCAGCCAGGAACAGGCGCTTGTACAGTTAAATTGCTTTTCCACCAATCGGCTATAACCACCTCTAGGAGGTGACGGGCATGGCAATGCATTTCACTTTATTTCTGTTGTTCAATGTAAGGGTTCAGGTTGTGATCACACACCAATGCAAAGGTTTTTGGCATTCAGATCAGCATTTGATGACTATGCTGGCTGGCCATAAGTACCTGGAGACAGCCCCTCAGACGCAGCCCTCAGGAGAGTTTAGGGGGGGAGGAGGATTGGAAGCCTTTTGGGGGTCCAATAGTCCTAAATGGAGTAGTTTGTGGGACTTGTCATGCTGATAGAAGATTTGACCACGTTACTTTTTGGGTGTATTTATTTGTCACAAATTATCTCCATAACTATACATCAATATATACACATATTTTTTATCGTCATATGTTTTACCTTTTACAATACAAAGATTTTTCACATACTCCTAGTGGTACAGTACAAACTTATTTCACATATTTACAGTACAAACTTCATTCACATATTTTTCCAATACTGCTGGCGCAAGAGTATCAGTTATTGGCATAACTGCTCTATACTAGGTTCTAGCAATGTTTGCTGCGCCGTAGTTTAGTAGTTAACCAAGTTCATTGCATCTGTTTTTTATCATGCAGGAGCAAACGTTTAACGTTTCGCTGGTTCTCCAGCTTCCTCAGTGCAAAGTAATATTGCCCAGATGCCTTGGTGATTAGGGGCAAAACTGCCTCTATTGGGTGGAGACGCCTTAGTGGCGTGTTCTCTTTTTGGTAGAGTTGGTGATCGGTGGGCTTAATTGTACTAGGAGCCGCCTCATGCCAGATATGGGTTACATGAAGCCGCAGGATCCCCTCAGTGTGCTCAGGGTGGGGGTCCTTGGTGCGCCAGTTATTAGGGGGAATATCTGTGTTCGTGGTGTCCCCTGCTGTTATCCTCGCTCCATCCGGAGTCTGTGTGTGTGCTGGCACCCCCACCCTGAGCACACTGAGGGGATCCTGCGGCTTCATGTAACCCATATCTGGCATGAGGCGGCTCCTAGTACAATTAAGCCCACCGATCACCAACTCTACCAAAAAGAGAACACGCCACTAAGGCGTCTCCACCCAATAGAGGCAGTTTTGCCCCTAATCACCAAGGCATCTGGGCAATATTACTTTGCACTGAGGAAGCTGGAGAACCAGCGAAACGTTAAACGTTTGCTCCTGCATGATAAAAAACAGATGCAATGAACTTGGTTAACTACTAAACTACGGCGCAGCAAACATTGCTAGAACCTAGTATAGAGCAGTTATGCCAATAACTGATACTCTTGCGCCAGCAGTATTGGAAAAATATGTGAATGAAGTTTGTACTGTAAATATGTGAAATAAGTTTGTACTGTACCACTAGGAGTATGTGAAAAATCTTTGTATTGTAAAAGGTAAAACATATGACGATAAAAAATATGTGTATATATTGATGTATAGTTATGGAGATAATTTGTGACAAATAAATACACCCAAAAAGTAACGTGGTCAAATCTTCTATCAGCATGACAAGTCCCACAAACTACTCCATTTAGGACTATTGGACCCCCAAAAGGCTTCCAATCCTCCTCCCCCCCTAAACTTCAGACGTAAGGAGTAGGGACTACCACTACCAAGTAGGATCCAGGTTCCCAACGGAAGGTGGGACCATAACACCCCACCTTTCCCCCCCCAAGAACCTCAGGAGAGTTGATACTCAAGAGGGCTGCAATGAGTGCAGCCTGGGGGGGTCAATTGTCAGTGGGCCTGTATATGGCTGGAGAGGCGGAACAGACTGATGTATGGACTGTGATTACTGAAAGAAGAGTATCCAGACTCTGGATGAGTCAAACATTGAGGAAGGATCTTAAGATAAATCAGGAGCTCTGTGCTTATTCGGTTTGTTTAGTATACAGAGAGGGATCAAGCAGTGAGGGCGTGCCCTAGGCATGGGCTAGGTTGTTTTTCATGCCCACAAGGCATGTGTGTTTATGCTGAAAATCAAAAGCTGTGTTATTCTAAGCATACAGTACATCCTGCTCCAATATAATACTTACACGTGGGTAACCCTCCGCCAGAGGGCGCTGTTCACTGCAGACATGCAAAAACAGGCTCCTCCCGGCCCCTCATACACCCAGCTCCCACAAATCCCCAGATTTCTCTGCAGTGCTGACTGCGAAGACATGAAGTATCACTCTCTCGCAGGTGAGCGGGGCTTTTACAGCCTGCGGCCCTGCAGGACTATTACCACCCGTCCTCTTCGATAAGATGTGCCTCCCAGCCTGGGCTGCGCTGGTCAGGTGAAGGTAGGCAGCACCTCGTGTGCTCACGGAGCTACGCTCCACCGCAATCCCCCACCATAGGGTAGGCGGTTTAGGCCGATGGTGAGCCTCCAATAGATGCCCCTCCCGCATTATTGCCCCGTGCCCCTCATAGCGATGAACCCTGGGTGCAGGTCCGCTTCTCCCTCGCTTCCTCCCGTAGCTTGCGGGAAAAGAAAGGGGGGGTATGTGTGTGGCGGTCCCAGCGTAATGTTAACACGTTTATGGCCGTTGACTTTTTATTTAAACTTGGGTGTCAGTGCCGCGCTCCTTGCTCCACATAAACCTTGTCCGGTTGTGCGCGTGTGTGCCCTTTCATTACAAGAAGTGTGCAGCCCGAGCGGCAGCATCATTCTCTAGTGTCGCGAGCAATCTCCTTAATTACACTCTGTATGTGTGTCCTAGCCACTTCTGTCATTGACGTTGCGCTGGTTAGAGCTTCGAGCTCTTTGGGGGAGGCGGGGACTTGGCATGACGCGCCCCGCGTCACGGCCAGATCAGGCAGCCCCTCGAGGTTCGCTTGGCGCCATTTTGACGGTCTTCGCGTGCGCGCGTGATTGCGATCCACCTCCTCCCTTGGTCATGTAAGTGCCCTCCTGGGCGGTTTTTGTTCCTATGATTTTTTATTCAGCTGCGCATGGCACTGACACCCCCCCTCTTATCCCCTTTATGTCTTTCAGACGCCAAGATTTCGGTGGCTTCTCCCAGCCTGACATGTTATAGCGGGCTCACATAAAAAATTCTCCCACATTCCTAGCGGGTCTTGGGGCATCCAGGGTTGCCTATTGCGTAAATCCCTGAGGGCATACTGCTCAGATAATCACCATATGGAGGCATCTCAGAATTATGTACCCGGGGTCCCTCGGGTGTGGTCAGCCCAGTGTGTGGTCAGCCCCATGCTGATGCTGACAGAGCACGGGTCTGCGGACCCTGTGCTGAACAGGCACTGACCCTGCAATCAGGTTTGCCAGTGGCTGCACCTCACTTCAATACACCCCTCTCCCCGGAATCTCACTCCGGATGAGTCTCACTCGAGCGGGGATGACCAGCAAGTCGTGCCGCCCAGGCTGCCTACGGCTGAGCAGGTGCTGTCTAGTTTGGCGGAGCGCTTGGGCCCTGGAAAGAAGCGGTCCCTGACGCCTCCTGGTTCTCCGGTTCCTAATGATACTGATGAATCTGCTGCTATGCAGGACCTTGATCCTTCTGATGAAGGTGAGCTATTCTCCGATTCGGGCTCCTCGGATGAGATGCCCTGGAGCCGTGATGAGTCTGGGCCCGGTTCTTGGGGCCTATTTGACACAGATGAACTACTTATTAAGATCTTTGAGGTTTTGTCAATCTCCCCTCCTGGAGAGGCTCCCAAGCCTAAGAAAGAGAGTTTCCACACAGCGCCGCCGCGCTTGGAATTCCTGGAACAGGAGCATTTCCAGAATCTTATATCCAAAGAATGGGAATCGCCTTGTAAACTTAAAGGGGTCCCAGGGGTCTGGGATTGGAAGTACCCTTTCCCTCCTGATGTGGTTAACTTTTGGTCAGCACCTCCTGTGGTGGATGCACCGATTATAGGGGTTACTAACCCCCCCCTTCATGACTGCCCCTCATTACCGTACCCTTCGGGATGCTGAGGACCGGCGCATTGACAGACTGGTTTCCCACGTCTTTTCGTGTGTAGGGACGGCTCTGCGCCCGGTCTGTGCCACGGCCATCACTGCGGTGGCCGCCAGGACTCTCATTAGAAAACTACTTGATCACCGACCTGAGGACCTCCCCTGGGAGGTCTTTAATGCACTCTCAGATTGTGATGTGTTTGTGAGGTTTATCCTCTCAGCGCTGGATGACACCATTAAGATGTGTGCTAGAACCTCTGCCCTTGTGGTAGCTATTCGCCGCCTGGTCTGGCTGCGACAGTGGGGTGCTGACGATGATACGAAAAAGGCTCTCATTGGCCTTCCTTTCAGAGGACGGCGTCTATTTGGGGCCCGTTTGGACCTTTTTGGAACAAAGGGTAAGGCACCCGTACGCAGAAGGCCGTCTCGGCCTCCTCGGGGCAGGGACACCCCTCCCCCTCCCTACGTTAGTGTCAAACGCGAACCTGAGGTGTGCTTCCAACTTTTCGGAGTGGATTTCCACCATGCAACGCCCTGGGCCCTCTGGCAGGGCTAAGTCCAAATCTGCCAAGACTTCCCAAACATGAAGGGACGCCCTCGCCCTTCTGGGCGAGGGGACTGCCACAGCACCAGACTCCTATCTGGGAGTGTATCTTCTCCTTCTGGTGGATCCAGGAGGTAGTTCCCCTGGACACAGGATAGAATTTGCTGGGCGGTCCCTCTCAGAGGTTGTCAGGGTGCTTCTGGCCCCTGTTTTCCCCTCAGGAGTTGGTGCAGGCCGTACTCGGCCTACAGAGTCTGGGCTTACTTACTGGTTGCCCTTAACAGAATGGGGCTATGGCCTCTATGTTAACTTTCCTCTTTCCCTCAAAATGATGAGGCGGTCTGGGCCATGCTGGCCTATGGTAGGCTTGGCAATTCTACACTCACAGGTAGCCCCTGCATGATATCTCTGTCTTGGGACACAGGCGCCCTGTGCAAAAGGGGGCTTCTGGCCTCCTGGGGAGATCTAGATCCCTTTAGTTCCCCCTGTGTCTTCTGGACACCAAGACCTTTACTAGTCAGTGTTGAAGGACCAACCCTGCGGATTGGGGCCTTATTTTTGGCCTCTCTTCTGCTCCCAAGCTACTCGCCAAGGTGTAGACGAGGGTTATGTCTCTGACATGCCGGTGGGGCGTCCGCACTAGGACCTACCGGATCGTCCTTCCTTACTTCCCAATCTCTACGTCAGGCCGCGTAGTTTAGTCGGCCGGCGGTGTCCCCTGGGAGTTACTGGATGGGTGCTCAGTCACCTCAATCCCTCATGGTCCCTTATCCGCTATCTCCATTCCTTGGATTCGGTTCAGGCTTGAGCCTTCTTCCTTGGCAACAAGTGGACTCCTGGTTACGGGGGCTCTGTCCCTCTTTGCTGACATCTTACTTTCACCAGGCAGGATTGCAGCTGGTGGGCCCGTTGGTGGCGTATCAGATGATGTCCCTTATATACAGAGCCTTTGGGCTCTTCGGCACAGTAGGTTATTGATCCTAGATGGGGTTACAACACCCCGGGAGCTAGGTCTGTGCTCATTCCCCCTTGGTACGGTGGTTCCTCTTGAGCTGGTTATATTCAAGGACCCTGTCAGGGGGCACCCCCTTCTTTGCTTGCATCTTCCTGTGAATGGTCACCTTGGGTACCAAGTCTCACAGGTTGGCGCGGGGGGGGGGGGGTCCATCTTACCTACTGACTTTGTTAAAACAATGAGCCTTCAGTTGACTCTATACTGCTGGACTTCTCCTCTTCAGGACCTGTCTATTTGGGGACTCTTGGCCTGTTGGAAGACAATGGCCTGTTTTATTATTGGTCTGGAGCTTGAAGCAGGATGATTCTCCTGGAAGGTTCCTGATCCTGATCTGGGTGGGGGTCTACGTCCCCTGCTCCTCAGTGGTATTCGCTCCAATGGATGTCTTTCAGTGGCAGGTTGTGCTATCCTGGTGTCCCTCTGAGAGCCAACTTAGGGTGGTTCTGTTGGGTCTCGCTAATATCACAGGGGCTCTGCCCTTGTTTTTACTGCCCCAGAATATTCTGACTCTGGTCATGGGGGTTTAGTAAATTTATGTATAGACTTTCTATTTTATATGTCTTCTCTTCATTCACCCTGCTATGTGGGGTTCTGCGCACGGTCGTGCTGATAAAGAGACCCGTGAGATTGATGGCCCCTGGGTGGCCTAGTGAACTGTGGTTCGCAGATGCTTCTGCTGAGGTCAGCGGACCTGTACGCTCTCAGGAGTGCGGTTCTGCCCTTGTCAGGCTCCTTCTTATGTTGTCCCAATCTACAGACTCTAGTCTGAGGGCTTGACAGCTGATTCATTCACCCCTTTGGAGACGGGTTTATCTTCTGGGGAACTTGGTCTATGGGGGGCTAGGAGCAAGCTTCTTTGGCTTCTTCTTCCTCCGTCTATTGTGGGTTATGGTGTACCCTTATTGATTGGCATGAGTCTTGGTCTCTCCCCTGTTGGACGTTCTCGGTTCCCAGGGTTTTAGAGTTGTTACAGCATAGGTTGGGGCTGGCTCCCCATCTAGGTACTCTGAAGGTTCAGGTTCTGTCCTTCTGCCTTCCTGTAGAAGTCTGGTTCAGTCCTCCTAGTTAGGAGATCTCTTGGGGATTGCTCAGGGGAATCTCCCAAGTAGTTCTATGGTCCCTGTTGGGATCAATTTTCATTCTGTTTGCCCTGCAGATTGCTCCCTTGGGACTTATTCTGGATGCTGTCTGAGCTGTTTTGTAGTTCAAGTCACCCCTCCGGGGGCTGTTGCTTCAGTCAGACGTGTGCCTGAGAAGGTGGCTCTGATTACTTAGCCCTCGTTCATTATATGTGTATATATATATATACACACACCATGATGTGGTGGTATTCCGCCTTACGCCGGACCCTTTTGTCCAAGTTGGTGTTTTATGATCATTATTTCAGTCCTTTTAGTCTGCCTATGGGCCTTATTCTTAGTAATGCTGAAGTAAGGGGTCTACATTCCCTCAACAGGTCTTGAAATTTTCCTGGTTGTTTCTTGTCCCTTAGGGGGACTGATGCCCTTTGGGGTCTGCAGGCGCCTCCATAGGTATGCGCCTGATCTCGTTTGCTTCCAGGGCCAATGCGCCCTTTGGACTGATCTTACTTGGATGGTTTACCTTCCTGGTCCTGAGTAAAGGTTTTGGCTTCTTGCTGATCCTTGTTAGTGAAGGGGTCAGTATCCCCGCCTGTCTTGCGGGAGACCAGTTTTCAATTCTCCGTTGGGGAGAGTTCTAAGTTTTACCAAGGCTTCTGTTGCTTTCGGGCTGGTTAGGCCGTTACACTGGCCTGTTCCTTTAAGGGGGAAGAATCTCCCTCTCTTTTTATTCTGTTCTACTGGTGTTTGGGTACCTTTGGCCCTTCAGAGCCAGGTTTTCTGTTAAACAAGTTGCTAGACCGCTGCTTGTTTCTGTTCATACCTTTGCAAAGGTTTTGTTATGAGATTGACATTAGAGCCTTTGCTCATGTCGTACTTGGTAGCAAGGTTTGCAGGTGACAGCACCTTTACTGTCTGCTGTGCCTTTTTTGTTGGGGATCCCACCCTACTTTATGGACACTGCTATTGGATGTCCCACGTGTAAGTATTATATTGGAGCAGGACGTACTGTATGCTTAGAATAATACAATTCTGTGAAATACTCACCTGTAGAATTGGTATTATACACATACAGTACATCCTGCTCCACCCCACCCTGGTTTTACATTTTCTGGATCCCCTGTATGGTGATTGTTATCATTGCTATTGTTACCAGTTTGGTGGTTGGTTTCTCCCGGCTTCTTTTCTCACTGCTTTTCAATACTGGAGATTTGTGGGAGGTCCCTGGGTGTATGAGGGTCCGGGAGGAGCCTGTTTTTGCATGTCTGCAGTGAACAGCGCCCTCTGGCGGAGGGTTACCCACGTGTAAGTATTATATTGGAGCAGGACGTACTGTATGCGTATAATACCAATTCTACAGGTGAGTATTTCACAGAATTGTATTTTTTTGTGCACAATATGGATTCCAGATGAATTTATGGAAACTTGGGTCTAGATCCGTGCCAAATCTCTAAAGAAGCATGCAATATGGAGCTATACCACCTTACACTAGGGCCAACCTGGTTTCCTTTAGTGTCACATAGTAGGTGGACACATTGCATTGCTCTGCACTTGCAATTGTTTTAATGTTTTTTTTTCTATTTCCCTTATATCTTTTTGGAATGGGGCAGTACTGACTGATTACTGCCTAAGTCAACACACACTAACCTATGGTAACCTAAGGGCACTTTCACATAGGGTTTGGGAATTGCAGAGTGATCGCAGGGCCGACCTTAGAGTAAATGTTGCCCTGTGCAAGTTTTCAGGATGGTG
The DNA here is from genome assembly GCA_027917425.1 of Gastrophryne carolinensis. Taxonomy (NCBI): domain Eukaryota; kingdom Metazoa; phylum Chordata; class Amphibia; order Anura; family Microhylidae; genus Gastrophryne; species Gastrophryne carolinensis. Next base: position 115,032,346 of record CM051243.1, read on the forward strand.
CCCCCAAGATATACACATACTTATACACATATTCACAGAGCCAGCAGCCTCTTATCCTTGCCACTGCCACCAATGAACAGCCTTTGGGGCTGTGGCAGGAACCAGAGGACCTAATGACTTTACCTGCTGCAAATTAAAGAGGACCAAAACACTTTTTTCTCAACCCTGCAGTAGGGCTGACCGATTCCATCTTTCCTGAGCATCCTGATTTGGGATCCCCCGCTGTGTGAAATCCCCTGAGATTGCCATAAAATGTACCTGAAAAATCTGGGTTTTGGTCCACTTTAAAATGATAAAATACATACAAAGAACCATATCTAAATGGGGCTCTCGGAGATTAGAGTTAGGACTGCACTTCACAGAGGCACCTTGGCGTTTGGTGCTGCAGCATACTTCTGCAGATGTGTGTGACCAAGACCTCTGTTTTTAACCAGATTTAGAGACAGATTTTAGGTTGGTCTGCAAGCTAACAGGGTTGAGTGCTGTGGATCCTTTAAGACTTTTCCTCCAGACTCTGGGACATCGATTCCCAAATGAAATGCAACCTTTAATTTCTAATCTGAAAACAAAACTTTGAACCGCTTCTCCTTATCCCAGGTAAAACACATCTGACACTTTCCCTTGGTCAGGAGTGGCTTAACAAGAAATGCCACAGTTGTATCCCATGTCTTCCATGTATGTCTGTGTGTGGTGGCTCTTGAAGCACTGACTCCAGTCAATCTCTCCCAAATTATTGAATGCCCTTTTATTCACAATCCTTTCAAGACCCAATTGCTGGTGCACCTTTTTCTACCACACGTTTTCCTTTCATTCAACTTTCTAATTATTTGCTTAAATACATAACAGCCAGCTTCTCTGGCAATGACCCTTGTGAAGGGTAACATTGACTGTCTACTGGGCAACTGAACCATGCCCGAAGTAGACAATGAATAGACCGCACTGTGAAATGAATCCAGAAACTTCTTTTTAAATTCAAACACAGAAATAAATACATATTTCATGTTCTAATTTATTAAAATGTACCTGTACGTGTAGTTATGTGCGTAGGGTATGATTCTGTTTATACTAAATCTTTTATACTGTACTTGGTCACTCCATTAGGAAAGTGTTGTTTTGTGGCTTTTTTCTCAATTTGAGAATACTAGCAAACACCAGCTTACTTTAACTCAGTAATTGCTGAATCTTGGACGATACAGGGCCTTAGATTCCTGGTGCTTGGAAAATGTATCATGCTTTTCTCATGTCTTCCACTCCGGGGCACCACCAGTAGCAACTTGTGCAGAGACTGCAAGATAAAAAAAAAAAAAAAACTAGCTCCTCCCAGCCTATATAGGGCAGGCTGTGGCATAATCTTGCCGTCGCAAGAGACTATAAAGATGTCCCACTGTCTCCCAGCCCCTCACCAGCTGCAGTGTTCCTGGGGACCCCCATTAGATGCCGTGCACGGTTCCTAAGCCATGTATGGGTCCAGGTAAGTGCGTCTGGGCCAGGTCTCGTCTGGCTGGGTTTGAGCCCCGAAGATCAGGACCCTACTGCAGCAGGGTACTTTATCTCTGGGCCTTGAATGATGGCCCTGCTGTGTGCCTCCCACTGAGCCCTGTTCCCCCTACCCCCGGGACATCCACCCCCATGGCTCCATGACATCTTGCGAGAGACAGGCTTCCCCAAGGCTGCTGGGGGGGCTGAGCTAGGGGCCATGCTATTAGTTTTTGGTGCTTACAACTGAGCAGCCATGCTGGTCAGAGCTTATTCGGAGCTTGGCTGCCAGCAGTTGGAGGAGCAGACGCCCTAGTTGCGAGGGGGCATGGCCATGCGGCCTGCCGATTGGCTAATTTTGAAAGGGGCAGGGTGGAGGGCTTCGGTGAAGGACAGGAGGAGGGGACAGGGCAAGCGCATTTGCGTGGCTCAGGCCCCTTCACTAGCAGCATGAGGCACCGCCATCTTGTGTGGTGCCCAGAGGTCCCTGCTGCGTCTCCAGTTCGTTGCCTGGCAGCTACTGCACTGCTTCCTTGTTCTCCTGAGGATTGGCTCCAGCGTGGCTGCCACCCCACGGTAGGGCCCTCTCAAGGGCTAAGCTTTTTGACTTTTACAAATTGTTTCTGAGTCTGACTTTGTTCATGTTGTTGCATGGTGAGGGTCCAGAAGCTGCTGCACCCTTGGCCAGTGTTTCCGGTAGTGCAAGCAGGTCTGACCAGTAGTCGACAGGCAGGAGGGTGTGGGGACCAGTGCTCCAGCTGTATTGCTTAGCAGTTAGAGCAACCATTTTACCATGTCGGAGGCATCCAAGGCACTGAGTTTTATTTTTAACGGAGAGTGGTGCCGCGTGTGACATGTGACAAACGCGAATGACCTTGGATGAGGGACCCCTGTGCACTGGGTGCACTACGGTCCTGCGCCGTCTTACTCAGCTGGAAGGTTTCACGCCTCATATGGATCGTCCAGTTAAACCTGGGGCATCAGGCTCGGACTCGTCGGAGCAGGATACCCCCTCGGGAGGCTGCCAGGTCCATTTTTGTCCCAGGCTCAGCCCATGGATGGGGTTCCTCCCGGTTGGAGGGGGGGTGTCACCCGGCAGCAGAGATGAAAGCCTTGCATGCACCGGGGAACCCTCCAGATCACCTGATGGATCAGATTGAGGAGCTTATTGAGGCAATATTGGAGGTGCTGCATCTCACTACTCCTCAGCCAAGGCGGCAGAAGAAGGGTGAATCCTACAAGCACCAGAAGATTTCAACAGGCTGGTGGCAAAGGAGTGGGAGAAACTGGATAAGCTTGTGTCTCTTCCTAAGGATTCAGTCCTTTCCACATCACGGAAAGGCCTGGACGCCACAAACCTGTGTGGAGGCCTGGTTCAGATCTTGTATCTGGACGAAATCCCGGATCTCCAAAATCTGAATGGTTACGTTCGGGTGCAGAGATCTCTTAAGGTTGGTTGTGACGTTGCTGCAACAGGGGGATTTTCTGGCTACGATGGACATAAAGGATTGCAGAGGCACTGATGGATGTTCAGATGGTCCTGTTCACACTTTTCAGAATGGGTGATTAACTACCCAGAGGTAGTTCCAGAGGTTTGTGTCCAGGGTGCGAGACCCCCCTGGCCATGGTGGTCAATGAGCTGGCCATTCCCTGGTCAGAGTACAGCCTGCTCTACGCATTCTCGCCACTGCCACTTCTGGATTGTGTGTTAAAGAAGGTCAACTGCAAGCAGATTCCTATCCTCCTGGTTCCCCCACATTGACCCAAAAGGGTTTGGTTCGTGGATCTGGTTAGCCTGGCAGTGGAGCCCCCATAGTGAGTCCCCAACTGCCCAGATGCTCTGCTACAGGGTGCTGTGCACCAATTCTCTGGCTTTACAGTTTGGCTGTTGAGACCAGCATATTGGAAGAAAGGGGTTTGTCTGCTGCAGTAATTCGGACCTTTGTTCGAGCACAAAAAGTCGCCTTCTAGAATTTAATACAGGACTTAGAGGGCCTTCATGTCTTGGTGCGAATCTAAGGGCCACTCCTGTAGGAGGTTCTCGATACCCGAAATTTTGGAGTTCCTCTAGCAAGGCCTGGCCTACAGCCCAGCATCCTTAAGGGCCAGGTCTTTACCTTGTCCATTTTTTCCAATGGATGATTGCGGAGCATAGGTTAGTCCACACTTTCATGCCAGGTGCTTCCCTGATGATGCTCACGTTGAAGGTGGCCTTTCTCGTGGGGATCACCTCCATCCGACGGGTTTTGGAGTGGGCAGCGCTTTCAATCATATCACCCTTTTTGGTGCTGCATGAAGACGAAGCTGTGGAATTTTTGCCAAGGTGGTCTCTTCCATCTGAATCAGGAGATAGTGCTACCCTCCTTGTGCCCATGCCCTGCTCGCCATAAGGAGTGACTCTTGCTTTCCCTTGATGTGGTCAGGGCATTAAAGTATTACTTGGCTGCTCGAGAGGTACGTAAAATGGATGTCTGTCTTGTTCGTGATCCCGGAAAGGCTAAGGAGAGGCCTGGCAGCTGCCAGATCTGCTCTTGGCCCATGGATCAGGCCGGTTGTCATACAAGCTTACTCTAGGAAATGGGAAGGAGGCGCCGAGTCACTGCTCACTCCACCAGGGTGACTGCGGCGTCTTGGGCTTTCCCACACCAGGCTTCCATAGAACAGGTCTCCAAGGCGGTGAACTGGTCATCTCTCTATACCTTCGCCAAGTTTTATGTCAGGGCACCATTGGGATGTAATAAAAAGTGACGTGGATATAAATTCCTGGATCCTCGAGATCCCAGAGCTGGTGGCCAAACAGGCAAGAAGCATGAGGGACAGGATCTGCCACAGCAACTTTTAACATCCCAAACAAACTTGGCTACCACAGAGGGATATCAAAGGGTGTGCACATTGTGGATCCTGCTCCATTTGTTCATTCATGTAGACGACAAAAGAAAATACAATTCTGTGATTACTCACCTGTAGAATTGATATTATGAGTATACAGTACGTCCTGCTCCACATATAATACTTATATCGGGTATTACTCTGCCAGATGGCGCTGGACTGCAGAGACATCGAAAATAGGCTCCTCCCGGCCCCTCAAATACCCAGGGACCTCCCACAAATCCCCAGCATTGAAAAGCAGTTAACGAGAAGCCGGGAGAATTAAACAACCCAAACTATTAACTATAACAATGATAACAGTCACCATACAGGGGATCCAAGATAATGCAAAACCAAGGGTGGGGTGGAGCAGGACGTACTGTATACTCATAATATCAATTCTACAGGTGAGTAATCACAGAATTGTATTAATCTTAGTATACAGTACGTCCTGCTCCACATATAATACTTAATATCGGGACATCCAATAGCAGTGTCCATAAGTAGGGTGGGAACAGCAGACAGTTTAAACCACTGCCGCCTGCAGAACCTTTCGGCCAAAAGCAGCATCAGCTGAGGCCCTAACATCAACCTTGTAAAACTTAGAAAAGGTATGAACAGAAGACCAAGTAGCGGCCTTGCAAACTTGTTCAACAGAAGCCTGGTGCTGAAAAGCCCAAGAAGCACCAATAGCACGAGTGGAATGAGCAGTAAGGCGGAAGGGAGGATTCTTCCCCTTAGCAGAGTAGCCCTGAATCACAACCTGACGGATCCATTTGCTGATAGTAGACTTGGCAGGAGCCAAACCCTTCCTAGGACCAGAAGGGACCACAAAAAGAGCATCAGTTTTCCTGAAGGGTGCAGTAGCCACCAGATAGTACTTCAGACACCTAACCACATCCAGAATGAAAGAATGCAAGACCCTCTCCTTAGCATTACTAGGATTAGGGCACAAAGAAGGAAGAACAATGTCCTGATTCAGATGAAAAGCACTACCTTAGGCAGAAAATCAGGCTTGAAACAAAACACCACCTTGTCCTGATGTCTCTCATAGTAGGGGGGATGAATAGATAGCCACCAGAAAGACAACCTTGAGCGTAAGAATGGCCAGGAAAGCATCCTGCACAGGTTCAAAAGGAGCACCCTGCAAGGCTGACGAAACCAAGTTCAAATCGCAAACAGGCACCATAGGCTTACGTGGGGGACGCACGAGTGACCCCCTGGAAAAAAGTCCTGATCAGAGGGTGCTGAGCAAAGGACTTCTGGAAGAAAACAGCCAGGGCAGAGACCTGCCCCTTCAGAGTACTTAGTTGGAGCCCCATGTCCAGCCCATGCTGAAGGAACTCCAGAATCCTTGGAATAGAGAACACACGACAGGGAAGAGACTTAGACTCACACCAGTCAATGTAGGCACGCCAAACCCTGTAATAAATGGAAGAAGAAGACTTCTTCCTAGCCTTTATCAAAGTATCCACAACCGAGGAAGACGCAGCCAGGCCGTCAAAGCCAGAGTTTGTAAATTGGGATGGTGTAGTGAACCCTGAGTGAGCAGATCTGGCACCAAGGGCAGAGCGTACTGATCTACTGCCAGCTGCACCACGTCTGCGAACCACACTCTTCTTGGCCACCTAGGGGCCACCAGAATTGTTGGCACCCCTTCCAGAGCAATCTTGCGCAGAACCCTGCCCAGCAGGGGGAATGGAGGGAAGACATACAGAAACTGAAAGTCCTGCCATGACATTGCTAGAGCATCCGTGGTCAAGGCCAGAGGGTCCTGGGACAGGGAGACGAAGGCTGGTAGCTTGTGATTGTGACGGGACGCAAACAGATCCACATCTTGTTGGCCCCACCGGCGACACAGGGATTGGAACACCCTGCTGCATAGGGACCATTCTCCCTGGCGAGAGGTCCCCCTGCTCAGAGAGTCTGCCAGGAGATTTTCCACTCCTGGGATGTACACAGCTGATATGCAGGGAACATTGGACTCCGCCCAAGTCAGGAGACGCTTCCTGGAGGGCCCCCTTGCTCCGGGTCCCTCCCTGATGATTGATGTATGCAACTGCCGTCTGGTTGTCCGAGCGCACCTGAACAGGCAGGCCCCGAAGGTGAGTAGTCAAGTGAGCCAGAACTAGCCTGATCGCCCGCAGTTCCAAGACATTGATAGGTGTGTGGGCCTCCTGAGGGCCCCACCTCCCCTGGAACCGCAGGGACTTCCAGAAACCCCCCTCAACCTGACAGACTGGCATCCATGGTGACAGTCTCCCAGGAAGGGGTCAGAAAGGATCTGCCCCCCAACAGGTTCCTTGAGTCCATCCACCACAAGAGGGATCTCCTGACCAGAGGGGAGAGCACACAGACCCTGTCCAGGGATGCTGGATCCTTGTCCCACACTGACAATAGGTGAAGTTGCAGGGGCCTCAAGTGGAACTGAGCATAAGGGACCGCCTCGAAGCACGCCACCATCAGGCCCACCAGCTGCATCCCCTGCCTGATGGAGGGATGAGAACAAGATAGCAGGAACTGAACCTGTGCAATCAGACTGTCCACCTTCTGTTGAGGAAGGAAAATCCTTGCCTGAACTGTATCCAGATTAATTCCTAGGAATGGAGTTACCAAGGAAGGGGACAGTGAGGACTTGGGGTGGTTGATCACCCATCCAAATGACTCCAGAGTGGACACCACCAGCTGAGTATCCCGTTCTGCCTGATGAAGAAATTGGGAGGTGATGAGAATGTTGTCCAGATAGGGATGCACGCGGACGCCCTGATACCTGAGCAGAGACATCACGCCAGCCAGCACCTTGGTGAACACCCTGGGAGCTGAAGTGAGACCAAAGGGCAACGCCACAAACTGGTAGTATTGATCCATCAGAGCGAACCTGAGGAACCTTTGATGACCTGGAAATACAGGAATATGAAGGTAAGCATCTTTGATGTGCACAGAAGACATGAAGTCCCCTTGGCGCAGGGAACTGATGGCAGAGCGCAGAGTTTCCATGCGAAAGCGCCTGCCCCTGACAAATTTGTTGAGGATCTTTAAGCCCAGGATGGGCCTGACTGAACCATCTTTTTTGGGTACAGTGAAAAGGTTGGAATAAAAGCCCTTGCCTTTTTCTCTTAAGGGGACCTTGCAGATGACCCCCAGCTCCAGGAGGCCTTGCACTGCTTGCACTAGCTCCTGAGCTGACACAGGGTCCTGAGGAATCCGGGATCTGATGAATCTCGGGGGGGGGGGGGGGGGGCAGGCAGCAAACTCTATCTTGTAACCGGAGGACACTACCTCCTGAATCCACCGGTCTGAGACATGAAGCCTCCAGACGTGAGCAAAGTGCTGCAGCCGTCTCCCCTCGGGAGGGGATGACCAACACTTTACCACATCACCTATCCCAACTTTTAGGTACCCCGGTAAGTTTACTGGGGCGCTCCCATTCCTCACAAGGTTGTGGAAATGTGCTTGCTCTGGAAATTCCAAACGTGATTTTGCTGTATGGAAAAGCTCCCCCCTTTGCCTGGGAGCCGCAACAGGGGGAGAGATGGACAAGCACCTCAAAAATCTGGGTCCGCAATCTGTCAGTGTCATCCGGGGCCCAGGGGTCAGAGCCAGAATCGTCATGACCCCTTGGCCTCTCATCAGATGAGTCAGAGAAAAGCTCACCTTCATCCGACGGGGTGTAGCCACAAAAATTCCAAAACTCCTCAGTTTCCATAGGGAAAAGAGTGACATTAGGCGTTAAGTGCCGCTTTTTTGCAGGGGCCTTACGCGCCAAGGTATTAGCAATCAATTCTCAACAGTAGCCAGTCTAGAAGACGCATCAGGCTGAGAATCCCCACTTGTATGCAACTCAGTAGGAGTAAGCTTGGGGGGGGTAGGTGAAGTGAAACGAGGTGCAGGCCCAGCCACTGGAAGGCCAGATTGCAGTGCAAGCACCTGCTCAGCACAGGGTACACAGACCCGCGCCTTGTCAGCGTCAGCATGAGGGTGCCCACACGCTACACACAGCCGGGCTTGTCCTGAAGGAACCCCAGTCACATTATCCTGAGATGCCTCCATATGGTGATTATAGCGGCACTATAGGCCGATAGGGATTAACGCTATATAGCAACCCTGGATGTCCCAATAACCCGCTAGGGAAGTGGGAGTAATTACACTAGGCCTCACAAGTTATAAACTAATAGAGGGCCGGGAGAAGCCAATGGATTCGCCCTGCCTGAAAGACATAATAGAAGGAGGCCATAAGCACACTGTAATAAAAAGTAGATAATAAAGCCGCCCGCGAGGGCACTTATGGACCGCGGTAGGTAGGGGTCCGTCGCGCATAAGCCAACCAAGCAGATCAAAGATGGCGTTGGTATACCTCGAGGGGCGGGCCGATATCAGCAATGACGCGGAACGCGCCATAGACGCCCCCCCCAAGAGCGTGAAGCCAGGACATGACAAGCAGCCAATGACGGCGCACCAGCGCCTGAGGTAATGCCGCCGCCAAGCGCGGAACATAGTGACAGAAAAGGCGCGCGCCGGTGGCGGCAATTTTAAATACAGTAAAGGAAGGCAAGCCAGCACGGCAGCTGACACAAGGCAGAATGAATAAAGTATAAGGTTAAAACACATAATGCATAGCATACACACCCCCCCCCCTTTTTTCCCCCGAAGGCTACCAGGAGAATGAGGGAGGACAGCGGCCACTTAAATAGGGCCCACCGATAGGTAGGGGCAATAGTGCGGGAGGGGCATCCCATAGAGGCTCACCATAAGCCTGAACCTCCTACCCTTTGGTGGGGAATTGTGGTAGAGCAGCGCTCCTAAGCACCTAACAGCGGTGCTGCCTACCATCACCTGACCAGCGCAGCCAAGGCTGGGAGGCATATTACTAATGGAACGGGTGGGAATAGTCCTACAGGGCCGCAGGCTAATAGCCCCGCTCATCTGCGAGTAGAGAGAGCCATTTCTCGTTCTTAGCAGTCCAGACTGCAGAGAAAATCTGTGGATTTGTGGGAGGTCCCTGGGTATTTGAAGGGCCGGGAGAAGCCTATTTTCGATGTCTCTGCAGTCCAGCGCCATCTGGCGGAGTAATACCCGATAGTAAGTATTATATGTGGAGCAGGACGTACTGTATACTAAGAATATGACTAATTTGCACACGGGTCAGAAGTTTGTCTTAAACACATTTTGTTAATTGTAATACTAGATCTGTTATTCATGCGTTGCAGTGCTGTTGGCAGTTAACATAAGTTGGTGAGACGAAGAACTGGTTGAAGAACCGAATACAGGCCCACCTTTCGAACATTCACCTTGCGACTTGGGACCATGCAGTAGGTAAGCAGCTTACACCGGTTGTGCACGGCATATCCTACTAAGACATGGGGCCTTGCCTAGGAGTGTGAGGGTGATAGGCATCCAACAGGTGAGTGTAGGTGCTCGTGGAGGTGATCTGAAGGTCAAACTGCTAAGGGAGGAATTAAAGTGGATCTATAGATTAAATGCTGAAGCACCACGAGGTCTAAATGAGGATGTCTCATTTAGACCATTTTGGGTTAGCCGCGTGATAAGATGAAGTTGATCCAACTTTTAGGTATATCCCCCCCCCCTTTTTCTGAGTTTCCCTGTCCTTTCCCCTCCCCCCTCTATTCTCCCTTTGTGTCTCTTAATCTTTAGATTTACTGAATGGCTATTGCACGTGTCACGGTTTGTATCACAATTTATAATTTTGGGGTTGTTCAGGTATTGTTGTTTGAGGTAATTTGTGTGCACTAGATGGCGCCCTACATCATTTTTTTATATTTCATTTTGCGCACTTCAATTTTGTACACTTAATTGTTTTTATCCTCGCTTCTACTTTTTGGCACTGGTGAAGAATTTGTGGGAGAAGAATTCTGCTGGGCTAGGGTCTCCTATGCTTGTATTGCTCTCCTTTTTTCTTATGGATTTATAATATTTATGATTATATCATTTATTATATTTATGATTCTGATTAGATTTTGACTAATAAGGACACATAGGTTTGTTGTTAATAGTATATAGGGATTATTTATATATATCCTTTCACATCAAGTTTGTATAGGTTTTGACTTTACAATGTTCGCACTTTATAGGATGTATATATTGCACTGTATAGGATGTATATATAGGAGAGCATGTGCTCTCCCTTGTACACTTCAGAATTTGATAGCATTATATAGCACTAGGTCACTTTAGTAGTTATTGGTCTTTATAATTACAATTGCAATCAGAATATGAATTATTGAGCCCTGTTATATCTTTAATGCATTAACATTTGGTCTAGAGGTCAGTGCTGATGAAAGTTTAACAGTGTTGTTTTGGATGTTGTATTTAATGTTAATGCTTGATCAATAAATTCATTTAAAAATTTGTGTGGGCTGTGCCCCATTTCTAGGGGCACATTCCCCCCCCCCCCAAAGTTTGGTCCCCAAGGAGCAGGTGTACATCCCCAGAGCTTTGTTTTTTTTTTAACATGGCCCTGCGTCTGTGTCGTTTTTGCTTTCCATTGCATTTTCATGGTTTGTACTTAGAATAGAAGCCAGTTTACAAACCCAGGCCCGTGACTCCCCCAAGCAGCGGTTGCATGGCACTAGCACCCCATCGCTCCACCCTTCCGGGAGGACAACTGCACAGCACTTGCGTCCATGTAAGCTGTGCGGTGTCTGCCCGTCCCAGCCCACTTCTGCTTTATAATCTGTTCTGCGTCATTCACTGAGCAGCACTGGGGACAATCGTGCAGCGATGCAGTGTATGCAAATTGGACAGGTGTGTACATTGGTTTCTTTTACTTTTAATATTTTGTGGGGTTATTTATTGCTGGGAGGGTTCAGAGGCTCAGCATCATTTCAGTAGTTCTCCATGTTATGCCTCAGGGCCCCCTATCCACATAACAAAGCACACAGAAATATATATATTTTTATGTGAGTTATTTATTGGGGGTGGGGGGTTGTTGTCAGTCACAGCAGCCCTTCTTGTTCCAATTTGGGGAACGTGTTATGGCGGACACCCCTCCAGCATAGGTACAGTGTAAGCACGCTTTTCCTAACATGGGGCCTAATCATCAGGTCCTAAGTTTTGGGGGGCTATTAACTTTATGGATGGGGCCCCCATAAACTTTTTGTGATGGCTGGGCCCAGTTTTTTGCGCCAGGGCGCTCTGCTCAAACACCCCAAAAACACTGAGCCCAGCCATTACATAAAGGTTAATGCGGGGGGGAAAACCATACAGACTATAGTGTCTAGCTGGAATGGCTGGGTCTCGTGCTTTGAGCAGGAATGGGTGCGGCTGCAATCCCCACCCATCACAAAGGTTACAGAGGCCCTGGCGCTATAGACTTTATGGCTGCAATGGGGGCCACCCATCCCGAAGGTTATTGGGTGGGGCAGGCACTGCAGACTGTGTGGTTTGGGCCACTCCACAACATTTATGTAATAGCTGGGCCTAATTTGGGTCTCACTGCAGATATGTCCAAATATTCTATAAACACTGGGCCCAGTCTTCACATAAAGGTTATTGGGGTAGAGGCAGACTATGTTGTCTATAGTTCCTGGCTGGGCCCTATTGCTGCAACACCTGTTCTTGCTTAAAGAATGTGGCCTAGCCATTGCACATATATTGGGGGGGCAGGGACTATACAGCGTATACTCTCCTCACCATAATCTATGTGATGACTGGGCCCCATGGCTGCTTCGCCTAAACATTCAGCAGTCATCACATTATAAATTATGTGGAGGAGACAATAGGGCTGTATAGTCTGGGCCCTCCAGAGGCAACCAAGATCATTTCAAATTATATAACTGGAACTGAGTGTGCGAGTTATGGGGCTCCGAAGGGAGGAATACACACTTCAGTCTGGCATACTATCCATTGAGAAGTTCAGTTTCGGGATTTCCTGATGGCCATTCCCCTCCCCCCTCCGATGCCACTTACATGTGCCGCCCCCCGCCCTTCCCCCTCCCCGCTCTACCCCCCCCCCCCCTTCCCCCTCCCCGCTCTACCCTCCCCCCTCCTGAGTCGCACAGGTACGGGAGAAGGGGGCGCCTGGGTTAACCAGTGAGGAATGATGGGAGCACTCCAAGCAACGAGGAGTACAGAGGTATCGAGAATGCAGAGATTATATCCAGGACCCTCCTCGGGGGTTATAGAATTAAATGCCGTTTGCTGTATGAATCAAAGCTATGGAATAACAGGAAAATATGCATGTTGTAGACACAAGACCCGGCCCCTTGCTCTTCTCTCCTGTGCTTCTTGATTTGTGTGTACTTGTGGTTTTGTATTGTATTTTGAAATGCTTAAATAAAAAATATTAAAAAAAAAAATTATATAACTGTCCCTACCTGCTGATGATCTCCAATAAGAATAAGGTGCTGACAAGCTGAACTGAGTGTGGTTATGATATGGGCTTCTAACACCTCTGCGGCCTCTTCTACAATGACAATCCGGGGTTCCACTTCTTGGAGAATGCGTCGGTATTTTGCAGCACCTATGGACATGGTGAGCAAAGCATAGTTTTAACCATTTGGGCAGGATTTCTGTACAGTCAAAAAAAGGAGAAGTGGGGGGCAATCCTTATTATTATAACAGGAATAAAATAGCAAAGTGATGTTACCCTAGATAAAATAGTGGATTGCACACAAAATATACTAAACTATTTTATTTAATTCTTAGGCACAAAATACACAAGGACAAGACTAAGTTAAGAACAATAGAGGGGGCAGGGACCACCCCCTGACTATGTATAGACCAATAAAATGCAAAGCATAATCTAAATTCAAAATGCTGCTAAATACCAAGTAAACTCTAAGTATGCAAAGTGCAAATGCAACATTTAAATCTATAAGAGAAAAAAATATGTGCAAAACCCACAATTAATATTAGAAAAAGAAAACCTTTCCTGGATAGAAAAAAATGCAGACCCATATAGTGAAGGAGAAGTGCGTCACCCAGCCTGACCTATGCTTCATGGTACCTCATCCATTAACAGTGGTATGGCACACCACGGAGCTGTATGACACCTCATCCTGCACTGTATTTATTACCGGTATTTATTCTGCATTTGCACCTTGTATACTTATAGGATTAGCATAAGTGTTTATTGGTACTAGGCCTGGATAGTCATCTGTTTTGTACTTTATTCTTGCCAGGCGTGGCATCATATTATTGGTCCACACTTAGTCAGGGGGATGGTGCTAACCCCCTCTATTTTTAACGCAATCTTGTCCTTGTGTATTCGTGTTCATCATGTATAGAGCCTAAGAATTAAAAAGATTTGGCCAGTTTATTGTGCAATCCAATACTTTTAGAGCCAAAGCCTACCTAGAGATTTTGTCAACCCTCAGACCATTTTTCTTTATAAATGTTTTTTTCGTCAGAGTTTGAGCTTTGACATGAAATATCTTTTGTAATCTCTTCAGTGGTTTCATAATATTTTTGGGTAAAAAAAAGTATATATATATATATGAAAGAGTGAACAGGTCTTTGGGCTGCTTTGGACAACAGGTGACAGGTGATTCTTTGGGCACCCTCTTTGGACAACTGGTGAAAACAGGGTGGTGTTATTTCACAGAAAATGTGATTGTTTGACAAGGAAACAACAAACGCTGACTACAGTTATCATGCTAGCAGCCCAATAATCTATTGTGGGCTCTTGAAAACAAACCTTCATCAACTTTTATGGATTCAAGGTCCACATCAATGGCGTCATGATAAATGAAAAACAGCAATCCTTCTGGATAAGCTTGAAGCCTATTTGAAGATTTGCTTAATACTAGTCTCACCATATAGCTGGGGATGGGTAACACGCTCATTCTATCTCTCTCTCATCCACCTCTTTTCTGATCCACTTCTGATTCTTTTTCTTCACACGCTTTCAAACACTCTATGTTCTAGGTCACACTGTTTTACTAAGTCCTGAAAAAATGGAAACATGACCCCTATATTTTAGTGGGTCAACTCCCAGATGGGGATTTTGTAGCCTTTCTTTAAACTTCAACAGCTACTATGTTACTAACTACTATGCGCACTATCAAGGGTTAAATGAAAAAAAATTGCATGCCCCCCCCCCCCCCATTACATTGCCAATCAATATGTCCCGCGCAGATTACTGACAGACAGAGGTGGTCGGCGAAATCCAGGTGCGGGGCATGGTATCAGAGTCCCCTGCCTCACACCCAGCTTCAGCCAATCAATACCAGCTTCTGGCACTCATTCACTGCAGAGAGCAGCACCAGTGGAGTGAGATTACGTCATCTCACTCCACTTATAAAAGACCGCTCCTTGCAGTGGCTGGAATGCGGGGAATGGAACAGGCATTTTTTTTTGCCAGCTGAGGACCTTGGGGCGATTGGAGGCCCGCTGGGAGAAGAGGAGACCCCCAGTGTTGGATTCAGGACAGAGTTGAGGTTTTGTTTTTGCTTCTTTTTTGGTGGGGGGGGGGGGGTTGCTAGCAGGGAAAATTGCCAAAATCATATAGGTTTTGAGCTGTTGGGGCGACAGCTTGAGCAAGGACTGCCAGGGGGGAAACATGCTACTGCCAGTAATACTATAGAGCCCTGGTGACCAGCTCTAAGTGAATGGAATTCGGGTCTGGCTGGAAAAAGCTAGGATGACTGACCGGCTCCACAGCAGAGCCTTCAGCTTGTCTAACACAGGAAGCTGCGTTATTGCCCTCCCTTCCAGACGCTCTGCTGACTCGCATTCAGCAGGGTCACTGATATCTAGCGTGGACTAAGACAAGAAAGACTGAACTGCATTAGGGAGCCTTCACAGACACTAGCTTCCTTCTCTAATTCATTCAACAGTATAATCACAGCAACTTAACTATAGTACATGGGATGAGGGGGCTGTTAAGTACACTCAGCCAACTGCAGGGTGCCAACACCTCCCTAAACGGTTCCTACTGCTGCATCCTGTCCCACAGTTGGCTATACTCACCTGGTCAAGACTGAGTTCTGTGTAAATGGGGACCAGAAGCTGTAGCATGCCTTGTAGCAACCTTAAATTGCAGGAGGCACTGGCTGCAGTAATGTGTGCTGCAGCTTAAAGCAGAACAAAACCCAAGGGGCCGGCTCTGGAACTGAAAACATTTCAGGGCTGGCTGCTGGCTTTGCTGGATCCCTCAGCGAGCTATACAATGGGGAGCAAGAGTGGGCGCATCCACAGTATCTTTGGGCTGTGTGTACACTTCTGCCCACAGCCATTCAAACAGACTGGGGGCAGGAGTGCTCCCACTGCTGGGGATGCCCGGTAGCGTTCCCAGTTACCACAAACCCTTTACATAGACACTGCAAATGGTTCAGATTAGACAAGGGCCTGCGCATGTGCTGTGGGGGGTGCACACATTTCTCTCCCTGCCCTATGGATTTTTTAGCCTAGAAACTGCCCTGGTTTTTACATAGCCTCTGTACAGTAATGTTTTTACCCAAGGACAAGGAGGTAAAACATGAGCTGTGGGAGACGGGTTACAGTAATGACCAGCTTGACACGGCTTTTCTCAATCACTGCTTTTTAGAGACATAGTGAATCATTGTATGATTGTATTCCCCTAGGAATAGACCTTGCAAAACACAAATAAAAAGTAAATATGTTCTTTAAGATAGCAACCTTACCCGTTGTTGTCATGCCGATAACTTTAGCTTTCTGAAGAATATGTAAATCCTGCCTCTGTCTCAGCTCTGTTAAGCGATCTGATAGCTCTTGATAGTTTTGCTCATGAGTCAGTATCTTTAGGCGAATGTCCTGCTGGTAGAGCTGTATCCAGTACCTATACAAAACATATAATCAGGGATGTGTTTTAGGCAAAGGCTATCTGGCGCCTTATGTATGTGACCTGCTAATGGACCTTGACTGCATTCTAAGGTGAAGTAGGAATATAGGGCTTCAGGATGAAAGGTGTACAAAATGGGTCACAAAAAGGGGTGCAGATGGGAAACAAACAAGCAAAAGGGTGGGAAAATAGGCTGAATAACATTGCCCTGGTAAGTGGCTCTAGCAGTTTCATTTATTTTCTCAGCATGCATCTGAAACATAATCTTCCTGTACAATAAAATACAATTCTGTGAAATACTCACCTGTAGAATTGGTATACAGTACGTCCTGCTCCAGATATAATACTTACCCTTGGGTTATCCTCCGCCAGATGGCGCTGTGCACTGCAGACATGCAAAAAACAGGCTCCTCCCGGCCCTTCATATACCCGGGGACCTCCCACAAATCCCCAGCATTGAAAAGCAGTGAACCAGAAGCCGGGAGAAGTTAACCACCAAAAGAAACTATCACCATACAGGGGATCCAGAATAATGCAAAAACCAGGGTGGGGTGGAGCAGGACGTACTGTATACGTATAATACCAATTCTACAGGACAGAATTGAATTATTCTAAGTACACAGAATGTCCTGCTCCAGATATAATACTTACACTTGGGACATCCAATAGCAGTGTCCATAAAGTAGGGTGGGATCCCCAACAAAAAAGGCACAGCAGACAGTAGAGACACTGTCACCTGCAAACCTTGCCACCGAAAGCGACATGAGCAAAGGCTCCAACGTCAGCATCATAAAAACCTTTGAAAAGGTATGAACAAAAAACAAAGTAGCGGTCTAGCAAACTTGTACAACAAAACCTGGTGCTGAAAGGCCCAAGGATACCAAGTCACCAGTAGAATCAGAATAAAGTGAGAAGAAACGCATCCCCTCAAAGGAATAGGCCTGGGTAACAGCCTGACAAGATCAAATGCTAACAATAGTCCAGGAAGAAGCCAAACCTTCCCTAGGACCAGAAGGAAAAACCATCCGAGTAAAGGCTAGGCCAAGGGCCGCTTAACCCCCTGGAAGCAGACGAGATCAGGCACATACAGAGGTAGGTGCCCACAAACCCCAAGGGGCATCAGTCCCCCTAAGGGACCAGAGACAATCCAGGAAAAAAATTCCAGCACCTGATGAGGGAAAGTAAATCCCCTTGCCTCAGCGTTACTAGGAATAAAGCATAGAAGAAAGACAATGTCTTAAATACAAGAGCCTAAGCCACCACCATAGGCAGAAGGTCCGGCGTAAAGCGGAGCACCACCTTATCCTGGTGCATATCAAGGAAAGGAGGGCTAGCGAAAAAGAGCCGCCCGCTCAATCACTCGTCTGACTGAAGTAGCAGACCCAAAGGACAACTTTGAAGGTAAAAGACAGCCAGACAGCATCCTGAATCGGTCCGGAAGGAACACCCCGCAAGGCAAACAGCATAAGAATCCAATTCCCAACAAGGACCATAGAATTACATGGGGAACGCAATGAGCAACCCCCGAAAGAAAGTTTAGCCAAGGAAAATAAGCAAAAGACTTCTGCAGGAAGGCGAACAGGCCAGAACCTAACCCTTCAGAGTACCGAGTTGGAGAGCCAACTCCAAGCCATGCTGTAATAACTCTAGAGCCCTGGGAACAGAGAATGCCCAACAGGGAAGAGACCTAGACTAACACCAAACCATATGGGTAAGCCATACCTCATAAGAGATGGAAGAAGAAGAAGAGCCCTGCTCTTAGACTTCCAATAGTCACGAACACAGAGGAGAGAAGCCTGTCTCCATAAAGACGGAAGAACCAGCCGTCAGGCCGCTAGGCCAGAGACTGTAGATTGGAGTGACGTAAAGGAGGCCCTGAGCGAAACAGGGCGGCACCCCTAGCAGAACGTACAGAACTACTACCCTAGGTATCACGAATATACACTCCACTAGGCCACCCAGGGGCCACCAGTATCAACCCCTACCAGAACAGAACCCCGCCTAGCAGGGGGAACGGAGATAAGACATACAGACCAGAATGTCCTGTCATAAAATTACTAAATCATAATGACCACGGCCAGAGGATCCAGGGGCAGGGAAAAGAGCGGCAAGAGCTTGAAGTAGTGACGGGGCACCAAACAGATCCACACTGGTTGAACTTCATAGTGACACAAGAATTAGCACATCCTGTCAGAGGGACCTCCACCGGAGCGAATACCACTGATATGCAGGCAACATTGTCCTCCACCCAGATCAGGAACATATACCTTCCTGGGGGACCATCCTGCTCCAGGTCCCACACAGATGATTAGGGTAGGCCACAGTCGTCAGACAGACCGAGCGCCGCCAAACAGGCAGGCCGCGAAGAGGAGAAGTCAAGCGAGACAGTGTCAACCTGAAACTCACTGTTTCAATATTGATAGGTGCACGGACCTCCTAAAGGCCCCGCCTTCCCCGCACCCGCATGGGGTTACAGAGGAAAAAACATTTCCATCAACCTGATAGGTTGGCATCCATGGTGACCGTCTCTAGGAAAGGCAAGAAGGGAACTGCCCCCAGACAGGTTCCTAGAGTAAATCCACTCCAAGAGCAACTCCTAACCAAGGGGGAAAGGCACACATGACCCTGCTCCAGGGATGCTGGGTCCCAGTCCAGTATTAACAATAGAAGTTGCAGAAGGGCCCCAGGTAGAGGAGTATAAGGGACTTCTTCTAAGCAAGTCACCAAACGGGCCCACCAGCTGCATTCCTGCCTGGTGAAGGGACTGGAACAGCAAGGAGGGGCTGAACCCACGCAACCAGATTGTCCACCTAATTGTTGAGGAGGGAAGATTCTTGCCGGAACCAAATCTAGATTCATCCCTAGGAATGGAGATACCAATCAAGAGGACCAGGAGGACTTGAGGTGAATGAACACCCATCCAAATGACTCCCAATGGACGCCACCAGCCGAGTAGCTAACTCGACCTGACGTAGAGATTGGGAAGCGAAAAGGACAACCGGGTAGGTCTCACGCGGACGCCCCTTGGTCTCATCAGAGACATAGCCTCCATCAGTACCTTGGTGAGCACTCTGAAGGCAGAAGAGAGGCCAGATAACAAGGCCACAGATTAGCAGTGTTGGACTTCCAACACAAACCGGAAGAGCCTCGGTGTCTAGAAGACACGAGGATGTGAGCATAAGCATCCTTGATCTCCCCAGACGGCAAGGGCCCACTAGGCACAAGGCGCTGGTGGCCCATCTCAGATTTTTCATGCAGAAACTGCCAGAAATAGTAGAATTGCAGACAACCTGTGAATTCAGAAGGGCAGACTGACTCAACCCTTGCGCTGGTGGCCCATCTCAGATTTTTCATGCAGAAACTGCCAGAAATAGTAGAATTGCCAACAACCTGTGAATTCAGAAGGGCAGACTGACTCAACCCTTTGGGGGAATGTGAAGGGGTTGGAGTAGCGGCACCTGCTTCTGCCTGTTAAGGGCAAACTGCAAGTAACCTCCTGACCCCGCAGGCCGTGCATGGCCTGCACCAGCACCCGAACAGAGGCAGGGACCAGGAGTACCCTGACAATCATGGGGGAGGCCGCGCAGCAAACTTTATCCTGTATCCGGAGGAAACTACCTCCTGTATCCACCAGAATGAGGCAAAATGCCTCCTGATAGGAGCAAGGTGCTGCCATCATCCCCTCACCCAGGCGGGCGAGGGCGCCCCATCATGCTTGAGGGGATTTGGTGGAAGATTTAGGTTTAGCCCCTCCGGAGGGCCCAGAGCGTTGTCTGTTGCTCGTGGGGCAGGAGTCTGCACTAAGACTCCGGAAGGACACCCCTGGTTCTTGTTTAACGCTATGGTATGGAGGGGGAGGGGTGTCCCTGTCCCGAGGGGGCCGAGACGGGCGCCTGCGTTGGGGTGATTTGCCCTTTTTTCCAAACAGGTCCAGACGGGCCCCAAACAGGTGTTGCCCTCTAAAGGGGAACCTGGTAAGAGTCCTTTTAGCAGCATAGTCATCACTCCACTGTCGCAGCCAGACCAAGCGACGCATAGCCACCACAAGGGCGAAGTCCTCGCACACATTCTAATGGTGTCATCCATAGCTAAAAGGATACATTTTACAAATACCTCACAACTGGAGAGTGCATTAAACACCTCCTAGGGAAGATCATCAGTGTGATGCTCAAGCATCTGTCCGATGAGGGTTCTGGCGGCCACTGCAGTGATGACCGCGGCACAGACCGGGCGCAGCGCCGTTCCTGCACAAAAAAAAAATGGCGTGTGAAGCCAGCTTATCCATGCGCCGATCCTCGGCATCCCGAAGGGTACTATAAGCAGGAGCTGCGATAAAGGGGGGGTTGGGAACCCCAACCACAGGGGGCAATGACCAACAATCAACCATCTCAGGGGGAAAAGGGTATTTCCAATCCCAGTCCCCTGGGGCCCCTGGAAGTTTACCGGGGTGTTCCCATTCCTCAAGTACAAGAGCATGGAAGTGAGCCTGCTCTAGGAATTCCAAGCGCAGTGTCGCTGTATGGAAACGCTCCCCTCTCTGCTTGGGAGCCGCGTTAGGGGAGAGATAATCCTAATCAACAATCCAATGGTGTCAAACTGGTTCCAGTCTATATGGTCAGAATCGTCATGACTCCTCGGCTCCTCATCAGATGAGCCCGAGTCAGAGAACAGCCCTCCTTCATCAGAAGGGGTGCAGGCACGCGGAGTGGTGAACTCCTCCGATCTCTTAGCAAAGGCAGAAACAGGGGGCGTCAAGGACCGCTTCTTACCAGGGCCCGAGTGCTTTGTCAACCCCGTAATAATCTGGTCAACCGTAGGCAGTCTGGAAGACGCAGCCGGCTGCAACTCCCCACTCGTATGCGACTCAGCAGAAGCGAGATTTAAGCCTGGGGGAATAGGAGTGTTAAGGCGAGGAGCCGCCACTGGCGATCCTGGTTGCAGGACCAGTACTCGCTCGGCACACGGTGCACAGATCTGTGTCTTGTCAGCACCAATGAGGGGATAGCCACACGTTATACACAGCCGGTCTTGTCCCCGAGGGACCCCGGAGACAAAATTCTGAGATGCCTCCATATGGTGATTATCAATGCAATATATGTCAGTAGGGATTTATGCAATAGGCAACCCTGGATGTCCCAAAGGCCCGCTAGGAACGTGGGAGAATTTTTTGTAAGCCCGCTACAAGTTATGTTAGGCCGGGAGAAGCCACCAGAGTCTTTGACGTCTGAAAGACAGAAGAGGAATAAGAGGTGTCAGGGCCATGCGCAGCAGAAAAAAATACTAATGATGAAAATCGCCCGCAAGGGCACTTACTGACCAGGGGAGGAGAAAGACCGCCAACACGCGTGCGCGCGAAGATCAACAAAATGGCACCAACCGAACCTCGAAGGGCGGACCTAATCTGGGCGTGACGCGGAGTGCGCCACGCCAGGTCCCCGCCTCCCCCAAAGAGCGTGAAGCTCTGAAGCAGCCGTCAAGGCTTGACAAGCCAAGCATAGATTATGCTAGTAAAGGCATCGGCTAGTGGATACTCGTAGAGTCTAACGACGCTGCCACCCAGCATAATAAATTGAGAAAGGCCAAAAACAAACGGCGGTGGCCAGAATAGAAGGAGCAAGCAGCGCGGCTCTGACACCTAGTTGCCAGTCAGGGGCAAAAGTACGGCCATAAGCGTGACAATCCAGTACACTGCGACCGCCAAACACACACCCCCCCCCCCCCATTCCCCCGAATACGGGGGGAAACGAGGGAGGATGGAGGGTCCACCTCTACACGGGCATGGGGCAATAATGCGGGAGGGACATCCACTATGAGGCTCACCATCAGCTTAAACCGCCTACCCTTTGGTGGGGGACTGCGGTGGAGCATGGCTCCGTTAAGCACGCATGGTGCTGCCTACCTTCACCCGACCAGCGCAGCCCAGGCTGGGAGGCACATCACAAGGAGGACGGGTGGGATTAGTCCAACAGGGCCACAGGCTGTAATAGCCCCGCTCACCTGCGAGAGAGTGATACTTCATGTCTTCACAGTCAGCACTGCAGAGAAATCTGGGGATTTGTGGGAGGTCCCCGGGTATATGAAGGGCCGGGAGGAGCCTGTTTTTTGCATGTCTGCAGTGCACAGCGCCATCTGGCGGAGGATAACCTAAGTGTAAGTATTATATCTGGAGCAGGACGTACTGTATACTTAGAATATAATAGGCCAATAAACAATGGGGCAATAAAGAGGGACAATAAAATGGTTGCACAGAGCTCACCTGAAGCATTTCCTGCAGTGCGCAGTAGAAGGTCTTCAAAGTCTGTCCCTATTTCCCTTTCCATCATTCCATGACCGCACTCCAGATGTTGTTGCACGGCCACCCCGTCCCTCAGCGCTCCCAGCATGAGCAAACCCAACAAGCACGACTACTGTGGCTCAAAAGGCTCATTCATGCTGGGACCTCTAAGACACAGGGATGGCCATGCAACTACATTTAGAGCATGGTCATGGAGGAATGGAAAGGAAGGACCTGCTACAGCACACTATACAAATGGAGGAAAGGAACATGGGACAGGCTGCTGGTGAGCTCCTTGCTGCCCTATTGTGGGAACAACCTCAGATCAGAAACGCAGGATCAAGGAGACCTGGCAGCCTTTCAGCAACCTGACTTAGTACAGCTTGTCAGTTCTTATGACTTGACATGTTGCACAGAATCATGTTAAGATTAGCAATGTATAAGCAAGATGGTGGAATTAGCAGTTATTTAAAATACATCAACATTCCTTAAACCGGGCCAATGCCTGTTTTTTCTTTTAACGGTTTTGGTCCCCCAAGCAGCTAATCAAAACAAGCTTGGGGGCATCCAGAATGCTGGAGCCCCCTTGCACATAACCCCCAATATCCTTACATTTACTGCAAGCCAGCACCGGGAACGGTGTTCTGTGATTGGCTGGCCATCGGGCGGTCATGGGAGCAGGCGCCGAGGAGGTGAACATGGTCCCTATGCGCGCTGGTGGCCAATCATGGGACTCCATTTCCGGAGCTGGCTCGTGGTAAAGGTGGTTAGTAGTAGTTGAGCATGTACGTAAGTGGGTGGGTCAGTAGGCAGTTGGATAGGTAGGTAGGAGGGTGAGTAGGTAGGTGGGTAAATTGGTGGGTGGGTCAGTAGGTGGGTAGGTAGACAGTGACTGACTTAACTGCTGATCTGGCCTGGAGAATCCTGTTGTGTGCTGTCCTCAGCACTGTCCACCACTCACCAGCTCCAGTCCTCACCACCTCTCTGCGATGTTCTTGGCACATCCAGTTGGTTGCTAGCCCCCCTAAGTCCAGAGATCCAGGGCTCCAAAGTGGGTCACCCTGGTAATCGATGCACCTCTCCGGGAAGTCCACTTCTGAGCCCTGGTTCTCCAGGACCATGAGGGCAAGGAAGCCCAAACTTACAGGGAATGTAGCGGAGATCTTCAGCTGCAGAACAACATCCACTGATTTTTAGACCATGGTGAGCCACAGTATCGGGACTTTGTAATACTGCCGTTTGGATCCACATACCCTTGCAGAGGTCCTTCTCTTTCCAACTACACCTCCGTCGGTTTTCTAGTCCCCCTGGAACCAAAGCTCCAAATCATCCTGGGAATCCATGCACCTCGTCCAAGATAGTACACTTCTGAGCACAAGATCTTAGGACCTAGGGGGGTAATGACCCACAGGAAGTGTCACTGGAAATTGGAGCACCTCAGGTATATACCACTGCAAGAGCATGGTGGAATAGTGGAATAGGGCTGACCAGACCAAGCAAAATCCTGGTACTGTTGCCTGTGGCCGCCGGGGAGGTATATTTCCAAGTGCCGGGTCCCTGGACCTGGGGGGGGGGTTAACGACCCACTGGAGGTGTCTTTGGAAAGGGGAGAACCTTGTGCATACACATCTATAAGGACATGTGGATCAAGGCCAACCGGACCAAGCACTGCAAATTCCCACTACTGTTACTAGCGGGTGCCAGGGTTGTACACTTCTGAATGGCAAATCTCCAGACCTAGGGGGGCTAATGACTCACTGGATGTTGTTGGAAAGGGGAGAACCTCAGTTATACACCCAAACAAGGGCATGTGGATTGGGGCTGACCGGACCAAGCAGTGGCACCTCAATCTGGTACCCCAGTTATATAGTTGGTGGAGGCCCAGGGGCACTATCTGATAGTGCCCTGGCTAAAGGTGAACCTGGTAGGGGGGTCCCTGGAAAATGGGGGATGCCCTGGGATACCCTGGCTGGGGTGGATTATGTTAAACTAGAGATTTAGTAGTAAGGAGGCCACTAGATGCCCCCATAGGCTAAGAAGTAGAATAGGTATTTTAAGAGAAATGCGTCCTTGCACCCAGGGGTTAACTGGAGTACAGCCCATTCCCCTGATTAGTTAGTAGGATGGAGAGGGGTGCCTGATGTCCGGACGAAGGAAGTGGGCCCTGGTGAGGCAGCCTGATTTATAGGGGCAACCAAGAGGAGCTCGCTACCCAGAGAGGGGGTACCAGGCTGGCAGGAGTTAAGGGAGGCCTGAAGTGTGGTCTGAACTTGGATGTGAAGCAAGGATGAACTGTTTGTTTATGCCTAAATAAAGAGAGGGGCATCCCTCAGTTAAAACTGCACATGCTTGTTTGAATTCCTTCTGCTGCCTACCAGAGTCAAAGGTGATCGTCTACTGTTATACAAGTGTGGTTACATTGCCCCGTCCCTGGCCAACCCCCCCAGCCCAAAGTCCGTGGCCCTGTCCAGAGGGGGCATCCCCAAGTACAGGTATGATTATTCACATCGCCTCTGGGAGAATCATGGGCACAAGCTCACTGCTGGGACAAGGTGAGTTCACCTCCTATTTTATTTTTTATGAAAGTGCCTGAGTGCTAGGAGGGGGGACTTTTAAAATAGATGCTGTTTTTTCTTTTTAATCATGCTATAGCAAGAGGAGCGGGCATTTAAATAATTCTATCCAAGTTCATGGTTTTCTTATACTGCAAGGAAGAGGAATCATGGGTGACAAGTTTTGAATGTACAATTCGCCTTTTACAGGCCACATTTCTCAGCCTGTGCTGTAAAAACAGTTTATTGCAACTCTTCTGCTGTAATGGACAGATACTCAAGCGGGTCATGCTACTGTTCCCCACAGGCTGGCTCTGGAAACAAATAGGTAGACGTGAATAGTTCTCCTTTGTAAAAGCGGAATTTTACAATCAAAAACCTTTCACTCCTGGATTTTTTCCCCCCAGTAGTTTTTTCTTGGCTGGGGTGTAAAACTTTCTAGCATGCTCATATAAATAGCTTTTTACAGAATCCTTTACTTTGTGCAGTTGCAGGTACAAACAGTATAGATTGCTGGTCATATTTCTCTCCTACTCCACTCCAGGGCATCAGGAATTCAGTAACGAATGGGTAAACTCTCAACCGAAGGGCCTGGACAGCAAGACAGAAGGTGTGGTTCCTCCTGGCCTATAAATACTTATGGCTGCACCTCCACAATCCCGTTTCATTCTTGCAGCTGGACTGGACTGTAAAGGTGTACCTGGATTTATTTTAATTTGATTATTTTTTACTCAAGAAGCAGGGGAATTTAACCCTGTATGTCCAGGGATACTCTAGCAATGGCAACTGATGCAGTGACTCTTCCTTGGTCAGCATTCCAGAGTCTCTGTGTATTCCCTCCAGTTCCACTCTTGTAAAAAAGATAGCCCGTGAGGGAGATCTAACCATTCCTGTGGCTCCGCGTTGGCCAAGAAGAAGCTGGTTTTCAGACATAGTAAGGATGACGGAGGGCAACCATTTGCGGTTGCCCGGCGATCCAGATCATCTCACACAAGGGCCTCTTCGACACCCCAATTTACAAGTTCTGGCTTTGACGGCCTGGCTATTGAAACCTCCATCCTGGTTATACAGACCATGATTCAGGCACGAAAGTAAACCTCATCAAAGATTTACTATAGTCTGTATATAATTTACTACAGAGACTCAACTATAGAGAAATGTTTCTGTCTCCAGAATTATGGAATTTTTGCAGACAGGTCTGGATGACGGTCTTCAATTGTTGCTGAGAATAAACTTAGGACATTTTAGCAGGGGGTCATCCTCTCTGCAAGCCTCTTCTGCCTGACTTTAACTTAGTTCTGTCAGCCCTTCAGTGTCCTTCCTTTGTACCACTGGCAGAAGTATCGCTGGGATTGATGACACTTTATTAAGGACATCTTTCTAGAGGCAATTATCTTGGTACGGCGGGTTTCTGAATTAGCATCTTTATCTGTTAAGCCTCCTTATTTAGAGTTGCTTAAGGCCAAGGCTGTCTTCCGTTTTCAGCAGGATTTTCTTCCTAAGGTGGTTTCCCCTTTTCATCTTAATGAAGCGTTGGTTTTGCGCTCCTTGTACGAGGTTGTGCCACCGCAGCCCACTTAGGAGAGAGTCCTTCATTCTCTGGATGTAGTGAGAGCACTAAAATATTATATCTCTGCTACACAAGTCTTCCGTACGTCAGATTCCTTATTTATTATAGCTGAGGGGCCACAGAAGGGTCTTCCACCAGCTAAGTGATGGATTAGACAAGCGGTGATAAAGGCCTATATCTCCAAGGGGAAGAATCCTCCTTTTTGGGATACAGCTCATTCTACACAAGCTATTGGAACATCCTGAGCTTTTCAGCACCAGGCTTCAGTAGAACAGGTATGTAAGGCTGCTTCAGTTCATGTATTTACCAAATTTTATAGGGTAGATGTTAGAGTCTTGGCGGATGCCGCCTTTGGTAGAAAGGTATTACAGACAGTAGTAAGCTAAAGGTTGATTTTTGAATGGTTTACTCCATTTAAGGAATAAGATTTCATATGTAGGATCCCACCCTGAAGTAAGGACAGTTTGGAGGTTCCATTTGAACTGGATTCAGAGAGAAAATACAATTCTGTGATTCCCACCTGTAGAATTGGTTTCTCTTCTATATCCACTCCAGGGCGTCAGACCCTCCATATCTGCCAAGTTACTATATCCATTCCTCAGATGCCTAGTCTTAGTGGAGCTTGTAAATATGTAAATAGTTGTTCTGCATCAAAAAATAAAAAAGATAAGAAAAAATAAAACAAAAGAAAATGCCTTATCCTCCCGGGCGGCTGTTTCTACTGCTTTCCAATGACAGGATTGTGGAGGTGCAGCCAGAAGTATTTATAGGCCGGAAGGAACCACACCTTCTGTGTTGCAGTCCACGCCCTTCAGTCAAGAGTCAACCCATTTGTTACTGAATGCCTGACACCCTGGAGTACATATAGAAGAGAAACCAATTCTATGGGTGAGAATCACAGAATTGTATTTTTGCACTGTTAAAATGTCAGGTTCTGCAAAATAAACCACTGGTGCCAAGGGCAAGTCTTTGGGGTGTCTGTGGTGTATGACAGCAGAGGGTGCCACCGCAGCCCGCTTAGTTTTCTTGTTTTCTTGATTTGCTTAACATTGTTTTATCCCCCCCCCACACACACACCACCCCTGCTACTGTGCTGTCCCTGCTGAGGGAAGAAAGAATATGCCTCCTGCTCTCCTCTGGACCTCGGGCAAGTGAGCAGTGGGCGGAGCCAACAGTGTGCGTCTCAGCACACAAACACCATCATGAGGAGCAACATCAAGCACTGGAAAGGGGAGTATGTTTGTTTTTTTAATAATGCCCAACTGTTACTTATTATTTGGCTTATTTGGCTCTGGCGGTGGAAGTCACCAAACTTGCCATGTTGCTAAAATGGGGGTAGGTGATTATTAACTGTATATTGTTTAATATGCTTTTTTGTGAATGTCATTTGGCGACAGGGGGCCGAGGGGCTCACACACTGAAGTCTTGAACAGGGATGACCCTGGTTGTGCCAGGGGGATTTGATGGGGCTGCGGGTAGAAAAAAACGGTTACCAGTCATGTTTTGGTTCTTGGATATGGGTCTGCAAAAAACAGCAGTTGATGGCAAATAAAGTGATAACTGCATTTATTCATGAACTTATAGACAATAGAGGAGAAAAGCAGAAGAGGTTCCTGCGTCATTATTACTGAAGACTGGCCTCAATTCAATAAGAGTTGAAAAATATTCTCATTGTAGTTAAAAATTTACTTTATGAGAAAAAAACATGAGCATTTGTTCACAGTTGCTGAATCACCAGCTAGGAAAATAATATACATCGATGGTACTTTTTTCCCAAAAAAAGCAGAGTGTCCGCAATTACTTCTAGTCTACCATAAATATAGAACTTAGATCACTGTCATGCTGCTATAAAATTTAGCAGGGTGACAAATGATGTTGCTGATCTGCACTTAAAGTGAGCTTCCCATAATATTAACCCACAAGGGTTTATTTTTGTGTACCAAAATGATGTCCAGAGCTGATAGTAATTATCTCTTATATTAGAACATGTGAAAAGCAGTTTTCAATACCTGCAATAAATTGCCATTGGCAAGTACCGGTACTCCAATTCTGTACACCAAGGAGAGAGATGAGAGTCCTGTACAGTACCCTGCTGCTGGGCATGTGTAAGGCAGCAGCCATAGCAGCAGTGTTCTGTGTGTAGAGGACTCACTTCTCTCTTCTTGGCATCTGTTGCCAATGACAGCAGGTAGTGAAAAAGGCTTTCATAAAACTTTCCATGAAAAGTGAACTTACCCTTTAATGTCATTGACCAGGCAGTAAATTATAAAAAGATTTACTCCCCTTTTCTCCCCTGCAGATGATTGCTCTTATTCTGAAATTTACCTGATCAGCAGATCCAAATCCTGCGCTGCCCGGCCCATCATCCATTACTTATTTATTTTCGTTGACGGGCCTTTCCTGTGGCATGAATGTGAATGTGGCATGTCCCCTCCATTCACTGCAATAGGGGTAGTGTACAAGATCTTGATACACTTTTGTTATGATCCATAAGTGTCAAAATTACCTGTACAGCCTCCACCGTGAGTTCAGGTCTAGAGCCCAGATATCTATTATTTGATCAGCTTCAGCCTTTGTCATAGCTTCTGCTTTCTTCAGCTCACTTTTTATTCGTTGCTTAATCTTTTTTTTCTGTTCCCGGGTCATCTTAAAAAAAAAAGTTGAATCAATAAATAGACCTAAGTCACTAAATATTTCCATTGCAGTGGTATTTTTTTAGTGTTGGATAGAATGTTGCTGTCTCACTTTTTGAATGTGTGCAGAATGTCCCGCTAAATACCTCATAACAGGCAGCATGTAGAATATCCCCCTAATCACCACTTAACAGGCAGCATGCAGAGTATCTCCCAAGTCACCCCATTACGGGCAGTATGGCAGAATCCCCTATCACCCCTTTACAGGCAGTGTAGCAGAATCCCCCTCTCCCAATACAGACAGTGTGGCAGAATTCTCTACCAAATCCCTTATATTACAGGCAGTGTGGCAGAATATTGTCAGCCCCCCTATTCGCCCATTATAGGCAGTGTGGCAAAATATGCCCTCCCTATTCTCCCATTACATGCAGTGTGGCAAAATCCCCCATCACCCAATTACAAGCAACAGTGGGGACGACACACAATGGAGAAGCAGTGAGTGAGCAGGCTAACATCCCTGCAGGTGGCTTGCCCTCCCCCAGGCTGCCCGCTGCTTCTTTATCGTTCGGTGGCTGTGGAAGCTCTAGTTTTTTAAGTTTTATTTTTTACTATAAGGCACCCCCCCCCCACACACACACACACACTGGGGATGGGGGGGGTGCCTTATAGAGTGAAAAATATGTATTCTTAGTATACAGTACGTCCTGCTCCAGATAGATTACTTACACTTGGGTTATCCTCCGCCAGATGGCGCTGCACTGCAGAGACATGCAAAAACAGGCTCCTCCCGGCCCCTCAAATACCCGGGGACCTCCCACAAATCCCCAGATTTCTCTGCAGTGCTTACTGCGAAGACATGAAGTATCACTCTCTCGCAGGTGAGCGGGGCTATTAAAGCCTGCGGCCCTGTGGGACTATTCCCACCCGTTCCTTGTGTGATGTGCCTCCCAGCCTGGGCTGCGCTGGTCGGGTGAAGGTAGGCAGCACCGTGTGTGCTTAAAGAGCGTTGCTCCACCGCAATCCCCCACCAAAGGGTAAGCGGTAGAGGCTGATGCTGAGCCTTTATGGGATGCCCCTCCCGCATTATTGCCCCATGCCTCATGTAGCGGTGGGTCCTGTACAGAGGGCCGCCATCCTCCCTCATTCTCCCTGTAGCCTTCGGGGGGGGAAAGAAGGGGGGGGGGTGTGGGTGAGTGTGTCACTGTTTCGTGCAATTTGGCTTTTGGTCTGTTTTGACTAGTATATGTGGTGTCAGCCGCCGCGCTGACTTGTCTTTTTACTATTACAATTGCCGCCGCGCGCGTCTTTTCATTCATTTGGATGTTCCGCGCCTGGTGGCGGCGTTACCTCAGACGCTTCTGCGTTATCATTGGCTGCTTGTCTGTGGGCTTCACGCTCTTCGGGGGGGCGGGGCCTGGCTTGGCGCGCTTTGCGTCACGGCCCGCTCTGGCCCGCCCTTTCGAGGTTCGCTTAGCGCCATTTTGTCAGGTTGGCTTTATGCTCATTCCTTACTGTGTATGGTTTTGACGCCCCTTTTCCATACAGCAAAATCGCATTTGGAATTTCCAGGGCAGGCACATTTCCATAACCTTGTGCTCAAGGAATGGGAGTGCCCCTGTAAACCTCCCGGGGTTCCAAAGAGTTGGGATAGGAAGTATGCCTTTCCTGCTGAGGTGGTTAAATGTTGGTCATCCCCCCCCCCCCCCCCCCAGGGTGGATGCCCCGATCCTAGGGCTATCTAACACCTCTGTCATGCATTCCCCTGATTCTACCACCCTGCGGGATGCTGAGGGCCTACGCATTGACCAGCTGGCCTCCCACGCCTTTGCATGTGCGGGGACGGCGCTGCGCCCGGTCTGTGCCTCTGTTATTACTGCTGTGGCCACTAGATCCCTTATCAGAAATATGCTTAATAGTGCCCCTGATGATTTGCCTTGTGAGGTGTTTAATGCACTCTCCAGTTGTGCTGCTTTTGTAAATTTTGTCCTTGCAGCATTGGATGATACCATCAGAATGTGTGCCAGAACTTCTGCCCTCGTGGTGGCTATACGCCGCTCGGGTTTGGCTGCGCCAGTGGGCTGCTGACAAGGCTGCAAAGAAGGCCCTCACTGGGCTTCCATTTAAGGGGCTACGCCTGTTTGGGGACCACCTGGACCTTTTTGCTAAGGGAGGTAAGTTACCCCAGCGCAGACGCCAGTCCCGGCCCTTTCGGGGTCAGGGTTCCTTCTCCTCCCCTTACCGTGGTGCAGGACAGGGAAGGGGGGCATCTTTCCCTGGGGCCCGGGGAGTTTTCTGGGGAAGAGGTAGAGGATGTGGTAAAGATTCTCAACAAGTTTTGTCAGGGGCAGTCGCTTTCGCATGGAGACTCTGCGCCTTGCCGTCAGTTCCCCGCGCAAGGGGGATTTCATGACTTCTGTGGACATCAAAGATGCTTACCTTCACATTCCTGTGTTCCCAGGTCGTCACAAGTTCCTCAGGTTCGCTCTGATGGTTCAACATTACTAAGTTGTGGCCTTGGCCTTCGGTTTCACTTCAGCTCCCAGGGTGTTCACCAAGGTGCTGGCTGGCGGGATGTCTCTACTCAGATGTCAGGGTGTCAGCGTGCTTCCCTATCCGGACGACATCCTCATCACTTCCCAGTCTCTACATCAGGCAGAGTTGGATACTCAGCTGGTGGTGCCCGTTCAGGAGTTATTTGGATGGGTGATCAACCACCCCAAGTCCTCACTGTCCCCTTCTTTGGTAACTCCATTGCTAGGAATGAATCTGGATACAGTTCAGGTACGGATCTTCCTGCCTCAGCAGAAGGTGGACAATCTGATTGCACAGGCTCAGTCTCTCCTAGCTTGTCCCCATCCCTCCATTAGGCAGGGGATGCAGCTGGTGGGCTGATGGTGGTGTGCTTCGCAGCGGTCCCTTGGGCTCAGTTCCACTTGAGGCCTCTGCAACTTCACCTATTGTCTGTATGGGGCAAGGTCCCAGCGCCCCTGGACAGGGTCTGTGTGCTCTCCCCCCTGGTCAGGAGGTCCCTCTTGTGATGGATGGACTCAGGGAACCTGTTGGGGGGGCAGATCTTTTCTTGCCCTTCCTGGGAGGTGGGGTCCTCAGGAGGCCCACACTCCTATCTTTGTCTTGGAGCTGCAAGCGCTCAGGTTAGTTCAGGCTCGCTTGACTGCTCATCTTCAGGGCCTGCCTGTCCAGGGGCGCCCAGACAACCAGACGGCAGTTGCCTACATTAATCTTCTGGGAGGGACCCGGAGCAGGAGGGCCCTCCAGGTAGTGTTTCTGATCCTGACCTGGGTGGAGAACAAAGTTCCCTGCATATCAGTGGTGTACATTCCGGGGGTGAAAATTCTGCTGGCAGACCCTCTGAGCAGGAGGACCTCTTGTCAGGGAGAATTGTCCCTCTGCAACAGGGTGTTTCAATCTCTGTGTCACCGTTGGGGTCAGCCAGATGTGGATCTGTTTGTGTCTTGTCACAATCACAATCTCCCGGCCTTTTGTCTCCCTGTCCCAGGATCCTCTGGCCTTGACCTCGGATGCTTTTGCACTGTCATGGCTAGACATTCAGTTCCTGTGTGTCTTGTCTTCATTTCCCCTGCTGTGCAGGGTTCGGCGCAAGATTGCTCTGGTAGGGGGGCCAGTGATTCTGGTGGCCCCCAGGTGGCCAAGAAGAGTGTGGTTCGCAGACGTGGTGCAGATGGCAGTAGACAGTACGTTCTGCCAGGGGCGCCAGATCTGCTCACTCAGGGCCCCTTACGCCATCCCAATTTACAATCTCTGGCTTGATGGCCTGGCTGCTGAATCCTCCATCTTGATGGAGAAAGGCTTGTCCGCCTTGGTGGTTGATACCATGGAGAAGGTTAGGAAGAAAACTTCTTCTTCCATCTCTTACAGGGTATGGCGTATCTACATTGACTGGTGTGAGTCTAGGTCTCTTCCCTGTCGGGTGTTTTCAGTTCCCAGGGTTCTGGAGTTCTTACAGCATGGGTTGGAGTCGGGACTTCAACTCAGTACTGTGAAGGGTCAGGTTTTCTTTTTTCTGCCCTGTCTGTTTTCTTTCAGAAGTCTTTTGCTCAGCATTCTTTGGTTAAGACCTTCTTCCAGGGGATTACTCATGCGCGTCCCCCACGTAAACCTATGGTCCCTGTTTGGGATTTGAACTTGGTTTTGGCTGCCTTGCAGGGTGCTTCCTTTGAACCTATACAGGATGCTGCTCTGGCTGTGCTTACCCTCAAGGTTGTCTTTCTGGTGGCCATTACTTCGGTCAGGCGTGTGTCTGATTTGGCGGCTCGGTCTATTCAGCCCCCATACTAAGAGACACCAGGCCAAGGTGGTGTTCCGCTTTAAGCCAGATTTTCTGCCTAAGGTGGTGTCTGCTTTTCATCTACATCAATATATTTTTCTTCCTTCATTGTGTCCTAATCCTAGCAACGCTAAGGAAAGGGTTCTGCATTCCTTGGATGTGGTCAGGTGTCTGAAGTATTGCCTGGTAGTCACTGCGTCATTCGGGAAAACTGATGCTCTTTTTGTGGTCCCTTCTGGGCCCAGGAAGGGTTTGGCTCCTGCCAAGTCTATTATTAGCAAATGGATCCGTCAGGCCATGATTCAGGCCTATTTTTGCTAGGGGAAAGGTTCTTCCCTTTTGCCTTACTACTCATTATACTCGTGCTATTGGTGCCTCTTGGGCCTTCCAGCACCAGGCTTCTGTTGAACAAGTTGCAAGGCCGCTACTTGGTCTTCTGTTCATACCTTTTCAAAGGTTTTACAAGGTTGATGTTAGGGCCTCAGCTGATGCTGTTTTTGGCCGCAAGGTTTTGCAGGCGGCAGTGGTTTAAACTGTCTGCTGTCACCTTTTTTGTTGGGGATCCCACCCTACTTTATGGACAATGCTATTGGATGTCCCAAGTGTAAGTAATCTAACTGGAGCAGGACGTACTGTATACTAAGAATAATACAATTCTGTGAAATACTCACCTATAGAATTGGTTTTGCATTATTCTGGATCCCCTGTATGGTGATTGTTATCATTTTTATAGTTCCAGTTTGGGTGGTTAAATTCTCCCGGCTTCTCGTTCACTGCTTTTCAATGCTGGGGATTTGTGGGAGGTCCCGGGTATTTGAGGGGCCGGGAGGAGCCTGTTTTTGCATGTCTCTGCAGTGCAGCACCATCTGGCGGAGGATAACCCAAGTGTAAGTAATCTATCTGGAGCAGGACGTACTGTATACTTATAATACCAATTTCCAATGACATCACTATAGCCCCTGTAACACTCATAGTTTTTGTTAGATTAACTTCCATTTTGATCATGAATCTGTTTCTCCCAAACTGGGTCACGGAAATAACATAAAAATAAAATTTGTTATAGTCCTTTTATGCTGTTAGAACTAAAATAAAGGACTGAAGTAAGACTTTAAGTGGTGTTCTTAAAAACTAAAAGCCTTCCCTTTTCTACTTTAGGAACTGAAAGTGAAGAGCAGAAGTAAACTCAAGTTGCCATAAATAAAAGCAATTTATCCAACAAATCATTTAGGGTAAACTAATCTCCCTCTAGTTATTAGCATTCTGAATAACCCTGTATCTGAGCCACTCTATCTAAAGCAAAACCACAGCGAGCAGGGGTGAACCAATAGGGGAGGGAGGGGGGTTTGTGTCCAGAGCCGCCCCCCCTCCAGGCAGACTGAAGCCCCATAAAGATCCTTAAGGGGCCCAGATTGGGAGCAATGTAGAAATAGCTGCTGGTGCCGCTCTCCGATGTTCCTCTGCAGGAATAGCTGAGACTGGCACCAGGCCAAATCAGGATGCCTCAGGGACAAAGACCTATCACCAGAATAGTGAAAATTCTAGTGATGGGCAATGTTCCCTCTAAGCCGGAGCAGCAGCTGTGCGGAGTAGTGAGGAAGCTGGGCAATGCCCAAGTGTGCTGGCAGCCGCATCCCCTGCCTCTAACAGGGAGCGTGCCCGCGCCAGCCATTCACAAATGCCTGGCGTGAGCATGCGCCCTGCTAAAGGGATAGCGGGAATGCGCTCGTGCACGCGCTGTTGGACCAGGACGGAAGGTGAATTTTTGGGTGACCTGGGAGGTTTCACACATGGGGGCATCCAGATTCTGGATGCCCCGGGAGGAGGGAATCAAGCAGCCCTGGAATCTTATAAATTCCAGAGCCAATCTCTGTGGGTTTTGGTCCACTTTAATGGAATCCCAGCCACACACATCGGCAGCAGGTGGCATAACTTGCATCCTGCAGCTGTGTGCAGCCACGCACAGCCAAAAGAAAATGCAAGTGATGCCGCTGCTGGCCGCACATGTGCTGTGGGCTTGCACAGCTTTCTGTGGCTGGATGGCTGGGTTTCAACTTTCCCGGGTTTTGTTCCATTCCCCTCCAGGGCATCCTAAATTGGGGCAGGCGGGGCTGAGCGGAGGGGCATGCGCGCACCTTACATGGAACACTGGTGAAGGGTTCACTTTTTTTTTTATAACCTCACAGCATACAATCTCACACAAATATAATAATGATAAAATATGTGTCAAATGCAAACAGATAAGACATTGCAGGAAATATGGCTAGTTTGCTTATTAAAAATAATGTGTAGTTTGCTTAAAGTGGAAATCCAGTCTCAAGGTCACCCCCCATCCTGCTATCCTCCCCGGGCACTGCGGCAGGACGGAGAGGGTTACAAGAAAAAATACAATTCTGTGATTACTCACTTGTAGAATTGGTATTATGAGTATACAGTACGTCCTGCTCCAAATATAATACTTACTATCGGGTAATACTCCGCCAGATGGCGCTGGACTGCAGAGACATCAAAAACAGGCTCCTCCCAGCCCCTCAAATACCCAGGGACCTCCCACAAATCCCCAGCATTGAAAAGCAGTTAACGAGAAGCCGGAGAATTAAAACAACCCAAACTAGCAACTATAACAATAATAACAATCACCATACAGGGGATCCAATGATAATGCAAAACCAGGGGTGGGGTGAAGCAGGACATACTGTATACTCATAATACCAATTCTACAGGTGAGTTATCACAGAATTGTATTATTCTTAGTATATAGTACGTCCTGCTCCAGATATAATACTCACTATCGGGACATCCAATAGCAGTGTCCATAAAGTAGGGTGGGATCCCCAAAAAGGTAACAGCAGACAGTTTAAACCACTGCCGCCTGCAAAACCTTGCGGCCAAAGACAGCATCAGCTGAGGCCCTAACATCAACCTTATAAAACTTTGAAAAGGTATGAACAGAAGACCAAGTAGCGGCCTTGCAAACTTGTTCAACAGAAGCCTGGTGCTGAAAAGCCAAAGAGGCACCAATAGCACGCGTAGAATGAGCAGTAAGGCGGAAGGGAGGATTCTTCCCCTTAGCAGAATAGGCCTGAATCACAGCCTGACGGATCCATTTGCCGATAGTAGACTTGGCAGGAGCCAAACCCTTCCTAGGACCAAAAGGGACCAAAAAAAGAGCATCAGTTTTTTTGAAAGGTGCAGTAGCCACCAGATAGTACTTCAGACACCTAACCACATCCAAAGAATGCAAAACCCTCTACTTAGCATTACTAGGATTAGGGCACAATGAAGGAAGAACAATGTCCTGATTCAAATGAAAGGCAGACACTACCTTAGGCAGAAAATCTGGTTTGAAACGAAACACCACCTTGTCCTGGTGTCTCTCATAGTAGGGGGGCTGAATGGAAAGCGCCGCCAACACACGCCTAACAGAGGTGATAGCCACCAGAAAGACAACCTTGAGCGTAAGAATGTCCAGGGTAGCATCCTGCACAGGTTCAAAGGGAGCACCCTGCAAAGCTGACAAAACCAAGTTCAAATCCCAAACAGTCACCATAGGCTTACGTGAGGGACGCACATGAGTGACCCCCTGGCACCCTGCAAAGCTGACAAAACCAAGTTCAAATCCCAAACAGTCACCATAGGCTTACGTGGGGGACGCACATGAGTGACCCTCCTGATCAGAGGGTGCTGAGCAAAGGACTTCTGGAAGAAAACAGCCAGAGCAGAGACCTGCCCCTTCAGAGTTCTTAGTTGGAGCCCCAAGTCCAACCCATGCTGAAGGAACTCCAGAATCCTGGGAATAGAGAACACACGACAGGGAAGAGACTTAGACTCACACCAGTCAATGTAGGCACGCCAAACCCTGTAGTAAATGGAAGAAGACTTCTTCCTAGCCTTTATCATGGTATCAACCACTGAGGTAGACAGCCCCTTCTCCATCAAGATGGAGGTTTCAGCAGCCAGGCCGTCAAAGCCAGAGTTTGTAAATTGGGATGGCATAGGGAGCCCTGAGTGAGCAGGTCTGGCACCAAGGGCAGAGCGTACTGATCTACTGCCAGCTGTACCACGTCTGCGAACCACACTCTTCTTGGCCACCTGGGGGCCACCAGAATTGCTGGCACCCCTTCCAGAGCAATCTTGCACAGAACCCTGCCCAGCAGAGGGAATGGAGGAAAGACATACAGGAACTGAAAGTCCTGCCATGACATTGCTAGGGCATCCACGGTCAAGGCCAGAGGACCCTGGGACAGGGAGACAAAGGCCGGAAGCTTGTGATTGTGACGGGACGCAAACAGATCCACATCTGGTTGGCCCCAACGGTGACAAAGGGATTGGAACACCCTGTTGCATAGGGACCATTCTCCCTGGCGAGAGGTCCCCCTGCTCAGAGAGTCTGCCAGGAGATTTTCCACCCCCGGGATGTACACAGCTGATATGCAGGGGACATTGGTCTCCGCCCAGGTCAGGATCAGAGACACTTCCTGGAGGGCCCTCTTGCTCCAGGTCCCTCCTTGATGATTGATGTAGGCAACTGCCGTCTGGTTGTCCGAGCGCACCTGAACAGGCAGGCCCCGAAGGTGAGTAGTCAACTGAGCCAGGACTAACCTGATTGCCCGAAGTTCCAAGACGTTGATAGGTGTGTGGGCCTCCTGAGGGCCCCACCTCCCCTGGGACCGCAGGGACTTCCAGAAACCCCCCAACCTGACAGACTGGCATCCGTGGTGACTGTCTCCCAGGAAGGGGTCAGAAAGGATCTGCCCCCCAACAGATTCCTTGAGTCCATCCACCACGAGAGGGACCTCCTGACCAGGGCGGAAAGCACACAGACCCTGTTCAGGGACGCTGGATCCTTGTCCCACACTGACAAGAGGTGGAGTTGCACAGGCCTCATGTGGAACTGGGCATAAGAGACCGCCTCGAAGCACGCCACCATCAGGCCCACCAGCTGCATTCCCTGCCTGATGGAGGGATGATGACAAGATAGCAGAAACTGGACCTGTGCAATCAGACTGTCCACCTTCTGTTGAGGAAGGAAAATCCTTGCCTGAACTGTATCCGGATTCATTCTTAGAAAGGGAGTCACCAATGAGGGGGACAGCGAAGACTTGGGGTGGTTGATCACCCATCCAAAAGACTCCAGGGTGGACACCACCAGTTGAGTATCCAATTCTGCCTGATGTAGAGATTGGGATGTGAGGAGAATGTCGTCCAGATAAGGCAGCACGCGGACTCCCTGAAACCTGAGCAGAGACATCATGCCCGCCAGCACCTTGGTGAACACCCTAGGAGCTGAGGTGAGACCAAAGGGCAATGCCACAAACTGGTAGTGTTGATCCTCCAGAGCGAACCTGAGGAACCTTTGATGACCTGGAAATACAGGAACATGAAGGTAAGCATCTTTGATGTCCACAGAAGTCATGAAATCCCCTGGGCGCAGGGAACTGATGGCAGAGCGCAGAGTTTCCATGCAAAAGCGCCTGCTCCTGACAAATTTGTTGAGGATCTTCAAGTCCAGGATGGGCCTGAGTGACCCATCTTTTTTTTGGGTACTGTGAATAGGAATGGAATAGAAGCCCTTGCCTTTTTCTCTTAAGGGGACCTTGCAGATGACCCCCAGCTCCAGGAGGCCTTGCACTGCTTGCACTAGCTCCTGAGCTGACACAGGGTCCTGAGGAATCCGGGATCTGATGAATCTTGGGGGGGAGGGGGGGCAGGCAGCAAACTCTATCTTGTAACCGGAGGACACTACCTCCTGAATCCATCGGTCTGAGACATGAAGCCTCCAGACGTGAGCAAAGTGCTGCAGCCGTCCCCCCACCCGGATGGGTGAGGGCGCCCCATCATGCCTGAGGGGGCTTGGGAGAGGACTTAATCTTGGGGCCCCAGAAGGAGCCAGGACGTCCACGTCCTCTGCCCCTACCCCAGAAGTCTCCCCGGGCCCCAGTAAAGGAAACCCCCCTCCCTTGTCTAGCACCACGGTAGGGGGAGGAGAAGGAGCCCTGACCCCGAAAGGGTCGAGACTGCCGCCTGCGCTGGGGTAACCTGCCTCCCTTAGCAAAGCAAAAAAGGTCCAGGCGGTCCCCAAACAGGCGTAGTCCTTTGAAGGGAAAACCAGTGAGGCCTTCTTGGCAGCGTTGTCAGCAGCCCACTGGCGTAGCCAAACCGAGCGGCGTATAGCCACCACAAGAGCAGATGTTCTGGCACACATTCTAATGGTGTCATCCAAGGCAGAGAGGACAAAATTTACAAAAACATCACAACTAGAGAGTGCATTAAACACCTCACAAGGCAAATCATCAGGGGCACTATCAAGTATATTTCTGAGCAGGGCATGGCTAGTCCCCACAGCGCCGCCCCCACACATGCAAAGGCATGGGACGCCAGCTGGTCAATGCGCCGGTCCACAGCATCCAGCAGGGTAGTAGAGTCAGGGGAGTGCATGACAGAGGTGTTGGATAACCCCAGGACCGGGGCATCCACTTCGGGAGGGGATGACCAACACTTTACCACATCAGCAGGAAAGGGATACTTCCTATACCAACTCTTAGGTACACCGGGAAGTCTACTGGGCTGTTCCCATTCCTTGAACACCAGGTTATTGAAATGTGCTTGCTCTGGAAATTCCAAGAGTGACTTAGCAGTATGAAAAAGTTCCCCCCTTTGCCTGGGAGCCGCAACAGGGGGGGAAATAGACAGAACCTCAAAAATCTGGGCCAGCAATCTATCAGTATCATCCGGGGTCCAGGGGTCAGAGCCAGAATCATCATGACCCCTGGACCTCTCATCAGATGACCCTGAGTCAGAGAATAGCTCCCCTTCGTCCGAAGGGGAATAGCCACATAAATGCCAAAACTCATCAGTTTCCATAGGGAAAAGAGTGACATTAGGCGTTAAGTGCCGCTTTTTAGCAGGGGCCTTACTCGCCAAGGTATTAGCAATTAACTTCTCAACACTAGCCAGTCTAGAAGACACATCAGGCTGAGAATCCCCACTTGTATGCAACTCAGTAGGAGTGAGATTTAAGCTTGGGGGGGTAGGTGAAGTGAGACGAGGTGCAGGCCCAGCCACTGGAAGGCCAGATTGCAGCACAAGCACCTGCTCAGCACAGGGTACACAGACCCGCGCCTTGTCAGCGTCAGCATGAGGCTGCCCACACGTTACACACAGCCGGGCTTGTCCCGAAGGAACCCTGGTCACATTATCCTGAGATGCCTCCATATGGTGATTATAGCGGCACTATAGGCCGATAGGGATTAACGCTAAATAGCAACCCGGGATGCCCCAATAACCCGCTAGGGAAGTGGGAGTAATTACACTAGGCCCCACAAGTTAACCAACTAACAGAGGGCCGGGAGAAGTCAACGGATTCGCCCGTCTGAAAGACACAATCAAATGAGCCGTAAGCAGACAATAATAAAAAAGTGGTATAAAGCCGCCCGCAAGGGGACTTACGGACCACGGTAGGTAGAGGTCCGTCAAGCAGAAGCCGACCAAGCAGACAAAATAGCGTTGGTACACCTTGCACAAGCCATGACGCGGAACACGCCAGAGACAGGCCCTGCCCCCCCAAGAGCGCGAAGCCAACACGTGACAAGCAGCCAATGACTGCGAGCCGGCGGCGGCTGCAACTTTAAGTGCAGTAATAATAAGTCAGCGCGGAGGCCGACACAAAGCGATGTAATAAAGCACAAAGCCAGTACACTTATATACATACATACACGCACACACACACACGCCCCCCCCCCCCCCCTCTTTTCCCCTCGAAGGCTACAAGGAGAGTGAGCTAAAAAATCACATGGGAAAAGTGTGTGTGTGTGTGTGTGTGTGTGTGTGTGTGTTTTAGCACTGTTCAACAGCACAAGAAGCGCAGGAAGCTAGCTTGTGGCAAGTCTTTGCTTTTAAAATAGATGGTGTAATCTTCAAATTCGGCCATTGTTGATTTTCAGCTGGTTATTCACTCAATGGTATTTTTCAGTAGCTAGCTCCAGCTCTGTCTAGAGAGACAACACTTTGATTGCACAGGCTGGAGTTTCTTTGTAAACACTCCCCTGTGCTGAGCTGCCTCACCTACGCTTGTGTGCAAGCCTAACTGCTGCTAAAGCCATTACTTGTGGCTGGAGCAGCTGGCCTGTTGTCCAGCCTTCTTTGGAGCCTTGACTCTGGATATGCTAGG
The DNA here is from genome assembly GCA_027917425.1 of Gastrophryne carolinensis. Taxonomy (NCBI): domain Eukaryota; kingdom Metazoa; phylum Chordata; class Amphibia; order Anura; family Microhylidae; genus Gastrophryne; species Gastrophryne carolinensis. The sequence continues at coordinate 115,073,953 of CM051243.1, forward strand.
TTTTGACTACTGAAGAAAATCTGTCTTATAGATACACAGATATATGTATTGGTTTTGAGTGATGTGTATGTTTGGCTTATGTCCTCCTGCCCTTATGTTCAGGTTTTGTGTTCCACTTCGAGGTGGACCTGGATTCATGTTACCTGGCTCTATGTGTTAAAGACCAACAACATAGAAACATAGAAGGTTGATGGCAGAAGTAGACCTTATTCTCCATCTAGTCTGCCCTTAAATAGTCCTAAAGGATTTAAAAAAAAAAATAAAAAAAAAAATCCTCCCACTTGGGACTTGAAGGGGCATCCCAGGTAGCTTTAACAGCGTAATTCCCTCTGGTCATTGCGACTACCTTAAAGATCACCATATGGAAGCTTCCCAGGATACCGGGCTTAGGCTCCCCTCGGGGCAGTCCCGGCAGTGTGTGGATTGTGGGGTATCCCTTGTGGGGGATAATGTACTTGTTTGCATACCTCAGCAGGCCATAACGCAGCAGTTGGGGGCCCAGGCCTCTTGGTCTGTGGCCCTGGCCTTTTCTCCTACCCCACCCCGCCTTATCTGTACCCCAGATGATGTTGTCACAGTTGGGGAGTCGCAATCTGATATGTGTGCCAAATGGCCAATATTTAGAAAGTTATTTCTAGCTCTGTGGCCAGAAAGGCCTCGGCTAAAGAAAAAATAAATAAATAAAAGAAAAACCTCCCACTTGGGACTTGAAGGGGCATCCCGGGTAGCAATTGCGTAAAACCCAGATATACTTGGCGACTATAATCAATATCAATCAAATAAGCATTTCAGGTTAATGGGCTTGCAATTCCCTTGTTTGGGATAACGCAGTTCTTGCGTCCCTTGTGCACAATTAACCATTATGCAGCAAACTGGGGCCCAGGCTTCAGGGTCTGCGGCTACTGCCTCTTCTCCTACTCCGCTGTGTCTTGTCCGTACCCCCAGTGATATTGTCATGGGTGGTGAGTCGCATTCTGATTTATGTGCCAGATTGGCTCATGTTGAAGGATTTATGTCTACCTCTGTGGCTAAGAAGGCCTCAGCTAAAAGAAAGCATTTGACTCATGCCGTCTTGGCAAGTGAGTTGGACAATTGCGAATTGCTTGATTGGTCTGACCCTTCTCAGTTCGAAGAAGGGGAATTATATGAGGATTCAGATGTTTCTGACGAACAGCAATTTGTTGGTACTGAAAGTGAGCAGGGTGAAGAGAGTGTTGTGGTTACCCCAAAAGCTCTTGCCCAGTTATTTGACGTTTTTGTTACTACTCCTCCTGAAGTAGTCCCTCTCAAGAGAGGGGAATTCTTTGGAGCCTCTAAACCTCGTTTGGAATTTCCAAATCAAAAGCATTTTGATTATATTATTTTTAAAGAATGGGAGAAGCCTGCGTGGCTTCATGGCATTCCCTTGGGCTGGGACACAAAAGTATCCCTTTCCAGCTGATACGGTTAAACGTTGGTCATCACCTCCTGAGGTGGATGCCCCTGTACTTCCTGACTCCACTACACTCAAGGATGGAGAGGACAAACATATTGATCAAATGGCGTGCCACGCTTTTTCCAGTGTAGGCTCGGCCTTGCGGCCTGTTGGCGCTTCGGCGCTTATGTCGGTTGCTATTAGGTCTGTTGTGAGAGACCTAATGAATAACTCAGGGCTTGATCCAGCCTCTGATGAGTACGCCGCTCTTAAGCAATGTGAGATGTTTGCATCTTTTCTACTTTCTGCTTTAGATGATACTCTGCTCATGTGCAGCAGAACCTCTGCCTTGTTAATCGCCATTCGGCGGTCAGTATGGTTGCGGCAGTGGGCGGCGGATGTTGTAGCCAAGAAATCGCTTACATCGCTTCCGTTTGTGGGATTGTGCCTATTTGGAGAAAAATTGGGTTCTGGAAGTAGTTTCTTCCGGTTACAAACTGGAATTCGAGTCCCGGCCTCCTCCCAGATTTTTCATGTCCCGGATGCCGTCAGATCCGGCAATTGCGCAGCAGTAGCGAATTTGTTAAACATGGCTGTCATCTGCCTAGTGCCTCCGGCGGAAAGGGGTTTGGGGTTTTACTCCAACCTATTCACGGTACCCAAGAAAGACGGCTCTGTTCGGCCTATCCTAGACCTAAGGAGACTCAATCATGGATCATTCCGCATGGAGTCACTGCGATCAACGATCGATGCTCTCCATCAGGGGGACTTCATGACATCCATAGACATCAAGGATGCTTATTTGCACATTCCTATTTTCCGGGTCACCAGAGATTTCTCAGGTTCTCGATAGAAGACCAGCATTATCAACTTGTGGCCCTGCCATTCGGCCTTACCTCGGCCCAAAGAGTCTTTACCAAGATGCTGGCAGGAGTGATGGCTATATTCAGGGTCCAGGGCATCCGCATTGTGCCTTTTCTGGATGATCTTCTTATCGCGGCCTCCTCCCTCGAACAATCAGAGTTGGACACCAGGATGGTGGTCTCTACGCTAGAGAGGTTCGGATGGGTAATAAGTTACCCCAAATCCTCTCTCTGTCCATCCAGGGAAATTCCCTTCCTGGGCCTGATTCTGGAATGGTTCTGATTCAGGACTTGATTCGTCTATTCTTGTCCAACCCTCGTCAGTCTATCTGTCTAGGGATGAGACTAGTGGGATTGATGGTAGCTGCATTCGCGGCAGTCCCGTTTGCCCAGTTTCACATAAGGACGCTTCAGCTCTTCCTCTTGGCAAAGTGGGACAGGTGCCCACTATCATTAAATCAGACTTGTCTATTGTCTCCCCACGTTTTGCAGTCCCTTCAGTGGTGGTTAATATCGCACAACCTCCAGAAGGGCAAGTCATTTCTGACTCCGCGTTGGGAACTGGTTACCACGGATACCAGCCTGGAAGGCTGGGGGGGCTTCTGGAAGAAGCATCAGTTCCAAGGATTGTGGGGGCCTCAGGAGGCTCATTCTCCAATCTATGTATTAGAGCTTCGGGCCATACGTCTTGCTCTACTTCGACTGACCCATTTCTTACAGGGTCTGCCAGTTTAGATTCGGTCAGACAACCAAACAGCTGTTGCATACATCAATCACCAGGGAGGAACTCGCATTTGGGGTGCCCTCCGGGAAGTGTCTGTGATCCTTCAGTGGGCAGAGATCAATGTTCCCTGCATATCAGCAGTTTTTACATTCCGGGGATAGAGAATGTGGAGGCAGACTCCCTGAGCAGGGGATGTTCTCGCCAGGGAGAATGGTCTCTCAATCCAAGGGTCTTTCAGTTCCTCTGTCACATATGGGGGACTCCACGGTTGGACCTGTTTGCTTCTCGCCACAGTCACAAGCTGCCAGCTTTTGTGTCTCTATCCCAGGATCCTCTGGCAGTGGCAGCGGATGCCATGTCTCTGGCCTGGAAGGATCTGGGGTTCCTATATCTGTTTCCCCCATTCTCCATGATCAGCAAGGTGGTGCGCAAGTTAGCACTGGAGGAGGCGCCAGCAATTCTGGTGGTGCCAGGGTGGCCAAGACGTCTGTGGTACGCAGACGTCGTAAGGCTGGCAGTGAATCGTTTCCATCTGCCTCTTCTTCCAGATCTCATCACTCAGGGTCAACTTTGTTACCCCAATTTACAAACGCTGGCTTTGACGGCATGGCTGCTGAAGTCTCCATCTTGAAAGAAGAAGGTCTTTCTGATGTGGTTATTCAGACTCTTATTAGAGCTAGGAAGAAGTCTTCCTCTGTCATTTATTACAGGACTTGGAGGTCCTATATTGATTGGTGTGAATCCAGGGCTTTGCCCTGTAGAGTATTTTCTATTCCTAGAATTCTGGAATATCTGCAACGAGGTCTGGATATGGGATTCCAGATTAGTACTTTGAAAGGGCAAGTCTCTGCCTTGGCTATTTTCTTTCAAAGGTCGTTTGCTCTTCATCCTTTGGTTAAGACCTTTTTCCAAGGAGTCGCGCAGGTGCGGCCTCCCAGAAAGCCTATGCTTCCTGTTTGGGACCTTAACCTGGTGCTTTCAGCTATGCAGGCTGCTCCCTTTGAGCCTTTGCAGGATATTCCTCTCCTATTCTTACTCAGAAGGTTGCCTTTTTGGTTGCTATTACTTCTGTCCGCCGAGTTTCTGAACTGGCGGCTTTGTCTATTCTAGCCCCTTATTTTGAGAGGCGTCAAGATAAGGTTGTTTTCCGTTTTAAACCGGATTTCCTTCCTAAGGTAGTGTCTGCTTTCCACCTAAATCAGGATATAGTTCTTCCTTGCTTGTGTCCTAAAACTAGTAACGACAAGGAAAGGGTCTTACATTCTTTGGATGTAGTTCATGGTGTTAAGTATTATTTAGTTACTACTTCGGCCTTCCGCAAGACGGATGCCTTTTTTGTTGTGCCTTCTGGGCCCAAGAAGGGTTTTGCTCCTTCCAAATCTCCCCTTAGTAAGTGGATACGTCAGGCCATCATTGGGGCCTATATGGCTAAGGGGAAGGTTCCCCCTTTTCGTGTCACCGCTCATTCTACTCATGCTATTGGAGCTTCCTGGGCTTCTCTTGAACAAGTTTGCAAGGCTGCGACTTGGTCTTCTGTGCATACTTTTTCTAAGTTTTACAAGGTTGATGTGCGGGCCTCAGCGGATGCTGCTTTTGGCCGCAAAATTCTGCAAGCTGCAGTAATTTAAGTTATGCATTATTCCTTGGGGATCCCCACCCATTATAGACACTGCTATTGGATGTCCCAAGTGTCATGAATATTTGGAAGTGGGGTATGTGACATACTAGGAATAATACCATTTTGTGTGTACTCACCTGTAAAATGGTTATTACGAGTATGTCACACACCCCACTTCCCCCGCCCTTTTTTGTTCTAAGGGATCCTTTATATGGTGATTATTATTTTCAAACTATTTTTCAATTATTGAATATAATTTGCTCTTCCTGGTTTTTCACTGCTTTTTAAAAAGACTGAGGAATAGTGGGAGGAACCCAGTACTTATGGACCAGGAGGGGCTCCTTTTTCCATGTCATCTCTGCAAGATCGCCCTCTACAGGCCGGGTTCCCAAGTGTCAAGAATATTTGGAAGTGGGGTGTGTGACATAATAACCATTTTACAGGTGAGTACACACAAAATGGTATTATCTGGAGCAGGACGTACTGTATACTAAGAATAAAACCCTTACTACGCCCACAGTCCAGGGCTGTTCTCCCGGCAGTCTGGGTCTTGAGGAGGAAACATGTGAAACATGTCACTTGGATGACGCTTTGTCTGTGCAGCAGACGCAGGTGCCTGGAAAAAAAGGTGCTGAACCATAGGCCAAGTAAGTTCTTTTTTTCCTGTTTTTTTTTTTTCAGACCTGGGGTTACCCAGAGACTAGACTTCCGCTTTAAAGAACTATCCCCTTATCCTTACAAACATTAACAAGAAAAGCAAAAAAAGATTAAAGGGTAAGTCCGCTTTTGATTGAGTTTCGGAAAGTTTATATTTTAATGTACCAGACTGATGTATTCAATGTGCTGATTTTAGTATTTTTTTAATTTTTTCTTATGTTAGAAAATGTGTGTTTTATTTTTACTACCTGCAATCTGTTGCTATTGGAAATGTACACCAGTATGTACCAAGTATGTACACCAGAGAGAGAATTAAGTCCTGTACACACAGAACACTGCTGCTGGGCATGTGTAAGGTTGACTGAGCTCCCTCACCTCAGCAGTGGCCATAGCAGCAGTGTTCTGTGTGTACATTACTCACTTCTCTCTTCTTGTGTACGTTGGGAATAGCAACAAATTGAAGGTAGTGAAAGATGCTTCTATGAAACACACATTTTCCCCCAGTGTTCTCCAGGACATCTTAGTAACATTCTCCTCTCCTGTACAGGAAACAAAAAACTGGAAGAGCATTAATAGGCCCACCCTTTCTCTGGCCCTCCGTGTTTTTGTGTTTCCTCTCCAAGAAACATGTGGAGGAGCAATGTTCCATTTTTTGTTTTTTTATCCCCAGGGGTTGATGGCGTGTCCGGATCCCCTTCCAGTGTCGAATGCCAAGGTTTCCCTGTCCTCACTGAGTGCCAGGCTCCAGGGAATGCTGAAGCGATGCTCATGGCTCTACGGGGCAGTGCAGGAGACCAGGTACCTTCGGCGGATGCAGGCAGGTTGGGTATCGGAACACAAATGAGTAGGGCGGCCTCCGGCCCATAGCAAAGGCCAAGTCTTCAGCCTAGTCGTAGCCGAGACTTTTGGGTCACGGTGACGGCATCACGCCGGGATGCGTGGAGTCATTTCCGGGCGCGTGGTGATGGAGGAGGAACAGTGTTGGGCCCAGGAGAGTGGCACTGCAACCGACCGGACGATAGCTGAGATGAGCAGGGCAGATTCCCAGGATAGGTTGAGCGGATCTTATGCCTGCTTCTATCTTTTCGTTTTCCCGGGGGGAGGGGATATGGTTGCCTCCCTTAGAGAACCATTTTTTATTTATGGGGGTATGTTTTCCCTTCTTGTCTTTCAGAAGTATGTTAAGGAAAAGGAGAGGGGGAAGGCATGCTAAGGCCAAAGACCCTAAAGGTGTTAGGGAGTCTAAGGAGATTAAAGAGAAGCTACCCCCTAAAGCCTGTCCTAATTGCTATATGCCCTTTCCATATAGCTGGAATGAAGATCTCTGCGCACTGTCTGGAGGACACTCTTCACTCTATAATTTCTAGTTTTATAAACAACTTGTCTAGCGGCCTGGATAATACCTTTGCTGCTACATTCCACATTGTAGGGATTGGGGAAATTTAAAGGGGTCCCAGGCTAGTGGCTCAGTGAGTATGGTTCAGGTTAGTCAGGGGAATGTTCAACCCCTAGAGACAGAACTTCCAGATGAGGAAGGGGAGGCCTTGGCCTCAGTTGAGTCTGTACATTCGGGGACCTCCAGTAAACCTACTGAGGAGGAAATATCTAAGAGTTCACATTTCGATTTTCAGTAGAAGATAGAAGGAGGACTATACTTGGTCCTTGCCCCTCAGGGCTTCCCGATTGGGGGTGCCCCACTATCTGTTCAGGACTCTAGGATACGGACACCGCCATCTTGCCTCAGAAGCATCATACACACTGAGGAGATGAGAGCGAGATAAAGTGCAGGGGGCGGGGTTATAGCTGTGCTTTGCACAGACAGAGCAGAGCTGGGGTCAGGGAAAGGACAGCACAGAAGACACTTCCTGTTTGCAGGCTGCCTGATGCTCCATGAGCTGCCATCTTGGATGTTTAAAGGCTCATAACATGCAGTAGATGCAGGTAGGATGATTTTTAATGTGAGCAATCTGTATGTAGGGGGTGTGGGAAACATATAAGATATGCTCTTATTCAGGGTGAAGGTCAGCTTTAATAGTAACTTGATTAAGGATGCCCCTAAAGAAGAGATATTGGATGTGCTCTCATTTGTGGCAAAGGTGGTGGCCTTCGTTGTGGATGCTTCAGCTGAAGGTATCAGGGCCAATGCTAAGAGCATGGCTTTCATCAATAGTGCTAGGCGAGCACTGTGGTTTGAGACTTGGCAGGGGGATCAAGCATCCAGGTCCCATCCTTGTAGCATACCTAGGAAAAGCAGCTTTTTGGCCCAGAGCTTGGGGCTCTGCTGACTAGATCTTCCAAGCAGGGTAAGAACTTGAAATCAAAAGAAATTCCACTGTTGAGGACAGATGCTAAGAAGCCTAGATTCCCTCAGAATCCTTTGCGGAAGTCATCTTCGAACTCAATGCAGTGATGGAGCCGGTTCCGGAGTTCTCAAAGGGGAGGGAGTTTACTCCCGCAAATTCTTAGTGCAGAAGTTCTGGATGATTTGAAACCTAAAAACCTTCAATCGCAATTTAAAAAACAAAATCGACAATAATTTGGAGTGGGCGTGCAAAGAACACACCAATCTCCCAAAGGAAGCACCACTACAATCAACAGTATATATTAATGATTTTATTAGTACAAAAAAACAAAGAATTAAAATACATACACCACAAGACAAATTTAAAAACAACCAGTATGGCCAAATGTATCTATATCAATGTATATGGCCCCTAAGGGCCGCTTAAATAACTGCCCTATGGGTGAATAATATTGATTATCCTAGAATAGTCATAACCCATCCTTTTTGTGCCGGCACAAAAAATCCTAACCACATGTAAATATATGTGCAAATTCATGAAACCAATCCTACAAAAATATTAATAATATATATGGCAAAAATATGTGCAAAAACAGTGAATATACAATAAAAAAATATCAATATATAAAGTGCAAATACATGAAAAACACATAAACCTAAAATACTACCTAATATTGCACAGGGAAACCCATACCAATAAGACTTTAAAGTGCAGACAATAACAATATATGATTGTTGAAAAATGTCTGCGCACGCAGCCCCCATTCTGCTTCAAGGACCCTTGTCCTTGAAGCAGCATGGGGGCTGCGTGCGCAGACATTTTTCACTGAGGTTGGCCTGACTGTTGCCCTGGGTGTTATCTTATGACGTGAGATTTAACCATTTATTTTCTCTCTGCTGGCACTTGCATTTATATCATATATTGTTATTGTCTGCACTTTAAAGTCTTATTGGTATGGGTTTCCCTGTGCAATATTAGGTAGTGTTTTAGGTTTATGTGTTTTTCATGTATTTGCACTTTATATATTGATATTTTTTTATTGTATATTCACTGTTTTTGCACATATTTTTGCCATATATATTATTAATATTTTTGTAGGATTGGTTTCATGAATTTGCACATATATTTACATGTGGTTAGGATTTTTTGTGCCGGCACAAAAAGGATGGGTTATGACTATTCTAGGATAATCAATATTATTCACCCATAGGGCAGTTATTTAAGCGGCCCTTAGGGGCCATATACATTGATATAGATACATTTGGCCATACTGGTTGTTTTTAAATTTGTCTTGTGGTGTATGTATTTTAATTCTTTGTTTTTTTGTACTAATAAAATCATTAATATATACTGTTGATTGTAGTGGTGCTTCCTTTGGGAGATTGGTGTGTTCTTTGCACGCCCACTCCAAATTATTGTGGATTACATTTTTTATGGGTGAGCACACAGTTGTTACATTTTGTAGGAAGATTTGGGCGGTGCACCCTTTGTTAGTAAATTAAAAAACAAAATCGATTTACACTACACTAAGACATTCTTTTGAGGGATGCCCTGATGGTCTCATTAGACCTTCAGGTTGCGTACCTTCATGTTCCCCATGTTTATCTCATGGGCAGTTCTGAGCAATGCCCTTCAGGCTCTCTTCGGTTCTTCACAAAGATTCTAGCGGAGGCAATGGCTTATTTCAGATTGATCATTGCTTATCTAGACAATCTGCTCTTGTTCGGAATGTAGGAATTGGACCACAAGGTCTTACAGGCAGTCAAGAAGAAATACCAAATGCCAGAGGTACTTCTTTTTGTCAAGAGACATCTAGCTTGGGGTTTAGATGCCTTCAGCAGCAATTGGAGAGAGTTTGGGCTTTGCTATGCCTTCCCCCCAATGAGAATTCTTCAACTGCTGGTACAGAAGATCAAGAACAATCAGGCCAGGGTCCTTCTGGTGACTCCTAACTGGCCGAAGAGATCATTGTTCTCTCTCATGAGCCTGATGTCAGTGAAGTCAACCTGGCTCCTCGGGGCTGTTACATCAGGGACCCTCTAACACCCACACCCAGAAGTCACTCAGACTGGCTGTTTGGATCCTAAATGGGACATGCTAAATAGTAAGGGTCTCTCTAACAGGGTTATTGCTACCCTGCTACAAAGTAAAAAATTTGATGACTCAAAATATTTATTGCAAGGTCTGGAAGTGCTATTTGTCCTTTTGCTCCGCCGGGTCCTTACTGTTTGACAGGATCACATGTCACAGGTTCTTGAATTTCTTCAGGAAGGTTATGAGTTGGGCCTAGCCCTTAGTACGTTAAAGGTGCAGGTGTCTGCTCTCCCTTGAAGACCGCCTGATAACTGACAGATTTTTTGTAGCCTTGGCCTGAAAGAGACCGGTTCAAGTAAGAATGTTTCCTACTTGGGACTTAACCTTGTTCCTGCAGGTTTTAACCTTGTCCCCATTCAAACAACTTAAAGCGGACCTTCACTCTGAATAAGAGTCTATCTTATATGTTTCCCACACCCTGTACATACAGATTGCTCACATTAAAAATCATCCTACCTGCATCTACTGCATTTTATAAGCCTTTAAACATCCAAGATGGCGGCTTATGGAAGCTGCCATTTTTGCAGGCAGCCTGCAAACAGGAAGTGCCTGCAAACAGGAAGTGACTGTGCTGCTCTGCATTCTGGGACTGCTGACCTTTCCCTGACCCCAGCTCTGCTCTGTCTGAGCAAAGCACAGCTATAACCCGCCCCCCTGTACCTTATCCCACTCTCCTCTCCTCAGTAAGTGTGATGCTTCTGAGTCAAGATGGCAGCGCCCGTATCCTAAATTCCCGAACAGAGTTGCAGCCCAGTGGGGGAAAGTATAATAAATTAGTGACTAAACATGTAAAATATATTAATTTTAGATGCTGAGGAATTGTTTTTTAAGAGTTTGGGCTTTTCATTAAATCATGGTGAAGGTCCGGTTTAACAAAGTCCTTCTTCTTACCTATAATGTAGACCTTTTCTGTCTCCCTTTCGGGCTTGGTGATTCCTAGTTGCTTTAGAAAAACACAGAGGGCTAGAGGGAAGGGGTGGACCTATTAATACACCTCCAGTTTTTTGTTTCCTGTACAGGAGAGGAGGAGGTGGCTTAGCTGTTCTGGAGGACTAATGGAAATACTGTTTAAGGTAAACTAACTGGGGTTTTCTATACGATAAAAAAATACATTCTTGATCAGCTTAGCACCTCGAGTACATCATTTTGGCACAAAGATATATACACTGTCAAAAATTCCATCGGAAGTCGACTTACCCTTTAACCCTTTAAGTGCCAACCTACCTGGAGTTTTTGTCACCCTTTGTTGCCAGACTATTTTGCACTATTATGCGCGCCCCATGTTCAAATGTGATGTTTGAAGGGATTTCCCAGGAAATCCCTTGTCTGGGCTTTAACATGAAATTTCTTGTTTGTCATTTTTTAGGTGTATTCTCAATATTGTTGGGTGAAATATGTGCAAAGAAATTTTAAAAAAAATCTATTTTTTACAATTTGTAGTGTTTTTTTGTAATAAAAAATGTAAGTTTGTCAATAAAATCTTATTGCGTGTGATATCCCAATTTCTCCCGGTTACAGCGATACCACATATGTATAGGTAGACACTCTTTCCTGCCCAGGAGACTCCCCCAAACTGAAACAGCGCTTTAGGGGATTTTCAGATAAAATACAACTATGCTATGCAATATGCGCACCTTGCAGTTTTTCCAGAAAAACAACCCTTTACATTAGAAATACCCCCGACAAACTATATATTCTCTGGAAGTACACACCTCAAGCTTTCTAGGTGTACCAGGCTTGTTGATGTGGCCATAGTTTTCTGGAAGTAATCCCTCAATGTATTCTTTGGTTGCACAGAGTTTCCCTAAAAAAGGATAAAAAAGCAGAATCAAAGCCACATTTTCCTAAAAAAACTATATACAAAGAAAAAACAAGTTAAAGCTGACAAAGCAACATCCCCCGAACAGAATGATACCCAACATGCATTGCTACTGTCAAGGGAAGAGTTGCCAAATACCCCAAAGTAAAGCATGTGCGTAACGGTAATATTACTTGAAAATTTCAGCTCTGCATACACAGTGCGCACCTTGCGATTTTTCAACCAAAACAACCCTTTACATTTGAAATACCCCCAACAAACTATATATTCTCTGGAAGTACACACCTCAAGCTTTCTAGGTGTACCGGGCTTGTTGATGTGGCCATAGTTTTCTGGAAGTAATCCCTCAATGTATTCTTTGGTTGCAAAGAGTTTTCCTAAAAAAGGGATAAAAAAGCAGAATCAAAGCCACATTTTTCTAAAAAAAAATTTATACAAAGAAAAAACAAGTTTAATCTGAAAAAGCAACATCCCCTGAACAGAACAATACCCAACATGCATAGCTACTGTCAATACCATAGTAGTCGGTGGACACTTACAGTTCCATATTGGGTGGGTGCCTGGTCCGCGGTGGCGCCGCTTCATAACAGTAAGACATAGAAAAACCGGCACTCCATGCGTAGGGATAAATCCATAGACTTGTATTAGTAATATACAATCAGTGTTATATTTGTGGAAATCGTGACAAAAGTCCATATATATTCATCCAACATTTCGGAGGCGTATTACCCCCCTTCATCAGGGAGGACTGCTAAACTATGTGAATGGGGAAAGCCCAGTATTATAGAAAAAATTCAAAAATTCCCGCCTGACATCAGGGGGCCGTGTGGAAGAGCAATCAGTTGCATAGAACAGTGACAATAGCTACAAATTGCATAAGACAAAATGTGCAATTGTGTTTGCTTGTGCAGGACAAGATACTATAATTGCTACTAAGGAGTACTTACCTACATCCATCGGGGCTCATCGCCGAGAACGGCAGTCCCGCCACTGCCAGCCCGCCGCTCGCTGTGTCAGTGAGCAGCGCAGTCTCTGCCTGTCACAGAGACGAAGGAGAGAATGGCAGCCAGGCCATGATATCTGCCCGGCAACAAGTTACAGCATGTCAGCCGCGATGTGATTGGATCGCGGGAGACACACTTGTCAAGGCACTGGACAGGCAGCGGCAGCACCAGGACTGCCGGGACGGCAGTCGGGGATCTGAGACAGATCACCCAGCCACTCCGGGAGCACTCGGTGCATGTCATTCTCCCAGTGTGGCAGTGGGAGCATGACATGCTCATTGGATGTAGGCTGGTTGTAAACAAATAATAAACATCATAATAAATGCTTGATTGACACAGGAGGAATAGAAGTAAAGGGGAAAAAAGCAATAAAAAAGGGGGAGAGAAAGAAAGGGGGGACACCACTGACAGAAAAGAGAGGGACATTGGGGCAGAAGAAGAGAGGGACAAAGGGTCAGGAGAAATAATAAAGAGGGGCAGGGGACCTGGAAAGGAAGAGGATATGAGAAGAGGGACAAGAAAAAAGAGGGACAGTAGGGAAGAACAACGGGAAACGTACAGGGAAGACAAGATCAGAAGGAAAGAGGGACAAAGGAATTGAGGGGAGCGTACGAGAAGACGTGGAGAGAGGGTGATACCATAGCAAAAGGGGACAAAAAAGAGGGACAATGGGAAAAGAAGAGTGGCAGAAAAGGGAAACGGTAATAGGGAGTGTCTAGTAGAGGTTAGGAGTAAATAGTAACGTAAAAAGGAGGGACAAGAAAAGGAGGGAGAGGGGAGTGGCAAGGGCATCTAGAGGGGACAATATAAAGAGAGACATAAGGGGGGGGGGGGGGGTGGCAAGAGAAGAGGGACAGGGAAAAGATGGACAAAAAGAGGTACAAAAAAAAAGAGGGACATACAGGGAAAAAACATGAAAAGAGGGACAGGGAAAAGAGGGGACATTAAACAAAAAGGACAAGAAAAAGAAGAGGGACAATAAGCAAAAGGGTAATGGGCAACAGAGGCATGACAGGTCACCGTTGAGGTAAATAACATGAAAAACCAAAGGAAGTATTAAAGGAGCAGTATCGCGAAATTTGCATTAAAAAAGATAAATAATTAAATAGCCACACAATAGCTTCTAACATGTGTATAAATAATGTGGCAATAGAAAAAGGAAAAATTTCTGCCTTTCTTTTAAATTGTATAATGACAATGGCTCAGTCCATTTGCTGAATAGGGGGATCTGCTGGGTTGTATTTAGTGAGCTGCCTCATTTAGCCCACTGGTCCCCTAGCAACACTTTACCTCAGAGGCTGACACTGAAAATAACTGAAATTCTTCTTTGAATAACTGTGCAGGGAAATCTAAAGGTATTAAAGTGGAACAAAAGACTGAGTGAAGTCTATAAGACCCGGCCATTGACCTTCCCCCTTTGGGACAGGGAAAGGTACGTTTTCACAGGCGAACTTGGGGATTTCACATATCAGGGCATCCCAAGTCGGGATGCCCCTAGGGGCACAAAACAAAACTCCAGATAGTGAAAATCCTGGGTTGGGCTTTGCTCAAAACACACAAAGCTGAAAGAAAGATCATATGGAAAAATGAAAAATAAGAATATGAAAGAGAAAATGGTAAAACTGAAAGATTCCGCAGCAGAGCCAACATGTAGGGAAAACTGTCAAAATAAAAAATGTTTAGAGCAAAAAAACAGTATGTAAACATAAAAATCCAATTCCGAAATAAAATAACCCCCCCCCTCCAAAAAAAAAACCAAAAACTGGTGAGTCTGAGATTCGAACCAATGACTCTCTGGTTCAAACTGACATTGAATTTACCAATCAGCTAAATGACTTGTAGAGCTTTTCTCTCTGTTTTAGATATGAGTTCTGGCCAGGCAATGTTGTTATCTTATTCTGGACGGCTGCCAGTACTGAACAGCTGATTACTTTGTTACATTGTTTCCCCCTCTCCTCAGCGTGGAACAGGCCAGAGTGTCGGGCCCCGACACTCAGCAGACATAAACATGAGCTATTAGTCTCCAGCTGCACAACATAGACATCATTTTTTTTCTACATTTGTAATTCTTACTCCAACACTTGCCTACATTCAAAGTACCATTTAAATATAAGTCACCAAGAAAAATTCGTGATACTGCTCCTTTAAGTCCCCTGAGTCCAATTTATGGATCTAGAAGGTCTCGCGCTGCAATAGATGGAGGTGACGGTCACCCCCCCCCCCCCCCCCGCCGTGGTTTTTCCACCTGTTCGATGACCATCCCTCTTAATTCATGCGTTTGATGGTTGCACTTTACGAAATGTACAGCCACTGGTTTCTCATAATCCAGGGTTTCACCTTTCTTATGCTTCTCAATACTCGTCCTCACGTCGCTCCGATGTTGTTGGAAGCGTTTCTTGAAGGACCCAATAGTCTTGCCCACATACAGTAGGCCGCATGGGCATTTAAGTAAGTAAACACAGAAGTCCGTCAAGCAGGTGTACACACCACGGATCTTATACCGTTGGCCGTGTGAGGGTGGGAGAATTCGGAACCCAGGATCAGGGAGTTGCATACATTACAATTATTGCATCTAAAACAACCAGTTCGGCTAGAAAGTCTGATGGGTTTCTTCTGATATTTTACAACAGGGTCCGCTTTAACAAGAGAGTCTCTGAGGTTTTTGTTTC
Organism: Gastrophryne carolinensis; assembly: GCA_027917425.1. NCBI lineage: Eukaryota > Metazoa > Chordata > Amphibia > Anura > Microhylidae > Gastrophryne > Gastrophryne carolinensis. Next base: position 115,089,118 of record CM051243.1, read on the forward strand.
TCTGGTAGACCTTGAGTAAAGGCCTTTTCACTACTGGACATAAAGTCTTGTCTGCTGTTAGCATACATCTATGTATTCCCAGTATGTCACATACACCGCTTCCAACTAGTCATAACACTTGGGATACCGACCTGTAGAGGGCGATCTTTGCAGAGATGACTTGAAAAAAAGGAGCACCTCCCGGTCCATAAATACCTGGGACCTCCCACTATTCCCCAGTCTTTCGTCTCTGCAGATCGGCGAAGCAAGTCAGAAGATAACTCTCTCCTCCTTGCAGGTAGCCGGGGTGACTCCCGGCATTTTTTAAGTACTATTTCTGCCCGGACTTCTGTTTAAAATTTGGCTATGTTGATTTGCCTCCCAGCTTAGGCTGCAGGCTCGGGCAATGGTAGCAGCACCTCTGGGTGCATAGGGGAGCTATGCACCCCGTGAGACCCCATACTAAGGGGTAGGTGGTGTCCGGGTTGGTGTTCCCTGGCTTGGGATGCCCTGTCTCTCTTTCCCTTGGAAGTTGGGATTTATTCCAGATTGGCAAACATTGAGAAATTTATATCTGGCTCTGTGGCTAAGAAGGCCTCAGCTAAGAGAAAGCACTTGACCCCTGTCACTCCAGCTGGTGAAGGTGAGGAATATGAGTTGCTTGACTGGTCTGATTATTCCCCTTTAGAAGAGGGGGAATTATTTGAAGATTCTGAAGTTAGCAATTTGTTGGTGCTGGTACTGAGCAAGGGCAGGGGGATGTTGTGGACACCCCGAAGGCCCTTGCTCACCTTTTTGAGGTTCTGGCGATTTCACCTCCAGAAGATGTTCCTCCCTTAAAAGGGGAGTTCTTTGGGGTCTCTAAGCCGCGCTTAGAATTCCCAAATCAGAAACATTTTGAAGATATCATTCTTAAGGAGTGGGAGAAGCCTGCTCGGCTTCCAGGCATTCCTTCCGGTTGGGACAAAAAATATCCCTTCCCTATTGACACAGTCAAGCGCTGGTCATCCCCTCTCGAGGTTGATGCTCCGGTGCTTGGTTTATCTAATACTTCCATTTTACATTCTCCGGATTCCACCACTCTAAAGGATGGTGAAGATAAGTGTATTGATCAGATGGCTTGCCACGCTTTTGCTAGTGTTGGTTCAGCCCTATGGCCTGTAGGTGCATCAGCTCTTATGGCAGTTGCTTCCAGGTCTGTTATCAGGGACCTGTTGAACACTTCTGGTCTTGATCCGGATTGTGATGAGTTTGCCACTCTTAAGCAGTGTGAATTATTCTTGTCCTTTATACTATCCGCTCTGGATGACACTATGGTTATGTGTAGTAGAACTTCGGCCTTGCTCGTGGCTATCAGACGATCTGTTTGGCTGCGTCAGTGGGCGGCTGATTTTGTGGCTAAAAAATCACTTACAGCACTTCCCTTTGTAGGCTTACGGCTTTTTGGGGAAAGGTTAGATTCTGTCACAAAAGGAGGTAGGTTACCTCAGCGTAAAAAGCAGCGCCGCCCTGTCCGGGGTCTGGCCTCCTTTAACCCTTCCTTTCGTGGTACCAGAACTGCAAGAATTTCAGTTTTTTCTGCCCACATAGGTGATTCCTGGAATAGGGGCAGAGGTCGTGCCCGTCCCAGTCGTAACTGGGGGTCCAAGCCTAAGCCTGCGGCCAAACCGGCTCAACAATGAGGGGACACCCTCACCCTTGCGGGTGGGGGGACGGCTGAGGTACTTTTTCCAGATATGGGTCCAGCATATTTCAGACAAATGGATTCTGGAAGTAGTGTCTTCCGGTTACAAACTGGACTTCGATACCCGGCCCCCTCACAGATTCTTCAAGTCCCGGATCTCTTCGGATCCGTTGGCCGCCCAGGGACTCCGGGTGGCAGTAAAGAATCTTTTGGACATGGCTGTCATTTGCCACGTGCCTCCTGTAGAAAGAGGCCTAGGATTCTATTCCAATCTTTTTACGGTGCCCAAAAAGGACGGCTCCGTTCGGCCCATTCTGGATTTAAAGTGCCTCAATCAGTTCATTCGCTTCAGGAGGTTTCGTATGGAAACCCTATACTCGGCCGTCAATTTTCTTTGGCAGGGGGACTTCATGACGTCCATAGACATCAGGGATGCGTATCTGCACGTGCCTATCTTCCACGCACACCAAAGATTCCTCAGGTTTACGATAGGGGATCAACATTTCCAGTTTGTGGCCCTTCCGTTCGGGCTTAGAATTTTCTTCGGCAGGGGGACTTCATGACGTCCATAGACATCAGGGATGCATATCTGCACGTGCCTATCTTCCACGCACACCAAAGATTCCTCAGGTTTACGATAGGGGATCAACATTTCCAGTTTGTGGCCCTTCCGTTCGGGCTTACCTCGGCTCCAAGAGTGTTCACCAAGGTCCTGTCGGGAGTGATGGCCCTTTTCAGAATCCAGGGTATTCGCATTGTCCCGTATTTAGACGACCTTCTCATAATGGCTTCATCCATCAGCCAAGCAGAGCTGGACACCAGTACGGTGGTATCCACGCTGGAAGGGTTTGGTTGGGTGATCAACTACCCCAAATCCTCTCTCTCTCCATCCAGGGAGATTCCATTTCTGGGCATGATTCTGGATACCCTTCAGGCCAAGGTGTTTCTTCCACAGCCCAAAATTCTTCTGATTCAAGAACGGGTTCGGTTCTTGCTAACCAACCCTCGCCAGTCTATCTGGTTAGAGATGAGACTGGTGGGGTTGATGGTGGCCTCCTTCGGGGCAGTTCCGTTTGCCCAGTTTCACATGAGGGCGCTTAAGCTCCATCTCCTGACGACTTGGGACAAGTGTCCATGGTCATTAGATCAGATTTGTCTGTTGTCTCCCCCCGTTCTGCAGTCCCTTCAGTGGTGGCTAGTGTCGAGCAATCTGTTGAAAGGCAGGTCCTTTCTGAACCCTTGTTGGGAAACTGTCACCACAGATGCCAGCCTGATGGGCTGGGGGGGCTTCTGGAGGAAACTTCAGTTCCAGGGGTTGTGCGGGCCTCAGGAGGCTCACACCTCCATCAATGTTCTGGAGCTACGGGCCATTTGGTTGGTTCTGTCACGCTTAACTTCTCATTTACAGGGGCTGCCAATTCAGGTCCGATCGGACAGTCAGACGGCTGTCGCTTACGTCAATCACTAAGGAGGGACTCGCAGCAAGAGTGCCTTCAGGGAAGCCTCTCTGATTCTAGCCTGGGCCAAGGAAAATGTACCTTGCATATCAGCGGTTTACATTCCGGGAGTGGAAAACTCGGAGGCAGACTCCCTGAGCAGGAGCTCATCCCGGCGACGGGAATGGTCTCTCAATCCCAGGGTATTCAAGTTCCTTTGTCTCAAGTGGGGGACTCCGGAAGTGGATCTCTTTGCCTCACGGCACAACCACAAGCTTCTGGCCTTTGCCTCTATCCCTGGATCCTCTGGCATTGGCAGTGGATGCCATGTCGCTGAACTGGAGAGATCTGGGGTTCCTGTACCTGTTCCCCCCCTTCTGCATGATAAGCAAGGTGGTTCAAAAGCTAACTTAAGAAGGGGCACCAGCAATCCTGGTGGCTCCAAAGTGGCCAAGACGTCTGTGGTTCGCAGTTTTATCTGCCTCTTCTTCCGGATCTTATCACCCAGGGTCAACTATGTTACCCTAATTTACATACGCTGGCTTTGACGGCGTGGCTGCTGAAACCTCCATCCTAAGGGAGGAGGGTCTTTCTGATGCAGTGATTCAGACTCTTGTTAGAGCTAGGAAGAAGTCTTCCTCTACCATATACTTTAGGATTCGGAGGTCTTATATTGACTGGTGTGAAGCTAGGGCCTTGCCTTGTAGGGTGTTTTCAATCCCCAGGATTTTGGAATTTCTACAACATGGTCTGGACTTGGGGTTCCAGCTTAGCACCTTGAAGGGGCAGGTCCCTGCCCTGGCGATTTTCTTTCAGAGGTCCTTTGCTCTCCATCCTCTGGTTAAAACTTTTTCCAGGGGGTTACGCATGTGCCGCCTCCTAGGAAACATTTGCTCCCAGTTTGGGATCTGAATTTTGTGCTTTCTGCCCTGCAGGGTCCTCCTTTTGAGCCCTTGCAGGATACTGCTCTTTCTATACTTACTCAGAAAGTGGCTTTCTTGATTGCTATCACTTCAGTTCGGCGGGTTTCAGAGTTGGCGGCCTTGTCCATTCAGGCCCCTTACTTTGATAGGCAGCAGGACAAGGTTGTTTTCCACTTCAAGCCGGATTTCCTTCCTAAGGTAGTTTCTGCTTTTCATCTTAATCAGGACATTGTTCTCCCTTCCTTGTGTCCTAAACCGAGCAATCACAAGGAGAGGATGTTGCATTCCTTGGATGTGGTTAGATGTGTGAAATATTATTTGGTGACTACTTCTGCTTTCCGTAAGACGGACGCTTTTTTTGTTGTGCCCTCTGGGCCTAGGAAAGGTTTGGCGCAAGCCAAACCTACCATTCGTAAATGGACACGCCAGGCCATTGTTGGGGCCTATTCTGCCAAGGGGAAGGTTCCCCCTTTTCGTGTTACTGCGCATTCTACTCGTGCTGTTGGAGCGTCCTGGGCTTTTCAGCACCAAGCTTCTGTTGAACAAGTATGCAAGGCTGCTACTTGGTCTTCCGTTCATACTTTTTCTAAGTTTTATAAAGTTGATGTGCGGGCCTCAGCAGATGCTGTTTTTGGCCGCAAAGTTCTGCAAGCTGCAGTGGTTTAAGTTTGCGCATTATTTCCTTGGTTTGGATCCCCACCCTTTATGGACACTGCTTTTGTATGTCCCAAGTGTTATGACTAGTTGGAAGCGGGGTGTGTGACATACTAGGAATAATACCATTTTGTGAGTACTCACCTGTAAAATGGGTATTACAAGTATGTCACACACCCCGCTTCCCCCGCCCTTTTTTGTTCTGGGATCCTTTATATGGTAAACTTTTTTGATTGTACTCTTGTAATTGGCTCTTCCTGGTCCCCGTACTGCTGTCTTATAACTGGGGAATAGTGGGAGGTCCCAGGTATTTATGGACCGGGGGGTGCTCCTTTTTTTCAAGTCATCTCTGCAAAGATCGCCCTCTACAGGTCGGTATCCCAAGTGTTATGACTAGTAGGAAGCGGGGTGTGTGACATACTTGTAATACCCATTTTACAGGTGAGTACTCACAAAATGGTATTTTTCTTGTCAGATGATCAATAGTGGGAGCAGCCTGGTTGTATGTGAGGAGAAAGGGGACTCGCTATTACTAATACAAGTCTATGCATTTTTCCCTATGCATGGAGTGCCAGTTTTGGCACTCCAAACATGTGCGTAACGGTAATTTTACTTGAAAATTTCAGCTCTGCAGACAAAGTGCGCACCTTGCGATTTTTCAACCAAAACAACCCTTTACATTTGGAATATCCCCCATAAACCATATATTCCCTGAAAGTACACATGTTAAGCTTTCTAAGCGTACCCAGCTTGTTGTAGTGGGCTCATCTTTCTGGAAGTAATCCCTCAAAGAATTATTTGGTTTCCCTAAAAAATGTATAAAAAAGCTGAATAAAAAACACCTTTTCCTAAAATATAAATATGCAAACCAGAAAAAACAAGCTAAGTCTGAAAGCGCATAGCTTTCCCAACATGCATAGCTACTTTTAACCCTTTTAATTGCCAGCCTACTTGAGATTTTGTCACCCTCTGTTGACAGGTCATTTTTCCCCATTTTGCGCCATGTTTTGCGCCATTTTTGCTGGAATTTTCAGGAAAATTATATATATTTTGCAGCAGAGTTTAGGCTTTAACATGAAATGTCTTGTTTGTAAATTTTATTTCGTTTTTTACCATATTATTAAGTTAAAAAAATAAATAAAAATTTTTTTACAAAATTGACTCCTTTATTTTAAATAAAAAATGTATTTTATTAAGGAAAACCATATTGAATGTGAAAGCCCCCATTTCTACCGATTAGAACGGTACCACATATTTATCAGTAGCCCCCCGTTCCTGCCCAGGAAACCCCCCCTAACTGAAACAAGTACTTTATAACATTTACAAATAAAATACAACTACCATCCACACTACAAAGGGTTAAATCGAGGAAAAAAATGACATAGTCCCCCTTTTTTTGGGGGGACCACATTTTTTTTTTTTTCTTTTGTTTAATCTGTTTTTATTGATGGAAATCAAAAGAACAAACACACAGAATGTTGTACATAGAAAAGCGTTACATCCATCAGCAAATTCAGTAGTACATCAATTTTATATACTTTATATAGTGCCACACCAGTTTCCAATGACTGTGACCCTGCCCGTGGACACTTGGGGGCGCTTGGATGGCACACCGCGCCACCTGCATCTCAGCGTCATGAGAAATGAGAAACCAGAGCCCCCGCGTTCATCCCCACAGCCCCCCAGACCCAATAAGGTTCCGGGCCAGACCAGACAACGAACAGGGGACCCCGGCTCCCACCGTCTGAATAGAAACAGGCAGGACCTGTCAAAAATCTCCTCCGCCAAGCCAGCTGAACACAGACCAGCCCACAGAACCGGTGGATTAATCCGTGCCCCCCCCCGCTCAAACAGGGGGTCATCCCAGGTGGCACGTAGGAGCAGCATATCAGAATGGATGTAACAAAATGTAACAGTGACCAAGTTATAAGGAACAAGGTATAGAACCTATAGAGAAAGAGAGAAAAGAAAAAGGGGAGGGAAGAGGGGGAGGAAGGGACCCATTTTTGGGGGGGATTTTTAAGGGTTAAAAACCCTTAAAAATCCCCAAAAAAATTGACATGGGGTCCCCGTTACCCAAAGCAACCAGCCCGGGACCAGCTATGCAGGGCTTGTAGAAACAGGGCGCAGGGGCCAGCTTTTGTGGCCCCTGGCCCTGCAGGCTACAAGCCCGCATAGCCCGTGGGCCTGGGCTCTTCTGCCCCCCCCTGGGCTTTGGGGAGGCAGGTAATGGGGGTGCCGGGGATTAATGGCAAGTCACCCGCTAGTCGCAGGTGACTTGCCATCCCCCCAGCCTTGTGAACTGGTATAGGGGCCATGGACCCCTTACCAGTTCACAAGGGGTTAAATGTGAAAAAAAACATAGACACACACAAAGAGAAAAAAATATTTTATAATTTTTTTTTTTTTTTTAATACTTACCTCCCATCCATCCTGGAGCTCTGTGTCCCTCGGCAATCACTGGCTTCTGCTCACCTGCTGGAAGCCTTTTATAGCTGCTGGATGACAGAACATAAAGGGTTAATTTAAAAAAAAAATTTTGGGGGGGATTTTTAAGAGTTAAAAACTCTTAAAAATCCACAAAAAAATTGACATGGGGTCCCCCTTACCCAAAGCAACCAGCCCAGGACCAGCTATGCAGGGCTTGTCGAAACAGGGCGCAGGGGCCGGCTTTTGTGGCCCCTGGCCCTGCAGGCTACAAGCCCGCATAGCCCGTGGGCCCGGGCTCTTCTGCACCCCCCTGGGCTTTGGGGAGGCAGGTAATTGGGGGTGCCCGGGGTTAATGGCAAGTCACCCGCTAGTCGCAGTTGACTTGCCATCCCCCCAGCCTTGTGAACTGGTATAGGGGTCACATGGACCCCTTACCAGTTCGCAAAGGGTTAAAAGTAAAAAATAAGACACTGACACAGAAAAAAATGATCTTTATTTTATTTTTATACTGTACTCGCCTCCGATCCTGGCTCCCTCGTCGCTGTCCCGCGCCGCTGTCACTGACAGATGCCGGTGGTGATCCGGCGCAGGGCGGGTGAGAGGCGAGGAGGCTCCGATCGAGGCTTCTCCTACTCCGAGGAGGCTTCTCCTACTTAAGGGTAGGAGAAGCAGGCACGTAGAAACTATGTGCTTGGCATTTAAAGGGTTAAAGCCTCTAAAATCCTGAATTGATCTGATCTCAGCCTGCTGCTTTGTACAACTGTAGTGCAAACTGTCTGAAAAGTGCAGAGGACAGATCAGTAAAAGCCCTATCATTTAAACCTCATATTCACTCCTGCCGTCTCCAACTCAAAAACATTACACGCATCTGTCCCTTCCTACCGACACCACTAAAATGCTAGTGCATGCCCTGGTCATATCCCAACTGGACTACTGCAACATCCTTCATTGTGGCTTACTGGCTGGCACCCATACAATCTATGTTGAACTCTGCTACCTGCCTCACCCATCTCTCCTCTCGCTCATCCAGCTCTGCTCCGCTCTGTCAGTCCCTTAACTAGCTGCCAGGCCAACAGCGAATCCGGTTTAAAACTCTCTTACCTACAAAGCTCTCTCTACATCTCTACATCTTCCCTACATTTCATCTCTAATCCAATGCTATCAACTCAGACACATCCTCCGCTCTGCCTCCAATCTTCTCCAGTCCTCAACACTGATCACCTCCTCTCACGCTCACCTCCAGGACTTCTCACGTGCCACTCCAATCTTCTGGAAAGCCCTCCCCTGCTCAATCCACCACTCCCTAACTCTTCAATCTTTAAAAAAGTGCCCTCAAAACCCACTTATTCACACAAGCATACACCCTGGCTTAAACAATTCATAAAGCCAATGCCATAAAGCTCAATACTACTTGTTTTTGAACGTCCCCTTTGCCTGCCCCCCTTTTACCTTTAGACTGTCTCCTATTGTATCTTGTATACAGAATATTAATTGTGAACTCTGTAAAACCGCATTTATAATAGTCTATGTACTGTACTGTATGTTCTTCCCTGTCGTAATCAGTGCTATAGAAAGCAGAGGATAGACCAAGAAGAATAGTAGACTGTTAGAGGGTTAGTTTTAGTGGAGTGATTCAAGATTCCAGAATCCAGATTGAGTGTGTCTAGTAATGTGTTAATAGAGATATAGGGGTCAATTCAGAGCCAGTTGAGAATTCTTACTCATTTTTAGGAGAGAAAACTGCGATTGACTTTCATTGTCTCTATTCCAGCAGGCGAAAAATTTGACCCAGCAGACAATAGATTACCGGACCGATCCTCCTGGGTGTTGGTCCACTTTAGCTTCAAAACATCGGGACAAACACAAAAAAGAAAACCACAAATCTAAATACCTGCCACTCTTGTTCTTCCAGTTCATCTTGTGGCTCCACATCTTTCAGTGATATTGCAAGCATAAGGCTTGCCAGTTCTTCATCTTCCACCATTTTAGCTTTCCTTTTTCTGCGCGCCTCTGTCCCATACTCGTCTTCATCATCAAGTTCACGCTCAGCTTGTATTAGGTCTGCCTCCTCTTTGACATCAACCAGCTCCTCATCTTGTGGTTCCTCCTCATCCAGCTCATGAAGATCTGCCTGGGGACCTGACATATCATCCAAAATAAGACATATGCAATATATACAGCTTCCAAATTATTATGCAAACTTTTTGTTCCGCAATAAGGACGACATTATCCACATTATAAGGCAGGCCACAGTTTTCAAGCAATATGGGTAAAAAAAAAAAGCATCTTTCTGCTGCTGAAAAGTGTCCAATTAGTGCAATGCCTTAAAAAGGTATAAAATATTAGATATATTATGAAAACATATGCATGATCAATGTACAGTGAATAGATCTGTAGCTGATTCAGTGCACAGACAGGTTTGTCCAGATAAACAAAGATGAAGGTTTCTGCCAGACAAATTAATGAAATTAGCAAGACATGTTTTGGGCCAGAGAAATGTAGGGTCCCTAAAGGTATAAAAGTGACCTCGGCAAAGTATATAACATTTCTGACTGACCACTTTCTTCCATGGTACAAAAAAGGGCTGAATTTCTTTGATGTGAACTGCCTCCCACCCTCAAAAAGGCACAAACATACTCTCAAAGTTCAATGGAATTGTGAAGGTGATATCAAAGAAGGGGCCCTATGTTAATGTGTAATTTGGCATGTTATTGCTTAAAATAGCTTTGATTTCAGTAAATGTGACCTGTTAATGATGGATGTATTTGTTTTACCATGCCATATACCATGTGAAGTGAAACAACCCTGCAACGCTCTGCTGTCGCTGAGGCAAGATGGGGGGTTACATAGATAAAAATCTGTTACCTCAGCCGCGGTCCAGCACTGCCAAGGCGGGAGATTAATAGGTGACTGGAACTTTAATTTCAATTTAGTCATTCAGTTAAATCACCTGCAGATCAAACCCTTAGATTGCCACACAAATAGTCCGTATTCAACTCTATTGATTATATCAGTTCTCCAAAATAGAGGATCCTTGCTTACAGCGCCCCCTTTGGGCATGGTCATACCCACGAGTGTGACGCTTTAACACCTTTCTTTAGGACTTCTACTGTCCAGTGGATACTATATGGAGTCCTGAGAACAATGGGTGTACTTGCTGTTGCAAGGTTAAAGTCCCCGTCCAGGCAAACACTAACTTCCTCCCACTTCATTTCCCTTGGGAACAGTAAATAATAAAACCATTTCAAAGCACCTGACAATCTCTGATTGTATTTAAATACCTCATATGTTCTAAGTGAAACCGATTTCTTTGCCTCACTTTCTGGGTTTGTGGCTGATCTAGGAAGGGCATGTCATGGTGCAGCTTTATGAGTCTTAAACACGCTGTGCTGTGGTCAGAGACAGCTGTGGGACCACTTTGGCTTGTTGTGCTCGCTCACACTGAGAGCATCAAGGGACAAAGTAGTTGTAGGACCACTTTTGTGTGGCCCTACAGGAATAACATTTTAAAAAGGGCAAACTTTGGAGCCCTGCTACAGCTTGTGTCCTGTGCTGCAGGAAATGGAGGAGCACATGCGACAGACATCAGATGCTTGCTGGCTAATTATTGCAGAACTGTAAACTGATATGTAAACTTGTAAGAAGGATCAGATGTCAGCTACACATAACTGCTTTGGGTAGACTGCCATGACATCTGCAATATTGAAATATAGCATTTACCAAGTATTCTTTTTAGTGTAGTTTGATTGATCATTTATTAGTCACATAATTAAGAGAAATCTAAAACAATAAACATTTCCTACCCTAAAAGTGACTGATTAGCAAATGTTCCAATGGGTATACTTGTAGAAGACTTTGTTAAAGTCCCTGCCTAGGCACGCACTAACTTCCTCCCAATTTATGCCGCAAGTAAAATAAGCCATTACAGAGCATCTCCAAATTTCCAATAATATAAGCTAAGAAAGGCATGTCCATTACCTGCTCTAGCACCTGCTCCCTGAATGAATTGGTAAGGCCCCAGCCCAAGCCACTCAATAAGCACTGACATTTCTTTTCTCCCAGGAGTGTAAAAGAGATCTTCATCATCCTGTGGTTGAAAAAATGAAAACATATTTAGTCAATGCTTTATAAACATGATTTAGCAAACAATAGACCTGATCCATGTAAGCTAATCATATTCTGTTCCTGTTCCTGGTATAGTATTTGGTGATAAAGATAACCCCAGTGCACCCCTGGTTGGGGGGATTGCCTGCATGTATCTGTGGCATGGTATCTGTATTATTATTATGTAATTCTTAGGTGGTGTTTTCCTTTAAGAGAGTGGTTGGGGGCGTAGTATACCGTATTTTTTCCCTATAAGACACACCTGTCCATAGGACGCACCTAGGATTTGGAGGAAGAAAATAAATATTCTGAACCAAATGTTGTGCTAAAACACCATCCCCCAGGAACCAAATAATAGCCAAGGTGCAGAATCCCCCCGTTACAGGTAGAGTGGCACCCCCACCCCCCATGGCCAGTGTGGCATTCCCCCTCCCAATCCCCATATAGGCAGTGTGGCATTCCCCCTCCCAATCCCCATATAGGCAGTATGGCATTTCCCCCTACCATTCCCATAGGCAGTGTGGCAATCCCCCCTCTCATTTCTCATATAGGCAGTGTGGCATTCCCCCTCCCAATCCCCATATAGGCAGTGTGGCATTCCCCCTCCCAATCCCCATATAGGCACTGTGGCATTCCCCTTTTCCAATTCCCCATAGGCAGTGTGGCATCTCCCCCTCCTATTCCCATATAAGCAGTGTGGCAACTCCTCCTCCTAATACCCATATAAGTAGTGTGGCACCCCCTACCATTCCCATAGGTAGTGTGGCATTCTCCCCTCCCATTCCTATATAGGCAGTGTGGCACCCCCCTCCCATTTCCATAGGCAGTGTGACATTCACCCCTCCCATTGCCATATAGGCAGAGTGGCAACTCCCCCTCCAATTCCCCATATAGGCAGTGTGGCACCCCCCTCCCATTCCCATAGACAGTGCGGCATCCCCCCTCCCATTCCCCATAGGCCTATGCTCAAGGCCACACCCACCACTGAATGAATCCGGGAAGGATGGAAAGGTGAGTTGACTTTTCCTTTTTTCCCCCCAACATTCGCCCGATAAGACGCACTGACATTTCCCTCCACTTTTGGGGAAAAATAAGTGTGTCTTATCCTATAGGGCAAAAATACGGTCATTGCAAAATAAATTGGCCCTCTTTCCCATTTTCAAAATGTGTAATTTGTTTCAAAATTAATTTGTACTTGCCAGATGTGGACCACACTTACACAAACACCTTAAAGAGTCACTTATATAGAACCCCCCCCCCCCCCCCAGTGCTCAGTGCAAGTAGTTAAAAATAATCGAACCTGGTCCCAGTGTCAGCCCTCATGGCTGCAGTGAGGGTGCACAGACTCAGAAGTACTACAGTGACTTTAGTGTCACTTTAACATGGCGTGTGCTTTCCACATCCCTCTCCAAATGTGTGCAATTGGGGTCTCTGTTCTTACTGCTAAGATAGGCTTTTTGCTGGTTACATAAATGGGATTGTTGGGCTGTTTCACCGTACACAGTTTCAATGAGGTGGGATACAGATGAATGTAAAAATTTTAGGCAGGGCAAAGGAAATCAGACAAAGAACAAAGCCCTAGCTATGCATGGATTGCTCCATTATATCTCCTCATGTAGAGTCAACTAATTACAAGTCATTATCATGCACAATATACATTGAAACAAAGCCCATGCAAACATCATGAGTGGTAGGAGCAAAAAAATAGTTTTCTTCTATCTTTTACAGTTTAGTTGCATATCACTAACAAAGAAGCATAACTCCCAAATGTCCTGGAGGGACTTTCCCTCTTTTGAGTCCATGTCCCACTGCCCCTTGTTGTTCTCATTTGCCTCTATTTGAGGTGTAACATGCAGATCTGCATCAATATATTATTCATTAGCCTATTCAAAGTTTATATATTGTTGTTTTTTACTGTCTATATCCAGCCCTCAATGAGGGCTTGTGGCTTAATTTAAAAATTGTTCCTCTTTCCCACCCTAAAAAGTTGGAAGGTTTGAAGAAAAAGATAAATATATTTGGAAATAACAGTCTAGGGGTCCGCACATGATTTGGGTGCAGTTCTACATTATATTGTGGCATTCAAAAACCGCAAGCAAAGCGCAGCCTATTTAGGTCTAACGCCTGTCTAATAAAAACATCCTTCTTGCAGCTTTACCAATGTACTACATCGCAACTAGAACATTAGCCCAAGAAAGTTAAACATTTGACAAAATGCAATGCAAAAACGCAGACAAAATTGCTATTCTAAACATATAGTTGTGAAGCGCCTAAAGATGAACCTCTACAACTTTGTTTGAATTCCCAGAGGGTTTGTTAAATAAAATATCTATTTTATTAGAAATCATATGCACCTCATTAGTAGAACTGTCCCATCTCATTTTTTACAGAAGATAATATTTCCTACTTTATAGTGTGATGAGTAAAGGATATTCCAAGAATTCCAGAGGCTCTCATTCATTCATTTGAATTACAGCCACAATAGCAAAGACATCACTGTTGACATTCCCCAATAATAGTTTTGCATTGGTGGAGGTGTAGGTGGCATCTCTTTTATATATTTTCCTTTAGTATATCCTAGCTGTGCTTGGTGAGCTGAGATCTTACCATGGTGTTATGTAAATTGTGCCAGTGTTCCTCCTTGATATATTTGTGAAGGAACTTTTCACGAATGACACCAGCAGTGGAGCATTGTATAAGCCCACCACCTTCCTGGATCTTTTCCTCTGCCATCTTCATATCTCGAACAATCTAAAATGAGGTAAAGATAAACAGTAAATGTAAACTGCAATGTAAATTGTTATTAGCTTGGAGGAATTAAAGTGGACCAAAAGCCCTATGAGACTTCAGGGCTGGCTGATTCCATCTCCCCAGGACATCCTGAACTGGGATGCCCTGCTCTGTGAACCCCCCCAGCTGCCTGATATCCCTACCTGTCGAATGAGCCCATGGACCATGTGAGGCCTGCGGCATTACTTGCATCCTCTTTGGGCTGTGTGCAGCTGGGATTCCATTCAGCTTCTCCAGCCACACTTTAATATGCGCAGCCAGAGAAGCTGATTGGAGAAGAGGCCATGCATGCACCATTGCACTGAAAAGAGGTGGGTTTACTGTTCGAACGATGGGGTTTCACACAGCGGGGCACACCAAACTGGGGTGCCACAGGGGGGCACAGTGAGAACCCTGGTTTCTGGTCCACTTTAAACTATGTACAGTACCATGGTGTGATGACGTGATGCCAGTATAATACTGCCTTTCAAAAATCCTCTGTAATATCTCGACACAGTGTTTTTAGTGTTTGTGCAAAGAAATAGATTAATTGAAGGCCTTACTTGCAGTACTTGCCCCCCAGCCATATGTCCTCCCCTAGGCAGTCTGAATAATTTGGCATTGAAAATGTGATGCACTTTAACAGGGTTAATGGTTTTATTTTGTCTGTTTATCCATAAGCACTCATTTTTGAATTATGTAGGTTACAGTTGCCTCACGGATAATTTCTAACTGTGGATCATTAGTGAAGAGAATGTTGAAGCTGTGGTGGTGTCGTTGCTCTGCTATATGTATTTCCTGTTTGAAATCTCAGAAAGGGACTTGATTATGTCAGGTGTTATTGGTACGAATATTTTTGGCTTTTAGTGTGGTTTATTTTATGTTAAATGAGTTCTCTGACAGCCTCACTGTTTACCCGTCCTGAATCCCTTAGAGCAGGGTGCATCGGTTAGCGGTGGCCCTGCCTTGTAGAAAACCTGCATTCCAAAGTTATCGTCACAGCTATGACGTCACTAGCAGTGTGGTTTGGAAATGGACAGCGTTTGTGCCTATAGAGGGGATTTAGCTCTTCCCTGAACAAAATGCGTTTCCCTTTGCAT
The DNA here is from genome assembly GCA_027917425.1 of Gastrophryne carolinensis. Taxonomy (NCBI): domain Eukaryota; kingdom Metazoa; phylum Chordata; class Amphibia; order Anura; family Microhylidae; genus Gastrophryne; species Gastrophryne carolinensis. The sequence goes on from CM051243.1 coordinate 115,104,197, forward strand.
TAAAACCATTTGTTCCAGAAATAAAGTAATGTTTTGATGTATAGAAATGAGGGTTATACAGTGCACGTGTTTATAGACAAATATTTGTGTATATTTATTTATTTGTTATATTGTGTGCTGAGTTATAATTTATGTGTAAGTTAAAAATGATAGATGCATTCTTCTGACCAGGTTTTGATCCACTTTAAGAAAAAGTTGATTGATCAGTCAACAAAAAAGATACCTTTGCTGCAGCACTTACTTCTGTATATGCTTTATGGATGTTGTGTGGACAAATTCTTTGCTTCCTATAACTTTCTCTAAGTTCCTTTAGATTGAACTTCTTTAAAACTTCACTGCTGCTGCGTCCTCCAACACGAACAATATCCGTCCTCAAAAACTGGTGAATCCCTGAAATGGTAAACACGTTGCAACCTTGCAGATTAAAGCGATTCCTTTTCCCTGGGGGCAAACCCCTATTTGTGATGCCTCACCGTGTAAAAACCCCTGGTATCTTTATATACTCACCTTAATCCTTGATCCCACAGCGTACACATGAGTCTCTGGAGGCATCCTTGCTCTGCAACTTGCCGCACCAGCTAACGGGGCCGTGCAGTCCAGAGGGAGTGCAGCTAAGCTTAGCCACAGCCATTGGTTTGAGGTGAGTATACAGGAACACCTGGGGGTTTCACACTGCAGGCAACCAAAATCAAGATGCCTGTAAGGAAATCTATTCAAGAAAGCCAACTAATTTATATGAGTTTTGGTCCACTTGAGGAACAGCAATCAATAGACATAACTATAAAGCAGACAGCTTAAATAGTTAATGTTTGTGGGACTGCCAACACGCAGCAGAAGAAGGTCAGGTTTGTTAGTATGGCACACCCGTGGGTTGAGCATAACTATAACAGGATCTGGTCCCTACCCTTGGTGACACCCTAGAGCTCCTGAAACAGTAACAATACAGCATGTATAATACAACTCAAATTTATTGCTGGAACCAGCTGTGGAACAGTTTTGGAGCAGGTTAGGTTAGGAGCAAATTATTCTATAATAACTATAGAATTAACGGTTCAAGCACTTTAGCAACAACAGCAATCAATCAAATACACACTATGGTGAAAAACTGCCAAGTGAGTAATAAACCAGATTTGTGCACAAAGTCCTGTTTATTGTGCTGCAAAGCATAGAATTTAAAGCGGACCAACAGTCAAAAATGACTTAAACCAGACCAACACAACAAACAGTGCTCATATGCCCTCCCCAGGGCAATTTAGATTGCTGCACATAAAAATTCATTTACTTTTTTCTGACTCCTGCTATAGTAGATTTTAAAAACAAAATGGTTGCTCATGCATTTGCAGAACACTTGCAAACAGGAAGTGCTGCTGGGCTTCCTGTTAATGTGTATTGTCAGTTAAAGCGGACCTTCACCCTAAATAAGAGCGTATATGTTTCCCTCAACCTGTACATACAGATTGCTCACATTAAAAATCATCCTACCTGCATCTATTTCATTTTCTGAGACTTTAAACATCCAAGATGGCGGCTCATGGACGTGCAGGCTGCCTGCAAACAGGAAGTGTCCTCTCGCTGTGCCGCTCTGCATTCTGGGATTGCTGACCTTTTCCTGACCCCAGCTCTGCTCTGTTTGTGCAAAGCACAGCTATAATGAATAATAAAGTATGTGATGCTACTGAGCCAAGATGGCGGCGCCCGTATCCTAGTATACTGAACAGAGTTGCAGAGGGAATAGTTTTTTTAAGGGTTTGGGCTTTTCATTAAATGATGCTGAAGGTCCACTTTAAGTCAGTTGAATCCAGACAGCAGCATGGCTGAGATGCTGGGAGAGGAAGCTCCAAAATGGTCGCTACCTTTCTTTTCCAACTGTGCCAGGCTGTTGTTCAGGTTAAATAATAAAAAAGGAAAATGAAAAACAGTCCTTGGTGATGGAAGGAAAAATATTGTAATTCCCAGTGAGGAATGCAGTAGACAGTCCTTACAATCCCAGGCTATATCCATAAAGATTTTGATGTGGGCGGCAACACAGTCTCTAAAGTGAACAACAATGAACAGATCCCCAAAGTTCTTTTGCTGCTATCTGCACCTTGGCTGCTATCGGCTTCAAGTCCACTAGCACCTATCTAGGCGCTAGTGGACTTAAAGCAAGTTATGTACTTCATGCCTTAGGTAAAACATATATACTTCCTGGCCTTCACAATTTACTTTGATGCAAATATACACCCGCAGTTACAGTGCACCAAAGACTCCCAGGCCACTTGTTTCCCTCACCCCCGGGCACCCAGAATCCAGATGCCCCGCTGTAAGAAACCCCCAGGTTGCCCAGTATACGCACCTTCAGCCCCGGTCCAATGGTGCATGGAGGGCAAGGACCAAAACTTAGAATGGTCAAAATCCTGGGTTTTGGCCCACTTTAACGTGCTACTGCAGGCAAAGGTCATTGTTACACCATTGCTTCGGGAAACATTTGGCACTGTCCTAGTCTGTCCAGTTTTTAAACTGAAGAGGAAATGGCCGAGATATCAATGTTTACCGGTTCAGCTTATGATTCTTTCCTCTGCAAAAAAAAAGTGGGTGTGGCCCTTGGATCTGTGATGCTGCATAAAAATCAGCTCTCTGTGCTGACAACAATGGGATTCATCTGGGGGAGGAGTCGCAAAAGAAGGGAGGGACCAGCAATCCTGTCCCACTCTGCTGAGCTGATTGGGGCAGGGGATGAAAAAGAGAATGTCAGATAAAAATCGATAAATCACCGGAACCAGATGGCATACATCTTCATATTTTAAGGGAGTTATATACAGTAATAGACGTTATTTCTAATATTTGTGGATTCAATAATTACAGGGGCTGTTCCGAGGGATTGGCACTTGGCAAATGTGGTGCCAATAGTCAAAAAGGGATCTAGGGGGGAAACTGGGAACTACAGACCGGTAAGCTTAACATCTGTGGTGGGCAAGCAGTTTGAAGGTTTCTTAAGGGATACTATCCTGGAGCACCTTGGGGAAAATGACCTTATTACTCCATATCAGCATGGAATTATGAGGAATCGCTCCTGCCAGACAAACCTAATCAGCTTTTATGAGGAGGGGGAGTCATTGGATATCATATATCTTGACTTTTCTAAAGCATTTGATACCGTGCCACATAAAAGGCTGGTACAAAAGATGAGAATGCTTGGACTGGGGGAAAACGTGTGCAGGTGGGTGAGAAATTGGCTTAATGATCGGAAGCAGAGGGTGGTTATAAATGGTACACACTCAGATTGGGTCACTGTTACTAGTGGAGTACCACAAGGGTCAGTTCTGGGATCAATTCTCTTCAATATATATATAAATTACATTTTGTAAAGTAATTAAAACAAAAGAGGACAACAGGCAGCTACAAACAGATTTAGATATATTGGAAGCATGTGCCGTTAAATGTCAAATGAAGTTTAACAAAGATAAATGTAAGGTTATGCACATGGGATGGATAAATCTCTGTCATGATTACATATTAAATAAAGAAACACTTGGTAAAACAACAATGGAAAAGGACCTAGGGGTTTTAGTTAACAATAAGCTTGACTGTAGTAATCAATGCCAGGCAGCAGCTGCCAAAGTAAATAGGATCATTGGGTGCATCAAGAGGGGCATAGGTGCTCATGACCAGAGCATCATTTTACCCCTGTACAAGTCACTGGTCAGACCCCATATGGAGTACCGTGTACAGTTCTGGGAACCTGTACTTAAGAAGGACATATCATAAGTGGAACGCCTTCAAAGAAGGACAACAAAGTTAATAAAAGGAGTGCGGGGGCTAGAGTACCCGGAAAGATTGTCAAAGTTAGGTTTATTTAGTTTAGAAAGAAGACGCCTGAGGGGTGATCTAATAACTATGTATATATTCGGGGTCAATATAAAGATCTGTCCCACAATCTATTTATACCTCGGAGTGTAACCATAACCCGAGGGCATCCACTAAAGTTAGAGGAAAGGTGCTTTTTCTACTGACATAGGAGGGGATTCTTCTCTGTAAGAGCAGTGAGACTATGGAACTCGCTGCCAGAGGAGGTAGTTATGAAGGATACAGTAAAAACGTTCAAAAGTGGCCTTGATGCCTTCCTGGCATGTAATAACATTTCCAGCTATGGCTGCTAGACCACTGGAAGGAGATAAACAGGCTGAACTGGATAGACTAAAGTCTTTATTCAGCCTTACATACTATGTTACTATATTGGCTGAACCTTTAAACCTCAATATCTTGGCCACTTCTGCTTCAATTTAAAAACTGAAAACAGTTTAGGACAGTGTCAAATGTACCCCAACTCAATGGTAACAATTACCTTTGCCTGCAGTATCGAATGAATGTCACTGTTCCCTGTTTTGCAAGAGACATATTACTTTCTCTTGGAGAGATTTCAGCTTTCCATATACAGCAGGGAGAAACACAGAATCAGTGCTGATGGCCTAAACAGTCTGTGCAGGTATAGGGGCTGAGCTATTCTTTAGTAACAACATCAATGGAAGGCTGAGGTTAGTCTAACTTTGCAGTAAGATCAAAAGCCTCTCCTAAAAAGCCCTATTCCTAGTATGTCACACACCCCGCTTCCAACATTCATGACACTTGGGAAACCGGCCTGTAGAGGGCGATCTTGCAGAGATGACATGGGAAAAAAAAGGAGTCCCTCCTGGTCCATAAGTACCCGGGACCTCCCACTATTCCCCAGTCTTTTCGTCTCTGCAGTCGGCGAAGCATTCAGAAGATGACTCTCCTTCCTGCAGGTAGCCGGGGTTACTCCCGGTCCATTTCTATTTCTGCCTGAACCTCATTTTTTATTGTGATGTTTATGTTATGCCTCCCAGCCTTGGCTGATGGGCTCGGGCAAGGGTAGTTACACCCTTGGGTGTATATGGGAGCTTGCTCCTTCCGTGAGACCTCAAATAAGGGGTAGGCGGAATCCGGGTTGGTGTCCCCCGGCATGGGATGCCCCGTCCCTTGAAATCTCCCTGTGCTTGTTGGTGCTCTTGTTCCTCCCCCTTTTGGCTCTCCTGGACCCTCCTGGGGTAATGAAGGGGGGGGGGATCTTATTGGGGAGTGTCTTTGGCCTATGCATTTATTTTAAAAGAGGAGGGTAAGTAAGTTTCTTACCTGTGTTTTTTCTTGTTGGGATTTTTTAAATTTCCCTCTCTATTCTAAGCAGACAGCACGTCCTGCTCCGGACATAGTCCTTACATGTGGGTATACCTCCGCCTTCAGCGCCGTGCACTGCAGAATCATGAAGAAAACAAGCTCCTCCCGGCCCTACATATACCGAGGAACCTCCCACAAATCCCCAGATTTCTCTGCAGTGCTGAACTGCGAAGACATGAAGTATCACGCTCTCACAGGCGAGCGGGGCTTTACAGCCCGAGGCCCTGCGGGACTATTTCCACCCGTTCTCTCTGTGAAGAATATGCCTCCCAGCCTGGGCTGCGTTGGTCGGGTGAAGGTAGGCAGCACCTCGTGTACTTAACGGAGCCATGCTCCACCGCAATCCCCCACCATAGGGTAGGTGGTTTAGGCCGATGGTGAGCCTCTAGTGGATGCCCCTCCCGCATTATTGCCCCGTACCCCGGGTAGCGCTGGACCCTGTGTAAAGGGCCGGCATCTTCCCTCATTCCCCAACTAGTTAGTGGGAAAAGAAATGGGGGGAGTATGTGTGTGGTGGTCTCTGTGTACCAGTATATCACGCTTATGGCCTTATTTCTGCCCTTCATTAACATTGAAATGTCAGAGCCGCGCTGCTTGCTCTTTATTTGGTTTTCGGCTACCGCCGTATGTCTTATGCACAGTTTGCTGCGTTGTCTAGATGCTTTGGCGCCTTTTCCTTACTGGACGTAACGGTTTTTCTACAAATCCTTAAGTGTGTGATTGTATCCTTGCTTTGCCGTTACCTCAGAGCTTCGCGCTCTTCGGAGTGGGCGAGGACTTGAATTGGCGCGCTCCGCGTCACAGCCGAGCATCGAGCCCGCCCTTCGAGGTTCGCTGGGCGCCATTTTGCTGATCTTCGCGCGCGCGCGTGGTGGCGGTTCCCCTCCTCCCTTGGTCGGTAAGTGCCCTCGTGGGTGACTCCTTTTATATGTTTTTTTCCAGCTGCGCATGGCTCTGACACCCATTCTTCTCCTTATGTCTTTCAGACGCTAAGATTCCGGTGGCATCCCCCGGCCTGATATATATCTTAAACGGGTTCACTTTTATATTCTCCCACATTCCTAGCGGGTCTTGGGGCATCCAGAGTTGCTTATAGCATAAATCCCTGCTGGCATATTGCTTTGATAATCACCATATGGAGGCATCTCAGAATTATGTGTCCGGGGTCCCGCTGGGACAAGACCGGCTGTGTACTGCGTGGGGACCACCCCATGCTGATGCTGACAGAGCACGGGTCTGCGGACCGTGTGCTGAACAAGCACTGGCCCTGCAATCAGGTTTACCAGTGGCTGCACCTTGCTTCAATACACCTGTCTCCCCGTGTTTAAATCGCACCCCTGATGAGTCGCACTTGAGCGGGGATGACCAGCAGGTGGTGCCGCGCAGGCTACCTATGGCTGAGCAGGTGATGCCTGGTTTGGCGGAGCGCTTGGGCGCTGGAAAGAAGCTGACGCTTCCTGGTTCTATGTTTCCCACTGAAACTGAAGAGTCTGCTGCTATGCAGGTCCTTGATCCTTCTGATGAAGGTGGACTGTTCTCAGGTTCCGGTTCCTCAGACGAGATACCTTGGAACCATGATAATTCGGGCCCTGGTTCCAGGGGCCGGTGTGACACTGATGAATTACTTATAAAGATCTTTGAAGTACTGTCCAACTCTCCTCCGGGAGAGTCTCCCAAGCCCAAGAGGGAGAGTTTCCACACGGCGACGCCGCACTTGGAATTTCTGGAGCAGGATCATTTCCAGGCTCTTATATCTAAGGAATGGGAATCACCTTGTGAACTTACAGGAGTTCCGGGGGTCTGGGATTGGAAGTACCCTTTTCCCCCTGATGTGGTTGGCTGCTAGTCAGTCCCTCCCGAGGTGGATGCACCTATTATTGGGGTTGCTAACCCTCCCTTCATGACAGCCTCTACTCATCGTACCCTTCGGGATGCTGAGGACCGGCGCATTGACAGACTGGTTTCCCACGCCTTTTCGTGTGCAGGGACGGCTCTGCGCCCGGTCTGTGCCGCGGCCATCACTGCGGTGACCGCCAGGACCCTTCTTAGGAAGATACTTGACCACCAACCGGAAGATCTCCTTTGGGAGGTCTTTAATGCACTGTCTGATTGTGATGTTTTCGTGAGTTTATTCTCTCAGCGATGGATGACACTGTTAAAATGTGCACTAGCACCTCGGTTCTTGTGGTGGCTATTCGCCACCTGCTTGGCTGCGACAGTGGGGGCTGACAATGATACTAAAAAGGCTCTTACCGGCCTTCCCTTTAGAGACGACGCTTATTTGGGGCCCGGTTGGACCTTTTTGGAAAAAAGGAGTAAGGCACCCTCGAGCAGAAGGCCGTCTCGGCCTCCCAGGGGCAGGGACACCCCTCCCTACGTTAGTGTCAAGCGCGAACCAGAAGTGTGCTTCCAACTTTTTGGAGTGGAGACCCGCCCCAGGGGGGGCAGGCAACGCCCTGGGACCTCCGGCAGGGCTAAGTCCAAATCTGCCGGAACCACACATGTGTGAAGGGACGCCCTCGCCTTGAGTGGTCTGCCGCAGCACTGGGCTCCTATAGCAGGGCGCCATGCTTCTTTCAGGTTGTTACAGGAGGTAGTCCCCCCGGATGCAGAATGGAGTCTGCTGGGCGGTCCTTTTTCTAAGGTTATCAGGGTTCTTCTAGTCCCTGTTTTCCCTTTGGGAGTTGAGGCAGGCCGAGTTTGGCGTGTAGGGTCTGGGCTCTCTTACAGGTTGGCCTTTGACCTGTGATTGCATCCACATTACCCTTCCCCTCCGGGATGAAGCAGTCTGACCCAGATTGGCATCCTGGGGCCTAGCATTTATACCTTCACAGGCAGTTTCTACATGGTATCTACCTGTTGGGCCACATGCGCTCTTGTCCAGTGGACCTCTTGATGCATGTGAGGATTTATAATCCCTTTTTAGTCCCCTGTGCCTTCAGGACACCTAGTGTTGAAGGTCCAACTCTGCGCATTGGGGTATTGTTTTTGGTTCCTCTCCTGCTCCCAGATGACTCACCAAGGCGAGTATGAGAGTGGTGTCTTGGACGTGCCCGTGTGGCGTCCGCGCTAGGTTCTACTTTATTATCCTTCTTTGCTTCCTATTTTTGCATCAGGCCGTGTTGGCTATTGACTTGTGGCTCCCTGGGGAGTCCTGTGGATTGGTGCTCAGGCACATCACTTACTTAGTGTTCCCCGGTTCGGTATCCCCCCTACGGGGTGGCATTTAGATTGGTTCATGTTAGAACCTTCCTTCTGCTAAATGTGGACTTGTTATGGAAAGGGCCTTGCCCTCTTTGATGTCACACTACCTTCACCTTGCAGCTGGTGGGCCTGTTGGTGGCGGCCCAGATGCTGTCCCTTATTCTCAGGAGCCCTTGGGCCCTGCGACACCTTAGGTTACTTATCCTGGACAGGGTTCCAGCACCCCTGGAACTAGGTCAGTACGCTCCCCCTTGTTACGGGGGTTCCTTTTGAGGTTGTAAATTCAAGGAAGATGTCTGGGACCATTCCTTCCTTCTCTCTTCTCCCTGTAGATGGTCATCATGGGTACCAAGTCTTGCAGGTGGACTGGGGGGTCTTATTTTTTCTGAAATCCCCCGTGGTTCCTAAAGGGGTCCCCTTAGGGGATCCATCTTCATACGTTTTTTTGTTGACACATTGAGCCTTTGGTGGGCTCTAATTTGCTGGACTACTCCTCTCAGGACTTGTCCTTTTTGGGGACCCTCGGTCAGTCTGAAGACAGTGGCTTGTCCCTTTTTATCTGTGAAGGTCTCGGAACAGGTTGACCTTTCAAGAAGGTTCCGGTTCTGTTCTAAGTGGGGGTTTACATCCCTTGCACTCCACTGGTATTAGCTTGGCTGGCTGCCCTAACGTGGCAGGAGGTTCTATTCTAGTATCTCACTGAGTCCCTACTGGTGTGGCCCTGTGGGGCCCCTTTGCTATTACAGGGACTCTGTCCTGGGTTATTGTCCCAGGACTCTCTGGCCTTGGTCATGAGGGCCTAGTATTGCTTCTGTCAGGACATTATATTCTATATGTCTTAACTTCTTTCACCCTGCCAGGCGGGGTTCTGCATAAGATTGCAGTAGAAAGGGAGAACCGTTATGCTGGGGGCCCTGGGTGGCCCAGCGGGGCGTGGTTCACAGATTTTCTGCTGAAGGCAGTCGTACTGTATGCCCTCTCAAGAGGGCTGTTCTGCCTATTCAGGCTCCCTACTACGTCGCCCTTACCTACAGGCCTTTTAGGCGATGGGTTGGTTGCCTTTCACCCTATTGGAGATGGATATCCCTGGGTGTCTTTTCTCTATTGGAGGGCTAGGCCTAGCTCCCTCCTCTTCTTCTCCCTTTTCTGCCGGCTATGTTGGAGTATGCTGTTCTAGTCTGCTTTGCTTGGACTAGCTCTCTTTCCTGCGGGATGTTCCCTTTCCCTGGGTCCTAGAATTATTATAGCACGGTTGAAGTTGGCTCCCCAACTCAGTGCTCTGAAGGTTTCAGGGCTCGCCCTGTTCACCTACTGCAGAAGTCTAGTACAATCTTCTGTGTTGCGCATTCCTCAGGGGTTGCTCAGGTGCATTCCCCAGGGAATTCTATGCTCCCTTTTTGGGGGGTTACTTATCCGGATGCCCTGCTAAGGGTTCCCTGGGTCTTATTCAGGTTCTTGTCTGAACTGTTCCTTCCATCATATCGCTCTTCTGGGTCAGAAATGTGCCATAAAGGATGGCTCTGTTAGCGGTCCTAGTCATTATATACTGTATATATATATATATATATATATATATATATATATATATATATATATGTTATATATCTGTACACCATGAGGTGAGGGTGTTCCGCCTTACGCCGAATTGGGTCCAGGCGGTGTTCTTATTCTCTTTAGTCCAGACCCTACGGTCTCTGGGCTATTGTCTGGCTCTGGATCTGTATCCCTCATCAGGTGTTGGAGATTCCTGGTCTGTCTCTTGTCCCTGGTAGGGATTATGCCCTTGGGGCTTATAGGTTTTCTCCATCCTTATGTACCGGATCTGATTGCTAACACGGGTGTAGGTGCCCCTTGGCTTGGTCCTGCTCGGTCGCTTTTGTTCCTCTGAGCCTAAAGCAAACGTCTCGGCTCTTGCTGAGCCTTTTTAGCGTTGTTTTTCAGTATTCCTGCTGGTCTCGCCTGAGACCTGGGTTCATATTTCCAGATGGGGAGAGCTCTAAGGTTGCCATGGCTGCCCTTTTTTTCCAGTAGCATGGTTAGGCTGTTACTCTGGCCTACTCGTTTAGGGGAAGATTCTTCTTCTCTCTTGGTTTTTGCTCTCTTACTACTTGTGCTTGGCTTGGCCTTTCAGCACTAGGTTCTGTTGAGCAAGCTGGCTAGTCCGCTGCTTGTGTTCAGTTCTGCCTTTACAAGAATTCAAAGGCTGAGGTTAGAGCATTGCTCTCATTGCTCTTGGTAGCATGGTTAAGGTGACAGCACTTTTATTGTTGGCTGTGCCTTTTTTCATGGGGATCCCACCCTACTTATGGACACTGCTATTGGATGTCCCACATGTAAGGACTATGTCTGGAGCAGGACGTGCTGTCTGCTTAGAATAATACAACTCTGTGAGATACTCACCTGTAGAGTCGGTATTATATGCAGACAGCACGTCCTGCTCCACCCCACCCTGATTCACTTGTTCTGGATCCCCTGTGTGGTGATTATTATCTTGGATGTTATTGCCAGTCTCTGGGTGGTTGTTTTCCTCCTGGCTTCTTCTCTCACTGCTTGTTAATGCTGGGGATTTGTGGGAGGTCCCTCGGTATATGTAGGGCCGGGAGGAGCTTGTTTTCTTCATGATTCTGCAGTGCACGGCGCTGAAGGCGGAGGTATACCCACATGTAAGGACTATGTCTGGAGCAGGACGTGCTGTCTGCATATAATACCAACTCTACAGGTGAGTATCTCACAGAGTTGTATTTTCTGTCAGCGCGTGCTTCCGGATGTGGGCGGGGCTTGACGGGCGGCGTCCGGCCCCGTTCTTTCACGTCATTCGGCTGTCCCTGGCTGTCCCGCCCTCCGCTCTCTGAGCATTTCTTGTGGGGCGGGGCTTCTCGGTGGCGCCGGATTTCAAGCTCTCTCTTCCTGTTTCACATGCGGTTTGTTACTGGCATGTTGGTTCCGGTTCTGGCGCTGGTCTCTCCGCTGGTTCTGGCTGCTGCACTGATGCTTCTGCTGGGCTTTCGCAGGTCGTTGGTCGCAGGGCTGTCGCAGGGCTGTTGTGGTCATTGTGAGTACCCTTTAGCTGTGCTAAAGGGAAGTCTTTTATATGCATAAGGCTTATTGTATATTTTTATTGTGTCTTCCAGGTGGGAACTCTTTAATAGGGTTTCTCCTGGTCCTTGTGAAATCCTCCCATTTAGGGACTATTAAGGGGCATCCCGGGTAGCTTCGGCTTAAATCCCATATACTTGGCGACTATAAAAAAATTAAGTATTTTAAGAAACACCATATGGACGCATCTCAGGATACTGGGCTCTCAGTTCCTTTGGGACAGACTCGGCAGTGTTTGCGATGTGGGGCATCCCTTGTTGGGGATAATGCATTTCTTTGTGTAGCTTGTGCTCAATTGATTATAATACAGCATTCAGAGGCCCAAGCCTCAGGGTCTGGGGCTCCGGCCTCTTCTCCCACACCACCTTGTCTTGTCCATACCCCCAGTGATATTGTCATGGGTGAAGAGTCGCTTTCTGATGTATGTGCCAGATTGGCTCACATTGAAAAATTAATGTCTAGCTCTGTGGCCAAGAAGGCCTCAGCTAAAAGAAAACATTTAGCTCCTGCTGTTGAGGCAAATGAGCTTGATTGTAGCGAGCGTCTTGATTGGTCAGATTGTTCTCCGTTTGGAGAAGGAGAATTCTTTGAGGAATCTGATGTTTCTGATGTTAAGCAATTTGTGGGTATTGACACTGAACAAGGTGAAGGGGAGATTTTTGACACCCCTAAAGCTCTTGCTCAATTGTATGAGGTTTTGGCAATCGATCTTCCAGAAGCAGTCCCTCCTCAGAAGGGGGAGTTCTTTGGAGCCTCCAAGCCTCGTTTAGAATTTCCAGATCAAAAACATTTTGAAGAGATCATTCTTAAAGTGGACCAACACCCAGGATTTTGACTATCCTGGGTCTTGGTCCACTTCGGTGGGGCGAAGTGCGCGCGCACGTCTAGAGGAGAGAGGGAGAAACTAAGGTAAGGAGTTTGGGGTGTTTGGGGGGTTTCACCCCGCGGGACATCCCGATCTCGGATGTCCCGCGGGGAGGGTGGTGATCGGCCCGGGAATCTTATAGATTCCCGGGCAGATCACCGGTGGGTGTTGGTCCACTTTAAGGAATGGGATAAGCCTGCGCGGCTTCCTGGCATTCCTTTAGGCTGGGATAAGAAATATCCCTTTCCTTCAGACACTGTTAAGCGTTGGTCATCCCCCCCTGTGGTGGATGCACCTGTGCTCAGTTTGTCCAATTCCTCTGTTTTGCATTCTCCGGAATCTACTAACCTTAAGGATGGTGAGGACAAACGTATTGATCAAATGACTTGCCATGCGTTTGCTAGCGTTGGCTCGGCCTTACGACCTGTGGGTGCCTCGGCACTTATGGCAGTCGCTATTAGGTCTGTTACTAGAGACCTATTAAATACCTCAGGGCTTGATCCAGCCTCTGATGAGTATGTCGCTCTTAAGCAATGTGATTTATTTGTGTCTTTTGTACTTTCTGCTTTGGATGATACCATGGCCAAAGGGTCGATTCAAAGAAACATGTAACAGCTTTGATTTGGGTGCCGATCATCCTATTTTTCACGTCCGCTCGTGCGTTCGTATGAACTTGCGAGTGATTCTATAAGCAAATACGTTTCTATCCTAAAATGTACGTCCGTTCGTATGGCAGTTCGGGAATCAGACCTATGTCAGTTTCCATCCTGAATTTTCCGTTTCATTTCTCAGGTTGCAACATTGGTTTTGCCCTTTTTCCTTTTTTGTCTGGACGTAAATCCTTCTGATCTTGCGGCTGCGCACTACAAACTTACCTCATTAAAGTGCATTCTAAATATTTGGTCTTATTTTTCTTTATTTCATTCATTTTGTAGTAACCAACCATTAATGAATGCATTTGCATAAGTAAATCTTACTTTGTTTAATTTTTAGTTAACTTGCATTTTTTACTTGTGGATTTAATTTTAATATTTTGGCTTCAAATGGTACAACTTAAAATTTTGTGTGTGGTTACCCACACCCTCTACATACAGATTGCTCTCAAATATAAAAAAACACCCAGCAACTTCTGCATGTTATGAGTCTAGAAACAGCCAAGATGGCGGCTCAGGTATTCTCGGGCAGCCTGCAAACAGAAAGGGCCTTGTGACTGTGTTGCTCTGCATTCTTTGATTTCTGACCTTTCCGTGCCCCCAGCTCTGCTGTGTCTGTGCAAAATACAGCAGTAACCCACATCCTGCACTTTATCCCGCTCTCCTCTCCTCAGTAAGTGTGATGCATCTGACCAAAGATGTGCTTAAATAATTAAACAAAGCAAAGGTAAACAACTACACCAATAAATGCAATCTAAAAATATTATTCTAGTACATCAATTTAAAAATAAATACCAAAGGACATAAGTTTCTTTAATTAACGCAAATATATTGCAAAATAAAGGTTTACATGCAAAGGACTAATTAAGGTCCACATTAAAATGCTTTTATAAGGCATACATGAATCAGGTATGCATTGCCATACAATTTATGGCCTCGGCCATGCTGATACATGCAGTTCATTGGAGCTCAAGACGCGCAGACTCCTCCACATAGCCAAAAAACCTGTTCAAGAACAGCAATACGACTGCTAAAAGGTGTCGGCAGTGGCTTTCTTTTAAAACGGATTTAGAGGTTTGAAAACTGCTCTCTGAATCACACCTAAACACATTCGATTATCCTAAGTTTTACGTTTTGATCCTAAGTTTTAGGATTTGATCCTAAGTTTTACGTTTTGATCCTAAAATTTAGGAACGAACTTGCGATGATCGTAAGAGCATATACGCATTCGAACGTAGGCTCGTGTGAGTCGGAAATGGCCAAAAAAACAGGAAAAAATGACAAACACCCACCCAAACTTACGATTCTCGATCCGAAATCAATTAACTTTTGCTCTTTGAATCGAGGGGCATGTGTAGCAGAACTTCCGCTTTGCTAGTTGCTATACGGCGGTCTATATGGCTACGCCAGTGGGCGGCTGACACGGTGGCCAAGAAGTCACTTACAGCACTCCCCTTTGGGGGATTGCGCCTCTTTGGTGAGAAATTGGATTCTGTAATTAAAGGAGGCAAATTGCCTCAGCGTAAGAAGCAACGTCGTTCCTTTCGGGGATCGGCCTCTTTTAACCCTTCTTTTCGTGGTTCCAGAGCAGACAGAGGATCGGCCTTTTCAGCCCCAAGGGGGACTGCATGGAACAGAGGAAGAGGACGTGGCCGTTCAAGTCAGAATTGGGGATCCAAGCTTAAGGCCGCTTCCAAGCCTGCCCAGCATTGAGGAGGCGCCCTCACCCGTGCGGATGGGGGGACGGCTGCGGTTCTTTTTCCAGGCTTGGGTCAAAGAGGTATCAGACAGATGGATTCTGGAGGTTGTGTCCTCCAGGTACAAGCTGGAATTCGAGTTCCAGCCTCCGCCCAGATTTTTCAGGTCTCGGATGCCCGCAGATCCGGGGATTGCGCTGGGGCTCCGGGCAGCTGTTGCGAATCTCTTAAACATGGATGTTATTCGCCTGGTTCCTCTTGCGGAAAGGGGTCTGGGGTTTTACTCCAGCCTATTTATGGTTCCCAAAAAAGACGGCTCTGTTCGGCCTATTCTAGATCTGAGACGACTAAATCAATTTATTCGCTTCACAAGGTTCCGCATGGAGTCGTTAAGATCAACGATCGACGCTCTCTGTCAAGGGGACTTTATGACTTCCATCGACATCAAGGATGCTTATCTGCACATCCCTATTTGTTCTGCTCACCAGAGGTTTCTCAGATTCACAGTGGAAGACCAGCACTTTCAGTTTGCGGCCCTTCCATTCGGTCTCACCTCATCCCCAAGAGTATTTACCAAGGTTTTGGCAGGAGTAATGGCTATTCTCAGGCTCCAGGGCATTCGCATTGTGCCATTCTTGGATGACCTTCTCATCACAGCCTCGTCCTTCAATCAGGCGTAATTGGACACCAGGACCGTGGTGGCTATGCTAGAGAGGTTCGGTTGGGTGATAAACCATGCCAAATCCTCTCTTTATCCTGTAAGGGAGATTCCCTTTCTGGGCTTATTTCTGAATACCCTTCAGGCCAGGGTATTTCTTCCTCAGTCCAAAATTGTTCTGATTCAAGATTTAATTTGTCTGTTCTTGTCCAATCCTCGTCAGCCTATCCACTTGGGGATGAGGCTAGTGGGGCTGATGGTGGCCACATTCGAAGCGGTCCCGTTTGCTCAGTTTCATATGAGGACGCTTCAGCTCTTTCTCTTGGCGAAGTGGGACAAGTGTCCTCTGTCATTGAATCGGGTTTGTTTGTTGTCTCCCCACGTTCTGCGGTCCCTTCAGTGGTGGCTGACTTCAAGCAATTTCAGAAACGGCAAGTCATTTCTGACCCCTTGTTGGGAGTTGGTCACTACGAATGCCAGCCTTATGGGTTGGGGGGGCATCTGGAGGAAGCACCGGTTCCAGGGGTTGTGGGGGCCTCAGGAGGCTCACTCCCCTTTGAATTTATTGGAGCTTCGGGCCATTCGGCTTGTTCTGCTCCGACTGACTCATCTTTTGCGGGGGCTGCCAGTTCAGATTCGGTCAGACAACCGAACAGCAGTTGCATACATCAATCACCAAGGAGGGACTCGCAGTTGGGGTGCCCTCCGGGAAGTATCTCTGATCCTCCACTGGGCAGAGATCAATGTTCCCTGCATATCGGCAGTTTACATTCCGGGGATAGAGAATGTGGAGGCAGACTCCCTGAGCAGAGCATGCGCTAGCCGGGGAGAGTGGTCTCTCAATCCCAGGGTCTTTCAGTTTCTTTGTCACAAGTGGGGGACTCCACGGTTGGACCTGTTTGCTTCTCATCACAACCACAAGCTTCCAGCTTTTGTGTCTCTATCCCAGGATCCTCTGGCAGTGGCAGTGGATGCCATGTCTCTGGCCTGGAAGGATCTGGGGTTTCTGTATCTGTTTCCCCCATTCTCCATGATAAGCAAGGTGGTGCGCAAGCTAGTTCTGGAAGGGGCGCCAGCAATTCTGGTGGCTCCAAGGTGGCCCAGACGCCTGTGGTTCGCAGACATCACAAGGCTAGCAGAGGATCAGTTGCATCTGCCTCTTCTTCCAGATCTCATCACCCAAGGTCAACTCTGTTACCCCAATTTACCAACGCTGGCTTTGACGGCGTGGCTGCTGAAATTTCCATCTTAAAAGACGCGGTCATTCAGACTCTTATTAGAGCTAGGAAAAAGTCTCCCTCTGTTGTTTACTACAGGACTTGGAGGTCCTATATTGATTGGTGTGAGTCTAGAGTCTTGCCCTGTAGGGTATTTTCTATCCCTAGGATTTTGGAGTTTCTGAAACATGGTCTGGATTTGGGTTTTCAGATTAGTACTTTGAAGGGGCAGGTTTCTGCTTTGGCTATTTTCTTTCAAAGATCTTTTGCTCTTCATCCTCTTGTTAAGACTTTTTTCCAGGGGGTCACGCATGTGCGGCCTCCTAGAAAGCTCCTACTTCCAGTTTGGGATCTTAACTTGGTGCTTTCTGCCATGCAGGCTGCTCCTTTTGAGCCATTGCACGATGTTCCTCTTCATATTCTTACTCAGAAGGTTGCTTTCTTGGTTGCTATTACCTCTGTCCGTCGGGTTTCTGAATTGGCGGCCCTGTCTATCCAGGCCCCTTACTTCGAAAGGCATCAAGATAAGGTGGTTTTCCGTTTTAAATCAGATTTTCTTCCTAAGGTGGTGTCTGCCTTTCACCTAAATCAGGATATAGTTCTTCCTTCATTGTGCCCTAATCCTAGTAATAACAAGGAAAGGGTTTTACATTCTTTGGATGTTGTTCGTTGTGTTAAGTATTATTTGGTTACTACTTCTGCTTTCCGTAAGACAGATGCCTTTTTTGTTGTGCCCTCTGGGCCTAGGAAGGTTTTGGCACCCGCCAAATCTTCCATCAGTAAATGGTTACGTCAGGCCATTGTTGGGGCCTATTCTGCTAAGGGGAAGGTTCCCCCTTTTCATGTTACTGCTCATTCTACTCGTGCTTTTGGGGCTTCTTGGGCTTTTCAGTACCAGGCGTCTGTTGAACAAGTTTGCAAGGCTGCTACTTGGTCTTTGGTGCATACTTTTTCTAAGTTTTACAAGGTTGATGTGCGGGCCTCAGCGGATGCTGCTTTTGGTCGCAAAGTTCTGCAAGCTGCAGTAATATAAGTTATGCATTTTTGCCTTGTTGGATCCCCGCCCATTATAGACACTGCTATTGGATATCCCAAGTGTCATGAATGTTGGAAGCGGGGTGTGTGACATACTAGGTAGGAATAATACCATTTTGTCAGTACTCACCTGTAAAATGGGTATTACGAGTATGTCACACACCCCGCTTCCCCCACCCTTTTTTGTCCTGGGGTCCTTTTTATGGTGTTTTTTAATATTTTCAATTCACTATATAATTTGCTCTTCCTGGTTTTCTCACTGCTTTTTTAAAGACTGGGGAATAGTGGGAGGTCGCGGGTAATTATGGACCAGGAGGGGCTCCTTTTTTTTCCCATGTCATCTCTGCAAGATCGCCCTCTACAGGCCGGTTTCCCAAGTGTCATGAATGTTGGAAGCGGGGTGTGTGACATACTCGTAATACCCATTTTACAGGTGAGTACTCACAAAATGGTATTTTCTCTTCCCTCTCTTTCCAGCCCAGCAAGAGAATCTGCCTCTCTTTTTCAGCAGATCCTTCTGTGGGTTCAGATCTGGAAAAAAGGAAAAGGACAGCAATCCCAGAATGCAAAGCGGCATAGTCAGAAGACACTTTCTTTATGCAGGCAGCCTGAGACTCCATGGGCCACCATCTTGGATGTTTAAGGGCTCAGAAATGCACTAGGTTTTTGGTTAATGTGAGCATTTGTATATACTGGGTAGGGGGAGCATACAGGATAGGCTCTTGCTCATGGTGAAGGTCCGCTTTAAAGTGGACCAAAAGCCACACCGATCGACCTCCCTTCCCCCCCGGGGCATCCAATGTCGATGCCGCTATCTGAAACCCTCCAGGTCGCCCATACACTTACCTTCACTTTCGGTCCAACGGCGCATGCGCGAGCCATGGCCGCATCCCTCTAGCAGGGCCCGCACCGGCCATTCACAAAGGGCCTGCTAGAGGGATGCGGCACACTCCCTGTTAGAGGGTAGCGAGGGATGCAGCCATCAGCACACTCAGGAGCCGCTTGCCTTGGTTGAAGGCTTAGATGCTCTGACATGAGCACATCCAAGCGCGCTGATTGGATGAGCGGCCGCACATGCGCAATAGGACCAGGAAGAGGTGAGTTTGTTTCAGCGACCTGCGGTGTTTCACACCTGGGGACAAGGACCAAAGCACAGGATAGTCAAAATCCTGGGTTTTGGTCCACTTTGTGTCTTTGCATAAGCAGCCCTGCACAGCAATTTGGTCAATCAGTGCATCTGCTCTGCTGACAGGATTAAAACCAAGTCAGAGACTTACTTTGTGAGAGCTCTACATTAGCTTCAGTTTAAAGAGGAACTTTCCAGTGTGTTGTTCCTCTCAAGGGATACACTATGTGTAACCTCCCATGTTGCCCCATACATTAACCTTTCAGGGGTTCCCAACCACTTTCATTTTTCTAATTATATCAGGTAGCACCTGGGTGGGTTTGGGTTATTGTATAGATGGCAGCTAAGCAGATGGGTGACAGGTCAGTCTGCAGCCTTGATGAGTACCACCAGTGCTTCTAGTACCACTGACTGGGATTTTCAGTTCTATAAACTGTTTTCCGTCTTCAAATTGTAAAAGAAATGTCTGAGATATCAAGGTTTACAGTTTTACCTTATGATTTCTCTTTTGAAATACTTGGGCGTGGACGTGGTTTTTGCACTCTTTGCCTTGTTTCTACTTTCAGGCACAGCTGCTTTCTGACAGGAAAGGAGAGCACAGCCATGATGAGGTAAGCTGCTGAATGACAGTTTATGCACTTTGCCTACAAAGTCCCTTTAACTAGAGACCTTTGTAACTTTCTATATACTTTAAGTGCAAGCTAACAATCCTGCAAACAGTTATAATTAGTGAATGTTAGGCAGGGGCAGATAAATTGGACCCCTTACACAGCTCATACAGTAAACTTTTTTTCTTTCTTTTAACTCCAATGTATACACCTAGACTAAACTAAAGACTGAAACAGAAGAGACAAATGGTGCTTCCTTTAAATGATGCCAAGTGATCACAAATATGATAAATAAGGGGAAGGAACAACAATGATGTGGCCCCTCTGACCTTCTGGGCCCTGGTGCGGTGGCAGCCCCTGCAACCCCTCAAGTTACGCCCCTAATGTTAAACAATCTTAGAGAGAACCTGAAATATAATTGGTTCAATCTGAGGGTCTCGTTGTCCTTCTATTAACCTTTATACATAGCAATGCAAGTGTACACGCTCTTCCAAATAATGCAAATTGGATTTAAAGTGGAACTGTAAAAAATGAATATAGTTCCTCATTACTAGTTAGCAGAGGGGCAGCAGGACCTGGGTTGCCCCGCTGCGCATTGCCGCCGTGAAAACAAGAAATCGGGTGCCCGGATACTCACCACTACCAGGCCTCTTCTGCGGCTCGTCTGCTGGCTGCACTGATAGTCTGATTATGGTCACGTGGGAGCATCACCACAAGCAGCCAATCAGTGCGGCCAGGGGACGAGCCACAAGTCTGATAGGCTGCGTTGTGGCGGCCACAGAAGATGCCTGGAAGCGGTGAGTATCCGGGCGCACGGTTTCTCGCTTACACGGCAGTGATCTGGGTCCTGCTGCTAACTAGTAATGCGGAACTATAGTCATTTTTGACTAAAGTTCCGCTTTAAGTGGCCTATAGATGTATTTTTTTTTTGTTTTATAATTAAATTAATGGAGGGTAAAGTGTAAAGGGTAAGTGTGCGGTGCTTTCGGGCTAGTGGTCTGCAATCACTGGTGTTCAGTGTGTGGAGGGAATTAGTGATAGGGCTTTCCTCTCACGTGGAGTGGAATTGCTAGCACCACGCCCTCCAAACGCTGCTGGCAAGGCTGTTGCGGAGCGATCTGATTGCGATCTGGAGCTGTGATGCTGTATAATAATCAGCATAATGTGTGGGCTGGCACTGGGAGCAGGAACACTTGCTAGGAGGAGGGAGAGAGGGTTTAGCTGGGCTTTAATGGCAGATCTGGGAGTGCTATTCAAGCTATCAATACAGAGGGGAGACATAGAGGCCGATTCATCAATAGCGCCAGGTAGCGACAGATGAGCGACTGTAGCGTGATTTTTTCAGCGCCAGCCAGTATTCGCTGTGCTTGGCCGGCATTAGCTTGATGACAGCGACTCAGTCGGTGTGCGGTAATGTTGAATACGGGCTGGGGGGTCGCTGTTTCACAGGTCCAGCGTTGTATGTGAGCGCCTGACAACGAATGGCCAGAGCGAACGGCTAGCTTCATATTCATCAACAAATCACGCTCCGAATGTGCTGTCGCTGTCCATTCCTTGTTTAAACCCCAGAGCGCTGGTGGCGATGTGTATTAACTAGTTTTTAACCCCTAAACAACCATATTTTTTGAATGTAACATTATACATGTTTTTAGAATCATTTTGTAATATGAATACATTAATCTCAGACCTGTTAGATCAATTCTGCACATATTTTTTTTAATTTTTTTTTTTACTTAAAAATAAATCCTAACATTGCAGAAGTGGTCTCCGATTTTTTGACATTAAAAAAATAAAAATAAAAATTATTACCAATTAATTATGATTAATTATAGATTGCTCCATTGAAATGCATTGGACATCGCCAGGGAGCGACAGCTCATACCTGGCGCTGTGAGGGAATTTGCAGCGGCGCTGTTCGGTCCAGGCGGCTTCATGATGAATGCCGCGCTAGCCGTCGCTCTCGCCGGTGCTAGCCTCATTTTGCTTGATAAATGCGTCATTGTGACCGCCGCCGGGCGTACTTGAGTCGGTAGTCGCCGTTAGCTGCCGCTACCTGGCGCTCGTCAGACACTACCTGGCGCTATCGCTTGATGAATAAGGGCAATAGTATGGACTAGCTCCTCAAGCCAGTTTTGGTGGCCCACATCAGCAGGGTGGCACTGGAGGGGCAGATGCACTGCAAGATTGCTTGGCAAGGTAAGCTTTTGCCTAAAAATTAGTTTGAAAAAATTATTAGTTATATTATACTTGGAGACACTATTTAAATAAAAATATAGTGTAGGCAATCTGCTGGCTGCTGTGGCCTTCTGCCTTTGCCTGTGTGGGAGGTGGGCTATTCCTGGATTGGAAAAGCCCTGCCAGCGCCCTCAGCACTTTCTTAATCAACTTCTATGAATAACTTCTTCATCAACTTCTATGAAACAATCTATGAAACCTTATGTGAGCTATGTACTGGTTGCTGTGGTCATATCAGGATTGTCCTCCAATAGACTGTAATGGAATCGGGGTATATGCAGCCAATTTGGGAGAATAAAGGTCGAACTGAATAGGGATGTGTTTGGCTCATCAATAACCACAGCTACATTTGCTAAACTGTTTGCACATTTAGGCAGGTGCATAAAGCATACCATGGGCTTGAAATCTGCTTGCATCACATTTTCACTATGCACAAAGGTGAGACCACCGTTATAGCAGATCAAACAACACAAGTATGACATACAATATAAGTATATGAATATTTTAATGCGTAACATACATACCTTCTAGAAACTGATCTAAAGCATGATTAGTGTAGCAGACCACAAGAACTGGGTGTCCAATCGTTCCCCATAAATTAATATTGGTAAGCAGAGCCTGGGCAATTTTCAGTCCTACATATGTTTTGCCTGAAAAGCAGGGGAACATTTTAAATGAATGTAAGTCAGCTTTGATGGTTAAGATATGTCAAAGATGCACACATGTTATCACAGTGTTTCCAATGTCACCAGTACAATTTGCAATCTACAGGTCACCTTCTAGCAAAGTGTTCATTAACATTTCTCAATGTCACAAATCAGTCAGTGCCTACAGCACCTACATGAATTCTTTAATGAACAAAATTATTTCAAGCTTTTGAAGATGAAATAAGGTTTTCGTCTGTTTTAAATGGATTCTAATAAATATTGGACTTATATTTGAACTGATGTACATTTTAGTTGTTGGTTGTCTCTATTTAGGAAAATATAATTAATTATGGTACTAGCACACCTAAAAAGAGATCAAAGAAGGTGGGTGCTCTCCTATCAGAGACTGTTTCCACCCCCCCCCCTTGTCTCTATTTAACCAAAAGTATATATTAGCCGGCACCCTTTCCAACTTCATCCTCATAGTAATCCTAAAGTGACTTAATTGAAGTCTATTTCTTGCACATTGAGATCTGAAAGGCCATATCCTAATTTTTCTATCTAAGAAACATTTGGAGAATTAAAACCAAAACATTTCCCCCTCCCTAGCTCTCCATAACCAGGATCAGGAAAATAATTATCCTACCCCTTTCTGTGCTCCTAATCTGGGCTCGGCTAGCTTGTCACCAGTGCAACCATTCTGACCACATCAGTTTGGTATGCACTTCTCCTGGCAAGTGCTGTGGTGACTGTGGCTAGCTTATTGGGTTCAGCAGGGGCCTCTATTGGAATGCACCCCAATTTGCCAACCAATAAAGAGCACATTGTCAGCACCAGAGTTGACAGTGAAGAGACAGGCAACATGCAGTGAGGACAGCAATACACTGATGCTTTACCCACAATAGGCCTAGAAAGTGAACCAATCACCGTTGTCTCTGACACCGGAGTCAGTGGGATACCCCACTGTGTTAACCCTCGCAGTGGCCCACAATCATTCAACCACCTTTGTGCACGCAGTGGCATCCGCAGCATCCCTGTAGCTGAGGTGCTCACTCCAAATTGAAACCTGAGATGCAGCTGCTCCCGGTCCCTATGCAGTGAATTATTATGCATGACTTATAGCATTGATAGGATTACAGCCCATACATATGCAGTGGGAACAACAGAAAGGTAAGTGATATGGCTGATCCGGGGGGGGGTTCACACAGCAGGGCATCCCAAATCAAAATGCCCCAGGGACAAGGACCTATCACCAGGTTACTAAAAAGGTCCACTTTCTATAATTGAGTGAACTATTACCACTGGCCCTTTAAAGGCAACCAGAATGTTGATGTGGCTCTCAGGTAAAATGAGTTTGACACCGCTGATTTTTACTGCATACCACAATCATTTGTCATTGTATTGTATTTCTGAATTGGCCTCACTTTTAAACATGTGCCTATACAATACAACTCTAAAAGATTCCAGGGCCGGCCATCCCTGGAATCTTTTAGAGTTATATTGTATGGACACATATTTCCCCCCACCCCCGGGGCAATGCTCAGCTTGGGATGCCCCACTGTGTAACATCCCTCAGGGGCGCCGCAGCACTCGCTTCTTCCTGGCACTCCCTCACCGATTTAAACAAAGATGGACGCATCCCCTGCTCCTTTGGGCATTGTGCACACTCCCGCACCCAGTCATTCATATAGGCTGGGGATGCGGTTGCTTTCACTCCCATTGCCGGGCTCTACATTTAAACAGAGCACATTTGCTGAGCAATTAGTATGTATGGCGAACCGCTCTGATTGGACATTCAGATGACTGGGGACGGGAGCGTGCTGCAGGGGATGTGGCTGCTTTCGCGCCCCCTTGCCGGGCTCTGCGTGTAAACAAAGCACATTTGCCGAGCAATTAATAAACAAGCCCAACGGATCTGATTGGACGAGAGCCGCGCATGCGCTGTTGGACCAGGAAGAAGGGAGTTGAAAGGGCAATCTGGTTTCATACAGCGAGACATCCCAACTTGGGATGCCCCAGGTGCACGTAACAAATCCCGGGAAAGTCAAAATTCTGAGTTTTGTTCCCCTTTAAGATACTTAAACCAATATTAGACACAAAAGAAAAAGCGAAAAAATATGCTTAGTCCAGCTGATATTTCTCCATTTTAACACTTACCTGTGCCTGGAGGTCCTTGGATGATGGCAAGTTCTTTGGTAAGTGCGAGTTGTAAAGCCTCCATCTGAGATTCATCTAGGCCCAGGGATTCTTTAGCAGGCCACTCACTGGGGTTCAGTATATTGATTTTTCTCTTTGTACCTGTAGACTTATCTTTGTTCAGTATGCAGTGAATGTCATACTGGCTGTCAGCATTGAGATAGCGCGGTGGTCCCACATCCTTCTCACATGACACAATATGTTTTTGGAAAGGCACTTCCTGTATGTCCATCTCTTGCAATCCCTCTAACACATGACGATATGCCTCAAAGTAGGCAGTGGTCTCTACCATAATGTAGGAATCTGTTGGGTTTGCCCTTGCCAAAAGCTCTTTACTTTGCTCACTAAAATATAGTTGTATCTCACCCTTCTCTAGTTCTTTCTCATCACGTTGGGCCACAGTTGCAAAGAGAAGGGATTCAAAATTGTCCTGGGACATACATACCAGAGATCCATACAACAGTCGCTTTGAGTTCTGCCACCGAACCCATTTTAAAGGTGTGACATCAAACCGGACTTTATATGCAATGCCTGAGGATGTGCACATAGGGTTGATTATACGTGTGTCAAAATAGACACGAATGTCATCAAACTTTAGCTTATCAATGCCACGCTGATCATCATACTGAAGGATATCTTGGATCCCCTCTCTTAATGGCCGGACAAAGTCTTCCCTCAAAAGACGAAAGTGGGTGTCCAAATAAATAGCTGTTGTTTCAAACTTTTGTTTTATGGTGTTTGCTCTAAGAAATGGTTTTTCATTCAGATGGATTTCATCATGAGTGGGGTACACGCTCAATGTTCTGAACCCCTCAGCTGGAACTTCTGGGCCAATGGCCATATGCATGTCCACCCTTAGTCCACCTTCTCTTTTTCTCTCCTGCAGGGTCTGAATAAAATTTGATACTCTCTCTAGATCCTGCTCTATAGCATTCACCACTTCAATTCCAGTTGCACGTAAACTGTTTATAGAGGCAGGAATAACAGCCAGTACCATTGAGATCTCCTGTATGCTACTGGCAGGAAATATGCTAATAATTTCTTGCAGAAGGTTTATAATGTTTTGAATATTTTCAGGATAGCATTGCCTTCTCTCAGGCACATGTTCTGTTATTATTCCCACTATATAGTGCGGAATACATATGCGGAGATAAGCAGATGATTTGACTTTTCCAAGGAGATATTGAATACTTTGTCTCTCTAGCCTAGCAGTACATGCTTTGCACATAACTTTACAAAGTAATTCCACCAAATCTGGCCTCATATCTGTAGCTGAAAGTATGTCCTTTAGACATGGATGTGCAGCAAGAGTGATTGCCACCTCTGAAGGCTCCTTCTCAAGCAGTTCTTCAAGAGCTTTGAAACCCAAATGTCTAACTTTTTGGTCCCTTATAGGTAATGGCCTTTGTTGTTGTTGTCTCTGATTTTCTCTTCGTTCATGGTTATGGTTTCCTCTTCTCCAATGATTATTCTCATGGTCTCCAGGTCTTGGTTCATTTTCTACTCTGGGTCCAGGCCCATGACGTTCCTCACCTCTTCGTTCATTCCATTCTCCAGCACCACGTATTTGCTGTCCAACAGCCCTTTGTTGTCGTTGATTTTGTCCACCAACACCACCACAGCGATTATGTCTACCTGGTTGTTCATATCTTCTTCCAGCCCTGTGCTCACCTTCCCTTTGCTCATGATTTCTTGCAGCTCCATGTAGATGCCCTACAGGTACAGGTCTTTGATCATGTTGTCGTCCAACTCGTGGGGCGTTTAGTTCACCAGCTATTTGCTGATGCTGCCTTCTTGCTCCTAACTGCCTACCATCTTCATTGATATGCAGTTGCTGAATTGGCCTTGTGATGTTGTGAAGACCCCTTTCAGGCATTAGCCTTGCTCTGTCTGAAAAAAATGAGGAATTTACTTATAAAGGTGTTTGGCTCAATACTTTCAATATTTTTATAACTAGAGAAATTAAATCTTTTCTTAAAATTCAACCCCAGCAAAATATTTTCTATACATTTTACTGATGCACAAAGGGTAACAATGATTTTAATTTTTGAATTTCAGGCGCCATATCTCACCATCCACTAATGCTTTGACCATGAGACTACCACCATTTTATAGATAATCATCTTGGCTGTTTCATATATAATACTGCTGTCTGCTACTGATGAGCTGGATGAAGCGGTTTCTCTTTTCTTGGGAAATGTTCTTCATGGCTGCTCCTCAATTCAAACCAGTGACCTTTCACTTGAGAATCAACCTAATAACACACTGAGCTAATAAATGTGAGAACAGGTTGTCATTTGTAGTATACAAGAAGAAATAGAATGTTTCACCAACAGGAGCAAAACGGTAACAATGCAGTCACATGGCAATAATCTGCATTACTAACCATATGCTAAATAGCTGCAAATCTTATTTCTGTATGAGATGATTGTCTATAAAATGATGGTAGACTCAAAGCTGTAGTCGATGGTGAGATATGGAAGCTGAATATCAAAAGTTCACCTTGTTACCCTTTTATGAAATAGTGTATGTGAAGGGTTAGAACAAAGAAAATTTGTCTTTGGTCACCAAATAGTAAGTGAGACTAGATCTCCCCTCACTGATAGCAAAATATTTAATAGGCTCCAGTTCTTTCCCACTAGTAAATTGGAAAGACCACATAACTTTTAGTCTTGGCTACATCCATGGTGTGATGTCATGTTCTTTTCATCAGCCTAGCATCTCATATTTTCCAATGAGAACTAGATGGTCCTAATAAAGCGTAGGAAAGTGGTGTGACGGCATTATACATACGTGGGTGTGGCCATACCTGAAAATAATTTTGTTCTGTGTCCTAGGGGCATCCCTAGAGGGGATACCTTGCTGTGTGAAAATCCCCAGGAAGCCAGAAACTCATCAGTCCAGGCTCCAACATGCGTGGGCTCTCATCCAATGAGAGCCGCCTGCTATGACTGTCATTTGGCAGGTGGCTCTCATTTACTAGAATGGGGAGCGCACGCATCCCCCCATTCCCTGCCCATGGCTGCTTAAACCATGAGAGCTGCCTGCCGAATGATGTAGTCGGCTGCTCTCATTGGACGACGTGCGCCATTGGTGCAGGGAAAGGTGAGCTTTTATGGGTACCCTGGGCGGTTTTACACAGCCAGTGAGGGCGGGGGAGACAATAGCCATCTCTGGAATCTTTTAGATTCCTGGCCTGTCCCTGCTGGGTTTTGTTCCTCTTTAACATGTTAATTCAAAAACGTAAACTCAAAAAGTTAACAAAACATGTTAACTTTATATTTTACACCTTTTCTTGCTAAGTAGGGGTAATAGGTCCTGCATCAGTAAACTACAAGCATTCAAAGTTATAATAAAATAACCAAATTACAGTGCAAAGTAAAATGGCGGACAAAAACTAGATTCAACCACCTGCAAGTCAACGGAGCAGGTAAATAAAAAAAAAATAAAGAAAGAAAATCTTAAACTCAACTTTCAATATGATTTATTCTTAGTATACAGTACGTCCTGCTCCAAATATAATACTTACACTTGGGTTATCCTCCGCCAGATGGCGCTGCACTGCAGAGGCATGCAAAAACAGGCTCCTCCCGGCCCCTCAAATACCCAGGGACCTCCCACAAATCCCCAGATTTCTCTGCAGTGCCGAAGACATGTATCACTCTCTCGCAGGTGAGCGGGGCTATCAAACCCTGCGGCCCTGTTGGACTATTCCCACCCGCCCTCTTGTGATGTGCCGCCCAGCCTGGGCTGCGCTGGTCGGGTGAAGGTAGGCAGCACCATGCGTGCTTATGGAGCCATGCTCCACCGCAGTCCCCCAACAAAGGGTAGGCGGTTTAGGCTGATGGTGAGCCTCTAGTGGATGCCCCTCCCGCATTATTGCCCCGTTCCCCGTGTAGCAGTGGGCCCTATCCAAAGGGTCGCCATCCTCTCTCGTTCCCCCCCCCCCCCCGTAGCACGGGGGGAAAGAAAGGGGGGGGTGTGGCAGCTCAAGTGTACTGTGATTACACGATTATGGCCTTAGTATGGTCCTTGACTTGGAACTTGGTGTCAGAGCCGCACTGTTTGCTTTTATATTGTGTATCTGCCGCCGCCGCGCTTGTCTCTTTCCTTTATTAGCGGCGCCTCCATTGGCATAATCATCTATTCTATGTGTGTCATACACTTTGCTTCTCTTGACAATATTGACTACTGTCTTAGAGCTTCGCGCTCTTCGGGGGGGCGGGGACCTGGTTTGGCGCGCTCCGCATCACGGCCCGCTCTGGCCCACCCTTCGAGGTTCACTTGGCGCCATTTTGATGCTAGTTGCGCACGTGGTAACAGCACTCCTCCTCCCTTGATCTGTAAGTGCCCTCGCGGGCGATTTTCATGATTCTTTATTACTGCGCATGGCTCTGACACCCTTCATTCCCATTATGTCTTTCAGACGGTTGAATCTAGTGGCTTCCCCGGCCCGGGTTAAATTATAGCGGGCCTTGTAAAATTCTCCCACCTTCCTAGCGGGTCTTTGGGGCATCCAGGGTTGCCTATGGCGTAAATCCCTGCTGTCATATTGTGCCTAGATAATCACCATATGGAGGCATTTCAGAACTATGTGACCGGGGTCCCTCTGGGACAAGACCGGCTGTGTATAGCGTGTGGTCAACCCCATGCTGATGCGAGCAAGCACTGGCCCTGCAATCAGGCTTGCCAGTGGCTGCACCTCGTTTCAATACACCTATTTCCCCATGCTTAAATCTCACTCCTGCTGAGTCGCATACAAGTGGGGATTTGCAGCCTGCTGTGTCTTCCAGACTGCCTACGGCTGATCAGATTATTGCGAGGTTGTCAGGGCGCAGGGGCCCTGGTAAGAAGTGGCCCTTGACGCCTCCTGTTTTTCTGTTTGTCCTATGGGAACTGAGGAGTTCACTACTCCGCGTGCCTATACCCCTTCTGATGAAGGAGAGCTGGTCTCTGACTCAGGCTCATCTGATGAGAGGCCGAGGAGTCATGACGATTCTGGCCCTGAATACTGGGGCCAGTGTGAGATTTGTTGATTAAGGTCTTTAAAGTCCTGTCTATCTTTCTCCCTGGTGAGGCCTCCAAGCCGAGAGGGGAGCATTTCCATACAGCGACAGCTCACTTGGAATTTCTAGCGCAGGCTCGTTTCCATGCTCTTGTACTCAAGGAATGGGAATTCCCCAGTAAATTCCAGGGGTCCCAGGGGACTGGGATAGGAAATACCTTTTTCCCCCTGAGGTGGTCAATTGTTAGTCATCAACCCCCGTGGTGAATGCGCCGATCGTAGGGGTTCCTACCCCCCTTTATTACAGCCCCTGCTTATAGTACCCTTCGGGATGCTGAGGACCGGCGCATTGATCTGTGGCCTCCCACGCCTTTTCTTGTGCAGGGACGGCGCTGCGCCCGGTCTGTGCCGCGGTCATTACTGCAGTGGCCGCTAGAACCCTCATCAGAAAGATGCTTGATCATCACCCTGAGGATCTCCCCTGGGATGTGTTTAATGCGCTCTCCAGTTGTGATGTATTTGTAAAATTTATCCTATTAGCACTGGATGACACCATTAGAATGTGTGCAAGGACTTCTGCCCTTGTGGTGGCTATACGTCGCTTGGTTTGGCTGCGACAGTGGGGTGCTGACGATGCTGCTAAGAAGACTCTTACTGGGCTTCCCTTTAGAGGTCCCTCTTGTAGTGGATGAACTCAAGGAACCTGTCTGGGGGCAGTCCCTTCTTGCCATTTCCTGGGAGACGGTCACCATGGATGCCAATCTATCAGGTTGAGGGGGGTCTTCTTCTGGAAGTCCCTACGGTTCCAGGGGAGGTGGGGCCCTTAGGAGGCCTATACACCTATCAATGTTTGAATCTATGAGCGTTCAAGTTAGTTCTAACTCGCTTGCCTACTCCTCTTCAGGGCCTGCCTGTTCGGGGGAGCTAGGCCTATCTGACGGCCTTGGCCTACATTAAATATTCAGGGAGGGACCCGGAGCAGGAGGGTCCTCCGGGAAGTGTCTCTGATCCTGATCTGGGTGGTGGACAATATTCCCTGCATATCAGTAGTATTCGCTCCGGTGGAGATCCCTCTGCGACAGGATGTGCTAATCCTTGTGTCACTATGAGGTCCAACCAGTGTGGATCTGTGTGTGACCCGTCACTATCACAAGCTCTCGGCCCTTGTTTCCCTGTCCCAGGATTCTCTGGCCGTGGTCATGATGATTTAGTAATGTTATGGCAGGACATTCTGTTCTGTATGTCTTTTCTCCATTCCCCCTGCTGGGCAGGGTTCTGCGCAAAATTGCTCTGGATGTGGGGACCAGTGATTCTGGTGGCCCCCGGGTGGCCTAGTGGAGTGTGGTTCGCATACGTGGTACTGAGGACAGTAGATCTGTACGTTCTGCCAGGAGTGCCAGCTCTGCTCACTCAGGGCCCCTTTACGTCACCCCGATCTACAGACTCTGGCCTAGACGGCCTGACTGCAGAAACATCCATCTTGATGGAGACAGGCTTATGGGTGATTGAGACTATGGACTAGGAGCAAGCTTCTTCTTCTTCCATCTATTTTAGGGCATGGCGTACCCATATTGATTGGTGTGAGTCTAGGTCTCTTCCCTGTCGGGCGTTCTCTGTTCCCAGGGTTCTAGAGTTATTACAGCATGGGTTGGAGTTGGAATTCTCCAACTCAGTACTCTGAAGGGTCAGGTTCTGCCCTGTCCGCCTTCCTGTAGAAGTCTTTTGCTCAGTTTCCTTGGTTAAGACTTCTTTCAGGGGGTTACTCATGTGCGTCCCCCACGTAATCCTATGGTCCCTGATGGGTTTTGAATTTGATTCTGTCTGCCTTGCGGGGTGTTCCCTTTGGACCTTTTCAGGATGCTGTCTGGCTGTTCTTACCCTCAAAGTTGTCCTTCTGGTGGCTGTTATTTCAGTCAGACGTGTGTCTGAGCGGGCGACTCTGTCTATCTAGCCCCCGTTCTTTGAGATACACCAGAATAAGGTGGTGTTCCGCTTTAAGCTGGACTTTCTGCCTAAGGTGGTGTCTTATGTTCATTGATTCAAGATATTGTTCTTCCTTCTGTGCCTTATTCCTGAGGAAAGGGTTCTGCATTCCTTGAACAGGTGTTGGAAGTGTTTCCTTGGTAGTCACTGTGTCCTTTAGGAGAACTGATGCTCCTTTGGGTCTACGGCCAACTCCATCCTGTATGTGCCCGATCTCGACTGTTCTCGGGGGGTTAGGCGGCTTTGGGCCTGGTCATTACTTGGATGGGACGGTTCCTTCTGGTCCTAGGAAAGGTTTTCGGCTACTGTTGGCGTTTGGACTTGTCAGGCTGTTACTCAGGCCTATTCCACTGAAGGGAAGAATCTTCTTACTCGCTTCTCTTCTTATTCTACTAGTGCTTTTGGTGCCTTTTGGGATTTTCAGCACCAGGCTTTTGTTGAACAAGTTTGCTAGACCGCTACTTGGTCTTCTATTCATACCTTTTCAAAAGTTTTATAAGGTTGACGTTAGAGCCTCAGCTCATGCTGCTCTTGGCCGCAAGGTATTGCAGGTGACAGTGCTTTAAACTGTCTGCTGCTGCCTTTTTTGTTGGGGATCCCACCCTACTTTATGGACACTGCTATTGGATGTCCCAAGTGTAAGTATTATATTTGGAGCACGACGTACTGTATACTAAGAATAATAGAATTCTGTGAAATACTCACCTGTAGAATTGGTATTTTAAGTATACAGTACGTCCTGCTCCACCCCACCCTGGTTATTGCATTATTCTGGATCCCCTGTATGGTGATTGTTATCATTACCAGTTTTGTGGTGGTTAATTTCTCCCGGCTTCTTGGTCACTGCTTTTCAATGCTGGGGATTTGTGGGAGGTCCCTGGGTATTTGAGTGGCCGGGAGGAGCCTGTTTTTGCATGTCTCTGCAGTGCAGCGCCATCTGGCGGAGGATAACCCAAGTGTAAGTATTATATTTGGAGCAGGACGTACTGTATGCTTATAATACCAATGCTACAGGTGAGTATTTCACAGAATTGTATTTTTTAAAGAGTATTTTTATAGCGCCAAAATGATTCCCTCAAGGTGCTGAGCTGAACTACTACATTTACATGTTTTCTTATGTCAACATATATGTGTATTGCAGACACAGTTTTCCCTATCTGAAATCTGTTGCTATTGGCTATCATACACGAAATCTGTACGCCAAGCACCAAATGAGCCCTGTACACAGAGAATGCTGCTGCTGGAAAGCCTCATTTCTCTCTTCTTGTAGATCTGCGTGTACACATTTGATGTACAGTTGCCAATAACAGCAGATTACAGGTAGGGTAAACAGCTTCCATAAAACATACATTTGATTACATAAGAAAAAAAAATACCAGATCAGCTCAACACCTTGTGGACATCCCGTTAAAACAAAAAATATACACTTTCATAAATGCCATTTAAAGTGGACTTTCTCTTTAAATAAAAAGGATGGGAAAAGGGGAAGGGGGAAACCAACTCTAAATGCCAAGTAGGCAAATCGTTCCATGATATTATAGACGGTTAAAAAAAAAAAAAAAAATAGGTCTGGGTTGGGTGCTGAATACAAAAGAGAGCTAAATGAGCACCACTTACCTTAGGAGGGTGTTGAATAGGAGAAGGAAGATAAAATGTGCCTGAACCAGAAGGACTAGCACTTGATCAATAAGGTGAAAACAATTCAGGCATCCACTAATAGTAGATGATAATTTGATGTGAGGTGGAATTCCAGCAATAGGTGCGCCTAAAGAACTGGGATCTGCCAGAGCCGGATGTGAAAGTTGCCCTGTCTGTGTGTCTCCATGTGTTTAATCTAATTAACCCTCTCAATCCACATAGGAAGAGAAGGGGGTCCACTTTCCTTCACATAGTGAATACAAGGAAAGGGTTTTGTGCTTCTTTAAAGTAGTTAAGGGAGCCATAAAGCTGTAGTTCTACCAGTTAATTGGGTTGGGCAAGGATAGGGTCTGCTTTGAGCTAAGAAATAAAAGGAGATTCACGTATGCATTAAACTTTATGTTGCATCCCTCCCAAGTGTCCCTGATTTGGAGGGACTGTCCCTTGTTCTCATTTGTCCCTCACTGGGGTGTAACATGCAGATCTGCATCAATAAATGATTCACTTGGCTATTTAAAGTGTTTCTATTGTTGTAACTGTTACATCCTATCCATCTTCAATGAGGGCTCAGGGCTTACTCCAACATATGTTCCTCTTTCCTACCCTGAAAAGTTGGAAGGTATGATGTTGGCAGGCCTTTGGGGTATGCAGGTGGAGCACTCATTCTAGCCTGCCTCCATGGGGTGCCACCACAGCTTCCAATATATTGGAAACTCCTGGCACATCTATACTACAGACCACTAATTGCCAAAGTGCATCATGCATACCGCCGCAAGGGAGGTTACAAAATTTATGAATCCATTATGTTCCTGGGCACTCCTATATGTGACTGGTCTGTGCCTGAATTCAATGCAGAATATTGCAAGATTTAACCCTTTAAGTGCCAGCCTACCTGCAGCTTTTGTCACCCTTTGTTGCCAGATCACGTTTCACCATTTTGCGCTACATATGTTCAACCTTGATTTTTAAAGGGATTTCCAGGGATTTTCCAGGAAAATTATATATTGTTTTTTTCAGCAGAGTCTGGGCTTAAACATGCAATGTCTTGTTTGGCCTTTTTTTTGTGTATTCTCAATACTTTTGGGTGAAATATGTGCAAAAAAATAAAAAAAAATCTATTTTTTGCAATTTGTAGTGTTTTTTGTAATAAAAAATGTAAGTTTGTCAATAAAATCTTATTGCGTGTGAAACCCGAATTTCTCCCGGTCACAGCGTTACCACATATGTATAGGTAGACACCCTTTCCTGCCCAGGGACTCCCCCAAACTGAAACAGCACTTTAGGAGATTTTCAGATAAAATACAACTATGCTACGCGCTAAGCGCACCTTGCCATTTTTCCAGAAAAACAACCCTTTACATTTGAAATACCCTCCACAAACTATATATTCTCACACCTCAAGTTTTCTAGGCGTACCAGGCTTGTTGACATGGGCACAGTTTTCTGGAAGTAATCCCTCAA
Organism: Gastrophryne carolinensis; assembly: GCA_027917425.1. NCBI lineage: Eukaryota > Metazoa > Chordata > Amphibia > Anura > Microhylidae > Gastrophryne > Gastrophryne carolinensis. The sequence continues at coordinate 115,138,693 of CM051243.1, forward strand.
TCAATTCTTTGGTTGCACAGAGTTTCCCTAAAAAAGAATAAAAAAGAAGAATCAAAGCCACATTTTCCTAAAAAAAACTATATGCAAACAAGAAAAAACAAGTAAAATCTGAAAAAGCAACATCCCCCGAACGATACCCAATATGCATAGCTACTGTCAAGGGAAGAGTTGGCAAACACCCCAAAGTAAAGCATGTGCGGAACGGTAATTTTACTTGAAAATTTCAGCTTTGCAGACAAAGTACCCAACTTGCGATTTCTCAACCAAAACAACCCTTTACATTTAGAATATCCCCCATAAACCATATATTCCTTGAAAGTACACATGTTAAGCTTTCTAAGCGTACTGAGCTTGTTGTAGTGGGCTCATCTTTCTGGAAGTAATCCATTGAAGAATTCTTAGGTTGCACAGGGTTTCCCTAAAAAAAAATTATAAAAAAGCAGAATAAAAACCATGTTTTCCTAAAATATCAATATGCAAACAAGAAAAAACAAGCTAAATCTAAAAGCACAAGGTCCCCCGAGGAGAACAATACCCAACATGCATAGGTACCCTTTTAATTGCCAGCCTACTTGAAGTTTTGTCACCCTCTGTTGACAGGTAATTTTTCCCGCCATGTTTAACCGTGATTTTTGCTGGGATTTCCAGAAAAATTATATATACATTTATTTTAAATAAAACCTTTTTTTTTAAATGAAAACCATATTGCATGTGATAGCCCCATTTCTTCCGATTACAACGGTAGCACATATGTATCGGTAGCCCCCCATTCTTGCCCTGGAGACCCCCCAAACTGAAAAGAGCACTTTATAACATTTACAAATAAAATACAACTACTATCCACACTATAAACATAAGGGGTTAATTAAAAAAAAAAATGACATAGGGTCCCCCCTCCCATTCCAAAAAAAATGGGTTAACCCTAACCCTTAAAAATAAAAAAATAAACTGACATAGGGTCCCCCCTCCAAAGGGCAAGATGCCGGCGCCCCTTGGGTAGAGGAGGGGGAGAGCCCTTTCAGGCTCTCCCCTGAAGCTGAAGTGCCAGGGGGGGGGCTATCGGAGGCCCCCCCAGTGAAGAGGAGACCCATCGGGAGGCAGCGCGACCACAGGTAAGTAACTGTCATTTTTAATTTTCTTTTTTTTTACAGTTAGCAGCTGCTGCTGCCGAAGCGGGGGGGGGGGGGCCCTATTCCGGGGGCTCTCCTGAAGGCATCTGTGCCCCCACGGGGGATCGGATGGCACCAAATTAAAGAGGAGACCCGCGTCCGGATCCAACGAGGGGTCAGGTGATTTTTTTTTTTTTTTTTTAACTATCAGGGGGAAATACCAGGCACATAGTTTCTACGTGCTTGGCACTTAACGGTAGGAGAAGCAACCACATAGAAACTACGTGCTTGGCATTTAAAGGGTTAAAGGGTAATTCCACTTTCTTTTCTATTTGTTTGTAAATCTTTTCTACTATGGAGTTGCAATCTTCTGTTCCAGTAGCTAAAGGGTTACTGGCAGTGTTCTCACCTGGTGGTCATTATGGCTGCTTTGTTTACCCAAGCTGCTAGTGAGCTCACCTGTCACAGTGGAAGGATTCTGGGACTTCTAGTCAGATACTATACTAAGAGCTTTACTAGAGAACAGGAAAGCCACTCCCACTTTGCCAAGACAGAGCCACAGGAATATGAAAAACATGGAAACAACTTGCAGGTATGGGGGCACAATCCTAACACAAATGTTTATTTTACATTCCAAAAGAGGCAAACAATAAAGCTAAACACCAAAAACCTGACAAAAAGGGAGTTTTCCTTGAAATACCCAACCCTGGGGAATCCCAGTTTGAGATGCCCCACTGTGTAAAACCATGTTGGTCACCCATTATACACATCGGCCATGGGGAAATCCGGGGGACTGCCCCTGAAAGTGGCTATGCTCCCATCCAGTTTCTTTAACCACTTATTTACATGCATGGCCAAAAAAGCTGATTGAAGAGGAGCTGCGCCTGCACCATGGAACCATCGGTTGGCCACCTGATGGTCGGCCGTCGGCATGGTTTCACAAAGCGGGGTATCCCAAATCGGGTTGCCCCAGGGAAATTGACCAGTATCCAGGGTTTTGGTTTACTTGTAATGGTTGGAGGAGAGCCTGCATTGGATCGGGTCAAATTAACTACAGAGTGAACCTATGGGTTTGATACACAGGGTCATCCTAATTCAGCTGGCCAAAAACTCAGGGGGAAGGGTTGGAATGGCAGGTCTTAGTCCGCATTACTGCCTTCAATCCTCTGCATGTTTCACACACAGACCAGTCACAATAAAGGTTTAAAGATAATTTCCCCCTCAATGGCATTTTTAAAGGTTTCCATGATTGTGTCCCAAAATGTCATCAAGGCATTAAGCTCTTTTTTTCTTTTCTATCTGTTTGCAACTCTGCTATATAAGAAACCATTTTTCTCTAGAAACAGTGTGTTTACTAGGCAACCTACACAACCTGGTGTGTGTGGTGTACAGAACAGAGATTTCCTGACTCCAGCTTGCTGGTCATCTTATTGGCCTTACTGGCAGTGTTTCACCAGGAGAGGTCATTACTGCTGTTTGATTTTTACAACACAGCAGTAAAATGCATATAAACTACACTGGTCACAGTGGCATTTAGTGTCATAACTTGTCATTTACAGATGGCAGGGCAGAGGATCGTGCCCTGAAACAGCTGGATGTCGCTGCAGGCAATGGCAACATCCAAAAGTAGGGACCAATGGGGGGGGGGGATGGGCCCCTTTTTATTTTTAATCCGATGTTCATGTTTAAAGCCAACCAAAACCCAGATTTTTCATTTACCTGAGTTTAGGTCCAGGGGCATCCCAGTTTGTCCCTGTGTGTGAATTCCCATGGACCGCTGGATTTACTTACCTCACTTGTGAACAATCAGTGTATGTGTGCTTCCAGCCAATCAGAATAGATTGCATCACCCACACATGCACTGTGGAATTGGCAGCCAAGCAATGGAACTGTTTGGAATTTACTTCCTCTTTAACCCTTTTGTTGCCAAGCACGTAACACCTACGTGCTGGCTTGGCTGGGCCTTAAGTGCCAAGCCCGTAGGTGTTACGTGCTTGACTTTCCTCACCTGACCCCTTGTTGGATCCGGCCGGGTCTCCTCTTTAATTTGGTGCCATCCGATCCCCCGTGGGGGGGTCGGATGGCTCCAGGAGAGCCCCCGGAATAGGCCCCCCCCCGCTTCTGCAGCAGCAGCTTCTAACTGTAAAAAAAAAAAAAAAAATAAAAATGACATTCACTTACCTGTGTGTGCGCTGGCTCCCGCTGTCCCTCCTCTTCACCTGGGGGGCCTCCGATCCCCCCCCAGGACTTACCGATCTTCAGGAGAGAGCCTGGGAGGCTCTCTCCTCTCTTCTTCACGATGGTGGCCGCCATCTTGCCTCTAAGCCCCGCCCCCTTGGGGGCGGGGCTTATGATGTCATCCCGGTCCCGATCACCGGCTTCAGCTTTCTCAGCTTCTCAGATGCCGGTGATCGGTGCCCTGGAAGGAGGTGACAGGAGATCCTCTGATCTCCTGCCTTCTCCTTCTCTGGATGCCGATCACAGGCATCTGTCAGCTGAGCGGCGAGGGACAAGAGCTTGCAATCGAAGGTAAGTACAGTTAAAAATTTTTTTTTTTTTTTGAATAAAATACTTTTTATTATTGTGTGGTGGTTTTTTTTCACATTAACTCTTTGTGAGCTGGTAAGGGGTCCATGAGACCCCTTATACCAGTTCACAAGGCTGGGGGGGTGGCAAGTCACCTGCCCTAGCGGGTGGCTTGCCATTGACCCCCGCACCCCCATTACCTGCCTCCCCAAAGGCCAGGGGGGGGCAGAAGAGCCCGGGCCCACATAGGCTATGTGGGCTCGTAGGCTGCAGGGTGGGGGGGCCACCAAAGCTGGCCCCCCCACTCTGTGCCTACAAGCCCCCATAGCTGGTCCCGGGCTGGTTACTTTGGGTAAGGGGGACCCCACGTCATTTTTTTTTTTGGATTTTTAAGGGTTTTTAACCCTTAAAAATCCAAAAAAAAATGGGGTCCCCCTCCCCGGGAAGGGGGACCCTATGTCATTTTTTTTTTTTAATTAACCATTTGTCATCCAGCAGCTATAAAAGGCTTCTGGGCAGGAAAGGGTGTCTACCTATACATATGTGGTATCGCTGTAACCGGGAGAAATTGGGGTTTCTCACGCAATAAGATTTTATTGACAAACTTACATTTTTTATTACAAAAAAACTCTACAAATTGTAAAAAAATATATTTTTTTTAATTTTTTTCACACATTTCACCCAAAAATGTTGAGAATACACCTAAAAAATACAAACAAGACATTTCATGTTAAAGCCCAGACTCTGTTGAAAAAAACAATATATAATTTTCCTGGGAAATCCCTGGAAATCCTTTCAAAAATGACAGTTGAACATGTGTAGCGCGAAACAGTGAAAATCAGTCTGGCAACAGGGAGTGGGAAATGCTGCAGGTAGGCTGGCAGCGAAAGGGTTAAGGGTTGGAAAAGTAGAGTGAAGATCCTTCAAACTCGAAACTTAACTATCAGCCAATGTCAATTGACTAAAACCTTGGATTCTGCACCCCTTGGTTTTCCCAATTTGCAGTGCCCCACATTGTAAAATTGCCCAGGTTGCCCTATAAATCCCTTGATCTTGCGACCCCATGGTGCTTGTGTAGACCCCTAGCAGCATCCCTGGTCTGCACACTCACTGCACCAAAAAATGCACTAATTGATTGACTTAGCAGTAGGTCACTGTTGGGCCAGTAGATTGAAACACAGAAGTGCTGCTGCTCCCAGCTGGGCAATGGGAACCTGGTGCGATCTTTTTTTTTCTAAATTGGGCTCACCACCACAGGGTGGTGGGGATAACATTTACACCAGCCTTACAATTTTAAGTGGACCAAAACCCAGGATTTTCACTCCTGGATTTTGGTCTGTGTAATCGGGATCCCAATTTGGGATGCAACTATGTGTGAAATCCCAGGCTGGTATTCTTACCATGCTCCATGCCATCCAATGAGGGTGGTGAATGCACCATGGAGTCGCTGGCAAGTATACTGGCGATCCCAGGGGGTTTCACCTCCATGCAAAACGGGATGATCCAGGGATAGGGAATCAGATGACATTGGAATCTTTTAGGAGGCAGGGCTGGCCAAAATGGGGTTTGGTCCACTTCTTTCAGTTATCAGAGAAGTTATAGTACCTTAATTTTCTAAAGATATAATAAATTATAAATTACTGTGTAAGTCAGGGGAGGGCGGGCACCTGAAATGTGGCACATGGTGCCACTAAGTCCGGCCCCTTGTCCTTTTAGACTGTAAGCTTGTAAAAGCAGGGCTCTTTCCTATTGTATTTTGTATTCAGAATATTCATTGTGAACCCCGTAGCATCTTTTTGTAAAAGTCTATCCTGTACTGTACAAGCTTGTTTTGTAATGCTTAATTTGTACAACCCCACAGAAGCTTATAGCACTTTATAAAGAAATAAAAATAATGTAAGTATATAGTGCAGTCTCCCTGTTACCCCTGTCTGTAGCCTGTTAGGATTTGTACCAGAACATCTTTCTCAGCAGTTCTAGCATCCTCTACCTCCTCTCATTCCTCTACATCTTTAAAATAACACAAACACAATTAATCTTACTTTCATTTTGTCGATTAGCATGAGGTCGCTCCAAAGGCCTTCCTGGGAAATCCATAAAGACCTGGAAATAAATATGAATACACAGTACATGAAGTATGAGAATAAAATGTCCAGTTGATAGAGGAGCTGTTTTTTTCATGCTATGAGCTGCTATGAGCAGAATTCGAGTTCCCCTGATTGGCTAAGTACTGAAGATTCAGATGTGATGCCCTGTGTAGGAGACAGGGGGAGAATGGTTTTCTTGTTGTATTCTAGAATAAAGAGCAATAAAATAAAGAGGAGTTGCTCCTCTCAGTTGTGTGAAACCCCCAGGATCCCACATGGAACATTTTTTGCTCGGCTCCATTCGGATCTGCTTGACGAGCAGGCCATGTTCAAGAGGCTGCACAGAACGGCTGCCCCCCATCCTGCCTTTACGCGGGGGGAGTGAGGCAGGATAGGGAGTCACTATATGAATGGTCTTCCACTTTAAAGCATAAGTCCAGGCTCGGGTAACCCCCTGCTCCCCTGCCCCACTCTGCCACCCTTCCCTGTTTCTGAGGCATAACAGGTGGTTACAAAAAAAAAAACATTTTCTAACCCGTAGTCCAGCACCATTCTCCCAGTGCTCCAGGCCCTGGGTGCCACCAGCTTAGGGAACAAGCACAGATCGGGGCTGCCCAGCCATTTACTTGAATAGGCAGGCGAGGTAAGGGTTTTATTCTTTGTAACCCCGAGCCTGGACTCCAGCTTTAACCCTAATACAATTTTGTGTTCTGCCAGTCTTTGTCTAACCTACTTATGAAATTATCAGCTCTTGATTTAGTTCAATGTGGTTCATTGCTTTTATTTCTCATTAAAAAAAAATATTTTTAATTGTCGACATTGTCCCTGGGCGTCTAGCCATAATGCCATATTATTCACTGTTTTTAGAATATGATCTCATTTTACCTTCATAAACAGGGCCTGTTTCTTTATTCTACGTAGCTTGCTGTGCCTATCATTTGTTTCCCTGAGTGATCTGGGGTGTAAAAATCACATCAATATAAATCAATGTAGGAGCAAATAGTGTAAGATAGATTTAGAATTGGCTTGCCTTTGTTTGTGCTGATGACTGCCGTTATCCTCCGTGCTTCTGTCCTGCCCCAGTTTCTGCTCACAAATGACTGCAGTTTCTCCTATGTCATCGCAGGCTATAAGTACACTGGCTAGAAACCCTCCCACCACAGCTTTCAGTTTCAATTCTCGCTGCTGATCAGCAGGAAGGGAAAACTAGCAATGAAACTTCCAAACAAGGGGAGAACAGAAACCAGATTTTCCTCTGTACACAATGCAGAATTAGCGCCCAGTGTTCACCTCCTTGGAACTATTTGGTCATAAGACATTGATTCACAGCAGATTTCTTGCTACAAAGACTATGAGGTGATTTAAAGTGTAAGTGGAATTAAAAAGATATCCACATAACTCTGGGATAAACAATCTAAAATCTTTATCTGGTGGAGTGGTATTTTGAATATAAAAACAACATGAGAATTTTTGGTGTGAAATTATGATGGGTATTGTCATTGACAGTGGTTCTGATGTCCCAATCCAGACAGTGTTAATGTACTTCACCCATATACACACAAAATGACAGATTTCTTTATATGCCCAAATGCACATATATCTCTGGCTAAGATCTCTCCTGGTACTGATACACTTACAAACAGAATTCTAGAACACACCATTAAATACTTGACTGCCCAAGGAGCCATCAGGTTCTCCCCTGCTTCAACAAATATGAATCATAAATAGGGTTGGATAAACCAGAACCACAAAGTTTGGGTTCGTACCAAACATTGGATATTTGGGTACCCGAACCCCAGCAATAGAAATCCGTACGTGCATTCAACAATCGACCCGAACCTTGAGGGTTGCGATCCTTGAAGGCACCTGTCTTAGCAACCATTATACCAATAGTTGAAGGCACCTCTGTGTTAGTGCCCACTTATACCAATAGTTGAAGGCACCTGTGTGTTAGTGCCCACTTATACCAATAGTTGAAGGCACCTCTGTGTTAGTGCCCACTTATACCAATAGTTGAAGGCACCTCTGTGTTAGTGCCCACTTATACCAATAGTTGAAGGCACCTCTGTGTTAGTGCCCACTTATACCAATAGTTGAAGGCACCTCTGTGTTAATGCCCACTTATACCAATAGTTGAAGGCACCTGTGTGTTAGTGCCCACTTATACCAATAGTTGAAGATACCTCTGTGTTAGTGCCCACTTATACCAATAGTTGAAGGCACCTCTGTGTTAATGCCCACTTATACCAATAGTTGAAGGCACCTGTGTGTTAGTGCCCACTTATACCAATAGTTGAAGGCACCTCTGTGTTAGTGCCCACTTATACCAATAGTTGAAGGCACCTCTGTGTTAATGCCCACTTATACCAATAGTTGAAGGCACCTGTGTGTTAGTGCCCACTTATACCAATAGTTGAAGATACCTCTGTGTTAGTGCCCACTTATACCAATAGTTGAAGGCACCTCTGTGTTAATGCCCACTTATACCAATAGTTGAAGGCACCTGTGTGTTAGTGCCCACTTATACCAATAGTTGAAGGCACCTCTGTGTTAGTGCCCACTTATACCAATAGTTGAAGGCACCTCTGTGTTAATGCCCACTTATACCAATAGTTGAAGGCACCTGTGTGTTAGTGCCCACTTATACCAATAGTTGAAGGCACCTGTGTGTTAGTGCCCACTTATACCAATAGTTGAAGGCACCTCTGTGTTAGTGCCCACTTATACCAATAGTTGAAGGCACCTGTGTGTTAGTGCCCACTTATACCAATAGTTGAAGGCATCTGTGTGTTAGTGCCCACTTATACCAATAGTTGAAGGCACCTCTTTGTCAGTGCCCACTTATACCAATAGTTGAAGACACCTCTTTGTTAGCGTCCACCTTTGAGTTAGTGCTAATTTATACCAATAGTTGAAGGCACCTGTGTGTTAGCGTGCACTTATACCAATAGTTGAAGGCCCCTCTGTGTTAGTGTCCACATATACCAATAGTTGAAGGCCCCTCTGTGTTAGCGTCCACGTATACCAATAGTTGAAGGCCCCTCTGTGTCAGTGCCCACTTATACCAATAGTTGAAGGCACCTATGTGTTAGTGCCCACTTATACCAATAGTTGAAGGCCCCTCTGTGTTAGTGCTAACTTATACCAATAGTTGAAGGCATCTGTGTGTTAGTGCCCACATATACCAAAAGTTGAAGGCACCTCTGTGTCAGTGCCCACTTATACCAATAGTTGAAGGCACCTGTGTGTTAATGCCCACTTATACCAATAGTTGAAGGCACCTCTGTGTTAGTGCCCACTTATACCAATAGTTGAAGACACCTCTTTGTCAGTGCTAATTTATACCAATAGTTGAAGGCACCTGTGTGTTAGTGCTAATTTATACCAATAGTTGAAGGCACCTGTGTGTTAGCGTCCACATATACCAATAGTTGAAGGCCCCTCTGTGCTAGCGCCCACTTATACCAATAGTTGAAGGCCCCTCTGTATTAGTGCCCACATATACCAAAAGTTGTAGGCACCTTTGTGTTAGTGCCCACTTATACCAATAGTTAAAGGCACCTTTGTCTTAGTGCCCAGTTATACCAATAGTTGAAGGCACCTCTGTGTTAGCGTCCACTTATACCAATAGTTGAAGGCACCTCTGTGTTAGTGCCCACTTATACCAATAGTTGAAGGCACCTGTGTGTTAGTGCTAATTTATACCAATAGTTGAAGGCACCTGTGTGTTAGCGTCCACATATACCAATAGTTGAAGGCCCCTCTGTGCTAGCACCCACTTATACCAATAGTTGAAGGCCCCTCTGTATTAGTGCCCACATATACCAAAAGTTGTAGGCACCTTTGTGTTAGTGCCCACTTATACCAATAGTTAAAGGCACCTTTGTCTTAGTGCCCAGTTATACCAATAGTTGAAGGCACCTCTGTGTTAGCGTCCACTTATACCAATAGTTGAAGGCACCTCTGTGTTAGCGTCCACTTATACCAATAGTTGAAGGCCCCTCTGTGCTAGCGCCCACTTATACCAATAGTTGAAGGCCCCTCTGTATTAGTGCCCACATATACCAAAAGTTGTAGGCACCTTTGTGTTAGTGCCCAGTTATACCAATAGTTGAAGGCACCTCTGTGTTAGCGTCCACTTATACCAATAGTTGAAGGCACCTTTGTGTTAATGCTAATTTATACCAATAGTTGAAAGGCACCTCTGTGTTAGTGCTAATTTATACCAATAGTTGAAGGCACCTGTGTGTTAGCGTCCACTTATACCAATAGTTGAAGGCCCCTCCGTGTTAGCGTCCACTTATACCAATAGTTGAAGGCCCCTCTGTGTTAGTGCCCACTTATACCAATAGTTGAAGGCACCTATGTGTTAGTGCCCACTTTTACCAATAGTTGAAGGCACCTCTGTGTTAGTGCCCACTTTTACCAATAGTTGAAGGCACCTCTGTGTTAGTGCTAATTTATACCAATAGTTGAAGGCACCTGTGTGTTAGCGTCCACTTATACCAATAGTTGAAGGCCCCTCCGTGTTAGCGTCCACATATACCAATAGATGAAGGCCCCTCCGTGTTAGCGTCCACTTATACCAATAGTTGAAGGCCCCTCTGTGTTAGTGCCCACTTATACCAATAGTTGAAGGCACCTTTGTGTTACTGCCCACTTATACCAATAGTTGAAGGCACCTCTGTGTTAGCGTCCACTTATACCAATAGTTGAAGGCCCCTCTGTGTTAGTGCCCACTTTTACCAATAGTTGAAGGCACCTTTGTGTTACTGCCCACTTATACCAATAGTTGAAGGCACCTCTGTGTTAGCGTCCACTTATACCAATAGTTGAAGGCCCCTCTGTGTTAGTGCCCACTTATACCAATAGTTGAAGGCACCTCTTTGTTAGCGTCCACCTTTGAGTTAGTGCTAATTTATACCAATAGTTGAAGGCACCTGTGTGTTAGCGTGCACTTATACCAATAGTTGAAGGCCCCTCTGTGTTAGTGTCCACATATACCAATAGTTGAAGGCCCCTCTGTGTTAGCGTCCACGTATACCAATAGTTGAAGGCCCCTCTGTGTCAGTGCCCACTTATACCAATAGTTGAAGGCACCTATGTGTTAGTGCCCACTTATACCAATAGTTGAAGGCCCCTCTGTGTTAGTGCTAACTTATACCAATAGTTGAAGGCATCTGTGTGTTAGTGCCCACATATACCAAAAGTTGAAGGCACCTCTGTGTCAGTGCCCACTTATACCAATAGTTGAAGGCACCTGTGTGTTAATGCCCACTTATACCAATAGTTGAAGGCACCTCTGTGTTAGTGCCCACTTATACCAATAGTTGAAGACACCTCTTTGTCAGTGCTAATTTATACCAATAGTTGAAGGCACCTGTGTGTTAGTGCTAATTTATACCAATAGTTGAAGGCACCTGTGTGTTAGCGTCCACATATACCAATAGTTGAAGGCCCCTCTGTGCTAGCGCCCACTTATACCAATAGTTGAAGGCCCCTCTGTATTAGTGCCCACATATACCAAAAGTTGTAGGCACCTTTGTGTTAGTGCCCACTTATACCAATAGTTAAAGGCACCTTTGTCTTAGTGCCCAGTTATACCAATAGTTGAAGGCACCTCTGTGTTAGCGTCCACTTATACCAATAGTTGAAGGCACCTCTGTGTTAGTGCCCACTTATACCAATAGTTGAAGGCCCCTCTGTGTTAGTGCTAACTTATACCAATAGTTGAAGGCATCTGTGTGTTAGTGCCCACATATACCAAAAGTTGAAGGCACCTCTGTGTCAGTGCCCACTTATACCAATAGTTGAAGGCACCTCTGTGTTAGTGCCCACTTATACCAATAGTTGAAGGCACCTGTGTGTTAGTGCTAATTTATACCAATAGTTGAAGGCACCTGTGTGTTAGCGTCCACATATACCAATAGTTGAAGGCCCCTCTGTGCTAGCGCCCACTTATACCAATAGTTGAAGGCCCCTCTGTATTAGTGCCCACATATACCAAAAGTTGTAGGCACCTTTGTGTTAGTGCCCACTTATACCAATAGTTAAAGGCACCTTTGTCTTAGTGCCCAGTTATACCAATAGTTGAAGGCACCTCTGTGTTAGCGTCCACTTATACCAATAGTTGAAGGCACCTCTGTGTTAGCGTCCACTTATACCAATAGTTGAAGGCCCCTCTGTGCTAGCGCCCACTTATACCAATAGTTGAAGGCCCCTCTGTATTAGTGCCCACATATACCAAAAGTTGTAGGCACCTTTGTGTTAGTGCCCAGTTATACCAATAGTTGAAGGCACCCTTGTCTTAGTGCCCAGTTATACCAATAGTTGAAGGCACCTCTGTGTTAGCGTCCACTTATACCAATAGTTGAAGGCACCTCTGTGTTAGCGTCCACTTATACCAATAGTTGAAGGCACCTTTGTGTTAATGCTAATTTATACCAATAGTTGAAAGGCACCTCTGTGTTAGTGCTAATTTATACCAATAGTTGAAGGCACCTGTGTGTTAGCGTCCACTTATACCAATAGTTGAAGGCCCCTCCGTGTTAGCGTCCACTTATACCAATAGTTGAAGGCCCCTCTGTGTTAGTGCCCACTTATACCAATAGTTGAAGGCACCTATGTGTTAGTGCCCACTTTTACCAATAGTTGAAGGCACCTCTGTGTTAGTGCCCACTTTTACCAATAGTTGAAGGCACCTCTGTGTTAGTGCTAATTTATAGCAATAGTTGAAGGCACCTGTGTGTTAGCGTCCACTTATACCAATAGTTGAAGGCCCCTCCGTGTTAGCGTCCACATATACCAATAGATGAAGGCCCCTCCGTGTTAGCGTCCACTTATACCAATAGTTGAAGGCCCCTCTGTGTTAGTGCCCACTTATACCAATAGTTGAAGGCACCTTTGTGTTACTGCCCACTTATACCAATAGTTGAAGGCACCTCTGTGTTAGCGTCCACTTATACCAATAGTTGAAGGCCCCTCTGTGTTAGTGCCCACTTTTACCAATAGTTGAAGGCACCTTTGTGTTAGTGCTAATTTATACCAATAGTTGAAGGCACCTCTGTGTTAGTGCTAATTCATACCAATAGTTGAAGGCACCTCTGTGTTAGTGCTAATTTATACCAATAGTTGAAGGCACCTGTGTGTTAGCGTCCACTTATACCAATAGTTGAAGGCACCTGTGTGTTAGCGTCCACTTATACCAATAGTTGAAGGCACCTCTGTGTTAGTGTCCACTTATACCAATAGTTGAAGGCACCTCTGTGTTAGTGTCCACTTATACCAATAGTTGAAGGCACCTCTGTGTTAGTGTCCACTTATACCAATAGTTGAAGGCACCTCTGTGTTAGTGTCCACTTATACCAATAGTTGAAGGCACCTTTGTGTTAGTGCTAATTTATACCAATAGTTGAAGGCACCTCTGTGTTAGTGCTAATTTATACCAATAGTTGAAGGCACCTGTGTGTTAGCGTCCACTTATACCAATAGTTGAAGGCCCCTCCGTGTTAGCGTCCACTTATACCAATAGTTGAAGGCCCCTCTGTGTTAGTGCCCACTTATACCAATAGTTGAAGGCACCTATGTGTTAGTGCCCACTTTTACCAATAGTTGAAGGCACCTCTGTGTTAGTGCCCACTTTTACCAATAGTTGAAGGCACCTCTGTGTTAGTGCTAATTTATACCAATAGTTGAAGGCACCTGTGTGTTAGCGTCCACTTATACCAATAGTTGAAGGCCCCTCCGTGTTAGCGTCCACATATACCAATAGATGAAGGCCCCTCCGTGTTAGCGTCCACTTATACCAATAGTTGAAGGCCCCTCTGTGTTAGTGCCCACTTATACCAATAGTTGAAGGCACCTTTGTGTTACTGCCCACTTATACCAATAGTTGAAGGCACCTCTGTGTTAGCGTCCACTTATACCAATAGTTGAAGGCCCCTCTGTGTTAGTGCCCACTTTTACCAATAGTTGAAGGCACCTTTGTGTTAGTGCTAATTTATACCAATAGTTGAAGGCACCTCTGTGTTAGTGCTAATTCATACCAATAGTTGAAGGCACCTCTGTGTTAGTGCTAATTTATACCAATAGTTGAAGGCACCTGTGTGTTAGCGTCCACTTATACCAATAGTTGAAGGCACCTGTGTGTTAGCGTCCACTTATACCAATAGTTGAAGGCACCTCTGTGTTAGTGTCCACTTATACCAATAGTTGAAGGCACCTCTGTGTTAGTGTCCACTTATACCAATAGTTGAAGGCACCTCTGTGTTAGTGTCCACTTATACCAATAGTTGAAGGCACCTCTGTGTTAGTGTCCACTTATACCAATAGTTGAAGGCACCTTTGTGTTAGTGCTAATTTATACCAATAGTTGAAGGCACCTCTGTGTTAGTGCTAATTTATACCAATAGTTGAAGGCACCTGTGTGTTAGTGCTAATTCATACCAATAGTTGAAGGCACCTCTGTGTTAGTGCTAATTTATACCAATAGTTGAAGGCACCTGTGTGTTAGCGTCCACTTATACCAATAGTTGAAGGCACCTGTGTGTTAGCGTCCACTTATACCAATAGTTGAAGGCACCTCTGTGTTAGTTTCCACTTATACCAATAGTTGAAGGCACCTTTGTGTTAATGCAAATTTATACCAATAGTTGAAAGGCACCTCTGTGTTAGTGCAAATTTATACCAATAGTTGAAGGCACCTGTGTGTTAGCATCCACTTATACCAATAGTTGAAGGCACCTGTGTGTTAGCGTCCACTTATACCAATAGTTGAAGGCACCTCTGTGTTAGTGTCCACTTATACCAATAGTTGAAGGCACCTTTGTGTTAATGCTAATTTATACCAATAGTTGAAAGGCACCTCTGTGTTAGTGCAAATTTATACCAATAGTTGAAGGCACCTGTGTGTTAGTGCCCACTTATACCAATAGTTGAAGGCACCTCTGTGTTAGTGCCCACTTTTGCCAATAGTTGAAGGCCCCTCTGTGTTAGTGCCCACTTTTACCAATAGTTGAAGGCCCCTCTGTGTTAGTGCCCACTTTTACCAATAGTTGAAGGCCCCTCTGTGTTAGCGTCCACTTATACCAATAGTTGAAGGCACCTCTGTGTTAGCGTCCACTTATACCAATAGTCGAAGGCACCTCTGTGTTAGTGCTAATTTATACCAATAGTTGAAGGCACCTGTGTGTTAGTGCTAATTCATACCAATAGTTGAAGGCACCTCTGTGTTAGTGCTAATTTATACCAATAGTTGAAGGCACCTCTGTGTTAGCGTCCACTTATACCAATAGTTGAAGGCACCTGTGTGTTAGCGTCCACTTATACCAATAGTTGAAGGCACCTCTGTGTTAGCGTCCACTTATACCAATAGTTGAAGGCACCTTTGTGTTAGTGCTAATTTATACCAATAGTTGAAGGCACCTCTGTGTTAGTGCTAATTCATACCAATAGTTGAAGGCCCCTCTGTGTTAGTGCTAATTTATACCAATAGTTGAAGGCACCTGTGTGTTAGCGTCCACTTATACCAATAGTTGAAGGCACCTGTGTGTTAGCGTCCACTTATACCAATAGTTGAAGGCACCTGTGTGTTAGCGTCCACTTATACCAATAGTTGAAGGCACCTCTGTGTTAGCGTCCACTTATACCAATAGTTGAAGGCACCTCTGTGTTAGTGCCCACTTATACCAATAGCTGAAGGCACCTCTGTGTTAGTGCCCACTTATACCAATAGTTGAAGGCACCTTTGTGTTAATGCAAATTTATACCAATAGTTTAAGGCCCCTCTGTGTTAGCGTCCACTTATACCAATAGTTGGAGGCACATGTGTGTTAAAACACACTTATACCAATAGTTGAAGGCACCTCTGTGTTAGTGCCCACTTATACCAATAGTTGAAGGCACCTTTGTGTTAGTGCTAATTTATACCAATAGTTGAAGGCACCTGTGTGTTAGCGTCCACTTATACCAATAGTTGAAGGCCCCTCTGTGCTAGCGCCCACTTATACCAATAGTTGAAGGCCCCTCTGTGTTAGTGCCCACATATACCAATAGTTGAAGGCACCTTTGTGTTAGTGCCCACTTATACCAATAGTTAAAGGCACCTTTGTGTTAGTGCCCAGTTATACCAATAGTTGAAGGCACCTTTGTGTTAGTGCCCAGTTATACCAATAGTTGAAGGCACCTTTGCGTTACTGCCCACTTATACCAATAGTTGAAGGCACCTCTGTGTTAGTGCTAATTTATACCAATAGTTGAAGGCACCTGTGTGTTAGCGTCCACATATACCAATAGTTGAAGGCCCCTCGATGTTAGCGCCCACTTATACCAATAGTTAAAGGCACCTTTGTGTTAGTGCCCACTTATACCAATAGTTGAAGGCACCTTTGTGTTAGTGCTAATTTATATCAATAGTTGAAGGCCCCTCTGTGTTAGCGTCCACATATACCAATAGTTGAAGGCCCCTATGTGTTAGCGTCCACTTATACCAATAGTTGAAGGCACATGTGTGTTAACATACACTTATACCAATAGCTGAAGGCACCTCTGTGTTAGTGCCCACTTATACTAATAGTTGAATGCACCTCTGTGTTAGTGCCCACTTATACCAATAGTTGAAGGCCCCTATGTGTTAGTGTCCACTTATACCAATAGTTGAAGGCACATGTGTGTTAACACACACTTATACCAATAGCTGAAGGCACCTCTGTGTTAGTGCCCACTTATACCAATAGTTGAAGGCACCTCTGTGTTAGTGTCCACTTATACAAATAGTTGAAGGCACCTCTGCGTTAGGGCTAATTTATACCAATAGTTGAAGGCACCCGTGTGTTAGTGCTAATTTATACCAATAGTTAAGGGCACCTCTGTGTTAGCGCCCACTTATACCAATAGTTGAAGGCACCTCTGCGTTAGTGCTCACTTATACCAATAGTTGAAGGCGCCTCTGTGTTAGGGCTAATTTATACCAATAGCTGAAGGCACCCGTGTGTTAGTGCTAATTTATAGCACTGGTTCAGGGCACTTAAAGCGGTCCTTCACTCTAAATAAGAGTCTATCTTATATGTTTCCCACACCCTGTACATACAGATTGCTCACATTAAAAATCATCCTACCTGCATATACTGCATGTTATGAGCCTTTAAACATCCAAGATGGCGGCTCATGGAACATCAGGCAGCCTGCAAACAGGAAGTGCCTTCTGACTGTGCTGCTCTGCATTCTGGGATTGCTGACCTTTTCCTGACCCCAGCTCTGCTCTGTCTGAGCAAAGCACAGCTATAACCCACCCCTCTGTAGTATATCCCACTCTCCTCTCCTCAGTAAATGTGATGCTTCTGAGTCAAGATGGCGGCGCCCATATCCTAAAGTCCTGAACAGAGTTGCAGCCCGGTGGGGGAAAGAATAATAAGTGAATAAAAAGCGCAGCTCACAGTCATTAATGGAGTGTGGCTGGGGGGAGAAGCAGGAGGAGGAGTAGACACCTGACACTGAGGACGGCTTCTCTTTGACTCGGGGCAGCCTGGCTTTCATGAGCCACTACATGCTTCAGTGCCTGCACAATGACTGCAGAGTTGCCCATATAGTCACCAGTGCCGACTATGGGGTGGCCACCCTGCTGGATCCCCGCTATAAGGACAACATCACATCCTTGATTCCAGCACTGGAGCTAGAACACAAAATGAGAGAGTACAAATGCACTCTGGTGGACACCCTATTGGGGGAGTTCCCAGCTGCATTTGAGGGCTCAGTAGCAGCATGAGGCCAAGGAGGAAGAGGGGCAGCAAGTCACCAGTGTAGCAGGGGGGGTGAGCATGGTCACAATGTTCCATTGTCCGCCACATCCACCACCATGAGATAGAGCCCATAGTACCAGGAAGCAGACTTTGACTTGCACGATGGATGACTACCTGTCCACGCATCTCTTGGTAGCGATGGCTCCCCCCCCCATACAATTTCTGGGTCGCCAAATAGGACACGTGTCAAAAGCTTGCCCTCTATGCCTTGGGGTTCTTGCCTGCCCTGCCCAGAATGTGTGTTCAACACCTCTGGGGTGTCATCACCGACAGGAGGATCCACCTAACCACTGGCAACATGGTTATCTTTCTTAAGATAAACAAGGCATGGATCTGGTTGACTGGGCCAATGAGCCCCAGCGTTTAATGTGGGGAAGATTGCCCATATTGTTTAACCTTTTAACCTAGAGTTTTTGTCACCCTCTGTTGCCAGATCATTTGTCATTTTGTCATTTTGTTCAATTGTGATTTTTAAGGGATTTCCAAGGATCTCTCTGGCAAATTATATATTGTTTTTTTTCAGTGGAGTCTGGGCTTCAACATGAAATGTCTTGTTTGTAATTTGTTAAGTTCTCAATATTTTGGGGTGAAATATGTGCAAAAAAAATTTAAAAACTGTTTTTAACAATTTGTCATAAAAAAATTTAAGTTTTTCAATGAAATCTTATTGAATGTAAAAGCCCCGCTTCTCCCGGTTACAGCTGTACCACATATGTATTGGTAGACATCCTTTCCTGCCCCCTCCCCTAAACTGAAACAGCGCTTTTCAGATAAAATACAACTGCTATGCTCACCTTGCAGTTTTTTTTTAAATCTTAAATACTCCCCACAAACTATATATTCTCTGGAAGTATATACCTTAAGCTTTCCAGGCGTGCCAGGCTTGTTTATGTGGGCACAGTTTTATAGAAGTAATCCCTCAATGAATTTGTTGGTTGCAAAGAGTTTCCCTAAAAAAAAAGAATAAAAAAGCAGAATCAAAGCCAAATTTTCTTTAAACGATATGCAAACAATTTAAATCTGAAGAAGCAAGGTCCCCTGAACAGAACAATACCCAACATGCATAGGTACTGTCAATGGAAGAGTTGCCAATTGCCCCAAAGTAAAGCATGCATGTAACAGTAATTTTACCGTTACGCACCTTGCACTTTTTCAACCAAAACAACCCTTTACATCTGGAATACTCCCCACAAACCATATATTCCCTCACAGTACACATGTTACATGTACACATGCTTTCTAGGTGTACCCAGCTTATAGTAGTGGTTTTATATTTCTGGAAGTGATCCCTAAAAATAAATATTTGGTTGCAAAGAGTTTCCCTACAAAAATGCTAAAAAAAACACAATCCCAACCACATTTTTCTAAAAAAAACAATGTCAACAATAAAAAGCACACAAAATCTGAAACTGCAGGGGGCGTGGCTTGGCCGGGGAACGAGATGGACGCTTGATCTGTGAGCTCCTGGCGAGGTCCCCTAAGAAGCTTATTATCTGCGCACCAGCCGGACTATGGGTCGCCTGAACAAACCCGGGGCATCCACTAAGACCCCCAGAACCTCTCAGACCCCAAAGACAACCAGTAAAGGGCTTCCAGAGATGTTTCAGAGCCAGAGGAAGGGTGACACACGTGCCTCCAACATGGCGGACGCACGCTCCACCTGCAGCTCACCGGAGAGAGAGGAAGCCGCCGCCCTCGAGGAGGAAGAGTGCGATCTCGCAGCTCAACTCAGCCAACTACCCACCCGCAGTGAGCTAGCTAGCTTTGCGGGAGAGATTAAGGAGTCAATCACTGCAGCAATCGCTGATCTACGAGGGGATCTGCAACAGCTATCCCAAAGAGTCGACAAAGTTGAGAGGGCCGAAGCCAGCACGTCGCACAGGTTGACCGAGGTACGAGACGTGGTTCGTGTACACAATAGACACCTATTGGACTTTTACAGACACCTAGAAGACCTTGAAAATAGGAATAGGAGGTGCAACATCAGAGTGTGGGGAGTCCCCGAGGAGGTGGCCCCAGACCAGACGCAAGAGGCTCTGTCCTCCATCTTTAATTCCCTCTTGGAGAGGCTGCCGGGCACCCAGATCGAATTTGTTAGAGCGCACCGAGCTCTTAGGCCCCGGAGTATGGGAGACTCTACCCCCAGAGACATTATTTGCTGCTTACAGAGCTTTCCCCTGAAAGAGGAGATCCTCGCAAAAGCCAGAGATCGGGATAGCATTCTATTCAACAACCGCGAAATTCAACTATACCAAGACCTGTCGAGTATAACGCTACAAAATCGGCGTGCTCTAAGACCCCTCACAGCGCTTCTAAGAGAAAGAGGCATACCTTATAGGTGGCGATTTCCCTTTGCCCTGTCGGCCTCAAGTAATGGCAAGACTGCTACACTTCGACTGCCGGAGGACCTACCTGATTTCTGCAACCAGCTGCGGATCCCTGGGATAGCTTTACCGGACTGGCTTCAAGATTTTTCCATCCCGCAGTTGGTACGGAGAGTGGCTCGTGAAGATCCCGCCGGACTATCACAGCGTGTAGCCCAGGATCACTCCCCGAGGGCGATCAACCGAGCTAGAAGCCGATCTAGATCCAGAAGCTGAGAAACGAGATGTTGCGGCCGTCGAGATATGTGGAGCTAAGATGTTTTCTATTGATCCCTTTTCAGTCTCTAATGTTTTGGCCCCCTCCCTATAGATTTTAGGCCCTCCGACTGTTTAGTATTATAGGTAACTCAACCATACCTGAGTGAAGTACCTTCGCTGGCTCCCCGCGATGCGGTTTCCCCATGCGACATGATTGCCGGGGGTGCCGCTAGGGGGGGGTTTAGGGAAGAGAATATGATGGTCGATCGGGGCGGTCGAGATGGCTTGTTTGTATAATTTTACCGGTTGTTAAACGTATAGTTATGTCCTAACAGGGACAAGTTTCAATAGGTAGGGGGACTCCAGCTTTATCCCCATGATATCACTTAGAATTTATTTCTGTGTTTGGGGGTTGAATTTGAATTTAAATTTATATCGTTGCCCCCCAAATGTATTTGGCTGGTTCGCGGGACGGTCCCTAGTGGGAAACACTTTATTGCTTTAAGGGGCATCCGGTTGAAGACGGTCGGCACAGACCTATGCGAGAGAGGGAGAGCAATAGGAATAGACAGTGGAGTGGGAACGCTCGCGAGAGGTCTCTTGCTGGTCGCGGAGGACGCTGCGTCATGAACCCCGTGGTCACGCCGCCCGTACCATATACGCGACGGCTCAATTGGGGGCGCTGGAGCCGGGATTTGCGCTGGCGTGCCGCCCTCCTATGATCAACGGTAGATGAGATATGATGCTGGGAGGGAAAGCGTAAGGGAGCCCCTGGATAAAATCAAAAGCTTCCAATGTGAGACAGGGACGAGCGCTCGCACTCCTCTCTCGGCACGTAGCGGCGCCATCACGGTTCGGCAGCAGCATTAACGAAAGAGCTGACATGGACGCGACGCGGTGGAGGTGTTGGTGTTCTTGATGACGGGGTGGCTGTGCCGCTTCGGTTATCTCGCCCGCTGCGTGCCGCTGGAGGAGTCATGCCCTGAAGGAGGGGATAATGTGGTGGAGGAAATGCCGAAGTGTTAGAAGAGGTTGGCCCGCGGTCTGAGGGGGGCTGAGACACCATTCAGAGCGATGGGAAGGGTCCGCTCCCTTCTCCATGTTAATCTCCCGGGCTTGGGACACTAGAGGTTTTATATGTAACGAGGGGATGGGGGCCTCGCCGGGTTTGTGGATGGAGCTGTTGATTTATACGTGCGTGGGGCCATTTCTAAGTGGGGAAGTTCTCCTAGCCTTCCAGATCCCCCAGGAAGGGTTTGAAAGCCAGGGGGGATACCAAGGGGACCTGCACTCTGTGCTCGTCCACTCTGATCCTAGAGGTGATCCTCTTTGATCCTGGGGGAAAACGGTGGGAGGGGTATACCTCTTTGATTGGTTATCCCAATAGTCTCCATATCCCGTGGGGGGGAGTCGGTGTCAGATCCAACTCCTAATACCCTCTTTCGGGGTGAGTTATCGGTGGTATTGTCTGTGTGTTTGGTTTATCTGTAGTAAGTTCCTATTGTGTCCTTCCCTGTGTAGTCCTTACCTGCTCTTGGCGCTCTCTCCTTTTTTCCCTTCTATACTTACTTAACCCTCTCCTCCTCTCTTATTGCCACTGGAGGTGGGGACGGGGGCCCTGTACACAACCTTGTAGGATTTAATTCTCACCTGAGGTGGTATTTAGTGAAGGGGGGTCTAAGCGATCACCATATTCAACATGAATCCTCTATGTCTCAATGTCCTCTCCATTAATGCTAAAGGTCTGAATACTCCTTTCAAGAGGCACGCTTTGTTTAGGGAGCTGAGGAAGTTTAAGGCTCACATTGCAATGATTCAAGAAACTCATTTTCAGAAAAACAAGGCCCCTTACCTGGGGAACAGGGTGTACTCGACCTGTTTCTCAGCGCACTCTCCCAACAATAAAGCGAAGGGGGTTTCTATTTTGATCGACAAATCGGTTGCCCTGAGGGTCACAGCAACCGAACGAGATAAGGAGGGTAGGTTTGTGTTTGTGAAAGGGGTTCTTACAAATGGATCAGCTATTACAGCAAACGTGTACGCCCCAAACAAAGATCAACATAAATTTTGCACCACGGTGCTTACTAAGTTAGAGGGGTTCCGGGAGGGTATACTACTGTTGGGTGGTGATTTGAACTGCGCACTGAATCCCCTGGTGGACACGTCGGACGCGAGGACAGCCATTGCCTACAAGGCGTTGAAACAGATCAAGAAAGCCTTACAGAATTTAGGGCTGGTTGACACCTGGCGTCTGATGGACCCAACAGGCAGGGACTATACCTATTACTCACCCATTCACGCTAAATATTCCAGAATTGATTATGTCTTCCTCTCGCAGAGGGACTTGGGGAGGGTGGAACGGGTGATGATTGGCAACATCACCTTTTCTGATCACGCGCCTGTTGTGCTCTCTCTGGCACTGGAGACTTAATGAAAGCCTGCTGAAGGACCCAAGAGTGGTGGAGAGACTAAAAGAGAGCCTGACCATGTACGTTATGGAAAATGTTTCGGAGGGGATGGACCCGGTGGTGATATGGGAGGCCCAGAAATGCACAATGAGAGGTCTTCTGATACAGGAGGGGACGAGGCTTAAGAAGGAACGGCTGCAGAAACTCAACGAACTAGTGGGGCAGGTAGCAGTCCTTGAGTCAGCACACAAGCAGTCACTTCAGGACAAATACTTGGGGGAACTGGAACTGAAGCGGGTGGAGCTCAGAGACTTGATGTCCAGAGAGAACAGCAAATGGCTCGTTAAACGTACAGGGTTGTATTACGAGCAGGGGAATAAATCCGGTCGGCTGTTGGCACATGCACTGAGATCCAAGATTGCCCGTAACAGAATCGAAGGTGTTAAAGGGAAAGACGGGATCTTGCATCAACAGAATGAAACTATTGCTGATGCTTTCTGTAAATATTACTCTGACCTATATAATCTTAAGGACTGCCAGATAGGGGGGAACCAGGATAACCGCATGAACGACTACTTGCTAGAATCAG
Source organism: Gastrophryne carolinensis (assembly GCA_027917425.1). Taxonomy (NCBI): domain Eukaryota; kingdom Metazoa; phylum Chordata; class Amphibia; order Anura; family Microhylidae; genus Gastrophryne; species Gastrophryne carolinensis. The sequence goes on from CM051243.1 coordinate 115,161,789, forward strand.
GTATGCCGTCGTTGCCTGAGGAGGAGGTGGCTCAATTGGAGGCCCCGATCTCGATCGAGGAACTGCAGAGGGCCCTGAAATCATCCAAACCGGGCAGGGCCCCGGGGCCGGATGGTTTCCCTACACAATATTACAGGACCTTCTCGGATCTCTTGATCCCTATGATGAAAAAGGCTTTTGAATCCACGTCCTCCTCGGGTAAACTGCCCAACACAGCCTTAGAAGCACAGATTGTAGTGATCCCAAAAGAGGGAAAGGATCCTACGGACTGCAGGAGCTATCGCCCTATCTCCCTACTGAATGTAGACGTAAAAATTTTTGCGAAGGCCATGGCTAATAGGTTGGCTCTCCTCTTACCAGACGGGGAGGCCGATTCATCAATAGCGCCAGGTAGCGACAGATGAGCGACTGTAGCGTGATTTTTTTCAGCGCCAGCCAGTATTCGCTGTGCTTGGCCGGCATTAGCTTGATGACAGCGATTCACAGGTCCAGCGTTGTATGTGAGCGCCTGACAACGAATGGCCAGAGCGAACGGCTAGCTTCATATTCATCAAAAAATCACGCTCCGAATGTGCTGTCGCTGTCCATTCCTTGTTTAAACCCCAGAGCGCTGGCGGCGATCTGTATTAACTAGTTTTTAACCCCTAAACAACCATATTTTTTTCATGTAACATTATACATGTTTTTAGAATCATTTTGTTATATGAATACATTAATCTCAGACCTGTTAGATCAATTCAGCACATATTTTTTTTTTTTTTTTTTTTTTACTTAAAAATAAATCCTAACATTGCAGAAGTGGTCTCCGATTTTTTGACATTAAAAAAATAAAAAAAAAAAATATTACCAATTAATCATGAATTATTATAGATTGCTCCATTGAAATGCATTGGACATCGCCAGGGAGCGACAGCTCATACCTGGCGCTGTGAGGGAATTTGCAGCGGCGCTGTTCGGTCCAGGCGGCTTCATGATGAATGCCGCGCTAGCCGTCGCTCTCGCCGGCGCTAGCCTCATTTTGCTTGATAAATGCGTCATTGTGACCGCCGCCGGGCGTACTTGAGTCGGTAGTCGCCGTTAGCTGCCGCTACCTGGCGCTCGTCGGACACTACCTGGCGCTATCGCTTGATGAATAAGGGCACTAGTCACTCAGGATCAGGTGGGATTTGTCCCGAACCGGGAGGCCCGCGACAATGTCATCAGAGCTCTCAATGTGCAATGGTGGGCAAAAACTAAAAGTATTAGAGCGATTATGCTTTCTACAGACGCCGAAAAGGCATTTGATTGGGTTGAATGGCGGTGGATAGGGAGGGTCTTGAAACATATTGGTTTAGGCACAAATATGCAAAATAGGATCCTCTCGCTTTACTCTGATCCTGTTGCCAGGGTGAGAGTGAACGCTTGCACATCCCCGATCTTTCACATACGCAATGGGACCCGACAGGGCTGTCCACTGTCCCCGTTAATATTCGCCCTTTCACTAGAACCGTTCTTACGAAGGGTGAATCTTAATACTGACATTAAAGGGGTGATGATAGGGGCAAGGGAGAGGAAAGTAGCGGCTTATGCCGATGACATGCTCTTTTTTCTGAGCTCCCCAAGAATCTCGGTGCCGAACTTGCTGAAAGAATTTGAGACCTTCGGCCGTCTCTCGAACCTGAAGATCAATTTCGGCAAGTCCTGTGCTATGAATATTTCAATGCCGGAAAAGGACATAAGTGAATTGCAGACGGTTTTCCCCTTCTTTTGGGAGAGGAATAGTCTTAGATACTTGGGGGTTAGGATTCCAGTCTCTCCCACGGATCTGTTCCAACTTAATTTTGCACCCTTAGGAGCCAGAATCAAAAAGGACCTGGACGGTTGGAATAGACTTAAACTGTCTTGGTTTGGATGCATAGCCGTAATTAAGATGAATGTGTTGCCAAGGCTACTGTATCTTCTACAATGCATCCCCATTAGAATTCCCCTCTCCTTTTTTGACACAATGAGGAAGACTTTCATGAGGTTTGTATGGGCGGGCAGACCACCTAGAATTAGGAGAAGTATCTTACTATTAACCAAGGAACAGGGAGGATCTGGGTTACCTTGCTTGCGGTCATATTATCAGGCTGTACATATTGGCAGAGTGGTGGACTGGCACATTAATAACTCACGAAAGGACTGGGTGCGCATTGAGGGGGAGGTGGTGGAGGGGGGAGACTGGATGTTCTATGCAACCTGAGGAATTGTGACATTCCAGCTGCTATTAAAACTCACCCGTTGGTGGGGGCCTCTCTGGAGGTTTTGGGTCCCTTCCGGGGAGGTCCGAAGGCGATATCCTTCCAGTCTGGCTATCTGTCCCCGATTGGGTGTAACCCGGCCTTCCCTCCTGGGGGGGACCCGAACTTTTTGAGAGATAGCAGAGGTCCATATCCCCTGCGGGTATACCATCTGCTGGAGGGGGGGACTATCATGGATAAACAGAAACTACAGGGGGATCTGGGAAGAGAGATACCTGTCCTCACTTACCTTCAACTACGGCACTTTCTCTCCTCGAGGGACATCAGAATAGGACTGAAAAATGAACCCATGGATTTTGAAAGGACCTGCTTGGGGCTAGGCCCCGACTCACACCTATTGTCTTGGGCCTATGGCATGCTGAGACAGAGGGAGAGGCGGGAGAGTAGGCCCTGGGAGAGGAGATGGGAATCAGACGTGGGCAGATCTTTATCGGAGGAGGATTGGGGAAATATTTATAGAGATGCCCACAAAGGTTTGATAAGCAGCTTGATGCAGGAAACTAACTACAAGCTGATCACACGATGGTATCGGACTCCAGAATTGCTGCACTCTTTCTGCCCCGCGATTCCAGACACATGCTGGAGATGTGGACAGCCAGGGAGGAGGTCAAGGAGTTACACGCTCAGATAATGGGAGAATCATTGGATTGGAGTGCAGAGACGGTCTTGCTTGGGTGGTCTCCGGATGGTGGGGGGATAATGGGAGGTGCCCCCTTGGCTAGACACCTTCTAAATGCGGCAAGGGTCCTTATCCCGAGGAATTGGAGATCCCAGAGATCTCCATCGGTGAAAGATTGGTTCTGTCAGCTTAACCACGTTGAGAGCATGGAGGAAATTTGCTACACTAGACAAGATAGGCTGGACGTATACAGGAAGATTTGGACAACTTGGTCACTCTTTAAGGACACTGAGACATATAAGAGAGTTTGGGTGTGACTTCCTCTAATAATAAGATGCACCTCTATGATTTGCGCCTCTCCCGGAGATGAGAAGAACAGTCACAGTCGCTGGGATGAATGGGAGGTGGGCTCGGGGCTTTCCCCCCCCCTCCAGTGAGCTTGGGGGTTCCCACTTATGGGGCTCCCCCTTCTCCCTTCTCGTCTTCTCTTTTCCTTTCCGCCTCTGTCCTCTTTTTCCGGCCTTTTATCTCTCTGTCTTTTTCGCTTCCTCTTCCCACTGCCCCACGCTCCTATATCCCCTCTTTTCCCCTCTCCCCAGCTCCTCTTCCCCTGCTTATGCCTCCCCTGCCCTCCCTTAAGAGGTCCTGGTCTGTCCCCCCTGCCCATAACCACTTCTCCTTCTGTGATTTTCCCTATCCTCATGTCTCCATCCGATATAAATGTCTGTCCTGTTTGTTGCGTCTCATGTGGACCCCTTTGTTTGTCCTGTATGTCATGTGCTCCTAGAGGGACTTAAACTGTAACAGATTGGGGTGTGGGTCTGGGCCCGGTCCCAATCTTGGTTTTGCACTAGGGGAGGGTCTCTGGAACGTGCTAACCTGACACCTCGAGAACAAATCCCTGTTTTATTTTTGCTTGGGATGGGAAGTTCGTAGGGGGGGAGACGAAGAGGGTGGGGGCGGGCACGAAGTTCAATTTCAAGTTCTAATATGCTGTTGGTTTTTCGACATCTGAAGACCCTCCTCTCCCATGAGAGTTCATGGGATCATTGGGCCTCGACTGTTTGTTGCAGACTTGTTATTTGCTAGATATGTTGCCCTTGACAGATCTGCGTTTAATGAAGTTTGATTATTTCTGCATGCTTCTCATGTCTCCCCTGTAACAATGTGCATAATATGGACAATGTATGTATACTTGTTGTCATACATATATTTGGAATCCTTAATAAAAATTGAGTATGGAAAAAAAAAAAATCTGAAACTGCAAGGCTCCCTGAACAGAACAATACCCAACATGCATAGCTATTTCGCCTGGTAGGATTGCACATCTTTTTAGGCATACCAGGTAACTGGTCATGGGCGCAGCCTTCTGGACGCAAACGCTCTAAGAATTCACAGGTTGCACAGCGTTTCCCTACAAAAATAATAAAAGCACAATCCAAACCACATTTTTCATAAAACAAAAACAATATGTCAACAAGAAAAAACACACAAAATCTGAAACTGCAAGGCCCTTGAACAGAACAATACCCGATACCCTCTACTTTGTAGGAGTAGGATTGCCAAACACCCTTACCTAAAAGCATCTGGGTAATTTCACCTCAAAATTTCAGCTCCGCAGACCAAGTGCGCACCTTGCACCTTTTCACGCATAACAACCCTTCACATATGAAATACCCCTCACAAACTATATATCCTTTGAAAGTACATACCTCAAGCTTTCTAGGTGTACCCGGCTTATTGTAGTGGGAGAAGAATTCTTTCAAAACTCTTGGGAATTCACAGGTGTCACACGGTTTCTATATAAAAAATAAATAAGCAGAATTAAACCATTTTCCTTAAAAAAACACAAGCTAAATATGAAACTGCAAGGTCATCTGAACAGAATACCCAACATGCATAGCTACTTTTAAGGGTAGAGTTGACAAACACCCAAAAGTAAAGCATGTGCTATAAAAGCACACAAAAAAACCCTTTACATTTTTTGACGGTAAGAAGAGGTACAATCAGGGTTAGCCATGAAGTGCAATTACATATACAGATACAGTAGCTGTGACATTAGATTATAAGATCAGATATTAAGATCCTGAAAATAGGCTCATGTTTTAATCATCATGTGTAACAAGTATCCAAGCTGCTCCTGCTCCAGTGCTTCCCTTTGCATCAGTAACATACCAAAAGAAACTAAGGGAAAAAAAATACACTGACCACAGCAGCACACAGAAAACGTATACATTATAGCAGAAGTCCAGTCTACCATTTACTGTTGTTCTTCGGGACCAGTGCGGCTGCTGCACATAAAGACACAAGCTCCCCCCCTCCTGCCTGTCTATTTAAGAGAATGGGCGGGTGAGGCCATGCACAGAGCAGGGAAGCTGCTCTGTGTTTTTTTTTCACAAGATGGGGCCGTCAAGTAGCTTGCCTGCAGGCAAGGTAAGTGTTTTCTTCCTTTGTAACCCGTGTCCTCTTTCAGTGTCAGTGAAGCGAGGGTTACCTCTTTAACTCAAAAATATAGTCCAAAATGAGAATAAAATTCTGCAGGAAAATGGAAAATAAATAAAAAATTTAATTGAGTGTGATAAACTTAGAAAAAACAGGACATGTCGGGCAGTAGTACCGCCACATCTCTCCTAATACCATGCTACCTACATACCCTGCAGGCCTTCTGGGAATACTTCTTTTTATTGGTTATGGAAAGGCACTTTATAAAGTGCTTTACAAATAACCTGGCCTCGCTGTCATTACTATCCACCTCTGGGGCCTCTGCAGCATACCCAAAAGGCAAAGCAGGGAGTAACCGCTGCCGGTACTGTATAAAGGTCAAATTGGAGCCTGGTACTGCTGCCTTGAAGACAACAAAGCTGCTATAAGTTGCCAATTGGACCAAATGAATCAACTTTTTTGTACCAGGTTCAGGATTTTTGGGTGGCATTGTAGTATTTGAGAATCTGATTGGTTTTTATCGACGCCACCCATGAATTTATTGTAATCTTTGATACAACGTGGCTTTTGGGTTGGGGCTTGGTGACTATGTTGCCTTACATCTGTTACTGACTCATTGTGGATTGTCATCAGCATGAACACATTTTTTGTTTGTCCATATTTTAAATGGCCAGGAGCTCATCGCTTCTTAGGGTGTAAGATCATCTCCTCAGTGTCGTGTCCCACTTCCCCTGATTAGGCAGCATGTCAGGACCACCCACCCACCCAAAGGCAGCATGTCAGGACCACCCACCCACCCCAAGGCAGCATGTCAGGATGACCCAACCCAAGGCAGCATGTCAGGACCACCCACCCCAAGGCAGCATGTCAGGACCACCCACCCACACCAAGGCAGCATGTAAGGAAAACCCACCCACCCCAAGGCAGCATGGCAAGGCCACCCTCCACCCCAAGGCAGCATGGCAGGGCCACCCTCCACCCCAAGGCATGACGCAGATCCCCCCCACGATCGTCTCCTCAGTGTTGTGCCCCACCTCCTCTGTTCAGGGAGGATGGCAGGCCCCCACCCCAAGGCAGCATGACAGGACCACCCCCCACCCCAAGACTGCACCAGCTATGTATACAGCCAGATGACATCCGCCCTCCTTTCCGATTGGTTGCTGTGCGGCCGGGTCACAGTAGAGTAGACCCGTTTGAGCTTTGCTAAACTAGTTACTTGTGAGCACACCTGGCATTATACTATTTTCAGCTTTATTAAGCTATTGTGGGCACACCTGACATTAGACCCTTGCAAGTATGCAAGTATGAATAATAACACCAAATTAATAGAAAACACGTGCTAAGTATACTATGGTATACACATATATCCCTATGAACACCTAAAGATGTGCAATAAGTCCAATGTGCTATACCATTAAAAATTGTCTGAAATGGCAAAGATAGGACAAAGGCCAAGCATTGTGCTATAAATGGTAACAGAGTAATAATACTTACCTAGCTAATCGCAGATTCCCATCCTCCAACCCCACACACTCTGTGGTATAGACACACCACTGCCAAGAAGATAATGTCTGTCCCCTGAGAGCCTCACTTTATTTTTAGTCATACTCAATTTTTATTAGGACATCAATAAGACGTACAACATGTAGGAATGCATTTTCCATAATTGCACATGTTACAGAGGCGATGCATACATTATACAAGTACAACATTGGGTATTCCCCCCTAGAGTTATATTAACCAAACAGGGGGAGACCCCGCCTTAACAACCCACCTATTAGGGCTAGCAAGATTGGACTAGGATCTCATGCCTAGAACAAGACTCCTGGGGGGTGGCCCATCAGCGGCGAAGCCTCCATGCCTCAAGCAATGAACGTACACCGAATACACCACACAAAAGACAGAACTAAGAGTAACAGGGGGTAAACTGACTAGAGGGAGGGGGGGGGGCACACACACACACAAGAGGACTGAGTGGATAGGAACAGGAAGACACCGGAAACCCATGAGAAACAGCAGATGGCCACGGCCCGGGAGGCCAGAAAGAGAGGAGGAACCCAAGGAGAGGTGAGAAGAAAGAGACAAAGAGGGGGAGAAAGTCGGACCCAGACCTCCAGAGAACAGAGATCCCCGGGGGAACCACCAGGCGTTAAAAGGCGAGCGAACCCCAGAGGGGGGGGACGGAGCCCTCCATCTACCCTCCAGGGTGCTCCTTCAGCTAGAGACCCCCACTCCAGTACCAGGGAATATGAAACTTACTAGAGAGCAGCGCCCAGGCAGTATCAGACTCCCACTCCCTTATAAAGTGCAGTATCCTTGAAGAGCGACCAAGTCGTCCAGATCTTCCTGTACGCGTCCAGCCTATCTTGCCTGGCATAGCAAATCTCCTCCATGATCTCAACATGGTTAAGCTGACAGAACCAATCTTTAACTGTAGGGACTTTTTGGGACCTCCAGTTCCTGGGGATAAGTACACTAGCAGCATTTAAGAGATGTCTAGCCAGAGGGGCCCCACCTGCCAACCCCTTGCCATCTGAAGACCAACCCAGAAGGACTGCCTCCGCGCTCCAATCCAAAGGCTCACCCATTACCAGGTCACTAATCTCCCTAATCTTTGACCAAAACTCCCCCAGGGCCTGACAGGACCACCAAATATGCATCATTGAGGCCCCAGGCTGCCCACACCTCCAACAAGTGTCTGGAACCGAGGGATAGAAAGAATGTAGCAACTCTGGAGTCCGGTACCATCTTGTGATCAACTTATAATTCGTCTCCTGCATAGAGCTGCTGAGCAGTCCCTTGTGAGCATTTCTATATATATCTCCCCATTCCTCTTTCGAAAGGGATCTGCCAAAATCTGATTCCCACCTCCCCTCCCATGGTCTGAGCTCCGCTTTCCCCTCCCGCCCCAACAGTTGGTAGGCCCAAGACAAAAGATGAGACCCCGGACCCAATCCCAGGCAGGCTTTTTCAAATTCTGTAGGGTCACTCAGTCGAGCTTTAATATCCTGCCCTAGTAGGAAGTGTCGCAGCTGGAGGTAGGGAAGCACAGAAACCTCACGTTCCAATTTTAATTGCAAGTCTCGCCTACCTATAAAAGCCCCCTTGTCCCATAAATGGTGAGCCCTCAGGGGATTAGGGCCCTTACAGTCTCTCAAGAATGAGGGGTCTCTCCCAGGGGGGAAGGCCGGATTATGACAAATCGGGGTAAGATGACCTGGCTGAGAGGATATCGCCCTCGGGCCTCTACAGAGGAGGTCGAAGATGTCCAGCGAGGTCCCCACATATGGATGGGTTTTGACCGGTGTCGGGATGTCAGATCTCCTCAAGTTGCATAGAACATCTAACCTCCCATTTTCCACAATCTCCCCTTCTATACGCACCCAATCTTTTTGGGACCTATTAATATGCCAATCCACAACCCTACCAACGTGAACGGCCCGATAATATGTCTTAAGGCATGGCAGACCGGAACCTCCCTGCTCCTTGGGGAGCATCAAAATACGCCTCCTGATTCTAGGTGGTCTACCCGCCCAAACAAAGTTCATAAATATCTTAGTCATGGTGACAAAAAAGGAGTTGGGGATAGCAATGGGGATACACTGCAAGAGGTAGAGCAGCCTCGGTAACACATTCATCTTAAGTACCGCGATGCGCCCAAACCAGGACAGCTTCAATTTGTTCCAACCCTCTAAGTCTCGTTTAATCTTCGCTCCCAGAGGAGCAAAGTTGAGCTGGAACAGTTCAGAGGGAGAGACCGGCACCCGGACCCCCAGGTAACTCAAGCTCTTCCCCTCCCAGGTGAAGGGAAAGAGCTTCTGCAATTCACGTACTTCCCCCTCAGGCAGCGATATGTTCATAGCGCACGACTTGCTGAAATTAATCTTTAGGTTCGATAGGCGTCCGAAGATCTCAAGCTCTTTTAGAAGATTTGGAACCGAGAATCGGAGAGCTCAGAAAAAAAAGCATGTCGTCCGCATATGCGGCCACTTTTCTTTCCCTCGCACCTATAGCCACCCCCTTAATGTCTGGGTTAAGGTTAACTCTTCTAAGGAATGGTTCCAGTGAGAGAGCAAATATCAATGGGGACAGAGGGCATCCCTGTCTAGTACCGTTGCGTATGTGGAACACTTGGGACGTACAAGCGTTAACTCTTACTCTGGCAATGGGATTAAAATAAAGCGACAGAATTCTATTCCTCATTTCCGCTCCCAGACCTATATGTTCTAGTACCTTACCCAGCAACCTCCAGTCAACCCGATCAAACGCTTTTTCAGCGTCAGTAGAAAGCATGAGCGCTCTGATCTGCCGAGCCCTAGCCCACCACTGTACATTAAGAGCCTTGGTGACATTATCCCGGGCCTCTCGGGTCGGAACGAAACCCACCTGATCCTGTGTAACAAGATTCGGCAGGAGGGAGGCAATCCTATTGGCTAGGGCCCTCGCAAAAATGTTCACATCCACATTTAAAAGGGATATAGGGCGATAGCTTTTGCAATCTGTCGGATCTTTCCCCTCCTTTGGAATCACAACTATCCGGGCCTCCAAGGAGGTGCTGGGCAAAATGCCAGAGGATGAGGTGGATTCAAACGCACTTTTCATCATAGGGAGCAACAGGTCCGAGAAGGATTTATAATATTGTGTGGGGAAGCCATCAGGGCCCGGGGCCCACCCCGGTTTAGTAGATTTAAGTGCCTTTTGGAGCTCCCCCACTGATATCGGGGCCTCCAATTGGGCCACCTCATCCTCAGACAACGAAGGCATTCCTGAATCCGACAGATAAGAGGCCATGAGACTGTCCTGATCCCTCCCCAAATGATGTCCTTGTAGATTATAAAGGCCCGAGTAAAAGTTACAAAAAGCACCAGCAATGGACTCACTATTCTGGAGCAGGAGCCCGTCCCTCCCCCTAATGGCCTCGACCCTATTGCGGGCAATTTTGGGTCTGAGCGCCCGTGCGAGCATCCTACCGGATCTATTGCCTTGCTCATAATACAGCCCCATGCGCCTGACCAGCCACCTACTATTCTCTCTAGCCAACAGGTCTTTAAGTGCCTTACGCTTCTGCTCCAAATCTTGTAGACATTTATCTAGCAGCGATTGTTTATGTGCGGATTCAAGAACAGCTATCTGTTTAACCAGATCCTCTCTTTGCTGCAGTCGTTCCCTCTTGAGCCTCGTCCCCTCCTGAATTAATAACCCTCTCATCGTACATTTCTGTGCTTCTCATCTCATCTGTAACATTTTGTAATCATCTGTAACATCTGTAACATTTTCCTTGACATACCTAGCCAAATTCTCCTGCAGCCTCTTAACCACCCCAGGGTCCTTCAACATACTTTCATTGAGTCTCCAGTGCCACCCCTTCCGCTCTACGCAAGGGAGAGTCAATGAAAGCACTACGGGCGCATGGTCGGAGAAAGTGATATTTCCGATCTGCGCACTGACCACCCTCCCTAAGTCTCTCTGCGATAGAAAGATATAGTCAATCCTGGTGTATTTAGCGTGAATGGGGGAGTAATAGGTATAGTCTCGCCCTGATGGATTCATCAAACGCCAGGTGTCAATTAACTCCAACTCCTGCAAGGATCTCTTAATCCGCTTCAGTGCTCCATAGGAAATGGCAGTTCAGAGGTATCCACCAGGGGATTCAATGCACAATTCAAGTCCCCCCCAATAGTAACATACCTTCCCTAAAAGAGTCCAGTTTGGCCAGCACCGCGGAGCAGAACTTGTGCTGATCTTTGTTCGGGGCATACACATTTGCCAAGGTGACAACCTGACCATTTAGAAGTTTTCCCTTCACAAACACAAATCTACCTTCCAGATCTCTTTCAACCGCAAGGACCTGAAACGTGATAGCTCTGTCCACTAGGATGGCTACTCCTTTCGCTTTGTTAGTAGGGGAGTGAGCTGCAAAACAAGTCGAGTACACCCTATTGCCCAGATATGGGGCCTTGTTTCTCTGGAAATGGGTCTCCTGGACCAAAGCAATGTGGGCATTGAACAGCTTTAATTCTCGGAAGAGGGCATGCCGTTTAACAGGAGTATTTAGGCCCTTAGCGTTCACCGATACAACATTGAGGCATAGGGGACCCATTATTACTAGAAAAACCGATCACCTCCCCCTCCCAGAGCACCCCCCAAGTCAGAAACACGCCCCTAAGCAGGAGCGTGTGTAGATTCCTACCACACCTCAATAACCCAGAAGGAAGAAGAAAAAAGGGGAGAGACGAGAGAACAGTAGGGACAGATAGAAAGAACACTGGGAAGGACACGAAAGGAAATAACGACGAATAAACAAACCAGACACGCAGACACAACACAGAAACCAAGCACCTAAAGAGGGCAGGAGGAAACGAGGAAGTTCTCCCCGATTCCCCACACAGGGTCTAGGAACGAGTGGAGTAACCGACCCAAGAGGAGACAAAGTCCCCCTTCGGCAGCAACCCCCCGCGACCTCAGTGAAAGATTTCTGAGGTCAAGGTGAGAGAGACTAAAAATCAGGCTCTCTCTGGTTCCAACATGGGCTATCTACCCTTTTGTGGGGGACCGCGGGAGGCCAAGGGAACCCCCCAAACAATCAGAAAAAAGAGACCAAAAGCCTCATACCATCAGCTCAACCCGCAAAACCCCAACGAGGCCCCCTCCTATCTTCCCAGTATTGCAAAAAGCAAGGGAGCGAACCCGTCCCAGTGAGGGAGCGAACATAAACGGAGAAACTCCCCCGCCCCCCCCCCCCCCAGACCCACGCCTATGTAGCCGACCTCCGGCCCAGGCCCCAGCCGAGGGGGCATCCTTCCAACCTTAATGTCTCCTCTATCGGCCCAAAGCCCGCCGCCGTCGGAACGCTACGGGGATAGACCCTACCTTCAAGCCGCTGTAAAGCTTGAAGTGTCAGGTCATGCTGGCCAGGTCGCCGGTCACTGAACGCCGCCTCTTGGCAAAGCGCCGTGGAACGAGAGAGGAGCACCGACCCATCGCCCCGTCACTCATCTCAACCTCCCGCCATCGCCGGACCTCGCCCCACCAAGCTCCGCCCCTCCACAGCTCACCGCATCTCCGCTCAATATGGGAGACCGAGATGTCACATCCACCTCTCTCCCTAGAACGTGCACTCAGCGCCGACCCATGGCGAGGCTCGTCAGGGAGTAAACGAAGTGAAAGGGTCGCCCAGAGCCATACCCATCCATGAACTCAACAGTGCAAGTCTAACACATGTAGATCATAAAGTGGAACCCGACAGCGATAACAGTGAACATAACAACCAACAACATAGTGGGCTAAGCATATACCATAGTCCAATGGCTCACGAGGGCCCCGGAGGCAGAAAGACCCCCAGCCCCCAAGTGTGGAGCCAGAGGTCTCCCAGCCCCCAGCGCCCCCCCCACACAGGAGACACACAGTAGCCATGTCCTCGTCTATATACATGCAAAAGGGGAAAGGGCCCAAAACATGTGAAGCAACTAGCATTCTCAATGTACCCTCCCGCACATCAACTTAGCAACCCAGGATTCCCATCCCCGATAACCGGCAAACAGTAAACTTATGAAAACAATTCTATATGAGATTCAGGTGGGGAGCCTACAATGCTAAACATATTTAGCGGCCTACAGTCTAAGAGGGGTGGGTCAATTAGCTAGATCCTAGACAACTGTAATAGGGGTAAATCAGCTTAGCTGTGAAGGCCGTATTGGTCGCGTTAGCCTGCATCTCAGCTCCTGGATCTAGAACGGCTGCCCTCTCCGCGCGGGGCCCGCGGGGAGCGATCCCGGGGCGCACGCGGATATGAGCTGGTGCGATCGTCTCGAGCGCCTCTGCGCAGCAGCTGCGGGATGGAAAAGTCTTGAAGCCAGTCCGGGAGGGATATCACAGGAAGCCGCAGCTGGGTGCAAAAGTCCGGTAAGTCCTCCGGGAGCCTGAGTGTGGCCGACTTGCCGTTGCTTGAGGCTGTTAGGGCGAAAGGAAACCGCCATCTGTACGGGATACCCCGCTCTCTGAGTAACGCTGTGAGGGGACGCAAAGCCCTCTGGTTCTGCAGGGTAATGCTCGATAGATCCTGGAACAACTGTATTTCACTGTTATTAAAGAGAATATTGTCCCGACCTCTCGCCTTAGCAAGGATTTCCTCTTTCAGTGGGAAACTCAGCAAACAGCAGATGATATCTCGAGGGGTAGAATCTCCAGCGCTGCGGGGCCTGAGAGCCCTGTGGGCTCTGACAAACTCGATCTGCGAACCTGGCGGTCTCTCCAAGAGAGAGTTGAAAATGGAAGTCAGGGCTTCTTGCGTCTGATCCGGGGCCACCTCCTCCGGTACTCCCCGGACTCGAATATTACACCTCCGGTTCCGATTTTCGAGGTCTTCCAGGTGTCTGTGGAAGTCCAGTAAGTGCTTGTTGTGAGCTCGGACCACATCACGTACCTCCGCCAGCCTAGCCGACGTGTCGGCTCCTTCCCCTTCAACTTTGTCCACTCTCTGGGAGAGGTGTTTCAGGTCTCCCCGCAGGTCCGCAATAGCTGCGGTGATTGAGGCCTTGATTTCCCCTGCGAAACTCGCTAGTTCACTGCGAGTGGGGAGCTGACTGAGTTGGGCCGAGAGAGCGCAGTCCTCACCATCAGAGGCGGTCACTTTTTCCCACTCCGGCGAGCTGCACATGGAGCGTGCGTCCGCCATATTGGAAGGCCGGTGGTCCTCCCTCCGTTGGCTCTGGAACAGCTCTGGGAGACTCTTACTCGCAGATTTCGGGGTCTGGGAGGATCTGGGGGTCTTAGCAGAAGCCCCGGGTTTGTTTAGTCGCCCCATTGTCGAAGTAGAGCGCGAATAGGAAGGCTTCTTAGGGGACCTCATCAGGAGCTCCCAGGTCAAGCTTCCATCTCGTTCCCCGGCCAAGCCACGCCCCGAGAGCCTCACTTTATACTGGCAAAAAGACTGCCAGTTCCTATGCATCCAATCCACGAGGAGTTGTGTAGGCTTCATGTACCGATGCAACGCTGCAGCCGCTGATGTCACCCGCCTCCCCGGGTGACACAGTCATGTGTCTTCTGGCAGGCTATGGATGGCTGTGCACATTACCCCGCCATGGAACACAGAAGGGGCTGAAGCGCAATGCAAGCCAGGCTATGTAAAGATCCTTTTGAGCTTTGCTAAACTGTTTAATTGTGGGCACACATGGCATTAGACCCCTTTGAGCTTTGATAAACTAATTGTGGGCACACCTGGTATTAGACCCTTTTGATGTGTGATAAACTGTTTAATTGTGGGCACACCTGGCATTAGACCCACTTGAGCTTTGATAAACTATTTAATTGTGGGCACCGCTGATGCGTATCTCTATCGGTATGTCTTTGTTTCCTCTTTGCCTCCTTCATTTCATGCAATGTAGTTAAAGTGGACCAACACCCAGGCTGATCGGCTCTTATAGATTCCCGGGCCGATCAGATCCCTCCCCGCAGGGCATCCGAAATCGGGATGCCCCGCTGTGTGAAACCCCCCATTCACCTTACCTTATTCCCGTTCCAACAGCGCATGCGCGGGCCGCGGCCGCATCTCGCGCTTTTCTCTGAGCAGGGCGCGCATCCGTGCCGACCGTCTGTGAATGGCCAGCGCGGGCGCGCTCCCTGTTAGAGGGAAGTGCGAGATGTGGCCTCCAGCGTGCTCAGAGCCCCGATCGGGGTGCCCCACGGAAGTGGACCAAAACCCAGGTTAGTAAAAATCCTGGGTGTTGGTTCACTTTAATTATTTTGGGAGTCTAGCTTCTAGCTTCCCTACATTTAGTGTGTATTTTCACCTTGCATCGTATCGGCTCCTGTAAACTGGACCTCAATCTCCCCTTTCAACTAGTAGTCCCCAAGGCAATAATGTATTTCAGCACTTCCTTGTTCTTTTTATCGAACAAATTATGTCCCCCACCTTACACAATCAGTCTTTTTAATACTCAAAGAAGGCAGTCTTACCAGTGGTTGTCCCTTACTGCTTAGCATCTGTTCTATAGGTGTGCTTGAATGTAGCTTTGCTCTTTAGCGGTGTGTTTAGTGCAGGAACCATAAGATGGGACATTCCATCAGTGTCCAGTGTGTTGCAACTCCTGACCTTTGGTTTAAGCGTGATTTCTAGCCTCCACCCATGATGTATATTTTCCGAGGAATTACACACTCCATGGTCGTTTAGAGTCTGGCAATTTCTCTTGAGGGTGGCTACTTGGTAAGTCTTAACATTGTTAGTCCTCCTTGTATTTTTGCCTCATGTATAGCTAGTGTATTTGTGGATGCATCCCCTGCCCCCCCCCCCTTTTGTTTTTCAGGTGATAATGTTTTTAATTTTTGTAGGTGATTCTGGCTACCCCCTGCTTCCATGGCTCATGACCCCAATTCAGTGGCCTCACACTCGGCTACAAGCCGCCTACAACTGGGCACATAGGAAGACCAGGGCTGTTGTGGAGCAAGCTTTTGGCTTACTGAAGACCCGGTTCTTTTGTTTGGATCTGCAATGTGAATAGGACTAAAGGTTATTCAAGCCACATACCTTGTGTGTCTAAGCAATAGCTAACCCATCTGATTCCATGTTTTACAAGTCATGACGGTGTGGCATAGACACATGCATAAAATGATCATGAATTAGCTGTGAGGTAGCATGTGTAATTTTGCATATCTTGGCCTTTCATGGTCCAGAAACAACACTTAGGCCCTGATGGCATCATTAACTAGACACTTGAAACAAGTCATATATTTTTTGTGACTAAGAAACCCAAAATATTGAACTACTTACTAACTACAGCAGCAGCATGCATGTCTGAGTCGATGGTCCCTGGCAAGCCCTGGAGTGTAGCTGCGTTCAAGAGCCCATATTCAATTTTTTCAGCTGCATTGAATTAATGTTTTTGTGGTATTTCACATCCTGACCTATCTCACAATAGAAACTGCAGTACTGGAGTGTTGCTTTCTCCACGTGTCAGTGGGTGTTTTTAATAATTTATACTTTCCTAATACAAAATTGCGTATGACTGATGAGCTGGCCACCTTTGTACAGTTTTATGAAAAAATGTAGATATATGTGAGCCCAGAATCCAACATGGGAAAAGTCCAGTTGGGGTTTTGGGGAAAAGTTATACAACAAATCAGAGAGTTCAGAGAGCCAAAGCAGGTAGTCCTCCAAGCCAGGGAGTCCGAGCCAGAGCGGGGTCGGTCGAGAGTCCGAGTCACAGCAAGGTTGTATCCAAAGCCAGAGAGTCAGAGCAAAGTCGGCAGACTTTTTTTGGCATAAGTGAGCTTTAAACCTTGTGCCCCAAAACACTGGAGAAGAAATGTCTGGACCAATCAATGTCAGATATATGGAACTTCCTAAAGATCTGGACACATAGGGGGAGGAGGTCAGTTACTGTATTGTTGGTAGAATATTTCAAGGCTCCTGGGTGTTGTTCCCCTCTTGTGGGGTATCCCAATTTGGGATGCCCCGTTGTGTGTATCCCCTGATTGCAAAGAAATCTCACCCTTCCAGCAATCCTAGGTGGGCAGACAATCAGCATGCTCGGCTCCATTCAGTTCTGCTCGCTGCTCTGCTGCCACTCCGCTCACCTCTGGCCGTGCGGTGTACCCATGCCAGCCATTCAAAAATGCCTGGTTTGGGTTGGACCGACGAAGGGTGAGTGTTTCAAAATGCCCCCGGGGGAAGCCAGCGGCAGGTTCTGGAATCATTTAGATTCCAGGCCAACCGCTGGTGGGTTTAGTTCCGCTTTAAATGCAGGACCAAAGCAAACACACCAATGGCATGCATACCTACATCTAAAGTGGACCAATAACCAGTATTTTTACTATCCCGGTGAATGGCCCTCTTACCTGGGCCAATTTCCAAGTCTCGAATATCTCTGTTTGTCTATGATCCTAAAATGGATGCAGCTTTTCTGGCCTTGAGTCAAAACCACTGACCACAAGTCCCATAATCCTTCCACTGTAACAGGTGAACTCATCAGCAGCTTTGGCAAAAACACACAGCAGTAACTACCAGTGGTGTAACTAAATGTGACGGGGCCCCTGTGTGAATAATAAATGGGGCCCTTTCACAGTTCATAGAAAAAAAAATGACTGTGTCTTTTAACTCAGTTGGATGCAGCTAGACAACTAATGACTGAAATAGAAGAGATAAATGCTGCTTCCTTTATCTAAATCACATGTGCTCAACCTGCAGCCCTGGGGCCACAGGTGAACCTCAGAGCCATCTGATGTGGCCCCTGACCTGCTCTTAGAAAGTGGGAGAGGTAAATAGAACTAACATGTAAAGGTAGTTAAAGCAGACCTTCGCCCTTAAATAAGAGCATCTACTGCATTTTCTGAGCATTTAAACATCCAAGAATCGTTTTCTGACTGTGCTGCTCTGCATTCTGGGATTGCTGTTCCTTTCCTGACTCCAAAAAAATGTAAAAGAAGGCGAACAACCAGGGTTTGAATTGCAAAAAAGAGTTTGGGAGTTTTATTATGGAACAAGAACTAAGGTGCTGTACATATATACAACGTGATCAGATAATAAAGGCTCGGCAATACAAAAGAAAGGGCAGCAGCCCTATACAATGACCGCTAGATGGCGCAGCTGTGCAGAAATGTCAGCAGAATGCGTTCTTATACACATTCATATGCATTCATATACATATTCACATGTTACAGGGTACATGAGAAGGCAATGTATGTAAAGAGGCATAAGAGGAGTGCAAGAGCTCCCCAATAACACCAAGCTCCTTACATGGGCAAAACAAAACCATAACAACAGCAGTAATAGATAAACAGAGCAAAAGTCTTACAGGCAGCGCAGGTGGACAGAGAATACCCTCAACGTTTCAGCGGTTAGGGCCTTTATCAAGAGGGAAGCGGTACCAGTTTAAGGGAAGCCACAGGTTTAAATAGTCTCCAAGGTGCTTGATGACGCGGAGACGGGTGCACGTGACGGCGCACACTAACCGCGTCATCCGCAGCGCCAGGGGTCCGTCCCGGCCAGTGACCGAACGGTTCACAAAAGGAACCAATCCGAGACTGGCGCAGGGGGCGGGCCCTGGTGCCACTGGGCCAATGAGAAAGGTAGAGCCGGGTAGACTGACAGCATAGTGTTTGCATCATATGTGGGCAAACGGAGATTCCAAAATGGCCGCGAGAGAATCGTTGCACAGCAGACGTGCTGTGGGCGGCAGTGAGGGCTGGAGGCAAGCGATGTGTATGCTGATGTGGTAATGACTCAGGATGACGCCCCCTAGGGCGTGGTCACAGGCAGTACAATGTCGATATGCTGGAAAAACAGCGTTGGCAGACAATTGACAGAGCAGATAGAACCGGACTTTGGGGACCATATAGGGAATGCACAATGGAGGCGTTGACCTTGGAGAGCAACTGTGGCACACAATTGACGTTTTGTAGCAAGCAGTGAAAATAAATCTATTTAAAAGATAAAACAGTGATTAATTGTGGATTAAAAACTGGGAAAAGGGGGCCGGATCTACCCCAACCAGGGTAGAATCAGACCAACACATAATAGCACAATACTCAAAAAAGAACACAGAGTGTCTCTATGCAGGGATAAAGAGACTATGTCAATCATGAAAGGGCAGACCACTATGACATCCACAGAGAACACTAAGGGACAAATATGTGGGTAATACCCAAAAAAGCGGGCAGCCATCAAACAGTCCCTATTCTTAGGCTTGGGGATAACCATCAGATGAAAGTATGACAGCTGTATTAAAGAAATGTAAGAATAACTGTGTGTCCATGGACGAACACTCCAAAGCAGCAGTGTCTCATCATGAATAGCCATGGATGATAAATGAATAGAGCTAAAGACTAATTTAATGTAAGTCAAAAGTAAGGGGAGTAGTCTATTTCCTCTTTGAGACCAGAGGGGCTTTTAGTTTGAAGTTGATGGATCCAATATAGTTCACGCTTCAATAGCTTTTGGTTAAAGTTACCACCTCTCATGGAGTGGCTAACAACCTCTATGACAGTGCAACGTAATTGTGTCATATGATGTGCCTCTTCAAGAAAATGCTTCGCAATAGGTGAGTCCAACCTGCTGTTCCTAATAATGAGCGATGCTCACTGACTCTTTGTCGTATTTGTCTCTTAGTTTTACCGACATACCCCTTCCCACAGGGGCATTTCAATAAATAGATGACACCAGAACTGGCACAATTGGCAAATGTTTTGATGGAATAATGCCTACCGTTCAGTGGGTGAGTAAAGGATGTGCCTTTGGTCATGTAGCTGCACTGAGCAAAGTGTCCACAAGAGAACATGCCCACTGGGGTCTGGAGTTCAGAGAGCCAGTCAGAGGAGGTATTTTTTTGTGTGGTGGTAAAGTTGGTTTTAACTAAAGAGTCTCTGAGACTAGATGCCCTTTTATAAGCCGTCATAGGGGGGTCCTGGAAGACAGCAGTCAGCTTTGTATCACTGTGTAAGACATGCCAATGTTTCTTAATTATCCGCTGTGCTTTCTGGGATAAGTCTGAATATGTTAGTACAAGGGGTACCCTATTGTTAGCATCCTTACCTTTAAATTTCCGTAGATCGGTTCTATCAAGGGACATAGCCTTGGCTTGGGCAGTTTTCAGTTGCAACATGTTGTAGCCCCGTGATGTCAGATTGGTGATCAATTCGTTGGACCTTTTCAGGTAAAGCTCATCGGTAGAAGTAATCCGTCGGATTCTGACAAACTGGCTGTATGGAAGAGCCTTAATCAGGGAAGGAGGGTGAAAGCTGTTAGCATGTAGGAATGTATTTCTATCTGTAGGCTTCTTAAACAGATCTGTGGTTAATAAGCCGTCATGGAGAGAGACTGCAACGTCCAGAAAGTGGATAGAAAGAGGACTGTACTCTATAGAAAATGAAATTGTAGGGAGACAATTGTTTAGATGATGGTGGAATTGTAGAAGTGCATGAGTGTCACCCTGCCATAGCATAAACACGACATCAATATACCTCAGCCATGTAAGTACATGGGTAGGGTAAAGTTCATGGGGATATACGTAGGTGTTTTCGAAGTCAGCCATGAAGAGGTTGGCATAACTAGGAGCCATATTAGACCCCATAGCAGTCCCCTGTGTCTGAAAGTAGAATTGATTGTCAAAAGAAAAATAATTCTTATGCAAGATAATCTCCAAGAGATCTAAAACAAATCTTTGAAGGTCCGGATCAATTTGTGCAGAGCTTAAGGCCCTTGAGACCACATTGATACCATCAGAGTGAGGGATGGAGGTATATAGGCTTGTGACGTCCATTGTCACAAGCAGACAATCAGATGGAAGTGTACCAAAGTGTGTCAAATGATTAAGGAAATCAGTAGTATCCTGTAAGAAGGAAGGCATGGAAATAACCAATGGTTGGAGAATACGGTCAATGAAAATTGCCGGGGATTGGAAAATTGAATCAGAGCCCGCCACTATCGGACGCCCTGGCGGGTTGTGCAATCTCTTATGTATCTTAGGGAGGCAATAGAATAAGGGTACCAATGGAAAGTCAGTAGTAAGGAATTTGGCTACTTTATCATCTATCACATTGTTGCTAAGAGCAGTCTGTATAATGTTATCTATGGATATTTTGATATCAGATGTTGGATTGGTGCTAGTAGGCATATAGACAGTTGAATCTTGGAGTTGCGAGAGAATTTCCTGAACATAGTCAGAGGTATTCATTACCACGATGGCCCCTCCCTTGTCTGCAGGTTTTATTGTAATTTGAGGATTACTTTCCAATTTGTCAAGGGCCCTTTTCTCACGCCATTGCAGATTGTGTCTATATTTTCTAGATGTAGTGCCAATCATGTCAACCTCTCTCTGGACCAAGCTAATGAAGGTTTCCAAAGCGTGAGAAGTCGGGGGAGGATTCCACCGGCCCTTGGGCTTACACATGGTCAAATCAATCCCTCTAGCTGTAGAGGTGGATGATAAGAGAAAAAAGATTTGATACGCAATGTGCGATAGAATTTTTGTAGTTGTATGTCTAGGTCAAAGTTGTTGCCCTTATATGTAGGGACAAATGACAAACCCTTAGAAAGTACCTTAGATTCTTCCAGGGATAGTGTATAGTTGGAGATATTAATCACGGTTGGGCAGTCGTTTTGCTGCGGGTGTTGTATCTGCTCTGTGCCGCTGGATATTGGCGATGATTGCGGTGGCCACATATGATGCAAACACTATGCTGTCAGTCTACCCGGCTCTACCTTTCTCATTGGCCCAGCGGCACCAGGGACTGCCCCCTGCGCCAGTCTCTGATTGGTTCCTTTTGTGAACCATTCGGTCACTGGCCGGGACGGACCCCTGGCGCTGTGGATGACGTGGTTAGTGTGCGCCGTCACGTGCGCCCGTCTCCGCGTCATCAAGCACCTTGGAGACTATTTAAACCTGTGGCTTCCCTTAAACTGGTACCGCTTCCCTCTTGATAAAGGCCCTAACCGCCGAAACGTTGAGGGTATTCTCTGTCCACCTGCGCTGCTTGTAAGACTTTTGCTCTGTTTATCTATTACTGCTGTTGTTATGGTTTTGTTTTGCCCATGTAAGGAGCTTGGTGTTATTGGGGAGCTCTTGCACTCCTCTTATGCCTCTTTACATACATTGCCTTCTCATGTACCCTGTAACGTGAATTTGCTCCTTTGCCTGCATTGCTTATATTTATGTGTATAAGAACACATTCTGCTGACATTTTTGCACAGCTGCGCCATCTAGCGGTCATTGTATAGGGCTGCTGCCCTTTCTTTTGTATTGCCGAGCCTTTATTATCTGATCACATTTTATATATGTACAGCACCTTAGTTCTTGTTCCATAATAAAACTCCCAAACTCTTTTTTGCAATTCAAACCCTGGTTGTTCGCCTTCTTTTACATTTTTTTGGAGTATTGTTTTCCTGTATGGTAGCACACAGGTTAAAGAAGACTGAACACCTTCTATTTTTCCTTTATTTCATTATCTCTCATTACGCTTAAGGTGTGCTTCAACATATATTATTTTGTAATTGTTCCTTTCCTGACCCCAGCTCTGCTCCGTTTGAGCAAAGCACAGCTGTAACTCAGCCTCCTGCAGTTTCCCCCCTCTCCTCTCCTCAGTATGTGATTCTTTTGATGCAAGATGGTGGCGCCCGTATCCTAGAGTCCTGAACCGAGTTGCAGCCCAGCGGGGGAAAGAATAATATGTAAGTGACTAAAAATGTAAAATATATTCAATTTTAGATGCAGGTGAATAGTTTTTTAAGGGTTTGCTGAAGGTCCGGTTTAAATAGGGGAACAGGAAGGTTGGGTGATTGCACTGAGAGTTATATAGTAAGGGAGCAGCGGCTGATAGAGGTGACAGTGGTGACATTGATTGTACAACACCCCTGCCTGACATCTTTGGCACAAAGATTTGGTAACATTTTCTATAATAATTATACAGTTAGCACTGGTAGGTGCTTAGATAGGTTGAGTATTGGGAACACGGTTAAAATGTGGGACTAATGGGGGAGGGCTAAAAATACAGGACCCACTATATTCAAAGAGGTAAGCCAATCAACATGTGTATTAGTAGCATGTGAGGATTGTTACGTATGAATGTTATTCCAAATGAATACATTCGAAATCTATTCATTGTGGCCCGCCACCAGTTCCCAAAGCATTTAAATGGCCCGCATTCGTTGAGCACCCCTGATGTAAATTATGCCAAATAATAATTAGCACACATAAGATAAATAAGGTTACTCAAGTTACTCCCTGGTAATTACCTCCCCAGGTGAGATCACCGCCTGTAACCCTTTAGCTACTGGAACACAAGCGTGTGATCTCCTTATCTGCCTAGTTTGAATTAGAGCAGATGGGTTTAAACCTGTCATCTCTGCCTTAGTAAATCAGATGATTAACAAGTCAGAGTCAGACAGTTGGTGTACGTCGCAAAGGTAAATGCATTGTTACTAGAGAAAAACTGTTTCTTATAACACAAAGTTGCATACAAATAGAAAAGAAAAAAAATAACAGATAAGCTCAGCACCTTGAGGACATCATTTTGGCACACAATAATGGAAACGTTTAAAAATGCCATTGAAAGTGGAATCACATTTAAAGAGGAACAAAAACCTGAGATTGTTCACTATCCCAGATTTGGCTCCTCTTAAGCGTGGTATGCCATTCTGGAATGCCCCGCTGTGTGAAATCCCCCAGCAATTCCACTGCCAATCAATGTTGACCTCAGTGTGCCATAGTAAAAATAAATGTAGCATGAGCCACTCAGAGGCCCTGCTTACGGTCACAAGGCATCCTTGCTGGGAGGCCCGAGACTGGGCAGCCCACACTTGCCACATCCCTCCAGCAAAGTCAGTCCAGCAAAAAAGGAAAGTGGTGAGTATGGTCTGCCCTGTCTTTCCCGTCCTGACAGGAGGATGTGCTGTGTGCCATTCCAATTTGGGATGCCCCATACTGTGAGGGGGAGGGTACATCCAGTCAGTTTTGAACAGCATTCATCTTTTAAAGGACAGCTTTTATTAAAAACCTATTAAATGCTATTATTACATTGGCATTAGAAAAATATATGACGGGGAGGCCGATTCATTAATAGCGCCAGGTAGCGACAGATGAGCGCCAGTAGCGGATTTTCACAGCGCCAGCTAGTATTCGCTGTGCTTGGCCGGGGTTTGCTTGTTGACAGCGACTCAGTCGGTGTGCGGTAATGTTGAATACGGGGTTAGGGTTCGCTGTTTCACAGGTTCCGCGTTGTATGGGTGTGCCTGACAGCGAATGGCCAGAGCGAACGGCTTGCTGCAGATTCATTAACAAATCACGCTCAAAAATTTCTCGCGCTGTGAATTCCTTGTTTAAACCCCAGAGCGCTGGCGGCGATGTGTGTAAAGTAGTTTTTAACCCCCAAACAACCATTTTTTTTAAATGTAAAAATTATACAAGTTTTTCGAAACATTTTGTAATATGAATACATTAATATCAGACCTGTAATATCAATTCTGCACATATTTTTTTTTTTTTTTACCTTAAAAAAAAAAAAAATCTAACATTGCCGTAGTGGTCACAGAATTTTTGACAGTAAAAAAAAAAAAAACATAAACTCAATTAATTATGAATATTTAAAGATTGCTTCATTGAAATGCATTGGAGAGCGCCAGGGAGCGACAGGTCATACCTGGCGCTGTGATGGGATTAGTAGCGGCGCTGTTCGTTGCAGTCGGCTACATGATGAATCCCGCGCTAGCTGACGCTCTCGCCGGCGCTAGCCTCATTTAGCGTGATAAATGCGTCATGGTGACCGCCGCCGGGCGTACTTGAGTCGGTAGCCGCCGTTAGCTGGCGGTACCTGGCGCTCGTCAGACACTACCTGGCGCTAGCCCTTGATAAATAAGGCCCAAATATACTTTATCTGAAAAGACCTGATTAAGGATATCTGCCTTGATCCAGGGATCCCTGCACCAGCATGGGCCTCCTCTGGCATATCCCGCACCCCACTATCTCTTGCATGCACCCATGGGAGGCATAGCTGACGAATCAGCCAGGGGGAGGTCTGTGAATACAATGTTCATTCTCTCCCACACATTAACGTGTGAAGCGCCGAGGTAGGTTCACAGACAGGGGCATCCCAAACCATTTTTATGTAGCCTATCACACAATAGCATTTCATTTTCATGGGCGTCTAATAGTGATCCTTAAAGAAGACCAGATTCCACTGGAGTGCCCCAGGGGAGAGTGAACCCCCAGGGCATTATAAATGAGATGCCCTGTTCTGTGAAGCCACCTGGTTTAGTAATATACTTGTATCACGATCTCATGCCACATGCATGGACCATTGGAGGCATCCCCGACACTACTGGATTAAATGCACACACCACAGCATGGCTGTGAGTGCCATGCTGGCTGGCAGTGGTTCACGCAGAGAGGAGCGGCAGGGGGAGGCATCCTGGCAAATTCAGAATAGAGTGCCTAGCAGAAAGAGAAACAACACACAAGAAATTAACGTAGACCAAAACCCAGGATTTTGACTATCCTGGGTTATGGTCCCCCGATGCGGGATGCCCCACTGTGTGAAACCACACAGGTCGCCTACCAAAACTCTCCATTCCCGGTCCTACCATGCATGCACGGCCTCTCGTCCAATCAGCGCCACATCCCGCCTACCCTCTAACACAGTGCCTGCCGGAACCAGCCACTCACGAATGCCTGGTATGGACGCTAAAGGTATAGCAGACGGTGGCCCCTACTTGCGCATGCGCCATTGGGTCAAGGAGTAGGTGAGTTTACTGGGCAACCTGGGGGGTTTTAACACAGTGGGCATCCTGAATTTGTATGCACCCGGGGGAGGGAGTAAGCCTGCCCTGGAGTCTCAGACTCCAAGGTGGGTTTCAGTCCACTTTAACTTTCGAAGTGGTTGTTCCTCTCTGGTAGGGCAACAATTTGGGATGTCCCGCTGTGTATATACCCCAGAATCGTCCGGAAACTCACAGTTTTCCTCTTTCCTACAGCGTGCTGATGGTTGAGCACATTCAGATATCAGTGTGGCAAATATTCCTGAATGGACTGAGTGCCGCCAGTCACATCTCTGTGACGACCATTCATAAAGCTGTGGGTGCGCGCTTTACTAGAGCTATGCTGGAGATGCGGTTGGGGTGTAGGCTTCTGGGAGGTGTGAGTGGATCGGGAGATCTGGAAGGTTTCACACAGTGGAGCATCCCAATTCAGGATACCCCAACCCCACCCAAGAGACTTACACTTGAGGGGGCATTCTACATAACACATGGGACATTCTAATTTGGGATGCCCCACTGTTTGTATCCCCACGGTTCACCAAGAAAACTCACCCTTCTGGCGTTCCTATGGTGATGGTGTGGCCTTCTCAGCCAATCATTGTGCTCGGTTTAGCTCAGCTCGATTCAGCTCTGCTAGCTGACCATATTCCCTTTCTCCTCTAGCTGTGGGTGTGCTCACACCAGTTATTCAGAAAAGCTGGGCATGTGCCGTAGCTAGAGGTATGCTGGGGATGCAGACACGGTGAGGGCTCAGGAAGGAGACTGGACAACCTGGGATTATTCACACATCGGGGTATTCCAATTTGGGATGCCCTAGGGAGTGGAACTCGGATGGCCCTGTTGTCTTTTACACTCTAGGGCCTCCAATGTTCCTCTCATTTCTCATGATTTTGACTATCCTGGGTTTTGGTCCTTTCCCCGATCAGGGGTGCCCTGCTGTGTGAAACCCGGACCGACCTCCGTGGGTTTTTCATCCACTTTAATATGCGCTGATTCGGACGAGAGCCCTGGCATGCACCATGGGAGTTTAAAGCGAAGTATGAGAATAGGCATACCTCCCAAGTGTCCCTGATTTGGAGGGACCGTCCCTCTTTTCAGTCCATCTCCCCGTCCCTTGTTCTCATTTGTCCATCTTTGAGGTGTAGCATGGAGATCTACATCAATGATTCATTTGCCTATTAAGTGTTTGTATTGTTTTAACAGTTACATTCTATCCATCCCTCAATGAGGGTGCGTGGTCTAATTTAATAAATGTCTCTCTTTTCCACCCTGACGAGTTGGTAGGTATGCAAAGGGACATTTCAAATCAGGATCCCTCTGTAAAGCGAACAAAATCCTTGCATTTGATACTGAAATGTTGCATAGTAGAAAGGGGCTGATGAGGATTAATAACCTGAGCACATTCACTGGTCATGGCACAGTCAGTACAGTACGTGAGAGCACAGGTAAGTGATCCGTTCCCAAAACATGACGCCACTCTGGCCAGTAGCCATGTGTTTCCGGGTGGGGCGGTCTTGCGATCAACTTCCGGGTTGTGCGACTCCCCACGTGTGGAACTTGGAGCGTAGGTTGTTGGGGTTTAGGCTTACCAGTGAGTGACAGGGTGCTGTAATAAGCGCTGCACACAGTCTCCGGTGCCGGCTCAGCATGTTGTCTGATCTGGATCTGGTGCGAACCATCGCTGATGATGAAGATGTGCCCGAGGAGCCCGAATCTGAAGAAGATGACGAGGTAATGTGGGGCATCGGCTTGCTGAAGAGAACCTGTCTTGGCAGGAATAGACTGAACAGATCTAGTGGGACATACTGGCGCTCCTGCTTTGCACACTTGTTGCTTGGCATGAATGGCAGGCAGAGGAGTGGTGTAGTAATGGAGAATTACACTGGTATGTCCACCCTTCTAGTGTCTGCTGTGGCTTCAAGCGGCCCTCCAGCCAAAAGTGAATGCCTGAGACTGGGCAGCGTTACCTGCTTCCATGTTCCCTGTTCCATGTTAGTGGATGGCACTTAGCTGAGCATCCCGGGATTGAGTAGATGTTCACGTGGCAGGGTGTCCCAAACTGGGTTGCCCCCTCTTCCTTTGCCACTGTGTGGGTGACAGTTTCAAGTGGATCCTAAGTGAAAAATGGCTATAGGTCACTTTTTTTGCTTTCGGGGGATCTTGGTTAGTGATGCCCCAATAGTTAAATATAATTAGGAAGTCAAATCCTGGTATGTAATTCTGTATGATGCGAGAAGGGAAATTGCTGCACACTGAAGGACCAGGACAGGATTGGTTGACAAAGTGATGCTTGGGCTGCTGGGTTTACAAGAATAGGATGACCATATTCTTTCAATGTGGTTTGCCCCAAATCTGCATATATTTGGCCATGTCCACCCTCTGCGCGGGCTTCGCATACTGGCACTGCAGGAGGACAAAGTGTGGGTGGCAGGTAAATGATGTGTGTCGTGCACACTGGGCACAGCTGATCTGGAGTCTGAAGTCATTGAAAGTGCACATTCTCTTTAAAGTGAACCAAAACCCAGGATTTTGACTATCCTGGGTTTTGGTCTTTACCCCCTTGATGTTCCTGCTGTGTAAAACCCCCCTGGTCGCCCGAACAAACTCACCTCTTCCCGTTCCTATGACGCATGCGCTGCCGCTCGTCCAATCAGTGCGCTTGTATACACTTGAGCCCCTTCGTCCTGGAGCTCATCTAATGCGATCCGAGTGCTTGGCGGCTGCACCTCCCGCTACGCTCTAACAGGGAGCGTGCCCGTGCCGGCCATTACTAAATGCCTGCTGCAGAGATAGTGAGGATGCGGCCGCTATTCGCACATGCACCGTTGAATAGGGAATGAGTGAGTTTTTGGGCGACCTGGGGGGTTTCACACAGCAATTGGGGTGCCCCGGAGGAGAGAGTATGCCTGCCCTGGAGTGTCATAGACTCCAGGGTGGGGTTTGGTCCTCCTTAAAGTGTCAGGATTTTCACCATCCTGGTGAAAATTCCTTGTTCCTTGAGGCATCCCAACTTTGGGAATCCTATATCACCCCCACCCCTTCTCCACTGCAGATGTCAACAGACTTTGACTTATATTTTTATTTCCACTTTAGCAGGGTTGATGGCAGGAAAAGTTCATGTTGTTGGGTGTAAAGGCTTTGTCTTTTTCTTATTATGTCGTTTTCTTGTTAACAGGAGCAGCCAATTGTTCTTGGCAAGAAGAAGCAAGCCCAGACAAAACGCAGTGGAGACTTCAATGCGGATTTTGTGTTTGCTGAGCGAGATGGACTGGGTGATGACAGCTGGGTTATGCATGATGTTATGAAACAGCTTAAAAAGGTGCGTAAATACATTAACCATATAGTGCTCCTGCCATTGTCTTTGGAAATCGCTTTCAAATCTTAATATTATGTGTTTTAGACAACTGCTACCAGTCTGGATGAAAAGATTGAGACTGTGAGGAAGAAAAGGAAGATTCAGGTAGGTAATTGTGTGTGTGCATTGTTAGCCATTGACAATAGTAGAAAAGTGAAGAAATAAGGTGATACCTTTTCTAGACTGAGTATATTTTAAGGTGAGCTTTCGAGAATACTTAGTTGTCTAAAACTTTAAAAAGCACCAGGAGAGAATAGGATCATTTCGAGCAAGTTATTTACAATCGACCAGGATCGTACCATAAGACGCATCTGCCCATAAGACACACCCAGGTTTTGGAGGAGGGAAAATAAGAAGAAAATGCATCCAAAAAAGTCCCAGGCTGCAGCTCTTACATGATCGCTAGATCCATGTCCCGTGCTGACCTCCCAATTGCGCGTCTCTTCTGCTTTCTCCAGCCGGGAGATGCCCTCCGGCCATCAGTCACTATGAGCTGGCACGCCCCCTCAATTCATTGCAATGAAAAGGGGCCTGTAAGGACCTAACACGCCCCTTTCCATTGCAGTGAACGGAGGGTGGCGTGCCAGCTCACAGTGACTGATGGCAGGGGCCTTTGGAGGAGACAGAAGTGATGGGTGATAGGACATGGATGCAGTGGTAAGCGTTGAAGCCCTGGGACTAGGAGCTATGGTCTGCATGGGGAAAAAGTAAAGTATATAGTGGCAGTGTTGCAGTTGTGCCTTATACCATTGAGAATTGTAGAAAAATGAAGAAATAAGGGATACCTGCTGTAGGCCCACCAAGCACACCCACAGCTGAGCTCCTGAGAACACCCAACCCAGTTTGAAGAAGAGAACCAGACACCCACCCAAAAATACTGACACATTCATATTAATGGACATCAAGTCCAGACATTTAGCTTTCATTTGAGTGTACCCACAGTAAAATTGGATGAAGGATTTGGGAGTTTTAGCTAACATGTGCCACGCTATTTTTATAAGGACCACAAGTAATTGGACAATAGACTCAAAGGATGTTTCTGTTGGGGAAACCGCTTACACCTTGTATACATTACACTAGATGGATCTGTAACCAATACTTAGCTGTAGTTTCTCTATGTATTTTCCTGATGTGTTGTATTTCCTGTGCATTCAGTTGCTCTGATACTTCTTTTCTTGTCTGTGCTATGCACCATGTAAGGTGACATTCTCTTACTGCATTCAGTTCCTGTTTTACCACTGTTGTCTATGTGGATTATGACTCCGCTGCACTCACACTCTGCAACAGTTTTATGGTCAGGTGTGGGCTATTCCTTCGTTATGTCATTCCCAAAGCAGATAAAAGCCTTGGAGTTGACTTGAGGTATGATGCTTGCATGTGGAAGAATTTGCTGTGAAGAAAACATGCGGTCAAAGGAGCGCTTCATACAGGTGAAACATCCTTAAAGTGGACCAAACCCCTGGATCTTCACTAGCCCGAGTTCTGGGGCACCCCTGTTAAGGGTGCCCTGCTGTGTTAATCAAGTCAGTCACTCGAACTTAACCCTATTGAACTGCATTTCACCTGACTTCAGACAGAAAGTCCCACAAACGGCTACTGAAACTTCTGCAGTAAAGGCCTGGCAGAGCATTAAAAAGGAAGAAAAACGGCAATGTCTGGTGATGTCCGTGAGTTCAAGACTTCAGGCAGTCAATGCCAACAATGGGTTTTCAACCATATATTAGAAATTAACATTTTATTTACAATAATTTAATTACGTTATTTTTTAGCCCCTAAAATGACAGTGTTGTGTTTTTAAAAAATGTTTTAGTTCCTCGCGTTATTATGCAACCTTTTTTGTTCAACTCAGAATTAAAGCTGAAAGTCTGAACATAAACTGCATCTGAATTGTTTTGTTCAAAATACATTGTGGTAATTAGAAAAATATTGCCTATGTTCAGTTATTTATGGACCTAACTTTGTGTAGATATAGATAGATATATATATTATATTACTGGTGTGTAATGTATCTGTTGACCTCTTTGGATGAACTGCTTAATTCAGGAAAAAGACAGAAGCACCAAAGAGTCAGAAAAGGAGGAAGACATAAAAAGTGAGGAGGAGAGTGAGAAAGAAGAGACAGAGGAAAGTGAGGATGAGTTTTCATCTGAAGAAGAAACTGTGCTGACTAAAGCTGGTAAGGATACACTTTTGTTTTGTTCTTTTATAATCAAACCTGTCATAAATGTAATATAAATATATATATATTTTTTTTTTACAAAACAACCTATTTGCATGCCAGACAGAACACCACCATGGCATGCTTTGCCTGGCTCCACGTGCACCCTCCAGCCCAAACCTATCTGAATGGCTGGGAGCATGTGCCAGCAGACAGACACACACAGAAAAGCCAGCAGCTGTCCCTGGAATCTCTTTAGATTCCAGGCTGGCCACTGGGAGGTACCACACCCATTTGCTAACAGGTGAGGGACAGCACTTTGACAAGCTGGAGCCCCCCCCCAGCACAATGCCCCCTCGCCACCCTGAAATCATTACCTTCACCTTGATCCTCTACCAAAATGCAATCCTCAGATTCCCCACCAGTGGTCAGGAGGGCCATCTTTCCATGGCCGCCGGCAGCCAATTGGAGTGCTGCATTTTGGCCTAGGTGAAGGTAAGGATTTTTTTTTTTTGGGGGGGGGGGGGGCTCCAGCAATCTGGATGGCCCCCTGAGCCTGTTGTAGCAGGGCCCCACACCTGTTAGTTAAGAAACAGATGTGGGACCACTTTTAAAGTAATTTTTGACTTTGCAATGTTTTTTACCTTTTTGAAAATCACTATATTGCCAGAGTAATTATAAAATATATTTTCACGTTGTGTTGTGCTGTCCTCTGTGATGGGCGTGGCAGGGTTGAGTGATGCAAGCTCGCTGTGTGCATTACATGGGAGTAAGCTGCGTTGAGTGGCAGTGTGGAGGGCTTCATTCTAGCCCACCACTAACATAGGGGTTTCAGCCTTAGGCTTCGATTTGTGGTCACCATCGGGAGGGAGGCTCTCCTTTTTATTAATACACCTGCTGAAGTCTAGTGTTTCCTCCTGTTTCAGCATTACATCTCCATTTTTGGGGACATCGAGCATTTCATTTGCTACTACACAAAATGTACCTCATCTGTGATCTAGCTCTCTTTGATATCATTATTTTACTTTGTCCTGCTGAATTCAAAGTCGCCAAACGTATATTAGTTCCTAACATTATGCTGTTTCTATGCAGATACATTAAGGGTGAAAGAGAAAAAGAGGAAAAAAGGAACAGGGGTAAGATCTCATGTTTGTTTTGTTCAGCTCCCATTAATATTAGCATACCAGTATAATATAATATTCTGATGATTAATAAATTGCCACTTAGATCCAGGATTGTTCTATTTAAGTGGACCAAAACTCAGAGGGATTGTCCCAGAAATCTATAGAAGATTTCCGGGCCAATTGATTCCCTCGCCCCGGGCCGTCCAAAATCAGGATGCCCTGTTGTGTGAAACCTCCAGGTTGCCCATAAACTCGCCTTCTTTTCTGGTCCATCTGCGCATGCGTGACTCGCGGCCCTCTATCAAGGCAAGGCGCTTGTCCACGCCAGGCTAGCATGGGATGCGGACGCTAGCGCACTTGAATCCGCCGGTATTAGACAAGCTCCAGGACTCAAGTCTCCAGGGGCTCGAGTGGATTCAAGCACGCTGATTGGACAAGCGGCCGCGCATGCGTCGTAGGACCAGGAAGAGGTGAGTTTGTTTGGGCGACCTTGGGGGGGGGGGGGGGTTCACACTTGGTGTTAGTTCCAAATTAAACAAAGTATAATATATACCTCATTATAAGTGAACTATACTATTCCATGTGTCCGGAATATTTAAGAAGAAAAATACCTTTTATTTATTATGCACCTAGAATAAGTGTCAAAAGCAAGCCTATCCATAATTCTAGGGGATTTAAATATTATTTTCTAATCCTCCTAGTTATTCACCTGACTATGGTAAAAAATATTGGGGTCGATTCAGAGGCAGATGAGCATTCTCACTCCTTTTAGCCGAGAAAAACTGCCGCTGACATTCATTGTCTACTGGGTGTAAATTTTCACTTGGCTCTGAATCAGCTACAAGGTAGACAATGAAAGTCAATGGCAGTTTTCTTTCCTAACAAAGGAGTGGACAATCACACCTGGCTCTGAATCGAGTCCCATTCTGTTACCACATTAACAAAATAATGACTATAGTTCCGCATTGCTACTTAGCAGCAGGGTTGGGGCTGCACAACACCGCTTTGAAAACAAGAAACTGAGCGCCCCAGATAACCCATCGCTTCCGAGCCTCTTCTGCGGCTGTTGCTGCGCAGCCAATCTCGTGGCCAGCTCTGATAGGCTGATTGCGGTGACAGCGGCGATGCTAACTAGTAATGCGGAACTAAAGTAATTTGTGAATGTAGTTCTGCTTTAAAATATACAATGATCCGGTTTTTATATAAATGCAATGCTTTCTATTTTAGAACACTGGCTTTTTTGAAGATGCTTCTCATTTTGATGAGAATTTAACTTTCCAGGACATGAATCTCTCTCGACCGTTGCTGAAGGTACTTGCCCACTCTCTTTGTTTTTTTTTTTTCTAGTGAACAAATTAGGCATTCAGAATGGTCTACAAAGTAATGTTAATACATTCCTTTTGCATGGCTTAATAACAGCATTAATATGCCATTAGATATTATTCCCACCGGGGTTATGATGCTTATGGTAGATTAGCAGGGGGAGGGATGGAAAGATTCATTTTGCTTAATGAGGGGATTTTTTTTTTTAATCAAAGCCTGGCACCATCCCCCAAATCTTATCCTTGGCAAACTCGCGCAATGCCGGTTTGCCAACCTCTATCAAGTAAATTCCGTTTCTGCACCTTCCTTTAATTCTGGTGTTTTATGTTGTTTCTGTTACAGGCAATTTCTGCTCTCAGCTTCACACAACCCACCCCTATTCAAAAGGCTTGCATCCCTGTAGGACTGTTGGGGAGAGACATCTGTGCTTGTGCCGCTACTGGGACTGGTGAGGATTGTGTTGTAAATGTGTTTCAGATACGTGCAATAGTAGGAGAGAAAATATTTGTTTATATGAGTAACTAGGTAACAATTTGAAGGAAACATTATTGTCATCTACCTTTATGTCAGAATCTTAGTATTAACTGTTAATATTGGGGATTTGGTGGACTGGACTAAACTAAAGAATTAGTCGTGTTGTGAGGCACAGATGTTGGCTAGTAAGACACAATTATAACTTAACATACTAGTGTGCATTTTCCAAAGGCAAGGGGCCGGCAGTTTACCCAATTAAACCCCATCCATCATGATATACTTGCTAGGACCTGTAACCCCCCCCCCCCCCCCACCCTTGTTTTCCTGGTTGGTGTGTGCACACGTAAATGTGTATCCCTTAGCCAGTGGGACCAGTACAATATCAGTCACCGGAAACCTGATAAGTTAGTTTCTACAGTCACCTGCAACAAAAACATTGTGGCTATGTGTAAAAACAAAGAATTGTTTGCTTGCCTGCCATGCAGAGGCTTTATTCGCCGCTGCTGCTAAGTTTTAGTCCTTTACCTGTAGCCCAGCCCCTGGATTATATTATTTTAGAACCACCCCTCTTGCATCAGACTGCAGGACACGTTAATGCTGTATGTTTGCAGGGGGAGATAGCTGCTCACTACTTTGCTGGTCTGTCTTTTTCTGATTTGTAGAGGTCCACTTTTAATTGCTTACAGTGGACCAATGACCATGAGGGGAATGACCATGTGGAGTCGGTATGGGTAGAAATACATGGAGGGAGAAACACAAATAAAATACTGATGGGGGTTTGCTACAAACCTCCAGATATATCCGAATCCACAGAAAATATGATGCTAAGGCAAATAGATATAGCCACTAAATTAGGTAGTTATTATAGGGGACTTTAACTACCCAGATATAGACTGCGACGCTGAAACATGTGTTTCACATAAAAGTAATAGTTTTTTTTATCTAAAACAAAAGATGGCTACCTTTCCCAACAAGTACAAGCTCCAACAAGGGGGAAAGCCATATTGGACCTAATACTAACCAATGTACCAGACAAAGTAATAAAGGTACAGGTTGGGGGACACCTTGGAAGCAGTGATCATAATAACATTAATTTCCAATTAGCAGTCACTAGGGTGCCTTATCAAGGAGCCACAAAAACGCGGAACTTCAAAAAGGCAAAGTTTGACCAACTTAGAGGTGCCCTACACTGCATTGACTGGGAAAATGTCCTTAAAAACAAAAGCATGGACACTAAATGGGATACTTTCAAAGGAATGCTTAATTTGCATTGTGACATATATACCTTACAATAAGGCCAATGGTGAGCCTCTAGTGGATGCCCCTCCCGCAATCTTGCCCGTGCCCCTCACAGACTTAGTCCATGGACACCGTCGGCTTCCCCCTCGCTTCCTCCCGTAACTCGGGGGAAAAGAAAGGGGGGGGGGGTGTGGCAGCCCTAGTGCTAACTTCGCTTTTGGTTCCTTATGTCTTGGGGTCAGTGTCGCGCCTCGCTATACAGCGCGTGCTGTCTTTTCATTAACAATCTGCTGGTTCGGCGGCATCACTCCAGCGTGTCAGTTTTTTAGAGGTATGTTAATTCTCCGCTGTTCTACGCCTTGCTGTTGGTTTGGAGCTTCGCGCTCTTTGGGGGAGGCGGAGACTCGGCATGACGCGCCTCGCTTCACAGCCCGGCCTGGTCCACCCCTCGAGGTTCGCTGGCGCCATTTTCTCTATCTTTGCGCGTGGTGTGGTTCGCCTCCTTCCTTGGTCATGTAAGTGCCCTCCGGCATGGTTCTATGCTTTTCAAGCTGTGCATGGCACTGACTCCACCTCTCTTGTCCCTTATGTCTTTCAGACGCCAAGACTTCATTGCCTAACATATATTACAGCGGGTCCACCTTTCAAATTCTCCCACATTACTAGCGGGTTGTTGGGGCATCCAGGGTTGCCTATTGCATAAATCCCTGCGTTCATACTGCTTAATAATCACCATATGGAGGCATTTCAGAATTATGTAACCGGGGTCCCTCCGGGACGTGACCGGCTGTGTGCAGTGTGTGGCCAGCCCCAGGCTGAGGCTGACAGGGCACAGGTCTGCGGACAGTGTGCTGAACAGGCAGGTTTACTAACAGAGGAACCTCCCTTCCTTACTGCCGTCTCCCCGCCCCCGAATATCACTCATGACGAGTCCCACTCGAGCGGGGATGACCTGCAATCAGTGCCGCGCGTGTTGCCCATGGCGGAGCAGGTGCTTTCGGGATTGGCGGAGCATATGGGCCCTGGTAAAAAGCGGTCCCTGACGCCTCCTGGCTCACCGGTTCCTGATGATACCGAT
Organism: Gastrophryne carolinensis; assembly: GCA_027917425.1. Classification (NCBI taxonomy): domain Eukaryota; kingdom Metazoa; phylum Chordata; class Amphibia; order Anura; family Microhylidae; genus Gastrophryne; species Gastrophryne carolinensis. The sequence goes on from CM051243.1 coordinate 115,198,119, forward strand.
GACTCTGCTGATATGCAGGACCCTGACCCTTCCGAGGAAGGTGAGCTATTCTCAGATTCGGGCTCCTCGCATGGGATGCCCGGGGGCTGTGATGATTCTGAGCCCGGTTCCTGCGGTCTGTGTGATACAGATGAAATCCTTATTAAGATTTTTGAGGTTTTGTCAATCTCCCCACCTGGGGAGATCCCCAAGCCTAAGAGGGAGAGTTTCCACACAGCGCCGCTGCGCTTGGAGTTCCTAGAACAGGAACATTTCCAGAATCTTATATCCCAAGAATGGGAATCGCCTTGTAAGCTTAAAGGGGTCCCAGGGGTCTGGGAATGGAAGTACCCTTTCCCTCATGATGTGGTTAATTTATGGTCAGCTCCCTGGTGGTGGACGCGCCGGTTATAGGGGTCACTAACCCCCCTTTCATGACTTCCCCTTTTTACCGTACCCTTCGGGATGCCGAGGACCGGCGCATTGACAGACTGGCTTCACACGCCTTCTCGTGTTGCTGGGATGGCCCTGCGCCCGGTTTGTGCTGCGGCCATCACTGCGGTGGCCGCCAGGACTCTTGTCAGAAAAATACTAGATCACCGCCCTGAGGACCTCCTTTGGGGGGTGGTTAATGTGCTATCAGACTGTGAAGCGTTTGTGAAGTTTATTCTATCAGCACTGGATGACACCATTAAGATGTGTGCTAGAACCTCAGCCCTTGTGGTAGCTATTCGCCGCCTGGTCTGGCTGCGACAGTGGGGTGCTGAGGATGCTACGAAAAAGGCTCTCACTTGCCTTCCCTCCAGAGGACAGCGGTTATTTGGGGCCCGGTTGGACCTTTTTGGTAAAAAGGGTAAAGCGCCCTTGCGCAGAAGGCCGCTCCAGCCTCCACGAGGCAGAGTCACCCCTCCACCTCCTTACGTTAGTGTCAAACGCGAATCTGAGGTGTGCTTCCAACTGTTCGGTGTGGATTTCCACCATGGGGTGGGCAGGCAGCGCCCTGGGCCTTCCGGCAGGACTAAGTCCAAATCTGCCAAGACCTCTCAAGCATGAAGGGGCGCCCTTGCCCGTCTGGGCAAGGGGACTGCTGCAGCAGCTGTCTCACATCCAGGAATATACCTTCTCCTTCTGGTGGTTCTGGGATGTAACCCCCCTGGACTCAGGATGGGTTTTTGCTGGGCGGTCCCCCTCAGTGGTTGACAGGGTGCTTTTTAGTCCCTGCTTTTCCTTCTGAAATTGACGCAGGCCGGACTGGGCCTACAGTGTTTGGGCCTACTTACTGATTGCTCTTAACGGTATGGGGCTATGGCCTCTATATTATCCTTCCTACCCCCTCAACAGTATAAGGTAGTCTGGGCCGTGTTGGCCTTTGGCAGGCTTGGCAATTCTACCTTCACAGGTAGTCCCTATATGACACCTCCGTCTTGGGTCACGGGCCCCCTGCGCGGGGGGGCTTTCGGCCTCTTGTGAAGTACAGATCTTCCTAGTTTCCCTTGTGTCTGCTGGACTCCAAGACTATTTCTAGAAAGTGTCGCAGGTCCAACCCTGTGGATTGAGGCATTATTTGGGGCCTCTCTTTTGTTCCCAGGCTACTCACCATGGCGCGACTGGGGGTGATGTTTTCTGACACGCCTGAGGGGGGGGGCGTCTGCGTTAGGACCTACCTGGTCGTCTTCCTTACTCCCCAGCCTCTGCATCAGGCCGAGTGAATTGGTCGCCTGGCAGTCTCCCCTGGGAGCTACTGGATGTTTGCTCAGTCACCTCAAACCCTCATGGTCCCTTGTCCGCTATCCCCCATTCCTGGGATTCGGTTCAGGCTTGAAGCCTTCTCCTCTGGCAATAAAGGGACTCCTGGTTACGGGGGCTCTGCTCCCCTTTACTGGCGCCTTACCTTCACCAGGAGGGATGGCAACTGGTAGGCCTGTTGGCGGCACATCAAGGTGATGTCACTTACATACTGAGACCTTGGGCTCTTCGGTGCAGTAGGTTATCGAGCTTACATATGCCCCAGCACCCCGGTGCTTGGTCTGTGCTCATGCCCTCTTGGTAAGGTGCCTCCTCTTGAGCTGCCCTTATTTAGGGCCCCGTCAGGGGGTTCCCCCCTTCCTTACTAGCATCTTCTAGTGCAGTGGTACTCAACTGGCGGACCGGGTCCGAATGCGGACCTCGGTGCCAAATTTCTGGCCCCCTGCCCTGACAGCCCTGCACTTAGTTGCTTCTGTGTTGCCATGCACAGCACCGCCCTGTTACAGATTGGCGGTGTAGTTGTTTGCCTCCCTGCACCTAGCATTGCAATATGAAGTACTGCATGGACAAGAAGTGGCATTGCAATGTATAATCCACCCCAACCCACCCCAATGCACTGATTTCTATCTATCCAGCCCCCCTGACAGCGCCCCGTCCGGACCTTCGCCTCTCACCAGATGCCTGTAAATGGACCTTTACAAGAAGTGGTTGAGTACCCCTGTTCTAGTGTATGGTCACCCTGGGTGCCAAGTCTCGCAGGTTTGGCGGGGGAAAGGAAAAATTCTTCCACGATCCCCATGGTTTCTAGGTAAGTGTCCCCCTAGAGGGTCCGTCGTACCTGCTGGTTTCGTTGGAACGGTGTGCTCACCGTTGACTCTATATGGCTGGACTTCTCCCCCTGTCAGGATCGGTCGGTTGGTTGGGGGACTCCTGGTCTATTGAATGACAATGGCCTGTTTTACTACTGGTCTACAGATTGTGGCAGGATGCTCCCTCTGGAGGGTCCCTGATTTGGGCGGGGGTCTACTTCCCCTGCTTCTCAGCGGTATTCGCTTCACTGGATGCCCTTAGTGGCAGGTTATGCTATCCTGGTGTCGCCCGGGGAGCCTAGCGCAGCTCTGAGGGGTCCACCTCCTAACACAGGGGCTCTGCCCTTGTTTTCTACTGTCCCAGGATATTCTAACTCTGGTCATGGGGGCTGAGTATTTTAGGCATAGACTTGTTATTTCATATGCCTTCTCCTCATCACCCTAGTTGCGGGTTCTGCGCACGGTTGGCCTGATAGAGAGTCCCGTGAGATGGATGGCCTGGGTGGCCTTGGGACCTGTGGTTCGCAGATGCCTCTGCTGACCTGTGCGCTCTCTTTCAGGAGTGCGGTTCTGCCCTTGTCAGGCCCCTTCCTTGTCCCAATATAAGGTCTCCTGTCTAGGGATTGACAGCTGTTTCATTCACCCCTTGGTGACGCGCTTTATCTTCTGGGTCACTTAGTATGATGCGGGGCCGGGAGCTAGCTCCCCAGCTTCCCCTTCCTCCGTCTATGGGTTTTTTTTTTGTGGTAACCCATATTGATTGGCATGAGCCTTGGTCTTTTCCCTGTTAGATGCTCCCGGTTCCCAGGACCTTTAAATTCATTACAACGTAAGTTGGGGTTGGCTCCCCATCCGTGGACTCTGAAGGTGCAGGTTCTGTCCTGGCCTTTTCTGCAGGAGGCTGGCTCTGTCGCCCTCATAGGAAATTCTTTTGGGGATTGCCTAACTGCATCTCCCAAGTGGTTCCATGGTGCCTGTGGGGATCAGTTTTCATTTTTACCCTGCAGTCTCCCAGGGGATTTTTGCTGGATGCGGTCTGACCTGCCCTGTAGTCCAGCTCGCTTTTCTGGTGCCTCCTGACTCCGTCAGACATGTGCCTGTGACGATGGATCTGGTTACTTAACCCTGGCTCGATAGATAGATAGATAGATAGATAGATAGATAGAGGGAAGTAGACCCTCATATTAGTATTATTAAGAGGAACACCCCCAGGCATAGGGATGCATATATATATATATATATATATATATATATATATATATATATATATATATATATATATATATATACATACAGGCATCCCTATGGATCATTGCCTTAGTCCTTTAGTCTAGCTATGGACTTTATTCTTAATAATACTAATATGAGGGTCTACTTCCCTCTACAGGTGTTACAATCCTCCCCATGTGGGCCTCCTTGGCCCTTAGGGGACTGATGGTCTTGGAGTCCACTGGCGCCTCTTATGTATGCGCCTGATATCTACTTCCAGCGCCATTGCGCCTTTGGATTAATCCTTTTGGATGTCCCCTGATTCTGAACGAAGCCTTAGCTTCCTGATAATTAGGGGTCTGTATTCCCGCCTGGGTTGGGTGATCTGTTCTGTTTCCCTTAGGGGGTGTTACAGGTTTTGCCACAAGGCTTCCTTGCCTGTGAGTTGGTTGGGTCATTACACTGACCTATGTTTCCTTTCCGGGGAAAGAATCTTCCCTTTTGCTGTTTACTCCGTTATATTGGTGCTTGGGTACCGCTGGCCCTTCAGCACCAGGGTTTTTTTCTGTTGATTCAGTTGCTAGTCTTATGGCCTGTCTCTGTTCATTCCTCAATGGCCTTGTTATGAGACTGACGTTAGAGCCTTTGCTCATGTCATGCCTGTTGCAGGTGACAGCGCCTTTACTGTCTGCTGTGCCTTGTCTTTTCCTGGGGATCCCACCCTGCTTATGGACACTGCTATTGGATGTCCCACATGTTATTACTATCCTGGAGCAGGACGTGCTGTATGCTTAGAATAATACAACTCTGTGAAGTACTCACCTGTAGAGTTGATATTATACGCATACAGCACGTCCTGCTTCACCCCACCCTGGTTTCACTTGTTCTGGATCCCCTGTATGGTGATTGTTATCATTAGATATTATTACCAGTTCTTCTGGGTGGTTTGTTCCTTCCGGCTTCTCTTCTCACTGCTTTTCAATGCTGGGGATTTGTGGGAGGTCCCTCAGTATATGTAGGGCCGGGAGGAGCTTGTTTTCTACATGTCTGCAGTGCACGGCACCTGAGGCAGAGGATTACCCACATGTTATTACTATTCGGGAGCAGGACGTGCTGTATGTGTATAATATCAACTCTACAGGTGAGTACTTCACAGAGTTGTATTATTACTCCATATCAGCATGGATTTATGAGGAATCGCTCCTGCCAGACAAACCTAAGCAGCTTTTATGAGGAGGGGGAGTCATTGGATATCATATATGTTGACTTTTCTAAAGCATTTGATACTGTGCCACATAAAAGGCTGGTACAAAAGATGAGAATGCTTGGATTGGGGGAAAACGTGTGCAGATGGGTGGGAAATTGGCTTAATGATCGGAAGCAGAGGGTGGTTATAAATGGTACACACTCAGATTGGGTCACTGTTACTAGTGGAGTACCACAAGGGTCAGTTCTGGGATCAATTCTCTTCTATATATATATATATAAATGACATTGGGTATAGATTAAACAGTAAAGTCTCAATCTTTGCAGATGATACTAAGCTGAGTAAATAATTAATAAATAGTAATAGTAATTAAAACAAGTAATTAAAACAAAAGAGGACAGCAGGCAGCTACAAGCAGATTTAGATAAATTGGAAGCATGGGCATTTCAATGGCAAATGAAGTTTAACACAGATAAATGTAAGGTTATGCACATGGGAAGGAGAAATCTGTGGCATGATTGCACACTAAATAAACACTTGGTAAAACAACAATGGAAAAGGACCTAGGGGTTTTAATTGACAATAAGCTCAACTGTAGTAATCAATGCCAGGCAGCTGCTGCCAGAGCAAAATAGCAAATAGGATCATGGGGTGCATCAGGAGGGGCATAGGTGCTCATGACCAGAGCATCATTTTTACCCCTGTACAAGTCACTGATCAGACCCCATATGGAATACTGTGTACAGTTCTGGGCACCTGAACAGGACATATCAGAACTGGAGCGCGTTCAAAGAAGGGCAACAAAGTTAATAAAAGGAGTGCGGGGACTAGAGTACCCTGAAAGATTGTCCAAGTTAGGTTTATTTAGTTTAGAAAAAAGACAATTGAGGGGTGATCTAATAACTATGTATAAATATATTCGGGGTCAATACATCAGTCCCACAATCTATTTATACCCCGGAGTGTAACCATAACCCGAGGGCATCCACTAAGCTTAGAGGAAAGGTGCTTTCTCCACCGACATAGGAGGGGGATTCTTCTCTGTAAGAGCAGTGAGACTATGGAACTTGCTTCCAGAGGAGGTAGTTATCAAGGATACAGTAAATACGTTCAAAAGTGGCCTTGATGCCTTCCTGGCATGTAATGACATTTCCAGCTATGGCTACTAGACCACTGGAAGGAGATAAACAGGCTGAACTGGATGGACCAAAGTCTTTATTCAGCCTTACATACTATGTTACTATGTAAAACCCACGCTGAACCACCCTGGAATCTATGATTCCTAGGCCGATCGATGCCCCGGGGGCATCCAAAATCTGGATGCGCTGCTGTGTGAAAACCCCCCAGGTCGCCCCATTCACTTACCTCAACAGTGCAAGCTGCATCCCTGCTATCCCTCTAGCAGGGCCCGCGGCAGGCATTTGTGAATGGCCAGCGCGGGCACACTCCCCGTTAGACGGAAGCGGAGGATGCGGCCGCGGCTCACGCTGTTGAGGTAAGTGAATGGGGAACCTGGAGTGTTTTCACACAGCAGGGAATCCCGATTTTTGGTAAGGGAAGTGGTGAGTCGCTTAGACGATCTAGGGGGTTTCATGCAGCGGGGCATCCCAATGTGGGGGGAATGGACCAAAACCCAGGATAGTCGAAAAGGTTTTCCACTATAAAAAGATGGTCATGAGTAAATAAAATCCAGGCTCTGGCCTACAAAAAAGTGCTTTATCTCAGCAACAGCTTTATTCCGCTGCTTACCAGGATGTATCCTCTGCATGGCAGCTACACAAACGTAATTAGGGCAGCCCACCGCTCCGGGCACGTGTACACACACTGCATGGATGGGTTAAATGCGGAGGACGAATTCCTATGTGTGCGCAAGCATACAATGGCCATCTATGCATTAAAAATTAAATTAAATTTAAAAAAACAATGATTTCTTTTAAAGGGAGTTTCGGTCTAAATGTAAAATCAAAGCATACTTTCTTAATCTCCAATGCCGCTTATCCATCCTGCTGAAAAAAGCTGGTGCTAGCTCCTTCCTGTAGCCAAACCGCTAGACCAAAAGTTGGACTGCACCCTTTCCTGCATCACACTGTGTGAGATACAACCAGCACTTTGTGGAGGAGGGGGAGTAGTTACTTCTATATGGCTGTATGCTGAGCATCGGACTAAAATAAACAGGCAGACGGTGCCACCCTTACTTGACAGACTGGATGTAACCATCCCAGAGACTAAAAAAAACAGAAGGCATTAGAGCATGAGATTAAAATAAATAAACAAAAGGATACAAATGGCAGGATCCAGCGCTATTGAATAATTGGGTATTGTGGATCCACCTCTGATTGGGAGTTTTGTTCTTGGACTTATTTTAAAAATTGTATGGTGTGTGTATTGTGTTTCTATGGCAGTGGACAACACTAAAGAGGACTACCAGTCAAAACTGTCCAGAGATCCTTTCTATCTGAGAGCACTGGTGCAACCCGTATTTGGCATGCTACACTGGGCATGCTTTGCCCTACAGAAAGAGAACGGGCATCCCTGTAATTGCCACTTTTGCTTTCCTTGCCGTCCATGTGTCCCTGCATGAATGCATATAATATCAACTCTACATGTGAGTACTTCACAGAGTTGTATTATTCTAAGCATACAGCACGTCCTGCTCCAGAATAGTAATAACATGTGGGCGAGGGTACTGCTGCAGCAGCTGTCTCCCATCTAGGAAGGTACCTCCTCCTTCCGGTGGTTCCAGGAGGTAGTTCCCCTGGACACAGGATAGCTTCTGCTGGGCGGTCCCCCTCAGTGGTTGTCGGGGTGCTTCTTGCCCCTGTATTCTAAGCATACAGCACATCCTGCTACAGAACATATTCATAACGTATGGGTATACCTCCGCCTTCAGCGCCGTGCACTGCAGATCACGAAGAAAACAAGCTCCTCCCGGCCCTACATATACCGGAGGACCTCCCACAATCCCCAGATTTCTCTGCAGTGCTGAAACTGCGAAGACATGAAGTATCACGCTCTCGCAGGCGAGCGGGGCTTGACAGCCCGAGGCCCTGCGGGACTATTTCCACCCGTCCTCATTGTGAATTTATGCCTCCCAGCCTGGGCTGCGTGGGTCGGGTGAAGGTAGGCAGCACCTGGTGTGCTTATGGAGCTAGACTCCACCGCAATTCCCCAACCATAGGGTAGGCGGTTTAGGCTGATGGTGAGCCTCCAAGGGATGCCCCTCCCGCATTATTGTCCCGTACCCCGCGTAGTGCTGGACCCTATTATCGGGTCGCCATTCTCCCTCTTTTCCCCGTCCACTTAGGGGGAAAAGAAGTGGGGGGGGAGGGTACGCGTGTGGCGGTCCTTGTGTACCGGTGTGTCACGCTCGTGGCTTCTATTCTGCCCTTTATTAGCTCAGAGATGTCAGGGACGCGCTGCTTGCTCCTTATTTCGGCTGCCACTGTGTGTTTTTTACTTTGATTGCCACTTAATATTGTTGCCGTGGTGCCCGCGCTTATTGTCGGTCCGCTCGATGGTGCGTTAGGCCTGCTGGTTGCATCCTTGCCTTATTTTTTACTTCAGAGCTTCGCGCTCTTTAGAATGGGCGGGGCCTTAGTTCAGCGCGCTTCGCGTCACGGCGGAGTATTTAGCCCGCCTTTCGAGCTTCGCCGGGCGCCATTTTGGTTAGCTTCATGCGCACGCGTCGTGGCGGTCTCCTCCTCCACCTGAGCTGTAAGTGCCCTTGCGGGCGAATCCCTCTCATTATTGTCTGCCCATCTGCGCATGTTCCTGACATCTCTTTCCCATTGTGTCTTTCAGACGCTGAGTTCCCGGTGGCCTCTCCCGGCCTCATATACATATTACCTATATACCTATCCATATATTACTATATACGTATACATTGCTATACTCATACGTATAAGGAGCGGGCCTTCCCAAAATCTCCCACATTGATCAGCGGGTAGTTGGGGCATCCAGGGTTGCTTACGGCATAAATCCCTATCGACATCCTATATTTAAACAATCACCATATGGAGGCATCTCAGGATTGTGTTACCGGGGTCCCTCTGGGACAGGACCGGCTGTGTATATCGTGCGGTCTCCCCCATGCTGAGGCGGACAGGGCACGGGTCTGCGCGTCATGTTCTGAACAGATGCTGGAATTGTGAGCGACGCTTGCGGTTGTACCTCGCTCCTTCTCCCCCCTTTCCCCTTCCCTAAACCTCACTCCTGTTGAGTCTTGTACAAGTGGCGAGTTACAAATAGATCCCTCTCCTAGGCAGCCCACGCTGGCCCAGATTGTGGAAGGTTTGTCTGGCCGGATCGGCCCAGTTAGACAACGGCCTTGTACTCCCGCGGCTTCGGCCTGTGCTATGGGCTCTGAGGAATCCTTTTCTACACGTGCTAGCGCCACGTCGGAAGAAGGGGACCTGTTCTCTGACCTAGGCTCCTCTGACGAGAGACCGAGGGGTCAGGATGATGCTGGTCAGGATAACTGGGACCAGCTTGATATTGGCGGGATGTTACTCAGGATTTTTAATGTATTGTCCGTTTTCGCCTCCCGGTGCGGTCTCCAGGCCGAGGGGGGGGCGCCTTCATACTGCGCCTGCGCGCTTGGAATTTCTCGAGCAGGCTCACTTCCATGCTCTTGTACTTAAAGGGTGGGAATGTCCCGCTGCTCTTCAAAAGACCCCGGAGGACTGGGTTTGGAAATACCCTTTTCCCCCCCGAGATGGTAGATATTTGATCCTCGTCCCCAGTAGTGGACGCTTCGATTATTGGGGTCCCTAACCCCCCCTTCCTTACATCTCCGGCTTACAGCTCCCTGCGGGACGCCGAGGATCGGCGTATCGATAGGCTTGCTTCCCACGCCTTTACCTGTGCTGGCACGGCGCTGCGCCCTGTCTGTGCCGCGGCTATCACGGCAGTGGCCGCTAAGACTCTTATAAGAAAGATACTGGAGCATCAGCCTGAAGATTTACCCTGGGAGGTGTTAAATTTATCCTTTTTGGCTTTGGATGACACCATCAAAATGCGTGCGAGGACTTCTGCCCAAGTGGTAGCTATACGTCGCCTGCTCTGGCTTCGTCAGTGGGGGGCAGACGATGACGCTAAAAGGATCTTGACGGGGCTTCCCTTTAGAGGGCATCACCTGTTTGGGGCACGCCTGGACTTATTTGAGAAACAGGACAGTCCACTCAGTCAGAGGCGGCCGTTGCGCCCCCCCCCGCGGAGCAGGGATTCCCCTCCTTCTCCATATCATTCTGTTAAGCAGGAACCGGGGTTGCCCCCTGCTGGGTCTGGTTCGGTATCCTGTCCCAGGAGTGACGTTCAATGCCCGGGGCCCTCCGGTCGGGCTAAGCCCTTTTCCTTCCCTGAATACCCTCATGCATGATGGGACGCCCTCACCCACCTGGGTGAGGGGATGGCCACAGCACCTTTCTCCTATCGGGAGGCATCCTGCCTCGCTCTGGTGGCTTTAGAGGATAGTTCCTCCAGATATGGAATGGTATTTGCTGGGTGGCCCTTCCCTGAGTCGGGTAGGAGGACTATGGTTCCATGCCCTTCTTCAGGCATGGGTGCAGGCTTAACTGGGCCTGTCGGGTATGGCTTCCCTGCAGAACGCCATTATCATATAGAAACTGGGGCCCCTGAGTGGGTCTGCCCCTCTCTCCCTTCAAGGATAAGGGAGTCTATCTGCCTAACCCCTAGGGGGGTGTGGCATCTGTACCATAAGCTTTCGGCCTGGCGCCCTTGACAGGGCTGTCTGTGCCCCATGCTCCAGGGGTCCTCTGGCCGCTGGGGGCGTGTTCGGGTTTCTTTCTAGACTCCAAGGAGCCTTCTGGATATTGAGCCCTCTACTGCTGGGTATTGGTGATCACTGACACCGTTGAAGCTTAAGCTAAGCCCCCTGTTGCGCCCTTGTACGCACTGGGCCCTGGAAGGGTGTGATGTCTCACACGGCACCAAGGGGCATCTACCAGGGGACCTATCAGGCCCTCCTGTCCCTTCACGAAAGCAGTTGTGGGATGGAACTTGGCAAAACCGGGGCTCTACTCTGCTCCACCCTCTAGTTCCTGGTTGCGCCTGGATTAGGCTTCACCCAGTGCTGTTATTCCTTGGCTATAAGGAGCTTACCGGTATGAGGCCTCTGGTCCTCCGTCCTGTATAGTTATTTCTCCAGACAGAATTGCTTCTGGTGCGCTGGTTGGCGGCTCGTCCCTTGACACCACTTGTCTCGATGATCTTTGGGCTCTGAGGTGCTTTAGCCATTAGCCCTGGATGAGGGGTTTGCACCCTGGGTCTGGGTCTGCTTACCTTACTCCTAGTGGAGGCGGTTATTCTTCTACTGGTTACTCGTGAGTACCGTGGCGGAGCATTCCATACCCTTTCCTTCTTCTCTGTTTGGTTACCATGGTACCTAATCAGGCAGGATGACGAAGGGGGCTTATTCTTCTGAATCCCCAGGGGGTTCCTAGGAAGGGACCTTGAAGGTTCTGGTCTCCTAGGTGAATTTTTGGTCATAAGGAGCACGTAGTGGGTCCTAGTTGGGGACTAATCCTTCTTGTACATGTCCATTGGGGGACATTTTGCCATGGTAGGACAGTGGTTGCTCCTTGTTCCTGCGGAATTCTTGGGCCTGGATCTATTCCAGGGGAGCCCTGATTCCTTAGGGGACTTGATATTCCTTGTCCTTCCGGTAGTATCCCTCCCGTGGGAGGTTCTCTGTTGTGCCTCTGGGCTCACACTGGCAGGGTTCTGTGGGACCCCGTCTCTTACAGGGGTCTACCCCTGTTATGGGCCAGACTGGTCTGCCCTTGTTGGGGTTAGTGGTTCTGGCTGGGTAGTTTACTTGAAAGACGTTATAACCTTGCCCTACCGGGCGTGGGGAGAGCTTGCGCTAGTCCCTGATGGCAAGCAGCACCTTATGCTAGGGGCCTGGGTGGCCCAGTGGGGTGTTGGTTCTCAGGGAGTTCTGATGAGAACAGTAGGACGGTAAGTTCCCTCATGAGGACTATTTTTTACATAGTATGGTGCCTTTACTTTAGACCTACTTTAGCGTTGGCAGGATCTGGGGCTTACCCTGTTGGAGATGACAGATCTCGGGGTGTCTTGTTCCTTGGAGGCTCTGGACTTTGTCTTCCTCCTTATTTTCTTCCTTCTGCCACGCTGGGTTAGCTTACGTTGTCCCTATGCTATTTCGCTGGGTCTAAGCTCCTTCCCTGGTGGGACGATATCTGCTCCTGGGATTAGGGTCCTACAAGCAGTGTTTGGTATGGGCTCACTACTTGACTCAGTCTATGGTTGGGGCCTGATCTGTTCTTCTATTACGAGACCTGATCCAATCTTTTGTTTGCATTCTTCAGGGTCTGCTCAGGTGCATTCCTGGGGGATTCCTAGTTCCCCTTTTGGGGGAGGACTTATTCTGAAGCCCTACCAAGGGTTCCCACGGGTCTTAGTCAGGTCCTTGTCTGACCTGCTCCTTCCATCATGTTGCTCTTCTGGGAAGGTTACTCCAACCAGTGGTGTGCCATAAGGAACGGCACTATTGGCGGTCCTAATATATTATTATTATTATTATTATTATTATTATTATTATTATTATTATTATTTATATATATTATTATTTATATATATTATTATGTATATATATATTATTATATATAATATTATTATTATATATAATATTATTATATATAATATTATTATTATATATAATATTATTATTATATATAATATTAAATATATATATATATATATATATATATATATATATATATATATATATATATATATATATATATATATATATATATATATATATATATATATTTATATCTCTCTTGGTATAGCTCTATACCATGAGGTGAGGGTACTCGCCTCACACTAAGTTGGATTCAGGCGATAATTCGTGTTCCTTTCTGCCTTGGCCGGATCCTCTGGGCTATGATCTGTGCCCCTCTACTGGGGTTAGAGATCTGCCGGAACTGTCTTGTCCCTGAAAGGGATCTTATCTTGGGGTCTACCGGTGCCCCCTTCTTGAAGTACCGGATTGATTGCTTCCATGGGCTAAGGACCCTCTGGCTTGGTCCTATTTGGTTGGGCGTCCTTCCGGACCTGTAGTACTCTTTCGGCTTCTGCTGCGACCTGGACATGTATTCCCCGTTGGGAAAAGTTTTGAGTTGCCATGGCTACCCTCTCTTGTAGTAGCATGGTTAGGCAGTTACTTTGGCCTATTCTTTTAGGGGAAGATTCTTCCTCCCTATTGTTTTCGTTCTCTTACTATTAGTGCTTGGCTTGCCCTGTAGCACTATGTTTTGGTGATCAAGATGGCTAGTCCGCTGCTTGCGCTCAGTTCTCCCTTTACAAGGTTCAAAGGTTGAGGTTAGAGCATTGCTCTCGTTGTTGATAGCATGGTCAAGGGTGACAGCGCTTTACTGTTGGCTGTGCCTTTTCACGGGGATCCCACCCTATAGTGGACACTGCTATTGGATGTCCCATACGTTATGAATATGTTCTGGAGCAGGACGTGCTGTATGCTTAGAATAATACAATTCTGTGAGAATCTCACCTGTAGAATTGGTATTATATGCATACAGCACGTCCTGCTCCACCCCACCCTGGTTTCACTTGTTCTGGATCCCCTGTATGGTGATTGTACTCACTTGGTGTTATTGCCAGACATTCTGGGTGGTTGGTTTCTCCTGGCTTCTCTTCTCACTGCTTTTCAATGCGGGGGATTGTGGGAGGTCCTCCGGTATATGTAGGGCCGGGAGGAGCTTGTTTTCTTCATGATCTGCAGTGCACGGCGCTGAAGGCGGAGGTATACCCATACGTTATGAATATGTTCTGGAGCAGGACGTGCTGTATGCATATAATACCAATTCTACAGGTGAGATTCTCACAGAATTGTATTTTTTCCTTCAGAAATTGGCGCAGGCCGTACTGGGCCTACAGAGTTTGGGCTTACTTATAGGTTGCCCTTAACAGTATGGGGCTATGGCCTCTATATTAACCTTCCTCCTCCCTTTTTCCGTATGGGGCAGTCTGGACCACGCTGGCCTATGGTAGGCCTGGCAATTCTACTCTCACAGGTAGTCCCTATGTGACACCTCTGTCTTAGGACACACAAGAGAGACGATCAGCCAGCACTCCAAAAGATATTGTATTCAAATCCAACAGGTCGATATCACAGCAAAGACCAAAAAAATCCAACAAAATCCAACGTTTCGGGGCGTCTAGCGCCCCTTCATCAGGGAGCAAAAACAAGCAAGCAGAGATTCCCCTCCACTGAGAGACTGTCTTAGGACACAGGCGCCTGTGCAAGGGGGGCTTCCTGCCCCCTGTGGACTAGATCTTCTTAGTTCCCCTTGTGTCTGCTGGACACCAAGTCCATTACTAGACGGTGTTGCAGGACCAACCCTGCGGGTTGAGGCATTAATTGGGGCCTCTCTTTCGCTCCCAGGCTACTCGCCATTGCACGAATGGGGGTGATGTCTCGGACATACCTGGGGGGGTCGTCTACATTAGGACCTACCGGGTCGTCTTTCCTTACTCCCCAGTCCCTACGTCAGGCCGAGTGGATTGGTCGGCCAGCGGTGCTCCCTGGGAATTACTGGATGGGTGCCCAGTCGCCTCAATCCCTCATGGTCCCTTATCCGCTATCCCTATTCCTGGGATTCGGTTCAGGCTTGAGCCTTCTTCTCTGGCAACAAGGGGACTCCCGGTTACGGGGGTACTGTCCCCCTGTTTTTTTTTTACTGACACCTTACTTTCACCAGGCGGGATGACGGCTGGTGGGCCCGTTGGTGGCATATCTGATAATGACCCTTGTATACCGAGCACTTGGGCCCTCCGGCACAGTAGGTTTGTGTACTTACATGGGGTTCCAGCTCCCCTGGGGCTTGGTCTGTGCTCGTTTCCCCTTGGTCAGGTGGTTCCTCTTGAGCTGATCATATTCAAGGGCCCCGTCAGGGGGCACCCCCTTCCTTACTTGCATCTCCCAGTGAATGGTCACCTTGGGTTCCAAGTCTCGCAGGTTGGCGGGGGAGGGGAATTCTTCCACAATCCCCCGTGGTTCCTAGGTAAGGTCCCATAGAGGGTCCATCTTACCTGCTGGTTTTGTTGAAACGGTGTGCCTTCCGTTGACTATATGGCTGGACTTCTCCTCTTTTAGGATCTGTCTATTGGGGACTCCTGGTCTGTTGGATGACAATGGCCTGTTTTATTGGTCTGGAGATTGAGGCAGGATGCTCCCTCTGGAGGGTCCCTGATCCTGCCTTGGGCGGGGGTCTACGTCCCCTGCTTCCTAGCGGTATTCGCTCTAATGGATGCTCTTTAGCGGCAGGTTATGCTATCCTGGTGTCTCTCTGGGAGCCTACTAGTGTGGCTCTGTTGGGTCTCCCTTATAACTCAGGGGCTCTGCCCTTGTTTTTACTGTCCCAGAATATTCTGACTGGTCATGAGGGCTGAGCAATCTTAGGCATAGACTTGCTATTTTATATGCCTTCTCTTCATCACCCTACTTGTGGGGTTCGGCGCACGGCCGATCTGATAGAGAGACCCGTGAGATGGATGGCCTGGGTGGCCTTGTGAGCTGTGGTTCGCAGATGCCTCTGCTGAAGTCTGCTGACCTGTTTGCTCTCTCAGGAGTGCGGTTCTGCCCTGGTCAGGCCCTTTCCTTGTCGTCCCAATATAAGGTCTCTTGTCTGGGGATTGACAGCTGATTCATTCACCCCTTGGAGACGGGCCTTATCTTCTGGGTGACTCAGTATATGGGGGGGCTGGGAGCCAGCTTCCCCAGCCTCAGTCTATTGGGGTTTTGTGGTATACCCATATTGATTGGCATGAGTCTTGGTCTCTTCCCTGTTAGACGTTCTCGGTTCCCAGGGTTTTAGAGTCATTACAGCATAAGTTTGGGGTTGGCTCCCTATCTGGGGACTCTGAAGGTGCAGGTTCTGTCCTGGCTGTTTTCCTGCAGGAGTCTGGTTCTGTCTCCCTTGTGGGGAATTCTTTTGGGGATTGCTTAGCTGCATCTCCCAAGTAGTTCCATGGTCCCTGTGGGGATCAATTTTCATTGTTTACCCTGCGGATTTTTCCTGGGGACTTTTGCTGGATGCTGTCTGAGCTGCCTTGTAGTCCAGGTCGCTTCTCTGGGGGCTCCTGACTCCGTCAGACGTGTGCCTGAGACGGTGGATCTGGTTACTTAACCTTGGCTCGATGTGGATAGAGAGATAGAGAGATAGAGATATATATCTATATAGGCACCCCATGCCGTGGGGGTGTTCCTTCTTACGCCGGGCCTCCGGTCCAAGTGGTCTGTATGATCATTGTTTTAGTCCTTTTAGTCTAACTATGGACATTATTCTTAATAATACTAATATGAGGGGCTACATTCCCTCTCCAGGTGTTGCAATTTTTCCCCATGAGGGTTTCCATGTCCCTTAGGGGGACTAATGCTCTTGGAGTCTGCGGGCGCCTCCTTAGGTATGCGCCAGATATCTCCTGTTCCAGCGCCACTGCGCCCTTTGGATTAATCCTTCTTGGATGTCTCCTGGTCCTAAGTAAAGCCATTGGCTTCGTGTAGGGGTCAGTATTCCCGCCTTGGTCGGGTGACCTCTTCTATTTCCCTTAGGGGGTGTTACAAGTTTTCCACGAGGCTTCTGTTGCCTGTGGGCTGGTTGGGTCGTTACACTGGCCTATTTTCCTCTTTAGGGGAAAGAATCTCCCCTTTTTCAGTTTATTCCGTTATATTGGTGCTTGGGTACCACTGGCCCTTCAGCACCAGGGTTTTTTTCTGTTGAATAAGTTGCTAGACTTATGGCTTGTCTCTGTTCATACCTTCAAGGTCTTGTTATGAGATGGACGTTAGAGCCTCTGCTCATGTCATGCCTGTTGCAGGTTTTTTGCAGGTGACAGCGCCTTTACTGTCCGCTGTGCCTTGTTTTTTTCCTGGGGATCCCACCCTGCTTTACGGACACTGCTATTGGATGTCCTACATGTTATTACTATTCTGGACAGGACGTGCTGTATGCTTAGAATAATACAACTCTGTGAAGTACTCACCTGTAGAGTTGATATTATATGCATACAGCACGTCCTGCTCCACCCCACCCTGGTTTCACTTGTTCTGGATCCCCTGTATGGTTATTGTTATCAATTGATATTATTACCAGTTTTTCTGGGTGGTTTGTTCCCTCCGACTTCTCTTCTCACTGCTTTTCAATGCTGGGGATTTGTGGGAGGTCCTTCGGTATATGTAGGGCCGGGAGGAGCTTGTTTTCTACATGTCTGCAGTGTACGGCGGAGGATTACCCACATGTTATTGCTATTCTGGAGCAGGATGTGCTGTATGCATATAATATCAACTCTACAGGTGAGTACTTCACAGAGTTGTATTTTTGCTTTCCTTGCTGTCCACGTGTCCCTGCATGCAGCCTATCGGGTTTTGGATTTAGCAACTCTTAATGGCTGCTGACGTGTCACATGAACATCACTTGTGGGAGACGATGCAGATCAGGCTACTGGGTCTCAGGCGGAAATGTGCGGTCGGCCTTCCCAAATCAAGATGCCTTCATGCTGTCAGATTGAAGCAGACCTCCAGTCAAGAAAATAAATTTAAATCGTTTGCTCTTAAAGACCCCTTTGACTATCCGTGGCATATGCTGTTTGAGAGGGCTTAACCCCCATGCAGATGTTGCGGAATAGCTGCGCTACTAGAATTACATGGGAGCAGCCATCTTGGATCAGACCTGAAAGGCCTGCTTACACATAAGCATGAGGGGGAGGATGGGAGAGAGCCTTTGCTAGCACACAGACAATGCAGTTGAGCTGGAAGCTTCCTTATGATCAGCTCAACCAGCCAGAGAGACATCTGTTTCCACACAGAATGTTAGGAGATAAAATCCTCCTCCAAGCTGGCTGCATTGAAAATCAGCATGGATGGAGTGTGCCTTTGTGATATTGTTTCTCCAATGCAGACTGTCTGATGTTTGGGATCTTGCTAATAGGCCACACCAAACTGAGAGAAATATTTAACTCTGAAAAGGATCAGCATATCTGCTATGTTACACACATTGAGACTGGGTTCATACTGAAGTGATTGCGAGCAAGTGCAATTTTCTAAGATTTTGCATTTGGAAAGTGATTGTGCTAAGACCTGCAAAGTGGACCAAAACCCAGGATTTTGACTATTCTGGATTTTGGTTCCCCCTTCCTGGGCACCCCAAACCGCACCCTGCTAGAGGGATAGCGGGGGTGTGGCCCGCACATGCGTCTTTGGACCGGGAATTAAGGTAAGTGTAGCAGGCAATCTGGGGGTTTTACATAGTAGGGCATCCTGATTTTGGATGCCCCAGGGGGAGGAAATGATCCCGATCAGTTTCAGTCCACTTTAAGCAGTTGCTCTGGAAATAAGTGCCTGATTTATCAAGCACTATCTGCCAGACTACCCAACATGTAAATTAAGTGTTTTTATAACTTATAAGGGATGAATGTAACTATGTATCACTAAATGGCCTTGTCTGCACAGAAACAGTTAACAATGTAGATACAATGTATTAGTAGCTTCCTTAGCAGTGATGAGTCATTACAGCTTACGGCTTTTTACTTCTGGCTAGAAATAAAGTATTATTTCAAAGTGATTTAGGGTCATATCGACTGTAGGGTTGTTTTTTTTTCAGAAGCAGGCCTGTTAGAATTTTGGCAAAATGTCTACCCCATGCAGTTCAGTAGCATAGACTCTGCCTGCTATTCCACAACATCTGCATTGAGTTTAAGTGGGCCAAAACCCGTGATTTTCACTCCTGGGTTCTGGTCCTTTCCCCTGGGGCACCCTGGTCTTGTGTGACCTGCTACATGGAATCCCCCAGAAAGCTGTGCTAACTCACCTCTCCTTGAGCCTATGGCATGCGGCATCCCTTTCTCCCTTTGGCTGTGCGTGGCCCCATGCAGCCATTCTGTTGTGGCAGGTGGGGCAATGCACCGATGAGAGAGTGATGCCCAGCCTCGGATGTAGCGTGGGCAAAGGTAAGATTATCGGGAGCTATGGTGGGGTTCACATAGCAGTTCGGGATGCCCCGGGGGAGGGAGTAAGGGTTTTGTTCAACTTTAACCTCTCTCAAACGGTTCACGTCACTGATTATGAGCAATTTAGTAAACTTTATTTTTTTGACTGGAGATTTGCTTTAAGGGACCTCCCAGTCGTCTACATTTTCAGTCCTCTTTAATACATGTAGATCACCAGATTTCTGGAAAATATATTTAGCCTACAGATATTTATGCTTAGACTTTTACGAAATAATTTCTGAAGACAAAATGAAAAATCAAATTACAAGCAGGTATTTTCAGGGTTTTCTCTAGAGACGTCAGTGCTTACCACATCCCTTTATTAATTGTATGGCTGCCAATTCCCTGACCAATCAGGTTTGCATAATTAACCTAAATAGTTGCTGGTGGGAACCTGATTGGCTGCTTTAAATGGGAATGAGAAAGGGGTGACTTCTTTTTCTGCAGGTCTTGATTTAATGTGTGTCGAATTGTGGCCTTCGCAATCTGATTATTTTTGGCACACTAACCTGTTTGCATTGTTTTAGGTATTGTTTACACTGTAACTTTTCTTTTAATATATTTGACTTTTATAGGCAAAACGGCTGCTTTTATGCTTCCAGTTCTGGAGCGTCTCATTTACAAGCCACGGCAGGCTCCCATCACCCGGGTCTTGGTGCTGGTTCCAACCCGTGAACTTGGCATCCAAGTGCACACAGTCACCAAGCAGCTGGCCCAGTTTACAGAGGTTACATGCTGTTTAGCAGTGGGTAAGTGTTCTTTTTGTTACAAATTATAGAATTGTTCATCTAACTACAGATGTTTACATATAAATACCCCCACATCCGCCTAAAACTTACTGTATACCTTAATTCCAGAGGTAGCTATGTAACATTACTGTGATAAACTTCCCCAAAACTTCTATGACCACCTAATTTAGTGACCGATTACTGAATAGAGGTTTGTTTCCCAGCTCCCTGGCACCAGTGCAGAGCTGCCAGAGGGTTAACCCATCAGCATTTATTCTGTAACCAAATTTCTGGAGGACCCTCTAGTCTTCCCTAACTTGAATTGTAGGGAATGGGGCACAGTGATTGTCGTAGATGAATGCCTCGGGCATAATGTTGTGTATAAAATGTCACATTTGTGTACAAAATTTCTAAATAGACTTTCTGTTCTTTCTTTTTTTTTTTATATATAATTCTGTGTTTATTGAAGATTTTCAGAAAAGAAAACACATTTTTTAAACAATTCCAACATGTGATAGCAATAAAGCGTGCAATGTCAATTTGTTCTGCCACGTTGTATAACAATAAAAACATTTCAAACCCACCACTGAAAACTCTTGTTCAGGATCTATGCATCCGGACAAGGGAGAGAAGGGGGGAGGGGGAGGTAGAGGGGAGGACAGGAGGTAAAGGGGGGGGGACCTATGTTCTTGGCCAGTTGGATCAGAGTTCTCTAGCGGTTCAATGCAGACCGAGTATCTGCAGCAGTCCGCCAAGATCTGTGTCTGAACCAGCTCGCAAGTTGCTAGCTCAGCCCACCGATGGGGGGGTCTCTGAGGAGGCGGGGGCCCCTGCTTTGGGCAGAGGAGTTCCTTACCCTGCGGGGATTCCATGTACACCATCCAGCCATACCAGGTAATGGCAAATTTCTCATGTGTGCCGTCGCGCGAAGACATAAGGCTTTCAAACCTCATGGTATCATTCACCCTTTGGCACCACATGCTTATAGAGGGAGGCTCCCTGTCCTTCCATACCTGCGGGATGCAGACTTTTGCTGCGTTCAGCAGATGACAAGTTATGGAGTTCCTGTAGCACTTCAGAGGAATCTCCGAAACATGGAGGAGACAGAGAGCAGGATCGTCCAGAAATCATTGCTCCTGAGACTTTCTCCGTGACCTTTCTGACCTGGCTCCAGTATTCCTTAAGCATAGGGCAGGACCAGAAAATGTGCAGAAGGTCCCCATTCTCCTCGTCACATCTCCAGCAGTTTGGGGGGGTGTCAGGGAACCATCTGTTGAGGTCCGTTGGAACTCTGTACCATCTAGATAACAATTTGTATCCGCATTCTTGAATCCGGGTACAAATTGAGGACCTGTGTGGCAGCGCCATTATCTTCCAACGTTGCTCGGGGGTCCATGACAAGTTGACTTTCTGTTCTTTCAATCAGTCGCTCCAGGAAGCCCTTACTTTGGGGTAATATCCTTCTCTAACATGTTAAGATCAGACTGTGCTGGATATTATGAAGAGCTTTAAAGCTGATATAGGCTGCCTTGCGAGAACCTTGGTTGCATGATCTAGTTGTTGAAAAGCTCCAATAAATTACACTGTTGCTGGGACAGCACTGCGACCGGTCTGTGCTTCTGCCATTACTGCTGTGGCCACTAGAACCCTTATCAGAAATATTATTGATGGTGCCCCTGATGACTTGAGGTGTTCAATGCACTCTCAAGTTGTGATGTTTTTGTAAATTTTGTCCTCTCTGCCTTGGATGACACAATTAGAATGTGTGCCAGGACATCTGCCCTTGTGGTGGCTATACGCCGCTCGGTTTGGCTACCCCAGTGAGCTGCTAACAACGCTGCCAAGAAGGCCCTCACTGGTTTTCCCTTCAAAGGACTACGCCTGTTTGGAGACCGCCTGGACATTTTTGCTAAGGGAGGCAGGTTACCCCAGCGCAGGCGGCAATCTCGGCCCTTTCGGGGTCAGGGCTCCTTCTCCTCCCCCTACCATGGTGCTAGACATGGGAGGGGGGTTTCCTTCACTGGGGCCCGTTGAGATTTCTGGGGTAGGGGCAGAGGACGTGGGCGTCCTGGCTCCTCCTGGGGCCCCAAGGCAAAATCATCTCCCAAGCCCCCTCAGGCATGATGGGGCGCCCTCACCCATCCGGGTGGGGGGACGGCTTCAGCACTTCGCTCACGTCTGGAGGCTTCATGTCTCAGACCGGTGGATTCAGGAGGTAGTGTCCTCAGGTTACAAGATAGTTTGCTGCCTGGCAATTCCCCAGGACCCTGTGTCAGCTCAGGAGCTAGTGCAGGCAGTTCAAGGCCTCCTGGAGCTGGGGGTCATCTGCAAGGTCCCTTTAAGAGAAATGGGCAAATGTTTCTATTCCAACCTATTCACAGTTCCCAAAAAAGATGGTTCAGTCAGGCCCATCCTGGACTTGAAGATCTTCAACAAATTTGTCAGGCGCAGGCGCTTTCGCATGGAAACTCTGCGCTCTGCCATCAGTTCCCTGCGCCCAGGGGATTTCATGACTTCTGTGGACATCAAGGATGTTTACCTTCATATTCCTGTATTTCCAGGTCATCAAAGGTTCCTCAGGTTCGCTCTGGAGGATCAACACTACCAATTTGTGGCATTGCCATTCGGTCTCGCCTCAGCTCCCAGGGTGTTCACCAAGGTGCTGGCTGGCGTGATGTCTCTGCTCAGGTATCTGGGCGTCCGCGTGCTGCCTTATCTGGACGACATTCTCATCACCTCCCAATCTCTACATCAGGCAGAAGTGGATACTCGGCTGGTGGTGTCCACCCTGGAGTCATTTGGATGGGTGATCAACCACACCAAGTCTTCACTGTCCCCCCCCTCCTTGGTGACTCCATTCTTAGGAATGAATCTGGATACAGTTCAGGCAAGGATTTTCCTTCCTCAACAGAAGGTGGACAGTCTGATTGCACAGGTCCAGTTTCTGCTATCTTGTCGTCATCCCTCCATCAGGCAGGGAATGCAGCTGGTGGGCCTGATGGTGGTGTGCTTCGAGGCGGTCCCT
Organism: Gastrophryne carolinensis; assembly: GCA_027917425.1. Classification (NCBI taxonomy): domain Eukaryota; kingdom Metazoa; phylum Chordata; class Amphibia; order Anura; family Microhylidae; genus Gastrophryne; species Gastrophryne carolinensis. The sequence goes on from CM051243.1 coordinate 115,220,871, forward strand.
TATGCTCAGTTCCACATGAGACCTCTGCAATTCCACCTCTTGTCAGTATGGGACAAGGATCCCGCGTCCCTGGACCAGGTCCTTGTGCTTTTCCCCCCTAGTCAGGCGGTCACTCTCGTGGTGGCTGGACTCCAGGATCCTGTTGGTGGGCAGATCCTTTCTGGCCCCCTGCTGGGAGACGGTCACCATGGAAGCCAGTCTGACGGGTTGGGGGGGGGGTTCTGGAAGTAACAAAGTTTGTTAATATAGTGTATTATGGATCTGAATGGGGAATAGATCCTGTTGAATAGTTTTGAGCACCCATATAGATATGCTCATGTCTAATACGATGGTGTGCGGGCTTGCATAACCTATATACTTTGAGGGGGGGTTCTGGAAGTCCCTGCAGTTCCAAGGGAGGTGGGGCCCTCAGGAGGCCCACACACCTATCAACATTTTGGAACTGCGGGCGATCAGGTTAGTTCCGGCTCAGTTGACTACTCAACTTCGGGGTCTGCTTGTTCAGGTGCGCTCGGACAACCAGACGGCAGTTGCCTACATCAATTCTCAGGGAGGGACCAGGAGCAAGGGGGCCCCTCCAGGAAGTGTCTCTGATCCTGACCTGGGCGGAGACCAATGTTCCCTGCATATCAGCTGTGTACATCCCGGGGGTGGAAAATCTCCTGGCAGACTCTCTGAGCAGGGGGACCTCTCGCCAGGGAGAATGGTCCCTATGCAGCAGGGTGTTTCAATCTCTGTGTCACCGTTGGGGACAACCCAGATGTGGATCTGTTTGCATCCCATCACAATCACAAGCTACCGGCCTTTGTCTCTCTATCTCAGGATCCTCTGGCCTTGACCACGGATGCTCTAGCAATGTCATGGCAGGACTTTCAGCTTTTGTATGTCTTCCCTCTGTCCCCCTGCTGGGCAGGGTTCTGCGCAAGATTGCTCTGGAAGGGGTGCCAGCAATTCTGGTGTCCCCCAGGTGGCCAAGAAGAGTGTGGTGCAGCTGGCAGTAGATCAGTACACTCTGCCCTTGGTGCCAGACCTGCTCACTCAGGGCTCACTACGCCTCACTACGCCATCCTAATTTACAAACTCTGGCTTTGACGGCCTGGCTGCTGAAACCTCTATCTTGATGGAGAAGGGGCTGTCGGTTGTGGATACCTTGATTAAGGCTAGGAAGAAGTCGTCTTCTTCTATTTATTACAGGGTTTGGCGTGCTTACATTGACTGGTGTGAGTCTCTTCCCTGTCGTGTCTTCTCTATTCCCAGGATTCTGGAGTTCCTACAGCATGGGTTGGAGATGGGGCTCCAACTTAGTACTCTAAAAGGCAAGGTTTTTGCCCTGGCTGTTTTCTTCCAGAAGTCCTTTGCTCAGCATTCTCTGATTAGGACTTTTTTCCAGGGGGTGACTCATGTGCGTCCCCCACGTAAGTCTACGGTGCCTGTTTGGGATTTGAACCTGGTTTTGTCTGCCTTGCAGGGTGCTCCTTTTGAACCTGTGCAGGATGCTTCCCTGGCCATCCTTACTCCCAAGGTTGTTTTTCTGGTGGCTATCATTTCTGTTAGGCGTGTGTCTGAGTTGGCAGCGCTCTCCATTCAGCCCTCCTACTATGAGAGACACCAGGACAAGGTGGTGTTTCGCTTCAAGCCAGATTTTCTGCCTAAGGTAGTGTCTGCCTTTCATTTGAATCAGGACATTGTTCTCCCTTCATTGTGCCCTAATCCTAGTAATGTTAAGGAGAGGGTTTTGCATTCTTTGGATGTGGTTAGGTGTCTGAAGTACTATCTGGTGGCTACTGCACCTTTCAGAAAGACTGATGCTCATTTTGTGGTCCCTTCTGGTCCTAGGAAGGGTCTGGCTCCTGCTTAGTCTACTATCGGCAAATGGATTTGTCAGGCTGTGATTCAGGCCTGTTCTGCTAAGGGGAAAAATCCTCCCTTGCGCCTTACTGCTCATTCTACTCGTGCTATTGGTGCTTCTTGGGCTTTTTAGCACCAAGCTTCTGTTGAACAAGTTTGCAAGGCCGCTACTTGGTCTTCTGTTCATACCTTTTCAAAGTTTTACAAGGTTGATGTTGGGGCCTCAGCTGATGCGGTTTTTGGCCGAAAGGTTTTGCAGGCGGCAGTGGTCTAAACTGTCTGCTGTTGGCTTTGGGGATCCCACCCTACTTTATGGACACTGCTATTGGATGTCCCGAGTGTAAGTATTCTATCTGGAGCAGGACGTACTGTATACTAAGAATAATACAATTCTGTGATTACTCACCTGTAGAATTGATATTATGAGTATACAGTACATCCTGCTCCAGATAGAATACTTACACTCGGGTATTACTCTGCCAGATGGCGCTGGACTGCAGAGACATAGAAAAATACCATTTTGTGATTACTCACCTGTAAAATGGGTATTATAAGTATGTCACACACACCGCTTCCAATATACATGACACATGGGTTATAGCCAGTAGAGGGCAAACTTCTGCAGAGATGACAGGAAAAAAAGAAGCCCCTCCCGGTCCATAAATACCTGGGACCTCCCACACATTACCCAGTTTTCGTTTCTGCAGACGGCGAGCAAGTCAGAAGATGGCTGCGTCTCTTCCTTGCAGGTAAGCCGGGTTTACACCCGGCCATTTTGTCTCTATTTCTGTCCGAACCTTGTTGTTTTAGTCCCCATGCCTCCCAGCCTTGGCTGTCGGTCCGGGCGACGGTAGACTACACATTTAGAGGTGTATTAGGGAGCCATGCTCCCTCGTGAGACCCCATATTTAGGGGTAGGCGGTATCCAGGTTTGGTGATCCTGGTTTGGGATGTCCTGTCCCGGTTTATCCTTTCCACCCTGTAGTGCGGGATTCCTCCCCTTCCGGGTCTCCCTGTTCCCCTCTACTTGGGGGGGGGGGGGGTGCTTTCCCTTCTCTCCAACACTTCTTTTAACGTGTGTGTGTGTGTGTGTGTGTGTGTGTGTGTGTATATGTGTGCGCGCGCGAGTATGTGCATGCTTCACTCGTCGCGTGGTGTGTGTGGGCTTTTGACCGCATGCGGAGCCCTTTTTTACATGGGGAGCTTCTTCCCCTCAGGTTGCTTAAAATGGGGGGCGGGGCCAGGCGCTTGGCGCTCTTGCCGAGACCCGCCCCCTTTGCTTATGGTGCCATTGCGGAGCCCAGCTATTTGCTGGGATCCGCGTCTTTCAGAGGGGGACGGGGCCAGGCGCGGTCCGCGCTGGCCCGCCCTTCTCCTCCCTCTCTCTCAGGAGCTCCTGGCTGGCAGGACGCTATTTATCCTCCGTGAGTGCCCTGTTGGGCCCAGTCATTTTTTATGTATACTTTGATTGCATGTTTGTGTGCCTGCTCATGGGTTCCTTCACATTATGTCTTTCAGGAGGACTCCCTATCAATTATATTAAAAGGAGGTTCTCCCGGTCCAAGGGTCCCTTGCAGATAAATTTGGGGTCCTATAAATCCTCCCACTAGTGACTTAAAGGGGCATCCCGGGTTGCTCAAGCAGCGTAATTCCCTTGGGTCATTGCGACTACCTTAAAATCACCATATTGAGGCTTCCCAGGATATCGGGCTTGGGCTCCCTTCGGGGCAATCCTGGCAGTGTGTGGGTTGTGGGGTATCCCTTACGGGGGATAATGTACTGATGTGCATACCATGTGCTCAGCAGGCCATAACGCGGCAGTCGGGGTCCCAGGCGTCCGTGCCACTGGCCTCATCTCCTACCCCACCCCGCCTTATCCGCACCCCAAGTGACAACGTCATTGGCAGGGAGTCGCAATCTGATGTGTGTGCTAGATTGGCCAACATCGAGAAATTGATTGATTTCTAGATCTGCGGCCAGAAAGGCCCCAGCTAAGAGAAGACTGGTCTGATTATTCCCCGCTTGAGGAAGGGGAATTGTTAGCTGAATCTGATGCTGAGGATCAGCAGTTTTTTTTTTTTTTTTTTTTTATAAATTCTTTATTTATTTGTTTTCAAAGTAAAACAGAGAAAATACAAATATAGCAAGAAACAATAGCGATCATAATAGTGATTATGAATCTATATACATTTGTTTCATTAGCAAGCTCAAATCTAACCTATTGGCCCAAACATAAACCATCCAAGAATGCAAAGAACCTACAGGGTAAAAACAAGAGGGCAAGGCAGGGTATAAGAGCAGAGAGGATGTTCAGGATCACAACCACAAGTGTGTGTGTGGGGGGGGGGGGTGGTGGAACGGAGCTGGAGGATACAATACCTCATGCTCGAGCCATTGTAATAACCATAGCGCAGGAACTTACGTCCATAGGAAGACTCCAGGATTGACTTACACTCATCGGAGTCTAAAAACAGCATCCAATTATACTACCAGGTGGTGGTGAATTTTTCAGACCCTCCATCTCTCGTCAGTATAAGGCTCTCGAATCGCATGATATCATTCACCTTTAAAACCCAGGTTGCTAGCGAGGGGGAACTTTCCTGCCTCCACATCAACGGAATGCAAGCCTTGGCTGCATTCAATAGCTGACATTGGAGAGATTTCTTATAACCCTTAAAGGAGGCATTGGTTAGGTGGAGCAAACACGCACCCGGGTTGTCAGGTAGGTGATATTCCGATACATCGTTTATTATCTTCCTGACGGAGTCCCAAAAAGGACGAATCTTAGGGCAAGACCAGAAAATGTGTAAAAGGTCACCCCTCTCCGCACCACACCTCCTACAATTAGTCGACGAGCCAGAGAGGGGGGAAGTTTAAGCCAAATATTTTGGAGAGGTCACATCCAATTTTAGTCCTCAGGTAAGTAAAACTTTCTTTGGCCCATTTGAAGGAGAACGAATAATTAATTTTATAGCCTGAAAGTTCCCCATATTGCTTGAGCTCTTCCATTAGTGACTCACCCAGCGAATCGGCACGGGCGGCCGCGATCGAAGGTGTCCCCGCTGCTAGTTCCCCGCTCCTTATTTCACGTGACCTACCCGTTGCCAGGCTTAGTATTGTGCCTCCCTACCTTTTTATATTTGGTTGTCTTGATCTGTATGCTTTGTAATTGTGCACATGTGTCCATGACCAATATTGTTCGGGACACATATTTATTATTATTGTATACATATATACTTTACTGCACTTAGTCACTTTATATTATACATGCACTATTTGAATATTAGGGTAATGGAGATTTATCATGCACTGTATTTTAGATTAATTGATGTTATGTTTACTATGCACTGTCACTGTCACTTTATTGTATGTATTTGAATTGATAGTGTGAGGCTAGGGTTTTGTGCCGGCACAAAAAGATTAGTTTCTATAGGGAATTTAATATACGTGTTGATATTTAGGAGTATTCCCAGGAATAATTTGCTGCGATTTTGTAGCACTGGATGAAATTTGGGGACATGTAGTGTTTTTAATGTGTTGGTTTTGTATATTGTCTGTTATGAAATTGGATTTTGATTCTGATTGTGTTTGGTGCTCCTGTTGTTTGGGTTTTTTGGGTTGTGTCCCATGAGCCTAACTTTGATGTAGTGCTTCCATTAAGTTAGGTAGTGTAATTTCTGGACCCGATAAGCAGAAGATCAGATCGTCTGCATATGCAGCAACTTTATATTCCGCCTCCGCACTTCTCAGGCCTCTGATGTCTGGGTGTCTGCGAATCCTGCAAAGTAGTGGTTCAAGGGTCAGAATAAAAATCAGGGGAGACAGCGGGCACCCCTGCCTCGTCCCATTTGAAATACTGAAAGAATCTGAGAACATGCCAGTCACACGAACCGACGACGAGGGACCCTCGTAAAGGCTGAGGATCCAACTTAGTGCATTAGGGCCTAGACCCAAGTGATGTAGGGTGGCCTTCATAAAAAGCCAATTAACCCTATCAGATGCCTTCTCGGCGTCGGTCGCGAGGAGAGGGGCCTGTATGTTTTTCTGTTGTGCAGTATGGATTAGGTTCAACACTTTAATAGTGTTGTCCCTTGCTTCCCTATGTGGCATGAAACCTACTTGGTCCAACCAGATTACATGGTGGAGGTGTGGGGCTATTCTTGTGGCCAGGACTTTAGCGAATATTTTAATATCCGAATTTAAAAGTGAAATAGGTCTGTAGTTGCCACATTGCGAGGGATCTTTCCCCTCCTTCGGCAGCACAGAAATGAATGCCCTTAGGGTGTCTGTCGGAAAGGAACCTCCGTCTCTGACAGAGTTGAAGACCGACAGCATTCTGGAGGCCAAGATCGGCATTAGTCGTTTCTAGTAGAGCGCCGGGAGCCCATCCGGACCCGGAGCTTTCCAACTCGCCGTCCCCATAATCGCCTTCTGTAGCTCCATCAAAGAAATAGGATCCTCCAAACCCTCGACCACTTCAGGCGGCAGGCTGGGCATCCCCGACTCACTGATATAGCTATCTATCACGGTCGACTGGTCAGGTCTCCGGTCTTTTGGAAGGTTATATAAAGATTGGTAAAACCTCCTGAAAGACTCTGCAATTTCACTTGTTAGGTGTCTGACCCGACCATCCGAGTCTGTGATTTTCGGGACATAGGTCTTTGCCCTCTCTGATCGCAGGGCCCTGGCCAAGAGCCTGCCACACTTGTCCCTCGACTCGCAGAAGGCTCACCGGCATTTGGTCAATTGAGCCTTCAACTTATCACAACTCAGCGTTTTAAGCTGTTCCCTCAAGGACGTCGGCGTTGCAAGATAGGCGGCTGCCAGGGATTGTTTATGAAGCATCTCAAATTTCCTGATCTCCGTCAGGAGTTCCAAAGTGCGTTTTGCTTTTCCCTTTTTTATTCGGGAACCGATCCTGATAAATATCCCCCGAATGACACACTTATGAGATTCCCATAAGACTCCAGGACTTATCTCAGGGGAGGCGTTTAAGGCAAAGAACTCTTGGAGTTCTTTTTGAATTTCCTCCAAGACTACCTGGTCCTCTAATAGTGAGGTATTAAGCCTCCAGGACCATCCCTTCATGATTGGGCTCGGTAGAACCGCTGTGAGTTTGACTGGGGCATGGTCGGAAATGGTAATATTGCCAATTTCTGCAGCAGAGACCCTGGGTAGTGAGGCATGGGGGATAAGGAAGAAGTCTATCCTAGAGTAGGAGTTGTGGGGGGCGGAGAAGAACGTGTAATCCTTATCCGTCGGATGTAGGATTCTCCAAGGATCTATCAGCTGGTGCAGGGTGATTACTTTTTTAAGCCTATTAAGTTTAGTATAGGACAGCTGGGGCGAGCTCTTAGAGGTATCAATAAGTGGGTCCAGTGCTAGATTAAAATCACCCCCAATAATCAATTCCCCCTCCCTGAAGGTGGAGAGGTTTTCCATTGCTTTTTCAAGGAAGGCGGTCTGACCCATGTTTGGCAGGTAAAGATTGGCAAAGGTGTAAAGATGAGACGCTAGCCTCCCTTTCAGGAAGATCCAGCGTCCCTCCTCATCAGTTTTATAGTCAGCAAGCTCCCACGGGAGACCAGCATCGATCAGAAGTTTTTTTTTTTTAATATTTATTTAAAGATTTTGCAGTTTTATACATACATACATTGAGACATACAATGCAGAACGTTACGGGATAAGGCGTCAAAGGTAGGGAAAACGGGCTCCCGGTTTGAACATCATCAACAGTAGTGGTCAGACTCTGCGGCAGTGTCCGCCACGCATGACCAAATTGCTGACCCGAAGGGGGGGTGAACCTTAGGGGGAGAGGACGGATTGGGAAAACAAGGGGGGGGGGGGTGGGGGGGAGAGGTATATGGCGTTTGGGGCGCAACACCCGGGCCGACATCCATCCCCGCGCATCCACAGGTGGCGGCACGGCAGAGGCACCAACCTTCACCCGAGCCACAGTGAATAAGAGGGGCAAGAGCGCGGTGCCGCTCCCGGCTCCATTACTCAAACAAGCTCTTAAATTCAGTCGACTCCTCATACATTAGCCAGGGTAGCCAGGTAGTACTGAACTGTTCATCCCTGTCATGCAATGATAGTGTAAGGTCCTCCATTTCCCTGACGCTCATGACCTCCCTTACCCAGTCCCCTACAGATGGAGCTCTCTTTTGTTTCCAGAACCTAGGTATTGTCTGTTTAGCCGCGTTCAGCAGGTGGATCAACAGAGATTTTTTGTACTTCCCTGTCGTGGTCTTCGTGGAGTGGAGCAGAATCTGGGCTGGATCTTCCCCCAATTGTGCCCCAGTAAGCTGTGTGATGATGGGCAGGACCGCTCCCCAGTAATCCCGAATCCCAGGGCATGTCCACATAATGTGAAACAATGTCCCCCTCCCGTCACCACATCTCCAGCAGCTTGAGTCGACCTGATCAAACGTTTTGCCCAATCTATCAGGGGTGTAGTACCAACGCGTCAGCAATTTGTAATTGACCTCCTGTATTCTTGTGGCAATCGAGGACTTGTGGGCTAACGTCGCTATTTTGTGCATTTCCTCATCCCCCAATGTTCTGCCCAGGTCAATCTCCCAATCTCTCCAAAATGCTGGGGGGGAGGCCTGCTCACTTACTAGGAGTGAGGATAGCCTAGAGATCAGGTGTGGGTATGGCTGGCCTTCTAAACAAATCCTCTCAAATTCCGTGTGGCCCCTGAGACATTCCCTCCGAAGGCCCATCCGGGCCAAAAGCAACTGAAAGCGAAGAAGTGTCCAAGGGTCCAAGTCACCATCTCCCAGTTTAGTCCTCAACTCACTTATGGGGACCCAGCCTGCCGCTGTAATCAGGTCACCACCCCTCAGCTGGCCCACCTTCCCCCAGCCCCTGAGGGCAGCCCTAGGGCAATCCAGGAGCGGGGGATTGTCCACCAATGCAATCAAGGGAGAGGGCCATGGAGAAACCCCTGGGCGCTTCCTGTGAAATCGGAAGGCCTCCAAAGTGGCCGATACTGTTGGATGGGAGCCCAACCCTGGCCTGTACATTTCCCTGTTCCAGACAGTAGCATCTAGTGGGGCCTGAGCCAGGGCATGCTCCAATTGTACCCACCTCTTCGTGTTCCTACAGGTGTGCCACTCACAAATTCTCTGGAGATGGGAAGCTAGCCAGTAAGAGCGAACATCTGGCAACGCCAAGTCCCCCATATGTTTGGGCTTACACAGTAACTGCCGTCTGAGCCTGGGTCTCTTTTTCTGCCAAACGAACCCCATCAGGATCTTATCTAGGGCAGTGAAGAAGTATAAAGGGATGCTAATCGGCAGAGCTTGAAATAATGGATGGATGTCGGCCCGGGTGTTGCGCCCCACACGCCATATACCTCTTCCCCCCCCCACCCCCCTTGTTTTTGGTCATGCGTGGCGGACACTGCCGCAGAGTCTGACCACTACTGTTGATGATGTTCAAACCGGGAGCCCGTTTTCCCTACCTTTGACGCCTTATCCTGTAACGTTCTGCATTGTATGTCTCAATGTATGTATGTACTTTAATTATGTTTACCCTACCCATCCATGAGAAGGTAGGGGAGTCCCAACTGCTTAGGTCCGCTTTTATCCTCTGAGACAAGGGCAGGAAGTTCAACTCCAGAATCTTGGACAACCTGGCAGGCAACTGCTACGTTATCGAGGTCCTGGCCCACTTAAAGGAAAATGTCTGTTGAAGGTTCCTGGCCACGTCCCCCGGGAGTGAAACGTTTAGAGCTTCCGATTTGTCGTAGTTAATTTTAAAGAAGGACAACCCTCCAAAGACTTCGAATTCCTTCATCAAAACTGGTACCGCGACCATGGGGTTAGTGACAAAAAACAGGAGGTCGTCCGCGTAGGCCGCGACCTTATGTGAGGCATCCCCAACCACCAGTCCTCCCACATCTACATTTCCACGAACTCTGCATAAAAAAGGCTCCAGGGTCAAGGCAAACAGCAAGGGCGAGAGGGGGCAGCCCTGTCGAGTTCCGTTGCAGATAGGCACCGGAGCTGAGGGTAGGCCGTTCACCTTGACCCTGGCTGAGGGCTCCGTGTACAGGGCTTCAATGAATCTCCTCATATTTTCCCCAAGGCCCACATATCTGAGGGTCTCCCTTAGAAACGGCCAGCTCACCCTGTCAAAGGCCTTCTCCGCATCTGTGGACAAAAGCAACATAGGGGCGTCTGTGTTTTGCGCCGCATGGATTACACCCAGCGCCCGCACCACATTGTCCCTGGCCTCTCTCCCCAACACGAAGCCCGTTTGGTCCAAATGAACCACCTGAGCCACCACCGGTGCCAGCCTATTGGCCAGAACTTTGGCAAAAAGCTTCAGGTCCACGTTGAGGAGGGAGATGGGACGATAGCTCTTACATGACAGGGGATTTTTTTCCCGGCTTATGGAGAACAGATATGTGGGCCTCCAGCTCTCTACCTGAGAATGAGCCCGGGGTTTCCGGGTCCAATATCGAGTTCCACGCCCCAATCGTGCGTGGGCCCAATATTGGGGCAAAGGTTTTGTAATATTTAGCGGAGTACCCATCCGGCCCCGGAGCTTTCCCTACAGGGGTCTGTTTGATTGCTTCCGTCAGTTCCTCTATCCCAATCGGGTCTTCCAGTAATTCTGCTATCTCCTCTGTGACTACTGGCATACCAGAGTCCCCTAGATATTCCTCTATTTTGCCCGGGCGCGTCTGCATCCCCCTGTCCCCGCCCAGACCGTACAGGCCCAAATAATAAGCTCTAAATGCTTCCGCTATCCCCTCCGTAGTGTGCTGTCTCCGCTGGGAGCCATCCAGAATCTCCGCTATGAAGTTCTGCGAGTGCTGTTGTCTAAGGGCCCTGGCCAGTAAAGCGCTGCTTTTGTTGCCTTATTCATAGTATGTGCGTTTGCATCTCCTAAGGATGTGCTTGGCCTTTTGCCTCAGTATAGTGTTGAGGGCTTCCCTTGCCTGAGTCAGTTCCCCGAGTACTTTCACTGCTTCAGATTGCTTATGTGACAACTCCAGGCCCCGGACCTTCTCGGTGAGCTTCACTTTTTGGGCCAGCCTTTCTCTCTTGAGCCTTGCCCCGTGGCTGATCATAATACCCCTTATAACACTCTTGTGAGCCTCAGTGGGGTGGGGAAACCTCCCCATTATCATTGGATCTAAAGTATGACTCCAGGCCCCCCCGTATGTCTTGCGTTACCACAGCATTCTGAAGGAGTGATTCATTTAATCTCCACATTGAGGGTGGTGGGGCTCTATCTATAAGGTCCAGATCAAGAAAGACCGGGGCATGATCTGAAAACGAGATCGGGTACATCCCGTCTCCTGTGGCCTGGCTCAAAAGTCAGTGTGAGATCCAAATATAGTCCAACCTGGAGTATGTCCCATGAACATTGGAGTAAAAGGAGTAGTCCCGCGCCCCCGGGTTTCTAACACGCCATGCTTCCACCAGCTGCAAGCAGTGCAGTTTTTTCCTCAGAGATCTCAAGGCCAAATAGGAGGCCGCCGACCTGCCTGCTGAGGTATCCAGCAGGGGCTCAATAGCTAAATTGAAGTCGCCCCCTAATATTACATCTCCTTCCATGAATTTTCCTAATTTATCAAGTGTACTCGCCCTGATTGGGCGCATATATGGAGGCCAGCGTATACATTCTATGATCAATAAGCCCTTTGACTAACACCACCCTCCCCGACTCATCACTCCACACCTCCCTGGAGATGAAGGGCACGTCTCTAGCCAGCATAATTGCAACTCCCTTCTTTTTAGCATCTGCCGCGCAGCTGGTGAATACATGTGGGAAATGCCTGTTACAGAGTCTTGGAGCTGCACTTCTTTTGAAATGGGTCTCCTGAAGAAATACAATCTTTGCTCTATATCTATGTAATTCCTGCCCCAGGATGGCTCTCTTTTCTGGTGTGTTGAGGCCCTTTGCGTTCAGGGTAACTATTTTTAACGGGCCCATGTTGGCGCGCACCCGAAGCGGGTAAGTGAGGACAGCTGAACCCCGCGGTGCAAGGGAAACGGTGGAGCGGCCGATCCCGCCGCCAGCCCCACACGCCAAAGGGAAGGGGGAGAGGACAGGTAGGGATAGGTGGGGGAAGGAAGGAAACAAGGGCAATACCGCGTTTCAAGTGACTGGGTGTGGGGACCTGATGCGGTAAGAACCAGGGAATAGGGAAAGAAAAAACTAAGGACTAACAAGTAGTCCGCCGGTCACTCGCCTACAGGCGTAGCCCGGGTACGGTGCCCTTTACGCGCGTAGTCCAGGGGTCCCCAAGGGGGAATCCCAGTCCACAGGCTAGCAAGCCCTGCGCGGGATCTACTCCCGTCTAGAGGAAGCCAGAAGGTTTCCCTAGAGGGGTGCACCAGAGTAAGAGGTTTTGGAAGGCTAGGCCAAAGTTCAGAGGGTCCGGAGTCGCACCCTGAATGTGGCTACCCAGCGAGGCAGGTCTCGCGGCAGCATTGCAATGAGCAGGATTTCCACGCAAGGGGGCCCGAAGGCCCGCGACCAACCTAAACCCCGCTCGGCAACCCAGTCCAACTGCGAATCGAGGGGGGCTGCCCCAGTGGTGGGGCACCCGATAATACCTTAAACAAATCAAACAAATTCTATGCATGCAGCATAAACATTTCAACGGGGAGCAACCTGAAAAGGAAAAGTCACAGCTGGCACAGCATTAGCATATGTATATATAACAAAAACATAGTAAATGCAGGCTCGAGCCCGGGCCCAACCAACGATCCACGATGCTTCACCTTCTGCGTCCCCTTCCACCTCTTCTAACTCCTCTGGGGCCTCCATCTTGGCGTTGCGGTAGCTGCCTGCTGTATACCGCCAGGTCCGGGACCGTCCAGTCCGGGACGTCCACAGTCTCTGCCTCCAGGAAGTGGAATAGGTCAGGGAGCTGGGCAGGCGACTTGAGAACGAAGTGGTTCCCGCCCCTTCTTACCAGGAGCTGTCTCTGGATAGCGTCCAGCAGGGGTCTGAGAAGCCGCCTCATCTGCAATGTCCTTCGTGAAAGGTTCTGAAGTATGATGACCTGTGCTCCCATGCAATTGACCGCGCCCCTCTCCCAGGCCCGACGGAGAATATCAAAAAAATATTAAAAAAATGTATTCGACAGATGACATCTCTGGGCCTGTTCGGATCTTGAGGTCGGGGGCCTAGGGCCCTGTGCACCCGGTCCATTTCTATGTGGTTTGAGCTGGGTAGGTCGAGGAGCTCATTGAAGATAGAGGTGACCGCGTCCGTCAGATCTCTCGGCTCCACAGATTCAGGAATCCCCCGGAGACGCAGATTATTCCTGCGGCTCCTGTTCTCTGTCATCATGGGCTAGGGCAAGGTCAGCCAGGAGTCGAGTGTTGTAGGGTCGCCAGCTCTCTCTTAATGGTGCTCTCCATCCTGGACACATATCCGTCAAAGTCCCCACGTGTTGGGAGCCCACGCAGGGCCTCCTTGATATTGACTTTAACCGCCTCAGCAATGGAATGCGATAAGAGATCTACTGGAACAGCCACAGACGAATTATGTGAAGAAAGATTCTCAATGCTGTGGGTGGCCGGAGGAGGTGAGCCCAGGGTGGACAATCTCCGCAAACCTCCCTCCTGCAAGGTCTGCCCCGGGGTTGAATGCTGACGTCGCAGAGCCTTCCCTGCCCAGGTCCCCTGTGACGGGGTGGCTACATCATCCTCCCAGAGTCCGCCTGGGGTGGGACCATCCCCTACCATCATAGGCTCCCCGGAGGGGCTGCCCGGCCTGGACTACCATGTGAGCTGTGGGCTTGGGGGTGGGGTGCCCAGTAAGGAACCATTGCTTGATGGAATTTCTGCCAGCTGTGGGGAGGAGTAGCCTCGGGACCGGGAGGGCCCATCCTGACCAAGCGGTGGGGAGTCTGGGCTGCGGGTAACATTAAGCCGGGGTCACAGGATGGAAGGGGCCCATACAGAATATATGGCGGGGAGTCCGTGTGGCGGGGGGTATCACACCCGCGATCACTGGGGGACAGCTTAGCTGCAATTCTGTGGGGCACTGCGGCACATGGCACCATGCCTCCCTCAGTTCCAGTTCCCTCCCGACCTATGGTGGCGTGGGATGGAGCCTCCATCCTGCTGCTGCAAGGGGCTGATGTGGGGGGCCAGGGTGGGGAACTGACCTGGATCCCGGCGGGCACGTTCCTCCGCCCGTCCGCCTTGTGATGGATCTCCGCGGTCACTGTCATTTCAGTGCTGCGCCGCCCGGCTGCCTCCGTGTCACAGGCGACGGGCGCCGCCTCTCCTGCATCGTCTCCTCGCTGTACCGGCTGCTCCTCTGCTGGTGTCAGAGCGCGGTCAGTAGCTCCCGGCTTCCGCGCTGCGGCCTCATGTGCACGTGGGTGCCTCTCCTCTCCTGAGGCCACCATCTTCCCCGCCGCCGTTTCCACACTCTCAGGGCCCCGGGAGCGAAACAAGATCGGTATGGTGTGTGACCTATCTCTCCCGGGGGCTCCCCGCTGCTTCCCTCGCTTGGTCATCTGGAAATCGGGTGTCCAGAGATTCTCCAGCCTCGGCTCAACAGTTATTATGTGCGGAGCGCCCTCACCACGCGTCTTCACTCAGCCATGCCAAGCCACACCCCCGATCAGCAGTTTTTTTAATGCTGATGCTGGGCAGGCGCAGGGGGATGTCGTTGATACCCCAGGGTCCTGGCCCATTTATTTGAGGTGCTGGATATTTCTCCTCCAGCGAAGTCCCCTCCGCTGAAAGGGGGATTCTTTGGGACTTCTAAGCCTCGCTTGGAGTTTCCAAATCAGAATCACTTTGAAAGCATGATTTTTAAGGAATAGGAGAGACCTAGCCGGCTCCCCGGTGTTCCTCAGGGATGGGATAGGAAGTATCCCTTTCCGGTGGACGCGGTTAAGCACTGGTCGTCCCCTCCCGAGGTCGATGCGCCCGTTCTGGAATTGTCCAACACCTCTGTTGTACATTCTCCAGATGCCATCACTCTAAAGGATGGTGAGGTTAAGCGCATTGACCAAATGGCCTGCTATGCCTTCGCTAGTGTGGGTTCAGCTTTGCGGCCTGTTTGTGCGTCTGCGATCACGGCTGTGGCTACCAAGTCTGAGGTTAGGGACCTGTTGAGTGGTCCCCAGCTTAACCCGGCCAGTGATGAATTCGCAGCCCTTAAGCAGTGCGAATTGTTCATGTCTTTTGTTTTATCCGCCTTGGATGGCACAATATGCATGTGTAGTAGAACCTCGGCATTGCTAGTGGCTATTTGCCGTTCGGTCTGGTTGCGCCAATGGGCGGCTGACATTGCGGCTAAGAAATAACTTACAGGGCTACCCTTCCTGGGTATGCGCCTGTTTTGGAGATAAGTTGGATTCGGCAAAGGGTGGAAAGTTACCACAACGTAAGAAGCAGCGTCGCTCCTTTCGGGGGGCAGGCTCCTTTAATCCCTCCTTTCGCGGTGCCAGAGCAGGCAGAGGAGCTGCCTACTCTGCCTTCAGAGGTGATTCCTGGAACAGAGGCAGAGGATGTGCTCGTCCTGGACCTGCTTGGGGTTCCAAGCCCGCTGCCAAGCCAGCTCAGCAATGAGGGGGCGCCCTCACCCTTACGGGTGGGGGGACGGCTGCGACAGTTTTTTCAGGTTTGGGCCCGGGAGGTCACAGACAAATGGATCTTGGAAGTGGTCTTTTCCGGGTACAAACTGGAGTTCGAGTACTGCCTCCTCACAGATTCCTCAGATCTCTGGTGCCCTTGGATCCCCGGGCTGCGCAGGGGCTCCTGTTGGCAGTACAAAACCTTCTGGACATGGAAATCGTATGCCCGGTGCTTTTCTCGGAGAGAGGCTGGGGCTATTATTCCAACCTCTTCACGGTGCCCAAAAAGGATGGATCCATAAGACCCATTCTGGATCTGAAGCTTCTCAACAGGTTCATCAGAACCAAGAAGTTCCGCATGGAGACTCTGCGCTCGGCCATCAATTCCCTTCGTCAGGGGGATTTCATGACGTCCATATACATCAAGGATGCTTACCTTCATGTACCAATCTTCCCAGCACACCAGAGATTTCTCAGGTTTGTGGTGGGAGATCAGCACTCAGTTTGTGGCCCTCCTTTTCGGGTTGACTTCGGCACCAAGGGTGTTCACCAAGGTGCTGGCGGGCATAATTGCCCTTCTCAGAGCCCAGGGCATTCGCATTGTGCCATATCTGGACAACCTCCTCATTATGGCATCCTCTCTGTCAGGCGGAGCTGGACACCAGGTTGGCGGTGACGATGCTGGAGATGTTCGGCTGGGTGATCAACCATCCCAAGTCTTCTCTCTCCCCCTCAAGGGAGATCTCGTTTCTGGGAATGAATCTGGATACCATTCGGACCCGGGTGTTCCTACCTCAGTCCAAGGTGCCGATGGTTCAGGATCTGATACTTCTTCTCCTGTCCAAACCTCGTCCTTCTATCCGGCTAGGGATGAGACTGGTGGGATTGATGGTGGCTTTCTTCGAGGCAGTTCCCTTTGCTCAGTTCCACATGATGTCGCTCCAGCTCCATCTATTGTTGGCCTGGGACAGATGTCCCCAGTCATTAGATCAGTCATTCCTGATGTCTCCCTGGGTTCGGCAGTCCCTTCAGTGGTGGCTGGAACCAAGCAATCTAATGAGGGGCAGATCTTTTCTGACCCCTTGTTGGGAGACGGTTACCACGGATGCCAGACTGTCGGGCTGGGGAGGTTTTTGGAAGACACATCAGTTCAAGGGGCTGTGGGGTCCTCAGGAGGCTCCTACCCCCATCAATGTCTTGGAGCTGAGAGCTATTCGGTTGGTTCTGTCATGCTTGACGCATCACCTACGGGGCTTACCGGTTCAGGTTCGACCAGACAATCGAACTGCGGTAGCTTACATCAATCACCAAGGAGGGACTCGCAGCAGGAGTGCCCTCAGGGAAGTTTCTCTGATTCTTGCATGGGCGGAGAGCAATGTTCCATGCATCTCAGCAGTGTACATTCCGGGAGTGGAAAACACGGAGGCGGATTCTCTGAGCAGGGAATCCTCTCGCCGAGGGGAATGGTCTCTCAACCACAAGGTATTCCGGTCCCTCTGTGACAAGTGGGGGTTTCCGGAGGTGGATCTTTTTGCCTCACGACAGAATCACAAGCTCCCAAAGTTTGTGTCTCTGTCTCAGGATCCTCTGGCCCTGGCAGTGGACGCCATGTCTCTTGCCTGGAGGGATCTGGGGTTCCTGTGTCTGTTCCCCCCCCCCCTTCTCCATGGTGGGCAATGTGGTGCGCAAGCTGGCTCTAGAGGGTGCGCCAGCAATTCTGGTGGCCCCCGGGTTTGGTTCGCAGACGTTGTAAGGCTGGCGGTAGATCAGTACAGGCTGCCCCTGTTTCCGGATCTGATCTCTCAAGTTCCACTACGTTACCCCAACTTACAAACGCTGGCTTTTTGACGGCGTGGCTGCTGAAACCTCCATCTTAAGGGAGGAAGGTTTGTCTGAGGCTGTGATTCAGACTCTTGTTAGAGCTAGGAAGAGATCTTCCTCTAACATATACTACAGGACTTGGAGGTCCTATATTGACTGGTGTGAGGCTAGGGCTTTGCCTTGCAGGGTGTTTTCGATTCCTAGGATCATGGAGTTTCTTCAACACGGTCTGGACCTGGGGTTCCAGCTTAGTACCTTGAAAGGGCAGGTCTCTGCCCTGGCGGTCTTCTTTCAAAGGTCTTTTGCTCTGCACCCTCTGGTTAAGACCTTTTTCCAGGGGGTCACTCATGTGCGGCCCCCTAGAAAGCCTTTGGTGCCCGTTTGGGATTTGAATTTGGTTCTGTCGGCCCTCCAGGTGCCTCCTTTTGAGCCGGTGCAGGATGTTGCTCTTTCTGTGCTCACGCAAAAGGTTGCCTTTTTGGTGGCTATTACCTCTGTTCGGCGTGTCTCTGAGTTGGCGGCTCTGTCCATTCAGGCCCCTTACTTTGAGAGACACCAGGACAAGGTGTTTTTTCGCTTTAAGCCAGATTTTCTTCCTAAGGTGGTTTCTACCTTCCACCTCAATCAGGATGTAGTTCTACCCTCCTTGTGTCCCAAGCCTAGCAATGACAAGGAGAGGGTTTTGCATTCTTTGGATGTGGTTTGTTGTGTGAAGTACTATTTGGTGGCTACTTCTCCCTTTCGTAAGACGGACGCCTTGTTCGTGGTGCCCTCCGGCCTAGGAAGGGTTTGGCGCCTGCCAAGTCTACCATTAGCAAATGGATACGTCAGGCCATTGTTGGGGCCTCTTCTGCCAAGGGGAAGGTTCCCCCTTTTCATATCACTGCTCATTCTACTTGTGCTGTTGGGGCTTCTTGGGCTTTTCAGCACCAGGCTTCTGTTGAGCAAGTTTGTAAGGCTGCTAGTTGGTCTTCTGTTCATACTTTTTCCAAGCTTTATAAGGTTGATGTGCAGGCCTCAGCGGATGCTGTTTTTGGCCGCAAGGTTCTGCAAGCTGCAGTGGTTTAAATTTGTGCATTATTGCCTTTTTTGGGATTCCCGCCCATGTTGGACACGGCTATTGGATGTCCCATATGTCATGTATGTTGACAGCGGGGTGTGTGACATACTTGGAATAATACCATTTTGTGATTACTCAACTGTAAAATGGGTATTATAAGTATGTCACACACCCCGCTTCATCCCGCCCTTTTTGTATTCTGGATCCTTTATATAGTGAACCTTTTATTGTTAAGATTTTTGGATTTGGCTCTTCCTGGTCCCCTTACTGCTTTCCTAAACTGGGTAATGTGTGGGAGGTCCCAGGTATTTATGGACCGGGAGGGGCTTCTTTTTTTCTAGTTATCTCTGCAGAAGTTCGCCCTCTACTGGCTATAACCCATATGTCATTTTTATTGGAAGCGGGGTGTGTGACATACTTATAATACCCATTTTACAGGTGAGTAATCACAAAATGCACTGCTGAATCTGGGTTCAGGCACTCCCCAGAAATTCTAAATACGCTTTTGACCTAGACCACACCTTTTGATATTCAAAATTAATTTATTAATATATTATTCTTTAAAATACATATGTTTACAAATTCATACTCTCTGAGCTCTCAATTCGTTATTTACATAATATTCATTATTTACATAATGTTCCAACATATTGGTACATATATAATGCACTGATCACATTTTTCAAATATGTATGGAATACATTTCTCCCTACTGTCTTGGTAATCAGTTGGATTCATAATTCCTTCCTGATTGGGCAGACATGTTTCGCCTCCTATATTGGCTTCCTCCGTGCCCTCGTTAAGGAAGTTGGGATGCTCTTTATGATTTCCTCATCCTTTTACATCATATATTTGTTCAATCTACATAACATATTGTTATTTCTTGTACCTCAGAGAAATCTGGTTCATACACCCTTATATTGCAGATCAGGAGCTTTCCGGTCCTGTTTGTTCCTAGCGGGCCCCGCAGAGTTGTGGGTACTGTTATCCCTTTCCAGGCTGCTCCCCAATTCTTCAGGATCTCCACTGCTCGTCTGTCTAGGGGCGCGGGCCCCTAGACAGACGAGCAGTGGAGATCCTGGAGGCCCGGGAGGGCCCCTAAACCACAGTGAACAAAAGGTGGACACCTGGCGCACAGACGACTTACCCATATGATAACGCATATTTAAAGAATTGGGGAGCAGCCTGGAAAGGGATAACAGTACCCACAACTCTGCGGGGCCCGCTAGGAACAAACAGGACCGGAAAGCTCCTGATCTGCAATATAAGGGTGTATGAACCAGATTTCTCTGAGGTACAAGAAATAACAATATGTTATGTAGATTGAACAAATATATGATGTAAAAGGATGAGGAAATCATAAAGAGCATCCCAACTTCCTTAACGAGGGCACGGAGGAAGCCAATATAGGAGGCGAAACATGTCTGCCCAATCAGGAAGGAATTATGAATCCAACTGATTACCAAGACAGTAGGGAGAAATGTATTCCATACATATTTGAAAAATGTGATCAGTGCATTATATATGTACCAATATGTTTGAACATTATGTAAATAATGAATATTATGTAAATAACGAATTGAGAGCTCAGAGAGTATGAATTTGTAAACATATGTATTTTAAAGAATAATATATTAATAAATTAATTTTGAATATCAAAAGGTGTGGTCTAGGTCAAAAGCGTATTTAGAATTTCTGGGGAGTGCCTGAACCCAGATTCAGCAGTGTGTTTAGAACGCTTGACCTTGTACCAATCGACATTTCCCATACATATATGTGGGTCACACCGTTGGAGGACCTAGACATAGGTCGCTCCACTTTTGAAATTAATCACAAAATGGTATTTTTCGATGTCTCTGCAGTCCAGCGCCATCTGGCGGAGTAATACCCGAGTGTAAGTATTCCATCTGGAGCAGGACGTACTGTATACTCATAATATCAATTTTACAGGTGAGTAATCACAGAATTGTATTTCTTCATTGCTCTGCTGCACACTGGAGAACAGAGCTAGTGCTAGTCTGCCTCCCCAAATAACGCTTTAAGAAAAGTGTCTCAAGGGGAGTAATGAAATAAATATGTATTGAGGCCCCATCCTGAACTGAAAGTCTGTGAGCTAAAATGAGTAGAAATATCCCAAATCCCACACTTTGTTAGTGCAGCTGCCTCTAGGTTCTTGTGATGGCTCAAAGCAACTGAGTGATGGTACATGTATAGAGACCCTTGTAGCATCATTTGGGGCCCCCATTTGTGGGCTGGCATGTCCTATTGATTATCAATTGTCATTTGAGCTCCAGGGGTTTGGGTAAAGAACACGAGGGATATACATTGTTTGATCATGGAGCTTGCCAGCCATAATGGTTTTTCCAATGTATTTGTATTGTTAAAATAATCTTAAAGTTGATCCAGGCCAGTATTGCTTATTCTTCTCTAAGCAAGTCTGTGCAGAAAGGAGGTATGAAATAATGTACTGAGTAAATTAACTCATTGGATACATTGGGTTTTAGCATTAGCACTTTCACTCTGCCTTAAAGTAAGATGCCTTTTTTTATCTTTTATCTAGGTGGTCTAGATGTAAAAACCCAGGAGGCTGCCTTACGAGCTGGTCCTGATGTTCTTATTGCTACTCCTGGAAGACTTATCGATCATCTGCACAACTGTCCATCTTTTAGCCTTGATGCTGTTGAAGTATTGATCTTGGATGAAGCAGATAGGTGAGCAGTATGTACAAAGTGTACAAGGTTTTTAATTTATCTTGGCTTGTGTCAGTTGTTTGTATGTTGATTGCAAGTAACCAGTTACACACTAGACATACAGTACAGTGCTAAACATACAGGACAAGGGTGGAGGGGTAGGGTTACCAAAATGGTGTCTTCCCCTGGGGGTCCTGGCTTCACAAGTTAGAGTGCGGATAATTATATAAATAAAGTGGTCTGACTCCCTAGCAATACAGCAAGGGGGGGGGGGGGGTTCCTTGGTTCCCTCCCTAAATCGTTCAGGGAAGGAAAAGATCCTATGTGTGGGAGTTTTGTGCAGACCTTATGAGAATGTCCCTGAATAATGCAAATTTTAGCATAGTGTGCACATGTCATGAAAAACAGGGAAACACAAACAATAATCTAGTAACAGAAAGTGTTCACTATAAATGGAACATGTACAAATGATAAACCAGTAGCGGGTTTGCAGCAAGTCATAAACAGTCTGTATCTAGAAGTTTGTAGCAAGTATTAGTTATTTTTTAGGCTTTCTGCAGACGCATTATGCAGTGAATGCCGCTTCTTTAGTGCACATACAGCTCATTAGTAAAATTACTTGCGTGATTCATTCGTGAAATCAGTGTATTTCCGTGCCTTTATCCTCATATGTCTAAGAGATTAAGCATTAGATGGTAGGGGGCGCTGTTGCCCATCCAGTGTATATCCGTGTAAAGTCAATTGAGTGCAGGAGCTTGAGATGCTCGTCGGTGAACTGACAAGCGTCTCAAGCTATTGACTTTACACTGGATGGGCAAAAGTGCCCCCTATCAACCATCTAAGGCTTAACCCCTTATACATATGAGGATAAAGGTACGGAAAGACACTGATTTCATAAATAAATCACGCAAGTAATTTTACTAATGAGCTGTATGTGCACCGAAGAAGCGACATTCACCACGATATTCGTCTGCAGAAAGCCTAAAAAATAAACCACTACTTGCTACAGACTGTTTATGATTTGCTACAAACTACAAACCCGCTACTGGTTTATCATTTGTACATGTTCCATTTATAGTGAACACTTTCTGTTACTAGATTGTTTGTGTTTCCCTGTTTCTCATGACATGTGCACACTATGCTAAAATTTGCATAATTCACGGACATTCTCATAAGGTCTGCACAAAACTCCCACACATAGGTCCTTTTCTCTCCCTGAACGATTTAGGGAGGAAACCAAGGAACCCCCCCTCCTAAACATACAGTACTCTATATAATTAAACTCCTTACATTACCAGCATCTTTGGACTGTGGCATGCTTCCACTTCCCCAGCCATTTAGATGGGGCGAAATCTAGGGAAACAACCATTTGCCAAGCATTAAATATGCAAAGCAAACGGCACCGATTTGACGAGGTACGCCACGTGGATAGGTTTGGGGAAAGGTGAGTTTGTACTGGGCGATCTGGGGGTTTCACACAGTGGGACATTCCAAATTGGGATGTCTCCGTGGCAGGAATCGATAACCAGAATAGGCAAAATCCAATTTTTTTTTGGTCTGCTTTAATTACCCGATTGATTAGAACACATGTATAAATAAAACCTCCTCTCAATGTTTTTAAATTACATAAAAATTCGTCTTTAATTCAGGTGCCAAGTTGTTTGAAACCCTGGGGATTGCGTGGATCTCTCCTCTCCTCGCCGGCTACCGCCCACTGCAGCTGCATCCTCATTTATCTTTAGCTGGATAGTGGGCATGCCTACTAGTAGGGATAAGGCTGATGTGGCAAGTGGGGCATGTTCCCTTCAGCTTTCTGCATTAAAGCTGCTGATTGCCTGAGCAAACTCGCACATGTACTTTTGGGTGGATATACACAGCGGGACAGCCCAAATTGGAAAAACCACAATGCCCTCAGCAGTAGATACAAAACCCTGGATAGTGAAAATGTTTTTTAATCACATAAGCAAACAAATCTTATCGTTTTATGCTTTTTTTTTCATTGTGGGGTGGTCTTTCTTTCCTGGGTCCCAAACAAGACACTCCATAGCCTCCTTATGTGAGAAATCTAGAGCAGAGGGGGTGACCTGGTGTGGTGTAATCTCTTCACTCACCAGCTTTCTGCTGGGAATCGATGCTCCCTTTGAATCTACTATAGCGGGAAAGCATTATTGCACTCCTCTTGCTACTCTAGTCCCATCTAACGACTCCAGGACCAGACTAATTACTGTCTGGGATGCCCTGCTCTGTGAAAACCCAGCCCCCCTCCCCTCGGTTACCTGTGTATACTTACTGATACAACGTGCTGGCATCTTTAAATGGCCGGCTTGCATCAGCTAGAGTGACACAGCGGTTGAGAGGTGCCTGGTACTCCACTCAGAATGGATTGCTGGATTACGCATGCCCCCACAGCTAGAGGTGGGGACAGGGAGGGGATGCGAGCACCACAGATTGTCTGGCCTCTTGCATGCACTATGGGAGCAAGGAAAAGATAGGTTTACAGCCAATCCCAGGGAAAAAACACATAGGGACATCCCAATTTTTTGTGTATATGTCGCCATTGTATGCTTGCAGGAAATTGTCTCACTGCATGGATGGGTTAAGTACAAATGACTAACACAAGCAGTAAGTGTTCCTGTGCCGGTAGCGATGAGCTGCCCTAATCATGGCGCCCAGGGAGCAGTTTGGGTGTTGGGGATGTGCCTTGCTCAAGAGCAATTCAGCCAAATTCCGGACGGGAATTGATCTTGACAACCTCTGGTCACAGGATCCAGTCTCTACCACGGTTGCTCCTAATTTCTTGGGTGATACTCCTTTTTTGATGCATAGGTTATTTCTTGGTAACTTTTTTTATACAATAGTCTTAAAGGAGCCACAGCACTCAACCCTGTTAGCTTGCAGACCAACCTACAATCTGTCTCTAAACTTGGTTAAAAACAGAGGGCTTGGTCACACACACCTGCAGAAGTATGCTTAAAGGAGCAGTATCACAAAATTTGCATTAAAAAAGATAAATAATTAGCCACACAATAGCTTATAACGTGTATAAATAATCTGGCGATAGAAAAAGGAAAAAATATATGCCTCTCTTTTTAAATTGTATAATTACAATGGCTCAGTCCATTTGCTGAATAGGGGGATCTGCTGGGTTGTATTTAGTGAGCTGCTTCATTTAGCCCACTGGTCTCCTAGCAACACTTTACCTCAGAGGCTGACACTGTAATCAATGGTAACGGCTGTGTGTGTGTGAGGTGCTGCTTTTGTTATGAGACCAGGTGACTCAAATGTGTAAAATCTATACAAAATAAACTAAACTGACTGAAAACGGCTGAAATTCTTCTTTGAATAACTGTGCAGGAAAATCTAAAGGTATTATAGTGGGACAAAACCCTGAGTGGCCGACCCTGAAGTCTATAAGACCCGGCCATTGACCTTCCCCCTTGGGCATTCTAAATCAGGATGCCCACTGTGTGAAACAACCCCTGCATAACCAGATCCCCCCCCCCCCATTTTTCTGGCGCCCTCACGCAGATAGTCATTTAGACAGGCCGGGCGGCCAGGAAGGTTACGGCTCAGGCTCCCCATCTGCGCGCAAACAGCGCTGATTGGATGAGAGCCCGCGCATGCGCTGTGGGACAGGGAAAGGTACGTTTTCACAGGCGAACTTGGATTTCACATATCAGGGCATCCCAAGTTGGGATGCCCCTAGGGGCACAAAACAAAACTCCAGATAGTGAAAATCCTGGGTTGGGCTTTGCTCAAAACACACAAAGCTGAAAGAAAGATCATATGGAAAAATGAAAAATAAGAATA
Organism: Gastrophryne carolinensis; assembly: GCA_027917425.1. Classification (NCBI taxonomy): domain Eukaryota; kingdom Metazoa; phylum Chordata; class Amphibia; order Anura; family Microhylidae; genus Gastrophryne; species Gastrophryne carolinensis. The sequence goes on from CM051243.1 coordinate 115,245,670, forward strand.
TGAAAGAGAAAATGGTAAACTGAAAGATTCTGCAGCAGAGCCAACATGAAGGGAAAACTGTCAATCAGCTAAATAACTTCTAGAGCTTTTCTCTCTGTTTTAGATATATAAGTTCCGGCCAGGCAATGTTGCAATGTTATCTTATGCTGGACGGCTGCCAGCACTGAACAGCTGAAACTTTGATACATTGTTTCACCCCTCTTCTCAGCATGGAACAGGCCAGAGTGTCGGTCCCGACACTCAGAAGACATAAACATGAGCTATTAGTCTCCAGCTGCTCAACACACACCATTGTTTTTCTACATTTGTAATTCTTACTCCAACACTTGCCTACATTCAAAGTACCATTTAAATATAAGTCGCCAAGAAAAATTTGCCATACTGCTCCTTTAAGCTGCACCACCACGCCAAGGTGCCTCTGTGGGGTGCAGTCCTAACTCTAATCTCTGAGAGCCCCATTTGGGACATACACTGCAATAGATAAATTGGGAGCAGGCTTACCTGAGGTTGCAAGCCATAGGGTGGAAGGGTCGAAGACCTTGCAATACAGCCTAGACTCCACACCCCATGTTCTTGCACAAATTTAAAAGAAAGGAGGGGTGGCAGCACCCCACAGAGGCACCTTGGCGCTGGTGGTGCAGCTTAAGCATACTTCCGCAGATGTGTGTGACCAAGCCCTGCCCGAGACAGATTGTAGGTTGGTCTGCAAACTAACAGGGTTGAGTGTTGTGGCTCCTTTAAGACTTTTGTATCCTAATTGCCCTGCTAACGTGAACCTACCAGGTTAGTTATGAAATGGTCTGAGCGGCTGCCACCCCTCCTTTGTAACTTTTTTATTCTAAGTGTGCCATACACTCCACTTCGAATATCATGGCATCTGGGTTATATCCTCTAGAGGGCGTTCGACTTTCGCAAAAAAGGCAGCCCCTCCTGGCCCATATAACCTAGGAACCTCCCACCAATTCCCCAGTTACTTCTCTGCGAGCGGACGAGACAGAAGATGAAGACTTCTTTCTTGCAAGTATGCCTCAATTGGGGCAGGCGGTGTCACCAGGTTACGGTGATCCTGATGTGGGATGCCCTTAGTCCCTGCCTTATGGTCCCTTACTCCCCTGGGGGGGGGGGGGGGGGGGCTGGCGTTTCCCAGGCTGACTTTTTTCCCTTTATTTTTTGTGTTGTGTGTGTGGATGTCTGTGTGTTAGGTGCTTCACACTTTAGTTGCTGTGGTCATTTGAAAGTAATCCCTGTTGCATTGGGCTCTTTTTCTGTCAGCCTGAGTGAATCACTCAGGCTGTGGTGTGTGTAAAAGGGGGCGGGGCCGGTGCTCGGTAGCCCCGCCTCCTCGTCGGCGCGATTGGAGGGCCCTAGCTTGCCTTGCTCCGCACTGCAGGGAGGGGGGGAGTGGCTTAAAAAAGGGCGCCTTCGGCGCTGGCTCGCCCCCCTTCTTCTTCCTGGTCCTGGCTCCTCATGCTTCAGGAGCCATCTTGGAAGTTATCTGTGCTGCTGTGCTGCTTGCAGGGGTCAGGTAGGGGCCTGATGGCCTTTTGTTTTTTATTGTTTAGGGGTCACTCTCTGGTGGAGTGGGCCCCTGGTGGTGCATGTATGTGAGTTTAGGACTATATACTGTATATAGCTGTATATATGGGGTTGCTTGTATTTTTATTAATGCAGATGCCTCATTGTAATTGTATGCTTTTATGTGTTGCAGATTGCTTCAGATTGTGCATATTAAGGGGTTCCTCCTGGTTCTGGGGTCCCTAGTTTAAAGTTGGTCTCCTCTAAAATCCTCCCACTGGGACTTTTAAGGGGCATCCCGGGTTGCTTTAGCGTAATTCCCTTCGGTCTTGCGACTAACCAATAAAAAAATCACCATATGGAGGCTCCGCAGGATACTGGACTCGGGTCCTCATTGGGCCCAGTCCGCCCATGCGTGGGGTGTGGGGCATCCCTTACGGGAGAGGATGTACCAATCTGTGCTCGATGCGCTCATAAGGCCATAACGCGGAAGTCTGGGTCCCAGCCTTCTGGGTCGGCTCTTCCTGCTTCATCGCCTTCCCCTCCCCGTTTGTTACGTACCCCGAGTGACGTTGCTGCCAGCGGGGAGTCGCAATCAGATGTATGCGCCAGGTTGGCTAGCATTGAAAAGTTTGTTAGCACGGTGGGCAAGAAGGCCCAAGCTAAAAAGCGGCATTTGTCATCGGCCCAGCCTGTGTGGGACACAGATGACGATTATATGGATTTGTCAGATTATTCCCCTTTAGAGGAGGGGGAAGTGTATGAGGAAACAGAATCTGATTTTGTGCGGTCTGGTGAGACTTTTGGTGGGCAGGCGCCGGGGGATGCCGTAGATACGGCTGCTGTGTTGACGCATATGTTGGAGGTGTTGAATATTCCCCCTGAGGCGCCTCCCTTGAAGAAGGGGGGATTTTTGGGGTCCGCAAGCCGCGTCTAGAGTTTCCTACGCAGGATCATTTTGATGCACTGATCCAGAAGGAATGGGAGAGGCCCTGTCGGCTGCCGGGTGCTCCCCAGGGATGGGACAAGAAGTATCCCTTCCCGGTGGAGGCGGGCAGGCGATGGTCTTCTCCCCCTGAGGTCGATGCGCCTGTCTTGGGCTTGACCAATTCTTCCGTATTGAACACCCCAGACGCTACCTCCCTTAAGGATGGCGAGGATAGGCGCCTGGATCAGATGGCCTGTCATGCGTTTGCTTGTGTGGGATCGGCCCTGCGGCCGGCTTGTTCATCGGCTCTAGTGTCGCTTGCTACCAGGTCTCTTATTAGGGACTGGCTTAATGATGGTCTGTTTGATCCGGCTAGCGCTGAGTTCGCTACTCTTAAGAGGTGTGAATTATTCATGGATTTTGTGTTGTCTGCTATGGAGGATTCTATTGTCATGTGTAGCAAGACTTCAGCCCTATTGGTGGCCATGCACAGGTTGGTCTGGCTGCGTCAGTGGACAGCGGATTTTGGGGCTAAGAAGTACAGCTCTTCCCTTCTTGGATACGCGGCTGTGATAAATTGGATGCTGTTGCTAAGGGAGGTAAGATACCTCAGCGGAGGAAACAGCGCCGTCCCTTTCGGGGGGGGGCGGTTCTTTCACTCCGTCTTTTCGTGGAGCCAGAGCAACTAGGGGTCTGCCCGTCTCTGGTGTCAGGGGCTCGTCCTGGAACAGGGGCAGAGGTCGGGCACGCCCGCCGGCTGCCTGGGGTTCCAAGCCTAAGCCCGCCGGTAAGCCGGCTCAGCAATGAAGGGGTGCCCTCACCCGCACGGGTGGGGGGACGGCTGTGGCTCTTCTTCCAGGTCTGGGCCAGGGAGGTCACAGACAATTGGATCCTGGAGGTGGTGTCGTCCGGGTACAAACTGGAGTTCGAGTACTGGCCGCCTCCAAGGTTCTTGAGGTCGCGGGTGCCCTCGGACCCTCAGGCTGCTCAGGGGCTCCTGTCAGCAGTAAGAAATCTTCTGGACATGGGAGTTATTTGCCCGGTGCCTCTGTCCCAGAGAGGCAGGGGTTACTACTCCAGCCTTTTCACGGTACCCAAAAAGGAGGGTTTGGTGAGACCCATTCTAGATCTCAAGGTTCTCAACAGGTTTATCAGAGCCAAAAAGTTCCGCATGGGGATTTCATGACGTCCATAGACATCAAGGATGCGTATTTGCATATTCCCGTTTTTCCAGCGCATCAGAGATTCCTCCGGTTTGTCGGTGGAGGATCAACATTTTCAGTTTGTAGCTCTTCCCTTCGGGCTGACCTCGGCACAGCGGGTCTTCACCAAGGTCTTGCCGGGGATAATGGCCCTGCTCAGAGCTCAGGACATTCGCATTGTGCCTTATCTGGACGACCTGTTGATCTCCGCTTCTTCCCTCAGTCAGGCGGAGCTGGACACCCACCAGGTGGTGTCGAATCTGGAGAGGTTCGGGTTGGTGATCAACCGCCCCAAGTCCTCTCTTTCTCCATCACGCGTGATTTCATTTCTGGGCATGAATCTGGATACCATTCAGGCCAGAGTGTTTCTGCCCCAGACCAAGGTGCAGGGGATTCGGGGTTTGATCCGTCTTCTTCTGGCCAATCCTTGTCCCTCTATCCGACAGGGGATGAAACTGGTGGGCTTGATGGTGTCCTCCTTCGAGGCGGTACCGTTTGCACAGTTTCACATGAGAGCGCTTCAACTTCACCTATTGACGTATTGGGACAGGTGTCCCCAGTCTTTGGATCAATCTTTCAGGATGTCTCCCAGGGTTCGGCAGTCACTTCGGTGGTGGCTGAAGTCGAGCAACCTGTTGAAGGGCAGATCCTTTCTGGTCCCTTGTTGGGAGACGGTTACCACGGATGCCAGCCTGTCGGGCTGGGGAGGTTTTTGGAAAAGTCATCAGTTCAGTGGGGTGTGGAGCCTTCAGGAGGCTCACAACCCCATCAATGTCTTGGAGCTCAGGGCCATCCGGCTTGTTCTGCAACGGCTGACGTCGCAGTTACGGGGTCTGCCAGTTCAGGTTCAGGCAGGGGATCTTCTCGCCAAGGAGAGTGGTCTCTCCACCCCGAGGTTTTTCTGGATCTTTGCCACAGGTGGGGGTCTCCACAGGTGGTTCCCTTTGCCTCGAGGCACAATCACAAACTTACGGCCTTTGTGGCTCTTTCCCAGGATCCTCTAGCATTGGCAGTGGATGCCTTGTCCCTTGCCTGGAAGGATCTGGGGTTTCTGTACCTGTTTCTGCCCTTCGCCATGCTGGGCAAGGTAGTTGCAAGCTGATTCTGGAAGGGGCACCAGCAATTCTGGTGGCTCCAAGGTGGCCAAGAAGGGTTTGGTACGCAGACGTGGTAAGGCTGGCGGTGGATCAGTACTGGCTTCCCGTGTTGCCGGATCTATTGTCTCAGGGTCAACTTCTTTACCCCAATTTACAAACGCTGGCTTTGACGGCTTGGCTGCTGAAACCTTCATTCTGAAGGAGGAAGGTTTGTCTGAGGCCGTTGTCCAGACCTTGATTAGAGCTAGGAAACGGTCCTCTTCTGGCATTTACTATAGGACTTGGAGGTCCTACATTGATTGGTGCGAGGCTAGGGCCTTGCCTTGTAGGGTGTTTTCTATTCCTAGGATTCTGGAGTTTCTTCAGCATAATCTGGATCTTGGTTTCCAGCTTAGTACCTTGAAAGGACAGGTTTCGGCTTTGTCAGTTTTTTTCCAGAAGTCTCTTGCCTTGCACCAGCTGGTTAAGACCTTTTTCCAAGGAGTCGCGCATGTGCGGCCTCCTAGGAAGGCGGTAGTTCCTGTTTGGGATTTGAATTTGGTTCTGTCGGCTCTACAGGGTCCTCCTTTTGAGCCACTACAGGATACTGCTCTTTCTATTCTCACTCAGAAGGTTGCCTTTTTGGTGGCTATTACCTCTATTCGGCGTGTGTCTGAGTTGGCGGCTCTGGCGATTCAGGCCCCTTATTTTGAGAGACATCAGGATAAGGTGGTTTTTAAGCCAGATTCTCTTCCTAAGGTGGTATCTGCCTTTCATATCAATCAGGATATTGTTCTCCCTTCCTTATGTCCTAAGCCTAGCAATGACAAGGAGAGGGTTCTGCACAATTTGGATGATGTTCGCTGTGTTAAGTACTATTTGGTCACTACTTCTTCTTTCCGCAAGACGGATGCCTTTTTCGTGGTGCCCTGCGGGCCCAGGAAAGGTTTGGCGCCCGCCATGTCTACCATTAGCAAATGGATTTGTCAGGCCATTGTTGGGGCCTACTCTAAGGGGAGAACCCCTCCTTTTTAGGGTCACTGCGCATTCTACTCGTGCTGTTGGTGCATCCTGGGCTTTTCAGCACCAGGCTTCTGTTGAACAAGTTTGTAAGGCTGCTACATGGTCTTCCGTTCATACTTTTTCCAAGTTTTACAAGGTTGATGTGCGGGCTTCAGTGGATGCTGTTGTTGGCCGCAAGGTTCTGCAAGCTGCAGTGGTTTAAGTTGGTACATTCTTTACTGTTTATGGTTCCCACCCATGACGGACACTGCTATTGGATGTCCCAGATGTCATGATGTTCGAAGTGGAGTGTATGGCACACTTAGAATAATACCGTTTTGTGAAGTACTCCCCTTTAAAACGGGTATTATGAGTGTGCCATACACTCCACTTCGCCCCACCCCTTTTTTTCAGGTATTCCAGAGTTTTTATATGGTGAACCATTGGGTGGTGGTGTTATAATTGGTTTTTCCTGGTCCTTACTGCTTTTATACACTGGGGAATTGGTGGGAGGTTCCTATGTTATATGGGCCAGGAGGGGCTGCCTTTTTTGCATTTCACCTCTGCGAAAGTACGCCCTCTAGAGGATATAACCCAGATGTCATGATGTTCGAAGTGGAGTGTATGGCACACTCATAATACCCGTTTTAAAGGTGAGTACTTCACAAAACGGTATTTTTTTATACCAGTAGGTACATTTTTTAGTTAAACACAACAGCATTTAATAATAATTTTTGTAATCTTGTTTGTTTTCGCTGGGACTGTCCCTTTAATAATGCATGCACTTTTCTGCAGGATGCTGGACGAGTACTTTGAAGAACAGATGAAGGAGATAATCAGACTTTGTTCTCATCAACGGCAGACATTGCTTTTTTCTGCTACTATGTCTGAAGAGGTACCACTGTTTCATTCACTGCTAACTTGTTCTAATATTTCTGACCTTATTTTTAATATATACAGTAGTGTTTTACAATACAGTTTACTAGTTCTGTAAAAAAAAAAAAAAAAAAACCCCAGACTGCACGCTTTCGCTCACCTTTCCGACACTCTAATAGCGCATGTGCGGGCACTCATGCAGTTGGAGCTTTATGTCACACAACTACCCTGTGGAGTACACGCTCCCACATTCTGTGCCTATCGGAATGGCTGGGCACAGGGAGCCCGCACAGCTACAGGAAAGCCCAAAGGCAGTTGGGGAAGACTGCATCACAGGTTTTGCTGGGATCAGGTAAGATTACCGGCACAGCGGGGAGTTTACACAGTGGGGCTTCCGGTGTAGGTCCAGTAAGTTTAGCAAAAAAATAGAAAATCTTAATTACTTTTTTTTTCCCAGCAGCTGAACAGTTCTAGTCTGGTAGTATAAGAGTTACAGATTCCCAATATTGAGCCCCACACTATGCAATCCTGTTCTCTATCCACCAGTCCAAAACACCCTGTTTATTGTATTGGATAGGGAACAGGCCTGAACGGTGCTGGACTTATGTTTCCGGAATAGGACCAGTCTGCTACAGGGGATTAAAAGCAAGTAAAGTTTCTTTCCATTTTGTCTTGCATGGCAGGCCCCTTGTGATGGCTCCCCCCACTCCTCGGGAAAGAAAGCACTCACAGTTGACCCTATAAAAAACACACCCACCTCACCCCCTCAGTGCTTTCCTGTCCTTTCAGGAATTAAGAAACGTCCCAAGGGGGCCGTGTGCCTGAGATGAGTGTCTGTTCTAGGAACCCCTTGCTGAATTCCGCTAGGGTGTATGGCCCAGAAGTAGGGGTCCCAGTTTGGGCCAGGGGTGCGAATAAAAGGCAGTTGCCATACGATGTACTTACTGGGTGGGATTCAGTGAGCAGGTCCTGGATCATCTTCTGTCTTACGCCCTCACCCACATGGGGAAGAAAGCTTCTTCTCAGCACAGCTGCACGCCACTGGGGTCATAGGTTATACCCTTCTCTCCTACAGACACTTGTGTCATCAGCAGTGCGAAGGACAAGAGTGCGCAGATGGGCACATGCATCACTGATGGGCTCCTTCCTCATCCTCAAAAGGCTGCCGCTAATTATGAGAGGGGGAGGCCAAAACAAAACCACCTGCAAGCCGTAAAGAGCCTATATAAGTGCAGCGGTGGAAGTAGATGTTTCCACCATGTCATTCACGGGCTCAGAGGGGGGGGGGGGGGGGGGGGGCAGGTCCATCTGTCCAGTAGGACTTTTTTTCCAGTTACAATTCAGGTTGTTAACTGCTTCACCTAGATTATGTGGGGTGTGCCGAAAACTGCTTTCAGACTCGTATACAAAAACCCTATGACATTCCTGTACATATAGGGTTATGTTTTCGCTGTTAAAGATTTAACTGTGAATTTTCTGTCTCATGTACATCGTACTTTTCAGTTTATTCACCAAGTTTTGCCCCTGCTATCCTCCCAGGCAGTGCTCCAAGGAGGTTCTGAAAATTCCACAGTGATATACCTGGTCAGCCGGGGGCCATTTCTACAGTTCCCTCCAAAAACCAAGGCCGTTAACCCAGACCTTTATGTGGACCCGGAGTCAGAACCTGCAGATTCTAAATTAACCTATCATGCTGAACATGGCTCTTGTTCCTCAGCTTTTAAACAAAAAGGAACATTCAGACTAGCCCCTAGGAAACAGAGAATTTACTGTCTTTAGTGAGGTACACTTTAAAAATTCCTGAAGACCAAGTAGAAATGACAATGGAAGAGTAGATGTATGCAGAATTGTCGGCTATTCAAAGACAAGCCTTTCCAAATCATAAATCTTTATCAGGATTAATTGAGGATCAGGAATTTCCTGATAAGCGTCCCTTTATCTGTAAAACCATAAATTGTAGATACCCCTTTGGGGTTTTTTTGCAATTTTGAGAATTAAACCTCATCTATTTTGGATATTTTTGTCAATTTCTTTACATCCTCACTCTCCCCTTTGAGGATTCGGGTTGCTTAAGCGACCAATTAGACAAAAAAAACGAATGTCTCCTTTGAAAAGGGAATGGCTTCTACTGCTCTAAAACCTATGTTCGCTTCGGTCTGTGTTGCCAAATCTATCAGTGTCTGGATAAGAGTTACAGGGTCACATTGCGTTGGGTACAGTAGATATAAAAGATGCATACCTGCATATCCCAATCTTCTCAGGTCATCAAAAAAAGTAGATTTTCAGTTCATGGCTCTGCATTTTGGCCGATCCTTGGTTTCGAGACTTTACTAAGGCTCTGTCAGTTCTTATGACTCTAAGGAACCAGAGGGTACTTATTACCCCATACTTGTACTACCTACTGATCAGGGCTCTGTCTTTTCAAGAGACCTTGAGGGACACAGAGACAGTCTTGTCGACTCTGGAAGACTTTGGTTGGATAATCAACTATACAAAATCGCAGGTCATCCCCTCGAGTAATTTTTCTGGGAATCACATTACACTACTTAGGCCTGCCCTTATCAGACGATGCGTCAAGGAATGCTACTGCTGGGCTTGATGGTGTCTTGGTCCGAAGCAGTGCCATTTGCACAATTCCACAAAAGTCCCCTGTAATAGGAGTTACACTCGATCTGGGATCAAACTCCGGAATCCCTGGTTCACCCATTTCCCTTGACAGACGTGTTTGTAAATTCTTTACTTAATAAAGGGATTTATGTTCTAACAAATAGATACAATGTACCCCATGCCTAACAATGCTGTCCAGTGTACATCTTGTGCTATGTATGTACTTCTTCAAAAATCAGTAGAGGCTGCATACTTATGTTCCGGATGTGTGCAAATTTGGAAGCCGACATTGACTATCAAAAGGAGCGATTGGCAAGACTGAGAAGCATTGGTATCATGGAAAAGAGTCTCAAGCTCTCTGAGCAGGCCCTCTTTTGGTTAGGGAAGGGTGGTAGTATGAGGGGGCAGGAAAAGCAAAATAAGGCAGGTAGCTGGATAACAGTTAGAAGGCGGGGTAGGGGTAAAAGTTACAGGGAGGGTAGCCTTGAACGGGCACCCCCCAACAAGTTTGCCAGGCTGGCAGATGAGGATTTTGGCTCGGGTGGCACAGCTGCAGCAAGACAACACCACTGTCTGCTCCTGAAAGGAAATGAGAGAACAGGGCAGGCAAAACAGGTGCTGGTAGTGGCTGACTCTATTATTTGGAAAACAGACAGGGCAATCTGTCACAAAGACCAGTATCGCTGAACGGTGTGTTGCCTGCCTGGGGCAAGAGTACGGCATGTCTCGGTATCGGGCTGACAGATTGAGAGGGCCTGGCGAAAACCCAGCGGTCATAGTACAACAAGGATAAAGCAGGTTTTCTGCTTCAGGATTTTCTACAAAATACCTTTTAGGTAGCGAACAGTAACACAGTGGCAATAATACCTTAACAAAGGGATGGTGTTGTCTTCTTGATGTCCTTGTCCTACCCATAACAAGGAGAGTTGGAGCAACTAAGTGTTCTCAAGTAATAGCTACTGAGGATGTCGGCAGGACTGACTGGTTATTTGGGATTTATGAGGGTATAAGGAAGGGTTTAGCACCCACCTCATCGACCACGTGTAGATGAATCAGACCAGCTGTGATCAGCAAAGAAAGGGATGCCGCCCTCTGAATCCCAGACAATTGGAGCATTCTCGGCCTTTCAGCTTCTTCAAGCCTCCGTAGATAAAGTATGTAAGGTCACTGCCTGGTCGTCTTTCCTTATCTTTATGAAAGTCTACAACATAGATATAAGGGCATCGGCTGACGCTGCCGCCCCATCTAATTTGGTGTTCTCACCCGCCCTGTCCATTGAGTTAACTATGTAGGTAACCACTGGTTCCTTAGTCCTAGTTAAAGGACTTCTTGTGTCACCTCTCGTGTTTCGGTGACACTTGTTTGTTACTGGAAGTTTGGAATTAATTACCTAGGCCAATAATAATAATCTTGTCACCTATTGTTGAATCATTGAAGAGAAACCAGCACCGATGACCTCACAGAAATCCTTTAAAACATAACCTTTTACTTAAATCATTAGAAACGTTCCACTGATTAGGTGAAAGTCTCCAGAGGCTGGTGACGCGTTTACTACATGCGTACTTAGTCGAACCTGTTGTTGAATGCAAGTACTAGACCCATCGCAAACCATCTTGTGACTTTTCTTTTGGCACAAACATCAGTTTTTACTATTTTTTTTAATTTTTTATTCAGACCCTCCTATTTAATCCTTTAAGTGCCAGCCTACCGAGATTATTCTAAGCATACAGTACGTCCTGCTCCATCTATAATACTTACACATGGGTAATCCTCCGCCAGATGGCGCTGTTCACTGCAGACATGCAAAAACAGGCTCCTCCCGGCCCTTCATATACCCAGGGACCTCCCACAAATCCCCAGATTTCTCTGCAGTGCTGACTGCGAAGACATGAAGTATCACTCTCTCGCAGGTGAGCGGGGCTATTACAGCCTGCGGCCCTGTGAGACTATTCCCACCCGTCCTCTTCAACAAGATGTGCCTCCCAGCCTGGGCTGCGCTGGTCGGGTGAAGGTAGGTAGCACCTACTATAGGGTAGGCGGTCAAGGCTGATGGTGAGCCTTCAGGGGATGCCCCTCCCGCATCATTGCCTCATGCCCCATGTAGCTGTGGACCCTATGTTAACGGGTCGCCTTCCTCCCTCGTACCCTCCTTAGTCAGGGGGAAAAGAAAGGAGGGGGTTGTGTGTATAGCGGCCTTAGTGTATACTTACACGCTTATGGCTTAACTGTGTTTCACTGGGATCGGGGATCAGAGCTGCACTATTACCTTACTGTTTAAGCAGCACTAGTATTCTGCCTTCTGCTCGCACCGCACGTACGGCGGCGGCTCGCGGACGCTCTGCCGTCTCCTTCTTCCCTCCTTCCCTTCTTAGCCTTATCGGCTCTTCATAGGTTGCGCCGGCTTGAGCGCATGTCTTAATAACAGTGTCGCTGTCACAGACCGGGATTCTTCCCCGACGGGGAGCCGCAGGAGAGCCCGAGTACAGATTTCGGCTGTAACTGCCACGGCTCCGAGCGCCATTTTTAATAGGCCTTCTGCCTTTTACTTCTCCTGTCTCTACCACATTGGCTGGTTGCCTGACGAGCTTCGCGCTCGCTGGAGAGGGGCGTGGTTTTGGCTTGGCGCGCTACGCGTCACGATCGGCTCATGCCCGCCCCCTGATTTCTTCGGCACCATTTTCTTCTCCCGCGTGCGTGGTGAAGACCGTTCCCTCCTCTCTGTATGTAAGTGCCCTCGCGGACGACTTTTCTTTACTCTTATCTACCATTGCGCATGGCTCTGACATCCCGTTTCCCCTTATGTCTTTCAGACCACGGATTCAAGTGGCTTCTCCCGGCCCAGCATAGCTCCCGGTCGCGACCATATAAACTTACTCCCACTTCCCAGCGGGTTATTGGGGCATCCAGGGTAGCTTACAGCATCAATCCCTACTGGCAAATTGTGCCGATGAAATCACCATATGGAGGCATCTCAGGATATTGTGAACGGGGTTCCTTCGGGACAAGCCCGGCTGTGTGTAGCTTGTGGGGCCTTACCTAGCAGCGGTGACAATGCACGGGTCTGTGTTCCTTGTGCACAGCAGGCGCTATCGGTGCTTCCTGTCTCCTCTGAGGCTGGGCCTGCACCCCGCCGCACTTCACCTACTCCCCCAAGCCTGAGTCTAACCCCCAATACCAGTGGGGATTCTCATCCTGATCTGGCCACGAGGCTGGCTAGTGTTGAAAACTTGCTTGCTAATTCCTTAGCGCGTAAAGCCACCGCCAAGAGGCGGCACTTGAACTCTGAATCGGCCCTCTTCCCTGTAGAACCTGATGATTTGTTGCATTCCTATGCCCGTATCCCCTCGGACGAAGGGGAACTGTTCTCTGACTCGGTCATATGACGATGAGGCCAGGGGTCAGGAAGAGTCTGGCTTCCCTGCTGACTTGGTTAAGTGCTGGTCATCGCCGCCCGAGGTCGATGCTCCTATTCTTGGGTTGTCCAACACCTCTATTATGCACTCCCCTGACACTACTACGCTACGGGACTCTGAGGACCGGCGTGTTGACCAACTGGCATGTCATGCCTTTGCATTTGGAGGAGCGACTCTGCGCCCGGTTTGTGCCTTAGCCATTACGGCGGTAGCGCTCAGGGTCGTGGTTAGGAGTGCTCTCGATGGCACAGATGAGTTGCCTCCTGATACTGTCAACGCTCTGTCCAGCTGTGATGCGTTTGTGAACTTTATCCTGTCTGCATCGGACGATGCTATTAAGATGTGTGCCAGGTCATCTGCCCTGGTGGTTGCTATACGCCGCGCGGTCTGGTTGCGCCAGTGGGCCGCAGACAATGCCGCCAAGAAAGCCCTCACGGGGCTGCCATTTAAAGGGCTGCGCTTGTTTGTGGATCGATTAGACCTCTTTGCCAAGGGAGGCAAGTTACCCCAGCGCAGGCGACATATTCGGCCTTTTCGTGGCCAAGGCTCCCTATCAACCCCCTATCGTGGGGCCAAGCAGGGTAGAGGGGCGTCCTTCGCAGGGGCCCGCGCTGATTCCTGGCACAGGAATAGAGGACGCCATTCAGGTTCCTCCTGGGGAACCAAACCCAAAGCCCCTTCCAAGGCCCCCTAGGCATGAGGGGGCGCCCTCAACCGTCAGGGTGGGGGGACGTCTACAGCACTTCGAGCATGTCTGGCGGCGCCACGTCTCAGACCGGTGGATTCAGGAGGTAGTGTCCTCCGGCTACAAGATAGAATTTGCTGTACGGCCCCCCACCAGGTTCATTGGGTCTCAAATCCCTCAATACCCTGCCTCAGCTCAGGTCTTGTTGCTGGCCGTACAGGGTCTCATGGACCTAGGGGTCATTTGCAAGGTCCCCCCTGGAGACAGGGGCACGGGGTTCTACTCAAACCTTTTCACAGTACCCAAGAAGGATGGGTCAGTCAGGCCCATTCTGGATTTAAAAATCCTCAACAAGTTTGTCAAGAACAAGCACTTTCGCATGGAAACTCTGCGCTCGGCCATTGGCTCACTGCACCCAGGGGACTTCATGACGTCCGTAGACATCAAGGATGCTTACCTGCACGTCCCGGTGTTTCCGGGACACCAAAGGTTTCTCAGATTTGCACTAAAAGATCAGCATTATCAATTTGTGGCCCTGCCATTCGGCCTAACGTCGGCTCCCAGGGTGTTCACCAAGGTGCTGGCAGGGGTGATGTCCCTGATAAGGCTAAGGGGCATACGCGTGCTGCCCTACCTGGACGATATTCTCATCACCTCTCGGTCTCTGCGACAGGCAGAGTTGGACACTCGGCTGGTAGTGTCCACTCTGGAGTCCTTCGGCTGGGTGATCAATTACCCCAAGTCATCCCTGTCCCCCCTCCTCGGTGACTCCATTCCTGGGAATGATTCTGGATACGGTTCAGTCAAGGATATTCCTTTCTCAACAGACGGTGGAAGCTCTGACAGCGCAGGCGAGGTTCCTGCTCTCGAACCCACAGTTCTCCATGCGGCAGGGAATGCAGTTGGTGGGCCTGATGGTGGGAGCTTCGAGGCGGTGCCCTTTGCCCAGTTCCACTTGATACCTCTGCAGCTTCACCTTCTGTCAGTTTGGGACAAGAACCCAGTGTCCTTGGACGGGGTCTGTGTGCTTCCCCCCTCGGTCAGACTGTCCCTTGCGTGGTGGTTGGACCACGGGAACTTGACAAGGGGCAGGTCCTTTCTGACCCCATCCTGGGAGACGGTCACAACAGATGCCAGTCTGTGAGGTTGGGGAGGATTCTGGAAGTCTCTGCGCTTCCAGGGGACGTGGGGCCCATTTGCCCATCAACATTCTGGAGTTACGGGCAGTCATTTTGGTACTGGAACGATTGACCCAACGCCTGAGGGGTCTGTCGGTCCAAGTTCGCTCAGACAACAGAACGGCGGTTGCCTACATCAATCATCAGGGAGGGACCCAGAGCAAGGGTGCTCTCCAAGAAGTGTCTCAGATTCTGACATGGGCGGAGGCCAATGTTCAATGCATTACGGCTGTTTACATTCCGGGGGCGGAGAACCTGCTGGCGGACTCCCTGAGCAGGGGAATGTCCCATTAGGGGGAGTGGTCCCTCTGCAACACGGTATTCCAGTCCCTGTGCCACCGTTGGGGTCTACCGGATGTGGATCTGTTTGCTTCCCGTGACAATCACAAGCTCCCGGCCTTTGTCTCCCTGTCTCAGGATCCTCTGGCCATGGCCACAGATGCCCTGTCCATGTCTTGGAGGGAGTTTCGACTCCTGTATGCGCTTCCACCGTTTCCCATTCTGGTGAGGGTTCTACGCAAGATTGCTCTGGAAGGGGTACCTGTGATTCTGGTGGCTCCCAGGTGGCCAAGAAGAGTGTGGTTCGCAGACGTGGTTCAAATGGCAGTAGATCAGTACGATCTGCCAAGCGTACCAGATCTGCTAACCCAAGGTTCATTACGCCATCCCAATTTGCAAACGCTGGCTTTGACGGCCTGGCTGCTGAAACCTCCATCTTGATGGAGAAAGGGTTGTCTGCCTCTGTGGTGGCTACTATGGTGCAGGCCAGGAAAGACTTCTTCTGCTATTTATTATAGAGTATGGCATTCCTACATTGACTGGTGTGAGTCCAGGTCTCTTCCCTGCCGAGAATTCTCCGTCCCTAGGGTCCTGGAGTTTTTGCAGCATGGTTTGGACTTAGGTCTCAAACTTAGTACTCTGAAGGGTCAGGTTTCTGCCCTATCTATCTTCTTTCAGAAGACCTTTGCTCAGCATCACCTGATTAAGACCTTTTTCCAGGGGGTCACTCACGTGCGTCCCCCTCGGAAGTCTACGGTCCCTGTTTGGGATTTGAATTTGGTTTTGTCTGCCTTGCAGGGTGCTCCCTTTGAGCCTATTCAAGAGGCTGCTCTGGTCGTTCTCACTCTCAAGGTTGTCTTCTTGGTGGCTATTACTTCGGTTAGGCGTGTGTCAGAGCTGGCCGCTCTATCTATTCAGCCTCCATACTATGAGCGACACTAGGACAAGGTGGTGTTCCACTTCAAACCGGACTTTCTGACAAAAGTGGTTTCGGCATTTCATTTGAACCAGGATATTATTCTTCCTTCTCTGTGTCCCAATCCTCGCAACGACAAGGAGAGGGTTCTGCATTCCTTGGAAGTAGTCAGGTGCTTGAAGTATTACCTGGTTGTCACTAAGGCCTTCAGGAAGACTGATGCTCTTTGTTGTGCCTTCGGGGCCTAGGAAAGGTTTGGCTCCCGCCAAGTCTACCATCAGTAAATGGATTCGTCAGGCTGTGATTCAGGCCTATTCTACTAAGGGGAGGCCTCCCCCTTTCCACCTTACGGCTCACTCCACTCGTGCTATTGGCGCCTCTTGGGCTTTTCAGCAACAGGCCTCTGTTGAACAAGTTTGCAAGGCCGCTACTTGGTCTTCTGTTCACACCTTTTCAAAGTTTTACAAAGTTGATGTTCGCGCTTCAGCTGATGCTGCCTTTGGCCGTAAGGTTTTACAGGAGGTTGTAGTTTGAACTACGTGCCGTTGCCTTTGTTGTTGGGTATCCCACCCTACTTTATGGACACTGCTATTGGATGTGTCCCATGTGTAAGTATTATAGATGGAGCAGGACGTACTGTATGCTTAGAATATTACAATTCTGTGAAATACTCACCTGTAGAATTGGTATTATACGCATACAGTACGTCCTGCTCCACCCCACCCTGGTTTCACCTTGTTCTGGATCCCCTGTATGGTGTTTTTTACCATTGTTATCTTTGTTATTACCAGTTGGGTGGTTGGTTTCTCCCGGCTTCTTTTCTCACTGCTTTTCAATGCTGGGGATTTGTGGGAGGTCCCTGGGTATATGAAGGGCCGGGAGGAGCCTGTTTTTGCATGTCTGCAGTGAACAGCGCCATCTGACGGAGGATTACCCATGTGTAAGTATTATAGATGGAGCAGGACGTACTGTATGCGTATAATACCAATTCTACAGGTGATTATTTCACAGAATTGTATTTTTTGTCACACTCTGTTGCCAGACTACTTTTCACGTTTTTGCGCTACACATGTTCAACCTTGATTTTTGAAGGGATTTCCAGGAAAATTATATATTGTTTTTTTCAGCAGAGTCTGGTCTTCAACATGAAATGTCTTGTTTGCCCTTTTTTTTGTGTATTCTCAATACTTTTGGGTGAAATATTTGTTTTTACAATTTGTAGTGTTTTTTTGTAATAAAAAATGTAAGTTTGTTAATAAAATATTATTGCGTGTGAAAGCCCTATTTCTCCCGGTTACAACGGTACCACATATGTATTGGTATACACCCTTTCCTGCCCAGGAAACTCCCCCAAACTGAAACAGCAGTTTAGGAGATCTCAGATAGGATACAACTATGCAATATGATTGCATAGTTGTAAGGGGTTACCTTTAAAAAAAAAAAAAAAAAAAAATGTTAAAAACCCTTAAAATCCCCCAAAAAATTACGTAGGGTCCCCCTTACCCAGCATTACCGACCCGGACCAGCTATGGGGGCTTGTAGAACAGGGCGCAGGGGCCAGCGTTGGTGGCCCCTGGCCCTGCAGGCTACTAGCCCACATAGCCACTAAGTGGCCCGGGCCCTTCTGCCCCCCCCCCCCCCCCCTGGCCGTTGGGGGGGCTGGGGGTTATGGCAAGTCACCTGCTAGCCGCATTACGGGCCCCCTCCTGAAGAACAGAGGCCCAGGGGAGAATCGCTGGCATTATCAAACGAGGGGTCAGGTAAGTCTGTATCTTTTTATAGTTTTTTTTTTTTTTTTTATGGGGGTTTAAAGTCAGCTACGTGAGTCTCACGTAGCTGGCACTAGAAGGGTTAAACTCATAGGGCTATTGGTGCTATTTAACCTCTTAAGTGCTGGCTTAGGCTTATTTTGGGTTTTTTTTTTTTTACATAATTTTTTTTTTTTTTAGGTTCAAGATTTGGCCGCTGTGTCTTTACGCAATCCAGTGCGTGTTTTTGTAAATAGTAACACAGATGTTGCTCCATTCCTGCGTCAGGAATTTGTTAGGATCCGACCAAACCGTGAAGGAGACCGAGAAGCCATTGTTTGTGGTGAGTAAAAGCCCCCTCAAATGACTCCATTAACACAGTGTGGTTGTGCTTATTGTTCAACGGTTTTATAAACCAAAGCTGATTCTAGTGCCTATAATCCACAGATATCCATCAGGTGATTTTAAAGTTTATAAACTTATTGCCAGATATGACTGCCGTGGGATCCCGGATCTAAGTGCTGACCTCAGGGAAGGGTTTTTGCTGAGCCTAAAATCTTTTAGACTTTAGGTCTGCTTTTGGTCCACTTTAAAATGTAACTGTTCAACCCCTTATGCTTGATATTTTTCAGCCCCTTATATGCATTACATATCCTGTTTAATTTGCCCTAGTATAATTTTATGTTAACCCTTTAAACAGCAAGCACGTAGAATCTATGCGCTTGCTTCTCCTACCGCTGAGTACTTAGTAGGTAGAGTCTACGTGCCTGGTGTTTCCCCAGCTTGCGGCAAAAAGAAAAAAATACTCTCTTCTGTCTGGGATCCAGCACCAGGGGTCTCCTCTCCCCCGGGGACATCTGATTTCAATACCCCCATACCCCCCTCTGCCCTGGGTCTTCAGCAGGGAGGAGAATGCCCATTCTCTGTCATCTCGCTCGCTGCTGCAGGGAGGAGCCTTATATACCGGCGAGTGAGATAGTGTCTAAAAGGCCTCTCAGCAGCAGGAGTGAACAGAGAGGCCGAGTGCTGGGGCATGATGAGGACATGATGCACCCTCTTCCTGGCTTCCACTGATCACTTCTGGTAGAAGAAAAAAAGACATGTTTTTTCTCCCCTTGTCCTTCAGGATGACCCATGGAGAGGGCGGTCCCTCCACCAGGAAGGAAGAACAAACTGAACAGAGATAGAAACCCCCCTTCCACTCCACCTTGCTGTTTTGTTTTCTCCCTAAAGAAACCACAGACAGGGAAGCCTCTCATAGTCAACAGCGCAGAGTTGTGCGTAGTCTCCTTTAAATTCCAGCCTGTGGCGGCAGTGGTGCATGCTTCTAACCTATAGCCCCCAGGGATTCTGGGCTGGTTTACCGGAGCATTCTCAGGTCGGCGGAGGTGTCTTTTTCTCCCTTCGCCTTTTAGGGGCCCCACCCCTTCCCCAGCCCTCAGTATTGTGTCTCTTCCCTCAGAGGCCAGTTTATTTTTTTTATTTTTTATTTTTACAACCCCCCCCCCCCCCCCCAAAAAAAAAAAAAAGAGAAGCACAAGGATCCTAAACCCATTAGACGCTGTGAATCCTGTAGCATTACACTTCCAGATAGCTGGCAGAAGTCTGTCTGTCAGACATGCCTACAGAGAGGAGACTTTGGCTATGTACAGGGAGATGCTAGCCATGAGAGAAACGAAATGGCCTCGATGTTCTAAGTCTATAAGTATTTTGGATCACACCCAGGGGTATCCACTGCTGGCACACTCGTTCCTCAGCCAGTGCAGTTAATGCAGGGACCTAGACCATTAGTATCCCTTACTGCTTCTATTCCTTATGCAGAGAACCACCAGTTCAGTTTGAAGCTGGTAGCGGGGGAGAGTGATGGTGTGCTCTCATCCAAGGAATCTTAATTAGGGTATACAGTTGTATAAGAGTGGCGAAGGGGCCTCCGGTTCCTCTGGAGTCTTGGGAATACATGGGGAATTAAGAGTATAAGCCCCTATCCATTCAGGATAGCATGTATAAGAATTTATTGGAGAAAAAAATCCAAGGCATTTTCTGTCCATTCAGCACTTAAGGAATATCATTAGGTCTAAATGGAAGTACCCAGCGCAGAGAAAACGTAAGGCTCACTCAAAACTTAAGTTTCTCAAATCATCCTTCGGCAGCATACGCTTGAGACCTCCAGGCCCCTCCCACCAAATGGGAACACGTGACCACCAGATAGACTAAAATCTTGACTTCTTCTCCCATTCCCCAGATGTTTTTTGTGTTCCTCTGCCAGACCACTAGCTCCTGAACCAGGAAGGTTTAGGTAAGTATTTCCGGCTCTGTGAGCCTTTGCAGGGGGCTCATTTCTCGGTCCTGGAGGCTTGTATTATTGCCTGGGGCCCGGGATACCCTCGGGATTTTAAGGGCAAGAATCCCATTCTTTGACTTTTTTTAACAAAGGGGGTAAGCTTTATTTTCCCTCTTACTGAGGATGACTATTGGAAGAAGTTGGGGTGGCCGACCCCAAAATAGTATTTCTTTTTAGGTATTTTATTTTTTGTGATGGCTCAGAGGAATTTTTTTTTTCCTGAGAATTGGCTGCACTGGATACTTTTTATTTCTGCATTTACTTGTTAAAGTGGACCAACAACCAGGATTTTCACTATCCTGGGTGTTGGTCCACTTCAGCGGGGCATCCGAGATCAGGATGCCCCGCTGTGTGAAACCCCCCCCCCCCAAAAGCCCCCAAAAACTTACCTTTTCGGCGACGGACAAGCGACTGATAAGCCGCCACCTCCCGCGCGTCCCTCTTACAGGGCCCGCGCCGGCCATTCACAAACGCCTGGCGCGGGCGCGCGCACTGCTAGAGGGGCGATCTCGGATGCCCCGCGGTAAAGGAAGGTGATCGGGATTATAGATTCCCGGGCCGATCACCCCTGGGTGTTGGTCCACTTTAAAAGACTTTGGTACTCTATGCCTTTAAGAGGCGGGGAAGAGAGGTGAATGACGCTTCTCTCTTCCCTGCCCCGACACTCGTAGAAGCCAATGCCTGTTTACCTCAGCACAGCGGTCATGTAATGTACGGCCCGGGGGATCTACGGTCGGCAGCAGTGCAGCCACATCACACGTCCTTCCACGATGACAGGCTTCCTCTCCCTCTCCCTCATTCGAGCAGCGATGGCAGCATTCCTGGAAAGAGGTACGGCGGGCGTGCGTAAATTTGAATTTTTTTACTATGGGGAGGAAGGGGAGGGGAATCGGCTTCTTCCGCCCGGCTTCATGACGTTTTTCCACGGATTTCCGGGAATCCTGCCCGGGAAAGAAAACGCATGCTTTGTCTTAAAGGGCTAGCACTAGTGTCTTTTCATTTATTATTATTGGCCTCCCTCTCGAGTTTTTAGCAATGAGAGGGTTAAAAGGAATAAGGGAATTTCGCTCCTGCCCTATTAGAAGGATTCAGGAGGCTAATTCCCCTGGTGCCTCATACCAGAAGATGGCGGATCAGGCGGATGATGTTTGCATTTTGGATCCAGTACCGGGCCCAAGGGAAAATGCTTCCACAGAAGTGGTTAATGCGGACCAAGATCCATCAACCTACCCGTCTTCTGCCGATTCTGGGAGGAGGAGGCTCAGCTCTGCCCGGTGAGTTGTTTTTAATTTTTATAAGGGCCTGACCTTTTCCCATATATTTTTTGTGTGGCTAAGATCCCGGATAACACTCGTTTAAGTGTACCTAAATCTTCTTTGAGATCTAAATCACAGAAGAAGAGCATAAGAAACCCTATGTGTGAGAGTAATTTATTGGTTTCATATAGAAACCCATATGTACATACTGCAAGGAAAATGTGGTTGGTAAGGAGCAAGAGTCTTATCTGGTAGAAATGGTGAAAGGTTTAAAAAAAATAAATAAAAAATTCCCATCTTCAACCATGGGCCAGAAATTACCTGGGGGTTTGGGTATCCAGGTTAGTTTTTGTGGACGACCACAGGGCCCTTTAATGCCTCTCCACTGTTGGACGTATGAGAGGATCCTCCTATTTTTTCCACTTAGGAGTCAGATATGCCAGATGAGGACTCTAAGGAAGGGGAGATTCTTCCATCAGAAGATCAGGCCTCTGGCTCTTCATCTAAATGGAGTTTTTGTTTCCCCCTGGTTGCTTACCTTTCCTCTTACGGATGATATATTTATCTAGCGGTATAGAAAAAAAGAGCCGGCTACGATCTGAACCTTGAGAATTCAAGTCTGGTTCCCTCTCAGGTAATGATTTATTTGGGGTTTGAAGTCAACACTTTTCTTCAGACTCTAATTCTGCCTTCTCAAAAGATTTCGGCCCTTCAGGAAGCAGTTTGATCCCTTTGTGCCAGTTCAACATCTCCAATAAGACAAGCTATGAGGGTTGACATTGGCCTTTTCCGCAGTGAGATGATGTCACTTACATTCAAGTACTCTTCAAATACATATCCTGAGCAATTGGAACGGCTCCCGGAATGGGTTGGAAGATATAGTTCCAGTTCTCGGTCAAGGGAAACTATTTCTGGGTCCCCAAAAGGAAGGATGGTTACTACAGATACCTCAGCTAGGGGTTAGGGAGCCCATTGCGAGAGTTAGGCAGCACAAGGAAAGTAGTCCAAGGCCCTGAGCCATTCCTCCTCGAACCTAAGAAAATTGATAGCAGTTAGAGAAGCCTTGATGGAACTGGTTGAACATTGGAAGAGCAGCATGTACAGATAAGATCAGACTATGCTACGACAGTAGCATGCATTAACCATCAGGGGAGAGCGAGGTTCACCGCTGGATGGGGGTCGCATTAGAAATCCTTATTGGATTAGAAGAAAACCTGAAGTCTCCTTCAGCAGTGTTCTGAAAGGAACTTTTGTGGCAGATTTTCTGAGTGCTTCTCATTTGAGAGGGTCAGAATGGTCAGTCAATTCCTGGGTGTTCAAGCAGATCAGCTTCTAAGGGACTGTTCAAAAGTGAATTTATTGGTTCATCAAGAAGTCACAAGCTGATAAAATACTTTTTTGGTATCCGGCGGATCCAGCAGTGGGAGCGGACACCTTAGCTCTTACACTTCGGGTTCCTAGGCCGCCTCTAGCCCTAGGCGGACTTTAACCCTAGGTTATCTCTCTCCCTAGGTTGTCTTTAGCCCTGGGCTAGTCCTTACTGTTACCCTAGCAACAAATGCGGTTAAGGAATTCAAATGTGATTAAGTATTCAAACTTATTTGGCTATTCTCTCAGATTCAGTATTTCTGAGAGTGGATCTTTGCTATTTACCTAAGTTCTCATTGGATTTTCATAGACGCAAGGAATGGTCCTTCTGTCAATGGCTTATGAGGAAGCCTATATTGAAATACTTTAGATGCATCTTTGGTTCAGATCTCCAGAGTGGCAGACTTCATTTTTGAGGGTATGAGAGCAATGTGCGATCCAATGGACCGCATGACCAAGGCCATACTGAAAAGAGCTTGGGTTGCTGTATCCTTCACATTCAGCTGATGGTGATATCAGAAGTATGAAAACATGTCTAAATAACCGTAAGGTTTATTTGGAAAACACTCCTAAGAAGACTTACCTACTCTCCTTAGAGCCATTTCCTTCTTAGCAGATGCCTCGGAGGAGACCTTTAGGGCCATGGCTAAGGCAACCACTCTATTAGCCTGTGCCAGAAGGGCACTGTGGATTAACCCTTCTAGTGCCAGCCAAGTAAAAAAGATAGACTTACCTGACCCCTCGCTTGATTTCTGCCCCCGGGCCTCTGATCTTCAGGAGGGGGCCCGGAATAGCCCCCCCCCCCCCCCCCCCCGCGCTTCCGCCGCGCATCTATAAGAACAAATTAATAATGACACAAACTCACCTGCTCACTCACTCGCTCCTCCGATGTCCCCCCCTGGACTTACCACGCTTCGGGTGAGGACCTAGCAACGGGCCCTCACCATCCTCTTCGGCCGTCGCTGGCCCTGCCCCTAGCCCCGCCCACTTGGAGGAGCGGGATGATGTCTCGTATACTGGCACCCGGCTCCGTTCTGTCACTTGTCGGTAGCGATCGGAGCAGGGAGGGTGGGAGGCAGGGAGGCTCTGATCTCCCTGCCTCCCACCCTCCCTGCTCCGATCACTACCGACAACTGTCATCTGCAGCGGCGCGGGACACGGGATCAGAGGTAAGTATATAAGTGAAAAAAGAATAAAGAATTTTGTGTCTGTCTTTTTTTTTTTTTTTTTTTTTTACTTAACCCTTTGTGAACTGGTAAGGGGTCCATGAGACCCCTTATACCAGTTCTCAAGGCTCTGGGGCTGGCAATCACCTGCAGCTAGCAGGTGACTTGCCAAAACCCCCAGCCCCCCATTACCTGCCTCCCCAACGGCCGGGGGGGGGGGGGGGGGGCAGAAGGGCCCAGGCCACTTAGTGGCTATATGGGCTAGTAGCCTGCAGGGCCCACCAACCTGCGCCCTGTTCTACAAGCCCCCATATCTGGTCCGGGTCGGTAATGCTGGGTAAGGGGGACCCTACGTAATTTTTTTGGGGGGGATTTTTAAGGTAGGGGGGACCCTATGTCTCATTTTTTTTTTAAGTTAACCCCTTACAACTATGCAATCATATTGCATAGTTGTATCCTATCTGAAATCTCCTAAACTGCTGTTTCAGTTTGGGGGAGTTTCCTGGGCAGGAAAGGGTGTATACCAATACGTATGTGGTACCGTTGTAACCGGGAGAAATAGGGCTTTCACAAGCAATAATATTTTATTAACAAACTTACATTTTTTATTACAAAAAAACACTACAAATTGTAAAAACAAATATTTCACCCAAAAGTATTGAGAATACACTAAAAAAAAGGCCAAACAAGACATTTCATGTTGAAGCCCAGACTCTGCTGAAAAAAAACAATATATAATTTTCCTGGAAAATCCCTGTAGGCTGGCACTTAAAGGGTTAAAACATGATCAGGAGACCTGGTTACTAAGGCAAAGTTGTGTGGCATTCTATTTCATGGTAATCTCCTGTTACGGAGAAGACTTGGATACTATTCTGACTCGTTCTAGTGAAACAAATAAAAGGACGTTTCAAAACCCCACTAATACTAAGACCAAAACTTCCATAATGCAGAAAGAAATGAACACAGAGACGCGGCCACATAAAAAGGGTAGTTTGCGCTGCAAACCCCAGGAAGGCCCTATGTCCCAGTTCTGACAGACTACCTGGTGGGGGGAAGCTCATCTGGTTTGTAACCACCTGGAGTGCAGTCTCCTAAAGTCAATTTGTGCTACAGACATTGGAAAGGGGATACTGCTTAGAGTTTGTATCTATCCCTCAATGTTTCTTCCTGGTGACCAAATTACCAAAGGACACCAGAAAGAGGAAAGCCTTTCCACTAGTCTTACAAGAATTATTCCAAATGAATGTGATAGAAGTAGTTCTTCCCCATTCCGAGGGGTGGGGGTTCTAGTTTCATGTTTTCCTGGTGCAAAAGCTACCTGATTCTGAACCTAAAAAGATTAAATATTTTTCATCCAGTACTAAAAATTCAGTATAGAATCTATTCAATATACCAAGAGAGTGAGCCTGCCAGCACAAGCCCAGATGGGCACCTTATAGATGAGACCGCACAATCCAACAATTAAGATAATCAAATTTAATATCAAAAAGTACCATAACCAAAAGGGGATATATATACATACATGCATAGACAAGACAATTAAAAAACATGAAAGACAGTGCCCTCCGGTGGCCAAAAGCTCTTAATGACTCTATAAAAATGTATATATTAACAACCTGCCTAATAATAAATATAATAGATGGGAACCACTTCAATTAATAATATGTGGAAAATCCATAGTGTAATATAATATACATGCTGATTACATGCTGATTATAAATAAATACACAAGACAAAAATGGTTAAATAAATAAATATACCCACAGTGGCAAAAAACCAAACAGTGTATGTAATAATGTGCAAAAAACATCTACAAAACCCAACCTAATCATAAAGTGCCATGTGCTAAAAACTATCTAAGCTAACGAAGTGACCCAAAAATGACAAAAAAAGTGCATATGCTGTTAAATAGAAAAAAGTGAAAGAGTGTATGTAATGGGATGGACAAACTAATCCATTCGGTTCCCAATGCCGTTTTTGAAGGTATGTATACAAGGTCAGGCAAAGAGGAAAGTATAAGAAAATCTCATATCACCATTGTATAAACGAGTCTCAGATGCCACCGAGGGGTTGCCGGCATCTACGCGTTACGTGGCCCCGCCCACTTCCTCAGGATGCTGTATACCGATGCTTGTCTCCTCCAGCCTTATATAGTAGATGGAAATTCAATTGAGCCAATACCGGTGCCTGGCCCGTCTGCGCACACGTGATGAACGCGCAGGTGGCCAAATTGCCCCCATCCGGCAGGTCCTTGAATATAGAGCACGCTGCGTCCACGTGACACACGCGTGCGCGCCTCAGCACCCCCCCCGGGCGCCTACCCCTGCAGTAGGAGGCGTCCGGGAGCGAGCGCCGAGCGCAGCACGCATGCGCCAAGGCCGGCGCAGCGTCTCTCCTCAATGATAGATAGATACAGCATAAAGCTGTGTATTGTAAACAGGCTGGAGGATACAAACATGTGCCACATAAGTAACATAGTAGTTAGTGTAGGACAATACCCCGGTGTTATCAAAGGATAATAGTACAATATCCGTACAAAAGTAATAATATTGTACAATCCTATCTACCAATCAAAATTGTATGCCTGTATATATAAGCACAGGGCTAAATACCCATAATAGGAGACCAGGACAAAGGAAATCAGTGACTTACATATCCCAGCATGAATCTACAACACTATAATCATTCATCACTAAGTACATATTACCAATGTTTTAAAGAGAGCATGATAAAACATGTGTCACCTCTATTGACACTAAATATTGTAGATATGTAAAGGAGAGATCGCTAGGTACTATATACAAGTCCTCCATGCGGTGACGTCAATAAATCCAGTAAATGATAGGTCCTCAGATCAAATTTGACCATAAGTGCTGCCAGTAACCCTCCGGTTACTTAATTCATCCATTAATCATCTTTAAGCGTCCACCATATAGCTTTATTGGTACACATAGAGTATCAAGGGAGTTCCGAACCATTCCCTCCTGGGAATGATGAGATATGTGTCACACCGAATGCGGGGCTCGCTGGATGCCATAGGTTGTGTGTATAAAAATCACTGGTCACTATATACAAGTCCTCCATATTTTAGCATTAGTAGATCCAATGAATAGTGGGACCTTGAATCAAATTTGATCATGAATGCTGCCAGTAACCCTCCGGCTACTTTATTTATCCGGTATTCAACTTGAAATGTCCCACGCATAGCTTCATTATTACACATTAGGTGTCGAGGTTCCAGACCGTTCCTCCACGGGGATAGAGATCCTCCAAGGCTCCATTGTAGTTGGTATAAGCATTTACTCATGATAGATTCTGTTTCATGGAAAAAGGATTATATGGTAGACCACCCCTCAATTCGAGGGGGTACCTGGGGGATACTCTGAAATGTTAGATAATAGATGTTACTTGATGTATATTAACAAATACATTATTCCAATGGAACTTTAATAGTGACTGTGCCACCACCACCACAATTCAGGGATAGGTGCAACGAAGCATCATACTGTCAAGTCTCATCAATTTATCCCCTTATAATAATGGCAATGATAGACAGCAAAACAATTCACCCATCCCGTCCCAAAAAGGAAGAAAATGAGAAATCCTCATTGATGCCATGAGGCGCCCGCTTGTTTAAGTTGAATATCCATTCTAGTTCCCTACGCTCCAATTTTCTTTTAAGGTTCCCTCCTCTCCCTCCAAGTGTGACCCTTTCAATAAATGTAACTTGCAAATTGTCACATTTGCCACTATGTTTGGTCAAAAAATGTGCGGCAACTGGGCTGAGTGTTTTACCTGCCTCCCTGTCCCTTTTGGAAAGTTTTATATTTGATAGATGACCTTGTATACGCACCTTTGCTGCGTTTTTGGTTTCACCAACATATTGGAGAGGGCAGGGGCATTGTATTATATATATGATCCCCTCTGTGCGACAATTTATTATATGTTGTTTGATCGCATATTGTTTTGGAGAATGTAGTCCCGTAAAGGACTCACAGGTCTTCACATAACGGCAAATGCTGCACTGGCCGCATGGTCTGCTGGAACCCTTATTGGATGCAGGAGTGAGCCACATCCTTGGGCGTGTGTAATGGCTTTTACACAAACGATCCCGTAAATTGGGAGCACGTTTGGGGGTCATAAGCGGACCCCTTTTGGTCCATCTTGCAAGGCAGGGGTCCGTCTGTAATACGGGCCAGTGCTTTGCAAGAATGGACCGAACAGAGGGCCAATCGTTATTAAATCTGGAGATAAATCTCACCTCATCATTGGACTCCCGTGCCTTGTACCGTAGCAATGTCTCTCTGGGTGTTGTATCCGCTTTCTTCACTGCTTTCTTAATCACACCCCTGGGGTATCCACGTCGTTCAAAGCGTCTCTGTAGTTCTTTTTTGGCTGTTCTATAATCTACTGTTTCAGAGCAATTTCTCCTGATCCTCAGAAATTGGCCCACAGGTATCCCCCTTTTTAGATTTGTCGGGTGTGCACTAGAATAGTGCAAGAGGCTGTTTGTAGCCGTGGCCTTCCTGAACAATTTGGTCTGTATCGTCCCGTGGTCTGTCACAGTCAAGGTCAAATCCAAAAATGTAGCCTGGTGGGGGGAGATTGTATGGGTCAGGTAAATATTAAAGTTGTTAATTTCAGATTGGAAATGAATGCATTGCCCATTTCCATGGACCCATCCCATATAATCAAAATATCATCAATAAAACGGTACCAGCCGAGTATATATTGATGGAATGGGTCCATGGTATCTGCCCATACAATCTCCCGCTCCCACCAGCCCAAAAACAGATTCGCGATTCCATCTCTAAAAAGTATTTTACCACACGTAGGGCCATGGTATGGGAGATATTGGTATACAGGGATTCCACGTCACATGTGATCAAAAGAGTCCCCCGTGGTACAGTGACCGAGTTTAATCTGTTAAGGACATCCGTGGAATCCCTGATATACGAATCCAGGGCCACTACGTGTGGTTGTAGAAACGAATCAATAAAGGAGCACGCATGTTCAGTAAGGCTGCCCACACCAGACACGATCGGACGGCCAGGCGGGTTTGTGGCATTCTTGTGGATCTTGGGGAGAAGATACAGAGTGGGGGTCCGTGGATAGTCAACCCTCAAAAAATTATATTGGCTACGGTTTATTGCCCCTTCAGTCAGTCCTTTTGTCAGGAGCTCATCATATTCCAATTTGTATTGGGGTAGTGGATTTTTTGGAATCTTTAGATATGTATCAGTATCCCCCAACTGGCGTAAAGCCTCCTTTTGATAGTTGACTTTATCTAGAATAACTATGTTCCCCCCCTTGTCCGCCTCCTTAATTATTAAATCATCCCTATTCTCAAGAGACCGTAAGGCCTCTCGTTCAGATTTGGTAAGATTATTGTATCGTGTGTTAGGGGTGAGCTCACGGATGTCTTTACTTACAAGACTGAAAAGCATTTGTATTGCTGGGCTATTGGTCCAAGGGGGGGTAAACGTGGAGGGTCTACGTAGTGTTTGAGCCCAAATATGTTCATTTTCCTGTTCTTCCAGCAGGCTAATGAGATCATCCAGGGCTTGACCATCTTCTGCCCCCAAATTGGGATCCACTACATCGTGTCCTGGATTAAGGAAATATTTCTTGAGTGATAGACGCCTGCAGTATAAAAAGAGATCCTTCACAACCTCAAATTTATTAATGTTGTTGGTAGGAGAAAAACTCAAACCCTTCTGTAAAACACATCTCTGTGTTTCAGATAAAGGGGTGCTGGAGAGGTTGATGATCTCAAGCTGCATATTTACCTGTTCTTGTTCCATTGTCTCCGCTGGTATGTTGTGCCCCCTTGGTTCTCCCACCTGGATCTCAAACGTCTGTGATATCCTCGACTGTTGTCCCGTGGGCTCCTCTCCTTTCTTTTTGTCCCTCCTATTTCTCCTCCTCCCCCTCCTCGTTCGTTTCCATCCCGACCTGGCTCTAAAAAGCCAGGTTTCTGAGGTATAACTCGAGAGGGAAGAATCCCTATTCCTAGGATGAAAGGAATTAAGTGACCTCTGTGAGCCCGGGGACAAATCCTGGGCTGTATCTCTATGCTGTTGCTTGTATCTGTGGGAACATCCGTTCCCCGAATGCTTCCACTTGTAGATACGTCCATTGGACATATCCCAACGGTCCCTGTCCAGCTTTCGTTTTTTGTTAGTCCTAACTTCTAATTCATATTTGTCCATCTCCTTTTTGATATTGTCACTGAGTTGTTGTAGAGACTCCAAAGTAACAATGGCCTCTAATTGAGTGTACAATCTCTGTAATTCACTTTTAACCTCTTGTAATAACACTTTATCCTCTTTAATCAACATATCCATTAAAGCCATGGAACAGGTTGTTAAATGGGTCTCCCATTCCTTCTTAAAGGTGTCTGAACATTCCCAGGCCGGGAATATCTGGACTCTAAGTCCACGGGGTATGAGTTTGAGATCTCTATACAGCTCTAGACTACTGATGTTCCACCATAATCTAAGGTAGTTCCGTCTAGCCTGTTTGATGGATTTGGAGATCATATGGATATTTGTATCTCTAGTGGGGACACCCCCATCACTACCCTGGTCTGTATTCCTTAATTCTAATAAATGTGCAGCCCAAGTACTTTCCATGTCATCAAAATCCATCGTATTGCGTGCAAAAACATGGAGTATTCAGTTAGGAACATCTTCATGGAGCAAACTCTTATGATCAATTTAGACCTGCAGGATGCTTACCTGCATATTCCAATTCTGCCGCAAATTTCTGAGATTTGCAGTAGTAACAGACCAGGGGCTTCATCACTACCAGTACAGGACATTATCTTTTGGCATGTCTTCAGCCCCACGGATCTTTACAAAGATATTGGCAGAACCAATGGCGCACCTCAGGAAGGAGTTACGATTATTGTGTACCTGGATGATTTACTCTTGCTTAACAAGTCAGGGGAGTTGCTACTAGCAGACTTAGAAGAAGAGTCTTTTCTAAGAACCTTAGGCTGTATTGTATATCTAGAAAAATCAAATCTGGTACCCACAACTGTCGCAGATTCCTCGGGTATGATCTAGACAGTCTCACTCAGAAGATTCTAATTCGTGAGAAAAAGATTCACAAGATCATATCTGTTACCCGGTAATTCCTCAAGACTCCACAGGTTTCTCTACGAGAAATCATGGCCTTGCTCAGTTTCATGTCTGCAATTCAGGCAATCCCATGAGCTCCAATCCACATGAAAGTTTAGGGGCAGCAGCTGCCCTACATAGCGAGGAGATCCTCCAATTTCAGGAACTAAAGGCAGTAAAACTGGCATCACTTTTTGCCAATAATTTCAGACACAGATGTCCAGATCCTCTCTGACAATGCTTCCACAGTAGCATACCTAAATCATCAGGGCGGTAATTGTCCCTGATAAATCTCTCAAATTACATACTATTTCCCCTTCAGAAACGGTTGCAGATTTCCTACGTCAGGTCAGGGTACAACAGACTGAGATGTGTCTTAAACAGGAGGTTTTCCTACATATGGTAGCCCTGTAGGACCTTCCCCAGATAGACCTCTTTGCCAAGGCAAACAATTCAAAATGCAATATTTTGTACTCGCTGATGAGGGAGTATGGTGCCTTTAGCAGTCCATACCTTGGCTCATCCCTGGAACTTTCACCTAGCTTATGTGTTCCCTCCTTTCAGACTACAGCCACAGGTGATCCCGAAGATAGTGCGAAAAGAGATCAGCATTGTATTCATAGCTCATTTTGGCCTAGTAGATCCCGGTTTTCAGAATTGAAAAGGATAAGGAAAAAGGGGCCATGGCACCAAATATTTTGAATTTGCTTCATCAGGGTTTTATTCTCCATCCGAATCCAGCAAAGCTTCAACTTCCGGCATGGGTCTTTAAGGGGCCATCCCAAAACGAGGGGTGTTCAGTCAGAGTGATTAAAACTCTTATTGGACAGTCGTAAATTGGCTATCAGGCGCATCTATCCAACAATTTGCAAGTGTTTCTTCATTTTGTGAGTCTAACCAACTGAAGAAAAAAATATACCTGCAGTCCTCAAATTCCTGCAGGAATGGTTTGAGAAGGGTCTAGCAGTCAGTATGTTAAAGACTCGGGCTTCAGCTTTATGCGTTTTTCTAGACTACCAGTTGAGACAGGATCAACTAATCAGTTCTTTAAGGTGATTATCCGTAAAAAGCCAGCACCCTTAAAGGCTTTCCGATGTGGGACTTAACTAACATTTTGAAAGGGCTACTGGAACCTCCATTTGAGCCACTGGAGGAAGTACCAGAAAAGTGGTTGTGTTTGAAATTGTTTTCTGTTGGCATCAGCAAGGTGGCTAAGTGAGCTGCAAGCTCTATCGACGAAGGAACACTACTGCACAATTCTTCCAGATAAGACCATTATGAGACCTGATCCTTTGTTTTTGCCAAAGATTGCTATTTCATTCAATAAGTCCCAAGACATAGTGCTCCCGACATTACCTGCTGTGGCTGGAGCAGAGGAGAATCTCTCACTATTAGATCCATTTATTTAAAGAGCTCTAGAGAATGGCGAATAGCAGAACACCTTCGGCGGCAAGAAAAGAGGCCAGCTGCTTCAAAATCCACTATTTCCAGGTGGATAAAACAGACTAATATATCCAGAGGAGTTCATCTACCGCAGGTATAGCACATTCAACAGAAGCTATGTCCGCTTCCTGGGAAGAGAGGACAGGTGACTCTATAGAAGAAATCTGTAAAACTGAAATGTGGTCTTCATCCCACACCTTGCTTAAGCACTGTAGACTAGATCGCCTTTCTGCAAAATGTCAGCCCTTTGGTAGAAGGGTCTTACTTGGTTCCCTCCCATTGTCCTATGGTATACCTTATGTTATTTGATTAAATGATTAAGACTGAGATTGAGAGGAAGGGGTGGGGGTTTAACCTTTGTTCAGTTTGTGTTTCCTCCCAGGGGGAGGGACCGCTCTCTCCAAGGGGTCGTCCTGAAGGACTCGTAGAAAAACTCTTAAGTCTAACGGGGATTTTTTTTTTTCAACTTTAGGTCCTCCAGACCCCTAAACTATTTCACTGGGCACCATCACACCTCCCTTGCCCCATTACCTGTATCCCAAAAGCCCAGAGGGGCGCAGAAGAGCACACGGCCTGCATGGGCTATGCGGGCTGGTAGCCTTCAGAGCCAGGGGCCGGCTGCTCAGCCTCCATGCTCTTGTCTACCAGCCCCCACATAACGGTTGCCTAGGCTGGTTTTATCGGGGAGGGTGGGACCCTACACCAATTTTTTTCATTTTGGGGGGTTTAACTCTTGATTGTGTTAGGCCTCAAGAATATTACAACATTTTTGAACAATTACTATATGAAATATTACACTATAAGTACGCATAAAAGTTGTATTTCATTTGAAAATCACATAAAGCGCCATTTTAAGTTTGGGGTGTCTAGTGACATGTGGCACCATTATACTCAGGTGGAATGCAGCTTTTATATGCAATATGATTATCTTGAAAAACTTTTTGAAATACGTTTTTTGTTGTTATACAACAAAATTAAAAAAAATATATAATTTTTAAACTTTGTTTTTTTACATATTTCACTCAAAACTATTGAGAAAGTGCTGAAAAAGTTGCAAACAAGACATTTCATGTTAAAGCCCAGGTTTTTCTGAAAAAACGCAATATATACTTTTTCTGTAAATTTACTCCTGCAAAGATCACGGCTAAACATACATAGTGCAAGATGCTGGAGAAATGGCCTGGCAACAGAGGGTGAAACAATCACTAGGTAGGCTGGCAGTAAATGGATATTCCCACAGATTTGAGATCAGAGGTTGCCAAAAGGCATAAGGCTCCCATGCTTACCTTCTACCCATCCCCAACTCCTGCCAGCTAATTTGAGGAGAATTTGCTTGTGTATTTTGCCTCCAGAGTGGCCAGCTTCTGGATATTTTTGCTGACCTTTTAAATGAGAGGAGTGAGTTGAAGTGTTTCCCTAATAACTGAAATGTAACCTAAGATAAAGAATGCTGATGAAGTCATAAATAAATTAAATATAAAATGCTTAATGTCTTTCTGTAAGTGATCATAAAAAAAGGCTGTACTCCTCACCTAACAATGATGTAGTTCTTACAATGCACAGCAACTACATTTTTTTTTTTCCAGCACTCCTGACTCGGACTTTCCAGGACCATGTCATGCTTTTTACACAGACCAAGAAACAGGCACATCGTATGCATATTTTGTTAGGGCTGATGGGACTTCGGGTTGGTGAGCTTCATGGAAATCTCTCTCAAACTCAACGTCTGGAGGCCCTTAGGTAACAGAAGTGCCTCATAGATGTCATGTTACAGATCTAAAAGGCTGTTGTAATCACTGTTTGGTGTTTCTGTTTTTAGACGATTTAAAGATGAGCAGATTGATATTCTGGTTGCTACAGATGTTGCAGCTCGAGGTTTGGATATTCAAGGCGTAAAAACGGTGAGAATCCACTGTAACCTATAATATTAAAATACAGAGGTGTAATTCAGCATGCGTAGACTTCTGCTGTGCTGGTTTAATCGTGCACAGGGGATCGCACCTGCCCAGCGCAATAAATGTGATGCTAGTGCATTGTGGCTTTGGCGCATGGGCGCACTTAATGATGCACCAATTTGCCTCAGGCATTTGATTTCCATCATCATGTAAAAATGACATTTAATAAACCGGAACAAAACCCAGGATTTTGACTATTCTGGTTTGTGTTCCCTGCCCGCTATGTGAAGCCCCACCCAGAGGGCCCAGAAAAACATAAATAAAAGCATATGGTAATGTTCGGAAAACTGCTGTTTATGGCTATTGGCAGCGCCTGTCCCCAGCCGATCTGAATAATTCGGGGTGGGAGTGCACCTGTATTTACGTTGGCGAGGGGACCAGGATGGAGGTGAGTTTTGCAGCGTTCCACAGAGGTTTCACACAGTAGGGCATCGTTTAGATTTTAGCACCGTCCCCATTGGGTCTTGTTCCACTTTAAGTTCAGCACCACGTGGTCATCCTGTAGCCTAAGGGACCTGTTTTCTCACTCCAAAAATGGACTTGCATTTTGTCTTTAAAGTGCCTTTTTGGGCACAAGGAAATACAGTTTCTATTTTCTAACAGTTATTTTCTGCTAGAAAAGCATCTAATCCTTTTTTGAAGCTGTCTGCTGTTGATGCTGTAACAAGCTTCTGTGAGAGGCTGTTCCACAGATTTATAGTACTTATGGTAATGAGAGGATTGTCGCTTCCAAAGATTGAATCTTTGTTATTTCCAGGTGGAGGGGGTGTCCCCTTGACTTTAGAGAGGATTTTACCTGAAATGTTTTTCCCCATAATTTTTGTATTGGCCATTTTATATATGTATACAAGACTAAACGGATTTATTTCCCGTAATCTTTCTTCATAACTAAGATCCGTTGTTCCCGTCTCTCCTCTGCACCCTTTCCAAAATCCTTTCTATAAACTGAATAGCATATTCCTGGTGTGGGCGCACCAGTGGCTTGTAAAGAGGCAATATTACAGAAAAAAACACTACAAATTGTAAAATAAAGATTTTTTACTTTTTTGCACATATTCCACCCCAAAATATTGAGAATGCACTTAACAAAATGACAAACAATACATTTCACGTTAAAGCCCAGACCCAGGGTGGAATGGTCAAGACCTTGCAACCTTGGGGTCTAGGCTGTATTGCAAGGTCTTGACCCTTCCACCCCATGGCTTGCACATGAGGTTTAGGGCAACCTCAAGTAAGCTGCTCCCATTTTATCTATTGCATTGTATGTCCCAAATGGGGCTCTCATAGATTAGAGTTAGGACTGCACCCAAAGAGGCACCTTGGCGTGGTGGTGCAGCTTAAAGCGGACCTTCACTCTAAATAAGAGTCTATCTTATATGTTTCCCACACCCTGTACATACAGATTGCTCACATTAAAAATCATCCTACCTGCATCTACTGCATTTTATAAGCCTTTAAACATCCAAGATGGCGGCTTATGGAAGCTGCCATTTTTGCAGGCAGCCTGCAAACAGGAAGTGCCTGCAAACAGGAAGTGACTGTGCTGCTCTGCATTCTGGGACTGCGGACCTTTCCCTGACCCCAGCTCTGCTCTGTCTGAGCAAAGCACAGCTATAACCCGCCCCCCTGTATCTTATCCCACTCTCCTCTCCTCAGTAAGTGTAATGCTTCTGAGTCAAGATGGCGGCGCCCGTATCCTAAATTCCCGAACAGAGTTGCAGCCCAGTGGGGGAAAGTATAATAAATTAGTGAATAAACATGTAAAATATATTAATTTTAGATGCTGAGGAATTGTTTTTTAAGAGTTTGGGCTTTTCATTAAATCATAGTGAAGGTCCGGTTTAAGCATACTTTTGCAGATGTGTGTGACCGAGCCTGTTATTCTAAGCAGACAGCACGTCCTGCTCCAGACATAGTCCTTACATGTGGGTATACCTCCGCCTTCAGCGCCGTGCACTGCAGAATCATGAAGAAAACAAGCTCCTCCCGGCCCTACATATACCAAGGGACCTCCCACAAATCCCCAGATTCCTCTGCAGTGCTGAAACTGCGAAGACATGAAGTATCACGCTCTCGCAGGTGAGCGGGGCTTGACAGCCCGAGGCCCTGCGGGACTATTTCCACCCGTCCTCTTTGTGAGTAACATGCCTCCCAGCCTGGGCTGCGTTGGTCGGGTGAAGGTAGGCAGCACCTAGTGTGCTTACGGAACCATGCTCCACCGCAATCCCCATCCATGGGGTAGGCGGTCTAGGCTAATGGTGAGCCTCATAGTAGATGCCCCTCCCGCACCTTGCCCCACGCCCCATGTAGCGGTGAACCCTGAGTGCTGGATCACCTTCTTCCTTAGTTCCCCCCGTTAGTGGGGGGAAAAAGAGGGGGGGGGGTTGTGTACGTTGGCTTAATCTTGCCATATCACACGCCTTGCCTTAGCCCTATCGGTTTCCGGGGGTCAGAGCCGCGCTTTAATCTTTTTATTTTTACGTTGGCCGCAGCGCTTTTAAAAATATGTGACTTGGCGCGTCAGGCGGCTCTGTCTTGCGACGCCATGGCGTTTATTTCTGTCCTTTTCCTTGTCCTGTTTCGCGCTTAAGAGCTTTGCGCTCTCCGGGGTGGGTGTGGTCTGTTTTTGGCGCCTTCCGCGTCACCCACAGCTCTGGCCCGCCCTTCGAGGTTCGCTGCACCATTTTGTCGGTATTCCCGCACGCGCGTGGTCACGATCCTCCCTCTCCCTTGGTGCTGTAAGTGCCCTCGCGGGCGTTCCTTTTCTTCTCTCCTTGTGCTGCGCATGGTTCTGACACCCTCTCTTCTCCTTATGTCTTTCAGACGCCAAGCTTCCAGTGGCTTTTCCCGGCCTGATATATATATATATATATATATATATATATATATATATATATATATATATATATATATATATATATATAATATATCTCACGGGGTTATATTTAGATTCTCCCACATTCCCAGCGGGTATTGGGGCATCCAGGGTTGCTTACAGCATAAATCCCTACTGGCATATTCCTAGATTAATCACAATATGGAGGCATCTCAGAATTTGGTGTCCGCGGTCCCGCGGGGACAAGACCGGCTGTGTACCATGTGTAGACAACCCCACGCTGACGCTGACAGAGCACTGGTCTGCGGACCGTGTGCTGAACAAGCGCTGGCCCTGCAATCAGGTTTACCAGTAGCTGCACCTCGTTTCAATACACCTGTCTCCCCGGACTTGAAACTCACTCCCGATGAGTCGCACTCGAGCGGGGATGACCAGCAAGTGGTGCAGCGCAAGCTTCCCACCGCGGAGCAAATTATGTCGGGCTTGGCGGAGCGCTTGGGCGCTGGGAAGAAACGATCCCTGACGCCACCTAGCTATAGGTTTTCCACTGAAACCGAAGAATCTGCCGCTATGCAGGATCTTGATCAGTCTGAGGATGGTGATCTGTTCTCAGGGTCCAGTTCCCCAGACGAGTTGTTTTGGAACCGCGACGGTTCTGGCCCGGAGTCCTGGGGCCTGTGTGAAACTGACGAGTTACTCATTAAGATTTTTGAAGTACTGTCCATCTCTCCCCCGGGAGAGTCTCCTAAGCCCAAGAGGGAGAGTTTCCACACGGCGACGCCGCGCCTGGAATTTTTGGAGCAGGATCATTTCCAGTATCTCATATCTAAGGAATGGGAATCTCCTTGTAAACTTACAGGGGTTCCGGGGGTTTGGGACTGGAAGTTCCCCTTTCCCCAGGACTTGGTCGAACGATGGTCAGTTCCCCCAGAGGTGGATGCTCCAATCATTGGGGTTGTTAACCCTCCCTTCATGGCGGCCTCACCTTCTTGCACCCTTCGGGATGCTGAGGACCGGCGCATGGACAGATTGGCCTCCCATGCCTTCTCTTGCGTAGGGACGGCTCTGCGCCCGGTCTGTGCTGCGGCTGTTACCTCGGCCGCGAGGACACTGTTCAGGAAGATAATTGACCAGCAGCCAGAGGATCTCCCTTGTGAGGTCTTCAATGCACTGTCAGATTGTGACGTTTTTGTGAGATTAAAATGTGTGCCAGAGCCTCGGCCCTTGTGGTGGCTATTCGTCGCCTGCTTTGGCTGCGACAGTGGGGGGCTGACAATGATACTAAAAAGGTTCTTACTGGTATTCCCTTTAGAGGACGTCGCTTATTCGGGGCCAGGTTGGACCTTTTTGGCAAAAAGAGTAAGGCGCCCTTGCGCAGACGGTCGACCAGGCAGCCCAAGGGCAAGGACTTCCCGCCCCCTCCTTAGAACCAGAAGTGTGCTTCCAACTTTTTGGAGTGGAAGCTCGTCACAGGGGAGGTAGGCAGCACCCTGGTACCTCTGGCAGGTCAAAACCAAAATCTGCCAAAACCTCACAAGCATGAAGGGACGCCCTCACCCCGCGGGCGAGGAAACTGCCAAAGCACTTGGCTCTTATGGCGGGATGCCATGTTTCAGGCGATTTCAGGTTATGGACCACCTGGACGCGGGTCTTAAAAGAATGGAGTGTTCTAGGCAGTTCCCTTCAGAATTAGTCAGGGGTATTCTAGTCCCTGTTGTTTCCCTTAGTGATTTGACACAGGTAGAGTTTGGCCTGGAGGGGCTGGGCCTTCTTTTAGGTTGGCCTTGGCTGATAATTGCATTCACTCTGCTTTTCCTAGGGATGATGCAGTCTGCCTGGATCAGGCGCTCTAGACCTGGCATCTAGGATCCACGGGCTCTGCCTACTTGGTATACAGCTGTTGGGCCGCAGTCGCCCTTGTCAAGTGAACACCTTGATGCCCGTGAGGATCTTTTTTCCCCTCCGGTCCCTTGTTCCCCCTGGACGCCTAGTCCTTTTTGTTCAGCCGGTGTTGCAGGTCCATTCCATATATTAGGGTCCTGTCTGGGGTCCTTCCCCTGTTTCCCAGAGGGCTTGCCAAGGCGAGTATGGGAGCGCTTTCATGCTTATTCACCGGTGCGGTCTGCAATAGTTTCTATTAACTTAGGGCTGACTTGGAGTCGTTGGTTTGGTGCTTAGGCACATCTATTGCTTGGTGTAATCTGAGTCAGACTCTCCCTACGGGGTGGCATTTAGATGGGTCCAGGTTTCACCTTCCCTTCTGAATTGGGTGCCTTGGTATAGAGGGGGCCTTGTTCCCTGTGTAGTCTCATTACATTCACCTTGCGGCTGGTGGGCCTATTGCTGGTGGCCGAGGCTGTTCCTACCCCAGATGTCCTTGGGGCCTGCGGCTCCTTGGGTTACTTATCCTGGATGGGTTCCAACACCCCTGGAAATAGTTCAGTACGTTCCCCCGGTTTTTATGGGGGTTCCCTTTTGGTTGGTCTACTCATGGAAGTTGTCGATGGACATCACTTCCTTCTTGCTATCCCTGTAGATGGTCGCCATGGGGACCAAGTCTGGCAGGGTCACTAAAGGGGTTCTATTCCTTATGGATTTCCCCGAGGTACCTAAGGGGGGGACCCTTTAGGGGGGCCCATTTTCATAACATTGGTAGGTCTTCCCATTGTGCCTTGAGGGGCCCTGGCTTGCTGGCCGTTTTCCCTTAGGACTTGTCTCTTGAGGACTCGTCTCTTGAGGACTCTTGGTCTGTTTGGTCAGTGGCCTGTCCCAGCTTTATGGGAAAAAAGGGTCTCGGACCGGGTTGACCCGTCTTGTAGGGTCTGGTTCTGATCTAGTGGAGGTTTTTACACTCCTTGCGCTTCATTGGTATTGGCTCATTGGCTGTACTACTGTGCTGGGAAAGCCTTCCCTAGTGCCTCAATGAGCCGACTGGTTGGGGCCGTGGCCCAGTGACTGTTACAGAGACTCTGTCCGGGTTAAGGTCCTAATGCGTTGTCCTGGGTGATTGTTTCAGGACTCTCTGGCCTTGGTCATGGGGACCTAGTCTGGCCTTTTTTTGTACGGGTATTCTACCCTTTGTCTGACCCTTCTTACACCTTGCTAGGTGTGGGGTTCTGCACAGGCTTGCTGTGGCAAGGGTGAACTGTTGCACTGGGGGCCTTGAGTGGCCCTGTGTGGTTTGGTTCGCATTTTCTGCTGGAGACAGTTGTGCGGTGTGCCCTCTCTGGTGGGCTGTTATGCCTAGTCAGGCTCCTTACTACGTCATTCCCTTCACAGGGTTAGGACGATCGCTACTCTCCCTATCAGAAAGGTTCCCTCTGGGTGTCTCTTCCCCTTGGAGGGTTGGGTCTAGATCCCTCCCTTTTTTATTCTTCTCCCTTTTCCACCAGCTATGGTGGGAGTTGGCGCCCTAGTTGGATGACTGGGACTAGCTCCCTATTCCCTAGGGAATGAGGTCTTACCATGGGTACCAGAGTCCTTATGGCATGGTGGGAGTTGGTCCTCCAACTCAGTTCCTTGAGAGGCTCCAGGGCTCGCCCTGTTTGTCCTCGGTAGAGACTAGTTCAAGCTTCGGCGTTGAGCATTCCTCAGGGGTGGCTCAGGCGCATTCCCCAGAGAATTCTAAGCTCCCTTGAGGGGGAGGTTGCTTATCCTGTTGCCCTGCTAAAGGTTTTTTCCCTGGGGCCTATTCAGGTTCTTGTCTGAACTGTTCCCTGCCTCAGACGTCTCTTTCGGGGCGGGTGCCTCAGTCTGAGGCGTGTCATAGGAGATGGCTCTCTTTTTTACATTTTACAGCTTTTTATATCTGTACACCGTCTTGGCGAGGATGTGTCCGCCTTGCACCAAGCTTGAGTCCAGGCGGAGGGTTGTTATTCTTCTCTATTCCAGAACCTAGGGTCCTTGGACTGGTGTTCTGCTTACTCTGAGCTTAAAGGGGATCTGTATCCCTCGATAGGCGTTGGGGAACCTCTGGACTGCTTCCTGTCCAGGGTTGGGGCTATGCCCGTCGGGCTTATAGACGTCCCCATCCTTCCTGCAGCTGGATCTGGTTGCTCCCATGAATATGGGAAGCCGGTCGGACTGGTCTCGCTTGGCTTATTGTCCTTCTGAGCTATTGATTGTCATTTTGGCTCTTGAGGAGCCTCGTTAGCTCGTGTGTAGTTTTACGTTGGTCTCTCCGAGACCAGGGTTCGTATTCCCTGATGGGAAAGGTTCTATGGTTGCCATGGCTACCCTGTTATCGTTAGTAGCATGGTTAGGCCGTTATTCCGGCCTGTTTGTTAAGGGAGATTTATCCTCCTCTCTTGGTTTGGATTTCTTCTACCGGTGCTCGGTTTGGGCCTTATGCACTTGGTGGTTGAGCAGGCTGACTAGTTCTCTGCTCGTGTTTCGTTAGCCTTGTTAGGCCTCATAAGTTAAGTTAGAGCTTGCTCTAGTTGCTCCTGGTAGGAAGGTTACAGGCGGTAGCGCTGTTCTGGTTGGCTGTGCCTTTTTTCATGGGGATCCCACCCTACTTA
This sequence comes from Gastrophryne carolinensis, assembly GCA_027917425.1. NCBI lineage: Eukaryota > Metazoa > Chordata > Amphibia > Anura > Microhylidae > Gastrophryne > Gastrophryne carolinensis. The sequence goes on from CM051243.1 coordinate 115,287,104, forward strand.
TGGACACTGCTATTGGATGTCCCACATGTAAGGACTATATCTGGAGCAGGACGTGCTGTCTGCTTAGAATAATACAACTCTGTGAAGTACTCACCTGTAGAGTTGGTATTATATGCAGACAGCACGTCCTGCTCCACCCCTACCCTGATTCATCTTGTTCTGGATCCCCTGTGTGGTGATTATTATCTTGGATATTATTGCCAGTCTCTGGGTGGTTGTTTTCCTCCTGGCTTCTTCTCTCACTGCTTTTCAATGCTGGGGATTTGTGGGAGGTCCCTCGGTATATGTAGGGCCGGGAGGAGCTTGTTTTCTTCATGATTCTGCAGTGCACGGCGCTGAAGGCGGAGGTATACCCACATGTAAGGACTATGTCTGGAGCAGGACGTGCTGTCTGCATATAATACCAACTCTACAGGTGAGTACTTCACAGAGTTGTATTTTTACCAGATTTAGAGACAGATTATAGGTTGGTCTGCAAGATAACAGGGTTGAGTGCTGCAGCTCCTTTAAGTCTTTAGTAACCTAATTGCCCTGCTGACCCAGGTTAGTTATAAAATGGTCTGAGCAGCTGCCACTCCCCCTTTGTTCACTATTTTATATGTTTCCCACACTCTGTACATACAGATTGCTCACATTAAAAATCATCCTACCTGAATCTACTGCATGTTATGAGCTTTTAAACATCCAAGATGGCGGCTCATGGAACGTCAGGCAGCCTGAAAACAGGAAGTGCCTTCTGACTGTGCTGCTCTGCATTCTGTGATTGCTGACCTTTTCCTGACCCCAGCTCTGCTCTGTCTGTGCAAAGCACAGCTATAACCCGCCCCTTGAGCTTTATCCCACTCTCCTCTCCTTAGTAAGTGTGATGCTTCTGAGTCAAGATGGCGGTGCCCGTATCCTAAAGTCCTGAGCAGAGTTGCAGCCCAGTGGGGGAAAGAATAAGTAAGTGACTAAAAACTTAAAATATATTAATTTGAGATGCTGGGGAATCATTTTTTAAGGATTTGGGCTTTTCCATTAATTATGGTGAAGGTCCGGTTTAACAGGTAAGAATAAATGTAACATGGTGAAATGTATGTCTCCAATTAAAATCTCTGCGTCAAATGATTCAAAGTTTAATTCACCACAAACCGTTTTCTGCCTCTCATCTAATACATGTTACACTCTCTGCTGCTGTGTAAACACAGCTGAGTGGCCATTACATTACTTGATACATTGTACACTACATCAATGTCTCTCAAAATAACGTCTAGTTAGCTATGTTTACTTTGCAGCTAAAGGATGCAACTAATTTATTAGATGAGAGGCAGAGAACTGTCTGTAATAAAAATTCATTCAGCCCCTTGCCAGACCAGCTGGCAACTGATACTTGTCCTTCAATGATTTTTAGTGCAAAATTTGCAAATCTCTGGATATTTGACCATTTCAGACCCATCCTTTCTTGATTAATAGCTTTGTTTATTCCTTCAGGTGATAAATCTTACAATGCCTGCTACAATGAAGCACTATGTCCACAGAGTTGGCCGCACAGCTCGTGCGGGGAAGGCTGGGCGATCAGTGTCTTTAGTTGGTGAAGAAGAAAGGAAACTACTTAAGGATATTGTTAAGAATGCACAAGCCCCTGTGAAGGCCAGGATCCTCCCACAAGGTAAGGCTGGAAAAAAGCAACTTACGGAATTATCTGGGGTTCATATAGATAATTTTTATATATAGATTTTTTTTCAAAATAATGCAAATGTATTGATTGTCATCTCAGATGTCATCTCAAAGTTTCGTGACAGAATAACAAAAATGGAAAAGGAGATCTATGCAGTCTTGCAACTAGAGAAAGAGGAAAAGGAAATGCAGAAATCTGAGGTTCAGGTGAGTTGAGAATTGTGAACAGACTTTCATAGCGGATCTCTGGCATCATACAAATGATTGATGCTCAGCATTGATAGGTAACATAGTAACATATTATGTAAGGCTGAATAAAGACTTTAGTCCATCCAGTTCAGGTCTTGTTTTTGTTTCTTACGCTACTTCCCACGCTACTAACACAGTACATGGAAATCCCTACAGTTCTAAAAAAACATCAGGGAAAATGCGTGACTGTAGGTATTACTGGGTATGGTCATGGAGACTACAGGGAGCAGGCATTACTGGTAAGCAATATGCCTTTTGAGTATAGGACATTAGATCATTTAGTTCTAGTCCTTTATTTTCCACTTGTTTAGTTCATTTTAGTTTCTAAGGGGGCAGGCTTGCGCAACTACTGTATTTGTCGTCATATAGGACACTCTATTTTTCCCCCAAAAGTGGAGGGGGGAAAAAACAAAATACCCTTCCGTTGTTCACCTTCTCCAGCATGGAAATACACCTATTCTAAGTATGCAGCACGTCCTGCTCCAGATGATAATTCCCTACAGATGGGATTACCTCCGCCAGAGGGCACTGGACTGCAGATATAGCAAAAAGAGGCCCCTCCCGGTCCCATATATACCCAGAACCTCCCACAAATTCCCCAGTATCTTCTCTGCAGTCAGCTGCGAAGGACAACAAGATGGCTTCTCTTCTCGCAGGTGAGCGGGGACATCTCTCTATTATGCCTCCCAGCTTTGGCTGCGCTGGTCGGGTGATGGTAGGCAGCACCTCTTACAGGTGTTTTTGGGAGCCTTGCTCCAACCGCAATACCCCACCAAAGGTTAGGCGGTGCAGGTTATGGTGAACCTGGTTTGGGATGCCCCTTCCGACTCTCGCCCCCCCGCCCTGGTCATCGGTGGGTCTCCTTCTCATGTCTCGGGGCTCCGCACCCTGATTTCTCCTGGTGTCATTTTTATTTTCTCAAAACATCCTTCGAGCAGTATACGCCTGAGACCTCCGGGCTCCTCCTACCAATTTGGAACACCTGGCCACCAGACAGAATAAAATCTTGACTCCTCCTCCCATTCCTCAGTTGTTTTCGTTTTCCTCCATGAGGTAGGAAGCCAGACCACTAGCTCCTGAACCAGGAAGGTTTAGGTAAGTATTTCCGGCGCTGTGGGCCTTTGCAGGGGGCTCATTTCTTCGTCCAGGAGGCTTGTATTGTTGCCTGGGGCCCGGGATACCCTCAGGATTTTTAGGCCAAGAATCCCATTCTTTGAATTTTTAAAAAGGGGGGTAAGCTTTATTTTCCCTCTTACTGAGGATGACTGTTTGGAAGAAGCTGGGGTGGCCGGCCTTAAAATAGTATTTATTATGTTGTGATGGCTCAGAGGAAGCTTTTTCCTGAGAATTGGTTGCACTGGATATGTTTTATTCATTTGTGTTTGAATGTTTATTTTCACATTGTACCTTTAAGAGGCGGGAAAGAGAGGTGAATGACTCTTCTCTCTCTTAAGAAACAAAGGGGGGTGGCAGCCGCTCAGACCATTTTATAACTAACCTGGGAGGTGCACGTTAGCAGGGCAATTAGTACACACAAGTCTTAAAGGAGCCACAGCACTCAACCCTGTCAGCTTGCAGGCCAGCCTATAATCTGTCTCTAAACTTGGTTAAAAACAGAGGACTCGGTCACACACATCTGCAGAAGTATGCTTAAGCTGCACCACTACGCCAAAGTGCCTCTGTGGGGTGCAGTCCTAACTCTAATCTCTGAGAGCCCATCTGGGACATACAGTGCAATAGATAAATTGGGAGCAGGCTTACCTGAGGTTGCCCTAAACCTCTAAAGTGCAAGCCATGGGGTGGAAGGGTCAAAGACCTTGCAATACAGCCTAGACCCCACACACCATGTGCCTGCACAAATTCAAAAGAAACAAAGGGGGGTGGCAGCCGCTCAGACCATTTTATAACTAACCTGGGAGGTGCACGTTAGCAGGGCAATTAGTACACACAAGTCTTAAAGGAGCCACAGCACTCAACCCTCTCCACTCTTCTCTCTCTTACCCGCCTGACATTACTACAACGCCGATGCCGCTTACCTCAGTGTCAGCGGCCAGGTAGCATTCGGCCCGGGGGATCGTTCGGCGGCAGTGCAGCCAACCATCGCGCGTTCCTCCACAGGCGGGACGCCCTCCCCTTCCTCTTCCTCCATGGCAGCGACAGCATTCCCTGGCGCGCGAGCGGAAATTAGAACTTACTTGCTTTTGGAAGGAAGGGGAGGGGAGTCTGCTTCTTCCACCGGAATCCGTGAGGTTTTTCCACGGATTTCCGGGAATCCTGCCTGGGAAGAAACACGTTTTGTCTTAAAGGGACAGCACCAGTGTCTTTCCATCATTGATATTGGCCTACCTCTTGATTTCCAGCAAATAGAGGGTTAAAAGAAATTAAGGGGATTTCGCTCCTGCCCTATTTAGAAGGATTCAGGAAGCTAATTCCCCTGGTGCCTCATACCAGAAGATGGCGGATCAGGCAGAGAACATTTGCATTGTGGAAATGCCGGACCCAGAGGGAAAAAGCATCCACAGATTTAATAAATGCAGACCAAGATCCAGAACCAGCTAATCTGTCTGCTGCCGGTTCTGGGACTAGGAGGCACAGCTCTGCCCGGTGAGTTAATATATATTTATATATGTAATGTATTCTAAGTATACAGTACGTCCTGCTCCAGATATAATACTTACAATTGGGTTATCCTCCGCCAGAGGGAGCTGTGCACTGCAGACATGCAAAAAACAGGCTCCTCCCGGCCCTTCATATACCCAGGGACCTCCCACAAATCCCCATATTTCTCTGCAGTGCTGACTGCGAAGACATGAAGTATCACTCTCGCAGGTGAGCGGGGCTATTACAGCCTGCGGCCCTGTTGGACTATTCCCACCCGTCCTCCTTGTGATGTGCCTCCCAGCCTAGGCTGCGCTGGTCGGGTGAAGGTAGGCAGCACCATGTGTGCTTAACGGAGCCATGCTCCACCGCAGTCCCCCACCATAGGGTAGGCGGTTTAGGCTGATGGTGAGCCTCATAGTGGATGTCCCTCCCGCATTCTTGTCCCATGCCCCGTGTAGAGGTGGACCCTGTGTAAAGGGTCGCCGTCCTCCCTTGTTTCCCCCCGTATTCGGGGGGAAAAGAAGGGGGTGTGTGTGTGTAGTCCGTTGGTGGTCTCAGTGTACAGTATTGTCACGCTTATGGCCGTGCTTTTGCCCCTGATCGGCAACTGGGTGTCAGAGCCGCGCTGCCTTTCTAGTTTGACCCTCTCAATTTTACTTGCAATAGTCTACAGCATGTCCTGCGTTATTATGCATACATCTTGGGCAGGAAACTACATTTTTGCACGCCTATGGGCGTTAGAATGGTGGCGGTGTATTGAGACTTCATGAGTATCCACTAGCAGATGCCCTTACTGGCACACTCTATGCTTAGCTTGCCGAGCCTTTACACGGCTGCTTCAGAGTTTCGCGCTCTTTGGGGGAGGCCGGGACCCGGTGTGGCGCGCTCCGTGTCACGCCCAGTTTAGACCCGCCCTCCGAGGTTCGGCTGGCGCCATTTTGTTCATCCCCGCGCGCGTGTTGGCGGTCCCTCTCCTCCCCAGATCGGTGAGTGCCCTTGTTGGCGTTTTCATTATTAGTACTCTTCTGTGGCGCATGGCCCTGACACCCCTTATTCTCCTTCTGTCTTTCAGACCTTGAAGATTCCGGTGGCTTCTCCCGGCCTAACATATATTGTAGCGGGCATACAATTTCTCCCACATTTACCTAGCCGGTCTTTGGGACATCCAGGGTGGCCTATTGCGTAAATCCCTACTGGTATATTACATTAACAATCACCATATGGAGGCATCTCAGTATTATGTGACCGGGATCCCTCCGGGACAAGACCAGCTGTGTACAGCATGTGGACTGCCCCACGCTGATGCGGACAGAGCACGGGTCTGCGGACCATGTGCTGAACAAGCACTGGCCCTGCAATCAGGGTTGCCAGTGGCTGCGCCTCGTTTCAATACACCTCTCTCCCCGTGCTTAAATCTCACTCCTGATGAGTCGCACTCGAGCGGGAATGAACAGCAAGTCGTGCCGCGCAGACTGCCTACGGCCGAGAAGGTGATTTCGAGTTTGGCTGAGCGCTTGGGCCCTGGTAAGAAGCGGTCCCTGACGCCTCCTGTTTTGCCCATTCCTTCTGAATCTGAGGAGTTCACTACTGAGCAGGGTTTTGCTCTTTATGATGGTCGGCTATTCTCTGGCTCATCGGACGAGGGGCTGAGGAGTCATGATGATCCGGGCCCTGGTTCCTGGGGCCTGTGTGACACCGACGAATTACTGATAAAGATCTTCGAGGTCTTGTCTATCTCTATCCCTGGTGAGGCCTCTAGGCCTAGAAGGGAGAGTTTCCATACAGTGCTGCCGCGTTTGGAATTTCTGGAGCAGGATCACTTCCAGGCTCTTGTACTCAAAGAATGGCAATGCCCTAGTAAACTTCCAGGGGTTCCAGGGGACTGGGATTGGAAATACCCTTTTCCCCCTGAGGTGGTTAACTGCTGGTCATCACCTCCCGTGGTGGATGCACCGATCATTGGGGTTCTTAAACCCCCCTTTATTGTGGCCCCTAGTTATCGTACCCTTCGGGATGCTGAGGACCGGCGCATTGATAGACTGGCTTCCCATGCCTTTTCTTGTGCAGGGACGACTCTGCGCCCGGTCTGTGCCGCGGCTATCGCTGCAGTGGCCACTAGGACCCTCATCAGAAAGCTGATTGATCATCAACCTGAGGATCTCCCCTGGGAGGTGTTTAATGCTTTCTCCAGTTGTGATGTATTTGTAAGATTTATCCTTTTGGCGCTGGATGACACCATCAGCATGTGCGCTAGAACTTCCGCCCTTGCTGTAGCTATACGCCGACTGGTCTGGCTGCGACAGTGGGGTGTTGACAATGCTACGAAAAAGATTCTTACTGGGCTTCCCTTTAGAGGGCGACGCCTATTCGGGGCCCGTCTGGACCTGTTTGGAAAAATGGGCAAAACACCCCTTTACAGAAGGCGGCCTCGGCCTCGAGGCAGGGGCACCCCTCCACCCCCCTATGTTAGCGTCAAACCAGAACCAGTGGTGTCCTTCCAGCTTTTTGGTATAGATCCCTGCCCCAGGAGTGGCAGACAACTACCTGGTCCCTCCGGCAGGACTAAGTCCAAGCCTGTTACCAAAACCCCCCAAGCATGATGGGGCGCCCTCGCCCGCTCGGACGAGGGGATGGCCGCAGCTCCTTGCCCCTATCAGGAGGCTGCAAGTTTCCTCTGGTTGCAGGATAGTGTCTGCTGGGCGGCCCCTTCCAGAGATATTCAGGATGCTTCTGGTCCCTGCCTCTCTTCTTGTCTTGGAGCAGGCCACGCGCGATCTGCGAGGTCTGGGGTCACCTGCTGGTTGCCCTTAACAGACAGAGGCAGGGGCCTCTACACTAACCTTTCCACATTCCTCCAAACGGATGAGACACTCTGTCCATTATGGCCTCCATAGGTGAGGCAATTTACATTCACAGGCGGCCTTATTGCATGGTTTCTCTGAGTTGGGCCGTCAGTGCCCTGTGTCCAGAGACCTCTTGCGTCGGTAGGGACTTAGGACGCTTAATTCCTTGCCATTGTGCCTTCCGGGCAGCAAGGACCTCGCAGGTTAGTGTTGGTGCTCCAACACTGTTGATTGTGGCCTTATTTTCTGCCCTTTGTTCTGCTCCCCGAGTGATCGCTTAGGCCAGTGGTTCCCAACCCTGTCCTCAAGGCACACCAACATGTCATGTTTTTTGGATCTCCAAATAGCCAGCTCTATTGCTCTGCAGCTGCACTAATTACTCCACCTGTGCATCTTTGTGGAGATCTGCAAAACCTGGCCTGTTGGTGTGCCTTGAGGACAGGGTTGGGAACCACTGGCTTAGGTGATGACGGGGGTGATTTCTCTACTGAGACCAAGGAGGCGTCCGCACGAGGAACTGCTTGGCCATCCCTCTTTGCTTCCCAATCCCTGCATCGGGCCGGGCTTGTTACTCCGTTGGCGGTGTCCTTTGGGAGTCTTTGGCTGGGTGTTCACCCACCTCAATTCCTCCCTTTTCCCTTGGTGGTATCTTCCTTACTAGGGATGAACTTGGATTCGGTTCATACGGGAACCTGCTTCCTTGACTATAAATGGACAATCTGTTTTGTAGGAGCTCGGTCCCTCTGGATGTTCCTGTCTCTTCTCCAGGCTGGATTACAGCTGGCGGGCCTGTTGGTGGCTGTTCAAAGATTGTCCCCTATGTTCAGAGCCCTTAGGCTCCTCTGCTACTCATATTGTAAATGCTGGACTGAGGTTCCAGCTTCCCTGGAGCTGGGTCTGTTTACCCTTCCACCTTGGTACGGTGGTTACCCTTGAGACTGAGGTACTAGGGTTACCAATCAGGGGGCGCCCCCTTCCTTGCATCTTCCTGCGGTTGGATTCCAAATCTATCAGGTCGATGGAGGGGGGACTTTTTTCTCCCAAATTCCCCTGTGGTTCCGGGGGTCGTGGAGCCTTTAGGGGTCCTTCCACCTGTCTATTTTGGAAGAGGTAGGCCTTCAGGTTGGCTCTGTATCGCTGGACTTCTCCCTTGCGGGATTGGTCTATTTGGGGGCCCCTTGATCTGTCTGACGACAGTGGCCTGTATTAATTACCTGCGTGGACTTGGAAGCCGGATGATCCCCCGGGAAGGTATCTGATCCTGATCTGGGTGAAGGGCAGAGTTCCCTGCATATCTGCATATCTGCGATGTTCGCTCCGGTGGATGTCCTTCTGCGACAGGATGTGTTATTTCTTGTGTCTCCATGTGATCTGTCTAGTGTGGATCTTCTGGGCCCGCCACCTTCATGGGTCCTGGGGCCTTGTTTCCCTGTCTCAGATTGTTCTGTCCTTGGTCATGAGGCTTTGTGACTTTATGCTGGACATTCTGTTTCTCTGTTTTTATCCTCATTCACCCTGCTGGAAACAGGGTTCTGTGCAAGTTTGCTGCTGGAAGGGGGAACCAGTGATACTGACGGCCCTTGGGTGGCCTAGTGGAGTGTGGTTGCAGATGTGGTTATGTGGACAGCGGACCTGTACGTCCAGTCAGGAGTGCTGGCCTGCTCACTCAGGCCCTCCCTTTTCTATTTCACCCCTATCTACAGACTCTGGTCTGGATGGTCTGATGGTTGGTTTATCCACCTTGTTGGAAGTGGGTGCACCTTCATGGGTGTCTGTGACTTCTGGGAACCTAGGTTTTGGCTTCTTCTGCCTCTTTTTCCGTCTATTGTGGGATAGTCTTATCATATTGATTGGGTTGAGTTTTTGGTCTCTCCCCTGTGGGCGAGCTCTATTCCCAGGGTTATATAGTTATTACAACATGGGTTGGAGTTGGCTCTCCTACTTGGTGCCCTGGTGGCTCAGGCTCTGTTCCTGGCCGTTTTCTGCAAAGTCTTGCTCAGTCCTTGCCTGGGTTGACTTTCTTTCAGGGATTGCTCAGTGACATCCCCCACTTAGTTCTAGGGTACCTGTTGGGATTGATTTCTATTCGGTTTGCTTGCGGGGTGTTCCCCTTTGGCTCTATTCTGGATGCTGTCTGACTGTTCTTATCCATAAGGTTGCCCTTCTGGGGTTGTTACCTTAGCCGGCCGTGCGCCTGAGCAGGCGGATCTGTTTAGCTAGCCCTCGTTTTTCCTTACTGTATCTTCAACGAGATGAGGTGGCGTTTCGCCTTACGCCGGTCATTCTGGCGGACACCAAGGTGGTGTCTTAGGCTCAGTTATTAAGACATTATCCTTCTTCTGGGATTTATTCCTTGTAATGCTGAGGCACGGGAATATATTTTCCCTCAATAGCTGCTGGAATTTTTTTCCTGGATTGTCTCCTGTCCTTTAGGGGACTGATGTTCCTCGGGGTTGTGGGCACTTACATCTGGATGTGCCTGATCTCGTCTGCCTCTAGGGGTTGGGCGGCCTTGGGCCTGGCCTTTACCTGTATGAGATGTCCCTTCTGGTCCTGGGGAAGACTTGGCTTCTTCCTGGGCTACTATTCTTGGTGTGCCACACACCCCGCTTCACTTTTAAATATTCTTCACTTATTGGGTTAACTCACCGCCAGGTGACGCTGTGCAGAGAGGAAGTCTTGTAACGAGCCCCCTTCCGGCCTATATATACCTGGTACTTCCCTTCAATCACCAGTATTTTTCTCTCTGTTTGACAACAAGACAGAAGATTGAAGTCTCCTGCTTACAGGTAGCCGGGGTCTTACCCCCGCACCCCCCTTTTGGTCTATTTCTGCCCGGTTTGAGTGTTTATACCTTGATGGTGGAATGGAAGCCTCCCAGCCTAGGCTGCTCACTGGGCAAATGGTAGATGGCACTATAGGTGCCTAGGAGCTTATCTCCTCCGCTCGACCCCCTCTTTTGGGGGCAATGCGGCTATCCGGCATGGTGATCCGGAAATGGGATGCCCCTGTCCCGAGGGTCCCCGTAGCCCCTTTCTCTCCCGTTACGGTCCCTTCTCCCTTCACTATGGGGGGGGTGTTAGAGGGTTGTGTATTATGTGTGTGTTTTTCACAGTATAACTTTATTACAACATGTGTGTTTTTACGTTATGCATTGAGCTTACTGCACAGCATGTGTGCACTCTTTTCCCTCCCGGCCAGATCTGTTTTTATAGTCCTGGCCGGTTTGTGTGTTTAGGTCAGCTTGGGGCGGTTGGGCGGACCGCGCTGGGCAGGTTGGCTTGCCGCCTGAGTTTCCACAGCCCCCTCCCGCCTCCCCCCTTCCCCGCTGGTCTCCTTGCGGCCACTGTATGAGGTCTGCTGTTGCATGGCTGCGCTATGCTGTTTCCTCTCCTCCTACTCCCCCCTCTTTCATCTCCCCCCTCCGCTGCCTCCTGCCTTGTGTGCGTGTGTAGTGGCTCATCTGGTGTAATTCCCAGATGATTTGGCCGCACTGATCGAGCTTAGGGGGCGGGTCCCGGTGACGCGGCGACGGGGGCGTGGCGCCGGTGGTAGCGTCATGCGGCGGCCCCAGCTTCACTTCCTTCCTTTCAAGTTCAAAAGGGAAGTCATGTGGGGGGGGCGCGGCCGCACTTGGTTTCATTTTCCTGTGCTGCTGGCTGCTGCTTCGTCCCTCCGGTTGCTGCTCTCGGCCCTTTCAGGTAAGCGGCCCCACCCTGGTGGGGCCGTTGAGTTGGAGTTAAATATCTATCATGTGTAGATATGGGGGTGAGTGGTTTTTGTTAAGGAGGCATCATGTTTTTGAATGTATTAAGGGGCAGGGCTTTTGGTCTTTTCTTGCTCATTTAAAGGCACTTTGCCATGCATACATGGGTTTTTGGCTTGTTACACGCATGTGGGGATCTGATTGTGGTTTTTTCTTTTCCTTACAGATCCCGGGATCCCTGTTTATGGTGGCCCTCCGGCTCTATGTTGCTTGGCTAGTCTTTATTTAAAAAAAAAAAATAAAAAAAAAAAATAAATTGGGATATTTTTATATTTAAGAATATACATATATAATCTATATATATACATATAGATTATTAAGGGGGACCTTCCTTTTAAAAAAAAAAAAATCCTCCCTTCCGGGACATTTACAAACAAGGGGGCATCCCGGGTTGGCTTATGCCTTAAAGCCCAAAAAAATTGCGAATACCATAAATCACCATATGGAGGCTTCCGTTATTGCCGGAAACGGTTCTTCTGAGCCATTCGGGGGGTGCATAAGTTGTGGGGCTCTGCTCCCAGCTGATGTCTTTATTTGCACTGCATTGCGCGTCAGTTTGTTGCTTCAGCTGCTGGCCCGTCGCAGCCTTCATCATCTCCTACCTCTCCCTCCCTGTTCCGGACCCCACATGACACTGTCAAAAGTGGGGATTCGCAATCCGAGGTGGCGGCACGGTCGGCCAGCCCCCGGAAAGTAGTGCCCGTTAAAGCAGGGTTAAAGGCCCCTACAAAACGGAAGCACCTGACTCCGGTTCCTTCGGCTCCACAGGACGAGTTATGTGAGCCTGTGGAATGGTCCGATGGATCCCCGGATGAGGAAGAATTCCTGTTGGAGTCAGATGAGCCTGCAGATCAGCTTGAGGCTGATGCGATTGGCGATTGGTCGGCGGGGGTTGCTTTTGACACCCCCTCCATTCTGGCTCAAATGTTTAAAATTTTGAATTTAGATCCGCCTGAGGCTGTCACCCTGCCAAAGGGTCAGTTGTTTGATGAGCCTCAGCCGCGTTGGGTTTTTCCCAGACAACACCACTTTGAGAGGGTGGTCCTTAAGGAATGGGAACATCCCACGCGGTTATCTGGAATCCCTTCCAGTTGGGAAAAGCGTTATCCTTTTCCGCCAGAGTTGGTGAAGCTTTGGTCTGTCCCTCCTGACGTCGATACCCCTGTGCTACGGCTCTCCAGCACGGCTATGGTACAGTCTGCTGAGACCACTGTCCCTAAAGATGGGGAAGATCGTCGGATTGACCAATACGCCCGCCATGGTTTTATTTATTCCGGGTCAGCGATGCGCCCGGTGTGTGCTTCAGCCCTTCTCCTGTTGGCGATTAGGTCTTTAATTCAGGGGCTATATGAGGGTCTCAATCCCGCTTGTAAAGAGTTTACTGCGCTTAAGCAGTGTGAATCTTTTGTGTCCTATGTCCTATCCGCTCAGGACGATGCGCTGGCTATGAGTAGCAAGGCAGTGGCTATGCTGGTGGCTATTCGCCGGTCAGTATGGCTGCGTCAGTGGTCGGCGGACGCAGTTTCTAAAAAGGTGCTCACAGCGCTCCCCTTTTTGGGGTTACGTCTGTTTGGGGAGAAAATTGATTCAGTCGCAAAGGGTGGTAAGATGCCACAACGCAAGAGGCCTCGTGGTCCCTTTAGGGGGGCAGGTTCCGGTAGGCCTTCCTTTCGAGGATTCAGAGCGGGTAGGGGGGCTTCCTTTCCCGCTACCAGAGGTGCAGGTTGGACTCGGGGGAGGGGCCGTGGCCGGCCCACTCAGTCCTGGGGCACCAAGCCCAAGCCTGCTGATAAGCCCGCTCAGCAATGACTATTGCGACACTTCTCCCAGGTTTGGAACCAAGAGGTTCCAGGCAGATGGATCCAGGAAGTAGTGTCGTCCGGTTACGACCTGGAATTCGAGTCTCGCCCTCCTTCACGGTTCTTTCGGTCTCGGGTGCCCATCGATCCTTTGGCCACGCAGGGGCTCCTGGCGTCGGTAAGGAATCTGTTAGAGATGGCGGTCATCCGGCCGGTGCCGCGCTTAGAGATGGGCCTCGGTTTCTACTCCAATCTTTTCGCAGTCCCCAAGAAAGATGGGTCAGTTCGTCCCGGCCTGGACTCTCATCAACACAGTGTGTTTCTTCCTTTTGCTCAAATTCACACGAGAACGCTTCAGCTTTTTCTGTCAGCGTCTTGGGACCAGCAGCCTCGGTCGCTGGATCAGTCCTTCCAGTTGTCCTCCCGGGTCCGGCAGTCCCTCCTGTGGTGGTTGGTCTCGACCAATCTTGTGTAGGGCAGGTCTTTCCTGACCCCCCTTTGGGAAATTGTCACCACGGACGCCAGTCTGTCGGGATGGGGCGGATTCTGGAAGGAGGGGCAGTGGGGACCTCAGGAGGCCCACTTACCCACCAATATTCTGGAGCTGAGAACCATCCGTCGGGTGCTTGCTCTCCTGACTCAGCACGTTCTGGGCCCTCCGGTCCAGGTGCGTTCAGACAAACAAACAGCGGTGGCTTACATCAGTCATCAGGGAGGGACTCGCAGTCTGAGTGCTCTCAGAGAAGTGTCCCTGATCCTGACCTGGGCAGAGGCCCATGTTCCTTGTCTCTCGGCGGTATACCTTCCAGGGGTGGAGAACCGGGTAGCGGACCGGTTGAGCAGGGGCTTTCCCCGTCTGGGAGAATGGGCTCTCCATCCTTGGGTGTTTCGCTCACTGTGTCTCCGATGGGGGACCCCGGAGGTGGACCCGTTTGCCTCTCGTCACAATCACAGGCTCCCGAACTTCTTGTCGCTCTCCCAGGATTCTCTGGCTCTGGCAGTGGACGCCATGTCCCTGAGCTGGGGAGTTCTGGGATTTCTATACCTGTTTCCTCCAATACCCATGCTGGGCAGGGTGCTTCGGAAGTTGGCTCTGGAAAAGGTGTCCGCCGTTCTCATGGCCCCAAGGTGGCCAAGGCGAGTGTGGTTCGCAGACGTCGTTCGGCTGGCAGTGGACCAGTTCGTTCTGCCTCTTCGGCCCGATCTGCTCACTCAGGGGCGATTGTGTTACCCCAATTTACCAGCGCTGGGTTTGACGGCCTGGCTGCTGAAACCTCCATCCTGAAGGAGGAGGGTCTTTCTGATTCAGTCGTTAGGACTCTGATCAGTGCCCGGAAGAGGTCTTCGTCTATCATCTACTATAGGACTTGGAAAGCCTATATCGCTTGGTGTGAGATAAGATCTTTTCCTTGTAGGGTCTTTTCGGTCTCCAGGATTCTGGAGTTTTTACAGTCAGGGCTGGACTCTGGTCTTCAGCTTAGTACGTTGAAAGGGCAAGTTTCTGCCTTATCTATCTTTTTTCAGAAGCGTGTTGCGCTTCAGTCTTTAGTTAAAACTTTTTTCCAGGGGGTTACGCATGTGCGGCCTCCCAGGAAACCATTACTCCCGGTTTGGGATTTGAATTTGGTTCTTTCTGCTCTTCAGGCTCCTCCTTGTGAGCCTTTGCAAGATATTGCTTTGTCTACCCTGACTCAGAAGATTGTCTTCTTGGTAGCGATCACTTTGGTCCGGCGTGTCTCAGAATTGGCGGCCTTGTCTATCCAGGCGCCTTACTTTGAGAGGCATCAGGATAAAGTGGTCTTTCGGTTCAAGCCAGACTTTCTTCCTAAGGTTGTTTCTGCTTTTCATTTGAACCAAGATATTGTTCTCCCCTCCTTATGTCCTAATCCTAAGAATGACAAAGAGAGGGTTTTGCATTGTTTGGATGTAGTACGCTGTGTTAAGTACTACTTGATTATCACGTCTCCTTTTCGTAGGACGGATTCCTTTTTTGTTGTGCCCCATGGGCCTAAGAAGGGTTTGGCACCAGCCAAATCTGCCATTAGCAAGTGGATACGTCAGGCCGTTACGGCGGCCTATTCTGCTAAGGGGAAAGTTCCCCCTTTTCGTATCACTGCTCATTCTACTCGCGCCATTGGGGCGTCTTGGGCTTTTCAGCACCAAGCTTCTGTTGAACAAGTTTGTAAGGCCGCCACTTGGTCTTCTGTTCATACTTTTTCTAAGTTTTACAAGGTTGATGTGCGAGCCTCAGCGGATGCTGTTTTTGGCCGCAAAGTTCTGCAGACTGCAGTCATTTAAGTTATGCTTCACCTGGCCTTGAGATGCCCATCCCTTGTGGACACTGCTTTTGGATGTCCCAATAAGTGAAGAATATTTAAAAGTGAAGCGGGGTGTGTGGCACACCAAGAATAATACCATTTTGTGAGTACTCACCTGAAAAATGGATATTGTTGGTGTGCCACACACACCGCTTCACTCCCACCCTTTTCGTTATTTCCGAAGCCTTTATATGGTGAAGCTTTTTATTTATATCAAATTGATTTTGAGGTTACCGGTAAAATACTGGTACCTTGTCTTTCTGCTTTTTTAATATACTGGTGATTGAAGGGAGGTACCAGGTATATATAGGCCGGAAGAGGGCTCGTTACAAGACTTCCTCTCTGCACAGCGTCACCTGGCGGTGAGTTAACCCAATAAGTGAAGAATATTTAAAAGTGAAGCGGGGTGTGTGGCACACCAACAATATCCATTTTTCAGGTGAGTACTCACAAAATGGTATTTTTAGTTTTGGCTCTTGTTAGGCTTCTACTCAAGCCTATTCCTTCAGGGGAAGAGTTCTTTTCTTTTTATTCTGATTACTGTATATACTCGTATAGGTCGACCCGAATATAAGCCGAGACACACACACAGAAAGGGACACACACACACAGAAAGGGACACACACACACACACAGAAAGGGACACACACACACAGAAAGGGACACACACACACACACACAGAAAGAGAAACACACACACACACAGAAAGAGAAACACACACACACACAGAGAAACACACACACACACACACACTGTGGGTACCTGCTGCCGCCGCTCTCGGACGCGCAGGTGTCGGGGGTCAGGGTTTGGCCGAGGTTACCCTGCAGAGGGGCAGCGGGGTCCCCCTCCCCTCCTCCTCCTGCCGGTCGCTCGGCACACAACACCCTCCATTCAGCTCCGCCTGGCAGCCGCCGCCGTTCTCATACCCACACCAGCACTTCCTGGCTGTTGCACGCTGGTCGTCGGTGGGCGTGCCCCATATGGCCGGCGTCCAATGAAAACATTGGACGCCGCCCATTGACGACCAGTGCGCAGCAGCCTGGAAGTGCCGGTCAGTGTGTGAGTGTGTGTGCGTGTTTGTGTGTATGAGAGCGGCGGCGGCAGCAGCGGGTACAGCAGGGACCCGCAGCGGCTGCCCCTCACCCTTCAGCATCTGTTGGGTTCAGGGTTGCGGCCTTCCCTGGCAGTCCACCCCTGGACTCGAGTATAAGCCGAGGCGGCTTTTTTCAGCCCAAAAAGTGGGCTGAAAAACTCGGCTTATACTCGAGTATATACGGTACACTGGTGCCTTGGTATCTTGGGACTTTCAGCACCTGTTTTCTTGTTCCTACCCTTTCAAGGGCTGATTCTTTGTTGACATTAGAGCTTTTGCTCGTGTCGCTCTTGGTAGTGAGGTGTTGCAGGTGACAGTGCTTTCAACTGTCTGCTGTGGCCTTCTTTGTTGGGGATCCCACACTGTTCTATGGACACTGCTATTGGATGTCCCAATTGTAAGTATATCTGGAGCAGGACATACTGTATACTTAGAATACTACAATTCTGTGAAATACTCACCTGTAGAATTGGTATTATACGTATACAGTACGTCCTGCTCCACCCCACCCTGGTTTGCATTATTCTGGATCCCCTGTTTGGTGATTGTTGTTATTGTTATCATTACCAGTTGTTTTGGTGGTTTGTTTCTCCCGGCTTCTGGTTCACTGCTTTTCAATGCTGGGGATTTGTGGGAGGTCCCTGTGTATATGAAGGGCCGGGAGGAGCCTGTTTTTTGCATGTCTGCAGTACACAGCACCCTCTGGCGGAGGATTACCCAATTGTAAGTATTATATCTGGAGCAGGACGTACTGTATACGTATAATACCAATTCTACAGGTGAGTATTTCACAGAATTGTATTTTTATTGTCTTTTAGTCAAGACCCCGGATAAAACTCATTAAAGTGTACCTAAAATCTTCTTTGAGATCTAAATCACTAAAGAAGGGCATGAGATACCTTATATGTGAGAATAATTCATATAAGAAAACCCCTATGTCCATACTGCATGGAAAAGATGGTTGTACGGAACAAGAATCCACTTTGTTTCAAGATGGGAAATGTTTCTTAAATCTTTCACCATTTCTAACATGGGCCAGATATTATACATAAGGTTTAGGTAGCCAGGTTAGTTTTTTTCAAACAACCACAGGGCTCTTTAATTCCTCTCTGCTGGGACATATGAGGGGTTTCTCCTATTTTATCCAATCTAGAGTCATATATATCAGAGGAGGACTCTTACAGTTGATATATTTATCAAGGGGTATAGAGGAAAAATAGCCGGGCCCCAGATCCATATAGACCTACGGCCACACCACCCTGAATGCGCCCAATCTCGGAAGCTAAGCAGGGTCAGGCCCGGTCAGTGCTTGGATGGGAGTCCGCCTGAGATTACCGGGGGCCCTAGGCTTGATGGGTTCTACTATGATTGTCCCTTGGTTCGACATCTCCATTCCCTTTCCATAATTTTCTAAAACATATGATTTTAGAAGAATGAGAACAGGGTGCTCCCCTTTTGCTAAAGTTCCTGGAGAGGCAAGGTTAGCCTTTGAAGATTTGGGGTTCTGTGTGATCCCCTAGATAAGAATATGGATTCCCTACTCTTGGCAAGCAGAATCCAATTCTTTAATGCCAATTTTTGGCTTCCTAATGTGTCCTTTAAAAAATTGGGAGATACTAAAAGCCTTACTTATCCTTTTTTGTCAGCAACAAGATGCCATGCCTGAATCCGTAAGATTTTGGGCACAAAGTATGGCTGTGACCAATTCCGGGCACAGGACTCTCTGGTTGAGGACCTGGTCCAGAACATCGGGTCAGAGATGGGTCTTTGTGCAATGCCCTTTTAAGGACTTCCTTAGATTTAGGCAGGTTTGGAAAAACTGGGGATAGGGCGGCCGATAGGAACATGGGTTGCCTCCCTGACCTAGGCCTCCTGTAGTAATGGAGTTACTAGATGTCCCAGGGGTGCCTTCCTCCTCTACCTTTTCTGCAGGAAAGGAGGATTTACAGGTTCCACTCTGTATGGAACTGGGCGGTACAACCCAAGAAACAATGACGCCATGTCTCGGGTTGGGGCCTGACTAGGATTTTTTTGTTCACAGTGTTGGACAATACCTTGAATTGCCTTTTTGTTTCCAGGGACATAAAAGATGGGTTCACTTAGAATTTACTTGTACCCCACAAAATTCTGGTTTCTCCTATACCCATGAGGTTGGAGGAACGATCAGACATTCAGGAAAGTCTGCTAGACATGGGGGCCAGGGGAGTCATTATCCCAGTTCCCCCGTCACTAGCGAGGAATGGGTTTTTATGCCGCTGTCTTGAGTAGCATTGAGTAGAGACTCATTTTTATTTTATAGGAATCATCTCTGGGTTGATACAGACATTTGGAATAAAACATTTATTCTTCAGTGAAAAATATGCTTCCACAGAGCCCTTTCATAGATCTGAAGGATGCTTACTGACAAGTTCCAATGAGCCTTGGACTTATTCATGCTTTAAAGATTCACAGTAAAGGACTGGGTTTTTTACACTTCTAATTAGATTCAGGGTGGATTCAGCCCAAGAATTTTTTACAAAGATATTGGCAGAACCTCTGGCATATCGAAGATAGAGAGGAATCAGTATTTGGCTGATCCCGACTATCTGCTACTTTTTTGCCTGTTTAAAGTGGACCAACACCCACCCCTGATCGGCTCCCTCCCTGCAAGGCATCCGAAATCGGGATGCCCGCTGTGTGAAACCCCCCAGAAAGCCCCTAAAATCTTACCTTTTAGGCGACGGATAAGCCGCCGCCGATGCCACCTCCCACGCGTCCCTCTAGCAGCGCGCGCTCCCGCGCCGGCCGTTTGTGAATGGCCGGCGCGCGCCCTGTAAGAGGGACGCGCGAGAGGCGGCGGCGGCGGCGGCGGCTTATCCGTTGCTTGTCCGTCGCCTAAAAGGTAAGATATTAGGGGCTTTCTGGGGGGCGCCCCGCAGAAGTGGACCAACACCCAGGATAGTGAAAATCCTGGGTGTTGGTCCACTTTAAGGGACAAATTGCTACAGGGCCTCAGTTACATCTTGGAGCCGTTTTCAGCTCAGTTAGGTTCTGAGCCTCGAGAGTTCAAGTCAGGTTCCCTGTCAGGCAATGAGTTATTTGGGGTTTGAAGTCGACACTTTTCTTTAGACTCCTATTCTGACTTCTCAAAAGATTTCGGACCTTCAGGAAGCCGTTTGATTCCTTTGTGCCAGTTCAACATCTTCTATAAGACAAGCCATGTGGGTATTAGGACTGTTAACATTGGCATTTTTCCGCAGTAAAGATGACTTGTATTCAAGGACTCTTCATATACATATCCTGAGCATTTGGAACGGCTCCCGGTATGGGTTGGAAGATATAGTTTCATTGCTCGCTCAAGGGAAGCTATATCGGGAACCCCAAAAGGAAAAGATGGCTACTACAGATACCTCAGCTTGGGGTTAGGTAACCCATTCGAAAGTTGGGCAGCACAGGGAAAGTTGCCCAAGGCACTGAGCCAGTCCTCCTCGAACCTAAGAAAATGGATAACAATAAAGTAGCATTGATGGAATTTGTAGAACATTGGAAGATCAGCATGTACAGATAAGATCAGACTATGCTGCAACTGTACCATACATTAACCATCAGGGGAGAGCGAGATTCATCGCTAGATGGTGGTCACATTAGTGATCCTTATTGGTTTAGAAGGAAACCTGAAGTCTCTGTCACAAGTGTTCCAAAAGGAACTTTGAATCATGTGGCAGATTTTCTGAGTGCTTCTCATGAGAGGGTCAGATTGGTCAGTCACCTCTAGGGTGTTCAAGCAGATCGGCTTTTAAGGGACTTTTCAAATATGGATCTATTGCTTCAGCAAGAAGTCACAATCTGGTCAAGTACTTTGAATCCAGAGGGTCCAGCAGTGGGAGCAGACACCTTATCCCTTACACGGCATTTCAGTCTAGCCTATGCTTTTTTCCGGTTCAATGGTGTTATCCATTCGGGACCCTAGGAGGTTTCTAACCCTGGGCCGTCTCTCTAGCCCTGGGCTTTCTCGGGGGCCGGCTTTCTCGGGGGCCTGTGATGAGGAAGCTTCGTATGATATATACTTTAGATGCTTTACACATTGTTGTTGTCCCTTTACCAGACTAAGGGAGATCCGACAGTGGGTTCATGTACGTTGTAGGTCCGAGTAAAGGACAAAGAGGTTCTATCGAAATTATGTCAGGCCAAATGTGATCATGTTTCATTTACAAGAAGTGATGCTTCATCTGGGGCAGAGAGGCTGGGGTTAAGCAGCCACTTGGTCCTCCAGCGAAGGTTTTTTTGCTGGACTCTTTCAGTTGGATCTTCTGTCCCAGATGGATCTTTTGGCAGAAGTGTCCTCCATGCTATTCTTCCCACCCAACGAGGTAGTACTCGCCTATCTCTCTGGCATATGCTGCCCGAAGGATGTTTTGAGAAAACTTAAGTTAGGTACCTGGTAACTTTTTTTCTAAACATCCGAAAGGGCAGCATACGCCGGCTTCCCTCTCTTTTTTTCTTATGTGGAGTTGGATTATGTATTGATTATATGTTGGAGTTGTGGGTCTGTTTCTTTTCTCTCTTTCAGATCTCTACAACAACTGAGGAATGGGAGGAGGAGTCAAGATTTTATTCTGTCAGGTGTTCCAAATTGGTAGGAGGAGCCCGGAGGTCTCAGGCGTATGCTGCCCTTTCGGATGTTTAGAAAAAAAGTTACCAGGTACCTAACTTAAGTTTTTTTTTTTTTTAAATTTGCCGCCGCTGACGCGCGCGCCTTGCGGCATTCTGTGGTCAGCGGCGGCGTGACCTCAGACACCACTGCGCGCCTATTGGCTGCTGGCCATGGGTCTGTCTACGCGCTCTTGGGAGGGGCCTATCGGTTGGCGCGCTCCGCGTCGTCTTTTCCTGCGGCCCGCCCCTTGATGTTCCTTCAGCGCCATTTTGGTCCTCTCTCGGTGTGATTGCTGACTCCCAACCGCGGTCTGTGAGTGCCCCTGCGGGCTTGTTTTTTTATTCATATTTCATTTCTGTGGACTTATGGAGTGTCTTGCTTGTGTCTTTCAGGCGGGAAAACTGTATTAAGAGGTTTCTCCCGGTCCTGTCCCCTCTATTAGTTACACTAATTTTATTAGAGGCCTAAGCTGTTAAATTCTCCCACTTCCCTGGCGGACATTTGGGGCATCCCGAGTTGCCTTTGCAGCGTAATTTCTATTGGCCAGTTGTGCCGCTATAATCACCATATGGAGGCTTCACAGGATATTGTGCTCGGGGTCCCTTTGGGACAAGCCCGGCTGTGTGTGGTGTGTGGGGTATCCCCTGTGGGTGATGATGTGCGGGTCTGTGTACCCTGCGCCCAGCAGGCGCTCGCGCTGCATTCTGGGCTGTCTTTGGCTGGGCCTGTGCCCACTATGTCCTCACCTACTCCCCCTCGCTTGATCTTGACTCGCAGTGAGCTGAATACTAGTGGGGAGTCTCAGCCTGACGTGTCTTTTAGGTTGGCTAACATTGAGAGGTTGATTGCTAGGCCCCGGCTTAGAGGCGGCATGTTGCGCCTGGTGCATCTGTCTTTCCTATGGAGACTGAGGAATTCCTAGACATTGCTGGCTATACTCCACTTGAGGGGGGGGGGAATTCTTCTCGGGTTCAGAGCTGTCTGATGATCAGCATTACAGTGGTGCTGACTCTGATCATTGGGATGCTGATGACACCAATAGACTGTTGACTCAGGTTTTTGAGGTGCCTTCTATTTCCCTTCCTGCTGTGGCTCCCAAGCAACAGGGGGAATTGTTCAATACTGCTAAGCCACATTTGGAATTTCCAGAACAGACCCATTTCAATAATCTTGTTCTCAAAGAATGGGAACGTCCCAGCCGACTCCCCGGGATCCCTAAGGGCTGGGCTGGGATAAAAGGTATCCTTTTTCCACTAAAGTGGTTAAGTGTTGGTCAACCCCCCAGAAGTGGATGCTCCAGTATTGGGGTTGTCCAACACCTCTGGTACATTCACCTGATTCCACTACCCTGAAGTATAGTGAGGACCGGCGTATTGACCAGCTGGCTTCCCATGCTTTTGCCTGTGTAGGGTCTGCCTTGCTCCCTGTCTGTGCTTCTGCTATTACTGCTGTGGCTATTAGGACTCTCCTCAAGGGTCTGCTGGAAGGCGCCCCTGATGATACTTCCAGTGCCGAGTTCAGGGCCTTGTCACCATGTCAAAAGTTTATTGCTTATATCCTTTCGGCCTTGGATGACACATTAGGATGTGTAGCAGAACCTCTGCCTTGGTGGTTGCTATCCGCCGTTCTGTTTGGCTGCGCCAGTGGGCAGCCAATAACGCTGCTAAGAAGGCTCTCACGGGGCTCCCCTTTAAGGGGCTGCACCTATTTGGTGATCGTTTGGACCTGTTTGCAAAGGGAGGTAAGTTGCCTCAACGTAAGAAACAGCCGCTGCCCTTTCGGGGTTCAGATGCCTTTGCCCCCTCCTACCGTGGACCTAGGTCTGCAAGAGGGGTATCCTTTGCAGGACACAGGGGAGACTTCTGGGGCAGAGGACTGGCCCGTCCAGGTTCTTCCTGGGGTTCCAAGTCTTCCCCCAAGCCTTCCCAGCCATGAAGGGGCGCCCTCACCCATCCGGGTTGAGGCTCTTCGCTCATGTCTGGAGACAGCACGTCTCAGACCGGTGGATTCAGATAGAGTTCGCTGCTTGGCCGCCCTCCAGATTCTTCAGATCTCTGATGCCTCCAGACCCCCTGGCAGCTCAAGGTCTGGTTCTGGCGGTGAAAAACCTTCTGGACATGGGGGTCATCTGTCAGGTCCCTTTCTGGGAAAGAGGTCAGGGATATTATTCCAATCTCTTCACAGTGCCCAAAAAGGATGGCTCCATCAGGCCCATCCTGGATTTAAAACTGCTCAACAAATTTGTCAGGACAAGGCACTTTCGCATGGAAACTCTGTGCTCAACTATCGGCTCCCTGTGCCCGCGGGACTTCATGTCCTCTATAGACATCAAGGACGCTTACCTGCATGTTCCAGTCTTCCCAGGGCATCAGAGATTCCTCAGGTTCACGCTGAAGGACCAGCACTACCAATTTGTGGCACTGCCCTTCAGTCTCACCTCGACCCCCAGAGTCTTCACCAAGGTGCTGGCGGGTGTCATGGCTCTCCTCAGGACTCGGGCGTTCACATTATTCCATATCTGGACGACCTTCTCATCGCTTCTCAGTCTCTCCATCAGGCAGAGCTGGATACCCAGCGGGTGGTGACCATTCTGGAGTCATTCGGCTGGGTGATCAATCACCCCAAGTCCTCCCTGTCTCCATTTCTGGTGACTTCCTTTCTGGGCATGAATTTGGATACGGTTCAGGCCAGGATCTTTCTTTCTCAGCAGAAGGTGGACTCCCTGCAAGCTCAGGTCCATTTCCTTCTGTCCTGCCCTCACCCCTCCATCTGGCAGGGGAAGCAGCTAGTGAGACAGATGGTGTCCTGCTTCGAGGCGGTTCCCTATGTACAATTTCACATGATGCCTCTTCAGCTCCACCTCTTGTCAGTATAGGACAATTCCCTTGTCTCTGGATCAGGCATTTGTTCTCTCTCCTCTAGCCCGGAGGTCCCTCTCATGGTGGCTGGACTCAAGGAACCTGTTGGGGGGGCAGATCCCTTCTAGCCCCCTGTTGAGAGACAGTCACCACGGATGCCAGTCTGGCTGGGGGGGATTCTGGAAATCCCTACAATTCCAGGGGCTGTGGGGCCCTCAGGAGGCCTACGCCCCTAACAACATTCTGGAGCTAAGGGTGGTCTGGCTGGTTCTGGCTCATTTGACGCTCGGACAACCAGACGGCGGTTGCCTACATCAATCATCAGGGAGGGACCCGGAGCAAGGGTGCCTTCAAGGAAGTGTCCAAGATTCTGTCTTGGGCGGAGGACAATGTTCCTTGCATCTCAGCAGTGTACATTCCGGGGGTGGAAAACCTGGAGGCGGACTCTCTGAGCAGGGGAACTTCTCGCCTGGGAGAATGGTCCCTCAGTAGCGAGGTCTTTCGCTCCCTGTGTCACCGTTGTGGGGTGCCGGACGTGGATCTGTTTGCGTCTTGCCACAATCCTAAGCTCCCAGTCTTTGTCTCTCTGTCCCGGGATCCCCTGGCCTTGGCCGTGGATGCCCGGACTCTCTCCTGGCAGGGGTTCCGTCTCCTGTATCTCTTCCCTCTATTCCCCCTGTTGGGCAGGGTCTTGCGCAAGTTGGTTCAAGAAAGGGTGCCTGCAATTCTGGTGGCCCCCCGTTGGCCAAGACAGGTGTGGTTCGCAGACATCGTACAGCTGGGCAGTAGACCAGTACGCTCTGCCCATGGTTCCGGACCTTCTCACTCAGAAACGGAATTGCCATCCCAATTTACAAACGCTGGCTTTGACTGCCTGGCTGCTGAAACCTCCATCGTGAGGGAAGAAGGGCTTTCTGCTTCTGTTGTCAATACCTTGCTTAGGGCTAGGAAGAAATCTTCCTCCACCATTTACTATAGGATTTGGCGGACCTACATTGACTGGTGTGAGTCTACCGTCTACCTGTCGTGTGTTTTCCATTCCTAGGATCCTGGAGTTCCTTCAACATGGGTTGGATCTGGGGCTCCAGCTCAGAACTCTCAAGGGTCTTGTTTCTGCCTTGGCTGTTTTCTTCCAGAGATCTTTCACTCTGCATCCTCTGGTCAAGACCTTCTTCCAGGGGGTTGCTCATGTGCTCCCCCCCCCCCCTTCCCGTAAACCTTTTTTGCCGGTCTGGGACTTGAATTTGGTCTTGTCCGCCCTTCAGGGCCCTCCGTTTGAGCCTGTGCAGGAGGCTGCTATGTCTATTCTTACTCTTAAGGTTGCCTTTTTAGTGGCTATCACCTCTGTCAGGCATGTTTCGGAGTTGGTGGCCCTTTCCATTCAGGCCCCCTACTTTGAGAGACACCAGGATAAGGTGTTTTTCCCCTTTAAACCAGATTTCTTGCCTAAGGTTGTCTCTGCCTTCCATCTCAATCAGGACATTGTGCTTCCTTCCTTGTGCCCTAATCCTTGTAATTCCAAGGAGAGGGCCTTGCATTCCCTGGATGTGGTCAGGAACTTGAAGTTCTACTTGGTGGCTACTGCGCCTTTCAGAAGGGCTGATGCCTTGTTTGTGGTCCCTTCGGGTCCCAAGAAGGGTTTGGCTCCTGGTAAGTCCTGCTATGCAGAAATTTATATAACAATAATAAGTTATTTTTATTGTATTAACTGTAACCACTGGTTTATTGAGGCGAGGTTAATCTTTAATGAGCCCTGTATTTTTCCATTTGACTAGGGAGATGGTCTGCTATACCCTAGCATAAATTTTAAATCCTGCTAAGTCTACTATTAGCAAGTGGATCCGTCAGGCTATCGTTAGGGCCTATTCTGCTAGGTGAAAGGATCCTCCTTTCCGTGTTACTGGTCATTCTACCCTTGCTGTTGGGGTTTCCTGGGCCTTCCAGCACCAGGCTTCTGTTGAACAAGTTTGTAAGGCCACTACTTGGTTTTCTGTTCGTACCTTTTCCAAGTTTTACAAGGTTGATGTTCGGGCCTGAGCTGATGCTGTTTTTGGCCGCAAAGTTTTGCAGGCGGCAGTGGTTTAACCTGCGTGTTGTTTCCTTGGGGATCCCACCCTACCTTATGGACACTGCTATTGCATGTCCCATCTGTAAGGAATAAAGGGGGGTTGGAGCAGCTCAATCACTATTATTTATACAAAATTATTATTATTATTCAGTGCCTGGGAACTAATTTACCGCCCAGTTTAACCCTCTCATCAACTAAATATCAAGCAACAAACATGTCTAGCTATGTGGAAAGACAGATTTGGTTGCATATATCTACAGATACATGTGGAAGCCACACTGCCCCGGCAAGGCACTCTGTGTTTAGTGTGGTCCCTACTCTTAATTCTGAGTCCCCAAAGTTGGGACATGCAATGCAGACAAATATCTGAGAGCTACTCACCTGGGAAGCTGCCAGCCTCCCTTTAGAACACTTCACAGGGAGAAATCCATATTGCTCCCACCCCCCTTTATCCATCTGTAAGGAATTATCATCTGGAGCAGGACGTGCTGCATACTTGTAATACAAATTCTACAAGGTGAGTAATCACAGAATTTTATTTTTCTCTCGCCCACTCATTTATTGCACCTCGGCTAAAAATCTGAAGCTATACCCAAGCATTCAGTGAGTTTTTTTTTTTTGGGTAGTCTGTTGAATGTTTTACCACACGGCATGCCCCTGGCTATACAAATTATCTTGTGTTTGAAAGGGGTCGAATTCAAGATGCTGCAGGCCATGATAGTGATTTTAGGCCACACAGGGTTCTCACAGTAGCAGGAACTACTCAAAACTGCCCCTGTGACACAGCTGTACCACTGGTTCTGTGACTAAATCATTTCACACTCGGCTGTACCTAAAATGAAGACTAGAGAGGTCCAGCTACCATAATAATTCATGCCTTTCCAAAATGCCACAGGTAAGACTAGCTTGGTCTTCAGTTGTGAAGACCAGTTCACATACATTAGAATAAAAAGCAATCACATCCAGCAATCGGGGCAAAACATACAAGCTTGCTTTTTGTCAGGTTTTGGTGTTCTGCCTTATTGTTGTAAAATAATTGTAAAATGTGTTAGGATTGTGCCCCCAGACCCCATATTTACTTATCAGCATGCTGCTTCCAATTTTCTATATTCCTGTGTGTCTGTTTTTTTTCTGGCTTTGAGTAAAAAGTACTGACTACTTATCCAAGAATCTTTCCCCTGTAACAGGTGAGCATGTTAGCAATCAAGCTGTCAAGCAGCAATAATGACTTTTCCAAGCAGGGAACATTGCCAGTAACCCTACTTGACAAGATTGCGATCATCCCTATCTGAATAAGTTGAATTACAGCAGAATGGGTTAAGCCTGTTCTGACTGTGCTCTGCATTCTGGGACTGCTGACCTTTACCTGACCCCAACTCTGCTCTCTGAGCAAAGCACAACTGCCCCCCTGTACTTTATCCCACTCTCATCTCCTCTGTAAGTGTGATGATTGAGTCAAGATGGTGGTGCCCGTATCCTAAAGTCCTTAACAGAGTTGCAGGCCAGTGGGGGAAAGAATAATAAGTGACTAAAAACTTAAAATATATTAATTTTAGATGCTTGGGAATCACTTTTTAAGGGTTTGGGCTTTTCAATAAATCATGGCGAAGGTCCGGTTTAAAGGAGCACCATCACAAAATTGTGTAATATTAAAAATACATATAAAAATATTGGCTAATGAGAGGAGGGGTCAGTTATACATCCAAACTGAATAAAACTCCAGCCAAACGTGTGGTTTTCTTCTCCTGGTAGGTTTAGTCTATCAGGCAGGGCTGTGGAGTCGGGTGACTGGGCCTGTCAACCCGGATGTCATTTTCCTTCCATTGATAGAAATACAAGCCTGGCTGGATATTTCTTGATGTCAGTGTATAATTGACCCCTCCTCCCACCATTCAACATATTTTATATGGATTTTTATCATTGAGACATTTTTCTCGATAGTGCTCCTTTAACTCCTCTTAAAAACTAAAGTTTTTTCATGTCTCTTTTTGCAAATCCTAAAGAATTCTCTATATTTCTAGATCAGTGCAGCTACAAAAAAATTGCAACAGGGGGGTGAACCTCAGGCTCCGGACAGAAGCTGGTTCCAAACAAGAGAGGAAAGAAAGAAAGAAAAATGTAAGTTCAAAAAGCACCAATTAATGGGTCTAAGAGACAAGGAACTAGGTGTTTTGCCTTGGGTAATGTTTCCTTTCTTTTAATTTATATAAGATTTCCTATTGATACGGGCCAAGCTGGTGGCAAGTCTGATGTTTTTATAACTCTTGATCTACAAGTGTGTTCATGATCACAGAACTGTACATAGTATCATACTAAACATTTTTTTATATGGAGGTCATCACTTGTGGGACAAGTATCGA
This sequence comes from Gastrophryne carolinensis, assembly GCA_027917425.1. Lineage (NCBI taxonomy): Eukaryota > Metazoa > Chordata > Amphibia > Anura > Microhylidae > Gastrophryne > Gastrophryne carolinensis. Next base: position 115,315,349 of record CM051243.1, read on the forward strand.
TGTCAATTTACTTTAAGTGGAACAAAACCCACCCAGTCCGGCACTGGGATCTAAAGCATGCGTGGAGGGGGGCTTAAACAACTAGTTTAGAACAATGGTATCCTGTCAGACACCAACAGCATACAATGGCATACCTGGGGAAAACAAACATTAAAATCACATAACAGGAATACCAAGCAGCATTGGGTACAGAAAATGTTTAAACAGTAATTTATCTGGGGTGAGGAAGCAAAATTGAGTTGTTCTTTGGGGTTATGGTCTGCTTTAAGACTCCAGGGCTGCCAGCGTCCCCTGGGGCGCACTCATCTTGCTCTTCTCCATTCGGCTCTTTTGGCCGCACAGCTTCCCAGAACAGACATTGTGCTGAATCTCTCATTATCTCCCCCTCCCTCCCATTACAGTGTGCAGAATTCCCTACCCTACCCTCCAAGCATCCCACAACAGGAAGTGATTTGGGCTGCCCTGCAGTGTTTATCCGCGCACATGGACCAGAAACTCGCCTCTTCCTGGTTGCCATGTGGGCCGCTCGGCAGCAAGGAAATCTGATTGGAGCTAGTGCCGCTGGTCACATACCCACCTATGCTGCCCATTCAGAAAGGCCCATTCAGGAGAGGTATGCCGGGGATGCCGCTGCAGCATGGGCTTGCAGGCGTTCTGGGGGATTTACACAGCTGGCATTCCAATTCTATTTAGAGTTGGCGCCCCCCCCAAGAGTCTTAGACTCATGGTGGGTGTTGCTCCTCTTTAAAGGGGGATTTTGGAGGGTTCCAGGAAGGGTCTAGCACAGGCCAAGTCGACCATCAGAGGGATTAGGGATTTGTACATACCTACGCCGTTGGCTACCAGGGCAGGCGGAAGCGTTTGTAGATGGGTAAGAATTGACAGAACTGATTTTTTGTTTTTTGTCATTTACAAAATCAAGTGAACTATTTCACCCCATCGCTAGTCTTCCCACAACATACTGTATTTAAAGCGGACCTTCACACTGAATAAGAGCGTATGTTATATGTTTCTCACACCCTGTACATACAGATTGCTCACATTAAAAATCTTACCTGCATGCTATGAGCCTTTAGACCTCTAAGATGGCAGCTCAACCGAACATCAGGCAGCCTGCAAACAGGAAGTGTCTTCTGACTGTGTCGCTCTGCATTCTGGGATTGCTGTCCTTTCCCTGACCCCAACTCTGCTCTGTCTGTGCAAAGCACAGCTATAACCCCACCCCCTGTACTTTATCCCACTCTCCTCAGTATGTGTGTTGCTTCTGAGTCGGCGCCCATATCAGAGACCTGAACAGAGTTGCAGCACAGTGAGGGAAAGAATAAGTGAGTGACTAAAACCTTAAAGTGGACCAACACCCACGGGGGATCGGCCCGGGAATCTATAAGATTCCCGGGCCGATCACCCCCCACCCCGCGGGACATCCGAGATCGGGATGTCCCGCGGGGTGAAACCCCCCCCAAACACCCCAACTCACCTACCTTATCTTCGGCGGCGGCCGGCCGCCGCCGCCTCCCTCGCGCCCCTGTAGGCGTGCGCGCCTCCGCGCCGGCCGTCTGCGAATGGCCGGCGCGGGGGCGCGCGCGTTCAAAGTGACGCGAGGGAGGCGGCGGCGGCCGCCGCCGCTTAGACGTTCAAGATCTTCCCTTGTACGTCGGCGCTGGGAGCGGGGAGAGGTGAGTTGTTCGGGGGGTTCGGGGGGGTTTCACACAGCGGGGCACCCCGATCGGGGGTGCCCCACCGAAGTGGACCAAGACCCAGGATAGTCAAAATCCTGGGTGTTGGTCCACTTTAAAATATATTCATTTTAGATGCTAGGGAATAGCCTTTTATGGGTTTGGGCTTTTCATTAAATCATGCTGAAGACCCAATTTAAGTGAGTTGGGCCTCCTTATTGTGACCAGACATAAAAATCATTTTGGCTTTGTGGAAAAGAGGGGTGAGGTCCAGTCGAGGGTTAACCATCTGTGTCCTAGGTGCCTCCATCTTGGAAGAAAGCAAAGAGCATCATCCCAAGCCTGCAAGGGCGCTCCCGGCCATTCATTTCAGTGGGCAGGCAGCAGCAGGATGCGGAGAATGCCTTTTTTGTCTTTTTGTTCGGAGGCCGCACAGACCTACTAGAACGGCGCTTGAGCACTGGTGCAACCATCCTGACAACTCTGTTCCAAGTAGGGTCCATGAATACCCTAACTGACACCCTCCACTGCCCATAAACAATATTTTACTTTACACTTGCGTGCATCAACCAATGCTTTAACAATACATTGCATGCAGACTTTTTGGATATGTTTTTATTTCAGGGCATACTGGCAGCAGTTAGGGCACAGGTGGCAGTTTTTACAGGGCAAGGTCTAGTCTAAAATAAAAATATTAGTTTCTGACCAAGTATAAATATACACATGGACAAAGTTTTACCTTTCTGTTAAAGGGAAAGTCCCATCAAACCACAGATGAACTGTGCCAAGTAGGATGAGACTTTACGATCCGGCGATCATTATATCAGGATCGCCACCGGACACAGGAACTGGTAAGGGATCCAGGAGACCCCTATACCATTTCACAAGGCTTGGGGTCTGGCAAGTCACCTGTGGGTGCCCATTAACTCCCAGCTCCCCCCATTACCTGCCTCCCCATAACCTGGGGGAAAGGCAGAAGAGCCCAGGCCACAGAGGCTATGCAGGCTTGTAGCCTACAGGGCGGGGGGCCACCAAAGCTGGCTTCTGCACCCTGTTCTACAAGCCCCCTTAGCTTGTCCCCAGGCTGATTATGCTGGGTAGGGGGGACCACACAGGGACGGGATCCCATTTTCTCAAAACATCCTTTGGGCAGCATACGCCTGAGACCTCCGGGCTCCTCCCATCGAGGGGAACACGTGACCACCAGCCAAAATAAAGTCTTGACTCCTCCCTCTCTTCCCCAGTTGTTTTCGTGTTCCTCCGTGAGGTAGGAGCCAGACCACTAGCTCTTGGACCGATTGGTTCAGGTAAGTATTTTTTCTGGTACTATGGGCCTATTGTAGCAGGGGGTCTATTTCTCGGTCCCGAAGGCGATTCTTCTGCCTGGGGCCCGGGATACCCTATGGGATTATTTTGGCCAGGTCCCATTCTTTGATAATATCAAAGGGGGGTAAGTAAGATTATTTCTCTTTACTGAGGATGATTGTTAGGAGGAAGCCGGGGTAACCGGACCCCATACCTTTAATTTTGGGATCTAATTTATTGGGATCTAATTTATTTGGAACAATCAGGAAGTCCCCCGATGTTTTGGTTGCACTGGTACCTTATTCTTAGTATACAGTACGTCCTGCTCCAGATATAGTACTTACTAACGGGTATTACTCCGCCAGATGGCGCTGGACTGCAGAGACATCGAAAATAGGCTCCTTCCGGCCCCTCAAATACCCAGGGACCTCCCACAAATCCACAGATTTTCTCTGCAGTCTGGACTGCTAAGGATGAGAAATGTCTCTCTCTACTCGCAGGTGAGCGGGGCTATTAGCCTGCGGCCCTGTAGGACTATTCCCACCCGTTCCATTAGTTATATGCCTCCCAGCCTTGGCCGCGCTGGTCGGGTGATGGTAGGCAGCACCGCTGTTAGGTGCTTAGGAGCGCTGCTCCACTGCTATCCCCCACCAAAGGGTAGGTGGTTCAGGCTTATGGTGAGCCTCTATGGGATGCCCCTCCCGCACTATTGCCCCTTGCTATGGGTGGGCCCTATTAAAGTGGCCGCTGTCCTCCCTCATTCTCCTGGTAGCCTTCGGGGGAAAAAAGGGGGGGGGGGGGGGTTCGGGATGTGTGCTATGCATTTACGTGTTTTAGACTTTTTCATTTGCCTTGTGTCTGCCGCCGCGCTGTCTTGCTTTACTATGACTGTATTTAAAATTACCGCCGCCGACGCGCGCCTTTTCTGTCACTATGTTCTATCAGCAAATCGATCCTTCAGGCTGTGATTCAGGCCTATTCTGCTAAGGGGAAGAATGCTCCCTTCCACCTTACTGCTCATTCTACGCTATTGGTGCCTCTTGGGCTTTTCAGCACCAGGCTTCTGTTGAACAAGTTTGCAAGGCCGCTACTTGGTCTTCTGTTCATACCTTTTCAAAGTTTTACAAGGTTGATGTTAGGGCCTCAGCTGATGCTGCTTTTGGCCGAAAGGTTTTGTAGGCGGCAGTGGTCTAAACTGTCTGCTGTTACCTTTTTGTTGGGGATCCCACCCTACTTTATGGACACTGCTATTGGATTTCCTGATAGTAAGTACTATATCTGGACCAGGACGTACTGTATACTAAGAATAATACAATTTTGTGATTACTCACCTGTAGAATTGATATGAGTATACAGTGCGTCCTGCTCCACCCCACCCTTGGTTTTGCATTATCTTGGATCCCCTGTATGGTGATTATCATTGTTATAGTTACTAGTTTGGGTTGTTTAATTCTCCCGGCTTCTCGTTAACTGCTTTTCAATGCTGGGGATTTGTGGGAGGTCCCTGGGTATTTGAGGGGTCGGGAGGAGCCTATTTTCGATGTCTCTGCAGTCCAGCGCCATCTGGCGGAGTAATACCCGAATGTAAGTACTATATTTGGAGCAGGACGTACTGTATACTCATAATATCAATTCTACAGGTGATAGATAGGTGTAATCACAGAATTGTATTTTTTCTACTTTTTTTTTTTTTTTTTTTTTACCATTACATTTTTTTTACATTTTAAAAAAAAAATTCTGTCTTGTACCTTTAAGAGGCGGGGTAGAGAGGGGAATGACGCATTCTCTCACTCTCTTCCCCGCCTGGCCGCTACTTCCGCATTCGGCTTACCTCGCTGCGGCCTGCAGGTGGGAGGATCGGTTTCTGCTCGGGCTGCCTCCGGGAGTCCAGCGGGCCTGGCGACATACATTCAGCTGCGGGCTCCTTCCTCTGCAGCCAGTGGGCAAATCGGGCGGCGGCACGGTGGGTCCGGCAAGCGTCCTCCGGAGTGTCTTAAAGGTACCATGCATGCGCCGGGAATTGTTTTTTGTAGCATGTTCCCGGAAATGAGATCCCAGGCTTCTTCCTCCCGGGCTGCTGACATCACATCCCGACGCCCATGGGAATTTCCTGCTTCCCACAACATGTGGTTTTCTTCTTAAAGTGACATCACAGTGTTTTGGGGAAATGTATGTTATGGCCTCCCCTTCTATTTTTAATAGGAAAGGTTAATATATTCCTAGTATGTCACACACCCCACTTCCAAATATTCATGACACTTGGGAACCCGGCATGTAGAGGGCGATCTTGCAGAGATGACATGGAAAAAGGAGCCCCTCCTGGTCCATAAGTACTGGGTTCCTCCCACTATTCCTCAGTCTTTTCGTCTCTGCAGTCAGCGAAGCATTCAGAAGATGACTCTCCTTCAAGCTGCAGGTAGCCGGGTTTGCTCCCGACCCCTTTTTTTCTCTGTTTCTGTCTGAAACTCTTTAAACCTGTTTGGTTATATTGTATGCCTCCCAGCCCTGGCTGTATGGTTCAGGCAAAGGTAGATACATACACCTTCTGGTGTATACAGGAGTTTTACTCCTCCGTGAGACCCAAATGTGGGTAGGCGGTTTCCGGGTTGGTGTTCCCGGCATGGGATGCCCCTGTCCCTTTATAATCCCCTTGTGCCTTATGGGTGCATTTCTGTCCTCTCCCCTTTAGTTCTCCTTTACCCTGCTGGGGTAAAAAGGAGGGGGGGGGGGGGGGCGTTATCTGGGTTTATTTGTCACCATGCACACAAATAAAAAAAAAAAATATATAAAATCTTTATTATGTATTTTTAATATACTATTTAGTAGGATGACTGTTTTATTTAGATTTTCCTATCTCTGTCTAGGCAGCATTCTTTTTTGCTTACCCTTTAAAGCTCTTTGTTTCTGGCTGTGTTCAGATTTGAATTTCCCTCCATTCTTGGTCATGTGATTCTGGGGGTGGGCGGGGCTTAGGCCTACAGCATTTCATTCCCAGAGCACCCTGGTGTGCTCATTGTCTGCCTGGCTCCTGCTGCTTCCCTATGGTCTTCCCTCATGGTGCGAGCTGATTTCCTGGTGCTGTGAGTACCCCTCAGCTTGCTGAAGGGAGTTTTCTGCCATTTTTTTCATGCTTTGTCATTTATTGTATTGTGTGCATTGGTGACTGTTTGTTTTCTTTGTAGGTGGAAACTCTTTATTTTAAAGGGGTTTCTCCTGGTCTTTAGCCCTTAAAGCCTTATTTGGGGGTCCATTTGTGTTAATATCCTCCCACCTGGGACTATTTTAAAGGGGCATCCCGGGTAGCAATTGCGTAAATCCCATATATACTTGGCGACTATAATCAATTATAGTATAATACTAAACACCATATGGAGGCATCTCAGGACAACGGGCATGCAGTTCCCTCTGCACAGACTCGGCAATGTTTTGGATGGGAGGAATCAGATGTTGAACAGCAATTTGTTGGTACTGTGATTGAGCAGGGTGAAGCTAGTGTTGTGGATACCCCAAAGGCTGTTGCTCAGTTATTTGAGGTTTTGGTTATCACTCCTCCTGAAGTAGTCCCTCTAAAAGGGGAATTCTTTGGAGTCTCTAAACCTCGTTTAGAATTTCCAAATCAAAAGCATTTTGATGAAATTATTCTTAAAGAATGGGAGAAGCCTGCGCTGCTTCCTGGCATTCCCTTGGCTGGGACAAGAAATATCCCTTCCCAGCTGATACTGTTAAGCGCTGGTCATCACCACCTGTAGTGGATGCCCCTGTGCTTAATTTATCCAATTCTTCGGTGTTGCATTCTCCTGACTCCACTACACTTAAAGATGGAGAGGATAAGCGTATTGATCAAATGGCGTGCCACGCTTTTTCCAGTGTGGGCTCCTCCTTGCTGCCTGTTGGTGCTTCAGCGCTCATGACAGTGGCTATTAGGTCTGTTGTGAGAGACCTAATGAATTACTCAGGGCTTGATCCAGCCTCAAATGAGTACGCCGCTCTTAAGCGATGTGAGATGTTTGCATCTTTTGTACTTTCTGCCTTAGATGATACTCTGCTCATGTGCAGCAGAACCTCTGCCTTGTTAGTTGCCATCCGGCGGTCAGTATGGTTGCGGCAGTGGGCAGCTGATATTGTAGCTAAGAAATCGCTTACAGCGCTCCCTTTTGTGGGATTGCGCCTCTTTGGAGAAAAATTAGATTCTGTTACTAAAGGAGGTAAATTACCTCAGCGTAAGAAACAACGTTGTTCCTTTCGTGGAGTGGCCTCTTTTAACCCTTCCTTTCGGGGGTCTAGATCCGGTAGAGGATCGGCCTTTTCAGCCCCTAGAGGGAATGCATGGAATAGAGGAAAGGGACGTGGCCGTCCAAGTCAGAATTGGGGTCCAAAACCAAATCTGCCACTAAGCCTGCTCAACAAATGAGGGGACGGCTGCGGTTCTTCTTCCAGGTCTGGGTTCAGGAGGTATCAGACAATTGGGTTCTGGAAGTAGTCTCTTCCGGTTACAAACTGGAATTCGAGTCCCGGCCTCCTCCCAGATTTTTCATGTCCCGGATGCCGTCAGATCCTGCAATTGCGCAGGGACTGCGGGCAGCAGTAGCGAATCTGTTAAACATGGCTGTCATCTGCCTAGTGCCTCCAGCGGAAAGGGGTTTGGGGTTTTACTCCAACCTATTCACGGTATCCCAAAAAGGACGGCTCTGTTCGGCCTATCCTAGACCTAAGGAGACTCAATCAATTTATCCGTTTCAGAAAATTCCACATGGAGTCTCTGCGATCAACGATCGATGCTCCCCGTCAGCGGGACTTCATGACATCCATAGACATCAAGGATGCTTATTTGCACATTCCTATTTTTCCGGGTCACCAGAGATTTCTCAGGTTCTCGATAGAAGACCAGCATTATCAATTTGTGGCCCTGCCATTCGGCCTTACCTCGGCCCCAAGTGTCTTTACCAAGATGCTGGCAGGAGTGATGGCTATATTCAGGGTCCAGGGCATCCGCATTGTGCCTTTTCTGGACGATCTTCTTATCGCGGCCTCCTGCCTCGAACAATCAGAGTTGGACACCAGGATGGTGGTCTCTACGCTAGAGAGGTTCGGATGGGTAATAAGTTACCCCAAATCCTCTCTCTGTCCATCCAGGGAAATTTCTTTCCTGGGCCTGATTCTGCATACATTTCAGGCCAAGGTTTTTCTTCCTCAGTCCAAAATGGTTCTGATTCAGGACTTGATTCGTCTATTCTTGCCCAACCCTCGTCAGTCTATCCGTCTAGGGATGTGGGATTGATGGTAGCTGCATTCAAGGCAGTCCCGTTTGCCCAGTTTCACATAAGGACGCTTCAGCTCTTCCTCTTGGCAAAGTGGGACAGGTGCCCACTATCATTGAATCAGACTTGTCTATTGTCTCCCCACGTTTTGCAGTCCCTTCAGTGGTGGTTAATATCGCACAACCTCCAGAAGGGCAAGTCATTTCTGACTCCGCGTTGGGAACTGGTTACCACGGATGTCAGCCTGGTGGGCTGGGGGGGCTTCTGGAAGTAGCATCAGTTCCAAGGATTGTGGGGACCTCAGGAGGCTCATTCTCCAATCAATGTATTAGAGCTTCGGGCCATACATCTTGTTCTACTTCGACTGACTCATTTCTTACAGGGTCTGCCAGTTCAGATTCGGTCAGACAACCGAACAGCCGTTGCATACATCAATCACCAGGGAGGGACTCGCAGTTGGGGTGCCCTCCGGGAAGTGTCTCTGATCTTTCAGTGAGATCAATGTTCCCTGCATATCAGCAGTTTACATTCCGGGGATAGAGAATGGGGAGGCAGACTCCCTGAGCAGGGGATGTTCTCGCCAGGGAGAATGGTCTCTCAATCCAAGGGTCTTTCAGTTCCTCTGTCACAAGTGGGGGACGCCACGGTTGGACCTGTTTGCTTCTCGCCACAATCACAAGCTTCCAGCTTTTGTGTCTCTATCCCAGGATCCTCTGGCAGTGGCAGCGGATGCCATGTCTCTGGCCTGGAAGGATCTGGGGTTCCTATATCTGTTTCCCCCATTCTCCATGATCAGCAAGGTGGTGCGCAAGTTAGCACTGGAGGAGGCGCCAAGGTGGCCAAGACGTCTGTGGTACGCAGACGTCGTAAGGCTGGCAGTGGATCATTTCCATCTGCCTCTTCTTCCAGATCTCATCACTCAGGGTCAACTTTGTTACCCCAATTTACAAACTTTGGCTTTGATGGCATGGCTGCTGAAGTCTCCATCTTGAAAGAAGAAGGTCTTTCTGATGCGATTATTCAGACTCTTATTACAGCTAGGAAGAAGTCTTCCTCTGTCATTTATTACAGGACTTGGAGGTCCTATATTGATTGGTGTGAATCCAGGGCTTTGCCCTGTAGAGTATTTTCTATTCCTAGAATTCTGGAATATCTGCAGCGAGGTCTGGATATGGGATTCCAGATTAGTACTTTAAAAGGGCAAGTCTCTGCCTTGGCTATTTTCTTTCAAAGGTCGTTTGCTCTTCATCCTTTGGTTAAGACCTTTTTCCAAGGAGTCGCGCATGTGCAGGCTGCTCCCTTTGAGCCATTGCAGGATATTCCTCTTCCTATTCTTACTCAGAAGGTTGCCTTTTTGGTTGCTATTACTTCTGTCCGCCAAGTTTCTGAACTGGCAGCTTTGTCTATTCTAGCCCCTTATTTTGAGTGGCATCAAGATAAGGTTGTTTTCCGTTTTAAACCGGATTTCCTTCCTAAGGTGGTGTCTGCTTTCCCCCTAAATCAGGATATAGTTATTCCTTCCTTGTGCCCTAAACCTAGTAACGACAAGGAAAGGGTCTTACATTCTTTGGATGTAGTTCGTTGTGTTAAGTATTATTTAGTTACTACTTCGGCCTTCCGCAAGACGGATGCCTTTTTTGTTGTGCCTTCTGGGCCCAAGAAGGGTTTTGCTCCTGCCAAATCTTCCCTTAGTAAGTGGATCTGTCAGGCCATCATTGGGGCCTATATGGCTAAGGGGAAGGTTCCCCCTTTTCGTGTCACCGCTCATTCTACTCGTGCTATTGGAGCTTCCTGGGCTTTTTAGCACCAGGCTTCTGTTGAACAAGTTTGCAAGGCTGCGACTTGGTCTTCTTTGCATACTTTTTCTAAGTTTTACAAGGTTGATGTGCGGGCCTCAGCGGATGCTGCTTTTGGCCGCAAAATTCTGCAAGCTGCAGTAATTTAAGTTATGCATTATTCCTTGGGGATCCCCACCCACTATAAACACTGCTATTGGATGTCCCAAGTGTCTTGAATATTTGGAAGTGGGGTGTGTGACATACTAGGAATAATACCATTTTGTGAGTACTCACCTGTAAAATGGTTATTACGAGTATGTCACACACCCCACTTCCCCCGCCCTTTTTTGTTCTAAGGGATCCTTTATATGGTGATTCTTATTTTCAAACTATTTTTCAATTATTGAATATAATTTGCTCTTCCTGGTTCTTCACTGCTTTTTAAAAAGACTGAGGAATAGTGGGAGGAACCCAGTACTTATGGACCAGGAGGGGCTCCTTTTTCCATGTCATCTCTGCAAGATCGCCCTCTACAGGCCGGGTTCCCAAGTGTCATTGGAAGTGCGGTGTGTGACATACTCGTAATAACCATTTTACAGGTGAGTACTCACAAAATGGTATTTTTAATATGGGATTTAGCTCCTACCCTATTTAGGCGGGCTCAGGAAGCAAATCTCTTGGTGCCTCTATCCAGAAGCATGGCAGAACAGGCGCAGGACGGGTTTATGGATCCTATTGAAGATTCTTCCACTGAATAACTTGTGTGGACCAGGATTCTTCCAGCGTTCCGCCGGCTGCCGATTCTGGGAGGAGGAGGCCCAGCTCTTCCCCGGTAAGTCGCCTTTTTTACTGTCTTTGGGGATTATTTTATCATAGAAAGGGATATAGCTCACCTCCCTATTTTTTTGCTTGTGTCTTTTAGTCTAAGACCCCGGACAAAGCTTCCAAAAGTGTACCTAAATACTCTTCTTCCGGATCTAAATCCAGTAAAAAGAGTAGAAGATGCCCCTTGTGTGATGTGAAACTATCGGATTCCTATGTTAAACCTCTTTGTCAAATTTGCACGGATGAAGTGGTTAATAAGGAACATAATGAGGATTTAATGAGGATGATGAGGGAGCTTAAGGACCAGATCTCTTCCTCTCCTGTGACACAAAGGGCCCCAGAATAGCGGGTAACCAGGTGGTATTTTCACATCCAGCAACAGGTCCCTTTGATGCTTCCCTGTTTTCTGGTCAATTGGGGAAACCCTCCTTTTTCGCCACTCAGGAATCATTTATTTCTGACGAATCGGAGGAAGGGGAGATTACTTCCCCGGAGGAAGAGGACGAACAGGCTCAGGTTCTTCTTCTTTGGTCAAGACCAGGTATTTATTTCCGCCAGGAGACTTGCCTTTCCTCTTGCACATGATTTACCCATCTATGGGTATAGAGGAAAAGGTTGCAGGTCCGAAATCGAAACAGGATAGCTTTTATCCGGATTTGGCTCCGGATTCCTCCTATTCTTTTCATTTTCATGACTGAAGGACATGATTTTGGAGCAGTGGAAGGATCTGTCTAAGAAGGTATTTACATCACGGGGTCTTAAACGTAGATATCCTTTTTCGGAGGAAGATTCTCATCTATGGGAAAAATGTCCCAAGTTGGATGCCCCTTTTGCCAAAATTTCTAAAGGGGCAGGATTATCTTTTGAGGACTTTGGGGTTCTTAATGATCCTCTAGATAAGAAGATGGATTCACTGCTTAAAAAGGCTTGGCAAGTAGAGTCTAATGTATTAAGGACAAATTTGGCATCCAATTGTGTGATCAGAAATTTGGGATATTTTAAGTATGTCTCACACCCTGCTTCGGAAGTAGTCATTACACTTGGGTTATGTCCAGTAGAGGGCGAACTTCTGCAGAGATGACTAGAAAAAAAGGAAGCCCCTCCCGGTCCATAAATACCTGGGACCCCCCAAGCACCTCCCAGTTTTAGTCTCTGCAGACGGCGAGCAAGCAGAAGATGATGTCTCCTCCTTGCACAGGGGGATTTCAGGTAGCTGGGATGACTCCCGGCCCTCTATTTTACCTATTACCGCCCGGATCCCCTTTTGATTTACCCTGCCTCCGAGCCTAGGCTGCCGGTCCGGGTGAGGGTAGAATGGCACCCTAGGTGCCTAGGAGCTAATGCTCCACCGTGAGACCCTATACTAGAGGGTAGGCGGTTAACCGGGTTGGTGATCCCGGTTTGGGATGCCCTGTCCGTTCCCCCACTTTTTACTTTATAGTTGGGGATCCCTCCCTCCCTTGTTCCTTTATTCTCTGTGGGACGGGGGGGGGGGGGGCTGTGACCTTCCCTTGCCCAGTGGTCACGGAGCTTCGGGAAGTATTCCTTCATTTATTAAGGGACAATGAGTGTAACGTGTGTGTGTGTTTTTTACTGTAGAATTGATTTCTCTTCGATCCACTTCAGGACATCATGACATGCAGCGGCCGTCGGGGGATACGGCCGCACTGTCATGGCGGCTAGTGGAGAGGCTGAGGGGATTTGTCTCCCCTCTTTGCTGTGAGAGAGGGGGAGGGGCCTGGCGCTCGGCGCGCTGGCAGGGGCCCGCCCCACTCTCTCTGGCGCCCTCGGAGGCGCCCCGTCTCATTGCCTGTGGTTGGAAGGGGGGCGGGGCCGGGCGCTCTGCATGCTGGGACGGCCCGCTCCCGCTTCCTCACTCTCTCATCCTCTAACTTATTTTCTTCTGGCGCGCTCTGCGGCGCCCTGTTCTATCTTGCTATGGGGAGGGGGTGGGGCCGGGCGCTCTGCGCGTTGGTGGCGGCCCGTCCCTCTCCCTCACACTCTCTTGACTCTTTTTACTATTATGCGGAGGGGGGCGGGGCCGGGCACTCGACGCATTGGCGGCGGCCCGCCCCCCTCTCGCTCTCTCTCTTTCTCCTTTTCCCTATTCGGTGCCATCTGCGGCACCTGGCTTTCGTGACTAAGGAGGGGGCGGGGCCGGGCGCTCTACACGCTGACGGCGGCCCGCCCCGCTCTCTCGCTCTATGGCGCCCTCTGCTGCGCCCAGTTATTTCTTTTGATGGGGAGGGGGCCGCGGCGCTTGCCGCGGCGGCCGCCCGTACCTCTCTCTCTCTCTCTCTCTCCCTCGCTCTATCTCTTTCTCTGAGCGCCCGTTGGTGAGGATGGGGAGGCGGCAGCGTGCTATCCGCGCTGGCCTGCCCTCTTCGTCTGCTTCCTCCAGATCAAGGTTCGGCTCTGAAGACTTCTGGTCGAGGTGAGTGCCCCGTGGGGCTTTGATTGTCCCTTGATTGTATGTGTTGGCACACCGTGGGATCCTTTTGTCCCACCTTGCGTTCCTGGTAATATTGCATATGACACTAGCATGGTATAGATGATTTATCTTTTATATTGTATGCTCCTTGTCGCATTATGTATACGCATATATATCTACATATATTTTTATATTCTATGTTTAGCCACACTCTGTTTGAATGTATGAGTGCTTGTCTTGATTCTTTATTATGGGGGCCCTCCTGTCAATGTGTCCTGGGGTCCCTTGGGCTTGCAAATCCTCCCACTTACGGACTTAAGGGGCATCCCGGGTTGCTTCTAGCGTAATTCCCGCGGGTCATTGCGACTACCATACAAATCACCATTTGGAGGCTCCCCTGGATCCGGGCTCTGGCTCCCTTCGGGGCAGTCCCGGCGGTGTGTGGGTTGGGGGGTATCCCTTGTTGGGATACTGTGCAGGTGCATACCTTGTGGTCAGCAGGCCTTAACACGGCAGTCGGGGGCCCGGACGTCTGGGTCAGTGCCGCCGGCCTTATCACCTACTTCACCTTAAATTATCTGTACCCCATGTGACATTGTCATTAGCGGGGAGTCGCAATCTGATGTATGTGCTGGTTTGGCCAACATCGATATATTGTTCTAGCTCTGTGGCCAGTGCGGCCTCGGCTAAGAGAAGACATCTGTCTCCGGCAGTGCCGGTTCTTGATGATCATGATTCCCTTGACTGGTCTGTTTATTTTCCGCTTGCGGAAAGAGCTGTTTCCGGAATCTGATGGTCCTGAGGATCAGCAGTTGGGATCCTGAGGCGGGGTTTGGGGATGCTGTGGTTATCCCCAAGATCCTGGCCATTTATTGAGGTGTTGGCTATTCCTCTTACGGCGGAGTCCCCTCCGCATAAGGGAAAATAATTTTTTTCTTGAGACCTCTAAGCCTCGTATGGGTGCCCAACTCAGTTTCATTCTAATTTATGATTATTAAGGATCGGGAGGGGTCTAATTGGCTTCCCGGTTTTCCTCAGGAATGGGATAGGAGGTATCCCTGTATGGGGATTGCGGTGAAGCGCTGGTCATCTCCTCCCGTAGTCGATGCGTCCGGTGCTGGGATTGTCCGACGCATCTGTGGTGCACTCCCTAGCGTCTCCACGGTTTAGTATCGTGAGGATAGTCAGTTGATCAGATGGCTTGACATGCCCTTGCCGGCGTGGGTTCTGCCTGGCGGTCGGTTTGTATTTCTGTAATCACGGTTGTGGTTCTCAGATCTGTGGTTTGGGGCCTGTTGAGGGGTCCCAGCTGGACCCTGCCAGTGCTAATTTGGCTGCGCTTATGCGGTGTGTATAGTTCCTGACCATGGTCTTGTCTGCCTGGATGACACTATATGTCGGTATGGCGGAATATCAGCTTTGCTTGTGGCTTTACGACGCTCGGTCTGATTGCGCCGGTGGCGGCTAACATTGGCTACCCTTCTGGGGTATGCGGTTGTTTGGACTCATATTGGTTTCAGTTGCGTAAGGAGGCAGGCTTCCGCCATGCTAGAGGCGACGTGCTCTCTTCGGGGGGCAGGCTCCTCTATTCCTTCCTTTCTCGGTGCCGGAGCTGGCAGAGGTGCGGCCTTCTCTATCTTCAGTGGTGATTTCTCTGTTCCTTGGGTTTCCTTGGACCCCCGGGCTGTGCAGGGGCCGGGGCTATTGTTCCAACCCTTGTGGTCCCTTTACGGGATAGATCTATCAGAACCATTCTGGTTTTTGAGGCCTTTCTGTAGGTTCATCAGATTCCAGAAGTTCCACAGGGAGTCTCTGCGTTCAGTCATCTATTCCCTTCATCAGGGGGCTTTTGTGACATTTATAGACATCACGGTTGTTACCTTTATGTGTCATTCTACCCCGCTCGCCTGAGATTCTCGGTTTTGGGGTGGAAGATCGGCATTTTCAGTTGTAGCTGATCCTTGTTGGTATAGTGGTCAGTATCCCCGTCTGTCACGCCGGAGACCAGGGTTCAATTCCCCGACGGCTCTAGGTTTTAGGCCCTTCCTTTCTGGTTGCCTTCGGTGCCAAGGGTGTTCACCAAGGGGCTGGCGGGCATAATGGCCCTTCTTGGAGCCCGGGGTGTTTACATTGTGCCGTATCTGGATGATCTACTCATTACAGGATCTTTTCTATGCGGGGTGGAGATGGACTCCAGGGTGGTGACGGCGCTGGAACGGTTCGGATGGGTGATCACCCACTCCTAGTTCTCTGGCATGAATCTGGATCCGGTCAGGCCAGAGGGTTCTTTCCTCGCTCAAAGGTGCAGAGGGTTCAGGACCTGATATTTGTTCTCATGGTCAATCCTCGCCTCTCTTTCCGGCTAGGGATGAAACTGGTGGGATTGATTGTGGTTTTTCCTTCTAAGCAGTCCCCTTTGAGTTCCTCATGAGGTCGCTCTAGTTCCGTCTATTGCGGTTTTGGGACGGCTGTTCCCGGTGCTTGGCTCGGTCATTTCTGCTGTCTCCCAGGGTTCGGCAATCCTTTCAGTGGTGGCTGGAGCTTAGCGGTCTGTTGAGGGGCAGATCTTTTTTGGCTCTTGGCAGACGGTTGCCACGAATGCCAGCCTGTCGGGCTGGGGACTTTTCTGGATGGACTTTCGGTTCCAGGGGCTGAGGAGTCTTCAGGAGGCTTCCGCTCCCATCTCTGTTTTTGGAGCTCAGAGCTATTGTTCTATTCTGTCATGCTGGATGCATCATTTACAGGTTGCCGGTTCAGCTTCAGTTGGACGATTGAACTGCGGTCGCTTACGTCGATCACCAAGGAGGGACTCGCAGCTGGAGTGCCCTCAGGGTAGTGTCGCTGATTCTTGCATGGGCGGAGAGCGATGTTCCATGCATCTCAGCGGCATTCATTCCGGGAGTGGATATCATGGAGCTTTTCTTTTTACCGCAAGGTGTTTCGGTCCCTCTTTCGCAAGTGGGGGTTTCTGGAGGTGGTTCTCCTTGCTTTCCGTTGCAATCACTAGCTCCCAACATTTGGTTTTCGGTCTCGGGTCCCTCTGCCTCCGGCAGTGGTCGCCATGTCTTTTGCCTGGAGGGGTCTGTGGTTCCTGCACCTGTCTCCTTCCTTCGCCGTGGTGGGCAAGGTGGTGCGCTAGCTGGCTCCTGAGGGTGCGTCAGCAATGCTGGTGGCTCCAGGGTGGTCTAGATAGGTTTGGTTTGTTCTGCAGGTTGCAAACGCTGGCTTTGCGGCGTGGCTGCTGCAACCTTCTCCATCTTCATAGAGGAAGTTTTGTCTGATGCTGTGCTTTGGACCCTTGTTTTGGCTGGCAAGTGGTCTTCCTTTAACTTCTTCTACAGGACTTGGCGGTCCTATATTGATCGGTGTGAGGCTAGGGCCTTGCCTTGCAAGGTGTTTTTGTTCTCTAGGTTTTGGACTTTCGTCTGTACGTTCTGGGGCTCCAGCTTAAGGGCTTTGCTGGGGCAGGACTCTGTCCTGGTGGTGTTCTTCTAGGACCTTTTGTCCTCAGAAATAGTCTGGCGGCTATTTGGGATCTGCATTTTCTATGCTTGTACGACAGATTGTCTCTTTGTTGGCTATTGCTTCTGTTCGCTGTGTTTCCATCTTTTTAAGGATGTGTCCTTCGTCTAGCTTTGACGAGGAGAGGGTCCTGTTGATTTTCTATTTCTTGGCTACTTCCTTTTTCTGTAAGAAGGAAGCCTTGTTTGTGGTGCCCTCTGGCCCCTGACGGGTTTGGTGCCTTCATATTTGCCATTTTTAATGGATATGTCTGGTCCTCGTGTGGGTCTATATTGCCAAGGGGAAGGTTCCCCTTTTCAGTTTAGTGGAATAAGTTGTGCGACTGCTACTTGGTCACCTGTTCATACCCTTTACAAGTTTTTGTAAGGTTGATGTGCGGGCCTTAGCTGTTTTTGGCCGCACAGTTCTACAAGCGGCAGGGGTTTTTCATTTGTGCATTTTTGCCTATTGGGATCCCCACCCTTTTTGGACACTGCTATTGGATGTCCCAAGTGTAATGACTACTTCCGAAGCAGGGTGTGAGACATACTTAGAATAATACCATTTTGTGAATACTCACCTTGTAAAATGGGTATTATAAGTATGTCTCACACCCTGCTTCGCCCCGCCCTGAGTTGTATCTTGGATCCTCTTTGGTGTTACTGTTTTGTCTTGTAAGCTTTTTAGTTGCTCTTCCTGGTCCCCTTACTGCTTTCTTATACTGGGAGGTGCTTGGGGGGTCCCAGGTATTTATGGACCGGGAGGGGCTTCCTTTTTTTCTAGTCATCTCTGCAGAAGTTCGCCCTCTACTGGACATAACCCAAGTGTAATGACTACTTCCGAAGCAGGGTGTGAGACATACTTATAATACCCATTTTACAAGGTGAGTATTCACAAAATGGTATTTTTGGCTACAACAACTTAAAGACTGTCTTTTGGAAAGAACTAGTCTGGATAAAATTTTAAAAGCTTTACCAATTCTCTTTTCAGCTACGGCTTTTCTTACGGATGCCATGGCTGAATCAATCAGATTTTCGGCACAAAATCTGGCTGTAACCTATTCAGTGCGCAGGACTTTGGTTAAAGACCTGGTCTGGCGAAATTGGTTCAAAGATGAGACTTTGTGCTATGCCCTTTAGGGTTGAATGTCTGGGTCAGACCTAGGTAAAGTTTTGGATATGACGGCAGACAGGAATAAATGTATTCTAAGTATGCAGCACGTCCTGCTCCAAATAATGATTCTTAACATCTGGGATATAGTCCACAAGAGGGCGCTTTACTGCAGAGATGGCCAAAAAGAGGACCCTCCCGGTCCATATACCCGGGACCTCCCACTAATTCCCCAGTTTCTTCTCTGCAATGGGCTGCAAAGGACAAGATGATGTCTTCTCTTCTCGCAGGTGAGCTGGGCTTCACAGCCCTGGGCCCTGTAGGACTATTCCCACCCGTTCTGCCTCCCAGCCTTGGTTGCGTGGTCGCGTGATGGTAGGCAGCACCTATTAGAGGTGCTTCATTGGAGCTTGCTCCACCGCAAATCCCCCACCAAAGAGTAGGCGGTTGTCGGGCTATTGGTGATCCTGACTTGGGATGCCCCATCCGCTATTGCCCTGCCTTACATTTATTAATGGGCTCCTTACTTCCCCTTCCCCCATAATACTACTCGGTTTGGGTGCCTGATTAGTGTAAATGTGTTTTGCCTTTTAACATTACTGTTATGTGTTGTTATGCTTTTTTTCATGTCTCGCTGGCACTCTCCTCGGCTCTGCTCCTCTCCCCTTCAGTTTTTGAATTGCCCGCCGCTGACTCGCGTGCCCTGCGACGTCACTCAGGAACCTGACGGCTGCTGATTGGCTGCGGGGTGGCTGTCTTCAACCTGTAACCCCGCACTTCCTGGAGGGGGCGTGGCTTAACACTGGCCGCGCTCCGCGGTGCTTCCTCATGTGGCCAGCCCCTTCAGAGCCCTGCAGCGCCATCTTGTCTCTCCTGCTGGATCGATTGTAAGCTCTTCGGCGGTCTGTGAGTGCCCTTGCGGGCCCCCTTTTATATTTTAATTGCCTTTCACTCCTGTTTAATTAATGCGGGTATTGCCGTCTTATGTCTTTCAGGCGGGAAAACTAATTAGAGGTTTCTTCCGGTCCTGTGCCTTCTATTAGTCTAGATACGAGGCTTAAAAAACAATAAAATCCTCCCACTATCCTAGCGGACAGTTAAGGGGCATCCCGGGTAGCTGCACAGCTGGTCATTGTGACACAAAAAATCACCATATGGAGGCTCCTCAGGATATTGTGCTCGGGGTCCCATCTGGGCAAGCCCGGCTCTGTGTGGTGTGTGGGGCATCCCCTGTAAGTGATGATGTGCGGGTCTGTGTACCCTGCGCCCAGCGGGCGCTTGTGCGGCACTCTGGGCTGCACTTGTCTGGGCCTGCGCCCACCATGTCTTCTCCCACCCCCCTCGGTTGATCGTGACCCCCAGTGAGATTAACACTAGTGGGGAGTCTCAGCCTGATGTGTCTTCCAGGCTGGCCAACATTGAGAGGTTGATTGCTATCTCTGTGGTCCATAAGGCCCCAGCTAAAAGATGGCACTTGGCGCCTGCTGCGTCTGCCTTCCCTATGGAGACGGAAGAATTCCTTGATTTGTCTGACTGTACCCCGCTTGAGGTGGGGGAGTTATTCTCAATTCGGAATTTTCCGATGATCAGCATTTCCCTGGCACTGATGCCGGCTCAGAGCATTGGAATGCTGATGACACCCATTGACTTTTGACTCAAATCTTTGAAGTACTTTCCATTTCTCTTCCTGCTGCGGCACCCAGGCAACAGGGGGAATTGTTTGGTACTGCAAGGGATGGGATAAAAGGTACCCTTTTCCCCCAGATGTGGTTAAATGTTGGTCAACTCCACCAGAGGTGGATGCTCCGGTTTTGGGGTTGTCTAATACTTCTGTGGTGCATTCCCCTGATTCCACTACCTTGAAGGATAGTGAGGACCGACGTATTGACCAGCTGGCTTCCCATGCCTTTGCCTGTGCGGGATCGGCCCTGCGCCCGGTCTGTGCTTCTGCTATTACTGCTGTGACCATTAGGACTCTGGTCAGGGGCCTGTTAGGCTATCCTGATGATTCTTCCAGTGCCGAATTTAGAGCCTTATCACATGATTCTTCCAGTGCCGAATTTAGAGCCTTATCACAATGTGAGATGTTTATTGCTTATATTCTTTCTGCCTTAGATGACACCATTAGGATGTGTAGCAGGACCTCGGTTGTTTCTATTCGACGCTGCGGTCTGGCTGCGCCAGTGAGCAGCTGGCAATGCTGCTAAGAAGGCTCTCACAGGGCTACCCTTTAAGGGACTGCGCCTTTTTGGTGCCCGGTTGGACCTTTTTGCAAAAGGAGGTAGGTTGCCCCAACGCAAAAGACAACTGCGGCCCTTTCGGGGTTCAGGGTCCTTTACGCCTTCCTTTCGTGGATCCAGGTCAGGGAGGGGGGTACCCTTTGCGGGGCACAGGGGTGATTTCTGGGGCAATGGTAGAGGCCGTGCCTGTCCCGGATCCTCCTGAGGATCTAAGCTCAAATCTGTCTTTAAGCCCGCTCAGCCATGAAGGGGCGCCCTCACCCTTACGGGTGGGGGGACGGCTGCTGCTCTTCGCTTGTCTCAGACAGGTGGATTCTGGAGGTTGTGTCCTCCGGCTACAAGCTAGAGTTCACGGCATGTTCCCCTCCAAGATTTCTCAAGTCTCGGATCCCTCTAGACCCCCTGGCCGCTCAGGGTCTATTTCAAGCTGTACAGAACTTATTGGGTATGGGGGTCATCTGTCCGGTCCCTCCGGGGGAGAGAGGTCAAGGTTATTATTCCAATCTTTTCACAGTACCCAAAAGGGATGGCTCCATCAGGCCCATCCTGGACTTCTCAACAAGTTCATCAGAACCAGACGCTTTCGCATGGAGACCCTGCGCTCCGCGATCAGCTCCTTGCGCCGGGGGACTTCATGACCTCCATAGACATCAAGGATGCTTGCCTTCATGTGCCAGTCTTCTCAGGGCATCAGCGGTTCCTCAGGTTCGCCCTGGAGGACCAGCACTACCAGTTTGTGGCACTTCCCTTTGGTCTCACCTCAGCCCCCAGAGTGTTCACCAAGGTTCTGACGGGAGTGATGGCCATCCTCAGAGCTCTGGGCATTCGCATTCTCCCTTATCTGGATGACATTCTCATTACATCTCATTCTCCTCCAGCAGGCGGAGATGGATACCCAGATGGTGGTAACGGCCCTGGAAACGTTCGGATGGGTGATCAATTATCCCAAGTCCTCCCTATCCCCGTCCCGGGTGACCCCCTTCCTGGGCATGAATCTGGATACCATTCAGGCCAGGATTTTTCTTCCTCAGCAGAAGGTGGATTCTCTTCAAGCTCTGGTTCATTCCATGCTGTCCAGCCCTCGTCCTTCCATCAGGCAAGGGATGCAATTGGTGGGACAGATGGTGGCCTGCTTCGAAGCAGTACCTTGTGCTCAATTTCACATGAGACCCCTTCAGCTCCATCTCCTTTCAGTCTGGGACAAGAGTCCCCTATCTTTGGATCAGGCCTTTGTTCTCTCTCATCTGGTCCGGCGGTCCCTCCTGTGGTGGCTGGACTCGAGGAATCTTCTGGGGGGCAGATCCTTTCTAACTCCATGTTGTGAGACTGTAACTACGGATGCCAGTCTGTCAGGTTGGGGGGGCTACTGGAGAGCTCTCCAATTCCAGGGGCTGTGGGGCCCTCAGGAGGCTCACGCTCCGATCAACGTCCTGGAGCTGAGGGCGGTTCGGTTGGTACTGGCACAGTTGACTCCTCACCTTCAGGGTCGGCTGGACGGGTTTGTTCCGACAATCAGATGGCGGTCGCCTATATCAATCATTAGGGAGGGACTCAGAGCAAGAGTGCCTCCAGGAGGTGTCGTTGATTCTGTCCTGGGCTGAGAACAATGTCCCGTGCATTTCAGCAGTTTATATTCTGGGAGTGGAGAGCCTGGAGGCGTATTCCCTGAGCAGGGGGACCGCTTGCTGGGGGGGAATGGGCCCTCAACAGCGAGGTCTTCTTATCCCTTTGTCACCGGTGGGGGAGGCCAGACGTGGATCTGTTTGCTTCCTGCCACAATCACAAGCTGCCAGCATTTGTTTCCCTGTCCCAGGATCCCCTGGCTCTGGTGGTGGATGCTCTGTCTCTGTCCTGACAGGGTCTAGGTCTCCTGTACCTCTTCCCTCCGTTCCCTTTTCTGAGCAAGGTTCTGCGCAAGTTGGTGCAGGAAAGGGTGCCAGCCATTTTGGTGGCTCCCAGGTGGCCAAGACAGGTGTGGTTCGCAGACGTCGTGCTGCTGGCAGTGGATCAGTACACTCTACCCTTGGTTCCGTACCTTCTCACTCAAGGACGGCTCAGTTATCCCAATTTACAAACGCTGGCTTTGATGGCCTGGCTGCTGAAACCGCCATCCTGAAGGAGGAAGGTCTGTCTGATTCGGTGGTTCGTACTCTTGTCAGCGCTAGGAAGAAGTCCTCCACTATTTACTATAGGACCTGGCGGACCTACACTGACTGGTGTGAGTCTAGGGCCTTTCCCTGTCGTGTGTTCTCCATTCCTAGGATCCAGGAGTTACTGCGACATGGTTTGGATATGGGCTTTCAGCTCAACACCTTGAAGGGTCATGTGTCCGCCTTGGCTGTTTTCTTCCAGAGGTCCTTCGCTCTACATCCTCTGGTCAAGACCACCTTCCAGGGGGTCACTCATGTGCGTTCCCCCCCCCCCCCCCCCCCCCCCCGCAAACCCATGGTACCGGTCTGGGATTTGAATTTGGTTTTGTCCACCCTTCAGGGTCCTCCTTTTGAACCTGTGCATGAGGCTGCCTTGTCTCTTCTTACCCTGAAGGTTGCCTTTTTGGTGGCTATCACCTCTGTCCGGCGTGTTTCTGAGTTGGCGGCTCTGTCGATTCAGGCCCCCTACTTTGAGAGACACCAGGTCAAGGTGGTTTTCCGATTTAAACCAGACTTCTGACCTAAGGTTGTCTCTGCCTTCCATCTCAATCAGGATATTGTGCCCTAATCCTGGTAATCCCAAGGAAGAGTGCCTTGCACTCTCTGGATGTTGTCAGGAATTTGAAATACTACCTGTTGACTACTGCTCCGTTCAGAAAGACGGACTCCTTGTTTGTGGTTCCATCGGGTCCCAAGAAAGGGTTGGCTCCTGCTAAGTCTACTATTAGCAAATGGATCCGTCAGGCCATTGTTAGGGCCTATTCTACTAGGGGGAAGGATCCTCCTTTCCGTGTTACTGCTCATTCTACCCGTGCTGTTGGGGCTTCCTGGGCCTTCCAGCACCAGGCTTCTGTTGAACAAGTTTGCAAGGCTGCTACTTCTACGTCTTCTGTTCATACCTTTTCTTCCAAGTTTTACAAGGTTGATGTTCGGGCCTCAGCGGATCCTGTTTTTGGCCACAAGGTTCTGCAGGCGGCAGTGGTTTGAACTGCGCATTGTTGCCTTTTGGGATCCCCACCCGTTTGTTGGACACTGCTATTGGATGTCCCAGACGTAATGAATCATTACTGGAGCAGGGCGTGCTGCATACTTGTAGTAATACAATTCTGTGAATACTCACCTTGTAGAATTAGTATTATAAGTATGCAGCAAGCCCTGCTCCATCCCACCCTGAGTACTTATTCTTGGATCCTCTATATGGTGACTGTTTCCTGGTTATTTGGTTATTGTTGCTAATCTTGTTATTGGCTACTCCTGGTCCCCTTACTGCTTTTTTTATACTGGAGAATTAAGTGGGAGGTCCCGGGTATATAAGGACCGGGAGGGGCCTCTTTTTTGCCATCTCTGCAGTATAGCACCCTCTTGTGGACTATATCCCATACGTAATGAATCATTACTGGAGCAGGGCGTGCTGCATACTTATAATAATTCTACAAGGCGAGTATTCACAGAATTGTATTTTTGCCATCTCTGCAGTAAAGCACCCTCTTGTGGACTATATCCCAGATGTTATGAATCATTATCTGGAGCAGGATGTGCTGCATACTTATAATACCAATTCTACAAGGTGAGTAATCACAGAATTGTATTTTTCCGTCTCATCCTAGAGCTCCAGCTAATAAAATGTTTTTTCCCAGAAATTCCTTCCAATGCTTCTAGAAAGGGCAGCTTTAAGGGTTCCACCCTGTTTGGAACCTACCAGGCAAAACCCAAGAAGCAATGACGCCAATGCCTTAATTGGCGCCAGGCTAAGGAGTTTTTGCACAGCCTGGCAAGGCCCGTTGGATTGCCCTTTCATTGTAAGAGGAATTACGCAGGGCTTCCACATAGATATTTCCCAAAGCCCTCCTTCAAGATTTTTGATTTCTTCTCTACCCAAGGGCAAGGAAGAAAGAGAAGCGTTTTTTTTTTTTTTTTTGAGTCTGACGGACATGAGGTCAAGGGGAGTTATTATTCCAGTACCCCTGCCTCTGCAGGGGACAGGGTTCTACTCCAGCATTTTCTTGGTAAAAAAGAGCTCATGGGGGTTCAGGTTTATTCTGAACTTAGTCTCAATTTATTTGTCCAGTACAGACATTTCAGGATGGAAACTATTTTTTCGGTAAAGAATATGCTTCTCAGGGGTGCCTTCATGGCATCAATAGATTTGAAGGGTGCTTATTGGCAAGTTCCAATTAGTCCCCTGGCTCAATCTTTTGAGATTTGCAATAAAAGACGGAGACCAGATTTTGCATTTCCAGTTTGTCTGTCTTCCCTTCGGTCTAGCATCAGCTCCGACGTTTCTTACCAAGGTTCTGGCAGAGCCTTTGGCATATCTGAGACGCAGAGGGATAGGTGTCGTCGCTTATTTAGACCTCTTACTGTTTGCCCAGGGACAGGTTGTTGGAGAATCTTCATTACACCATGAATCTGTTATCCTGCCTAGGTTGGATTGTGAATTTCAACAAATCAACCCTGGTGCCCTCACAAATTATGACATACTTGGGGTTCGAGATCAATTCGGTCCGCCAGGTCCTTATTCTTCCTCATCAAAAAGTTGTGGCTCTCCAAGAGGCAGTTCGATGTATCTGCTCGGACACAGTCTTTTCTATATAAGACAAGCGATGAGAGTGCTCGGGTTCCTGACTTCATCATTCTCGGCAGAAAGATGGGGTCGGCTTCACTCCAGATTCCTCCAGGGGCATATTCTGAAGAACTGGGACGGAACCCAGCACGGACTGGAACAACAGCTCCCAATTCCAGGGGAAGGGTTCTCTGAATTGGTGGTTAGAAGAAAATCTGTTCTCGGAGGGATTGCCTTGGGGAGAACCCAAGGAAGTGATCGTAACTACAGATGCTTCAGCCTGGGGCTGGGGAGCACATTGCAAGACGTGGACGGTTCAAGGAAAATAGTCAAGGGCCTTGAGTCAGTCCTCATCCAATCTGAGAGAATTAATTGCTATAAAAGAAGCATTGTGGGCCCTGAAGACACACATACAGGGAAAGCATGTGCAAATCAGGACGGACAACGCTACATCAGTAGCTTACATAAATCATCAAGGAGGAACAAGATCCTCGAGATTGATGACCATAGCAGCAGAAATTTTGTTATGGGCAGAAATCAGTTTGAAATCCCTGACAGCCGTTCACCTGAAAGGAACCTTAAATCAGGTGGCGGATTATTCCAAGTATGCAGCACGCCCTGCTCCAGTAATGATTTATTACGTCTGGGATATAGTCCACAAGAGGGCGCTTTACTGCAGAGATAGCAAAAAAGAGGCCCCTCCCGGTCTTTATACACCCGGACCTCCCACGACATTCCCCGGTTTAGTCTCTGCAGTCGGTTGCGAAGATCAGATGATGGCTATCTCTCCTCGCAGGTAAGCCGGGCTGCCCAGCCCCCGGCCCTGTGTCCTAGTCCCACCCGTGCCACTATTACCTGCCTCCCAGCTTTGGCTGCATGGTCGGGTGATGGTAGGCAGCACCTATTAGAGGTGCTTTTTAATAGAGCGTGGCTCCACCGCAAATCCCCCACCAAAGGTTAGGCGGCACAGGTTGGTGAGCCTGACATGGGATGCCCGTCCGGTCATAGCCCTCACTACATTAACCAAATATACTTATGGGCTTATTTCCCCTTTCTCCCTTGTCCGGTTAGTTGGGGGGAGGGGGTCCGGTGTTCGTGTGAGTAAAGTGCTTTTGACTTTCTTGTTGTTCTTCACTGTGTGTGTGTTTTTCTTGTAACACCGCTGGCACCTGCTCAGCGCTCCTTCCTTCTCTCTTCCATTATTACCAGTATGTGTGAGTGAATTTTGAATGGTCCGCGCGTGCTCGGCGGCGGGCCGGTGATGTCATCGGTTGCTGGGGGCCGGGTGATAGGCTGCCTGGTCTCTCTGCTCAGTCCCCGCGTTCCCAAGGGGGGGCGGGGCCTAGCGCCCGGCGCACTCCGCATCTGGCCTGCCCCCTCCGGAGATGATCGGTGCCATCTTACTGGCTGCTATCGAGTGTGAGCTGCACTTGAGCTCGGGGTCCCCTCGGGGCAAGCCCGGCTATGTGTGGTGTGTGGGGCATCCTTTGTGGGCGATGATGTACGGGTTTGTGTACCCAGCGCCCAGCAAGCGATTGCGCGGCAATCTGAGACCCTTGTGTCTGGGTCAGCACCCTCGGTCTCATCCCCCACACCCTGCGCCTGGTTATGACCCCTAGTGACATGAACACTAGCGGGGAGTCGCAATCTGATGTTTCCGCCAGACTGGCCAATATTGAGAGACTGATTGCTAGCTCTGCAGCCCGTAAGGCTCCAGCTAAAAGACGGCGCTTGGCGCCCGCTGCGCCGGCATTTACTTTTGAACAAGATGATTTCCTTGATTTGTCTGACTATACCCCTCTCGAAGAAGGGGAATTATTTTCAGATCTCTCTGACGATCAGCATTGCCTTCGCGCTGATGCCAGCTCAGAGCATTGGGATGCTGACGACACCCATAGACTTCTGACTCAAATTTTTGAAGTACTTGCCATTTCCCCTCCTGCAGCTGCACCTAAGCAGCAGGGGGAATTGTTTGGTACCGCAAAACCACGTTTGGAATTCCCCGAACAGATGCATTTTAATAATCTGATTCTCAAGGAATGGGAACGGCCTAGCCGGCTTCCCAGTATCCCTAAGGGGTGGGATAGGAGGTATCCCTTCCCCTCGGATCTGGTCAAATGTTGGTCAACTCCCCCCGAGGTGGATGCCCCCGTCTTGGGGCTGTCTAATACTTCTGTTGTGCATTCCCCGGATTCCACTACCTTGAAGGATAGTGAGGACCGGTGTATTGACCACCTGGCCTCCCACGCCTTTGCTTGTGTGGGTTCGGCCTTGCGCCTGGTTTGTGCTTCCACCATTACGGCCATGGCTATTAGGACCTTGATCAGGGGCCTTCTGGACGGCTCCCATAAGGATCCCTCTAGTGCTGAATTTAGAGCCTTGTCACAATGTGAGCTGTTCATCTCCTATGTTCTCTCTGCCTTAGATGACACCATTCGGATGTGTAGCAGGAACTCGGCCTTGGTTGTCTCTATCCGCCGCTCGGTCTGGTTGTGTCAGTGAGCAGCTGACAATGCTGCCAAGAAGGCTCTCACGGGGCTTCCCTTTAAAGGGTTGCGCCTGTTTAGTGATCGTTTGGACCTTTTTGCTAAGGGAGGTAAGTTACCCCAACGCAAAAGGCATCCGCGACCCTCCGCCATCAGCTCCCTGCGCCAGGGGGACTTTGACTTCAATAGACATCAAGGATGCTTACCTTCACATGCCGGTCTTCCCAGGGCACCAGCGGTTCCTCAGGTTTGCGGTAGGGGAACAACACTACCAATTTGTGGCACTTTCCTTCGGGCTCACCTCTGCCCCCAGAGTGTTCACCAAGGTGTTGGCAGGTGTGATGGCCCTTCTCAGAGCCCGGGGGTATTCGCATTCTTCCTTATCTGGACGACCTCCTCATTGCGTCCCCTTCACTCCAACAGGCAGAATTGGACACCCAGACGGTGGTTGCGACCCTGGAAGGGTTCGAGTGGGTGATCAATTACCCCAAATCCTCACTCTCCCTGTCCCGGGTGACCGCCTTCCTGGGAATGACTCTAGGATACTATTCAGGCCAGGATTTTCCTCCCTCAGCGGAAGGTGGACTCTCATCAAGCTCTGATTCAATTCTTGCTGTACAGCCCTCACCCTTCCATCCGGCAAGGGATGCAACTGGTGGGACAGATGGTGGCCTGCTTCGAGGCAGTTCCCTATGCTCAATTTCGCATGAGGCCTCTAAAGCTCCATCTTCTGTCAGCCTGGGACAAGTGTCCCCTGTCTCTGGATCAGGCCTTTGTTCTGTCTCCTCTGGTCCGGCGGTCCCTCCTGTGGTGGCTGGACTCGAGGGACTCATTTCTGACACCGTGCTGGGAGACTGTCACTACGGATGCCAGTCTGTCAGGTTGGGGGGGGCTACTGGAGAGCCCACCAATTCCAGGGGTTGTGGGGTCCTCAGGAGGCTCACACCCCCATCAATGTTCTGGAGCTGCGGGCGGTTCGGTTGGTGCTGATGCCTCACCTACAGGGCCTGCCGGTTCAGGTTCGCTCCAACAACCGGACTGCGATCGCTTACATCAATCATCAGAGGGACTCGGCGCAAGAGTGCCCTCAGGGAGGTGTCGTTGATTCTGTCTTGGGCCGAGGACAATGTCCCGTGCATCTCTGCGGTTTACATTCCGGGAGCGGAGAATCTGGAAGCGGATTCCCTGAGCAGGGGGGCCTCTTGCCGAGGAGAATGGTCCCTCAACAGCGAGGTCTTCCTATCCCTCTATCACAGGTGGGGGATGCCGGATGTGGATCTGTTTGCTTCTCGCCACAATCACAAGCTTCCAGCATTTGTCTCACTGTCCCAGGATACTCTGGCGGTGGATGCCATGTCTCTGTCCTGGCAGGGGTTCGGTCTCCTGTACCTCTTTCCTCCGTTTCCCCTTCTGGGCAGGGTTCTATGCAACCTGATTCAAGAAGGAGTGCCAGCTGTTCTGGTGGCCCCCAGGTGGCCAAGACAGGTGTGGTTCGCAGACGTCGTGCAGCTGGCGGTGGATCAGTACCCTCTGCCCCTGTTTTCGGATCTTCTCACTCAAGGACGGCTCTGTTACCCCAATTTACAAACGCTGGCTTTGACGGCATGGCTACTGAAACCTCCATCCTAAAGGAAAAGGGTCTGTTTGATGCGGTTGTTCAGACTCTGGTCAGGGCTAGGAAGAAATCCTCTTCTACCATCTACTACAGGACCTAGCGGACCTACATTGACTGGTGTGAGGCTAGGGCCTTTCCCTGTCGGGTGTTCTCCATTCCTAGGATACTGGTGTTCTCCATTCCTAGGATCCTTCAACATGGTCTGGATATGGGTTTTCAGCTCAGCACTCTGAAGGGGCATGCTTCCGCCTTGGCTGTTTTCTTCCAGAGGTCTTTCGCTCTTCATCCTTTGGTCAAGACTTTCTTCCAGGGGGTCACTCATGTGCGCCCTTTACGCAAACCCGTGTTACCGGTTTGGGATTTTAATTTGGTATTGTCTGCCCTTCAGGGTCCTCCATTTGAGCCTGTGCATGAGGCTGCACTGTCTATTCTCACCTTGAAAGTTGCCTTCTTGGTGGCTATCACCTCTGTCCGGCGTGTTTCTGAGTTGGCAGCTCTGTCCATTCAGCCCCCCTACTTTGAGAGACATCAGGACAAGGTGGTTTTCTGCTTTAAACGAGGCTTCTTGCCTAAGGTTGTCTGTCTTTCACCTCAATCAGGACATTGTGGTTCCTTCCTTGTGCCCTAATCCTGGTAATGACAAGGAGAGGGCCTTGCATTCTCTGGACGTTGTCAGGAACTTGAAATACTACCTGGTGGCTACAGCGCCTTTCAGGAAGACGGACACCTTGCACCCTCTGGTCCTAGGAAGGGTTTGGCGCCGGTCAAGTCTACTATTAGTAAATGGATTCGTCAGGCTATTTTTAGGGCCTATTCTGCTAAAGGGAGGGATCCTCCTTTCTGAGTCACTGCTCATTCTACCCGTGCTGTTGGGGCTTCCTGGGCCTTTCAGCACCAGGCTTCTGTTGAACAAGTTTGTAAGGCTGCTACTTGGTCTTCTGTTCATACCTTTTCCAAGTTTTACAAGGTTGATGTTCGGGCCTCAGCAGATGCTGTTTTTGGCCGCAAAGTTCTGCAGGCGGCAGTGGTTTGAACTGCGCATTGTTGCCTTTTGGGATCCCCACCCGTTGTTGGACACTGCTATTAGATGTCCCAGACGTAATGGAGCAGGGCGTGCTGCATACTTGGAATAATACCATTCGGTGAATACTCACCTTGTAGAATGGGTATTATAAGTATGCAGCCCTGCTTCATCCCACCCTGAGTTTTTCTTCTTGGATCCTCTATATGGTGAATGTTTTCTTGGTAATATTGTAAACCTTATTGGCTTCTCCTGGTTCCCTTACTGCTTTTCTATACTGGGGAATGTCGTGGGAGGTCCCGGGTATATAAGGACTGGGAGGGGACTCTTTTTTTTGCCATCTCTGCAGTAAAGCGCCCTCTTGTGGACTGTATCCCAGACGTAATGAATCATTACTGGAGCAGGGCATGCTGCATACTTATAATATCCATTCTACAAGGTGAGTATTCACAGAATGGTATTTTCTGAGCCGGTCGCAGATCAGAGAATCGGATTGGTCTCTGGATCCAGAAGTGTTCAAGAAAATTTGCAAGCTTAGAGGCGTCCCGGTAGCAGGTCTATTTGCGTCAGCGAAGAACCACAAGGTGGACAGTTACTTCTCGTTGAATCCGAGGGAGTAGGCGTTGGGAGTGGATGCGTTGGCACAAGCATGGCAATTAAATCTGGCCTATGCCTTCCCTCCAGTACGTTTGATTCCGATGGTACTAAAGAAGCTCATCAGGAAACCAGCTACAGTTCTCCTGGTGGCCCATAAGATCTTGGTTTTCGACTGGTGGAACTATCAGTTCAGGACACTTGGGAGATTCCTGTGAGCACTCATCTCTTATCCCAAGGTCCGGTGGACCTTGACGGTATGGACCCTGAGGTCTCCTTACTGCGAAAGAAAGAAAGGATATTCAGGGCCGGTCATAAACACTCTTCTTTCAAGCAGGAAGGTTGTAACCAGGAAGATTTTATCTTAAAGTATGGAAGACATTTAAGTCTTGAAAAACTGAGAATGGGAAAATTTCATTCAAGATTCCGGTGATACTGGATTTTTTACAGCACGGAGTCGACATGGGACTCTGTGTTAATACCTTGAAGGTTCAACTGGCAGCCTTGTCAGTTTTTTTTGGATAGGAGGCTTTCATCCATTTCTATTATCAAGGGGTTCTTGCTGGCAGTCAAGCGCTCTAAGCTGGCACCATCCAAGGTGGTTCCGCAGTGGGACTTGGCTAAAGTTTTGTCTATGCTAAGTTCTCCTCCTTTTTTTCCCAACAAGAATCTGGACATCAAATCACTCACCTGGAAGGTCTTGTTTTTAGTAGCCATTACCTCGGCCACAGAATTAGTGACATTCAGGCCTTGTCGTGTCGTCATCCATTCCTCCAGGTATTTCCGGATCACATTGTAATGAAGGTGGATCCTTGCTACCTTCCTAAGGTTGCTTCAGATTTCCACAGATCTCAGGAAATTGTTATTCCTTCCATCGCGCAGGATGATCCAGAACTTATTGCTTTGGATGTCAGATCTCAACTGTTGCACAACAGACCAAAGATTTCAGGAAGGCTGACGGCTTGTTTATCTCCTTTTCAGGCCCTAGTAAGGGTCTAAGAGTATCAAAGACTACGTTGGGAAGATGGATGAAAGGTACAATTAAGTTGGCTTATAGAGATGTCAATTTGCCAGGTGGGGTAACGGCCCACTCTACAAGGAGTGTATCTACATCTTGGGCAGAGCAAGCTGGGGTCTCCATGGAACAGATTTGTAAGGTGGCCACCTGGTCTTCAGCTAAAACCTTCGCAAGACACTATCATTTGGATCTCCTGTCTCAGAAGAATCAGTCTTTTGGCAGAAGTGTGCTTCATGCGGTCCTTCCCACCCAATGAGGTAGTCCTCGCCTATCTCTCAGGCGTATGCTGCCGAAGGATGTTTTGAGAAAACTTAAGTTAGGTACCTGGTAACTTTTTTTCTAAACATCCGAAAGTGCAGCATACGCCGGCTTCCCTCCCTTATTGTGTTTAAGACATGGGGGTTGCATTATTTATTATGATATGTGGAGTTGTGGGTCTGTATATTTTCTCTTTCAGATCTCTACAACAACTGGGGAAGAGAGGGAGGAGTCAAGACTTTATTTTGGCTGGTGGTCATGTGTTCCCCTCGATGGGAGGAGCCCGGAGGTCTCAGGCGTATGCTGCCCTTTCGGATGTTTAGAAAACAAGTTACCAGGTACCTAACTTAAGTTTTTTTTTTATTTAACCCTTTATTGTATGGATAGTAGTTTTATTTTATTTGTAAATATTATGAAGTAACGTGGGGGCAATTCAGTAGGTTGGCAGTTAAAAGGGTTGAAAGTTTTGCATGGTGTCATAATCCAGATAGACATTTGTGGTATAACAGGAACTGGCTTTACTGGAACATGAATGGCACCTTACATGGTGGCTAAACACAGACCGGGAAAAAGAAGGCAGTACCAGTGCTAGAGCAACTGAGCACAGGAAATACAACACGGCAATAAAATGCATAGACTCTACAGTTAATGATTGTTCACAGCGCCATCTAGTGTCATAACTTGTCATAGCTGTAAACTGAAGTAAATCTTGCAATTGTCACTAATCACATTTAAAGTGGACCAACACCGAGAGGTGATCGGCCCGGAAATCTATAAGATTCCCGGGCCGATCACCTCCCACCCCGCGGGACATCCGAGATCGGGATGTCCCGCGGGGTGAAACCCCCCAAAAAAACCCCAAACACCTTACCTGCCGCCGCCGCCTCCCTCGCGCCCCTGTAGGCGTGCTCGCGCCCGCGCCGGCCGTCTGCGAATGGCCGGCGCGCGCGCGCCGAAAGTGACGCGAGGGAGGCGGCGGCGGCGGCAGCCGCTTGGACGTTCCTGATCCCCGCCTGGACGTTGGCGGGGATTGGACCGTCCAGTCACGTGGGAGCGGGGACAGGTAAGATTTTGGGGCTTTCTGGGGGGTTTCACACAGCGGGGCACCCCCGATCGGGGTGCCCCGCCCAAGTGGACCAAAACCCAGGATAGTCAAAATCCTGGGTGTTGGTCCACTTTAAAGACAAGCTGTAAGCTGTTGCAAAGTATTGCATCTCTAACAAAAAATAGCTGGGTATTCTGTCCGGGGGACCTTGCTCTTTCAGATTTAGCTTGTTTTGCATATTGATGTTTTAGGAAAATGTGTTTTTTGTTCTGCTTTTTTATACATTTTTTTTTTAGGGAAACCCTGTGCAACCAAAGAATTTTTCGAGCGATTAATTTCAGAAATATCAGCCCACTACAACAAGCTGGGTATGCCTAGAATGCTTAATGTATGTACTTTCACTTTGTGGGGGGTATTACAAATGTAAAGGGTTGTTTTGAATGAAAAAGGGCAAGGTGCGCACTCTGTCTGCCCTCCTTGAGCTAAAATTTTCAAGTAAAATTACTCTTAGATGCATGCTTTACTTTGAGGTGTTTGTCAGCTCTTCCCTTGACAGTACCTATGCATGTTGCATATTCTTTCCGGGGGATCTTGCTCTTTCAGATTTAGATTCAGATTTGTTTTTTCTTGATGTGATGAAATGATGCTGTCCTTAACTTAATATTCAGTTGCACAACCTTTTTAGGCAATAGCTGCAAACCATTTCTGTACCTTGTTTTAAAGTGTTTTCTGCACCTGGCCACAGATTCGTTAGCTCACAGCCAAAATACAGAACTGTCTCTAGGTTTCAGGTTTCAGCTCCTTCCACAGATGTTCAATAGGATCAGGATCATAGATTTTTAGTTCAATTTTGTTTTTGTTGAACCACATTTCAAATGCAAAGTCTGATTCATTAGCGAATTTTCAGTATATTAAAATGTATTACTTTTTTCGGTTTCAAGTTTTATCCACATGTGTATATATCTCAATGAACTGATTATGCAAGGAATTTTCTCCTGCAAGAGTTAAGGGATAAAGGTAAACTTGAACTTAAATACATTTAAATGCCTTCTCTAAAGTGTCACTTAATTGTCCTCCTCTTTGAGGTGGCTTAACCCTATACAGATGTGTAATAGCATGAAGATTCTTCGAATGAAATGGGATCTTGCTGACAGTCCTGCTTACACATAAGCATGAAGGGGAAGCTGCAGCAGCCCCCAACAAACTGAGACAAATATTTGCCTCAGAAACATGGGAAAGCTTTTCTATCATATCACACAGGTACTCTCACTCACAATTTGAATAAGCAGCTGCTGGAGGAATTCCATGTGCATGTGTGAGAGAATCTGTTAACAATGTATCTCTCACTCGCCTCAGAGCATGGTCTATGGACACAATAGCCTCGATTCAAAATCCCAAATGTCATTGTTTTCGTATTTGAAAACAAGAGTTTTTGTGGGTGTTTGTCATTTTTTCCTTTTTTTTTTGGAAATTTTCGACTCGCACGAACGTTCGAACATAGACGTATATGTTCTTTCGTATATAGAACTGAAATCTTTGGTTTTACGCTACTTCGGGACTTTTTTCCTTCGAAATCGTAAATGTTTCGATCGGTCCAAATATTTACGTCATTGCAATGGGCTGGCGATTAATTCAGAGAGCTGATTGCCAAGTATTCCGACGCCCATACAGTCATTTCCTTGTCGAGCGTCTTACGGCACCTTTTTGACCTCGGGACTAGGCAGCCAAGGGTGATGGAGAGTGACTTTGAAGAACATCAAGCTCTACTTCTGTTTGGCATTGATGGGATCCTGAGGTCAGAGGCCAGATTGCACCGGCGGCGACGCATGAACATCAATGGCATGCATGACGTTGAGTTGTTCGAGCTGACCAGGCTTAATCGCGCTTCCCTCCATAAATTGTATAGTGAGCTGCGGCCATGGTTAGCCCGCACCACAAGGAAGGGGCAAGAAATTTCAGGTATGACCAAGATGCTTGGCTGCCTGCAATTTTTGGCGAACAGCTCATTCCAGAGGCTGGGTGCCCTCTCCGTGGGGATGTCACAGCCTGCGCTGAGCCGCACACTATCCCATTTTTTGGAAGGCATGGCTACCCTAACCCCCAAATATATATTTTTCCCAGATGATATGGTAGCCAGAAACGTCATTAAGCTTGGTTTTTATAATATCGCCGACATGCCCAACGTCATTGGTGCCATTGACTGTACCCACGTCGCCCTGGTGCCTCCGGCTGCCGACGAGTACATATACAGGTAAGTATTTAAATTTATAATATTGGTTCATTTGGTGATAACACTCCTTGTAATGCTCCCTCCTTGTAATGCTCCCTCCTTGTAATGCTCCCTCCTTGTAAAGCTCCCTCCTTGTAAATATCCCTCCTGTTCGAAATGTGTGTTACTTTTACACAAAGCCTTGCTAATGTTTTCTTTTGTTCCTTTTTTTTACCAGGAACCGCGAAATGGGCCACTCCTTGAATGTCCAGGCAGTGGTGGCCCCGGACATGCGGTTCCTTAGCGTACTCGCCGGCTACCCAGGCTCAGCCCATGATGCGTACATCCTTAGACGATCAGGATTGTACCGACGGTTTGATTCTGGGGAATTTTCCGGGGCATGGCTCCTTGGTAAGTTAACAGAAACAACGTAATGTAGTTGTGGATGTTTGTTTGTAATTAGCATTTTGATGTAATGTCTGCAAAAATTTCAACTTCAACAACCTTCTTGCCGTGTGAAACCACACTTGAATGTTAGTTATTAACCAACCAAGCGTTTGGCCAAGTTTGGCCTGCATTAGCCACATTATAAATTATCTGTGTGTCTAATTTAAGAATCCCTCTTCCACCACCCTCGTGTGGAATAGTGCACTTAACTTTAGCATAGTGTATGACCCATCTTTGCTTAGATGGTTTGCACTTCCACAGGAGAGGAGAGCGGGATAAAGTGCATGTGGCGTGTTTCTGCTGTTTTGGTCTCACACAAAGCATATAAGGGGTCATCCAAACCTACATCCTAAGCACACTTTGAAACCCAGAGCTGGGATCCTTATGTATGATTGCCCATCATCCTCAATCTTTGTATGTTGTACTTTTTAAAACCTCTAGGACATATGTTTAGTTTGGGACTGGGACAGTGGCAAATGTTTGCTCATGTTGATCACACAATTGACAAATAGCCTCATATTGATGTTGCTGGTGCGTTTATGGTCTTACATGTATTTTTTTCTAATCTTATGTATAAGGTGATTCAGGATACCCACTGCTGCCGTGGCTCTTGACGCCAGTACTCCGGCCCCAGGATGCCTCCCAGGATGCCTACAACCGTGCGCACCACAAGACCAGGGCTGTGGTGGAGAGGGCCTTTGGCCTTCTGAAGACTAGGTTTCGTTGTTTGGATCATACCGGGGACGCCCTGCAATATGATCCTAAAAAGGTCATAGACATAATAATGGCCTGTGCGGTTCTGCACAATTTTGCAATTTCACAACGGGTCCCCCGGTATGTAGATTTGGCTCCCTCTCCACCCAGCGAAGACCAGGAGGACTCATTTCTGGGCACACACAGTAGTGTGTCCGGCCAAAGTGTGCGGACTAATTTGATTGCGACCCATTTTGCTTAATTTAACCTGTATTTGCCTTTGTTTAACATTGTGTTGTTGATTTTGTTTTGTTTCCCTTTGTGTATGTTTCGTTTTGTTTGTTGTGTAAAACTAAGTAATGAAGTAATTACTCACCACAGCCATAATGCTTTACGACTCTTTTTTGGATGTGTGAACTGTGTGAATGTACAAGTATATTTTTCTCTGTGACACCCAAAAAAGAGACAAACAAATTTCGGAGCCACAGGTGTCTTTAACTGTTTAATTTTAAAAAATAACATCACAAACTTGGAGTTGCTGCTCACTCCAATTTGGAAACAAAATATATGTAACAACAAAGGAAAAATTGCGAGATCAACCATGCCACAAATAAAAAAAAACACTCCTGCTTGCCAACATTTGCCACTGCCACAGGTGTAAACCTTGTACAGGTGTAAAAGCTTGAGTGGCACGTTCAGTGAGGATTCAGATATGGCATTGGCTAGTGGCCTACCTCACCACTCTAATGAGCTATATGGGCGCAAATACAAACCAGACAACCAAAGGCATACACCAAGGGTATCTTGGTTTGCCTCACCAGACAAGTCAATACAGTGGGGATTTTGAGCAAAGATGTTGTACAGATTCACAGTGTTGAGACATTAATATGGGTGATGGCCATAGTACACAGGTGGTGGCCCTTGCTGATTGGACCTAACGTGGGCCTGTGTGGCATTCTGAATCTGCAACTGGTCCAAAATGTTTCGCATGATAGTTAGCATTTCACCCCTGTAGGCACGGTTGTCATTGTTGGCATTCTCCATGTGGCTGTTGAGGGTCCGCAATTCTGTCTGCACAGCCTGTAAGGTACTATTGAGGGTCTCGATCCGGCCATGCAGTGCCTCTCGGTTCCTTTGGTTTTGTTGCTGGAAGGTAACCCTCTCGTGGTGCCATGCGTCCAAAATTGCCATACCCCTCCCCTGGTTGCGCCGTAGCTGATTCCGCCTCCCCAATCCCCTGGTTCGGGGTCGTGCCGATGAGGTTGGTCTGGGCCCCTTAACAGACACAGGCATGCTTACACAATCCTCAGCAGCAGAGAGAACACTGGGGACTTGAGGGTCAGTCTCTGCATGCTGGCCACGATGTGCAGCCAGCTTCCCTCTGCTGCTGCAGAGTTGGGGTTGAAACATTTTGGGCCAGTTGCAGATTCTGTCCCAGGGGGAGATCTTCTGAAGGGCACATAAAGGATCCATCCTCCTCCAGCTCCTGGATTTCATCCATGAGTGTGTGGGTCTGTATGGACAGAGACAAATTATATGTTAGCTTGGGCACTACATATGTCAATCTGTTAGTAGTAACATGCAAAGTAACATGGCTAACCGACATTTGCTCAATAAACTTACCGAATATATCGGATCCTCCCTCCTAGGCTGCACGGAAGTTGACTGCATGTCCAAAGTGCCAGAGGATTCCACAGTAGCTGAGGGATGATGCTGGCCTGCATGAGAAGCAAAGACACTATGTAAACACACACCTATGCATTGTTGACGGGTCAAAAGACATATGCCGAATTATTTAACGGGTCAAAGCTGTCATGGGCACTACAACAACGGTGACAATTAATCTTCAATTTCCATGCCATTATCTTTACAAATTTTTATTCAATAACTACTTCCACATTGTTCACCTCAACTAAGCCAAACATTCAAGTTCTGCTTGTTCTGTGGCTGACAACATCCCTTATAGGCCATTAAGTGTACACACTCAGCCTGGACATAGCAGGGACCTGTTTTTTTGGAGGACTAGCAATGTATGTTTTCCCAATTAAAAACAAGCATGTTTATTGCTTTTTAACCAACCACAGCTCACACACAAGTAGACAACAGATCAAGATTGAAGTGTGTGATGTCATGGAGTGTAAAGACATAACTGCCAGGTTAATGGGAACCAGCAAACTTTTGAACTCGGGTTCAATGTTCATTAACGTCTGGTATGTGGCCAAAAAATCAGAAGTTAACTGGCCACACACATGCCACACCCTGGCCCAACACAGAAATCCCCTACAAGCCACAGCCTAGGCGCATGGCTTAACATATGTGTTACTGGCTAATTGTGCATGCTCACAAATTGTAAAGGTCACATAAAGCTTACTCACCTGCAGGACGAGTCTGTGTCCCTTAGGGCTGCGTGTCCCTCGACGGCGACTGGATGCATCAATCCCCAAATCATCTCCTCAGCCGGTGTAAACTTGAGTTTGGAGGGAAATCCTCCTCCAGTTTTCATGCTGAGAAACATAGTTAGGCTAATTTAGAACCAGGTGGCCAATACAGCATCAAGTCAAATCCTAAAGCTAACCTTTTTACCTGTAAATCCGCCTTTGATTTTCTTTCTTCCGCGCAGCATATTTGAGGTCCGATATCTTGCGCTGAACCTGTACAACATCCTTTAACTCTTCCCCCGCTGCATTCACTTGTCTGGTTAGGTCGGCCAAGATGTTTGCTCTGCGCTGTTTGGTGGTGTTTTTGGATTTGCGCCCATATAGCTCCTCATAAACTAAGGTCAGGCCACTAGCCAAGGCCATAATTTGGCCCTCACCAAAACGCCCACTCAACTGCCCTCTTCGCAATGTGCGCCCTGTTGTTTGCGGTTGTGGCTCCTCCATGGTGACATCCAAATGGGGTGACATCCTTGCCTGGGTTTGTGGGGGATAATGCAGGGAATGGTGGCTGCGTGGGGATTGGACAGGACTGGGCAAGGGACTGGGTGTTCTGGCCTGGCTGGCCACAGAAGTCCCAGGTGTGGATGTGGCATAGTAACCTTGCCTTTCCACCTGTGCCGGTGCCAAATGTGGGCGAGCAGGAGAGGTTAGTTCTGAGGCTGAAGTTGTGCTGCCCTTGGAGGTAGTAGGGTGGACCAAGGGTGAGGGCGATCTTGCAGGGCCGGCCCTCTTCTGCTGTTTTTTGCCCACTCTTGGGGGGCTGCGGGACCTTGTTCTGCCTCTTTGTGGGCTGCGTGCCCTGCTTCGGCGTCTAGGGGGGCTGCGGGACCTTGTTTTGCCTCTTGGGGGGCTGCGTGCCCTGCTTCGGCGTCTAGGGGGGCTGCCTGGGGACCTGGTTCTGCCTCTTTGTGGGCTGCGTGCCCTGCTGCGGCGTCTAGGGGGGCTGCGGGACCTGGTTCTGCCTCTTGGGGGGCTGCGTGCCCTGCTGCGGCGTCTAGGGGGGCTGCGGGACCTGGTTCTGCCTCTTTGTGGGCTGCGTGCCCTGCTTCGTCGTCTAGGGGGGCTGCGGGACCTGGTTCTGCCTCTTTGTGGGCTGCGTGCCCTGCTTCGGCGTCTAGGGGGGCTGCGGGACCTGGTTCTGCCTCTGTGGGCTGCGTGCCCTGCTTCGGCGTCTAGGGGGGCTGCGGGACCTTGTTCTGCCTCTTGGGGGGCTGCGGGACCTTGTTCTGCCTCTTGGGGGGCTGCGGGACTTGGTTCTGCCTCTTGGGGGGCTGCGGGACCTTCTGCGGCCTATTGGGGGTGTTGTTGTGGGGCAGGGTGGGGTGGGTCTTCGGACCCTCTTACCCGTTTTGGACCCAGTAGCCATAATAGCCTTTGGGGCCTGTGTCTTTGCTTTGGCTGCCTGCTCCTTTTTTTGCCCATAGCTGGTAGTTGGCTGGGCCGGCGCTTTGGTACTAGGCCATAGTTTTGCTTTTGGCTGTTCCAACCTGGTTTTTGGCCCTTCGGAAGGCTCCTGCCGCTTGGCTGCCTTCTTCCCCGTTTGCTCTTTTCCCGTTTTGCCAGGAGTTTTTTTGGGTGCCTTTTTTTTTTTTTTTTTTTTTAGAATAATGAGCTGTGTGTGCAGGGACCTTTTTAAGTAAGCTAGCCGGCGTGTGACGCTTACGCGCCGGCGTGTGACGCGTACGTTCGCACGGCCGTGCGGAACCCGCTGGGGCATTACTTATCTGCTGCCGAGAACAAGAAGCAAGATGGCACCCACTATCTTCACCCGCCAACAAGAAGAGATCATCATGCTCGTAAGTGTCTTTTAAGGACTTTGCTTTGATTTGTAAATGCTGCTCTACATGTGAAGGAAGAGCAGGAATAAATGGCTTTAGTAATAAATGTGATAAACTACATGCACAACCAAAGGCACGCCACACACGTGCCAAACAACATTTAGGCCAGATTGGTAAATTACAGAACCCTAGAAATGTGTGTGTGTGTGTGTGTGTTAATGTAATTTCCCCAAAAAATTTATTGTTGCCACATATTGATATGTATTTAGAAGTAAATTCTATGTTTGCTTTCTGTTTTGTAGACCATGCTGGAGCGCAGGTACGACTACCTGCCCAACACATTTGAAAAACGCAACGTCGCCCTGGAGATAATCTCGACCATACAACAGCAGACCAACACCACCTTCACCCACATGCAGATCATGCAGCATTGGTCGGACCTCAAACGGCTGCACATGCCCCGGGTGCAGAGGTTCTTCGGAATCCATTTTCCTAGTAAGTACATTGCGATTGCATGCAATATGTAACTAAGACAGAAGGTAGCCCTTTACTTAGAATGCCTTTTCTTTGGTAGTGTTGGAAATGGATTACCGAATTCGCCGCACCCGGAGGCGCACAGGCCGACCAGTGCTGCATGATTCTGCAGCTGGGAGTGAAGGTGGTGGATCTCCAGGGCGACGGTCCTACCCCTCCTCTGTTGGTTCCTCCGAACAGCCCCTGGACCTTACCACAGAGGAGGGGCGGCACGGCGTGGGCAGGCAGTCGTACCCTGCCACGCATGCGGGAGCCTCTGGTATGTCACTCTTCATGTATACACGCACATATATACATGTTTGCTCCTGATAGCAACAAACTGAATCCTTTTTTCTTTTTTTGAAGATGCTTCGGGAGCGGGTGAGGTAGTGGAGGAGGAGGCAGCAGATATCCTCGAAGAAGAACCTGGAGAAGGTGAGTGATGTGACCCAGACTTTGCAAAAAACATTGGAGGACTGCAGAATCAGACATTAAAACTGACCATATTTTCTAAATTTCTACAGGCAGTTCTTCACAGCAGAGCCAGGACCAAGGACATCCTGTTGTCCCCAACGAGCCATCTATCGGCCACCAACCAAGTAAGTATTCATGTCATTATTGACATTTCACATTAACACACTAATCCATCAAGCCCGAGACAATGGCACTCGAAGACTTACCTGTGCCCACTTCATTAGCTTAATGACTTGACAGACTTACCTGTGCCCACTTCATTAGCTTAATGACTTGACAGACTTACCTGTGCCCACTTCATTAGCTTAATGACTTGACAGACTTACCTGTGACCACTTCATTAGCTTAATGACTTGACAGACTTACCTGTGCCCACTTCATTAGCTTAATGACTTGACAGACTTACCTGTGACCACTTCATTAGCTTAATGACTTGACAGACTTGTGCCCACTTCATTAGCTTAATGACTTGAAATAATTACATGTCGCTTTTCGTGGTTTTGTAAACTAATAAACATTAAATCCACAGGTGACAAACATGTATAGTTAGGCAACTAATTTTTTGCATAAAAATTGTTACAGGGACCACGCGTCAAAGACTGGCGGAGCTGAATCGGATGGTCCTTGAGTTGGTGGCCGATCTGCACGCGATGCGTGACACGTTGGGGACAACAGAAGATGAAGAGTAGTGTCCTTCGTCCTGGCCCAGTTTATTTGTATATAGTTTTTAAGTATTTATTTGTTCCATTTTAAAAGTTCTCAGATTTTGTAAATAGTTTTTAATCACATCTTCTAAATTAGCTAAAATTTTCAAGAACCCAAAAGAAAGCCACACAAAAATGGCTGTTTAAGAGAATAAACCACAAAAAAATCCCAAAAAATTCCTGTGTCAATTATTAGCACAAATACATTGTCAATAAACAAAGGGTAAATGACTGTTGAAGAAAGCAATATTCAGATGACCGGGAAGTGGTTTGGGTGGGCTTTAAGGTGCGCTAAATGAAGAAAAAACTAAGCAGGGAGTGGTTTGGGTGAGCTATAAGGTGCGCTAAATGAAGAAAAAACTAAGCAGGAAGTGGTTTGGGTAAGTTTGAAGGTGCGCAAAATGAAGAAAAAACTAAGCAGGAAGTGGTTGGGGTAAGTTTGAAGGTGCGCTAAATGAAGAAAAAACTAAGCAGGAAGTGGTTGGGGTAAGTTTGAAGGTGTGCGAAATGAAGAAAAAACTAAGCAGGAAGTGGTTGGGGTAAGTTTGAAGGTGCGCTAAATGAAGAAAAAACTAAGCAGGAAGTGGTTGGGGTAAGTTTGAAGGTGCGCTAAATGAAGAAAAAACTAAGCAGGACGTGGTTGGGGTGAGCTTTAAGGTGCGCTAAATGAAGAAAAAACTAAGCAGGAAGTGGTTGGGGTAAGTTTGAAGGTGCGCTAAATGAAGAAAAAGCTAAGCAGGAAGTGGTTGGGGTGAGCTTTAAGGGGCTGCTCTGTAAGTGTTAGAGTAGCGTGAAGTGGTTGGGGGGAGCTTTAGGGGGCTGCTCTGTAAGTGTTAGAGTAGCGTGAAGTGGTTGGGGGGAGCTTGTTAGTGCTAGATATGGGAACACATATTTGTGCGAACAGTTTAAGGAGTTAAGTCTGTATTGCGCAGGCGCAGGATCGTAAGTTTCTGGGTCCAGACGATTATTTTTGGAAAAATTCTATTAAAGTTGCTCAGGAAACGTAAGGGATTCGTTGAGGTAGACGATGGGAAATTGTGAAACACGAATGCTGCCGTTGCAACCAGAGAAAAGGAATCTGAAAAGTCACGCGGATAAATGACATACTCGATCTCGTACTTTAACATACGAACGGACGGCCACTTTACCGAAGGAAACGAATAAATGCACAGAATCACTCGCAAATGCATACGAGAGCGCGAACGTTCGAAAATAATACAAAGAGCGGCACTGATACGACTGTTTTTTTAAGTCTTTCTGAATCAAGCCTAATGTACCCAGATGATCCCTGCTGTGAACAGAACAATAAGTCATTACAGCTGATAGCTTTCTTCTTCTGGCTAGACATAAGGGATATTTGGGACAATTATGCAATTTTGACTGTAGGACATTTTTGAGAAGCAGGGGGGTCTGTGTGTAGCAAGATGGATCCCAGTTTTCAAAGGGGTCTCCAGATCGTGCTAGGTATCCTTTGTCCCAATTTCCTTTTGGGCACACCATCTCTATGGCCTTTGAGTATCACTAAATGCTCTGAGGTTAGTGATGTATAGGTTAATACTTTTCGCATCATTCTCCTCATATTAATATTGCCACTATTGCTTGCTAATATTGCTTACAATAGCATCACGCACAGTGCAATAAATCACCAGTGATAATACTTATTGCTATAGTAATGACAATAAATTCACTCACTGATGCAGCCTCGGTTCACGTTACTCAGGCTACTTCACATCCACTGATGCCTTTCAGATTCCTCAATAGAATGATGCCACCACTTCTAGGTAAGTCAATCCTCAATTTATTTCAACAGGTTAAAAACAAATAACACTGTGCGCTATGCACACTGTTCCGCATCTGGCTTGCTTGGCTGTGTAGCCCTTCTCACACTTGGCCTGCAGGCTAAAGATCAAGACACACTGCTCCTTGTCCTGTTTCCAGCCCGCTTGGCCATGTAGTCCTCCTTATGCTCCGCTGACTGCGGGCTAAGTGTGAGGACTACACGGCCAAGCAAGCCGGATGAGGAACAGCATGCATGGCTCACATTGTTGTTTTTAACCTGTTGAAATAAAATGAGGATGGTCTTTCCTACAAGTGGCGGC
Source organism: Gastrophryne carolinensis (assembly GCA_027917425.1). Lineage (NCBI taxonomy): Eukaryota > Metazoa > Chordata > Amphibia > Anura > Microhylidae > Gastrophryne > Gastrophryne carolinensis. Next base: position 115,359,578 of record CM051243.1, read on the forward strand.
ATCCTTCTATTGGGGAAGAGGCACCAAGACTTGTTGGATAAAATCTGAAAGGCATCGATGGATGTGAAGTGGCCTGGGTCATGCAAATCTGGGATGCGGCAGTGAATGAAATGTCATTACTGTAGCAAAAGGTTTTATCACTAGTAATTTATTACAGCGTGTGTTATGCTATTGTAAGTGAATGCCAATATTCATATGAGGAGAATGGTGTGAAGAGTGTTAACCTAAACACCGCTATCCTCAGAGCATTCAGTGATCTATACTCGGTTGAGGGCAAGCAATACAGGTTGTTGTATCTAAAAGGGAAGGCCAAAAATTTGGACAAAGTATACCTATTGCAGTCTGGAGACTGCTTTGAAAACTTTAGCAAAGGCTGAATGTACCTGTCCTTTTCTCACTTTCATGCTGGATGTCAGGGGCCTTTAATTCAGCAGTGCTTAACGTTTTCTTAACCTGGTTAAGCAGAATTCAGGCTGATTTAACATTTTGCCTGGACTGATCCTTTTAAAGCAGATGTGACATTGTGCGTGAACCCAGCCATTAATGTGAATGGATGGAGCACACACACAGCGAGGGATGCTGCCTCTTGTGGCCACCAACTGAAACACTACAACTGTGTTTTTTTTTACCACTGGGGAACGGGGCTTTTAGATAGGCTGGACTTCTGCTTTACGTTCTATGAATTTTGACACACTTCAGTCATGTGTACACTTTGGGACTTTTTTTTCTTTTAAAAAAATTAAGTGCTTAGTTCTATGCTTTTTTTTTTGTTCTTCCTAGTAACACACGCGCTTCAAGAATTCGACTTGGCCCTTAGAGGAAAGAAAAAAAGGAAGAAATTCTTGGCCGATGCTAAAAAGAAGGGGGAGATGACTGTAAGACATAACCAGAGGACTGCAATGTCTAAGTCTATCTCTAATATCAATACCTATCTTTGCCCTTAACTATAAAAATATATAACTATATAAAATTTAACTTTTTTTTTTTACAGGCTGAAGAACGTTCTCAGTTTGAGATATTAAAGGCTCAGATGTATGCAGAACGAGTAGCAAAGAGAGATCGCAAACCCAAAAGAGCTCGTGCAATGCCTCAAGAGGATGAACCTGCAGGTACGCACATTCAACAAGGACTATAGTTGTGAACAAATTTAGAAACCGATTTCTCAGTTTCAGTTTTGGAAATGTGTGTGTTCAAAAGCCTATACACCCTTTTTGTTCATCCTCAGCTCCTGCAACACTGCCCTCTTCATACTTACTGATGGGGGACAATGAGCGATTCTTATCCTCCAGCACTGGGCAGTCATGAGTGTCCATGAGGCTGGCTTCACACCCCCTTACATTCATTGCAATGACATGACTTAGAAGCCCACCTCCATGGTAATGAATGAAGTAGTTTTGTGGGAATGCAAAAAAGGCCCAAGGTCCCCGCCATTCGAGGCGGCGCTGGAAGACCGAATTGCTGGATTCTGCCCTTAGCAAGTATGAAGAAGCAATGGACTGAGAAGATGTGCACATAGAGCTAGGGGGGGCAGAAAGTCCCTCCCCCTGGAGAGGCCAGTTTAAAAGCCCCAGTCCTTCCTACCAGTCCTTAGATTTTTTGTTTCCTTTCCAGGAAATCGCTGGGATAGCCTCACCCAGTTTATATTCTAAGTATGCAGCACGTCCTGCTCCAGATAATGATTCATAACATCTGGGATTACCTCCACAAGAGGGCGCTTTACTGCAGAGATGGCAAAAAGAGCCCCTCCCGGTCCATATATACCCGGGACCTCCCACTAATTCCCCTTCTCTGCAGTTTCTTCTCTGCAGTGGGCTGCGAAGGACAAGATGATGGCTTCTCTTCTCGCAGGTGAGCTGGGCTTCACAGCCTCTGGCCCTGTAGGACTATTCCCACCTGTTCCAACTTTTATTCTGCCTCCCAGCCTTGGCTGCGTGGTCAGGTGATGGTAGGCAGCACCTATTAGAGGTGGCTGCGTGGTCAGGTGATGGTAGGCAGCACCTATTAGAGGTGTTTTACTAGGAGCTTGCTCTACCGCAAATCCCCCACCAAAGGGTTGGCGGTCCATGTATGGTGAACCTGACTTGGGGTGCCCGATCCGCTATATGCCCCCCTTACATATTTTGGGTGTCTTTATGGGCATCCAACTACCTCCTTCTCCTGCTATGCCGGTTCGTCGGGGGGGGGGGGGGGGGGGGAGCGTCTGGTTGTGTGAGTGTTTGCCTTCACACCACTGTGCAAAGCTGTGGCTGTGTCTTTGACATTCTCGCGCTGGTACTCTGATCAGCGCTTCACCTCTCCCCTTGTCATATTTGATTCTCCCGCTGCTGACACGCGCGCCTTGCGGCGTCACTCCGGAGCCTACTGTGTACTGAATGGCTGCGGGGTGGCGTCTACTCGGCCTGTCCCCCGCTTCCTGGAGGGGGCATGGCTTAGCGCTTGGCGCGTTCCGCATCTCACCTCATGCGGCCCGCCCCTTCAGAGCCCTCCAGCGCCATCTTGTCTCTGCTGCCTGGACGATTGCTAGCTCTTCGGCAGCCCGTGAGTGCACCATTGGGCCTTATTTTGCCATTATTATCCATTTATTTTTTCTGTATAACTGATGGGGTGTAATGTTTTTATGTCTTACAGACGGGCAAACTGGTTTAGAGGTTTCTTCCGGTTCTGTGCCCTCTATTAGTTCTATGTAACTTTATTAGAGGCCTAAATATTTAAATCCTCCCACTATCCTAGCGGACATTTGGGGCATCCCGGGTAGCTGTACAGCGTAATTCCTACTGGCCAGTTGTGCCACTAAAATCACCATATGGAGGCTTCACAGGATATTGTGCTCGGGTCCCATCGGGACAAACCCGGCTGTGTGTGGTGTGTGGGGCATCCCCTGTGAGCGATGACGTACGAGTCTGTGTACCCTGCGCCCAGCAGGCACTTGCGCAGCATTATGGGCTGCCTGGGTCTGCGCCCACCATTTCTTCTCCCACACCCCTTGCTTGATTATGACTCCCAGTGAGATCAATACTAGTGGGGAGACTCGGCCAGGCTGGCCAACATTGAGAGATTGATTGCTAGCTCTGCGGCCCGTAAGGCCCCAGCTAAGAGACGGCATGTGGCGCCTGCTGCGTCAGCCTTTCCTATGGAGACTGAAGATTTCCTTGATTTAATTGGACTATGCCCCTTTTGAGGAAGGGGAATTATCAGATTCAGAATTTTCTGATGATCAGCATTGCCTTGGCGCTGATGCTGGCTCAGAGCATTGGGATGCTGATGACACCCATAGACTTTTGACTCAAATCTTTGAAGTGCTTTCCATTTCCCTTCCTGCTGCGGCGCCCAAGCAACAGGAGGAATTGTTCGGTACTGCAAAGCCACATTTGGAATTTCCAGAACAGGCACATTTTAATAATCTGGTTCTCAAGGAATGGGAGCGGCCTAGCCGGCTTCCTGGTATCCCTAAGGGATGGGATAAAAGGTATCCTTTTCCATTGGATGTGGTTAAATGTTGGTCAACTCCCCCAGAAGTGGATGCCCCTGTTTTGGGGTTGTCCAACACTTCTGTGGTGCATTCCCCTGATTCCACTACCCTGAAGGATAGTGAGGACCGGCGTATTGATCAGCTGGCTTCCCATGCCTTTGCCTGTGTAGGATTGGCCCTGTGCCCGGTCTGTGCGTCTGCTATTACTGCGGTGGCTATTAGGGCTCTGGTCAAGGGCCTTCTGGAAGGTTCTCCTGATGATTCTTCTAGTGCCGAGTTCAGAGCCTTATCACAATGTGAGATGTTTATCGCATATGTTGTTTCTGCCTAAGATGACACCATTAGTATGTGTAACAGGACCTCGGCTCTAGTTGTTTCTATTCCCCGCTCGGTTTGGCTGCGCCAGTGGGCAGCTGACAATGCTGCTAAGAAGGCTCTCAGAGGGCTACCCTTTAAAGATCTGCGCCTTATTCCAAGTATGTCACACACCCCACTTCCACTATTCATGACATATGGGTTATGGTCCAGTAGATGGCGAACTTCTGCAGAGATGAAAGCAAAAAAGAAGCCCCTCTTGGTCCATAAATAACTGGGACCTCCCACACATTCCCCAGTTCCTTCTCTGCAGGACGGCGAGCAAGTCAGAAGATGTATGCTGCTCTTCCTTGCACTTCCTTGCTCTTCCTCTACGCCCGGCCATTTTTTTACCTATTTCTGCTCGGACCTTTATTCATTAAGCCCATTATTAGACTCCCAGCCTTGGCTGCAAGTCCGGGTGAGGGTAGGAATCACCTTTATAGGTGTTTTGGGAGCCATGCTCCCCCGTAAGACCCCATATAAAGGGGTAGGCGGAATCCGGGTTGGTGATCCCGGTTTGGGATGCCCTGTCCCTAATTGTTAATATATATATATATATATATATATATATATATATCCCTTACACCATACTTGGTGCGGGATTATCCCCCTTCCGGGTCCCTCTGTTAACCCTCCAGTGGGGGGGGGGCTGACTTTTCCTTTCAGAATGTGTGTGTGTGTGTGTGTGTAGGTGTGCTTGGTGCCTTACATTAATGGCTGATTGCCGTTTTTTGCTTTCTCCTGAGGGGAGCTTCTTCCCCTCAGGCTGCGGTGTTAAGGGGGCGGGGCCGGGCGCTACGCGTGTTGCTGGGCTCGGGCTCCCTTTGGGACAATCCCAGCTATGTGTGTGTTGTGGAGTATCCCTTACGGGGGAGAATGTACTTATTTGCATACCATGTGCGCAACAGGCCATAACGCAGCAGTCGGGACCCCAGGCGGCTGGGTCAGTGCCGCCCGCCTCACCTACCCCACCCCGCATCATCTGTACACCAAGTGACACGGTCATTAGTGGGGAGTCGCACTCGGATGTATGTGCCAGGCTGGCCAACCTCGAGAAAATTATTTCTAGCTCAGTGGGCAGAAAGGCCACTGCTAAGAAAAGGCATCTGTCACCGGCTACGCCGGTAATTGATTTTGATGCTTATGACTCCCCTGATTTGGCTGATTATTCCCCGCTTGAGGAGGGGGAATTGTTTGAGGAATCTGAGACTGAGGAATTGCAGTTCTTTGATTCTGATACCGGGCAGGCGCCGGGGGATGCTGCTGATACCCCTAGGGTCCTGACCCATCTGTTAGAGGTTCTGGATATTTCCACACTGGCGGAGGCCCCTCCGAAGAAGGGGGAGTTCTTTGGGTTCTCTAAGCCCCACTTGGAGTTTCCAAATCAGGATCATTTTGACAGCATGATTCTTAGAGAATGGGAGAAGCCGAGTCGCCTTCACGGTGTTCCTCAGGGATGGGAAAGGAAGTATCCCTTTCCGGTGGACGCGGTGAAGCGCTGGTCTAACCCCTCCCGAGGTTGACGCGCCCATTTTAGGATTGTCCAACACCTCCGTTGTACATACTCCTGACGCCACTACCCTTAAGGATGGCGAGGACAAGCGCATTGATCAGATGGCATGTCATGCCTTTGCCAGTGTGGGTTCTGCCTTGCGGCCTGTCTGTGCATCGGCACTAGTGGCTGTGGCTACCAGGTCGGAGATCAGGGACATGTTAAATGGGTCCCAGCTCAACACGGACAGCGTTGAATTCATAATCCTTAAGAGGTGTGAATTGTTCATGAATTGTTTTCATGTTTGCAGGGACTTCACGTATTGTTTCTGCACATGCGCACATACACTGTTGTGTGTCGGAGGCTTCTCATCGTCGGGCGTGCTTCCGGCCGGGGCACGCCTGATGAGCGTCGCACGCGTGGAGGAGGCCATGTGTTAGTGGGCGTTTTTCTTTGGAGCCTGGCAGGCCAGTATACAAGTGGGTAGGTGTATGTGTTGTTGTATGTCCTGAGGAAGTGACGCCTGTGACGTCACGCAACGCGTAGATGTTGGGGTGGTGGACTGGTGGGCTTGTGGTCGTTCTTTATGTAAGTTCTCTATTTAATATTGGGATTTGTATATTTCTTCTGTCTTTCCCGGCTGGCTCTCACTGGTTTATTAGTATGTATATAGGTATGCTTAGGTTAGAGGGTAGTTTATGGTAGCACTTGCACTTTACGTAGGTTTTCAATATATTGAGACATTCTTGTCCTTATGTAATAGGGATGTTTATATGCACTGCAGCACTTTCATTTATACCAGCCAGGCAGTACAATTAATGCATATCTGTAGTATAGATTAGAATTTTATGAATTAACACTGTACTGCCCACCAGTCCCCGTCCCCCTCAATTTTTGTCTTTTTGCCCTTCCTTTATTGACTATGTAATGTATTTTGTGTTTAATGAGTCTTTAGTGTGTATAGCCTTCTATTTTTGTAAATAAATATTGAATTTTATAATACATTCAGCGGTGGTGCCATATATTGTAGTGGGTGTTTTGGAAGGTGTGGGACCTCCAGTGTTTCTGTATATAAACATTGTCTCGCCCCTTTGTGCACACTGCATATTAATATAAATATACAGCTTAGTGCGGTCTCAAATCTCTTCTTTATCACTATTACCATGTGTAGTAGAACTTCGGCCCTGTTGGTGGCCATGCGCCGATCGGTCTGGCTGCGCCAGTGGGCGGCTGACATTGCGGCCAAGAAGTCACTTACAGCTTTGCCCTTTTTGGGAACGCGGCTGTTTGGAGACAAATTGGATTCTGTGGCGAGGGGCGGGAGGCTGCCTCAGCGTAAGAAGCTGCGTCGCTCCTTTCGGGGGGGGCAGTCTCCTTTAATCCGCCCTTTCGCGGTGCCAGAGGGGGCAGAGGTCTTGCCTACTCTGGCTTTAGAGGTGATTCCTGGAACAGAGGAAGAGGACGTGCCCGTCCAGCCTCTACCTGGGGTTCCAGGACCAAGCCCGCTGCCAAGCCAGCTCAGCAATGAGGAGGCGCCCTCACCCTTACGGGTGGGGGGACAGCTGCGGCTCTTCTTCCAGGTCTGGGCCCAGGAGGTCACAGACAAGTGGATATTGGAAGTGGTCTCATCTTTGTACAAACTGGAGTTCGAGTCCCGGCCTCCTCCCAGATTTCTAAGGTCTCGGGTGCCATCGGATCCTCGGGCGGCGCAGGGACTCCTGTTGGCTGTAAAGAATCTCCTGGACATTGCGATCTTATGTCCGGTGCCTCTTTCAGAGAGAGGCTGGGGCTATTATTCCAACCTTTTCACGGTTCCCAAAAAGGATGGCTCCATAAGCTTCTCAACCGGTTCATCAGAACCAAGAAGTTCCGCATGGAGACTCTGCGCTCAACCATCGGTTCCCTTCGTCAGGAGGATTTCATGACGTCCATAGACATCAAGGATGCTTACCTTCATGTACCAATTTTCCCAGCACATCAGAGATTTCTCAGGTTCGTGGTGGGAGATCAGCATTTTGAGTTTGTGGCCCTCCCGTTCGGGCTGACCTCGGCACCGAGGGTGTTTACCAAGGTTCTGGCGGGCATAATGGCCCTGCTCAGAGCCCAGGGCATTCGCATTGTGCCATATTTGGACGACCTACTCATTACAGCTTCCTCCCTCTGCCAGGCGGAGTTGGACACCAGGACGGTGGTGACGACGCTGGAGAGGTTCGGATGGGTGATCAACCACCCAGAGTCTTCTCTCTCCCCATCAAGGGAGATTTCCTTTCTGGGCATGAATCTGGATACCAGTCAGGCCAGAGTGTTCCTACCTCAGCCAAAGGTGCAGAGGGTTCAGGATCTGATACGTGTTCTCCTGACCAACCCTTGCCCTTCCATTCGGCTAGGGATGACTCTGGTGGGTTTGATGGTGGCCTCCTTCGAGGCAGTCCCCTTTGCTCAATTCCACATGAGGTCGCTACAACTCCATCTATTGCTGAAATGGTATAGATGTCCACAGTCCTTGGATCAGTCTTTTCTGATGTCTCCCAGGGTTCGGCAGTCCCTTCAGTGGTGGCTGGAATCAAGCAATCTGATGAGAGGCAGATCGTTCCTGGCCCCTCGTTGGGAGATGGTTACCACGGATGCCAGCCTGTCGGGCTGGGGAGGTTTCTGGAAAGATCATCAGTTCCAGGGGTTGTGGGGTCCTCAGGAGGCTCACAACCCCATCAATGTCTTGGAGCTCAGAGCTATCTGCTTGGTTCTGTCGCGTCTGACACTTCACCTACAGGGTTTACCGGTTCAGGTTCGATCAGACAATCGTACTGCGGTAGCTTACATCAATCACCAAGGAGGGACTCGCAGCAGGAGTGCCCTCAGGGAAGTCTCTCCGATTCCGACTTGGGCGGAGAGCAATGTTCCTTGCATCTCGGCAATATACATTCCGGGATTGGAGAACTCGGAGGCGGACTCCCTGAGCAGGGCATTCTCTCGCCAAGGGGAATGGTCTCTCAACCGCAGGGTGTTTCGGGCCCTGTGTCACAAGTGGGGGACTCCGGAGGTGGATCTCTTTGCCTCTCGGCACAATCACAAGCTCCCAACCTTTGTATCTCTGTCTCAGGATCCTCTGGCCCTGGCAGTGGATGCCTTGTCCCTTGCCTGGAGGGATCTGGGTTTTCTGTACCTGTTTCCCCCCCTTCTCCATGGTGGGCAAGGTAGTGCGCAAGCTGGCTTTAGAGGGGGCACCAGCAATTCTGGTGGCCCCAGGGTGGCCAAGACGGGTTTGGTTCACAGACGACGTAAGATTGGCGGTAGATCAGTACAGGCTGCCCCAGTCTCCGGATCTGATCTCTCAGGGTCAACTGTGTTACCCCAATTTACAAATGCTTGCTTTGACGGCGTGGCTGCTGAAAACTTCATCCTGAGGGAGGAAGGTTTGTCTGGAGCAGTTATTCAGACCTTGATTAGAGCTAGGAAGAGGTCTTCCTCTACCATTTACTATAGGACTTGGCGGTCCTATATTGACTGGTGTGAGGCTATAGGGCCTTACCTTGCAGGGTGTTTTCGATTCCTAGGATTTTGGAGTTTCTACAACACGGTCTGGATCTGGGGTTCCAGATCAGTACTTTGAAGGGTCAGGTTTCTGCCCTGGCTGTCTTTTTTCAAAGGTCTTTTGCTTTGCATCACCTGGTCAAGACTTTTTTCCAAGGGGTCACTCATGTTTGGCCCCCTAGGAAACCTTTGGTTCCCGTTTGGGACTTAAATTTGGTTCTTTTGGCCCTCCAGGGGCCTCCCTTTGAACCGATGAAGGATGTGGCTCACTCAAAAGGTTGCCTTTTTGGTGACTATTACCTCTGTTCGGCGTGTCTCTGAGTTGGCGGCTCTGTCTATTCAGGCCCCTTACTTTGAGAGACACCAGGACAAGGTGGTTTTTCGCTTTAAACCAAATTCCTTCCTAAGGTGGTTTCTGCCTTCCATCTCAATCAGGATGTAGTTCCTCCTTCCTTGTGTCCTAAGCCTAGCAATGACAAGGAGAGGGTTTTGCACTCTTTGGATGTGGTTCGTTGTGTGAAGTACTATTTGGTTGCTACTTCTCCTTTTCGTAAGATGGACGCCTTGTTCGTGGTGCCTTCTGGGCCCAAAAAATGTTTGGCGCCCGCCAAATCTACCCTTAGTAAATGGATACGCCAGGCCATTGTTGGGGCCTATTCTGCTAAGGGGAGGGTTCCTCCTTTTAAGATCACTGCTCATTCTACTCTTGCTGTTGGGGCTTCCTGGGCCTTTCAGCACCAGGCTTCTGTTGAACAAGTTTGTAAGGCTGCTACTTGGTCTCCCGTTCATACTTTCAAAGTTTTATAAGGTTGATGTGCGGGCCTCAGTTGATGCTGTTTTTGGCCGCAAGGTTCTGCAAGCTGCAGTGGTTTAAAATTTGTGCATTTTTGCCGTATTGGGATCCCCACCCATGATGGACACTGCTATTGGATGTCCCATATGTCATGAATAGTGGAAGCAGGGTGTGTGACATACTTGGAATAATACCATTTTGTGATTACTCACCTTTAAAATGGGTATTAATAATGTCACACACCCCGCTTCATCCCGCCCTTTTTTGTATTCTGGATCCTTTATATGGTGAACCTTTTTATGGTCCCCTTACTGCTGTCATATACTGGGGAATGTGTGGGAGGTCCCAGGTATTTATGAACCAGGAGGGGCTTCTTTTTTGCTTTCATCTCTGCAGAAGTTCGCCCTGTACTGGACCATAACCCATATGTCATGAATAGTGGAAGCGGGGTGTGTGACATACTTATAATACCCATTTTAAAGGTGAGTAATCACAAAATGATATTTTTGGTGACCGTTTGGACCTTTTTGCAAAGGGAGGTAAGTTGCCCCAACGCAAAAGACAGCCACTGCCCTTAGGAGTTCGCGGTCCTTTACTCCCTCCTTTCGTGGATCCAGGTCAGGGAAGGATGTGTCCTTTGCGGGGCACAGGGGAGACTTCTTGGGCAAGGGCAGAGGCCGTGCCTGTCCCGGATCCTCCTGGGGCTCCAAGCCCAAATCTGCCACCAAGCCCTCTCAGCCATGAAGGGGCGCCCTCACCCTTACGGGTGGGGGGATGGCTGCAGCTCTTCACTCATGTCTGGGGACAACAGGTCTCAGACAGGTGGATTCTGGAGGTTGTGTCCCCTGGCTACAAGCTAGATTTCGCTGCATGGCCTCCTCCACGATTCCTCAGGTCTCGGATTCCTCTAGACCCCCTGGCAGTTCGGGGTCTGTTTGTGGCTGTACAGAACCTATTGGATATCTGTCCTGTCCGGTCCCTACGGGGGAGAGAGGTCAGGCTTATTATTCCAATCTCTTCATAGTACCCAAAAAGGATGGTTCCATCAGGCCCATCCTGGACTTCTCAACAAGTTCATCGGGACCAGGCGCTTTTGCATGGAGACCCTGCGCTCCGCGATCAGCTTTTTGCGCCTGAGGGACTTCATGACCTCCATAGACATCAAGGATGCTTACCTTCATGTGCCGGTCTTCCCAGGGCATCAGCGGCTCCTCAGGTTCGCCGTTGAGGACCGGCACTACCAATTTGTGGCACTTACCTTCGGTCTCACCTCAACCCCCAGAGTGTTCACCAAGGTGCTGGCGGGTGTGATGGCCCTTCTCAGATCCCTGGGCATTCGCATTCTCCCTTATCTGGACGACCTTCTCATTACGTCTCATTCTCTCCAGCAGGCAGAATTGGATACCCAGACGTTGGTGACTGCCCTGGAAGCGTTCGGATGGGTGATCAATTATCCCAAATCCTCCCTCTCCCCATCCCGGGTGACCCCCTTCTTGGGCATGAATCTGGATACCATTCAGGCCAGGATTTTTCTATCTCAGCAGAAGGTGGATTCTCTTCAAGCTCTGGTTCATTTCATGCTGTCCAGTCCTCGTCCAGCAAGGTATGCAATTGGTGGGACAGATGGTGGCCTGCTTCGAGGCAGTCCCTTATGCCCAATTTCACATGAGACCCCTTCAGCTCCATCTCCTTTCAGTCTGGGACAATAGTCCCCTGTCTCTGGATCAGGCATTTGTTCTCTCTCCTCTGGTCCGGCGGTCCCTCCTGTGGTGGCTGGACTTGAGGAATCTTCTGGGGGGCAGATCATTTCTGGCACCATGTTGGGAGACGGTCACTACGGATGCCAGTCTGTCTGGCTGGGGGGGCTACTGGAGAGCCCTTCAATTCCAGGGGCTGTGGGGCCCTCAGGAGGCCCACACTCCCATCAATGTCCTGGAGCTGAGGGCGGTTTGGTTGGTACTGACACAGTTGACTCCTCACCTTCGGGGCCTGCCGGTTCAGGTTCGCTCGGACAACCAGACGGCGGTCGCCTACATCAATCCGCAGGGAGGGACTTGGAGCAAGAGTGCTCTAAGGGAGGTGTCCATGATTCTGTCCTGGGCCGAGGACAATGTCCCGTGCTTCTCGGCAGTTTACATTCCGGGAGTGGAGAATCTGGAGGCGGATTCCCTGAGCAGGGGGGCCTCTCGCCTGGGGAAATGGTCCCCCAGCAGCGAGGTCTTCCTGTCCCTATGTCACCGTTGGGGGATGCCGGACGTGGATCTGTTTGCTTCTCGCCACAATCACAAGCTCCCAGCATTTGTCTCCCTGTCCCAGGATCCTCTGGCCTTGGCGGTGGATGCTCTGTCTCTGCCCTGGCAGGGATTCGGTCTCCTGTACCTCTTCCCTCCGTTTCCTCTTCTGAGCAAGGTTCTGCGCAAGTTGGTGCAGGAGAGGGTGCCAGCCATTTTGGTGGCCCCCAGGTGGCCAAGACAGGTGTGGTTCGCAGACGTTGTGCATTTGGCAGTAGATCAGTACACTCTTCCCTTGGTTCCGGACCTTCTCACTCAAGGACGGCTTTGTTATCCCAATTTACAAACGCTGGCTTTGACGGCCTGGCTGCTGAAACATCCATCCTAAGGGAGACAGGATTGTCTGATTCTTTTGTTCATACTCTTGTCAGGACTAGGAAGAAATCCTCCTACCATTTACTATAGGACCTGGCGGACTTACATTGACTAAGGCTTGCTTTTCCCTGTTGTGTGTTCTCCATTCCTAGGATCCTGGAGTTCCTTCAACATGGTTTGGATTTGGGTCTTTAGCTCAGTACTTTGAAGGGTCACGTGTCTGCCTTGGCTGTTTTCTTCAAGAGATCCTACGCTCTACATCCTCTGGTCAAGACATTCTTCCAGGGGGTCGCTCATGTGCGTCCTCCCCGTAAACCCCTGTTGCCAGTCTGGGATTTGAATTTGGTTTTGTCTGCCCTTCAGGGTCCTCCATTTGAGCCTGTGCATGAGGCTGCTTTGTCTATCCTTACTCTGAAGGTGGCCTTTTTGGTGGCTATCACCTCGGTCAGGCGTGTCTCTGAGTTGGCGGCACTGTCTATTCAGGCCCCCTACTTTGAGAGACACCAGGACAAGGTGGTTTTCCGCTTTAAACCAGATTTCTTGCCTAAGGTTGTTTCTGCTTTCCATCTCAATCAGGATATTGTGCTTCCTTCCTTGTGTCCTAAGCCTGGTAACTCCAAGGAGAGGGCCTTGCATTCTCTGGATGTGGTCAGGAATTTGAAATTCTATCTGGTGGCGACTGCGCCTTTCAGAAAGACGGATGCCTTGTTTGTGGTTCCCTCAGGGCCCAAGAAGGGTTTGGCTCCTGCTAAGTCTACTATTAGCTAATGGATTTGTCAGGCTATATTTAGGGCCTATTCTGCTAGGGGAAAGGATCCTCCTTTTCGTGTTACTGCTCACTCTACCGGTGCTGTTGGGGCTTCCTGGGCCTTCCAACACCAGGCTTCTGTTGAACAAGTTTCTAAGGCTGCTACTTGGTCTTCTGTTCATACCTTTTCTAAGTTTTACAAGGTTGATGTTAGGGCCTCAACGGATGCTGTTTTTGGCCGCAAGGTTCTGCAGGCGGCAGTGGTTTGAACTGCGTGTTGTTGCTTTTTGGGATCCCCACCCTTTTTATGGACACTGCTATTGGATGTCCCAGATGTTATGAATCATTATCTGGAGCAGGACGTGCTGCATACTTAGAATAATACAATTCTGTGATTACTGTCCTTGTAGAATTGGTATTATAAGTATGCAGCACGTCTTGCTCCATCCCACCCTGATTGCTTTATTCTTGGATCCTCTTTATGGTGATTGTTATCCTTGTTAACCCATAATCGCACAGGGTAGGGTACCTGTGGCCTCGAGCGGTCTGCTGGAGCACCACTTTGGGGCATCTGCTAGGCTTTGAAGTTCCTCAGCAGGGTCTGAGGCAGGGGGTGCGGCAGCGTGGAAGGCAGGGGCATCCTAGACTTGGCCTGATACACACGTGTGATGGCAGAGATATCCTTAAAATGTCACTGTACTCAAGATATTGTTCTACCCTCATTTCCACTCAATTCTGCTTTGCATGTGGAGAATGCCGAAACTCTGGATGTCCATAGATGCTTATATTCTACTTAGAACATGTTTCCGTAGAACATATCATTTATTTCCTTTAGTGGCAAGATTAGAGGTCTCCTGTCCTCTAAGAATACCATTGCCAGATGGATTACACAGGCCATCACACCGGTATGGATACTACAGCTCCTTAGATATCAGCCCATTCCACAAGAGCAGTCTCAACATCCTGGCCAGAAAAGAAGGGGCCCTCTATTTATGACATTTGTAAAGCTACCACATGGTCTTCGCCACACACATTTTTAAAACCTTTCCATCTAGCCTTATTATCTGATAAGCAACAACCCTTTGGTAGGAAAGTTCTACAGCCAGTATCCCACGCTTAGGAATGCATTTCTTGTTTGTCCTCCTTGTGGCCGTCCTGAAGGACGAGGGGAGAAAATCCCTGTTAGGCTTACCGGTAACAGTGTTTCTACAAGTCCTTCAGGACAGCCTGTACAAGCCTCCCGATTAGTACAGCGGTTATTAGTGTTAGTTGTCTTGCTTAATTCTGAGGAATGGGAGGAAGGGTCGGGGCTTTTAAACTGTCCCAGTTTGTGTTTCCTCTCTAGGGGGAGGAGCCTCTCTCTCCATGGCCGTCCTAAAGGTCTTCTAGAAATACTGACAAGTATAAATGGGATTTTTTTTTTTTTCATTTGAGTTGAATAGTGTGCGCATTCTGCTGTCTATACATCTACAATGTTTGGTCAAAGCTGGGCGATGTTGCAAGGCACTTTCTCTTCATCAAAAGTTTTGATGACACACACACACACAATTGGCACACACGTTTTCACATAGGCTAACGTTTATACTCTAAATATTGTCCAGTAGAACCTTCCTTAGAAGCTGCCATTAATGGACTTTACAGCTCTTTGCTGACAGGATAGCTTTCTGTGTTGCACTTTATCCTTTTTTTAATGTGACAGAAATTCCTAGCAATTGTCCTACTTTGCCCCTTAAGTTTAAAGTCGAGTCAAAGTTAGGTCAGCCAGCTCCAAAATGGACTGGAAAGAAGAAATGTAAATTATCTATGATACTAAACTGTGTCAAAACGTTTAAGAAACCGCCTGGTCCTGTTCTACCTTGAATATGATGTGTTTCTGACTTGCGTATTGCGTATGCATTTTTGGGTATCCTGTTTAGTACTACCTCAAGGGGCATCCAAGATTAGGATGCCATCCAGAGAAGGCTGTTTTTGGACCTACATTTTTGGATTTAGAGTAACTCGGCAAAATCTGAAATTGCAAAAAATATTAATCAAATCGTTGTCAAGCACAGAAACATAACTGGTTACAAATTCCTTTATAGTTCCAATTTCAGACAGGTGATCGTTTTGGGACTATGAATTGTGGGAAGAAGACTGGCTTTAAGATTAGGGGGTCCTCTTGCATTTAAAGAGGAACTATGGGCAAGTCGCCTTTTCTCAATCCTCCAGGCAGCATACTATTGAGAACTTGTGGCTCCTCCCCGTAAGTAGGAACACATGACCACCAGAAGTGAATAAAGCTTTGGCTCCTTCTCGCAGCCTCCAGTTTTTCTTCCTAACTAGGGTTTAGGTAAGTACTGATGCTGTGGGTTTTGTGCATGGCAGACCCACTGTGGGTATTTGCAGAGCAAACCCATTTCCCAGCTCTGGAGGCAGCCTTCCAGGGACCCGGCATACCCCCAGGGAATAGGCCAGATTCTCCTTTTCCTTCACCTAATACTCAGGCAGGGTGGGGGGTAAGCATTTTTTTTCCCTTTTACAAAGGCTCTGATAAAATCCTTTCACATTTGGTGGGAAACCATTTTACCGTATTTTTCGCCCTATAAGAGGCACCTGCCTATAAGACGCACCTTGGATTTGGAAGGGAAAATGTGGGAAAAAATATTCTGAACAAATAATGTGCTAAAATATCCCCTACCAATCACCCCATTATAGACAGTGTGCAGAATTCCCCCCGATCACACCATTACAGACCCCACATTAGACAGTAAGCAGTATTCCACATTAAAGGCAGGAAGGGGCATCCCACATTACAGGCAGTAAACAGTATCCCAATTACAGGCAGTGAGCAATATCCCACATTACAGGCAATGTGCAGGCTTCCCCCATGTGCAGGCATTCCCTCCCCCATGTGCAGGCATTCCCTCCCCCATGTGCAGGCATTCCCTCCCCCATGTGCAGGCATTCCCTCCCCCATGTGCAGGCATTCCCTCCCCCATGTGCAGGCATTCCCTCCCCCATGTGCAGGCATTCCCTCCCCCATGTGCAGGCATTCCCTCCCCCATGTGCAGGCATTCCCTCCCCCATGTGCAGGCATCCCCTCCCCCATGTGCAGGCATCCCCTCCCCCATGTGCAGGCATCCCCTCCCCCATGTGCAGGCACCCCCTCCCCCATGTGCAGGCACCCCCTCCCCCCCAATGTGCAGGCTTCTTACCCCTCCCCCAATGTGCAGGCTTCTTACCCCCCCCAATGTGTAGGCTTCTTACCCCCCCCATGTGCAGGCTTATTACCCCCCATGTGCAGGCTTATTACCCCCCCATGTGCAGGATTCTTACCCCCCCATGTGCAGGCTTCTTCCCCCCCCCCCCATGTGCAGGCTTCTTCCCCCCCCCCCATGTGCAGGCATCTCCCCCCCCCCATGTGCAGGCATCTCCCCCCCCCCCATGTGCAGGCATCTCCCCCCCCCCCCATGTGCAGGCATCTCCCCCCCCCCCCTGTGCAGGCTTCTTCCCCCCCCCCCCTGTGCAGGCTTCTTCCCCCCCCCCCCCCCCCTGTGCAGGCTTCTTCCCCCCCCCCCGTGCAGGCTTCTTCCCCCCCCCCTGTGCAGGCTTCTTCCCCCCCCCCCTGTGCAGGCTTCTTCCCCCCCCCCCTGTGCAGGCTTCTTCCCCCCCCATGTGCAGGCTTCTTCCCCCCCCCCATGTGCAGGCTTCTTCCCCCCCCCATGTGCAGGCTTCTTCCCCCCCCCCCCCCCCCATGTGCAGGCATCTTCCCCCCCCCCCCATGTGCAGGCATCTTCCCCCCCCCTCAATGTGCAGGCATCTGCCCCCCCCATGTGCAGGCTTCCCCCCCCTGTGCAGGCTTCTCCCCCCCCCCTGTGCAGCCCCCCCCCCCTGTGCAGGCTTCTCCCCCCCCCCCCATGTGCAGGCTTCTTCCCCCCCCATGTGCAGGCTTCTTACCCCCCCCCCATGTGCAGGCTTCTTACCCCCCCCCCCCCATGTGCAGGCATCTTACCCCCCCCCCATGTGCAGGCTTCTTTCCCCCCCCCCCCCATGTGCAGGCTTCTTTCCCCCCCCCCCCATGTGCAGGAATCTTACCCCCATGTGCAGGCTTCTTTCCCCCCCCCCCCATGTGCAGGAATCTTACCCCCATGTGCAGGCTTCTCCCCCCCCCCCCCCATGTGCAGGAGTCTTACCCCCATGTGCAGGAGTCTTACCCCCATGTGCAGGCTTTTTACCCCCCCCCCATGTGCAGGCATCTCCCCCCCCCCCCATGTGCAGGCATCTCCCCCCCCCCCCCATGTGCAGGCATCTCCCCCCCCCCCCCCATGTGCAGGCATTTGCCCCCCCCCCCCCCCTGTGCAGGCTTCTTCCCCCCCCCATGTGCAGGCTTCTTCCCCCCCCCCTGTGCAGGCTTCTTCCCCCCCCCCCTGTGCAGGCTTCTTCCCCCCCCCCTGTGCAGGCTTCTTCCCCCCCCCCCGTGCAGGCTTCTCCCCCCCCCCATGTGCAGGCTTCTTCCCCCCCCCCCATGTGCAGGCTTCTTCCCCCCCCCCCATGTGCAGGCTTCTTCCCCCCCCCCCATGTGCAGGCTTCTTCCCCCCCCCATGTGCAGGCTTCTCCCCCCCCCCATGTGCAGGCATCTCCCCCCCCCCCCCATGTGCAGGCATCTTCCCCCCCCCCCCCATGTGCAGGCATCTTCCCCCCCCCCCCTCAATGTGCAGGCATCTGCCCCCCCATGTGCAGGCTTCCCCCCCCCCCATGTGCAGGCTTCTCCCCCCCCCCCATGTGCAGGCTTCTTCCCCCCCCATGTGCAGGCTTCTTACCCCCCCCCCCCCCATGTGCAGGCATCTTACCCCCCCCCCCCCCCATGTGCAGGCTTCCTTCCCTCCCCCCATGTGCAGGCTTCTTCCCCCCCCCCCATGTGCAGGCTTCTTTCCCCCCCCCCCCCCATGTGCAGGAATCTTACCCCCATGTGCAGGCTTCTCCCCCCCCCCCATGTGCAGGAATCTTACCCCCATGTGCAGGCTTTTTACCCCCCCCCCCCATGTGCAGGCATCTTCCCCCCCCCTCATGTGCAGGCATCTCCCCCCCCTCATGTGCAGGCATCTCCCCCCCCCCATGTGCAGGCATCTCCCCCCCCCCCCATGTGCAGGCATCTCCCCCCCCCCATGTGCAGGCATCTCCCCCCCCCCCCCCATGTGCAGGCATCTTCCCCCCCCAATGTGCAGGCATCTGCCCCCCCATGTGCAGGCTCCCCCCCCCCCGTGCAGGCTTCTTTCCCCCCCCTGTGCAGGCTTCTTTCCCCCCCCCCCTGTGCAGGCTTCTTTCCCCCCCCCCTGTGCAGGCTTCTCCCCCCCCCATGTGCAGGCTTCTCCCCCCCCATGTGCAGGCTTCTTCCCCCCCCCCCCCCATGTGCAGGATTCCTCCCCTCCCCCCATGTGCAGGCTTCTTCCCCTCCCCCCATGTGCAGGCTTCCTCCCCTCCCCCCATGTGCAGGCATCTCCCCCCCCCCCCATGTGCAGGCTTCTTTCCCCCCCATGTGCAGGCTTCTTCCCCCCCCATGTGCAGGCTTCTTCCCCCCCCATGTGCAGGCTTCTTCCCCCCCCCATGTGCAGGCTTCCCCCCCCCCCATGTGCAGGCTTCCCCCCCCCATGTGCAGGCTTTCCCCCCCCCATGTGCAGGCTTCCCCCCCCATGTGCAGGCTTCTCCCCCCCCCCCCATGTGCAGGCTTCCTCCCCTCCCCCCATGTGCAGGCTTCTCCCCTCCCCCCATGTGCAAGTTTCCTCCCCTCCCCCCATGTGCAAGTTTCCTCCCCTCCCCCCATGTGCAAGTTTCCTCCCCTCCCCCATGTGCAGGCATCCCCCCCCCCCCCCATGTGCAGGCTTCTCCCCTCCCACATGTGCAGGCTTCTTACCCTCCCCCCATGTGCAGGCATCTCCCCCCCCCCATGTGCAGGCATCTCCCCCCCATGTGCAGGCTTCCTCCCCTCCCTCCATGTGCAGGCTTCCTCCCCTCCCCCATGTGCAGGCTTCTTCCCCCCCCCATGCGCAGGCTTCTTCCCCCCCCCATGTGCAGGCTTCTTCCCCCCCCCCATGTGCAGGCTTCTCCCCCCCCCCCCCATGTGCAGGCTTCTCCCCCCCCCCCCCCCATGTGCAGGCTTCTTCCCCCCCCATGTGCAGGCTTCTTCCCCCATGTGCAGGCTTCTTCCCCCCCCATGTGCAGGCTTCTCCCCCCCCCCCCCCATGTGCAGGCTTCTTTCCCCCCCATGTGCAGGCTTCTTCCCCCCCCCCCCCCATGTGTAGGCTTCTTTCCCCCCCCCATGTGTAGGCTTCTTTCCCCCCCCATGTGCAAGCTTCCTCCCCTCCCCCCATGTGCAAGCTTCCTCCCCCCATGTGCAGGCATCTCCTCCCCCCCCCCCAATGTGCAGGCATCTCCCCCCCCCCATGTGCAGGCATCTCCCTCCCCCCCCATGTGCAGGCTTCTCCCCCCCCATGTGCAGGCTTCCTCCCCTCCCCCCATGTGCAGGCATCCCCCCCCATGTGCAGGCACCCCCCCATGTGCAGGCTTCCTACTCTCCCCCCATGTGCAGGCATCCCCCCCCCCATGTGCAGGCATCTCCCCCCCCATGTGCAGGCATCCCCCCCCTCCATGTGCAGGCTTCCTCCCCTCCCCCCCATGTGCAGGCATCCCCTCCCCCATGTGCAGGCTTCCTCCCCCCCCCCCATGTGCAGGCTTCCTCCCCTCCCCCCATGTGCAGGCTTCCTCCCCTCCCCCCATGTGCAGGCTTCCTCCCCTCCCCCCATGTGCAGGCTTCCTCCCCTCCCCCCATGTGCAGGCTTCTTCCCCCCCCCCATGTGCAGGCTTCTTCCCCCCCCCCATGTGCAGGCTTCTTCCCCCCCCCCCCCATGTGCAGGCTTCTTCCCCCCCCCCCATGTGCAGGCTTATTCCCCCCCCCCCATGTGCAGGCTTCTTCCCCCCCCCCCCATGTGCAGGCTTCTCCCCCCCCCCCCCATGTGCAGGCTTCTTCCCCCCCCCCCCCATGTGCAGGCATCTTCCCCCCCATGTGCAGGATTCCTCCCCTCCCCCCATGTGCAGGCTTCCTCCCCTCCCCCCATGTGCAGGCATCTCCCCCCCCCCCCCATGTGCAGGCTTCTCCCCTCCCACATGTGCAGGCTTCCTACCCTCCCCCCATGTGCAGGCATCTCCCCCCCCCCATGTGCAGGCATCTCCCCCCCCCATGTGCAAGCATCCCCCCCCCATGTGCAAGCATCCCCCCCCCCATGTGCAGGCTTCCTCCCCTCCCCCCATGTGCAGGCTTCCTCCCCTCCCCCTATGTGCAGGCATCCCCCCCCATGTGCAGGCTTCTTCCCCCCCCCATGTGCAGGCTTCTTCCCCCCCCCATGTGCAGGCTTCTCCCCCCCCCCATGTGCAGGCTTCTCCCCCCCCCCATGTGCAGGCTTCTCTCCCCCCCCCCATGTGCAGGCTTCTTCCCCCCCATGTGCAGGATTCCTCCCCTCCCCCCATGTGCAGGCTTCCTCCCCTCCCCCCATGTGCAGGCTTCCTCCCCCCCCCCCATGTGCAGGCTTCCTCCCCCCCCCATGTGCAGGCTGCTTCCCCCCCCCCCCCCCATGTGCAGGCTTCGTCCCCCCCCCATGTGCAGGCTTCTTCCCCCCCCCCCAATGTGCAGGCTTCTCCCCCCCCCCCCCATGTGCAGGCTTCTCCCCCCCCCCCCCATGTGCAGGCTTCTTCCCCCCCCCCATGTGCAGGCTTCTTCCCCCCCATGTGCAGGCTCCCCCCCCCCATGTGCAGGCTTCTTCCCCCCCCCCCCCATGTGCAGGCTTCTTCCCCCCCATGTGCAGGCTCCCCCCCCCATGTGCAGGCTCCCCCCCCCATGTGCAGGATTCCTCCCCTCCCCCCATGTGCAGGATTCCTCCCCTCCCCCCATGTGCAGGCTTCCTCCCCTCCCCCCATGTGCAGGCTTCCTCCCCTCCCCCCATGTGCAGGCTGCTTCCCCCCCCCCCATGTGCAGGCTGCTTCCCCCCCCCATGTGCAGGCTGCTTCCCCCCCCCCATGTGCAGGCTTCTTCCCCCCCCATGTGCAGGCTTCTTCCCCCCCCATGTGCAGGCTTCGTCCCCCCCCCCATGTGCAGGCTTCTTCCCCCCCATGTGCAGTCTTCTTCCCCCCCCCCCATGTGCAGTCTTCTTCCCCCCCCCCATGTGCAGTCTTCTTCCCCCCCCCCCATGTGCAGGCTTCTTCCCCCCCCCCCATGTGCAGGCTTCTTCCCCCCTCCCCCCATGTGCAGGCTTCTTCCCCCCCCCATGTGCAGGCTTCCTCCCCCCCCCCCCATGTGCAGGCATCTCCCCCCCCCATGTGCAGGCTTCTTCCCCCCCCCCATGTGCAGGCTTCGTCCCCCCCCCCATGTGCAGGCTTCGTCCCCCCCCCCCCATGTGCAGGCTTCGTCCCCCCCCATGTGCAGGCTTCGTCCCCCCCCCATGTGCAGGCTTCGTCCCCCCCCCCATGTGCAGTCTTCTTCCCCCCCCCCCCATGTGCAGGCTTCTTCTCCCCCCCCCCCCATGTGCAGGCTTCTTCCCCCCCCCCATGTGCAGGCTTCTTCCCCCCCATGTGCAGGCTTCCTCCCCTCCCCCCATGTGCAGGCATCTCCCCCCCCCCATGTGCAGGCTTCTTTCCCCCCCCATGTGCAGGCTTCTTTCCCCCCCCGTGTGCAGGCTTCTTTCCCCCCCCATGTGCAGGCTTCCTCCCCTCCCCCCATGTGCAAGCTTCCTCCCCTCCCCCCATGTGCAAGCTTCCTCCCCTCCCCCCATGTGCAGGCATCTCCCCCCCCCATGTGCAGGCTTCCTCCCCTCCCCCATGTGCAGGCTTCCTCCCCTCCCCCCCCCATGTGCAGGCATCTCCCCCCCCCCCCATGTGCAGGCATCTCCCCCCCCCCATGTGCAGGCTTCCTCCCCTCCCCCCATGTGCAGGCTTCCTCCCCTCCCCCCATGTGCAGGCTTCCTCCCCTCCCCCCATGTGCAGGCTTCCTCCCCTCCCCCCATGTGCAGGCTTCCTCCCCTCCCCCCATGTGCAGGCTTCCTCCTCTCCCCCCCCATGTGCAGGCTTCTCCCCCCCATGTGCAGGCTTCTCCCCCCCCATGTGCAGGCTTCTCCCCCCCATGTGCAGGCTTCTCCCCCCCCCCCATGTGCAGGCTTCTTCCCCCCCCCCCCCCCCATGTGCAGGCTTCTTCCCCCCCCCCCCCATGTGCAGGCTTCTTCCCCCCCCCCCCCATGTGCAGGCTTCTTCCCCCCCCCCCCCATGTGCAGGCTTCTTCCCCCCTCCCCCCATGTGCAGGCTTCTTCCCCCCCCCAATGTGCAGGCTTCCTCCCCCTCCCCCCATGTGCAGGCATCCCCCCCCCCCCCCCCCCCGTTACTCCTCTGCTATAGAGCAGGAGGAAAGACTGGCCATCAGGAACAGTCTAGATTCTATGTTGGACATGGGGGTGATTGTCTCAGTTCCCTGCCAGCATTGGGGAAGAGGTTTCTACTCAAGCGTGTTTCTGGTAAAGAAGGCTTTTGGAGGATTGAGGTTTATTCTCAATTTAAAGAACCTGAATCTCTTGGTATGTTACAGGCATTTCCCCATGAAATCCAGCTTTTCTGTCAGGAATCTGCTCCTGCCAGGTTCCTTTATGGACTCAATACAGTCTTTATGCTCTAAAGCTATTTCCTATTATCCATTTCCGATTTTTTTTGTCCCCCTTTTTGGTCTGGCATCAGCTTCCTGGATCTTTACCAAGCCCTAACCTTTAGCATATTTAAGTCAAAAAAGGATTGGGATCATAGCTTATTTGGACGATCTAATTTTTGCTCTAAACCGGGAGAAAGTACTCGAGGATCTTGGTATAACAAGGGGGTTGTTGCTTCAAATAGGGTGGGTTCTGAATAAGAAAAATCCAGTTAGGGTGGGTTCTGAATAAGAAAAATCCAGTCTAGTTTCATCTCCGGTCATGACTTATCTAGGGTTCGAGATCAATACAATCCTTCAGAATATTGTTTTGTCTACCCAGAAGATAAAGGCCCTCCAGAAAGCAGTTCATTGTTTGTACTGTGTCAGGCGGACCCGGTGCGTCAAGCTATGAGGGTCTTGAAGGTTTCAGCTACATTCAAGGACTCTCTCCAGCTGCATATCATAAACACCCTGGGACAAGTCTCAGGAATCTCTACAAAATTTGATGGAGCTCTCTGACCAGAGCTTGCTGAAGTGGTGGTTGTGCAAAGACAGATTTGTCAGCTAGCGGTCTACAATGGAGAGATCCCAAGGAGGGTATTGTAACAATGGACGCTGCCTCATGGGGTTGGGGAGCTCATTGTGGGTCCTTGACTGCACAAGGAAGATGGTCCAAGAGGCTGAGTTAGTCATCTTCAAACCTAAGAGAGTTGATAGCGGTAAAGGAAGTTTAGTTTCCCTTCTCACTCCACTTGAAGGGTCATCGCATTTAAATCAGAACAGACAATGCAACGACAGTTACATACTTGAATCTTGATTACAGAGAGCCGCAACAGAGCTTTTGCTTTGGACAGATCAGAACCTGTTATCTCAGTCAGCTATTAATTTGAAAGGGATGCCTAATTCACGTGGCGACTTTCTAAGTCACTCTCTGCTGTTGGAGGCAGAATAGTCGTTGAACCAGGAGGTGTTCGATCAAATTTGTGTCCTGAGGGGGAACTCCGGAGATGGATCTTTTGGCATCGGGGAAGAACCACAAGCTCAATCCCTCCGACGTGGCTCTTGGAATAGACGCCTTGGCACATGATTGGCGGTTCGGTCTGGTCTAGGCATTTTCGTCAGTCTGAGTACATCCTCAACAAGTTATCAGGTCAGCCAGCTACAGTCCTGCTTCTGGCCCCATTGGTGGCTTAAACGACCTTACATAGTAACATAGTAACATAGTATGTAAGGCTGAATAAAGACTTTAGTCCATCCAGTTCAGCCTGTTTAACTCCTTCCAGTGGTCTAGTAGCCATAGCCGGAAATGTTATTACATGCCAGGAAGGCATCAAGGCCACTTTTGAACATTTTTAATGTATCCCTCATTACTACCTCCTCTGGCAGCGAGTTCCATAGTCTCACTGCTCTTACAGAGAAGAATCCCCTCCTATGTCGGTGGAGAAAGCACCTTTCCTCTAACCTTAGTGGATGCCCCCGGGTTATGGTTACACTCCGGGGTATAAATAGATTGTGGGACAGATCCTTGTATTGACCCCAAATATATTTATACATAGTTATTAGATCACCCCTCAATCGTCTTTTTTCTAGACTAAATAAGCCTAACTTGGACAATCTTTCCGGGTACTCTAGCCCCCGCACTCCATTTATTAACTTTGTTGCCCTTCTTTGAACGCGCTCCAGTTCTGATATGTCCTTTTTAAGCACAGGTGCCCAGAACTGTACACAGTATTCCATATGGGGTCTGACCAGTGACTTGTACAGGGGTAAAATGATGTTCTGGTCATGAGCACCTATGCCCCTCCTGATGCACCCCATGATCCTGTTTGCCTTGGCAGCAGCTGCCTGGCATTGATTACTACAGTTGAGCTTATTGTCAACTAAAACCCCTAGGTCCTTTTCCATTGTTGTTTTACCAAGTGTTTCTTTATTTAGTGTGTAATCATGACACAGATTTCTCCTTCCCATGTGCATAACCTTACATTTATCTGTGTTAAACTTCATTTGCCATTTAACTGCCCATGCTTCCAATTTATCTAAATCTGTTTGTAGTTGCCTGTTGTCCTCCTTTGTTTTAATTACTTTACTCAGCTTAGTATCATCTGCAAAGATTGAGACTTTACTGTTTAATCCATACCCAATGTCATTTATATATATATTGATGTGAATTGGTCCCAGAACTGACCCTTGTGGTACTCCACTAGTAACAGTGACCCAATCTGAGTGTGTACCATTGATAACCACCCTCTGCTTCCGATCACTAAGCCAATTTCCCACCCATCTGCACACGTTTTCCCCCAGTCCAAGCATTCTCATCTTTTGTACCAGCCTTTTATGTGGCACAGTATCAAATGCTTTAGAAAAGTCAAGATATATGATATCCAATGACTCCCCCTGATCCAATCTTGAACTTACCTCCTCATAAAAGCTGATTAGGTTTGTCTGGCAAGAGCGATTCCTCATAAATCCATGCTGATATGGAGTAATAAGGTCATTTTCCCCAAGGTGCTCCAGGATAGTGTCCCTTAAACCTTCAAACAGCTTGCCCACCACAGATGCTTACCGGTCTGTAGTTCCCAGGTTCCCCCCTAGATCCCTTTTTGAATATTGGCACCACATTTGCCAAGCGCCAATCCATCGGAACAAACCCTGTAGTTATGGAATCCACAAATATTAGAAATAACTGCTTGTCTATTACTGTACATAACTCCCTTAAAACATGAGGATGTATGTCATCTGGTTCCGGTGATTTATCGATTTTCATCTGCTTGAGACGGTGCCGGACTTCTTCCTTGGTTAGACCAGTGACATTTAATGGAGGGTTTTGGTTATTCCCCTGCATTTCACTCGGCATGTCAAATTCTTTTGTGAATATAGAAGCAAAGAAGTTGTTAAGCAAATTAGCTTTCTCCTCATTTCCCTCTATAGGGGTCCCCTCCTTGCTTTTCAGGGGGCCCACACCCTCAGGTTTGTACCTTTTACGGTTTATGTAGCTAAAGAATAATTTGGGGTTAGTTTTACTCTCTTTCGCGACCAGTCTTTCTGTCTCCAGCTTAGCTGCCCTTATCTGTTGTTTACATTGTTTATTTTCTTCTTTATAGTTTTTTAACGCTTCCGCTGTCCCTTCCTGCTTTAAACGTTTAAATGCCTTTTTTTTGTTGTTTATTGCCCCCTTAACCTTTTTATTTAGCCACATCGGTTTACATGTGTGTCTAATAGTTTTATTCCGGTAAGGTATATATCTGTCACACTGAAAATTAAGTATTCCTTTGAAAGTATCCCATTTAGCGTCCATGCTTTTGTTTTTAAGGACATTTTCCCAGTCAATGCAGTGTAGGGCATCTCTAAGTTGGTCAAACTTTGCCTTTTTGAAGTCCCGCGTTTTTGTGACTCCTTGATAAGGCACCCTAGTGACTGCTAATTGGAAATTAATGATATTATGATCACTGCTTCCAAGGTGTCCCCCAACCTGTACCTTTATTACTTTGTCTGGTACATTGGTTAGTATTAGGTCCAATATGGCTTTCCCCCTTGTTGGAGCTTGTACTTGTTGGGAAAGGTAGCCATCTTTTGTTTTAGATAAAAAACTATTACTTTTCTGCGAAACACATGTTTCAGCATCCCAGTCTATATCTGGGTAAAGTCCCCCATAATCACTACCTCATTTATTTTAGCGGCTATATCTATTTGCCTTAGCATCATATTTTCTATGGATTTGGATATATCTGGAGGTTTATAGCAAACCCCCATCAGTATTTTATTTTTGTTTCTCCCTCCATGTATTTCTACCCATACAGACTCCACATGGTCATTCCCCTCACATATATCCTCCCGCAGAGCAGGCTGTAGAGAGGATTTTACAATTAAGCAGACTCCACCCCCTTTGCGTTTGTTACGGTCCCTCCTAAACACACAGTATCCCTGTAAATTTACTGCCCAGTCATAGCTTTCATCCAGCCAGGTCTCTGTTACCCCCACTATATCATATTGTTCTTCTGTTATTATCAGTTCTAGTTCATCCATTTTATTAGTCAAGCTTCTAGCATTTGTAAGCATGCATTTCAAATGCTTATGACAATTTTGATAATTTTGTATATTGCACTTATTCCTGCTAGATGTGCTAACCCCTCCCCCCTCTCCACCCCCAGTTTCATGTCTACACCCACTGTCACTTTCTTTCCTAACTTCCCCTTTGTAATAGCTTTTACCCTCCCCCCAATGTTCAGTTTAAACACTCCTCTAACCTTTTAGCCATCCTCTCCCCCAGAACAGATGCACCCTCCCCATTGAGGTGCAACCCATCCCTGCCAAAGAACCTGTAGCCCACTGTGAAGTCGGCCCAGTTCTCTAAGAACCCAAACCCCTCCTTTTTACTCCAATTTTTGAGCCACCTGTTTACATCTCTAATCTCCCGCTGCCTCTCTGGTGTGGCTCTTGGTACTGGTAGTATTTCTGAGAATACTACAGTTGAGGTCCTTGCCTTAAGCTTACGGCCTAAGTCCCTGAAATCATTTTTTAGGACCTTCCACCTACTTCTTCCTATGTCATTAGTGCCAATATGCACCATGACCGCTGGGTTCACACCAGCCCCTCCCAACAATCTGTCAGCCCGCTCCGCTACATGCCGTACTCTTGCCCCAGGAAGGCAACACACTGTTCGGCAATCCCGGTCTTTGTGACAGATTGCCCTGTCTGTTCCCCTAATAATAGTCACCCACTACCAGCACCTGTCTTGCCTGCCCTGTTCTCCCATTTCCCCTCCCTTCCTTACTGGAGCCGACAGATGTGTCTTGCTGCAGCTCTGCCATTCCTGAGCTAACATCCTCCTCATCTGCCAACCGGGCAAACTTGTTTGGAGGTGCCTGTTCAGGGCTAGCCTCCCTGTAACTTTTACCCCTACCCCCCCCTTCTAACTGTTATCCAGCTAGCTGCCTCATTTTCCTGCTTTTCCTCTCCCCCCATACTACCACCCTCCCCTGACCCTGAGCCATGTAGTGCCAGATCAGTGAGATCCAGACTCTTTTGCATGATCACAATTTCTCTCAGTGTTGCCAATCGCTTATTTAGATCGTGAATCACGGCTTCCAAATCAGAGATTCGCAGTCATCCGGGGCATATATATCCACCATCGACCGATTGATCAAGAAGTGCATACATAGCACAAGATGTACACTGAACAGCATTGTTAGGCATGGAACCCATTGTATGAATTTGTGGGAACACCAAGTGTAGAATTTACAACACTTAAAATAACAATATGAAATCAAAGGCAGATACTTACAGCTTCCGAACTTCTGCTTGTAACTTCTTCTTTTAACTCCTGCTTTAACTCACCACTTCCAAGTAGCCACTTACAGAGACAGCCAAAAGAGCAAGCTACGAGAGCTGTGTGTTGCCTTAAAACACACCTGCTTCAATTAGGCCTCAATTAGGCCTCAGCAGGAATCCAGGAAAGAGAAAAAAAAACTTTTTTTTTTTCTTTGGTTTAAATTTGTGCCAGCATTAACACACTGATTCACAAAAATAAAACAAACACAGTTTACTATATTTTACTTACCAAATCAGCTCAGTTTCCCAAAGCTTACCACAGGAGATCCTGCTTTAACTCACCACTTCCAAGTAGCCACTTACAGAGACAGCCAAAAGAGCAAGCTACGAGAGCTGTGTGTTGCCTTAAAACACACCTGCTTCAATTAGGCCTCAATTAGGCCTCAGCAGGAATCCAGGAAAGAGAAAAAAAAACTTTTTTTTTTTCTTTGGTTTAAATTTGTGCCAGCATTAACACACTGATTCACAAAAATAAAACAAACACAGTTTACTATATTTTACTTACCAAATCAGCTCAGTTTCCCAAAGCTTACCACAGGAGATCCTGCTTTAACTCACCACTTCCAAGCAGCCACTTACAGAGACAGCCAAAAGAGCTGTCTCAAAACTGAAGATCCTGTCCATAAAAGAGCCCTGGGAGCTTCCAGGGAGGCCTGACCTGCTATTCCAGGGACCAGTGCTTTGTCAAGATCCTCAGAGGTGGCATTTGACTCTGTGGATCCTGAAGTCTCCATGCTGCTAATAACATTTTTTTTTTAGACAATGTTATCAAGACCATTCTCTCCAGTATGAAGGAGGTGACAAGGAATATTTACTTGAAAGTCTGGAAGACTCCTTTAAAACATGGAAAACTCAGAACAGTACATCTGCTTCCAGCCTTCAGGTCATACTTGACTTTTTTTTTCCAGGAGGGAGTTGATTTGGGGTTCAGTGTCTGTACTCTGAAGGTCCAACTGGTGGCTCTTTCAGTATTTTTGGATAAGAGATGATCATCGTTTTTGATTAAACGTTTTCTTCTGGCATTTAGGCATTCTAGGCTGGTTTGCATAAAGCTAGCACCTCAATGGGATCTTGTTACAGCCATGATGGCTCCTCCCTTTGAACCAGTATTGGATTTGCCTATTAAATTTCTAATTTGGAAAGTACTATTTTTAGTGGCAATTACTTCTGCCCGCAGAATCTGTGATATACAAGCATAATCCTGCCCGTCACCCTTTTCTTCAGATTTTCCAGGATCGGGTGGTTTTAAGGGTAGAGCCCAAAGATATATCTTCTGTTTTTCATCGGAC
Source organism: Gastrophryne carolinensis (assembly GCA_027917425.1). Classification (NCBI taxonomy): domain Eukaryota; kingdom Metazoa; phylum Chordata; class Amphibia; order Anura; family Microhylidae; genus Gastrophryne; species Gastrophryne carolinensis. Next base: position 115,388,888 of record CM051243.1, read on the forward strand.
ACAGGAAATTGTTCTTCCTTCAGTGGATAGTAAAGATTATTCTGTGGATAAATCATTGGATGTTAGAGCACATATTTTGGAATATCTTCGTCAAACAAAGTATTGGAGAAAGGCGGATAGTTTAGTCATTTCATTTTTAGGTCCTAAGAAGAGCCATCGGGTGTCGAAGACAACCTTGGCACGTTGGATGAACAGGGCAACCCGTTTTTGCCTATAATGGATCTCATGTTCCAGGAAGGGTTACAGCTCATTCTATGAAGTGTGTCTTGTAAAGCGGCCACCTGGTCTTCAGCCAAGACGTTTGTTAGACATTATCGTTTGGACTTGCTAACTTTAGAAGATCAGTCCTTTTGGAAGGTGTGTGCTTTGTGCAGCATTCTCCACGTAGTAGAGATAGATCTTACTTATCCTCTCAATAGTATTCTGACCGGAGGATGTTTTGAGCAAACTTAAGTTTGTAACCTGTTAACTTCTATTGTAAACATCCGAACGGGCAGCATACAGGTTTCCATCTCTCAGGCTATCCTTGCTTTTTTTCCCCTGTTTTATTACCAGTAGTGTTCTGGTCTGTATTTGTATTTTGCAGATCTCTGTAACAACTGGAGGCTGTGAGGAGTTGTCAAAGTTTTATTCACTTCTGGTGGTCATGTGTTCCTACCTAGGGTGGGAGCCATAAGGTTTAAAGAGTATGCTGAAGCACCCGGCTAAGCCGTCTGTGCAAGCATGGAAAAGGCTGAATAATCAGAAGCTTGCCATGTATAAATTTGATGTACGAGGCGAGAGGTGAGCCTGATAAGTTTACCAGGGTCTGGGATTCTTGGTTACAGTGCCAGGACTCAGCATCCGACAATGACTGAGAGGAGAGACTGGTTGTGTCACTGCTGTCATGGCTCATAACTTCGACTCGTGGATGGGCTGAATAGGATTGTGGCCTGTGGTCCGGTCTGGGGGGAGCGGAGAGAGTGGGAGAACTAGAATCTGTGTAAGATAATGAATACCCTGATGAACAGCTAACCATTATCAGCTCTTTTGGGCCCCCTACGAAGATTTACCTATCTTTGAAAGGGTTTGAGTCCGGAGTGGATGTTGTCGTGTGACTGGGTATCTATCTCGTGTTAGTAGGCCAGACTGAGTTAATTGTTGTACTACGTAATACTTCTTGTATGTTGTGTTTCATGCAAAATAAAAACTAAAAAAAATAGAGTATGCTGCCTGTTCGGATGTTTAGAAAATAAGTTACCAGGTAACTAACTTTAAGTTTTCCTCATTCACGGTGTATGGCACAAAATGGATATCACATGACTGCTGGTGACTTATCTGAATTTCCCAGTGGGCTTTGAGTAGAATAGTACTGGTGCAGACATGGGGATCTGAAGGTGAGAGTGGAGATTCAAAAAGATGTAGCAAAAATCCCCCTAGATCTTACAGTACAAACTGGGCTGTCTTTTAAAAGCGTACCAAGTACCTTAGATATCACCAGCCTGTTGCTCTATGATTCCAATAAGAACAAACCCTGAATTCTTTTCTTGGAGTTGCCCATTCCTCAAGGACAAACTGCTCCAGCTCCTTCAAGTTAGATGGTCTCGGCTGGTGAACAGAAATCTTTAAGCTGACCACAGATTCTCAATTGGATTAAAGTCTGGGCTTTGACTAGGCCATTACAATACATTTGTTCCCCCTTAAACTACTTGTGTTGTTTTAACAGTATGCTCCGAGTCTTTATCCTGTTGCAAGGTGAACCTTCATCACAGTCACTGACGGGCTGAAACAGGTTTTGCTCAAGTATATGCCTGACTATAGCACCATCCATCTTTTTAAAACATCCTTAGGGCAGCATACCATGGAGAGCTATAGACCCCGCCCCCAGGAAGGAACATGTGACTACCTGCAAGAAAAAAAAATATATAAAAACTTGGCTCCCACAGACCAGTGCCAGTTCTTTGTGTTCCTGCCTGGCGGGAACCAGACCATCAGCAACTTCAGGTATTGTGAACTAGGTGAGTATACCAGGTGCTGTGGGTACCTTTTTCTCAAAACATCCTTTGGGCAGCATACGCTTGAGACCTCCGGGCGCCTCCTACCAAAGGGGGAACACGTGACCACCAGACAGAATAAAATCTTAACTCCTCCTCCAATTCCCCAGTTGTTTCCGTGTTCCTCCGTGAGGTAGGAGCCAGACCACTAGCTCCTGAACCAGGAAGGTTTAGGTAAGTATTCCGGTGCTGTGGACCTGTTTTAAGCAGGGGGTCCATTTCTCGGTCCTGGAGGCCCAGGATACCCTCAGATTTTTTGGCCAGAAAAAATGTTTCCCTCTTATTGAGGATGACCGGACCCCAGTCAGATTATTCTTTTTATATTTAGGGGAAAAAGTTTTTATCGGGAATGGCCAGGGACGTTTTCCCTGAGAATTAGTTGCACTGGAACTTTTTTTTTTCCAGGCTTCTGGCTGATTTTACTAGATTTACACACTATACCTTTATGAGGCGGGGAAGAGAGGGGAATGAAGCGTTCTCGCTCTCTTCCCCCGCCCGGCTATGATGCGGCTTTGATTCGCTTACTTCCAGCGGTGCTGGCAGTCCGGAGGGGAGAATGGCGGTCGCTGCGAGCTGCTCCCCTCCATCGGGCGGGATGTCCTCTTCTTCCGGGGCTTCCTGACGGCACCGTGAGTACTATAGCGCGCAGCAAAGCTCTTCTATTTTAGGAGTTAGACAGGAAGTTGAGGGAATGGGCTTCTTCCTCCTGGGCGCTGTGACATCATTTCGTAAGTCGCCGGGAATTTCCTGCTTCCAGAAAACACGTGCAGGAGCCTTAAAGGGGCAGCACAAGTGTTCTGAGTTTAATACTGGCCTCCCTTTCTTAATGTAGATGAAAGGGTTAAGATTAATTTTAAGGATTTTTCTCCTGCCCTGTTTAGGTGAATTCAGAAAGCTAATCCATGGTGCCTCCTACCAGAGATGGCAGATCAGACGGCGAATATCTGCATTGTGGAACCTATGTCAGATCCAGTGGGAAAATACTTCCACTGAAGTTCTTAATGCGGACCAAAACTCTTCTAAATAACCCGTCGACTGCCGATTCTGGAAGGAGGCGGCCCAGCTCTGCCCTGGTAAGTTATATTTTACTTATGAAATACGGGGGACTGTTTATTTTTGTGGGTTGGGGTATATGGTATAGCTTACCTTCCCCCTATTTTCGGTGTCTTATTTAAAACCCGGGACAAAGCTACTCCAAGTTTATTTAGATCCTCTTCTTCAGAATCTTAATCAGATTCTATCTAAAAGAAGAGCAGAGGATGTGCCAGGTGGGAAAGAAAACTTTCAGATTTGTATACAAAGCCCCTTTGTCAGTCTTGCAAAAAAAGGTGTTTAAAGGAGAGCAAGAATCTGATTTATTCTATATAATGAAGGAGCCTGAGTACCAGATTTCATCCTCCGCTTGGATCAGAAGTTACCTGAAGGTTTTGGGGGAGTCACGTGTTTTTCCAGCCAGCCACGGGTCCCTTTGATTCCTCCCCACGCTTTGGGACCGTGATTTCCACTCGAGAGTCAGATATATCCTCTGGCTCAGGAGCCCGGTCTAGGGGGAGGTACTGTTTCCCCCGGGAGGCTTACCTTTTACACATGGACTACTTATCAATGTGGACAGATTAGGAGTCGGGCCTTAGGTCTAAGCAGGATGATTTAATCTGATTTGGCTCCTGATGCATCTTATTTCCTTCCATAATCATCTAAACAATGGTATGATTCTGGAGAAGTGGAGGGATCCATCTAAGAAAATTTTCGGATCTCGGGGTTCAAAGCGGAGATATACTTTTGTAAAAGAGGATTCAGAGTTTTGGGAAGAATATCCTGTATAGGTATGCCCTGTTTGATAGAGTTTCTAAGAGGGCGTAATTATATTGGGGGGCTCCGTGATCCTCTAGAGAAGATGTATTCCTTGTTTAAAAAGCCTGGCAAGTGGATTCTAATTCCTTAAGACCTATTTTAGTCTCCACTTGTGTAATTAGGAATTATGTTCTGTATTGAACAATATATTGTTTGTTGGAATGAACTTGTCTGAAAAGGGAGAAGTAAGACTTTCAAATCTCTTCCCAGATACGGCATTTGTGTCAACTCCATGACTTAATCAGTGAGCCTTTTTGGCTCAATGTACGAGTCTGACCAGTTCCTTGCACAGGACTCTGGTTGAAAACCTGGTCTAGGGGTAATTGGTCTAAGTTGAGCCCTTGTGCTATGACCTTTAGGGGGCAGTTTCTTTGGGATCAGAGTGAGTTTTGACTTTCCACTGGTTTTCCCAGGAATTTTTGTTTTTAGGCTCTCCTTTTTTCTCAATAGGGATGCCCCTAAAAGATCCAGAAGCGTTTTTTTTCTCTTCCGCAACCTAGGGAAAAGGAGCTTTAGCGATTCCACTTGGGGCCAGGCTAAAAGAGTTTACACGGCCTGGCAGGACCTTTTTTGTCCATTCAGTATAGGGCAATAGGAGAAGAGTTTCACATAGAATTCTCCTAAAACCCCCCTGCAAAATCTTTTTGGTTTTCACCCTGTGCCCAAGGGCCTAGAGGAGAGGAAGGCGATTCTGGAATATTTATTAGCCTTGGGGTCAAGGGGAATATTTGTCCCCATTCTCAGTCTACAGCAGGGGGCAGGACTCCTCAGGGGAGTTCAGATTTAGTCTGAACCTAAAAAACCTAATTTCTGTCTTCCTGTCGGACTGGTTCAGCTCCGCGAATTTTACGGGAACATTGCGAGAACCTTTTGGCGTATATAAGACAGAGAGGAATAGGCATGGGCCTACCCAGACGATAGGTTGTGTTTTTGCCCTATTGAGGACCAGATTCTTGAAAGATCTCAATCACATCTTGAAGTCTCCTAACCCGCCTGGGCTGGGTCCTAAACCTCGAAATCAAATCTAGGTCCCAGGTGACGACGCATTTGGGATTTGCCTCCTCAGAAGGCTTTAACCCTTCAGGACGCTGCAGATTTTTTCAAATCTAAGGGAGCTGATAGTATTAAGAAACCTTGTGGGCACTAAGTGACCGTCTCAAGTGTTGGCAGGTGCAGATAAGATCAGACATTGCAACTTCAGTGGCGTAGAAAAATTGTCTAGGGAAAACGAGATCCTCTCGATTGATGTTGATGGTGTCACAGATCCTATTTTGGTCTGACCTTAAATCAGGTGATAGATTTCCAGAGTTGGTCTTATTTGCAAGTATCAGAATGGTTTTTGAATCCAGTAGATGTTCAAACAGACTGTGATCTAGAGGGCATGCCCAGGATGGACCTATTCGCTATTGCAAAGAATTTACATTTTTGATCAAATACTTCTCTTAGATCCGGCATGGGGGATGGATGCATTGATCCATGTGTGGCAGTTCAATCTAGCCTATGTTTTTCCTCTGGTTCGGTTGATTCCGATGGTGAGACAAAATTCTCTAGGATCTAGCTACAATTTTTCTAGTGGCTCCTGGTTTGTCCCATAGATATGGTTCTTGACTCTAGTAGAATTATCCATTCAGGATCCATGGGAGATTCCAGCATGTCCATAATTACTGCTGCAGGGACCAGTACATGGTCCAAACCAACAGTTATGGAGCCTGACAGTATGGACCCTGAAGTCACCTTACTTTAAACCTTTCTGTGCCAAGCACATAGATTCTACATGCTCTCTTCCACTCCACTTAAGTGCCAAGCACGTAGAATCTACGTGCCTGGATTTCCCCCCTGCTAGTTTAAAAAAATAAAAATTAAAAATACTCACCTGACCCCTCGTTGGATCCGGCCGGGTCTCCTATTTAATTTGGTGCCATCCCCCCCGCTTCGGCAGCAGCAGCTGCTAACTGTAAAAAAAAAAAAAAAAAAAAAAAAAAATATATATATATATATATATATATATATATATATATATATATATAAAATGAAATTTACTTACCTGAGGCCGCGCTGTCTCCGGACGGGTGTCCTCTTCACTGGGGGGGCCTCCAATCGCCCCCCCCCCCCCAGACTCTTACGTGGCGAGGAGAGGGCGAGAAATTGCCCTCCCCCCCCCCCACTTCCTGGAACGGGTCTGCTAGCCGGCACCCGACACAGAGAATCAGTCTGCTCGGGTGCCTGGAGGAGAGCAGATGGGGAGGAGGAGAGGGCTGAGATCGCCCCCCTCCCCAGGCGCTCTCTTCCAAACACCCGAGCAGACTGTCATCGCAGATCGCCGGGGGACACAGGATCGGAGGTGAGTAAAGTAAAAAAAAAAATACAAAATAAAGATAATTTTTTTTTCTTATGGGTCTGTGTCTTTTTATTTAACATTTAACCCCTTGGGAACTGGTAAGGGATCCATGAGCTTGCCGCAGCGGGTGACTTGCCATTCACCCCCGGCACCCCCAATTACCTGCCTCCCCAAAGCCCAGGGGGGGGCAGAAGAGCCCGGGCCCACATAGGCTATGTGGGCTTGTAGGCAGCAGGGTTGGGGGCCACAAAAGCTGGCCCCTCCACTCTGTTCCTACAAGCCCCCATAGCTGGTCCCGGGCTGGTAATGCTGGGTAAGGGGGACCCCATTTAAATTTTTTGGGGGATTTTTAAGGGTTTTTAACCCTTAAAATTCCCCAAAAAATGGGTTCCCCCCCGGGAGGGGGGACCCTAAGTCATTTTTTTTTTTAAATTAACCCCTTTATAGTGTGGATAGTAGTAGTATTTTATTTGTAAATGTTATAAAGTGCTATTTTCAGTTTGGGGGTTCTCCTGGGCAAGAATGGGGGGCTACCGATACATATGTGGTACTGTTGTAATCGGGAGAAATTGGGCTTTCACGTGCAATATTTTTTTCTCTAATAAGGTAAATGTTTTATTTAAAATAAAGGAGACAATTGTCAAAAAAATAAGTATTTTTACACAAAAATATTTAAAAAAAAACAGTAGAAAAATTACAAACAAGACATTTCATGTTCAAGCCTCTGCTGCAAAATATATATATCTATAATTTTCCTGAAAATTCCGGCAAAAATCACGGTTAAACATGGCGCAGAATGGGGAAAAATGACCTGTCAACAGAGGGTGACAAAACTTCAAGTAGGTTGGCAATTAAAAGGGTTAATAGTACCTATGCATGTTGGGTATTCTGCTCGGGGGACCTTGCTCTTTCAGATTTAGCTTGTTTTTTTCTTGTTTGCATATCTATATTTTAGGAAAACATGTTATTTATTCAGTTTTTTTATTCATTTTTTTAGGGAAACCCTGTGCAACCTAAGAATTCTTTGAGGGATTACTTCCAGAAAGGTGAGCCTACTACAACAAGCTGGGTACTCTTAGAAAGCTTAACATGTGTACTTTCAGGGAATATATGGCTTATAGGGGATATTCCAAATGTAAAGGGTTGTTTTGGTTGAAAAATTGCAAGGTGCGCATTTTGTCTGCAGAGCTGAAATTTTCAAGTAAAATTACTGTTATGCGCATGCTTTACTTTGGGGTGTTTGCCAACTCTTCCTTTGACAGTACCTATGCATGTTGGGTATCGTTCTGTTCGGGGCATGTTGCTTTTTGAGATTTTACTTGTTTTTTCTTGTTTGCATATAGTTTTTTTTTAGGAAAATGTGGCTTGATTCTTCCTTTTTATTCTTTTTTAGGGAAACTTTGTTCAACCAAAGAATACATTGAGGGATTACTTCCAGAAAACTAAGCACACATAAACAAGCTTGGTAGGCCCAGAAACTTGAGGTGTGTACTTCCAGAGAATATATAATTTGTGGGGGGTATTTTAAATGTAAATGGTTTTTCTGGAAAAACTGCAAGGTGCGCATAGCGCAGTTGTATTTCATCTGAAAATCTCCTAAAGCTCTGTTTCAGTTTGGGGGAGTCTCCTGGGCAGGAAAGGGTGTCTATTTCCTGGTGCCCGCAGATACCTGGGGCAGAGGTAGGTCCCCCGGCCGCCCTAACCCCTCCTGGGGAGCCAAGTCCAAGCCCCCTGCCAAGCCCTCTAAGGCATGAGGGGGCGCCCTCACCCATTCGGGTGGGGGAACTGCTTCTGCTGTTTGCTCAGATCTGGAGAGGTCACGTCTCAGATCGGTGGATTCAGGAGGTAGTGTCCTCCGGCTACAAGATAGAGCTGGCAGCCAGACCACCCACAAAATTCCTCCGTTCAAGGATATCCAGAAATCCGCTACAGGCTCAAGCTTTGAGAACGGCTGTGCAACACCTCCTGCAGATAGGTGTGATTTGCCCTGTACCCTTGCAGGAACAGGGTCGGGATTCTATTCCAATCTGTTCACGGTTCCCAAGGAGGACGGAACGCTAAGGCCGATCCTGGACCTGAAGGGTCGCAACAGGTTTGTAAGGGTCAGACATTTCCGCATGGAAACATTGCAGTCGACGGTGAGATCGCTTCGGCCCGGCGACTTCATGACCACGGTGGACATCAGGGATGCTTATCTGCACATCCCGATTTTCTAGGGGCATCAGAAGTTCCTAAGGTTTGCTTTGGAGGACCAACATTACCAGTTTGTAGCGCGTCCATTTGGGATATCTTCAGCCCCCCGTGTATTCACCAAGGTGCTGGCGGGCATCATGACCATCCTGAGGAGCCAGGGCATTCGTGTGTTACCCTATCTACGATTTGCTGATTTCGGCCTGGCCCCTTCAGCAAGCCGAGAGCGATACTCGGACGGTGTTGTCAACCCTGGAGGCCTTGCCTGGGTAATCAATTACCCCAAGTCCTTTATCACTCCCTCAACAGTGAGATCCTTCCTGGGAATGACGATAGGCACTGTTCAGGTCAAGGTTTTTCTGCCACAGCAGAAGGTTTTGGGTTCTCCAGACACAGGTCTTGTCAGCAGCCGTTGGTACGTCTGGGGATGAGATTGGTGGGCCTAATGGTGTCATGCTTCGAGGCAGTACCCTTCGCCCAGTTTCACATGAGACCTCTACAATTGAACCTGCTGACCGATCCACGATCCAGGTTTGCTCGGGCAATCGGACTGCTGTGAGCAAGAGATCCCTCAAGGAGGTAACCCAGATTCTGACTTGGGCAGAGGAGAATGTTCCCTGCATCTCGAAGGTCTACATCCCCGGGGGGGAAAACCAGGAGGCAGACTCCCTGACCAGGAATTCCTTGCGCCTGGGGGAATGGTCCCTCAGCAGCGAGATCTTTCAGGCTCTGTGCCTCCGGATGTGGATCTGTTTGCGTCCAGACACAATCACAAGCTTCCAAGGTTTGTCTCCCTCTCAAGGGATCCTCTGGCCATTGCAACAGATGCTCTGGCGAGTCCTTGGATGGAGTTCAAATTTCTGTATGCATTCCCTCCGTTTCTACTCCTGGGCAGAGTGCTGCGCATGGTAGCCCAGAAGGGGGTACCAGCCATCCTGGTGGCTCCTCGCCTGCCGAGAAGGAGTTGGTTTGCAAACATAGTCCAGATGTCGATAGATCACTACATCATGCCCGACGACCCAGGGCTTCTCACACAGGGGTCGCTGCAGCACCCCAATTTACAGATGCTGGCTAGTGAAGCCTCAATCCTGACATAGAAAGGGTTATCAGCCACGGTTGTGCAGACGATGATTCAGGCACGGAAGAAATCTTCTTCCATGATATACTACAGAGTTTTGCGGGCCTATATCGCTTGGTGCGAGGCCAAAAACCTTCCCTGTTTTGAGCGGCATAGGGATAAGGTGGTTTTTCGCTTTAACCTTTAATGAGGAAGTTGTCTTACTTTCCTTGTGTCCAGCACCGGCTAATTCGAAGGAATGGATCTTCCATACTTTGGATGTGGTCAGGGCCATAAAGTATTACCTGGCTGCGACTGAATCCTTCAGAAAATCGGATTTGCTCTTTGTCCTAACAGAAGGCTCTAGGAAAGGTTTGCCACCAGCCAAGTCCACTCTCAGTAAGTGAATCAGACAGGGGGTGGTGCAAGCATATTCTGCCAAGGGAAAGGAACCCCCTTTTCGGATCACAGCTCACTCTACCAGAGCTATTGGGGCCTCTTGGGCTTTTCAGCACCAGGCATCGGTTAAACAGGTTTGTAAGGCCGCCACTTGGTCTTCAGTTCATACTTTTACAAAGTTTTACAAGGTGGATGTCAGGGCCTCAGCTGATGCTGTTTTTGGCCGAAAGGTGCTTCAGGCGGTAGTGAAATGAACTACATGCTGTTCCGCACTGGGGATCCCGCCCAAATGGACACTGCTTTTGGATGTCCCACATGTCATCACTTTGGGACGACCTGGACTGGATGTAGGGAAAAATACAATTCTGTGAAACTCACCTGTAGAATTGTTTTTGGATACATCCAGTCCAGGTCGTCCCACCCTGCCCTTGTGTTCATTATTTCCTGTTTGTCTGTTATGGTGATCACCTTTTTTTTATTCTTTGGACATTGTTTTCATAAATCTTGTTAGATTTGTAACGTGGTTTCTTGGGCCTCCCAGCCTGTCGTCCTTTTTTTTTTTTTTTTTTTTGTCTACTGCTGTTTAACCACTGGGGAATGATAGAGGGACACCTGCCTTTATAGGGGACCGGGAGGAGCTACATCTTTGATCGTGTAGTCGAGCGCCACCTAGGGGCGAACACCCAATCGTGAGGATATTGGGACGGCCTGGACTGGATGTATACAAAAACAATTCTACAGGTGAGTTTCACAGAATTGTATTTTTTGAAGGTCTGGAAAATCTTTAGGTTTTGGAGAATACAAGACTGGAATTTTTTCTTTCAAGATTTCAGTAATTTTGGAATTTTTTTACAGCATGGGTTTCAGAAGGGGTTTAGTGTAAACACCCTGAAAATCTAGTTGGAAGCATTGTCAGTATTTTTTTTGGACAAGAGGTTGTCCTCCTTTTCTGTTAGGCGTTTCCTTCTGGCTGGGAAGCGTTCTAAGCCTGCGCCATCAGACATCGTGTCTCAATGAGACCTAGCTAAGGTTCTCTCGACTCTGAGGTCCCCTTCGTTTTTTTTCCCTGTCAAGGATTTGGACATTAAATTCCTTGCCTGGAAGGTGGTGTTCTTGGTGGCTATCACCACTGCACACTGAATTAGTGGCATGCAGGCCTTATTCTGTCATCAACCATTTCTTCCAGGTAGCCCGCAGACATGTCTGTTTAGCTATCTGGGGCTCTAGGTGTCCCCTAGGACAAACCCTGTTCCCTCTCATCTTCACCCAGGTGCCCACGTTTCTCTTACCCCAGTTGCTGATCGGTGTTCTGTTCTGACAGCGGCGGTCAGGCGGTTCATTCTCTGCACTGCTGCCAGAGAGAAGCGTGCGTGGCTCCCCGTCCTGATTTCTGGTTTCAGGTAATGGAGCGCTGCCGGAATGATGTCACCGTGTGCGCCGCCAGAAATAACCTGAGCACATTGTACGTTCCTCCATAAAGGCACAGAGGTAAATAAAGTGCATCTGCACTTTACTTTTTCACTGGGGTAAATGGTTACCTTACACTACCCTACAGAAGTTACGTTTTTGGCACAAGTCAAACGTGGGTGTCCCTACCAGAAGGCTCCCTGCGAGACCCTGTTCAGGAGGCTGGGGCACCCTGCTACTATATCAATGGATCCTCCAGCTGCCATATCTAGAAATTGGGGGTCCAGCTCTGCTCTCTGGTGAGTTTTTCTTTTTGGTTTATGTATATTCTATAGTTTTTTTTTTTCTCTGAGATCCTTTATGCGGGGCTATGCAGTCTACAAAATCCTCTGTCTCCACTGATATTAGAAAACCAAGAGCGGGTCTAAAACCAAGAATCTAAATAAAAGATATCCCCTCTGTGAAAGCAAACTTTCAGATTCCTATGAGAAGCCCCTTTGTAAAGTTTGTACTGAGAAAGTGGTTATGATCGCCTCTTCAAGGCCTTTAATCCATCCCGGGACTCAACTGGGTGTAAGGAGTCAGCGGGTTGTCCCACAAGAACTCCCATTGGTGCAAAGCAGGTGTCTGAGGGTCCTGAAGGGATCTTTTCTGAGGGGCAGGATGGACCCACTTCCTCCTGGCATGAGGGTTCTCGTTCTGATGCTGAGTCTATTTCCCGGGTGAAATATCTGTTCCCATCAGAGGATCTGCCTTATCTTTTGCATATGATTAGGATCTCTATGGGTCTAGAAGAAGAATCTTCTACACCCAAGTCGAAACATGATGATATTCTTAGTATACAGTACGTCTTGCTCCAGATATAATACTTACACTTGGGTTATCCTCCGCCAGATGGTGCTGCACTGCAGATACATGCAAAAACAGGCTCCTCCCGGCCCCTCAAATACCCGGGGACCTCCCACAAATCCCCAGATTTCTCTGCAGTGCTGACTGCGAAAACATGAAGTATCACTCTCTCGCAGGTGAGCGGGGCTATTAAAGCCTGCGGCCCTGTTGGACTATTCCCACCCGTCTTCTTTGTGATGTGCCTCCCAGCCTGGGATGCGCTGGTCGGGTGAAGGTAGGCAGCACCATGCGTGCTTATGGAGCGCTGCTCCACCGCAGTCCCCCACCAAAGGGTAGGCGGTATAGGCTGATGGTGAGCCTCTATGGGATGCCCCTCCCGCATTATTGCCCCATGCCCCGTGTAGCGGTGGGCCCTGTACAAAGGGCCGCCATCCTCCCTCGTTTCCCGTAGTTCGGGGCGAAAGAAAGGGGTGTGTGTGTGTGGGTGTCAGTACTGAATTACATGCAATGGCCTTCGTATTGTCCTTTGGACTTGTACCTGTTGTGTCAGCCGCCGCGCTGATTTGTGTTTTACTTATGTTACTGCCGCCGCGCGCGCGCTCTTTCTTCTTCACTGGATGTGCGTGCCGGGCGGCGGCGTCGTCGCCTCAGATGCTGTGGCGTTATCATAGGCTGTCTTAGAGCTTCGCGCTCTTCGTGGGGGGCGGGGACCCGGCTTGGCGCGCTCCGCGTCACGGCCCGCCTTGGACTGCCCTTCGAGGTTCGCTTGGCGCCATTTTGATGTGTAGTCCCGCGCGCGCGCTCGTGTGTAACGGTCCCCTCCTTCCGCGGTCTGTAAGTGCCCTCGCGGGCGATTTGTATGCTCATCGCTTACTGTGCACGGGTCTGACACCCCTTATTCCCATTATGTCTTTCAGACTCTGTGAATCCGGTGGCTTCTCCCGGCCCGGTGTATTTGTTAGTCGGGCCTATTATAATTACTCCCACTTCCCTGTGGGTCATTGGGGCATCCAGGGTAGCTTACAGCGTCAATCCCTACTGGCCTATTGTGCCTATTAATCACCATATGGAGGCATCCCAGGATAATGTGACCGGGGTTCCTTCGGGACAAGCCCGGCTGTGTGTAGCTTGTGGGGTCTCACTTATTAGTGGTGACAGTACACGGGTCTGTGTTCCTTGCGCGCAGCAGGCGCTAATGGTACAACCCGTCCCTCCGGTGGCCGGGCCTGCACTCCTCACCTCACCTACTCCCCCAAGCATGAGTCTAACCCCCAATACAAGAGGGGATTCTCATCCTGATGTGGCTACTAGACTGGCCAGTGTTAAAAAATTGATTGCTAATTCTTTAGCGCGTAAGTCCACCGCTAAGAAGCGCCACTTAACCCCTGAGGTCACTCTATTCCCTCCGGAGTCTGACGAGTGGTCGCATTTTATATGGCTATACCCCCTCGGACGAAGGGGAGCTGTTCTCTGACTCGGGGTCATCGGAGGAGAGGCCCAGGGGTCACGACGATTCTGGCTCTGATATCTGGACCCCGGATGATACTGACAGATTGCTGGTTCAGATTTTTGAGGTTTTGTCTATCTCTTCCCCTGTTGCGGCTCCCAGGCAAAGGGGTGAGCTCTTTCATACTGCTAAGGCTCGATTTGGAATTTCCTGAGCAAACCCATTTCAATAACCTCGTGCTTAAGGAGTGGGAACATCCCAGTAGACTTCCCGGGATACCTAAGAGCTTGGACAGAAAGTATCCTTTTCCTGCTGATATGGTCAAGTGTTGGTCATCGCCCCCCAAGGTCGATGCCCCTATTCTGGGGCTGTCTAACACCTCTATCATGCACTCCCCCGACACTACTACGCTGCGGGATGCCGAGGATCGGCGCATTGACCAATTGGCATGCCATGCATTTGCGTTTGTGGGGGTGGCGCTGCGTCCGGTTTGCGCCTTAGCCATTACTTCTGTGGCGCTCAGGGCCATGGTCAGAAATGTACTCGAGGGCCCAGATGAATTACCACCTGATACGGTTAATGCACTGTCTAACTTTGATGTGTTTGTAAACTTTATCCTGTCTGCATCGGATGATGCCATTAGGATGTGCGCCAGATCTTCTGCCTTGGCGGTAGCTATACGCCACGCGGTGTGGCTGCGACAGTGGGCTGCTGACAGTGCTGCTAAGAAAGCCCTTACTGGACTTCCATTTAAGGGGCTACTTCTGTTTGGGGACCGCCTAGACCTCTTTGCTAAGGGAGGTAAGTTACCCCAGCGCAGGCGGCTGTCTCGGCCCTTTCGGGGCCAGGCCCCCCTTTCCATTCCCTACCGAGGCGCTAAGCAGGGAAAGGGGGTGCAGAGGAACGGAGGACGACGTTCTGGACCCTCCTGGGGGTCCAAGCCCAAAGCCCCTTCCAAGACCCCTCAGGCATGATGGGGCGCCGTCGCCCGTCAGGGTGGGGGGACGGCTACAGCACTTCGAGCACGTCTGGAGGCATCATGTCTCAGACCGGTGGATTCAGGAGGTAGTGTCCTCTGGTTACAAGATAGTTTGCTGTGCGGCCTCCCCCAAGATTCATCAGGTCCCGGATCCCACAGGATCCAGTCTCAGCTCAGGTCTTGATGACGGCCGTGCAGGGACTCTTGGATCTGGGTGTCATTTGCAGGGTCCCCTTAAGAGAAAGGGGCAAGGGGTTCTATTCCAACCTTTTCACAGTGCCCAAGAATGATGGGTCAGTCAGGCCCATTCTGGATTTAAAAATCCTCAACAAGTTTGTCAAGAACAGGCGTCACCTCTCGGTCTGTGCAGCAGGCAGAGTTGGACACTCAGACGGTAGTGTCCACCTTGGAGTCCTTCGGCTGGGTGATCAATCATCCCAAGTCCTCTCTGACCCCTTCTTTGGTGACCCCATTCCTGGGAATGATTCTGGATACGGTTCAGTCAAGGATATTCCTTCCTCAACAGAAGGTGGAAGCTCTAACTGCGCAGGTGAGGTTCCTGCTCTCGTGTCCCCAGCACTCCCTCAGGCAGGGAATGCAGCTGGTGGGTCTGATGGTGGCGTGCTTCGAGGCGGTGCCCTTTTGCTCAGTTCCACTTGAGGCCTCTGCAACTTCACCTTCTGTCAGTATGGGACAAGAACCCAGCGTCCTTGGAACGGGGTCTGTGTGCTTCCCCCCTTGGTCAGACGGTCCCTGTCATGGTGGTTGGACCACAGGAACCTGCTAGGGGGCAGGTCCTTTCTGGGAGACTGTCGCCAGGGATGCCAGTCTGTCAGGTTGGGGGGGATTCTGGAAGTCCCTGCGCTTCCAGGGGATGTGGGGCCCTCAAGAGGCCCACTTGCCCATCAACATTCTGGAACTACGGGCAATCAGGTTGGTTCTGGAGCAGTTGACCGATCACCTGCAGGGTCTGTCTGTGCAGGTGCGCTCAGACAACAGGACGGCGGTTGCCTACATCAACCATCAGGGAGGGACCCGGAGCAGGGCGCCCTCCAGGAGGTGTCGCGGATTCTGACATGGGCGGAGGCCAATGTTCAATGCATATCGGCTGTGTATATCCCGGGGGCGGAGAATCTGCTAGCAGACTCCCTGAGCAGAGGGACTTCCCGTCAGGGGGAGTGGTCCCTCTGCAACAGGGTATTTCAGTCCCTGTGTCACCGTTTGGGTCTACCGGATGTGGATCTGTTTGCATCCCGTCAGAATCACAAGCTCCCAGCCTTTGTCTCCCTGTCTCAGGATCCTCTGGCCTTGGCCACGGATGCTCGGACCATGTCATGGAAGGAATTTCGGCTCCTGTATGTCTTTCCTCCATTCCCCCTGCTGGTCAGGGTCCTGCGCAAGATTGCTCTGGAAGGGGTGCCAGTGATTCTGGTGGCCAAGAAGAGTGTGGTTCGCCGACGTGGTACAAATGGCAGTAGACCAGTACGTTCTGCCAGGGGCGCCAGATCTGCTCACGCAGGGCTCCTTACGCCATCCCAATTTACAAACTCTGGCTTTGACGGCCTGGCTGCTGAAACCTCCATCTTGATGGAGAAAGGCTTGTCTGCCTCGGTGGTGGATACCATGGTGCAGGCTAGGAAGAAAACTTCTTCTGCCATCTATTATAGGGTATGGCGTTCCTACATTGATTGGTGTGAGTCTAGGTCTCTTCCCTGTAGGGAGTTCTTAGTCCCTAGGGTTCTGGAGTTTTTACAGCATGGATTGGAGTTGGGTCTAAAACTCAGTACTCTGAAGGGTCAGGTTTCTGCCCTGTCTGTTTTCTTTCAGAAGTCTTTTGCTCAGCATCCCTTGGTTAAGACCTTTTTTCGGGGGGTCACTCATGTGCGTCCCCCATGTAAGCCTATGGTCCCTGTTTGGGATTTGAACTTGGTTTTGTCTGCCTTACAGGGTGCTCCCTTTGAGCCTATTCAGGATGCTGCTCTGGCTGTACTTACCCTCAAGGTTGTCTTTCTGGTGGCTATTACTTTGGTCAGGCGTGTGTCTGAGCTGGCGGCTCTGTCTATTCAGCCCCCATACTATGAGAGACACCAGGACAAGGTGGTGGTCCGGTTTAAGCCAGACTTTCTGCCTAAGGTGGTGTCTGCCTTTCATTTGAATCAAGATATTGTTCTTCCTTCATTGTGTCCTAATCCTAGCAACGCTAAGGAAAGGGTTCTGCATTCCTTGGATGTGGTCAGGTGTCTGAAGTATTACCTGGTAGTCACTGCGTCCTTCAGGAAGAGTGATGCTCTTTTTGTGGTCCCTTCTGGACCTAGGAAGGGTTTGGCTCCTGCAAAGTCTATTAGCAAATGGATTCGTCAGGCTGTGATTCAGGCCTATTCTGCTAAGGGGAAGAGTCCTCCCTTCCGCCTTACTGCTCATTCTACTCGTGCTATTGGTGCCTCTTGGGCTTTCCAGCACCAGGCTTCTGTTGAACAAGTTTGCAAGGCTGCTACTTGGTCTTCTGTTCATACCTTTTCGAAGTTTTACAAGGTTGATGTTAGGGCCTCAGCTGATGCTGTGTTTGGCCGCAAGGTTTTGCAGGCGGCAGTGGTTTAAACTGCCTGCTGTTACCTTTTTCTGTTGGGGATCCCACCCTACTTTATGGACACTGCTATTGGATATACCAAGTGTAAGTATTATATCTGGAGCAGGACGTACTGTATACTAAGAATAATACAATTCTGTGAAATACTCACCTGTAGAATTGATATTATTTGTATACAGTACGTCCTGCTCCACCCCACCCTGGTTTTTTGCATTAATCTGGATCCCCTGTATGGTGATTGTCGTCATTGTTATAGTTACCAGTTTTGGTGGTTAAAGTGGACCAACACCCAGGATTTTGACTATCCTGGGTCTTGGTCCACTTCGGTGGGGCACCCCCGATCGGGGTGCCCCGCTGTGTGAAACCCCCCCGAACCCCCCGAACAACTCACCTCTCCCCGCTCCCAGCGCCGACGTACAAGGTAAGACCTTGAACGTCTAAGCGGCGGCGGCCGCCGCCGCCTCCCTCGCGTCAATTTGAACGCGCGCGCGCCCCCGCGCCGGCCATTCGCAGACGGCCGGCGCGGAGGCGTGCACGCCTACAGGGGCGCGAGGGAGGCGGCGGCGGCCGGCCGCCGCCGAAGATAAGGTAGGTGAGTTGGGGTGTTTGGGGGGGTTTCACCCCGCGGGACATCCCGATCTCGGATGTCCCGCGGGGTGGGGGGTGATCGGCCCGGGAATCTTATAGATTCCCGGGCCGATCACCCCTGGGTGTTGGTCCACTTTAAATTCTCCCGGCTTCTTGTTCACTGCTTTTCAATGCTGGGGATTTGTGGGAGGTCCCCGGGTATTTGAGGGGCCGGGAGGAGCCTGTTTTGCATGTGTCTGCAGTGCAGCGCCATCTGGCGGAGGATAACCCAAGTGTAAGTATTATATCTGGAGCAGGACGTACTGTATACAAATAATATCAATTCTACAGGTGAGTATTTCACGAAATTGTATTTTTTTAATCCTAATTTTGTCTTCCTCTCCTGGGTCTTTTTCTATCCATCAGTCAGTTAAAGACTGACAGGATGGAGGAATCCAGTTAACCTCCCTGGCGTTATGATTATATGTGCAATTTTGTACAAAAAGCGTTACCATTACGTTTAAATCTGCCGCCCAGTTCCGCCCCCATGAGCCTCTGCGGCTCACAGAGACGGAACCAGGAAGTCAGATGGACGCATCTGCTGGGGCTCTCACCTGCGATCACAGCGGGGACATCGCTGGATCGCAGGGAAAAGGTAAGGAGACTGCTCCTCTGCCTAATCTACCCCGAGCGTGACTCGGGGTTACCGCTACTTGCAGCGAAAATTAACCCCGAGTCACGCTCGGGAACACCGCCAGGGAGGTTAAGAAAGCATACAGGTCCAGGAATCTTAAGAGGAGATATCCATTTAAAGTGGACCAACACCCAGGATTTTCACTATCCTGGGTGTTGGTCCACTTCCGCGGGGGAACCCCCAGAAAGCCCCAAAAACTCACCTGACCCCGCTCCCACGTGACTCGCTCCACCAATCACCGCCGACGGACAAGGTGAGAGCGCCCGCCGCTGCCTCTCGTGCGTCCCTCTTACAGGGAGCGCGCCCTGCTAGAGGGATGCGCAAGAGGCGGCGGCTGCCCGCGCATGTGCCGTTGGAACGAGGAACAGGTAGGATTTGCGGCGTCCTGGGGGGTTTCACACAGCGGGGCACCCCCGATCGGGGTGCCCCGCAGGCAGGGAGCTGATCGACCCGGGAATCTTATAGATTCCCAGGCTTATCAGCTGTGGGTGTTGGTCCACAGCTCTTCTGCCAGAAGGGCAGATTTGGAGGTTCTACCTTATTTGGCTTCCCCCATAATCCCCTCATGTACCAGAAAAACAACAATGCCCGGATCCTTAATAGGAGCAAGGCTAAAGCGGTTTGGTTTCCACTAGGAAACTACTGGACTGCTCTTTCATCGCAAGGGGCATCTGGCAAGGGTTCCTCATAGAATTTGTCTCGACTTCTCCTGAAAGGTTCATAGTATCTCATCTATTATAGAAAGGAAAGAAAGTGCCGCATTGAGAGATTTTGTGAGCTATATGCTCCTCAAGGGAGTGATCAGGCCTGTCCCCCCAGGTCAACTCTGCCTGGAGTTCTACTCGGGCAGGATGGGGGGTTTCTGGTCAAGAAATCTTCAGGGGATTTTCGTTTTATCCAGAATCTGAAGGTTATGAAGTCCGTTACCAGACATTCTGAATGTAATCAATCTTTTCTGTAAGGAATATTCTTCCTCCTGATTCTTATGGTATCTTTGGATCTGAAGGATGCCTACTGGCAGGTTCCAATTAGTGAACCCGCACATAATTTTCTTTGGTTCACAGTATTAATAGATGGCCAGACGCTCCATTTTCAGTTTGTTTGCCTGCCTTTCGGCTGGCTTTAGCACCAAGGATTTTCACAAACGTTTTGGCGGAGACCCTGGCAACTTTGTGTCCGGAAGGAGTTGCCGTCATTCCTCCATCCTGGGGGCGGGGCATGCATCTCTCCATGGTATGCTGCCCTTTATGATGTTTAGAAAATAAGTTACCAGGTACCTAACTTAAATTCTGGACTCAAGCCAGTTTCCCAGCCTTGCTCCTGAAAAACCTCTCCACAGAATGATGCTGCCAGCATCATGTTTCTTGGAGTAATGAAATGTGGTGTTTTTGCTCCAGGCATAGAATTTACCTTGTTGGCTGAAAAGTTACATTTTAGTCTTATCTGACCAAGAGCGCCTTCCTTCATTCATTTGGGGAGTCTACCACATGTTTAGCAAACAAAAAATAAGCCTTCCTACATTTGCCTGTATGTAAAGTCTTTTTTCCCTGCCACTTTTCTATAAATCCCAGTCTATGGACTGTACAGCTCATTGAATGCATGCACAGATACCTCCAATCTCTGCTTGGGCAGCTCTTTCGGGGTTGCCATTAGTACAGCCTCTCTGTCTCAAGAGTTTTAGTGGGTGGCCCTCTCTTAGCAGATTCGTTGTTGTACCATATTCTTTGCATTTGATGGATTTATGATGCTGTGATGGATCATCCAGAGATTTTTTCTTTTTTTTTATTACCCAACCCTGATTTGTACTTTTCAGCAACTTTGTCCCTGACTTGTTTGAAGAGCTCCTTGGTCTTCATGGTGGTGGTTGGTTAGTGGTGCCCACCGGCAAACTGGGCCGATAATTGGCCCAGTTAGCCCATCACCAGCCTGCGGCATCCCCACTTAGTCAGAGTGTCTGCCAATGCTGAGGGGTGCTTGGCTTGAAGGCTAAAGTGGGGCCAGGTACAGGGGTGCTGGGTTGAGAATAGGGATACAGCAATTGTTCGGAGGTGTATGAAGCAGCAGAGCAGCCCAACTGGCCCTGAAGCAGTGCGGCCCATCAGGAATTCTGTGGGGTGTCTGTCCAGTCTGTCCCTAGTGGTGCCCCTTGCTTAATGGTGTTGCAGCCTCTATGGCACTTAAAAAAACAAAAGAATAGTACAAAGCATAGAACAGAGTAAATAGAGAAACGGACATATTCATGTTCACATTTAAGTCCCAGTCTGAGAGCATATATAAAGTAACAACAGACCTCGACTAGTGGCCCTCCACACCTTCCCAGCCCCCAAAGATTGAGGACCAGATCAAAACAACATAAAAAGCTTGTTAACCCCAATCGCCACTGGCGATCCCGCATCCAGCCCCCCCGCCCCGAGGACCGAGGCCAGGAAACAGGACCGCAGGAAGCGGGACCACCAGAGGCCCCAACATTACAACCCGGGAGGAGGCAGCCACCAGGGCTGGCAGGGAGGCAAAACGAAGAAACAATGAAGGGAAACTAACCCGTTAGACTAGGTGCATCAGAAACATGAACATGGGTTAAAGGACAAAGGAGAAGACAAAAACAAAAAAGGGGGGGGGAGGTACAACAGAAGGAGAACAGGGAGTGGCGGTAGGGGAGCAGAGAAGAGTGAAGACACAAGCACAAAGGTGGTTGGAGCCAGGGGTACAATAAGCCATGGCCCTCCAATGAATCTACACCTGTAGGCGGTTATCCCTATAATCCATCCAGCCCGCCCAGGTCGCATAATGTCTCTCCCACGTGCCCTCTGAATCAGAGATCAGTTCCTCCATTCGGCGATTGGTCTCGACCTCTTGCACCCACTCAAGCAAATGAAGGCGGGGCCGTAGATTTCCATCGCCTAGGGATGACAGCTCTCAAGGCAGACAGGAAGTGTCCCCGGGCTCCTTTCTCGCCTTGGGAGAGAGAGCCCAGAAGAAGTGACAACAGGGCGAGCTCTGTAATGCCTCTCCTGTGATGTAGTCGTAAATTGATAGGACTTTCCCCCACAATGCCTTAATTGGCGGACAGCCCCACCAAATGTGAACCACATTCCCAGTCCCCTCTAGGCATCTCCAGCATCTATCCGAGCGGGAGGCGTCAAACTTACTTAGGTCCGCTGGACATCTGTACCATCGTGTTAGGACCTTAAAATTCCTCTCCTGGGCTACACACGGAACTGCTAATTTGTGGGTGTACAGATAGATCTTTGTAAGGTCCTCCCCAGAAAAACTTATCCCCAACTCCTCTCATTTCCTTATGAATCCCGGCGGGGAGTCGTATGATGCTTCCAGCAAAGTTCTGTATAGGACAGTGACTGCGTGCACGCTAGGGGGAGCCTGAGTAAGGATGTGTTCCAGTTGCGTCAAGGGTAACCTTCCCCATTCCACCAAGTCCTCATTTATTACGAACGCCCTCAATTGCCTGTAAAGGAACCAAGAGATATGCTGTCCCGGGGCCCTTTCCCGTATTTCGTCCAACGTGGGAAGCTCACCTGCCCTCAAAATACTACCTATTGTGTTAGCTGAGGCCTCCCATACTAGAAATTTTTTGACCCGCACCCCTGGCTCAAAGGAGTAGTTGTCAAAGAGAAGTATTAAGGATCCTGGTCATTCTTCTTGGTTAGTGTGCCCCAAGCCATCATAAACTGCCCTGCTAGATATGGGAGCGCTGTCCTCACCAGTCCCCCCCCCCCCCCCCCCCCCCCCCCACCATCACAGGTAGATTTTATATTCCAAGTATGCATCACGCCCTGCTCCAGTAATAATCATTACGTCTGGGATATAGTCCACAAGAGGGCGCTTACTGCAGAGATGGCAAAAAAGAAGCCCCTCCCGGTCCATATATACCCGGGACCTCCCACTCATTCCCCAGTTTAGTCTCTGCAGTGGGTGGCGAAGGTCAAGATGATGGCTCTCTCTCTCCTTACAGGTAAGCTGGGCTGCACAGCCCCCGGACCTATGTCCTATTCCCACCTGTGCCACTTTTACCTGCCTCCCAGCTTTGGCTGCAAGGTCTGGGTGATGGTAGGCAGCACCTATTAGAGGTGCTTTGGACCGGTGCATTGCTCCACTGCAAATCCCCCACCAAAGGGTAGGCGGCACAGGTTGGTGAGCCTGACATGGGATGCCCCGTCCGCTTTAGCCCCTACTACATACAACCAAATGTATTGCTGGGCTTATCCCTTGTCCTGTTAGTCGGGGGGGGGGGGGGGGGGGGGCAGTGTCGGTGTGCTTGTTAGTGTTTTACCACTGTGTGATTCACTGTGTGTGTGTTTTTTGTGTGATCGCTTCACAGCGCTGGCTCCTGCTAAGTGCTCCTTCCCCCTCCATTCATCCAGCATGTCATTTATTTGAATGAGTCGGCCTGCGCGCGCGCTCGGCTGCGGCGGCGTGCCGGTGACGTCATCAGTTGCTAGGGGCCGGGTGTTTGTCTACCTGGCCTCCCTGTTCAGTCCCCACGTTTCTGTGGGGGGGGGGGGGGGGGGGGGGGCTAGCACCTGGCGCGCTCCGCATCTGGCCTGCCCCCTCAGGAGATGATCGGTGCCATCTTCCCTGCATGGATCGTGTGTGCCTGCGGTGCTGTGAGTGCCCCGAGCGGGCTTTTCTTATTCCATAGCTTTATAATGGTCAATTGCATTTTTATGGATATTCTTGCATTCTGATGGGGAATTTGTTTCTGCTTGTGTCTTTCTGGCTGGGACAACCTACTTTGAGGCTTCTCCTGGGCCCTAGGTTAAAATTCCTATATTGGGGGCTTAAGTGTAAATCCTCCCACTAGCGGACATTTAAGAGGCATCCCGGGTAGCTGCACAGCGTAATTCCCACTGGTCATTGCGACTACTAATTCACCATATGGAGGCTTCCCAGGATACTGTGCTCGGGGTTCCTTCGGGGCAAGCCCGGCTATGTGTGGTGTGCGGGCTATGAGATGATGTGCGGGTTTGTGTACCCTGTGCCCAGCAAGTGATTGTGCGACAATCTGGATCCCGTGCGGCCGGATCAGTACCCTCGGCCTCATCCCCCACACCCCCGCGCCTGGTTACGACCCCTAGTGACATTAACACTAGCGGGGAGTCGCAATCTGATGTTTCCGCCAGACTGGCGAACATTGAGAGATTGATTGCTAGCTCTGCACCCCTGAAGACTCCAGCTAAAAGACGGCACGTGGCGCCCGCTGCGCCGGCCTTTACCTTTGAACAAGATGATTTCCTTGATTTGTCTGACTATTCCCCTCTCGAGGAAGGGGAATTATTTTCAGATCTCTCTGACGATCAGCATTGCCTTGGCGCTAATGCCGGCTCAGAGCATTGGGATGCTGACGACACCCATAGACTTCTGACTCAAATTTTTGAGGTGCTTACCATTTCCCCTCCTGCAGCGGCACCTAAGCAGCAGGGGGAATTGTTTGGTACCGCAAAACCACGTTTGGAATTCCCAGAACAGACGCATTTTAATAATCTCGTTCTCAAGGAATGGGAACGGCCTAGCCGGCTTCCCGGTATCCCTAAGGGGTGGTATAGTAGGTATCCCTTTCCCTCGGATGTGGTCAAATGTTGGTCAACTCCTCCCGAGGTGGACGTCCCTGTTTTGGGGTCGTCTGTTGTGCATTCCCCGGATTCCACTACTTTGAAGGATAGTGAGGACCAGCGTATTGATCAACTGGCTTCCCACGCTTTTGCCTGTGTGGGTTCGGCCTTGCGCCCGGTGTGTGCTACCGCTATTACAGCCGTGGCTATTAGGACCTTGATCAGGGGCCTTCTGGACAGCTCCCATGAGGATCCTTCTAGTGCTAAATTTAGAGCCTTGTCACAATGTGTTCATCACCTATGTTCTTTCTGCCTTAGATGACACCATTCGGATGTGTAGCAGGAACTCGGCCTTGGTGGTCTCTATCCACCGTTTGGTCTGGTTGCGCCAGTGGGCAGCTGACAATGCTGCCAAGAAGGCTCTCACGGGGCTTCCCTTTAAAGGATTGCACCTGTTTGGTGATCGTTTGCCTTTTTGCTAAGGGAGGCAAGTTACCCCAACGCAAGAAGCAGCCGTGACCCTTTCGGGGTTCAAGGTCCTTCACTCCCTCCTTTCGTGGGCCTAGGTCAGGCAGGGGGGTATCCTTTGCGGGACAAAGTGGAGATTTCTGGGGCAAGGGCAGAGGCCGTGCCCGACCCGGATCCTCCTGGAGTGCCAGACCCAAATCCAGCCGAGCCCACTCAGCAATGAGGGGGCGCCCTCACCCTTGCTGGTGGGGGGACGGCTACGGCTCTTCGCTCCGGTCTGAGCTCAACAAGTCTCAGACAAATGGATTCTGGAGGTTGTCTCCTCCGGATACAAGCTGGAGTTCGCGGACTGGCCTCCTCCAATATTCCTCAGGTCACGGGTTCCCACTGGCAGCTCAGGGCCTGTTGTTTGTCAGGTTCCCCCGGGAGAGAGAGGTCTGTGTTACTATTCCAATCTTTTTACAGTGCCCAAAAAGGATGGTTCCATCAGACCCATTCTGGACCTAAAGCTTCTCAACAAATTCATCAGAACCAAACTTTTTCGCATGGAGACGCTGCGCTCCGATATCAGCTCCCTGCGCCCGGGGGGCTTTATGATGTCAATAGACATCAAGGATGCTTACCTTCATGTGCCGTTCTTCCCAGGGCACCAGCGGTTCCTCAGGTTTGCGGTAGAGGAACAACACTACCAATTTGTGGCACTCCCCTTCGGGCTCACCTCTGCCCCCAGGGTGTTCACCAAGGTGTTGGCAGGCGTGATGGCCCTTCTCAGAGCCCGGGGCATTCGCATTCTTCCTTATCTGGACGACCTTCTCATTACGTCTCCTTCACTCCAATAGGCGGAGATGGACACCCGGACGGTGGTGGCGACACTAGAGAGGTTCGGGTGGGTGGTCAATTACCCTCACTCTCTCAGTCACGGGTGACCGCTTTCCTGGGTATGACTCTGGATACCATTCAGGCCAGGATTTTCCTCCCTCAGCAGAAGGTGGACTCTCTTCAAGCACTGATTCATGTATTGCTGTCCAACCCTCATCCATCCATCCGGCAAGGGATGCAACTGGTGGGACAGATGGTGGCCTGCTTCGAGGCAGTTCCCTATGCTCAATTTCGCATGAGGCCTCTTCAGCTCCATCTTCTTTCAGCCTGGGACAAGTGTCCTCTGTCTCTGGATCAGGCTTTTGCTCTGTCCCCTCTGGTCCGGCGGTCCCTCCTTTGGTGGCTGGCCTCAAAGAATCTTTTGGGGGGCAGGTCTTTCCTGACACCGTGCTGGGAGACGGTCACTACGGATGCCAGTCTGTCAGGTTGGGGGGGCTACTGGAGATCCCACTAATTCCAGGGGCTGTGGGGCCCTCAGGAGGCACACGCCCCATCAATGTTCTGAAGCTGAGGGTGGTTTGGTTGGTGCTGGCGCAGCTGACGTCTCGCCTCCAGGGCCTGCCGGTTCAGGTTCGCTCCGACAACAGGACTGCGGTCGCTTACATCAATCATCAGGGAGGGATTCGGAGCAAGAGTGCCCATTGTGCTTCCTTCCTTATGCCCTAATCCTGGTAATGACAAGGAGAGGGCCTTGCATTCTCTTGAAACTTGAAATACTACCTGGTGGCTACAGCGCCTTTCAGGAAGACGGACACCTTGTTTGTGGTACCCTCTGGTCCAAAGAAGGGTTTGGCGCCGGTTAAGTCTGCCATTAGTAAATTGATTCGTCAGGCCATTGTTAGGGCCTATTCTGCTAAAGGGAGGAATCCCCCTTTCCGAATTACTGCTCATTCTACCCGTGCTGTTGAGGCCACTTGGGCTTTTCAGCACCAGGCTTCTGTTGAACAAGTTTGTAAGGCTGCTACTTGGTCTTCTGTTCATACCTTTTCCAAGTTTTACAAGGTTGATGTTCGGGCCTCAGCGGATGCTGTTTTTGGCCGCAAAGTTCTGCAGGCTGCAGTGGTTTGAACTGCGCATTGTTGCTCTTTTTGGGATCCCCACCCGTTGTTGGACACTGCTACTGGATGTCCCAGGCGTAATGATTATTACTGGAGCAGGGCTTGATGCATACTTGGAATAATACCATTCTGTGAATACTCACCTTGTAGAATGGATATTATAAGTATGCATCACACCCTGCTCCATCCCACCCTGAGTTTTTATTCTTGGATCCTCTGTATGGTGAAGTTTTCCTTGTTAAATATTGTTAATCTTGTTATTGGCTTCTCCTGGTTCCCTTACTGCTTAATTATACTGGGGAATGAGTGGGAGGTCCCGGGTATATATGGACCGGGAGGGGCCTCTCTTTTGCCATCTCTGCAGTAAAGCGCCCTCTTGTGGACTATTTCCCAGACGTAATGATTATTACTGGAGCAGGGCGTGATGCATACTTTTAATATCCATTCTACAAGGTGAGTATTCACAGAATGGTATTTTCACTAGGCATGTAGCTTCTGAAGGGAATTGGTTGCACCAGAACCTTTTAGGGGATTTATAGCAAAGGGTGTGAATGTGTATGAACATGGCAATCCATTTCCAAAATGTTTTATTCTCACTTTCCTTCTCCAATTTAGATTAAAAAACAGTTTATTTTGTGCAGATGCCTTACAATTTTGTAAAATAAAACTTTTAAATACAGGTTGAAATAGGTAGGCACTGTATAAATTGCAAGCTGACCATGGCTCCTGCACCCCTCCCCCCCCCCCCCCCAGCATAATTTGTCCATAAATATCAGTATCTTATCTGATCTTACATTGAGCGCTCTCCTTTCTGCTACGTTGGTCTACTTGGTGAGTAAATCACTTCCTCATTCCGCTTTCAATCTCCACCCTGCTTACCTGGTCATTCAATCAACCTTCAGTGGGCCGAGAATGGAAACACCCCCCCACTCCCTCCCCAGACGTTCTGATTAACTGCTTCTCTCCTCTCTGGTCACACCATGTGCTGGCAGACTGGAGACGCTCTCTGCCTGCAGCATCTTTCACCCTCTTTTTCTGGTCACACTTTGTGCTGGCAGTAATAACTAGAAGCACAACAATGCACTTATTGTTTTACTATGATATATGTAAAGCCCACAGTGTGCTTGCATCACATCGCTGTTGCCACACCCATTTTGCCTCATTTTTTTTCTCTGCATTTCCAGTGCTCTAATACAAATAACTTGGAAACTACAGAGTCTTTTTGAAAACAGATTTTAGTTTAGAGTGCAACGTGTAGCCAGAGACAATTGGACAACAATCGGGCTTGCCTATAGTTTAACTTTAACTTAAAAAAATATCATTACACCGTTAGATAAATTATGTACCTGTAAAAATGCCTCATCACAGGAAAGGTGATTTTTTAGGGGAAAAATGAGAACAATCTTTTTCAGAATGTTTTAGTGTGTTCGTTAAAAAAAGCTCACTTTCGTAGTAGATATACAGAAACCTGGAGGAGTCATTACGTCTCTAAGACAGAAAAGTAAATAGAAGCCAAAACTTCTAGAGGAGCGGGAGGCAAAGGGGGGACACTTTCAGGGCCCTGTTGCGTATCCTGGCTTCTCTGGAGTCACCCCAGAGATAAAAGGTTTTCTGGAAATAAACCGTGATCGTAAGGGGCGTGAGTGAGGAGTGCCCATGTTGCAGTTGCATTACCTATAGGTTATCTTGTATTTACCCTGAAATGCTTGTATCTCTGAAATTTTTCTGTACGGTCTCTGAAAACGAAATAAACAAAAAAAAAAAAAAAAAAAAAGCTCACTTTGATTTAGACTTCAGTTTGCACCCAAAAGGGTGCCCAAAGGTAAACTTCACCAGATCTTTAGCATGACCCCAGCTGTATGGCATAGTTGGGATGCTGCATATCTTCTCATGTTGTCTTTTATGTATTTATATTTTTTGTAGCCAAAGCATCTAAAGCAAAGAAACCGAAGAAGCACACCGTTTTTGATGAGGAGTTAACGAACACAAGCCGCAAAGCCCTGAAAAAATACAGAGCAGGGTAAGCTAAATTTGTGTCCAGATATTCTGTAGTGGCAGAATATCCCTTTTTACTCTCCTTTTCCTGGAGCCCTTGTCTCAACCGCATCCTTGCGCTCCTGCACCAGGCCTTTCTGATGGGCTGCATGGACACACTACAGCTAGAAGCTGAGTGGGTGTTGTGGCCGGCGGTGCACTCAGCTTCCTTCGGCTTGGCTGCTTAGCCATTCAGGAGCGCAATAGAGCGGGCTGCTTAGCCAGACAGCATGCTCAGTCTTGGCCGTGCCTACGCCGTGGGAACCGCTGGAAGGTCAGTAGATCAGGCGAATGGGGGAAAAACACAGCAGGGTCACAATGGCTTGTGAGTATGACTGACGACCCTGATAAACCCCATTCTAGTATAACATCAGCTGATTATTAGCTACAGTACCTCACAAGCAAGCTTTCCTGTCTTAGATTGTCTGTCTGTTAACCACAGTCCTTCAGAAATCTTTCCCTTATGTCTTGCCACAGCTAATCCTGCTAGATGAGGCAAAAGCTGTCTTTTGCAGAGCCATACAAGACCTGCCTTGGCAGTGAACAGTACATAAGTAAGCAAGTGGAGTGGGGGAATGGGGAGTATTCTTACTATACAGTACATCCTGCTCCAGATATAGTACTTACACTTGGGTTATCCTCCGCCAGATGGCGCTGCCCTGCAGAGACATGCAAAACAGGCTCCTCCCGGCCCCTCAAATACCCGGGGACCTCCCACAAATCCCCAGATTTCTCTGCAATGCTGACTGCGAAGACATGAAGTATCACTCTCTCGCAGGTGAGCGGGGCTATTATAGCCTGCGGCCCTGTTGGACTATTCCCACCCATCCTCTTTGTGACGTGCCTCCCAGCCTGGGCTGCGCTGGTCGGGTGAAGGTAGGCAGCACCATGTGTGCTTATGGAGCGCTGCTCCTCCACAGTCCCCCACCAAAGGGTAGGCGGTATAGGCTGATGGTGAGCCTCTATGGGATGCCCTCCCGCATTATTGCCCCGTGTAGCGGTGAGCCCTGTACGAAGGGCCGCCATCCTCCCTCGTTCCCCCCGTAGTCGGGGGGAAAGAAGGGGAGGGGGGGTGCCAGTGGTGTTTGTGTATGGTGATTACACGTATATGGCCTTTTGTTCTGTCTTTGGACTTTTATATATGGTGTCAGCCGCCGCGCCTTTTTGTATTTTACTCGTATAACTGCCGCCGCCGCGCGCGTTTTTTCCTTCGTTGGATGTTCCGCGCCATGCGGCGGCGTTACCTCAGACGCCTCTGTGTCCTCATTGGCTGCTGGCCTGCTGGCATATTGAGCCTAAAAAATCACCATATGGCATGGAGGTTCCCTGAATACAGAGGTGCCCGTTGTTCTCCTTAGAAGCCAACCATATATACTGGCCAGAACCAGAAAGCGCAGCCTCCCAACTTCATGATGATAATGTGTTGCCTAAAATTTTTACCCCTGGTCCATGAAGATGTACCCCTGGTTAATGAAATGTGTAGATATTTGGCGAATCTAACTAAAAAACGCAATTCTGTGAGATACTCACCTGTAGAATTGGTTTTTCTGGGAATC
Source organism: Gastrophryne carolinensis (assembly GCA_027917425.1). Lineage (NCBI taxonomy): Eukaryota > Metazoa > Chordata > Amphibia > Anura > Microhylidae > Gastrophryne > Gastrophryne carolinensis. Next base: position 115,418,848 of record CM051243.1, read on the forward strand.
CATTCCATACACTCCTTACTCTTGGGTTTCCTCCTCCTTGCTGATCACGTGACTGCAAGAAAGAAACAGGTGCGGCCCTCCCGGCCCATAAGTAGCAGCTGCCCCTAATCAGATCAGTTTACTTAAAAAGCAGTAAATAATTTAGAGGCAGGCCGGGAGGCCGCAATAAGAATCCATGTTAGTACACATCAAACTCAACCAAAAAATGCTCTCAAAATTAAGTCATATTACTTATATATTCTTTTTTTTTTTTTGTTTTTTTTTTTTTACCTCTTCATAAATGTCTATGCATATATATATAATCTTATATATATCTTCTCTTTCTCTTTAAATGCTCTGAATTAATAATCAAAAAATGATTAAACACACCATCAGAAAAGCATCGGAAGATAACATGACCCACAAAAAACGGGTGGGCCGGAGTGTATGGAATGGATTCCCAGAAAAACCAATTCTACAGGTGAGTATCTCACAGAATTGCGTTTTTTCTTCCAATCCATTCCATACACTCCTTACTCTTGGGATCTCCAAAAGCAGTGCCATCTATGGGCGGGATCCTCTAATGCAGAACGGCAGGAAGTTCACTTCACTACAGCCTGTAGAATCTTCGGGCCAACGACAGCGTCAGCTGAGGCTCTAACATCCACCTTTGTAAAACTTGGTGAAAGTATGAACAGAAGACCAGGTGGATGCTGAAAAGCCCAAGAGGCACCAATGGCCCTAGTGGAATGGGCCGTGACCTGAAAAGGGGGTTCTTTTCCCTTGGCCGAGTAAGCTCTAGCTACTGCTTGCTTAATCCACTTACTGACAGTGGCCTTAGCTGGCGGAAGCCCCTTTTTTGGTCCTTCTGAAATGACAAAAAGAAAAACCGTCTTGCGGAAGGCATCTGTAGCTGCCAAATAATACCTGATGGCTCTAACCATATCTAAAGAATGAAGCGCCCTTTCCTTAGCATTAGCCGGAACTGGGCATAGTACCTCCTGATCAAGGTGAAAAGGAGAGATGACCTTAGGTAAAAAATCAGGCTTAAAACGAAAAACTACCTTGTCTCTGTGTAACTCAAAATAAGGAGACTTCATGCATAAAGTGGCTAACTCTGAAACACGCCTCACAGAGGAGATTGCCACTAAAAATATTACCTTAAGCGTCAAAATGCTTATTGGAGAATCAACCATAGGTTCAAAGGGAGCACCCTGAAGAGCCGTCAACACCAAATTCAAGTCCCACACCGGTAGAATAGACTTGCGTGGTGGACGAACATGAGTGACTCCCTGAAAAAAAGTCTTAATGAGTCTATTACTAGCGATAGACTTCTGGAAAAAAATGGATAAGGCAGATACCTGTCCCTTTAGAGTGCTTAATTGTAGACCCATTTCTAAGCCATTCTGAAGGAATTCTAGAATTCTGGAAATTGAATACAATCTGCATGAGACATTCCTAGCCTCACACCAGGATATGAATGACCGCCAGATCCTGTAATAAATCATGGAAGACTACTTCTTCCGGGCCTGAATCATGGTATGAATGACCTTAGCCGATAATCCCTTCTCAGCTAGGACCGTGATCTCAATAGCCAAGCCGTCAAAGCCAGCATCTGTAAATTCGGGTGCCGAAGCGCCCCCTGAGTGAGAAGATCTGGCTCGATCGGTAGGCGCCATTGGTCTACCGCCATCCTTGTTATGTCTGAGAACCAACTTCTTCTTGGCCAATGAGGAGCTACTAGAATGGTAGGTACTCCTTCCTGAATTATCCTTCTTAGTACTCGACTCAGAAGCAGAAACAGGGGAAAAATGTACAGGAGCTTGAACCTTGTCCAAGGGACCGAAAGGGTGTCCGTGGCTATAGCCAAAGGATCTCTTGACAGGGGCATGAATCTCGGCTGCTTGTGATTGTGTCTGGATGCAAAGGGATCCACTTCCGGACGTCCCCAGCGAAGACAAATGGCTTGAAAAAACCTTCCAACTGAGGGACCATTCTCCCCGATGCAGAATCTTCCTGCTCAGAGCGTCGGCCTCCCGATTTTCTACCCCCGGGATGTAAACTGCCGAGATGTAGGGAACATTCTCCTCTGCCCAGATCAGAATCCGGCTTACCTCCCGAAGAGCACCCTTGTTCCGGGTACCCCCCTGATGATTGATATAAGCAACCGCCGTCCGGTTGTCCGACTGGCCTTGGACTGCCTGTCCCTTCAAGCTGGGGGTCAGATACTGAAGAACTAGCCCGATGGCTCTTAATACCAATTTTATGGGAAGCTGATTTTCTCTCGGTCCCCATTGGCCCTGGACTTTCTGAGTCTGCCAAATGCCACCCCATCCTGTGAGACTGGCATCCGTGGCAATGAACTGCCACTGTGGAGTCAAGAAGGACCTGCCTACAGACAGATGAAGAGGGTCCATCCACCACAGAAGGGAATGCCTTGCCAAGGGCGTTAGTACAAAGATCTGATCCAGCGACTATGGGGCTCGATCCCAGCTCGCCAATAGATTCCATTGAAGGGGCCTCATGTGAAACTGAGCAAAGGGCACCACCTCAAAGCAGGCCACCATCAGGCCCATCAACTTCATACCCAGCCGAATAGTCGGCTGTCGGCAAGCCAGAAAGCACTATCTGATCTTGGATTAGTCGAGTCTTCTGTTCTGGAAGATACACCTTGACTTGGACGGTGTCCAGAATCAAACCCAAGAAGTTCCTTACTGGTGCCGGAGTGATATGAGACTTCGGGTAATTGATCACCCAGCCGAATTCCTCCAGAGCCGATCGGATCATGTGTGTGTCCTTCAGGATCTGCTGCTGCAATCCGGCTGATATTAGAAGATCATCCAGATAGGGGACAATACAAATCCCCTGGCTCCTGAAAATTGCCATGAGACCTGCCAAAACTTTAGTGAAAACTCTTGGAGCCGAGGATATCCCCAACGGGAGTGCCACAAACTGGAAATGCTCGTCTTCCAGGGCAAACCTCAGGAATCTTTGATGTCCCAGAAAAATTGGCACATGCAGATATGCGTCCCTTATGTCTATGGTAGTATAAGATCCCCGGGTCGAACTACTGTTAAAGCTGACCTCACCGTTTCCATGCGGAAGTGTCTCACGCGGATATACTTGTTCAGATTCTTCAGGTCTAAAATGGGACGAGTTGACCCATCCTTCTTGGGGATTGTAAACAGGTTGGAGTAAAACCCCTGACCTTCTTCCTGAAAGGGTACTCGAGCAATTACCCCTTTTTGGAGATGATGCTGAATTGCGGACTTCAGGGCATCTAGCTTTGACTGGTTCCGGGATGCCCCTGACCGAAGGAAATTTGCGGGCGGTCTGGCTGCAAACTCGATCTTGTAACCTGAGGACACCACGTCTTGGATCCACTGATCCCTTACGCGGCCCCTCCAGATATGAGCAAACTGCAAAAGCCGTCCCCCCACCCGCTCGGGTGAGGGCGCCCTCTCATGCTGAAGTGGACTTGGCTGGAGGTTTAGGCCTACTTCTCCAGGATCCTCTTGCCCTATTACGCGCTCTGCCTCTACCCCAAAAATTCTTGCGGGAGGAAGGCCGAAAGGCCCCTCTGCCCCTCCGAAAGGGCCGAAAAGATGATGACCTCTGAAAAGGCCTAGTCGATTTTTTCCTCTGAGGCAGTTTGCCGTCCTTAACCATACCGTCCAGCTTTTCCCCAAAAAGTCTGCTCCCTAAAAAGGGTAAATCCATCAGTGCCTTCTTAGTGGCGGCGTCCGCTCACCATTGTCTAAGCCATAATGAACGGCGTAATGCCACAAGGAGCGCAGAAGTTCTGGCTGCCAACCTGACTGCATCCTCCATTGCAGTAATGGCAAATGCATTAAAGTCCAAAGAGTCCTTAAAGACCTTGGACTCTTGGGACAGCCTGCGCGACCTGGCCTTGGCTAGTTTCTTCTTCATCTTCTTTCTCGACGCCAGGGATACAATGGCCGTGGCACAAACCGGGCGGAGAAGGGAGCCTATCATGGCGAAGACATGGCAGGCCAACTGATCCTTATGTTTCTCTGTGGGATCTCTAAGGGACCCCATAGTAGCGGATGGCATCACTGAAGTGTTAGATAACCCTGCCACAGGGGAGTCCGCATCAGGCGGATAAGACCAAAGTTTGATTATGTCTGCCAGGAAAGGATATCTGACCTCTAGAATCTTAGGAACGGCCTGTAATTTATTAGGGTTTTCCCACTCCTTAAGAAACATCCTAGAAAAGTGTGGTTGTTCAAGGAACACCTGCTTTGCCTGACAGGCTTAAACAGATCATCCTTCTTTCTTTTCACAACCTCAGGAGGGGTGATATTCCAGGTATCAAAAACTACCGAAAGTAGACCTTCAGTCTCATTCACAAGGAGAGGATCCTCATCGGATGAAAACAAAATGGAGTTACTATCCTCTTCCAATTGCAGCTTGCCCTCAGAGGCCTGCTCGTCCATATAATCCTCATCTTCACCGAAGGAGGCAACTACCGCCACAGGCTCTAAATGTCTTTTCTTATAGGCGGCCTCGTTTGGCAAAACCAAAGACAACTGCCTCTCCAGATTATTCAGCCTGTAAGCAAAACCTGTTTGTCCCTCACTGCCTTCACCCCCTTGAGGGGAAACAGGGGATGGATGAGCCGCCGTGCTCCCTCCAGCATTCGCTGTGCTAGATACTAGAACAGCCGCTCTGTTGTGATCTAGGCCGATCGTAACGGCGCAGGCGGAACATACTGTGCCAAAAGCTGCCTAGAGGATGCAGTTTGCACAAAGGGCAGATCTTTTCCTGCTCCAGAGGGATGCCGTATCGCTATCCCCAATGCCTCCCACATGGTGTTTATTATATTTATCTTTTTTTTTTTTTTTTTTTTTTAATATAAATATATATATATATATATATATATATATATATATATATATATATATATATAGGCCAACTGACCCAAGAGGGCCTGAGCCTGAACCAATCCCCTAAAAAAGGGACCGGGAGGAACCGCAACCCTGTTTTTTGTCCTTCTTCCAAATCTAAAAATAAAAGAGGAGGCAAATGGATTAATAACTGATCTCTTTCCCTCTTTTCTTCCTTCTTTAAAAGCATTCTTTCAAAAAATGAACTTACTTTTAATCGCTTATATATGAGTATTATAGTAATATCTTAAAGATATTATAATGACATTGTAATGATATTATAATAAATAAAAGCGATAAAATAATTATCTTATGAGTAAATACAAAATAATTAATTGATAACAAAAACAGAACACTAATTATTATTAAAGAGAAAAAAACTAATTAATAAAACATCTCATACTGTAAAAAATAAATATAATGATCATTAGTATAAAAGACACTTGGAAAAAGTTTAACAATATTTAAAAATATTTAAAATTGTTTAATAAAGGATTGATATAAAGAATCCAAACCAAAGTCAAATCCTTTATATTCTATAATAATATAACCACTCACCTTGCTGCAAGTTTTCAACCTGAAAGGGAGATGGCAGAATCAAACTACACAGGCACTTATTAATGAATCAGGCCTCACCTGCAACTCACAAAACCTCCACTCACCTTGCTGCAAGTTTTCAACCTGAAAGGGAGATGGCAGAATCAAACTACACAGGCACTTATTAATAAATCAGGCCTCACCTGCAACTCACAAAACCTCCACTCACCCTGCTACAAGTTTTCAACCTGAAAGGGAGATGGCAGAATCAAACTGCACAGGCACTTATTAATAAATCAGGCCTCACCTGCAACTCACAAAACCTCCTACACGCGTGTCCCCCTGGCCATAGAATGGCCGCTTGAAATCTTGAAGAGGGGAGGTCTGGGGGAGAGGCGCCCGGCACGCATATCCCCAGGCTACAACATAGGCTGCGCTGCTAAGGAGAGGAAAAAGAGCGCACAGCCGTCCTTAATGCACACCCGAAGATAAGTGCGAGGGGAGGGGGGCATAGCACAGGTCACAAGCGTAGCTTCTTACCTGCTAAACAGAGACAGCACATCCACCTCCTTCCACCAAGAAGGAGAGTGAGTGAACAGCCAGGTGGTTCTGGTATACTCCACCTCCATCTGTGTGACCTCAGTCAAGCTCTTAAAGGCATATACCAAAGAAAAAAATCTTTCCTTTTTTCCTAAATAAAGCCTACCTAAACTGGAAGAAGGAAGGGTTGGGTGAAAAAAAAAATATCCTCAGCAGGTACACCAGAGAGAAACCTGCGGCTGACTTGCTTTCTGAGAAGCCTGCAGCCCAGAGCATATACACTCTATATGCGCCCCAAGACCCCGGCGCTTCCACCTTACCTTCACGGACCCCAAAACAGCCAAAGCTGTGGAGGCATAAACTTGGGTCTTGAGGGATCCATGGGAATAAGGCTCTGCAGAGAGCAGACAGGGTTCAGTCCCTCGCTTGCTGCCAAAACCTTGAGAGCTACCTGAATCTTCAGTCAGTCATCTTGCCACTGCAAGAAAGAAAAACCGATCTGATTAGGGGCAGCTGCTACTTATGGGCCGGGAGGGCCGCGCCTGTTTCTTTCTTGCAGTCACGTGATCAGCAAGGAGGAGGAAACCCAAGAGTAAGGAGTGTATGGAATGGATTGGAAGAAAAATTGTGTTAATGCAAAAAATACTGCCTTCTTATATAAAGTGAGTATCGGGCTGCATATAGATGCCATTTTTTAAAATGTGCTTTAGCATTTTGGTTCAGCAGTTTGAAGAACCAAATGTCTAAGTCAGGAAGATTTTACAGCACTATTGAGGTGAATATCTTGTAAATACTGTGCATCATGGTGCCGCTTTGCTTTCTCGCAGGCCATCGTTTGAAGACCGTAAACGGTTGGGGATACAACACAGGAAAGGCAACTTCAAATCTAAATCAAGGTATGTGGATTAAATAATGGTTTATGGTTTAATAGTTAGTCAATTCAGTTACATTTTAGCATGCTTTTAAATAGCTTTAGCAGATGTACCTGTGTAAGGGTCCGGGAAGGCATAACAGGCCTGACTATCAAGCACTATGTTCCAGAATACAACATATCGGTGTAAAATATAATTTTTTTGAGTTTTCTTTTTACACTGGCACATGTTGCAGCATTGCAAGAAACACATTTACAGGATGCCCGTAAACCTTACCTTAACCTCGCTCCCCTGCCAGGAATCCATCGCTGAGATTGGTTGCCTGGTGCTCACGTGGACAGTGGCCGCCGAATGTCATGGCCATTTAAACGCCAGGCTGCCAATCATGCCACTGACGCTGCCCATGTCATCGTCGGGTGGCAGGTTAAGGTCAAGTTTATGGGCGTTATGTGGGGGTTATGTGTGGGGGGCTCCAGCATTCTGGATGCCTCCGTCCTCAGACTGTCAGATAGCAGCGGTGGTGCAGAGAGTGTTGGTTCTCTTTAAAGTGATATTAAATGCAATTGTTACACAATTGCATCTGGCTACATTTGGCATGGTCCTAAACTGTTGGAGAAAATTGGAGAAGAAATTACCGAGGTTTACAGTTTCACCCCATCATCTGAAGAAAGAGGTTGTGGCCCTTGAAGCTGTGATGCAGCATAATCTGCATTTTTCGGGGTATCTGTAGCTCAAAATCCTGCTTCAGGCACACTGGCTGTGCTTCCTCTCTCCCTCTCTCCCTTTTAGTTGGTGACATTGGATGCCTAGACCCAAACTCCTGCACACATAGCCACACACTCCCACACTTCGGGACAATTGTGCGATATGGACGATTGGGCGGGTGGTTGGTTTGTTCGAGCTGGCCAATCTGGTGGGGGGTGGACTGGGCTCTCTCATAGGGGTGGGTTGGGAGATCGGACAGCTCGTTCAGGTCCTGGGGGGGGGGGGGTTTGGCTGGCTGATTGGGTGGAAGATCGGGAGGTCTTGTTGATCAGGTGAGCCGGCGGGCAGTCACAGTGTAAACTGGCAGCTTCCCCCTATTCCCCCTACCCCCCCCCCCCCCCCCCCAGCGGGGAAACACTCCTCCCTCTCTGCTAGGAGTGCTCTCTCACTAATTGTCATTGAAGCCAGGGAGGGGAAAGTAGGCACTGCATGCTGAGGGAAGGAGCTGGGAGAACTTTGCTCTGCTCCCTGGTGGACCGCACCGTGACCACCAAGGTAAGGAGCCAAGTGACCTGAATGGCAGGGGAAAGAGTGTGAGAGGCGGCTTTTTGCTCCTGGCATTCAGTGTATGGACAGCAGCGAGAAGGGAAGGATCGCCTGGCTCCTTCACGGGCGTTGCGTTGCAGAGCAAGGTTCTCCCTGCTCCATCTTTTTGACTCTCTTTGGGGCTGACGGGAGAAGCAGTGGTACAAGCAGTGCTGCGTCCCCCTCCCCTTCGATGGCTTTGCTGACAGCTTGGGAGCACAAATGCTCCTTTTAGAGAGGGATTATAGTTCCCTTAGCGGACCTCGAAATTAGATTGGTGGCCAGAGACACATGAGGAAGTCTAGTTCCTAATTCACGGCCTGCTAGGAGGGGCAGAGCTGGAACGAAGTTTGGCAAGGTAAGCTGCTGTTTTTTTATTCTAAGTATACAGTACGTCCTGCTCCAGATAGAATACTTACACTTGGGTAATCCTCCGCCAGGCTCCTCCCGGCCCTTCAAATACCCGGGGACCTCCCACAAATCCCCAGATTTCTCTGCAGTGCTGACTGCGAAGACATGAAGTATCACTCTCTCGCAGGTGAGCGGGGCTATTACAGGCTGCGGCCCTGTTGGACTATTCCCACCCGTCCTTTTCGTGATGTGCCTCCCAGCCTGGGCTGCGCTGGTCGGGTAAAGGTAGGCAGCACCATGTGTGCTTATGGAGCCACGCTCCACCGCAGTCCCCCACCAAAGGGTAGGCGGTTTAGGCTGATGGTGAGCCTCTAGTGGATATCCCTCCCGCATTCTTGCCCATGCCCCTTGTAGCGGTGGACCCTGTGTAAAGGGTCGCCATCCTCCCTCGTTTCCCCCGTAGTTCGGGGGAAAAAAAGGGGGGGGGGGGGGTATGTGTGGGCCGGTCTCAGTGTACTGTATTGTCACACTTATGGCCATAGTATTGCCCTTGACGTGCAACTGGGTGTCAGAGCCGCACTACTTGCTCTTCATAGTTTTTGGCTGCCGTCGTGTGTGTGTGTGTTCTTTCTTTTACTATAGTGTGCTGCGCCGGGCGGCGGCATCATCGTTCAGACGCTACGGCGTCTCCTTTAGCAAAGGCTTATACTGAGTGTATCTTATCCTTTGCTTGTCAAGACTTGACTGCTGCCTCAGAGCTTTGCACCCTTTGGGGGAGGCGGGGACCTGGCGTGGCGCGTTCCGCGTCACGGCCAGATCGGGCCCACCCTTCGAGGATCGCTTGGCGCCATTTTGATGATCTTTGCGCGCGTGGTTGCGGTCCTCCTCCTCCTCCTCCCTTGGTCTGTAAGTGCCCTCGCGGGTGATTTCATTATTGAAAAATTTTTTCTGCTGCGCATGGCTCTGACACCCCTTATTCTCCTTTTGTCTTTCAGACGTCAAAGACTCCGGTGGCTTCTCCCGGCCTGACATAAATTATAGCGGGCTTGCAAAAAATTCTCCCACATTCCTAGCGGGTCTTGGGGCATCCAGGGTTGCTTATTGCATAAATCTCTGCTGGCATATTTGCCTTGTTAATCACCATATGGAGGCATCTCAGAATTATGTGACCGGGGTCCCTCTGGGACAAGACCGGCTGTGTACAGCGTGTGGACAACCCCATGCGGATGCTGACAGAGCACGGGTCTGCGGACCCTGTGCCGAACAAGCACTGGCCCTGCAATCAGGGTTGCCAGTGGCTGCACCTCGATTCAATACACCTGTCTCCCCGTGCTTAAATCTCACTCCTGATGAGTTGCACTCGAGCGGGGATGACCAGCAAGTCGTGCCGCGCAGGCTGCCTACGGCTGATCAGATTATTTCGAGGTTGTCGGAGCGCTTGGGCCCTGGTAAGAAGCGGCCACTGACGCCTTCTGTTTCGCCTTTTCCTATTGGAACTGAGGAGTTTACTATTCTGTGTGTTTTTGCCCCTTCTGATGAAGGGGAGTTGTTCTCTGACTCAGGCTCATCTGATGAGAGGCCGAGGAGTCATGATGATACTGGTCCTGAATACTGGGGCCAGTGTGACACTGACGAATTATTGATAAAGGTCTTTGAGGTCCTGTCTATCTCTCTCCCTGGCGAGGCTCCCAAGCCTAGAGGGGAGAGTTTCCATACAGCGACACCGTGCTTGGAATTTCTGGAGCAGGATCATTTCCAGGCTCTTGTATTTAAAGAATGGGAATCCCCTAGTAAACTTCCAGGGGTTCCATGGGACTGGGATTGGAAATACCCTTGACGTGGTTAATTGTTGGTCATCACCTCCCGTGGTGGATGCACTGATCATAGGGGTTCTTAACCCCCCCTTTATTACAGCCCCTGCTTACCGTACCCTTCGGGATGCTGAGGACCGGCGCATTGATAGGCTGGCTTCACACGCCTTTTCTTGTTCAGGAACGGCGCTGTGCCCGGTCTGTGCCGCGGCCATCAGTGCAGTGGCCGCTAGAACCCTCATTGGAAAGATGCTTGATCATCACCCTGAGGATCTCCCCTGGGAGGTGTTTAATGCACTCTCCAGTTGTGATGTATTTGTAAAATTTATTCTATTAGCGCTGGATGACACCATTAGAATGTGTGCAAGAACTTCTGCCCTTGTGGTGGCTATGCGTCACTTGGTTTGGCTTCGACAGTGGGGTGTTGACGATGCTAAAAAGACTCTTACTGGGCTTCCCTTTAGAGGGCAACGCCTATTTGGGGCCCGTCTGGACCTGTTTGGTAAAAAGGGCAAAACACCCCTACGCAGACGATCGTCTCGGCCCCCTCGGGGCAGGGGCACCCCTCCCCCCCCTACCTTAGTGTTAAACACGAACCAGGGGTGTCCTTACAGATTTTTCGTGTAGACTCCTGCCCCAGGAGCGGCAGACAACGCCCTGGCCCCTCTGGCCGGACTAAGTCCAAATCTTCCACCAAAACCCCTCAAGCATGATGGGGCGCCCTCGCCCTTCCGGGTGAGGGGATGGCCGCAGCACCTTGCTCCTATCAGGAGGCATCATGCCTCATTCTGGTGGATTCAGGAGGTAGTTTCCTCCGGATACAGGATAGAGTTTGCTGCGCGGTCTCCCCCGAGATTGTCAGGGTACTTCTGGTCCCTGCCTCTGTTCAGGAGTTGGTGCAGGCCATGCACGGCCTGCAGGGTCTGGGGGTCACTTGCAGGTTGCCCTTAATGGACAGAGGCAGGGGCCACTACACCAGCCTTTCCACATTCCCCCAAAAGGATGAGTCAGTCTGGCCCATTCTGGTTTCGCAGGTTCGGCAATTCTACAATTACAGGCAGTTTCTGCATGGAAACTCTGAGATGGGCCGCCAGCGCCCTGCGCCCAGTGGGCTTCTTGCCGTCTGTGAAGATCCAAGATGCTTATGTCCACATCCCTGTGTCTTCTGGACACCGAGGCTCTTCAGGTTCGTGTTTGAAGCCCAACACTGCTAATTTGTGGCCTTGTTATCTGGCCTCTCTTCTGCTCCCAGAGTGCTCACCAAGGTGCTGACGGGGGTGATGCCTCTGAGACCAGGGGCGTCCGCACGAGGACTACCCGGACGTCCTTTTTCACTTCCCAATCTCTACGTCCGGCTGAGTTGGTTACTCGGCTGGTTATGTCCATTGGGAGTTATTTGGATGGGTGTTCAATCACCAAGTCCTCATTGTCCCCTTACTTGGTAACTCCATTCCTAGGGATGAATCTGGATTCGGTTCAGACGAGAATCTTCCTTCCTCGGCAATAAAGTGGAGGACAATTGGGTTGCATGGGCTCAGTCCCTCATTGCTGTCCCCGTCTCTTCACCAGGCAGGATTGCAGCTGGTGGGCCCGTTGGTGGCTTACTCAGAGGAGGTCCCTTACACTCAGTTCTCTTGGGCCCTTCTGCAACTTCTATTGTTAATACTGGACAGGGATCCAGCATCCCTGGAGCTGGGTCTGTGTGCCTTCCCCCCTGGTATGGTGGTCCCCCTTGAAGCAGCCGAACTCAAGGATCCTGTCTGGGGGCACCCCCTTCCTTTGCCTCTTCCTGTAGATTTTTTTTTTTCTTCTGAAACCCCCCGTGGTTCCGGGGGAGGTGGGGCCCTTAGGGGGTCCATACCCTTATCGATTATTGAAACAGTGAGCTTTCAGGTTGGCTCTATCTCGCTGGACTACTCCTCTTCAGGACTTGTATGCCTGGGGGCGCTTGGTCTGTCTGACGACAGTGACCTGCATTAATCATCTGTGTGGGACCTTGAGCAGGATGATCCTCTAGGAAGGTATCTGATCCTGATCTGGGTGGAGGACAACGTTCCCTGCTTATCAGTGGTATTCGCTCCGGTGGATGTCCTTCTGCGGCAGGATGTGCTAATCCTTTTTTCGCTATGATGTACAATTAGTGTGGGTCTGTTTGGGCCCCGTCACTATCACAAGCTCTCTGCCCTTGTTTCCCTGTCCCAGGATCCTCTGACCGTGGTCATGAGGCTTAGTAACGTTATGGCTGGACATTCTATTCTGTATGTCTTATCTCCATTATCTCCCTGCCTGGCAGGGGGGCCAGGCGGGGTTCTGCGCAAGATTGCTCTGGAAGGGGGGACCAGTAATACTGGTGGCCTAGTGGAGTGTGGATTCGCAGACGTGGTACTGGGGGCAGTAGATCTGTACGTTCTGCCAGGAGGGCTGAATTGCTCACTCTGGGCCCCTTTATGTCACCCCAATCTACAGACTCTGGCCTAGACGGCCTGACTGCTGAATCATCCATCTCAATGGAGACAGGCTTATCTTCTCAGTGATTGTGACTATTGGAAGTCTAGGAGCAAGCTGCTGCTTCTTCTTCTTCCATCTATTATAGGGTATGGTGTACCCATATTGATTGGTGTGAGTCTAAGTCTCTTCCCTGTCGGGCGTTCTCTGTTCCCAGGGTTCTAGAGTTATTACAGCATGGGTTGGAGTGGGTTCTCCAACTCAGTACTCTGAAGGGTCAGGTTCTGCCCTGTCCGCCTTCCTGTAGAAGTCTTTTGCTCAGTTTTCCTTGGATAAGACTTTCTTTCGGGGGTTACTCATGTGTGTCCCCCACATAATCCTATGGTCCCTGTTGGGATTTGAATTTGATTCTGTCTGCCTTGCGGGGTTTTCCCTTTGGACCTATTCAGGATGCTGTCTGGCTGTTCTTACCTCAAAGTTGTCCTTCTGGTGGCTGTTACTTCAGTCAGACGTGGTCTGAGCGGGCAGCTCTGTTTGGCTAGCCCTCGTTCTTTGAGACACACCAGGATAAGGTGGTGCTCCGCTTTACGCTGGACTTTCTACCCAAGGTGGTGTCTTTTGTTCATTGATTCAAGATATTTCTTCTACATTCTGTGCCTTATTCCTAGCAACGCTGAGGAAAGGGGCTACATTCCTTCAACAGGTTTTGGAAGTGTTTCCTGGATTGTCTCTTGCCCCTTAGGGGAACTGATGCCCCTTTGGGTCTTCGCCATTTCCTTCCTGTATGTGCCTGGTCTTGTCTGATCCAGGGGTTAAGCGGCTTGGGCTTGGCCTTTACTTGGATGGGATGGTCCCTTCTGGTCCTAGGAAAGGTTTCGGCTTCCCCCAGGGCTACTGTTAGCATTTGGACTTGTCAGGCTGTTACTCAGGCCTGTCCCTCTAAGGGGAAGAATCTTCTTCTCGCCTTACTTCTTATTCTACTCGTGCTTTGGTGCCTTTGGGCTTTCAGCACCGGGTTTTCTGTTGGACAAGTTTTCCTAGACTGCTATTTGTTCTCTGTTCATACCTTTTTCCAAGGTTTTTACGAGGTTGACATTAGAGCCTTTGCTCATGTTGCTCTTGGTAGCAAGGTTCACAGGTGACAGTGCTTTAAACTGTCTGCTGTTGCCTTTTTTGTTGGGGATCCCACCCTACTCTATGGACACTGCTATTGGATGTCCCAAGTGTAAGTATTCTATCTGGAGCAGGACGTACGGTATACTTACAATAATACAATTCTGTGAAATACGCACATGTAGAATTGGTATTATACGTATACAGTACGTCCTGCTCCACCCCACCCTGGTTTTGCAATGTTCTGGATCCCCTGTATGGTGATTGTTATCATTGTTGTTATACCAGTTTTTGGTGGTTAAATTCTCTAGGCTTCTTGTTCACTGCTTTTCAATGCTGGGGATTTGTGGGAGGTCCCCGAGTATTTGAAGGGCCAGGAGGAGCCTGTTTTGCATGTCTCTGCAGTGCAGCGTCATCTGGCGGAGGATTACCCAAGTGTAAGTATTCAGTACAGACGTACTGTATACGTATAATACCAATTCTACAGGCGAGTATTTCACAGAATTGTATTATTTTGCCTTTAGAATCCATTTAAGACTGAAGGGAAAACATGTTGTAGCATAATGAAATTGTTGTTGGTGTAAATTTTTTATATTTTCCCTACATTCAGTCCAGGTCGTCTCATATCTCACGATTGGGTGTTCGCCCCTAGGGTGCGCTCGACTGCAAGATCAAAGATGTAGCTCCTCCCGGCCCTTATAAAGGCAGCTGTTCCTCTATCATTCCCCAGTAGTTCATCTTGCAGTTTGGCTGCATAAGATCTTTGGCACTCTCTCTCAGATATTGGCAGCAGAAGCGGGGTCACCTAGCCCGTCGGCCGCTGCAGACTCTACTTCCATGGATCCCTTCTGACCCACTACTGCCTCCCAGCCTCTGGCTGCTACGGCATCTGTGACGGTAGGGTGAATGCTGGGGTCTGTGGCGTTTGGCAGAGCTTAGGCTCTGGGCCGCAGACCTTACACTAAAAGGTAGCCGGCCGCAGGCTTATGGTGAGCCTGAGGGGGAACCACTATTGTACTGTTGTATATATCCCTCCCTGCCCACAAGCTTTATTGGTGTACTTTGCTGTGTTTTGTACTGTTTTCTTCACTTCGCTTGCTCCTCGCTGGCTCAGCGAGGAGCAGTCTGGCTCTCACTCACCTCCCTGTGCTCCCTCGTCTGCCACCTGAGACGCGGGCCTCTCGGCACGTCCCGCGGGCCTGCCGCCTCTGCTCGTGCGGCGGGCCTTTGTCGCCGCCGCCATTTCTCGGGCCAGCCCAGAAGTTCTAAGGGGGCGGGCGTCGTCTTGCCCTCAGCCCAACGTGTGTTGATGCGCGCGGAGGGGGGGGACCATTTGGACCATGAGCGGGGCGGTCGTCCCGGACCCTAGCCCTGTATTGCCATCGGCCTCTCCGGACCCTGCGCTGCTGCATTCAGGCCCCAGCGAAGGGGGAGCCAGCAAGGGGTCTCATACTGACTTTGCGCATAGGCTGGCCAGTCTCGAGAGGCAGATCTCGTTGATGGCCCCTAAGAAAGCCTCGAGTAAGAAGCGGCATCTGGAGTCGATTTACTCGGATGATAATCTTTTTGATTGCATGGGTTCTGCGGTGGAAGGTGAGTTGCCAGATGATTCCCGCTCCACTGTGGAATATTCTGCTGCCGATGACAGTGTATCTGGTTCCTCCTTGGACGAGGATTCTTGGCTCCCGGATGATACGGAGAAGTTGCTCTCATCCGTGTTTGATACCCTACACATTGTTCCTCCCAGAGCGGCTAAGAGGGAGCAGGGTGATTTATTTAGGCCTGAGAGGCAAAGGCGGGTCTTCCCGGAGCAGCCTCACTTTTCTAACATGATTTTTACGTTACCGCCGGTCCCTAAGGGCCTGGATAGGCGGTATCCCTTTCCTGATGAGTTGGTTCGGTTATGGTCTCACCCTCCCGAGGTGGATTCTCCCGTGTCAGGCTTGTCTAACACTACTGTTATGCCGTCACCTGACAATGCTTCCTTACGTGACCCTGCAGACAAGAGCATGGATCAGCTGGTCTGCCATGCTTTCACCTTTGCTGGTGCCCTCTTTCACCCTGTGTGTGCCTCGGCAATTGTCTCACTAGCCAACAGGAGAAAGGTGAGACACCTGGTAGCTAGAGACAAGGCTCACAAGCGGGCTGAGGAGTATAGGGAACTTAAGGCCTGCTTGGATTTCATTGGCTTGTTGTTACTGCCATGGATGATGTGGTCCGGCTTGGTGCCAGGATTTCGGCCTTGCTGGTTGCCCTCCGTCGTTCGCTCTGGCTGCGGCAGTGGCCTGCTGATGCGGCTGCCAAGAAGTCTCTCACAAGTCCCCCTTTTGTGGGGGGCAGACTGTTAGGGAGCGCCTGGATCTCTTGGTCCTCAAAGAAGGAAGCCTGCTCGGTCCTTTCGAGGAGGAAGAGGTTCTTCATTTCCAGGTGCCCGCAGAGATACCTGTGGCAGAAGTAGGTCCCTCGGCTGAGCCAACCCCTCCTGGGGAGCTAAATCCAAACCCCCTGCCAAGCCCTCGCAGGCATGAGGGGGTGCCCTCACCTATCCGGGTTGGGGGACAGCTTCTGCTGTTTGCTCAGATCTGAAGACGTCACGTCTCGTATCGCTGGATTCAGGAGGTAGTGTCCTCTGGTTACAAGATAGAGCTGGCAGCCAGGCCGCCCACAAAATTCCTCCGTTCAAGGATATCCCGAAACCTGCTAAAGGCTGTGCAACACCTTCTGCAGATAGGTGTGATTTGCCCTGTTCCAATTCTGGACCTGAAGGGTCTCAACAGGTTCATAAGAGTCAGACCTTTCCGCATGGAAACATTACGGTCGGCGGTGAGATCACTTCGGCCCGGCGACTTTGACCACGGTGGACATCGGGGATGCTTATCTGCACATCCTGATCTTCCAGGGACATCAGAAGTTCCTGAGGTTTGCTCTGGAGGATCAGGCTATCCTGAGGTGTCAGGTTATTTGTGTGTTACCCTATCTGGACGACTTGCTAATTGTGGCCCAGTCCCTTCAGCAGGCCGAGAGCGATACTTGGACGATGTGCGTAATCAATTACCCCAAGTCCTTTGTCACTCCCTCAACAGTGAGATCCTTCCTTTGAATATTGATAGACACTGTTCAGGTCAAGGTTTTTCTGCCACAGCAGAAGGTTTTGGGTCTCCAGACGCAGGTGCAGGCCTGGGGGATGAGATTGGTGGGCCTAATGGTGTCGTGCTTTGAGGCAGTGCCCTTTGCCCAATTTCACATGAGACCTCTTCAACTAAACCTGCTGACCGGCTGGAATCGGACTCAGGAGTCCCTGGAACACGGATTTTTGCTGACCCCCCTGGCCAGGCAGTCCCTCTTGTGGTGGTTGGACTCCCGGAACCTGCTGGTGGGCAAGTCCGTTTTGACTCCCTATTGGGTGATAGTTACCACGGATGCCAGTCTGACAGGCTGGGGAGGCGTTTGGCAGACCCAGAAGATCCAGGGTCAGTGGGGTCCACAGGAGAACCGCTTACCCATAAATCGCTTGGAGCTGAGAGCGATCCGGTTGGTGCTTCTATGCATGACTCCCCATTTAAGAGGTTGTGCGATCCAGGTTCGCTCGGACAATCAGACGGCTGCCGCTTACATCAACCACCAGGGCGGGACTCGGAGCAAAAGATCCCTCAAGGAGGTAACCCAGATTCTGACTTGGGCAGAGGAGAATGTTCCCTGCATCTCGGCGGTCTACATCCCCAGGGTGGAAAATCAGGAGGCGGACTCCCTGAGCAGGAGTGCCTTGCACCTGGGGGAAATGGTCTCTCCCCAGTGGAGACACAGGGCGTGAAAAGTCTCGCTGCTGTCAGCCAGACGTGGATCTGTTTGGGTCCAGACACAATCACAAGCTTCCAAGGTTCGTTTCCCTCTCAAGAGATCCTCTGGCCTTTGCAACAAACGCTCTGGCGATTCCTTGGACGGAGTTCAATTTTCTGCATTCCCTCCGTTTCCGCTCCTGGGCAGAGTGGTACGCAAGATAGCTCAGCAAGGAGTACCAGCCATCCTGGTGGCTCCTCGCTGGCCGAGAAGGAGTTGGTTTGCAGACATAGTCCAGATGTCAATAGATCACTACATCATGCCCGACGACCCAGGGCTTCTCACACAGGGGCACCCCAATTTACGTACGCTGGTTTTGACGGCCTGGCTATTGAAACCTCAATCCTGACGGAGAAAGGGTTATCGGCCACGGTTGTAGACAATGATTCAGGCACGGAAGAGATCTTCTTCCAAGATATACTACAGCGTTTGGCGTCATGTATCAGAGCTTGCAGCGCTTTGTATGAAACCACCCTACTTTGATCTGCACAGGGATAAGGTGATTTTTAATGAGGAAGTTGTCTAACCTTGTGTCCAGCACCGGCTAATTCCAAAGAACGGACCCTCCATGCCTTGGATGTGGTCAGAGCCATAAAGTATTACCTGGCTGCGACTGAATCCTTCAGGAAATAGGATTTGCTCTTTGTCCTAACAGAGGGCTCTAGGAAAAGTCTGCCACTAGCCAA
Source organism: Gastrophryne carolinensis (assembly GCA_027917425.1). NCBI lineage: Eukaryota > Metazoa > Chordata > Amphibia > Anura > Microhylidae > Gastrophryne > Gastrophryne carolinensis. The sequence continues at coordinate 115,437,216 of CM051243.1, forward strand.
GTCCACTCTCAGTAAGTGGATCAGACAGGCAGTGGTGCAAGCATATTCCGCCAGGGGGAAGGTGCCCCCTTTTCGGATCACGGCTCATTCTACCAGAGTTATCGGTGCCTCTTGGGTTTTCCAGCACCAGGCGTCGGTGGAGCAAGTTTGTAAGGCCACCACTTGGTCTATGGTTCATACTTTTACAGAGTTTTACAAGGTGGATGTCGGGGCCTTAGCTGATGCCGTTTTTGGCCAAAAGGTGCTTCAGGCGGTAGTGAAATGAACTACATTCTGTTCCGCTCTGGGGATCCCGCCCATATGGACACTACTTTTAGATGTCCCAATCGTGAGATATGGGACGACCTGGACTGGATGTAGGGAAAAATACAATTCTGTGAAACTCACCTGTAGAATTGTTTTTGGATACATCCAGTCCAGGTCGTCCCACACTGCCCTTTTGTTCATTATGTCCTGTTTGCCTGTTCTTAGGACATTGTTTTGTTCAAATTTTTTGCTTAGCGAGAGTACAAGCTGAAGCTATGTGAAGTAACATGGTTTCTTAGGCCTCCTGGCCTGTCCTCTTTGTTGAATACTGCTTTTTAACCACTGAGGAACAGCTATTTATAGGGGGCCGGGAGGAGCTACATCTTTGATCTTGCAGTCGAGCGCCCCCTAGGGGCGAACACCCAATCGTGAGATATGGGACGACCTGGACTGGATGTATCCAAAAACAATTCTACAGGTGAATTTTACAGAATTGTATTTTTATTGCATATTTTGTCATTATCTGTTACCTAAAGATGGCTCTGCTTAGTTGATGCCTAGATCTTGACATTATATCAAGTGTTTGGCATCACTCTTGAGCATTCAGGCACACCAAAGGTTACATAGTAACATAGTATGTAAGGCTGAATAAAGACTTTAGTCCATCCAGTTCAGCCTGTTTAACTCCTTCCAGTGGTCTAGTAGCCATAGCCGGAAATGTCATTACATGCCAGGAAGGCATCAAGGCCACTTTTGAACATTTTTAATGTATCCCTCATTACTACCTCCTCTGGCAGCGAGTTCCATAGTCTCACTGCTCTTACAGAGAAGAATCTCCTCCTATGTCGGTGGAGAAAGCACCTTTCCTCTAACCTTAGTGGATGCCCCCGGGTTATGGTTACACTCCGGGGTATAAATAGATTGTGGGACAGATCCTTGTATTGACCCCAAATATATTTATACATAGTTATTAGATCACCCCTCAATCGTCTTTTTTCTAGACTAAATAAGCCTAACTTGGACAATCTTTCCGGGTACTCTAGCCCCCGCACTCCTTTTATTAACTTTGTTGCCCTTCTTTGAACGCGCTCCAGTTCTGATATGTCCTTTTTAAGCACAGGTGTCCAGAACTGTACACAGTATTCCATATGGGGTCTGACCAGTGACTTGTACAGGGGTAAAATGATGTTCTGGTCATGAGCACCTATGCCCCTCCTGATGCACCCCATGATCCTGTTTGCCTTGGCAGCAGCTGCCTGGCATTGATTACTACAGTTGAGCTTATTGTCAACTAAAACCCCTAGGTCCTTTTCCATTGTTGTTTTACCAAGTGTTTCTTTATTTAGTGTGTAATCATGACACAGATTTCTCCTTCCCATGTGCATAACCTTACATTTATCTGTGTTAAACTTCATTTGCCATTTAACTGCCCATGCTTCCAATTTATCTAAATCTGTTTGTAGTTGCCTGTTGTCCTCCTTTGTTTTAATTACTTTACTCAGCTTAGTATCATCTGCAAAGATTGAGACTTTACTGTTTAATCCATACCCAATGTCATTTATATATATATTGAAGAGAATTGGTCCCAGAACTGACCCTTGTGGTACTCCACTAGTAACAGTGACCCAATCTGAGTGTGTACCATTTATAACCACCCTCTGCTTCCGATCACTAAGCCAATTTCCCACCCATCTGCACACGTTTTCCCCCAGTCCAAGCATTCTCATCTTTTGTACCAGCCTTTTATGTGGCACAGTATCAAATGCTTTAGAAAAGTCAAGATATATGATATCCAATGACTCCCCCTGATCCAATCTTGAACTTACCTCCTCATAAAAGCTGATCAGGTTTGTCTGGCAGGAGCGATTCCTCATAAATCCATGCTGATATGGAGTAATAAGGTCATTTTCCCCAAGGTGCTCCAGGATAGTATCCCTTAAGAAACCTTCAAACAGCTTGCCCACCACAGATGTTAAGCTTACCGGTCTGTAGTTCCCAGGTTCCCCCCTAGATCCCTTTTTGAATATTGGCACCACATTTGCCAAGCGCCAATCCCTCGGAACAAACCCTGTAGTTATGGAATCCACAAATATTAGAAATAACGGCTTGTCTATTACTGTACATAACTCCCTTAAAACACGAGGATGTATGTCATCTGGTCCCGGTGATTTATCGATTTTCATCTGCTTGAGACGGTGCCGGACTTTTTCCTTGGTTAGACCAGTGACATTTAATGGAGGGTTTCGGTTATTCCCCTGCATTTCACTGGGCATGTCAAATTCTTTTGTGAACATAGAAGCAAAGAAGTTGTTAAGCAAATTAGCTTTCTCCTCATTTCCCTCTATAGGGGTCCCATCCTTGCTTTTCAGGGGGCCCACACCCTCAGGTTTGTACCTTTTACGGTTTATGTAGCTAAAGAATAATTTGGGGTTAGTTTTACTCTCTTTCGCGACCAGTCTTTCTGTCTCCAGCTTAGCTGCCCTTATCTGTTGTTTACATTGTTTATTTTCTTCTTTATAGTTTTTTAACGCTTCCGCTGTCCCTTCCTGCTTTAAATGTTTAAATGCCTTTTTTTTGTTGTTTATTGCCCCCTTAACCTTTTTATTTAGCCACATCGGTTTACATGTGTGTCTAATAGTTTTATTCCTGTAAGGTATATATCTGTCACACTGAAAATTAAGTATTCCTTTGAAAGTATCCCATTTAGCGTCCATGCTTTTGTTCTTAAGGACATTTTCCCAGTCAATGCAGTGTAGGGCATCTCTAAGTTGGTCAAACTTTGCCTTTTTGAAGTCCCGCGTTTTTGTGACTCCTTGATAAGGCACCCTACTGACTGCTAATTGGAAATTAATGATATTATGATCACTGCTTCCAAGGTGTCCCCCAACCTGTACCTTTATTACTTTGTCTGGTACATTGGTTAGTATTAGGTCCAATATGGCTTTCCCCTTTGTTGGAGCTTGTACTTGTTGGGAAAGGTAGCCATCTTTTGTTTTAGATAAAAAAAAAACTATTACTTTTCTGCGAAACACATGTTTCAGCATCCCAGTCTATATCTGGGTAGTTAAAGTCCCCCATAATCACTACCTCATTTATTTTAGCGGCTATATCTATTTGCCTTAGCATCATATTTTCTATGGATTCGGATATATCTGGAGGTTTATAGCAAACCCCATCAGTATTTTATTTTTGTTTCTCCCTCCATGTATTTCTACCCATACCGACTCCACATGGTCATTCCCCTCACATATATCCTCCCGCAGAGCAGGCTGTAGAGAGGATTTTACAATTAAGCAGACTCCACCCCCTTTGCGTTTGTTACGGTCCCTCCTAAACACACAGTATCCCTGTAAATTTACTGCCCAGTCATAGCTTTCATCCAGCCAGGTCTCTGTTACCCCCACTATATCATATTGTTCTTCTGTTATTATCAGTTCTAGTTCATCCATTTTATTAGTCAAGCTTCTAGCATTTGTAAGCATGCATTTCAAATGCTTATGACAATTTTGATAATTTTGTATATTGCCCTTTTTCCTCCTAGATGTGCTAACCCCTCTCCACCCCCAGTTTCATGTCTACACCCACTGTCACTTTCTTTCCTAACTTCCCCTTTGTAATAGCTTTTACCCTCCCCCCCAATGCTCAGTTTAAACACTCCTCTAACCTTTTAGCCATCCTCTCCCCCAGAACAGATGCACCCTCCCCATTGAGGTGCAACCCATCCCTGCCAAAGAACCTGTAGCCCACTGTGAAGTCGGCCCAGTTCTCTAAGAACCCAAACCCCTCCTTTTTACTCCAATTTTTGAGCCACCTGTTTACATCTCTAATCTCCCGCTGCCTCTCTGGTGTGGCTCTTGGTACTGGTAGTATTTCTGAGAATACTACAGTTGAGGTCCTTGCCTTAAGCTTACGGCCTAAGTCCCTGAAATCATTTTTTAGGACCTTCCACCTACTTCTTCCTATGTCATTAGTGCCAATATGCACCATGACCGCTGGGTTCACGCCAGCCCCTCCCAACAATCTGTCAGCCCGCTCCGCTACATGCCGTACTCTTGCCCCAGGAAGGCAACACACTGTTCGGCAATCCCGGTCTTTGTGACAGATTGCCCTGTCTGTTCCCCTAATAATAGTCACCCACTACCAGCACCTGTCTTGCCTGCCCTGTTCTCCCATTTCCCCTCCCTTCCTTACTAGAGCCGACAGATGTGTCTTGCTGCAGCTCTGCCATTCCTGAGCTAACATCCTCCTCATCTGCCAACCGGGCAAACTTGTTTGGAGGTGCCTGTTCAGGGCTAGCCTCCCTGTAACTTTTACCCCTACCCCGCCTTCTAACTGTTATCCAGCTAGCTGCCTCATTTTCCTGCTTTTCCTCTCCCCCCATACTACCACCCTCCCCTGACCCTGAGCCATGTAGTGCCAGATCAGTGAGATCCAGACTCTTTTGCATGATAACAATTTCTCTCAGTGTTGCCAATCGCTTTCATCTCTAGTTTGTGTCTCTGCTGTTCAGAAGTACCCAGGGTCTCCTCCAAAGTAATGGTCACAATTATAATTCTCAAAAGACAAAGCATCTGCAATATTATTTTTATCACTGAATGATTTCCTGGTATAGTCCCTGGCATGGCTGGAGGCTGTAAAGAAGAGTAGAAAGCATTCCGAAGACTCAAACAGTTTTGCTAGATTGTGAATTGTCTGAACTCTTTGTGAAGGCACCTAAGGACTTAAAGACCCAGCTTTCACTTAGTGCATGCGTGTACTGGGCTTTTGATGGTGCCTCCGAGAATTTGTGGCCCAACTCACCCATATCTTATCTCGAACACGCATGTCTCCAAAAGCCAATCATTTGTGGCAGAAGTTTGTTGTTTTTTCTGCCTTTTCAGCTAATGTATTGAGAGCTTCACAAGACCTGCGGACCCATTCTTTTAGTCTGTGAGCATGTATTAGACCTGGCCAGGCTGTAGGCTTCCCATTTCTGCTCTAGTCTTCGTAGCAGAAGGCTCAGATAAGATTTTTTTTTTTTTATTTATTTCTTGTTGTTTGAACTTAAAGAACAAAAAGGCCTGTATCAGTATTTAGGGCAGAATTCATCCACTGCATTATTGCACCTAGGTCCTCACATCCTCTGCCCCTGTGTGACAAAAAATTCTGATGCCTATGACTGGGGTAACAGTTGACAGTGGGTTCAGGGAAGTTCCCAGTAGTGAGGGCTGTTTGCGGCTCCCTTCGGGCCCATGCTAGTCTAGTGGCATTTACAAGGGGGGCTGATGCAGTCTCGTTGAGCCCCCCCCCCCCAGCTTGGTGTCCCCCGCTGTTCTAGTATTTCCCAGGGCTGTTGTGTGTGTGTGTGTCTGTGTGTGTGTTTTGGCATTGGTGCGTTTAATTTTAATAGACCCCCTCAGCTTGGAGAGATTGCTCCTGCTCCTGACAGCATGCTGTGGCCAGCATTACTTTTAGCACCCCGTCGCCCCATCCGCACCGCAGCCATTCTATTGGTGTCAGCAGAGACTGCCGCATCTGTACCCTTTCCGTCGCCCTTTTGCTAAGACGGCCTCCACTGCCATTACAGCCACTGTGGCCAGAACAGCACCATTGCCACTGCTGCGGTCACAGCCAACATCCACAGAACTACAGCTTGCAGTCTGTGGGGAGGAATTGCGGTTCACCTGTGTGCTGACTAATCCAGTTTTGGTTCATTGGTTCATCGACATTGCATGTACTGTGGTTAGACCTATTTATACTATACTATGTCTCATACATTGGATATGGGCGCGGTCTAGCGACCTGGGCACCCCAGCTTATTATGTGTGGTGTCATATTGGTGGAGAGCGAGGGCCCCCAAGTCTTTCACCACCATCTTGAACTGCATCACTGCTAGCCCTGCGCCACAGCCTCGACAGCCAACCAGAGAGTAGGAAAACGTCAGGTTCTACATAGTGGACAATATGCAGGCCAGCAGAGTGGCCATGCATCAGGGAGAATGGTCCCTCAGTCAGAGGGTTTATATCCCGGTTCAGGGACCCTCTAGCAATAGCAACAGAAGCACTGACCCTTCCTTGGTCAGCATTCAAGATTCTATATGCATTCCCTCATCTTTCTAGTGGCATCTTTCTAGTGGCAATTACTTCGGCACATCGGGTTTCTGAATTAGCAGCTTTATCGGTTAAGCCTCCTTATTTGGAGTTGCATAAGGACAAGGCAGGCTACCATTTTAAGCAGGTTTTTCTTGCTAAGGTAGTTTCCCCTTTTCATCTCAATTAGGTGGTTTTGCTCTCCTGTCCTGCTCCATTTAGCCATAAAGAGAGGGTCCTTCACTCTCTGGATGTAGTGAGAGCACTAAAATAGTATATCTCTGCTACACAAGCCTTACGTAAGTCGCACTCCTTATTTATTATAGCTGACCGACCACGGAAGGGTGATCCATTGGCTAATGGTAGACTTAACTGGAGGAAAAGATGAGCAGTTAAAAAGGGTCTATATCTCCAAGGATAAGAATCTTCCTTTTCGGGTTACAGCTCATTCTACACAAGCGGTAGAGAAGATCTTATCTCGGTTGTTCTTGGTCTCAAAGACATAGGGTTTCTTAGGTTTCCTTATCCTTCCGGGTGGCTGTGTCTACTGCTTTTCAATTACTGGATTTTGGAGGTGCCGCCAGAAGTATTTATAGGCCGGGAGGAAACATACCTTGTGTCTTGCAGTCGCCCTTTGAGAGTTAACCCATTTGTTACTGATTACGGACGCTCTGGCATGGTTTTAAAAGAGAAACCATTTCTACAGGTGAGAATCACAGAATTGTATTTTTCAGTTCTGGAACCAGGATCTTCTCGGACAAAACACGATATGAAGATAACATTGACCTCTTCTTGCGCTCTCTGGATCTTCCGGATCTCTTGTGGCAGTAATCTAAAAGGAGGGAAGGCATAAGCTAGATGAAAGTTCCAGGGATGAGCCAGGGCATCCACTGCTAAGACCATCCTACCTCATCAGGGATTACAAAATCTGGCATTTTGAATTGTTGGCACTAGCAAAGAGGTCTATCTGGGTAAAGCCCCAAAGTACCGCAATCTGGAGGAAAACTTCCTGGTTTAGATACCACTCAGTTTGTTGTACTCTCACCCAACTTAAAAAATCTGCAAGTTTTCAGGGAACCCTTTTGAATGAACTGCCGATATTGACAGAACCTGTTTCTGTAGAGGAAACAGAATGATAAATCTCTCAAATTCCAGAGACAATTACTTGTTCCGTCCTGATGATTTAGGTGTGCTACTGTAGAGGTGTTGTTGGATCGGATCTGGACATCTCTGCCTGAGATCGCTAGGTGTGTCAGAAATAAAATGATTCTGTCAAATATCGCGATATTTCATTAGATGATACTAGTATCGTTTCTTTCTTTCTAGTATAGTTTCTGACCCCCTCCACAGTAAAAGAAAAGTAAAAAGAAGAAAGCTTGACAGACTCATCTTCCCCTGCTTTCCCGATGGGCCCCGCCAACTTCACAACTGGCCCTGCTCTACAGCGCCAGCCAGAGGAAGAGAGGGGCAGGGGATCCTCTTATCTGATTTACTGTTAACTCTTTGTGAGCTGGTAAGGGATCCATGAGACCCCTATACCAGTTCACAAGGCTTAGGGGCTGGCAAGTCACCTGCGACTAGCTGGTGACTTGCCATTAACCATAAGACCACTCATTACCTGCCTCCCCAAAGCCTGGGGGGGGGGGGGGCATAAGGGCCCCGTGCCATTAGGCTATGCTGGCTTGTAGCCTGGAGAGCCGGGGCCACCAAAGCTGGCCCCAGCGCCCTGTTCTACAAGCCCCTATAGCTGGTGCCCGGGCTTTTTATGCTGGGTAAGGGGGTCCTCACATCATTTTTTGGCGGGGGATTTTATCCATTAAAATAACCCAGAATCGGCATATATCGTATTGTCATACGTATATCGTGATAGAGATCATATTGCCAGATTCTTGCCAATTCACTGGTAAAAAATTGATCCAGTGCAACAGGATTCCTTTGTCTCCACAGTCTTCCCCTTTTTAATATCTCTGGATCAGTCTACCATTGGAGGCTTTCTAGTACATCCTCCTCTATTTGAATCTTCTGATCCAATGAATCTGAGGATTTGTCCCAATGTTACAAAAGAAATCTCTGCAGGGTTCTGATGTGAAGTTGAGCCCATGGGACTGCCAGAATAGCAGCCATCATGGGACCAAGCGAGGTCGTGATTTCTCATAGAGAGACTTGTGAGGACTGAAAGGAATTCTTGGGTCATTGCTACAATCTTGTTCTTTTCCTGCGGAAGCAGAATCTTAAGACACTGTCTATATCGTACCTGAGGAATCTGCATCAGTGGCTGGCTACCAGATTTTAATTTGCTAAATTTACAATCCAACCTTGTAAATTTTCTTAGAAGCAGAAGAGCCTTCTCTAAGTCTGCTAGTAGCGATCCTTTTAAATAGCTAGAGTAAATCGTCCAGGTACGGTATAATTGTAATTCCTGTCTGAGGTACACCATAGGTTCCGCCAATATCTTTGTAATGATCCGTGGGGATAATGACAGGTAAAACCCTGTACTGGTCATGATAAACCACCTGGTCTGTTTGCACTGCAAATCTTTCTGACATCCCAGGGCTTTCTTTGTATCTTACTCTTCCTCTTGAAGGGGCCTCTTTAAATAAGGCAATCCATGCTTGTACTCATTTTGCCTCTTTCTCAAGCTGATGGATGCTTTCTATCACATGAATGCCTACCTAGGCTCATTATAGGAGTATGTACTCATTGTCTAGACAGTGTCCTACGGACCAAGGAGGTTGTGGTATGTGCAGAAAGTCTTGACTCTATTCCCTCTCTTCCCTGACCAATGCTAAATTCTGTATCCCTGATCACTAGTGTTATTTGCGTGTAAAGACTGTTTAACACTGGTGTCTCCTAATAAAGCAGTGGTTTCAACCTTTCTAATGCAGTGACCCCGCAATACAGTTCCTCATGTTGCGGTGACCCCAAACCAAAAAATAATTTTGGTGGCTACTTCAAAACTGTAATTTTGCTACAGTTATGATTTGGAATGTAAATACCTTATATGCATTATGTATTCTCATTGCTACAAATCAAACATAATTTAAACATATTGGTTAATCATAAAAAAAATATTTAATTATATGTTGAGAAATATTTATTAATAATTCCAATAAATAACATTTAACAATGGCATAGCATGTGTCGGAAACTGTCATTTCTCCGCCTCTTATTGAAATTAATAGGAGGCTGCAGCGGATTGTGTGGTAACTCGAGATTCTTGGGAGCTCTCCCACAAAATCTGCCGCACTCACAATGAAATCAATAGGAGGCGGATTCAATGCCGGAAACCGATGATTTCAGCACTTTCCTCATTCAGAATATGGGAAAATAGTGGGAGATATGGGAGATAATTATACATTGGGGAACAGTGTGAACTACATCTTATAGTGGTCTCTTATAGTATAAGACCGATGTAGTTCACACTGTGTAAATGTATGGTGCTTTATGTAAGTGTATGGTGCTTTATGTAAGTGTATGGTGCTTTATGTAAGTGTAAGCTGCTTTGTGTAATGATTACACACAAAGCACCTTACACTTACACAGTATTGTGTGTATGGTGTGTACTGTGTTTACATTATTAACCTTTTTTTACACCAGCAGGCTGTCTCGCAGGCTCTCTTGCGTCTCCGCCTCCTAGGCTTCTATCCTTCGGCGCTTGCTGCGTCCGCCCACTGATGGCGTCAGCAAGCGCCGGACACACGTAATGCGCTGCTATGGACTGTGGATTGCTGCAATTAATACCTTGCGTAATTCACCGGCAGGCTTGGTAGAATCGATTTGCACTTAGGTGACATATAGGAACATTCCCCCACCATTCTTGATATTCAGTTACCATTTAGTTCTACAGAGAGCTAGATGAGGTTTAAATCCTAAACAGGTACTAGAGGAGTTTCCTTTGTCACTCTTGAGGAAGGAAAGTAGGCATAGATTTAACTCCCTCTTTACAGATTCTTACACTGGCAGCTTAGGACATCCCAGCAAACTTGATGCTACCATAGCGATATTCCCCTTTTCCGTGATACACCAGTTGTATCCCCAACTTGGGGTCGTCTGCCATCCTAATCAGAAACAATTGCCTAGCATGTTGCCATTATGTGCTGACACGCAATGATTGATGGTTTGTTGGCAGTCACATGATCACTGGGACGTGAAAGATATAAGTTTCCCCATCCCTGGGCTTGCCTATTGGCACTGTGCAGTGGGGGCATCTTGGTTGCTGTAAGGCATCCTAAATGGAATTAAAGTATATGCTGACTTTACTCAACTCACTAGATTCTATGTGACTTAGTGAAGAGAAAAATACATTTAGTGTAGAGTTTCTCTCTTCTGTTTTATGTGATCACACAGAACCCACCCTTCTTTTGAATTTGGGTCAAAGGTTTGGTGTTCAGGTTGTCGCTGATCTCTTATGCAGATTACTGGTTTGGTTATGCAGTGTTAGTGTTCTAATATCTCAACTTTGCTTCATTTGTGACCATAAGAGCTCAATTGATTTTATGACAAGTGGTATTTTCTTTTGTGTGCCCCTTTTAGGTATCGTAGAAAGTGATGTGCTGATCGTCTTCGAGAAATTTGTCAGATGTGTCATTGTGGAATGGAATAATCTAGGCCTAGTGAGACCAGTCATAAGGATCTCTTCCATTCTCCAGTCTTTCTTGTTGAATTCAGATGGTGCCTCTAAACCAGTGAATACTATTTTCCACAGCAGTTTTATGCTTTTATAAAAAAAAAACATATATATATAAATGTGTTTTGATTTGGCCAGCTTTCATTTCAGATGTAATAACAATTACTGTATTTGCACCAAGTATTTAGAGGAGGAACATAAGGGAAATATTCTGAACCAAGCTGGTATGCCTCCCCCCAAACCAAATAACCCCATTACAGGCCATGTAGCACCATACCCCCCAATTGCACACCTGACTGGTGGGTGGACATGGCTCTGTGTTATATATGTATTACACCCTGTAATTAAGCCAGTGAGTCTAGAAAAAAATAAATAAATAAAAACATGTAAGTTAGTTACCTGGTAATTTCTTTTCTAAACATCCGAATGGGCAGCATACACCGGAGTCTTCCTTCCCAGAAAGGGAACATGTGACCACCAGAATACAATATAAACTTGACTCCACCCTCCAGTCCTCAGTTGTTGTAAAGCTCTGAAAGAGAGAAAAGACAACGGACCCAAAACTTAACCATCACATAAAATCTAATGCCACAAGAAAGAGGGAAAATACCGTATGCTGCCTGTTTGGATGTTTAGAAAAGAAGTTACCAGGTAACTAACTTAAAGTGGACCAACACCGAGAGGTGATCGGCCCGGAAATCTATAAGATTCCCGGGCCGATCACCTCCCACCCCGCGGGACATCCGAGATCGGGATGTCCCGCGGGGTGAAACCCCCCCAAACACCCCAAATCACCTACCTTATCTTCGGCGGCAGCCGGCCGCCGCCGCCTCCCTCGCGCCCCTGTAGGCGTGCGCGCGCCCGCGCCGGCCGTCTGCGAATGGCCGGCGGGGGCGCGCGCGCGCCGAAAGTGACGCCAGGGAGGCGGCGGCGGCGGCAGCCGCCTGGACGTTCCTGATCCCCGCCTGGACGTTGGCGGGGATTGGACCGTCCAGTCACGTGGGAGCGGGGAGAGGTGAGTTTTTGGGGCTTTCTGGGGGGTTTCACACAGCGGGGCACCCCCGATCGGGGTGCCCCGCCGAAGTGGACCAAAACCCAGGATAGTCAAAATCCTGGGTGTTGGTCCACTTTAAGTTTTCTCAACATCCTCCGGGCAGCATACACCTGAGAGATAGACTAGATCTACCTCTATTGGGTGGGAAGAACAGCCTGGAGAACACTTCTGTCGAATGACTGATACTGTTGAGAAAGTAGATCCAAATGATAGTGCTTCGCAAAGGTTCTAGCGGAAGACCAAGTAGTTGCTTTACAAATCTGTTCAATAAAGACCCCAGCTTGCTCTGGCCAAGACGTAGATACGCTTCTTGTGGAATGTGCCGTAACTACCCGGCGTTGAACTACCTCGATAGACCATCTTAATTGTACTCTTTATCCATCTTGCTAGAGTAGTTTTGGAGACACTGACCTTTCCTTGGTCCCGAAAATGACACAAAAACTGTCGGCCTTCCTCTACTCCTTGGTTCTATGAAGGTACTCCAACATACACGCTCTGACATCCAAAGAACTTTGCAGAAGAAGATCCGCAAATTCCTCAGTCTATGGAAGAAAGAACCATCTCTTGGGTTCTGTGAAAATCAGAGGAAATTTTTGGCAGATAACAAAGATCCAGGCTCAGACCACATGATCTGAAAAAACTTGAAGGAAAGGATGACAAGACCTGAATGTCACATTCTGTGGGCGGAAGTAATCCAGTAATTCAGGCACAGCCTATGAAAGCGCTGGCTTAAAGCGTTTAACTGCCTGGCGAAAACGAAGAACCATGGAAAAAGACTGCCAGATGAAAATGACGAACCGGAATGCCTCTTCGACCACAAATCTGTTTCTGGATTCAACGCCCATTCCGATTCAGAAAAGCAAGGTTCCTTTCAGATGCACTGCTGATAGACTTCGGGTTTCTTTCTGCCCACAGCAAAATCCCTGTTGCCACTGACAAGCGAGGAGACCTTGTTCCCCCTTGACGGTTTAGATATGCCACCATAGTGGCATTGTCCATCTAGAAGATCGGCATGTCTAGATAAGATTGATGTGCCAATGCTCTCAAAGCTTCCTTCACCACTACCAACTCTCTCAGGTTCGAGGAGGACTGATTCAGAGCCCTGGACCATTTCCCCTGCACTGTCCAGTCTTCACAATGGGCTCCCCAAGCTGAAGCATCCGTAGTCGCTATTCTCTCCCTGGGGTCCCCTCCAGGCTAGACCATTGACAAACTGATCCTTGGTCAGTCACCAATCCAAAGATTCTTTCACTGGTCTGGGTACTGGTATAATTTCTTCTAAGAAAGACCCATTCCAATTGTTCAAAATATGCATTTGAGGTGTCCTTGAATGCAACTGACCCCTTCTTACTGCAGGGAATGCTGTCGTCAGAAAGGACCGTACAGCTTCCTGAAGGGTCACTATCTTCTGAGAAGGCAAGACTAAAGTTTGATGAATGGCGTTGATCTTGAATCCTAAATAAGTCATCAGCTGAGTGGGAACCAAGCTTGATTTCTTGAGGTTCAGAACCCAACCGAGCTGATCTAACAGCTGTAATGTGCAATTGAGATCCTGAAGCAATTTTTCCCTTGACGGGGCAAATAGCAACGCATCTTCTAGGTATGCCAAAATGACAATTCCTCTCAGAGGTTTCCGCTAATACCTTCGTAAAAAGCCTTGGAGCTGAAGCTAGTCCTAAAGGAAGGCAAACAAATTGGACGTGAAAGATCTGGTCTTTGCCTCTTATTGCAAACCTTAGAAAAGACTGTGCAAGGGAACTTATCGTAATTTGCCAGTAGGCATCCTTAAGGTCTATTGAAACCATAAAAAGAGCCCTGGGAAGCATATCCTTGACTGAAAAAAAAAAAGTTTCCATGCGAAAATGTCTGTACCGAACATTGAGATTAAGGTTCTTTAGGTTCAGCATATACCTGAATCCTCCTGAGGCCTTTTTTTTTTTTAACAGAAAGATGCTGCAGTAAAATCCTGCACCCTGCTCTTGACGAGGGACTGAGATAATTACACCCCTGGACCACATGGTATCCAAAACTTTCCCGAATTGCCAATATCTCCTCTTAGCCCTTGAGTAGAAGAGAGACTAAAAATTAACAGAGGGGTTTGAGAATTATATGTGAAACCTGTCCCTTATACATTTGGCAATGAAAGGACAATCCAAAAGGTTCTGCCAGGAGCTGTGAAAAAAAAAAAAAATCTTAGTCTGGCCCCTATGTGAACTGCGTCCATTGTTTCTTTGATTTAGATTGTTAGGTTCCAAACAATGTGGACCATCTAAATCTTCCTCTCCCCGCAGAGGAAGAGGCACCCCTAGTTATAGTCTAAGTATATACAGCACGTCCTGTTCCACTTTAATCCTTACTCCTGGGTAATACATCCACAAGATGGCGCTGGACTGCAGAGACAGCAGAAAGTGGCTCCTACCGGGCCCATATTTAACAGGGACCTCCCACAAATTCCCCAGTTCTTCTCTGCAGTCTGGGCTGCGATGACTAGAAGATGGCTCTCTACTCGCAGGTGAGTGGGGCTTATTAGCCTGCGGCCCTGTAGGACTATTCCCACCCGTTACTGATTCACTGCCTCCCAGCTTAGGCTGCGCTGGTCGGGTGATGGTAGGCAGCACTGCTGTCAGGTGCTTAGGAGCACTGTAAATAAAAATAGATTGAATTACCGCGCTAGAACTAAACTTTAAATTAATGTTTGTTCAAAATGCTACACTTTACAACGTGCAACTGCTCTACGTGCTGTAGCCTGAATATCCAACAGGTTCATATATAGCATATAGTAATACAGCACAGAGCAGTTATAAGGATTATTCCAAACAAAAATATCCAAACAGTTAAAAAGTCCAAATATTTAGAAAGTTCCAATGTTGTCCCACAAGCGCATGCACAATTCCACAGTGACTACGGTCAATCCAATTCAAACCGCCATGTGCCCGTCACCTTATGAATTAAACGCTTACCAGAAGGAAATTTAATTAGCAACCTTATTTATAACTCCTGAAGTCTTCTCATATATTAGATTATAGTCCTCCTTCCAAGAACTTTTTTTTTTTTTAAATTGTAAATTTTTATTAGAGAGAAGCAGGTTACAGACTTTGTTCAGGTTGCAAAGATACATAAGCCATACATGGAAAAAAGAACATTACAGCACTGCGGGTAAACGAATTTATAAGCTGGGCGAGACATTCCAGCCTACAAAAGGTCCGGCATTAATGGAAATTCAACGATACCCTAATCTAAGGGTGCCTCATAAGTCCGTTTTCCTGGGGACCTCTGTAAAGCGCTAAGGTGCCCCGCCGATCCAGCATTGGCGCGCATCGGTAAATCTTGATAAAATTAAAGATGGGCCTGAGGCCTGCAAATCCCGCCTCCTCATTCTTTTTAAGTTAATAGAACCGGGCTAATACTAGCCCAACACAAACCAAACCAAACACTACCCAGTAAACGCACATAGGGTATACGAACGACAGTATCACACACACAACAGGGGGGGGGGGATACGACAAACAGGGGGGGCAATGGGAGGGAAGGTGAATGGGAAAAGAGGTGGGGAGGATTAGCAGGCACTAGGGGGCGGTAATTCACTTGCTGCTCAATTCCTCATTACATCTTCAGATATTCTAGGTATTCCGTGGAGAGAGTGAAACGGTCCCACTCACACCAAGTCATCCTGTATTTCTCTAAAGTGCCCTTCAGCAAGGCTGTGAGCTCCTCCATCCTACAGATATCTTTAACTCTAGCAAGCCACAGCGCGGTAGAAGGGGGCTCCTGGGATTTCCAACATGCCGGGATGCAGGACCTCGCCGCGTTCAGGAGGGGAGCGAGCAAAGATTTGCCTCGTCTCCGGATAGAGGTAGGAGCAAGATTGAGCAGGTAACCCGACGGATCCTCACCCAGATCTATGTCCGTCAGGGCCAAGACAACTTTCCGGACATTGCCCCAGAACCCGGAGAGGTCCCGACACTCCCAGAAGACGTGCAGCATGGAGCCTCTTGCGCTCAAACATCTCCAACACAAAGGGGATGAGGAGGGGAAAATCCTCGAAAGTCTAGTGGGAACTAAATACCAGCGGGTGAGAATCTTATAGGAGGTTTCCTGATATCTGCAGGACATGGAAGACCTGTGGGCCAGCTGCATCATAGCCAGTTTTTGCTCTTCTGTGAAACTCCTGTTTAATTCCCTCTCCCATCCCTCTATGAAAGAAGGTGAGGGAGGCTCCGGGGGACATATCACCAGCGAATAAGCAAAGGCCAGAGCGCCTCGGAAATGGCCACCCCCTACGCAGACCTGTTCAAAGGGGGTGAGGGGTCTGGAGGTCTCAGTGACCCTACCTATCGAGTTCCGGTAATGTGTTAGCTGAAGGGTATGCCAAAAGCCCAGAATAGGCAGGGAATCCTTCCGTGCCAGCTCCTCCAGCCCCACCCAGCCCGACCCGTCTCGCAGGTGGAGGATCCGAAACCTATTCGTCCAAGTCCTAAAAGTACTGTCCGAGGTGCCCACTGGAAAGTCCGGGTGGCCTATCAGGGGGGTCAGAGGCGAAGGGGCCGGGGAAATGTCCAAACCCCGGAACGTCCTACTTGCCACCCTCCTAGTGGGCCCAATCGTGGGGTGCTTGTCCAGTCGGTCCAGTGGTACCCAGGGCAGTCCTGGAAGGGGGATCGGAGACGCCCCCTGCTCAATACCCGTCCACTGCTTTAAATGTGCATGCCTACACCAATCAATCACCCGGACAAGGTGCGCAGCCGCATAGTAAGACTTCCAGTCCGGGAGGCCCAGCCCACCCCGTCTCTTAGGGAGCACCAAGGTCGAGGCTGCCAAACGATGGGGTTTCCCCGCCCATACAAACCTCGCACAGATTCCCATCAGCCGCCGGAAGAAGGTGTGGGGGACCTCAATTGGCAAGGCTTGAAAGAGGTAGAGCACCCGAGGCAGGATGTTCATTTTTATGATATTAACCCTGCCGAACCAAGAGAAAGCACTTTTATTCCATCTCTGGAGGTCCCCCTCCACCCTCCCCAGCAGCGGGGGGAAATTCAAGCTATATAATTTCTGGGGGCATGCCGAGATTTGCGTCCCCAGATAGGTCAACGCCTCCCTCTCCCACCTGAACGGGAAGTTTTCTGAGATCCGCTTCAGTCTCCCCAGCGGAATATTAATATTAAGGGCTGAGGATTTTTGATAGTTTATTTTATAATTAGACAGGAAGTGAAAGGTTTTGAGTTCTGCCAGAAGATTAGGGAGGGTCGTTTCTGGTCTGGTAACAAAAAATATGAGGTCATCGGCATACGCCGCCACCTTGTGTTCATCTCGGCCCGACAGGACCCCCGAGATATCAGAATTCCTCCGGATGCGGCGTAAAAAGGGTTCTAGAGTCAAAATAAAAATTAAGGGGGAGAGCGGGCAACCCTGGCGTGTACCATTCGCCAGAGAGAAGGAGTCAGACGCCAACCCATTCACCACGACGGACGCCGAGGGGCACGAATAGGAGGCCATGATCCAGCGGGTCATGTTATCTCCCAGGCCGATATGACGCAAGGGTGGCAGAGATAAAGTCCCACCCAACCCTGTCAAAAGCCTTCTCGGCATCCGTCGAGAGAAGCATCGTAGCCGAGTCCCCCAGGCGCGAGCGGTGGATCAGGTTGATCACCCTCGTCGTATTGTCCCTTCCCTCCCTCGTGGGTACAAAGCCCACCTGGTCCCAGTGTATGATGGAGGGGATGTGCGGGGCAAGCCTGTCAGCCATTATTTTGTTGAAGAGTTTTATATCGCAATTCAGCAAGGAGATGGGTCTGTAACTCCCGCATTGTGTTGGGTCTTTACCTTCCTTGGGAATCACAGTTATATTAGCACGTAAGGTGTCCCTGGGTGGGGGAGCGCCGTCCCTCAGGGAGCCAAACGAGGCAATAAATTGGGGGCCTAGGATTTCTGCGAACTCCTTGTAGTAGTCTAGCCTGAAACCGTCAGGTCCGGGAGCCCTCCCCGGTTTGGTGTTTTTGATGGCCCTCAATAGTTCATCCATCTCAATTCCCTCCTCCAGGGCATCCACCACCTCCCGTTTGAGGCGCGGAAGTCCCGACTCGCGAATGTAAGTATCAATGTCACTACGATGGCTGGCAGGCTTGTCCCGAGGGAGGTTATAAAGTGTCTCGTAATACCCCCTAAAGGTCCGGGCGATGTCCACCGGCAGATGACGCCTGTTACCCCCTGGGTCATGAACAAGTGGGATATAATTTTTGTTTCGCTGAGCTTTAAGAGCCCTAGCCAGAGCCTTTCCGCATTTGTCACTGTATTCGTAGAAAAACCTCCTACATCTGACCGCTAAATTTTTGGCCTCGACAAAGCAGATGTCCCTGAGCGACTCCCGTAGGCTCACCAACTTGGCCGCCAGAGCCACATCAAGAGATTGTTTATGTTGGGTTTCAAGTTTAAATATCTCTTGGGTGAGGTGGTCGATTTGTTTGTGCCTTTCTTTCTTAAGGCGGGCTCCGTGTTGAATCAGGAGGCCCCTTATCACACATTTGTGGGCTTCCCACAGAGACATCCGCGATATCCCCTCCGTATCGTTGGTCACGAAAAACTCAGCTATTGCCTTTTTAATATCCGCTTTTACCCCGGGGTCCTGCAAGAGGGAGCTATTCAACCTCCATTGGCCTCTAAGGGGAGCAGTGTCAGGGATAGAAATGGTCAATGATACTGGGGCATGGTCCGAAACAGCAATCTGACCTATGTCCATGCTGACAACAAGGTGGAGAAATCTGTGTGGCACCAGGAACCAGTCAATGCGCGAGTACGAATTGTGGGCTGCAGAGAAAAAGGTGTAGTCTCTCCCCCTGGGATTGAGCGTCCTCCAGGCATCTATCAATTGGTCTTTAAATAGAAGGGATTTAATTTTTTTCAGCGCCGTGGGAGACAGCTGGGACATCCCGCGGGAAGTATCCATCGCGGGGTCCAGGACCACATTGAAATCCCCACCCAGCAGGAGAACACCCTCCGAAAATGGCGCAAGCTTCCCAAGGGTAGAGCGCAAGAACTTGTATTTGTTAACATTAGGGGAATAACATGTGGCCAACGTCACTTTTAAGGAGAAAAGGGTGCCCTTAACGAAGAGGAATCTCCCCTCTGGATCCAGGAGCGTCTCAGAGTGAGTCCACGGCAAGGCCCCCGCCAACAAGATAGCCACCCCCCTAGTCTTGGAATCGGGGGACAGGCAGAGGTATTGGGTTTTAAAGGAGCGGTTGGTGAGGTTGTGTGGCCGTCCCTCCTTCAGGTGTGTCTGAAGGCGATCTGCGTACGTAGACGCCCTAGTTCCCGCAGTACAATGGATCTCTTAAAAGGGGAATTAAGCCCCTTAACATTCAGGGAGGTACCCTTGACATGTCGAGATTAGGGGGAAAGAGAGGGGAGGGGAGGGGAGAGGGAAGGATCGGGACAAGAGGCCGGGGAGAGGACAGAGGACAAAAGACACGAGACGGGATCAAAGACAAGACCACAAGAGGACAGACACTAAACACTGAAACCGAAAATGCACGAACAAAAGAAACCTACGCGGGAAATACGGTTTGTTTCCCAAAAGTGAGCCCCACCACCCCCCGCAAGGTTGGCGGAAGGGGCTCGGTCCTAGCGTGGGAACGAGGCGGACCGGAAGGGCAAGAGAGAGCCCCTCCAGCCGACCCAGAGTAAGAACCATGAACCTCCCGACGGAGCCTTTATGACCCCCCGGAGGTCGTGACCCAAGGTGATGCCGATGCGCGTCCCAGCCGCGCAACCACCAGGCCGCCCCGCTGCAGCCCCGGCCCCCCAGCCTGCCCACTAGGGACCGGCAAGGGTCACCCGGGCGACAGCCGGACGCCCCACCGCACGAAGGAAGGCACCGGCCATCACCAAGATGCAAGACAAATATAAGGCCTAGGCTAAGTATAACAAGTTAAAAGAAACATAGCTGAAATGGCATGTTCAAAGTAATACAAAGTAAAGGTTAACATCTGACTTAATATAGCGAAAGCTTTAAAAGGATATTTTGCTGGCTGCGGGACTCGTGCCGGGTCAGGTCTCTTGCACCAAGGGGCGCGGCACACCCGGTGATCTTCTGGCTCCCCTCCTGCGGGCAGACACGCCGCCTCTGGCCCGTCGAGTTCCGTGCGGTGGACCATCGCCCCCCCATCTCGGGGCAGGGAGCGGCGCGGGGTCAAGCCAGTCCGGCACCGCGAAGGGCTCGGTCTCCAGGAAAGAGAAGAGATCCGGGAGGTCCGCCGGGGATCTCAACGCGAAAGTCTGTTGGTTCCTTCGGACGAGCAGGTGGAACGGGTAGCCCCAGCGGTAGGTACCGCCACAGTCCAGAACCTTAGCGAGGAGGGGCTTCAGGAGTCGGCGCATCTGGAGAGATCGTCTGGAGACGTCAGGGAAGATCTGGATCGACGCTCCGTCAAAGCATACCCTGTCTCTCTCCCAGGCCTTCCTCAGGATCTCCTCCTTGATGGGGAAGTGATGTAAGCGGCAAATAACATCCCGTGGGCGATCCTGGTCAGCTGGGCGTTGGCCGAGGGACCTATGGATTCGGTCTATGGCGATTTCCGTGTTAGGAGGCCGGCCAAGGATATCATTGAAAATGCCTGTGGCAATGTGCCGGAGCTGATCTGGGCCCGTCGCCTCGGGCAGACCTCTTATTCTGATATTGTTCCGCCTACTGCGGTTCTCGAGGTCGTCCAAGTGCAGGACGGCCGCTTGGGAAATGGCTCGCTGGGACGCCAGTCCCCTTTCCAGGGCCTCAATTCTCAGCGTTGTTGAAAGATGTGATTGTTCCAGGCCCGAAACTTTGGTATCAATACCCGCCACCGACGTCTGCAGATCCGAAATGTCCTTCTTAAAGGAGCTCTCCACCCTCAAAATAAAGGATTCCAGGTCTGCCTTGGTGGGAAGGGCTCTAAGCTCAGCCCTGATGTCGGCAAGCATCCCCTCGCGTGTATCCAGGGCGGGGGTAGGGACCATCTCCCGGCAGCCTCCTGAGGCTCCACGGTGGCCAGGGGATATTGCGCCTGGTTTAGCTAGGGCTCTGTAGGGTGCAGCCCCCTGACCCCCAACGGGGGGAGGTCCTCCGGTATTGAGGCGGGGCTCCCGGGCAGGGGAGACCGTCACGGCCCACTGCTGCGCCCCCCCACCCGGGACCAGGGCCGGGGGCGGGAGGGGACAAAGTCCAGCCAGATCGCCACTGGAGGACTCAGAGTCTGCGGGGTTCTCCAGGTCACCCGCTGAATGCCAGGAGGGAGAGGGGGCATCCCGCGTCTGGATGTTGGGGGCGAACCAGTCCCGGTAGGGGCCCTGCGAGGGGTCCGGGAGGGACGGAGGGGATCCGGAGCATTCTGTGATCAGGGCTTCAGGGGAATCTCTGTAATCCCTTTGGGGCGGGGTGTGTTGATCCTCTGGCCCCCCTGCAAGACTTCTGGGCAGGTGATGGGGCTCTATCCCCTCTGAGGCTGATGTGTCATGGGGGGGAGAGCTAGCCCATCCCGTTGCACCGGACAGGGCGCCTCCTCCCACCCCGTGCTCCTCCGGTTTATGTTTGTTGTGGGGGGCCACAGCAGGACGTCCATATAGTATCCCCCCACCGTCCCCCTCCCCACTCACTGAAGCCGTCCGCCCGCCAGTGCTCAGCCCTCCGCACCGGGCTTCGTCACCGCCGCTCCCCCGGCCCTCACCTGAGCCGACCGGCTGCTGCTTCTGCATATGCTGGGTGGGAGGGCGCCGCTGCGCCAGGTCTCCTCTTTCCCTGCCGACCGGAGTGCCGCCCTCTGGAGATCTGCATCTCCCTCCGCTCGTCGGGACCCGGCTCGTCTCTTCCTCAGCCGCCGCCTCTGCCTCCCGGGCTCCGGCGCCCGCCTTGGGAGGATCAAGTTCCTGGCCGCTCCCCCGCCGCCAGCTCCGCTCCGCACCGGTATGCAGCAGTTCGTTGGGGCCCTGACACAGACCACCATCTCGATCCGACGGGCCACACAGGTGAGGGTATTCAGGTGCCGGGTCGTTATGGCGCTCCATCGCTGCAGGGCCATCTACCGCCGCCATCTTGGGTTCCTCGTGGCTCCCGCTCTCAGGGCATTCAGGGGTCAGGAAGTCCCTTATTTTCCTTGTATGAGCGGGTGAGGAGGTCTTCCCCCCCCCCTTCCTCTTAGCCATGCCTGCTGCTAGTATCTGGGATCGGGCAAACACCTCTAAAATAGCGCTAAATTAGTCGGCTGGAGGGAGCTCAAAGCGACCACGTCCTCACTCCTCCATGTCCGGCCACGCCCCCCCAAGAACTTTTTAATTAAAGAACTTATTACGCTAGATCCCTTTCTCCTCTCTTGTTTCTATGCTGAATATGTGATTGAGCTGATTTTAAGGCATAAGCTCCCTGCGCCATTTGATGATTGGAAGGAGAACTATAATCTAATATATGAGAAGACTTCAGGAGTTATAAATAAGGTTGCTAATTAAATTTCCTTCTGGTAAGCGTTTAATTCATAAGGTGATGGGCACATGGCGGTTTGAATTGGATTGACCGTAGTCACTGTGGAATTGTGCATGCGCTTGTGGGACAACGTTAGAACTTTCTAAATATTTGGACTTTTTAACTGTTTGGATATTTTTGTTTGGAATAATCCTTATAACTGCTCTGTGCTATATTACTATATACTAGGTGCTTAGGAGCGCTGCTCCAACCGCAATCCCCCACCAAAGGGTAGGCAGTTTAGGCCAATGGTGAGCCTTATGGGATGCCCCTCCCGCGTTATGCCCCTTGCCCCCTGTCCCATCGGTGGGCTCCTGTTAGGCTAGCCGCTGCCTTCCCTCGCTCTCCCTGGTAGTTCCCGGGGGGGGGGGGGTGTATTTTTCACTGTTATGATTATATGCCATTATCCTTGTGTCCCTTGTGATTTGGTTGCACTGGTTGCTTTTGCCGCCGCCGCCACGCGCTTGTACTGCGCTCCGCGGTTGGCGGCGACATCGCCCCAGACGCTGCTGCGCCATCATTGGCTGGTATTCTCACGTGGGCGCTTTTCGCGCTCTTCGGGAGCGGGCCTTGCGGATGACGCTTTCTGCATCAGTCTCCGCGGCCCGCCCCTCAAGGTATATGCGGGTGCCATTTTGCTTCCCTTGTGCTGCGTGACTGGCGTTTTACCTACCGCGGTCCGTAAGTGCCCCTACGGGCTGGCTTATATTCCTAGTATGTCACACCCCCCACTTCCCGATATTCATGACACTTGGGAACCCGGCCTGTAGAGGGCGATCTTGCAGAGATGACATGGAAAAAAGGAGCCCCTCCTGGTCCATAAGTACTGGGTTCCTCCCACTATTCCTCAGTCTTTTCGTCTATGCAGTCGGCGAAGCATTCAGAAGATGACTCTCCTTCAAGCTGCAGGTAGCCAGGTTTGCCCCGGCCCTTTTTTTCTCTATTTCTGTCTGAAACTCTTTAAGCCTGTTTGGTTATATTGTATGCCTCCCAGCCCTGGCTGTGTGGTTCAGGCAAAGGTAGATACATACACCTTCTGGTGTATACAGGAGTATTACTCCTCCGTGAGACCTAAATGTGGGTAGGTGGCTTACGGGTTGGTGATCCCGGCATGGGATGCCCCTGTCCCTTTATAATCCCCTTGTGCCTTATGGGTGCATTTCTATCCTCTCCCCTTAGTCTCCTTTTTTTTTTTTAAATTCCTTATTTTCAGAGTTATAACAAATCAGTACAGAAGTGAAAAGATAAGCACAGTGGAGTAACTTTACAGAGCCAGCCAATGTATATGCAATCAATGAAGATACGCATGTATAAAGTTAAGAACCATTAACAAATGCTCATTTCTATTAAAAACAAGATATGGCATATGAAGTGTGCACTTTATTGTCCACCCAGTTCGGCAACAGACCCCCGCGGTAACCGGGTATCCGGCGCCTGCGGCGGGTCCCACCAACCTAGGGGGAAAGCCACAATAAGACCCCTAATAAACCTGCTCCGAAGCGAGCTGGCTCAACACAGTAAGGATCAAAGAGAGAGAGGGAAAAGACGAAAAGAGGGGAAAGGCTAGAAAAAGGAGCAAAGGAAAAAGGGGGGGGGGAGAGATGGGGATGGGAGGAAAGGATAGGAGAGGGATGCTATGGAAATCGGCTGAGCACGGTATAACCTCAAGCACTAGCCAGGGGTCCCCAGCCCCCCACCACGCATCACCTAGCCTGGGGTGGATAAAGTAGCAGGGGGAACTAAGGGTCCACCCGGGGGCCGACAGCTGTGAGCTGTCTTCAGAGGGACATCCCCCAAGTGGAGGAGAAGCAGAGAGGGTTCCTGGGGTACTGGACGGCCCACAATCTCCGCAGCAATTCTAGCTACAGATTGCCAAAAGGGGACTATCTTGGGGCAATCCCAGAATATATGAAAAAAGCTCCCCATCGCTCGCCGACATCTCCAGCATTCCGCAGGGGCAGACGGGGTTATCCTATGCAGTCTCTGTGGCGTGTAATACCACCGTGTAAGGCATTTATAGTTTATTTCTTGTGTCTTTGAGGAGATAGAGGTCTTATGAGTTGCTAGAAATATGTATCTCCACTGGTCCTCCGTCAACTGCCTGTTCAGGTCTCTCTCCCAGTCCGCACAGAAGCGAGGGAGGTCAGCGTCCTCAGAGCTCCCTAACAAAGTATATAGTTGAGACACTAGTCTCAGAGGGGGGTCCTGCTCAATCGCTAACCGCTCAAAGGGGGTAAGGGCTCTGGTCAGCGCCTGCCTGGGCCCCAGACTCAGCAGAAAGCGCCGGAAGGTAAAAAAAAGCCAATGGTCAAACAGGTGCGTGTCCCATCTCCCCCTAAGGTCCTCCAATCGCGTCCACCCAGAAGGTGATATGAGGTCCATCCCTCTTGGGATACCCTTTTCCTTAAAGGTCTCTCTAAGCTGAGGAAGAATGCCAATTGGGAGGGTTGGGTTGCGCACCATAGGGGTCGGCCACGGCGATATCTCTGCCCTTTCTCTAACGTTATCAAGAACTCCAAGGAAGGTCGCTATGAGCGGGTGATCTTTAACAAGTGTCCTCCCCGTACCGGTCACCCAGGCCGCGTCCCCCAGCGGGGTCTGCAGCCAGGTCGCCTCTAGGCCCACCCATTTCTTCTTCACTCCTTGGTGATGCCAGTCTATTATGCGTTGGAGATGGATAGCACGCCAATATCGAAACAGGTCAGGGCAAGCTAAACCCCCTGCCTGACGCGGCTTAAAGAGAAGTCGCATTTTCAATCTTGGTTTCCGTCCCTGCCAGATACATTTTACGAAGGTCGAATTCAGGGATTTAAAGTATGTCTTAGGGATATGTACTGGGAGGGTTTGAAGTAAATAGAGAATTTTGGGTAAGATCGTCATTTTAATAATGCTTATTCTACCCAGCCATGAGAAGGTGGGGAGATCCCAGTTTGCTAAATCCGTCTTAATTCTGGAGAGGAGGGGGCCAAAGTTCGCAGAGTATATCCCGTCCAGTGATTTTGTAACTTTAGTACCTAGATATATAATGGCCGAAGGGGCCATCTAAATGGGAATGACGCTTTGAGGAGAGCTTCCGTCTCTCTAGAGAGGTTCACCCCCAGGGCCTCCGACTTGTCATAGTTTATCTTTAAGAAGGAGAGTCTACCAAACCTTTCAAATTCCTTCAGTAACACTGGGATGCCCACTGTCGGGTTTGTGAGGAAAAAAAGTCTGCGTAAGCTGAAATTTTATGTATGGCTGATCCAGCTGCGATCCCTCGGATGTCCCCCTGTCTCCTGATCCTGCACAGAAAAGGCTCCATAGATAACGCAAAAATCAAGGGAGAGAGGGGGCATCCCTGTCTGGTACCATTCCTAATGTCAATTCGGCCCGATAGGGTGCCATTAACCTTAATTCTCGCCGAGGGGTCTGAGTAGAGGGCCATAATCCAATGTGCTCCAGAATCGCTCTAATAAATTGCCAGTTCACCCGGTCGAAGGCCTTCTCGGCATCGGTGGACAGCAGAACAGCCGGCTCCCCAGTCTGCTTGATCTTATGAAGAAGATTTAATACTCTGGTTGTGTTATCGCGGGCTTCCTGCCCGAGGATAAAGCCCGACTGATCGCCGTCCACCAACCCCGGGAGCAGCCCCGACAGCCTATTTGCCAGACCCTTTGCAAAGAGCTTAAGGTCCACATTTAGTAATGAAATGGGTCTGTAACTGCCACAGGCGAGTGGATCCTTCCCGGGTTTCTGTATCATAGTGACATAAGCGGTTAACATCTCACTGGGGATAGCGGCCTGGGCGGGGGGCGCCAAGAGCGAGGAAATGTGGGCCAAGGAGGGGGAGAAATTGCTTATAATATCTGACAGAGAACCCATCAGGTCCCGGGGACTTTCCGTTCGGTGAGCTCAGGACAGCAACCTGCAGCTCCGCCATGGAGATTGGGCTTTCGAGGGCATCTCTCTCCTCCCCTCTCAATATCGGCATCCCAGAGTCCTCAATGTATCTTTTTATCTGTGCTAAGTGGCTCTGCCTCGGGTCTGCCCCGTCAGGACGGATATTATATAGATTTTGATAAAAGGCCTGGAAGGTCCTTGCAATATCTGGGGTGTTATGAAGCTTTTTTTGTTGCTCATCAATAATAGCTTCAACATAGTTTAATGATTGCTGCTTTCTGAGGGCTCTCGCCAAAAGTGCACTGCTCTTATTTCCCCATTCGAAATACATCCTCTTACATCTCTTTATAATATAGGCGGCTCTGGAAGACAGGAGAGAGTTAAGGGCCGTTCTAGCCTCAGAGAGCTCTAGAAGGTTGCTCTTGGCCAGTGAGGCTTTATGTGATCTCTCCAGCTCCTGAACCCGCTCCAGTCGCTTCTGCAGCTCCTGCTCCCTGTCCCTCTTCATCTGAGTGGCGTGCCTGATGAGTATGCCCCTAATGACTGCCTTGTGGGCTTGCCAATTATTAAATGGAGAAGTGTCAGTGCTTTTGTTGAATTCAAAGTATTCCTTAATGGCCTTTTGAAGGTCAGCTACTAATGGATCATTCTGCAAAAGGGACTTGTTGAGCCGCCATGTCCATTCCCCCCTAGATCCCCCGGCTAGCCTGAGAGAGCTACAGGGGGGCATGGTCTGATATAACAGTAGTTTCTATTTTGGCGTCCGTCATGTGTGGCAGAAGGCAGTGGGATACTAAAATATAGTCGATTCTAGAATATGTGGCATGTACCGCAGAGTAAAAGGAATAGTCCTTAGTGGAAGGGTGACTAATTCGCCACGGGTCGCAGAGCTGTGCTTTCTGAAGGAGCTTTTTTATTTTCCGCAAGGCCGACCGTCCTGTAGAAGAATCCAATAAAGGGTCCAGCGCTACGTTTAGATCTCCCCCCAAGAATAATGGAGCCATCCTGTACTGCCATGAGCCTGTTCACAAAGGATTCTAGAAAAGCTACTTGTCCAGAGTTATGGGCATAAGCTACCGCCAGCGAATATTTTTTGTTATACAAGGAGCCCTTGAGGATCAATTATCTGCCCTGCCCATCCGAAATTTTGTCTGATACCCGAAAAGGGGTATTCTTAGCTATCAAAATTGCCACCCCTCTTGCTTTAACATCTGGAGCAGGGAAAAGGACCTGGAGGACAGTCTAGGGGCTCCATCACCCCTAAGGTGCGTCTCCTGTATGAAGGCGATATTTGCTTTATGCCTGGTCCGCTCCTGCGCTAATTTGGATCTCTTAATAGGAGTGTTCAGCCCTCTAGCATTTAGCGAAATCACTCTGAGCTTTTTGGTAAAAGGAGGGCTAATCACATTACTAGGATCAGAGCTCCGCATGGTACCGCAAATCCCGGGCGCTGTCACTAGCCCCAGGTATGCTATAGTTTAGGGAGGATGGATAGCAGGGACGGGGGATGGGGGGGTCAATGATAGGAAGGAGAGGAGGGGAAGATAGAGAACTAAGACAGAAAAAGAGAAAAGAAAGGAAGTATTGGGAACCGCCCTAACTCTGAGATCAGGGCTTGGTTCCTCGAACCTAAACACAAAACAATGACCAACGAGGTTCCGAGGGTGCCCTCCAACCACACGGGGGTAGCGAGAGAACGGCCCGGAAGCCCGGTGTGTGCGATGGTGGGGGATAGCCCACCCCCGGAATTGAGAGAAGGCAGCGACGCCTCCCCACCCCAAGGAATGGGAACAAGAAGCCGCCGCCGCCGCCCCTCAAAGTGGGGACCGAGAGGCCAGCCGCCGCTCGCAACAAGGGTGCGTATGACTCACGCGGGTCCAGCGCCATCCCCCGGCTGCCACCAATATCTAACACCTTAACAAAACAATGCGTATGCAACCCTGAGTTTAGACTAAAAGCAAAATGCTTAGAAACCAAATACTTGAATACTTGAGTCCGGGATTCGTCCCTCCGCTAAAAGGGAGAGAGACAACCAACAAGCCAGGCCAAGCAAGGTCCATGGCTCGGCCCTCCCCCCCCTAAATGGCCGGCGCCGGCCCCCGAACCCGGGAGGAAGGACCGCAGCCCAGGCACCACTCGCCAACCTCCACCCAGACCGCGCCCCCCCCCCAGCCACCGCCCAGGGAACAGCGCCGCCCACAAACATGCAGTGCAAGGACCTCTGTAACAAGCCATAAAAGCCCAGCATTTGAGACCACGTAAACAGGCAAATATATACATAGCAGTACAAATTATATAAGCGGGCATACGACCTGTCAGTAGGCAGTTCGAACTACCCGATCGGGGGTGAAAGCAAAGGGGGGGAGAGGTCTATCATATATAGCAATGTCCCCTACAGCATGGTGAGAGGAGGTGCATTGATCTCATCCAGCCAGGTTCACGCGTCAGGGGGCTGGATAGATCTGCGCCTTCTGACCTGTGAAGGATATGAGTCCAGGGTGGTACTCAGCCAGTCCGGGATCTGGAGAGGTCGAAGTCCAAACCGCTGAAAAAAACACTGGTAAATCTTCATGCTTGCGAAGTGCAAAGGTTTTGTCCCCCTTGGATGCAATCAGGGAAAAAGGATAACCCCACCGATACGTCACGTTGTTTTGTTTAAGCAACTCTAGTAGCGGGCGAAGGGTTCTTCGTCTCGCCAATGTAGATCTCGAGAGATCAGAATAGAAGTGCAACTCCGCACCATCGAAGTCAAGGGGACCCCTCCTCCTCGCCGCCGCCGCTGCCATAATTGCCTCCTTCTCCTGAAAAAAGTGAACTCTGCAAATGACGTCCCTAGAAGGGTCACCCGGTCGGGGAGGAGGAGCCACGGCCCTGCGCGCTCGGTCAATCTCGAGTCCCCTTCCGTTTGCCCTCCAAGTAGCGTAGAGAAGATGCCTTGACGCGTAGGCATTAAGTCCTCTGCTCGGGTTGCTTCAGGGAGACCCCGAATCCGGATGTTGTTCCGCCTATTGCGGTTTTCCAAGTCCTCAAGATGGAGGGTCAGACTTTTGTTAGCGGCTTTTTGTGCTTGCAAACGAAGGGTCAGTAGTTGTATGTCTGACCTGTCTTCTTCCTGATTCCGCTCCACCCTATCCAGCCTGGAATCCAATTGTTTTAGATCTCCTCTCAAGAGACCAACTTCTTCGGATAGCTTTTCACTAATTGAATCAAGTCCTCTTTAGTGGGCATTGAGCGCAGGTGGGCCCATATTTCTGATAGCGTGCGATCCGCCGGAGGTGATCCTGATGTGCTAGCATCTCTCTGGGCAGGTTCTTCCCTTGCGGCCCCCCGGGGCGGGCTTCCCGACGGACCCGGATCTCGGGGAGGTTCCGCGGATTTTGAGATATAGCGGTTGAGGTCGCTTTGGTTGGCCGCCAGTGACCCCCTGGTCTGGGTCTTGGAATCTTTATTTTTGCTACCGCCACCCATTACGCAGAGGATCGGCTTTCCCGTTCGGCTCGTTCAACAGTGGGGTATCCCAAAGCACTGCGGCACTCCCTCCAAAGTGCAACCTAGCCGATGCTTAGTTGGATTATATCTGTGTCCAGATTGGAGCAATATCACACAAGGACACTCGGTTCTCCGCCGGAGATGACGTTTGCAAACAAAGCTGGCAAAGGGCACAGCGTTTCTTTCTGAAGGCGAGGTGGTTTAGGTGAAGTTCGCCTGGGGGCTAGGCAATTATGATATGGAGTGCGAAATTGGGTAGGTTTGGATGATACAGGATCAATGTCCAAATTGGAACAATATTGCACACAAACACCTGAGTCCCTGTAGATAGAGATAGGGGGGGGCCACGGGCAGGACGTTCCTGTATAAGCAGGTGCAGCTTAAATAGAGCTCATTGTGGTACAGCAATTAT
Organism: Gastrophryne carolinensis; assembly: GCA_027917425.1. NCBI lineage: Eukaryota > Metazoa > Chordata > Amphibia > Anura > Microhylidae > Gastrophryne > Gastrophryne carolinensis. The sequence goes on from CM051243.1 coordinate 115,467,471, forward strand.
GGCAGGAGGCAAAATTCTCATCAACTTCCAAGATTTCCCGGTGGGGGTAATATCCTGGGCAGGAAGCAAAGCCCAGCTTGAAAATGAGCAGCAGAGAGCTGGCTATGGGGAGCTCCCAGCAATCCAGAGCCACAGCAATATGAGGCAAGGGAGGGGTGGCTGGGGCCCACAAGATGACGTCGGGGTGGTGCCCTCAGGCTCTGTGCTATATCCCAGGGGTGGAGGGGTATTGTGGTTGCAAGGGGGACCAGGCAGGGCCCTGCTCTCTTATATGAAGGTGGCAAGATGGCGGCCGCCCCTCTGGCCGGCCCGCCGACAGTCCCGCTCCTGTCGCCGTTAGCTGTGAAGTCGGGTGGGGGGGGGGAAGGAGACCACGATGAAGAGGGGTCCACCCCACTGATGCCCCGGGCACGTCGCCGAATGCAGCCTCGCCGCTCACCTTGGGTCCGGAGCACAGGCTGTTACTAGCTGCGGCATCTCCTCTGTTCGCCGCCCGCAACCCCGCCGCTCACCTCCAGACCGGAGCTTAGTGCAGATCAATCCAGGCGACTCCTCCGCACCGCTGCCTGCACGCTGCAAAACGGGCGCTTCTGCCCCTCCAACTCCACTTGAGACAGATCCTCCTGCTGCAGGACGTTTTCCCCTCACCTCCCAGGTTCCCTTAGTCTCCTTTAACCCTGCTGGGAAAAAAGGAGGGGGGAAGGGGGGGGGGCGTTATCTGGGCTTATTTGTCACCATGCACACAAAAAAAAAAGAGATATATAAAATAAGTCTTTATTTCTTATTTTTATTATGTATGTTTTACTATACTATTTAATAGGAAATGTTTTCTTTAGATTTTCCTATCTCTGTCTAGGCAGCGTTTTTTGCTTTCCTATTAAAGCTCTTTGTTTTCTGGCTGTGTTCAGATTTGAATTTTCCCTCCATTTTTGGCCATGTGATCCTGGAAGTGGGTGGGGCTTAGGCATGCTTTTATTCAGAGAGCACCTGGTATGCTCTGTTTGACTTCCTGTTTCCTTCTTCCATGTGGCCTTACCTCAGCTTATTGCATGGGCTGTGAGTACCCTTCAGCTTGGCTGAAGGGAGTTTTTTTCTGTCATTTATTTATATTGTGTGCATTTGGTGACTTTTTTTGTTTTCTCTGTAGGTAGAAACTCCTTATTTAAAAAGGGGTTTCTCCTGGTCCTTATATAAAAAAAAAAAAGCCCTTATTTGGGGGTCCATTTGTGTTAATATCCTCCCACTTGGGACTATTTAAAGGGGCATACCGGGTAGCAATTGTGTAAATCCCATATATACTTGGTGACTATAATCAATTATAGTATAATACTAAACACCATATGGAGGCATCCCAGGATAACGGACATGCAATTCCCCTGTGCTTAATTTATCCAATTCTTCTGTTTTGCATTCTCCTGAATCCACTACACTTAAAGATGGAGAGGATAAGCGTATTGATCAAATGGCGTGCCACGCTTTTTCCAGTGTGGGCTCGGCCTTGCTGCCTGTTGGTGCTTCGGCACTCATGGCTATTAGGTCTGTTGTGAGAGACCTAATGAATTACTCAGGGCTTGATCCAGCCTCTGATGAGTACGCCGCTTTTAAGCGATGTGAGATGTTTGCATCTTTTGTACTTTCTGCCTTAGGTGATACTCTGCTCATGTGCAGCAGAACCTCTGCCTTGTTAGTCGCCATCCGGCGGTCAGTATGGTTGCGGCAGTGGGCAGCTGATATTGTTGCCAAGAAATCGCTTACAGTGCTCCCTTTTGTGGGATTGCGCCTCTTTGGAGAAAGAATTGGATTCTGTCACTAAAGGAGGTAAATTACCTCAGCGTAAGAAACAACTTCCTTTCGTGGAATAGAGGAAAGGGACGTGGCCATCCAAGTCAGAATTGGGGGTCCAAAACCAAATCTGCCACTAAGCCTGCTCAACAATGGGGGGACGGCTGCGGTTCTTCTTCCAGGTCTGGGTTCAGGAGGTATCAGAAAATTGGGTTCTGGAAGTAGTCTCTTCCGGTTACTAACTGGAATTCGAGTCCCGGCCTCCTCCCAGATTTTTCATGTCCCGGATGCCGTCAGATCCGGCAATTGCGCACGGACTACGGGCAGCAGTAGCGAATCTGTTAAACATGGCTGTTATCGGCCTAGTGCCTCCAGCGGAAAGGGGTTTGGGGTTTACTCCAACCTATTCACGGTACCAAAAAAGGACGGCTCTGTTCGGCCTATCCTAGACCTAAGGAGACTCAATCAATTTATCCGTTTCGGAAAATTCCGCATGGAGTCTCTGCGATCAACGATCGATGCTCTCAGTTAGGGGAACTTCATGACATCCATAGACATCAAGGATGCTTATTTGCACATTCCTATTTTCCAGGTCACCAGAGATTTCTCAGGTTCTCGACAGAAGACCAGCATTATCAATTTGTGGCCCTGCCATTCGGCCTTACCTCGGCCCCAAGAGTCTTTACCAAGATGCTGGCAGGAGTGATGGCTATATTCAGGGTCCAGGGCATCCACATTGTGCCTTTTCTGGACGATCTTCTTATCGCGGCCTCCTCCCTCAAACAATCAGAGTTGGACACCAGGACGGTCGTCTCTACGCTAGAGAGGTTCGGATGGGTAATAAGTTACCCCAAATCCTCTCTCTGTCCGTCCAGGGAAATCCCCTTCCTGGGCCTGATTCTGGATACATTTCAGGCCAGGGTTTTTCTTCCTCAGTCCAAAATGGTTCTGATTCAGGACTTGATTCGTCTATTCTTGTCCAACCCTCGTCAGTCTATCCGTCTAGGGATGAGACTAGTGGGGTTGATGGTAGCTGCATTCGAGGCAGTCCCGTTTGCCCAGTTTCACAATGTCACGCTCGGGGTAACTCCAGCCCTCTTAATAAGCTCACAACCCCCAATCTCCACAGCCAGCTTCACCTGTAGGAGCCCCCGCTTGCCGGGACGCAAGATACGCCTACCCGGGATCGGTTGCCCCCAGGACTTAATGGCTCAAAGGATGTAAGCTTATATGTGGGAGGACTGGAGAACCAATAGCAAGAGCGTGAGTGACGGAAGTCCAGAGACAGGCAATAGGTCGATAACGGAAAGGCAGAGATCGTAGCGGCACCAGGGGTCAGGCAAGACGTAGTCGGGGTTCAGGCAGAGGTCAGCAACTGGGGATCAGGATCTAGAAGCGTCAGTTCAGGCAAAGGTCGGCAACAAGGATTCAGGATCGAGAGGCGTCAATTCAGGCAGAGGTCGGCAACAAGGATTCAGGATCGAGAATGGTCGTACAATCAAATCGGCAACAGGCTAGACTTCACAGGAGTAGGTAACACAGGGTTCTGAGCGCTATCACAGGCAATTCACAACTGAGAGGGAATTGCCTTTATAGGAACAGGTCTGAGGGAAGCAGTGTACTGATTGGAGCACATAGGATTCCAAGGGTAATTGGCTGCAGAGCAGAAGAGGGCGAAGCCCTCAATCCCCTAGGATTCATTAACCCTTTAATTGATCCTCCGGCGGGTGCGCGCAGCACAGCGCCGCCGGAGGGCATAACAGACACGCGCTCGGGGCCGCGCGCGAGCACGTCTCCTGGAGGAGGAAGCGGGGGGCGTGGCTGAGCTGGGCGCCGCTCGAGCCGACGCTGCTCGAGCCGACGCCGCTCGGCGCGGCCGCCGCACAGTGACAGCTGCAGCTGGCCGCCTGGAGACGTCGCTGGAACGGGGATCAGGTAAGCTGTTCCTGACACTACCCCCCCCTTCACGAGGGGCCTCCGGACCCTCACCCGGTTTCCCCTAATTGTCACGATGGAACCTTCTTACAAGAGCCTTGGCATGAACATTCCTCGCTGCCACCCAGCATCTTTCCTCCGGACCATAGCCAACCCAATCCACCAAATACTGTAAAGAATTACGCACTTTACCTGAATCCAAGATCTTATTCACTTCATACTCGGGCTCATTATTAAGAAGAATTGGTGCAGGACCAGCAAGAGGAGCATTCTTCGCCGGTTTTAACAGTGAAACGTGAAAGGAATTAGGTATTTTCATAGTTGGCGGGAGTTGAACTTTAAAAGACACATTATTCAACTTCTTGACGATTGGAAAAGGACCAATAAATTTTGGACCTAATTTGCTAGATGGCTGACGGAGCGCAATATTTTTAGTGGAGACCCAAACTAGATTGCCTACTCGAAGAGTAGGTTCCTGTGATCTGCGGCGGTCGGCAAATTTCTTATACCTCAAACCAGTGGTCTTAAGAATCTCCTGAACGTGTGTCCAGATATTCTTCCGTTCTTGAAGCCACTCCTCCAACGCCGGCAGATTGGAAGGTGACCCTGAAAGGGAAGAAGCTCTAGGATTTTTCCCTAAGTTACAATAAAAAGGAGATACCTTGGTACTCTCACTAGGCGCGTTATTGTAAGCAAATTCGGCGAAATCAATAAATTCCGCCCATTGTTCTTGGGCATCAGAAACATAACACCTTAAGTATTGTTCCAAAGTTTGATTAGTTCTTTCCGTCTGCCCATTAGTCTGGGGATGGTAGGCAGAAGAAAGAGAGATCTGTATTCCCAACCGCGAACAGAAGTGTTTCCAAAAACGGGAAGTAAATTGAACACCCCGATCAGAGACTATATTGGACGGAATACCATGAATACGAAAAATATGCGAAGTAAACAGCCGCGAAAGCTCAGGTGCAGAAGGAAGTTTGGCCAAAGGAACGAAATGTGCCATCTTACTGAAACGATCTACGACCACCCAAATGACAGTATTACCATGTGAGAGAGGCAAATCTACAATAAAATCCATAGAAATATGGGTCCATGGCTCAGCAGGAATTTCAAGAGGAACCAAATTGCCACTAGGAGCCTTGTGAACTCCTTTACTTCGAGCACAAATAGCACAAGCGTCGATAAAGGCAGTGATATCGCGTCTCATGGTAAGCCACCATACATGACGACGGGCAAGCATAAACGTCTTACGGTTACCCAAATGACCAGCAGTTTTGGCATCGTGAAATTCGCGAATTACATCCGAACGCAGGTGCGGCGGAACAAACTGGCACCTCAAGGGTACATGCGAGATAGAGCATCAGCTTTAGTATTTTTTACACCCGGCTTGAAAGTAATAATAAAATTGAAGCGCGAGAAGAATAATGCCCAACGTGCCTGACGAGAGTTCAGCCTCTTGGCAGAACCTATGTATTCGAGATTTTTATGATCGGTATACACAGTTATAGGATGTAATGAACCCTCCAACCAGTGTCGCCATTCATCAAATGCCAGTTTAATAGCTAATAGTTCCCTATTGCCAACATCATAATTTTGTTCCGCGGTACTGAATTTACGCGAAAAATAAGCGCATGGATGGAGACGCTCAGGGTTACCAGAATATTGTGACAAAACTGCACCCACTCCCAGCTCAGAAGCATCCACTTCAATAATAAAAGCTTTATGAATATCTGGATGCACTAAGACAGGTGCCGAAGTAAAGGCCCGTTTCAAGGTTAGAAAGGCCTCACAGGCAGAGGGGGACCAGTTAGCAGTAAAAGCCCCCTTGCGGGTAAGGTTGGTAAGGGGTGCAACAACATGGGAAAAGCCTTTTATGAAACGCCGATAAAAATTTGCAAAACCTAGAAAACGTTGCAATTCCTATAAAGTTTTGGGTTGGACCCAATCCTGAACTGCTGAAACCTTCCCTGCGTCCATCTCCAAACCCTGGTTGGTAATAACATACCCTAGGAAGGGAACTGTAGTGACTTCAAACACACACTTAGACAGTTTAGCAAATAAGTTGTTCTCTCTTAATTTTTGTAGCACCAACTTAACATGGTGTCTGTGCTCCGGTAAAGAATTAGAAAAAATGAGAATATCATCCAAGTAGATGACTACAAATCTACCGAGATATTCCCTGAATATATCATTAACAAAATCTTGGAAAACGGCTGGCGCATTACAAAGATCGAAGGGCATGACCAGGTACTCATAGTGCCCATCCTTCACATTAAATGCAGTTTTCCACTCGTCCCCCTGTCGGATGCGAATCAGATTGTAAGCCCCTCTCAAATCCAATTTGGAGAAAATTCGAGCTCCTGTGACTTGATTGAACAGATCCCCAATCAAGGGTAAGGGGTATCGGTTTTTTACAGTGATCTTATTCAAGGCTCGATAATCTATGCACGGTCTCAAGCCACCATCTTTTTTCTCTACAAAAAAGAACCCGGCCCCAGCAGGCGAGGTAGAGGGACGGATAAATCCTTTCCTAAGATTTTCGGTAATATACTCCCTCATTGCTTGCTCCTCGGGCAGGGTAAGGTTATAGATCTTTCCCCTCGGGGGAATTGTGCCAGGCAGCAAGTCAATGGGGCAGTCATAGGACCGATGTGGAGGAAGAGTATCAGCAGAGCGTTCAGAGAATACATCGATCCAATCAGCGTATGGCTGAGGTAATTCCTGTGGTAAGACTTGAACGCTTCTGAGGCCTGTATTAAAACAGTGACCTTTACAGTGGTCACTCCACTTGACCAACTCCCCAGCCCGCCAATCTAACACCGGGTTATGGAGTTGCAACCAGGGGTATCCCAAAACCACCGGAGTTTCCAGACAATCAAAAATAAAGAATTCTAAGAATTCAGAGTGAGAAGAGCCGACAACTAGTCTGAGAGGTGGGGTCTTGGTATTTATAGGACCTCCCTGGATTGCCTTTCCATTGATAGCTAAAACTTGTAGGGATCTTTCAAGAGGAACTACAGGGATCCCTAAGGTGGAGATCATGCTCCTGTCCAAAAAGTTTCCAGCCGCACCACTGTCTATGAAGTCGCAAACTGTCTGCTTAGAGGACCCCCAAAACAAATCAATAGGTACAAGCATCTTATTCTGGCGAGAGTTACAAACTGACTCGCCCAGATCAGTACTCTCTACCTGGTCTGGGTGCGGAAGTTTTCTGCCGGTTTCCCCTTGTTGGGACAGGACCCTGCAAAATGACCAGAATTCCCGCAATACAGGCATAACCCCTCGGATCGCCTACGCTGTTTCTCCTCTTGGGATAAGCGGGTTCTCCCTAATTGCATAGGTTCTTCCTGGGAAGTTGATGAGGTATTTTCTCCACGGGGAACCGGGGATCTATGACTCTGGACTGGTCTAAAGGACGTGGGAGCCCCGACTCTCTCCCTGGCCCTTTCTCTAAGACGTCGGTCTATTTTAATGGAGACCTGCATTAATTGATCTAGGTCCGCTGGCGGGGGAAAATTGACTAAGGCATCCTTGATGCTATCCGACAGTCCCACCCTGAACTGACTACACAAAGCTGGATCGTTCCACCTAGCTTCGATAGCCCAGCGGCGGAATTCAGCACAGTAGTCTTCAGCCGAATTCCGTCCTTGTTTTAAGGCCCGAAGCCTATTCTCTGCGGTAGACTGTATATCTGGATCGGCGTATAAAACGCCCATAGCATTGAAGAAGGCAGTCACTGATTGTAGAGCAATGTCATGGGACGGTAAACTAAAGGCCCAGGACTGTGGGTCTCCTTGAAGCAAGGAAATGACTAGGCCTACTCGTTGGACCTCTGTGCCAGAGGAGATAGGTCTTAACTTAAAATATAGTTCGCAGGCATTCTTGAAATTGGAAAATTTTGCTTGTTCTCCAAAAAATTTCTCAGGCAGTGTAATCTTAGGTTCGGAGAAATGAGGTGGTACAGAGGAAGTTGGCACTTGACGAGATTCCTGAGTGGCCACTCTTTGAGCGAGTTGGTTGATCGCTGTGGCCATAGCTTGCACCTGCTGTACCAGGTCATCCATTTTTGGGCCTGTGATAATGTCACGCTCGGGGTAACTCCAGCCCTCTTAATAAGCTCACAACCCCCAATCTCCACAGCCAGCTTCACCTGTAGGAGCCCCCGCTTGCCGGGACGCAAGATACGCCTACCCGGGATCGGTTGCCCCCAGGACTTAATGGCTCAAAGGATGTAAGCTTATATGTGGGAGGACTGGAGAACCAATAGCAAGAGCGTGAGTGACGGAAGTCCAGAGACAGGCAATAGGTCGATAACGGGAAGGCAGAGATCGTAGCGGCACCAGGGGTCAGGCAAGACGTAGTCGGGGTTCAGGCAGAGGTCAGCAACTGGGGATCAGGATCTAGAAGCGTCAGTTCAGGCAAAGGTCGGCAACAAGGATTCAGGATCGAGAGGCGTCAATTCAGGCAGAGGTCGGCAACAAGGATTCAGGATCGAGAATGGTCGTACAATCAAATCGGCAACAGGCTAGACTTCACAGGAGTAGGTAACACAGGGTTCTGAGCGCTATCACAGGCAATTCACAACTGAGAGGGAATTGCCTTTATAGGAACAGGTCTGAGGGAAGCAGTGTACTGATTGGAGCACATAGGATTCCAAGGGTAATTGGCTGCAGAGCAGAAGAGGGCGAAGCCCTCAATCCCCTAGGATTCATTAACCCTTTAATTGATCCTCCGGCGGGTGCGCGCAGCACAGCGCCGCCGGAGGGCATAACAGACACGTGCTCGCGGCCGCGCGCGAGCACGTCTCCTGGAGGAGGAAGCGGGGGGCGTGGCTGAGCTGGGCGCCGCTCGAGCCGACGCTGCTCGAGCCGACGCCGCTCGGCGCGGCCGCCGCACAGTGACAGCTGCAGCTGGCCGCCTGGAGACGTCGCTGGAACGGGGATCAGGTAAGCGGTTCCTGACACACATAAGGGCGCTTCAGCTCTTCCTCTTGGCAAAGTGTGATAGGTGCCCACTATCATTGAATCAGACTTGTCTATTGTCTCCCCACGTTTTGCAGTCCCTTCAGTGGTGGTTAATATCGCACAACCTCCAGCAGGGCAAGTCATTTCTGACTCCGCGTTGGGAACTGGTTACCACGGATGCCAGCCTGGTGGGCTGGGGGGGCTTCTGGAAGAAGCATCAGTTCCAAGGATTGTGGGGGCCTCAGGAGGCTCATTCTCCAATCAATGTATTAGAGCTTCGGGCCATATGTCTTGTTCTACTGACCCATTTCTTACAGGGTCTGCCAGTTCAGATTTGGTCAACCGAACAGCTGTTGCATACATCAATCACCAGGGAGGGACTCTCAGTTGGGGTGCCCTCCGGGAAGTGTCTCTGATCCTTCAGTGGGCAGAGATCAATGTTTCCTGCATATCAGCAGTTTACATTCCGGGGATAGAGAATGTGGAGGCAGGCTCCCTGAGCAGGGGATGTTCTCGCCAGGGAGAATGGTCTCTCAATCCAAGGGTCTTTTAGTTCCTCTGTCACAAGTGGGGGACTCCACAGTTGGACCTGTTTGCTTCTCGTCACAATCACAAACTGCCAGCTTTTGTGTCTCTATCCCAGGATCCTCTGGCAGTGGCATTGGATGCCATGTCTCTGGCCTGGAAGGATCTGGGGTTCCTATATCTGTTTCCCCCATTCTCCATGATCAGCAAGGTGGTGCGCAAGCTAGCACTGGAGGAGGTGCCAGCAATTCTGGTGGCGCCAAGGTGGCCAAGACGTCTGTGGTACTCAGACGTCGTAAGGCTGGCAGTGGATCATGTCCATCTGCCTCTTCTTCCAGATCTCGTCACTCAGGGTCAACTTTGTTACCCCAATTTACAAAGGCTGGCTTTGACGGCATGGCTGCTGAAGTCTCCATCTTGAAAGAAGAAGGTCTTTCTGATGCGGTTATTCAGACTCTTATTAGAGCTAGGAAGAAGTCTTCCTCTGTCATTTATTACAGGACTTGGCGGTCCTATATTTATTGGTGTGAATCCAGGGCTTTGCCCTGTAGAGAATTTTCTATTCCTAGAATTCTGGAATATCTGCAACGAGGTCTGGATATGGGATTACAGATTAGTACTTTGAAAGGGCAAGTCTCTGCCTTGGCAATTTTCTTTCAAGGATCGTTTGCTCTTCATCCTTTGGTTAAGACTTTTTTCCAAGGAGTCGCGCATGTGCGGCCTCCCAGAAAACCTTTACTTCCTGTTTGGATCTTAATTTGGTGCTTTCGGCTATGCAAGCTGCTCCCTTTGAGTCATTGCAGGATATTCCTCTTCCTATTCTTATTCAGAAGGTTGCCTTTTTGGTTGCTATTACCTCTGTCCGCCGAGTTTCTGAACTGGCGGCTTTGTCTATTCAAGCCCCTTATTTTGAGAGGCATCAAGATAAGGTTGTTTTCCGTTTTAAACCTGATTTCCTTCCTAAGGTGGTGTCTGCTTTCCACCTAAATCAGGATATAGTTCTTCCTTCCTTGTGTCCTAAACCTAGTAACGACAAGGAAAGGGTCTTACATTCTTTGGATGTAGTTCGTTGTGTTAAGTATTATTTAGTTACTACCTCGGCCTTCCGCAAGACGGATGCCTTTTTTGTTGTGCCTTCTGGGCCCAAGAAGGGTTTTGCTCCTGCCAAATCTTCCCTTAGTAAGTGGATACGTCAGGCTATCATTGGGGCCTATATGGCGAAGGGGAAGGTTCCCCCTTTTCGTGTCACTGCTCATTCTACTCGTGCTATTGGAGCCTCTTGGGCTTTTCAGCACCAAGCTTCTGTTGAACAAGTCTGCAAGGCTGCGACTTGGTCTTCGGTGCATACTTTTTCTAAGTTTTAAAAGGTTGATGTTCGGGCCTAAGCGGATGCTGTTTTTGGCCGCAAAGTTCTGCAAGCTGCAGTCATTTAAGTTATGCATTATTCCTTGGGGATCCCCACCCATTATAGACACTGCTATTGGATGTCCCAAGTGTCATGAATATCGGGAAGTGGGGGGTGTGACATACTAGGAATAATACCATTTTGTGAGATACTCACCTGTAAAATGGTTATTACGAGTATGTCACACCCCCCACTTCCCCCGCCCTTTTTTGTTCGAGGGATCCTTTATATGGTGATTATTATTTCAAATAATTTTACAATTATTGAATATAATTGGCTCTTTTTGCTCTAAGGGATCCTTTATTTGGTATTATTATTTCAAATAATTTTACAATTATTGAATATAATTGGCTCTTTTTGTTCTAAGGGATCCTTTATTTGGTATTATGATTCTCATATAATTTTACAATTATTGAATATAATTGGCTCTTCCTGGTTCTGCACTGCTGTTTAAAAAGACTGAGGAATAGTGGGAGGAACCCAGTACTTATGGACCAGGAGGGGCTCCTTTTTTCCATGTCATCTCTGCAAGATCGCCCTCTACAGGCCGGGTTCCCAAGTGTCATGAATATCGGGAATTGGGGGGTGTGACATACTCGTAATAACCATTTTACAGGTGAGTATCTCACAAAATGGTATTTTTTTGTATTTCATGTATTGCTTGTTGCTTACAGGACCTTTTTGTTATGTCTTGCAGGCGGGTCAAACTTTTTTGTGGTTTCTCCTGGTCCTATCCCCTCTATTTAGTTTAACTACTTATTAGAGGCCTATTGCTTATCATTATCTCCCACTTCCCTAGCGGGCTATTGGGGCATGCTGGGTTGCATATAGCGTCAATCCCAATTGGCCTGTTGTGCCACGATAATCACCATATGGAGGCTTCTCAGGATAATGTGCTCGGGACAAGCCCGGCTGTGTACTGTGTGTGGGGTGTCTCCTATAAGTGACGATGTTAGGGTTTGTGTACCCTGCGCCCAGCAGGCACTTGCGCTGCAGTCTGGGTTACCTGTGGCTGGGCCTGCGCCCCCTCTGCCTTCGCCTCCCACCCCACGCTTACATTTGACTCCCAGTGATGTGCGCACCAGTGGGGTGGCTCAACCTGATTTGGCTACTTGGGTGGCCAGCATTGAAAGGCTTATTGCCAGGTCTTGCCAGCGTAAGGCTCCTGCTAAACGAAAGCATCTGGCACGCGGTGTTAACCTCTTTCCTATGGAGGCTGATGAGTTTTTTGACCTTGCCGGTTATACCCCCCTAGAGGAGGGGGGATTGTTTTCTGATTCAGAATCATCTGAGGAATAGCCTAGGGGTCTGACCCGTGGTCCTCAGGTGACACTGACAGGCTCTTGGAATATACAGAGCACTTCAAATATATGAGCCAAGTATGTCACACACCCCGCTTCCAATATTCATGACATGTGGGTTATCACCAGTAGAGGGCGAGCTTCTGCAGAGATGACTAGAAAAAAAGAAGCCCCTCCCGGTCCATAAATACCTGGGACCTCCCACACATTCCCCAGTATTCTCTGCAGGAGTCGGCGAGCAAGTCAGAAGATGGCTGTCTCTTCCTTGCAGATACGCCGGGTTCACACCCGGCCATCTTTGTCCCTATTTCTGCCCGGACCTAATTAATTTTAAACCCCTATGTCCCCCAGCCTAGGCTGCAGGTCCGGGTGAGGGTAGGATACACCTTAACAGGTGTACTTATAGGAGCCTTGCTCCTCCGTGAGACCCCATAACAGGGGATAGGCGGCTACCAGGTTGGTGACCCTGGTTTGGGATGCCCGTCCGTCTCATAGCCCTCGCTTCACTATTAAGTTGCAGCTATCGGCTTCCCCCCATTACCCCCCTTTTCCCAGATGGCAGGGGGGGCCTATAATCTCTCCCTCACTCCCCTCACAAAACCTTTTCACGTGACCAATGCTTCCCACGTCTTTATTGGGTGTGTGAGTGTGTGTGTATTATGCTTGTGTACTTTTTGACCTGGGTACTTCACCGCTGCGGGCCGTTCCTAGGCTGTGGCCGGCTCCGCAGCATGCGGGGGAGCTCGGTCTGCGGAGGGGACGGGGTGTGGTGCTTGGCGCGCCTGGTGCTGCCCGCCTTCTCCTATCGGCGCGCTCGTTTTTCTTACTCCCGTTGGCTGGTAGTGCCGTCGGCCAGCTTGGAAGGGGGCGGGGCCAGGCGTCGCCCGCGATCCGAGCTGGCCCGACCTTCGTTATCTCTTCTGGAGCCGCCATTTCTGTGCCTCCCGGGACCTGGTAGAGCGTGAGTGCCTTGTGTGTTTTGTCTGCTAGGTCATACAATCGTGTTTATTTAATTATGGAAGGGCAGAATGGCCTTTTGTGTCAGTGCATTCATGTATATATATGTGCAAATTTTTATATTTAAGCTTGGCCATATATTCGTTATTACCCGATCAATAGTGAATATAGTTCTATGACCTTTTTACATGCTTTATTCTATGCCATGTCTATATACTATAGGGGTACCCTTATTATGTCTTTCAGGTGGGACTATTTACTAGTTTACAGGGATTTTCTCCCTGCCCTCTGTCCCTCTTTCAAATTGGGTCTTTTCCCTGTGTGATTATAAATCCTCTCACTTACGGACACTAAGGGGCACCCCGGGTAGCTTCATAGCGTAATTCCCATTGATCATTGTGACTATCAAAAAATCACCATATGGAGGCTCCCCAGGATACTGGACTTGGGGTCCCCTCGGGACAACCCCGGTCGTGTGTGTTGTGGGGCATCCCTTTTGGGGGATAACGTGCAAATATGCATACCATGGGCACAACAGGTGCTTGTGCGGCAAGCCGGGCCTCGTGCGAACAGTTCTGCCCCGCTGGCCTCATCACCTAAACCCCCACGCCTGGTTATGACCCCAAGTTAGGTTGTCACCAGTGGGGAGTCGCAATCTGATGTATGTGCAAGACTGACCAACATTGAAAGAATGATTGCTAGCTCTGCCGCCAGGAAGGCCCCAGCTAAAAGACAGCACGTGGCGCCCGCGGCGCCGGCCCTTGATTATGCCGATTTGGAACCCTTTGACTGGTCTGATTGTTCCCCGCTTGAGGAAGGGGAACTTTTCCCAGACTCTGACTTGTCTGAGGTCGGCAGTACTCTGGCGCTGATGCCGGTCCAGAGTGCGGGGATACTGTCGACACCCATAGGCTCCATACTCAAATTTTTGAGGTACTTGCCATTTCCCCTCCTGCAGAGGCCCCTCCGCAGCGGGGGGAATTATTTTTTTTTTTATTTTATTTTTTTTGGACCTGCCAAACCCTGTTTGGAGTTCCCGGATCAGAAGCATTTTAACAATCTGATCCTTAAGGAATGGGAAAAGCCTAGCCGGCTCCCTGGTATTCCTCACGGTGGGATAGGAAGTATCCCTTTTCTGTTGAGGTGGTTAAACGTTGGTCGACACCCCCAGAGGTCGACGCGACCGCCCTGGGATTGTCCAATACTTCAGTCGTGCATACCCCGGTTTCCACTACCTTGAAGGATAGTGAGGACCGACGTCTAGTTCAATTGGCTTCACATGCCTTTGTTTAAGTGGGTTCGGCCTTGCGCCCGGTTTGTGCTTCTGCGCTCACGGCCGTGGCTACTACAGATCTAATTAGGGGCCTTTTTGGAAGGTTCCCAATTGGATCCTTACAGTGAGGAGTTTACAGCCTTGACTTATTGCGAGATGTTCATTGCTTTTGTCGTATCTGCCTTGGATGATACTATCCGTATGTGTAGCAGGACTTCGGCATTGCAGGTTGCTATACGCCGGTCGGTCTGGTTGCGCCAGTTGGCGGCCGATGTTGCTGCTAAGAAGGCGCTTACAGGACTTCCCTTCGTGGGTCTGCACCTGTTTGGTGATCGTTTAGACTCTGTTGCCAAAGGGGGTAAGTTTCCTCAACGCAAGAAGCAGCGCTGGTCCTTTCGGGGTTCCGGCTCATTCAACTCCTCTTTTCGTGGCTCGGTCAGGCAGTGGAACCTTTTTCACTGCCCCTACCCCAGGAATCTCCTCGGAATGCAGAGGACGTGCCCGACCCGGGACTTCCTGGGCTACTAAACCCAAGTCCGTTGCCAAGCCCACTCAGCAATGAAGGGGCGCCCTCACTCTTGCGGGTGGGGGGACGGTTGCGGCTCTTTGCTCGAGTCTGGACCCTAGAGGTTACAGACGTCTGGATCCGGGAGGTAATTTCCTCCGGGTACAAGCTGGAGTTTGCATGCCGGCCTCCTCCAGGATTCCTCAGGTCCCAGGTTCCGTCGGACCCACGGGCGGCACAGGGCCTTTTTTCTGGCGGTGCAAAACCTTTGGAATATGGGGGTAGTTTGTCCGGTTTCCCCCACAGAGAGAGGTCTGGGTTACTTTTCCAACCTCTTTACGGTGCCCCAAAAAGTTGGCTCCATAAGGCCCATTTTGGACCTGAAAACTCTCAACCGGTTCATTAGAACCAGGAAATTTCGCGTGGAGACTCTGCTTTCTGCTGTCAACTCACTGCGTCTGGGTGACTTTATGACCTCAATAGTTATCAAGGACGCTTACCTTCATGTGCCGGTTTTCCCGGGACACCAGAGGTTCCTCAGGTTCGTGGTAGACAACCAGCACTACCAGTTTGTGGCTCTTCCATTCGGGCTGATTTCGGCGCCCAGGGTGTTCACGAAGGTATTGGCGGGCGTGATGGCCCTTCTCAGAGTCCAGGGCATTCGCATATTGCCTTACCTGGACAACCTTCTCATTACGTCATCCTCTCTCCACCAGGCAGGGCTGGACACCAGGACGGTGGTGTCGACGCTGGAGAGGTTCGGGTGGGTAATCATTTACCCCTAGTCCTCTCTATCCCTGTCAAGGGTGGCTTCGTTCCTGGGCAAGACTCTGGATACCTTTCAGACCAGGGTGTTCCTACCCCAGCCAAAGGTGTAGGTTCTTCAGGCATTAATTTGTTTTCTTCTGTCCAGCCCTCGTCCGTCCATTAACCAATGCATGAGGCTGGTAGGACTGATGGTGGCTTGCTTCGAGGCAGTGCCATTTGCTCAGTTTCACATGAGACCCCTTCAGCTCCATCTTCTATCGGTTTGGGACACATGTCCTCTGTCTCTGGATCAGACTTGTGTTCTGTCCCCTCTTGTCCGGTGGTCCTGCCGGTGGTGGATGGACCAGAGGAATCTCCTGGGGGGCAGGTCCTTTCTTGCACCCTGTTGGGAGACGGTCACCACGGATGCCAGTCTGTCGGGCTGGGGAAGCTTCTGGAGGGAACATCAGTTCCAGGGGCTGTGGGGTCCTCAGGAGGCCCATATCCCCATCACCATTCTGGAGCTGAGGGCGGTTCGGTTGGTGGTGTCGCACCTGACACATCACCTTCAGGGCTTACCAGTACAGGTTCGCTTCGACAATCGGACGGTGGTTGCTTACATCAATCTCCAAGGAGGGACTCGCAGCAGGAGTGCCCTCCGGGAGGTGTCTCTGATTCTTACTTGGGCCGAGAGCAATGTTCCGTGCATCTCGGCGGTCTACATTCCAGGGGTGGAGAACCTGGAAGCGGACTACCTGAGCAGGGAGACCTCTGGCCGGGGGGGGCCGGATCTGATCACACAAGGTCAGCTTTGTTACCCCAATTTACAAACGCTGGCTTTGATGGCGTGGCTGGTGAAACCTTCATCTTAAAGCAACAGGTTTTGTCTGAAGCCGTTGTCCAGACTCTTGTCAGGGCTAGGAAGAACTCTTCCTCTAATATCTATTACAGGGCCTGGCGGACCTACATTGACTGGTGTGAGGCTAGGGCCTTTCCTTGTCGGGTGTTTTCCGTTCCTCGGATTTTGGAGTTTCTTCAGCATGGTCTGGACATGGGTTTTTCAATTTAGTACCCTTAAGGGGCATGTGTCTGCTCTGGCGTTTTTTCTTTCAGAGATTTTTATCTCTTCATCCTTTGGGTAAGACCTTTTTTTCAGGGGGTCACTCGTGTGCTCTCCTCACAAACCCATGTTGCCTGTTTGGGATTTAAATTTGGTGGTGTCTGCCCTTCAGGGTCCTCCCTTTGTAACAGTGCAAGATGCTGCACTATCCATTTTCACCTTAAAAGTTGCCTTTTTGGTGGCTATCGCATCTGTTTGATGTGTTTATGTGTTGGCGGCTCTGTCTATTCAGGCCCCCTACTTTGAGAGACATCAGGACAAGATGGTTTTCTGCTTTAAACCAGACTTCCTGCCAAGGGTTGTCTCTGCCTTTCACTTCAATCAGGACATTGTGCTTCCTTCCTTGTGTCCTTATCCTAACAATGACAAGGAGAGGGCCTTGCATTCTCTGGACGTGGCTACTTCAACATTCCGGTAGACGGACACCTTTTTTTGTGGTGCCCTCTGGGCCCCAAGAAGGGTTTGGCGCCCGTCAAGTCTACCATTAGTAAATGGATTCGTCAGGCCATTGTCGGGGCCTATACTGCCAAGGGGAGAGTCCCCCCTTTTCAGATCACTGCTCATTCTACTCGTGCGGTTGGGGCTTCCTGGGCGTTTCAGCTCCAGGCCTCTATTGAACAAGTTTGTAAGGCTGCTACTTGGTCTTCTGTTCATACTTTTTCCAAGTTTTATTAGGTTGATGTGCGAGCCTCAGTGGATGCTGTTTTTGGCCGCAAGGTTCTGCAAGCTGCAGTGGTTTAATTTTGTGCATTATTGCCTTTTTGGGATCCCCACCCTTGATGGACACTGCTATTGGATGTCCCACATGTCCTGAATATTGGAAGCGGGGTGTGTGACATACTTGGAATAATACCATTTTTTGATTACTCACCTGTAAAATGGGTATTACAAGTATGTCACACACCCCGCTCATCCCGCCCTTATTGTATTTTTGGATCCTTTATATGGTAAACCTTTTATTGTTTAAATTTTGCAATTGGCTCTTCCTGGTCCCCTTACTGCTTTCCTATACTGGGGAATGTGTGGGAGGTCCCAGGTATTTATGGACCGGGAGGGGCTTCTTTTTTTCTAGTCATCTCTGCAGAAGTTCGCCCTCTACTGGTCATAACCCACATGTCATGAATATTGGAAGCGGGGTGTGTAACATACTTATAATACCCATTTTACAGGTGAGTAATCACAAAATGGTATTTTCCCCTCCTGCTGAGGCTCCTCAGCAGCAGGGGGAGCTGTTTCATACCGTTAATCCACGCTTGCAGTTTCCTGAACAAGCTCACTTTAATAATCTGGTGCTCAAAGATTGGGAACGGCCTAGCAGGCTTCCCGGGGTATCTAAGGCTTGGGATAAGAGGTATCCCTTCCCCGCTGAGGTGGTTAAACATTGGTCATGTCCTCCCGAAGTGGATGCTCCAGTTTTGGGGTTGTCTAGAGCAGCCGTCATGCATTCCCCTGACTCTACTACCCTGAGGGATGGGGAGGACAGGCGCATGGACCAGCTGGCTTCCCATGCCTTTGCCGTTGTTGGGACCGCACTATGTCCGGTCTGTGCCTCTGCCATTACAGTAAAAAAGAAGGAAAATTGAGACCGCACCAAGCTGGATATTTTAATATTAATCTGCAGTGTGCACAAAGGGGCAAAATCAATATTGTATACAAGCAAACACACTGAAGGTCCCACACCTTCCAATACCCCCACTGCAATATATGGCACCACTGCTGAATCTATTATAAAATTGATGTTTATTTGCAAAAAAGAGAAAACTATACACACTCTGGACACAAAGGACATTTCATAGTCTATAAAGGAAGGGAAAAGGACAAAAAATGAAGGGGGGGTGGAAAAAACTGGTGGGTGGTACAATATTAATTAATAAAATACTGAGCTCTACTATAAATATACATAAATGGTACTACCTGGCTGGTACAAAATGAAAGTGCTGCAGTGCTTATAGGCCTCCCTATTACATGGGGGCAACATTGACCCAATTATTATTAACCACCTATTTAAAGTGCAAATAACCCTTAAACCTAAACAAACCTATATACATGCTAAGTAACAGTGAAAACCAGCCGGGGAGGACACAAGAAATACAGTTTCCCAAAAATAATCACTTACATAGCAAACGACCAACAGCCCACCGCCCCAACGTCTACGCGTTGCGTGACGTCACAGGCGTCACTTCCTCAGGACATACAACAACACATACACCTACCCGCTTAAATACTGGCCTGCCGAGCTCCAGGTGAAAAGGAACGCCCACCGACCATGATCCCCTTGATGAACACGGCGCACACCAGGCGTGCCCCGGCCGGAAGCACGCCCGGTGATGTAAAACCTCCAACGCGTTCCGGCCGGTGACGCGCCAGAGCTGCGCCGCATACGATGCACTGGAAAAGAGCCAAAGCCCAATACTGTGCGCGCACCGCACAGCAAGTGCTGGAGCGCATGCGCAAGGGCACTGCGCGAAGCTGCTGGATACTGGGTGTAATGCGCACGCACGCCACCCAGGCGTGCACTGCGCATGTCCCAACGGGGGGAAAGTACTCGGCGTGAGTTAGAAGAGGAGCGCGGACAGGTCAGTATGATTTCATATAAACAACTACATACCTAGCCATTAAATTAATAATACAGGAGTTCACTTTAATAATCTGGTGCTCAAAGAGTGGGAACGGCCTAGCAGGCCTTCCCTAGAGCAGAAGGCTTGGGATAAGAGATATCCCTTCCCCGCTGAGGTGGTTAAACATTGGTCATGTCCTCCCGAAGTGGATGCTCCAGTTTTGGGGTTGTCTAGAGCAGCCGTCATGCATTCCCCTGACTCTACTACCCTGAGGGATGGGGAGGACAGGCGCATGGACCAGCTGGCTTCCCATGCCTTTGCCGTTGTTGGGACCGCGCTGTGTCCGGTCTGTGCCTCTGCCATTACAGCTGTTGCTATCAAAAGCCTGCTCAAGGGCGTCTTAGATGGAGCCCCTGAGGATGCGAGTGGTGAAGAGTATTTGGCTTGTATGCAACAAATTCCTCACAACGCATATATTCTTTCTGCCCTGGATGATACCATTAGAATGTGTGGCAGGGCTTCTGCCTTGATGGTGGCTATACGCCGCTCGGTCTGGCTGCGCCAGCGGGCAGCTGACAACGCTGCTAAGAAGGCTCTTGTTGGTTTTCCCTTTAAGGGGCTGCGCCTCTTTGGTGAACGTCTGGACTTCTTTGCCAAGGGAGGCAGCCCCGGCCCTTTCAGGGTTCAGGTACCTTTTCTCCCTCCTTCCGTGGTTCCAGAATTGGACGGGGAGCTTCCTCTGCTGGGGTCCGTGGAGATTTTTGGGGCAGAGGACGTGGCCGCACTGGTCCCTCCTGGGGTTCCAAGCCTAGGTCCTCCCCCAAGCCCCCTCAGGCATGATGGGGCACCCTCACCCATCCAGGTGGGAAGGACGGCTTTGGCTCTTTGCTCACGTCTGGAGGCGTCATGTCTCAGACCGGTGGATTCAGGAGGTAATGTGTCCTCCAGTTCGGATAGCTCAAAACCCCCTGTCAGCTCAGGATCTGTCCCTGGCTGTTCAGAATCTTCTGGAATTGGGAGTCATCTGCCGTGTGCCCTTCAGGGAAAGGGGCAAAGGCTATTATTCCAATCTTTTCACTGTTCCCAAAAAAGACGGGTCCATCAGACCCATCCTGGATTTAAAGCGCCTCACAAGTTCGTCAGATTCAGATGCTTTCGCATGGAGACTCTGCGTTCAGCTGTCAATTCTCTACGTGTGGGGGACTTCAGGACCTCTGTAGACATCAAGGATGCTTACCTTCATGTACCTATCTTTCCAGGTCATCAGAGATTCCTCACATTCGCCTTGGAGGATCAGCACTACCAATTTGTGGCCTTGCCCTTCGGTCTCACCTCGGCTCCCAGGGTATTCAGCAAGGTGCTGGCAGGAGTGATTGCTCTGCTGAGATCTCGGGGCATTCGCATTCTTCCCTACTTAGACGACATTCTCATCACTTCTCAGTCCTTCCAACAGGCAGAGCGGGATACCCAGTGGGTGGTGTCCACACTGGAGTCATTCGGCTGAGTGATCAACCACCCCAAATCTTCCCTGTCTCCTTCCATGGTGAAGTCCTTTCTGGGCATGACTCTGGATACATCTCAGGTCAAGATCTTTCTTCCTCAGCAGAAGGTGGAGAGTCTTCAAGCGCAAGCTCAGCTTCTGTCTTGTCCTCAGGGCGGAGGACAATGTTCCCTGCATCGTGGCAGTGTACATTCCGGGGGTGGAGAATCTGGAGGCAGACTCTCTGAGCAGGGGGACCTCTCGCCTGGGAGAATGGTCCCTCAGCAACAGGGTGTTTCGCTCCCTGTGTCACCGTTGGGGTCAGCCAGATGTGGATATGTTTGCATTTCGTCACAATCACAAGTTTCCAGTCTTTGTTTCTCTGTCCCAGGACCCTCTGGCCTTAGCTATGGATGCCTTAGCAATGTCTTGGAAGAGCTTTCAGCTGCTGTATGTGTTACCCCCGTTTCCTCTGCTGGGCAGGGTCCTGCGCAAGATAGCTCAGGAAGGGGTGCCAGCCATACTGGTGTCCCCCTGTTGGCCAAGAAGAGTGTGGTTCGCAGACACCGTGCAGCTGGCAGTAGATCAGTACGCCCTGCCCAATGTTCCAGATCTGCTCACTCAGGGGCAGCTACGCCACCCGAATATACAAACACTGGCTTTGACGGCCAAGAAGAGTGTGGTTCGCAGACACCGTGCAGCTGGCAGTAGATCAGTACGCCCTGCCCAATGTTCCAGATCTGCTCACTCAGGGGCAGCTACGCCACCCGAATATACAAACACTGGCTTTGACGGCCTGGCTACTGAAACCTCCATCTTGATGGAAAAGGGGCTGCCTGCCTGGGCTAGGAAAAAGTCCTCCTCTTCCATCTTCTATAGGGTTTGGCGTACTTACATTGATTGGTGCGAGTCTAGGTCTCTTCCCTGTCGTGTGTTTTCTATTCCCAGGATTCTGGAATTTCTTCAACATGGTTTGGATCTGGGTCTTCAACTCAGTACTCTGAAAGGTCATGTTTCTGCTTTGGCCATTTCCTTCCAAAGATCCTTTGCTCAGCATCCCCTGGTCGTGACCTTCTTCCAGGGGGTTTCTCACGTGTGTCCCCCACGTAAGCCTATGTTACCAGTCTGGGACATGAACTTGGTCTTATCTGCCTTGCAGGGGTCTCCCTTTCAGCCTTTGCAGAGGGCCCCTTTGTCCATTCTTACGCTTATGGTAGTCTTTTTGGTGGCTATCACTTCTGTTAGGCGTGTTTCTGAGTTGACGGCGTTTTCCATCAAGCCCCCTTACTTTGAGAGACACCAGGACAAGGTGGTGTTTTGTTTTAAGCCAGATTTTCTGCCTAAGGTTGTGTCTGCTTTTCATCTCAATCAGGACATTGTTCTGCCTTCTTTGTGCCCTAATCCTAGTAACACTAAGGAGAGGATTTTACACACTTTGGAAGTGGTCATAACTCTGAAGTTTTATTTGGTGGAACAGCACTGGGTGGAACAGGACGTGCTGTATACATAGAATAATACAATTCTGTGATTACTCTCCTGTAGAATTGATATTATGAGTATACAGCACGTCCTGTTCCACTTTAATCCTTACTCCTGGGACATCCAATAGCAGTGTCCGTAAAGTAGGGTGGGATCCCCAAAAAGTAACAGCGGGCAGTTTAAATCACTGCCGCCTGCAGAACTTTGAGGCCAAAAGCAGCATCAGCTGAGGCCCTAACATCAACCTTGTAAAACTTAGAAAAGGTACGAACAGAAGACCATGTAGCAGCCTTACAAACTTGTTCAACAGAAGCCCAACCGCACGGGGTAGAATGAGCAGTAACACGGAAAGGATATCCTTCCCCCTAGTAGAATAGGCTCTAACAATGGCCTGACGGATTTATTTGCTAATAGTAGACTTAGCAGGAGCCAACATCCAGAGAGTGCAAGGCCCTCTCCTTGGGATTACCAGGATAAGGGCATAAAGAAGGAAGCACAATATCCTGATTGAAATGGAAGGCAGAGACAACCTTAGGCAAGAAGTCTGGTTTAAATCCGAAAACCACCTTGTCCTGGTGTCTCTCAAAGTAGGGAGGCCTGAATCGACAGAGCCGCCAACTCAGAAACACACCGGACAGAGGTGATAGCCACCAAAAAGGCAACCTTCAGGGTAGGGAGAGACAAGGCAGCCTCATGCATAGGTTCAAAAGGAGGACTCTGAAGGGTGGACAAAACCAAATTTAAATCACAGACCGGTCCCATGGGTTTGTGCGCGCGGGGGGGGGCGCACATGAGTGACCCCCTGGAAGAAGGTCTGGTCTTGACCAATGGATGTAGAGTGAAGGACCTCTGGAAGAAAACAGCCAAGGCGGACACATGACCCTTCAAGGTGCTGAGCTGAAAGCCCATATCCAAACCATGTTGCAGGAACTCCAGGATCCTAGGAATGGAGAACACACGACAGGGAAAGGCCCTAGACTCAGTCAATGTAGGTCCGCCAGGTCCTATAGTAAATAGTGGAGGAGGACTTCTTCCTAGCGCTGACAAGAGTACGAACCACCGAATCAGACAGGCCTTCCTCCTTCAGGATGGCGGTTTCAGCAGCCAGGCCGTCTTGCCCCAGGACAGAATCAAGGACACCTCCTGGAGGGCACTCTTGCTCCGAGTCCCTCCCTGATGATTGATATAGGCGACCGCCATCTGATTGTCGGAATGAACCTGTACCGGCCGACCCTGAAGGTGAGGAGTCAACTGTGCCAGTACCAACCGAACTGCCCTCAGCTCCAGGACGTTGATCGGAGCGTGAGCCTCCTGAGTGCGCCACAGCCCCTGGAATTGGAGAGCTCTCCAGTAGCCCCCCCCCCCAACCTGACAGACTGGCATCCGTAATTACCGTCTTCCAACATAGAGTTAGAAAGGATCTGCCCCCCAGAAGATTCCTCGAGTCCAGCCACCACAGGAGGGACCGCCGAACCAGAGGAGAGAGAACAAAGACCCGATCCAAAGACAGGGGACTCTTGTACCAGACTGAAAGGAGATGGAGCTGAAGGGGTCTCATGTGAAATTGAGTGTAAGGGACTGCTTCGAAGCAGGCCACCATCTGTCCCACCAATTGCATCCCTTGCCTGATGGAAGGACAAGGGCTGGACAGCGTGGAATGAACCAGAGCTTGAAGAGAATCCACCTTCTGCTGAGGAAGAAAAAATACCATTTTGTGAATACTCACCTGTAAAATGGGTATTATAAGTATGTCACACACCCCGCTTCAAGACATTCATTACACGTGGGTATACTGACCTGTAGATGGCGATCTTGCAGAGATGATATCAAAAAAAGGTAAGACCCTCCCGGCCCATAAATACCTGGGACTTCCCACTCATTCCCCAGTATAAAGATAGCAGTAAGATCAAGGGACCAGGAAAGCCAATTAAAACTAACAAAGGTTCACCATATAAAGGATCCAGAATACAAAAGGGCAGGGTGAAGCGGGTGTGTGACATACTTATAATACCCATTTTACAGGTGAGTATTCACAAAATGGTATTATTCTAAGTATGTCACACACCCCACTTCAAGACATTCATTACATGTGGGACATCCAATAGCAGTGTCCATAAAGGGCAGGGATCCAAAAAACAAGGCACAAACTTAAACCACTGCAGCTTACAGAACTTTGCGGCCAAAAACAGCATCCGCTGAGGCCCAAACATCAACCTTGTAAAACTTGGAAAAAGTGTGAACCGAAGACCAAGTAGCAGCCTTACAAACCTGCTCAACAGAAGCCTGGTGTTGGAAGGCCCAGGACGCCCCAACAGCACGAGTAGAATGAGTAGTAACACGAAAAGGGGGAACCTTCCCCTTGGCAGAATAGGCCTCAACAATGGCCTGACGAATCCATTTACTAATGGAAGACTTGGCAGGAGCCAAACCCTTCCTAGGCCCAGAGGGCATCACAAAAAGGGCGTCAGTCCTACGAAAAGGAGAAGTAGCCACCAAATAGTACTTCACACAGTGAACCACATCCAAAGAATGCAAAACCCTCTCCTTGTCATTGCTAGGCTTAGGACACAAGGAGGGAAGAACAATATCCTGATTCAGATGAAAAGCAGAGACCACCTTAGGAAGAAAATCTATCTTGAAGCGGAAAACAACCTTGTCCTGATGCCTCTCGAAGTAAGGAGCCTTAATAGACAAGGCTGCCAACTCCAAAACACACCGAACAGAAGTGATGGCAACCAGAAAAACAACCTTCTGAGTAAGCGTAGGAAGTGCAATATCCTGCAAAGGTTCAAAAGGAGGACCCTGCAAGGCAGACAAAACCAAATTCAAATCCCAAACTGGGAGCAAAGGCTTCCTAGGGGGCCGCACATGCGTAACCCCCTGGAAAAAGGTCTTAACCAGAGGATGAAGGGCAAAAGACTTTTGAAAGAAAAACGCCAGGGCAGAAACCTGCCCTTTCAGCGTACTAAGCTGCAAACCTTGGTCCAGACCATGTTGCAGAAATTCCAAGACCCTAGGGATAGAAAACGCCCTGCAAGGCAAGGCCCTGACCTCACACCAATCAATATAAGACCTCCAAATCCTATAGTAGATGGCAGAGGAAGACGTCTTTCTAGCCCTAACCAGAGTCTGAATGACAGCATCAGAAAGACCTTCCTCCCTCAAGATGGAGGTTTCAGCAACCACGCCGTCAAAGCCAGCGTTGGTAAATTGGGGTAGAGCAGTGGACTCTGAGTGAGCAGATCCGGCAGAAGGGGCAGGTCTAACTGATCCTCTGCCAACCTTACCACATCTGCGAACCAAACCTGTCTTGGCCACCTTGGAGCCACCAGAATTGCTGACGCGCCCTCTAGGGCCAGCTTGCACACCACTTTGCCCACCATGGGAAACAGAAGGAACAGGTATAGGAACCCCAGATCCCTCCAGTTCAGAGACATGGCATCCGCCGCCAGAGCCAGCGGATCCCGCGAGAGAGACACAAATGCCGGAAGCTTGTGATTGTGACGGGAGGCAAAGAGGTCCACCTCCGGAGTCCCCCACTGGTGGCAAAGCAACCGAAACACCTTGGGGCTGAGCGACCATTCCCCCCGGCGACATGACCCCCTGCTCAGGGAGTCCGCCTCCGTGTTCTCCACTCCCGGAATGTACACTGCCGAGATGCATGGGACATTGCCCTCTACCCAATCCAGTATCAGACACTTCCCTGAGGGCCCGCCTGCTGCGAGTCCCTCCCTGGTGATTGATGTAGGCGACCGCCGTTCGATTGTCCAAACGAACCTGAACCGGAAGTCCCCGTAACTGATGAGTCAAATGAGCCAGAACCAACCTGATGTCTCTCCGCTCCAGAACATTGATGGGATTGTGAGCCTCCTGAGGCCCCCACAGTCCTTGAAACTGAAGATCCTTCCAAAATCCCCCCCAATCGGACAGGCTGGCATCCGTGGTGACCATCTCCCAAAGAGGGGTCACAAAGGACCTGCCCCTCGTCAGATTGCTCGGTTTCAGCCACCACCGCACCCGGGGGGACATCAGAAAGGACTGATCCAATGACCGCGGGGACCCGTCCCAGGCCGCCAAGAGATGGAGCTGGAGCGTCCTCGTGTGAAACTGGGCAAAGGGAACCGCCTCGAACGATGCAACCATCAATCCCACCAGTCGCATCCCTAGCCGGATGGATGTGCGGGGGATGGATAGGAGATGCTGAGTCAATTCCTGAATCAGAAGAACCGTGGCTCGGGGGAGAAACACCCTGGCCTGAGAAAAATCCAGAGACATTCCCAGGAACTCCGCCGCCCTGGAGGGAGTGAGGCAGGACTTGGGATAGTTGATCACCCAACCGAAACTCTCCAGAGTGGACACCACAGTCCTGGTATCCAGCTGCACCTGACTGAAGGAAGACGCCATGATGAGAAGATCGTCCAGATAGGGCACGATGCGGATACCCCTGGCTCTGAGAAGGGCCATCACTCCTGCCAACACCTTGGTAAAAACCCTTGGAGCCGAGGTAAGGCCAAACGGAAGAGCCACAAACTGAAAATGCAAATTGTCCACGACAAACCTGGGGAATCTCTGGTGTGGCAGAAATATTGGAATATGCAGGTAAGCATCCTTGATGTCTATGGACTTCATGAAGTCCCCCTGACGAAGTGAATGGATGGCTGAGCGCAGAGTTTTCATACGGAACTTCCGGGGACGGACGAACCTGTTGAGCAACTTCAGATCCAGAATGGGACGGACGGAACCGTCCTTGGGCACCGTGAACAAATTGGAATAGAAGCCCAGGCCCCGGTCTGAGAGGGGCACTGGATAGATGACAGCCATGTCCACGAGACTTGCTACTGCCGCATGAAGCCCCTGGGCGGCCAGAGGATCTGATGGCACACAAGACCTGAAGAATCTGGGAGGGGGCCAGAGCTCTAACTCCAGCTTGTAACCGGAAGACACCACTTCCTGAATCCACCTGTCCGAGACCTCTTGGACCCAGACCTGGGAGAAGAGTTGCAACCGTCCCCCCACCCGCAAGGGTGAGGGTGCCCCCTCATTGCTGAGCCGGCTTGGCAGCGGCTCTAGGCTTGGAGCCCGACCCCTGCCCCTAGACCAGGAATCACCTCTGGACGAAGGAAAGGCTGAACCCCTGCCAACTCTAGCCCCACGAAAGGACTGAGAGAAGGAAGCCACCCCCCCGAAAGGGGCGACACTGCTTCTTACGCTGAGGTAACTTACCTCCCTTTGCCACCGAATCCAATTTTTCTCCAAAGAGCCGCAACCCCACAAAGGGAAGGGCAGTGAGCGGCTTTTTGGACACAAAATCAGCCGCCCACTGGCGTAACCAAACCGACCGGCGGATAGCCACAAGCAGGGCCGCATCTCTGCTACACATCACCAAAGTGTCGTCCAGGGCGGACAGCACAAAGGACAGAAACAAATCACAGCACTTAAGGTCGGCAAACTCCTCACTAGCCGGATCAAGCCCGGAAGAAGTCAACAATCCTCTAATAACCGACCTGGCAGCTACCAATACAAGCGCAGAAGCACAAACCGGCCGCAAGTCCGATCCAACACTGGCAAAACTATGACAAGCCATCTGGTCAATGCGTTTATTCTTGGTGTGCCACACACCCTGCTTCACTTCTAAATATTCATCACTTAATGGGTTAACTCGCCGCCAGGTGACGTAGTGCAGAGAGGAATTCTTGTAACGAGCCCCCTTCTGGCCTATATATACCTGGTACCTCCCTTCAATCACCAGTATTTTTCTCTCTGCTTGACGACAAGACAGAGGTTGGAAGTCTCCTGCTTACAGGTAGGCCGGGGTTTTCTTACCCCGCCACCCCTCTTTTGGTCTATTTCTGCCCGGTTTGAGTGTGTATACCTTAATGGTGGAATGGAAGCCTCCCAGCCTAGGCTGCTCACCGGGCAAATGGTAGATGGCACTTTAAGTGCCTAGGAGCTTATCTCCTACCGCTCGACCTCATGCGTGGGGCAATGCGGCTATCCGGCATGGTGATCCGGAAATGGGATGCCCCTGTCCCGAGGGTCCCCGTAGCCCCTTTCTCTCCCGTTACGGTCCCTTCTCCCTTCACTATGGGGGGGGTTGAGGGTGTGCTTTAAGTTTATGTGTTTCACTTGTATCACTTTATTTCAACGTGTGTGTGTGTTCATGTTATGCATTTAGTGTTATTCAGCATGTGTATACCTTTGGTTCATATGGTTTAGGTCTGCTTGAATGGCAGACCGCGCTGGGTAGGTGGCTGGCCGCTTTTCTTAACAGACCATTGCTTTTGTGGCCCCCTACCCCCTTCCCCCCTTCTCCCTTCCCCCCTTTCCCCCTTCTCCGCTGACATTGTATGTGCTCTATTTTGCATAGGCTGCTGCCTTCGCTGATGCAGTCTTTTTTTGTCCTCCCCCCCCTTCGCTGCCTGGGCGCACGTGTAGTGGCCCATCTGGTGTAATCTTCAGCTGAATGGCTGTACTGATTTGCGTGGGGGGGCGGGTCCCGGTGACGCGGCATTGGGGGCGCGGCACCGACGGCGGCGTCATGCGGCGCTTTGCGGTGGGCCCAGCATTCACTTCCCTTCAAAGGGGAAGTCGCGTGGGCGCGCGACCGCACTTAGTCTTCTGGCTGTGGCTGCTGGCTGCAGGCTTGCTCTCCGGCTGCTGCCTTCGCTGAGCCAGGTAAGCGGCCCCACCCGTTGGGGCCGTTATGTGGGGAGTGCATATCTTTTTTGTATTTGATATGGGGGGAGTCATATTTTATTAAGGGGCATGATTTTGTTCATGTTTAAAGGCACTTGGGTGCCATGCCTATATGATTCTTATACACGAGAGGATCTGATTGGGGTTTTCTTTTTCCTTACAGATCCCGGGATCCCTGCTTATGGTGGCCCTCCGGCTCTATGTTGCCTGACTATTTATTGGGATATTTATTAATGCATGTATATATATAAACTATATATAGATATATATATATATATAGTTTGTTAAAGGGGACCTTAACTTAAAAAAAAAAAAAAAATCCTCCCTTCCGGGACATTTACTAGTAAAGGGGCATCCCGGGTTGGCTTATGCCTTAAAAGTCCCAAGTATTGCGAATACCATAAATCACCATATGGAGGCTTCCGTAAATTCCGGATACGGTTCTGCTGAGCCCTTCGGGGGGTGCGTAGGTTGTGGGGTTCCACTCCCAGCTGATGTCTTTATTTGCATCCCTTGTGCAAAGCAGACTATTGTGCGCCAGTCCGTTGCTTCGGCTGCGGGCCCATCGCATCCTTCATCATCTCCTACCTCTCCCTCCCTGTTCCGGACCCCGCATGACACTGTCAAAAGTGGGGATTCGCATTCCGAGGTGGCGGCACAGCCCAGCCCCCGGAAAGTAGTGCCCGTTAAAGCAGCATTAAAAGCCGCTGCAAAACGGAGGCACCTGACTCCGGTACCTTCGGCTCCACAGGACGAGTTATGTGAGCCTGTGGAATGGTCCGATGGATCCCCGGACGAGGATGAATTCCCGTTGGAGTCAGATGAGCCTGAGGATCAGCTTGCGACTGACCTGATTGGCGATTGGTCAGAGGGGGTTGTTTTTGACACCCCCTCCATTCTGGCTCAAATGTTTAAAATTTTGGATTTAGATCCACCTGAGGCAGCCGCCCTGCCAAAGGGTCAGTTGTTTAAGGAGCCTCAGCCGCGTTGGGTTTTTCCCAGACAACACCACTTTGAGAGGGTGGTTCTTAAGAAATGGGAACATCCCACGCGGTTATCTGGAATTCCTTCCAGTTGGGAAAAGCGTTATCCTTTTCCGCCAGAATTGGTGAAGCTTTGGTCTGTCCCTCCTGACGTCGATACCCCTGTGCTAGGGCTCTCCAGCACGGCTATGGTACAGTCTGCTGAGACCACTGTCCCTAAGGATGGGGAAGATCGTCGGATTGACCAATACGCTCGCCATGGTTTTATTTATTCCGGGTCAGCGTTGCGCCCGGTGTGTGCTTCAGCCCTTCTTCTATTGGCAATTAAGTCTTTAATTCAGGGGCTGTATGAGGATCTTAATCCCGCTTGTAAACAGTTCACTGCGCTTAAGCAGTGTGAATCTTTTGTGTCTTATGTCCTGGCCGCTCAGGACGATGCCCTGGCTATGAGTAGCAAGGCAGCGGCTATGCTGGTGGCTATTCGCAGGTCAGTATGGCTGCGTCAGTGGTCAGCGGACACGGATTCCAAAAGGGTGCTCACAGCTCTCCCCTTTTTGGGGTTGCGTCTGTTTGGGGAGAAAATTGATTCAGTCGCAAAGGGTGGTAAGATGCCACGACGTAAGAGGCCTCGTGTCCCCTTTAGGGGGGCAGGTTCCGGTAGGCCCTCCTTTCGAGGATTCAGAGCGGGCAGTGGTGCTTCCTTTCCCACTACCAGAGGTACAGGTTGGACTCGGGGGAGGGGCCGTGGCCGGCCCGCTCAGTCCTGGGGCACCAAGCCCAAACCTGCTGATAAGCCCATTTAGCAATGAGGGGCTGCCCTCACCCGTGCGGGTGGGGGGACTATTGCGACACTTCTCCCAGATTTGGAACCAAGTGGTTCCAGGCAGATGGATCCAGGAGGTAGTGTCGGCCAGTTGCGACCTGGAATTCGAGTCTCACCCTCCTTCACGGTTCGTTCGGTCTCGGGTGCCCATCGTTCCTTTGGCCACGCAGGGGCTCCTGGCGTCGGTAAGGGATCTGTTAGAGATAACGGTCATCCGGCCGGGGCCGCGCTTAGAGATGGGCCTCGTTTTCTACTCCAATCTTTTCGTAGTCCCCGAGAGAGATGGGTCGGTTCATCCCGGCCTGAACTCTCATCAACACAGAGTGTTTCTTCCTTTTGCCCAAATTCACACGAGAACGCTTCAGCTATTTCTGTTAGCGTTTTGGGACCAGCAACCTCAGTCGCTGGATCAGTCCTTCCAGTTGTCCTCCCGTGTACGGCAGTCCCTCCGGTGGTGGTTGGTCTCGACCAATCTTGTGTAGGGCAGGCCTTTCCTGACCCCCCTTTGGAAAATTGTCACCACGGACGCCAGTCTGTCGGGATGGGGCAGATTTTGGAAGGAGCTGCAGTTTCAGGGGCAGTGGGGACCTCAAGGGCCCCACTTACCCATCAATATTCTGAAACTGAGAACCATCCGTCAGGTGCTTGCTCTCCTGACTCAGCACGTTCTGGGCCTTCCGGTCCAGATGTGTTCAGACAATCAAACAGCGGTTGCTTACGTCGGTCTTCAGGGAAGGACTCGCAGTCTGAGTACTCTCAGAGAAGTGTCCCTGATCCGGACCTGGGCAGTGTTCCATGTTCCTTGTCTCTCGGCGGTTTACATTCCAGAGGTGAAGAATCAGGTAGCGGACCGGTTGAGCAAGGGCTCTCCCCGTCTGGAAGAATAGGCTCTCCATCCTCGGGTGGTTCGCTCACTGTGTCTCCAATGGGGGACCCCGGAGGTGGACCTGTTGGCCCCTCATCACTATCACAGGCTCCCGAACTTCGTGTCGCTCTCCCAGGATCCTCTGGCTCTGGCAGTGGACGCCATGTCCCTGAGCTGGGGAGTTCTGGGATTTCTATACCTGTTTCCTCCGATGCCCATGCTGGGCAGGGTGCTTCAGAAGTTGGCTCTGCAAAGGGTGTACGCCGTTCTCGTGGCCCCAAGGTGGCCAAGACGAGTGAGGTTCGCAGACATCGGTCGGCTGGCAATGGACCAGTTCGTTCTGCCTCTTCGGCCCGATCTCACTCGGGGTCAATTGTGTTACCCCAATTTACCAGCGCTGGGTTTGATGGCCTGGCTGCTGAAACCTCCATCCTGAAGGAGGAGGGTCTTTCTGACTCAGTCATTAAGACTCTGATCAGTGCCCGGAAGAGGTCTTCTTCCATCACCTACTATAGGACTTGGAAAGCCTATATTGCTTGGTGTGAGATAAGATCTTTTCCTTGTAGGGTCTTTTCGGTCTCCAGGATTCTGGAGTTTTTACAACCAGGGCTGGACTCTGGTCTCCAGCTAAGTACGTTGAAAGGGCAGGTCTCTGCCTTATCTATCTTTTTTTCAGAAGCGTGTTGCGCTTAAACCTTTAGTTAAAACTTTTTTCCAGGGGGCTACGCATGTGCGGCCTCCCAGGAAACCATTACTCCCGGTTTGGGATTTGAATTTGGTTCTTTCTGCTCTTCAGGCTCCTCCTTTTGAGCCTTTGCATGATATTGCTTTGTCTACCCTGACTCAGAAGATTGTCTTCTTGGTAGCGATCACTTCGGTCCGGCGTGTCTCAGAGTTGGCGGCCTTGTCTATCCAGGCGCCTTACTTTGAGAGGCATCAGGATAAAGTGGTCTTTCGGTTCAAGCCAGACTTTCTTCCTAAGGTTGTTTCTGCTTTTCATTTGAACCAAGATATTGTTCTCCCCTCCTTATGTCCTAATCCTAAGAATGACAAAGAGAGGGTTTTGCATTGTTTAGATGTAGTACGCTGTGTTAAGTACTACTTGATTATCACGTCTCCTTTTCGTAGGACGGATTCCTTTTTTGTTGTGCCCCATGGGCCTAAGAAGGGTTTGGCACCAGCCAAATCTGCCATTAGCAAGTGGATACGTCAGGCCGTTACTGCGGCCTATTCTGCTAAGGGAAGAGTTCCCCCTTTTCGTATCACTGCTCATTCCACTCGCGCTGTTGGGGCGTCTTGGGCATTTCAGCACCAAGCTTCTGTTGAACAGGTTTGTAAGGCCGCCACTTGGTCTTCTGTTCACACTTTTTCTAGGTTTTACAAAGTTGATGTGCGGGCCTCAGTGGATGCTGTTTTTGGCCGCAAAGTTCTGCAGACTGCAGTCATTTAAGTTGTGCTTCACCTGGCCTTGAGATGCCCTTCCCTTGTGGACACTGCTTTTGGATGTCCCATTAAGTGATGAATATTTAGAAGTGAAGCGGGGTGTGTGGCACACCAAGAATAATACCATTTTCTGAGTACTCACCTGAAAAATGGATATTGTTGGTGTGCCACACACCCCGCTTCACCCCCACCCTTTTCGGTATTACCGAAGCCTTTATATGGTGAAGCCTTTTTTATTTATATCAAAATTGATTTTGAGGTTACCGGTGGAATACTGGTACCTTGTCTTTCTGCTTTTTAATATACTGGTGATTGAAGGGAAGTACCAGGTATATATAGGCCGGAAGGGGGCTCGTTACAAGACTTCCTCTCTGCACTACGTCACCTGGCGGCGAGTTAACCCATTAAGTGATGAATATTTAGAAGTGAAGCGGGGTGTGTGGCACACCAACAATATCCATTTTTCAGGTGAGTACTCACAAAATGGTATTATCCTCACCATCCTTGAGAGTAGTGCACTCCGGAGAATTGAAGACTGAGGAGCTGGACAACCCCAAAACAGGAGCATCCACCTCAGGGGGAGACGACCAGTGCTTCACCGCGTTCACCGGAAAGGGATATTTCTTGTCCCAACCCGGTGGGACACCCGGAAGCTGAGTCGGCCTCTCCCATTCCTTGAGAATGATACCATCAAAATGCTTTTGATAAGGAAATTCCAAGCGCGGCTTAGTCACTTCAAAGAACTCCCCCTTCAGCGGAGGAGCCGCCTCGGGGGGAGAAATAGCCAGGACCTCAAACATATGAGCCAGGACCCTAGCGGTATCCAAGGACTCCCCCTGGCCCTGCTCGGTATCAGCGCCCACAAATTGCTGATCATCAGAGTCGTCAGACTCCTCATACAACTCCCCTTCCTCTCGCGGGGAACAATCAGACCAATCCAGGGAGTCAAAAACCTCCCTACCAAAGGTCTGCGCAGCTGTATACAAATGTTCTCTCTTTGCCGTGGCCTTTTTAGCCACGGCACTGGAAAACAATTTTTCAAGATTGGCCAATCTGGCACACCTCAGATTGTGACTCCCCGCCCAGGACCACGTCACAAGGGGCACGTGTCAAGCGAGGGGGAGACGGAGAGGAGACTGGCGGAGCAGAACCGGACACCTGAGATCCGGTCTGCCGCGAAATAGACCGCTGCGCACAGGGTACACAAAGAAATACATAATCCCCCAAAAGGGATACCCCACACCCCAAACACAGCCTGGATTGCCCCGAGGGGGGCACAAGCCCAGTATCCGGGGATGCCTCCATACGGTGATTTTTTAAAATATATTTATGTGTACAATGCTCCAAGGGAATTTCGCAGTAATGCAACCCGGGATGTCCCGAGTGGGAAGAATTTTAAGCCAACTAAATGTAACCAGGGACCCTAGGACCGGGAGAATCCCCCTTTAATAATTTCAATGGTCCACCTCGAACACACAAAAAAACACATTCCAGACTATGCTGCAATGTCCCATAAGGGGTTAAAATAGAAAATCTGATGGCCACAGGCCACTCACCCGACCTTCGCCCCACCTAGCTACCGCGCGCAGGCAGGAAGGAACCATGGGGACACGAGGAGAGCAGAGGAGGAGGAGGGAGGGCGGGCCGGCGCGTGTTCACTTTTATATTCTCCCACATTCCTAGCGGGTCTTGGGGCATCCAGGGTCGCTTATAGCATAAATCCCTGCTGCATATTGCTTTGATAATCACCATATGGAGGCATCTCAGAATTATGTGTCCGGGGTCCCGTGGGGATAAGACGGGCTGTGTACTGCGTGGGGACCAACCCACGCTGACGCTGACAGAGCACAGGTCTGCGGACCGTGTGCTGAACAAGCACTGGCCCTGCAATCAGGTTTACCAGTGGCTGCACCTCGCTTCAATACACCTGTCTCCCATTGTTTAAATCTCACTCCTGATGAGTCGCACTTGAGCGGGGATGACCAGCAGGTGGTGCCACGCGGGCTACCTACGGCTGAGCAGGTGATGCCTGGTTGGCGGAGCGCTTGGGCGCTGGAAAGAAGCGGTCCCTGACGCTTCCTGGTTCTATGTTTCCCAATGAAACTGAAGAGTCTGCTGCTATGCAGGTCCTTGATCCTTCTGATGAAGGTGGACTGTTCTCAGGTTCCGGTTCCTCAGACGAGATACCTTGGACCCGTGATAATTCTGGCCCTGGTTCCTGGGGCCGGTGTGACACTGATTAATTACTTATAAAGATCTTTGGAGTACTGTCCATCTCTCCTCCGGGAGAGTCTCCCAAGCCCAAGAGGGAGAGTTTCCACACGGCGACGCCGCGCTTGGAATTTCTGGAGCAGGATCATTCCAGGCTCTTATATCTAAGGAATGGGAATCACCTTGTGAACTTACAGGAGTTCCGGGGGTCTGGGATTGGAAGTACCCTTTTCCCACTGATGTGGTTGGCTGCTAGTCAGTCCCTCCCGAGGTGGATGCACCTATTATTGGGGTTGCTAACCCTCCCTTCATGACAGCCTCTACTCATCGTACCCTTCGGGATGCTGAGGACCGTCTGGCTTCCCACGCCTTTTCGTGTGCAGGGACGGCTCTGCGCCCGGTCTGTGCCGCGGCCGTCACTGCGGTGACCGCCAGGACCCTTCTTAGGAAGATACTTGACCACCAACCGGAGGGTCTCCCTTGGGAGGTCTTTAAGGCACTGTCTGATTGTGATGTTTTTGTGGGTTTATTCCCTCAGCGATGGATGACACTGTTAAAATGTGTGCTAGAACCTCGATTCTTGTGGTGGCTATTCGCCGCCTGCTTGGCTGCGACAGTAGGGGGCTGACAATGATACTAAAAAGGCTCTTACTGGCCTTCCCTTTAGAGACGACGCTTATTGTGGCCCGGTTGGACCTTTTGGAAAAAAGGAGTAAGGCACCCTCGAGCAGAAGGCCGTCTCGGCCTCCCAGGGGCAGGGACTCCCCTCCCCTACGTTAGTGTCAAGCGCGAACCAGAAGTGTGCTTCCAACTTTTTTGGAGTGGAGACCCGCCCCAGGGGGGGCAGGCAACGCCCTGGGTCCTCCGGCTGTGTGAAGTCCAAATCTGCCGAAACCGCACAAGCGTGAAGGGACG
Source organism: Gastrophryne carolinensis (assembly GCA_027917425.1). Lineage (NCBI taxonomy): Eukaryota > Metazoa > Chordata > Amphibia > Anura > Microhylidae > Gastrophryne > Gastrophryne carolinensis. The sequence goes on from CM051243.1 coordinate 115,503,438, forward strand.
CCCTCGCCTTGTTGGGCGAGTGGACTGCCGCAGCACTGGGCTCCTATCGTAGGGCGCCATGCTTCTTTCAGGTTGTTACAGGAGGTAGTCCCCCCGGATGCAGAATGGAGTCTGCTGGGCGGTCCTTTTTCTAAGGTTATCAGGGTTCTTCTAGTCCCTGTTTTCCCTTCGGGAGTTGAGGCAGGCCGAGTTTGGCGTGTAGGGTCTGGGCTCTCTTGCAGGCTGGCCCTTGACCTGTGATGGCATCCACATTACCCTTCCCCTCCGGGATGAAGCAGTCTGACCCAAGTTGGCATTCTGGGGCCTAGCATTTATACCTTCACAGGCAGTTTCTGCATGGTATCTACCTGTTGGGCCGCAGGCGCTCTGGTCCAGTAGACCTCTTGATGCATGTGAGGATTTATAATCCCTTTTTAGTCCCCTGTGCCTTCAGGACACCTAGGCCACTTCCAGCCAGTGTTGAAGGTCCAACTCTGCGCATTGGGGTATTGTTTTTGGTTCCTCTCCTGCTCCCAGATGACTCACCAAGGCGAGTATGGGAGCGGTGTCTTGGACGTGCCCGTGTGGCGTCCGTGCCAAGTTCTACTTTATTGTCCTCCTTTGCTTCCTATTTTTGGCATCAGGCCGTGTTGGCTATTGACCTGTGGCTCCTTTCGGAGTCCTGTGGATTGGTGCTCAGGCACATCACTTACTTAGTGTCCCCTGGTTCGGTATCCCCCTACGGGGGGGCATTTAGATTGGTTCATGTTAGAACCTTCCTTCTGCTAAATGTGGACTTGTTATGGAAAGGGCCTTGCCCTCTTTGATGTCACACTTCCTTTACCTTGCAGCTGGGGGGCCTGTTGGTGGCGGCCCAGATGCTGTCCCTTATTCTCAGGAGCCCTTGGGCCCTGCGACACCTTAGGTTACGTATCCTGGACAGGGTTCCAGCAGTCAGTACGCTCCCCCTTGTTACGGGGGTTCCTTTTGAGGTTGTAAATTCAAGGAAGATGTCTGGGACCATTCCTTCCTTCTCTCTTCTCCCTGTAGATGGTCATCATGGGTACCAAGTCTTGCAGGTGGACTGGGGGGGTCTTATTTCTTCTGAAATCCCCCGTGGTTCCTAAAGGGGTCCCCTTAGGGGATCCATCTTCATACGTTTTTTTTTTTTTTTTTTTTGGTTGACACATTGAGCCTTTGGTGGGCTCTAATTTGCTGGACTACTCCTCTTCAGGACTTGTCTTTTTTGGGGACCCTTCAAGAAGGTTCCGGTTCGGTTCTAAGTGGGGGTTTACATCCCTTGCACTTCATTGGTATTAGTTTGGCTGGCTGCCCTAACGTGGCAGGAGGTTCTACTCTAGTATCTCACTGTGTCCCTACTGGTGTGGCCCTGTGGGGCCCCTTTGCTATTACAGGGACTCTGTCCTGGGTTATTGTCCCAGGACTCTCTGGCCTTGGTCATGAGGGCATAATATTGCTTCTGTCAGGACATTATATTCTATATGTCTTAACTTCTTTCACCCTGCCAGGCGGGGTTCTGCATAAGATTGCAGTAGAAAGGGAGAACCGTTATGCTGGGGGCCCTGGGTGGCCCAGCGGGGTGTGGTTCACAAATTTTCTGCTGAAGACAGTCGTACTGTATTACCTCTCAAGAGGGCTGTTCTGTCTATTCAGGCTCCCTACTACGTCGCCCTTACTTACAGGCCTTTTAGGCGATTGGTCGGTTGGCTTTTCACCCTATTGGAGATGGGTATCTCTGGGTGTCTTTTCTCTATTGGAGGGCTAGGCCTAGCTATGCCAGCTATGTTGGAGTATGCTGTTCTAGTCTGCTTTGCTTGGACTAGTTCTCTTTCCTGCGGGATGTTCCCTATCCCTGGGTCCTACAGAAGTCTAGTTCAATCTTCTGTGTTGCGCATTCCTCAGGGGTTGCTCAGCTGCATTTCTTAGGGAATTCTATGCTCCCTTTTTGGGGGGTTACTTATCCGGATGCCCTGCTAAGGGTTCCCTTGGGTCTTATCCGGATGCCCTGCTAAGGGTTCCCTTGGGTCTTATTCAGGTTTTTGTCTGAACTGTTCCTTCCCTCATATCGCTCTTCTGGGGCGGTTGCTTCAGTCAGAAATGTGCCATAAAGGATTGCTCTGTTAGCGGTCCTAGTCATATATATATATATATATATATATATATATATCTGTACACCATGGGGTGAGGGTGTTCCGCCTTACGCTGAATTGGGTCCAGGCAGTGTTCTTATTCGTTAGTCCAGACCCTACCGTCTCTGGGCTATTGTCTGGCTTACTCTGAGCAAAAGGGATCTGTATCCCTCATCAGGTGTTGGAGATTCCTGGTCTTCTCTCGTCCCTGGTAGGGATTATGCCCCTTGGGGCTTATAGGTTTCTCCATCCTTATGTACCGGATCTGATTTCTAACACGGGTGTAGGTGCCCTTTGGATTGGTCCTGCTCGGTTGGTTTTGTCCTTCTGAGCCTAAAGTAAACATTTCGGCTTTTGCTGAGTCTTGTTAGCGTTGTTTTTCAGTATTCCTGCTGGTCTCGCCTGAGACCTGGGTTCATATTTCCAGATGGGGAGAGCTCTAAGGTTGCCATGGCTGCCCTTTTTTTCCAGTAGCATGGTTAGGCTGTTACTCTGGCCTACTCGTTAGGGGAGGTTTCTTCTTCTCTCTTGGTTTTTGCTCTCTTACTACTTGTGCTTGGCTTTTCAGCACTAGGTTCTGGTGAGCAAGCTGGCTAGTCCGCTGCTTGTGTTCAGTTCTGCCTTTACAAGAATTCAAAGGCTGAGGTTAGAGCATTGCTCTCGTTGCTCTTGGTAGCATGGTTAAGGTGACAGCACTTTTATTGTTGGCTGTGCCTTTTTTCCACGGGGATCCCACCCTACTTATGGACACTGCTATTGGATGTCCCACATGTAAGGACTATGTCTGGAGCAGGACGTGCTGTCTGCTTAGAATAATACAACTCTGTGAAGTACTCACCTGTAGAGTTGGTATTATATGCAGACAGCACGTCCTGCTCCACCCCTACCCTGATTCATCTTGTTCTGGATCCCCTGTGTGGTGATTATCATCTTAGATATTGTTGCCAGTCTGGGTGGTTGTTTTCCTCCTGGCTTCTTCTCTCACTGCTTGTCAATGCTGGGGATTTGTGGGAGGTCCCTCGGTATATGTAGGGCTGGGAGGAGCTTGTTTTCTTCATGTTCTGCAGTGCACGGCGCTGAAGGTGGAGGTATACCCACATGTAAGGACTATGTCTGGAGCAGGACGTGCTGTCTGCATATAATACCAACTCTACAGGTGAGTATTCACAAAATGGTATTATTCTAAATATGTCACACACCCCGCTTCAAGACATTCATTACATGTGGGAAATCCAATAGCAGTGTCCATAAAGGGCAGGGATCAAAAATAACAAGGCACAAACTTAAACCACTGCAGCTTGCAGAACCTTGCTGCCAAAAACAGCATCCGCTGAGGCCCGCACATCAACCTTGTAAAATTTGGAAAAAGTGTGAACCGAGGACCAAGCAGCAGCCTTACAAACTTGCTTAACAGAGGCCTGGTGCTGGAAGGCCCAGGACGCCCCAACAGCACGGGTAGAATGAGCAGCAACACGAAAAGGGGGACTCTTCCCCTTAGCAGAATATGCCCCAACAATGGCCTGGCGAATCCATTTACTAATGGAATACCTGGCGGGAGCCAAACCTTTAATAGGCCCAGAGGGCACCACAAAAAGGGCATCAGTCCTATGACAAGAGGAAGTAGCCACCAAATAGTACTTCACACAGCGAACCACATCCAAAGAATTCCAAACCCTCTCCTTGTCATTGTTCTGCTCTCCGTGTGTCCTAAGCCTAGCAATGTCCTGATTAAGATGAAACGCAGAGACCACCTTAGGAAGGAAATCTGGCTTGAAGCGGAAAACAACCTGATGCCTCTCAAAGTAAGGGGCCTTAATGGACAAGGCCGCCAACTCCGATACACGCCGAACGGAAGTGATGGCAACCAGAAAAACAACCTTCTGAGTAAGCGTAGAGAGTGCAATATCCTGCAAAGGTTCAAAAGGCGGACCCTGCAAGGCCGAAAGAACCAAATTCAAATCCCAAACTGGAAGCAAAGGCTTCCTAGGAGGCCGCACATGCGTAACCCCCTGGAAAAAAGTCTTAACCAGAGGATGAAGAGCAAAAGACTTTTGAAAGAAAACCGCCAGAGCAGAAACATGCCCTTTCAGCGTACCAAGCTGCAAACCTAGGTCCAGACCATGTTGCAGAAATTCCAAAACCCTAGGGATAGAAAACACCCTGCAAGGCACGGCCCGTACCTCACACCAATCAATATAAGACCTCCAAATCATATAGTAGATGGCAGAGGAAGACTTCTTTCTAGCCCTAACCAGAGTCTGAATGACAGCATCAGAAAGACCTTCCTCCTTCAAGATGGAGGTTTCAGCAGCCACGCCGTCAAAGCCAGCGTTGGTAAATTGGGGTAGAGCAGTGGACCCTGAGTGAGCAGAAGTGGCAGATCTAGCTGATCCTCTGCCAACCTTACCACGTCTGCGAACCAAACTTGTCTTGGCCACCTTGGAGCCACCAGGATTGCCGACGCGCCCTCTAGGGCCACCTTGCGCACCATTTTGCCCACCATGCGAAACGGAGGGAACAGGTACAGAAACCCCAGATCCCTCCAGTTCAGAGACATGGCATCCGCTGCCAGAGCCAGCGGATCCCGTGAGAGAAACAAATGCTTGTGACGAGAGGCAAAGAGATCCACCTCCGGAGTCCCCCACCGGTGGCAAAGCAACAGAAACACCTGGGGGCTGAGCGACCATTCCCGCCGGCGAGATAACCCCCGCTCAGGGAATCCGCCTCCATGTTCTCCACTCCCGGAATGTACACTGCCGAGATGCACAGGACATTGCCCTCTGCCCAATCCAGGATCAAAGACACTTCCCTGAGGGCACGCCTGCTGCGAGTGATTGATGTAGGCGACCGCTGTCCGATTGTCCGACTGAATTAGAACCGGTAGTCCCCGCAACTGATGGGTCAAGTGAGCCAGAACCAACCTGATGGCTCTCCGCTCCAGAACATTGATGGGATCGTGGGCCTCCTGAGGCCCCCCACAGTCCCTGAAACTGAAGATCCTTCCAAAAATACCATTTTGTGAGTACTCACCTGAAAAATGGATATTGTTGGTGTGCCACACACCCCGCTTCACCTTTAATATTCTTCACGATTGGGTTACTCACCGCCAGGTGACGCTGTGCAGAGAGGAAGTCTTGTAACGAGCCCCCTTCCGGCCTATATATACCTGGTACCTCCCATTTATCACCAGTGTATTAAAAAGCAGAAAGACAAGGTACCAGTAATTTAACGGTAACCTCAAAATAAAATAAAAGCTTCACCATAAAGGATTCGGAATACCGAAAAGGGTGGGAGTGAATCGGGGTGTGTGGCACACCAACAATATCCATTTTTCAGGTGAGTACTCACAAAATGGTATTATTCTCAGTGTGCCACACACCCCGCTTCACCTTTAATATTCTTCACGATTGGGACATCCAAAAGCAGTGTCCACAAGGGATGGGCATCCCAAGGCAAGGTGAAGCATAACTTAAATGACTGCAGTCTGCAGCACTTTGCGGCCAAAAACAGCATCCGCTGAGGCCCGCACATCAACTTTGTAAAACTTAGAAAAAGTATGAACAGAAGACCAAGTGGCGGCCTTACAAACTTGTTCAACAGAAGCTTGGTGCTGAAAAGCCCAAGACGCTTCAACGGCGCGAGTAGAATGAGCAGTGATACGAAAAGGGGGAACTTTCCCCTTAGCAGAATAGGCCGCAATAACGGCCTGACGTATCCATTTGCTAATGGAAGATTTGGCTGGTGCCAAACCCTTGTTACGCCCACAGGGCACAACAAAAAAAGGCATCCGTCTTACGAAAAGGAGACGTGATAATCAAGTAGTACTTAACACAGCGTACTACATCCAAACAATGCAAAACCCTTAGATTCTTAGGATTAGGACACAAGGAGGGAAGAACAATATCCTGATTCAAATGAAAAGCAGAAACAACCTTAGGAAGAAAGTCTGGTTTGAACCGAAAAAACACTTTATCCTGATGCCTCTCAAAGTAAGGCACCTGGATAGACAAGTGATAGCTACCAAGAAGACAATCTTCTGAGTCAGGGTAGACAAAGCAATATCTTGCAAAGGCTCAAAAGGAGGAGCCTGAAGAGCAGAAAGAACCAAATTCAAATCCCAAACCGGGAGTATGCATGCGTAACCCCCCCTGGAAAAAAGTTTTAACTAAAGGATGAAGCGCAAAACGCTTCTGAAAAAAGATATAAGGCAGAAACGTGCCCTTTCAAAGTACTTAGCTGAAGACCAGAGTCCAGCCCAGATTGTAAAAACTCCAGAATACTGGAGACCGAGAAGACCCTACAAGGAAAGGATCTAATCTCATACCAAGCGATATAGGCTTTCCAAGTCCTATAATAGATGATAGAAGAAGACCTCTTCCGGGCACTGATCAAAGTCTTAACGACTGAGTCAAAAAGACCCTCCTCCTTCAAGATGGAGGTTTCAGCAGCCAGGCCGTCAAACCCAGCGCTGGTAAATTGGGGTAACACAACCGACCCTGAGTGAGCAGATCGGGCCGAAGAGGCAGCACGAACTGGTCCACTGGTTCGCAGACATCGTTCGGCTGGCACACTCCCCTTGGCCACCTTGGGGCCACGAGAACGGCGGACACCCTTTCCAGAGCCAACTTCCGAACCACCCTGCCCAGCATGGGTATCGGAGGAAACAGGTATAGAAATCCCAGATCCCCCCAGCTCAGGGACATGGCGTCCACTGCCAGAGCCAGAGGATCCCGGGAGAGCGACACGAAGTTCAGGAGCCTGTGATTGTGACGAGAGACAAACAGGTCCACCTCCGGTGTCCCCCCATCGGACACACCGTGAGCGAAAAACCTGAGGATGGAGAGCCCATTCTCCCAGACGGGGAGAGCCCCTGCTCAACCGGTCCGCTTCCTGGTTCTCCACTCCTGGAATGTATACCGCCAAGAGACAAGGAACATGGGCCTCTGCCCAGGTCAGCATCAGGGACACCTCTCTGAGAGCACTCAGACTGCGAGTCCCTCCCTGATGATTGATGTAAGCAACCGCTGTTCGATTGTCTGAACGCACCTGGACCGGAAGGCCCAGAACGTGATGAGTCAGGAGAGCAAGCACCCGACGGATGGCTCTCAGTTCCAGAACATTGATGGGTAAGTGGGCCTCTTGAGGTCCCCATTGCCCCTGGAACTGAAGCTCCTTCCAGAATCCGCCCCATCCCGAAAGACTGGCGTCCGTGGTGACAATTTCCCAAAGAGGGGTCAGGAAAGACCTGCCCTTCACGAGATTGGCCGAGACCAACCACCATTGAAGGGACTGCCGGACCCGGAAGGACAACTGGAAGGGCTGATCCAGCGACCGAGGCTGCCGGTCCCAGGACGCCAACAGATAAAGCTGAAGCGTCCTCGTGTGAAATTGAGCAAAAGGAACTGCCTCGAAAGAGACGACCATCAACCCTACCAGCCTCATCCCCAGACGGATGGACGGCCGAGGATTGGAAAGAAGGACCCGAGCCAACTCCTGAATCAGATGAATTTTGGACTGGGGGAGAAACACTGTGTTGATGAGAGTCCAACTGCATCCCCAGAAAGGGCACCACCCTGGCCGGAGCGAGGGAGGACTTGGGGAAGTTGATCACCCAACCAAAGCTTTCCAGCGTGGAGACCACCATCCTGGTGTCTGTCTCCGATTGATCGAGTGACGGAGCCATGATGAGAAGGTCGTCCAAATAAGGTACGACCCGAATGCCCCGAGATCTGAAAATGGCCATCACCCCTGCCAGCACCTTGGTAAACACTCTTGGAGCCGAGGTAAGGCCAAACGGAAGTGCCACGAATTGAAAATGCTGATCTTCCATCACGAATCGAAGAAAACGTTGATGAGCGTGGCAGATGGGAACATGAAGATAAGCATCCTTGATGTCTATGGACGTCATGAAGTCCCCCTGCCGAAGGGAACCGACGGCCGTACGTAAAGTTTCCATGCGAAACTTCCGAAAACGGATGAACCTGTTGAGTAATTTCAGGTCCAGGACGGGACGAACCGACCCGTCCTTTTTGGGGACTGCGAAAAGATTGGAGTAGAAACCAAGGCCCATCTCTAAGCGCGGTACCGGCCGGATCACCGCCATTTCTAACAGATTCTTTACAGACGCCAGGAGCCCCTGTGCGGCCAAAGGATCGATGGGCACCCGAGACCGAAAGAACCGTGAAGGAGGGCAAGACTCGAATTCCAGCTTGTAACTCGAATTCCAGCTTCACGGACGACACTACCTCCCGGATCCATCTGTCCGGAACCTCCTGGTCCCAAACCTGGGAGAAGTGTCGCAATCGTCCCCCCACCCGCACGGGTGAGGGCAGCCCCTCATTGCTGAGCGGGCTTACCAGCAGGTTTGGGCTTGGTGCCCCAGGACTGAGTGGGACGGCCACGGCCCCTCCCCCGAGTCCAACCTGCACCTCTGGTAGCGGGAAAGGAAGCCCCCCTACCCGCTCTGAATCCCCGAAAGGAAGGCCTACCAGAACTTGCCCCCCCGAAAGGGACGAGGCGGCTTCTTACATTGAGGCATTTTACCACCTTTTGCAACTGAATCAATTTTATCACCAAACAGTCGCAATCCCAAAAAGGGGAGAGCTGTGAGCACCTTTTTAGAAGCTACGTCCGCCAACCACTGGCGCAGCCATACTGCCCGACGAATAGCTACCAGCATTGCCGCTGTCCTGCTACTCATAGCCAGCGCATCGTCCTGAGCGGACAGAACATAGGAAACAAAAGACTCACACTGCCTGAGAGCAGTAAATTCCTTACAAGTGGGATCAAGATCCACACACAGAACCTGAATAACAGATCTAACCACCAATAGAAGAAGCGCCGAAGCACACACCGGGCGCATCGTTGATCTGGCATTAATAAAACCATGGCGAGCGTACTGGTCAATCCGACGATCCTCACCATCCTTAAGGGCAGTGGTTTCAGAAGACTGCACCATAGCCGTGCTAGAGAGCCCTAGCACAGGGGTATCGACGTCAGGAGGAACCGACCAAAGCTTCACCAATTCTGGCGGAAAAGGATAACGTTTCTCCCAACTGGAAGGAATTCCAGTTAACCGCGTGGGATGTTCCCATTCCTTAAGCACAACCCTCTCAAAGTGTTGTTGTCTGGGAAAAACCAAACGCGGCTGAGGCACATTAAACAACTGACCCTTTGGCAGGGTGACAGCCTCAGGCGGATCTAAATTCAAAATTTCAAACATTTGAGCCAGAATGGAGGGGGTGTCAAGGGAAACCCCGCAGACAAATCGCCAATAGCATCAACCTCAAGCTGATCTGCAGGCTCATCTGACTCCACCAGGAATTCTCCCTCCTCGTCCAGGGAGCAATCGGACCAATCTACAGGCTCACATACTTCATCCTATGAAGCCGGAGGTACAGGAGAAAGGTGCTTCCGTTTCGCAGTGGCCTTCAACCATCGAGGTTGGCTAACCGTGCAGACACCTCGGATTGTGAATCCCCACCTTTGACAATGTCACACGGGGTCCGGAACAGGGAGGGAGGGGTAGGGGATGATGGAAGTTGCGAAGAGCCAGCAGCCGGAGCGACGGACTGACGCGCAATATTCTGCCTTGCACAAGGAATGCATAATATAACATCATCGCCTGGGAGCGGAGTCCCACAGCCTCCACACACCCTAGATGGCCCAGAAGAACCATTTCCGGTATTAACGGAAGTCTCCATATGGTGATTTATGGTATTCGCAAAATCCTGGGTTTAAGGCATAAGCCACCCGGGATGCCCCTTTTATGTAAAAGTCCCGGTAGGGAGGATTTAATTTATAATAAAGATCCCCTTTAACTTAATAAATCATTAGTTGTATATCTACAATTAAAAAAGGACTAGCCAGGCAAAATAGAACCGGGAGGCCACTGTATTGAGGGAATCCCAGGATCTGTGGGGGAAGAAAAAAACAACAGTAAGACCCCCAGAAACGAATGTTGTATTGCATGTTGCCATTTATGCAACAAGTACACATGATAATGCACAGCACCAGAGTGCTTTAAAGAGGCAAAAGAAAACTGGCCTCTGATTTTCCTCCTTTCCTCAGACATGATAAAAATAGACGGCCCCACGCAAGGTGAGGCCGCTTACCTGCCCAAGTAAGGCTAAAAAGCTCAGGCACCCGACCAGTAAAAATGGTAGAAAGACAGGCAGCAATGTTCAGGAGATGCAAACAGCAATAGCAGCAGAAGCAGCGAGGGCGGCAGTAGCGGCGGAGCGGCCAGTAGCAGCAGCAGCAGCCACAACACACATATGCAGCTGAGAGCCCCGCACGTGTCCTCCTGATAACAGGAAGGAAGTGCGGCTGGGGCCAGGTAAGATGACGCTGCCGGAACCACGCCCCCACCCCTGACGTCATCCGGGCCCCCCCGCCGAATTTGAACAGTGCGGCCCGCCAGACGGCGGTGCCGACACAACAAGAGGGCCAGCAATGCCCTCAGTAAAGGGAGAAGGGGGGAGGGGGAAACGAGAGTTCCCAGGCAGCCTGCGCTGCCCAAACAAACACGGACACACGGCGGGCGTTTTAAAAAAGGAGACAAGGGGGGAGGGCGAGGGGAGCTGTACAGCCTGGGAAAGGTGCAGGCAGCCTCAGGCAAGCCTGTGACAGCGCAGCCCGCCCGGCCACTCTTAAAGCTGACCCAAAAACTCTGGCCATACAGGCCAGCAGCCGCCCGCAGAAATAACAGAAACTGCCAGAGGATAAGTGCCATGCAAGGAGGAATTTAGTCAGGCCAAACGCACCCTTGCTTGCGGTGCAGCCTGACAAATGTTGAATAAGTAAACACATGAAATAAACATACAGTAAAAACATACATACAAATACACATCCCTCTACCCCCCCTCCCCCCCAATAGTGAAGGGAGAAGGGACCGTAACGGGAGAGCAAGGGGCACCTCGGGACAGGGGCATCCCAAATCCAGATCACCATGCCGGACAGCCGCATTGCCCCCAAAACAGGGGGTCGAGCGGAGGAGATAAGCTCCTAGGCACCAATAGTGCCATCTACCAATTGCCCAGTGAGCAGCAAAGGCTGGGAGGCTTCCATTTAACCACAAAGGTAACAATCAAAACCGGGCAGAAATAGACCAAAAGGGGGTGCCGGGGTAAGACCCCGGCTACCTGCAAGCAGGAGACTTCAATCTTCTGTCTTGTCGTCATGCAGAGAGAAAAACACTGGTGATAAATGGGAGGTACCAGGTATATATAGGCCGGAAGGGGGCTCGTTACAAGACTTCCTCTCTGCAACAGCGTCACCTGGCGGTGAGTAACCCAATCGTGAAGAATATTAAAGGTGAAGCGGGGTGTGTGGCACACCAAGAATATCCCCCCGAACTAGACGGGCTGGCATCCGTGGTGACCGTCTCCCAACGAGGGGTCAGAAATGACCTGCCTCTCATCAGATTGCTTGGCTTCAGCCACCACCGAAGGGAACGCCGTACCCGGGGGAAAGGACTGATCCAATGACAACAGGGACCCGTCCCAGGCCGCCAAGAGATGGAGCTGGAGCGTCCTTGTGTGAAACTGGGCAAAGGGAACCGCCTCGAACGATGCCACCATCAATCCCACCAGTCGCATCCCCAGCCGGATGGACGGGCGGAGAATAGATAGGAGACGCTGAGTCAAATCCTGAATCAAAAGAACCTTGGCCCGGGGGAGGAACACCCTGGCCTGAGAAGTATCCAGAGACATTCCCAGGAACTCCACCACCTTGGAGGGAGAAAGGCAGGACTTGGGATAGTTGATCACCCAACCGAAACTCTCCACGGTCCTGGTATCCAGCTGCGCCTGACTGTGGGAAGACGCCATGATGAGAAGATATGGCATGATGCGGATACCTCTGGCTCTGAGAGTGGCCATCACTCCTGCCAACAGCTTGGTAAAAACCCTTGGAGCTGAGACTGAAAATGTCGATTTTCCACAACGAACCCGAGAAATCTCTGGTGTGCCGGAAATATAGTAATATGCAGGTAAGCATCCTTGATGTCTATGGACGACATGAAGTCCCCCTGACGAAGTGGGTGGATGGCTGAGCGCAGAGTTTCCATACGGAACTTCCGGGGACGGACGAACCTGTTGAGCAGCTTCAAATCCAGAATGGGACGAACGGAACCATCCTTCTTGGGCACCGTGAACAAATTGGAATAGAAGCCCAGGCCCCGGTCTGAGGGAGGCACCGGGCAGATGACAGCCATGTCCAAGAGACTTGCTACTGCCGCTCGAAGCCCCTGAACGGCCAGGGGATCTGACGGCACCCGAGACCTGAGGAATCTGGGAGGGGGCCGGAACTCGAACTCCAGCTTGTAACCGGAAGACACCACTTCCTGAATCCACCTGTCCGAGACCGCTTGGACCCAGACCCGGGAGAAGAGCTGCAGCCGTCCCCCCACCCGCAAGGGTGAGGGTGCCCCCTCATTGCTGAGCTGGCTTGGCAGCGGCTTTAGGCTTAGAGCCCCAACTCTGTCCTGGATGGGCCCTGCCCCTGGAGCAGGAATCACCTCTGGACGAGGGGAAGGCCGAACCCCTGCCAACTCTAGCCCCACGAAACGACTGAGTGAAGGAAGCCGCCCCCCGAAAGAGGCGACGCTGCTTCTTACGCTGAGGTAACCTACCTCCCTTTGCCACCGAATCCAATTTCTCTCCAAAGAGCCGCAACCCCACAAAGGGAAGGGCCGTGAGTGACTTTTTGGACACAAAATCAGCCGCCCACTGGCATAACCAAACCGACCGCCGGATAGCCACAAGCAAGGCCGAAGCTCTGCCACACATCACCAATGTGTCATCCAAGGCGGCCAGCACAAAAATAACTCACATCGCTTAAGGGCGGCAAACTCCTCACTAGCCGGGTCAAGCCTGGAAGAGGTCAACAGTCCTCTAACCACCGACCTGGCAGCTACCAATAAAAGCGCTGAAGCACAAACCGGCCGCAAGGCCGACCCAACACTGGCAAAACCATGACAAGCCATCTGGTCAATGCGTTTATCCTCACCATCCTTGAGAGTAGTGCACTCCGGAGAATGCAGGATTGAGGAGCTGGACAACCCCAAAACAGGAGCATCCACCTCGGGGGGGGGGGGGGGGGGGGGGGGGAGACGACCAGTGCTTCACCGCGTCCGCCGGAAAGGGATATTTTCTTTGTCCCAACCAGGAGGGACACCCGGAAGCTGGCCTCTCCCATTCCTTGAGAATGATACCATCAAAATGCTTTTGATAAGGAAATTCCAAGTGCGGCTTGGTCATCTCAAAGAACTCCCCCTTCAGTGGAGGAGACGCCTCGGGGGGAGAAACAGCCAGGACCTCAAACATATGAGCCAGGACCCTAGGAGGTATCCAAGGACTCCCCCTGGCCCTGCTCGGTATCAGCACCCACAAACTGCTGGTCATCGGAGCCCTTAGATTCCTCAAACAGCTCCCCTTCCTCCAGCGGGGAACAATCAGACCAATCCAGGGAGTCAAACTCCTCCATATCAAAGGCCTGCGTGGCTGTATACAAATGTTTTCGCTTTGCCGTGGCCTTTTTGGCAACAGCACTGGCACACACCTCAGATTGCGACTCCCCGCCAATGACCACATCACATGGTGTCCGTGTCAAGCAAGGGGGAGACGGAGAGGAGACTGGCGGAGCAGAACCAGACGCCTGAGATCCGGACTGCCGCGTAATAGACTGTTGTGCACAGGGTACGCAAAGAAATACATCATCCCCCAAAAGGGATACCCCAAACAGCCTGGATTGCCCTGAGGGGGGCACAAGCCCAGTATCCGGGGCAGCCTCCATATGGTGATTTTTAATATATATATGCACAGTGCCCCGAGGGAATTACGCAGTAATGCAACCCGGGATGCCCCTTTAAGTCCCACGTGGGAGGAATTTTCAGACAACTAAATTTAACCAGGGACCCTAGGACCGGGAGAACCCCCCCCCCCCCCTTTAATGGGAACGCTGGTCCACCTGGAACACACACACACAATCAGACCAACATAGCAATTGTCCAAAGGGGTTAATAACAGAAGCGTTGCCAAGGAACCCCAGGGAGGGGCATGATCCATAAGGAAACTAATGGCCATAGGCCACTCACCCAACAGTCACCGCCTCCGCACGCCTGCAGTAGGGAGGAAAAGGCGCGTTGGCAGAGGAAGAGAGCGGGCCGGCGCGTCGCTCCCGGCCAGAGCCGGGACCTGAAACGCAGCGCCCGCAGCACGGGGGCGGGCCGTAGGCACGAGTGCCCGGCCCTGAGGGGAAGAAGCTCCTCTTGGGCGCCTGAGACACCATGACAAACGCCGGAGGCCGGCGCCGATCTGAGTAAAGCACCACACACATAGTAAATAAAGATGAATCCATAAGGGACCCGCCCCCCCCCCCCCTCTAAGGGTATCCGGGAGAGGGGGAATCCATGCTAGGGTGGGAGCCAAGGGACAGGGCATCCCAAACCGGGGTCACCAACCTGGTTAGCCGCCTACCCCTTATGGGGTCTCACGGTGAAGCATAGCTCCTGAGCACCTAGGGTGCCATCTACCATTGCCCGGACCAGCAGCCTAGGCTGGGAGGCAAGTAATACAAATAAAAGAATCCGGGCAGGAATAGAATAGAGGGCCGGGAGTCATCCTGGCTACCTGCAAGGAGGAGACATCCATCTTCTAACTTGCTCGCCGTCTGCAGAGATGAAAGACTGGGAATGAGTGGGAGGTCCCAGGTATTTATGGACCGGGAGGGTCTTTTTTGACATCTCTGCAAGATCGCCATCTACAGGTCAGTATACCCACATGTAATGAATGTCTTGAATCGGGGTGTGTGACATACTTAGAATAGATGAAATTTGGTTCTTTAAATCCTTAATCATCTCCATTAAGTTTTACTCACGTGCCTTATTCACCACTTTTTCCGTGCAGCCATGACAAAGGCTTCTTATAGGAATCAGACAGCTTATTCTCACATATGGAACATCTCCTGCTCTTCTCCGATTTAGATCCTGAAGACTTGACACTTTTTGGGTAGATTTGGCTACCCAAAGATAAGGACCCCATGAAAATAAGTATAGCGAATTACGGGGGCAGAGCTGGGCCTCTTCCCAGAATCAGCAGCCGATATAACAGATGGATTCAGGTCCGCAATAAAAAGTTCATTGATGCATTTCTCATTTGATTGATCCGCAATACAAATGTCTTCCACCTGGTCCGCCATCCTGGGTTGAGGCACCAGAGGATTAGTCATCTCGACCTTCCTAAATAGGGCAGGAGCTTCTTAATATTAACCCTCTAGTGAGTTTTAAGAGGGAGGTCAGTAACCTTTACCAAAAAAAGTTTGTGCTGCCCCTTTAAGGCCCAAACATTTTACAGTAGGAATAATAAAACTCCCTTAGTGCAACCAATACCTCAAGGGATCACTACTACTATGCACCCTACAATCCAAAGAATTTCTAAAAATTAAAAATTGGGCCCCACAACCTACCAGATCAAAGAATGGAACCTTGGCCCAAGATCCCAAGGGTACCTAAGCCCCCTGGTATAATACCTCCAGGACCAGGAGATGGGCCTACCTGCCAAAAACCCACAGCGCTGGAAAATTACCTAAACCATCCTAGTTCAGGAGCTAGTGGTCTGGCTCCTGTTTCATGGAAGAACACGGACTGGAGTCAATTGTATTCTGGTGGTCACACATTTCATTTCTGGGGAGAAACTCGAAAGTCTCAGGTGTATGCTGCCCAGAGGATGTTTTGAAAAAAAAAAAAAGCTTGAGCCCTTTTGCATTAAAGCAGAACAAAACCTGGGATTTTGACTTTTGATTGAGAGCCCATTCACAATCTATATTCTGCATATTGCTGCCCCTCCCCTGCCCATGCAATCACTTGTCAAGAAATGGGAGAGAGATGTCAACAGGCAAACCCCTTGTGCTATGCTTAGCTTCACACTGTATAGGTTGTGATAAAGACCCTGGTCTATTTGCACTGCATTAGTTGTGCTGCAGTTTGTTTCCCCCGCCCACCATCTATGGGTCTGACAAGGGGTTACAAATGACCGTCCCCTGCTGCAGGTTTTAAACCCCCAGTATTGCTTAGTTATATTTTCCTACTCAGCTTAAGCTGTTAATTTCTAAACTGAAACCCACTTGCCCCATGTGAATGTGATGCTAAATCATTGTCACTTACATTTGCTCCTGGTTTTCCCTTGTAGTGGCCATTTTGAAGCACCCTTCCACAGCTGTGCTGCAGCCTGGATTTAATAGACCTAACCCACAATGCATATCAGCAAGAAAACCCATCAGAAATTCCTCATTGCAGGAGACCTGCAGCCCACATGCACAACAGCAAGAAACCCAGCAGCAGTTTGTTTGCAGGCTACCTGCAGATCCATAGGAAGCCTTTCTGAGGGCAAACGACAGGGTAAAGGAGTTATGTGCAGCAATCTAAATTGCCCTGGGGAGAGATGCATATTAACACCCCTAGGCATAGTAGAATTCTTGAGTTCAAGCTCCAAACACCCCACTGCCCCTACATTTCTGTACTGCAGACATTTAAAGAGCAACACCCTTCAAAAAGATGTTGAGGGTGTAGATTGTTAAAGTAGGGACATTGAGCAAAACCCATTCTCCCATCACTGCCCTCCCCAACTTGTACCCAGCAGGCACACAGCAACTTTGCCCCACCACCTTCTAATGTGAGGTTGCAGAAAACCTGAACAAAAATGTCCCCAATCTGGAGACTAACTTGGGTATTGTACTTGTGCCACTGTTGCTTTAGCCATGGGTTTCAATGACTGAATTTTAGCTCAGCATCTGTAGACATTTGCAGTCTGGCAATGGCCTTCTGTAGCTTTAAAGTGGACCAACACCCTGCAGGATCTATAAGATTCCTGAGCCGATCCAGTCCCTCCCTGTGGGGCATCCGCTGTATGAAACCCCATTCACCTTACCTGCATCCCGATCCAATGGTGCATGCGTGGGCCGCATCGCACTTCTCTAGCAGGGTGCGCTCCGTTAGAGGGAAGCGCGAGATGCAGCCACCAGCGGGCTCTGAGCCGCTGAGCTATGACGGTGCTTAGACGTGCATTGCTCAGCAGCTCTGAGTGTGCTGATTGGATGAGCGGCCGCACATGTGCCATAGGAGCCCTTGGGAAGTGGACCAATACCCAGGATAGTCAAAATTCTGGGTGTTGACCACTTAATTTGTCACCCAAACAGTGCAGGCATCTAGTGACAGACCAACCTACTAACCCCACAATAGTGATACCATTGCATAGGTCATTCAGGGAAAAGGTTTAAGAAAAACCTCAACCGAGTCAATTTTGATTTAAACTAAGGTAGAGGACCCACCATGAAGTGTTAAAAGCAAAGGTTCAAATTACTAAACACATTTACTTGTTTATTAAAAAACACAATTTACAAAGAAAATAAAAGTTAGACATTTAACCACAACAGTCATGTGATGGAAGAACTTCATGGAACAGCTGGTCCTATGGCCTTGTTGGCCTCATGCCTGGAGGTGGGGGTCCTGTGAGGAAAAAAAAAAAAAGTTTAGTACAGACAAGTACATTTCCCAGCAAATCAGAACCAGCTCTAGACAACATTCAGAAAATGTTAATGGAACAGCTTTGACAGGCCCAGAGCAAACTGCCTGAAATAACACTTTAATTTAAGCACTAAGACAATCGTTAGGCCATTGTGTTGGGCAACATTTTGACAAGTCTTATTCAAGATGAAAGTTTGGATTAAGAGCATATCTTGTATGTTTCTCCTACCCTGTGCATACAGATTGCCCACACACATGAGAGTCTCAGGCTGCCTGCTAACCAAAGCGTCTGATTGCTGCTCTGCATTCCGGGATTGTACTTTTCC
Source organism: Gastrophryne carolinensis (assembly GCA_027917425.1). Classification (NCBI taxonomy): domain Eukaryota; kingdom Metazoa; phylum Chordata; class Amphibia; order Anura; family Microhylidae; genus Gastrophryne; species Gastrophryne carolinensis. The sequence goes on from CM051243.1 coordinate 115,521,416, forward strand.
TGACCTCTGCTCTGTCTGTGCAAAGCACAGCTATAGCCCCGCCCCCTGCACATTATGCTTCTGAGGCAAAACGGCTTTGTAAAAATTTTAAATGCCGGAGAATAGTTTAAGGGTGTGGGCTTTTCATGAAATTATACTGAAGGTCCGGTTAAGACAGATTCAACCCCCCAGATACTGAGGATTTCAGTTTTACTGTCACACTCTGATTGTGCCATCAATACAGAGGGCGCATGGTCTGGACTAGCTATTCAAGCTAGCATCGTGGTCCACATCTGCAGGGTGGTGCTAGAGGGTAAGGCAAGAAGTGTAAGCCCTTGGTCCCACATTGAGGCACAGCACCAGAGAACACTTGGCAATGCAAGCTGCTGATTTGTTAACCTTCTGCACGAAAAGCCCCTTATTTCCCCATATTTCCTTTTTGGTAAATCACCTGTTCTGTAGGACCACTTTACAAACCACCAAACACAATTCAGCCAATATGTCATTTACCTCTCATTCCAGGGGGAGGTGGCCTCATACCAGGTGGTGGCATTCCCATTGGTGCTCCCCTGCCAGGAGGCATGCCCATTGGTGGTCCCATTGGTGGCCTCATGCCCGGGGGTGGCCCCATCATACCTTAAAATAAAAAAATGCAATTAGTGACCGGTAAAAGAAAATGTTAGAAAAGCCAACCCAACTTAAATCTCAGTGTAATCCTGCTTTATGAAATTTCATCAGACATTTCAGAAAGGATTTTCATCACAGATTAACAAAATAACAAAAAAAACAAACAAAAGCCAAGATCTATACCTGGTGGGGGTGCTCCTCTTGCCATTGGTGGTGGGGGACCTCCACGCCCAGCACCATACTGGGTTGGGGCACCAGCAATGCTAGCTGTGGCGGCTGCTGCAGCTGCCGCCACATTACCACGGCTCTGAGGAGTCATCACCTGTAAAGACATCACCAAGAAGCAATGAATACTTTTTACTAAAACTCTGCAACCAATAAAGATGTTTCTTTTGCCAGGTAGAGTATATACATGGATATTCAGGACAGACATTTGCCCATATACTGTAAGGCAACGGCGTACACTTATGGGGCACCCCATCCCTTACCCGTTTTGCACTTATTTGCTTTTTAAATGTATAATCTTCATAATGGCACTATAGTTTATATACAGTGTTAGTGATAATATGCATATTATATATTCAGCATCGTTTAGCAGGATAGACAGACTTGTGGGTGGTCCATTTAATTCATTGTTCCACTGAATTTTTGGGCCTTGTTTATTAATGCAGGTGTGTTTGCACACTTCACATTTGTCAGTGCCTATATATCTTTATATACAAAATACTATGTAGTACTTTGCTAGGGCATATACACACACACCACTATAGCAAGATTAAGGTGGAAAGGGAAGTTGAGCAATATTAAAGTGGACCGTCACCCAGGGGTGATCGGCCCGGGAATCTAAGATTCCCAGGCTGATCACCTCCCTCACCGCGGGACATCCGAGATCGGGATGTCCCGCGGTGAGGGACCCCCCCCCAAAAAAAAAAACACTCATCGGCGGCGGCCACCGCCGCCTCCCGCGCGCCCCTCTAGACGTGCGCCCGCGCCGGCCATTTGTGAATGGCCGGCGCGCGCACTGTCAGAGGGGCGCGTGGGAGGCGGCAGCGGACGCGCTGTGTTGTCCACCGCTGTCACCCGCTTGTCCGTCGGCGGTGATTGGTCAGCGCGGCCACGTGGGAGCGTGGTGAGGTGAGTTTTGGGGGCTTTCAAACAGCGGGGCACCCTTAATCGGGGTGCCCCCCCTGAAGTGGACCAAAACCCAGGATAGTCAAAATCCTGGGTGTTGGTCCACTTTAAGTATATATGTGAAATGGTACATGGGATAAAGTGGTTCTCATAAGGGACTTTTCCAGCTCTTTGCTTATGCTTACTGCATGCCTACTAGCTGTGATATAGAAATAAAGTAGCAATAGACAGCAACTCTGAAGATATTAGTACACGTGCGACACGCCACTAAAGGATTGTGTCACGGATCAAAAATAAAAGCTACGATTTGTATAACATGTTGCTGCACATTTTTTAGTGTACTCTAAAGACTTGTACAGTGAAAAATGCTAGTTAAAACTCTTCCATACACTGCCCTTTGAATGGGATGAATCGATCCTTTAGCATGAAGTAGCCATACAGGCAAAGCAAATTCCTACCACACTTAACCTATACTGCCTTCCCTACTTTGTCCAACATGGCTTTAGTTATTCCAATGCATTCACCAAAATTAAGGTGGTGGTTTAAATATCTGTTAACAGGTTCAATGTTGTGCCAGGGGGTGATAACTGCAGGATTCATCTTACCTGTTGCGATGGTCCACCAACACCTCGGACTGGCCCGGCTAAGCCAGCAGGTGCCTGTGGCATAGGTGTACCTACCGGTACACCTCTACCAGCTGCTCTGCCAACTCCTGGTCCTCCAGCTGCTCCTGCCAAGGGTACCCGAGCAATACCAGTCTAAAAAGGTAGAAATTAAATCAAAACTTGCAAATATAAATTTCATTTACACCCAATCCACATTTATAAAGACATTCACTGAAACTGCTCAAGCTTTATAGAGATTTGCAAAGATTATTCAGGGGCAGAGGCTCTACACAGCTGCATGAAAAAGTTATGACCAGCCACCTAAAAATGGCAATGAGGCATCGCAATTCCAGCTGCCCCTGCTTTGCAAAACCCCAGCATACTCCACTTTAGACCTTAAACCGCAGATGTTTGGGCTCAAACAGCCAATGCCCGACATTGCAGCATGTAATAGTTTTTATATTAACAGGTAGAGCGCTACAAATGATCCATGATGAATGCTAAAGCAGCATTAAGAGATATGCTACAATATTAAACATTGTCAGTTACAGCACCATGCTAAATCAAAATAAAAACCTAGGGGTCTTAAAGTGACCCTACCCTTGCAACTCTACCAGGGAGGGTCCTGGTTCACACACCACCAGTTAACCATCCCCTTACACCAGTGGTGGCTAACCTATGGCACCCATGCTAGAGGCCTGCTTAAATTCTTATAAGAGTCATCATTAAAAAAGGTCAGTCATATTGCAGGCAATTAAAGGCTATACTCCCTTTTCTCCCATGCAGCTGCAGCTTTTACTTGATTGCTGGATCAAGGTCCATCAGCGACTGGTCAGTCTCTTCCCATTTCTCCCCCTCCATACACCGCAACGGAAAGGGTTGTAAAGACCTAGCACATCCCTTTCCATTGCAGCGAATGGAGGGGGGTGCCAGGTCAGTGATGAGGTTGGGGCCTCACTGCACCAGAGACAGAAGAGATGCACATTTGACAGGCGATGGACCTGGACCCAGTGATCAGGTTAAGAGTTGCAGCTGCATACTAGAAGTGATTGGCTGCAAGGGAGAAAGTAGTTATTTACCTGCATATCAATCATTAAACTTAAGAGTTCAATGCAAGGAGCTAAAGCCAACCCCAAGCCAATCACATAGCAGGCTGTATTGTATATACATCAACACTGCACAGACCAGCTTCAGACCGAACTGTATGGCTACCAACAGGAGCGCTATACATGTTGAGAACTAGACAAAACCTTTAGCCAGACAAGCATTTATTGGTAGTAAGAAACCTACCAGAAATCCAGGCACATGCTGGCCCAGGAACAAAAATGTTATGGTATTAATTTCCTCTTAGATTTATTACTTACATCTTTAGGAGGTGGGCCTTCCACTGTCATGGACACTAGATTCTCCCCGCGAAGTAATACCAGTCCCAACACCCTTTTCTCTTCACGTTCTGGCTGTTTAGAGTTCTTGGGCCTATAATAAAAGCCAAGTCAGCAACACACAAAAAAAAAAAAAAAAAAACTTATAAAATTAATGACAATTTCAACCAAAGACTTACTTGATCTTCCTAAATTCATCACAGTCACAGAGTATGAGGTTCATATGCTTATCAAAGGCTTTGAAAGTGCCAATGAAGATGCGACCATCTTGCAGAATGCAGCGCATCCTGTAATCAATGTGCTGCAGCATCTTGCTGCTCTTCCCCACCGTCTGAAAAAACAAATTGGATAAGTCATTACCACTCTAGCCAGGTTAACAAGTGTTAACATCCTCCCCACCCTCCGTTAGTAATGAACAAGGGCTAATGAGAAGAAAAACACTTACAAGCACCAGGAATCCAGTGAGGAAGACTGGTAGTGACACATTGTCTGATCACCTAATCAAAAATGCCTCGACATATGAGCACCTAAACCGGACCTTCAGCGTGATTTAATGAAAAGCCCAAACTCTTAAAAAATTAATATATTTTACGTTTTTATTCACTAACTTAATTATTCTCCCACTGGGCTGCAACTCTGTTCAGGAATTTAGGATACGGGCGCCGCCATCTTGACTCAGAAGCATCACACTTACTGAGGAGAGGAGAGTGGGATAAGGTACAGGGGGGCGGGTTATAGCTGTGCTTTGCTCAGACAGAGCAGAGCTGGGGTCAGGGAAAGGTCAGCAGTCCCAGAATGCAGAGCAGCACAGTCAGGAGGCACTTCCTGTTTGCAGGCTGCCTGATAAGATGGCGGCTTCCATGAGCCGCCATCTTGGATGTTTAAAGGCTCATAACATGCAGTAGATGCAGGTAGGATGATTTTTAATGTGGACAATCTGTATGTACAGGGTGTGGGAAACATAAGATAGACTAATTCAGAGTGAAGGTCCGCTTTAAGGTGGATGAGCACCACCTTTTACATCATGAGCAGGGTGCTTACTTTGCATTGGTACAGAAAGCACCAATCGTGTGTTTCATCTTTTAAAGTGGACCAAAACAATGGCTGACAGCTCTAGAATCTAAGATCCCTTAAAGTGGACCAACACCCAGGATTTTGACTATCCTGGGTATTGGTCCACTTCCCCGGGGCACCCCGATCGGGGGTGCCCCGCTGTGTGAAACCCCCCAAAACTCACCTCACCCCGCCACAGACAAGCTGATTGACAGCGACGGACAAGCAGCTTGCCAGTCGGCGCCTCCCGCGCCTCACCCTTGACGTGTGCGCGCCCGCGCCGGCCATTCAGAGACGGCCAGCGCGGGCACGTCTAGAGGAGCGCGAGTGAGGCGGCGGCTGGAGAGGTAAGGTTTTTCGGGGGTTTTGGGGGGGTTTACACCCCGCGGGACATCCCGATCTCGGATGTCCCGCGGTGTGTGAGGTGATCGGCCCGGGAATCTTATAGATTCCCGGGTCGATCACCTCAGGGTGTTGGTCCACTTTAACAGATCCTTTACCCTACCCAGGGGCATCAAGATTGCCCACTGTGTGATCTCAGGCTGCCTAGTAAACCCTTCTACCCCAATCCAACAGCACGTGGCAGCCGACACCTGCTATACGTTCAGCAGCGCATGCACCCATACCAGGCATTTGTGAATGGCCAGCATTGGCATGCTCCCTGTTACAGGAAAGTGGCAGTTAGCATGCTCAGCTGGAGGGGATCAGATTGGATGTGAGGCAGGACCAGGGAAATTAAAGACTGGGTGACCTGGGGTTTCACACAATGGGCCTCACCTCTGCCACCTCTCGCTTTAGGCGTGATCTTCAGCCTCCCACAGTGATACAAAAAGGCTTGCGGGATTTCTGGCGTTTCATTACATCCCATCTATGGGCACTATGCAGGCGAGAGATCAGGGCCATGCACAGGGCAAGATGGCGCTGCCCATCAGGTCACTTCCTGGAATCCAAGGGACCCAGAAGACTGGACGGGGGGGGGGGGGGGCAGAAGTTCAGCAAGTTTGGGGGGGGGGGGGTTAACCTCCTGATGTTCCTTCCTCCATGTTCTTTACTTAAAACGGTCAAAATAGTTTTAGTCCACTTTAATGAAAATCTTGGCTGTGCATTACTACACCCTGAAAGCACACCCATGCCATGGAGAGTCTGGTGTCCATGGGGACATTAAATTAACCTACCATGAGGGCAATACTACAGTAACCTACATGAGTAGATATATATTAGCCAAAGGACAAGTAATATGCAGAAATACATTGCGATACAATCAAAGATGGCGGACATGCTGCATCAGGTCTGAGCCACATCCAGCTGGAAATTATAGAGAATATCTATATATCTATATCTATCACACACCACAAAACCAATTTAAGCACGTCCTCGAACCACCAAGACCAAGCGGTATAACCCATTACACACCCCTCCTACATATCAGCGAATAGGCGGCAACAGGGCTCAGTTGCTGCCTCAGACGCCGTCATTTATCAGCAGTGTTCGGAGCCCACACTAGGATCACTGTGAGGAGCGACCCCCATAACATTGCATATTGGGGGGGGGAGGCTGGCGACTCGCAGCTCAATTGCACACACGACACTGGGCCCCAAACAGAAAGCAAAAACCGCCCAATAACCTCGCGGCCTCGAATAAAATACAGGCCCCAGCCGGTGGCCGGCACGCAGCAGGCTCCCCTCTCCCACACTCACCATGGTTACAGGTTGGATGCTGCCGATCCGATGCCGATTCAGGGAATGAAAAAATTGCACCAGGAGCGTCACTCCAATGGCGCTCTTTATACCGGAAGCTATGTGTATAACCGGAAGCCGCGCGGCCGCACAGCGTTTCAATAAAGCACAATGCCCTACATTTCCGTCGGAGTTCCAAACACAGCAACTTGCGCGCGAAACAGCGCCACCTAATGCACGGCGGTGTAGAGGGCAGGTGGAAGTTACACTGCGTATTTATAAATTCCCGCCGATGGCCGGAACACAGCAGGGTGATGTTTCGCCAGTCCTGTACGGACCATTTACCTCCTTGGTTGGATAGGATTTCTAATTAGCTAAGCCCAGTGGTATTGAAGTAAATGGTCGTTGTGAAGGGCAGGCCTGGAGAAAAATTACCCTGCAGGAATGGGTCAGGTTGACGTCCCTGGATAAAGTGGACCAAAACCCACCCTGGCGTCTATGAGATGCTGGGGCAGGCATAATTGCTCCCCCGGGACGTCCAGATTTGCTGTGTCAAACCCCCCAGGTTGACCGAAAACTCACCTTTGTTCCCGGTCCAATGGCACATGCATGAGCAGCGGCTGCATCTTTGCTATCCTTTTAGTGTGCCTGCACCAGGTATTTGTGAATGGGCAGCGTGGGCACGGGGATGCATCCACTTGCCTTAGAGGAGCTCTAGGACGAAGGGGCGGCAGCATGCTGACTGCAAGAGAGGCTGCGCATGTGCCGCAGGCCTGAGGAAGGGTAAGATCGGGTGACCTGGGGGGTTTCACAGAGTGGGGCATTCCTGATCAGGGGGCAAATGCCAAAATCCAGGATAGTCAAAACCCTAGGTTTTGGTCCACTATAAGGGAAAGAGCAGTGGCGTGATTAGATGTGAAGGGGCCCTGGTGCGAACATTGAATGGGGCCCTTTCAGGGCTCATACAGTAAATGGTTCTGTTTTTTAGTTAGATGCAGCAAGTCTTAAAGCAGTACAAAATCCCAGGCTTTGTTTCATGCGCCAAAGCCATAACCCCGCTGACCTCTAGATGTGCGTGTACCCACACCAGACCTTTCTGAATAGGTGGCACAGGCACAGCTAGCGACTGAGTGGGGGATGCAGCTGGCGGAGCAATCGGCCCTGCTCGGGTTTCTTCGGCTTAGCCGCTCAGTTCAAGGGAGCCAGCCAATCAGTGTGCTCGGTTCTGGCCAAGTCTGCGCTGTGGGAACGGCAGGAAGTTTTTAGGGTGACCAGGGGGGATACACACAGTGGGGCATTCCTCTGAGAGGAACAATGCCTGGGAGAGTGACATATACATGGCATAGAGAGCTGATTGTCTAAGAAACAGCACATGGTTCGTGGGATTGCCAGTGAGGTTAGTATATCAGCAATCCCAGGGGGGTTTGCACAGCACGGCATCCCAAATTGGGACCCCCCAGGGAAGTTGAACAAACTCCTGGGTTTTGGTCCACTTTAAAGCTGAGCAGATTAGGGTCTAGAAAATATTAAATTCCAAGTTTAAAAGGAACAAAACCAAAGGTTTTCACTATCTTGGATTTTTCTCCTCCTCCCCCAAGGAGCAAATGGCTCTGATTGGACAAGAGCTTGTGCATGCGCTGTTGGAGTGGGGAAAGGTAAGCTGTTACTGCCGATCTAGGGGGTTTTACATAGTGGAGCATCCCAAACCAGGATGCCCCTGGGGCACGGAACCAGACCCAGGATAGTCAAAATCCACCATTAGAATATGAACAGGTAAGCTTTTACTGGGGGGTTTAACACAGTGGGATGTCCCAATTCAGGATGGCCCGGAGGAAGGCCAGGGGCGGATCTAAAATCTTTCAGATTCCAGGGCTGGCCACCCTGGGTTTTGTTCCACTTTAAGGCTAAAATTAGGTGGTTCTCTAAAGGGTTCAGAAAACTGAGTGATGTGCCTAGGCTTTACTAAGATTGACCCGTCCAGTACCATAGATAGTTACAGGCCTCTTCATGTGACTCCTGAACCTGCAGTTAGCCATTTAAAGCAGGGGTCTATAACCTAAACATTGAAAAGCAGGGTGGGATATGGCCTATGGGCAATAGTCAGGACTTTACAAGCCCACCTATTTCTCTCACCCATGTAGATAGAAAACACTTTAAAGAGGACCAACACCCAGGGGTGATCGGCCCGGAAATCTATAAGATTCCCGGGCCGATCACCTCCCACCCCGCGGGACATCCGAGATCGGGATGTCCCGCGGGGTGAAACCCCCCAGAAACCCCAAAAACACCTTACCTGATCCGCCGCCGCTTCCGCCGCCGCCGCCTCCCGCGCGCCCCTCCAGACGTGCGCGCGCCCGCGCCGGCCCTCTGTGAATGGCCGGCGGGGGCGCGCGCGCGCCGAGAGTGACGCGCGGGAGGCGGCGGCGGAAGCGTCTTGGACGTTCCTGATCCCCGCCTGGACGTTGGCGGGGATTGGCTGCGGCGCTCACGTGGGAGCGCTGAGAGGTGAGTTTTTTGGGGTTTCTGGGGGGTTTCACACAGCGGGGCACCCCCGATCGGGGTGCCCCGCCGAAGTGGACCAAAACCCAGGATAGTCAAAATCCTGGGTGTTGGTCCACTTTAAAGATGCAGCAAGCCTTCCGGGCCCTCCAAGTCCTACTCCTTGGAGCATCCCGAATTATGTCCCAGTTTGTGAAACCCCCTGGATCCCCTGTTCCACTCACCTTCTCCCGGAGCCCCTGTAGTATCTCAGCGCGACATCCTCGCTCACCTCTAGCTGTGCGCGCAGGCTTTTCTGAACGGGTGACGCATTCGGCTCCCTTTGGCTCTGCTTGGCTGCTCAGCCATTCAGGCAGATTAGCCACTGACAGATGCATATATCTATGTATAGTCTTCTTTGCTGTCTTTCTGTGCTGTATGCTGTGTTTCCTGTATATTGAGGTGATCTCTATGACTTCTGTAAGCCACCATGTAAGGTGACTTCTCTTACTGCACTCATGTTACAGTAAAGCCAGTTCCTGTTGGAAGATCAAAGCCACCATGTTTGTTTTAAGAGGACCAAAGTCAATAAGGCTCCAGGGACGGTGGTCCGCTTCTTTATGGGGCATCTCGATTTGGGATTTCCAGATATGTGAAACCCCAAGGATTGCTCAACAAAACTCACCTTTCCGCCAATCCCACAGCACATGCATATGCAACGGCTGCATATCTGCTTACCTCTGTCTGTGTGTACCCACACCAGCCATTCAGAAAAGACGTACTAACATCTCCTGCATATTCCATATCATCTTGAAGATGTGCAGGCCCTTTAAAGAATAGGCATTCACTTGTGGATGTATTAAACTATAAGCAGGTCCTCAGAAAAGTGTTAGTGGTTCCCATTTAACTTTCAACCATCACAGGTGTCTCAACCATAATTACAAATTAATTTGGAAAAGGCAGTAATGAGGATAGGATCACCCAGATGGACTCTTCTCCTGTTTGATGACATTCAAAGTCTGTTTTTACCATGGCTACAGGCTCATGAGCTTTGAAGATCAGAACTTTGAGGCAGAACTGGCAAACAATCGTTTGTTGCAGTATGCAATTACCCACCTAACAGTTTTGCCTGTGTTTTGCCCTTTTCAGGGCTGCTCGATTCCCCCCCCCCCCCCCCGGGGCATCCAAGATTGGGATGCCCCACTGTGTGAAAACCCCCAGATTGCCCAGAAACTCACCTTTATTCCCGGTCCAGCGGCACATGCGCCGAGCAGCGGCCATATCCCTGCTATGCCTTTAGTAAGGCGCATTCGCGCACCAGGTATTTGTGGATGGCCGGCACGTCCCCCTGTAGCGGGGGATGCGGCTGCCAGCACGCCTTAGACGAGGGGGTGGGATCAGTTTGGAGCACTTGATTGGGCGAGAGGCCGTGCATACACTGTGGGGCCGGGAAGAGGTGAGTTGGTTAGGGGGACCTCGGGGGTTTTACACAATGGGGCATCCCAGGGGCAAGGACCAAAACCCAGGATAATCAAAATCCTGGGTTTTGGTACACTTTAAGACTGCTGACCCTTACTGCCTCTCACACTGTATGCCAGGACCCCACATTGTGCTGTGTATCTGTAACCGACCCTGTTGTGGAGACACATTTTTGGATGCTTTGGAAGTTTTTTTTTCTATTTCACTAGGACAGAGGGGTTAAACCAGACTTGCACATTTGGTTAAACAAAAACTCCCCAAATCTCAGGTCCCCATCTGATACATGATACTAAACAATTGTCAGCACTTGCATTTGTACCTGCATCCACTCAACGCTGAAAGACCACCTCACAGATTTTCTCCTGATAGCGGCAAAAGGGAACTTTCTCTTTTCAGGTGGCCTGCAGCTCCATGAGACATAATTTTGTTTTTGGAAATGACTACAACAGGAGTTACTAAAAGGTAAAAGAATTTTTATGTGCAGCAATCTGAATTTCTCTGGGGTGGGGTGCATATGAGCACTGCTTCTTGTAAGGGTGTTGGTCTGGAACAAATTCAGGTCAATGGCTGGGAAGCTATCACTGCATGCTCTAGAACTTAGATAAAATGAATGTATTATACAGGTCAACCAGGTATGTGAAAAAGATCCTACAACTAAGCCTCTGGGTCCCTGGAAGCATGCTAGGCCATCGGCCAGGAAGCTACCACTGCATGATCTAGAGCTGTAAAAGTATAAAATGCATTATACATTATACATTCAGAGCATGTATGCAAAAAAGATCTTAGTACTATGTCTGCATGCAAGGCCAATGACCAGCTACTACTGAACGCTGCGAAAACCTAAGATTCATTTATTATACCGGTCAGGGATTAATTATTGATTTTAGGGCCCGGAGCCTGGAAAAATACAATTCTGTGAAATACTCACCTGTAGAATTGATATTATACGCATACAGTACGTCCTGCTCCATCTATAATGCTTACACGTGGGTTATCCTCCGCCAGATGGCGCTGTTCACTGCAGACATGCAAAAAACAGGCTCCTCCCGGCCCTTCATATACCCAGGGACCTCCCACAAATCCCCAGCATTGAAAAGCAGTGAGAAAAAGAAGCCGGGAGAAACCAACCACCAAACTGGTAACAATAACAATGATACAATATTACTGTAGGGTTGTAGCACACCAAATTAGATCATGCGAAAAATCATCTCAGTATATTTATACGTGGGGTTCAATTTGTTCCAGTCCGCACCCACTCTATATGCAGTAAGTCACATATAAAACAAAAATTGTAGGAGGAATGAACACCCAAAAGTTAATAATTGCAATTAACAAAAGTGATTTAATGTGAAAACATAATTCAGACATAGACATGGCATAATTACATAATAATCAGAATGACCGCTAGGAGGCGCTGTTGTGTATAAGTTCTCACTGTTCAGGTTTGGTTGTCCTTCCAACAGAGGCCAAAGGAGGCAGTATAACCATTGGCAACACGAACCTGACAATCTCATTTGTAATGCATGTAAGGTAGAACACATAGATCATAAGAAAGGCTTACAGGCAGGTTACAGGTAGGTACAACAGCAGGCGCTTCTCTCAACGTTTCGACAATAATGTCTTCATCAGGAGATGCGGTATCTGGCTAGGGGCAGGCAAACCTTTTATAGTGAGGGAACCCAGCGTGCTAGATGGCGCCAAAACAGGCCGCACGCCAATGGCGCGCCTGATGACGTCGTCTGAGGTCATTGTAAGAAGTCCTGGCCGCCCTAGGGCCAAGCGGCAACATTTGCCATCGGGTCCGGGGAACGGCGCGTGGGGCTGGATACAGTGCCCATCGGGGGTTGTGAAGATAAAACAGCATGGCAATAAAAAGCATGATTGCAGCCCATCCGGGTACGGGGCTACGCTGATATGGCGTCCGTCCTTAGTGCTTAGCTGTTGTGTGTTGCAGGTGTAGGGTGTTCCAAGATGGCAAAATCTCGCGTCCTTTAATCCTTATGTTTAACAAGGGGAAACACACCAAAAAGATGGCTACCGCCGTGGCGGCGCCGTTCCGGATTGGGCGTAACTCTGCAGGGAGGAATCCTTGTGGAAATAAGGCAGGGATAGGTCCATTATTTGAGTGTAGCCCGGCAGAATATAAAGGGGAGCTCCAACTCTGTATTCTTATGTAGAATTACATGGGAAAGCACGCTATTGTGAGGAGGCACGCTGGGATTAAAGAGGCACTCCACCTCCATCTTATCACGCTGGGTTCATACGGGACAGTATATACATGATCAAGCCCCTAGAATCATACAATAAACAGGAATGGTTAAAAAAGTGAAAAGTGATACCTTAAAAAAGACCAACCCCGGGAATATCCTGGGGAGGTCAGCACCGTATTGCACAGTATTCAGAAAAATACTAACCAATGACACTCAATTTTGCATATGTATCCCAAGTGTTGGGAGGTGCAGGAGAGGAGGGCAGGAAGCTATGGATAGAACAGATATGGTCAGTAAAACACGGAAAAGTCAATTTCTTCATTCAGTCCGTCAGGGTTAAGTGTCTGTAGTTGGAATATCCAATACAATTCCCGCTGGAGTAGTTTCTGATCCAGATTGCCCCCTCGGTCAAGTGGTTTCACTATCTCTATCACCAAAAAACGTAGTTGACTAATGTGGTGACCGGCTTCTAGAAAGTGTGGGGCTATCAGGGATTCAAGTTTATTATTTCTGAAGTCGGAGCGATGCTCACTAATTCTTTGTCTCACAGTTCGTTTAGTCTTGCCAACATATCCTTTCCCACACGGGCATTTAAGCAAATAAACCACATTGGTGGAAGAGCAGTTGGCAAAGTCCCGTATTTGATACCTAAAACCTGTTTTTGGATGTGTAAATATGGTGGTTTTGTAGGTGAAGCCGCACTGTGCACAATGACCACAGGGAAACATGCCATTAGGTGGCCCCTGGGCATTGAGCCAGGTTGGATCTCTTTGGCGAGTCGGGGAATGGAAGTCTGCCTTGACTAATGTTTGTCGAATGCTCCTAGAGCGTCTATAGGCCACCATTGGGGGGTTCTTGAATGCCCCACTAATTTTTTCATCCGTATTGTGACATGCCAGTGTTTCCTGATAACTCTTTGTACTTTTTGGGAGAGATTGGAGTAAGTCAAAACTAGTGGTATACGACTGCTAGTTTTCTTTTCTCTAAATCGCCACAGCTTTTGTCCATCCTGGGCCCGTGCTCTAGTTTGTGCTGCTTTAAGTTGAGAGAACTCATAGTCCCTCTTAAGAAGCTTTTGGATGAGTTCCTCCGATCTCTCCTCAAATAGTTCATCTGTTGCTGTAAAGCGACGAATTCTTACAAATTGGCTGTAGGGAAGGGCTCGGATAAGAGCAGGCGGGTGGAAACTATCTGCATGCAGAAAAGTGTTTCTATCAGTTGGTTTTCTGAAGACATCAGTGGTGAGGGTGCCCTCATCTAATGAGACGGAAACATCCAAAAAATGTATTTTAGTATGACTGTATTCTATGGAGAATTTAATGGTGGGTGAGCATTGATTAAGGTATTCATGAAAGGTCTCTAGGGAGTGTGTGCCGCCCTTCCAAATGACAAACACGTCATCAATATAGCGTAACCATATGAGAATGTTCTGTTTGAAGCAGTCAGTGGGGTATACATATCGTTTTTCAAAGTCTGCCATAAAAAGATTGGCATAGCTAGGGGCCATGTTACACCCCATAGCTGTGCCCTGCAGTTGTTGGTAGAATTTGCCGTCAAAGCGGAAGTAGTTCCGGGTAAGTATAACTGTAAGTAATTCAATGGCAAGGCGTTGTGTACCTACCGAGGCTGAAGTGCTTGCCAAGGCATTCTGGATAACCTCGATGCCGGCTGTATGCGGGATTGATGTATATAGACTTGTTACGTCCATTGTCACTAAAACACAATCCTGTGTAAGTGAACCCAATGGGGTGATTCGGGCCAAGAAGTCAGTAGTATCCTGAAGGAAAGATGCAGTGGTAATTACTAACGGTTGAAGTAGTTGATCAAGATAAATGGCTAGGTTTTGAAAAATAGAATTTGTGCCTGCTACAATGGGACGACCTGGTGGGTTTTGTAACCTCTTGTGTATTTTTGGTAGACAGTAGAAAAGCGGTATGAGTGGAAATTCGTTTATAAAGAAATTTGGCTGTTTTCTCATCAATTACCTCATTGTCAGTGGCCCTCTTGACAATGTTTTCCAGTATTGAGCTGATTTCTGCAGTGGGATCCCCTCCTATAGGGGTATATACAGAAGTGTCCTGCAGTTGTTCTTGTATTTCTTTCATGTAATCGGTTGCATTCATTACAACAATGGCCCACCCTTGTCTGCTGGTTTTATAACTATATTGGTATTACCTTTGAGTGATTGGAGTGCTTGGCGCTCTTTGTAAGACAAATTTGGGCATGTATTGTCTAATGAAGGTTTGAGGAGATCAATTTCCCTCTTGACTAGCTTAATGAAAGTCTCAACTGCATTGGAGGACGGGGGAGGAGCCCATTTGCTCTTAGGTTTGCACATATTGGTGCTCTGATTGCTACTGGTATTAGAGGATGGGTTATATGAAAAAAATGATTTTATACGCAGTGTGCGAAAAAATTTTTGTAGCTCAACCTCAATGGTAAACCGGTCCCCCTTAGAGTAAGGAACAAATGTCAGGCCCTTAGAAAGTACCTTAGTTTCGTCGTGGGTCAATGTGTAGTCGGAGATATTGATTACTGTCGCGTCATCTTGCTCCGGGTGTTGTATGTTGCCCTTGATGATGGAGGATGATTGGTTGCTTGGCGTCGTCTTCCTCCTCCCTCTCCTGTTTTTTTTAAATTTCTTTTGGGTGGGGGGGGCGCCCTCTGGTTTGGGCCTGAACCCACCTCTAAAAATCCTCCCCTGAGGAGGAACTAGAGTTACCAGTATCTGAGTCAGAGCCTTGTCTATTTGGATTGTGGGGCCACCTTTGGCGTTTCTGGTATCGCCAGGTATAGACGCGACCCTCCTGGTAATCGAGGGCGTCGCGTCTGTACTTGTTCAGTTTGAATTGGATGGTTTCTTGTTTATATTGTTCTAAACTAGAATTATATGTTTCTAAATAAGATTTATAGACATACAGTGTCAATTTCTATTCCAACTGGGTCCTCAGAGTGGTAATCGTATCGTTAATAGAGCTTAATTCCCTTTGTAACCCAGTGATGGTGAGTGCAAGACATTATCGTCGAAACGTTGAGAGAAGCGCCTGCTGTTGTACCTACCTGTAAGCCTTTCTTATGATCTATGTGTTCTACCTTACATGCATTACAAATGAGATTGTCAGGTTCGTGTTGCCAATGGTTATACTGCCTCCTTTGGCCTCTGTTGGACTTTGTTCTACAATACTAGGAAGGTCAACCAAACCTGAACAGTGAGAACTTATACACAACAGCACCTCCTAGTGGTCATTCTGATTATTATGTAATTATGCCATATCTATGTCTGAATTATGTTTTCACAACATTAACGCACGTGAGTGACCCCCTGGAAGAAGGTCTTAATCAGGTGATGTTGAGCAAAGGTCTTCTGAAAGAAGATAGATAGGGCAGAAACCTGACCCTTCAGAGTACTAAGTTTGAGACCTAAGTCCAAACCATGCTGTAAAAACTCCAGGACCCTAGGGACGGAGAATTCCCGGCAGGGAAGAGACCTGGACTCACACCAGTCAATGTAGGAACGCCATACTCTATAATAAATAGCAGAAGAAGTCTTCTTCCTGGCCTGCACCATAGTAGCCACCACAGAGGCAGACAACCCCTTCTCCATCAAGATGGAGGTTTCAGCAGCCAGGCCGTCAAAGCCAGAGTTTGTAAATTGGGATGGCGTAATGGCCCTTGAGTTAGCAGATCTGGTACGTTTGGCAGATCGTACTGATCTACTGCCATTTGAACCACGACTGCGAACCACACTCTTCTTGGCCACCTGGGGGCCACCAGAATCACAGGTACCCCTTCCAGAGCAATCTTGCGTAGAACCCTCACCAGAATGGGAAACGGTGGAAACGCATACAGGAGTCGAAACTCCCTCCAAGACATGGACAGGGCATCCGTGGCCATGGCCAGAGAATCCTGAGACAGAGAGACGAAGGCCGGGAGCTTGTGATTGTGACGGGAAGCAAACAGATCCACATCCGGTAGGCCCCAACGGTGACACAGGGACTGGAATACCGTGTTGCAGAGGGACCACTCCCCCTGACGGGACATCCCCCTGCTCAGGACGTCCGCCAGCAGGTTCTCCGTCCCCGGAATGTAAACAGCCGAAATGCATTGAACATTGGCCTCCGCCCATGTCAGAATCTGAGACACTTCTTGGAGAGCACCCTTGCTCCGGGTCCCTCCCTGATGATTGATGTAGGCAACCGCCGTTCTGTTGTCTGAGCGAACTTGGACCGACAGACCCCTCAGGTGTTGGGTCAAACGCTCCAGTACCAACCTGACTGCCCGTAATTCCAGAATGTTGATGGGTAAATGGGCCTCCTGAGGGCCCCACATCCCCTGGAAGCGCAGGGACATCCAGAATCCTCCCCAAACTGACAGACTGGCATCCGTTGTAACCGTGTCCCAGGATGGGGTCAGAAAAGACCTGCCCCCTGTCAAGTTCCTGTGGTCCAGCCACCACGCAAGGGACTGTCTGACCGAGGGGGGAAGCACACAGAACCCGTCCAAGGATGCAGGGTTCTTGTCCCAAACTGACAGAAGGTGAAGCTGCAAAGGTCTCAAGTGGAACTGGGCAAAGGGCACCGCCTCGAAGCTCGCCACCATCAGGCCCACCAACTGCATTCCCTGCTGGATGGAGAACTGTGGGCTCGAGAGCAGGAACCTCACCTGCGCTGTCAGAGCTTCCACCTTCTGTTGAGGAAGGAATATCCTTGACTGAACTGTATCCAGAATCATTCCCAGGAATGGAGTCACCGAGGAGGGGGACAGGGATGACTTGGGGTAATTGATCACCCAGCCGAAGGACTCCAGGGTGGACACTACCAGCCGAGTGTCCAACTCTGCCTGCCACAGAGACCGAGAGGTGATGAGAATATCGTCCAGGTAGGGCAGCACGCGTATGCCCCTTAGCCTTATCAGGGACATCACCCCTGCCAGCACCTTGGTGAACACCCTGGGAGCCGACGTTAGAACGAATGGCAGGGCCACAAATTGATAATGCTGATCTTTCAGTGCAAATCTGAGAAACCTTTGGTGTCCCGGAAACACCGGGACGTGCAGGTAAGCATCCTTGATGTCTACTGACGTCATGAAGTCCCCTGGGCGCAGTGAGCCAATGGCAGAGCGCAGAGTTTCCATGCGAAAGTGCCTGTTCTTGACAAATTTGTTGAGGATTTTTAAATCCAGAATGGGCCTGACTGACCCATCCTTCTTGGGTACTGTGAAAAGGTTTGAGTAGAACCCCGTGCCCCTGTCTCCAGGGGGGACCTTGCAAATGACCCCTAGGTCCATGAGACCCTGTACAGCCAGCAACAAGACCTGAGCTGAGGCAGGGTCTTGAGGGATTCGAGACCCCATGAACCTGGTGGGGGGCCGTACAGCAAATTCTATCTTGTAGCCGGAGGACACTACCTCCTGAATCCACCGGTCTGAGACGTGGCGCCGCCAGATTTGCTCGAAGTGCTGTAGGTGCCCCCCCACCCTGACGGGTGAGGGCGCCCCCTCATGCCTGGGGGGCCTTGGGAGGGGCTATGGGCTTGGTTCCCCAGGAGGAACCTGGACGGCGTCCTCTGTTCCTGTGCCAGGAATCAGCGCGGGCCCCAGCGAAGGACGCCCCTCTACCCTGCTTGGCCCCACAATAGGGGGTTGATAGGGAGCCTTGGCCATGAAAGGGCAGAGTCTGCCGCCTGCGCTGGGGTAACTTGCCCCCCTTGGCAAAGAGGTCTAATCTATCTCCAAATAAGCGCAGCCCTTTAAATGGCAGCCCCGTGAGGGCTTTCTTGGCGGCATTGTCTGCGGCCCACTGGCGCAACCAGACCGCGCGGCGTATAGCAACCACCAGGGCAGATGACCTGGCACACATATTAATAGCATCGTCCGATGCGGACAGGATAAAGTTCACAAACGCATCGCAGCTGGACAGAGCATTGACAGTATCAGGAGGCAACTCATCTGTGCCATCGAGAGCACTCCTAACCACGGCCCTGAGCGCTACTGCCGTAATGGCTAAGGCGCAAACCGGGCGCAGAGTCGCTCCCCCAAATGCAAAGGCATGACATGCCAGTTGGTCAACACGCTGGTCCTCAGAGTCCCGTAGCGTAGTAGTGTCAGGGGAGTGCAAAATAGAGGTGTTGGACAACCCTAGAATAGAAGCATCGACCTCAGGCGGCGATGACCAGCACTTATCCAAGTCAGCAGGGAATGGATATTTCCTATCCACGCTCTTAGGGACCCCATGAAGTCTGCTGGGATGTTCCCATTCTTTAAGCACGAGGCTATTGAAATGGGTCTGCTCGGGAAATTCCAAGCGAGCTTTAGCAGTATGAAAAAGATCACCCCTTTGCCGGGGAGCCGCAGCAGGGGGAGAGAGGGACAGAACCTCAAAGATCTGAACCAGCAGTCTATCAATATCATCCGAGGACCAATGCTCGGAGCCAGACTTTTCCTGACCCCTAGACTCATCGTCATATGACCCTGAGTCAGAGAACAGTTCCCCTTCGTCCGAGGGGATATGGGCATAGGAATGCAACAAATCATCAGGTTCTACAGGGAAGAGGGCCGATTCAGGGTTCAAGTGCCGCCTCTTGGCGGTGGCTTTACGCGCTAAGGAATTAGCAAGCAAGTTTTCAACACTAGTCAGCCTCGTGGCCAGATCAGGATGAGAATCCCCACTGGTATTGGGGGTTAGACTCAGGCTTGGGGGAGTAGGTGAAGTGCGGCGGGGTGCAGGCCCAGCCTCAGAGGAGACGAGAAGCACCGATAGCGCCTGCTGTGCACAAGGAACACAGACCCGTGCATTGTCACCGCTGCTAGGTAAGACCCCACAAGCTACACACAGCCGGGCTTGTCCCGAAGGAACCCCGTTCACAATATCCTGAGGTGCCTCCATATGGTGATTTAATCGGCACAATATGTCAGTAGGGATTGACGCTGTAAGCTACCCTGGATGCCCCAATAACCCACTGGGAAGTGGGAGTAATTTTTTATGGTCACGACCGGGAGCTACGCTGGGCCGGGGGAGAAGCCACTTGTGAAATCCGCGGTCTGAAAGACATAAGGGGGAACAGGATGTCAGAGCCATGCGCAATGGGGATAGAAGTAAAGAAAAGTCGCCCGCGAGGGCACTTTCATACAGAGAGGAGAGGCCGATCTTCACCACGCGCGCGGGAGAAGAAAATGGCGCCAAAAGAACCTCGGAGGGCGTGCCTGAGCCGATCGTGACGCGTAGCGCGCCAAGCCGAAACCACGCCCCTCTCCAGCGAGCGCGAAGCTCGTAAGGCATCCAGCCAATGATGGTACAGAAAGTAGAAAGTAAAAAAGCCTATTGAAAATGGTGCTCGGAGCCAGGACAGGCACAGCCGAGATCTGTACTCGGGCTCTCCTGTGGCTCCCCGTCGGGGAATGAATCCCGGTCTGTGACAGGATACTGATTAAGACAGGCGCTCAAGCCAGCGCAACCTATGAAGAGCCACTAAGGCTAAGAAGGGAAGAAGGAGACGCCGAGGCGTCCGCGAGCCGCCGCCGTACGTGCGGTGCGAGCAGAAAGCAGACTACTGGTGCTGCGGTAAACAGTAAGGTAAGAGCGCGGCTCTGATCCCCGTTCCCAGTGAAGCACAGCCAAGCCATAAGCGTGTAAGTATACACTGAGGTCGCCATACACACAACCCCCCCCCTTTCTTTTCCCCCTAAGGGGGGAACGAGGGAGGAAGGCGACCCGTTCACATAGGGTCCACCGCTACATGGGGCGTGGGGCAATGATGCGGGAGGGGCATCCCCTGAAGGCTCACCATAAGCCTTGACCGCCTACCCTATGGTGGGGGATTGCGGTGGAGCGTTGCTCCGTAAGCACACATGGTGCTGCCTACCTTCACCCGACCAGCGCAGCCCAGGCTGGGAGGCACATCTTATCGAAGAGGACGGGTGGGAATAGTCTCACAGGGCCGCAGGCTGTAATAGCCCCGCTCACCTGCGAGAGAGTGATACTTCATGTCTTCGCAGTCAGCACTGCAGAGAAATCTGGGGATTTGTGGGAGGTCCCCGGGTATATGAAGGGCCAGGAGGAGCCTGTTTTTGCACGTCTGCAGTGAACAGCGCCATCTGGCGGAGGATTACCCACGTGTGAGTATTATAGATGGAGCAGGACGTACTGTATGCTTAGAATATATCCCTATCTAGTTATGTGTCTAGATTTTAATTTCTCCTTTTCTAACATCTCACACAGACATGGTGTTGACTTAAATAGAATTATGGAGCTAAACATCAATTGCTTCTCTGTTATAAACTTTAGGTGTGGCCAAACCTGAGCTGCCGCAGGCATCCAGAAGAATGCCTGCTGACACCCAAAATGGAAGGACACATTTGTACCTACTAGTAGTACTTTTTCCCTGATGATTTTTTTTTGTCGGGTATCTGATACAAAGTGTGACACTGCTACTTGGATACGACCAGGCCAAACCAAATAAGTTATATTCGGGTCAGTTGTGACCGGAACCCAAATCAGAAGCTCAACACTACTCAAGGTCAGTTAGGTTCTCTCCTTCTCCCCTTTCAATATCCCCACCCCTTTTTAAGAAAAACAATGCATAGAAAAATCTGACTACTTCCTCTTACCAAGGTCAATGAATATATGAAATGACTTGTTCAACTGACCTACACTAACATCCATTTGTCTGAAGCAGTTTTAAACTGAATTTGTCACCAGAAAGGCAGGCGATTTATGTTTTTCAGAAAAGAGTAAAATGTGTAAGCAAATATAATAGTGGTATGCTGGAGAATACCTGAGAGCAAACCAGATATTCCACTTTTAGAGATCCAGAAGGAAAAAGTCTGATTCAGGCCTCACTTTACTGCATTTGAAAAAATGTGCCTTTGTAATTCTGGGCAATCTGAGTCTACAGTATATCTATACTTTCTGAATCTCTAAAAGACTCCAATTTGTCTTGCCCAGCCCAGCATGCCCAGCAGCCATTTGTGATTGGCCGGCCTGGGCATGCCTCTAGCTAGAGGTGAGCGAGGATTTTGCATAATTGAATGGAGCTGAGTGCACCGATTATGCAGCAGCTGGCTCATGTAAGTGTACAGTGGCTTTCTATCTGCTGCACACTCTGCATTAGGTTAAACAGCACCCTCCACTTGCAGCAGCCCACCTGTACAGTGAGGTTATTTCTTTTAAACAAAAAAATTACTACTTACTGTGCCTTTGGGGACCCTTGGCAGGTGGGGGCCCCATGCATTTGCATGGTACGCGTGGTGATACACATAGTGATTAGCATTCCTGTCCAGGGAACCTGAATGGTCAGAGGTGGAGAATATCTGCATGCCCAGTATGAAACTTGCCAGACCGGGCTGCGTAACAGGGACCTCTCAGATCAGGATGCTCCTGTGCTACCAGTTATTAGAGAAAGAATGGAGAAAGTAAAGACTTTTTAGACTTTAGACCAAGAAATATTGCCCAGATTCATTGTGATCAGTTTTTATTATTATTATTAGTTTATCTAAGAAGCTGTTGACCATCCCCTTCTACTCTGACATCTCTGGGAATTCAAGACTGCACACTTTCATGGCTTTCCTCTTACCTTTCTGATGGCACATTTAGTGTGTCCCACGTAAATGTGGTTTCCTCTCCCAGCCCTCTGTCAGTTGGTGTACCACAAGGATTCGGTTTTTGAACCGCTTCTCTTCTCAGTCTACACCTATGGTCTTGGACAACTCAAACTCATTTCCTAGCGCCTCCATGGCGCCACATTCAGGGTTGTGTGCACCCCTTGACCATGATAGGACCCCATAACAATAAAAGCTTTTGTCTAGCCCATCCCCCACACTCTCTTTTCGTCCTCTTCCCTGTGATCCCATACCAGGCACTAAGGGAGGTAAGCAGTTATATATAAATTTACATTTTTCCTTATAATTTGGCAGTTTCAATGATTCTGCTTAAGCTCTAAAGCATACAGAGTTTATATTCAACATGCTCCAATTGCTGCAAGCTAATAGCGTGGTTTGGTTGTCTCCACCATTATTCTGGCCTGCATAACGTATAACTAGGGTGTGCTCACTGAAATAGACCACCTAAACAATAACAATAATAGAGCGGACATGCATATAAGCACACCTATCTCTAAAAAAGGAGCACCACAACTTAGTGAAAAAGTTATTATACAAAATTTCTTTTATTATTGATACAATGCAAAAAGAAGCTAAAAACACATAAACCACAAACAATTAAAAACAACCGAACATGACCAATATTCACCTATAATTGATGCCCAAATGGGTGTATCCAAATAATTAATACCCCAAGGCAACATGGCCCATCATTTATCACCCTAAGATAAATATTTTGTGCCGGCACAAAAGACTATTATTCAATATCCTGCCTGTGCTTACTACTGAGAATACTAACATATGAAAAATAAAGTGCTATAGTACATACCACTTCCTAATAATACATGTGCCAAGAATCCATTCACACACAACTATCAATACAGCATGAAACCACAACCCCACACAACAGGTGATGACAAAAAATTATGAAACTATCAACATATCTTAAATGACTAATTAAAACACATCAGCATAACCTGAATGAATAAATATAAACACATATCCTTATACTAAATATTGCACAGACCTTATCTAAAAGACTTGAGTGTGAACCATGTGAAGAAATCAAGATAAATATGCAGTAGCAAGTGCCGACAAACAATACAACATAAATCTCACAATTACAGTGCCACCCAGGGTATACGATCATAGGGTCAAGGTCGGTATAGTCCACCCGCGCACGCGGCTCCCATGCCGCTTCGAGGGTGAGGGTAATCTGAAATGCACAGGTAACCCCTTAAATACCTGCTGCCCCTGGGAGGGAGAAAAGCACAACCACGTGCGTCCAGCCCCAAGTAAGGGAGTTCTGGCGGAAGTAAAACATCGGCGCGATGATGTCATCAACAAGCGCCAAATGTCACTTAGTATACTGCCGCAGTGTTACTCCCCCCCACACATCACGGGGCGGGACTTCCATCGCTATCTGCAGCAAACGCCGCAGCCCCATGAACCGAGGCTGCAAACAACGCCCCCACACATGCGTGTCAGATGACAGACGCCACGTCATCAATGACAGCCCCTATGACGCGGCAGACAAACTAACCGGGGAAACACATCTCCCTGGAAACAGTGACGCTAGCAGCGTGCTGGAATATACAAACGGCCAGACGCAAATGGTGATCTCCCAGAGGCAGCAGCTATTGGGCCCACCCTTCTTTTTACCTATCAAAGCCTATGGGTTAAACATACAGTACATGTGTCAATTACAAAAATGTACATAACAATATAATGTAAAGCAATAAAACAAGCATGGCCACAACATCATGTACCTGTTTGTAGTGTAAAGGGGGCCTAGTACTTATATATATGACATGCCCCATTGCCAATCCACAGGATGCATGCCAAAACCCCGGCAAGGTAGCAGAAAACCTAAGAATATAATGGAGCCAAAGGTTCCTATCTTGAATATAAGACAGTGTATGACATGAAGGCAATACCCACACAAATAAATGGCAATTATGCCATAGATGCTTGCACAACTAAATGCCAAATTATTGATGGCTCCCCACCAATACCTATACAAAGACCCGCCTATAGAGAACTATTTGAATTTATATGATGCAACTGATGGTGTGGTAAATGTACAGTCAGTTCATAGGTGTCCATATAGATATAAACATATATATATGTGTCGAGAAGACGCCGATCCTCCACATTTGCTTGCCGGGAAACTCCACTCATCACATGTAACCCAATCTTCAAATCTAATAACCTAAAAAGAAAAAAGAGAAAACCAAAACGGACCAATAAACAATGTGATAAAGAAGTTTGACCAAAAAAAAAAAACAAAAAGTGTGTACAAGTGTAAATAAAAAAACGCAGCAAATTCTATGCCGCGACTAATTCCCAAAGCACCACAAAATTATGTGTACGAGTCATGACAAAACTGGCATGACAATACAATAGCCCACTATACACTGTATTGGCCAACACACCAAAAGAAATCAGTGACAATAGAGACAGTAGCCAGTGGGTGTACTCCCATATGACTCTGTCATTGTGAATCAAAAAAAAAGAGAAAAAATGAAGGAGGTCCCCAATATACACACACATAAACCAACGACACCGTTCCATCGATACAAGACACCAATGCTGACTGTGCATCCACCACTATATCTTAAATCTAACCCACCAGACCACTCATCTTTTCAGAAAAGGGACAAATGACCAGTCCTCATTCAGGCCTGTGGGGGATCTGGTATTAAGCTGGAATATCCAGCGTAATTCACGCTGCAATAACCGCTGTTTCAAATCACCCCCCCGCGATCCCAGTCTGACTCGTTCTATTCCTGTAACCCGCAGAGAAGCACAATCGCCCCCATGAACCTCCAAAAAATGACGGGCCACAGGGGAGACTGTCTTACTTAAAGTGGACCAACACCCAGGATTTTGACTATCCAGGGTTTTGGTCCACTTCAGGGGGCACCCCGATTAAGGGTGCCCCGCTGTTTGAAACCCCCCAGAAAGCCCCCAAAACTCACCTCACCACGCTCCCACGTGGCCGCGCTGACCAATCACCGCCGACGGACAAGCGGGTGACAGCGGCGGACAACACAGCGCGTCCGCCGCCGCCTCCCGCGCGCCCGCGCCGGCCATTCACAAACGGCCGGCGCGGGAGGCGGCGGCGGCCACCGATCTCGGATGTCCCGCGGTGAGGGAGGTGATCTATAAGATTCCCGGGCCGATCACCCCTGGGTGACGGTCCACTTTAAAGTTGTATCTCTTCTCGCCAGCCTGATGTTGGACAAATGTCCCTGGATGCGGGTCCTTAAAGCATTCTGTGTCTCACCGATGTAGAATTTTGAGCACCCACACCGTAGTAGGTAAATCACTGCCCTGGTCCTACAATTAATAAAAGAAGAAATTTTATATTGACGGTTCCTACTACCATCTTCAGTCACCATTGTCTTCTCCATATACTGGCAGATCGAACAATTACCGCAAGGAAAACATCCTTTTGTTGCGGTGTCAGTCAACCAGGTATTTTGCATAGACAGGTGGCTCCTAGAGAGTCTATCCCTTAAATTCGGTGCCCTACGGGCTGTCATTTGAATTCTATCCCATGTCAGGCTTCCCACTATGAGTTTATATTTGTTTTGTCTTATTAGCTCCCACCACCATATAAAGAAGCAGAAAAGAAGTAAAAGGGAGCATTCTGAAGGGGCTGCAGCGGCATCCCAAGAGCATGCTCTCAGGCCTATAGGTCCAGATCTATTCCACGGGAATAGGGGCCACCATAGACGCTCCAGATCAAGGTCTTCTATACACCATAGGGGACACCATATCCCTTCTAGAGAGAACTGTTGGATGTGTGGAAAGAAGGCAGTGGCAGGAAAAATAATTTGGATAGTGGGCCATTTAACCCTTTAAGTGCCAGTCTACCTAGAGTTTTTATCACCCTCTGTTGGCAGACCATTTTTCACTATTTTGCGCTACACATGTTCAACTGGGATTTTTGAAAGGATTTCCAGGGATTTTACAGGAAAATTATATATAGTTTTTTTCAGAAGAGTCTGGGATATAACATGAAATGTCTTGTTTGGCATTTTTAAGTGTATTCTCACTATTTTTGGGTGAAATATGTACAAATAAATAATAAAAAAAATATTTTTTACAATTTGTAGTTTTTTTGTAATAAAAAAATGTAAGTTTGTCAATTAAATCTTCTTGCGTGTGAAATCCAAATCCCTCCCGTTACAACGGTACCACATATGTATTGGTAGACACCTTTTCCTGCCCAGGAGACTCCCCCAAACTGAAACAGTACTTTTCCGATAAAATACAACTATGCTACGCACTATGCGCACATTGCAGTTTTTCAAGAAAAACAACCCTTTACATTTGAAATACCCCCCCAAAAACTGTATATAGGCATACCAGGCTTGTTGACGTAGGCACAGTTTTCTAGAAGTAATCCCTCAATTAATTCTTTGGTTGCACAGAGTGTATCTATAAAAAAGCAAAATCAAAGTCACGTTTTCCTTAAAAAACAATATGCAAACAAGAAAAAACAAGTTAAATCTGAAAAAACAAGGTCCCCCGAACAGAACAATACCCAAAATGCATATGTACTGTCAAGGAAAGTGTTGCCAAACACCCCAATGTAAAGCATGTGCGTAAGGGTAATTTTACTTGAAAATTTCTGTTCTGCAGAAGTGCGCACCTTGTGCTTTTTCTACCAAAACAACCATTTACATTTGCGATACCCCTCACAATAATCCCTCTGAGAATTCTTATGTTGCACAGGGTTTCCTTAAAAAATTTTTTTATAAAAAAGCAGAATAAAAACAAGTTTTCCTAATGCAAACAAGATAAATCTGTAGCTGCAAGGTCCCCCCGAACAGAACAATACCCAACATGCATAGGTACTTTTAACCCTTTTAATTGCCAGCCTACTTGAAATTTTGTCATCCTCTGTTGACAGGTAATTTTTCACCCTTTTGCACCTTGTTTAACTGTGATTTTTGCAGGAATTTCCAGGAAAATTATATATTTTTTGTGGCAGAGTTTAGGCTTTAACATGAAATGTCTTGTTTGTAATTTTTCTACTGTTTTTATTAAACATTTTGAGTAAAAAAATCTTTTTAGAAATAGCAAGAAAGAAACAGATGAGGGCACCACTAACAATTACAAGACTGTATTACATCCAGAAGGTGCTTTAGGAGGTTCTTTAAAAATAGCAATTTAGAATATTCAAACCCTGATCTACTTAGGAGCATGGTTCAATACGGTACAAGCCAAGGTGTCTCTACCATGAAAAAAAAAAAAAAATTCAAAGACGAGTGAACAAGGCATTACAGTATCAAACAATTTCAGCAAGGCACTGTATGAGATTAATAGGGACAATGGCATCGACAATTCCCATGACAAAATGGGCACATTGAAAACTAAGAATAATACAATGGGGCTTCCTAAAGAAATGGAACAGGTATTGTTAACTCAGCAGATTGTTCTGAATGCTCGCATGAGCATATGCCTTCAGTGGTGGAAGTCGGGATAGAACTTTCAGAACTGTCACTCTATCATAGCTATGAAATGGGTCACCATCACCACAGATACCAGTGCACATGAGTGGGTTGCAACATGTCATATGAGATAGGTGGGACTTTGATACTGCAAAATTCGTTCTGAATATTCTGGAACAGCGAGAATAGCTCTACTGGCATTCCAACACCACGTCCAGCAACATCTGATCCTATTAAGGATGGACAACAAAACTGCATGTGCGTTGTCAGGGCAGAACAAAAAGCGCCTCCATGATGAGGGAGGTCTCCCATGTCATGGGCAATCGAGAATGTGTCACTGCTTTCAGCCACATATATCCCAGGAAAAGACAATACACAGGCAGATCTTCTTTCAAGAAACAACATAGATCCCAAAGAATGGGAATTGAACAGGGACATATTTCATCTCTTAACGCAGAGTGGGGATACCCTCAAATGGATCTATTTGCAACAGAGAGCAAATGGAAAGTGAGGAACTTTTTTCCAGATTTCTAACCAAGAAATTGAGTGGGACAGATGCGCTCTCGGAGATATGTAATTTCGAGTTGGGGTATGCTTTCCCCCCTTTCCCTCTGATAAGCAATAATAGCAATCCTCCCATATTAGCAGAAATGACCGTGGTTTCCCCTGGCGATGCTGAGGCTAAAGATCAACCAATGCCCCTTCCGAGGGTGCGGAACCTGTTGAAACAAGGGTCATAGATTCATTCCAATCTCACCAGACTGTCTTTGAAGGCCTGGCCATTGAAAGGGAGAGGTTATTGAAAGTGGGGTGCGCAGAAAGTGTAGTTGCTACATTTCTCAAGGTGAGAAAATGGTCGACAAACCAAACATACCACATAATTTTTAGATTCAAAGAGCATAACATGAACGATCTCTTGGAATTTCTACAGACATGGGTCGACATGGGTCTAGGTCTGAGGACCTTGAAAGTACAAATATCTGCTATTTCATCCCTAGACAGAGAGTCCTGGGCCGAGCATCCATTAGTGCTTCAGTTCCTAACCACACAACCAACATCAGCAGATTCCTTATGGCTATTAACATTAACAACAGTGTTTCTTGTTACTATTGCTTCAGCTACAAGAATATCGGAATTTAAAGATCAAAGCCTTAGGGTGCGGGTCCCCTTACATCCAATTCTTTGAAGACAGAGTTCAATTTTTCCCAAGACCACACTTCATCCCAAAAGTAGACTCCATGAATCTACCATCTTTGGTCTCAGAACAAAACGCTTCAGAAAAACATAATCTAGATAAAACCTCAACTTTGAAAATGTATCTCCAAGCCACAGAATCCTTTAGAAAAGAAAAAAGTATATTTGTACCTTTTGGCACACGGAGGTTATTCTCCATCTACTAAAACACTATCTTTCTGGGTAGTGAAACAGATTCAGAAAGTACAAGAAACAGAGCCTAGAATTCGAATAGATCATATAGCGGCTCACTCAACACGTGCAGTGGCAACGTCATGGGCACTAGCAAAAGGGGTTTCACTTGAGTCTGTTTGTAAAGCAGCAATGTGGTCCTCTCCAAACACGTTCATAAAACACTACTGCGAGAACTCAGATTTGACAAATGTTTTTTTTTGCCAAGTGCTATCCAGCAATTTTGTATAACCTGGAAAATTATGAATAAATATTATTCTGCATCCTAACCCTTGTATGTCTAAATTAAATCCCTTAGTGTGGCGCCAGAAATATGGAAAATGTAATACTCGCCTAATGGTAGTTTTCCTTTCCTGGTACTTACTCCATCCCACCCCTAATCGGGGGAAGAGGTTGACAAATGAATGTGGGGGATGGGATAGACAAAGCCTTTTACTGGTATGGGGTCAAGGGGTGGATACCTAACTCTTAGTGTGTCGCCATGGAGTAAGCGCCAGGAAAGGAAAATTATAGTTAGGTATTAGATTTTCCTCATTGGCTTCTAACATTACTTTTATGCAGACGACACTCAAATCTACCTCTCTGTTCCAGATCTCTCTTCTCACCTATCCTGTGCTACTGACTGCCTGACAGCTATCTCATCATTCACATCATCTCGCTCCCTCAAACTAAACGTGAAGAAGAGGAGTTTGTTGTTTTCCCACCATCAAACTCTCTTACTGCTTCCACACCAAATATATCTGTCAATAATCTAACATTACTGCAACTCCCCAAGGCCAATGCTTTGGTGGTATGCTGGACTCCTCTCTCACATTCACAACTGATATTCAGTCACTTGCACCTGGTGCTGCCTCCAACTCAAAAGCATCTCCTGCATCTGTTCCTTCCTTTCACTTGAGACCACCAAAATCATAGTGCATGCCCTGATCATCTCCCGACTAGATTACTCTCCTTTGTGGTCTACCAACATACAGACTGGCAACTCTCCAATCTATTCTCAACTCTGCTGCTCAATTCATTCATCTCTCCTCTCGATTTACTAGTGCTGCTCCTCTAGGTCAGTGGCTGCCAATATTTGAGAGAATTACATTTAAAATACTAAAATACTAACCTTAACATACAAAACACTCTACAATAAGGCTCCTGTCTACATTGCTTTGCTTATCAACAAATACCAACTCAGACGCAATCTCTATTTTGCCTAGGGCCTCCTCCTGTCCTCAACCCCAATCACCTCCTCCCACTTCCGCATCCAGGACTACAGAGGACTACTCTGGAATGCCCTCCCCCATACAATCCCTACTGCCCAAACCTTCAAGGGTGCACTCAAAACTCACCTATTTTGACGAGCATATCACCTGACTTAAATAAAAAAGACAGCCAGAGACACTTCACTTGTCATCATACTAAGTATTTATTACTTGAGACCTACCTTTTGTCTCCACCCTTATCCTAGTGTATTTCATTATGACTATGTATGTGCTTTTCGGTCATGTAGTTGTAGCCGTTTTACCTTGTTTGTAATTTCACATTGTACAGCATCTTGGAAGATGATGGCGCTTTATAAATAAATTTGAATAATAATAATAAAGTGTCATCATAGTCCGTTGGCACTTTTATTTAAAGTGGACCAACACCCAGGATTTTGACTATCCTGGGTGTTGGTCCACTTAGGTGGGGCACCCCGATCGGGGGTGCCCCGCTGTGTGAAACCCCCCCGATCGCCGCAAAAACTCACCTCTCCCCGCTCCCACGTGACCTCCTCCGGCCAATGACAGCGCTCAGAGCCGCTCTGGTATGCGCGTCCAAAGCCGCTTGGACACGCATACCAGAGCGGCTCTGAGCGCTGTCATTGGCTGCGTCTCCCGCTTCCCTCTAACAGGGAGCGCGCCTGCGCCGGCCATTCACAAAACGGCCGGCGCGGGAGCGCGCCCTGCTAGAGGGAAGCGAGAGACGCGGCCGCGTCTCGCGCATGTGCCGTTGGATCGCCGGTAAGGTAAGGTTTGTGGGCCTCCTGGGGGTTCCTCCCCGCGGGACATCCCGATTTTGGATGCCCCGCGGGGAGGGATCTGATCGGTCCGGGAATCTTATAGATTTCCGGGCCGATCCCCCCTGGGTGTTGGTCCACTTTAAAAACAACTTTAATAGATTCAGTGGAGAATGAGTCTACTCAACCACGGTCACATATATCAACACCACTGACAGGAAACTGGATCCAGCACAACCAATCAGATTCTAATTTCCATCATTTCAATGTGCTCCTTCCAACCTATGTAGCATATTCACACTGTGGCATAGATCTATAAACCTATACATCTATCTGTCATGGTACAACTGCCAGGTTGCCAATCTGAAAAACAGGGATCCAGTCTATTGTCACTGACCACCTTCCACTGTCATTCCTCAAAGGATCTAACTGAAAACCAATGTGTATGCAATACTATAGTGGTAACGGGTATTGCGCAATACTCCCATAAGCAGGAATAATTCGCAAAACTTGTACAGTTCTCAGAGGCTATTTGAACCCAGTCACTAATAATCTGCCCCGTCTTCTGCACACACCGCCCCCATTCATTCCTCAGCCCTCATTCAGCAGCCGCTGTGCATGATGGGTCGAGAAGCCACTTTGCTCTGTCACTTTAACAAAAAGTAAGACTCCAAGCTAACTCCGTTGTGTGTGACAGGCGTAGAAGCCAATGGCAGCTGGAGGTCCGGCCTAGCCACGCCCTACTTGCCATTGGCTTTCCAACCTGACTTGCTCAATGAGCGCGGTGTCCTGGGAGAGCCCGCCTCCAGGGTGTTACCACGGCAACTGGGCTGAAGGCAGCGGCGGAGCCGGGACGAGGTAGGAGAGGCCCGAGGGTGGTTGATCGGGGGTAAATCGGGTCATCTGGTTGGCGATGCTGAATGTGCGAATAGTAGTGACCCTGGGGCTCGCGGATTGAACGTCTCGCGGCTGATTGCCGTTAAGCATCCCGTATGCTGGCTTCCTCCTTATTAGGGGTTATATATAGCTGGGTTTGGGAGAATGGGAACCTCGTACAGATCCCATCCAGCCGTTCTGATGACCTCTATATGCGGAGGGGGGAGGTGATTGCAACGACCCATTCATTGCCGGAGCCTGGCCCGTGCATCCTACATACAGGCTCTTCCTCTATTGCAGCTTTGTGAGATCAGAGCTAAATAAGGATGTGATTGGCTAATTTAGGGAAAACAATGTCATTGGAGCATGGTTTACCATGAATATTAACCAATATGTTTGCCTGCATGAGCCAACCAGATTGCTTATTGGATGGATAGTATAAAGCGGACCAAAACCCAGATGTTCTTACTTACCTGGGTTTTGGTTTGTTTATCCTGTGAAGTGATTTACCCGGTCCAGCCAGAATTCTTTCCAACAATCCCACGACACGTGTAGGGTATCCTCCAATCAGAATAGATTGCCTGGTGACGCCAGCTTTCTATTCGGAATGGAGTGTTGGTTGCTTCCCTCTTACTAATGCACGCTGGCCATTCAGAAATACCTGCCGTGGGTACGTGCATCACACGCAGGAAGCCAATGGTGACGCCGCGACCTGCCATGTGACGTGGGAAGGCCAAATTGGTAAGTATACGGGGCGAGCCAGGGGTTCCACAGAGTGAGACAGTTATTTGTCAGGCATGGGACTAAAGGGCTTTGGTCCACCTTAAAGTAGTCCCACTCCCTGGAGGAGGGTGGGGTTTGGGACTGCTGCTAATGTCTAGAATCACCCCCCCCCCCCCCCCCCCAAGCCTAAGAACCACGATCCAAAAACATACCTCTTCATTGTTGGGCCCATCTGACTGCTGCCTATGGTCCTGTTGGGGACAACAGTTGGCTGTCAGTGGTTATGTGGGTCCGGAATAGGTGAGTTCTGAGTTCCTGGGATTTGGGCTTACAGGAAATGTTGAGATGCCACTTGAGGCATGAGCAGCAGCACTGTCATCTCATTAAAGCAGGCCAAAACCATACCTGGAGTCTGAGACTCCAGGGCTGGCTGCTTCCCTCTCCACCGCTGTGTGCGGCTGAGATTCCATTCAGCTTCTCCAACTGTACATATATATGCGGCCAGAGAAGCTGATTGGACCAGAGGCTGCGCATGCACTGTTGAATTAAGGAGAGGTAAGTTTACTCGGTGAACACCAAGGTTTTACACAGCAGGGAATCCTAAACCGAGTTGCCCCAGGGGGACAGACCAAAACCTGTGAAAATCTTGGTTTTTGGTCCACTTTAATCCAAGCCCACGGTGTTAATGTTGCCATTGAAATCAGATCTGGCACGAGGAGCGTGTGAAGACCTAACATGCCCCTTTCCATTATGGAGGGGGGCATGCCAGCTCACTGTGACTGATGGTGGGGGGCATCTCCACGTCTGAGAAGACAGATGAGATGGCGATCGGGCTTCCAGCATAGGCCATAGATCCAGCTATAAGGTGAAATCTCAGACTATCAGTGATTTTCAAGCTGAAAATTGTCTTTAAAGCGGAACAAATCCTGTGATTCAAGATGGCGGAAGAGGTAGCGAAATTTTAACAGCCACCAGATATGTAAGGGGACACTGATCCTTGCTAGACATTCTGCAGTTTCCATGCTTAGCAATGATATTTGAACAGCTTTTTTCATGTTCTCCAACAATGACTTGTAGACCGCTTTAAAGTGGACCAACATCCACCGCTGATCGGCTGGGGAAGCTATAAGATTCCCGGGCCGATCAGCTCCCTGCCTGCGGTGCACCCCGATCGGGGGTGCCCCGCTGTGTGAAACTCCCCAGGATGCCCGCAAATCCTACCTGTTCCTTGTTCCAACGGCGCATGCGCGGGCCTCCGCCGCCTCTCGCGCATCCCTTTAGCAGGGCGCGTTTGTGAATGGCCGTCGCGGGCACGCTCCCTGTAAGAGGGACGCGCGAGAGGCGGCGGCGGGCGCTCTCACCTTCTCCGTCGACGGACCTTGCTTGTCCGTCGGCAGTGATTGCTGGAGTGAGTCACGTGAGAGTGGGGTCAGGTGAGTTTTTGGGGCTTTCTGGGGGGTTTCACACAGCAGGGTGCCCCGCGGAAGTGGACCAACACCCAGGATAGTGAAAATCCTGGGTGTTGGCCCACTTTAAATCTAAATAAAACTTTCGGCCACTTTCCCTCCCTATAGTAAACGATCAGAGCTGTTTGCCGAATTCCATAGGCGGGGCAAATGGCTCTGGTTGGACAAGAGCCCGAGCATGCGCCTCTGAACTGAGGAAAGCTAAGCATTCACTGGTGATCTGGGGGGAGGGTCACAGCGGGGCATCCCAATTCAGGATAAATGCCCCCCTCAAAAGTCTTAGACTCAAGGGGGTTGTTGCTCCACCACCTTAAACTGGGACAGGTTTCTCTGTTGGACTGAGGAGAAAGTTTGCATATTAATGCTCAATAATTTAACTATCATTTATTTCTTGTTTTTGCTAAACTTTTGGGTCCAATATCCACATTTTTGTAATTTTTTCATTTTTGTGAATTTTATAATTTCTTTTCTAACATAAACCAAAAAAAGGGGTTCAATCCCTAAACAGAACTTGTGGCTGTTCAAAAACATACCAGACACTGCCGCTATGTGTTTTTGGAATGAAATAAGCCTGTTACTCATTGGAATAGGCAGCTTCCTTCACCTATTTGCATGAGGAAATTCACTCAAATTGCCACATTTGCGAATTCTGCCCTCTAAACAGTTTGGTGTTCCAGAACGGCGCTAGTGGAAAATTTCAGGAGAAAATTGGCACAAAAACAAATCTGCATCCCATTTTCATGACAATGAACCAAAAACGTGCACATTTGTTTGGGCACGACCATGAAGGTGAGGTGACAAAACTAAGATTCCCATCCTCTTTTTTGCCATACTGAACAGCAGGTATGTCATGTGAGGAAATGATCTGCTTCTCTGCTCTGTGCCCCCTCAGTCCATATGAAGTAAAATGGCCAAATAACTAGGTATAATAGAGTTTATTTACATGGAAAGCAGTTTAGCTTTAGGCAATGTAGGCATTTGTATTCAGATCTGAATACATGGGCGTGTAAAGTAGAGGCTCGTATTTCTATTTACAGTGTTCTTTGAGCTTTAGAGTTCTGGTCTCCAGGCGAAACAGGAAGTATGGCCGCAGTATATGTGCTCAATGCTCAAAGCAAAGAAAAAAAAAAAAAAAGAATCCATCATTGCTGATGACATTAATCAGGGCTGTAAAATAAAAAAATAAATAAAGCAGGAACATAAAATACAGTGATACTCAGGCATTTCCAGGATCCATCACTGTCATACATGGTGCCTATTCAATGTCCTCATACGCCTGGAAAGACTGATGCCCATTGTGCAGGTTGTATCTTTCTGCCAATTGCTGCTGTTATCTACTCTTGTGTTGAGGGCAATGTTGGAAGCTTAGCCATGGGTCTAATAACTTTAAAGTGGACCAGCAGTCAAAAATGACCTAAACCAGACCAACACAACAAACAGTGCTTATATGCATCCCTCCCCAATGTAATTTGCAGGCCACCTGCTAACAGGAAGTGCTGCTGGGCTTCCTGTTACTGTGCATTTTTGGTTGAATCTAGACAGCAGCATGGCTGAGATGCTGGGAGAGGAAGCTCCAAAATGTCCACTACCTTTCTTTTCCAACTGTGCCAGGATGTTGGTCCGGTTTAACAAACTAAGTTAAAGTGGACCACTAGGTCCGGCTTGCATTCAATCCCTAGAGCATTGATATGCTTACCTCACCAACGAGACTTTGGCACATGCCCATTACTCGCATGCTTCTTGAGCTGTGCATGGCCACACCTGCTGTAAGTAAATGGCTGGTGTGGCTGTGCAAAACCTAATGCAGGGAGTGCAATGCACTCATAAACTGTGCAGCTAGAATTCCATTCAGCTTCTCCAGCCGCACAATATGTGCGCCTGGAGAAGCTGATTGGAGGAGAGCCACGCTGCCCGTGGGTTCTTGGAAAGGTAAGAATAGTGGGCCACTGGCAGAATTTCACACAGCGGGGCATCCCAAATTGGAATGCCCCAGGGTAATTGACCAAATTCCGGGATAGTTGTCCGCTTTAAAACTTTTTTGTTTTTTTTCTTTTTGCTGTCTGTGGCCCTCTGGAGATATTTGACATCCCTTTCTTCTCTGTGGTGACCATGCAAGGAGGTCCTGTAGCTGGAAAATCATGGATGCCTATGAAGTCTTAACCTAGAAACTGCTTGCAAGGTTGCGTCAGGCTTCATTTCGGTCTTCTGTAACTACAGGTGTCTAGCAATGCAGAAAGCAGCAAATAACGGACAAGGACATGGCCGTGGAGCTTCTGCTGCTGGTAACGGTCTTTCATTCTTGTCTGCTACACCTTCCTCTGGTGCAGGCATGTGCCAGGGTTTGGAGCACACTTTTGAATTCCCCAATACTACTGAAAGAGTGCTGAGGCCGGAACCTATTGAGGCAGCAAACCATCAGCGGTCATCCCATTGCGACTACTGGCCACCAAGTCCAGGGACTGAGCACTCTAAAGCTCCCTCTAAGGATCTCACCAGTGTTGCATTTTTTCAAGAAGTGCACAGAGGACAAGACACATGTAGTCTGCACGCTTTGCCAACAGTTGCTGAAGTGAGGGAAAACTGTACCTCTCTACACCTCGTGCATCTTCAAATAAAACACGAGCTGCAATGGCAGAACTAGCAGATAACACCTGAGTCTCCCTCGGTCTCAGCCTCCTGCTTTACCCCCCGACAAGGCCACCTATCTCCACCCAGAGTGAGAATGTGGGAACCCCACCACCTCCAGCAGCAGCATCACCACCAAGCCAGTCCACATAATTCCAGGGAAGCATTCCGCTTTCCATCCCGCAAACTTTGTATAGAAACCAGGAGTTAGGCCCATCTCACCCACAAGCCCTGAATGCGAGCATTTCAAAATTGCCAGCTTTGAAATGCGCCCATTCTGCCTGGCGGAAACGGATGACTTTAAAGAGATGATGGCAGCTATTCCCAGCTGCTACTAATTTTCTGGCCAGGCCATCCCTGTTCTGCACCAACAGCTTGTGAAAAAAATAAAATGTGCACTGGGCACCTCACCACGGACACGTGGACAAGTAAGCATGGGCAGGACGTTATATCTCTCTAACTGCCCATTGGGTCAATGTAGTGGCGGCTGGGATTGAGGTGCAAAGCACTGTGGCGTAGATTTTTCCACCACTCAAGATTGCGGGACATCAGTGGGCAGCCTCCTCCTACTCTGCTTTCTCATTATGTAGTAGCGCAGCCCCTGCACCACCAATTTGAGCACTGCCATGGGGAAACGGCAGCATGCAGAGCTAAAACTCTTCTGTCTGGGTGAAACCACACCACCCAGGAGCCATAGACAGGCATCCAGAGGCAGACAGATGAGGGGCTGCTGCTGTTGCACCTGAAGACTGGCAAGGTGGTGTGTGACAATGGCCCAAACCTTGTTGCAGCCTTGGCCGAGGCGGGTTGACTCACTTCCCTTGCCTGGGGCCTGTGCTCAACTAGGGGGTGCAGAGCTTACTGGCTAATTTCCAGAAATGCTGGAGCTACGCCATAAAGTGCGTAGTGTGTGCTCGCACCTTCGACGCTCCCACCCTGCTGATGCTCACCTGTCTGCATTGCAGAGGAATTTCGGCCTTCGACCCACTGCCTCATATGTGACTTGCCTACCAGGTGAAATTCCACATTGTACATACTGGAAAGGGTGTGTGAGCAGAAGCAGGCAATAGTGGAGCTCCAATATTAGAGGTGAGTTGAAGTGCAGACCAGCAGCATTTCACCACCAGTGAGTGGGCATCAATGAAGAACAGCTGCGCGGTGCTTTCTCTGTGCCACCAATATGGTCAGCGCTGATGACACAATCGTTAGCGCTGCCATCCCCTTCAGGCCATGACGGAGGAGGAGAAAGACCCATTTTTCCTGCTGTCAGGGCAATGCACACATGGCTCGCAGGGTGGGTTGCTGGACTGACAGTGTCCAGGTACACCAATGTCCAGCCAGAACACAGTTTTGGAGGAATCGGGGGAGGTGGAGGAGAAGGTCTACTTTCTCTCACAGCAGGGTGGCACCCAGCGCAGTTCACAGGCTTTACTAGAGCTTAGCTGGAGGGTGGAGCAGGAGGAGACACCAGACAACGGAGGACAGCTTCTCCTTGACTCAGGGCAGCCTGTCTCACATGAGCCATTACATGAACCAGTGCCTGCATAATGACCGCAGAGTTGCCCGCATAGTCACCAGTGCTTATTACTTGGTGGCCACCCTGCTTGATCCCCGCTGTAAGGAGAACATTCCCTCCTTAAAGTGGACCAACACTGAGAGGTGATCGGCCCGGAAATCTATAAGATTCCCAGGCCGATCACCTCCCACCCCGCGGGACATCCGAGATCGGGATGTCCCGCGGGGTGAAACCCCCCCAAACACCCCAAATCACCTACCTTATCTGCCGCCGCCTCCCTCGCGCCCCTCTAGGCGTGCGCGCCCCCGCGCCGGCCGTCTATGAATGGCCGGCACGGGCGCGCGCGCGGCGAAAGTGACGCGAGGGAGGCGGCGGCGGAAGCCGCTTGGACGTTCCTGTTCCCCGCCTGGACGTTGGCGGGGATTGGACCGGGCAGTCACGTGGGAGCGGGGAGAGGTGAGTTTATTGGGGTTTCTGGGGGGTTTCACACAGCGGGGCACCCCCGATCGGGGTGCCCCGCCGAAGTGGACCAAAACCCAGGATAGTCAAAATCCTGGGTGTTGGTCCACTTTAATTCCAGCACTGGCGGAAGATCGAAAAATGAGAGATTACAAACAAACGCTGGAGGATGCACTACTGGCAGAGTTCCCAGCTGACTTTGAGGGCTCAGTGGTGGCACAAGGAGGAGGAAGAGCAAGTTAGCAATGCTGCAGGGGAACTGGCAGCACCTAACAGAGGAGGCTGAGCATGGCCACAATGTGGAACAACCTATTCCACTGTCTACCACATCCACCACCATTGGATACTATGGCTGTGCCACCACCTGAGTGACTGGTTAAAGTGTTTGCTACCTCCTCTGTCTCTTACGCTTAAACCGTCACATCCACCTCCACCCTTCCCCGGACCTCTGACAAATGGAAAAAAATGCAATAAATTTATTTTTGTATATATTTTTAATAATATTTCTTTAATGATGTATATATGTCTTTATGTAGATATTTATTTATTTATCTATATATTGATTCATTAATTTTTTTTCTTTGTGTATTTTCTTTTAGTTTTTGGTGATTATTTTGAGTACTTTCCCTAGCACATTTTGTTCAGCCCTCTAGCCCTTGCTATGGACAAATTTTACAGGCATTTTTGGGCCCCAAAGTTCGGTTCCCTATTTACTTCAATGGAGTTCAGGTTCAGGGACCCGAACTTTAACGGACCCGCTCATCACTAGTCCTCATTGTCATAAAAACTGCATGTATGACTAAGGACCAAGGTCTTAAACGCGTAACTTCTTTAATTTTGCCTTATCTGCTCAGGCCTGTGTTGTGCTCTTGAATTTATGTCGTTTTGGCCATGGTGGCCTTATGCTGGTTTTAAATAACTGGAATACATTTTGGACTTTTTAATAACTTTGGCTGTGCTGGTTACTCCTTTCTATCGTGATGCCTTCTATGAACTCGCACGTTTAAATAGACCTGCATTGAACTCGCTATCTGCATGCTTATCTGAATGCTAACTATCAAGCCACATAACATTGTTGACTGTAAATAACACTCACATTCACATATAAATGTATCCACAGAGCAAAACTACAAACTGTTAATCTACAAACCACCCAAATAAGTGGGTTCAATAACAGTAGACAGACATACAGTAAAGCGATACAAAGCAACACTGCAAAAAAAAAACGATCACCCAAAATTACCTGCATATCAAATGAAAAGTGCAGAAACAAAAATAATTAAAGATGAAGATGAAATTTGAAGATGAAATTTGAGCGCATTTGATCACGCATATTTAATGCTTTTGTGAATCGCTCCTGAATGTGTTAAAAATTCTTGCGTGGGATCCGAATTTTCCAACCGTAAATATTTTTTTCTCCCTTCGAGACTATTGTCTACCTATCTGCTGATTCAGTAACTGTGAAATTCTCATGCTTTATTTTCCATGTAAAGTGATTTTTTTTTACTATCTCTATTTTTTTTCACCTCATATTGAATCAATAGGATGGGAAGACACATTTTTTTTTGAGCCAACAGCAGCATCTGGCTGCTCGGGGAGGGGGGTGAATGATGAGTGGTAGACCCAGACATGGGTTCCTGGTTATTGCCTCATTTTTAGGGGTTCTGCAGCAGCTCCACATTCAGCAGATCTATGTGTTTCAATTTAAATACATATCATCCGTATGTCATTTTGACTGAGGGGGTCTTGCCCCATCTTAGAATTGATTGATTGATTCGTGATTCATTTCTAAAAGTTTTTTATTTTTATGGTTTTGCACCTGTAACCCTAATGGGCATAACATTTACTCATACAGTCGGCCTGAGTGACTGGACCATAGGGATATTATCTCATTAGCCTCATGATATTCCCCTTATCCAGTATTTTTATCTAACCCTCTTGCTGTTGAACAGATGAAACTCTCTTGAAAATGTTTTGATCAAGTTACACCCCCCCCTCACTTTATACATGTGTGGATAAACCGTGCTCCTCCCCTG
The DNA here is from genome assembly GCA_027917425.1 of Gastrophryne carolinensis. Classification (NCBI taxonomy): domain Eukaryota; kingdom Metazoa; phylum Chordata; class Amphibia; order Anura; family Microhylidae; genus Gastrophryne; species Gastrophryne carolinensis. Next base: position 115,562,208 of record CM051243.1, read on the forward strand.
TACCTGACACCATTAACATGAATCCAATTCATAGCATGAGTGGATAAGCAGTGCTGTACTCCTCAGTTGCAAACCTGCAGAGTGGCTTTTGGGTCCTCACTCCAAATAATAATCTAGAGACTAGCAGGTCCCCATCCTCTTAAGAATTTGCAGAGTGGCTAGGCAGGGCTCTCCCTCTCAGTACACAAAGTGGCTAACTGATCCCCACCGATAATATGCAGAGTGGCTCTCTGGGTCCTCCACCATTAAAGTGGACCTTCACTCTGAATAAGAGCCTATCTTATATGTTTCCCACACCTTGTACATACAGATTGCTCACATTAAAAATCATCCTACCTGCATCTAAAGCATGTTATGAGCCTTTAAACATCCAAGATGGTGGCTCATGTACCATCAGGGAGCCTGCAAACAGGAAGTGCCTTCTGACTGTGCTGCTCTGCATTCTGGGACTGCTGACCTTTTCCTGACCCCAGCTCTGCTCTGTCTGAGCATAGCACAGCTGTAACCCGCCCCCTGTACTTTATCCCACTCTCCTCTCCTCAGTAAGTGTGATGCGGCGCCCATATCCTTAAGTCCTGAGTTTCAGCCCAGTGGGGGAAAGAATGATAAGTAAGTGACCAAAAACTTTAGATGCTGGGGAATCATTTTTTAAGGGTTTGGGCTTTTCAATAAATCATGGTTGAAGGTCCGGTTTAATATACAATGTGGCTAGTGGGTCCTTACTCCTCTATAGAGCGACTATTGGGTTCCCCAACCAAAATAATATGCAAAACTGTGGGGGGGGGGGGAGGGCAAGGTATGCGAAGCAAGAGACTAGGAGTGACTCTGCATCACTCAGTGATTGGCACAGTGCCCGTACAAAGGGCAAACCGGCTGGCAGGAAGTTTAGGTCCCATGCTATATGCATTAACCAGTCAGACTGTCCAGGCAATTAAACAAGAGCCATACCTTTGTCCCCCACAACTGACCGATCCTGCTCCAGCCATCACACTGAATCATGAAGGCCCAGTCATCCATATCAGGCATAGTGACTCTAGCCCAGCCACTCCATTCATTGCAATGCAGGGGGGAGACCCTGCCTTGTGAAACCCTCTTTACCTTTGATCCTAGATGGCATGTACAGGTCTTTAGTGGCATCGGTGCCAGGGCCCAGATGTTGTTCGATGCTCTCATGGAAGGCCCCATATATGTGAGAGAGAGAATCAAGGTAAGAAACTTGTGATTCCAGGCAATTTTATAAATCCCAACATCAACCCAAGCTGGGGTTATCCTGGTGGGGGTGGGGGGTCCTTTATCATGTAACAATGTCCGCTTATTTATTGTTACACATGTATTGTCAACTTGCCTTACAACACCCGTTTGCCTGAAATGGGTGATGGTCCTCGTCTGGCCATAATTCTGGGGCCCCCCTGCACATCTCCCTCTCCCAGAATGGCAGCAAGTATCACCTGTCTCTTAATTCTCGGACGGAATGCAGCCCCACGATTGGCCACCAGTGGTCATGTAGACGGGCCTTTCGGCGGCCAGAACTTGACAGTCAGCGGTCAGTCGCAGGGCTCCATTCCCCGTGAGGATCGAGGGACGGGTAAGAATTGTGGGCATTCTGGGGGAGATGTGCAGTGGGGGGTCAAATGGGTTTTGGTCCACTTTAAGATCTTAAAGCGGACCTTCACCCTGAATAAGAGCCTATCTTGTATGTTTCCCACACCCTGCACATACAGATTGCTCACGTTAAAAATTATCCTACCTGCATCTACTGCATGTTATGAGCCTTTAAACATCCAAGATGGCGGCTCATGGAACATCAGGCAGCCTGCAAACAGGAAGTGTCTTCTGACTGTGTTGCACTGCATTGTGGGATTGCTGTCCCTTCCCTGACCCCCAGCTCTGCTCTGTATGTGCAAAGCACAGCTATAACCCGCCCCCTGCACTTTATCCCGCTCTCCTCTCCTCAGTATGTGATGCTTCTGAGTCAAGATGGCAATAATAAGGCCGCAATGCAGCTCACCTGATGTCTGTCCCATGTTCCTCTTCTCCATGCCCCCCCCATGTTTGCCCCTATTTTATTTTTTTTTAAATCCAGGACCACGCAAAAAAAAGTGGTCTTAGAGCCACTCTGTCCCTTGGAGCTCTCAGCGCAGTGGTCTCTGACCACAGCAGAGCTTGCTAAAGCTGTGCCATGACAATCTCTTTCCAGCCACAACCCAGAATTTGAAGTGAAGATGATGGCTTTGTTTAGAATACATAAGATTAATTAATATATAATTAGTGATTTTGAGATGCATTTCTATGGCTTCTTTTACCCAGTCTGTAAGGAGAATTAGGTGGGAGAAAGCTAGTGTGTGCTTTCGATGGCATTTCTAAGTTTCTGTTATTGTTTGCCAAAATGTCCTCAAGATGTTTAGCTTATCTACACCATAGTGGTGGTTTTGGAGTACATGTCAAAGACTTCCAGAATCTGGCTTGCTAATCATCTGATTAGCTAAGGCAGATGTGACAGGTTTAACCCCATCTTCTCTAATTCAAACTCTGCAGATAAGGGGGTCACAATCTTGTGTTACTGTAGCTAAAGAGTTATTTGGTAGCGTTCTTACCTGGGGCGGTCATTACTGCTGCTTGATCTTGCCAAAGCTGCTGATAAGCTCACCTGCTACAGTTTTTTGGGGGGATTCTGGGACTTTTAGTCAGTAGTTTTTACTCAAGGCCTGGAAAGTCACTTCAACTTTAGGAGCACAGAGCCACAGTAATATAAGAAACGGGGCACAGTCCGGACACAAATGTTTAGTTTACATTTCAATAGAGAACAATAAGGCAGATCACTAAAATTCTGACACAAATGGAGTTTTCCTTTAATCCAATGAAGTCTTTCTGGCTCTTGTCCTATGGCCTTTCCTGCTGCGGGTCACATGGACTGAGCATGGGTGGGACTAGGGTGATGTCATTGCCAACTAGTAGAAAGACACAGCCAAAAGAAATCCATTTTCCAGGATAATTCAGCCGGTAAAGATATCCATTTCTAGTACTTCACCCTGGAATGTTCAATCTCCTTTGCTCCACTTTAGTATCATTGGTGTGCACACGTTTATTCTCCATCCCTACTTGGAATATTTATTTATTTTTATTTTATGGATATAATGCTCGGGCTCTTTTCCAATCAGCAGCTATCTCTCCGTTCAGAAATGTCTGGCGTGGGAGTGAGCATCAGCCAGAGGGAAGCCAGGGATGCCGCCACTGTAAATGGTGTGCTCAGAACTGGCCCTTGGGAAGATACCGCGCTGAGCTTAAAGTGGACCAAAACCCAGGATTGTGACTATCCTTGGTTTTGGTCCTTTGGGGTTCCACGCTGTTTGAAACCCCCCTGGTCGCCTACGGCGCATGCGCGGCCACTCGTCCAATCAGCTTGCTCGGATCTGCTGACGTCCCTTTGTCTAAGGTGTGTGGCTCCGAATGTGCTGACAGCCGCATGCCCTGCTACCCTCTAACAGGGAGCTTGCCTTCGCCAGCCATTCACAAATGCCTGGCACAGGCACGCACCCTGCTAGAAGGATAGGGGGGATGCGGCTGAGGCTCGCGCATGTGCCATTGGCCCGGAGAAGAAGGTAAGTGTATGGGCAACCTATCGACATGGGAATCTTATAGATTGCAGGGCCGCTCGCTGTGAGTTTTGGTACACTTTAAAGTGATACTTCAGGCAAAGGCGGTTGTTGCACCATTGGTCCTAAACTGTTTTCCGTTGCAGCAATGGCAAGAGGTTTACAGTTTCACCATATGATTTCTCCTATGAAAAAAGTGGCTCTGTGATGCATAATAATGAACATAATGGGCAGGGTCTGTAAGATTCCCAGAACTTGCTACAGACACCCTAGCTGTTCTTCTCCCTATGTTCTCCCGCCGGACTTTGGAGCCTAGACCAGCACTCCCAGACATGTGCATGTGCGCCCTCCCAGGCATGTGCATGTGCGCCCTCCCAGGCATGTGCATGTGCGCCCTCCCATACATGTGCATGCGTGCCCTCCCAGGCATGTGCATGCGCGCCCTCCCAGGCATGTGCATGCGCGCCCTCCCAGGCATGTGCATGTGCGCCCTCCCAGGCATGTGCATGTGCGCCCTCCCAGGCATGTGCATGTGCGCCCTCCCAGGCATGTGCATGTGCGCCCTCCCAGGCATGTGCATGTGCGCCCTCCCAGGCATGTGCATGTGCGCCCTCCCAGGCATGTGCATGTGCGCCCTCCCAGGCATGTGCATGCGCGCCCTCCCAGGCATGTGCATGCGCGCCCTCCCAGGCATGTGCATGCGCGCCCTCCCAGGCATGTGCATGCGCGCCCTCCCAGGCATGTGCATGCGCGCCCTCCCAGGCATGTGCATGCGCGCCCTCCCAGGCATGTGCATGCGCGCCCTCCCAGGCATGTGCATGCGCGCCCTCCCAGGCATGTGCATGCGCGCCCTCCCTGGCATGTGCATGCGCGCCCTCCCAGGCATGTGCATGCGCGCCCTCCCAGGCATGTGCATGCGCGCCCTCCCAGGCATGTGCATGCGCGCCCTCCCAGGCATGTGCATGCGCGCCCTCCCAGGCATGTGCATGCGCGCCCTCCCAGGCATGTGCATGCGCGCCCTCCCAGGCATGTGCATGCGCGCCCTCCCAGGCATGTGCATGTGCGCCCTCCCAGGCATGTGCATGCGCGCCCTCCCAGGCATGTGCATGTGCGCCCTCCCAGACATGTGCATGCGCGCCCTCCCAGGCATGTGCATGCGCGCCCTCCCAGGCATGTGCATGCGCGCCCTCCCAGGCATGTGCATGCGCGCCCTCCCTGGCATGTGCATGCGCGCCCTCCCTGGCATGTGCATGTGCGCCCTCCCAGGCATGTGCATGCGCGCCCTCCCAGGCATGTGCATGCGCGCCCTCCCAGGCATGTGCATGCGCGCCCTCCCAGGCATGTGCATGCGCGCCCTCCCAGGCATGTGCATGCGCGCCCTCCCAGGCATGTGCATGCGCGCCCTCCCAGGCATGTGCATGCGCGCCCTCCCAGGCATGTGCATGCGCGCCCTCCCAGGCATGTGCATGCGCGCCCTCCCAGGCATGTGCATGCGCGCCCTCCCAGGCATGTGCATGCGCGCCCTCCCAGGCATGTGCATGCGCGCCCTCCCAGGCATGTGCATGCGCGCCCTCCCAGGCATGTGCATGCGCGCCCTCCCAGGCATGTGCATGTGCGCCCTCCCAGGCATGTGCATGCGCGCCCTCCCAGGCATGTGTGCCCTCCCAGGCATGTGCATGTGCGCCCTCCCAGGCATGTGCATGTGCGCCCTCCCAGGCATGTGCATGTGCGCCCTCCCAGGCATGTGCATGCGCGCCCTCCCAGGCATGTGCATGCGCGCCCTCCCAGGCATGTGCATGCGCGCCCTCCCAGGCATGTGCATGCGCGCCCTCCCAGGCATGTGCATGCGCGCCCTCCCAGGCATGTGCATGCGCGCCCTCCCAGGCATGTGCATGCGCGCACTCCCAAATGCCTGGGGAGAGAGGAGCAGGTAGGGTGGCAGGTGCCCCAATGTTCTTTTTCGGCATCCGCTGGGGGAGAGAGGAAGGTGGGATGGCAGGCGCCACTCATGCTGCTTTTCCCCCTGCAGTGTGAGTGGCAGGAAGGAGGAATGTCTGGGGCATGATTCTTCTTCCCCCACTGTGTGAGTGAGCGGCAGGCGGAGCGCAGTGCGGGTTCTTCCACTGTCTGATGGGGAGGCTGGAACAGGCTGACAGTAAAGTGAAGCTGGAGGAGGCAGCGGAGGGAGGGGACCAACAAATCTCTCTCGCTTCTGCTGAGCTAATTGGAGGGACGGGATGTAACTGCTATGACATCAGGTGAACCCCGATATCTCTTCAATTTAAAAACGGATGATAACGGTTTAGGTCGGTGCCAAACATAGCCCAACGCAATGATGTAACATTTATGTCTTTAAAATCTTTGCGATCAGACACCTATTGATATTTTTTGTAAATTGAAAAATTCTCAGGCTTGTCATGCCCAACAGAAACAGCATGGGCAGTGCCTGCTCACAAAGTTTTCAAGCACAGTGCTTTATATTCAGGTATCTTCCCAAGCTCTCGTCTGCCATAAGAGCCAGTTATGTGCACACTATTTATAGTGATTTCCGCTGACTCGGCAGGTTTCCTGACTTTCAGTTGGGAAAAAAGTACAGAAGGAAAGTATTTTGGTGACATGTTTCTTTTTCCAAGGTCACAAAGTAACATAACATTGTTAAAGGTTTCTAATGGTAGTTGCCCTTTAACTTGCTGTAAGCAGAATGGAAGGAACCTATTGGCAGACATGAGTTTATGGAGCTCATAGAGGACCCAAATTAGTTTTCCTATGGGAGTCTTCTTCTTAGACAAGGTGGATGGAGCCAGAGATGCATGAAAAGACTGTGGCTTGGTTACCCTAGTATCCTTTATCTGCTGTGTGCCGTTCTCTGCTTTTCAATAATTTCCAATCATTTCCTATCGATTGCTCCAGCCAAGCCTCCTAGGTCTTTTTTCTCTTCTCCCTTTTTGAAGGATAATCCCTTCCAGACGGTTACATTGTGTGTGTGGTGAAGGGGAGGTTGGCCCTCTTTACTGTTGCTGCTAATAGTGTACTGGGCTCCCTGTGAGCCAAAAAAAGGGCTTGGAATGTATAATGTGTCATGTGGACTACGGCTTTTTATCATATGGCTTTATATGCCACTATACTGTGCAGTGTGAACCTCCTCCCCTGCCAGTAAAAGGTCTCCCTATTGATTGTCGCCTAGGTATAAATTAATGGAGCATGGTCTTATAGGTCTTTCAAATGTCTCCTTTTACAATCTCCTTAAAATGGAAGCTCCCCCTCCAACCCTTTCCATGGCCATCATGGACGGTAAAAAAACTCAGTTGGCTGGCACAGCTAAGCTGCACAAAGTTAGGTAAGGGAATTTCCTCTTTACATTTTATGGTCTCTGCTTGTTGCAAAATGGAGATAATTCCCACTCCGTAAGTTATATAGATGGTGGACAGGTCTTTTTTTTTTTTTTTTTTTTCACTATATCCTGTCCAGGTCGTCCCAGAAGTGATGACAATTGGGTATTCCACCGCTAGGTGGCGCTCGACTGCAAGATCAAAAGCTGTCGCTCCTCCCGGCCCCCCCTATAAAAGCAGGTGTCTTACTATGATTTCCAGTGTTCATCTTGCAGTCTGGCTGCATAACGATCGTTGGATACTCTCTCCTGGATACTGCAGCTGAGCGGGGCCTCCTAGACCGCTGCAACCTTATTCCCACTGATCCCGTGGACCCACTAATGCCTCCCAGCCTTGGCTGATCAGAACGGTGAAGGTAGGGAAAACGCCGGGGTCAGGCGTTGGCAGAGTTAGGCTCTGGGCCGCAGACCCTGACTAAAGGGTAGCCGGCCACAGGCTGATGGTGAGCCTATGGGGGGGGGGGAACCACTCACACCCACGGGTTTCATGCCCTCCCTGCCCCACAAGCTTTATTATGTGTTGTGCTTGGTGGACTTTCGTTTTAATTGCACTGACATCTTTGTGACCGTAGTCCCTTGATGAGCTGGATATGCACTGTGATTTTTGGCTCTTACCTCCCTCGCTCCCTCGAGTTCTCCTGCTCCTTTCTCCCCTCCATCTTGGCTGCTGCTCTGTGATGGGGGGGGGGGGGGGGTGGACGGCGCTGCTCGGCGGAGGTGTTTTCTTTTTCTGAGGCCGCGGCCTCTGCTGCGGAGGTGCGGGTGCGTGCGCTCGACTCACGACTGGTGTGGGGGTCCCTCCGTGGGCTGCCCTGTTTCTCCTGGCTGCTGGGCTTCACCCTCCATCTTGGGGGCGGGCGTTCTTTTTGCGCAGTGGGCGGGTTGAACACCCTGCTCTGCGCCATCTTGTGCTGCCTCTCCCCTGCACACTGCCTGGGCGCCCTCCGAGCTGCCATCGCTGTCGGTGTTGTGAGTCCCTCTTGTTAAACATATTATGGTTGTGTTGTATTGCGCATGTGCTATGGGATACTTATGGCATTTTTCTGCTTGTGTCTTCTAGGTGGGCCCTCTTGATAGATTAAGGGTTGTGGTTCCTCCCGGTCACCGACCCCCCCCCCCCCTCCGCGCCCTCTCCCTATTAAGAGGGATCACAAAAGAGGGACCAATTCTGAGGGCTTATTAGGTTTGGGCCGTCAGTGTCTTGTAAGCTGCATACCAATTACTCTAATCACCATAATGGAGGATTCTGGGGATAGTGAGCTAGGGGCCCCATCTGGGCGGGTGAAGCTCTGCCCCATGTGCGGTGCTAGCCCTCTGGCGGACTCAGCACTGTTTGTGTCACTTGTGCCAGGAGCGTCCTTTTGGAGCATGATCGGGCGGGCGTATCAGCCCCTGGCCCTTTATTGCCTGTGGCCTCTCCAAACCCCCCCACTGCTGCACTCAGCCCCCAGCGAGGGTAAAGCCAGCAGGGGGTCCCAAGTTGATTTGGCATACCGGGTGGCCAGCCTTGAGAGACAGATCTCTTGCACGGCTCCTAAGAAGGCCATGAGTAAGAGGCGGCATATCAAGCCCGTTTACTCGGATAATGATGATTATGTTGATGATCTTTTCGGAGGTCTGGGCTCCATGGAGGAGGGCGAGTTGCATGAGGACTCCGTTTCCACTGTGGATTATTCTGCCGGCTATGACAGCCGGCCTGGTCCTTCCTCGGACGAGGATACGTGGCTCCTTGATGATACGGAGAAGTTACTGGCTTCGGTTTTTGAGATACTGCACAATGTCCCTCCTAGAACGGCTAAGTGGAAGCAGGGTGATTTGTTTAGGCCTGAGAGACAGAGACGAGTCTTTCCTGATCAGGCCCATTTTTCTAACATGATTTTTAAAGAGTGGGAAAGGCCTAACAAGTTACCGTCAGTTCCCAAGGGCCTGGACAGGCGGTATACCTTTCCCGAGGAGCTGGTCCGACTATGGTCCTGTCCTCCCGAGGTGGATGCCCCCGTGTCGGGTCTGTCCAACACCACGGTCATGCCTTCACCCGATACTGCTTCCCTACGTGATCTAGCTGACAAGCGCATGGATCAGCTGGTCTGTCATGCCTTCACCTTTGCCGGTGCTTGGTTCCGCCCTGTGTGTGCCGCGGCTATTGTCTCCCTGGCCATCAGAAAGAAGGTGAGACATTGGTGGATATTGCTAAGTCTCGCAAGCGTGCGGAGGAGTATAAGGACCTCAAGGCTTGCGTGGAGTTTATTGCCTTCGTTGTTGCTGCCATGGATGATGGTGTCCGGCTCGGTGCCAGGGTCTCGGCCCTGCTTGTTGCGCTTCGCCACTCGCTCTGGTTGCGGCAATGGTCTGTTGATGCCGAGGCCAAAAAGTCGCTCACTAGTATCCCCTTCGCGGGCCACAGTTCGGGGAGCGTCTGGACCTCCTGGTCAAGGACGGAAGACTCCCTCAGCGACGGAAGCCTGCGCAGCCCTTTCGGGGCTCTTCTGCCTTTCGCTCCTTTCGAGGAGGAAGAGGCTCTTCATTTACAGATACTCGCAGACATTCCTGGGGACGAGGCAGGTCCCGCGGCCAACCCAATCCCTCCTGGGGATCCAAGTCCAAGCCTCCTGCCAAGGCCCCTCAGGCATGAGGAGGCGCCCTCATCCATCCGGGTGGGGGGACGGCTTCTGCTATTTGCTCATATCTAGAGATAGCACGTCTCGGATCGGTGGATTCAGGAGGTGGTGTCCTCCGGTTACAAAATAGAGCTGGCAGTGTGGCCACCCTCCAGATTTCTTCAGTCGCGAATATCTCAGAAACCATTGAAGGCACAAGGCCTACGAATGGCCGTCCAACACCTTCTGTGGTTAAGTGTGATTTGTCCTGTACCTTGTCAGGAACAGGGTCAAGGCTTTTACTCCAATCTGTTCACAGTGCCCAAGAAGGATGGAACGCTGAGACCTATCCTGGACCTGAAGGGTCTCAACAGGTTTGTCGGAGTCAGACATTTCTGCATGGAGACCTTGTGGTCCGCGGTGAGCTCGCCTCGATCTGGCGACTTCATGACCACGGTGGCCATCAAGGATGCTTATCTGCACATTCCTATATTCCAGGGGCACCAGAAGTTCCTGAGGTTTGAGTTGGAGGATCAGCATTACCAGTTTGTGGCACTGCCGTTTGGGATATCCTCAGCCCCCCGTGTGTTCACCAAGGTGCTGGTGGGCATCATGGCTATCCTGAGGAACCAAAGCATTCGCGTGCTGCCTTATCTGGACGATTTACTGATTGCGGCTCAGTCCCTTCAGCAGTCCGAGAGGGACACCCGGACCGTATTGTCCACTCTCGAAGAATTTCGGATGGGTAGTCAATTACCCCAAGTCTTCTATCACTCCCTCAATGGTGAGGTCCTTTCTGGGCATGACATTGGACACCTCTCAGGTCAAGGCGTTCCTGCCACAGCAGAAGGTGGCGGGCCTCCAGACGCAGGTGCAGGCCTTGCTGTCTTGACAGCGACCTATCCATCTGGGGATGAAACTGGTGGGCCTTATAGTGTCATGCTTTGAGGCTGTCCCCTTTGCCCAATTCCACATGAGACCTCTTCAATTGAATCTGTTGACCGGTTGGGACCGGACGCAGGAATCACTGGAACAGGAGTTTTCCCTGTCTCCCCTGACCAGACAGTCCCTCTTGTGGTGACTGGACTCCAGAAACCTACTGGTAGGCAAGTCCTTTCTGACTCCCCGGTGGGAGATTGTTACCACGGACGCCAGTCTGACCGGCTGGGGAGGTTTTTGGCAAATGCAGAAGATCCAGGGTCAGTGGGGGCCGCATGAGGCACACTTGCCCATAAATCTCTTGGAGCTGAGTGCGATCCGGTTGGTGCTTCTTTGCCTGACTCTCCATTTAAGGGGTTGTGCGATCCAGGTTCGCTCAGACAATCAGACGGCTGTCGCCTATATCAATCGTCAGGGCGGGACTCGGAGCAAGCGAGCCCTCAAGGAGGTGACCCAGATTTTGACTTGGGCAGAGGGGTATGTTCCCTGCATCTCGACGGTTTACACCCCCGGGTTAGAAAACCAGGAGGCAGATCCCCTGAGCAGGAGTGCCTCTCGTCTAGGGGAATGGTCAAAAAGATCTTTCACGCCCTGTCTCTCCGCTGGGGTCAGCCGGATGTGGACCTGTTTGCGTCCAGACACAATCACTAGCTCCCGAGTTTCGTCTCCCTGTCAAGAGATCCTCTTGACATTTGCCACAGACGCTGTGGCAATTCCTTGGGTGGAGTTTAGTCTCCTTTATGCATTCCCTCCATTTCCACTCCTGGGGCGAGTGCTGCGCAAGATAGCCCAGGAGGGGGTACCAACCATCCTGGTGGCTCCTCGCTGGCCGAGACAGAGTTGGTTTGCGGACATAGTCCATATGTCAGTGGATCGCAACATCATGCCCGATGACCCAGGGCTTCTCACTCAGGGGTCGCTGCGGCACCCCAATTTACAGACGCTGGCTTTGACGGCCTGGCTATTGAAACCTCAATCCTGATGGAGAAGGGGCTGTCTGCCACGGTTGTTCAGACCATGATTCAGGCGCGGAAGAAGTCTTCTTCCATGATATACTACAGAGTTTGGCATGCTTACATTGCTTGGTGTGAATCCAAGAGTTTCCCTTGTCGCACTTTTTCTATCTCTAGGATATTGGAGTTTTTACAACACTTGGGTCTCCAGCTGAGCACCCTCAAGGGCCAGGTCTCAGCCTTGGCCATCTTTTTCCAAAGATCCTTGGCCAGTCATAGACTGATCAAGACTTTTTCCAAGGAGTTGCTCATGTACGTCCACTACGTAAGCCTGTATTACCAGTGTGGGACTTGAATTTGGTGCTTTCTGCTCTCCAGGATCCTCCCTTTGAGCCTTTGTGTGATGCTGCATTGTCTACTTTGACCCTAAAGGTGGTCTTTTATCACCTAGCTATCGCCTCGGTGCGTCGTGTGTCAGAGCTGCCGTGCTTTGTATGAAGCCTCCTTACTTTAAGGGGCATAAGGATAAGGTGGTGTTTCGCTTCAAACCTGATTTTTTTTTTTTTGCCTAAAGTCGTTTCTCCCTTTCCCCTTAATGAGGAAGTTGTCTTGCCTTCCTTGTGTCCAGCACCGACTAATTCTAAGGAAAGGACCTTCCATGCCTTGGATGTGGTCAGAGCCATTAAGTACTACCTGGTTGCGACTGAGTCCTTCAGAAAATCGGATTTGCTTTTTGTCCTCTCAGAGGGTTCTAGGAAGGGCTTGCCTCCAGCCAAGTCCACTCTCAGTAAGTGGATCAGACAGGCGGTGGTGCAAGCATATTCTGCCAAGGGGAAGGAAACCCCTTTTCATATTACAGCTCATTCTACTAGAGCTATTGGTGCTTCCTGGGCTTTTCGGCACCAAGCATCTGTTGAACAAGTTTGTAAGGCCGCCACTTGGTCTTCAGTTCATACCTTTATAACGTTTTACAAGGTTGATGTTAGGGCCTCAGCTGATGCTGTTTTTGGCCGGAAGGTGCTTCAGGCGGTAGTGAAATGAACTACATGCTGTTCCGCACTGGGGATCCCACCCTAATGGACACTGCTTTTGGATGTCCCAATTGTCATCACTTCTGGGACGACCTGGACTGGATATAGTGAAAAATACAATTCTGTGAAACTCACCTGTAGAATTGTTTTTGAATATATCCAGTCCAGGTCGTCCCACCCCACCCTTGTTCATTATCTCTTGTTTGCCTGTTTATGGTGATTACATTTCATATTGAACCGTTGTCCTTATGTTTTTTTGTTGGAGAGAGTACATGCTGAAGCTATGTGAAGTAAAATGGTTTCTTGGCCTCCCGGCCTGTCTCTTTTCTTACTGCTGTTTAACCACTGGGAAATCATAGTGAGACACCTGCTTTTATAGAGGGCCGGGAGGAGCAACAGCTTTTGATCTTGCAGTCGAGCGCCACCTAGCGGTGGAATATCCAATTGTCATCACTTCTGGGACGACCTGGACTGGATATGTTCAAAAACAATTCTACAGGTGAGTTTCACAGAATTGTATTTTTCCTAATGGTGTCTGTCCCATAGCTGCCAATAAACCCACTAGTGAAGATTCTTTATGCTTGACCCCTACCACTGCTCCTGAAGAAAGAGAAATTTTGTGGTAACTACTGTATTTCTCGTTTTCTTTTTGTTTGCATGTTTTGCTTTCACTGCTCTCAGGGCTCCGCGCCCAGGCTGTTGCTGTGTCAGTTTGTACTGGTTTAAAATTGCTGACGCGCGCGGGGTCCCCTCGGGGCAAGCCCGGCTGTGTGTGGCGTGTGGGGCATCCCCTGTAAGTGATGATGTGCGGGTCTGTGTACCCTGCGCCCAGCTGGCGCTTGAGCTGCATTCTGGGCTATCGGTGACTGGGCCTGCGCCCACTATGTCTTCACCTACTCCCCCTCGCCTGAATTTGACTCCCAGTGAGCTGAACACTAGTGGGGAGTCTCAACCTGATGTGCCTTCTAGGCTGGCTAACATTGAGAGGTTGATTGCTAGTCCAGCGGCCCGTAAGGCCCCGGCTAAGAGGCGGCATGTGGCGCCTGGTGTGTCTGTTTTCCCTATGGAAACTGAGGATTTTCTGGACATGACTGACTATACCCCCTTGAAGAGGGGGAATTGTTCTCGGATTCAGAGCTGTCTGATGATCAACATTACAATGGTGCTGACCCAGGCTCTGATCCCTGGGATGCTGATGACACCAATAGACTTTTGACTCAGATTTTTGAAGTGCTCTCTCTCCCTTCCTGCTGCTGCTCCCAAACAGCAGGGGCAATTGCTTAATACTGCTAAGCCACATTTGGAATTTCCAGAACGGGCCCATTTCAATAATCTTGAGTGGGAGCGTCCCAGCCGGCTTCCCGGAATTCCTAAGGGCTGGAATAAAAGGTATCCTTTTCCCAACTAAGTGGTTAAATGTTGGTCAACCTCCCCCCCCCCCCCCCCCGGAAGTGGATGCTCCAGTCTTGGGGTTGTCCAACACTTCTGTGGTGCATTCCCCTGATTCCACTACCCTGAAGGATAGTGAGGTCAGGCGCATTGACCAGTTGGCTTCCCATGCCTTTGCCTGTATGGGATCTGCATTGCGCCCTGTCTGTGCTTCTGCTATTACTGCTGTGGCTATCAGGATTTTCCTCAAGGGTCTGCTGGAAAATGCCCCTGATGATGCTTCTGGTGCCTAATTCAGGGCCTTGTTACATTGTGAGATTTTTATTGTTTATATCCTAGATGACACCATTAGGATGTGCAGTAGAACCTCAGCCTCGGTGGTTGCTATACGCCGCTCTGTTTGGCTGCGCCAGTGGGCAGTGGACAACGCGGCTAAGAAGGCTCTCACGGGGCTCCCCTTTTAAGGGGCTGCGCCTATTTCGTGATCGCTTGGACCTGTTTGCTAAGGGAGGTAAGTTGCCCCAGCGTAAGAAACAGCCGAGGCCCTTTCGAGGTTCAGGCGCCTTTACCCCCTCCTTCCGCGGATCCAGGTCTGGGAGAGGGGTATCCTTTGCGGGGCACAGGGGTGACTTCTGGAGCAGAGGCAGAGAACGTGCCCGCCCAGGAGCCTCCTGGGGCTCTAAGCCCAAGTCTGCCACCAAGCCCGTTCAGCCATGAAGGGGTTCCCTCACCCATCCGGGTGGGGGTGGGGGGGTGGCTGAGGCTCTTCGCTAATGTCTGGAGACAACAGGTCTCAGACCGGTGGATTCTGGAGGTGGTGTCCTCCGGCTACAAGATAGAGTTTGCTGCCTGTCCGCCCCCAAGATTCCTCAGGTCCCGGATCCCTCAAAATCCCCTGGCAGCTCAGGATCTGTTTCTGGCTGTGCAAAACCTTCTGGACATGGGGGTCATCTGTTAGGTCCCTCTTTGGGAAAGAGGTGAGGGCTATTATTCCAATCTTTTCACAGTGCCCAAAAGGGATGGCTCAATCAGGCCCATCCTGGACTTAAAACTTCTCAACAAATTTGTCAGAACCAGGCACTTTCGCATGGAGACCCTGCGCTCAGCTGTCGGCTCCTTGCACCCGGGGGACTTCATGCCCTCCATAGACATCAAGGACGCGTACCTTTATGTTCCAGTCTTCCCAGGGCATCAGAAATTTCTCAGGTTCGCGCTGGAAGACCAGCATTACCAATTTGTAGCTCTGCCCTTCGGTCTCACCTTGGCTCCCAGAGTCTTTACCAAGTTGCTGGCAGGTGTTATGGCTCTCCTCAGAGCTCAGGGCATTCGCATTCTTCCATATTTGGACGACCGTCTCATCATTTGTCAGTCTCTCCATCAGGCAGAACGGGATACCCAGCGGGTGATGACCATTCTGGAGTCGTTCGGCTGGGTGATCACCCCAAATCTTCCCTATCCCCATCTCTGGTGACTTCCTTCCTGGGCATGAATCTGGATACTGTTCAGGCCAGGATCTTTCATCCTCAGCAGAAGGTGGACTCTCTGCAAGCTCTAGTTCACTCCCTTCTGTCATGACCTCACCCCTCCATCCGGCAGGGGATGCAGCTAGTGGGGCAGATGGTGTCCTGCTTCGAGGTGGTTCCCTATGCGCAGTTTCACATGAGACCTCTTTAACTCCATCTCCTATCAGTCTGGGACAAGAGTTCCCTGTCTCTGGCCTTCGTTCTGTCTCCTCTGGTCCGGCGGTCCCTCTTGTGGTGGCTGGACTCGAGGAACCTGTTTGGGGGCCATGAAGGATCTGCCCCCCTGTTGGGAGACAGTCACCACAGATGCCAGTCTGGCAGGTTCCAGGGGCTGTGGGGCCCTCAGGAGGAGATGTAGGGTTGCCTACATCAATCATCAGGGAGGGACTCGGAGCAAGAGTGCCCTCGGGGAAGTGTCCATGGTTCTCTCTTGGGCGGAGGACAATGTCCCTTGCATTTCAGCTATGTACATTCCGGGGGTGGAGAATCTGGAGGCAGACTCTCTGAGCAGGGGGACCTCTTGCCTGCGGGAATGGTCTCTCGGCAGCGAGGTCTTCCAATCCCTGTGTCTCCGTTGGGGGGTGCCGGACGTGGATCTGTTTGCATCTCGCCACAACCACAAGCTCCCAGTCTTTATCTCTCTGTCCCAGGATCCCCTGACCCTGGCCGTGGATGCTCTGACTCTATCCTGGCAGGGGTTCCGTCTCCTGTATCTGTTTCCTCCATTCCCTCTGCTGGGCAGGGTTCTGCGCAAGTTGGTACAAGAAAGTGGGCCAGCAATTCTGGTGGCCCCCCGCTGGCCAAGACAGGTGTGGTTCGCAGACATCGTACAGTTAGCAGTAGATCAGTATGCTCTGCCCATGGTCCCGGACTTTCTCACTCAGGGACGGCTTTGCAATCCCAATTTTTCAAACGCTGGCTTTGATGGCTTGGCTGCTGGAACCTCCATCTTGATGGAAGAAGGGCTTTCTGTCTCTGTAGTAAATACCTTTTATCAGGGCTAGGAAGAAATCCTCCTCCTCCATTTACTATAGGATTTGGTGGGCCTACATTGACTGGTGTGAGTCTAAGGTCCTTCCCTGTCGTGTATTTTCCATCCCTAGGATGCTGGAGTACCTTCAACATGGTTTGGATCTGGGACTTCAGCTCAGCACTCTCAAGGGCCACGTATCTGCCTTGGCTGTTTTATTCCAGTGGTCTTTCGCTCAACATCCTCTCGTCAAGACCTTCTTCCAGGGGGTTGCTCATGTGCATCCCCCACCTAAGCCTCTGTTGCCAGTCTAGGATTTGGTTTTGTCTGCCCTTCAGGGCCCTTCGTTTGAGCCTGTGCTTGAGGCTGCTCTGTCTATTCTTACTCTTAAGGTTGCCTTTTTAGTGGCTCTCACCTCTGTCAGGCGGGTTTCGGGGTTGGCGGCCCTTTCTATTCAGGCCCCCTACTTTGAGAGACATCAGGACAAGGTGGTTTTCAGATTTAAACCGGATTTCTTGCCTAAGGTTGTCTCTGCCTTCCAACTTAATCAGGACATTGTGCTTCCTTCCTTGTGCTTTAATCCTAGTAACTCCAAGGAGAGGCCCTTGCATTCCCTGGACGTGGTGGCTACTTCGCCCTTCAGGAAGACTGATGCTTTGTTTGTGGTACCTTCCGGTCCCAAGAAGGGTTTGGCTCCTGCTAATTCTACTATTAGCAAGTGGATTCGTTAGGCCATTTTTAGGGCCTATTCTGCTAGGGGAAAGGAGCCTCCTTTCCGTGTTACGGCTCATTCTACCTGTGATGTTGGGGCTTCCTGGGCTTTTCAGCACCAGGCTTCTGTTGAACAAGTTTGTAAGGCTGCTACTTGGTCTTCTGTTCATACCTTTTCCAAGTTTTACAAGGTTGATGTTCGGGCCGCAGCTGATGCTGTTTTTGGCCACAAAGTTCTGCAGGCGGCAGTGGTTTGAACTGCGCGTTGTTGCTTTTGGGGTTCCCACCCTATGTACGGACACTGCTATTGGATGTCCCATCTGTCATGAATCATTATCTGGAGCAGGACATGCTGCATACTTAGAATAATACAATTCTGTGATTACTTACCTTGTAGAATTAGTATTATAAGTATGCAGCACGTCCTGCTCCACCCCTCCCTGATTGCTTTATCTTGGATCCTCTGTACGGTGATTGTTATCCTTGTTAGGTTGTTACTGGTTATTTGCCCTTCCTGGTTCTCCTTACTGCTTTTCAAAACCGGGGAATTTGTGGGAGGTCCCGGTATATATGGGACCGAGAGGGGCCTCTTTTTGCCATCTCAGCAGTCCAGCGCCCTCTGGCGGAGGTAATTCCCATCTGTTATGAATCATTATCTGGAGCAGGACATGCTACATACTTATAATACCAATTCTACAAGGTGAGTAATCGTAGAATTGTATTTTTTCAGTCTCATACTAAAGTTGGGGCTCCCAGCCTTAAACTCTCCATTTATAAATTTCTGGTGAAGGCCTATCTAATAATGGACTATAATAAGACTTTCAAGCCATGCCAATGCTGGTGGTGCAATTGCCTTCACCCAGTAAATGTATGATAATACGCAGAAGGCCCTATCGCGACTGCTAATGTTCTACGCAAGGAAATGTATCCTACTTAATTGGAAACACCCGAGTGCTCCGACCTTATCAGGTTGGAAAAGCCTAGTAAATGGAAGGTTAATCCTCTATAAGATGACTTACGAAGCCAGGGGATGCCCAAATAAATTTGAACGGGTATGGGGAGCATGGCTTAATACCTCTAACTCCATCAATGACTAGAAACGAATTAGTTTCCTGACATCTACTTGTCTTTACCCCTCGGACCTTATAATATTCACCTGTCACTAGGAAATGATGTCAATAGCAGGCGGGTGTGAATGCCGGAGTGAGTGAGTGTGCGTGTGTGTGTGTGTGTGTGTGTGTGTGTGTGACAATGTATATAGTTAATTTAGTAAGTGTTGTTATGAGTCTGATCTTTAGTGTAAGTAAGGCTGTTTTTTTTTTGTGCTAAGAACTGTCCCATGTAGGGATGGTTGCTTTTGTCTGTATATGTATGTTGTTATAATTTTAAATGCATAAATAAAAATTTATAAAAAAAATGTATGATAATACATTCATTATGATGCAAAGTCATGTCTCCTAAATGGTTCTGAACAGAATAAATGCCATAGAATTAAAAATCTGACTATAATTGATGCATAAGATGTGTCCCTCTCAGATAGGGCCACCCAAATCCACCTGACTTAAGTCTTTGGCATAAAGATTTTCGGAAATAGAAATGATTTCCGCAACCAATCCAGCAAAGGAAGAACAGCTCAACGCTGCTGAAATGATTAATAGGGAAAATATTGTAAATACCCGAAATAGTCATACAATCTAAGGAATATAATAGGTATTACAGAGGACCAAAACCCACCCTGGAGTCTGTAACACTCCAGGACAGGCATATTTTCTCCCCCCCCCCCCCCCCCCCCCCGGTGTGCCAGGTTGGCTGAAAACTCACCTTAGTTTCCGGTCCAACAATGCATGCCCGCTATCCCTCTAGCAGGGAGCTTGCCCGTGCCAGGCATTTGTGAATGGCATGCTCCCTGTTAGTGGGTAGCGTGGGGGTGTGGCTGCCAGCGCGCTAGGACCCACTCCGCTTAGCCGAGCTCCTGGACGAAGGGTCTCGAGAGGATCCGAGCGCGCTGATTGGATGAGCGACCGCACATGCGTTGTTGGACCGGGAGGAGGTGAGTTTGTTTGGGTGACCTGGGGGGTTTCACACAGCAGGGCAACCCCAATCTGGGTGCCCAAGATGCAAGAACCAAGACCAAGGATGGGTTTTGGTCCACTTTAACTTATCTAACTTCAGAATCTCCAATGAAGTCCATGCTATTGCTCTTAGCCGGAAGCAGAGCAATAGGTTTACCACTGTCAGACTTCCAGTGCGGTCTAATCAGGCCTATATGGGCATGTCTGTCTGTTTGTATATTACAAAAGAGCATATTCTGAGAGGGGAAAGAAAATGTCACTCCTGTGACAGTGGAATGGTCTGCTTAAAAACCTGTCCTCTCCAGATTTTATTCCCACCAAGAGAGAAAATGCACACGCTTGCCAGGATTTTATTTTCAGTTGTATAAGGGACCCCTTCTATTTCAAGCTTGATTATATGAATTTTTAATGATACAGCTCCTTTGATCTGAACAGAGGACAAATCAAGCACCGCTTTGTAGACATTTCAGTAATCTGTTCAACTGTTTTGATGGATATTGATCAATTACTGCTTTGTACAGCACTATGGAAGATAATGGTGCTTTATATATTAATAATATAATTCTGACCAAATGGTGTGCTAACCCCCCCCCTCCCCGCAAGAACCTAATAACAGGAATTGGCAGAATCCCACTACCAACCCCCCCCCAAATCCTATAACAGGCAGTGTGCAAAATGCTCCCCATTCCCCCTATAACTGGCAGTGTGCAGCATTATCCCAAACCCGCTATAACAAGCAGTGTGCAGAATCTCCCTATAACAGGCAGCTTTCAGAATCGCCCTATAACAGGCAGTGTGGCAAAACCCCCATCACCGCGCTGTCACACAAAAAATGGAGACTCCTTATCTCACCCAGGATCCTGTGCTGATCTTGGCGCCAGACACCACCATTTTATTTTGGCTGCACAGAGTGGCTTCCTCAGCTATGTGCACGGCATGTCCCGGACATAAGGAGGTTGTTTTTTTTGTGTGTTGTTACCCCCACCTTATTCATTCACCTTACTGACATTCACAACATCCCTGTCCTGTGGGAGGGCGATCACATCCAGGAGAATGATTAATGGCACAGGAATGCCGGTAAGGTGACTATTTTTTAAAATTCTCTCCATTAGAGACACAGACCTTTTTTCCCCACTTTTGGTAGTAAGGTTTTACAATGCATATGAACAGCTTCCTTTAATCTGGCATGCCTGAGATCTATGATCTATGCAGAACCCCGTAAGTCGACCTTATTACATGTTGCTTCTTCTTCTTCCCTGTTCCGAGCACTGTGTCCCCTCTTTTCACTTCCTAGTTACATTGAAAGACAGAAGTTTACTATTGCCAAGTAATTTGTTTTGCCAAGTATATACATTATATACATACAAGGAATTCCTTGTGGCAAGAGGGGAGTACAAAGGGGGGGGGTACAAAGAGGTTCCCTATATTGAGCTGCCAGCGGCTGTGCTTGGTGGCTTATGTGCAGTGAGTGGCCGCCGATTGACGGCTCTGCACCCACCCATCACTGTAGCGTTGCTGACAGCGGCTTTGCTGCTCTAGACTCTGAGCTGTGTTGCCCTGTGGTGGCTTTGGATGCAGGTTTGAAAAAAGTCTTGCCTAGGGGCCCCCACTGCCGCCTATAGCCTTATTCTAAGTATACAGCACGTCCTGCTCCAAAGATGATTCCTTACGGTTGGGATTGCCTCCGCCAGATGGCGCTGGACTGCAGAGACAGCAAAAAGAGGCCCCTCCCGGTTTTCCAGATCTTCTCTGCAGTCAGCTGTGAAGGATAAGAAGATGGCTCTCTCTATTCGCAGGTGAGCGGGGCTTAACAGCCCGCGGCCCTGTAGGACTATTCCCACCTGTTCCATTTCTTTAAACTGCCTCCCAGCCTTGGCTGCACTGGTCGGGTAATGGTAGGCAGCACCGCTGCCAGGTGCTTTAGGAGCGCCGCTCCAACCGCAATCCCCCACAAAAGGGTAGGCGGTGCAGGCTTATGGTGAGCCTTACTTGGGATGCTCCTTCCGCCCCGGGCCTCGGTGGGTCCCTGTTTAGCTGACTGCCGCCCTCCCTCGCTCTCCCCGGTCGTTCTGGGGGGGGGGGGTGTATAGGTTGCATGCAATGCTTTTACTTGTTTTAGTGCTCCGGACCCCAGTTAGCACTGGTGTGCCTTTTTGTATTTGCCGCCGCTGATGCATGCGCGCCTTGTGGCTTTCCCCGGTCAGCGGCGACATTACCTCAGGCGCTGCTGCGCTGGTATTGGCTGTTGGTCACATGTGTGACTTCGCGCTCTTCGGGGGGGGGGTGGAGCCTCATGGTTGGCGCACCTTCCCTGCGGCCCGCCCCTTGAGGTACGTTCGGCGCCATTTTGGTCCCTTGTGCTCCGTGATTGGTGTCTCCCCTCCGCGGTCCGTGAGTGCCCCGGCGGGCTTATCTTTTATCTTGATTTTTATTGCTGTACACTCATGGGGTGTCTTGTTTATGTCTTTCAGGTGGGAAAAGCTGTATAAGAGGTTTCTCCCGGTCCTATCCCCTCTATTAGTTTTCAAAAACTTTATTAGAGGCCTAATTGCTAAAATCCTCCCACTTCCCTGGCGGACTATTGGGGCATCCCGGGTTGCTTTTATAGCGTAATTCCTATTGGCCTAGTGTGCTACTGTAATCACCATATGGAGGCTTCCCAGGATATTGGGCTCGGGGTTCCTTCGGGACAAGCCCGGCTGTGTGTGGCGTGCGGGGTATCCCTTATAAGTAACGATGTGCAGGTCTGTGTACCCTGGTGCTTGCGCTACATTCTGGGTTACCGGCAGGGTGGATTTGATTTAAATCTAACTGATTTAAATCACGATTTAAATCACGATTTAAATCAGTAGTCAGTAAGGCTTGATTTAAATCAGTGATTTAAATCAAAGTTTCTACCTAAACTAGTTCTTGCTATTTTAACATGCAAGTATATGAAGATTTTTAGAATCACTTTTTATATTACTTTTTTCTCCCTAGTTTAATGGGTTAATCATTCATATTTGGACACCACTGTTCTGTTGTACTTAGGAAGGAGAAAAATAATCCTGACCTTAATAACAATTTAAATAGATTTATTCAACTGAAACAATAACAACATTACAGCATAAGTTATTTGCTTAAACAAACATCCATGTTTTGTTAACTAATTTGGCTAAACAAAATATATATATATTTTAAGAAACTTAGACTGTCAGCCCAGCCGACACATGAAAAACTTAAATACTACTGTCCCTGCTGTCCTCTGTAGCTCACTAGTCATAGGTTTGTAGAACAATAGGATTAAGGTCTTTTTCTCAACTCTGTTCATGTTGTAACATTTTTGCTGTGAAGAAGAGGCTGGGACCTCTGCGGAGTCAAATTCAGTTTTGAGAACTGCGTAAGTAAAGCGAGCGTCTGTGATAATATAGGAGAGAAACTGCCCACTAATCCTACAGAAGCCTCTGGAAGAGCATGGCATTGTGAATGTTACACATATACAGCCTTTATTCTACTGAGTTAAACAACTCAGCTTTATCTCATGATGGAAGAACCTTTGGATGGTAAAATATTTTCCTCAAAAAGCAGTTTATTGAAAAAAAATCCGATTTAAATAAAAAAAAATCAGATTTAAATAAAAAAAATCCAATTTTTTTGATTTTTTTAAAAAAAACATTGATTTTTATCCACCCTGGTTACCGGTGGCTGGGCCTGTGCCCCCTATGGCTTTGCCTACCCCTCCACGCTTGCATTGACTCCCAGTGAGCTGAATACCAGTGGGGAGTCTCAACCTGATGTTTCTTCTAGATTGGCTAGCATTGAGAAGTTTATTACTAATACTACAGCCTTAATGCCTCTGCTAAGAGGCGGCATTTGGCGCCTGGAGTGTCTATTTTCCCTATGGAGGCAGAGGAATTCTTTGATCTGGCTGGTTATACCCCCTTGAAGAGGGGGAATTGTTCTCGGACTCAGTCATCTGATGAGCAGCCTAAGGGTTACGCTGATTCTGGCTCTGACCCATGGGATTCAGATGACACGGATAGACTTTTGGCTCAGATTTTTGAAGTCCTTTCTATCTTCCTTCCTGCTGCGGCCCCCACGCAGCAGGGGGAATGGTTTCATACCGCTAAGCCGCGGTTAGAGTTCCCCGAGTCCCATTTCAATAATCTCGTTCTTAAGGAATGGGAACGTCCCAGCAGACTTCCCGAAGTACCTAAGAGCTGGGATAAGAGATATCCATTTCCCGCCGAGGTGCCGAATTAATAAAAACCGGATAAGCACAGCCTACTCTATGACCAAATCACAGAGATAAAGGGGGGTGCCAGAAATTTGGGTGCATGTATAAAGTAATCAGATACATAAGGGGACACTCTGGTATATCCCATACACTCGCCCCAAAACTTCTGCACTCACCCTCAATGAATCAATATATACAAATGTGTAAAGAATATATGAAAAGGTATTTTATTAAGGTTTATAATAGTAATAACAATAACCACATATGGGCCAGACAGATTAAAAAACATATATAAGACACATTAAAAAACTAGGTGGTGGGGGGCGTGGCTTGCTATGGCGCTGTGAGGAAGCTAGTTGAGGGAGCTCCGCACGCCAAACACTGGAAATTGCGCCCAGGCATCCTTTGACAGCCCCCTTACCTGATGTCCAGGAAGGGGAAGACGAGCAGACAGCGCCGGAGGGGTCAGGAGCGCCCGATCCCTGCATACTTCGCAGCGCGGGGAGGAAGGGAGGAGGCGGCGGCCCCCCGCAAGATGGCGGCGCACGTGGCCCCGGCGGGAGAGGACGAGGGAGACGGAGCAGATCCCCGCCGCAGCGTGTCCCGACGACAGAGCCCCGGAGTGCCGGCGGGGGCTGAGAACGGGCCTCCGCACACACATGGAGGTGAGGAGGCAGTGGAGCCGCATACCCCTGCGAGGCATCTCCGCACCGTCACGGCGGAGGTGCACCGGGCGGCGGGCGGGACCGGCGGAGCACCCGTTGGGCCTCGGGCTGGCCTTGGCCCTCGTTCCCCCCTGGCAGAGCCCCCCACGGGTCCCGGAGGGGAGGGAGCCCCCGTTACATGTGTCCAGCGGGCAGAGGAGAGACCCCAGACAGAGAAGGGGGGCCGGAGCGATCAGCAGCAGGAGGGCGACCAAAAACCTGCCAATGCCGGTGGATCAGCGGGGGACGCCCTGTGTGCGGAGTGTGTGCACCCGGGGGGCATCCCAAGCCCGGACTCTCCGCCCTGTTACCCGGAGTGTGGACCCGATCCCCTACCTCGGAGCCCCCGGGCCTGGTCCCCAAGCAGAGCCGTGCAACGCTCCCCATCCCTTGGCAGCTTGTTGTTCACCCCGCCGGCTCCGGTGAGTCCTGAACCGGTGTGGAGTGGCCGGGAGATCTTCCACCCTGGACACCCCCTGGGGGGCTTAACGCCCTTTGACGCTGGACTTGACCTGCCGGTCGGGGGAGAGGCAGCCTCGCCAATGCATAAGTGGAGTCCCGCGGAGGAGCGGGGAAGTCCATCACCCCCCTGTGCCGGCGGGCATCTCGTCCGGGATGCCGGCGGATCCACTGCCACTTCGGAGGCCATCCCCGCTGTCCCGCTTGATCTTCTGTCCCGAACCATAGCCGAGGCGGTGAGAGTCAACATCACTGAGGCCCTGAGGGGTCTACCATCCCGCGGGGATTTCGATGGATATGTCTCGAGAATGGAGGGCACCATAAAGAGAGAGCTGGCGACCCTTCAGGGTACAGTGACGGAGGTCGCGCAGAGAATGGACGCTGCGGAAGCCTCTCACAGATCATTGGAGGCGCGAGTGGCGGAGCTTGAGCAGCAGCGGGAAGGAAGCAACCGCCTCCTGTCTGAACTTTTCTTGGCCCAGGATGACGTAGAGAACCGCAGCCGCAGGAACAATCTCCGTCTTCGGGGCGTCCCGGAGTCGGTGGAGCCAAGGGACCTCCAAACAGCAGTCGTCTCCATCTTTAATGGGCTTCTGGACCTTCCGGAATCGAATCACATTGAGCTGGACCGTGTGCATAGGGCCCTGGGACCCCGCCCCCCTGACTCTGGAAGACCGAGGGACGTAATCTGTAGAGTCCACTTCTTTAAAATTAAAGAGGACTTGCTGCGTAGGGCGTGGGAAAGGGGCCCGATACAGTTCAAAGGAGCGCAGATTATCATCCTTCAGGATCTTTCGCGGAGAACGTTACTTATGCGGAGGCTGCTGAGACCGCTATTGGAGACCATCCAGAGGCAGGGCGCTTCTTACCGTTGGGGTCACCCCTTTCAGCTCATAGTCCGAAGAAATGGGGAGCTCTTTATTCTCAGATCTCCGAACCAGCTCCCAGACCTGTTCCGTTTTCTGGAGGCTGCTGCAGTGGACATCCCGGACTGGACAGCACCAAACCTGGCGGTGTTCAACAGGCAGCTCCCGCAGCGGCCGGGCGGTGCTCTACGAGGCGCCGAGAGAGGTTTGAGAAGACGCCGCTAGTCCTTTTGTGGGGTGTGGGTGGCGCCCCGCCATCCCTCCCCGCTGCCCCCCTTAAGCTGTGATTTACAGGTGCTCCCGGTCGAACGGGCGGCGGGGGGTCGGCCTGGCGCCGCCTGGAATCTGGTGACGCTCGGTCACGTGGCGGATCCCGTGGGCGCCGGCCTTCTGGGCCGCCTTGGCGGGCCGGAGGGCGGGCGTTCTCGGTCCCGGTCCTGTTTTCATCCTATTGTGCCTATGTTGGGTAAATGTTGAGCTCTGGGGCCTCTTGGGGCCCCGTCCTGTTCAGCCGCCCTCAATGAATCCACGCGGGAGACGCCTTGCGTTTCTGGCAGTCGGGTGCTCTTCCTATGTCCCAGCCCCCGGCCATGGGGGGGGGCACTGGTGGCTGGACGGGCGGTTCCCCTTGATCCGCCGGGCCTCGTTGTTTGTACATGAAAAAGTTGGTTGGGCCCTGATGGGGTGGGTGGCGCTGGGCCTGGGCCTGGGCCGCCGGCCCCCTCGGGGTTGCGACTGTTCCCTCCCTTCGGAGGTGGGTTGTATTTCTGCATGTTGTGTATTTAGACTCCCCCTTAATAACCACGCCTTGGGTTGCAACACTAGATTTTAGTTGATATAGTGCGGCTCCCTCGCTGCTGCTCCGTGTACTGTTCCTCCACCCCCCCCACGACTATTGGTGCCCCCCTCTGCGTCGGACAATTGTCTCTCGCGGACGGGGAAACGCAGCGCCTGGCTATACCAGCGCAAGCGAGCCCCACTCGAAGGAGGAGGAGTGGAGTTGGGTACGAGGTAGCACCAGCTCCGGAGGCCCCTTATAGGCCATCCTCCGGTGGACTACACTAGTAGTCCTGTTGTAAATTGTTGTTTGGTTCCTACTTACTTGTTTGTGGTCTTCCCCTTTGTACCCCCGTACGTTTAAGTCTCCCCCCATCCCACCCCTTGGCCCCCCCCTTCCTTCCTCTTCGACCCCCTCCCGCAACCCCGGCCGTCCGTGTTGTAACACCGGGTGAGGTGTTGGGACCCTGAGGAGGCTGTGCTGACTGGTGATATCACTGTAGTTACCGAGAAATGTCCACAATGAAGTTAATATCTTTGAATGTGAAAGGCCTCAACTCCCCTGAGAAGAGGGCGATTTTAGGACAGGAGTTGGGTAGGCTCAGAGCAAAAATAGCCTTTATACAGGAGACGCATTTTAAGAGGTCACAGGCCCCCCGACTATGCAACCGGAGGTTCCCACACGTATTCACCAGCTGCGCCGCGGATGCCAAACGGAAGGGCGTGGCGATCATGATTGCGAGCGGGGTTCCATTCACTCTTCGGGATTCCTGGGGGGACAACTCTGGGCGGCTCCTCATGGTGAAATGTCTCCTTGGCCAAAAAACCTATACCCTGATATCTTTATATGCCCCCAACCAGGGACAAGTTCAGTTCCTTAGAAGCTCACTGAATAAGATAGCGGAGTTCGCCGAGGGTGAAATAGTCCTGGCAGGCGACTTTAACCTGGCTATGGAACCGCTGTTAGACTCTTCAGCGGGCAGGTCAGCGGTATCCCACTTGGCGTTGAGATCCCTGAGGAAAAAGCTCCATGACATGCAGCTGGTGGATGCGTGGAGGGTGTTGAATCCATCGGGGAGGGACTATTCCTTCTTCTCGAGGGTGCACGGGACATACACCAGGTTGGACTACTTCTGGGTCTCGCACAGCTTACTGGGCCTGACAACGGACTGTGAGATCCTTCCAGCCTCCTTTTCGGACCATGCACCGGTCTCCCTCGATTTGAACCTAACGGACAGGCCCCCACCCCCTTTGACATGGCGGCTCAACGAGTCCCTGCTGCAAGACGAGGTGGTAATCCAGGCAGTACGAGAGGGACTAGAGGCATACTTTACCAGTAACGATAACGGAGAGGTGTCACCTATGCTTTTGTGGGAGGCGCACAAGAGCGTCATTAGAGGGGTCCTGATCAGCCATGCATCTAGGTTGAAGAGGGACAGATTGAAGCAGATAGAGCAGCTTACGGAAAAGGTTAAGCGCTTAGAGCTGTCCCACAAGCAAACCGAGGCGGCAAAAGTGCTTGGGGAGCTGACACAGGCCAGGGAGGCTCTTAATGCATTGCTCAGGCAGAAAGCAAAGCTCATGATCAAGAGATGCAGGCGTAGGTACTATGAACACGGGAACAAGAGTGGCGCACTCCTGGCAAGAGCCCTTAAGCAGCAGTACACTCAGAATTATGTTCCCGAGATCATAGATAGCTTACAACAGAAACAACACACCTCCAAAAATATTGCAGAAGCATTCCGGGCGTACTATGCCAAGCTGTATGATCTGGCCGGGGGGAGGGGTGAGCGGGCGCTCCCAGAGAGGGTCAGGGCATACATAGAGGGCTCAGGGATGCCGGTGTTGCCTCGGGAAGTAGCTGAGACGCTAGAGGATCCAATCAGCTTAGAGGAGCTGGCCGAGGCGATTAAACGCACGCCAACGGGGAAGACCCCGGGCCCGGACGGGTATACCGTCAAGTATTATAAATCCTTTAGTGCGCTGCTGGGCCCCCGTTTGGTGAGAGCTTGGAACACGATCACGGATCGGGAGACCCCCGGCTGGTTCTCGGAGAGGGAACTGGAGGCCCATATCTCAGTAATACCCAAACCGGGCAAGGACCCAATGTCCTGCAAGAGCTATAGACCCATTTCCCTGCTCAACACGGACCTCAAACTATATGCGAAAGTCCTGGCCAATAGACTGGCCCCGGTGGTGACGCAGTTAGTGCACCTCGATCAAACGGGCTTCGTGTTGGGCAGGGAAGCCAGGGACAACGTGGTGCGGGCTATTAACGTGATACACGGGGCCAAGACATCCTTCACCCCTGCCATGCTCCTGTCAACAGACGCGGAGAAGGCCTTCGATAGGGTGAGTTGGCCTTTCCTCCGGGAGACCCTCCGACATATAGGACTGGGAGATAAGATGAGGTTGTGGGTCGAGGCCTTGTATACCACCCCATCGGCCAGAGTCAGAGTGAATGGCGTACATTCGAATCCGGTACTCATCCGGAATGGAACCCGACAGGGGTGCCCGCTGTCTCCCTTGCTCTTTGCCCTGTCGCTGGAGCCGTTCCTTTGCAGGGTTAGAGGCAACAGCGATATCCGTGGGGTAGACTTGGCAGATGGCACACACAAGGTTGCCGCCTATGCAGACGACATGCTCTTTTTTGTCGCGAACCCTACAGTGTCGGTTCCAGTCCTGATGAAGGAATTCG
The DNA here is from genome assembly GCA_027917425.1 of Gastrophryne carolinensis. Taxonomy (NCBI): domain Eukaryota; kingdom Metazoa; phylum Chordata; class Amphibia; order Anura; family Microhylidae; genus Gastrophryne; species Gastrophryne carolinensis. The sequence goes on from CM051243.1 coordinate 115,591,094, forward strand.
AGATCTATGGGAGGTTGTCCTACCTCAAAATAAATTTCGACAAGTCAGAGGCCCTGAATGTCTCACTTTCTGGTGAGACGGTAAGAAACATCCAACAGTCATTCTCATTTCGGTGGGCTAGATCCTCTATCCCATACCTTGGCACACACCTGTCCAGCCAGCTGTCAAAGATCCTGGCCCTAAACTTTTGGCCTTTGGCGCGGAAAATTAGGACGGACTTAGAGTCCTGGGATCGCCCAGCGTTTTCCTGGATGGGCAGGGTGAACATTATTAAAATGTCTATTCTCCCGAGGCTGTTGTTCCTGTTCCAGGCTCTCCCGACCCGCATCCCGCAGCGCTTCTTCCGGGAACTCAACAGTACCTTACTGGGTTTTGTCTGGGGCAGGAGAAGGGCGAGATTGAAGTCCCAGCTGCTGTATCGACCTAGGCAAGCAGGCGGCATGGCACTGCCGGACATGAGGTTGTACTGGGCAGCCACGCACCTGCAAAGAGTTTGTGAGTGGCAGAACTGCCGAGCGACTAAAAGATGGGTCCAATTGGAAACAGCTATGACACCTGCACGCCTAGAACTCCTGGTGTGGAATAGGTCACCCTCCACCCCGGAGACGAGGGCTCACCCGACCATTGGGGCGACGTTGGGGATTTTCAGGGAGTTCAGGGGGCGCCCGGGGTTCTCCCCCTGGCCTACTCCGATGTTGCGGGTGGTTGGGAATCCCCTGCTACACGCAGGCCCACTCGGTGCGGGCCTGCGGGAGTGGGGAAACCTGCCTCAGCTACGTAGTGGGGACCTGATTACCAGAGAGGGTTGGGTCACTGTAGATGCATTGAGAACTAGATGGGAGAATGATGAGTTGGACCCCTGGACCCTCCTGCGCTTTCAGTCCTTCCTATCCCAAATGGGGTATAGGAGGGACCTGAGTAGGGACCCTACAGAATTTGAGAGGATTTGTCTAGAAGGCCAGCCGTTCCCGCACTTAATCTCCAAACTGTATTCCCTATTAATAAATGTGGAGATGGCCCCCCCGACCTTTTGGCGAGACTGGGAGAGGGACCTGGGCAGACCCTTGGGGAAGAAGGAGAGGGAGAAAATTTCCCTGTTGGCGCATAAATCCTCAGTGGCCTCCAAGGTGCAGGAGACGAATTATAAAATCCTCACTCGCTGGTACTACACCCCGGACAGGCTCAGTAGGATGTATCCAGCAGTGGACCCAAAGTGCTGGAGATGTGGTTCAGAGCGTGGTACGATGTTCCACATATTCTGGACTTGTCCTAAGATCAGGGAATTTTGGGGGGAGGTCTTGCCCGTTATCTCACAGGTCACTGGGGTGGATGTGCAGAACGACCCGGCCCAGGCCCTACTCAACTCGACAAGACGTCCAGTTGGGAAGTACAAGAAATCACTACGAGTCCACTTACTTAACGCTGCTAGACAAGTTATTCCCAGGCGCTGGAAGCAGAGTAGCGCTCCATCCGTGAGGGACTGGATAGGTGAGGTGCTCAGTATATGTGAGATGGAGGATCTTACGATGTCGCTCCACGACAGGGAGGAGCAGTTCAGGACCACTTGGATGCCTTGGTTAATGTTTCAGGAATCGGAGGGGTTCAGGGCACTGTATGGCTGACCATCCTCGGTGATGGGTTCGCGCTGCCCTGATGGAGGGAGCCTTGGTGGAGTCGGGCCCCGCAGGAAGAGCTCACAAATACGTCTCGGTGGAGTTCTCCATCGTCAGGGAACGCTGTATAGCCCTCTGCTTACCTTCTCCCCCCCCGGCCCCCCTTTCCCTACTTCCCCCCCCTTCTTTACCCCCCTTTTTTCCCCTGTCTCCCCCCCCTTGTGTGTCCCCCCTTTTTGGCATGTGTTGGGGAGCGGGGACGGAGAATTCCGGGTCCTCTTGCACTAGAAGAGAGTGGTTCTGGCCTGGAGCCTAAACGATATAAGAAGTCACCAGCATGCCTAGAGCCTGATAGTTGCTCTGAGTAGCGGCCACGAAGTGGCGGCGGTTGAGTGTAAGAACTACTGCTCTGTGTTATTATTGTAAGATGCTGGCATGTAGCCGGATTTTTTCCCTTGTCCCCTCCCCCGATTTTCTTTGCCGTCTTTTGTACCGCATTGTTTGTCGTACTGCTTGTATAAAAATGCTTAAATAAATAAAGAATATTAAAAAAAAAAAAAAAAAAAACTAGGTGGTGGGGGCTCGGACCCGCCGAATGCTCAATAATAGGAAGTAATAATAGTGTACTCACATATTAATAATTATATGCCACACATACAAAGGGGCATAACCTGCATACTCATTAGTACCAAGCCAGCGCGCGTCAGCCAAGCCAAAGAGTGTGAATGTGCACAGCTGAAAAGGAACCAGAGTGGGGAGGGGAAAGTGAGAAATGTGAAGTGAGTGCTGGAATATGTGAATGGAGTGAATAGAGGGAGAGAGTGAAAGATAATGAAGAAAGGTGGGTGGCAAGGCGAACGATCACCGGCTGGCAGGCCCAGAAATGAGCAATGCAATGTAATCTAAAGTAATCTAAGAACTTAATACATCACCGTAACACAGCATGGCCATCCGAGCTCCCCCAGACACCCAAGGTGAAAACCGCCGACGCGCTGCGTGGATTCACCACTTCTCCTGGACGGGACCACTCTCTCCCTCTATTCACTCCATTCACATATTCCAGCACTCACTTCACACTCACTTGGTACTAATGAGTATGCAGGTTATGCCCCTTTGTATGTGTGGCATATAATTATTAATATGTGAGTACACTATTATTACTTCCTATTATTGAGCATTCGGCGGGTCCGAGCCCCCACCACCTAGTTTTTTAATGTGTCTTATATATGTTTTTTAATCTGTCTGGCCCATATGTGGTTATTGTTATTACTATTATAAACCTTAATAAAATACCTTTTCATATATTCTTTACACATTTGTATATATTGATTCATTGAGGGTGAGTGCAGAAGTTTTGGGGCGAGTGTATGGGATATACCAGAGTGTCCCCTTATGTATCTGTTTCCCGCCGAGGTGGTTAAACGTTGGTCAGCCCCTCCGGAAGTGGATGCTCCAGTTTTTGTCTAACACCTCTGTTGTACATTCCCCTGATTCTACTACCCTGAAGGATGGTGAGGACCGGCGCATTGATCAGCTGGCTTCCCATGCCTGTGTTGGGACTGCTCTGCACCCTGTCTGTGCTTCTGCTATCACGGCCGTCAAGAATGTGTTGGATGGTGCCCCTGATGATACTCCTAGTGCAGATTTCGGGCCCTTTCGCATTGTGAAGTTTTTATGGCTTATATCCTTTCTGCCTTGGATGATACCATTAGGATGTGTGGTAGAACATCTGCCCTTGGTGGTGGCTATATGCTGCTTGGTTTGGCTGCGCCAGTGGGCAGCTGACAACGCTGCCAAGAAGGCTCTCACTGGTTTCCCATTTAAGGGAATCCACCAAATCGCAGCCCCTTATTATTACTATTAATAAACAATAATAATAATAATGGGCTGCGATTATTTGGTGATCGCTTGGATCTGTTTGCTAAGGGTGGCAAACTGCCTCAACGTAAAAGACAGTCCCGGCCCTTTCGGGGTTCAGGTTCCTTTCATCCTTCCTACCGTGGATCCAGGTCGGGGAGAGGGGTATCCTTTGTAGGGCACAGGGGAGACTTCTGGGAAAAGGCAGATGACGTACCTGTCCTGGATCCTCCTTGGGATCCAAGCCTAAGTCTTCTCCGAAGCCCCCTCAGGCATGAAGGGGTGCCCTCACCCATCCGGGTAGGGGGAAGGCTGAGGTTCTTCGCTCATGTCTGGAGGCAACATGTCTCAGATCAGTGGATTCAGGAGGTTGATAGATAGAGTTCGCTGCCTGGCCGCCCCCAAGATTCATCAGATCCCAGATGCCTCAAAACCCCCTGGCAGCTCAGGCTCTGGTCCTCGTGGTGCAAAGCCTTATGGAAAGGGGGGTCGTCTGTCGGGTACCTCCGTCAGAAAAGGGGCCTGGGTTATTATTCCAATCTTTTCACAGTTCCCAAGAGAGATGGTTTTATCAGGCCCATCCTGGACTTAAAGCTCCTCAACAAATTTGTCAAACCCAGACACTTTCACATGGAGACTCTGCGCTCAGCGATCAGCTCGCTGCGTCGAGGGGACTTCATGACCTCTATAGACATCAAGGGCGCTTACCTTCATGTTTCAGTCTTTCCGGGGCATCGGAGATTCCTCAGGTTCGCTCTGGAGGATCAGCACTACCAATTTGTGGCACTGCCCTTCGGTCTCACTTCAGCTCCCAGAGTTTTCACCAAGGTGCTGGCAGGAGTGATGCCTCTACTCAGATCTCAGGGTATTCGCATTCTTCCCTATCTGGACGACCTTCTCATTACTTCCCAGTCTCTCCAGCAGGCAGAGCTGGATACCCAGGGGGTGGTGACCATTCTGGAGTTTTTCGGCTGGGTGATCAATCATCCCAAATCTTCCCTGTCACCCTCCCTGGTGGCATCCTTTCTGGGCATGAATCTGAATATGGTTCAGGCCAGGAATTTTCTTCCTCAGCAGAAGGTGGATGCCCTGCAAGCACAAGTTCAGTTCCTTCTGTCTTGCCCTCATCCCTCCATCCAGCAGGGGATGCAGCTGGTGGGGTTGATGGTGTCCTGCTTCGAGGCAGTTCCCTATGCACAGTTCCACATGAGACCTCTTCAGCTCCACCTCTTGTCAGTGTGGGACAAGGACCCTCTGTCTCTGGACCAGGCCTTTGCCCTGTCCCCTCTAGCCCGGCGGTCCCTCTTGTGGTGGCTGGACGCAAGGAACCTGTTGGGGGGCAGATCCAGGGGCTGTGGGGACCTCAGGCGGCCCACGCCCCTATCAACGTCCTGGAACTAAGGGCGATCAGATTGGTTCTGGCCCACTTGACTCCACACCTTCGGGGCCGGCCGGTCCAGGTACGCTCGGACAACCAGACGGCGGTTGCCTACATCAATCATCAGGGAGGGACCCGGAGCAAGGGTGCCCTCGAGGAAGTGTCCAAGAGCCTGTCCTGGGCGGAGGACAATGTTCCCTGCATCTCAGCCATGAATATTCCAGGGATAGAGAATCTGGAGGCAGACTTTCTGAGAAGGGGGACTTCTCGCTTGGGAGAATGGTCCCTCAGCAACAGTGTTTCACTCCCTGTGTCGCCGTTGGGGGCTGCCGGACATGGATCTTTTTGCGTCTCGCCACAATCGAAAGCTCCCAGTCTTTGTCTCTCTGTCCCAGGACCCTCTGGCTCTGGCGGTGGATGCTCTGACCCTGTTTTGGCAGGGCTTCCATCTCCTGTATGTCTTCCCGCCATTCCCCCTGTTGGGCAGGGTTCTGCTTCAGGAAAGGGTGCCAGCAATTCTGGTGGCCCCCCGTTGGCCAAGACAGTTGTGGTTCGCAGACCTCGTGCAGTTGGCAGTAGACCAGTACGCCCTGCCCCTGGACCCAGACCTTCTCACTCCGGGGCGGCTGCGGCATCCGAATTTACAAATGCTGGCTTTGACGGCCTGGCTGCTGAAACCTCCATCTTGAGGGAAAAGGGGCTGTCTGATGCTGTGGTTAACACCTTTATCAGGGCTAGAAAGAAGTGTTCTTCCTCCATTTACTATAGGATTTGGCGGGCCTACATTGACTGGGGCGAGTCCAAGTCCCTTCCCTGTCGCGTGTTTTCCATCCCCAGGATTCTGGAGTTCCTTCAACATGGTTTGGATCTGGGTCTTCAGCTTAGCACTCTGAAGGGTCAGGTGTCTGCCTTGGCTGTGTTCTTCCAGAGGTCTTTTGCTCAACATCATCTGGTCAAGACCTTCTTCCAGGGGGTTACTCATGTGCGTTCCCCTCGTAAGCCTATGTTACCAGTCTGGGATTTGAACTTGGTCTTGTCTGCCCTTCAGGGTCCTCCTTTTGAACCTGTGCATGAGGCTGCTTTGTCCATTCTTACTCTTAAGGTTGTCTTTTTGGTGGCTATCACCTCTGTTAGGCGTGTTCCGGAGTTGGCGGCACTTTCCATCCAGGCCCCCTACTTTGAGAGACACCAGGACAAGGTGGTGTTTCGCTTTAAACCAGATTTTCTGCCTAAAGTGGCTTCAGCCTTTCATCTCAATCAGGACATTGTACTTCCCCCCTTGTGCCCTAATCCTGGTAACTCAAAGGAGAGGGTTTTGCATTCCTTGGATGTGGTCAGGAATTTGAATTCTACTTGGTGGCTACTGAATCTTTCAGAAAGACTGATGCCTTGTTTGTGGTCCCTTCTGGGCCCAGGAAGGGTCTGGCTCCTGCTAAATCTACGATTAGCAAGTGGATTCGTCAGGCTGTGTGTCGGGCCTACTGTGCTAAGGGAAAGAGTCCTCCCTTCCGTGTTATTGCTCATTCTACTCGTGCTATTGGTGTCTCTTGGGCCTTTCAGCACCAGGTTTTTGTTGAACAAGTTTGCAAGGCCACTACTTGGAAAAGGTATGAACAGAAGACCAAGTTTTACAAGGTTGGTGTTCGGGCCTCAGCTGATGCCGGTTTCGGCCGCAAAGTTCTGCAGACGACAGTGGTTTAAACTGCGCGTTGTTGCCTTTTTGGGGATCCCACCCTATCTTACGGACACTGCTATTGGATGTCCCAACTGTAAGGAGTCATCTTTGGAGCAGGACGTGCTATATACTTAGAATAATGCAATTCTGTGATTACTCACCTGTAGAATTGGTATTATGAGTATACAGCATGTCCTGCTCCACCCCACCCTGGTTTCTTTATTTTCTGGATCCTCTTTATGGTGATTGTTGTGCTTGTTGAAGTTTTTTAGTTGATCTTTTAGCTTCTCCCGGTTCTCTTTGACTGCTTTTTAATACTGGGGAATTGTGGGAGGTCCCGGGTATATAAGGGACCCAGAGGGGCCTCTTTTTGCTGTCTCTGCAGTCCAGCGCCATCTGGCAGAGGTAATCCCAACCATAAGGAATCATCTTTGAAGCAGGACGTGCTGTATACTCATAATACCAATTCTACAAGTGAGTAATCACAGAATTGTGTTGTTGCTGGCCCTGAGGCCTGTCAGACCAAAAACTGAAAAGCCTCCTGGTCCATACCATAGCCCAAAGGTTGGTGGAGGCCCCCTTTACAGAGCTAGTGGTGGAGGCCCCCGGTGCACGTGCCCTTCTCATAATATGACCCTGACTATGATAGAGCGTCGGACTTGATAGCATAGGAGATTGCTGAAGGCTCAATCTGTTGAGTGGACAGGGGAACAAAAGTTTACTTATGGTATGTAAGGTTCAGGAAATAATGTGGAAAGCATGATACCGTGACTTGTTTTTTTTAGTCTGTTGTTGAACAGGTCTCGCAATACTAGAAGGAGAGAGTCAATGATCCTGCACTCTGCCTTAAATTGATCCTATATCCCAAGCCCAGTGCCCCAAAAGGATTTTATTTAACTAAATTCTTCTAAGCAGCCTAGCGGCACTGCATCCCCTGTCCGCATATTAGCTGTGGCGTGCCCGCACTGTCCATTTACAAAGGCCAGGCATACACACAGCTAGAGGTTAGCAGGGATGCGACCGGAGTGCAGAGGCACAGCAAGGGCTCCACAAGAAAGTGAGTGAAACTGGGGGGGGGGTTCACAAGGAGTGGAACTCAGACGACCTCTGATGTTCCTGTTTAAATACAGCTCAGCATAAAACTGAAAGTACTACAACCTAACCACCATTGTGTGGCAGCTTACCTTGGAACAGGATGAATTAGCATATGGCTGCCATTCAACATCATACTGCATCCTGTTATGAAAATTGGGCAAAGGCTTTAGTTAAAAAACAAACACAGGCTGTTTTGGAGCATTGGGCTGGGGATAGAAGGTGACAACATAAACTTCCTATCTGGGTAGAGGTACACTTTATGTTTGGTTTTGAAAACTAAATGTACATAAAGGAAAGGGAACTCTATTTCAACACTCTCGCTGCCCTTACAAATACAGCTGTTATGTTTTTCTGTAATTAATAGATTGCAGCTGTCTTGTGTATGCTGCCCAGCAGTGGCAGTTTAGCGCATAAAGTCATGCAGATTACCACAAGTTTTGAAATCAAGAGTTAGTGTTAGATTTAAAGAGAACCTCCAATGAAAAATGAGATGGGGATGCCCTGCTGCACAAACATTTGGGAAGAACTATTCACTTGGTTCATGCACCTGTGCCGCTCTCCCTCCCTTTGTGACTGCTCAAGGCCATTGGAACCCAATTGTTTGCAGCACAAAGCAGGACACTCTGCTCTGCACTGGCATCCATGCTGTCTGCTCTGGACACACCTGGCAGGCCCCTTACACTTAGGCTAAAATTTTGTTTTGGTCTTGTATAAAGTGGACCAATACCAGGATTTAGTCTATGCTGGGTTTTGGTATTTGCCCACCTGCTGTGTGAAACCCCCGCAGGTCGCCCAATCTCACTAACCCTTCCCTGGTCCTACGGGGAATGTGCAGCCCTCACGTTCCGGTCAGTGTGCTCGGATCCGCTCCAGCCCCTTCGTCCAGGAGCTCGTCTAATGCCAGCGTATTTGAGTGCGCTGGTGGCCACATCCCCCTCTACCTTTTAACAGGGATGGTGCCTGTGCCGGTCATTCACAAATGCCTGGCACCTGCTAAAGGGATAATGGGGATGCGGCGCTGCTCGCACATGCGCCGTTGAACTGGGAATGAAGGTGAGTTTTCAGGCAACCTGGGGGATTTTACACAGGGGGGAGTGAGTATGCCTGTCCTGGAGTCTCATAAACACCAAGGTGAGTTTTGGGGGCAGGGCCATCCCTTCTAGTGTATTTCAGTTCGACTATGTTTTCCTTTTGTCATGTATTGTGAGTTAGTCAAAAGTTGGACGGGGGGACTACATGATATCATTATATATAGATTTTATTACAAGCACAGTGTGGGGGATAGGGGGACCTTCCCTATATGGTTCTGTCTTGATCTCAGCCATGGTTTAGCCATTGTAGGATGCCAGGTTTATGTTTTCTGAAAGTTAAACATGATAAAAGAATGACAACTGCAGTCAGCTCTGACATTTGTATAAGTCTCTAAAGGACTATGTGATAAATTTCCTTCTATACTGACTGTGATCTAACTTTGGTACTTTAGTATAATCCAGAAAGATATATAGGCATATATGTACTTGTACATCATTGTACACATTTTTCCACACCCTAATCCCCTGGATTGTGCTGGAAGAGTTGGACTTTCAAGCTGGGATGCAACTCAGCCTTCTGCACATCCAAGTGCAAGAATAATGGGCATGTTGTCCCTTATGCCAAAGAGGGATCCAAATTCCCTATTGGCTCACTGCGGTTATGAACATAGCAGGGTGGCTCCTTGGGCAAAGTTAGGGTTACATTATGAAATGTAAAAAGAAAAACAATCCTATTGATTACCATTTGGATTTACTATTCTCCCGAACACAGGCTTTGTGAAAGTTACTACCCAGGGACAATGTGTCTCTGCAATTTTCCCATCCCCCATTCTGCACATTCAAGATGAAACCAGGCGACAGCAATAATAAGGCAGCAAGGAGCTGATCTGATGCCTGTCCCATGTGACTCTCCTCCATTTCAGGCAGCTATAGCAGGGCTCCATATTTTGTTCTCCTTTCAATTTTATTTCTCCAGGACTACGCAGAAAGGTGCGAAAGCTACTCTGTCTCTTGGAGCTCTGTGCACAAGTGAGCACGGCAAGCCACAGTGGCTGAGCTGAAAAGCTTGCGTCCCCCCTTAAGGGGTACTTTGTTAAAAGGGGGACACTTTTTATTTCCCTACAAATAAAATACCAATAAGATACCAACCCAGAGGGATCCAGCACCCCCCCCCCCCATTTTCCCCCTTATTATACTGTGTAATGACTTCCCCGGGGCTGTGGGGACTTAGTACAGACTGGATGTCAACCTTTATTTTATCCCTTTTTAAAAGTCCATAATTGTTCAGGCATCAAAACAGCAAACATCCAGATGTGGTAGGATGTGGCTCCAGTCCTACGCCCCTGCCAGCTCCACTGCCTGACTGACATGCTGGCCACAAGTTTACCACCTTCTCTTAGTCTTCCGGGGACCGTGTCTCCCCTCTGACCCATAGCAGGATGGCTTTGGGGTGCGGGTGCTGTACCACCACTACTCTCCCTTGGTGGTACCTGACCATCAACCAGTCATGTGCATCAGCTCTGATTGGCTGACTAGGTACTCACAGCCAAGGTTGTGGCTTAGAATGTGGAAGCATCACCTCCGGCAGTGGATCAGATCTTTGTTTCTGGCAAGATTATACACAAGACCGGTGCTAGAAACTAACATTTTAGCAAGATGCTCATTAACTGAGAGGTGAAATGTATGATGTCAGATTATGTCTAACTTATTTTCTTATTTTGTGTTTTAGAGCTCTGTAAGTGCTCCAGTGGGCGGGCTGGACAAGGAGGCTAACAGAGGAAATGCCTCCACCGCTGGACATTGTAAAGGTAGCCATTGAGTGGCCTGGCGCTAATGCCCAGCTGATTGAAATTGACCAGGTAACAACTGTCAGAGTCTGGTTAAAAGTTATTATTGTTATTAAGCAGGCTGTCCAGTCATACACAAAAAATAAATAATAATCGCCATGTAAGGAAATTTCCTCCCTTCCGGACCATGCGATCCAGTGATTTGGTGAGTTGCTGATTGCTGGAGTAGACCTGTCACCTGTGGGGACAATAGGTGAGTACATTTTTTCCAGTTTTTTTGTTTGGGTGGCCAATCCCTTTAAAGTGGACCAACACCCAGGAATTTCCCTATCCTGGGTTTTGGTCCACTTCCCAGAGGCACCCCGATCGGGGGTGCCCCGCTGCGTGAAACACCCAGATCAACTCAACTCACCTCACCCCGCTCCTACGGCGCGGCTGCTCGTCCAATCAGCGCACTCGGAGCCGCTGTGGTATGTGCGTCAAAGTGGCATCAAACCACAGCGGCTCCGCGCATGCTGGCAGTCACATCTCGCGCTTCCCTCTAACAGGGAGCGCACTTTGCTGCATCCCTGGCAGTGTGCACGCGCTCCTGCCCTAGTTATTCAGATGGGCTGGGGTGGTCGCGCGCACACCGCCGAGGATGTGGCAGCCCACACTCTCCATTTAAGTTAACGAGGGCTGTTTGTCGGAGGATGTAAACATGGCAAACAGCTCTGATTGACTGAGTATAATGTCCGCTATTAGAGGATGCACTTGGCTGCATGCATATTTATGTACTTTAACACGCCCAAGTACTCCCTACTCCCCTAAGAAGGAAGGGAAGCCGCAATTAAAACACAGCTAAAGCTTGTAGTTGAGCAGCAACAGAGAAGAAATTGACTCATTCTAGATCAAGTGCTTTCTAGTGGAGGAAGAAGGACAGGTTCCTGTTTATTATAGAATATGATCTTTAGCTCAATGCAAAATAATTAAAATGCAATGATGAAAAAAAATTCATGTAGATTAGACCCATGTGCCTCTCATCTATTTCTTATATATAGGCCGCATGGCCATCCCAGGGTCGTGCTTTCCAGGTTTTCTTACACTGCGATAGCTAAGGGACATGGTAGCCCCCGTGTCCACATTTGTAGAGTGGTTTTGGGGAAAATGGAAAGGAAAGCAGGGCAAGACTTTGGAGACCTGCTACAGCATCCACAGTACATTGCAGGAAATGGAGAAGAGGCACACTTCAGGTTTTCTCCTTACTGCCTTATTATTGTCATTGCATAGACTGTCCCTTTTAGAAACTGTTTCATATTGCATTTTGATCTCATATAATATAACACTTTTTCATACAGAAACGGCCCCTGGCTTCAATAATTAAGGAGGTGTGTGATGGGTAAGTGTATATAAATTGAATCATTTTATGTTCATATCTTTGTGGTCAGGTTAGATCTGTTGTTTTGATTATTCTTTAAGCAAACCTTTCAGAAAACATAAACTAGTTCATAGTAATATGTAATACTACTTGTAAAAAAAAAAAAAAATGTTGGCATGTTGCCTCCCATTCTAACACTTTTTTCCAGCTACATGCTCTGTACCTTGACATCCTTTGCAACAGATCTAGGTTTGTGTGTGTGGTGGGCCATGCTGTTGCTGAAGTGGCTCTGTGGGCATTGACCCCTCTGTATATCTGGCTCTTGTCTACTGAAGAATTGGCAACACAGCAGGTTTAGTGCCGGCTCCAATCTGGGGCTGAAGATTCCACCCATGCTTAGGTTGATTTTCCCCATCCTTACTGCTGAACAAGCTATGTGTCTTTACGTTTTGTCAGGTAGCATCAGGGAGTCTTTTGTGCTTAATTCTGACTTTTCTCTATCATCTACTGCCAGAGGGGATTGGTAATGCCCTGTCTCATTTGAATGTATTAAAATGTAATATAGTCGGCATTGCAGACAAGTGCATTACAAAAATAAGTATAACAACCAAGAAACTTAGTCAAATTGAGAAATACTGCCCTGATAATTCTAGTAAGCCATTGCAATGTTGGAACAAACAAGGTATTCACTCCCCCTTGTGTTCCCATGCCAAATGGCAAATTTTCAGGGAGCTAGTCCTACTAAGCACAATATCGTTTTTTGACAATTGGATTTTAATTTAATCAAGGGGACAATATCCTATTGCACTGATTCATGCACTTTAGTATGTATATGGCAATTATGGTATTTTCATTATTTTTTTATTTGTCACTTTGGGATGCCCCAGTATTACAATTTATTGTAGGCTCTGCCTGAATATCTTCGTAACAGACTATTTGTATTTGGTTTGGTTTCTCAATAAATATGACATTTTATATACTAGATACGTGTGCTTACGCTTTGAGATTGGAGAATTGGTTTACGCATTCTGGAACTGAATGCTGCAGTTTTATCACTCCATCACTTCAGAACCCTTCAGGCCCCCTAATACGCAGTCAGGCAGTGTGATGTGGCGTACATAAATTGTTAAGGGGGCACAAGCAGCTTGGCAGAATTGAAAGTGGTGAAGCTTTTTCTGCTTTGGGCAAAGATTTATGTGGGAGTTACATCCAGGGATCTTCTATTTCCTTTGCGACCACTGGGGCATTACAGACGTGGATTTATTTGCGTCAAGATCCAACATAAAATTAAAGAACTTTGTGGGAAGAGTAAGAGCTCCTTTGGCCCTTGAAGTAGTCACCCTAGTGACTCCTTGGTCTCAGTTGTATCCAGTAATTTCCTCCTCTTTCGCTAATGCATCAGATTTTGCATCGTCTGTGTCGGAAGCAGGTCAAGATGGTCCTAGTCTCTCCAGATTGGCCAAAAAAGGGTAAGCAGATCCGGCTAACCTTGCAGAGGTTGATCAAGTTCGCCTTCCTCTGCATCCAGAGCTATTGTCACAGGGACACATTTACATCCCAATTTGAATGCCTTATTTTTGATGGCGAGGCTATTGAAGATCAATATTTATAATAAACCTGTAAGGCTTATTGTAGATGCTGGACATCCATTATGAGATGGTGTGCTCGGCTACTAAATATTTTATTCTAAGTATGTCACACACCCCACTTCAGACTTAATAATTACACTAGGGTTAACGCACCTCTAGGTGGCAGCATTGCAGAGAACTTCTCCAAAAAACTTCAACAGGCCCCTCCCGGTCTATACATACCTGGTACCTCCCAAGAACCTCCCAGTGTTGTTCTCTGCAAGGTGGCGACAAGACAGAAGAAAGAAGTCTCCTGCTTGCAGGTAGCCGGGGTATCCCCCCGCCCCCCCCCCCGTGGTCTATTTCTGCCCGGCTTTTGTTTGAATGTATTCTATGTAATGGCAGCCTCCCAGCTTCGGCTGTAGGCCGGGCAATAAGGTAGCCGGCACCATTGGTGCCTAGGAGATTAGCTCCTCCGCTCGACCCTTCATTGCGGGGCATAGCGGGATTCCCGGAGTGGTGATCCGGATGTGGGATGCCCCATTTTATAGGAGTTAGTGGTCAGGTTATGTCTTGCCCTGGGTTATTTTGTCTCTTCTGGGGTGTGGGACGCGCTGGGGACAGTGTCATGATTTTAATATTTACATGCTGTGTGAGTGTGCTGCTGCGCTCTTCCTTGTGATTCCCTTTGTGATTTTACTTTGTCTTTTTCACTGTCTGTTCTCCGTTTTTCTTTTCTCCCATGGCTGTGTGCATCTCCCCTCAGGAGCCGGGGGGGGCGGGGCCTCGCGGCGTGCTGCGCCGCGGTCCCGCTGGTGGCTGAGCGCCGTACCCGGCGCTTGCAGCCTGCTTGCCCGGCTGCTCAGGGGGGACCTTTTATCAGTGTGTGGGTCTGTGTTTACTCCGGCGCTGTACACTGGGAGCCGGCGGGTGGCGCCGCCGGTCCCGTTATCGAGGTCTGATTGCGGTTCCCGCAGGCAGACGCTGACGCTGCCTGGGGGCGGGGCCGCGCACGGATTGGACGCCCGGAGGGGCGGGGCCTTCTCGGCTCCCGCGTTCCCGGAGCTTCTCTCTTCCTCCGTCCACTGTGTGCTGGCCGCCATCTTCTGCTGGCTGCGCGGTTTCCTCTCCTCTCCAGGTAGGCGTTTTTAGGCTGGTATGTCAGTGACCCCTCGGATCCTTTCCTCCTCCTTTTCCTCCCTCCTCGCCCCGGCGCATCTTGATGGTGCTGGTTGGCATTAACCATTTCCGTTGCTCTGGTTAATGGGGGGGGGGGGGTTGTATTATGTGGTGTTTTGGCATGGTGCTGATTGACGCCTGTCCCTCTCCCTTTGTGTTTTTCAGATCCTGGGATCCCGTCTGGCAGGGCTCTCCCGGTCATATATACCTGGCTCGTGGGGGGTGTTTTTTCTTTGCAATATATTTATATATATATACACTTATTTGTATTTTTATAAGGGTCCTATGCTATTCCCCTGGGTCAGGATCTTGTGACTGTCCTTAGACTAGTGTTAGGTTATTAAGGGGCATCCCGGGTCGCGTACCGCATAAATCCCTGGGTTCTGCAAATACCATAATTTCACCACATGGAGGTTGCCACAGATACCGGGAATGGTTCTTCGGGACAATCCAAGGTGTGCGGGGGTTGTGGGGCTCCGCTCCAGGGAGATGATGTCATTTTGTGTATCCCTTGTGCACAGCAGAACATTGCACGGCAGTCCAGTACTCCGGTGCCTAGCACTTCGTCAGCCGCGCCATCTCCCTCTCCCCCTCGCTTATTCCGGACCCCGTGTGACGTTGTCCTGGGCGGGGATTCGCAGGCTGAGGTATGTGCCCGTTTGACCAGCCTTGAGAAGCGGTTTTCTGCTATAGCCGCTCAGAAGGCTTCAGCTAAGCGGAAGCATCTGTCTCCGCCTCCGCCGGATTCAGATGAGGAAGTTGTGGGAGATCTGGATTGGTCGGATCGTCCCCGTGAAGAAGGTGAGCTCATTGAGGATGAAGATTCTGATGTTCAGCAGTTGCTGGGTTCTGAGGGGGATCAGGATGATGGCCTCCCTCTCGATTCCTCTACCATTTTGAGCCAGATGTTTGAGGTTTTGGATTTGGAGCCTCCGGTGGTTGCTCCCAGGCCCAAGGGTCAGCTTTTTGGGGTGTCCAAGCAGCGTCTGGAATTTCCCAGCCAACAGCATTTTGAAGAAATTGTCTTCAAGCAATGGGAGCAACCTACACGTCTTGTTGGTGTGCCGTCTAGCTGGGATAGGAAGTATCCTTTTCCGGCGGAATTGATGAAGCGTTGGTCTGTCCCCCCTGAGGTAGATACTCCGGTCTTGGGACTGTCCAACACGGCGGTCGTACATTCCCCTGACACGACTTCGCTCAGGGACGGTGAGGATCGCCGGGTTGATCAGCTTGCCCGTCATGGTTTTGTATGTGCGGGTTCGGTGTTAAGGCCTGTCTGTGCTTCGGCTCTTTTGACTTTTGCTGTCAGGTCTATTGTCAGGGACTTGGGGGTGGATCTCCATGCTGATGTGTGGCAGGGCTACTGCCTTGCTGGTGGCTATCCGGCGCTGTGTGTGGTTGAGACAGTGGACGGCCGATTTTAATTTTAAAAGATCACTCACGGCTCTGCCCTTTCTGGGCTTGAGGCTTTTTGGTGAGAGGCTGGACTCTGTTGCCAAGGGAGGTAAGTTACCTCAGCGCAAGAAATTTCGCCGTTCCTTTCGGGGGATGGTCTCGTTCAATCCGTCCTTTCGGGGAGTTGGCGCCGGTAGAGGTGCGGGCTCCTCGGCCCCCAGGGGCGGCAGTTGGAATAGGGGCAGAGGCCGTGGCCGCCCCACTCGCGTCTGGGGTGCCAAGCCCAAGCCGGCTGCCAAGCCCATCCAGCAATGAGGGGGCGCCCTCACCCGTTCGGGTGGGGGGACGGTTGCAACTTTTCTCCCGGGTGTGGGACCAGGAGGTCCCGGACAGATGGATCCGGAAGGTGGTTTCGGCCGGTTACAAGTTGGAGTTCGAGTCCCGTCCTCCTCCAAGGTTCTTCAGGTCTCGGGTGTCTTTGGATCCTTTGGCCGCGCAGGGGCTCCTGGCGGCAGTAAGGAATCTTCTGGATTTAGCCGTCATTTGCCCGGTTCCTCCTTCAGAGGTGGGGCGCGGGTTTTATTCCAATCTCTTCACGGTCCCCAAAAAGGACGGGTCCTTCCGTCCTATTCTGGATTTGAAGTTTCTCAACAGGTTTATTTGTCCTCGGAAGTTTCGCATGGAAACCCTGCGGTCGGCGATCGGTTCGCTTCGGCAGGGGGACTTTATGACGTCCATAGACATCAAGGATGCGTACCTGCACATGCCGATCTTTCCTGCTCATCAGCGGTTCCTCCGTTTCGTGGTGGGGGATCGGCATTTTCACTTTGTGGCTCTTCCATTCGGTCTCACCTCTGCTCCGAGAGTGTTCACCAAGGTGTTGGCGGGGGTGATGGCCCTGCTCAGAGCTCAGGGGATTCGCATTGTGCCTTACCTGGACGATCTTCTCATCATGGCTCCTTCCTTCAGTCAAGCAGAGGGGGACACCAGCACGGTGGTGTCTATGTTGGAGAGGTTCGGCTGGGTGATCAATTACCCCAAGTCCTCGCTGGTTCCGGCCAGGGTGGTGACCTTTCTGGGGATGTCGTTGGACTCCTGCCAGCACAGAGTGTTTCTTCCTCAGGCCAAGGTTCTGATGATTCAGGAATTGGCCCAGCTGCTCCTCTCCCATCCTCATCCGTCCATTCGTCTGGGGATGAGACTGGTGGGGTTGATGGTGGCCTCGTTCGAGGCAGTTCCCTTTGCTCAGTTTCATACGAGGACTCTTCAACTTCATCTTTTGGCGTCTTGGAACCGGTGTCCGGGGTCGTTGGATCGGTCCTTCCGGTTGTCCCCTCGGGTTCGGCAGTCCCTTCTGTGGTGGTTGGTCTCGGACAACCTTCTGAAGGGCAGGTCGTTTCTGACTCCACTTTGGGAGACTGTCACCACGGATGCCAGTTTGTCAGGCTGGGGAGGTTATTGGAAGGATCTTCGGTTTCAGGGGCAGTGGGACCCTCAGGAGGCCCACTTGCCCATCAAGGTTCTGGAACTGCGAGCCATCAGGTTGGTTCTGTCTCACTTGACGCATCATTTACAGGGTCTGCCGGTTCAGGTTCGCTCAGACAATCAGACGGCGGTTGCTTACATCAGTCATCAAGGAGGGACTCGCAGTCTGGGTGCCCACAGGGAAGTGTCTCTGATTTTGGTCTGGGCGGAGACTCATGTCCCTTGCATCTCGGCAGTTTACATTCCGGGAGTGGAAAACACGGAGGCGGATTTTCTGAGCCGGTGTGCGTCCCATCGGGGGGAGTGGTCTCTCCATCCCCAGGTTTTTCGGTCACTTTGTCTCCGGTGGGGGACGCCGGAGGTGGATCTGTTTGCCTCTCGTCACAATCACAAGCTTCCGTCCTTTGTGTCCCTGTCCCGGGACCCTCTGGCTCTGGCGGTGGATGCCATGTCCCTGAGCTGGAGGGACCTGGGGTTTCTTTATCTGTTTCCTCCGATTCCCATGCTAGGCAGGGTTCTGCGAAAGTTGGTTCTGGAAGGAGTTCCCGCCATTCTCGTGGCTCCCAGGTGGCCAAGGCGGGTGTGGTTCGCGGACATCGTCCGTCTGGCCGTAGATCAGTTCGATCTGCCTCTTCGGCCAGATCTTCTCAGTCAGGGTCAACTCTGTTACCCCAGTTTACAAACGCTGGCTTTGACGGCTTGGCTGCTGAAACCTCCATCTTAAAGGAGGAGGGTCTTTCGGATGCGGTCATTCAGACTCTTATTAGTGCTAGGAAGAGATCTTCTTCTTCCATCTATTACAGGTATTGGAGATCTTATATTGATTGGTGTGAGGCTAAGTCTCTGCCCTGCCGGGTCTTTTCTGTGTCTAGGATTTTGGAGTTCCTTCAGGCGGGTCTGGACTCTCGTCTTCAGTTGAGTACCTTGAAGGGGCAGGTTTCTGCTTTGTCAATTTTTTTCCAGAAATCTTTTGCTAGTCATTCCTTGGTCAAGACTTTTTTCCAGGGGGTTTCGCATGTGCGGCCTCCTAGGAAGCCTTTGCTCCCAGTGTGGGATTTGAATTTGGTTCTTTCTGCTCTTAAGGCTCCTCCTTTTTGAGCCTTTGAGGGATGTTGCTTTGTCCATTCTTACTCAGAAGGTTGCCTTTCTGGTGGCCATTACTTCGGTTAGGCGTGTTTCAGAGCTGGCTGCTTTGTCTATTCAGGCTCCTTATTTTGAGGATCATCAGGACAAAGTGGTTTTTCGTTACAAGTCAGATTTTCTCCCTAAAGTGGTCTCTGCTTTTCATCTTAACCAGGACATTGTTCTTCCTTCTTTGTGTCCTAAGCCTAAGAATGTCAAGGAGAGTGCTTTGCACTGCTTGGATGTGGTACGTTGTGTCAGGTACTATCTACGTGCTACGTCTTCTTTTCGTAAGACTGATACCTTTTTCGTTGTGCCATGTGGGCCTAGGAAGGGGTTGGCTCCGGCCAAGTCCTCCATTAGTAAATGGATTCGTCAGGCCATTGTTGGTGCTTATTCGGCCAAGGGGAAGGATCCCCCTTTCCGAGTTATTGCTCATTCTACTCGTGCGGTTGGTGCGTCCTGGGCTTTTCAGCACCAGGCTTCGGTTGAACAAGTGTGTAAGGCTGCAACTTGGTCTTCTGTTCATACCTTTTCTAAGTTCTATAAGGTTGATGTGCGGGCTTCAGCGGATGCTGTTTTTGGCCGCAAGGTTTTGCAGGCTGCAGTGGTTTGAATTTTTTCTGCGTTATTGCCTGTTCGGATACCCACCCTTTTCTGGACACTGCTGTTGGATGTCCCTAGTGTAATTATTAAGTCTGAAGTGGGGTGTGTGACATACTTAGAATAATACCATTTTGTGAATACTCACCTGTAAAATGGGTATTATAAGTATGTCACACACCCCACTTCACCCGCCCTTTTTGGTATCCTGGCTCTCTATTTGGTGAAGTTTGGTTCTTTACGTTGAGGGTTACATTGTTTGGTTCTGGTACCTTGTCTTACTGCTGTTCTAATACTGGGAGGTTCTTGGGAGGTACCAGGTATGTATAGACCGGGAGGGGCCTGTTGAAGTTTTTTGGAGAAGTTCTCTGCAATGCTGCCACCTAGAGGTGCGTTAACCCTAGTGTAATTATTAAGTCTGAAGTGGGGTGTGTGACATACTTATAATACCCATTTTACAGGTGAGTATTCACAAAATGGTATTATTCTCAATAGTCATAATGTCTTATAATCTGGTTAAAGGACACGTCTCTGCCTGTATTATTCTTTGTTTCCAGAAGACCATTCTGTTAAGACTTTTCCTTCAGGTAGCAATGCACTTTTCTCCTTCCTACTTGTAAACCCACTGAGCTTTGGAATCTAAATGTAGTTCTGTCAGCTCTTCAACACGCTCCTTTTGAACTGTTGTATTCTATTACGCTACTGAGTTTATCTCAAAAGGTGGCCTTTCTTGAACGAAAACTTCCATTAGAGTAGCAGAGTTGGCAGCCCTTTCCATCAAATCTCCCTTCTTTAAATTGTCATAAAAACAAAGTAGTCTTTGGATTTCCTCCTGGGTTTTTTTTTTTTACCTAAGGTAGTGTCTCACTTGAATGCGGAAAGTGTGTTGCCATCCTTCTGTCCTCATCTTTCTCACTCCCAAGAGAAGTTACTAGATGTGGTTCGTACTCTGCAGTTCTACATTCATAGATCTAAATACATTAGGAAGACTATTCATTTCTGTGAATGGTCCTAAAGTAGGGGAATAAGCCCGTTCAAAAAAACATGATTATGAATGAACATCCACAGTCTGTATAGTATTACTGAATAAGAATTTAACAGATAATTCATGTTACTAGGTCTATAAAGAAAGATGTATGTGTCTTCTTTCTTTCAGGTGGTCTTTACCTAACCCTGAGTTTTATGCATTCCGTTATGCAGATGGACCACAACTGTACATAACCGAGCAGGTGAGCAAAAATATTTAGTACCGAGAAGCTCACTGAAATTAAATTATTCTTAGTATACAGTACGTCCTGCTCCAGTTAGATTACTTACACTTGGGTTATCCTCCGCCAGATGGCGCTGCACTGCAGAGACATGTAAAACAGGCTCCTCCCGGCCCCTCAAATACCCGGGACCTCCCACAAATCCCCAGATTTCTCTGCAGTGAAATTATCACTCTCTCGCAGGTGAGCAGGGCTATTAGCCTGCGGCCCTGTTGGACTATTCCCACCCATTCCTCGTGTGATGTGCCTCCCAGCCTGGGCTGCGCTGGTTGGGTGAAGGTAGGCAGCACCACGTGTGCTTAAGGAGCGCTGCTCCGCCGCAATCCCCCACCAAAGGGTAGGCGGTATAGGCTGATGGTGAGCCTTTATGGGATGCCCCTCCCGCATTATTGTCCCACGCCCCGTGTATCTGTGGGTCCTGTACAGAGGGCCGCCATCCTCCCTCATTCTCCCTGTAGCATTTGGGGGAAAAGAAGGGCGGGGTGAGCATGTATCGTGATTCGTGCGTACGGCGATTTGTCATGTTTCTTTGTACTAGTATATGTGGTGTCAGCCGCCGCGCTGACTTGTCTTTTTTACTATTGCAAATGCCGCCGCCGCCCGCGTCTTTTCCTTCATTTAGATGTTCCGCGCCGGGCGGCGGCGTTACCTCAGACGCTTATGCATTCTCATTGGCTGCTTGTCTGTGGGCTTCGCGCTCTTCGGGGGGGGGGGGCGGGGCCTGGCTCAGCGCGCTATGCGGCACGGCTCGCTCTGGCTGGCCCTTCGAGGTACTCGCAGCGCCATTTTGTCAGGTCGCGCGCGTGTGTGACGGTTCTACTTTTTTTTTTTTTTACGTTTTTATTTGCAATAAACAAACAGACAAGACAATACAAGTCATCCTGTAAAGCAATTAAGGTGCCGCAGGCACCCAACTTCAGAGCTGGCAAATAGACCAACAACCCTGACAACCATTCTGCAGCCATGGGTCACAGACCTTTTCGAACTTATCCGGCACCCCCCTTGCAGCGTACGTCAATTTATACATAGTAAGTTTCTGATTGACTAACCTTTTCCAGGCTTGCACTGAGGGTTTAGCGGGGTGTCTCCAATTTATCAGAATGCACTTCCTGGCGTAAAAGAGCAGCAGACGCATCAAGGCCCTCAGAGATCTCAGTTCCGACAGCGGTTCAACTACCCCCAGAAGACACAGTGAAATGGATCCCTGCATCCGAAAACCCACAATTCTACTGATCAGACCCATCACACCTCCCAGAAGACCGTCAGGGCTTCACATGACCAGATCATGTGTACCCATGTGCCACTACTTTTTTCACATCTAGGACATATATCAGTATCAGTTAAGCCCATTCTGTGCAGACGAACCGGGGTGATGTATGCCTGATGAATCCACTTGGTTTGGATAAATCTATCTCTGGCTTCCACTACCGATGTATGTAGGTTGTCCATTATCTCCACCCAGTCATCCTGATCCAAGTTTGAGTCTAGTGCCTGCCATTTAGTTTCAATCTTGCTTCTAGGGGATTCCAGCTCTCCCATCAAGCACTTACACAGAGTGGAGACGGGTTTTTTAGGGTCCTGTCTCTGATTGCGTTCTCCACGCTATGGAACTGGGCGTGCAGTGCGTGTCTGAGTTGCAGGTAGCAGAAAAAATCTCGATGGGATATATGAAACTCCTCCTTAATCTGATCGAAGGACACCAGCATCCCCCCCCCCTATATAATTGCCCAATCCGATGGATGCCTATTCTTGTCCAGAACCGCGGGTCCTGCATAGCACCCAGCTCTGGTAACCTAGGGTTGTCCCACAAGGGGGTATAAGGGGACCAAGCATGGGTCTCATCCGACCTTACCCCTAGCTTAGTTGCCCTCTCCCAGATGTTACTAGCCGCCCTCATACACGTGGTCGCCTCTCGGATCCCTCTCGTACCCCTGTATGCCAGGGAGGCCAACCGTTCGGGGGAGCCTAGCAATGCCACTTCTAGACATACCACTGGATTATCCTTCGGCTGGCAGAGCCACCAATGAACAAACAAAAGCTGTGTTGCGTAAAAGTATGTTTGCATGTGTGGCACCGCCAGTCCCCCCGCATCTATTTGCGCCTTCATTATTTGTCGGTTTAGCCTTGGGGGAGATTGTCCCCCATATAAAGCTAAAGATAATTGACTCCAGTGCTTTAAAGTGGGAGATAGGAAGCAGTACTGGGGAGGCCTGGTATATGTACAGGAGTTTTGGTAGAATGATCATTTTGAATATATTGACCCTTCCCATGACCGACAGCGGGAGGCTCGCCGACTGAGCGACTCTTTGCTTCAGTTTCGCTACTACCGGGGAAATATTGAGAGGGATAAACTCATTAGTCTGCTTGCAGATCATAATCCCCAGATATTTAAATCGTTGGACTACCTTCAACCTGGATCCTGGGGAGATATCCCGAGGGTTGGGCGCATCTACTTGCATCAGGCTGGATTTATCCCAGTTAACTTTCAGGCCGGAATATCTCCCAAACATCACAATGGCATCCAATGCAGCCTCCAAGGACTCACAGCTCTCCGCTAGGTATAACAGGGTGTCGTCAGCGTAAAGCGAGATTTTCTCCTCTATCTCCCCAAGCCTCCATCCAGTGATAGTTGGAGAGTCCCTGACAATAATCGGTTCAATAGCCAATGCGAAGATTAATGGCGAGAGTGGGCAACCCTGCCTGGTCCCTCTACTTAATACAAATGGGTCAGAGTAGCGTCCGTTGACCCGTAATCTGGCCGTCGGACGGCCGTATAACAGCCTGACATATGATATGAAACCTGCAGGGAGCCCGAATCTGGCCAGCACTGCCCAAAGATAGGTCCACTCGATCGAGTCGAAGGCCTTCTCATTGTCCAGTGAAGCAATCGCCCGACTACCATAATTGTCATGCACTATCTGAAGGTTTGACATAAGTCTGTGTAGATTTATCCCCGTAGTGCGTCCTGGCATAAAGCCTGACTGGTCAGGTCCAATCAATTGTAATATGACCCTGTTCAACCTGTTGGCTAGGATTTTAGCCAATATTTTGGCGTCTTGATGTAATAAGGAAATGGGTCTGTAGGATGCACAGACATCAGAGGGCTTCCCTCCTTTGTGAATAAGAACCACGTGCGCTTCATGAAAGGAGGCCGGGAGACTCTCATTTTCCAACGCCCGTTTCAGAACCTCCTAGAGTCTAGGGGCGATCTGTTCCATTTCCTGCTTGTACCACTCGGCCGGCAATCCGTCAGGCCCCGGTGTTGTCCTACTGGGAAGTGCTCTTTTCGGAGTCATAACTTCCTCAATAGTGACGGGGGAATCAAGGGTCTCCCGATCAGCCATTGTCAATTCTGGGAACTTAATCTGATCCAGATAGTTCTCTAGATCTTCCATCCCGTAGTTGATCCTAGAGGAGTACAAGGCCGAGTAGTACCTGAGGAACTGTTGTGCAATTTTATCTCCCTCTGTTACTGTTTCCCCCGCCACCACTATCCCAGCAATACTATTTGACTTGTTCTCAGCCCTTGCTAAATAAGCCAGAGTCTTACCATTCTTATCCCCCTTGTCAAAGATCGTCGCCTGCTTGTATAGCAATAGTTTCCTGGTCGAATCGGATAGTAGCAGGTTATATTCCTGCTTAAGAGACATCAGCTTCGAATGGGCCCTATCGTCAGTTGAGGCAATGAATTCCTCTTCTGCGTTCGCTAGTTTACTTTCGAGATCTGCCCTTTCTTTCCCCCTCTTTTCCCTAACTGCTGCTATAGCGCTTATGGCGCATCCCCTAGTAACCGCTTTAAAGGCATCCCATCTCACCCCAGCAGTCATCTCGTCCGCGTTACACTCCCAGAAGACCTCCGCAGCGGAGGCCAGGCTACCCTTGACTTCAGGGGTCTCCATCCACAGGGTATTTAGGGTCCATCCCACCCGGCTTGCCCGCGTACGTAATAACCCAACCTCTACTAGCAGAGGCGAGTGATCCGAGATGCCTCTCGGGAGATAGTTACAGGTCGTCACCCTTGCCAGTAGGTCAGGTGATGAAAACGCGAGGTCTATCCTGGACAAAGACCTATGAAAGGAGTATGCCTTGTCAGTTGGGTGTTTCCACCTCCATAGCTCCTGTAGGCCTATCCCTCTGCCCAGGACGCCTATTGCGCTCCTGTCCAGTCTAATTATATCTGTGTCCATGAGCTTGGCGTGGAGGATCACATAACAACCCTACCGGTCCATCTGCACAGAGTACAACACGAATGGGGTTCCCTTGGAGATCAGCACGGAGACCCCCCTAGAGTAGGCCGAGAAGAGAGCATGAAACGAGTCCTGGATCCAGGGTCTCCTCAAAGCGAGTCCCCTCCGCCCCACAAGGTGAGTCTCCTGGAGGATCACCACATTGGGTCTATATCTCTTAATAAACTGTAGACCGCTTGATTTTATCATTTAGCCCCCTGACATTCCAGGAGAGGATCTTACAATCACCCATTCTCATAAATCATAGTACAATCCCCATGGTCAAATGTCAGTCTCCACTGGTAGGCCTGCCCCTCCACTCGTGACCGCCCGGCCTTTAGGGTCCGGCTTCCATTCATCCTATTCATACCAACATAACGACATGCAATATATAGACAGTTAAACTCTACATTATACATAGAATTACCATTCCCAACCCCGCCCACCCCGCTCCACCACCCCCCAACTTTGGCGAGCTTCATATCCCCCCAACAATACAATGCAACAACGGTGAAACTAGTTGCACCCGGGGTGCAGAGACCCATCGCCTATGGACCCATAACATAAAATTACCATAACTATATACAGGTTGGCCAAGGGTTCCCAGGGGCGACTGGAGGTAATCAGGAGCGACAGGAAGGAGTGACCAGGGAGGGAGGGAATGAAGGCAGGGGGGGGGGGGGGGAGAGGGGGGGCAGTCCAGGTAAGGGAGGTCAACAAGAGCAGTAGGATAGTGAAGGGAGGTTCAGGAGGAGAAGGGGACCATCACACCATGGGAATCCAGAGCCGCAGCTCTCCTGTAACGATCAGATCAGGATACATTGTAACTAGAGCAGCCAGAACAAATTTCAACAGTTTCAACAGCCATCCAACAAATGAAACAGAGTGAACTCTGCTTCTGGGCGGCATCTAAACACCTGGCCCCAACGCCAGTAGGGCCGCAGCGGAAGGAGGAGCCCCCCGTCAAGGGATACAGTCATCAACACAAAATACTAGTGGATTCAGAGAGCGGCTCTCCCCAGCCTGGGCCCAGTTCGTCAAGCCCCCGGCAGAGAGTCCAGCCATGTGTTAGCATTTTCAGCCGAAGTGAAAAATCTGGTCGCCTCTCCATCTTGCACGCGTAAGCGCGCCGGAAACATCATGGCATATTTAATTTTTTTCCTTCTGAGCCTCTCTCTTACACCATTGAAGGAGCGCCTCAACCTTTGGACCTCTGAGGTAAAATCCGGGAAGAAGGATAATTGTGCGTTATCGTGGGTCACCACCCCCTTCTCTCTAGCTGCAGCCAGGATAGCGTCCCTGTCCCTGTAATGGAGAACTTTAAATATAAAGGGCCTTGGTGGGGCCCCCGGTGGGAGGGGTCTCGTGGGGATCCTGTGCGCCCTCTCCACTGTAAAGAACTTGGTTAAGTTCACCGTTATGAGATTTTCCACAAACTTCTCTGGAGAGGTTCCCTCCGCTTTTTCGGGCAGACCCAGGATCCGGACGTTATTCCTCCGATTTCTATTTTCGGCGTCCTCGGCCCTCCCCATGAGAGTGGTCACCTGCCTCCGCAGGGTGGCAATTTCCCCTGCATGGGTGGAAAGCTGATCCTCTGCGTCTCCGATCCTCCTCTCCGCCTCCCCGGCGCGGTCTCGGATTTTATCCAGATCATGGCGGAAGTAATTAAATTGCTCCTGGAGGGTGTCAAATTTGGCTGTGAGGGCACTCTGACATGAGGCAATAGCCGCCATTATAGCTGCAGTATCAGGGTTGGAGGACCCCTGCTCAGCCACGTGCGGGGTCTCCATTGTTTGCGTGCTACAGGTGACCACAACTGCTTTACGCTTCTTGTTGCCTCTCATATGTAGGGGGGCCCCTGGCAGGAACAGCTCAGTAGGGTTCAGAGGGCTGATCGGCGCTCCCGTGATATGGTCAGTCACTGCAGCCTAGGGTCTTATTGTCTGAGGACAGGGATGGGTAGGGAACCCTCGGGCATCCAACACAGTCGTGGGGTAGGTGCCGATAGTAAGGGCTTGCCGCCCACTCTGATCACTCAGGATTCTCCTGTGCAGGGATACGGGGATCAGCAGAGCGTCCAGGCAACCCCAGACCAGCCTCACAAGCAGGGGAAGAGGTCTTGCCAGCAGGGGACACAGGGAGCAGCTCTCAGGACAGCTTTATATGTATTGGGGCCCCTTCTGTTATGCTTCAAGCTTGCAGGGTATATGTGCTGTCACCCCTCTCTTCCCCTGACTTCTGTCCGAGCTGAGGCCAAGCACCAGGGACGCCGGGACAGCCCCCCCCACCCCTTCAAGATGGCGACTGGCTGCACACTATTTTCGCGCCTTCTCCTCCAGTGCTCCTCTGTCTTCAGGGAGGTGCCCCTCGCACCCTTCACCACCCTCCCAGCCCGGGGGAAAAATTCAATTACCGCCTCTGCTGATGACTCCCGCCGCCGCCTCTCCTCCTCACACGTGAGTCTGGGGTCCGCCGTCGCCACCTCCACCCCTCGCACAGCAGCGATCTCCTTGCTGCGGGGAGGCGCCTCTCCTCCTCTGAGCGTCTGTCCTCTCACCACCACTGCAGCGAGCCGAGATGAGGCCGCTGCCGCCGTCGACAGGTCTGAAGCGGCAGCCTCCCTCTCCACCACACGTAGCCGAGCTGCCGCCACCTCCTCCGCACCTCGTGTGTGTCTCGCCGCCGCCGCCGCTCTTGATGGCCGTCTCTGCTGCCACCGCACTGTACCTGGGCTCAATCCCTGGGCCAGGGAGAGCCTCAGCAAGGGTTCTGGCTGCCCAGTCACCAGCTAAAAAGGTAAAATCAGGATGATTGCAGGGAGCCCCGATCAGGCACGTCTGCTTAGGTCGCCATCTTGACCACGCCCCCGTGACGGTTCTACTTACCGCGGTCCGTAAGTCCGTATCGCGGGCGGCTTTATACTCATTTTAGTGTGTTTTGGTTCTGACACCCCCTCTTCCCATTGTGTCTTTCAGACGGGTGAATCCATTGGCTTCTCCCGGCTCGGTGTAATTGATAGTTGGGCCTTGTATAATTACTCCCACTTCCCTAGCGGGTCATTGGGGCATCCAGGGTTGCTTATAGCGTAAATCCCTACTGGCATATCGTGCCTGATAATCACCATATGGAGGCATCCCAGGATAATGTTACCTGGGTCCCTTTGGGACAAGACCGGCTGTGTGTAGCGTGTGGGCAGCCTCATGCTGACGCTGTCAAGGCGCTGGTCTGTGTATCCTGTGCTGAGCAGGTGCTTGCATTGCAATCTGGCCTGCCAGTGGCTGCACCTCGTTTCACTTCACCTACCCCCCCAAGCTTAAATCTCACTCCTGTTGAGTTGCATACTAGTGGGGATTCTCGGCCTGAGGTGTCTTCTAGATTGGCTACTGTTGAACAGATTATTGCGAGGTCCTTAGCGCGTAAGGGCCCTGGGAAGAAGCGGCACTTGACGCCTAATGTTACTGTTTTCCCTATGGGAGCTGAGGAGTTTATGAATCTGTGTGGCTATACCCCCTCTGATGAAGGGGAGCTTCTTTCTGACTCAGGCTCATCTGATGAGGGACCAAGGGGTCATGACGATTCTGGCTCTGACCCCTGGGCCCCGGATGACACTGACAGATTATTGACCCAGATCTTTGAGGTTCTGTCTATCTCTCTCCCTGTTGAGGCTCCCATGCAAAGAGCTTTTTCCATACAGCAAAATCGCATTTGTAATTTCCAGGGCAGGCACATTTCCATAACCTTGTGCTCAAGGAATGGGAGCGCCCCTGTAAACTTCCCGGGGTTCCAAAGAGTTGGGATAGGAAGTATCCCTTTACTGCTGAGGTGGTTAAATGTTGGTCATTTCCCCCCGAGGTGGATGCCCCGATCCTAGGGCTATCTAATACCTCTGTCATGCATTCCCCTGATTCTACCACCCTTCGGGATGCTGAGGACCGACGCATTGACCAGCTGGCCTCCCACGCCTTTGCATGTGCGGGGACGGCGCTGCGCCCGGTCTGTGCCTCTGTTATTACTGCTGTGGCCACTATATCCCTTATCAGAAATATGCTCAATAGTGCCCCTGATGATTTCCCCTGTGAGGTGTTTAATGCACTCTCCAGTTGTGCTGCTTTTGTAAATTTTGTCCTTTCAGCATTGGATGACACCATCAGAATGTGTGCTAGAACTTCTGCCCTAGTTGAGGCTATACGCCGCTTGGTTTGGCTGCGCCAGTGGGCTGCTGACAAGGCTGCAAAGAAGGCCCTCACTGGGCTTCCATTTAAGGGGCTACGCCTGTTTGGGGACCGCCTGGACCTGTTTGCTAAGGGAGGTAGGTTACCCCAGCGCAGACGCCAGTCCCGGCCCTTTCAGGGTCAGGGTTCCTTCTCCTCCCCTTACCGTGGTGCAGGACAGGGAAGGGGGGTATCTTTCCCTGGGCCCGGGGAGTTTTCTGGGGTAGAGGCAGAGGACGTGGACGTCCTGGCTCCTCCTGGGGTCCCAAAGCCAAATCTTCTCCCAAGCCCCCTCAGCCATGATGGGGCGCCCTCGCCCATCCGGGTGGGGGGACGGCTGCAGCACTTCGCTCACGTCTGGAGGCTTCATGTCTCAGACCGGTGGATTCAGGAGGTAGTGTCCTCCAGTTACAAGTTGGAATTTGCTGCCGATCCCCCTCCAAGATTCATCAGGTCCCGGATTCCTCAGGGCCCTGTGTCAGCTCAGGAGCTAGTGCATGCTGTGCAAGGCCTCCTGGAGCTGGGGGTCATCTGCCAGGTGCCTTTAAGAGAAAGAGGGCAAGTGTTTTTCAAATTCTTTATTTAGAGATTTTGCAATTTTAAACATTACATACATTTGAACATACATAGGATAACATGAGGAAAGAGGGGGAGAGCATCCGGGGACCCCGTGTTCAATGCATAGAGATCAACACAACCATATATAGAACAACTGTCTCCATCATGTCTGACATGGTGGGGAGGAACCCGGCCCCAGCCCCCGCCCAAGAGGACAGGGCGTGGCCGCATCCTGCAACCCCCGCCAAATGCTGTATATCTCTGGTTGGCTCGAGGTTGACCACACCCCCCACACGCTGGGCCGGCATCAACTATCCTGCCATCGCCGTGGGGGGGATGGGTTCTCCAACGCTAGGTGTGCCCCGCCGGCCAGCTCAAGGGGAGTGGGAAAAAACAATGGGGCCTAAGGGGGGATAAAGATAGAGGCGGGGGGGGAGGGGGGATCTAAGGTCTTAGGTGCAGAGGGGATGAGTGATGGGTAGGGTGGGGTATGGCGTGTGGGACACGGCTCTTGATTGGGACCGAATCTTTTCCCTTCCTGACAAGTGATGCAGGAATTCGCTCCATCCACGTCCACCCTGTACGAGGAAGGGAGGACCAGCAGACTGGTCGAGGACCCCGCACCACTAGCTAAACAGACTCTCAAACTCTGCCGACTCCTCATACATCAGCCAGGGCAACCACGTGGATCTGTATTGCTCATCTCTTTCATGTAAGGAAAGTGTCTGTCAGGTCCTCCATTTCTTTGACATTTGTAACTTCTCTCGCCCAATCTTTAACAGAGGGGGTTATTTTTTGCTTCCAAAATCTGGGTGTTGTTTGCTTGGCAGCATTCAAGAGGTGGATCAGCAGGGTCTTGTTATATTTCCCCGTCGGAACCATCATTGAGTGTAGGAGGATTTGGGCTGGGTCGCTTTGCACCTGGGCCCCCGTAAGCTGAGTGACAATGGGAAGGACTGCCTCCCAGTACTCTTGAATCTTGGGACATGCCCACCAAATGTGGAACAATGTCCTTCGCCTCTCACCGCATCTCCAACAACTTGGGTCCACTGTACCGAACATCCTCCCTAATTTATCAGGGGTATAATGCCACCGCGTCAGCAGTTTGTAATTGGCCTCTTGGACTCGTGTGGCCATCGAGGACTTATGCGCCAAAGTCGCTATTTTTGTCCTCTCTTTATCATCTATTGTCCTGCCCAGGTCAATTTCCCAGTCTCTCCAGAAGGAAGGCGGGGGCTCCTGTTCACCCACGAGGAGGGAGTATAGTTTAGAGATCAAGTGGGGGCATGGTTGCTCATCTAAACAAATTTTCTCAAAGTGTGATCCCTGGTGTTTTCCCTCTTGTAGCCCATCCGGGACAAAACTGACTGGAAACGGAGGAGTGTCCAGGAATCAAGATTTCCGTTCCCCAGCCTAGCTCTCAGGTCTCCTATGTCTGCCCAACCCCTGCCCGTTATCAGGTCGCTACCCCTCAGCTGGCTCACCTTTCCCCACTCCCTGAGAGCCGATCTAGAGCTATCCTGCAGCATTGCAGGATTATCTATCAGTGCGAGCACGGGGGTAGGCCAGGTGGAGATTTCTGGGTGCTTCCTATGACGCCGAAAGATCTCTAGTGTGGCTGACACAGTTGGGTGCGTTCGCACTCCCAACCGATACGTTTCTTTGTTCCAGACTGTTATGTCTAAATTCTTTATTTATTTATTTATATAACTTTTTATCCATACAGGAAAAACAGACATCATAGCATAACAAATACAACAGTGGCTCCAACTGGTGATTACATAGAAAGTACTAGGTTATGAACAGTATGGATCCGATTTCAATGTGTGAATGATTCATCTTAATGTTGGCCAAAAAAGAGAAATAAAGAAAATACAATCTGCAAACCAATCAATTGTACTCTCATTTCACCAGAGGAGGGGAACTACCAGAGGAGGGGGGGGGGGGGGAGGGGGAAGAAGGGAAGGGGGGTCTCGGGGAGGGGAACTGAAGGAGACCTATGTGTTACCAAACAACATCTTGCATTCATTAGATTCGGAGAACTCATTCCAGCTATACCATGTACGCATAAAGCTCTCTTGCCTGCTGTCCTTCGAGAGAATCAGACTCTCGAACCGCATAATTTTGTTGACCTTTAATACCCACATGGCTATAGAGGGAGGATCAGCTTTTTTCCACATTTGGGGGATGCAGGCTTTCGCCGCATTTAGCAGGTGGCACAACACGGATTTCTTGTACTGCTTAGTTGGGATTTTCGTTGAATGGAGCAGGCATAGGGCTGGATCCTCAGGGATATCCATGTCAACCATTCTCCCCGCTATTTCCCTAACAGCATCCCAGAATGGTTTAAGTTTGGGACAGGACCAAAAGATATGCAATAAATCGCCCGGTGCCACTCCACACCTCCAACACGCAGCTGGGGTATCTGGGAACCATTTATTTAGAAGAGATGGCACCCTGTACCATCTGGTGAGGATTTTGTAGCTGCACTCCTGGAGTCTGGTACAGACAGCCGTTCTGTGTGGCATCGCCAGGATCTTTTTACTCTGCTTGGGTGTGAACACCACTCCCAGGTCCTCCTCCCATTTCCTGAGGAAGGGTGGCTCATCTCCCTCCGGGGGGGCAATCAAGGTTTTATACACGAACGAGAGCGTATGTCTCTCCGCATTGCTGCTCGAGCACAACTCTTCGAATGGAGTGAGCTTTCTTTGCCCCTCAACAAGATCCTGGAGCGAGGAGAGGAAGTGGAGAAGGTGCATACGCTGCCAATCCGGCCAAGCTGGAAGGCCCCTAGAGCCTGCCAGGCTGTCTAAATCTGTCCACCCTTCAGCCGCCCAGAAGTGCCCTGCCCTATAGATACCACCTCCCATCCATGACTTGGCGATGCGCCCCTCACACCCGGGTGGGAAGCAAGGGTTACCGAGGATTGGGAACATCGGGGAGGGAGAGGGAGAGAGGTCAGGACGGCCCAGGTATTGTCTACCAACCCTTAATGTGGTTCCCAAAGTGGGGTGTTTCATCGCCAATGGGGTATCCTTGCATGGCAGCCACAGGACCCCGGCCAGCGGGGAGTCTGAGAACTCCTGTTCCAGGCCCACCCACTGTTTGTGGTTGGCATGGATACACCAGTCAATGGCCCTGCTCAGATGGACTGCTGCGTGATACAGCACTGGGTCTGGAAATCCAAGGCCCCCATGCTCCTTATCTCTGGTCAAGATACTTCTTCTGATCGTCGGTTTTTTCCCCTTCCAAACGAACTTAACGAAAAGGGCTCTGACCTTTTGCAGAAAAGTCAGCGGGACTGCCACTGGGAGGGCCTGCAAGAGATAGAGTAAACGAGGGAGGAGGTTCATCTTGAGGGCGTTACAGCGACCAAACCAAGACAACCATCCCTTGGACCACCGGGACATCTCCCCCTCGAACTCTTTCAGAAGAGGGGGGAAATTGAGAGTGAAGATGTTCTTTAGGTTGCTTCCAATTTTGGTCCCAAGATACATTACATGCTCTTTCGCCCACTTAAAAGGGAAAGAGTTCTGGATATTAAGGAACCTCTTGGGGGGGATGTTTATGTTGAGTGCCTCAGACTTTTGGTAGTTGATCTTGTAGTCTGAAAGTTCACCATAACGCCTCAGTTCCTCCAAAAGGTTAGGCAGTGACGTTTCTGGCCCCGTCAAGCTGAAGATTAAATCGTCCGCGTAGGCGGCTACTTTGTAATGGTTGTGGGGTCCCACCAGCCCTTTAATATCAGGGTTCCGCCGGATCTTACATAAGAAAGGTTCTAGGGTGATGATAAAGATCAGCGGGGAGAGAGGGCACCCCTGCCTAGTCCCATTAGAAATCCTAAAATAGTCTGAAAGAATCCCGTTCACCTTCACCGACGCCGAGGGCGAGCTATAAAGGCTGGAAATCCAACTCATTGCATTCGGCCCGAGGCCGATGTGCCGCAATGTGGCATGCATGAATTGCCAGTTCACACGGTCAAACGCCTTCTCGGCGTCGGTGGCGAGAAGCAGGGAGGGGAGGTTCTTCCGCTGGGCCATATGGATCAGGTTTAATACCCTTATCGTATTGTCCCTAGCCTCCCTTAGCGGCATGAACCCCACCTGGTCGAGGCCTATTATATGATGCAGATGAGGTGCGATCCTGGAGGCCAAAACCCTTGCGAATAATTTCACGTCAGAATTCAGGAGCGAGATTGGTCTGTAACTAGTGCAACAATTTGGGTCTTTACCCTCCTTTGGGAGCACTGAAATGTGGGCCCTAAGGGAGTCCTGCGGGAGCGTCCCCCCATCCCTGAGGGAGTCAAACACCCCTAACATTATAGGGGCAAGGATAGGAAAAAATGTCTTGTAGTATGGAAGACTCAGGCCATCTGGGCCTGGGGCTTTTCCTCCTGCGGCCCCAGCCACTGCCTTTTTCAGTTCCAACAGGGAGATGGGCTCCTCCAATTCTCTCAAAACCTGTCGGGGGAGCCTAGGCATTCCCGACTCCTGTAAATACTGCTCTATGCGAAGTTCTTGTCTCTCCCCCTTTATGCTGGGTAGATTATACAGTGATTCGTAAAAGTTGCGGAATGCCCTAGCTATATCTCTAGTCAGGTGGACTATTTGGCCCTCTGCGTTAGCGATCTTGGGGATGTATGTCCTAACCCGCTCTGCCCTTAACGCTCTCGCTAGCATTTTCCCGCACTTATCTCCAGATTCATAAAAAGCTTTTTTGCATTTGATTAGCTGGGCTCTTATTCTATCACAGCAGTGACTTTTCAACTTCTCCCTAAGGGAGGTCAACTCGGCAAGATGGGAAGCCGCCAGGGACTTCTTATGAATCTTCTCCAACCTCCCGATCTCGCCGAGGAGCCCCAGAGTAATTTCCGCCCTCTCCTTCTTAATTCTGGACCCCAGCTTAATGAAGGTCCCTCTTATGAAACATTTATGGGCCTCCCACAGGACCCCAGGGCCAGTCTCCCTTGAGGTGTTTAACTCAAAGAACTCCTTAAGGTCCTTCTGGACTTCCGTCAGCACGTTTTGGTCTTCCAGCAATGAGGTATTTAACCTCCAGGACCAGCACCTCGGGGCAGGAAGGGGCAGGGAGACAGTAAGCGCGACATGGGCGTGATCCGAGACCGTGATGTTCCCTATGGTCGAGTCCACAACTCGGGACAAGGAAGCATGTGGGATCAGAAAAAAGTCCAGTCTCGAATACGACCCATGTGGCACAGAGAAAAAGGTATAATCCCGATCGCTCGGGTGGAGTATTCTCCAGGGGTCCACCAGTTGATGGAGGGCCAAAATCTTTTTAAGTCGTTTCAGCCTAGCATAGGATTCATGGGGGCTCCCCTTAGACGTGTCCAGGAGAGGGTCCAGTGCTATGTTGAAATCTCCTCCAATTATCAACTCCCCCTCTCTAAAGGGGGCCAGCTCCTCCAAGACTCGTTCCAGGAAGGTGATCTGGCCCGAGTTGGGCGCGTAAATATTGACAAAGGTATATACAGAGGTAGCAATCTTCCCCTTAAGGAAGATCCACCTCCCATCCCCGTCTGTCTTGAGATCCATTAACTCCCAAGGGAGGGCAGCCTCTAGCAAAATGCTAACCCCCTTGGACCTAGAATCCGAGGAATGGCTATGGTAAACCCTAGGATACGCCCTATTACAGAGGGAGGGAGGGTTACTGGCCCTAAAATGGGTCTCCTGTAAGAAAGCTACCCCGGCCCTCAACCCCTTAATATTTCTCAATACCAGGGACCTCTTTTCTGGGCTGTTCAGGCCCTTGACATTGAGAGAGACGACTTTTAGGTCGGACATGGCGCTAACAGCGAGTATAGCTTGGTCAATGGTACAGAGACTCCAGTGGTAAGGCCTCGGAGCTAACTAGCTGGCTCAACCAGGAGGGTCTCAGGGCCCCTCCAGATAGGGTAGGAGTAGGGAGTGGGAAGGAGAGAGAGAAAACAAAAAAAAAAAAAAAAAGGGGGGGGGGGGGACAACCGAGAGGGAGAAAAGTGGAACACAAATACACTAAAATATCCAACACGGATAGAAAGGAGGACCAGGTCAGCCGGGCAACCAGTCCCGACTTGGTCAGCCTATTGGGGGTAACGTGTCCCTACTCTAGTCAGGGCCCTTCACCAGCCAAGACTCAACACCCTCCACCCCCATTTAAGCTGAAATCGCAGTGGGCAGCAAACAGACAATAAAGAACCTGAAAAGCTAACTTTACACAGAGCCCGGAGGCACTACAAACATCAACTCTTAGCAGAACTAAAAAAGAAGAGGGAAAAATTCACAATAAAGAACACTCAATGCTAAACGTCAAAAGTAACATATTGCTCCGGGAGGCACACACAAGAATGGTGCGCCGAACAGGACCCCCCACGGCATCCTTCGCCTCCGCCCCAGAGGGTTAAGCCAGGAGAAGGCCAAGGAGGAACCGTTAAGGGAGTGCCATTAATCCGGGCTGTCCATAGCTAAAGCGCTCTGAGCCAGCGCCGGACTCAGCGTTCCGTCTGGCGTGGGCGCCTGGGTCTCCCAACACGCTTCAGGTCTCGGAAGCTCTTCGGACCTCCGCGTCCCGCCCTCTCATCGCGCTGGGCCAACAGGTGCAAATCAGGCGCCAGTCAGTCCGGGACCTGTATTGGGTCACACCGGAGGAAGGCGAACAGATTTTGAAGGTCACGCCGGGATTTCAGAAAAAAGGTGTTTCCGTCTTTCCTGACAATCAGGTGGAAAGGAAACCCCCACCGATAGGCTGCTCCCGCCGCGACTATTACGTCCAGCAGGGGTTTCAGCGATCTCCTCATCTGTAGAGTACGTCTCGAGAGGTCCGGCAAAATTTTGACCGACGACCCACTGAAGTCAATCGGGCCCATCTCCCAACTTTTCCTCGCGATTTCCTCCTTTAGAGTGTAGAAATGAACCCTACAAATTACATCCCGGGGGTTCGACGGGTCTTGGCTTCTTGGGCCCAACGACCTGTGCACTCTATCCAGCTCGATCGGAGTGGAGGGGTCTCTGCCGAGAACCTTGTTGAAAAGAGATACGACGATCTGCCTCAAGTCCTCGCCTGGGGAACCCTCCGGGATGCCCCTGAGTCTCAAATTATTTCTCCGGTTCCGGTTTTCAATATCATCCAATTGGAGCTGATATGACTGCAGTAGGGCTTCCTGTCTTTCACATCTCTCCTCCAAGGCTTGGATGCGGCAGCCCGTTTCAACTGACCCCGATTCCAGCGAGGCGACTCTGTCACCCACTTCTGCAACTTGCATCTTGACCGCTGCCATTTCTTTTTTATGAGCCTCCTCATACCTGGCGATCAGATTTTCCATGTCCGCCTTAGTCGGCAGGCCTTTCAGCAAAGAGATAGTCTCTAGATGAATGTTGCTTGTAGCGGTCACTTGTGATAGAGATGGGGCACACAATAAAGGGCTCCGAGGGGGTATGGGGGTGACGTTCAGGACCGGGTCCCACTCCCCCGTCCAAGCTGGGGAGGCTGCAGGAATCAGGCGCGGCTCTGGAGAAGACATGGGGGAGGGACTGTCGCGCCGTGTGTCTCCCTGCCCAGCTGGGGAAGCCGGCAGCGGCGAAGGCGGAGAGCCCGGATCCAGATACGGGCGCCCTGTGCCTTCAGGGGCCCCCATAAGACTCCTCTTCTCCCTTGGGGGCCTCTGCGGCAGCGTGGAACCCACCGCCGGGGGGGCACCTGAGTCCGCGGCAGCACTGTGGGGACTGCTATGACCTGTTCTGGGCACAAATGCGAACCTGCCCAGCCCAGAATCATCAGGGGGCACTTTTATTGAGGGCTTATTTTTGGAGGGCTGGGCATCCCGGGGCAGGATGCCTACGCACATGGCTGAGGACTTTCTCACTGGGGCACTTTCAGCATGAATCTCCACTGCCACTCTGTGTGTTGGGGCATTGCAGGGGAACATTTTCTCCCCTCTGTTAGTAGCCAGCGTGTGCACACTTTCCTGCAGCACAGTGTCCACTGCAGAATAAACGAGGACTTCCCCAGCCCCTAACCCCTCCCTGTTCCTCTCAGGGGCTGTGAGTACAGACTGCGCGACGTCACTTCCTGTGGGCGGCGGCTTCACTACACCCTCGGCGACGGCCGCCATCTTGGTGCACCCACCTCCTCCCGGCGACGGCTGATGCTCCTCTCCTTCACTCCGGCGGCGCCCCCCGCCACCGCAGACACCTTGGCGCGGCTCCTCCACGCCCCGCTCGTCAGTACTGGAGCGTCCTGATAAGGATGAGTGCTCATCTTCGCTCCGCCAGGTAACGGCCTCTGCGTCCGCCATCTTGCCCACAAGCGCCGCTTCCCTCTCCATGCTCCTGGAAAACGCTTTTGCCTTAGGGGATCTCTTCTTGCTGTCCCCTCCTGCTCCTCTGCCGGTCTTCTTCCTCCCCATTTACTCCGGGGACACTGGTGCTGCCAAAAATCTTATTCTGGGGTGTAAGGGTCGAGAGCTCAGCTACCCACGTCCTTCCATCACCAGCGCAAGGACACGCCCCCCCAGACTGTTATGTCTAATGGGGCTTGTGCCAGGGAGAGCTCAAGCTGGACCCACCTCTTTGAATTTTTACATGTGTGCCATTCACAGATTCTCTGCAAATGAGATGCTATCCAGTAAGATTGAATGTCTGGCAACGCCATACCCCCTAAGTGTTTGGGCCTGATTAATAACTGGCGTCGGAGCCTGGCTTTCTTTTTCTGCCAGACGAACCCCATCAGGATCCTGTCTAGTTTCTTGAAGAAGTGCGTGGGAATGGATATCGGGAGTGCCTGGAATAGGAATAAGAGCTTCGGGAGGATTGACATTTTGATTATATTAACCCTACCCATCCATGAAAAGGTAGGGGAGTCCCATCTATCTAGATCTATTTTTATTCTTCGAGACAAGGGGAGGAAGTTCAGCTCCAGAATCCTTGACAACTGATTTGGCAGTTGAGTGCCCAAGTATGTTATCGAGGTCTTTGCCCATCTGAATGGGAATGTTTGCTGAAGGTTCCCAGCCACGTCTCCCGGGAGTGAAACATTTAGTGCTTCTGATTTATCAAGGTTAATTTTAAAGAAAGACAGCCTACCATAGACCTCAAGCTCCTTCATCAGAACTGGCACGGTGATTGCGGGGTTCGCGATAAAGAACAGGAGGTCGTCCGCATATGCCGCGACCTTATGGGTGTCACCTCCGATTCTCAAACCCCCTATGTCAGCGTTTTCCCTTATTCTACATAGGAATGGTTCCAGGGATAAGGCGAACAGCAAGGGCGATAAGGGACAGCCCTGGCGCGTGCCATTGCAGATATGTACCGTGGCAGATAGGTGGCCATTAACCTTAACCCTGGCAGAGGGTATTGTGTAGAGAGCACCGATGAGCTTCCTCATATTTTCCCCTAGGCCTATGTGCTGGAGCGTTGCCCTTAGGAAAGGCCAGCTCACCCTATCAAAGGCCTTTTCTGCATCTGTAGACAGGAGCATCAAAGGCCCACCAGAGCTCTGTGCTGTATATACGGCACTAAGTGCTCGCACCACATTGTCCCTAGCCTCCCTCCCCAATACGAACCCCGTCTGGTCCAAATGAACCACTCGAGCCACCACCGGGGCCATACAGTTTCAGGTCCGCATTGAGGAGGGAAATGGGGCGGTAGCTCTTACACGACAGGGGGTCCTTTCCCGATTTATGTAGGACAGAGATGTGCGCCTCCAGGTCTCTGCTTGAGAACGAGCCCGGGGTCTCTGGGTCCGTTATCGAGTTCCATGCTGTAATCATCCTAGGGCCTAGTATTGAGGCAACAGTTTTATAATACTTAGCGGAGTATCTATCTGGGCCTGGGGCCTTTCCTGATGGGGTTTGCTTGATCGCCTCTAACAGCTCCTCTAACCCAATCGGCTCCTCTAACAGCGCCGCAGATTCCTTCTCAACTGTCGGCATGCCTGAGCTCCCTATGTATTCCTCTAATTTGC
Organism: Gastrophryne carolinensis; assembly: GCA_027917425.1. Classification (NCBI taxonomy): domain Eukaryota; kingdom Metazoa; phylum Chordata; class Amphibia; order Anura; family Microhylidae; genus Gastrophryne; species Gastrophryne carolinensis. The sequence continues at coordinate 115,630,459 of CM051243.1, forward strand.
CCGGGTGTGTGTGTGTTATTGCCCCCCCCCCCAGTTTGTACAAGCCAGAGTAATACTGCCTGAACGTGTCCGCTATTCCTTCTGTGGTGTGTTGCGTCTGGTGTGTTTTGTCCCGTATCTCGGCTATGAAATTTTGAGCTTGCTGCTGCCTAAGTGCCTTGGCCAGCAGCGCACTACTTTTGTTGCCGTATTCATAATATGTACGCCTGCATCTCCTAATCACATGTTTGGCCTTCTGTCGCAGCAGCGTGTTAAAGTGGACCAACACCGAGAGGTGATCGGCCCGGAAATCTATAAGATTCCCGGGCCGATCACCTCCCACCCCGCGGGACATCCGAGATCGGGATGTCCCGCGGGGTGAAACCCCCCAAAAAACCCCCAAACACCTTACCTGATCTTCGGCGGCGGCCGGCCGCCGCCGCCTCCCTCGCGCCCCTGTAGGCGTGCTCGCGCCCGCGCCGGCCGTCTGCGAATGGCCGGCGGGGGCGCGCGCCGAAAGTGACGCGAGGGAGGCGGCGGCGGCGGCAGCCGCTTGGACGTTCCTGATCCCCCGCCTGGACGTTGGCGGGGATTGGACCGTCCAGTCACGTGGGAGCGGGGACAGGTAAGATTTTGGGGCTTTCTGGGGGGTTTCACACAGCGGGGCACCCCCGATCGGGGTGCCCCGCCGAAGTGGACCAAAACCCAGGATAGTCAAAATCCTGGGTGTTGGTCCACTTTAAGGGCCTCTCTCACCCGAGTCAATTCCCCGAGCACCCCAGCCGCCCCGGATTGTTTATGGGACAACTCAAGGAGCCCAACCTTTTCCATGAGTTCCTCAATTTGGGCTACCCTTTCCCTTTTAAGCCTAGCTCCGTGACTAATCAAGATTCCTCTTATTACTCCCTTATGTGCCTCCCACAATGTCAGAGGAGAGATTTCTCCGTTGTCATTAAATCTGAAATATGTCTCCAGTCCCTCTTTGACATCTTGCAGCACAACTGAGTTTTGCAGGAGCGACTCATTCAACCTCCACGTGGAAGAGGGTGGCAGCCTGCCCAGCAGATCTAGGTCCAGGAACACCGGGGCGTGGTCTGAGAAGGAGGTCGGGTAAATTCCGTCCCCTGTGGCCTGGCCCATAAGTCCATGTGAGACCCATATATAGTCTAGCCTAGAATATGTCCCATGCACCTTAGAGTAAAATGAATAGTCCCTTGCTCCCAGATTTCTGAGGCGCCACGCATCCACCAGCTGCAGGCTGTGAAGTTTTTTCTTCAGGGATCTCAGGGCTATATGGGAAATCGCTGATCTGCCAGCTAAGGAGTCCAGCACGGGTTCTATGGCTAAATTGAAGTCTCCCCCCAATATAATCTCTCCCTCCTTAAATTTTTCTATTCTGTCAAGTGTGTTCCTTAAAAATTGTATCTGGCCTTGGTTGGGCGCATATATTGAGGCTAGGGTGTACATCCTCTGGTTGATTACGTCTTTGATTAATATCACCCTCCCTGACTTATCGCTCCAGGACTCCTTTAGTATGAAGGGAATATCTCTCGCCAACAATATAGCTACTCCCTTCTTTTTGGTGTCTGCCGCGCAGCTGGTGAATGCCTAGGGGAACTGCCTACTGCAGAGCCCGGGTGTTGCATTCCCCTTAAAATGAGTCTCTTGCAGGAAAACTATCCCTGCCCTATATCTATTTAGCTCCTGTCTCAGGATTGTTCTTTTTTCCGGGATATTAAGTCCCTTAACATTCAGGGAGACAATTTTAACAGGGCTCATGATGGTCTAAGCACTTAAGATGAGGAGGAGGAGCTTCCGGGGTAACCTCTGAGAGTCTTGCGTCTGGTCCCGCACGCCAACGGGGAGAAGATAAGTGGATGAGGGTTTTAGAGTGGGGCTTGGGGAAAGGGAACAAAGGGATGAACAAATAAGTAACAATTAACTATATGACTACTAGGTAGTCAACCGTAGATCGCCTTACAAGGGGACCTGCGTTATTGGTGCTATTTTACTTTTCCTCACACCTCCTCAAAGCCTCTTATGGGCTGAGTCGGACGAGTACTATCTTCTCCCCTCTGGGAAGGCCAATAGGCTATCCCAGGGGGGTGCACCAAAAATTCCGGGGAAGTGGAGGAACAGAAGCAGGGATAATGACGAGGGAGACGCACTATGTCTACTGTCTCCTAGTGTTACACCACAGGGCATTGATAATAAAGTGCCGGGGGGGGGGGGGGGACAGTGTAAAACTCGTCTCAACCTGGCTCACTTAGCATCTCAGAGAATATACACTGTGTCTGCCCCGGGGGAGAATAAGTACCCTGGATCGTAAACAACATTACACAAAACATTTTGCAGATGTTTGAAGTGGGGGTCTGGGCTCCAGCCCCCTGCACGCGCAACCGCGGCCCGGGAGACCAGGAGCCCAGAGGACAACATCATCCAGAACAACAGAGGAGGGCTGCGCGGCACGACCGGGGTGTCCCACGGTCAGCGCCATCACCTCCCGCCCCCCCGGCTCCCGGACAGCCCCTCCAAATCACTGGACCATGTCCTCGGGGGGCGAGACAATGAGGGCGGTAGAATGGGACCCATCCCCCGTGGCCCCAAGCCCAACTTTAACATTTAACTCTTAACCAGCGCACATAACATGCAACCTAGAAAAGTTCCGGGGCGCCCGCCCCCGACACCGCTGACGCGCCGCGAGGGGCCGGCGCCCAGGGAGGTATAACTCAACTGAAAGCACTCTAAACCTTTAGATAGCACCCCCCAGCCGCCCCCCCCACATCCCACCCAAAGGCTCAAGGGTAAGCAGGGATATTTCTAGGCCCGGGGCGGGCGGCAGAGGAGGCCGGCCCAGGGAAGCCCCATTTCACGTGTCTATCGCCGACGCTCTCCCACTCCTCTCCCGGCGCCACGGGGGGCCCCGCCGAAGCGCTGCGGCAACTGCCTATTGTAGACTGCCAGGTCAGGAGTCGTCCAATCCGGGATGTCCACCGAGGCTGCCTCCAGGAAGTGGAACAAGTCCGGAAGCTGGCTCGGGGACCTGAGGACAAAAAGTCCCCCGTTTCTGCGTACTAGAAGCTGAAAGGGATGGCCCCAACGATACGTGGCGCCCTGCCTATGTATGGTCTCAAGCAGCGGCTTCAGAAGTCTTCGCATATGCAATGTCCTCCGCGAAAGAGCTTGAAGTATGATGATCTGCGCCCCACGGAACTGTATTGGGCCACTTTCCCACGCCTTCCGGAGCACCTCTTCCTTGATTTGGAAAAAGTGGACTCTGCAGACTATGTCTCTTGGTCTTCCCGTATCAGGGGGACGAGGGCCAAGAGCTCTGTGCACTCGGTCCAGCTCTATACGGTTTGTATCTGGTTGGCCGAGGAGCTCATTGAAGATGGAGACAACTGTTGCTTGCAGGTCTTTTGGTTCCACCGATTCCGGAACCCCCCTGAGGCGAAGGTTATTCCTGCGGCTGTGGTTCTCTATGTCGTCTTGCGCCAGGAACAGGTCTGACAGGAGGCGTTTATTTCCTTCTTGCTGGTGTTCAAGCCCGGACACTCGCATTTCAAGGGATCTGTGGGAGGCCTCCGCTGCATCCACTCTGTGTGACATCCGCTACCGCCCCCTGTAAGGTCGCCAGCTCTCTCTTTATGGTGCCCTCCATCCTCGAGACGTATCCATCGAAGTCGCCTCGTGTTGGCAGGCCCCGTAGGGCCTCATTGATATTGATCCGTACTGCTTCGGCGATGGTGCGGGACAACAGATCCATAGGCACTACCGGAGACACCTCTGGTTGGGAAGGAGGCTTGCCGGCATACTGCGCAGGACCCGCTGCCAGCCGGGGTGATGCTAGGCACAATTCCTCATTTGAAGGGCTCCACGTTATCGGCGGTCGTAATGCGACCTCTTCGCCCCGCTCCCCTTTTCTCCACTCCAACGCTGTCTTGTGTGCCAGTGTCTCCTCCATCAGAGAGCCGGAGGGGGATTCTCCCCGGCTTCCCCAGGACGGCACTGGGCTCATTGGGGGCGGGGGAGTGCACATCAAGGTACCAGGGGATGAGGTGCGCAGCAGTTCCTCATTAGGGGATCGGGCCGGAATCCTCCGCTGTGGGGGAGGGGCTTCACCCGTCAGGGTCAGGGGTGGGGGGGTCTGGGCTATGTGTGCCCCCCGGGTTCCGCCAAGCATCCCCTTTGGAGTCCCTCTCAGGGCTGAGTACCAGACCATGCTTCTGGGGGTCCCTCTGCTGCTGTCTTCCTCATTCTCCCTCTTTTCCCCCCGGTCCTCATTCCTCCGGGTGCAGCTCATGGGACAAGTCCCCTTCCTTGTATCCCCCACGGATGAAACTGTGTGGGGGGGGATGTGGGTCGGGTTCAATCCACAGGCCGCCGGGTGTTCCTCCCCGCCCTCCTGCCGCCCAGTGCACCCCAGCTACCACAGTGCGGAGATGCCGCTCCTCAGACCGGGGCTGCTCTGCCTCCTCACCTCCGCCTGGCTGCTGGACGTCGGTGCCGGGTCCCGCCCCTGTCTCAGGGTGCCGCAGAGGAGGCTGGTCTCCCCGACGCACGGCTCCCCCACCGCCGCTCTCTCCCGCCGGACCCCCGATCGCCGGCATCTTGCCGCCGCCGGCCGCTGACTCTCTTCTTCCCCCTGCAGATCGGGGCTCCTCCGCCCGGCTGCTGGGCGCCGACGTGGGGTCTCGCCGCTGATCCGGAGCGCCGCAGTGGAAGCCGAACCCCCCGACTCTCGGCTCCCTCACCTCCGCTCGCCCCCGCCGGGTCTCCGATCGCCGCCATCTGGCCGCTGCCGACCGCTGGCTCCATTCCTCCCTGCGTCTGGAAATAAGCAGGTATGGGGCGCTCCTGCCCCCTCTGCCGTGTTCTGCCTCCCTTCCCCTTCCTTGACATTAGGTCAGGGGGTCTCTGTAGGGCGCCTGGGTGCAGTTTTTCTTATTATGCCGTGCGGAGCTCCCTCGAATCGCTCCCTCACGCCGCCATCACAAGCCACGCCCAGGGCAAGTGTTTTTAGTCCAACCTATTCACAGTACCCCAATAAAGATGGTTCTGTCAGGCCCATCCTGGGCTTAAAGATTCTCAACAAGTTTTGTCAGGGGCAGTCGCTTTCGCATGGAGACCCTGCGCTCTGCCGTCAGTTCCCTGCGCCAAGGGGATTTCATGACTTCTGTGGACATCAAAGATGCTTACCTTCATATTCCTGTGTTCCCAGGTCATCACAAGTTTCTCAGGTTCGCTCTGATGGTTCAACATTACCAAGTTGTGGCCTTGGCCTTCGGCCTCACTTCAGCTCCCATGGTGTTCACCAAGGTGCTGGCTGGCGGGATGTCTCTACTCAGACGTCAGGGTGTCAGCATGCTTCCCTATCCGGACGACATCCTCATCACTTCCCAGTCTCTACATCAGGCAGAGTTGGATACTCAGCTGGTGGTGCCCATTCTGGAGTCATTTGGATTGGTGATCAACCACCCCAAGTCCTCACTGTCCCCTTCCTTGGTAACTCCATTCCTAGGAATGAATCTGGATACAGTTCAGGTAAGGATCTTCCTGCCTCAGCAGAAGGTGGACAATCTGATTGCACAGGCTCAGTCTCTCCTAGATTGTCCCCATCTCTCCATTAGGCAGGGGATGCAGCTGGTGGGCCTGATGGTGGCGTGCTTCGCAGCGGTTCCTTGGGCTCAGTTCCACTTGAGGCCTCTGCAACTTCACCTATTGTCTGTATGGGACAAGGACCAGCGTCCCTGGACAGGGTCTGTGTGCTTTCCCCCCTGGTCAGGAGGTCCCTCTTGTGGTGGATGGACTCAAGGAACCTGTTGGGGGGCAGATCCTTTCTTGCCCTTCCTGGGAGGTGGGGCCCTCAGGAGGCCCACACTCCTATCTATGTCTTGGAGCTGCGAGCGCTCAGGTTAGTTCAGGCTCGCTTGACTACTCATCTTCAGGGCCTGCCTGTCCAGGGGCGCCCGGACAACCAGACGGCAGTTGCCTACATTAATCGTCTGGGAGGGACCCGGAGCAAGAGGGCCCTCCAGGTAGTGTTTCTGATCCTGACCTGGGTGGAGGACAATGTTCCCTGCATATCAGTGGTGTACATTCCGGGGGTGAGAATTCTGCTGGCAGACCCTCTGAGCAGGGGGACCTCTCGCCAGGGAGAATGGTCCCTCTGCAACAGGGTGTTCCAATCTCTGTACCACCATTGGGGCCAGCCAGATGTGGATCTGTTTGCGTCCCGTCACAATCACAAGCTCCCGGCCTTTTGTCTCCCTGTCCCAGGATCCTCTGGCCTTGACCTCGGATGCTTTGGCACTGTCATGGCTGGACATTCAGTTCCTGTATGTCTTTCCTCCATTCCTCCTGCTGTGCAGGGTTCGGCGCACGATTGCTCAGGTAGGGGTGCCAGCGATTCTGGTGGCTCCTAGGTGGCCAAGAAGAGTGTGGTTCGCAGACGTGGTGCAGATGGCAGTAGACCAGTACGTTCTGCCAGGAGTGCCAGTTCTGCTCACTCAGGGCCCCTTACGCCATCCCCTTTTACAAACTCTGGCTTTAACGGCCTGGCTGCTGAAACCTCCATCTTGATGGGGAAAGGCTTGTCCGCCTCGGTGGTTGATACCATGGTAAAGGCTAGGAAGAAAACTTCTTCTTCCATCTATTACAGGGTATGGCATACCTACCTTGACTGGTGTGAGTCTAGGTCTCTTCCCTGTCGGGTGTTTTCAGTTCCCAGGGTTCTGGAGTTCTTACAGCATGGCTTGGAGTCGGGACTCCAACTCAGTACTCTGAAGGGTCAGGTTTCTGTCTTGTCTGTTTTCTTTCAGAAGTCTTTTGCTCAGCATTCTTTGGTTAAAACCTTCTTCCAGGGGGTTACTCATGTGCGTCCCCCACGTAAACCTATGGTCCCTGTTTGGGATTTGAACTTGGTTTGTCTGCCTTGCAGGGTGCTCCCTTTGAACCTATACAGGATGCTGCTCTGGCTGTGCTTACCCTCAAGGTTGTCTTTCTGGTGGACATTACTTCGGTCAGGCGTGTGTCTGAGTTGGCGGCTCTGTCTATTCAGCCCCCATACTATGAGAGACACCAGGACAAGGTGGTGTTCCGCTTTAAGCCAGACTTTCTGCCTAAGGTGATGTCTGCTTTTCATTTAAATCAAGATTTTGTTCTTCCTTCATTGTGCCCTAATCCTAGCAACGCTAAGGAAAGGGTTCTGCATTCCTTGGATGTGGTCAGGTATCTGAAGTATTACCTGGTAGTCACTGCGTCCTTCAAGAAAACTGATGCTCTTTTTGTGGTCCCTTCTGGGCCCAGGAAGGTTTTGGCTCCTGCCAAGTCTACTATTAGCAAATGGATCCGTCAGGCCGTGATTCAGGCCTATTTTGCTAAGGGGAAGAGTCTTCCCTTTTGCCTTCTACTCATTCTACTCGTGCTGTTGGTGCCTCTTGGCCCTTCCAGCACCAGGCTTCTGTTGAACAAGTTGCAAGCCCGCTACTTGGTCTTCTGTTCATACCTTTTCAAAGTTTTACAAGGTTGATGTTTGGGCCTCAGCTCATGCTGTTTTTGGCCGAAGGGTTTTGCAGGCTGCAGTGGTTTAAACTGTCTGCTGTTACCTTTTTTGCTGGGGATCCCACCTTACTTTATGGACACTGCTATTGGATGTCCCAAGTGTAAGTAATCTATCTGGAGCAGGACGTACTGTATACTAAGAATAATACAATTCTGTGAAATACTCACCTGTAGAATTGGTATTATAAGTATACAGTACGTCCTGCTCCACCCCACCCTTGGTTTTGCATTGTTCTGGATCATTGTTATAGTTACCAGTTTGGGTGGTTAAATTCTCCCAGCTTCTCGTTCACTGCTTTTCAATGCTGGGGATTTGTGGGAGGTCCCGGGTATTTGAGGGGCCGGGAGGAGCCTGTTTTACATGTCTCTGCAGTGCAGCGCCATCTGGCGGAGGATAACCCAAGTGTAAGTAATCTATCTGGAGCAGGATGTACTGTATACTTATAATTCCAATTCTACAGGTGAGTATTTCACAGAATTGTATTATTATTGAGCATTTGCATTTGTTTTGAGTTTGAATAGTTTCCCTCTGTTTATTACTTTTACTATTGCATTTCAGACTCGTGGTGACATTAAGAATGGAACTATTTTACGTCTGGCTGTGTCCCCTGTAAGTGCCATGAAATGTTTATCTCTCATAAATGCTGCACTACACTTCTATATGAGTTTCTTTTATACTTATCTTGGTGCCAATCTGCTCTGTAAAGTTATAGAATTACCCCTCAGTTTGAAAAGAATGGATAGAGAACTGGAGCATTGGCCAGCATGTATTTGCTAAAATGGTTATGTTCCCAAAACAAATATTCATGACATATGGGTAATGACCAGTAGAGGGCGAACATCTGCAGAGATGACTAGAAAAAAAGGAGCCCCTCCTGGGACCTCCCACTCATTCCCAGTATTCTCTGCAGGAGTCAGCGAGCAAGTCAGAAGATGGCTGTCTCTTCCTTGCAGGTACGCCGGGTTCAGACCCGTCCATCTTTGTCCCTATTTCTGCCCGGACCTAGTTAATTTTAAACCCCTATGCCTCCCAGACTAGGCTGCATGTCCGGGTGAGGGTAGGGTACACCCTAACAGGTGTACTTATAGGAGCCTTGCTCCTCCGTGAGACCCCATAACAGGGGATAGGCGGCTACCAGGTTGGTGACCCTGGTTTGGGATGCCCTGTCCGTTTCCCCACTCTCTACTACTGTAGTTGGGGACCTTCCCCTTCCATTACTCCCTTTCCCGCAACGGGGGGGGGGGGGGGGGGCTGTGTCCTTTCACTCATGATCCTTCACCTTTTTGTTTCTGTGTGATTGTGTGGGAGTGTGGTGCTTGCACTGTACTAATGCGCCTGTTTGGGAGCCGCAGCGCATCTGGAGTTGACGGCTCCACGCTCGGTGGGGAGAGCTTCTCCCCCTTCTCTCTCTCTCTCTCTCTCTCTCTCTCTCTCTCTCTCTCTCTCTCTCTCTCTCTCTCTCTCTCTCTCTCTCTCTCCCTTTGCGGTGCGCAATCTGCATTGGCCCTTCTTCTTCTTCTTCCTCTGCTGTCTGTGCACATTTTGGCCGGAGAGACGCCATTACAGCGTTGTGAGCTATATGTGCCTTTTTTTATCTAGCGCCGCAGCTGCCATTAATAACGCATGTATCTGCTGCACATTTGTGTTTAAATCATATATTTACATTTTCTGCATGTATGATTGCTGTGCAGAGTGTGCCTTGCTTACAGGGTTCCCCTCTCTTTTTATGTCTTTCAGGAGGACCCTGCTTAGTTAAAAGGGGGGTTCTCCCGGTCCTAGGGTCCCTTGGCTAAATTTGAGGCATAATAATTATTATTATTATTATTATTATTATTATTAAAATCCTCCCACTTAAGGGGCATCCCGGGTAGCTTCTAGCGTAATTCCCTCTGGTCATTGCGACTACCATAAGATTCACCATATGGAGGCTTCCCAGGATACCGGGCTCAGGCTCCCTTTGGGGCAATCCCGGCAGTGCGTGGGTTGTGGGGCGTCCCTTGCGGGGGATAATGTGCTGGTTTGCATACCATGTGCGCAGCAGGCCGTAACGCGGCAGTCGGGGTCCCAGGCGTCTGGGTCAGCGCCGCCGGTCTCATCTCCTACTCCACCACTCCTGATCCGTACCCCTAGTGACACTGTCCTTAGCGGGGAGTCGCAATCTGATGTATGTGCTAGATTGGCCAACATCGAAAAACTGATTTCTAGCTCTGCGGTCAGAAAGGCCCCGGCTAAGAGAAGACATTTGTCGCCAGCCGCGCCGGTTCTGGATTTTGATGATTATGATTCCCTTGACTGGTCTGATTATTCCCCACTTGAGGAAGGGGAACTGTTTGCGGAATCTGATGGCTCTGAGGACCAGCAGTTTTTGGATGCTGATGCTGGGCAGGTGCATGGGGATGCCGTGGATACCCCCAAGATCCTGGCCCTTTTATTTGAGGTACTGGCTATTTCTCCTCCGGCGGAGTCTCCTACGCAGAAGGGGGGATTTTTTGGGACCTCTAAGCCTTGTTTGGAGTTCCCAAATCAGAAGCATTTCGAAAATCTGGCTCTTAAGGAATGGGAAAGACCTTGCCGGCTTCCCGGTGCTCCTCAGGGATGGGATAGGAAGTATCACTTTCCGGTGGATGCGGTGAAGCGCTGGTCGTCCCCTTCCGAGGTCGATGTGCCCGTTCTGGGATTGTCCAACACATTTGTTGTGCACTCTCCAGACGCCACCACGATTAAGGATGGAGAGGACCGACGTATTGATCAAATGGCTTGCCATGCCTTTGCTAGCGTGGGTTCAGCCTTGCAGCCTGTTTGTGCTTCTGCGCTCACGGCTGTGGCTACCAGGTCTGTGGTTAGGGGTCTGTTGAGTGGTTTCCAACTTAACCCGGCCAGCGATGAATTTGCAGCGCTTATGCGGTGTGAATTGTTCATGTCCTTTGTCTTATCTGCCTTGGATGACACTATATGTATGTGTAGCAGAACTTCGGCGTTGCTGGTGGCTATTCGCCGATCGGTCTGGTTGCGTCAGTGGGCGGCTGACATTGCGGCTAATAAGTCACTTACAGGGCTACCCTTCCTGGGTATGCGGCTGTTTGGAGATAAATTGGATTCAGGAGCGAAAGGAGGAAAGCTACCGCAACGCAAGAAGCAGCGTCGCTCTTTTCAGGGGGCAGGCTCCTTTAATTCTTCCTTTCTCGGGGCCAGAGCAGGCAGAGGATCTGCCTACCCTACCTTCAGAGGTGATTCCTGGCAGAGGACGGGCCCGTCCAGGACCTGTCTGGGGTTCCAAACCCAAGCCCGCTGCCAAGCCAGCTCAGCAATTAGGGAGCGCCCTCACTCTTGCGGGTGGGGGGACGGTTGCGGCCCTTTTTCCAGGTCTGGGCCCGGGAGGTCACAGACAAGTGGGTCTTGGAAGTGGTCTCTTCCGGGTACAAACTGGAGTTCGAGTACCGGCCTCCTCTCAGATTCCTCAGATCTCGGGTGCCCTCGGACCCCCGGGCTGCGCAGGGGCTCCTGTTGTCAGAGCAAAATCTTCTGGACATGGAAGTCTTATGCACGGTGCCTTTGTCAGAGAGAGGCCGGGGCTATTATTCCAACCTCTTCACGGTGCCCAAGAAGGATGGATCCATAAGTCCATAGTCTAGAAAAAAGACGATTGAGGGGTGATCTAATAACTATGTATAAATATATTGCGGGATCTGTCCCACAATCTATTTATACCCCGGAATGTAACCATAACCCAGGGGCATCCACTAAGGTTAGAGGAAAGGTGCTTTCTCCACCGACATAGGAGGGGATTCTTCTCTGTAAGAGCAGTGAGACTATGGAACTCGCTTCCAGAGGAGGTAGTAATGATGGATACAGTAAAAACGTTCAAAAGTGGCCTTGATGCCTTCCCGGCATGTGATAACATTTCCAGCTATGGCTACTAGACCACTGGAAGGAGTTAAACAGGCTGAACTGGATGGACTAAAGTCTTTATTCAGCCTTACATACTATGTTACTATGTTACCCATTCTGGATTTGAAGCTTCTCAACAGGTTCATCAGAACCAAGACGTTCCGCATGGAAACTTTGCTCTCAGCCATCCTTTCTCTTCGTCAGGGGGACTTCATGACGTCCATAGACATCAAGGATGCTTACCTTCATGTACCGATCTTCCCAGCACACCAGAGATTTCTCAGGTTTGTGGTGGGGGATCAGCATTTTCAGTTTGTGGCCCTCCCGTTCGGGCTGACCTCGGCACCAAGAGTGTTCACCAAGATGCTGGCGGGTATAATGGCCCTTCTCAGAGCCCAGGGCATTCGCATTGTGCCATATCTTGACGACCTCCTCATTATGGCATCCTCTCTCAGACAGGCGGAGCTAGACACCAGGACGGTGGTGTCAACGCTGGAGAGGTTCGGCTGGGTGATCAACCACCCCAAGTCTTCTCTCTCCCTGTCAAGGGAGATTGCATTTCTGGGCATGAATCTGGATACCATTCAGACCAGGTTGTACCTACCTCAGTCGAAGGTGCAGATGGTTCAAGATCTGATACGTCTTCTTCTGTCCAACCCTTGCTCGTCTATCCGGCTAGGAATGAGACTGGTGGGGTTGATGGTGGCTTCCTTTGAGGCCGTCCCCTTTGCTCAGTTCCACATGAGGTCGCTGCAGCTCCACCTACTGTTGGCTTGGGACAGATGTCCGCTGTCATTGGATAAGTAATTTCTGATGTCTCCCCTGGTTCGGCAGTCTCTTCAGTGGTGGCTGGAACCAAGGAATCTTCTAAGGGGCAGGTCTTTTCTGACCCCTTGTTGGGAGGCGGTCACCACGGATGCCAGCTTGTCGGGCTGGGGGGGTTTCTGGAAGGAACATCAGTTCCAGGGGCTGTGGGGTCCTCGGGAGGCCCACACCGCCATCAATGTCTAGGAGCTGAGAGCTATTTGGTTGGTTCAGGTTCGATCAGACAATCGGACTGTGGTCGCTTACATCAATCACCAAGGAGGGACTCGCAGCAGGTGTGCCCTCAGGGAAGTTTCTCTGATTCTTGCATGGGCGGAGAGCAATGTCCCATGCATTTCAGCAGTGTACATTCCGGGAGTGGAAAACTTGGAGGTGGACTCCCTAAGCAGGGGATCCTCTCGCCGAGGGGAATGGTCGCTCAACCACAAGGTATTCCGGTCTCTTTGTCACAAGTGGGGGATTCCGGAGGTGGATCTCTTTGCCTCACGTCACAATCACAAGCTTCCTGCATTTGTGTCTTTGTCTCAGGATCCTCTGGCCCTGGCAGTGCATGCCTTGTCTCTTGCCTGGAGAGATCTGGGTTTTCTGTATCTGTTTCCCCCCTTCTCCATGGTAGGCAACGTGGTGCGCAAGCTGGCTCAAGAGGGTGCACCAGCAATTCTGGTGGCCCCAAGGTGGCCGAGACAGGCTTGGTTCGCAGATGTCGTACGGCTGGCGGTAGATCAGTAGAGGTTGCCCCTGTTTCTGGATCTGATCACTCAAGGTCAACTTTGTTACCCCAATTTACGAACGCTGGCTTTGACGGTGTGGCTGCTGAAACCTCCATCCTAAAGGAGGAAGGTTTGTCTGATGCTGTGATTCAGACACTTGTTAGAGCTAGGAAGAGATCTTCCTCTAACATCTACTACAGGACTTGAAGGTCCTATATTGACTGGTGTGAGGCTAGGGCATTGCCTTGCAGGGTGTTTTGGATTCCTTGGATTTTGGATTTTCTTTAACACGGTCTGGACCTGGGGTTCCAGCTTAGTACCTTGAAAGGGCAGGTCTCTGCCCTGGCGGTCTTCTTTCAAAGGTCCTTTGCTCTGCATCCCTTGGTTAAGTCTTTTTTCCAGGGGGTCACTCAGGTGCGGCCCCCTAGAAAGCCTTTGTTCCCCTCCAGGGGCCTCCTTTTGGGCTGGTGCAGGATTTTGCACTTTCTATGCTTACACAAAAGATTGCCTTTTTGGGTGTGAAGTACTATTTGGTGGCTACTTCTTCCTTTCGTAAGACGGACGCTTTGTTCGTGGTGCCCTCCGGGCCCAGGAAAGGTTTGGCGCCTGCTAGGTCTACCATTAGTAAATGGATACGTCAGGCCATTGTTGGGGCCTATACTGCCAAGGGGGGGGTCCCCCCTATTCAGATTACTGCTTATTCTACTTGTGCTGTTGGGGCTTCTTGGGCTTTTCAGCACCAGGCCTCTGTTGAACAAGTTTGTAAGGCTGCTACTTGGTCTTCTGTTCATACCTTTTCCAAGCTTTATAAGGTTGATGTGCGGGCCTCAGCGGATGCTGTTTTTGGCTGCAAGGTTCTGCAAGCTGCAGTGGTTTAAAATTTGGGCATTATTGCCTTTTTGGGATCCCCACCCATGTTGAACACTGCTATTGGATGTCCCATATGTCATGAATATTGGAAGCGGGGTGTGTGACATACTTGGAATAATACCATTTTGTGATAACTCACCTGTAAAATGGTTATTATAAGTATATCACACACCCCGCTTCACCCCGCCCTTATTATATTCTGGATCCTCTATATGGTAAACCTTTTATTGTTTCAAAATTTTTTGGATTGGCTCTTCCTGGTCCCCTTACTGCTTTCCTATACTGGGGAATGAGTGGGAGGTCCCAGGTATTTATGGACCGGGAGGGGCTCCTTTATTCTTAGTATACAATACGTCCTGCTCCAGATAGATTACTTACACTCGTGTGAAGGTAGGCGGCACCATGCGTGCTTATGGAGTGCTGCTCCACCGCAGTCCCCCACCAAAGGGTATAGGCTGATGGTGAGCGTCTATGGGATGCCCCTCCCACATTATTGTCGCATACCCCGTGTAGCGGTGGGTCCTGTACAGAGGGCCGCCATCCTCCCTCATTCTCCCTGAAGCCTTCGGGGAGAAAGAGAAAGGGGGGGGGGGGGGTGTGGATGTCAGTGTAGCTTGATTACATGTATATACATTTTTTGTAAAGTCTTTTGGACTGGTAAATGTGGTGTTGGCCGCCGTGCTGACTTGTCTTTTACTCTTGCAAATGCCGCCGCCATCATATTGGATGTTCCGTGCCGGGTGGCGGCGTTTACCTCATTCCAATCATTGGCTGCTGGTTAGGCTTTGCGCCCTTCAGGGGGGCGGGGCCTGGCCTGGCACGCCGCGCTTCACGGCTCGCTCTTGCCCGCCCTTCGAGGTACTCGGCGCCATTTTGTCAGATCACGCGCGCGTGTGACGTTTTTACATACCGTGGTCCGTAAGTGCCCTCGCGGGCGGCTTTATACTCATTGTAGTTTTTCGGTTCTGACACCCTTTCTTCTCATTGTGTCTTTCAGACGGGTGAATCCATTGGCTTCTCCCGGCCCGGTGTGATTGATAGTCGGGCCTTGTAAAATTACTCCCACTTCCCTAGCGGGTCATTGGGGCATCCAGGGTTGCTTTATAGCGTCAATCCCTACTGGCATATTGTGCCCTAAAAATCACCATATGGAGGCATCTCAAGATAATGTGACCGGGGTCCCCCTGGGACACGACCGGCTGTGTATGGCGTGTGGACAACCCCATGCTGACGCTGACAGGGCACGGGTCTGCGTACCCTGTGCTGAGCAAGCGCTGGCCTTGCATTCTGGCCTGCCAGTGGCTACACCTCGTTGCACTTCACCTACTCCCCCAAGCTTAAATCTCACTCCTGCTGAGTTGCATACAAGTGGGGATTCTCAGCCTGATTTGTCTTCTAGACTGCCTACGGCTGAACAGATTATTGCGAGGTCTTAAGTGCGCAAGGGCCCTGGTAAGAAGCGGCACTTGACGCCTTATGTTACTGTTTTCCCTGTGGGATCTCAGGAGTTTATGAATCTGTGTGGCTATACCCCTTCTGATGAAGGAGAGCTCTTTTCTGACTCAGGCTCATCCGATGAGAGACTGAAGGGTCATGACTATTCTGGCCCTGATCCCTGGGCCCCGGATGACACTGGCAGATTATTGATCCAGATCTTTGAGGTTCTGTCTATCTCTCTCCCTGGTGAGGCTCCCAGGCAAAGAGGGGAGCGTTTCCATACAGCAACATCACGTTTGAAATTTCTAGAGCAGGCACATTTTCATACCCTTGTGCTCAAAGAATGGGAGTGCCCCAGTAAACTTCCCGGAGTTCCAGGGGATTGGGATAGTACCCTTTTCCCCCTGAGGTGGGTGTCCCGATCATAGGGCTATCTAACACCCCTGTCTTGCATCCCCCTGATTATACTACCCTGCGGGATGCTGAGGATCGGCGCATTGACCTGCTGGCCTCCCACCCCTTTGCATGTGCGGGGATGGCGCTGCGTCCGGTCTGTGCCTCTGCCATTACTGCTGTGGCCACTAGAACCCTCATCAGAAATATGTTTGATAGTGCCCCTGATGAGCTCCCTTGTGAGGTGTTTAATGCACTCTCCAGTTGTGATGTGTTTGTAAATTTTGTCCTAGTAGCACTGGATGACACCATCAGAATGTGTGCAAGAACTTCTGCCCTCGTGGTGGCTATACGTCGATTGGTCTGGCTGCGACAGTGGGGTGCTGACAATGCTGCGAAGAAGGCCCTTACTGGGCTTCCCTTTAAGGGGCTACGCCTGTTTGGGGCCCGTCTAGACCTGTTTGGTAAGAGAGGTAAGTTACCCCAGCGCAGACGGCTGTCTCGGACCCTTCGGGGCCAGGGCCCCCCTTCTACCCCCTACCATGGTGTTAAACAGGAACCAGGGGTGTCCTTCGAGGGGCCTCGCGCGGATTCCTGTCCCAGGAGCAGAAGACAACACCCTGGCTCCTCCGGGGGGGGGGGCTAAGCCCAAATCCTCTCCCAAGTCCCCTCAAGCATGATGGGGTGCCCTTGCCCTTCAGGGTGAGGGGACGGCTGCAGCACCTTGCCCAAGTCTGGAGGCATCACGTCTCAGACCGGTGGATTCAGGAGGTAATGTCCTCCGGTTACAGAATGGTGTTTGTTGTGCGGCCTCCCCTAAGATTATCAGGTCCCAGGTACTCCTGGTCCCTGCCTCTGCTCAGGTGTTGGGCGCAGGCCGTGCAAGGTCTGCTGGGTCCGGGGGTCATTTACAGATTTCCCTTAAGGGACAGAGGCATGGGACTCTACACCAACCTTTTTCACAGTTCCCAAAAAAGATGGGGCAATCAGGCCCATTCTGGATTTACAGATCTTCAGCAAATTGTTAAGTACAGGCGCTTTCCACGTGGAAACTCTGCGCTAGGCCATCTGCTCCTTGCGCCCCGGGGGCTTCATGCCGTCTGTGGATATCAATGAGCTCAGAGCTCTGCTAGCACAGTGGGTATTGCTTGATGTTCTTAATCGCAAGGTTGTGGGTTCAAGGCCCATGTTGGTCTGTGGATATCAATGATGCTTACTTTCACATCCCTGTGTTTCAGGACACCTAGGTTCTTCAGATTCACGTTGGAAGATCAACACTGCCAATTGTGGCCTTGCCATCTGGCCTCTTTTCAGCTCCCAGAGTGCTCACCAAGGTGCTGGCGGGGATGATGTCTCTGATGAGGCCAAGGGGCGTCCGCGTGCTGCCCTACCTGGACGTCCTCATCACTTCCCAGTCTCTACATCTGGCAAGTTGGATACTCAGCTGGTGGTGTCCATTCTGGAGTCATTTGGATGAGTGATCAACCACCCCAAGTCCTCACTGTCCCCTTTCTTGGTAACTTCATTCCTTAGGAGGCCCATTCACCTATCAATGTCTTGAGGCTGTGAGCGATCAGGTTAGTTCTGGCTCGCTTGATTACTCATCTTCAGGGCCTGTCTGTTCAGGGGCGCACGGTCACTCTGATGGCAGTTGCCTACATCAATCATCAGGGAGGGACCTGTAGCAAGAGGGCCCTACAGGAAGTGTCTCTGATCCTGATCTAGGTGGAGGCCAATGTTCCCTGCATTTCAGCGGTATTCATTCCGGGGGGGGGGTCCCTCTGCAACAGGGTGTTCCAATCTCTGTATCACCGTTGGGGCCGACCGGATGTGGATCTGTTTGCGTTCCGTCACATTCACAAGCTCCCGTCCTTTGTCTCCCTGTCCCAGGATCCTCTGGCCGTGACCACGGTTGCCTTAGTAATGTCATGGCAGGACATTCAGTTTCTGTATGTCTTTTCTCCATGCCTAGCAGGGTTCTGCGCAAGATTGCTCTGGAAGGGGTGGCAGTGATTCTGGTGGCCCCAGGTGGCCAAGAAGAGTGTGGTTCGCAGACGTGGTGCAGATGGCAGTAGATTAGTGCTTTCTGCCTGGAATGCCAGATCTGCTCACTTAGGGCCCCTTACGCCATCCAAATTACAAACTCGGGCTTTGACGGTCTGGCTGCTGAAACCTCCATCTTGATGGAGAAAGGATTTGTCTGCCTCGTTGGTTGAGTCCATGGTGAAGGCTAGGAAGATGACTTCTTCTTCTTCCATCTGTTATAAGGTGTGGCGTACCTACATTGACTGGTGTGAGTCTTGGTCTCTTCCCTGTTGGGTGTTCTCAGTTCCCAGGGTTCTGGAATCTTTACTGCATGGGTTGGAGTCGGGTCTCTAACACAGTACTTTGAAGAGTCAGGTTTCTATCCTGTCTGTCTTCCTTCAGGAGTCTTTCGTTCAGCATTCCTTGATTAAGACTGCTTTTAGGGGGTTACTCATGTGCGTTCCCCACGACAACCTATGGTCCCTGTTTTGGGATTTGGAATTGGTTTTGCCTGCCTTGCAGGGTGCTCCCTTTGAACCTGTGCAGGATGCTGCCTTGGCCATTCTTACGCTCAAGGTTGTGTTTCTGGTAGCTATTACTTCTGTCAGGCGTGTGTCTGAGTTGGCGGTGCTGTCCATTCAGCCCCCCTACTTTGAGAGGCACCAGGACAAGGTGGTGTTTCGTTTCAAACTTGATTTTTTGCCTAAGGGTAGTGTCTGCCTTTCATTTGAATCAGGATATTGTTTTTCCTTCTTGTGTCCTAACCCTAGCAATGCTAAGGAGAGAGTTTTGCACTCTTTGGATGTGGTTAGGTGTCTGAAGTACTATCTGGTGGCTACTGCACCTTTCAGGAACACTGATGCTCTTTTTGTGGTCCCTTCTGGTCCTAGGAAGGGTTTGGCACCTGCCAAGTCTACTATCAGCAAGTGCATTCGTCAGGCTGTGATTCAGGCCTACTCTGCTAAGGGGAAGAATCCTCCCTTCGCCTTATTGCTCTTTCTACTTGTGCTATTGGTGCCCCTTGGGCCTTCCAGCACCAGGCTTCTGTTGAACAAGTTTGCAAGGCCGCTACTTGGTCTTCTGTTCATACCTTTTCAAAGTTTTACAAGGTTGATGTTAAGGCCTCAGCTGATGCTGTTTTTGGCTGCAAGGTTTTGCAGGCAGCAGTGGTTTAAACTGTCTGCTGTTACCTTTTTTATTGGGGATCCCACCCTACTTTATGGACACTGCTATTGGATGTCCCAAGTGTTAGTAACCTATCTGGAGCAGGACGTACTGTATACTAAGAATAATACAATTCTGTGAAATACTCACCTGTAGAATTGGTATTATAAGTATACAGTACGTCCTGCTCCACCCCACCCTGTTTTTTTTGCTTTATTCTGGATCCCCTGTATGGTGATTGTTATCATTGTTATAAGTTACCAGTTTTTGGGTGGTTAAATTCTCCCGGCTTCTTGTTCACTGCTTTTCAATGCTGGGGATTTGTGGGAGGTCCCCGGGTATTTGAGGGGCCGGGGAGGAGCCTGTTTTGCATGTCTCTGCAGTGCAGCGCCATCTGGCGGAGGATAACCCAAGTGTAAGTAATCTATCTGGAGCAGGACGTACTGTATACTTATACCAATTCTACAGGTGAGTATTTCACAGAATTGTATTTTTTCTAGTCATCTCTGCAGAAGTTCGGCCTCTACTGGTTATTACCCATATGTCATGATTATTGGAAGCGGGGTGTGTGACATACTTATAATAACCATTTTACAGGTGAGTAATCACAAAATGGTATTATTCAAAGCATAGTAAGGGTGTTGTAGAAAACGATTCCCCCCAAAACTGAAACCCATTAGAAGCCCTAGCTAGAGATATTGAGGCACTAAAACGTTCAGCCCTGACCAACATTTAATCCCTCATACAAACCCAAACCTTCTGTAAATGCTGCACATGGACAGAAACAATTACGTGATTAAGGTAAAACAGTTGCTTGCTGTATTCCTCTTGGCATGTATGGCACATATTACATACAAATTATACATTTAAATCACACCTCCCTATTCCTTCCCCTTCTCTGATAATCCTGGCTTCATCCTTTTGGAGAACAGTGTGGTCTTACTAGGAAAGGTGCAGGATTCTAGGTCTTTACCACATTCACAAAGTCCCTGAGAATGTTCCTTTACTAGTTTAAAGGGAAGATCCATGTTCAATGGCATTTTTGAAAGTGTAATTTTCTTCTGCTACAAAAGGACATTCTTAAGGTGCTTTCGCTGCCAGCCTACCTAAATATTTTGCCACTCTCTGTTGCCAAATCATTTTTCGCTATTTTGTGCTATCCATGTTTTAAGTGTGATTTTTGATTACATTTCCCAGGAATATTATTATTCTTAGTGTACATCCCGTCCCGTTCCAAAAGATATCCTTACTCATGGGTTAATCATCTTCAGATGTCACGTGACTGCAGAGCAGAAAAAGTGGCCCCTCCCGGCCCATATATACCGAGGAACCTCCCACAGAACCTCAGTTTTTCTCTGCAGTCTCGGACTGCCAGGACGAGACAGTGGCTCTCTCTTTTTCAGGCAGGTGAGCAGGGTCTTTGGCCCTATGGACCTGTTGAGCTATTCCCACCCATTCTGTTTTTACTATACTGCCTCCCAGCCTTGGCTGTAGCTTTTGGGTGACGGTAGACAGCACCATATTTAGGTGCTAAGGAGCTATGCTCCGCCGCAACTCCTCCACCAAAGGGTAGACAGTTCAGGCCATGGTGAGCCTTATGGGATGCCCTGCCCGCATTTTGTGTGCCTGTCACCCCCTATCCCTCAATAGTGGTTCCCTTGTGACCGCTGCCTCCCCTCGTTCCTCTGAGTCACTAGGGGAAGGGGGGGGGTGTTCCTTGTATTAGATGTTGTGAATTGGTTGCACTGCTTTTTTTTTTTTTTTCTCTAATATCCCGCTATTGTACACCGCTTTGTATAGGGCAGCGACATTTACCTCAGGCTCCTTGGAGCAGCCATTGGCTGCTTAAGTCACGTGGGCGCGTCCTTTTCGCGCTCTTCGGAGGGAGGCGGGCGGGGCGAGTGACGCATTTTGCGTCGCTCCCCCGCGGCCCTCCCCTCGAGGTATACGTCTGGGCGCCATCTTGTCTCGGCGGTGCGGCGCGGCTGATGCTCGTGTGCGGTCTGTAAGTGCCCTTGCAGGCTTTTTTTATTTATTACTGTGATATATCTTGTGCTTACGGGATCCTCTCTTTGTCTTTTAGGCCTATAGAATTAGTGGTTTCTCCCGGCCTTTACATTGATAATGGAATTTGTCTAATATCTTAAAATCCTCCCACTTCCCTTGCGGTGCGTTGGGGGCATCCCGGGTTTGCTTCGGCATTATTCCCATTTGGCCTTTGTAAGCCACAATAATCACCATATGGAGGCTTCTCAAGACAATGAGTCTGGGGTTCCTTCGGGACAAGACCGGTTCTGTACTGATTGTGGGATTTCCCCTGTACCTGGCGACTTCAAGGTCTGTCTCTCTTGCGCCCAGCAGACTGTTGCGCGGTTGTCTGGGATGCCCCTGCTGAGGACCGCTTCCCCTGAGGCCTTGCCTACTCCCTCTCTCTTGCATTCGGCTCCGGTTGTGGCGCATGCTACCGGGGATGCCCAATCTGATTTTGTTACTAGATTGGCTGATCTGGAGAGGCGGATGGGCGGTTATGAGCCGCGCAAGGTTATTGGCAAGACACGGCATTTGATTGATAATACATATAATTGTCCTATGACTTCTGAAGCGCTGGAAGACATTGTTGGTTTTTCCCCTGAGGGGGAATTATTCTCTGAGTCTGAATCTGAGGATCAGAATAGCTCTTTTGATGATCCAAGGCCTGGGTCCAAGCCTTGGGATGCAGCTGATACTGACAGGCTACTTGCCCATTTATTTGAAGTGCTTGAAATATCTCCCCCTCTTGCCCCCCCCCCCCCCCCCGCAACAACAGGGAGAATTATATTCTAAGCATACAGCACGTCCTGCTCCATCTATAATAATTACACATGGGTAATACTCCGCCAGAGGGCGCTGTTCACTGCAGACATGCGAAAACAGGCTCCTCCTGGCCCTTCATATACCCAGGGACCTCCCACAAATCCCCAGATTTCTCTGCAGTGCTGAACTGCGAAGACATGAAGATATCACGCTCTCGCAGGCGAGCGGGGCTTTACAGCCTGAGGCCCTGCGGGACTATTTCCACCCTTCCTCTTTGGAATAATATGCCTCCCAGCCTGGGCTGCCTGGGTCGGGTGAAGGTAGGCAGCACCTTGTGTGCTGAATGGAGCCACGCTCCACTGCAATCCCCCACCATAGGGTAGGCGGTTAGGCCGGTGGTGAGCCTCTAGTGGATGCCCCTCCCGCATTCTTGCCCGTGCCCCTCACAGATTTAGTCCACTGGACGCTGGTCCGCTTCTCCCTCGCTTCCTCCCGTAACTCGGGGGGAAAAGAAAGGGGGGGGGTATGTGTGGCAGTCCTAGTGCAATATTTCACGTTAAGGCCTTTGGTTTTTATTATAATCGGGTGTCAGTGTCGCGCTCCTTGCTATACAGTTGCGAGCCGTTTGTCCTTTCATTAACAACTGCCCAGACGGCAGCATCATTTCCAGCGTGACAGCATCTTTATGCATGCGCCTTCTATCCAATACTGTCCTTCTTATTTCTGTTGGTTAGAGCTTCGCGCTCTTTGGGGGAGGCGGCATTTTGACAATCTTCGCGCGCGTGGAGCGGTCCGCCTCCTCCCTTGGTCATGTAATTGCCCTCCGGGGCGGCATTATTCTATGTGTTTATTCGGCTGCGCATGGCACTGACACCACCCCTCTTGTCCCATTATGTCTTTCAGACACCAGGACTTCGGGGCTTCTCCCGGCCTAATATATATCAAGCGGGTCCACATAACAAATTCTCCCACTTCCTAGCGGGTCTTGGGGCATCCAGGGTTGCCTATTGCGTAAATCCCTGCGGGCATACTGCTCAAGATAATCACCATATGGAGGCATCTCAGAATTATGTACCCGGGGTCCCTCTGGGACATGACCGGCTGTGTGCGGTGTGTGGTCAGCCCCATGCTGATGCTGACAGAGCACGGGTCTGCGGACCATGTGCTGAACAGGCACGTCTGCCAGTGGCTGCACCTCCCTTCAATACACCCGTCTCCCCGGACCTAAACCTCACTCCTGATGAGTCCCACTCGAGCGGGGATGACCTGCAAGCCGTGCTGCCTACGGCGGAGCAGGTGCTGTCTGGATTGGCAGAGCATATGGGCCCTGGTACGAAGCGGCCCCTGACGCCTCCTGGCTCTCCGGTTCCTAACGATACCGATGACTCTGCTGATATGCAGGACCTTGATCCTTCTGAGGAAGGTGAGCTATTCTCAGATTCGGGCTCCTCGGATGAGATGCCCGGGAGCTGTGATGATTCTGGGCCCGGTTCTTGGGGCCTGTGTGACACAGATGAAATTCTTATTAAGATCTTTGAAGTTTTGTCAATCTCCCCTCCTGGAGAGACTCCCAAGCCTAAGAAGGAGAGTTTCCACACAGCGCCGCCACGCTTGGAGTTCAGGATCATTTCCAGAATCTTATATCCCAAGAATGGGAATCGCCTTGTAAACTTAAAGGGGTCCCAGGGGTCTGGGGTTGGAAGTACCCTTTCCCTCCTGATGTGGTTAATTTCTGGTCGGCACCTCTTGTGGTGGATGCACCGATTATAGGGGTTATTAACCTCCCCTTCATGACGGCTCCTTATTACCGTACCCTTCGGGATGCTGAGGACCGGCGCATTGACAGACTGGCTTCCCACGCCTTCTCTTGTGCAGGGACGGCTCTGCGCCCGGTCTGTGCCGTGGCCATCACTGCGGTGGCCTTACTCCCCAGTCTCTACGTCAGGCCGAGTGGATTGGTCGGCCGGCGGTGTCCCCTGGGAGTTACTGGATGGGTGCTCTGTCACCTCAATCCCTCTTGGTCCCTTATCTGCTATCTCCATTTTTTGGATTCGGTTCAGGCTTGAGCCTCTTCCTTGGCAACAAGTGGACCCCTGGTTACGGGGGCTCTGCCCCCCTTTGCTGACTTCTTACTTTCACCAGGCAGGATTGCAGCTGGTGGGTCCGTTGGTGGCGTATCAGATGATGTCCCTTATATACCGAGCCCTTGGGCTCTTCGGCACAGTAGGTTATTGATCCTACATGGGATTCCAGCACCCCTGGGGCTTGATCTGTGCTCATTCCCCCTTGGTAAGGTGGTTCCTCCTGAGCTGATCATATTCAAGGACCCTGTCAGGGGGCACCCCCTTCTTTGCTTACATCTTCCTGTGAATGGTCACCTTGGGTACCAAGTCTTGCAGGTAGGCGGGGGGGGGGGGGGGGCTTTCTTCCAAAGCCCCCCCGTGGTTCCTAGGTAGGGTTCCTTAGAGGGGCCATCTTACCTACTGGTTGTTGCAACAGGGAGCCTTCCGTTGACTCTATACGGCTGGACTTCTCCTCTTTAGGACCTGTCTATTTGGAGACTCTTGGTTGGTTGAAAGACAATGGTCTGTTTTATTATTGGTCTGGAGCTTGAAGCAGGATGATCCCTCTGGAGGGTTCCTGATCCTGTTCTGGGTGGGGGTCTACGCCCCCTGCTCCTCAGCGGTATTCGCTCCAATAGATGCCTTTCAGTGGCACGTTATGCTATCCTGGTGGTGCTCTGAGAGCCAACTAGGGTGGCTCTGTGGGGACCATGAGTTTTGGTCTCTTACCTGTTGGACGTTCTTGGTTCCCAGGGTTCTAGAGTCTTCACAGCATAGGTTGGGGTTGGCTCCCCATCTAGGTACTCTGAAGGTTCAGGTTCTGTCCTGGCTGTCTTCCTGTAGGAGTCTGGTTCTGTCTTCCTTTTGAGGAATTCTCTTGGGGTTTGCTCATGGGCATCTCCCAAGTAGTTTCTGTGGTTCCTGTTGGGATCCATTTTTCATTCTGTTTGCCCTGCGGATTTTCCCTCGGGACTTATGCTGGATGCTGTCTGAGCTGCTTTGCAGTCGCTTCTCTGGGGGCTCCTGCTCAGTCAGACGTGTGCCTGAGAAGGTGGATCCGATTACTTAGCCTTGGCTCGATCGATATAATATATATATATATATATATATTATATATATTTACCATGCCGTGGTGGTATTCCGTCTTATGCCGGACCTCTGTGCCCAAGTGGTGTTTTATGATCATTGTTAAGTCCTTTTAGTCTAACTATGGACCTTATTCTTAATAATGCTAATGTTAAGGGTTTACATTCCCTCAACAGGTGTTGCAATTTTTCCTGATGGTTTCTTGTCCCTTAGGGGGACTGATGCCCTTGGGGTCTGCGGGCGCCTCCTTTATGTATGCGCCTGATATCGCTTGCTTCCAGGGCCACTGCACCCTTTGGATTGATCTTACTTGGATACCTTCTGGTCCTGAGTAAAGCTTTCGGCTTCTTGCTAATGAAGGGGTCAGTATTCCCGCCTGTTGACGAGTGACCAGTTCTCATTCCCCTTGGGAGAGTTCTAAGTTTTCCACGAGGCGTCTGTTGCCTGTGGGCTGGTTGGGCCGTTACACTGGCCTATTCCTTTAAGGGGGAAGAATCTCCCTTTTTCATTTTATTCCGTTATATTGGTGTTTGGGTACCATTGGCCCTTCAGCACCAGGTTTTTTCTGTTGAATAAGTTACTAGACTGTTGCTTGTCTCTGTTCATACCTTTCAAAGGTCTTGTTATGAGATTGACGTTAGAGCCTCTGCTCATGTCATACCTGGTTGCAAAGTTTTGCAGGTGACAGCGCCTTTACTGTCCGCTGTGCCACCCTACTTTATGGACACTGTTATTGGATGTCCCATGTGTAATTATTATAGATGGAGCAGGACGTGCTGTATGCTTAGAATAATACAATTCTGTGAAATTGGTATTATACGCAAACAGCACGTCCTGCTCCACCCCACCCTGGTTTTACATTTTTCTGGATCCCCTGTATGGTGATTGTTATTAATACTATTGTTACCAGTTGTTGGTTGGTTTCTCCCGGCTTCTTTTCTTACTGCTTTTCAATACTGGGGATTTGTGGGAGGTCCCTGGGTATATGAAGGGCCGGGAAGAGCCTGTTTTTGCATGTCTGCAGTGAACAGCGCCCTCTGGCGGAGTATTACCCATGTGTAATTATTATAGATGGAGCAGGATGTGCTGTATGCGTATAATACCAATTCTACAGGTGAGTATTTCACAGAATTGTATTTTTATGCTGCTAAACCGCGCTTGGAGTTCCCTGCACAGGCACATTTCAACAATCTCGTTTTACAGGAATGGGAAAATCCTAGTAGACTTCCAGGTGTACCTAAAAGATGGGATAAGAGGTATCCCTTTCCCCTGGATACAGCTAAATTATGGTGTTCCCCACCGGAGGTTGAGGCACCAATTCTGGGACTCTGGGATCTCATACCTCTGTGGTGCACTCACCTGATACTACCACCTTAAAAGATGTGGAAGACCGGCGCATTGATCAGCTGGCCGCCCATGGTTTTGCCTGTGCGGGGACCGCGCTGCGTCGTGTGTGTGCATCTGCTATTACAACTGTGGCGATTACAAGATTGATCAGAAGTGCCTTAGAGGGTGGTTCTGCGGCTTTGGTCAGAGATGTATTTAACTGGCTTATGTATTGTATAGAAATTTACTTCATATGTTCTTGCTGCCCTAGAGGATGTCATTACAATGTGTGGCAGAACCTCTACCCTGCTGGTTGCTATACGCCGTTCTGTTTGGCTGCGCCAATGGATGACTGATATTGCTGCTAAGAAGGCTCTTACTGGGGCCCCATTTAAAGGACTGCGCCTTTTTGGAGAACGTCTGGATCTGTTTGCCAAGGAAGGCGAGCTGCCTCAGCGCAAGAAGCCACTCAGGCCCTTTCGGGGGTCCAGAGTTGATCGGTCCCCCTTTTATTCCCCCAGAAGAGGAAGGGGGGCTCCCCCCGCAGGAGGCCGTGGTGAGTCATGGGGCAGAAGCAGAGGACGTGGCAGGCCCAGGCCTTCCTGGGCTTCTAAGCCAAAATCCTCTCCCAAACCACCGCAGGCATGAAGGGGCGCCCTCACCCATCCGGGTGGGGGGGGGGGCGGCTTCGGTTTTTTGCTCACATCTGGAGACGTCTTTTCTCAGACCGGTGGATTCAGGAGGTAGTCTCCTCCGGTTACAAGATAGTTTGCAGCCTGGCCGCCCCCAAGATTCACAAAATCACGGACCCCCTGTCAGCTCAGTGTCTGTGCTTGGCTGTTCAAAATCTACTGGAATTGGGGGTCATTTGCCCAGTTGCTCTGCGGGAAAGGGGCTTGGGCTACTATTCCAATCTTTTCACTGTTCCAAAAAAGGACGGATCAGTCAGGCCTATCCTGGATTTAAAGCTCCTCAACAAATTTGACAGATTCAGGCACTTTCGCATGGAGACTCTGCGTTTTGTCATAAATTCTCTTCGCCCAGGGGACTTCTTGGCCTCTATAGACATCAAAGATGCTTACCTTCATGTGCCAATTTTTGCAGGCCATCAAAAATTTCTCAGGTTCGCAGTGGAAGATCAGCATTACCAGTTTGTGGCTCTGCCATTCGGTCTTACTTCTGCTCCCAGGGTGTTCACCAAGGTGTTGGCAGGAGTAATGGCTCTGCTGCGATCTCAGGGCATTTGCATTCTTCCTTATCTGGACGACATTCTTGTAGCTTCCCAGACTTTGCAACAAGCAGAGTTGGATGTTCAGACGGTGGTATCCACTCTGGAAAAGTTTGGCTGGGTGATCAATCTTCCCTGTCTCCTTCCAGGGTAAAGCTTTTTCTGGGCATGACTCTGGATACCTATCAGGTCAAGGTCTTTCTCCCTCAGCTGAAGATAGAGGGTCTTCAGGCACAAACACAGCTCCTTCTGTCTTGCCCTCATCCGTCCATCAGACAGGCTATGCAGCTGGTGGGTTTGATGGTGTCCAGCTTCGAGGCTGTCCCATACGCTCAGTTTCTCATGAGGCCTCCCCAGGTTCATCTCTTGTCAGTATGGGATCGGGACCCAGGGTCCCTGGATCAGGTATTTGTTCTGTCCCCTCTGGTCAGGCGGTCTCTGTCATGGTGGCTGGACCCAAGGAATCTGCTAGTGGGCAGATCTTTTTTGACTCCCTGCTGGGAGGTGGTCACCACGGATACAAGCCTGACAGGTTGGCGGGGACTTTTGGAGGTCCCTGAAATTCCAGGGGCAGTGGGGTCCTCAGGAAGCCCATGCCCCAATCAACATTCTGGAACTGAGGGCAGAAAGATTAGTGCTTTACCAGCTGATCATGCACCTTCGGGGTCTGGCGGTTCAGATCCGCTCAGACAACAAGACAGCGGTTGCTTACAGCAATCATCAGGGAGGAACCAGGAGCAAGAGGGCTCTCAAGGAAGTATCCCTGATTCTGTCCTGGGCAGAAGACAATGTTCCCTGCATCTCAGCGGTGTACATTCCGGGAGTGGAGAATCTGGAAGCAGACTCTCTGAGCAGGGGGACCTCTCGCATGGGAGAATGGCTCTTTTCCCATAACTGAGCTTTATATTTTGTGTGTGTGGTGTAATGCTTTTACTTGTGTGCTTTGTACTGTCAGGCGTGGGCCGGCCGTTTACGACGGCAATTGATGGTGGGGGAGCTTCTTCCCCTCAGGTACTCGGAGGTGGGGGGGTGTGGCCGGGCGCTCGGCGCGCTCACCGGCCCGCCCTCCCTTGCTCCTTGGCGCCATCGTGGAGCCCAGCCAATTGCTGGGAGCCTCGTTTTCTCGTTCTGGGGAGGGGGGCGGGGCCAGGCGATCCGCGCTGGCTTGCCCTTCTTCTCCCTCCCTTCTGGTTTGTGCTGCTCACGGTCGCCATTGCTCCTGTTTGTGAGTGCCCTTTGGGCCCTTCCTTTATTATTCTTCCTGCGCTGCGTCACTCACCCCCATCAAGGCCTGCTAGCGCTTTGGGGCAGCTTCTCAAGCCTCTTGTTTTTTGCTATGTAGACATTTATGTGTATATATATATATATATATATATATATATATATATATATATATTATTTAGATATTATGTCTGACATGAAGTATGTTTGCTGTGCTGATTGCGCCTTATGGGTCCTTCTATTGTGTCTTTCAGGAGAACTCCCTTTCAAACGTAAAATACGGGGGGTTCTCCCAGTCCTGGGGTCTCTGGGGAATAAATTGGATACTGTTTAAATGCTCCCACTAGGGACTTAAAGGGGCATCCCGGGTAGCTTATCAGCGTAATTCCCTCTGGTCATTGCGACTACCTTAAAATCACCATATGGAAGCTCCACAGGATACCGCGCTCGGGCTCCCTTCGGGACAATCCTGGCTATGTGTGGGATGGGGCGGTTCCCCTTATGGGGGAGAATGTGCTAATTTGCATACCATGTGCGCAACAGGCCATAACGGGGCAGTCGGGGTCCCCAGGCGTCTGGGTCCGTGCCGCCCGTCTCATCTCCTACCCCACTCCGCATTATCTGTACCCCAAGTGACGCTGCCATTAGTGGGGAGTCGCACTCTGATGTATCTGCTAGGCTGGCCAACATCAAGAAAATTATTTCTAGCTCAGTGGGCAGAAAGGCCCCTGCTAAGAGAAGGCATCTGTCACCGGCCGCGCCGGTACTTTACTGGTCTGATTATTCCCCGCTTGAGGAGGGGGAATTGTTTGAGGAATATGATGCTGAGGATCAGCAGTTTTTTTATACTGATGCCGGGCAGGCGGTGGGGGATGCTTTGGATGTCCCCAAAGTCCTGGCCCATCTTTTTGAGGTTCTGGATATTTCTCCGCCAGCGGAGGCCCCTCCGCAGAAGGGGGAATTCTTTGGGATTTCTAAGCCCCGCTTGGAGTTTCCAAATCAGAATCATTTTGAAAGCATGATTCTTAAGGAATGGGAGAAGCCCAGCCGGCTTCCCGGTGTTCCTCAGGGATGGGATAGGAAGTATCCCTTTCCGGTGGACGCGGTTAAGCGCTGGTCGTCCCCTCCCGAGGTCGATGCGCCCGTTCTGGGATTGTCCAACACCTCTGTTGTACATTCTCCAGACGCCACCACTCTTAAAGATGCTGAGGACAAAAGCACTGATCAGATAGCATGCCATGCTTTTGCCAGTGTGGGTTCAGCCTTGCGGCCTGTTTGTGCCTCAGCGCTCGCGACTGTGGCTACCAGGTCCGTGCTTAGGGATCTGTTGAGTGGTTCTCAACATTACCCGCCCAGTAATGAATACGCAGCCCTTAAGCGGTGTGAATTATTTATGACTTTTGTGTTATCTGCTATGGATGACACAATTATTAGGTGTAGTAGAACCTCAACATTGCTGGTGGCTATTCGCCGATCGGTCTGGTTATGCCAGTGGGCGGCTGACATTGCGGCTAAGAAATCACTCACAGCGCTACCCTTCCTGGGTACGCGGCTGTTCGGGGATAAATTGGATTCAGTGGCGAAAGGTGGAAGGTTACCTCGGCGAAAGAAGCAGCGTCGCCCCTTTCGGGGGGCAGGCTCCTTCAATCCTTCCTTTCGCGGTGCCAGAGAAGGCAGAGGCTTTGCCTACTCTAATTTCAGAGGGGATTCCTGGAACAGAGGCAGAGGACGCGCTCGTCCTGGACCTGCCTGGGGTTCCAAGCCCGCTGCCAAGCCAGCTCAGCAATGAAGGGGTGCCCTCACCCTTGCAGGTGGGGGGACGGCTGCGGCACTTTCCAGGTTTGGGCCCGGGAGGTCACAGACAAATGGATCTTGGGTGTCTCGTGGTCTCTTCCGGGTACAAACTGGAGTTCGAGTACCGGCCTCCTCACAGATTCCTCAGATCTCGAGTGCCCTCGGATCCCGGGGCTGCGCAGGGGCTTCTGTGGGCAGTAATAAATCTTCTGGACATGGAGGTCATATGCCCGGTGCCTTTCTCGGAGAAAGGCCGGGGCTATTATTCCAACCTCTTCACGGTTCCCAAAAAGGATGGATCCATAAGACCCATTCTGGATCTGAAGCTTCTTAACAGGTTCATTCGAACCAAGAAGTTCCGCATGGAGACTTTACGCTCAGCCATCCTTTCTCTTCGTCAGGGGGACTTCATGACGTCCATAGACATCAAGGATGCTTACCTTCATGTACCTATCTTCCCAGCACACCAGAGATTTCTCAGGTTTGTGGTGGGAGATCAGCATTTTCAGTTTGTTGCCCTCCCTTTCGGGCTGACCTCGGCACCAAGGGTGTTCACCAAGGTGCTGGCGGGCATAATGGCCCTCCTCAGAGCCCAGGGCATTCGCATTGTGCCGTATCTGGATGACATCCTCATTACGGCATCCTCTCTGTCAGGCGGAGCTAGACACCAGGACGGTGGTGACGATGCTGGAGAGGTTCGGCTGGGTGATCAACCATCCCAAGTCTTCTCTATCCCCGTCAAGGGGGATTTCGTTTCTGGGCATGAATCTGGATACCGTTCAGACCAGGGTGTTCCTACAGTCGAAGGTGCAGATGGTTCAAGATCTGATACGTCTTCTCCTGTCCAACCCTCGCCCGTCTATCCGGCTAGGGATGAGACTGGTGGGATTGATGGTGGCTTCCTTCGAGGCAGTTCCCTTTGCTCAGTTCCACATGAGGTCGCTTCAGCTCCATTTACTGTTGGCTTGGGACAGATGTCCGCTGT
The DNA here is from genome assembly GCA_027917425.1 of Gastrophryne carolinensis. Classification (NCBI taxonomy): domain Eukaryota; kingdom Metazoa; phylum Chordata; class Amphibia; order Anura; family Microhylidae; genus Gastrophryne; species Gastrophryne carolinensis. Next base: position 115,661,810 of record CM051243.1, read on the forward strand.
CATTGGATCAGTCATTTCTGATGTCTCCCCTGGTTCGGCAGTCTCTTCAGTGGTGGCTGGAACCAAGGAATCTTCTGAGGGGCAGGTCTTTTCTGACCCCTTGTTGGGAGACGGTCACCACGGATGCCAGCCTGTCGGGCTGGGGGGGGGTTTCTGGAAGGAACATCAGTTCCAGGGGCCGTGGGGTCCTCGGGAGGCCCACACCCCCATCAATGTCTTGGAGCTGAGAGCTATTCGGTTGGTGCTGTCACGCTTGACGCATCACCTCCAGGGTCTACCGGTTCAGGTTCGATCAGTCAATCGGACTGCAGTCGCTTACATCAATCACCAAGGAGGGACTCGCAGCAGGTGTGCCCTCAGGGAAGTTTCTCTGATTCTTGCATGGGCGGAGAGCAATGTCCCATGCATTTCAGCGGTGTACATTCCGGGTGTGGAGAACACGGAGACGGACTCCCTGAGCAGGGGATTCTCTCGCCGAGGGGAATGGTCTCGCGACCACAAGGTATTCCTGTCCCTTTGTCACAAGTGGGAGATTCCGGAGGTGGATCTCTTTGCCTCACGTCACAATCACAAGCGTCCTGCATTTGTGACTCCGTCTCAGGATCCTCTTCCCTGGCAGCGGACGCCATGTCTCTTGCCTGGAGGGATCTGGGGTCCCTGTACCCATTTCCCCCCTTCTCCATGGTGGGCAAGGTGGTGCGCAAGCTGGCTCAAGAGGGTGCGCCAGCAATTCTGGTGGCCCCAAGGTGGCCAAGACAGGTTTGGTTCGCAGACGTCGTACGGCTGGCGGTAGATCAGTACAGGTTGCCCCTGTTTCCGGATCTGATCACTCAAGGTCAACTTTGTTACCCCAATTTACAAACGCTGGCTTTGACGGCGTGGCTGCTGAAACCTCCATCTTAAAAGAAGGTTTGTCTGGCTGTGATTCAGACACTTGTTAGGGCTAGGAAGAGATCTTCCTCTAACATCTACTACAGGACTTGGAGGTCCTATATTGACTGGTGTGAGGCTAGGGCATTGCCTTGCAGGGTGTTTTCGATCCCTAGGATTTTGGATTTTCTTCAACACGGTCTGGACCTGGGGTTCCAGCTTAGTACCTTGAAAGGGCAGGTCTCTGCCCTGGCGGTCTTCTTTCAAAGGTCCTTTGCTCTTCATCCTTTGGTTAAAATTTTTTTCCAGGGGGTCACTCATGTGCGGCCCCCTCGAAAGCCTTCGTTGCCTGTTTGGGATTTGAATTTGGTTCTGTTGGCCCTCCAGGGGCCTCCTTTTGAGCCGGTGCAGGATGTTGCACTTTCTATGCTCACACAAAAGGTTGCCTTTTTGGTGGCTATCACCTCTGTTTGACGTGTCTCTGAGTTGGCGGCTCTGTCCATTCAGGCCCCTTACTTTGAAAGACACCAGGATAAGGTGGTCTTTCACTTTTAGCCAGATTTTCTTCCTAAGGTGGTTTCTGCCTTCCATCTCAATCAGGATGTGGTTCTTCCTTCCTTGTGTCCTAGCAATGACAAGGAGAGGGTCCTGCATTCTTTGGATGTGGTTCGTTGTGTGAAGTACTATTTGGTGGCTACTTCTTCTTTTCGTAAGATGGACGCCTTGTTCGTGGTGCCCTCCCGGGCCCCGGAAAGGTTTGGCGCCTGCCAAGTCTACCATTAGTAAATGGATACGTCAGGCCATTTTTGGGGCCTATACTGCCAAGGGGAGGGTTCCCCCTTTTCAGATCACTGCTCATTCTACTCGTGCTGTTGGGGCTTCCTGGGCTTTTCAACATCAGGCCTCTGTTGAACAAGTTTGTAAGGCTGCTACTTGGTCTTCTCTTCATACTTTTTCCAAGTTTTTTAAGGTTGATGTGCGGGCCTCAGCGGATGCTGTTTTTGGCCGCAAGGTTCTGCAAGCTGCAGTGGTTTAAATTTGTGCATTATTGCCTTTTTTGGGATCCCCACCCATGTTGGACACTGCTATTGGATGTCCCATATGTCATGAATATTGGAAGCGGGGTGTGTGACATACTTGGAATAATACCATTTTGTGATTACTCACCTGTAAAATGGGTATTATAAGTATGTCACACACCCCGCTTCATCCCGCCCTTATTGTATTTTGGATCCTTTATATGGTGAACCTTTTATTGTAAAATTTTTTGTATTTGACTCTTCCTGGTCCCCTTACTGCTTTCCTATACTGGGGAATGTGTGGGAGGTCCCAGGTATTTATGGACCGGGAGGGGCTTCTTTTTTTCCTGTCATCTCTGCAGAAGTTTGCCCTCTACTGGACATAACGCATATGTCATGAATATTGGAAGCGGGGTGTGTGACATACTTATAATACCCATTTTACAGGTGAGTAATCACAAAATGGTATTTTTATGGAGTTTTACAAGGTTGATGCTAAGGCCTCAGCTGATGCTGCTTTTGGCCGCAAAGTTCTGCAAACGGCAGTGGTTTAGACTGCTTGCTGTTGCTTTTGGGGATACCACCCTACGTTATGGACACTGCTATTGGATGTCCCATGAGTAAGGATATCATTCGGAACGGGACAGGATGTACACTAAGAATAATACAATTCTGTGATTACTCACCTGTAGAATTGATATTATAAGTGTACATCCCGTCCCGTTCCGCCCCACCCTTGTTGTTCTTGTTACCTTTTTATGGTGATTGTTGGTTATTTTCTCCCAGCTTTTGTTAACTGCTTTTTAAATACTGGGGTTCTGTGGGAGGTGCCTCGGTTATATGGGCTGGGAGGAGCCACTTTTTTTGCTCTGCAGTCACGTGACATCTGAAGATGATTAACTCATGAGTAAGGATATCTTTCGGAACGGGACGGGATGTACACTCACAATTCTGTGATTACTCACTTGTAGAATTGATATATTTTTTTTTTCAGCAGTGTTTGGGCTTTAACATAAAAAGTCTTGTTTGTAATTTTGTGCTTTCTCAATATTTTTGGGTGAAATATGTTGAAAAAAAATGATTAAAAAATGTATGTTTTTCAAGAAAATAATATTGTGTGTAAAAGCCCCATTCCTCTTGTTTTACAACTAAACAACATATGTGTCTGTCTGTAGCTCCCTGTTCCCGGCTAGGAGACACCCCAAATTTAATAGTGCTTTATGAGATTTTCAAATAAAATATAACAATGTGCACTATCAAGAATTAAACACTTAAAAGTTAAAAAAACAAAACAAATTAGGGATCCCCCTTCCCAGTAAAACCAGCTGGGGCTCCAGCTATAGGCTGGTAGACCAGGGCTGGGAGACTGTCTAGGCAAGCCCCCGGCCCTAAGGGCTACAAGGCCTCATAGCTCTTCTGCACCCCCCTAGACTGGAGATGTGGGTGTTGGGGTTGCCGTAAGCGACCTTTTATACCCGCAGAGAGAGACAACATAATCTCGATTGTCATAAAAAGTGCCCTTCTCTGCGACGGCTGGTTAGCTGGAAGAAGCCGCTGCATGGGGCATGGGCATTTCTTGTCCCTTCAACTCCGGGGCACCACCATCAGCAACGTGTGGGTTATCCTCAGCTGTAGGCGGGGAATACAAGAAGAACAAACTAAGCTCTTCCCTGCATATATTGCAGGCTGTGGACAGACACCCCCAGTTCTTTTCTTGCAGCTGATGGGACTGTGAAGAGATTCAGAATTTTATTTCCAGTTTTGTTGCTTTGACAGTGCTGATCGGGAACGGGGGCTTTGACTGTGTCTGCCTCCCAGGCCCTCACCCTCTGCACTTTCCTGGAGACCCCGCTTGGATGCCTGAAGTCGGTCTTTAAACCTATAGCGTGGGACAGCGCAATGTGAGGGGAACGCCCACGGGTTGGGTAAGCACGCTTGGCCGGTTTTGGTTTGGATCTTTTGAGGCCATCTGAATAGTTTTGTTTGGGTGATGACATTGCTGGAACAGGAAAGTATCTCGTCCCTTCCATTCCGGGGTACTACCAGTAGCAACGCGTGAGTTAATCTAAGTCGTAGGTAGGCACTGCAAAATAAAAAAAAAACTAGCTCCTCCCGGCCTGTATAGGGCAGGCTGTGGCATGATCTCCTCAGTTCTTTTCTTGCAGTAGCAAGGGACTGTGAAGGAGCAGAGTTTGGGCTCCGGCTTGTCTGTCTCCCAGCCCTTTACCAGCTCTAGCGTTCCTGGGGACCCCTGCTAGATGCCTGAAGTCTGTTCCTAAGCCGATAGCGATGGATCGTGCAGAGCGAGGGGAGCGTGCATGGGTCCAGGTAAGCAAGTCGGGACCCTCCGGCTAGGTCTGAGCCCCGAAGATGCCTATGACACCCTGCAGGAGACGCAGTCTGCTACCCAAGGGCTGTGGGGGGCGGCTGAGCTAGGGGACAGGCTCCCTGCTATTAGTGTGTTTGGTTCTTTCTACTGGGCAGCCATGCTGGTCAGAGCTCATTCAGAGCTTGGCTGCCAGTGTTTGGGGTGTAGGCGCCCTCACCAAGACCACATTTGCAATGTCAAAAATCTCCGTCCCCTTCTCCTTACCAGCAGCACGAGGCACCACCATCTTGTGTTGTGCCCGGCGGTCCCTGCTGCATCTCCAGATCGTTACTTGCCAGCTCCTGCACTGCTTCCGGGTTCTCCTGAGCTGAGGATCGACTCCAGGGTGGGTGCCACCCCACGGTTTTCCCTGGTCAGGTAGGGCCCTTTTTTATCTTCTCGGGTCACCAACAATACCTACGCTTACCGACGCTTCACTACAATTTGTGACACTGCTGTTCGGACTCTTTACTGCCCCACACGTGTTTGCAAAAGTCTTGGCAGTGGTGATGGCACTCCTGCACACCACCCTGTACCTGGACGACATGTTTCAAGCCCTCTGCGCCCGGTGGGGAGTGCCGGAGGTGGACCTCTTCGCATCTCGGCACAATTAGAAGGTCCAGGGTGTGAGACTCCCTGGCCCTGGCAGTACGCACACTGGCCCTTTCCTGGTCGGGGTACAGCCTGCTCTACCCTTTCCCGTCACTGCTACTTCTGGGTCATGTGATAAAGGTCAACTGCAAGCAGATTCCTATGCTCCTGATTGCCCCATACTGGCCCAGAAGGGTGTGGTTTGTGGATCTGGTCAACCTGGCAGTGGAGCCCCCGTGGCAACTCTCCAAGCACCCATATCTTCTGCAACAGCGTCCTCTGTGGCACCCCAATTCTCCAGAGCTATTTTTAGCCGCTTGGCTGTTGAAACCATCATATAAAGAAAGGGGGTTGTCCGAGCATGAAAACAGTCATCCTCTAGAATTTACTATAGTACTTGGAGGGCCTTTGTGTCTTGGTGCAAATCTAAGGGCCACTTCTGTAGGAGGTTCTTGATACCCAAAATGTTGGAGTTCCTCCAGCAAGGAATCGACGTTGGCCTACATCCCAGCACTCTTAAGGGCTAGGTCTCGGCCTTGTCCATTTTTTTTTTTTTCCAATGGACTATCGCGGAGCCTAGATTAGTCTGCACTTTCATGCAGGGCCCTGCGCATGTTTGGCCTCTGCGGCTGTTGATTAGTCCCGCCTTGGGATCTCGATCACTTCAATGGGAGCGGCCGTGAAAGACACACCTCCCTCCCTATTAAGGAGCACCAAACTATATCCAAAACTATTATTCAAAATTTATTGTTACATATCAATTAATAAAATACACATATACAAAATAACACATAATCACAAGACAATTAAAAACAATTACAAGGTCCCAATTCATATACTTATTCCAATATATCTCTCAAACCCCCAAACCTGGGGAGTACAATATAACTATTAATTGTGATGCAGACAAAACTCCTGTCCTGTATATAAGAAGATAAGTAGAAAGCGGGCAGTGGACTCCTAAAAATAAAATACTGGGGTCTGTGTATGCAGGGGTAGACTACCTCTGCACCCACTTACCCCAGTATCTGTGCCGGCACTCTAAGGACCCAATATAGGGTCTCTACTATATACTATAATCCTATCCCCTGTACAAAACACAAAAAGTGAAATAAAAAATGAAGCAATAATATCAAATACACTGTGCAATATACGTGAATAAAAGTGCTTAAGTGCTATATTAATATATCAATCCAACCTATATACAGCTAATAAGTCTAAATAAAACCAGTATCTCAAGCTAATAAATATACCCAAATAAATAAATAAATAAATGAAGAATAAATAATAAGTGATGAAAAACTATACATTCAATGAATCAAAATGCCAGGTGGTGTAAAATACACAAAGAGATCAAGAGGCACAATTAAATGTGTCTGAATAATAGGCAAATGCCATATTGCCAATGCCCAAAGTTAATCATGTAAGAGAAGCATGTCAACCAAGCATCACAGAAAAGGGACCGCAACAAACCCGGCCACCCGCGCCCGCCGCCCCCGTGCGGCTTCAGAAGGGTGAAGGTCCTCAAGCCGCTCTGGAAGGGGTGCCAGCAATTCTGGTGGCCCCCAGGTGGCCAAGAAGAGTGTGGTTCGCAGACGTGGTGCAGCTGGCAGTAGATCAGTACACTCTGCCCGTGGTGCCAGACCTGCTCACTCAGGGTCCCTTACGCCATCCCAATTTGCAAACTGTGGCGTTGACGGCCTGGCTGCTGAAACCTCCATCTTGATGGAGAAGGGTCTGTCTTCCTTGGTTGTGGATACCTTGATTAAGGCTAGGAAGAAGTCTTCTTCTTCTATTTATTACAGGGTTTGGCGTGCTTACATTGACTGGTGTGAGTCTAAGTCTCTTCCCTGTCGTGTCTTCTCTATTCCCAGGATCCTAGAGTTTCTACAGCATGGGTTGGAGATGGGGCTCCAACTTAGTACTCTAAAAGGTCAGGTTTCTGCCCTGTCTGTTTTCTTCCAGAAGTCCTTTGCTCAGCACTCTCTGATTAGGACTTTTTCCAGGGGGTGACTCATGTGCGTCCCCCACGTAAGACTATGGGGCCTGTTAGGGATTTGAACCTGGTTTTGTCAGCCTTGCAAGGTGCTCATTTTGAACCTGTGCAGGATGCTTCCCTGGCCATCCTTACTCTCAAGGTTGTTTTTCTGGTGGCTATCACTTCTGTTAGGCGTGTGTCTGAGTTGGCGGCGCTCTCCATTCAGCCCCCCTACTATGAGAGACACCAGGACAAGTTGGTGTTTCGCTTCAAGCAAGATTTTCTGCCTAAGGTAGTGTCTGCCTTTCATTTGAATCAGGACATTGTTCTCCCTTCATTGTGCCCTAATCCTAGTAATGCTAAGGAGAGGGATTTGTATTCTTTGGATGTGGTTAGGTGTCTGAAGTATCTATCTGGTGGCTACTGCACCTTTCAGAAAGACTGATGCTCTTTTTGTAGTCCCTTCTGGTCCTAGGAAGGGTTTGGCTCCTGCCAAGTCTACTATCAGCAAATGGATCTGTCAGGCTGTGATTCAGGCCTATTCTGCTGAGGGGAAGAATCCTCCCTTCCGGCTTACTGCTCATTCTACTCGTGCTATTGGTGCTTCTTGGGCTTTTCAGCACCAGGCTTCTGTTGAGCAAGTTTGCAAGGACGCTACTTGGTCTTCTGTTCATACCTTTTCAAAGTTTGATGTTAGGGTCTCAGCTGATGCTGCTTTTGACCGAAAGATTTTGTAGGCGGCAGTGGTCTAAACTGTCTGCTGTTAGCTTTGGGGATCCCTACTTTATGGACACTGCTATTGGATGTCCCAAGTGTAAGTATTATATTTGGAGCAGGAGGTACTGTATACTAAGAATAATACAATTATGTGATTACTCACTTGTAGAATTGGTATTATGAGTATACAGTACTTCCTGCTCCATCCCACCCTTGGTTTTTGCATTGTCTTGGATCCCGTGTATGGTGATTGTTATAGTTACTAGTTTGGGTTGTTTAATTCTCCTGGCTTCTCGTTTGCTTTTCAATGCTGGGTATTTGTGGGAGGTCCCTGGGTATTTGAGGGGTCGGGAGAAGCCTGTTTTCGATGTCTTTACAGTCCAGCGCCATCTGGCGCAGTAATACCCAAGTGTAAGTATTCTATCTGGAGCAGGACGTACTGTATACTCATAATACCAATTCTACAGGTGAGTAATCACAGAATTGTATTATTCTTAGTATACAGTACCTCCTGCTCCAAATATAATACTTACTCTTGGGACATCCAATAGCAGTGTCCATAAAGTAGGGTGGGATCCCCAAAGCTAACAGCAGACAGTTTAGACCAATGCTGCCTACAAAACCTTTCGGCCAAAAGCAGCATCAACTGAGACCCTAACATCAACCTTGTAAAATTTTGAAAAGAATTGTATTTTAACACACCAGTTGATGTACATTGCTAAGGTAAACGCATTGTTGCTAGGGGAAACTGATTTATTTTATAATACAGAATTGCAAGAAAAAAAAAAAATAACAACAGGTAAGCTTAGCGCATTGATTACATCATTTTGGCACACAATAATGGAAAATGCTTGGAACAAAACTCCAACAGAGGTAGTTGAAAAATCAACAATAAGTACATTTTAACATGCCTAGGATAAGCACACATCTATCCTAAGATAAAGAGAACATAGGCACATAAGGGCAGACTAGATGGACCATATTGTCTCCTTCTATCATCAACCTTCTATGATTCTGTGAGTTCTAGAATAAGCCCCAATGGCTTTTGTAACCCTTTTTTGGTTCGGGTAAGGTCCATCAGAAGCTTGAATTTCATTTTGATTTGTTTATAAAAAGTCCAGTATCTAACCAAACTTACAACATGGGATCTAATTGTGCACTTCTTAAATTATCAAAACTATTGTTAGGATTTTAGCCCACTCACAGTACCCAAAGAACCAATGGGGATATTAGCAGATCTCAGTGCTGACCAAAAAGAGAGCCTGTAATGCATTTTAAATAAATTGAATACAATTGATGTTATTGTAAGTATGCAGCACGTCCTGCTCCAGATAATGATTAACAGATGGAATTACCTCCGCCAGAGGGCGCTGGACTGCAGAGATGGCAAAAAGAGGCCCCTCCTGGTCCCATATATACCCGGGACCTCCCATAAATTCCCCAGTTTCTTCTCTGCAGTCGGCTGCGAAGGACAAGAATGATGGCTTCTCTGTTCGCAGGTGAGCAGGGCTTATCAGCCCGTGGCCCTGTAGGACTATTCCCACCCGTTCCATCTCTTCATTTATGCCTCCCAGCTTTGGCTGCGCTGGTCGTGTGATGGTAGGCTGCACCTTGATAGGTGTTTTTTAGTAGCCTTGCTCCAACCGCAGTCCCCCATCAAAGGGTAGGCGGTGCAGGCTTATGGTGAGCCTGATTTGGGATGCCCCTTCCGCCCCTCGTCCCCCCACCCTGGTCCTCGGTGGGTCTCTGCTAGCTGACCGCCACCCCCCCTCCCTTTCGCTGTCCAGTTAGTTGGGGGGGGGGGGGGGTTGCGTGTGTGTGTATATGTGCTTTTTGTTTGCATGTTTTGCTTTCACTGCTCTCAGGGCTCCACGCCCGAGCTGTTGCTGTGTCAGTTTGTACTGGTTTAAAATTGCCGCCGCTGACGCACGCGCCTTGCGGCATTCCGTGGTCAGCGGCCACGTCACCGCAGGCGCTGCTGCGTGCCTATTGGCTGGACTAGTCACACGTTTTTGCCGTCGCGCTTTTCTTGGGGGCGGAGCTTATCGGGCGGCGCGCTCCGCGTCATTCTGTCCTGCGGCCCGCCCCTTGAGGTACCCAACGCCATTTTGGTCTCTTCCTCCGGCGTGACCTGTGACTCCCCACCGCGGTCCGTGAGTGCCCCTGCGGGCTTATGTCTTGTCATGTATTTTTTATTGTATGCTTATGGGTTGTCATTGTTTGTGTCTTTCAGGCGGGAAAATTGTATACAGGTTTCTCCCCGTCCTACCCCACTCTATTAGTTGCTAAAACTTTAGAGGCCTGATTAGTAAAATCCTCCCACTTCCCTGGCGGACCTTTGGGGCATCCCGGGTTGCTTTTACAGCGTAATCCCTATTGGCCCACTATAATCACCATATGGAGGCTTCACAAGATATTGTGCTCGGGGTCCCCTTGGGACAAGCCCGGCTGTGTGTGGCGTGTGAAGCATCCCCTGTAAGTGATGATGTGCGGGTCTGTGTACCCTGCGCCCAGCAGGCGCTTGCACTGCATTCTGGGCTATCGGTGACTGGGCCTGTCTCCACCTATTCCCACTCGCCTGAATTTGACTCCCAGTGAGCTGAACACTAGTGGGGAGTCTCAATCTGGTGTGTCTTCTAGGCTGGCTAACATTGAGAGGTTGATTGCTAGCTCTGGGGCCTGTAAGGCCCCGGCTAAGAGGCGGCATGTGGCGCCTGGTGTGTCTGGAAACTGAGGATTTTCTGGACATGACTGACTATACCCCCCTTGAAGAGGGGGAATTGTTCTCGGATTCAGAGCTGTCTGATGATCAGCATTACAGTGGTTATGACCCTGGCTCTGATCCCTGGGATGCTGATAAAACCAATAGACTTTTGACTCAGATTTTTGAAGTGCTCTCTATTTCCCTTCCTGCTGCTGCTCCCAAACAGCAGGGGGAATTGTTTAATACTGCTAAGCCACGTTTGGAATTTCCAGAACAGGCCCATTTCAATAATCTTGTTCTCAAAGAGTGGGAGCATCCCAGCCGGCTTCCCGGAATCCCTAGGGGCTGGGATAAAAGGTATCCCTTTCCCACCGAAGTGGTTAAATGTTGGTCAACCCCCCCGGAAGTGGATGCACCACTTCTGTCTTGCATTCCCCTGATTCCACTACCCTGAAGGATAGTGAGGACAGGTGAATTGACCAGTTGGCTTCCCATGCCTTTGCCTGTGTGGAATCTGCATTGCGCCCTGTCTGTGCTTCTGCTATTACTGCTGTGGCTATCAGGACTCTCCTCAAGGGTCTGCTGGAAAATGCCCCTGATGATGCTTCTAGTGCCGAATTCAGGGCCTTGTCACATTGTGAGATTTTTATTGCTTATATCCTTTCTGCTCTAGATGACACCATTAGGATGAGTAGTAGAACCTCAGCCTTGGTGGTTGCTATACGCCGCTCTGTTTGGCTGCGCCAGTGTGCAGCTGACAACGCTGCTAAGAAGGCTCTCACGGGGCTCCCCTTTAAGGGCCTGCGCCTATTTGGTGATTGCTTGGACCTGTTTGCTAAGGGAGGTAAGTTGCCCCAGCATAAGAAACAGCCGCGGCCCTTTCGGGGTTCAGGCGCCTTTACCCCCTCCTTCCGGGAGGTCTGGGAGAGGGGTATCCTTTGTGGGGCACAGGGGTGACTTCTGGAGCAGAGGCAGAGGACGTGCCCGGCCAGGAGCCTCCTGGGGCTCTAAACCCAAGTCTGCCACCGAGCCCGTTCAGCCATGAAGGGGCGCCCTCACCCATCCGGGTGGGGGGACGGCTGAGGCTCTTTGCTCATGTCTGGAGACAACAGGTCTCAGACCGATGGATTCTAGAGGTGGTGTCCTCCGGCTACAAGATAGAGTTCGCTGCCTGGCCGCCCCCAAGATTCCTCAGGTCCCGGATCCCTCAAAATCTCCTGGCAGCTCAGGATCTGTTTCTGGCTGTGCAAAACCTTCTGGACATGGGGGGGTCATCTGTCAAGTCCTCTTTGGGAAAGAGGTCAGGGCTATTATTCCAATCTTTTCACAGTGCCCAAAAGGGATGGCTCAATCAGGCCCATCCTGGACTTAAAACTTCTCAACAAATTTGTCAGAACCAGGCACTTTCGCATGGAGACCCTGCGCTCAGCTGTCGGCTTGTTGCGCCCAGGGGACTTCATGACCTCCATAGACATCAAGGATGCATACCTTTATGTTCCAGTCTTCCCAGGGCATCAGAAATTTCTCAGGTTCGTGCTGGAAGACCAGCATTACCAATTTGTAGCTCTGCCCTTCAGTCTCACCTCGGCTCCCAGAGTGTTCACCAAGGTGCTGGCAGGTGTTATGGCTCTCCTCAGAGCTCAGGGCATTCGCATTCTTCCATATTTGGACGACCTTCTCATCACTTGTCGGTCTCTCCATCAGGCAGAACGGGATATCCAGCGGGTGATGACCATTCTGGAGTAGTTCGGCTGGGTGATCAATCACCCCAAATCTTCCCTATCCCCATCTCTGGTGACTTCCTTCCTGGGCATGAATCTGGATACTGTTCAGGCCAGGATCTTTCTTCCTCAGCAGAAGGTGGACTCTCTGCAAGCTCTAGTTCACTCCCTTCTCTCATGCCCTCACCCCTCCATCCGGCAGGGGATGCAGCTAGTGGGGCAGATGGTGTCCTGCTTCAAGGTGGTTCCCTATGCGCAGTTTCACATGAGACCTCTTTAACTCCATCTCCTATCAGTCTGGGACAAGGTCTCTCAGCAGCGAAGTCTTCCAATCCCTGTGTCTCCGTTGGGGGATGCCGGACGTGGATCTGTTTGTATCTCGCCACAACCACAAGCTCCCAGTCTTTGTCTCTCTGTCCCAGGATCCCCTGGCCGTGGCCGTGGATGCTCTGACTCTATCCTAGCAGGGGTTCCGTCTCCTGTATCTGTTTCCTCCATTCCCCCTGCTGGGCAGGGTTCTGCGCAAGTTGGTTCAAGAAAGGGTGCCAGCAATTCTGGATGCCCCCCGCTGGACAAGACAGATGTGGTTCGCAGACATTGTACAGTTAGCAGTAGATCAGTACGCTCTGCCCATGGTCCCGGACCTTCTCACTCAGGGACGGCTTTGCCATCCCAATTTACAAACGCTGGCTTTGATGGCCTGGCTGCTGAAACCTCCATCTTGATGGAAGAAGGGCCTTCTGTCTCTGTAGTCAATACCTTGATCAAGGCTAGGAAGAAATCCTCCTCCTCCATTTACTATAGGATTTGGTGGGCCTACATTGACTGGTGTGAGTCTAAGGTCCTTCCCTGTCATGTGTTTTCCATCCCTAGGATCCTGGAGTTCCTTCAACATGGTTTGGATCTGGGACTTAGCACTCTCAAGTGTCACGTATCTGCCTTGGCTGTTTTCTTCCAGAGGTCTTTCGCTCAACATCCTCTTGTCAAGACCTTCTTCCAGGGGGTTGCTCATGTGCGTCCCCTACGTAAGCCTCTGTTGCCAGTCTGGGATTAGAACTTGGTTTTGTCTGCCCTTTAGGGCCCTCCATTTGAGCCTGTGCAGAGGCTGCTCTGTCTATTCTTACTCTTAAGGTTGCCTTTTTAGTGGCTATTACCTCTGTCAGGCGGGTTTCGGGGTTGGCGGGCTTTTCTATTCAGGCCCCCTACTTTGAGAGACATCAGGACAAGGTGGTTTTCAGATTTAAACCGGATTTCTTGCCTAAGGTTGTCTCTGCCTTCCAACTTAATCAGGACATTGTGCTTCCTTCCTTGTGCCCTAATCTTAGTAACTCCAAGGAGAGGGCCTTGCATTCCCTGGACATTGTCAGGAATTTGAAGTTTTACCTGGTGGCTACTTCGCCCTTCAGGAAGACTGATGCTTTGTTTGTGGTACCTTCCGGTCCCAAGAAGGGTTTGGCTCCTGCTAAGTCTACTATTAGCAAGTGGATTCGTCAGGCCATTTTTAGGGCCTATTCTGCTAGGGGAAAGGAGCCTCCTTTCCGTGTTACGGCTCATTCTACCCGTGCTGTTGGGGCTTCCTGGGCCTTTCAGCACCAGGCTTCTGTTGAACAAGTTTGTAAGGCTGCTACTTGGTCTTCTGTTCATACCTTTTCCAAGTTTGATGTTCGGGCCTCAGCTGATACTGTTTTTGGCCGCAAAGTTCTGCAGGCGGCAGTGGTTTGAACTGCACGTAGTTGCTTTTGGGGATCCCACCCTATATACGGACACTGCTATTGGATGTCCCATCTGTTATGAATCATTATCTGGAGCAGGACGTGCTGCATACTTAGAATAATACAATTCTGTGATTACTCACCTTGTAGAATTGGTATTATAAGTATGTAGCACGTCCTGCTCCACCCCACCCTGATTGCTTTATCTTGGATCCTCTGTACGGTGATTGTTATCCTTGTTAAACCGGACCTTCAGCGTGATTTAATGAAAAGACCAAACTCTTAAAAAAACTATTCCCCAGCATCTAAAATTAATATATTTTACGTTTTTAGTCACTAACTTATTATTTTTTCCCCCACTGGGCTGCAACTCTGTTCAGGAATTTAGGATACGGGTGCCGCCATCTTGACTCAGAAGCATCACACTTACTGATGAGAGGAGAGCAGGATAAAGTACAGGGGGGCGGGTTATAGATGTGCTTTGCCCAGACAGAGCAGAGCTGGGGTCAGGTAACGGTCAGCAGTCCCAGAATGCTGAGCAGCAGTCAGGAGGCACTTCCTGTTTGCAGGTTGCCTGATAAGATGGCGGCTTCCATAAGCCACCATCTTGGATGTTTAAAGGCTCATAACATGCAGTAGATGCAGGTAGGATGATTTTTAATGTGGACAATCTGTATGTACAGGGTGTGGGAAACATATAAGATAGACTCTTATTCAGAGTGAAGGTCCGCTTTAAGTTGTTACTGGTTATTTGCCCTTCCTGGTTCTCCTTACTGCTTTTCAAAACTGGGGAATTTGTGGGAGGTCCCGGGTATATATGGGACCGGGAAGGGCCTCTTTTTGCCATCTCTGCAGTCCAGCGCCCTCTGGTGGAGGTAATTCCATCTGTTATTAATCATTATCTGGAGCAGGACGTGCTGCATACTTATAATACCAATTCTACAAGGTGAGTAATCACAGAATTGTATTTTTACTGCCCATGGAAGTGCTGGATTTTCCAAACTGCAAGTGTAATATCCACACTCAGGCCGATTTTTTTTTTCTAGTCTCGCGCAGCTCGACAGCTACTTGAGCGGATCCAGTGCTCAAGTATGGATTCCAGGCTTGAGGCCATCAAGGAACTGGCTAAACTATCTGCAGACACTACTTTTGCAACGGAGTTCATCAATATGGATGGAGTGACTATCCTAACCAGACTGGTTGAAGGTGGTACAAAGCTGTTATCACAGTACGTATCACATTTTTGCAAAGACTTCTGTTAATATATTGTAAACCTTATATTTAAGCGCCAGACACGAGAGGGACCGATTGTGAGCCTTTCCTCGGTCTCCTTGCTTATCCTAAGCTCATAAGGGCTCATCCCTCTCTCGTATCTTGTTTCCAAACCATTTACTTCAAGGTAGACCAGGACCCTGGGGCACAACATGTGTCCAAACTCTTGCCCCTCTCAGGAACATGAGACTTTAATGGTGTGTCTGCAGGGATCTCTTTTATCATAACACAACATATCAAAATCACCACTGGTGCTGCACATTACAAAGGGTACACTATTGTTATAGGATAGTGGGGATATCTCTGTAGCTATACCAAAACAAATTCTGCTGAAGTATGCTCCCAGTGGGGCTTTGACACATGCTGTGCTCCAATATATTGGTCCGCTTTAAATGTTTGCAGTGTATTGTAATTACCATATTTTT
Organism: Gastrophryne carolinensis; assembly: GCA_027917425.1. Classification (NCBI taxonomy): domain Eukaryota; kingdom Metazoa; phylum Chordata; class Amphibia; order Anura; family Microhylidae; genus Gastrophryne; species Gastrophryne carolinensis. The sequence continues at coordinate 115,677,187 of CM051243.1, forward strand.
CACACTATGAGACACGCCTGACTATTCTGAGATAAATGTTAAAATATCCCCCATCACCCCATAACAGGCAGTGTGCAGAATATCCATACCCCCCACCCCCCGATTATAGGCAGTGTGGCAGAATATCCCCAAATACCCTCCAAAATGGCTCCATTATAGGCAATGTGGCAGAATATCCCTCCCAAATCCCCCACTATAGGCAGTGTGGCATAATATCCCCCCAACCTCCCTTCCCGTTATAGGTAGTGTGGCAAAATATCCCCTCCAAATCCCCTACATTTTAGGCAGTGTAACAGAATCCCCCCCATTACGGGCAGTGTGGCAAATGACCCACCCCCCCCCCCCCCCATGGCCTGCGGGCAGCATACATTAAAAACTAAGAACTCTGGCCACATGCCATGTCTGCCCAAGGTAAGGGTGTAGCGTCATCTGCCAGGGATTAGTTACCCTGCACCTTACAGGCCGCCTACCGCTCCTCCAGTGTTCTGTCGCGGTTATGTAAGTTGTGTAAATAAAAAAAAATATATATATATATATATATATATGCCTGTCCCGGCTAGGTTCAACATCAAAAGATACATGTCTCTCCCCTGTTGTAAAAAAGCCATAGCTAAATTTTTATCTAGCCTGTGTGAGTCACAGCCAGAATGTTGCTTCTGTCTCTTTGTCAGCTTTTTCTTTTTAGTTTTTTTTTTTTCTCAGCATACTGACAAAAGTTAAATGCATGCAACAGGGTTTTTTTGCTGGCAGTGTACGTTGCAATAAAAAAAAATAAAGCGAAATACAGGTATCTGTATCTACCGATACCGTTTGTACCGTTTTCTAGAAAAATATTATGTGAAAACGTTTACAAAATATAATTCAGTTATTTTTTTACGGATTGTACCAAAAATAATGTGAAAGCTTTGAATAACAAAAATTTCTTGTCAAAGCTGAATACTAGTCACAAGCTACCCCCCCCCCCCCTCACCATCCTTCCACCCTAACCGAGTGCTGTGGCAGGACATGGGAGGGGGCTTGCAAAGAAAGAAACCTTCTACCTGACCCTCCGGCCAGCTCCGCTCCTCCAGCGTTCTGGATCCTGGGCGACACCATCTAGCCTGAGAGTACAGAGCTGCGGCTTATTCAAGTGAATGAGTGACAGGAGCGTGTGTGAACTTTGGGGATGCCGCTCTGTGTCATTCTCAGCTGCTGCCATCCAAGACCGGGTAGAGCGTCGCTGGCCCAAGGTTCAGGTAAGGGTTTTTTCCTTTGACAAAAAAAAAATATATAATTGTTTAGGGAAACATTGTGCAACCAGTGAATTCCTTTTGGGCTTGTGTCCCAAAAAACTGTGCCCACGACGACGCCTGGTACGCCTAGAAGATTTGAGAATATATTTCAAATGTAAAGGGTTGTTTTCCTTGAAAACCTTAAAGTGCACATAGTAGTTCCCTGGACATTCCTTCAAAAATCACAGTTAAACATGTATAGTGAAAAATGGCCCGGCAACAGTGACAAAATCTCTAGGTAGGCTCGCGGTTAAAGGGGACGAGCTAAGTACTTTAGTGAACAGATACCAGATGGCTAAGACAGTAGTGCTGAATCATCAGTTTTGTGTGATCGTTTGTGTCCTGTAGATGCTAATACAGGAGTAAATACAAGAATTAGTTTATTCTAATTTATACGTTTGGAAAATATGTTACTCATATGGCATGTAGGCATTAGGTGATTTCCCACTCTGTTTCCTTTTGTTCACAGTTATAGTGAGATGTTGGCCTTTACCCTGACAGCCTTTCTGGAGTTGATGGACCATGGTATTGTCTCCTGGGACATGATGTCTCTTACCTTTATAAAACAGGTGAGTTTGAGTTGTCCTTTAATTGAAAACAAAATACTATGTATGGAATTCTTTAAAAGCTGCCTGTAATGTCTCCATTCAACTGGGTACATATCACTAAAGGCACCGTCACACCAGCCCCCATCCCCCTAACATGCTGCACACGCTGCTGTGCCTTATTATTATTTCAAATACATTTAGTGGTTCAGCGGGCCCTTTTAACATCATTGTGCAGTGTATCTTACAATGTACAGTATTACACAGCTGCTTCCAACAAGGTTTATCAAAAGCTGCTGGTTCAGTTTGATAGACCGTAAGTTTTACAATGCAGGGAGGCTGAGGGGAGCCCCAGAGGAGGGGACCACCTGATTAGAAGCAGTCTTTCCACATGCTGCTGGGTGGGAGTGGGAGAGTGCAGGGACTGGGCGACAGGAGAGCTCCATGATCGTTGATGACCATTACAAGTGATTGGACAGATAGTACTTCCCTGTTTCCCGATTCAGTGTGTTCCCTGCTACTCTATTCAGTGTGCAGAAGCATGAACTGTGTGAATAGCTTGCACTCCCTTCACTCCCTGCTCCAACTCTGACAGCAAGAGAGAGAGCAAGACCAGCATAAGCAGGATATCCAACCTGAAATATCTATCTACAGCTGCCTATGATGCCTTCTGGGTTTCTATATACTGTATATCTGCACATGCAGTACCGGTGCATATTTAGGAGGACTGTATGATCACAAATGAAGCATCTTCTAATGTCCCTCCCCTCCAAGTGAAGCCATTTGAGCTAAATAAAGTTTCCATGTTTTCTGAGCTTCTTTGGGACGCTGAGTCACCACAGTTTCAGCACCCAATCCCAACAGCAGAGCATTGAAAACCATCTGAAATCTCCTCTGCTCTAAGACAGCGATTATTTTAAGTGTATGCAGCTTCTGGGGCTGATGGTAGCTTCATTGGAGTCAGTGCCATTTTCATACCAGGTCAGTTCAACTAACATTAGTGGTTGGGTGGGGTTGGTTAATAAAATGATCCGGCTCCAGGTATCCGTGAGACTGGACTTCATCGATGGCTCAAAAAGATGGCTATGTTGAGGGAGAAGATTTTTTTTTTTCCAGATACGCTGGATCATTGTGTCAGTGGATGTCTTCCTGTTTGGCCGGGGGCAGTGTAATACAGCACAAAGCTATGAAGTTGTCACACATGAGTGATCTACAGGGAGTCCTGTCAGGTTTCTGTGTGACATCAGGGAGATACCAGAAGCAGGACAGTAATGCAAGAAGTGATCAGGATACAGCATCTCAGGGATTCACATTCCTGGAGTGGATTGTGCAAGTGGGCCGTCCCAGTGGGAAAACGGTGGATGAGGGCAAATATCATTTGAAGCAGGAATTATCAATCTGTGCAACAGATGAGCTATTCCAGGTATAGAGTTTGGTCAGTCTGGTTTATGCATTTCCTCCATTGCCACATCTTCAACAGTTACTGAAAATGGTCAAATTAGAAGGCTTCCCAACAATCTCGGTAGTCCCAATGTGGTAAGATTCGATTAGGGTCACCAAACGGACTCCAGGCTGCCCACATCTTCTGTTGTAGGGTCGGGTGTGGCACCATAACCTATAGTCGCTGACTTTGATGGCATGGCCATTGAGTCCTTAAGAAAAGAGACCTGTCTGCCAGAGTTACTGGGATGTTAATTAAAGTGGACCGTCACCCTGGGGTGATCGGCCCGGGAATCTATAAGATTCCCGGACCGATCACCTCCCTCACCGCGGGACATCCGAGATCGGGATGTCCCGCGGTGAGGGACCCCCCCCGAAAACCCCCCAAAAACTCACCTCCTCGGCGGCGGCGGCGGCTGCCTCCCGCGCACCCCTCTAGTCGTGCACGCACCCGGCGCTTGTCCGTCGCTGTCACCCGGCCACGTGGGAGCGTTGTGAGGTGAGTATTGGGGTGTTTCTGGGGGGTTTTACACAACTAATCGGGGTGCCCCCCTGAAGTGGACCAAAACCCAGGATAGTCAAAATCCTGGGTGTTGGTCCACTTTAAGGCACAGAACCCTCTGTTCCTACCCCCTTTCCCTCCACCATGACCTGCGGCATCAGACTCTGCTTTGAAAAAACATCTTATCTTTGCCTGTAGCCAAGCCCAGCCAGCAGATTTGTGATCGCTCTTTGGCTGATATAAAATATTTATATTAGATATCTGTTTATTGCTACCAGCATAGACCCTGGAAAGTGACGGACCACCAGTACCCAGTAATGTTATATGCTGCTCTTTGGGAGGTTCATTTGTATATAGAATGCATAGCTCACTGGAGTACACCTTATTTTCCCAAAAACCTCACAACAGCATTGATCACATTTAAAAATAATTTTTATTTATTGTGGGTGTTGTAGATCTAGACTTACAACCGAGTTGGTAAGAGGTTGGGAAAAGGCTATCTGTTGTGGCGCGCTGGGGGAAGAGGTGAGTCCAGGAGGATTAGTGGTATCCCCTTCCTGGGGTAATTCCCGGGTTAGGGGTGTGTGTTTGCTCTGTGCTGCATAGATGTAAGGTACTGTAATGTGAGAGACGGTCCTTATTGTTATACAGCAACAACCAATTCTTTTAAAAACTGGTATACATACAGTCAGTGACTGGCCAGCTTACTGGAATAGACTGGAAACAATGTGTCAAAACACCGCCGCGGCCCGGGGGTACTTGACCTGCCCAGGGCCTATGAGGTGAAGACACTCCAAACGCCGTTAAAATGATGTCTTATATGGTTTGGTTACGTCAGCATGGATTTCCTCTGTGGGGACTTGAACTCCAACGGTGAATTGGTTGCCTTCAGTCAAAAACGATATCACAAATTGTGTTTAGGATAAAACACAAATTTATTTGGGTACAGAGGTAACATCAGGGATCGGGCAGGGGGCGGTGGTTAAGTGGGGATAGAGTCACTGTGTTTGGGGGGAAGGAGGAAAGAATCTGTGGCAGCAATGGTCCGCGCTGCTTGAGAAATAAGAAGATCCTCCGTGTGTGTAAAAATATCTTCTTCAGATTAAATGTTCATCAAAAGTCCATTCCTTGAAAGAGGATCAGTTAGAGCGGCGTCCTTGCCAAGCTCCAGTGTCCGACGCGCGTTTCGGTGAGGTCACCGTCTTCAGGGAACTGATAGTGAGCTACAAATGTAGCTGTCTTTTTTATTGGTGAAGCTGTTCACGTGATGCTTTTAAATCATCCTGGGGAGCGAAGTATCTCTTTGTTGTAGTTGATTCGCAGCTGTTACAATTGTTTCACTGAGGTAGCTCTGAGCTTTCTTTGATTGACCTGCAGCTGTTACAAATGTTTCATTCCGGCGGCGTGTTCTTGCTGTTACATATGTATCCTTCTGGCAGCACGCCGTCTCCTCTCCATTTTGCAACATTGTAAACAACTTTGTAGCAGCCTTGAGTGCTTCCTTTTCAGTGCTAGATGCCTTTACTTTCATTGATATAGACGCTGCGTTTTGTCGGCAAAGCCGACAGGGATGAAGAACCTGAAAAAATATATATGTTAAAACGGATTTGTGCCAATAAAATAAAAGGGTTTAAAATGATTTAAGATTAGGGGAGTTTTATTTGTGAGCAAGTTGTTTTTAAAACTTAGGTTTAAATGTAATAAAATGGATGTTTGGATGTGTTAAATGAATAAATAAGCAATGATTTAAGATGGTAAAATGTGCAGAACAATAAATGAATGGAAATAAAATATTGCTTTAAAAGTTATGCTCGTAAAAATGTGAAAATTTAAAGGCAATATATATATATGTGGCTGTATAATTTTTTTTTTTTTTTTTATATAATATATTCTGATGGCTAGTAGTATTTAAAGTTGCGACATTAAGAATTGTATGTTTTTTCTTGTGTGTTCTGTTATCACAGCGGCCAATATGAAAGACAATAATAGTAGCATTAAGGATAGTTAAAACAAAAGTGTTTGTTACTTAAAATGTTCATTCCATTGGATGAGATAATGGTGTGTATGTAAAAAGAGGGTATTAAAAGAAGGCCTTGTTGTGAGGAGGTTTGGGGTTGGGGTCTGAATGGAAGCCTGTATGATTAGAACCAGTTGAATTGTTTTGCAAGAAGCAATTGAGATCGATTTCTATATTTAACCCATTTGGGGTGAGTGAATTGAGTTCGAAAATCCAGAAGGTTTCCCGTTTTGAGAGTTCACTATCAATGTTTAATCCTCTCCAATTGGTCTTGATCTTTTCTATTATCCAATAGTTGAGGTGCTTCGGATCCTGGTTATGGTTGGTTCTGAAGTGGGCAGATAGACTGTGTGTCTCCAAACCCTTGGTTATATTTCTGATATGCTCTCTTAGGCGGACTTTAAATTGTCTTTTTGTGCGGCCGATGTAAAGAATATTGCATGGACATTGTAAGCAATAAATTACTTCTTTTGTGTTGCAAGATGTTATACCTTTGACTTTATATTCTTTTCCCGTTTTTGGATCTTTGAACGAGGTGATCTGCATGGGATGGGAAGTATGCTTCATCGCTGTTTTGCACGCTAGGCAGTCTCTGCACTTATTGAACCTATTGTTTCGTGTGGTAGAATCCAGTGGGGGGTTAATACAGTATAACTTTTGATCAAATGTTGTGAAAGGGTTTGGGGTCTTCTATAGATGAGGTCCTTCAGGAATTATGTTCTGTAGAGAGGGGTCAATCAGCAAAATGTTCCAGTGTTTTTTAAATATTGATTCAATCTGTTTATAGTTCCTATTAAATCCTGTTATGAACGGTATCTTTGTTCTTTCTGATTCTATAGGGTTGATTCTGGGTTTTGGTTTGTCTTGTTTCTGTGAAGAGATGTCTTTAATAGTGTTATTGATAGTGTTATGGTCATATCCCTTTTCAATGAATCTGGCCCCTAAGATTTGGGCTTGATTGTGGTAGATCGCCTCGTCTGTACAATTTCTTTTTAGTCTTGTGAATTGACCTTTTGGGATGTTATGTAGCCATTTTGGGTGGTGACAACTGTCGATTGGTATAAAGCTATTGCGGTCGGTCTCTTTGAAGAACGTTTTGGTTTTAATCTGATTCCTGTCCTTGTAGATGGTGAGGTCCAGGAAGTTGATCTCGGACATACTTACTTCATGTGTAAATCTTATATTCCAATCGTTGTGTTGAGGGATGTCAAAAAGCATTCAAGTTGCTCTTTAGGCCCGTTCCATAGAAAAATGCAGTCGTCTGTATCTTTTATACAGAAGCAGTTCTTTTGGTCTTTGATCCTGAAGGGTCTCTGATTCCCATTGGGCCATAAATAAATTGGCCACGCTAGGGGCAAATTTGCCTCCCATAGCTACACCGATCTTTTGTAGGTAAAATTGGTTCTCGTACCAGAAGTAATTATGCGTGAGTGCGAACTGTAAACATTCAATGATGAATTGTATCTGTGTCTGTGGTAATTGGTTAGCTTTTTCCAGGAAATGGCGGACCGCTTCAATGCTTTTCTGATGAGGTATGATCGTGTATAGTGAACTCACATCGGCTGTGCCCATGGCTATTTCTGGTTTATTTTGAAAGTCTTGTAAAATTGTCAACAAATCTCCTGGGTCCTTTAGGTATGCCGGGGTTTTGATAACCAGAGTTTGCAGAAAGGAGTCGATGTATTCCCCTATTCTGCTTGTCAACGATCCAATACCACTTACTATAGGGTGACCCGGCGGGTTGTTTTTGTTTTTTATGAATTTTTGGGAGATGGTATAAGGTGGGTATTCGAGGAAAATGAATGTTTAAATAATTATATTCGTTCTTGGTTAAAATTCCATCGATTTTTCCTTTATTTAGTAAAGTCCTTAGTTATTTATGAAATTGGTTGGTTGGATCTCCTCTTAATTTTTCGTATGTTTGGGTATCGTTGAGTAGTCGGTTAGTTTCTTGAATATAATTTTCTTTATCTAGGATAACAATACCACCTCCTTTGTCTGCTGGTTTGATTATTACTTCTTGTTTATCTTTGATGGTTTTTATGATTTTCGCTTCAAATTTTTCTCGTTGCAGATGTGTTTTGTTGATCTTTGGTTTCAGTTTCTTTAGAGCTCTTATCACTGCCTCTTTAAAAATCTTTATTGCACCATTATTATTCTGTGGGTTGAAGGTGGAATTGTTCCTTAAACTACTGTGCAAGATTGTTTGGTCTAACGGGGTGTTGGGGGTAGCTGCGGACTCTAATGGTTCCCTTATTGAATTAGGGGCTAGGTCGTTCTGTGAGGTTGGAACTTCTTTGTCCGCAAAAAATGTTTTAATATTAAGTTTCCTGGTAAATTTCAGGATGTCTATATAAGTATTAAATTTGTTATAGCCGGTGGTAGGCGCATACTTAAGTCCTTTATTCAGTAAGGCCATTTCATCCTCGTTAAACGTGGTCCTACTGAGGTTGAACAGCCCGTTTGTATTGTTTGTGTTTTGTCCTATTGGATTTCTAGTTCTTGCCTCTTTTTTCTTTTGTAGTCTGATTCCTGCTCTTCTTCCTCTGATTCTACCTTTTTTCTCTTTGGGGTGTGGTAGGCGGTGAGGTCTAAAAAATCTTCTGGGTATCTGTGGGGATGATGATCTATGGTGGTGGACTCTGTTTGTAGTTGTTCCACACAATGTGTATGATGTCGTGATTCTGGTTCTATTTTTCTCATTTGTTTATGTTCTCTAAAGCGTGGAGTGATGGTAATGGGATTGAGTTCTTTGGGGTGGTGATGATAGTCGTTCTTCTGGTGTTTATTGTATTTTAAGGGAATTCTATCCCTTAGATGTCTGTTATATCTGGCGGGAGAATGGTACCTATGGTGGGACCCATTGGGTGTTTTTATTTAATACATTCTGGCTAGTACAGCCTAAAATACAGATTAAAAGCAGAATTGTACAATATCACTATTTGGTGAACACCACACGGCATTCCAAATACAAAAAAATATAAATAAATAATCTTTGGTGATGTCATATGAAATTTGTCCACACGGTGGCAGACTTGCACATGTATTCTAAGTGTGCCATACACTCCACTTCGATCTTCATGACATGTGGGTAATCTCCAGTAGAGGGCGAACTTCTGCAGAAATGAATATGCAAAAAAGAAAGCCCCTCCCGGTCCATATATATCTGGGACCTCCCACCAATTTCCCAGTTCCTTCTCTGCAGGGAAGGCGACAAGACAGAAGATGAAGATGAAGACTTCTTTTACTTGCAGGTAAGCCGGGCCCGCGCCCAGCCGTTTATTATCCCTATTACTGCCAGGACCCTTTTTAAATTGCCCCTAATTGAGCCTCCCAGCTTAGGCTGCGGGTCCTGGTGAGGGTAGGAGCACCCTATGGGTGCGGAAGGAACTTTGCTTCACCGTGAGACCTCATTATGGGGTAGGCGGTTATCCAGTGGTGATCCTGGTGCGGGATGCCCCGTCCCTACATGCCTATGGCCTTATAATGGCCGGGGGGCTGGCGGGCCGTCATCCTCGGCCTCTCCCTTTTCATTTGTTAATATTTATATATGAATGTATGTGTGTTGGTGTTCACTTTGTGTTGTGTGTGTGTGTGGATCTCCTGGTAGTATCCCTGCATGAATTGGTGCATGGTGCTTTCTAGCCTGTGGTAGCTTCCCTGTTAGCCTGGGGAGCTTCTCTCCCGCAGAAAAGGGGGCCCCCTCTTTCGGTGCGTTTTGCTGGCCAGATCCGCGCTGCTGGGAGGGGGGTGGGGCCCGAAAAGCGCACCTTCGGCGCTGGCCGCCCCGAATCCTCCCACCGGGACTTTTAAGGGGCATCCCGGGTTGCTTAGGCGTAAATTCCCTGCGTTCTTGCGACCACAAAAATCACCATATGGAGGCTCCGCAGGATACTGGGCTCGGGCTCCCTCTGGGACAATCTGGGCCATGTGTGGGGTATCCCTTATAGGGGAGAATGTGCTGATCTGTATACCATGTGCACAAAAGGCCATAACGCCGCAGTCTGGTACCCAGCCTTCTGGGTCGGCTCCTCCCGCTTCATCGCCTTCCCCTCCCCGCCTTATCCGTACCCCAAGTGACATTGGTGCCAGCGGGGAGTCGCACTCTGATGTTTGTGCTAGGTTGGCCAGCATCGAGAAATGTATTGCTAGCACGGTGGGCGAGAAGGCCCTGGCTAAAAAGAGACATTTGTCGTCCACCCAGCCCTTGTGGGATGTTGACGATTCCGTTGATTTGTCAGATTATTCCCCAATTAGAGGAGGGGGAATTGTATGAGGAAACAGAGGCTGATTATGTTCAGTCTGGTGATGCTGATGTTGGGCAGGCGATGGGGGATGCCGTAGATACGGCCACTGTTTTGTCACATCTATTGGAGGTGTTGGATATTGAACCGCCTGAGGCGCCTCCTCTCAAGGAGGGGGAATATTTTGGGGTCCGCAAGCCCCGTCCGGAATTCCCTACCCAGGGTCACTATGATGCGCTGATCCTTAGAGAATGAGAGAGGCCCAGTCGGCTTCCTGGTGCTCCTCAGGGATGGGATAAGAAGTATCCTTTCCCAGTGGAGGCGGTTAAGCGCTGGTCTTCTCCTCCCGAGGTCGATGCGCCAGTTTTAGGTTTGACCAACTCTGCTGTGCTGAACACCCCTGACGCCACTTCCCTTAAGGATGGCGAGGATAAGCACATTGATCAGATGGCGTGCCATGCATTTGCCAGCATGGGCTCGCCCCTGCGGCCTGTTTGTGCATCTGCCCTAGTGTCGCTTGCTACCAGGTCTCTTATCAGGGACTGGCTGAATGACTCTCAGTTTGATCCGGCTAGCACTGAGTTCGCTACCCTTAAGAGATGTGAATTGTTCATGGATTTTGTCTTGGCTGCTATGGAAGATTCTATTGTCGTGTGTAGTAGGACTTCAGCCTTATTGGTGGCTATGCGCAGATCGGTCTGGCTCCGCCAGTGGACGGCGGACTTTGGGGCCAAGAAGTAGCTTACAGTTCTTCCCTTCTTGGGTACGCGGCTGTTTGGAGATAAATTGGATGCTGTTGCTAAAGGAGGTAAGTTACCTCAGCGGAAGAAACAGTGCCGTCCATTTCGGGGGGCTGGCTCGTTCACTCCTTCCTTTCGAGGGGCCAGAGCGGCTAGGGGTTTGGCCTTCTCGGGTGTCGGGGCTCGTCCTGGAACAGGGGCAGAGGTCGGGCACGTCTCGCGGCTGCCTGGGGTTTCAAGCCCAAGCCTGCCGTTAAACCGGCTCAGCAATGAAGGGGCGCCCTCACCCGCAAGGGTGGAGGGACGGCTGCGGCTCTTCTTCCAGGTCTGGGCCCGGGAGGTCACAGACAATTGGATCTTGGAAGTTGTCTCCTCTGGGTACAAACTGGAGTTCGAGTACTGGCCGCCTCCAAGATTCTTAAGGTCTCGGGTGCCCTCGGACCCTCAGGCTGCACAGGGGCTCCTGTTAGCAGTGAAAAACCTTCTGGACATGGGAGTTATATGCCCGGTGCCTCCGTCGGAGAGAGGCAGGGGTTACTACTCCAACCTTTTCACGGTTCCCAAAAAGGAGGGTTTGGTGAGACCCATTCTAGATCTCAAGGTTCTCAACAGGTTTATCAGAGCCAAAAAGTTCCGCATGGAGACTCTGTGCTCGGTTATCAATTCCCTTTGGTTATCAATTATGACATCCATAGACATCAAGGATGCGTATCTGCATGTTCCGATTTTTCTGGCACATCAGAGATTCCTCCGGTTTGCGGTGGAGGATCAACATTTTCAGTTTGTAGCCCTTCCCTTCGGACTGACCTCAGTGCCGAGGGTCTTCACCAAGGTCTTGGTGGGAATAATGGCTTTGCTCAGAGCTCAGGGCATTCGCATTGTGCCTTATCTGGACGACCTGTTGATCTCAGCTTCTTCTCTCCATCAGGCGGAGCTGGACACCCACCAGGTGGTGTCGACCCTGGAGAGGTTCGGGTGGGTGATCAGCTGCCCCAAGTCTTCTCTCTCTCCGTCTCGAGTGATTTCATTTCTGGGCATGAATCTGGATACCATTCAGGCCAGAGTGTTTCTGCCCCCCAGGGTTCGGCAGTCCCTTCGGTGGTGGCTGGAATCGAGCAACCTGTTGAAGGGCAGATCCTTTCTGGTCCCTTGTTGGGAGACTGTTAGCAAGGATGCCAGCCTGTCGGGCTGGGGAGGTTATTGGAAAAGTCATCAGTTCAGCGGGGTGTGGGGTCCTCAGGAGGCTCACACCCCCATCAATGTCTTGGAGCTCAGAGCCATCCGACTGGTTCTGGCTCGGCTGACCTCACATTTACAGGGTCTACCGGTTCAGTTTCGTTCAGACAACCGAACGGCGGTGGCTTACATCAATCACCAAGGAGGGACTCGCAGCAGGAGTGCCCTCGGGGAAGTCTCTCTGATCCTGCACTGGACGGAGAGCAATGTTCCTTGCATTTCGGCAGTCTACATTCCGGGAGGGGAGAACACTGAGGCGGATTCCCTGAGCAGGGGATCCTCTCGCCAAGGAGAGTGGTCTCTCAACCCAGAGATTTTTCTGGATCTTTGCCGCAAGTGGGGGACTCCGGAGGTGGATCTCTTTGCCTCGAGGCACAATCACAAACTTCTGGCCTTTGTGTCTCTTTCTCAGGATCCTCCATCTCTGGCAGTGGATGCCTTGTCCCTTGCTTGGAAGGATCTGGGTTTTCTGTACCTGTTTCCGCCCGTCTCCATGCTGGGCAAGGTAGTTCGCAAACTGGTTCTAGAAGGGGCACCAGCAATTCTGGTGGCTCCAAGGTCGCCAAGAAGGGTTTGGTACGCAGACGTTGTAAGGCTGGCCGTAGATCAGTACCGGCTTCCCTTGTTGCCGGATCTGTTATCTCAGGGTCAACTACTTTACCCCAATTTACAAACGCTGGCTTTGACGGCTTGGCTGCTGAAACCTTCATTCTGAAGGAGGAAGGTTTGTCTGCGGCTGTTGTTCAGACCTTGATTAGGGCTAGGAAGCGGTCCTCTTCTGGCATTTACTATAGGACTTGGAGGTCCTATATTGATTGGTGTGAGGCTAGGGCCTTGCCTTGCAGGGTGTTTTCGATTCCTAGGATTTTGGAGTTTCTTCAGCATAATCTGGATCTTGGGTTCTAGCTTAGTACTTTGAAAGGACAGGTTTCTGCTCTGTCGGTTTTCTTCCAGAGGTCTTTTGCCTTACACCCGCTGGTTAAGACCTTTTTCCAAGGGGTCGCGCATGTGCGGCCCCCTCGGAAGGCTGTGGTTCCTGTTTGGGATTTGAATTTGGTTCTTTCGACTCTCCAGGGTCCTCCTTTTGAGCTGCTACAGGATATTGCTCTTTCGTTTCTCACTCAGAAGGTTGCTTTTTGGTGGCTATTACCTCTGTTCGGCGTGTCTCTGAGTTGGCGGCTCTGTCGATTCAGGCCCCTTACTTTGAGAGACACCAGGATAAGGTGGTTTTTCGTTTTAAGCCAGATTTCCTTCCTAAGGTGGTGTCTGCTTTCCACCTCAATCAGGATATTGTTCTCCCTTCCTTATGTCCTAAGCCTAACAATAACAAGGAGAGGGTTCTGCACAATTTGGATGTTGTTCACTGTGTGAAGTACTATTTGGTGATTACTTCTTCCTTCCGCAAGAAGGACGCTTTTTTCGTGGTGCCCTGCGGGCCCAGGAAAGGTTTGGTGTCTGCTAAGTCTACGATTAGCAAATGGATTCGTCAGGCCATTGTTGGGGCCTATTCTGCTAAGGGGAGGACTCCCCCTTTTAGGGTCACTGCGCACTCTACTCGTGCTGTTGGTGCATCCTGGGCTTTTCAGCACCAGGCTTCTGTTGAACAAGTTTGTAAGGCTGCTACTTGGTCTTCCATTCATACTTTTTCCAAGTTCTTTTTCCACCTTTAAAACGGGTATTATGAATGTGCCATACACTCCACTTCGCCCCACCCCCCCTTTTTTTTTCAGGTATTCTGGGGCTTTTATATGGTGAACCATTGGTTTTGATTGTTAAGGTTATAATTGGTTCTTCCTGGTACCCTTACTGCTTTTTTACACTGGGAAATTGGTGGGAGGGGCTTTCTTTTTTGCATATTCATCTCTGCAGAAGTTCGCCCTCTACTGGAGATTACCCACATGTCATGAAGATCGAAGTGGAGTGTATGGCACACTCATAATACCCGTTTTAAAGGTGAGTACTCACAAAACGGTATATTCTAAGTATGCCACACACCCCGCTTCAGATAGTCATTACACTTGGGTTATACCGACCTGTAGAAGGCGATCTTGCAGAGATGTCAAGAAAAAAAGTGAGCCCCTCCCGGTCCATAAATACCTGGTACTTCCCACTCATTCCCCAGTCTTTCATCTCTGCAGACGGCGAGCAAGTCAGAAGATGGATGTCTCCTCCTTGCAGGTAGCCGGGGGAACTACCGGCCTGTGTGTTAGTCTATTTCTGCTTTGACCCCTTTCTTAGTATATCACCTTGCCTCCCAGCCTAGGCTGCTGGTCCGGGCAAGGGTAGACGGCACGTAATGGTGCTAAGGAGCTACGCTCCACCGTGAGACCCCATACTAAGGGGTAGGCGGTTTTGGCGGGTTGGTGATCCCGGTTCGGGATGGCCCGTCCCTTGCCCTTCCACCTTCCAGCATGGATTCCCCCTCTCCCGGATTGCCCTTGCTCCTCAGAGGGGGGGCTCTCCCTTAGTGTATTTGTCTTTATTGTGTGTTTGTCACAGCTGTATTTCTCGGTGTGTGTGTGTGTTTCACTTGAGTGCATGTTTAATTACTCAGCCGGCGCTGGCTGTGCCGCGGCGCCAGCCGTTGTGGCAGCTTCGGCAGGGGAGCTTCTTCCCCTCAGTTGCGGTTGGTAGGGGGGCGGGGTCGGTCGCTCGGCCCGTTCACCTACGGCCCGCCCCCTGTGCTCCTGGCGCCGCTGCAGAGCTGGCCACTGGGCGGGAGCGGCGTTGTCAGGGGGGGGGGCGGGGCGCGTCCTGTGAACCGCGCCGGCCCGCCCTTCTTCTTCCTCTGCTTCTCGTGTCTCTCGCCTCTGGCAGGACGGACGCCATTTTCCTCCGTGAGTGGCCCTTGCTTATCTGTATGTCTGCATTTTGTGTGCTTGGGCATGATTGAAGTGCTGAATAGCCCTGTATTCTGTCTTCCAGGTGGACCCTTGTCGGATCCTAAAGGGTCCCTGGTTTAATTTTAGAACTCCCCATAAATCCTCCCACTCGGGACACAGAAGGGGCATCCCGGGTCGCTTATATTGCGTAATTCCCTGGGGTATTGCGACTACCAATAAAATCACCAAATGGAGGCTTCCCAGGATACCGGGTTCGGGCTCCCCTCGGGTCAACCCCGGCAGTGTTTGGTGTGTGCGGCATCCCTTACAGGGGATGATGTTTTCGTTTGCATTCCATGTGCGCAGCAGATTATTACGCGGCAGTCCGGATCCCAGGCATCTGGTTCTGCGCCGGTCCCTTCCCCTACCCCTCCCCGCCTGACCCGTACCCGTGTGATGTTGTCACGAGTGGGGAGTCGCAATCTGAGGTGTGTGCCAGATTGTCCAATCTTGAAAAATTATTTTCTAGCGCTGTGGCCAGAAAGGTCCCGGCTAAGAGAAAGCACTTATTTTGAGGAGTTTGATTCACTGGACTGGTCTGATTACCCCCCGCTAGAGGAAGGGGAGCTTTTTGGGGAGTCGGATGATTCTCACGATCAGCAGTTTGTTGGCGCTGATGCCGAGCGGGGTCAGGGGAATTCTTTGGATACCCCTATGGTCCTGGCTCATATGTTTGAGGTTTTGGCAATCTCTCCTCCTGAAGTGACTCTTCCGCAGAAGGGGGAGTTCTTTGAGGAGGCTAAGCCGCGCTTAGAATTCCCTAATCAAAGGCATTTTGACTGCATTATTCTTAAGGAATGGGAGAGGCCTACTCGGCTTCCGGGTGTCCCTCCGGGTTGGGATTAGAGATATCCCTTTCTGGTGGATGCGGTGAAGCTAGTGGGCGGCTGATTTTGTGTCCAAAAAGTCTCTTACGGCTCTTCCCTTTCTGGGATTGCGGCTCTTTGAAGAAAAATTGGATTCGGTCGCAAAAGGAGGTAGGTTACCTCAGCGGAAGAAGCAACGTCGTCCCTTTCGGGGGGGGGGGGGGGGCGGCTTCGTTTACCCCTTTCTTTCGTGGGTCCAGAGCTGGACGGGGATCGGCTGTCTTCCCCTCCAGAGGTGATTCCTGGAACAGGGGAAGAGGATGTGCCTGTCAAGGTCACAGCTGGGGCTCCAAGCCCAAAGCCGCTGCTAAGCCGGCTCAGCAATGAGGGGGCGCCCTCACCCTCGCGGGTGGGGGGACGGCTGCGACACTTCTCCCAGGTCTTGGACCAGGAGGTCTCGGACAGATGGATTCGGGAAGTGGTTCCGGTTACAAACTGGAGTTCGAGATCCGGCCTCCTCCCAGATTCTTCAGGTCTCGCGTGCCCTTGGATCCTCTGGCCACGCAGGGGCTCCGGGCTGCAGTAAAAGATCTCCTGGACATGGCTCTCATCTGCCCGGTGCCTCCCTCGGACCGGGGCCTGGGATACTATTCCAATCTGTTCACGGTGCCCAAGAAGGATGGCTCCGTTCGTCCCATCCTGGATCTGAAGTTTCTCAACAGGTTTATCCATCCCAGGAAGTTCCGCATGGAAACTCTGCGCTCTGCCATAAATTCACTTCAGCCGGAGGACTTCATGACGTCCATAGACATCAAGGATGCTTATCTGCATGTTCCAATCTTCCCGGCGCATCAGAGATTTCTCAGGTTCGTGGTGGAAGATCGGCATTTTCAGTTTGTGGCCCTTCCGTTTGGCCTTACCTCGGCTCCAAGGGTTTTCACCAAGGTGCTAGTGGGGGTGATGGCCCTCCTCAGAGCCCAGGGAATCCGCATCGTGCCTTATCTGGACGATCTTCTTATTATCCTCTCAGCCAGGCGGAGCTAGATACCAGGACTGTGGTAGCCACCCTGGAGAGATTCGGCTGGGTGATCAACTATCCCAAGTCCTGCCTCTCTCCGTCCAGGGTGGTGGGGTTCCTGGGAATGTCTCTGGATACTTCTCAGGTGTTCCTCCCCTGGCCCAAGGTCCGGTTGATTCAGGAATTGACTCAGCTTCTCCTATTCATCCCTCGCCCGTCCATCCGGCGGGGGATGCAACTGGTGGGATTGATGGTGGCTTCGTTCGAGGTGGTTCCCTTTGCCCAGTTTCACAGCTCCATCTCTTGGCGGCCTGGGACGGGTCCCCGCTGTCATTGGATCAGTCTTTTCTGATGTCCCCCCGGGTTCGGCATTCCCTTCGGTGGTGGCTGGAACCGAACAATCTGATGAGGGGCAGATCCTTCCTGACCCCTCGTTGGGAGACGGTCACCACGGATGCCAGCCTGTCAGGTTGGGGGGGGATTTTGGAAGGATCTTCAGTTTCAGGGACTGTGGGGGCCTCAGGAGGCTCATGATCCCATCAATGTTCTGGAGCTGAGAGCCATCAGGTTGGTTCTGGCTCACTTGACTCCTCAGTTACAGGGCTTACCGGTTCAAGTTCAATCGGACGGCGGTCGCCTACATCAATCACCAGGGAGGGACTCGCAGCGGGCGTGCCCTCAGGGAAGTGTCTTTGATCCTGACTTGGGCAGAGGGCAATGTCCCATGCATCTCGGCGGTGTACATTCTGGGAGTGGAGAACACGGAGGCGGACTCCCTGAGCAGGTACTCCTCTCGCCAGGGGGAATGGTCGCTCAGCCCCAAGGTGTTTCGGTCGCTTTGCCACCGGTGGGGGACTCCGGAGGTGGACCTCTTTGCCTCTCGTCACAATCACAAGCTTCCGGCATTTGTGTCTCTCTTGCGGGATCCACTGGCTCTGGCAGCGGATGCCATGTCTCTGAACTGGAGGGATCTGGGGTTTCTGTACCTGTTCCCTCCGTTTCCCATGGTGGGTAAGGTGGTGCGCAAGCTGGCCCTAGAGGGCGCGTCAGCAATCCTGGTGGCTCCAAGATGGCCAAGACAGGTTTGGTTCGCAGACGTGGTAAGGTTGGCAGCGGATCATTTAGATCTGCCCCTTCTGCCGCTCCCAGTTTGGGATTTGAATTTGGTTCTTTCTGCTTTTCAGGGTCCTCCTTTTGAACCTTTGCAGGATATTGCTCTGTCTACGCTTACTCAGAAGGTTGCGTTTCTGGTTGCCATCACTTCCGTTCGGCGTGTATCGGAGTTGGCAGCTTTGTCCATTAAGGCTTC
The DNA here is from genome assembly GCA_027917425.1 of Gastrophryne carolinensis. Lineage (NCBI taxonomy): Eukaryota > Metazoa > Chordata > Amphibia > Anura > Microhylidae > Gastrophryne > Gastrophryne carolinensis. Next base: position 115,695,197 of record CM051243.1, read on the forward strand.
TTACTTTGAGAGGCATCAGGACAAGGTTGTTTTCTGCTTCAAGCCAGATTTCCTTCCTAAGGTTGTTTCTACTTTCCATCTTAATCAGGACATTGTTCTACCCTCCTTGTGTCCTAAGCCCAGCAATGACAACGAGAGGGTTTTGCATTCTCTAGATGTGGTTCACTGTGTGAAGTACTATTTGGTGGCTACTTCTTCTTTTCGTAGGACTGACGCCCTTTTTGTGGTGCCCTCTTGGCCTAGGAAAGGTTTGGCTCCCGCCAAGTCTTCCATTAGTAAATGGATTCGCCAGGCCATTGTTGGGGCTTATTCTGACAAGGGGAAGGTTCCCCCTTTTCGTGTTACTGCTCATTCTATTCGTGCTGTTGGGGCGTCCTGGGCCTTCCAGCATCAGGCCTGTGTTGAGCAAGTTTGTAAGGCTGCTACTTGGTCTTCTGTTCACACTTTTTCCAAGTTTTACAAGGTTGATGTGCGGGCCTCAGCGGATGCTGTTTTTGGCCGCAAAGTTCTGCAAGCTGCAGTGGTTTAATTTTGTGCGTTATTGCCTTGTTTTGGATCCCCGCCCTTTATGGATACTGCTATTGGACGTCCCAAGTGTAATGACTATCTGAAGCGCGGTGTGTGACATACTTAGAATAATACCATTTTGTGATTACTCACCTGTAAAATGGGTTTTACACCACCAGGAAGTGAGAGGAGGAAATTGTCACGTCTGTCTCTGGCCGTGGAGTGCAGAGCGTCATCGCCGCTCAGGCTAACATCCGGTCCGGCGTAGTGTTTTGTTGGGATAGATGTTCTACCTTGTACCCTGATCTGTTTGCCCTGGGTAATGTACCTACAGGTGGAGCACCCACCACAGGTGTATGTACCTGCCACCTTACAACACTGTGGTGAGTCAGATTCGGCATAATGGCTTTTAGTGAGTTTGTATTTGAGGCTTCTAGCCCTACTGTGAATGATGAAGGGTTGGGAAGGGAGAATGATCTTTAGGTCCTGATCCCCCTTTAAAATATTTCAGTGCTTATTTACTATTGCCTTGTTATCAGAACTCACATTAGTATGAGTCAACACTAAAGGGTGGTCCTCTATCCACAGATTTCAAATGTTTTTTTGATATAACATTTTTGGGCGATCCCTTGTCTTAGCTTTTTGATAAGCTTGCTTTGATGTGCTATTGCTATAGCCTCTAGCCTTAAGTCTAATCCTTAGATCTCTCACCACTGTTTTGAAGTCTTATTCTGCAGAGCAGTTACGCTTAGCCCTAACATATTACTGATGACTGAGTGGGGATGTGAGCTTGACATAATCCATGGGTCATAATCCATGTTAAATTTCAAATTTTGACCATTGTTGTTTAAAGCTGTGATTAACTCTTTTAAGAGTTTCCTCTGGGCCATTCCATATTAGTCGACGATCGTCGACGTACCTGTGCCTGTGGTACGTTGTAACTGTGGAAACGTGGCACAGGAACATCAGCATTTCATCCCCACCCCACAGCCTCCTCTCCCTTCCAGATACAGGTTTGTCTACGATGGGGCACATGTCCCCATTACAGTCCCCTGTATCTGGTGGTAGAGTTGCCCCTAAAAGAGGTTGTGAGTGAGGAAGAACTTGACTATTCTGAGAAGAAATAAATTGTGATTGTAGATCGAGATATCCACCTCTTTTAAGAATAGTTTTAGCACCACTCAGGCCTTTATCATATGGATCTGTAGAAATCTGTAGAATATGGCTGGTATCCTTCATGTAGGACTGCAGCTTCGTAATGAAAGGCAGTATATGGAAATCAACCTAATGGATCGCCTTTTCCGTTAGAGACCCCATGCCCAGCACTATTGGTTGACCCGTTGGCAATATTAATGATTTATGCACCTTTGGAAGGGCATAGATAGTGGCCACGGTTGGGCATGGGGTCTCCAGAAAACCTGCAGTCCTACAGTCAATGACACCGGCATTCCTGAGTATCCCTGGCGAGTCTGGACATGGGGGCCCATGCATACCACTGCTTTTTCTCAAGGGTATGCGAGTTGTGCGGATGCATTGGGCACCATCGCAACCTCACTGTCTGGGGGCGCCACGGACTCTCAACTGGACCAGGAAGCCTCTTTTCCAAAGTGTTGCCAATACTATATTTTTTTTAACATTCTTGTTTCTTTCAGATTGTTGGATATGTATCTCAGCCATCAGTGGATGTCTCCATTCTCCAGAGGTCATTAGCTATCCTAGAAAGTATGGTACTAAACAGCCAAGCTCTGTACCATAAAATAGCTGAGGAGATCACTGTGGGTCAGCTCATTTGTCACCTGCAAGTGTAAGTCTTCCTCATATTTTGCTTTATAATGTTGATAATGCCGGAACATTGATAGAGCTAGTCTATGGATGCGCATGCTAATGCAGTCGTTTTTTTACAGCAGTTTGGTTATGTCTTAGGGGCATAACAAGTGAGGAATTTATTCTTACTTTCAAAGCGCTATTTGAGTGGCTGAGAAAAGGAAATTTAAAAGCACAAGGGGAACTCAATATTTTTAGAGATTGAGTCTCCCAATATCCTAGCACACCCTGCCTCGTACAGCAGCACACTCCAGACACTGTGACAGAGGCTTGGTTTCCTGCACCAGTTTCATTGCAAATGGTGGATCTGCACCCAATAAGTCACCGGACACGTGCCCACTGCGGGAACCAATTTTAGAAACAGGTGAGTTTTTCTTTACTGGACTAAAAAGAAGCAACTGCAGGGGAGAGGAGGTAAATATTTATTTACTTTGTAATAAACATCTTTGTAATTAAATTCTTAAATTTGTGTTGTGTGTTTTTAGATTCAAAAAGCTTAAAACACTTTTTCTTGAATTTATCTTCTCTTCACTCAGTCACTCAAGTCCTTCCTATGAGGGTAATATGCTGTCACCAGGAGAGTCAGAAATGAGCTGGAAATTATGCAAAGAGTTTTTGTATGGGTCATATGAGTTTCAACTACCCAACCGCTCAGAATCCTACTTTTGCCAGGATACAGAACGCAGATGCCTGCTGGTTGGCAAAAGTGTACCATGTGGCACTGAAAAAAACAGAAGGCAGCGTAACTGATCCCTGCCCCACCTCCTGCACCAGGTGCTTCTCCTCGGGTGCGACTTGTGCACACACATACACACATACACTCTTGTCCGTGCAGCGGGTGGGCTTGGCCTGCTGCATGGACCCGAGCATGGATACCGTGCAAGGATAAGTGGCATTGGCGGGGGCACCGGATATCCAGGGGTCAGTTACCCTTGCCCGTCTGATGCTTCTTCAGTTTCTGTCTATAATGTGGCACTTAGGGGGGATTCCACACTGCCTCTTATGGGGGAATGAGAGGGGGAAGAATACCACACTGCCTATAATGGGGGATGAGGGCTTCCACACTGACTGAATTTAGGGGGGATCCTGCACACTGCCTATTATTAGGTGATTGGGGCGATTCTGCACCTTGTCTATTATTTGGTTTTTGGGAGGGGGCTGTATTTTAGCATTTAATTATAATAGGATAAATTGTGGCTATGGTCCTCAAGGTACTCAACTGTTTGAAAAGGACAGGCCATATAAGCGATTTGAAAACGTAAAACTCCTGGCCACTATTCTGAGGCTAAGGAGACTGTGAAGCTTTTCTGCAAACATTTATTTTACCTTAGTTTTTTGTAGCAAACAATCCCAGAAAAATCCTTACTCTTTGACTTGACAGTATGCAGGAGTGGCCCAGCTGATGCCTAAAATCGATTATCAAGCTGGTATTGTCTAAGGTGAATGTGATGAAGGGTAACATGCCAGGGCCAGGTAGACATGTTTATTTTTGCAGGTCACCTTCCTCAAAAAAAAGGGGGGGGGGGGCTCTGTCCACAGGCCATCATGGTGCCCTGGGGACAGACGCCTAGGGGTAGTTTAGGGATAGTGTAGGGTTAGAGTAAATCGTTATTAATGTTTAGGGATAGTGTAGGGTTAGAGTAAATTGTTATTAATGTCCTGTGTGTTTTTGTGGACATTTTCACCAGCCTGAGGTGGCGGCAGTGAGGAAGACTGCCCCACATACAGGCAGTGGCTCCAGTTTGAGAACCCTATCCTGCTAGGCTCCAGTGTTATTCCTGCATGCTGCCTCTTATCCCTTCACATTATCTCTCAGTCACTCTCCCAAGGCCTCTCTCTACCCATGTCACGGGCTGCTGTAAGTCCTGGTCTTTCTCTATCATGGCCTGGGGCAACCTAGTCTCTGCAGTCAGCTTGCCCTGCTCTGTGGACCGAAGGCCTGCCACTCCTCTCTTCATCCTCAGCCCAGACTTTCTAAAGCTGGATGGGCTGAGATTAACTGCACTACTCCTAGAAGGTTTAGGTAGGGCTACATTTTTTTTGGGGGGGGGGGCTTTTATTTCCTTGGTGTATGTGGTATTGTAGGCTTGGGGAACAGAAACTGCTGTGTGGCCTTGTTTCATTGAGGTACACTTGGCCTGCAGGGGGACCAAGACTAAGCATGATGGGAGCCTGTGTGGTGCCTAAAAGAATTCTTGCCCATCTATACTGCCTAGACTGTTTAAGATCTGTGGCAGCAATTGTTTGAGGCATTTGCAGCATCTGGGTCTTGCAACACTGCAGAGGGTGCTGCCGTGATTCCTTGCATCAGAGCCAAGGTCTTTTGCACCACGCACTAATTGGGATTGTTTGGTGCCACCTCTTCCCTTTTTGGGTTTCTACACATTGCATCAGAGCTAGCCGAGAGGCCAACTGCCCGGTGTTTTACTTTGCAGGCTTTTGTGAATTGTGCCCAGCCGTGGGGATTACGTTCGACCAGCCGGGTCCAACATGACTGGTCAGGGATCCCGCTCAATGGTTTGCCCAATAGTCTGACTATGATAGATTGAAGGACTTGCTGGCTTTATTTTCTTTACAGGCCTCTCTTGCAAACTTTGATTATGTATATCTTCAGGTGGGTCCTTTGGAGTAGGATGTCGTGGACCCCTTTGGAGAACCTGGTTCGAATACTTATAGAAATGTGGGGCAAGGTCGGTGGGCTCAAGCCTTGAGGGGTTGCACTGCCAACTAGGGCACCAGCACAGAAGATGATACACCTGTTAAACACCAGAAGGTAGTGAGGCAGGTCTTATTCGGAATGGAAGGTAATAGGGTAGGACATGGTACATTTGCTGTTGGCCCTATGGGCTGTCCTCACCTGAGGCAAGTGATGCAGTGCCAGCCCTGGCAGATTTACATTTTTTTTTTTTGTTTTATGATCCAGCGGATAAGCACCTGGGCAACAATATACCTTTATCCTGGCAGATTCAGACCTTAGAGATGTGGGAGAGATACAATTTGTCTCTGTGTACCAGCCGAACACCAGCACCTAGGGATTAAGGTACATTATCTACGGATAGTTGATCCGATTGGTTGGTTATTAGTGGTCTGTTGTGATTGATTATCTTAGAGTACAGGGGGTGGCTCAAGCAGTGGTTGTCAGGCATGCTCCCCAGGAAGCGTGGCTAGCTGTGCAAGGTTGTGAGGCGTTTCATGGTTGTAACGTCATTCTCTCTCAGATGCGGAAGGCAAGGATACCTGCTTCATACCTATGGGATGCCCACCAGTTTTTACAGCGTGGATTTGGATTTCCATTTTAAATGTACTCAAGTTAGCCTACAGATGTATCACCTGTTTTCTTCACTTTCAGGATCTAAAAATCACTCTCACTTGCCTTCATGCTTCTTTCATGTTTCCCTTCTTCCCTCGTCTATTTTCATAGCAGGGTCCCTTTATGTACCCCCTCTACTAAAGCCTCCATCCCTCTCCTATTTAAAGTGGACTGTCACCCACCCCTGATCGGCCCGGGAATCTATAAGATTCCCGGGCCGATCACCTCCCTCACCGCGGGACATCCGAGATCGGGATTTCCCGCGGTGAGGGACCCCCCCCAAAACCCCAAAAAAACTCACCTCACCTCCCGCGCGCTCCTCTAGACGTGCCCGCGCCGGACGTTTGTGAATGGCCGGCGCGGGCACGCGCCCTGTCAGAGCGACGTGCGGGAGGCGGCGGCGGGCGCACTGTCTTGTCCGCCGCTTGTCCGTGGCTACGTGGGAGCGTGGTGAGGTGAGTTTTGGGGGCTTTCTGGGGGTTTTACACAGTAATCGGGGTGCCCCCCTGAAGTGGACCAAAACCCAGGATAGTCAAAATCCTGGGTGTTGGTCCACTTTAAGGCAGCTGCTTCTTATCTCTTCAAAACTTTAAAATCATATAACACACTGTCCTGTTTCACTGCATATTGCCCAGGAGGCTTTACTAAAGGCAGAAATTAGGCTTACCTTTTACTGATGTGAAGTGATTTATATGGGAATGCACCTACCTATTACTTAAAAACTGCTGCACTTTTTTAATGTGGCAATGTGCCAACGCTGTTAAAAGTATTACAGTACTGATGCCTGATCATGGTGCACTATTTGAATTGTTCATCTCACAATGGGTTGCACTATGTTAAGCATAAGCCTTGCTCTGCTTTTTTTTTTTTTTTTTTTTTTTTAGCTGTAACCAGGAAATTCAGACTTATGCTATTGCTCTGATTAATGCACTGTTTCTGAAGGCTCCAGAAGACAAACGCCAGGTATGTGTTTTTAAGCGCTTTTTACATTGGTGTATAAATATAACATTGTGTCCCCATGAGTTTGTGTTTTTGTGACTAACCCCATGTGTCCTACCAGTTCTGTCTGCTATTAACGCTCATCTTTGCTTCTGTTTGTGTGCACTGTGCACTCAGGAGAAGCCTCAGAATATCTTGGATCTTCCTGTTAGTGTGAGTACCATGGGAGTTTCTGTTGTCCTCCTGTTTCTCACACATGGACCTCTTCTTCCCCTGATTTAGTGACTTTCTTCCTCAATATTTCCTAGCTTTTCTGTTTCCTGATTTATATTTATTACATGTGTGTCACATGCAGACAATTGTATTTTTTTTTCGGTACAGGAGATGGCAAACACATTTGTACAAAAGCACCTTAGATCAATCATACTTAATGTAAGTATTTTTTTATTGGCAACATAGCTATATTTATAAATATATATATATATATATATATATATATATATATATTTAACCTGCTATTTAAAACGTATCAGTGGGCTTAAAAAACAATACTTGCCTTACCCATAGACTTCATCTGTGAGCCCCAGCTCCTGTTTGCCATAGGACTTATGCCCCCTTCAGTTGGCCCGCCCATGCTAAGTTCTCTTGACGTTTATGCAGGAGCTGATGGTGAAAAAATGTTTGCAACCCAGATAAAAGGGGCAGAAGATTTTTGTATTCTTAGTATACAGTACGTCCTGCTCCAAACCTAATACTTACACTTGCGATATACTCCGCCAGATGGCAGAGACATCAAAAATAGGCTCCTCCCGGCCTCTCAAATACCCGGGGACCTCCCACAAATCCCCAAAATTTCTCTGCAGTCTGGCTGCGAAGGACGAGAAATGGCTCTCTACTCGCAGGTGAGCGGGGCTATTAGCCTGTGGCCCTGTAGGACTATTCCCACCCGTTCCACTAGTAATATGCCTCCCAGCCTTGGCTGCGCTGGTCGGGTGAAGGTAGGCAGCACCGCTGTTAGGTGCTTAGGAGCGCTGCTCCACCTCAATCCCCCACCAAAGGGTAGGCGGTTCAGGCTTATGGTGAGCCTCTATTGGATGCCCCTCCCACACTAGTGCCCCCTTGCCCCTGCCCATCGGTGGGCCCTGTTTAAGTGGCCGCTGTCCTGCCTCATCCTCCTTGTAGCCTTCGGGGGAAAAGAGGGGGGGTGTAAATGTGTATGCTATGCATTCTGTGTTTTACACTCTTTTTCCATTCTGTTTAGTCTTGTGTCAGCCGCCGCGCTGACTTGCCTTGCCTTCACTGTCTTTTTAAAATTGCCGCCGCCGCGCGCTGACTTGGTTCCGTGCTTGGCAGCGGCATTACCTCAGGCGCTGGTGCGCCGTCATTGGCTGCTTGCACATTCTGGCTTCGTGCTCTTCGGGGGGCGGGGCCCGTCTATGGCGCACTCCGCTTCAGCACTGATACCGGGCCGCCCCCTCGAGGTATACCGACGCCATCTTTGACCTGCTTGGTTGGCCCATGCGCGACGGACCCCTACCTACCGCGGTCCATAAGTGCCCTCGCGGGCTGCTTTATATCTTTCACTTTTGTTACTGTGTGCTTACAGGTCTTGTCTGCTTATGTCTTTCAGGCGGAGCGAACCCTTTTGGCTTCTCCCGGCCCTGTATTAGTATATAACTTGTAGGCCTTGTAAAAATAATACTCCCACTTCCCTAGCAGGTTATTGGGGCATCTGGGGTTGCTATATCGCGTTATTCCCTATCGGCGTATAGCACCGCTATAATCACCATATGGAGGCATCCCAGGATAATGTGACTGGGGTCCCTTCAAACAAGACCGGATGTGTGTAGCGTGTGGGCAGCCTCATGCTGACGCTGACAAGGCGCGGGTCTGTGTACCCTGTGCTGAGCAGGTGCTTGCATTGCAATCTGGCCTGCCAGTGGCTGTACCTCGTTTCACTTCGCCTACTCCCCCAAGCTTAAACCTCACTCCTACTGAGTTGCATACTAGTGGGGATTCTCAGCCTGATGTGTCTTCTAGACTGGCTACTGTTGAGCAGTTGGTTGCTAAGTCCTTAGCGCGTAAGGCCCCTGCTAAGAAGCGGCACTTGACACCTAATGTCACTGTTTTTCCCTATGGGAACTGAGGAGATTTGGAATCTTTGTGGCTATACCCCGTCTGATGAAGGGGAGCTCTTTTCTGATTCAGGCTCATCTGATGAGACCAAGGGGTCATGACGATTCTGGCTCTGACCCATGGGCCCCGGATGACACTGACAGATTATTGACCCAGATTTTTGAGGTTCTGTCCATCTCTCTCCCTGTTGCGGCTCCCAGGCAAAGAGGGGAGCTTTTCCATACAGCAAAATCAAGTTTGGAATTTCCCGAGCAGGCACATTTCCATAACCTTGTGCTCAAGGAATGGGAGCGCCCCAGTAAACTTCCCGGGGTTCCAAAAAGTTGGGATAGGAAGTATCCCTTTCCTGCTGAGGTGGGTAAATGTTTCTCATCCCCCCCCCCCCCCCGAGGTGCTGAGGACCGGCGCATTGACCAGCTGGCATCCCACGCCTTTGCATGTGCGGGGACGGCGCTGCGCCCGGTCTGTGCCTCTGTCATTACTGCTGTGGCCACTAGAACCCTTATCAGAAATATGCTTGATAGTGCCCCGATGATTTGCCTTGTTAGGTGTTTAATGCACTCTCCAGTTGTGATGTTTTTGTAAATTTTGTCCTTTCAGCTTTGGATGACACCATCAGAATGTGTGCGAGAACTTCTGCCTTCGTGGCGGCTATACGCCGCTCGGTTTGGCTGCGCCAGTGGGCTGCTGACAACGCTGCCAAGAAGGCCCTCACTGGGTTTCCCTTTAAAGGACTGCGCCTGTTTGGGGACCGTCTGGACCTTTTTGCTAAGGGAGGCAGGTTACACCAGCGCAGGCGGCAATCTCGGCCCTTTCGGGGTCAGGTTTCCTTCTCCACCCCTTACCGTGGTGCCAGACAGGGAAGGGGAGTTTCCTTTCCTGGGGCCCGGGGAGATTTCTGGGGTAGGGCAGAGGACGTGGACGTCCTGGCTCCTCCTGGTGTCCCAAAGCAAAATCATCTCCCAAGCCCCCTCAGGTATGATGGGGCGCCCTCACCCACCCTGGTAGGGGGACGGCTGCAGCACTTTGCTCACGCCTGGAGGCTTCATGTCTCAGACCGGTGGATTCAGGAGGTAGTGTCCTCCGGTTACAAGTTGGAGTTTGCTGCCTGTCCCCCTCCAAGATTCATCAGATCCCGGATTCCTCAGGACCCTGTGTCAGCTCAGGAGCTAGTGCAAGCAGTGCAAAGCCTCCTGGAGCTGGGGGTCATCTGCCAGGTCCCCTTAAGAGAAAAAGGCAAGGGCTTTTATTCCAACCTATTCACAGTACCCAAAAAAGGATGGTTCAGTCAGGCCCATCCTGGACTTGAAGATCCTCAACAAATTTGTCAGGGGCAGGCGTTTTCGCATGGAAACTCTGCGCTCTTCCATCAGTTCCCTGCGCCAAGGGGATTTCATGACTTCTGTGGACATCAAAGATGCTTATCTTCATATTCCTGTGTTCCCAGGTCATAAAGGTTCCTCAGGTTCGCTCTGATGGATCAACACTATCAGTTTGTGGCCTTGCCCTTTGGCCTCACTTCAGCTCCCAGGGTATTCACCAAGGTGCTGGCTGGCGTGATGTCTCTGCTCAGATGTCAGGGCGTCCACGTACTTCCCTATCTGGACAACATTCTCATCACTTCCCAGTCTCTACATCAGGCAGAGTTGGATACTCAGCTGGTGGTGTCCACTCTGGAGTCATTTGGATGGGTGATCAACCACCCCAAGTCCTCACTGTCCCCTTCCTTGGTAGCTCCATTCCTAGGAATGAATCTGGATACAGTTCAGGCAAGGATCTTCCTTCCTCAACAGAAGGTGGACAGTCTGATTGTACAGGCTCAGTCCCTCCTAGCTTGTCCCCATCCCTCCATCAGGCAGGGGATGCAGCTGGTGGGCCTGATGGTGGCATGCTTCGAAGCGGTCCCTTATGCTCAGTTCCACTTGAGGCCTCTGCAACTTCACCTATTGTCAGTATGGGACAAGGACCCGGCGTCCCTGGACAGGGTCTGTGTGCGCTCCCCCCTGTTCAGGAGGTCCCTCTTGTGGTGGATGGACTCAAGGAACCTGTTGGGGGGCAGATCCTTTCTTGCCCCTTCCTGGGAGACGGTCACCATGGATGCCAGTCTGTCAGGTTGGGGGGGTTTTTGGAAGTCCCTGCGGTTCCAGGGGAGGTGGGGCCCTCAGGAGGCCCACACACCTATCAATGTCTTGGAACTGCGGGCGATCAGGCTAGTTCTGGCTCACTTGACTACTCGCCTTCGGGGCCTGCCTGTTCAGGTGCGCTCGGACAACCAGACGGCAGTTGCCTACATCAATCATCAGGAGGGGGCCCACCAGGAAGCGTCTCTGATCCTGACTTGGGCGGAGGCCAATGTCCCCTGCATATCAGCTGTGTACATCCCGGGGGTGGAAAATCGCCTGGCGGACTCTCTAAACAGGGGGACCTCTCGCCAGGTCCCTATGCAGCAGGGTGTTTCAATCTCTGTGTCACGGTTGGGGCCAACCAGATGTCGATCTATTTGCATCCCGCCACAATCACAAGCTCCCAGCTTTTGTCTCTCTGTCCCAGGATCCTCTGGCCTTGACCTCGGATGCACTAACAATGTCATGGCAGGACTTTCAGTTCCTGTATGTCTTCCCTCCAATCCCCCTGCTGGGCAGGGTTCTGCGCAAGATTGCTCTGGAAGGGGTGCCAGCAATTGTGGTGGCCCCCAGGTGGCCAAGAAGAGTGTGGTTCGCAGACGTGGTGCAGCTGGCAGTAGATCAGTACGCTCTGCCCTTAGTGCCAGATCTGCTCACTACGCCATCCCAATTTACAAACTCTGGCTTTGACGGCTTGGCCGCTGAAACCTCCATCTTGATGGAGAAGGGGCTGTCTTCCTCGGTTGTGGATACTTTGATTAAAGCTAGGAAGAAGTCTTCCTCTTCCATTTATTACAGGGTTTGGCGTGCCTACATTGACTGGTGTGAGTCTAAGTCTCTTCCCTGTCGTGTGTTCTCTATTTCCAGGATTCTGGAGTTCCTGCAGCATGGGTTGGAGATGGGACTCCAGCTCAGTACTCTGAAGGGTCAGGTTTCTGCCCTGGCTATTTTCTTCCAGAAGTCCTTTGCTCAGCACCCTCTGATCAGGACTTTTTTTCAGGGGGTCACTCATGTGCGCCCCCCACGTAAGCCTGTGGTGCCTGTTTGGGATCTGAACTTGGTTCTGTCAGCCTTTCAAGGTGCTCCCTTTGAACTTGTGCAGGATGCTGCCTTGGCCATTCTTACGCTCAAGGTTGTATTTCTGGTGGCTATCACTTCTGTCAGGCGTGTGTCTGAGTTGGCGGCGCTTTCCATTCAGCCCCCCTACTATGAGAGGCTCCAGGACAAGGTGGTGTTTCGTTTCAAACCTGACTTTCTGCCTAAGGTAGTGTCTGCCTTTTCATTTGAATCAGGATATTGTTCTTCCTTCTTTGTGCCCTAATCCTAGCAATGCTAAGGAGAGGGTTTTGCACTCTTTGGATGTGGTTAGGTATCTGAAGTACTATCTGGTGGCTACTGCACCTTTCAGGAAAACTTATGCTCTTTTTGTGGTCCCTTCTGGTCCTAGGAAGGGTTTGGCTCCTGCCAAGTCTACTATCAGCAAGTGGATTTGTCAGGCTGTGATTCAGGCCTACTCTGCTAAGGGGAAGAATCCTCCCTTCCGCCTTACTGCTATTGGTGCCTCTTGGGCTTTTCAGCACCAGGCTTCTGTTGAACAAGTTTGCAAGGCCGCTACTTGGTCTTCTGTTCATACCTTTTCAAAGTTTTACAAGGTTGATGTTAGGGCCTCAGCTGATGCTGCTTTTGGCCGAAAGGTTCTGCAGGCGGCAGTGGTTTGAACTGTCTGCTGCTGATTTTTCTTGGGGATCCCACCCTACTTTATGGACACTGCTATTGGATGTCCCAACTGTAAGTATTAGATTTGGAGCAGGACGTACTGTATACTAAGAATAATACAATTCTGTGATTACTCACCTGTAGAATTGGTATTATGAGTATACAGTACGTCCTGCTCCAACACACCCTTGTTTTGCATTATCTTGGATCCCCTGTATGGTGATTGTTATCATTGTTATAGTTGATAGTTTGGATTGTTTAATTCTCCCTGCTTCTCATTAACTGCTTTTCAATGCTGGGGATTTGTGGGAGGTCCCCGGGTATTTGAGGGGCCGGGAGGAGCCTATTTTCGATGTCTCTGCAGCCCAGCGCCATCTGGCGGAGTATTAGATTTGGAGCAAGACGTGCTGTATACTCATAATACCAATTCTACAGGTGAGTAATCACAGAATTGTATTTTTAGGAACTGGGGCTGCTCTGAATCAAATCTTCTGTGGTTAAGGCGGATGTGACTTTATGCCAGCAGGAAGCCAAAGGAGGCGTCCGTGCATAGTGCAACCGAGAGACTGCACTGAGCCTCTTATGATAAAGAAAATATAACTAAAAACATTTGCACCCTCTAGTCGCCACAGTCGACCTGTTCTTGCAATAGGCTTGGCAAACATGACTGTCAAGCCCAGTTCCAGACTACTCTGTTCCAGCTGGTGAACCTGTTTGAATCAAACAGGCCCCCCCCCCCTTCTGATAAGGACTTCAAATGGGTTGCTTTTTCCTTCACCTAAAGTGGCAGATGTTTACCTCTGAAGTCGAAGCAGGTGGGTTAGGAGTGTTGGAGGAACATAGTCTCCATACCTAGAGTTAGTTCTCTGTCAGAGTGTTGGAGCTTACACTTTAGACTTGTAGGCCAGGGTACTGGGGAGCCAGCTGGTCCAGATTCAACAACTCCACTCAACTGTAGCGTACATTAACATTCAATGAGTTACAGGGAGCAGTACAGCCATGGCAAATGTTATTCAAAATCATTACACAGCTTTCAGACATTCAGGGGTTGAAAACATGACCCTTGACTTTGATCTTTAAGTGATGTGCAGTGCTCACTGGCTAGGGTCTTCTGCTTGGAAACACCACCTATCTTCTCATTGGGTAAAACATTAAACCTCTTCTAAGATACTGATATATTAAAGTAGACCAAAACCCAGTGGGCGCATGCCTGCTACCCTCTTAACAGGGAGCGTGCCAGTGGTGGCCATTCACAAATGCCTGGCGCCCTGCTAAATGTATAGCAGGCAGCATTGGTTTGGGGGAGAAGGTAAGTTTACTTGGCGATCTGGGGGGTTTCACACAGTGGGGCATCCCAAATCTACATCAAGTGGTTCTGAGATCTTACAGATTCCAGGGCCATGGGCCTGGGTTTTAGTCCAATTACCATTACAACATGCAGAAAGTTCATTGTGTCATGTTGTGACTGTGAGGTTATTGTGTTTTGACAATCGTACAATGTGGCTTTGTACATGTCCTCCACTGATGTAGACTAAGGTATTAATTATTCCTAGTAATATAACTATGTTTTGTTTCTTTAGCATATTATCCGGGGGAATCGACCAATTAAAACTGAAATGGCTCATCAGCTCTATGTGCTTCAAGTCCTAACCTTTAACCTTTTGGAGGAGCGGATGATGACCAAAATGGACCCCAGTGATCAGGTTACACATTTTTCACGTCTTAAACTTATTTATGTTCATGTTTGTGAACTGTGGGTCAGAAATAAATATTTGTTGCTGGAGCAAATGTTATCTTGCTTGATACTTACATTTTATTTATACTGTTTTTCAGTTAAAATAATGCAGCTATATTAGACTTTAGTGATTACACTTTTATTTGGTTTGTTATACTGTACCGGAGTCCAGAAATCCAGGTACAATAGGTATTTTTTTTTACTTTTTTGCTTGCCCTTATTTACATATAGTTATCATCCTTTTTCATCAAGATTTTGGTGTTCTGCCTTTAAAAAATGCCATCATACTGTCTTAAAGACAATTTTTAAATTTAAATAAAAAAAAAAACGCTATACTCATCATGTGTCCCACACAACCTGTGACTTAATGTCCGACACTCTGGATGTCACGTTAATAGCTGGATCCACGTCCCACGATTGCATGTCTCTTTTGTCTTCTCCGCCGCTCTGTTTACTGCAATAGAATGAGGTGTGTTAGGTCTTCGCACGCCTCTTTCTTTTTACAAAAATTTTATTGGATTTGCAAGCATTAAGTAGTACATATACAACAGTAAGCGTGCTGGAAAGTATAGGTACAAATATCGATGTCAACTTAACTGCAGACAAATAAAGACCCTCTATGGAGGGTTAAAACAATACAAAGCAAAAGACGATGCATTTATTATAACATTTAACAATCTTATATGGGCTCCACTAATTATTATAATGTGACAGAAAGGAGTGTGCAACCATATAGCTAATAGTTAAGTATCATACCTTGCTATGAAGACTGTATGCGGACCTTCATACAAGTCCAGGGCGCCTATGCCAAAGGAGCAAACTCCTCTTTTACAGGGGGGTAAGCGTCGCACGCCTCTTTCAATGCAGTGAATGGAGTGAGGCATGCAAGCTATCAAGGGTGGGGTGGGGGGGGTGCATCTCCATGTCGGAGAAAAGATACCCGATCAGGCTGCCAGCACAGCCATAAGGTAGGATCTCGGGGATCAGTGACAGGCTGATCCGATTTGGAATGCCTCACTGTGTGTATCCAGATCTTTTTTCCTGTCCTGTTTTCTGTTCCCGCAGCTCATGCAGTAGCAATTTGACTCTTGTTCAATTCAGATATTCTATGCAACACTGAATATCTGAAGCTCAAGCAGAAAATAGCCTTTAAAGTGGACCAAAACCCAGATTTTGAGTATCCTGGGTTTTGGTCCTTGCCCCCCTGGACACCCTGATCTCTGATGCCCCAATGAACCCCCCCCCCCCCCCCAGGTGCCCAGATCTGGATGCCCTGGGGGGACGGAATCAAGCGGCCCTGGAATCTTATAGATTTCAGGGTCGTCGGGCTGTGGGTTTCGATAATATATTTGATGATAATGTATTTGATGCCATCACTGTTTTCCATTATTTCTTTAGGCTCAACGAGACATCATATTTGAACTAAGGAGAATTGCATTTGATGCAGAGTCAGATGGTAGCGGGGTATCGGGCACTGGTACAGAAAAGCGCAAAGCTATGTACAGCAAGGACTACAAGATGCTGGGTTTTACTGTAAGTCAAGCTTTAGATGGAGTAGGATAGAGTTGATATTGATGTAAGATTGATGTATCGATGTAACATTTATTGTTGTATTTGACCCTAGTGTTCTAGCCACAGTTTGTTTTGACGCTAGAAACTGAATTTCATTTAACAGAAAACATATGGGCGTCATCTCTCCTCTGGAATGATTTTTACAAATTTGGGATTTATTCCCCTGAACCAATTTTGAATGCTCCACTGTGTGTATCCTCCAAGATCTTTTTTCCTGTCCTGTTTTCTGTTCCCACGGCACATGCGTGGGGCAATTCAGCCACTCATTGGCTCTTGTTACATTCAGATATTTTATGCGACACAGCTCAAAGTGACAAAAAACCTGAATCTTTTTGTGTACCAGGTAAGCTCTTGGGAAACACACAGCAGGGCATCTCAATTCAGTATGCCTCATAAAGATGGAGGCCACTGGGCCTAGAGTCTTATAGGGAGGTGGTTGTTCCTCTTTTAGGCAATCCATTTTTGATGAATGTTCAGCGGGGTAGAGCATAGTGTGGAGAAGCATCCCCGTTGCTGATGACCCCCTCCACACACACAGCCCTGGATCCTCTGCTATATGTGGGAGACAAAGCTTTGATTCTTATTTGGTCTGTAAGAATGGGTTTTGATGTGATGTTCATAAGAGAAAGCAGACAAAAAGTTGTTTTGATTTTGAGCTGGTGGTGCTGGTATTTGTTTTTTTACTGGCAATTGGATGGGAAAAGTATAGCTGCAATTAAAATAAGTAAAAAAAAAAACAAATACCAGCACCGCCAGGCCAGTAAAGTAAAAAAACAATACTGGCCAGGTAGCAACCCTTCTTGCAGGGGGGTTTACGCAGGGGGCTTTTTAAATACAGAATTCTACCTATATTCTACCAATGCAATACAGTTTGTTTTGACCACATGAAAGCAGAAAAACATGATTTATTGGCAATAATAGGAAATGTTGCTCTTTCAGAATCATGTGAACCCAGCTCTGGATTTCATTCAGACACCCCCAGGTATGCTGGCTCTTGATAACATGCTGTATCTGGCAAAGATTCATCAGGACACCTACATACGGGTAGGTTTTTTGTTTTCCCCATCTTTATATAGTTCAGCCCTGGAGCTTGTTTCACAGTGAATTCTCTTTTACTAGTCCAAGCAAACTCTGAAATGTTTTAAAATAACTATTGTTAAAGGCTCACTATCACTATTTTTGGATTAATCATACTTGTCATGTAGTTAATTGTTGACAAGGCAAGCAAATGTGTCAGTAGAAAACAATTGTGACTCATTTGTAGTCTTCTGTAAATGTGTGTCTAAGTTACAGATCTGTATTATGCCAGAAGAAGAAGCTTGAACTGCTTCAAAAGCTTGCATTTTCAATCCTATTGAGTTAGCCAATAAATGGTATTAGCTTACTGATGGATGTGTACCTGAATATTCCTGTATGAGCAGCACATTAGAGGATCCTCAGATTTTTTTCCATAGAGAACTATCTTTTCCAATTTTTATCTCTTCCGCTCAGATTCTTGCAACTATAATGGTCTTACTGGGTAAAAAGAGAATACATGTAATTCTGCAACAGAAATCAACTCCAAGGTGAAAATTGTCATTGCCACACTAGAAAAGTTCACTTGAATCATAAACTACAAGAAGTAGTCTATGAATATAAATCCATCATAGAGAATCCCTTTCCTGGGAACGGAGATGGATACAATTCAGACATGAGCCTTTCTTCCATGGGACAAGAGACAGACTGTACTAACAAATCCAGATATCCAGATTCTGATCAGACTGAACCATTCAACAGTTCTAAAATGCCTGATAGACCCAGTCCAGCCAGACTGCCCATTTTCAAAGCAATGCCCACCCTGCTACCCTTACCTAGCCCTAAAGCAGTTTGGAGAAGGGGGGGGGGGTAAATATAACACAAACACTTACCTCGTCTGTAATCCAGCTTTGGCAATCAACGTGTCAGGTGCTGCCATCTTTGCTGATATGCATTATGCCACCGGAGCAGAAGTTCCCTGCATCGTGCGTGTTGCCTCCCGGCCATTCAAGTGAAGGGGCAGACGGAAGCGCGCATGGCGTGGGAAGCTTCAGCTCCGGCGGCATCATGCATCTCAGTAAAGATTGTGATACGTGGTAATCAGTTGACCGGCACCGCTGGATTACAGGCATGGGAAAGTGTTTGTTTTTATTTAACCCCCCGCCCTGCTTTAGCATTAGATAAGGTTGGCAGGGTGAGGGGTACTTTGAAAATGGACTGGCCCTTTAAGATAAGATAGGAAGAAATTAATTTGCTAATACATGGAGCTGTACAAGGAATTTTCTTTGCCAGGTACAGCTCACAAGCATAAGGATGCAAGTATATAACATGCAAGCATTACTAAATACCAGATAATATAGAACAAATAATGATGGCTATTGTGTAAAGAGTGTTAAATTGCTTAGTAGAAAACAAGCACCTAATATAAACAATGCTATACAAAACGCTCTGTATAACATTAAAAAGATGACAACGTTGTCCCTTTGAAAATACCCCCCGCGTATGTTCTTGCACATGCTCAGACCAGTTAGCATACTCAACAGTATCTGTGACTTGAGATAGAGAGCAGGAGGTCAGCCAATTTCATTCCGTACCAGGACAATCTCTTGCTTTTGAACAGATTGGGAGGGTCTAGAATGGACAAGGATCGACCTGGCTTGCAAGTTCTTGCTGCAGATTTCTGGGTTATGGAATATGTTGCTGCCAGAAGAGAAGATTTCCAGAATGGTTATGGCAGATCGCATATTCCTGATGAACCTTGTAGTGTCTTGTAGAAATCATGAGATTACTAGGATTCATAACTACTGCAATACCAGCGGTTCCTTGGGCTGCAGAGTCTCCGTTGGTGTTCAAATCCAGAATTAATAAAAAGAGGAAGGCCATTAAGACAGAAGGTTTCAGTGACAGTCACAGCAAACGCCAGTGCATGGGGCTGGGGGGGGGCTACCTGCAAGAATTTCATATTCAAGGTCAGCAGGGTCAGTGGTCCCTACAGATATCTGTCATCAAATTACCGATTAGCTGATGGCTGTAAAACTGGCACTGGAACAATATCCAGCAAAGCTGCACAGATATGTTCAGACAATTTAAACCATCAGGGGGAACCAGATCTCCATCCCTGATGAAACTTGTAGATTTAATATTGGTTCCCCTAAAGGATCAGGTTTCTTCAATTTCTGCAGTTCACTTAAAGGGGACCTTAAACAGGATTGCTGATTTCCTGAGCAGAGTGGAGGTGCAACAGATGGAATGGTGTTTAAACCAGGAGGTTTTCCTTCAGGTGATATCCCAATGGGGCCAACCGCAGATAGACCTCTTTGCCAACACAAGCAATTCCAAATGCAAGGCCTTTTTCTTGCTAGTGAAGGGGGGCGGCACGCTGGCAGTGGATGCCTTGGCCCAACCCTAGGACTTTCGGCTGGCTGATGCTTTATTCTAAGTATGTCTCACACCCTGCTTCGAAAGTATTCATTACACTTGGGTTATGTCCAGTAGAGGGCGAACTTCTGCAGAGATGAATAGAAAAAAAGGAGCCCCTCCCGGCCCATAAATACCTGGGACCTCCCACACACTCCCCAGTAATCGTCTCTGCAGACGGAGAGCAAGTCAGAAGATGTAGTCTCCTCCTTGCAGGTAAGCCGGGTTCACACCCGGCCATTTTTATCCCTATTTCTGCCCGGACCTATTTATACTTAAGTCCCCTAATGCCTCCCAGCATTGGCTGTAGGTCCGGGTGATGGTAGGACTCACCTTTAACAGGTGTACTGATAGGAGCCACGCTCCTCCATGTGACCCTGGTTTGGGATGCCCTGTCAGTTTCCCCATGTTCTACTACCGTAGTTGGGGAGCCCTCCCTCCCTTTACTTTATTTCCTTTACTCACAATGGGAGGGGGGCCGGTGATTTCTCCCTTGTCTGGTTGATGTGGAGCATCGGGAATTAATCCTTAATGAATGGATGTATGAGTGTGTGCGTGTGCTTGTAACATTCATTTTATCTTCGTTTTATACTTGCGGCGGCCGTTTTGAGAGCCGGCCGCACTGTCATGGCTGCTATGGATAGTGTTGCTTCTCCCTCTCCTTGCAGTGAGGAGAGGGGGCGGGGCCGGGCGCTCGGCGCGCTGGCGGCGGCCCCGCCCCTCTCTCTCTGGCGCCCTCGGAGGCGCCCGGTCATTGGCATCGAGTTGCTGGGGGAGGGGGCGGGGCCAGGCGCGGCGCGCGATCCGCGCCGGCCCGCCCTTCTGCTTCTCCTTTTTTCTGCATCAGCTGGAGATCGCCTTCCGTTGTTGCGGTGAGTGCCCTGTGTTGTCTGTGGCTTCAGCCAGCGCGGTGGCGGCCAATAACTCTGAGGAATTGTTTTGTTCCATCTTCGGTTTCTGGGCTTGTTAAGATCAACCACTAGCGCTGGGCGTCATTAGGGTAACTCCAGCAGCAAGTACCATAGCTAGTGCAGCAGACTCTGAGCGCTGCTAGATGGTAGATTGCTGGTTCAAGACTCTGTTCATGCCTGTCCTCACGCTATACTATTTGCGCATACATTATGGTTATTACTTGCATGAAGAAATAAGTATGCCATATTATTATGATATACATTACTATATTATATTCAATGTTATATATCATTTTATATATTTTGCCACACTCTGTGTACTTTCTGCATGTATGTGTGCTTGTCTTGGTGTACCTTACTTACGGGGGCCCCCATGTTGTTATTGTTGGGGTCCCTTGGCCAAAAAATAAGGGCTTGCAAATCCTCCCACTAACGGACTTAAGGGGCATCCCGGGTAGCTTCTAGCGTAGTTCCCACTGGTCATTGCGACTACCATACAAATCACCATATGGAGGCTCCCTAGGATACCGGGCTCCGGCTCCCTTCGGGGTAGCCCCGGCAGTGTGGGGGTTTGGGGGGTATCCCTTGCGGGGGATAATGTGCTGGTTGCATACCATGTGTTCAGCAGGCCGTAACACGGCAGTCGGGGGCCCAGACATCTGGGTCAGTGCCGCTGGTCTCATCACCTACCCCACCTTGACTTATCCGTGCCCCAAGTGACATGGTCATTAGCGGGGAGTCGCAATCTGATGTATGTGCTAGATTGGCCAACATCGAGAAATTGGTTTCTAGCTCTGCGGCCAGGGAGGCCCCGGCTAAGAGAAGGCACCTGTCACCGGCAGTGCTGGTTCTTGATGATCATGATTCCCTTGCCTGGTCTCTTTATTCTCCGCTTGCGGAAGGGGAACTGTTTACGGAATCTGATGGCTCTGAGGATCGGCAGTTTTTGGATGCTGATGCTGGGGCGGGGCTTGGGGATGCCGTGGATACCCCCAAGATCCTGGCCCATTTATTTGAGGTGCTGGCTATTCCTCCTCCGGCGGAGTCCCCTCCGCGGAAGGGGGAATTTTTCCTTGGGACCTCTAAGCCTCGTCTGGAGTTCCCAAATCAGATTAATTTCTAATATTTGATTATTAAGGAATGGGAAGGACCTAGCCGGCTTCCTGGTGTGCCTCAGGAATGGGATAGGAAGTTTCCCTTTCTGGTGGACGCGGTGAAGCGCTGGTCGTCTCCTCCCGAGGTCGATGCGCCCGTACAGGGATTGTCCAACACATCTGTGGTGCACTCTCCAGACGCCACCACGATTGAGGATCGTGAGGACCGTCGTATTGATCAGATGGCTTGACATGCCCCTGCTGGCGTGGGTTCTGCCTTGCGGCCTGTTCGTACTTCTGTACTCACGGTTGTGGCTATCAGGCCTGTGGTTAGGGGCCTGTTGAGGGGTCTCAGCTGGACCCAGCCAGTGATGAATTTGCAGCGCTTATGCGGCGTGTATCGTTCATGATCATTTGTCTTGTCTGCCTTGGATGACACAATATGTTGGTCTAGCAGCACCTTAGCGTTGCTTGTGGCTGTATGACGCTCTGTCTGGTTGCGCCAGTGGGCGGCTAACATTGCGGCTAAGAAATCACTTACAGGACTACCCTTTCTGGGTATGCGGCTGTTTGGAGATAAATTGGATTCAGTTCTGGAAGGAGGAAGGCTTCCGCCACGCAAGAAGTGGCGTCGCTCCTTTCGGGGGGCACGCCCCTCTAATCATTCCTTTCGCCAGAGCAGGCAGAGGTGCTGCCTTCTCTAGCTTCAGGGGTGATTCCTGGAGCAGAGGCGGAGGATGGGCCCGTCCAGGACCTGTCTGGGGTTCCGGGCCAGCTCAGCAATGAGGGGGCGCCCTCACCTTGGTAGGTGGGGGGTCGGCTGCGGCACTTTTTCCAGGTCTGGGCCTGGGAGGTCACAGACAAGTGGATCTTGGAAGTGGTCTCTTCCGGGTACAAGTTGGTGTTCTAGTACCGGCTTTCCCCAGATTCCTCAGTTTCTCGGGTTCCCTCGGACCCCTGGGCTGCACAGGGGTTCCTGTTGGCAAGGCAAAATCTTCTGGACATGGAGGTCATATGCCCGGGCCTTTCTCAGGGAGAGGCCGCGGCTATTATTCCAACCTCTTTACGGTTCCCAAACAGGATGGATCCATCAGTACCCTCCTGGTTTTTGAAGCTTCTCTACAGGTTCATCAGATCCCAGAAGTTCCGCATGGAGACTCTGCGCTCAGTCATCAGTTCCCTTCGTCGGGGATTTCGGGACATTTATAGACATCAAGGTTGTTCTCAGGCTTGTGGTGGGAGATCTGCATTTTCAGTTTGTGGCCCTCCCCTTCGGGTGGACTTTAGTACCAAGGGTGTTCACCAAGGGGCTGGGGGGCATAATGGCCCTTCTCATAGCCTAGGGCATTCACATTGTGCCGTATCTGGACGACCTGCTCATTGCAGCATCTTTTCTATGTCAGGTGGAGATGGACTCCAGGGTGGTGACGACGCTGGAAAGGTTCGGATGGGTGATCAACCACCTCAAGTCCTCTCTCTCCCCATCAAGGGAGATCTCATTTCTGGGCATGAATCTGGATTCCAGTCAGGCCAGAGTGTTCCTCCCTCATCCAAAGGTGCAGAGAGTTCAGGATCTGATACGTATTCTCCTGGACATTCCTCGCCTCTCTATCCGGCTAGGGATGAAACTGGTAGGATTGATGGAGGCAGTCCCTTTAGTGGTGGCTGGAACCAAGCAATCTGATGAGGGACAGACCCTTTCTGGCCCCTTGTTGGGGGACGGTTACCACGGTTGCCAGCCTGTCAGGCTGGGGAGTTTCCTGGACGAATTTTCAGTTCCAGGGGCTGGGGGGTCCTCAGGAGGCTCACACCACCATCTATGTCTCGAAGCTCAGAGCTATTCGGTTGGTTTTGTCATGCTTGATGCATCACTTACAGGGCTTACCGGTTCAGGTTCGATCAGACGATTGAACTGTGGTCGTTTACATCAATCACCAAGGAGGGACTCGCAGCAGGAGTGCCCTCAGGGAAGTTTCGCTGATTCTTGCATGGGCGGAGAGCGATGTTCCATGCATCTCAGCTGTATTTATTCCTGGAGTGGAAATCACGGAGGCGGCCTCCTTAAGCAGGGGATCCTCTCGCTGAGGGGAATTCTCTTTCAACCATGGGTATTTCGGTCCCTCTGTCGCAAGTGGGGGACTCCGGAGGTGGATTCTTTGCCTCACGTTGCAATCACAAGCTCCCAACGTTTGGGTCTCTGTCTCAGGTTCCTATGGCCCTGGCAGTGGACGCCATGTCTCTGGCCTGGAGGGATCTGGGGTTCCTGTACCTTTTTCCTCCCTTCTCCATGGTGGGCAAGGTGGTACGCAAGCTGGCTCAAGAGGGTGCGCCAGCAATTCTGGTGGCTCCAGGGTGGCCAAGATAGGTTTGGTTCGTACTACAGTTTACAAACGCTGGCTTTGACGGCGTGGCTGCTGCAACCTCCTCCATCTTAATAGAAGAAGGTTTGTCTGATGTTGTGATTCAGACACTTGTCTGGGCTAGGAAGTGATCTTCCTCTAACATCTTCTACAGGACTTGGAGGTCCTATATTGCTTGGTGTGAGGCTAGGGCCTTGCCTTGCAAGGTGTTCTCGATCCCTACGATTTTGGTCTTTCTTCAGCACGGTCTGGGCCTGGGGCTCCAGCTTAAGTGCCTTGAAAGGGCAGGTCTCTGCCCTGGTGGTCTTCTTCTAAGGTCCTTTGTTCCTCGAAAGCCTTGTGCCTGTTTGGGATTTGAATGTTGCATTTTCTATGCTTACACAAAAGATTGCCTTTTGGTGGCTATTATTTCTGTTCGCTGTGTTTCTGGGTTGGCGGCCCTGTCTATTCAAGCCTCTTACTTTGAGAGACACCAGGACAAGGTGGTTTTCCGCTTTAAGCCGGATTTCCTTCCTAAAATTGTATCTGTTTTTTTCCATCTCATTCGGGATG
Organism: Gastrophryne carolinensis; assembly: GCA_027917425.1. NCBI lineage: Eukaryota > Metazoa > Chordata > Amphibia > Anura > Microhylidae > Gastrophryne > Gastrophryne carolinensis. Next base: position 115,719,408 of record CM051243.1, read on the forward strand.
TGGTTCTCTCTTCCTTGTGTCCTTAGTCTAGCAATGACGAGGAGAGGGCCCTGCACTTTTTGGATGTTGTGTGTGAAGTACTATTTCTTGGCTGCTTCTCTTTTCTGTAGGACGGACGCCTTGTTTTGGTGCCCTCTGGGTCCAAAACGAGTTTGGCGTCGTCAAGTCTACCATTATAAAATGGATATGTCTGGTCATTGTTGGGGCCTATATTGCCAAGGGGAGGGTTTCCCCCTTTCAGATTACTGCTCTTTCTATTCATACTGTTGGGGCTGCCTGGGCTTTTTAGCCCCAGGCTTCTGTTGAACAAGTTTGTACAGCTGCTACTTGGTCTTCTGTTCATACCTTTTCCAAGTTTTTATAAGGTTGATGTGCGGGCCTTAGCGGATGCTGTTTTTTGGCCGCAATGTTCTACAAGCGGCAGGGGTTTCATTTGTGCACTTTTGCCTGTTGGGATCCCCACTCTTTTTGGACACTGCTATTGGATGTCCCAAGTGTAATGAATACTTTCGAAGCAGGGTGTGAGACATACTTGGTATTATTTTGTTATTACTCACCTGTAAAATGGGTATTATAAGTATGTCTTACACCCTGCTTCGCCCTGCCCTGAGTATATTGGAACCTCGGTTTGGTGATACTGTTTTTTCTCATAGATTTTATTTGCTCTTCCTGGTCCCCTTACTGCTTTCTTATACTGGGGAGTGTGTGGGAGGTCCCAGGTATTTATGGGCCGGGAGGGGCTCCTTTTTTTCTATTCATCTCTGCAGAAGTTCACCCTCTACTGGACATAACCCAAGTGTAATGAATACTTTCGAAGCAGGGTGTGAGACATACTTATAATACCCATTTTACAGGTGAGAAATCACAAAATGGTATGTTTGGCTTCATACTCCTTCCCCAGGTAGTAAGGAAGATCGCAAGATAAAGGGCCAACCTTCTACTGATGGCTACTGGCCAAAAAGATCCTGGTTTGCTGAGCTCAAGAGAATGGCGCAACAAGGGCCTTGGGAGCTCCCGAAATTGCACCTACTTTATCAGGGTCCTATTCTTCATCCATATGCAGGCAGCCTTCGGCTCATGGCATGGATCTTAAGAGGGGTGTTCAGCCAGGGTGATTAAGACCGCGCTGGATAGTCGCAAGTTATTGACCAGACACATATATTTTAGACACAAAGATGCCATAAGTGCTGCTCATTTTTTTGTGAAGCTAGCAACTTGAAAAGCAGTACTACTCCTTCAGTTCTAGAATTCCTACAAGAAGGATTTAAAAAAGGACGGGCAAGTCAGTACCTTGAAGACCCAGACCGCGGCAATTTCAATTTATTTGCAGCGTCTGTTGAGACAAAATCAACTTATTAATCGTTTTTTCAAGGCAGTAACATGTAAAAGATCAGTCCCCTTCAGTGGATTTTCTGCCTGGCATCTCACCGTGGTCCTAAAGGGTTTATTAGAAGCTCCTTTTGAACCCTTGGATGAACTACTGGAGAAATGGTTTTCCCTAAAGGTTTTTGTTTCCTTTTAGCAATTGCTTCAGCAAGGAGGGTCAGTAATCTACAGATAAAGCCATTTTGCGACCAGACCCATTATTTTTGATAAGATTGCTTCTTCCTTCAATAGATCACAGGAGATTGTGCTTCAGACATTGCCTCCTAGGGCAGGAACGGAACATAATCTTACGCTCCTGGACATTAGAAGAGCCGTAATAATCTGGAAAGATCACAGGGGTAGTGTACGTCAGACTGCCTTCTCACAGTCTTCAATGGTCAGAGGTGTGGCCTTGCAGCTTCTGGATCCACCATCTCGAGATTAAAGTGGACCAACGCCCTCCTGGATCGGGCCGGGAATCGATTCCCAGGCCGATCCCTCCACGTGGGCATCCAAAATCGGGATGCCCCGCTGTGTGAAACCCCCCCAGGACGCCCGCTAACCTTACCTTACTCCCGGTCCAACGGCTCATGCGCGGGCCGCGGCCACATCTCGCACATCTCTGTAGCAGGGCGCGCTCCCTGTTAGAGGGAAGCGTGAGATGCGGCCGCCAGTGTGCTCAGAGCCGCTGGGGTTTGACGGCGCTTTGCCGCGCATACCACAGCGGCTCAGAGCGCGCTGATTGGATGAGCGGCCGTGCATGCGCCGTAGGAGTGGGGTGAGGTGAGTTTTTTACGGAAATCTGGGGGGTTTCACATAGTGGGGCACCCCCGATCGCTGTCGCCCAGGCCTGATCATCCAGTGGTCTGCTGCCTCCAGAAGTACCTGCACATTCGACAAGGGCAATGCCAGCCACCTGGGCAGAGAAGACAGGTGCTTCCAATAAGGTGATTTGCAAAATAGCAACCTGGTCTTCGCCGTACCCCTTTCTCAGGCACTATAGACTCGATCTTCTATCCGCCAAGCATCAGGCCCATGGGGTAGTTTTCTTGCTTATCCTCTCCCAGGGTCATCGTGAAGGACGAGGGAAGAAAATCCCTGTTATTTGTAACCGTGTTTCTATGAGTTCTTTAGGATGACCCTGTATTATCCCCCCCCCCCCCCGTTCTTTTTATGATCTATCGTTTTTTGCTTAAATACTGAATTGGAGGGGAAGGGGTGGGGCTTTTAACCGCTGTTCAGTTTGCGTTTTCTCTTGGGGGGAGTGGTCTCCAAGGGTCCTCCTGAAGGACTCGTAAAAACAGTTTTTCCGGTCTGCGTGGGACACATGATGAGTATAACCTTTTTTTGGGCTGAAAATGTTCACCTAGCTCCTTAGGAACATAGTTCTACCAAGAATGAACTCAAATGCCAGAAACTTTAAGATTCTCTTAAATGCCCTGCAGGGGAATAAGCTAGGGACACCAAAATGGGGACACATAGAGTCACATATAGATTCACTATATCCTATGCAAAAAAACGATTGATGAATGCGCAGTACTGCACCAAAGGTCATCAAGTCAAAAAAGGACCTCAAACTGTATCTGTATTTAAACTTAATGGTGACATTGTGCCAAGTTTATATATCAGTCAGCTCCTGTTGCATTAAAACACGATCAACACGCCGCTCTTTATTAACCGAACGAAAATTGCCACAAGCCATCTCGATGCCTTGCGTTTTCTTTTTCAAAATGTTCAGCAATCTGGCTTTTCTGACTATGACTTCCCTTACATGCACACCTATGTTTCGTGCAAAGTTTGCGTTTAGTTTTACCCACATACTTTAGCCTGCATGGGCTATTGAGCAAGTTTACTACTTGTGTAGAGCCACAGTTAATGAAACCCCTAATCCTGGACACCTTTTTGGATTGTAGTCTGCTGGAATATGAATGGGCATATTCTTCAATCTCTGCATTGACCAAATGTTATGGGGTCTGGCCTTCAGCATTGGGCAAGGCCCTACACACATGTAGATAAGAACATGCCAGTGGTATGTGCGTATGTCACGGAATGCCTCCCAATGGGAGCCAAACGTGTTGGGTCACTCCCCTCCATCTCAGTCACCACCCTCCTCTGAGGATGCAAGTTCATTTCTCCCACGGTTCAAGGCTTTTGCAAAGCATGTCCTCAACTGTCCGGCCCCTTTCCCTGAACCGTTTGAAGCGACCCCTCACTTTTATTCTTAGTATACAGTACGTCCTGCTCCAGATAATTACTTACACTTGGGCATTACTCTGCCAGATGGCGCTGGACTGCAGAGACATCGAAAATAGGCTCCTCCCGGCCCCTCAAATACCCAGGGACCTCCCACAATCCCCAGATCTTCTCTGCAGTCTGGACTGCGAAGGACAAGAAGATTAGCCTGCGGCCCTGTAGGACTATTCCCACCCATTCCATTAGTAGTTTGCCTCCTAGCCTTGGCTGCGCTGGTCGGGTGATGGTAGGCAGCACCACTGTCAGGTGCTTAGGAGCGCTGCTCCACCGCAATCCCCCACCAAAGGGTAGGCGGTATAGGCATATGTTGAGCCTCTATGGGATGCCCCTCCCGCACTATTGCCCCTTGCCCCTGTCGGTGGGTCCTGTGAGGGGCCGCTGTCCTCCCTCGCTCTCCCTTGTAGCCCTCGGGGGAGGGGGTGTGTGTGTATGTGCATTGGCTTTGTGCTTCACTGTATTATGTTATTATGATTGGTGTCAGTCGCTGCGCTGACTTGGTTGCACCGATTGCCTTTCTTAAATTTGCCGCCGCCGCACGCGCTTCCACTGTGTTCCGGGCTTGGCGGTGGCGTTACCTCAGGCGCTGGTGCGCCGTTATTGGCTGCTTGTCACGTGTACGGCTTTGCGCTCTTTGGGGGGGCGGGGCCCGCTTTTGGCGCGTTCCGCGTCACTGTCCCTGCGGTCCGCCCCTCGAGGTATACCCGACGCCATTTTTTCTTGGTTCCGGCTGCTACGTGACGGGCATCTACCTACTGCGGTCCGTGACTGCCCTCGCGGGCAGCTTTATTTACCGTTGTCATTTACATGTCACCTACGGCTCCCCTTTGCTTATGTCTTTCAGACGGGCCGAACCCTCTTGGCTTCTCCCGGCCCTACTCCCTCTATTTAATTAACTTGTGAGGCCTAGTGTTGATTACTCCCACTTCCTTAGTTGGTTATTGGGGCATCCCGGGTTGCTTTTATAGCGTCAATCCCTATCGGCCTATTGTGCTGCTATAATCACCATATGGAGGCGTCTCAGGATAATGTGCTTGGGGTTCCTTCGGGACAAGCCTGGCTGTGTGTAGCTTGTGGGGTTTCCCCTATTAGCGCTGACAATGTGCGGGTCTGTGTACCTTGCGCCCAGCAGGTGCTTGCGCTGCAGCCTGGTTTTCCAGTGGCTGGGCCTGTGCCTCGCATGACTTTACCTACTCCCCCAAGCTTAAATCTCACTCCCACTGAGTTGCAAACAAGTGGGAATTCTCAGCCTGATGTGTATTCCAGACTGGCTAGTGTTGAGAAGTTGATTGCTAATACCTTAGCGTGTAAGGCCTCTGCAAAAAAGCGGCACTTAACGCCTGATGTCACTCTTTTCCCTATGGAAGCTGATGAGTTTTTGGAACTGTCTGGCTATACCCCTTTGGAGGAAGGGGAGCTATTCTCTGACGCAGGGTCATCTGATGAGAGGCCCAGGGGTCATGATGATTCTGGCAACAGGGGGAACGGTTTCATACTGCTAAGTCACGCTTGGAATTTCTGAGCAAGCCCATTTTAATAACCTTGTGCTCAAGGAATGGGAGCGCCCCAGCAGGCTTCCCGGTGTACCTAAGAGTTGGGATAGGAAGTATCCCTTTCCTGCTGATGTGGTGAAGTGTTGGTCATCCCCTCCTGAAGTGGATGCCCTGGTCCTAGGGTTATCTAACACCTCTGTCATGCACTCCCCTGACTCTACTACCCTGCGGGATGCTGAGGACCGGCGCATTGATCAGCTGGCGTCCCATGCCTTTGCATGTGTGGGGACGGCGCTGCACCCGGTCTGTGTCTCTGCTATTACGGCTGTGGCTATTAGGACCCTACTCAGAAGTATCCTTGATGGTGCCCCTGATGATGTGTCTAGGGAGGAGTTTAATGCACTCTCTAGTTGATGTTTTTGTGACCTATGTCCTCTCTGCCTTGGATGACACCAATAGAATGTGTGACAGAACCTCTGCCCTTGTGGTGGATATACGCCGCTCGGTTTGGCTGCTGACAACGCTGCCAAGAAAGCCCTCACTGGTTTTCCCTTCAAAGGACTACGCCTGTTTGGGGACCGCCTGGACCTGTTTGCTAAGGGAGGCAGGTTACCCCAACGCAGGCGGCAGTCTCGGCCCTTTCGGGGTCAGGGATCCTTTTCCTCCCCCTACCGTGGTGCTAGACAAGGGAGGGGGGATTCCTTTACTGGGGCCCGAGGAGACTTCTGGGGTAGGGGCAGAGGACGTGGACGCCCTGGCTCCTCCTGGGGCTCCAAGCTTAAGTCCTCTCCCAAGCCCCCTCAGGCATGAAGGGGCACCCTCACCCATCCGAGTGGGGGGACGGCTTCAGCACTTTGCTCACGTCTGGAGGCTTCATGTCTCAGACCGGTGGATTCAGGAGGTAGTGTCCTACGGTTACAACAGAGTTTGCTGCCTGCCTCCCCCCCCCCCCCCCCCCAAGGTTCATCAGATCCCGGATTTCTCAGGACCTTGTGTCAGCTCAGGATCTAGTGCAGGTGGTGCAAAGCCTTCTGGAGCTGGGGGTCATCTGCAAGGTCCCTTTAAGAGAAAGGGGCAAGGGCTTCTATTCCAACCTCTTCACCATGCCCAAAAAAGATGGGTCAGTCAGGCCCATCCTGGACTTGAAGGTCCTCAACAAATTTGTCAGGTGCAGGCGTTTTCGCATGGAAACTCTGCGCTCTGCCATCAGTTCCCTGCGCCCAGGGGATTTTATGACGTCTGTGGACATCAAAGATGCTTACCTTCATATTCCTGTGTTTCCAGGTCATCAAAGGTTCCTCAGGTTCGCTCTGGAGGATCAACACTACCAATTTGTGGCATTGCCCTTTGGTCTCACTTCAGCTCCCAGGGTGTTCACCAAGGTGCTGGCAGGAGTGATGTCTCTGCTCAGGTCTCAAGGCATCCGCATGCTGCCCTACCTGGACGACATTCTCATCACTTCCCAGTCTCTCCATCAGGCAGAGTTGGATACTCAGCTTGTAGTGTCCACCCTGGAGTCATTTGGCTGGGTGATCAACCATCCCAAGTCTTCTCTGTCCTCCTCCTTGGTGACTTCATTCCTGGGAATGAATCTGGATACAGTTCACGCAAGGATTTTTCTTCCTCAGCAGAAGGTGGACAGTCTGATTGTGCAGGTTCAGTCCCTGCTATCTTGTCGTCATCCCTCCATCAGGCAGGGAATGCAGCTGGTGGGCCTGATGGTGGTGTGCTTCGAGGCGGTCCCTTATGCTCAGTTCCACTTGAGGCCTCTGCAACTCCACCTCTTGTCAGTATGGGACAAGGACCCTGCGTCCCTGGACCGGGTCTTTGTGCTTTCCCCCTTGGTCAGGCGGTCCCTCTCGTGGTGGCTGGACTCCAGGAACCTGTTGGTGGGCAGAACCTTTCTGACCCCCTCCTGGGAGACGGTCACCACGGATGCCAGTCTGACAGGTTGGGGGGGTTTCTGGAAGTCCCTGCAGTTCTAAGGGAGGTGGGGCCCTCAGGAGGCCCACACACCTATCAACATTCTGGAACTGCGGCCGATCAGGTTGGTTCTGAATCATTTGACTCATCACCTTCGGGGCCTGCCTGTTCAGGTGCGCTCGGACAACCAGACGGCGGTTGCCTACATCAATCTACAAAGAATGTGGTGCACCACTTATGAATAACAGTATAGGCGTGCTCATCCACTCACCATCAGCCACATGAATAATTGAAACCTGGGGAATGTTATTTCCCCAGAGATCAAAAAAAGGGAAAGCACAACCAATTGAAAAAATCTAATAATATTTATTCAAGAATTACAAAAAAGATAACAAACACCATTTAAAAAACATACAAGACATATTAAAAAACTACATCAATCATCAGAGAGGGACCCGGAGCAAGAGGACCCTCCGGGAAGTGTCTCTGATCCTGGCCTGGGCAGAGGAGAATGTTCCCTGTATATCAGCGGTGTATATCCTGGGGGTGGAGAATCTGCAGGCAGACTCTCTGAGCAGGGGGACCTCTCGCCTAGGCGAGTGGTCCCTCTGCAACAGGGTGTTTCAATCTCTGTGTCACCGTTGGGGCCAACCAGATGTGGATCTGTTTGCGTCCCGTCACAATCACAAGCTCCCGGCCTTTGTCTCCCTGTCCCAGGATCCTCTGGCCTTGGCCACGGATGCTCTAGTAATGTCATGGCAGGACTTTCAGCTCCTGTATGTCTTTCCTCCGTTTCCCCTGTTGGGCAGGGTTCTGTGCAAGATAGCTCAGGAGGGGGTGCCAGCAATACTGGTGGCCCCCTGGTGGCCAAGAAGAGTGTGGTTCGCAGACGTGGTGCAGCTGGCAGTAGATCAGTACGCTCTGCCCAGGGTGCCAGACCTGCTCACTCAGGGTCACTTACGCCATCCCAATTAACAAACTCTGGCTTTGACGGCCTGGCTGCTGAAACCTCCATCTTGATGGAGAAGGGGCTGTCTGCTTCTGTGGTTGATACCATGGTAAAGGCTAGGAAGAAGTCTTCTTCTTCCATTTACTATAGGGTTTGGCGTGCCTACATTGACTGGTGTGAGTCTAAGTCTCTTCCCTGTCGTGTGTTCTCTATTCCCAGGACCCTGGAGTTCCTGCAGCATGGGTTGGAGATGGGACTCCAACTCAGTACTCTGAAGAGTCATGTCCCTGCCCTGGCTGTTTTCTTCCAGAGGTCCTTTGCCCTGCATTCTCTGGTCAGGACTTTTTTCCAGGGGGTTACTCATGTGCGTCCCCCACGTAAGCCTATGTTGCCTGTTTGGGATTTGAACTTGGTCTTGTCTGCCTTGCAGTGTGCTCCCTTTGAACCTGTGCAGGAGGCTGCCCTGGCCATTCTTACTCTCAAGGTGGTCTTCTTGGTGGCTATCCTAGACACCAGGACAAGGTGGTGTTTCGCTTGAAGCCAGATTTTCTGCCTAAGGTGGTGTCTGCTTTTCATTTGAATCAGGACACTGTTCTTCCTTCCTTGTGCCCTAATCCTAGTAATGCTAAGGAGAGGGTCTTGCATTCTTTGGATGTGGCTAAGTGTCTGAAGTACTATCTGGTAGTTACTGCACCTTTCAGAAAAACTGATGCTCTTTTCGTGGTCCCTTCTGGTCCTAGGAAGGGTTTGGCACCTGCCAAGTCTACTATAAGCAAATTGATCCGTCAGGCTGTGATTCAGGCCTATTCTGCTAAGGGGAAGAATCCTCCTTTCCGCCTTACTGCTCATTCCACTCGTGCTATTGGTGCCTCTTGGGCTTTTCAAAACCAGGCTTCTGTTGAACAAGTTTGCAAGGCCGCCACTTGGTCTTCTTTTCATACCTTTTCAAAGTTTTACAAGGTTGATGTTAGGGCCTCAGCTGATGCTGCTTTTGGCCATGAAGTTCTGCAGGCGGCAGTGGTATGACCTGTCTGCTGTTACCTTTGGGGATCCCACCCTACTTTATGAACACTGCTATTGGATGTCCGAATTGTAAGTAATCTAATCTGGAGCAGGACGTACTGTATACTAAGAATAATACAATTCTGTGATTACTCACCTGTAGAATTGGTATTATGAGTATACAGTACGTCCTGCTCCACCCCACCCTTGGTTTTGCATTATCCTGGATCCCCTGTATGGTGATTGTTATCAATGTTATAGTTACCAGTTTGGTTCTGTTTAATTCTCCCCGCTTCTCATTAACTGCTTTTCCATGCTGGGGATTTTGTGGGAGGTACCTTGTATTTGAGGGGCCGGGAGGAGCCAATTTCGATGTCTCTGCAGTCCAGCGCCATCTGGCGGAGTAATACCCAAGTGTAAGTAATCTAATCTGGAGCAGGACGTACTGTATACTCATAATACCAATTCTGCAGGTGAGTAATCACAAAATTGTATTTTTATTACTGTTTTTATATACTCCTTGTTTGGTTTGCGTGGGGGCCGTTGTACGGCGCTCCGCGGTGGTTGGTGCTTTTTACTGTGCGTTTTTTTGCTTTCTGTCATGGCACGTCACGTGATCTCAGTTTCACGCTTTTGGGGGGGGCTGGATCCGCGGTTTGACTCGTTCTGCGTCATGCACCCGCGGTCCGCCCCTCTAGGTACTGCTGCCGGCGCCATTTTGTGGCCCCTTCCTTGTGGTGCTGCGACACGGTCTGGTGATTTGCTTTGCTGTGCGCTACTGTCCGCTTGGTCTGTTAGTCCCTTACAGGGTTTTACCTTTGGTTTACTATTGTATGACAAGCCTGGCTGTGTGTTGCGTGTGGGGTATCCCCTGTGAGTGACAATGTCAGGGTATATGTAACCTGCACCCAGCAGGTACTTGCGTTGCAGTCTGGGTCGTCTGCTACGGGCCCTGGTGCTGCGCCCCTTCTGGCTTTGCCTACCCTTCCACGCTTGCATCTGACCCCCAGCGAGGGGCATACTAGCGGGGAGTCTCAATCTGATTTGGCTGCATGGGTGGCCTGCATTGGAAAGCATATTGCTGGGTCAGCCCCGCGGAAGGCTTCTGCCAAGAAGCTGCATTTATCTCCCGCTGCTTCCCTCTTTCCTGTTCAGGATGAGGGACCTTACTCACTTTCTGGCCTTTACCCCCTCGAGGAGAGGGAATTGTTCTCTGATTCAGAATCCTCTGAGGAACAGCCTAAGTTATATGGTGGTACCGGGTCTCCTTTTGGAGAAGACCCTTGGTCTTCAGAGGACACTGACAGGTTATTGACTCATATATTTGAAGTGCTTTGTATTTCCCCTCCTGCAGTGGCTCCGCAGCAGCAGGGTGAGCTTTTTCATACAGTTAAACCACGCTTGGAGTTCCCTGAGCCGAATCACTTTAATAATCTGGTGCTCAAAGAATGGGTACAGCCTAGTAAGCTATCTGGGGTGCCCAAGAGTTGGGACAAGAGGTATCCCTTTCCTGCTGAGGTGATTAAGCATTGGTCATGTCCTCCCGAGGTGGACGCGCCTGTTCTAGGGTTGTCAAATACATCTGTCATGCATTCTCCTGACACTACTACCCTGCGGGATGGAAAGAACCGGCGCATCGACCAACTATCGTGTCATGCTTTTGCCTGTGTGGGGACCGCGCTGCACCCGGTTTGTGCCTCTTAGATGGGGCCTTGGATGACACGGGAGGAGAAGAGTATAGGTATCTCCTGCTTTGCTATGAATTTGTTGCATATATTTTCTCTGCCATGGATGATACCATTAGAATGTGTGGTAGGACATCTGCCCTTTTGGTGGCTATACACCGCTCTGTCTGGCTGCGTCAGTGGGTAGCTGATAATGCTGCTAAGAAAGCTCTCACTGAGTTTCCCTTTTAAGGGGCTTGGCCTCTTTGGTGAATGCTTGGACCTGTTTGTCAGGGGCGGTAGGTTACCTCAACGTAGGAGGCCGTCTCCTTTGCTGGAGCACGCAGGGGCAGAGGACGTGACCACCCCGGTCTCTCATGGGGTTCCAAGCCCAAATCCTCCCCCAAGCCCCCTCAGGCATGAGGAGGCGCCCTCACCCATCCGGGTGGGGGGACGGCTTCGGCTCTTTGCTCACGTCTGGAGGCGACGTGTAGCAGACAGGTGGATCCAGGAGGTGGTTTCCTCCGATTACAAGATGGAGTTTGCAGCCTGGCCGCCCCCAAGATTCATCAGATCCCGGAATGGCTCAAAACCTCCTGTCAGCTCAGGGCTTGTGTCTTGCTGTCCAAAACCTTCTGGAGTTGGGGGTCATCTGCCTGATGCTTTTCAGGGAAAGGGGCAGAGGCTTCTATTCCAATCTATTCACGGTCCCCAAAATGGATGGGTCCCTCGGGCCCATCTTGGATTTAAAGTGCCTCAACAAGTTTGTCAGATTCAAGAATTTTCGCATTGAAGACCCTACGATCAGCAGTCAATTCACTGCGCCCAGATGACTTCATGACTTCTGTAGACATCAAGGACGCTTACCTTCATGTACCAATCTTTCCAGGTCATCAGAAATTCCTCAGGTTCGCTCTGGAAGACCAGCACTACCAATTTGTGGCCTTGCCTTTCGGTATCGCCTCGGCTCCCAGGGTATTCACCAAGGTGCTGGCGGTCGTGATGGCTCTGCTGAGATCTCAGGGCATTCGCATTCTTCCTTATTTGGATGACATTCTGATCACATCCCAGTCCTTCCATCACGAGCTGGATACCCAGGTGGTGGTGACCACGCTGGAGTCATTCGGCTGGGTGATCAACCATCCCAAGTCTTCTCTGTCCCCGTCACTGGTGTGGTCCTTTCTGGGCATGACTCTGGATACATCGGTTTTTCTCCCTCAGCAGAAGGTGGAGAGTCTTCAAGCTCAGGCCCAGTTTCTACTTTCTTGTCCTTGTCCCCCCATCCGGCAGGGGATGCAGCTGGTGGGCCTGATGGTGTCTTGCTTCGAGGTGGTACCCTATGCTCAGTTTCACATGAGACCTCTTCAGCTACACCTCTTATCAGTGGGGGATCGGGACGCTGTGTCCCTGGATCAGGTGTTTGTTCTGTCCCCCCTGGCCAGACGGTTTGGGGGCTTCTGGAAGTCCTTGAAATTCCAGGGTCAGTGGGGCCCTCAGGAGGCCCATACCCCTATCAACATTCTGGAACTGAGGGCAATTAGGTTGGTTCTCGCCCAATTGACTCCACACCTTCGGGGTCGGGCTGTTCAGATCCGCTCGGACAACCAGACGGCGGTTGCCTACATCAATCATCAGGGAGGGACCCGGAGCAAGATGGCCCTCAAGGAAGTGTCCCTGATTCTGTCTTGGGCGGAGGAGAATGTTCCCTGCATCTCAGCTGTGTACTTCCTGGGGGTGGAAAATCTGGAGGCAGACTCCCTGAGCAGGGGACTTCTCGTCTGGGCGAATGATCCCTCAGCAGCAGGGTGTTTCGCTCCCTGTGCCACCGCTGGGGTCAGCTGGATGTGGATCTGTTTGCGTCCCATCACAATCACAAGCTTCCAGTCTTTGTCTCTCTGTCCCAGGACCCTCTGGTCTTGGCCATGGATGCACTAGCAATGTCTTGGAAGAGCTTTCAACTCCTCTATGTGTTCCCTCCGTTTCCTCTGCTGGGCAGGGTGCAGCGCAAGATAGCCCAGGAAGGGGTGCCAACCATTCTGGTGGCCCGCTGTGGGCCATGAAGGGTGTGGTTCGCAGACGTCCTGCAGTTGGCAGTAGATCAATATCCAGACCTGCTCACTCGGGCAGCTACGCCATCCCAATTTACAAACGCTGGCTTTAACGGCCTGGCTGCTGAAACCTCTATCTTGATGGAAAAGGGGCTGCCTGCTTCTGTAGTTAATACCATGATTAGGGCTGGGAAGAAGTCCTCGTCCTTTATCTACTATAGGGTATGGCATGCTTACATTGCCTGGTGTGAGTCTACGTCTCTTCCCTTTTGGGTGTTTCTGTTCCCAGGATCCTGGAATTCCTGCAACATGGTTTGGACTTGGGTCTTCAACTTAGTACCCTAAAAGGACATGTTTCAGCTTTGGCCATTTTCTTCCAAAGATCCTTTGCCAACCATTGTTTGGTTAAGACTTTCTTCCAGGGGGTGACTCACGTGTGCCCTCCACATAAGCCTATGTTACCAGTCTGGGATTTGAATTTGGTCTTGTCTGCTATGCAGGGTTCTCCTTTTGAGCCTTTGCGTGAGGCTCCTTTGTCCATTTTGACTCTTAAGGTATTATTTTTGGTGGCTATCACCTCTGTTAGGGGTGTTTCTGAGTTGGCGGCGCTTTCCATCAAACCTCCTCACTTTGAGAGACACCAGGACAAAGTGGTGTTTCGGTTTAAGCCAGATTTTCTGCCTAAGGTTGTGTCTGCATTTCATCTCAATAAGTACATTGTTTTGCCTTCCCTGTGTCCTAATCCTAGTAACCCTAAGGAGAGGGTATTACATTCTCTGGATGTGGTTAGGGCTTTGAAGTTTTATCTGGTAGCTACTGAATCCTTCAGGAAGACCGATGCTCTTTGTTCTCCCTTCTGGACCTAGGAAGGGTTTGCCTCCGGCTGAATCCACTATCAGTAAGTGGATACGTCAAGTGGTGGTACAAGCCTATTCTGCTAAGGGGAAGGAGCCTCCCTTCCGCCTTACTGCTCATTCTACTCGTGCTATTGGTGCCTCTTGGGCTTTTCAGCACCAAGCTTCTGTTGAACAAGTTTGCAAGGCCGCTACTTGGTCTTCTGTTCATACTTTTTCTAAGTTTTACAAGGTTGATGTTAGGGCCTCAGCTGACGCTGCTTTTGGCCGCAAAGTTCTGCAGGCGGCAGTGGTTTAAACTGCCCGCTGTTACTTTTGGGGATTCCACCCTACCTTACGGACACTGCTATTGGATGTCCCATGTGTAAGGAATACTCTGGAACAGGACGTGCTGTATACTTGGAAAAATACAATTCTGTGAGTACTCGCCTATAGAATTGGTTTTATAAGTATACAGCACGTCCTGTTCCATTCCGCCCTTGTTATCATTATTCTTGGTTACCTCTGTATGGTGATTGTTCAAAGGTTCATTTTGGAATTTTATTTTTATTGTTCTCCTGGCTTCTTGTATAACTGCTTATCAACACTGGGAATTAGTGGGAGGTTCCTGGCTATTTAAGGGGCCGGGAGTGGCCACAAGTCTTTCTGCAGTCCAGCGCCGTCTTGTGGATGTATAACCCATGTGTAAGGAATACTCTGGAACAGGACGTGCTGTATACTTATAAAACCAATTCTACAGGTGAGTACTCGCAGAATTGTATTTTTTGTATTAGGTGCTTGTTTTCCATATTATTAAAGTGGACCAACACCCAGGATTTTCACTATCCTGGGTGTTGGTCCACTTCCGTGGGGCACCCCGATGGGTCACAAAGTGGACCAACACCCACCCCTGATCGGCCCGGGAATCTTATATATCTTATTGGCGGCGGACATGCGACTTCGGATGCCACGCGGGGAGGGAGCTGATCGCCCGGGAATCTTATAGATTCCCGGGCCGATCAGGGGTGGGTGTAACTAAGTGCCTTAATCACAGTGACCCAATTGTCTTTCTTTGTGTGTTTTCCTAGTTGCAAAATTATTAAAGATAGACAGGTTGGCTTTAGTTCTTGCCTTATGTGGTTTTATTTGTCATGTTACTGTAGTCGCTGTTGACTGTAATGTTCTCAACCTCAATCAAGTGCAGTGCAGTACACTTTACCTGTGCTGCCCATAGACACATATGGGCTGCATGGCACTCGCGCTGCATGCAGCACTCTGCAAAATGCAGTGCAACAAAGCCAATAGGTGTGAAAGAGTCTATTCCTGCTTTCATTACAACAAAGTATTTCTTTTCATGTGCAATGAACAGGGAAGTGTGATGGGCATATAAAATGATTTTGAACCAATATGGCCTTCTGCTTTTTGTACTTTTTTACTTGCAACTTTAGAGAAGAAAATCACTTCTTCATTCAGCTTTCAGTTCCCACCTTGCTGACCTGGTCTATTAATCAACCTTCAGGGGACCAAGAACGGAAACCCCCCCGCTCTCTGCCCAGACGTCCTGATTGGCTGCTTCTCTCTGCAGCTCGTCTCATACTCATCACAGTATGATTACATCACATCGCTGTTGCCACACCCACTGTTTCTCTTAATTTTTTCTCTGTATCTCCAATGCTCTAATTCATTTTGAATGTGTAGACGGAGACAATAGGACAACAATCGGGCTTGCCTTTAGTATATATTTAAAGAGGAACTTCAGAGGCCTTGGGGTCTAAAAGACTCCTGTGCTGTCCGAGTTTTTGTCCTTGAGGCTTCCCGAATTGGGATGGCCCACAGCTGTGCCCAGATCCACTTGCCTTCTCTCAAGCCCTCATTGCATCTCTGCGCTGTGGCTGTATCCCCACACACCTCTAGCCGTGCATGTTCTTGGCCTTTCTGAATGGGTGGCACGGGCACGTCCGGCTACAAGATGAGTGGGGAATGCGGCTGCCGAGTGACAGCAAGAGCACTGATTGGCTGAGTGGGACACCATGGGAGCGACTGCAAGGTGAGTTGATCGGGCAACCTGGGGGAATACACACGATTCCGTATACGCATCATGGAGGAACAACACATGGGAAAGTGAAATTCCTGTGTGTTATTCCTCTTTAAGGGTCTGTTTTATCCAGCACTTCTGTCAGACTATGCCTCATCATTGGAGGTTAAGTGGTACAAAATAATATTGATTTTTTTTTTTCGGTGGCGTATGGTTTTGCACTATAAGAAACACATTTGCTAAAACATTAACGGTGCAGCAACATGCTAAAATAGTGATACATAATATTTTGCACCAGTCTAGATTGCACCATTGTGGCTTAGTCTGGCAGAAGTGTTTCATAAATCAGGTCCTAAATGTAATATGCCTACAGTGGGCAGTATCCTCTTACTCATCTGTTACAGTATATTATGCCCTTACCAATTTATTTGAATAATGCACCATACATCCCATCTCTATCAGTCACAACTAATTTAGGTCATAATAGGTTTGATTCAGAGCCCCTTTCTCATCATTTTTATGGAGGTCTTGCTACCAAACGAAAAATCATGCAATAATGAAAACATTTCACACTAAAGTTCTTGCAGAAATAGGCTTTGCTGAATCAGATGAGGGGAAAAAATGAACGAGAATGGAAATATTCACGCAAAAAAAAGGTGAGAAAGGGACTCTGAATCAACCCTAATGTGCCGCTTTAATAAATGTCATTTTTTTTCATTGGGTTCAGTTACTTATCTAGTTGACAAAACTGCCTTTTTGTGTCAACTGTATTACCTTCATGTTATAATAGCTACTTTTTTTAAGATTGTGCTGGAAAACAGCAGCAGAGAAGATAAGCATGAGTGCCCATTTGGACGCAGTGCCATTGAACTGACCAAGATGTTATGCGAAATCCTGCAGGTTGGGGAATTGCGTAAGTAAACCCATTTATTAACATTGAACATGTCATGACTACTGTTGGTATATTAAAGAAATATTTCTAATTATCTTGCAGCTAATGAAGGGCGTAACGATTACCACCCTATGTTCTTTACTCATGAGAGGGCATTTGAGGAGTTCTTCTGCATTTGCATTCAGTTGGTGAACAAGACTTGGAAGGAGATGAGAGCCACTGCCGAGGACTTCAATAAGGTTTGTTACTTTGTGACTATATCACTTGGTATGTATTTTTTACTCTGTTCTTGATAATATATTAAGCATTTTAATAATATATTAAACGTATTACACAATACAAGTAATACAGATAATACCATTATCTGGACGATCTGCTGACCCAGGGAGCATTTGCAGCAGAGCGTAGTTCCAGAGTCTCAGTCAATTCATAGGATTATATTCTTGGCCATGGAAATGGACAGGGGTCAATCTCGAGTGTTTCTAACCTTAAAGGGGTACACAGTAATGAATAAAGTGCACACTCTTATATAATGTTTAGTTCAAAGATTTAATTGTACCAATGCAATTATATTACAATACATTAATTTCTTCAGACGAATACAAACAAGAAAAACAACATTTAAAGATCACACATAGCGAACTGATTGCTCCATGTAACTACAATAACAATTGGAATACTTCAAATCCATATTTTTAAGGTGCATAAAGTGCATTAGCAGCAATCACATCAAAAGAAACAATAATTCACACAATGACACATTGCATACATTATTAAAGTGCAGATTAGTGCTTTAGCAGCAATTGTAATTAGACAAATAAGTTACTTCTCAAGCAGCGTATTGCACATATTGTATTAAAACACCCTTGGAAAATGATCTCCTATAATGTAATGCAACCGTGTTTCATTATGTAAACATATTGTGCTTTATCCTGAAATAATAGCTCTTTGTAAACATATTATGCTTAAATTGAACAATTCAAATTATCATATTGCACCTGGAGGCCATATCACCTCTCTCTACATTTGTATCTATTCACATCACTATACCGTGCAAGACATCGCTAGTTAGTACAAACTACCTTACGGCCGTTTCGGGTCCTCACACCCTTCGTCAGAGTATGCCTCACGAAGGGTCCCGAAACGGCCGTAAGGTGTTGTGTCTGTTTTCTTTGTTGTTGGAATGGTGGTAAACCCCACACAAAATGACAGTAGAACAGACCATACTCCTTGCCACGGATGCCATTTAAGAGGAGGAAGAGTTCTGGCAGATTAATCTGTTTAAGAAAAATGGTCGGATACGGAGATGAGAATGTCCATCAATGTGCTGAAACTGGAGGCCATTCTATTCTCCAACCTCGGTCCAAGACACTACAAGAATACCCAGTGAGAATACAATCCAACAACACTACAGCAGTAGGTTATATAGATCATCAAGGCAGCACTATAAGCACAGCCATAATAAAAATAGTGACGTTCATTCTAAAATGGGCAGAGGTTATCAGCAGTTTACACACCAGGTGTGGAAAAGCCAAAGCAGATTTGTCAGGGAGAGTGGGAACTAATTTAGAATGTGTTTAGATCTCTCTCTAATTCCTTGGTTAAGATTTGGTCTGACATATGCTTTTCCACAAATACCATCGTTACATTGCATTTCATGATATTAATCACTCCAGATTGCCCAAGATGAAGGTATTCTGCAGTATCTGATGATAGACTGGCTGTGGCATCTACCTCTTTTGTTGAACCTTCTATTCTAAGTATACAGCACGTACTGCTCCAGAGATAATTCCTTACGTTTGGGTATTACATCCACTAGATGGCGCTGGCCTGCAGAGACAGCAAAAAAGTGGCTCCTCCTGGCCCCTTATATACCAGGGACCTCCCACAAATTCCCCAGATCTTCTCTGCAGTCTGGACTGCGAAGGCAAGAAGATGGCTCTCTCTACTCGCAGGTGAGCGGGGCTATTAGCCCGCGGCCCTGTAGGACTATTCTCACCCGTTCCTGTTGTTTCTGCCTCCCAGCTTTGGCTGCACTGGTCGGGTGACGGTAGGCAGGTGCTGTCAGGTGCTTATGGAGCGCTGCTCCAACCGCAATCCCCCACCAAAGGGTAGGCAGTATAGGCCATGGTGAGCCTTTATGGGATGCCCCTCCCGCACCTTCGCCCCTGTCCTTCGGTGGGGCCCTGTTAGGTTGGCCGCTGCCCTCTCTCGCTCTCCTTGGTCGTTCTCGGGGTGTGTGTGTGTGTATTCTTCACTCCGTGTATTGTATACTTTGGTATGCTTGGCTTTTGTGTCACCGCAAATGAATTGGTTGCACTGGTTTGTTTTAAAAATGCCGCCGCCGCACGCGCTTGTACGGCATTCCGCTGTCGGCAGCGACATTACCTCAGGTGCTGCTGCGCCATCATTGGCTAGGTATTGTCACTTGGGCGTCTTCGCGCTCTTCGGGGGGGGGGGCCTTGCGGATGGCGCGTTCTGCATCACTCTCTCCGCGGCCCGACCCTCGAGGTATACTGGGTGCC
The DNA here is from genome assembly GCA_027917425.1 of Gastrophryne carolinensis. Classification (NCBI taxonomy): domain Eukaryota; kingdom Metazoa; phylum Chordata; class Amphibia; order Anura; family Microhylidae; genus Gastrophryne; species Gastrophryne carolinensis. The sequence goes on from CM051243.1 coordinate 115,738,387, forward strand.
ATTTTGCTCTCCTTGTGCTGCGTGGCTGGCGTCTACTTACCGTGGTCCGTAAGTGCCCCTGCAGGCTGACTTATTTCTATATCTTGTATTGCATGCCGCTTACGGGGCCTTTCTATTTATGTCTTGCAGGCGGGTCAAACTTAATTATGGTTTCTCCCGGTCCTATCCCCTCTATTTAGTTTAACTTTATTAGAGGCCTATTGTGCTATTTCCTCCCACTTCCCTAGCGGGCTATTGGGGCATCCCAGGTTGCTTTTACAGCGTGAATCCCTATTGGCCGGTTGTGCCGCGATAATCACCATATGGAGGCTTCTCAGGATAATGTGCTCGGGGTTCCTTCGGGACAAGCCCGGCTGTGTGTGGGGTGTCCCCTACAAGTGATGACAATGTGCGGGTTTGTCTACCCTGTGCCCAGCAAGTGCTTGCGCTGCAACCTGGGTTACCTGTGGCTGGGCCTGCGCCCCTTATGGCTTCGCCTACTCCCCCACGCTTACATCTGACTCCCAGTGAGGTGCATACCAGTGGGGAGTCTCAGCCTGATTTGTCTACCAGAGTGGCTAGCGTTGAGAAGCTGATTGCTGGCTCTATGGTGCGTAAGGCCTCTGCTAAGAGGCGGCATTTGGCGCCTGGTGTTACCCTATTTCCTATGGAGGCTGAGGAATTATTCCTAGTATGTCACACACTCCGCTTCCAACATCCATGACACTTGGGAAACCGGCCTGTAGAGGGCGATCTTGCAGAGATGACATGGAAAAAAGGAGCCCCTCCTGGTCTATAAGTACCTGGGACCTCCCACTAATCCCCAGTCTCGTCTCTGCAGTTGGCGAAGCATTCAGAAGATGACTCTCCTTCCTGCAGGTAGCCGGGGTAACTCCCGGCCTTTCTCTATTTCTGCCTAAACCTCATTTTTTACTGTTATGCTTACGATATGCCTCCCAGCCTTGGCTGAAGGGCTCGGGCAAGGGTAGATACACCCTTGGGTGTATATGGGAGCTTCTCCCCCGTGAGACCTCAAATAAGGGGTAGGCGACCCCCGGCATGGGATGCCCTATCCCTATAAAACTCCCTGTGCCTTAGGGTGCTTCCTTGTGCCTTCCCCCTTTGCTCTCCTGGGCCCTGCAGGGGTGATAAGGAAGGGGGGGGTCTTTATTGGAAGGGAGTGTTGTTGTCCTATGCACTTTTAAAATTATAGTGAAAAGAGTAAAGTAGAGAGGATAAGATCTGGTGAAATTTTCCTTTTGTTCTCTGGCATACCTGCGTTTTTTTCCTGGTGAGGGATTTCAATTTCCCTTTCTTTTTGCAGCATGCGGACCTGGATTTGGGCGGGGCTTGGCGCGCGGCATCCGGCCCCGTTCTATTGCGTCCTGGCAGTCGTTTCTTTTTGGCCCGCCCTCCGTTCTCTGCAGTTCTGCGTGGTGGGTGGGGCTTCTCGACGGCGCCGCATATGGATGGCATTTTCTCTCTGTGTACACGCGGTTTTGCCTTCTGGCCCGCTGGTTCCGGTCGCCTGTCCTGACGCTGGTGCTGTGAGTACCCTTTAGCCCTGCTAAGGGGATGTTTTTTGTTGGTCTCTTTACTCTTTAAGTGCATAAGGTTTATTATTGTATCTTCTTCTAGGTGGAAACTCTTCATTAGGGGTTTCTCCTGGTCCTTTATTAAATCCTCCCACTTGGGATTATTTAGGGGCATCCCGGGTAGCTTTTTGCTTAAATCCCACATACTTGGCGACTATAAATAATTAAGTATTTCTTAATAAACACTATATGGAGGCATCTCAGGATACTGGGCTTTCAGTGCCTGCGGGACAGACTCGGCAGTGTTTATGTTGTGGAGCATCCCTTGTTGGGGATAATGCATTTCTTTGTGTATCTTGTGCTCATTTGGTTATAATGCAGCAGTCAGGGGCCCAAGCCTCAGGGTCGGTGGCTCCTGCCTCTTCCCCCACACCACCTTGTCTTGTCCATACCCCCAGTGATATTGTCATGGGTGGAGAGTCGCTTTCTGATGTATGTGCCAGATTGGCTCACATTGAAAAATTAATGTCTAGCTCTGTGGCCAAGAGGGCCTCAGCTAAGAAAAAACATTTAACTCCTGCTGCTTCGGCTAGTGAGTTTGATAGCTGCGAGCGCCTTGATTGTCGGCCCTTTCTCCATTGGAGGAAGGGGGATTTTTTGAGGGATCTGATATTTCTGATGCTCAGCAATTTGTGGGTATTGACGCTGAACTAGGAGAAGGGGAGGTTTTTGACACCCCTAAAGCTCTTGCTCAGTTGTATGAGGTATTGGCAATCGCTCCCCCTGAAGCAGTCCCTCCTGGGCACTTTTCAGCAGCAGAAAGATACTTTTTTTTACCCATATTGCTTGAAAACTGTGGCCTGCCTTATAATGTGGAGCGTCAGTGAGTTGGATAATTGTGAAATGCTTAATTGGTCTGATCCTTCTCAGTTAGAAGAAGGAGAATTATATGAGGAATCAGATGTTTCTGATGAACAGCAATTTGTTGGTACTGTGATTGAGCAGGGTGAAGCTAGTGTTGTGGATACCCCAAAGGCTCTTGCTCAGTTATTTGAGGTTTTGGTTATCACTCCTCCTGAAGTAGTCCCTCCTCAAAAAGGGGAATTCTTTGGAGTCTCTAAACCTCGTTTAGAATTTCCAAATCAAAAGCATTTTGATGAAATTATTCTTAAAGAATGGGAGAAGCCTGCGCGGCTTCCTGGCATTCCCTTGGGCTGGGACAAGAAATATCCCTTCCCAGCTGATACTGTTAAGCGTTGGTCATCACCACCTGTGCCCACCGCTCTGGGCATGTGTACACTCACTGCACGGATGGGTTAAATGCGGAGGACAAATTCCTATGTGTGTGCAAGCATACAATGGCCATCTATGCATTAATAATTAATTAATAGAGAGACTGGATTTTTAAAAGATACTCTGCTCATGGGTGGATGCCCCTGTGCTTAATTTATCCAATTATTTTGTGTTGCATTCTCCTGACTCCACTACACTTAACCCTTTAACCGCCAGCCTACCTGGAGTTTTTGTTACGCTTTGTTGCCAGACCATGTTTCACTATTTTGCACTTTGCATGTTCAACTGTGATTTTTGAAGGGATTTCCAGGGATTTCCCAGAAAAATTATATATTGTTTTTTTCAGTCTGGGCTTTAACATGAAATGTCTTGTTTGTAATTTTTTAAATGTATTCTTAATATTTTGGGGTGAGATATGTGCAAAAAAATAAAAAAAATCTACTTTTTACAATTTGTAGTGTTTTTTTGTAATAAAAAATGTAAGTTTGTCAATAAAATCTTATTGTGTGTGAAATCCCAATTTCTCCCGGTTACAACGGCACCACATATGTATTGGTAGATGCCCTTTCCTGCCCAGGAGACTACCCCAAACTGAACCAGCGCTTTAAGAGATTTTCAGATCAAATACAGCTATGCTAAACGCTATGTGCACCTTGCAGTTTTTCAATAAAAACAACCCTTTACATTTGAAATACCCCCCACAAACTATATATGCTGTGGAAGCACACACCTCAAGCTTTTTAGGCATACCAGACTTGTTGATGTTGCCACAGTTTTCTGGAAGTTCTCCCTCAATGTATTCTTTGGTTACACAGAGCTTCCCAAAAAAAGGATAAAAAAGCAGAATCAAAGCCACATTTTTCTAAAGAAAACTAGATACAAACAAGAAAAACAAGTTAATCTAAAAAAGCAGCATCCCCCGAACAGAACGATACCCAACATGCATTGCTACTGTCAAGGGAAGAGTTGCCAAACACCCCAAAGTAAAGCTTGTGCACAACGGTAATTTTGCTTGAAAATTTCAGCTCTGCAGACAAAGTGGCACCTTGCACTTTTTCTACCAAAACAACCCTTTACATTTGGAAGACCCCCCACAAACCATACATTCCTTGAAAGTACACATGATAAGCTTTCTAAGCGTACCCAGCATGTTGTAGTGGGCCCATCTTTCTGAAAGTAATCCCTCAAAGAATTCGTTGGTCGCACAGGGTTTCCTTAAAAAATGTATAATAAAGCAGAATAAAAAATGAGTTTTCCTAAAATATCAATATGCAAACAAGAAAAAACAAGCTAAATCTGAAAGCGCAAAATCCCCCGAGCAGAACGATACCCAACATGCGTAGGTACTACTAATCCTTTTAACTGCCAGCCTACTTGAGGCTTTGTCACCCTCTCTTGACAGGTCATTTTTCACCATTTTGCGCTATGCTTAACTGTGATTTTTGCAGGAATTTCCAAGAAAATCATATATTTTATTTTTGCGGCAGAGCTTAGGCTTTAACATGAAATGTATTGTTTGTAATTTTTTTACAGTTTTTTTAAATATTTTTCAAACAAAACCAAATAAAAAAGAAAATTGTCTCCTTTATTTCAAATAAAAACATTTATTAAAGAAAACCATATTGCATGTGAAAGCCCCATTTCTCCCGATTACAACGGTACCACATATGTATCGGTATCCCCCCGTTACTGTTCAGAAGACTCCCCCCCCCCCCCCCCAAACTGAAAAAACACTTTATAACATGTAAAAATAAAATACAACTACAATCCACACTATAAAGGGTTAAATCAAGAAAAAAATTGGTGTGGGGTTCCCCTTCCCGGGGGGAGGTAACCCCCATTTTTTTTTTATTTTAAGGGTTAAAAACCCTTAAAAATTCCCATAAAAAATGACATGGGTTCCCCCCTATCCAGCATAACCAGCCCAGGGATCAGCTATGCAGGGCTTGTAGAACAGGGTGCAGGGGCCAGCTTTGGTGGCCTCCCGCCCTGCCAAGTACAAGCCGGCACCGCCTAAATCAGCCCGGGCCCTTCTGCCCCCCCTGGGCTTCGGGGAGGCAGGTAATAGGGGGGCCGGGGTTAATGGTAAGTCACCCGCTAGCCGCAGGTGACTTGACAGCCCCTGAGCCTTATGAACTGGTATAGGGGTTTCATGGACTCCTTACAAGTTTACAATGGGTTAAAGTGGACCAACACCCAGGGCCGATCGGCCCCGGAATCTATAAGATTCCTGGATCGTTCTATTCCCTCCCCCCGGAGCATCCAAAATCAGGATGCCCCTCTGTGTGAAACCCCCCAGAACACCCGCTACCACTTACTTGCATCCCGGTCCTACGGCGCATGCGCGGGCCGCATCCCCGCTATCCCTCTAGCAGGACGCGTGCCCAGGCCGGCTATTTATGAATGGCTGGCGCGGGCACGCTCCCTGTTAGAGGAAAGTGGGGAATGCGTCCGCAAGCGCTCTCTGAGCGGCTGAGCTTAGATGTCTCTTAGACGTCCATAACTCAGCCGCTCTGAGCGCGCTGATTGGGCAAGCGGCCGCGCATTCGCCGTAGGACCTGGGTGAGGTGAGTTATTGTGGGTGATCATGGGTGTTTCACACAGCGGGGCATCCCCAATCGGGATGCCCCAGGGGAAAGGACCAATACCCAGGATAGTCAATCCTGGGTGTTGGTCCACTTTAAATGTAAAAAAAAAGCACACCACACCACAAAATGCTGGAAGCATTTTTTACCAGCTGGGTGACAGGACATAAGGGGTTAATTAAAAAAAAATTGACATATTCCCCCGGGGGGGGGGGGGGGGCATTTTTTTGGAATTTTAAGGGTTAAAAACCCTTAAAAATCCCCCAAAAAATGACGTAGGGTCCCCCCTACCCAGCGTTACCGACCCGGGCCAGCTATGGGGGCTTGTAGAACAGGACGCAGGGGCCAGCATTGGTGGCCCCTGGCCCTGCAGGCTACTAGCCCACATAGCCATAGTGGCCCGGGCCCTTATGCCCCCCCCCCTGGCCTTTGGGGAGGCAGGTAATGGGGGGCTGGGGTTAATGGCAAGTCACCCGCTAGCCCGCAGGTGACTTGCCAGACCCAGAGCCTTGTGAGCTGGTACAGGGGTCTCATAGACCCCTTACCAGCTCACAAAGGGTTAACTGTAAAAAAGAAAACACCACACAAAATGATTTTATTAAAAAAAAAAAAATTTTTTTTACTGTACTTACCTCCGATTGCAAGCTCTTGTCCCTCGCCGCTCTGATGACAGATGCCGGTGATCGGCATCCAGAGAAGGGGGAGGCAGGAGATCAGAGGATCTCCTGCCACCTTCTTCCCCAGGCACCGATCACCGGCATCTGAGAGCTCTGAAGCCGGTGATCGGGGCCGGGATGACGCCATAAAGCCCGCCCCCAAGGGGGGGGTCTAGCGGCAAGATGGCGGCCACCATCGAGGAGGAAAGGGGAGAGAGCCTCTCGTGCTCTCTCCTGAAAAGCGGTAAGTCCTGGGGGGGGATCGGAGGCCCCCCAGGTGAAGAGGAGGGTCGGCAGGAGCCAGCGCACACGCAGGTAAGTAAATGTCATTTTTATTTATTTATTTTTTTTACAGAAAAGCCAGTGCAAGCTGAAACGGGAGGTGGGGCACCCTATTCCGGGCCCTCCCCTGCAGCCGGAGGAGGTCAGACGGTCGATCGGAGCGCACCATCTTAAAGAGGAGGCCGAATCAAACGAGGGGTCAGGTAAGTGAATTTTTTTTTTAACTTTTTATGCTATTAGTGGGGAAAGTCAGGCACGTAAAATTTACGTAGTTGGCGGTTAACTGCAGGGGAGGCAGCCACGTAAATTTTACGTGGCTGGCGTTTAAAGGGTTAAAGATGGAGAGGATAAGCGTATTGATCAAATGGCGTGCCACGCTTTTTCCAGTGTGGGCTCGGTCTTGCTGCCTGTTGGTGCTTCAGCACTCATGACAGTGGCTATTAGGTCTGTTGTGAGAGACCTAATGAATAACTCAGGGCTTGATCCGGCCTCTGATGAGTACGCCGCTCTTAAGCGATGTGAGATGTTTGCATCTTTTGTACTTTCTGCCTTAGATGATACTCTGCTCATGTGCAGCAGAACCTCTGCCTTGTTAGTCGCCATTCGGCGGTCAGTATGGTTGCGGCAGTGGGCAGCTGACATTGTAGCCAAGAACTTACTTACAGCGCTCCCTATTGTGGGATTGCGCCTCTTTGGAGAAAAATTGGATTCTGTCACTAAAGGAGGTAAATTACCTCAGCGTAAGAAACAACGTTGTTCCTTCGTGGAATGGCCTCTTTTAACCCTTCCTTTCGGGGGTCTAGATCCGGTAGAGGATCTGCCTTTTCAGCCCCTAGAGGGAATGCATGGAATAGAGGAAAGGGACGTGGCCGTCCAAGTCAGAATTGGGGGTCCAAAACCAAATCTGCCACTAAGCCTGCTCAACAATGAGGGGACGTCCTCACCCTTACGGGTGGGGGGGCGGCTGTGGTTCTTCTTCCAGGTCTGGGTTCAGGAGGTATCAGACAATTGGGTTCTGGAAGTAGTCTCTTCCAGTTACAAACTGGAATTCGAGCTCCGGCCTCCTCCCAGATTTTTCATGTCCCGGATGCCGTCAGATCCGGCAATTGCGCAGGGACTGCGGGCAGCAGTAGTGAATCTGTTAAACATGGCTGTCATCTGCCTAGTGCCTCCAGCGGAAAGGGGTTTGGGGTTTTACTCCAACCTATTCACGGTACCAAAAAAGGACGGCTCTGTTCGGCCTATCCTAGACCTAAAGCGACTCAATCAATTTATCCGTTTCAGAAAATTCCGCATGGAGTCTCTGCGATCAACGATCGATGCTCTCCGTCAGGGGGACTTCATGACATCCATAGACATCAAGGATGCTTATTTGCACATTCCTATTTTCCGGGTCACCAGAGATTTCTCAGGTTCTCGATAGAAGACCAGCATTATCAATTTGTGGCCCTGCCATTCGGCCTTACCTTGGCCCCAAGAGTCTTTACCAAGATGCTGGCAGGAGTGATGGCTATATTTAGGGTCCAGGGCATCCGCATTGTGCCTTTTCTGGACGATCTTCTTATCGCGGCCTCCTCCCTCGAACAATCAGAGTTGGACAGCAGGATGGTGGTCTCTACGCTAGAGAGGTTTGGATGGGTAATAAGTTACCCCAAATCCTCTCTCTGTCCGTCCAGGGAAATTCCCTTCCTGGGCCTGATTCTGGAATGGTTCTGATTCACGACTTGATTCGTCTATTCTTGTCCAACCCTCGTCAGTCTATCTGTCTAGGGATGAGACTAGTTAGATTGATGGTAGCTGCATTCGAGGCAGTCCCGCTTGCCCAGTTTCACATAAGGACGCTTCAGCTCTTCCTCTTGGCAAAGTGGGACAGGTGCCCACTATCATTAAATCAGACTTGTCTATTGTCTCCCCACGTTTTGCAGTCCCTTCAGTGGTGGTTAATATTGCACAACTTCCAGAAGGGCAAGTCATTTCTGACTCAGCGTTGGGAACTGGTTACCACGGATACCAGCCTGGTAGGCTAGGGGGGGGCTTCTGGAAGAAGCATCAGTTCCAAGGATTGTGGGGGCCTCAGGAGGCTCATTCTCCAATCTATGTATTAGAGCTTAGGGCCATAGGTCTTGTTCTACTTCGACTGACACATTTCTTACAGGGTCTGCCAGTTTAGATTCGGTCAGACAACCGAAGAGCTGTTGCATACATCAATCACCAGGGAGGGACTCGCAGTTGGGGTGCCCTCCAGGAAGTGTCTCTGATCCTTCAGTGGGCAGAGATCAATGTTCCCTGCATATCAGCAGTTTACATTCCGGGGATAGAGAGTGTGGAGGCAGACTCCCTGAGCAGGGGATGTTTTCGCCAGGGAGAATGGTCTCTCAATCCAAGGGTCTTTCAGTTCCTCTGTCACAAGTGGGGTACTCCACGGTTGGACCTGTTTGCTTCTCGCCACAATCACAAGCTGCCAGCTTTTGTGTCTCTATCCCAGGATCCTCTGGCAGTGGCAGCGGATGCCATGTCTCTGGCCTGGAAGGATCTGGGGTTCCTATATCTGTTTCCCCCATTCTCCATGATCAGCAAGGTGGTGCACAAGTTAGCACTGGAGGAGGTGCCAGCAATTCTGGTGGTGCCAAGGTGGCCAAGACTTCTGTGGTACGCAGACGTCGTAAGGCTGTCAGTGGATCGGTTCCATCTGCCTCTTCTTCCAGATCTCATCACTCAGGGTCAACTTTGTTACCCCAATTTACAAACGCTGGCTTTGACGGCATGGCTGCTGAAGTCTCGATCTTGAAAGAAGAAGGTCTTTCTGATGCGGTTATTCAGACTCTTATTAGAGCTAGGAAGAAGTCTTCCTCTGTCATTTATTACAGGACTTGGAGGTCCTATATTGATTGGTGTGAATCCAGGGCTTTGCCCTGTAGAGTATTTTCTAATCCTAGAATTCTGGAATATCTGCAACGAGGTCTGGATATGGGATTCCAGATCAGTACTTTGAAAGGGCAAGTCTCTGCCTTGGCTATTTTCTTTCAAAGGTCGTTTGCTCTTCATCCTTTGGTTAAGACCTTTTTCCAAGGAGTCGCGCATGTGCGGCCTCCCAGAAAGCCTATGCTTCCTGTTTGGGACCTTAACCTGGTGCTTTCAGCTATGCAGGCTGCTCCCTTTGAGCCTTTGCAGGATATTCCTCTTCCTATTCTTACTCAGAAGGTTGCCTTTTTGGTTGCTATTACTTCTGTCCGCCGAGTTTCTGAACTGGCGGCTTTGTCTATTCTAGCCCCTTATTTTGAGAGGCATCAAGATAAGGTTGTTTTCCGTTTTAAACCGGATTTCCTTCCTAAGGTGGTGTCTGCTTTCCACCTAAATCAGGATATAGTTCTTCCTTCCTTGTGTCCTAAACCTAGTAACGACAAGGAAAGGGTCTTACATTCTTTGGATGTAGTTCGTTGTGTTATTTAGTTACTACTTCGGCCTTCCGCAAGACGGATGCCTTTTTTGTTGTGCCTTCTGGGCCCAAGAAGGGTTTTGCTCCTGCCAAATCTTCCCTTAGTAAATGGATACGTCAGGCCATCATTGGGACCTATATGGCTAAGGGGAAGGTTCCCCCTTTTCGTGTCACCGCTCATTCTACTCGTGCTATTGGAGCTTCCTGGGCTTTTCAGCACCAGGCTTCTGTTGAACAAAATTGCAAGGCTGCGACTTGGTCTTCTGTGCCTACTTTTTCTAAGTTTTACAAGGTTGATGTGCGGGCCTCAGCGGATGCTGCTTTTGGCCGCAAAATTCTGCAAGCTGCAGTAATTTAAGTTATGCATTATTCCTTGGGGATCCCCACCCATTATAGACACTGCTATTGGATGTCCCAAGTGTCATGGATATCGAGTAGTGGGGGGTGTGACATACTAGGAATAATACCATTTTGTGAGATACTCACCTGTAAAATGGTTATTATGAGTATGTCACACCTCCCACTTCCCCTGCCCTTTTTTGTTCTAGGGATCCTTTATATGGTGATTATTATTATTTTCAAATAATTCTACAATTATTGAATATAATTTGCTCTTCCTGGTTCTTCACTGCTTTTTAAAAAGACTGAGGAATTGTGGGAGCAACCCAGTACTTATGGACCAGGAGGGGCTCCTTTTTCCATGTCATCTCTGCAAGATCGCCCTCTACAGGCTGGGTTCCCAAGTGTCATGGATATCGGGAAGTGGGGGGTGTGACATACTCGTAATAACCATTTTACAGAAAAATGGTATTTTTACATTCTCCGGAATCTACTACTCTTTTTATAAACTCTTTATTTATTCAAGTTTTCAATAGACAAAAGAGCATAAATTTAAACACATATCTAATCATCAACTGGTATGATAAAATGCTTGTCAGTCCTCTCTGCGAGAATGTTACAATAAAGTGAAGAATTTGGAATGCTACTCGTTGTTGTTTCTTGTCTCTTGAGCGGTTAAATTAGTAAAGGCTCTCCAATTCCTTCTTATGCTAAAGCACGACAAGAGATAGCAAATACTGACAGCTCTAACAGAGGACTCGAACCATTAAAACCAGAACAAGAACGGGAAGGAGGGGGGGATGGAAAGACTGGGGAAAAGAAAAGGGGGGGGGGCAGGAGGGGGAGTGGGCAAGGGCAAGCAGGGGGGGGAACGGGCTCACAGCCTCATCAACTCATCCCTGCCCTCCGGGGACTCAGTGAAGGCCATCCAGCCATACCAAGTAGTCATAAATTTCTCGTATGTACCATCTCTTGAGGACACTACGTTCTCAAATCGCATAATGTCATTTACCCTCTGACACCAACCTGCAATCGATGGGGGCTCCTCCTTTTTCCACATCTGGGGAATGCCGGCTTTGGCTGCATTGAGCAGATGACGGATCACAGATTTGCGGTACCGCTTCACAGGCATTGCCGACACGTGGAGAAGGCAGAGGGCCGGGTCGTCCGGGATTGGAATTCCAGACACCTTTTCCGTGATCTGTCTCACCAAACTCCAATAGTGTTTTAGTTTGCTGCAGGACCAAAAGACGTGCAGCAGGTCTCCCCTTTCCTCACCACACCTCCAGCAGTTTGATGAGACAGCCGGGAACCATTTATGCAGTTCTGTAGGGACCCTATACCATCTTGTAAGTATTTTGTACCCGCACTCTTGGTACCGAGTACAAATCGAGGTCTTGTGCGGGAGCATCAAAGCTGCCTGGCGCTGCTTGGGGGACCATGATGTACCTAAATCCCTTTCCCACTTTTCAAGGAACTTTGGATGCTCCGCATCTGGGGGGGCAATCAACAGAATCTACTACTCTTAAGGATGGGGAAGACAAACGTATTGATCAAATGGCTTGTCACGCTTTTGCTAGCTTTGGCTCGGCCTTGCGGCCTGTGGGTGCTCCGGCACTTATGGCAGTTGCTATTAGGTCTGTTGTTAGAGACCTATTGAATACCTCAGGGCTTGATCCAGCCTCTGATGAGTTTGTCGCTCTCAAGCGTTGTGAATTGTTTGTGTCTTTTGTACTTTCTGCTTTGGATGATTCCTTGGCCATGTGCAGCAGAACTTCCGCCTTGCTAGTTGCTATTCGGCGGTCTATATGGTTACGACAGTGGGCGTCTGATACTGTGGCTAAGAAGTCACTTACTGCATTTCCCTTTGGGGGATTGCGCCTTTTTGGTGAGAAGTTGGATTCTGTCATTAAAGGAGGCAAATTGCCTCAGGGTAAGGGGCAGCGTCGTTCCTTTCGGGGATTGGCCTCCTTTAACCCTTCCTTTCGTGGTTCCAGATCTGGTAGAGGATCGGCCTTTTCAGCCCCAAGGGGGACTGCATGGAACAGAGGTAGAGGACGTGGCCGTCCAGGTTCAAAGTTGGGGGTCCAAGTCTAAGTCTACTTCCAAGCCTGCCCAGCAATGAGGAGGCGCCCTCACCCTTATGGGTGGGGGGACGGCTGCGGTTCTTCTTCCAGGCTTGGGTCAAAGAGGTATCAGACAGATGGATTCTGGAAGTTGTGTCCTCCGGTTACAAGCTGGAATTCGAGTTCAGGCCTCCTCCCAGATTTTTCAAGTCCCGGATGCCCGCGGATCCGGTGATCGCGCAAGGGCTCCGGGCGGCGGTGGCGAACCTCTTAAACATGGATGTAATCCGTCTGGTGCCTCCAGCGGAAAAGGGTCTGGGCTTTTATTCCAACCTTTTTACGGTACCCAAAAAGGACGGCTCTGTTCGGCCTATTCTAGATCTAAGGCGACGCAATCTATTTATCCGTTTCAAAAAGTTCCGCATGAAATCATTGCTTTCAACGGTGGACGCTCTCCGTCAGGGAGACTTTGACGTCTATAGACATCAAGGATGCTTATCTGCACATTCCCATCAGTTCCGCTCACCAGAGATTTCTCATGTTCACAGTAGAAGACTAGCATTTTCAGTTTGTGGCCCTTCCATTTGGTCCTACTTCGTCCCCAAGAGTGTTTACCAAGGTGTTGGCAGGAGTAATGGCTATTCTCAGGGTCCAAGGCATTCGCATTGTGCCATTCCTGGACGACCTTCTCATCACAGCCCCGTCCTTGGACACCAGGACGGTGGTGGCGACGCTAGAGAGATTCGGTTGGGTGATAAACCATGCCAAATCTTCTCTTTGCCCCGTCAGGGAGATTCCCTTTCTGGGTCTGATACTGGATATCCTTCAGGCCAGGGTATTTATTCCTCAGTCTAAAGTTGTTCTGATTCAGGATTTAATTCGTCTGTTCTTGTCCAATCCTCGTCAGCCTATCCGCCTAGGGATGAGGCTAGTGGGGCTGATGGTGGCCACATTCGAAGCGGTCCCGTTTGCACAGTTTCACATGAGGACTCTTCAGCTCTTTCTCTTGGCAAAGTGGGACAAGCGCTCGCTGTCTTTGAATCGGGTTTGTCTGTTGTCTCCCCATGTTCTGCAGTCCCTTCAGTGGTGGCTGACTTCGAGCAATCTCAGAAGCGGCAAGTCATTTCTGACCCCCTGTTGGGAATTGGTCACCACAGATGCCAGCCTCATGGGCTGGGGGGGCATCTGGAGGGAACATCGGTTCCAGGGTTTGTGGGGGCCGCAGGAGGCTCACTCTCCAATCAATTTATTGGAGCTTCGGGCCATTCGTTTAGTCCTACTTCGACTGACCCATTTCTTACAGGGTCTGCCAGTTCAGATTCGGTCAGACAACCGAACAGCGGTTGCATACATCAATCACCAAGGAGGGACTCGCAGTTGGGGTGCCCTCCGGGAAGTGTCTCTGATCCTCCACTGGGCAGAGATCAATGTTCCCTGCATATCGGCAGTTTACATTCCGGGGATAGAGAATGTGGAGGCAGACTCCCTGAGCAGAGCATGAGCTAGCCGGGGAGAGTGGTCTCTCACTCCCAGGGTCTTTCAGTTTCTTTGTCACAAGTGGGGGACTCCACGGTTGGACCTGTTTGCTTCTCGTCACAACCACAAACTTCCAGTGTTTGTGTCTCTATCCCAGGATCCTCTGGCAGTGGCAATGGATGCCATGTCTCTGGCCTGGAAGGATCTGGGGTTCCTGTATCTGTTTCCCCCATTCTCCATGATAAGCAAGGTGGTGCGCAAGCTAGTTCTGGAAGGGGCGCCAGCAATCCTGGTGGCTCCAAGATGGCCAAGACGTCTGTGGTTCGCAGACATCACAAGGCTGGCAGAAGATCAGTTGCATCTGCCTCTTCTTCCAGATCACATCACCCAAGGTCAACTCTGTTACCCCAATTTACCAACGCTGGCTTTGACGGCGTGGCTGCTGAAATCTCCATCTTAAAGGAGGAAGGTCTTTCTGATGCGGTCATTCAGACTCTTGTTAGAGCTAGGAAAATGTCTTCCTCTGTTGTTTACTACAGGACTTGGAGGTCCTATATTGATTGTCGTGAGTCTAGGGTTTTGCCCTGTAGGGTATTTTCTACACCTTTTTCCAGGGGGTCACGCATGTGCGGCCTCCTAGAAACCCCCTACTTCCAGTTTGGGATTTTAACTTGGTGCTTTCTGCCAGGCAGGCTGCTCCTTTTGAGCCATTGCAGGATGTTCCTCTTCATATTCTTACTCAGAAGGTTGCTTTTTTGGTTGCTATTACCTCTGTCCGTCGGGTTTCTGAATTGGTGGCCCTGTCAATCCAGGCCCCTTATTTTGAAAGGCATCGGGATAAGGTGGTTTTCCATTTTAAACCGGATTTCCTTCCTAAGGTGGTGTCTGCTTTCCACCTTAATCAGGATATAGTTCTTCCTTCACTTTGCCCTAATCCTAGTAATAACAGAGAAAGGGTTTTGCATTCTTTGGATGTTGTTCGTTGTGTTAAGTATTATTTGGTGACTACTTCTGCTTTCCGTAAGACGGATGCCTTTTTTGTTGTGTCCTCTGGGCCTAGGAGGGGTTTGGCGCCCGCCAAGTCTTCCATTAGTAAATGGATATGTCAGGCCATTGTTGGGGCCTATTCTGCAAAGGGGAAGGTTCCCCCTTTTCGTGTTACTGCTCATTCTACTCGTGCTATTGGGGCTTCTTGGGCTTTTCAGCACCAGGCTTCTGTTGAGCAGGTTTGTAAGGCTGCTACTTGGTCTTCGGTGCATACTTTTTCTAAGTTTTACAAGGTTGATGTGCGGGCCTCAGCGGATGCTGCTTTTGGCCGCAAAGTTCTGCAAGTACTTATGGACCAGGAGGGGCTCCTTTGTTCCATGTCATCTCTGCAAGATCGCCCTCTACAGGCCGGTTTCCCAAGTGTCATGGATGTTGGAAGCGGGGTGTGTGACATACTCGTAATACCCATTTTACAGGTGAGTACTCACAAAATGGTATTTTTAGACCTGGCTGGTTATACCCCCCTGGGAGAGGGGGAATTGTTTTCTGACTCCGAATCATCTGATGAGCAGCCTAAGGGTTATGCTGATTCTGGCTCTGACCCATGGGCTCCAGATGATACTGACAGGTTTTTGGCTCACATTTTTGAAGTGCTTTCTATCTCTCCTCCTGCCGCGGCTCCTTCACACTGCTAAGCCACGTTTGGAGTTTCCTGAGCAAACTCACTTTAATAATCTCGTGCTCAAAGAATGGGAGCGACCTAGCAGGCTTCCTGGGGTGCCAAAGAGTTGGGATTAGAGGTATCCTTCCTGCTGAAGTGGTTAAGCGTTGGTCACCCCCTCCCGAAGTGGATGCACCAATTCTGGGGTTGTCCAACACTTCTATCATGCATTCCCCTGACTCTACTACCCTGAAAGATGGTGAGGACCGGCGCATTGATCAGCTGGCTTCCCATACTTTTGCCTGTGTGGGGACTGCGCTGCGCCCGGTTTGTGCCTCTACCATTACAGCTGTGGCTATTAAGACTCTGCTCAAAAATATTTTAGATGGGGCTACTGATGATGCTGCAAGTGAAGAGTATAGCGCCCTTATGCGTTGTGAGGAATTTGTTGCATATGTCCTCTCTGCCTTGGATGATACCATTAGAATGTGTGGCAGGGCTTCTGCCTTGGTGGTGGCTATACGCCGCTCGGTTTGGCTGTGCCAGTGGGCAGCTGACAACGCTGCTAAAAAGGCTCTCACTGGGTTTCCCTTTAAAGAACTGCGCCTATTTTCGGATCGCCTGGACCTTTTTGCTAAGGGGGGCAAGTTACCCCAGTGCAAAAGACAGTCTCGGCCCTTTCAGGGTTCAGGCCAGAGCGCCCGCAAGGTTCCTTTGGTCAGGGGCATCCCGGAACCAGTCAAAGGCAGATGCCCTGAGAGCCTCTGTTCAGCATCTTCTTCAAAAAGGGGTAAATTGTCAGGTGCCCTTTCAGGAGGAAGGTCAGGGGTTTTACTCCAACCTGTTCACAATTCCCAAAAAGGACTGGTCGGTTCGTCCTATTTTAGACTTAAAGGGTCTCAACAAGCATATCCGGGTGAAACATTTGCGTATGGAGACTCTGAGGTCAGCGGTAAGATCAATTCAGCGCGGAGATCTTATGACTACAATAGACATATGGGACGCCTATCTTCATGTTCCGATTTTTCCAGGGCATCAGAAATTCTTGAGGTTTGCCCTAGAAGGCCAACATTTCCAGTTTGTGGATCTTCCATTCGGCATATCCTCTGCTCCAAGGATATTCACCAAGGTCTTGGCAGGTCTCATGGCCATTTTGAGAAGCCAGGGGATATGCATAATTCCATACTTGGACGATCTCTTGATTTCGGCCGGGTCTCTTCGGCAGATCATGAAGGACATACAGACAGTCCTATCGACTCTGGAGGAGTTCGGCTGCGTGATCAATTATCCGAAGTCCCATATCACTCCGGCACCAGTAAGGAATTTTTGGGGAATGACTCTGGACACTGTTCAGGTAAAGGTGTTTCTGCAAGAGCAGAAGGCTCTGTTAATTCGGAACCAAATAGAGGCTTTACTGGCCTGCCGGCAGCCGTCCATTCGGCTAGGGATGAAACTAGTAGGCCTTATGGTGGCCTGCTTCGCGGCCGTGCCTTTTGCCCAGTTTCACATGAGGCCTCTTCAGTTGAATCTGTTGTCAAGCTGGGATCGAGCCCCACAGTCACTGGATCAAGTCTTTGTTCTGACTCCCTCAGCCAGGCAATCTCTTCTGTGGTGGTTTGACCCTCTGCACCTTTCGGTAGGCAGGTCCTTTCTGACACCGCAGTGGCAGATCGTTTCCACTGATGCCAGTCTTACAGGCTGAGGGGGCATCTGGCAGACCCAGAAGATCCAGGGACAGTGGGGTCCAAAGGAGAATCGGCTTCCCATAAATATATTGGAATTAAGAGCAATCTGGCTAGTACTTCTGTACCTGACACCCAGCTTAAAGGGCAGGCTGTCCAAATCCAGTCAGCCAATTGGACGGCGGTAGCCTATATCAACCATCAGGGGGGTACTCTGAGCAGGAGTGCCCTAAAGGAAGTGAGCCGGATTCTGACTTGGGCAGAGGTGAATGTTCCCTTCATCTCGGCAGTTTACATCCCGGGGGTAGAAAACCAGGAGGCAGACGCTTTGAGCAGGAGGTTGCTGCGTCGGGGGAATGGTCCCTCAGTCAGAAGATCTTTCAGGCCCTTTGCCTTCGCTGGGGTTGTCCGGAAGTGGATCTCTTTGCATCCAGACACAATCACAAACGGCCGAAGTTCATGTCCCTGTCAAGGGGCCATCTGGCCATAGCAACGGACGCTCTGTCAACCTCTTGGGAAAGGTTCAAGCTTCTGTACGTTTTTCCCCCGCTCCCGCTCCTGGGTCGCGTTCTAAGAAAGATAGCTCAGGAGGGGGTACCAACCATTCTGGTGGCTCCTCGCTGGCCAAGGAGAAGTTGGTTTTCAGACATAGCAAGGATGTCGGAAAACCATTGGCGCCTGCCAGACTATCCAGAACTTCTCACACAGGGGGCGCTTCTGCATTTGAATTTACAGATGCTGTCTTTGACGGCCTGGCTATTGAGACCTCGATCTTAGCAGAGAGAGGTTTATTGGCCAGGGTTATACATACCATGATTCAGGCCCGGAAGAAGACATCTGCCAAGATTTACTACAGGGTCTGGCAGACGTTCATTTCCTGGGAAATATTCATGCAGAAAGTATTCGGTTTCTAGAATTTTAGAATTTCTACAGGATGGCTTAGAAATAGGCCTGCCATTAAGCATCCTAAAGGGGCATGTATCGGCCTTATCTATTTTTTTTTCAGAAGTCTATCGCTAGCAATAGGCTCATTAGAACCTTTTTTCAGGGAGTCGCTCACGTCCGACCACCGCGCAAGCCTATTTTACCGGTGTGGGACTTTAATCTGGTATTATTGGCTCTCCAGGGTGCTCCCTTTGAACCTATGATTGACGCTCCATTGAGCATCTTGACGCTTAAGGTGATTTTTGGTGGCAATCACCTCTGTGTGGCGGGTTTCTGAATCAGCCGCCTTATGTATGAAGTCTCCTTATTTGGAGTTACACAGAGACAAGGTAGTTTTTCGGTTTAAGCCTGATTTTTTACCTAAGGTCGTCTCTCCTTTTCACCTTAATCAAGAGGTAATTCTACCTTCTTTATGCCCAGTTCCGGCTAGTGCTAAGGAAAGGGTGCTTCATTCTTTAGATGTAGTCAGAGCCATAAGATATTACATGACAGCTACAGATTTCTTCTGCAAGGCGGATTTTCTTTTTGGAAGGGCCGAGAAAGGGGCTTCCGCCAGCTAAATCCACTGTCAGTAAGTGGATTAGGCAGGCAGTAGAAAAAGCCTTCTCGGCCAAGGGAAAGGAACCCCCTTTTCGGGTCACGGCCCATTCCACTAGGGCCATTGGTGCTTCTTGGGATTTTCAGCATCAGGCTTCGGTGGAACAGGTTTGTAAAGCTGCCACCTGGTCTTCGGGTTATATATTTACTAAATTTTACAAGGTAGATGTTAGAGCCTCAGCTGACATTGGTCGAAAGATTCTTCAGGCGGTAGTGAAATGAACTACCTGCTGTTCTGCGCTGGGGATCCCGCTCATAGATGGCACTGCTTTTGGAGATGTGTAAGGATGGTCTGGAATGGATTGGAAGAAAAAACGCAATTCTGTGAGTACTCACCTGTAGAATTGTTATTTCTGGGAATCCATTCCAGACCCTCCGGCCCACCCTTTTTTGGGTCATGATCTATCTTTTGATGCTTTTTTGATGGTGTTTAGTCCATTTATTAATTCTTCATTGGCATTAAAAAAAAAAAAAAAAAAAGAGAGAAAGAAAAAAAGATGTTATATTTTGAGTGAATTTAACCCTTCTAGTGCCAGCTACGTGAGTCTCACGTAGCTGCCTCTCCAACCGTTAAGTGCCAGCTACGTGAGACTCGCGTAGCTGACTTTAGAACCCCATAAATTAAAAAAGTAAAAAACATAGACTTACCAACATCTGCAAGAAAAAAAAAAGTAAATGTCATTTACTCACCTCGGGTCTTCTCTCCCCGGGTCTTCTCTTCACCAGGGGGGGCTCTGATCCCCCCCCCCCCCCCCCCGGGCTTTCCACGCTTCGGGTGAGGACCCAGAAATGGGCCCTCACCATCCTCTTCGGCGCTGGCCCCGCCCCTAACCCCGCCCATAGCCCCACACACTTGATGACGACATCCCGCTCCTCACACTTTATGACGACATCCCGCTCCTCGGGTTACGGCACGCGGGCCTCCGATCTGTCAGTTGTCGGTAGCGATCGGAGCAGGGAGGGTGGCAGGCAGGGAGGCTCTGATCTCCGTGCCTCCCACCCTCCCTGCTCTGATCACTACCGACAACTGTCATCTGCAGCTGCGCGGGACACAGGATCAGAGGTAAGTATAAGTGAAAAAAAGAATAAAATGTGTCTTTTTTACTTTTAACTCTTTGTGAACTGGTAAGGGGTCCATGAGACCCCTTATACCAGTTCACAAGGCTCTGGGGCTGGCAATCACCTGCGGCTTGCGGGTGACTTGCCAAAACCCCCAGCCCCCCCATTACCTGCCTCCCCAATGGCCAGGGGGGGGGGCAGAAGGGCCCGGGCCACTTAGTGGCTATGTGGGCTAGTAGCCTGCAGGGCCAGGGGCCACCAGTGCTGGCTCCTGCGCCCTGTTCTACAAGCCCCCATAGCTGGTCCGGGTCGGTAATGCTGGGTAAGGGGGACCCTATGTCATTTTTTGGGGGGATTTTAAGGGTTTTTAACCCTTAACATTCCCAAAAAAAAAAAACGGGAGGGGGGACCCTATGTCATTTTTTTTTTTTAATTAACCCCTTACAACTATGCAATCATATTGCATAGTTGTATCCTATCTGAAATCTCCTAAATTGCTGTTTCAGTTTAGAGGAGTCTCCTGGGCAGGAAAGGGTGTCTACCAATACATATGTGGTACCGTTGTAACCGGGAGAAATAGGGCTTTCACACACAAATAAAATAATATTTTATTAACAAACTTACATTTTTTATTACAAAAAAACACTTGTAAAAATAGTTTTTTTTTATTTTTTTGCACATATTTCACCCAAAAGTATTGAGAATACACTAAAAAAAAGGCCAAACAAACATTTCTTGTTGAAGCCCAGACTCTGCTGAAAAAAACAATATATAATTTTCCTAGAAAATCCCTGGAAATCCCTTCAAAAATCCAGGTTGAACACGTGTAGTGCAAAAACGTGAAAAGTAGTCTGGCAACAGTGTGTGACAAAAAATCTAGGTAGGCTGGCACTCAAAGGGTTAAGCGGAGTTCGGTGTGTAGTAACATGGTCTCCTATATAGGGGCCTCCCGGCCTGCCTCTGATTTATGTTTTACTGCTTTTTAAATACTGATCTTGGTTAGGAGGCAGCTGCTACTTATGGAGCCGGGAGGGGCCACGCCTTTTTTGTCTTGCAGTCACATCCTATCGGTAAGGAGGGTCTGGAATGGATTCCCAGAAAAAACAATTCTACAGGTGAGTACTCGCAGAATTGCGTTTTTCTGCATCTCCTATGCTCTTATACAGAATCCAATCCACATTTTCCTAAAAAAAAAATAAACAGTATGCAAACAAGAAAAATACAAGCTCAACATGCATGGACATTCTCAAGGGTTGGGTTGCCAAATACCGCAAAGTGAAGTTGGTTTCTGCTATCTTGCTGCTGGAAACCTTTTATGCCGGCTCAGTGCCAAGACATAAAGGGTTAATTAAAACAAAATGAGATAGGATCCCCCCTCTTGATAGTCAAAATCCGGGGTTTTTGTCCACTTTAAGGGTTAAAAACATGGGCCCCTCTTCCTAGTATAACCAGCCCAGGAATCAACTATTGAGGTTTTTAGACCAGGACGTGGAGCCAAGCATTGGTGGCCCCCGGCCCTGAAGGCTACAAGCCCACATAGCTCTCATTAGCATCGGGCTTTTCTGCTGCTCCAGGAGAGCCCCCGGAATAGCCCCCCCCCCCCCCCCCGTTTGGCAGCAGCAGCTGCTAACTGTAGAAAAAAATAAAAATGACATTTACTTACCTGCAGTCGCGCTGCCTCCCTCCGGGTCTCCTCCGATCGCCCCCCAGCCTCTTCAGCTTCAGGGGAGAGACTCCTCTCCCGACGGGCGCCGCCATTTTGCTGTTAAGCCCCGCCCATTTGGAGGCGGGGCTTATGACGTCACTCCCGGGCCTCTTGCTGCCTCTCCTCGGCTCAGCTGTCAGATGCCCTGGTGATCGCTGGGCAGAGCAGTGGAGGGGCAGGGGATGCTCTGATCCCCTGCCCCCCCCTCCTCTGGCCAGCGATCACCAAGGCATCTGACAGCTGATCACCACAGGAGCTGACAATCGGGTGAGGTGAGTAAAGTAAAAAAAAACTTTTTTTTTTTTTAATAAATGACATTTTTGTGTGTTTTTTTTTTTTTTTTATGTTAACCCTTTGTGAACTGGTAAGGGGTCCATGAGACCCCTTATACCAGTTCACAAGGCTGGGGTCTGGCAAGCCACCTGCAACTAGCGGGTGGCTTGCCATTAACCCCCGCACCCCCAATTACCTGCCTCCCCAAAGCCCAGGGGGGGGGCAGAAGAGCCCGGGCCCACACAGGGTATGTGGGCTCGTAGGCTGCAGGGTGGGGGGCCACAAAAGCTGGCCCCTCCACTCTGTTCCTACAAGCCCGCATAGCTGGTCCCGGGCTGGTTATGACGGGTAAGGGGGACCCTACGTCATTTTTTTTTTTAATTTTAAGGGTTAGGGTTAGAGCCTAACCCTAACCATTAAAATTAAAAAAAAAAATGGGTTCCCCCCCCGAAGGGGGAACCTTACGTCATTTTTATTTAATTTTTAAGGGTTAGGGTTAGCTTAACCCTAACCCTTAAAATTAAAAAAAAATGGGTTCCCCTCTACGTCATTTTTTTATTTTTAATGGTTAGGGTTAGCCTAACCCTAACCCTTAAAATTAAAGTCTATTTTTACGGGTTAGGGTTAGCCTAACCCTAACCCTTAAAATAAAAAAAAAAATTAAAAAAAAAATTTAAGGGTTAGGGTTAGGCTAACCCTAACCCTTAAAAAAAAAATGACATGGGGGGTCCCCATTTTTGGGGGGAATTTTTATTTTTGTATATTTTTTTATTTTTAAGGGTTAGCCTAACCCTTAAAATTCCCCAGAAAAGGGGGGACCCTATGTCATTTTTGGGGGACTTTTGAGGGTTAGGGTTAGCCTAACTCTAAACCCTTAAAATTACCCCAAAAAATGCCTGCCCCCCGGAAGGGGGGACCCTATGTCATTTTTTTTTTTAATTAACCCCTTATGTTTATAGTGTGGATAGTAGTTGTATTTTATTTGTAAATGTAATAAAGTGCTCTTTTCAGTTTGGGGGGTCTCCAGGGCAAGAATGGGGGGGCTACCGATACATATGTGGTACCGTTGTAATCGGGAGAATGGGGCTATCACATGCAATATGGTTTTTATTTAAAAAAAAAAAAGGTTTTATTTAAAATAAAGGAAACAATTGTTTAAAAAATATATATTGTTTTTTTTTTGTTTTTTAAGCAGAAATATTAAAAAAACTGTAGAAAAATTACAAACAAGACATTTCATGATAAAGCGTAAACTCTGCTGCAAAAAATGTATATGTAATGTATATAATTTTTCTGGAAATTCCAGCAAAAATCACGGTTAATCATGCCGCAAAATGGGGAAAAATGACCTGTCAACAGAGGGTGACAAAACTTCAAGTAGGCTGACAATTAAAAGGGTTAATAGTACCTATGCATGTTGGGTATTGTTCTGCTCGGGGGACCTTGCGCTTTCAGATTTAGCTTGTTTTTTCTTGTTTGCATATTGATATTTTAGGAAAACATGGTTTTTATTCTGCTTTTTTATAATTGTTTTTAGGGAAACCCTGTGCAACCTAAGAATTCTTCAATGGATTACTTCCAGAAAGATGAGCCCACTACAACAAGCTCAGTACTCTTAGAAAGCTTAACATGTGTACTTTCAGGGAATATATGGTTTGTGGGGATATTCTAAATTTAAAGGGTTGTTTTGGTTGAAAAATCGCAAGGTGCGCACTTTGTCTGCAGAGCTGAAATTTGTAAGTAAAATTACCTTTATGCGCATGCTTTACTTTGGGGTGTTTGGCAACTCTTCCCTTGACAGTACCTATGCATGTTGGGTATTGTTCTGTTCGGGGGTTGTTGCTTTTTCAGATTTTACTTGTTTTTTTCTGTTTGCATATAGTTTTTTTAGGAACATGTGGCTTTGATTCTTCTTTTTTATTCTTTTTTAGGGAAACTCTGTGCAACCAAAGAATTGATTAAGGGAGTACTTCCAGAAAATTGCGCCCATGTCAACAAACCTGGTACGCCTAGAAAGCCTGAGGTGTATACTTCCAGAGAATATATAGTTTTTGGGGGGTATTTCAAATTTAAAGGGTTCTTTTTCTGGAAAGACCGCAAGGTGCGCTTAGCGCGGTGCATAGTTGTATTTTATCTGAAAATCTCCTAAAGCACTGTTTCAGTTTGGGGGAGTCTCCTGGGCAGGAAAGGGTGTCTACCTATACATATGTGGTAACGCTGTGACCGGGATTAATTGGGGTTTCACATGCAATAAGATTTTATTGACAAACTTACATTTTTTATTACAAAAAAACACAGATTTTGTTTTATTTTTTTGCACATATTTCACCCAAAAGTATTGAGAATACACCTAAAAAATTACAAACAAGACATTTCATGTTAAAGCCCAGACTCTGCTGAAAAAAACAATATATCATTTTCCTGGGAAATCCCTGGAAATCCCTTCAAAAATCACATTTGAACATGGGGAGCGCAAAATAGTGCAAAATGGTCTGGCACCAAGCGTGACAAAAACTCCAGGTAGGCTGGCAGCGAAAGGGTTAAATGTAAAAAAATGAGAGCAAGCAGTATTTTATT
Source organism: Gastrophryne carolinensis (assembly GCA_027917425.1). Classification (NCBI taxonomy): domain Eukaryota; kingdom Metazoa; phylum Chordata; class Amphibia; order Anura; family Microhylidae; genus Gastrophryne; species Gastrophryne carolinensis. The sequence continues at coordinate 115,762,520 of CM051243.1, forward strand.
ATTTATTTATTTTTAATACTTCCTTCCGATCCATCACACTGTGTCCCATGCTGATCAATCTGGTTTCTGTTCTCCTGCTGCTGGAAGCCTTTTATGCCAGCTGAGTAACAGAACATAAAGGATTAATTTAAAATAATTGACATGGGGGGGCAGGCTTTTTATTATTCTTAAGGGTTAAAAACCCTTAATTTTTTTCAAAAATGGCATGGGGTTCCCCCTTCCCAGCCCGGGCACCAGCTATTCATGGCTTGTAGACCCGGGCAGGGAGGTTAGCCTCGGTGGCTTACAGCCCTTGAAGGCTACAAGCCCACATAGCCTTCAGTGCCACTGGTTCTTCTGCAGCCCCTCCCCCTGTGCTTTGGGGAGGCAGTTAATGGGGGGCTGGGGGCTTGCTGGAGGTGTCTTGCCAGCCCCCAAAGCCTTGTGAACTGGTATAGGGGTCTCATGGATCCCTTACCAGTTCACAAGGGGTTTATTGTAAAAATAAACACCACATCGCACAGAGAAAACTGAAAGGGGTAAATCAAAATTAAAGCAATTCAGCAGCCATTATACAAAAATGGGTGTGGATTGCAGCACAGAGGTGGGGGGGGGGGGCATCACAATTTCTGATGCCCTCTGTGCATACTTACCTGTTAACCTGACAACACACACCAACTTGTCAGGACCAGGCCTCACTTAGTCAAATCGTAGGTTGTTTGTCCATTTATTATACAGACACTTGCCTGTTTTACAAGCAGATTACTACTATTTTTTTCCACTCAAGTTTTTATATATTGCATGCATTCATAATCTTTTGGCTACATAATTGACTGTACCATGTATGGCAATAGAAGAAAAAGGCAACCCCTCGAGGATCGCTTGATGGCCAAGCATAACATGCACCAAATAATGGCCATGATACTCTTTGACAGAGAGTAAACAGTGTTCACATTAAAGTTCACATTTGGAGGAAGAGCATACAGGTTTTTAGTTTAGTAACCCTGAAGCAGTGTTCCCCAACTTTCTCGTCAACATGTTTTGTGCATCTCCAAATAGCTCTAGATTTGTCTGAACACTAATTACTTCACTTGTGAATCTGGGTGGAGATCTGCAAAACCTGACCTGTCGGTTGCTTTTGAGGAGAGTGTTGGAGACCACTGCCCTAAAGCAACATGGATTTAGATTTTTTTTTTTTATGTTTTGTATATAAACCTTAAAAAGTCAATAGTAATTGTCTAATTTAAAGTCTTGTCTGTTGTACTTTAGGTGATGCAGGTGGTGAGGGAGCAGATTACTCGAGCTCTTCCCTCGAAACCAAACTCTTTGGAGCTGTTAAAGAACAAACTTCGCAGTCTGAGCTACACAGAAATCCTACGACTTCGGCAGTCTGAGAGAATGAGCCAGGATGACTTCCAGTCTCCACCTATTGTGTATGAACCTTTTTGATTATTCCCTCTTCCTTCATAATCTTACTTTATGGCAGGCAATCAAATGATGTTCAATGACTGGGGGCTACAAATGTGTCTATTTTAGATACAGACTAAGTTTCATTCCCCACCCCCAATTCATCCCAAATTGGAATGCATGTCCATATAAAGCCCAGCTGGAAGCCCAAAAGTCAGACATAATTCTCCCCTTTTTGCATTCCTGGCTTGTTGGCAGCAGCAATACCACCTTTCCATAGTTGCCTTAGAACAGAAGGGTTTAATGTGTGGTGAACATAAGCTTTATGTGGCACAATGCATGCCCACCGTGAGAACCACATAGGCATTTGTAGATCACGTGGGACACGTGCAGCACTGGAGCTAGTACCAGCTGTGTTTTATGCCCAATTGTTAGGCTTTATGTGGACCGAGAGGGCAGCTGCAAGCGAAAGTGTCTTTAGGTCTGCTTTAACAAACTGATTTGATATACACCCAAGTGGTTGTAACAACACAGACATCTTTTTTCAGTGATTATCTCACATGGCCCTGCTGATGCAGCATCCAAAAATTAAAAACACAAATGCTGAACATCACTTGTCTAATGACCCCGGGTTACAAATAAAAAAAGACCCCACCTTAAAGTGGACCAAAGCCCAGGATTTTGACTATCCTGGGTTTTGGTCCTTTCCCCAGGGGCACCCTGATCGGGGGTGCCTCGCTGTGTGAAACCCCCAGATAGCTGAAGTTAACTCACCTCCTCCTGGTCCTACGGCGCATGCGCTGATGCTTGTCTAGTCAGCGTGCTCATAGCTACTGACGTTGCGCCGTCTAAGCTTCATCTAAGGTAAGTAGCTCCGAGTGCACTGGCGGCTGCATCCCCCGCTTCCGTCTAACAGGGAGTGTGCCGGCCATCCACAAATGGCGTGGGCACGCGCCCTGCTAGAGGGATAGCGGGGATGCAGCTTGCGCATGCGCCATTGGACCGGGAAGCAAGGTAAGTGTATTGGACGACCTGGGGGGTTTCACCGGGGGAGGGAATCGATTCCCGGGCCGATCATGGTGTGTTTTGGTCCACTTTAAGCAGACGCCCATTCCGCTCCTCCCAAGCCTCAGCTGCGGCCGCAGGAAAAGGGACAATGCCGCACCCCCCCCCCCCCCCCCCCGAGTCTGCATGCCCTCCCACCACTCATTAATTCGCGGAAGCACGCACAGAGCTGGGTGATGCAATTCGCAGCCAAGATAACAGAACCCAGGATCCAGAGCGGTGCAGGTGCCTAGCTAAGGTGTGGGCTTTTTTTATTTGTAACTCCTCATCCTGCCTCATCGCCGGGTAGGGTGGCAGAGCTGGGGGGGGGGGTGTTCATTAGATGAGCGAAGTTTCGCTTTAAGACTTTCACTATCTTTGGTTTTGTTCTTTCTAGTGTGGGCATCTTATTATTGTTTATTTATGCAGTGCCATCATCTTCCATTACACTGTACAGTACAGAGTTAGATGTGACAGAAATGAAAAAATACATAGTCATACTAAAATACATATCAAAAAGAGAGGGCCATGGCCCTTGAGGGCTTACCATATAAAGCTGCAGTGTTGCTTTAAATAAGCATGTATTCAAAATAGTATGTATATTTCTAATACAATTTCACAGTGGCGCTGTATAAATATGTTGAAAACCATAGAAGGAAACTGACTACTCAGCTTTAGTTAATATTTGGTAGTCTTTAGTATTTATACAGCTGTAGAATCTAAGACATGCACACTTCTGTTATGTATTTTTTTTTTTGTCAAGCTGTAATAAATGTACATGTGGCCAAAGCTAAAGTCTATTGGCAGCAGCCCGTCACTGTCCACCTACTCATCTGTTAGGGTGTCCAGAACAGCTCTGCTGTGATACAGTAATGGGCATAGCAAGGGGTGGAAAATTTTACATAACCTGGGTGTAGGATAATTTTCAACGACTTCAACTACTTTTATTTTTAGTTTCTTGGATAGGGAAATCAAAGAATGGAAGTGATACTAAAGTAGGCATTGGGCCATGAGTTTCACTGTGACCAGAAGGGGTTCTGGAAGTCGTCACATTATAGTCTTGATCAGGGAAAGGCTTGTTACTGTGGTCCCATGCAAAATTGTGTCTGGGGGTCCTAATCAAGGGGGGTGCTGCCAGCAGCTTACTTTCTATTCCGCTTCCTTGCCAATCTGAGATAAGATTTAAGCAGCTGCCTGGGCTGAATACAGAAAAAATCATTCCTGCACATTGATTCCTGCTTCTCTATGGATGCGGAACAGCTGCTACTGCAGAAGCTTCCACGGTGACTGTGATTGTCTGCTTTGTGACTCACTTACACAGAAGAAGGTGTTGATATTGCAGCAACCGCTCTGTGCTTCTTCTGCTTCATGCTTTACCCGGTTATTGCATTGAAGTAGTATTGCGTAGACTCTGAAAATTATGTTATGTTATTGCAGAATGGAGAAGAGACCCTCGTAAAATGATAATACTACCAAAGTTAGTTGTTACACCATTGTGTCGGGCTACGTTTGGCACTGTCCTAAGCTGTTTTCCATTTTTATATTGAAGCAGAAATGGCTAGGATATAAGGGTTTACAGGTTCAGCCAATAACATTCTCTTTTTCATCCCATCCCCCAATCAGCTCAGCAGAGCAGGACAGGATTACTGGTCCCTCCTTCCACCTCCTCCTCCAGATTCATCAAAATGCTGATTATTATGCAGCATCACATATCCAAGGACCATGCCCACTTTTTTCAGAAGATAAATCATGGGGTGAAACTGTAAATCTCAATATCTCAGACAGAAAGTGCCAAATGTATCCCAACCCAGTGGTGTAACAATAACCATACCTTCCAACTTTTCAGTGTGCAAGTAAACCCCTATAACAAGTTATAATAATGAAAATGAGTTAAGCAGACCCCCTATTAATCCAGTGTACAGCAAGATCAGATCCCCTGTAACCCTCTCTGCAGTGCTAGAAACTCAAGTTTACCACTCACTCAATTGAGGAGTGTAAGTAGGCCCCTATATTATATTTTTACGTGAAGCAGAAGCCCTCCTTAATTCAGTGCACAGGCAGAGAAGACCCCCTTAAATACAATATATTATTGTAGTGTGGCACAGAAGCCCCCTTAAATCACTACACAGTAAGACCCCCTTCAACCAATGCAGAATGCCAGGGAACCATGTTTAATCCTGTCTATTGAAGACTGCAATTGTAGAAAGGAGCAGGTGGTTTCTTAATTAACTGCACAGTGAGAGCAGATACCCATCTACCCCATTCTGCAATGCCAGTGGACCTTTATCTTTCTAACATAGAGTGGGACCTAACATGCTTTGAATCTCTTACCACTCCTCAATGCAGAGTGCCAGGGCAGGGCTGCCATCAGAATATTCAAAGTATGTCACACACCCTGCTTCCACTATTCATGACATATGGGTTATGGTCCAGTAGAGGGCGAACTTCTGCAGAGATGAAAGCAAAAAAGAAGCCCCTCCCGGTCCATAAATACCTGGGACCTCCCACACATTCCCCAGTTCTTCTCTGCAGGACGGCGAGCAATTCAGAAGATGTATGCTGCTGTTCCTTACAGGTAAGCCGGGCTTACACCCGGCCATGTTGTGTTCTATTTTTGCCCGGACCTTTATGCATTAAGCTCAATTCTAGCCTCCCAGCCTTGGCTGCAGGTCCGGGTGATGGTAGGCTTCACCTTAATAGGTGTTTAGGGAGCCATGCTCCTCCGTGAGTCCTCATACAAGGGGGTAGGCGGTATCCGGGTTGGTGATCCCGGTTGGGGATGCCCTGTCTCCATTTACTTCTGTTACACCTTATGGTGAGGGATTCTCCCCCTTCCGGCTCCCCTCTGTTAACCCTCTAGTGGGGGGGGGGTGGCATTGTTCTGCTATCTTTCATTTTTTAGATGTGAGTGTGCTTGTGCGCTTGATTCACGTTTGCCGCTTTGCGCTCTGCCTGCAGTATGGGGAGCTTCTTCCCCTTCCCCTGCGATCCGCGCAGACCCGCCCCTTCTTCTCCATCTCATTATGCTTGGCCAATATGCCTCAGTCGCCGCTTGGGGCAGCGCTGGCCCCTCTGCTAATTGTGTTCTTATGACATGTATTTATTATGCAGTTGCTGTGTGTGCATGTGCTTATGGCCCATATCTTGTGTCTTTCAGGAGGACTCCCTGTGCCTTGCTTAAAAAAAAGGGGTTTCTCCCGGTCCTAGGGTCCCTAGCAGTAATTGGGGCACTTATAAATCCTCCCACTCGGGACTTAAAGGGGCATCCCGGGTTGCTTACCAGCGTAATTCCCTCTGGTCATTGCGACTACCTTAAAATCACCATACGGAGGCTCCACAGGATACCGGGCTCGGGCTCCCTTCGGGACAATCCCAGCTATGTGTGGGTTGTGGGGTACCCCTTACGGGGGAGAATGTACTAATTTGCATACCATGTGCGCAACAGGCCATAACGCGGCAGTCGGGATCCCAGGCATCTGGGTCAGTGCCTCCCGTCTCATCTCCTACCCCACCCCGCATCATCCGTACCCCAAGTGACACTGTCATTAGTGGGGAGTCGCACTCGGATGTATGTGCTAGGCTGGCCAACCTCGAGAAAATTATTTCTAGCTCAGTGGGCAGAAAGGCCCCGGCTAAGAAAAGGCACCTGTCAATTGATTTTGATGATTATGACTCCCCTGATTGGGCTGATTATTCCCCGCTTGAAGAGGGGGAATTGTTTGAGGAATCTGAGACCGAGGAACTGCAGTTCTTTGATTCTGATGCTGTGGATACCCCCAAGGTCCTGACCCATCTATCAGAGGTTCTGGATATTTCCCCACCAGCGGAGGCCCCTCCGAAGAAGAGGGGATTCTTTGGGTTCTCTAAGCCTTGCTTGGCGTTACCAAATCAGGATCATTTTGACAGCATGATTCTTAGAGAATGGGAGAAGCCGAGTCAGCTTCACTGTGTTCCTCAGTGATGGGATAGGAAGTATCCCTTTCCGGTTGACGCGGTGAAGCGCTGGGCTTCCCCTCCCGATGTTGATGCGCCCATCTTAGGATTGTCCAACACCTCCGTTGTACATACTCCTGACGCCACTACCCTTAAGGATGGCGAGGACAAGCGCATTGATCAGATGGCATGTCATGCCTTTGCCAGTGTGGGTTCAGCCTTGTGGCCTGTCTGTGCATTGGCACTCGTGGCTGTGGCCACCAGGTCTGAGATTAGGGAAATGTTAAATGGGTCCCAGCTCAACCCGGCCAGCGTTGAATTCACAGCCCTTAAGAGGTGTGAATTGTTTATGAATTTTGTTTTGTCCACTATGGACGACACTATTACCATGTGTAGTAGAACTTCGGCTCTGCTGGTGGCCATGCGCCGATCGGTCTGGCTACGCCAGGGGGCGGCTGACATTGCGGCCAAGAAATCACTTAAAGCTTTGCCCTTCCTGGGTACGCGACTGTTTGGAGACACATTGGATTCTGTGGCGAAAGGTGGAAAGCTACTTCAGCGTAAGAAGCAGCGTTGCTCCTTTCAGGGGGCAAGCTCTTTCAATCCTTCCTTTCGCAGTGCCAGAGTGGGCTGAGGTCTTGCCTACTCTAGCTTCAGAGGTGATTCCTGGAACAGAGGCAGAGGACGTGCCCATCCAGCCTCTATCTGGGGTTCCAAGCCCAAGCCCTCTGCCAAGCCAGCTCAGCAATGAGGAGGCGCCCTCACCCCTACGGGTGGGGGGACGGCTGCGGCTCTTCTTCCAGGTCTGGGCCCAGGAGGTCACAGACAAGTGGATTTTGGAAGTGGTATCATCTGGGTACAAACTGGAGTTCGAGTGCCGGCCTCCTCACAGATTTCTAAGGTCTCGGGTGCCCTTGGATCCCCGGGCTGTGCAGGGGCTCCTGTTGGCTGTGAGGAATCTCCTGGACATGGAGGTCATATGCCCATTGCCTTTCTCAGAGAGAGGCTGGGGCTACTATTCCAACCTCTTCACGGGTCCCAAAAAGGATGGTTCAATAAGATCCATTCTGGATTTGAAGCTTCTCAACAGGTTTATCAGAACCAAGAAGTTCTGCATCTCTGCGCTCAGCCATCAGTTCCCTTCGTCAAGGGGACTTCATGACGTCCATAGACATCAAGGATGCTTATCTCCATATCCAATCTTCCCAGCGCACCAGAGATTTCTCAGGTTTGTGGTGGGAGATCAGCATTTCCAGTTTGTGGCTCTCCCGTTCGGGCTGACCTCGGCACCAAGGGTGTTTACCAAGGTTCTGGCGGGCAAAATGGCCCTGCTCATTACAGCTTCTTCCCTATCTTAGGCAGGGCTGGACACCAGGATGGTGGTAACGACGCTGGAAAAGTTCAGATGTGTGATCAACCACCCCAAATCTTCTCTTTCCCCATCACCGGAGATCTCTTTTCTGGGCATGATTCTGGATGCCAGTCAGGCCAGAGTGTTCCTTCCTCAGCCAAAGGTGCAGAGGGTTCAGGATCTGATTCGTATTCTCCTGACCAATCCTCAATGTCTCCCAGGGTTCAGCAGTCCCTTCAGTGGTGGCTGGAACCAAGCAATCTGATGAGGGGCAGATCTTTTCTGGCCCCTTGTTGGGAGACGGTTACCACGGATGCCAGCCTGTCACGCTGGGGAGGTTTCTGGAAGGATTATCAGTTCAAGGAGTTGTGGGGTTCTCAGGAGGCTCACACCCCCATCAATGTCTTGGAGCTCAGAGCTATCCGTTTTGGTTCTGTCACGTCTGACACTTCACCTCCAGGGCTTACCGGTTCAGGTTCGATCAGACAATCGAACTGCGGTAGCTTACATCAATCACCAGGGAGGGACTTCGCAGCAGGAGTGCCCTTGGTAGTCTCTCTGATTCTAACATGGGCGGAGAGCAATGTTCCTTGCATCTCGGCAGTGTACATTCCGGGAGTGGAGAACACGGAGGCGGACTCCCTGAGCAAGGGGTTTTCTCGCCGAGGGGAATGGTCTCTCAACCACAGGGCATTTCAGGCCCTGTGTCACAAGTGGGGGACTCCGGAGGTGGATCTCTTTGCCTCTCGGCACAATCATAAGCTTCCATCCTTTTATCTCTGTCTCAGGATCCTCTGGTCCTGGCAGTGGATGCCTTGTCTCTTGCCTGGAGGGATCTGGGGTTTCTGTACCTGTTTCCCCACTTCTCCATGGTAGGCAAGGTAGTGTGCAAGCTGACTCTAGAGGGGACACCAGCAATTCTGGTGGCCCCAAGGTGACAAGACAGGTTTGGTTCGCAGACATCGTAAGATTGGCGGTAGATCAGTACAGGCTGCCCCTTTTTCCGGATCTGATCTCTCAGGGTCAACTATGTTACCCCAATTTACAAACGCTTGCTTTGACGGCGTGGCTGCTGAAACCTTCATCCTGAGGGAGGAAGGTTTGTCTGAGGCGGTTATTCCGACCTTGATTAGAGCTAGGAAGAGGTCTTCCTCTAACATTTACTATAGGACTTGGCGGTCCTATATTGACTGGTGTGAGGCTAGGGCCTTACCTTGCAGGATGTTTTCGATTCCTAGGATGTTGGAGTTTCTACAACACTACCTGGATCCGGGGTTCCAGCTCAGTACCTTGAAGGGTCAGGTTTCTGCCCTTGCTGTCTTTTTTCAAAGGTCCTTTTTCTTTGCATCATCTGGTCAAGACTTTTTTCCAAGGGGTCACTCATGTTCGGCCCCCTAGAAAGCCTTTGGTTCCCGTTTGGGACCTAAATTTGGTTCTCTCGGCCCTCCAGGGGCCTCCTTTTGAGCCGGTGCAAGATGTGGCACTTTCTGTGCTCACTCAAAAGGTTGCCTTTTTGGTGCCTATTACCTCTGTTTGGCGTGTCTCTGAGTTGGCGGCTCTGTCTATTCAGGCCCCTTACTTTGAGAGACACCAGGATAAGGTGGTTATTCTAAGTATGTCACACACCCCGCTTCAGGTAGTCATTAAACTTGGGTTATACCGACCTGTAGAGGGCGGTCTTGCAGAGATGTCATGAAAAAAGTGAGCCCCTCCCGGTCCATAAATACCTGGTACCTCCCACTCATTCCCCGTCTTTCATCTCTGCAGACGGCAAGCAAGTCAGAAGATGGATGTCTCCTCCTTGCAGGTAGCCGGGGTAACTCCCGGCCCCTCTCTTTCGGTCTATTCCTGCCTGGACCTACTGTTATCCCCCTTTTTAGTTAAGAGCCTCCCAGCCTAGGCTGCGGGTCCTGGCAAAGGTAGACGGCACCTTAAGGTGCCTCAGGAGCTATGCTCCACCGTGAGACCCCATACTAAGGGGTATGCGGTATTCCGGGTTGGTGATCCTGGTTGGGATGCCCTGTCCTTGCCCTTACACCTTTGGGGTGTTAATTCCCCCTTCCCCGGTCACCCTTCGTTCCCTACTGCTAGGGGGGGTGCTTATCCCCCTTTGTCAGTTTAGCCCCTTTTTGTATGCTTGGGTGCAATTTGTGTGAGTGTGTTTATGCATGGCTGGGCCGGCCGTTATTGTTAGTCTTCAGGGGAGCTTCTTCCTTTCCTGCGCGGTTTCGGGGGGGCGGGGTCGGGCGCGGGGTGCGATCCTGCAGCCTGCCCCCTCCCTCTCCCCGTCTTGCTGGTGACGCTGCGGAGCCCGGTCACTGGCCAGGAGCCGCCTGTTGTCGGCAGAGAGGGGCGGGGCCGGGCACAGTCCGCCCACCCTTCTTCCTCCTGGCCAGCCAAGTCCCTCCGCCTTGAGCAGGACGCCTTTCAGTAAGCGCCCAGTGGGCTCCAGTCTTACAATTGCTCCTGCGTTGTGTGCCAGATGCTGCTGCTTGTCAGCGCGAGTTTGATATATGCATTTTCCTAATTGTATGTATGTGTGCCATGGCCCTTCAGTATGTGCCCTGTATTGCGTGACATATGTGTGACAGTCCCTCTCTTTTCTATTCCAGGCGGACCCCTGCTGGATCCTAAAGGGTCCTCCTGGTCCTAGGGTCCCTAGTTTGATTTAAGTACTCCCCATAAATCCTCCCACTCAGGACACAGAAGGGGCATCCCGGGTTGCTTATATTGTGTATTTCCCCTGGGTATTGCGACTACCGGTAAAATCACCATATGGAGGCTTCCCAGGATACCGGGCTCGGGCTCCCCTCGGGGCAACCGCGGCAGTGTTTGGTGTGTGGGGCATCCCTTACAGGGGATGATGTTTTCCTTTGCATACCATGTGCGCAGCAGACTATTATGCGGCAGTCCGGATCCCATGCGTCTGGTTCTGCGCCGCCGGTCCCTTCTACTACCCGTCCCCGCTTGACCCGTACCCCGCGTGATGTTGTCACGAGTGGGGAGTCGCAATCTGAGGTGTGTGCCAGATTGTCCAATCTTGAAAAATTATTTTCTAGCGGTGTGGCCAGAAAGGCCCCAGCTAAGAGAAAGCACTTGTCCCCAGCCACGCAGGCTTCTGATTTGGAGGAGTTTGATTTACTGGACTGGTCTGATTACCCCCCGCTAGAGGAAGGGGAGCTTTTTGAGGAGTCGGATGGTTCTGACGATCAGCAGTTTGTTGGCGCTGATGCCGAGCGGGGTCAGGGGGATTCCTTGGATACCCCTAAGGTCCTGGCTCATATGTTTGAGGTTCTGGCAATCTCTCCTCCTGAAGTGACTCTTCCGCAGAAAGGGGAGTTCTTTGAGGAGGCTAAGCCGCACTTAGAATTCCCTAATCAAAGGCATTTCGACTGCATTATTCTTAAGGAATGGGAGAGGCCTACGCGGCTTCCGGATGTCCCTCCGTGTTGGGATGAGAAATATCCCTTTCCGGTGGATGCGGTGAAGCGCTGGTCATCCTCTCCCGAGGTGGAAGCCCCTGTATTCTAAGCATACAGCACGTCCTGCTCCAGATATAGTAATAACATGTGGGTAATCCTCCGCCTCCGGCGCCGTGCACTGCAGACATGTAGAAAACAAGCTCCTCCCAGCCCTACATATACCGAGGGACCTCCCACAAATCCCCAGATTTCTCTGCAGTGCTGAACTGCGAATACATGAAGTATCACGCTCTCGCAGGCGAGCGGGGCTTTACAGCCCGAGGCCCTGCGGGACTATTTCCACCCGTCCTCTTTGTAGAAGAATATGCCTCCCAGCCTGGGCTGCGTTGGTCGGGTGAAGGTAGGCAGCACCGTGTGTGCTTAACGGAGCTATGCTCCACCGCAATCCCCCACCATAGGGTAGGCGGTTTAGGCTGATGGTGAGCCTCTAGTGGATGCCCCTCCCGCATTATTGCCCCGTACCCCGGGTATTGCTGGACCCTGTGTAAAGGGTCGCCATCCTCCCTCATTTCCCCAACTAGTTAGGGGGAAAAGAAAGGGGGGGGTATGTGTGTGGCGGTCCCAGTGTACCAGTATGTCACGCTTATGGCCTTATTTCTGCCCTTCATTAACATTGAAATGTCAGAGCCGCGCTGCTTGCTCGTTATTCAGTTTTCGACTGCTGCCGTATGTCTTATACATAGTTTGCTGCATCGTCTAGATACTGTGGCTCCTTTTCCTTACTAGATGTAACGTTTTTTCTACGAATCCTTAAGCATGTGATTGTATCCTTGCCTTGCCATTACCTCAGAGCTTCGCGCTCTTTGGAGTGGGCGGGGACTTGAATTGGCACACTCCGCGTCACGGCCGAGCATCGAGCCCGCCGTTCGAGGTTCGCTGGGCGCCATGTTGATCTTTGTGCGTGGTGGCGGTTCCCCTCCTCCCTTGGTCTGTAAGTGCCCTCGCGGGTGACTCCTTTTATATGTTTTTCCAGCTGCGCATGGCTCTGACACCCACTCTTCTTCTTATGTCTTTCAGACGCCAAGATTCCGGGGGCATCTCCCGGCCTGATATATATCTTAAACGGGTTCACATTTAAATTCTCCCACATTCCTAGCGGGTCTTGGGGCATCCAGGGTTGCTTACAGCATAAATCCCTGCTGGCATATTGCTTAGATAATCACCATATGGGGGCATCTCAGAATTGTGTGTCCGGGGTCCCGCGGGGACAAGACCGGCTGAGTACTGCGTGTGGACAACCCCATGCTGATGCTGACAGAGCACAGGTCTGCGGACCGTGTGCTGAACAAGCACTGGCCCTGCAATCAGGTTTACCAGGGGCTGCACCTCGCTTCAATACACCTGTCTCCCCGTGTTTAAATCTCACTCCTGATGAGTCGCACTCGAGCGGGGATGACCAGCAGGTGTTGCCGCGCAGGCTACCTACGGCTGAGCAGGTGATGTCTAGTCTGGCAGAGCACTTGGGCGCTGGAAAGAAGCAGTCCCTGACGCCTCCTGGTTCTATGTTTCCCGCTGAAACTGAAGAATCTGCTGCTATGCAGGACCTTGATCCTTCTGATGAAGGGAAATTTTCTCAGGTTCCAGTTCCTCAGACGAGATACCTTGGAGCCGTAACAATTCTGGCTCTGTTCCTTGGGGCCTGTGTGACACTGATGAATTACTCATTAAGATCTTTGAAGTACTATCCATCTCTCCTCCGGGAGAGTCTCCCAAGCCCAAGAGGGAGAGTTTCCACACGGCGACGCCACGCTTGGAATTTCTGGAACAGGATCATTTCCAGGCTATCTTTAGACTGTAAGCTCGCAAGGGCAGGGCACTCCTCCCTATTGTCTCCTGTGCTCACAACACTTGGTTTTAACCTGTGGCATCTAATTTTGTATTGTTCTCTGTGCTATATGTTTTACCTTGTCTGTATTCTTAACTTGTAAAGCGCTACGGAATTTGATGGCGCTATATAAATAAACAACAATAATAATAATAATCTAAGGAATGGGAATCACCTTGTAAACTTACAGGGGTTCCGGGGGTCTGGGATTGGAAGTACCCTTTTCCCCCTGATGTGGTTGACTGTTGGTCAGTTCCTCCCGAGGTGGATGCACCTATTATTGGGTTGCTAACCCTCCCTTCATGACAGCCTCTACTCATCGTACCCTTCGGGATGCTGAGGACCGGCGCATTGACAGACTGGCTTCCCACGCCTTTTCGTGTGCAGGGACGGCTCTGCGCCCGGTCTGAGCTGCGGCAGTCACTGCGGTGGCCGCCAGGACCCTTCTTAGGAAGATACTTGACCACCAGCCGGAGGATCTCCCTTGGGAGTCTTTAATGCGCTGTCTGATTGTGATGTTTTTGGGAGGTTTATTCTCTCAGCGATGGATGACACTATTAAAATGTGCGCTAGAACCTCGGTTCTTGTGGTGGCTATTCGCCGCCTGCTTTGGCTGCGACAGTGGGGGGCTGACTATGATACTAAAAAGGCTCTTACTGGCCTTCCTTTTAGAGGACGACGCTTATTTGGGGCCCGGTTGGACCTTTTTGGAAAAAAGGGTAAGGCACCCTCGCGCAGAAGGCCGTCTCGGCCTCCCAGGGGCAGGGACACCCCTCCCCCTTCCTACGTTAGTGTCAAGCGCGAACCAGAAGTGTGCTTCCAACTTTTTGGAGTCCAAATCTGCCAAAACCGCACAAGCATGAAGGGACGCCCTCGCCATGTTGGGCGAGGGGACTGCCGCAGCACTGGGCTCCTATCGCAGGGCGCCATGCTTCTTTCAGGTTGTTACAGGAGGTAGTCTCCCTGGATGCATAATGGAGTTGCTGGTCGGCCCCTTTCTAAGGTTGTCAGGGTTCTCCTAGTCCCGGTTTTCCCTTCGGGGGGTTGAGGCAGGCCGAGTTCGGCGTGCAGGGTCCGGGCTCTCTTACAGGTTGGCCCTTGACTTGTGTTTGCATCCACATTACCTTTTCCCTCTGGGATGAAGCAGTCTGACCCGGGATGGCTTTCTGGGCCTAGCATTTATACTTTCACAGGCAGTTCCTACATGGTATGTACCTGTTGGGCCGCTGGCGCTCTTGCCCAGTGGACCTCATGATGCCTGTGAGGATCTATAATCCCTTTTTAGTCCCCTGTGCCTTCAGGACACCTAGGCCATTTCCAGCCAGTGTGAAGGTTCAACTCTGTGGATTGGGGTATTGTTTTTGGTTCCTCTCCTGCTCCCAGACGGCTCACCAAGGCGAGTATGGGAGTGGTGTCTTGGACGTGCCCTTGTGGCATCCGCGCTAGGTTCTACTTGATTGTCCTTCTTTGCTTCCTATTTTTGCATTAGGCCGTGTTGGCTATTGACTTGTGGCTCCTTTGGGAGTCCTGTGGATTGGTGCTCAGGCACATCACTTACTTAGTGTCCCCTGGTTCGGTATCTCCCTACGGGGTGGCATTTAGATTGGTTCATGTTAGAACCTTCCTTCTGCTATATATGTCCCCTTAGGGGATCCATCTTCATACTATTTTTCGGTTGACACATTGAGCCTTTGGTGGGCTCTGATTCGCTGGACTACTCCTCTTCAGGACTTGTCCTTTTTGGGGACTCTCGGTCAGTCTGCGGACAGTGGCCTGTCCTTTTTATCTGTGAAGGTCTCGGAACAGGTTGACCCTTCAAGAAGGGTCTGGTTCTGATCTAAGTGGGGGTTTACATTCCTTGCACTTCATTGGTATTAGCTTCGATGGCTGTCCTACTGTATTCTAGTGTCTCACTGCGCCCCTGTGGGGCCCCTTTGCTATTACAGGGACTCTGTCCTGGGTTATTGTCCCAGAACTCTCTGGCCTTGGTCATGAGGGCCTAGTATTGTTTCTGTCAGGACATTATATTCTATATGTCTTAACTTCTTTCACCCTGCTAGGCGGGGTTCTGCATAAGATTGCTGTAGAAAGGGAGAACCGTTATGCTGGGGGCCCTGGGTGGCCCAGCGGGGTGTGGTTCGCAGATTTTCTGCTGAAGACAGTTGTACTGTATGCCCTCTCAAGAGGGCTGTTCTGCCTATTCAGGCCCCTTACTACGTCGCCCCTACCTACAGGCCTTTTAGGCGATTGGTCGGTTTGCTTTTCACGCTATTGGAGATGGGTATCTCTGGGTGTCTTTTCTCTATTGGAGGGCTAGGCCTAGCTCCCTCCTCTTCTTCTCCATTTTCTGCTGGCTATGTTGGAGTATGTTGTTCTAGTTTGCTTTGCTTGGACTAGCTCTCTCTCCTGCGGGATGTTCCCTATTCCTGGGTCCTAGAGTTATTATAGCACGGTTGAAGTTGGCTCCCCAACTCAGTTCTCTGAAGGTTTTCAGGGCTCGCCCTGTTCGCCTACTGCAGAAGTCTAGTTCAATCTTCTGTGTTGAGCATTCCTCAGGGGTTGCTCAGGTGTGTTCCCCAGGGAATTCTATGCTCCCTTTTGGGGGGGTTACTTATCCGGATGCCCTGCTAAGAGTTCCCTTGGGTCTTATTCAGGTTCTTGTCTGAACTTCCCTCATATCGCTCT
Source organism: Gastrophryne carolinensis (assembly GCA_027917425.1). Lineage (NCBI taxonomy): Eukaryota > Metazoa > Chordata > Amphibia > Anura > Microhylidae > Gastrophryne > Gastrophryne carolinensis. Next base: position 115,778,226 of record CM051243.1, read on the forward strand.
TCTGGGGTGGTTGCTTCAGTCAGAAGTGTGCCATAAAGGATGGCTCTGTTAGCAGACCTAGTCATTGTATATATATATGTTTATATATCTGTACACCATGAGGTGAGGGTGTTCCGCCTTACGCCGAATTGTGTCCAGGCGGTGTTTTTTTCTCCTTTATTCCAGACCCTCTAGCCTCTGGGCTATTGTCTAGATTACTCTGAGCTAAAGGAATCTGTATCTCTCTACTGGTGTTGGAGATTTCCTAGTCTGTCTCTTGTCCCTGGTAGGGATTATGCCCTTTGGGGCTTATAGGTGTCTCCATCCTTATGTACCGGATCTGATTGCTACCACGGGTGTAGGTGCCCTTTGGATTGGTCTTGCTCGGTTGGTTTTGTCCTTCTGAGCCTAAAGTAAACGTTTTGGCTCTTGCTGAGTCTTGTTAGCGTTGTTTTTCAGTATTCCTGCTGGTCTCGCCTGAGACCTGGGTTCATATTCCCCGATGGGGAGAGTTCTAAGGTTGCCATGGCTACCCTTTTTTTTGCAGTAGCATGGTTAGGTTGTTACTCTGTAAAATAGTAAAGAAAGAACAGCGCTTATAGAAATGCTCAGCTGCAGCCTGACCGGTTGGCTAAACCGTGGGGTTGAAAAGACAATAAAGGTGATAGATCTAGCAGACAACAGACAAGCTGCCTGTGGCTGTCAGTCTATCTGCAGGCGCGCTAATTTCTGTAGGATGCTCAGGTGTGATAAGATGGGATGTTTAATCTTATCCTTGTTTTCCAAGTATCCTTAAATATTGTTGTTACTGCAAAGTCAAATGAGATTTTTGCGTTTGCAGTTTAATATTTATTACTCAATACATTTATAAAGTAACATACCTACTATAGAATTGACTCTAAATAGGTAAAATGAAATGGGACTTACCCACCAGGCCCGGCGGTAAACACCTAACCTGGGCCACTTTTGAATAATACTTATAGTTTAAGTAGATGAGGATCCCACTCTGTGATGTAGAAAGACGACTTCTTTTATTCAAATTAAAAGTGGAGAGTGGTCTGTCTTGCATCTCCACTTTTAATTTGAATAAAAGAAGTCGTCTTTCTACATCACAGAGTGGGATCCTCATCTACTTAAACTATAAGTCATATTCAAAAGTGGCCCAGGTTAGGTGTTTACCGCCGGGCCTGGTGGGTAAGTCCCATTTCATTTTACCTATTTAGAGTCAATTCTATAGTAGGTATGTTACTTTATAAATGTATTGAGTAATAAATATTAAACTGCAAACGCAAAAATCTCATTTGACTTTGCAGTAACAACAATATTTAAGGATACTTGGAAAACAAGGATAAGATTAAACATCCCATCTTATCACACCTGAGCATCCTACAGAAATTAGCGTGCCTGCAGATAGGTTGTTACTCTGGCCTACTCGTTTAGGGGAAGATTCTTCTTCTCTTTTGGTTTTTGTTCTCTTACTACTTGTGCTTGGCTTGGTCCTTTCAGCACTAGGTTCTGTTGAGCAAGCTGGCTAGTCCGCTGCTTGTGTTCAGTTCCTCCTTTACAAGATTTCAAAGGTTGAGTTAGAGCATTGCTCTCGTTGCTCTTGGTAGCATGGTTGCCGGTGACAGCGCTTTTACTGTTGGCTGTGCCTTTTTCACGGGGATCCCACCCTACTTTATGGACACTGCTATTGGATGTCCCGCATGTTATTACTATATCTGGAGCAGGACGTGCTGTATGCTTAAAATAATACAATTCTGTAGAATTGGTATTATACGCATACAGCACGTCCTGCTCCACCCACCCTGGTTTCACCTTGTTCTGGATCCCATTTCTGGGTGGTTGGTTTCTCCCGGCTTCTCTTTCTCACTGCTTTTCAATGCTGGGGATTTGTGGAGGTGCCTCGGTATATGTAGGGCCGGGAGGAGCTTGTTTTCTACATGTCTGCAGTGCATGGCGCCGGAGGCGGAGGATTACCCACATGTTATTACTATATCTGGAGCAGGACGTGCTGTATGCGTATAATACCAATTCTGCAGGTGAGTATCTCACAGAATTGTATTTTTGGGGTTGTCTAGCACCTCTGTCTTGCATTCTCCTGACTGTTCTACTCTCAAGAACGGTGAGGACAAACGCATTGACCAGATGGCTTGTCACGGTTTTGCCAGTGTCGGGTCGGCCTTGCGGCCTGTTTGTGCTTCAGCGCTTTTAATAGTGGCTTCTAGGTCGGTTGTCAGGGACCTGTTGTCTACCTCCAGGCTTGACCCCGCTAGTGATGAGTTCACCGCCCTTAAGCTGTGCGAATTGTTTTTGTCATTTGTGCTAGCCGCCCTGGATGACACCATGGTGATGTGTAGTAGAACTTCGGCCTTGCTGGTGGCTATTCGGCGGTCGGTTTGGTTGCGCCAGTGGGCGGCTGATTTTTTGTCCAAAAAGTCTCTTACGGCTCTTCCCTTTCTGGGCTTGCGGCTCTTTGGAGAAACATTGGATTCGGTCGCAAAAGGAGGAGGGTTACCTCAGCGAAAGAAGCAACGTCGTCCCTTTCGGGGGGCGGCTTCCTTTACCCCCTCCGTTCATGGGGCCAGAGCTGGACGGGGATCGGCTGTCTTCCCCTCCAGAGGTGATTCCTGGAACGGGAAGAGGACGTGCCCGTCCAGGTCACAGCTGGGGCCCCAAGCCCAAAGCCGCTGCTAAGCCTGCTCAGCCTGCTCAGCAATGAGGGGGCGCCCTCACCCTCGCGGGTGGGTGAAGGCTGCGACACTTCTCCCAGGTCTGGGACCAGGAGGTCTCGGACAGATGGATTTGGGAAGTGGTGTCTTCCGGTTACAAGCTGGAGTTCGAGATCCGGCATCCTCCCAGATTCTTCAGGTCTCGCATGCCCTTGGATCCTCTGGCGCGCAGGGGCCCGGTGCCATCTGCCCGGTGCCTCCCTCGGACCGGGGCCTGGGATATTATTCCAATCTGTTCACGGTGCCCAAGAAGGAAGGCTCCGTTCGTCCCATCCTAGATCTGAAGTTTCTCAACAGGTTTATCCGTCCCAGGAAGTTCCGCATGGAAACTCTGCGCTCTGCCATAAATTCAATTCGGCAGGAGGACTTCATGACGTCCATAGACATCAAGGATGCTTATCTGCATGTTCCAATCTTCCCGGCGCATCAGAGATTTCTCAGGTTCGTGGTGGAAGATCGGCATTTTCAGTTTGTGGCTCTTCCGTTTGGCCTTACCTCGGCTCCAAGGGTGTTCACCAAGGTGCTGGCGGGGGTGATGGCCCTCCTCAGAGCCCAGGGTATCCGCATCGTGCCTTATCTGGACGATCTTCTTATTATGGCATCCTCTCTCAGCCAGGCGGAGCTAGATACCAGGACTGTGGTAGCCACCCTGGAGAGATTCGGCTGGATGATCAACTATCCCAAGTCCTGCCTCTCTCCGTCCAGGGTGGTAGCATTCCTGGGAATGTCTCTGGATACTTCTCAGTCCAGGGTGTTCCTCCCCCAGCCCAAGGTTCTTTTGATTCAGGAATTGACTCAGCTTCTCCTATCCATCCCTCGCCCATCCATCCGACTGGGGATGCGACTGGTGGGATTGATTGTGGCTTAGTTCGAGGTGGTTCCCTTTGCCCAGTTTCATACAAGGACGCTCCAGCTCCATCTCTTGGCGGCCTGGGACAGGTCCCCGCTGTCATTGGATCAGTCTTTTCTGATGTCCCCCCGTGTTCGGCATTCCCTTCGGTGGTGGCTGGAACCGAGCAATCTGATGAGGGGCAGATCCTTTCTGACCCCTCGTTGGGAGACGGTCACCACGGATGCCAGCCTGTCAGGTTGGGGGGGATTTTGGAAGGATCTTCAGTTTCAGGGACTGTGGGGGGCCTCAGGAGGCTCACGATCCCATCAATGTTCTGGAGTTGAGAGCCATCAGGTTGGTTCTGGCTCACTTGACTCATCAGTTGCAGGGCTTACCGGTTCAAGTTCGGTCGGACAATCGGACGGCAGTCGCCTACATCAATCACCAGGGAGGGACTTGCAGCAGGCGTGCCCTCAGGGAAGTGTCTTTGATCCTGCCTTGGGCAGAGAGCAATGTCCCATGCATCTCGGCGGTGTACATTCCGGGAGTGGAGAACACGGAGGCGGACTCCCTGAGCAGGTGCTCATCTCGCAGGGGGGAATGGTCGCTCAGCCCCAAGGTGTTTCGGTCGCTTTGCCACCGGTGGGGGACTCCGGAGGTGGACCTCTTTGCCTCTAGTCACAATCACAAGCTTCCGGCATTTGTGTCTCTCTCGCGGGATCCGCTGGCTCTGGCAGCGGATGCCATGTCTCTGAGCTGGAGGGATCTGGGGTTCCTGTACCTGTTCCCTCTGTTTCCCATGGTGGGCAAAGGTGCGCAAGCTGGCCCTAGAGGGCACGTCAGCAATCCTGGTGGCTCCAAGATGGCCGACAGGTTTGGTTCGCAGACGTGGTAAGGTTGGCAGCGGATTAGTTAGATCTGCCCCTTCTGCCGGATCTGCTCACTCAGGGCCCACTGATCTACCCCAATTTACCAACGCTGGCTTTGACGGCGTGGCTGCTGAAACCTCCATCTTGAAGGAGGAAGGTCTCTCTGATGCTGTCATTCAGACTCTGGTTAGGGCTAGAAAGAAGTCTTCCTCTGCCATCTACTATAGGATTTGGAGGTCTTATATTGATTGGTGCGAGGCCTGGGCCTTGCCTTGCAGGGTGTTTTCCATCCCTAGGGTTTTGGAATTTTTGCAACATGGTCTGGACCTGGGTTTGCAGCTAAGTACGCTGAAAGGGCACGTTTCTGCCCAGGCGGTTTTCTTTCAAAAGTCTTTTGCTCTTCATCCTTTTTTCATCCTTTAAGACTTTTTTCCAGGGAGTTACGCATGTGCGGCCTCCTAGGAAGCCTCTGCTCCCAGTTTGGGATTTGAATTTGGTTCTTTCTGCTTTTCAGGGTCCTCAGGGTCGATTCAGAGAAACATGTAAAAGCTTTGTTTTTGTTGCCGATCATGGTATTTTTTCCGAACGCTCGTGCACTCGTATGAACTTGCGAGCGATTCTATACACTAATCCGTTTCCTATCGTAAAATGCCTGTCCGTTCGTATGCTATCTTCCGACCTTGGTTCAGTCATTTTCCATCGTAAATTATAGGTTGATTGATCTATTGTAGCGACGGCAGCATGTGTTTTTTCCCTTCTTCCATCGTCCACCTCTACGAATTCCTGGCGTTTCCTGATGGGTTAGAATGGTTTTTAACCTCTAATATTCGTTCGTTCGGAAATGTAGAAGATCTTGCGCATGCGCAATACAAGCTACACTCCTCAAACAAATGTGCCCCATATCTTATACTACCAAGCTCACCCCAACTACTTTGCGCCAGTCTAACACTTACCTTTATTAACCCTAAAACTTACCCAAACCCCTTTCCGGTTCTGTTCTTCTTCATTTTCCTGACCCTAAAACTTACCCAAACCCCTTTCCGGTTGCATTTCTTCTTCATTCAAACGGGTCTTCAAAAGTCCAAAGGCCCTCTCAACCACAGCCCTGGTCTTGCGGTGCGCTCGGTTGTATGCTTCCTGAGAGGCATCCTGGGGCCAGAGCACAGGCGTCATGAGCCACGGAAGCAGTGGGTAACCAGAGTCCCCTTAACAAAACCAATTAAAAACACAATTAAGCAAGGAAAGGCATCCCAAAAAAAAATATTAGTAGATAGCACAATTATGTCAGCTAAAGAAACAAACATTTCACCCAGGGCCAATGATATAAATGACTAATGTAACAGATGTGTGCCATAAAGAAAAATGCAGCATAAGGGAAAAACAGACTGATAACACATCTGCTATGACAAGTGTGCTGGGAAAGATGTTTGTATTGTTGGGTTCAGAAATGTACGATTTATGATGCTGCTGAGGGGCCCCAAACATTCCAAAAAAAAAATTCACTGTATGCAGTTCTACTCTAGTTTGTCAGTTACAGTCAAATACAAAAAAAGGGCCATAAACTAGCAGCTACTTCTGGTCAATCTGCTATACGAGGGAGTTTGAGAAATGGAAGTAACAGACGTCGGCCAAAAATCTAACAAATGATGAAGGACAAAGTGAGTCCACCGCTTGTTTGTTTGACAAAACTTTAACTATTATGTTGCAACAGTTGCAAAATGTTGTTTAAGGTTAACCACAAATCAGAAAAAGTCCAACAATCAATTTAAAAAAAAATCGGGCCAAAAACACCCCAAAAAAATGTTGGTCACTTACCAAGTAATCTGCCCTCAGACATCCGGATCAAATCAATGCCAAACAGCATTAGGCCTTGATGTTCCTCGAACTCACTCCTCTCCATCCTAATCCCGAGGCCAAAAAGGTGCCGGAAAAGATTTCCCAACTCAACAATTAAATGTGCTTCGAAACACTTAGCAATCAGCTCTCTGAATTGCTCGATGGCTACTTCTTCTTTTTGTAAGACTGACGCCCTTTTTGTGGTGCCCTCCGGGCCTAGGAAAGATATGGCTCCAGCCAAGTCTTCCATTAGTAAATGGATTCGCCAGGCCATTGTTGGGGCCTATTCTGCCAAGGGGAAGGTTCCCCCTTTTCGTGTTACTGCTTATTCTTCTCGTGCCGTTGGGGCATCCTGGGCCTTCCAGCATCAGGCCTCTGTTGAGCAAGTTTGTAAGGCTGCTACTTGGTCTTCCGTTCACACTTTTCCCAAGTTTTACAAGGTTGATGTGCGGGCCTCGGCAGATGCTGTTTTTGGCCGCAAAGTTCTGCAAGCTGCAGTGGTTTAAGTTTGTGCATTATTGCCTTGTTTTGGATCCCCGCCCTTTATAGACACTGCTATTGGATGTCCCAAGTGTAATGACAATCTGAAGCGGGGTGTGTGACATAATACCATTTTGTGATTACTCACCTGTAAAATGGGTATTATAAGTATGTCACACACCCCGCTTCACCCCGCCCTTTGGTATTCTGGATCCTTTCTATGGTGAACCTTTTTTACTGTTACTGGTTATTTTGGCTCTTCCTGGTCCCTTTACTGCTGTCTTAATACTGGGGAATGAGTGGGAGGTACCAGGTATTTATGGACTGGGAGGGGCTCACTTTTTTTCATGACATCTCTGCAAGATCGCCCTCTACAGGTCAGTATAACCCAAGTGTAATGACTATCTGAAGCGGGGTGTGTGACATACTTGTAATACCCATTTTACAGGTGAATAATCACAAAATGGTATTTTTCGCTTTAAACCTAAGGTGGTTTCTGCTTTCCATCTCAATCAGGAGGTAGTTCTCCCTTCCTTGTGTCCTAAGCCTAGCAATGACAAGGAGAGGGTTTTGCACTCTTTGGATGTGGTGCGTTGTGTGAAGTACTATTTGGTTGCTACTTTGCCTCTGTTCGTGGTGCCCTCCGGTCCCAGGAAAGGTTTGGCGCCAGCCAAGTCTACCATTAGTAAATAGATACGTCAGGCCGTTGTTGGGGCCTATTCCGCTAAAGGGAGGGATCCTCCTTTTAAGATCACTGCTCATTCTACTCGTGCTGTTAGGGCTTCCTGGGCCTTTCAGCACCAGGCTTCTGTTGAACAAGTTTGTAAGGCTGCTACTTGGTCTTCCGTTCATACTTTTTCGTTTAGTTTTATAAGGTTGATGTGCGGGCCTCAGCGGATGCTGTTTTTGGCCGCAAGGTTCTGCAAGCTGTAGTGGTTTAATTTGGTGCATTTTTTGCTGTATTTGGATCCCCACCCATGCTATTGGATGTCCCATATGTCATGAATAGTGGAAGCGGGGTGTGTGACATACTTATAATACCCATTTTACAGGTGAGTAATCACAAAATGGTATTTTTTGCCATCAAAATTCTGGTTTAGCTAGTGAGGAGGGACCAAGTAAGTTATTATATCATCTGGAGGTCCTCTTACTTTACCCAATGTGTTCACCACTATAGCCCGAATTATTACACCCATGCATCAATGTGGAAAGCTGCAAGACCTGGCCTGTTTCAGCCCTCAAGGAGGAAATTTGAGAACCCCTGGGCTATGTCCAACATAGGGGAATGGCTTCTAGTATGCATTATGCACCATTTACCTTAACTAGTAAAGATAAACACACGTATTTATTTGAGCTTGCTGGCATTAGGAGTGTCCCACTAGAATAGTACTGTGAAGTACTTCTGGAAAAACCTACTCCCCAGTGCGAGGGGGAGGGAATAAATACATTTAAAACAAAATGGATTAACAGTGGGAGTCTAAAGTGTACATCTCTACTTCCACCTTCCAAGGGTTCACCCCAAGCTTAAAGCAACATGAATAGGCAAACGAGAGAGTGCAGTACTAGCACTTTCAGAACCTCTCCTACCTTAACTGATGAGTTTTACTCTCATCCATGTGCAGAGTGTCATATTTAAATCTGACATCATACAGGCCATCAGGGATGTCCTAGATTACCTATCAGACCAAGCCCTTGCTATGCCTTTATATTATACACCCTCCACTTGATGAGTCTGGGTAGACTGGGAAAGAGAAGTAAAAGGGATAAGAGCTATGCAACGCTAAAACCAAAACTTACTCTTACGCTTAGGATTCTGAACAGGGAAATTTTGCATTGGGATATAAACCCTCTTCTGTGGGCGGATCAGAAGCATGTGAGAGGGGGCTCAACATGTCATTGTCACTGTAAGGATGATGCAGGGTGTGGGTCCCTCCTTTATATCTTCAGGGCATGTTGGTGAGCTGGGATCCCAATCAGGGGATTAGGGGCAATGATCTCTGCCATCAGGAGATATTAAAGAAAGTTGGTCGCAAAAGGATTTTGACCATCCTGGTAGCTGGGCACTGGCCAATAAGAACATGGTTTTCAAATATGATAAGGATGGAGGAAGACTCTCCGTATCGCCGGCCATCCAGATCTTCTCCAGGGTATTTTCAGCACCTCAATTCTTGAGTGGTGCAAGGGGTACGGGTAATGGCTCAGTGCCCTCAAGGGACACGTTTCGGGCATTGACCATTTTTCTTTCACAACCATGTAGCAGAGAACAAACTTACACCTTTTAAGACTTTCCGCAAGGGGTTACTGTTTTGCTTTGGCCAAAATATGGCATATTTATGCAATGTAATGTGCACAAGTTTGTCTGTTGTGTTTTTTTTAATTATTTTTAAATCATTACATTTTTCCTTGCGTATATGATCCAACTCAGCCGGCAGGTAGAATGCTCTATTAATGAATAGGACACTGGAAATTGGTAAGCAAAACCAGTCCTGCCTTCCATCCAGTTATGTGCGCCACGCTACAAAAGATAATGAAACTGGTGTGGTTGCCAGACTGGGCATTTACTGTATCCCAGTCCTACCGCGACCAGAGTTCTTGCTAGATGCATCCCCAGAACAGGACAGATAGGGCACCACCCATCATCCAATAATCCACCTATGTCATAATAGAAGACCTATACCCCGTATAGTGGAAGATTCTTTCGTTTGTTCTGCAAAAAAAAAAAAATCTAAATTCCTGTTTTGTTTCAAACAATTTAAAGTGAATTACGTGAGAAAATTCAACCGGAAATTCTGGAACTAATCAAACAGCAGCGCCTAAACCGCCTGTGTGAAGGAAGCAGTTTTCGTAAGATTGGCAATCGCAGAAGGCAAGGTAAACATTTAATAAGATTTGTGTCAAAGAGTTCTGTCCAGTTTTTCTGTTCAGGTCTTCTTTACTTGGCTCTTTTCTGTTTTGCAGAAAGGTTTTGGTTTTGCCGACTGGCCCTGAATCATAAAGTTTTGCACTATGGAGATCTGGAGGAGAATGCACAAGGGGAGGTACCATATGAGTCCCTCCAGGAGAAAAGTAAGAATCTTGAACAATGGGTTTAATGTTTCTCAATCAACCCCATAGAAGACAAACGCTGGCCAATCAGATGTTTGGGCTACCAGGAGATGAACACTTGCTGTTCACCTTCAGGGCTAAATACCCCCCACCCCCCCCCCCACCCCCCATGTTTTGTGGGCTGGAGTCTTTTAGGTGTCCATTCAAGGAAGAATGTGCACAGATATTGATTCATAACAGATGGGATTACCTCCGCCAGAGGGTGCTTGACTGCAGAGATGGCAAAAAGAGGCCCCTCCCGGTCCATATATACCCGGGACCTCCCACAAATTCCCCAGTTTCTTCTCTGCAGTTGGCTGCGAAGGTCAGAAGATGGCTTCTCTTATCGCAGGTGAGCGGGGCTTAACAGTCCGCGGCCCTGTGGGACTATTCCCACCCGTTCCATTTTTATTATTATTTATGCCTCCCAGCTTTGGCTGCGCTGGTCGGGTGATGGTAGGCAGCACCTATCATAGGTGCTCTCTTTGCAGAGCCTGACTCCGACCGCAGTCCCCCACCAAAGGGTAGGCGGTGCAGGTTATGGTGAACCTGATTTGGGATGCCCCATCCGCTCTTGCCCTTCCCTACCCTGGTCATTGGTGGGTCTCGTTTGACATCCACTCTTCCCCCCTCTCTCATTGTCCCGTGTGGGGGGGTATATCTTATTTTTTACCTTGCATATGTGTGTGGATTGCACTTTATTCATTTGACTCCTTTCTGTCTTTCACTTTATTTGAATTTGCCGCTGCTGACAAGCGCGCCTTCTGGCGTCCGCAATCGGCAGCGGCATCATCATCAAGAATCCCTGCTGCGCCCATTGGCTGTAGCTTCTGGCCTATCCCTGCGCTTCTCGGAGGGGGCGTGGCTTTCTCTGTTGGCGCGTTCCGCGTCGGACCCTCCTGCGGCCCGCCCCCTGAGGTTCCTCCAGCGCCATTTTGGTCCTCGCCTGGTGTGATTGCTGGCCCCCCACCGCGGTCCGTGAGTGCCCCTGCGGGCTTGCTTTTTATTCCATTGTCATTTCGGTGTGCTTATGGGGTGTCTTTATTATGTCTTTCAGGCGGGATAACTGGTTTTTAAGAGGTTTCTCCCGGTCCTGTCCCCTCTATTAGTTATTGTAACTTTATTAGAGGCCTACACTGTAAAATCCTCGCACTGCCCTGGCGGACATTTGGGGCATCCCGGGTTGCTTGTACGGCGTAATTCCTATCGGCCAGTTGTGCCACCTTAATCACCATATGGAGGCTTAACAGGATATTGTGCTCGGGGTCCCCTCGGGACAAGCCCGGCTGTGTGTAGTGTGTGGGGCATCCCCTGTAAGTGATGATGTGCGCCCAGCAGGCGCTTGTGCTGCATTCTGGGCTATCTGTGACCGGGCCTGCGCCCACTATGCCCTCACCCACTCCCCCTCGCTTGGTTATGACTCCTAGTGAGCTAAATACTAGTGGGGAGTCTCAGCCTGACGTGTCTTTCAGGTTGGCTAACATTGAGAGGCTGGTTGCTAGCTCTGCGGCCCAGCTAAAAGGCGGCATGTGGCGCCGGGTGCGTCTGCCTTTCCTATGGAGACGGAGAACGTCCTTGATTTGTCTGACTATACCCCACTTGAGGAGGGGGGAATTGTTCTCGGACTCTGACTGAGTTATCTGATGATCCGCATTTTAGTGGTGCTGACTATGGCTCTGATCATTGGGATGCTGATGACACCAATAGAATGTTAACTCAGATTTTTGATATGCTTTCTATCTCCCTTCCTGCTGCGGCTCCCAAGTTACAGGGGGAACTTTTCAGTACTGCTAAACCACATCTGGAATTTCCAGAACAGGCCCATCTCAATAATCTTGTTCTCAAAGAATGGGAGCATCCCTGCCGGCTTCCGGGAATCCCCAAGGGCTGGGATAAAAGGTACCCTTTTCCCGCTGATGTGGTTAAATGTTGGTCAACCCCTCCAGAAGTGGATGCACCAGTATTGGGGTTGTCCAACACTTCTGTGGTCCATTCCCCTGATTCCACTACTCTTAAGGATAGTGAGTGCCGGCGCATTGACCAGCTGGCTTCCCATGCTTTTGCCTGTGTGGGGACTGCCTTGCGCCCTGTCTGTGCTTCTGCTATTACTGCTGTTGCTATTAGGTCTCTCCTTAAGAGTCTGTTGGAAGGTGCTCCTGATGATACTTACAGTGCCGAGTTCAGGGCCTTGTCACAGTGTGAAATGTTTATTGCATACGTCCTCTCTGCCTTAGATGACACCATTAGGATTTGTAGTAGAACCTCTGCCTTGGTGGTTGCTATACGCCGCTCTGTTTGGCTGCGTCAGTGGGCAGCTGATAATGCTGCTAAGAAGGCCCTCAGAGGGCTCCCCTTTAAGGGGCTGCGCCTATTTGGTGATCGCTTGGACCTGTTTGCCAAGGGGGGTAAGTTGCCTCAACGTAAGAAGCAGCTGCGGCCCTTTTGGGGTTCGAGTGCCTTTGCCCCCTCCTACCGTGGATCTAGGTCTGGGAGAGGGGTTTCCTTTGCAGGTCCTAAGGGAGACTTCTGGGACAGGGGCATAGGTCGTGCCCGCTCCGGATCTTCCTGTTGCTCATGTCTGGGGACAGCAGGTCTCAAACAGGTGGATTCTGGAGGTTGTGTCCTCTGGCTACAAGCTAGAGTTCGCTGCCTGGCCACCTCCAAGATTCCTCTAGAACCCCTGGCAGCTCAGGGTCGGTTTCTGGCTGTGCAAAACCTATTGGACATGGGGGTCATCTGTCAGGTCCCTCCTGGGGAGAGAGCACTGGGTTTTTATTCCAATCTTCACAGTACCCAAAAGGAATGGTTCCATCAGACCCATCCTGGACTTAAAGCTTCTCATCAGGACCAGACACTTTCGCATGGAGAGCCTGCACTCCGCGATCAGCTCTTTGCGCCCCGGGGGACTTCATGACCTCCATAGACATCAAGGATGCTTACCATCATGTACCAGTCTTCCCAGGGCATCAGAGATTCCTCAGGTTCGCACTGAGGGACCAGCACTACCAATTTGTAGCACTGCCCTTCGGTCTCACCTCGGCCCCCAGGGTCTTCCCCAAGGTGCTGGCAGGTGTCATGGCTCTCCTCAGAGCTCGGGGTATTCGCATTCTTCCTTATCTGGACGACCTCCTCATCACTTCTCCTGGCCCCTCAAATATCCAGGGACTTCCCACAAATCCCCAGATTTTCTCTGCAGTCTGGACTGCGAAGGACAAGAAATGGCTCTCTCTACTCGCAGGTGAGCAGGGCTATTAGCCTGCGGCACTGTAGGACTATTCCCACCCGTTCCATTAGTAATGTGCCTCCCAGCCTTGGCTGCGCTGGTCGGGTGATGGTAGGCAGCACCGCTGTTAGGTGCTTAGGAGCGCTGCTCCACCGCAATCCCCCACCAAAGGGTAGGCGGTTCAGGCTTATAGTGAGCCTCTATGGGATGCCTCTCCCGCCCCTTGCCCCTGTCTACGGTGGGCCCTATGTAAAGTTGTTTTATTATTACTATACTTAAAATTGCCGCCGCCACGCGCCTTTTTTTCGCCATGTAAAAATCCGTCACGTGTTGGCTTCGCCGGGGGCGTGGCCTGTCTCTGGCGTGTTCCGCGTCATTGCTTGTGCGGGCCCGCCCCTTGAGGTATACCGATGCCATTTTGTCTGCTTGGTCGGCTTCTGCATGACGGACATCTACCTTACCGCGGTCCGTAAGAGCCCTCGCGGGCGGCTTTATTACCACCTTTTTATTATTGTCTGCTTACGGCTCATTTGATTGTGTCTTTCAGACGGGTAAATCCGTTGGCTTCTCCCGGCCCTCTATTAGTTGGTTAACTTGTGAGGCCTAGTGTAATTACTCCCACTTACCTAGCGGGTTATTGGGGCATCCCGAGTTGCTATATAGCGTTAATCCCTATCGGCCTATAGTGCCGATATAATCACCATATGGAGGCATCTCAGGATAATGTGACCGGGGTTCCTTCGGGACAAGCCCGGCTGTGTGTAGCGTGTGGGCAGTCTCATGTTGACGCTGACAAGGCGCGGGTCTGTATACCCTGTGCCGAGCAGGTGCTTGCGCTGAAATCTGGCCTTCCAGTGGCTGGGCCTGCACCTCGTTTCACTTCACCTACCCCCCCCCAAGCTTAAATCTCACTCCTACTGAGTTGCATACAAGTGGGGATTCTCAGCCTGATGTGTCTTCTAGACTGGCTAGTGTTGAGAAGTTAATTGCTAATACCTTGGCGCGTAAGGCCCCTGCTAAAAAGCGGCACTTAACGCCTAATGTCACTCTTTTCCCTATGGAAACTGAGGAGTTTTGGCATTTATGTGGCTATACCCCTTCGGACAAAGGGGAGCTATTCTCCGACTCAGGGTCATCTGATGAGAGGCCCAGGGTTCATGATGATTCTGGATGATAGTGATAGATTGCTGGCCCAGATTTTTGAGGTTCTGTCCATTTCCCCCCCTGTTGCGGCTCCCAGGCAAAGGGGGCAACTTTTTCATACTGCTAAGTCACGCTTGGAGTTTCCAGAGCAAGCACATTTCAATAACCTGGTGCTCAAGGAATGAGAACGGCCCAGTAGACTTCCCGGTGTACCTAAGAGTTGGGATAGGAAGTATCCCTTTCCTGCTGATGTGGTAAAGTGTTGGTCATCCCCTCCCGAAGTGGGTGCTCCGGTCCTAGGGTTATCTAACACCTCTGTCATGCACTCCCCTGACTCTACTATCCTGCGGGATGCTGAGGACCGGCGCATTGACCAGCTGGCGTCCCATGTCTTTGCATGTGTGGGGACGGCACTGCGCCCGGTCTGTGCCTCGGCCATTACGGCTGTAGCCATTAGGACCCTGCTCAGAAATATACTTGATAGTGCCCCTGATGATTTGCCTTGTGAGGTGTTTAATGCACTCTCTAGTTGTGATGTTTTTGTAAATTAGAATGTGTACCAGAACATCTGCCTTTGTGGTGGCTATACGCCGCTCGGTTTGGCTACGCCAGTGGGCCGCTGACAAAGCTGCCAAGAAGGCCCTCACTGGTTTTCCCTTCAAAGGACTACGCCTGTTTGGGGACCGCTGGACCTTTTTGCTAAGGGAGGCAGGTTACCCCAGCACAGGAGGCAGTCTCGGCCCTTTCGGGGTCAGGGCTCCTTCTCCTCCCCCTAAAAAAAGATGGGTCACTCAGGCCCATCCTGGACTTGAAGATCCTCAACAAATTTGTCAGGAGCAGGCGCTTTCGCATGGAAAATCTGCGCTCTGCCATCAGTTCCCTGCTCCCAGGGGATTTCATGACTTCTGTGGATATCAAAGATGCTTACCTTCATGTTCCTGTATTTCCAGGTCATCAAAGGTTCCTCAGGTTCGCTCTGGAGGATCAACACTACCAGTTTGTGGCATTGCCTTTTGGTCTCACCTCAGCTCCCAGGGTGTTCACCAAGATGCTGGCTGGCGTGATGTCTCTGCTCAGGTTTCAGGGCGTCCACGTGCTGCCTTATCTGGACGACATTCTCATCACCTCCCAATCTCTACATCAGGCAGAATTGGATACTCAACTGGTGGTGTCCACCCTGGAGTCATTTGGATGGGTGATCAACCACCCCAAGTCTTCGCTTTCCCCCTCCTTGGCGACTCCCTTTCTAGGAATGAATCTGGATACATTTCAGGCAAGGATTTTCCTTCCTCAACAGAAGGTGGACAGTCTGATTGCACAGGTCCAGTTCCTGCTATCTTGTCAACATCTTTCCATCAGACAGGGAATGCAGCTGGTGGGCCTGATGGTGGCGTGCTTCGAGGCGGTCCCTTATGCTCAGTTCCACTTGAGGCCTCTGCAACTCCACCTCTTGTCAGTGTGGGACAAGGATCCAGTGTCCCTGGACAGGGTCTGTGTGCTTTCCCCCCTGGTCAGGAGGTCCCTCTCGTGGTGGATGGACTCAAGGAATCTGTTGGGGGCAGATCCTTTCTGACCCCTTCCTGAGAGACAGTCACCACGGATGCCAGTATGTCAGGTTGGGGGGGCTTTTGGAAGTCCCTGCGGTTCCAAGGGAGGTGGGGCCCTCAGGAGGCCCACACACCTATCAACGTCTTGGAGCTACGGGTGATCAGGTTAGTCCTGGCTCAGTTGACTACTCACCTTCGGGGCCTGCCTGTTCAGGTGCGCTCGGACAACCAGACGGCAGTTGCCTACATCAATCATCAGGGAGGGACCCGGAGCAGGAGGGCCCTCCAGGAAGTGTCTCTGATCTGGTCTCTCTGGGCGGAGACCAATGTCCCCTGCATATCAGCTGTGTACATCCCGGGGGTGGAAAATCTCCTGGCAGACTCTCTGAGCAGGGGGACCTCTCGCCAGGAAGAATGGTCCCTATGCAACAGGGTGTTCCAATCTCTTTGTCACCGTTGGGGCCAAACAGATGTGGATCTGTTTGCATCCCGTCACAATCACAAGCTCCCGGCCTTTGTTTCCCTGTCCTAGGATCCTCTGGCCTTGACCACGGATGCTCTAGCAATGTCATGGCAGGACTTTCAGTTTCTGTATGTCTTCCCTCCATTTCCCCTGCTGGGCAGGGTTCTGCGCAAGATTGCTCTGGAAGGGGTGTCAGCAATTCTGGTGGCCCCCAGGTGGCCAAGAAGAGTGTGGTTCGCAGACGTGGTGCAGCTGGCAGTAGATCAGTACGTTCTACCCATGGTGCCAGACCTGCTCACTCAGGGCTCCCTACACCATCCCAATTTACAAACTCTGGCTTTGACGGCCTGGCTGCTGAAACCTCCATCTTGATGGAGAAGGGGCTGTCTACCTCGGTGGTTGATACCATGATAAAGGCTAGGAAGAAGTCTTCTTCTTCCATTTACTACAGGGTTTGGCATGCCTACATTGACTGGTGTGAGTCTAAGTCTCTTCCCTGTCGTGTGTTCTCTATTCCCAGGATTCTGGAGTTCCTGCAGCATGGGTTGGACATGGGGCTCCAACTCGGTACTCTGAAGGGGCAGGTCTCTGCCCTGGCTGTTTTCTTCCAGAAGTCCTTTGCTCAGCACCCTCTGATCAGGACTTTTTTCCAGGGGGTCACTCATATGCGGACGTGTGTCCCCCACGTAAGCCTATGGTGCCTGTTTGGGATTTGAACTTTGTTTTGTCAGCCTTGCAGGGTGCTCCCTTTGAACCTGTGCAGGATGCTACCCTGGCCATTCTTACGCTCAATGTTGTCTTTCTGGTGGCTATCACCTCTGTTAGGCATGTGTCTGAGTTGGCGGCGCTTTCCATCCATCCCCCCTACTATGAGAGACACTAGGACAAGGTGGTGTTTCGCTTCAAGCCAGATTTTCTGCCTAAGGTAGTGTCTGCCTTTCATTTGAATCAGGACATTGTTCTTCCTTCATTGTGCCCTAATCCTAGTAATGCTAAGTAGAGGGTTTTGCATTCTTTGGATGTGGTTAGGTGTCTGAAGTACTATCTGGTGGCTACTGCACCTTTCAGAAAAACTGATGCTCTTTTTGTGGTCCCTTCTGGTCCTAGGAAGGGTTTGGCTCCTGCCAAGTCTACTATCAGCAAATGGATCCGTCAGGCTGTTATTCAGGCCTACTCTAAGGGGAAGAATCCTTCCTTCCGCCTTACTGCTCATTCTACGCGTGCTATTGGTGCCTCTTGGGCTTTTCAGCACCAGGCTTCTGTTGAACAAGTTTGGTCTTCTGTTCATACCTTTTTAAAGTTTTACAAGGTTGATGTTAGGGTCTCAGCTGCTGCGGTCTTTGGCCGCAAGGTTTTGCAGGCGGCAGTGATTTAAACTGTCTGCTGTTACCTTTGGGGATCCCACCCTACTGTATGGACACTGCTATTGGATGTCCCGATAGTAAGTATCCTTTCTGGAGCAGGATGTACTGTATACTAAGAATAATACAATTCTGTGATTACTCACCTGTAGAATTGGTATTATACAGTACGTCCTGCCTCACCCCACCCTTGGTTTTGCATTATCATTGGATCCCCTGTATGGTGATTGTTATTATTGTTATAGTTACTAGTTTGGGTTGTTTCAATTGTCCAGGCTTCTCGTTAACTGCTTTTCAATGCTGGGGATTTGTGGGAGGTCCCTGGGTATTTGAGGGGCCGGGAGGAGCCTGTTTTCTATGTCTCTGCAGTCCAGCGCCATCTGGCAGAGTATTACCCGATAGTAAGTATTCATTCTGGAGCAGGACGTACTGTATACTAATAATACTAATTCTACAGGTGAGTAATCACAGAATTGTATTTTTTCTTCCTCAGCAGAAGGTGGATTCTCTTCAAGCTCTGGTTCATTTCCTTTTGTCCTGCCCTCGCCCTGCCATCTTCGAGGCAGTTCCTTATGCTCAGTTCCACATGAGACCTCTGCAGCTCCATCTCCTATCAGTCTGGGACAAGAGTCCCCTGTCTCTGGATCAGGCCTTTGTTCTGTCTCCTCTGGCCCGGCGGTCCTTGTGGTGGCTGGACTGGAGGAACCTGTTGGAGGGCAGATCCTTTCTGGCCCCCTGTTGGGGGACGGTCACCACAGATGCCAGTCTGTCAGGTTGGGGGGCTTCTGGAGAACCCTACAATTCCAGGGGCTGTGGGGCCCTCAGGAGGCCCATGCCCCCATCAACGTCCTGGAACTGAGGGCGGTTCGGTTGGTACTGGCCCAGTTGACTCCTCACCTTTAGGGCCTGCCGGTCCAAGTTCGCTCAGACAACCAGGCGGCGGTTGCCTACATCAATCATCAGGGAGGGACTTGGATCAAGAGTGCCCTCAAGGAGGTGTCCATGATTCTGTCCTGGGTGGAGAACAATGTTCCTTGCATCTCAGCAGTGTACATTCCGGGGGTGGAGAATCTGGAGGCGGACTCCCTGAGCAGGGGGACCTCTCGCCGGGGGGAATGGTCTCTCAGCAGCAAGGTTTTCCTGTCCTTATGTCACCGTTGGGGGGGTACCAGAAGTGGATCTGTTTTCGTCCCGCCACAGTCACAAGCTCCCAGTCTTTGTCTCTCTGTCCCAGGATCCCCTGGCCCTTGCGGTGGATGCCCTGACTCTATCCTAGCAGGGGTTCCATCTCCTGTATCTTTTTCCTCCATTCCCACTGCTGGGCAGGGTTCTGCGCAAGCTGGCTCAGGAAAGGGTGCCAGCAATCCTACTGGCCCCCCGGTGGCCAAGACAGGTGTGGTTCGCAGATATCGTTCAGCTGGCAGTAGACCAGTACGCTCTGCCCCTGGTCCCGGACCTTCTCACTCAAGGGCGGCTTGAGGCTTTCTGAGTCTGTGGTTAACACTCTAATCAGGGCTAGGAAGAAATCCTCTTCTACCATCTACTATAGGATCTGACGGGCCTACATTGACTGGTGTGAGTCTAGGGTCCTTCCATGTCAGGTGTTTTCCATTCCTAGGATTCTGGAGTTCCTTCAGTATGGTTTGGATCTGGGACTTCAGCTCAGCACGCTGAAGGGTCACGTTTCTGCCTTAGCTGTTTTCTTCCAGAGATCTTTCGCTCCACATCCTCTGGTCAAGACTTTCTTCCAGGGGGTTCCTCATGTGCGTCCCCCTCGCAAACCTCTGTTGCTGACTTGAATTTGGTTTTGTCTGCCCTTCAGTGCCCTCCTTTTGAGCCTGTGCATGAGGCTGCTCTGTCTAGTCTTACTCTTAAAGTTGCCTTTTTGGTGGCTATCCCCTCGGTCAGACGTGTTTCTGAGTTGGCGGCCCTTTCTATTCAGGCCCCCTACTTTGAGAGACACCAGGACAAGGTGGTTTTCAGATTTAAACCTGATTTCTTGCCTAAGGTTGTCTCTGCCTTCCATCTCAATCAGGACATTGTGCTTCCTTCCTTGTGCCCTAATCCTAATCCTGGTCAGGAATTTGAAGTTCTACTTGGTGGCTACTGCACCTTTTAAAAAGACTGATGCCTTGTTTGTGGTTACTTCGGGTCCCAAGAAGGGCCTGGCCCCTGCTAAGTCTACTATTAGCAAATGGATTCGTCAGGCTATTTTTATGGCCTATTTTGCTAGGGAAAAGGATCCTCCTTTCTGTGTTACTGCTCATTTTACACGTGCTGTTGGGGCCTCCTGGGCCTTCCAGCATCAGGCTTCTGTTGAACAAGTTTGTAAGGCTGCTACTTGGTCTTCTGTTCATACCTTTTCCAAGTATTCAAAGTATGCATCACACCCTGCTCCGGTAATGATTAATCACGTCTGGGTTATAGTCCTCAAGAGGGCGCTTTACTGCAGAGATGGCAAAAAAGAGGCCCCTCCTGGTCCATATATACCCGGGACCTCCCACTTATTCCCCAGTTTAGTCTCTGCAGTCGGTGTCGACAGTCAAGATGATGGCTCTCTCTCTCCTTGCAGGTAAGCCGGGTAGCACCCGGCCCCCTTTTGTCCTATTTCCACCCGGGCCATTTTAAAATGCCTCCCAGCTATGGCTGTATGGTCCGGGTGATGTTAGGTAGCACCTATTAGAGGTGTTTTCTACAATGGAGCTAGACTCCACTGCAAATCCCCCACCAAAGGGTAGGCTGTTTCAGGTTGGTGATCCTGATATGAGATGCCCTGTCCGTTTTATTGCCCTCATTACATAACCCGAATGTAACCATGGGCTTTCCCCCTGCCTCCCTGTTCCCGGTTAGTGGGGGGGAGGGGAGGGTATTCAGTCGGCTACTGTATTTTTATATGTATGTGTGCCGTTTTACTAGTGTGTATAAGTGTTTTTTGTGACTTACGCGCGCTGGCAGCTGCCAGCACGCTTTACTCCTCTCCCCATCGGCTCCCTCAGTTTGATCGGCCCGCGCGTTCGCTCTACGGCGGCGGGCCGGTGAAGTCACGCCCGGCTCCCAGCCTATTGGCTGGGGAGCGCGGCCTGTTAGCTGTCAACGCGTTTGGGGGGGGCGGGGCCTAGCGCTCCGGACGCCATCTTGCAGGCCCCTGCCGGTTCTGTGAGTGCCCATGCGGGCTTACCTTTTTTCAATAATTGCTTAGTATTGCATGTTATGGCTGCTAGGCGATTGGGACTCTGTGCGCAGTATAGATAGATAGATAGATAGATTTACAAATTACTATTATGGATATGCATGCTGGGGTTTTTTACTCATGTGAGTTTTCCCATTATGTCTTTCAGGGGGACAACTCTAATTAGAGGTTTCTCCCGGTCCTGTGGCCCATCCCAAAAAATTTAGGGGGATCATTAATTTTATCCTATTAAATCCTCCCACTAACGGACATTTAAGGGGCATCCCGGGTAGCTGATTAGCGTAATTCCCATTGGTCATTGCGACTACCTAAAATCACCATATGGAGGCTCCCCAGGATACTGTGCTCGGGGACCCCTCGGGGCATTCCTGGCTGTGTGTGGTGTGCGGGGCATCCCTTGTGGGCGATAATGTGCAGATTTGTGTACCATGTGCGCAGCAGGCGCTTGAGCGGCAATCTGGGCCCCGTGCGGCTGGGTCAGCTCCGCTGGTCTCATCCCCCACACCTCCGTGCCTGGTTATGACCCCTAGTGACATTAACACTAGTGGGGAGTCGCAATCCGATGTTTGCGCTAGACTGGCCAACATTGAGGAAATGATTGCTAGTTCTGCACCCAGGAAGGCTCCAGCTAAAAGACGGCACATTGCCGCAGATGCTGGTACAGAGCGTGGGGACGCGGACGACACCCATAGGCTGCTTACCCAAATATTTGAGGTACTTGCCATTTCCCCTCCTGCGGCGGCGCCTAAGCAGCAGGGGGAATTGTTTGGTACCATTCAGCCACGGTTGGAATTCCCAGATCTGACGCATTTTAACAAGCTGATTCTTAAGGAATGGGAAAGACCTAGCAGGCTTCCCGGTATCCCTAAGGGGTGGGATAGGAGGTATCCCTTTCCCGCTGACGCGGTCAAACTTTGGTCAACTCCCCCCAAGGTGGATGGCCCCTTCCTGGGGTTGTCCAATATGTCCGTCGTGCATTCTCCTGATTCCACTACCTTGAAGGATAGTGAGGACCGACGTATTGACCAACTGGCCTCCCATGCCTTTGCTTGTACGGGTTCGGCCTTGCGCCCGGTGTGTGCTTCTGCTATCACAGCCGTGGCTATTAGGACCTTGATCAGGGGCATTCTGGATGGCTCCCATGAGGATATCTCTAGTGCGGAGTTGAGAGCTCTGCCGCAATGTGAGTTTTTCATCACTTACGTCTTATCTGCCTTAGATTACACCATTCGCATGTGTAGCAGGACCTCGGCATTGGTAGTCTCTATCCACCGCTCGGTCTGGTTGCGCCAGTGGCCAGCTGACAATGCTGCTAAAAAGGTGCTCACGGGGCTTCCCTTTCAGGGTTTGCGCCTGTTTGGGGATCGTTTGGACCTTTTTGCTAAGGGAGGTAAGTTGCCCCAACGCAAAAAGCAGCCGCGACCCTTTCAGGGTTCAGGCTCTTTCACTTCCTCCTTTCGTGGGCCTAGGACAGGCAGGGGGGTATCCTTTGCTGGACAAAGGGGAGAATTCTGGGGCAAGGGCAGAGGCCGTGCCCGACCCGGATCCTCCTGGGGTGCCAAACCCAAATCCACTGCCAAGCCTGCTCAGCAATGAGGGGGCGCCCTCACCCTTGCGGGTGGGGGGGCGACTGCAGCACTTCGCTCGGGTCTGGGCCCAACAGGTTTCAGACAAATGGATTCTGGAGGTTGTCTCCTCCGGGTACAAGCTGGAGTTCGCGGACTGGCCTCCTCACAGATTCCTCAGATCTCGGGTTCCTACGGACCCTCGGGCAGTGCAGGGCCTGTTTGTTGGCGGTGCAAAACCTTCGGGCCATGGGGGTCGTTCGTCAGGTTCCCCCCAGAGAGAGAGGTCAGTGTTACTATTCCAGTCTCTTTACAGTGCCCAAGAAAGATGGTTTCATCAGACCCATTCTGGACTTGAAGATTCTCAACCGGTTCATCAGAACAGACGGTTTCGCATGGAGACACTGCGCTCCGCTGTCAGCTCCCTGCGCCCGGGGGACTTTATGACCTCAATAGACATCAAAGACGCTTACCTGCCAGTCTTTCCAGGACACCAGCGGTTCCTCAGGTTTGCGGTAGGGGAACAACACTACCTCCCGCTGGGAGACGGTCACGGCGGATGCCAGTCTGTCAGGCTGGGGGGGCTACTGGAGTGCCCATCAATTTCAGGGGTTGTAGGGCCCTCAGGAGGCACACGCCCCCATCAATGTTCTGGAGCTGAGGGCGGTTCGGTTGGTGCTGGCGCAGCTGACGCCTCACCTCCAGGGCTTGCCGGTTCAGGTTCGCTCCGACAACAGGACTGGGGTCGCTTACATCAATCATCAGGGAGGGACTTGGAGCAAGAGTGCCCTCTGGGAGGTGTCGTTCCTTCTGTCTTGGGCCGAGAGCAATGTTCCGTGCATTTCGGCGGGGGTGGAAAACCTGGAAGCGGACTCCCTGAGGTCTTCCTATCCCTCTGTCTCAGTGGGGGATGTGGATCTGTTTGCCTCTCGTCACAATCACAAGCTCCCAGCATTTGTATCACTGTCCCAGCATGCTCTGGCAGTGGATGCCATGTCTCTGTCCTGGCGGGGGTTCGGTCTCCTGTACCTCTTCCCCACGTTTCCCATTCTGGGCAAGGTCGTTCGCAAGCTGGTTCACGAAGGAGTGCCAGCTGTTCTGGTGGCCATCAGGTGGCCAAGACAGGTGTGGTTCGCAGACGTCGTGCAGTTGGCGGTCGATCAGTACCCTCTGCCTCTGGTTCCGGATCTTCTCACTCAAGGACGTCTCTGTTACCCCAATTTACAAACGCTGGCTTTGACGGCGTGGCTACTGAAACCTCCATCCTAAATGAAAAGGGTCTGTCTGAGGCGATTGTTCAGACTCTGGTAAAGGCTAGGAAGAAATATTCCTCTAATATCTACTACAGGACCTGGCGGACCTACTTTGATTGGTGTGAGGCTAGGGCCTTACCTTGTCGGGTGTTCTTCATCCCTCGGATTCTGGAGTTCCTTCAACATGGTCTGGATATGGGTTTTCAGCTCAGCACTCTGAAAGGGCATGTTTCCGCCCTGGCGGTTTACTTTCAGAGGTCATGCGCTCTTCATCCTTTGGTCAAGACATTCTTACAGGGGGTCACTCATGTGCGCCCTCCCCGCAAACACGTTACAGGTTTGGGATTTGAATTTGGTGTTGTCTGCCCTTCAGGGTCCTCCGTTTCAGCCTGTGCATGAGGCTGCACTGTCTTTTCTCACCTGGAAAGTTGCCTTCCTGGTGGCTATCACTTCTGTCCGGCGTGTTTCTGAGTTGGCGGATCTGTCCATTCAGGCCCCCTACTTTGAGAGACACCAGGACAAGGTGGTTTTTCGCTTTAAACCAGCCTTCTTGCCTAAGGTTGTTTCTGCCTTTCATCTCAATCAGGACAATGTGCTTCCTTCCTTTATGTCCTAATCGTAGTAACGACAAGGAGAGGGCCCTGCACTCTCTGGATGTCGTCAGAAACTTGAAATACTACCTGGTGGCTACTGTGCCTTTCAGGAAGACGGACGTTTGTTGTGCCCTCTGGTCCTAAGAGGGGTTTGGCGCCCGTTAAGTCTACCTTAGCAAATGGATTCGTCAGGCTATTGTTGTGAAGGAAGAGAAGAGTGAGGAGAGGAGAGGAGAAAGTGAAGGATCCCCCTTTCCGGATCACTGCTCATTCTACTCGTGCTGTTGGGACCTCTTGGGCTTTTCAGCACCAGGCCTCTGTTGAACAAGTTTGTAAGGCTGCTACTTGGTCTTCTGTTCATACTTTCTCAAAGTTTTACAAGGTGGATGTTCGGGCCTCAGCTGATGCTGTTTTTGGCCGCAAGGTTCTGCAAGCTGCAGTGGTTTGAACTGCACGTTGTTGCCTTTTCTTGGGATCCCCACCCGTTGTTGGACACTGCTACTGGATGTCCCAGACGTGATTAATCATTACCGGAGCAGGGTGTGATGCACACTTGGAATAATACCATTCTGTGTTTACTCACCTGTAGAATGGATATTATAAGTATGCATCACACCCTGCTCCGTCCCACCCTGAGTTGTATTCTGGATCCTCTATATGGTAAATTGTTTCCTTGTTAATGTTGTTAGTTTGGTTCTTGGCTTCTCCTGGTTCCCTTACTGCTTACATATACTGGGGAATGAGTGGGAGGTCCCGGGTATATATGGACTGGGAGGGGCCCCTTTTTTGCCATCTCTGCAGTCAAGCGCCCTC
Organism: Gastrophryne carolinensis; assembly: GCA_027917425.1. Taxonomy (NCBI): domain Eukaryota; kingdom Metazoa; phylum Chordata; class Amphibia; order Anura; family Microhylidae; genus Gastrophryne; species Gastrophryne carolinensis. The sequence continues at coordinate 115,803,189 of CM051243.1, forward strand.
TTGTGGACTATAACCCAGATGTGATTAATCATTACCGGAGCAGGGTGTGATGCATACTTATAATATCCATTCTACAGGTGAGTAAACACAGAATGGTATTTTTACAAGGTTGATGTTCGGGCCTCAGCGGATGCTGTTTTTGGCCGCAAGGTTCTGCAGGCGGCAGTGGTGTGAACTGCACATTGTTGCTTTTCGGATCCCACCCTGTTTACGGACACTGCTATTGGATGTCCCATCTGTTATGAATCATCCTCTGGAGCAGGACATGCTGCATACTTAGAATAATACAATTCTGTGATTACTCACCTTGTAGAATTGGTATTATAAGTATGCAGCACGTCCTGCTCCACCCCACCCTGTTTGCATTATCTTGGATCCTCTGTATGGTGATTGTTATCCTTGTTAACGTTGTTAATTATCATTGGCTTCTGGTTATCCTTACTGCTTTTCTATACTGGGGAATTTGTGGGAGGTCCCGGGTATATATGGACCGGGAGGGGCCTCTTTTTGCCATCTCTGCAGTCAAGCGCCCTCTGGCGGAGGTAATCCCATCTGTTATGAATCATCATCTGGAGCAGGACATGCTGCATACTTATACCAATTCTACAAAGTGAGTAATCACAGAATTGTATTATTCCTAGTATGTCACACACCCCACTTCCAAAGATCCATGACACTTGGGAAACCGGCCTGTAGAGGGCGATCTTGCAGAGATGACATGGAAAAAGGAGCCCCTCCTGGTCCATAAGTACCGGGTTCCTCCCACTATTCCCCAGTCTTTTCGTCTCTGCAGTCGGCGAAGCATTCAGAAGATGACTCTCCTTCAAGCTGCAGGTAGCCGGGTTGGCTCCCGGCCTCTATTTCTGTGCCTGAATTTTTTTTATAAAACCTGTTTGGTTATATTGTATGCCTCCCATACAGCCAGGGCGGCTGTATGGTTCAGGCAAAGGTAGATACACCTTCTGGTGTTTACAGGAGTTTTGTACTCCTCCATGAGACCCCAAATTTGGGTAGGCGGCTTCCGGTTGGTGTTCCTGGCATGTGATGCCCCCTGTCCCTTTATAAATCCCCTTGTGCCTGATGGGTGCATTTCTATCCTCTCCCCTTTAGTTCTCCTTTAACCCTGTTGGGTAAGAAGGAGGGGGGCTTTATCTGGGCTTATTGGTCACCATGCAAAAAAAAAAAAAGGGATATATATTTTACTTATATATTGTTATGTATTTAGAAGATTACAGTTTAATAGGGAATGTTTGTACCTACATTTCCCTATCTCTGACTAAACGGCATTCATTTGGCATTGTTCATTTTGTTTGAATTTCCCTCCATTTTCTTGGCATCACGTGATCCCGGAACCGATCACGCTGATGTGCTCTGTTTGTCTTCCTGGCTCCTGCTGACGTCAGGGGGCGGGGCTTATCGGCGCGTACTTCTCTTAGCCGGCGTTTCCGGCTGCTTCCCTGCGGTCTTCCCTCGTTGTGCGAGCTGGTTGCCTGGTGCTGTGAGTACCCTTCAGCTTGTCTGAAGGGAGTTTTCTGCCATTTTTAATGCTTTGTTCATTTATTGTATATTTTGTGCATTGGTGACTGTTTGTTTTTTTCTGTAGGTGGAAACTCCTTATTTAAAAAGGGGGTTTCTCCTGGTCCTTAGCCCTTAAGCCTCATTTGGGGGTCCATTTGTGTTTCAATCCTCCCACCTGGGACTATTTAAAGGGGCATCCCGGGTAGCAATTGCGTAAAACCCATATATATATATATATATATACTATAATCAATTATAGTATAATACTAAACATCATATGGAGGCATCTCAGGATAATGGGCATGCAATTCCCTCGGCACAGACTCGGCAATGTTTTGGATGTGGGGCATCCCTTGTTGGGGATAACGCAATTCTTTGCGTCCCTTGTGCACAATTAACCATTATGCAGCAAACTGGGGCCCAGGCTTCAGGGTCTGCGGCTACTGCCTCTTCTCCTACTCCGCCGTGTCTTGTCCGTACCCCCAGTGATATTGTCATGGGTGGTGAGTCGCATTCTGATTTATGTGCCAGATTGGCTCATCTTGAAAAATGTATGTCTACCTCTGTGGCTAAAAAGGCTTCAGCTAAAAGAAAGCATTTGACTCATGCCGTCTCGGCAAGTGAGTTGGACAATTGCGAATTGCTTGATTGGTCTGACCCTTCTCAGTTAGAAGAAGGGGAATTATATGAGGATTCAGATGTTTGTGACGAACAGCAATTTGTTGGTACTGAAATTGAGCAGGGTGAAGAGTGTTGTGGATACCCCAAAAGCTCTTGCCCAGTTATTTGAGGTTTTCCTTATTACTCCTCCTGAAATAGTCCCTCTTAAAAGAGGAATTCTTTGGAGCCTCTAAACCTCGTTTAGAATTTCCAAATCAAAAGCATTTTGATGATATTATTCTTAAAGAATGGGAGAAGCCTGCGCGGCTTCCTGGCATTCCCTTGGGCTGGGACAAAAAATATCCCTTTCCAGCTGATATGGTTAAACATTGGTCATCACCTCCTGAGGTGGATGCCCCTGTACTTAATTTATCCAATTCTTCTGTGTTGCATTCTCCTGACTCCACTACACTTAAAGATGGAGAAATGTATTGATCAAATGGCGTGCCACGCTTTTTCCAGTGTGGGCTCGGCCTTGGGGCCTGTTGGCGCTTCGGCGCTTATGTCGCTGGCTATTAGGTCTGTTGTGAGAGACCTAATGAATAACTCAGGGCTTGATCCAGCCTCTGATGAGTACGCCGCCCTTTAGCAATGTGAGATGTTTGCATCTTTTGTACTTTCTGCTTTAGATGATACTCTGCTCATGTGCAGCAGAACCTCTGCCTTGTTAATCGCCATTCGGCGGTCAGTATGGTTGCGGCAGTGGGCGGCGGATGTTGTAGCCAAGAAATCGCTTACAGCGCTTCCATTTGTGGGATTGCGCCTATTTGGAGAAACATTGGATTCTGTCACTAAAGGAGGTAAATTGCCTCAGCGTAAGAGACGTCGTTCCTTTCGTGGAGTGGCTTCCTTTAGCCCTTCCTTTCGGGGGTCCAGATCCGGTAGAGGATCAGCCTTTTCAGCCTCTAGAGGGAATGCATGGAATAGAGGAAGAGGCCGTCCAAGTCAGAATTGGGGGTCCAAAACCAAATCTGCCCCTAAGCCTGCTCAATAATAAGGGGACGCCCTCACCCTTACGGGTGGGGGGACGGCTGCGGTTCTTCTTCCAGGTCTGGGTTCAGGAGGTATCAGACAATTGGGTTCCGGAAGTAGTTTCTTTCGGTTACAAACTGGAATTCGAGTCCCGGCCTTCTCCCAGATTTTTCATGTCCCGTAGATCCGGCAATTGCGCAGGGACTGCGGGCAGCAGTAGCGAATCTGTTAAACATGGCTGTCGTCTGCCTAGTGCCTCCAGCGGAAAGGGGTTTGGGGTTTTACTCCAACCTATTTACGGTACCCAAAAAGGACGGCTCTGTTCGGCCTATCCTAGACCTAAGGAGACTCAATCAATTTATCAGTTTCAGAAGATTCCGCATGGAGTCTCTGCGATCCACGATCGATGCTCTCCATCAGGGGGACTTCATGACATCCATAGACATCAAGGATGCTTATTTGCACATTCCTAATTTTCCGGGTCACCAGAGATTTCTCAGGTTCTCGATAGAAGACCAACATTATCAATTTGTGGCCCTGCCATTCGGCCTTACCTCGGCCCCAAGAGTCTTTACCAAGATGCTGGCAGGAGTGATGGCTATATTCAGGGTCCAGGGCATCCGCATTGTGCCTTTTCTGGACGATCTTCTTATCGCGGCCTCCTCCCTCGAACAATCAGAGTTGGACAGCAGGATGGTGGTCTCTACGCTAGAGAGGTTCGGATGGGTAATAAGTTACCCCAAATCCTCTCTCTGTCCGTCCAGGGAAATTCCCTTCCTGGGCCTGATTCTGGATACATTTCAGGCCAGGGTTTTTCTTCCTCAGTCCAAAATGGTTCTGATTCAGGACTTGATTCGTCTATTCTTGTCAAACCCTCGTCAGTCTATCCGTCTAGGGATGAAACTAGTGGGATTGATGGTAGCTGCATTCGAGGCAGTCCCGTTTGCCCAGTTTCACATAAGGACGCTTCAGCTCTTCCTCTTGGCAAAGTGGGACAGGTGCCCACTATCATTAAATCAGACTTGTCTATTGTCTCCCCACGTTTTGCAGTCCCTTCAGTGGTGGTTAATATCGCACAACCTCCAGAAGGGCAAGTCATTTCTGACTCCGCGTTGGGAACTGGATACCACGGATGCCAGCCTGGTGGGCTGGGGGGGGGGGGGCTTCTGGAAGAATTATCAGTTCCAAGGAACTCAGGAGGCTCATTCTCCAATCAATGTATTAGAGCTTCGGGCCATACGTCTTGTTCTACTTCGACTGACCTATTTCTTACAGGGTCTGCCAGTTCAGATTCGGTCAGACAACCGAACAGCTGTTGCATACATCAATCACCAGGGAGGGACTCGCAGTTGGGGTGCCCTCCGGGAAGTGTCTCTGATCCTTCAGTGGGCAGAGATCAATGTTCCCTGCATATCAGCAGTTTACATTCCGGGGATAGAGAATGTGGAGGCAGACTCCCTGAGCAGAGGATTTTCTCGCTAGGGAGAATGGTCTCTCAATCCAAGGGTCTTTCAGTTCCTCTGTCACAAGTTGGGGACTCCACGGTTGGACCTGTTTGCTTCTCGTCACAATCACAAGCTTTTGTGTCTCTATCCCAGGATCCTCTGGCAGTGGCAGCGGATGCCATGTCTCTGGCCTGGAAGGATCTGGGGTTCCTATATCTGTTTCCCCCATTCTCCATGATCAGCAAGGTGGTGCGCAAGCTAGCACTGGTGCCAGCAATTCTGGTGGCGCCAAGGTGGCCAAGACGTCTGTGGTACGCAGTCGTAAGGCTGGCAGTGGATCGGTTCCATTTGCCTCTTCTTCCAGATCTCATCACTCAGGGTCAACTATGTTACCCCAATTTACAAACGCTGGCTTTGACGGCATGGCTGCTGAAGTCTCCATCTTGAAAGAAGAAGGTCTTTCTAATGTGGTTATTCAGACTCTTATTAGAGCTAGGAAGAAGTCTTCCTCTGTCATTTATTACAGGACTTGGAGGTCCTATATTGATTGGTGTGAATCCAGGGCTTTTCCCTGTAGAGTATTTTCTATTTTTAGAATTCTGGATTATCTGCAACGAGGTCTGGATATGGGATTCCAGATTAAGTCTCTGCCTTGGCTATTTTCTTTCAAAGGTCGTTTGCTCTTCATCCTTTGGTTAAGACCTTTTTCCAAGGAGTCGCGCATGTGCGGCCTCCCAGAAAGCCTATACTTCCTGTTTGGGACCTTAACCTGGTGCTTTCAGCTATGCAGGCCGCTCCCTTTGAGCCTTTGCAGGATATTCCTCTTCCTATTCTTACTCAGAAGGTTGCCTTTTTGGTTGCTATTACTTCTGTCCGCCGAGTTTCTGAACTGGCGGCTTTGTCTATTCTAGCCCCTTATTTTGAGAGGCATCAAGATAAGGTTGTTTTCCGTTTTAAACCGGATTTCCTTCCTAAGGTGGTGTCTGCTTTCCACCTAAATCAGGAAATAGTTCTTCCTTCCTTGTGTCCTAAACCTAGTAACGACAAGGAAAGGGTCTTACATTCTTTGGATGTAGTTCGTTGTGTTGTATTATTTAGTTACTACCTCGGCCTTCCGCAAGACGGATGCCTTTTTTGTTGTGCCTTCTGGGTCCAAGAAGGGTTTTGCTCCTGCCAAATCTTCCCTTAGTAAGTGGATACGTCATGCCATCATTGGGCCCTATATGGCTAAGGGGAAGGTTCCCCCTTTTCGTGTCACCACTCATTCTACTCATGCTATTGGAGCTTCTTGGGCTTTTCAGCACCAGGCTTCTGTTGAACAAAATTGCAAGGCTGCGACTTGGTCTTCTGTGCATATTTTTTCTAAGTTTTATAAGGTTGATGTGCGGGCCTCAGCGGATGCTGCTTTTGGCCGCAAAATTCTGCAAGCTGCAGTAATTTAAGTTATGCATCATTCCTTGGGGATCCCCACCCATTATAGACACTACTATTGGATGTCCCAAGTGTCATGGATCTTTGGAAGTGGGGTGTGTGACATACTAGGAATAATACCATTTTGTGAGTACTCTCCTGTAAAATGGTTATTACGAGTATGTCACACACCCCACTTCCCCCGCCCTTTTTTGTTCTAGGGATCCTTTATATGGTGATTATTATTTTCAAATTATTTTTCATTTATTGAATATAATTGGCTCTTCCTGGTTCTCACTGCTTTTTAAAAAGACTGGGGAATAGTGGGAGGAACCCGGTACTTATGGACCAGGAGGGGCTCCTTTTTCCATGTCATCTCTGCAAGATCGCCCTCTACAGGCCGGTTTCCCAAGTGTCATGGATCTTTGGAAGTGGGGTGTGTGACATACTCGTAATAACCATTTTACAGCTCAGTACTCACAAAATAGTATTTTTATATTTACTCTTTAAAGTTTATGTTGTTACTCTTTGTGTGCACCATTATTAGTAACGTATTTTTGGCAATTGATGATTTTATTGTCGGTAACCTTGATAATCCAAAACCTCAAACCTCAATATTTAAGTGAGATCAATGGCTTTCTAACATAATATCTTACGGTATGTGTGCATAATTAATGGACAACTATTAGTGTGCAGAGGTAATATGTAACTAAAAGAAAAAGGTGGCACCCTGACAAAGTGGTAGGATTCTCTACCAAGCAACGCGCCTGCGTTTCCAGCCTGCTTTGACGTTGGACCTGGCCCTTATCTGGTGACATGAATTATTAGTTCCCTACCTTTATCTCTATTGCACAATCTTTATAATCGATTGTATTTTCTCACATTTAACAGTATCAATTGTGTGATTTCCATTATTATTTATAGCACTTGACACTTTACTATTCTCTATTAGCACTTGGCACTTCATTTGAGAGTAGGTTGTCCCACCCCTGGGGTTCTGGGGGCATAGGGGACTCTTCTTTTGAGATTGGCACGTTTTCACTAGAAATCAATGTAGTGTTGTGAATAATGTATATATAACTTCATGAACTTTTAAAGGGAACAGTGCAATATTATTTTGAGATTTAGCCAATTATTAGAGGTCAGTCCACTTAGCATGTGTTTTTAAGTGGTTTTATTAGTGTGTGTTTTTTGTTTGTTATGTCTAATTTGCATGCCAGTTTACAATAAAAGGAATTATTTTTTATTTATTAGCATTTTGTTAAACTGCACATTTCTTGAGAAGGGGAATTTTGCGTCTTGTCTGGTAGCCCATATTTGTTTCAAAAAAGAAAACCATTCTTCTTTTTAATAACGGTCATAAGCCTTCCATCCATGGAGCCTGTCATGTTCTGAGACAAACTACTTTTTTGCAGCAAGCACAGTTCAGATGTACAGTTTCCTTCACTGTAAATTTCCCATTTAGGAAGGGCCAACAAGTTCCCAGTAGGGTTTAGATAAGGAAGGAGGTCATGTCTATATTATTTCATTTTTAGGCCCTTACTATATAGCCAATCAATGGAATACCTTGGTGCATGCGAAGAGTCTAAAAAATGCAACCTTTTTTTACCACTACTTCAAGAAAGTGCCTTCTTAAAATGGACACTAGGTTGGGGAGTGGGCTTTTGTCCATCCTCAACACAAAAAAATCAATCCACCTAGCTCATCTTCAGTAATATCAGCCCATAGTAGTACCCTCACCACCACCTAACTTGTGTCAAAGAGGAGTCCTGTACAGAGGTTGCACACATAATAAAGAATATTATATGTGTATTTTCTTTCTAAAATGCACCCTGAAGCATTGACTGTGAGAGTAGTAACAATTTCTCCTCCCCCGCACAGCTGTCATTTGTTAAAAATGTGTTACATGTGCTGCTGAGCTAAGGTAAAAAAATGTGTAATTGTATCTTTTGGGCACTGCTACAAATTGTTACATGGTCAGCTGGCGCAGAGATGAGGCAGACTGGAGAGTGCATTTTTTTTGTAGACTTGCATCTAGTTTTATATCTAAATGTGTAAATGGAAACACAGGGGTGTCAAATTCATTAATTATCACCAAGGGCCAAATCAGCATTCTGGTGGCCTTCAAAGGGTCCAGAAAATTACTGTTAAGGGTCGAGAAAATGCGAACACAACTATTTATATGTATGGTTACAGACTTCTTTGCTGTGGACAGATGCAAATTATTTTGCCCAAGATGGTAACTATTTTGCCTAGGATGGATGCAGGTGCAGATTTAATTTGCCCAGAACAGATGTAAATGCTGACTTATTTTGATGAAAGGAAATAAAAAAAAATGAATCCTATTATTCCCCCAACTGGCAATAGCTAGCAATATTCCCTGCAGCAGCCGTAGCACCCTCTGCGGTAAGTTGGGTGGGTTAGGAGGGGGTCCTTGTGTGGTGAGAGCAATGCAGAACAGTTGTAGGCACTACTCTCTTCCACAGAACATTAAAGTGGACCAACTTTTTGACTATCCTGGGTTTTGGTCCACTTCGGCGGGGCACCCCGATCGGGGGTGCCCCGCTGTGTGAAACACCCCAGAATCCCCAATAAACTCACCTCTCCCCGCTCCCACGTGACTGCCCGGTCCAATCCCCGCCAACGTCCAGGCGGGGAACAGGAACGTCCAAGCGGCTTCCGCCACCGCCTCCCCCGCGTCACTTTCGGCGCGCGCGCCCGTGCCGGCCATTCACAGACGGCCGGCGCGGGGGCGCGCACGCCTAGAGGGGCGCGAGGGAGGCGGCGGCGGCGGAAGATAAGGTAGGTGATTTGGGGTGTTTGGGGGGGTTTCACCCCGCGGGACATCCCGATCTCGGATGTCCCGCGGGGTGGGAGGTGATCGGCCCAGGAATCTTATAGATTTCCGGGCCGATCACCTCTCAGTGTTGGTCCACTTTAAAAGGTGATCACCAGCTGCATTTTTAGGCACTGGGTCTGGAAGCAATATTAGAGGCAGTTCTGCACTCCACATTGGCCAGTGTTACTGGTAACTGTCAGAGGGCCATATGAAAAGGTTTTGAGGACTACATCCGGCCCCTGGGCCTTGAGTTTGACATATGTGCTGTAACACAATGTCTGACTATCTAAGTTAGAGCTTCCCAGCAATATATACAAATTATGAGCACAGAATTTTAATTTTTAGGCTGTATAAGTCATATCTGGTATAACATACAAAGCTTTCCCGTGACACCCCTTTTGTACACATACAACAACTGTCAACCCATCCTCTATTTTGTAAATTGTGAACAGTCTACAAAATAAAGGCTCTGTGTTGACTGCTTCTAGCTGTAGAAGAGGGGTGTCACTGGAAAGCTTTGCATGTTATACCCCTGGTGTGTATACATATATAGCTTATACAACCTATAAAAATGTTCTGTATCTCAATGCTCTTTGTTTATGCTTTTATTCTAAGTATACAGCACGTCCTGCTCCAGAGATGATTCCTTACGGTTGGGATTACCTCCGCCAGATAGCGCTGGACTGCAGAGACAGCAAAAAAGAGGCCCCTCCCGGTCCCTTATATACTCGGGACCTCCCACAATTCCTCTGCAGTCGGCTGCGAAGGACAAGAAGATGTCTCTCTCTCTCTCTCTCTCTCTCTCTCTCTCTCTCTATTCGCAGGTGAGCGGGGCTTAACAGCCCGCGTAGGACTTAACAGCCCTGTAGGACTATTTCCACCCGTTCCATTTCTTTAAACTGCCTCCCTCTTAGGGCTCTGGACCCTCGTTAGCACTGTAAATCTCTTTGATTTTGCGGTGTGCTTTTTTGTATTTGTCGCCGCTGAAGTGGCCCCTTGTGGCGTTCCACGGTCAGCGGCGACATTACCTCAGGCGCTGCTGCGCTGGTATTTGCTGTTGGTCACATGTGTGACTTCACGCTTTTCGGGGGGGCGGAGACTCTTGGTTGGCGCGCCCCGGTCGACTTCCCCGCGGCCCACGCCTTGAGGTACCTTCGGCGCCATTTTGGTCCCTCGTGCTCCGTGATTGGTGTCTCTCCTCCGCGGTCCGTGAGTGCCCCGGTGGGCTTATCTTTTATCTTGATGTTTATTGCAGTACGCTTATAGGTGTCTTGCTTATGTCTTTCAGGCGGGGAAAACTGTATAAGAGGTTTCTCCCGGTCCTACCCCCTTATTAGTTTTCAAAAACTTTAGGCCTAATTGCTAAAATCCTCCCACTTCCCTGGCAGACTATTGGGGCATCCCGGGTTGCTTTTATAACGTAATTCCTATTGGCCAGCTGTGCCACTATAATCACCATATGGAGGCTTCCCAGGATATTGGGCTCGGGGTTCCTTCGGGACAAGCCCGGCTGTGTGCGGGGTGTCCCCTATAAGTGACGATGTGCGGGTCTGTGTACCCTGCACCCAGCAAGTGCTTGCGCTACATTCTGGGTTACCGGTGGCTGGGCCTGCACCTCCTATGGCTTCTCCTACCCCTCCACGCTTGCATTTGACTCCCAGTGAGCTGAATACCAGTGGGGAGTCTAAACCTGATGTTTCTTCTAGATTGGCTAGCATTGAGAAGTTGATTGCAAATACTACGGCCCGTAAGGCCTCTGCTAAGAGGCGGCATTTGGCGCCTGGTGTGTCTTTTTTTTCCTATGGAGGCAGAGGAATTCTTGGATCTGGCTGGTTATACCCCCCTTGAAGAGGGGGAATTGTTCTCAAATTCAGAGTCATCTGATGAGCAGCCTAAGGGTTATGCTGATTCTGGTTCTGACCCATGGGATTTAAATGACACTGACAGACTTTTGGCTCAGATTTTTGAAGTCCTTTCTATCTCCCTTCCTGCTGCAGCCCCCAGGCAGCAGGAGGAATCGTTTCATACCGCTAAGCCGCGGTTGGAGTTCCCCGAGCAGTCCCATTTCAATAATCTCGTTCTTAAACCGGACCTTCACCATGATTTAATGAAAAGCCCAAACTCTTAAAAAACAATTCCTCAGCATCTAAAATTAATATATGTTACATGTTTAGTCACTAATTTATTATACTTTCCCCCACTGGGCTGCAACTCTGTTCGGGAATTTAGGATACGGGCGCCGCCATCTTGACTCAGAAGCATCACACTTACTGAGGAGAGGAGAGTGGGATAAGGTACAGGGGGGCGGGTTATAGCTGTGCTTTGCTCAGACAGAGCAGAGCTGGGGTCAGGGAAAGGTCAGCAGTCCCAGAATGCAGAGCAGCACAGTCACTTCCTGTTTGCAGGCACTTCCTGTTTGCAGGCTGCCTGCAAAAATGGCAGCTTCCATAAGCCGCCATCTTGGATGTTTAAAGGCTTATAAAATGCAGTAGATGCCGGTAGGATGATTTTTAATGTGAGCAATCTGTATGTACAGGGTGTGGGAAACATATAAGATAGACTCTTATTTAGAGTGAAGGTCCGCTTTAAGGAAAGGGAGCATCACAGCAGGCTTCCCGGAGTACCTAAGAGATGGGATAAGCGATATCCTTTTCCCGCCGAGGTGGTCAAACGTTGGTCAGCCCCTCCTGAAGTGGATGCTCCAGTTTTGGGGTTGTCTAACACCTCTGTTGTACATTCCCCTGATTCTACTACCCTGAAGGATGGTGAGGACCAGCGCATTGATCACCTGGCTTCCCATGCCTTTGCCTGTGCTGGGACTGCTCTGCGCCCTGTCTGTGCTTCTGCCATCACGGCCGTGGCTGTTAGGGCTCTGCTCAAGAATGTGTTGGATGGTGCCCCTGATGATACTTCTAGTGCAGAGTTCCGGGCCCTTTTGCATTGTGAGGTTTTTATGGCTTATATCCTTTCTGCCTTGGATGATACCATTAGGATGTGTAGTAGAACCTCTGCTTTGGCGGTTGCTATCCGCCGCTCAGTTTGGCTGCGCCAGTGGGCAGCTGACAACGCTGCCGAGAAGGCTCTCATTTAAGGGGCTGTGATTGTTTGGTGGTGGTCGCTTGGATCTGTTTGCTAAAGGTGGCAGGCTGCCTCAACGTAAAAGACAGTCCCAGGCCTTTCGGGGCTCGGGTTCCTTTCATCCCTCCTACCGTGGATCCAGGTCGGGGAGAGGGGTTTCCTTTGCAGGGCACAGGGGGGACTTCTGGGGAAGGGGCAGAGTGCCTGTCCAGGATCCTCCTGGGGTTCCAAGCCTAAGTCTTCTCCCAAGCCCCCTCAGGCATGAAGGGGTACCCTCACCCATCCGTGTGGGGGGACGGCTGAGGTTCTTCGCTCATGTCTGGAGGCAACATGTCTCAGACCAGTGGATTCAGGAGATTGTTTCCTCCGGTTACAAGATAGAGTTCGCTGCCTGGCCACCCCCAAGATTCATCAGATCCCGGATGCCTCTTAACCCCCTGGCTGCTCAGGCTCTGGTCCTCGCGGTGCAAAGCCTTATGAAGAAGGGGGTAGTCTGTCAGGTCCCTCTGTCAGAAAGGGGCCAGGGTTATTTCTCCAATCTTTTCACAGTACCCAGAGAGATGGTTCCATCCGGCCCATCCTGGACTTAAAGCTTCTCAACAAATTTGTCAAACCCAGGCACTTTCACATGGAGACTCTGCGCTCAGCGGTCAGCTCGCTGCGCCCAGGGGACTTCATGACCTCTATAGACATCAAGGACGCTTACCTTCATGTTCCAGTCTTTCCAGGGCATCAGAGGTTTCTCAGGTTCACGCTGGAGGATCAGCACTACCAATTTGTGGCACTGCCCTTCGGTCTCACTTCAGCTTCCAGAGTTTTCACCAAGGTGCTTGCAGGAGTGATGGCTTTACTCAGATCTCAGGGTATTCGCATTCTTCCCTATCTGGACAACCTTTTTACTTCTCAGTCTCTCCAGCAAGCAGAGCTGGATACCCAGAGGGTGGTGACCATTCTGGAGTCATTCGACTGGGTGATCAACCATCCCAAATCTTCCCTGTCACCCTCCCTGGTGGCATCCTTTCTGGCCATGAATCTGGATACGGTTCAGGCCAGGATTTTTCTTCCTCAGCAGAAGGTGGATGCACTGCAAGCTCAAGTTCAGTTCCTTCTATCTTGCCCCCATCCCTCCATCCGGTAGGGGATGCAGCAGGTGGGGCTGATGGTGTCCTGCTTCAAGGCAGTTCCCTATGCACAGTTCCACATGAGACCTCTTCAGCTCCACCTCTTGTCAGTGTGGGACAAGGACCCTCTGTCTCTGGATCAGGCCTTTGCCCTTTCCCCTCTAGCCCAGCAGCCCCTTTTGTGGTGGCTGGACTCAAGGAACCTGTTGGGGGGCAGATCCTTTCTGGCCCCCTGTTGGGAGACAGTCACCACGGATGCCAGTCTGACGGGTTGGGGGGGTTTCTGGAAATCCCTAAAATTCCAGGGGCTGTGGGGGGACCTCAGGAGGCCCATGCCCCTATCAATGTCCTGGAACTAAGGGCGGTAAGGTTGGTTCTGGCCCACTTGACTCTACACCTTTGGGGCCAGCCGGTCCAGGTACGCTCGGACAACCAGACGGCGGTTGCCTACATCAATCATCAGGGAGGGACCCGGAGCAAGGGTGCCCTCGAAGTGTCCAAGAGCCTGTCCTGGGCGGAGGACAATGTTCCCTGCATCTCAGCCATGTATATCCCGGAGGTAGAGAATGTGGAGGTGGACTTTCTGAACAGGGGGACTTCTCGCCTGGGAGAATGGTCCCTCAGCAACAGTGTGTTTCACTCCCTGTGTCACCGTTGGGGGCTGCCGGACGTGGATCTTTTTGTGTCTCGCCACAATCAAAAGCTCCCAGTCTTTGTCTCTCTGTCCCGGGACCCCCTGGCTCTGGCGGTGGATGCTCTATCCGTGTCTTGGCAGAGCTTCCACCTCCTATATGTCTTCCCGCCATTCCCCCTGTTGGGCAGGGTTCTGCGCAAGTTGGTTCAGGAAGGGGTGCCAGCAATTCTGGTGGCGCCCCGTTGGCTAAGACAGGTGTGGTTCGCAGTTGGCAGTAGACCAGTACGCCCTGCCCCTGGACCCAGACCTTCTCACTCAGGGGCGGCTACGGCATCCCAATTTACAATCGCTGGCTTTGACGGCCTGGCTGCTGAAACCTCCATCTTGAGGGAAAAGGGGCTGTCTGCTGCTGTGGTTAACACCTTGATCAGGGCTAGAAAGAAGTATTCTTCCATTTACTATAGGATTTGGCGGGCCTACATTGACTGGTGCAAGTCCAAGTCCCTTCCCTGTCGTGTGTTTTCCATCCCTAGGATTCTGGAGTTCCTTCAACGTGGTTTGGATCTGGGCCTTCAGCTTAGCACTCTGAATGGTCAGGTTTCTGCCTTGGCTGTTTTCTTCCAGAGCACTTTTGCTCAACATCAGCTGGTCAAGACCTTCTTCCAGGGGGTTACTCATGTGCGCCCCCTTCGTAAGCCTATGTTACCTGTCTGGGACCTGAACTTGGTTCTATCTGCCTTGCAGGGGTCTCCTTTTGAGCCTGTGCAGAAGGCTGCTTTGTCCATTCTTACTCTTAAGGTTGTCTTTTTGGTGGCTATCACCTCTGTTAGGCGTGTTTTGGAGTTGGCGGCACTTTCCATCCAGGCCCCCTACTTTGAGAGACACCAGGACAAGGTGGTGTTTCGCTTTAAACCAGATTTTCTGCCTAAAGTGGTTTCAGCCTTTCATCTCAATCAGGACTTTGTACTTCCTTCCTTGTGCCCTAATCCTGGTAACTCAGAGGAGAGGGCTTTGCATTCCTTGGATGTGGTCAGGAATTTGAAGTTCTACTGGGTGGCTACTGAATCTTTCAGAAAGACTGATACCTTGTTTGTGGTCCCTTCTGGGCCCAGGAAGGGGCTGGCTCCTGCTAAGTCTACGATTAGCAAATGGATTCGTCAGGCTATGTGTCGGGCCTACTCTGCTAAGGGAAGGAATCCTCCCTTCCGTGTTACTGCTCATTCTATTCGTGCTATTGGTGCCTCTTGGGCTTTTCAACACCAGGCTTCTGTTGAACAAGTTTGCAAGGCCGCTACTTGGTCTTCTGTTCATACCTTTTCCAAGTTTTACAAGGTTGATGTTCGGGCCTCAGCTGATGCTGTTTTTGGCCGCAAGGTTTTGCAGGCGGCAGTGGTTTAATCTGCGCGTTTTTGCCTGTTGGGGATCCCAACACTGCTATTGGATGTCCCAACCGTAAGGAATCATCTCTGCAGCAGGATGTGCTGTATACTTAGAATAATACATTTCTGTGATTACTCACCTGTAGAATTGGTATTATGAGTATACAGCACGTCCTGCTCCACCCCACCCTGGCTTCTTTATCCTTTGGATCCTCTTTATGGTGATTGTTGTGCTTGTTGAAGTTTTTTAGTTGATCTTTTAGCTTTTCCTGGTTCTCTTTGACTGCTTTTCAATACTGGGGAATTGTGGGAGGTCCCGGGTATATAAGGGACTGGGAGGGGCCTCTTTTTTGCTGTCTCTGCAGTCCGGCGCCATCTGGAGGTAATCCCAACCATCTCATCTCTGGAGCAGGACGTGCAGGACCTCCCACTCATCACCCAGTTTTCCATCTCTGCAGACGGCGAGCAAGTCAGAAGATGATGTCTCCTCCTTGCACAGGGGGATTTAAGGTAGCCGGGATGATTCTCGGCCCGCTACTTATTTATTTCCGTTTGGACCCTTTTTTCCTAGAATACATATGCCTCCCAGCTGTGGCTGTGGGTCCAGGCGAGGGTATATCAGCACCTCAGGTGCTCTGGAGCAACACTCCACCGTGAGACCCTATACAAGAGGGTAGGTGGTTACACCGGGTTGGTGACCCCGGTTTGGGATGCCCTGTCCCTTAGTTTTAACTTTTGAATGGCCCTCCCAGGATCCCTTTTCCACAGTGGGGATGGGGGGTGTGGGTCCCCTCTTTACTATTCTCTTTAGCATGTTCTTAACCTTTTCTGTCTTTTACTAAAGTTATTGTGTGTGTGTCACTTTAACTGTCATTAATTCAGCACCGCGGCCGTTCTTGAGGAGGCCTCTGTGCGTTGCTGGGCCTTTCTCCTTTTTTTCATAATGGCGGAGGTAGTTTACCTCACGCACTGTATGGATGCCATGTAGTGGGGGGGGGGGGCGGGGCCGGGGTCCGTCCCTCCTTGTATTGTGTGCTGCGGTGCTTAGGTGCAGGATGACATGTTTTACTGTGTTTACTTCAATGGGCCAAGCGCCGCGGCCGCACATATGCTGCGGCGCCGGCCGGTTTTGGCGCCTCTTTTCTGAGGGGAAATTCTCCTCACGATTGTCCTCCTGGGGGCGGGGCCGGTTTTGCGGCGCGTCACCGCTGCCCGCCCCCATCTATCCCTGGCGCCGCTGAGGAGCTATTGCCTTGCATAGGAGGGGGGGCGGAGCTTGGCGTCCCGCGCGTCCCGCGCTGACCACGCCCCCTTCTCCTCTTCTTGTCAGAAAAGCCTCTTCCTCACGGTCTGGTCGCCATTGCAAGTTCCCGCGGTACTGTGAGTGGCCTGTGGCCCCCCTCTTCCCCATCCTGCTTTGTTTGCATGTGTGTTTTGTTTCCTATCGCCTCATAAGCTCTTTCTGTGTCTTTCAGGCGGAGGTTTATCAGGAGGATCTCCAGTAGCATTTAGGGGGTCTCTCCCGATCCTAGATCCCTGGGTTCATTTTATTGCTCATAAATCCTCCCACTCGGGACATTAAAGGGGCATCCCGGGTTGTCTATTGGCGTAATTCCCTGGGTCATAGCGACTATTAAAAGTTCACCTTATGGAGGCATCCCCGGATACTGGGCTCGGGACCCCTTCGGGGCATCCCCGGAAGTGTATGTTGTGTGGGGTATCCATTACTGGGGACGATGTACTTCTGTGTATACCATGTGCACAGCAAACTATTACGCGGCAGTCCGAACCGCCGGTCGCTTCATCTCCCCCTCCCACCTTGACACGCACCCCGTGTGACGTCGTCATGGGCAGGGAGCTGCAATCTGAGATGTGCGCCAAATTGGCTAACCTTGAAAAAATTATCTCCAGCTCGGTCGCCCGTAAGGCTCCGACTAAGAGAAAGCATTTGTCGCCGGCTCCGCCGGTGGAGGACCATGATGACATTAATAATCTGGATTGGTCTGATTATTCCCCGCTAGAGGAAGGGGAGGTTTATGAGGATTCAGATATTTCGGACGATGAGCAGGTGACTTGGGGAGATCCTCGGATACTCCTCACGCTCTGGCTCTGATGTTGGAGGTTCTGAATATTTCCCCTCCCGAGGAGGCGTCACAGCAGAAGGGTGAATTGTTTGAGGAATCCAGGCCGCGCTTGGAATTTCCTACACAAAGGCATTTTGACAAAATTATTGCTAAGGAATGGGACAGGCCGGCTCGGCTCCCTGGCATCCCTCAGGGGTGGAATAAGAAATATCCCTTCCCTTCGGAGGCGGTTAAGCGCTGGGCATCTCCCCCCGAGGTGGATGCACCGGTTTTGGGGTTGTCCAACTCCTCGGTTTTAAATAGACCTGATTGTTCCACCCTCAAGGATGGAGAGGATAAACGTATTGACCAGATGGCTTGTCATGGTTTTGCTAGCGTTGGGTCAGCCATGCGGCCTGTTTGCGCTTCGGCGCTAATGGTGTTGGCTGCCAGGTCTGTGGTCAGGGACCTGCTGACTTCTTCCGGGCTTCGTCCTGGTAGTGCCGAGTTCCTTAGCCTTAAACGGTGTGAGTTGTTTTTATCTTTTGTGTTAACAGCCTTGGATGACACGTTGATGATGTGTGGTAGGACATCGGCGCTGCTGGTGACTATTCGGCGGTCGGTGTGGCTGCGCCAGTGGGCGGCCGATTTTATGTCCAAGAAGTCACTGACTGCTTTTGTTGGATTACGGCTCTTTGGAGAGACATTGGACTCTGTCACCAAGGGTGGTAGGTTACCTCAACGCAAGAAACAACGCCGTCCCTTTCGGGGGGCGCCTTCTTTTACCCCCTCCTTTCGTGGGGCCAGATCTGGCAGGGGATTTGCATTCCCCTCTTCCAGAGGAGATTCTGGGAGCAGGGGCAGAGGACGTGCCCGTCCAGGATACAGTTGGGGCTCTAAGCCCAAGCCGGCTACTAAGCCGGCTCAGCAATGAGGGGGCGCCCTCACCCATGCGGGTGGGGGGACGGCTGCGACACTTCTCCCAGATCTGGGATCAAGAGGTCTCGGACAGATGGATCCGGGAAGTGGTGTCTTCCGGTTACAAGCTGGAGTTCGAGCTCCGCCCCCCTTCCAGATTTTTCAGGTCTCGGATGCCTTCGGAGCCTCTGGCGGCGCAGGGGCTCCTGGTGGCAGTAGAGAATCTTCTGGACATGGCTGTCATTTGCCCAGTGCCCCCCTCGGATCAGGGCAGGGGTTTTTATTCCAATCTGTTCACGGTACCCAAGAAGGACGGATCGGTCCGACCCATCTTGGATCTGAAGTTTCTCAACAGGTTCATCCGGCCGCGGCAATTCCGCATGGAAACGCTGCGTTCGGCCATTCACTCTCTTCGTCAGGGAGACTTTCTGACGTCCATAGACATCAAGGATGCTTATCTACACGTTCCGATTTTTCCAGCACACCAGAGGTTTCTCAGGTTCGTGGTGGAGGATCGGCATTTTCAGTTTGTGGCACTCCCTTTCGGTCTCAACTCGGCTCCTCGGGTGTTCACCAAGGTGCTAGCGGGGGTGATGGCTCTGCTCAGGGTTCAGGGTATCCGCATTGTGCCCTATTTGGACGATCTTCTGATCATGGCCTCTTCTTTCAACCAAGCGGAGTTGGACACCAGAGTGGTGGTGTCCACTCTGGAGAGGTTCGGTTGGGTGGTCAACCACCCCAAGTCTTCTCTTTCTCCGTCCGCAGTTTCATACAAGGACGCTTCAGCTTCATCTGTTGAAGGTTTGGGACAAGTCTCCTCTATCGTTGGATCAGTCCTTCCTGATGACTCCCCGAGTTCGTCGATCCCTGCAATGGTGGCTGGGGTCAGTCAATCTGTTGAAGGGCAGATCTTTTTCTGGCTCCGTGTTGGGAAACAGTCACCACGGATGCCAGTCTGTCAGGTTGGGGGGGTGTTTGGAAGGACCTCCAGTTTCAGGGTCTGTGGGGCCCGCAGGAGGCTCACGAGCCCATCAATGTTCTGGAGTTGAGAGCCATCAGGTTGGTTCTGTTTCGTTTGACTCATCAGTTGCGGGGCCTGCCAGTTCAGGTCCGGTCGGACAACCGGACGGCGGTTGATTACATCAATCACCAGGGGGGGACTCGCAGCAGGAGTGCCCTCAGGGAAGTGTCTTTGATTCTGGACTGGGCGGAGAGCCACGTCCCGTGTATCTCAGCAGTCTACATTCCGGGAGTGGAGAACACGGAGGCGGACTCTCTGAGCAGGGCCTCCTCTCGTCAGGGGGAGTGGTCTCTCAGTCCCAAGGTGTTTCGTTCGATTTGCCTCAAGTGGGGGTTCCCGGCGGTGGACCTCTTTGCCTCTCGTCACAATCACAAGCTTCCGGTCTTTGTGTCTCTCTCGCAGGATCCACTGGCTCTGGCGGTGGATGCCATGTCTCTGAACTGGAGGGATCTGGGGTTTCTTTACCTGTTCCCTCCGTTTCCAATGGTAGCCAGAGTGGTGCGCAAGCTGGCCCTGGAGGGCGCGTCGGCGATTCTGGTGGCACCAAGGTGGCCAAGGCAGGTTTGGTTCGCAGATCTGGTAAGACTGGCAGAGGATCAGTTCGTTCTGCCTCTACTGCCGGACCTGCTCACCCAGGGTCGGCTACTCTATCCCAATTTACCTTCGCTGGCTTTGACGGCGTGGCTGCTGAAACCGCCATCTTGAAGGAGGAAGGGCTTTCTGACGCGGTGATTCAGACTCTTATTAGCGCCAGGAAGCGCTCTTCCTCTACTGTTTATTATAGGACTTGGAGGTCCTATATTGACTGGTGTGAAAGTAGGTCTTTCTCTTGTCGGGAGTTCTCCATTTCCAGAATCCTGGAGTTTCTTCAACATGGTCTGGATCTGGGGCTTCAACTTAGTACCTTGAAGGGGCAGGTTTCTGCCCTGGCGGTGTTCTTTCAAAGGTCCTTTGCACTTCATCCCTTAGTCACGACCTTTTTCCAAGGAGTTACGCATGTACGGCCTCCTAGGAAGCCCTTTGTTCCAGTTTGGGATTTGAACCTGGTTCTTTCTGCTCTTCAGGGTCCTCCGTTTGAGCCCTTGAATGAGGTTGCTTTGTCTTCGCTTACTCAAAAGGTCGCCTTTTTGGTGGCTATCACTTCGGTTAGGCGTGTTTCTGAGTTGGCAGCTTTATCCATTAAAGCTCCGTACTTTGAAATGCATCAGGACAAGGTTGTCTTTCGTTTCAAGCCGGATTTTCTTCCTAAGGTGGTCTCTGCCTTTCATCTGAATCAGGACATTTTTCTTCCTTCTCTTTGTCCTAATCCCAGCAACGACAAGGAAAGGGCGCTGCATTCCTTGGATGTAGTTCGTGTTGTGAAATATCTGGTGGTTACGTCTTCCTTTCGTAAGACTGATGCTTTTTTTGTGGTGCCCTTTGGGCCTAGGAAAGGTTTGGCTCCTGCCAAATCTTCCATTAGTAAATGGATTCGTCAGGCCATCATTGGGGCCTATTCTGCCAAGGGGAGGAACCCCCCTTTTCGTGTCACTGCTTATTCTACTCGTGCGGTTGGGGCGTCCTGGGCTTTTCAGCACCAGGCCTCTGTTGAACAAGTTTGCAAGGCCGCTACTTGGTCCTCTGTTCACACGTTTTCCAAGTTTTACAAGGTTGATGTTCGGGCCTCAGCGGATGCTGTTTTTGGCCGCAAAGTTCTGCAAGCTGTTGTGGTTTAAGTTGTGCATTGTTGCCTTGTTTTGGATCCCCGCCCTTTTTATGGACACTGCTATTGGATGTCCCACATGTTATGGATATCTTGAAGCGGGGTGTGTGACATACTTAGAATAATACCATTTTGTGAAATACTCACCTGTAAAATGGGTATTATAAGTATGTCACACACCCCGCTTCACCCGCCCTTCTTGTATTCTGGATCCTTTATTTTGTGAACTTTGCGTTGTTTTGACTTATATTTGCCTCTTCCTGGTCCTTTACCTTACTGCTTCTTTATACTGGGTGATGAGTGGGAGGTCCCAGATATTTATGGATCAGGGAGGGGCTTTCTTTTTGCTATCATCTCTGCAGGAACGCCCTCTTCAGGTCGGTATTACCCACATGTTATGGATATCTTGAAGCGGGGTGTGTGACATACTTATAATACCCATTTTACAGGTGAGTATTTCACAAAATGGTATTTTTTAAACTTTCCAGTTACTCCCCTCTTCTGCAGATGCAAGCTGTAGACAAGCTGCTTACAGCTTGCCCCATGCTGGTTGTCAGAGGCGGTATCTTTTATTCACCAGCACTTTGCATTCCCTGATAAACCAACTTGCTCTTTTCTGCTCACTCCATTTTCAGATACATGCAGGGCTGATGACTTATCCTAGCATGAGAGGTCCAGCACAAGTAAGAGTTCCTTGTTATAGCATGCGAGGAGGAGAGCCATGAAGGGAGCACGATTTTGAATTCTAAGGGAAGTGAGTGTTTGGAGAAGAAGTGAGTGGTTGACAGTGTCAAACGCAGAGAATAGAACGATGAGAATGGAGTAGTGGCCCTTGGATTTTGCATTTAGTAAATCATTGGTGACTTTGGTGAGGGCGGTCTCAGTAGAATGATTAGAACGTGAACTGGAAGGGATCTATTAAGGCATTCACAGAGATATGGCTTGTGTGTCCTTAGTGGGTGTGCTTTTCTAGGAATTTGAATGTGAGGACAGAGGGGTCTAGAAGGGTTTTATGAGTAATGGGGTTACAACCGCATGCTTGAACATTGATGGGCCAATGATTGCTGATAGGGAGAGGTTAAAGAGAGATGTAAGGACAGGGGTGAGGGATGAGGACAGTTGGGGGATTAGGTGGGAAGGAATAGGATCAAGGGAGCAAGTAGTAAGGTGAGACTTACATATGAGGGAGGGCAGCTGCTGTTCAGAAAGGGAACTGGGATAAGGTAGCTGACAGAGGTGGATTTGAGAGGCAAAGCCTGCATGGATATTGTCAATTTTATCCTTAAAGAACAAAGCAAATTCCTCTGTTGTGATTAGGGAAAGCCATGGGAAAGACTCCTTCCTTCAGGGATGGCCGTGTGGAGTTTGAGTCTTCTACCATCAAAAACAGTGCAAGGCAGTGCAAGGCTGCTCATCAGGTCATACATAAAAATAAAAAGTAAGCTTTATTCTAAGCATACAGCACGTCCTGCTCCAGATGTAGTAATAACATGTGGGTAATCCTCCGCCTGAGGCGCGGTGCACTGCAGACATGTAGAAAACAAGCTCCTCCCGGCCCTACATATACCGAGGGACCTCCCACAAATCCCCAGATTTCTCTGCAGTGCTGGAACTGCGAAGACATGAAGTATCACGCTCTCGCAGGCGAGCGGGGCTTTGCAGCCCGAGGCCCTGCGGGACTATTTCCACCCGTCCTCTTGTGAAGAATATGCCTCCCAGCCTGGGCTGCGTTGGTCGGGTGAAGGTAGGCAGCACCTAGTGTGCTTACGGAGCTAGACTCCACCGCAATCCCCCACCATAGGGTAGGCGGTCAAGGCTAATGGTGAGCCTTCAGTGGATGCCCCTCCCGCATCATTGCCCCATGCCCTGTGTAGCGGTGAACCCCGAGTGCTGGGTCACCTTCTTCCCCAGTTCCCCCCGTTAGTGGGGGGAAAAAGAGGGGGGGGGTTGTGTGTACGTTGGCCTAACCTTGCCCTATTACACTGTATGCTTATAGCCTTTAATGGTTACCGGGGGTCAGAGCCGCACTTCAAACATTATGTTAACGTTGGCCGCAGCGCCTTTAATGTACTTTGACTTGGCGCATACGGCGGCTCTGGCGACGCTATGGCGTTTTATTACTGTCTCCTTTTCTGTCTTGTTACGCGCTTAGAGCTTCGCGCTCTCCGGGGAGGGCGTGGTCTGGTTTGGCGCGTTCCGCGTCATCTGCAGCTCTGGCCCGCCCTTCGAGGTTCGCTTGGCGCCATTTTGTCGGTCTTCCCGCGCGCGTGTGGTCACGATCCTCCTCTTCCTTGGTTACTGTAAGTGCCCTCACGGGCGCTTTCGGTTATTTGGTCTTCCTGTAGCGCATGGCTCTGACACCCTCTCTTCTCCTTATGTATTTCAGACGCCAAGATTCCAGTGGCTTCTCCCGGACTGATATATATATATCTTAACGGGTTTATATCTAAATTCTCCCACATTCCTAGCGGGTCTTGGGGCATCCAGGGTTGCTTACAGCATAAATCCCTACTGGCATATTACTTAGATTAATCACCATATGGAGGCATTTCAGAATTATGTGTCCGGAGTCCCGCGGGGACAAGACCGGCTGTGTACTGTGTGTGGACAACCCCACGCTGATGCTGACAGAGCACGGGTCTGCAGACCGTGTGCTGAACAAGTGCTGGCCCTGCAACCAGGTTTACCAGTAGCTGCACCTCGCTTCAATACTCCTGTCTCCTCGTGCTTAGATCTCACTCCAGATGAGTCGCACTCGAGCGGGGATAACCAGCAGGTGGTGCCGCGCAGGTTACCCACGGCGGAGCAGGTGATGTCTGGTTTGGCAGAGCGCTTGGGCGCTGGAAAGAAACGGTCCCTGACCGGCTGTGTACTGTGTGTGGACAACCCCACGCTGATGCTGACAGAGCACGGGTCTGCAGACCGTGTGCTGAACAAGTGCTGGCCCTGCAACCAGGTTTACCAGTAGCTGCACCTCGCTTCAATACTCCTGTCTCCCCGTGCTTAGATCTCACTCCAGATGAGTCGCACTCGAGCGGGGATAACCAGCAGGTGGTGCCGCGCAGGTTACCCACGGCGGAGCAGGTGATGTCTGGTTTGGCAGAGCGCTTGGGCGCTGGAAAGAAACGTTCCCTGACGCCCCCTGGTTCTAGGTTTCCCACTGAAACTGAGGAGTCTGCTGCTATGCAGGACCTTGATCCTTCTGATGAAGGTGAACTGTTCTCAGGTTCCGGTTCCTCAGATGAGATGTCTTGGAGCCGTGACAGTTCTGGCCCTGGTTCTTGGGGCCTGTGTGACACTGATGAGTTACTTATAAAGATCTTTGAAGCACTGTCCATCTCTCCTCCGGGAGAGTCTCCCAAGCCCAAGAGGGAGAGTTTCCACACGGCGACGCCACGCCTGGAATTTCTGGAACAGGATCATTTCCAGACTCTTATATCTAAGGAATGGGAATCACCTTGTAAACTTACAGGGGTTCCGGGGGTCTGGGACTGGAAATACCCTTTTCCCCCTGATTTGGTTGATCGATGGTCAGTACCCCCCGAGGTGGATGCGCCTATTATTGGGGTTGCTAACCCTCCCTTCATGGCAGCTTCTACTCATCGTACCCTTCGGGATGCTGAGGACCGGCGCATTGACAGATTGGCTTCCCACGCCTTTTTGTGTGCAGGGACGGCTCTGCGCCCGGTCTGGGCTGCGGCCGTCACCGCAGTGGCCGCCAGGACCCTTCTTAGGAAGATACTTGACCAACAGCCGGAGGATCTCCCTTGGGAGGTCTTTAATGCACTGTCTAATTGCGATGTTTTTGTGAGGTTTATTCTCTCAGCGATGGATGACACTATTAAAATGTGTGCTAGAACCTCGGTTCTTGTGGTGGCTATCCGCCGCCTGCTTTGGCTGCGACAGTGGGGGGCTGACTATGATACTAAAAAGGCTCTTACTGGTCTTCCTTTTAGAGGATGACGCTTATTCGGGGCCCGGTTGGACCTTTTTGGAAGAAAGGGTAAGGCACCCTCGCGCAGAAGGCCGTCCTGGCCGCCCAGGGGCAGGGTTACCCCTCCCCCTCCCTACGTTAGTGTCAAGCGAGAACCAGAAGTGTGCTTCCAACTTTTTGGAGTGGAGGCCCGCCCCAGGGGGGGGGGCAGGCAACGCCCTGGGACCTCCGGCAGGGCGAAGTCCAAATCTGCCAAAACCATGCAAGCATGAAGGGACGCCCTTGCCCTGTTGGGCGAGGGGGCTGCCGCAGCACTTGGCTCCTATCGCAGGGCGCCATGCTTCGTTAAGGCTGTTACAGGAGATAGTCCCCCTGGATGCAGAATGGAGTTTGCTGGTCGGTCCCTTTCTGAGGTTGTCAGGGTTCTTCTAGTCCCTGCTTTCCCTTCGGGAGTTGAGGCAGGCTGAGTCTGGCGTGCAGGGTCTGGGCTCTCTTACAGGTTGGCCCTTGACTTGTGATTGTATCCACATACCTTTTCCCTCTGGGATGAAGCAGTCTGACCCGGGGGGACATTCTGGACCTAGCATTTACTTTTTCACAGGCAGCTCCTACATGGTATTTACCTGTTGGGCCGCAGGAGCTCTTGTCCAGTGGACCTCTTGATGCCTGTGAGGATCTATATTCCTTTTTAGCCCCCTGTGCCTTCAGGACACCAAGGCCATTTCCAGACAGTATTGCAGGACCAACTCTGCGGATTGGGGTCTTGTCTCGGGTCCCTCTCCTGCTCCCAGACGGCTCACCAAGGTGAGTATGGGAGTGTTGTCTTGAACGTGCCTCTGTGACGTCCGTGCTAGGTTCTACTTGATTGTCATTCTTTTCCAATTTTTGCATCAGGCCGTGTTGGCTATTGACTTGGGGCTCCTTGGGAGTCCTTTGGATTGGTGCTCAGGCACATCTCTTACTTAGTGTACCCCGGTTCGGTATCTCCCTACGGGGTGGCATTTAGATGGGTTCATGTTTAAACCTTCCCTTCGGCTATGTGTGGCCTTGGTATGGTAGGGGCCTTGCCCTCCTTTTTGTCACGCTACCTTCACCTTGCAGCTGGTGGGCCTGTTGGTGGCGGCCCAGATGCTTTCCTTTATTCTCAGGTGCCCTTGGGGCCTGCGACACCTTAGGTTACTTATCCTGGACGGGGTCCCAACACCCCTGGAACTAGCTCAGTACGCCCCCCCCCCCTTGTTACGGGGGTTCCTTTTTGGAGTTTGTAAATTCAAGGAAGGTGTCAGGGACCTTCCTTTTTGCTTTTCCTGTAAATGGTCACCATGGGGACCAAGTCTGGCAGGTTGTCTAGGGGGTTTTTATTTCTTCTGAAATCCCCCGTGGTTCCAAAGGGGGTCCCCTTTAGGGGGTCCGTTTCTCATACTGTTTTTCGGTTATCACATTGAGCCTTTTGCGGGCTCTAAATTGCTGGACTACTCCTCTTCAGGACTTGTCTTTTTTGGGGACTCTCGGTCAGTCTGAAGGAAGTGGCCTGTCCTTTCTTATCTGTGAAGGTCTCGGAACAGGTTGACCCTTTCAGGAAGGGTCTGGTTCTGATCTAAGTGGGGGTTTACATTCCTTGCACTTCATTGGTATTGGCTTGTTGGCTGTCCTACTGTGCTAGGAGGGTCTATTCTAGTGTCTCACTGTGCCCCTACTGGTGTGGCCCTGTGGGGCCCCGTTGCTATTACAGGGTTGCTATCCTGGGTTATTGTCCTGGGTTATTGTCCCAAACCTCGCTGGCCTGGGTCATGGGGGCCTAGTATTGCTTTCCGTCAGGACATTATACTCTATAGGTCTTAACCTTTTTCACCCTGCTAGGTGGGGTTCTGCACAAGTTTGCTGTAGCAAGGGTGAACCGTTACGCTGGGGGCCCTGGGTGGCCCAGTGGGGCATGGTTCGCTGATTCTGCTGAAGACAGTCGTACTGTATGCCCTCTCACGAGGGCTGTTCTGCCTATTCAGGCTCCTTACTACGTTGCCCCTATCTACAGGCCTTTTTAGGCGATTGGACGGTTTGCTCTTCACCCCATTGGAGATGGTTATCTCGGGGTGTCTTTTCTCTATTGGAGGACTAGGCCTAGCTCCCTCCTCTTCTTCTTCTCCCTTCTCTGCCGGCTATGTTGGCTCTCTCTCCTGCGGGATGTTGCCTGATCCCTGGGTCCTAGAGTTATTACAGCATGGTTTGAGTTGGCTCCCCAACTCAGTTCTCTGAGGGTTGTCAGGGCTCGCCCTGTTCGCCTACTGTAGAAGTCTAGTTCTGTCTCCTGTGTGGAGCATTCCTCATGGGTTGCTCAGGTGCATTCCCCAGGGACCTTCTAAGCTCCCTTTTGGGGGGGTTACTTATCCTGATGCTCTGCTAAGAGTTCCTTGAGTCTTATTCAGGTTCTTGTCTGAACTGTTCCTTCCCTCACATCCCTCTTCTGGGGAGGTTGCTTCAGTCAGAAGAGTGCCATAGGGGATGGCTCTGTTAGCGGTCCTAGTCATTATATATATATATATATATATATATATATATATATATATATATGTGTTTATATATCTGTACACCATTAGGTGAGGGTGTTTCGCCTTACACCGAATCCAGGCGGAGTTTTTATTCTCCTTTATTCCAGATCCTCCGGCCTCTGGGCTAGTGTCTTGTTTACTCTGAGCTTAAGGGATCTGTATCCCTCTACAGGCGTTGGAGATTCCTGGACTGTTTCCCTGTCCCTGGTTGGGATTATGCCCCTTGGGGCTTATAGGTGTCTCCATCCTTATGTAACAGGATTTGATTGCTTCCATGGGTGTAGGAGCCCTTTGGATTGGTCTTGCTTGGTTGGTTTTGTCCTTCTGGGCCTAAAATTAACGTTTCGGCTCTTGCTGAGCCTTGTTAGCGTTGTTTTTCAGTATTCCCACCGGTCTCACCTGAGACCAGGGTTCATATTCCCCGACGGGGAGGGTTCTAAGGTTGCCATGGCTACCCTTTCTTTGCAGTAGCATGGTTAGGCGTTATTCTGGCCTACTCGTTTAGGGAAGATTCATTCTTCTCTCTTGGTTTTTGTTCTCTTTCTACTTGTGCTTGGCTCGGGCCTTTCAGCACTCGGTTCTGTTGAGCAAGCTGACTAGTTCGCTGCCTTGTAAGGTTTCATAAGTTTGAGTTAGAGCATTTGCTCACGTTGCTCCTGGTAGCAAGGTTGCGGGTGACAGCGCTATTACTGTTGGCTGTGCCTTTTCTCATGGGGATCCCACCCTACTTTATGGACACTGCTATTGGATGTCCCACATGTTATTACTACATCTGGAGCAGGACGTGCTGTATGCTTAGAATAATACAATTCTGTGAAGTACTCACCTGTAGAATTGGTATTATACGTATACAGCACGTCCTGCTCCACCCCACCCTGGTTTCACTTGGTTCTGGATCCCCTGTATGGTGGTTAATATCTTTGATATTATTGCCAGTCTCTGGGTGGTTGGTTTTCTCCTGGCTTCTCCTTCTCACTGCTTTTCAATGCTGGGGATTTGTGGGAGGTCCCTCGGTATATGTAGGGCCGGGAGGAGCTTGTTTTCTACATGTCTGCAGTGCACGGCGCCTCAGGCGGAGGATTACCCACATGTTATTACTACATCTGGAGCAGGACGTGCTGTATGCGTATAATACCAATTCTACAGGTGAGTACTTCACAGAATTGTATTTTTTTCAAATATTGTTGGGGGATCAACTTCACCACATCCACAGAACAATTCCTTCAAGACTTCAATGTGGGCAAGTTGATTTCTGAAGATGTAATCTCTCAATAAAACTACTGGTCACTGAACCAGGCTTTCTCTTTGAAGGATAATCAATAAAAGGAGGAGAGGAGATGGTAACAATATTTCCTGAGTCCTGCATATCCCTGTATGGAATTATAGGAAAAGTATTTTAGAGTAAGTACTAAAAGAGGCACATTTGACTTCTACTCATTACTCATAGGGAAGACCTTTTTGCTTCTCATAAGTAGGAGGAGAAAAGCCCCCCCCCCCACCCTTTAGCTTTACAGGGAAGGAGTCCACTCTCCTGTATAGAAAAACACCAAAATGCTGTATTACTGGGCTGAGCACCTTACTCTACCCTTGCTTCAACTCCGACCTGTTTGGTGTTCCCAGGAAGGATAGCAAAGTCAAGTCTATTTTAAGCTATTGTTCCAGGTTTAACGATAAACTAGAGATTTTTATCTGCTTGTTGAATCATTTCAGATTGGAAGTCAACCATCCTCCCTGGTACCAGCCAGGCCTATCCTTTCTGGGGGTAGAGCTCAACATGGAAGTAGCCAGGATGTTTCTGCCTCAGACTGTTTGAGAAGGGCCTGGTACAGAGATATTTTATCTGGCTGTGGATACGCAATGGAGGCTCCCTCTACCCTCAGCCCTACGGAGTTAGTTAAAAATTATATAAACACTTGTTTTTCAGACTGACACTGGTGGAGGGTGGGCAGTGTTTAGTCATGTGGCATGCAGCTATGGTATGCAGCTATATATGTGTGTATATTGCTGAATGTACCATTTAGTGTAAAAAAAATATTCCATGTAGGTATTCTCTAAGATCTGTGGTGTATTTTCTCTTGCTAACTAGATAGTTATGCTGTGTAAAACAACAAAAATATAAAATAAAATGTACATAATGTCATTTGTTTTTTCTTTAGTCCCTGTTGCTGACATAAAGGCGGTGCTCACAGGGAAGGACTGTCCTCATATGAAGGAGAAAAGTGCACTGAAGCAGAACAAGGTTTATTTATTTATTTTTTTATAATCTCAAATCATGTTACACACATACAAATGTGTTATAAATGGTTAATGTGTTAGTATTCTTAGTATACAGTACGTCCTGCTGCAGATATGAATCATTACACTTGGGTATTACTCCGCCAGATGGCGCTGGACTGCAGAGACTGCAAAATTGGCTCTCAAATACCTAGGGACCTCACACAAATCCACAGATTTTCTCTGCAGTCTGGACTATTCCCACCCGTTCCGTTATTAATGTGCCTCCCAGCCTTGGCTGCGCTGGTCTGGGTGATGGTAGGCGGCACCGCTGTCAGGTGCTTAGGAGCGCTGCTCCACCGCAATCCCCCACCAAAGGGTAGGCGGTATAGGCATATGGTGAGCCTCTATGGGATGCCCCTCCCGCCCCTATTGCCCCTGTCTATCGGTGGGTCCTATGTTAAGTGGACGCCGCCCTCCCTCACTCTCCCTAGTACCCCTTCTGGGGGGGGGGGGGGGTGTATGCCTTGGTGCTTCACTGTATTATGTGCTTCTTTTTGGTGTCAGTCTCCGCCATTCAGATGTCACTCTTTTCCCTATGGAGGCTGATGAGTTCTTGGAGCTGTCTGGTTATACCCCCTTGGAAGAAGGGGAGTCATCTGATGAGAGGCCCAGGGGTCATGATGAATCTGGCTCTGACCCCTGGGCCCGAGATGATACTGATAGGCTGTTGGCTCAGATTTTTGAGGTACTGTCTCTCTCTCCCCTGGTTGCGGCCCTCAGGCAGCAGGGGGAATTGTTTCATACTGCTAAGCCACGTTTTGAGTTTCCTGAGCAAGCCCATTTTAATAACCTCGTGCTCAAGGAATGGGAGCGTCCTGGAGTCCCTAAGAGTTGGGATAAGAGGTATCCCTTTCCTGCTGATGTGGTGAAGCATTGGTCATCCCCTCCAGAGGTGGATGCCCCAGTTCTAGAGTTATCTACCACCTCTGTCATGCATTCCCCTGACTCTACTACGCTGGGGATAGTGAGGACCAGCGTATTGATCAGCTGGCGTCCCATGCCTTTGCTTGTGTGGGGACGGCGCTGCGCCCGGTCTGTGCCTCTGCCATTACAGCTGTGGCTATTAGGACCCTGCTTAGAGGTGTCTTAGAGGGTGCTCCTGATGATGTGTCTAGTGAGGAGTTTAATGCACTCTCACTGTTAGGTCTTGGCTGCGCCAGTGGGCTGCTGACAACGCTGCCAAGAAAGCTCTCACTGGTTTTCCCTTCAAAGGACTACGCCTGTTTGGGGACCGCCTGGACCTGTTTGCTAAGGGAGGCAGGTTACCCCAGCCCAGGTGGCAGTCTCGGCCCTTTTGGGGGCCAGGGCTCCTTTTCTTCCCCCTACCGTGGAGCCAGACAGGGGAGGGGGCCGAGGAGATTTCTGGGGTTGGGGCAGAGGACGTGGACGCCCTGGCTCATCCTGGGGCTCCAAGGCCAAGTCTTCTCCCAAGCCCCCTCAGGCATGAAGGGGCGACCTCACCCATCCGGGTGGGGGGACGGCTTCAGCATTTTGCTCACGTCTGGAGGCTTCATGTCTCAGACCGGTGGATTCAAGAGGTAGTGTCCTCCGGTTACAAGATTCATCAGATCCCGGATGTCTCAGGACCTCATGTCAGCTCAGGCTCTAATTCTGGCGGTGCAAAGCCTTTTGGAGCTGGGGTCATCTGTCAGGTCCCCTTACGAGAAAGGGGCAAGGGGTTCTATTCCAACCTTTTTATTGTGCCCAAAAGAGATGGTTCAGTCAGACCCATCCTGGACTTGAAGATCTTCAACAAATTTGTCAGGTGCAGGCGCTTTCGCATGGAAACTTTGTGCTCTGCTATCAGTTCCCTGCGTCCAGGGGATTTCATGACCTCTGTGGACATCAAGGATGCTTACCTTCATATTCCTGTTTTTCCAGGTCATCAAAGATTCCTCAGGTTCACTCTGGAGGATCAGCACTACCAATTTGTGGCATTGCCCTTCGGTCTCACCTCAACTCCCAGAGTATTCACCAAGGTGCTGGCAGGGGTGATGGCTCTGCTCAGGGCTCAGGGCATTCGCGTGCTGCCATATTTGGACGACATTCTCATAACTTCTCAGTCCCTCCGACAGGCAGAGCTGGATACTCAGCGGGTAGTGTCCACACTGGAGTCATTCGGCTGGGTGATCAACCATCCCAAGTCTTCCCCATCTCCCTCCTTGGAATGAATCTGGATACAGTTCAGGCAAGGATATTCTAAGTGTGCCATACACTCCACTTCGATCTTCATGACATGTGAGTAATCTCCAGTAGAGGGTGAACTTCTGCAGAGATGAATATGCAAAAAAAGAATAAATTGCCCCTTTTTGAGCCTCCCAGCTTAGGCTGCGGGTCCTGGTGAGGGTAGGAGCACCCTATGGGTGCAGAAGGAGCCTTGCTCCACCGTGAGGCCTCATTATGGGGTAGGCGGTTATCCAGGTTTTTGTTGATCCTGGTGCGGGATGCCCCATCCCTACATGCCTGTGGCCTTATTATGGCCGGGTTCCCACCCCCCCTTCCGGGTCCCTTACTTCCCTCGGGGGGGGGGGGGGGGGGGCTAGCGGGCCATCATCCTCGGCCTCTCCCTTTTCATTTATTAAGATTTATATATGAGTGTATGTGTGTTGGTGTTTCACTTTACTTTGTGTTGTGTGAGTGTGGATCTCCTGGAAGTATCCCTGGATGAATTGGTGCATGGTGCTTTACTAGCCCGTGGTAGCTTTCCTGTTAGCCTGGGGAGCTTCTCTCCCTCAGGCTGTGTTAAGAAAAGGGGGCTGGGTGGGGCCGGGCGCTCGGCGCGGCCGCGGTAGCCCTGCCCCCTCGTTCGGCGCGTTTTGCGGGGGCTTCACTGGCCAGATCCGCGCTGCTGCGAGGGGGGTGGGGCCGGAAAAGCGCGCCTTCGGCGCTGGCCCGCCCCCCTTCTCTTCCTGCTTCTCGGCTTCTCCTCAGATTGGGGGCCATTTTTGCTGCCTTGCTGCGGTTGCTACTGCCGTTCTTGGGGACTGGTAGGGGCCTGTTGGCCACCTCTTTGTCACTTGGGGGTTCCTCTCTGGTGGGTGGGGGGGGGCCCTGTGGTGCTGTTTTTTTGTATATATATATTTTACTGTATAGTAATATATATATATATATATATATATATATATATATATATATATTTATATATTATTATATATATATATAATTTACTGTATAGTAATTGATATGCCTTATTGTATGTTGCAGATTGCTTCATTATTGTGCATGTTAAGGGGTTCCTCCTGGTCCTGGGGTCCCTAGTGTAAATTTGATCACCTCAAATCCTCCCACCGGGACTTTTAAGGGGCATCCCGGGTTGCTTAGGCGTAAATGCAGGATACTGGGCTCGGGCTCCCTCTGGGACAATCCGGGCCATGTGTGGGGTATCCCTGACGGGGGAGAATGTGCTGATCTGTATACCATGTGCACAAAAGGCCATAACGCGGCAGTCTGGTACCCTTCTGGGTCGGCTCCTCCCGCTTCATCGCCTTCCCCTCCCCGCCTTATCCGTACCCCAAGTGACATTGGTGCCAGCGGGGAGTCGCACTCTGATGTTTGTGCTAGGTTGGCCAGCATCGAGAAATTTATTGGTAGCATGGTGGGCAAGAAGGCCCAGGCTAAAAAGAGACATTTGTCGTCGGCCCAGCCCTTGTGGGATGTTGACGATGATTCCATTGATTTGTCGGATTATTCCCCATTAGTGGAGGGGGAATTGTATGAGGAAACGGAGACTGACTATGTACAGTCTGGTGATGCTGATGTCGGGCAGGCGCTGGGGGATGCCGTCGTTACCGCCACTGTTTTGTCACATCTATTAGAGGTGTTGGATAGTGACCCGCCTGAGGCGACTCCTCTCAAGAAGGGAGAATTTTTTGGGGGCCCGCAAGCCCCGTCTAGAATTCCCTACCCAGGGTCACTTTGATGCGTTGATCCTGAAAGAATGGGAAAGGCCCAGTTGGCTTCCTGGTGCTCCTCAGGGATGGGATAAGAAATTTTCCCGGTGGAGGTGGTTAAGCGATGGTCTTCGCCGCCCGAGGTCAATGCGCCAGTTTTGGGTTTCACCAACTCTTCTGTGCTGAACACCCCTGACGCCACTTCCCTTAAGGATGGCGAGGACAAGCGCCTTGATCAGATGGTGTAAGTTGCAAATGAAAACCAGCACTCCATGTGTGCATAGGATAGGTAGGGTTGTAATTGCACACAAAAATTACATACAGGAACAGTAAGTCAACAAGTCCAACGTTTCGGGGGTTACCGCGAGCCCCCTTCATCAGGGATTACAAGAAACAAGTGGCACAAACCAGAGCATCATTAAATATGCATACATAACCAATGGCAGGCATGGAAAAAGCCCGCCTGACGTCATAGTGACGTCACATCGTATTGCTGACAGCTCTAAAGAATTAAATGGTGAAGAATACAAGATACAAAGACATTAATGAAAAATAATGAGATACTCACCCCCGGGGTGCCCTCCAGATGAAAACCGCAGTCATGGCTGCAGCCTGATGCAGGCTGCAGCGTTAAAACCGCCACTCGGGACAGGCCGGTTGCATAGCAACCTGCCTGTCACGATCCTCCAATCGGAGGAGGCGGAAGTGACCTCACAGTCAGGGCAGAAGTGCCCTGTACTGCGAGGTCCGCCCTTAGGTCGCCAGTAAGGCAGACAAGTGCGCAGGCTCAAACAGAGCTGTCAAAGCTCTGAAAGGGAGCCCGGCTGCGGTGATCAGTGGGAGGTTAGGTGAGTATATCAATTATGGCACAAGCATAAACATTGCTAATAAAGGCATTAGCCCGCAAACTGGCAAAGTAAACAAGCATTAAGAGAACAGGAAATAAAGAGAAAAAGAGAAAATTGCCCACAAGTTGGTGATCACCTGTGAGAACACAATTATCCACCCATGCTGCACCAAGCAGCGCAGCTATATAGAAAACGGCCATGGGTTAAAACGGAGTATACCGGCCGTAAGATCAAATGAAAATGCCCGAATGTGTAATAACAAAAAAGGATAGGTAAGAAAGCCCACAAGGCTAGTGAATTGGGCAGGGTGGAAATGTGCAGAAAAGCCCACAGGGGAGGCAGCCAGGTGTGAAATTGGGCGGATAGGCTGCTGGAGAGTGCCCAGGGATGAGGCCAGGGAAAGGGATAAGGGGAAAGAGCGGAAGAGGGGGATCAAAGTGAATACACAGAAAGGAAACCAGGAGTTGTGGTGAGGAGTAAGGAGACAGCCCTCGGGAGGACACTGTCAGGAGAATGAGGACGGGTCTGAGGAGAGGTTAGGGTGTCGGGAGGGGACCCACAGAGTGGGGGGGCTTGGGGTGAACAGCGCAGGACAAAGGATGGTCCGAACTATTTATCTCAGTTCAAGGAAGCTGTGGAAACCAAACGAGGTATTGAGTCCACGTGGTGCTACCGTGTCCATCTTGTGTATCCAGAATGTTTCTCTCTGAAGGAGAAGACGTTCCCTGTCGCCGCCTCTCTGGGGTTTAGGGACCCGGTCAATCACCATCCCTCTAAGTTCATGTACTTGGTGTCTATGCAATAAGAAATGTACCGCAACCGGTTTGTCCATGTTCATCTCACCACCGTATTGGGATTTCTCCTTCAACACCTTGATGTCACTCCTATGTTTCTGGAACCGGCGTTTAAGCGGCCCTATCGTCTTGCCGACATATACTAGACCGCATGGACATTTTAATATGTATATGCAGAACTCAGTGTTGCAGTTAAAATAGTCCCGGATCTTAAAGCGGTGGCCGGTGTGTGAAGTGTTCCCCTGTAATAAGGGAGTTGCAAATATTACAGTTGAAACACTTGTAGCATCCCAGTTTAGTTGATAGTGGCTGGGTCATCTTTCTGTATTTCTCTATCGGATCCGCTCTAACTAGTATATCCTTCAAATTGCGGCTTCTATGATACACCCTCAGGGGGGGTTTCTTCACACTCGAGGACAAGTTAGGGTCCGCTGTGAGAATATTATGATGCCTGCGGCAAATCCTTTCAATCTTTGGCGAGACCACATTGAAAGTCTGAATAAATGGGGTGCACTCGGTTTTCAACTTCTTTGTTGGTTTACTAGTAAAGATCTCTTTAGCTTTCTGGAGCGCCCTTTCAATAACCGTTGTGGGATACCCCCGTGTACGGAATTTGTCATACATCATGCGCAGCTGTTCAGTCCGAACATGTTCGTTCGAATTAATCCTGAGCACCCTCAAGAACTGGGAGATGGGTATGTTGTCAAGTAGATGCTTTGGATGGGAGCTCTCATAGCGCAGCAAGGTGTTTCTATCGGTAGGCTTGCTGAAAAGGCTAGTGGAGATGGAACGCTGGGCCCCCTTCGTGAGTGCCACATCCAAAAAGGTGACATATTCAGTGGAGATCTCAGGATTAAATTGGATAGACGGAAAGATTGAATTAATGGAGGAAATGAACTGTAGTAGAGAGGTGTGATCCCCTTTCCAAAACATTATCACGTCATCTATGTAACGACCCCGTGAGACAACGTTATCCTGAAACAGTCCTGAGGAGTATATTTCTTTTTCTTCCAGGAACCCAACAAACAGGTTAGCGAAAGATGGCGCAACTGCACTCCCCATAGCCACGCCCCTTATTTGCTGTTAGAACACATTTTCAAATTTTATAGAAATTACCATTCAGGACCAATTCTAGTCCATCCAAAATGTATTCAGTAGGGATCCCCGCCAGGTCCCGCTGTAGGAAAAAACGGGTGGCTCTAAGGCCATCCGAGTTAGGTATATTGGTGTAAAGGGATGTGATGTCCATGGTAACCATATATGTGACCTCATGTGTGGGGATACTCTGTAAT
This sequence comes from Gastrophryne carolinensis, assembly GCA_027917425.1. NCBI lineage: Eukaryota > Metazoa > Chordata > Amphibia > Anura > Microhylidae > Gastrophryne > Gastrophryne carolinensis. Next base: position 115,839,530 of record CM051243.1, read on the forward strand.
TTAAGTAGGAAATCCCCCGTATCCTTCAGGTAGGAGGGACGTTGTTTCACATAAGGTTGCAGTATTCTGTCTAGCCACTGTGCCACAGGTTGTGTTGCGGAGTTGGTGCCCGCCACTATGGGGCGGTACTTCACCGGGTTGAACCCTTTGTGAATCTTAGGTAGTCCATAAATAACTGGGATGATGGGATGTTCCATGATTAGGAACTTGGCCGTATCGCTAGATATCCAGCCATTAGAGAGTCCCATATCCACATATGACTGGACCTTGGCCTGTACCTGGTGCATGGGATTGCTTTGTAATGGGCGATAACTTTCCTTATCCCCAAGTAAGTCCTCAATGCCCTTCTTATAGTCAAGGTAATTCAACACAACAATGGCACCCCCTTTGTCGGCCGGTTTGACAATAATATGTGGGTCGGATTTGAGGCGCTTAAGTGCAGCACTTTCACCTGGAGTCAGGTTGCTGTATATTCGTTTATGTGAGGTCGCGCAGATAGTATCTGCCCTGATGGCTCGGGTATAACTTTCAATAGACCCAAACTGGCCATGGGGGGTAAATTGGCTCTTTAATCTGCATGTCATTTCTTAATATCTGGTGTCGCCTCTAAGGGCTGGTCCTTGAAGAACTGTTTGAGTTTCAGGCGTCGCTCAAACTTAAATAGTTCAATATTAAATTTGAACAAGTCAAAATTGGTCGCAGGGCAAAAAGACAGTCCCCGAGAGAGCAAGCTTACCTCTTCAGAGGAGAGTGGTCTGGATGCCAAGTTCATTACAGGGCTACCCGCCGGGTAAGTCTCTGTGTTCCGGATATGTCTGAACGTGCGGTGGTGCCTCCTCCCGCCCCTCCTGGGTCGGTGGGTTCTGTGGCCTTGTGAAAAAGGGGTTGTTGCAGTGCGCTTGTTTTGGTGGTGTGACTAGGTTCACTGTCAGACGCCAGGTCCTCGGTTGGGGGATCACTGTCCGATGATACCTGTGGTTTGTATGTGGTGCCACCACGCCTGGGATATTGTCTCTGTGGTCTTGGTGGTTCGGAAGGACGGGGTTCTTTACCCGTTAGCCAGAGGTACACACGACCGTCTCTATAATCTTGGCATTTTTTAACCCCCGAAACGTTGGACTTGTTGACTTACTGTTCCTGTATGTAATTTTCATGTGCAATTACAACCCTACCTATCCTATGCACACATGGAGTGCTGGTTTTCATTTGCAACTTATGGACTTGCGGCGTCACCGCTAACCGTGCACCCCCTGCCCTATCGTTGGTAGGTGTGCGGCGGCAAACGAATCTCTTGATCAGATGGTGTGTCGCGCATTTGCCAGCGTGGGCTCGGCCCCGCGGCCTGTTTGTGTGTCTGCCCTAGTGTCACTTGCTACCAGGTCTCTTATCAGGGACTGGCTGAATGACGCTCCGTTTGATCCGGCTAGGGCTGAGTTCACTACCCTTAAGGGATGTGAATTGTTCATGGGTTTTGTTTTGGCTGCTATGGAAGATTCTATTGTCATGTGTAGCAGGACTTCAGCCCTATTGGTGGCTATGCGCAGATTGGTTTGGCTCCAACAGTGAACCGCGGAAGCTCTTCCCTTCCTGGGTGCGCGGCTGTTTGGAGATAAATTGGATGCTGTTGCTAAGGGACGTAAGTTACCTCAGCGGCCCTTTTGGGGGGCTGACTCATTCACTCCTTCCTTTCGAGGGGCCAGAGCGGCTAGAGGTTTGGCCTTCTCGGGTGTCAGGAGCTCGGCCTGGAACAGGGGCAGAAGCCGGGCACGTCCCGCGGCTGCCTGGGGTTCCAAGCCCACCGTTAAAACCGGCTCAGCAATGAAGGGGCGCCCTCACCCGCACGGGTGGGGGGACGGCTGCGGCTCTTCTTCCAGGTCTGGGCCCGGGAGGTCACAGTCTCGGGTGCCCTCGGACCCTCAGGCTGCACAGGAGCTCCTGTTAGCAGTAAAAAAACCTTCTGGACATGGCAGTTATTTGCCCGGTGCTGCAGTTGGAGAGAGGCAGGGGTTACTACTCCAACCTTTTCACAGTTCCCAAAAAGGGAGGGTTTGGTGAGACCCATTCTAGATCTCAAGGTTCTCAACAGGTTTATCAGTTACGCATGGAGACTCTGCGCTCGGTTATCAATTCCCTTCGCCAAGGGGATTTTATGACATCCATAGACATCAAGGATGCGTATCTGCATGTTCTGATTTTTCCGGCACATCAGAGATTCCTCCGGTTTGCGATGGAGGATCAACTTTTTCAGTTTGTAGCCCTTCCCTTCGGATTGACCTCGGCGCCGAGGGCCTTCACCAAGGTCTTGGCGGGAATAATGGCTCTGCTCAGAGCTCAGGGCATTCGCATTGTGCCTTATCTGGGCGATCTGTTGATCTCAGCTTCTTCCCCCCGTCAGGCGGAGCTAGACACCCACCAGGTGATGTCGACTCTGGAGAGGTTCGGGTGGATGATCAACCGCCCCAAGTCTTTTCTCTCTCCGTCACGAGTGATTTCATTTCTGGGCATGAATCTGGATACCATTCAGGCCAGGGTGTTTCTGCCCCAGACCAAGGTGCTGATCAGCCTTCTTTGGGCCAGTCCTTGTCCCTCTATCCGACAGGGGATGACACTGGTGGGCTTGATGGTGTCCTCCTTTGAGGCGGTACCGTTTGCACAGTTTCGCATGAGATCTCTTCAACTTTACCTATTGACGCATTGGGACAGGTGTCCGCAGTCATTGGATCAACCTTTCAGGATGTCTCCCAGGGTTTGGCAGTCTCTTCGGTGGTGGCTGGACGCGAGCAACCTGTTGAAGGGCAGATCCTTTCTGGTTCCTTGTTGGGAGACGGTCACCACGTTACCTGTCGGGCTGGGGAGATTATTGGAAAAGTCATCAGTTCAGCGGGGTGTGAGGTCCTCAGGAGGCTCACACCCCCATCAATGTCTTGGAGCTCAGAGCCATCCGACTGGTTCTGGCATGGCTGACCTCACATTTACAGGGTCTACCGGTTCAGGTTCGTTCAGACAACCGAACGGCGGTAGCTTACCTCAATCACCAAGGAGGGACTCGCAGCAGGAGTGCCCTCAGGGAAGTCTCTCTAATCCTGCACTGGGCGGAGAGTAATGTTCCTTGCGTTTCGGCAGTCTACATTCCGGGAGTGGAGAACACGGAGGCGGATTCCCTGAGCAGGGGATCCTCTTGCCAAGGAGAGTGGTCTCTCAACCCAGAGGTTTTTCTGGATCTTTGCCGCAAGTGGGGGACTCCGGAGGTGGATCTCTGCCTCGAGGCACAATCACAAACTTCCGGCCTTTGTGTCTCTTTCTCAGGATCCTCTATCTCTGGCAGTGGATGCCTTGTCCCTTGCTTGGAAGGATCTGGGTTTTATGTACCTGTTTCCGCCCGTCTCCATGCTGGGCAAGGTTGTTCGCAAACTGAAGGGGCACCAGCAATTCTGGTGGCTCCAAGGTGGCCAAGAAAGGTTTGGTACGCAGACGTTGTAAGGCTGGCCGTAGATCAATACCGGCTTCCCATGTTGCCGGATCTGTTATCTCAGGGTCTACTACTTTACCCCAATTTACAAATGCTGGCTTTGACGGCTTGGCTGCTGAAACCTTCATTCTAAAGGAGGAAGGCTTGTCTGCGGCCGTTATTCAGACTTTGATTAGAGCTAGGAAGCGGTCCTCTTCTGGCATTTACTATAGGACTTGGAGGTCCTATATTTATTGGTGTGGGGCTAGGGCCTTGCCTTGTAGGGTGTTTTCGATTCCTAGGATATTGGAGTTTTTCAGCATCATCTGGATCTTGGGTTCCAGCTTAGTACTTTGAAAGGACAGGTTTCTGCTTTGTCGGTCTCTGCCTTCCACCTCAATCAGGATATTGTTCTCCCTTCCATGTGTCCTAAGCCTAACAATGACAAGGAGTGGGTTCTGCACAATTTGGATGTCGTTCGCTGTGTGAAGTTCTATTTGGTGACTACTTCTTTTTTCCGCAAGACGGATGCTTTTTTCGTGGTGCCCTGCGGGCCCAGGAAAGGATTGGCGTCCGCCGAGTCTACCATTAGTAAATGGATTCGTCAGGCCGTTGTTGGGGCCTATTCTGCTAAGGGGAGGACTCCCCCTTTTAGGGTCACGGCGCACTCTACTCGTGCTGTTGGTGCATCCTGGGCTTTTCAGCACCAGGCTTCGGTTGAACAAGTTTGTAAGGCTGCTACTTGGTCTTCCGCTCGTACTTTTTCCAAGTTTTACAAGGTTGATGTGCGGGCTTCAGCGAATGCTGTTTTTGGCCGCAAGGTTCTGCAAGCTGCAGTGGTTTGAGTTGGTACATTCTTTACTGTTTCTGGTTCCCACCCATGACGGACACTGCTATTGGATGTCCCACATGTCATGAAGATCGAAGTGGAGTGTATGGCACACTTAGAATAATACCGTTTTGTGAGTACTCACCTTTAAAACGGGTATTATGAGTGTGCCATATGCCTCACTTCGCCCCACCCCTTTTTTCAGGTATTCTGGAGTTTTTATTTGGTGAACCATTGGTTTTGATTGTTAAGGTTATAATTGGTTCTTCCTGGTCCCCTTACTGCTTTTTTACACTGGGAAATTGGTGGGAGGTCCCGGGTATATATGGCCGGGAGGGGTTTTCTTTTTTTGCATATTCATCTCTGCAGAAGTTCGCCCTCTACTGGAGATTACCCACATGTCATGAAGATCGAAGTGGAGTCTATGGCACGTACCCGTTTTAAAGGTGAGTACTCACAAAACGGTATTTTTTCTTCCTCAGCAGAAGGTGGACAGTCTACTGGTGCAGGTTCAGTCCCTGCTCTCTTGCCCTCATCCCTCCATCAGGCAGGAAATACAGCTGGTGGGCCTGATGTTGTCGTGCTTCGAGGTGGTTCCTTAAGCACAGTTTCACATGAGGCCTCTGCAACTCCACCTTTTGTCAGTATGGGACAAGGATCCCGCGTCCCTGGACCAGGTCCTTGTTCTATCCCCCCTAGTCAGGCGGTCCCTCTCGTGGTGGCTGGACTCCAGGAACCTGTTGGTGGGCAGATCCTTTCTGGTCCCCTGCTGGGAGACAGTCACCACGGATGCCAGTCTGACGGGTTGGGGGGGGCTCTTGGAAGTCCCTCCAGTTCCAAGAACGGTGGGGCCCTCGGGAGGCCCACACACCCATCAACATTCTGGAACTAAGGCCGATCAGGTTGGTGCTGGCTCACTTGACCCACTACCTTCGGGGTCGGCCTGTTCAGGTACGCTCGAACAAACAGACAGCAGTTGCCTACATCAATCATCAGGGGGGGACCCGGAGCAAGGGGGTCCTCAAGGAAGTGTCTCTGATCCTGTCCTGGGCGGAGGACAATGTTCCCTGCATCTCAGCTGTGTACATTCCGGGGGTGGAGAATTTGCAGGCAGACTCGCTGAGCAGGGGGACCTCTCGCCTGGAAGAATGGTCCCTCTGCGAGAGGGTGTTTCACACTCTGTGTCACCATTGGGGCCAACCAGATGTGGATCTGTTTGCGTCCCGTCACAACCACAAGCTCCCGGCCTTTGTCTCCCTGTCCCAGCACCCTCTGGCCTTGGCAACAGATGCTCTAGCAATGTCATGGCGGGATTTTCAGCTCCTGTATGTCTTTCCCCCATTTCCCCTGTTGGGCAGGGTTCTGCGCAAGATAGCTCAGGAGGGGGTACCAGCTATCCTGGTGGCTCCCAGGTGGCCAAGAAGAGTGTGGTTCGCAGACGTGGTGCAGCTGGCAGTAGATCAGTACGCTCTGACCAGGGTGCCAGACCTGCTCACTCAGGGTCATCTACGCCATCCCAGTTTACAAACTCTGGCTTTGACGGCCTGGCTGCTGAAACCTCCATCTTGATGGAAAAGGGACTGTCTGGATAAAGGCTAGAAAAAAGTCTTCTTCCTCCATTTACTATAGGGTTTGGCGTGCCTACATTGACTGGTGTGAGTCTAGGTCTCTTCCTTGTCTTGTGTTCTCTATTCCCAGGATCCTGGAGTTCCTGCAGCATGGATTGGAGCTGGGGCTCCAACTCAGTACTCTGAAGGGTCATGTCTCTGCCCTGGCTGTTTTCTTCCAGAGGTCCTTTGCCTGGCATTCTCTGATCAGGACCTTTTTCCAGGAGGTTACTCATGTGTGTCCCCCACGTAAGCCTATGTCGCCTGTTTGGGATTTGAACTTGGTCTTGTCTGCTTTGCAGGGGGCTCCCTTTGAACCTGTGCATTCTTACTCTCAAGGTTATCTTTTTGGTGGCTATCACTTCTGTTAGGCGTGTTTCTGAGTTGGCGGCGCTTTCCATCCAGCCCCCCTACTTTGAGAGACACCAGGACAAGGTGGTGTTTTGACAAGGTCGTGTCTGCCTTTCATCTGAATCAGGACATTGTTCTTCCTTCCTTGTGCCCTAATCCTAGTAATGCTAAGGAGAGGGTTTTGCATTCCTTGGATGTGGTTAGGTGCCTGAAGTACTATCTGGTGGCTACTGCACCTTTCAGGAAAACTGATGCTCTTTTTGTGGTCCCTTCTGGTCCTAGGAAGGGTTTGGCTCCTGCTAAATCTACTATCAGCAAATGGATCTGTCAGGCTGTGATTCAGGCCTATTCTGTTAAGGGGAAGAATCCTCCCTTCCACCTTACTGCTCATTCCACTTGTGCTATTGGGGCCTCTTGGGCTTTTCAGCACCAGGCTTCTGTTGAACAAGTTTGCAAGGCCGCTACTTGGTCTTCTGTTCATACTTTTTCAAAGTTTTACAAGGTTGATGTTAGGGCCTCAGCTGGCGCTGCTTTTGGCCGCAAGGTTCTGCAGGCGGCAGTGGTCTGACCTGTCTGTTGTTACCTTTGGGGATCCCACCCTACTTTATGGACACTGCTATTGGATGTCCCAAGTGTAATGATTCTTATCTGGAGCAGGACGTCCTGTATACTAAGAATAATACAATTCTGTGATTACTCACTTGTAGAATTGATATGAGTATACAGTACGTCCTGCTCCACCCCACCCTTGGTTTTGCATTATCTTTGGATCCTCTGTATGGTGATTGTTATCATTGTTTATGGTTACTGGTTGGTTCTGTTATCTTTCTCCCGGCTTCTCGTTCACTGCTTTTCAATGCTGGGGATTTGTGGGAGGTCCCTGGGTATTTGAGGGGCCGGGAGGAGCCAATTTCGCGGTCTCTGCAGTCCAGCGCCATCTGGCGGAGTAATACCCAAGTGTAATGATTCTTATCTGGAGCAGGACGTACTGTATACTCATAATATCAATTCTACAGGTGAGTAATCACAGAATTTTTTTACTTTACTTTGCTTCTTTTATGTTTTTCCTCATTCAGATTTTCCAAGTTGCTATGGCTGATCCATTCACCTGGAATGCTTATTCTCCAAACCTATGTGCAAGCAACAAAACCAAGGAAAACATAGAATCCAAAAGATTTTTTTGGGGCACACCACCAGGTCATGTAAAAACAATAGATTTGATTTCACTTGTGACATTTACCAATACAACAACATCAACACACAAGACACATTAAAAACCACTGATACATGGTTTCCAGGTCTCTTGTTCCATAAAGCTAAATACTTTTAGAATCTTTTGGATTCTATGTTTACCTTGGTTTTGTCGCTTGCACATATATTTCTTAGAATCCAAGGCGCACCCACCTGGGGAAATCATTGCAGTATAGCATATTGAGTGGTGCCCCTATAGTCTTGTCTTAATATTCTCCAAACCTGTTGCTTTGCTGATCTGGACAGCATGAGGGGATTTGGACAACGCAGTCACATTGCAAGGGAAAATGCTGCCCATTATTCTTAATGGGCCAGTTCACATATATACGATGCATATATATGTGAACTGGCCCATTTAAAAATGAGCAGCATTTTCCCTTGCGTTACTGCGTTGTCCAACTCTGCACAAGTGGATAGGTGTGAATAGAGCCTTAACTATTATATTCTAAGTGTACAGCACGTCCTGCTCCAGAGAAACAGCTTACACATGGGTAATACATCCACAAGATGGCGCTGGACTCCAGAGACAGCAAAAAAGTGGCTCCTCCTGGCCCCATATATACCAGGGACCTCCCACAAATTCCCCAGATCTTCTCTGCAGTCTGGGCTGCGATGACAAGAAGATGGCTCTACTTGCAGGTGAGCGGGGCTTATTAGCCTTCTGCCCTGTAGGGCTATTCCCACCCGTTCCTTTTTCCTGCCTCCCAGCTTTGGCTGCACTGGTCGGGTGATGGTAGGCAGCACCGCTGTCAGGTGCTAAGGAGCGATGCTCCAACCGCAATCCCCCACCGAAGGGTAAAGGGTAGGCGGTATAGGCCCATGGTGAGCCTTATGGGATGCCCCTCGCCCCCTGTCCCATCAGTTGGCTCCTGTTAGGCTGGCCGCTGCCTTCCCTCGCTCTCCCTGGTAGATCTGGGGGGGGGGGGTGTATTCTTCACTATGTATGCCTATTGCCTTATGTGTATCCCTTGTCCCTTGGGTACTTGGTTGCACTGGGTACTTTTGCCGCTGCCACACGCTTGTACTACGCTCTGTGCTGCGTGGCTGGCATCTACCTACCGCGGTCCGTAAGTGCCCCTGCGGGCTGGTTTATTTTTGTATTGCATGTAGCTTACGGGATCTCTTTGCTTATGTCTTGCAGGCGGGTCAAACTTTTTCGTGGTTTCTCCCGGTCCTATCCCCTCTATTTAGTTTTAACTACTTATTAGAGGCCTATTGTTTCTCATTACCTCCCACTTCCCTAGCAGGTTATTGGGGCATCCCGGGTTGCTTTTAATAGCGTCAATCCCAATTGGCCTGTTGTGCCGCGATAATCGCCATATGGAGGCTTCTCAGTATAATGTGCTCAGGGTTCCTTCGGGACAAGCCCGGCTGTGTGTGCTGTGGGGGGTGTCCCCTATAAGTGATGATGTGCGGGTTTGTGTACCCTGCGCCCAGCAGGTGCTTGCCTTGCAGTCTGGGCTGTCTGTTTCTGTGCCTGGTGGTGCGCCTCCTCTGGCTTCACCTACCCCCCCACACTTACATCTGACTCCTAGTGAGGTGCATACCAGTGGGGAGTCTCAACCTGATTTGGCTACTCAGGTGGCCAGCATTGAAAGGCAGACTGCTGGCTCTGCTCCGCGTAAGGCCCCTGCTAAGAGGCGGCATTTGGCACCTGGTGTTACTCTATTTCCTATGGAGGCTGAGGAATTTTTTTACATTGCTGGTTATACTCCCCTGGAAGAGGGGGAATTGTTTTCTGACTCGGAATCATCTAATGAGCAGCCTAAGGGTTATGCTGAATCTGGGTCTGACCCATGGGCTCCAGATGATACGGACAGGCTTTTGGCTCACATTTTTGAAGTACTCTGTATCTCTCCTCCTGCCGCGGCTCCTCAGCAGCAGGGGAAGTTTTTTCACACTGCTAAACCATGCTTGGAGTTTCCTGAACAAACTCACTTTAATAACCTCTTAAAGAGTGGGAACGGCCTAGCAGGCTCCCTGGGGTGCCGAAGATTTGGGATAAGAGGTATCCTTTTCCTGCTGAAGTGGTTAAGCGTTGGTCATCCCCCAATTCTGGGGTTGTCCAACACTTCTGTCATGCATTCTTCTGACTCTACTACCCTGAGGGATGGTGAGGACCGGCGCATTGATCAGTTGGCTTCCCATGCCTTTGCCTGTGTGGGGACTACGCTGCGTCCGGTCTGTGCCTCTGCCATCACAGCTGTGGCTATTAAAAGTCTGCTTAAGAATCTTTTAGATGGGGCTCCTGATGATGCGGGTAGTGAAGAGTATAGAGCTGTTCTGCGTTGTGAGGAATTTGTGCATATGTTCTCTCTGCCTTGGACGATACCATTAGAATGTGTGGCAGGGCTTCTGCCTTGGTGGTGGCTATATGCCGCTCGGTTTGGCTGCACCAGTGGGCACCTGACAACGCTGCTAAGAAGGCTCTCACTGGTTTTCCCTTTAAAGGACTGCGCCTCTTTGGTGATCGCCTGGACTTGTTTGCTAAGGGAGGCAAGTTACCCCAACGCAAAAGACAGTCTCGGCCCTTTTGGGGTTCAGGTTCCTTCCCTCCTACCGTGGGTCCAGAATGGGAAGTGGAGCTTCATTTGCTGGGGCCCTCAGATATTTCTGGGGCAGGGGCAGAGGACGTGGCCGCCCTGACCCCTCCTGGGGTTCCAAGCATAAGTCCTCCCCCAAGCCCCCTCAGGCATGAAGGGCGCCCTCACCCATCCGGGTGGGGGGACGGCTTCAGCTCTTTGCTCAGGTCTGGAGGCCTCATGTCTCAGACCGGTGGATTCAGGAGGTAGTGTCCTCCGGTTACAAGATAGAGTTTGCAGCCTGGCCGCCCACAAGATTCATCAGATCCCGGATAGCTCAAAACCCCCTGTTAGCTTAGGGTGCTTTTGCTTTGCTGTCCAAAACCTTCTGGAGATGGGGGTCATCTGCCAGGGGCCCTTAAGGGAAAGGGGCTATTAATACAACCTTTTCACTGTGCCCAAAAAAGATGGGTCCATCAGACGCATCCTGGACCTAAAGCTTCTCAACAAGTTTGTCAGATTCAGGCACTTTCGCATGGAGACTCTGCACTCAGCTGTAAGTTCTCTACGCCCAGGGGACTTCATGACCTCTGTGGACATCAAAGATGATTACCTTCAAATTCCTATCTTTCCAGGTCATCAGAGATTCCTCAGGTTCGCTCTGGAGGATCAGCACTACCAATTTGTGGCATTGCCCTTCGGTCTCACATTGGCTCCCTGGGTATTCACCAAGATACTGGCGGGAGTGATGGCTCTGCTGAGGTCTCGGGGCATTCGCATTCTTCCCTATTTGGATGACATTCTCATCACTTCTCAGTCCCTCCAGCTGGATACTCAGCGGGTAGTGTCCACACTGGAGTCATTCGGCTGGGTGATCAACCACCCCAAATCTTCCTTGTCTTGCTCCTTGGTGAAGCCATTTCTGGGCATGAATCTGGATACAGCTCAGGCCAAGATCTTTCTTCCTCAGCAGGTGGACAGTCTACAAGCGCAAGCTCAGTTCCTTCTGTCTTGCCCTCATCCTTCCATCAGGCAGGGAATGCAGCTGGTGGGCCTGATGGTGTCCTGCTTCGAGGCGGTTCCTTATGCTCAGTTTCACGTGAGATCTCTTCAATTCCACCTCTTGTCAGTATGGGACAGGCACCCTGTGTCCCTGGATCAGGTTTTTGTTCTGTCCCCCCTGGCCAGGCGGTCCCTTTCGTGGTAGCTGGACTCAAGGAACCTGTTGGTGGGCAGATCCTTTCTGGCCCCTTGCTGGGAGACAGTCACCACGGATGCCAGTCTGACAGGTTGGGGGGGGCTTTTGGAAATCCCTAAAGTTCCAAGGGCAGTGGGGCCCTCAACATTCTGGAACTGAGGGCGATCATGTTGGTTCTTGCCCACTTGACCCCACACCTTCGGGGTCGGGCTGTTCAGGTACACTCGGACAACCAGACGGCGGTTGCCTACATCAATCATCAGGGAGGGACCCAGAGCAAGAGGGCCCTCAAGGAAGTGTCTCTGATCCTGTCCTGGGCGGAGGACAATGTTCCCTGCATCTCAGCCGTGTACATTCCGGGGGTGGAGAATCTGGAGGCAGACTCTCTGAGCAGGGGGACTTCTCACCTGGGGGAATGGTCCCTCAGCAACAGGGTGTTTCGCTCTCTGTGTCTCCGTTGGGGTCAGGCGGATGTGGATCCGTTTGCGTCCCGTCACAATCACAAGCTTCCAGTCTTTGTCTCTCTGTCCCAGGACCCTCTGGCCTTAGCCATGGATGCTCTAACAATGTCTTGGCAGGGCTTTCAGCTACTGTATGTCTTTCCCCCATTTCCCCTGTTGGGCAGGGTTCTGTGCCAGCAATCCTGGTGGCCCCCTGTTGGCCAAGAAGAGTGTGGTTCGCAGACATCGTGCAGTTGGCAGTAGATCAGTATGCCCTGCCCAGGGTTCCAGATCTGCTCACTCAGGGGCAGCTACACCAACCCAATTTACAAACGCTGGCTTTGACGGCCTGACTGCTGAAACCCTCCATCTTGATGGAAAAGGGGCTGCCTGCCTCTGTTGTTAACACCATGATCAGGGCTAGGAAAAAGTCCTCTTCTTCCATCTACTATACGGTTTGGCATACCTATATTGACTGGTGTGAGTCTAAATCACTTCCCTGTCGTGTGTTTTCTATTCCTAGGATTCTGGAATTTCTTCAACATGGTTTGGATCTGGGTCTTCAACTCAGCACTCTGAAAGGTCATGGTTCTGCCTTGGCTATTTTCTTCCAGAGATCTTTTGCTCAGCATCATCTGGTCAAGACCTTTTCCAGGGGGTTACTCATGTGCATCCCCCACGTAAGCCTATGTTACCAGTCTGGGACTTGAACCTGGTCCTATCTGCCTGGCAGGGGTCTCCTTTTGAGCCTTTGCATGAGGCTGCTTTGTCCATTCTTACACTTAAGTTAGTCTTTTTGGTGGCTATTACTTCTGTTAGGCGTGTTTCTGAATTGGCGGCGCTTTCCATCAAACCCCCTTATATTGAGAGACGCCAGGACAAGGTGGTTTTTCGCTTTAAACCAGATTTTCTCCCTAAAGTTGTTTCTGCATTTCATCTCAATCAGGACATTGTTCTGCCTTCTCTGTGCCCTAATCCTAGTAACCCTAAGGAGAGGGTTTTACATTCTTTGGATGTGGTCAGGACTCTGAAGTTCTATTTGGTGGCTACTGAACCCTTCAGGAAGACTGATCCTCTTTTCGGGATCCCGTCTGGTCCTAAGAAGGGTCTGGCTCCAGCAAAAAATCAGCAAGTGGCTGTGATTCAGGCCTATTCTGCTAAGGGGAAAAATCCTCCCTTCCGCCTTATTGCTCATTCCTCTTGTGCTATTGGTGCCTCTTGGGCTTTTCAGCACCAGGCTTCTGTTGAACAAGTTTGCAAGGCCGCTACTTGGTCTTCTGTTCATACCTTTTCTAAGTTTTACAAGGTTGATGTTCGGGCTTCAGCTGATGCGGCTTTTGGCCGCAAAGTTCTGCAGGCGGCAGTGGTTTAAACTGCATGTTGTTACTTTTTGGGGATCCCACCCTACCTTACAGGCAATGCTATTGGATGTCCCATGTGTAAGGAGTATCTCTGGGGCAGGAAGTGCTGTATACTTAGAATAATACAATTCTGTTATTACTCACCTGTAGAATTGGTATTATACGTATACAGCACGTCCTGCTCCACCACGCCCTTGTTATCAATATTCTTAGTACCTCTGTATGGTGATTGTTATCATTGTTAAAATTGTTTGCTTATGGTTATATTTCTCCCGGCTTCTTGCTAACTGCTTTTCAATACTGGGGAATTTGTGGGAGGTCCCTGGTATATATGGGGCCGGGAGGATCCGGGAGGATCTTGTGGATGTATTACCCATGTGTAAGGAGTATCTCTGGAGCAGGGTGTACTGTATACGTATAATACCAATTCTACAGGTGAGTAATCACAGAATTGTATTTTTATTATTATTATGTGCTCCTGGTACAGCTCAGCATGTTCCTGCCTATACATTTCTTACTGCACAGTACCCATACAATTTTTTTTTTCTGTTGCAGGAGGTTTTGGAATTGGCCTTTTCAATACTTTATGACCCCGATGAGACTCTAAATTTTATTGCACCAAATAAATATGAGGTATCTATCTTTTATATGACTTAATTTAACCTGTGATTAAATGTGGACCAAAACTCGATTGGTCAATTCCCTATCGATGCTGCCTGAAGGCCTGCATTCAGATAGAAATCATACCCTTTTTGTGTTCCAATGGCAAGCTTTTATGATGGCATCACTGCTGGTACAGTAGCTACACTGTGTACCGAGCACATTACTGTGCAGCCGCTGGCCGTGCAAGCTGATAGGCTGCTCCGCAGCTGCTGTAGGATACTGGATGAGATGAGTACGCAGGTGACTTGGTTCTTTCTTTTAGCGGTGGTGATGCACAGTGGGCTGCCCCGCTTCTGCATTGGAGGAACTCCCTAGTTCCCATTTAAATAGGAAAGAAAACATGTTAAACCATTATATCTCCGATCCATCAACGTAGCCTCCTTTTGCTTTGATGTCAGCTTTGCGCCCTCTTGGCATTTTTTCAGCTTAGTGAGGTGGTGACCAGTAGGTTTCAGTGAACAGACTTGTCTTGGCAATAGTTTATTTGTGGAATTTCTTGCCCTCACAATGTGTTTGTGACTAGTTGTGTTGGGCAGAGATAGGATCGATAGCCAATTTAATACATTCTTAGGAAGCCCCTACTCAGAAACCAAAAGGAATAGGAAAAAATAAAAAGAAACCTAATCAACATTAAAGGGATTGAGCAGTTATACTTTCAAATCATTTGCTTGGCAGTTTACCTAATGCAGTGTTATTCCTATGCTGTACTCTTGCCACAGAAAGAAAGGGTAAATTCTTCTTCCTCTCTGCTGCTTCTAGTGCCTCACCCCAGATACTGACCACAAATTAAATCATGAGGCTTGTGCTAGGTTGACACCCTCTCTGATATAGTGATTCCTACTTGCTTAGTAGTGTTTGTGGCAGTAACCCCCCCCCCCCCCCCCCCAAACAGTTCCAGTCTATGTAAGGGCTATTTGACAAAGAAGAGTGGTGATGGGATGCTTCGTCAGATGGCATGGCCCCCATATTCACCTAACCCAAACATAATTGAGATGGTTGGGGATAATTTGGACCACAGAGTGAAAACTGCTTAACACCTCTAAGAACACCTTCAAGACCACTCAAGATGATTAAGAGAATGCCAAGAGTGTGCAAAGCTGTTATCAAAGAAAGGGGGGCTATGTACCAAATATTTAAAGGCTTTCTTTATTTCACAGCCCTAACACACTCATACACAATGGATGATTTTAAATGGGGAGAAAATCAGAATGATCTTGTAGCTGCGACGCAAAGGTCCTGACCTATGCTAAAGAGGGGAAACACCTGGCAGATGTAGTCAAACATAACTATCAGAAATAAATGCTTTGACCCAAATTGTATCTGCTCTTACCTCTTCTAACTCCAGCTACGTAACATTTTCCAAGTATACAGCACGTCCTGTTCCAGATAATCCTTACTCCTGGGATTGCTCTCTATTGCGCAGGGAGCGGGGCTTATCCTGCCTACGTCCCTGCAGGCCTATTCCCACCCGGCGTGTCACGTGATGGTGGTTTCGCGCTCTTTGGGGGGGGCGAGAACCGTGGGTGACGCATTCCGCGTCATAGGCCTGCGGTCCGCCCCTCTAGGTACTGCTGCTGACGCCATTTTGTGGCCCTCGTCCTTGCGGTGCTGCGACGCGGTCTGGCTGTGTTCTGATTCTCTGGGTAATCTGTCCGCTTGGTCCGTGAGTCCCTTACGGGGTTTTATATTGCTGTTACTCTGTATGCGCTGGGGATGCTGATATTGTATTTTGTTGTGTCTTGCAGGCGGGTCACCTCTGACTGTGGTTCTCCCGGCCCTGCCCCTTACCAATCTCCCACCTTCCCTAGCGGGCTTTGGGGGGCATCCCAAAAAGGGTGACTATTATTAGCTGTGCCCTGTACTGGCTGTTGCGCCTGTATCAAAAATCACCATATGGAGGCTTCCGGGGATAATGTGCTTGGGGTTCCTTTGGGACAAGCCCAGCTGTGTGTTGCGTGTGGGGTATCCCCTGTGAGTGATTGTGTTAGGGTATGTGTGCCCTGCGCCCAGCATGTACTTGCGCTGCAGCCTAGGGCGTCTGCTATGGGTCCCGACGCTGCGCCCCCTTCGGCTTCGCCTACCACCCCACGCTTGCATCTGACCCCCAGTGAGGGGCATACTAGCAGGGAGTCTCAATATAACTTGGCTTCACGAGTGGCCAGCATTGAAAAGCATATTTCTTGGTCGGCCCCCCGTAAGGCTTCTGCCAAGAAGCGGCATTTACCCCCGCTGCTTCCCTTTTTCCTGTGGAGGATGAGGGACCTTACTCATTTTCTGGCCTTTACCCCCTTGAGGAGGGGGAATTGTTTTCTGATTCAGAATCCTCTGAGGAACAAACTAAGTTATATGGTGGCACTGGGTCTCCTTTTGGAGAGGACCCATGGTCTTCAGAGGGCACTGACAGGTTATTGACTCACATTTTTGAAGTGCTTTGTATTTCCCCTCCTGCCGTGGCTCCGCAGCAGCTTTTCCATACTGTTAAACCACGCTTGGAGTTCCCTGAGCAGAATCACTTTAATCTGGTGCTCAAGGAGTGGGAACGGCCTAGTAAGCTATCTGGGGTGCCCAAGAGTTGTGACAGGAGGTATCCCTTTCCTGCTGATGTGATTAAGCATTGGTCATGTCCTCCCAAGGTAGACGCGCCCGTTTTAGGGTTGTCTAATACTTCAGTCATGCACTATCCTGATACTACTACCCTGAGGGATGGTGAGGACCGGCGCATGGACCAGTTGTCCTGTCATGCCTGTGTGGGGACTGCGCTGCGCCCGGTTTGTGCCTCTGCCATTACAGCTATTGCTGTTAAAGGGCTGCTTAAGTGTCTCTTGGATGGGGCCTCTGATGACGCGGGAGGTGAGGACTATAGATCTCTCCTACTTTGCTATGAATTTGTTGCATATATTCTTTCTGCCATGGATGATGCTATTATAATGTGTGGTAGGACTTCTGCCCTTTTGGTGGCTATACGACGCTCTGTCTGGCTACGTCAGTGGGTGGCTGATAATGCTGCTAAGAAGCCCTCACTGGTTTTCCCTTTAAGGGGCTGTGGCTCTTTGGTGAACGCTTGGACTTGTTTGCCAGGGGCGGTAGGCTGCCTCAACGTAGGAGGTCTTCTCGGCCCTTTCGGGGACCAGTGTTTCTCTCCCCTCCTTCCGCGCTTCCAGGGCTGGTCGAGGTGTTTCCTTTGCTGGGGCACGCGGAGACTATTGGGGCAGGGTAGAGGACGTCCAGGTCTCTCATGGGGTCCCATGCCAAAATCCCCCACCAAGCCCCCTCAGGCATGAGGAGGCGCCCTCACCCATCCGGGTGGGGGGACGGCTTCGGCTCTTTGCTCACGTCTGGAGGCGACGTGTAGCAGACAGGTGGATTCAGGAGGTGGTTTCCTACGGTTACAAGATAGTTTGTAGCCTGGCCTCCACCAAGATTCATCATATCCCGGATGGCTTGAAAGCCCCCGGTCAGCTCAGGGCTTGCGTCTTGCCATCCAAAACCTTCTGGAGTTGGGTGTCATCTGCCCGGTGCCTTTCAGGGAAAGGAGCAGAGACTTCTACTACAATCTATTTATGGTCCCCAAAAAGGACGGGTCCCTCAGACCCATTCTGGATTTGAAGCGCCTCAACAAGTTTGTCAGATTCAAGCACTTTCGCATGGAGACCCTACGCTCAGCAGTCTCTACTCTGCGCCCAGGCGACTTCATGACCTCTGTAGACATCAAGGACGCTTACCTTCATGTACCAATCTTCCCAGGTCATCAGAGATTTTTCATGTTCGCTCTGGAGGATCAGCACTACCAATTTGTGGCCTGACCTTTCGGCATTACCTCGGCTCCCAGGGTGTTCACCAAGGTGCTGGCGGGCGTGATGGCTCTGTTGAGATCTCAGGGCATTTGCATCCTTCCTTACTTGGATGACATTCTGATCACGTCCCAGTCCTTCCATCAGGCCGAGCAGGACACCCAGATGGTGGTGTCCACACTAGAGTCCTTCGGCTGGGTGATCAACCTTCCCAAGTCTTCTCTGTCCCCGTCCCTGGTAAGGTCTTTTCTGGACATGACCCTCGATACATCTCAGGTCAAGGTTTTTCTCCCTCAGAAGAAGGTGAGTCTTCAAGCTCAGGCCCAGTCTCTTCTTTCTTGCCCTCATCCCTCCATCTGGCAGCGCATGCAGCTGGTGGGCCTGATGGTGTCTTGCTTCAAAGCGGTTCCCTATACTCAGTTTCACATGAGACCTCTTCAGCTACACCTCTTATCAGTGTGGGATCGGGATCCTGGGTCCCTGGTGTTTGCTCTCTCCCCCATGGCCAGATGGTCCCTCTCGTGGTGGCTGGACTCAAGGAATATCCTGGTGGGCAGAACTTTTCTGTCCCCTTGCTGGGAGACTGTCACCACAGATGCCAGTCTGACAGGTTGGGGGGCTTCTGGAAGCCCTTAAATTCCAGGGTCAGTGGGGCCCCCAGGAGGCCCATACTCCTATCAACATTCTGGAACTGAGGGCGTTAAGCTTGGTTCTCGCCCAATTGACTCCACACCTTCGGGGTCGGGCTGTTCAGATACGCTCGGACAATCAGACGGCGGTTGCCTACATCAATCATCAGTGAGGGACCCAGAGCAATAGGGCCCTCAAGGAAGTGTCCCTGATACTGTCCTGGGCGGAGGAGAATGTTCCCTGCATCTCAGCAGTATACATCCCGGGGGTGGAAAATCTGGAGGCAGACTCCTTGAGCAGGGGGACTTCTCGTCTGGGAGAATGGTCCCTCAGCAGCAGGGTGTTTCGCTCCCTGTGCCACTGCTGGGGTCAGCCGGATGTGGACATGTTTGCTTCCCTTCACAATCACAAGCTTCCAGTCTTTGTCTCTCTGTTCCAGGACCCTCTGGCCTTCGCCATGGATGCACTGGCGATGTCTTGGAAGAGCTTTCGGCTCCTCTATGTGTTCACTCCGTTTCCTCTGCTGGGCAGGGTGCTGCGCAAGATAGCCCAGGAAGGGGTGCCGACCATTCTGGTGGCCCCTTGTTGGCCAAGAAGGGTGTGGTTCGCAGACATCGTGCAGTTGGCAGTAGATCAATACACCCTGTCCAAGGGTCCAGACCTGCTCACTCAGGGGAAGCTACGCCATCCGAATTTACAAACGCTAACGGCCTGGCTGCTGAAACCTCCATCTTGATGGAAAAAGGGCTTCCTGCCTCTGTTGTTACTACCATGTTTCGGGCTAGGAAGAAGTCCACGTCCTTTATCTACTATAGGGTATGTCATGCTTACATTGCCTGGTGTGAGTCCAAGTCTCTTCCCTGTCGGGTGTTTTCTATTCCCAGGATCCTGGAATTTTTGCAACATGGTCTGGATTTGGGCCTTCAACTTAGTACTCTTAAGGGACATGTTTCAGCCTTGGCTATTTTCTTTCAAAGATCCTTTGCCAACCACCATTTGGTTAAGACCTTTTTCCAGGGGGTTACTCACGTGCGTCCGCCACGTAAACCTATGTTACCAGTCTGGGATTTGAATTTGGTTTTATCTGCCATGCAGGGTCCTCCTTTTGAGCCTCTACGTGAGGTTGCCTTGTCTGTTTTGACTCTTAAGATAGCCCAAAAAGGTGGCTATCACTTCTGTTAGGCGTGTTTCTGAGTTGGCGGTGCTTTCCATTAAACCTCCTTACTTTGAACGACACCAGGACTGGGTGGTGTTTAGGTTTAAGCTATATTTTCTGCCTAAGGTTGTGTCTGCATTTCATCTCAATCAGGACATCGTTTTGCCTTCTCTGTGCCCTAATCCTAGTAACCCTAAGGAGCGGGTTTTACATTCTCTTGATGTGGTCAGGACCTTGAAGTTTTATTTGGTAGCTACTGGGTCTTTCAGGAAGACTGATGCTCTTTTTGTTCTCCCTTCTGGACCTAGGAAGGCTTTGCCTCCGGCTAAATCCACTATCAGTAAGTGGATCAGGCGGTGGTGCAAGCCTATTCTGCTAAGGGGAAGGAGCCTCCCTTCCGCCTTACTGCTCATTCCACTCGTGCTATTGGTGCTTCTTGGGCTTTTCAGCACCAAGCTTCTGTTGAACAAGTTTGCAAGGCTGCTACTTGGTCTTCTGTTCATACTTTTTCCAAGTTTTACAAGGTTGATGTTCGGGCCTCAGCTGACGCTGCTTTTGGCCGCAAAGTTCTGTAGGCAGCAGTGGTTTGAACTGCTGGCTGTTGCTTTTTGGGGATCCCACCCTACCTTACGGACACTGCTTTTGGATGTCCCAGGAGTAAGGAACGTGCTGTATACTTGGAAAAATACAATTCTGTGAGTACTCACATGTAGAATTGATTTTATAGTATACAGCACGTCCTGTTCCACCCCTCCCTTGTTATTATTATTCTTGGTTACCTCTGTATGGTGATTGTTCAAATTCTCATTTGGGTTCTTATCCATTTTTGATTCTCTCGGCTGCTTGTATAACTGCTCGTCAGCACTGGGAATTTGTGGGAGGTTCCTGGCTATTTATAGGGCTGGGAGTGGCCACAAGTCTTTCTGCAGTCCACTGCGCCACCTTGTGGCGGATTACCCAGGAGTAAGGAATATCTGGAACAGGACGTGTTGTATTCTATAAAATCAATTCTATGATGGTGAGTACTCACAAAATTGTATTTTTCGTAACTGCCTCTCACCTGACCTCTCAATCAGTCTGGCTAGGTCTCCTCTTCACACGGGGGACCTCCCTCCAATTCCCCCCCCCCATGGTCTCTTCAGGAGAGGGCCCGGAATAGCCCCCCCCCCTTCAGCCGCAATTGGCACCCGTGGCATCGGCCCACTCCAGGCGCTGAGCTGTCAGATGCTGAGGGTGATCACTGAACGGAGGTTGGAGGGGTAGGGGGCTGCAATCCTCTGCCTCCCCAGTCCCCAGTGATCACCCCAGGCAGTTGTCAATAGATCGCCGGGGGACACAGGATTGGAGGTGAGTGTTAAAAAATAAATCCTTTTTTTTTTTTCTGTGTGTTTTTTGTTTTGCACTTGACCCTTTGTGAACTGGTAAGGCATCCATAAGACCCCTATACCAGTTAACAAGGCTTAGGCAAGTCACCTGTGGCTAGCGGGTGATTTTACATTAACTCCCAGCCTCCCCAAAGCCCAGGGCGTGGGCAGAAGATTCTAGGGCCAGTTAGGCTGTGCGGGCTTGTAGCCTGCAGAGCGGGGGCCACCAAAGTGGGTCCCTGCATCCTGTTCTACAAGCCCCCATAGCTGGTTATGCTGGGTAGGGAGGACCTCACTCCATTTGTTTGGGCCCCCCCCCCCCAAAAAAAAGAGGGTGACAAAATCTCTAGTTAGGCTAGCAGTTAAAATGTTAAATTCATGACCGGCACGTCCGTCCCCCAGAATACACCTGGGGTTTTGCACCAGGAGATAGGGATGCTTCTATCTATTTCTTATTAGGTCCCTCCTCCCCTCTAGTTACCATTTGGAACCCCCCCCCCCCCCCCCCGCCAAATAGAGGGTGACATTGATGTCTTATTATGCCAACTTCATAACAACGTTTCCCACACCTGGGGAGTCCAGCCACCCCCTTCCTATTGCCCCAACTCACTATGTCTAGAGAGTCTCCAAACACAGCAGCACAATGGCTGTCCTTACTTACAAAGTTGTTTGAGGAAAACCTCAACTTCATAATTTAGGAACTTATTGGTGAAATGCTTCCTAAGCCCTTTCATCCCTTGCGTAAGTAGGAAAGAAATGGAAAAAAAAAGCCACCGTACATGACCCTAGGGGACATAGAGGATCTTCTTTAAGGGGAAGTATTCTAAGTATGCAGCACATCCTGCTCCAGATAATGATTCATAACAGATGGGATTACCTCCGCCAGAGGGCGCTTGACTGCAGAGATGGCAAAAAAGAGGCCCCTCCCGGTCCCATATATACCTGGGACCTCCCACAAATTCCCCAGTTCCTTCTCTGCAGTCGGCTGCAAAGGTCAGTAGATGGCTTCTCTTCTCGCAGGTGAGCCGGGCTTAGCCGCCCCTCGCCCTGTAGGACTTATTTCCACCCGTTCCACCTTTTGATTATGCCTCCCAGCTTTGGCTGCACTGGTCGGGTGATGGTAGGCAGCACCTACCACTGGTGCTCTGTTACGGAGCTTGGCTCCGGCCGCAATCCCCCACCAAAGGGTAGGCGGTGTAGGTTATGGTGAACCTGAGTTGGGATGCCCCGTCCACCTTTTGCTCTCCCATGCCCTGGTCTTTGGTGGGACCCCTTAAGGGTCATCCATTCTCTCCCTCTCTCTCCTTGTTTCGTCGGGGGGTGGTGCATGTGAGTTTATCTCTTTTTTGCTGTGTTACACTTCTTCTTTTTCAGGGCTCAGCGCCCTGTCTTCATTTTGAATTTGCCGCCGCTGACATGTGCGCCCTGTGGCGTCTGCGGTCAGTGGCGGCATTATCAATTTTCCCGGCCTTCCTATTGGCTGCTGCTGCAGGCCAATTGCGCGCTCTGCAGAGGAGGCGTGGCCTATCGGGGCGCGTTCCGCGTCGTCCCCACATGCTGCCCTCCCCTCGAGGTCCCTCCAGCGCCATCTTGCCTTCCTCCTGGAGTGTCTGCTGGCCCCCTAACGTGGTCTGTGAGTGCCCTTGCGGGCTTTGTTTTTTGTTATTCTTTTATCACTGTTGTGTACTTATGGGTGCTCCTTTATTATGTTTTTCAGATAGGAGAACACTGTATTAAAGAGGTTTCTCCCAGTCCTGGCCTCTCTATTAGTTTTCTATAACTTTATTAGAGGCCTAAATTGTTAAATCCTCCCACTTCCCTGGGGACATTTGGGGCATCCCGGGTTGCTTATACGGCGTAATTCCTATTGGCCAGTTGTGCCACCTTAATCACCATGTGGAGGCTTCACAGGATATTGTGCTCGGGGTTCCCTCTGGACAATCCCGGCTCTGTGTAGTGTGTGGGGCATCCCTTGTGAGTGATGATGTGCGGGTCTGTGTACCCTGCGCCCAGCAGGTGCTTGTGCTGCATTCTGGGCTATCTGTGACTGGGCCAGCACCCACTATGCCCTCACCCACTCCCCCTCGCCTGATTATGACTCCCAGTGAGCTAAATACTAGTGGGGAGTCTCAACCTGACGTGTCTTCCAGGTTGGCTAAAATTGAGAGGTTGATTGCTAGCTCTGCGGCCCGTAAGACCCCGGCTAAGAGGCAGCATGTGGCTCCGGGTGCGTCTGCCTTTCCTATGGAGACGGAGAACTTTCTTGATTTGTCTGACTATACCCCACTTGAGGAGGGGGAATTGTTCTCTGAGTTTTCTGATGATCAGCATTTCAGTGGTGCTGACTATGGCACTGACCATTGGGATGCTGATGATACCAATAGAATGTTAACTCATATATTCTTAGTATACAGTACGTCCTGCTCCAGATAGATTACATACACTTGGGTATTACTCCGCCAGATGGCACTGGACTGCAGAGACATGGAAAATAGGCTCCCCCCGGCCCCTCAAATACCCAGGGACCTCCCACAATCCCCAGATCTTCTCTGCAGTCTGGACTGCGAAGGACAAAGAAAATGGCTCTCTCTTCTCGCAGGTGAGCGGGGCTATTAGCCTGCGGCCCTGTAGGACTATTCCCACCTGTTCCATTAGTAATTTGCCTCCCAGCCTTGGCTGTGCTGGTCGTGTGATGGTAGGCAGCACCGCTGTCAAGTGCTTAGGAGCGCTGCTCCACCGCAATCCCCCACCAAAGGGTAGGCGGTATAGGCATATGGTGAGCCTCTATGGGATGCCCCTCCCGCACTATTGCCCCTGTCTATCGGTGGGTCCTGTTAAGT
The DNA here is from genome assembly GCA_027917425.1 of Gastrophryne carolinensis. NCBI lineage: Eukaryota > Metazoa > Chordata > Amphibia > Anura > Microhylidae > Gastrophryne > Gastrophryne carolinensis. The sequence goes on from CM051243.1 coordinate 115,862,981, forward strand.
GGCCGCTGTCCTCCCTCGCTCTCCCTTGTAGCCCTCGGGGGAGGGTGTGTGTATGTGTATTGGCTTTTGTGCTTCACTGTATTATGTTATTATGATTGGTGTCAGTCGCCGCGCTGACTTGGTTGCACTGATTGTCTTTCTTAAATTTGCGCCGCCCGCGCTTTCACTGTGTTCCGAACTTGGCAGCGGCGTTACCTCAGGCGCTGGTGCGCCGTTATTGGCTGCTTGTCACGTGTACGGCTTTGCGCTCTTCGGGGGGCCGGGGCCTGCTTTTGGCATGTTCCGCGTCACTGTCTCTGCGGCCCGCCCCTCGAGGTATACCCGACGCCATTTTTTTCTTGGTTCCGGCTGCTACGTGACGGGCATCTACCTACCGCAGTCTGTGAGTGCCCTCGCGAGTGGCTTTATTTACCGTTGTTATTTACATGCCACTTACGGCTCCCCTTTTCTTATGCCTTTCAGATGGGACGAACCCTCTTGGCTTCTCCCGACCCTACTCCCTCTATTTAGTTAATTAACTTGTGAGGCCTAGTGTTAATTATTCCCACTTCCCTAGCGGGTTATTGGGGCACCCTGGTTGCTTTTATAGCGTCAATCCCTATCGGCCTATTGTGCCGCTATAATCACCATATGGAGGCATCTCAGGATAATGTGCTCGGGGTTCCTTTGGGACAAGCCCGACTGTGTGTAGCTTGTGGGGTGTCCCCTATTAGCACTGACAATGTGCGGATCTGTGTACCTTGTGCCCAGCAGGTGCTTGCACTGCAGCCTGGTTTTCCAGTGGCTGGGCCTGCGCCTCGTATGACTTCACCTACTCCCCCAAGCTTAAATCTCACTCCCACTGAGTTGCATACAAGTGGGGATTCTCAGCCTGATGTGTCTTCCAGACTGGCTAGTGTTGAGAAGTTGATTCTAATACCTTGGCGCGTAAGGCCTCTGCAAAAAAGCGGCACTTAACCCCTGATGTCACTCTTTTCCCTATGGAAGCTGATGAGTTTTTGGAACTGTCTGGCTATACCCCTTTGGAGGAAGGGGAGCTATTCTCTGACTCAGGGTCATCTGATGAGAGGCCCAGGGGTCATGACGATTCTGGCTCTGACCCCTGGGCCCCAGATGATACTGATAGACTATTGGCTCCGATTTTTGAGGTTCTGTCTATTTCTCCCCCTGTTGCGGCCCCCAGGCAACAGGGGGAACTGTTTCATACTGCTAAGTCACGCTTGGAATTTCCTGAGCAAGCTCATTTTAATAACCTTGTGCTCAAGGAATGGGAGCGCCCCAGCAGGCTTCCCGGTGTACCTAAGAGTTGGGATAGGAGGTATCCTTTTCCTGCTGATGTGGTGAAGTGTTAGTCATCCCCTCCTGAAGTGGATGCCCCGGTCCTAGGGTTAACACCTCTGTCATGCACTCCCCTGACTCTACTACCCTGCAGGATGCTGAGGACCGGCACATTGATCAGCTGGCGTCCCATGCCTTTGCATGTGTGGGGACGGCGCTGCGCCCAGTGTGTGCCTCTGCCATTACGGCTATGGCTATTAGGACCCTGCTCAGAAGTATCCTTTATGGTGCCCCTGATGATGTGTCTAGGGAGGAGTTTAATGCACTCTCTAGTTGTGATGTTTTTGTGACCTATGCCCTCTCTGCCTTGGATGACACCATTAGAATGTGTGGCAGAACCTCTGCCCTTGTGGTGGCTATACGCTGCTCAGTTTAGCTGCGCCAGTGGGCTGCTGACAACGCTGCCAAGAAAGCCCTCACTGGTTTTCCCTTCAAAGGACTACGCCTGTTTGGGGACCGCCTGGACCTGTTTGCTAAGGTAGGCAGGTTACCCCAGCGCAGGCGGCAGTCTCGGCCCTTTCGGGGTCAGGGCTCCTTTTCCTCCCCCTACCGTGGTGCTAGAAAAGTGAGGGGGGTTTCCTTTACTGGGGCCCGAGGAGACTTCTGGGGTAGGGGCAGAGGACGTGGACGCCCTGGCTCCTCCTGGGGCTCCAAGCTTAAGTCCTCTCCTAAGCCCCCTCAGGCATGAAGCGGCGCCCTCATCCATCCGGGTGGGGGGACGGCTTCAGCACTTTGCTCACGTCTGGAGGCTTCATGTCTCAGACCGGTGGATTCAGGAGGTAGTGTCCTCCGGTTACAAGATAGAGTTTGCTGCCTGCCCCCCCCCCCCTTCCCCCCCCAAGGTTCATCAGATCCTGGATTTCTCAGGACCCTGTGTCAGCTCAGGATCTAGTGCAGGCGGTGCAAAGCCTTCTGGAGCTGGGGGTCATCTGCAAGGTCCCTTTAAGAGAAAGGGGCAAGGGCTTCTATTCCAACCTCTTTACCATGCCCAAAAAAGATGGGTCAGTCAGGCCCATCCTGGACTTGAAGATCCTCAACAAATGTGTCAGGTGCAGGCGTTTTCGCATGAAAACTCTGCGCTCTGCCATCAGTTCCCTGCGCCCAGGGGATTTCATGACGTCTGTGGACATCAAAGATGCTTACCTTCATATTCCTGTGTTTCCAGGTCATCAAAGGTTCCTCAGGTTCGCTCTGGAGGATAAACACTACCAATTTGTGGCATTGCCTTTTGGTCTCACTTCAGCTCCCAGGGTGTTCACCAAGGTGCTGGCAGGAGTGATGTCTCTGCTCAGGGCATCCGTGTGCTCCCCTTCCTGGACGACATTTTCATCACTTCCCAGTCTCTCCATCAGGCAGAGTTGGATACTCAGCTGGTAGTGTCCACCCTGGAGTCATTTGGCTGGGTGATCAACCACCCCTAGTCTTCTCTGTCTCCCTCCTTGGTGACTTCCTTCCTGGGAATGAATCTGGATACAGTTCAGGCAAGGATTATTCTTCCTCAGCAGAAGGTGGACAGTCTGATTGTGCAGGTCCAGTTCCTGCTATCTTGTCATCATCCCTCCATCAGGCAGGGAATGCAGCTGGTGGGCCTGATGGTGGCGTGCTTCGAGGCGGTCCCTTATGCTCAGTTCCACTTGAGGCCTCTGCAACTCCACCTCTTGTCAGTATGGGACAAGGACTCTGCGTCCTTTTGCGCTTTCCCCCCTGGTCAGACGGTCCCTCTCGTGGCTGGACTCCAGGAACCTGTTGGGGGAGCGATCCTTTCTGTCCCCCTCCTGGCAGACGGTCACCACGGATGCCAGTCTGTCAGGTTGGGGGGGGTCTCTGGAAGTCCCTGCAGTTCCAGGGGAGGTGTGGCCCTCAGGAGGCCCACACACCTATCAACATCTTGGAACTGCGGGCGATCAGGTTGGTTCTGGCTCAGTTGACTTATCACCTTCGGGGCCTGCCTGTTCAGGTGCGCTCGGACAACCCGGAGCAGGAGGGCCCTCCAGGAAGTGTCTCTGATCCTGACCTGGGCGGAGGCCAATGTTCCCTGCATATCAGCGGTGTACATCTCAGGGGTGGAAAATCTGCAGGCAGACTCTCTGAGCAGGGGGACCTCTCGCCAGGGAGAATGGTCCCTCTGCAACAGGGTGTTTCAATCTCTGTGTCACCCTTGGGGCCAGCCAGATGTGGATCTGTTTACGTCCCGTCACAATCACAAGCTCCTGGCCTTTGTCTCCCTGTCCCAGGATCCTCTGGCCTTGGCCATGGATGCCCTAGCAATGTCATGGCAGGACTTTCAGCTCCTGTATGTCTTTCCTCCATTCCCCCTGCTGGGCAGGGTTCTGCGCAAGATTGCTCTGGAGGGGTTGCCAGCAATTCTGGTGGCCCCCTGGTGGCGAAGAAGACTGTGGTTCGCAGACGTGGTGCAGCTGGCAGTAGATCAGTAAGTTCTGCCAGCGTGCCAGACCTGCTCACTCAGGGTCCCTTACGCCATCCCAATTTACAAACTTTGGCTTTGATGGCCTGGCTGCTGAAACCTCCATCTTGATGGAGAAGGGGCTGTCTACCTCTGTTGTTGATACCATGATAAAGGCTAGGAAGAAGTCTTCTTCTTCCATTTATTACAGGGTTTGGCGTACCACATCGACTGGTGTGAGTCTAAGTCTCTTCCCTGTCGTGTGTTCTCTATTCCCAGGATCCTGGAGTTCCTGCAGCATGGGTTGGAGATGGGGCTCCAACTCGGTACTCTGAAGGGTCAGGTTCTGCCCTGGCTGTTTTCTTCCAGAAGTCCTTTGCTCAGCATTCTCTGATCAGGACTTTTTTCCAGGGGGTTACTCATGTGGGTCCCCCACGTAAGCCTATGTTGCATGTTTGGGATTTGAACTTGGTTTTGTCAGCCTTGCAGGGTGCTCCCTTTTAACCTGTGCAGGATGCTGCCCTGGCCATTCTTACTCTCAAAGTTGTCTTTTTGATGGCTATCACCTCTGTTAGGCGTGTTTCTGAGTTGGCGGCGCTCTCCATCCAGCCCCCCTACTATGAGAGACACCAGGACAAGGTGGTGTTTCGCTTCAAGCCAGACTTTCTGCCTAAGGTTGTGTCTGCCTTTCATTTGAATCAGGACATTGTCCTTCCATCATTGTGCCATAATCCTAGTAATGCTGTCTGAAGTACTATCTGGTGGCTACTACACCTTTCAGAAAAACTGATGCTCTTTTTGTGGTCCCTTCTGGTCCTAGGAAGGGTTTCCTACCAAGTCTATTATCAGCAAATGGATCAGTCAGGCTGTGATTCAGGCCTATTCTGCTAAGGGGAAGAATCCTCCCTTCCGCCTTACTGCTCATTTTACTCGTGCTATTGGTGCCTCTTGGGCTTTTCAGCACCAGGCTTCTGTTGAACAAGTTTGCAAGGCCGCTACTTGGTCTTCTGTTCATACCTTTTCAAAGTTTTACAAGGTTGATGTTAGGGCTTCAGCTGATGCTGCTTTTGGCCGTAAGATGACCTGTCTGCTGTTATCTTTGGGGATCCCACCCTACTTTATGGAAACTGCTATTGGATGTCCCAAGTGTAAGTAATCTATCTGGAGCAGGATGTACTGTATACTAAGAATAATACAATTCTGTGATTACTCACCTGTAGAATTAGTATTATGAGTATACAGTACGTCCTGCTCCACCCCACCCTTGGTTTTGCATTGTCTTGGATCCCCTGTATGGTGATTGTTATCATTGTTATAGTCACCAGTTTGGGTTTGTTTTAATTCTCCCAGCTTCTCGTTTTTCAATGCTGATTTTCAATGCTGGGGATTGTGGGAGGTCCCTGTGTATTTGAGGGGCTGGGAGGAGCCTATTTTTGATGTCTCTGCAGTCCAGCGCCATCTGGTGGAGTAATACCCAAGTGTAAGTAATCTATCTGGAGCAGGACGTACTGTATACTCATAATACCAATTCTACAGGTGAGTAATCACAGAATTGTATTTTTTGATGTGCTTTCTATCTGCCTTCCTGCTGCGGCTCCCACCTGGAGTTTCCAGAACAGGCCCATTTCAATATTCTTGTTCTCAAAGAATGGGAGCATCCCCGTCGGCTCCTGGGAATCCCCAAGGGCTGGGATAAAAGGTACCCTTTTCCCGCTGATGTGGTTAAATGTTGGTCAACCCCTCCAGAAGTGGATGCACCAGTATTGGGGTTGTCCAACACTTCTGTGGTCCATTCCCCTGATTCCACTACTCTTAAGTGAGATAGTGAGGACCGGCGCATTGATCAGCTGGCTGCCTGTGTGGGGTCTGCCTTGCGCCCTGTCTGTGCTTCTGCTATTATTGCTGTTGCTATCAGGTCTCTCCTCAAGGGTCTGTTGGAAGGCGCTCCTGATGATACTGCTAGTGCCGAGTTCAGGGCCTTGTTACAGTGTGAAATGTTCATTACATATGTCCTATCTGCCTTAGATGACACCATTAGGATGTGTAGTAAAACCTCTGTATTGGTGGTTGCTATACGCCGCTTTGTTTGGCTGCGCCAGTGGGCAGCTGATAACGCAGCTAAGAAGGCCCTCACGGGACTCCCCTTTAAGGGGCTGCACTTATTTGATGATCGCTTGGACCTGTTTGCCAAGGGGGGTAAGTTGCTTCAACGTAAGAAGCAGTTGCGGCCCTTTCGGGGTCCAGGGGCCTTTGTTCCCTCCTACCGCGTATCCAGGCCCGGGAGAGGGGTCTCCTTTGCAGGCTCTAGGGGAGACTTCTGGGGCAGGGGCAGAGGTCGTGCCCGCTCCGGATCTTCCTGGGGGTCCAAGCCCAAATCTGTTGCCAAGCCTCCTCAGCCATGAAGGGGTGCCCTCACCCATCCGGGTGGGGGGACAGCTGCAGCTCTTTGCTCATGTCTGGGGACAACAGGTCTCAGACAGGTGGATTCTGGAGGTTGTGTCCTCCGGCTACAAGCTAGAGTTCGCTGCATTGCCGCCTCCGAGATTTCTCCATTCTCGGATTCCTCTAGACCCCTTGGCAGCTCATGGGCTGTTTCTGGTGGTGCAAAATCTACTGGGCTTGGGGGTCATCTGTCAGGTCCCTCCTGTGGAAAGAGGTCGGGGTTTTTATTCTAATCTGTTCACAGTTCCCAAAAGGGATGGGTCAGTCAGACCCATTCTGGACTAAAAACTGCTCAACAAGTTCATCAGGACCAGGCACTTTCGCATGGAGACCCAGCGCTCCGCGATCAGTTAGTTGCGCCCGGGAGACTTCATGACCTCCATAGACATCAAAGATGCTTACCTTCATGTTCCAGTCTTCCCAGGGCATCAGAGATTCCTCAGGGTCGCACTGGCGGACCAGCACTACCAATTTGTGGCACTGCCCTTCGGTCTCACTTCGGCCCCCATGGTCTTCACCAAGGTGCTGGCGGGTGTCATGGCTCTCCTCAGGGCATTCGCATTCTTCCCTATCTGGACGACCTTCTCATCACTTCTCAGTCCTTCCAGCAGGCGGTATTGGATACCCAGCGGGTGGTGACGGTTCTGGAGTCATTCGGCTGGGTGATCAATCACCCCAAATCTTCCCTATCACCGTCTCTGGTGACTTCCTTCCTGGCCATGAATCTGGGCATGAATCTCAGGCCAGGATCTTTCTTCCTCAGCAGACGGTGGACTCCCTGCTGTCACTCCCTGCTGTCATGTCCTTATCCCTCCATCCGGCAGGGGATGCAGCTAGTGGGGCAGATGGTGTCCTTCTTCGAGGCGGTTCCATATGCGCAGTTTCACATGAGACCTCTTCAACTCCATCTCCTATCAGTCTGGGACAAGAGTCCCCTGTCTCTGGATCAGGCCTTCGTTCTGTCCCCTCTGGTCAGGTGGTCCCTCTTGTGGTGGCTGGACTCGAGGAACCTGTTCGGGGGCAGATCCTTCCTGTCCCCCTGTTGGGAGACAGTCACCACGGATGCCAGCCTGTCAGGTTGAGGGGGGCTTCTGGAAGTCCCTCCAATTCCAGGGGCTGTGGGGCCCTCAGGAGACCCATGCTCCTATCAACATTCTGGAACTGAGGGCGGTTCGGTTGGTTCTGGTCCAATTGACTCCTCACCTTTGGGGTCGGCCGGTCCAGGGTCGCTCAGACAACCAGACGGCGGTTGCTTACATCAATCATCAGGGAGGGACTCGGAGCAAGGGTGCCTTCAAGGAGGTGTCCATGATTCTGTCCTGGGGGGAGGACAATGTCCCTTGCATCTCAGCAGTGTACATTCTGGGGGTGGAGAATCTGGAAGTAGATTTTCTGAGAAGGGGGACTTCTTGCCTGGGGGAATGGTCTCTCAACAGCGAGGTCTTCATATCCCTGTGTCACCGTTAGGGGGGTTCTGGAAGTGGACCTGTTTGCATCCCGCCACAATCACAAGCTCCCAGTCTTTGTCTCTCTGTCCCAGGATCCCCTGGCCCTTGCGATGGATGCTCTGACTCCTGGCAGGGGTTCCGTCTCCTGTATCTTTTTCCTCCATTCCCCCTACTGGGCACGGTTATGCGCAAGCTGGCTCAGGAAAGGGTGCCAGCAATCCTAGCGGCCAAGACAGGTTTGCAGATATCGTTCAGCTGTTAGTAGACCAGTACCCTCTGCCCCTGGTGCTGGACCTTCTCACTCAAGGGCGGCTATGCCATCCCAACTTACAAACGCTGGCTTTGACAGCCTGGCTGCTGAAAACCTCCATCTTAAGGGATGAGGGGCTTTCTGATTCTGTGGTTAATACTCTAATCAGGGCTAGGAAGAAGTCCTCTTCTACCATCTACTATAGGATCTGGCGAACCTACATTGACTGGTGTGAGTCTAGGGTCTTTCTCTGTCAGGTGTTTTCCATCCCTAGGATTCTGGAGTTCCTTCAGCATGGTCTGGATCTGGGACTTCAGCTCAGCATGCTCAAGGGTCACGTTTCTGCCTTGGCTGTTTTCTTCCAGAGATCTTTCGCTCAACATCCTCTGGTCAGGACTTTCTTTCAGGGGGTTGCTCATGTGCGTCCCCCTCGCAAACCTCTGTTGCCGGTTTGGGACTTGAATTTGGTTTTGTCTCTGCCCTTCAGGGCCCTCCATTTGAGCCTGTGCATGAGGCTGCTCTGTCTATTCTTACTCTTAAAGTTGCCTTTTTGGTGGCTATCACCTCGGTCAGGCGTGTTTCGAAGTTGGCGGCCCTTTCTATTCAGGCCGCCTACTTTGAGAGACACCAGGACAAGGTGATTTTCCGCTTTAAACCTGATTTCTTGCCTAAGGTTGTCTCTGCCTTCCATCTCAATCAGAACATTGTGCTTCCTTCTTTGTTTCAACAATTACTGGTTAAAATAGGCTGGAGAGAGAATGAATATCAAAGCATATGCACTGCCGCAAAATCCGCGGCGTCCTACTAACCACTAAATACTACTATATAATGTGGCACTAGTTGGATCGTTAAGTACGCCGGAGGCCCCCTTAAAACACACACACACCATTATCCCAATGAGTAATATATGTGGCAGATGGGATAGAGAGTCCCGCTGTGTGCCCCTCGGGTGGCTGGATAAACATGTGCTGCCGTTACCTGCGTGTGTTATTTCGTAGCATATGCTTTTGACAGTTGCGCGCCTGTTATACCTTATGCAGGCTGGCACTATGAGAATGACGCGGATTGCATCTCAACGGGAAGTACATGAATGAGTGTTTATTGGGCCTTGCTGGAGTATGTGAATGATGCGGAATACGTCACTATGAGCAGCACGCACAAGATTGGCCACCCTGTTTTGAAGGAGGGACTTTACACATAAAATGGGAGTATGGAGGGCCGCCCACCACCCTGACGAAGCTCCGGTGGGCAGAGCGAAACGCGCGTCGGCGGACGGCCGGCCCCTCCACGTGCAAGCCACCCCGCTTCCAGCTCTGCTTGTGTCCACAGCTCCCCCAAGCTAAGTGTTGCGCAACACCGACATCATGACGGCAAGCGACCAGTAAAGATCACCGGCATGTTTACAGCTAAGTACTCGCCTATGTGAGGCGTCCCTGCCCAGTGACGGCATTGCTTATCGGAGCCCCCAATGAGAGATATATAGGCAGTGCCATTTGGCCAGTGATATGGCGCTGAAGGAAGATATTTAGTATATCGTTGTATTGAGCGCAGACTTCTATTGGGCCCTGGGACAGGGGGCAGTCCAAGACATTTGAACAAATAGTGGGATTTCCACATGGCCATTATGATCTCAGCCGCATTTCTCATGAAGGCAGCAACCTTAGCGAGGAGTTATGCCACTGACTCTGGCAGCTAATTTAGCCTGCAAGTTCACATTTACAACGGGCAGTGTGTCATTTTGTAGTTTAGGCAGTTTTTAGCAGCGCTGCTAGTGGGGTGTGCTGTATGTGTGCGTGGTAGTGTGTGTTGTGTGCACGGTGGGCCCCCGTGATTTTAGAGCACTGTATGTTTACAATTTTATTGTCAGTATTGTCCCATGTGTGTGCTGAAATTGGTGCAATAAAATCGTTTGCTCAGCAAGTCACAGTTGTTCAGCATTTTGCCAGACCTACATTTAACCAGTTGTGTTGTATGTTTTCTGAGTACTTCCTTCTTTGTTCCCTAATCCTGGTAATTCCAAGTAGAGGGCCTTACATTCCCTGGATGTGGTCAGGAATTTAAAGTTCTACTTGGTGGCTACTGCACCTTTTAGAACGACTGATGCCTTGTTTGTGGTCCCTTCGGGTCCCAAGAAGGGTCTGGCTCCTGCTAAGTTTACTATTAGCAAATGGATTTGTCAGGCTATTTTTAGGGCCTATTCTGCTAGGGGAAAGGATCCTCCTTTCCGTGTTACTGCTCATTCTACACGTGCTGTTGGGGCCTCCTGGGCCCTCCAGCACCAGGCTTCTGTTGAACAAGTTTGTAAGGCTGCTACTTGGTCTTCTGTTCATACCTTTTCCAAGTTTTACAAGGTTGATGTTCGGGCCTCAGCTGATGCTGTTTTTGGCCGCAAAGTTCTGCAGGCGGCAGTGGTTTGAACTGCGCGTTGTTGCTTTTGGGGATCCCACCCTATGTACAGACACTGCTATTGGATGTCCCATCTGTTATAAATCATTATCTGGAGCAGGTCGTGATGCATACATAGAATAATACAATTCTGTGTTTACTCACCTTGTAGAATTGGTATTATAAGTATGCAGCACGTCCTGCTCCACCTCACCCTGTTTGCATTATCTTGGATCCTCTGTATGGTGATTGTTATCCTTGTTAATGTTATTTATCATTGGCTTCTCCTGGTTCTCCTTACTGCTTTTTAATACTGGGGAATTTGTGGGAGGTCCTGGGTATATATGGGACCGGGAGGGGCCTCTTTTTTGCCATCTCTGCAGTCAAGCGCCCTCTGGCAGAGGTAATCCCATCTGTTATGAATCATTATCTGGAGCAGGACGTGCTGCATACTTATAATACCAATTCTACAAGGTGAGTAAACACAGAATTGTATTTTTTTATGGTGAGGCAGCTTTTAAGCGAGCTTTAGAAGTGGTTGTAATGACATATTTGTGATTGTAGATATCAAGGAGGCTTACCTTCTATATCCCATATGCCAGGCTTTTCAGATTGCATTCCACTCACAGTAGGAAAATCCTATTACCAGTCTGTGGTCCTGCTCTTTGGCTTGGCCACAGCTTTAGGTGTACTGCTCTGGAATCCAGGTCTACCGCCTAAAACCTGCCACATGGCATGAACACATTGAGCCTGATCGTGGCCGCAACAGGGACAGTTCCTTTTACGAAGCTGAACACCAGAATTCTGTCCACATAGAACAGATCTTCCCGAGTATTAGAAAGGGAATGTATCATTCCTAAACCGGTGAGGGCTGGTTGACAATCTCACAACTAGATGTTGGTCACTCCTTCCTGCCAGCCTAGTGGTAAGTGATAACCACTGATGCCAGCCTGAGCAGCTGAGAAGTGTTAAAGAAACCAGCGGTCCAGAGTCTGTCTCAGGACTGTCCCTTATCGAGGGGGTGTGGTATTATCTTCACAGTGCATGCTGGCAAGGCTGCAGCAAAGGCTGCACCTCAACCAACAACTATTAGGCGCAGCCTTTGCTACAGGCCTACTTGGGCCTGACAGAAGTATAGAGTGGTCCTTTTCCATTGAGCAGCCTTGCTGTTCAGTGTCCCTGTTTAAGGTCACCAACAGCCTTAGTGTCCGCAGGTCAAAGGCTTCACTAAAACAAACCAAATATGACCAGTCCCCCCCCCCCCTTAAGATAGGGGGGGTGAGACCAGGTAGTTATGGCCCTCCCCTGTGTCAAATTACCTCCTTCATCTCGTTTAGATCAGTGGACATGAAAGTATTTTATTCCTTCCAATTCATCTACACTGCCTAGAAGAATTTGTCTTTCAAAACTTACTCTGTCTGCCTGTACAGAACCTCACCAAGAATTTCCCGCTTCATCTCATGAGGTATTTTCCTAATGACCTTTGTTGTGCTCTGAGTGATCTAGAGCACTTTCTCAACCTGTGGTAAACGTACCCCAGGGGGTACATGGCGGTGTTCAGGGGCACACCAACAAAGGGTGTCTGACTGGTCTGGTATATTTTTAAATGTAAACAGTATCCCTTCTTGCTTTAACCCTTCTAGTGCCAGCTACGTGAGACTCACATAGCTGAATTTAAACCCCCACAGTAAAAAAAAATATAAAAGTAAAATACTCACCTGACCCCTCGTTGGATCCAGCCGGGTCTCCTCTTTAATTTGGTGCCATCTGATCCCCCGTGGGGGCTCGGATGGCTCCAGGAGAGCCCCCGGAATAGCGCCCCCCCCCCCCTCTTCGGCAACAGCAGGTAAGTAAATGTCATTTTTTTAAAAAAATTAAAAATGACATTTACTTAGCTGCAGTCGCGCTGCCTCCCTCCGGGTCTCATCTTCACTGGGGGGGCATCCGATCGCTTCAGCTCCCCCTCCTCTCCCTTTGGGGGCGGGGCTTATGACGTCACTCACCGGGTGTCGTCCTGGCTCCCTGCTGCTGTTCTTTCAGATGCGATCATGCTGACCACAGGAGCAGAGGGGCAGGTGATCAGATCATCACCTGGGCAGAGGGGCAGGTGATCAGATCACCTGCCCCTCTGCTACTGTAGCCAGCATGATCACATCTGTCATCACATCGAGGGACAAAGGAGCTGACGATCGGAGGTAAGTAAAGTAAAAAAAAGTTTTTATTTTTTAATATAAGTAATTTTTTCTTATGTGTCAGTGTGTTTTTTTTTAATGTTAACCCTTTGTGAACTGCTAAGGGGTCCATGAGACCCCTGTACCAGTTCGCAAGGCTGGGGGCTGGCAAGTCACCTGCAACTAGCGGGTGACTTGCCATTTAACCCCCGCACCCCCAATTACCTGCCTCTCCAAAGCCCGGGGGGGGGGGGCAGAAGAGCCTGGGCACACACAGTCTATGTGGGCTTGTAGGCTGCAGGGTGGGGGGCCACAAAAGCTGTTCCTACAAGCCCCCATAGCTGGTACGGGGCTGGTTATGATGAGTAAGGGGGACCCTACATCATTTTGATTTGTTAGGGTTAGCCTAACCCTTAAAATTACAAAAAAATGGGTTCCCCCCCCCCTTGGAGGGGGGCCCCCCTTTTTTGGGGGGATTTTTAAGGGTTAAATGTCATAGACCCCATTTTTATTTAGGCTAACCCTAACCCGGAGGGAAGACCCTATGTCATTTTTTGGGGATTTTTAAGGGTTAGGGTTAGCCTAACCCTTAAAATTCCCCCCAAAAATGGGGGGACCATATGTCATTTTTTTTTTTTAATTAACCCCTTATGTTTATAGTGTGGATAGTAGTTGTATTTTATTTGTAAATGTTATAAAGTGCTCTTTTCAGTTTGGGGGGTCTCCAGGGCAAGAATGCGGGGGCTACCGATACATATGTGGTACCGTTGTAATCAGGAGAAATGGGGCTATCACATGCAATATGGTTTTCATTAATAAAACAAATGTTTTATTTAAAATAAAGGAGACAATTGTCTAAAAAATATTATTTTATTTTTTTGTATTTTACGCAAAACTAATCAAAAAACAGAAAAATTACAAACAAGACATTTCACGTTAAAGCCTAAACTCTGCTGCAAAAATATGTATATAATTTTTCTGGAAATTCCAGCAAAAATCACTGTTAAACATGGCGCAAAACTGGGGAAAATGACCTGTCAACAGAGGGTGACAAAACTTCAAGTAGGCTGCCAATTAAAAGGGTTAATAGTACCTATGCATGTTGGGTATTGTTCTGCTCGGGGGACCTTGCACTTTTAGATTTAGCTTGTTTTTTCTTGTTTGCATATTGATATTTTAGGAAAGCATGGTTTTTATTCTTTTTTATTATTTTTCTTAGGGAAACCCTGTGCAACCTAAGAATTCTTCAATGGATTACTTCCTGAAAGATGAGCCCACTACAACAAGCTCAGTACGCTTAGAAAGCTTAACATGTGTACTTTCAGGGAATATATAATTTATGGGGGATATTCCAGAGGGATTACTTCCAGAAAACTGTGCCCATGTCAACAAGCCTGGTACGCTTAGAAAGCTTGAGGTGTGTACTTCCAGAGAATATATCATTTGTGAGGGGTATTTTAAATTTAAAGGGTTGTTTTTCTGGAAAAACTGCAAGGTGCGCTTAGCGGGTAGCATAGTTGTATTTTATCTGAAAATCTCCTAAAGCGTTGTTTCAGTTTGGGGGGAGTCTCCTGGGCAGGAAAGGGTGTCTACCTATACATATGTGGTACCGCTGTGAGCGGGAGAAATGGGGGTTTCGCACGCAATAAAATTTTATTGACAAACTTACATTTTTTATTACAAAAAACACTACAAATTGCAAAAAATAGTTTTTTTTTTTTTTTTTTGCACATATTTCACCCAAAAGTATTGAGAATACACTAAAAAAAAGGCCAAACAAGATATTGCATGTTAAAGCTCAGACTCCGCTGAAAAAAAGCTATATCATTTTCCTGGAAAATCCCTGGAAATCCCTTCAAAAATCAAGGTTGAACATATGTAGCGCAAAATAGTGAAACGTGGTCTGGCAACAAAGGGTGACAAAAATTCTAGGAAGGCTGGCACTTAAAGGGTTAAAAGTGCTATGATGCCAGTGGATTACTTATTTTGGTACAATTTATAATTGATCACGCCATATGGGGTACTTGGTTGGAACCTCTTGACGCTAGGGGGTACTTGGCATAAAAAAGGTTGAGAACCCCTGATCTAGTGGGCACCACAGATGGCTGCCCTGGTGTGTTTTATTTTGTTAATTTATTACCTCCGTCATCCATAGATATGTTGTATACATAATTATACAGCTTGTATGTAAAGTCTATTTCCAAGTTATAATTGCTTGTTGTCTTGAATGACTTACCTTCAGTCTGTGCCTGCGGTGTCCTTACGCGGCTGGCCGGGGCTTCTCCTGCCCGGCAGCCGCTTCTCCCTTAGGCTTCGGCGGTGCGTGTAGCGTTGTGCGCCCTCACCCACTGTCATTCGGCTTGTGATCGCAGCACTGCACACAGCACGGCCGCCAGAGGCTGTTAAAAGGAGCTAATCCTAGGAGGACCAGTTCTGGGCGGTATGCCTTTAAAGTTCAGATGGGACAATCGGCCTAGAGGTGTCAATCAGCACACAGATCCGAAGTGCACCAATCGCAGTCACTGCCTTCCTGTCCAATCCCGTCGAGTTCAGTATTATAAAGGGATTACCACTTCAATGTGTCATTGCCCGTGATAGCGTTTAGCTGGCTTTGTGATTTCCTGTACATATTGTTATTGACTATTTGCTTGAATCTCGACCACGTCTCCGTCTTATCCATTTGTGCTTGATGTCTGACTTCGCTTGATTTCTCCTGAGCACCCGAACTGCTTCCAGCAATTACCTGTTTCCGAAGCACCCGAACTGTTTCCAATACTTACCTACCTCGCCCAGTCTGACCTTCAGTTTATCTGTCTTCACTCCCTGTGAGTACAATCTTTGAGCCATCAAGTCCTGGAGGCAACCGTGTCCAGCGAGGCGTAATAGCTTCCCGGCAAACAGGGGCTTGTCTATAGGTGAAGCTGGCTGTGGAGATTGGGTGTTGCAGGCTCACAACGCAGACAGGTATTCTCGGTGTCTGACACTTGTTATGCACAGCGTGACCAAGACACATTTCTTGTATGGGTATACATATATTGGCAATTCTGATTCCTATCTGATACCTTTTTCACGTTTTCAAGTAATGATTCCCTGTGTGTGCAATAATTGTGCTTCAGATGTTATCCCCTATCTCCCAATTACCAGACTTATGTGGTCAGTCTTCTACCTCTGCCTTCTATCACCAGTTCTGTGCCTCTATACTACTTTCTGGATCAGTACTCTTTTTGGTGTGTCCAGAAAGGTTACCATAGTGATGCCCTTTCCCAGTCATCATTGTTCTTCAGAGTTACGTTCCTGTTGCATTCTTGGGTAGTGCATGCGCTCTGCCCCCCGCTCCGAGAAACGTGAGGGCATATGGGATCTGGACTTGGTCATGTGGGCTTTGTAAGATAATTCATCTGAGTCCATGGATGCAGTTCTGCTCTGGGAGATCTAGAGCATCTTACATATTCTTATAGAGGACTGGAGTCTAAAAAGACAACAGGGCCATCCGAGTTCCACTTCAGCAAGCAGAGCTGAATGAAAACCAGCAAAACTTAGTACACCGATTTGCTGATCGGCCTGCGCCTGCACTGTGGGAGAGTTTCCCAAGCAATACACACAGCGCGGCATCCCAATTCCATGAATATTGTTTGAAAAATTTATATTTGTAAAATAACACATATGGCCTTGATTCAGTAAAAGTTGAGAAAAATTCATATGGTAGTAATAAATTCAATTCATGAGAAAAAGTATAAGAATTTCACTTTTAGTGAATCACCAGACAATGAAAGTCAATGGTACATTTTACGCCTGTGTAAAGTATTGAGCTTTTTACCCCTTTTTACTCTGTAGTAAAATGTGCCATTGACTTTCATTGTCTTCATATCTAGTGATTCACTAAAAGTGACATTCTCATGCTTTTTTTTCATGATTTGAATTTTTTACTACCATGAGAATTATTTTAAATGCCGATTTTTGAAGGAATTTCCAAGGATTTCCCCATAAAATTATATATTGGTTTTTTTCAGCAGTCTGGGCTTCAACATGAAATGTCTTGTATGGCCTTTGAGTGGATTCTCAATACTTTTGGGTGAAATATTTGCAAAACAATCTATTTTTTGCAATTTGTAGTATTTTTTTTTTATAAAAAATGTAAGTTTGTCAATAAAATTTTATTGTGTGTAAAACCCCAATTTCTCCCGGTCACAGCAGTACCACATATGTATAGGTAGACACCCTTTCCTGCCCAGGAGACTCCCCCGAACTGAAACAGAGCTTTAGAAGATTTTCAGATAAAATACAACTGTGATATACGCTATGCGCACCTTGCAGTTTTTCCAGAAAAACAACCCTTTACATTTGAAATACCCCCCGACAAACTATATATTCTCTGGAAGTACAAACCTCGAGCTTTCTAGATGTACCAGGCTTTATGTGGGCGTAGTTTTCTGGAAGTAATCCCTCAATTCTTGCACAGAGTTTCCCTAAAAAGAATAAAAAGGAAGAATCAAGCCACATTTTGCTAAAAAAAAAAAACTATATGCAAACAAAAAAACACAAGTAAAATCTGAAAAAGCAACATCCTCCGAACAGAACAATACCCAACATGCATAGCTACTGTCAAGGGAAGAGTTGGCAAACACCCCAAAGTAAAGCATGCGCATAACTGTAATTTTACTTGAAAATTTCTGCTCTGCAGACAAAGTGCGCACCTTTTGGTTTTTCAACCAAAACAATCTGAAACTACACATGTTAAGCTTTCTAAGTGTACCCAGCTTGTTGTAGTGGGATCATCTTTCTGGAAATAATCCCTCGAAGAATTCTAAGGTTGCACAGGTTTTCCCTAAAAAAAAAGTATAAAAAAGCTGAATAAAAATTTTCTAAAATATCAATATGCAAACAAGAAAAAACAAGCTAAATATGAAAGCGCAAGGTCCCCCGAGCAGAACAATACCCAACATGCATAGGTACTATTAACCCTTTTAATTGCCAGCCTACTTGAAGTTTTGTCACAGTCTGTTGACAGGTCATTTATTCTAAGTATACAGCACGTCCTGCTCCAGAGATAATTCCTTACATTTGGGTAATACATCCACAAGATGGCGCTGGACTGCAGAGACAGCAAAAAAGTGGCTCCTCCCGGCCCCATATATACCAGGGTCTTCCCACAAATTCCCCAGATCTTCTCTGCAGTCTGGGCTGCGAAGGCAAGAAGATGGCTCTCTACTCGCAGGAGAGCGGGGCTTAATAGTCTGCGGCCCTGTAGGACTATTCCCACCCGTTCCTTTATTACTGCCTCCCAGCTTTGGCTGCACTGGTCGGGTGACGGTAGGCAGCACTGCTGTCAGGTGCTTAGGAGCGCTGCTCCAACCGCAATCCCCCACCAAATGGTAGGCGGTATAGGCCATGGTGAGCCTTATGGGATGCCCCTCCTGCGCTATTGCCCCTCGCCCCCTGTCCATCAGTGGGCTCCTGTTAGGTTGGCCGCTGCCCTCGCTCTCCCTGGTAGTTCTCCAAGGGGGGGGGGGGGGGGGGGGGTGTATGCTTCACTCTTGTGATTGTATATTTATGGTAGGCTTTTGTTCTTTTTGTCACCGTGTTTTTGGTTGCACTGGCTGCTTTTAAAAATGCCACTGCCGCGCACTTGTACTGCGCTCCGCGGTCGGCGGCGACATTGCGTGAGTGCCTTTCGCGCTCATCGGGGGGGGGGGGCCTTGCGGATAACGCGTTCTGCATCACTGTCTCCGCGGCCCGCCCCTCGACGTATATGCGGGCGCCATTTTGCTCTCCTTGTGCTGCGTGGCTGGCGTCTACCTACCGCGCTCCGTAAGTGCCCCTGCTGGCTGGCTTATTTTTATTTATCATGTATTGCTTGCCGCTTACGGGACCTTTCTGTTTATGTCTTGCAGGCGGGTCAAACTTAATTGTGGTTTCTCCCGGTCATATCCCCTCTATTTAGTTTAACTATTTATTAGAGGCCTATTGTTCTAATTTCCTCCCACTTCCCTATTGGGGCATCCCGGGTTGCTTTTACAGCGTTAATCCCAATTGGGCGTTTGTGCCACGATAATCACCATATGGAGGCTTCTCAAGATAATGTGCTCGAGGTTCCTTCGGGACAAGCCCGGCTGTGTGTGGGGTGTCCCCCTATAAGTGATGATGTGCGGGTTTGTGTATCCTGCGCCCAGCAAGTGCTTGCACTGCAATCTGGGTTACCTGCGGCTGGGCCTGCGCCCCCTATGGCTTCGCCTACCCCCCCCCACACTTACACCTGACTCCCAGTGAGGTGCATACCAGTGGGGAGTCTCAGCCTGATTTGTCTACCAGGGTGGCCAGCATTGAAAAGCTGATTGCTGGCTCTACGGCGCGTAAGGCCCCTGCTAAGAGGCGGCATTTGACGCCTGGTGTTACCCTATTTCCTATGGAGGCTGAGGAATTTTTTGACCTTGCCGGTTATACCCCCCTGGAAGAGGGGGAGTTGTTTTCTGACTCAGCATCATCTGATGAGCAGCCTAAGGGTTATGCTGAATCGGGTCTGACCTATGGGCTCCAGATGATACTGACAGGCTTTTGGCTCACATTTTTGAAGTACATTTTTGAAGTACTTTCTATCTCCTCTCCTGCCACGGCTCCTCGGCAGCAGGAGGAGTTGTTTCACACTGCTAAACCAGGAGTTTCCTGAGCAAACTCACTTCAATAATCTCGTGCTCAAAGAGTGGGAGCGGCCTAGCAGGCTCCCTGGGGTGCCTAAGAGCTGGTATAAGAGGTCTGTCAGACCCATCCTAGACCTAAAGCTTCTCAACAAGTTTGTCAGATTCAGGCACTTTCGCATGGAGACTCTCCGCTCAGCTGGAGAGCTAAGTTCTCAACGCCCAGGGGACTTAATGACCTCTGTGGACATCAAGGATGCTTACCTTCAAATTCCTATCTTTCCAGGTCATCAGAGATTCCTCAGGTTCGCTCTGGAGGATCAGCACTACCAATTTGTGGCATTGCCCTTCGGTCTCACATTGGCTCCCAGGGTATTCACCAAGGTACTGGCAGGAGTGATGGCCCTGCTGAGGTCTCGGGGCATTCGCATTCTTCCCTATTTGGACAACATTCTCATCACTTCTCAGTCCCTCCAGCAGGCAGAGCTGGATACTCAGCAGGTAGTGTCCACACTGGAGTCATTCGGCTGGGTGATCAACCACCCCAAATCTTCCATGTCTCGCTCCTTGGTGAAGTCATTTCTGGGCATGAATCTGGATACAGCTCAGGCCAAGATCTTTCTTCCAGAAGGTGTACAGTCTGCAAGCTCAGTTCCTTCTGTCTTGCCCTCATCCTTCCATCAGGCAGGGAATGCAGCTGGTGGGCCTGATGGTGTTGTGCTTCGTGGCGGTTCCTTATGCTCAGTTTCACGTGAGACCTCTTCAATTCCACCCCTTGTCAGTATTGGACAGGGACCCTGTGTCCCTGGATCAGGTTTTTGTTCTGTCCCCCCTGGCCAGGCGGTCCCTCTCGTGGTGGCTGGACTCAAGGAACCTGTTGGTGGGCAGATCCTTTCTGGCCCCTTGCTGGGAGACAGTCACCACGGATGCCAGTCTAACAGGTTGGGGGGGGCTTTTGGAAATCCCTAAAGTTCCAAGGGCAGTGGGGCCCTCAACATTCTGGAACTGAGGGCGATCAGGTTGGTTCTTGCCCACTTGACCCCACACCTTCGGGGTCGGGCTGTTCAGGTACGCTCGAACAACCAGACGGCGGTTGCCTACATCAATCATCAGGGAGAGACCCGGAGCAAGAGGGCCCTCAAGGAAGTGTCTCTGATCCTGTCCTGGGCGGAGGACAATGTTCCCTGCATCTCAGCCGTGTACATTCCGGGGGTGGAGAATCTGGAGGCAGACTCTCTGAGCAGGGGGACTTCTCACCTGGGGGAATGGTCCCTCAGCAACAGGGTGTTTCGCTCTCTGTGTCTCCGTTGGGGTCAGCCGGACGTGGATCCGTTTGCGTCCCGTCACAATCACAAGCTTCCAGTCTTTGGCTCTCTGTCCCAGGACCCTCTGGCCTTAGCCATGGATGCTCTAACAATGTCTTGGCAGGGTTTTCAGCTACTGTATGTCTTTCCCCCATTTCCCCTGTTGGGCAGGGTTCTGCGCAAAATAGCTCAGGAAGGGGTGCCAGCAATCCTGGTGGCCCCCTGTTGGCCAAGAAGAGTGTGGTTCGCAGACATCGTGCAGTTGGCAGTAGATCAGTACGCCCTGCCCAGGGTTCCAGATCTGCTCACTCGGGCAGCTACACCACCCCAATTTACAAACGCTGGCTTTAACGGCCTGGCTGCTGAAACCTCCATCTTAATGGAAAAGGGGTTGCCTGCCTCTGTTGTTAACACCATGATCAGGACTAGGAAAAAGTCCTCTTCTTCCATCTACTATAGGGTTTGGCATACCTATATTGACTGGTGTGAGTCTAAATCACTTCCTTGTCGTGTTTTCTATTCCTAGGATTCTGGAATTTCTTCAACATGGTTTGGATCTTCAAAGGTCATGTTTCTGCCTTGGCTGTTTTCTTCCAGAGATCTTTTGCTCAGCATCATCTGGTCAAGACCTTCTTCCAGGGGGTTACTCATGTGCGTCCCCCACGTAAGCCTATGTTACCAGTCTGGGACTTGAACTTGGTCCTATCTGCCATGCAGGGGTTTCCTTTTAAGCCTGCGCATGAGGCTGCTTTGTCCATTCTTACTCTTAAGGTAGTCTTTTTGGTACCTATCACTTCTGTTAGGTGTGTTTCTGAGTTGGCGGCGCTTTCCATCAAGCCCCCTTACTTTGAGAGCCACCAGGACATGTTGGTGTTTCGCTTTAAACCAGATTTTCTGCCTAAGTTGTTTCTGCATTTCATCTCAATCAGGACATTGTTCTGCCTTCTCTGTGCCCTAATCCTAGTAACCCTAAGGAGAGGGCTTTACACTCCTTGGATGTGGGCAGGAATCTGAAGTTCTATTTGGTGGCTACTGAACCCTTCAGGAAGACTGATGCTCTTTTTGTGGTCCCTTCTGGTCCTAAGAAGGGTCTGGCTGCAGCTAAATCTACTATTAGCAAGTGGATCCGTCAGGCTGTGATTCAGGCCTATTCTGCTAAGGGGAAGAATCCTCCCTTCCGCCTTACTGCTCATTCCACTTGTGCTATTGGTGCTTCTTGGGCCTTTCAGCACCAGGCTTCTGTTGAACAAGTTTGCAAGGCCGCTACTTGGTCTTCTGTTCATACCTTTTCTAAGTTTTACAAGGTTGATGTTCGGGCTTCAGCTGATGCTGCTTTTGGCCGTAAAGTTCTGCAGGCGGCAGTGGTTTAAACTGCATGTTGTTACTTTTTGGGGATCCCACCCTACCTTACGGACACTGCTATTGGATGTCCCAAACGTATGGAATTATCTTTGGAGCAGGACGTGCTGTATACTTAGAATAATACAATTCTGTGATTACTCACCT
Source organism: Gastrophryne carolinensis (assembly GCA_027917425.1). Taxonomy (NCBI): domain Eukaryota; kingdom Metazoa; phylum Chordata; class Amphibia; order Anura; family Microhylidae; genus Gastrophryne; species Gastrophryne carolinensis. Next base: position 115,884,861 of record CM051243.1, read on the forward strand.
GTAGAATTGGTATTATACGTATACAGCACGTCCTGCTCCACCCCACCCTTGTTATCATTATTCTTAGTACCTCTGTATGGTGATTGTTATGATTATCATTGTTAAAATTGTTTGATTATGGTTATAATTCTCCCGGCTTCTTGCTAACTGCTTGTCAATACTGGGGAATTTGTGGGAGGTCCCTGGTATATATGGGGCCGGGAGGAGCCACTTTTTTGCTGTCTCTGCAGTCCAGCGCCATCTTGTGGATGTATTACCCAAACGTAAGGAATTATCTCTAGAGCAGGACGTGCTGTATACGTATAATACCAATTTTACAGGTGAGTAATCACAGAATTGTATTTTCCCCATTTTGCGCCATGTTTAACCGTGATTTTTGCTGGAATTTCCAGGAAAATTATATATATATATATATATTTTTTGCAGCAGAGTTTAGGCTTTAACATGAAATGTCATTCATGTTTTTTAAATATTTTTTGCGTAAAAAAAATAAATAAATATTTTTTAGACAATTGTCTCCTTTATTTTAAATAAAACATTTGTTTTATTAATGAAAACCATATTGCATGTGAAAGCCCCATTTTTCCCGATTACAACTGTACCTCATATATATCAGTAGCCCCCCATTCTTGCCCAGGAGACCCCCCAAACTAAAGACAGAGCACTTTAAAACATTTACAAATGAAATACAACTACTATCCACAGTAAAAACATAAGGGGTTCATTTAAAAAATGACATAGGGTCCCCCCTCCCGGAATTTTAAGGGTTAAAAACCCTTAAAAATAAAAAATGGGGTCCCCCTACCCGAAATAACCAGCCCCGGACCAGTTATGGGGGCTTGTAGAAACAGGGCGCAGGGGCCAGCTTTGGTGGCCTCTGCGCCTTGCAGGCTACAAGCCCACATAGCCCTGGGCCAGGCTCTTCTGCCCCCCACCCCCCCTGGGCTTTGGGGAGACAGGTAATTGGGGTGCCGGGGGTTAATGGCAAGTCACCAGCTAGCTGCAGGTGACTTGCTAGCCCCCAGATTTGTGAACTGGTATAGGAATCTCATGGATCTCTTACTAGTTCACAAAGGGTTAAATGTAAAAAATAAAGACACAGACACATAATAAAAAAAAATGACATTTATTTAAATTTATTTATTTTTCTTTACTTACCTCCGATCCTCTGCTGTCCTCCGGCGATCTCCGATGACAGCTGATGAGTGCTTGGTGGAGGGGGCTGGGGGGGCGAGGGATCACAGCCCTCTCCTCCTCCTGACCTCTCGCCTCCAAGCACCCGGCAAGACTGATCATGTCGGGTGAGGGGCAGAGAAGCCGGCTGTCAGGTGACATCACTGTGACGTCACCTGGCTCCGTCCCTAACATCCGCGAACCAGGAAGTGAGCGAGAGGGTGATTTCTCACCCCCCCCCCCACTCTTGGAAGAGCCCGGGGGGGGGGGCGATTGGAGGCCCCCCCGGTGAAGAGGAGACCCCCGCGGTAGGCATCGCAGCCGCAGGTGAGTAAATGTCTTTTTTTTTTTTTTTTTTTTTTTTTTTTACAGTTAGTGGGGGGGGGGGGGGGGTGCTATTTCAGGCGCCCTCCTGAAGCGAGAAGAGCCTCGGGGGGGGGAGGGATTGGATGCCCCCCCGGGTGAAGAGAAGACCTGGCCTGATCCAACGAGGGGTCAGGTGAGTTTTTTACTTTTGTACTATTCCTAGTATGTCACACACCCCGCTTCCAACATTCATGACACTTGGGCAACCAGCCTGTAGAGGGCGATCTTGCAGAGATGACATGAGAAAAAAGAAGCCCCTCCTGGTCCATAAATACCCAGGACCTCCCACTATTCCTCAGTCTTTTCGTCTCTGCAGTCGGCGAAGCATTCAGAAGATGACTCTCCTTCCTGCAGGTAGCCAGGGTACGCCCGGCCTTTTTCTATTTCTGCCTAAAACCACATTTTAGTATTGTGATATTTATGTTATGCCTCCCAGCCTTGGCTGATGGGCTCGGGCAAAGGTAGATACACCCTTGGGTGTATATGGGAGCTTGCTCCCTCCGTGAGACCTCAAATAAGGGGTAGGCGGAATCCGGGTTGGTGTCCCCCGGCATGGGATGCCCCCCGTCCCTTTAAATCTCCTTGTGCCTATTGGGTGCTTATTGTTTTCCCCCCTTTTGGCCCTCCTGGACCCTGATGGGGGGGGGGGGGGAATCTTTATTTAGGGAGTATCTTTTGGCCTATGCATTTGTTTGTTTTTTGTTTTTTTTTAAAAAAAAGGGAAAAGATAAGAAAGTGACATACCTGTTTTGGGTCCTTTAAATTTCCCTCTCTTTTTTTCGTTTGGCCCCGTTCTATGATGTCATGCTATTGTCCTTGGCTGGCCCGCCCTCTGCTCTCTGAGCAGTGCTAGGTGGTGGGCGGGGCTTCGAGTCGGCGTCACATTTCTGCTTCCTCTTCCTGTTTGACATGTGGTTTGCTGGTTCCTGTTCTGGTGCTGGCCTCCACTGGTCCTGGCTGCTGCATGGTGCTCTGGCCGTTGAGGCAAATGAGCTTGATTGTAGCTAGCATTTTTGATTGTTCTCCGTTTGAAGAAGGAGAATTCTTTGAAGAATCTGATGTTTCGGATGTTCAGCAATTTGTGGGTATTGACGCTGAACAAGGTGTAGGGGAGAATTTTGACACCCCTAAAGCTCTTGCTCAATTATATGAGGTCTTGGCTATCGATTTTCCAGAAGCAGTCCCTCCTCAGAAAGGGGAGTTCTTTGGAGCCTCCAAGCCTCGTTTTGAATTTCCTAATCAGGAACATTTTGAAGATATCATTCTTAAGGAATGGGAAAAGCCTGCGCGGCTTCCTGGCATTCCTTTGGGCTGGGATAAAAAAAAAAAAATCCCTTTCCTGCAGAAACTGTAAGCGTTGGTCATCCCCCCTGTGCTGGATTCACCTGTGCTCAGTTTGTCCAATTCCTCTGTTTTGCATTCTCCGGAATCTACTTCCCTTAAGGATGGGGAGGACAAACGTATTGATTAAATGGCTTGCCATGCATTTGCTAGCGGTGGCTCGGCCTTGCGGCCTGTGGGTGCCTCGGCACTTATGGCAGTCGCTATTAGGTCTGTTATTAGAGACCTATTGAATACCTCAGGGCTTGATCCAGCCTCTGATGAGTTTTCCGCTCTCAAGCGATGTGATTTATTTGTGTCTTTTGTACTTTCTGCTTTAGATGACTCCTTGGTCTTGTGTAGCAAAACTTCTGCCTTGCTTGTTGCAATTCGGCGGTCTATTTGGCTACGCTAGTGGGCGGCTAACACGGTGGCAAAGAAGTCGCTTACAGCACTTCCCTTTGGGGGATTACGCCTCTTTGGTGAGAAGCTGGATTCTGTCATTAAAGGAGGCAAATTGCCTCAGCGTAAGAAGCAACGTTGTTCCTTTCGGGGATCGGCTTCCTTTAACCCTTCCTTTCGTGGTTCCAGAACGGGCAGAGGATCGGCCCTTTTCAGCCCCAAGGGGGACTGCATGGAACAGAGGAAGAGGTCGTGGCCGTCCAGGTCAGAGTTGGGGATCTAAGCCCAAGTCCACTTCCAAGCCTGCCCAGCAATGAGGAGGCGCCCTCACTCGTACGAGCGGGGGAACGGCTGCGATTCTTTTTTTCCAGGCTTAGGTCAAGAGGTATCAGACAGATGGATTCTGGAAGTTGTGTCCTCCGGTTACAAGCTGGAATTCGAGGTTCGGCCGCCTCCCAGATTTTTCAGGTCTCGGATGCCCGCAGATCCGCTGATCGCACAGGGGCTCCGGACAGCTGTGGCGAACCTTTTAAACATGGATGTTATCCGCCAGGTTCCTCCAGTGGAAAGAGGTCTGGGGTTTTACTCCAACCTATTTACGGTTCCCAAAAAAGGACGGCTCTGTTCGGCCTATTCTAGATTTGAGACGACTCAATCAGTTTATTCGTTTCCGAAAATTCCGCATGGAGTCGTTGCGTTCAACGATCGACGCTGTCTGCCAGGGGGACCTTATGACGTCCATAGACATCAAGGATGCTTATCTGCACATTCCTATTTTTGCCGCTCACCAAAGGTTTCTCAGATTCACAGTAGAAGACCACCATTTTCAGTTTGCGGCTCTTCCATTCGGTCTCACTCCATCCCCAGCCAGGGTCCTGGCAGAAGTAATGGCTATTCTCAGGGTCCAGGGCATTCGCATCGTGCCATTGCTGGACGACTTGCTCATCACAGCGTCATCTTTCAATCAGACGGAATTGGACACCAGAACAGTGGTGACTACACTAGAGAGGTTTGGTTGGGTGATAAACCATGCCAAATCCTCTCTTTGTCCTGTAAGGGAGATTCCCTTTCTGGGCTTGATTCTGGATACCCTTCAGGCCAGGGTATTTCTTCCTCAGTCCAAGATTGTTCTGATTCAGGATTTAATTCATCTGTTCCTGTCCAATCCTCATCAGCCTATCCGCTTGGGGATGAGATTAGTGGGGTTGATGGTGGCCACGCTCGAAGCGGATCCTTTGGCTCAGTTCCACATGAGGACGCTTCAGCTCTTTTCTCCTGGCGAAGTGGGAGAATGGGAGAAGCGCCCGTTGTCTTTGAAGCGGACTTGTCTGTTGTCTCCCCTCGTCCTGCAGTCCCTCCAGTGGTGGCTGATTTCGAGCAATCTCAGGGACGGCAAATCATTTCTGACCCCTTGTTGGGAGTTGGTCACCACAGATGCCAGCCTTACGGGCTGGGGGGGGGGGCCTCTGGAGGAGACACCGGTTTCAGGGGTTGTGGGGGCCTCTGGAGGCTCACTCCCCGATCAATTTATTGGAACTTCGGGCCATTCGTCATGTTCTGCTCCAACTGACTCCTCTCTTGCGGGGTTTACCGGTTCAGATTCGGTCAGACAACCGAACAGCAGTTGCATACATCTATCACCAGGGAGGGACTCGCAGTTGGGGTGCCCTCCGGGAAGCGTCTCTGATCCTTCAGTAGGCAGAGATCAATGTTCCCTGCATATTGGCAGTTTACATTCCGGGGATAGAGAATGTGGAGGCAGACTCCCTGAGCAGAGCATGTGCTCGCCAGGGAGAATGGTCTCTCAACCCCGAGGTCTTTCAGTTCCTTTGTCACAAGTGGGGTACTCCGCGGCTGGACCTGTTTGCCTCTCGCCACAACCACAAGCTTCCAGCTTTTGTATCTCTATCCCAGGATCCTCTGGCAGTGGCAGTGGATGCCATGTCTCTTGCCTGGAAGGATCTGGGGTTCCTGTATCTTTTTCCCCCATTCTCCATGATAAGCAAGGTGGTGCGCAAGTTGGTTCTGGAAGGGGCACCAGCAATTCTGGTGGCTCCAAAGTGGCCAAGACGCCTGTGGTTCGCAGAGGTCACAAGGCTGGCAGAGGATCTGTTGCCTCTGCCCTTTCTTCCAGATCTCTTAACTCGGGGTCAACTTTGTTACCCCAATTTACCAACGCTGGCTTTGACGGCGTGGCTGCTGAAATCTCCATCTTAAAGGAGGAAGGCCTTTCTGGTGCTGTCATTCTGACTCTTGTTAGAGCTAGAAAGAAGTCTTTCTCTGTGGTTTATTACAGGACTTGGACGTCCTATATTGACTGGTGTGAGTCTAGGTCCCTGCCTTGCAGGGTATTTTCTATCCCTAGGATTTTGGGGTTTCTGCAACGGGGTCTGGATTTGGGTTTCCAGATTAGTACTTTGAAAGGGCAGGTTTCTGCTTTGGCTTTTTTCTTTTAAAGGTCATTTGCTCTTCACCCTTTGGTTAAGACTTTTTTCCAGGGGGTCACGCATGTGCGGCCTCCTAGAAAGCTCCTACTTCCAGTTTGGGATCTTTATAAATTCTTTATTTAAGTTTATACATAACATACAAGTTTGATACATAACATTGCACCACGAAACTTCAGTCAGGACCAGTATGTAACATAATAAGCAATGCCTCTCATGGGAATTCCGGGGGTAAAAAAGAAATGACACGCTGACATCAAACCGTCACTAGATATCTAAATAGTAAATCTGCTATTTAAGCTTAACAATGCACTAAATGTAATTGGTGAGCAACTACAAATGGAAAAAGAAAAAAGAAAAGGGGGAAAAAATCAAGTGGGGAAGGGAAGGGAAAATTGAAGGACAAAATAACCTCAGGAACGAAGGTCTATATTCCCACAATGAAGCGCTTGTAATCCTCAGACTCAGTATATTGCATCCACGAGAACCAAGTCGCCATGTATTTCTCATATCCATCTTCCCCAGGCATCATTAGGTCTTCAAACTTAATTATCTCATTAACTCTAAAAGCCCACATCCCTAGGGAGGGGGGATCCTCCTTTTCCATAGTTGCGGAACACACATCTTGGCTGCGTTTTAGGAGATGACATAGCAAATAGCCACAATATTTTTTGAGTGGAGTCTTTGTCATGTGGAGTAAGCACAGGGCAGGGTCCTCCGGGATTTCTCTACCCAACAGGCTCCCCGCCACCTCTCTAACCCCATCCCAAAAAGCTTTCAGTTTTGGACATGACCAAAAGATGTGAAGCAGACTACACTCCCCACTTCCACACCTCCAACACTTCGCCTCCACTTCAGGACACCATCTATTAATTGAAGAGGGTTTTAGTAGTAACTAAAGGTATAAGAAGCGCCTCAGGTTGGGGTAGCAGCTGCCTAAAATAAGGGGTCAGACCTTATTTTGAGTCATGGAAATGGTAGAACATAATAGTTGAGTCTATTAGTTTAGGCACGCTTTAAAGTGGACAGGGGTGGCTCCTGCAAGCAGAAGGGAGGGGGGGGGGGAAGAAGGGAGAGGGAAGGACGGGTGGTTGGCGTGGCAAAACAAGAGATTAATTATTCCACAGATATCACAATGTTAGAGGTTGTCTGACGTCACATACAATATATTATTAGATTGTATCTGTTTTAAAACGTTACCTCTGTTGCTTGATACCTAATATATGCTGCCTGGTTTTTAGACATGCAGCAACCAAAATATGTTATACAGTTTTAGGATAAAGGTATGACACATGAATAAGTGTATACTTATTTTGTTATAAACTTATTACTGAGGACAAAGTAAAAAACTCACCGCCGCGGCCCGGGGGTACGCCGACCTACCCAGGGCCTCTGAGGTTCTCTCGCCTGTATGTATACCGTATAACTTCTTTGCAGCTGTAGTAGTTATAGATATTGTGGTAGGCTCATCTGGTCATAAGTAGTCCTCTTTGCCTTGGTTGCCTTAAATCATTCACAAGGCTTGTTGTATGTAAAAAACAAATTTATTAAGAAGAAATTAAAATAATGTACTTAGTCCATATAGAGTCCAGTCTGATGCTTATATAGGAAACACTGCGGTGTCTCCCTCCTCGTTTGCTGTATAGAGTGTCCGTGCAGTAAACACTGCAGAGTCCTAGGTAATTAGGCTGATTTGGAATATGTTTAGGAAACACTGCGGTGTCTCCCTCCTCGTTTGTTGCGCAGACTGTCTGTGCAGTAAACACTGCAGAGTCTAAGGTAGTTGGTTTAAAATATGTTCAACAGTCCAAGAAAAATCCTTTTAAGTGTTTGCAGAGCTCCGTCTGCAGATTCCACCGCCGCGCGTTTCGGCAGCTCGTGACGTCCTCTGGGTGTGTCCTGGGCTCCTATCTTGTGGCTCCTCTTATTGGTTGTTTATTCGTGATGCCGTTCCTCCCCTCGGCATTGTGGGAGTTGTAGTTATGTCTTGTAGTTTGAAGTGTCTGCTGGAAGTCCCGCCGCGGTCTTTGTTAGTTATGCCGTCGGCTGCGCTTCTGATTGCTTCCTGCCCTGCACATAGAGCAGTGCTAATATAGCACAAGGTTCAGGTGGGGCTTCTTCTGGCTGGGTAATTATCTTTATCCTCTTGCAGACTCAAGGTTGCTCAAAAAAAGAATTGTAATAAAGGCGAGAGGTTAACTACTGAAGTCATGTTACTGTGTCCATTATTCAGTATCTCTTGACATGTTTTGTATACACAAGAGATTGTATTAGGCAATAAACCGAAGGTAAAAACTGACTTCTTATATGTTTCCATAAATAGATATTATTTTAAGAATTATATTGATGAGGTGTACTCTCAATGGAAATAGGCGTTAAATAAATATTAATAAGCCGAAAATCAATATAACAATTCTAAAGGACATGTAATGGTAATATTAAACTGGGGCAATAATAGTGATATTAATACACATATACCAGTCAAAATGCTAATATTGATGAATCATTCCCATGAGGTATTTAAAGAAGGTGGTATAGTGTAATATTAATACACTGATACTGCTCTGGGCCCTTAATGGCTAACATTTACAAAGGATCGTTATATGAAGTCATTTAGGTAGATGATTCCAAACTGACTCGACAGAGTAGGCAAAGTGTATGCATGATCAGTATATATAAAGTCATATAAAAATTATATTAAAAGTTATAGTTTTAGGTGTTCTTGGGTGTACGCTTGGTTTCTGCCTCTGATGAAAAGGCGGTCTCCATTCTGGGGAGGGGGATCTTCTTATATGTTTGGATTGATGGTACTGGTAATCTGAATGTCTATTGATGTCTTGAAGTTTACCAGAAAACTCAACATAAAAAAATTTTTTGAAGAAAAACACAGCCAGGAGAACCAACCCGAATTAATCACCCATTTGGAGGCATCTCAATCACAGTATACACATACTGGACTAAAGAACAACTCTACGTTCAACCCTCAGACTGGCAAAGGAGCAATAAATGTCTTTAGAAATTTAGTCATTAAAGATCTAAAACAACTAGAGATTAAAGATAAAAAATATCAAATGTTAGAAAAACGAAAAATGAATCAAACAATAAGAGGAATACAAAAAAGAAATGAAATCATTATAAAGCCGGCAGACAAGGGAGGAGGAATAGTGATTTTGGAGAAAGAAAAGTATATACAAGAAACCAACAGACTTCTCAGTGACACAGATACCTATGAAAAGCTTAAAGCCGACCCTACAAGGGACTTCCACCAAAAACTGAAAAACCTATTGGATAAGGGAAGAAGAGCAGGCATTTTAACAAAGAAGGAGTATAACTACTTAAATCTGGACACACCGAGAATCCCTACCATCTACCATCTTCCCAAAGTACATAAGAATAAAGAACACCCTCCTGGTAGACCCATCGTTAGCGGAATAGGATCATTAACAAGCAGACTGGGAGAGTACATAGACTCGTTCCTTCAGCCTCTGGTACAGCAAACCCCAGCTTTCCTGAAAGACTCAGGCTCGCTTTTGGAACTCCTAAAACAATACCAGAATAACCACAATCTAGTAATGGCAACAGCAGACGTGAGTGCACTGTACACCATTATACCTCATGAAAAAGGACTAGAAGCAGTGCAATTTTTTCTGAGGGAGGACGGCAAGCTACCTTCCGAACAGATTGAATTTCTGGTCGAATGCTTGCACTTCTGCCTAACTCACAACTATTTCTGGTACGAAGATTGTTTCTATTTACAACGCATAGGTGTAGCAATGGGCGGCAAATTTGCTCCGAGCCTGGCAAATCTCTTTATGGCCCTGTGGGAAAGAGAAAGAATGCTCATGACAAGACCACGAGAATTGAGGTTTTATAAGAGGTATATTGACGATTGCATCTTCCTCTGGGAAGAGACAGAGCAGGACCTACAACATTTTTTACAATCACTTAATGAGAACACATGGAACATCAAGTTCACATATGAAACAAGCCAAACAGAGATACATTTCTTAGACATTACTATCTATAAAGCAGACCAACAAATTAAAACTAAGACTTATTTTAAGGACACGGATAGGAATAGCTATATACCTGTAGACAGCTGTCACCACCCTACCTGGCTGCGCAACATTCCAAAGGGACAATTTAAGCGAATACGTAGAAACTGCACAGAAGATACGGCGTACCTTGAACAAGCAAGCCTACTAGGAGCCAGATTCATAGAGAAAGGGTATCCAGAAGAAACTATCGCCAAGACCATCTCAAGTGTGAACGAAGAATCCAAAGATCAAAAACACACCATCAAGGGGGAAACAGGGCTATCCGTACCCTTTATTACTAAATACAACAGAGACTTTAAGAAATTGGAGAACATAATAAAGAAGCACTGGAACATATTACAAACAGATCCCTCACTAGAGAAGATCCTGAATAAAGAACCTACATTTATATACAAAAAGCCTCAAACACTCGCACAATTATTAACGACATCAATCCTCCAAAGAGAACTAAAATTACTGAAAATAAATTTGTGCGATGCAGAGACTGCCAGGCTTGCAAACTATCACTGAAAACATCCTGCTTCACCCCCAGCCAAGGGTCTTTCACGAACCCCACAAACAACAAAGAATACAATAAAAAATTACACCACTTGCAACTCCAAAGAAGTAATTTACTGCCTCAAATGTCCATGTAACCGTCTATATGTAGGGAAAACCAAAAGACAATTTAAAATACGCCTAGCAGAACATCTAAGAAATATCAAGAATGGCCTTACAACTCACAATCTATCATTGCATTTTTCTGAACGACACAATAAAGATGCAACAGGTTTACATTTCTGGGTCGTTGAGAAGATTGAAAGGAACTGGAGAGGAAGCAATCTGGAACGCACTTTAGCACAAAGAGAAATGTTTTGGATGTTTGAGCTGGACAGTTTTGTACCCAACGGCCTTAACCTCCTTAGTGGTGATCCCGAGCGTGACTCGGGGTTAATTTGCGCTGTAAGTGGCGGTAACCCCGAGTCACGCTCGGGATCGATTTGGGAGCAGGAGCGGGCGGCGCAGTCTCCTTACCTTCTCCCTGCGATCCAGCGATGTCCCCGCTGCGATCGCAGGTGAGAGCCGCGGCTGCGGCGTCCGTCTCACTTCCTGGTTCCGTCTCTGTGAGCCGCAGAGGCTCATGGGGGCGAAGCCGTGCGTCAGAGACAAATGTAATGGTAACGCTTTCGTTACCATTACATTTGCCTCTATCATAACGCCACGGGGGTTAATGTAGACCTGGACCTCAACTGTTTTTTGGAGAACAAATAAACAAAGAAGGGAGTTTTTTATATTTTTTTATATATATATTTTTTTATATATTTCTATATATTTATATATAATTTTATATATCTTCATGTATTTTCTTATATATTTTTATATATTTATATATCTATTATATCCTTTTCTTATATCTTTCATACAATAATTTTTTAAATATTTTTTATATAAGAATTGTCTATATAACTTTTAATATAATTTTTATATGACTTTATATATACTGATCTACCACATATCTTTCTATTATTGACCTCAATCATGCATACACTTTGCCTACTCTGTCGAGTCAGTTTGGAATCATCTACCTAAATGACTTCATATAACGATCCTTTGTAAATGTTAGCCATTAAGGGCCCAGAGCAGTATCGGTGTATTAATATTACACTATATCACCTTCTTTAAATACCTCATGGGAATGATTCATCAATATTAGCATTTTGACTGGTATATGTGTATTAATATCACTATTATTGCCCCAGTTTAATATCACCATTACATGTCCTTTAGAATTGTTATATTGATTTTCGGCTTATTAATATTTATTTAACGCCTATTTCCATTGAGAGTACACCTCATCAATATAATTCTTAAAATAATATCTATTTATGGAAACATATAAGAAGTCAGTTTTTACCTTCGGTTTCTTGCCTAATACAATCTCTTGTGTATACAAAACATGTCAAGAGATACTGAATAATGGACACAGTAACATGACTTCAGTAGTTAACCTCTCGCCTTTATTACAATTCTTTTTTTGAGCAACCTTGAGTCTGCAAGAGGATAAAGATAATTACCCAGCCAGAAGAAGCCCCACCTGAACCTTGTGCTATATTAGCACTGCTCTATGTGCAGGGCAGGAAGCAATCAGAAGCGCAGCCGACGGCATAACTAACAAAGACTGCGGCGGGACTTCCAGCAGACACTTCAAACTACAAGACATAACTACAACTCCCACAATGCCGAGGGGAGGAACGGCGTCACGAATAAACAACCAATAAGAGGAGCCACAAGACAGGAGCCCAGGACACACCCAGAGGACGGCACGAGCTGCCGAAACGCGCGTCGGTGGAATCTGCAGACGGAGCTCTGCAAACACTTAAAAGGATTTTTCTTGGACTGTTGAACATATTTTAAACCAACTACCTTAGACTCTGCAGTGTTTACTGTACGGACAGTCTGCGCAACAAACGAGGAGGGAGACACCGCAGTGTTTCCTAAACATATTCCAAATCAGCCTAATTACCTAGGACTCTGCAGTGTTTACTGCACGGACACTCTATACAGCAAACGAGGAGGGAGACACCGCAGTGTTTCCTATATAAGCATCAGACTGGACTCTATATGGACTAAGTACATTATTTTAATTTCTTCTTAATAAATTTGTTTTTTACATACAACAAGCCTTGTGAATGATTTAAGGCAACCAAGGCAAAGAGGACTACTTATGACCAGATGAGCCTACCACAATATCTATAACTACTACCCTGGGTAGTTAGGCGTACCCCCGGGCCGCGGCGGTGAGTTTTTTACTTTGTCCTCAGTAATAAGTTTATAACAAAATAAGTATACACTTATTCATGTGTCATACCTTTATCCTAAAACTGTATAACATATTTTGGTTGCTGCATGTATAAAAACCAGGCAGCATATATTAGGTATCAAGCAACAGAGGTAACGTTTTAAAACAGATACAATCTAATAATATATTGCATCTGACGTCAGACAACCTCTAACATTGTGATATCTGTGGGATAATTAATCTCTTGTTTTGCCACGCCAACCACCCGTCCTTCCCTCTCCCTTCTTCCCCCCCCCTCCCTTCTGCTTGCAGGAGCCACCCCTGTCCACTTTAAAGCGCGCCTAAACTAATAGACTCAACTATTATGTTCTACCATTACCATCTATTAATTACCGCCGGGACCCTATACCACCTCGTTAGAACCTTGTAACTGCACTCTTAAAACCTGGTACATATTGAGGTTTTATGGGGGGTCTCCAACAATCTGCTTATCTGTTTCAGAGTGAAGGTCCTACCTAAATCCCTCTCCCACTTCCCCACAAATGACGGTGGAACTATATCTGGGGGGCCGATCAGCATTATATATATATATATATATATATATATATATATATATATACACATACGAGAGAGTATGGCTTACATCATCTCTACTAGAGCACAGCTCTTCAAAAGGAGTAAGGCCCCTTTGCACCCTTTTATGCTCTCGCAGCGTGGAAAGGAAGTGCTTCAACTGCTGTTGCTGCCAAGTCAACCAAACAGGTAACCCTCTGTCATTGGCCAAATCTCCTATGACGCTCCACTCTCCCTCCCGTAGAAAGTGGCCCACCCTGAAAACACCCGCATCCCTCCAAGCCCCGGGGGTGGTTCCTCTACATCCAGGGGGGAACCCAGGATTTCCCAATACCGGGACCATTGGCGAAGGTGACGGGGAAAGGTTCGCTCGCTGAAAATATTGGCCACAAACTTTTAACGTGGTCCCTACAAGGGCATGTTTTGTTGCTAATAATATGTCTTTCCGGCCTGCTCACGGGATACAATCGACTCTGACCCCAACAAGATTCTGCTCAATGGACACCCACTGCTTATGGTCCCGATGTAAACCAATCAACCACTCTGTTAAGGTGGACCGCAGCATAATAAAGTCCCGAGTCAGGGAGACCCACACCACCCTTATCCTTGCTCCTTGTAAGGATGGCCCTGCTTATCCTCGGTCTCCCTCCTCCCCACACAAATCTCCGAAAAAGTGCATCCACCCTTCGAAAGAAGGCCTGCGGGATAGCCACCGGGAAAGCCTGCATTAAGTAAAGAAGCCGTGGGAGCAGCACCATTTTCAAGGCATTGCAGCGACCAAACCACGAGAGCCTCCTACCCGATCATCTGGTCATGTCATCTTCAAATTTTTTGAGCAAGGTGGGGAAGTTAAGGGCAAAAACACTCGCCAAATTCCTGCAAATTTTTGTTCCAAGATACGTTACACTTTCCTCCGAGCATCTAAAGGGGAAGGATTTCTGTATTTTATCAAAGCTTTTCGCCGGGACATTGATATTCAGAGCTTCGGATTTCTGAAAATTAATTCTATACCCCGACAGTTCTCCATATTCCTTCAATTTTCTCATTAGGTTCGGGATAGAGGTCTCTGGAAGCGTCAGTCCAAAGATCAAATCATCCGCAAAGGCTGCCACCTTAAAACTACCCACTTGGTCTCCCATACCCCTTATGTCACCATTTCCCCGAATTTTACACAAAAGGGGCTCCAATGTGAGTATAAAGATTAGAGGAGAAAGGGGCACCCCTGCCTCGTTCCATTTGCAATATTAAAGGAGCCTGAGAGCGTCCCATTCACTCGCACCGATGTGGAGGGTGCACTATACAACCTGCTTATCCAACCCAGAGCATTTGGGCCAAGGCCAATATGACTAAGCGTGTTTTGCATAAAGTTCCAATTTACTCTATCAAAAGCCTTCTCCGCATCGGTGGCAAGCAAGAGGGACGGGATACCACTTTTCTGGGCCCATTGGATTAAATTAAGAACTTTAATGGTATTATCCCTCCAGTTTGGGATCTTAATCTGGTGCTCTCTGCTATGCAGGCGGCTCCTTTTGAACCTTTATAGGAGGTTCCTCTTCATATTCTCACTCAGAAAGTTGCCTTTTTGGTTGCTATTACCTCTGTCCGTTGGGTTTCTGAATTGGCAGCCCTGTCAATACAGGCTCCTTACTATGAGAGGCATCAGGATAAGGTGGTTTTCCGTTTTAAACCATATTCTCTTCCTAAAGTGGTGTCTGCCTTCCACCTAAATCAGGATATAGTTCTTCCTTCATTGTGCCCTAATCCTAGTAATAGCAAGGAAAGGGTTTTACATTCTTTGGATGTTGTTCATTGTGTTGTGCCTTCTGGGCCTAGGAAGGGTTTGGCACCCGCCAAATCTTCCATTAGTAAATGGATTCGTCAGGCCATTGTTGGAGCCTATTCTGCTAAGGGGAAGGTTCCCCCTTTTCGTGTTACTGCTCATTCTACTCATGCTGTTGGTGCGTCCGGGGTTTTTCAGCACCAGGCTTCTGTTGAACAAGTTTGCAAGGCTGCTACTTGGTCTTCAGTTCACACTTTTTCTAAGTTTTACAAGGTTGATGTGCGGGCCTCAGCGGATGCTGCTTTTGGTCGCAAGGTTCTGCAAGCTGCAGTAATTTAAGTTATGCCTTATTTTCCTTGTGGGATCCCCGCCCATTATAGACACTACTATTGGATGTCCCAAGTGTCATGAATGTTGGAAGCGGGGTGTGTGACATACTAGGAATAATACCAGTAGTATTATGGGTATTACGAGTATGTCACACACCCTGCTTCCCCCGCCCTTTTTTGTTCTGGGATCCTTTATATGGTGTTTCTTATTATTTTTCACTATATAATTTGCTCTTCCTGGTACTTCACTGCTTTTTTAAAAGACTGAGGAATAGTGGGAGGTCCCGGGTATTTACCAGGAGGGGCTCCTTTTTTCTCATGTCATCTCTGCAAGATCGCCCTCTACAGGCTGGTTGCCCAAGTGTCATGAATGTTGGAAGCGAGGTGTGTGACATACTCGTAATACCCATTTTATAGGTGAATACTCACAAAATGGTATTTTTTTTTATCTGTGGGGGTTTAAAGTCAGCTATGTGAGACTCACGTAGCTGGCACTAAAAGGGTTAAATAGGCGTGCGGATGAAAGTATGCACGGAGCTGTGCGGATGCGGCTCTGTCTCTCTCGGCCAAGGTGGTGGCTCCCATGATCCAGAGGAGTGGCACAGGCACTTGACTAAGGTATAGGCTTTTTATTTGGGTCATTAAGTGTTTAAAGAGGACCAACAGTCAAAAATGACTTAAACCAGACCAACACAACAAACAGTGCTCATATGCATCCCTCCTCATGGCAATTTAGACATAAAAATTATTTTTTTTTTACATTTTTTTCTCCTGCTGTAGAAAGTATTAAAAATAAAATGTCGGCTCATGCATATTTGCAGGCCACCTGCAAACAGAAAGTGCTGCTGGGCTTTCTGTTAACGTGCATTGTCAATTAAATCAATTGAATCCAGGCAGCAACATTGCTGAGATTCTGAAAGAGGAAGCTCCAAAATGGCCGCTACCTTCCTTTTCGAGCTGTGCCAGACTGTTGGTCTGGTTTAAGGATAATTACTATTGTATACAATTATTGTATCGCCCTAAGGATGTTACTGGATTGATACTCAAGTCCGAAATGTTTGAATTTCTGCAATTTCTTTCCATGGAATAAGAAACGATTAAAAGTAAAAAAAATTCATAAAATGAATCCCTTATATAAAACATTTCTGTATATATCAAACATATACATTTTGCTATGATGTAGCAAAGAGCTCAGTATCCAATTGAACTCATATTTCCGTTAATAAAGATTCAAGAGTTTTATTGTCATATACGCAGTTACATTGTGGCTAAGACTCCAAAATAATATATAAAATATCAGTAACATAATAAAGAAAACCTATATGTACAATCGGGGTGATTGAATGTGTATTGTTAGATGTAATCCTTGTGAAAGTCACAGTCCAATTAGATCCAACGTTTCGGGGCAGATGGACTGCCAAACAATTTTTTTAATTTTAATGCATAGATGGCCATTGTATGCTTGGGCACACATAGGAATTCGTCCTCCGCATTTAACCCATCCGTGCAGTGAGTGTACACATGTCCGGAGTGGTGGGCTGCCCTAATAACGGCGCCCGGGGAGCAGTTGGGGGGTTAGGTGCCTTGCTCAAGAGCACTTCAGTCATGTTCCATCCTCTGGTTGCAAGTCCGCTCCCTTACCTCTAGGCCACAACTGCCCCAAACAAGGAGACAAGGAGACTAGACACACTGTTAGGGTTAAATATCCGAGCAGGCTTCAAAATCCTGCCTGATGTCATTGAAGATGTCAGCCGGTTGATTCATAATGTGCACAAATAATAATAACCTCAAAACAGAGAATTAATGTTCTATCCTGCCAGAGACCGCTGGACCCTGTGCTCCCTGACAGTGCCACTTGGTAATGCCCCTGAGCGTGCACCGTGTCACTGCCAACTGTCCGGCAACATGGTTGCGTGGCTACCATGAACGCTGTCCCCCTGTGTGTGTCCAGGGAAGACATCTCCCCCGGTTGGGCCCATAATCCCCCTGGCAACAAGTGACAAGAGAGTGCCTTGGATCACTCACTTCGCGCTCGGCGGCGCGTGCTGGCTGCACTAAGCGTGTCATACTGGAGCCTGCCTGTCATGAGGCTCCGGCAGATTCAGCCTGCCTCCGGGACTGGCGGAGATGTCTGGGTGGCAGTGACTGCTCCTCTTATAGGAGTAAAATGTAAGACACTTTCCTGTATGTGTATTTCTCCCCCCTCCCAGGAGGCCTGTTTTTTATTTCATTTTATTGAGACTCCTAAAGTGGAACAAAACCTGGCAGTGGCCGGCCTGGAAGCTGCTGGCTTTTCCCTGGGGCAATCTGAATTGGGATGTCCACTGTGTGAAACCCCCCTGGGCTCCCATAAAAATTTACCTTTGCAAGTTCCAACGGCACATCTAATGAGAGCTGCCTGAAATGACTTCGTCATTCGGGAGGCAGCTCTCATTGTTAACAAGCCATTCATATAGGCCGAGGATGAGTGAATGAGAGCCACCTCTTGAATGATGTAGTAATTTTAGACTGTTCTTATTGGATGCCTGGGCGAGTTTTTTCTGGCTTCCTAGGGGTTTCACACAGTGGGGCATCCTGCTTCGGGATGCCCTGGGGACACAAAGTCAAATTCCTGAATTTTCTTCCATTTTAACCGTAATAGACATAACAGTTGGTGTATAATATACATATCTACTACTTCAGTTTGTCGTGTTTCTTCATTAACTGATTTGTGAATTTATGCTTTTATTTCCTGTAGTACTGCATCTGGATTGATGGTGTGAATGCATTGCTGGGGAGGGAAATGAGCAGTGAGTTGACTCGTAGTGACATGGACACACTGCTCAGTATGGAGATGAAGCTCCGTTTGTTGGACCTTGAGAACATACAGATCCCTGAGGTACCGCCTCCTATCCCAAAGGAGCCCAGCAGTTATGACTTTGTTTATCACTATGGCTGAGGATCCATGCTGAGGGCACAAGGAATGACATTTTACAGCTGTGTAATGGACTAAGGACTGCTCTAAGCGTTTGTTATCCAGGAATGTCCCCAAGCCCTTGCTATCTTCAGCAATGCTGCTGTTGATTCTCTTCAATTTCTCTGTACTAGAAGATCACATTTTGGGTGACAGTCCTTGCCTGCAAAGCAACAGTTCTTTCTGATCCTTTGTGAAGGTTCACCTTTTCGCTTGGTACTGAAGGATGCTACAAATACCACTTTATATGGCCCTGTAGGGGTATAAATCAGTAAATCTATTTTTGCCTTAATATGTAGATTGCTATTCTAATCAGATTGCATCTCTTGATCCCAGCAGTGTGTACAGTGTTCTGCTCAAAAGCACAATGTATTCTCTTGTTTCTTGTAATCCGAGAGGTATTTTTTATTGATTTACCTCCACCTTAGTGTCAAGGGTGGAGGAGACAAAAGACAGTCTCATATATACATTACAGCCTTCTTAATACGGTACGGCTCCTGTCCCTCAATTGTAAGTAACCTTTCGGAGGGGTTATATGAATGTATACAAAAATATGGCAAAGAAGACTGACATCCAAAATAATATATATTGTGACTAATAAATAACAGACTGATGGTTTATTTTACTGTGTGTGCGTTTTATATTAATCTTGCTATAGACATTAAAAAAGTAACAGGTAAGCTTAAATGAAAAGTGCTATAAAGTGGTATGCTATACTGAAAAGGAAAAAGTGATGGAAGCTAAATCAGTGGAATGCTAGGAGGCCGTATCATATCATTATAACACATATTAGGGTTGATTCAGAGAAATCGTTTTGTTCCCGCTCACGTATGAGTGTACGAGTGATTCAAAGCATACATCGCAAGCCTTCAGTAAAGTTTCCGTTCGTTCGTATGCCAACGAGAATATCATTTTCAAGCTTTCGTTTTCCATTTATGTTACTCATGTTACAACGTAGGCTTTCGTTTTTGCCCTTTTTCCATCGTCTCCTCGAACGAATCATTTATGTTTCCCGTTAGATTCTGAATTCCTTTTTCTATAAATAATCTTCCAGACGAAAATCTTTACGACCTTACGCCTGCGCACTACAAACTTAACTCATTAATGGTCTCACCTACATATTTGGTTCACTCAATTCTGCTACAATGCTTAGCTAAATCACATCGCGCTCAGTATATTCTTCCATTTCCGAATCCTAAAGCTTACCTAAATCACTTTGCGGTCTGGCGAATCTTCATATCCAAATTTAGTGTTTTGCATTCGTTTTGTGGTAACCAACCCTTAATAAATGTATTTTGAAAAGGAAATGACACAGAGACATTTGTTTTTTTGTTTTTTTTAATAATCTTAAATGGCATTTTTCAGGTTTTTTTTTTAAGTAAAAAATGTACTACTTTATTTTTTTTTATTTTAAAAAATATAAAACTTTTAACATATTTTAAATTTTTAAAATAACATATAAAATGTAGTAAAATATATACATAGCAATGGCAGGCCACAGAACATTATTCTTCATCTGTGGTCCCCAACGAGTCGCGCAGCTCCTGCATCGCGCCCACCAACTGAAGGACCTTCTGGCACGTGTGGTCCCTGTTAAAAAACGTCAAAATAAATTATTGGTATAACCTTGTTGGGGTCATACTGCAGTGCCCCCCCCCCCCCCCCCCGTATGGTCCAAACACCTAAATCTGGACTTCAAAAGCCCGAAGGCCCTCTCCACAACAGCCTGGGTTTTGCAGAGGGCCTGATTATAGAACTCCTGGCCCCCATTCTGCGGGCGAAGAAGGGGCGTCGGGAGCAAGGGCAGGAGCGGATATCCAGAATCCCCTGAAAGAATTAAGCAACAATATTGTTTAACATGTCATCAAGGGCTAAAAACACGGGTCATCAACTATATTCATTGCCATACAGTGAAAATGGATTGATGGAATGTGAGCAGACTTACCCAGGAGCCATCCACCAGATAATTCTCCTGACTCAAACTGACTAAAAGCCAGAGCTCAGCAATATATAAGCATCATGGGACGACCCTGGATACCCTGCAAGAACACTGAGGAATCGCATATCCGGACCAAACACTGCTTGTATGTTGTGCGAGTGGCACATCTTGCGATTCCAGCAACCAAATCTAAAATAATTACACAAAGCAAAGGTAACCAACTAAAACAATAACTCCAACAACAAATTAAGATTCAAGTTTAACAATCCAAATATAAATAACAAAGGACATAAGTCTAAAAAAAAATACTAATTATATGGATGTGTGGAAAAATAAAGGTTTGCATGCTAAGGACTAATTAAGGTCAGCATTAAAATGCTTTTTTAAGGCATACATGAAATGTATTGATTCAGGTATGCATTGCTATACAATTTATGGCCTTGGCCATGCTGATACATGCAATGCCTTGGAGCTGAAGGCGCTCAGACTCCTCCACATAGCCGCAAAACATGTTTAACAATAGCAATCCAAGTCCTCAAAGGTCCCGTAAGTGGATCGCAAATGAAACGGTTTTATAGGGTGGTGGTCCCTCGGCAATCAGCTCTCTGAATCAGACGCAAGCCCATCCCAACAACGTAAGTCATCTGAACGAACGCAAAATATCAGATTTTGATGGGAAAATGATCCGAACTAACTCAAATGGTCCGATTTAGTTTCGTTCATCGAAAGTGCATATATGCATTAGCCCGAACGTTCGTACGAATGAAAAATGAACGAAAAAAACAAAAAAGATGACAAACACACACAAAAACATACACAGACAGCTGAATGTGTCTATGAATCAAGGCTATTATGTTTAGAGCTAGTTTCAAACTACATATATGTAGAAATTCAACATTTAGTCACTTCTTACACGTTTTGTTTTTAAATAAAAAAGCATCTTTGCTGCCTCAACTTTCAGACCGCTAAAGTGGCTTCAGGCAGTTGTGCATTTTTAGGAGAAAATGCACAGTTCTTGGAAAGATCTACAGGTGCGTGCACATACATGTCCGTGCCTGCAACTGAGAGTTTTTATGCATGTTTGCGTAGGTGTGTGTACATCTGTAGGTTACCGAACGCTTCTATTTGGGTGTGAATATGGGATTGTGCACATGCGCATCTGACAATGTACTCTAATGCCCGTCTTGGGATGCGTGCATTTGCGTCTTCGTGTGAAAGGACAGGTGCTTTACTGTTAGACTGGCTCTAATATTCTGCCATTCATTTCTATAGGGATTGTAGACTTGGGGCTATGAGGTGTTGTATACATGGAAATATGTAAGGAATATGATATATTATATATGTCTAGGTAGACTATAACAGGTTTATCATGTGTAACTATGCAGGTCTTGAGCACTCCTCGAGAGCTTCCTGTTTATACATGTACGCACGGTGCTGCCGCTCCTCCTGGCCCCCTATAAAAGCAGGAGTCTCACTATGATTTCCCAGTGTTCATCTTGCAGTCTGGCTGCTGAAGATCGTTAGATACTCTCTCCTGGACATTGCAGCTGAACGGGGCCTCCTAGACCATCGGCCGCTGCAGACCCTATTACCGCTGATCCGTGGACCCACTATTGCCTCCCAGCCAAGGTTGTCAGGACTGTGACAGTAGGGAGAACGCTGGGGTCAGGCGTTTTGGCAGAGCTAGGCTCTGGGCCTCAGACCCTGACTAAAGGGTAGCCGGCCAAAGGCTGATGGTGAGCCTATGGGGGGGGGGGAAGAACCACTTACTGCCCGCTACTTATTCCCTCTTGCCCCACAAGCTTTATTGCAGTGTATCTGTGGTGATTTGGTCACTGTGTTTTACTTGCACATGTTATACGTACCTCCCTCGAGTTGTCTCCTTCCTGCTCCCCTCCATCTTGGGCTGTTACGCTGTTGGGGGGGGGGGGTCGGACGCCGCTCGACGGTCCCTCCTGAGACCACAGACTCCCTTGTGTTCCGGCGTGGTGTGCGGCCGTGTGCGCGCAGTTTGTGCGGGGGCCCCGATGTGGGCCGCCCAGTGGCAGACTTGTGGGGGGCTTTCTGGAGGAAGGCCTCCATCTTGAGCTGTGAGGCATTTCGCGTCACTGCCATGCGGCCCGCCCCTCGAGGAACACACAGAGCTGCTGGCTCTGGGCCATCTTGCTGCTGCCTCTCCTGCCACGCTGACTGGGTCCCCTCGGGTGCTGTCGCTGTCTTGAGTCCCTATTACTAAAATATATTGTGTTATCTTTAATGCGCATGTGCTGTGGGATGCTTATGGCCTTCTTGCTTGTGTCTTTCAGGTTGGGCCCTTTGATAGATTGTGGGCTGTGGTTCCTCCCGGTACCCCGCCCCCTCTCCCTTTTATTAAGAGGGATCACAAAAAGAGGGACTATATAGGAGGGCTAAATAGGTTTGGGCCGTTAGTGCCTTGTAACCTGCATACAAATTTTTCTTCTAATCACCATAATGGAGGATCTGGAGATAGTGAGCTAGGGGCCCCATCTGGGCGGGTGAAGCTCTGCCCCTTGTGCATTGCAAACCCTCTGGGCACTGTTTGTACCACTTGCGCCAGGAGCATCATTTTGGAGCATGATCGGGTGGGCGTATCTGCCCCTAGCCCTTTATTTCCTGCAGCCTCTCCAGAACCCCGCTGCTGCACTCAGGGGGTCCTAAGTTGTCTTGGCATACCGGGTGGCCAGCCTCGAGAGACAGATCTCGCAAACGGCTCCTAAGAAGGCCACGAGTAAGAAGCGGCACATCAAGCCCGTTTACTCAGATAATGATGATGATCTTTTTGGAGGTCTGGGCTTCGTGGAGGAAGGCGAGTTGCAGGAGGACTCCATTTCCACAGTGGATTATTCTGCTGGCTATGACAGCGGGTCTGGTTCTTCCTCGGATGAGGATAAGTGGCTCCCTGATGCTTGCCTCAGTTTTTGAGACGTTGCACATTGTCTCTCCAAGAGCGGCTAAGAGAAAGCAGGGTGATTTGTTTCGGCCTGAGAGACAGAGGTGAGTCTTTCCTGAGCAGGCCCATTTTTCTAATATGATTTTCAAGGAATGGGAATGGCCTAACAAGCTACCGTCTGTGCCTAAGGGCCTGGACAGGCGGTATCCCTTTCCTGAGGAGCTGGTCCGGTTATGGTCCCGTCCCCCCGAGGTGGATTCCCCTGTGTCGGGATTGTCCAACACTACGGTGATGCCTTTGCCTGATACTGCTTCCTTACGTGATCCAGCTGACAAGCGCATGGATCAGCTGGTCTGTCATGCCTTCACCTTTGCTGGTGCTTGGTTTCGCCTTGTGTGTTGCGGCGAAACCAAGTGGGCAGGCGGAGGAGTATAAAGACCTCAAGGCTTGTGTGGATTTTATTGCCTTCGTTGTTTCTGCCATGGACGATGGTTTCCGGCACGGTGCCAGGGTTTCGGGCCTGCTTGTTGTGCTTCGCCGCTCTGTTTGCGGCAATGGTCTGCTGATGCCACGGCCAAAAAGTCGCTCACTAGTATCGCCTTCATGGGGCACAGGTTGTTCGGGGAGCGTCTGGACCTCCTGGTCAAGGATGGTAGACTCCCTCAGCGACGGAAGCCTGCTCGGCCCTTTCGGAGTTCATCTGCCTATCGCTCCTTTCGAGGAGGAAGAGGCTCTTCATTTTCAGGTGGCCACAGAGATACCTGGGGTAGAAGTAGGTCCCGCGGCCGACCCAATCCCGCCTGGGGAGCCAAGTCCAAGCCCCCTGCCAAGTCCCCTCAGGCATGAGGAGGCGCCCTCACCCATCCAGGTGGGGGGACAGCTTCTGCTATTTGCTCATATCTGGAGACAGCGCGTCTCGGATCGGTGGATTCAGGAGGTGGTGTCCTCCGGTTACAAAATAGAGCTGGCAGTCAGGCGGCCCTCAAGATTTCTCGGATATTCCAGAACCCATTGATGGCACAGGGCCTGAGAATGGCCGTGCAATATTTGTCCTGTACCTCGTCAGGAACAGGGTCATGCTTATCTGCACATCCCGATATTCCAGGGACATCAGAGGTTCCTGATGTTTGCTCTGGAGGATCAGCATAACCAGTTTGTGGCACTGCCATTCAGGATATCCTCAGCCCCCCGGGTGTTCACCAAGGTGCTGGCGGGCATCATGGCTATTCTGAGGAATCAGGGCATTCGTGTGCCGTCTTATCTGGACGATTTACTGATTGCGGCTCAGTCCCTTCAGCAGGCCGAGAGCGACACTCGGACGTGTTGTCCTCTCTGGAGGATTTCGGATGGGTAGTCAATTACCCCAAGTCTACTATCACTCCCTCTATGGTGAGATCTTTCCTGGGCATGACGTTAGACACCTCTCAGGTCAAGGTATTCCTGCCACAGCAGAAGGTAGTGGGCCTACAGACGCAGGAGCAGGCCTTGCTGTCTTGTCAACGGCCATCCGCCTGGGGATGAAACTGGTTGGCCTAATGGTGTCATGCTTCGAGGCAGTGCCCTTCGCCCAATTCCTCATGAGACCTCTGCAGTTGAACCTGTTGACCGACTGGGACCGGATGCAGGAGTCGCTGGAACAGGTATTTTCACTGTCCCCCCTGGCAAGACAGTCCCTCTTGGGGTGGCTGGACTCCAGAAACCTGTTGGTGGGCAAGTCCTTTCTGACTCCCCATTGGGAGATAGTTTCCACGAATACCAGTCTGACCAGCTGGGGAGGCGTTTGGCAGACGCAAAAGTTCCAGGGTCAGTGGGGTCCGCAGGAGAACCACTTGCCCATAAATGTCCTGGAGCTGAGAGCGATCCAGTTGGTGCTTCTTCGCTTGACTCCCCATTTAAGGGGTCGTGCGATCCAGGTTCGCTCGGACAATTAGACGGCTGTCGTCTACATCAATCACCAGGGCGGGACTCGGAGCCAGCGAGCCCTCAAGGAGGTGACCCAGATTCTGACTTGGGCAGAGGAAAATGTTCCATGCATCTCAGCGGCTTACATCCCCGAGATAGAAAACCAGGAGGTAAACTCCCTGAGCAGGAGTGCCTCATGTCTGAGGGAATGGTCTCTCGCCATTTTCCACGTATTTCACCCAAAATGATTGCGAAAGCACTGAAAACAAGACATTTCATGTTAACCCTTCTAGTGCCAGCTATGTGAGACTTGCGTAGCAGACTTTAAACCTCCATAACCTAAAAAGTAAAGTTAATCTGACTGGGGAAGTAGTTGGCGGTACCGCCACTGGTACTTACTCCGGCTTGCTGCTCCAGGCGTTGTTGCGGCTTGGACCGGCCAGCTGCCTCCTGCAGCAAGGCTGTTTTTTGAGCTGCCATCGCGGTGGCTGTGGCTGCATTAAAGAGGACCTACACTGCTAGCTTGGTAGGTGTTAGTTATTTTTATTTTATTGTTATAATTATAATAATTCATTTTGTTATTTTTTGTGTTGTAGATTGTGGGAAAAGGGAAAGCAATATTTGGTGTGGTTCACCCCTAAGGTCTTGTAGTAGTCACCTGTGACTATCAAGGATTATTATATACTTTGGTCTTAGGCCCTCAGGGATTCTTTAGAGTGTGTTATTTTTATTCACCATTCACCATGACTGAGGCATCCAGGGGAAATCGGATCTGGCCCTTTAGCAGACAGGTTCACCCATTGTCCAATATGCATGCAAAGGCCACTGGACGAGGACAGCACTATCTGTAAGGATTGTACCACAGTAGTACTGGCTAAATATGGAAGACAGATGTCTCCTTTCGAAAGGGCTCCTGAAGATGCCCCTGTCGCTGGACCCTCAGAACCTAGGGCTCTTTAGGTAGCCCAGCCTAGTGAGGATAACCAGGGCAATAGTGTCCACCGAGAGATTGCGGATAGGTTGGCCCGCATAGAAGGCCGCTTGGAATCACCTGTCCCAAAGAAGGCATTAAAGAAAGAGCATGTTGTTTGTTTTTGCTGCTGTAGTCTCTCAGGATGAGTTATCAAAGGGGGAGGGTTCTTCTAATAGGGAAAGAAGTGATTCAGATTCCGAATCCTCTACACAAAGGGGCTCACAGTTTTAGGAACTAATGGAAAGTCTGATTAGTCCCATATTCTAAGTATGTCACACGCCCCGCTTCAAGACATTCATTACATGTGGGTATACTGACCTGTAGATGGCGATATTGCAGAGATAACAAAAAAAGGTAAGACCCTCCCGGCCCATAAATACCTGGGACCTCCCACTCATTCCCCAGTCTTTCATCTCTGCAGAGGCGAGCAAGTCAGAAGATGTCGTCTCCTCCTTGCAGGTAGCCGGGATGACTCCCGGCCTTCTATTCTTCTATTTCTGCCCGGATCCCCTTATATTCTAAGCATACAGTACGTCCTGCTCCATATATAATACTTACACGTGGGTAATCCTCCGCCAGAGGGTGCTGTTCACTGCAGACATGCAAAAACAGGCTCCTCCCAGCCCTTCATATACCTAGGGACCTCCCACAAATCCCCAGATTTCTCTGCAGTGCTGACTGCGAAGACATGAAGTTTCACTCTCTCGCAGGTGAGCGGGGCTTTTACAGCCTGTGGCCTTGCAGGACTATTACCACCCATCCTCTTCGATAAAGATGTGCCTCGCAGCCTGGGCTGCGCTGGTCGGGTGAAGGTAGGCAGCACCATGTGTGCTCACGGAGCTACGCTCCACTGCAGTCCCCCACCATAGGGTAGGCGGTTTAGGCCGATGGTGAGCCTCCAATAGATGCCCTTCCCGCATTATTGCCCCATGCCCCTCGTAGCGATGAACCCTGGGTGCAGGGTCGCCTTCTCCCTCGCTTCCTCCCGTAGCTCGGGGGAAAAGAAAGTGGGGGGGGTATGCGTGTGGCAGTCTCAGCGTAATGTTATACACGTTTATGGCCGTTGCTTTTTTCTTTGAACTTGGGTGTCAGAGCCGCGCTCCTTGATCCACATAACCCTTGTCTGGTTGCGCGGGTGTGTGTCTTTTTCATTTACAAGAAGTGTGCGGCCCGGGCGGCAGCATCATTCTCTAGTTTTGAGAGCAATCTCCTTAGCTACACTCTGTATGTGTGTCCTATCCACTGATGTCATTGACTTTACACTGGTTAGAGCTTCGTGCTCTTTGGGGGAGGCAGGGACTTGGCATGACGCGCCCCACGTCACGGCCAGATCAGGCCCGCCCCTCGAGGTTCGCTTGGCGCCATTTTGACGGTCTTCGTGCACGCGTGGTTGCGATCCTCCTCCTCCCTTGGTCATGTAAGTGCCCTCCTGGGCGGTTTTTGTTCCTATGATCTTTCATTCAGCTGCGCATGGCTCTGACACCCCCCTCTTATCCTCTTTATGTCTTTCAGACGCCAAGATTTCGGTGGCTTCTCCCGGCCTGTCATATATTATAGCGGGTTCACATAAAAAATTCTCCCACATTCCTAGCGGGTCTTGGGGCATCCAGAGTTGCCTATTGCGTAAATCCCTGTGGGCATATTGCTCAGATAATCACCATATGGAGGCATCTCAGAATTATGTACCCGGGGTCCCTCGGGGACAAGACCGGCTGTGTACAGTGTGTGGTCAGCCCCATGCTGATGCTGACAGAGCACGGGTCTGCGGACCGTGTGCTGAACAGGCACTGGCCCTGCAATCAGGTTTGCCAGTGGCTGCATCGTTTTTGATGGATGATTTTAATTGAACTTCAAATAAAATTTGGATGATTTTATTTCAAATCGGATGTCGGCTGGCCTTATGGTTATATGGTGTGGACTACACAAGAGGTGAGCGCTCGCGGCCGTGCAGCTTCCTGCGGTTTGATCTAGATCAACAATTCAGAGCTGGCAACTTTCTGTGTATAAGTGGCTGCACCTCGCTTCAATACACCTGTCTCCCCGTGCTTAAATCTCACTCCTGATGAGTCGCACTCGAGCGGGGATGACCAGCACGTGCCGCGCAGGCTGCCTACGGCTAAGCAGGTGATATCTAGTTTGGCGGAGCGCTTGGGAAAGAAGCGGTCCCTGACGCCTCCTGGTTCTCCGGTTCCTAATGAAACTGATGAATCTGCTGCTATGCAGGACCTTGATCCTTCTGACGAGATGCCATGGAGCCGTGATGATTCTGGACCCGGTTCTTGGGGCCTGTGTGACACTGATGAACTACTTATTAAGATCTTTGAGGTTTTGTCAATCTCCCCTCCTGGAGAGGCTCCCAAGCCTAAGAGGGAGAGTTTCCACACAGCAATGCCGCGCTTGGAATTTCTGGAACAGGGGCATTTCCAGGCCCTTATATCCAAAGAATGGGAATCGCCTTGTAAACTTAAAGGGGTTCCAGGGGTCTGGGATTGGAAGTACCCTTTTCCCCCTGATGTGGTTAACTTTTGGTCAGCACCTCCCGTGGTGGATGCACCGATTATAGGGGTTACTAACCCCCCCCTTCATGACTGCTCCTCATTACCGTACCCTTCGGGATGCTGAAGACCGGCGCATTGACAAACTGGCTTCCCACGCCCTTTCGTGTGCAGGGATGGCTCTGCGCCCGGTCTGTGCCGCGGCCATCACTGCGGTGGCCGCCAGGACCCTTATTAGAAAGCTACTTGATCACCAACCTGAGGATCTCCCCTGGGAGGTCTTTAATGCACTCTCAGATTGTGATGTGTTTGTGAGGTTTATCCTCTCAGCGCTGGATGACACCATTAAGATGTGTGCTAGAACATCTGCCCTTGTGGTAGCTATTCGCCACCTGGTCTGGCTGCGACAGTGGGGTGCTGACGATGACACAAAAAAGGCTCTCACTGGCCTTCCCTTTAGAGGACGGCGCGTATTCGGGGTCCGTCTGGACCTTTTTGGAAAATAGGGTAAGGCACCCCGACGCAGAAGGCCGTCTCGGCCTCCTCGGGGCAGGGACACACCTCCCCCTCCCTACGTTGGTGTCAAGCACGAACCTGAGGTGTGCTTCTAACTTTTCGGCGTAGATTACCACCCCAGGGTGGGCAGGCAACGCCCTGGGCCCTCTGGCAGGGCTAAGTCCAAATCTGCCAAGACCTCCCAAGCATGAAGGGACACCCTCGCCCTTCTCAGCGAGGGGACTGCCCCGGCACCTGGCTCCTGTGTGGGAGCGTATCGTCTCCTTCTGGTGGATCCAGGAGGTAGTTCCCCTGGACACAGGATAGAGTTTGCTGGGCGGTCCCTTTCAGAGGTTGTCAGGGTGCTTCTAGCCCCTGTTTCCCCCTCAGGAGCTGGTGCAGGCCGTACTCGGCTTGCAGAGTCTGGGCTCACTTGCAGGTTGCCCTTAACAGGCTGGGGCGATGGCCTCTAGGTTGTCCTTCCTCTTTCCCTCAAAATGACGAGGCAGTCTGGGCCATGCTGGCCTCTGGTAGACTTGGCAATTCTACACTCACAGGTAGCCCCTGCATGATATCTCTGTGTTGGGACACAGGCGCCCTGTGCAAAAGGGGGGGCCTCTGGCCTCCTGTGGAGATTTAAATTCTTTTTAGTTTCCTCTGTGTCTTCTGGACACCAAGACCTTTACAGGTCAGTGTTGAAGGAACAACCCTGCGGATTGGGGCCTTGTTTTTGGCCTCTCTTCTGCTCCCAGGCTGCTCGCCAAGGCGCGGATGGGGGTGATGTCTCTGACATGCCTGTGGGGCGTCCGCACTAGGACCTACCTTCTTTACTTCCCAATCCCTACGTCAGGCCGAGTGGGTTAGTCGGGCGGCGGTGTCCTCTGGGAGTTATTTGGATGGGTGCTCAGTCACCTCAATCCCTCATTGTCCCTTATTCGCTATCTCCATTTCTTGGATCCGGTTCAGGCTTGTACCTACTTCCTTGGCAATAGTGGACTCCTGGTTACATGGGCTCTGTCCCTCGTTGCTGTCTCCTTCCTTCACCAGGCAGGATTGCAGCTGGTGGGTCCTTTGGTGGCGGATCAGAGGATGTCCCTTATATTCAGAGCCCTTGGGCTCTTCAGCACAGTAGGTTATTAATCCTGGATGGGGTTCCAGCACCCCTGGAGCTAGGTCTGTGCTCATTCCCCCTTGGTACGGTGGTTCCTCTTGGTCTGGTTTAATTCAGGAACCCCGTTCGGAGGCACCCCCCTCCTTTTCTTGCATCTTCCTGTAGATGGTCATCTTGGTACCCAGTCTCGCAGCTTGCCGGGGGGGGGGGGGCTGGGGGGAATTTTCTTCAACCCCCCCCCCCCCCCCCCCCGTGGTTCCTAGGTAGGGCCCCTTGGAGGGTCCATTTTCCTACTGATTTTGTTAACAGTGAGCCTTCAGTTGGCTCTATCTTGCTGGACTACTCCTATTCAGAGCCCTGTCTATTTGGGGACTCTTGGCCTGTCGGAGGACAGTGGCCTGTATTTATTGTCAGTCTGGAACTGGGAGCAGGATGATTCTCCTGTAAGGTGTCTGATCCTGATGTAGGTGATGGTCAACTTTCTCTGCATTTCTGTGGTTTTCGCTCCAATGGATGTCCTTCAGTGGCAGGTTGTACCATCCTGGTGTCCCTCTGAGAGCCATCTAGGGTGGCTCTGTTGGGTCCCGTTAATATCACAGGGGCTCTGCCCTTGCTTTTACTGCCCCAGAATATTCTGACTCTGGTCATGGGGGCTTAGTGATTTTATGTCTGGACATTCTATCTTATATGTTTTTTCTTCATGCACCCTGCTAGGTGGGGTTCTGCTTACGGTTGTGCTGATACTGGGACCCGTGATATTGATGGCCCCTGGGTGGCCTAGTGGACTGTGGTTCGCAGATGTTTCTGCTGAGGACAGCGGACCTGTACGCTCTCTCAGGAGTGCGGTTCTGCCCTTGTCAGGCTCCTTCTTATGTCGCCCCAATCTACAGGCTCTAGTCTGAGGGCTTGACAGCTGATTCATTCACCCTTGTGGAGACGGGTTTATCTTCTGGGTGACTTGGTCTATGGGGGGCTAGGAGCAAGCTTCTTTTTCCTCTTCTTCCTCTGTCTATTATAGGGTATGGTGTACCCATATTGATTGGCGTAAATCTTGGTCTCTCCCCTGTTGGACGTTATCTGTTCCCAGGGTTCTAGAGTTATTACGACATGGGTTGGGGTTGGCTCCCCATCTAGGTGCTCTGAAGGTTCAGGTTCTGTTCTGTCTGCCTTCCCGTAGAAGTCTTGTTCAGTCTTCCTTGTTAAGCGTTCTCTTGGGGATTGCTCAGGAGCGTCTCCCTAGTAGTTCTATGGTCCCTGTTGGGATCAATTTTTATTCTGTTTGCCTTGCGGGTTGTTCCCTTGGGACTTATTCCGGATGCTGTCTGAGCTGTTTCGTAGTTCAAGTTGCCCTTCCGGGGGCTGTTGCTTCAGTCAGACGTGTGCCTGAGAAGGTGGCTCTATTTAGTTAGCCCTCATTCATTATAGATATATACACACCATGATGTGGTGGTATTCCGCCTTACGCCGGACCTTTTGCCCAAGGTGGTGTCTTATGATCATTATTTAAGTCTCTTTTGTCTGCCTCTGGGCCTTATTCTTAGTAATGCTGAAGTAAGGGGGGTCTACATTCCCTCAACAGGTGTTGAAGTTTTCCTGGTTGTTTCTTGTCCCTTAGGGGGACTGATGCCCTTTGGGGTCTGCGGGCGCCTCCATACGTATGCGCCTGATCTCGTTTGTTTCCAGGGGCCTTGCACCTTTGGACTGACCTTACTTGGATGGTTTGTCCTTCTGGTCCTGAGTAAGGGTTTCGGTTTCTTGCTGATCCTTGTTAGTGTAGTGGTCATTATCCCCGCCTGTCTTGCGGGAGACCAGGTTTCAATTCCCCGTTGGGGAGAGTTCTAAGTTTTACCGAGGTTCCTGTTGCATTTGGGCTGGTCAGGTCGTTACTCTGGCCTATTCCTTAAGGGGATGATTCTTCCTCTCTTTTTATTCTGTTCTACTTGTGCTTGGGTACCTTGGGCCCTTCAGCACCAGGTTTCTGTTAATCAGGTCTTGCTAGACCACTGCTCGTTCTGGCCATACCTTTTCAAAGGTCTTTATCAAGTTGACGTTGGAGCCTTTGCTCATGTCATTCTTGGTAGCAAGGTTGCAGGTGACAGCGCCTTTACTGTCTGCTGTGCCTTTTTTGATGGGGATCCCACCCTACTTTATGGACACTGCTATTGGATGTCCCACGTGTAAGTATTATATATGGAGCAGGATGTACTGTATGCTTAGAATAATACAATTCTGTGAAATACGCACCTGTAGAATTGGTATTATACGCATACAGTACGTCCTGCTCCACCCCACCCTGGTTTTACATTTTTCTGGATCCCCTGTATGGTGATTGTTATAATTTCTATTGTTACCAGTTTGGTGGTTGGTTTCTCCCGGCTTCTTTTCTCACTGCTTTTCAATGCTGGGGATTTGTGGGATGTCCCTGGGTATATGAAGGGCCGGGAGGAGCCTGTTTTTGCATGTCTGCAGTGAACAGCGCCCTCTGGCGGAGGATTACCCACGTGTAAGTATTGTATATGGAGCAGGACGTACTGTATGCGTATAATACCAATTCTACAGGTGAGTATTTCACAGAATTGTATTTTTAATTACTTGCCTCCCAGCCTAGGCTGCTGGTCCGGGCAAAGGTAGTTGGCACCCCTGGTGCTTAGGAGCCGTGAGACCCCATAACAAGGGGTAGGCGGCTATCCGGGTTGGTGATCCCGGTTTGGGATGCCCCGTCCCTTGGCCCTACCCTGGCATGGATTCCCCCTCTCCCGGATACCCCTAGAGGGGGGGGGGGGGGGCGGGTCCCTTATGGATTCCTCTCTTTTACAGTGTATGTGTGTGTGTGTGTTTTTAACTGTGTGTGTGTTTTTTATTGTTTTACTGTTCTCCTCTGGGCGGGGGGAGCGGGGCCGGTCACTCGCGTGCGTGCCTACGACCCGCCCCCGTGCCGCGGGCGCGTTTTTCATGTCCCGGCTTCTGGCCGGGAGAGACGGGGGAGTGGGAGGGGCGGGGCGCGACGCGCGAACCGCGCTGGCCTGCCCTCCCTCCTCCTACTGCACATGCGTCCCCCACTTGCGGTACTGAAGGTCGGGTGAGTGGCCTGATGGCCATCTGATTCATCTGTTTTTCACTATTTATGCATCCTAGCATGGTCTGAGCGTGTGCTTGTGTTTTGTGTTCCAGGTGACCATTGATCATATTAAAGGGGGGTTCTCCCGGTCCAGGGTCCCTGGTTAAAATTTAACTGGCTTAAAATCCTCCCACTCGGGACTTAAAGGGGCATCCCGGGTTGCATTATTGCGTAATTCCCTCGGAGCATTATATATATATATATATATATATATATATATATATATATATATATTTATTATTAAAAATCACCATATGGAGGCTTCCCCGGATACTGGGCTTGTGCCCCCCTCGGGGCAATCCAGGCTGTGTTTGGGGTGTGGGGTATCCCTTTTGGGGGATGATGTATTTCTTTGTGTACCCTGTGCGCAGCGGTCTATTACGCGGCAGACCGGATCTCAGGCGTCCGGTTCTGCTCCGCCAGTCTCCTCCCCTTCTCCCCCTCGCTTGACACGTACCCCTTGTGACGTGGTCCTTGGCGGGGAGTCGCAATCTGAGGTGTGTGCCAGATTGGCCAGTCTTGAAAAATTGTTTTCCAGTGCCGTTGCTAAAAAGGCCACGACAAAGAGAAAACATTTGTATACGGCTGTGCAGGCCTTTGATAGGGAGGATTTTGACTCCCTGGATTGGTCTGACTGTTCCCACGTGAGGAAGGGGAGTTGTATGAGGAGTCTGATGACTCCGATGATCAGCAGTTGGGCGCTGATGCAGAGCAGGGCCAGGGGGATTCTTTGGATACCGCTAGGGTCCTGGCTATTTCTCCCCCCCGAGGCGGCTCCTCCACTGAAGGGGGAGTTCTTTGAAGTGACCAAGCCGCGCTTGGAATTTCCTTATCAAAAGCATTTTGATGGTATAATTCTCAAGGAATGGGAGAGGCCGACTCGGCTTCCGGGTGTCCCACCGGGTTGGGACAAGAAATATCCCTTTCTGGCGGACGCGGTGAAGCACTGGTCGCCTCCGCCTGAGGTGGATGCTCCTGTTTTGGGGTTGTCCAGCTCCTCAGTCCTCCATTCTCCGGAGTGCACTACTCTCAAGGATGGTGAGTATAAATGCATTGACCAGATGGCTTGTCATGGTTTTGCCAGTGTTTGTTCGGCCTTGCGGCCGGTTTGTGCTTCTGCGCTTGTATTGGTAGCTGCCAGGTCGGTTGTTAGAGGATTGTTGACCTCTTCCGGGCTTGACCCGGCTAGTGAGGAGTTTGCCGACCTTAAGCGCTGTGAGTTATTTGTGTCCTTTGTGCTGTCCGCCCTGGACGACACATTGGTGATGTGTAGCAGAGCTGCGGCCCTGCTTGTGGCTATCCGCCGGTCGGTTTGGTTACGCAAGTGGGCGGCTGATTTTGTGTCCAAAAAGTCGCTCACGGCCCTTCCCTTTGTGGGGTTGCGGCTCTTTGGAGAAAAATTGGATTCGGTGGCAAAGGGAGGTAAGTTACCTCAGCGTAGGAAGCAGCGTCGCCCCTTTCGGGGGGCGGCTTCCTTCTCTCAGTCCTTTTGTGGGGCTAGAGTTGGCAGGGGTTCGGCCTTCCCTTCGTCCAGAGGTGATTCCTAGCCTAGGGGCAGGGGTCGGGCCCGTCCAGGACACAGTTGGGGCTCCAAGCCTAGAGCCGCTGCCAAGCCGGCTCAGCAATGAGGGGGCGCCCTCACCCTTGCAGGTGGGGGGGGACGGTTGCAACTCTTCTCCCAGGTCTGGGTCCAAGAGGTCTCGGACAGGTGGATTCAGGAAGTGGTGTCTTCCGGTTACAAGCTGGAGTTCGAGTTCCGGCCCCCTCCCATATTCTTCAGGTCCCGGGTGCTGTCAGATCCTCTGGCCGCCCAGGGGCTTTGGGCGGCAGTAGCAAGTCTCGTGGACATGGCTGTCATCTGTCCGGTGCCCCTCTCAGACCGGGGCCTGGGCTTCTATTCCAATTTGTTCACGGTGCCCAAGAAGGACGGTTCCGTTCTTCCCATTCTGGATCTGAAGTTGCTCAACAGGTTCGTCCGTCCCCGGAAGTTCCGTATGGAATCTCTGCGCTCAGCCATCCATTCACTTCGTGAGGGGGACTTCATGACGTCCATAGACATCAAGGATGCTTACCTGCATATTCCAATATTTCTGGCACACCAGAGATTCCTCAGCTTTGTCGTGGACAATCGGCATTTTCAGTTTGTGGCTCTTCCGTTTGGCCTTACCTCGGCTCCAAGGGTTTTTGCCAAGGTGTTGGCAGGAGTGATGGCCATCCTCAGAGCCAGGGGTATCCGCATCGTGCCCTATCTGGACGATCTTCTCATCATGGCGTCTTCCCTCAGTCAGGCGCAGCTGGATACCATGAATGTGGTGTCCACTCTGGAGAGTTTCGGTTGGGTGATCAACTATCCCAAGTCCTGCCTCACTCCCTCCAGGGCGGTGGAGTTCCTGGGAATGTCTCTGGATACTTCTCAGGCCAGGGTGTTTCTCCCCCGAGCCAAGGTCCTTCTGATTTAGGAATTGACTCAGTGTCGTCTATCCATCCCCCGCCTGTCCATTCGGCTAGGGATGTGACTGGTGGGTTTGATGGTGGCGTCGTTCGAGGCGGTTCCCTTTGCCCAGATTCACACAAGGACGCTCCAGCTCCATCTCTTGGTGGCCTGGGACGGGTCCCCGCTGTCATTGGATCAGTCCTTTCTGATGTCCCCCCGGGTGCACACTTCGGTGGTGGCTGAAACCAAGCAATCTGACGAGGGGCAGATCCTTTCTGACTCCTCGTTGGGAGACGGTCACCACGGATGCCAGCCTGTCAGGTTGGGGGGGATTTTGGAAGGATCTTCAGTTTCAGGGACTGTGGGGGCCTCTGGAGGCTCACGATCCCATCAATGTTCTGGAGTTGAGAGCCATCAGGTTGGTTCTGGCTCACTTGACTCATCAATCACCAGGGAGGGACTCGCAGCAGGCGTGCCCTCAGGGAAGTGTCTTTGATCCTTGCTTGGGCAGAGAGCAATGTCCCATGCATCTCGGCGGTGTACATTCCAGGAGTGGAGAACACGGAGGCGGACTCCCTGAGCAGGGGGTCATCTCGCCGAGGGGAATGGTCGCTCAGCCCCAAGGTGTTTCGGTCGTTTTGCCACCGGTGGGGGACTCCGGAGGTGGACCTCTTTGCCTCTCGTCACAATCACAAGCTTCCGGCATTTGTGTCTCTCTCGCGGGATCCGCTGGCTGTGGCAGCGGATGCCATGTCTCTGAACTGGAGGGATCTGGGGTTTCTGTACCTGTTCCCTCGGTTTCCCATGGGGGGCAAAGTGGTGCGCAAGCTGGCCCTAGAGGGCGCGTCAGCAATCCTGGTGGCTCCAAGGTGGCCAGGACAGGTTTGGTTCGCAGAGGTGTAAGGTTGGCAGAGGATCAGTTAGACCTGCCCCTTCTGCCGGATCTGCTCACTCTACCCCAATTTACCAACGCTGGCTTTGACGGCGTGGTTGCTGAAAC
Organism: Gastrophryne carolinensis; assembly: GCA_027917425.1. Taxonomy (NCBI): domain Eukaryota; kingdom Metazoa; phylum Chordata; class Amphibia; order Anura; family Microhylidae; genus Gastrophryne; species Gastrophryne carolinensis. The sequence goes on from CM051243.1 coordinate 115,921,416, forward strand.
CTCCATCTTGAGGGAGGAAGGTCTTTCTGATTCTGTCATTTAGACTCTGGTTAGGGCTAGAAAGCAGTCTTCTTCTGCAATCTATTATAGGACTTGGAGGTCTTATATTGATTGGTGTGAGGTCAGGGCCTTGCCTTGTAGGGCGTTTTCTATCCCTAGGGTTGGAATTTCTGCAACATGGTCTGGACCAAGGTTTGCAGCTTAGTACGCTGAAAGGGCAGGTTTCTGCCCTGGCGGTTTTCTTTCAAAAGTCTTTTGCTCTTCCCTCCCCTCTGTTCTGGCAGAGTTTGATTGATTCAGTCGAATCAGTAATTTTAAGGTTAACCTGTCCAAGACAGAGGTATTGAACATCTCTCTGGAAACGCAGACGCAGCAATTACTAGAGGCGAACTTTCCCTTCAAATGGCAAACAGAATCAATAAGATATCTTGGGGTCAGGCTACCTACAGATCTAGGGAAATTATATAAATTAAACTATGCCCCGCTCCTAAATGCCACGCTGAGTAGCCTCCAGGCATATGGGCGGAAACAATACTCTTGGCTCGGACGAATTAATATCCTGAAAATGGATGTGTTACCTCGTTTCCTGTACGTATTCCAGGCCCTACCGATTGTCCCAGAGCGAGGGTTTTTTAAGATGCTTCAGGAGGCCTTCTTTAAGTTCATTTGGGGCAACAAGAAACTCCGGGTGAAGAGGGATACGTTGTGTAGACCCAAGTCCGAGGGGGGGCTGGCAGTCCCGGACCTCAAAATGTATCACGCGGTGGCGGTCCTGGTGCGGCCTCCCGGATTGGTTCCACCACAAAGAGAGTAAACGATGGGTGACTCTTCAGAGGGACATCTCCCGACTTGGATTGACGGCCTTGCCTTGGGTGGAGCCATCCCGTCGCCCTAGGAAACAGGAGCTCCCATATCTGGTAGGTCCCCTGCTGGCCCTATGGGACAGGATTGTAAAACGGAACAACATCGCGCATAGACCGGGCCCCCTCACCCCTCTATTTGATAATCCGGCATTTCCTGCGGGGGTGGGCATCTCAACATTTCTCGTCTGGAACGTCTCCCGGGATGTTGGGCTGGGGGATGTGGTCTCTGGGTCTGGCCTTCCCACCCTTGCGGACCTCCAGGTGCGTAGCTTGGGTGGACGTGGATTGTCCTGGTTCCTGCATGCCCAGCTGGAGGCCTTTGTTAACTCATTTAATCCCAGACTGGTGTTGTCTCGCCCCCTCACGGAGCTGGAGAGGATTCTTAAGGCTCCAACCCCCCCCCCCCACACATGTAATCTCTGGTCTCTATAAGATCCTCTGGGAGGGAGGAGAGCTTCCTCAGTTCTGTGGGAGGTGGGAGGAGGAACTGGGACAGTCATTTGAGGCGTGTGAGTGGGAGAAATCCTTTGCCTTGACTCTTAAGTTTTCTATGGCATGCAGGGCTCAGGAGAAGAATTACAAAATCTTGTCCAGATGGTATAAATGCCCAGCGGACCAGATACGGTTCGGGGGCTCGGAATCAGGGGACTGCTGGAGGTGCAATAAAGCTTCGGGGACACTTACATTTGGTGGGAGTGTTCAGCGGTCAAGACCTTTTGGGAAAGGGTGCTGGGAGTCTTTACATTTTTGACACTCCAGAGCATCCCTAATCTTCCCCCGGTGACCCTTCTGTCTATGCTTCCGGGATCAGTGGCAGCAGGGGGGAGGGGACTCCTGAGACACCTGCTCACAGCGGCTAGGACTTTGATCCCTCGCCACTGGCGAACTAATGTTACCCCCTCCTTATTGGAATGGTACGGAGAGGTAGAAAATATTAGAAGGATGGAGGAATTTGCTCTGGAGAGAACCGATGGGGGAACTCAGAAGTACCTAGGTGTATGGGTGGTTTGGGAAGTTTCTAAAGATGCTCTGGACTTTCGGGATCTCTTGAAGGATATTTAGTGGTCGATGGGCGGAGAAGGGGGGCATGGGGGAAACAGGGGAGGGATGTGGTGGGGTTCGGGGGCGCGAGGGTTTGGGTTCCCTGTCTTTTTCTTCTTAGTTTCTTTTGTCTTCTTTCTCTATTCTAAGCATACAGTACGTCCTGCTCCATATATAATACTTACACGTGGGTAATCCTCCGCCAGATGGCGCTGTTCACTGCAAACATGCAAAAACAGGCTCCTCCCGGCCCTTCATATACCCAGGGACCTCCCACAAATCCCCAGATTTCTCTGCAGTGCTGACTGCGAAGACATGAAGTATCACTCTCTCGCAGGTGAGCGGGGCTTTTACAGCCTGCGGCCCTGCAGGACTATTACCACCCGTCCTCTTCGATGATGTGCCTCCCAGTCTAGGCTGCGCTGGTCGGGTGAAGGTAGGCAGCACCATGTGTGCTCACGGAGCTACGCTCCACCGCAGTCCCCCACCATAGGGTAGGCGGTTTAGGCTGATGGTGAGCCTCAAATAGATGCCCCTCCCGCATTATTGCCCCGTGCCCCGTGTAGCGATGAACCCTGGGTGAAGGGTCGCCTTCCTCCCTCGTTTCCCCCTGTAGCCCGGGGGAAAAGAAAGGGGGGGGTATGCGTGTGGAGGTCTCAGTGTAATGTACACGTTTATGGCCGTTGTTTTGTCTTGAACTGGGTGTCAGAGCAGCGCTTCTTGATCCACAATAACCCTTGACAGGTTGCGCGCGTGTGTATTTTTCCTTACTGAAGTGTGCTGCCCGGGCGGCAGTGTTATTCAGTAGTTACGGCAGTTCCCTTAGCTAAATTCTAACTTGTGTGCCTTATTCCACTGCTTGTCATGAACGTTACCGCTGGGTTGAAGCTTCGCGCTATTTGGGGGAGGCGGGGACCTGGCTTGGCGCGCTCCGCGTCACGGCCAGATCGGGCCCGCCCCTCGAGGTTCGCTTGGCGCCATTTTGATGGTCTTCGCGCGTGGTTGTGATTCTCCTCCTCCCTTGGTCATGTAAGTGCCCTCCTGGGTGGTTTTTCTTATGATCTTTTGTTCTGCTGCGCATGGCTCTGACACTCCTCCATTATTCTCTTTATGTCTTTCAGACGCCAAGATTTCGGTGGCTTCTCCCGGCCTGACATATATTATAGCGGGTTCACATAAAAAATTCTCCCACATTCCTAGCGGGTCTTGGGGCATCCAGGGTTGCCTATTGCATAAATCCCTGCGGGTATATTGCTCAGATAATCACCATATGGAGCCATCTGGGTGAGGGGACTGCCGCAGCACCTGGCTCCTATCTGGGAGCGTCTCGCCTCCTTCTGGTGGATCCAGGAGGTAGTTCCCCTGGATACAGGATAGAGTTTGCTGGGCGGTCCCTTTCCGAGGTTGTCAGGGTGCTTCTAGTCCCTGTTTCTCTTCAGGAGTTGGTGCAGCCTGGGCTCGGCCTGCAGGCTGGGGCTCCCTTGCAGGTTGCCCTTAACAGGCTGGGGCGATGGCCTCTACATTAACCTTTCCTCTCTCCCTCAAAGGGATGAGGCAGTCTGGGCCATGCTGGCGTATTGTAGACTTGGCAATCCTACATTCACAGGTAGTCCCGGCATGATAGCTCTGTGTTGGGCCACAGGCGCCTTGTGCCAGGTGGGCCTCTTGCCACCTGTGGAGATCTAAGATCCTTTTTAGATTCCCCTGTGTCTTCTGGACACCGAGGCCTTTACAGGTCAGTGTTGAAGGACCAACTCTGCGGATTGTGGCCTTGTTTTTGGCCTCTCTTCTGCTCGCCAAGGCGCGGATGGGGGTGATGTCTCTGACGGGCCCATGGGGCGTCCGCGCTAGGACCTACCGGATCGTCCTTTACTTCCCAGTCTCTACGTCAGGCCGAGTGGGTTATTCGGCCAGTGGTGTCCGTTGGGAGTCATTGGATGGGTGCTTAGTCACCTCAATCCCTCATTGTCCCTTATTCGGTATCTCCATTCCTTGGATTCGGTTCAGGCTTGAACCTTCTTCCTTGGCAATAAGTGGACTCCTGGTTACATGGGCTCTGTCCCTCTTTGCTGTCAGCTTACTTTCACCAGGCAGGATTGCAGCTGGTGGGCCCGTTGGTGGCGGATCAGATGATGTCCCTTATATTCAGAGCCCTTGGGCTCTTCGGCACAGTATGTTATTAATCCTGGATGGGGTTCCAGCACCCCTGGAGCTAGGCCTGTGCTCATTCCCCCTCGGTACGGTGGTTCCTCTTGAGCTGGTTAAATTCACGGAACCTGTCAGGGGGCACCCCCTCCTTTTCTTACATCTTCCTGTAGATGGTCACCATGGGTACCAAGTCTCGCAGGTTGACGGGGGGGGGATTTTCTTCTAAAATCCCCTGCGGTTCCTAGGTAGGGGCCCTTAGAGGGTCCATTTACCTACTGATTTGGTTAAAACAGTGAGCCTTCAGTTGGCTCTATCTTGCTGGACTACTCCTCTTCAGGACCTGTCTAATTGGGGACTCTTGGTCTGTCAGAGGACAGTGGCCTGTATTTATTATCGGTGTGGAACTTGGAGCAGGATGATCCTCCAGGAAGGTTTCTGATCCTGATCTAGGTGGGGGTCAACGTTCCCTGCATCTCAGTGGTATTCGCTCCAATGGATGTCCTTCAGTGGCAGGTTGTGCTATCCTGGTGTCCCTCTGAGATCCAACTAGGGTGGCTCTGTTGGGCCCCGTTACTTTCACAGGGGCTCTGCCCTTGTTTTTACTGTCCCAGAGTATTCTGACTTTGGTCATGGGGGCTTAGTAATTTTATCTCTGGACATACTATTCAATATGTTCTATCTTCATCCACCCTGCTAGGCGGGGTTCTGCGCAAGATTGCGCTGATAGGGGGGACCCGTGATGCTGATGGCCCCTGGGTGGCCTAGTGGAGTGTGGTTCGCAGATGTTTCTGCTGAGGACAGCGGACCTGTACGCTTTTTCTGGAGTGCGGTTCTGCCCATTCAGGCCACTTCTTATGTCGCCCCAATCTACAGGCTCTAGTCAGTGACGGTTGATTCATTCACCCTTTTGGAGACGGGTTTATCTTCTGGGTGACTTTGTCTATTGGAGGGATAGGAGCAAGCTTCTTCTTCTTCTTCTTCTTCTTCCGTCTATTATAGGGTATGGCATACCCATATTGATTGGCGTGAGTCTAGGTCCCTCCCCTGTTGAACGTTCTCTGTTCCCAGGGTTCTAGAGTTATTACAGCATGGGTTGGAGTTGGCTCCCCATCTCGGTGCTCTGAAGGTTCAGGTTCTGCCTTGTCCACTTTTCCGTAGAACTCTTGTTCAGTCTTCCTTGTTAAGCATTCTTTTGGGGATTGCTCAGGTGCATCCCTCAAGTAGTTCTATGGTCCCTGTTGGGATTCATTTTTATTCTGTTTGCCTTGCGGGGTGTTCCCTTTGGACCTATCCCTGATGCTGTCTGAACTGTTCTTACTTCAAGTTGCCCTTCTGGGGGCTGTTGCTTCAGTCAGACGTGTGCCTGAGAGGGTGGCTCTGTTTAGTTAGCCCTCGTTCATTATATATACATCATGATGTGGTGGTGTTCCGCCTTACGCCGGACCTTATGCCCAAGGTGGTGTCTTATGCTCATTTATTCAAGACCTTTTGTCTGTGTCTGAGCCTTATTCTTAGTAGCGCTAAAGTAAGGAGGTCTACATTCCCTCAACAGGTGTTGCAGTTTTTCCTGGATTGTCTCTTGTCCCTTAGGGGGACTGATGCCCCTTGGGGTTTGCGGGCATCTCCATCTGTATGTGCCTGATCTCGTCTGCTTCCAGGGGTTATGCGCCCTTTGGACTGGTCTTACTTGGATGGATTGTCCTTCTGGTCCTGAGTAAAGGTTTCGGCTTCTTGCTGATCCTTGTTAGTGAAGTGGTCAGTATCCCGCCTTTCATGCGGGAGACCAGGTTTCAATTTCCCTGATGGGGAGAGCTCTATGTTTTACCGAGGCTACTGTTGCATTTGGACTGGTCAGGATGTTACTCTGGCCTATTCCTTTAAGGGGAAGAATCTTCTTCTCTTTTTATTCTGTTTCTGCTTGTGCTTGGGTACCTTGGGCCTTTCAGCACCAGGTTTCTGTTAATCAGGTTTTGCTAGACCGCTGCTTGTTTCTGTTCATACCTTTTCAAAGGTTTTTATGAGGTTGACGTTAGAGCCTTTGCTCATGTCGCTATTGGTAGAGAGGTTTGCAGGTGACAGCGCCTTTACTGTCTGCTGTGCCTTTTTTGATGGGGATCCCACCCTGCTTTATGGACACTGCTATTGGATGTCCCACGTGTAAGTATTATATATGGAGCAGGACGTACTGTATGCTTAGAATAATACAATTCTGTGAAATACTCACTTGTAGAATTGGTATTATACGCATACAGTACGTCCTGCTCCACCCCACCCTGGTTTTACATTTTTCTGGATCCCCTGTATGGTGATTGTTATCATTGTTATTGTTACCAGTTTGGTGGTTGGTTTCTCCCGGCTTCTTTTCTCACTGCTTTTCAATGCTGGGGATTTGTGGGAGGTCCCTGGGTATATGAAGGGCCGGGAGGAGCCTGTTTTTGCATGTCTGCAGTGAACAGTGCCATCTGGCGGAGGATTACCCACGTGTAAGTATTATATATGGAGCAGGACATACTGTATACGTATAATACCAATTCTACAGGTGAGTATTTCACAGAATTGTATTTTTCCTGCCTCGTGCTTTTCAGGGCAAGTCTTCCTCTCTCGCTTTCCCTTTGAGAGGCGGGCGGGTTGGATACGGCAGTACAGATCCGGGGGCACTCCGGAGCGATAGAGGAGGATTGTAAACTCCCTGGTTGGTCCATAGGACTGGCATTATCTGGTACTAACAACTTTACTCTCATGGCTAACTCATGGGTATTACTTAATAGGGTCGTTGGACAGTGGACCATGGCCCCTTGGATGATAAACACGGATTTGAAGTGTCTTGTATTGATGTCATGTATGCCCTGTTCTGCATCTGCATATGTATGCTTTTTTCCCTTTTTTTGTTTTTCTTTCTCTGTATAATTTCTGTGCTTACTTTTTAAAAATGTTTAAAAATTAAATAAAAACATATTGCAAAAAAAAAAAAAAAAAGTATTTTGCTCTTCATCCTTTGGTTAAGACCTTTTTTCCAGGGGGTTACGCATGTGCGGCCTCCTAGGAAGCCTTTGCTCCCAGTTTGGGATTTGAATTTGGTTTTGTCTGCCTTGCAGGGTCCTCCTTTTGAACCTTTGCAGGATATTGCACTTTCTACGCTTACTCAGAAGGTTGTTTTTCTGGTTGCTATCACTTCTGTTCGGCGTGTTTTGGAGTTAGCAGCCTTGTCTATTAAGGCTCCTTACTTTGAGAGGCATCAGGACAAGGTTGTTTTCCGCTTCAAGCCAGATTTTCTTCCTAAGGTGGTCTCTGCCTTTCATTTGAATCAGGATATTGTTCTTCCCTCCTTGTGACCAAGCCCAGCAATGACAAGGAGAGGGTTTTGCATTCTTTGGATGTGGTTCGCTGTGTGAAGTACTATTTGGTGGCTACTTCTCCTTTTCGTAGGACTGACGCCCTTTTTGTGGTGCCCTCTGGGCCTAGGAAGGGTTTGGCTCCTGCCAAGTCTTCCATTAGTAAATGGATTCGTCAGGCCAGTGTTGGGGCCTATTCTGCCAAGTGGAAGGTTCCCCCTTTTCATGTTACTGCTCATTCTACTCGTGCTGTTGGGGCGTCCTGGGCCTTCCAGCACCAGGCTTCTGTTGAGCAGGTTTGTAAGGCTGCTACTTGGTCTTCGGTTCACACTTTTTCCAAGTTTTACAAGGTTGATGTTCGGGCCTCAGCGGATGCTGTTTTTGGCCGCAAAGTTCTGCAAGCTGCAGTAGTTTAAGTTTGTGCCTTGTTTTATGGATCCCCGCCCTTTATGGACACTGCTATTGGATGTCCCACATGTAATGAATGTCTTGAAGCAGGGTGTGTGACATACTTAGAATAATACCATTTTGTGAATACTCACCTGTAAAATGGGTATTATAAGTATGTCACACACCCGCTTCACCCTGCCCTTTTGTATTCTGGATCCTTTATATGGTGAACCTTTGTTAGTTTTAATTGGCTTTCCTGGTCCCTTGATCTTACTGCTATCTTTATACTGGGGAATGAGTGGGAGGTCCCAGGTATTTATGGGCCGGGAGGGTCTTACCTTTTTTTGTTATCATCTCTGCAAGATCGCCATCTACAGGTCAGTATACCCACATGTAATGAATGTCTTGAAGCGGGGTGTGTGACATACTTATAATACCCATTTTACAGGTGAGTATTCACAGAATTGTATTTTTAGAGATTTTGGATATTTCGGCTCCAGAAAACCGCAAGAGTAATAAGGGGGATTTGTTTAAGCCGGAAACAGATACTCTTCAGGCATTCCTCGAGTACTAGATACTAAGTATTGGCCCAAGGGAAGGATGTTGAAAAATATTTGGATCTGAATGGGGTTGCCAACAATCCTGATTGCCCTATATGTAAGTTTCTCCTCTAATTATCCAGCATCAAAATAGATGTTCCAATTATTCTTTTGGTTGTCTTTACAATACTTTTCAAATGTAACCTAACCTTACTGTTGGCTCCCCAATACCAGGCCTGATGCACTAATGACTGACTTCAATGTATACTCTCTTGGATAGCCCATATTTCTTCAGCCGCTTCAGGCCAGCGGCCTGTGCACGTACCCTGTGATAGAAGCAATGGTGAGTTTATGGTCAATCCGTGAGAACCCAAAATGGGATACCACAGGCAAGGAGAAACAGAATCCGGGAAATTGAAAATCCTGGGTTTTGTTCCTCTTTAAAATAGTTTTACTATTCCAGTTGAATTACCGGAATTGATCAACTTGTTGATATTCTAATTTATTCTGGTGCACCTGTATGTAGTCAAGCAGTATGGCTAATCCATATTCAACATTTGTGTATAACCTTATAACTTTAAACTCAATATAACATGATGTTGACAGCATTGTGACTCTCAAACTGGGAACAGGAACAATATTAATGCAATCGCTAATGAATGTGGAGCTGACCCGCACTGTATTGTGACAAGCTCGGGAAGGTACCCAGGGGGGCGTGGCCAAGATGGCGATCTGATCGGACGTGCCTATACTGGGCTCCGATTAACATCCTGATTTACCCCATTACCTTGGTGGCTGAGCGGCTTTTTTGGGGTCCCTGGAGGTCTCTCCTGTCCAAGGGATTGAGCCCTGGTGCAGCGGAGGCGGCGGCGCCCTCCCCGAGGGCGGCAGTAACGGTGAGCAGAGGAGCGGGCGGCTATCCCGGCCACGTGCGTCCCCGGCGTGAGGAGAGGATCCGGCGGCTGCTGACCTGGTGCGTGACTGCTTCGGGCGGTGGCGGTGTGCTGAGGAGGGGAAGCGGGGAGAGGGCGGCTGTCACAAGGACTGGGCGGCTGGAGAAGCTGCGGGCAAGACCAGACTGCTCCGGGCGGCGGCGGTGAGTGGAAGTGGAGGAGCGGGGAGGAGGCGGCTGTCCCGGCTAATACGTGCACCTGCGGTGTGCAGGGGAGACAGGCGGGGCACCGGCAGCAGCACAGTCCTACCCCCCGGGTTGCGGCGGTGACAGAGGAGGGGTTGCCTGGGAGTGTGAACTCATACCTGAAGAGAGCCTGGCTGACGGGGCGCCATCTTGCCCTGCTACAAGTGGCGTGGGGGAGATAAATTACTCTCTGCAGAGGAGCACGTGTGGGAGGTCGCTCTGGACTGAGCTAGCTGGCGGGCCTTCTTCTCACACCCTGACACGTCAGACCCCCCGGAATTATATGCAATATATGAAACACATGCACTAATTGGGGTGCCTCCCCTATGGATATACAGCCCTGGGGGTTGATCTGGTGGCAGAGGGAGCTCTGGGCGGGTCTCCCCTCTCTCTATAAATGCAATTCTGTCCTGGATACTGAGACCCGCTGTTCTGGTTGCACACCTATTTGGGATGCCCTTTTGACACCTACCTGGATCTCGTGGTCTCCTCCCCTGATATTTGGGCTCGGGCATACTTATTTATATCCATTGGTGGTCGCAAGCAAAAGTCCTCCCCCTCCCCCCCAGTGCAAATCAAAGAAGATCCGTTTGGGGTCCCCTACACATGAGAGGAAATAAAAAACGCAAGTCAGTGGTGGTCGCCTGTGGTACGCAAACGATGGAGCCTCAGAGGGGGGCTGGACAGGAGCCCACTAATCCTGATACCGCAGCTATAATGGCAGCTATTGCCTCTTGTCAGAGTGCCCTCACAGCCAAATTTGATACCCTCCAAGAGCAATTTAATTATGTCCGCCATGACCTGGATAAAATTCGGGACCGTACTGGCGAAGCGGAGAGAAGGATTGGAGAGACGGAGGACCGGCTCACCGCTCAGGCGGGGGAACTCGCAGTACTGAGGAGACAGGTAACCACCTTGATGGGGAGGGCAGAGGACGCAGAGAACAGATGCCGGAGAAATAATGTCAGAATTCTGGGTCTACCCGAAAAAGCTGAGGGCTCCTCCCCGGAGCAATTTGCTGAAAAGCTTATAAGAGAGACCTTGGCACCAGCTAACCTAACCAAATTCTTCACCGTGGAAAGGGCTCACAGAATTCCGATGAGACCCCTCCCACCCGGGGCCCAGCCAAGACCCTTCATATTTAAAGTTCTCCACTACAGGGATAGAGACGCTATCCCGGTGAATTTTGATAATGCGCGGCTGTCCTTCTTCCCGGACTTTACCTCGGAGGTTCAAAAGATGAGACGTTCCTTTAATGGAGTGAGGGAGAGGCTCAGGAAAAGGAAGATCAAATACTCCATGTTGTTTCCTGCACGGCTTCGCGTCCAAGATGGGGAGTCCACTAGATTTTTTGCCTCCGCAGAAGAAGCCAACACATGGCTGGACTCCTTGCCCGGGGCCTGATGGACTGGGTCTCCGGGTCGGTGAGGATTTGATCTTTGCCAACTTCCGGCTGTATTTGATCTGTTGGCTGCTTACTGATGGGGGCGCCTGCCTTCGTCGGGCCTTTTGTTTGTTCGCCGGAGTGAGCCTCCTGGCGCAGCCCGATGCACGGCTGCACCCGTGTCACCAAGCTTGAAAGTTCAGAAGCTGTTATCGTTGTTAAGCCTTGATTTGCCGCTCTAGTCACCAAAACATCCTGCTCTGAATATTGCGGGAGAGCCGGTGGCTCTGGATTCCCAGGGTGGGATGGCACTTCCCCCTCTACCTCCGCCCCTTCTCTCTTCCCTATCCTTGGCCCCCCCCTTTCCCGACTCCCACTCCGGCTCCCATTCCCTCTCCTGCCCCTATTGATTGTACCCGTCCCCACCCCCCAATTTGTTTCCATGCGACCCTGGGAACCCAAGGCAGTTGTCTTCCGACCTGTATAGTGCTATTGGTTATTTTGAGTTGCAGCACCCATTAGGTGTTGGGTCCCTGCGCTCCAGTTGCAACTAGTTACACCTGTGTTGTATTTTTGGTTGGGAGGGATTGATGCTCGCCAAGGTTGGGGGGTGGTGGAGCGGGGTGGGGGGAGGGGGGTATGGGAACGTTTGGTTTAGTCTTAGGTATAGTTTTATCTGTATATGCTGTCCTTGTGCTGGGATGAATGTGTGGTATGAATGCCGGACTCGAGAAGAGATTGGATCTTGGTTGGGAGGTATGAAGACTTTGGGAGATTTTGCTCCTGGTCTGGGTACATGTACTCAAATTTTTGATAATGGGTGAATGTAGATTCCTCTCCTGGAACGTCCGGGGACTTAATGATAAAATCAAGCGGGCAACGGTCCTCCAATTTGTCAAGAGATATAAACCGAATGTGGTGATCCTGCAGGAGACTCACCTGGTGGGGCGGAGAGAACTTTCCCTTAAGAAACCTTGGATCCAATGCTCTTACCATGCTTCTTTCTCTGCCTACTCCAGGGGGGTCTCTGTACTGGTCTCCAAGGGGACGCCATTCGTGTTGTATTCTGTGCAGACGGACCGGGAGGGCCGCTTTGTGATCCTGCATGCCAAGCTCATGGACACCGATTTGGTCATAGTTGGTGTGTATGTTCCTCCTCCCTTTTGTATTCAGGTACTGAATCGGATCATGGAAAGGGTGGTTGGCCTGCCACCGGCGCCAATTCTCCTTATGGGGGACTTCAATATGGTGCTGGATTCGGCATTAGATCGCCTGGACAGGAAGTCGGGCCCCAGAACTCAATTGGCCGCTTGGGCTGAGGCCCTGGATCTGCGGGAGATTTGGAGGTGGAAGCACCCCAGCGACAGGGCGTACTCCTGTCACTCGGCTGCTCACAAATCCCTGTCCAGGATTGACCTAGCGTTTTCATCATCTGACTTACTAGCCAAAGTAGAGGCTTGCAATTATCTTCCGAGAGGCATCTCGGATCACTCACCACTATTGACAGTGGTTGGGTTGTCACATGTGCGGAGAGATAGAGTGGGATGGACCCTGAGCCCCCTATGGCTAGAGAACCCTGACGTCGGCAGCGACGTTCTGGGAGTGTAACTTGGATGAGGTGTCCGTAGGGGTCAGGTGGGATGCTTTTAAGGCAGTCACCAGAGGGTGTGCCATCAGCGCCATTAAAGCGGTAAGAGAAAAGAAAGGGAGGGAAAGGGTTGGACTTGAAAATAAACTTGCGGCTGCGGAGGAGAAATTTGTGGCCACGGACGACAGTGGGGACTACTCGATGCTGATGACTCTTAAAAGGGAGTACAATCTATTGCTGACTGACTCCACCAGGAAATTGTTGCTATACAGACAGGCGGCGATCTTTGATAAAGGGGACAAGAATGGGAGAACCCTAGCCTATCTAGCAAGGGCTGAGGCACAATCCAACTGCATTGCTGGAATATCTGATGGGAGGGGATTGGTAACGGAAGGGTCTGAAATAGCTCGGCGGTTCCAGGAGTATTATTCGGCCTTGTATTCCTCGGGGTCCAAGTACCGGACGGAGGAACTGGGAACCTATCTAGACCAGATCGACTTCCCGGTGCTGGCCCCAGAGTTACAGGAGTTCCTTGATGCCCCCATAACGGTGGAAGAGGTCACAAGTGCAATCGGAGCGCTCCCTGGAAGAAAGGCGCCGGGCCCCGATGGAATGCCGGCTGAATGGTACAGACTGGCGCGGGAGCAGATTGCGCCTAAACTATTAGAAGTATTTAGGGGGGCGCTGGGGGATGGAAGTCTCCCAGCCTCTTTTTGTGAGGCACATATAGTTCTTATATATAAGGATGGGAGGCCTCCAGATGCCTGTGCTTCTTATAGGCCCATATCCCTCTTGAATCAGGATGCCAAAATATTAGCCAAATTGTTAGCCACTAGATTAAAACGAGTCATACTACAACTAATTGGGCCTGATCAGTCTGGCTTTATGCCGGGTCGCACCACGGGGATAAACCTGCGGAGACTGATGTCGAACCTTCAGATAACGATAACTGTGGGGATCGAGCGATTGTTTCACTTGACAACGAGAAGGCCTTCGACTCGGTGGAATGGACCTTTCTGTGGGCGGTGTTGGATAGAGTTGGGCTCCCCGAGAGTTTTGTTAAATATATCAAATTATTATATAGACATCCCACGGCCCGCTTGCGGGTCAACGGATGTTTCTCCGACCCCTTCACACTGAGTAGAGGGACCAGACAGGGGTGCCCGCTCTCGCCGCTGCTATTTGCCCTGGCTATTGAACCATTGGCAATTCTGGTCAGGAACTCCCCAGCCATCACGGGGTGGAAGCTGGGTGCGGTGGAAGAGAAAATTTCGCTGTACGCAGACGACACCCTGCTATACTTGTCTGACTGCCACAAGTCCCTAGAAGCAGCCTTGGACATCCTCAATACCTTTGGGAGATTCTCAGGCCTGAAAATTAATTGGGGGAAATCCAGTCTGATGCGGGTTGATGCTTGTGACTCTTTGGGTATCTCCCCGAGATCCCAGCTAAAGGTGGTGCGGCAATTTAAGTATCTCGGAATCATGATTGGGAAGCAGCCTAGTCAATTTATGCCCCTCAATATATCACCAGTCATTGCAAAACTGAAACAGAGGGTCGGTCAGTGGGCGGGTCTACCACTGTCGGTCATGGGTAGGATCAATGTTTTTAAGATGATCTTTCTCCCCAAATTATTATATATTTACCAAGCCTCACCCATATTGCTCCCCGCTTCTCATTTCAAGGCGCTGGTAGCTATTATTTTTGGATTCATTTGGGGGCAGTCTCCTCTGCGGTTAAATAGACAAATTATGAAGGCGCAGATAACCATGGGAGGTCTGGCCGTGCCGCACATGAAAATGTACTTTTATGCTGCCCAACTACTGTATGCCCATTGGTGGATTAGCCGACCGGGGGATAACCCGGTGGTGCGTTTGGAGGAAGCGGTGCTGGGGTCCCCTGTGCGGCTCTCCTCCTTGGCCTATAGGGGTACAGGGGGACTCGGGGAGGCAACCACATGTATGAGAACGGTCTGCAGTATCTGGGGGAGGGTGGCCACAATATGTGCGGATCCAGACGGGGGTGGGGCGTATTCCCCTTTCACCCCCCTTTGGGCTAACCCTGGGCTTCCGGAACTCGGGACTGTGCAGGATCCGCACTTCTGGAGTGGAAGGGGAGTTCACCAACTGGGTCATCTTTACAGAGGGGGAGTAATGGTGTCCTTTGATCAGCTCAAAGAAAGCTTTCACTTGTCTAATCGGGATTTTTTCCGTTACCTACAAATTAGACATGCCCTGAACGCTCAGTTTTCCAGGGTGGCCCCCAGGGTGTCGGTTTCACGAGTGGAGAATGTAGTTAGAAACTCGAATCTGGGGAAGCCAGTTTCCACGCTTTATAAATGTCTGCTGGGCGAACTGGAATCCCCTAGGGCAGGAGTTGAGATGAAGTGGCAGGCTATAGACCAGAGCCTGGATCAGGATGATTGGGAGGAGGTGCTGGATAATCTGCATTCTTCGGTGATTGAGGCGAGAGATAGATTGATCCAGACCAAATGGATCCATCAGGCGTATATTACTCCGGTCCGTCTGCATAGAATGGGACTCCTGGATAGAGACACATGTCCTAGATGTGAGGGTGGTAGTGGTACATGGGTACATATGATTTGGTCATGTGGAAAAATTGCGGGCTATTGGGAGGATGTAATGGGCCTGATTAGCAAAATAGTGGGATTTCGCATAAGGGGATCGGTCCCGATATGCCTTCTGGGAGTGGTGGAGCCGCTGTCGGAGCTCAGTGCATTGAAAACATTGCTTCGGCTGCTACTCTTTTATGCCCGGAAGTGTATACTGATAAATTGGAAACACCCAGCTACACCATCTGTACAGGCATGGAAAAGGCTGGTTAACCAGAAACTTGCCATGTATAAATTAACATACGAAGCGAGAGGAGTGCCAGACAAGTTTGCCAGGGTATGGGACCCCTGCTTGCAATGCCAGGACTCGGTATCGAATGACAGCTAAGGGGAGAGTATGGTTGCATGACGGTGGTTACAGCCCTGGCACCGACGAGTGGTGTAGAGGTATGTGGCTGCAGACTGACATCTAATCCTGGAGGGGGGAAGCGGAGGGTGGTGAAGAGGCGATACATCACCTTGTTGTACTTCTAACCATTTTCAGCTCTGTCGGGCCTCCTCAGGAGGAGTTCCAATCTTGTACGGCCTGAGTCCGGTGTGAGTGTCGTGTTGTGTGAATGGATGTCTTGTGTAAGTAGGCCAGTTTGATATTAGGCGCCATGGCGTCTGGATTGCTGTATTGCATAACTTTTATTGTATGTTATGTGTTGTGTTTCTTGCAAAATAAAAGCTTTTAAAAAAAAAAAAAGGGAAGGTACCCAGATGGGAACTGAGAGCACAACCCCGACCCACATGACAGTTGGTGGCCAGTAAGTTTAGCCTACAGTTGTCCTTGGAAGATATGATACGCTTCTGCTTAAAGCGGACCAACATTAAAAATTGAATTTATGTCCCTGTTCACACTCTCCCCTGTGGCGTTCCAGTTTGTCCCCATGTCTATAGTTCAGGATCTTTATGAAGCCCAAACCAGACATTAAGCCTATTCCAAGTGTGACATACACTCCGCTTCAATTCTTCATGACATTTGGGTTATTCTCCAGTAGAGGGCGAACTTCTGCAGAGATGAATGCAAAAAAGGAGCTCCTCCCAGTCCATAAATACCTGGGACCTCCCACCAATTCCCCAGTTTTCTTCTCTGCAGGAAGGCGAGCAAGACAGAAGATGAAGACCTCTCTTACTTGCAGGTAAGCCGGGCTCACGCCCGGCCATTTTTTTGCCCCTATTGCTGCCAGGACCTTTCCTAGATTATCCCTATTCGAGCCTCCCAGCCTTGGCTGCGGGTCCTGGTAAGGTTAGGTAGCACCTTATGGGTGCGCAAGGAGCATTGCTCCGCGATGAGACCCCATTACAAGGGGTAGGCAGTTGCCCGGGTTTTGTGATCCCGGTGTGGGCTGCCCCGTCCCTGTCATTCCTAGGGCCAGATTTTGGCTGGGATTTCCCCCCTTCTGGGTCCCCTACTTCCCTCTGGGGGGGGGGTCGGCCTGTATACCCTTTGGTTTATATGTGTGTATGTCACTGTGTGTGTGTGTGTTTTTACTGGTTTTGGATGCTGACAGGATCTTTGCTTTTTACTCAGGGCCATTACGATGCTGGACTCCTTCATGCAGCCTGGGGAGCTTCTCCCCCTCAGGCTTGTTCGGGCGCGATGCTGCGGGCCAGCCCATTGCTGGGATCCGCGTTGCTGGGAGGGGGGCGTGGCCTGGCGACGCGCGTTCTGCGCTGGCCCGCCCCCCCTCCTCTTCCTCCTCTTCTCATGAGGCTCCTCTCGGGGGCCATCTTGGTGCTGCTGCGGGATCCTGGGTGCTCCTGGCCGGTATGGGCCTGTTGGCCACTTCCTTAGATTATGCGGGGGCCCCTCTGTGGCAGGGGGGCCTCTGGTTTTATCGCTTAGTGCATGGTTATATGTTATTACAGATGTTATCATATATATATATATATATATATATATATATATATGTTTAGGACTATTTTTGACTTGAATGCTTCACTGTGTGTTTCAGATTGCATCGTTTATGTGCATGTTAAGGGGTTCCTCCTAGTCCTGGGGTCCCTAGCCTTAATATAGATCACCACAAATCCTCCCACAGGGACTTTTAAGGGGCATCCCGGGTTGCTTATTGCTTAAATTCCCTTGCGACTGACCACAAAAATCACCATATGGAGGCTCCGCAGGATACCGGGCTCGGGCTCACTCTGGAACAATCCCGGCCATGTGTGGGTTGTGGGGCATCCCATACGGGTGAGAATGTGCTTATTTGTATACCATGTGCACAAAAGGCCATATAGCGGCAGTCGGGTGCCCAGCCTTCTGGGTCGGCGCCTCCCCGCTTCATTGCCTTCCCCTCCCCGCCTTATCCATACCCCAAGTGACATTGGTGCCAGCGGGGAGTCGCATTCTGATGTTTGTGCTAGGTTGGCCAGCATCGAGAAATTTATGGTTAGCGTGGTGGGCAAGAAGGCCCAGGCTAAAAAGAGACATTTGTCGTCGGTCCAGGCGACTTGGGATATTGATGATGATTCATTTGATATGTCAGATTATTCCCCGTTAGAGGAGGGGGAATTGTATGAGGAGTCAGAGGCTGACGATGTACGATGTGCAGTTTGGCGAGGCTGATGTTGGGCAGGCGCTGGGGGATGCTGTTGACACGGCCACGGTTTTGTCACATCTTTTGGAGGTTTTGGATATTGTGCCGCCTGAGGCGCCCCCTCTCAAGAAGGGGGAATTTTTTGAGGCCCACAAGCCTCGTTTAGAGTTTCCTACCCAGGGTCATTTTGATGCATTGATCCTTAGGGAGTGGGAGAAACCTAGTTGGCTTCCGGGTGTTCCTCAGGGATGGGATAAG
The DNA here is from genome assembly GCA_027917425.1 of Gastrophryne carolinensis. Taxonomy (NCBI): domain Eukaryota; kingdom Metazoa; phylum Chordata; class Amphibia; order Anura; family Microhylidae; genus Gastrophryne; species Gastrophryne carolinensis. The sequence goes on from CM051243.1 coordinate 115,939,254, forward strand.
AAGTATCCTTTCCCGTTGGAAGCGGTTAAGCGATGGGCTTCTCCTCCCGAGGTCGATGCACCAGTTTTGGGGTTGACCAACTCCTCTGTGCTTCACACCCCAGACGCCACTTCCCTAAAGGATGGTGAGGATAGGCGCCTTGATCAGATGGCATGCCATGCCTTTGCCAGTGTTGGGTCGGCCTTGCGGCCTGTTTGTGCATCTGCGCTTGTGTCGGTGGGTGCTAGGTCTCTGATTAGGGACTGGTTAAATGACGCTCACCTTGATCCGGCCAGCGCGGAGTTCACTACGCTTAAAAGGTTTGAATTGTTCATGGATTTTGTCTTGACACTATTGTTATGTGTAGTAGGACATGTGGTGGCCATGCGCCGATTGGTATGGTGCCGTCAGAGGACGGCGGACTTTGTGGCCAAGTAATCGCTCACAGCTCTTCCCTTCTTGGGTACGCGGCTGTTTGGAGATAAGTTGGATGCTGTGGCAAAGGGAGGTAAGTTACCTCAGCATAAAAAAAAGCGCCGTCCCTTTGGGGGGGCAGGCTCTTTCAATCCTTCCTTTCGAGGCGCCCGAGCTGGTAGAGGTTTGGACTTCTCGGGTGTCAGAGGCTCTTCCTGGAACAGGGGCAGAGGTCAGGCCCGTACCGCTTCGGCCTGGGGTTCCAAACCCAAGCCTGTGGGTAAACCAGCTCAGCAATGAAGGGGCGCCCTCACCCGCTCGGGTGGGGGGACGGCTGCGGCTCTTCTTCCAAGTCTGGGCTCGGGAGGTCACAGACAATTGGATCTTGGAAGTGGTCTCCTCCGGGTACAAACTGGAGTTCGAGTACTGGCCTCCTCCAAGATTTTTAAGGTCTCAGTTGCCCTTGGACCCTCAGGTGGCACAGGGGCACCTGTTAGCAGTAAAAAACCTTCTGGACATGGGAGTTGTATGCCTGGTGCCTCCGTCGGAGAGAGGCAGGGGTTTCTATTCCAATCTTTTCACGGTTCCCAAGAAAGAAGGTTCTGTAAGACCCATTGTGGACTTCAAGGTCCTCAACAGATTCATCAGAACCAAGAAGTTCCGCATGGAGACTGCACTCGGCCATCAATTCCCTTCGTCAAGGGGATTTCATGACATCCATAGACATCAAGGATGCATATTTGCATGTTCCAATTTTTCCAGCGCATCAGAGATTCCTCAGGTTCGCGGTGGACGATCAACATTTTCAGTTTGTAGCCCTTCCCTTCGGGTTAACCTCAGCACCGAGGGTCTTCACCAAGGTTTTTCAGAGTTCAGGGAATTCACATTGTGCCGTATCTGGATGACCTATTGATTTCAGCTTCTTCCCTCCGTCAGGCGGAGCTGGACACCCACCAGGTGCTGTCGACCCTGGAGAGGTTCGGATGGGTGATCAACCGCCCCAAGTCCTCTCTCTCGCCATCAAGGGTGATTTCATTCCTGGGCATGAATCTGGATATCATTCAGGCCAGAGTGTTTCTACCCCAGACCAAGGTGCAGGGGGGTTCAGGATCTGATCCGCCTTCTTCTGGCCAATCCTTGCCCCTCTATGCGTCAGGGGATGAAACTGGTGGGATTGATGGTGGCCTCCTTCGAGGCGGTCCCGTTTGCGCAGTTTCACATGAGATCTCTTCAACTTCATCTATTCACGCATTGGGACAGGTGTCCGCTGTCATTGGATCAACCGTTCAGGATGTCTCCCAGGGTTCGGCAGTCCCTTCGGTGGTGGCTGGAGTCGAGCAACCTGTTGAGGGGCAGATCCTTTCTGGTTCCTCGCTGGGAGACGGTTACCACGGATGCCAGCCTGTCGGGCTGGGGAGGTTTCTGGAAAAATCATCAGTTCAGCGGGGTGTGGGGTCCTCAGGAGGCTCACAACCCGTAAATGTCCTAGAGCTCAGAGCCATCCGGCTTGTCCTGTCGCGGCTGACGTCGCACTTACAGGGTCTTCCGGTTCAGATTCGTTCAGACAATCGGACGACGGTAGCCTACATCAATCACCAAGGAGGGACTCGCAGCAGGAGTGCCCTCAGGGAAGTCCTCTGATCCTGCATTGGGCGGAGAGCAATTTTCCTTGCATTTCGGCAATCTACATTCCGGGAGTGGAAAACACGGAGGCGGACTCCCTGAGCAGGGGGCTCTCTCGCCAAGGAGAGTGGTCTCTCAACCCCGGGGTTTTTCGGGTTCTTTGTCGCAAGTGGGGGACTCCGGAGGTGGATCTCTCCCGGCCTTTGTGTCTCTATCTCAGGATCCTCTAGCTCTGGCGGTGGACGCCTTGTCCCTTGCTTGGAAGGATCTGGGGTTTCTGTACCTGTTTCCTCCCTTCTCCATGCTGGGCAAGGTAGTTTGCAAACTGGTTCTGGAGGGGGCACCAGCAATTCTGGTGGCTCCAAGGTGGCCAAGAAGGGTTTGGTATGCAGACGTTGTAAGGCTGGCGGTAGAGCAGTACCGGCTTCCCACGTTTCCGGATCTGTTATCTCAGGGTCAACTACTTTACCCCAATTTACAAACGCTGGCTTTGACGGCTTGGCTGCTGAAACCTTCATCCTGAAAGAGGTGGGGTTTGTCTGAGGCTGTGGTTCAGACCTTGATTAGAGCTAGGAAGCGGTCCTCATCTGACATTTACTATAGGGCTTGGCGGTCCTATATTGACTGGTGTGAGGCTAGGGCCTTGCCTTGCAGGGTGTTTTCGATCCCTAGGATTTTGGAGTTTCTTCAGCACGGTCTGGATCTTGGGTTCCAGCTTAGTACCTTGAAAGGGCAGGTCTCTGCTCTGTCTGTTTTCTTCCAAAGATCTTTTGCCTTACACCCGCTGGTTAAGACTTTTTTCCAGGGGGTCACTCATGTTCGACCTCCTCGGAAGGCTATGGTTCCTGTTTGGGATTTGAATTTGGTTCTTTTGGCTCTCCAAGGTCCTCCTTTTGAGCCATTACAGGATATTGCTCTTTCTGTTTTCACTCAAAAGGTTGCCTTCTTGGTGGCTATTACCTCTGTTTGGTGTGTCTCTGAGTTGGCGGCTCTGTCAATTCAGGCCCCTTACTTTGAAAGACACCAGGACAAGGTGGTCTTTCGCTTTAAGCCAGATTTCCTTCCTAAGGTTGTGTCTGCTTTCCATCTCAATCAGGATATTGTTCTCCCTTCCTTGTGTCCTAAGCCTAGCAATGACAAGGAGAGGGTTTTGCACAATTTGGATGTGGTTCGCTGTGTTAAATACTATTTGGTGACTACCTCTTCTTTCTGCAAGACGGATGCCTTTTTCGTGGTGCCCTGTGGGCCCAGGAAAGGTTTGGCGCCCGCCAAGTCTACCATTATACGATTCGTCAGGCCATTGTTGGGGCCTATTCTGCTAAGGGGAGGACTCCCCTTTTAGGGTCACTGCGCATTCTACTCGTGCTGTTGGTGCGTCCTGGGCTTGTAAGGCTGCTACTTGGTCTTCCGTTCATACTTTTTCCAAGCTTTACAAGGTTGATGTGCGGGCTTCAGCGGATGCCGTTTTTTGCCGCAAGGTTCTGCAAGCTGCAGTGGTTTAAGTTGGTGCATTCTTTACTGTTTATGGTTCCCGCCCATGACGGACACTGCTATTGGATGTCCCAGATGTCATGAAGAATTGAAGCGGAGTGTATGTCACACTTGGAATACTACCGTTTTGTGATTACTCACCTTTAAAACGTATATTATGAGTGTGACATACACTCCGCTTCACCCACCCTTTTTTTTGGTATTCCGGATCCTTTATATGGTGAACCATTGTTTCTTGGTTGTTAGTATTTTTATATTTGGTTCTTCCTGGTCCCCTTACTGCTATTTTACACTGGGGAATTGGTGGGAGGTCCCAGGTATTTATGGACTGGGAGGAGCTCCTTATTCCTAGTATGTCACACACCCCGCTTCCAACATTCATGACACTTGGGTAACCAGCCTGTAGAGGGCGATCTTGCAGAGATGACATGAGAAAAAGGAGCCCCTCCTGGTCCATAAATACCTCGGACCTCCCACTATTCCTCAGTCTTTTCGTCTCTGCAGTCGGCGAAGCATTCAGAAGATGACTCTCCTTCCTGTAGGTAGCCGGGTTACGCCCGGCCTTTTTCTATTTCTGCCTAAAGCCACATTTTTGTATTGTGATATTTATGTTATGCCTCCCAGCCTTGGCTGATGGGCTCGGGCAAAGGTAGATACACCCTTGGGTGTATATGGGAGCTTGCTCCCTCCGTGAGACCTCAAATAAGGGGTAGGCGGAATCCGGGTTGGTGTCCCTCGGAATGGGATGCCCCGTCTCTTTAAATCTCCTTGTGCCTATTGGGTGCTTATTGTTTTCCCCCCTTTTGGCCCTCCTGGGTGATGGGGGGGGGGGGGAATCTTTATTTAAGGAGTATATTTTAGCCTATGCATTTGTATTTAAAAAAAAAAAAAAAGGGAAAAGATAAGAAAGTGACATACCTGTTTTGGGTCTTTTAAATTTCCCTCTCTTTTTGCGGCCCCGTTCTATGATGTCATGCTATTGTCCTTAGCTGGCCCGCCCTCTGCTCTCTGAGCAGTGCTAGGTGGTGGGCTGGGCTTCGAGTCAGCGTCGCATTTCTGCTTCCTCTTCCCGTTTGACATGTGGTTTGCTGGTTCCTGTTCTGGTGCTGGCCTCCACTGGTCCTGGCTGCTTCGTTGGTGCTGCTGCTGGGCTTTTCTTATATCGATTGGTCGCAGGGCTGTCGCTGGGCCGTTGTGGTCACTGTGAGTACCCTTTAGTTATACTAAAGGGAAATCTTTTTTATTTACTGTCATTTCTTTCTTGCATATGCATAAGGCTCATTGTGTTTTCTCTATCTTCCAGGGGGAAACTCACTTAATAGGGGTTTTTCCTGGTCCTTGTTTAAAATCTTCCCACCTAGGGACTATTAAGGGGCATCCCGGGTAGCTTCGGCTGTAAAAATCCCATATACTTGGCGACTGTAAAAAAAAAAAAGTATTTTAATAAACACCATATGGAGGCATCTCAGGATACTGGCTTTTCAGTACCTGCGGGACAGACTCGGCAGTGTTTGTGATGTGGGGCATCCCTTGTTGGGGATAACGCATTTTTTTTTGTGTATCTTGTGTTCAATTGGTTATAATGCAGCAGTAAGGGGCCCAAGCCTCAGGGTAGGTGGCTCCTGCCTCTTCCCCCACACAGCCTTGTCTTGTTCATACCCCCAGTGATATTGTCATGGGTAGAGAGTCGCTTTCTGATGTATGTGCCTGATTGGCTCACATTGAAAAATAAATTTCTAGCTCTGTGGCCAAGAGGGCCTCAGCTAAAAGAAAACATTTAGCTCTGGCCGTTGAGGGAAATGAGCTTGATTGTAGCGAGCATTTTTGATTGTTCTCCGTTTGAAGAAGGAGAATTCCAAGCAATTCAATGGGAGCGGCCGTGAAAACACACCTCCCTCCCTATAAGGAGCACCAAAACTATATCAAAACTCTATATTCAAAATTTATTGTTGCATATAAATTAATAAAATACACATACACAAAATAACACATAATCACAAGACAATTAAAAACAATTATAAGGTCCCAATTCATATACTTATCTCAATATATCTCTAAAACCCCCAATCCTGGGGAATCTAGTATAACATTTATTGTGATGCAGACAAAACTCCAATCCTATATAATTGATGATAAATAAATAACGGGCAATGGATTCCTATAAATGAAGTACTGGGGTCTGTGCATGCAGAGGTGTACTACCTCTGCACCCACTCACCCCAGTATCTGTGCCGGCACTCTAAGGACCCAAAATAGGGTCTCTGTTGTCTTCCACAATCCTATCCAATGTGTAATTATAAAAATGGAATAATAAAACAATTGTTTCCAAACACACTGTGCAATATCTGTGAACTAAAGTGCTTAAGTGCTATATTGATATATCCATAAATCCATCCTATGTACAACTAATAAGTCTATATAAAACCAATACCTCAAACTAATCAATTTCCTAAATGAATAAATATAAGTGATAAAAAAAAACTATACATTCAATGAATCAAAATGACAGGTGGTATAGGATACACAAAGAGCTCAAGAGGCACAAATAAATGTGTCTGCACAATAAACCAATGCCATACTACCAGTGCCCAAAGTTAGTCATATGAAACAAGAAGCATGTCAGCAAAGCATCACTGAAGAGGGACCGCAAAGAACCCGGCCACCCGCGCCCGCCGCCCCCGTGCGGCTTCAGAAGGGTGAAGGTAAAGTCTAACATTGTCTTACTCCCATTTATAAGGACACCTATCTATCCCCTGTCCCGCCGGCGCTCCCGCCAAACACCACGCCGTCCAGGCGCGCGCACAGTGTGGAAGGAACGCGCACCCCGTCAGGACGTGATGACGTCAGCCACGGGCCGGGGCACATGACCCCAGGCTCTGACAGGCTGAAGCCGTCGGATGACGCGCCCCTGCCCCCAGCGCCGCGGGAGTCCTCATGAAACCAAGGAAACTCCTGACAGCAGGGCAGGAGGTGACGGGCCCCACTGGTGACAGGAGGCCCGCCCTCTGCAGCGGAGATCCGTGCAGACTGAGACCGCCACCCGACGGCATAGACGAGTGCGCCGGCGGGGCAGGAGACAGGCAGCGACCCCAGAAAATTTAAATTAAAATAAAACTTGCCACCACTTATCAACAACTATTATTATAATGCAATTACAAAATACATCACCACTATAGTTAAATACCTGAGCCATAAACTTTACTATACACTACGCCTAAATGCCCACTATCTCAGCAGCCTGCCAACTATATATTTACATATTTACACCCAATGACATACTATATATGTATATCATATATTATGGGACATGGCAATCCCATCTTAAAGGAGACTCAAACGCCGAACCAGCTATTATTCAGGACAAAAAAGAGAGAGAGAGTTATCAATTCATAACCCCAAAATAACACACTTTTAGATTGGCAGCAACTCATAAGTTCTTCACAGAAGCCAGACTGTATATACATTAGCATGGAGAATAATAAGTGTCCTGGCACATGCTGGCCGTATGTGCTTTTGTCCTCCTGATCACAGATTTCTATCCTTCTTAGACCGCTATTGAGATGTAATCAGGATACCCTTCTAATCTGGGGTGTGCTTCTGGAGAGGGCTTGATGGGCTGTAATGAAGTATCGATCTTCCGAACCCGGTTCTCACTGTCTCATAACAGAACTTCCTGCAGGGGGCATATAAGTAACAGTGGACGGCAACCTTCCCCAAATTATAGTGAACCAATATTCAAACCTTACGTACGTGTGAATTGCTGTGAATAAACTGGAAACAAAAAACAAAAACAAACAAACCATTAGTGAACCCAATATACAAATGTTATTCCCTACTACAATCAAACTGTGCAAGTGACATCTCGTGTTACACCATTTAATTACTGAGAGCAATAAACTTATCTAAGTGAATTTATACTAATAAGTGTAATAAACCAAAGCCAATTTCAATCCCCCTAATAAAATGAAATGAAATCCAATAAATCCGTCCCCGTCACTCCCCCCACCTCTCAACCTAGAGACCAACCCCAACTCCAAGATCTGATCGCCCAAAGTAGCCCCACCCCATAGAGGGTAGATCAACCCCATGTCAAAGCGCTATAACCCATCAGAAGTAAATATCCAAGGCCCATCTCAAAACAGACCAGGGTCACAGACATCTCTACCAGTAATTATCCTAGAAACGGGGAAAACGACCAGTCCTCATTTAAACCTATCGGTGATCTGGTATTCAGTTCAAATATCCATCGTAGCTCCCGCTGTAAAAGTCGGCATTTTAGGTCACCCCCTCGAGGTCCCAAGCGGACCCTCTCTATCCCTATCACCTTAAAGGAGGAGGGGTCCCCCCCATGAACCTCCAAAAAATGTCTGGCCACCGGTGAGATTGGTTTACCTGCCTCCATGTCTCGTCTGGCCAGTCTAATGTTGCCGTAAGGCATTCTGGGTCTCCTCTACATATCTCTTAGGGCAGTCGCAACAAAGCAAATAAACCACAGAACGAGTCCTGCAATTAATAAAGGAGGAGATCTTGTAACATTTGTTGGTGTGTTCATTCCTAAGCTCTGTAGAACTAACCATATACTTGCAGATGGAACATTTACCACAAGCGTAAGATCCCTTGGTTCCAATACCCGATAACCAGGTCTTTGTCGCTGATAGATGACTTCTAGAAAGTTTGTCTCTAAGGTTGGGAGCTCGCCGAGCTGTCATCCGTATCTGTTCTCCCACAAAAGGAAAGATCAAAGGGTCCGACATGAGTATATGCCCATGTTTAGTCACCAAACGTCTAACCGATTGCCACTGAACATTATAGTCTGTAATAAATCTTACCTCCTTTCCTGACTCTTCCTTCTTGTTGGTCCTAGTCCTGGGGCACAGCAGTCCCGATCTCTCAGTACCCTTAGCCCTCTTATAAGCCCTGTGTATCACCCTTGGTGGATATCTACGTTCCATAAACCTCCTCTTGAGGATGTCAGCTTGTTCCTCAAATTGGATTTCCTGGGTGCAATTACGACGAGCTCTCAAGAATTGTCCATATGGAATGCCGTCTTTCTGATGTCTAATATGTGAGCTATTGTATTCCAAAAGGCTGTTCACAGCAGTAGGTTTTCTATAGAGATTTGTTCCAATTGATCCATCAGGCTCCAAGGTAAGTTCTACATCCAAAAAGGTCGCCGTGCTAGAAGAAAAATCCGCTGTCAATGTTACATTCACTGTATTGTTGTTAAGTGATCTTATGAATTCTTGACCAGCCTCCTCTGTTCCTTGCCATATGATCAGTATGTCATCTATGAAACGGTACCACCCCACGATATTGGGGTGGTACCGTTCACAGCCAGAATTAAAGATGAACGTATCCTCCCACCATCCCAGGAACAAATTGGCGATGGAGGGCGCACACTTGGCCCCCATTGCCACACCCGAGATCTGCCTGTAGTAATTCCCATTAAACATAAATGCATTATGGGTCAAGACAAAGTCTACTAGGACCAAAATCAAGTTGTGTAGCTGCCTTCTGTCCTGGGATTCCTTGTCTAGGAAATATCTTATCGCCTCTATTGCCAAATGGTGCGGTATCACAGTATAAAGGGCTTCTACGTCACACGTAATGAACATAACTCCTATTGGCAATTGAATATACTCCAATTTGGCCAACAAGTCCGTTGTGTCCCTAATATAAGAACTAAGGCGCACAACGTGTGCTTGTAAGAACGAATCCACAAAAGTACAGACTGGTTCTAGAAGACTACCAATTCCTGCAACAATAGGGCGTCCCGGTGGTGAGACTAAGCTTTTATGCGTCTTGGGGAGGAGATAAAAAGTAGGGGTCACTGGGTCCTGTACCATCAAGAAGCTAGCTTCTTTATTATTGATAACCCCTTCTTCCAATGCTGTTTGGACCACATGGAACAATTCATCCTTGTACTGTGTAGTGGGGTTATTCGGCAACCTAACATAGTGTGACTCATTGTTTAGTTGGCGATTGACTTCTGAAACATATCTGGTCTTGGACCACACAACCACGTTCCCCCCTTTATCCGCTTCTCTAATCACCACCGAGTCATTATTCTGCAGGGCTTTTAAGGCCTGCCGTTCTTCCTGTGTAAGATTGTCTTTGCCAAAAACTACAGGCATATCTAATATATCTTTAATGACTAGATCAAAAAATACCTGGACCGAAGGTACCCCCGACAAGGGCGGACAGTAGGTGGATGGTTTTTTGAGCCCACTTGTGACCCTCACCAAGCCTTTATCAAGGGGTATTTCCCGGTCCTGTTCCTGTAGCAGTCCATGTAGGTTGAGAAGGGCCTCCCGATCCCCTGGGCCCAAGGCAATCGCCGTTTCTTCCGTCACTGAATGGTATTGTTTTTTTAGGATTAATTTCCTACAAAAGAAATATAGGTCCTTAATCAAACCAAATTTATCCAATATCTGGGTGGGTGAAAAAGAGAGTCCCTTAGACAATACTGACTGTTCCGCTGGGCTGAGGGCATGTTCTGATATGTTGATTACTTTGAGGGATCTATCATCCGGTTCGGGCGTGCTGTCAATCGCTTGTAGCCCCACCGGTCCCTGTTCCTTAGAGCCCTTGGTCCATCTCCTGCCACCCCTCCTGGTTCGTCCTCCAGTTCGCTGCCCGACGATAAAAAATGAAAGGCATCACTATTTGAATTATTTTGTGAACTGGAGGTCGGTCCTGTCCTAGTTTGGGACATATATCTGGCCTTATTGCGGCGTGCATTGCCCACATGCTGCCACCTGAATGCTCTCCTTTGTGCAAAGTCAGACATATCTCCCTGTAATTTGCGTCTTTTGGTCTCCATGACCACCTGTTCATATCGGTTCATATCTGTCATTAAAGAATCCAAAAAGGGCTTGACTGGTTCCTGATGGTCATATTGTTCCAGTTTGACCTTCAGTTCGGAAAGTTGACCCTTTGTGGATTTTAATAGGTCACTATCATGCTGAATCAACATTTTTAGAATGATATGGGATGCCCCCAAGAGGCCCTTTTCCCAAACCTCTCTAAATGCCGTATCAGCCTCCCAAGCCAGAAATAACTGGATTCTTAAGCCCCTTGGGCATATATTTTGGGCGACATAAGTCTCCAGGCTATGCACATTCCACCATAGTCTTGTGTAGTTTTTCTGTGCCTGTCTGATTTCTCTGGTCAATATTAAAAAGTCTCCTGTTTTTCCACTACTAGCATTGCTGCCATTATCCATAAGGTGCTGTAACTTGTGGGCCCAATGGGCTTCCTTATCCTCAAAATTAAAGGCCATATTGTGTGCAAACTCCCACAAATATATGTACAAGCAAAACTGCACATATATGTACAGCGGAACAGGAATTAATCCTAAAAAAACAATACCATTCAGTGACGGAAGAAACGGCGATTGCCTTGGGCCCAGGGGATCGGGAGGCCCTTCTCAACCTACATGGACTGCTACAGGAACAGGACCGGGAAATACCCCTTGATGAAGGCTTGGTGAGGGTCACAAGTGGGCTCAAAAAACCATCCACCTACTGTCCGCCCTTGTCGGGGGTACCTTCGGTCCAGCACGGCGACCTTTTTGGATGTAGAACTTACCATGGAGCCTGATGGATCAATTGGAACAAATCTCTATAGAAAACCTACTGCTGTGAACAGCCTTTTGGAATACAGTAGCTCACATATTAGACATCAGAAAGACGGCATTCCATATGGACAATTATTGAGAGCTCGTCGTAATTGCACCCAGGAAATCCAATTTGAGGAACAAGCTGACATCCTCAAGAGGAGGTTTATGGAACGTAGATATCCACCAAGGGTGATACACAGGGCTTATAAGAGGGCTAAGGGTACTGAGAGATCGGGACTGCTGTGCCCCAGGACTAGGACCAACAAGAAGGAAGAGTCAGGAAAGGAGATACGGATGACAGCTCGGCGAGCTCCCAACCTTAGAGACAAACTTTCTAGAAGTCATCTATCAGCGACAAAGACCTGGTTATCGGGTATTGGAACCAAGGGATCTTACGTTTGTGGTAAATGTTCCATCTGCCACTATATGGTTAGTTCTACAGAGCTTAGGAATGAACACACCAACAAATGTTACAAGATCTCCTCCTTTATTAATTGCAGGACTCGTTCTGTGGTTTATTTGCTTTGTTGCGACTGCCCTAAGAGATATGTAGGGGAGACCCAGAATGCCTTACGGATCCGGATACAAGGTCACCTATCCAACATTAGACTGGCCAGACGAGACATGGAAGCCGTTTATTCACAGCAATTCACACGTACATAAGGTTTGAATATTGGTTCACTATAATTTGGGGAAGGTTGCCGTCCACTGTTACTTATATGCCCCCTGCAGGAAGTTCTGTTATGAGACAGTGAGAACCGGGTTCGGAAGATCGATACTTCATTACAGCCCATCAAGCCCTCTCCAGAAGCACACCCCAGATTAGAAGGGTATCCTGATTACATCTCAATAGCGGTCTAAGAAGGATAGAAATCTGTGATCAGGAGGACAAAAGCACATACGGCCAGCATGTGCCAGGACACTTATTACTCTCCATGCTAATGTATATACAGTCTGGCTTCTGTGAAGAACTTATGAGTTGCTGCCAATCTAAAAGTGTGTTATTTTGGGGTTATGAATTGATAACCCTCTCTCTCTTTTTTGTCCTGAATAATAGCTGGTTCGTCATTTGAGTCTCCTTTAAGATGGGATTGCCATGTCCCATAATATATGATATACATATATAGTATGTCATTGGGTGTAAATATGTAAATATATAGTTGGCAGGCTGCTGAGATAGTGGGCATTTAGGCGTAGTGTATAGTAAAGTTTATGGCTCAGGTATTTAACTATAGTGGTGATGTATTTTGTAATTGCATTATAATAATAGTTGTTGATAAGTGGTGGCAAGTTTTATTTTAATTTAAATTTTCTGGGGTCGCTGCCTGTCTCCTGCCCCGTCGGCGCACTCGTCTATGTCGTCGGGTGGCGGTCTCAGTCTGCACGGATCTCCGCTGCAGAGGGCGGGCATCCTGTCACCAGTGGGGCCCGTCACCTCCTGCCCTGCTGTCAGGAGTTTCCTTGGTTTCATGAGGACTCCCGCGGCGCTGGGGGCGGGGGGCGGGGACGCATCATCCGACGGCTTCAGCCTGTCAGAGCCTGGGGTCATGTGCCCCGGCCCGTGGCTGACGTCATCACGTCCCGACGGGGTGCGCGTTCCTTCCACACTGTGCGCGCGCCTGGACGGCGTGGTGTTTGGCGGGAGCGCCGGCGGGACAGGGGATAGGTAGGTGTAAGACAATGTTAGGCTTTACCTTTACCCTTCTGAAGCCGCACGGGGGCGGCGGGCGCGGGTGGCCGGGTTCTTTGTGGTCCCTCTTCAGTGATGCTTTGCTGACATGCTTCTCGTTTCATATGACTAACTTTGGGCACTGGTAGTATGGCATTGGTTTATTGTGCAGGCACATTTATTTGTGCCTCTTGAGCTCTTTGTGTATCCTATACCACCTGTCATTTTGATTCATTGAATGTATAGTTTTTTTTATCACTTATATTTATTCATTTAGGAAATTGATTAGTTTGAGGTATTGGTTTTATATAGACCTATTAGTTGTACATAGGATGGATTTATGGATATATCAATATAGCACTTAAGAACTTTAGTTCACAGATATTGCACAGTGTGTTTGGAAACAATTGTTTTATTATTCCATTTTTATAATTACACATTGGATAGGATTGTGGAAGACAACAGGGACCCTATTTTGGGTCCTTAGAGTGCCGGCACAGATACTGGGGTGAGTGGGTGCAGAGGTAGTACACCTCTGCATGCACAGACTCCAGTACTTCATTAGGAGTCCATTGCCCGTTATTTATTTATCATCGATTATATAGGATTGGAGTTTTGTCTGCATCACAATAAATGTTATACTAGATTCCCCAGGATTGGGGGTTTTAGAGATATATTGAGATAAGTATATGAATTGGAACCTTATAATTGTTTTTAATTGTCTTGTGATTATGTGTTATTTTGTGTATGTGTATTTTATTAATTTATATGCAACAATAAATTTTGAATATAGAGTTTTGATATAGTTTTGGTGCTCCTTATAGGGAGGGAGGTGTGTTTTCACGGCCGCTCCCATTGAATTGCTTGGAATTGTTTAGAGTGAGCACAATAATTACGGTTATAGGTGGTGCACCCCATAGTAGAGGTTGAAGAAGGAGAATTCTTTGAAGAATCTGATGTTTCAGATGTTCAGCAATTTGTGGGTATTGACGCTGAACAAGGTGAAGGGGAGAATTTTGACACCCCTAAAGCTCTTGCTCAATTATATGAGGTCTTGGCTATCGATTTTCCAGAAGCAGTCCCTCCTCAGAAAGGGGAGTTCTTTGGAGCCTCCAAGCCTCGTTTTGAATTTCCTAATCAGAAACATTTTGAAGATATCATTCTTAAGGAATGGGAAAAGCCTGCGCGGCTTCCTGGTATTACTTTGGGCTGGGATAAAAAATAAAAAAAAATATCCCTTTCCTGCAGACACTGTAAGCGTTGGTCATCCCCCCTGTGGTGGATTCACCTATGCTCAGTTTGTCCAATTCCTCTGTTTTGCATTCTCCGGAATCTACTTCCCTTAAGGATGGGGAGGACAAACGTATTGATCAAATGGCTTGCCATGAGTTTGCTAGCGTTGGCTTGGCCTTGCGGCCTGTGGGTGCCTCGGCACTTATGGCAGTCGCTATTAGGTCTGTTATTAGAGACCTATTGAATACCTCAGGGCTTGATCCAGCCTCTGATGAGTTTTCCGCTCTCAAGCGATGTGATTTATTTGTGTCTTTTGTACTTTCTGCTTTAGATGACTCCATGGTCTTGTGTAGCAGAACTTCTGCCTTGCTTGTTGCGATTCGGCGGTCTAATTGGCTACGCCAGTGGGCGGCTGGCACGGTAGCAAAGAAGTCGCTCACAGCACTTCCCTTTGGGGGATTACGCCTCTTTGGTGAGAAGTGGGATTCTGTCATTAAAGGAGGCAAATTGCCTCAGCGTAAGAAGCAACGTTGTTCCTTTTGGGGATCGGCTTCCTTTTAACCCTTCCTTTCGTGGTTCCAGAACGGGCAGAGGATTGGCCCTTTTCAGCCCCAAAGGGGACTGCATGGAACAGAGGAAGAGGACGTGGCCATCCAGGTCAGAGTTGGGGATCTAAGCCCAAGTCCACTTCCAAGCCTGCCCAGCAATGAGGAGGCGCTCTCACCCGTACGGGTGGGGGGACGGCTGCGATTCTTTTTTCCAGGCTTGGGTCAAGAGGTATCAGACAGATGGATTCTGGAAGTTGTGTCCTCCGGTTACAAGCTGGAATTTGAGGTTCGGCCTCCTCCGAGATTTTTCAGGTCTCGGATGCCCGCAGATCCGGTGATCCCACAGGGGCTCCGGGCAGCTGTGGCAAACTTTTTAAACATGGAAGAGGTCTGGGGTTTTACTCCAACCTATTTACGGTTCCCAAAAAAGGACGGCTCTGTAAGGCCTATTTTAGATTTGAGACGACTCAATCAGTTTGTTTCCGAAGGTTCCGCATGGAGTCGTTGCGTTCAACGATCGACGCTCTCCGCCAGGGGGACTTTATGATGTCCATAGACATCAAGGATGCTTATCTGCATCCTATTTTTGCCACTCACCAAAGGTTTCTCAGATTCACAGTAGAAGACCACCATTTTCAGTTTGCGGCTCTTCCATTCGGTCTCACTCCATCCCCAAGAGTGTTTACCAGGGTCCTGGCAGGAGTAATGGCTATTCTCAGGGTCCAGAGCATTCGCATCGTGCCATTGCTGGACGACTTGCTCATCACAGCGTCATCTTTCAATCAGACGGAACTGGACACCAGAACAGTGGTGACTACACTAGAGAGGTTTGGTTGGGTGATAAACCATGCCAAATCCTCTTTGTCCCATAAGGGAGATTCCCTTTCTGGGCTTGATTCTGGATACCCTTTAGGCCAGGGTATTTTTTCCTCAGTCCAAGATTGTTCTGATTCAGGATTTAATTCATCTGTTCCTGTCCAATCCTCATCAGCCTATCCGCTTGGGGATGAGATTAGTGGGGTTGATGGTGGCCACGCTCGAAGCGGTTCCTTTTGCTCAGTTCCACATGAGGACGCTTCAGCTCTTTCTCCTGGCGAAGTGGGACAAGCGCCGTTGTCTTTGAATCGGACTTGTCTATTGTCTCCCCTCATCCTGCAGTCCCTCCAGTGGTGGCTGATTTTGAGCAATCTCAGGGACGGCAAATCATTTCTGACCCCTTGTTGGGAGTTGGTCACCACAGATGCCAGCCTTGTGGGGGGGGGGGTATCTGGAGGAGACACCGGTTTCAGGGGTTGTGGGGGCCTCTGGAGGCTCACTCCCCAATCAATTTATTGGAACTTCGGGCCATTCGTCTTGTGCTGCTCCGACTGACTCATCTTTTGCGGGGTTTGTCGGTTCAGAATCGGTCAGACAACTGAACAGCAGTTGCATACATCAATCACCAGGGAGGGACTCGCAGTTGGGGTGCCCTCCGGGAAGCGTCTCTGATCCTTCAGTGGGCAGAGATCAATGTTCCCTGCATATCGGCAGTTTACATTCCGGGGATAGAGAATGTGGAGGCAGACTCCCTGAGCAGAGCATGCGCTCGCCAGGGAGAATGGTCTCTCAACCCCGAGGTCTTTCAGTTCCTTTGTCACAAGTGGGGGACTCCACGGTTGGACCTGTTTGCGTCTCGCCACAACCACAAGCTTCCAGCTTTTGTATCTCTATCCCAGGATCCTCTGGCAGTGGCAGTGGATGGCATGTCTCTTGCCTGGAAGGATCTGGGGTTCTTGTATCTTTTTCCCCCATTCTCCATGATAAGCAAGGTGGTGTGCAAGTTGGTTCTGGAAGGGGCACCAGCAATTCTGGTGGCTCCAAAGTGGCCAAGACGCCTGTGGTTCGCAGAGGTCACAAGGCTGGCAGAGGATCTGTTGCCTCTCCCTCTTCTTCCAGATCTCTTAACTCAGGGTCAACTTTGTTACCCCAATTTACCAACGCTGGCTTTGACGGCGTGGCTGCTGAAATCTCCATCTTGAAGGAGGTAGGCCTTTCTGATGCTGTAATTCTGACTCTTGTTAGAGCTAGAAAGAAGTCTTCCTCTGTGGTTTATTACAGGACTTGGAGGTCCTATATTGACTGGTGTGAGTCTAGGTCCCTGCCTTGCAGGGTATTTTCTATCCCTAGGATTTTGGAGTTTCTGCAACGGGGTCTGGATTTGGGCTTCCAGATTAGTACTTTGAAAGGGCAGGTTTCTGCTTTGGCTATTTTCTTTCAAAGGTCATTTGCTCTTCATCCTTTGGTTAAGACTTTTTTTCCAGGGGGTCACGCATGTGCGGCCTCCTAGAAAGCCCCTACTTCCAGTTTGGGATGTTAATCTGGTGCTCTCTGCTATGCAGGCGGCTCCTTTTGAACCTTTACAGGAGGTTCCTCTTCATATTCTCACTCAGAAAGTTGCCTTTTTGGTTGCTATTACCTCTGTCCATCGGGTTTCTGAATTGGCGGCCCTGTCAATAGAGGCTCCTTACTATGAGAGGCATCAGGATAAGGTGGTTTTCTATTTTAAAACAGATTTTCTTCCTAAAGTGGTGTCTGCCTTTCACTTAAATCAGGATATAGTTCTTCCTTCATTGTGCCCTAATCCTAGCAATAACAAGGAAAGGGTTTTTACATTCTTTGGATGTTGTTCGTTGTGTTAAGTATTATTTGGTTACTACTTCTGCTTTCCGACAGATGCCTATTTTTGTTGTGCCTTCTGGGCCTAGAAAGGGTTTGGCACCCGCCAAACCTTCCATTAGTAAATGGATTCGTCAGGCCATTGTTGGGGCCTATTCTCCTAAGGGGAAGGTTCCCCCTTTTTGTGTTACTGCTCATTCTACTCATGCTGTTGGTGCGTCCGGGGTTTTTCAGCACCAGGCTTCTGTTGAACAAGTTTGCAAGGCTGCTACTTGGTCTTTGGTTCACACTTTTTCTAAGTTTTACAAGGTTGATGTGCAGGCCTCAGCTGATGCTGCTTTTGGTCGCAAGGTTCTGCAAGCTGCAGTAATTTAAGTTATGCCTTATTTTCCTTGTGGGATCCCCGTCCATTATAGACACTGCTATTGGGTGTCCCAAGTGTCATGAATGTTGGAAGCGGGGTGTGTGAAATACTAGGAATAATACCATTTTGTGAGTACTTGTAAAATGGGTATTACGAGTATGTCACACACCCCGCTTCCCCCGCCCTTTTTTGTTCTGGGATCCTTTATATGGTGTTTCTTATTATTTTTCACTATTTAATTTGCTCTTCCTGGTTCTTCACTGCTTTTTTAAAAGACTGAGGAATAGTGGGAGGTCCCGGGTATTTATGGACCAGGAGGGGCTCCTTTTTCTCATGTCATCTCTGCAAGATCGCCCTCTACAGGCTGGTTACCCAAGTGTGACATACTCGTAATACCGATTTTACAGGTGAGTACTCACAAAATGGTATTTTTTGCATTCATCTCAGCGGAGTGTATGTCACACTTAGAATATCCGTTTTAAAGGTGAGTAATCACAAAACGGTATTTTTATGATGGGGGCAGGAAGTAGATGTGCACTGTGCATGTGTAAAGCAAGTATCTTATTGGATGTACTGCAGATTCCACAAGTGTTTCTAGCTATTAAAGTGGACCAGCAGTCAAAAAAGACTTAAACCGGACCTTCACCATGATTTATTGAAAAGCCCAAACCCTTAAAAAAAAACGATTTCCAAGCATCTAAAGTTAATATATTTTAAGTTTTTAGTCACTTACTCATTACTCTTTCCCCCACTGGGCTACAACTCTGTTCAGGACTTTAGGATACGGGCGCCGCCAGCTTGACTCAGAAGCATCACACATACTTAGGAGAGGAGAGTGGGATAAAGTATAGGGGGTGGGGTTATAGCTGTGCTTTACTCAGACAGAGCAGAGCTGGGGTCAGGAAAAGGTCAGCAATCCCAGATTGCAGAGCAGCACAGTCAGAAGGCACCTACTATTTGCAGGCTGCCTGATGTTCCGTGAGCCACCATCTTGGATGTTTACATGCAGTAGATGCCGGTAGGATGATTTTTAATGTGAGCAATCTGTATGTACAGGGTGTGGGAAACATATAAGATAGGCTCTTATTCAGAGTGAAGGACCGCTTTAAACTGGATGAACACAACAAACAGTGCTCATTTGCATCTCTGCCCAGTGCAATTCAGATTACTGCACATGAAAATTAATGTATATTTTTTAAACTCCTGCTGTGGTAAATTTTAAAAACAAATTGGCATCTCCTGGACCGGCAGGCTGCCTGAAAACAGGAAGCGCTACTGGGTTTCTCATTCATTTGTATTGCGAGTTATGCCAGTTGAATCCAGGCAGCAGCATGGCTGAGATGCTGGGAAAGGAAGATCCAAAATGGCAGCTACCACTATAAAATCGGTGAGGTTGCATTTCAGCTTTGAGTGGATGCACAAGCAAATGTAAGTGCTGACAATGCTTCACTATCATGCATGCATATGGGACAAGTGCATTTTAGGGAGTTTTCTTTTCCAACTGTGCCAGGCTGTTGGTTGGGTTTAACTGTCCCCAATGGATGCAGCTCTGCTAGGTAAAACCAGTCTCTCTCTAATGCAGGGCTAACTGATGGTGTGAGGGGGATCGGCTAGATTGTCCCTATGAACTAGGACCACCCTGGCACATAGTTGCAAGGGAGACTGTAGATCTGCTTTAAATGAAACCAGGGCATAGGACTTGATGAAAAAGAAGAAAGAACCTAAAATGAACCTATAGGGTCTGCATTAAAATGTAAAATGAATACTTACCAAGCTTGCCCACAAGCCCAGAGCCAATCTGAACGCTCCTCATTCAAGTGTGACTGCTGCAGCTTTGGAACCATGGGATATCATGAGTAACCCTTTTATTATTCACATTCTGCAGTAATGAGTTGCAGTACACCAAGTAGTTATTTTTATCTAATAAGTCTGGGTGGTCTTGGGATGAGGGATAAAATGGGAGGGTTGCCATGAGGTTTATGGCCACCAGACCGAACAGGAGCTGCTACGGAGGAGAAAAGGTGAGTGAATCTTTTGCCTCTGGCATCAACCCCAACGGGCCAATTTAGTGATTTGCAAACTAGCCAACTATTTATTAGGTTTAGATTTTTTCATTTGGAGTTTTCTACTTAGCACTTTCCACAAACTTTATTCATTTGTTACACTTTTATGTACTTCCGCCACATAATTTGTACATACATATGTAACAATATTATTATACTATCAAACTCATACTGATTGGCCTGCCTCTCTGAATATATGGTCCCTTTTTTATAGCCCCCTCCCCCCCCCATCAGCCCCACATCTTAACCATATTCCCAATACTAAACCCATCTAAACTCCCAATTTCAACCAGGGATGGTGCTGTACAATAAGTGTCACCGTGTTCCTTCAAGCCACTGCTGCCATTGCTATTTGCCAATGTGCCTCTTCCATATCAACCTTCCATCCTTACTGTGCCCATGTTTACACGCTAGTTCTATTTACCTCTCCTGCTTTCGCCACAGCAGGTCAAAGTCTGCATCAGATGGCCCCGAGGTCACAGGTTGAGCATCCCTGCTTAAATTTAAAGAGACTGTAAACCCAACGGCAATACTTAAAGTGGACCATCACCCTCCGGTGATCGGCCCGGGAATCTATAAGATTCCCGGGCCGATCACCTCCCTCCCCGCGGGACATCCGAGATCGGGATGTCCCGGGGGTGAAACCCCCCCAAATCCCCTTACCTTGTCTTCGGCGGCCGCCGCCTCCCTCGCGCCCCTCTAGACGTGCGCGCCCCGCGCCGGCCGTCTGTGAATGGCCGCCGCGCGCGCGTCAAGAGTGACGTGCGGGAGGCGGCGGCGGAGGAGCCGCTTGTCCGCGGCTGTCAAACCGCTTGTCCGTCTGCGCGGGGAGAGGTGAGTTTTTTGGGTGATCGGGGGGGTTTCACACAGCGGGGCACCCCGATCGGGGGTGCCCCACCGAAGTGGACCAAGACCCAGGATAGTCAAAATCCTGGGTGTTGGTCCACTTTAACCAGAAAACAGCTGACCTGATGCCTGTCCTATGTGTCTCTCCTCCATTTCCAGTAGCACAAGCTAGAAGCCATTACAGGGCTCCAAAGTTTGCCCTTTTTCATTTTCCTTCTTCCAGGACCACACCAAAAATGGTTCTACAGCTACTCTGTCTCTTGGAGCTCTGTCTTTGACCAGCAGAGTATGTTCAACACTCAATGTGCTCCATGACACGACCTTCCCAGCTTAGCCACAACCCGGAAAATGAAACATAAAAATCAGTTTTGCCAAAAAACAAAAGGTATAATCAGCAATTTACAGATGCTTTGAAATGCCTCATTGTATACAGTTCCCAAGGTGGGGGGGGGGGGGGGGGGGGGTTGGAGGAAGTTAGTGTGTGTCCAGAGAGGGAGAACAAATTTCTCACCTTTTTGTATTCCCAGACTTAAGAGAGTTATTTAAATAGTGCATTGCAACAGTTAAATTGTTCCATCTTCTGAGGACAGAGTCCCTGCAGAGAACATTTCAGAACACAGAGGTCTCCCATAGGTAACATAGTACAGTGTTACCAGATCATGTGCTGTGAAAATTGTACTGCGAATTGCCTAGCAACCAGCAAAGCCACTGTACAGCTACTTATTATATTAACAATAGGAGTATCCAGGTTTAGTCCACAGCCAATTACTGTTGTTCTAGAAAAACCTAACCAATAGGATGGACTCTGGGATGTCTGTCAGACAGCATGGTATGGGCTTACCACAGACCTCAAAGCAGGGACAAGACAACACGATCATATCTCTCAAGAGCTATAGCAAGTAGAGCTAAGGTTTATACCTATAGATATTTTACACTCTGAGAAATGGCAGCGCTCATCAGACTTTATGATTTGGTAAATCTGTCCATTGGTACACCTGAAGCTGGGGCAGTAAATTTCAATGCCTTGCACAATCTTCTTCATGCCATGATCAAGCATTTAAACATACAGGATTTAAAGGTTTATATTGAGGAAGACAAAGCTCTGTACAAGCCCTTTGAAACCCCTCTGGCCATGAATGAAAAGAGGAGTAATGACTCGGCATCAAATGTCTATTATCAGTTGGAACAGAAGATCCTGACGCTAGAGCAGCAGGTAGAGGCAATAAAACATTTGCCCACTGGTTTAGATTTGATCACAAAAGCCAAGTCAAGACAAGATAGCATGACACCAGTAGAAGATATGTGGCACATGATGCAAATGAAGAAACGACTTGAGGCCAATGAAGATGGTGTATCAAAGGTAAATAAAATCGCTTTAAACATTTATAGCAGGTATATAATTTAAAGAGGTCTAATGACTGAACATGTTAGGAGAAAAAACGTATATTTATTAACAGAAATCAGGGACAGCTGTGTTTGAGGGCCTTTTCCGAATTCTACAGTTCTACATGTAGCTTCAGATCAGGGCCATATACATCTCACCAGAACTGTATAAAATTATCTCATGGCATATACGCATTGTATAAAGTGATCTTATGGCATATAGGCAACTGTATATAATGATCTCATGGCATATAGGCATTGTATTAAATGATCTTATGGCATATAGGCAACTGTATAAAATGATCTCATGGCATATAGGCAACTGTATATAATGATCTCATGGCATATAGGCAACTGTATATAATGATCTCGTGGCATATAGGCGACTGTATAAAATGATCTCATGGCATAAAGAAAACTGTATATAATGATCTCGTGGCATATAGGCGACTGTATAAAATGATCTCATGGCATAAAGGCATTGTATAGAATGGCATATGGGCAACTGTATAAAATGATCTCATGGTATATAGGCATTGTATAAAATGATCTCATGGCATGTAGGCATTGCCTAAAATGATCTCATGGCATATAGGCGACTGTATAAAATTATCTCATGGCATATAGGCGACTGTATAAAATTATCTTATGGCATGTAAGGCATTGCCTCAGATGGCTACAGTCTTAGAACGTTAACTCAACCGAAAAGTAAAATTGCATCCAACTTTAAACAGGACCAAACCCCTAATATTAACGTTCCAATTCTCTTTGCCTGCACAGGCATCCAGATTCTGCCCTCATTTGCCACCCTCCCCCTGAGAGACATCCGTATACCTCGATCCGGGATTCCATGGGGCATGTAGAGCTTTCTCCCAGCATTCCTGCTGTGCATGCTGTTTTAGACTCCCCTTTAAACATAGAGGGAAAAGTTTACATAGATAAGGGATGCTTTAGGAATGTTTGGTTTCATGCAGAAGAAAACCCGGGTTTATGACTATCCTGGGTTTTGTTCCTTTCCCTGCGGAAGTCCGCCCACAACGGCCAGAAAAACTCCTACTGCACATGTGCAGGTTCTTGTCCTACCAATTTTCCATGCAAATTAATGCTCTTCTTTTGTATTCCAGGCTTAGACAAGTTGGGTTTTTGTTCCACTTTAAAGGAAAACTCAACGTTGTTAACAACGTGTATTAGGATTGTGT
The DNA here is from genome assembly GCA_027917425.1 of Gastrophryne carolinensis. Lineage (NCBI taxonomy): Eukaryota > Metazoa > Chordata > Amphibia > Anura > Microhylidae > Gastrophryne > Gastrophryne carolinensis. Next base: position 115,962,342 of record CM051243.1, read on the forward strand.
CCCCATATCTGTGATTTACTTATCAGCATGCTGTTTCCAAGTTTCCTATATTCATGTGGGAGTGGCTTTCCTGGCCAATCAAATGATGTTCAAGCCAGAGTCAGAAAGTCTCTGTTATGTATGCCAAACACACTTGTTTCTATACAGTTGCTAAGGTACAACACATTGGTTGCTAGAGAAAAACACTGAGTTGCAAACGACTAAAAAAGAAAAATAAATAACATTAGTTGAGAATCTTGAAGGCATTATATTGGCACACAATAATGGCCACTTTTAAAAATACCATTGAAAGTGGGATTACCCTTTAAGGCCGCTCCCAAATTTCAGCTGAGCCAAATGTATTCAGCCAGTTGTAATTAATGACTTTCCGGGTGCACATGACTCTTTAGGTGAATACCACTGAATGCTGTAAATCACATAACCTCTAGCCAGAATAAGGAGACCATGTGGCAGACCCACAGCCAGAGGGGGTGCTGGTAATCAGGCCAGCCACCAGCTGGAGTGTTAAACTAGCAGAGAAAAAGTAGTACAAATAAGTTAAGGGGCTTTATTCATCAAGGGTCAGTGTATAGCACTGGCGCTCTAGCTTCCAGAGCGCCAAGTATTACCTGTTGCTCTCCCATACATTTCAATGGATGTTCCTTTTCTTCTGTTTAAACAGGGTTTTTTTTTTCTCTCAAATAATTGTCACCTCTCCTGGCCTCGAAAAAGTCATTTTAGAAAACTTTTTTGATTTTTTATATATTTTTTTGTCATTACAGGTCTGGCATTAAAGTGTTAATGTCACAATGTTACATTATAGTGTTTTTGCTTTGTTACTGGTGGATATGTGTTCAAAAACCGACTTTAATCACAGTGCTATACAGACACACATCTGCTGATACCTGGCGCTAGTAATGAATCAGCCTCATAGTTAATTAGCAGTTAAATACGACACTGGATACTTGAACTTAGGGCACTGTCATTGTTATGACCTGCACTTTTTCTATAGTTTTCTGCTGCTTGGAAACCAGGCTTTCCTGAAAAAAAACCTTCATGTCAAACCCCCCAATCATGAAAGGCTGTCATGCAAGTGGAATTTAATGCTAAAAGAACATGGTTAATTATTTATCAGACTTACAGAGTGGAATAAGCCAGCCATTCTCTATATCCCTAGGGATGATTTATACTTGTCATTCTCTGTCCCTCTTTTCAGACATTGGACTTGATTCAACAAAGGTAGAAATAAATTCGTGTTGCTCGAAAAATCGGATTGCATGCGTAAATTTGTAACTATTTCGAGTGATTCAGAAAAGGGGTTGAATTAAATACATGCACTCGAAAATGCAATCGTAAAATTTTCGAATCACTCGTAAAATTTTCAAAATGCTCGTAAAAATGTTGCAAGCAAAAATTATTGGAAGATGTAATTAAATTTTTTTTCTACTGTTTAGTATTGTTTTCTGACTGCTGCATGGTGGCCATTGTTTTCTATACAAAGCTTGCTCACATAGCACCACGTGTCATTGGGTGCAGGGGGCAGCTCTTTGCTAGCTTTAAAGTGGACCAACACCCAGACTGATCTTATAGATTCCCAGGCCGATCAGATCCCTCCCCACCGAGCATCCGAAATCGGGATGTCCCGCTGTGTGAAACCCCCCAGGGCACCCAGAAACCGTACCTTATCCCCATTCCAACGTCGCATGCACGGGCCGCGGCCGCATGCTTCTCTCTAGCAGGGCGCGCACCCGCGCCGGCCGTTTGCGAATGGCCAGCGCGGGCGCGCTCCCTGTTAGAGGGAAGCGCGAGATGCGGCCTCCATCGTGCTCAGAGCCGCTGTGGTTGTCCGTCGCGTGTCTGTACATACCACAGTGGCTCTGAGCGCTCTGCGTAGGAGTGGGGTGAGTTTTTTATGGCGATCTGGGGGGTTTCACGCAGCGATCGGGGTGCCCTGCGGAAGTGGACCAAAATCCAGGATAGTGAAAATCCTGGGTGTTGGTCCACTTTAACCTCATGGTACGCCATTCTTATGCTTACACTATAACGTGGACCAAAACCCAGGATTTTGACTATTCTGGGTTTTGGTGCCCCGCAGTGTAAAAACCCAAAGGTCGACCGCTCCCATGTACCTTCCCCTGTTCTTATGGAACTTTTTACTACTATAAAAATATTTTTTTCAGGAGTAAAAAAGTGCCATTGACTTTCATTGTCCTTCCTAACTAGTGATTCACAAACAGTGGAATTCCCAGGCTTTTTTCTTATGAATTGAATATTTTACTACCATTAGAGTATACTACCATTGCAAAGAAAGAAGAAGGGCTCCATTGTGAGAAAGAGCAAAATGAGTTTTCTCCTGCTGAAAGCTGCATCAAAAAACTAGTGTGAAACACTCTAATTTATATCATGTGTGCGGCTCATCAAGTCCACCTGAATCAGTAGTAAAATTTTCGAATCGCAAAATGCAGTAGTACATTTTTCGATCCACTAATTTATTTCACACTTTTAGAATCACAATCGAAGTTAATTCGAGTGATTTGTGTTTTACAATGGTTCCAGGTTGCCGAATCACTCGTAAAAATATCGCAAAATCGCAACTTTTTAAAATCCATTTTCTACCTTTGTTGAATCGAGCCCTAACTCTTCATCAGCTGCACAATATAACATCTAAATTCCAATCTGTTTCAGCTGAACCAACCCAAACAACCCAATAGATTTACATACTGTGACTTATTGTAACAGATCAGTTGTGCTGTGGTGAAACTTCTGAAGCAGGGTGTAAATTACCTTGTACTTTTTCTGTAATAATCAAAACAGCTTGGCTTGCTTTCCTTTTCTAGTCATCCAACTCTTTTTCTTACTTAAAGTGGACCAAAACCCACAGGGATCGGCCCGGAAATCTATAAAAGACCCCCCAGGTTGCCCATACACTTACCTTCTTTCCGGTCCAACAGCACATGCGCGAGCCGCATCTCCGCTATCCCTCTAGAAAAGTTCGTGCCTGCGCCAGGCATTTATGAATGGCTGGCACAGGCGTGCTCCCTGTTAGATAGCGAGGGGATGCGGCCGGCAGCGTTCCGTGCATGCGCCGTAGGACCAGGAAGAGTTGAGTTGGTTTTAGGGACCTGGGGGGTTTCATACAGCAGGCCAGGAGCAAGGACCACAACCCAGGCTAGTCAAAATCCTTGGTTTTGGTCCACTTTAATACAGAATATCTTGTACAAAAAAGCAGAATCTGATAAATTATTAATCAGCATGGGGCCAATGACCCAATGAATGAGTTGTTGATGGCATGTGCATGATTTCATGCAGTCATCATAGCCCAGTGCTGATGATGATAACTGAACTAACACCAAACACTATTTAATGCCAGAGATTTTTGTTCTGAATTTAGAAAGCCAGTCCAATGACGTTTTCAAGAAAAATACAGCAAACACCCTTGTCTTGATTAATAATAAGGCTCTGTTCACTATTGCAATGCAGTAACAATGCAGGGAAAACACTGTACATTATTCTAGATGGGATAGTTCAGACATCTGCACTGCGTTTATGCAACGTATCAAAAAAGTGTTGCATACACTGTTTTCAGTGCGCCGTAGTAACAAATGCAGGTCAATACAAGTCTATGGCAATGCAAGCACAATGCATACATAATGCTGTGTACCTATGTTGCGCTTGTGTTGTATTTGCGTTGCCAAAGAATTTACCATTTACTTATTGTGTAAGAAAAAGGGTTTTCTTTTCAAAAACGCAATGCAAACGCATTGCCAACACATCAAAAGTGCAGCATTTGTTTTGATACAATGCACCACTGACATACTCGCCTACACATTGGAGAGGTTTGAATGAAGCCTAACACTACTACCAGAATGTCATGACTTGGGGGACTTTCTTTACTTCAGTAATACAACGGATACCCTAAATACTTAAAATGTCTTAGGCTCTAGTCACATTTGGCCAATGCAGTCACAAGGTAAGTGAAAATTCTGCCTGTTATTTTCAGTGGGCCATTCACATATGTATGCTGTGTATAAATGTGAACTCGCCCATAAAAAATAATAGACAGCATTTTAACTTGCGTTGTGACTGCATTGGCCAGTGCAGCGCAAGCAGAGAGATGCGATGGACTTAGTCTAAATGGAAATATAGTTTCTGGGAGGGTGGGCATGTCCACTTGTCAGAAATTCCTGTGCTCTAAGGGAGCTATGAATGAAAAGGTTGTCATAGGTGTGGCTGTCAGGATAGGATCCACACAGGTGCAGCTGAATCCACTGAAGCTGATTTGTAGGGCTCCCAGTGACACTACTGACATATCACCTCTGTGGCTGGGAACCAAGAAGGTAGGTGGAGCTCCAGCTGTGGATGTTGAGGCAACCTTAACTGAAAGGCTGAGCTGTTGATATTTGATCTGCACAAATCAGATAAAACATAAAGCTTTTGCAAGTCTGCAACTTCCAGTGAACTCTGCTAGTGATTGGCCAATTTTGGTGAATAATCACTTTGTCTCCCGTCTTTGTCTCGGTTACAAAATGCAACTGCTATCCTCAATTAATTATTTAACAAGCCCCCCCTAGTGTCCTATTACAGATATAAACCTTTTCCAACATTAACTACAAACTAATCATTGATACTAGGAAGAGTTAATTACTTGTCTGAAGTGACACGTACGGTCACTTCAGACAATCAGAATGAGCATTCATTTCTGTGTGGTACATTTTCTTTCCCATAATTATTTCATTAAACCATGATTGCACCATATCTGCTGTCACCCCTCCAAACAAGAGACATCAGTCTCTAACAATGTGTGTCTCCTAATAAATGGTGCCCCCACCCATTTATCTGTGTGCATTGATTCTAATTGAAAAGTCACATCCACAGCGATAATGCAACGTGAAGTTTAACATTTCTTTAGCAATCAAAGCTTCCGTACTTTGCAGAAAGTGTCTGCGCAAATAAAAAATATATAACGAAAGCTTTAAAGATGAACACTGGAGGCCCTAGTGTCTAAGAGACTCCAGGGCCTTCCGAGTTCCAGTCCCTGGGGCATCCCAAAATTATGGAAAAGTGAAACCCCCTGGAACACTCACCTTCTCCCAGAGCCCTCTCCGCATATCTGCGTTGTGGCCGCATCCCTGCTCACCTATAGTCATGTACATGCACGCACCTGGCCTTTCTGCAAGGGTGGTGTCGGCACGCCATGGCTAGGAGGTTAGCAGGGGATGTGGTCGGTGGTGCACCATCGCCACTCGCTTAGTGTTTCCCAAATCGGAATGCCCTGCTGTGTGTATTCCCCCTGGTCGCCTGTTCCACTCACCTTCCAGTCACTCCCACAGCAAAGGCTCAAGCAGGCTCAAGGCTCACACTGATTAGCTGAGCGGGCGCTCACTTTCACTCGACTCCCTTTGGCTCCACTGGCGCAGTGGAGCCAAAGGGAGTTGAGTGAAAGTGAGCGCCCGCGCAGCTAATCAGTGTGAGCCCTGAGCCTCCTTGAGCCTTTGCTGTGGGAGTGACTGGAAGGTGAGTGGAACAGGCGACCAGGGGGAATACACACAGCAGGGCATTCCGATTTGGGAAACACTTTTCTGCTCCACACAAGCATTCCTTTCCACCACCAGAAGCTGGGTCCTGTATATATGGTGAAACAGGTTGACCAAAAGTTCTCCCATGATTCCTCTGTGTGAAATGGCAGGGGTAAAATACAGAATTAGCAAGAGATCAGGGAATCCGCTGTGGGGAGTGGTTTGCAGGTAAAGTTTTACCCTGCCTACAAGATCTTTTTGTGTAGGTCTTAGGCAACCTGAAGCTGTCCAATTGTTGTGGACATACAGTACATGTCTTAGTACCACCATTTATAAGTCCTATTTTGTTGTCCTTTTTTGAATAACTATAATTTACCCAGTCTAGTCATATTATTATAACCACCATCTAACATTTATAGTAACCGCTGTGCTGCATGGACAATCTGGGACTTATGCAAAAGGGCCCTGGTTAGGGCCAGATTTTAGGCAGGGCACAAGGGGCCTTTACCAACTTTGGAGCTATGGTTGGGGTTCCGGGACTTTGCGGTTGACCCCAATACACATGCCCTTGTAGGGGTGTATACCTGAGGTTCAGACCTCCAGGGGGTTGTTAGGCCCCCTAGGTCTGGAGATCCGGCACCGGCAAGCAACGGTATCGGTACTGCTGCATGATCTGGTCAGCCTTTATTTACATAACCTTGCATGGCTGTATACCTGAGGTTCTTGCCTTTCAAATGGCACCAGTGCGTTGTTAGCCCCTTTAGGTCTGGAGATCTGCAAGTTTAGTTTGGGTGGAGATGATTCATTCCCAGGATGATTTTGAGCCTTCTTGGTTCTCCAGATCCAGGGGGGGCTAGCGACCCTCTGGAGGTGTTGTTGGAAAAAGGAGAACTTCAGGTATTGACCTCTGCAAGGGGATGTGGATCCAATCAGCAGTACTGCAAAGTCCCGGTACTGTTGCTCATCTGGGCTAGGGTCTAAAAATCAGAGGAGGGGCTTGCTACATTCCCTGTAAGTTTGGGCTTCCTTGATGATCCTGGAGAACCGAGGCTCAGAAGTGGACCTCCCTGAGCGAGGTGCATTGATTCCCAGGGTGACCTTTGGAGTTTCCTGACTTAGTGGGCTAGCAACCAACTGGAGGCACCAAGCAGAAGGCTGGAGGACTGGAGCCGGTGAGGACAAGTGGTGGACAGTGCCAAGGACAGCACACAACAGGATTCTCCAGCCCAGATCAGCAGCGATGTCAGTCAGTGAGGTATGTTTGCTTTTGCTGTATATTAAATGGTGTCTTCTGTTGATATTCACACCCTGACTGGCTGACTGACCTACCCACTTATTTACCTGCCTACTGACCCCCAACCTATCTACCTGCCTACTGACCACCCACATACCTAGCTGCCCACACATCTACATATCTACCTACCCACCTACCTGCCTGCTGAACAACCCACCTACCTATCCAACTGCCTACTGACATACCCACCCACCTACCTACATACCGGCCCACTCGCCTTCCTACCCAGGACCTGGAATGGCAGAATTGTCAGGCCCTGGAGATGAGTTGGCAGTCGCCTACCTGCCTGTGCCCATTTGCTCACCTTCCTACCTACTTCCCCCCAACCTACCCACTCACCAATCTGCCTAACCACCCACCCACCTTCCTACCTACTAACTTACTTCCTGCCTACTTACCCACCTACCTACTGACCTATGTATCTGCCTTTTTACCCACCCACCTACCTATCCTAAATTCCTAATATTCCTATATCATTTACCATATGCTCCTCTACCTGACTACCCCCTACCTGACCTACACATCTATCTGTCCACCTACATGCCCACCCCACCTATCTGACTAACCTTACCTACTTGCCCAACTTTCTACCTGCCTACGCACTTAAAAGGCCACTTACCTACGTACTTATCTACCTCACCACTCACCAATATGCCTGCCTGCTCACCCATCTACCTTCCTAACATAACCTACCTAGGAGATACAGGGTGGTCATCTTTTTTTTGTTGGTGGAGTCCACGCACACACCACACACTTTTCAAATGTATAGCACTAGGTAGAGTGGTTTAAACAGGAGCACAGAATGGGGGACTGGATCTGACATTCCATATAGTGTGCAAGCAAAGGCATTATTTTTGTTATGTTGTTTGGCTGGACTGGGCCGTGCACAGAGCGGGGAATGTGCATTCTCTTCACGATGGCTGTGCTAATGGCCTGAAACAGCTGGGGAATGACACTGCATCCCGGTCATTTTCTTTTTGCTTCAGCGCCAGCTGAAATAAACCAGGGTGGGAGGTTGTTAAGACACTGGACATTTGCTTTAATTGGAGAAAAATACTGCATCAGGGTTGTCCACTAGATTTTCTGCCCAGGGACCTTCATCACACTTATTCGGGCCCTGGCAGGTTGTGGCAGGTATCTGGAGTCATGCTGACTGTAGTGCATTCCACACCTGCTGGAGGGTGCATGTGGAAGGATCTATAGAGTGAACATGGCAATAGAGGTGGTCCCACAGATGCACAGTTGGGTTTGGAACAGGGGAATCAGGGAGCCAAAATGGTACGTGGAAGTCTTTGTTGTGCTCTTCCAACCAATGTCAGACATTTCTAGCCATGTGACATGTCACATTAGGGTTGATTCATCAGCATGCGACAATGCATTCTGACACGGATTTAAGAGAGAAAAACCTCAGTTGACCCTTTTTCCATGCAAGTTTTTTTTTCTTTGAGGGAGAATTTGCGGACAAGCTTTCTTATCTCACGTGCAGTAAATTATCACCAAAGCAGGAATTTCTTACATGAAAATCTCTCCCATGTGACTGACATCCCTGGAGGGGAGGGGCAGGGCAACCATCAAGGCAGGCGTGCCAAGAATCTAGTATGGGGCCCAAGGGTCCCAGCTGTGAAGACTGGGCCCCAGCCCAGATGGCTCTAGTGGCCACCCTGACCTGAGACCCACATGCAGCCACAATATTACTGCTGGCATTGATGACTAATGAGGTTGTCTGCCCCCCCTTCCCAGGCTTGTTTGCCTTTGGGTCAAATTAAAACTAGGGACCAAGCCATCACACCTAGTTTAGAGAGGGGGCCAGCCTCTATAAAGCTTACATTGTCTCAGCACCCCTCATAACCTATAATGTGATGGCTTTCAGTGATTCAAACTGATTTTCAGTTTCTTTTATAGCCTGAGTAAGAACACCAACCATCACATATAGGTTAAAACCTATATAATGTCTCGGCCACTTATAACATATAATGTGATAGCTGGGCCCCTAGAATTTTTTTCTTTATGGTCTGTCTGGATTTTGCGGTAAGTGGGTGCCTTGGGGCCAGAGGCTGCCAGACCATCACACATTGTTACACACTACTCTCCAGTGACGTATTTGGTCTTGTGGGTTGAGGAATCCACAGAGGCTTCACTTCTGAGTTATATAAACCTCGACTTGAGGCCATTATCTCTAGCTGGTAGCCGGGATAGAAGGAGAGGGCCTATGCTTCCTCCATTCAACAGATGGCGGTGGATGACAGACCCCAGCAATGCCTGGCAAGGAGAAGACCCACCGGACCTGGGACGGACGCTGCTCATCAGGGCACAAAAGTAGGTCTGTAGTGAAATTTAGAATATTAAAAGTTGTCCCAGGGAAGACAAAGGGGCCTGAGCACAGGTGGCACAGACAGGGTAAGCAGCCTCATCTATGTTCCTCCCTCAGTGTGGGGAGGGGAGAGTTGGGAAGCTGCCATAATCCCACTAGCTCAATGGTCAGCATCATGCTGGAGGGGAGCCTATATTTCTCCCCTCCAGGTGCCCCCCACCCAGCTATAACTGCCAAGTCCACACTCACTGTTGTGCTGTGGCTGCTCTTATGTGTTGGTAGCTCAGAGGTTAATTGTAGGTGCAGCCCCAGCGACGGCAGGACAACAACAGCCAGGCAGTATAGCAGTGCTTAGAGTGACCGCTAGTAGATGCTGTAAGCGGGTATTGGGTGCTGTAACATAGCACCTCAGTTGCGGTAGTAATCTGGCCCGCATTGATGAATGTGATGTATATTGGGCGCTCTAATACCAGTACAGCACTGCAGGGAGCGAAAAGTAGCGCCAGCTCAGTGCGACCGACTCTCAGCGCTCCAAAAAAGGACACACACACAGCGTCGGCGCTGGAAATCTGGTCGCTATAGCATAGAGCGCCAGACGCTGTGTGATTCAAGTCTGTTTTTAAACACATATCCACCAGTAACAAAGCGAAAACACATGGAATGACATTGTTTTAACACTGTGACATTAACACTTAATGCCAGACCTGTAATGACAATTCTGCATAAAAAACAAAAAAGTAAAAAAAAATTTCAAAAATAACTTTTTCTAGGCCAGGAGAGGTGACACAATTATTTGATAGGAAAGAAAAACCCTGTTTAAACAGAAGAAAAGGAATGTCCATTGCAATGTATGGGAGAGCGACAGGTAGCGACAGGTAGCGTAATACCTGGTGCTCTGGAAGCCAGTGCGCCGTCACTATACACTGAGCCGCGTGTAATGAGGAATCAGATGCTACCTGGCGCTGTTAGAGTGGCTCACTAGATTCGCTTTCATAAATGTGGTTTTGCATACAGCGCCCAGCGTTCACCAGACACTTCTTGCAGCTATAAGGCACTACCTGGCGCTATCCCTTCATGAATAACCCCCATAATGTTTATTGTGCAGTGAGGCGGAGGGGGCCAGGGAGAAGGGGCTGCTTAGCCATCTCTCTGAAAGCAGCCACTCTACTCAAATGGCCTGCTGTCTGCTTCAAAGCAAATCAAATTAAAGTGACTTTTGGTCCACATAACACAACTCTTAAGGGTTATCACGATTAGAGAGGCCCCACATTGAGAACCATTATGCTACCCCCTCCCACCAACCATATAACTTCTCTTATCCAATGCTTCAGGGGTTCATGCCTCCCAACAGTCACGGATTGGGTGGCACCATCCTGGGATCACATTGGTGTCCCCCCGCATAACACTTGTCCGCAGGATGATTGAGAGATATGCCGGTCATAGAGAGGGATTATCTCCCTATTGAACTGCTGCACCCTCTTCTTCCACCCCTCGTCAGTAAAGTCTTCAATGTGCACCCGCTCAGAACATGACTCTACCTCTCCCCCCGCCAATGTTTCCTCCTCAGCCAAAAAGTGACGCAAGTGGATTTGGCAGCCCTGTGATGTCGCCGCAGGTAAGAGGTGTGTGTGGGATGCCTCTTACTGGCTGTAATGGAGGGATGACGCTCACTAGCTGTAATGAGGGATGACGTTCACTGGCTGTAATGAGGGATGCAGTCACTGGCTGTAATGAGGGATGCAGTCACTGGCTGTAATGAGGGATGCCGCTTACTGGCTGTAATGAGGGATGCCATTCACTGGCTGCAATGAGGGATGCTACTCACTGGCTGCAATGAGGGATGCCCCTCACTGGCTGTAATGAGGGATGCCCCTCACTGTCTGTAATGGAGGGATGCCGCTTACTGGCTGTAATGAGGGATGCCATTCACTGGCTGCAATGAGGGATGCTACTCACTGGCTGCAATGAGGGATGCCCCTCACTGGCTGTAATGAGGGACACCCCTTACTGGCTGTAATGAAGGGATGCCCCTTACTGGCTGTAATGGACGGATTCCCCCTCACTGGCTGTAATGGACGGATTCCCCCTCACTGGCTGTAATGAGGGAAGGTGCTCACTGGTTGTAATGAAGAATGTCCCTCACTGGCTGCAATGAGGGATGTCTCTCATTGCCTGTAATGAGGAATGCCTCTCAATGGCTGTAATGAGAGATGCCACACACTGGCTGTAATGAGGGATGCCCGCTGACTGGCTGTAATGAGGAATGCCTCTCACTGGCTGTAATGAGGGATGCCCCTTACTGGCTGTAATAAGGGATGCTGCACACTGGCTGCAATGAGGGATGCTGCTTACTGGCTGTAAGGAGGAATGTCACTCACTGGCTGTAATGAGGGATGCCCCTCACTGGCTGTAATGGAGGGATACCCCTCACTGGCTGTAATGGAGGGATACTCTTTGCTGGCTGCAATGAGGGATGCCGCTCACTGGCTGTAATGAGAGAAGCTGCTCACTGGCTGTAATGAGGGATACCTCTCACTGGCTGTAATTAGGGATACCTCTCACTGGCTGTAATGGAGGGATACCCCTCACTGGCTGTAATGGAGGGATGCCCCTCACTGGCTGTAATGAGGGAAGCTGCTCACTGGTTGTAATGAAGAATGCCACTCATTGGCTGTAATGAGATATGCCTCTCACTGGCTGTAATAAGGGATGCTGCACATTGGCTGTAATGAGGGATACCTGCTCACTGGCTGTAATGAGGATTGCCCCTCACTGGCTGTAATGAGGATGCCCATCACTGGCTGTAATGAGGGATGATGCACACCGGCTGGCTGTAGTAAGGGATGCCCCTCACTGGCTGTAATGAGGGATGCCGTTCACTGGCTGCAATGAAGGATGCAGCTTACTAGCTGTAATGAAGGATACCCCTCACTGGCTGTAAGGAGGGATGCCACTCACTGGCTGTAATGAGGGATGCCCCTCACTGGCTGTAATGAGGGATACCCCTCACTGGCTGTAATGGGGAGATACCCCTCACTGCCTGTAATGGAGGGATGCCCCTCACTGGCTGTAATGAGGGAAGCTGCTCACTGGTTGTAATGAAGAATACCCCTCACTGGCTGCAATGATGGATGCCACTCATTGGCTGTAATGAGGGATGCCCTTCACTGGCTGTAATGAGGGATGCCTCTCGATGGTTGTAACAAGGGATGCCCCTCACTGGCTGTAATGAGGGATGCCCCTCAATGGCTGTAATAAGGAATGCTGCACACTGGCTGGCTGTAGTGAGGGATGCCATTCACTGCCTATAATGAGGGATGCCCCTCACTGGCTGTAATGAGGGATGCCCTCACTGGCTGTATTGTTGGATGCCCCTCACTGGCTGTAATAAGGGATGCCGCACACTGCCTGGTGTTTCCCTTTAAGGGCATGGCTGCGGGCATGGTTTAATTGCAAAAAAAGTTTCTGTGGCATGCTACGCTCTTTCCTGTTTTCAAAAGTCGTGCAGTGCAGTGATTGGCTGACTACGGAGTCAGTATCCCTTGACCACTGAGGTATCATGCACCCGGTGCTAGGTAGGTAAGCCCTGATTTTTGTTTTAGGCCAAGTGCCTGGAAAGGGATATTAAATAGGGGGTTCTAATATGGGTGCACTTGAACTTTAAAATGGTCAGCAATTGGGATATCACCCCTCCACTGCAGATCTCCCACAAAACTCAGCTTTCCTGGGGCTATCATGGTGTTTTTATGGTGCCCAGCCATATAGGTAGTCTGGGGATGGGAGCGCGTCTCAGACTAGAGAGAAGCCAGGGATTCAGACAATGGTCAATTGGCAATATCAAATCACTACATCACTGATTTTTTTTTTAACGAGATGCTGCCAACAGCATTGCCCGAGGTACTCAGGTGGGGGTCATTGAGGGCATTTCATAGGATTTTGTTCCGTATTAACAGTGTGCTAGACCTCTTCTAGTGTTCTGGCCTCGCTCCATAAGACACAAAGTGGAGGAGGGTTTGTGTGCGTCTTATAAAGCGGATGTTAGGGTGGAGGGAGAAGAAGTTATGGGCTTGGTAGCCCTGGTCCCCTTGTTGCTGACAAAGTGTCCCCCTAATATAGCCATGGGTCACCCCCCCCCCCCCCCCAAATGCTGGAGAAAGTGAGCAGCAGGTTGGCAGGGTAACCGATCCATGCCGGCCCGCAGCTGCCGCCACTCGGAGAATGCAAAGCACTTAGAAACTTCAGGCTTGGAGCTTAACAACTGGAGAAACACGTAGTTTCTACATGCTGGGTGGTTAAAGGGTATTTCTTCTACCTTCTTCCACTTCTAAATTGGCTGAAGGGTTTTAGACTTGTTTAGCCTTTAGCCAGCTTAAGATGACCATAATCTATAGACAATTCACTAAAGTTAAACTTCATTTTAACAGTCAGCTCCCCCGTGGATCCTGATTTGGGATGCCCAAAAGATAAACTTCCTTAGAAAGCCAAATTAGAAATGGAACTTTGTATGATGAGGGACAGGAAATTGCTGTTTCCTGTCCCACATCATATGGAGTTTAAACAGGAGCCTCACTGATAGCGTGAGGGGTGGGGTAAGTTAGCTTAGTGTCCCTGTGAAGCAGGATCATTTTAAAGTGACCCTGTGCAGGTCTGCTTTAAATACCTATTTTTTCTAATAAAAAGATATGAATGGCTGAATTTTACATTAATTTGATCAAAATAATTCTATAAGCCTGATACTGAAGCTCAACACTGTTATGAGCAATAATAATAACATTGTTTATGTATACTTTGGAATTAAATGTATTGGCTCTCAGGTTTGATTTGAAATCACAGCTTTACAATATTTATAGAGCCAAGGTGTTGGCTACCTAATAAAAAAGTAAAGATACCTTACGTGACTAACTGATCACAAACAAAAGAAATCAACACTGCTTCTCACCAAGGTTACATTCTGAAAAGCCATTTGGAATCTATTCATGCACTTCATTCTAGAAAGATCAGATGTTTGATTTCATCAGTGGGTTAATGATTGGGTACGTGTGACCAAGTATGTAGGTTGCAACAGGCAACAATAATGGAGAATCAAGTTATATTACATTACACTGAAGAATACTGGGTCCTTTAATTTTGCAGTTACAGGTTTTAAAAGGAACAATTAGCTATCAGACAACCATGGAGTCTAAAAGACCCTGGATAAGAGCCTGCACATGTGCAGTGGGATCGCCAGAGAGGTGAGAATTATCTGCAATCAATTTGGAACGTTTAGAACTGAATGATTTTCACTATCTGATATTGTCCTTCTGGAGAAGAACAATCGTCAGGATAGTGAAAATCATTTGTTTCTAAATGTTCATAATTGGATAAGCCATTTTGTTTTTTAGCAGATCTTTGAAACACAAATCCATCCACACAAATTGAAACTGATTTAATTCATTCAGTGGAAGGTTATCAAAACCATAGAACGAAAGAACTTTCAAACATTCAAATCAATTTTCACCTTGTTTAAAAACTGAAATATATATACATATTACAATTTTAGTTCCAAGTATCCAGGTACCAATTGATTGGATGTACTGTATGTATGTAGATTAATACTCAATTGCATATAAATATTAATATATATGTGCCCAACCCTCTTCCTCAAGGGCCACCAGCAGGTTTTGTCGATCTTCACATAGATGCACCAGTGGAGTAAGTTGTGCTCATTTTTTAGCTCTGCCTGAGCACTAATTACTTCACTTAGTGTTCAGACAGAGCCATCAACTCAATACATCATCAGTGCCTCAGTGCAGAGATCTGAAAAACCTGGCCCTTGAGGAGGAAGGTTAAGCGCCTATGGCATAGGTGCTCAACCCTTCTCTTTCAGGGCTACCAACAGGCCAGGATTTTCAGATCTCCACACAGGTGTAGTAATTAAAGCTGATTCTATAACTATGCCTGAGCATGAATTGCTCCACCTGTGCATCTGTGTGGAGATCTGCAAAACCTGACCTGTTGGTAGCCCTTGAGAAGGAAGGTTGAGCGCCTATGGCGAGATAAGTGTCCAGTACTAATGAGGCCTCTAGCCAAGATTTTCTGGTTTCTGCTGTGTTTAATTGTAGATGGGTTTTATATGGTTTAGTTACTAAGTCGTAGAGTTCTTTGTGTTTGGACCAAGAAGTTTTTCTTCCTTTGAGAGACTATTCTATTACATGGCCTTGTACCACTGCCTTTGCAGTCTCCAAGAACAGAACTGGCTTATCTATGTGCTGGATATTACCATCCATGCAGTTCGTCCAGGCCTCCTGTAAGGAGCCTTTAAAATGATCAGAATTACTTAAGTAAGTGGGAAAGCGCCATAGCCGAGTTCTTCCCTGGAGGACCACCAGCGACAAGAAGACTGCTACCTGAGTTTGTGTCAAAATGTAATCTATTTGAGATAATGATCTATAAGCGCTGGAGTAACATATGAATTTCTTTGCCGTGGGATAAAAAATTCTCCACAGGTCTACTAGAAGTAAATATTAGAAACATAGAAACATAGAAGGTTGACGGCAGAAGGAGACCATACGGTCCATCTAGTCTGCCCTTATGTGTATACTGTATGTTCTCTTTATCTTAGGATAGATGTGTGCTTATCCCAGGCATATTGGTTGATGTATGCAAAGGGCTCTGAGTTGTAGGTCTAGTGGTGGAAGAAGTGTTGGATTTGTCTATGTGTATGGCTGCTATTGTATTGATGACCCCAGCCACAATCAATTTGGAATTTTGGTGTTCCTGACATTTCTGTGTAAGGTCAATAAAGAAGGGCAGATTCGGGGCATATAGGTTGACCAACGTATAGATTTGTCCTCATGTTTCAATTTTAAATATAATAAATCTACTGTTTGGGTCCTTAGTGGCCTCAATAATCTTGTATCCAAGAAATTTATTGAGTAAAATCATCACTCCTCTCTGCTTCTTTTTAAGTTGTAGCTATTACCTCATTAATACAGTTCGCCCTCAGGTTGCACTCATCTTCCTCCTTCCAGTGGGTTTCTTGTAACAATACAATACTCTGAGATGCCCCAGATGTTGCAGAATTTTTCTTCTCTTTTTATGATGGTTGAGCTCTCCTATGTTCCTATGTCATCTAAAAAGCAAAGTTATGTCATTGGAATTACCATAGTTTTTCGCCCCATAAGACGCACATAGGTTTTGGCGGAAGAAAATTAGAAAAAAAATATTTTAAACCAAAAATGCACCAATACAGACAGTGTGGCATCCCCCTCCCATTCCCATAGACTGTGTGGGGTGCCCCCATTCCATAGACAGTGTAGCATGCCCCATCCCATTCCCCATATACCCAGTGTAGCATGCCCCCCTCCCATTCCCCATATACCCAGTGTGGCATTCCCCCCTCCCATTCCCCATATAGGCAGTGTGGCATTCCCCCCTCCCATTCCCCATATAGGCAGTGTGACATCCCCCCTCCCATTCCCCATATAGGCAGTGTGACATTCCCCCCTCCCATTCCCCATATAGGCAGTGTGGCATTCCCCCCCCCCCCCCATTCCCCATATAGGCAGTGTGGTATTCTCCCCCCTCCCATTCCCCATATACCCAGTGTGTACCCAAGCTGTGTGGCATCCCCCTCCCCCAATTCCCATTGTCGGTGTGGAATCCCCCTCCCCCATTCCCATTGGCAGTGTGGCATCCCCCTCCACCCATTCCCATTGCCATTGTGACATTCCCCTCCTCCATAATCATAGGCTGTGTGGCATCCCCCTCCCCCCATTCCCATTGGCATTTTGGCATCCCCCTCCCCCCATTATCATAGGCTGTGTGGCATCCCCCTCCCCCCATTCCCATTGGCAGTGTGGCATCCCCCTCCTCCCATTTCCATTGGCTGTGTGGCATCCCTCTCCCCCCATTCCCACTGGCTGTGTGGCATACCCCTCCCCCCATTGGCAGTGTAGCATTCCATCCCCCCCATTCTCATTGGTGTGTGGCATCCCCCTCCCCCCATTGGCAGTGTAGCATCCCTCTCCCCCAATTCCCATTGGCTGTGTGGCATCCCTCTCCCCCATTCCCATTGGTGTGTGGCATCCCCCTCCCCCCATTCCCATTGGCTGTGTGGAATCCCTCTCCCCCCATTCCCATTGGCTGTGTGGAATCCCTCTCCCCATTCCCATTGGCTGTGTGGAATCCCTCTCCCCCAATTCCCATTGGCTGTGTGGCATCCCCCTCCTCCCATTCCCATTGGCTGTGTGGCATCCCTCTCCCCCATTCCCATTGGTGTGTGGCATTCCTCTCCCCCATTCCCATTGGTGTGTGGCATCCCCCTTCCCCCATTCCCATTGGCTGTGTGGAATCCCTCTCCCCCCATTCCCATTGGCTGTGTGGAATCCCTCTCCCCATTCCCATTGGCTGTGTGGAATCCCTCTCCCCCAATTCCTATTGGCTGTGTGGCATCCCCCTCCTCCCATTCCCATTGGCTGTGTGGCATCCCTCTCCCCCATTCCCATTGGTGTGTGGCATCCCTCTCGCCCATTCCCATTGGTGTGTGGCATCCCCCTCCCCCCATTCCCATTGGCTGTGTGGCATCCCTCTCCCCCATTGGCAGTGTAGCATCCCTCTCCCCCCCCCCATTCCCATTGGCTGTGTGGCATCCCTTTCCCCCATTCCCATTGGTGTGTGGCATCCCTCTCCCCCACCTCCATTCTCATTGGTGTGTGGCATCCCCTCCCCCTATTCCCATTGGCTGTGTGGAATCCCTTTCCCCATATTCCCATTGGCTGTGTGGAATCCCTCTCCCCCCATTCCCATTGGCTGTATGGCATCCCCCTCCCCCCATTGGCAGTGTAGCATCCCTCTTCCCCCCATTCCCATTGGCTGTATGGCATCCCTCTCCCCCCCATTCCCATTGGTGTGTGGCATCCCCCTCCCCCATTCCCATTGGCTGTGTGGAATCCCTCTCCCCCATTCCCATTGGCTGTGTGGAATCCCTCTCCCCCATTCCCATTGGCTGTGTGGAATCCCTCTCTCCCCATTCCCATTGGCTGTGTGGCATCCCCCTCCCTCCATTGGCAGTGTAGCACCCCCCCCCCCCCATTTCCATTGGCTGTGGGGCATCTCCCTCCCCCCATTGGCAGTGTAGCATCCCTCCCCCCCATTCCCATTGGCTGTGTGGCATCCCTCTCGCCCATTCCCATTGGTGTGTGGCATCCCCTCCCCCATTCCCATTGGCTGTGTGGAATTCCTCTCCCCCCATTCCCATTGGCTGTGTGGAAACACTTTCCCCCCATTCCCATTAGCTGTGTGGCATCCCTCTCCCCCCATTCCCATTGGCTGTGTGGGATCACTTTCCCCCCATTCCCATTGGCTGTGTGGAATCTCTCTTCCCCCATTCCCATTGGCTGTGTGGCATCCCTCTCCCCCCATTCCCATTGGCTGTGTGGCATCCCCCTCCCCTCATTGGCTGTGTAGCATCCCTCTCCCCCCCATTCCCATTGGCTGTGTGGCATCCACCTCCCCCCATTGGCAGTGTAGCATCCCTCTCCCCCCCATTCCCATAGGCTGTGTGGCATCCCCCTCCCCCCATTGGCAGTGTAGCATCCCTTCCCCCCCAATTCCCATTGGTGTGTGGCATCCCCCCCCCCCCATTTCCATAGGCAGTGTGGCATAAGTAAAAGTAAAAAAGTAAAACTCACCTGTCCGCTGACACAGGTCCGCTGAGCGGCCGGCTCCGTGAACCGGGTGGGCGTGGCCTGCGGCGCGTCAGTGTCGGTGCATGCCACGCCCTCCCGATTCACAGAGCTGGCCATAAGAAGCAGTGGTTGGCTGTGTCCCAGCCCCACCGCAGCGATTGCTGTCTTTTACCGGCTGCGATGACAGTGGCGGGGCCAGAGACGGCGCCCGACGCTCCTCCATATGCTGCCTCTTCCGCCTGGGGCACATGTGAGCACCCAGGTCTGTGCAGCAGCCTGCCATGCCCTCTCGCTGTCCTGACCTGGGTGTTCGCCTGTGCCCAGGAAGAGGCAGCAGATGGAGGAGCGGCGGGCGCTGTCTCTGGCCCCGCCGCTGTCATCGCTGCCGGGAAAAGACAGCGATCGCAGCGGTGGGGCCAGGGACAGAGCCCGCTGCTCTGCTGTCTTCTTCTGGGCTCTGTCAGTGTGGCAGGCAAGGCGGGAGCACCGGGAACGGGTGAGTTTTTTTTTTTTTACATTCCCCGATAAGGCGCAAGGACAATTTCCCCCCACCTTTGGGGAAAAATAAGTGCGTCTTATAGAGCGAAAAATACGGTCTTTGTCAGATCAAAGCTTAACATAAGTGGAGAGGTTGTCCCAGGGACCCCCTTCACTTGGATCAAGACATCAGGGCTGTGTTGGTCAGGGAAACCACTGCTGAGTGCTCCCCCATCCCCAAAAGCCCTCAGCAAAATATTATCAATACTGTCATAATAAAATAAACCTATAACCTCTTTTCCTTCCTTAGAACTATGCCCCCTAGTTTCAGGGGAAATTAACTTGTTTAACACAGTTGGAAAAGAAAGATAGTGGCCATTTTGGAGCTTCCTCCCAGCATCTCAGTCATGCTGCTGCCTGGATTCAACTGACATAATGGACAATGCACAGTAACAGGCAGCCCAGCAGCACTTCCGGTGTGCAGGCAGCCTGCACATTCATAAACCGCCATTTTATTTCTAAAATTTACCACAGCAGGACTTAGAGAAAGGTAAATGAATGTTTATGTGCAGCAATCTGAATGGCCCCGGGGAGGGATGCACATAGGCACTTCTTGTTGTGTAGGTTTATCATGAATCGCAGCTTGGCTGGATAAAGGTGGGCAAACCGCACACCAGTGGCCCCCAAGTACTTGCAAATCGAGGCAAGTTCTCGCCAATTTTGTGTGACTGCAATCGAGAAATCCTGAAAAGTTAGGATCCTTTGACCTTCAACATGCAGCTCTTTTTGCTTCCTATAAGTAGCCAAAATGGCCTCCTTGTCTGCATAGTGAAATTACTTGGCGATAACCGGTCTAGGGCGTTTTGAAATTATGGGTTGCCACTCCTGGTCAAGTTTATGAGCTCTTTCTATTTTTCTAGGGTCAGTCGCTTTGAGCTAAGGCTGCCATTAGGTCAATCAATAGTAGCAAAGATTAAGGGGGTAAAGGCAATGTTTTAAAAATCTAGTCAGTAAAGAATATTAAATCTGTGGGAAAAAGTGCATACAGAACAGATGATACATTGTGAAGCAAAGACTGGAGAGGATAATGGGGGCAACGTCCTCTTGTATATATGGTAACAGATGGAATGTTAAATGTTAAAGTGGGGAGGGGCAAATAAGGGGTCATAGGCGAAGTGTCTTCTGGGGAGGATGACTTTGAGGCGGTAGTGTCTCAGAATCAGGGGAGTGTGGAGAAATAAAATAGACAGCAGTGTAGCTGAAGTTCCACTTCCAGATGTTAGCCTCTGAACTAGTTTAAGAGTTGCCACTATTAATATTTTATATGGCAAAAGGATTCTCCTCTAGGTGTTGTGTTTCACGTGAATGCTGTGCTCTATGGCAGTGTCATGCTCAGGGTACTCTAATGTCACGCTCAGGTAACTCCAGCCCTTCAGGTAAGCCCTCAACCCCCAATCTCCGCAGCCAGCTTCACCTGTAGGAGCCCCCGCTTGCCGGGACGCAGTACACGCCTGCCCGGGATCGGTTGCCCCCAGGACTTCAATGGCTCAAAGGATGGGAGCTTACTGGTTGGAGGTCTGAAGAACCAATAACTAGGAGCAGAATCAGAGCGAGTCCAATTGTTGGAGCGAGTTTAGCAGGAAGTCCAAAGACAGGCCAGAGGTCAACACCGAGTAATCAGAGATTGCAGCGGTACAGTAGGATGAGGCAGCTCGAGGTCGGGGTATGAAGCAGGGGTCGGCAACAGAGATCAGGCAGAGAATGGTCGGTTTCAGGCAGGGGTCGGCAACAGAGATCAGCTAGAAAATGGTCGGTTTCAGGCAGGGGTCGGCAACGGAGTTCAGACAGAGAATGGTCGGTTCAGGCAGGGGGCGGCAACGAAGATCAATCAGAGTATAATACAAAGACAAACTAGGAACAAGGCGCTATCACAGGCGCTGAGTAACTGACGGGTAAACCATTATAGGAACAGATATGATTGAGCATGGGGGAAATGGGTGTGATTGGTGCACAGATACAGAACGTGATTGGACCAGGGCGTATAGCCCAACAACTCCCTAGGGCTCATTGGCCCTGTCCTTCCTAAAGTGTACTCCCCCCCACCCCACCTGGGCTCATTGGCCCTTTAACTGTTTTTAAACAGAGGGCATACATAGGACGTGCTCGCTTGAGCACGTGAACTACTGCCGGCAGAGGAGGAGGAGGCGGAGGAGGGCGTGCTCGCAGCAGCGCGAGCAGCCGACGTACCAGCGGGGACGGCGGAGACACCGCTGGAATGTGGCGCAGGTAAGCGAGTCGTGACAGGCAGCAACGTGCTGAAAGTAAAGTAACTTTCAAGTGATAAAAGCCAGTAAAAGCCTGGACACTTTAGGTTTGTTCTGTGGGAAAAAAAAACTGTATCCTGCCTTATCACTTCCCTGTTTTTAGGGGGTTTTGCCTGTAATGGTACTGTTGCTTGGGTTGCAGGCTCAATGCTCCAAGGCAACATGGTATTCCCTGCTAGGTATAAAGCTAGATGGAATCCAAGAGGCCAGGTTATGGAGAGACGGTCTCTGAGCTCTCCCAATTGCGCTGCTCAGTTGCACAGGCCTCAGGGAGGGACCTAAGGCAGCTAGTAGGGGCCTTCCAGCTGAGAGGCAGGCAAGTCTTTGCTACTATTGTGGTGCCAACTTATTCTATTAAGTTAAATTAACTTTTATTACCCCAAACTGCAAACAAGGTAACAATGTCTCAAAATACCAGAAAGGGCCTAGACCGCTACCTGAAAAAACAACCCCTCTGTCTCCCTCCCTACCGTTCCACCAGCACACGCAGAGAGATCAGAGGGAAGATGAGTAAGCTCAGAATGGCATCAGCGGGGGGGATGAGGCACCACTGACTGGACTGGGGAGCAGCAGCTGGAGCCCGCCGCCGAGATGCAGAGAGGACCGGAAGGTGGACAGGCAGCAAGGCACATTTGGAGGCCAGGATCATCAGCTACAGAGAACCGACCCTAAACCCAGGTACAGTGGGTGCGTGTCACCCTCGGTGGGTCAACAGGGAGGGTGTTGTACTAGCATGGCGGACGCCAGGGGATTACATGGGAAGGCTGAGGCTGCAGGGACTATTTCTCCAGACGGACAGCCGGGTGCTAGCTTACCTGCATCTGGGGATCCAGTCAGCCACCACCTTCTTCTCGATCGGAAGCGCTCTCTCCTCGTTTTTAGTGTTCCGGGCTGCCCTCCTCTATTAAGGGTCTGCTAAAGAGCGGCTTGGGGCTGAGGATCCAAGATGGCGGTCACCGGGCCGCGGTGGACAACCTTTGGCAGGAAGTCTCAAAACTATTTTTACTAGTTTACAAGGCGTAATCAGGAGGACCGCTGAGCTGTCTTCACAGTGGGGGGGAAAGCTCAATAGTACTTGGAAGGATGCTTCCCATCGGGGACTATGCCAGTGCTTCCTTTTAATGGTTTAATGGTTGTAGGATGGTTTCTCCTGGAATAGAATTAAGATTATAAATCTCTTTGTTCTTTAATAGAGATGAGCGAGTAGTGAAATATTCGAAATTTCGAATTTCGATTCGAATAGACCGCGTTACTCGACTACTCGACCGAATATCGAATCCCATTATAGTCTATGGGAAAAAAATGCTCGACACTTGGAAATCTCAATTCGACCACTTGGAGGTCACCAAGTCCACCCTGAAACATCAGAAAATGATGCCAACACTGCTGGAATGCAACTGGGACAGCAGGGGAAGCATGTCTGGGTGCATATAACGCGCCCAAGTCGCACTATTACGCCACTATCACAGCCACTCAACAATACACTCCAAACACAATATAACTTCTACGTAAAGTGAGACAAGACAAGGAAACCTTCTTTCCTCTACATTGCCATGGACCCCAAGCCAAACTGTACAAAAAAGAAGAACAAAATTCTGCACCCCTTAAAATCACGTTGCCTAATGACAACCACAGATGGCATAGGCAAGGGGGAAAATAAATATACCCCACCCCTAATTGTCATTGTGTGTGTGTGTGTGTGTGTGTGTGTGAGATGTGGTCAGACATGTCCTCTTGTGTCATTGTGTCACCCCAGCAGTAAGGGAAGCTTAAAGGAGGAGGTTTGTTACAGTGTGTCACCCCAGCAGTAAGGGAAGCTTACAGGAGGAGGTTTGTTACAGTGTGTCACCCCAGCAGTCAGGGAAGCTTACAGGAGGAGGTTTGTTACAGTGTGTCACCCCAGCAGTAAGGGAAGCTTAGAGCTGAGACCTCTTAAAAATTGTGTGGAGGCCCAAGATCTGAGACCTCTTAAAAATTGTGTGGAGGCCCAAGAGCTGAGACCTCTCAAACATTGTGTGGAGTCCCAAGAGCTGAGACCTTTTAAAAATTGTGTGGAGGCCCAAGAGCTGAGACCTTTTAAAAATTGTGTGGAGGCCCAAGAGCTGAGACCTTTTAAAAATTGTGTGGAGGCCCAAGAGCTGAGACCTCTCAAACATTGTGTGGAGGCCCAAGAGCTGAGACCTCTCAAACATTGTGTGGAGGCCCAAGAGCTGAGACCTCTTAAAAATTGTGTGGAGGCCCAAGAGCTGAGACCTTTTAAAAATTGTGTGGAGGCCCAAGAGCTGAGACCTTTTAAAAATTGTGTGGAGGCCCAAGAGCTGAGACCTCTCAAAATTGTGTGGAGTCCCACGAGCTGAGACCTCTTAAAAATTGTGTGGAGGCCCAAGAGCTGAGACCTTTTAAAAATTGTGTGGAGGCCCAAGAGCTGAGACCTTTTAAAAATTGTGTGGAGGCCCAAGAGCTGAGACCTTTTAAAAATTGTGTGGAGGCCCAAGAGCTGAGACCTCTCAAACATTGTGTGGAGTCCCACGAGCTGAGACCTCTTAAAAATTGTGTGGAGGCCCAAGAGCTGAGACCTTTTAAAAATTGTGTGGAGGCCCAAGAGCTGAGACCTCTCAAACATTGTGTGGAGTCCCACGAGCTGAGACCTCTTAAAAATTGTGTGGAGGCCCAAGAGCTGAGACCTTTTAAAAATTGTGTGGAGGCCCAAGAGCTGAGACCTTTTAAAAATTGTGTGGAGGCCCAAGAGCTGAGACCTCTCAAACATTGTGTGGAGGCCCAAGAGCTGAGCACTTATTAGTGCTGCAGCTACGGCTGCTTTAGTGAGGGGTAGCTGCTGCTGCTGGAATAGGGACAGAAAGACTTCAGTGGTGTATTACCACCTATATACAAAACTATATACACTCTGCTCAAAACGGCTGCTTTAGTGAGGGGTAGCTGCTGATGCTGGAATAGGGACAGAAAGACTTCAGTGGTGTATTAGCACCTATATACAAAACTATATTTTGCACTACTGTTTTGTGTCCTCTGTGCCAACAAAACACTGTTTTATACACGGTGCGTATAGGCACCATTTCACCTTCTGGCAGTATACGGCTGTATAGCCAGGTGTTTTTCTTAAAAATATTTTTTATATTTGGCACTACTGTTTTGTGTCCTCTTTACCAACAAAACCTTGTTATATACCCGGTGCGTATAGGCACCATTTCACCTTCTGGCAGTATACGGCTGTATAGCCAGGTGTTCTTCTTAAAAATATTTTTAAATTTGGCATAACGCGTGGCCAAAAAAGTAAAACGTCTGAAATGCGGAGGGCTAGCGCAAAGGGACGTGGACGAGGACGGGGGCGCGGAAATGCTGGTGGGGGCACAAACCGCGTTGAAGCCAGTGGGGATACAATGCGTGCTGATGAGGGGCAGCCAGCATTACGCTCATCCAGCTTCCCTGCCTTTATGGGACAGTTATGCGGGGGGCGGGGTACACCTCTGTTAAAGCCTGAGCAGCGTGAACAGGTGGTGCAATGGATGGCCGATAACGCTTCCAGTCACTTGTCCACCACCCAGTAATCCACACAGTCTCACTCTGACCCTCCTTCCTCCCAACCTGGCCAACAGAGTCAGCCCACCCTTGACCCCTCCCAGAACCTCTTTTCGGGTCCTTTTCCAGATGTGCTGCAAGAATCCCAGGAGCTAGCAGAGGAATTTGTTTGTAGTGATGCCCAAACACTTGAGTATCCGCCATCTGCTAGTGATGTGGACCCGGAACCAGCATCTGCTATCATGAGCGATGATGATGATGAGACGCAGTTGCCATCAAGGGAGGCTGTTGGAATGTCCAGTGGGCAGGAGGAGGAGCAGAGAGAGGAAGTGGAAGAGGAGGTGGTGGACGACGAAATGACCGACCCCACTTGGACAGGGGTGATGTCCAGCGGGGAAAGCAGTGGAGATGCGGTCTGCGCATCACCGAATAAGGCAGCAAGAGGCAGAGGACAGTCCAGAGGCAGAGGACAGTCCAGACAGAGAAGGCAGGCCACAGCCAGCAGGGCCGAAGCTCTTCCCGGCAGCAGGCAGTCGCGCGAAGCTCCCCCATCGAGGCCTCGTACTTCTGTGGTGTGGAGATTTTTTAATGTTTGCGCGGATGACAAACTGAGCGCGGTTTGCGCAATCTGCCACTCAAAACTGAGTAGGGGCTCTGAGAAGAGCAATCTGACCACCTCAGGCATGCGCCGTCACTTGGAATTCAAGCACTGGGCTGAGTGGGAGAGAGCAAACGCAATACAACCTGCGCCCCGTCTTGCTGCCACTGCCTCTTCCCCTTTGTTGTGTGCTGCCACTGCGGTCCAGACCTCCAGCCAGGACACCTCCACATCTGCCTCTGCCACAGCTACTTTGGGGCCTTCTCCTTCAGCCCCCCCTTCCCCCGCATCTTCGTCTGCACCTTCCATCTCCTCGTCCCATCAACTGTCCATCTCGCAGGCGTTCAACCGCAGGCGGAAGTACGCCTCCAGTCACCCCCAAGCCCAAGCCTTAACCTGCCTCATCTCGAAACTGCTGGCCCTGGAGATGTTGCCGTTTTGGCTTGTGGAGACGCAGGCCTTCCGCGACCTGATGGCGGCTGCCGCACCTCGCTATTCCGTCCCTAGCCGCCACTATTTTTCCCGGTGTGGCGTCCCCACCCTGCACCAGCACGTGTCGCGTAACATCAGGCGGACCCTGAGGTACGCAGTCAGCGCAAAGGTCCACTTGACCACCGACTCGTGGACAAGCGCTTGCGGCCAAGGACGCTACATCTCTTTGACGGCACACTGGGTGAATGTTGTGGAAGCGGGGACGGGGTCGCAAACAGGGATGGCCTACATACCACCCCCGCCCAAGATTGCCAGCACAGGTTCTGATAGACCCCCCTCCTCTTCCTCCTCCTCCTCCTCCTCTGCCTTAACATCGCCCTCAGCCCCTAGCTGGAAGCGTTGCAGCACTGGCACGGGGAGACGTCAGCAGGCGGTGCTTAAGCTCATCAGCTTGGGCGACAGGAAGCACAGCGCCGCAGAGGTGAGGCACGCCATATTGCAGCAGACAGAGATGTGGCTGTCGCCGCTGCAGCTAGGACCAGGCATGGTCGTGTGCGATAACGGCCGTAACCTGGTGGCGGCTCTGGAGCTTGCAGAACTCAATCATGTACCATGCCTGACCCACGTTTTTAATTTGGTAGTACAAAAGTTTCTAAAGACTTACCCCAACCTGGCAGAGCTACTGGTCAAAGTGCGGCGCTTGTGCGCTCACTTTCGGAAGTCAACTGTAGCTGCTGCTAGCTTAAAAAAAAATCCAGCAACGCCTCCATTTGCCTCAACATCGGCTGTTGTGCGACCCGCCCACTCGCTGGAATTCCACCTATTGCATGTTGGCCAGGGTGTGTGAGCAGCAGAAAGCATTGATGGAGTACCAGATGATGCATCCACGCGTGCCTCCAACTCAGCTCCCTCAGTTTGCCAACCACGAGTGGCCATGGATGGCAGACATATGCGATGTATTGCGTATCTTTGAGGAGTCCACTAAGAAGGTCAGCAGCGAGGACGCTATAGTGAGCGTAACCATCCCGCTCCTAGGCGTCCTTAAAGAATCGCTCATCGCAATAAGGGAGAACGCATTGCACACAGAGGAGATGGGGGTAGGAGGAGACGCAACGCAGGTAGACAGTCAGACCACACTTTTGTCTGCTGCTCGGTGGCAGTTGCAGGAGGAGGATGAGGAGGAGGAGGACAACGTGGAGGTGGCTGTGGAAGAGGATGCTGGCGGCGAGGGTAGCAGTCAGGCTGTGTGCGTCCCATTGGTTCAGCGCGGATGGGGCGGAGAGGAGGAGGAAGAGGAGGAAATGGAAAATGATCCTTCTGGTGGGGGCAGTGAGGTCATGCCTACTCAGAGTCTGGCACACATGGCTGACTTCATGCTGGGCTGCTTTTCCCGGGACATACGTGTTGTCCGGATATTGGAGAACAAGCTATACTGGGTCTTCGCACTCCTGGACCCCCGGTATAAAGATAACTTCTCCTCTTTTATTCTGGTAGAGGAGAGGACAAATCGATTACTGGAATACCAGAGGGAACTCTTGCAGAACATGATGCAGATTTTCCCACCCAGCATCGCTGGCGGCAGAGAGGAGAGTGTCTCCCAGAGTCTGACAACATCGATCAGGCCCACAGCCACCAGGGGAACACTCTCCAAGGTGTGGGACACGTTCATGTCACCCCCTCGTGCAACTTCCATCACTGCGGGGCCCGCTATCAGCAGGAGGGACAAGTATCGGCGGATGTTGCCGGACTACCTGGCAGACCACACCCCTGTCCTCCCCGATCCCTCGGCGACCTACACTTACTGGGTCTCCAAGTTGGACAAGTGGCTGGAACTGTCCCTGTACGCCTTGGAGGTGCTTGCCTGCCCTGCCGCCAGCGTGCTATCAGAAAGGGTGTTCAGCGCAGCCGGGGGCATTATAACCGATAAGCGCAGCCGCCTGTCAACCGACAGTGCCGACAGGCTGACGCTAATCAAAATGAACAGCAAGTGGATTGACCCGGACTTTGCTTGTACAACAGTGGAAAGCAGCCAAGAGTGAAGTGCCATCTGTATGAAGTGCCATTTCCTCCTCCTCCTCCTCCTTAACCGCCGTAGAATTGCTGTATTAATGAAAAAAATTATGGCTCACCTCTTAGGCTTAATACAATCAATTTTTAAGAGGTCTCAACTCTTGGGCCTCCACACAATTTTTAAAAGGTCTCAGCTCTTGGGCCTCCACACAATTTTTAAGAGGTCTCAGCTCTTGGGCCTCCACACAATTTTTAAGAGGTCTCAGCTCTTGGGCCTCCACACAATTTTTAAAAGGTCTCAGCTCTTGGGCCTCCACACAATTTTTAAAAGGTCTCAGCTCTTGGGCCTCCACACAATTTTTAAAAGGTCTCAGCTCTTGGGCCTCCACACAATTTTTAAGAGGTCTCAGCTCTTGGGCCTCCACACAATTTTTAAAAGGTCTCAGCTCTTGGGCCTCCACACAATTTTTAAAAGGTCTCAGCTCTTGGGCCTCCACACAATTTTTAAAAGGTCTCAGCTCTTGGGCCTCCACACAATTTTTAAAAGGTCTCAGCTCTTGGGCCTCCACACAATTTTTAAAACATAGCAGCCCTAATAAGGGCTCTCAATGACTCTCTTGTCTTCTGGTAGCTGGTATATATGGTGGTAAATGCGATATTCTGAGCTTCTGGGGCCCTGCCTGCCTACATAAGAGCTATATACTGTTCAGCATAAGGGCTCTTAAGGACTCTCTTGTCTTCTGGTAGCTGGTATATATGGTGGTAAAAGCGATATTCTGAGCTTCTGGGGCCCTGCCTGACTACATAGGATATGAGCTATATACTGTTCAGCGTAGTAGCCCTAATAAGGGCTCGTAATGACTCTCTTGTCTTCTGGTAGCTGGTATATATGGTGGTAAAAGCGATATTCTGAGCTTCTGGGGCCCTGCCTGACTACATAGAATATGAGCTATATACTGTTCAGCATAGCAGCACTAATAAGGGATTAAGGACTCTCTTGTCTTCTGGTAGCTGGTATATATGGTGGTAAAAGCGATATTCTGAGCTTCTGGGGCCCTGCCTGCCTACATAGGATATGAGCTATATACTGTTCAACATAGCAGCACTAATAAGGGATTAAGGACTCTCTTGTCTTCTGGTAGCTGGTATATATGGTGGTAAAAGCGATATTCTGAGCTTCTGGGGCCCTGCCTGACTACATAGAATATGAGCTATATACTGTTCAGCGTAGTAGCCCTAATAAGGGCTCTTAAGGACTCTCTTGTCTTCTGGTAGCTGGTATATATGGTGGTAAAAGCGATATTCTGAGCTTCTGGGGCCCTGCCTACATAGGATATGAGCTATATACTGTTCAGCGTAGTAGCCCTAATAAGGGCTCTTAATGACTCTCTTGTCTTCTGGTAGCTGGTATATATGGTGGTAAAAGTGATATTCTGAGCTTCTGGGGCCCTGCCTGACTACATAGAATATGAGCTATATACTGTTCAGCGTAGTAGCCCTAATAAGGGCTCTTAAGGACTCTCTTGTCTTCTGGTAGCTGGTATATATGGTGGTAAAAGCTATATTCTGAGCTTCTGGGGCCCTGCCTGACTACATAGAATATGAGCTATATACTGTTCAGCGTAGTAGCCCTAATAAGGGCTCTTAAGGACTCTCTTGTCTTCTGGTAGCTGGTATATATGGTGGTAAAAGCTATATTCTGAGCTTCTGGGGCCCTGCCTGCCTACATAGGATATGAGCTATATACTGTTCAGCGTAGTAGCCCTAATAAGGGCTCTTAAGGACTCTCTTGTCTTCTGGTAGCTGGAATATATGGTGGTAAAAGCTATATTCTGAGCTTCTGGGGCCCTGCCTGACTACATAGAATATGAGCTATATACTGTTCAGCGTAGTAGCCCTAATAAGGGCTCTTAATGACTCTCTTGTCTTCTGGTAGCTGGTATATATGGTGGTAAAAGCGATATTCTGAGCTTCTGGGGCCCTGCCTGACTACATAGAATATGAGCTATATACTGTTCAGCGTAGTAGCCCTAATAAGGGCTCTTAAGGACTCTCTTGTCTTCTGGTAGCTGGTATATATGGTGGTAAAAGCTATATTCTGAGCTTCTGGGGCCCTGCCTGCCTACATAGGATATGAGCTATATACTGTTCAGCGTAGTAGCCCTAATAAGGGCTCTTAATGACTCTCTTGTCTTCTGGTAGCTGGTATATATGGTGGTAAAAGCGATATTCTGAGCTTCTGGGGCCCTGCCTGCCTACATATGAGCTATATACCGTTCAGCGTAGTAGCCCTAATAAGGGCTCTTAAGGACTCTCTTGTCTTCTGGTAGCTGGTATATATGGTGGTAAAAGCTATATTCTGAGCTTCTGGGGCCCTGCCTACATAGGATATGAGCTATACACTGTTCAGCGTAGTAGCCCTAATAAGGGCTCTTAATGACTCTCTTGTCTTCTGGTAGCTGGTATATATGGTGGTAAAAGCGATATTCTGAGCTTCTGGGGCCCTGCCTGACTACATAGGATATGAGCTATATACTGTTCAGCGTAGTAGCCCTAATAAGGGCTCTTAAGGACTCTCTTGTCTTCTGGTAGCTGGTATATATGGTGGTAAAAGCTATATTCTGAGCTTCTGGGGCCCTGCCTGCCTACATAGGATATGAGCTATATACTGTTCAGCGTAGTAGCCCTAATAAGGGCTCTTAAGGACTCTCTTGTCTTCTGGTAGCTGGTATATATGGTGGTAAAAGCTATATTCTGAGCTTCTGGGGCCCTGCCTGACTACATAGAATATGAGCTATATACTGTTCAGCGTAGTAGCCCTAATAAGGGCTCTTAAGGACTCTCTTGTCTTCTGGTAGCTGGTATATATGGTGGTAAAAGCGATATTCTGAGCTTCTGGGGCCCTGCCTGCCTACATATGAGCCATATACCGTTCAGCGTAGTAGCCCTAATAAGGGCTCTTAATGACTCTCTTGTCTTCTGGTAGCTGGTATAGATGGTGGTAAATACGATATTCCGAGCTTCTGGGGCCCTGCCAGCGACAGCCTGTCTTTCCCTGCTGTGAGCGTCTGTCCCTCACTAAGTTCAAGCTGCTAATGCTGACGAAGAGGAAGTGCTGAGTTTTGTATATTCGAGGTCACATGGTTTTTCCAGCCAATGCGTGTAGACGCCGTTTTCGCGATGCCAGCGTCCTCCCAGGACCTGTCCCACCCCCCCTGCATGGTGATTGGTGTAAAAAACGCGCCAGGGAAGGTGGGAGGGGAAACGAATTGTGAGTGCGCCATCGCCGCTGTACTCGATCGAAATCGAGTATGACGAACAGCGTAGTATTCGATCGAATACCGGCTCGGTCGAATACTACTCGCTCATCACTATTCTTTAACATTTTAACCATATAATCTGCTAGAGTCGGATCTTCTTTATCAAACCTTTCAAATGATTTTATTTGAGGGATAATATAAGATCTACCATACATCATTTCAAAAGGAGTCAGTCCTCTGGATGTAGGAGTGATGTATATTTAGGCTAACCAATGGGAGGCAGAACAACCAATTTCTCAATTTTTTTCCTCAGTTCACCTTTTAGTACACCAATATATCTTTCTACCAACCCTGCTAATTGAGGGTTGAGTGATTTTTAAGCTCCATTTTAAGGTTGTTTATTACATTTTTTTTAAAGTGTATGCCATTTTACACATACAACCCAGGTCTGGAAGCTCTGAGGAAATTTGCGAAGGAGATCCAACCCTTTCTACACAGGGATAAGAGACCCTCCAAAGCCTCCCAGATCCTCCTCTACTAGCAACCCTCTAATCTCAGACAACTAATTGTGAGGAGATGCTTGAGAGACCTGGCACAAAATAGGCCATGGCCCTGCTTGTAGAAAAGGGTGTGACACTTGTACACACATCTATACCACCAACACAAAAAAGATACCAGGTATGCAACAAGATTACAAAATACAGGGTAGTTTCTCATGATTATGTGTGTGCAAAGCCCCTCAGCAGCATACATTGGGCAGACGAGGCAAGCGCTAAGAAAGCTACTAAATCTGTACAATTAAAAGCAAAAAAAGTTTGTACCTGCTACAGCCCATCTCTTTAGAGCAGGCCATGGCCTAAGTGACCTAAGAGTCCGAGTGGCAATGTAAATGTATGGCAATTCAAATCAATGGACTGTGAGTTACCCAGGGGTAATAATTTTAGGTGTCATTATGATGTGAATTAAATGAATGCCGTTGACTGATGAGTAATAATTTCACATATTTCTCCCCAAGTCCCATCCTTATCAGTTAACCATTCATTGTCATAATGTAAATCCCCTGATCGTTATCCTGTAGCTCACAATTTTGTCATTATTCATGTGTGTCAGTAGAAAAACAATTGTGCCTCTTGTATTCTATGCGTATAAATGTGTTGCAGATCTGTATTATGCCTGAAGAAATAGTTTAAAGTAAAACTCCCTTTTTGGCATGTTTTGGTGTCCTACCTTATTGTTTTCCTCTTTTGGAATGTAGAATGATCATTTGTGTTAGGATTGTGCCCCCATACATGCGAT
The DNA here is from genome assembly GCA_027917425.1 of Gastrophryne carolinensis. NCBI lineage: Eukaryota > Metazoa > Chordata > Amphibia > Anura > Microhylidae > Gastrophryne > Gastrophryne carolinensis. Next base: position 115,995,044 of record CM051243.1, read on the forward strand.
TTACTTATCAGCATGCTTCTTCCAGATTTCTCATATTCCTGGGGCTCTGTTTTGCTACAGTGGGAGTGGTTTTCATGGCCTTGGGTAACAGACATGGACTACAAGTGCCACAATTCTTCCAATGATACTGGTGAAGTCTAAGCAGCCTAATGACCTAACCAGCTGAAAACCCGGCCATTGCCTTTCTACTGGAACACAAAACTGTGATCCTTCCAAACGGAAGAAGTTGAATTTCAGCAGAATGGGTAAAACCTTGTTTTTGCCATTAGCAAACTAGAGTGAGGGAGTCTATGATAAGTACTCGAAATCACCATTTTTGTGTACATAGTTAAGGTAAACACATTGTTGCTATGGAAAACTGTTTTGCTTTTTTAACACAGAGTTGCAAACAAATAGAAAATTAAAAAAAAAAAAATAACAGATAAGCTTAGTATATTGAAGACATCATTTTGCCACACAATAATGGAAACTTTTAAAAATGCCATCAAAAATGGAATTAACCTTTAAAGTTAAAACCTCTCCCAAACATCACCGATCTGCTGCCCCCCTCCGGTTTTACCTTTGGGCACTAAATACTCACCTAGCCAGGGGATCCATCTTATGGGTTCCTCGGATCCCAGGCGACCTTCTGGCAGGCAGCGCCATCTAGCATCCCATCAGGCATTACGCGTGGTCCCTGATCTTGCACTTTGAATGGCTAAGCTGACATGGGGAGCAGAGATCAGGCCCTGAAGAAGCCGGATGTTACCATAGCAGCCAGCGGCGACATCCATAGAAACATAGAAGGTTGACGGCAGAAGGAGACCATACAGTCCATCTAGTCTGCCCTTATGTGTATACTGTATGTACTCTTTATTTTAGGATAGATGTGTGCTTATCCCAGGCATGTTTAAATTCAGTGACTGTTGATTTTTCAACTGCCTCTGCTGGAAGTTTGTTCCAAGCATCTACTACTCTTTCTGTAAAATAATATTTTCTAACATTGCTCCTGATCTTCCCCCCGACTAGCTTCAGGTTGTGCCCTCTTGTTCTATCATTCAGTTTCTTCTTAAAAACACTTCCCTCCTGAACCTTATTCAATCCTTTCACATATTTAAAGGTCTCAATCATTTCCCCCCTCTCCCTTCTTTCCTCCAGACTGTACAAATTAAGTTCTTTAAGTCTCTCCTGATAAGTTTTAAGTTTAAGTCCTTCCACCATTTTTGTTGCCCGCCTTTGGACCCGTTCTATTTGAATAATGTCTTTTTGCAGGTAAGGTCTCCAGAACTGCACACAGTATTCTAGCTGTGGCCTTACCAGGGCTCTATACAGCGGCATCACAACCTCCCTCTTCCTACTGGTGATGCCTCGAGCTATGCAGCCGAGCATCCTGCTTGCTTTTCCCACTGCCTGGCTACACTGTCCACTCATCTTGCAGCTATCAGTAATCAGTACCCCTAAATCTCTCTCCTCCGAGGTCCTGGCTAACACAGTACTGCCCATACGGTACTCAGAGCAGGGATTCCTTCTACCCAAGTGCATGATTTTACATTTAGAGACATTAAACTCTAGTTTCCACAGTTTTGACCATCTATCCAGTAAAGCTAAATCATTTTCCATGTTGCAGGCACCTCCCGGAATATCCACCCTATTACTAACCTTTGTATCATCAGCAAACAGACAAACTTTTCCTACCAAGCCTTCTCCTATGTCACTTACAAATATATTAAAAAGAATGGGGCCCAGGACAGAGCCCTGCGGCACACCACTTGTAACTCGCCTTTGTTCAGATTGCACGCCATTTACAACAACGCTCTGATACCGATCCCTCAGCCAACTGGAAATCCACTGAACTATCCAGGGATTGAGTCCTACCTTCAATAACTTATCTATGAGCTCCTTATGTGGTACAGTGTCAAAGGCTTTGCTAAAGTCCAGATAGGCGATATCCACAGCACCACCTTCATCTAACACTTTAGTGACATTGTCAAAGAAATCAATAAGATTGGTCTGACATGATCTGCCCTCAGTAAAGCCGTGCTGTTTTGGGTCCAATAGGTCATTAATTTTTAGATGGGAAATTATCTGTTTTTTTAAGAGTGTTTCCATTAATTTGACCACTATAGATGTTAAACTAACTGGCCTGTAATTACTGGCTTCTTCTCTACTCCCCTTTTTATGGATTGGTACGACATTGGCCATTCTCCAATCATCTGGAACCTCACCAGTTGAAAGGGAATGGTTAAGTAAATCAGTTAGAGGGGCTGCAATCACAAACCTAAGTTCCCTTAGAACTCTGGGGTGGATTCCATCTGGACCCATCGCCTTACTTACCTTTAGATGTGCCAGCTCGGATAGGACATCAGCCTCCAGAAACTCCGGAGCTGTGCCCTCCCAGCGGGATGCTGTGCTATGGCCATGCCTGCTACTATCTGAAAATACCGAACATAAGTAGCTATTCAGATGGTCAGCCACAGCCTTATCTCCGTCAATATATTTATTTTCCCTATTTCTAATTTTTGAGACTGCATTGTTTTTCTTCTTTCTGTCACCAATATATCGAAAACATTTTTATCTCCCCTCTTCATAGATTTGGCCATTTCTTCCTCCTTTTGCCCAATAGCAGTCCTTATAATTAGTTTTGCTTCCCTCTGTTTAATTTTATACGCCTCTCTGTCAGCTACACTTCCACTTACTTTATACTTCTTATAGGCAGACTTCTTATCTTTTTTGTAAAAAAGGTAAGTAGGGGCCGATGGGGGGGAATCGGCCCCTTTGTAAAGCTTGCTGTCACGCTCGGGGTAACTCCAGCCCTCTTAATAAGCTCACAACCCCCAATCTCCACAGCCAGCTTCACCTGTAGGAGCCCCCGCTTGCCGGGACGCAAGATACGCCTACCCGGGATCGGTTGCCCCCAGGACTTAATGGCTCAAAGGATGTAAGCTTATATGTGGGAGGACTGGAGAACCAATAGCAAGAGCGTGAGTGACGGAAGTCCAGAGACAGGCAATAGGTCGATAACGGGAAGGCAGAGATCGTAGCAGCACCAGGGGTCAGGCAAGACGTAGTCGGGGTTCAGGCAGAGGTCAGCAACTGGGGATCAGGATCTAGAAGCGTCAGTTCAGGCAAAGGTCGGCAACAAGGATTCAGGATCGAGAGGCGTCAATTCAGGCAGAGGTCGGCAACAAGGATTCAGGATCGAGAATGGTCGTACAATCAAATCGGCAACAGGATAGACTTCACAGGAGTAGGTAACACAGGGTTCTGAGCGCTATCACAGGCAATTCACAACTGAGAGGGAATTGCCTTTATAGGAACAGGTCTGAGGGAAGCAGTGTACTGATTGGAGCACATAGGATTCCAAGGGTAATTGGCTGCAGAGCAGAAGAGGGCGAAGCCCTCAATCCCCTAGGATTCATTAACCCTTTAATTGATCCTCCGACGGGTGCGCGCCGCACAGCGCCGCCGGAGGGCATAACAGACACGTGCTCGCGGCCGCGCGCGAGCACGTCTCCTGGAGGGGGCGTGGCTGAGCTGGGCGCCGCTCGAGCCGACGCCGCTCGGCGCGGCCGCCGCACAGTGACAGCTGCAGCTGGCCGCCTGGAGACGTCGCTGGAACCGGGATCAGGTAAGCGGTTCCTGACACTTGCATTTTCAATTTATTGAGTTGGCTAATAAATGGTATTACCTTAACCGATCGATGGATAACACAGTACAACTTACTGTCATTTTTACATAAATCCTTTTAAGGAGGCCAAGGCCAGATCTTTTTCTTGTGCCATGCTCTTCTCTACTGTGATTACATCTGGGTATACACTAGGAAAAACGTAATGATAAATGTGTGCCCTTTTTTAATGGCGTCCATCAGGGAAAGTATTCATTCTTTGTGATTGATCCTTTTACCTGAGGAGGTCACCGTTTTGTGTTGTGTAAAAATATGTTTTGTTGTTATTTTTGCTAGTTCATAGGCTTCTGTAAGGACAATTAATTCAGCAACCCAGGCAAAATTATGACAAAGTAATAAATGATAATTTAGCAAAAAAGGTTTTCTTTTCAGTTACTACGGAGAATCCTGTAGCATTTGTGCTATATGCCAGAGCATTAACAAATACCACAAGGTCACCACCTTGTTAAAGGGTATCTCATAGATCCCCCCTATGTAGTACCCTCTCTGCTATGTCAGCTAGACAATTGTGTCACTCTCCATCAGTTGCTATATGAAGCAATGTAGATGGGTTTAAAGTAGTGCTTCACTTGTTTGTCAAATGAGGCTATGACGGCAGGACAGTTATTTATAATAGGTGCCTTTCTGATGAAAGGTAAAACATTTTATTCTGTGGAAATATCACAGACACTGCATACTTTAAGGGTGAGAGGGTGAAATAACACCACTAATGCTGATGTCCACATGGGGGGGAAGCCCTTGCAACTGGATAAAATGTTAAAGAATAATAAGGTAGGGGTCGCTGTTTTTTTCCACCATGGTTTTGGGTTAGTACAGATGTCATATAGCCCTCCTTGCAGTCCACAGTCCAAATAAAAGGGTCTAGTTTGATCAGGGGCAAGCCCAATACAGCAAAACTGACTAGGAGCCTGATCACCAGCTGCTGGAGTCCACTCATCTGGATCCATGGCTGCCACAGGAGTGTCATAGTTGAGCTTAGTTATTGGCACAGTGTTTTTACTAGGGCCACTTTTCTGGACTCATCTAAATGTTTATGCACCCTAGGTATTTGACTGCAACCTGTCTCTGCTTGCTTTATGTACCTGCTCAGCCAGGAGCTATAGCAGAGCCAAAGTGTCAGCTTGACATTCCCCTAGAAAGATGTAATCACAAACAACAGGTAGCTGTAATTACCTACAGTAGGTGGGTCACACTTGAATGTGCTTACAAAGATTAATAAAACAACACTCTGGTGAAGGCCAACAGTCGTGCCAAGAATTTGAGAATTGAAAGGAAAGGGAGCAAAAAATCACTTGCAGATTTAAAGACACAGACAACTTTCAATCTTATAATTTGCAGTCACCCTGTTGCACTCGGACAAGAGCGAGGGCTGAGTGGCGCTCTCAGCCAATCAGCGTGCTCACTCCGTTCCGTTCGACACCGCTTTCTAGGCATACCAGGCTTGTTGATGTCGGCACAGTTTTTTTTAAGTAATCTAATTATTTCTTTGGTTTGCCTAGAAAGACAAACAAGAAAAAACATGCTAAATCTGAAAGCACAAGGTCCCTTTTAACTGCCAGCCTGCTTGAAATTTTGTCACCCTCTGTTGACAGGTCATTTTTTACCAGTTTCCTCTATATTTAACTGTGATTTTTGAAGGAGTTTCCAGGAAAATTATATATTTTTTTGTGGAAAAGTTTATCATGAAATGTTGGATAAAATGGTCAAATTCAAAATGGGGGTGTCTGACTCCTAACTGGTAAAACCGAATATATAGTTTGTTGGAGGTATTTCAAATGGAAAGGTTTGTTTTTCTTGAAAAACTGCAAGGTGCGCATAGTAGTTTTATTTTCTCTTAAAGCGCTGTTTCAGTTTGGGGTGTCTCCTGAGCAGCAAAGGGTGTCTACTGATACATATACCGCTGTAACCGGGAGGAATGGGGCTTTTACATGCAATATGATTTTGTTGAAAAAACCTTTTTGGAAAAATATTCAACATATTTTACCCAAAGATATTGAGAAAGCACTAAAAAAATTTAAGAAAAAACAAGAGATGTCATGTTAAAGGCTGAACTCTGCTGAACACAATAATATCTAATTTTCCTGGGAAATCCCTGCACATTACTTCAAAAATCAAAGTCCACGTTTCAAATGCAAAATTGTGAAACATAGACTGGCAACAGAGGATGACAAGATCTCTAGGTCTGGTCAGCTCCAAATGATCAGATCTGCCATTTGTTTTGGTAGGTACCAGGTAATAAATTATTAAGCAACACTTTTCTCTTCTAATTAGGACTATGTGCTTACTTTCCCTTTTTATATCTTGTTGCACATCTCTTTGTTTTCTTTTTTTGTTCTCCAATAGTCCAGTCTTATCATCTTAGCCCTTCTATTACTCTGGAATGTAGATAATGGGGACCAAAACACTGTGGTGTGCATGTTAAATATTTGATAAAGCCAGTGTGACTTCCAGTGAGCATTGCTGTGTGGATTGAAACCTGCATGCCAGTGAGATTTTTAGCAATAACACACAAAAAGGTGCAGAAAAAATGTTTGTCCTACATTTTCCCCCAAAATATCACCTGCACATGTGATGGCACATTTTACAGTTTAGACACTGTTTTTCCAGTGATGGAAGGATAGATTTTTAAATTTGGAAATAACAGCACCCTATGGGCTATGCTAAAGATTTCGTGAGTTTTTTTCTGCATAGCCCATAAGGTTCTGTTGTTTCCAAACTTAAAAACAAATATTCTTACTTCACTGGAAAACGTGAAAACCTCCTTGCTGGTTAGACAATGATTTCTGGCTCTTCAGTGTCAACCTTGAAACAACTTTTGGAATGACAGATGTCATGCCGGCGTGGATGGCTCAACATGCGTGACAGGTGCTGGATCCTAAGTTGAGTAGCTAAGACTATTCTCCTCTAGCCTTGCCTGGATTTGTGAATGTGACAAATGAAAGAGGGCCTCACATCAAATTAGCAAGAGAGGTAAGGTGCTATCTTTTGTAGGGAACACTTGATCCAATTCTTATCCTAACCAATGTTTTGCTTTCTTTGTTCAGCGAAATTCCCCTCGACTTAGAAAGCAGTCACTTTTTACTAAGGTTGTTTTATGTTATCCAACCAATCTGGATGCCTTGTACAGGCTGTATGGTAGATAATGTGAGATGTCCAAACAATGCATTCTTTAGCCTGGGTCTTTCCTTCTCTAAGAAATGGAATTCATCACCAGCACTGAAGAGTCAAACAAACCCCTATTGGGGTATCCAGCCAAAGTATCCAGATTATAGTCCACCCAGATCCAGATGGCAATAAAGTCTATGGATGAGGATGCATGATGTGTTTCCTGGTCTCTAGAACAAAAAAACAGCCAAATGCCCCCAATTTGCATGCAATCACTTCTAAAAGGCTGGCAGATATTGGCCTTGATTCACTAAAGGTAGAAAAAAAAAAATTAACGCTTGGAAAATAAATTCGCATGCGAGAATTTGTCAAACCTAGGAGCGATTCACAAAGGCAGTTGAATTAAATTTGTGTGTGCGAATTTGCGGGCGAATTTTTTTCGTGCACAGTTGAAAATCACTTTACAACTGGAAAACTCAGTGAAAAAGTGCATGAATTTCCCATACCCAAATGCTGTGTGTGAGAATTTTTTCTACTGCTTCCTAATTTGTAGCAGAGCAGTATGATCCCTTGTTGCCTTTTGTTCGTTTTTTTTTTTTTTTTTTTTTGCTTTGTGTTTCTGGACTTTATAATTGATGTGGACTAGTACATGTCATTGTTAATGTTTAGTTATGTTTAATTTTGCACTTTGCATTGGTTCGGTGCATCATTTTTTGGTGATGGTGGTTTAGGTGCCCTTTTGGCAATGTTGCTTTGCATTGCTTTACATCTATTGTTATTGTACCGATTTATTTGGGTGGTTTGTAGATTAACAGTTCTTAGTTTTGACGTTGCTCTGTGGATCCATTAATATATGAATGTGAGTGCTGCCATGAGTGTCATCATTAGCATAGATATTGGTTTGGTCGCCCCATATAATCCTGATGTACTTACATTTCCAAACCACATTAAAGGTTTCTGTTGCATCCAGGGCCAGCTCCAGAGTCCCAGCATGCCCCTTGTGTCACGTCACTTGTGCAGCTCTGTGAATCCCCCTGGGATGACCGGTATACTCACCACACATATTAAAGTGCACCAAAACTCAGGATTTTGACTATCTTGGGTTCTGGTCCTTGCCCCCAGGTCGCTGAAACCAACTCACTTATTCCCGGTCCTACAGCGCATGCGCAGCCACTCATCCAATCAGCGAGCTCGGATCCGCTGACGCCACATCGTCTAAGGCAAACGGCTCCGAGCGCACTGACACGTGCATCTCCTGCTACCCTCTAACAGGGAGCGTGCCCGCGTCGGCCATTCACAGATGCCTGGCGCGGGCACCCCCCTGCAAGAGGGATAGCGAAAATGCAGCTCACGCATGCGTCGCTGGACCGAGAAAGAAAGTAAGTGTATGGGCGACCTGGAGGGTTTCACACAGTTGGATGCCCCGTGGGGAGGGAATCGTTTGACTTTAAAGTGCACCAAAATCCAGGATTTTAAAGTGGACCAACACCCACCGCTGATCAGCCCGGGAATCTATAAGATCAGCTCCCTCCCCGCGGGGCATCTGAAATCTGGATGCCCAGCTGTGTGAAACCCACCCGGACACCCACAAACCTTACCTTCTCCCGTTCCAACGGCGCATGCGCAGGCCGCTGCGCGTCCCTCTAGCAGGGCGCGCACCCGCGCCGGCCGTTTGGGAACGGGCCGATCGGGGTGCCCCGCAGAAGTGGACCAACACCCAGGATAGTGAAAATCCTGGGTGTTGGTCCACTTTAAATATCCTGGGTTTTGGTACTCAAATTGGGATGACCCACTATGTGAACCCCCCCGGTTTGCCTGTAAAACATACTTGACTGCCAACCCAACGACACATGCGCAAGTGTGCAGGCAGTCAGTACACTTGGCTCCATTCTGCTTTGCTCAGTCGTCGAGAGGTCTCATCGGCTAAGGCCCCGATGAAGGCGAGTGCACCGATAACTGCATCCCTGTTAGCTTCCAGCTGGGTGCATGCCAACAATCTCAAATATTCCACTGTACACTGGCTTTCTCCCATGGTTAGGATATCACGCTGTGTGAACCGCCCCCCCCCCCAAGATAATCACTATTCACTCACCTCTGCATCGTTCCAATGGCGCATGCGCAGGCTCTCCTTCAATGCGAGGCATCTGCCGTGGCTCTCATTGACTTCAATGGAGAGCGCATGCTGGCGTATCCCCCCTGTGGCATGTGCTTGTTCCTGCCCTAGCCAATCATATAGGCTGAGACAGGAGCGGGTGCCACTGGGGATGCATCAGGGCGCACTCTCCATTAAAGTCAATGAGAGCCATTTGTTGAATGACATAGTCATGGCAGACAGCTGTCATTGGACGAAAGCCCGGGCATGCACCGCTGGAACGAAGAAGAGGTGAGTGAATAGCGACATTCTGAGGGGGTTTCACCCATGGGGCATTGCGGGTTTTGTTCCATTAAAGTGGACCAATCACCAGGATTTTCACTATCCTTGCCCTATGGGCATCCTGATGTTACAATCCCCCTGATCTCCCACTCCAGTCACCTTTCTGCTGTTCCCACAGTGCATGAGCTTATCCAATCAGTGATTTACGCCGTGCATACTCATGTAGGGTATAGGGAGCAGGTTTCCCGGTAGAGTGCACGTTACCATGCATTTGGACTGTCTGAATGTATGGGTGTGGGAGCGCACACATCAGCAGGAATACTGGGGAGCCTTTTAGACTCTAGGGCCTTCCATGGTGGCGACTGGTCCAGTTTAAAGAGGAAGATTCGCCTGGGCAGCCATGGGGTCTAAAAGATCACTTAAAATACACGCGGGCAACTTACAACCCCCGAGGCATCCCTATTAGGGATGTTCTACTGTGTGAAACACCCTAGGTACCCCCACAAATACCTTTGCAGCGCAACACAAAGGTACAAAAAAATACTTCCAAAAACAATTCCAAGCAGCCCAGGAATCCCGTGGCACATGCACCAGCCAAAAAATTAACAAAAGTGGCCAAAATAATTATAACAATCCCAGTCCATTGAAATGTATGGGATAAGGCCACACAGTGCAGGGTAAGCACCTAGTCTGACATTATAGGGAACTCAGCAATGGCACTGATGATAGATGTGACGCTACTTGGCACTATCACAGGTGCTCTGGATTTTTGATTTGATAAATACATCTTTTGCACTGGCACCTGACATTCACCTGACACCTGGCACTAAGTGGCCTTAGCGTTTCTTAAAGTGATTCCCTCCCCCAGGGGCATCCAAAATCGGGATGCCCCGCTGTGTGAAACCCCCCAGGTCGTCCCATACCCACATCCCCGCTATCCCTCTAGCATGGGCGCGTGCCCGCACCAGGCATTTGTGAATGGCCAGTGCGGGCACGCACCCTGTTAGAGGGAAACGGGGGATGCGGCTGCCAGCACGCACGGAGCCTCTGGCATTAGACGAAGACTTAGACAAGGTGGCGTCAGCGGCTCCGAGCACGCTGATTGGACGAGTGGCTGTGCATGTGCCGTAGGACCGTGAAGAAATGAGTTGGCATCGGCGATCTGGAGGGGGTTTTACACAGCGGGGCACACCCGATCGGGGTGCCCCAAGGAAAAGGATCAAAACCCAGTATAGTAAAAATCCTGGGTTTTGGGCCACTTTAACCCCTAAATGTTTTTTTTATATTTTGGGATGGTCATTTTTCTGTCTGCTATATTTATGTTGTCATGGCGATAGGTATTGTTTACATCACTTACATTTATCAAGTTGTGCAGCGGCATGCAATGTGGTGAATAAAACATTGCACATGTTACTGTACATGATTTATTTTATATAAATGTTTTTGCTAATATGTGTATATTAAATATATATTAATTAAATATAATAAATATAATAATATTATTATATTAAATATAATAATACATTTTACACAATTTCATGTTTATAGGCCTCCTTATGGTGCACTATGGGCTTTTTTTGCAGGTATAGTGGATAGAAGGACTCCATGGTGGAAGTCAGAAAACAGACTTTTCTCCTCCTGAAAGCTGCTGTAAAAAAATATGTGTGAAACACTTGAATTTAACTCATATGTGGAGCCAATCCATGGCACCTGAATCACTAGAATTGTTTTTCACTTGTAAATTCCACATAAATTATTTTCGCAAATCGAATTATTTTCGAGTGCTTTTTCCCTCACTCGAATTGAATTAGCAAAAACGAAAATAAAACTTTGTTGAATCGCGCGTAGAATTTTCGCACGCAAAATCGCACCTTTTCTCAAAAAAACATGCGAAAATTTGAATTCGACCTTTTAATGAATCAAGCCCATTGTGATCATTTCAAATATGTACATTGATTTGGGAGAACAAGCTAAAGAGGGTAAGAAAGAAAAAGCAATACCATGGTCAATCCTATTCCAACAACTAGCCAGACACCATGCTGGAGGAAAAGGACCATTTAAGGTGGGCCATTAGCAGTATAATATTTGAGAAATTTAAGTTTGAAGATTACAAAAGAGGAGGATCATATTGAGGATTCCTAGTCCATAAATAGCCAGGCGACCACTGCAGCCAGCCTGTTGCTCCCAAAAGGTTTAATATTATTTAAGACATGAGGATTATAAGGTGGAAGGCCTGGCAATGGCTCCCACAGTCCAAATATTAGCTAGCCTTTATCCTGTACAACTAGAAGACCAGTGTAGTCAGCACAAGCTTACGTATGATTGCAGGTATGAAAATTAGTGTGGAGGTCCCTGGTAGGGCTCCCAGAATGCAAAAATTAGCCAGCCTCCACCCAGCCACAGGTCCTCTGAAGTCAGCAGATTGCCATACACCCCACCAAGGGTACATACTTTGTAGACAAGATTACAGACCAAGCTCTATGTTCAGAACCTAGACTAGATCCTTGGCTGGCAAGAGACTGCGCTTATAGTGACAAATCCTATTGGACTGGAAAAGGTGCCTTCGCTATTTCATGCTGTCCTGGGTAGAAACCGCAGCAGGGTTCCAAAATGTGCCCCTTCTTTTGCATTTATTCCTCCTGGACCACCGAAAAAAGTGGTTAACAACCACATTGTACCTGTTGGCTTGCCGTGTGAGCGAGCATGGCAAGCCAAAAAGGTTCCACAGCTGTCTCTGACCACAGCAGATAATGTACATGTCTAAAAAAAACTGCAACATGACACACCCCTTCCCACTTTTGCCACAATTCCGAATTAAAGTAAAGAAAGTGGCTTATCTTAGAATACAAAATGAGTTAAATATAGTCAGAGATTTGGAGATGCTTTGAAATGATTCACCCCATCGTGAGTAAGGTTGTATGATGTTAATGTGTGACTGAACAGGGATAGCACACTAGCACCCTAATTATTTTTTGTTAGTAAACCAAAAATGTCAATAAACCAGAAACAGCAGTCACCTTTAATTCACTGAAATATGTGGGTATTCTGTGACTAGAGCAGCACATAGCAGTAGTCCTTTTATATTTTAAAAGTTTTTATTTTGCAGTTTTGAAAGTATACATATAAACGACAACGTCCAGTGCCACAGCACCAACATTACCTACTATATACTACCAGACATCAGGACATTATTCACTCACACCTCGGAACTCCACGTAATCCAGTGTAATTAAGGAGTACATTGATATCTATTGGCAGCTGGGTGGAGAGGCCAGCTGTTGAAAACCAGAAGGGACACCGCCACTCTAGATAACCTCCGGGCTATGTATGGGTCTAGATGTATGTGGAAAAGAGCACTGAAGACTGGATAGCTGCTGTCTTGTTTATAAGGGGTCACACCTTATTGGTCTATAAACAAAAAATGAAGCTGTCTGTAGGGAGGTGATTGGTTTAGGCGCGCTTGAAAAGATGTTTCAGACTGGAGGATGCCCAATAAGACAGTGTGTGCTCGCTTGCTGGGACTGAATCCGTCTGGAATTTTTATATATCTGCTAAACGCCATCTAGTTAGACACAATTATTATGTGGAGTTTTGCAGACATTAATAAGCTATATTGTTAATAGTGTCTCAAACTGTGAATGATAGAATTAACAACTAATGGCAATAGAGTAAATTATTGTTGATCTAAACACTCACCGCCGCGGCCCGGGGGTACGTAACCCGCCCAGGGCCTCTGAAGTTCTGTCACTCCACTCATATGTTCTAGGGCAGGGGTACTCAAATGGCGGACCGCGGTCCGAATCCGGACCGCAGACGCCATTTGTCCGGACCGCTGCCCAGGGCTGGTGTAGTGTCAAGCAGGGCCGGATTAACGTAGGGGCAGATGGAGCTGCCGCTCCAGGCCCCTACGTTAAGACAGGCCCAGCAGCCTGCAAACGCGGCCCGCATAGGCCGCGCCCGCGGCCGCCTGGTCTGCCACTGCAGTGTTCCCCCTAAGGTGCGCGGCCGCGCAGCCCCATCTGCCGTCCGCGCACAGGAAGCCCCCCCTGTCCCGCCCCTTTAAGAAATGTCCCGGCTGCTGCTGGCTCCACGGTGGAGCGGTGTGCCCGGGTAATTTGCTGTGCGGCGGCATCAGAAGTTCCGGCCAGCAGAGGTGCATTGTGGAGGCAGAGGGAGGCCCAATCACGGCTGGGCCAATGATGGAGGAGTGGGCGGGGCATAATTACGCTGTGGCCGGGCAGCGGGCTTTTGCTGAAGAGGATGGCTCATGGCTGGAAAGGAATGAGTACAATAAGGTAAAGGCTCCCGCTGCCCGCAGCGCTGTCACTAGCCCGGCGGGACTTTTATTTAATCACGTCAGGCTCAGGCTGTCCGGGAGCTGATTGACCTCTGCCTCCCCCCTCCCCTCCCCTGACTGTCAGTTCCACATAACTGCACAGGGGAGGGGGCTTGCAGAGTGAGGCTGTTCTCGCTTCCCCCTCTCCTCCCCCACGCTGCGATCATCAGTGTAATGGACTGGCAGGACACAACAATAAAGGAGAGAAAAGGCAAGTCCCAGTGTCCCACCCGTGATGAATTAGCTGTGGCCAGTCTGCCTCATTCACTTCTATGCTGTGTTTCCTTTCCATTCTCTGTCTTTTTCTCCCTCTCTCACTTCTTTATCACTGTCCTTTTTCTTTCTCCCTTACATCCCCATCTCTATCTCTCTCTTTCTCCCTGCTTTCCTTTTTTTGTCCTCTCTTGCTGCTTTTATTTATCCATTCCTTCCTTCTTTTTCTCTTCCTCTATCTTTCTCCCTCCGCACCTTTCTCACTGTGTTCTCTTTCTTTTTTTCTCCCTTCTTCCCTGTCTCTCTCTCTTTCTCTCTCTCCACCACGCTTTATTCTACCTCTTTCTCAACTTTCATTCTCTCTTTATCTTTTGTGCTCTTTCCTTCATCCTTTCCCTCACTCCTTCCTTTCACCCTTCCCTACCCTCTCTCCCCTCCTTCCTGCATTTCCTCTCTCTTTTTTCTTCCCCCACTCCTCCCTTCCCCCTCTCGTTTCCTTACCTTTTCTTTCCTCCTTACATTCCATCTACATTTCCACCTCACTCTTGCTTTCTCCCACACTCCCATACTGCCTTCTTCCTTCCTTTTGTTCTTTCACTCCCCTTCCTCTTTCTTATTCCCTGTTCTGGCTCTTCTCTCTCTCCCTTTCTTCAGTTCTCACTTCCTTGCCTTCCCTCCCTGTTTCTTTTCTTACTCCATTCCTCCTCCCCCTGGCCCGGGGGGAGGAGGCCATTACCCGGGACCAGTTCATCGAGCTGCTGGAGAACCGGGCCAGTGGCCGAGAAAGTGCAAGGAGGTGAGATTCCTGTCCCCCATTTACTTCCTGCTTCTGTCATTTACTTCCTGCTTCTTGTAGAGTGCAAGCTCTTCAGCTAACAACAGCTGACATGCACTCTTACTTACACCCCCCCCCCCCCCCGGACCTTCATCCCACGGCAGACCCTGGTAAGTGGACCTCCACTGAAAGTAGTTGAGTACCCCTGTTCTAGGGCAATCTGGTGACCCTCATGGTTGGTTGCACTTCTGTGTTCCTTAATATCCAGGTTATGCTGGTTGTTCCCAAGATGGATTATTTAGTCATTGAAATGATGATTAGGCTTGTCCAAATGTATGCAACACAATTATATTGGTATACATTAAATAGACAACGCTTAAAAGATCTAATAAAATAAAAAAGATAAAATAATTTATATATGGGAGCTGCTTCGTGTGTCCTTTAAAAAGTTCTCAACCTTGAGTTCTTTTAAGGTCTGTGTGAGTGGTTAAAATCCAGGCTCCGCAAGGTAAAAAATCCCTGTGGTTGAGGAGTGCCTTACAGTGGGTAGGAATCAATGTTCTTTGACTAGCTGCTCCTATGCTCTCGCTGGTTATTATTTCAGAACAGTGAAGTAAGTCAGGATACGTAGAAATGGAAGGTAAGCTGGGTCGGTGCTCCGTGCACTGCCTGTAGACCGACGCGCGTTTTGGCGGTATGCCGTCCTCGGGGTAATACTGAGTCTGCTCTCAGGTCCTCTTTTGATTGGTGGTGGTTGACGTCAGTGGCGTGCGGGGGAAGCCGGGAAGTGTGTCCAAATACCATTCCTCGCTGCGCTCGTGTTTTGATAAGCTGTCAGTTTTCTGTCGTTGCACCTCGGACAAACATATACTAACAATTAAATGTTGTTACGAGCTTGGGGTTATTACTGCCACACTTAGTAGGGATGTGGAGATATAAAAAACAATGTAGCTTTTTTTAGTGCGGTGTGATGGAATCGAGATTGAAATGGGCAAACAAAATAGTGGTTGTAGTAGTGTTAGATAAATGGATGAATGAGGAAGGAAATACCGTAATTAAATAAAGAAATAAGGAAAAAAAGGAAAAAAATTTAAGAAATTAAAATAAATGAAGTAGCAGATAATGATATCTATAAAATGATATGTATAAGAGATTTATAGGTATATTCAAGGTGTGATATTTGTTAAAAAATTATTATAATATTCATAAGAATTTCATGAGAATGAAAGGTATATGTCTCGAATTGAAGGTATATTATTAAATAATTATTAAATAATTAAATAGTTAAACAGTTCCATACATAAGACTATTAAAAATGTTATTATAGAGGGCGTGGCTTGGTGATGGCCGAGTAAGGAAGCTTCTCCCTCTGCTCCGTCCAGCTTACCCAGGAAAAAGCCCTTCCAGAACATCCCAAGTGCCCAGATCCTATCACAAACCTCATGTCGAAGAGGAGGAGATCCAAGGTGGCAGCCGGTGGGTCCAGGACGGGCCGCATCGACGCATTTTTCCAGCCAGGAGCCAGTGAAGCCGGAGGTGGAGGGGACGGCAAGATGGCGGCCGTCCTCACACGAGGAAGACCAGGGGCGGGAGAGCGGCAGAACGAGCAGGCGCCGCCTCACCCGACATGCGGGACGCATAACGAGGACCAGCGGGGAGAGCCCTCGGTGACGCTCCGCCTGACGCAGGCGGGAGGCGGCGCAAACTTGATGACCGGAGCCGGGGCCCGGAGTTGTGAGGAGCCCGGCGGCGGAGAGACAGGGAGGCGGGCTGCCTCCCCGACGTGCACGCAGCCCAGCAGCGGCAGACCAGGTGAGGCGCGGTCGCAGTTTTCCCCCGACCCCGCTGACATGGGAGACGGCCGGCGGGTGGATGAGGAGACGGGGGGGGGGGGGGGGCGAGAGCCTCAGACAGTGTGGCAGCGCTGGGTCACCACTACCCCCGCAGGATCAGCCTTGCGACGGGGAGGAGGGGAGGCCCGCATCTGGAACCCTCGGCCCCCTCAGAAGACAGGCAGCAGACATGGCCCTGGAGGGGGAAATGGACAGCCTGGAGAGGCAGACTGGCCCTCTGCAACAGCCAGCTCCACAGAGGCCACACGAGGCTGGACAGCAGCAGGGGGGCAGACTGAGCAAAAGGGACACCAGCAAACTACCTGGTGGGGTCAATCCCATAAAATTAGGGGGTGCTGGCCCCCATAACCAACATAACGTTTCTGGGTCCCAGGCACAACGCTGCATCGCCACCATAGAGTTGCGGAACACCGTCGGGGAAGGTAGGAGACCGACCCACAGCGATCTCTGCAATGTGCCTGACAAGGGGAACTCTGGGCTGCGCGGCGAGACTCTCCCTCGAGCTGCCACAGACAGGGAACCGCCCTGAGGCGAGCTGAGCGACGGATCCAGCTCCCCGCTGGCTCTGTCGACCTCCCCGCACTGGCCACAGGAATCCCCCCCACACAGCCCCGACTTATACGACCACAGTAACTCAGGGGTGCTGGACCTCGATCAGCACAGTATCAGAGCTCTTATTTCGTCATTACCCACCCGAAAAGACTTTGAAGCCTTCATAAACAGAATGGAGTCCACCCTCCGCAGGGAGGTGGATGAAGTATCGAAGCAAGTGCTAGACGTGGGGACCAGGGTCACGGCCGTAGAGCAAGTGCAGGACTCGGTCCAGCAGCGTCTGTTCTCCATAGAAAGAGCGCACACCGCTTTAGAAAGAGCACAGGAGGAATCAGCGCACCACATAGCTAACATACTTCTCCACCAAGACGACATGGAGAACAGAGGGAGACGAAATAATATCCGCATAAGGGGGCTCCCTGAATCTCCGGAAAACGCCAATCTCTCAGAGACAGTGACCCGTATCTTCAATATGGTCATGGACCGTCCGTTGGGGGAAGCCATCGAACTGGACAGAGTGCATAGGGCTCCGGGCCCCAGGGATCCAGACCAGCGGAGACCCCGAGACATCATTTGCCGCGTGCACTTTTACAAAGTAAAGGAAGAAATAATGAGACTCGCTTGGGTCAAGAAAGGCATCTCTTATGGGGGGTCACAGATCATCCTGTTACCAGATTTGGCACGACGTACGTTACAAATGAGACGGATTCTGAAACCACTCCTAGAATGTGCAAAGCAAGCTGGCGCCACTTACAGGTGGGGTCATCCCTTCCACCTCATCATCCAGCTGCGGGGCCGGAGCTTCACACTCCGTTACCACTCTCAGCTATCGAAGGCGTTTGAGTTCCTGGGATCCCCCGGAGTAGATCTGGAGGACTGGCTCTCCCCCTCGCTGGGCCCCGCCCGAGCACAGGGGATCGGGGGACACGACCCACTACCTCGAAGAAACAGAGGGGGCAGACCCAGAGCGCGCAATGGCGCCAATGACTGGCAATGACCCGGACCCTGTCCGACAGGGCTCCTATGGACCTGATGTACCTGGAAATTAAATTGCTATTTGTTGACCCTCGGTGGTCCTGGGGCCGGCTTGATCGTGGGTATGGGGGGCGCCGCTGAGATACGGGCTGCGCAGAGTTAACCGAGATTTGAGTCCTCCGCTATGAACGGCTAGGCGGAGTGCCCCCTCTGCTCCCTGTCGGCTGGTCTCCGGAACACAGATGGCCTTAGTCGGCGATTGGGTCGCCTTGTGGGACGGCTGCCATAGTTGACAGCGGGACAGGGTCGCTCCAAGGCCCTGAACGTCCCCGAAGCTGAACGTTCCTTTTTGTTGATGTTGCTTTCGGCCCGCTGTCCCTCAGCTGATCAAAATTGCTTGGTTGCTCGGCTGACGGGATGGGGGCATGGCGGGGGCGGGGCTTGGCTCGCGCTGGGCTCCCTCCTCCTGACTGGGTCTCTGGGGTCGGGTCTTCGGACTTGCCCCGCCTGACCCGGTCGGGAGCTGGGACCCCGCGTAGGTGTTGGCCTAACAGCCTCTACAATGCTGATACTGTTTCACATGTTTCCATGCATCATGGTATTCATAATGTTTCCCACGGTTCATACGGTTAACTCAGTTTTCACTGTTTTAAGTATACTGTTTGGTCGCCTTGTTGACAGAGAGTAAGAACAACAGGCGTGGCGCCCTGTCTGCGGCGGGCTCTCCCCCAGGACTGGACCTGTGGAGTGTGGCCCTTGGGGCGACCCCGCCCCGGCAGATGGAGGGCGGCAACCATAATGGGCTTATCCTAACAGTACATCAAGGTTTATGTTGTTTTATATGTTCTGGATATCTAGCATTTTAGCCACTCTGGCACTTAACTGATAAAGTTTAGGAATTATAAGTGTAATGTTCTGATTGTAACGGGCTTATCTCATGGCCTGGGTTTAGATTAGGCCCAGGCCTCAGGATAACCTCTCAGTTCCTGGACGGAGCTCCTTGCATTGGCGGTCACTTTTTCCACTTCCCCCACTACATAGCCTCCTGAGCCCTCCCAATAGGCTTTTGGGATAAGCTTACTTGGAGGGAGCGCGCGAAGCGCCTTTATTCTTAGTACGTCCTCGATTCTTTTCTTCTTAGCTCCTAGCCCTCTCCAGTTCCGCTCCCCATCCCTCCTATTCTTCCCTCCTCCCCCTCTCTACCCTCCCCACTCTTCCCCCTATCCCCCCATACTCTGACACTGCTGAACAGACCATGTCAAGTATCACCATTTGCTCCTACAACACAAAGGGTCTAAATGTCCCCGAAAAATGATCCAAAATCCTCTCTGAGCTCCATAAAAACAGGGTTAAAATAGCCTTGCTGCAAGAAACCCACTTCAAAGAAGGTCACATACCAATAATTCGGGACCGCCACTTCTCCTCTTGGATCCATGCGCCAAACCCAGAAGCAAAGTCGAAGGGGGTATCCATAGCGATACATAAATCCCTTCCCCATAGGATTCTAGACACAAGAATTGATCCTAAAGGCCGATTCATATTCCTGAAATTAACACTGTTCACAAAGATCTACACGGTAGTGAATGTTTACAGCCCCAATCAGGACCCAGCCACTTATTGCTGCGCACTACTAAAACAGCTAGTTAGCTTTGCAGAGGGTATCTTGGTGTGTGGGGGTGATTTCAACTTGCCTCTCAACCTGCTGATTGACACTTCCTCCGGCAGGTCTGGGGTTTCAGCTGCGGGGCTTAAAAAATTGAAGAAACTATTGCAGGAACTGCAATTAGTGGATGCCTGGCGGGCGCTACATAAGAGAGACAAGGATTTCACCTTTTACTCTAACGCCAACAACTCTTACAGCCGCATTGACTACATTTTATTGAGTCATCACGCCATGGCCTGGAACCCAGAGGCGAGTATAGGGAGTATCCTGTGGTCAGACCACGCCCCAATTTTCCTGTCTGTGGATGTGCCCGGGCTGTACCCGAGCAGATGGGATTGGCGTCTAAATGGTAACTTGCTCAAAGATGAGACCTGCTTAGCAGCAATACGAGAGAGTATAGGCCACTTCTTAATAGACCACCGCAGTGACGACACACCCCTCCCTGTGCAGTGGGAAGCGCTTAAATGCGTGATGCGGGGGATCTTTATCCAACACGGTGCGAGGCTCAAACGAGAAAGATCCACCCTAATAGAAAACACAATTAGTCAAATTAGAACCTTGGAGCTTGAGCATAAACAACTGCCCACCAACGAGACGTTGATCAAGCTAGAAAAAGCTAGGGACGACCTTAAGTGCCTGTACAATCAAATATTCCTGCGGCATAGGGATCGGCTTAGGGGGACATTTTATGAGCACGCCAACAAACCGGGCAAGATGTTGGCAAGATCACTACACCCTAGGAACCCTGCCACGTACATCCCCTGTATAAAAACCTGAGGGGACAATGAGACCTCTAACCCAACCGAAATAGCGAAGTCCTTTAGGGACTACTACAGCATTCTTTATAACCTACCGAGGCCCGCGTCAACCGCAGCACGCCTGTCCCCCTCGGAGGTGGTTCGGGCGTACATAGACAGGACACCCCTCCCCAAAATCCCACAGGTGGTCGTGGAGTCCCTTGAGGCTCCTTTTGGAACACAGGAGGTGGAGGAGGCAATACGATGCTCCCCGGTGGGAAAGAGCCCAGGACCCGATGGCTATACCCCAAGGTTCTATAAGGTGCTAGGACCCCTGCTGGTCCCCTTTTTGACCAAAGTTTTCAACTCAGTGGGGCAAGACTCCCCCTTCCCAAGACAGTCATTGGCAGCTACGATCGCGGTTATCCCTAAGCCCGGTAAAGACCCCCTCATATGTAGCAGTTATCGCCCGATCTCCCTAATTAACGTAGACATAAAGTTGTTTGCAAAAATAATAGCCTTGCGCCTCGGGCCAATTGTTCCTGATCTTGTTCATCTGGACCAGGTGGGATTCGTCCCGGGTAGAGAGGCACAGGACAACACGAACAAATTGTTCACACTAATATCCTATGTGCAATCTAAAGGGATCCCAGCTTGCCTTCTCTCTTGTGACGCTGAGAAGGCGTTTGATAGGGTGAGCTGGGACTTTATGCATGCTTCTCTACAACAAATTGGCCTGGGACCGTCCCTCCTTGGCAAAATACTGGCCCTTTACGGAAATCCCTCAGCTTCAGTGAGAACCAACGGTGTGCTGTCATCCCCTTTCCCCATAAGTAACGGGACACGTCAGGGATGCCCACTGTCTCCTCTTTTGTATATTCTATGCATGGAGCATCTGGCCATCGCCATACGAGACAATCCGGACATAAAGGGGATAGAGATAGAGAAAATAAGCAATACAAGCTGTCTTTATATGCCGATGATCTATTGCTCCATCTAACTTCCCCTACCATCTCTTTCCCGTCAGTACTAAAAGAATTCAAACAATTTGGGTTGGTGAGCAACTTTAAAGTAAATTACACGAAATCGGAAGCCCTTAATCTAACACTACCGCTCGGAGAGGTAGACAGACTCAAAACTAATTTCTCCTTTAAATGGCGACTGCTATCAAATACCTCGGGATACAGATCCCAAATGACCTAACTAAGATATACGATTTGAATTATGCCCCGTTGATGAATAAGACGCTGAGCGACCTTAAAAAATATGACAGAAAGTCCAAGCCCCGCATCCGCCACGAAATTCTGTCTCGCAGCAAAGCGAAAGGAGGGGTGGGACTACCTGACTTAAAGCTCTACCACGCAGCAGCGGTCCTCTTGAGGACCCTAGATTGGGCTCACCATACTTCAAGTAAGATGTGGGTCACTGTCAAGAAAGGGTTGTCGCCCATCCCACTGGTCTCTCTCCCTTGGGTGAGACCCCAGCCCAAACGCATTCTTAGAAAATTACCTCTTTTAGCACAGCACTTCTTTACAGTATGGGACAAATTGACCTCAAGATCCCAGCTAGCCCAACGCCCGGGACCTCTGACCCCGATTATCGGGAATCCGGACTTCACGCCCGGGATGGGGGTTTCGTCCTTCCTGGGCTGGCAGGCTGCGTCAGACCCGAGGCTACGACACATCATGGGGGGGCGGGCCTGCCAACACTGGAAGAGATTAGAGCACAATGCCCCGGGGTACGCGTGTCATGGTTCCTTTATAGACAGCTAGCTCACTACGTATCCTCCCATCGCCTGAGTGGTGCGAGGGATTGCCCATTGTCCGAGCTGGAACGGCTTCTCTCCTCTGTGACGCCCATACCCCATGCCCTCTCCGTACTGTACCATACTCTATTGAATAGTATGCATCCGGATCCTCCGGGGTACGTGACCAGATGGGAAAAAGAGTTGGATAGGTCCTTCTCTGAGGAGGACCTTGACAAAATATTTAGCTTGACGCATAAATCAGCACTGGAGGGGGCGGCACAGGAGAGAGGCTTCAAGATCATATCAAGATGGTACAGATGCCCGTCCGACATCAATAAGTACGCACCCCAGACTTCAAGTAGTTGCTGGCGGTGCCTGGTAGAGGAGGGGACCATGACCCATATCTGGTGGGGGTGCCCGGCCATCACCTCCTTTTGGGATAAGGTTCTTAGCATATACGCAGAGACGACGGGCATCATTGTGAACAACTCACCCCAATTAACCCTCCTCTCCTTAGTGGAGGACTCTATATCGCAATACAAAAAAGGCCTGCTCAGGCACTTCCTAACGGCACCGCGGGCTGTAATACCCAGACATTGGAAGACCCGTGAAGCCCCCCCCCTAGCAGAATGGGTCGTGGAGCTGGAGCGTATTAGACGTATGGAAGAGCTCATCCTTAGCGATAAGGGTCTGGCAGAAAAGTACACCACGACTTGGGCTTGCTGGATTGACCTTCGAGACTCAGACCGTTTCCAGACAATAATCCAGGGACCCCGGTGGCAGAGACAATCATTCGACCATATCTTGGCAATCACGAGGCTGGATCTTAGTGGCAAAACGGAAGTTATATATTTGGTTCAGCCGAGGATACTTCCTTCCCCCCTCCTCCCTTCCCCTTCTTCCACTCCCTCTTCTACCTTCCTCACTTCCCTTCTAACTTCTCTTCTCCTCTCTTCCTCACCCTTCTCTCTCCCATGTCTATGGGTAGTCTTTCACTATTCTGTCTTGCGTTCTGATTTCTGCTGTACTTAGTTACATCCTCTTTGATAAACTGAAACAGCGCGTAGGCAGTAATTAGCTACGCAGACATAAATGAAACGCTGTGACAATGGATGGAGCTGATGTAATATTTAATTGAAAGATGTAACGTTGTTTTCCTTTGTTTTTTTTCTTTTTGTTATTTCTTCCGGTTTGTTGTATGACACCCTGCGTGTGTCTATGTTCCTTCTTTTATTCAATCTTCTTCAATAAAAACAGATTAAACTAAAAATGTTATTATAATATTTATGATAATAAAAGGTGTGTGTCTCAAATTGAAGATATATTATGAAATAATTAAATAGTTAAATAATTCAGTCATTAAGAATATTAAAAATATTACTGATTTTGTATTTCTAAGAAATTATGCTTATTTGAGTAATAGAGAAGTATATGTCTGGAATGCAAATAATAAAAATGAATAAATAAATAAATATTAGACAATAGAAATTGGATGTTGGGAAATAAAAAATGTAAAAAATAAATAATATAATGATGGTAAGTATTATATCCAAAAGGGGTATGTGTGAATAGTGATAGGTTGAAGGGGAATTGTTTGTTCAAAAACGGTGTGTGTAATTGGTGGTAGAGAGCATAATGGTTAGTTACCGTATTTTTCGCCCTATAAGACGCACCTGCCCATAAGACGCACCTAGGATTTGGGGGAAGAAAATAAGAAAAAAAAAAATTTAAACCAAAAACGCACCATTACAGACATTGTGGCATTCCCCTATCCAATTCCCATAGGCAGTGTGGGATGCCCCTATTCCATAGACAGTGTAGCATGCCCCCATCCCATTCCCCGTATATCCAGTGTGGCATCCCCCCTCCCATTCCCGATATACCCATTGGCTGTGTGGCATCCCCCTCTCTCCCCATTAGTATAGGCTGTGTGGCATCCCTCTCCCCACATTCCCATAGGCTGTGTGGCATCCCCCTCCCCCCATTAGTATAGGCTGTGTGGCATCCCTCTCCCCCCATTCCCATAGGCTGTGTGGCTTCCCCCCTCCCCCCATTAGTATAGGCTGTGTGGCATTCCCCTCTCCACATTAGCATGGGCTGTGTGGCATCCCCCTCCCCCATTATTATAGGCTGTGTGGCCACCCCCTCCCCCATTCCCATAGGCTGTGTGGCATCCCCCTCCCCCCATTCCCATAGGCTGTGTGGCATCCCCATTCCCATAGGCTGTGTGGCATCCCCCTCCCCCCATTCCCATAGGCTGTGTGGCATCCCCCTCCCCCCATTCCCATAGGCTGTGTGGCATCCCCCTCCCCCCATTCCCATAGGCTGTGTGGCATCCCCCTCCCCCCATTCCCATAGGCTGTGTGGCATCCCCCTCCCACCATTCCCATAGGCTGTGTGGCATCCCCCATTCCCATAGGCTGTGTGACATCCCCCTCCAACCATTCCCATAGGCTGTGTGACATCCCCCTCCCCCCATTCCCATAGGCTGTGTGGCATACCCCTCCCCCCATTCCCAAAGGCTGTGTGGCATCCCCATCCCCCCATTCCCATAGGCTGTGTGGCATCCCCCTACCCCCATTCCCATAGGCTGTGTGGCATACCCCTCCCCCAATTCCCAAAGGCTGTGTGGCATCCCCCTCCCCCCATTCCCATAGGCTGTGTGGCATCCCCCTCCCCCCATTCCCATAGGCTGTGTGACATCCCCCTCCCCCGATTCCCATAGGCTGTGTGGCATCCCCCTCTCCCCCCATTCCCAAAGGCTGTGTGGCATCCCCCTCCCCCCATTCCCATAGGCTGTGTGGCATCCCCATTCCCAAAGGCTGTGTGGCATCCCCCTCCCCCCATTCCCAAAGGCTGTGTGGCATCCCCATCCCCCCATTCCCATAGGCTGTGTGGCATCCCCCTACCCCCATTCCCATAGGCTGTGTGGCATACCCCTCCCCCAATTCCCAAAGGCTGTGTGGCATCCCCATCCCCCCATTCCCATAGGCTGTGTGGCATCCCCCTCCCCCTATTCCCATAGGCTGTGTGACATCCCCCTCCCCCCATTCCCATAGGCTGTGTGGCATCCCCCTCTCCCCCCATTCCCAAAGGCTGTGTGGCATCCCCATCCCCCCATTCCCATAGGCTGTGTGGCATCCCCCTCCCCCCATTCCCAAAGGCTGTGTGGCATCCCCCTCCCCCCATTCCCATAGGCTGTGTGGCATACCCCTCCCCCCATTCCCAAAGGCTGTGTGGCATCCCCATCCCCCCATTCCCCTAGGCAGTGTGGCCCCTCTCCCCCCATTCCCACCCCCTCCCCCCATTAGTATAGGCAGGCGCCATATTAAAAAAAAAAAAGTTAAACTCACCTGTCCGCTGACACCGCTGCGCTGAGCGGCCGGCTCCGTGAATGGGGTGGGCGTGGCCTGCGCCGCAGTGTCGACGCAGGCCACGCCCACCCCATTCATGAGCTGGCTCTGTCCCGGCCCCGCCACTGCGATCGCTGTCCTTTCAGGCAGCGATGACAGCGGCGGGGCCAGAGACAGAGCCCCTGCCACTCCTCCATCTGCTGTTGTTCTGGGCACATGCAAGCACGAAGGTCCGGGCAGCGGGTGGGCGTGGCCTGCGCCGGTGCAGGCCATGCCCACCCACTGCCGGGACCTTCGTGCTCGCGTGTGCTCTGAGCCCGGCAGCAGATGGAGGAGCGGCAGGGGCTCTGTCTCTGGCCCCGCCGCTGTCATCGCTGCCTGAAAAGACAGCGATCGCAGCGGCGGGGCCGGGACAGAGCCCCCGCCGCTCCTCTGGCCTCTCGCAGTGTGGCAGACAACGCGGGAGCGCCGGGGACGGGTGAGTTTTTTTTTTTTTTTTTTACATTCGCCCGATAAGGCGCACTGACATTTTTCCCCCACTTTTGGGGAAAAATAAGTGCGTCTTATAGGGCGAAAAATACGGTATTTTGTAGAAAACAATTGAGGTCTATTTCAATGTTTAATCCCGCTGGGGAGGTAGAATTCATTTCAAATATCCAGTATGTTTCTACTTCTAGGTTTGATCCTCTCCAGTTATTGGTGATCTTCTCGATGATCCAAAATTTGAGAAGTCTGGGATCCATATTGTATTTTGCCTTAAAATGGGCTGATACACTGTGTGTATCTAGGCCTTTTGTAATATTTTTGATGTGTTCCGCTATTCGAATTTTAAATTGCCTTTTTGTGTGCCCGACATAAAGTAAGTCACAAGGACATTGTAGACAGTATACTACTCCTTTGGTATTGCACGATGTTGTCCCCTTGATTTTATATTCCTTTCCAGTTTTTGGATCTGTGAAGGATGTTTGGTGGATGGGGTTGGAGGTATACTTTAAGGATGCTCTACAGGCTTTACAGTCTCTACATTTGGTGAATTTTCCATCTTGTTTTGTTGTGCTGGTGGGTGGACTGTTGAAGCTTTTCACTGGGTGTTGTGACAATGTTTGGGGCTTTCTATAGATAAAATTAGGTTGGGTTGGAATAACATTTCTTAAAGTGGAATCTGCTTGAAGAATGTTCCAGTGTTTTCTGATGATACTTTCTATTCCTTTGTGATCTCTGCTGTAACCAGTGTTGAATGGAATTTTCAGGCCTTCGTTTTGATTAAGGTGTGTCTTGATATTGGTGGTTGTGTTTGAGTCGGGTGCTTGCTGTGATCGCCCCCCCCCCCCCTCTCCCCAGGCTCTCTTCTTCAAACACCCGAGCAGACTTGCACCAGAGATCGCCGGGGGACACAGGATCGGAGGTGAGTAAAGTTAAAAAAAAAAAAAATAATAAAGATCATTTTTTTTACTTATGTGTCTGTCTTTTTTTTTTTACCTTTAACCCCTTGTGGACTGGTAAGGGGTCCATGAGACCCCTTCCTTATACCAGTTCACAAGGCTGGGGGCTGGCAAGTCACCCGCCGCAGCGGGAGACTTGTCATTACCCCCGGCACCCCCATTACCTGCCTCCCCAAAGCCAAGGGGGGGGGGGCAGAAGAGCCCGGGCCCACATAGGCTATGTGGGCTCGTAGGCTGCAGGGTGGGGGGGCCACAAAAGCTGGCCCCCCCACCCTGTTCCTCAAGCCCCCATAGCTGGTCCCGGGCTGGTTACTTTGGGTAAGGGGGACCCCATGTAAATTTTTTTTGGATTTTTAAATCCCCCCCAAAAAATGGGGCCCCCCATGTCATTTTTTTTAATTAACCCTTTGTGTTCTGTCATCCAGCAGCTATATAAGGCTTCCAGCAGGTGAGCAGAAGCCAGTGATCGCCGAGGGACACAGTGCTCCAGGATGGATGGGAGGTAAGTATAAAAAAAAAAAAATAATAAAATAATTTTTTCTCTTTGTGTGTGTCTGTGTTTTTTTTACATTTAACCCCTTGTGAACTGGTAAGGGGTCCAAGACCCCTATACCAATTAACAAGGCTGGGGGGGGGGTGGCAAGTCACCTGTGACTAGCGGGGGACTTGCCATTAACCCCCGGCACCCCCATTACCTGCCTCCCCAAAGCCCAGGGGGGGCAGAAGAGCCCGGGCCCATGAGCTATGCGGGCTTGTAGCCTGCAGGGCCAGGGGCCACAAAAGCTGGCCCCTGTGCCCTGTTTCTACAAGCCCTGCATAGCTGGTCCCGGGCTGGTTACTTTGGGTAAGGGGGACCCCATGTCAATTTTTGGTTTTTTTTTAAGGGTTTTTAACCCTTAAAAATCCCCCCCAAAAAATGCCCCCCCCCCCGGGAAGGGGGACCCTATGCAATTGTTTTTCTCGATTTAACCCTTTGTAGTGTGGATGGTAGTTGTATTTTATTTGTAAATGTTATAAAGTACTTGTTTCAGTTAGGGGGGTCTCCTGGGCAGGAATGGGGGGCTATCGATAAATATGTGGTACCGTTCTAATCGGTAGAAATGGGGCTTTCAAAAATTTTAAACCAAAAACGCACCATTACAGACATTGTGGCATTCCCCTATCCAATTCCCATAGGCAGTGTGGGATGCCCCTATTCCATAGACAGTGTAGCATGCCCCCATCCCATTCCCCGTATATCCAGTGTGGCATCCCCCCTCCCATTCCCGATATACCCATTGGCTGTGTGGCATCCCCCTCTCTCCCCATTAGTATAGGCTGTGTGGCATCCCTCTCCCCACATTCCCATAGGCTGTGTGGCATCCCCCTCCCCCCATTAGTATAGGCTGTGTGGCATCCCTCTCCCCCCATTCCCATAGGCTGTGTGGCTTTCCCCCTCCCCCCATTAGTATAGGCTGTGTGGCATCCCCCTCTCCACATTAGCATGGGCTATGTGGCATCCCCCTCCCCCATTATTATAGGCTGTGTGGCCACCCCCTCCCCCATTCCCATAGGCTGTGTGGCATCCCCCTCCCCCCATTCCCATAGGCTGTGTGGCATCCCCATTCCCATAGGCTGTGTGGCATCCCCCTCCCCCCATTCCCATAGGCTGTGTGGCATCCCCCTCCCCCCATTCCCATAGGCTGTGTGGCATCCCCCTCCCCCCATTCCCATAGGCTGTGTGGCATCCCCCTCCCCCCATTCCCATAGGCTGTGTGGCATCCCCCTCCCACCATTCCCATAGGCTGTGTGGCATCCCCCATTCCCATAGGCTGTGTGACATCCCCCTCCAACCATTCCCATAGGCTGTGTGACATCCCCCTCCCCCCATTCCCATAGGCTGTGTGGCATACCCCTCCCCCCATTCCCAAAGGCTGTGTGGCATCCCCATCCCCCCATTCCCATAGGCTGTGTGGCATCCCCCTACCCCCATTCCCATAGGCTGTGTGGCATACCCCTCCCCCAATTCCCAAAGGCTGTGTGGCATCCCCATCCCCCCATTCCCATAGGCTGTGTGGCATCCCCCTCCCCCCATTCCCATAGGCTGTGTGACATCCCCCTCCCCCGATTCCCATAGGCTGTGTGGCATCCCCCTCTCCCCCCATTCCCAAAGGCTGTGTGGCATCCCCCTCCCCCCATTCCCATAGGCTGTGTGGCATCCCCATTCCCAAAGGCTGTGTGGCATCCCCCTCCCCCCATTCCCAAAGGCTGTGTGGCATCCCCATCCCCCCATTCCCATAGGCTGTGTGGCATCCCCCTACCCCCATTCCCATAGGCTGTGTGGCATACCCCTCCCCCAATTCCCAAAGGCTGTGTGGCATCCCCATCCCCCCATTCCCATAGGCTGTGTGGCATCCCCCTCCCCCCTACTTGTTTCAGTTAGGGGGGTCTCCTGGGCAGGAATGGGGGGCTATCGATAAATATGTGGTACCGTTCTAATCGGTAGAAATGGGGCTTTCAAAAATTTTAAACCAAAAACGCACCATTACAGACATTGTGGCATTCCCCTATCCAATTCCCATAGGCAGTGTGGGATGCCCCTATTCCATAGACAGTGTAGCATGCCCCCATCCCATTCCCCGTATATCCAGTGTGGCATCCCCCCTCCCATTCCCGATATACCCATTGGCTGTGTGGCATCCCCCTCTCTCCCCATTAGTATAGGCTGTGTGGCATCCCCATCCCCCCATTCCCATAGGCTGTGTGGCATCCCCCTACCCCCATTCCCATAGGCTGTGTGGCATACCCCTCCCCCAATTCCCAAAGGCTGTGTGGCATCCCCATCCCCCCATTCCCATAGGCTGTGTGGCATCCCCCTCCCCCCATTCCCATAGGCTGTGTGACATCCCCCTCCCCCGATTCCCATAGGCTGTGTGGCATCCCCCTCTCCCCCCATTCCCAAAGGCTGTGTGGCATCCCCCTCCCCCCATTCCCATAGGCTGTGTGGCATCCCCATTCCCAAAGGCTGTGTGGCATCCCCCTCCCCCCATTCCCAAAGGCTGTGTGGCATCCCCATCCCCCCATTCCCATAGGCTGTGTGGCATCCCCCTACCCCCATTCCCATAGGCTGTGTGGCATACCCCTCCCCCAATTCCCAAAGGCTGTGTGGCATCCCCATCCCCCCATTCCCATAGGCTGTGTGGCATCCCCCTCCCCCTATTCCCATAGGCTGTGTGACATCCCCCTCCCCCCATTCCCATAGGCTGTGTGGCATCCCCCTCTCCCCCCATTCCCAAAGGCTGTGTGGCATCCCCATCCCCCCATTCCCATAGGCTGTGTGGCATCCCCCTCCCCCCATTCCCAAAGGCTGTGTGGCATCCCCCTCCCCCCATTCCCATAGGCTGTGTGGCATACCCCTCCCCCCATTCCCAAAGGCTGTGTGGCATCCCCATCCCCCCATTCCCCTAGGCAGTGTGGCCCCTCTCCCCCCATTCCCACCCCCTCCCCCCATTAGTATAGGCAGGCGCCATATTAAAAAAAAAAAAGTTAAACTCACCTGTCCGCTGACACCGCTGCGCTGAGCGGCCGGCTCCGTGAATGGGGTGGGCGTGGCCTGCGCCGCAGTGTCGACGCAGGCCACGCCCACCCCATTCATGAGCTGGCTCTGTCCCGGCCCCGCCACTGCGATCGCTGTCCTTTCAGGCAGCGATGACAGCGGCGGGGCCAGAGACAGAGCCCCTGCCACTCCTCCATCTGCTGTTGTTCTGGGCACATGCAAGCACGAAGGTCCGGGCAGCGGGTGGGCGTGGCCTGCGCCGGTGCAGGCCACGCCCACCCACTGCCGGGACCTTCGTGCTCGCGTGTGCTCTGAGCCCGGCAGCAGATGGAGGAGCGGCAGGGGCTCTGTCTCTGGCCCCGCCGCTGTCATCGCTGCCTGAAAAGACAGCGATCGCAGCGGCGGGGCCGGGACAGAGCCCCCGCCGCTCCTCTGGCCTCTCGCAGTGTGGCAGACAACGCGGGAGCGCCGGGGACGGGTAAGTTTTTTTTTTTTTTTTCGTTTTTTTTTTTTTTTTTTTTTTTACATTCGCCCGATAAGGCGCACTGACATTTTTCCCCCACTTTTGGGGAAAAATAAGTGCGTCTTATAGGGCGAAAAATACGGTATTTTGTAGAAAACAATTGAGGTCTATTTCAATGTTTAATCCCGCTGGGGAGGTAGAATTCATTTCAAATATCCAGTATGTTTCTACTTCTAGGTTTGATCCTCTCCAGTTATTGGTGATCTTCTCGATGATCCAAAATTTGAGAAGTCTGGGATCCATATTGTATTTTGCCTTAAAATGGGCTGATACACTGTGTGTATCTAGGCCTTTTGTAATATTTTTGATGTGTTCCGCTATTCGAATTTTAAATTGCCTTTTTGTGTGCCCGACATAAAGTAAGTCACAAGGACATTGTAGACAGTATACTACTCCTTTGGTATTGCACGATGTTGTCCCCTTGATTTTATATTCCTTTCCAGTTTTTGGATCTGTGAAGGATGTTTGGTGGATGGGGTTGGAGGTATACTTTAAGGATGCTCTACAGGCTTTACAGTCTCTACATTTGGTGAATTTTCCATCTTGTTTTGTTGTGCTGGTGGGTGGACTGTTGAAGCTTTTCACTGGGTGTTGTGACAATGTTTGGGGCTTTCTATAGATAAAATTAGGTTGGGTTGGAATAACATTTCTTAAAGTGGAATCTGCTTGAAGAATGTTCCAGTGTTTTCTGATGATACTTTCTATTCCTTTGTGATCTCTGCTGTAACCAGTGTTGAATGGAATTTTCAGGCCTTCGTTTTGATTAAGGTGTGTCTTGATATTGGTGGTTGTGTTTGAGTCGGGTGCTTGCTGTGATCGCCCCCCCCCCCCCCCTCTCCCCAGGCTCTCTTCTTCAAACACCCGAGCAGACTTGCACCAGAGATCGCCGGGGGACACAGGATCGGAGGTGAGTAAAGTTAAAAAAAAAAAAAATAATAAAGATCATTTTCTTTACTTATGTGTCTGTCTTTTTTTTTTTACTTTGGGTAAGGGGGACCCCATGTAAATTTTTTTTGGATTTTTAAATCCCCCCCAAAAAATGGGGCCCCCCATGTCATTTTTTTTAATTAACCTTTTGTGTTCTGTCATCCAGCAGCTATATAAGGCTTCCAGCAGGTGAGCAGAAGCCAGTGATCGCCGAGGGACACAGTGCTCCAGGATGGATGGGAGGTAAGTATAAAAAAAAAAAAATAATAAAATAATAATAATAAAATTTTTTCTCTTTGTGTGTGTCTGTGTTTTTTTTACATTTAACCCCTTGTGAACTGGTAAGGGGTCCAAGACCCCTATACCAGTTAACAAGGCTGGGGGGGGGTGGCAAGTCACCTGTGACTAGCGGGGGACTTGCCATTAACCCCCGGCACCCCCATTACCTGCCTCCCCAAAGCCCAGGGGGGGCAGAAGAGCCCGGGCCCATGGGCTATGCGGGCTTGTAGCCTGCAGGGCCAGGGGCCACAAAAGCTGGCCCCTGTGCCCTGTTTCTACAAGCCCTGCATAGCTGGTCCCGGGCTGGTTACTTTGGGTAAGGGGGACCCCATGTCAATTTTTGGTTTTTTTTTAAGGGTTTTTAACCCTTAAAAATCCCCCCCAAAAAATGCCCCCCCCCCCCGGGAAGGGGGACCCTATGTAATTGTTTTTCTCGATTTAACCCTTTGTAGTGTGGATGGTAGTTGTATTTTATTTGTAAATGTTATAAAGTACTTGTTTCAGTTAGGGGGGTCTCCTGGGCAGGAATGGGGGGCTATCGATAAATATGTGGTACCGTTCTAATCGGTAGAAATGGGGCTTTCACATGCAATATGGTTTTCCTTAATAAAATACATTTTTTATTTAAAATAAAGGAGTCAATTTTCTAAAAAATGTTTTATTTATTTATTTATTTTTTTACTTAATAATATTGTAAAAAGCAAAATAAAATTTACAAACAAGGCATTTCATGTTAAAGCCTAAACTCTGCTGCAAAATATATATATAATTTCCCTGAAAATTCCAGCAAAAATGGCGCAAAACATGGCGCAAAATGGGGAAAAATTACCTGTCAACAGAGGGTGACAAAATCTCAAGTAGGTTAAAAGTAGCTATGCATGTTGGGTATTGTTCTGTTCAGGGGATCTTGCGCTTTCAGACTTAGATTGTTTTTTCTGGTTTGCATATTTATATTTTAGGAAAAGGTGTTTTTTATTCTGCTTTTTTATACATTTTTTTGGGAAACCCTGCGCAACCAAAGAATTCTTTGAGGGATTAATTCCAGAAAGATGAGCCCACTACAACAAGTTGGGTACGCTTAGAAAGCTTAACATTTGTACTTTCAGGTAATATATGGTTTATGAGGGATATTCCAAATATAAAGGGTTGTTTTGGTTGAAAAATCGCAAGTTGCTTGCAGAGCTGAAATTTTCAAGTAAAATCACTGTTACGCACATGCTTTACTTTGGGGTGTTTGGCAACTCTTCCCTTGACAGTAGCAATGCATGTTGGGTATCGTTCTGTTCGGGGGATGTTGCTTTTTCAGATTAAACTTGTTTTTTCTTGTTTGCACATAGTTTTTTTAGGAAAATGTGGCTTTGATTCTACTTTTTTATCCCTTTTTTAGGGAAACTCTTTGCTACCAAAGAATACATTGAAGGATTACTTCCAGAAAATTATGGGCACATCAACAAGCCTGGTACGCCTAGAAAGCTTGAGGTGTGTACTTCCAGGGAATATATAGTTTGTTGGGGGTATTTCAAATGTAAAGGGTTGTTTTTCCAGAAAAACTGCAAAGTGCTCATAGCGCATATCACAGTTGTATTTTATCTGAAAATCTCCTAAAGCGCTATTTCAGTTTGGGGGAGTCTCCTGGGCAGGAAAGGGTGTCTACCTATACATATGTGTTATCGCTGTAACTGGGAGAAATTTCACACACAATAAGATTTTATTGACAAACTTACATTTTTTATTACAAAAAAACACTACAAATTGTAAAAAATTATTATTTTTTATTTTTTTTCACATATTTCACCAAAAAATATTGAGAATACACCTAAAAAATTACAAACAAGACATTTCATGTTAAAGCCCAGACTCTGCTGAAAAAAATATATATATAATTTTCCTGGGAAATCCCTGGAAATCCCTTCAAAAATCACATTTGAACATGGGGAGCGCAAAATAGTGCAAAATGGTCTGGCACAAAGGGTGACAAAAACTCCAGGTAGGCTGGCAGCGAAAAGGTTATAGATGGTTAGATCCAGGAAATTGATTTGTGAGTCACTAACTTCATGTGTGAACTGGATGTTCCAGTCGTTGTTGTTGAGTGAAGAAAGGAAAGATCCTAGTTGTTCCGATGGTCCATCCCAGATGAAAATGCAATCATCAATATATCTTCTATACACCGTGAGTTATTTTGGTTTGGATAAGTTTAGGATATCATGCTCCCATTGTGCTATGAAGAGATTGTCGATGCTAGGGGCAAATTTGCCCCACATGACTCCAATTTTTTGGCGGTAAAAATGACCCTTATACCAGAAGTAGTTGTGCTTTAGAGAGAAATCAAGGCAGTCTATTATGAACTGAATCTGTCGTTGGCGGAGTTGATTGTTGGTCTCTAGTAAGAATCGGACTGCTTCTATATTCTTCTGGAGGGGGATGATAGTATAAAGGGAACTAACATCAGCAGTGCCAAGTGATACCTCTGGTTTATTTTTGAAATGTTTGTTTATGTATGGGTCTAGTTCTCAGCCTGCTTAGATTCAAGCGCCCCTCCAGAAGGCGCAGGGGCCCAAACGTGATACCCTCAGATCCTACCTCCTCCCCTTACTCCTCCTCAGAGGCCAACTCCAGACATTGTAACTATGGATCCCACACCTTCTCAAATTTATCCGGCACCCCCCTTGCTATATAAGCTAGTTTGTACAAGGGAAGTTTTTGATTAATCAGCCTTTTCCAGGCTAGCAAGATGCATTTGCGGGCGTAAAATAGCAGTAGTCTCAGTAAAGCTCCCCTGGTTCTTATTTCCGACAGCTGCTCCACCACTTCTAGGAGGCACAGAGGGACCAATCCCGGAACCCTGAATTCCATTACCTTACCGACAAGCTCCATTACCTCCCCCCAGAAGCGCTCCAACACTTTACAAGACCAGGTCATATGCACCCACGTGGCACTATCCCTCTCACATCTTGGGCATATCTCACTATCCAGTAGGCCCATCCTATGCAGGCGGACAGGCGTCATGTAGGCTTGTTGAATCCATTTACTTTGAATAAATCGATCCCTGGCTTCCACAACAGACGCATGCAAGTTCTCCATTATCTCCTCCAATTCAACGCTGGTTTCAGCGCCTGCCACCTAGCCATAATGTGCTCCCTTGGGGACTTTAGACCTTCCAGAAGACATTTATATAAGGTGGAGGTTGGTTTCAGTAGCTTTGTCGTTCTAATTGCCTCTTCCACTGGGGGAGCCAATATCTGAGAGGCCCCCCACGGAACTGGGCATGAGCATGCCTGAGCTGCAGGTAGCGGAAAAAATCTCTATGGGACAACTGGTACACCTCCCTAATTTGCTCAAAGGATCTACTGGCACCCTCCTTATAATCTGACCCAGAAAATGTACTCCTCTTTTTACCCAGAGCCTTGTATCCTGCAGCAAGCAAAGCTCCTGGAGCATCGGATTGTCCCAAAGGGGGGTGAAGGGTGACCATATTTGCCCCTCAACCATCCTCTCGCCCATTTTCGCCGCCCTTTCCCATATATTGCCAACTGTTCTCATACATGCAGTTGCCTCCCATACCCCCTCATTTCTTTATACACCATGGAAGCCAGCCGCTCCGAGGAACCCACAACAGCCGTTTGAAGGAGGACCACTGGGTTGTCCTGCGGCTGGCTGATCCACCAGTGCGCATACAGGGGTTGTGTCGCATAAAAATATAGCTGCATGTGCCGAACCTCCAACCCTCCATCCGCCACCTGCTCCCTCACTATATGCCTATTCAGCCTCGGCGAGGACTGCCCCCAGATGAAACTAAAGATGATTGTATCTAGCATTTTGAAGTGCGACATAGGAAGTAGCACAGGGGAAGCCTGATAAACATATAGAAGCTTGGGGAGGAAGACCATTTTCAAGATATTGATTCTATCCATGATGGACAAAGGTAGATTCACCCATTGGGTCACACGCTGTTTCAACTTTGCTATCACCAGAGGGCTGCTTGCTTATCATAACTCTCAAGTATTTGAACTGTCAGACCACTTTTAAATGAGACCTAGGGGATATGCTCATGCGGTCGATGTCATCCACCGGCATTAGACTGGATTTGTCCCAATTAATTCTCAACCCCAAGTACCTCCCAAACCTTTCAATTGTATCCAACACTGCTTCCAAAGACCCCCGGCAGTCCGCCAATTATATTAGCGTGTCATCTGCGTAGAGAGATATCTGTTCCTCCACACCCGCAAGCCTCCATCCTGCAATGACGGAGGAGCTCCGAATTACAATCGCTAAGGGTTCAATGGCCAATGCAAAAAGCAGCGGTGACAGCGGGCACCCCTGCCTAGTCTCCCTACTTAGGGAGAATGGATCAGAGTAACATCCATTAACCCACACCCTGGCCGTAGGTCGCTCATACAGCAGTTCAATATAATTAATGTTACTTGCAGGGAGCCCAAATCTGGGCCACACAACCCAGAGGTATTTCCACTCTATTGAATCAAATGCTTTTTCATTACCCAAGGAGATAACCACACGGCCCCCACGATTTTCATGGCTGAACTGGAGGTTAGACATCAATCTACGCAGCTTTATACAGGTGGTACGCCCCGGCATAAAGCCAGACTGATCAGGTCCAACCAACTGAAGTATTACTGTATTTAACAACGTGGTCAAAATTGTAGCCAGTATATTGGTATCTTGATTTAACAGGGAGATGGGCCTATATGACGTGCAGGACTCCGGAGGTTTCCCTTCCTTGTGAATCAAAACAATATGTGCCTCACAGTAGGCGTCCAGAAGGGACTCAACTTCCACTGCCCGGGTCAGTACCTCTAGCAGCCTGAGGGCAATCTAGTCCACCTCCTGTTTGTACCACTCTGCCAGAATAGATACCCCTAGAAAGGTATACACATGACATCGCTCTAAGGAGCAGCTGGGGTGAGGAAAACGCTAGATCGATTCTGGAGAGACACCTGTGCGTGGCTGAGTGACAGGAGTATGCCTTGTCCTCTGAGTGTTTCCACCTCCAGAGTTCCAGCAGGCCCAGCATCTCTGCCCACGTCGCCAGCTGCAGTTTGGGGCCCGCTTTCCTATCAAACCTGTCCAACACAGGATCCATCACCATATTAAAGTCGCCCGCCAGCAAAATCGGATCAGGGGGGAAGGCCACCACTTTTTCCATAATGCGGTCCAGTATATGCATACTAAATGGGGGAGGATATATACTCCCATTATTATTACATCAGTGTCCACCAGTTTGGCATGAAGGATCACAAAGCAACCCTCCGGGTCAACCTGAGCGGAGTATAATACGAATGGGGTGCCCTTTGAGACCAACACGGAGACCCCTCTGGAGTAAGCCGAGAAGCAAGCATGAAAAGAGTGCTGAATCCAGGTGCTCTTTAATGCCAAAGCCCTCTGCCCCACCAGATGAGTCTCCTGAAAAATAACGATATTGGGATTATAACGTTTGATTAATTGAAAGACAGTGGTACATTGAATTTTGTCGTTGAGACCCCGGATATTCCAGGAGAGAATTCTACATTCGGTCATTATGCCTGGTAAAAAAATATCTCACTGGTGACCCTCTATTAACCCTCCTCTCTCCTCCCCCAACTCCACCTCGCCGGCCGAGTCCCAGCATGCACACATCGCTTCCATACACACACGAGGACAAACTAAACAATTAGCAAAACACATAAACCATTTAAATCTAATCGACAATTCCCAAATATGCCGGGACGAGGATCTCCCTGATGAGTTTCTCAACAAACAGTTCCGGGGAGGGTCCCTCGGATTTCTCAGGCAGGATTCTGATATTATTCCTCTGATTCCTATTTTCGGCGTCCTCGGCCCTCTACATCAAAGTAGCCACTTGTCTCCTGAGGGTTGCCAACTCCCCGGCCTGATTAGTCACTCTGTCCTCCGTATCGCCAGTTCTCCTCTCCACCTCACTTGTCCAATCCTGTAACTTGTCCAGATCATGGTGGAAATAGTTAAACTGTTCTTGCAAACTGTAGAATTTTGCGGTTAGTACATTTTGACACGAGGCTATGGCGCCATAATGGCTGCTGTATCAGGATTAGAGGGTTCCATTCCCGACCCACTCGGTGTCTCCATCTCCGTTTGGGTATAGCTGCTGATCAGGGTGGATTTCAGCTTTTTGTTACAACCCATGTATGGGCCCCCACACGCAGGCCCCTGTCAGTCAGGGCGACCCCTCCGGCAGCACTCTCGGGGGTTCCAGCATTTCTCGCGGCAGGCCTGGGTGACCCAGACAGCAAGAGCACCGGCAGCTGCGTCACTGAATTAATGAGGGGGAGACCTGGAAGTGCCTAAGCACCCACGACCTCTGCACTGGTGGAGGGTCCCCTTCTAAGAATGTCCCCGGGAGGGGTGCTCCCAGCGAGCCCACAGCACTGTATAGTCAGCTGCTTTTTTTTTCCCTTTACACTGAGCTCTCTGCCTGCCTCCCCCCCTTCAAAATGGCGCTGTTCACCTCCCCTCACCTCCGCTGCCAGATCCCCATTCCAGTCACCTCCTCGCTGATAAACCAGATCCTGCCCCCTCACTTCGTCTCCAGCACCACCTCATCTCTCTCAGCAGCTGTCTGACTCTTTCAGGAGCCACCTCCCCGGCTGCAGGTAAGCTGCACTTCGCCTCCGCTGACACGTGCGGGGATCTCTGAAGCTCACTCACGCGGTGATCAGGTTGAAGCACCTCTCCCCGGCTCTTCCGCCTCGTCCAAATGCCCGGAGCTCCCAGCTGCAGCATGGTCTCTCCCCGCGTCTTCACAAACTCGGGCGGGGATATGTTCCTCTCCCACTTGCAGGGGGACGCTCTTCAGCAATCCCATTACCACCCTCAAAAATGTAGTAACAAATAATCCTTAATGGAATTTGCACATTATATAGCACAGTCCTATGCACTTTTTGCACTTTATGTATATGATGAATTTTTTGAGGGTGGTAATAAAATTGCGGGTCTGTATGGGATGCCCCATATATTGATTTTTGGGTAATTTTAAATTGTATGTTATGTGTAATCTTTAGTTGAGATTTTCAAAAAGATGAATCCATGAGATACATTTGGGCTGATTGATTGCTTGTGGAGAGGGTACTGCGGTCTGGGGTTAACGCTGTGGTTGCTGGAGCCACAATAGGGGAACATTCTTGTTGTACACTAGCCAATACCTTTTTTTTCCAATTATAGATTTCATCAAGTCTTCTTCTGGACCTGTTTTGTAGGGTTAGCATGCCAGTGGCCCAAGGACCCAAGCTCTCGTTTTACCTTTTTGAATAATATTCCATCGAAACTCTGCAAAAGACACAAGTACAAAATACTGTAGTAAGGTTGCAGGTTGTCATTAAAGGTTGGCTTTTAGTGGGCAACACTAAAGCCAACATGCTAAATATTTGGTGAAACCAGTGTGACTTCCAGTGTGCATTGCAGTGTGGATTACAAGCTGCACCCAGTGAGCTTTTTTAACAATAACATGCAAAAAGTGCAAAAAACATTTCCCCCAAAAAATCATGTGTACCTGTGATGGCACATTTTACAGTTTAGGTAAATTATATTTCCAGTGATATAAGGATATATATCCTGGGGGGGGGGCATTTTTTGGGGGGGATTTTTAAGGGTTAAAAACCCTTAAAAATCCAAAAAAAAAATGACACGGGGCCCCCCTTACCCAAAGTAACCAACCCGGGACCAGCTATGCAGGGCTTGTAGGAACAGGGCGCAGGGGCCAGCTTTTGTGGCCCCTGGCCCTGCAGGCTACAAGCTCGCATAGCCCGTGGCCACGGGCTCTTCTGTCCCCCCCTGGCCTTTGGGGAGGCAGGTAATGGGGGTGCCGGGGGTCAATGGCAAGTCCCCCGCTAGAGCAGGTGACTTGCCATCCCCCCAGCCTTGAGAACTGGTATAGGGGTCTCATGGACCCCTTACCATTTCACAAGGGGTTAAATGTAAAAAAAACACACCACACAGAGAAAAATTATTTTATTATTATTTTTTTTTTAATACTTACTTCCCATCCATACTGGAGCACTCTGTCCCTCGGCAATCACTGGCTTCTGCTCACTTGCTAGAAGCCTTTTATAGCTGCTGGATGACAGAACACAAAGGGTTAATTTAAAAAAAAATGACATAGGGTCCCCCCTCCCATATCAATATCAAAGGTAAGTGTTTCTTTTGTTTTACTTTTTAACTAGTTGTGGGAAATGCCAGGCACATCGTTTCTACGTGCTTGGCACTTAAGGGTAGGAGAAGCAACCACGTAGAAACTACGTGCTTGGCATTTAAAGGGTTATGCTCCATTTATTTCAATTACAGCCATTGTAAAATGGTGGATAGACATGTCCGGACATATCCCCTGGGGCAAGTTATCATGGGAAGGTCACATGCAGCCTGGAAGCCCGGTGACCTCACAGTGCTATATAAACGGCAGCCATCTTGCTTGTGCACATTTCAGCGTTGTATTGCGGCCAGAACGGAGCTTGCTACAGACAGGGAGAGACTAACAGAGAGGCAGGGAGAGACAGGGAGACCCACAGAGTGCCAGGGAGAGCCAGGAAAAATCGGGAAGGATCCAGGCAGGGACATCAGAGAAAGTGACAGGGAAACTTTTTTTTTATTTTCATTTCACTTCATTTGCCAGATCAGTTTTAAATTGCTTTTGTTTGTGCTGTAAAAATTCCTGGCCACTGTGCATCCCATCTTGGCAGTGGCATATTTAACCCTTTAAGTGCCAAGCACATAACACCTACGTTCTGGCTTGGCTGGGCCTTAAGTGCCAAGCCCATAGGTGCTACGTGCTCGACTTTCCCCGCTGCTAGTATAAAAAATAAAAATGAAAAATACTCACCTGACCCCTCGTTGGATCCAGCCGGGTCTCCTCTTTAATTTGGTGCCATCCGATCCCCCGTGGGGGGTCGGATGGCTCCAGGAGAGCCCCCGGAATAGCCCCCCTCCGCTTCGGCAGCAGCAGCTGCTGACTGTAAAAAAAATAAAAAAATAAAAATGACATTTGCTTACCTGTGGTCGCGCTGCTTCCCTCCGGGTCTTCTCTTCACTGGGGGGGGGGGGGGCTCCGATCGCCCCCCCAGCCTCTTCGGTGGCGAGGAGAGGGCAGAAAATGCCCTCTCCCCCCACTTCCTGCATTGCGACTGCTAGCCCCGCCCCCGACATCATTGTGATGTCACCAGCAGCCGGCTTCTTCTGCCCAAGCCCCCGAGACTGAATCAGTCTGCTCGGTGCTTGGAGCAGAGAGCAGAGGGGAGGAGGAGAGGGCTGTGATGGCCCCCCCTCCTCCCCAGGCTCTCTCTTCCAAACAGCGAGCAGACTGTCAGCGGAGATCGCCGGGGGACACAGGATCGGAGGTGAGTAAAGTAAAAAAAAAAAAATAATAAAGATCATTTTTTGTACGTGTCTGTGTTTTTTTTATTCCACATTTAACCCCTTGTGAACTGCTAAGGGGTCCATGTGACCCCTTATACCAGTTCACAAGGCTGGGGGGGGGTGGCAAGTCACCTACCCTAGCTGGGGACTTGCTATTAACCCCCGGCACCCCCATTACCTGCCTCCCCAAAGCCCAGGGGGGGGCAGAAGAGCCCGGGCCCACATAGGCTATGTGGGCTCGTAGGCTGCAGGGTGGGGGGGGCACAAAAGCTGGCCCCCCCACTCTGTGCCTACAAGCCCCCATAGCTGGTCCCGGGCTGGTTACTTTGGGTAAGGGGGGCCCCACGTCATTTTTTGGGGGGATTTTTAAGGGTTTTTAACCCTTAAAATCCAAAAAAAATGGGGTCCCCCCCCCGGGAAGGGGAACCCTATGTCATTTTTTTTTTAATTAACCCTTTGTGTTCTGTCATCCAGCAGCTATAAAAGGCTTCCAGCAGGTGAGTAGAAGCCAGTGATCGCCGAGGGACACAGTGCTCCAGGATGGATGGGAGGTAAGTATTAAAAAAAAAAAAAAAATAATAAAATAATTTTTTCTCTTTGTGTGTGTCTGTGTTTTTTTTTTTACATTTAACCCCTTGTGAACTGGTAAGGGGTCCATGACCCCTATACCAGTTCACAAGGCTGGGGGAGGTGGCAAGTCACCTGTGACTAGCGGGTGACTTGTCATTAACCCCCGGCACCCCCATTACCTGCCTCCCCAAAGCCCAGGGGGGGGGGCAGAAGAGCCCGGGCCCACGGGCTATGCGGGCTTTTAGCCTGCAGGGCCAGGGGCCACAAAAGCTGGCCCCTGTGCCCTGTTTCTACAAGCCCTGCATAGCTGGTCCCGGGCTGGTTACTTTGGGTAAGGGGGAGCCCATGTCAATTTTTTTTTTGGATTTATAAGGGTTTTTAACCCTTAAAAATCCCCCCCAAATATGGGGTCCCCCCCAGGGAGGGGGGACCCTATGTCATTTTTTTTCCTCGATTTAACCCTTTGTAGTGTGGATGGTAGTTGTATTTATTTGTTATAGATTACTTGTTTCAGTCAGGGGGGTCTCCTGGGCAGGAACGGGGGGCTACCGATAAATATGTGGTACCGTTCTAATCGGTAGAAATGGGGCTTTCACGTGCAATATGGTTTTCCCTAATAAAATACATTTTTTATTTAAAATAAAGGAGTCAATTTTCTAAAAATGTTTTTATTTATTTATTTATTTATTTATTTATTTTTTACTTAATAATATTGTAAAAAACAAAATAAAATTTACAAACAAGACATTTCATGTTAAAGCCTAAACTCTGCTCCAAAAAATATAAATATAATTTTCCTGAAAATTACAGCAAAAATGGCGCAAAAATGGCGCAAAATTGGGAAAAATGACCTGTCAACAGAGGGTGACAAAATCTCAAGTAGGCTGGCAATTAAAAGGGTTAATAGTACCTCTGCATGTTGGGTATTGTTCTGTTCGGGGGACCTTGCGCTTTCAGACTTAGCTTGTTTTTTCTGGTTTGCATATTTATATTTTAGGAAAAGGTGTTTTTTATTCAGCTTTTTTATACATTTTTAAGGGAAACCCTGCGCAACCAAAGAATTCTTTGAGGAATTAATTCCAGAAAGATGAGCCCACTACAACAAGCTGGGTACGCTTAGTAAGCTTAACAAGTGTACTTTCAGGGAATATATGGTTTATGGGGAATATTCCAAACGTAAAGGGTTGTTTTGGTTGAAAAATCGCAAGGTGCGCACTTTGTCTGCAGAGCTGAAATTTTCAAGTAAAATTACCGTTACGCACATGCTTTACTTTGGGGTGTTTGGCAACTCTTCCCTTGACAGAACCTATGCATGTTGGGTGTTGTTCTGTTCGGGGAATGTTGCTTTTTCAGATTAAACTTGTTTTTTCTTGTTTGTATATAGCTTTTTTAGGAAAATGTGGCTTTGATTCTGCTTTTTTATCCTTTTTTTTGGGAAACTCTTTGCAACCAAAGAATACATTGAGGAATTACTTCCAGAAAACTATGGGCACATCAACATGCTTGGTACACCT
Source organism: Gastrophryne carolinensis (assembly GCA_027917425.1). Lineage (NCBI taxonomy): Eukaryota > Metazoa > Chordata > Amphibia > Anura > Microhylidae > Gastrophryne > Gastrophryne carolinensis. Next base: position 116,038,556 of record CM051243.1, read on the forward strand.
AGAAAGCTTGAGGTGTGTACTTCCAGAGAATATATAGTTTGTTGGGGGTATTTCAAATGTAAAGGGTTGTTTTTCTGGTAAAACTGCAAGGTGCGCATAGCACATATCACAGTTGTATTTTTTCTGAAAATCCCCTAAAGCGCTATTTCAGTTTGGGGGAGTCTCCTGGGCAGGAAAGGGTGTCTACCTATACATATGTGGTATCGCTGTAACCGGGGGAAATTGGGATTTCACACGCAATAAGATTTTATTGACAAACTTACATTTTTTATTACAAAAAACACTACAAATTGTAAAAAATTATTCTTTTTTATTTTTTTTCACATATTTCACCCAAAAATATTGAGAATACACCTAAAAATTACAAACAAGACATTTCATGTTAAAGCCCAGACTCTGCTGAAAAAAACAATATATCATTTTCCTGGGAAATCCCTGGAAAATCTTTCAAAAATGACAGTTGAACATGTGTAGCGCAAAATAGTGAAACATGGTCTGTCAACAGGGAGTGGCAAATGCTGCAGGTAGGCTGGCACTGAAAGGGTTAATCCTATCTGTTACACACAAGCATTTCTTATAACTCGATTAGTTTTAATTTTTTTTGTGTCTGCTGTAAAAACCCCAGCATGGGCATCCCATTTCAGCACATTTTACCCTATCTGTTACACTAAGCAGCTTTTAAAGGCTATTTCTCATAAATATATTGCAGTTTGAATTGTTTTTGTGTGTGCTGTAAAAACCCCAGCCCACATGAGCATCCAAAACCAGCACATTTGACCCTATCTGTTACACTAAAGCAGCTTTTAAAGGCTATTTCTCATAAATATATTGCAGTTTGAATTGTTTTTGTGTGTGCTGTAAAAACACCAGCCCACATGGGCATCCCAAACCAGCACATTTGACCCTATCTGTTACACTAAAGCAGCTTTTAAAGGCTATTTCTCATAAATATATTGCAGTTTGAATTGTTTTTGTGTGTGCTGTAAAAACACCAGGCCTCAGGGTATCCCAAACCTGCACATTTGACCCTATCTGTTACACTAAAGCAGCTTTTAAAGGCTATTTCTCATAAATATATCGCAGTTTGAATTGTTTTTGTGTGCTGTAAAAACACCAGGCCGCAGGGTATCCCAAACCTGCACATTTGACCCTATCTGTTACACTAAAGCAGCTTTTAAAGGCTATTTCTCATAAATATATTGCAGTTTGAATTGTTTTTGTGTGTGGTGTAAAAACACCAGGCCTCAGGGTATCCCAAACCTGCACATTTGACCCTATCTGTTACACTAAAGCAGCTTTAAAGGCTATTTCTCATAAATATATTGCAGTTTGAATTGTTTTTGTGTGTGCTGTAAAAACACCAGGCCACAGGGTATTTCAAACCAGCACATTTGACCCTATCTGTTACACTAAAGCAGCTTTTAACCCTTTCAGTGCCAAGCCCGTAGTTTCTACGTGCTTGCTTCCACTCCACTTAAGTGCCAAGCCCGTAGAAACTACGGGCTTGGCATTCACCCCAAACAGTTAAAAATAAATAAAAATAAAACACTTACCTTTGGTATCCCCGAGAAGCTGGGGGTCTCCTCTTCCTGGGGGGGGCATCCGATCGCCCCCCCGACGTCCTCCGTCTTCAGGGGGGGGGCCGAAACCGGCCGCCCCCCCCCGTTTTCCCCGCGCTCAGCAGAAGTAAAAAAAAAAAAAAAAAAAAAAGCGCCACTGACTCACCTCCTCGCCCGATCCCCGGCCCGCCGTCTTCTCTTCACCAGGGGGGGGTCCGATCCCCCCCTGGGCTCCGCAGGCTTCGGTGAGGACCCTCTTCCGGGTCCTCACCGCTCGTAATGGCGGCGATGGCCGCCGCCTCTAATGGGAGGCGGCGGCCCCGCCTTTTGTGGGAGGAGCGGGATGACGTCATCCCGCTCCTCCTATACCCTCACCGAGCACCGGCATCTGTCAGATGCCGGTGGTGATCGGTGCAGAGCGGGTGAGAGGAGAGGAGGCTCCGATCGGAGCCTCCTCTCCTCTCATCCGCCCTGCGCCGATTACTATCGGCATCTGACAGATGCCGGCGGTGAGAGAGCGGCGCGGGACAGCAACGTGGGACCCAGGATTGGAGGTGAGTATAGTGTAAAAAAAAAAAATAAATAAATGTCATTTTTTTTAAATATGTGTCTGTGTTTTTATTTTTTACTTTTAACCCCTTGTGAACTGGTAAGGGGTCCATGACCCCTATACCAGTTCACAAGGCTGGGGGGATGGCAAGTCACCTGCGCTAGCGGGTGGCTTGCCATTAACCCCCGGCACCCCCATTACCTGCCTCCCCAAAGGCCAGGGGGGGGCAGAAGAGCCTGGGCCCACGGGCTATGCGGGCTTTGTAGCCTGCAGGGCCAGGGGCCACAAAAGCTGGCCCCTGCGCCCTGTTCCTACAAGCCCTGCATAGCTGGTCCCGGGCTGGTTACTTCGGGTAAGGGGGACCCCATGTCGTTTTTTTTTTGGATTTTTAAGGGTTTTTAACCCTTAAAAATCCAAAAAAAAATGGGGTCCCCCTCCCCTGGGAGGGGGGACCCTATGTCGTTTTTTTTTTTAATTAACCCTTTGTTTTCTGTCATCCAGCAGCTATAAAAGGCTTCTAGCAAGTGAGCAGAAGCCAGTGATTGCGAGGGACTGAGTGATCCAGGATGGATGGGAGGTAAGTAAGTAAAAAAAAATAATAATAAAATATTTTTTCTCTTTGTGTGTCTGTGTTTTTTTTACATTTAACCCCTTGTGAACTGGTAAGGGGTCCATGACCCCTATACCAGTTCACAAGGCTGGGGGGATGGCAAGTCACCTGCACTAGCTGGTGACTTGCCATTAACCCTTGGCACCCCCATTACCTGCCTCCCCAAAGGCCAGGGGGGGGCAGAAGAGCCTGGGCCCACGGGCTATGCGGGCTTTGTAGCCTGCAGGGCCAGGGGCCACAAAAGCTGGCCCCTGCGCCCTGTTTCTACAAGCCCTGCATAGCTGGTCCCGGGCTGGTTACTTCGGGTAAGGGGGACCCCATGTCGTTTTTTTTTTTGGATTTTTAAGGGTTTTTAACCCTTAAAAATCCCCAAAAAAATGGGGTCCCCCTCCCCTGGGAGGGGGGACCCTATGTCATTTTTTTTCCCGATTTAACCCTTTGTAGTGTGGATGGTAGTTGCATTTTATTTGTAAATGTTAAAAATTACTTGTTTCAGTTAGGGGGGTCTCCTGGGCAAGAATGGGGGGGCTACCGATAAATATGTGGTACCGTTCTAATCGGTAGAAATGGGGCTTTCACATGCAATATGGTTTTCTTTAATAAAATACATTTTTTTATGTAAAATAAAGGAGGCAATTTTCTAAAAAAAAATTTTATTTTATTTTTTTTTTTTTACTTAATAATATTGTAAAAAACAGAATAAAATTTACAAACAAGACATTTCATGTTAAAGCCTAAACTCTGCTCCAAAAAATATATTTATATAATTTTCCTGAAAATTCCAGCAAAAATGTCGCAAAACATGGCACAAAATGGGGAAAAAATGACCTGTCAACAGAGGGTGACAAAATCTCAAGTAGGCTGGCAATTAAAAGGGTTAATAGTACCTATGCATGTTGGGTATTGTTCTGTTCGGGGGACCTTGCGCTTTCAGACTTAGCTTGTTTTTTCTGGTTTGCATATTTATATTTTAGGAAAAGGTGTTTTTTATTCAGCTTTTTTATAATTTTTTTAGGGAAACCCTGTGCAACCAAAGAATTCTTTGAGGGATTAATTCCAGAAAGATGAGCCCACTACAACAAGCTGGGTACGCTTAGAAAGCTTAACAGGGAATATATGATTTATGGGGGATATTCCAAATGTAAAGGGTTGTTTTGGTTGAAAAATCGCAAGGTGCGCACTTTGTCTGCAGAGCTGAAATTTTCAAGAAAAATTACCGTTATGCGCACGCTTTACTTTGGGGTGTTTGGCAACTCTTCCCTTGACAGTAGCTATGCATGTTGGGTATTGTTCTGTTCGGGGGATGTTGTTTTTTCAGATTATACTTGTTTTTTCTTGTTTGTAAATAGTTTTTTTAGGAAAATGTGGCTTTGATTCTGCTTTTTTATCCTTTTTTAGGGAAACTCTTTGCAACCAAAGAATACATTGAGGGATTACTTCCAGAAAACTGTGACCACATCAACAAGCCTGGTACACCTAGAAAGCTTGAGGTGTGTACTTCCAGAGAATATATAGTTTGTGGGGGGTATTTCAAATGTAAAGGGTTGTTTTTCTGGAAAAACTGCAAGGTGCGCATAGCGCATATCACAGTTGTATTTTTTCTGAAAATCCCCTAAAGCGCTGTTTCAGTTTGGGGGAGTCTCCTGGGCAGGAAAGGGTGTCTACCTATATATATGTGGTATCGCTGTAACCGGGAGAAATTGGGGTTTCACACGCAATAAGATTTTATTGACAAACTTACATTTTTTATTACAAAAAAACACTACAAATTGTAAAAAATAGATTTTTTTTTATTTTTTTGCACATATTTCACCCAAGAATATTGAGAATACACCTAAAAAATGACAAACAAGACATTTCATGTTAAAACCCAGACTATGCTGAAAAAAACAATATATAATTTTCCTGGGAAATCCCTGGAAATCCCTTCAAAAAACACATATGAACATGGGGAGCGCAAGATAGTGCAAAATGGTCTGGCACCAAGGGTGACGAAAACTTCAGGTAGGCTGGCAGCGAAAGGGTTAAAGGCTATTTATCATAAATATATCACAGTTTGAATTGTTTTTGTGTGTGCTTTAGAAACACCAGGCCGCACGGTATCCCAAACCTGCACATTTGACCCTATCTGTTACACTAAAGCAGCTTTTAAAGGCTATTTCTCATAAATATATTGCAGTTTGAATTGTTTTTGTGTGTGCTGTAAAAACACCAGCCCACATGGGCATCCCAAACCAGCACATTTGACCCTATCTGTTACACTAAAGCAGCTTTTAAAGGCTATTTCTCATAAATATATCGCAGTTTGAATTGTTTTTGTGTGTGCTGTAAAAACACCAGGCCGCAGGGTATCCCAAACCTGCACATTTGACCCTATAGGGTCGATTCTAAATGCAAAAGTTAATTAATTTCGGATCGGGAATCGGAAGTTTGGGTGGGTGTTAGTCATTTTTTCCCTTTTTTTTGGCCATTTCGTATTCGCACGAACGTCCGGGCATAGACGTGTATGCTCTTTCGATCTTCGGCCGTCAATTGTATTATTTCCGTTAGTTATTGTATATTTCCCGTCCAAATCTTATTTTTTGCGATCAGTCCTAATTTTCCCGTTCATGACATGGGCTTGCGATAAATTCAGAGAGCTGATTGCCAAGTTTTTCTAGGCACATTTAAGGGTTGATTCCCGAAATCTTATCCGGCAGCTTTTTGGCCTCGGGAGTAGCATGGATAGGAGTGAGTTCGAGGAACATCAAGCTCTAATGCTTTTTGGCATCGATTTGATCCGGATGTCTGAGGGCAGATTGCCTCTGCGTCGTCGCATGCACATCGATGGCATGAATGACATTGAGCTGTTCGAGCTGACCAGGCTTAATCGCGCTTCCCTCCATAAATTATATAGTGAGCTGCGGCCATGGTTAGCCCGCACCACAAGGAAGGGGCAAGGAATTTCAGGTATGACCAAGATGCTTGGCTGCCTGCAATTTTTGGCGAACGGCTCGTTCCAGAGGCTGAGTGCCCTCTCTGTGGGGTTTTCCCAGCCTACGCTGAGCCACGCACTATCCACATTTTTGGAAGGCATGGCTGCCATAACTCAGAAATATATTTATTTCCCTGATGATATGGTAGCCAGAAACGCCATTAAGCTTGGTTTTTTTAATATTGCCGACATGCCCAATGTAATTGGTGCAATTGATTGTACACATGTGGCCCTCGTTCCTCGTGCAGCCGACGAGTATATATACAGGTAGATATTTGGGGCGCTTTTTTAGTTTAAGAGTTGTTTAGCATAAACCATCCTATTATTGATTCCAATGTGTAATATTCCCTCTGATTATTCATCCATATGTTTCTTATTCCATTAGCTTACATATCCCTCTGTGCAATCTTCCCTTCTCATACTAATCCTTATGTGGATTGATCCCCTTATAGTTTTTATCCTCGGTTCAAGTTTGCCTCCTATTACTGATGACAATAGTGTTTCATTCCTCTTTATTTTTGTGGTTTGTTTGGCCGTACAATTTAGATCTGTCATTTGTGTGCAGGCCAGTTTTTGATGCCAAATGTGTTGTGCCCTTATGTGTTGACCCTTTTTTTTTATGTTTTCTCTTTAGGAATCGGAAAATGGGACACTCCCTTAATGTCCAGGCAGCGGTTGGGCCTGACATGCGTTTTTTGAGTGTCCTTGCCGGCTACCCTGGCTCTTCTCACGATTCCTATATTCTTAGGCGATCTGGTTTGTATCGGCGATTTGAGGCTGGTGAATTTTCTGGTGCATGGCTGCTTGGTAAGTGTGTTTCATTTTTGGCACTTGCTCTTTTCTTTGACTTTTCCTTGACACAAGCGGGTGACAGCGGCGGACAACACAGCGCGTCCACCGCCGCCTCCCGCGCGCCCGCCTAGAGGTGCACGCGGGAGGCAGCGGCGGCCGCTGTCGCCACAGATGAGGTTTTTTTTTTGTGGGTTTTGGGGGGGTCCCTCATCCGAGATCGGGATGTCCCGCGGTGAGGGAGGTGATCGGTCCGGGAATATTATAGATTCCCAGGCCCATCAACACTGGGTGACGGTCCACTTTAATAATATTTGTCTTTCCTCTTGAACGTTTTCTTGAGATCTGACCCCACATTTGGCAACTGTTGCAACATCTTTCATTATTCTTGCCCAAACAAACAAGCGGTTTCCTGACTTTGTAGTTGTATCTTTTTTGGCGATGTGTGTAACTCCCATGTTTCAAAATCTCTGCTCTACCAGATTGTGCCAAAGTTTATCCCAGTTTCGGCTCCATTTGGAATATTATTCTGTAACTGACATACTCGTGTTTAGTGTTATTTGTGTGTGTCCCCTCAGCAGCATCATAATTGACACATTTCTGAGCCCTTAAATATACCCATATTTAATAGCACCCTTGACCTAGCAGATGTGTTACCAGTCTTTGTTGACTTTAAGCATATTATGTTTCTTTTCAGCACATCTCTTCCCCTAATTATTTTGATAATGTGTTAATTTTTCTTTTAATGGATTTTTGTTTTAAATTAAATTAGCTTTGTTTTCTGACTTTCATTGCTTAATTGTCTTTTCTCTTTCTCTTCTTAAGGGGACTCAGGTTACCCTCTTCTACCTTGGCTCATGACGCCTGTGTTGCGGCCCCAGGATGCCGTTCAAGAAGCCTACAACCGTGCGCACCGCAAAACCAGGGCTGTGGTCGAGAGGGCCTTTGGCCTTTTGAAGACCCGTTTTAGGTGTTTGGACCATACTGGGGGTGCCCTTCAATATGACACTAAGAAGGTTATTGACATTATAATGGCGTGTGCAGTTCTGCATAATTTTGCCCTCCAAGAACGTGTCCCCCAATATGTTGATGTTCTGCCCTCTACACCCATTGAAGAGGAAGCAGAGAATTATGTGGGCACAACCAGTGAATCGGGACAATCTGTGCGTGCCAATTTGATTGTGCAGCATTTTTCCTAAATAACATTATTTGTTGGTTGCCTTTTTTTTTTTTGGTTGCCTTTGTTGTCAATTGTGTGCCATTAAATGTTCATTTGTATGCCTTGAAATAGTTCTACTGTGGTTCCTAATGTTTCCTTTGCTTTTAATTCACCTTGTAAACCATGTTAACGTATACTGTGTTTTTTTTAGTCAAAGGTGAGGTACAATGTTATTTGTAATCAAACCAAACAAGTTTTTTGAATGTTTGAAAATATTTCTTTTAGTCTGACCACAAAAAGCATAACAAAATGTTTAACAACAAATTACACAGTCAGCATTCAATTGTGGTTATAAACAAATCAAGACCGGGTTTGTATCCATAAAAAAATAAAAACATCTACACCTGGAACTCTGTGGCACACTCAAACAAGGACAGCCAGTCCCATGCCCATCCCAGTCCAGTCATTAATAGTGCCTGTGCCCATGGCTAATTTGGCCTGCCCATAATGTCACCCAAACATGTCTGCAAACCGGAGGAGTCAAAAAACCCCAAATAAATGTAAAGCCATAAGTGGCCCATGTTAAAGGCCACCTACACTCACCATTCCAATATGGCATTGTCTACTGGCCTAACTCCCAAATCTAATGAGCTATATGTGAGCAAATCCTTAACACAACCTGCAGCTCAAACCCAAATAGTATGTTGGAAAAACTCAAACGCCAAGTAAATACAGTGGGGGGAAATCTAAAAGATGTGGCACACAATCAAGGAGAGGTTGCCTTAATAAGGTGGATACCCAAAAAACCCGGGTGGAGGGCCATGTGGCTGGGAGCTACCCTGGGCGAGGGTTGCATTGGTAATCTGCAACTGCTCCAAAATGTTTCTCTGCATATTGAGCAATTCACCCATGGATGCCTGGCTTGCATTAGTTGCATTGACCATGTTGCTGTTGTGGGTCCTAAGCTCACTCAGCATGGCCTGTAAGGTAGCATTGAGGGTGTCCATCTGGGCATGCCTTGCCTCATGCAGATGTTGATGTCGTTCCTCAAATGCTCTCCTCTCCTGGTGCCATAAATCAACCATGGCATTCTGCCTCCCCAGGGTAATTGTGCGGCGCAAGGGAGTGCGCCGCACAATTACCCTGGCTCTTGGGTGGGCCCTGCCTTGTGGTCTAAGGCCCTCAACAGCAACAGGCATACTTTGCAATTCCTCAACAGCAGAGGGAAGCCTGGGGACTGTAGCCTCAGTCTCAGCATGCTGTGCCCCATCTGCATGCTCAATGGATGCGGGTTCACTCTGCTGCTGCGGAATTGGCAGAGATACATTTTGGGACATTTGCAGATTCTGACCCAGGGGGAGGTCTTCGGATGGGCCCAGCATGGTTCCATCTTCCTCCATGTCCTGGATCTCTTCCATGATTGTGTGGGTCTATAGGGGCAGAAAAAGAACAACAAATAAGTTTGGGTTCTTCATTTAATCCAAAACATTTTAAAACATGCTTCTTCACTTTGTTTCAGTTAATAAACACAAGAAACTTACCAGAAAACTCGGATCTGGACTCCGATGCTGTACAGAAGTCAAAGGCATATTCAAACTGGGGGGGGGGGGGAGTCCACACTTGCTGTGGTCTGATGCTGGGCTAAAGAAGAGACAAGGGAAACCAGGTTAACACACACGTAATCAATGTTTGCTTTAGCAAAGAAAAACAAATACATTGGCTAATATTAATTAATTCTACAGCAACGTGCAAAATTATTGCATTACCCTCAGTTGGAGATCTGTGCAATGGATTGGTTTAACTGCTAAGTGACCTCAGTTCCAAGTTAGGAAGTGGACACAGTCAGCATCCAACTAGCATTGGCCACAAATCGAGTTGCCCTAACATTCTTTAGTTCAGATCTGTTTGGGGCTCTTATTTCTATCTTTGGCGTCAAACACAACTCACACACCCAATGTCCCACACATCCCTATTGATGTGTGTTCTGTGTTTGAGTCTACATTTATGACTTGGCTTAATTTAAATCGTGCTTCCAAGCATAATTTTTGGTCTTGAAGAATTAAAATAATGTATCGGGCCAAATCTGTTTGTCCAAAATGTACACAAATATGACCCAACCATGCACATTAGCGCTAGCAAAAACAAGCCACAGCAGAGGGGCATAGCGTCAACTGTTACCTTTATCAAGTTAATTAAGCAACCCACAAGGGAAACATGCATATGAAGGTTACTCACCTTCTGTACGGGTCGGTGAGTCTGTGTCCCTTAGGGCTGCATGGCCACCGACCGCGAATGGATGGAGAAGGCCCAGCACCATTTCCTCAGCAGGTGTGAACTCCAATTTTGTGGGATACCCCCCTCCAGTTTTCATGCTGTAAAGTAAAAGTAGGATATTACAATTTGAAAATTAGCATACATCCTAACAATGACATTTTACTAGATCATTTATTTACCTATAATTATGCCTTTTGATTTCTTTTTGGCGTACAGCATATTTCAGATCCGAGATTTTCCGTTGGATTTGGGCCACATCTTTCTTCTCTTCCCCTGCTGCATTTACTTGGCGTTTGAGTTCTTCCAACATTTCCATTTTTCGCTGCTTGGTTGTGAATTTGGATTTGCTCCCATATAGCTCATCATAGACTAATGTTAGGCCACTAGCCAATGCCATATTTTGGCTATGGGAGAAACGCCCACACAACTGTCCGCGACGCAATGTGCGGCCAGCTGTTTGGGTTTGGGGCTCCTCCATGTGTGCAGACACATGTGGGGACATTATGGACTCGTGGTGGGTTGGGGAATGCATAGATTGTTGGCTTACCAATGACTGGGCTGGACTGGGCAAGGGGCTGGGTGTTCTTGCGTGGCTGGCCACAGAACTTCCAGGTGTAGACGTTGCAACCAAATGCGGTTGCAAGATGGCCTTTCTTGGCCCTCTTGGGGGGCTAAGTGCCCTGCTTGGCCCTGGGCGTGGACTTCTGTCCCAGGAAGGGCTGCGGGCCCTGGTGCTGGCCCGTGCTGGCATTCTGCGGCTGGCTGGGCTGCGGGCCCTGGTGCTGGCCCGTGCTGGGGTTCTGCGCCTTGATGGGCCGGGGCTTCTTGGGCTTGCCCGTGCTGGCGTTCTGCGGCTGGCTGGGCTGCGGGCCCTGGTGCTGGCCCGTGCTGGGGTTCTGCGCCTTGAATGGCTGCGGCTCCTTGGCCTTGCCCGTGCTGGCGTTCTGCGGCTGGCTGGGCTGCGGGCCCTGGTGCTTGCCCGTGCTGGGGTTCGGCGCCTGTATGGGCTGGGGCTTCTTGGGCTTGCCCGTGCTGGCGTTCTGCGGCTGGCTGGGCTGCAGGCCCTGGTGCTGGCCCGTGCTGGGGTTCTGCGCCTTGATGGGCTGCGGCTCCTTGGCCTTGCCCGTGCTGGCGTTCTGCGGCTGGCTGGGCTGCGGGCCCTGGTGCTTGCCCGTGCTGGGTTTCGGCGCCTGTATGGGCTGGGGCTTCTTGGGCTTGCCCGTGCTGGCGTTCTGCGGCTGGCTGGGCTGCGGGCCCTGGTGCTTGCCCTGCTGGGGTTCGGCGCCTGTATGGGCTGGGGCTTCTTGGGCTTGCCCGTGCTGGCGTTCTGCGGCTGGCTGGGCTGCGGGCCCTGGGGCTTGCCCGTGCTGGGGTTGTGCGCCTGGATGGGCTGCGGCTCCTTTTAGTTGTTTTGGGGGCCGCAGGGGCACGTGCCTTTGTGGCCCTTTTTTTGGAGCTTGCGGGTACAGTGTCCCTTGGTGGTGCCGAACTGCTAATTACCTTGCTTGGCCGACCCTTCTTTGCTCCTTGTTGGGACCTGGTTTTGGGTCCCTCAGCGGCCTGGCTTGCCTTGGTGCGTTTAGCAGGGATCTTTTTGGGAGCCATTTTCGTGCAAAAGAGAAATTAGGTTTGGGTGCAGGGACCTTTAAATAAGGCGCACAGCGTCTGATGCCTATGCGCTCGCCTACGCGATCTTACGGACGTACGTTCGTGCGGAACAAGGAAACCGCTGGGGTTTGACTTATCTGCTGCCTTGAAGAAGCATAAAGGTGGCGCCCACTATCTTCACCCGTCAACAAGAAGAGATCATCATGCTGGTAAGTGCCTTTCTCTGCCTTTTAAGCAAATACTAAATGATGGACTACATGTTAAGGATGCGCTTTGAACAAGTTTGGATGATCTTAATGTTTCCCAAATACATTCTAAAGCAAAGGCACGCCACACACGTGCCAAACAACTCTTAAGGCCAAAGCAAATATTGACTTGGACTCTAAATGTGTGTGTTAATGCCATTAACTTTGCAAATTCTGCTTTAACACATATGCCTAGGTGTGTTAAACTAAATGCTGTGTTTAAATTATGTTTTTCAGACCATGCTTGCGCGCAGGTATGACTTCGTGCCCAATTATTTTGAAAAACGCGCCATCGCCCTGGAGATCATCAACGAAATCCAGCGGGTCACCAGCACCACCTTCACCCACACAGATTATGCAGCATTGGTCGGACCTCAAATGGCTGCACATGGCCCGGGTGCGGAGGTTTTGCGGGATCCATTTCCCAAGTAAGTACATAACGATTGCATGGTATATGTAAAAAAGTCAGAAGTTAGGCCTTTATTTATAATGACATTTCTGCCTTAGTGTTGGAAATGGATTCCCGCATTCGCCGCACCCGGAGGCGCAGAGGCCGACCAGTGCTGCATGAATCTGCAGCTGGAAGTGAAGGTGGTGGGTCTCCAGGGCGACGGACCTACCCCTCCTCTGTTGGTTCATCAGACCAGCCCCTGGACCTTACAACAGAGGAGGGGCGGAACCGCGTGGGCACGGAGTCATACCCTGCCATGCATGCGGAAGCCTCTGGTATGTCACTCTTCATGTATATGCACAAAGATATACATGCAAGATCAGACAATAATTAGTCCTTTATTCTGTATTTCTAGATGCTTCGGGAGCGGGTGAGGTAGTGGGACAGGAGACAGCAGAGATGCTTGAGGATGACCCTGGCGAAGGTGAGTGATGTCAGCCAGAGTGGGACCCAGATATTTGGGGAATAGTGACTCAGACCATAAAACTAACCCTATTTCCCATGTTTCTCCAGGGTCTTCTTCACACCAGAGCCAGGACCAAGGACATCCTGTTGGCCCCAACCAGCCATCTGTCGGCCACCAACCAAGTAAGTAGGCATGCCATTATTGTGACTTCTGTGTTAGTTGCCAATAACACACAGATAAATAAAGGCGTAGCCAATGGGTAGTTAAAACTTTCCTGTGGGCACTTCCTTAGCTTAAAGCGGACCTTCACTCTGAATAAGAGCCTAGCTTATATGTTTCCCACAACCTGGACATATTGATTTCTCACATACACAATAATCCGACCTGCATCTGCTGCATGTTATGAGCCATTAAAAATCAAAGATGGCGGCTTAGGGAAGGCGCCATCTTTCCAGGCATCATGCAAACAGGAAGTGCCTTATGAATGTGCTGCCCTGCATTCTGGGACTGCTGACCTTTCCCTGACCCCAGCTCTGGTCGGTATTAGCAAAGCACAACTATAAGCTGCTCCCCTGGACCTTATCCCACTCTCCTCTCCTCAGTAAGTGTTCGGCTTCTGAGTCCAAATGGCGGCGCACGTCTCCCAAATTCAGGAAGAGAGTTGCAGCACAGTGGTGGAAAGAATAATAATTTATGTTATAAAAATTTAACTATTAAAAATATGATATGGGGGCAAATCATTGGGAAATAGTTGTTGCTTTAAATAAAATCATGTTGAAGGTCTGGGTTAAGCACTTAGAATAGTTACCTGTGCTAAATTCCTTACCTTAATTACTATGAAGAATGACATATGTGATGGATTCCGCTGGATTTGACTAACAAACAATCAATCCGCAGCCTACAAACCGGTCTGGTACTACTATTTATGTTTAATTCTCTATTGGTTACAGGGATCCCACCGCAAACAGTGGAAGAAAAGAAAAAAAGGATCCTTGAGTTGGTGGCTGAGCTGCAGGCCATACAGGCGACGTTGGGGCCAACTGAAGAAGATGATTAGTGCCCTTGGTCCTGGCTCCATATTGTAAATAGTTTTTAAAAATGTTAATACATTTTAAAAATTTTTAGTAGCAAACACATTTTTAAAATAAATATATATTGTTAAAAAAATAAAAATTTTAACATTCTAAAATGACTCATTTCTATTTCTAACATACATTACATTTTGCTAAACACGAAAAGGCATGTTTTAATAAATCAATACAGATGTACATTAAGTGGTTTTGGTAATATTTATGAACCACACAAATAAGAAGAATGGAACCGCCAAGGGGTTTGGGTAAGTTTTAGGGTCCTGGAAATGAAGAAAAATCCAACCGCCAAGGGGTTTGGGTAAGTTTTAGGGTCCTGGAAATGAAGAAAAATCCAACCGCCAAGGGGTTTGGGTAAGTTTTAGGGTTCTGGAAATGAAGAAAAAAACAACCGCCAAGGGGTTTGGGTCAGTTTTAGGGTCCTGGAAATGAAGAAAAATCCAACCGCCAAGGGGTTTGGGTCAGTTTTTGGGTCCGGGAAATGAAGAAAAAAAAAACCACCAAGGGGTTTGGGTAAGTTTTAGGGTCATCCAAAACAAGAAAAATCCAACCGCCAAGGGGTTTGGGTCAGTTTTAGGGTCATCCAAAACAAGAAAAATCCAACCGCCAAGGGGTTTGGGTAAGTTTTAGGGTCCTGGAAATGAAGAAAAATCCAACCGCCAAGGGGTTTGGGTAAGTTTTAGGGTCAGAAAAAAAACGCCAAGGGGTTTGGGTCAGTTTTAGGGTCCGGGAAATGAAGAAAAAAACAGCCGCCAAGGAGTTTGGGTCAGTTTTAGGGTCCGGGAAATGAAGAAAAAAACAACCGCCAAGGGGTTTGGGTCAGTTTTAGGGTCCGGGAAATGAAGAAAAAACAACTGCCAAGGGGTTTGGGTCAGTTTTAGGGTCCGGGAAATGAAGAAAAAAACAACCGCCAAGGGGTTTGGGTCAGTTTTAGGGTTAATAAAGGTACGTGTAAGAATGTCGCAAAGTAGTTTGGTTGAGCTAGGTAGTGTACGATATGGGCCACATTAGTTGAGTGTAGCTTGTATTGCGCATGCGCAAGATCTTCCACATTTACGAGCGCACGAGTATTAGAGGTTAAAAAGCAGGAAAAACCATCGGGAAACGCAAGAAATACGAAGAGGTGGACGATGGAAGAAGGTAAAAATAACATGCTGCCGTCTCAACAACAGATCACTCAACCTAAAATTTACGTTTGGAAATGACTGGGCCAAGGTCGGGAGATAGCATACGAACGGACGGGAATTTTACAATAGGAAACTCATTAGGTTATAGAATCACTCACAAGTTCATACGAGTGCTCGATCGTTCGGAAAAAATACCATGATCGCCAACAAAATCAAAGCTTTGACATGTTTCTTTGAATCGACCCTTATCTGTTACACTAAAGCAGCTTTTAAAGGCTATTTCTCATAAATATATTGCAGTTTGAATTGTTTTTGTGTGTGCTGTAAAAACACCAGGCCTCAGGGTATCCCAAACCTGCACATTTGACCCTATCTGTTACACTAAAGCAGCTTTTAAAGGCTATTTCTCATAAATATATTGCAGTTTGAATTGTTTTTGTGTGTGCTGTAAAAACACCAGGCCACAGGGTATCCCAAACCTGCACATTTGACCCTATCTGTTACACTAAAGCAGCTTTAAAGGCTATTTCTCATAAATATATTGCAGTTTGAATTGTTTTTGTGTGTGCTGTAAAAACACCAGGCTGCAGGGTATCTCAAACCAGCCCATTTGACCCTATCTGTTACACTAAAGCAGCTTTAAAGGCTATTTCTCATAAATATATTGCAGTTTGAATTGTTTTTGTGTGTGCTGTAAAAACACCAGGCTGCAGGGTATCCCAAACCAGCACATTTGACCCTGTTACACTAAAGCAGCTTTTAAAGGCTATTTCTCATAAATATATTGCAGTTTGAATTGTTTTTGTGTGTGCTGTAAAAACACCAGGCCTCAGGGTATCCCAAACCTGCACATTTGACCCTATCTGTTACACTAAAGCAGCTTTTAAAGGCTATTTCTCATAAATATATTGCAGTTTGAATTGTTTTTGTGTGTGCTGTAAAAACACCAGGCCGCAGGGTATCCCAAACCTGCACATTTGACCCTATCTGTTACACTAAAGCAGCTTTAAAGGCTATTTCTCATAAATATATTGCAGTTTGAATTGTTTTTGTGTGTGCTGTAAAAACACCAGGCTGCAGGGTATCTCAAACCAGCCCATTTGACCCTATCTGTTACACTAAAGCAGCTTTAAAGGCTATTTCTCATAAATATATTGCAGTTTGAATTGTTTTTGTGTGTGCTGTAAAAACACCAGGCTGCAGGGTATCTCAAACCAGCACATTTGACCCTATCTGTTACACTAAAGCAGCTTTTAAAGGCTATTTATCCGAAACCTGCACATTTGACCCTATCTGTTACACTAAAGCAGCTTTTAAAGGCTATTTCTCATAAATATATTGCAGTTTGAATTGTTTTTGTGTGTGCTGTAAAAACACCAGGCCTCAGGGTATCCCAAACCTGCACATTTGACCCTATCTGTTACACTAAAGCAGCTTTTAAAGGCTATTACTCATAAATATATTGCAGTGTGAATTGTTTGTGTGTGCTGTAAAAACGGCAGGCCGCAGGGTATCCCAAGCCTTAACATTTGACCCTATCTGTTACACTAAAGCAGCTTTTAAAGGCTATTTCTCATAAATATATTGCAGTTTGAATTGTTTTTGTGTGTGCTGTAAAAACACCAGGCCGCAGGGTATCCCAAACCTGCACATTTGACCCTATCTGTTACACTAAAGCAGCTTTAAAGGCTATTTCTCATAAATATATTGCAGTTTGAATTGTTTTTGTGTGTGCTGTAAAAACACCAGGCTGCAGGGTATCTCAAACCAGCACATTTGACCCTATCTGTTACACTAAAGCACAGCTTTAAAGGCTATTTCTCATAAATATATTGCAGTTTGAATTGTTTTTGTGTGTGCTGTAAAAACACCAGGCTGCAGGGTATCTCAAACCAGCACATTTGACCCTATCTGTTACACTAAAGCAGCTTTTAACGGCTATTTATCATAAATATATCACAGTTTGAATTGTTTTTGTGTGTGCTTTAGAAACACCAGGCCGCACGGTATCCCAAACCTGCACATTTGACCCTATCTGTTACACTAAAGCAGCTTTTAAAGGCTATTTCTCATAAATATATTGCAGTTTGAATTGTTTTTGTGTGTGCTGTAAAAACACCAGCCCACATGGGCATCCCAAACCAGCACATTTGACCCTATCTGTTACACTAAAGCAGCTTTTAAAGGCTATTTCTCATAAATATATCACAGTTTGAATTGTTTTTGTGTGTGCTGTAAAAACACCAGGCCGCAGGGTATCCCTAACCTGCACAATTGACCCTATCTGTTACCCTAAAGCAGCTTTTAAAGGCTATTACTCATAAATATTTTGCAGTTTGAATTGTTTGTGTGTGCTGTAAAAACACCAGGCTGCAGGGTATCCCAAACCTGCACATTTGACCCTATCTGTTACACTAAAGCAGCTTTTAAAGGCTATTTCTCATAAATATATTGCAGTTTGAATTGTTTTTGTGTGTGCTGTAAAAACACCAGGCCGCAGGGTATCCCAAACCTGCACATTTGACCCTATCTGTTACACTAAAGCAGCTTTAAAGGCTATTTCTCATAAATATATTGCAGTTTTAATTGTTTTTGTGTGTGCTGTAAAAACACCAGGCTGCAGGGTATCTCAAACCAGCACATTTGACCCTATCTGTTACACTAAAGCAGCTTTAAAGGCTCTTTCTCATAAATATATTGCAGTTTGAATTGTTTTTGTGTGTGCTGTAAAAACACCAGGCTGCAGGGTATCTCAAACCAGCACATTTGACCCTATCTGTTACTCTAAAGCAGCTTTTAAAGGCTATTTATCATAAATATATCACAGTTTGAATTGTTTTTGTGTGTGCTTTAGAAACACCAGGCCGCACGGTATCCCAAACCTGCACATTTGACCCTATCTGTTACACTAAAGCAGCTTTTAAAGGCTATTTCTCATAAATATATTGCAGTTTGAATTGTTTTTGTGTGTGCTGTAAAAACACCAGCCCACATGGGCATCCCAAACCAGCACATTTGACCCTATCTGTTACACTAAAGCAGCTTTTAAAGGCTATTTCTCATATATATATCACAGTTTGAATTGTTTTTGTGTGTGCTGTAAAAACACCAGGCCGCAGGGTATCCCAAACCTGCACAATTGACCCTATCTGTTACACTAAAGCAGCTTTTAAAGGCTATTACTCATAAATATATTGCAGTTTGAATTGTTTTTTGTGTGCTTTAGAAACACCAGGCCGCAGGGTATCCCAAACCTGCACATTTGACCCTATCTGTTACACTAAAGCAGCTTTTAAAGGCTATTTCTCATAAATATATTGCAGTTTGAATTGTTTTTGTGTGTGCTGTAAAAACACCAGGCCACACGGTGTCCCAAACCTGCACATTTGACCCTATCTGTTACACTAAAGCAGCTTTTAAAGGCTATTTCTCATAAATATATTGCAGTTTGAATTGTTTTTGTGTGTGCTGTAAAAAAAAACAGGCCTCAGGGCATCCCAAACCAGCACATTTGACCCTATCTGTTACACTAAAGCAGCTTTTAAAGGCTATTTCTCATAAATATATTGCAGTTTGAATTGTTTTTGTATGTGCTGTAAAAACACCAGGCCGCAGGGTATCCCAAGCCTGCACATTTTACCCTATCTGTTACACTAAAGCAGCTTTTAAAGGCTATTTCTTATAAATATATTGCAGTTTGAATTGTTTTTGTGTTTGCTGTAAAAACACCAGGCCGCAGGGTATCCCAAACCTGCACATTTGACCCTGTTACACTAAAGCAGCTTTTAAAGGCTATTTCTCATAAATTTATCGCAGTTTGAATTGTTTTTGTGTGTGCTGTAAAAAAAACAGGCCTCAGGGTATCCCAAACCTGCACATTTGACCCTATCTGTTACCCTAAAGCAGCTTTTAAAGGCTATTTCTCATGAATATATTGCAGTTTGAATTGTTTCTGTGTCTGCTGTAAAAACCCCAGCCCACATGGGCATCCGAAACACTAGCATAAATATCTCAAGACTACTTGTCTAATAACTGCTTGCATTTTATAATTAACGTCACTTTTCCACAATCAAGGAGGCCTCCTTTGTATGTGAGGAGGGGGCATCCCAAACACTAGCAGTAATATTTCAAAAGTACCTGTCTAATGACTGCTTGCATTTTATAATTAACGTCACTTTTCCAAAATCAAGGGAGGCCTCCTCTGTATGTTAGGAGGGGGCATCCCAAACACTAGCAGTAATATTTCAAGAGTACCTGTCTATTAACTGGTTGCATTTTGTAAAGAAAGTCACTGTGTCAAATTGCCAGCAGCCATTGCCTTTAACCTGGGGGCATCCCAAATATGCTAGCATGCGTCTTTTAAGAGTGCTCACATTGGAGTTGGCAGCAGCAACATTAGGAGCCCATATATTGCCTGAAAGACACACATATGGGCTGGCAGCAGCAGCATAGGGAGCCCATATATTGTCTGAAAGACTCACTCTGGAGTTGGCAGCAGCATAAGGAGCTACCATGCATCAGCTACTACCATGGATCAGCTATTGTTGGCTGGAAATACTGGTTGAACCATGTCTGATTCATCTTCACAAAGGTGAGTCTCTCCACATTATTCGTGGACAGACAAGTTCTCCTTGGCATGACTATGGCCCCCGCCGCACTAAACACCCGCTCAGATGGCACACTACTGGCCGGGCAGGACAGCTTTTCCAGGGCAAACTCTGCTAGTTGCGGCCACAAGTCAAGTTTGGCTGCCCAGAAGTCCAGCGGATCCTCAAGGTGTGTTGGCATGGTCATGTCAAGGTATGACACGACCTGTTGGTTCAGGTCCTGCTCCAGGTCTTCATGCTGCTCATGAGTAGCCTCACTATGCGGGTGTAGAAAGATACTCATTAGCGACTAAAGACTGAGGCTGCTGCTGATGGAGCTGCTGCTGCTTCTCCTTCCACCCCCCAGCAGCCATGGCAGTGGAAGGTGATCGCAGAGGTCCCCCCGAGTCAGACCTGCGAGAGTATGGACCATGGCGCAGATAGGCATCGGCCAACTGACTATGTAGAATGTCTTTGTAGTAGGTCCGTTTGTCCTCCCTCTCGGCGGGTTTAAAAAATGCCCCCATTTTGTGCCGGTTCAGTTCCGACACTGCTTGATCGACCATTCCTGTCCACTGCCTGTACTGACCTCTGCTTTGTCTGACCACGAAGCTGCCTGCCCCTCTGGATACCCCGCGATCTCTGACCTCCTGGCTTGACCCTTTGGCTACTCCTGACTACGCACCTGTCTCATCCCTGTACTCTGAAGCACCCTCCAGATTGACTACCTGTGAACGAGCTTGGCTTTGGAATACCCTCGTGTTTCATCGGCCTTCACCGCAAGCAGCCATCCTTTGCGCCTATTAAGACCTGGGGGCAACCGTGTCCGGTGAGGCGTACCTAGCGTCCCGGCAAACGGGGGCTTGACTATAGGCAGAAGCGGCGATGGAGATTGGGGTTGCCTGCTTACAGAAGGCTGGTGTCCCGCTGGGCATCACAGTATGGACCATGGCGCAGATAGCATCGCCCAACTGACTACGTAGGATGTCTCTGTAGTAGGTCAGTTTGTCCTCCCTCTCAGTGGGTGTAAAAAAATGCCCCCATTTTGTGCCAGAAGCGAGGGTCCAATAAGGTGGAGAGCCAGAAGTCATCCCGCTGACAAATGGAGACAATTCTGCGGTCACTACGCGAGCACGTGAGCATGCATCATGCCATTTGTGCAAGTGACTCGGAGGGACTACCTGTCTCCATCTCCACTGCAAACTGCCACAGTGTGTGTCTGGGTCCTCTGTCTTGCCTTCCTCACAACCCTCTAGCTCCTGTGGCTGCTCCTGCTCCTCCTCTCCTGCCTGATGACTAAATAAAATGGCCATTTTGTCAAACCTAAACTGTGCTTCGCTGTGCCCCACCCCCTCCTCCACTTCAGCCCCCACAGGCTTCATGTGGCTGTGAAATGTATGCGCCATGTCTCCAGTGCCCTGACCAGCCATGGTTTCCAACATGTGTTGTAGTACATGAAGCAGTGGAATCACATCGTTCATCTCATAGTCCTGGCGACTGACTAATAAAGTAGCTTCCTCAAAGGGCCTGAGCAAACGGCAGGTGTCACGTATGAGCTGCCGCTGGCTTACATTGCAGTTACACAGGGGAGTCCCCCTATCTGTTTGGATCATCAAGAAATCCGTGATGGCTTTTCTCTGTTCCTATAATTGATCCTGCATATGGAGGGTGGAATTCCAACGGGTGGAAACATCGCAAATCAGACTATGTTTGGGGATACCGTTCTGACGCTGAAGCTCAAGAAGGGTGTGCTTGGCGGTGTAGGAGTGCCTGAAGTGCATGCAAAGTTTCCTTCCCGTTGTTAGGATGTCTTGCAGATGGGGGGAAGACTTCAGAAAACGCTTGACAACTAGATTGAACACGTGTGCCATGACAGGACGCATGGCTCAGGCTTCCTTGTCGCAGCGCAGACAAGATGTTCTTCCCAGTGTCAGTCACCATGTGTCCCATTTGCAGTTTTCGTGGAGTAAGCCATGATGATTTAATTTATTGAGTTCTCATTTTTAGCAGTTCCTCCCATGTGTGGCTCAAGGCAAACCATGTGAAGAACAGCGTGAAACCGCCGTGTCCTGCACACATGGTAGGCTGGAAGGGCACTGGGAAAAAAAAAAAAAAAAATATTTAGAAAAAACTAAATACAAAAAAAAAAAAATTTGTACAAAAATTCACAAAATATTAAAAAAAAACAATGGAAAAAAAAAAATATATATATAGAAAAAAAAAAAAAAATATATATATATATATATATATATGTGTGTTATTAAAAATACAAAATATGAAAAAAAAAAAAAAATATCCAAAAATAGAAAATTTTTTTTGCTAAGTGCAAGTGCACTGTCACAGGCACAAAGGCCTAGGAGCGTGGAGGCCACAGTGGAGGGACCTGTCCAAGTTGCTGTTGTGGTTGTGCAGGAACCACAATCACCCAGTGGGCCTTAAAGGATATGTATTGTACCTGACCGTAGTTACAGCTCCAGACGTAGGCACTGCTGTGCACTTTGGTACACACTGACAGGCCCACCTTCTGTTCAACAAAATTGTACAGGGCTGGTACTGCCTTCTTCACAAAGAAATGACAGCATGGGACTCTCCACCTCGGCTCGGCACAAGCCATCAGTTCTCTGAAAGGTCCACCAACTCAAAAGGAAGGGACTGCAGCACCAGCAACCTATACAGGAGCACATTTAGCTTCTGCACGTTGGATGAGTGGGCACATACTGTTGTCTCTTGGACATGGCTTGGCCAATGGATTGCTGGCGGAATGACTGACTCGGATTAAGAGGAGTAGGAGCATCTGGAGCGACAGAGGATGGGTGGAGCCTTGGCTGGCTGGAAC
This sequence comes from Gastrophryne carolinensis, assembly GCA_027917425.1. Lineage (NCBI taxonomy): Eukaryota > Metazoa > Chordata > Amphibia > Anura > Microhylidae > Gastrophryne > Gastrophryne carolinensis. Next base: position 116,060,818 of record CM051243.1, read on the forward strand.
AGAGAGCGGTGTGCCACTGGGTAATGCAGCAGGCTGGACCACCACTTTGGAGCCAACTCTCCCAGGCCACTTGATGGTGACGCTGCAAATGTTGACGCAGGGCTGTGGGTCCAACATTGGTGCCCTGGCCACACTTCACCTTCTACCTACACATCTTTCATATAGCCATGTTAACCTCCTGCGGATGCTTGATGAAAAACTGCCACATGGCCTTGTAGCTGATTTTTCCTACCAACAGTCCGCACTAATTCACTGCTGCTGCTGCCGCCACCGCCGCCAACTCCAGGGACCCTCTTCCACTACCTCCTGGGAAGATAGCCTGCCGTGCAAGTGGTCTACCCTGAGCACATTTGCCTCCATACTTTCCCCTTCTGCCACCATGCTGGCCGCTAAATCTGTCACTCTCCATCACTCCAAGCCTTTAAAAGTGCCCTCAAAACTCACTGATGTCCTCCTCAGGTTCCTCAACAGTGTCTGCTTAAGAAGCCAAAACGCTTGCAACACCACCTCCCACGCCACTCTCCTCATCACTACTTGCCCGCCTAGTGGAAGAAGCGCGAGTGTCTCCTCCACTTCTTGGCTGGGCAGTAGCTGCTGATTTTTCTGATTTTCAGATCGTCCTCACTGAATAGTGGAGCTGAACCCTAAGTATAAGACATAACCGACAGTTGACTGGGGGTGTCAGATGTCACTTGTGATGCAGTGGATGATCGTGTTAAAGTGGACCATCACCCTCGGGTGATCGGCCCGGGAATCTATAAGATTCCCGGGCCGATCACCTCCCTCCCCGCGGGACATCCGAGATCGGGATGTCCCGCGGGGTGAAACCCCCCCAAAACTCCCAAACCCCCTCACTTTAGCTTCGGCGGCGACCGGCCGCCGCCGCCTCCCTCGCGCCCCTCTAGGCGTGCGCGCGCCCGCGCCGGCCGTCTGTGAATGGCCGGCGCGGGCGCGCGCGCGTCAAGAGGGACGCGCTGGAGGCGGCGGCGGAGGAGCCACGGACAAGCGGCTGTCAAATCGCTTGTCCGTCGGCGCTGGGAGCGGGGAGAGGTGAGTTTTTAGGGTGATCGGGGGGGTTTCACACAGCGAGGCACCCCGATCGGGGGTGCCCCACCGAAGTGGACCAAGACCCAGGATAGTCAAAATCCTGGGTGTTGGTCCACTTTAACCAATGGATGATGGCAGATGGGTTGCTGGTCAAGACACGACCGCTAGCTGATCCTGGGAGATCAGTCCTCTCACTGAGACTCCTGCTGCCACTCACCCCTAGTCTGCTGCAACCTCTGCTTGATGAATTTAGGCCTCTGCAACTTCTCTGTGCCCATCCTTCCACTTCTCTGCCTGACATACTTAGTGTGTATATGAGGGGAGGACAAAACGCTACACTACACTTAAAACAGGATTTGTCGATAAGAGCAGCAGGTGTGTAACTATCTATGGTCTTTCACTAAGTAGTAACTAGGCCCTGAAGACTTTAACATGAACAACGTGATGAAACTCTTAGATGTGCGTAAGTGATGCTCTGATGAGAGCAATTCAATGTGCTCCAGTATGCTTCAAAAATGTTTTTTTTTCAGAGACTGGCCTGCGTGGAAATGAATCGGGCATGGATCAGCCAAGATTTCCACCCACCAATGCCTGATGCATTAGAGTAGATTGATCATGGGGCCAGACCAACACTAAAGAAATTTGGGTCGTGCAAAACAGATTTAAGGTGCTGCTCTCCAGTTAAAGACATTCCTCCGCATCAGACCACAAGTTATTATTGAGAAAATGCTTTACGTTACTCTTACTTTTTATTAATATTCTTCGGATAAGATATCTGTGCCGAAAATCTGTATATGTTCTCTTAATGCTGCTGCCAACTCCAGGGTGTATCTTTCTGGCAATTATGGGCTCCTGCTGCTGCTGCTTGCAACTCCAGTGTGTCTTTAGGCCAATTTGTGGGCTCCTGCTGCCAACTCCAGTGTGTCTTTCAAGCAATGTTTGGGCTCCTGCTGCTCCTGCTGCCAACTCCAGTGTGTCTTTCAAGCAATGTTTGGGCTCCTGCTGCCAACTCCAGTGTCTCTTTCAAGCAATGTTTGGGCTCCTGCTGCCAACTCCAGTGTGTCTTTCAAGCAATGTTTGGGCTCCTGCTGCTGCCAACTCCAGTGTGTCTTTCAAGCAATGTTTGGGCTTCTGCTGCTCCTGCTGTCAACCCCAGTGTCTCTTTCAAGCAATGTTTGGGCTCCTGCTGCTCCTGCTGCCAACTCCAGTGTGTCTTTCAAGCAATGTTTGGTCTCCTGCTGCCAACTCCAGTGTGTCTTTCAAGCAATGTTTGGGCTCCTGCTGCCAACTCCAGTGTGTCTTTCAAGCAATATTTGGGCTCCTGCTGCCAACTCCAGTGTGTCTTTCAAGCAATGTTTGGGCTCCTGCTGCCAACTCCAGTGTGTCTTTCAAGCAATGTTTGGGCTCCTGCTGCCAACTCCAGTGTGTCTTTCAAGCAATGTTTGGGCTCCTGCTGCTCCTGCTGCCAACTCCAGTGTCTCTTTCAAGCAATGTTTGGGCTCCTGCTGCCAACTCTAGTGTGTCTTTTAAGCAATGTTTGGGCTCCCGCTGCTCCTGCTGCCAACTCCAGTGTCTCTTTCAAGCAATGTTTGGGCTCCTGCCGCTCCTGCTGCCAACTCCAGTGTGTCTTTCAAGCAATGTTTGGGCTCCTGCTGCCAACTCCAGTGTGTCTTTCAAGCAATGTTTGGGCTCCTGCTGCCAACTCCAGTGTGTCTTTCAAGCAATGTTTGGGCTCCTGCTACTCCTGCTGCCAACTCCAGTGTGTCTTTCAAGGAATGTTTGGGCTCCTGCTGCCAACTCAAGCGTGTCTTTCAAGCAATGTTTGGGCTCCTGCTGCTCCTGCTGCCAACTCCAGTGTCTCTTTCAAGCAATGTTTGGACTCCTGCTGCTCCCGCTGCCAACTCCAGTGTCTCTTTCAAGCAATGTTTGGGCTCCTGCTGCTCCTGATGCCAACTCCAGTGTGTCCTTCAAGCAATGTTTGGGCTCCTGCTGCTCCTGCTGCCAACTCCAGTGTGTCTTTCAAGCAATGTTTGGGCTCCTGCTGCTCCTGATGCCAACTCCAGCGTGTCTTTCAAACAATGTTTGGGTTCCTGCTGCTCCTGCTGCCAACTCCAGTGTCTCTTTCAAGCAATGTTTGGGCTCCTGCTGCTCCTGATGCCAACTCCAGTGTGCCCTTCAAGCAATGTTTGGGCTCCTGCTGCTCCTGATGCCAACTCCAGTGTGTCTTTCAAGCAATGTTTGGGCTCCTGCTGCTCCTGATGCCAACTCCAGTGTGTCTTTCAAGCAATGTTTGGGCTCCTGCTACTCCTGCTGCCAACTCCAGTGTGTCTTTCAAGCAATGTTTGGACTCCTGCTGCTCCTGCTGCCAACTCCAGTGTCTCTTTCAAGCAATGTTTGGACTCCTGCTGCTCCTGCTGCCAACTCCAGTGTCTCCTTCAAGCAATGTGTGGGCTCCTGCTGCTCCTGATGCCAACTCCAGTGTGTCCTTCAAGCAATGTTTGGGCTCCTGCTGCTCCTGATGCCAACTCCAGTGTGTCTTTCAAGCAATGTTTGGGCTCCTGCTGCTCCTGATGCCAACTCCAGCGTGTCTTTCAAACAATGTTTGGGCTCCTGCTGCTCCTGCTGCCAACTCCAGTGTGTCTTTCAAGCAATGTTTGGGCTCCTGCTGCTCCTGATGCCAACTCCAGTGTGCCCTTCAAGCAATGTTTGGGCTCCTGCTGCTCCTGATGCCAACTCCAGTGTGTCTTTCAAGCAATGTTTGGGCTCCTGCTGCTCCTGATGCCAACTCCAGTGTGTCTTTCAAGCAATGTTTGGGGTCCTGCTGCCAACTCCAGTGTCTCTTTCAAGCAATGTTTGGGCTCCTGCTGCTGCTCCTGCTGCCAACTCCAGTGTGTCTTTCAAGCAATGTTTGGGCTCCTGCTGCTGCTCCTGCTGCCAACTCCAGTGTGATTTTCAAGCAATGTTTGGGCTCCTGCTGCCAACTCCAGTGTGTCTTTCAAGCAATGTTTGGGCTCCAGCTGCTCCTGCTACCAACTCCAGTGTGTCTTTCAAGCAATGTTTGGGCTCCTGCTGCCAACTCCAGTGTCTCTTTCAAGCAATGTTTGGGCTCCTGCTGCTCCTGCTGCCAACTCCGGTGTGTATTTCAAGCAATGTTTGGGCTCCTGCTGCTCCTGATGCCAACTCCAGTGTGTCTTTCAAGCAATGTTTGGGCTCCTGCTGCCAACTCCAGTGTGTCTTTCAAGCAATGTTTGGGGTCCTGCTGCTCCTGCTGCCAACTCCAGTGTCTCTTTCAAGCAATGTTTGGGCTCCTGCTGCCAACTCCAGTGTGTCTTTCAAGCAATGTTTGGGCTCCTGCTGCTCCTGCTGCCAACTCCGGTGTGTCTTTCAAGCAATGTTTGGGCTCCTGCTGCTCCTGATGCCAACTCCAGTGTGTCTTTCAAGCAATGTTTGGGCTCCTGCTGCTGCTCCTGCTGCCAACTCCAGTGTGTCTTTCAAGCAATGTTTGGGCTCCTGCTGCCAACTCCAGTGTGTCTTTCAAGCAATGTTTGGGCTCCTGCTGCTCCTGCTGCCAACTCCAGTGTCTCTTTCAAGCAATGTTTGGGCTCCTGCTGCCAACTCCAGTGTGTCTTTTAAGCAATGTTTGGGCTCCCGCTGCTCCTGCTGCCAACTCCAGTGTCTCTTTCAAGCAATGTTTGGGCTCCTGCCGCTCCTGCTGCCAACTCCAGTGTGTCTTTCAAGCAATGTTTGGGCTCCTGCTGCCAACTCCAGTGTGTCTTTCAAGCAATGTTTGGACTCCTGCTGCTCCTGCTGCCAACTCCAGTGTCTCCTTCAAGCAATGTGTGGGCTCCTGCTGCTCCTGATGCCAACTCCAGTGTGTCCTTCAAGCAATGTTTGGGCTCCTGCTGCTCCTGATGCCAACTCCAGTGTGTCTTTCAAGCAATGTTTGAGCTCCTGCTGCTCCTGATGCCAACTCCAGCGTGTCTTTCAAACAATGTTTGGGCTCCTGCTGCTCCTGCTGCCAACTCCAGTGTGTCTTTCAAGCAATGTTTGGGCTCCTGCTGCTCCTGATGCCAACTCCAGTGTGCCCTTCAAGCAATGTTTGGGCTCCTGCTGCTCCTGATGCCAACTCCAGTGTGTCTTTCAAGCAATGTTTGGGCTCCTGCTGCTCCTGATGCCAACTCCAGTGTGTCTTTCAAGCAATGTTTGGGGTCCTGCTGCCAACTCCAGTGTCTCTTTCAAGCAATGTTTGGGCTCCTGCTGCTGCTCCTGCTGCCAACTCCAGTGTGTCTTTCAAGCAATGTTTGGGCTCCTGCTGCTGCTCCTGCTGCCAACTCCAGTGTGATTTTCAAGCAATGTTTGGGCTCCTGCTGCCAACTCCAGTGTGTCTTTCAAGCAATGTTTGGGCTCCAGCTGCTCCTGCTACCAACTCCAGTGTGTCTTTCAAGCAATGTTTGGGCTCCTGCTGCCAACTCCAGTGTCTCTTTCAAGCAATGTTTGGGCTCCTGCTGCTCCTGCTGCCAACTCCGGTGTGTATTTCAAGCAATGTTTGGGCTCCTGCTGCTCCTGATGCCAACTCCAGTGTGTCTTTCAAGCAATGTTTGGGCTCCTGCTGCCAACTCCAGTGTGTCTTTCAAGCAATGTTTGGGGTCCTGCTGCTCCTGCTGCCAACTCCAGTGTCTCTTTCAAGCAATGTTTGGGCTCCTGCTGCCAACTCCAGTGTGTCTTTCAAGCAATGTTTGGGCTCCTGCTGCTCCTGCTGCCAACTCCGGTGTGTCTTTCAAGCAATGTTTGGGCTCCTGCTGCTCCTGATGCCAACTCCAGTGTGTCTTTCAAGCAATGTTTGGGCTCCTGCTGCTGCTCCTGCTGCCAACTCCAGTGTGTCTTTCAAGCAATGTTTGGGCTCCTGCTGCCAACTCCAGTGTGTCTTTCAAGCAATGTTTGGGCTCCTGCTGCTCCTGCTGCCAACTCCAGTGTCTCTTTCAAGCAATGTTTGGGCTCCTGCTGCCAACTCCAGTGTGTCTTTTAAGCAATGTTTGGGCTCCCGCTGCTCCTGCTGCCAACTCCAGTGTCTCTTTCAAGCAATGTTTGGGCTCCTGCCGCTCCTGCTGCCAACTCCAGTGTGTCTTTCAAGCAATGTTTGGGCTCCTGCTGCCAACTCCAGTGTGTCTTTCAAGCAATGTTTGGGCTCCTGCTGCCAACTCCAGTGTGTCTTTCAAGCAATGTTTGGGCTCCTGCTACTCCTGCTGCCAACTCCAGTGTGTCTTTCAAGGAATGTTTGGGCTCCTGCTGCCAACTCAAGCGTGTCTTTCAAGCAATGTTTGGGCTCCTGCTGCTCCTGCTGCCAACTCCAGTGTCTCTTTCAAGCAATGTTTGGACTCCTGCTGCTCCCGCTGCCAACTCCAGTGTCTCTTTCAAGCAATGTTTGGGCTCCTGCTGCTCCTGATGCCAACTCCAGTGTGTCCTTCAAGCAATGTTTGGGCTCCTGCTGCTCCTGCTGCCAACTCCAGTGTGTCTTTCAAGCAATGTTTGGGCTCCTGCTGCTCCTGATGCCAACTCCAGCGTGTCTTTCAAACAATGTTTGGGCTCCTGCTGCTCCTGCTGCCAACTCCAGTGTGTCTCTTTCAAGCAATGTTTGGGCACCTGCTGCTCCTGATGCCAACTCCAGTGTGCCCTTCAAGCAATGTTTGGGCTCCTGCTGCTCCTGATGCCAACTCCAGTGTGTCTTTCAAGCAATGTTTGGGCTCCTGCTGCTCCTGCTGCCAACTCCAGTGTGTCTTTCAAGCAATGTTTGGGCTCCTGCTACTCCTGCTGCCAACTCCAGTGTGTCTTTCAAGCAATGTTTGGGCTCCTGCTGCTCCTGCTGCCAACTCCAGTGTCTCTTTCAAGCAATGTTTGGACTCCTGCTGCTCCTGCTGCCAACTCCAGTGTCTCTTTCAAGCAATGTGTGGGCTCCTGCTGCTCCTGATGCCAACTCCAGTGTGTCCTTCAAGCAATGTTTGGGCTCCTGCTGCTCCTGATGCCAACTCCAGTGTGTCTTTCAAGCAATGTTTGGGCTCCTGCTGCTCCTTATGCCAACTCCAGCGTGTCTTTCAAACAATGTTTGGGCTCCTGCTGCTCCTGCTGCCAACTCCAGTGTCTCTTTCAAGCAATGTTTGGGCTCCTGCTGCTCCTGATGCCAACTCCAGTGTGCCCTTCAAGCAATGTTTGGGCTCCTGCTGCTCCTGATGCCAACTCCAGTGTGTCTTTCAAGCAATGTTTGGGCTCCTGCTGCTCCTGATGCCAACTCCAGTGTGTCTTTCAAGCAATGTTTGGGGTCCTGCTGCCAACTCCAGTGTCTCTTTCAAGCAATGTTTGGGCTCCTGCTGCTGCTCCTGCTGCCAACTCCAGTGTGTCTTTCAAGCAATGTTTGGGCTCCTGCTGCTGCTCCTGCTGCCAACTCCAGTGTGATTTTCAAGCAATGTTTGGGCTCCTGCTGCCAACTCCAGTGTGTCTTTCAAGCAATGTTTGGGCTCCAGCTGCTCCTGCTACCAACTCCAGTGTGTCTTTCAAGCAATGTTTGGGCTCCTGCTGCCAACTCCAGTGTCTCTTTCAAGCAATGTTTGGGCTCCTGCTGCTCCTGCTGCCAACTCCGGTGTGTATTTCAAGCAATGTTTGGGCTCCTGCTGCTCCTGATGCCAACTCCAGCGTGTCTTTCAAACAATGTTTGGGCTCCTGCTGCTCCTGCTGCCAACTCCAGTGTCTCTTTCAAGCAATGTTTGGGCTCCTGCTGCTCCTGATGCCAACTCCAGTGTGCCCTTCAAGCAATGTTTGGGCTCCTGCTGCTCCTGATGCCAACTCCAGTGTGTCTTTCAAGCAATGTTTGGGCTCCTGCTGCTCCTGATGCCAACTCCAGTGTGTCTTTCAAGCAATGTTTGGGGTCCTGCTGCCAACTCCAGTGTCTCTTTCAAGCAATGTTTGGGCTCCTGCTGCTGCTCCTGCTGCCAACTCCAGTGTGTCTTTCAAGCAATGTTTGGGCTCCTGCTGCTCCTGATGCCAACTCCAGTGTGTCTTTCAAGCAATGTTTGGGCTCCTGCTGCCAACTCCAGTGTGTCTTTCAAGCAATGTTTGGGGTCCTGCTGCTCCTGCTGCCAACTCCAGTGTCTCTTTCAAGCAATGTTTGGGCTCCTGCTGCCAACTCCAGTGTGTTTTTCAAGCAATGTTTGGGCTCCTGCTGCTCCTGCTGCCAACTCCGGTGTGTCTTTCAAGCAATGTTTGGGCTCCTGCTGCTCCTGATGCCAACTCCAGTGTGTCTTTCAAGCAATGTTTGGGCTCCTGCTGCCAACTCCAGTGTGTCTTTCAAGCAATGTTTGGGCTCCTGCTGCTCCTGCTGCCAACTCCAGTGTCTCTTTCAAGCAATGTTTGGGCTCCTGCTGTCAACTCCAGTGTGTCTTTCAAGCAATGTTTGGGGTCCTGCTGCTCCTGCTGCCAACTCCAGTGTCTCTTTTAAGCAATGTTTGGGCTCCTACTGCCAACTCCAGTGTGTCTTTCAAGCAATGTTTGGGCTCCTGCTGCTCCTGCTGCCAACTCCGGTGTGTCTTTCAAGCAATGTTTGGGCTCCTGCTGCTCCTGCTGCCAACTCCAGTGTGTCTTTCAAGCAATGTTTGGGCTCCTGCTGCCAACTCCAGTGTGTCTTTCAAGCAATGTTTGGGCTCCTGCTGCTCCTGCTGCCAACTCCAGTGTCTCTTTCAAGCAATGTTTGGGCTCCTGCTGTCAACTCCAGTGTGTCTTTCAAGCAATGTTTGGGGTCCTGCTGCTCCTGCTGCCAACTCCAGTGTCTTTTTCAAGCAATGTTTGGGCTCCTGCTGCCAACTCCAGTGTGTCTTTCAAGCAATGTTTGGGCTCCTGCTGCTCCTGCTGCCAACTCCGGTGTGTCTTTCAAGCAATGTTTGGGCTCCTGCTGCTCCTGCTGCCAACTCCAGTGTGTCTTTCAAGCAATGTTTGGGGTCCTGCTGCTCCTGCTGCCAACTCCAGTGTCTCTTTCAAGCAATGTTTGGGCTCCTGCTGCCAACTCCAGTGTGTCTTTCAAGCAATGTTTGGGCTCCCGCTGCTCCTGCTGCCAACTCCAGTGTCTCTTTCAAGCAATGTTTGGGCTCCTGCTGCCAACTCCAGTGTGTCTTTCAAGCAATGTTTTGGCTCCTGCTGCTGCCAACTCCAGTGTGTCTTTCAAGCAATGTTTGGGCTCCTGCTGCTTTTGCTTGCAACTCCAGGGTGTCATTCAGCCAATTTTTGGCCTCCTGCTGCTGCCAACTCCAGTGTCTCTTTGAGCCAATGTTTGGGCTCCTGCTGCTGCTGGTGCTGCCAACTCCAGTGTGTCTTTCAAGCAATGTTTGGGCTCCTGCTGCTCCTGCTGCCAACTCCAGTGTGTCTTTCAAGCAATGTTTGGGCTCTTGATGCCAACTCCAGTGTGTCTTTCAAGCAATGTTTGGACTCCTGCTGCTCCTGCTGCCAACTCCAGTGTCTCTTTCAAGCAATGTTTGGACTCCTGCCGCTGCTGCTGCTGCTGCTGCTTGCAACTCCAGGGTGTGTCTCTCAGTCATTTTTTGGGCTCCTGCTGCTGCCAAATCCAGTGTCTCTTTCAGCCAATGTTTGGGCTCCTGCTGCTGCTGGCAACTCCAGTGTCTCTTTCGGCCAATTTTTGGGCTCCTGCTGCCAACTCCAGTGTGTGTCTTCAGGCCAATTTTTGGGCTCCTGCTGCCAACTCCAGGATGTCTTTCAGCCAATATTTGGGCTCCTGCTGCTGCCAGCTCCAGGGTGTATTTTTCAGGCAATATAGGGGCCCCTCATAGTGATGCCACCTCAACTCTCTGCAATTGTGCCGCTCTGCGATTCTAATAGCGATGCCTCTGATCTGCATGTCATAATTATTTACAGTATTATTTCACTAACCCAGCACGCATCCTATGCGTGTTACAGCAAGGCAGAATGGTTTACAACCCTATCGAGGCTCTAGGAAGCTCAGAAATAGCCGTTTTTAATAGCTATTCATCGTGAATAAATTCGGACCAAAACGAATTTTGTCGGAAAATTCGGCGAATTAGCCGAATCGAATTTTTCAAAAGTTTGCTCATCTCTAGCCAGCACGCACTTCCCATACATCTCATTTAGAGACCTTTGCAGAATTACACAGTCAATGGGCTCTGATTGGACAAAAGCCCATGCATGTGCTGTTGAAGCGATGAAACGTAAGCTTTGCTGGGCAAACTGGGGGGGGGGGGGGGGTCCACATAGTGGGGATGCCCCTGGAGACAAGGAACAAAACTTGGGAAAGTTAAATTCACATGTTTCTTCCACTTTAACACCCCCTCATTGCTTCTTTGATCTTCTGGTTTTACACTGGCTATACTATACTTAAGCTTGCTCATTTGTTGTCTGCCCCACAACCTCAGCTTGGCGTTTTACCTACAATTAGTGCTGTCAGTCTTGCTTGGCTCTTCCATACCTCACTATAGTTTTTGCATTCTAGAGCTGTACCATCCTTTGATTAATGGGCATAAATACCATAGAGGCAGGGAAGGCAACTACCGGGCCCATGACAGAGGGGGGCCCAGTGTCAGCTCCCTCCCCCACCTTGCAGCACCTGTGGCAATAGCATCAGACTTGGCCCACAGCAGTATACAGTGTGGCTCTCTGTCTACCAGGAGCGCCATAGGTTGTGCAGGGTGGAACTAAGATGACAGCGCAAGTGTATTGGGCATTTAGGGAAACAAGCACCCCAGGATGTGCACCAGCACTACTTAGAACCCCATTGAGACCCTCCAGCGTCTGACTGGAGGGTCTGGAGTCTCTATGTGGACAGGCTCTGGGGACCCACCATACAGTTATTCTTAAGGGCTCATGCACACAGACGTTAAACCTAAATCTATTCTTCATTATGGCACAATCTGTACTCTCATGCCATAGAACAGTGTCAACCAGAATTACTATTCGCTTCTATCATAAAAAGCACAGTATTTGCTTTCAAATCATGCACCATCTCTTTTGGAGATTGGGGGGGGGGGGGGGGGGCTCAATTCAGGAGTCCACCTGGGGATCCCCCAGTAATCTGTTGAGCCATTTCAAACCTGGTAGTTAGGTCTTTTTTTGCGGGGCCCACTCTGATCTTAGCTATGAGGCAATTTGTTAATGGCTGGTGAGGGCACGCTCCCTGTTAGAGGGAGGCGGAGGATGCGACCGTCAGAGCAGCTGCTCTTAGACATGCCGTGGGATCAGGAAGAGGTGAGCTGGGTTACGGCGATTTGGGGGGTTTCACACAGCGGAGTCAAAATATTGACTATCCTGGGCTTTGATCTACTTTAATAAAGTTATTTTTTATCACCTCTGTGTTTTGGTCCACTTTAATAAAGTGTGCCAGGTTGGTAATGCTTTAATGGGGGACTCCCCTTTTTTGTTACATTTTTTTGGGGGGAAATTATTTAAAATTTAACCCCATTGCCAACATGTTTACATTTTTCTTTTAAATACATCTAAGCATTACCAACTCGGCAAACTAAGCACAAGGGCTTGTAATTCCAGGGCTCAAGAGCTGACCAGCCAGCCCCTGGCCCTGACCATTACAAGCCCTTATGTCTTATAGCACAGGTCCGGTGCTCATCCGCACCCCCATGCCCATTGATGGTGCAGGTAATGTAGTATTGACTGGTATAGGGATCCATGGAAACCCTTACCAGTTCAAAGTGAAAGTGGAAAAAAGACACACACACAAAAAACCTTTATAAATCTTAATTAACTAATACTTGCCTTCCCCCCCTCCAGGCTCCCGCGCACACTCCCTTAAATGTATGCCATCTGGGCATCTAAGGATGCTCTGGCAGCATGGTTCCCCTCCGTTCATCCTGGCTCCTGGCCAGGGGACTCCATGATGAGCCTCTCTGGTATCTCCCCTACGTTGCTTATGATGTCACAAATGGAGAGGGGGTGGCATGGGAAATTCCCTATAGGCCTCTCCTCTTCTGTGACATCAGAAATTATGTCAGGGAGATGTCAGAGAAGTATAAAAGCCAGTTCCCCGGCCCTCACTTCAGTCCCTCGCTGGGTAGTGAGGATGAAAGAAGGGGGAAACTATGCTCCCTCTGCATTCAAATGGTGATACAGCTGTCAACTTCTGATGGCTCACTCCGCTACATCTAGACGTTGTAAGGAAGAGGAGACAGTGCAGGACAAAGAATATCCGCTGGACTAGAAGACATCTCCATTTGGGGCATCAGCAGTGTGGAAGAGCCTGGTGCCCATTGGTGTGGGCACAGGGTTCTTTTAGGGGTGCCCAATCCCATACCAAAGGGCATAAGGGTTTGTAACTTGCAGGACCTAGGGCTGCCTCTTGGTTACAAGAGTTTTTTTTAGAAATGTAAAAAACATAAAAAAAAATAAAATATGATTCCCCATTGTCACTTTTTAAGTGGAACTCAATATAACAAGGGAAAGTGACAAAAAAATTTGGACAAATATTTTTTCCTTAGATAAATATTGTATCTAAACAAAAATACCAAAGAAATTACCATAAAATATAAAAAATAAACCCCCAGGCAGTTTTAATGTTAATGGGATACCTTTAAAATCGCATTTAGTAAAACATATAAAACCTGAAAAAATACAATAAAAAAATAATAAGTCAGGCTATTGTTCATTAGATACAAATTGTATATAACGAAAAATGCCCAAAAAATTACCCAAAAAAATAAAACAATAAACCCATGGGCAGTTTTCATGTTACATGGGATGCTTTAGAAATCTGCATTTAGTAAAACAGAAAACAGCTAAAACCTGAAAAAATAGCCAGGATATTGTTCGTTAGATAAAAAATTTATCTAACCAAAAATGCAAAAGAAATTACAAAAAATATAAAGAAATAAACCCCCAGGCAGTTTTAATATTAAATTGAATGATTTTAAAACTGCATTTAGTAAAACAGTTAAAACCTGAAAAAAAACACCCTATCATCTTTATAGCAAACACTTTGGTGATATTACCTCATCATCTTTATAGCAGACACTGTGGCAGTATCACTCCCTTCATCTTTATAGCAGAAACTGTGGCAGAATTCCCTCCTTATCTTTATAGCAGACACTGTGGCAGAATCCCCCATCACCTTTATAGCAGACACTGTGGTAGCATCACCTCCATCATTTTTATAGCAGACACTGTGGCAGTGTCACCCACCATCTTTATAGCAGACACTGTGGCAGTATCACCCCCATGATCATTATAGCAGACATTGTGGCAGAATTGTAGAAAAAAAGCACAGAGCTGTATTGCATTAAATTCAAATCTTCATTCGATTATTGACGATTATTGACGCAATCAGTGTTCCTCAATGTGAAAATCCGTCCAATCACAGTGTGTGCCCGCCACCAATATTATAACACATGCAAGAGAAAATGCAAGGCAATAGTGCAACATTGCTAAAAATTGCTCCCATCTTTATTATCTGTGCCAATGGAACACTCACAGTAAAAATGTTCAATCATCCAATGAATCCTACATTCAGCCAACTCACCTAGCTAAAGTCGCGGGAAGGGATGAAACACGCTGGTAGCCGGCGGTTGTAATCAACCCCCCCCCCCTTACTACGAGGGAAGCATATTGTATACGTAGATGGTGGAATCGAGCAGCGTGATAATTTTTATAGCAAACACTGTGGCACAAATCCCCCCGCATCTTTATAGCAGACATATGGCAGTTACACCCCCATCATCTTTATAGCAGACACTGTGGCAGCATCACCCCTATCCTCTTTAGGAAATACTGTGGCAGTATCACCACCATCATCTTTATAGCAGACACAGTGGCAGTATCACCCCAATCATCTTTAAAAAAGACACTGTGCCTTTATCACCCCCATCATCTTTATAGCAGACACTGTGGCAAAAGTTCCCCATCATCTTTATAGCTGACATTGTGCCAGTATCACCCCCATCATCCTTATTGCAGACACTGGCACCAAGATACGTGACCCTGCCATGTTATGCAGTAAATGCACACTTAAAGATGAACACAAAATTATAATAGAACATTTTTGGAGGGTTTTGATTTATGTTACCATATTAGTAACATGTTAGTAAATCATACACAGCTTTGACGTGCACTACTATATAGCAACTATAAGTCAATTTCTGCTTTATTTTAAGCCACTTTAAAGCAGCTCTGAAGTTGAAAACAATAAAAATGCCACCCACCCCTACTCTCTGCACTAAGCCTGATGTGGAGGCTGATTCATTACTAACGCCAGGTATCAGCAGATGAGCGTCTGTATAGCAGCACTTAGAGCGACCGCTAGTATACGCTGTAAGCGGGTATCGGGCACTGTAACAGAGTGTCTCATTCGCTGACTGTACGCTGTAGTAATTTTTGTAGTAATCATTTACCAATGATAAATGTGATGTATATGAGTCGCTGTAGAGGCACTGTAGAGGCACTCACCCTCATTCAATGCAGCACATTGAGCGTTCCAATGCTGTAGTGGTGTTTTAAACTATCTGCAGCATTTTGTTTTTTAAAACCACATCACACAAACAACTTGTCACCAGAGTTTTATATATAATACTTTTTTATTTTCAAAAATATCTTCATGGTGCCTGTAAGGAAGACTAAAGTGTTATATGTTATTTTTGAACGTAGTATAAATGTTTCCCCATATGTGCCTGTGTCATTTTTAATTATTTATTATTATTATTTAATTAATTATTAATTAATTTCAAGTTAACTACAGTTGATTATGACCTTAATCTAGTTTGTATATATGATTAGAGTCATGTTTTCATTCAGCTCTTAAGGTATGTTTGAATGAAAGTAAATTGTCCCCGTTTTATAATGTAATTGTTGTAGATGTCTGCTTAGGTCACTTACCTCAAAGTATGAATTAATCTGTTCTTCTGGGTCTGGAATTCGGTGGCAAATAAAAATGTTGTGTAGGACACGGCATGCTAAGATTATTTTGAGACCTTTTGTGGACTGTATAACATCTCCCCTCTTGGGCGTGCCAAACAGAGAAAGCGTGCTTTCAGCAGGCCGATGCTTCTTTCAACAATACACCTGATCTGGTGATGAGCTGCACTGTATCGGAGTTGTGCAGGCCTTTGAGGATTGCGCACGGGTGTCATCAACCAGCTTTTTTGGCCATATTCCTTATCTTCTTAAAAAAATAGAAAAAAAAAACACTTGTTATGCACACAACTCCACCTGTAGGCTGAAAGTTGTCATCTGCACATATTATTCATGTCTAGTGCTGTTAAGGTCTGCTTTAGCTTTGTGTAACAATGTTTGCCAGTACTTACCATCCAGCCGGAATTTCATTGTTTTCAAATTTGCGTCACAGGGCAGACTGATGGAGGACATAAGAGTCATGGCACGATCCAGGGAATCACAACCTCACAGTCCGCAGCTTCATCTCTGGATCACACACCACCATTGCATTGATAGAATGAAACTGCTTTCTGTTTTTATAATGCAGTTTCTGTACTAGGGGTGGGCTGAAAGGGATATGTGTCCCATCCAGGCACCCTAGGAATTAGGTATCCCTGCCATGCAGTAGAATGCCCGCTTGATCTTTGCAACCTCCTCAGGAAAGGTGATATATAGAGGTATCAAATTACATATTGCCAGGACTACCTGATAGAATATGCGGCCCATGGTAGCCTGGCTGATACCGATGAGGAGTGCTGCAGTGGCCTGGAAATTGCCCCATGCCAGTATGTTAAGTGAGGCACACAGGCGCACAATGGCAGGGATAGAGTGGGTGCGTCTAGTGGTGGGCTTGATTTTTCCCTTCATCTGGTCATATAGGGACCTAAGTGCTGCACATTTCAGACGAAATCTGCTTCTGATCTGCTTGTCACTTACAGAGATCCCATACAGAGAGGCGGATGCCAAAATATCACAAACACAAATGCAGTTCAACACGAAACCAGGTGTATTGTTGAAACAAGCATCAGCCTGCTAAAAGTATGCTTCCAGAATTTTGCACAGCCAAGAGGGGAGATGCTGCACAGCCCACAAAAGGTCTCAAAAACAATCCTCACTTTCTGTTTCCTACACAATATGTGCAGATGCCACAAAATTTAAGATCAGAAAGAAACTGCACTGAAGTCAGAGAGCCCAAACACACCCATACACAGTAGTACTGACATACAGACTGGGTCTGCCTGCCTCAAATCAAATATGCACATCAGAATTACACTACAGCCTTTGCCAAACACCTAGGACACCACTATACCAAGGTTCTCTGAAACAATTAAATTCAAATAGCCGTTACTTTTCAGCGTTTGTGAGTGTGTTCCCATATGATGGAAGATGTAAGTACTCATGTGTTTCAGCATTTTTTCTAATGATAGTTATTTAAGAAAATTAGATGAAGCATGTGCAATAGATTAATGCTTTGGTATTGAAAGCTTAAATAACTACACACACCTGTATTGAATGTTATATTGAATTAGCAATCAATTGTTGCCATTCTGTAGTTTGCATGACTCATTGTGTTTGTGGTTGGTGTTTGCAGCTATGGGATGGAGCCAAATCCTGGAAATCTGTCTGGGCCTGGTGGGTCCCCTGGGGTCCCCAGTACCAGTGGGCTGTGTGGTGCCCGCAGACCTCCTTCCAGCAAGAGGACGCAGCCTGTTGGTGGTGCTCAACCACAGGCTAAGCATCCCTTTGCAAAGAGGGAGCCAGAGTTTTATTTGACGGTCACAATACTCTTGTGAAGCTGACTCAGGCAAAGTGACCTATGTTATTTGGGCCACCAAGTCGGGGCTTTGGCAAACAAGAAAGAAGCAAGTTGTGGGATGCCATTGTGGAGGAGCCAAAACATATCAAAATAACATAAAGACTTTTGAAAAAGGCCCACACACAAGAACACAATTAAAAACAACAAAACATTAAAAACCTCTTGGGTACAGACACTAACTCGTCTTAGGAACAGGATGATCCATGGAAGTGGAGGATAAGGAGGAGGCTGAAAAAATGGCAATGACACGTCTAACAGCCTCCATTGTCCCGCACAGGAATAACGGATATGCATATACATATAACTCAAAATACACTTTAGAATAGTCAAGCTGTATAAACGCAATAAAACTTCAATGAAAAAATACAAAGCTATACAATGCCCTGACACCAGAGCAAATATTACACTACATGTACAGGAGAGAGCACCGCAGCGAACACATTTTACATACAGTACTTTCTATCATAACTAACACCAACGTTTTGCATTCATTTTACTATAAATAATATTTGCAAGTTAGCTTTCACCGAATGTACTTCTGTTACTGTAATAATAGGCTCCTAACTCTAAAGCATTATGCTGCTGAACTGAGCGCGAGTGACTGCTCAGTCAGTGAATCACTACGGCACTGGCAACTATTAGTCGTGCAGGTTTTCTGTGACAGCTATGCCGGCAGGTCGTCGCTAAGATTCCAGGTAGAAGCAGAGGCTCCATGTTCCCTACTTCCACCATGGTATCAGATGGCAGGTGCATTCATCTGTTTCATTTTTTATTCCCTTAAAATGGCGTCAAGTATGGAGTGGGAGGGATTATGACATTTTATTTTAGCCCGAGCAGTCTTTTAATCTGGCTTTGAAATTGAATATGATTTTAATATCCAAATACTAAAATACAGTTAAATTCCAGGTAAAAATGTAATTTTTGTTGTTCCATCTATTTGTAATAGTCATTTGGTAACACTGATTTAAGCTGACATTGATTTGTTCTATTTACAGGCAATGGTTCTACTTCAGGACCTTCTACATACGCTCAACAAACTTAGAGAATTTCAGCATGATGTGGAAAGCCAGTTACAGAAAATAAATGAAACAGTGGACATGGTATATTACCACTATTGATTATAAATATTGAGCATGAACAAGAGCAAATTTATGAATTATGCAACTGAGTTTCTATCTTTCAAAACAAAGGGGATAGTCAGCCAGACAGGCACTTAATTTAATATGTTCACACCCCTGCACTTTCGCGTTGTTGCTCTGTGTTGCAACGCAGTTGCAAGCAGTTACAACGCAGAGGAAACGTACATTATTCTTATTTTTATTCATATCTGGACTGTGTTGCATTGCTTTTTCAGTGCAACGTTGTAACAGCGCAGGTCAATAAATGACTATGGCAGCGGACGCGCAACATGAGTATAACCCAGTGTACCTGTGTTGCGTTTGCATTGCAATAGATGTTACCATTTGCGTATTATGCAAATGTTTTTTTTTTAAACACAATGCAAGTGCATATCTAATGTATCAAAAGCGCAGTGTTTGATTTGATACAATGCCCCTCTGACATATTTACAGAATGCTTGCTCTTAATGTAACAGAGTGGTGTGAACAGAGCCTTAAAGTGGAAGTCCACAGTTATAATGACCCCCTGCGCTCCTTGCCTCCCCCAACACTAGTCGGTGGGGGTGTTACAATAAAGAATCTTACCTATTCTCTATGCGCCTCTGGTCCTGGGCACCATCATGGACAGCAAGGCCATGCCCACCCATTCACCTGAGGTAGGTAATATGTATAACACATAGCTGTGGTTATAACACTATCCCCCACAGACTGAAACAAGTGACTACTCAGTATCAGGGGAAGTTTCCTTAGTATTCCCACAGTGGAGAAGAGCTCAGTTATATTCGTATTTAATCACTAATCCTTGGAACTGCAAACTCAGCAGCTTTCTGAGAGCCTTAGATGGCATGAGACATGAAGCCCTGTACACACAGAACACTGCTGCTGGGCATGTATAAGTGTGAGTGAGCTCCCTCTTCCTTGCAGCTGCCATAGCAGTAATGTTCTGTGTGTACAGTGCTCACTTCTCTCTTCTTGTAGGTCCTGGTGGACTTGGACTTGGTGTACAGTTGTGAAAGTTTCTTCCATATAACACATTAATAACATAAGAAAAAAAATACTAAATAAGCTCAGCACCTTGAGGACATTCACTGGAAGATATATATAGATGTAGAGTAATTGATCAGGCCAAGTAGAAGTGAGCACAGCATGGGGGTGTAGGTATTTGTTGTACAATAAATCTGCACGCACTGTGGGAACGTCCTGTACACACACAACACTGCTGCTATGGCTGCTGCTGAGGTGCGGGAGCTCAGACATGCCCAGAAGCAATCTTCTGTGTGTCTCACATCTTTTTGTAGATCTTGGTGTATGGTTGCATATCAACATATTATCACCACTTTGGCCACTGCAGAGAAACCAGGATGCAGCTGCTCCCTATGCCTGCGCCCTGTTCAAAACAAAGCTTTATGCTGTGCATTAGTATATATGGCATAAAGCGCTGACTGGATGAGAGATTGGCATGAGCCATGGGAACTGCAGAAAAATGAGTTGTGTGGCTTCACACGATGGAGCATCCAAAACTGGGATGCTTCAGGAAAATCATCCACTTAAAAGCAACATAATGTATAACAAGAAGTAGGCCTAGCATTCAGACCAATATATACATTTTTTTTAATTTCTAGAATAAAATTTAATAATAATTATAAAAGAAATATAATATTTTATTTTTCAAATCAGACCTAAACCCTACCCCCTCACTAGTCCTCTAATAGGAGTGTATGCTTCTCTGCAGGTCACAGCTTTTTCATGGCCCCTAAACCCAGGATTTTCACTTACCTGCATCCCGATTTGGGATGCCCTATTGGATCTATCAGGATCACACATTAATTCACCTCGCTCCCACTTTGCCAATCATTGGCTCACATTCCATTTACTGTAAATCTAAGGTCCAGCTAAAATTGTGCTGCGGATGTGGCCGCCAAAGGCTCATGGAGGTGGGGAGTGGATTTGGGTAAATCAGGAGGTTTCACACGGTGGAACATCCTAAGGTAAACAAAGGCCGCCAAGGGTCTTATAAACGGGGTGTTGCTCCTCTTTAAGATGGACCAAAAATAGATTTGGACAACTTTCCTGAGGCATCCCAATTTGGATGTAATTTTTTTTAAAGCAGACCTAAACCATCCCCTTGCTATGTATGTGCTTTGGATGCATCTTTGCAGGTCACAGCTTTTTCCTGCCCCCTAAATTCAGGATTTTTCCTCATTTCTGCTTTGCCAATCACCGTCTCATTTTCTATTGATATGCATGGCACACAGCACTGAGTCCACGCATGCTTCATGGGAACCCGGGGAAGGTAAGTTTTGTGGGAGACCTGGGTTTTATAGAGTCCCATTCCAAATTGGGATGCCCCAGGGGCAAGGACCAAAACCTGGGCTAATGAAAATCCAGTATTTGTATAGTCTGATTTACTGGGGCATCCCGTGTAAGCCCATCAGCGCAATTTATAAATGGCTGGCACAGGTGTGCGCATCAGCTAGGATGCTATTGAAGCCTGTGTATACGATGCAGGATATGCTAATGGGTCTGTATACCAGGTGACCGGAGGAGTTTCACAGGCTTGGGCATGCCTCATCCCAACCCACAGTTAGATATACTCACCTAAGCTTTTACAGGTGGCGTATTCAGCAGACATGGGCCCAAGAAACACTGCAATAGGTAGCATTGGCTGCTGCAGCTCCCTAGAGGGAACTTCATCGACCATCCCTGGAGTCTTTTAGATGGTTGGTCTCCGTTAAGCCCTGGCAGCAGCTGAGGGGGGGGGGGGATTTAATGGAAGCTGGGTAATGCTCCATTTAAAGTGGACTAAAACACGATATTTTCACTATACCAGTTTCTGGTCTTTGCCCCAGGGGCATCCTGATTTGGGATTCCCTTCTATGTGTTTCTGCATAGATCACTAGTAAAAGTCAACTTCTGCTGATCCATCAGCAATCGCACTCCATTAAAACCATAGCTTCTCTCTTTCATCTCCAGGTATAAAAGCTCACTTTATGTAATAATGAAATAGAAGTGCTTGGGTGCTTAATCAGACACTAGGTAGACAAAGAATGAAAATTGCATTTCTTTATTTCGCACCCCTCCTCGTCAAAACAAAATTTTGAAATCAGTGCTGAATTGACCCATGTTTTATTTGCAATTGAAGTAAACATTTGTAGTGCCCCCTTAGTCTTTGTGAAATGCAGATTAGATAAGACAACCAAATTAGCCAGGGACCAGGTTTCATAACAAATGGCCCAATTTACTGTATTTTGCACTCCATAAGATGCACCCAGGGTTTAGAGGTGAAATATAAGAAAAAAAATATTCTGAACCAAACAGTGTGGTAAAATCACCCCATTACAGACAGTATGCAGAATCTCCCCAATCATCCCCTTACAGATAGTGTGTGTCATCCCCATTAAAGGCAATTTGTTGCATCCTCCATTACAGGCAGTGAAAAGCATCCCCAACATTACAAGCAGTGTGTGGAACCCCCCTAAACCCATTTAGTAAAAGCTATGTGAGTCCTACGTAGCTGACATTTTCGTTAGAAAGTAAAAAGTTAAAACCTCACCTACGCCCACTATCTATATACAGCAGGGTCTTTTCTTCACTGGGGGGCCTCTGATTACCCCCCTCCCTGGGCTCTTTCGGAACCAGTTCCCAAGGCTTGAGGGCCTAGCAAGTCACCTGTCATTAACCCTCAGCCCCATTACCTGCCTCCCCAAAGCCTGGGGGGATAGCGAGAGCTATGGGGGCTTGTAGCCTTCAGCGTTCTGGCCTACAAGCCCCCCATAGCTGCTGCCTGGGCTGGTTTTACTGGGAAGGGAGGACAAAATGTTAGGAGCTTTTAACACTTAAATATTTCTTTAAAAGCCTGGTGGTCCCCCATCAGAAAAGGGGGGGCCCACAACCATTTTTTTATTGAACCCTTAATAGTGCAGATACTAGTTATATTTTATTTGAAAATGTCATAGAGCAGTCTTTTTAGTTTGGGGGCTCTCCAGGGCAGGAACTGGGGGCTACTGATACATATAATATATAATACATATACATGCAATATGTTTTTTCCTAAAACACAACAAATGTTAAAAAATACATTTTTTAAATGTGTTTTAATGTTTGCACAAAAAAAGACATTTCATGTTAAAGTCCAAACTTTTCCGAAAAAAACATATATTTACCTGGAAATTCCTGCAAAAATCACAGGTAAAATGCTAAATGATGATAAATGGCCTGTCTGAACCAAACAGTGTGGTAAAATCACCCCATCACAGACAGTATGCAGAATCTCCCCAATCATCCCCTTACAGATATGGCTTGATGCAGAGCCTCCCCGTTCAGCTATCCCGTGCGTTTTCCCGTTGGTTTTGGCTTTGATCGGGTCAGGAAAGGGTGCTACGTTAATTTTAGTGTGCGTTTATGCGCTCAGGTGTGCGCTCAGCCGCCTTTCCGATTGTCGCCTCGCACGAGGCTGTTTCCCGGGAAAACGGACGCCTCGTTCATTGGTCCGGTTTTTTTCAGTGATGCAGAGCCTTGATTTCCGATTGAAATCACCCTAATAAAACGGGGCCGCCGAGCCTTCACTTACGGGCGGTCAGAGCAGCCGTATTTGCACTCGGGCAATAATATGCAGTCCTCTGTTGGAGCACATCAGCGGCACCAGCTCCGCGGTCTTGTCCTGCTGAGTATGGCAGAAACCAGGCTGCACCGCACGCCTTTGGACATCGATGGCATGAGTATTTGTTATATTTTTGGGTTTTTTTGGGGGGGTCCTTTTTACAGGGTTTACCTAATTTTTTTTTTATTGCCTGTGTGCAGGAACTGGAAGATGGGACATTGCATAAATGTGCAGGCAGTGGCTGGCCCTGAATTGGTTTTTGGGAGTCGTTTTGCTGGCTTTCCCTGCTCGATGCATGATGCGCACATCTTGAGGAATTCCTGCCTAGATGAGCGATTCAAATCTGGCTATCTTTTTGGTGGCTGGCTACTGGGTATGTGTATGAAACTTGTATTGGTTGCCCACCCTGTCTGACTGTGTTTTTTCCCTTAACACACTTTTTTGTAACTATTTTGAGCCTAATTTGTGAACTACAAATTAAAGGGGTTAAGTGATTGTACCCTATTGCGTCATGTTCTTGCCCTCTTATGTAAGTAGTATTCCCCAGACTTTTTTAATGAGTGTACAGGTTGGATGTGCATGTAGTCTCATTAGAAATGTCCTTTCCTCCTACCCTACCCCGCTCACCTATTTGTCCCTCTTTTCTATTGTTGCAATGCACACCTTTTTTTATTGTTTTTTTTTTTCTTTTTTTTTTTGTTTGGCAGGAGACTCTGGCTATCCTTTGCTCCCCTGGCTGATGACCCCCATCCTGCACCCATCTTCACAGGCAGAGGAGCGCTACAATACTGCCCACAGGAGGACTCGCTCTGTGGTGGAGCGAGGCTTTGGTCTCTTGAAGAAGAGGTTCCGTTGTCTTGATGAGACTGGGGGGGCACTACAATAGATGCCTGCAACGGTCCTAAACCTAATCATGGCTTGTGGGCTACTCCACAACCTTTAGTTTCAGGCGTCCCCACCCCTCCTTTTTCTGGCACCCAAAGTGGCACCGCGCAAACCATCCGTGCACAACTAGTGTTTAGTGTTTTTTCAGAGAAACAAATTATTTTTTTTTTTTATTTTACAAATTTTGTGGTGTCATTTGTTTTTTTTTAACCAAAGAAAAATTTCACGTGGGGTCAGAAAATGTATTCCCCACAAATTAGTGGTATGTTGGGTTGCATGGTGCCGTTGAATGATGTTGTGCCTGCAAATTGGCTGCAATGTGGGCCAGGCTTTGATTAATCTCACCCATATGGCTGGTTAGGGCAGAGATATTTCTGTTTAATACCTCTAATTGGGCGTTGAGGTTTGTGAGTTGGGTGCACACAGTCTCATTGAATTGCTGTGTTGTCGCCGAAAAGGCTATATTTTCCTGCCTCCATGCTTCCTCCAAAATTTGAAGTTGCCTTCTTTGGGAAATATGGCATCTGGACTGGGTTGGAGCAGTGGGACGGGTTCTGGTTCAGAAGGTGGTTGTGGATGTGGTGGTTGTGCCAGGGTTGACTGCGTTGCTGCCACTGTTTCCGTAGTGGTTAGTGGGGTGTCCTCCTCCAAATCTCGTATATGGTCGATGATGGGTGGGCTTCCTGTGGTCTGTAAAGAAATATAGGTTCCTTTTAGTTTATTTCTGTCCACAAAAGCTCTCAAAGATCAATGTTAAAAGTACACACCAATGACCATTGACTTACCTCATCGCAATCCACAATTTGGGTTCGTGGTGTAGAATCCTGGTGTGCCCTTGGCCTCGGTGCTAACGCAGGGGTTTGGGGGCCTGGTGTGTCCTGTTGACTTGGTCCTTAGAATGTAGATTTGAAGCTAAATGGCCAAGTACAGTGTGTTGTGTAGCCTAACACTGCCTTAGGCTACACAGGCCCCCAGACTCACCTTGGGACCTTACATTCCGGTCTGTGTCTTGTGCCTCTGCCAGGCCCTGGATGCTGGCCGGGTGTATGTATGTATATACATGTTCCTCGGCGGGTGTAATTTTAATGGGTAAGCCACCCCCTGTCTGTTGGCTGGGGAAGATTAAATTACACCTAATAAGTGTTACATCCTTTTAACAATGCGACTACAAATGCATTTAATTTGCCCTTTACCTCTGCTCCACCCCCTGTCTGTTGGCTGGGGAAGATTAAATTACACCTAATAAGTGTTACATCCTGTTACCAATGCGACTACAAATGCATTTAATTTGCCCTTTACCTCTGCTGACGGCGCATGTCCATTTTTTTTTTACTGTAGTATTTCAGGTACCCAAATTTCCTTTTGATTTGTTGAATATCTCGCCGGACAGATCCCACACTATTTACTTGGCGGCAAATATTCGTCCAGATCTCCAGCTTAGCCTGCTTAGTGGTTGATTTGGAGCTCCTGCCAAATAGGGCATCATAATGCTCACAAACTGCATTTGCCACAGCCATGCTTTGAGCATCGCAAAAACGTGCAGTTAGGGAGCCACGGCGTAGTTGTCGGCCACATGGGTGTGTGGTGTCCCCTGCATCTGTGGAAATTGATGGTTGGCTATCTGGTGAGTCGTGTGTGGTTCTGGGGCTTATGGGGGAGGGTGATGTTGTGTGTGTGCTGCTATGGCTTAATGTCTGGGTTCCTGTTGAGCTATCAGATGTGGAGCTGCATGTGGAATGTGAGGTACTGGAATTGGGAGAACCAGAGGGTTGAGGTGGAGGGGTGGGTGACCTTGGTGGGGTGGTGGGTTTGGCAATACGCTTTCCCTTGCTGATGTGTTTTGTTTTGTGGGTATGTTTTGTGTGTTGAGGCTGAGGATGCTGCAGGGTCTTACTCGATTTGGCACCCTTGTGTGTTCGTGCTTTTTTGGCAGGTGGTGGTGAATGGGTTAATGTCTCCTTGGTCCTGCGTTTTTTTGAATGTGCCTGTGTGTGTGGAGTATCCAGCGTTTTAGTTGGGGCATGTTCTGCCTGTGTCTGGTGCCTGCTCTTCTGTCTTTTGGAGGATGAGGCATGTGTGCGGCTGCTATGTGCCTCGGGCCTTGGTTAGCTCTTTTTGCTCCCTTTAGGTCTGCCCATAATGATATGGTATCCAACACAGAGCTGAGTGCCTTGTGCTTTAAATATGTTTCCCGTGTGGGCGTGGTCATTGGCGGGTGCGCGCCTGCGCGCACGCACGCACGTCACCGCGGGGGGAACGTCAGAGCTATACCAGGAAAACCAAGAAAAGATGTCGCCCACCATCTTTACACAGGAGCAGTACGACATCTTCATGGATGTGAGTATGCGAGCGTGCGTTTATGTGCGCGCACACATTTTTTATAATAAAAAAAAAACAAAGCGCAAGAATAGTCTGAAACAACTTAGTTTGTCACGTTAAATACAAGCCCACCTTAGTTTAACACATGTACGCAGCTACAAACTAGGCTACATGCAGATAGAAGAACTAGGGCAATGTGAGGCAGCAAGAGGTTAATAAAGTGACTTTAGTTAGGGCAGGAAACTTGTTAATGTATTTTGGGGATTAATGGTGGGTCCTTGTATCTTTTTTTAACAGATGATGCTGAGGAATCGCTACGACTTCCTGTCATCAGATTATGAGAAGTGGACGCTGGCCCTGGCTGTGGTGGACGCGATCGCACGCCGATCACAAACCACCTATACCTTCACCCAGATCGCCCAACACTGGTCCGATTTAAAGAGAAGGCATAAGCCCCGGGTGAGGTGGTACTTCGCCAAACATTTCCCATGTAAGTGTTTAAAATGTAAAAACACCTATAACCCTGGCCTCGCCTGGGCGTGGTTTTATGATTGTGTTTGTATTTCAGCCCATGAATGGAATATGCGGTTCCGCCCCACCCGGCCCAGGACACGCAGCCCAGTGTTGGGCGAAACAGGTGAAGGTGTAGGTGGTCCACCGCCAGTGTCAACGGCCACCCCCTCCTCTGTAAGTGACTATGAGGAGCCACTGGACCTCAGCATGCAGGGGAGGGGGGAATCTGACGGCAGGGAGTCGAGCCTAAATGAGCCTCAACCTGACTCCGGTAAGGGAAATATAGTTAGATATGTGGAAATACATGCATTAAATACAGATACTCATGTGCACTATTGTTAGTTTCAGATTCAGATGTCGCAGGGACATCCCAACCGATGAGCGAGGAAGGGGGCGACGAGGAAGAGGTGGCTGGGGAAGGTGAGTAGATTGATACCTAGAAGCCTAACTTAATATGATATTCATGATACAACAACAGTCTCTAATATCAGTGTGTTTGTCATCAAAACAGATTCACAGCAGCAACCCAGGGAGGAAGAATGGAGACTCCGCCCATTCTAAGTGGTGTTTTTTTTTAAAAAAGTAAATGAACAAACAATTCCATTGGCCCAAATAAACAAAAAAATAAATAAATAAATACATTTGTAAAATAAGCCCTTAAAGCGGACCTTCACTCTGAATAATAGTCTATCTTCACTATCTTCACTTCTATCGCCACTCTCCTCTCATCAGTAAGTGTGATGCTTCTGAGTCCAGATGGCGGCGCCCGTATCCCAAATTCCTGAACAGAGTTGCAGCCCAGTGGGGGAAAGAATAATAAGTTAGTGACTAAAAACTAACAATATATTAATTCTAGATGCTGCAGAATCGTTTTTTTATAGTTTGTGCTTTTCATTAAATCACGCTGAAGGTCCGGTTTAAAAAGGGCCCCCAAAAAAACACGCCCAACCAAACCATAAAAACAATGCTAAACTAATGTTGTTTTTCTTTAACAGATCCAAGAAAACCACAGGCTCAAGACCCCGAGGCCTAATGTTTTTATTTTTGCTAAAAAATTTATAAAAAATTTT
This sequence comes from Gastrophryne carolinensis, assembly GCA_027917425.1. Taxonomy (NCBI): domain Eukaryota; kingdom Metazoa; phylum Chordata; class Amphibia; order Anura; family Microhylidae; genus Gastrophryne; species Gastrophryne carolinensis. The sequence continues at coordinate 116,088,124 of CM051243.1, forward strand.
TATTTTTGTTTTTAAAAAAAATATATGAAAAAACCAAAACCAAACAAAAACAAATACAACGTTGGAATAAAAAAAAACATAAACAGATTTTGTGAGTTGTCTTTCCTGCAAATGTACAATCACACAACATCATCACACATTTACATGACACAAAAGGTTTAGATATGGGACAATAAAACCGAAAACATCACAAACAATTACGGTAAGCATTAAAGGCAAGGAAGAAGGAACACCAAAGAGATTAAGGTAGGCATTAATGGCAAGGAAGAAGGAACACAAAGGAGATTAAGGTATGCATTAATGGCAAGGAAGAAGGGACACAAAGGAGATTAAGGTATGCATTAATGGCAAGGAAGAAGGGGCACAAAGGAGATTAAGGTATGCATTAATGGCAAGGAAGAAGGAACACCAAGGAGATTCCCGAGTGAAGTCAAATTGACGGATCAGTTAGGGAGCCATTCCGACGGAGGCTCTGCATCACATTTGAGCCACGATTCAAACGGGAGCCCCGGACAATCGGAAGGTTTTAAGGTCAGTTCAGGGGAGGCTCTGCATCAGGCCAATAGTGTGTGTCATCCCCATTTAAGGAAATTTGTTGCATCCTCCATTACAGGCAGTGAAATGCATCCCCAACATTACAAGCAGTGTGTGGAACCCCCCTAAACCCATTTAGTAAAAGCTACGTGAGTCCTATGTAGCTGACATTTTCGTTAGAAAGTAAAGAGTTAAAAACTCACCTACACCCACTATCTATATACAGCAGGGTCTTTTCTTCACCGGGGGGCCTTTGATTCCCCCCCCCTTCCCCCCGGGGAAATGCAAAATGATGAAAAATGGCCTGTCAGTAGAGGGTGACAGAATTTTGACAAAAGTTGGCTAGCAGTTAAAAGTAACTATGCATTTGGGGGATTGTTCTCTTTGGGGGGATTTGCTTTTCAAACTGCGTGCAATCAAATAATTAATCAAGGGATTACTTTCAGAAAACTGCACCCACAATAAGCCTGGTAGGCCTAGAAAACTTGGGGTCTGTTGGGGTGTGTTTTTCGATAACTATATAGTGTATGAGGAGTATTTCAAATGCCTTTACATTTGTTTTGGTTGAAAAAGCAAAAAGTGCACATAGTAGTTGTATTTCTTGTAAATCTCCTCAAGTGTTCTTTTCAGTTAGGGTGTCTCATGGGCAGGAAAGGGTGTCTGCCAATACATATGTGGTACCATTGTACCCAAGAGTTTGAATTAAAAAACGCAACAAAATGTAAAAAATATTGAGTACAACAGCTAAACAAATGACAAACGAGAAATTCTATGTTAAAGCCCAGAAGACCTACTGCTGAAAAAAAATGACAGTTAAACATGTACAGTGCAAAATGGTGAAAAATTGCCTGGCTACAGACAAAATCTCTAGGTAGGGCGGCACTTAAAGGGTTAAAGGCAGTGTGCGGCATCCCCCATTACAGGCAGTGAACGGAATCCCCCAATTAGTGATTCAGTGTGCAGCACCCCCCCCCCATCGTGTGTGTGAGAAGGAAGCGCAAAAGAGGACCGATGGGCAGGAAGCAGTTAAACTTACACTTGTTGCCTGCTGGTACTGGTACCACACAAAATACCATACCCTTTATATGATTGCATTCCTTGCTCCAGTGAGTGTGCGTGACCTATACATGGCTGCTGTCCATTCATGAATGCTGGCCATGCATAAGCAACAATCGCCTGCCCTCCATTGTGCTTCCTCCTCACACACAGATTCGCACACGTACCTTTCTGGAGACCACCAGACAGCTGCCAGTAATACTGCCAGCAACCTCCCTAGAGAGTGAAGACTGGGGAAACCCAGCAGAGGGGAGAGCTGGAGTGTCATGTCTGCGGATGATGCAAAATCAGGAACATCAGGAGGAACTGCGCAAGATCTGGAAGACAATAGGAAGTTAAAGCTGACTGCTACTGAGGGGAGCCAGTGGGGAGTCTCTGGGAGAGCGCTACACTAAGCACTTGTTTCAGCGTGGGGAACCTACTGACAGATCTGGCTTTCACTGGAGCCTTCCACAAGGGGGGTCAGGCTGCACTGCAAAAAAGTCGGGGTCCCACTACTGTTGCCAGTGGCCAGTCAGCCCAAATATGGGAAAAGCCTGGTCTGGGTTTTCAGGGAAGCTGATGCAGGGATGCCAAAGAGTCCAGAGCCAAGAAAATCTGTAATCCAGTGCCAAAGTTCAGAGGGCCAAAACATGTAGTCATCCAAGCCGGGGGTTGAGAGCCAGAGAGAGGTCGGTGCCTAAAGCCAGGGGGTCATAATTCACGATCCAGAGAGTCAGAACCGAAGCAAGTCATAATCCAAAGCCTGAAGTCAAAGCCAAAAGTCAAACCAGGAAGTCACACAGAAACAGTGGCAAGCATCATTCCAAGAAGATCTGCAGGCAACTTCCTAGTGCCACAGGCCTTAGCAGTCCAGGAAGTGCCTGCCAAGCATGTGAAGATTGCACACAGGGTCAGGGCATGTGCAGATCACCTACTTGACTGTGCACAGTCAGCCTTAACGGAGATGCCTGAGGGGCACGGCTGAGCATGCACACACTTGCGGGGATGAGCGTGAGCCCATCAGTGCACGTGAGTAAGACCATGTCTCCTATTGTGACAAAGGCGCATTGATAACCCCCACTTTTGGGGGCTTAAAATGCGCGCAAGAAATACAGTAACTAGTTTGGAGATAAGCTAAGTTTGTCTACATCTGTGCCTATCTGTAACAACCACATTGTTGCTCGCACTCTGCGACTGCCAATCATAGTGCAATTTTGCCTTGGGAGACCAAGGTGAAAGGTAAGATTTCTCCCCCCCAGAATGCCAGATACCCTTACCTTACCCTCGAGCCTCGCCAAGAATGCTGCTGCATGATCGGCTGCCCACACTCATGTGGATAGCAGGCGCATTCTCAGTTTTGACTGCTGGAAAGCTCCATCCGTGTGAGCATCGATGGCCAATGATACTTGAGAATAAGGTAAGAATATCAGGAGTTCTGGGGGTGATGTGAGGAGGGGTCCAGCATTCCGCATGCCCTCTCTCACTGGCTTAATGCAGCAGTACCAACACCCACACCCGACAGCAGGAAAATGGTTGTTGGCGATTAAACTCTAGTAGATGTGTAGGCATATATGTGTATAGACATCAGATGTTTGATAGAGGGACACTTAGTGTTCACAACAAATATCTTTCAGCTGTAATGCTGATCCCGATTTCTAATCATTTACCACAGTCATCAACTTGGCACAGTATGGTAGAGAAAAATATATTGAACTCATCGCTGTCCCGTGCCCATTGGTTTACAACCGGAGCACCAGGATGCGTAATTTAGGCCCACCTGGAATTGCTCTATAAGGAACTAACTCTCCCAGTGTCTTGAACAATGCAAAAAGTGAATCATCAGCACCAGAATTGTTTACAGAGTTTTTCACCCAACACACTGCTATGATGTGCATTTCATCAGAATTTTACCTAATCAGAGGCCGCAAGTGTTAACACATACATTTCCCCTAAATAATTCTTGAATGTTTATACGCTAAGAGCAAAACAACTCAAAAACTGTGGGTGGGTGTGAGGCTGACTCCTTAAATGGTCTTATCTGTTGCCTCATGGATGGCTATCTGGAAAGAGGCAGTTTCCTTACATTTTTATTTGGTCAAAGCCAAGGCCTTTATCATTTAAGTCATCTTTTGCCACAATCCAGTGGAGTACCTGAACCCATGAAGTTTAGGATCATAAAAACAAAACAATTGCAGGCCCAACAGTAATAGAGTAGCAGGGTAGGAAATGACAAAGTAGGAAATGTCTTTGAAAGTAATTAGGTTCCAATGAAATGTTTCTACATAGCCCATAGGGTGCTGTAGTTTCCAAACTTCCAAATGTTTACCTCATAAGAAAAATATAGGTAGGCACAGGTCATTTTCGGAAAAAAGGGTAGAAAAAAACATGAATTTAGCATTTTTGGGCTTAAATGCTAAAAAGCTCGCAGAGATGCAGGTTGCAAGTCACACTGGCTTCGCCAAATAATTAGCATGGCCCCTAGTGTTGCAGTTACACAACCCAAGAATCAATTGGATCTCTGGCAAGATCCTCACCTAGTCAAACTCTTATTGCTTTAGCTTTTTGGTCAGTCCTGCCTTTGTGCTACCAAAAGAAAAAGAAACATTGCTTCCCCATCAGCACTTTGATTACCATTGAAATCCTGCCAAACTCCACTCCATCTAGGGGCTAGGTGTTCTAAGACTAAAATTCCACTTTAAATCTGTTTTTGTTTCTTCCTTTTTTGTTGTTGTTTTGTTTTGGGAGTTTAAGAGTGTTTGGGACTTAAAATATGTAATGTTTTGGCTTCCTCTCCTTGAGATGCTCACTACCAAAGCATTGGACCACTTTAGTTCTCCCGGCTTGGACTACATAGTAACATCCTGCTTTTCTCCTTCCAGTGGTCTAGTAACCATAGCTGGAAATGTTATTACATGCCAGAAAGGCATCCAGGTCGCTTTTGCATGTTTTTACTGTATCCTTCATTACTACCTCTGGCAGCGAGTTCCAAAGTCTCACTACTCTTACAGAGAAGAATCCCCTCCTATGTCGGTGGAGGAAGCACCTTTCTTCTAACCTTAGTGGAGATCCTCGGGTTATGGGGTATAAACAGATTGTATTGACCCGAATACATTTATACATAGTTATTAGATCCCCCCTCAGGCGTCTTTTTTCTAAACTAAATAACCCTAACTTTGACAATTTTTCAGGGTACTCTTGTCCCCGCACTCCTTTTATTAACTTAGTTGCCCTCCTTTGAATGTGCCCCAGTTCTGATATGACCTTCTTAAGTACAGGTGCCCAGAACTGTACATAGTACTCCATATGGGGTCTGACCAGTGACTTGTACAGGGGTAAAATTATGCTTTGGTCATGAGCACATATGCCCCTCTTGACGCACCCCTGTTTGCTTTGGCAGATGCTGCCTGGCATTGATTACTATAGTTAAGCTTATTGTTAACTAAAACCCCTAGGTCCTTTTCCATTGTTGTTTTACCAAGTGTTCCTTTATTTAGTGTGCAATCATGGCACCGATTTATCCTTCCCATGTGCATGACCTTACAGTTATCTGTATTAGACTTCAACTGTCCATGCTTCCAATTTATCTAAATCTGTTTGTAGCTGCCTGCTGTCCTCTTATATTTTAATTACTTTACACAGCTTAGTACCATCTGCAAAGATTGAGATTAAAAAAGAAAAGAATTGGTCCCAGAACTGACCCTTGTGGCACTCTAGTAATGGTGACCCAATCTGAGTATGTACTATTGATAACCACTTTCTCACCCATCTGCACCTGTTTTCCCCTAGTCCAAGCATCTTTCTTACCAGTCTTTTATGTGGCACAGTATCAAATGCTTTAGAAAAGTCAAGATATCTGATATCCAATGACTCCCCCTGATCCAATCTTGAACTTACCTCCTCATAAAAGCTGATTAGGTTTGTCTGGCAGGAGCGATTCCTCATAAATCCATGCTAATATTGAGTAATAAGGTAATTTCCCCAAGATGCTCCAGGATAATAGGCTCGATTCAGAGAGACAAAAAAATACTTTCGTTTTAGTGCCGATCTGTTTTTTTTTTGGAAATGTTTCCGCTCTCGAATGAGTGTGCGAGCGATTCTATGCATGCATTGCAATTCTTCTTTAAAGTTTCCGAATACGAGGATGTCATTTTCCAGCGTGACTTTTCCATTTCATTTTCACATGTTACAACGTAGGCTTTCGTTTTTTCCCTTTTTCCATCGTATCCTCCCACGAATCCTTTATGTTTATGTTAGATTCTGTTTCCCTTTTTCAATAAATATTCGTCCAGACGGAAATCCTTACGATCTTGCGCCTGCGCACTACAAACTTAACTCATTAAAGTGCTAGCCTACATATTTGCGACCCTCACTTCTACTACAATGTTTAGCTAAATCACTTAGCACTATCCTCCATCTTCCCTTTTAGACCCTTAAAGCTGACCAAAACCACTTCGCGGTTAGGTTCTTCTTCCATTTTAGGTCCCTAGAACTTACCCAAATCACTTCTCGGTCATGTGAATATTCATCTTTAAATATTTCTAGGCCCATTAGTTTTGTGTTAATGTATTTTGTAAATGAAATGACACTGAAACATTTTTTTTATTCCATCATAAAATATAAAATCTTAAAAAAATTGAAAATTTCAAATTTTTACAACTATAAAAAACAAAATACATAGCAATGGCAGGCCACAGAACATTATTCTTCATCTGTGGTCCCCAACGAGTTGCGCAGCTCCTGCATCTCGCCCACCAACTGAAGGACCCTGACACTCAGTTGTGCCACTCTGGCACGTGTTGGTCCCTGTTAATAAATGTAAATTAAAATATTGATATAACCTTGTTGGGGTCATACTGCAGTGCCCCCCCCCCTTATGCTCCAAACATCTAAATCTGGCCTTCAAAAGCCAGAGGGCCCTCGCCACCACGGCCCGGGTTTTGCATAGTGAGAGAACCCCTGGCCCGCATTCTGCAGGCAAAGAACGGGCATCAGGAGCAAGGGCAGGAGTGGATATCCAGAATCCCCTGAAAGAATTTAAAAATACTAACATAAAATACACATTCTAAGCTACAATATTGTTTAACATGTCATAAAGGGCTAAAAACAGCCATAGGTTAAGACATAAGTCGGTACTACAAATAGAAAAAAGGGGGGGTGCCCCAAATCCCCTAAGAAAGGGATAAGACCAGAGACTAACACTGGCACTCTGTTATATATAAATCATGTTAAATTTATTTGATAATCCAAATCACATACTAAGACACATCAAAAAAGTTTACTTTTAAAAAACATGTAACACTTATATGCATACTGCCATCAAAAAATTGAGGGGGGGGGGTAAAGTTGTCTCTTAATGTATACCAGTGGGGGACTCTATTGGGTCGATTCAAAGAAACATGTTACAGCTTTGATTTTGGTGCCGATCATCCTATTTTTCCCGAACGCTCGTGCGCTCGTATGAACTTGCGAGTGATTCTATAAGCTAATACGTTTCTATCCTAAAATGTACGTCCGTTCGTATGGCAGTTCGGGAATCAGACCTATGTCAGTTTCCATCCTGAATTTTCCGTTTCATTTCTCAGGTTGCAACATTGGTTTTGCCCTTTTTCCTTTTTTGTCTGGACGTAAATCCTTCTGATCTTGCGGCTGCGCACTACAAACTTACCTCATTAAAGTGCATTCTAAATATTTGGGTTTATTTTTTTTCTTTATTTCATTCATTTTGTAGTAACCAACCATTAATGAATGCATTTGCATAAGTAAATCTTACTTTGTTTAATTTTTAGTTAACTTGCATTTTTTACTTGTGGATTTAATTTTAATATTTTGGCTTCAAATGGTACAACTTAAAATTTTTTGTGTGGTTACCCACACCCTCTACATACAGATTGCTCTCAAAAATTAAAAAACACCCAGCAACTTCGGCATGTTATGAGTCTAGAAACAGCCAAGATGGCGGGTCAGGTATTATCGGGCAGCCTGCAAACAGAAAGGGCCTTGTGACTGTGTTGCTCTGCATTCTTTGATTTCTGACCTTTCCGTGCCCCCAGCTCTGCTGTGTCCGTGCAAAATACAGCAGTAACCCACATCCTGCACTTTATCCCGCTCTCCTCTCCTCAGTAAGTGTGATGCATCTGACCAAAGATGAGCTAAAATAATTAAACAAAGCAAAGGTAAACAACTACACCAATAAATTCAAATTAAAAATATTATTCTAGTACATCAATTTAAAAATAAATAACAAAGGACATAAGTTTCTTTAAATAACGCAAATATATGGATGTATTGCAAAATAAAGGTTTACATGCAAAGGACTAATTAAGGTCCACATTAAAATGCTTTTATAAGGCATACATGAAATGTATTGAATCAGGTATGCATTGCCATACAATTTATGGCCTCGGCCATGCTGATACATGCAGTTCATTGGAGCTCAAGACGCGCAGACTCCTCCACATAGCCAAAAAACCTGTTCAAGAACAGCAATCCGACTGCTAAAAGGTGTCGGAAGTGGCTTTCTTTTAAAACGGATTTAGAGGTTGGAAAACTGCTCTCTGAATTACATGTAAACACATCCGATTATCCTAAGTTTTACGTTTTGATCCGGGGAGGCCGATTCATCAATAGCGCCAGGTAGCGACAGATGAGCGACTGAAGTATGGCGCTATGAGCGCCGCTAGCGTCAGCCGCGGGCGGTAGCGATTCGCTATAGCAGGCCTCCTCAGTCGCTACCTGGCGTTGTTGCGAACAACGCCTACATTGCTGAATATGATGTTGGCCCTCAGCTTTGTAGGCGCTGTCAGTCAGTGTGACCACGCTATTCTACACAGCGCCTGTTAGCTTTGCTGTGTCCTGGCCATCCAGTACCTTCTGAATAAAACACATTGCCACATTTGTTAAAAATTTAAAGAGTTTTTATTTTGTGTGGAAAATGAAATTAAATTCAACCAGATATTCTAATATAAATGCAAAATAAAACATAATTAAACACATAGCCACAATTTTTTTTTTTTTATTTGTTAAATAAAAAGGAAATACAATTAAACCACCAATGAGAAAGACAATGAAAATAAAAACAGAACAGAGAAAGAAAAGGAAAATAAAAACAGAACAGAGAAAGAAAAGGAAAATAAAAACAGAACAGAGAAAGAAAAGGAAAATAAAAACAGAACAGAGAAAGAAAAGGAAAATAAAAACAGAACAGAGAAAGAAAAGGAAAATAAAAACAGAACAGAGAAAGAAAAGGAAAATAAAAACAGAACAGAGAAAGAAAAGGAAAATAAAAACAGAACAGAGAAATAAAAGGAAAATAAAAACAGAACAGAGAAAGAAAAGGAAAATAAAAACAGAACAGAGAAAGAAAAGGAAAATAAAAACAGAACAGAGAAAGAAAAGGAAAATAAAAACAGAACAGAGAAAGAAAAGGAAAATAAAAACAGAACAGAGAAAGAAAAGGAAAATAAAAACAGAACTGAGAAAGAAAAGGAAAATAAAAACAGAACTGAGAAAGAAAAGGAAAATAAAAACAGAACTGAGAAAGAAAAGGAAAATAGAAAAGGAAAATAAAAACAGAACAGAGAAAGAAAAGGAAAATTAAAATAGGAATTAGAATGAAAAGGAAACTTACAACAGAATTAAACACATAGCCACATGTATATATATATTTTTTTTTTTATTTTTACTCTAAAAAAAAAATAATAATAAAACAGAAATGAAATTGAAAATGAAAAGTCCAACAGAAAATCTAAAGCAAAGTAAAGTCCAGGAAAGTTTTTGAAAAGGAAATTAGGGATCAGGGTGCATCTCTTTGTGCCTGAAAAAATAAGAAAAGTGCAGTTAGTATATATCTTTAAAGTTGTTTTGTCGTTTCCAAAAAAAAAATGCATAACTTGATAACCAACATTGGCGTCTTACACCCCCCTTAGAGTGTTTTTGGTCATCTTACACCCCCCTTAAAGTGGTTTTGGTCATCTTACACCCCCCTTAGAGTGGTTTTGGTCATCTTACACCCCCCTTAGAGTGGTTTGGGTCATCTTACACCCCGCTTAGAGTGGTTTTGGTCATCTTACACCCCCCCTTAGAGTGGTTTTGGTCATCTTACACCCCCCTTAGAGTGGTTTTGGTCATCTTACACCCCCCCTTAGAGTGGTTTGGGTCATCTTACACCCCCCTTAGAGTGGTTTGGGTCATCTTACACCCCCCTTAGAGTGGTTTGGGTCATCTTACACCCCCCTTAGAGTGTTTTTGGTCATCTTACACCCCCCCTTAGAGTGGTTTGGGTCATCTTACACCCCCCTTAGAGTGGTTTTGGTCATCTTACACCCCCCTTAGAGTGGTTTGGGTCATCTTACACCCCCCTTAGAGTGTTTTTGGTCATCTTACACCCCCCCTTAGAGTGGTTTGGGTCATCTTACACCCCCCTTAGAGTGGTTTGGGTCATCTTACACCCCCCTTAGAGTGGTTTGGGTCATCTTACACCCCCCTTAGAGTGTTTTTGGTCATCTTACACCCCCCCTTAGAGTGGTTTGGGTCATCTTACACCCCCCTTAGTGCGTTTTTTTGCTCTTTTTGATGGGAGTTCAAATACATTTAAACAGTAGTGCAGTACTTGCATTAGAGTGAAGGGTAGTTAGCTTACCGCAAAAAAAGAAGTGATCAGCCTTTCCCTTAGCTCATCGCCAGTCTGGGTGTCCTCACTTCTATCTGCGGGCAGGTTGGGGATTTCTGGCACCAGTGCTGTCTCCTCGGGGGCTTGGATTCGGTGACAAATGCAAATGTTGTGTAGCACACAGCAGGCAAGGATGATCTTGGAAACCTTCTGTGGGCTGTAGAGCATCTCTCCTCCTGGCCGTGCCAAACAGAGAAAGCGTGCTTTCAGCAGGCCGATGGTTCTTTCCACAATGCTTCTGGTCTTGCGATGCGCTGCATTGTAGCGTTCATGGGCAGAGGTCCGTGGGTTCCTGACCGGAGTCATGACCCACGTTCTCTGCCCATATCCCTTGTCCGCTGTAGAAAAAACACAAGGAGAGAGACAGCAATTAGTACTAGTACATGTTTTTTGTTGGTAGTTTGGTTAAAATTGGCTTACTAGGCCACATATTAGCAAAATACATAGACATGGTTAATTTATTACCCAGTAGCCAGCCAGCTGGCATTTCGTTGTTATCAAACTTCCGGCACAGGACTGTCCGCTGCAAGACGTAAGAATCGTGGCATGAGCCGGGGAACCCCGATCTCACCGCCCGCAGCCTCATGTCTGGGTCACAGACCACCATGATATTAAGCGAATGGAACTGCTTCCGGTTTCTGTAGGACAGCTCCTGTGCACGGGGAGGGCGGAAAGGGATATGTGTACCATCAACGCACCCTAGCACATTCGGGATCCCTCCCATCAGATAGAAAGCATGTTTTATTTTGGCAACCTCTTCCTCATCCTCAGGAAACTTGATGTAAATTGGGATTAAATCACAAATTGCCAGAACTACCTGGATTAGTATGCGGCTCATAGTAGCCTGGCTTATCCCGCTGAGGAGGGCTGAGGTTGCCTGGAAGGTCCCTCGTGCCAAAACATTAAGAGTGGCACACAGGCGTACTATGCCTGGAATGGAATGAGTGCGTTTGGTGGATGGCTCGATTTTGGTCTTAATCTGATCATATAGGGACTGTAGTGCAGCACGATTCAGACGGAAGCGGCTCCTGATCTGCTCGTCACTTAAGTCCCATACTGAAAGGCGGATTGCAAAGGAGCGGGGTGCCCTAAGCCTCACAACACCCCGCTCCCTTTCCTCCTGCTCTTTCAGCATACACATACATCCATCCACCCAGACACCATACATCACCCTCTTATCCATCACACACACTAAAGATATATACAAAAACAAAAATAAACAAAAAAAACCACTAACACACAACACACACACAAACAAGCACACTCCACACACACCCGCTACAATGCAGCTCACCACAAAACCAGAACTATAGTGGTCCAAACCACCAGCCTGCTGAAAACCAGCTTTCTAAGTTAAGCACAACCAAGAGGGGAGTTGCTGCACAGCCCACAAAAGGCCCCAAAATCAAGCCTCACTTGCTGTATGCTACACAATATTTGCAGATGCCACCCAAACCAAGCTCCTAAAGAAACAGCACTGATGTCAGAAATCACCCAACAAGCCACAGAGAGTGAGGACAGAAACCAGACAGAGGCTCTAATGAGCTAAGGGAAGCGAGCACAGCACCACACCACAGCCTTTGCCACAGTGTAAGAATAGCAGAAGCTAGAACATTCCTTCCTTTTATACTTCATTTTCTAAAGTGACAGGTCCGCTTTGCCGCCTTTTGCGTCGCTCTGCTATTTCCGGGCGCCAATTAGCCGACCCAGGTGTGCGTAAAACAGAGTGCGCACGCGCACGCTAGTAGCGCTACTAGCGTACTTGAGCCGTAACTTGCGTGCATTAACGGACATGGGCCAAAAATCAGGGGTGGACCAATGAAAGGGAAGCTGATGTTTTTTTAAATAGCCGTTAGGCTAAGCACATGTCACAAGGGTTTGAGATACATCAGTCCATTGTTGGATTTGGGTGTGTGTTGTTTGTTTAATGAGGTCTGTAATGAGTTAATTGGCTAACACACATGCTTCTGTCAGTGCAGTGGAGGTGTGCCTAGAAGAAACTGGGCTGTATGTGTGAATCAATTAAGTGGGCTGCTTTGGGATTGGCTGTTAGAGCACATAAAACCTGCCCAAGCCTAAGAGATTGCGATGCCATTCTGTAGTGTGCATGCGTGCTTGTGGGGTGTTTATTTGTGTGTGTGTGCAGCTACAGGATGGAGCCAAATACAGGACATCTGCCGGCCACAGCAGGCCCGAGTAGGAGTTTGGTGGGTGCTGTGCGCAGACCTCCCTTACGGAAAAGGGCACAGCCTGAAGGTGGGGCAGCACCCCAGGCTAAGCGCCCAGGTGCCAAGAGGGAGCCTGAATTTAATTTGGCTGAGAATAATCATCTTGTGCGCCTGACACTTGCTAAATGGGAGCTGATATTTGGCTCCCAAAGCAAGTCCATAGGCAAACAAGAAAGAAGCAAACTGTGGGATGCCATTGGTGTGGAGCTTAGTAGCACAGCTCAACACCCACGTAGTGGCCCATCCTGCAGGAAACGCTTCTACACTTTGCGAGGGGCCCTTATGAAAAAGATGAATCACGATCTTGATGTGGACAGTGGGTTCATCCAGGCTCCAAAGAGTACCTACAGGCCGTATGAGGAGATGCTGAAGGCCAAAATCCCACTGGCTCGGCTGCAGGGTGTGGATCCTGGGGATGACACCACCGGTTGGGCTGAAGGTACATATTTTCTGGCTTTTACAATAACCTAATGTTAATGTATGTGATTTGCATTTTTACATTCTGACCAACTAACAGTAGGACCTGTGAAGTATTACATTACAGCTCAAACATTTGTAACTTTTCTGTCTGTTGCTTTATGCATAGGTGCACATGCTGCTGTCCGGGATGTGCCTCAGGACACCCAAGCTCCTGCCCTTCCAGCAACCTCAAGGCTACCCCAGTCTGCCATTGAAGGTATTTACCCATAATTTGGTTGCTGGTTTTTTTATAAACAAATGGGTGTGGGAGCAGCTCAAACAATCAAGGTTTGCCCTGTTGAGTATTAATAATATGTGCCTGCGCCCTAATTGCACGCCCACTGTAACACTCACAGCAAGTAACTAACAAGGCCCTAACATGTGTAGATATGTAGGACGCCAGAGATGTGTAGCCATATATCGGCATATCAATGTGGGAGCCACACTTGGCTTGATTAGTCAATATTAGTGAAAGAGCTGCTCACACACCTTAATGCATGTTGTATTTTGCAACGCACATTAGCTATGGCTCAATGTTGGTTTTATTTTGGCCTAGCTCCCATGCCCTTGGCCCCAGCATCTCCTCCGGATCCCACCTACTCTTTGGATGTCGGTAAGTGCATGTGTTCACCTTGCTTGATCCACTTTTACTCAAGTGCATGTGTCTCATTCCTCTTTTTTCTTGGTAGGCCAAGTGACTGGTTCATCTTTGGACCCCACTTCCGATGTTGCCGGTCAACAGGACCCTGTTGGTGTGTAGAGCAATACATAATGTATCCTTTATGCTGTTTAGGTTACACTGGTTCAATTTGGTTAGTCTACTAAGCTACATGTTTGCTTGGTAAACTTGAAGATGCCTCTTGGGAGTGCTGGTTGCCTCCCCAGGGTCAGTCTATTAGTTATTTGAGTGATAGCAATGTATATTTGCGGACATATTTTTAGCCAAACATTCCCTGTAGTAGTTTGCTGATTATTTTGAGACATTCTTTTTTTTTTTTAGTTGACCCGAATATCGGAAGTGGCTGTCCAGAAAGGGCCCCTCAAGTTCCAGCTGCCAGAGATGAGGGTAAGTGGTTTGGCCTTGCTCTAGTCTGTATTTTGGCTCTAATGTTGTGCCACTTGCTTCTGGCAACTTGTGTGTCCACATGTATTTTCAAGGTCCAAGCTCGAGTGAGGACCCCATTCCAGACATCTGGGATATTGGGGGTATGTTTAATTTAAGCAATGTTTATGATGAGATTTGCAGAAATTAGTGCGTCTTAGTCCTGTAACATACATGTTAACAATCTGAGTTTAACAGAGACCTTTGGTCTAGGGTGTATTTTTGAACTTTTTAGAGGTATGGCCTCGATAGCCTAACCAGGTTACATTAGAGTTTGGCCCACAGACCTACTAACCTGATTTTCCTGTTTAGCATATGCCAACTTGCCCGACATCTCGGATGTTGAATAGCGACTCTCTGGCAGCGATACCTCGAGCCTACCTGTGCCGGAGGACACGCAGGTAACATGGCTGATGTAGACGACCTCGAAACACATTGGCATATTCGTGGGTAGTGGAAGAAGCAACATGTCACATTTCCTTTCATTGTTGTTTTGGCAGGAGGCGGAACCAGAACCCCAAGCTGGGACCTCTTCCCAAGTCCCATGTGGCCAAGCTTCAGAGGCTCAGACAAGGGTAAGTTGTATAGTGAGTGTTTATGGTAACTTTTTGGAGGGGCATAACTGCATTGGTTCTGTTTGACTAAAATGTGGTTTACTATTTGTTTAGCCTCCAACCACAGCAAGAGGAGGTGTGGCACCAACCAGTGCCGATTTCTACGAACTAGGGGTCCGGATGCTGGAGGACTACAGTCGCCAACAGCCGCGTGATGGAACTAATGAGCGCATTGCGGCGTTGGAAAATCAGGTGCTGATGTGTCAGCAACAAAATGAGGCCCTGCAGCGCCAGGTGGACCAGTTACGGCAAAACCTACTACAGAACCAGGACCTTGGTCACCTGGCAAATGTTATCGAGCAATCTGTACAGCGCCAGGAAGAAGCAATACAGCGCCAGGCAGAAGCAATACAGCGGCAGGACCAAACTTTGTTGTTGCTACAACAGCTCATACAACAGCAGTCTATATTTTTTACTGCACTGTTGTCCCCCAACACCGCCCCTAGCAATGACTCCCAACCTCCCCGGCCACCCAGCCAAGAATATTAATTTGTAAACCTTTTTCTTATGATTTATGTAAATATATTTTTGAAAACCACCTCTAAATTGTGTTTATCCATACATGTGAAAGCGAAATACACAGTCATGGATGATTTGCTCAATCATCTCTAATATTATGCCACCATTTATGTGCCACATTAGTTAACATTGCTTACTATGGTGTAAACATGTACTGGCTCAAAATGGCTGCCTAATTTTAGACATAATGGTTTTTGGAAATCTAAACCTATGCTGGTCAAGGAACAACACAGTTATTCGTACAAAAAATTGTATTAAAACAAATTGGCCCAACACGGCCAACATAGGCCAACAAAGCCACAAACAATTGACATGGCAGCCATCCCCCCCACCCTAACGTCTCCGACGCCTCTTCATGGCCAGCAGCATCCCTTTCATCTGTCGGAAGGCCCGCCACAGTCTGCGATGCTGGCGTATACAAGCTGTAGAGATGTGATTAAAAATAATATGTTAGAATTTGATTGGGAACTCAACATACACAGATGTAGCAATGTAATGTCAGTGTTTCTAACTTGCTAACACTCACATTAACATTGGTGAACAATGTGCCCTTAACATTTTAAATTAAAGGTTTAATATTGGCTTGAAAACATGTTAGGACCACATACCTTTACTCTTAAAGTGGACCAACACCCACAATATAGTTTATCATGGGTTTTGGGCCACTTTGTTGTTGCTCACAGATCTGTTTTTCCCCTGATGTGTGTATACACACAGTAATCCATAGCCACTCACCTCTCCATGCTCCAACGTGATTGGCACAAAAAACGCACGCTAACGTCTATGCAGGGAACAGGAATGTACAATCCTCTTCCGCCGCCTCTTCACGCATGTCACTCTCTGGCTGCTCATGGGGCCCCGGCGGCCATTCACAGAGGCCCAGGGCGGAAAAATGCACGTCTGGAGTGGTGCGCGGGAGCCAGCGGAAGATAAGTTCCGATAATTAGGGGTTTGCTTGGTGGGTTGGACCCGCGGTACATGCACTTATCGTATGTTCCGCGGGGTGTTAGTTGTTAGTTGTTGGCAAATTAAATGTTTAATGCACATTAAACACCCTTGGTGTTGGGCCAGGTTAACTCTTGCAAATGTAATAATGTTTATGGCCAAGTAAGGACATTTATGTCTTTAGTCCCAGCCAAACATCAGGGCCTAAGGATGATGGAAGTTTGCCCTATAATGTTATGGGTAAACACCTAATCAGCCCCATTTGGTTGTCTATACGCCACAAATAGTCTGTATGTGTCCGTAACAAGAATGTGAGGCAACTATCAAGGATGGTGACTGGCATGTTGGATTATTGTACAAACACATTTAACCTAGATGTGTGTGAAATTCACACATTGGTAAATTAAAAATTTCTACAAATGTAACTAGAAGAGAAATGTTTCAAAAGTATTTACCCATATGAATTTGGATGTACTCACCATCGCAGCTGTGGCGGTGGCCCATGCTGCTGGCCGTCCCTGGAGCTGGTGTGGGGAGGAGGAATTCTGCCTCCGTCTGCGTAGCGACATCTGTCCATAAAAAAACAACATAAAAAACAACATTTAGTGGAGCTATGACACCCGAAGATTTGACATCAATCTGGTTATTGAGTCTTACCTCAAAAATAAAAAACTTGTTTACATACATGTTAAACGATATTTGCTATATTCCTGGGCCATTAGTTAATGTGAAGTGTTTATGGTTGCCACATGTATCCATTATGAAAATCTGGCACTAACCTTTACATTGCAATGTAAATGACTCATTACCAATTTAATGGCTAATGTTACCAGTGTGCAACATGTGTTTGCCCTAACTACTTCACGTAAATTAACTATTGCTAGCACACATCATGGTGTGGCCACAAACATAGGGGTGGTTGCCAGTTGGCTAGCACTGTAGTGTGGTTTGTGATGTCAATGTACATTAGCAAACCAGCTGAGACAATGGACCAGGAAACGTGTCTGTTAAAAGTGGTCCAAGACCCAGGATTGTTAATATTCAGTGTTTTAGTCTACTTTGGCAGAGCAACACAATTTTAGTCCGCCACCGCCCCTGCCTTCCGCACATCACTCCTCCAGTGTGTGCGCACGCGCATGCCAGTATGAAACAGAGCGCAGGCGCACACACATCTCGAGTGCCACACAGGAGGCGGGGACAATGGCTTCTGCCACCCCCAAAGAGGGAAGTAGTTTGTGGTGTTTGGTTGGGGGGTGGCCCTGGGTGAGGGATGTGATTGGGCAGGGAAGGCGCCAGAATCCAAGCAATATCATCAATGTTTGTGGGTCCACTTTAAGGAATGACATAAATTCCAAAATGAGCTGGCTAACAACATACACTTACCACGACTATGCCCGAGGAGGATTTGACGCCAAAATTCCATGGAGGTGCCGCCTATATGATGCCCTGCAAATTACAGAGGAATGGCAAGGGCTAAGCACAAATGGTCAGATGAAACCTGTCACAGACTAACAATTAAAACATGTAAACTCACCAGGGGATGAAGCGCCACTTGAAGCCCAGGGAGGGCTCTGAGGAGGAGGCGGGGAGCCTCGGCTCCTCACACTCTGCTCAGAAGATCCACCAGGCAAAGGGCCACCCTCCTCCCTCTCACTCCCTGCTTGAGAGTGGCCCCTTGCCTGGTGAGAGTCCTCAGACTCAGAGTGTGAGGAGCTGAGGCTTGATCCAGCCTGCCCCCCAGCAGCACACTCCTCTGGGGCGTCATCCCCTTCCTCCCCTGGGTCCTCTAAATAGGACCCGCGGGAGGGACCCTCCCCCGATGACTCCCCCGAGTCCGCCTGCCTGGTTCGGGGGAGGAATCCCTTCCCACGTTTCCCCAGGGGAGGACGCTTATCTGTGTGGAGGGGGTGAAAGCAAATAATTAATATAAAGAGCAAAAAAGGACACAGCTTAGCAGATGATTCTGCACAAAGGCAAAAAAGAACATAAGCTTTAACTTACCTGATGCGTAGGCATCATATAGGCGGTACACGCCTTCTGGGTCCCGGCGCTTGAAATCAGACCATTTTTGCTGGATGGCCCGGATGGTCAGGTCGGTCTGGAAGCGCCGGGACACAGTGGCCTTCACCTCCATGGCAAGGCGTTTTTTAGCTCCTCGGGCATAGTCGTATTCGGCCAGGCAGAAGTCCTATGAAAAAAAAAAATAAAAAAATAAAAAAATAAATACATGACCTCAGAACAATGTCATAAACAGTTATACAGAGACAAGATCAAAGTGGACCCACACCCAGGATTTACATTATTCTGGGTTTGGGTGCACTTTTGTGGGCCACAACTATTGTGGGTGGGCCACTGTCTGCAACCCCCTTGGAAGGCCCCAAATACACCGCTGAGGACACTCCCACGTCACTCCGCAAGCCAAACACAGCGCTCCACGCCGGTGTGGTATGCGCATCCAAGGCCCTTGGGAGGTGCATACCAGCTCAGCTGTGTCTGCACGGCAAAGTACGCATGTGGCGTTTGACTCTAACAGGGAGTGCGCCTGCACACAAAATGAAAATATGTATGGCGCAGGGGTACACCCTGCTAGAGGTAAGCGCAATAGGCATCCGCAACTCACGCATGCACAGATGGGACGGGGCAGAGGTAATTTTTAGGGCCCTCCAGGGGGGGGGGGCCATCCCAGCAGGACATCCACAATGGGGATGCCCCATGTGGAGTGTTAAATTTTGGCCTAAAAACAATACAAATTCTGCCCCTATCCCCCCTGTGTGTTTATCAATTTTTAAGCTAAAAATACATAACTAAAATACTCACTTTCACAACCTGGCCATTTACACGGCTATCCACCCGGGTGCGCCTTTGTTTCCTTGGCCCAGGAGGGGAATGGGTGGGAGGGGTGGTATTTGGGGAAGGTGAGGTAGGTGGGGGATGTGGGGGAGGGGTGGTGGGTCCGGAATCTGAGGAGGAGCTGGGGAGGCGCATTACTCGGCGTTTTGGAGCCATATTGGAAACGCTAAGGAGGAAACAGGAACCGGAAATGACGCTAGCGACATTAGACCAAAAAAAAACAAAACCTAACAAAAATACGCACCGCGCCCCAGCAACAAGCTATTCTCAGCTATGTGCAAGCTAAGTGGCGGAAAAACTAAAATGACGCTTGAAAACAAGCTAGTGGCATAAGCGCAAGACATTTTTACCTTAAGGTGGCGTTGAAACGCAAAGGAGGATCCCGGAACCGGATATGACGCTAGCAACTGTGCTTCAAAATTCAAACACAAACATGCGCGCAGCAGGGACAAGCTAATATCAGCTATGTGCAAGCTAAGTGGCGGAAAAACATTAAAATGACGCTGCAAAACAAGCTATTGGCATAAGCGCTAGACATTTTTACCTTAAGGTGGCGTTGAAACGCAAAGGAGGATCCCGGAACCGGATATGACGCAAGCAACTGTGCTTCAAAATTCAAAAACAAACATGCGCGCAACAGGGACAAGCTAATATCAGCTATGTGCACGCTAAGTGGCGGAAAAACATTAAAAGGACGCTGCAAAACAAGCTAGGGCCAAAGGCGCAACGAATTATTAGCTTGATTTAGCAGGGGATTCTACATACTGTAATGCATAGGTCCTTCTAAAGCATACACCGTTGTGCTTAAATATACAGATCTTATTGCTTCACAAAGTCATCACACAATCTAACTAGACAACTACCTGAAAATGTGGCACACATGAGAATGCATAACGGGTTGTTATGAGCTGGTACGACTGAATGTTAATCCTGCAATATGTGGCCAGGCACGCTCACAACTACAGTGTATTCATTAACAACGACTGGGGTCGCGGGAAGTGAATTCCTTGCAAATGGCAGAAGGGCACATGTATGAACAGCACAGCGCCGCACAACGCAGCGCAGCGAGGCACAGCGACGCTCGCGCCGCCACATAGCGAATTCAAACAGCGACTGCACAAACACTGACCAACACAGATTCATCAAGGACAGGGCTGCCGAATAGCTTGGGCGCTGACAATTTCTAAGAGCGAACGTGACCGCCCAACCTGACAGGCTACAAAATAGCTTTACAAGCCCCGTTTGTGTGGAAAACCAGCGATTTTGAGGCCAATGAGTTTGGGTGGAGGAGATGCAATTCCCATGTCACTCACAACATTACATTGTGAAAAATAAAAAAAAAATCAAATACATATAAATAACCAGCCAGATTCATAAAACATATCAATATAAACATGTGTTGAATTTTGAACCAAAGAAAAAAACCCCAAAACCACTAAAAACAATCATTGCAGCGTCTGCCATTGAAATGTATGGGAGAGCGGCAGGTAGCGCCAGGTAATACGTGTCGCTGTGAAGGAATTTGCAGCGGCGCTGTTCGGGCCAGCCGGCTTCATGATGAATGCCGCGCTAGCCGTCGCTCTCGCCGGCGCTAGCCTCATTTAGCTTGATAAATGCGTCATTGTGACCGCCGCCGGGCGTACTTGAGTCGGTAGTCGCCGTTAGCTGCCGCTACCTGGCGCTCGTCAGACACTACCTGGCGCTATCGCTTGATGAATAAGGGACTAAGTTTTAGGTTTTGATCCTAAGTTTTAGGTTTTGATCCTACAATTTAGGAACGAACTTCCGATGATCGTAAGAGCATATACGCATTCGTACGTAGGCTCGTGCGAGTCGGAAATGGCCAAAAAAAACTGGAAAAAATGACTAACACCCACCCAAACTCACGATTCTAGATCCGAAATCAATTTACTTTTGCATTTTGAATCGAGGGGTATAAACTATAAAATAAATAATATGTACTCTATAAATATACAGATACAAAAAAGTGTCAAGTGCTTTTAAAGTGCATCAAGATCAAGTACAATTGGGTTAAGCCGTGTAAATAACACTAATAATATGAGGTAAGTACAAATCACAAAATAAATACACCACTGAATAACTTACTCATCCATAAAGTGCTAAGTGCTTGCCACCACTGGAACCCCTCAAAGGTCCCGTAAGTGGATCGGAAATGAAACGGATTTATAGGGTGGTGGTCCGTCGGAAATCAGCTCTCTGAATCAGACGCAAGCCCATCCCAACAACGTAAGTTATCTGAACTAACGAAAAATAGCAGATTTTGTTTGGAAAATGATCTGAACTAACGGAAATGATCCGATTTGCTTTCGTTCATCGAAAGCGCATATACACATTTTCCCGAACGTTCATACGAATGAAAAATGAGCGAAAAAAAGCAAAAAAATGACAAACACACACAAAAACTTTCACAGACAGTTACGGAAGTCCAGACGAATGTGTCTCTGAATCGAGCCTAATATCCCTTAAAGTGGACCAACACCCAGGATTTTGACTATCCTGGGTTTTGGTCCACTTCAGGGGGGCACCCCGATTAGGGGTGTCCCGCTGTGTAAAACCCCCCAGAACCCCGAAAAACTCACCTCACCACGCTCCCACGTAGCCACGGACAAGCGGCGGACAAGACAGTGCGCCCGCCGCCGCCTCCCGCACGTCGCTCTGACAGGGCGCGCGCCCGCGCCGGCCATTCCCAAACGGCCGGCGCGGGCACGTCTAGAGGAGCGCTCCTCTAGACGCGCGCGTGCCCACGCCGGCCGTTTGTGAATGGCCGGCGCGGGCGCGCGCCCTGTCAGAGCGACGTGCGGGAGGCGGCGGCGGGCGCACTGTCTTGTCCGCCGCTTGTCCGTGGCTACGTGGGAGCGTGGTGAGGTGAGTTTTTTTGGGGTTTTGGGGGGGGTCTCTCACCGCAGGACATCCCGATCTCGGATGTCCCGCGGTGAGGGAGATGATCGGCCCGGGAATCTTATAGATTCCCGGGCCGATCAGGGGTGGGTGACAGTCCACTTTAAAAAACCTTCAAACAGCTTTCCCACCACAGATGTTAAGCTTACCGGTCTGTAGTTCCCAGGTTCCCCCCTAGATCCCTTTTTGAATATTGGCACCACATTTGCCAAGCGCCAATCCCTCGGAACAGCCCCTGTAATTATTGAATACACAAATATTAGAAATAACGGCTTGTCTATTACTGTACATTATTCTATTAAAACACGAGGATGTATGTCATCTGGTCCCAGGGATCGATTTTTATCTGCTTGAGATGGCGCTGGACTTCTTCCTTGGTTAGACCAGTGACATTTAATGGAGGGTTTAGGTTATTCCCCTGCATTTCACTCGGCACGCCACATTCTTTTGTGAATATAGAAGCAATGAAGTTATTTAGTAAATTTTCCTCATTCCTCTCTATAGGTGTCCACAACCTTAGGTTTGTATCTTTTACTGTTTATGTAGCTAAAGAATAATTTGGGGTTAGTTTTACTCTCTTTGGCGATCAGTCTTTCTTTCTTAAAGCGAACCTTCAGCATTATTTAATGAAAAGCCCAAACTCTTAAAAACTATTCCCCAGCATCTAAAATTAATATATCTAATGTTTTAGTGAGTTACTTTTTATTCTTTCCCTCACTGGCCTGCAACTCTGTTCAGCACTGTAGGATATCTTGGCTCAGTAGCTTCACATACTGAGGAGAGGAGAGGGGTCAAAAGTGCAGGGGGGGGCGGGTTATAGCTGTGCTTTGCACAAACAGAGCAGAGCTGGGGTCAGGAAAAGGTCAGCAATCCCAGAATGCGGAGCGACACAGTCAGAGGACACTTCCTGTTTGCAAGCAGCCTGCACCTGCATGGGCCACCATCTTGGATGTTTAAAGTCTCAGAAAATGCAGTAGATGCAGGTAGGATGATTTTTAATGTGGGCAATCTGTATGAACACAGAAACATATAAGATAGGTTCTTATATAGGCTGAAGCTCCAGTTTAAGCTTTGTTGCCCTTATCTTTTGTTTACATAGTTAATTTTCTTCTTTATAGTTTTTTAGTGCTTCCACTGTCCCTTCCTGCTTTAAACGTTTAAATGCCATTTTTTGTTGTTTATTGCCCCCCTAACCTTTTTGTTTCGCCACATCGGTTTACACGTGTCTAACAGCTTTATTCCTGCAAGGTATATATCTATCACGAGGTGGAATTAAAAATGTTGTATGTGTATTGCCTAACAATGAAGGTAGTTATGTAGGATTATGGAAGCGGAGTATATGTGTGTGTAGGGGGGGGGTATTGTAATGTATTGTACTGATATATACAGGTGTAATCAATGTGTGTGTACTGTTTGTTTTATTAATTTAATTAAATAAATAATACTGGTCTGTTTATAAACCTTGTCAAGATAGCATCCTCACTTAAAGTGTAAGAAAGAGTAACCCAGATGTAAACATTCAACCCTGATCAGGATTATAGCATTACACTGAGACTTGGACACTATTAAATCCATGACTACTCAAGTGGAACATTTATTTAGATTGACAACTATACAGACTAATTGTGTGGGTTTGAGGTGTGGTTTGGGGGGTGGCTTTTGAGGAGCAAATATCAGCAGCATTTTATGCTACTCCTGTTTGTATGCCCCACCCCCTGACATATGCTTAAATCGGACCTGGTATGGTGAAATTCGCTATCCTGGTGAAACGTCTATTTACCTGGGGCATCCCAATTTGGGATGCCCCGTTGTGTGAAACTCCCCATATTACCCACACAACTCACCTTTCTGCACCTGCACAGGCTCTCGTCCAATTTGCGCCTTATGCCGTGCATAATAATGCCTGACATTATTATCTGTTTGAACAGAGTGCCAGCACACTCCTGTCCCCAGCCTATCTGAATCTGTGCCTCAGCTGCAGAGACTCTGGGGCTGCGGCTGATGTCAGCAAAGGCAGAACTGCTAGAAATGTCAGTGATTGTGGGCCTGCATGGGGGGGGGGTCCACACAGGACTCCAGGGCCAGCAGTGGCACTGATAGGTCCACAACTTGGAAATCTCCAGTCCATAAAGGATGTTGGTGATTGACCAAACGCTCAGCCAGTCTATTCATTTTACTACTAATATGCATTATTTATTTGGTTGGACAATCTTACCCCTAATATCAGCACATTATGTGTAACGTAATGTGTAACCAGATTTTTTTTGGTTTTGGGGGGGGGGGGGGGGGGGCGGCAGTGGGACAAAATGCTTCAATGTTGGACTTTCCAAGCAAAAGTGGACACCTGCTCAGCTTAATGACTATTTCAGTTATAATGGAGGTACACCTGCCCTTGTTATGATGGTGTGTTCTCGCTGCCCTCACTCAAAATATCACCCAGTAAAATCTTAAGTAGCAGGGGCGGGGTACAGAAGGCACCTCACTGGATTCAGAGTTGGCAGAGACTGGGCTGCCACCTGGCCACTGGGCTGGTGGTGCTGGTATTTGTTTACTGGTAATTGAGGATGGGGAAAGTATACACGCAAAGTAAAATAACAAATACGGGCACTGCCAATCCAGGGGCCAGTAAAGTAAAAAAAAAAAAAAAATACCAGCCCGGTGGCAACCCTAGCGCCAAGGCCATGGGGGCCACCTTTGTTCCAGCTATTCTTTTTTCTGCAGATGAGTCAGCGCCACTATTAGTGGTGCAGCCCATAAGACAGGCCCCTAATCTACCTATATTTGCCTTCATGGAAAGGGGACACTGCTGCTAAGGCAGAGGCACAGAATGGCGCCTACATTTATAGGATAGCAACACCATAGGGTAGCTGAGGCAGAGTGTTTTCCTTCCCGCTCTGGGTGCTATTTTGCCTAGAAACTGCCATGGGCAGATATGATGGAATAGAAAGGCCACTATCTAAATAGAGGCAGGGGTAGATGAATCAGCTGAACCCTGACCCAAATTATTAGAGGTAACATTATCCTGCTGTGACTGAAATGAGTAATCCACTCTCCTGTACAATGACTCATCTTGTTCCTTTACTGCAGGTACTGTAACAGGAAAGTGTGATCTGTTCCTAATGAACAAACAGCTGTGCTGACAATGCAGCCACTGCTACTCATACGACAGATAGTTCTTTCATTTCCAGATAAGCCCCCATTTTGATACACAGCTGGTCTCTTCAGGACTGGTTTCCCCATGACCTATAAACACAAAAGATGACAACTGAGGTCACAAATACTGACAACCAGGGACAAAGAGAACAGGGGCGGGGGGAGGTCAAGTAGGGCAACCACCCTGGGTGCCAAGGCTGTTGTGGTTGCCTTTAGCCCAGCCATCCTGTTTTATGCAGATTTGTCAGTGCCACTGCTAGTGGTAAAGGCTGTAAGACACACCCCCATATTGGGCTCAATAATGGTAGTGACTGCTGCTAAGAAAGATGCATAGCATGGCACATACTGGTATGGGACTGCAGCAGCATTACATGATGGGTAAGGAGGGGGCAGAATTTTTCCCTCCCACAGTGAGCGCTATTTCACCTAGAAACTGCACTGGACAGAGGTAGGTCAGGAATAGCCAAGCTCTGCACCAGATTATTAGTCATCCAAGGATCACAAGAGAGTGAATAACACAAGGTCAGAGGTATCACTGCACCCAGAAAGAAAGGATAAGACATGGTGAAATCAAAATATGGAATGGGGGTCCCCACCTACCCCCCAAAAGGTTGCCAGAGAGATAGCACTACCTTCCAAAATATTAATAAAAAATTATAATTTTATTGCAAATACACATAACTAAAAAGACACCAATTACATTACATTAAAGACTAAATAACATATACACACTAGACATCGGGGGGCCCCAGAGATCCATCATAATAATTCATCATATTGCATATAAATAAGTGACCTAATATCACAATTAGAAAATACTACAAAAATTCAAATGATCCCTACACAGAGAATAAAGGATCTACAGCTAATCCTACAGAGAATTCATATAACAATCCACAATGTGCAAACAATGCAGTAAATGTGCAAAATAATACAAGACAAATTCTATATACTAATAAAGCGCCTGTGCCAGAAATGCTGTGCAAATTTCATGGATACAAAAGGGCCAACCAAGGTGAGTAGCAAACACATACAACACCAACTGGGCCTCCACATACCCACGGGGGGAGGCCCAGTTGGTCTGTATGTGTAATATGTTGTTGTATGTGTTTGCTACTCACCTTGGTTGAAATTTGCACAGTATTTCTGGCACAGGCACTTTATTTGTTTTATTAGTATATAGAATTTGTCTTGTATTATTTTGCACATTTACTGCATGGATTGTTATATGAAGAGCTATTAGCTATCAACTGCGGCAGACATAGGTAAGTATACAACTTTTTTTATTTTAGCCTGGACAACGTATTCAGTCAGGCAGGTCAAAAACAGCCTCTACTGATGTTATATATTGAGAATGCAGATAGGCAACGAGATACATAGCTTTACAGTGCTTGTCTACTAGGTTTTCTTATACTAATATACATTCAGAAATACAGGATTTTTTCATTATAAATACACTTTTTTTGTGAGCTACCACTTTTTATCATTTTTTTAACTCTGCAATTCAGCACCATATTTAACTGTGCATTTTTTAAACATTTGCACAGCTAAACCAAGGAAAAACCTCATGAGAAAAAGTGTTTACTCGCAAAGAAACATGAGTAAAAACTCATGGTGCTGAATCCACCCTTATGTGTAGTCAGGCAGGCTGATTCATTACTAGCACCAGGTAACAGCAGATGAGCTTCTGTACTGCGGCACAAAAAGCGACCGCTAGTTGTCGCTCTGATCGGCTGTTAGTCGCTTTTACAGAGCGCCTCAGTCACTATAGTAACCTAGCCGCCATTGATGAATCTGATGGTTGTCAGTCGCTTAAAAGCCACTGTACAGTCGCTCACCCAAATCTAATGGTGTCTGGGTGTTTTTTTGCTGCTCTAAGGCTAAAATTTGATTTAATGTTATATTGTCAATGATCACATTGGCAATATAATCTTTTTTTTTTTTTATATACATTTTTGTGTGTGTGTGTGTTGAGTGAATCATAAATAATTTAAAGAAAAAACAGACACAAATGTATAATCCAAAATACAATTTTTTTTATTCATATGAAAAAAAATGCCCAACATGGGCATGGCCAAGTAACCCTAATTCCCCCCACCCTATGGCTTTTTCTTCTTCCCCAGCAGCATTTGCCTGTTTTTTCGGACATACTGCCACAGTCTGCGATGCTCCAGTGTGCAAGCTGTAGAGAAGAAATTAGAAGTTCAGCAGTTCAAAAGAGACAGTATATACCTATGAAAGGCGAAAACATAGTTATTGTAAATAATATGAATGGACACTATTTTAACCCTTAAACAAGAGGCAAGTTTGGCTAAATAATAGATGGTAAAATAATCAAACCTGGCCCACCATTCTATATTATCCACCCTAGTCTCACATCAGAAACTACCTTAAACTGGACCTTCAGCATTATTTAATGAAAAGCCCAAACCCTTAAAAAAATATTCCCCAACATATAAAATTAATATGTTTTTAGTCACTTACTTATTATTCTTTTTCACACCGGGCTGCAACTCTGTTCAGGACTCTAGGATACGGGTGCTGCCATCTTTACACAGAAGCATCACATACTGAGGAGAGGAGAGTGGGATAAAGTATAGGGGGTGGGGTTATAGCTGTGCTTTGCACAGACAGAGCAGAGTTGGGGTCAGGGAAAGGACAGCAATCCCAGAATGCAGAGCGACAGTCAGAAGACACTTCCTGTTTGCAGGCTGCCTGAAGCCCCATGAGCCGCCATCCTGGATGTTTAAAGGCTCATAACATGCAGTAGGTGCAGGTAGGACGATTTTTAATGTGCATGTACAGGGTGTGGGAAACATATAACATATGCTCTTATTTAGGGTGAAGGTCCGCTTTAACTAACCAAATAAGGTCTACTTGACCAACAGAAGGCTGTACTTCATGTCTTGGTCAATTACTCCTGTCCCTTTGTTATATAAAATCCTTCACCTATCAAATTTAATAAATGGGAAGTTACAATAGTAGCAGGATTAGAAACCCACCACATAATCACCGGCTGCGTTATCATGTATTGTCAAGTAACATTAGCAGACCCACCAAATTAGCATGCATACATTTGCATGGAGATGCAAATAGAGCATCTCCATGTCTGATAGTAAACAGTAGACTGTCACCAACATGTGTACCTAGTCATGGACACAGACATATGCGTGTAATCAATGTTTGAATTAGAATTTAGGGTACTCACCATCGCAGCTGTGGCTTGGGTCCATGCTGCTGGAGGTTCCCAGAGCTGGAGTGGGGAGAATTAGAACCAGGTCCATCTGTGTGGAAACATCTGTTAGGAGAAAAAACAAAACAGAAACAATCTATGTATTTGAACTATGTATTTGATGTTGTTACTAAGCCTCAACATGTATTAGTTAGAATGATAGCATATAAATACTTGTGGGTATACACTTGGCCATGTGTTAGTTAAATGAAACTACTTTGGCTAACACATGGTCTAGCCACATTAGATTTTGATTTAGGGGTACACCAGTAGAGCAGCTACTGTGAAATAGGCCACATGGCCACTTCCACTTGAGAGTGGCCACAGGGGGTTTGGGACTCTGCTGAGTCAGATTGTGAAGAGCTGAGGCTCCATACAGCCCTCACCCCAGCAGCACTTTCCACTGGGGCATCATCCTCTTCCTCCCCTGGATCCTCTATATGGCAGATGCAAGAGGGCACCCCCCCCCCGCGGACTCATCAGACCCCACCACACGTCTGCGGGGGAGGAGACCCTTCCCCTGTTTACCCAGGGGAGGACGCTTATCTGTGGAGAGGAAACAGAAATTAAAAAAAACTGGTTACACATAAGCAGATTACTGTGCACACATGAAAATTATTTTTACATGTATGGGTGTTGGACTTACCAGATGCGTAGGCATCATAGAGCCGACCTCATTGTCCCAGCGCTTGAAGTCAGACCATTTCTGGATTATGGATCGTGCCGTCAAATGGGTGTTGAAGCGCCAGGACACGGTGGCATGCACCTCCACCACTATGCTGCTCTTGGCACTCAGGGCATAGTCGTACTCCTGAATGCAAAAATCCTAAAAAAAAAATAAATTAAAATAATAAAAATATTTTATTACATACTGATCTTTATTCAAAAATTTTTCCCGAGGCAAAAGACATGTGGGTTGATTCAAAGAAACATGTAACAGCTTGGATTTGGGTCACGATCATCCTATTTTTCACGTCCGCTCGTGCGTTCGTATGAACTTGCGAGTGATTCAATAAGCAAATACGTTTCTATCCTAAAATATACGTCCGTTCGTATGATATCTCCCGAACTTGCCTCAGTCAGTTGGCAATCGTAAAAATCACGTTCATGTGCTCACCTGTTGCGGCGGCAGCCTGTTTTTTCGGCTGCTTCCATCGTCCACCTCTTCCAATTACTTGCGTTTGCCTCTGGTTTTCATTGGTTTTTGGCCTCTTAGATTCGTGCGTTCGTATGTTTATAAGATCTTGCGCATGCGCACCCTCAACCAGAAACTTACCTAAACCCCTTAGCGCCTGCATCCAACTTCATTTCTCGGTCCCTAAAACTTACCTAAACCTCTTAGCGCCTGCATCCAACTTCATTTCTCGGTCCCTAAAACTTACCTAAACCCCTTAGCGCCTGCATCCAACTTCATTTCTCGCTCCCTAAAACTTACCTAAACCCCTTAGCGCCTGCATCCAACTTCATTTCTCGGTCCCTAAAACTTACCTAAACCTCTTAGCGCCTGCATCCAACTTCATTTCTCGGTCCCTAAAACTTACCTAAACCCCTTAGCGCCTGCATCCAACTTCATTTCTCGGTCCCTAAAACTTACCTAAACACCTTAGCGCCTGCATCCAACTTCATTTCTCGCTCCCTAAAACTTACCTAAACCTCTTAGCGCCTGCATCCAACTTCATTTCTCGGTCCCTAAAACTTACCTAAACCCCTTAGCGGCTGCATCCAACTTCATTTCTCGGTCCCTAAAACTTACCTAAACCTCTTAGCGCCTGCATCCAACTTCATTTCTCGCTCCCTAAAACTTACCTAAACCTCTTAGCGCCTGCATCCAACTTCATTTCTCGCTCCCTAAAACTTACCTAAACCTCTTAGCGCCTGCATCCAACTTCATTTCTCGGTCCCTAAAACTTACCTAAACCCCTTAGCGCCTGCATCCAACTTCATTTCTCGGTCCCTAAAACTTACCTAAACCTCTTAGCGCTTGCATCCAACTTCATTTCTCGGTCCCTAAAACTTACCTAAACCTCTTAGCGCCTGCATCCAACTTCATTTCTCGGTCCCTAAAACTTACCTAAACCTCTTAGCGCCTGCATCCAACTTCATTTCTCGGTCCCTAAAACTTACCTAAACCTCTTAGCGCTTGCATCCAACTTCATTTCTCGGTCCCTAAAACTTACCTAAACCTCTTAGCGCCTGCATCCAACTTCATTTCTCGGTCCCTAAAACTTACCTAAACCTCTTAGCGCCTGCATCCAACTTCATTTCTCGCTCCCTAAAACTTACCTAAACCTCTTAGCGCCTGCATCCAACTTCATTTCTCGCTCCCTAAAACTTACCTAAACCTCTTAGCGCCTGCATCCAACTTCATTTCTCGCTCCCTAAAACTTACCTAAACCCCTTAGCGCCTGCATCCAACTTCATTTCTCGGTCCCTAAAACTTACCTAAACCTCTTAGCGCTTGCATCCAACTTCATTTCTCGGTCCCTAAAACTTACCTAAACCTCTTAGCGCCTGCATCCAACTTCATTTCTCGGTCCCTAAAACTTACCTAAACCTCTTAGCGCCTGCATCCAACTTCATTTCTCGGTCCCTAAAACTTACCTAAACCCCTTAGCGCCTGCATCCAACTTCATTTCTCGGTCCCTAAAACGTAAGAAAACCACATAATGTACATATGTCTATATGTTTCTAAGCGTGTTGTTTCTGGTTTGTGTAATTTTTTGGGGGTGTGCATATTAGAAAAGACACATTTAGGAAGGCTTAAAATATAATTTATTTAAATTCTTTGCTTTGTTTTGTTTTGAGTAATTTTCAAAACATCTTTTTTTTTTTGGTTGTTTTGTTTCAAACTTAGCTTTTTTATTTTTTTTTGGGTAAAACACATATAAATTTTTTTTTTGGTTTTTTTTTTAAAACCTTTTTTTTTTTTTTTTTTTTAAAAACCATAAAACCTGTTTAAAATTGTACCAACTATAAAAACAAGTTAAACAAAGTAGCCAGGACCAAGGGCACTATTCATCATCCTCTTCTTCATCTGTTGGCCCCAACGTCGCCTGTATGGCCAGCAGCTCGGCCACCAACTCCTTGATTCTTTTTTTTTTCTCCTTGACGGTTTTTGGGATAATCCCTGTAAGCAATAGAGAAATAAACATAAATAGGAGTACCAGACCGGTTTGTATGCTGGAAATAGATTTGGGGTTAATCAAATACATGTAAATGCATGACATATGTCATTCTTCCAAGGGATACAGTTAATGCATTTCCCACAGGTAAGTCTTTAAACTCCTTAAACCGGACCTTCAACATTATTTAATGAAAACCAATAACTATTCCCAAATGATTATGCACCAGATCAAATTAAAATTGGGATTTTTTATTGATTACAGCGCCGCCATCTGGACTCTGAAGCATAACACTTAATGAGGAGTGGAGAGTTGGATAAAGTACAGGGGAATAGGTTACAGTGGTGCGTGGGGAATCCAGAGCATAGCTGGGTTGAGGGAAAGGTCATCACTCCCACAATGCATGGCAGCACCTTCCTTTTTTCAATCTGTATCCCATGCTGCCTGTAAATATTGCGCATTCCATATTCCGCAATATTGGTTTTGTTCAGTCTAATAACATGCATTAGATGGCTGAAGGGTGTTTTTCCATGTTTCTAAGCTGTAGGTACAGTGTGTTGGCTAATTCTTAGGTTCTTAATACAAGTTAGGGTCCTCTTTAAGCTAACGAAGTGCCCACATGAAAGTGTGAACTACACATTGGCTACGCCTTTAGTTATGTGTGTGTTATTAGCTAACCAAACATTAATATGAATAATGGCATGGAGACTTACGGAGTTGGTGGCCGACAGATGGCTGGTTGGGGCCAACAGGCTGCCCTTGGTCCTGGCTATGCTGTGAAGAAGTCCCTGGAGAAACATGTGACATTTGGTTAGTACTTGTATAGAGTCACTATTCCCAACATATCTGGCTCCCAGTCTGGCTGACATCACTCACCTTCGCCAGGATCGACTTCCAGCATCTCTGCTGCCTCCTCCTCCACTATTTCACCCGCACCAGAAGCTTCTACAAATACATAATAAAGGATAACTTAGTTTTTGGCCTGCCATGTATATCTTTGTGCCTATACATGAAGAGTGACATACCAGAGCCTTCCCCATGCCTGGCCAGGTATGACTCCACGCCCACGCGGTTGGGCCCCTCCTCTGTGGTAAGATCCAGGGGCTGGTCTGAGGAGGCCACAGAGGAGGGGTAGGTCCGTCGCCCGGGAGATCCACCACCTTCACTCACAGATGCAGACTCATGCAGCACTGGTCGGCCTGTACGCCTCCGGGTGCGGCGAATTCTGAAATCCATTTCCAACACTACCAAAGAAAAGTCATTATAAATAAAGGCATAACTTATACATTTGGAACATATACCATGCAATTGCTTTGTACTTACTTGGGAAATGGATTCCAAAAAACCTCCGCACCCGGGGCATGTGCAGACGTTTCAGGTCCGACCAATGCTGCATTATCTGGGTGTGAGTGAAGGTGGTGCTGGTGACACGGTGTATCTCCGCGATGATCTCCCGGGCGATGTCCCTTTTCTCGCACACATTGGGCGCGAAGTCATACCGGCGCTGAAGCATGATCTGAAAAACATAATGGACACAGAGCTTTTACTTTTACACACAGACCCATATGTGTTGCATCACAAGTTGAGAATTTCATGTCATTAACACACACATTTAGAGTGGCAGCCATTTTTGGGGAGTGCCTTAAAGAGGACGTTGACTGTGAATGAGAGTCTGGTCTTATGTTATATGGATCACACACCATGTACATACAGATAATAGCCAACATCAAGAATCAGGCCACCTGCATCTATGGCATGTTAGGATGGTTTAAACATCCAAGATGTAGGCTTATGCTTAGGCTTTTGGACCACGTGTGTGGCTTCCCGTTGTGTTTTTATGTCTTAGGAAAACAGTGTTCCTCAAACATCCGCATCAAGGTCCGAGACAGGCCAGGTTTGCCAGCTAGCCCCGCTACTCCACAGGTTAATTAACTGTTGCTAAGCCGGAGCAATTGCCCGAATTAGGACATCAGCATAGACAGGTGAAAACGTGGCCAGGCTCGGCCCTTGAGGATGAAGTGTGAGGAGCCAGTTCTTAAACATTAAGAGACCCCAAACTAGTTCCAAACGCATCATTTACATTTAGGCCATCATTGACTATTAGATTAAAATGCACAGGCAGCCACTTACCAGCATGAGGATCTCTTCCTGTTGACGGGTGAAGATAGTGGGCGCCATCTTTATGCTTCTTCAAGGCAGCAGATAAGTGAAACCCCAGCGGTTTCCTGGTTCCGCTCGAACGTACGTTCGTACGAGCGCGTAGTCGTGCGCATAGGCGTCACACGCTGGGCTCATTATTTAAAGGTCCCTGCACCCAAAGCTCATTCTCTTTGAGCATTTGTGGAAGATGGCACCTAAAAAGGCAATGACCAAGCGACCCCAGCAAAGCCAGACCGCGGAGGGCCCAACAACCAGGTCCCAGCAAGGTAGGAGAAAGCTGAGAGCCAAGACTACTACCTCTGCCCCACCAAGGGACACTGGACCCTCAGGAACCCAAAAAAGGGGCCCCAAGCCACGTGCCCCTGCAGCCAAAAAGCAGCCAACAGCAGCACCCACCACCTCTGCCCCCAGAAGAGGCCGCACAAGGGAGCCCACACCGGCCATGGGTTCAAGTAGGGCAGTTCGGCAACCCAGGCCCCGCAGCAGGGCCCGAACCCCATCCAGGGCCAGAAGCCCAGCCAGGGCCCGAACCCCATCCAGGGCCAGAAGCCCAGCCAGGGCCCGAACCCCATCCAGGGCCAGAAGCCCAGCCAGGGCCCGAACCCCATCCAGGGCCAGAAGCCCAGCCAGGGCCCGCCGAACTCCATCCAGGGCCAGAAGCCCAGCCAGGGCCCGCCGAACCCCATCCAGGGCCAGAAGCCCAGCCAGGGCCCGCCGAACCCCATCCAGGGCCAGAAGCCCAGCCAGGGCCCGAAGAACACCATCCAGGGCCAGAAGCCCCTACAGGGCCCGCCGAACCCCATCCAGGGCCAGAAGCCCAGCCAGGGCCCGAAGAACACCATCCAGGGCCAGAAGCCCCTACAGGGCCCGAAGAACACCATCCAGGGCCAGAAGCCCAGCCAGGGCCCGCCGAACCCCATCCAGGGCCAGAAGCCCAGCCAGGGCCCGCCGAACCCCATCCAGGGCCAGAAGCCCCTACAGGGCCCGCCGAACCCCATCCAGGGCCAGAAGCCCAGCCAGGGCCCGAAGAACACCATCCAGGGCCAGAAGCCCAGCCAGGGCCCGCCGAACCCCATCCAGGGCCAGAAGCCCAGCCAGGGCCCGCCGAACCCCATCCAGGGCCAGAAGCCCAGCCAGGGCCCGCCGAACCCCATCCAGGGCCAGAAGCCCCTACAGGGCCCGCAGAACCCCATCCAGGGCCAGAAGCCCAGCCAGGGCCCGAAGAACCCCATCCAGGGCCCGAAGCCCCTACAGGGCCCGCAGCAGGGCCAGAAGCCCACGACCTGCCACCAGCCGGGAACAGAGCCCCCGACCTGGCACCAGCCGGGAACATAGCCCCCCAAGAGGGCCCAGAATTTCCACCATGACCACATCTACACCTGGAAGTTCGGTGGCCAGCCACGCAAGAACACCCAGTCCCTTGGCCAGTCCAGTCCAGTCATTGGGAAGCCAACAATCCGGCCATTCCCCTACCCAGCCCCAGGCCATAATGTCACCACATGTGTCTGCACACATGGAGGAGCAGCCAAGCCAACCATCTGGCCGCACATTGCGCCGCGGCCAGTTGAGTGGGAGATTCTCCCATGACCAAAATATGGCATTGGCTAGTGGCCTTACATTATACTATGACGAGCTCTATGGGAGCAAATCAAAACACACCACAAAGCAGCGCAAGATGGAATTGTTTGAAACCATCCTACGACAAGTAAATGCAGCGGGGGAAGAGAGGAAAGATGTGTCCCAAATTCAGAAGAAAATCTCTGATCTGAAGTATGCTGTACGGCAAAAAGAAATTAAAAGGCATAATTACAGGTAAATAAATGATGTCTCCAAATATAATGTTTAGGATGTACTGTATGCACCTTTTCTGAGTACCAAACGATTTTCTCTTTTCAGCCTGAAAACTGGAGGTGGCTTTCCTTCAAAATTGGAGTTTACCCCTGCTGAGGAGATTGTGCTGGGACTTCTCCATCCGGTCGCGGTCGGTGGACATGCTGGTCTAAGGGACACAGACTCACCGACCCGTACCCACGGTGAGTACTCTTAAATCTGCATGTTTGCCTGTTTGCTAAATAATCTAAAGTTCACTAGTAACAAGATGACGGGATGGCCCTATGGTTTGCCTTGCTTGGCCTCGCACTACTGTGCCTGTTTGTGTCCTCTTTTGGTCCCTGTGAATCACACATTTAGGACCACATCCATTATGGCAAAGATCAAATTTCCAATTGTATTGGTCAAGTCATGAAGTTTCTCCTGAAAAGTGATATATTTTGAATCAATCACAAAAAACACATCATTATGGATGGGTTGCCTATTTGTTGTGTGAGTTGTGTTTGAGTTAACAATTTAATTACCCACCCCCAAACATATCTGACCTAGAGCAGCGAGACTCAACTGGCGGGCCGGGGTCCCAATGCGGACCTTGGCACCAGATTCCAGGACCCCGGCCCAGACAGCCCTGCACTAAGTTACTTCTGTGTTGACGTGCTCAGAGCTGCCCCCTTGATCGGCGATGTAGTGGTTGTTCTCCTGCCCAATGTCATGGCTCCCTGAAACATAGCATTGCAATATGAAGTACTGCACAGGAAGTGGCATTGCAAGGTACACAGTAACTTGGTACATCTTTCTCTTGGCACAATCGTGTCCCGCTGCCCCTGCTCTGCCCCATCTGCCACAGTCCCCCCATGCCCCCCCCCCCCACATAAGCCCCATACATTTGTAACAGATTTGCTCCATCCATCCCATCACCATCAATTCGTTAACTCCCCCCTTTAGCCATCCAATCCCTGTCCCTTCAGCTCTGCCCCATCCAGCCCAGCAAGGGCAAGCAGCCTTTATTAGTTTGCACTTTGAAATCTCAAGCCCCTCCACCAGTGTGTTTATTTCTAACTAGACACCCCCTGCGTCAGCCCCATGGCCAGACATTCACCTCTCACCACATACCTTTAAATGGACCTTTACAAGAATTGTTTGAGTACCCCGGACCTAGCGAATGGTAGGCTAAATCCAAAAATGTGCGTAGCAAGTTGTATGCTGACTGGGTACACTTCCTGACTTAGAACTGAGGTCAGTTAGCAGTTTTCGCGAGCCATTGCACCTATCTAAACTTGCGTGTCTTTTAACAAATGTCCCCATTGCTCTAGAGTTGCTTAATATTACAAATAGTGGTTTATTTGATTACCTATCCCAAAAATGGTTATGTGTGTGTTTACGTTGTTTGTTTTTCTCTTCTTCAGCCCAGCATGATCCCTCAGCAAGGGTAAACTCACCCCCCAGTTTGGTTATGCCTACCAGGTCCGTACAGCATAGGAGCCCAGATCCGAGATTTCCGGTAAGTTAATTTAGTACCATAAATACTACCAAGTGCTTAAGAATGTGTTAAACTGTGGGAATCCCAAATTTGGACGCCAACTTACACTTTTTTTTTTATATGTCCCTACAGACCCGCACACTCATGGAAGAGATCCAGGAAATGGAGGAAGATGATGATGTCTCCATGCAGGGCACGTCGGATGACCTCCCCCTGGGTCCCAATTTGGAACTGCTCCATAATGTTTCTCTGGCCAATCCTCAGCAGCAGAGTGAATCTCCATCCATTGTGCATGCACATGGGGAGACTGACACAACAGTCCCCAGTGTTCACTCTGCTGCTGAGGATTTGCAAAGCAGGCCTGTTGCTGTTGAGGGGACGACACCACGCGGCAGGGCACGCCCAAGAGCCAGGGTAATTGTGCGGCGGACTCCATTACGCCGCCCCACAATTTCCCAGGGGAGGCAGAGTGCCCTGCTTCAATTATGGACCCAAGAAAGGGACTCTTATGAGGCACAGCTCGTTACAGAGCGTGAGGAAAGGCATGCCGACATGGTCACCATCAATACCAGTTTACAGGGCATCCTCGCGGAGTTGCGTACCCTCAACAGCAACGTGGTCACTGCAAGTAATGGCATCCAGTCAGCCATGGCTGAGATGACCAATATGCAGAGAAACATTGTGGAGCAGTTTCAAATTCACAATGCTGCCATGGCCCAGGCTAGGTCCCATTCACATGGACCTCCACCTGGACCTCCACCTGGGTATTATGGGCAGCCACCCTATTAAGCCATGGGTGTGTGGGACATCTTTTCTCTTAACCCCCACTGTATTTACTTGTCCTTTGAGGTTTCAAACAATCCATTTTGTGTTGCTCATGCAGGTTGTGTTTTGTATTTGCTCCCATATAGCTCCTTAGAGTAATGCTTAAGGCCACTAGCCAATGCCATAGGTCTATGTGGAGTGTATCTGGCCACTTATGGCTTGAAATATGTATTTGGTTGGTGCTCCTCCTGTTTGCAGACATGTTTGTGTGACATTATGGCCATGCCCAAATATCCCTGGGCACAGGCAATATTAATGACTGGACTAGGCTGGCCTTTGGACTGGGTGTCCTTGTTTGGTTGTGCCACTCACTTCCAGGTGTAGATGTGCTCGATGTTTTTTTTGTTATGTCATCCATTTGTAACCACAGATGTATGTGGAATGTTTTCTGTTCAGCACAATAATTTTTACTTTTCTAAGTAAAAAAATATTCTCACTTACAATACTTGTGGCGTTTTTAGTGGGAACACATTTTAAACAGCTTGGGCTAAACCAGATAATTTTGGTTTTAAGAGGTGTAACAATGCAAATATAAAGCTAAGGAAACTACATGAAATACATTAGGCAACAATTAAGGTAAAAATGTTTTACTTTGAGGTAATGCCACATTACGGCAAAACAACATATTTAACAAAAAGGATAACACAGACACACAGAATGTTGAGACACGAAATAAAATTAACTAAAATGCTGCAAGATTAAGTTTGCTCTAACTGATTGGGCAGACTCACTGGGTGGCCCAACAAAATTCTCTACATCATCCTCTAGGGCTGTAGAGGGCAGGCTATCCACATAACGTGGGACACGTTCCAGGATCGCAAAATTGTGCAAAACAGCACATGCCATGATTATGTCGATCACTTTCTTGGGATCATATTGCAGGGCGCCCCCAGTATGGTCCAAGCAACGAAAACGTGTCTTCAACAGCCCAAAGGCCCTCTCCACAACAGCCCTGGTCTTGCGGTGCGCACGGTTGTACGCTTCCTGAGAGGCATCCTGGGGCCGCAGCACAGGCGTCATGAGCCAGGGTAGAAGTGGGTACCCGGAATCACCTTAAACAGACAATTAAATGTAATCAAAATTAAAAAGGCAACACAACAAACACAAAGAATTTTACATATATCATAATGATGTAAGGTAAAGGGCCAAAAAAAACACCCAGGGCACATTATTATTATTATTATTATTATTGTTTATTTATATAGCGCCATCATCTTCCGTAGCGCTTTACAAAGTAGTAATTACAGACAGGGTAGAAACATACGTTAGCAAAATAAATATTGCCACTAATGTAGTACATAATTAAAAATGGCACTTCAATATACCAATTAATTAACAAACATCTGCACGGCCAAGGGTAGTTGGAATTTACATATATTTTTAGTTTTCTGACATGTTACAATTAGGATGCTGCTGAGGGGCTATCCACATTTAGATGAAAACTACAATGTATGCAGTTTAAGTCCACTTTGACATTTAAAGACCAATACTACAAAAGGAGCCAAAGCTCACAGATCCTTGGGTATAAACTCACAACCAATATATTTAGGGACATGGAACTTACAGACATCCTAACTAAAGGGAAAACATTCTGAAGGACAAAGCGAGCCAAGCATTTTTTTTGGAAGTTCATAATATATGACCCAACAAAAAGGCAGTTTCTGGCTTATGTAAAGAATTCAAATACAAACATATCAACAAATACAAGATTAATCCCACATTTAATAGCACACAAATAGGACACACTTACCAAGCAGCCATGCACCCGAAAATTCACCTGCCTCAAATCTCCGAAACAACCCAGATCGCCTGAGTATATATGAGTCGTGGGACGATCCTGGGTAGCCGGCAAGGACACTCATAAAACGCATGTCCGGACCAACCACGGCCTGGACATTAAGGGAGTGTCCCATTTTTCGATTCCTTAAGGCAAAAACATACAAAAAGGGTAATTGATATTTGACAAAAAAAAAAAAAACAAAATAAAACATGTCTGCACTCTATTGGGAAAGACTAATGAAAAGCCTAGATAAAGCAGCTACACAAATGAGGGATAAACAAATATGCTGCCGCAAAGGAAAACAGGTTACATTACACGTTGGCCAACATAATAACCAATCTCAATACCTATATATATACTCGTCGGCAGCCCTAGGTACGAGTGCCACATGTGTGCAGTCAATAGCACCAATAACGTTGGGCATGGCGGCCACATTATAAAACCCAAGCTTAATGGCGTTTCTGGCTGCCATATCATCCGGAAAATAAATATATTTTGGAGTTATGGCAGCCATGCCTTCCAAAAATTTAGATAGTGCGCGGCTCAGCGTAGGCTGTGACATCCCCACGGAGAGGGCACCCAGCCTCTGGAACGAGCCGTTCGCCAAAAATTGCAGGCAGCCAAGCATCTTGGTCATACCTGAAATTGCATGCCCCTTCCTTGTGGTGCGGGCTAACCATGGCCGCAGCTCACTATATAATTTATGGAGGGAAGCGCGATTAAGCCTGGTCAGCTCGAACAGCTCAACATCATTCATGCTATCGATGTTCATGCGACGACGCAGGGGCAATCTGCTCTCAGACATCTCGATCAACTCAATGCCAAAAAGCATAAGCCCTTGATGTGCCACAAACTCGCTCCTCTCCATCCTACTCCCGAGGCCAAATAGCTGCCGGCAAACATTTCGTAAAGCAGCTCTTTAATGGGCTTCAAAACAATTAGCAATCACCTCTCTGAATTGGTCGCAAGCCCATGTGAAGGACGTAAAAAATAGGATCGGACGCAAATAATACGATTTGGACGGGAAAAACACACGAACTAACGCAAATTATACGATTCTCGTACGAAATGCGTATGTTCATATACGTCTATGCGCGAACGATCGTGCGAATACGAAATGGGCAAAAAAACAAGAAAAAATGACAAACACCCACCCAAACTTACGATTCTCGATACGAAATCAATTAACTTTTGCTCTTTGAATCGAGGGGATGGTGTACAAACATTTGACCTTCTGGCCATAGCAGCAAAATAGATTCAGGTCACAGCCTGGCATAATAGTACAATTAGCGCTATAAAACATCCAAAACACCCAGCGTGGTAAGGCAACTGTACCGGATAACCAGTTCATCTGCAAGACTAAAGCTCTCCACCAGACCCCTCCGAGAGCTAGACTGCTGCCCGTCTGGAACCCCCGCCATGGGATCCCTAGTACACCCTGCTTAAGTCAGCTCCGACCTAAGAACCCTGGCTTCTTCAATGTTTTGCCACCACAGCCTCATCTTTTCAATATAGAGCTAGAACAAGAAAGAAAAGAACAAGAAACAGAAAGTCAGCTGTACTGAGCGAAGCCAACATTAAAACAGGAAGAAATGTGGGGGTGATGGGAGAGACAACAAAAACACCAGGTAAACGGAAAAAGGAGAAAGAAAGGGACAGGGAAGGGGCCCCCGGGGCAGGGGGGGGGGGAGAAGGAGGAGCCTCGCGAGGACCCAGCCTGCCACCCCAGCCACAATTGCACAGAGCGGAATCCAGCGAGTGAGTTTCAATAGCTAGTCTATTTTAAAGCTGATGGCTCCATTACTGCCCTATACTCAAGGGAAGTCTTAAAGAGGGGCCAAATTGTCCAGGTTTTCCTGTACGCTTCAGCCCTATCCTGCTTTAGGTGCAAAACTTCCTCCATTTCCCTGACATGATTCAGCTGTTGGAATCAATCTTTCACTGTTGGGACATTGCTTGATCTCCATCTCCTAGGTATTACCCTTCGAGCAGCATTAGTTAAGTGAATACCTAGAGGGCCAAGGTCCTGTGATCCAACCCCCTCCCTTCTCCAATTCAACAAGTAAAAGGCTGGATCCCATTCTGGGGAGAAACCCAAAATGTTCCCAATCAGACTATGTATCTCCTTCCAAAAAGGGGACTCTTACCGTGGCACGACCACCATATATGCAACATGTCAGCACCCCTATGATTGCACCTCCAGCAAATATCCAGGGCGGAAGGGAACATTCTATGTAGCACCTCTGGGGTCCTGTACCACCTAGTAATTTGCTTATAATTTGTCTCTTGAGTAGAGGAGTTAGCCAACCCCTTGTGTGCTCTCTGATATATCCTTTCCCAATCCTCCTCAGTCAGCTCTAAGTTCAAATCTTTCTCCCATCTTCCTTCCCAGGGTCTCCTCGGAACAGGACCTCCCCCCAGCAGTAGACTATAAGCCCAAGACAAGAGATGGTTCCTAGGGCCCTCCCCTAAACTCGTTCTCTCAAATGTTGTGAGTTCCCTCTCCACTTAGCCCCTCAAACTCTTAGATTGAACAAAGTGTCTCATCTGAAGGTATTCCAAGTGGGACATTTGCCCCCCAAGTTTATCTTGTAGGTCCTGCTTCTGCATAAACACACCCTGTGAGAATACATGAGCAGCTCTGAGTGGATACGGACCCCTGCAATGGCTCAAAAAGGATTTTTCCCGACCAGGAGGAAAGCCCAGATTGTTATGAAGCGGTAGAAGAGGCCCGGGCACCGATGAAACCCCTCTATAACATTTGCAGACATGCCTGAATATTTTTAATGTAGTGCCAATGATAGGGTGAGATCTAACTCACTTCACATAAGTATCAATGCAGGGAAGACCCAGTCCACCTTTGGCCCTCTGTAAAATAAGAGTAGTTATTTTTGCTCTTGGAGTCTTCCCGGCCCAAAGGAACCCTGAAAAGGTTCTTCGGACATCCAAAATGAAAGAGCTCGGGAGTTTTATTGGAATGCATTGGATCAGGTACAGCAACCTTGGAAGTACATTCATCTTCAAAACTGCTAATTTCCCAAACCATGATAATTTCAAACTGTTCCACCTATTCAGGTCCGCCTTTAGCTTATTGAAAAGAGGGGCAAAATTTAGCTGAAACAACTGAGACAACTCCACTCCACTCCAGGTAGTTGCATCCCAAGATAGGTGATACTCCTTGACTCCCAATTGAAAGGAAACGTCTCCTCTAGGTTCGCCCTCGCTCTGGCAAGGAGAGAAATGTTCAAAGCTACAGACTTCGAGTAGTTTATTTTCAGATTAGATAATCTCCCAAATCTCTCAAATTCTCTGAGCAAACAGGGAATTGAAACCCAGGGGGACGAAGGAAAGAACAGCATATTGTCTGCGTAGGCGGCCACCTTTTGCTCCTTACCCCCCACCTGAATTCCCTGAATATCAGGGTTCAAATTCACCATCCTCAAGAAAGGCTCCAAAGTAATTGCAAAAATCAACGGGGACAGGGGACAGCCCTGCCTAGTCCCGTTATGAATCGGAAACCAGTCCGAGGTTACGTTATTCACCCTAACTCTCGCTCGAGTATTTGAATATAAGGCCAGGATCCTGTTCCGGGCCATCTCCCCCAGGCCAATATGTTCCAAGACTGACCCAACCCACTCCCAATCAACCCTATCAATTGCCTTTTCGGCGTCTGTGGAAAGCATCATAGCACTCAGCCTGTGGGAGGTGGCCCACCAGTGAACATTCAACGCTTTCACCGTGTTGTCACGGGCTTCCCTACCGGGGATAAAGCCCACCTGATCCTGCTGGACCAGTGCTGGTAAGAAGCCCACCAATCTTCTCGCTAACACCTTTGCATACAACTTTATATCCACATTTAGCAGGGATATAGGTCTATAATTTTGGCACTGACTCTCATCTTTTCCCAACTTCGGGATAACCACAATACGGGCCTCCAAGGAATCCGGAGGGAGTACCCTGGTTTTTGCAGCACTTTCAAAGGCTCGCACCATATGTGGGAACAACTGGGGAGCAAACGCCTTATAATACTGACTGGGGAATCCATCCGGACCTGGGCCCTTTCCTGGCCTGGTTTCCTTGATCGCTAGCAGACACAACTGATATCGGACTTTCCAACTGATCGATGGCATTCTTAGGTAATTGGGGCATTTGGGCCGCTCTACAGTACTCTGCCATCTGGTTTTTGTGTCCTCCCCCTGAAGCTTGGCCTGGGAGATTGTAAAGAGCCAAATAATACCTCCTAAACTGTTCCGCAATATCCTTCTCTGCTTGGTGCAAGGCCCCCGCTGAGTCTCTAATCCCGGCCACCTGGGTTAAGGGCTCCCGCGAGAAGTTTTATTGCTCTGTTCATATAAGAGCCCATTTCTGAACGTAAAGGCCCTCCTGGTGGACCCTAACAGGGCAGCCCTGAGCTCCTTTCTCTTGTCCACCAGTTCCTTTAAATGCCTCTCCAAAGGTGATTTTTTTATGTTGGGATTCCAGAACAGACACTCTCTGGGTAAGCCCCTCAATTTTAGCCAATCTTTCCTTTTTTAATCTCGCTCCCTCTTGTATAAGAAACCCCCGTACTGTGCACTTTTGTGCTTCCCAGATTGTAAACGGGTCCATGTCATCCACCACATTCTCTCGAAAATACTGGATGATCTGTTCCTTTACCCTGTCAGCCACTACCACATCCTTTAGAATGCTAGCATTCATTCTCCAATTCCACTCCCTGTGAGACCTCCCCGGTAGCACTAATCTAAGGACCACCGGGGCATGGTCTGCGAATGTAATGTGCCAATCTCATCCACCT
Source organism: Gastrophryne carolinensis (assembly GCA_027917425.1). Taxonomy (NCBI): domain Eukaryota; kingdom Metazoa; phylum Chordata; class Amphibia; order Anura; family Microhylidae; genus Gastrophryne; species Gastrophryne carolinensis. Next base: position 116,132,377 of record CM051243.1, read on the forward strand.
CGACCCACTCGAGATCCCTCTGGGACAAGAATAAGTAATCAATCCTATAGTATTTTGAATGAATGGGGGAATAAGTATAATCCCTACCATCAGGGTGCACAAATCTCCAAGTGTCAACTACTTGTACGCTGTGAAGTGCCATTTTAATCCTCTTCAAAGACCTCTATGTCTTAGAAGAGGGAGAGGGCGCTGTTCAATGAAAAGGAAATGTCCTGTTCCCTAAATAAGGTACCTTGCCCCTCTGGAAGTGTGTCTCCTGAATTAGTGTGATGTGCACTTTGTGTTTCCTCAGTTCTCTCATAAGGGAATGCCGTTTCTCTGGTGAATTAAGACCTTTCACATTCATGGTCATTATATTCACCTCCATCCCACTCACTGTAGTCATCTCTGCCGGGGGAGGCTACCCAGACCCGTCCCAGGGCCCGAACCCCACCCCCCCACACCCCCCAGCCCCCGAAGCCGAGTGGGAAAAGCTGAAACAAGACACAAAGGGAGCGGGGAAAAAGAGGGAAGGAGTGAAAAGTAAGGGAAGAGACAAAGAGAAGGGGGAGAACAAGTAGGGGCAGGAGACAAAACAGAAAAGAAAAAGAAGAAAGAAAGAGAGAAATAAGGATGGAGAACCAAAAAAAAAAAAAAAAAAAACACCCCGTCGGGGTGTAAAAGCGCAGGTGGTAAATTATGAGAGAGGAATGCTAGATATATAAAACTCAGCAACCCCTCTTCCTTACCAGTGAAGCGCCCGCATATCACACCCCACCCACCCCTGACTTCTGCATTCTCTTTGGGGCATTACAATACTCCAAATCGCCCTCCAAGTGTACATAACACCTACAAACCCAGCATTAGACCAGGTTGGAGTTGAATCTCGCAAGTGGTACCAGATCAGGAACTTCCACCAGATGGCCAGCCCCACCCCCAGGCGGACCCCGCGGCCAGCCACTGCCCCGTCCCAGGGCACCCCCGCGCTAAAGGCCCCAAGGCAAACTTATAACCATAAAGCAATCAAACAGATTAAACAGCCTAACCAAATTTACACCCCTAAATCCTATACCTAGAACGTTAACCCACAAACACAACCAGGCTGGAGCCGCATACCTCACCCAGCGCAGTCTCCACCCCTGCAAGAAACCCACCGGCCCCCAGTCCCCCCCGGGGAAGGGCCCAGATGAAAAGACTCAGGGCCAACCCCGGAGGGGAGGGGGGGCAGGAGGCACCCCAATCTGCATAGAAAAGACAAGATAAGAAACATAAATCCCCAAGATTAATAATAAAAATATTAATTAAAAATGTATTAAAAAATTAAATAAAACATTGTACAAAATATGAGTAAAACATCAGTAAGCAAGCGAAAAAACATGGAATGACATTGTTGCAGTAGTGTGACATTAACACTATACGCTGATGAATTGTACGCTACATGGCGTTGTTTAAGTCGCTCACCATAATCGGCTTCATAAATGTGGAATTGCGTGCCATGGCCGGCGTTCACCTGCTACTACCTGCCGCTACCTGTTGCTTACAAGGCACTATCTGTCGCTATCCCTTCATGAATAAAGCCCTAGGTAAACCAGGCCCAGCTATGTCACTGCCACCTAGCAGTGGCTAACTAAAAGAGGTAGTAATACATGCTAATGAGAAGGGTGGCTCAATGGGGGGGAGATACTAAATGCCAAACAAGTGTTAAAGTAATAGGCAAGGAGGTGGGATTATCTGGCTAATGGGGGGAAGACCCTAAATGTTATTAGTTAATAGCTGCATAGCTTATGTTGATGTGGCTTTTGTAACTTGTACAGCGAGTTTTACTATAATTTAGGGTGTATCTGTGCCATTTTCGCTGTATATACTAATCAAACTTTTCTTAACTCAGTGTAACATGAATGAGTTTACATATGAATTAAGCCAGATGAAGCTAAGAAAAGCTGAAAAGGAAGAGATGGAACACTTACAAAATGAACATCAATCTCTTGAGCAAAGTGTTGTAAGTATCAAATTATAATTTTCTCTGTGCAGCAAGCGGCAGTTCATGCATCTTATTATTATTATTGTTTATTTATATAGCGCCATCATCTTCCGTAGCGCTTTACAAAGTAGTAGTTACAGACAATCTTTCACATTTGGGCCATTTTTTACAAGTATAATCTATTATTAAAATATGAAACTTGGAACAACACCTCTAGCTTTACTAACCCCTCTTTTCACTAGAACTCAATTTCACAGACTAACCTAGTGGACCTTGTACATATTCATAGAACCCTCTTCCCGCCGAATTTTGTGACTAACAACCCTCTTTGGTTTACAGTGTGGCATGTATGGCAGAGAGAGGTCTGAGTGGCACGTGGGGGAGGGGGTAACTGATGCGAGTTCCTTGGTCTCTTCAGTCTCCAATTCTTTATTTGAACAGGCCAAAATAAAGCACCCTTGTCTTTTAAATGCTAGCTCTGTAAACTATGAACTATCACTCCAGTATGTGCAAAAGGCCCTGAGAAGGCTATCAGACTTGCACTAAGAGAATCCTTTTGAACTTGCATTGAGAGATACCTGCAAGACTAGCCCATGATTCTACTGCAAGATCCTACTACATTTTAAAAGAGAATCTTGATAATGACAAAAGAGATTCTGTCAAAATTGTTTTTTTTGGAATCTTCCAAAAGGAGATACGTTCCTAGGAGTGGGGTGGCTTGGATTAAATTGGCAGTGGCCCAAATGAATAAACGAATGAAGTGTCTGGAGGCTGCGATACAAAAGGATAAATGCTTAAATTAAGGGTTAAATTGTTCTTTAGTACTTGGGAGAGTTATAGTCATGTTCTTCCACTAGAGTCTAAGGAACACCTTGATATTACATTTGGTCAGACTGAGTGGTCTCTCTAAACTGGTGATGGGTGAACCCAGTGAGTGGGGAGTGGCGCCCTCCAGGAGAAATTTAGATAACTCCGACATTGGCTTTGATTCACAAAAAGTTGAAAAAAACTCTCATGGTAGTAAAAAAAATTCAATTCATGAGAAAAAAGCCTGAGAATTTCACTGTTATTGAATCACCAGATAAAAAGACAATGAAAGTCAATGGCACTTTTTTACTCCTGAAAAAGGTATTTAATTTTTTACCACGTTTTACCTGTAGTAAAAAGTGCCATTGACTTTCATTGTATTCTTATATGGTGATTCACTAACATTGACATTCTCAGGCTTTTTTCTCATGAATTTATTTTTTTACTACCATGAGAATTTGTTTCAATTCTTTGTGAATCAAGGCCATTGTGTCAATGTAGTGATATTGTAAATTTTAGTCAATTATTTCAGAATATAACATGGAGCTTTTTAGCACTAAAACTACATTTCCTTGCTTTTATTTATTCCTAGAGATATACTATGACATGAATGAACCTCTACACATGTGGCAATATTTTGGATAATTGTGTTTTATTGCCACTGATATGAACCTTGGTTTCATACTGTACTTTGATATAATGGTACAATGTCAGATTTTTGACTATGTATCTGTCTTGTTCTCCGATGAAAAAGTTAAAATATGAAACTTACTCACTAATTTACTAAATCGGCAATTATGAGAGATTGTATACTTATAACCACATTTTAAACATTGAAGAGTATAGAAAAACACTTGGATCCAAAAATATTTTTTTCCTATACCTACCCAAAGAGTTATTTCCTCCTGCAGTAGAGGTCAACCCTTTGGGGACAGTTGTGCTGCTGCTTTTAACACCCAGATTCATTGCCTGCCCCCTTAGTCTTCCTTTCAGCCCCCTGTACCCAGCCCCACTGTACCCTCAAGCCAAAGAACTGCAGGCCCCATTGCTATAGCCCGATCATCATGGTTGTGTGAGAGGGGCCTCAGCAGCGATGTCTTGGGCTGACCATGGGCTGGTAAAATCCCAGGCTGATTTTTGCCCCCAGTCCACCACTGTTGTAAATGTTTTATATGGTGGAGGACTCACTAGAGTTGGTGCCTGTGGGTGAGAAATAGGATGTTTGCATGCTTAAGTTGATTTTTATCTAGTAGAGGGATAGTTTTTCTGGAGATGTCATGTTTCCAGTCTTTAAGGTAGAGATGTAGTGCCCCTAAATTGTAGCATTCGATATCAGGAAAAGAAAGTTTTCTCTTAAATTTGTCTGTGGCTCACTGAAATTGTGTGAATCTTTGCACAAGTGGAATCTTTATACTGGTATATCTGGTATATCAAAATGTTTTTTGCTTAAAACATTTGTCTGTACTTTTCTGCGTTTTTGGAACTTTAAAATATTGAGTTTACTTGCATGTTTTGTGCACAATTATAATTATGATGTTTTTAGTGTATTTATAATAAACTTGCATTTTTTTTAGTATAGAAACACAGGATTTGATTTGTTTTTATACATTTTACACATCTCTTTTATTGTATTATTTTGTTAGAAAGATCTGGAGGACAAGATAAAAATGTATCCAAGTCCAGATAAACTGAGCAACTTGGTCCAGTGGGAAATACTGTATGAGACTTTGGTGCGGCGACCAGTTACTTCTGTAAGTGAAAAGATACCGTGTCATATTTGGGCTAGTTGTACCCTAAGGCTAAGATGTATTACAGTGGTAGATTGTTGCTTGCTAAATAAGGGTGGAGTAAAGCTATTGACAGCAGCAATTGCAAATTACCTGTTCCCCACTCTCTTACTGCACTTCACAGGAAGCACTTTTTACTGCGATTGGCACCTCTGTTGTTGATGTGCCCTTGGAATCCCTGTTGGCCTGCTAACTGGCAGAGAACTTAAAAGATGCCTACAGAAACAGTATGGCACTACCTGTAGATGCTGAACACTGTCATGCTTTTCCAGCTGTTCCCAAGTTTACAGCCACATTTATCCTGCTTACAACCCCCACTGCCATCTTAAAGCGTAACAAAAAACCCGAAATTTGACTTTCCTGGGTTTTGTTCCAGAATTGGGATGCCCCGCTGTGTGAATCCCCCCCAAACCCCACTTTTCACTCATCTCTTCCTAGTTCTAATGGCACATGTTTGGGCTCTTGTCCAATGAGAAACGTCTGCAGTGACTATGTCATTCGCCAAATGCCTCTCTTTAACTAGAATGGGGAGCACATGCCGCCAGGCGTGCAGAGAATGAGTCAGCATGCGCTCCCGATTCACAACAAAGAGAGCGGTTACCCGAGTCACGGCAGGTGGCTCTCATTGGACGAGAGCTTGTGCATGCGCCATTGGAGCAAAGAAAGGTGAGTGTTTAAGGGTGCCCTGGTGCATTTCACACAGTGGGGCATCCCGATTCTTTTAGATTCCAGGGTTGGGCCTGGTGGTTTAGTTCCACTTAAAGTCTTAAGGTTACTTCCCTATTGTTTCCAGTCATGCTAAGGATTCCTTGAACTACTAGCAAGGCTCCTAAACCACAGTATGTGTTAAATTATTGTGATGGGTAGCACTACATTAGAATAAAAAAAACAAAAAACAACAAATGTATGAATGGATTCTGTTCTGGACCAGCTTTTTGCAAATTCACCCAAACAATCCAGAGTATAAACCAACCAGGTTCAAGAGTTGAGAACCTTCTGCTTGAAGCATAAGCCTCATATTCATTCTAGAGCCCAAGGCCCATTTGGCAGGAGTCACATTTCAAGAATAGTTGTCTATTGTATATTTGGTTTAAGCCCAAGGTTCCAAGATCTGACAGGCTAAGACTGCATTGCACTGCCTTGGGCCTTTAAATTCAGCCCTCCAGGATGCCGTTTTTTGCAGAGGCTTCTCAGCAGAATCTTCACAAAGGAAAATGTCCTTTAAAGAATTATTTTGCAGAGTTCAGTTGCCCCCCCACCCCAACTTGGAATGACCTTGCTCTCTAGAGGTAATCTTGTTTAAGCCTCTCTTGAGGCAATTAAGGATGCTCTTTTCATCATCCTCCAGTGGAGTCCTTGGAGCAGTAGATGAATTGTCAACTCTAGGAAAAATGGCAAGAGAAGGAATAAGTAAATTATTGTTTATTTTTATAGTACCATCATCTTTGTAAATCTACAAAGATTTTATAAAGTTCAATGCAAATGCTATAGAAACAGGATACAGCAGAAGAGAGCCTCACTCTTGAGAGAAAATAGGACCTTTCACAAAGAGTAGGCATTGAGTTTAGTGTCATGTGCCCCGTGAAGATTATAGAGTTGCTTATATCAGATTATATGCCTGTCTAAAAAGGGGAGTTTTAACTTCACTGAGAGATTGGCATCCAGGGGAGAGTGGAATCCAGAGGAAAGATGAAGTCGAACTGCAGAGCTCAGAATAGATTGGAGGGGTTCTAGTCTGTTGATAAACCACAAAGGAGGGTCAATGTTGTGTTTAGTAATCATGGCATGCACTAACAAATTATTGTTGTCTGGGCTGATGCAGGAGATGTTTTTAAAGGAAAACTCCCTTTTCGGCAGGTTTTTGGTGCTCTGCCTTACTGTTTTCCTCTTCTGGAATGTAAATGTAAGGCTCACCAGTTAGAAGGTCCAGGTTAGTTGAACGCCTAATCTTTGCCGCTATCTTCACCTCTAGACAAGTACCTGTTTGCCAGGATGCAAGCAGGCCTCAGCAGACACGGTTGCCCCCGGTCTTACAAGCACAAACTATATCAGCTGAGGGCTGGGCCTGCAGGTGGGTGAGCGTAACTAGGGTTCACAGGAGGTCAGATGAAGCAAGGGTCATCCACAGATATCAGTTCTCTGATTCGCAGCACCAAGGGGATAAAAGCAGAAGAACGATAGAGGGTCAAGCCAGAGGTCAAAGCCGGGTAGTCAGAGGGTTTGCGGTACAGATAGGTAGACAAGCTCAAGGTCAGACAGGGGTCGGTCCAGGCCAGCTTTCAGAGGAGGGTCAGACAAGGCAAGAGTTGGCAACAAATAATCAGAGTTCAGCAAATAGTGGCACTATAACATCCAGCAAACGGGATGCTCAGTGATACTGACAGATAGAGCACACAAGGAAGGTGATTAACCAGCATGTTGGGAAGCTGAAACTGTGACAGTAAAATACAGTTAGTTAGGATTCAGCCCCCATACCCAGGGCCAGATTATGAGGAGGGAGAAAGGGGCGGGTACCCCCCAGGGCCTCCACCACTTGCCCTGCAAAGGGGGCCTCCACCAACCTTTGGTTTATGGTCTGGTCCAGGAGGCTTTTCAGTCTTTGGTCTGACAGGCCACGGGGCCAGCAACAAAGCTATTGGCGGCAGTCTGGGCAAGCCTTTTTTTGTTTTTGCAAAACTGCAGCCAAAGCCACTACAGGGCAGGACATAGAGTCTAGAGCAGCAAAGCTTCTGTCAGCAACGCTACAGTGATGGGGGCATGCAGACCTGTTAGTCGGCGGCCGGTCACTGCACATAAGCCACCAAGTACAGCCGCTGGCAGCTCAATGCAGGGAACTGTTTTCTGCTGGACCAGCTGGGCACCTAGAATAGCAAAGCAGGAGTTCTGAGCAACACGCACCCGCACAAGGGTGACACAAGGGTCTCGATCTGACATTCCAGTAAGTGGGGGGGTGCCAGACCACCACCAATCAGTAACCTGTCTGGACTATTATTTTAAAGGAAAAAATACTGTATCTGGGGCCTCCACCATGTTTTTGCCCAGGGGCCTCCACCACATCTAATCTGGCGCTGCCCATACCTGTTATTTGCTTTTCATCATGCTTCCAAGTTCAAAGTATCCTATATTTCTGTGTTTCTGTGATCCTAAGGTAGGAATATTTATTCTGGCCTTGAGTAAAAACTACTGACTACAAATCTCAGAATTCCTCCACTGTAACAGGTGAACTCACCAGCAGCCTTGGCTAAGTCAAGCAGCAGTATTTACCACCCCAGGTGAGAATACTGCCAGTAACACTTTAGCTGCTGGAACACACAAGGCTGATTATCTGAATAGGCTGAATTACAGAAGAAGGGGTTAAATCTGTCTTCTCTGTCTTTGGCAATCAGGTGATTAGCAATCCAGAGTGAGAAAGTCTATGACCTATACATCAAATGCACCAGTTGAAGTACATTGTTGTTACGGAAAGCTGTTATCTTTTATAACACAAAGTTGCAAACAAATAGAAAGGATAAAAAATAACAGAAAATCACATTGACGATTTTGGCACACAAAAATGGTAACTTGTTGACCATTGCCAATAAGAAGCAACTGGGTGTCAGCAACCCCCGGGTAAAAGGAGAAGATGGGTGACATCAGACGCCGAACCGCAAGTGTGGCGATGGACCGGCATGTGTAAACGTTATGGGAGAGGGAGGAGAGAAGGGGCAGGGCCAGCTTCTCTCTCTCTATGTTGCAGGCCTCAAAATGTCGCTAAGATGTAAGTTATAAAGTTGCTGCCATAGCATGGCAAAAAATACTAAAAACCAATAACTGCAAGAACATTGAAATTAAAATGAAAAGAAAGATGTGGACCATTCTAAGGCATGTACAGATTTTACCTCATTGTCAGCTATCACCCTGTTGCCTCACCCCAACTGCAACAGTCCACTCAATAAATCAGGAAGCCTTGATATGTCACCCCCAGTCTTATTTTACATTACCTGGTACAATATATAATTAAATAACCTTTTTTCATAATCATTACAACACATTTACACACTATATGGCCGTCCAGTTGTAAATACTAGAGAATTGGGAGACTGAAGTGCCTGGAATAGGGAAAAGGTACTCCAGGTCTCTCCCCTGGTGTCCCAACCTGGGTAACCGTTATGAGCTGGTTAGTATGGCCTATACAGCTTCAATTCTAAAAGAAGTAGAGAATTGGAAAGTCCGGGTAATTTCCATTACTGGTGACACTACTACGCTATATAAATAAAATAGACTATATAATATTTATAATGTGTGAGATCTTGTATATAAACTTCTGCATGGCTGCACCTAAAGCATTTTAAAAAATGGGGTCAGAGCTGCCACTGAAGTAAGCCCATGAATCTGTACATGCCTTAGAAAGGGCCACATCTAGGTGACGTGATTACTTGTGTCTTCATTCAGCCACATTTCTGCCTCTAGACCAAACAGCTGCAATGTAGCCAAAGTCAGTAGATGGCCAATCTTACAGAGAAAAAAGGCTACCTGATTTGTTAAGTGAACTGTGCATCTAAAGCATTTAAAAAAAGTTAGGGTCAAGGCGACAGGATTCCTTCAAGGTGATAGCTGCCACTGAAGAAAGCCCATGAAATCAGTACATGCTTTGGGAAAAGCCAACATGACAACATGTACAAAATTATGGGATCAGGGTTGGTGGTAAAAGGTGACCTAATTCCTTGTGCCTGCATCCAGCCACATTTCTGCCCCTAGACCAAAGAGCCGCAATATAGCCAAAGATGAAAGGACGTCTCATCTTACAAGAAACAAGGTCCCTTGAGTGGACTGTCACATCTGCTGCTCATAAAGCCTTTTTTTAGGTTGGGAAACCTATGACACTTACCACCTCTGGAAGCCTGTCTGCTAGGAGACTAGGGATGACAGATCTTGATTTCTTGAAAACACTGTTGTGGCTGCATGACTTTTTTTAAATGGGTAGGAAACATTGTGACACCCACCAGCTCTGAAAGCCTGTCTACTCTGAATGCTTTAGCAAAAATTCTAACTCTGTGCAAAAGTTATTTGCAGCAATAGGAGTAATGTGGAGATCCTGCCACCACCCTTACTGGATCAGCTGGGCTTATTTGACAAGCCGGATGCCATCCTCATGGGATTACATCTGGTTGGACACACCAAATACAAGGTAATGAGTGGCTACTTCAAGTATACATAACAAAAGAAGAGAGTGGTAGAGGAAGAACACCTCCCAGACAAGCCAGGAAGAATCCCCTCCCCTTTCCAAACCTGCCTTACTCTTTACATTATAAATATAAAGGATACCGCGCACCACTCCGATTACTATAGAGGTAATCATTACATTGTTGTTATCATAACAATAACAAGCTCGACGTGTGCAGAGTCCCTTCACAGTCTGGTAGATTAAAATTGTACAAAAAACACAAAGCTCATTTACGAACTGGAATATAGCTCATCCCGAAAAGTGTGTATTCTGCCTTTATCAAGTAGGTGACCCACCACCGGACACACCAGACTCTTACCAGATGAGCCGTGGGCTGATGCACCACAAATGAGTGTTAACAATTAAATCTGCTATCCTGTAGTGTCACAAACGTAGAAATCCATAGTAGCACCCAAACAGGCAATTTCCACTAGTAGCAATGTTATGGATAACTCCAAAATTGAATACACACTTTTTGGGATGAACTATATTCCAGTTCGTGAATGAGCTCTGTGTTTTGTGTACAATTTTAGTCTTCACATGGACATACATCACTTCAGTTCAGCTTTTTTTTTTTTTTTTTTTTTTATAATAAATCTTTATTGCGGTAGAAAGGGTAGCAAGGCAGTCAAATACAGGAATCTGGTTCATAGAGCAGATAAATCCAGAATGTATATTATACAAAGCCATAACAAAGATCACAGTGTCAGACCCTCACTGGCCTCCGCGTACTTCACCCACCAGTTGTCACCTATATTGAGCCTCGCCATTCCCCTCCACCAGTTTTTGCTTTATATAGAAAAAAGGGGAGGGGGTAAAAAGAAAGGGGGGGTCGAAAGAAAAAAGGGGGGTTGTAGGTCAGGATATATAGGTAGAGGAGTGCAGAGGGAAAGGGGAAAGAACAAGGTGGGACTTAGCGTGAGGGAGAGGAGGGGGAAGGCCACCCCCCCGGCCCACGCCCCCAGGGCCGCCCCACCCCAACCGGATCGGACGTCTCACGTCGTCGTTCACTCATCAAGCCCATCCTCTCGCGGTCATGCCGAGCCCCGCAGCCTCCCGCCCTCGGCGGACTCTATGAACATGTCCCAAGGCAACCATCGGAGTCTATGTTTTTCCTCTGAGCCCTTGAGAAGGGCTGTCAAGTCCTCCATGCGTCTAATATCTTCCACCCTATGGATCCAGGAGCTAATGGAAGGCGCAGCAGAAGACTTCCAAAGGACCGGTATGCACACCCTAGCTGCGTTTACCAGGTGGATAGTCAGTGACCTTCTGTATTTCCCCACTTCTCCTCTGATGGAGTGTAGCAGGAGGGTCTCCGGGGAGAATGGTATGTCGTCGCCCGTTATCTTGCGGGTCCAGTCCACAACGCTCCTCCAGAAGCCCCTTATTTTCTTGCACTCCCAGAATATGTGTAGGATGGAGCCTTGGGCCTTTTCACACCTCCAACTTAATGGCGAAACCGATGGGTAGAACCGGTGCAGAGTCTGAGGAGTTCTGTACCACCGGCAGAGGATCTTATATCCCGCCTCTTGGTATGTATTACTGACCGATGCTCGATGGGCCAACTCGAGAATTTTCTTTATTTGATTTGGGGGAAAGGTTACTGGATCCATCAGAAATTGATATACCATGGATAACGCCCCTTTGATCGGTTCTGACGACACGCATAGTTGCTCAAAGGGCGTAAGCGCCCTCCCGAACCCCTCGGGGGGGGGGGCAAGCTATCCAGAAAGTGGGAAATTTGAAGCGCCCTCCAAAGGGACAGGTGGGGTGGGTCTCCCCACGACATAAGCTCCTGTTGGGTCTTCCATCTAGAGCCGTTCAGGAAATCACGGGCAGTGCCTCTTCCGGGCGCCCCCCAAGTCCCGAAACTCCCGTCCAACCGGCCCGGGGTAAAATCTAGGGCCCCCAGGATCGGTCTGAGAGGGGACGGTGCGGGGGCTATGCCCCCCCTCGAAGCTAGTCTGTGCCATACCTGTAGGGTTGGGCCTATCGTGGGGTGGGTCTTGAGCGAACCCGGAACCGCTCCCGGGGACCAAGGCAGGCCCACCAGGGGTACCGGGCACCACGTTTGCTCCAGCTGGACCCAGCGTTTGTGTTTTCCATGGAGGTTCCAGTCCACAATTCTGCCTAAGTGTGCCGCTGCGTGGTACATTTTAACGTCTGGGAGTCCCACTCCCCCTCTCGCCTTCGGTAAAGTAAGTAGTTTTTGTGTCAGTTCAGCTTTAAGTTAAAACATTTGTTTTATTTCAATATTTAAAACAGTTTTTTATTTAAAACAACATATGACATTATTTTCAAAGAATAATGGTTCACTCTACATGCTTTTAGTTATCATCTTCAGATTAATGAAATTCCATAAGGGAATTTTGTCAAATAATCTTCAACTTCATGATAGGAATACATATATGTGTTTCATGGGGGCAAATCACGCTTTTTCAATGTTATGCTACAATTGCTTTCGTTGCATTCAATAACATTGTCCAATGTCCATTATAGGTCTCTTTAAATCTCCTTGGGAGAATGTCAGACATGCCCAGATGGTTTATCATCCAGCATTGGTTTTCATTTACACATGAAAGGTCCAAATACAGTCTTATCTGGGAGCCCTAGCCAGGAGCTCCTGTTCATCTGAGCTGCTTGAATGCAATGAAAGCAATTATAACATCACATTGAAAAAGCAGGATTTAGCCCCGTGAAACACGTATGTGCATGTTGCGGCATCTCCCGTTACAGGCAATGAGGGGCATCCCTCATTACAGGCAGTGTGCAGCAACTCTCATCACAGGCAATGAGGGGCATCCCCTTTACAGCCAGTGAGAGGCATCCCTACATTACAGCCAGTGAGGGCATCCCTCAGTACAGCCAGCGGGGGCATCCCTCAGTACAGACAGTGGGGTTATCCCTCGGTACAGCCAGTGGGGTTATCCCTCGGTACAGCCAGTGGGAGAATCCCTCATTACAGCTTACAGCCAGTGGGGGCATCCCTCAGTACAGCCAGTGGGGGCATCCCTTAGTACAGCCAGTGAGGGTGTCCCTCAGTACAGCCAGTGGGAGAATCCCTCATTACAGCTTACAGCCAGTGGGGGCATCCCTCAGTACAGCCAGTGGGGGCATCCCTTAGTACAGCCAGTGAGGGTGTCCCTCAGTACAACCAGTGGGGGCATCCCTTATTACAGCTTATAGCCAGTGGGGGCATCCTTTACTACAGACAGTGGGGCATCCCTCATTCCACTCCCTCCCCCCAATGCTGAACAATAATAAGGCAGCAGGTGGGCAGGGTAACCAATTCACGACTGCCGGCCCGCCGCTGCTGTTACCCCCCCCCCCCCCAGCCTCCCACACACATAAACTTACGTTGGAACCCAGTGGTCTGATGGATGGTCTGCTCTTCACTGCTGCTGTTCCCGCTGCCCATAGACGCCCCACCCATAGACGCCCGTTGCGTAACAATCAGGTATTGCCGGTAAGCATGAGTGTATGTGTTTTTGTGTGTGAGAGCGTCGGTGGCGGCAGCAGGGGGAACAGCAGCGAGGAGCAGATCAGCCCGCTGCCCACCCTCCCGCATCTGTCATTCACGGGTTGAGGCCTTTCCTGGTGCCGGCCTACCTGGATTTTGCCCAGTATGCCCTATGGCCAGCCCATCCCTGGCCAACAGGATTACCAGGGAATCCCCTGTATGCCTATAAACTAAGGCTCCCTCCATACCTGAAAGAGATACCCTCAGCACTATTGAGGAACTGGGCAGGCCATTTTTTGTTTTGGCCCTCCATACAGCTCCAACACAAATGGAGCACTATTTTCTGTTATAAGAATAGTAGGTAATGCTGGATTTAGCTGTTCACAGACAATACAGTTTAAAGTAACATTCCTGGGTTCCAAAGGGTTACATTATGCAGCTTTCTGCCCCCCCCCCCCCATGCTGGCTATCAGGAGTCGCATCTTTCATCCAGCTGTTTTATATTTTTGGCAGGATAAGGATTGTTGGATAGCCCAGCTATAATGGGTCTGTTATACAACACCGGGTAATGCAACAATGATAGGCTATAGGACAGAGGTGAATTTGAATACTGCCATACCATGTTGTAATCTTTTTGCATGTATGTATGAAGTTTAATATGGACAACCATTGAATGACAGAAATAAATAAAATGATGCCCTTCTTTTATCTAAATCACCTCTGGCCATAATGCTTTATATTTCTCAATAACTCCCAGTGAACTTTGTCTCTTCTGATCAGTAGCAGAGAATGACTCATATATGCATGGTTTTAGTGCGAGGGTCCCTTCAGAGGTCAACTGCTTTCAGGGACCCTGAAAAATTAGCAAGGGAGAAAGTTCTTTAGGGTTTAGGCCCGAAGAGCCAACTTGTGACAGGAGTGTGGTTCGAATCCCGGTCCTGGGACATACCTGAAGCGCTCTTGAACAAGGCACCAAGCCCCTCCACTGCTCCCTGGGTGCTGTAATTTGGGCAGTCTTGTACTTGTAGGCATTTGTACACTAACTGCATGGATGGGTTAAATGTGGAAGAAGAGTTCCTATGTGTTCACAAGCATACAATGGCCATCTATGCCCCAAAGAGTCAGCTCTCCCAGCCCCAAAGACATCCCAGTCCAACACCGTGAGGGTCCCTAAAGGTCATAGAAGAACGCTATTTATGGGGCATGCCCGATGTTCTGAGTCCTGCACTCAGAGAACATTTTGTGTGTGTCTTCTCCTGCCTGGCCACTCCTCTAGTCCTTCCACAGCTTTATCTGCATAACTCCGAAGAGTAGTAATGTCCTTGACTGGTCAGATTAATATTACAAGCCCTGTGTCTCCCAGCCAATGCCGTTTCACCCGTAATCTCTCTCGCATCTTGCTATAAAGACTTTGAATCTTATGAATTGTTCACACATGCTTCACCAGCTAAAGGGAAAGTTCTTTCTTCCTAAAAATTAAAAAAGGATATTTTTACCCACTCTCTTTTAGGCCTTCTATGTACTGTGCCTTGTACAAAATAACCCCCACTAATAATCACAGAGCTCTTTGCACATATCTAAGGTGCCCAGTATTTTATGACTTGGATCTATGCCAGTCCTATAACCTAATCTGTACTAAGTTGGGCAAAGCTTGAAAGACATTTAACATTACAACTGGGCATTATGAATACCAAGTAATGCTTATGCAAAGCCCCAACTGTTTTATAAGTTTATCAGTGGGAATCATTAGTGCTCTTTGTTGTTGGACATAAATTTTGGCCCAGCCTCCTTCAGCATAATTAGCCAGTTCCAAAGAGTGTCGTGAGGTGATCAGACATGAGCAGCTATACCACTGCTTTATTCTCTATGATATCCTCTATTAATTTATTTTCCTTTTTATACACATTTTCCACCTAGTGGTGGGCTGCACATGCACCATTCATATTTTCTAGTCACTCAGAATGGCAAAGAAAATCTTAATGAATGGCAAACTGGCTGATCGTGCATGTGCTGTCAGAACAAGTGAAATGCCAGGGGATAGACACAGCAGGACATCCCAAATCGGTATTGTGAGTGTTCCTGTTTTATACTGTATTGTGTTATGAAACAAGGGGTCTTTGATTTGGGTCCCCAGACACAAGTAACATGGGGCTCCAAAAATGATAAGCCATCCTAGACTGACAGCACAGAAAATTGTAATTCAGTTCATCCACAGTCCCAACAACAGTTTTTAAATGGTTCTCCAATCTCTCAGGAAGAACTGACAATTTCAATAGCAACTATCTGCTGTAGAGCAGATTCTCTGGCCAGAGGCATTACAAGGAAATGAAAGAATGCTGACCTCACTAGTCAGAGACAGCTTTAATCAGAGCCATTTTAGGCAACTAAACATAAATGACACGACACATGTCTACACAAAGAGCAAAAATTTACACTTTCTCCCGCTGATTTTATGATCAGTCAAATTTCCTATAATCCCCTTCCATATATACGTAGTTTGTCTTCTCCCATTTTGTATTCTACCCTTATAACTGGTATATGTATCAACCGTCTCCTTATTATTTACCCCTTACAATCAGACATATTCCCACTATCGCTTAGAGCTAGTCCTATCCCACTCCTGTTGGGTATACACCTTCATATTTAGGCATACTCTTAACATGCAGCCACGCAAAACCCTTCTTCCACTATACCTCCAGATCTTTGGACATACAAGGGAAATCAAAAGAAGCAGGTAGGATTAAAGATAAGTATGTATTATTGTAGTATGTATTAGAATATCTGAGTATATCCATATTTCCAGATTATCTGATTACTAGCAAAGTGGCTAGTTTAATTACGTGCAACGTGAAATGTAAAGCTTATTTTTTGATTTTTTTGATTTTTTTAAGTACGTAATACAGTGTACAAATGCCTGTTTATCAGACCCATGATGAAACATTGTCTATATGACAGATGATTGTATTGAACAGAGCTTACATATTCAATGAGATTAAAAGTCACAGCAGGCAATAACATGTATGAGAAAGACAGAGATATTGAGAGCACCACTGCCTTATTTTAAACAATTTCCTTAAAACCCGCTACCCTCTAACAGGGAGCATGCCCGTGTCGGCCATTCACAAAGGCATGGTGCTGGCACACTCCCTGCTAAAGGGATAGCAGGGATGCGGCCGATGGTCGCGCATGCGCCTTTGGACCGGGAACAAAGGTGAATTTTTGGGTGACCTGGAGGGTTTCACACAGCAGGGCACCCCTCATCGGGGGCAGCGAGTATGCCTGCCCTGGAGTCTCATAGACTCCAGGGTGGGTTTCAGTCCTCTTGAAGTATTTTCTTACACTACCCTGACCTAGTATGTCCAGCTATAAGCAAAAATGTTGCATTTTACAGTAATATAATTTCTGCTTTCAGGATGCCCAGACTTCATGTGGCTTGCCAACTGGACTGAGCACCTTGCAAACATCAGCTTCCATTCTTTATGCTCTGAATGAACCAGATGAAAATACTGAGCACTCTGATGGACACACAAATACATCCTTGCAACAAAACGGGTCTCTGACACAGCTCCCATCTGTGGATGGAGACTGCTCAATCCCCTCTGCTCATACCCAAGAAGAGCTGTTTACTTTTGTGAGCAATGGAACAGCTAAATCCATTTCACTGGATAAAGACATGCTAAGACAAATGCACTATGAGCATATCCCTGGAGGACACACATTTGAGGGCACTAGGAGTCTTCTACCTGATTGTGGTCAAGAACAGGCCCACACAATAGGCTCCCCTGAAGGGGATTATTTTTCACCCACTAAAATTAGGCTGGAAGAAGCAGCTCATGTTCCAGGCTTAAACTCTATATCTTCACCACTTGTCAGGCACACAGATGATACTACTTCTTCCCCTTTCAGAAGCTTTTCTGGTACTCCGAATAAAACGACACCTCCACATCTGGACACCTCCTCTCGAGCCAGCAGCACATCCCATCCCTATGCAGAAACTGTGGAAGCTCTTCGTAACATTGGGGCCCTGTCTGAAGAATATGCTTTGCTTCAAACAAGACTACAGGCACTGGAGAAAAACAAAGCAGATCGGACAGAACTCAACAGACTGCTGTGCACTACAGGTACAGACACGGGATACTACCACAGAAACATCTTAAAGTTTTTTAAAGTACACAAATGTATAAAATATTACTAGTTAGATTGTATAGGGCACATTTTGACTATTGCTTATGTAGAGTATTCTAATCTTTAATATAACTACTAATATTGTACATACTCCTCCAGACGAACTTCTCAAAAATATACCAGAAATGCAGGAGAAATTGAACACCCTTTATAGAGACATGCAAGACTTCAAAAATAACAGAGAAAAGGTGAGTGTTATTAGTTACAGAAAGTTCCTTGTTAAGTAATATATTTGTCTAGTATGTTATAACCTAAGCACCTAATAAATGACAAACAGACTTGTCTCGCACTCCTAGCCAAGGTTCATGTAGCCATATGCTCTCCATAGTAGCCTTATGATAGTGGATGTGATTTTTACAAAACAAAAACATAAATGTGAGTGCTTATAATACCAAAAAGTGGGATTTTAGCTCAGAGCAAAGTTTTTGCACCTCATTCCAAACACTTCTTAAGTACTCCGCTCTGTTCTCTCTATCATTGTACAGGATGTGCATTGTTTAGATCTGAAATAATTGTAACAGATGACACAATTCTAACAGATGACATGACATTTGAAATATGTAACCAAAGTATGCCTAAAAGTTACCCATTAAGTCATTAGGTACAGGTCCAGATTAAGTGTGGTGGAGGCCTCTGGCCAAAAAGTTTGATGGGGACCTCCATAAAACTGTTTTTGCAAGACACACATAGTACACATAAGGGTTGATTCAGCACAGTGTGCCCATACCCGCTGGCCTGACAATCCATGCCGCATGTGGAACTGTACACACTTATGGGCGAGTGATTGAAGGACACATGCGCCACAATAACGCATGAACAATAGGGTTGATTCAGAGAGACAAAAAAAGATTTTCGTTTTTGTGCCAATCTGTTTTTTTTTTTAATTTTCCCGCTCTCGTATGAGTGTGCGAGCAATTCTATGCATGCATTGCAATCCTTCTGTAAAGTTTTCGTCCGTTCCTATGCCAGAGTATGAGTACAAGGATGTCATTTTCCAGCGTAACTTTTCCGTTTCATTTTCTCATGTAACTACATCGGCTTTCGTTTTTGCCCTTTTTCCATCGTCTCCTTCCACGAATCCTTTACGTTTCCCGTTAGATTCCTACAAACTTAACTCATTAAAGTGCTCGCCTACATATATGGGTCACTCACTTCTACTACAATGCTTAGCTAAATCACTTTGCGCTTTCCTACATCTTCTATGTCTGACCCCTAAAACTCACCTAAATCACTTTGCGCTTTCCTACATCTTCCATGTATGACCCCTAAAACTCACCTAAATTACTTTGCGCTTTCATTCTTATTCCATTTCTGACCCCTAAAACTCACCTAAATCACTTTGCGCTTTCATTCTTATTCCATTTCTGACCCCTAAAACTCACCTAAAACACTTTGTGGTTAGGTTCTTCTTCCATTTTGGACCCCTAAAACTTACCCAAACCACTTCGCGGTTAGGTTCTTCTTCCATTTTGGACCCCTAAAACTTACCCAAACCACTTCGCGGTTAGGTTCTTCTTCCATTTTGGACCTCTAAAACTTACCCAAACCACTTTGCGGCTAGGTTCTTCTTCCATTTTGGACCCCTAAAACTTACCCAAACCACTTGGCGGTTATGTGAATCTTCATCTCTACCTATTATTTGGTCCATTCGTTTTGTGTTAATGTATTTGGAAAATAAAATTACACTGAAAGTTTTTTTTTTTTTAATATTAAATGCCATATTTTTCTGCCTTTTTTTAAAAAATTGAGCTCAAAATGTATACATTTTTTTACATTTTTTGGTAAAAACAGTACCTTTTTGAAATTAAAAACGTGTAAAAATATAAAATTTGAAACTGTACAAAACAATGGCAGGACCCAGAACACTAGTCTTCTTCTGTGGTCCCCAACGAGTCACGCAGCTCCTGCATGTCGGCCACCAACGGAAGGACCCTTTGATTCATTGCTTCAACTCTTGCACATGTGGTCCCTGTATAAAAAAGAAACAAACATTATTTTTAGCCAAATACATGTTTCTTACCTGTGGATGGAATGTTTTTTAGTTGGCAACCTAACTCATGATGACATATGTCATTATGCTAAGTAATTAATCTAAGGAAGTGGGCATATATCATTATGCTAAGTAATTAATCTAAGGAAGTGGGCATATGTCATTATGCTAAGTAAGTAATCTAAGGAAGTGGGCATATGTCATTATGCTAAGTAATTAATCTAAGGAAGTGGGCATAAGTCATTATGCTAATGCCATTGACTATGGCTTTAGGTATCTTGGTGATCATGTCAATTACCACATACTCAAAAGAATGACATTACAACTTACTTCGTTGGTGGCCGACATCTGCGTCGGGGACCACCCTCCGTTCTGGGCCCTGCCACTGCTGGGAAGTTGAGGCTGTAGAGACATGGCAAATAGGGTCACTTTTAATGTCTTAGTCAACAGTAAGCAAATTACAATTTCAATGTGTGTGTGACATCACCCACCTTTTCCATGTGCCTCCTGGGCCTGATCTGCTGCAGACTCTTCCACAGATCCTTCAACCGCTACATCCAAATCTAGAAAAAGAGATTAAGGGAATCAGCTTGGTTTGAAATAGCATGTATGCGTGTGCGGTTACATAAGGAGTCACATACCAGAGGCTACCGGCTCTGTCACTTGGTACGACTCCCTGCCCACGCCGTGCCGCCCCTCCTCTGTAGAAAGGTCCAGGGGCTGGTCGGAGGCCCCTACAAAGGAGGGGTAGGACCGTCGCCCTGGAGATCCACCACCTTCCCTTCCAGCTGCAGATTCATGCAGCACTGGTCGGCCTGTGCGCCTCCGGGTGCGTCGGATTCGGTACTCCATTTCCAGCACTAGAAAAGAAAAGCATATATTAATAAAGGCCTACCTTCTGTATTACTTACATCATGCATGCAATCGCTATGTACTTACTTGGGAAATGGAGTCCGAAAATCACCGCACCCGGGGCATGTGCAGCCGTTTCAGGTCCGACCAATGCTGCATGATCTGCGTGTGGGTGAAGGTGGTGTCCGTCTGGTGTTGAATCCTGGAAACGATCTCCAGGGCGATGGTCCTCTTCCCAAATGAGTTGGGCAGGTAGTCGTACCTGCGCTCAAGCATCGTCTACAAAACACAAAATAAACATAGGATTTAGATCAAACTGCATACAAATATCGGTCACAAATCGATAATTTGACTAAATGACATTACCAGACACATTTCTAGGCTAAAACTATCCTTCTAGATGTAATTGACTTGGTTCGCACATGTGGGCCCTAACTTCTGTTTGGCACAGAGTTTTAGACACTTTTCAACCAAACCGTTTCTTCCTACTCTTCCTTAAGTGCTAGGCATGCATTTAGATGGCAAATCAAAGGCATTAAAATACACTTACAAGCATAATCAGCTCTTCTTGTTGGTGGGTGAAGATTGTGGGCGCCATCTTTCTTCTTGTCTGCAGCAGATAAGTAATGCCCCAGCAGGTTTCCGGGTTCCCCACGGCCGGACGAACGGCCGGACGCATGCGTACGCAAGCGCGTAAGCGTCATACCCAGGCATTAGTATTTAAAGGGTCCTGGACACACAGCTTATTCTCTTTGAGAGTCTGTGAATAATGGCACCAAAAAAAGCTGGTGCTAAGCCCAAAGCAGCAAAAGAGGGCTGCAACAAAAAGCCAAAGAAGCGTGAGGAGGCTTCTGCAGGCCCCACCACTAGCTCAAAAATGCCAAAGGCTAAGATGCGGGAAACCCGCAGTGGTCAGGCCAAGGCGACCACAGCCACCAAGGCACCAACAACCACCAAACAAAAGGAGACAGCGGCAAAGAAGAAGCCCCAGGCCAGCAAAAACACAGGTACGGCCGCTAAAAAGACCACCAAGAGGGTGCGAAGCCCCAGCCCCCAAAGGTCAGCATCACCCCAGGAACGTGGGAAAAGCTCCCATGCCAAGAGGAGAACCCACCGGGCCACAAGCCCCAGCCCCCATAGCTCACCATCACCCCAGGCACGTGGGAAAAGCACCCATGCCAAGAGGAGAACCCACCGGGCCACAAGCCCCAGCAGCCAGAGCTCAGCATCACCCCACCCACGTGGGAAAAGCTCCCATGGAAAGAGGCCAAGCCACCGGGCAAGAAGCCCCAGCAGCCAGAGCTCTGCATTACCCCACCCACGTGGGAAAAGCTCCCATGGCAAGAGGCCAAGCAACCGGGCAAGAAGCCCCAGAAGCCCAAGCTCTGTATCACCCCACCCACGTGGGGCAAAGCGGCCGGAGCAAGAGGCCAAGCCACCGGGCAAGAAGCCCCAGAAGCCCAAGCTCTGCATCACCCCTGGCACGTCCAACAACCTCCCCGGGGCATGCAAGTCTGAAGGGCCCACAGAGGCACAGGGCAAGAATCCCAACATCATCCAGCACACCCTCTCCTCCTCGGCCACATTTGCCACCGGCACAGGTGACAAGGCACACTCCATATGCCACATCTACGCCTGCTAGTTCAGTGGCCACCCAGCCACGAACCCCCAGTCCATATCCAAGTCCAGTTCAATCTGAAGCCAGCCACCTGTCATACATTTCTCCCCAACACAGCCAGGCCAGAATGTCCCCCGATTTGACTGCAAACACTGATGAGCCAGAACCTCAAGCAACAGGGCGCACATTGCGCCGAGGCCACTTGAGTGGCAGGTTTGGGGAGGTCCAAACTCTGGCATTGGCTAGTGGGCTCACCTTACATTATGATGAACTATATGGGCGCAGATCCAAAGCAACCAGCAAAATGCGCACGGAAGAAAGAAAATAAACGGCTAAATTACAGGTACATATCTGCTTTGTGGATTTGTTTGCTTCTTGAATTGTCAACATTTTCCTACATTTGCCAAACTATCTTTTTCAGCTTACAAACTGGCGCAGGCTTCCCCACTAAACTTCAATTTACCCGAGCTGAGGAGATGGTGCTGGGCCTGATACATCCTGTGGCCTTAGAGAGACACTTGGGGCGACGGGACACGGACATCCCTACTATTCCTGCAGGTTAGTAATGTTAGTGTGTATGTGAAATGTTTGCAACGTGTAAAATGAGGCTCAAAGGCATATATGAACACATGTCCCTAGGGAGTGCCTTGTAGTGGAGGTTACAGTTTTAGCAGGGTGTGTCATGTCTGTGGAATGTTAGTTTTCTAATTTGCTTGGCCATACATGACCTTGGAGAGTATTTATGGACACTATTAAAGTCTTTACATTAGCAAAGGACTGCCTATTATGTGATTCTAGTCAATCAGATCCGACACTTCCATCTTTGTCTTTAGGCCACTTGGGTTTGAGCTGTGCTTTGGTCTCAAATACTTGATCTGGGGTCAGGAAAGGTCTACCTAGGAAGAATGGCAACCAGCATATTCTTAAGCAAAATGCTATTTGCAAGCTGAGTGTGGGCCCCTAATGGCCCTTTTTGATGTGTGAAGCCTCATAACAGCCAGTACATGCATGTTTGTTTTATTTAAGGTGACCAATGTGTATGTACATGTTGATTAATACATCTAACAGATAATGGCATTCATAGTGAAGGACAACTTGGACCATTAGGGGAGTTGCCATTCCAGCTTGCCCACGTGTTTTAGTGAAGCATATGTAGTAATATAGATCACCAATGCATATTTGTGTGTTTACATGCCTTTTTTTTAAACAATACAGCCCAGCATTATCCCCCAGCTAGTGTGGAAACCTAAGCCAGTTTGACCACGCAGTCAACTTCCGTGCTGCCTAGGATCCAGGATCCGATATATACGGTAAGTGTATTTTTCTGAATCTGCTGATGCATGTGAATTAACAAGATTAATTTGGCATTATAAAATATTTAGTGCAAACTGAACCTTTTTTTTCACATGTCCCAACAGACCCACACACTGATGGAGGAAATCCAGGAGCTGGAGGAGGATGGCACCTTGATGGGACCTTCACTACAGACCCCCCTGGAACATAATCTGCAACTGTCCCAACATGTTTCTACACCAAATCCTCTCCAGCCCATTGTGGGCAGCATGCAGAGACTGAGCCTACAGTCCCCAGTGGTAGCTCTGCTGCAGAGGATTTGGCAAGCACATTTGTGGTTGTTGGTCAAACTAGAGGACCATCATGTGCCGATCATGGAGTCAGCATGGCACCATGAGAGGCGTTTATTTTGCCAACAAAATCAAAGAAACAACGAGCAGCATCATGCACAATTAGAGACCTTAAATAATACCTTAAACACCATGCTGACAGAATTTAGGTCGACCAACAGCCACATGGCCACCTTATCAAATAATTTCACAGCCATGCTTGAGGAAGTTCGAACTAGCAACACCCACATGGCCACCTTAAGTACCTTCAGTGCCATGCTGGATGAAGTTCGAACAACCAATAGAAACATGTTGGAACAGTTGCAGATTATGAATGCCACACATGCCCAGGTCCACCAGGGCCACCTCCAAGGCCCACCACCAGAGTTTTATGGGCATCAACCATTTTAACCCCTATTTGCCCTGTATATGCTCCACATCTTTGCTCTACATCCCCACTGTATTGACCTGCCTGGTGAGCCCTACCAATATAGCCTTTTGGTATGGCTTTGCTTGTATGCTTTGGATTTGCGCCCATATAGCTCATTAGAGTGCTGAGATAGCCCACTAGCCAATGCCTGAGCTCAAGCCTCACTGAACCTGCCACTCAAGCCATTGCGCTGCAGGCTTTGGCCTAATTACATTGCTTCTGGCTCATCCTGTTTGTAGGCATGATTGGGGGACATTCTGGCATGGCAAACTACTACCTTGAACCCTGGCAGAGATTGGACTGGACTAGGATTTGGACTGGGGCTTTTTGTTTGGGTGGGCCACTGACTTACAGGCGTAGATGTGACATAGGTATGACTGCTTTCCACCTGTGCCTGTGGCAAATGTGGCCAAGCAGGAGAGGGTGTGTATGTGGCCCTATTTTTTTGAGCAAAAATATTGACATGCAAATGCTTGCTCCCTATGTCTGTGTATTTTCTTTCGGCCTGGAGTGCATTAGGGTCTCAGATCATGTGTGAATTTCTTAGTAACTAACTCATTACTAGTTGTTGCAGTCCAAAACAAAAATAAAAAGCAAAGCCAAATTCGAGTAAGAAATAATAAATACAGGCACAAAACAAACGCAGGCACAACAAATGAAGAAAAATGAGTCTCTATCAAATTGGCCCGAACTGCTTGGCCAGAGGCACTAGGTGTGCCACGGTAGTGGTCTTCTGGGTCCTGGCTGGGTGGAGAGGGGGGCAGATCCAAATACCGGGGGACACGCTGCATGATGGCATAGTTATGTAAGACACAGCACACGCCAGAATGATATCTATGACCTTCTTGGGGTCATACTGGAGTGCCCCCCTGGTATGGTCCAAACAACGGAAGCGGGTTTTTAAGAGCCCAAACGCCCTCTCCACAATGGCCCTGGTCTTCCTGTGGGCCCGATTGTAGGCGTCCTGTGCGGCATTCTGTGGCGGCGTCAGCAGCCAGGGGAGCAGTGGATAGACGGAATCCCCTGAAAAAATTAGACAAAAATAACATAAAGAACACATTACTCCCCAAATTTAATCCAAAAAAAGGTCCTTCACCATGACTAAGAGGCTATGTAACATTTGAGCCACACCCTGAACATACAGATTGCTCTGCTAAAAAAACAGCCTAACACCATCTAATGGATGTTGGGACTATTTAAACATCCAAGATGGCGGATGAGGGCAAATCAGGCAGACTGCTAACAGGTATTGGTTTAGGACTGTGCTGCTCAGCATTCTTGGATGTCTTAACTTTTCAGGACCCTGTATCTCCTTTGTCTGAGCCAAGAACAGCTCTAACCCGCCCCCTGCACTTTATCCCGCTCTCCTCTACTCAGTAAGTGTAATGCATCTAAGTAAAGATGGCGCAGACCCTATCATAAAGTCAAGAACAGAATTTCAGCCGAGTGTGGTGAAGAATAATAATTAATTTACTATAAAGTAGACATTTCTTATTTTGAAATGCTAGACAAACATTTGTCAAGGGTTTGTTGTTTGATAAATATAATGGTTAAAGGAGCAGTATCGCAAATTTTTCTTGGTGACATATTTAAATGGTACTTTGAATGTAGGTAAGTGTTGTGTGTGTTGAGCAGCTGGAGACTAATAGCTCATGTTTATGTCTGCTGAGTGTCGGAGCCGACACTCTGGCCTGTTCCATGCTGAGGAGAGGGGGAAACAATGTATCAAAGTATCAGCTGTTCAGTGCTGGCAGCCGTCAACATTGCCTGGCCAGAACTCATATATCTAAAACAAAGAGAAAAGCTCTAGAAGTCATTTAGCTGATTTTGACAGTTTTCCCTTCATGTTGGCTCTGCTGCAGAATCTTTCAGTTTACCATTTTCTCTCTCTTTTCTCAACACATTTTTCCATATGATCTTTCTTTCAGCTTTGTGTGTTTTGAGCAAAGCCCAACCCTGGATTTTCACTATCTGGAGTTTTGTTTTGTGCCCCTAGGGGCATCCCGACTTGGGATGCCCTGATATGTGAAATTCCCAAGTTCGCCTGTGAAAACGTACCTTTCCCTGTCCCACAGCGCATGCGCGGGCTCTCATCCAATCAGCTCTGTTTGCACGCAGATGGGGAGCCTGAGCAGTAACCTTCCTGGCCGCCCGGCCTGTCTAAATGACTATCTGAGTGAGCGCACCAGAAAAATGGGGGGATCTGTGGTTATCCAGGGGTCGTTTCACACAGTGGGGCATCCTGATTTAGAATGGCCAAGGGGGAAGGTCAATGGCCAAGTCTTATAGACTTCAGGGTCGGCCACTCAGTATTTTGTTCCGCTTTAATACACTTTAGATTTTCCTGCACAGTTATTCAAAGAAGAATTTCAGTTATTTTCAGTCAGTTTAGTTTATTTTGTATACATTTTACACATTTGAGTCACCTGGTCTCATAACAAAAGCAGCACCTCACACACACACACAGCCGTTACCACTGATTACAGTGTCAGCCTCTGAGGTAAAGTGTTGCTAGGAGACCAGTGGGCAAAATGAAGCAGCTCACTAAATACAACCCAGCAGATCCCCCTATTCAGCAAATGGACTGAGCCATTGTCATTATACAATTTAAAAGTAAGGCGTATATTGTTTCCTTTTTCTATCACCAGATTATTTATACACATGTTAGAAGCTATTGTGTGGCTATTTAATTATTTATCTTTTTTAGTGCAAATTTCGTGATACTGCTCCTTTAAGGTCGGGTTTAACATGTAATCAAGGGGTAAAAACAGCCATAGGTTCAGACACGGGTCATAAACTATATTCATAGGCATACATTGAAAAGTGAATGACGTTATTTGCGTCAACTTACCAAGGAGCCATCCACCAGAGAATTCTCCAGACTCAAACCGATGGTACAATCCAGATCATCTCAATATGTACGTGTCATGGGATGAGCCTGGAAACCCGGCAAGAACACTAAGGAACCGCATGTCCGGGGCCACCACTGCTTGGACAGCGAGTGGCCCATTTTGCGGTTCCTGGGATAAAAGAAAAAAAAAAATTAGCAAGGCAAGGTAAACTACTCAAACACTAACTACTAACACCCTCCCAAAAACCTGTGGGCCAATACAAATAACACTAACAAAGTACATAAGGATTCTTGGCCAAAAAAAAGGATATGTATGTTGGATCAAGTAAAGATTAACTTTAAATTGCCTATCTAAGGTCCACATGAAAATGTTTCCCTTTGGCAGACATAAAAAACATTGTAGAAGCTAAATACGGTCCAATGTTTCACAGGGACTATTTACAAGGAGGGATTTTACAAGGAGGGATTAACAGATCTACACTCTCAACTATTTCACAGGGACGATTTACAAGGAGGGATTTTACTAGGAGGGATTAACACATATACACTCAACTATTTCACAGGGACTATTTACAAGGAGGGATTTTACAAGGAGGGGTTAACACATATACACTCTCAACTATTTCACAGGGACTATTTACAAGGAGTGATTTTACAAGGAGAGATTAACAGATATACACTCTCAACTATTTCACAGGGACTATTTACAAGGAGTGATTTTACAAGGAAGGATTACCACATATACACTCTCAACTATTTCACAGGGACTGTTTACAAGGAGGGATTAACACATATACACTCTCAACTATTTCACAGGGACTATTTACAAGGAGGGATTAACACATATACACCCTCAACTATTTCACAGGGACTATTTACAAGGAGGGATTAACACATATACACTCTCAACTATTTCACAGGGACTATTTACATGGAGGGATTTTACAAGGAGGGATTAAGAGCATTTATAAATAACATTTATGTCAAAGATATTAAAAAATGACATTTTGAACTTGCCTATAGGTGTACTCGTCAGCTGCCGGAGGCACCAAGGCAACGTGGGTGCAATCGATGGCACCCATGACGTTGGGCATGTCGGCGATATTATAAAATGCCATCTTAAGCACGTTCCTGGCTACCATGTCGTCAGGAAAAAAACATACATTTCTGACTAATGGTAGGTATGCCTTCCAAAAACTTGGATAGCTCAGCGTAGGCTGGGAGATCCCCACGGAGAGGGCACCCAGCCTCTGGAACGAGCCGTTTGCCAAAAATTGCAGGCAGCCAAGCATCTTGGTCATACCTGAATTTTCTTGCCCCTTCCTTGTGGTGTGGGCTAACCATGGCCGCAGCTCACTATACAACTTATGGAGAGAAGCGCAATTAAGTCTGGTGAGCTCGAACAGCTCAACGTCATTCATGCCATCGATATGCATGCGTCGCCGGTGCAATCTGGTCTCGGCCCTCTGGACAATTTCAGTGCCCATTAGCTGGAGATCCTCATGCTCCACAAAGGCATTAGACTGTTTCATAGCTGCTGTACTCGAGGTCAAAATGGTCCCGTAAGGGGATCGCAAATGAAACGGTTTTATAGGGTGGTGGTCCCTCGCCAATCAGCTCTCTGAATGAGACGTAAGCCCATCCCAATAACGTAAGTTATCTGAACGAACGAAAAATATCAGATTTTGATGGGAAAATGATCCGAACTAACGCAAATGATCCGATATGCTTTCGTTCATCGAAATCGCATATACGCATTAGTCTGAACGTTCGTGCGAATGGAAAATGAACGAAAAAAAAAAAGACTAACGCCCACAAAAACATACGCGGACAGCTACGAAAGTCCAGACAAATGTGTCTATGAATCGACCCTAATGTGCCAAAGCCATGGTTAAATTTGCTCTTCATGCTCAATTTAACAACTCACATGACCGTTTACTGAATCACACTATGTGAGTTCAATGCAAATGACAGCCGATTTGTTTTTGTTTTGTTGTAATTACTATATTACACAAATTTGAAAAAAGTGTCCCCCCCACGCCAACGCCTGGGCACCAGACAAGGGCTTTTAACCAAGGACTCCAGCCCTTATGCCCTTCAGGGCTTTTCCAGAGGGTACCAACCCGCCAAACCAAGCATAGGGGTTGGTAATCCCAGGGCTCATGGGCTGAACTGCCTGTCCCCAATCCTATCCCATTACCAGCTCTTATACCTTATAGCACAGGTCCGGGCACATGCTACAGGCCACCGATGCTGGAAAACGCTGGTGTGGGTAATGGTAATTGACCTGGTATTGGAAGCCCTTACCAGTTCAAAGGTAAAGTGAAAGGTTAAAAAAAGACACCACATATTTGAAAAAATATTTTAATAATCTTAATTAACTGATTTACTTTTCCCGTCCATTGTTCAGCGCTGATGCACTGAAAATTATGCATCTGGAGTGAAGGGGAACACAGGTCCCCTGCCTTTTATATCAGCTACCCAGCCCGGTGTGACTGAGAAGTAGGGGTAGGCTGCTTTTATACAGCGAGGAGCTTCTCTGGAATCTCCTCCACATGACTTACATGTTCCATCCCCCTCTCCTCCTATGTGACATAAGTACATTTACCTGAATTGGACATAAAATCCTGGGATAGTTTATGGGTGGGGGGAATCTTGGGAATCCTGATGTGTATCATGGCCACTGAAATTGCACAGCTACACCCAAAAAGGCTGCCAGATATTCTGAATGTTTTAATAAGCTCTCCTATTACGTGAATTAGGCAGACACCACACTAAAGGCAGATTACACAAGTAGATGATCCTTACATGATGCACCCAGCCCAAAAATGAACTACCTACCCCTCAGTACAGGGCCATAGCAGATATCACAATGCCCAAAAAAGGTTTCATGCATTTTACATCACGGGATGAATGTGCATAGGACCCCAACATGGCTCACCCAGTCCAAAAATGTGACCACATATGGTTTTATAGACTGGAAACTTGATTAAGGAAGTAAGGAGGGCCCTGGCAGGGCTCCCCCAGTCCAAACATTATCCCACCTCCTGCCCAGGCAAAGGCAGAATGCCACAGCATCAAGCACATTGCCCACATAGTGTTTTATACATTTTCAATTTGATTAAGATGTGCAGAGGGCCCTGGCAGGGCTCCCCCAGTCCAAAAATGATGCCATTCCCACCCAGATTTAGCCAGGGGAACACTGTAGCCAGCAGACTGCCCGCAATAGGTTTCATAAATATTACATTTCAGGATGAAAGTAGGGAGGACACTGGGAGGGCTCCCCTAGGAATGTGGATAAATGGGCAGGAGAGTACTTCTAGCATGTATTTGGCAAGCTCTGGACACTGGTGAAGCCCTGTCACCCAGTGGTCCAGAGGCTCCTGGATCATAACGCTGCTGGGATCCAAGCTGCAGACCACAGACTCCTGGATTATAATGTACAATCATTCTTTTTGAGTGCGAATGCTACCACCCACCCGCCCAAGTTGATTTAGACATGTTTGCTGCTACTGGTACCACTACTTGTTCTTGCTCATTGCCTGCTAGAGTTGTGGGGTGCAGCAGATGATTTCCCATTCCTGTAGAGAAATTCCTTCTCCAAGATGTATGCAAATATTTTCTTTACATTCTGGCTACTATCATGACTTCTGTTGTTTTAGTTTAATCTCTTTTTATTGAAATTTTCAAAAATAGGAAGACATAACAATATAAAAGAAGAAGGTACAGTCATATAGATAGAGTGTCAAGCCAGGCCCCACCCCCAACTCCAGGTGCAGCTGGGTCAACGCTAATGCCCCCATCCGCCAGTCATCCTTAGTGCCAAGCACACGCACCCGGTCATATACTGTGTTTGCATCTCAAACTCCCATTTATGAGTCACCGCGTTACCAAGATGAGAGTCACCCATATGTTTGTCCGAGCATGGTCACGACCATCGGCTGGGGGTGCACGTCGAGATAAGAGCAGGGGCAGTCCAAATCAGACCGGGGGGGGGGGACCTTTGGCCCGAAAAGAAACAGCAGTAAGAAAGAGGTAAGAAAGTAAAATGGACTGGGGGGGTAGGAGAAAGCGGGGACAATGGGGAAGGGGGAAGTAGCATACGGGGAGGGAAGGCAGAGTGTAGGCAAGGGAGCCCCGTAGTGTCATAAGTGCTGGTTAGGCATCTCACGTATCGGGCCTCGTCCTAAAGGACACTCATCCACGGCCATCATCCGCCCTCACGAAGTTCTTTGCTGCGTCCGATTCTCTGAACCTGATCCAGTTCATCCAGGTTGTCCAGTGCAAGTCCGTTTCCTCCCTATCCTCCGCTATCAGTTCTTCCATTCTCAGTATATGGTCCATTTCAGCAAACCATTCTGCTATGCTTGGGGGAAGGCGGGATTTCCAGTGCCTGGGGATGATTGATCGTACAGCTGTGAGGAAATATTTGAGGACTCCTTTCTTCGCCTTGGTTATGGAACCCGGGATCAAAGAGAGCAGAGCGACCCCTGGAGTGTTCAACACCACAGAGCCTTCTACTTCCGTATGAATCTTGAGGACGGTGTCCCAGAGCTTCCGAATTGGAGGGCACTCCCACCAAATGTGCAAAATCCCTCCCCGGGGTGCCCCACATCTCCAGCATGCGTCTGACCCACCAGGTGCGTATGACGCAATATCTGCCGGGCACCTGTACCACCGCGTGAGGAGCTTATAGTTCTTCTCCTGGGCTGAGCTGGCCCCAACAAGTTTATGTGTCAGCGCGAAGATCTTCCGAGTCTCCTCATCTGTGATAGTCATCCCCAGGTCTCTCTCCCATTTGGACATAAACTCCAACTCCGAGGTGTGCCTGGACGCCACTAGTATACTATAGAATGACGAAATCACGTGTTCCAGTGGTTGCGCCAGCGTGAGGCATTCCTCCAAGCGCGTCAGTGGGAGGGATGCCCTGGTCAAGCGCCCCCCTGCAGCAAGAAATGCCTCCAGTTGCCAATGGTGGAGCCAGGATAAATGACTACCTAGAGCTCGTTCTCTCAATTCTGCTAGGGATGGCAGCCTCCCTCCTACCAGAATGTCCCTCAACCTAAAGTCCTCAGCTTCTCTCCATATCAAGAATCGGGCCGTGTTCTGTCCTGGTGCGAACTCCGGGTTGTTAAATAGAGGTGTCAGGGGGCCTGGTCTACTCACCAGCTCCCCCTGACGCTGCAGACTGTCCCAGCTGGAAAGAAAATTCTGGACCAAATAGGGAAATCCTCTTCTGTTAGCATCACACGCGGTGGACACCCACGGGAGGGGGCACGGGTTATATCCCAGGAGGTCCTGTTCCAATTGCACCCAGAGCTTGTCCTCTTTCCTATATTTCCAGTCCGCCATCCTCGTAATGACAGCAGCCGCATGATAAAGTCTTATATCCGGGGCCCCAGTTCCGCCAGCACTCTTGAGCCTAGCTAATATGTTGAATCTGATGCGCGGCTTCCGCGAGCCCCAAATAAACTTTGAGAATGTCGCTTATATGGCCTTAAGAAAGCTTTGGGGAAGACTGATGGGTATTGTTTGGAAGAGGTATAGGAACCTGGGGAGGACGTCCATCTTCAGGATGTTTATCCTTCCGAACCATGAGTAACGGCCTCTATTGTACTTTGCAAGGTCTTGAGTGACTTTATTCTGCAGTGCTCTGAAATTCAACTCGTAAAGGTTGTTTAAGTCCGACGGTATTAGGGTTCCCAGGTATTTTATTGCGGAGGGCTGCCATTTGAAAGGGAAACTTCTCCGGAGCCTTTCCATTAAGGGCTGAGGCAAGGTGAGGTTCAACGCCTCCGACTTCGCGTAATTGACACGAAAGTTGGACGACCGACCAAAGCGTTCAAACTCCTTAAGTACTGATGGGAACGATATGTCCGGAGAGGTCAGGTGGAGGGGTAGATCATCCGCAAAAATTGATGTTTTGTATTGCCGTCCCCCACATTCAATTCCCTTGATGTCTGGGTTGTTTCTTAAAGCTATCGCCAAGTGTTCCATTGTTAGTATGTATAACAGGGGCGAGAGGGAGCAGCCCTGGCGGGTACCGTTTGTAATTGTGAAAGGTTCTGACAACATACCGTTGACTCTCACGCGGGCCCATGGATTCTGGTATAACGCCAAGATCTTAGAGATAATAGGGGGGCCCATACCAACCTGGGAGAGGGTTGCCCTGAGAAAGCGCCAGCTTACCCTGTCAAACGCCTTCTCTGCGTCGCAGGATAAGACACAAGCCGGAGTACCAGTCTTGTGTACATGAGCGATGAGGTCCAGCAATTTATTGGTATTATCTCTGGCCTCGCGACCAGGGACGAATCCTACTTGGTCCAGGTGTATTAATTGAGGGATCAGTGGTTTAATTCTGGTGGCTATCACTTTTGCATAAAGTTTCAGGTCAACATTTAATAAAGAAATAGGCCTGTAGCTGCCGCATGCTGAGGGATCTTTTCCCGGCTTAGGAATCACCGTAGCCGTGGCCTCCAAAGCCTGCCTCAGAAAAGGATTGTCCGTCCCTACATAGTTAAAGGTCCTCACCAGCCAAGGAGCAAGTTGCGGGGCCAAGGTCTTAAAGAATCGCGGAGTGAAGCCGTTCGGTCCTGGGCTTTTCCCCGCAGGGGCTTCCTTGATGGCTTTCAGGACCTCAGGTTCTGTAAAGGGCACTTCCAAGTCTGTTGAAGATTCCTCAGAGATTGTTGGGAGTGGAGTCTCCTGTTATGAGCCAGACACCCTTCTCTCTTAAGCCAGATAATCCCCAATCTCCACCGCCTCTTCTGCCTTTAGACAAGTCCCCGCTCGCAGGAGACCCGGATTATGCCTCTCCAGACTCGGTTACCCCCAGGACTTAGTTCGCGCAAAGATTACCGGCTTAAGGTGGAGACGGGTGAACGGCGGGGTATCCCGAATATGGATGCCGGGATGTAAATTGGATTACAAGCGGAGAGTCAATCAGAGAGGTCCAGAAACAAGCCGAGGTCAAGCCGGGTGGTCACAGAGCGCGGTATCCAAGGGGTCAAGCGAAGAATAGTCAAAACGAGCCGAGGTCAAACCAGGTGAGCACCAAAACGCGGTAACAGAGGGATCAGGCACAAGCGGAGTCAGGACAGGCGAAAAGGTCAGGACGGGCAGCAGACAAGGATGGTCAGAGACGAAGCCGAGTTGAACACAATAAACGCAGACTAGAACGCAGACCCTATTAACCAGAGGCTATAACGGGCACTGGACAATAGGGCAGCAGGGTAATAAAGGGAGGACTGGCCTATGGGAAGAGGGGAAAGGAAAGGAGAGGGAAGTGTGGTGATTGGTGCAACTAACCCAATGGGAGTGGTCCCAGGAACTGGACCTGCCCAGGCCAGACGGGTTATCCAGTCCCTGGGCCCATCTCCCACCAGGACAGAGTAATACTAATTAGAACCTCGCCCCCCGGCGGATGCGCTGGGAGCAGCGCCGCCTGGGGGCGTATACAGAGCGTGCTCACGTGAATGGCTGGGCGCGCTCCCGGCCGGGAGAAGCGTAGCCGCGCCAGCCTGGGAATCCCTGGGGCCGCCTGCCCCCGCCGCACAGCCCGCAGCGAGGCCGCCACAACCCGCCGCCGCCATGCCGGGCTCGGAGAGGCGCCGAGGACCAGCAGCAGGACGGGGCCGTGACGCGCCGCGGGACCGGGGCCGGGAAGCAGGTAAGATCCTTACATCTCCACTATGTAGTCAGTTATATTTGCCTCCAAGGCTGCCTCTGAGGCAGATCAAATGTTACAAAGACCGGCGCGTGATCCGACCATAAGAAGGGGCCAATGCGAGTTTCAGGATGCCACAGCAAGGCATGGTGGCTTAAGAGGATATAATCAATGCGACTATAAGAACCGTGCATGGGAGAAAAGAACATATAGTCCTTAGCCTGCCCATGTTCCAGTCTCCATATATCCATCAGCTGCATGCCATGGAGCGCCTTTCTCAGGGACTGGAGCTTTCCCAGTGGTATTGAGGATTTACCGGATGAGGAATCCAAAGAGGGATTCAATGTGAAGTTAAAGTCTCCCCCAAGAATTAAAATTCCTTCCGCAAACTCTTCTAACTTCCTAAGGTACTTCTGAAGGGCCCCAGCTTGGTCATGGTTCGGCAGGTAGAAGTTTGCCACCGTGTACCTCTTATGGTGAATTGCCATCTTAAGAAAAACGAACCTCCCCTCGGGGTCCGCCAGGTGGTCTATCTCCGTGAAGGGAAGGGATTTATGGACTGCTATGGACGCTCCCCGCGATTTGCTTTGCTGGTTGGTGCTGTGATACCAGGATGTGAAGTATCTATGGTGCAAGTTTGGCACCTTGTCTCCCTGGAAGTGAGTTTCCTGGAGAAGGAGGATGCTCACCTTTTGTTTGTGCAGGTCATATAACACTTTAGAGCGCTTT
Organism: Gastrophryne carolinensis; assembly: GCA_027917425.1. Lineage (NCBI taxonomy): Eukaryota > Metazoa > Chordata > Amphibia > Anura > Microhylidae > Gastrophryne > Gastrophryne carolinensis. The sequence goes on from CM051243.1 coordinate 116,167,537, forward strand.
TCAGGCACATTGAATCCTTTGACATTCAGGGAGCAGACTGTCAGCTTAGCCATATCTCGCAATAGACGTCGGCCCCGTGACAAGTGCAGGTCAAGGCAGCGAATGTAGAGGCCCACCAACAGATAGTCGGGGGGAATGAAGGCACGAAGCGGGGTGAAAGGTAGGGAGAGGTAGGGTCTAGGAGCAGCAGGGAAAAACGAGGCGGGCGGGAGAATAGGGAAAGAGAGAGAAGGAGGAGAGAGAGAAGAACAAGGGAGGGAGAACAAATGGATAGGAGAGAAAAAGTGGAGGGAACGGGGAAGGTGGTCCCACGTAACGGGGGGGTAGAAGGGGAGGGGGCTGGGTTAGTCAGTCAGATGCACAGCACCTGTAAGGGGGGGTCAGGGTAGCTGATATTCGGGTAGGGGTTGGTTTGGAAAGCGGGACACCGGGATCAGGTGTGCCTGCAAGAGAATCTATTACGAGGGGTTTCACGGGGCAAAAAGCCACGGACACTCTCTCTTCCCTGCCTATGTTAGCGCCAGAAAGAATGGCGCAGAACCCAATCAGGGACACCTAAGTTGGGGAAGTGGAAGACGGGAACAGCATAGGCGTAGGAGATGCACACACTGATAAGCACTGTCACATCATACACGGACTAATAAAAGGAAACAAAAAACAAGAAGAGGAATAACAAACCAGTGTCTCTTCAATTAAAGGCACAAACAGCATTATAACATTATGACATTGTGGTATCTAATGGGCGCGAGGCCTCGGGGCGGCGTCTGTGAATTACCACCCTGGATAGGGGGGATCATCGTCCCATCCCATGGGCGCCCAAGTCTCCCCCGCCCGCCCCCCGCACACATCGGGGGGGGTGCAGGGCGGAGCAGCCAGGGCCCCGGCTCAATCTAGCGGCCCAAAGGACCCCAGCACCCCCGCGAAGGGGAGCGCTCAAAACAACGACACCAAACCCCTCGGCCCGGGCACAGGAGGTACATATCATCAGACATTGACACTTTTAAAGTTCAATAATGACTCCGCAATAAAAACATGCAACAGTTTAAACATTTCGGGTAACGGAATTTCAACATAACAAACCTGCGGGCGTCCCCTGTGACAACCGCAAAGTCCAGAGGAGGCCTCCACGATGACACCCGTCCCTGTATTGACAGGGAGGCACGCCACCCAGCCCCACCCCCACCCCACATCAAGTGGGCATGCGAGCAGGCCCAGGCAACCCGAGCGACGAACCAACCCGCCGGGACCCCCCCCACACGGGACACCCCAGGGCAACCATTAAACCATAAACCAGGACAACCAAGCGATTTAAGTTACTACAGTGAGGGAGAGTGCGGCTAGAGTCGGGCCCCCCCCCAGTAGATGCCCCCAGGGTTCCCCCAGTCCCCACCAACCCAGCTTCCCACCTCCTCCACAGAGCCGCTCAGGCTTCAACATACCCTATCTCCCAACCCCTCAGGGGCCCACACCCCTTTTGAGGTGCAACCCCCCCGAGGGGGGGAGGTCAATCGTCCCCATCATGGGAACAAGAGCTTCCATCAACCATCCCGGGTCAGCAAACTAAGTATACACGTTGGCGGGGGGTCAGGGCGTGGGTCAAACCCCAGGGTCCACAAGGCAAGGAGAAAAAAGAAAAAAAAGGGGGGGGGGACTCACCGCCCACCCCCCATCCGACCTCAGACTCTATTACCAGGTGGGGGCTCCCGACGTCTCGGGCCCCCTCTAGCTCCCCCAGGCGGCACACGTGGTCCTCGACCTCTCGGCCCACCAGGCAAGAGTTCCAGAGTCGGTGCGAGCCAGTCTGGGATCCGGATCGGGTCAGTATCCAAAAAGGCAAAGAGTTGTGGAAGCTGGTCGGTCGTCTTCAAAGCGAAGGACCTTCCTTCCCTGTCGCTGGATCACCTCTAGCAAGGGTCGCATTGCTCTCCTCATTTGAAGTGTCCTGGATGAGAGGTCCGGGAGGACCGCCACGGAAGAGCCCTCAAATCTGGTCAGGCCTTTCTTCCACTCTTTTCTCAGGATATCTTCCTTGGTCTTGTAGTGATGTATTCTGCAAATCACGTCTCTGGGACGTTGTTCATTCGCCGGTCTGGGGCCCAGGGCACGATGGATTCTGTCGAGAGCAATGTCAACTGTGGGGGGGGGGACCCCAGAATCGAATTGAAGATGGTTTTAGCTGCGCGTTCCAGTTCCGGTTGAGTGACCTCCTCCGAGAGCCCCCGCAGCCTGACGTTGTTGCGTCTGCTTCGTTTTTCGAGATCATCCAGACTCAGTGGGCATGCGAGCAGGCCCAGGCAACCCGAGCGACGAACCAACCCGCCGGGACCCCCCCCACACGGGACACCCCAGGGCAACCATTAAACCATAAACCAGGACAACCAAGCGATTTAAGTTACTACAGTGAGGGAGAGTGCGGCTAGAGTCGGGCCCCCCCCCAGTAGATGCCCCCAGGGTTCCCCCAGTCCCCACCAACCCAGCTTCCCACCTCCTCCACAGAGCCGCTCAGGCTTCAACATACCCTATCTCCCAACCCCTCAGGGGCCCACACCCCTTTTGAGGTGCAACCCCCCCGAGGGGGGGAGGTCAATCGTCCCCATCATGGGAACAAGAGCTTCCATCAACCATCCCGGGTCAGCAAACTAAGTATACACGTTGGCGGGGGGTCAGGGCGTGGGTCAAACCCCAGGGTCCACAAGGCAAGGAGAAAAAAGAAAAAAAAGGGGGGGGGACTCACCGCCCACCCCCCATCCGACCTCAGACTCTATTACCAGGTGGGGGCTCCCGACGTCTCGGGCCCCCTCTAGCTCCCCCAGGCGGCACACGTGGTCCTCGACCTCTCGGCCCACCAGGCAAGAGTTCCAGAGTCGGTGCGAGCCAGTCTGGGATCCGGATCGGGTCAGTATCCAAAAAGGCAAAGAGTTGTGGAAGCTGGTCGGTCGTCTTCAAAGCGAAGGACCTTCCTTCCCTGTCGCTGGATCACCTCTAGCAAGGGTCGCATTGCTCTCCTCATTTGAAGTGTCCTGGATGAGAGGTCCGGGAGGACCGCCACGGAAGAGCCCTCAAATCTGGTCAGGCCTTTCTTCCACTCTTTTCTCAGGATATCTTCCTTGGTCTTGTAGTGTTGTATTCTGCAAATCACGTCTCTGGGACGTTGTTCATTCGCCGGTCTGGGGCCCAGGGCACGATGGATTCTGTCGAGAGCAATGTCAACTGTGGGGGGGGGGACCCCAGAATCGAATTGAAGATGGTTTTAGCTGCGCGTTCCAGTTCCGGTTGAGTGACCTCCTCCGAGAGCCCCCGCAGCCTGACGTTGTTGCATCTGCTTCGTTTTTCGAGATCATCCAGACTCAGGTAGAGGGCGGAGGTATGTCTTCTCTCCTCTCTTTGCAGTTGCTCCAGGGTCGCTACTCTCTGGGTCAGGGTGGCCTGGTCTTGTTCGATGGAATCAACTCTGTGAGAGACTTCTGATATGGAATTTTGAAGTGTGCTGAGTTCCCTTTGGAGAGTATTCTCCATCTGTGCAATGTATCCATCGAAATCTGAGCGAGAAGGGAGCGCCCGTAGGACATCCGAGATATTGGCTCTAACCACTTCAGCCAGGGCCGAAAGCAGGGACGGGGGTACATGATGCATAGCTGAGGGTATCCCGGCTGGGAAAGCCACAGGCGAGTCTGCCACAAATTTGTTGTTACTCCTGGGGGGGGGGGCCCAGGGGACCAGACCCCACTTTAATTAATGGAACCCGTACCCCAAGATCTCGCAGGGGACAGGTGGATCCTCTCGGGAGTGCCCCCCTCCCCTGCACCAGGGGCATCCCAAACCCTTCTCACGGGAGCGGACTCTGCTGTAGCATATGGTGGTTGGGAGATTGCATCACTGCCTCCTGCCTCATATTCCTGGAGCTCTCCAGAGCCACGCCGGGGGACTGAGCCCATCCCCCCCCCCCCGTGTTGCGGCCCAGATGGGTCTGAGGGCCAGAAGGGGATCTCTGTCCACATGTCGACCTGATGTCGTGGTTAGTGCAGGGGGAGGGGCTGTTTCCCACTATGTGCAGGGGCTCTGATCTCTGCCCCTGTAAGCTCTCATTGTGCTGCATCACCTCATGTGTGAGAGTATTTCCGGTTGGTGTCCCCTGTCTGTCTCCGTTTTCCTCCACCTCCCCCTCAAGCTCAGCAGTCAGCTGAGGTGTCGGCGAGAGGGCACACTCACCGCTCCTCCTGTCAGGGGAATCCGAGCCTCCGCTCCCCGCCGCCTCCATCTCTTCCTCCTCATGCGGCGTCATCATTGATCTCCCCGGCCGCACTGTCATCTCTGCCGAAAGTCCTGCCCCAGCACGCTCGGTAGCAGGCGCTCCCCGGGGATCCCGATCGCGGCCTCCTCCGCTGACAGCCCGGGCCGGCAAGGGAGACCCCGACCCGGCACTGACCTCTTCTCGCGCCCCACGCGTCCTGGGTGCGCTCCTCTGCCGTGTCGCCGCCATTTTGTCAGCGTGGTTCTCTGCCCCAGCATGGCCCGCCGCTCCAAAATACTGGGCTATGGAGGCCAGCTGCCGCCTCCTCGGTGTACCCACGCGTGTCCTGCGCCTGGGCATTAAAGGTAAGTGTGCTGTAGAGCGCCCTGTGTGTCCGTTTTCGTCTCACCCTGTGCAGAGCTCCTGGATTGTATTCCTACACCTCCATCGGCTAGCCACGCCCCCCGACTTCTGTTGTTTTGACCTTGTACTGTGAATCAAGGCGGGTGGCTAACCAGCAAGGGTCTGTTTGATGTGGATCATGCTGGGATCCTTTTGCAATCAAAGCAACATAAAGGCACTCATGTGCTGTAATGTGCCCACTTCTAGGTGTTTGGGATCCTCAAGCTTTGAGATAACTACAGTGTAATCTGGCTGGTCCTGCCATCCAGACAATTTAGATGGACAGAATGAAGACTCTGTAGCCTCAGCCACATCTACCAAGTCCCCAGTCTTCATTCTCTGTCTCTTCATCCTCCATGTCCACCTCCTCCCCAGCTGTCTCCTCCTACACCTTGACTTGGTGTTTACATTGTGTTTCCTGTTCTTGCCTCTAAGTGCTCTCCTGGCAGGTCGGAGTTGCAAGGTCCACAAAAGTCAAGGTATCGCTGATGACCAGGGGCGGGCTGGCCATAGGGCATACCGGGCAAAATCCCGGTAGGCCGGCAGCAGGAAAGGCCGCTGTTCCCCCCGCTGTGGCCGCTCTCACACGTGAGTGTACAGGAGCCGCTGATCGGCGCGTGGGCAGCAGACAGTGAGAGGAGGAGAGGCGGAGGGAGAGCTGTGAGGCTGCACTTGCTCAGCCTGTGAGCACGAGCATAAGCCCCGCCCCCAAGGCTCATACTTCCTCCTCAGCCGAGGTACCTCGCAAAGCACAGCTATGGAGAGGGGAGAAATCTGCTGCCATGAAAAGAGCAGTGGAGACTCCCCAGTCGCCCTGTCTGCCCCTGCTGAGATTTTCTTTATTATTGACAGGACACAAGATGATCCCAGTCCTGCCTGTGTGCTCTGCCCCCTCCCCTGGCTCTCTGGTTGTCATGGAGGGGAGGGGTCACACAGGAAACTTGGAGATGTGTTGCTGCTTCATTCTGGGCCAGGAGCAGCCTGAGAGCAGATCCCAACCAGAAGGAAAGAAGAAAGCCACAAATGGATCAAATGTCAGGTTAAAAAAAAGCCAAAGTAAACAAAAAAGTCTTGCTTCTGTCCAGTGTTGTTTGAGGGAAGGGGGGGGGGGGGTATTGTATTTGCTGCAGAGGGTAAGGGATACTTCTGAGATTTCCTTGTAATGGTTTAGCTGTTAGTTTGTTGGCAAGGTAGACCGAAAGCACAAATGACTTCTGATCCACATAACCTACTCTTGATGATACTCATTTAGGTCTGCTTGTCTGGTGACCCTGAAATGTCTGTCTTGCCAGACAGGAATATGCAGCGGGGCATCTGAAATCAGGATGCCGCCATGCTGCAGAGGTCAGAGGAAGTAAAGTCCTCTTATCTTTATTTCCTCTTTAAAATGTTGCCAGAACCTGGGATTTTTCTCCCCTGGGTTTTGTTCCACTTCCTAGGGGAATCCTGATTCGGGGTGCCCACTTTGTGAAACCCCTCAGCTCACCTGATACCTTGATCCAGCAATTCTGCATATACATACCCCAGTGGTCATTTGCATCAGGCAGACTCGAATGGTTGCCAGAGGGAGCGGACATGGTGGCGGGTGCTGCAGCAATGAAAAGGTATCAGGCTATTAAGGGGATTTCACAAAGCGGGCATCCCAACTCAGGGACACCAATCTGCTTTAACTCTGATAATTACTTTTAGGTACTTTTAGGGAATATGCTCACACTCTGTGTATTAATTTTATGTTCTAAGGGCACAGGAAGGCACATGGATAGTAGTGGGGGGGGGGAGCAGTGGCGTAACAAAATGTGACAGGGCATTAAATGGGGCCGTGTTAATGCTCATACAGTACATTTTTTTCTGTCTTTTAACTTAATCAGAAGAAGCTAAACAACTAACGAGTGAAAAAGCAGAGACAAATGCTGCTTCCTTTATCTAAATGATGCCTAATGTGATAAATAAGGAGGAGAAGCAACAATAATGGGGCTCCACTGACCTTCTGGGCCCTGGTGTGGTAGCACCCCCTATAGTTACGTCCCTGGTGGGGACATTGTGGTGCTGTGATGCAGTGATACTAATCTACCATTGTGGACCGAGAAATGACTGCACACTGCAGCACCACACACACCTCATGAGTACATCTTATGCCGACTATGAGCCTGGCATTGCTGAGATACTTACCTTTTCTTTTAGTCACTCTTGGTGTTAACTGGAGAGGGTAGGTAAGTGTTATTTAGGACCTGGTGCTTTTTAGATTGCCTCCACTCTAACTTTAAAAAGAGCCTCCAGTCTTCCCTAACAACTCTTTCCCACCCACTCAATTACCCTGAGCAATTTTGAAATTCGGGGTTAAAATACTTACTCATTGCCACAACCCTCCTCCAGTCCTTGTCGTGCTGTGGCACTTGTAATTGGCTGACTCAAAGCCTTTGTCAGATATAGCTAATTTCAGGGGGGGGGGGGGGTATCAGCAGCGGCGGGCAGGCAGGCATGAATTGGGTACCCCGCCTGCTGCCTTATTATTGTACAGTGTTGGCGGGAGGGAGTGGAATGAGTGATGCCCCCACCCAGTGGCTGTACTGAGGGATGCCCCCACCCAGTGGCTGTAATGGGAGATGCCGCTCACTGCCTGTAATGCAGTGATCCTGCACGCTGTCTGTAACGGGGGGATTTTATCACACCATTTGGTTCAGAATATTTTCGTTATTATTTATGTCCTCTAAACCCTGGGTGCTTGTTGTGGAACGAGAAATAAGGTGTATATATAATGTGACGCGAACATACTATGCTGGGCCAGAAGCAGTGCAGCAGGGCCGGTGTGCCCCAAAAAGTCCCGGGCTGTTTTTTAGCCCCAGTCCGCCCCTGCTGATGACTGTCTTGTTACTTCTATTTTTGTCCCTTCCTTAACACAGAGAGGTGCACACATACTGCATCAGTTGCATTCTCCAGGTGTAAAGCTGTGATCTTCTGAATGACTGACGGTTGCATGCTCAAACTGGTGCTGCACTATGTCTCTTTTTTGTTGACATAGCCTGTGCACCATGTATAAGGTGGAATTCCAACATGTAGGTAGATCACTAAGGTGTTTACAAGAAGGAGGTTTTGCCGCTGAATCTCCATTGGGAGGCAGAGGGGTAAGAATGATAAAAGTGTGTGCAGACTCTTCTGGCCTTCTCCATTAGTGGCTTTAAAGAGGAGCAACCACTCCAGTCTATAAGACTTGAGGGTCGATGGTTATCCTCTTTATAGGGGATACAAATTTGGATGCCCAGCTGTGTGAAACAACCCCAGATCACCCGAATAGAGGGCGCAGGCGCACGCAGCTAGGGGATGGGGGCCAGCTAGGGGATGTGGGGCAAAGGAAGCAGCCAATTTGGGAACCAGGAAGAGGTGAGTTCCTGGGAGTGATGATACACACAGTAGGGCATCCTAAATCGGGATGCCCCACCAGAAAGGAACAAAACTCAAGAAAGTAAAATTCTTGGGTTTTGCTCCTCTTTAATCCCTGATAGTTGTACACTACACATATGTACATGTGGGTATGCTCTCCAAGGCAAAGGGCTGCTAGGAGGTTAGCGGGAACCAGTTATCACACATAACCATTTTTGTCTTGCATATGTGTGGGGTCAGGCATATCTCAAACTGATTCTCTAAAGCATATCAGCTCTTGGGCTATTGGGCTGCACACTTTTTTAAGTATTAAAACAAAACAAACAGGAAAAAGTAGATTGCATACTCTTCTGCTGCTTTCTTATATAAGCTGACTGTAGTACAGGGCAGTGGACAGTATGCCTCACAGATTTTTTTTCTTTGTTCAATAACGTTTTTTATGTATTAAAACACAACTAAAAATACATTGCAAGCTGCAGACTATGGTATGTAGCCATTACTACATATTAGCTTTTCATAGCTTTGATAATGAGTGCATTATGCCAGCTAAAGCAAGTAACTGAAGGAGAAGAAGGGAGAGAGCGAGAAAGAAAAAAAAGTGGGAGGGGAGAGCGCATTCCAGGCTACCATGGTGTCAGGGGGGAAACAGGGAGTTGTTCTTCAGTATACTGCTACAACCAGGTACTAATAAAGCCCTGGAATCAGAGCCAAGTGCATTCATAAATTTGTGCTGTTTTTTTGTCAGGCAATCAGATTTACCATGGAGGAGGGCAAGTCAGGGGTCCCTACAAATAATTTGGGAGAAGAGCACCTAGAAAAGGCTGTGAATTCTGGACCAGGATCCTGGGATCTTAGGATATGACCACCATATGTGGAGAAATGTAGCCTTCTCTTAGAAACCTTGGAAGAATTTACTTGGGTATCCAAGCACTGCTTCAGCAATACCAGTAGGGGTCAGGTAACCTAAAGATCACCTTATAAGGGACTGTACATTAAAATGTCATTCCATACTTCCGAGGACCTTGTGTTTCCAAGGTCAGCCCATGCCATAGTTGTGAGATTGCGGTGATGATTCGAGTCGAGAGGGATCACCACTGGTAGCAGGGATAATAAAGCCTTTACGCATCAAAAAGTGTGCAAACATGTGTTATGTTCGTATTTTTTAGCCTATTTTTGAGATTCTGGTGTGTTATTTGGGACATATTTGTGTTTGCATAAGTGCATTTTACCCTTTTCGCGCAGAAGTCTGCTGCGTGTTTTCCCATTTTAGCATATAATACGTGATCAGTATGGGCCTACGCATGATTCACAGCCCTGATTAGTCTTAATTCGCCTTACTGGACGTGCCAATAAAACTGGCTTTTTTCCGCTCAATTTTGGGCTTATTTTCCTGGCGGTAGTGCAGTGGAATGGTGCACCAGAACATTTGATGATGGAGCCCTCCAATGAAGTCCTGCAGCATCGTGATCTGCTGTGCATGTGGATGTCGCATTCATGATGTTGAGCTATTTGAGCTGACTCAACTTAGCCGTCTTTCCTTTTAGAAACTGTATTGTGAGTTGAGGCCATGGTTGCCACCTGCCACAAGCAACGGTCATGCAATTGCGAGCATGGCCAAATTGGTTGGCTGCCTTCAATTTTTTGCAAACGGCTCATTTCAGAGGCTAGGCACCCTCTCTGTGGACATGTCCCAGCCTACGCTCAGCCGCACTCTCCTGATGGCGTAGACAAGTATATATGTTCCCTGACACTATGGTAGCCTGGAATGCGCTCAAGTTGGGCTTTGACGAGCTGGCCAATATGCCCAACACCATCAACTGTATGAACGTAGTGCTGGTGCCACAGGATGCAGATGAATTTATTTTAGGTATTCATTTGGTTTCCCTTTGCATCCTCAATTCCATGCTATGTTGTGACATCTATTTTTAGTCCAGCATCCGCAAATTTAGTGGGTGTTGGCCCTTGCATTGTATTACCTCCTGTAAAGCGGACCTCAATCTCCCCCTTCAACTAGTTGCCCCTTGTTCCATATAGCTGCTTCACTCTAAAGTATGCCAATGTTAATGAGCAGTTCATTTTCCTTATGCTCACACAAGTTTTGGTCTTCCACCTTACACAATCTGACAAGTCCCTTTTTCTTATGCACCCAAAGAAGGCAGTCTTACTGGTGGTGGTCCCTTTCTGCTTATCATCTGTTCTGTGGGTGTAGGTGTGCTTGAATGCTGCTCTACTCTTGACCTGTGTGCCTTGTGTCTTTTGTGCAGGAACCGTAAGATGGACCATTCCATAAATGTTCAGGGTGTGATGGGTCCTGACCTCCTGTTCCTGAGCGTTATTGCTGACTTTCCAGGGTCCACGCATGACGCCTACATACTGCGCAATTCCAGCCTTTATGCACGATTTGAGTCTGGCCAGCTGTCTGGCAGGTGGCTACTTGGTAAGTGTTGTCATTTTTTGCTGAAGTTTCTTTTCTCATTTTAAACTTGTGTATTTGTGGATGTATCCCCTGTCTCCCCCCTTCCATTTCTAATGTGGATCCAGCTGCTGCTGCAGAGGGAGTGGTGGAGGCATCTACTGCTGCAGATGGATTTGTGGATCCAGCTGCTGCTGCAGAAGGAGTGAGGGAGGCAACTGCTGCTGCAGTGGCAGATGCTGCAGCAGTGGCAGCTGTTGAGGTAGATGTTGTGGCAGTGGCAGCTGTGGATGCAGTTCCTGCTGCAGTTCCAGCTATTGAGGCAGATGCTGTGGCAGCTGTTGAGGCAGATATTGTGTCTGAGGGTGCTGGGGAGGCAACTGCTTCTGTAAAGGGTGCTGTTGTTGCTGTTGTTGTGGAGGCAGATGCTGTGGATCAAAAATAGCTTTTTTCCTCTAGCTGTTTTGGCGCTAAATAACCACCACTGATTAACCTGCCACGAACTTCCTGTCTCTACCATGTCACTGATTTACATCATATGTATATATTAAAATGTTAAAATGTATAATATGTATAATATGTAAAAATGTTTAATTTTATATTTAATGTTTATATCTCTAAAGGGGTACCTCCCTTCCAAAAAAGCATTCCTTGTATGTATCCTGTACTTTCTTGGCGGTCAATAAAGTATTCGCAGTATTCATATATTTCAGGTCTGCAAATTTCTTTTGGACTTGATCCACATCCTTTAGCTCTGGGCCGGCGCTATTAACTTGCATAGTGATGGCGTTCCGCAGGTCGGACTTGACAGCTTTGGGTGTGACTCGAGACCTGCGTCCATAAAGCTGATCTAAATGGTCAGACACCCCAGTCACTACAGCCAAACATTGGGCATCATTAAACCTGCCACTCAGGGTGCCCTGCTGCAGGTGGTGGTCAACATAGGAGTTCCCTTCATCTTTCTGTGTACTGGGGGGAATAGGGGACATCAGTGCAATGGGTGGTGAGACCGATCCTGAGGGTGTATATTGTTGCCTGACTGGTGACTGGACACAGCTGCCTGGGGAGCTGGGTGTCTGGCCCAGGGTCAGCCATGATGAGCGTGGAGTTGAGCCTGCTGAGGAGAGGGGTATCCAGATTGGAGCTAGGCTGCTGATGCCCTAGACTGCATTTGACATGACAACATCTATGAGAAGCACTCCAAGTAAGTGACATTTACTTGCTAAGCACTCATGCCTACAGCCACATTAGGCAGGGCTGTGTTTAAAATAATTCACTTCTCTTCTAGTGTCAGTTCAGGTGGAGGATCAGGCCCACCGGAAGCGACAAGTCCGGCCAGTGCTGCAAAGACCTAGAGGATGTGTAGGGAGGCGCCCAGGGATGCCAATGTCCTCACCCTCCTCTGCAGGTGAGCTCCAAGCTGACCTGAACCAACCGGCAGAGGAGGAGGCACAGATGTTGGGCAGGGAGGAAGAACATTCTGTGCCTACTTACTCAGGTATGAGCAACACACACAACCACACACAGGAAGACACACACTTCTCTCTTAGATCTTTGCATCTAGATGCCAAGGAAGGTCCAGTGGGTGAACAGCCAGGGGAAGGAGCAGCACCACACCAGTTGGCACAAGAAGCAGGTGGGTGATGTGCCACACAAAACACAATCCAATTCACAGCTCAACCACATTTACTAAAAGTTAATTTTTCTTCGGACCTACAGACTCAAACCCCGAGGATTGGTAGGTGCAACTGAGGTTTGCAGGAAGCAGAGACCAGACCATAATTGTTTGTTTTTTGTCATTTACAGGATACAGAGACCAGGCGCAGCTAACAGCACCTGGACAAGCTAACCAATGCTTTCCACAGGCTGGTGGGGGACATTGCCAATCTGGCCATGGTCATAATGATCCCCTCACCTAAATAAACTGGGAGCCTGCCACATTATTTTTTATATCCCCCTTTTTTAACCCAAGTTTACACCCATTTTATAAAGAAAAAACAGACAAGTTTTCCATTTGGCATAAAAAATTAAAAAAAATAAGGTGAAATAAACACATTTTTTATTTAATACATCTAAAACATTGTGGTGTCTTTCTTTTACTGTGAATTATTGCAAGAGTGATGAATAAACATGTGGGCATCCCAAACAAACACCAAGCAAGAAGATGGAGCAACACTGGAGACAAGGATGGGTACAGGTAAGCACTTAGGCGAAGAAAAGACACTAGATGGGACATCACAAAGTGGTACAGGCTAGCACTTAGGAGAAGAAAAGACACTGAATGGAACATCACAAAGTAGTACAGGTAAGCACTTAGGAGATGAAAAGACACTGTATATGACATCACAAACAAACACCAAGCAAGGAGAATAAGCCATGCTGGAGAGAAGGATGGGTACAGGTAAGCAGTTAGACACTTGGTACAGAAATAAGGAAGTACTAAAATTGCAGGGCCATCGGCAGAACACTGGAAAACACAAAAAATGAGAGGCTCGCGTACAAGCCAGCATATGCATACAGACCACGGACTAAACACGCAAAAATGGACAAAACTGCTCATTTAAAAATTTAACCAGTTGGACCTCGCTGCACAGTGACACATTTTGCAGCAAGGTATGCTGAAAAACTTTCAGCCACCAAAAATTGCTGAAGGACAGGACGTTCGTGCCACGTAAACTAAACTTTCGTCCATTGCATACGCTGTGAGAGATGTACGCACAATGCACTCGCGCACAGGCTTATGCTACAACAAAGAGGTTATGAAGCAGCCTCGACAGAGCTCCTGATACATGCAAACACACGCACAATTAAATTTGATGAATGGCCTTACACACTAAAATGAAATATAAGCTAGAGGGCTGTGACTTGCCCATATTGTGCTTCTCCCCCAGGCTTTTTGACGCTTTAATCTGTGAGTCATTCAGGAGGCGATAGTCATTACTACAGCCTTTCGATACCCACAAGCAGGGCCGGATTATGAGGGTGGCGCAAGGGGCTCTAGCCCAGGGGCCTCCTGCCCTTTTCCCTGCAAAGGGGGCCTCCACCAACCTTTGGGTTTCTCCTGGTCCAGGAGACTTTTCTTGGTCCAGCAACAAAGCTATTGGCGCCCCCCCCCCCCCCCTCCCGCGCCTGGGCAAGCCTTTTTTGTTTTGTTTTTGCAAATCTGCAGTCAAAGCTAGAGCAGCAAAGCTACAGTGATGGGTGCGTGCAGAGCTTTTAATCAGTGGCTGCTCACTGCACATAAGCCACCAAGCACAGCCACTGGCAGCTCAATGCAGGGAACTGTTTTCAGTTCCTATAAAGTACCATATAAAGATCATATAAAGCAAAATAGTCTACCCTGAAGGACCTAAGGTGGTGGGGAAATTTAATCGGTAGGGTCCTAAAGTAATAGCCACATCATTTTTATAGCGTTTATATGCCTAATCCAGGACTACAGGAGGTCCCTCAATGAACTGAAAAGAGGAAAGTTGTCACTCTGATTCCCAGATATTGCAATGCCTTTGGGCCTCAAAGGAAAACTTTATGAGGGTCAGTTAGATTAATATTGAGCGCCACAGATGTTTTCAATTGATTTCAAGTCCCCAAATTTCCCTAAAGTGTTTTAGGGTTTCAAACAGGAAGGTAGAATACTGTAGGCTTCAGACAAGATCAGATGTAATCTGCAAATTTTATTTTATGTTACAATCCTGCCATTTCCAAACCTTTAATATTGGGGTTTTGTCTATTCAGCAATGAGAGAGGCTCTAGTGCCTAGATGAATAGAATTGAGGACAGTGGGAAGTCCTGTTGTGTGCCCTATAAGATCATAAAGGGGTCGGAATGAAGCACTGTATATTGCACCCTGGCAGATGGGGAGCTGTATATAGCTGATAACCACTGGAGGAAGCGGTGCCCAAACCCCCAGTTTTTCAGCCTCAGGACAACATGTCAAATGCTTTATGTATACCTTACGAAAGCAGAAAACTATGAACGTTTTTTTTTGTTGTTAATGAGGTGGAAGCCTGTGTGTTCTATCAGAGGCCTGGCAAAAAGGGACAAACTTGACTTACTACCCACTGGCAATGCTCCCCAAAAAAGTGTTTCACCAGGACCTTAATGTCCGGGTTCAGCAGCTGAATCAGGCAGTAGTTTTCAATCAACAGGCTGTCCTTGTCCGGCTACACCACCATTGAAATGTCAGCCTCAAGCAGTGAGGGGTACATTGGCTGCTGATCCCTCAAAGAGTTAAGCATTGCTGTTAGGAAAAGAGACAAAACAGACACCAATTTTCTTATAGTATAGCCCGGACCCGGAGCTTTGGCTGTCTTCCGGCTCTAGTCTGGTATAGTAGGGAAACTAAGGTGGGATATAAAGCCATTGGCTTTTCCTTCCAAAAATTCCTCTGGCCAGGAGTAAAGTCTGGTCAAGAAATGTTTAAATGAGATCACTATTTTATAAGGGTGTATTGATTTGGAGCCATTAGGGGTGTTTGTCAGTCTCCTCACCTTCCTTGCTGTTATATCAGACTTGGCCCTGCTCCATTGATCTCTGCACGCAGCCGCAGAAGTCCCTTGGTTGTTTGTACTTGACTTGGCTATTCATCTATTGCACTGCTCAACAGCGCCACCTGTTCGGCTCACTGCAACTGCACAAAACCTAGAACGTAAGCTCTTGGGCTTGTTTTTTACTTCCAGGTTTTCCTTGGTCTGTGTACAGGAAGTGACCTCACTCAGACTCTGACACATCCCTCCCTGCTCTTATTGACAGCCCTATTTAAATGGACAACTGGCCTGTATTAATTGCTGTGTTATCAGCTCAGTTCCTGGAAGCTAAGTTCCTGTTTCCTGCAACTCCTGACTGTTATACTGGTTAGCCAACTGAAGGTTTCTAGTGCCATTTGTACTGTTGAACTCTCTGAGGCATTAGAACCACCTTGAGGGAAGCTAACACCTTGGTAAACACCCAGAGTACTGTGGTGAAGCCGAAGTGTAAGTCCACAAACTGATAATGATCCTCCTGAATAGCAAACTGAAAAAATCTGTGACGAGCCTTAAAAATAAACGGAATATGCAAATATGTATCCTTGATATCGGTAGATGCTAAAAAATCAGCTTTCAACAGAAAGGGCAGAACAGACCTCAGCAATTTTAATGCGGAATCGTCTGTTAAAGAGAGGCCAAAAGATTCAGGCATTTGAGGTCCAGTATTGGTCTGACCAAACCATCTATTTTGGGGCTACAAATAAGTTGAAATAGAACCCCAAACCATGTTCTTGAAAGTAGGCCGCAACTATGACACCAGCCTGGAGAAGTTTTTGCATAGCTTGATGGAGTCGTGCTGTTCTTGTGGCAGATTGGATGGGAAAAAACGATTTGGTGAAAAAGATTGGAATTCAATTTTGTATCCTGATAGAACAATTTCTCTGGCCCAGGCATCTGATACTTGATCTAACCAAACAAGCAAAGCTGAGTAAACACCCCCAATCTGACTGAGTGCACTGGCTGCACTGCACTGGTAAGTAGTACCAAAGAACATATAGGCCTAACTGCAGCTCCCAAAATGGATTGTTGATTTGTAATCTAAGTTTTACTGTCACCTGGTTACGCAATAATCCACACACAGCTAGATTCTTCCAAAGCAGGGGATGGTTCACTTTATTAATCTGTCTACACAATGTACTTGATGGCACAGTCACAAATCACAGTTGCAGCCTTACTCAAGGTTCTTTCCTTGCGACAATATTAACAGATTTCTCCTCCCATGACATCCACACTGAGTCTAACTCTCATGAGCCCTCATCTCCATGGGACTAGGGGCCATCAGATAGGAGCAACCCCACCTTACCGGAGTCTAGGTACTGCTTTCCAGTATAACGATCCCCAGGAATCCTTTCCCTCTGTTAGGGCACCGTGTTTGTCCCATCCACGCCTGGTCCCCCTGGGTTCTGTCCCGCAAGGGTCCTCATCTCACCGGTGTAGATCCCTGCCCTCTGCTCCTTTGCGCAATTCTGCTTCGCCACACCGACCAGTTTTCCCGCCCTACCGAGGCTTTAACACCACCACCCCCTGAACTTACTCCTAATTTCACCCTCTGTAAGGATACTCCGACCTCTACACACAGTTAAAGGGGAGGCCCCACCCCTTTGTCCTCTTATTAAAGAGAGACTCCGCCTTCTTCTCTCAGGTTATAAGAAAGCTCCTCCCCTTCTCTCTAGGGACTAGAAGTCATTTTTGTTAGAGGTCTGACTAGCAGATAAATAGAAATGATCAATAGATCAATTAGCCTAATCCATGAATGCTTGGATAACAAATACCCACCTGAGAGCATAGCAGCTGGTATGCCTTCCCCAACAGACCAATGGGCATGGAATATGTCTATTCCATTACTCATAGGCAGTGTGGCATTCACTCCATCCCATTTTCCATAGGCAATGTGGCATTCACCCCATTCCATTCACCATAGACAACGTGACATTCACCCCTTACCATTTCCCATAGGCAGTGCGGTATTCTCCTATGCCATTCCCATAGGCAATGTGACATCCCACCCATCCCATTCTCCATAGGCAGTGTGGCACTCCCCATCCCATTCCCCATAGGCTATGTGGCATTCCCCCATCCCATTCCCCATAGACAGTGTGGCATTCACCCCATCCCATTCCCCATAGGCAGTGTGGCATTACCCTTTGCAATTCCTATAGGCATTGTGGCATTCCCCCATCCCATCCCATCAGCATTGTAGCATTACTCCCATCCCATCGTCCACAGGCAGTGTGGCATTCCTCCCATTCCATTTTCTTAAAGGCAGTGTGGCATTGACCCCATCCCATTTCCCATAGGCAGTGTGGCATTCCCCCATCCCATTCCCCATAGGCAGTATGGCACCCCTCCATCCCATTTCACATAGGCAGAAAACTCCTGGGCTGCGAGTCCAGAAAATGGAGACGCGGAAGGTGGACAGGGTAACTGATCCCTGCTCACTGCTCCTTCCGGTGCGGGCACACACAAACACCCGGCTCCATGCAGCAGATGGGCGTGGCCTGTGCCGAGTGCCTATTGACCGAGCCAGGTGTTTGCGTGTGCCCGCTCCAGAGAAGCAGCAGCGGTGGGGACAGCCCTCTCCCTGACCATCTGCTGCCCCTCCATCTTCTGGCCTCCCGGTGGCTGTGGCAGCCTGGCCAGCAGGGCAGGAGAGACAGAAATGCTTGTTTTTTTTTACATTTACCCCATAAGACTCACTCACTTTTGGGGTTCTATGGTGTGAAAAATATGGTATTTAGCTGAAGGTGTGCAGAAAAAATTATAACACCAGTTCCTGTTAGTTTAAACCACCTTGTACAGCGCTACAGAAGAAGATGGTGCTATATTAAAAACTATAATAACAATAATTTCATATGTAAAAATTTATAAAAAAGATCCACCCCAAATTCTAGGAAAGTGGTGGTATGGTGCTGAACTTATTGTAACTCATTTTTAAGAGATTTGTAATTCAGCAAAATTGGTAAGACCTTATGTCTGTGTAAAACCCAGCCTACAACTTAATCTCACTTTTGTTATCTTAAAATGTTTTTATCTTGTAGTATGAAGAACTGCTACAAGATAAAATGCTGCAATTCCAAGAGGAGTGGACACAACTGGAGGGTACGATTGGTGCTTTATTCCAGGACCAGCAGGAGCAACAGAGGCACAGTGATGTCAGTGCATTAAATATGTTATTCTGTTAGGACTAAGCTCTTTATTTATAGATACCTTGTCTGTCTTGTTTCTTGACAATCCTGGGGTTGTAAACGGCCTGAGATTCATGTACACACCCTACTGTATGGGTAGTTCAAATATGACCTTTTTGTCTCTTCAACAATTCTTTTTAATTTGTGACAGATCATCTACCAGTCTCTAGAGAAGCTAGAGGAAAAGAATGCCTACAAGGAAAAGGACACTGATCTGCAGGTAGACGGGGTGAATATGTGGGATACGCATTTCAAATTTTTATATTTTGAACACTATAAAAGGACACACATGCTCAACCCTTCCCTTAAAGTGGACCAAAACTTACGTCGATTGACCTGTGAATCTATAAGATTCCTGTGTCGATCGATTCCCTCCCCCTGGGGCATCCAAAAGCAGGATAGCCAAAACTGGTGCACTGGTCACAAGGGCCAGATGTCTAGCCCATTCATCGCATTATAAGTTATGCAGAGCCCAGTCACTATAGGCTGTACAGTCTGGATCCCCATAACTTTTATTTGTTGGGTGTGTCCCATGCATGCAGCATGATTGGGCTTTATAGGTTATTTGATCTTGGGGAAGATTTGTAGATGTATTATAAAAAGTAAGTTTAAAAAGAACCAGAACAGAGGCTCACACCCCCCTCATTATATTTCACTTCAAAATGCCATGTCCCGCTATGTGAAACCCCCCGCTATCCCTCTAGCAGGGTGCATGCCCGCGCCAGGCATTTGTGAATGGCCGGCGTGGGCACACTCCCGGGGAATGCGGCCGGCAGCACACTCTGAGCTGCTGGCCTTAGATAAAGGCTTAGACGATGTGACGTCCAAGTGCACTGATTGGACGAGCGGCCACGCATGCCGGGAAGAGGAGATCTGGGAGTCTCACACACCGGGGCACCTTCGATCAAGGGTGCCCTGTGGAAAAGGGCCAAAACCTAGGATAGTCAAAATCCTGGGTTTTGGTGCACTTTAGGGGCCACCAACAGGCTAGGATTTGCAGATCTTCACACAGATGCACAGGTGAAGTAATTAGTGCTCAGACAGCGGTATAGAGTCACCTATATGAAAATATAGGTATTCATTTTCACAGGTTAACTTGGGCTAAAGATCAAAGTTATCTGCACAGCTCAACCTTTTCATGTAAAATAAGAGGACACAAAGCAAGATAGCCAAAACTGGTGCACTGGTCCCAAGGGCCAGAGGCCTAGCCCATTTATCGCATTATAAGTTATGCAGAGCCCAGTCACTATAGGCTGTACAGTCTGGATCCCCATAACTTTTATGTGTTGGGTGTGTCCCATGCATGCAGCATGATTGGGCTTTATAGGTTATTTGATCGTGGGGGAGATTTGTAAATGTATTATAAAAAGTAAGTTTAAAAAGAGCCAGAACGGAGGCTTACCCCCCGCCCCCCATTATATTTCACTTCAAAATGCCATGTCCCACTATGTGAAACCCCCTGGAATTGTTGCTCTTAACTCCTTTCATGTCCCCACAGTGCATGTGCAAGTCCTCCATGTCCTCCCTTGCATGGCATTGAGGTTATTGCCTGCACATGGTGACATGTGTGCAGGCAATGACCTTCTCGCTGTGCAGAGGAGGCCCGTGCATGTGCCATGGAAACCTGGAGAGAGGTAAGCAAATAATTACGAAGGCGGGGGGAGCAAACAGCGGGGCATTCCAAATTTGGATGCCCCTGAAAAGGGCTTTAACCTGGCTCTTGTAGATTGTAGAGCCAGATAAAAATGGGGTTTGGGCGCTGCCGGGGGGGGGGGGGGGCAGGCATTGTGGTTGTATGCAGCACAGAGCTTCCTGATGTTGGCACGACACAGGTACTGCCCTAACAAATCACCATTCATCCTCCCTTATGCATGGCATAGCGTGGCATCTGTAACATTCTTGAGCCTTGATACAGGAAATAAGTTGCCTTCTCAAAATGTAAATTTTGACTTAAAGTGGACCAAAACCACTGAACTTGTGAAATATATTTGGAAGCCCCTGCCGATACTCCATTCTTAGAGTGTAGAAATAGATATTTTCATTTTCAAATCACCCTGGAACACTTTATTTTTTGCTGTCCATCTCTGTAAGATGACAGGAGCTCAGTCATTGCCACACACAACAAGGACAATGAATGGAGGAGGCAAAGCTTTACAGCTAAAACAGGCTCCATTATCTGGAATTAGAGTGAAGCAGTGAGAATTAGTAAAAGGTCATGGGGGGAGCAATTTAGGGGATGCTAGTTAAAAATATTGGTTTTAGTCCACTTTAACATTGAAGTGGGGGGAGAAAAAGTGAGAATCCATTTTCTTAAAAACTCAATATGTGCTTTACATCTGTGAATAATGCAATTTAGAATACCATATAGCTGGCCATTATAATTATAAAAAAAATATATTTTTGAAGCAAGCATCAACCTTACGTAACAGAGAATCTAAAAGAACTGGGAAGCAAAAAAATTGTATTTTCCCTGTCAAGCTGTCCATACAGGGACACCACTTCACGATTGGGATGTAAAATTACAAACACAAACTTGTGCAAACAGTGCTACTTGTGCATGAGATGCCACTACAGACTGTAAGAGCTATGGTGCAGAATTCAGGCCCTGGGTGAGGACTGAACTCCTGCATGAAGCACCTTTCTTTCAAACATTTTTAGGCTCTGTAGGAATCACGAACAGAGCCTCTGTTTTTGCACAGATGCTGTAGGCAATAAACAGTATTTTAAGGCACAAACCACATCAAGAGAGTGCAGAATACATTTCTTCAGATAAATGAGATTCGATAAACAAAAAAGTCAGGAACGGGTGAAGTTCCAAGTTAGAACTGTTGTTTCTTCAAGTAGGAAGGACGTAATGCACCCCCTTCCTAAACATCAAGGAATTCTGACCAATTGGGTGCTGAAAAGAATGGATAGGCCTAACTGTAGCCCTACATCCAATAACCCCTCAGACTAAGTGATTCGCACCAGACAAAAAGTTCTGCCAAGGTTAATGATAGATCTTGGCCGAAGAAGCCTACCTGAAAAAGTGGGTCTACTTGACCCACAGTATCACACCACCAAAGCCAGCAACTATGAATTGGAATGAAACAGAGGGCCTTTGACAGTAGGTCACATCTGTGTGTAAGCCAAAGAGGTAAATTTCAGTCAGCCTGACCACATTCACGGATTAGGTTTGTCTTGGCCAGTGAAGAGCAATTAGGATGGTTGTGAAGCCCTGTAGGCCTATTATTTATTACCTGGGGTAACAGGGCCAGTGGTACAAAGGTATACACTTAGAAGTGGGACCAAAGACTACCCAGGGTATCCACTGCAAATGCTAAAGGGTCCCAGGAAAGAACTACACATCTACTCACTTTTCTGTTGCCTCTGAAACCCCCCACTCATCATAGATCATGTCTCTGGAGAAAGGACCTATTCTTCCCAATGTATTACTTATCTGCTGAGAAAGTCTGCTCAAGGGTTGTCTGTGTACTGCAGGGAGCATGTTGTCCCGCCCATGCCATTATCCTGGCTGCTTGCCAAAAAGTCTTCTTGCTCCTGGTGCCTCCTTGGTGATTGACATATGTGACCACAGTCATACTGTCTGATTGGATTCTGATTGGGAGACCCTGCAAATTGCTGGACCAATTGGACAGGCAGAGAAATATTACTTTGTGTTCTACATTGCAAGCAAGAAATGTGTGATGACCATCTTACATGAACCTGTCAGTTAGTTCTACACTCCTTCCGAACCTTTCAGACTGGCATCTGTGGAAATCACAGTCCGATGGACCATCAGGAAGGAGCGACCCTGACTCATGGATTGTGACTAAAGCCACCAGTCCAGGTATGCCTGAGCCAGGCAACCACAACGAGACCCAGTAGCTGCATGCACATTTGGACACTGGGTTGAGATTGGGATGCATGCTTACTAAATTCTCCTGCAGTTTCCAGATTTTGGATCCTGTTAGGTAAAGTCCCTATTGGGTAATTGACTAACAACCCAAATTTTTCCAGGGTGTACCATTAGCACATCCCCCTGCAGGGCTCTATCAGGGACAGGGCCTTGGTGAGAAGAACTTCCAGATATGGTGCAATGTGAATCCCCTTAACGTTAGGATCGCCAGGACAGCTGCCAACACCTTGGTGATCACACCATTCTGAATTTGGTCATGCGAATGTATGTGTTGAGGCCCTTGAAATCTTCAATAGCAGTACACATCCATCATTTAAGGGAACCACAAACAGGTTGGAATAGAAGCCAAAGCCTATCTATCCATGAGGTACTGGAGTAATGACTCCAGTGAGTGAGCAGGACAGACTGGACCTGGAATCTTGGTGGAAGCCACCTCTCAAATTCTATTTTGTATCCCGAGGATACCATTTCCTTGACCCAGTTGTCATCTTGCAAGACATGGGCAAACTGGCATAGATGGGCTTAGAATATTGTCTAGGTCCAGTGATATGCTGTCCCAGGGCCACCATTAAAACAGTGCAAGAGATCCAGGACTAAAATGGTGTTTCTGGCTTGCCTGGCGTTTTTCCTGAGTTTTGTATTTTATTCAATAAATTATATTTGCTATTTGGCCAGCAAACTTTAGATTTTATATTATTACAATATAATTGTTTTTAAGCTGAAGGGTGGACCCCAAGGATAATGTTCTATGGTCGGCCCTAAGTGCTCCAGTCCTAGATCTAGGGCACCTGGGGGACTTGAACTTACCCATAGCCTTTCCCTTAAGACTTTCCTGTGATCCCACTCTCCATTCTGCATCTGCAGAGATGCCAAAAAGTAGGACCTATGTGACCCTGTTGCCTTTGTTTCTTCTATTGACGCAATCTCGTACGCTTACCACCCACTGCATGTTTGACCAATTTATCAAGTAGTTCAGAAAACAAGCTAGAGTTGCAAGAGTTATTTTGGAAGGAAAGTCTACAGACCACTGTTTTAGCCAAGTAGCACAGTTACTGGCAGTGCAGTTTAGCAATATCCTCCTTAGCTACCTTTGCAAATGTAGCCAATTTTATGAACTTGTTCAGAAGCTCCTGTTCTTCAGTGTTTGCTCCACAATCCTTGTGAAGAACGCCTGCCCATTGCACCAAAGATTTGGCTGCTAAGCAGGACATGAAACCAGTGTAAGGTAGGGTGTAGAGCTGCACTGTCTCCTGCAAACATGTGGTGGGCAACTAAATCCAGCTTCCCATCTACCATGTCTTTCAGAGAAATAATGTTGTTAGTGGGATATGTTGTGAAAGACAGCCACTAAAAGTGGACTAGCCCACTTTGAGGAGCCTTCTCTGGGAATGGATAGCAGATTTCCAAAGCCTTCTGAATAGATGGAATCTTGTCTGACATTTCCCATTCCTTGTCCAGGATCCAAATGAAATATCTCTGTTCTGGAAAAACTCATAGACAGACTTGTTCTGGTAGGCATCTGGCTCTCCAACCGATGCAGACAGTAGTAGGTTTTAGACCAAGGGATTCTCTGACGGTCCGGGTGATACTATCAAGGGTAGAGATGAGCGAACCGGTTCGGACGAACCGGAATTCGCTCCGAATTTCAGGAAATATTCGATTCGGCACGAACCCGAATATTTTGTGGTTCGTGCCGATCGAATTTTTCCTGATTAAAAAAAAAAAAAAATGCCGGCATGGTGGGAGCCGGCCGGTGGGCCGGTAAAGCCGGCCGGCCCGCTCCCACCATGCCGGCATTTAAAAAAAAAAAAAAAAAAAAAAAAGCATTTTTGCCGGCATGGTGGGAGCGGGCCGGCCGGCTCCGCTGTCAGCGGAACCGGCCGGCCCGCTCCCACCATGCCGGCATTTAAAAAACAAAACAAAAAAAAAAAAAAAACATTTTTGCCGGCATGGTGGGAGCGGGCCGGCTGGCCTCCACGCTCCGGACCTGCAGGTAAGTGTTTGCTTTTTTTTAAATGCCGGCATGGTGGGAGCGGGCCGGCCGGTTCCGCTGACAGCAGAGCGGGCCGGCCCGCTCCCACCATGCCGGCAAAAATGCTTTTTTTTTTTTTTTTTTTTTTGTTTTTTAAATGCCGGCATTTTACCGGCCCGCCGGCCGGCTCCGCTGTCACCGGCATTTATGATGGGGAACTTCGTAAAAGTTCGATTCGGCCGAACCCGAATTTCTTTGTGAAATTCGGCGAATCGGCCGAATCGAACTTTTCAAAAGTTCGCTCATCTCTAATCAAGGGCATCTCTCTGTTGAAATCCTTCACTAGCTCAGAAGCTGAAGTTTTTTGCATCTGCTTCCCTGTCTGAAATGCAATGGCGATTAGATTCTTAAAAGTCAAAGAATTTCTCCCTGCACACGGATTCGGTCGAAGAAATTCTCATTATTATTTTGGTGTTTTTGGGCAGTTTTATTGTCCTCAAATCTATTGCCTGGCTTGTTGCTGCCAGAATCAGTAACAATTGGGTCAATTCAGAGCCTGTTGAGAAAACTCACTTCTTCTTCAGCAGAGAAAAGTGCCACTTTAGTTTTTCATTTTCACTTTCATTTTCACAAATTTCAACCTGGCTCTGACTCAGTCCCAAGGTAGACAAAAAAAGAACTAGACTAGGTAGACTAAAAAAGGAGGCTCTAAATTAGCCCCAATACAGCGAGTTTCTGCTAATTCAGCCTGAAGGTAATCACCAGGAAAGGGATCTAAGTCATGTGTATCTTGTTCCCGGGGAGGCATGAGAGTGATGTGACTAGGGTACTCCAGTATCAGAGAAGATCCCCTGTGAAGGTAGCAAGGACATGGCAGTCTTTTTGGAAGAAATGGACTGGCCCCGCTCTTCATCTTCCAAATTTGGCACCCAGGACAGGTCCCTGTCTTGCTCAAGGTGCCATACTCTGCACCCATCTGATGTCAAGGACAAGTAATTGATCCAAAAGGAATGATCCAGACAAACGCTGCTATTTTTCATATGGCCTCAACCTAAGTTAACTTAAGGGGTGGGAGCAGATGCATAAATATTCTGTGTCCCCTTTAAGAGTTTCTTCCTAGAAGAGAAAACAATAGATCTCAAAAACTATGCTAAAAATACCAATAGATACAAAAGCAGGGTGCCCCATTGGGGCCCCACCTGTATCCAAAGGATCAACATCAATTTCAGATTCAATAAATTTTGATTCAATCAATCAATTTCAACCAATTTCTGATGTATGAAGGGGTGACTGTGCAGCCGGAGGTTGAACAACCTCGACGAAGATGGCGGCATCAACAGAAGTAAGATGGCGGGCAGTGGCCACAGCAGAATAATGATGGCCAGTGAGGTAATGGCGACTGGAGAAATAAATGTGGCGGGCAGCATTGGTTATGTTGGTAGCCCAAAGAGAAGGCAGCGGCTGGATTCCAGCTACCACCTAAGTGAGCTGCAAGAAGAAAAGTGTTCAGGAGCTTCTGGCTTCATGTCTTCATCTACCCCCGGCCACATGTGACTTCCTACCCATCAGCTAAAAGCCCTGTCCCCATGAAAAATAAAAATACGGCGCCAGGCCAGCCATACATACCTAGCACCAAGAACAATGTTGCAGCCTGTCCAATAAAGCACATTCTACATCTAAACAAAAGCTGAATGCGAGGGAGGGGGAAGCCCGACTGGCACTGCAGAACCCCTCACATGTAAAAATAAAATCTGCCCCCCTAAAGCCAAGTGCCCTTAGGGGAAAGGAGACTTCAGTTCCTTAGGCCAGCAGACCTGATCAAATGCCGCCCAGACTAGCATACATCCCATGGGGCAGGGCTCACAAATTGAACCTCCACCACCTCCACGCCCGGTGCATGTGCTGCCCTAGTATCATATGAACACACAAAAAAGGAGAGCTAAGAAAGCTACCAGAATGCCAGACCTTATACCCGCATAGGAGGGAGGAGCTCTTCTATTACAACACGCTTCTTGCTCTAGTCCTGCCTCCAGCTCCAAGCAATACCCACACATATTGAAGCGGTGTCCCTGTATAAAACAGCTTGACATGGAAACATTTTTATTAATTTAATTACTAGTAATAGTAAACAATTCCAGTTTGTGAATTCTAAAATGATGGTGCCTCTGTGTCTAACATTTTTTCATGTACACAACAGAGAGCAGATTTGTATGCCTTGGAAAGCAAAGTAAGTCGCACCCAGTTTGATGCCACCACTGAGCAATTAAGCAGCATGATGCAGGAGCTCCTGAGCAGAGTTAGCGGGCAGGAACGGGACTGGCAAAAAGTGATTGAGAACATCAATGTGGAAATGCAGAGTAAGGCGAGTATGCAGATACGTACATACGTGTGTGTGTAAATTACAATCCTTTGGAAACATACTGAAATCCGTTGCCCTAACTCAGGGTCAGTGATCATTGGCCCAGTTGTTTGCGTCTGTGTGGAGCTGAACTGTTCTGAAACCAGTTTGAAAATATTCCACTTTTAAAGTACCTGTAAACTGATCTTCAGCGTCTTCCTCACAATAGCTTTTAAAGGAAACGTAGCAAGAAAAAAATTTTTTTTGAATACCAACATTTACCAATGTTACATAAGCAGTCCGAGCCGAGGGTAGCTGTATCATTAAGATCAATTGTTTCTTATGCACATCACTTACGCATCAAAAAGTGTGTGAATGCGTATTATGTTCATATTTTCTAGGCTATTTTTGAGATTCTGGTATGTTATTTGGGACCTATTTCTGTTTGCATAAGTGTGTTTTAACCTTTTGGCGCAGAATTCATTTTTACGTTTTAGCATATAATACGCGATTGATATGTGTTTGTGCATGATTTACAGCCCTGATTAGCCTTGATTTGCCCTTCTGGACATCCCAATAAAACAGGCTTTTTTCTGCTCCAATTATGGGCTCATTTTCCGGGCGAGAGTGCAGAGACGTGGTTGATGATGGAGCCCTCCAATGAAGTCCTGGCAGAGTACGTGTGCCTGCAGTGTTGTGGCCTGCTGTGCATGTGCCTTTCTGCATCATCCGCGTGTGGATGTCGATCGCCTGCATGACCTTGAGCTATCTGAGCTGACCCGGTTAACCATATTTCCCTTGAGAAACTGTATTGTGAGTTGCAGCCATGGTTGGCCCATAGCAAAACAAGGGCAGTGGTGGAGCAGGCCTTTGGCTTAATGAAGACCCGGTTCTGTTGCTTGGACCATATAGGGGGGATGCAGTACCAGCCTCAGAAAGTCATCAAAATGTGGAGAGCATGGTTTTTCAGAAAATTGCCCTCCTGGAGAAGGTTCCACGATATCGGGATGTGCACCCCTCTCCAGCTCTTATGGTTGTTCCAGCAGAGCTATATCGGGGCACACAGAGTGCCTCTGGGCAGTCTGTCCAGAACCACCTTGTGTCGTCTCATTTAAGTTAATTTTTTTTCCCCAGTCATATGTTTGTGTTGTGTCTGTGTATATATTTCTATATGTTAATTTGTATTTGAGGCAAGCCTTAGACATTTTTTGGTTCTGTAAGCTTCACTCTCTCTTTTGATGCATTCAGTGAGATTAAACTGAATTACGAAATCAGTTATGCTTGTTTTGTTTATTTTTGTCACAAAACGCTGACATGGGCCCATATTCTTAGGCTACTGAGGTTGCCAAACAAAAACACAACCAGAAAATGTCTACCAAATGTGTTTTTCTTTTTTTAATAACCTGGGTGGCCTGGCTTCTCAGAATGCCAAAAGACATTCGAGGTTGTTATTTTGCGGCTGGTGGAGCAGAATTATGTGTCTCTGCATGTTTTGGTGGAACCAAGATGTGCATTGCGTGAAGGCTCTGCCATCTGCTCGCCAATCTGCCTCCATCAACTGCAGCTACCTCAGCAAGGAAAGATGGCGGCATGGCTGAAGCTGTTGTCCTCTTACCTGGGTAGAGACACTTGCAGCTGGAGCAGTTTGTGGCCTTTCCACATGTGTTGTGCTTGATGTTGGTGATCCTCCTCAGCAACAGAGCTCTCTCATGGAGGTAATGGCTGCAGCTGCTCATCATGCTGCAGCTGTTGGTCATGCTGGAGCTGTAGATCCAGCTGCTGCTGCAGAGGGAGCGGGGGAGGCAGGCGCTGCTGTAGTGGCAGTTGCTGAGGCAGATGCTGCTGCAGTGGCAGCCGCTGAGTCAGATGTTGTGTCTGAGGGTGCTGGGAAGGCAACTGCTTTTGTAAAGGGTGCTGATGCTGCTGTTGCTGTTGAGGCAGATGCTGTGGATCATCCTTCTTAAGATCCTGTATGGCAGCCAGTAGCGAGGGTGTCTGTAGGACCAGACAAATAAATTAGCTCTCTGCTGTTTGCCACACATGCAGTCCACAAAAATAGAGCTGCATGGGGATACATCTGCAGCTGTAAATTCCTGTGTATTCCGCCTCCAATTTGCAAGCTGAAAATAGACTGCAGATGTCAGTGAGTGTGGTGTTGAATTTATGCGGTATGCCTGTGCAGGCGTTCACTCCAATGCAAATTTCAGACGTATGCCAACTTCTGGGAACCGCTGGGGCACGTCACATCATGTAGTTGCAGAGAGTGAGTGTTAGCAAAATGGCCCCCTTGCTGTTCACCCGCAACCAGCAGGACACCATCATGCTTGTGAGCACACATGCCTGCGCTTGCATGCCAACAGCAATTTTGGGGCGCTAGGGGTCTAGGCAGGCAGGTGCAAGTGGATAGCAAGTCAGGGCGCAAGTGGATAGGAAGACAGGGTGGAAGGAATGCCACCATCTGCAGGCTAAGCACTTGGAGAAAAGAAAAGACACTGGATGGTACATCAAAAAGTTGTACATGTAAGCACTTAGGAGAAGAAAAGACACTGGATGGGACATCACCAACAGCAAGCAAAGAGAAGGAGCAATGCTGGAGAGAAGGTTGGGTTCAGGTAAGCACTTAGGAGCAGAAGACACTTGGCACAGCAATAAGGAAGTACTAGAATGCCAGGGCCAGAATACTGGAAAACACAAAAAATTAGAGGCTCGCATATGCATACAAGCCAGCGTATACGTACAGACCATGGACTAAACATGCAAAAGTGAAGGGCAAAGCAGCTAATTTCTGAAGTTAACTAGTATGACCTCGCTGGACAGTGACACATTTCACAGCAAGGTATATTGAAAATACCCAAAAAATGCTGGAAGACGGGCCGTTCAAGTCACGTAAACTAAACTGTCGTCCATTGCATATGCTGCAAGAAATGTACACGCAATTCTCTTGCAGGCTTACGCAACAAAGAAGAAGCTACAAAGTGGTCCCAATAGAGGCTCTTAATCATGCGAAAGCACATATAATTACATGTGACGAATGGCCTTACAAACTAAAATTAAATATAAGCTAAAGGGCTGTGTATCACCCTTAATATTCGGGTGGCAGGGGATTCAGAGAACAACCCGAATATTTACCACAGAGAGTTTTTCATTTGACTCTCGCATCAGCGGGAGTAAAATAAATGACAGTATATATGTTGTGGTTTCCTCACTGATAAAATCCATGCAGCAAATCACCAGCAATTATGCCGTTTGGTATGGGTCCATTGCTTGATGGCACCCCTTTAGATACACTGGGCCCATACTAATGGGCACTAGGCTCATCTGTACCCCGTGTAAGAGGGTGTGGGCAATTGGGCAGCAGTACCAGTTCACACGCAGTATTACAAAAAATACACCACACAACATTTATTAGTCTAAATTTCACTACTTACCGGTCTGAGCCTTCTGCCATCTGTCCCTCGCCAGGCAGTGTCCTCTACTTGTTCCAGCAAGTCTTCTGTGTCCCTCACCAGATCTTCTTGGTCCTTCACTGGAATCTTCAATGCAGATGCTGCTAACATCTCTTAAATGGGCTGGGGCGGAACAGGTCCCTGTTTTGCCAACAGATAATAATAATTCCCAAGGGTCCGACCACAGCTTTATAGACGCCTTTATAAGATAATTAATAAGATAACACACTTAATAGAATCAATCAAATGGAACACCTAACTGAATAATAAGAAATTAGCCTCAGTTTAATCAGATACTGGGTGGTTTTGAAGCATAATTTTGACATTTGACAAGAACAAAGGTGAAATGCAGCAATATAACACCATAAGAATCAATGCAATGTATAATGAGTAAAATTTAATAGGTCTTCACACGCCCCTTTCCATTGCAGCGAATGGAGGGGGCTTGTCAGTTTGCTGTGACTGATGGCGGGGGGCATTGCCGCATCAGTGAAACAGTAAGAGCCGAGCGATCGACTGGGTGGTGATGGAGCTGAATCTAGCGATCAGGACATTGGCTGCGTGAGAGAAAAGGTGAGTATAGCTTTTTTTACGTTTTTCCTGAAAAATTTACTATAATTATTTTTTTTTTATTTGAGGGGTTGGGATTGCTTTAGCCGCTGCTGCTGGCATTGAAGATTCCAGTTAAGGACCAAGAAGACCAGAAGAGAGACACAGAAGATCCTGGTAGACAGAGAAGAGCCGCCCAGCAGTGGGACCCTATAGAATTTCACAGGTTAGCAGGTCAGACATACCGATACTGCAGCCCAATTAACCGCACCTCCTCTTAGGGCACCTCTTGTCCCCAACACCTCTAGAAGAGCAATGGACTCATACCAAATGGCATAAGGGCTGGTGGACCAATTAGCCCCCATGCCTGGTGCCCCACTGGTTGGCTCCGGGAAGGGGCACAATTTTTTTTATTTTATTATTCAATAATTTTCATTTAGAGAAAATAAGGTTACATACATTACCATTATACAGTATTTCAAATATAATGAAGAACAATTTCCATTTGTGGATTTTACCTGCATGTGCAAAATTATTTATGTCTGCAAATAAAAAAAGAATAGGGAAATTGAAAAATTGGAATTGTGCTTTCACATGGTGCTGAATCAACTCTTATGAGGGATCAGACATTTCCAAGATTTGTGCTAACTGACTGACAATCTAGTCTTTTACAACTCTTCAAACCAAACCGGTAATGGTAACTTTCAGCTTTCTGCGTCATGTGAGTTATCTTTTCATAACAGTGCTGTGATGGGGAAGAGGCTGCATCTGTACATATATATCATATACATTCCCAAATGACACATGTAT
Source organism: Gastrophryne carolinensis (assembly GCA_027917425.1). Classification (NCBI taxonomy): domain Eukaryota; kingdom Metazoa; phylum Chordata; class Amphibia; order Anura; family Microhylidae; genus Gastrophryne; species Gastrophryne carolinensis. Next base: position 116,198,682 of record CM051243.1, read on the forward strand.
ATATTAATCTACAGTTAGACCGTATGGAACTGGATCCTTTTAAGAATAAATTAGAGGAACGATGGAAAGAAATCCGACAACAACTTCAGGAAAAATCTCCACAATATGAAGCTGATGAGGCTGCTGGGATCCGCAAGTATGCTCTATGGTTTAAATAATTAAATCTGATTGCGCAAATCAAGAGGTTTAATGCCAGTATACTCTAAGATGCAGAGGTGACCTAGGGTTTCGAGGGAAAAAAAAGTATTAAAATTGGTGTGCTAAACTACTCCCTCCCAAAACCAATAGTAGCAGTGTGCAGAACCCCCCCCCCAATCACCCATAACAGGCAGTGTGACAGAATCCACCCTCCAATCCCATATACAGGCAGTGAGGCAGAATCAATAGGGAAGTTAGGGAAAGAGGCACTTAGTATATATGGAGCCGCAACCTGAACAGGTGGCTAGGCTGTGAAATTTGTAAAAGGTTAACATGAAGGAAAGGTTGGAACAATAAGGGGTTAAAATTCTTACTGTTCAAGCAATTCTCACTACAGGCACGCTAAAATGTTTGACATAGGAGGGTTGTCAAAGTCAGTGATGTGACCTGACTACCTTTACCATTCAAGTTTAGAATGTTATTAATAAAGGGCACTTACCCGCCCGGCCCGGAGTTGTAAAACCTGACCTGGGCCTCTGAATGACTTCACAGGATTGTTATTGCCATTGTCTGTGGTGTATCCAGCTCAGAATGAATGTGGTTGTTTCATGAAAAGAGAATCCGGAAGGCTTTGGAATGTCCTTAAAAAGCTATATTAGAAATATTTTAAAACATAAAAATGGAAATAAATTCCAAGATGAGTTTTGTCATTCCTCAGTGGTTCAAGGATTGTGCAAGTTGCAACACATGTGTGTGCAATTAATATCCAAAGCGCAGTTTGTTTAAAGTGAGGCAGAATCCCCCCCCAATCCCATATACAAGCAGTGTGACCAAACCATGCCTCCCTCCCCATGTGTGGTAGTTGTTACACTTGCCCCCACACACAGATGTCCATCCCTTACAATGCTCCCTCGCCACTGATTATTGCAGTTTATGCAGTTGCATCCCTGCTTGGACACCGACTGTGCATAGGCCATGCCCACCCACCAGAGCTTGGACTGCTACTGCATGAACAGTGGCATTGGAGCCCATATCTTACAGTGCTCCAACGCTGCTGTTCATGTTGCTGCATCCCTGCCTCCGATGGGTGGATGTGGCCTATGTGCCGGAGCTAGGGCAGCAGCTTTTATTTTACCAATCCCCTACACACACACACACACACACACACACACACACACACACACACACACACACTTTCTCCATATTTTCCCTCACTTTGGGGAGAAAAAGTGTGTTTTATAATGCGAAAAATATGGTATATCATATTGACGTTTCAGGTTAGTGGCAACATTTCTCTTAATATTTGACATTATATTATATGCTGATGGCTCAGACATCTGTTTCTACATAAAGACTTGCACTGTGCTACAAGTTATGCTTAGACATGTCACTCCCTTTCTTGTACTTCATACTGGAATTTTAAAAAGCCATTTTAATATGTTCAATAGTTGTTGTGCTGCTATTGGTTGTTTCAGCAGTGTCTCCAGAAAGGGTATCTTACCCACAAAGTTGCTAGTCATTCCTCATCCTGAGTAAAGACTGGGATCAATCCAAAACTAGTTGAGGATGCTTCTGAAATGCTTAAAAGGCAACGGATATCTGAGAGTCTGAAAGGTGTGACAGCTGACACCATTAGGAATCTGAAGTTGAGTAAGAAAGACTGCACTGCCTATGATTACTTAGAAGCCCTGCAAGAAGTGTTTGGCAGAACCCGAGGAAGTCTCTGAACTGGTGTACCAGTTTGAGCAAACCTATTAAGAAATAGGAGAGAAGTTGTCCTGTTACATACAGTGTCTAGACAAGATACTCTATCAGATAATGGAACCCAGAGCTGTGGACATTGTCAGATTGAAGCAAATAATAAGAGGAGCACAACTGTTGGACCCCGTTATGTGGGAATGGAGGACAAGAAAAGGAGAAGACACTTTTCCTTACTCCAAATTGGTGAGAACAGTGAGAGAGGAAGAAGCCCTTTTGGATATTAAATTGTAGTGTTTACCATCAAGTCCCCCCCCCCCGGGAGAACTGGCAATTTAGAGATCCCAGCTACTCTATCTGCTCATGGGGGTATGATTAGCCAGAATGCCATGAAAACTGATCAGGAATTGGCTTTGCTGCAAGAACAGATGAATACTCTTACTGAGGTTTACAAGGATGGTACAAGAATGTTCTCAGATAATACAGGACATGCAGTCACTTACGAAGTCACAAGCAGAGATGCAAGCTACCACTCACAGGGAAATTGCATCTAATAATGCCCTGCTAGAGGAGGATGAGTATACGTTGACAGTGCCCCTGCAAGCTACCCAAAAGGACACTGCTATCGTGGAGGAAGAGGGCATTTTAAAAGACAAAAGCCTCGATTCAGAGACACATTCGTCTTGACTTTCGTAGCTGTCTGTGTATGTTTTTGTGTGTATTTGTAATTTTTTTAGGTTTTTCTGTTCCATTTTCCATTCGTAGGTTCGTTTGCGCTAATGCGTTTACGATGGACGGATCGAAATCAGATCATTTGCGTTAGTTTTGACCATTTTCGCATCCAAATCTGATATTTTGCGTTCTTTCAGATAACTTACGTTTTTTGGAATGGGCTTGCGTCTTATTCAGAGAGCTGATTGCCGATGGACCACCGCCCTATAAAACGGTTTCCTTTGCAATCCACTTACGGGACCATTTTGACCTCGGCTACCTTGCTTTGACCATGTTTTGCGGCTTTGTGGAGGAATATGAGCGCCTTCAGCTTCAGGGCATTGCATGTGTCAGCAGGGCCGAGGCCAGATTGCATAGGCGACACATGTATATCGATCGCATGCATGATGTTAAGTTGTTCGAGCTGACCCGACTTAACCGCGCTTCTTTCCATAAATTGTATAGCAAGCTGCGGCCATGGCGCGCACCACAAGGAAGGGGCAAGCAATTTCAGGTATGACCAAGATGCTTGGCTGCCTGCAATTTTTGGCGAATGGCTCGTTACAGAGGCTGGTTGCCCTCCCTGTGGGGATGTCCCAGCCTACGCTGAGCCGCGCCCTATCCAAGTTTTTGGATGGCATGGCTACCATTAGTCCAAAATATATTTCATTTCCGGACAACTTGGTAGCCTGGAACGCGCTTAAGTTGGGTTTTTTTAATATCGCTGACATGCCCAACGTCATGGGTGCGATCGATTGCACCCACGTTGCATTGGTCCCTCCGGCAGTCGAGACGAGTACATCTATAGGTAAGTTCATTTATGTCATTTTGTTATCTATTGTAGACAAACTGTATTGAAAATATCGATTAATCCCTCCTTGTAAATTGGCCCTGTGCTCCATTTGACCACGTATAGCTTAATCCCTTCTTCTCAAGTGTCCCTGTGCCCCATTTGACCGTGTATAGCTTAATCCCTCCTTCTCAAGTGACCCTGTGCCCCATTTGACCGTGTATAGCTTAATCCCTCCTTCTCAAGTGTCCCTGTGCCCCATTTGACCGTGTATAGCTTAATCCCTCCTTCTCAAGTGTACCTGTGCCCCATTTGACCGTGTATACCTTAATCCCTCCTTCTCAAGTGTCCCTGTGCCCCATTTGACTGTGTATAGCTTAATCCCTCCTTCTCAAGTGTCCCTGTGCCCCATTTGACCGTGTATACCTTAATCCCTCCTTCTTAAGTGTCCCTGTGCCCCATTTGACCGTGTATTGTTTAATCCCTCCTTCTCAAGTGTCCCTGTGCCCCATTTGACCGTGTATAGCTTAATCCCTCCTTCTCAAGTGTCCCTGTGCCCCATTTGACCGTGTATAGCTTAATCCCTCCTTCTCAAGTGTCCCTGTGATCCATTTGACCGTGTATAGCTTAATCCCTCCTTGTAAACTGTCCCTATGCCCCATTTGACCGTGTATAGCTTAATCCCTTCTTCTCAAGTGTCCCTGTGCCCTATTTGACCATGTATACCTTAATCCCTCCTTCTCAAGTGTCCCTGTGCCCCATTTGACCGTGTATACCTTCAGCAATGTTTTTAATGTAGGCCTTAGCCAAACAATTTCATGTGGACCTAAATTAGTCATTATAATGTTAATCTTTATTTTCTCCCACATACATATACTTTTTGAGTTTCAAACTACTTATGTACTTAGTGTTATTTGGATTGTCCAACATGTTTTTTGGAGGGTGTTAGGAGTTAGTGTTTGAGTACTTTACCTTGCCTTGCAATTTTTTTTTTTTCTTTTTCCCAGGAACCGCAAAATGGGCCACTCACTGAATGTCAAAGCAGTGGTGGCCCCGGACATGCGGTTCCTTAGTGTCCTTGCCGGGTATCCAGGCTCATCCCGTGACGCGTACATCTTGCGGAGATCAGGATTATACCGTCGGTTTGAGTCTGGAGAATTCTCAGGTGGATGGCTCCTTGGTAAGTTTATGCAAAATACCTCATTCCCTTTTCACTGTATGCCTATGAATATAGTTGATGACCCATGTCTTAACCTATGGCTGTTTTGACCCATTGATGACATGTTAAACCGGACCTTAACCATGATCTTTACCAAAGCACAAACCCTTAAAAACTGATTCCCTAGCATTTCAAAATAATATATTTATAGTTTCTATCAACTTACTTACTTATTCTTTCCCCCACTCGGCTGCAATTCTGTTATTGACTTTAGGATAGGGTCGGCGCCATATTTGCTCAGATGCATGACACTTACTGAGGAGAGGAGAGCGGGATAAAGTGCAGGGGCGGGTTAGAGCTGTGCTTTGCTCAGACAGAGCAGTGCTGGGGTCCGAAAAAGGTCAGACATCCCAGAATGCAGAGCAGCACAGTCAGAAGCCACTTCCTGTTTGCAGGCTTCCTGATTTGCCCTGAGCCGCCATCTTTGATGTTTAAAGGCTCAGAACATGCAGTAGATGCTGGTAGGATGCTTTTTTAGGTAAGCAATCTGTATGTACAGGGTGTGGCTAAAATATAAGATAGGCTCTTAGGGTGAACGACCGCTTGTCAAAACATTTTTGTTTGGAATGTGTAATTTATGTAAGTATTTTCTTATTCTTTCAGGGGATTCCGGCTATCCGCTACTTCCCTGGCTGATGACGCCCGTCCTTCGGCCACATAATTTGGCGCAGGAGGCCTACAATCGGGCGCACTGCAAGACCCGGGCTGTTGTGGAGAGGGCCTTTGGCCTGTTAAAAACTCGCTTCAGGTGTTTGGACCATACCGGGGGGGCACTCCAGTATGACCTCAACAAGGTCATAGACATCATACTGGCCTGCTGTGTCCTCCACAACTTTGCCATAATGCAGCGTGTCCCCCGGTATGTGGATCTGCCCCCCTCTCCACTGAGCCAGGACCCAGCTGAGAACTACCCTGGCACACCTAGTGCCTCTGGCCAAGCTGTTCGGGCCAACTTGATAACCACCCATTTTGCATAATTTCGTTTTCATTTGTTTGTCTGTTGAATTTCATTGTTTATTCTGAATTTGATTTGCCTTTGTGAAGGCTTTTTTAATCTGTTATCAAAAATTAGTAATGAATTAATTACTAAAATATTGACACATGATCTTAGCCTCATGCATTTTATTTTTGCATGTTTGTTTTTAAAAACCTTCAGTAATCTCAAAATAACCCAACAGCTAAAGTCACATTCAATATATTTAATATAAATATGTCAATTATTAGTTGAAGGGCACTCGCAGACTTTATGTACATACATACTCCAGGCTGAAGTGTCCCTGCCCAATAACATAAACATACATAGGGAGCAACCATTTGCAGGGGAAGATTTGCCCAGGAATACATAGGGCCACATACACACCCTCTCCTGCTTGGCCACATTTGCCACAGGCACAGGTGGAAAGCAGCCATACCTATGCCACATCCACGCCTGGAAGTTAGTGGCCCACCCAAAAAATAACCCCCAGTCCTAATGCCAGTCCAGTCAAATCGTTGCCATGTCCAAATGTAGTTGTTTCACAGCCAAGAATGTCCCACAATCTTGCCCACAAACAGGATGAGGCAGCCACAATTTCATTAGGCCCAAGCCTGCAGCGTGGCAGCTTGAGTGGCCGCTTCAGTGAGCCTTTAGCTCAGGCATTGGCTAGTGGGGTATGTCAGCACTCTAATGAGCTATATGGGCAACCTTCTAAATCAAACAAGCAAAGCCATAAAAAAGGCAATCTTGGTAGCGCTCACCAGACAGGTCAATACAGTGGGCATGTAGAGGAAAGATGTGGAGCAGATACAGATGAAATAGGTGTTAATATGGATGTTGGCCATAAAACCCTGGTGGTGGGCCTTGGAGGTGGCCCAACACCTGGCCATGTGTGGCATTCATAATCTGCCACTGTTCCACCATCTGTCTATTGGTTGTTCTAACTTCCTCGAGCATGGCAGTGAAATTATTATTTAAGGTGGCCATCTGGCTGTTGCTCGTCCTAAATTCAGTCAGCATGGTGGTGAATGTATTATTGAATGTTTCTAATTGTGCAGTAAGCTGCTCTGTGGTACTTTGAGTCACCTGCCAAAAGGAACGGCTGTCATGGCACCACGCTGACTCCAGGATTGGCACGCGCCTCCCCTGGGAAACTGGTCTACGTTGTTGACTACATCTACCAATTCCCCGGGTTTAAGTGCCTGCAGATGCTGGACCTCTAGTGCGAGCAAGAGTCCCAGATGTGCTCGGCAAAACATCTGCAGCAGTGCTACCACTGGCGACTGTAGGCTCTGTCTCAGCCTGCTGACCACGATGGTCTGACAGCATGCGTCCAGCTTCATTCTGTTGCAGAGGATTTGGTGCAGTAGCATGCTGGGACAGTGGCAGATTAGGTTCCAGGGGAGTCAGTTCTGAAGGTCCCATCAAGCTGGCATCCTCCTCCATCTCCTGGATTTCATCCATCAGTGTCAGTGGGTCTGTTGGGACATGTTAAAAAAAGTTTCAGTTTGTGCCCCAAATATATTTGTTATGCAAATTAGTAATGTGCATTCACATGCATCAGAAGTTTCATCCAAGTCCACTTACACTATATATCTGTTCCTGGGTCCTAGGCAGCAGGGAAGTAGACGGCGTGCTCAAACTGGAGGAGGCTTCCACACTTCCAGAGGCTGGATGCTGGGCTGGGTTTAACCCTTTAAGTGCCAGCCTACCTGGAGTTTTTGTCACACTCTGTTGCCAGACCATTTTGCACTATTTTGCGCTCCCCATGTTCAAATGTGATTTTTGAAGGGATTTCCAGGGATTTCCCAGGAAAATGATATATTGTTTTTTTCAGCAGAGTCTGGGCTTTAACATGAAATGTCTTGTTTGTCATTTGTTAGGTGTATTCTTAATATTTTTGGGTGAAATATGTGCAAAAAAAAAAAAAATTTTTACATATTGTAGTTTTTTTTGGAATAAAAAATGTAAGTTTGTCAATAAAATCTTATTGCGTGTGAAATCCCAATTTCTCCCGGTTACAGCGGTACCACATATGTATTGGTAGACACCCTTTCCTGCCCAGGAGACTCCCCCAAACTGAAACAGCGCTTTAGGAGATTTTCAGATAAAATACAACTATGCTATGCAATATGCGCACCTTGCGGTTTTTCCAGAAAAACAACCCTTTACATTTGAAATACCCCCAACAAACTATATATTCTCTGGAAGTACACACCTCAGGCTTTCTAGGCGTACCAGGCTTGTGGATGTGGCCATAGTTTTCTGGAAGTAATCCCTCAACGTAATCTTTGGTTGCAAAGAGTTTCCCTAAAAAAAGGATAAAAAAGCAGAATCAAAGCCACATTTTCCTAAAAAAACTATATACAAACAAGAAAAAACAAGTTTAATCTGAAAACGCAACATCCCCCGAACAGAACAACACCCAACATGCATAGGTTCTGTCAAGGGAAGAGTTGCCAAACACCCCAAAGTAAAGCATGCGCATAACGGTAATTTTACTTGAAAATTTCAGCTCTGCAGACAAAGTGCGCACCTTGCGATTTTTCAACCAAAACAACCCTTTACATTTGGAATATCCCCCATAAACCATATATTCCCTGAAAGTACACACGTTAAGCTTTTTAAGGGTACCCAGCTTGTTGTAGTGGGCTCATCTTTCTGGAATTAATTCCTCAAAGAATTCTTTGGTTGCGCAGGGTTTCCCTAAAAAATTTATAAAAAAGCTGAATAAAAAACACCTTTTCCTAAAATATAAATATGCAAACCAGAAAAAACAAGCTAAGTCTGAAAGCGCAAGGTCCCCCGAACAGAACAATACCCAACATGCAGAGGCACTATTAACCCTTTTAATTGCCAGCCTACTTGAGATTTTGTCACCCTCTGTTGACAGGCCATTTTCCCCATTTTGCGTCATGTTTTGCGACATGTTTTGCGCCATTTTTGCTGTAACTTTCAGAAAAATTATATATATATTTTTTGCAGCAGAGTTTAGACTTTAACATGAAATGTCTTGTTTGTAATTTTTTTTTTTTTTTTACAATATTATTAAGTGAAAAAATAAATAAATAAATAAATAAATTTCCTTTATTTTAAATAAAAAATGTATTTTATTAAGGAAAATCATATTGCATGTGAAAGCCCCATTTCTACCGATTAGAACGGTACCACATATTTATCGGTAGCCCCCCGTTCCTGCCCAGGAGACCCCCCTAACTGAAACAAGTATTTTATAACATTCACAAAAAAAATACAAAAACCATCCACACTACAAAGGGTTAAATCGGGAAAAAAAATGACATAGGGTCCCCCCTCCCAGGGGAGGGAGACCCCATTTTTTTTTTTATTTTTAAGGGTTAAAAACCCTTAAAAATCAAAAAAAAAAATTGACGTGGGGTCCCCCTTACCCAAAGTAACCAGCCCGGGACCAGCTATGGGGGCTTGTAGGCACAGAGTGGGGGGGCCAGCTTTTGTGGCCCCCCCACCCTGCAGCCTACGAGCCCACATAGCCCATGTGGGCCCGGGCTCTTCTGCCCCCCCCTGGCCTTTGGGGAGGCAGGTAATGGGGGTGCCGGGGGTTAATGGCAAGCCACCCGCTAGCGCAGGTGGCTTGCCATCCCCCCAGCCTTGTGAACTGGTATAGGGGTCATGGACCCCTTACCAGTTCACAAGGGGTTAAAAGTAAATAATGACACAGACACACATAAAGAAAAAAATATTTTATTAATTTTTATTTTTTTTTTACACTGTACTCACCTCCCATCCATCCTGGAGCACTCTGTCCCTCGGCGATCACTGGCTTCTGCTCACTTGCTAGAAGCCTTTTATAGCTGCTGGATGACAGATTACAAAGGGTTAATCAAAAAAAAAATGACATAGGGTCCCCCCTCCCAGGGGGGGCGGACCCCATTTTTTTTTTATTTTTAAGTGTTAAAAACCCTTAAAAATCAAAAAAAAAATGTACGTGGGGTCCCCCTTACCCACAGTAACCAGCCCGGGACCAGCTATGGGGGCTTGTAGGCACAGAGTGGGGGGGCCAGCTTTTGTGGCCCCCCCACCCTGCAGCCTACGAGCCCACATAGCCCATGTGGGCCCGGGCTCTTCTGCCCCCCCCTGGCCTTTGGGGAGGCAGGTAATGGGGGTGCCAGGGGTTAATGGCAAGCCACCCGCTAGCGCAGGTGGCTTGCCATCCCCCCAGCCTTGTGAACTGGTATAGGGGTCATGGACCCCTTACCAGTTCACAAGGGGTTAATAGTAAAAAAATGACACACACACAGAGAAAAAAAAATCTTTATTTTTCTTTTTTTACACCATACTCACCTCCGATCCGACGTCCCTCGCCGCTGTCCCGCGCCGATCACCTCACTGACAGATGCCGGTGGTGATCGGCGCAGGGCGGGTGACAGGTGAGGGGGCTCCGATCGGAGCCTCCCCACCTGACATCCGCCCTGCTCCGATCACCACCGGCATCTGACAGATGCCGGAGCTCGGAGGGGGTATAGGAGGAGCGGGATGACGTCATCCCGCTCCTCCCACAATGGGCGGGGCTAAGCGGCGGCGGCCATCGCCGCCATTACAAGAGGTGAGGACCCGGAAGAGGGTCCTCACCTGAAGACTGCACAGCCCAGGGGGGGGATCGGACCCCCCCCTGGTGAAGAGGAGACCCGGACAGAAGGCTCGGGCGCGGAGGTGAGTAAATGACAGTTTTATTTATTTTTTTTTTTACAGCGGCGATCAGCGCTGGAAACGGGGGGGGGGGGGTGGCTGGTTTCGGGCCCCCCCCTGAAGACGGAGGACGACGGGGGGGCGATCGGATGCCCCCCCAAGGAAGAGGGGACCCCAGGCTTCACAGGGATACCGGAGGTAAGTGATTTTTTTTTTCTATTTTTTAACTGTTTGGGGGAAATGCCAGGCACGTAGTTTCTACGTGCTTGGCACTTAACGGTAGGAGAAGCAACCACGTAGAAACTACGTGCTTGGCATTTAAAGGGTTAAAATTAAAAGGCACGTAAACACACAAAAATGCATTGCTGATCTGGATTACTACATATGCTAAACACGTGGCCAAGCAGGAATGCAAACTCCCCCAACGGTCCAACGGTCCAAGGTTCACTATGAATGTCAGTATCTCTTATATGTATGCCTCACCCTGTACATTGGTCACTAGAGATGAGCGAACTTTGAAAAATTCGATTCGACTGATTCTCTGAATTTTCCGATAAAAAACGTTTCGACTCAAATTTATTCGCGACGAATGGCTATTAAAAACAGCTGTTTCTTAGCCTCCTAGAGCCTCAATAGGGTTGTAAACCATTCTGCCTTGCTGTAACACGCATAGGATGCGTGCTGGGTTAGTGAAATAATACTGTAAAAAATATCACATGCAGATCAGAGGCATTGCTAATAGAATCGCAGAGCGGCACAATTGCAGAGAGTTGAAGTGGCATCACTATAAGGGGCCCCTATAGTGCCTGAAAAACACACCCTGGAGCTGGCAGCAGCAGGAGCCCAAAAATTAGCTGAATCACACCCTGGAGTTGCAAGCAGCAGCAGCAGGAGCCCAAATATTGCTTTAAAGAGACACTGGAGTTGGCAGCAGGAGGCCAAAAATTGGATGAATCACACCCTGGAGTTGCAAGCAGCAGCAGCAGCCCAAACATAGCTTGAAAGAGACACTGGAGTTGGCAGCAGGAGCCCAAAAATTGGCTGAATGACACCCTGGAGTTGCAAGCAGCAGCAGCAGGAGCCCAAACATAGCTTGAAAGAGACACTGGAGTTGGCAGCAGGAGCCCCAAAATTGGCTAAATCACACCCTGCAGTTGCAGGCAGCAGCAGCAGCCCAAACATAGCTTGAAAGAGACACTGGAGTTGGCAGCAGGAGCCCAAAAATTGGCTGAATGACACCCTGGAGTTGCAAGCAGCAGCAGGAGCCCAAACATAGCTTGAAAGAGACACTGGAGTTGGCAGCAGGAGACCAAAAATTGGCTAAATCACACCCTGCAGTTGCAGGCAGCAGCAGCAGCCCAAACATAGCTTGAAAGAGACACTGGAGTTGTTGGCAGCAGGAGCCCACAAATTGGCTGAATGACACCCTGGAGTTGCAAGCAGCAGCAGCAGCCCAAACATAGCTTGAAAGAGACACTGAAGTTGGCAGCAGGAGTCCAAAATTGGCTGAATGACACCCTGGAGTTGCAAGCAGCAGCAGAAGCCCAAACCTAGCTTGAAAGACACAATGGAGTTGGCAGCAGGAGCCCAAAAATTGGCTGAATGACACCCTGGAGTTGCAAGCAGCAGGAGCCCAAACATAGCTTGAAAGAGACACTGGAGTTGGCAGCAGGAGCCCAAAAAATGGCTGAATCACACCCTGGAGTTGCAAGCAGCAGCAGGAGCCCAAACATTACTTTAAAGAGACACTGAAGTTGGCTTCAGGAGCCCAAAAATTGGATGAATCACACCCTGGAGTTGCAAGTAGCAGCAGCAGGAGCCCAAACATAGCTTGAAAGAGACACTGGAGTTGGCAGCAGGAGCCCAAAAATTGGATGAATCACACCCTGGAGTTGCAAGCAGCAGCAGGAGCACAAACATTACTTTAAAGAGACACTGGAGTTGGCTGCAGGAGCCCAAAAATTGGATGACTCACACCCTAGAGTTGCAAGCAGCAGCAGCAGGAGCCCAAACATTGTGTGAAAGAGACACTGGAGTTGGCTGCAGGAGGCCAAAAATTGGATGAATCACACCCTGAAGTTGGCAGCAGCAGGAGCACAAACATTAGCTGGAAGGCACACTCTGGAGTTGGCAGCAGCAGAAGCAGGAGCCCAAACATTGCTTGAAAGACACCCTGGAGTTGGCAGCAGTAGCACCACGAGGCCAAAAATTGTCTGAAAGGCACACCCTGAAGTTGGCATCAGCAGGAGGTCAAAAATTGGCTGAAAGGCACACCCTGAAGTTGGCATCAGCAGGAGCCCAAAAATTGGCCTAAAGACATAAATATGTTTTGCACCATTTGGAAAGTATAAAACGTGGCACCAAACTGAATCTAGTTGCATGCATCAGCCATTGGTGGGTGGAAATCCTGGCTGATCCATCCCTGATTCATTTTGACAAAGGTGAGTCCCTCCACATTTTTAGTTGAAAGACAAGTTCTCCTCGCCGTAACTATGGCCCTCGCCGCACTAAACACCCGCTCAGATGGCACGCTACTGGTCGGGCAGGACAGCTTTTCCAGGGCAAACTCTGCTAGTTGCGGCCACAAGCCAAGTTTGGCTGCCCAGAAGCCCAGCGGATCCTCAAGGTGTGTTGGCATGGTCATGTCAAGGTATGACATGACCTGCTGGTTGAGGTCCTGCTCCAGGTCTTCCTGCTGCTCATGAGTAGCCTCACTATGCGGGTGTAGAAAGCTACTCATTAGCGACTGAAGACTGAGGCTGCTGCTGATGGAGCTGCTGCTCCTGCCAACCCCCCCAGCAGGCATGGCAGTGGAAGGTGAGCGCAGAGGTCCCCCCGAGTCAGACCTGCGAGAGTATGGACCATGGCGCAGATAGGCATCTGCCAACTGACTACGTAGAATGTCTTTGTAGTAGTTCAGTTTGTCCTCCCTCTCGGTGGGTTTAAAAAATGCCCCATTTTGTGCCGGAAGCGAGGGTCCAATAAGGTGGACAGCCAGAAATCATCCCAGCGACAAATGGAGGGACTCGGAGGGACTACCTGTCTCCATCTCCACTGCATACTGCCACGGTGTGTCCGGGTCCTCTGTCTCGCCTTCCTCACAACCCTCTCCTGTCCGCTGACTAGATAAACCAGCCATTTCGCCAAGCCTAAACCGTGCTTCACTGGACCACTCCTCCTCCTCTTCCTCCTCCAGTTCAGCTCCAACGGGGTTCATGTGGCCGTAAGATGTAGACGCCATGTCTCCAGTGTCCTGACCAGCCATGGTTTCCAACATGTGCTGTAGTACATGAAGCAGTGGAATCACGTCGTTCATCCCGTAATCCTGCCGACTGACAAATAAAGTGGCTTCCTCAAAGGGCCTGAGCAAACGGCAGGTGTCACGTATGAGCTGCCACTGGTTGACATTGAAGTTACACAGGGGAGTCCCCCTATCCGCTTGGATCATCAGGAAATCCGTGATGGCTTTTCTCTGTTCATATAATCGGTACAACATGTGGTCCAAGGGTGGAATTCCAACGGGTGGAAACATTGCAAATCAGACTATGTTGGGGGCTACCATTCTGACGCTGTAGCTCAAGTAGGGTGTGTTTGGCGTTGTATGAGTGGCTGAAGTGCATGCAAAGTTTCCTTGAAGTTGTTAGGATGTCTTGCAGATCGGGGGAACACTTCAGAAACCGCTTGACAACCAGATTGAAGACGTGAACCATGCAGGGCACATGGGTCAGGCTTCCTTGGTGCAGTGCAGACAAAATGTTCTTCCCATTTACACCCAAAGACGGGGGGGTCCCACACACCCACCCAACCCTGACACAGAAGCACCACTAAACAAAAATAGCTATAAAAAATTTGACAAAGTTTATTATTACATATAACTACATTGTATACTCAATACCATATGACAAGATTAAAAACATATTAAAAAACATGTAAGACAAACTATCAACGAGGAGGGGGCACACAAAAGAGGGGGAAGGGGGGGAGGACCAATTTGATCCAATGACAACGCTGATATAGATGCCTATCTAGTGACAAAAAACATATACCTAAACTATACTAGAAAAATGTGCATAATGTACAAAAAATTCATAAAGATGTGCAATTAGTGCTTAATATCAATTAATTATTCTAAATAGTGTCCTAATATAACTATAACCCTACCAATACCTTAGAGACAATAAAATGAGCATTCTAAAACACATCCTGCCTCACTACAGCTGATATGAGGACTCACCAGGTGGAAAAATGTGCCAGATAAAGAAATATGAATAAACCGCAAATCATGAATCAAGCAGGCTCAAATAAACAGACCCCCCCCTCCTTACCTGCCCACACTCCTCACCACCAACGCATTTCGTGACGTCACAGTGTCACTTTTTCAAAGTGTCGGTAACCATGATTCCCATTTTAAGTTTTCTTGGAGTAAGCCATGTTTGGATTTCGTGATGAATAAATTTAAGCAGTTCCTCCCCTGTGTGACTCCGTTCGCCAAGACAAACCATGTGAAGCACAGCGTGACACCTCCGTGCCCTGCACACATGGTAGACTGGAGGGGCACTGAGACTTGAGCCTACAGTGGAGGGTGAGGAGATGGCGGAGGATGAGGAGGCCGAGTCGCACGGTGTCACAGGCCCAACGGGCAGGGAGCGCGGAGGCCGAAGCGGCGTGACCTGTCCAAGTTGCTGCTGCTGCTACAAAGGGACCACATTCACCCAGTGGGCCGTAAACGATATGTACTGTGCCTGACCATAGTTACAGCTCCAGATGTCGGCGCTGCCATGCACTTTGCTACACACCGACAGGCTCAAGGACTGGCCCACCTTCTGTTCAACAAAAGTGTGCAGCGCTGGTACTGCCTTCGTGGCAAAGAAATGACGGCTTGGGACTCTCCACCTCGGCTCGGCACAAGCCATCAGTTTTCTGAAATGTGCAGAGTCCACCACCTGAAAAGGGAGCGACTGCAGCGCAAGCAACTTGGACAGGAGCACATTCAGCTTCTGCGCCGTAGGATGAGTAGGCGCATACTGCTGACTCTTGGACATGGCTTCGCTGATGGATTGCTGACGGGATGCATGACTTGGAGGAGGAGCAGGAGCATCAGGAGTGACAGAGGATGGGTATGATGCACAGCTGCCTTCGGCTGAGGTGCTGGAGCCTTGGCTGGCAGAAATTGGGAGCGGCGTGCCAATTGGGGAGGAAGCAGGCTGGACCACCTCTTCAGAACCTCAGTTCTCCCAGGCCGCTTTATGGTGATGCATCATATGTAGCCGCAGGGCCGTGGTGCCAACATTTGGGCCCTGGCCACGCTTGCCGACCCTGCCTACATATCTTGCATGTGGCCATGTTACCCTCCTGTGGATGCTTCAGGAAAAACTGCCACACTGCCGAGTAGCTACTTTTCCCACCAACAGGCCGCACTGATTCACTGCTACTGTCGCCAACTCCAGGAACCCCTGCTCCACTACCTCCTGATAAGGTAGCCTGCCATGCAGCAGGTGCTCTACTCTGGCCCCGTTTGGCTCCAGGATTTACAATTGTGCCCCCATGCTGACTGCCAACCATGCTGCTAACACCTTGCTGCCTCAGCTGCTGACTCCGGGGCAGCCTGTGCCCCTCTTCTCCTGATGATGACGATGAAGCCCCTTCAGCACCCGGCTCCCAAGTGCGATCGGCTTCTTCATCATCATCATCACCGAGTTGTGGCTGCACGTCACTGATGTTCTCGGTTTCCTCAACAGTGTCAGGCGCAGGAGCTGGAACGCTCGCAACACCCACGACACACTCCACATCACTATTTGTCTGCCTAGCTAAAGAAGCCACCTCCATTTTTGGCTGGGCAGTAGCTGCTGACTGTCCTCTATCTGATCATCCTCCTCACTAAAGAGTGGAGCTGAACCCAAAGCATAGGATACGTCGCTGGGGGAGGGAACGGCGTAGGACAGAGGCAATGGGAGGACAGGGACTGCTCTCAGGGCATGCCAACTCAGGGTTGTGTCAGAGGAACCTACCGACCCTAGACTGGGGGTGTCAGATGTAACTTGTGATGATGTAGATGAGCGCGTTAACCAATCTACCACGGCAGATGCGTTACTGGTGGAGACACGACCGCTAGCAGATACTGGCAGATCAGGTCTCTCACCGTGACTCCTGCTGCCACTCGCCCCTAGTCTGCTGCGAGCTCTGCCTGCTGAATCTTGGCCTCTGCCACTCCTCTTTGAACATCCTGGCACTTGTCTGCCTGACATTTTTATGTATTTGAAATGCGCAATAGGTACTTTAAAAAATGTGTTTACTTGGCAATATGGGATACCCTGTGGCCTGGTGTTTTGACAGCAGGACAAAAACCAATTCAAAATGCAATAGCTTAATAAAGCTGAGGCTGA
This sequence comes from Gastrophryne carolinensis, assembly GCA_027917425.1. Classification (NCBI taxonomy): domain Eukaryota; kingdom Metazoa; phylum Chordata; class Amphibia; order Anura; family Microhylidae; genus Gastrophryne; species Gastrophryne carolinensis. Next base: position 116,215,262 of record CM051243.1, read on the forward strand.
ACAAGCTTATTTAGTATAACAGATAGGGTGCTACGTGCAGGTTTGGGATACCCTGCGGCCTGGTGTTTTGTTGACAGCAGGACAAAAACCAATTCAAAATGCAATAGCTTGATTAAGCTGAGGATGAACAACGCTTATTTAGTATAACAGATAGGGTGCTACGTGCAGGTTTGGGATACCCTGCGGCCTAGTGTTTTGGCAGCAGACCAAAAACCAATTCAAAATGCAATCGCTTGATGAAGCTGAGCATGAACAACGCTTATTTAGTATAACAGATAGGGTGCTACGTGCAGGTTTGGGATACCCTACGGCCTAGTGTTTTGGCAGCAGACCAAAAACCAATTCAAAATGCAATAGCTTGATGAAGCTGAGGATGAACAACACTTATTTAGTATAACAGATAGGGAGACGTGCTGGTTTGGGATGCCCATGTGGGCTGGTGTATTTAAACCAGACAAAAACCAATTCAAAATGCAATAGCTGAATTAAAATGAGGCTGAACAACGCTTATTTAGTATAACAGATAGGGTGCTATCTGCAGGTTTGGGATACCCTGCAGCCTGGTGTTTTTTTGACAGCAGGACAAAAAACAATTCAAAATGCAATAGCTTGATTAAGCTGAGGATGAACAACACTTATTTAGTATAAGAGATAGGGTGCTACGTGCAGGTTTGGGATACCCTGCGGCCTAGTGTTTTGGCAGCAGACCAAAAACCAATTCAAAATGTAATAGCTTGATTATGCTGAGGATGAACAACGCTTATTTAGTATAACAGATAGGGTGCTACTTGCAGGCTTGGGATACCCTGCGGCCTGGTGTTTTTTTGACAGCAGGACAAAAAACAATTCAAAATGCAATAGCTTGATTAAGCTGAGGATGAACAACGCTTATTTAGTATAACAGATAGGGTGCTACGTGCAGGTTTGGGATGCCCTGCGGCCAAGTGTTTTGGCAGCAGACCAAAAACCAATTTAAAATGCAATGGCTTGATTAAGCTGAGGATGAACAACGCTTATTTAGTATAACAGATAGGGTGCTACGTGCAGGTTTGGGATAACCTGTGGCCTAGTGTTTTGGCAGCAGACCAAAAACCAATTTAAAATGCAATGGCTTGATTAAGCTGAGGATGAACAACGCTTATTTAGTATAACAGATAGGGTGACATGTGCTGGTTTGGGATGCCCATGTGGGCTGGTGTATTTAAACCAGAAAAAAAATAATTCAAAATGCAATAGCTGAATTAAAATGAGGCTGAACAACGCTTATTTAGTATAACAGATAGGGTGCTACCTGCAGGTTTGGGATACCCTGCGGCCTAGTGTTTTGGCAGCAGACCAAAAACCAATTAAAAAAGCAATGGCTTGATTAAGCTGAGGATTAACAACGCTTAATTAGTATAACAGATAGGGTGCTACGTGCAGGTTTGGGATACCCTGCGGCCTAGTGTTTTGGCAGCAGACTAAAAACCAATTCAAAATGCAATAGCTTGATGAAGCTGAGGATGAACAACGCTTATTTAGTATAACAGATAGGGTGCTACGTGCAGGTTTGGGATACCCTGTGGCCTAGTGTTTTGGCAGCAGACCAAAAACCAATTCAAAATGCAATGGCTTGATTAAGCTGAGGATGAACAACGCTTATTTAGTATAACAGATAGGGTGCTACGTGCAGGTTTGGGATACCCTGCGGTCAAGTGTTTTGGCAGCAGACCAAAAACCAATTCAAAATGCAATAGCTTGATTAAGCTGAGGATGAACAACGCTTATTTAGTATAACAGATAGGGTGCTACGTGCAGGTTTGGGATACCCTGCGGCCTAGTGTTTTGGCAGCAGACCAAAAACCAATTCAAAATGCAATAGCTTGATTAAGCTGGGGATGAACAACGCTTATTTAGTATAACAGATAGGGTGCTACGTGCAGGTTTGGGATACCCTGCGGCCTAGTGTTTTGGCAGCAGACCAAAAACCAATTCAAAATGCAATAGCTTGATTAAGCTGAGGATGAACAACGCTTATTTAGTATAACAGATAGGGTGCTACGTGCAGGTTTGGGATACCCTGCTGCCTAGTGTTTTGGCAGCAGACCAAAAACCAATTCAAAATGCAATAGCTTGATTAAGCTGAGGATGAACAACGCTTATTTAGTATAACAGATAGGGTGCTATGTGCAGGTTTGGGATACCCTGCGGCCTAGTGTTTTGGCAGCAGACCAAAAACCAATTCAAAATGCAATCGCTTGATTAAGCTGGGGACGAACAACGCTTATTTAGTATAACAGATAGGGTGCTACGTGCAGGTTTGGGATACCCTGCGGCCTAGTGTTTTGGCAGCAGACCAAAAACCAATTCAAAATGCAATAGCTTGATTAAGCTGGGGATGAACAACGCTTATTTAGTATAACAGATAGGGTGCTACGTGCAGGTTTGGGATACCCTGCGGCCTAGTGTTTTGGCAGCAGACCAAAAACCAATTCAAAATGCAATGGCTTGATTAAGCTGAGGATGAACAACGCTTATTTAGTATAACAGATAGGGTGCTACGTGCAGGTTTGGGATACCCTGCTGCCTAGTGTTTTGGCAGCAGACCAAAAACCAATTCAAAATGCAATAGCTTGATTAAGCTGAGGATGAACAACGCTTATTTAGTATAACAGATAGGGTGACATGTGCTGGTTTGGGATGCCCATGTGGGCTGGTGTATTTAAACCAGACAAAAACCAATTCAAAATGCAATATCTTTATGAGAAATAGCCTTTAAAAGCTGCTTTAGTGTAACGGATAGGGTCAAATGTGCTGAAATAGTATACCCATGTGGCCTGGGGTTTTTACAGCAGACGCAAAAAAATTTAAACTAGAAATGCTTGTGTGTAACAGATAGGGTTAAATATGCCACTGCCAACATGGCATGCATAGTGGCAAGGAATTTTTACAGCACAAACAAAAGCAATTTAAAACTGATCTGGCAAATGAAGTGAAATGAAAATAAAAAAAAAAAGCTTTCCCTGTCAATTTCTCTGCTGTCCCTGCCTCGATCTTTTCCGATTTTTCCTATCTTTCCCTGGTTCTGTCTGGCACTCTATGGGTCTCCCTGACTCTCTCTTAGTCTCTCCCTGTCTCTAAACAGCTTCGTTGTGGCCGCAATACAAGGCTGAAATGCTCCCCAGCAAGATGGCCGCCATTTATATAGCGCTGTGACGTCACCGGGGCTCCTGGCTGCTGATAGGCTGCATGTGACCTTCCCATGATAACTTGCCCCAGGGGATATGTCCAGACATGTCCATCCACCATTTTACAATGCCTGCAATTGAAGTAAATGGAGTTTAAAGGAAAACTTCGATCGATCGGATTGCGGGGAAATTCGGATTCGTTCAGAATCGAATATTTCCTGAAATCTGGAAAGAATTCGGGTTCGTCCGGATCGATTCGCTCATCCCTATTGGTCACCTTAAATACTACAAAGGCTTATGAGGCTTATCACATTCCAAATGGGCCATTAGGGGCCCACACTCAGCTTGCAAATAGCATTTGGCTTCAGAGTATGCTGGTGGGCATTCTTCCTATGTAGACCTTTCCCTGACCCCAGATCAAGTTTGTAAGTCTAAAGCACAGCTACAACCCAAGTGGTATAAAGACAAAAAAGTAAGTGTTGTCTATGATTGACTTTATTCACATAACAGGCAGTGCTTTGCTAAGATAAAGAGTTTAATGGTGACCATAAATACTGTCCAACGTCGTGTATGGGCTGCCAACCTTTAAAATGAACATTCCTCAGACATTTAACACCCAGCTAAAACAGTAAACTCCCCTCCAAGCCAAACCCTAGGGGCATGTGTTCATAACTGCCTGTGAGCCTCATTTCACACGTTTACATTTCACCTTCAAACAAACATTACTAACCTGCAGGAATGGTATGGATGTCCGTGTCCCGTATGCCGGAGAGGCCCTTTAATGCGACGGGGTGGATTAATGCCAGCACCATCTCCTCAGCTCGTGTATACTGTAATTTGGTGGGGAAGCCTCCACCAGTTTGTAAGCTGAAAAATAGAGGTTTACAAATTTAGGGCATTGTGGTCAACACAACAAGCAGCAAAATGCCCAACTCAAATATGTACCTGTGATTGTGCTGTTTATTCTGTTTCTTCCGTGCTGCATACTTCAGGTCAGATATTTTGCGCTGTATCTGCTCCACATCTTTAAGCTCCTCCCCCGCTGCATTGACCTGTCTGGTGAGCTCCTCCAAGATTTGGGTCTTTCTCATTTTGCTTGTAGATTTAGAATATCGCCCATATAGCTCGTCATAATGGAGTGTGAGGCCACTTGCCAATGCAAAAGTTTGGGCCTCCCCAAACCTGCCACTCAACTGGCCTCGACGCAATGTTCGGCCTATTGCTTGCTCTTCTGGCTCATCTATGTTTGTTGGCAATTCGGGGGACATTCTGGGCTGGCTCTGTGGTGATGAAATGTGCGACACGTGGCTTGATAACAACTGGACTGGACTTGCAATCGGACTGGGGGTCCTTGCCTGGGTGGCCACCGAACTTCCAGGCATGGATGTGGCATATGTATCGTGTGGCCGAGGAGGAGAGGGTGTGCTTGGGGGTGTGGGGCTTCAGGCCCTGTGGCTCTTACTGGCCTTTGAAGTGGTGCTACTTTGGCCATGTGATGTTCTGCCCCGTGGAGCAGGAAAGGCAGTGCTGGCTGGGCTTGGGCTTCTGGCACGCTGGCTCTTACTGGCCTTGCCACTTGTGCTACTTTGGCCATGTGATGTTCTGCCACGTGGAGCAGTCGAGGCAGTGCTGGCTGGGCTGGGGCATTGGGCAAGCTGGCTCTTACTGGTCTTGCAACTGGTGCTACTTTGGCCATGTGATGTTCTGCCACGTGGAGCAGGGGGGCAGTGCTGGATGGGCTTGGGCTTCTGGCACGCTGGCTCTTACTGGCCTTGCCACTGGTGCTCCATTTATGATGGGATGTGCTAGGGCGGGGAGGAGGAGAGGGTGTTCTTGTTGGGCTGGGGCTTCTGGCATGCTGGCTCTTACTGGCCTTGCCACTGGTGCTCCGTTTATGATGGGATGTGGTAGGGCAGGGAGGAGGAGAGGGTGTTCTTGTTGGGCTGGGGCTTCTCACCCTCTGCTTCTTAGTGGCCTTGTATGCCGTCGTACCTGCCTGCTTGGATGTTGGTGCCTTCTTCTTTGCTGCTCCATCCTTGGCTTTGGTGGTTGGTTTAGCTGTTGCAGCCTTGGTGGCCAATGTCGCCTTGTGTTGCCCACTTTGGCTGTGTGTTTCACGCACCTTGGGAGTAGCTTGGTGTGATCGATTGGTCGGACATGAGGAAGAAGGCTCCTCATGCCGCTGGGCCCTTTTGCTGGTGGCCTCCTTGGCTGGTGTGGCCTTAGCGCTGAGTTTTTTCGGTGCCATGCTGACAATGTCAAAGAGAATGAGCTGTGTGGCCAGGACCCTTTAACCCTTTCGCTGCCAGCCTACCTGCGGCAGGGCCGGATTAACGTAGGGGCAGATGGAGCTGCCGCTCCAGGCCCCTACGTTAAGACAAGCCCAGCAGCCTGCAAACGCGGCCCGCATAGGCCGTGCCCACCTGGTCTGCCAGTCACTGTTCCCTTCCCTTCCCTGGCCGACACACACACACTTTGCGGGTGTTGCGCGCTGCTCAGTGGGCGGCGTCCATTGCTTTCAATGGATGCTGGCCATCTGGGGCACGCCCACCGGCCAGCGGCCCAGCGCGCAACAGCCGGCATTAAATCAATTTTGAAGATGAGACCTGAAATGAGAGGAAGTCACGCGGCATTAGGAGGGGGGCGATGGCGGTACCTGTCAAGGCCGCAGGCAGGGGTGAGTGACTGTATGCGTGTCATCGGGGGCAGTACTGTTGGATGGTGCCTCCCCAGCTGTAGAATGGGAACACCCCCCCTGCGGATAATGGCAGCGTCCGGGGGCGTTCCCTTCTCTGCATCGCTGAAGACGACAAGTGAAGATGGCGGACGTATGGCCCTGAGGAGGTGAGCGGCGGGAGATCAGCGGCATCGGGCTCCAGAGGGACCGGGAGGAGGGTATGCAGGAGTGAGAGACAGCCGGCGATTGGGAGGGTGCGCCCTATATTGAGAGTGAGACCAGTGTGCTGGCCTGACGTTGAGTGGGGGGGGGGGTTGGTTGTTGCTCTCATTTTTTGTGTGTGTCTTTTTCTGTGTGTGTCTCTTTCTCAATTTCTGAGGGATGCCCCTGCTTTGTCTGTACTGAGGGATGCCCCCGCTTTGCCTGTACTGAGGGATGCCCCCGCTTTGTCTGTACTGAGGGATGCCCCCGCTGTGTCTGTACTGAGGGATGCCCCCGCTGTGTCTGTACTGAGGGATGCCCCCGCTGTGTCTGTACTGAGGGATGCCCCCGCTGTGCCTGTACTGAGGGATGCCCCCGCTGTGTCTGTACTGAGGGATGCCCCCGCTGTGCCTGTACTGAGGGATGCCCCCGCTTTGCCTGTACTGAGGGATGCCCCCGCTTTGCCTGTACTAAGGGATGCCCCCGCTTTGCCTGTACTGAGGGATGCCCCCGCTGTGTCTGTACTGAGGGATGCCCCCGCTGTGTCTGTACTGAGGGCTGCCCCCGCTGTGTCTGTACTGAGGGCTGCCCCCGCTGTGTCTGTACTGAGGGTTGCCCCCGCTGTGTCTGTACTGAGGGCTGCCCCCGCTGTGTCTGTACTGAGGGATGCCCCCGCTGTGTCTGTACTGAGGGCTGCCCCCGCTGTGTCTGTACTGAGGGCTGCCCCCGCTGTGTCTGTACTGAGGGTTGCCCCCGCTGTGTCTGTACTGAGGGCTGCCCCCGCTGTGTCTGTACTGAGGGTTGCCCCCGCTGTGTCTGTACTGAGGGATAGCGAACCCTCTACAACACCTCTTTGACACTCTGGGCCCCCCCAAAAGAGAGTTGGTTCTTTTTTTTTTTTTTTTTAGCTAAAGAACAAACTCTATGAAGATATGCACATTTTTCATACACTAACATGTATTCAGCTATCCTGGTAATTTAATGTACATTAGACATGTGACAAATGCACTTTGTCTTAAACAAAATTGCTTTGTGTTGCGTTTTCATTTTATATACTTCGATAAATAGGCCCGTCAAAATCTACAGCACCAGGCCCGGGATGCTCTTAATCCGGCCCTGACCTGCGGCATTTGTGACTCTGTGTTGCCAGACCCTTTTCTGCCATTTTGCACTGAACATGTTCAACTGTAATTTTTGAATGGATTTCCAAGAATTTCCTAGGAAAATTATATATTGTTTTTTTCAGCACCGTCTGGGCTTTAATATGACATGTCTTGTTTTTAAGTTTGTTAGTGTTTTTTTGTTATTTTTGTGGATAAGTCGTTAAAAAATAATACAAAACAATTTTTAACATTTTGTAGTGTTTTTTTTCTCAGTAAAACATGCAAGTTTACCAGAAAATGTGTGTAAAAGCCCTATTCCTCCCAATTACAACAGTACCACATATGTATTGATAGACACCCTTTCCTGACCAGGAGACCCCCCAAACTGAAAAGAGTGCTTGAAGGAATTTTCAACGAAAAAACAACTATTCAGCACTCCTTGCAGTTTTTCCACAAAAACACCCCTTTAGATCTGAAACACCCCCCCAATACCATATATATATACTGAAAGTACACACCTTAAGCTTTCTAGGCGTACCAGGTTTGGTGTTGTGGCCACAGGTTCCAGGTGGAATCCATTGACAAAAGCAGGCTTTTCACAGGGTTTCTTGACGACAATAGTAAAAAAACAGAATCAAACCTACATTGTTTTTTTTTTTAAAAACTTTAATATTAAAAAAACACACCAAATTGGAAACAGCAAGGTCTCCCGAACAGAACAATACCCAACATGCATAGCTACCTGCAAGGGTAGAGTTACCAATCACCCCAAAGTTAAGCATATGCATGAAGGGCATTTCACTTGAAAATTCCTACTCTGCAGACACCATGCACACCCTACGCTTTTTCAACAAAAACAACACTTTTCAATTCAAATACCCCCCACAAACCATAAATTCTCTGAAAGTACACCCCTTAGGCATTCTAGGCGTACCAAGCTTATTGCCGTGGGTGCAGCTTTCGGGGCGCAAACCTTCAAGGAATGACCTGGTTGCACTGGATTTTGCTAAAAAAAAAAAAAGTTAAAATGCTAAATCAAACCCACATTTTCCTAAAAAAAAATAGGCCAATCAAAAAAATACACACCAAATTAAAAACGACAAGGTCTCCCGAACAGAACAATACCTAACATGCATATCTACCTGCAAGGGTAGGGTTACCAATCACCCCAAAGTTAAGCATATGCATGAAGGGCATTTCACTTGAAAATTCCTACTCTGCAGACAACATGCACACCCTACGCTTTTTCAACCAAATCAACACTTTTTAATTCAAATACCCCCCCACAAACCATATATTCTCTGAAAGTACACCCCTAGGCATTCTAAGCGTACCAGGCTTGTTGCCGTGGGTGCAGCTTTCGGGGCGCAAACCTTCAAGGAATGGCCTGGTTGCACTGGATTTTGCTAAAAAAAAAAAAGTTAAAATACTAAATCAAACCCACATTTTCCTAAAAAAAATAGGCCAATCAAAAAAATACACACCAAATTAAAAACGACAAGGTCCCCCAAACATAAAAATATTCAACATGCATAGCCACCTGCAAGGGTAGGGTTACCAATCACCCCAAAGTTAAGCATACGCATGAAGGGCATTTCACTTTAAAATTCTGCAGACAACATGCACACCCTACGCTTCTTCAACCAAAACAACACTTTTCAATTCAAATACCCCCCACAAACCATATATTCTCTGAAAGTACACCTTAGGTATTCTAGGCGTACCAGGCTTGCTGCCGTGGGTGCAGCTTTCGGGGCGCAAACCTTCAAGGAATTACCTGGTTGCAACGGATTTTGCTAAAAAATAGTTAAAATGCTGAATCAAACCCACATTTTCTTAAAAAAAATAGGCCAATCATAAAAATACACACCAAATTGAAAACGACAATGTCCCCCGAATAGAACAATACCCAACATGCATAGCTACCTGCAAGGGTACGGTTACCAATCACCCAAAACTAACATATGCGCTATGGAAAAATAACAAAACAACCCTTTACATTTCTTACCTGCACTAAGAGGTGCAATTAGGGTTAGAATGGTGAGGTGTAATTAGGATATTGTAGCTGTGGCATCAGATTATAAGATCAGCGATCAATGACCAAAATCAGGAATCAAGAAACTGAAAAGGGGCCCATTTTTTAATCATCACTTGCCAAAAGTATCCAGCTGCTTCTGCTCCTGCTCCAGCACTTCCCATCGGATTAGCAACAGCTCCAAAGAAACTAAAGGAAAATAAAATATAATGACAACACAAAATACCTGTGCCAGCACACAGGAAACATAATTTAACTAAAAGGGGCCCACCTACAGACTAAAACAAAAAATGCAGAAGAAAAAAATGCATTGCTCAATAATCTAATTAATTATTAAACCGAGTTGGCTGGGACAGGCCACGCTTCCTGCAAACCCTACAAGCTTTCTGGGGATACCTCTTTCTACCACTATCGGGAAGCAACTTTATAAAGTGCTTCCCAATCAACCTGATCTGATTATCGTTAGTAGCCATACTTGGTTCCTTCTCAGTATCCCTAAACAACAAAGCAGGGAGTAACTGCTGCTGGTACTTAATGTAAGATAAATTGGAGCCTGGCACTGCTGCCTTGAAGGCAACTAAGCTGTTGTAAGTTGCCATTTGGACCAAATGGATAGCAACTTTAGTGTACCAAACTCTAGTTTTTCGTGTGGCATTGTAATAAGTTAATATTTGGTTCGTTTTATCAACGCCACCCATGAATTTATTATAATCTTTTATGCAACGTGGCTTTTGGGAAGGGGCTCGGGGACCATGTTGCCGTACATTCACAACTAACTCATCGTGGAGTGTTGTCAGTAGGAATACATTTTTTTTGCCCATGTTTTTATGGCCAGGACCTCATCGCTTCTTAGAGCGGAAGACTCCCCACTTTTTAGTTTTTCTCAAGTAGTGACCTGGGCAATCCTTTTCGATTAGGGTTGATGGTGCCGCAGGCCAGGGTATCCAACGAATAAAGGGCGCGAAATAAGGGGATGCTGGTATAGAAGTTGTCCACATATAAGTGGCAACCTGTACCCAACAGTGGAGTCATGAGTTCCCAAACGATCTTTCCACTTATTGACAAATCAAGGGGACAACCAGGGGGGTCCAGATGTGTGTCCCTTCCTTCATAGATTCAAAAATATTTGATGTACCCGATCACACTATCACATAATTGGTAAAATTTTATCCCATAGCGGGCACGCTTGCTAGGGATATATTGTCGAAAAACAATGCGCCCTTTGAAAAGCAGTAGTGACTCGTCAATACATAATTTTTGGCCGGGGGTGTACACTACCGCGAAGCGATCTGACAGGCTGTTGAGCAGGGGCTGTAATTTATGAAGCTTGTCGTGACCGGGCTCACCATGGGGAATAGAAGTGGAATTGTCGTTAAAATGCAGAAACCGCAGTAAAATTTGGTAGCGGTTTCTGGACATTATGGCCGGAAATAATGGAGTTGCCAATATGGATTGGGTATGCCAGTAGGAGGAAATACTAATTTTTAGGATACCCATTGTTAGAGTGAGCCCCCAAAATGTCTTTATCTCACTCAAATTTGTGGGATGCCATGCCTGAGCTCGGGCGTGCCTCTGCTGGGGGTTTTGCGCTAAGACCTGCTCGGCATAGAGATTTGTAAAGACCATATCCAGTAGAATGGCTTCTGTGAGAAACAATTTGAAAAAGTCAATGACACCAAAATTTGTGGTGTCTACATTGACCCTGGGGACCGAATCAAAAGGGGGAATTTCGGGGGAAATATTATTAGGAGGCCTCCACGCAGATGCTCCCTCACCAGCTGCAGCACTCGGTGCCTCATCCTGCACTACACTCGCCTGTAGCGTGGCCTCACTTTGTGCGGCACTATCCCTTCTGCTGTGGCTACTACTACTGGTAGCACTGCGCGGCTGTGTTTCCTCAGTAGAGGATACACTGTCTGATGGGAAGTACTCAGACCCTGACTCACTTAAATCTTCAGAGTCAGACGCCATCAGGTAAGCCGCAGCTTCCTGTGCAGAGTACCACCTACCAGCCATACCCAAATGTGAAAAAAAATCTAAAAAAAAATTAAACTAAAGGGTCTTCCCGAACTAAAGGCTAAAACTAAAGGCAAATTACAAAAAATACAATTTCACAGTAAACAATAAAACAAAGCAAATAAACAGTCAAAAATAGAAATAAAAGTGTATAGCTACAACCCGATGAGAAGTGGTGGAGTCAGGAGCAGCAGGTCACGGGATCCCAGCGCACTTAGACCATCCCTGGAGCAGCAGATCCGGCAGATGAAGAAGGTCTTCCTGGGGCAGCAGAAATAGGGTCCTAAAAGCTAGGGGGGGTTTAGTCCTAAAAGAGTAGGGGAGGCTAGGGCCCTAAAAGGAGGGGGAGGCTAGGGTCCCAAAAGGAGGGGGAGGCTAGGGTCCCAAAAGGAGGGGGAGGCTAGGGTCCCAAAAGGAGGGGGAGGCTAGGGTCCCAAAAGTAGAGGGAAGCTAGGGTCCCAAAAGGAGGGAGAGGCTAGCGTCCCAAAAGTAGGGGGAGGCTAGAGTCCCAAAAAGAGGGGGAGGCTAGGGTCCCAAAAGGAGGAAGAGGCTAGGGTCCCAAAGCACGAGGGCTAAGGTCCCTAAAGAGCAAGTGAAAGGTCCAAACAAAGGCAGTAGTGATCTTCGGGGAAAACCAAATCTCAGCGAACCACCTAAGGGAAAGAGTTAAGATTAGGAAGAGTGGGTGAACCCCCCCCCCCGAATGCCTGATAATAACTACCTGATCCCCCAATCTAACGACGCATGCATGGGCAACAGCCGCACTATGCTATACCTAGAGCGGTGGTAAGGTAAGTTTTACTGGCAATCGAGGGGATTCACTCTACTAGTGACTCCCCTGGAGATGAGCGAACTTCTTAAAAATTCGATTCGGGCGATTTGCCGAATTTCTCCAAGGGTTCGTCCGAATCAAACTTTTAAAAGTCGCTCATCTCTGCCGGCATGTAGGTAAGTGTTTGCTACATACCGGCATGGTGGGAGCGGGGGAGGCCGGCTGAGCAGGTGGCATGGCTCACTCACCTGGTCCTCGCAGTGCTGCTGTCCTCCCTTCTCCTGCCTTCATGTGTCACAGCGCCGGGAGCTGGAGGAGACATGGCTGCAGTACAGTACAGGCGCAGCACTACTAGCAGACACGCAGTGACAGCCGCGGTATACAACGAGTCCCCTGTCCCCAGCGGAAGCCGGCTACACTGTCAGCGGTATTCCGCCGGGGACAGGGGACTCGTTGTATACCGCGGCTGTCACTGTGTGTCTGCAAGTAGTGCCGCGCCTGTACTGTACTGCAGCCATGTCTCCTCCAGCTCCCGGCTCCGTGACACATGAAGGCAGAAGAAGGGAGGACAGCAGCACCGCGAGGACCGGGTGAGTGAGCCATGCCACCTGCTCAGCTGGCCTCCCCCGCTCCCACCATGCCGATATGTAGGTAAGTGTGTGCTACATGCCGGCATAGTGGGAGCGGGGGGAAGCCGGCTGCGCTGTCAGCGGGCGGCAGAAGCCGGCTTGCACAGCTGACAGTGCAGCCGGCCTCCCCCCGCTCCCACTGTGCCGCATTTTTTTTTTTTTTTTTAATTTCAGGGAAAAATTTTCGTGCTGATCCTTGGTGGCAGCGGCCACCAAGTGAACTATAGGTCCCAGCATGCCTACGGCCACCCACCCAGCCAATAAAAGACCCAACCCTCACAGTGATGACACCCAGCACCCCCACACACCTTTGATCAGCAAAAAAAAAATTAAAAGAAAATATAGAAAATATATCAGCACAAAAAAAAAAAAAATTGCTGCCGGCACTATGTTTTTGGCAAGGGAACTACATGTCCCAGCATGCCTACGGCCACCCACCCAGGCAAAGTCACTCCCTCACACAAGTGTGAACCCCCCTGGCACCCCAACCTTCAACCGATCACAATAAAAAAACCCTATAAAAGTGTTACAATGGCGGCGGCAGTCGGCACCTGGTGCACTAATGATCCCAGCGATCCTACGGCCACCCACCTGGGCACTCACCCACCCACACATCAGAAATCATCCCCACACACCCCCAGCAACCCCCACACACCTCAGATCAGCAAAAAAATTAAAAGAAAATGAGGATCAGCATAAAAAAAAAAAGTTGCTGCCGGCACTATGTTTTTGGCAAGGGAACTACATGTCCCAGCATGCCTACGGCCACCCACCCAGGCAAAGTCACTCCCCCACACAAGTGAACCCCCCTGGCACCCCAACCTTCAACCGATCACAATAAAAAAAAAACCCTAGAAAAGGGTTACAATGGCGGCGGCAGTCGGCACCTAGTGCAGTAATGATCCCAGCGATCCTACGGCCACCCACCCGGGCACTCACCCACACATCATAAATCATCCCCACACACCCCCAGCAACCCCCACACACCTCAGATCAGCAAAAAATAAAAGAAAATAAGGATCAGCACAAAAAAAAAAAAAAGTTGCTACTTGCACTATGTTTTTGGCAAGGGAACTACATGTCCCAGCATGCCTACGGCCACCCACCCGGGCAAAGTCACTCCCCCCCACAAGTGAACCCCCCTGGCACCCCAACCTTCAACCGATCACAATACAAAAAACCCTAGAAAAGGGTTACAATGGCGGCGGCGGCGGCGGCAGCAGTGCACCTGGTGCACTAATGATCCCAGCGATCCTACGGCCACCCACCCGGGCACTCACCCACCCACAAATGTCATCCCACTCACCCCCACGCACCTTAGAAGTGACAATCAAGAGAAGGAGCTGGAGATCGCTGGCTGCTTTTATAGTGGAGGCGCCGGCTAATGACAGCAGCCGTGCGCCCCACTTCCGATTGGTCTCGGGGTGATCAGGTGACAGGCGTGAGGCCAGAGTCACCTCCAGATGACCCCCCGAGGACCCTTCTGGAACGCCGAGCCGTAATCCCTACTGCATGTGGCCACTGATTGACAGGAGGTGAGTGAATGTCAAGCCCGTAACACCTATGTGCTTGGCACTTAACGCCCAGCCAAGCCAGCACGTAGGTGTTACGGGCTTGGCAACAAAAGGGTTAAATCCTAATGACTGGGTATGACGCTTACGCATTCGCGTACACGTGCGTTTGCCGTTCATCAGACCATGCGGAACCCGGAAACCGCTGGGGCATTACTTATCTGCTGCGGACAAGAAGAAAGATGGCGCCCACGATCTTCACCCACCAACAACAGGAGCTGATTATGCTCGTAAGTGTATTGTAAGGACTTTGATTTGCCATCTAAATGCATGCCTAGGCCTTAAGGAAGCGCAGGAAGAAACAGTTTTCCAAACTTAGTTAAACTCCGTGCCAAACAAAAGTTAGTGTGCACATGTGCGAACCAACTCACTTGCATCTAGAAGGATAGTTTGAGGCTAGAAATGTTTTTGGGAAGGTCATTTAGTCAACTGATTGAATTGTGACAGATATTTGTATGCTGTTTGATCTAACAACTATTTGTATTTTATGTTTTTTAGACGATGCCTCAGCGCAGGTATGACAACCTGCCCAGCGCATTCGAGAAGAGGAACATCGCTGGAGTGACTCCACATGCCCCGGGTGCGGCGATTTTTTGGGCTCCATTTACCAAGTAAGTACATAGTGATTGCAACGCTAGATGTAACTAATACAGAAGTTAGGCCTTTATTTATAAATGCTTTTCTTTTCTAGCGCTGGAAATGGAGTACCGAATCCGATGCACCCGGAGGAGCACAGGCCAACCAGTGCTGCATGAATCTGCAGCAGAAAGTGAAGGTGGTGGATCTCCAGGGCGATGTTCCTACCCCTGTAGCGGCCTCAGACCAGCCCCTGGACCTATCCACAGAGGAGGGGCGGCACAGCGTGGGAAGGGAGTCATACCAAGCGATGGAGCCATTAGCCTCTGGTATGTGACTCTTAATGTAACCACACACACATACATGCTATTAAAAGCAAAGTGGATTCTCTTAATCTCTTTTTCTAGATGATTCTGTAGCGGGTGAACGATCTGGAGCAGGGACTGCAGCAGATCAGGCCCAGGAGGCACATGGAGAAGGTGGGTGATGTCACACACACATTCAAATTGTCATTTGCTTACTGTTGACTCAGACATTAAAAGTGACCCTATTTGACATGTCTCTACAACCTCAACTTCTCAGCAGTGGCAGGTCCCAGAACGGAGGGTGGTCCCCGAAGCAGAGCTCAGCCACCAACAAAGTAAGTTGTAATGTAATTATTTAGAGTATGTGTGAATTGACATGATCACCAAGATACCTAAAGCCATAGTCAATGGCATTAGCATAATGACATATGGCTTCTTCCTTTTATTAATTCATTAGCATAATGACATATGGCCTCTTCCTTTTATTAATTCATTAGCATAATGACATATGGCCTCTTCCTTTCTTAATTCCTTAGCATAATGACATATGACATATGAGTTAGCTTGCAACCTAATAAACATTCCATCCACAGCTGTTAAACATGTATTTGCCCACAAATAATGTATTTTTCTTTTTTATACAGGGACCACACCTGCCAGAGTGGCACAAATGAGTGGCAGGGTCCTTGAGTTAGTGGCCGAGATGCAGGAGCTGCGCGACACGTTGGGGACCACAGATGAAGAAGAATAATGTTCTGGGTCCTGCCATTGCATTGTATATATTTTCTAAAATTTGTTCTAAATTTTTAAAACATTTTAAAATTTTTATATTTAGAGTTTAAAAAAAAATGTTTTTTAAAGTTGTCACAATTAAAAAAAAATGTATAGAAAAAAAGGCACAAAAAATGCCAGTTCAAATTAAAACAAAAAATAAATAAATTGTTTCTGTGTGATTTACTTTTAGAAATACATTCATTAATGGTTGGTTACCACAAAACGAATGAAAAAAATGAAAATTCAGATATGAAGATTCGCCTGACCGCGAAGTGATTTAGGTAAGTTTTAGGGGTGGGAAATGCAAGAAGAATGAGACCGCAAAGTTATTTAGATAAGTTTTAGGGGTGGGAAATGCGAGAAGAATGAGACCGCAAAGTTATTTAGGTAAGTTTTAGGGGTGGGAAATGCAAGAAGAATGACACTGCAAAGTGATTTAGATAAGTTTTAGGGGTGGGAAATGCGAAAAGAATGAGACCACAAAGTGATTTAGGTAAGTTTTAGGGGTGGGAAATGCAAGAAGAATGACACCGCGAAGTGATTTAGGTAAGTTTTAGCGGTGGGAAATGCAAGAAGAATGAGACCGCGAAGTGATTAAGGTAAGTTTTAGGGGTGGGAAATGCAGGAAGAATGACACCGCGAAGTGATTTAGGTAACTTTTAGGGGTGGGAAATGCAAGAAGAATGAGACCGCGATGTGATTTAGGTAAGTTTTAGGGGTGGGAAATGTAAGAATATACTGACCGCAAAGTGATTTACGTAAGTTTTAGGGGTGGGAAATGCAAGAATATACTGATCGCGAAGTGATTTAGGTAAGTTTTAGGGGTGGGAAATGCAAGAATATACTGACCACGAAGTGATTTAGCTAAGCATTGTAGCAGAATTTAGTGAACCAAATATGTAGGCGAGCACATTAATGAGTTAAGTCTGTAGTGCACAGGCGTAAGGTCATAAGGATTTTCGTCTGGACGATTATTTATTGTAAAAGGAAATCTGAATCTAACGGGAAACGTAAATGATTAGTGGGAGGAGACGATGGAAAAAGGGCAAAAACAGAAGCCTATGTTGTAACATGAGTAACATAAATGGAAAACGAAAGTTGGAAAATGACATTCTCGTTGGCATACGAACGGACGAAGACTTTACTGAAGGCTTGCGATGCATGCTTAGAATCACTCGTACACTCATATGCGAGCGGGAAAATGGCACAAAAACGAAAGTCTTTTTGTGTCTCTCTGAATCAAGCCTAATGTGCCAGCCCTCATGGTACCCAAGGGGGTCTAGATCCCAAGCATGCTGGAAGGTTGTCGAGAAAACATCAGGGGACATCAATGAAGGAGTCAACATCCACGCAAAGATAGGATCAAGACTGCACAGCAACCAATGAAATTGGTGAGAGATCAGAATAAATCTCTGGGCTGAGAACTGCCTAATAAGGAGTTCAGTAATTCTAGGACTATTCAGAATGCCAGGAGGTTGTTTCTGACACCAAGAGAGACCACAGAAAAAGATTACCTTCCAGGCTAACAGGAAGCTCTCAAATAGTGTTAGTTAAGATTGAAGGGGTGTATAGTGAAGCTTTGTTGGACACTGGAGCCCAGATAACAGTGCTCTATAAAGACTTTTACTAAAAACATTTGAAGCAACAATTTAGAAGAATTGGAAATATGGGATCTCAGCAATATTTAGCTGCCGTATGATGTCTTTTAAATTGGAGTTTTCGTCTTCTGTCGTGGAATCAACTGAAAGTTTTGAGACTTTGCGTCAGGGACCCAAGTAGATGCTGCGCCAGCTATTTTGTAGGAACTAATACAGATTTTGTGCAAAGAATGCTGACACCTTAGCACAGGAGTCGGAGACTACACATCCCCTATTGAGACCCGATTACTTGCCCTGAAATCACATTAAACGAACAGGAAAGATGATATTGGTCATGTGTGGACATAGACAGGGAGAGAGCACACTGTTCTGCCAGGCAAAGTCACCTGCTTGCCAGCCAAGATCAAGATGTGCTGTGAATATGGCAGCTCGCATTTGATAATTAAGATGGATCAAAAAGCCAGTTTACCACCCAGTGTTGAGTTGGTGGCAGCAGTCTGGCCTGAAAGCATGTTGAAGCATTCAGGGGATACCCTGCTCACGGGACTGAAGAACACAGAGTTCCCCTGTAGTGTTGAGGCCTTCGATCCACCTTGAAAAAGTATATGCTGCTACCCCCTTACAATCCAAAGCGATGTCGGGAGTTAAGACTGACGCAGATGAGGCCATGATTGTGAACGTGGATATTGGAGGAGGTCTGATATCCCCAAAAAGGGGATATGAAACATTGAAAACTCCCAAGAACTGTTTTTCTGCACATGAACTGGATATGGGATGTGCAAATTGCACTCAGCATAAGATACAGATGACCCTTCAGAGAACATGCCTGAAGAGTAGCCCCTGGGGACTTGGAAGATTTGAGCAAGCACTTGGAGGAACTTCGAGCAGCCGGGATAATTCAAAAGTCCCGAAGTTCCTATGCTTCGCCAATAGTGGTGGTACGGAAGAAGAATTGTACTATTTGTATGTGTGTTGACTATCTGACCCTGAATCGACGAACCATCGCTTATCAGCATGCGACTCCTCGAATTCAAGATACCCATAACTATTTAGTGGGGAGTAAATGGTTCAGCACCTTGGATCTCAGGAGTGAATACTACCAGATCCCCATGAGTCCTGGAGACAAAGAAATAGTTTTTATCTGCCCTAGTGGGTTCTTTGAGTGTGACAAGATGACTCAAGGTCTCAGAAGAATGTTGGGGACATGCACCTACTTGAAGTCATTGTGTATTTGGATGATCTAATAATGTTCGGGAAGACCCTAGATGAACACACCGATTGGCTGATGAGGGTCTTATACCATCAAGAGAAGGAAGGATTGAAGCTGTTCTTGAGAAGTGCAAGTTTTACCAGCCCTCCCTGACATATGTAGGGCATGTGGTGTCTAAAAAACTAGATTCTGTGACGCCATGGCCCAGGCCCTGGACCATCACTGAAGTACGTTCCTTCCCAGGGGTTCTGTGGCTACTATAGAAGAATTATTAAGGTTTTTTCCAAAATAGCAAAATCCCTAAATCAGTTGCTGCAGAATGACGTGGACCTTGATGACTTAGACAAAGAAGTGATTCTCGGGAAGACAAAGGGTCCCAGAAAGTCCAAGGAATGCATTGAAGACCATTGGAACCCTGAATGTGAACAGGCTTCTGAAAACTTAAAGCATTGCCTGACCCATGCTCCGGCATTGGCTTATGCTGATCCATCCAATCCTTTTGTGCTACATGTGGATGCCAGTTGAGAAGTTCTAGGAGAAGTGTTATACCAAGAACACGACAAGAAACCAATGGCCTTTGTGAGTAGAAGTTCCCCACTGAGAAGAATTACCCCGCTCATAAACTGGTATTCTTGGCTCCAAAGTGGGCTGTGGTTGACAAGTTACATGACTACCTGTACGGGGCTGAATTTGAGGTTCAAACTGACAAAAACTTCCTGACTTACATCCAAACCACTGCCAAGCCGGATGTTACAGGACACCAATGGATGGCTGCTTTATCAAATTAGATTTTCAGTCTCAGATATCGCCCAGGAAAGGAAAATGGAGGATGCTGATGGACTGTCTAGAAGACCTCCATGATCACCTACATCTAGATGATGATTCCTGCACCCGGTATCAGCACTATGTGCCAGTTCACAGCTTGTTATCAGCAAACTGAAGGTTGGGCCCAGAAATTAGGATTGACAGAAGAAAGTGTACCCTTGGCCTACTGCAGTCTCGTGAAATTACATGCTTCCTCACTGCCTGCTCTCACTAATAAAGATTTAAGCAAAGATCAAGAAGGAGACCTTCTGTAAAAGCTCTCCAAAGAAAATACATGGATATGTTGTGGACTGAAGCTCATCCACTGGCGAAGCTCTCAGCCAAAAAGTGGGATCGGCTACAAATTCAGAATGGACTTGTCTACAGGTCAGCCCCAAGAGTGTCTGAAAATGAAAAATGACAACTGCTTCTTCCCCCAAAAGTATAAAGTCATACTCCAGTCACTACATAATGAGCATGGTAATTTGGGATATGACCAAACTTTGAGCCTAGTCAGAAACAGATTTTACTGGCCTTGCATGAAACAGGATGGCGAGGATTATTGCCATTCATGTCTTTGTTGCATTCAGTGGAAGCCAATTAGAGCAGCACCATTGGGTCAAATGGAGAGTCAGGGACCATGGATCTTATCTGCATGGATTTTCTGTGCACTGAACCAGATTAGGGTGGAAATAGCAATGTACTGGTGGTGACACACCATTACACAAGGTATGCCCAAGCTTTCCCTACATGTGACTAGAAGTCTGTCATTCAGATCAAAGGCGTGACTTTAAGAGCAAGCAAATTCATGAACAGCTTACATTGCTAGGAGTACAAAAAAGCCGTACAACACCTTCTCCTCAAGGGGACCCTCAACCAGAATGTTTAACAGAACTTTGCTTAACATGTTGGGGACCACTCCTAGCTGAGAAGAAGACTCATTCGAGCCGGCATGTAGCTACTGTCGTGCACACCTACAACAGCATCAAGAGTGATGTTACAGGATTTTCATCTTATTTCCACACGTTTGGAAGAGAAGCATGCCTTCCTGTGGATATGGCTTTTGGTGTTACTTCAGATGACAGTCCTGTCCAATCTCATGCCAGCTATCTGTAGAGGTTAAAAAGAGACCTAAAGAATGCCTATAAATGGGCCAAAGCAGCTACTGGTCAGAGACACAAGCAGAAAAAGGCCAGATATGACAAGAAGGTGAAGGTCCATGACTTGCAGGGAAGTCAGTGGATAAAGCAAATCAAAGTGAAGATGAGTGGAAGGTGACTGGACCAGTGATTCTCCCTGTAACACTACTTTGAACATATATGCTCCAGAGTTCATTCCCTAGCAAATCCAAAATGTGCTGGATGATCAGCCTGCTTCGAGTGGAATAAATTTGTTGCCAAATGATTATGGAAATACCATTGATTCCTCGTCTGAATGCCCAGTGAGTTCCTCTGAAACAGTGTCAACAAGCTCAAGAGGCATGGGGAATGAAGATAGATGGAAATTCAAGAGAATTGGACAAGCCAGGTCTGAGTTAGGGCATGAGTCAAGTTTTCCTGGTACAAGTACCAAAATGAGACCTGCAAGAGCCATCAAGCCCTCTCAAAGACTCTCGTATGACACATTAGGTCGACGAACCAGTGACTACTGCTCACTGATCGACATCCGCCCATGTTCCCTTCCCCATGTTACCTGCTAGCATTCAAATTGGTGACACCCTGGCCCCAAAAAGAATCTAGCAAGAAAGTACCTTGGTAGGATGTTCTCTTTGAATATAATGCTGCTATTCATTTAATACTGTACTGACTTTTTGCATGTCATATGCTAACCCGATTTTTCTTTTCCCCTTAAGAGGACTAAAGATTCTAAGTGGGGGGAGAATGTAGAGCCCTCACAAAGTAAGTCTCTGCTATTAGACTTGGTTATTACTGTCAGCAGAGCAGGTGCAGGCTGAGTTGCAGTTTCGGTTTGATGTATTTAACCACAACAAACTCTGGCAGGGCTGTTGTATGAAAAGACACTTAAACACTTAAACTACCAGGATCCTTGGAGAGTTGAGGGAAAATGAAGAGACTACAAGCCCCATAATTCCAGGGTGCTGAGGGGGGGCAGGCTGAGGTGAGCTTGGAGAGATAGAGGATGGCCCGCTGGTGAATATCATGCTGCGGTTGGAGATCTGGCAAAATGTGAAAGCAAAAGTCAATAACCGGACCACTCAGTGTACTTCATCACAGAAAGATTTCCAGGAGTTGTGAGTAACTGCTTATAGTGGACTTTTTCTAAGCAGACTAGACCCAAATTAGAGATCAGTGTACAGTTAAATTGCTGGCTAAGTGGCCCAGGAAAACTATTGCAACTGCCAGATCTAAGAGGAAGATTTGTGTGCTCAGAGACTTGGGGCCTTATTTATCACGGGCTAGCGCCAGGTAGTGTCTGACGAGCGCCAGGTACCGCCAGCTATCGGCGGCTACCGACTCAAGTACGCTCGGCGGCGGTCACAATGACGCATTTATCAAGCAAAATGAGGCTAGCGCCGGCGAGAGCGACGGCTAGCGCGGCATTCATCATGAAGCCGCCTGGACCGAACAGCGCCGCTGCAAATTCCTTCACAGCGCCAGGTATGAGCTGTCGCTCCCTGGCGATGTCCAATGCATTTCAATGGAGCAATCTATAATTAATCATAATTAATTGGTATTAATTTTTTTTTTTTTTTTTTTTATGTCAAAAATTCAGAGACCACTTCTGCAATGTTAGGATTTATTTTTAAGTAAAAAAAAAATTAAAAAAAAAATGTGTGCAGAATTGATCTAACAGGTCTGATATTAATGTATTCATATTACAAAATGATTCTAAAAACATGTATAATGTTACAATAAAAAAATATGGTTGTTTAGGGGTTAAAAACTAGTTAACACCCATCACCGCCAGCGCTCTGGGGTTTAAACAAGGAATGGACAGCGACAGCAAATTCGGAGCGTGATTTGTTAATGAATATGAAGCTAGCCGTTCGCTCTGGCCATTCGTTGTCAGGCGCTCACATACAACGCTGAACCTGTGAAACAGCGACCCCTAAGCCCGTATTCAACATTACCGCACACCGACTGAGTCGCTGGCAACAAGCTAACGCCGGCCAAGCACAGCGAATACTGGCTGGCGCTGAAAAAATCACGCTACAGTCGCTCATCTGGCGCTACCTGGCGCTATTAATGAATCGACGTCTGTCTGTGAATGTGTCTTCTGCTTTTACCCTGTTAGTAGAAATCTCACCATGCACACACACAAGTACCCATAGCTCAAGCCAGTTATAGAAGTTGATGTAGATCTTTTATACATTTTCTAGAGAAATATCACTGTTCATTTGCTGCAGCTGGAGAAACTAAAGTTGATTAACACAGCCTGGAACATTCTACAAGTTTTTCTTAAAGAGACAGTGTCTATTATTTCAAGAAGAGTTTGTTTGATACTCACCAAGAAGACTGTTGTTCCTATCTTGAAACCAAGATTAGTCCATCCAACTCAGAAGAAATTAAAGTAACAGTACTTCATATATGTCAAAGGGATTTCTTATATCAAGGCCTAGTTTACTGCTATTGGAATTTCATCCTCTCGCTTAACTTCTAGTCACTATAATCTTTTCTCTGCTATATAAATTAAATTGGGACTTGGGCATCTGTGCACAAATCTAGTGGAGTAATAACTATAAGTTTGAAATTACACTATTATTCCATTAACCATTGGTTTGCCACTGCATATTGAATGTATAATGTGTGTGTCATTGCTCTAGCATTAAATCTATACTGGTGATAATGACAATTGTGTTAGGGTGTTGGGGAATTTAAGGGGTGACACCACAGTTCACACAGAGGCAAAAATAAAAAAACATATTCCAGATCCACCCACGGATGGGTTACACAGATAGAAGAAGGAACACAGCTAGGGTTTTCCCCCCATTTGGAATCACTTACCTTACCAACTACTAAATACAAGTTAGAACAAAAAAGTGATCAGTGTCTCTACAATAACTGACATAAAGCCTGGCATACAGTGCTTTGCAAATATAGACAAAGTCATTCTTCATACTAGTGTCATCTGCTTTGCATTCTTATTGTGATTGTGATTGCCCAGTAGGTACTTGTAAGTAAAATTCCAAACAATTTTATTGTGGCCCACAACCAGTTACCTAATCACTTACAGAGATACCAAATTCAAGTCAGCCAATGCTTACCACTTCCTTATTCATTGTATTGCCACCATAAGGTGACTGCTGATTTTTCAAGTGGGCCTGCACATTGCAACTTTAATGGTTGCCAGAATTCACATGATTGGTTTCCATTTGCTGCTATACTTGACTTTACTATTAGTGGCCCCTGAATTATTAGGGTCAATTCATCATTGTGTGGGAGTGTTTTTCAAAAATTCCATGTTCATAGAAGCAATTAATTATTCATAGAATTCAATTAAATTTCACATAATTCATGCTTATATCCTAAGTTCAATACATGACATGAGTGACTGGTTTCTTTGAAGTAGTATTGCAGTAGTTCACTGAGATCCTCTTTGGGCAGACATGTTTTGCTAATATGACTTACAATATGTATGGAATACATTAGTGATCCATGCATATAGCTTATAGGAAAAACACACACACCTTGTTTTTGGTTGCAAACAATACATCAGTTCCACAAAGCGGAATTAATGAAAGATAAGTGTGTTATCTGCCAAACCCAACAAGTCTTTGCCTAGGGGGTAATGGATAATATATTAAATTAAGAACCTTGTTAATTGTTTTGGCTTAAGCCACCTTAAATTCCACATAATTGGTCTTTATCCTATACAAGTGGTAATAAATATGTTTTACCTATGAGATTGGGTTACAGGACCCAATGTTTTTTCATCACCCACTCTGGACACTGGATAAGCCTGGGTTAACATTTCGGATGTCTGTATAACATTAGGTATTAGTCCCTGCTTCTGCATCCTCTGCCGCAAGACAGGTAATTTCTGCATCCAGAGCAGTATCAGAAACCACCAGCCTGATGCACTGGAGCGCAGCTGTGTCACTTCCGGTATTTACCGGAAGTGATGTACTGAGCATCATTCAGCTGCAATGAAGCACACGAATGGCAGTATCACTTTCCCTATATGAACACCATTTTTACGGAGACCGCCAAGTAAATATTCCAGCCTCCCTGTCTTTTTCAACTTTAGGCCAACCTATTTTGCATCAGCCATGCCCGCTGTTTTCAAATGCCCGGCTCCAACCAAATCTAATAATCATCTCCTAATCCCTCGTTATTTATCTCTCCCATCCTCCATATGCCTGTGGCCCACCATTAACTACACTGTATTTACCAGCTTTCCCATCATAGTTAATATTTGATCCTAGAAGGAATATATATCTAATAAAATTAAGTCTCAGCCATAAAAGGAGGAGGGGACAGAAAATTAATTTTATCCTGGATATTGAACATAGAAAAGGGAAGGAACCGGGGGATGCAGCGAACCGGGGGCAGCAGAGATCCTCTGCATGAAGTGACTCTGAGAGCTCCACAACATGTGACAGAATATCAAATAGAAGTAGAGAACAATTAGGGCATCTAAGTAGTAGAGATAGAAGAACCCCCAGAATTGACCCAGAACACAAAGGTCTCCCATGAAGGGAAATTAGCCTAGGGAAGTTTGGAGGCCCTAAGAGAAAAAAAGGCACAATTAGACCATAGGGACAAGGGTTTTTTTTTAGATCCAGATAAAACAGGAGGAGAAACAATAGGTGGAAATGAGCAAGACAAGGAAGCAAAAATAAAACAGTAAGCAAAGAGGTTAACTTTTTTTTCCACATAGGTACAGACTCTTCAGTTCAACGCAGTCAATCAGTCACCCAGTTTCAAGCAATAGATAATACTTGTGTCAGTGAGACAGATATAGTGAATTTATCAAGTGCAATTCTCACTGAAAAAGTAAATCAACCTAACAGGCAGAAACATTTAAAACCATAAAAGATCTGCATCTGTTTGCAGGAAAAATCTATTGCCAATATCGGTTTATGGATAAAAGTGGGGAGGCCCCTGTCACATTGGTAAACATGGGTCCCTGTATTGATACACAAATATTGCAGGAACTAGAAGAGTTAGAACCTACAGGAGCTATAATCCCACAAAGAACAAGTCAAATATTTAAGAAACCTTGAAAATACTATCCTCCTTTAAGCCTGAATCCCAATGTTAAAAACTTGATTTGGGGACAACAGAAATTGAGAAAACTCCAAAGTCAAGACATGGTAAATCAAATCTATCAACAGCACAGAGAGAGGCTATCAAACAACTGGAATCAAACTCTGAATTAATTGTAAAGCTGGCAGACAAAGGTGGCAATATTGATGTTATGGATAAATCTACCGGTAAATACAAAATGATGTGTGCCAAAATTCTCAACAACACAGACTGGTACCAGGGGGCCCCCATGTCTAGGCTCACCAGGGATGCCCAGGAATATCGTCATCGGAAAGGCAGTAAGTGCCAAGGTGATTGATGTACAGGCTGGCGGTTTTCTGGAGACTCAGCCCAGTGACTCCTACTTTTTATGCCCTACCTAAGGTGCACAAATCAATGGAGTCACCACTTGGCAGACCTCAGGCATTGGGTCTCCTACAGACAGAGCCAGTAAATACATCACCACCTGCAACGCCTACTTCCATCCTGTGTTAAAGATACCAGCCATGTCCTCTGTATACTAGAGGACATGAAAGTGCCTCCAGGGGTGCTCCTGGTGACCCTGGACATGGAGGTCCTATATACCAGCATTCCCTATGATTTGGGAAACAAAGCTGTAGAATTTTTCTTATTTTTTCAGCTGGATATATTGGCGAACATATGTTATGCAACTGAATTTTTAGATGTAATGTATATATTTTATTGAAAACATGACATGGTATAAGCTTTTAATTGCTGACTTGGATGTCACTGTGCTGACTCAAGACATTGGGAAATATAGCTGTCTCTGTCATAAAACCTGTCATTGTTATCCCTTAGACAATGTGTACGTCTTCCTGTGAACTTGTGTTGGAGAAATGAATGTTTATATATCTTTTTCCCTCCACTGTCTATATCCTGAGTATTGTTTGTTGACTTCACACAATCCATTGTTAGAAGGCTGACATCTTAATTTAAGACTTACGAAACTGGGGGGAGTATTTGGTCTTGGGAAGTCTGAGTTTGCAAGCTAAATTGACCCCAAGGTCAAGTAGGGAAATGGCCATTCCCTGTTTGATTTTGGGTAATTTATGTCTAATAACTGCTGACTCGCCTCCATAAAAAGGGGTCCGGAGTGCGGTGTAAGACAGGAATTATTAACCTGTGCTTTGAGACATCTTAGCACAGTGTGGTTCCCACAAATAATATCCTGTCTTTTCGCCGCTCCTCTGAAGATTCCTCCTGCTAAGACAGATGACGACAGAAGCCCCCTCTGTTTCGTGGTGAAGTGGTGTCAATTTCCCATTTGAGTCTCTCTCTTGAAAGATGATGATACAAAGCTCATGGTGATGTAAGTTTTATGTTTAGGTATCTATATTGCTGTACCTTTGTTTGCTTATTTAAGAGTGTATTTGTTGTGTTCTTTGTATTCTCTACATATATATACACCATATTTTTCACAGAGACAGTGCCCGCCGATCCTCCGTCTGCTGGAGGGCAGGAGAAGATGGAGGATCGGCGGGCATTGTCTCTGTCTCTACCGCTGCTGTCACTGTGGGAAAAGACAACTATAGCAGCAGCCGGGAGGGGAACAGAGCAGTGTTCTCTTTAAGCTGAATTACTGTGAATCAATGCTGCTTACCACCAGCTTATATCCGCGCAGGATGTAACTTCTTTAACTTTTCCTCTCCCCTCTTATGATCGTCACTGTTCTCCTTTCAGCCTTCTCTCTAGCAGCACGCTGATAACTTTTCATTTATTCACTGCATTCTGAATGCCCCCCTCCTTAACCCCCCTCTCTGCACGTCATCATCATGCTTCTTCTGCTGTGTCTTCCGGGCTGTGAAAGCAATCAGCAGCGTGCAGCGCAGGGGATGGAGCTGGGACATGAATGGATGTGTGCACAGCAAGGTTATTTACATGGGGGATGGGGACTGCTACTTGTGATGACGATCTTGACGCTGTGAAAGTCAGTGTTTCTGTTTAATCACCTCAAGCTACAGCCAGAATTATCTGTTCCACAGTCCCATGCTTGCCCAAGTTCTGTCCAAAACCTTGTAAAGCAGACCAAAACCCAGGAATATCAATTACCTGGGTTTTGGTCTGAATTAATGTGGCATCCTTATTTAGGAGTGAGTGAAACAGGCAATTAGATATAATGCCACACTGCCTATATGGAGAATGGGATGGGGGCATGTCACACTGCCTATATGGGAATGGGAGGGGGGAATGCCACACTGCTTATGTGGGAATGGGAGGGGGAATGACACACTGCCTATATGGGGAATGGGAGGGGGAATGTCACACTGCCTATATGGGGAATGGGAGGGGGGAATGCCACACTGCCTATATGGGAATGGGAGGGGGGAATGTCACACTGCTTATATGGGAATGGGAGGGGGAATGCCACACTGCTTATATGGGAATGGGAGGGGGAATGCCACACTGCCTATATGGGAATGGGAGGGGGGAATGCCGCACTGCCTATATGGAGAATGGGGGGGGGGGGAATGCCACACTGCCTATATGGGAATGTGAGGGGGGAATGTCACACTGCCTATATGGAGAATGGGAGGGCGGAATGCCACACTGCCTATATGGGAATGGGAGGGGGGGACTGTCACACTGCCTATATGGGGAATGGGGGGGAAATGCCACACTGCCTATATGGGAATGGGAGGGGGAATGCCACACTGCCTATATGGGGAATGGGAGGGGGAAATGCCACACTGCCTATATGGGAATGGGAGGGGGGACTGTCACACTGCCTATATGGGGAATGGGAGGGGGAATGCCACACTATCTATATGGGAAAAGGGAGGGGAAAATGCCACACTGCCTATATGGGAATGGGAGGGGGCATGTCACACTGCCTATATGAGAATGGGAGGGGGGATGTCACACTGCCTATATGGGAATGGGAGGGGGGAATGCCACACTGCCTATATGGGAATGGGATGGGGGCATGTCACACTGCCTATATGGGAATGGGAGGGGAATGCCACACTGCCTATATGGAGAATGGGATGGGGGCATGTCACACTGCCTATATTGGGAATAGGATGGGGGCATGTCACACTGCCTATATGGGGAATGGGAGGGGGAATGTCAAACTGCCTATATGGGGAATGGGAGGGGGGGAATGTCACACTGCCTATATGGGGAATAGGATGGGGGCATGTCACACTGCCTATATGGGGAATGGGAGGGGGGAATGTCACACTGCCTATATGGGGAATGGGAGGGGGGATGTCACACTGCCTGTGGGAATAGGAGGGGGGGATGTCACACTGTCTGTAATGGGTGTTTTACCACATTTGGTAATAATATTAAAGAATATATATATATATAAAGAACCTGCATTTATATTAGTAGCCCTGCCCTGGGCATTAATTAGTAAAGTATTAGATATTTGGGTGTGTGTTTGGCCACCAGCAAAACAACATAATCACAATTTTTTTTTTACTGCGACTATTGCACTTCATTCTCACCCACAATCTTTTCCTGTATAATGAACAACTATATCACCTGATATAAGGGACAGTGATTGGGACAACCTGTGCCCCATGGTTTACTTGTATCTGGGGAAGTGGGAGAGGGATTTGTGGTGCGAGGACGAACTGTCTGAGTATCTGTGCCATGGCTCCTGGAAGGGCTATATCAGACCTCCGATGTCCAAGTGAGTAGGAAATAGGGAAGGGGTATTTAGATAAAAAATATCTATACTTTACAAGTAACAAAAAACACTATATGGAAATATGGTAAAAAAATTACCCAGAGGTAAATAAAGGGGTAAGCAGATCGATACTCCAATGAGTCTTGCAACTAGTGGTGACTGAGAAGTATGTTAAAGTCCCTGTACAGGCACACAATATCTTTCTCCTCCCTTATCCACCTTGGGAACAGTGAATAATAAGCCATCAAAGCACCTGAAAACCTCTTATTATATGTTTTCGCCCCATAAACACACTTTTTCCCCCAAAAAAGTGTGTGTGTGTGGGGGGGATGTGCGGGCATCTTATGGGGAAAATGTAAAAAAAAATTAAAAAAAAATTATAGTCACATGTACGGTGCTCCCAGGCTGGCCAGGCTGACCCCGGCCGCCAGGAAGCCAGAAGACTGATAAGCGGCGGGTGGGTAGGGTATCAGAAGCCTTCCCACTGTCCCTGCTGACTCCCCGCAGCAGTCTCCCTGCTGCTGCCTGTTTTTTATTACCAGGGGAATGGGAGTGGTGAGAATGCCACACTGCCTATGGGAATGGGAGGGGGAGAATGCCACACTGCACTTTGCCCATTGTTTGTTTCTTGAGGGGGACTGTGTTGGTTCAGAATAATTTTTGCAAACTCTAGGTGCGTCTAATGGAATGAAAATTCAGTGAATAGCTTATGCATGCACAGCTGAAGGACCACTGTGGCTTGCTGCGCTTGTTCACGCTGAGAGCTCCAAGAGACAGAGTAGCTGCAGGACCCCTTTTTTGTATGGTCCTGGAGAAATGAAATAAAAAAAAAGCGTAAACTTTGGAGCCCTTGTTATGGCTTCTACCCTGAAGGCAGAGGACAGGCATCCGCTTGCTAGATAATTATTGCCGTTTGGTTTAGCGCCCCTTTAAGGATATAGAATATATACAGTAAAATAGTGTAATAACATTAATAATAAGTACTTTGACAGTTTTCGAGGTTGGCTAATGGGTCCTTAACACTTATGCAGAATAGGCCCTAAAGATTCCTGATGGTGGTCCTATCTTTGTTGCTATATAAATCCATGGACTGTGCGCTGGTATTGCATTGGGTTCACAATTCTGCATGCAGGGTTTTGAATCAGTTTAGAGCTGTGATGCTGAATCTAAAAGACCCCAGAATCCTGGTAGCCACGGGATAGGCTGGGCACAGAGGCACTCAAGAATAAATCAGGAGATGCAGACAGCTGGCAGCTATTTGGGGATATCTATATTACCAGGTGGGCATGGCAGCAGCAACACCCAAGGTACTCAGGAGGGGAGGCCGGGGAGGAGTAGGTAAAAAGGGTTTTGTTCCACTTTAAAGCAGACCAAAACCCAGAATTTAGACTCACTTGGCTGCTGGTCTACTTCACTTGCGCCCCGTGTGTTTGAAACCCCTAGAACAACAGATTTCTTACTTTCCTTCTCCCACAGTGCATGTGTTGGCCTCCTCCAATGATCCTACACAGCTGGGAATGGCAATGAATGATCATTGTTGTTTGCCTCAGCCATTCACATCTGCCTAGCAACAGCATCAGGCAGCATAAGGGTGCTGGAAAAATCTACATAGGAATCGGATAATTCCTGGGGTTTCCAAAGTTGGACATCCCAAATTAGCCTCCCTATATACAGGGCTTTTTCTCTGACTTTTACACTCTATGGCCTGTATAAGTGGGCTGTTATTAGGGCACTGTGGAAAATGAACCTTCAGTTCACAATGCTGCATTCTGTGTTTTGGTATAATGCCATGCAGAAATGTGAAGCTGTCTTGTGAAGTGTTAACACTTGATATGAAAGGGTCCTAAATAGATCAAGAGGCCCCACAAACTAGAGAACTTCCTAAAGGGGCTACTTTTGAGGAACTGTAGAGAATGTCCCCCAATCTCTAACTCATTGTAATATTTCTGCATTTCAGCTGGAAAGAATCTCAGTAATAATGTGCAAAAGTTTTTTTTTTATTTAATACTATTTTGGGTGTGTAAAGCCTTAGTGCAAAGTATAATGTAAAAGTAAAATAAGGTGAAGTGATCTCTTCTAAAATTGTGGGAAGCTCCTGCACAATTTAATGAATTGCCTCTATGTTTTAACTTCTAGGCAGCTCATAGCCAGATTTCACTGTCTTTCCTGTGACCGCCCTCTGGACATGATGGTGCCAGGACCGTAAGATTCTAAAAAAATTGTTTTAGCATCTTTTGTTAAAAAATTTTCATGTTCCTCATGTTTGTTGTTGACCTTATTTTATAAAACAGGCCGGCATTATCAATCCCCAATATTCCAGGACTACCATCCCATCGTTCTAATCGGCCCTTCACCAGTTATGAATTAAATCAAATTCGACAGAACAACCGAAGGTAAGAAAATAGAAGATAAACAGTATAGGCATTTGGGATTTATATTTAAAAACATACACATGATAATTGATACAGTACTGTAAAATAATTTAAACGAGCATCACCTGAACAGGCATGGTCACCCTTTTTATGGAGAGGCATGGTTACTCTTTCTATGGAGAGCATGCACAGAATGGAAGGGGGGGATTTCTGTACCACATGTGAACACCGAGCTGGATTGTGGTTAGGTAAGTGCAGCTTGGGTGTAGGTGTTTGGCAGTGATTGCAACCACCAGACTTCAATCAGGATGCCCCCTAGGGATCATTGGGACCGGGCCAAAGGTCGATAACTTTTGGTCCAGTTTACCCCTTTCTATAAATATTAAAAAGGAACAGAACAGCGCGCTAAAATACTTTAGGGCCATAC
Organism: Gastrophryne carolinensis; assembly: GCA_027917425.1. Taxonomy (NCBI): domain Eukaryota; kingdom Metazoa; phylum Chordata; class Amphibia; order Anura; family Microhylidae; genus Gastrophryne; species Gastrophryne carolinensis. Next base: position 116,247,363 of record CM051243.1, read on the forward strand.
AATTATTTGTCCTTTGGGCATCCCGATTCGGCATGTGCTGCTGTGTGAATTCCCCAGTTCAATTTAAAGACTCACTGTTGCAGCCATCCCACGGTCTAAATCATAATCTCAAAAAATACTTAGCCTGAGCGCCGTTCTGGAGGACTACCAGAAATGCCATTACCGGTAAGCTAACTGGGGTTTTACTCAAACATCCCCGAGGACAGCTTAGCCAATGATTAGTGAGAAATACTAATAGCGTCCTAGCTCAGGGAGGGGAAATAACTTGTAGAAACTTCCTGCCAAAATCCTGTCTCTTGTCGGAAGAAAGATCCACTCTGCAGAGCTTCAAAAATGTGGGCGGGGAAGCCCAAGTTGCTGCTCTCCCCTACATAGACTCCTGACCAATTCACATAGGAAGCAGAAACTGCCCTGGTAGAATGTGTCTGCAGGGTTTTTGGGGCCTGTTCCCAGAACCTTTGTAAGATAACTGAAAGGCTTCTCTACTCGACCTGGCAATGGAGGCTTTGGAGGCTTGCAGACCTCTATTCTTCCCTGCAAATGAAAGCGACAAATGATCAGATCTCCTCCACTCTGAGGTATGATCCAAGTCAGTCAATAGAATATTTCTGATGTCTGTTAAATTCTGAAGCAATCTTCGGTGGGAAAAGCAGATCAGTTCTGATGGTAAGATGATCTGCAAAAACCGAAAGATATGGATTAGAGATGAGCGAACTTTTGAAAAATTCAATTCGACTGATTCGCCGAATTTTCCGACAAAAATCGTTTCGACCCGAATTTATTCGCGACGAATCGCTATTAAAAACGGCTATTTATGAGCCTCCTAGAGCCTCAATAGGGTTGTAAACCATTCTGCCTTGCTGTAACACGCATAGGATGCGTGCTGGGTTAGTTAAATAATACTTTGAATAAATATCACATGCAGATCAGAGGCATCGCTAATAGAATCGCAGAGCGGCACAATTGCAGAGAGTTGAAGTGGCATCACTATGAGGGGCAGGAGCCCAAACATTGCTTTAAAGAGACACTGGAGTTGGCAGCAGCAGGAGCCCAAAAATTGGATGAATCACACCCTGGAGTTGGCAGCAGCAGCAGCAGCCCAAACATTACTTTAAAGAGACACTGGGGTTGGCTTCAGGAGGCCAAAAATTGGATGAATCACACCCTGGAGTTGGCAGCAGCAGCAGCAGGAGCCCAAATATTACTTTAAAGAGACACTGGAGTTGGCTTCAGGAGCCCAAAAATTGGATGAATCACACCCTGGAGTTGGCAGCAGCAGCAGCCCAAACATTACTTTAAAGAGACACTGGGGTTGGCTTCAGGAGCCCAAAAATTGGATGATTCACACCCTGGAGTTGGCAGCAGCAGCAGCAGGAGCCCAAATATTACTTTAAAGAGACCCTGGGGTTGGCTTCAGGAGGCCAAAAATTGGATGAATCACACCCTGGAGTTGGCAGCAGCAGCAGGAGCCCAAATATTACTTTAAAGAGACCCTGGGGTTGGCTTCAGGAGCCCAAAAATTGGATGATTCACACCCTGGAGTTGGCAGCAGCAGCAGCAGGAGCCCAAATATTACTTTAAAGAGACCCTGGGGTTGGCTTCAGGAGGCCAAAAATTGGATGAATCACACCCTGGAGTTGGCAGCAGCAGCAGGAGCCCAAATATTACTTTAAAGAGACCCTGGGGTTGGCTTCAGGAGCCCAAAAATTGGATGAATCACACCCTGGAGTTGGCAGCAGCAGGAGCCCAAATATTACTTTAAAGAGACCCTGGGGTTGGCTTCAGGAGCCCAAAAATTGGATGAATCACACCCTGGAGTTGGCAGCAGCAGCAGCAGGAGCCCAAATATTACTTTAAAGAGACCCTGGGGTTGGCTTCAGGAGCCCAAAAATTGGATGAATCACACCCTGGAGTTGGCAGCAGCAGCAGCAGGAGCCCAAATATTACTTTATAGAGACACTGGGGTTGGCTTCAGGAGCCCAAAAATTGGATGAATCACACCCTGGAGTTGGCAGCAGCAGCAGCAGGAGCCCAAATATTACTTTAAAGAGACACTGGGGTTGGCTTCAGGAGCCCAAAAATTGGATGAATCATACCCTGGAGTTGGCAGCAGCAGCAGCAGGAGCCCGGATATTACTTTAAAGAGACCCTGGGGTTGGCTTCAGGAGCCCAAAAATTGGATGAATCCCACCCTGGAGTTGGCAGCAGCAGCAGCCCAAACATTACTTTAAAGAGACACTGGGGTTGGCTTCAGGAGCCCAAAAATTGGATGATTCACACCCTGGAGTTGGCAGCAGCAGCAGCAGGAGCCCAAATATTACTTTAAAGAGACCCTGGGGTTGGCTTCAGGAGCCCAAAAATTGGATGATTAACACCCTGGAGTTGGCAGCAGCAGCAGCAGCAGGAGCCCAAATATTACTTTAAAGAGACCCTGGGGTTGGCTTCAGGAGCCCAAAAATTGGATGAATCACACCCTGGAGTTGGCAGCAGCAGGAGCCCAAATATTACTTTAAAGAGACCCTGGGGTTGGCTTCAGGAGCCCAAAAATTGGATGAATCACACCCTGGAGTTGGCAGCAGGAGCCCAAATATTACTTTAAAGAGACCCTGGGGTTGGCTTCAGGAGCCCAAAAATTGGATGAATCACACCCTGGAGTTGGCAGCAGCAGCAGCCCAAACATTACTTTAAGGAGACACTGGGGTTGGCTTCAGGAGCCCAAAAATTGGATGATTCACACCCTGGAGTTGGCAGCAGCAGCAGCAGGAGCCCAAATATTACTTTAAAGAGACCCTGGGGTTGGCTTCAGGAGCCCAAAAATTGGATGATTCACACCCTGGAGTTGGCAGCAGCAGCAGCAGGAGCCCAAATATTACTTTAAAGAGACCCTGGGGTTGGCTTCAGGAGCCCAAAAATTGGATGAATCACACCCTGGAGTTGGCAGCAGAAGCAGGAGCCCAAACATTACTTTAATGAGACACTGGGGTTGGCTTCAGTAGCCCAAAAATTGGATGAATCACACCCTGGAGTTGGCAGCAGCAGGAGCCCAAATATTACTTTAAAGAGACCCTGGGGTTGGCTTCAGGAGCCCAAAAATTGGATGAATCACACCCTGGAGTTGGCAGGAGTTGGCAGCAGCAGCAGCAACAGGAGCCCAAACATTACTTTAAAGAGACACTGGGGTTGGCTTCAGGAGCCCAAAAATTGGATGATTCACACCCTGGAGTTGGCAGCAGCAGCAGCAGGAGCCCAAATATTACTTTAAAGAGACCCTGGGGTTGGCTTCAGGAGCCCAAAAATTGGATGATTCACACCCTGGAGTTGGCAGCAGCAGCAGCAGGAGCCCAAATATTACTTTAAAGAGACCCTGGGGTTGGCTTCAGGAGCCCAAAAATTGGATGATTCACACCCTGGAGTTGGCAGCAGCAGCAGCAGGAGCCCAAATATTACTTTAAAGAGACCCTGGGGTTGGCTTCAGGAGCCCAAAAATTAGATGAATCACACCCTGGAGTTGGCAGCAGCAGCAGGAGCCCAAACATTACTTTAAAGAGACACTGGGGTTGGCTTCAGGAGCCCAAAAATTGGATGAATCACACCAGCGACTGAAGACTGAGGCTGCTGCTGATGGAGCTGCTGCTGCTGCTCCTGCCAACCCCCCCAGCGGCCATGGCAGTGGAAGGTGAGCGCAGAGGTCCCCTCGAGTCAGACCTGCGAGAGTATGGACCATGGCGCAGATAGGCATCGGCCAACTGCCTACGTAGAATGTCTTTGTAGTAGTTGAGTTTGTCCTCCCTCTCGGTGGGTTTAAAAAATGCCCCCATTTTGTGCCGGAAGCGAGGGTCCAATAAGGTGGACAGCCAGAAGTCATCCCGCCGACAGATGGAAACAATTCTGGGGTCACTACGCAAGCACGTGAGCATGCTTCCTGCCGTTTGCGCAAGTGACTCGGATGGACTACCTGTCTCCATCTCCACTGCATACTGCCACGGTGTGCCCGGGTCCTCTGTCTCGCCTTCCTCAAAAACCTCTAGCTCCTCTGGCTGCTCCTGCTCCTCCTCTCCTGTCCGCTGACTAGATAAACCAGCCATTTCGCCAAGCCTAAACTGTGTTTCGCTGGGCAACTCCTCCTCCTCCTCTTCCTCCTCCTCCTCCAGTTCAGCTCCAACGGGGTTCATGTGGCCGTAAGATGTAAACGCCATGTCTCCAGTGCCCTGACCAGCCATGGTTTCCAACATGTGCTGTAGTACATGAAGCAGTGGAATCACGTCGTTCATCCTGTAATCCTGCCGACTGACAAATAAAGTGGCTTCCTCAAAGGGCCTGAGCAAACGGCAGGTGTCACGTATGAGCTGCCACTGGTTGACATTGAAGTTACACAGGGGAGTCCCCCTATCTGCTTGGATCATCAGGAAATCCGTGATGGCTTTTCTCTGTTCATATAATCGGTCCAACATGTGAAGGGTGGAATTCCAACGGGTGGAAACATCGCAAATCAGACTATGTTGGGGGATACCATTCTGACGCTGTAGCTCAAGAAGGGTGTGTTTGGCTGTGTATGAGTGGCTGAAGTGCATGCAAAGTTTCCTTGAAGTTGTTAGGATGTCTTGCAGATGGGGGGAACACTTCAGAAACCGCTTGACAACCAGATTGAAGACGTGAGCCATGCAGGGGGCATGGGTCAGGTTTCCTTGGCGCAGCGCAGACAAAATGTTCTTCCCATTGTCGGTAACCATGATTCCCATTTTAAGTTTTCTTGGAGTAAGCCATGTTTGGATTTCCTGATGAATACATTTAAGCAGTTCCTCCCCTGTGTGACTCCGTTCGCCAAGACAAACCATGTGAAGCACTGCGTGACACCTCCGTGCCCTGCACACATGGTAGACTGGAGGGGCACTGAGACTTGAGCCTACAGTGGAGGGTGAGGAGATGGCGGAGGATGAGGAGGCCGAGTCGCACGGTGTCACAGGCCCAACGGGCAGGGAACGCGGAGGCCGAAGCGGCGTGACCTGTCCCTGCTGCAAAGGGACCACATTCACCCAGTGGGCCGTAAACGACATGTACTGTCCCTGACCGTAGTTACAGCTCCAGATGTCGGCGCTGCCATGCACTTTGCTACACACCGACAGGCTCAAGGACTGGCCCACCTTCTGTTCAACAAAAGTGTGCAGCGCTGGTACTGCCTTCTTGGCAAAGAAATGACGGCTTGGGACTCTCCACCTCGGCTCGGCACAAGCCATCAGTTCTCTGAAAGGTGCAGATTCCACCACCTGAAAAGGGAGCGACTGCAGCACCAGCAACTTGGACAGGAGCACATTCAGCTTCTGCTCCGTAGGATAAGTGGGCGCATACTGCTGTCTCTTGGACATGGCTTCGCTGATGGATTGCTGGCGGGATGCATGACTTGGAGGAGGAGGAGCAGGAGCGACAGAGGATGGGTATGACGCACAGCTGCCTTCGGCTGAGGTGCTGGAACCTTGGCTGGCAGAAATTGGGAGCGGCGTGCCACTCGGTGAGGAAGCAGTCTGGCCCACCTCTCCGGAGCCTAGGTTCTCCCAGGCCGCTTTATGATGACGCTGCATATGTTGACGCAGGGCCGTGGTGCCAACATTTGGACCCTGGCCACGCTTCACCTTCTGCCTACATATCTTGCATGTGGCCATGTTACCCTCCTGCGGATGCTTCAGGAAAAACTGCCACACTGCCGAGTAGCTACTTTTCCCACCAACAGGCCTCACTGATTCGCTGCTGCTGTTGCCAACTCCAGGAACCCCTGCCCCACTACCTCCCGATAAGGTAGCCTGCCGCGCAGCAGGTGCTCTACCCCGGCCCCGGCCCCGTTTGGCTCCAGGCTTTACAATTGTGCCCCCATGCTGCCTGCCAACCATGCTGCTAACACCTTGCTGCCTGAGCTGCTGACTCCGGGGCAACCTGCGCCCCTCTTCTCCTGATGATGACGATGAAGCCCCTTCATCACCCGGCTCCCAAGTGCGATCGGCTTCATCGTCATCATCATTATCACCGAGTTGTGGCTGTATGTCACTGATGTTCGTGGATTCGTCAACAGTGTCTGGCGCAGGAGCTGGAACGCTCGCAGCACCCACGACACTGTCCACATCACTATTTGTCTGCCTAGCTAAAGAAGCCACCTCCATTTCTTGGCTGGGCAGTAGCTGCTGACTGTCCTCTATCTGATCGTCCTCCTCACTAAAGAGTGGAGCTGAACCCAAAGCATAGGATACGTCGCTAGGGGAGGGAACGGCGTAGGACAGAGGCAATGGGAGGACAGGGACTGCTCTCGGGGCATGCCAACTCAGGGTTGTGTCAGAGGAACCTACCGACCCTAGACTGGGAGTCTCAGACGTAAGTTGTGATGATGTTGTTGATGAGCGCGTCAACCAATCTACCACGGCAGATGCGTTACTGGTGGAGACCCGACCGCTAGCAGATACTGGCAGATTAGGTCTCTCAGCGTGACTCCTGCTGCTACTGGCCCCCAGTCTGCTGCGAGCTCTGCCTGCGGAATCTTGGCCTCTGCCACTCCTCTTTTCACTTCCAGGCACTTGTCTGCCCGACATAGTCTAACTGGCGTGGTAGTAGGTGATATTTTAAGAACCCCCAGGCAGTGGTGGGTCTATATGAAACAGAATATAATGCACACCAAAAGTGAGCAGTAACACTCAGCCTCCAACAGGCCTGCTTAGTGTAAATAAGAGAGCTGCTTAGTGTAAATAAAGAGGGGTATGCTATGTTACAGAATGGGATGCCCCAACAGCCAGCAGTGCACCTGGCAGCAGTACTACTATGCACAGCAAGTGTGTTTATCAGGCCAAATTTCTATTAGAATAAGTGCAAAGGGTTATAGTATTAAATAGAGGCTGGTGTAGTCACAGAATGGGATGCCCCAACAACCAGAGAGCACCTGGCAGCAGTACTACTATGCACAGCAAGTGTGTTTATCAGGCCAAATTTCTATTAGAATAAGTGCAAATGGTTATGGTATTAAATAGAGGCTGGTGTAGTCACAGAATGGGATGCCCCAAAAACCAGAGAGCACCTGGCAGCAGTACTACTATGCACAGCAAGTGTGTTTATCAGGCCAAATTTCTATTAGAATAAGTGCAAATGGTTATGGTATTAAATAGAGGCTGGTGTAGTCACAGAATGGGATGCCCCAAAAACCAGAGAGCACCTGGCAGCAGTACTACTATGCACAGCAAGTGTGTTTATCAGGCCAAATTTCTATTAGAATAAGTGCAAATGGTTATGGTATTAAATAGAGGCTGGTGTAGTCACAGAATGGGATGCCCCAAAAACCAGAGAGCACCTGGCAGCAGTACTACTATGCACAGCAAAAGTGTCTTTATCGGGCCAAATTTCTATTAGAATAAGTGCAAATGGTTATGGTATTAAATAGAGGCTGGTGTAGTCACAGAATGGGATGCCCCAAAAAGCAGAGAGCACCTGGCAGCAGTACTACTATGCACAGCAAGTGTGTTTATCAGGCCAAATTTCTAATAGAATAAGTGCAAATGGTTATGGTATTAAATAGAGGCTGGTGTAGTCACAGAATGGGATGCCCCAAAAGGCAGAGAGCACCTGGCAGCAGTACTACTATGCACAGCAAGTGTGTTTATCAGGCCAAATTTCTATTAGAATAAGTGCAAATGGTTATGGTATTAAATAGAGGCTGGTGTAGTCACAGAATGGGATGCCCCAAAAACCAGAGAGCACCTGGCAGCAGTACTACTATGCACAGCAAAAGTGTCTTTATCAGGCCTAATTTCTATTAGAATAAGTGCAAATGGTTATGGTATTAAATAGAGGCTGGTGTAGTCACAGAATGGGATGCCCCAAAAACCAGAGAGCACCTGGCAGCAGTACTACTATGCACAGCAAGTGTGTTTATCAGGCCAAATTTCTATTAGAATAAGTGCAAATGGTTATGGTATTAAATAGAGGCTGGTGTAGTCACAGAATGGGATGCCTCACAGCAGACTTGAGATCAGTTCAGTATATATGCACAGTTAGTGTATAAGCAGCCTGAAAACGCTAACAAAGCCAGTCAGCCAGCCAGTAACACTCAGGCTGGATGAAAAAAAAAAAAATCTCCCTGTGACTGCCTCCGATTTTTCCTAACTTTCCCTGCTTTTCGCTGACTTTCTGTCTGTCTCCAGCCTGTCCCTGTCTGTCCCTGTCTGTCTAACTGTCTCTCCCTGCCTACAGCAGCGTCCTGTCTCTCAAGAATGCAATAGAGAAATGAGGAAAAGCAAGATGTCCGCCGACTTAAATAGCGCTGTGACGTCACCGGGCTTGCTGGCTGCTGATAGGCTGCATGTGACTGTCCCAGCTTGCACTGGCGCGGGGTTGATGTCTGGACATGTCCCGTCCGCCATCTTAGAATGCCTGTAATGTAAATGAATGGATGTTAAAGGAAAACTTTGAGCGATCGAATCGCGGGGAAATTCGGATTCGATCCGAATCGAATTTTTCATGAAATTGGGATCGAATCCGGGTTCTTCCAGATCGATTCGCTCATCCCTAATATGGATCCTTGACTGACAAGGCTTGCATATCACTAAACCTTCTGACCAAAAGTAACAGCTAATATAAAAGCTACTTTGAGAGTAATTTAATTGCTGTCTCATGGGCTCAAAAGGTGGCCATGTAAGCCCAGTCAGAACAATGTAAAGAGAGGGAGGAGGCACTGGAGGCCCTTCTGACATCTGCCTTAGCAGTGAGAACCACAGTGTCCTGTGCCACCAGGGGGCAATCAGGATCAGCCTTGCCTGGTCTAACCTGGTCTTCCTTATGACCAGAGACAGAACCTGGACTGGGGGAAAGATATAACATAGATTGAACGCTCCCAGTTCTGACCAAGGGCATCCCCTGCCAGAGCTCCCTGGCTCCTGTGAAGAGGGGAAAAGATTCTGGGATGTTCCTGAATATAAGAGGATAGGAAGACAATCCTTTCAATCTTGGTTTGCGGATTGAAGGTTCTCTCTAGGGAACTGTCAATCTAATACCCTAGGTAAACACAAGAAGTCTGAGGGGACAGATGTGACTTCTCCCTGTTTATGATCCACCTCAGATGTCCTCACATTGTTCTCCAAATTTTCCCTGGATGGAGCAAAAAGAAGATAGTCCAGATATGCCATTGCCTCTGCAAGAAGCTTTGTAAAGATCCAAGGTGCGGATGAAATTGCCAATGATAGATTATGGCATCTAACATTATCACAAATCTCAGAAATCTTCTGTGACATACATTCCGGGACATACAGATACACCACCCAGACACCCTGAAACAAGACATCCAATTCAAAAATTGATTCCATATGGAATGTCTTGTATCTGATCCTAAAATTTAATTGCTTTAGGTTCAGTATAAACCGAAACTATCCCAATGGACCAAGAGTACGTGGGAGTAAAAACATGTTCATTTCAGGTGCCATGGAACCCCCTCTATGACTGCCATTTCCTTTAGTTTTGTAATCATTAAAGGTAGGGCCTGTGCATTCTCAGGGTCTTTGGAACCGTGGGTTACTACAAAATGATCCTGTGGCATTGAGACGAAATCGAGACAGATTCTGACCTGAATTGTCTCAAGAATGAAGGGGCTCTGAAAGATCCTTTGGCAGGCCAGGCTGCTGGGGTAGTTTGAACAACAAACCTCTACTCGCGCAATCTGTGAGGAATCAGTATCCCATGCCTGATTGAGCAGAATATCTGACCTTTTGTCTAGGGGATCTGTAAGGGAACCCATGTCCTCAAAGGAGTAATAACCACCATCCACCTTAGGGCATTTAGCCCAAACCTCCATCTCCAACTCCTCAAAAGGGAACCTCCTTTTGAGAAGGAAGAATCAGGACTCCGGACTCTATTCCCGAGAAATGATGTCCTTTAGTAACTGGTGGATTGGAAAACACAGATCCTTTCTTTCCAGGTAGAGGGAATCATCCACCGATGCAATCTTCAGGGAGGATAAAATGCCCCTAATTAGGTCCGGTGTATCCTCAAGGGGAAAGTTAAACCTACTAGGATAGGAAGGAGGCCTGGAGGCTGATGCCTCTGGCCCTCTCCCTGTGTTCAATGAATGGACAGACCCATCAGAAGAGGCACATCCTTGCTCTTACTCATCTGAAGAAATCAACCGCCCCTGGCTACCCCCTACTCTTAGGTCATGAGAGAGAATTGACTGGGGATTTGGCTGGGAGGAAGGGCCACCAGTCACATGAGCCATGCGTTTTTTGTAGAAATCGAAAGTATTGGCTATTCTAGAGTTGAAAGTTTCAAAGAAACTCTTCATCATGCATTGAAAGTTGCCCCCGGCTACCTTCTCCAGGAAAGTCTTACATAGAAGATTGCAAAGGCCTCTGACAAGGTGGCCTGACAGTTTACACATAATCTAGGTTGGGCCAATTTAGTTTTCTTGGGCTCTTTCTGCTCTCTGGGCTCCCTGAATCCCTTAGTCTCCCTGGAGTCCTTTCTGTAATCCTTCAATGGTTTAGAATTTCTGGACTTGGATTCTTTAGCCTGTAAAGGGAAAAAAAGGAAAACAAGGAATATCAGCTTCCCTGGACCCGAAAACAGACTGGGGTTTGGCTGAAATCTGAAGAGAGGGGGGAGGTTAGTGACTTACACCCTCCACTGAAATTTCCCTTGTCATCATGTCAAAAGGCCCGTCGGGGAGCTCTCATGGCCAGGAATCTGCACGCTGGCCTGATCCTGCATCCTGTCAGAGCCAGAGCGTGCCAGCACTCTGGAACACCGGACCGGCCAGGAATTCCGAAAGCGAGGGGCTCGACCTGCCCCAAAGGTGAGTCCAATACTTACCCACCCCCTCCTTTTTTGACCTTAGGAGCTGGGAGCGCTCTACATGCTTCCACAAAACTCCCTCTCTTCTGCATAGCCCATAGGGAAAAAGGGTGGATCCAAGCCCAGACCATGTCCTGGGTCCTTCCCTAGAAACTTCCACCCGGACTAGCTCCAGGGGAGGAAATTCCTGCGGGGAGTGGAAGAAAAGGGGTACCCCCTGACTCTGCTGGTGGAGAAATGGGGAGGGAGTTTGGACTTGCTATCCCTGTGAAAAAAAGCAAAAATAGATACGTAGGATCCAGCATGTTTCCTGGGAGTAAACACAAAAACACTGTGGTCCAGGAGGAAGGGGTGAGGTGCTGTCCAGTTTGTGTTTCCGACTTAGGTGGGAGGAGCTACTTGGCTAAGCCACCCTGAAGGATGTTTGGGGAAATCCCTGGTTTTGTTCCATTTTAAACAGATGAGGTTTCTCCCTTCCCACTGCCGGACAATATCTCTTCTCTCATACCCCATTAGTGACAAGAATTAACCCCTTCACCTTTTCTCCAAAATCAAGGATACTGATCAACCCATTCCTCTCCCTGTGACAATAACCCCTACCTCCTTTAGAATGGAACAAAACCCCAGTGGTCAGCCCTGAATTCTACAAGACTCCACAACTGTCCACTAGCTTTCCCACTGGGGCATGCCAAAGCAGGATACACACTGTGTGACCCCCCCCCCCCCCCCCAGTTGCCAAACTCGCCTTTGTCCTGGCTTCCACATCGATGTTAACAATGCTGGCCGCAGCCCTCAGGTAGGCTTTGGGTGGGAGCACAACCATGTTGAAAGGGAACTGTGGATGTGGCATGTTGCTCTGCATCTAAACAGAGCCATATGCCGATCATTAATATGCATGGCATACAGAGCTGATTGGATGAGCAATTAGCCAAGGAATTACAGTAGAATATCTACTTTGAAAATGTGTACGTTTTGAATTATATGCTGGGATGTATGACCCATTAGGTACTCTAGGGTCTGTGTATAGGGTAGCATTATGCTGGTGGGCAGCAACCCTCTGGGTTAGTGGACCAGCAGTCAGACCAGACCAACACAACAAACAGTGCTCATATGCACCTCTCTCCAGGGCAATTTAGATTGCTGCACATAAAAATTAATTTACCTTTTTCTAACTCCTGCTGTGGTAAATTTTATAAACAAAATGGCGGCTCATGGATATGCAGTGCGTCTGCAAACAGGAAGAGCTGCTGGATTTCCTGTTATTGTCAGTTATGTCAGTTGAATCCAGTCAGCAGCATGACTGAGAAGCTGGGAGAGGAAGCTCAAAAATGACTGCTACAATGCTTCAGTATCATGCATGCAGATAGGGCAAGTAACTTTTGGGGAGTTTTTTTTTTCTACCTGTGCCAGGCTGTTTGTCTGGTTTAACTATGGTTATTTCTTCTTTTGTGGGAGCTTGCTTATTTTACCTACTGAAAATGTGCAAGTATTTCCAGTCTTAAAGGTAACCAACTGAAATGCATTTAATGGCTCTGTGTAAACTTCTGGATGCCCACCCGTACCCTCAGGTCTACCACTTTGTAACTTGTGAAAAAAGAAGAAAGAATTCCAGGAAAAATTTGCATCATTATCCCTTGTTTTTCTTTATATTATTTGAGATGGTATATCTGTGACCCATTCAAGAACATTATCCCAACTGGTCAGTGGCAATTTAGGGATGACCCCCTTATATAGGGCATTAACAATTCCACATCTTCTCTTTGATTATGCAATATTGGGAATTAGTCTCTCATCTATGACCACGACATTACCTTCTGATTTGCGATGGATACCAAAGCCCCTACGGTCCTTTTCCCAGATTTTATCTACATTTGTAAATCTGGACGTGGGGCGGATCCAGTCCATGATATATCTGGCTATCACTGTCAAGTTATACTGTTCTACATATGGAAGGTTTACCCCTCAGTTACATTTTGGTTGTTGTAGAATATTAAAGGCTATTTTGCTGCATCACCCCCCCCCCCCCCCCACGCACACACACACACACACACACCCACCCCACTACCACCAATGAATTCTCTAAAGGATTCGTAGACTCACAAATTTCTTTGGGAGCCAACAAGATGGGGAATGTTTGAAGTAAGTATAGCAAGATAAAAGCATTGCAGATAGGATCACTTTTCTAGTTCTTTTATTATTTTGTACATTAATGGGGAGATGTTATATTTATGAAGAGTGTGTGGGTTTTTGGGGATATTGACCCCCAAATTTGACAGAAAGTGTTTCCGCCATTGGAAGCCGAATCTCTAAGCTCATTGTCAGGTCCTGTGGGACACCCGCCTTCTAAGTAAGTCCGCAACCCCCAATCTCCGCTGCTAGCTTCACCTATAGCCAAGCCCCCGTCTGCCGGGACGCTTTATACGCCTCACCGGGCACGGTTGCCCGCAGGACTTGGTAGCACAAAGGATAGGGGGAGGGAGGCGGATGAACCAGGAACGAGACTAGGCGAGGTTGGGCAAGCAGGGGTCATACACGGGAGATCAGTCCAGATAAACGTGGCACAAAAGGATGAGACGGAAGAGTAGTCTTAGTCGAGCCAAGGGTCAAGCTGGGAGGTCACGGGTACGCAGTACAAGGGAGCAGGCAAATCGTAGTCGGAAACAGGCAAAGGTCGGTCCAGGCGGCAATCACGGGATGGTCATACACAGCAAGATCAATAACGGAAAAATACCATTTTGTGAGTACTCACCTGAAAAATGGATATTGTCAGTGTGCCACACACCCCGCTTCCCCTTTAATTCTTACGATCGGGTTACTCCACCGCCAGGTGGCGACTGTCAGGATTATACCTAACACCCGTCTGTCTTAAGCCAGTATCCCCCAATCTCCACCGCCACTTCTGCCTATAGACAAGCCCCCGCTTGTGGGAGACGCGAGTAATGCCTCTCCCAGTCGGTTGCCCCCAGGACTTAACAGGCGCAAGGGATAGTAGCTTAAGGTGCAGTTTGGTGTTAGGCAGGGAATCCCGAATGAGGATGCCGGGTGAGAAAAGTCCGTAAATCAGGCCGAGGTCAAACCAGGAAGTCACAGGCGAGGTATCCAGGGGAGAAGACTGAGAATGGTCGAGGGTAGCCGAGGTCAATTTCCAGGAGGTCACAGGCGAAGTACAGGAGGGTCAGGCAAGAGAGTGGTCAGGCAAAGCAGGAGGTCAGGGCAGGCAGCTAGCAAGAATAGTCAGAGTCCAAATCCAAATCCAAATGCAAATCTTCACTAGTAACGCAGCACACATCCAGAACCCAGAAGCTATAACGGGCACTGGGAAACTGGAACAGTGCAAATATATAGGGAAGTCTGGCCAATGGGGGACAGGGAAAAAGGAGGGAAGGAAGGTGCTTGGTGCAACCACGGAAGTGGGATCGGTCCCAGGAGCTGGACGGCCCAGGCCAGACAGGCCGACCAGTCCCTGGGTCCGATCCCAGGAACTAGCCACAGATTGGGGAATTCAAACTCGCCCCCGGCGGGCGCGCTGGGGGAAGCGCCGCCGGGAGGCATAAAGCAGGCGTGCTCGCGCGCTGCGCGCGCGCGAGCACGTTGATGATCGGGCGCGCCCCCGCCAGGAAGGGGAAGCGCTGAGCCGGAGGGGAGAGCCGCAAGGCCGCGCAGCCGCGCAGAGCGGGCTGCGACTCGGCCACCCACAGCATCCTGCACCGCCCGCCCCTGATCCCCGCGACGGTGCCGAGGAGCTGGCAGACCCGGGGACCGTCGGTCCGCAGCCCGGTGGGAGCCAGCCGGCAACGCGCCGCGGGACCCGGAACGGCGGTGAGGTAAGTGCCTAACATTACCCCCCCCCTGAGGAGGGGCCACTGGACCCTCCAAGCTGGGTTTTAAAGGATTCTCTCTATGAAACTTCTTTACTAAATTCTGTGCATGAACTTCTCTGGCAGGAACCCAAGATCTTTCCTCCGGACCGTACCCCTTCCAGTCAATAAGATATTGAAGAGAGTTCCGAAAGAAGCGAGAATCAAGGACCCGGGCCACCTCAAACTCCTGATGCCCATCAATTACCACAGGACTAGGAGGACTATTAGGTTCATGGTCTCTTGCAGACTTAAGAAGTGAAACATGAAAGGATTTACAGATTTTCATGGAAGAGGGGAGGGCCAACCGGTATGTCACCTGATTAACTTTGTGAGTTATGGGGAATGGGCCAATAAACTTAGGTCCTAACTTAGCGGAGGGTTGGCGTAGCGCCAAGTTCTTGGTTGAAAGCCAAACCCAGTCCCCCACCTTAAAGTTAGAATTAGACGATCGCTTGCGATCAGAAAATTTTTTCTGTAGACAAGCGGCCCTAGTTAGGTGTTGTTGGATTTTATTCCACTCCCCTGGCCATTTAGAAACCCATTCATCCACGGAGGGAACTCTAGAGGGTTGGTCCGAAAGAGCAGAAAACTTCAGATCCTTGCCATAAACACAGTGGAAAGGAGAAACCCCTGTGGATGAATGCGTAGCGTTGTTAAAAGCAAATTCTGCAAAAGGTAAGAAGAAGGCCCAATCAGTCTGGGAACCCGCTGTAAAACAGCGCAAATATTGTTCCAGGGACTGGTTCGTTCTCTCGGTTTGACCATTCGATTGCGGATGAAAAGCCGAGGAAAGGGAGACAGTGAACCCCAACTTGGCACAGAAAGCCCTCCAAAACCGTGAGACGAACTGGACCCCCCTATCCGAAACAACATCCGTGGGAATACCATGAATCCTAAAGACATGAGTAATGAAAAGTTGAGCAAGAGTTTGAGCTGAGGGGAGTTTCTTTAAAGGAACGAAATGGGCCATCTTGCTAAAACGGTCCACAATTACCCAAATAACCGTATGACCCTGAGACGGAGGAAGGTCAGTAACAAAATCCATGGCCAGATGTGTCCACGGGGAGGCAGGAATGGATAATGGAAGGAGTGGGCCTTCCGGTGAGCTCCTCAAGGACTTACTCTGAGCACAGACTTTGCAAGCGGAGACAAACTTTTGAGCGTCCTTCCTGAGAGAAGGCCACCAAACTTGGCGTAACAATAAAGCTATGGTTTTTTTAATCCCTGGATGACCGGTTGTTTTGGTATCATGAAAATGGGACAAAAACTCAGACCGATAAGCAAAGGGCACAAACAGGGCTGACGCGGGTTTCCCCGGAGGAGCTTGGGCCTGGAACTGAGTAAGATCAGGAAGTTGGGGTTGAATGGCGGCCACCACTAGAGAGCGAGGTACGATGGGAGAAACCACTCTTTCCGGTAAGTCAGGGGGCGAGAAACTCCGGGACAGGGCGTCCGCCTTTATATTCTTAGACCCGGGTTTATACGTTATAGAAAAATTAAACCGGGAAAAGAATAAGGACCAGCGAGCCTGTCTAGGAGTTAACCTCTTGGCGGACTGGATGTACTCCAGATTTTTATGGTCCGTAAAGACCGTAACAGGGTACTGAGCCCCCTCCAGCCAGTGCCTCCATTCCTGGAAGGCAAGTTTGATGGCCAGTAATTCTCTGTTGCCGATATCATAATTCTTTTCGGCCGCTGAGAACTTTTTGGAAAAGAAGGCACATGGATGGAGGCGTGCAGGTGAGCCGTAGTATTGGGACAAGACCGCTCCGACCGCGATCTCTGAGGCATCCACCTCCACAAGGAAAGGTCGTTGTTCATCGGGATGGACTAGGACGGGAGCAACGCTAAATACCCTCTTAAGATTCTCAAAGGCCTGGACAGCTTGAGCCGGCCAAATCGGGGGGTAGCCGCCTTTCTTAGTCAAATTAGTTAGTGGTGTAACCAGGGTTGAGAAATTCTTAATGAACCTTCTGTAAAAATTGGCGAAACCCAAAAACCTCTGTAGGCCCTTCAGATCTCTGGGCTGCTCCCATTCTAAAACAGCCCTCACCTTAGATTGGTCCATAGACAGACCAGATTTAGAAATAATGTAACCGAGGAACGGAACCTCAGATACCTCAAATTGACATTTCTTTAACTTGGCATATAAACAATTCTCCCTAAGTTTCTGTAAAACTAGGCACACATGTTTCCGATGCTCATCAAGGGATGAAGAAAAAATTAAGATGTCATCTAGGTAGACAACCATAAACCGGCCAAGATAATCTCGGAAAATTTCATTAACAAAGCTTTGAAAGACCGCAGGGGCATTACACAGGCCGAAGGGCATAACCAAATATTCATAATGCCCTTCAAGGGTATTAAAGGCCGTTTTCCACTCGTCCCCCTGCCTGATTCTTATGAGGTTATAGGCCCCTCGGAGATCTAGTTTGGAGAAGACCTGCGCCCCGACCACCTGTGTAAAGAGCCCCTCAATAAGCGGTAGGGGATATTTATTTTTTACCGTGATGTTATTTAAGCCCCGATAGTCGATACAGGGGCGAAGTCCCCCATCCTTTTTCTCCACAAAAAAAAAACCCTGCCCCTGCTGGGGAAGATGAAGGCCGAATAAACCCTTTCTCTAAGTTCTCGGCGATATATTCCCGCATGGCAAGGGTTTCTGCTCGGGTCAAATTAAATATTCTCCCTCTGGGAGGCATCGTACCAGGGAGTAGTTCTATTGGGCAGTCCCAAGGTCTATGGGGAGGAAGTTTGTCTGCTGCCTTTTCTGAAAAAACATCAGCAAACTCCAAATATGGAGTAGGAATCCCACTAGGGAGTAAGCTTGTGACCCTAAGGGGAAATTCCAGGCAGTTCCGGAAACACTGGTGCCCCCACTTGGTAATTTGCCCCGAAACCCAATCAATCTGAGGATTATGCTCCTGCAGCCATGGCAACCCCAGAATCAAGGGGGTTCCAGGCATGCTCAAAATCAGGAACCTGATAACCTCAGAATGACTGGCTCCTACTTTGATTTGCATGGGAGGTGATTGGAACCGAACTAACCCCCCGGCCACTGGAGTGCCATCAATGGCTGACACCCGGATAGGAGTTGGCAAGGCCTGTGCCATAATTCCTAGAGTCTGTGCTAGATCAGAGTCTAGGAAGTTCCCAGCTGCTCCAGAATCGAGAAGAGCCTTTAAGTTAACATATTTGGCACCAAACATAAACTGAACTGGGACCAGAATTGGAGACGATACTTGAGGAGATACCTTACAGCCTAGGAGGGCCCCCTCGAAACCCTCTAGGCTCTGAAGTTTCCCGGCGGTTTCTTTGGGCAAAGTCTAACCATGTGGCCGGTCCCACCACAGTAAAGACAGAGCCCCTCGGATAGGCGTCGTCGTCTCTCGCCTTCGGTGAGCCTGGTGGCACCTAGCTGCATAGGCTCTTCAGAAGATTGAGCGACGGAAGCCTCAGATTTTGCAGTGGATTCAAAATGTGATCCTTTCTCCAGGCGCCTTTCCCGGAGTCGGCGATCTATGCGGATGGCCAAATGCATTAACTCATCCAAAGTTTGGGGTTCCGGGTAGTTCACCAGGGTATCTTTGATAGAGTCAGCCAGACCTAACCGGAATTGGCCACAGAGGGCAGGATTGTTCCAGCGTGAGTCAACTGCCCACCGCCGGAATTCGGAACAGTAGTCCTCGGCTGGACGGCGTCCCTGGCGGAGGGTACGTAACTTCGCGTCGGCTGAGGCCCCCTTGTCAGGATCGTCATAAAGGACCTCCATAGCAGCGAAGAAACTATCCACCGACTGGCGGATGGGGTCCTGAGCTGATAAACTAAAGGCCCAGGACTGAGGGTCTCCATGTAACAGGGAAATGATCAAGCCCACTTTTTGTTCCTGTGAGCCCGAGGAGACCGGGCGAAGCTGAAAGTATAACTTACAAGAGTCCCGGAAATTGGCAAATTTCGCCCTATCGCCGAAAAACTTTTCAGGGAGCGGGATCTTGGGTTCCATCGTCATTGCGGCCGGAGTCCCCTGAGAAGTGGGGACCATGGGAGTAGGACGGTTCTCCTGGGCCGCAACTCGAAGAGCCAGGTGCTCCACCGCCGCCGTCAGGGCCTGCACCTGCTCCAGAATTTGGTCCATTCTTATTTCTGGCCCGTTATAATGTCAGGATTATACCTAACACCCGTCTGTCTTAAGCCAGTATCCCCCAATCTCCACCGCCACTTCTGCCTATAGACAAGCCCCCGCTTGTGGGAGACGCGAGTAATGCCTCTCCCAGTCGGTTGCCCCCAGGACTTAACAGGCGCAAGGGATAGTAGCTTAAGGTGCAGTTTGGTGTTAGGCAGGGAATCCCGAATGAGGATGCCGGGTGAGAAAAGTCCGTAAATCAGGCCGAGGTCAAACCAGGAAGTCACAGGCGAGGTATCCAGGGGAGAAGACTGAGAATGGTCGAGGGTAGCCGAGGTCAATTTCCAGGAGGTCACAGGCGAAGTACAGGAGGGTCAGGCAAGAGAGTGGTCAGGCAAAGCAGGAGGTCAGGGCAGGCAGCTAGCAAGAATAGTCAGAGTCCAAATCCAAATCCAAATGCAAATCTTCACTAGTAACGCAGCACACATCCAGAACCCAGAAGCTATAACGGGCACTGGGAAACTGGAACAGTGCAAATATATAGGGAAGTCTGGCCAATGGGGGACAGGGAAAAAGGAGGGAAGGAAGGTGCTTGGTGCAACCACGGAAGTGGGATCGGTCCCAGGAGCTGGACGGCCCAGGCCAGACAGGCCGACCAGTCCCTGGGTCCGATCCCAGGAACCAGCCACAGATTGGGGAATTCAAACTCGCCCCCGGCGGGCGCGCTGGGGGAAGCGCCGCCGGGAGGCATAAAGCAGACGTGCTCGCGCGCGCGCGCGAGCACGTTGATGATCGGGCGCGCCCCCGCCAGGAAGGGGAAGCGCTGAGCCGGAGGGGAGAGCCGCAAGGCCGCGCAGCCGCGCAGAGCGGGCTGCGACTCGGCCACCCACAGCATCCTGCACCGCCCGCCCCTGATCCCCGCGACGGTGCCGAGGAGCTGGCAGACCCGGGGACCGTCGGTCCGCAGCCCGGTGGGAGCCAGCCGGCAACGCGCCGCGGGACCCGGAACGGCGGTGAGGTAAGTGCCTAACAGCGACGTTGCAGAGAGAAGTCTTGAAAACGAGCCCCCTTCCGGCCTATATATACCTGGGACCTCCCACTTAACACCAGTGATTTAAAAAGCAGAAAGACAAGGTACCAGGAAATCCAATGGTAACCTCAAAATAAAGAAAAAGCTTCACCATATAAAGGAACCGGGATACCGAAAAGGGTGGGTGAAGCGGAGTGTGTGGCACACTGACAATATCCATTTTTCAGGTGAGTACTCACAAAATGGTATTATTCTCAGTCTGCCACACACCCCGCTTCCCCTTTAATTCTTACGATCGGGACATCCAAAAGCAGTGTCCACAAGGGATGGGTATCCGAAGGCAAAGTGAAGCATAACTTAAATGACTGCAGTCTGCAGAACTTTGCGGCCAAACACAGCATCCGCTGAGGCCCGCACATCAACCTTGTAAAACTTAGAAAAAGTATGAACAGAAGACCAAGTAGCAGCCTTACAAACTTGTTCAACAGAAGCTTGGTGCTGAAAAGCCCAAGACGCTCCAACGGCGAGTAGAATGAGCAGTGATACGGAAAGGGGGGACTTTCCCCTTAGCAGAATAGGCCGCAATAACGGCCTGACGTATCCATTTGCTAATGGAAGATTTGGGCGGCGCCAAACCCTTTCTAGGCCCACAAGGCACAACAAAAAAGGCATCAGTTTTACGAAAAGGAGAAGTAACAATCAAATAGTGCTTAACACAGCGTACTGCATCCAAACAATGCAAAACCCTCTCCTTGTCATTCTTAGGCTTAGGACACAAGGAGGGAAGAACAATATCCTGATTCAAATGAAAAGCAGAAACAACCTTAGGAAGAAAGTCTGGTTTGAACCGAAAAACCACTTTATCCTGATGCCTCTCAAAGTAGGGCGCCTGAATAGACAAGGCCGCCAACTCCGAGACACGCCGAACCGAAGTGATAGCTACCAAGAAGACAATCTTCTGAGTCAGGGTAGACAAAGCAATATCTTGCAAAGCCTCAAAGGGAGGAGCCTGAAGAGCGGAAAGAACCAAATTCAAGTCCCAAACAGGGAGTAAAGGTTTCCTGGGAGGCCGCACATGCGCCACCCCCTGGAAAAAAGTTTTAACTAAAGGATGAAGCGCAAAACGCTTCTGAAAAAACATAGATAAGGCAGAAACTTGCCCCTTCAAAGTACTCAGCTGAAGACCAGAGTCCAGCCCTGATTGCAAAAACTCCAGAATCCTGGAAACCGAAAAGACCCTACAAGGCAAAGATCTAATCTCACACCAAGCGATATAGGCTTTCCAAGTCCTATAGTAGATGATAGAAGAAGACCTCTTCCGGGCACTGATCAGAGTCTTAACGACCGAGCCAGAAAGACCCTCCTCCTTCAAGATGGAGGTTTCAGCAGCCAAGCCGTCAAACCCAGCGTTGGTAAATTGGGGTACACAGCTGACCCTGAGTGAGAAGATCGGGCCGAAGAGGCAGAACGAGCTGGTCCACTGGCAGCCGAACGATGTCTGCGAACCATACTCGCCTTGGCCACCTTGGGGCCATGAGAATGGCGGACACCTTTTCCAGAGCCAGCTTCCGTACCACCCTGCCCAGCATGGGTATCGGGGGAAACAGGTACAGAAACCCCAGATCCCCCCAGCTCAGGGACATGGCATCCACTGCCAGAGCCAGAGGATCCTGGGAGAGCGACACGAAGTTCGGGAGCCTGCAATTGTGACGAGAGGCAAACAGGTCCACCTCCGGTGTCCCCCATCGGAGACACAGTGACCGAAAAACCTGAGGATGGAGAGCCCATTCTCCCAGACGGGAAGAGCCCCTGCTCAGCAGGTCCGCTTCCTGGTTCTCCACCCCTGGGATGTAAACCGCCGAGAGACAAGGAACATGGGCCTCCGCCCAGGTCAGGATCAGGGATACCTCTCTGAGAGTACCCAGACTGCGAGTCCCTCCGCTGTTCGATTGTCTGAACGGACCTGGACCGGAAGGCCCAGAACATGTTGAGTCAGAAGAGCCAGAACCAGACGGATGGCTCTCAGTTCCAGAATATTGATGGGTAAGTGGGCCTCTTGAGGTCCCCACTGCCCCTGGAACTGAAGCTCCTTCCAGAATCCCCCCCATCCCGAAAGACTGGCGTCCGTGGTGACAATTTCCCAAAGAGGAGTCAGGAAAGACCTGCCCCTCGAGAGATTGGTCGAGACCAACCACCACTGGAGGGACTTCCGTACCCGGGAGGACAACTGGAAGGGCCGATCCAACGACCGTGGTCGCCGGTCCCAGGACGCCAACAGATGAAGCTGCAGCGTCCTCGTGTGAAATTGTGCGAAAGGCACTGCCTCGAACAAGGCAACCATCAAACTTACCAGCCTCATCCCCAGACGGATGGACGGCCGAGGATTGGAAAGAAGGACCCGAGCCAACTCCTGAATCAGATACATTTTGGACTGAGGGAGAAACACCCTGTCTTGACAAGAGTCCAACTGCATTCCCAGAAAGGACACCACCCTGGCCGGAGCGAGGGAGGACTTGGGAAAGTTGATCACCCAACCGAAGCTTTCCAGCGTGGAGACCACCATCCTGGTGTCTGTCTCTGATTGATTGAGGGACGGAGCCATGATGAGAAGGTCGTCCAAATAAGGTACGACACGAATGCCCCGAGATCTGAAGATGGCCATCACCCCTGCCAGCACCTTGGTGAACACCCTTGGGGCCGAGGTCAGGCCAAACGGAAGTGCCACGAATTGAAAATGCTGGTCGTTCATCATGAACCGAAGAAAACGCTGATGAGCTCGGCATATGGGAACATGAAGGTAAGCATCCTTGATGTCTATGGACGTCATGAAGTCCCCCTGCCGAAGAGAACCGATGGCCGAACGCAAAGTTTCCATGCAAAACTTCCGGAAACGGATGAACCTGTTGAGCAATTTCAGGTCCAGGACGGGACGAACCGACCCGTCCTTTTTGGGGACTGCGAAAAGATTGGAGTAGAAACCGAGGCCTACCTCTAAGCGCGGCACCGGCCGGATGACCGCCATTTCCAAAAGATTCCTTACCGACGCCAGGAGACCCTGTGTGGCCAAAGGATCGGTGGGCACCCGAGACCGAAAGAACCATGAAGGAGGGCGAGACTCGAACTCCAGTTTGTAACCGGACGACACCACCTCCTGGATCCATCTGTCCGGAACCTCCTGGTCCCAGACCAGGGAAAAGTGTCGCAATCGTCCCCCCACCCGCACGGGTGAGGGCAGCCCCTCAGTGCTGAACGGGCTTACCAGCAGGTTTGGGCTTGGCGCCCCAGGACTGACCGGGACGGCCACGGCCCCTCCCCCGGGTCCAACCTGTACCTCTGGTAGCGGGAAAGGAAGCCCCCCTATCCGCTCTGACTCCCTGAAAGGAAGGATTAAAGGCACTCGCACCCCGAAAGGGGCGACAAGGCCTCTTGCATTGAGGTAATTTACCACCATTTGCCACTGAATCTATTTTATCACCAAACAGGCGCAAACCCAAAAAAGGGATCGCTGTAAGCACCTTTTTAAAGACAAAGTCCGCCGTCCACTGGCGCAGCCACACTGACCGACGAATTGCCACCAGCAGAGCCGCTGTCCTACTACTCATTGCCAGAGCATCGTCCTGAGCGGTCAAGACAAAGGAAATAAATGACTCACACTGTTTAAGAGTACAAAACTTATCACAAGCGGGATCAAGACCTGCGTACAGATCCCTAATCATGGACCTAACTGCCAACAGAAGAAGCGCCGAAGCACACACTGGCCGCAGTGTCGATCCGGCACTGATAAAACCATGGCGAGCAAATTGATCAATCCGACGATCCTCACTATCCTTAATGGCAGTGGTCTCAGAAGATTGTACCACAGCTGTGCTAGACAGCCCTAACACAGGGGTATCTACGTCAGGGGGAACTGACCAAAGCTTCACCAAAGGGATAGCATTTATCCCAACTAGGAGGAATTCCAGCCAGTTGTGTGGGTTGTTCCCATTCCTTAAGGACAACCCTCACAAAGTGTTGTTGCCTGGGAAAAACCAAACGCGGCTGGGGAACATCAAATAACTCACCCTTTGGCAGGGCGACTGCCTCAGGCGGATCCAAATTCAAAATTTCAAACATTTGAGCCAGAATGGAAGGGGTGTCAAAGGACACCCCGTAGCCTGATCGCCAGCAGCGTCAATCCCTAGCTGATCTGCAGGCTCATCCGACTCCTCAAGGAATTCCCCCTCCTCATCAGGGGGACAATCGGACCAATCCACTATTTCACACGTCTCATCCTCCGAAGCAGGTGCAGCTGGAGAAAGATGTTTCCGCTTCGCTGTAGCCTTCTGAGCTACTTTGGCGGAAATTATTTTCTCGAGGTTGGCCAATCGTGCACACACCTTGGCTTGCAAATCCCCACCCTTGACAATGTCACATGGGGACCGAAATAAGGGAGGAGGGGTAGGAGATAACGGAAGTTGCGAGGAGCCAGAAGCCGGAGCGACAGACTGGCGCGCAATGCTTTGCTTTGCACATGGAATGCATAATATGACATCATCGCCTGGGAGCGGAACCCCACAGCCCCCACACAGCCTGGATGGCCCCAAAGAGCCATTTCCGGTATTGTCGGAAGCCTCCATATGGTGAATTTATGGTATTCGCAACAACCGAGGGTTTTTTTTACGCACTAAGCCACCCGGGATGCCCCTTTATAATTAATGTCCCGGGAAAGGGAGGATTACATTTTTTTTTTTTTTTTTTTTTAAAACCTTAGGACAAAACCCAATTTAGAGTACTAAGGCTAGCCAGGTATAACAGAACCGGGATAGCCACTGCAGTGAGGGGATCCCAGGATCTGTGGGGGGAAAAGAGACAACAGTCAGACCCCCAGAAGAAAAGGCAGCATGCAGCATAGTCATTCAATACAGAGAAAGGCATAATAAATAACAATAGCAAAGCCCCAGAGTGGCTTAAGAGTTAAACTGAAGCCAGCCAACATACACTTTCTATAAACATGCTGAAGCAAACTGAAAGTAAAAAGGACGGCCCCACACACGAGGTGGGGACCGTTTACCTGTACGAAGAGCAGCAGCAGCAGCCAGCCAGCCAGCAACCTGCAGCCGAGTCCCCCGCACCTGACTCCTTGATTAGAAGGAGGAAGTGCGGCGGGGCCGAGCTGCAAGACAACCAGCTCAAGCCACGCCGACGCCCTCGGAGTCAGTGGGGGGGGGGGGGGAAAACATGCCACACATATCACAGCCCTAGCAGTCCAGGCCGCATGAGCGCTACCCACGGCGCTGAGCCTGAGACTGCCAGCACTCTTTAATCAGCACTAACGTTAGAACACACATGCACACAGTATAACAACCCCCCAAAAACCACCCCCCCCCCCATAGTGAAGGGAGAAGGGACCGTAACGGGAGAGAAATGGCCAAAGGGCCATTTCACTCCCGTTACAGTCCCTTCTCCGGGATGCCCTAGACAGGGGCATCCCAAATCCGGATCACCATGCCGGATAGCCGCATTGCCCCACTTGTGGGGTCGAGCGGAGGAGATAAGCTCCTAGGCACCTATAGTGCCATCTACCGTTGCCCAGTGAGCAGCCTAGGCTGGGAGGCTTCCATTAACCATCTAGGTAAACAAACAATCAAAACTGGGCAGAAATAGACCCAAAGGGGGTGCCGGGGTAAGACCCCGGCTACCTGCAAGCAGGAGACTTCTTTCTTCTGTCTTGTTGCCTCATGCAGAGAGAAAACACTGGTGTTAAGTGGGAGGTCCCAGGTATATATAGGCCGGAAGGGGGCTTGTTTTCAAGACTTCTCTCTGCAACGTCGCCACCTGGCGGTGGAGTAACCCGATCGTAAGAATTAAAGGGGAAGCGGGGTGTGTGGCACACTGAGAATAGTTCGGATACAGATAATCACACCCAGCAGCACGCTATCACGGGCAACGAACAACTGCGGGGAACAAAACTTTATTGGGAAGGAGCTGACGGGATTGGATGAAAGGGAGTGGGATGATTGATGCAACTATGAACTTTGGGCTGATTGCCCAGTTTAATTACAAAAGGGTGTTTCCACCCCAGTGAAGGTTGTACCTTTTGGTCCACCTTAAATGTAAGGGCTCATTGGCACACCTTAAACCAGCCTCCGGCGGGCGCGCTGACTGCAGCGCCGCAGGAGGTCATAAGACAGCCGTGCTCGCGCGCACTGTCAGTGAGGAGAGAGGAGGCGAGGGGGCGTGTCTGCTCATCCCTGCTCGCTCTGACGCAGCCGCCGAGCGGGGACAGAAGCAGACAGGCGCCGGAGCCCGCGCCGCCTGCAGATGCAGCGGGACCGGCGAACAGGTGAGTTGTTCATGACACTACCCCCCCTTCACGAGGGGCCTCAGGACCCTTTCTAGGTTTCTCAGGAATGCCTCTATGGAATCTCTTAATCAAAACATTGGCATGTACATCCCTAGCCGGAATCCAACATCTCTCCTCGGGACCAAAACCCTTTCAATCTATTAAATACTGTAATGAATTCAGAACCAATCGAGAGTCGAGAATTCTATTGACCTCGTACTCAGGTTCATCTTCCACCATGACCGGAGGGGGAGAGGATACCTGAATATTCCTGGCCGCCTTTAACCCTTTGAGTGCCAGCCTACCTAGATTTTTTGTCACACTCTGTTGCCCGACGACTTTTCACGTTTTTGCGCTACACGTGTTCAACCTTGATTTTTGAAGGGATTTCCATGAAACTTATATTTTGTTTTTTCAGCAGAGTCTGGGCTTCAACATGAAATGTCTTGTTTGGCCTTTTTTTAGTGTATTCTCAATACTTTTGGGTGAAATATGTGCAAAAAACTGAAAAACTATTGTTTACAATTTGTAGTGTTTTTTTTGTAATAAAAAATGTAAGTTTGTTAATAAAATATTATTGCATGTGAAAGCCCTATTTCTCCCGGTTACAATGGTACCACATATGTATAGGTATACCCCCTTTCCTGAAACAGCAGTTTAGGAGATTTCAGATAGAATACAACTATGCAATATGATTGCATAGTTGTAAGGGGTTAATAAAAAAAAAAAAATGACATAAGGTTCCCCCTCCCAGGGGGGGGGGACCTCATTTCTTTTTTGGAATTCTAAGTGTTACAAACCCTTAAAATCCCCCCCAAAAAATGACATAGGGTCCCCCTTACCCAGCATTACTGACCCGGACCAGCTATGGGGGCTTGTAGAACAGGGCGCAGGGGCCAGCGTTGGTGGCCCCTGGCCCTGCAGGCTACTAGCCCACATAGCCACGTGGCCCGGGCCCTTCTGCCCCCCCCTGGCCGTTGGGGAGGCAGGTAATGGGGGGGCTGGGGGTTATGGCAAGTCACCCACTTGCCGCAGGTGACCTGCCATACCCAGACCCAGAGCCTTGTGAACTGGTATAAGGGGTCTCATGGACCCCTTACCAGTTCACAAAGGGTTAAGTTTAAAAAAAAGACACAGACAAATATTTTATTATTCTTTTTTTGACTTATACTTACCTCCCATCCAGTGTCCCACGCTGCTGCAGATGACAGTTGTCGGTAGTGATCGGAGCAGGGAGGGTGGCAGGCAGGGAGATCAGAGCCTCCCTGCCTGCCACCCTCCCTGCACCGATCGCTGCTGACAACTGACAGATCGGAGCCCGGGTGCCGGTAACCCGAGGAGTGGGATGACACCATCAAGTGGGCGGGGCTAGGGGCGGGGTTAGGGGTGGGGCCAGTGCCGGCCGAAGAGGATGGTGAGGGCCCGTTTCTGGGCCCTCACAAGCAGCGTGGAAAGCCCAGGGGGGGGGATCGGAGCCCCCCCTGGTGAAGAGAAGACCCGGGGAGAGCGATCGCGCTGCGAGGTGAGTAAATGTCATTTACTGTTTTTTTTTTTTACAAATGTCGGCGCCGGCGGGGGGGGGGGCTATTCCGGGCCCCCTCCTGAAGATCAGAGGCCTGGGGGCGGAAATCTAATAGCGGATTCTTGTACAGAATCGCTGGCCCTTTCAAATGAGGGGTAAGGTAAGTCTGTATGTTTTTTACTTTTTTTGTTATGGGCCTCTAAAGTCAGCTACGTGACTCTCACGTAGCTGGCACTTAACGGTTGGAGAGGCAGCTACGTGAGAGTCACGTAGCTGGCACTAGAAGGGTTAACAGTGATACGTGAAACGTACTCGGGATTTTCATAGACGGGGGAAGCTTAACTTTAAAGGTAACATTGTTTAGTTTTTTTTTTTATATATTCTTTATTTTTCAATTTTCAAAGACAAAAGTAATTGTACAAACAGTCATAAGAAGGGGTTGAACATAACACCCCTGACATTCCAGAGTACACTTAGTGCAAAACTACGTCGGGCATGCACAAAAAGAAAATTTCTACATTTCAAAACAGCACAAAATGGAAAACCCAGGGTACAGGGGAGGGGGCCAAAGTTGCCCTAATAGCCAGGGGAGAGGTGAAGGGAAGGGAGAGGGGAAGGGAGAGGTGAAGGGAAGGGAGAGGTGAAGGGAAGGGAGGGGGGGGGGAGCAAGTAGGTCAGGTCTCGCACCCGCCTTAACCGGTCCCCAGTAGTGTCTGAAATTCTCGGGATTCCGAGAAAATATCCCAGCCGGTCCACTTGATGCGGTGGTCTTCAGAGGAGTCGTTGCCTGCCGCAATCATCCCCTCGAATGTCTCTATCTCTGCCACCTTACTCAGCCACAGAGACATGCTCGGGGGAGTAGGGCTCTTCCATAGCGAAGGGATACACGCCCTTGCGGCATTCACCAGCTGACTAAGAACAGATCTTTGATATCTCTTGGTGGGCAGCTCCGAGTGGTGAAGAAGGAAGAACCCCGGGCCCTCGGGGATCTCCCAGTCAGTCACTTGTTGTAACGTGGTTCTAACCCTAGACCAGAAATCCCTCAACAAAGGGCAGGACCAAAACACGTGTAGGAGATCGCCTCTAGCTTCATTGCAACGCCAACACATGGGGGACAGTGCAGGAAACCACCTGTGAAGGAGAGTAGGGACCCTGTACCACCTCGTTAGTATCTTAAAATTACATTCTTTGTATCTGGTGCAAGTGGCAGTTTTGTGCGCCAAGTGTACAATGCGGTTCCTATGATTGTCCGAGAGAGTAATTCCCAAGTCCTCCTCCCATTTCGCCAGGGATGGCAGGGGGTCTTGATTCGGGGGGTTTGCCAGGATTTTATATGTAAAAGATAACACATGTTGGACTGGTCCCCGTTCTTCACACAGCTTTTCAAATGTCGTGGTCTCTCTAAGCTGCCTAGCCTGCTGTTTCAGGGTCACTAGGAAGGTAGACCCCTCGAATTTGAGATTGAGTCAAGGGGTTCCCAACCCTTCTGGTTACAGAAGTGTTTGATCCTGCCTATCCCCTCCCTTAGCCAGCCCTCTACTGCCCCCCCCCCCCTTGTCCCAGGAGGAAACGCAGGGTTTCCCAGGATTGGGTATAAGGGGGAGAAGGCCGGTGACACCTCCTCCCTCGGGAAGTACTTGTGGCAAATTCTGAGAGATGCCCCAATTGTCGGGTGCCTCGATTCTACATACAGCGCCTGTTGTGGCAGCCAAAGGAGCGCTGAAAGGGGAAACAGTGAGTTTCCCTGTTCTATTTGGACCCATTGTTTGTGCTGTGAGTGCCTGCACCAATCAACAACCCTCGTCAGGTGAGCTGCTGCATAGTAAAGATTTGGATCAGGGAGGCCTATCCCTCTATTGTCTTTAGATCTCGCCAGAGTCCTCCTGCTAATCCTAGGAGTTTTCTCTTGCCAAACAAACTTAGAAAAGAGGGTACCAATTTTGTGCATAAATCCGCTAGGGACTACCACCGGGAGTGCCTGCATGACATACAAATGGCGGGGGAGTATATTCATCATCATTACACCTCCCAAACCAGGACAACTTTTTAAGGGACCAGGCGTCGAGGTCCTTCAAAAACGCTTGGAGCAGAGGTGCGAAATTTAGGATATATGTCTTATCTAAGGATCTACCCAGTTTTATACCAAGATAGGTGATGTACTCTCTTGCCCACTTAAAGGGAAAAGATCTTTGAAGATTCTCTACCCTATCTGCCGTCAAATTTAGGCTCAGCGCCTCAGATTTCTGCATGTTGATTTTATAGTTAGACATCTTCCTGTAGAACTCCAACTCCTGTACTAAATTTGGGAGCGACACCTCTGGGCCAGATATAAAAAAGTCATCGGCAAAGGCCGCCGCTTTATAGTGGCCCGAGGGGAGAGATATCCCCCGAATGTCCGGGTTCCTCCGCACTCTATTCAGGAAGGGCTCCAAAGTCAAGATAAAAATTAAGGGGGAGAGGGGGCAGCCCTGTCTCGTCCCATTTCCTATGCCAAACGAATCGGACAGCATACCGTTGACCCGAACTGAGGCAGTGGGATGCTGGTAGAGGCTTGAAATCCAGGATCGCATGTTGGGTCCTAGACCAATATGGTCCAGGATGCCATACATGAAGTCCCACCGTACCCAGTCAAATGCCTTTTCGGCATCTGTTGCTAGGATGATGGTCGAAAGCCTCCCAGTCAGGGCTGCATGGATGAGGTTCAGAGCTTTTGCCGTGTTGTCCCGTGCCTCTCTCAGAGGCATAAATCCCACCTGATCAAGGTGTATAATTTGAGCTAAATGGGGGGAAAGGCGGTTAGCAATCACTTTAGCGAAGAGCTTAACATCGGCATTGAGGAGGGATATTGGTCTATAACTGGAGCTCAAAGTGGGATCCTTCCCATCCTTCGGTATCACCAATATGTGGGCACGTAGGCTATCCAATGGTAGGGATCCGTCTGTCTTAAGCGAGTTAAAAACCCCCAAGAGCTTAGACGAGAGAGTATCTGCGAATGTTTTATAATATATTAGGGGGAGACCATCCGGACCCGGTGCCCTCCCATTGGCTGAACCCTTAATGGTCAGCGCCAGTTCCTCCGGGGTGATTGGAGCCTCCAAGTCCTCTGCAATTGTCCGTGGAAATTTGGGCATCCCCGATTGCTGAATATAGTCACTAATTTCCACCCGCCCTGCGCCCGAGCTAGTATGAGGGATATTATACAGATACTGGTAGTATTCCCTAAAGACCCTCGCTATGTCTTTATCCTTGTGGACCATGTTTCCCTCTTGATTCCTGACTCTAGGAACGTAGGTTTTGGCCCTTTCTGCCCTCAGAGCTGAGACCAAAAGACGACCGCATTTGTCTCCTGACTCGTAAAAAACCCTCCTGGTTCTTACAAGCTGGAGCTTGTGTGTGTCGTTTAAAATCCCCTTAAGCCGCTCTCTGAGGGAGGTCAGGGTGGCCAAGTGTGTTCCTGCCAGTGACTGTTTGTGCAGGGACTCCAACCTCCGGATTTCTCAGAGAAGGTCCAGCAGTTGTTTGTTCCTTTCCCGCTTGACCCTGGCCCCATGCTTAATCAGTATTCCTCTAATTACACACTTGTGTGCTTCCCAGATCATGGGTAGGCTCGTGTCAGAGGTGGTGTTTGTTGCAAAGTAGTCCTGGAGATTTTTTGTCACGTTTTCTTTAATTAAGGGGTCCTGTAGAAGGGCACTAATTAGTCTCCAGGTCCAGGGTCGTGGCGCCTGGTCTTGTGTGGCTAGCTTAAGCGAGACCGGAGCGTTGTCCGAAATGGTAATATTACCTATTGTCGCGCCTGTCACCAGCGGCAAGAGGTAATGTTGGACTAGGAAGAAGTCTATTCTAGAATACATGTTGTGAGGGGCTGAATAGAAAGAATAATCTCTTGCATTAGGATTAAAGACCCACCACGGGTCAGTTAGCTGGTGGAAATTGAGAAGTTTCTTGATTCTCCGAAGCTTGGGATACGAAATATAGGTATGGCCCCTAGAAGTATCTAAAAGGGGTTCCAGGGTGAGGTTAAAGTCTCCACCCACCACCAACTTACCCTCGGCAAAGCCAACCAGCCCGTCCAAAACCTCTTCCAAAAAAGAAACCTGCCTCGTGTTGGGTGCATAGACATTCACGAAGGTGAACATTTCTGCTCCAATCCTTCCCTTAATAAAGAGCCATCTGCCCTCCCCACCACTCAGAGCGCCCACCTCTTCCCACGGGCAATGATCTGGCGAGCAGAATACTCACTTCCCTAGATCTAGAGTCTGGGGAGTAGCTATAATAAGAGGTCGGAAATGATCTGTTCCTGAGAGACGGCGGATTAGAGGCCTTAAAGTGCGTCTTCTGGAGAAGAGCTATCTGCACCTTCGTTGCCCGAAGGTTATTCAGGACCATGGACCTCTTCTCAGGGGTATTTAGGCCCTTCACATTGAAAGAGACCAAGCTGAATTCACTCATCACCGCAACAGTGGACCAGCAAAGGGCGAAAACCCAGAACGTCTAAGCGGGCAAGACCGTCGAAACACTAAAGGCAATAAAAGCCCCCACCACCTGTCCGAATATTTCCCCACTACCACCTCAGGGACGAAGGCAAGGGGGTGCGAGAAGCGGAGAATCAGGTATAGTCACAGAGACTAGGACAGCGGAAGTCTCCCTCCGAATTGGAAAACCACAGAGAAAGAAGAAGAGAGAAAAGAGAGAGAAAAGAAAAAAAAAGGGGGGGGGAGCACAAAACGGGGACAAACCTGAGCACGAGTTCAAGCCCATGACCAGGGGGGTGTCAATCTAAGTAGCTACTGCTCTAGGGTTCAGACCACCTCCCAGTGAGAGGAGTCTGAAGCTGGCCTAAGTGGGGGACTGTGTCAAGCAACGAATCTGGAAGTAGAAGCCACCTGGGCTTCCCAGGCAACACAAGTTTCCTGGGCTACTGGTTCCCAAAGGCATCATAAACATAGACATATAAATGTTAAATATTAAACATTAGGCAGGAATTAAGGCATATAAAGATGATGCTGAGACGCGGGTTAATTGCCAGTCATCGATCCCCCCCGTGCAGCAAGGGAGCCGTTCATAAAGCTGTCCCCGAAAGGGGGACTAGTGGATCTGGCCGGTTTTCCCGCCACCACCAGTCCTAGGCTCAAGCTCACCCCGTTGACGCACGGTCGGGACCGGGCCAGCCACGTCCAGCAGCAAAACAATCAAACCAAAAAGAGCTAATTATTCCAAAGTAACGCTCAAGAGAGGCATAGAAAAAAAAACTAAGGCAGAAGGAAGGCATTCAGGATTCGTGGTCTGTTGGTCTGGGCCTTCTCTCGCCTCTCGGGTTCTCTCTCCGGTGTCTCCCCCTTTTTCCCCCTCCAGGGGGCGAGTGGACTCCTCTATTGAAGATTTGCCAGGGGTCCCCCCCGCATACCTTTTGTCCCCGTCAGGGACGATGCTCCCGGACGCCGTCTTCTCACGCCGCCTCTGGCCCTCTCGGCCATGCAGCCCAGCTTCTGCGTCGTGTGGGGACCGGGGGTTCCCGTCCCCGCTGTCTCCCGATGAGGGCCGACTCACAGCAGCGGGGGATTTCTGAGCCGCTGTGGCCGCCGCCGGGCTCTCCGCCTCTGCGGGCATACATCGAGGAGGGGGGGTTGAGCTCTCCCCCACAGTGACGGCCGCCATCTTAGATGCAGCAGCCGCAGGCATTGTCGGCTCCCCGCGGTCTGCGCCGGGCGCGTCCGTCTCCTTCCCCAGGTCATATGCCTCTCTCTGGCAGGTAGGGACCCATCCCATCTTTGAAGTGCGCTCCTCCCCCGACGATGACCCCGATGAGGGGGAAGATGAGCGCCGGTCACTCCGCTCCCCGCCCGCGCGAGCTTTAACATCAGCCGCCGCAGCTCCCCGCGTACCGCCGCCTGCTCGGGTGGGGTTCCCCTCCTTCTCTCTCTGTTTGCCTCTCCTGCCCGCCATGGTTAGTTGGTGTTTGGGACCAGATCGCCTGCTGTTACCGATAAAATGCCCGTTGGAGCTCAGGAGCAGCACCAAGCACGTCTACTCCATGCGCTCTCCAGGCCACGCCCCAACATTGTTTAGTTTATGAGTGATCGGAAAGGGACCAATATACTTAGGGCCCAACTTTGGCGACGGTTGTCGAAGAGCAATATTTCTAGTGGATACCCAGACCAATTCTCCCACCTGAAACGGTGGTTCTTGTGACCTATGTCGATCGGTGAAAACGTTATACCTCACCAAGGCTTTCCTAAGGTTTCCTTTCGCCTCAGACCAGACATTCATTCTCTCTCGTAACCATTCCTCCAAGGCGGGCAAATTGAAGGAAGGGCCAGAGAGAGAAGAGACCTTGGGATTCTTGCCATAATTACAGAAAAAAGGCGAAAACTTAGTCTATTCGCTAGGCGCGTTATTAAAGGCGAATTCCGCAAACTCAATAAATTCCCCCCACTGTTCCTGACGATCTGACACAAAGCAGTGCAGGTATTGCTCCAAACACTGATTCACCCTCTCAGTTTGCCCGTTAGGATGATAGGCTGAGGAAAGAGAAACCTTAATACCCAATCGTGCACAAAACGCTTTCCAGAAGCGGGATAAAAATTGATCCGAAACTATATCCTGGGGTATGCCATGGAGACGGAAAACGTGCTTAATGAATAGTTGCACCAACTGCGGTGCTGACGGACGTTTTGCCAGGGGAATAAAATGCGCCATTTTACTGAAGCGATCGACCACCACCCAGATTACAGTATTACCCTGAGACTGAGGCAGGTCGACAATGAAATCGATATGGATATGTGGGTCCAAGGTCTTCCAGCCAATGTCGCCACTCTTCAAAGGCCAGTTTAATACCCAACAGTTTCCTATTCCCAACATAACAGGAGAGAAGGCACAGGGATGTAATCTCTCAGGATCACCTGAATACTGAGAGAGGACAGCACCCACGCCAAGTTCAGAGGCGTCTACTTCTCCTGGACTTAAGTGCCAGCCACGTAAAATTCACGTGCCTGGCATCTACCCCTGCTAGTGAGCAAAAAAAAAAAAAAAAAATACTCACCTGACCCCTCGTTAGATCCGGCCGGGTCTCCTCTTTAATTTGGTGCCATCCGATCCCCCGTAGGGTCTCGGATGGCTCCAGGAGAGCCCCCGGAATAGTGCCCCCCCCCCCGCTTCGGCAGCAGCAGCTGCTATCTGTGAAAAAAAAAAAAAATGACATTCACTTACCTTAGGTCGCGCTGCCTCCCGACAGGTCTCTTCTTCACTGGGGGGGCCTCCGATCACCCCCCCCCCCCGGGCCAAGTGTCAGTGTGTTTATTTTTACTGTTAACCCCTTGTGAACTGGTAAGGAGTACCTGCCTCCCCAAAGGCCAGGGGGGGGCAGAAGAGCCCGGGCCCACATAGGGTATGTGGGCTCGTAGGCTGCAGGGTGGGGGGGCCACAAAGGATGGCCCTCCCAATCTGTGCCTACAAGCCCCCATAGCTGGTCCCGGGCTGGTTATGACGGGTAGGGGGGACCCTACGTCATTTTTTTTTTGAATTTTAAGGGTTAGGGTTAGGGTTAGCCTAACCATAACCCTTAAAATTCAAAAAAAAAATGAGGTCCCCCCCCGGGGAGGGGGGACCCTACGTCATTTTTTTTTTTAATTTTAAGGGTTAGGGTTAGCCTAACCCTAACCCTTAATTTTTTTTTTTTTAAATGACGTAGGGTCCCCCCTACTTCATTTTTAAAAAAAAAATTAAGGGTTAGGGTTAGCCTAACCCTTAAAATTCTGCCAAAAAATGGGTCCCCCCCCCCTTCCCGGGAGGGGGGATGCTACGTCTTTCTTTTTTTTTTTTTTAAAGTGGACCAACACCCAGGCTGATCGGCACGGGAATCTATAAGATTCCAGGGCCGATCAGATCCCTCACCGCGGGGCATCCGAAATCGGGATGCCCCGCTGTGTGAAACCCCCCAGGACGCCCCATTCGCCTTACCTTATCCCAGTTCCAACGATGCATGCGCGGGCCTCAGCCGCCTCTCACGCTTCTCTCTAGCAGGGCGCCGTTTGTGAATGGCCGGCGCGGGCACGCTCCCTGTTAGAGGGAAGCGCGAGATGCGGCTGCCAGCATGCTCGGAGCTGCTGTGGTTGTCCGTCCCTTGTCCGTGCATACCACAGCGGCTCTGAGCGCTCTGATTGGACGAGCGCTCGTGCATGCGCCGTAGGAGCGGGGTGAGGTGAGTGTTTTTATACCTTTCTCGGGGGTTTCACGCAGCGGGGCACCCCCGCGGAAGTGGAACAAAACCCAGGATAGTGAAAATCCTGGGTGTTGGTCCACTTTAAGGGTTAGGGTTAGGTTAACGCTAACCCTTAAAATTCCCCCCAAAAAATGGGGTCCCCTGGGAGGGGGGATCCTATGTCATTTTTTCTTTAATTTTAAGGGTTAGAGTTAGGCTTAGCCTAACCCTAACCCTTAAAATTCCAAAAAAAAACGGGGTCCCCCCCCCTGGGAGGGGGGTCCCTATGTCATTTTCTTTTTAAATTAACCCCTTGCGTTTATAGTGTGGATAGTAGTATTTTGTTTTTAAATGTTATAAAGTGCTATTTTCAGTTTGGGGGGGTCTCCTGGGCAAGAATGGGGGGCTATCGATACATATGTGGTACCGTTGTAATCGGGAGAAATGGGGCTATCACATGCAATATGGTTTTCATTACTAAAACAAATGTTTTATTTAAAATAAAGGAGACAATTGTTTAAAAAATATTATTTTATTTATTTTTTTTGTTTTTTTTTACCCAAAAATATTTAAAAAACAGCAGAAAAATTACAAACAAGACATTTAATGTTAAAGCCTAAACTCTGCTGCAAAAAAAAATATATATATATTTTCCAGGAAATTCCGGCAAAAATCACGGTTAAACATGGCGCAAAATGGGGAAAAATGACCAACAGAGGGTGACAAAAGTTCAAGTAGGCTGGCAATTAAAAGGGTTAATAGTACCTATGCATGTTGGGTATTGTTCTGCTCGGGGGACCTTGCGCTTTCAGATTTAGCTTGTTTTTTCTTATTTGCATATTGATATTTTAGGAAAAGGTGTTTTTTATTCGGCTTTTTTATACATTTTCTTGTGAAACCCTGTGCAACCTAAGAATTCTTCAAGGGATTACTTCCAGAAAGATGAGCCCACGACAACAAGCTGGGTACGCTTAGAAAGCTTAAAATGTGTACTTTCCGGGAATATATGGTTTATGGGGGATATTCCAAATGTAAAGGCTTGTTTTGGTAGAAAAAGCACAAGGTGCGCACATTGTCTGCAGAGCTGAAATTTTGAAGTAAAATTGCTGTTACGCACATGCTTTACTTTGGTGTGTTTGGCAACTCTTCCCTTGACAGGACCTATGCATGCTGGGTATTGTTCTGTTCGGGGCATGTTGCTTTTTCAGATTTTCAGTTTTTTTCTTGTTTCCATATAGTTTTTTTTAGGAAAATGTGGTTTTGATTCTGCATTTTTATTCTTTTTTAGGGAAACCCTGTGCAACCAAAGAATATATTGAGGGGTTAACTCCAGAAAACTGCACCCATGTCAACAAACCTGGTACGTCTAGAAAGCTTGAGGTGTGTACTTCCAGAGAATATATAGTTTGTCGGGGGTATTTCAAATGTAAAGGGTTGTTTTTCTTGAAAAACTGCAAGGTGCGCTTAGCGCGTAGCATAGTTGTATTTTATCTGAAAATCTCCTAAAGCGTTGTTTCAGTTTGGGGGAGTCTCCTGGGCAGGAAAGGGTGTCTACCAATACATATGTGGTACCGCTGTAACCGGGATAAATTGGTGTTTCACGCGCAATAAGATTTTAGTGAGAAACTTACATTTTTTATTACAAAAAAACACTACAAATTTTGGGGTTTTTTTGCACATATTTCATCCAAAAATATTGAGAATACACCTAAAAAATGACAAACAAGACATTTCATGTTAAAGCCCAGACTCTGCGGAAAAAAACAATATATCACTTTCCTGGGAAATCCCTGGAAATCCCTTCAAAAACCACAGTTGAACATGGGGAGCGCAAAATAGTGCAAAATGGTCTGGCAACAAAGGGTGACAAAATCTCAAGGTAGGCTGGCACTTAAAGGGTTAAAGGGCTCACTATGGAAGAGAACCCCTTAATAAATCGCCTATAAAAGTTTGCAAATCCTAAAAACCTCTGAAGCGCTTTCAGGATTTTTGGTTGCTCCCACTCCAATACTGCTGACACCTTGGAGGGATCCATAACCAACCCACGCTTAGAGATCAGATACCCCAAAAATGGGATTTCAGACACCTCAAATACACATTTAGAAATGTTGGCATATAGCCTGTTCTCCTGTAATCTTTGTAACACTGCCTTTACATGCTGGCGGTGTTCTAGCACCGAAAGGGAGAAAATAAGTATATCGTCTAAATAGACCACCATAAATTGACCCAAATAATCACAAAATATATGGTTTACAAAATCTTGGAGAACCGCGGGAGCATTGCACAGACCAAAAGGAATAACCAAGTACTCATAGTGCCCATCTTTTACATTAAAGGCTGTCTTCCATTCATCTCCCTGGCGTATGCGAATGAGGTTATACGCCCCTCTAAGATCAAGTTTAGAAAAAACCTGTGCCCCAGATACTTGGTTAAAGAAATCATTGATTAAAGGTAAAGGATATCTATTCTTTACCGTGATCTTGTTTAGTCTCCAATAATCAATACAGGGATGTAAACCACCGTCCTTCTTTTCAACAAAGAAGAACCCGGCGCCAGCAGAGGAGGTAGAGGGATGGATGAATCCTTTCTGGAGATTCTCTGCAATGTACTCTTTCATGGCTGTCTCTTCTGAGTGGGTGAGATTGTATATTTTCCCCCTAGGGGGCATGGTACCCGGTAGGAGATTGATGGGACAACCGTAGGCCCTATGTGGAGGAAGGAAGTCCGCGGGTTTTTCGGAGAAAACATCCGCCCAATCTGCATAGGCCGGTGGTAAGCCCTCAAGAGAGACATGAGTCGATCTTAGGGTGGTACAAAAACAGTGATCCAAACAAAATGGACTCCATTTAACCAAGTCCCCAGATACCCAATTTACAACCGGGTTGTGGGCCTTTAACCATGGAAATCCTAGTACTATAGGAGAAACAGGACTCTCTAAGATAAAAAATTCTAGCTTTTCGGAATAGGAGGAACCCACCACTAAATTCAAAAAAGGGGTTTTATAGGAAACCAAATCCCCCCACAATTGGTTCGTTATTGACAGCCAGGACCCGAAGAGAATTTTCTAAGGGGATCAAAGGAATATTTAAAGTGGATGCAAGCGACCTATTCATGAAGTTGCCGGCCGCCCCACTATAAATGAAGGCGGTGACAGACATCCTGGAAGGTCCCCAAGAGACCATAGCGGGTAAAAGCAATCTGTTTTTATGAGGGAGTGGTACCTGATCGCCTAGACGAGTTCCCTCAACCAGATCTAGGCAATGTAGTTTCCCGCCGCTGAAGCCTTGTTAGGGCAATTCTTGGCAAAATGACCAGGGTTTCAGCAGTACAGGCAAAGCCCTTGCGATCTGCTTCTATTCTTCTCCGCCTGGGAGAGGGGAGTCGCGCCAAGTTGCATGGTCTCCTCAGGTGCCAAAGAAGACGAGGCAGCGGGTCCCCTAGGGCTGAATTCTTGACGAGGAGGACCCCATGGCTGGTCTTTAACTTTTTCTACACGTCTCTCCCTTAGCTGTCTATCCACTCTGATGGCCAGGTGCATGTATTCATCAAGGCTCTTGGAAAATTAACTAGGGTATCTTTAATGCTTTCTGAGAGCCCGATTCTGAACTGGCTGCACAGGCCTGGATCGTTCCATTGAGAGTCGATGGCCCATCGATGGAACTCGGCGCTATATTCTTCGGCCGACCATTTTCCTTGTTTTAAACTCCGTAACTTAGAGTCTGCCGGGGTCAGCATACAGGACCTCCATTGCGGCAAAGAAGGCGGACACTGACTGTAAGGCCTCATTGGTAGGTGCCAGACCAAAGGCCCAGGACTGTGGGTCACCTTGAAGACCCAGAGGAGTTGGGCCGCTGGTGGAAGTAAAGCTCAAACGAATTCTTGAAGTTTGAAAACTTCGAACGTTCCCCCAAATATTTTTCTGGAAGGGGAACCTATGGCTCGACAGAGGAAACAGGTGCCAGTGGTGCAGGTAGTTGGCGACTTTCCTGCGTTGCCACTCGTTGGGCTAGTTGATTGATGGCGGTGGCCATAGCCTGCACCTGTTGCAATAGTTCTTCCATTTTTTCTGGCCCGTGATAATGTCAGGTACCGTACCGTCTGCCGGGGCGCTTTATACGCCTCACCGGGCATGGTTGCCCGCAGGACTTGGTAGCACAAAGGATGTGGACTTACGGGGAGGAAGGCGGATGAACCAGGAACGAGACTGGCCGAGGTCGGGCAAGCAGGGGTCATACACGGGAGATCAGTCCAGATAAACGCGGCACAAAAGGATGAGACGGAAGAGTAGTCTAAGTCGAGCCAAGGGTCAAGCCGGGAGGTCACGGGTACGCAGTACAAGGGAGCAGGCAAATCGTAGTCGGAAACAGGCAAAGGTCGGTCCAGGCGGCAATCACGGGATGGTCATAGACAGCAAGATCAATAACGGAAAAGTTTGGATACAGATAATCACACCCAGCAGCATGCTATCACGGGCAACAAACAACTGCGGGGGACAAAACTTTATTGGGAAGGAGCTGACGGGATTGGACGGAAGAGAGTGGGATGATTGGTGCAACTATGAACTTTGGGCTGATTGCCCAGTTTAATTACAAAAGGGCGTTTCCGCCCCAGTGAAGGTTGGACCTATTGGTCCACCTTAAATGCAGCGCCGCTGGAGGTCATAAGACAGCCGTGCTAGCGAGCATGAGGGGTCAGTGAGAAGAGAGGAGGCGTGTCTGCTCGTCCCCGCTCGCTCTGACGCAGCCCACCAGAGACGCGGCCGGGACAGAAGCAGACAGGCACCGGAGCCCAAGCTGCCTGCAGACGCCGCGGGACCGGCGAACAGGTGAGTTGTTCGTGACATCCATTTTTTGTTCAACCAGACTGTCTTTGTCTTATCCCCATTTACCACAAACCCTGACATTTGATCAACTTCATTTATATGCTGCATGATGTGTGGCATGGCTTCTATTGGATTGGCAATGTATAGCAAGATGTCATCTGTGATTGTAGAAATTTTTAAAAACTTGGATTCGCCTGAATGTGGGCAAGGCATCGAGTGATCTTAGCAAAGGGTCCAGTGCAATATTAAAAAGAAGCAGGGATTGCCTTCTCCTTTTATAATTACTTCTACTTATTCTCTGCTTTTCTTTTCTCTCCTTCTGCTTTCCTATATCTTACAATAAAAAGGTGTTGCACAGCTCTAACATATAACCTGGTGTGCTAGCTGGTGGGGGACCAACACATAAAATACACAAAATGTGTACCCACTGAGATGGTACCAAGACTCCTAACACCAAAAATGCTGTACAGCTAGACAATATAAAATATTATAATTTATTTATGTAAATAATACAAATTACACACAGCATATAAACATTAAAGGCATGGTCAGGTTCTGGATATCCCAATATTACACATGATCATAATGAATAACACTGTACCAACAGGTACTAACCAATCAGTAATCCTATGTACATAATGGTTTGTTATAATTAATTAAATAATTAAAATACAAAATAAATAAAGATAAATAAATCAGTACTTAGCAGACCGAGGGACACCAGACTGACTCCAGATGCTCTGTGGTACTTATACCACTGCCAAGGAGATGTTAAGTGCTGTGTGCCTCAGGCCCTGCATATATAAGAATGCTATCACGCCAAAAGTAGTCCACCAAAAAAGGTAAAAACTCCTGCTGTGCTCCACCCCAGACAGAAATGCCACAGCCACCGACATCCGGTACCTGTATGTGGAACACAAACAGGATGGCACTGCGTCCACGGGGACGCTATACGAATGCCACCCCGCCAGACTGATTCACAGGACACAGCGCCTCCACCTAAACTATATGGACGAGGGACATTGAGACAAACAGTGCTAAGAATGACAACAACATATAATACACCACTACCATGCTATAATATAATAAATAATGTATAATAATATAAAATAATCAATGCTAAATATATACTGTATATACATATGCACTACTGGATCCTACAATTCCCTATTCTATACAAACCAGACAAGAAAATTTACACCAAATATAAAATTAAAAAAATAAATAACAATCCTATGAGCAAGAAAAAAAAACTTTTAAGAAACACAATAATTATCCTCTACCCAACTACAAATCATCTAAATACCCATCACCTTATAATAAAAGCTACCGACCCCCTATCATCCCAAAAAGGGAGTGAATACCACTTCCTCGTTAATACCCCTTGGTGCCTGGGCATAGATCGATCATAGTTATTTTGGTCGAAGTTTCCTCTTAAGGTTTTGCCAAAAAATAGCATACACCACACCTCTAGATTGGCAGTTAATAAATTGCCTAATCATCAGATCCCATTTCCAAAAGGGATCTGGGAACTTTTTAGTCATGGACGTGTATTGGCAAGCTGAGCAAAGACCACATGGGTGGTGTTGCAACCATGTTCGGCCAGGGGTATAATGGCTCTGACAAAGGGTGTCATGTAAATTACATACCCGCCGTGCTGTCATTTCTGTGGCATCCCCAATCCAGAGTCTTCATTCAGCATCACTGGTAAGTACACTCCAGTGTTTTTTTCAAAACCACCCTTACTATTTGCCACTGATTGAAATAACTGGCAATGTAACAAACTGGTTGATTACCTGTCTGTTTTGGCCTTGATCATAGAAGTTGATCCAGATTCAACAAATTGGCTTGTCGGTATGCCTTCTTAATCACTGCAGAAGGATAACACGTGTTGGAGAGCCATCTTGTTGGTTTTGTAGACTGATCCACAAAATCCTGTAAAACCTGTAACCCTGTAAAACTGGCCAATTAGTATATCTTTCTTCAATCTCTTCTCATGGGAGGATTGGTAATCAAGGAGGCTGTTCACCATTGTAGGCTTCTTATACAGTGGAGTACTAAGATGACCATCTGCTGTTAACTGTATTGTTAGATCCAAGTTGATTTGTGAAGTGGATATAGTGTGGGTAAGCAAAATATTCCAGCTGCTACAAATTTAGCAAATTAAAACAACTCCTCACACATCACCTGTGGCCCCGCCACAGTAAATGATAATCGATAAAGCGGTACCAGCCCAAAATATTTGGCTGGTACCGCTCACAGTGCCCACCAAACACTACCTCCCTTTCTCACCTGCCCAAAAAGAGGTTTGCGACTGATGACGCGCATTGGTCGGCCATCGTCACCACCCTCTTTTGCAAGTAAAAGCGGCCATGGAATGTAAAAAGATTGTAGGTTAAAATAAATTCCAAGCGTTTCAAAGTGAACTGCAATAGCTCCAATCTATTGGACCACCCCTTTCCTAAACATATTTGGTGGCCTTTAAGACTCCTGGATGATCAAGGGCCGTTGCACTCACCGACAGAGAACTGTAAGTGTGTGTCTGAGGACACTATATGTACTTTTACATTCAGCTGTAAATTTGAAGGAGGGGGAGGAGCAGTTTCTCCCTATAAAATAGGATCTCAAGGGGTGGTCACTTGGGATCCATGTGCTGAAAGACTCTCTGTGTGAGCGCTGGGAGTGCCTTAGGCACTTAATTTGGGGCTTTGATTATGCACTTACATTATTACACAAGGGTTATAGGTTTTATTCCCTTTACCCATAGTTAATATAAAAAATGTCTTGATGAAAGTTACTGGATAAAATTAGCAAGAATACTAAATCCACGATCCCAAATAAAAGCCCCCTAAAAGTTGCCCCTTGTTTAATGGCCAAATTCCAAAGGATTATAAAAAATCATGCAGGTAGAAAATCTATTCTGGCATTTTGTAAAAACACAAATCCAGAGTACAGTAAAAAATATGACATTGTTTGAACCACCTGCAAAAATTAAAAAACAAACATAATTAGTAATAAAAAATTCACTTTAGGTGAAAAATGCAGCTTGTTGCTGTTGCTGAGTTGCTGTTGCTGAGTTAACAGCTAGACAATCTAAAGCAATGGCACTTCCTATTCCTAAGAAAAGTAGTGAAAATATTTTCACACTGTAGTAAAAAGTGACATTGCCTTTCTAGTGTCTTCACTTAGCAAGTAGTTTTATCGTGTTAGCTATTGATGTGGACAGGAAATACAAGGATAAAGTGATACCATTTTCTGGGTAACTCAATAGATTGAAAAAGCGAGCTTTCAAAGCACCTTTTAAAGACAATAGTCAGGCAAATAAAAAAAAAGCTATACTTGCCTTTTCTCCCACGCTAATCATCGCTACGTGGCAGCATCGCTAACCTGAAAGCCTGGATCCATGTCCCTCGCCGCCTGGCATCATGCGCAGTGCCGCTTTGCCTGACAGGCTTCTCTTGTTTCCCTCTGATGCAGAGACACCCACGCCACCAGTCGCTGTGAGCTGCCAGGCCCCCTTCATTGCAGTGGACGGAGGTGGGTGAGACAGCTCACCGCGACAGATGGCGGGGGCATCGCCACATGAGAGGGAGACAGAAAGAGAAGCTCGACGAGAGAGTGGCGCTGCACATGATGCCGGGCGGTGAGGGACATGGATCCGGCCTTTCAGGTGAGCACTGCTGAAATAGGAGCAGGGTGGGAGAAAAATCAATTATAGCTTTTTCTTTTTATTTGCCTGAAAATGTACTTTTAATTGATCCTAAGGGAGTTTATGTCATCACATTCTATCCCAACGCTGGTGCCCCAAAACATGTGTTTATTTTGTTTACTCATTTTTAACCAGAAAACATGAAAGTACGTCTGTTCTAAACAGTCACAGGTGTTACTGCCATCTAACACGATCATTCCTGGCAAACAGGTGGGGCCAGAAGATAAAGAGCCCATGGGTAATGAAGATCATTTCACAGTGATACAAAATAGAGTTTATGCAATCTCCAGAACTTCTGGTTTGTAATTACTCTAATATACTCTTCTCCCATTCTAAAACATGCAATTCAAGACTCTTTTCACACATTAGTTCTTCCTACACCAAGTCCCAAATACCCAGACTACATGACAGACTACATGACAACAATGGCACACCTTACCAGTTTGGGGTGCAGTGCACTTCTAATGGCTCTGTCTCAAGAGATCTTCACGTGAGCATAGAACATTTTGCTCTCATTTAAAGCAATCCATCCTGAGGCACACAGGCATATTTCCTCAGCAG
Source organism: Gastrophryne carolinensis (assembly GCA_027917425.1). Classification (NCBI taxonomy): domain Eukaryota; kingdom Metazoa; phylum Chordata; class Amphibia; order Anura; family Microhylidae; genus Gastrophryne; species Gastrophryne carolinensis. The sequence goes on from CM051243.1 coordinate 116,292,321, forward strand.
ATACACACTGGACACAACAGACTGGGCCATAAATCCTCGTGTTGTGGCTCCAGGTTAAGTGGTTTGAAAAGACTAAAAATAGCAAATATACCAGACTTCCTTCAATAAGAACTGCAAACGGGTAAACAGACTTGTAGCAACTCAGAAGTTACAGCCGAGCCTCAAAACAAAGTTTCCACTGTGGGACCAGCCGAACGTGCTACAGTCATTAACGGCAAGTCTGTTACTAGGGAAAAGCGAGCAGGGCAAAAGCCCTGGTTGCCACGCCCATTGGGGCACCTGGGGCACCTTGGTCTCTGCCATCCTGTTTTCTCCTGATGAGTCAGGGCCATGGTTAATGGTGCAGGCTATAAGACAGGCCCCTCATTTCTCCATATTAGGCTCCATCATTGCCTGTTGCTAAGGAAGAGGCATAGCTTAGCACATACCTGTATGGAACAGCAGCAGCAGGATAGGATGGTTGAAGGGTGTGCAGAAAATTTCCTTCCTGAGCACTATTTCGCTCAGAAACTCCCCTGATTAACAGAGGTTTCATATATACCTCAAGATCCATTAAAATTTCTAACCTGGTAGCAGCCAAACGAAAGCCAGAGTTACAAGCACTCACCATGAGAGCACCCTACTGTTCCATAAGAGATTACAGAATATTCTTCACCTCAGAGACATAATTTTTACCAAAAGTAAACTCTAAGGAGAACCAAAATCAAGACATTTTACTTCCCTCCTTCCTCCAGCATGTGGTTACATGAGGAAGAAAAGAAGCTGGCATCCTTGGATATCAGAAGTTGTGTCCTTTCCTATCCAGGACTAGAGAATAGATACAAACCTATTCATTTCCTACACAGGGAAAAACAGGGGTGACCAAGACAACTTTTGCCAGATGGCTTAGGAATGCAATAGCAAATGCATACAGGGACAATAAACGTTTTTGTACTTCTTTAGTTAAAGCTCATTCTACAAGGATTACCTCCTGGGCAGAAGCTTCTTCCAGAAAAAAAATATATAAATACAATTTGTAGTGTTTTCTTAATAAAAAATCTATGTTTTCAATAAAATCATATTGTGCAAAAAAAAAAAAAAAAAACATTTCTCCTGGTGACAACGATACAGCATATATATTGATAGACACCCTTTCCAGGCCACGCGACTCCCCCAAACTAAAACAGCGCTTTAGGTAATTTTCAGATAAAATAGAACTACTATGCGCACCTTGCAGTTTTTCCAGAAAACCAACCGTTTACATTTGAAATACTCCCTCAAACTATATATTCTCTGGAAGTACACTCCTCAAGATTTCTAGGTGTACCAGGATTGTTGACATGGGCACAGTTTTCTGGAAGTAATTCCTCAATATATTCTTTAGTTGTATAGGGTTTCCCTAAAAAAAAAAAAAAAAGAAAAACAAGCAGAATCAAAGCCACATTTTACTAAAAAAAATATACAAACAAGAAAACGAGTTAAATCTGAAAAGCAAGGTCCCCCGAACAGAACAATACCCAACATGCATAGGTATTGTCAAGGGAAGAGTTCCCAAACATCCAAAAGGAAAGCATGCGTGTAACGGTAATTTTACTTGAACGTTTCACCTCTGCAGACAAAGTGCGCACCTAGCAGTGCACCTAGCCAAAACAACTCTTTACATTGGTAATACCCCCACAAACCATATATTCTCTAAAGGTACCCATGTTAAGCTTTCTAGGCGTAGCCAGCTTGTTGTAGTGGGCTCATCTTTTGAGAAGTAGTCCCTCGAAGAATTTTTTGGTTGCACAGGGTTTCTCTGGGAGTATAAAAAAAGCAGAATAAAAAATTATATATATTGTTTTGTGGCAGAGTTTAGGCTGAAATGTCTTGTTTGTAATTTATCCCCTGCGATTTTAAATATCCTTGATTGAAAAAAGTAAGAAAAAAAAATTCCTTTAAAATGTCTCCTTTATTTCAAATAAAACATGTATTTTATTAAAGAAAACCATATTGCATGTGAAAGCCCCATTTCTCCTGATTACATCAATACCACATGTGTATCGATAGCCTCCTGTTCCTACCCAGGATACCTCCCAAACTGAAAAGGACACTTAGTACAACTACTATCCACAATATAAAGTGTTAAATTTAAAATAAAAAAACTTTTACTCACCTCTGATCCTGTATCCGCTGTTCCACAGTGATCCAATAACAGGTGCAGGGGTAATCAGTGGAGGGGGCTGGGAAGGCAAGGGGTCAAAGTCCCTTGCCTCTCCAACCTCTCCCCACCGTTCTCCCCGGCACTACTGAACACCTTCAAGCGGGCGCAGGATGACGTCACCGGATGACATAATCTGCCCCCCCTCCCACAAAAGGCAGGGCTAGAGGCGAAGATGGTGGAAGTGGGGGAGAGGGCCTGAAGAGCCTGGGGGTGGGAGCAATGGAGGCCGGGTGAAGAGGAGACCCAGCTGTTGGGATTGAGCATGGAGGTAAGTAACAGTTTTTTTTTTTTTTTTTTTTTACAGTAAATGCTGTCGGTGGCCGAAGCAGGGGGTGGAGCCCTATTCCAGGCCCTCTCCTGAAGCCGGAAGAGCCCAGGGGGGATCAGAGGCCCCCCGAGTGAAGAGGAAACCTGGATGGATCAATCAAGGGGTCAGCTGAGTGGCTTTTTTTTGGGGGGGGGGGGCCCTAGCCTAGGAAAGCCAGGTACGTAAGAGAGGCAGCTATATAAATTTAACGTAGCTGGGGTTAGAAGGGTTACTGTTTAATCTTGCAAATTTCCTGTCCCTTTCAGGGCGATGTCATGGATACTGCAGGGAAAAGACATTTACCATAATGAATTTTGGTTTTCCATTTTCTGGCAGTGATCATTAAGATGATACTGAAGGCAAAGGTAACTGTTACATCTGGCACTGTCCTAAAATGTTTTCCCCATTTTTATGAAATAGCCGAGATATCAGGGTTTACAGGTTCAGCCAACTAAATTCTCTTTTTTCATGCCGTCCCCCAATCAGCTTAGCAGAGCTGGACAGAATTGCTGGTCCCTCCTCCTACCCCTCCCTCTGCCTTCTCCTCATCCAGATTCATCACATTGCTGTCAGTACAGCCCATTATGCTGATTATTATGCAGCAACACAGATCCAAGAGCCACACCCACTTTTTCAGAAGAGAAATCATGAATTGAAACTGTAAACCTCAATATCTAGGCCATTTGTTCTTCAATTCAAAAATGAAAAACAGTGCCAAATGAAGCCACAATGGTGTGACAATTACCGTTGTCTGCTGTAGGACTTTTAGTGATGTGGTGAATAATTGATGTGCTTTTGTATGAATGGGGTTTCATGATTTAAGCCCTATGGTACCTATGCCCTCTCTGTGGGCATATGCCATCTTTGCTGTACACACATTTTGGCACCAGAGCCATCAGGTTGGCACTTAATTGCAGTATTGGGCACCCAGTCCCTAAAAGGTTTGCCATTACTGGCTAGGGTAATGTGATTATGAATTATGTGGTATAATTAATGTGGAATACACTTTTACTTTTTTCTGAGATGAGTGTTTACAAATAACAGTGACCGGGGAATAGAAATCATATATTGTTTACATTTTGGAATGTTTGTGCATGTAGGAATAGTACTTTCCTAAGCCACTGAGTATACAAAGTGTAGTAACCCTTCATTTTTCTTTCTGGTAAAAAATATAATTAACCCCACCTTGTAGCATTGCCATGTAGCAGTGTATGGTCTAATGCTTTTATGATTAATTTTATTCATTACATTCTATATTGATTTGTTTTTAGCTGACTCCACCTGGTGCAGTAAAAACATTTTTTAGGTTTCACAGGGCAAAAACTATGAAAAAGGCACCTTTAACAGTGCCTGGACATTCTTTATGTCCCAGGCAAAGCTACGCTTCATGGTGTGAGACTCTAATCTGTTGCACTGCTGCACCCTGTTTTAAATAATTAATATGTAATGTATTGTAATGTAATAAGTTGATCCATATGTCCCTTCTTGCTGGAAAAAAAATCCTAGTATACATTGCATATACATTGATTCTGATACCGATTCTGAAATGTCTGGGAAAGCACTAGAGGCACCCCATTAACCTGGACTGGACATAGTTATACGAATTGCACAGGATTAATGGCCAAAAGGCATTTTGAAATGGTGAGTTGTGTTCTTGTTTAATAGTGATCGAATAACGGCCTTCACGGATCTTGGATATATGGCTAGTGCCCGAAGCTGCGGAGGAAGCCACACAATGACCTTTCCACACCGACGTTATATAAGGATGCAAGGTATCATCCCATGTTCATCTAAAGATCAAGACCTAACAGGATATAATCTTAAGGTGAGCTTGCGTCAATGATTAGTAAGCAGCCTTAATTTTCTTTATTTAGTGCATAGCACCATTTATGTTTTTTTGCTAAAGTACACACTTCTCTATTAATATTACAGGTAAAAAAATAGTATAAGTTGTTCTTTCGTATCTTATCTCTTAATAAAGATTTGGTCTGATTTCAGAAAGGATCACAGGCATTGATACAATCAATGCAGGGGCATAGCTATAGGGGGTACAAAGGTTGTGACCTCAGCAGGGCCCATAAGGTCAGGGAGCCCCATCATTGTTTCTTCCTTATTTCTTCCTTATTTCTTATATCTGTGCTCTCATTGCATCATTTGTCTTGACTGCTTCAGCCTTTAGTTGTCTAGCTGTATCCGATTTAGTTAAAATGACAGAAAAAGGGTTACTGTATGAGCCATGATGGGGCCCCCTTTCAATGTTTGCACTGGGGCCAACTCACATTTAGTTATGCCACTGAATCAATATATAGACCCTTAATAAATTCTATAAGCATCAGATAACTCATCAAATATGTAATATTCTCTTCTCTATTCTCTGTTCTCTTTGTATTATTTATGCTTGACATGTTTCATCAGAGTAAGTCGATTTCCTCAGAAGCCTAGTAATAATAATAAAAAAGAGAAATATATTTTCAGCACATTGGTCTATTTTAATGGGTCACAAGTAATACCAAATAAACAAACAGGCTGATTCATTACTAACGCCAGGTAGCGACAGATGAGCGTCTGTACTGCGGCGCTAAGAGCAACCGCTAGTGGTAGCGTCATAGCGTCAGTTGCTATGACAGAGCGCCTCAGTCGCTATATTAACCTGGCCGCTATTGATGAATCTGATGCTTTGCAGTAGCTATAAAGTCAAGGGAAGAGTTGCCAAACACACCAAAGTAAAGTATGTGCGTAACGTTAATTTTACTTAAAAATGTCAGCTCTGCAGACAAAGTGCACACCTTGTGCTTTATCTACCTAAACAAGCCTTTACATTTGGAATATCCCCCATAAACCATATATTCCCTGAAAGTACACGCTTTCTATGCATACCCAGCTTGTTGTAGTGGGCTCATCTTTCTGGGAGTAATCCCTTGAAGAATTCTTAGGTTGCACAGGGTTTCACAAAAAAATGTATAAAAAAGCAGAATAAAAAACACCTTTTCCTAAAATATCAATATGCAAATAAGAAAAAAACAAGCTAAATCTGAAAGCACAAGGTCCAGCGAGCAAAACAATACCCAACATGCATAGGTACTATTAACCCTTTTAATTGCCAGCCTACTTGAAGTTTTGTCACCCTCTGTTGACAGGTAATTTTTCCCCCATTTTGCGCCATGTTTAACCGTGATTTTTGCCGGAATTTCCAGGAAAATATATATATATATATATATATATATATATATATATATATATATTTTTTTTTTTTTTGCAGCAGAGTTTAGGCTTTAACATGAAATGTCTTGTTTGTAATTTTTCTACAGTTTTTTTTTAATATTTTTGCGTAAAAAAACAAAAAAATAAATAAAATAATATTTTTTAGACAATGGTCTCCTTTATTTTAAATAATTATTTTAAATAAAACATTTGTTTTATTAATGAAAACCATATTGCATGTGAAAGCCCCATTTCTTCTGATTACAACGGTACCACATATGTATCGATAGCCCCCCCATTCGTGCCCAGGAGACCCCCCAAACTTTATAACATTTACAAATAAAATACTACTATCCACACTATAAACATAAGGGGTTAATTTAAAAAGAAAATGACATAGGGAACCCCATTTTTGGGGGGGAATTTTAAGGGTTAGGGTTAGGCTAACACTAACCCTTAAATTTTTTTTTTTAAATGACGTAAGGGGGGGGGGGGGACCCAATTTTTTTGGGAATTTTAAGGATTAGGGTTAGGCTATCTATAAGATTCCCGGGCCGATCAGCTCCCTCCCTGCGGGGAAATCGGGATGCCCCGCTGTGTGAAACCCCCCAGAAAGCCCCTAAATTCTTACCTTATCGACGACGGACAAGCGGCCGCCGCCTCCTGTGCGTCCCTCTAGCAGGGCGCTCACCTCCTGTAAGAGGGACGCGCGAGAGGCGGCGGCTTATCCCACACTTGTTCGTCGCCGATAAGGTAAGATTTTAGGGGCTTTCTGGGGGGTTTCACACCCCCGATCGGGGTGCCCCGCGGAAGTGGACCAACACTCAGGATAGTGAAAATCCCGGGTGTTGGTCCACTTTAAAAAAATTTTAAAAAATGACGTGGGGGGGGGGGCTCATTTTTTTTGGAATTTTAAGGGTTAGGGTTAGGCTAACCCTAACCCTTAAAATAAAAAAAAAAATGACTTAGGGTCCCCCCTCCCCGTCATAACCAGCCCGGGACCAGCTATGGGGGCTTGTAGGAACAGAGTGGAGGGGCCAGCTTTGGTGGCCCCCCCACCCTGCAGCCTACAAGCCCACATAGCCTATGTGGGCCCGGGCTCTTCTGCCCCCCCCCCCCAGGGCTTTGGGGAGGCAGGCAATTGAGGGTGACTTGCCAGCCCCCAGCGTTGTGAACTGGTACAGGAGTCTCATGGAGGGGAGAGAGCCTGAAGATAGAAAGCCCTGGGGGGGATCGGAGGCCCCCCAGGTGAAGAGGAGGGCCGTCGAGATCGAGCGCACATGGAGGTGAGTAAATGTCATTTTTATTTTTTTTTTATTTTAACAGGAAAAGCCAGCGGACGCAAAAACGGGGGGGGGGGGGGGGCCCTACTCCGGGCTCTCCCCTTTCTTCGGAGGAGGCCTGACGGGGGATCGGAGCCCCCCAGGGTAAAGAGGAGATCCGGCCGTTTCGAATGAGGGGTCAGGTAAGTGTTTTTTTTTTACATTTTGCAGGCGCTAGCAGGGGGCAAATGGAAGAGGAAATCGGGTGACAGGCTCTGTCACCCCTCATAGACTAAACCTGTCAGCCCTGGATTTTATTCCTACCAGGAGAAGAAACCCACAAGCTTGACAGGAGTTTTATTCAGTCTGGGTGTATAAGTGACCCCACTTCTCACTAGCCAACATGTTTAAATGGGCTTTTAATATTACACAATTTTGTGATAGTGCTCCTTTAAGGAGCGGAAGACTGTAGTTCTGGTCTTGCTCAATTACTCCTGTCCCTTTTTAATGTTAAATCCTTCACCTATCCAATTTATAGATAGTGAAGTTACAATAGTAGGAGTATTAGAAATCCACAACATATTCACTGGCTGCCTGTATAATGTTTTGTCATGTTTTAACATTAGCAGAGCCACCAAACTAGCATGCTTACATGCAAATATATCATCTCCATGTCTAATAGTAAACAGCAGACTGTCACTAACATTTCTACATGGTCATGGACACATGTATATTTTAGTCAAAAAATGTATGAAATAGAATTTTGTGTACTCATCATCGCAGCTGTGGCTTGGGCCCATGCTGCTGGAGTTTCCTGGAACAGGGGTTGGGAGAATTAGTACCGGGTCTGTCTGTGTGGAAACATCTGTTATGATAAAAAACAAAACACAAACAATCATAAGGACAATGTATTTGATGTTTTTAATAGGCCTCAACATGTATTAGTTAGAATGAGAACATAACCATCCTTGTGGGTTTATACTTGGCCATGTGCTTGTTTAAAAAACTTTGGCTAATACATGTTCTAGGCACATTAGTTTTGAATTTAGGGGTACAACAGTAGAGCAGCTACTGTGAAATAGGCCGCATGGCCCTGTCACCACCATATAAGTTATTTGGCACATTTAAATAGTATATATGTTGAAATACATATTTAAAAATACATTAATTGAATAACTAAAGCAACTCTTACCCCATTTGCCCAAGTGCCTCATCTGCAGCATAGCTGGTGGAGGTGCCGGCTCTATGATGCCCTGTAAAAAAGGTATAGGTGCAAAGGAATATCAGGTGGAGTGATAATTTGTCACCAAGACCGCCTCAACCGAATGGTTTGCTGTCTCCCTGGTGCCAAGGTTTGGCATGTGGTGTAAAGGGTGGATAAATTACTGGGAGGGGCTGGGGATGACCCAGCTGTCGTGGTCCACGTGGGGACCAATGACAGAATTAATGGGAAATGGAGGATCATTAAGAATACATTTAAGGAATTAGGCACCAAGTTGAAGGGAAGGACCTCCAAGGTTGTATTCTCTGGAATACTGCTAGTGCCATGCGCTACACATGAAAGACAGCGGGAGCTTAGAGAGTTAAACGGGGGCTGCTGTGCTGGGTAAGAGGATACTAGAGGGGGTGGAGAGTTATTTAAACTAGAGATGAGGGGGGCGTGGCTAGGCGATGGAGGAGTAGGCAGCACATTGAAGGAGCTCTGCACAGGATCCCCAAAAAACGGACATTTACAAGCGACACAGGGACCCCGCTGTCTCATGACCAGGCGCGGGAGATCCACGGGCTCGGGAAGGAGACGGCAGTCAGCCACTATAGCCCAGTACTTTGGGGCTGCGGGCCGTCCGGAGGAGGAGGGCCGCCCAGGCAAGATGGCGGCAACGCGGCAGAGAGGCACCCCGGGACGTGTGAGGCCGGAGCGGAGGAGCAAGTCAGGCCGGTATCCCCTACCGTGACTCCTGTGGACGGGGAGAGGAGAGGCGAGCGGGAGCGCAGGGGCACATCTGATGCCGTCCGTGCCGGGAGCAGACTGACAGGCGGGAGCTCGAGGCGGCCGGGGAGAGCGATGACGACACCGCCGGAGGTGGTGAGAGACACAGCAGGCTGCGACGAGCTGGCTCACTCCATGCAGGGGAGCGGCGGGTGCGCTCTTTCACCCTCGCCCCCGCTGTCTGTGGATCAGGTCAGAGAGCTTGCTGGAGACGGGGGGAGGCAGGAGGAACTGACAGGAGGCCCTTTTTCCCCCATGTGGAATACACCTCAGACGCAGCCAGAGGGTCAGATGTCATGGCCCCCACAAGCAGGGGGGGAGAGCCCTAGCCCCCCTTCATGTCAAGGCTCCCACACAATAGCCAGGCGGAGCTCGCCAACTGACCCTGGATCCCCCATAGTAGCCGACAGGGGAGCGGGGGGGGTGGGCCTCACCCCACAGAGGGATTTGGAGGAGTCCTTGCTGGCTGCAGCAGGACTTGAAGAGGAGATGCACAGCCAGTTGCCTCCTGTACCAACAGAGGATTCCCCCGCGAGCTGGGCTCGGGATGCCCCCGGTGAGGAGGATGGAAACATGCCCTGGAGGCGCGGCCTGGTCTCCCCGGGATCCTGGGGCGCGGGTGCCGTTGGGGGAGGCGGGGTCTGGCCCCGAGAGGTCCCCCCACCCAGAAGCAATGATGACCCAGCAGCAGATGCCTGTTCCGCTTCCCCATGCGGGATGCCCTCGACCATGAAACCTGTGCCCTCGTCTTTAATCGCGGCACTGGCGGATGTGGTCAAATCCAATATATCGGATGCCCTGAGGGCGCTCCCCTCCCGTTCAGATTTTGATGGATACATCACCCAAATGGAGAACACTCTCAGAAGAGAACTCAGCTCACTCCAAAATTCCATATCGGAAGTTTCCCACAGAGTGGTTTCCATTGAGCAAGACCAGTCTACACTGATCCAGAGGGTGGCGGCCTTGGAACAGGTGCAGCGGGATGAAAGGAGACATACTTCTGCCCTTTATCTAAGTTTGGATGACTTGGAGAACCGCAGTAGACGCAACAATGTTAGACTGAGAGGGCTCTCGGAGGCGTCAGCCGGATCTGGAACGCGCAGCCAAGACCATCTTTAATCTGATCCTGGGATCCTCCCGCGCAGAAGACATTGTTATCGACAGACTCCACCGGGCCCTGGGCCCCAAACCAGCAGATGCGCAGCGTCCCAGGGATGTGATCTGCAGAATACATTACTACAGGACCAGGGAAGATATCTTGAGAAAGGCGTGGGAGAAGGGCCCAATCAGATTTGAGGGCTCCTCCGTGACGGTCCTCCCTGACCTCTCATCCAGAACACTTCAAATGCGGCGAATACTGCGGCCCTTATTGGAGGTCATTCAGCGTCAAGGGGCCTCCTACCGCTGGGGGTTTCCGTTTCACCTCATCATCCGTAGAAATGGGAGATCCTTCGCTCTGAAGACGTATGACCAGCTACCGCAACTTTTCGTTTTCCTGGACGCTGACCCAATTCAGATCCCGGACTGGCTCGCGCCAACACTGGAGCTCCTGCCGGGCGGACCGAGGGGGCGGAGGCTGCGCGGTCCGCCGGTGAGGGCGGGGGAGGGGCCGAGACGTCGGGAACCCCTACCCGGTGACAGAGCTTGAGATGAGGCATCATTGGGCCGCGGCTTCCCCCTTCGTTGGGCCCCCTGGGGCTGACCGGCGCTTCGACCCTGTCACCACAGAGAATGGCCACCTCGCTTGCCCGGGCCGCCCGGTGCTGTCCTCATGCCCCCGCTAGAGCCGAGGGCTTTTTCCCTCCTGGGGGGAGCCCGCCACGGATGGAGGGGTGGGGCGGCCCGAGGTTGGTGGGGGTGGTTCTGGGGGGCACCCGCTGGGGGAGGTCCGGCCAAAAATACGCCCCTCCTTGCTGCATTGTCTTGAGGCACCTTGCCTCCTTGGTTATTGGGCTTTAGTTTTAATGATTACCTTGGGGTGCTTCGGGTGGGGGGGGGCCCTTTGGGGCGGCCCACCGCCCCGGCCGCCCGGCTTCGCTCTCGCACCCACTTGTTCCGCGGGGTGGGGTCGGTCGGTTCGGGGGGGCGTGCCCTCCTCACTAACACGGGCCGGGACGCCTGACCGGGTGTCGCTTTGGGGGCCCGCTCTGGGCCTTATGGCTTGGCCCGGGTGGGTGTCCTTGTTTGTGTAACACCTATGGGATTACAATGTTACAGCCTCAGGAGTTGAATGTTGATTAAGCTTGCTGTTCAGTTACTCTTAAACTTTTCGAAGATTGATATTTAATGACTGCACCTTCTGTGCTCGGGCCGGGGGGTCTGGAGCCGGTGACATGAGTGTTCAGCCCTCCTATGTGGGTGCCAGAAACCTTTGGACCTCGGGTCTGAAGGGGGCATTGACTGCCCTGCCCCCCCCTCCTGTTTGTGGGGGGTGGGCGGGGGGGTTGGAACTACCGCTGGATGGGGTGGGGGGTGACCCCCCCCCAGCCCATGCGGACCGATCGCGGGCTCCGCCCCGGGGCCTTGGGCCCACAGGGTATCAAGATGTTGCATTGTCATAATGTTATAACGCGGTTAAGGCCTGTATTGGAGGAGACAGTTGTTTCCTTATCTCTTAGCTCTTATTTCTCGTTTTTATTAGTCCGTATATACTGTGACATTTCTTTCCAGTATGTGCATCTCCTACGCCTTTGCTGTTCCCGTCTTACATACCCCCAACTTAGGTACCCCTGACTGGGTTTAGCGCCACCGCTGCCGGCGCTTCCCCACACAGGGAAACGAGAGTATTCGCGGTCCTCGGCTCCGCGAAACCCCTCGTGATAGAGCTTAGCGCGGGTTCACCTGACCCCGGTGTCCCGCTCTCCCTAATACCCCCTTCCGGAATCGTAACTTCCCTCTCCACTCCCACCCCTTACCTACCTCCTCCCCCTATAGGAGCTGCGTAGCTGCCCACCTAATTCAAGTCCCGTCCCCCCTTCCCCCCGTTAGTTGGAAACCTCCTTTTGTGCTCATCTTCCGGCACTCCCCCCCCCCTTTTTCCTCTTTTTTCTTCTTCTTACCACTATACCCTTCTCCCTTTTTCTTACCGTACCCCTATTTCCCTACCCTTCCTAGACTTCATCCTCCTAAATCGGCCAGCCCCGCCTCTTGCTTGCACTCCCCCCTCGGCTGCCTGACACCTGACATTTATAGTCACTGCTTTACTCCACGCTCATCCCAGAGCCGACGCCTCCTCTGCGGTATGGCTAAGTTGGCAGTCTGCTCCCTGAACATCAAAGGGCTAAATGTCCCTGAAAAACGCTCCAAGGTTCTATATGACCTATACAAGCAGAAGGTGAGCATTCTTCTTCTCCAGGAAACCCACTTCCAGGGAGATAAAGTGCCGAACCTACGCCATAGATACTTCACGTCATGGTTTCACAGCACCAACCCGCAGAGCAAATCTCGGGGTGCGTCCATCGCGATCCACAAATCCCTGCCCTTCATAGAGATAGATCACCTTGTGGACCCCGAGGGAAGATTTGTCTTCCTTAAGGTAACGATTCATCAAAAAAAGTATACAGTGGCGAACATATATCTGCCGAATCATGACCAGGCAGGAGCACTCCAGAGGTACCTTAGGAGATTGCTGGAGTTCGCTGAAGGAATCTTGATTCTGGGAGGTGACTTCAATCTTACTTTGAACCCCACCTTAGACTCCTCATCCGGAAGGTCCTCTGTACCACTGGGAAAATTGCAGTCCTTACGGAAGACACTCCATGGTATGCAGCTGATAGATGTATGGAGATTAGAACATGGACAAGCTAGAGATTATACATATTTCTCGCCCATGCACGGATCTTACAGTCGCATCGACTATATCTTCATGAGCCATCACGCCCTGCAATGGCACCCTGAATCGCGCATCGGCCCCCTTTTGTGGTCGGATCATGCGCCGGTCTTCGTAGCGTTCGATCTACCAAACGCAGCACCGAAGAGTTGGAACTGGCGCATGAATGACAACCTGCTAAAAGACACAACATGCATGACCAAAATCAGAGAAGCGATAACCCACTTCGCAGCCGACCATGAAGGGGATGACTGCTCACCAACAATCCAATGGGAGGCACTTAAATGCGTCCTCAGGGGAATATTTATCCAAGAGGGTTCAAGGCTGAAGCGCGAGAGGGCGACGCTGGTCGTTAAGACATTAGATACTATCAATGACTTGGAAACCAGACACAAACAAGATCCCACTCCGGAGCTGCTATCGGAGCTTTCGCTCCACAGAAACAACTTACTCAAAATCTACGACCAAGCGCACTTAGATATAGGGATAGACAACGGGCCTCAATGTATGAACAGGCTGATAAGTGCGGGAAGCTCCTGGCCAGATCGCTCCACAGTAGGACAGGAGCAACATACATTCCAAGTATCAACTCCGGGAAGGGAGAGGTCGTTACGGACCCGTCTAAGATCCCAGAGGTGTTCAGAAGCTTTTACAGCAGCTTATATAACCTCCATCCGGACACCAACCAAGCCTCAGCAGCGGCGCTAGAAACAAGCATAAATGACTACATAGCGGAGACTCCACTCCCAACAATCGCTGAGGATGCCGCGGCAGACTTGGAGGTGCCCTTCACGGAAGCTGAAATCCTGAGGGCCATCTGGGAAGCCCCAGCGGGGAAAAGCCCAGGCCCGGACGGTTTCACTCCGCGATTCTACAAGACCTTGGCCCCGCAGCTGGCCCCCTGGCTAGTGAGAGCCTTCAACCATATAGGAGAAGACACCCCTTTTCCTAAACAGGCGCTGGAAGCCATAGTCACGGTGATCCCTAAACCGGATAGAGATCCCTCAATATGCGGCAGTTACAGGCCTATCTCCTTACTAAATGTAGACCTGAAGCTGTACGCAAAAATAATAGCCACTAGAATCAAGCCGCTGATTCCTCATTTAATACACTTGGACCAGGTGGGATTTGTCCCTGGCCGCGAGGCTAGGGACAATACCAACAAGTTACTGGGCCTCATCGCTTACGTACATAAGACTAACACCCCAGCATGTGTCCTATCCTGCGACGCCGAGAAGGCGTTCGACAGGGTAAGCTGGCGCTTTCTCAGGGCCACCCTCTCTCAGATCGGCATGGGTCCCACTATTATCTCAAAGATCTTGGCGCTTTACCAGAATCCCTCGGCCCGCGTGAGAACTAACGGGATATTGTCCAATGCCTTCACGATCACAAATGGTACTCGTCAGGGTTGCCCTCTCTCACCCCTGCTATATATACTCACAATGGAGCACTTGGCGATAGCTATTAGAAATAACCCGGATATCAGGGGAATCGAATGCGGTGAGAGGCAATATAAAGCCTCGATTTTCGCGGACGACCTGTTCCTCCACTTGACCTCCCCGGCCATATCTTTCCCGGCAGTGCTTAGGGAGTTTGAGCGATTTGGCCAACTGTCCAATTTCCGTATCAATTATGCAAAGTCTGAGGCACTGAACCTTACTCTGCCTCAGCTCTTAGTGGAGCGACTCCGGAGCAGTTTCCCTTTCAAGTGGCAGCCTTCCGCAATAAAGTACCTGGGAACCCTTATACCGTCCGATCTGAACAACCTCTATGAGCTGAACTTCGAAGCTCTGCAGACCAAAGTCACCCAGGACCTAGCGAAGTACGATAGGGGACGATACTCGTGGTTCGGAAGGATAAATATCCTAAAAATGGATATACTACCCAGGTTCCTATATCTTTTTCAAACTATCCCGATTAGACTCCCCCGGCACTTTTTCAAAGCCCTACAGGCAGCCTTCCTGAGGTTCATTTGGGGTGCACGGAAGCCACGTATCAGATTAAATATATTGGTCAGACCCAAGAGTAGGGGCGGAACTGGGGCTCCAGACCTGAAGCTCTACCACTTGGCGGCCATCATTACGAGGATGGCGGACTGGAAGTTCAGGAAAAAAGACAAGTTGTGGGTCCAACTGGAACAGGATCTTCTGGGGTATAACCTGTGCTCCCTCCCGTGGACACCTACTATGGGAAATGCTAATAGAAAAGGGTTCCCCTACCTGATCCAGCATTTTCTTCACAGCTGGGACGGCTTGCAAAGGCAGGAAGAACTGGTGAGTAGGCCGGGCCCCCTTACCCCCCTCTTTAACAACCCGGAATTTATACCGGGACAGAACACTCCCCGATTCCTGACTTGGAGTGAGAGGGATGATGTTAGGCTGAGGGACGTGCTGGTGGGGGGGAGACTGCCATCCCTGGCGGATTTGAGAGAACAAAATGTGGGTGGGCACTTGTCCTGGCTGCACCACTGGCAGTTGGAGGCATTCCTCAACGCGGAGGGGCGCCTTACCAGGGCAGCTCTCCCCTTGACACCTTTGGAGGAATGCCTCACACAGGAGCAACCACTGGAACACGTGATATCGACATTCTATAGTCTACTGGTGGCTTCCAAGCACACATCGGAATTGGAGTTCATGTCCAAATGGGAGAGAGATCTGGGGATAGTAATCACAGAGGAGGACGCCTGGAAGATCTTCACGCTGACACATAAACTCGTGGGGGCCAGCTCTGCTCAGGAGAAAAACTACAAAGTGCTCACGCGGTGGTACCGGTGCCCAGCAGACATAGCATTGTACTCACCTGGAGAATCGGACGCTTGCTGGAGATGCGGGAAACCTCGAGGAGGGATGTTACATATATGGTGGGAGTGTCCTCCAATCCTGAAGCTCTGGGACACCGTCTTCAAGATCCACACTGAGGTAGAGGGCTCGGTAGTACCGAACAGTCCGGGGGTCGCTCTGCTCTCCTTGATCCCTGGCTCTATTGCCAAGGCGAAGAAAGGAGTTCTCAAATATTTCCTCACGGCAGTAAGATCAATCATCCCCAGGCACTGGAAATCCCCCATTCCTCCAAACATAGCAGAATGGTTCGCTGAAATGGACCATGTACTTAGAATGGAGGAACGGATAGCAGTAGATAGAGAGAGAGCAGATGGACACTGGACAACCTGGATGAACTGGATCAGGTTCAGGGAGTCGGACGCGGCAAAGGCCTACATGGGGCCAGGAGTCGGCGGTGAATGAGAGGCCTCTCAGATGAGGTTTGAGGCTGGAAAGACCTTCCCAATACAACAGGCCATCGGTGTGGGATCCACTACCTGCTTCCGCCCCTCCCCGTGTACTGCTTTCCCTCCCCTCACTATCCTTGCCTTCCCCCTCTCCCCCCCCTTCTGTTCATCTCACTTTCTTAATATCCTACTCATCTTACACAGTTTCTTTTTGTGCCGTGGATTCCCCCCTCCCTCCGATTGGGTTGGCCCCCCCACGCTGGTCTCCCTACGACCCGGATTGATCTGGGGGGCCTCCTCTGGGGTGCGCGTGCTTCGGGCCTTCCTTTCCCCCCCCAGTTGGTGCCCTCCGGGGCGGTGCCTGAGCCCTTTACTGGTGCTATGTGCGATGGAATTCCTGTCATTCCCCTCCGGGTTGGGGGGTCTGTTGCCTGGGGCGGATGGGGAGGCCCGGCGCGGTGCGGCCCTGGGGCCCCCTACGTGTGCGCTGAGGCGCCGGGGCACCCCCCAATAGTGGCCTTCGACGCGTTGGAGATGGATTCCTGGAAGCCTGTACGCTGGCGACTCTGCGGGCCACCGGAAAGATGGAGAGATGCAGGCACGGCATGCTTTCGAGTGCAAGTGTTATACTTGGGGGCGGGTGGCTGGAGGGGGGGACTTGGGTCGGCCCGGCTGTGCCTGGGGACGGGGGGGGGGAGCACGGACTGTCTTTATGTTTACTCGACTGTATTTCCTTTTCTTGTATTGTTATTTTTGCTTGTATTTGAAAAATTACCAATAAAAAGAGATTAAACTAAACTAGAGATGAGGGGGGAGGGCAAGAGTTAAGTCAAAAGTGAAGACAGGTTACTTAGGGGACAGCATATGATGGTGGGTGGAGAATTAGAAGTGGGGAGGACTGCTATGATGGATAAGGAGATCCATGTGTTGCAAACCAGCAGTGAAAAATTAGGCAAATGCATTACTGCAGAAGCTAATACTATACCTCAATGTGCCAAACTAAATAGGAACATAAAGTGTATGTTCACAAATGCCAGAAGTCTGGAATATTGAATATAGAATATTGATGTTGTTGGTGTGGCTGAGACATGGCTGGATTCCACACATGACTGGACTGTCAATATACAAGGTTTTGCTCTCTTTCGGAAAGACAGAGCAAAAAGGAAAGGGGGCGGCGTGTGTCTTTATGTAAAGCAAGAATTCAAAGCATATATTAATGAGGGGATACTAGCAGAAGATTGTGAGGATGTAGAATCCTTGTGGGTAGAAGTGGGGGGCAATGTAAACAATGTTAAAATACAGTTTGGTGTAATCTCTAGGCCCCCAAATATAACTGGAAATAGGAAATAGAGGGTCAACTGCATGAGCAGATAGAGCGGGCATCACAGGCTGGTACAGTGGTGGTGATGGGGGACTTCAACTACCCAGGAATCGACTGGAGACATGGTTCTGCTTCCACTACAAGGGGGAGAGCATTCCTCAGCCTGCTGCAAGATAATTATATGAATAAGTTCGTGGAGGCACCTACTAGGGGTGATGCTCTTTTAGATCTGGTAATATCAAATAATGATGACCTGATGGGGACAGTAACAGTCCGTGAATATCTTGGTAACAGTGACCACAATATAGTTGTATTTAACATAAACTGTAAGAAAGATTTTCTGTTGGGGAGGGCAAAAACACTCAATTTAAGGCCAACTTCCCCAGACTCAGAGCTGCACTCCAGGACATAGACTGGGAGCATCTGTTCAGGAATAAAGATACAGATGCCAAATGGGAGTACTTTAAATCAATTGTGAGTACCAACATTGCAAAATGTATTCCTAGGAGTAACAAATATAAGCGGCTAAAATTAAACCCCTCATGGCTGACACCTGTGGTTAAAAGGGCAATAAAGAACAAAAAAAGGGCATTTAAACATTACAAGGCTGAGCTCTCAGCTGTAACACTTGAAAAGTATAAACTAGTAAATAAAATGTGTAAGAAAGAAATAAGGTTGGCAAAAGCACAAAATGAAAGATGTGGCCAAGGAAAGCAAAACAAACCGTTTTAAGAAGTTTGAAGAAAACTAAATCAGAACAGGTAGGTGCCCTAATTAATGATAATGGGGAAATGGTCACTGGGGATGAAGATAAGGCGGAGCTGTTAAATGGATTCCTTAGCTGTGTACACAAGAGAGGAGCAAAGAGCCAACACAGGAGTTACCACTGATAGCAATAGCCTAAGTATAATAATTAACAAACTAAACGTGGATACCATCCAAACTAAAGAATTTATGTTTAATCATGTTTTATTAAATTTTCAGCATATCACATATACATAGAATAACAGTACAAGGTGCACAATGCAGACAGAAAACATCACATGGCATTACCACCGCTTTCATGGTTCTATATTCAACTCCCACCCCACTCCAGAGCCCCCTCTCCCCCAAACAGAACTATCCAAGTATCACTGTATGGCACTGCTGATAGGGCCCACATTGGCCTCCACCGCGCCCCCCCATCTCCGAGGGAGGGGCACAGAAGACCCAGCACCGTCGTAATTGTATGTTTGTGAAGAGGAAGCCCAAGGCCTCCGGGGCGGTTTAGATTATTTGGATGTTAACATCTAACCTAAATCTAAGTTCTAACTCCTTGTTGTACATCCGGCTGCAGGTCGTGCACACTCAACAAACACCACAACAAACAGACGAACATCTCACATAGACACTGACACATGAGGGCGGGGGGGGGGGCGGAGGCGGGACAAGGGAAGGGAGCAACAGGGAAAAAGAAGAGAGTAGGAAGGATCCCCCTATTGAGTGCCAGCTATCCTCTTCCCCTGATCCGAATCCTTGAACATCTTCCAAGCCACCCATGTGTTCCTAAATTTCTCACTCTCTCCCCTCAAATCAGCCGTAAGCTCCTCTAATCTCATGACGCTATTGAGCTCTTCACACCACTCAATCAAGGATGGAACCGTAGTTCTCTTCCAGTATCTTGGGATCACTGATCTTGTCGCTGTCAGAAAATGTCTCAAAACTCCCCTTTTACCCGATTGTCTGCTACCTGGAAGCATAGATAACAACGCTATCTCGGGAGTGTTTGGGACTGGGGAGAGGTAGGCCTCCTCATACAGTGAAAGGACACTGGTCCAGAGGCTATTAATGCCAGGGCACTCCCACCATATATGCAATAGGGTTCCCCGTGCTGCATTACATCGCCAACATACATCCGGAACTGTGGGGAAAATCTGATGGAGGCGCGGCGGGACTTCTGTACTATCGAGAGATCAGTTTGAAATTTCGTTCCTGGGCTTTACAAGGCCTTGCCGTTTTATGAGTAAGAAAAAAGGCCTTTTCCCACTCCTCCTCCCCAAAGGTTTTCCCGATCTCCCCCTCCCATTCTGCTACAAAATCCAACTTCACATCCCCTTCCCTCCCTCATTATCCCGTACAGGACTGAAATGACTCTTTTCTGTCGCTTCCAGCAGGGTCTCAAACTGTGAGCATTCCCTAGTTATCTTCCTTAGATCCCCTAGTGAATTTAAATAATTTCGCAACTGGTTTACTGCAAGCCAGGACACCCTCTCCCTTCCCAGAGCGCTCAATTCTCTCTCAGTGGGCGGCCTACCCTGCACCAATGTTTGCCGCACCTTGGTACTCGAGGCAGCCTTCCAAATCAAAAATCCCTGTACTCCCATTCCTGGTTCGAACTCTGGATTATCGAATAAAGGTGTCAATGGGCCTGGTCTTGTTGCTAGGTTCAAGCGCTTGAGACAGTCTTCCCACATCAAAAGGAGCTGAGCCGTCAAGAACGGCAGCTTCTCCCTCGAGATCCTCTTTGGATCCACCCATGGGAGAGATGTCACATTTCTCATCTGCATGCACTGTTCTATCATAACCCACTGCTTAGACCCTTTCCCATGATACCAGTCCACCATCCGCATCAACACTGCCGCTCTATGATAGTTTTCTATGTCTGGCAGGCCAGCTCCTCCCCGCTCCTTTCGCATGGCCAATTTCCTAAAGCTCAGTCTAGGCTGTTTTCCTCCCCATATGAACCTGACCATCTCAGATCTGATCTGCCTAAAAAAACGCTTAGTGCCATAAATGGGAATCGCTTGAAAAATGTATAACAATTTTGGTAACATATCCATCTTTAAGACATTTATCCTACCCATCCAGGAGATACCTTTTTTCCCATACCCCTCCAGGTCCTTCCTAATCCTTGCAAGTAGCGGTTCATAGTTCAGATCAAATAACAAGGTGTGGTCTGCCGGTATAATTACTCCCAGATACTCTATAGCCTCTTTACACCACTTAAAGGGGAAATTCCTGTCTAAGCTCTGTACCAAGGTCTGATCTTCTATGCTTATGTTCAAGATTTCCGACTTGGACATATTGACCTTAAAGTTGCTAACTCTGCTAAACCTCTGAAATTCTTTTATTATTGATGGCAAGGAGATATGGGGGGACGTAATATACAGCAGCAGGTCGTCTGCATATAACGCCAGTTTATGCATCTTACCCCCTATCTCTACCCCCTTAATATCTGGGTGTCTACGTAACGCGACAGCCAAATGCTCCATGACTAGAACGAATAACAGTGGCGATAAGGGGCACCCTTGTCTCGTCCCGTCCCCTATCTGAAAGGCTGAGGACAAAAGCCCATTTGTTCTAACCTTTGCTGTGGGGCCGCTATAAAGAGCCTGTATCTTCCCCCTCAGAACCGGTCCTAACCCCCAAACTAAAGAATTTAAATGTGAATAAGACTGCAGGACCAGATGGACTTCACCCAAGAGTTCTCAAAGAACTCTGTTCTGTTATCTCATCACCCCTGTTGTTGATCTTTAAAGACTCACTAGCAAATGGTATAGTGCCAAGGGACTGGTGCAAGGAAAATGTGGTGCCCATTTTTAAAAAGGGCTCTAGGTCTTCTCCTAGGTCTTCTTACAGACCTGTTAGCTTAACATCCATTGTGAGGAAATTGCTTGAGGGGCTTTTAACTCACGTAGCTGACTTTAGAGCCCCATAAAAAAAAAGTAAAAAAGATACAGACTTACCTTACCCCTCGTTTGAAAGTGCCAGTGATTCCCTACAATAAGCATCAACTTGATTTCCACCTCCGGGCCCCCTCCTGAAGATCAGGGGCCCGGAGGCGGAAATCAAGTTGATGCTTATTAATAGCCCCCCCCCCCCCCGTGATCTGAAAGAAAAATAATAATAATAATGACACAAACTCACCTCGCAGCCCGATCGCTCTCTCCGGGTCTTCTCTTCACCAGGGGGGGGCTCCGATCCCCCCCCCCTGGACTTACCACTCTTCGGGTGAGGACCCAGCAACAGGCCCTCACCATCCTCTTCCTCCAGTGCTGGCCCCGCCCCTAGCCCCGCCCACTTGTGGGAGGAGCTGGGTGACGTCCTGTTCTACAAGCCCCCATAGCTGGTCCGGGTCGGTAATGTACCCCCTACGTCATTTTTGGGGGGATTTTAAGGGGGGGGACCCTATGTCATTTTTTTTTTAAGTTAACCCCTTACAACTATGCAATCATATTGCATAGTTGTATCCTATCTGAAATCTCCTAAACTGTTGTTTCAGTTTGGGGGAGTTTCCTGGGCAGGAAAGGGTGTATACCAATATATATGTGGTACCGTTGTAACCGGGAGAAATAGGGCTTTCACACGCAATAATATTTTATTAACAAACTTACATTTTTTATCACAAAAAAATCACTACAAATTGTAAAAAATAGATTTTTTTTCCCACATATTTCACCCAAAAGTATTGAGAATACACTAAAAAAAGGCCAAACAAGACATTTCATATTATAGCCCAGACAAAAAAAACAATATATAATTTTCCTGGAAAATCCCTGGAAATCCCTTAAAAAATCAAGGTTGAACATGTGTAGCGCAAAAACGTGAAAACTAGTCTGGCAACAGAGTGTGACAAAAAATCTAGGTAGGCTGCTACCTAAAGGGTTAAGGGACTACATACACGAATATGTAACTATCCATAATATTATAAGTGACAACCAACACGGTTTTACTAAGGACAGAAGCTGCCAGACTAACCTGATTGGCTTCTATGGGGAGGTGAGTGGAAGCATGGACAGAGGGGCGGCTGTGGATATAGTTTTTCTGGATTTTGCAAAAGCATTTGACACTGTCCCCCATAAACGCTCATTGGAGAAACTGAGGCCTTCAGGATTAGAAAATGCAGTTTGTAATTGGATTGAAAACTGGCTGAAGGATCGTGTGCAGAGAGTTGTGGTTAATGATACATACTCCGAATGGTTACCAGTTGTAAATGGCGTACCCCAGGGTTCAGTGCTGGCCCACTATTATTCAACTTGTTTATAAACGACATAGAAGATGGAATTAAAAGCACTGTCTCTATTTTTGCAGATGACACAAAGATATGTAGCACAGTGCAGTCTATGGAAGATGTTCACAAGCTTCAGGCTGACTTGGACACATTGAGTGTCTGGGCATCCACTTGGCAAATAAAGTTCAATATGGAAAAATGTAAAGTCATGCACTTGGGGTCTAACAACCCGAAGGCCACATATGTCCTCGGGGAAGTAAAACTGGGAGAGTCACTTGCTGAGAAGGATCTGGGGGTACTGGTAGATCACAGACTAAATAACAGCATGAAATACCAAGCAGCTGCTTCCAAGGCCACCAAGATACTATCATGCATTAAAAGAGGCATGGAATCACGGGATAGAGATGTAATTTTGCCTCTTTACAAGGCACTGGTGCGCCCTCACCAGGAATATGCCGTCCAGTTCTGGGCACCCATTCATAGAAAGGACGCTCTGACAATGGAAAGGGTGCAGAGGAGAGCCACCAACTAATAAAGGGAATGAAAGATCTTAGTTATGAGGATTACGAGAATTAAATCTGTTTAGTCTTGAGAGGAGAAGGCTGAGGGGGGACATGATTAACTTGTATAAATATATAAATGGCCCATATAAAAAATATGGAAGAACACTATTTCAGGTAAAATCCTCTCTAAAGACAAGGGGGGCACTGCCTTCTCAAATTTAGTCTCAACAATGGATCTTCTGGTGAGTTTAGTGTTTAGTAGCACCGGGATACCTTGGCTTGCACCTCCACCACTATGCTGCGCTTGGCACTCAGGGCATAGTTGTACTCCTGAATGCAAAAATCCTAAAATAAAATAAAAAAATTAAAACATTTATTCTTATAAAAAATGCTAATCTACATGTTAAAAATGTTATCAGAAGTCACTATAATCATTTAATAAATGTATTCAAAAATTAAAAAAAATTGATCTATTGACAGTTATATGGATATAGTTTTAAATGTAATCAGTTAAAAAAATAAATAAAATAAAAATATAAAAAAACTACAAAATGATATGATTACATTAAAACTATTAGTTTGGCCTGTACATACAATACAGCTTTACACATTTGAAAATATTATAGAATTTGGTTTAGCAGCTACAGTATAATGGAAAAAACAATACAGAATACATTAACACACTATGCACATGTACACTTACTTTGACCACTTGGCCATTGACCTGAGGATCCACCCTCTGTCTCTTCTTCTTTGGGGGGGCAATAGAGGCTGAAGGGGCAGGGGGTGCAGGTGGGGGGGTATCGGAGTCTGGGGAGCTGGGGAGGTGTCTGGCAGGTCTCCTGGGGAGCATGGTGGATCCTCATAGGTGTAAAACCTATGTGTAAGTACACAAAATGAAAGTGAAAACAAAACTTTGACCCTCTTCGCAAAATAAAAACGCAATGAAACGCAAAATTAAAACTGTGTACGCATAGCAATGTTCGGCGCTATAGGCACACACGCCAATACCATATTTAACAAGTGCAGAGCGCGGCATGCTGCGAACGACAGCGACTGCTCAGTGTGACCGAATCTCAGCCACTCAACCCATATTCATTAAAAAATGATGGTGAGTGAATGCAGGCTTTCTAGATTGTGTGGCTTGAGGCCATAGCACTGGGCGCTGTGTGATTAAAGTAATTTTTGAGACACGGGAATAGCAGTAGGCAAGCGAAATAACATGGAATGACATTGTTGGGGGGGTGTGACATTAACACTTTAGTTAGAGACAAGTAAATAAATTTTTGCATAAATGTCCAAAAAAAAAAAAACATGATTTTGTGGGCCTGGATAAATGTCAGAAATATTTGTGAGGAAAAAATAAAAAAAAAACAAAACAAAAATGGGATCAGGAAAGAGATTTAAGGATCGTGCATAGAAAGGTATTGGAGAGAGCCAGATAGCGACAGGTAAGACAAGGAGCTCTGCAAGGATGAACGCCGGCGCTGTACGCCGACGCTGGTATAATGATGAATCGTACGCTACATGGGGTTGTCGCAGTCGCTCACCAGAATCCGCTTCATAAATGTGTAATTGCGTGCCGTGGCCGGCATTCACCCGCCGCTACCTGCCACTGTACAGGCACTACCTGGTGCTATACCTTCATGAATAAGGCCCAAAGTTGGTCATGTACATCAGACTATAGTTGTTAGGATGCTAAATAGGCAGTAGTCAAAGCCTGAGGCTTTGAAAATTTAAAATAAAACTGTGTATCAAATTTCCTCGCTGTATTTTGATTAATGTTTCCTAAATTTACATACATAGATGGGTAGGTGTAAAGGAAAGGGAAATAGATTAACAATATGTCAGATTATACGATCTTTGGAAATAACAATAGGCTATGGGAATTCTAACATATTTTGTTTAAATTACCATAGGTTTCTGTTATTTCCAATCCAAACTTCTAAAAAGAAATAGGTAAGTCTAATAATAATCTGCACCTCACCTGTAGAATTGCACAAAAAACAAATCTCACCACCTCTCAAACTTAATAGGATTGACCAGTCAAACTTTACATTAAATTGCCTGGCATCTTACCTGATGCAGTGTCAGTCCAATGTGGTCTCTTGCTTGGGTCGCCGAAAGGAAGGGGAAATTCCCCTTCCTTCTTGCTGCCTCAAGTGCGCCCCCCCCATCCTGACCACCAATCAAAGCCTGAGGCTTGAGACATCCCCTCTCTTAGTGGTAGGCTAGAATGGAGCCCTCCACACTGTCGCTAAAGCCAAGCTCACTTTACTACAAGGCACACGCAATGTTTGCAACATTCAGCCCTGCCACTCTCAACAGAGAGAACAGCATGTGGTGAAGTGTATATTTTAATAACTTTAACTTTGTAATATAGCCCTATTTTCAAAAGTAAAAACAAATTAGAACATTGCAATGCATAGCCCTACGCAATCGGATTGCCTTTAATTGTGCCTGGACAATGTCAAGTTATTTAAAAGGACTCACACACATTAATTGGCATGGCTTTTCCCTCCCCCCACCAAGTTATGATGCACAAGTTAAGATGTGAAAAGTCAGAACTCCAATAAATCTGTTGTACATTTGTGTAAAATGTCTAGTGACAAGCTTTCCAAATTTCCTGTTTAGATGCTACACATTTGTTGTACATTATTTTCCCCAACGCACACTTAGTCTTCCCTTCCTTAGTTACCGTATTTTTCGCCCTATAAGACACACTTCCCCCAGCGTGGGGGGGGATCTCACCGCGTCTTATCAGGCGACATGTTAAAGAAAGAAACATTCCTCATGCTCCCACGATGCTGTCTTGCGCTCCTGCAGCACCCATTCTCCTGCCAAAATAGACAAACACATCTTACCAGACAATGCCCGCCATGCTGTTCTCCAAGCCGCCGCTGCTGACCTGTGTCCTGCGACTGCGGCCAGCGCCCACCTATGGGCCCGGAACCAGTGCTGGGAGCATGTGTGACGATGGGAACCACAGATCACAGCCTCGGATGGTAAGATATGTGGATATGTGCCTGTACACACTGCCTGTATTGGGGATGCCCCATATATTGCCTGTATTGGGGATGCCCCACACATTGCCTGTGTTTGGAATGCCTCACACTGCCTTTATTTGGGATGTACCTCACTGTCTTCAATGTGGTATACCACTCACTACCTGTAATGTGCGATGCTGCTCACTGCCTGTAAGTTGGGATTTGTAATGAGGTAATTGGGGAGATTCTGCACACTGTTGGTAATGGGGTGATTGGGGGAATATTAGCACACCATTTGGTTCAGAATATCCTGGGTGCGTCCTTTGGGCAGGTGCGTCATATAGGGCAGAAAATACAGTATATAAAAAAGCTTTTTATTATGTAAGTAGTAAACAGGGTTAGTCTTGAATGGGAGGTACGTGCCACTGATCAGGCTTTTAGTGGCATAAGTCCAGAATAAAGCTAATGGCTGGCAAAAGTTAGTTTGTCAAGCAATTTATTTAAACTGGAATCCTGGGTCTGGTATTTAGGAGTGGCTGTAGAGTCGGGGTTGGGTAGCCACCCCTCGGACTTAAGTCCAGGATTTACAAGCTGCTGCTTTATGGGGGATCTCTGATTAAATGTGTTGCTACCCTTATTGCTGAATAAAGCATTATTTGTTTTTATTTAATGCTAAATGCTAAATTGTGACTTTTCTTGGAATACGGTAAATGCCTGTGTTAGCAAGAGAACCCTGCTCGTGCCTGCCTGGTATATGGCCCACAATTAACATTTAAAAATGTAAACTACACTGTTTGTTTCAATTTGTCTAAATGTTGGTGTAATATCGGCAATAAAACCTGCACAGCTGCTGCACTGCACAATGTAAACAGCTTCAGAACAGAGGCTGGTTCACAATGTTTCAATGCACAGCATTAAAGACCACCAAAACCGGCCCTGGGGTCTATGAGACTCCTGGGCTGGCTGATCCCAAACTGGGATGCCCCAATGTGTAAAGCCCCGCTGCTTGCCCGGAATCCTTACCTGTCCAGCAAGCCCACTGCGCATGCATGGCCACTGGTGACATCACTCGCATCCTCTCTCGGCTGTGTGCGGCCACGCCCACTGCACCTGCAAAAATGCGAATACATTAATGTGCAAAGCCGGAGAAGCAGATCGTACAAGAGCCACGCATATGCCGTTGGCCAAGGAGAGATTTCACTCTGCGCCAGGGTAGTAATAGTGAAAGTTTTAAGATTGGCCTTTAGTAAAATGCAGTCACTCTCACCACACGCCGAAGTTGCCGCTGGCAGACATTTGTGGGGCAATTTGCGATTGTTGAGCAATTGTGATTGCATATGTGAAAGAGCCTATAGGCATACCCTCCAACTTTTGGAAATAGAAAAGAGGGACATGTGCGGTGGCGCGCTTTGTACAGAATATTTTTTGCTATTAAACCACACCCCCAGCCATGCTCTTAAAAGGAAACACTACAGGCAAGCCCCCCCCCCACACATATGCAGGTCAGCGTACTTGTCCCACGAATGCCCCGCTGTGTGAAATCCCCCACTTTGTCAGAAAAATGTATAAAGTGTAGGAGCTTTGGATGGAGGTGAGCAGGAATGTTAATTGTGTATGCGTCATGAGATCGCAGGTGATTATACAGAGCAGTTTCAAGAGTTTCAAACTGCGGTCCCAAATTGGTATGCGCTAATTGGCTAGGCAGTGGTTGCTCCTCTTCCCTAAGCTCCCCAAGCTCCCCCACCTACTGTAGCGGCAAGCCCAGCATACTCGCCTATTCTCCTGCCTGGTATCGGAACTGGGGGGAGAAGAAACTACAGCACGCACACAGTACAGTGGCCAGAAGCTTGTCCATAAGGATGCTCTGACTGCTGCAGTATGTGCTGTGGCTTATAGTCTCCAGTACATAGAGACCTGGTAAAAGGAGAGTGGGAGTGTATGGGGGCTGACCAGAAGCCTAAGGGTCCCTTAAAAAAACTTCTTTAAAAAGTGCACAAACATAAAAAGTCAGTTCTGTGGCTGGTAACAGGAGAGGGTCTGCACTCTTACTTATCTGGCCAACTGCCAATGCTGGGGTCACCTGCTGGGTGAAGCTGAGTGCACTCTGCCTCCTGGTCTGATAACCCAAAGAATGTGACATTCCGACCACATATCAAAAGGGGAAGGGAGACAGAGTGTATGCCGGCAAGGTGTCTGTGCTGTTCCCGAGCTCAGCAAGGATGAATTATAGCTGCATGCTCTGCAAACAGCCATGCCCCCCCCCTTGTTTTTTTCCATGGGATGCACAAGGCTGTACAAAGAGGAGGAATGATTCATCTTGCCTGGCCAAGTTCAGCAATACTGCTCCCGTACTTCCCTAATAGCAGCCCCACTGTCACGCGAAGCACACAGGACTTGCAGCAGGTGGTGACTGCTGGGGAATAGGGGCAGAGGACATTTTAACAGAAAAGTTACCCCAGCCCTTGAGAACCTACTTGCAACAACATTATTTCTTTCTGCAGCACAGCCCACCTGCTCTGCCTGGCTGGCCCTGCCCCTACCCTGCTCTCCCCTCCTCTCCCCTCCCGTGGCCCAAAAACTAAATAGTCCCCAGTGGGGTAGAGGTTGACCTCAGCCCTGCTGAACACCCACCCCTTGCTCTCAGGGTTACCGACCGGGAGAGGTCTCCGTGGGAGTCCTTTGGGTTCCCCAAAAAGAGACCCTCATTGTTCCGGGTCAGCAGGAGGTGGTGATCCCCTTAAAGAATGGAACAAGCTGGCATCTGCACAGACTTACTGTGCTGGTTGAATCCCGCCCCTATGAGTGTGCTGTACATGTAACCTGAGTTCTGCCCGCAGTTCATACGGGACAGGCCCCTGTCCGGTTAGTGAACACAGGCCCCCAGGAGGTATGGGTGGGTAGCAGGACTGTGCTGGCCGAGGTGGAAAGAGTACTGGTGGGACAAGTACTGGTAAAAAGGTCCCCAGAGGAGGGAGTGACCAGGGTTCACCTGGTGGGTTGCAAGATAACCCAGGGAGGATGAATGAGGGGTAATGGAAGAGATTAAAAGCCCCTGGGCAGCACCTATAGCTTTTGTGAAGAAACCTGATATGACCCTGAGATTATCTTAAATTGAATGTTGTAATGCCTGTCTGCTACCCCGGATTGAAGGTGCCAGTAGCAGAAAAGAATAAGGAGAAGACTGCTTTTGTCACTTCTATGGGCCTGCATCATTTTAATACCTTACCCTTTGGCCTCATTAATGCTCCAGCGACTTTTCAAAGGCTCATGGAGGGGTGCTGCGGCAGGTGTTTTGGGTTAGATTGAAGCCAAGAAAGAATCACTTGCTGAAGCAGGAGGTGCAATGCCTCGGGTACGTTGTCTCTCTGGAGGGTGTCTGGCAGAACCCAGAGAAGGTGGCCACTGTGGAGGGTTGGGGTGTGCCCTGGACCATCACAGAGGTGCGGGCCTTCCCAGGGTTCGTCAAGTACTACCAAAGATTCATACCCTGGTTTGCTCAGGTTGCCCTATGCCTTTTGGCATTACTTTAGGGTCAGTCACAGAAGAAATTTCTGGTGTGTTCCAGAATGGTCCGATGGACTGAGGCCCAGCAAGGGGCTATTGAAGATTCGAAGTTCAGGGTGGCTTCCACTCCCATCCGAGCTCTTGCAGATATCAAAAAGCCATGAGGGGCCATGAGAGAGTAATTGCTTTTGCCCACCGTAGCCGGTTCCAATCTATGGCCCAGCGAGTGGTAGAGAAGGTACACCAGAAGATGGGGCACTGGGGGGCCTACAGGTTGGTGCATGGCTAGTCCCTCGCTTCTATTGCAATAACTTGGGAGTAGTACAATGGGTCTGTATGAGGTCTGTCAGCAAGTTAAGGGGACAGAAGTGAAGGTTCCCCCATTGGAGTTGGTGCAGACTGATTTTTTGAAGCTGGACACGGCTCGTGATGGGTACAGTCATGCCTTGGTCATGGTGGATCACTTTTCTAAGTTCACTGAGAAATGGCTGAAACAGCTAAAATGTTTTGGCGAAATCTTGCCCTATGGGTTCCCGGAGACTGTGCACTTCGACCAGGGTCCTGCATTTCAAGATGAACTCTTTAAAATGTTTTGTCAACTGCACTAGCTAAAGAAGTTTAGGTCCTCCCCTTGTCAACCCCAAGAAAACTGGGCGTACAAGGGATTTAATCGCTCTTGGGAAGGGAAAAACAGGAAAATTGTCCCACTCATGTAGCTAAAATGGTTTGATCCTATAATCACTCAGTACATTCCCATACCAAAATTACCCCATACTATATATTTGGCCTGGAATGGAAGGGCACTTTGGAAGTGGCATTTGGGGCCCCCGAGTCTGGAGAGCAGTGTACATGGATAGGCAGATACAAAAATACCATTTTGTAATTACTCGCCTGTAAAATGGGTATTATATGTATGTCACACATCCCGCTTCAGATAGTCATTACACTTGGGTTATACCGACCTGTAGAGGGACCTCCCACTCATTCCCCAGTATTAAGACAGCAGTAAAGGGACCAGGAAGATCCAAACTAACCAGTAAAAGTGGTTCAAGGTTCACCATAGAAAGGATCCAGAATACCAAAGGGCGGGGTGAAGCGGGGTGTGTGACATACTTATAATACCCATTTTACAGGTGAGTAATCACAAAATGGTATTATTCTAAGTATGTCACACACCCCGCTTCAGATAGTCATTACACTTGGGACATCCAATAGCAGTGTCCATAAAGGGCGGGGATCCAAAACAAGGCAATAATGCACAAACTTAAACCACTGCAGCTTGCAGAACTTTGCGGCCAAAAACAGCATCCGCTAAGGCCCGCACATCAACCTTGTAAAACTTGGAAAAAGTGTGAATGTAAGACCAAGTAGCAGCCTTACAAACTTGCTCAACAGAGGCCTGATGCTGGAAGGCCCAGGACACCCCAACGGCACGAGTAGAATGAGCAGTAACACGAAAAGGGGGAACCTTCCCCTTGGCAGAATAGGCCCCAACAATGGCCTGGCGAATGCATTTACTAATGGAAGACCTGGCGGGAGCCAAACTTTTCCTAGGCACCACAAAAAGGGCGTCAGTCCTACGAAGTAGCCACCGAATAGTACTTCACACAGCGAACCACATCCAGAGAATGCAAAACCCTCTCCTTGTCATTGCTGGGCTTAGGACACAAGGAGGGTAGAACAATGTCCTGATTAAGATGGAAGGCAGAAACCACCTTAGGAAGGAAATCTGGCTTGAAGCGGAAAACAACCTTGTCCTGATGCCTCCCAAAGTAAGGAGCCTTAATGGACAAAGCCGCCAACTCCGATACACGCCGAACGGAAGTGATGGCAACCAGAAACGCAATCTTCTGAGTAAGCATAGAAAGAGCAATATCCTGCAAAGGTTCAAAAGGAGGACCCTGAAAAGCAGAAAGAACCAAATTCAAATCCCAGACTGGGATCAAAGGCTTCCTAGGAGGCCGCACATGCGTAAACCCCCTGGAAAAAGGTCTTAACCAGAGGATGAAGAGCAAAAAGACTTTTGAAAGAAAACCGCCAGGGCAGAAACATGCCCTTTCAGCGTACAAAGCTGCAAACCCAGGTCCAGACCATGTTGCAGAAATTCCAAAACCCTAGGGATAGAAAACACCCTGCAAGGCAAGGCCCGGACCTCACGCCACTCAATATAAGACCTCCAAATCCTATAGTAGATGGCAGAGGAAGACCTCTTTCTAGCCCTAACCAGAGTCTGAATGACAGCATCAGAAAGACCTTCCTCCTTCAAGATGGAGGTTTCAGCAGCCACGCCGTCAAAGCCAGCGTTGGTAAATTGGGGTAGAGCAGTGGACCCTGAGTGAGCAGATCCGGCAGAAGGGGCAGATCTAACTGATCCGCTGCCAACCTTACCACGTGGGTGAACCAAACCTTTCTTGGCCATCTTGGAGCCACCAGGATTGCTGACGCGCCCTCTAGGGCCAGCTTGCGCACCACTTTGCCCACCATGGGAAACGGAGGGAACAGGTACAGAAACCCTAGATCCCTCCAGTTCAGAGACATGGCATCCGCTGCCAGAGCCAGCGGATCCCGCGAGAGAGACACAAATGCTGGAAGCTTGTGATTGTGACGAGAGTCAAAGAGGTCCACCTCCGGAGTCCCCCACCGGTGGCAAAGCGACCAAAACACCTTGGAGCTGAGCGACCATTCCCCCCAGCGAGATGAGCACCTGCTCAGGGAATCCGCCTCCGTGTTCTCCACTCCCGGAATGTACACCGCCGAGATGCATGGGACATTGCTCTCTGCCCAAGCCAGGATCAAAGACACTTCCCTGAGGGCACGCCTGCTGCGAGTCCCTCCCTGGTGATTGATGTAGGCGACCGCCGCCCGATTGTCCGACCGAACTTGAACCGGTAAGCCCTGTAACTGATGAGTCAAGTGAGCCAGAACCAACCTGATGGCTCTCAACTCCAGAACATTGATGGGATTGTGAGCCTCCTGAGGCCCCCACAGTCCCTGAAACTGAAGATCCTTCCAAAATCCCCCCCAACCTGACAGGCTGGCATCCGTGGTGACTGTCTCCCAACGAGGGGTCAGAAAGGATCTGCCCCTCATCAGATTGCTCGGTTCCAGCCACCACCGAAGGGAATGCCGAACCCGGGGGGACAGCAGAAAAGACTGATCCAATGACAGCGGGGACCCGTCCCAGGCCGCCAAGAGATGGAGCTGGAGCGTCCTTGTGTGAAACTGGGCAAAGGGAACCGCCTCGAACGAAGCCACCATCAATCCCACCAGTCGCATCCCCAGCCGGATGGACGGGCGAGGGATGGGTAGGAGAAGCTGAGTCAATTCCTGAATCAAAGGAACCTTGGGCCGGGGGGGAACACCCTGGACTGAGAAGTATCCAGAGACATTCCCAGGAATGCCACCACCCTGGACGGAGAGAGGCAGGACTTGGGATAGTGGATCCCCCAGCCGAATCTCTCCAGGGTGGCTACCACAGTCCTGGTATCTAGCTCCACCTTGCTGAGAGAGGATGCCATAATAAGAAGATCGTCCAGATAAGTCACAATGCGGATACCCTGGGCTCTGAGGAGGGCCATCACCCCCGCCAGCACCTTGGTGAAAATCCTTGGAGCTGAGGTAAGGCCAAACAGAAGAGTCACAAACTGAAAATGCCGATCTTCCACCACGAACCTGAGAATCTCTGATGTGCCGGGAAGATTGGAACATGCAGATAAGCATCCTTGATGTCTATGGACGTCATGAAGTCCTCCTGCCGAAGTGAATTTATGGCTGAGCCCAGAGTTTCCATGCGGAACTTCCTGGGACAGATAAACCTGTTGAGAAACTTCAGATCCAGGATGGGACGAACGGAGCCATCCTTCTTGGGCACCGTGAACAGATTGGAATAGTATCCCAGGCCCCGGTCTGAGGGAGGCACCGGTCAGATGACAGCCATGTCCAGGAGATCTTTTACTGCCGCCCAGAGCCCCTGCGCGGCCAGAGGATCCGAGGGCACCCGAGACCTGAAGAATCTGGGAGGAGGCCGGATCTCAAACTCCCGCTTGTAACCGGAAGACACCACTTCCCGAAGCCATCTGTCCGAGACCTCCTGGTCCCAGACCTGGGAGAAGAGTCGCAGCCGTCCCCCCGCCCGCAAGGATGAGTGCACCCCCTCACTGCTGAGCCGGCTCGGCAGCGGGTTTGGGTTTGGAACCGCAGGGGTGACCTGGACGGGCATGTCCTCTGCCCCTGTTCCAGGAATCACCTCTGACATTAGAGAAGGCCAACCTCGGCTTGCTCTGGCACAATGAAAGATAGAATTAAAGGAACCCTCCCCCCCCGAAAAGGGCGACGCCACTTCTTGCGCTAAGGTAACTTGCCTCCTTTCGCCACTGAATCCAATTTTTCTCCAACAGCCGCAACCCCAGGAAGGGAAGCCCAGTAAGAGACTTCTTGGCCGCCTGTCAGCCTCCCACTGGCGCAACCCACTGCTCGCCGGATAGCCACAAGCAAGGCCGAAGTCCTACTAAACAAGCAAATAGTGTCCTCCAAGGCAGCCAAAACAAAAATAAATCACACCTCCAAAGGGCTGTGAATTATCACTGGACGGGTAAAGCAGGGAAACAGTCAACAGGTCCCTAACCACAGACCTGGAAGCCACAGTAACAAGCGCAGAAGCACAGACCGGCCGTAAAGCCAAACCCACACTGGCAAAGGCCCGACAAGCCATCTGATCAAAGCGATTAACCTCACCATCCTTGAGAGTGGTGATGTAAGGAGAAAGTACAACCGAGGTATTGACAACCCCAGCACGGAAACGTCAACCTCAGGAGGAGACAACCAGCGTATCACTGCGTCCACCGGAAAGGGATACTACCTATCCCATCCCTGTGGAACACTGGAAGCCGACTAGGTTTCTCCCATTCCTTAAGGACAATGCTAACAAAGTGCTTCAGATTTGGGAATACCAAGCGCGGCTTAGGGATTCCTCCGGAGGAGAAATAGCCAGAACTGCAATAAATGAGCAAGACACTGGGACATCCACAGAATCCCCCTGCCCAAAATCAGCATCATCAAACTGCTGAACGTCAAACCCGTCAGAATCCTCAACAATTCCCCCTCTTCACGCGGGGAATAATCAGATCAGTCAAGGGTATCACAGTCATAAAAACCATAACCGGCGCCGCCGGAGACGTGTCTTCTCTTAGCCGGAGCCAATCTTGCCGCAGAGCTAGAGATCATTTTCTCAATGTCGGCCAGTCTAGCACAAACATTGGAATGCGACTCCCCACTAATGACGTCACTTGGGGTACAGATCAGGCGGGGAGAGGTAGGCGATGAGGCCGGCGGCACTGGCCCAGCCGCCTGGGACCCCGACTGCCGCGGTATAGCCTCTGTGCACATGGTATACAGATCAATACAATATCCCCGTAAGGGATGCCCCACAGCCCACACACTGCCGGGATTGCCCCGAAGGGAGCCAGATCCCGGAATCCAGGGAAGCCTCCGAAAGGTGATTTTAATGGTAGCCGCAATGACCAGAGGGATTTACGCTACTAAGCAACCCGGGATGCCCCTTTAACTCCCGCGTGGGAGGATTTGAATAATACCCAATTTTGAGCCCAAGGGACCCTAGGACCGGGAGAACGCCCTTTTAACAAATGAAGGGGATCCTCCTGAAGACGCAAACAAGGGGTACAAGACACATGCATCCGGAAGCATACATATAGGCACCATATATGAGCAGCAAAATTAAGAAAAAATAATTTGTAAGCAAGCGCATAACACAGTTTGGGACAGCTGTCCCTAACACCACAATTAATGAAATCAGGAAGAAAAGGCCCACAGGGGCACTCACGTTACGGTAATGGCGTCCACCGCAGCCCACATGCAAGCAGGAGGAAGAAGGGCGGGTCGGCATAGCACGCAGGACAAGCCGGCCCCGCCCCCCGTTACCTTAGGGACGCCGTCCCCAGCCAACTACAAACCGCTCACTGGCGCCAGAACAGGGAAGGGGGCGGGTCGCGCGATGGCACCGAGCGCCCCGCCCCACTCCAATCCGGAGAAGACGCGCCTGAGGGGGAGAAGCTCTCCCGCCAAACACTCTCTGAATGTTGGCCCTCTGACATCGCAACCAATTCAGAGGGATTGCTCCTATGCCCACATCAACTAGTGCGCACCAAAACATAACATGCATACACAGACACAATGTAAAAACAGCATACTGACAATAAGGGAAGAGACAGTGCCGTGCCCCCCCAGAGGGAAGTCGGGGGACCAGATGGGGGAATCTGCACCACAGGGTGGAGGGATAATGGTCAGGAACAGGGTATCCCAAACCGGGATCCCCAACCTGAATGGGGCCTCACGGGGGAGCATGGCTCCCTACACACACCACGAAGGTGTATCCCACCGTCACCTGGACCAAAACAGCCTAGGCTGGGAGGCATGATAGGGTTAAAGTAATGAGGTCCAGGCAGAAATAGGAAAATATGATAGCAAATGGTTAAATTAGCTGTTTTCCGATTGCCCCATTGGAGTGGCATCTTTCATTCATTCTATCATTCCTGAGAGACCCTTTTGAGCTTTCTCCTTTCTGCTGACCCACTTTTCTCATTGCTCAAAATAAATTGACTTTGGACTGGACTAACACTAAAGAATGCATGGATAAGTCATCCCCTGCTGCTGAGGAGGCCCAGCATGCTTTATATTTCTTTTTTTTTTTAACTCTTACTAGGTCTTTTAAAGAAATATGAAGCATGCTGAATAAAAGATGCACAAAACAGTTTATCCCTTTTACTGATATGGTTCCTTTTAAGTTCCTATTCCAGGCAATTAAATGAAGGCTTAACTCGTTTTTTCCCCCACAGCTCCTCCATGCAGCGCCATTATCTTCATATTTACCAATGAGGGAGAACAAGCGTTTCCATTCTCCATAGCTGGGCAGACATGGTGGCATCTATCAATATGGCTTTACCTCGCCTAACACTCCTATTCCATTGCTGAACCCGTTTTGGGTTGACCCCTCAATTGAAAAGAATGGAGTAGGCTTGTGGGGTGGTAAAGGCTCCATGTGAGGCTGCTGGCACTGGAAGATGGAATAACTTGTTCCCCACCATTGGTAAGTATGAAAAAGCTGGCACTGAACGGAGGAACGGCAGGAGAAAACCGAACATGCAGGTAGGTATAGACTTTTTTTGTTTTTGCCAATACCTTTACATTCAAGTAAGTTTTAGCCATTGTAACTAAGGTCCTTGGAGCAGGGGTGAACCTAATCTTTCTGCTGCCTGAGGCAAACTATAGAAAGGTTTGCGCCAAAAACTTTAGCCGAGGCCACCAATTATTGACTTAAAAACATAACAGTGTACCCCTGATTTTCACTGAACCACTAATGTTTACAAAAAATAAAATAAAAAATTATATAAAACAGATTTGGTAATAGCCGCCCACCTGAGGCAGCAGCTTCACATGGCCTCAGAGCTGCACCCCTGCATTGAAGCAGCATGAAGACAGCGAGTATAAGCGACAGGAGAGATTGGAGAACTCAATATCTATCACCACTAAAACACCCGGGTGCTGCTTATCACAGTTATAAACAAGAGCCTTAGATTGAAAGTACATAAAATATTTATGATTCATGTTTCTAAATTCCTATGAAAGTTACATTTATTATACAGTCTTAGGAAGAAATGTTCTTTTTTTATGCTGTAGTTAGAATTGGTAACTTTTTTCCAACTCCAGACAAAACTATCTCTTACTTAGACTCCACCTCCACAGTCCTGATTGCTGGGTGACACAATCTATTCTGATAGGTTGGCGTCACCCTGGCAAACTGTTCTGACAAGAGCCCGTGCAAGAGTCATGCGAGTGTTACATATGCAAGTATACTCAGCTTTTACTGGGGGTTTCACACACAGAGTTATCCCAAATCATGATATCCCAGTAAAGCAAACCAGAGCACCGAGGGTGCTGATCCCCCCAATCACCGCATAATAGGAGGTGTGCAGAACCAAAGGCCCCCCAGAACGTCGAATAATGATTGCGCACTTGCTTGCTACAAACTGAGGTGAACTCTGCCTGTTTATACTATGTCAGATGCTAAAAGTCTGTACATGCTTTTGAACGGTGTTAACATGACAGATATGAAAAATCTTTTAACTAAAGATTTCTCTTTCCTGCTCCCTGGATTTGGCTGGGTTTATATTTGAATTCTGTTTTATTAACATGGACCAAAATCTATAAGACACCAGGGCTGCCTGATTCTCTTCCAGATCTGGGTTGCCCCACTCTGTGAATCCCCCCCCCCCCGCGTTCCTTGTAAAACCTACCTACTCCCCAATACAATGGTGCATGTGTGGGAGGTGGGCACATTACGCTATACCTTTAGATGGGTATTTGTGAATGGCCGATGAGGGCATGTACTCCAGTGGCCAGTGGGGAATGCGACCGCCGGCGTGCTCGGCTGCTTGCAGCTAGGTTCAGCCCTTAGGCGATTCTCAGCCGAAATTGCAGAGTGCGCAGATTGGACAGGGAGGGAATGTAAGACTGGGGAAAGGTGAGTTTTTATGGCCAGCCTGGGGGGTTTAACACAGCGGGGTATTGCAAATTGGGGTGCCCCAGGGGCAAGGACCAAAACCCTTAAGTGTTCTCTGATATATCAGACTATAGGCTCGATTCAGAGAGACAAAAAAAGACTTTCGTTTTAGTGCCGATTTCGTATTATTTTCAAATTTTCCCGCTCTCGTATGAGTGTACGAGCGATTCTATCCATGCATTGCAATCCTTCTGTAAAGTTTCCCTCCGTTCGTATGCCAGAGTACGAGGATGTCATTTTCCATCATGACTTTTCTGTTTCATTTTCTCAGGTTACAACGTAGCCTTTCGTTTTTGCCCTTTTCCCATCGTATCCTCCCACGAATCCTTTACGTTTCCCGTTAAAATCTGTTTCCCTTTTTCAATAATTATTCATCCAGACGGAAATCCTTACGATCTTGCGCCTGCACACTACAAACTTAACTCATTAAAGTGCTCGCCTACATATTTGACACCCTCACTTCTACTACAATGTTTAGCTAAATCACTTAGCACTATCCTCGATCTTCCCTTTTGGACCCTTAACCCTTTAAATGCCAAGCATGTAGTTTCTACGTGGTTGCTTCTCCTACCGTTAAGTGCCAAGCACGTAGAAACTACGTGCCTGGCATTTCCCCCAAACAGTTAAAGAATAGAAAAAAAAAACACTTACCTCCGGTATCCCCGTGAAGCTTGGGGTCCCCTCTTCCTGGGGGGGGCATCCGATCGCCCCCCCGTCGTCCTCCGTCTTCAGGGGGGGGCCCGAAACCAGCCGCCCCCCCCCCCCGTTTCCAGCGCTGACATCGGCGCTGTAAAAAAAAAAAAAAAAAAAACTGTCATTTACTCACCTCCGCGCCCGAGCCTTCTGTCCGGGTCTCCTCTTCACCAGGGGGGGGTCCGATCCCCCCCCTGGGCTGCGCAGTCTTCAGGTGAGGACCCTCTTCCGGGTCCTCACCTCTTGTAATGGCGGCGATGGCCGCCGCCGCTTAGCTCCGCCCATTGTGGGAGGAGCGGGATGACGTCATCCCGCTCCTCCTATACCCCCTCCGAGCTCCGGCATCTGTCAGATGCCGGTGGTGATCGGAGCAGGGCGGATGTCAGGTGAGGAGGCTCCGATCGGAGCCCCCTCACCTGTCACCCGCCCTGCGCCGATCACCACCGGCATCTGTCAGTGAGATGATCGGCGCGGGACAGCGGCGAGGGACGTCGGATCGGAGGTGAGTACAGTGTAAAATAAGAAAAATAAAGATTTTTTTTCTCTGTGTCTGTGTCATTTTTTTACTATTAACCCCTTGTGAACTGGTAAGGGGTCCATGACCCCTATACCAGTTCACAAGGCTGGGGGGATGGGAAGCCACCTGCGCTAGCGGGTGGCTTGCCATTAACCCCTGGCACCCCCATTACCTGCCTCCCCAAAGGCCAGGGGGGGGCAGAAGAGCCCGGGCCCACATGGGCTATGTGGGCTCGTAGGCTGCAGGGTGGGGGGGCCAGCTTTGCACTCTGTGCCTACAAGCCCCCATAGCTGGTCCCGGGCTGGTTACTGTGGGTAAGGGGGACCCCACGTCAATTTTTTTTTTTTTTTTTAAGGGTTTTTAACCCTTAAAAATCAAAAAAAAAAATGGGGTCCCCCCCCCCGGGAGGGGGGACCCTATGTCATTTTTTTTTTGATTAACCCTTTGTGTTCTGTCATCCAGCAGCTATAAAAGGCTTCTAGCAAGTGAGCAGAAGCCAGTGATCGCCGAGGGACAGAGGGCTCCAGGATGGATGGGAGGTGAGTACAGTGTAAAAAAAAAAAAAAAAATTAATAAAATATTTTTTCTCTGCTTGTGTCTGTGTGATTATTTACATTTAACCCCTTGTGAACTGGTAAGGGGTCCATGACCCCTATACCAGTTCACAAGGCTGGGGGGATGGCAAGCCACCTGCGCTAGCGGGTGGCTTGCCATTAACCCCCGGCACCCCCATTACCTGCCTCCCCAAAGGCCAGGGGGGGGCAGAAGAGCCCGGGCCCACATGGGCTATGTGGGCTCGTAGGCTGCAGGGTGGGGGGGCCACATAAGCTGGCCCCCCCACTCTGTGCCTACAAGCCCCCATAGCTGGTCCCGGGCTGGTTACTTTGGGTAAGGGGGACCCCACGTCAATTTTTTTTTTGATTTTTAAGGGTTTTTAACCCTTAAAAATCAAAAAAAAAATGGGGTCTCCCTCCCCTGGGAGGGGGGACCCTATGTCATTTTTTTTTCTCGATTTAACCGTTTGTAGTGTGGATGGTAGTTGTATTTTTTTTGTGAATGTTATAAAATACTTGTTTCAGTTAGGGGGGTCTCCTGGGCAGGAACAGGGGGCTACCGATAAATATGTGGTA
This sequence comes from Gastrophryne carolinensis, assembly GCA_027917425.1. Taxonomy (NCBI): domain Eukaryota; kingdom Metazoa; phylum Chordata; class Amphibia; order Anura; family Microhylidae; genus Gastrophryne; species Gastrophryne carolinensis. Next base: position 116,332,538 of record CM051243.1, read on the forward strand.
CCGTTCTAATCGGTAGAAATGGGGCTTTCACATGCAATATGATTTTCCTTAATAAAATACATTTTTTATTTAAAATAAAGGAGTCAATTTTTTAAAAAAATTTTTTATTTATTTATTTATTATTTTTACTTAATAATATTGTAAAAAAAAAAAAAAAATTTACAAACAAGACATTTCATGTTAAAGCCTAAACTCTGCTGCAAAAAAATATATATATAATTTTCCTGAAAGTTCCAGCAAAAATGGTGCAAAACATGGCGCAAAACATGACGCAAAATGGGGAAAAATGGCCTGTCAACAGAGGGTGACAAAATCTCAAGTAGGCTGGCAATTAAAAGGGTTAATAGTACCTATGCATGTTGGGTATTGTTCTGTTCGGGGGACCTTGCGCTTTCAGACTTAGCTTGTTTTTTCTGGTTTGCATATTTATATTTTAGGAAAAGGTGTTTTTTATTCAGCTTTTTTATAAATTTTTTAGGGAAACCCTGCGCAAACAAAGAATTCTTTGAGGGATTACTTCCAGAAAGATGAGCCCACTACAACAAGCTGGGTACCCTTAGAAAGCTTAACGTGTGTACTTTCAGGGAATATATGGTTTATGGGGGATATTCCAAATGTCAAGGGTTGTTTTGGTTGAAAAATCGCAAGGTGCGCACTTTGTCTGCAGAGCTGAAATTTTCAAGTAAAATTACCGTTACGCACATGCTTTACTTTGGTGTGTTTGGCAACTCTTCCCTTGACAGTAGCTATGCATGTTGGGTATTGTTCTGTTCGGGGGATGTTGCGTTTTCAGATTAAACTTGTTTTTTCTTGTTTGTATATAGTTTTTTTAGGAAAATGTGGCTTTGATTCTGCTTTTTTATCCTTTTTTTAGGGAAACTCTTTGCAACCAAAGAATCCATTGAGGGATTACTTCCAGAAAACTATGGCCACATCAACAAGCCTGGTACACCTAGAAAGCTTGAGGTGTGTACTTCCAGAGAATATATAGTTTGTTGGGGGTATTTCAAATGTAAAGGGTTGTTTTTCTGGAAAAACTGCAAGGTGCGCATATTGCATAGCACAGTTGTATTTTATCTGAAAATCCCCTAAAGCACTGTTTCAGTTTGGGGGAGTCTCCTGGGCAGGAAAGGTTGTCTACCAATACATATGTGGTACCGCTGTAACCGAGAGAAATTGGGATTTCACACGCAATAAGATTTCATTGACAAACTTACATTTTTTATTACAAAAAAAACTACAATATGTAAAAATTTTTTTTTTTTTTTGCACATATTTCACCCAAAAATATTAAGAATACACCTAAAAAATGACAAACAAGACATTTCATGTTAAAGCCCAGACTCTGCTGAAAAAAACAATATATCATTTTCCTGGGAAATCCCTGGAAATCCCTTCAAAAATCACATTTGAACATGGGGAGCGCAAAATAGTGCAAAATGGTCTGGCAACAAAGGGTGACAAAAACGCCAGGTAGGCTGGCACTTAAAGGGTTAAAGCACACCCAAACCACTTAGCACTATCCTCCATCTTCCCTTTTGGACCCTTAAAGCTCACCCAAACCACTTAGCCCTATCCTCCATCTTCCCTTTTGGACCCTTAAAGCTCACCCCAACAACTTAGCGCTATCCTTCATCTTCCCTTTTGGACCCTTAAAGCTCACCCCAACCACTTAGCTCTATCCTCCATCTTCCCTTTTGGACCCTTAAAGCTCACCCAAACCACTTAGCGCTATCCTCCATCTTCCCTTTTGGACCCTTAAAGATCACCCAAACCACTTAGCGCTATCCCCCATCTTCCCTTTTGGACCCTTAAAGCTCACCCAAACCACTTAGCGCTATCCTCCATCTTCCCTTTTGGACCCTTAAAGGTCACCCAAACCACTTAGCGCTATCCTCTATCTTCCCTTTTGGACCCTTAAAGCTCACCCAAACCACTTAGCACTATCCTCCATCTTCCCTTTTGGACCCTTAAAGCTCACCCAAACCACTTAGCCCTATCCTCCATCTTCCCTTTTGGACCCTTAAAGCTCACCCCAACCACTTAGCGCTATCCTTCATCTTCCCTTTTGGACCCTTAAAGCTCACCCCAACCACTTAGCTCTATCCTCCATCTTCCCTTTTGGACCCTTAAAGCTCACCCAAACCACTTAGCGCTATCCTCCATCTTCCCTTTTGGACCCTTAAAGATCACCCAAACCACTTAGCGCTATCCCCCATCTTCCCTTTTGGACCCTTAAAGCTCACCCAAACCACTTAGCGCTATCCTCCATCTTCCCTTTTGGACCCTTAAAGGTCACCCAAACCACTTAGCGCTATCCTCTATCTTCCCTTTTGGACCCTTAAAGCTCACCCAAACCACTTAGCGCTATCCTCTATCTTCCCTTTTGGACCCTTAAAGCTCACCCCAACCACTTAGCACTATCCTTCATCTTGCCTTTTAGACCCTTAAATCTAACCCAAACCACTTAGCGCTAGCCTCCATCTTCCCTTTTGGACCCTTAAAGCTCACCCAAACCACTTAGCACTATCCTCCATCTTCCCTTTTGGACCCTTAAAGCTCACCCAAACCACCTCGCGGTTAGGTTCTTCTTCCATTTTTGTCCCCTAAATCTTACCCAAACCACTTCGCGGTTAGGTTCTTCTTCCATTTTCGTCCCCTAAAACTTACCCAAACCACTTCGCGGTTAGGTTCTTCTTCCATTTTAGGCCCCTAAAACTTACCCAAACCACTTCGCGGTTAGGTTCTTCTTCCATTTTAGGCCCCTAAAACTTACCCAAACCACTTCGCAGTTAGGTTCTTCTTCCATTTTAGGCCCCTATAACTTACCCAAACCACTTCACGTTCATCTGAATCTTCATCTCTAAATATTTATTTCACACTTTTTTGTGTTAATGTATTTGTGTTTAAAAATTACACTGAAACTTTTTTTTGGTTTTGTTATTTTTACTTCAAGGCCATTTTTGTGACACATTAGTTTTTTGTTATTAAAAACATTAGGCAAACAATTTTAAAAACCACAACATTAAAAATATTAAAAATGTTAAATTTTAAAAACTATTTACAACACTAAAATCAGTGACAGGACCCAGAACACTATTCTTCTTCTGTTGTCCCCAACGAGTCAACCAGCTGCTGCATATCGGCCACCAACTCAAGGACCCTTCGATTCATTTCTTCCACTCTTGCCCGTGTGGTCCCTGTGTCAAATTGAGACAAAAACATTATTTGGCGACAAATAAATGTTTCTCACCTGTGGATGGAATGTTTGTTATTTGCCAACCTAACTAATCACGACATATGTCAGTCTGCTAAGTAATTACTCTAAGGAAGTGGCCAGAGGTCATTCTGGTAAGTAATTACTCTAAGGAAGTGGCCAGAGGTCATTCTGGTAAGTAATTACTTTAAGCAAGTGGGCACAGGTAATTCTAGTAAGTAATTACTCACTGCAGAGACATGCAAAACAGGCTCCTCCCGGCCCCTCAAATACCCGGGGACCTCCCACAAATCCCCAGCATTGAAAAACAGTGAACAAGAAGCTGGGAGAATTTAACCACCAAAACTGGTAACTATAACAAAGATAACAATCACCATACAGGGGATCCAGAATAATGCAAAAACCAGGGTGGGGTGGAGCAGGACGTACTGTATACTTACCAATTCTATAGGTGAGTATTTCACAGAATTGTATTATTCTTAGTATACAGTACGTCCTGCTCCAGATATAATACTTACACATCCAATAGGGACATCCAATAGCAGTGTCCATAAAGTAGGGTGGGATCCCCAACAAAAAAGGCAACAGCAGACAGTTTAAAGCACTGTCACCTGCAAAACCTTGCGGCCAAGAGCAGCATGAGCTGAGGCGCTAACGTCAACCTTATAAAACTTTTTGAAAAGGTATAAACACAAAACCAACTAGTGGTCTAGCAAACTTGTTCAACAGAAGCCTGGTGCTGAAAAGCCCAAAAGGCACCAAAAGCACGAGTAGTATAAGAAGTAAAGCGAGAATAAGATTCTTCCCCTTAGTGGAATAGGCCTGAGTAACAGCCTGACAAGTCCAATCGCTAACAGTAGCCTTGGCAGAAGCCGAAAACCTTTCCTAGGACCAGAAGGAACCATCCCATCCAAGTAATGACCAGGCCCAAAGCCGCCTAACCCCCCGAGATCAGACGAGATCGGGCACATACAAGATGGAGATGTCCGTAGACCCAAAGGAGCATCAGTTCTCCTAAAGGGCACAGAGACTTCCAAGGAAACACTTCCAACACCTGTTCAAGGAATGCAGAACCCTTTCCTCAGCGTTTCTAGGAATAAGGCACAGAAGGAAGAACAATATCTTGAATTAATGAACATAAGACACCACCTTAGGCAGAAAGTCCGGCTTAAAGTGGAAGACCACCTTATCCTGGTGTATCTCAAAGAACGGGGGCTAGATAGAGCCGCCCGCTCAGACAAACGTCTGACTGAAGTAACAGCCACCAGAAGAACAACTTTGAGTGTAAGAACAGCCAGATAGCATCCTGAATAGGTCCAAAGGGAACACCCCGCAAGGCAGACAGAATGAAATTCAAATCCAAAACAGGGACCATAGGATTACTTGGGTGACGCACATGAGTAACCACCTGAAAGAAAGTCTTAACCAAGGAAAACTGAGCAAAAGACTTCTACAGGAAAGCGGACAGGGCAGAACCTGACCCTTCAGAGTACTGAGTTGGAGAACCAACTCCAACCCATGCTGTAATAACTCTAGAACCCTGGAAACAAAGAACGCCCGACAGGGAAGAGACCTAGACTCACACCAATCAATATGGCAGTGGCGTAGCGACCCGGGGGCGGGGGGGGCGGACCGCCCCGGGTGACACCAGACCTAGCCGCCCCTGTGTTGGTCAGTGTGAATGGTAGTGGGAGCCGTAGTGTGGGGAGTGAGGTCCCGGCGCACTGTCCCGCCTGTGACTCGTCATGAGGACTCGCCGGCCGGGCCGGAGGTAGCGCGGGAGGGGGCGGCTGTGGTGAATGGATGAGGCGCCGGGATGGAGTCGCAGGAGGCTGTCGGTGGCGCTTCCCAGGCGGCGCAGTGTGTGCACGTGCAGCTACACGGGGGAGCGCCCTGGGGATTCACTCTGAAGGGGGGGCTGGAGCACGGAGAGCCGCTCATTATCTCTAAGGTAGGACGCTGACTGGGGCACCGGAAATGCCGGAGGATGGGGGGGGGGGGTATTATTATTATAGGGAGGGTATGATGATGCCATAGTGCATCTGTGTGAATTCCGGGCTGATGCTGGAAACTTCCATAACCCCCCCTCACACCCCGGGGGGTACTGTGCTGTGCGGCTGGCTGCCCATTACCGGGCCCGGGTTAATGTTACAAGAGCCGTTACCTATTAATCCCTGGAGGAGGAGGCCACACAGTCAGGGGCCACTTAGCATCCAGAATTACTGGCCACTCACTAATCATTCCTGGTCTGTACAATGCCACACCATGACAGCTGTGCCAACCAGTGCTACGTGTATCACTCATGGTACATGATCTGCTGCCATGTATACGTAACCCAAGCCTGATTACCCACCTATATACACAGCTACTCCCCTGGCAGAACAGGTGCCCCCTTGTTTACATGCCCATATTGGCCAGATAACCATTACTGCTACGGCGACTCTGTACTCGGCCACCCGCAGTCATGTGCATGGAGTCCTGGTTTAAGGCTTTCCATGTGGCTGGTGTGCAATTTGGGATGCCCCTCTCATACTGCAATGGTTGGGGGAGCTACAGTCTATTTTGTCTGGAGGTCTTCTTTACATTTTTTTGTGTTTTTAACCATAATTTTTAAAGTGGCCCAAAACCCTCTGGGTATTGGTCCACTTTAAGCTAAACAAAACCCAGGAATTTTACTTGCTTCCCAATTCAGGATGCCCTGGGGCACTGAACAAAACCTGTTAAACCTCCAAGTTCACCCAGTATAACTTTCCCCAGTTCTACAGTGTATGCGCAGGCTCTTGTCCAATCAGAGCTCTTTGCCATGTATACATACTTCGTCAAAGGGCTCTGATTGGCTTTAATAGGGAGCATGTGCTGCTGCATCCCCAACCGCCTGCGCACTCCTGTCCCAGCCTATCTGAATGACTTGGGGTGAATGCGTGCATGCTGGGGATGCGGAAGCGCGCGCTTTCCATTCACAACAATAAAAGCTGGTTGCCAAATGAAGAAGTTATGACAGGAGGCTGTCATTGGATGGGAGCCTGTGCATGTGCCTGTTGGATCGGAGAAAGGTGAGGTTTTACCGGTGCCCTAGTGGGTTTCACACAGCAGGGAGGGGGGAAAGCCAGCGGTCGGCCCTGGAATATTCTAAATTCCAGACAGGTTGCTGATGGGTTTTATTTCGCTTTAACATAGGCATCCTGATTTGGGTTGCCCCTTTGTGTAAAACCCCCGGCATCACTTGATCAATTAGCCACCCAAGCAGAATAGATTTTGGTGCATAAATAATGTACATATATTCAGATATGTTGGTTCGGGTTCTGTAGGAGTGGTGCCAGGGATACCTCTGGAGGCCTGTGCATGCACCATTAGAATGGGGCTTAAGGTATGTTTATGGACGATCTAGGAGGTTTCATACAGTGGGGATGCCCCTGGAACTGATTTTTACCCAGCCCTGGAGTCTTTAGCTGCTAGAACCAGGTCCTTAGGGTTTTGGCTCGATTTAAAGGGAAGACTTCATGGAGGCTGATTTGGTATGCTGCACTGTGTGAAATCCTCCGGGACAGCTGTCTTTACTTGCATCCCATGATGAATGCACGGACTACAGCCACATCCTCAGACATCCCTCTGGCTGAGGCACATACCTGCGCCAGGCATATTTGAATGGCTGACAGGGGAGCGCAGGGGAGTGACCCCCGGCTCAGGTTCTATTTGGCTTTGCTAAGCCGGTCAGATGACATTAGCAAAACTGAATGGAGTGTAGCTTTCTGATTACAGGAGATCTGCATATGTGCTGTATGATCATCAGAGAGGTGAGTTTTTAGGGCAGTCGGGGATTTCACACAGTGGGGTATGCAAAATGGTGCAGACAACCCATACATGGCACTTGGGAGAATTAGAAAAAGGAAAGTGTTACATGATTTAAAAAGAAAGGGTTCTATTTAAAAACGTAAGCATATACAACAAGTATAGCAGTAAAGCTGTGTAGATGAGATTGTAAGTGTGGTCACCATTCCATAGTTGCTGCAGCATTCTGGTTGTCCATAAATAAAGCCTCTGAAAAGCTTTCCCAGTTTGTTGCCTGATATAGTGGTGCCACTGATGCCCAGGCCATGGGCCCCCTTCCTGCAGTGGTTGTCAGTGGCACATATGTGCCCACCTCTGGGCTGTGCCGCCATGTCTGACGGTTATGTATTGCCAGCTGATGGCTTTAGGCTGTGACCCTCTGCCTGAGAAGTGTCTGAAAAGCAGTTTTGCATTCCAGCAGCCGTGAATGCCGTGTTGTTTTTTCTTCCTGGCATCTGGTCGGCGTGAGATGTGTGTGCTGAAAAAAGTTCACATTTCCCCAGATTTCAGTAGGAAGTGGTTGTGGAAAAAGTCTCGGAGGCCTTTTGTTCAGAGTTGGAAGGGGGAGGGACAGACAAGTCTAAGATGTCTGTTCTGAGTGATCATATAAAGTATGCCAGTGGCCGCTATCCATCCAGTAAGGAGCACGCCCTGTGTTAGCTGGGTTTGTGCATAATGTTACAGTACATTCTGTTTTTCACAGCTTGGGCATATTGTACAACACATGGGCCACCCCATGCCTTCAAAGCTTCTCACAATCTTATAGCCATACTACAGTTAGGCAGCTCAGTGGCGTAGCGACCCGGGGGCGGGGGGGGCGGACCGCCCCGGGTGACACCAGACCTAGAGGGTGACACCGCACTATAGCATTATGTCACCTCAATTATTGCCAGCCTGTGGCACAGAGCAGTCAGTTGTGGGGATGCTATGCCCTCACGGCGACACCTACGCATCTCTCCCACAGCGCTCGAGCGCCATTTGGCAGGAGGCGGAGCGGCTGCTGGTGCCTGTCCAGAATCTGTGGACCAATGGTGTGCGCGCACAGCAGGTCACGTGGACGAGGTGGGAGCTTTTGTTCGCTGTTGCTGAGAGCGCGCGCGGTATTCGTCGCCAGAAACAGGTGAGGGCGTGTGTGGTGTTGCTGGGGTGAGCGCACGCTGTTCCTGTTTATTCGGGGATTTATAGCTGTAACTGCTCAGTGGCGTGTGTGGTGGTGTTGCATGGTGGGCGCGTTACCTGGCGGGAGATGGGTGTTTTTAATGGACATAAAGGGAGCGTGCAGGCCGATGTATGTGTGCTAGTGAGGTACTGCACAACGCATAAGCGCCTCTGCTATCATACATTGATTATAATAGGCGCGCGCCCCGCTTTTGTTCAGGTGCGATGTCTGGCCCTGCCCCGACTCCTATTGGTTGCTGCCTGTCTGGCCCGCCCCTTTTCTCCTCCAGCTGTCTGTAATCGGTGTGCTCCTTTTCTCTGCCATTGAGTTCTTTCAACATACAAAATTTTTTTTTCTTTGGGGGGGGGGGGGGTGACACCATTTCCTACCGCCCCGGGTGACACCAGCCCTAGCAACGCCACTGCAATATGGGTACGCCATACCCTATAATAGATGGAAGAAGAAGAAGAAGCTTGCTCCTAGTCTTCCCATAGTCTCAATCACCGAGACAGATAAGCCAATCTCCATAAGATGGATGTTTCGGCAGTCAGGCCATCTAGGCCAGAGTCTGTAGATTGGGGTGACGTAAAGGGGCCCTGAGTGAGCAGAGCTGGCACTCCTGGCAGAACGTAAGATCTACTGCCCTCAGTACCACGTCTGCGAATCCACACTCCACTAGGCCACCCAGGGGCCACCAGAATCACTGGTCCCCCCTTCCAGAGCAATCTTGCGCAGAACCCTGCCTAGCAGAGGGAATGGAGAAAAGACATACAGAACAGAATGTCCTGCCATGACGTTACTAAGGCATCATGACCATGGCCAGAGGATCCTGGGACAGGGAAACAAGGGCCAATAGCTTGTGATAGTGACGGGGCACAAACAGATCCACACTGGTTGGACCTCATAGTGACACAAGGATTAGCACATCCTGTCGCAGAGGGACACCCACCGGAGCGAATACCACTGATATGCAGGGAACAATGTCCTCCACCCAGATCAGGATCAGATACCTTCCTGGAGCACCATCCTGCTCCAGGTCCCACACAGATGATTAATGTAGGCCACTGTCGTCAGACAGACCGAGTGCCCCCAAACAGGCAGGCCCTGAAGAGGAGTAGTCAAGCGAGATAGAACCAACCTGAAAGCTCACTGTTTCAAAAATTGATAGGTGTATGGACCTCCTAAGGACCCCACCTCCCCCGGAACCGCAGGGGTTTTCAGAAGAAACCCCCCCCCCCATCAACCTGATAGATTGGCATCCATGGTGACCGTCTTTGGGAAGGGGCAAGAAGGGGGCTGCCCCCAGACAGGTTCCTTGAGTTCAACCGCTCCAAGAGGGACCTCCTTACCAGGGGGGAAGGCACACAGACCCTGCTCCAGGGATGCTGGATCCCTGTCCTGTACTAACAATAGAAGTTGCAGAAGGGCCCAAGGAGGACTGAGCATAAGGGACCTCTTCTGAGCAAGCCACCAACGGGCCCACCAGCTGCATCCCTGCCTGGTGAAGGGACGGGGACAGTTATGAGGGACTGAGCCCATGCAACCAGATTGTCCAATTTGGAAGTAAGATTGTCGCCTGAACCATATCCAAATTCATTCCTAGGAATGGAGATACCAATTAAGAGGACAAAGGGGACTTGGGGTGATTAATCACCCATCCAAGTGACTCCCAATGGACACCACCAGTCTAGTATCCAACTTAGCCTGACGTAGAGACTAGAAGGGGAGAAGGACGTCCAGGTAGGTCAACGCGCGGATGCCCCTTAGTCTCATCCGAGACATCACCCCCGTCAGCACCTTGGTGAGCACTCTGGGAGCTGAAGAGAGGCCAGCTAACAAGGCCACAAATTGTCAGTGTTGGACTTCCAACGCGAACCTGAAGCCTGAGTGTCCAGAAGACACAGGGATGCGAAAAATAAGCATCTTTGATCTCCACAGATGGCAAGAAGCCCCCAGGGCGCAGGGAGCTGCTGGCCCAGCTAAGAGCCTCCATGCAGGAACTGCCTGTAATTGACGAGTTGCTGAAGTCTGTGAATCCAGAATGGGCCAGACTGACCCATCCTTTTGGGGAACTGTGGAAAGGTTGGATGTAGCGGCCCCTGCCTCTGCCTGTTAAGGGCAATCTGCAAGTGACCCCCAGACCCCACAGGCCTTGCATGATCTGCACCAGCACCTGAACAGAGGCAGGGACCCGGAGTACCCTGATAAACTTGGGGGAGGCCGCGCAGCAAACTCTATCCTGTATCCGGAGGACACTACCCTCTAAAACCACCAGAATGAGGCGTGATGCCTCCTGACAAGAGCAAGGTGCTGCAGCCATTCCCTCACCCAGACAGGCGAGGGCGCCCCATCATGCTTGAGGGGGTTTGGTGGAAGATTTAGGCTTAGCCCCGCCGGAGGGGCGAGGACGTTGTCTGCCGCTCCTGGGGCAGGAGTCTGCACGAGCCCCCAGGAAGGACACCCCTGGTTCTGGTTTAACACTATGGTAGGGAAGGGGAGGGGTGCCCCTGCCCCGAGGGTGCCGAGACGGCCGCCTGCGTTGGGGTGATTTGCCCTTTTTACCAAACAGGTCCAGACGGGCCCCAAACAGGCGGTGCCCTCTAAAGGGAAGCCCAGTCAGAGTCCTTTTAGCAGCATCATCAGCACCCCACTGTCGCAGCCAGACCAAGCGACGTATAGCCACCACAAGGGCAGAAGTCCTTGTACACATTCTAATGTCATCCAGCGCTAAAAGGATACATTTTACAAATACATCACAACTGGAGAGTGCATTAAACACCTCCCAGGGGAGATCCTCAGGGTGATGATCAAGCATCTTTCTGATGAGGGTTCTAGCGGCCACTGCAGTGATGGCCGCGGCACAGACCAAGAGCACAGCACAAGAAAAGGCGTGGGAGGCCAGCCTATCAATGCACCGATCCTCAACATCCCGAAGGGTACTATAAGCAGGGGCTGTGATAAAGGGGGGGTTAGGAACCCCTATGATCGGTGCATCCACCACAGGGGGTGATGACCAACAATTAACCACCTCAGGGGGAAAAGGGTATTTCCTATCCCAGTCCCCTGGGACCCCTGGAAGTTTGCTGGGGCATTCCCATTCCTTGAGTACAAGAGCATGGAAGTGAGCCTGCTCTAGAAATTCCAAGCGTGTTGTCGCTGTATGGAAACTCTCCCCTCTCGGCTTGGGAGCCTCACCAGGGAGAGAGATAGACAAAACCTTAAAGACCTTAATCAACAAATCGTCAGTGTCACACTGGCCCCAGTATTCAGGGCCAGGATCCTCGGCCTCTCATCAGATGAGCCTGAGTCAGAGAACAGCTCTCCTTCATCAGAAGGGGTATAGGCACGCGGAGTAGTAAACTCCTCAGTTCCCATAGGAAAAACAGATACAGGAGGCGTCAAGTGCCGCTTCTTACCAGGGCCCATGCGTTCTGACAACCTCTCAATAATCTGATCAGCCGTAGGCAGTCTGGAAGACACAGCAGGCTGCAAATCCCCACTTGTATGCGACTCAGCAGGAGTGAGATTTAAGCATGGGGAGATAGGTGAATTGAAACGAGGTGCAGCCACTGGCAAGCCTGATTGCAGGGCCAGTGCTTGCTCGGCGCAGACCCGTGCCCTGTCAGCATCAGCATGGGGTTGTCCACACGCTATACACAGCCGGTCTTGTCCCAGAGGGACCCCGGTCACATAATTCTGAGATGCCTCCATATGGTGATTATTTAGGCACAATATGCCAGCAGGGATTTACTCTATAGGCAACCCTGGATGCCCCAAAGACCCGCTAAGAAGGTGGGAGAATTTTACAAGGCCCGCTATAATTTACACTGGGCCGGGAGAAGCCACTGGATTCAACCGTCTGAAAGACATAATGGGAATAAAGGGTGTCAGAGCCATGCGCAGTAATAAAGAATCATGAAAATCGCCCACGAGGGCACTTACAGACCAAGAGAGGAGGAGGACCGTTACCACACGCGCGCGACTAGCATCAAAATGGCGCCAAGCGAACCTCGAAGGGCGGGAAAGAGCAGGCCGTGACGCAGAGCGCGCCAAGCCAGGCCCCCGCCCCCCCGAAGAGCGCGAAGCTCTAAGACAGTAGTCAATATTGTCAAGAGAAGCGAAGTGTATGACACACTTAGAAAAAGATTTGCCAATGGAGACGACGCCCGGCGCAGCACATCCAATAAAGGAAAGAGACACGCGCGGCAGCGGCCAATACACAATAAAAAAGGCAAACAGCGTGGCTCTGACACCAAGTTACAAGTCAAGGTCAATACTAAGGCCATAAGCGTGTAATCACAGAACACTGAGACCGCCACACCCCCCCTTTCTTTCCCCCCGAGCTACGGGGGGAACGAGGGAGGATGGCGACCCTTTGTACAGGGCCCACCGCTACACGGGGCAATAATGCGGGAGGGGCATCCCCTAGAGGCTCACCATCAGCCTAAACCGCCAACCCTTTGGTGGGGGACTGCGGTGGAGCATGGCTCCATAAGCAAGCATGGTGCTGCCTACCTTCACCCGACCAGCGCAGCCCAGGCTGGGAGGCACATCACAAGAGGACGGGTGGGAATAGTTCAACAGGGCCGCAGGCTGAATAGCCCCGCTCACCTGCGAGAAAGTGATACTTCATGTCTTCGCAGTCGGCACTGCAGAGAAATCTGGGGATTTGTGGGAGGTCCCCGGGTATTTGAGGGTCCGGGAGGAGCCTGTTTTGCATGTCTCTGCAGTGCAGCGCCATCTGGCGGAGGATAACCCAAGTGTAAGTACTATATCTGGAGCAGGACGTACTGTATACTAAGAATATAACATTACAACTTACTTGGTTGGTGACCGACGGATGCCATTGGGGACAACCCTACGTCCTGGGTCCTGCCACTGTTGTGAAGTAGAGCCTGTTGAGACATGGCAAATAGGGTCAGTTATAATGTCTTAGTCAACAGTAATCAAATGTCATTTTCAATGTGTGTGTCACATCACTCACCTTCTCCCTGTGCCTCATGGGCGAGATCTGCTGCAGCCTGCGCATCTTCACCCGCTCCTGAAGCATCTACAAAAACAGATTAAGGGAATCAGCTTGGGTGGAAATTGCATGTATATGTGTGTGCGGTTACATGAAGAGTCACATACCAGAGGCTCCCGCATGCGTCGCTGGGTACGACTCCCTGCCCACGCCGTTCCGCCCCTCCTCTGTGGAAAGGTCCAGAGGCTGGTCGGAGGAACCAACAGAGGAGGGGTAGGACCGTCGCCCTGGAGATCCACCACCTTCACTTCCAACTGCAGATTCATGCAGCACTGGTCGGCCTGTGCGCCTCCGGGTGCGGCGAATGCGGTAATCCATTTCCAACACTACCAAAGAAAAGGCATTATAACTAAAGGCCTACCTTCTGTCTTAGTTACATCTTGCATGCGATCACTATGTACTTACTTGGGAAATGGATTCCGAAAAACCTCCGCACCCGGGGCATGTGCAGTCGTTTCAGGTCCGACCAATGATGCATGATCTGCGTGTGGGTGAAGGTGGTGTCCGTTTGATGTTGGATTTTGCCAGTGATCTCCAGGGCGACGGTGCACTTTTCAAAAGAGTTGGGCAGGTAGTCGTACCTGCGCTCCAGCATGGTCTACAAAACACAAAAAAAAACAAGGTTTGAGTTAAAACAGCATACAAATATCTGTCAACAATCGATCATTTGACTAAATGACATTAACAGACACATTTGTAGCCTAATAAAATCCTTGAAGCTGGCCTCAGTGCTGGTTCGCACGTGTGGGCCCTCACTTCGGTTTGGCATGGAGTTTGATACACTTTTTAAAACAATTGTTTCTTCATGCGCTTTCTTAAGGGCTAGGCATGCATTTAGATGGCAAATCAAAGGCATTAAAAGACACTTACAAGAATGATGATCTCTTCTTGTTGGTGGGTGAAGATTGTGGGCGCCATCTTGCCTCTTGTCTGCAGCAGATAAGCCCCAGCAGCCAGAGCTCAGCATCACCCCAGCCACGTGGGAAAAGCTCTCAGGCCAAGAGGCCAAGACACCGGGCCCGAAGCCCCAGCAGCCAGAGCTCAGCATCACCCCAGCCACGTGCATCAACCTCCCAGGCCCATGAAAGTGTGAAGGGGCAACAGAGGCACAGGCCAAGAAGCCCAACATCATCCACCACACCCTCTCCTCCTCACCCACATTTGGCACCGGCACAGGTGGAAAGGCAGGCTGAATATGCCACAGCTACGCCTGCTAGTTCAGTGGCCACCTAGGCAAGAACCCCAAGTCCAGTCCAATCAGAAGCCAGCCACCTGTTCTACATTTCTCCCCAACACAGCCAGCCCAGAATGTCCCCCCATTTGCCGCCAACCACTGATGAGCCAGAACGTCAAGCAACAGGGCGCACATTGCGCAGAGGCCACTTGAGTGGCAGGTTTGGTGAGGCCCAAACTCTGGCATTGGCTAGTGGCCTCACCTTGTATTATGATGAGCAATATGGGCGCAGATCCAAAGCTAAAAGCAAGCAGTGCAAAGCCGAGATTTTGGACGAACTCACCAGACAGGTCAATGCAGCAGGGGAAGAGCTCAAAGATGTGGAGCAGATACAAAGGAAAATATCGGACCTAAAATATGCAGCAAGGAAGAAAGAAAATAAACGGCGTAATTACAGGTACATATATACTTTGTGGATTTGGCTTCGTCTTGTATTGGAAACATTTATCTAAATGTGTGCAACTCTCTTTTTCAGCTTACAAACTGCAATTTACCAAAGCCTGAGGAGATGGTGCTCTGTGGCCTTAGAGGGACACTCGGCCCAACAGGACACAGACATCCCTAATATTCCTGCCGGTTAGTAATGTTACTGTGTATGTGAAATGTGATCTGCGTGTAAAATTACGCACAAACCCATATATTAACACATGCCCCTAGGGTGTGCCTTGTAGTGGAGGTAACAATTTAAACAGGGTATGTTATGTGTGGCGACCCATTATTTGCTTGTTTACTTCCTCATAGATTATTTTGGAGATTCTTGAGGAACACTATTGAGATTAGCAAAGGACTGGCTGTTAAGTATTTTGAGTCAATTACATACAACACTTCCATCTTTATCTGTAGCCAATTTGGGTTTGAGCTGTGCTTTGCTCAGAAAGACTTGATGTGGGGTGCTTGAACGTTTGACCTAGAAAGAATGCCAAACAGCCTAATCTAATGGCAAATGCTATTTGCAAGCTGAGTGTGGTCCCATAATGGCCTTTAAGTGATGTGTGAAGCCTCAGAACAGCCAGTACATGCATGTTTATTTTGGTTAAGGAGACCAATGTGTATGTACTTGTTGACTAATACATCTAACAGATAATGACATTCATAGTCAAGTTTAACTTGGTCCGTTGGGGGAGTTGCCATTCATGCATGGGCCCGTGTTTTAGTGAACCGTATGTGTTAATACACATCACCAATGCCTAGTTGTGTGTTAACATGCCTTCTTTTCCCCAATGTAGCCCAGCATCATCCCTCAGCTAGTGGGGAATCCTCTGCCAGTTTTAACATGCCGTCTACTTCCGTGCTGCCTCGGACCCAGGATCCGATATATATGGTAAGTGTCTTTATATGATGTTGCTTATGCATGTGCCTTGCCATGTTTCTTTTTGCGGAATTACATATGTAGTCTCTAAACTGAGCCTTTTTTTTTTTTAACATGCCCCAACAGACCCACACACTGATGGAGGAAATCCAGGAGCTGGAGGAAGATGGAGCCTTCATTGAACCTTCAGAACACCTCCCCCTGGGACAGAATCTGCAACTGTCCCAACATGTTTCTACACCAAATGCTCAGCAGCAGAGTGAAGCTGGCTGCATGCTGCAAGCCCACCGTGGGCAACATACAGAGACTGAGCCGACAGTCCCTAGTGTTAGCTCTGCCGCTGAGGATTTGCCAAGCAGACCTGTGGCTGTTGGTGGACCTAGAGGCACATCATCTGCACGCCCCCAAACCCGGGGAATTGGGAGGAGTAGTCGACTACGTCGCCCAGTTGCCCAGGGGAGGGGCACACCGATGATGGAGTCAGCATGGCACCATGAGAGGTGGCTATTTCGCCTCCAAAATCAACGAAAACCACGAACATCTTCATGGCCAATTAGAAACCTTAAACAACACATTATACTCCATGCTGACTGAATTTAGGTCCAACAACAGCCACATGGCCACCTTATCCAATTATTACAGTGGCATGCTTGAGGAAGTTTGAAATAGAAACAGCGACATGGCCACCTTAACTAACAATCTCAGTGCCATGATGGCTGAATTTCGAACTTCTAATAGAAACATGTTGGAACAGTTGCAGTTTCTGAATGCCACACAGGCCCAGGTGAGGGCCCACCTCCAAGGGCCCCAACCTGGGTTTTATGGGCATCCCCCATTTTAAGGCCTATTTGGCCTGTATCTGCTCCACATCTTTGATCTACATCCCCACTGTATTGACCTGTCTGGTGAGCCCTACCAATAGATCCTTTTGGTATGGCTTTGCTGGTTTGCTTTAGATTTGCGCCCATATAGCTCATTAGAGTGCTGAGGTAGCCCACTAGCCAATGCCGGAGGTGAAGCCTCAATGAACCTGCCACTCAAGCTGTTGCGCTGCATGCTTGTAGTGAATGACATTGGTTCTGGCTCCTCCTGTTTGTAAGGCATGATTGGGGAACATTCTGAGCTGGCAAACTACTACCTTGAACCCTGGCTGAGATTGAACTGGACTTGGATTGGGACTGGGGGTTCTTGTTTGGGTGTCACACTGAGTAACAGGTGTAGATGTGGCATAGGTTTGGCTGCTTTACACCTGTGCCTGTGGCAAATGTGGCCAAGCAGGAGAGGGTGTGTCTGTGGACCTATTTGTTTGCTGCACAATGTGGACATGGCAAAGCTTGTCACATATGTTTGTAAAATTTTCATTTGTCCTTAACTTTGCACAGGAGTGCCTTACTTTAAAACTCCTGCCTCTGGGCAATTGCTATGTGGCCTGATTTGGCAAAACTTTCATTTGTGTTTTGCCCATGTATTTTATGCAACTATGGGAGTGACCATCAAATCCAATGTTTGCTTCTGAAATAAACTACATAAAATTGTAATTAACCTGTTGTGGACTAAGTTTATGCCTTTAAGTTTTGGGTGAATAAAGATGAGTTAAAGTAGGCAGTAACACATTTGTAACATCCCAAAAAACAAAAAAGAAAATCACGTGTGAGGTTGTTTTTTACTGTTACCGTTTGTAAAAGTAACAAACAAACATACAAATTCAATGGTCCAAAAACAGAATTATCCAAGAATAAAGGGACAAAACAAACAAAGGAACAACAAATTAAGCAAAATGTGTCTCAATTAAATTAGACCGCACTGCTTGGGTAGACGCACTCGGTGGCCCACGATAGTCCTCGTCTTGGTCATCGGTGGGTGGAGAGGGGGGCACATCCACATACCGGGGGACACACTGCAATATAGCAAAATTATGCAACACTGCACAGGCCATTATAATATCTATGACCTTTTTGGGGTCATACTGAAGTGCTCCCCCGGTATGGTCCAAGCATCGGAAGCGGGTCTTCAACAGGCCAAACGCCCTCTCCAACACAGCCCTGGTCTTCCTGTGCCTCCTCGGCTGCATTATGGGGCCGGAGGACGGGCGTCAACAGCCACGGAAGGAGTGGATAGCCGGAATCACCTGCCAAAATGTATTATAAAAAACATAAATTACACATTACTCAATAAATGGAATCCCCTAAACGGGCCATCAAGATTACTAAGAGCCTAGGTCGCATTTGCTACACAGCATGAGCATACATAGTGTACAGGCCCTTTAAAAAATTAAAACACATCAATTAGATGTGGGAAAAAAATTAACATCCAAGATGGCGGATGAGGGCCAATCAGCCAGACTACTAACAGGTATTGGTTTAGGACTGTGCTGCTCAGCATTCTTGGATGTCTAAACTTTTCAGGACCCTGTAGCTGCTTGGTGTTAGTCCAAACCAGCTCTAACCCGCCCCCTGCACTTTATCCCGCTCTCCTCTACTCAGTAAGTGTAATGCATCTACTCAAAGATGGCGCAGACCCTAGGATAAATTCAAGGACATAATTTAAGCAGAGTGTGTGGAAGACTCATTATTACTTTACTCTAAATTCAATTTCTACAGTTTGCTAATGCAGGACTAACATTTGGCAAGGCTTTGTTGCTTGAAAAATCTAATAGTTAGGGTCATGTTTCACAGGTAAACAAGGTGTTCAAAAAGGCATAGTTTCATACATGGAACACAAATTAAATTCCTAGCCATACATATCCAAAAAAAAAGGATGTTATTGGTGGCAACTTACCAAGGAGCCATCCACCGGAAAATTCCCCAGACTCAAACCGACCGTACAATCCAGATCTGCGAAGAATGTAGGCATCATGGGATGAGCCTGGGAACCCGGCGAGCAGACTAAGGAACCGCATGTCCGGGGCTTCCACTGCTTGGACATTCATTGAGTGACCCATTTTGTGGTTCCTGGGATAAAAAAAAACAACTAAAACATTATAAAGGGGACGCAAACTAGGGGAACACTAACTAATCACACCCTAAGCAAATGCTGTGGCCGAATTAAATTAGCAATAAACAAGTACATAAGTATTTAGCCTTGCCAAAAAACAATATGTATGTTTGAAAAAGTAAAGATTAACTTTCCCGGGTCTATTTCAGGTACACATTAAATTTTTTCCTTGGTGAACACATGTGACATTTATATGTAACTAAATACGGTCCATGGTTCCACAGGGACTCTTTAAAAAGGAGGAAATACTTAAAAGGAGGGATACATTAAAATGTTGGCAAACTTACAAGGAGGGAATAATTACAAGGAGGGAATAGTTTAAAGTATTAAATAATTCCATGGAGGGATTACTTCCACGGAGGGAATATTTACAAGTAGGAAAAAATACAAGGAGGGATTAATTGCAAGGAGGGATTATGTAAAAGGAGGGATAAATTACACAGAGGGAATAAATAAAATAAGGGAAGTATTTGCAACAATGGATAACTTACAAGGAGGGATTAATTACAAGGAGGGACTAATTCGAAGAAGGGACATTTTACAAGGAGGGTATTTTGGAATTTTTAAGGACATTAAACCCCTCCCCCCCCCAAAAAAAGGACTGATTGAACCTTCCTGTAGATATACTCGTCGACTGCCGGAGGGACCAGGGCAACGTGGGTGCAGTCAATGGCACCCATGACGTTGGGCATGTCGGCGATGTTATAAAATACCAGCTTAATCGCGTTTCTGGCTACCATGTCGTCAGGAAAACAAATATATTTGTGAGTAATGGTAGCCATGCCTTCCAAAAACTTGGATAGCGCGCAGCTCATCGTAGGCTGGAAGATCCCCACGGAGAGGGCACCCAGCCTCTGGAATGAGCCGTTCGCCAAAAATTGCAGGCAGCCAAGCATCTTGGTCACACCTGAAATTGCTTGCCCCTTCCTTGTGGTGCGGGCTAACCATGGCCGCAGCTCACTATACAATTTATGGAGGGAAGCGTGATTAAGTCTGGTCAGCTCGAACAACTCAACGTCATGCATGCCATCGATGTGCATGCGTCGCCGCTGGTGCAATCTGGTCTCAGCCCTCCGGACAATTTCAATGCCCATGAGCTGCAGATCCTCATGCTCCTCAAATGCACTAGAGTCGTTCATAGATGCTAGTCTCGAGGTCAAAATGGTCCCGTAAGGGGATCGCAAAGGAAACGGATTTATAGGGTGGTGGTCCGTCGGCAATCAGCTCTCTGAATGAGATGCAAGCCCATAGCAATAACGTAAGTTATCTGAACAAACGAAAAATATCAGATTTGGTTTGGAAAATGACCCGAACTAACGGAAATGTTCAGATTTGCTTTCGTTCATCGAAAGCACATATACGCATTTGCCCGAACTTTCGTACGAATAAAAAATGAACGAAAAAAAGCAAAAAAATTACAAACACCCACTAAAACTTTCAGAGACAGCTACGGAAGTGCAGACGAATGTGGCTCGGAATCAAGCCTTATATGCTTATGTTTTACCATACATGTGGCACAATTTAGTGGACAGAGACAAAACTATCCCCCAGATTTACCATAGTTTTCGCCCTATAAGACGCACCATATGACATAGGCCCATAGGATGTACCTTGGAGGAGGAAAATAAGAAAACAAATATTCTGAACCAAATGTTGTGCTAAAACACCATCCCCCAAAAACCAATAAAAAGGCAAGGTGCAGAATTTCCCCATTACAGGCAGAGAGCTGAGAGCCATTCTCGGCCCCCATTCCCCATGGGCAGTGTGGCATTCCTTCCTCTCATTCCCATAGGCAGTGTGGCAATATCGCCTCGCATTACAATAGATAGTGTGGCATACCCCCCTCCCATTCCCATAGGCAGAGTGGCATTCCCCCATTCCATTCCCATAGGCAGGGTGGCATTCCCCCCATTTCATTCCCATAGGCAGTGTGGCATTCCCCCCTCCCATTCCCATAGGCGATGTGGCATTTCCCCCCTCCCATTCCCATAGGCAGTGTAACATTTCCCCACTCCAATTCCCCATAGGCATCCAGATTTGTTATGTCCCACTCTGTGACCCCCACCCGAGTTCCTTTAAAACCTACCTCACATTTCCATCATAACTGTGCTGCTTGCCAGGCTGCCACATCCACTGGGGGCCAGAAAATGGAGGAGCGGCAGGCAGGTAAGGCATAGGGCAACCAATCCCTGTCTGGTGCCTGGCCATCAGTGTGGGAACTATGGAAAGGGGAGTTTCCATTTTTCCTCAATCGTCCAATAAGATGCACTAAAAATCCCCCCCCCCCCCTCCCCAGGGAGAAATAAGTGCATCTTATCGGACAAAAAATATGGTATAAAACAGGGAAATTTGGTTCATTAGAAACATTTGATTTTGTGACACGTCATTCCTGTAAAATGCTATATGTGTAAACGCTACCCTGTTTATACTCACCCTATCCTATTAAATACTCTTGACTTTTATTTGAAAACTATACCTTGATGTGCAATAATCATTTATAGATATTGCTATGAGAGTTGAGGCTCTCAGAGAAGGAGAGGAAAAGTATTTTATTTTGTAAACTCCCTGACCTGCCTCAGCACTGGGGGAGGGGGCAGGGGGATAGCATATTAGATTGGGCTTCCACTTTATCCAAATGTGTTTTGTAGAATTGTTTGGAGGGAACATTATTCATTTTTTGCATATATACAAACTCCACTATGACTATAGCATCCGGATACAGTAGTCCAGCAGATTGGGAGGACCTGCCGCCCTGGAGTGGAAAAAGAGAAAAAACAATTCTACAGGTGAGAATCACAGATTTGTATTTTTTCTCATATTCCACTCCGGGGCGGCAGGAAGTCAGAAACGTATGGGACGTCCAAAAGCAGTGCCCTTACTTCAAGGTGGGATCCCAGGTGTTAACCTTATGTTTTTAAATGAGTAAATCCTTAAAAGGATCGAACCTTAGCTGAAGAGCTTACTATTGTCTGCAATACCTTTCTACCGAAAGCGGGATTCTCCTTGGAGATGTATACCCTTATCACTGCCTTTCTAATCTATCAGCTGATGGTAGACCCTTCCACAGCCCTTCACGTACAATAAATAAGGAGTCAGACTTGCGGCGTAGCCAAAATACAATATTTAAGGGCTCTTACTATATCCATGGAGTAAAGAACTTTCTTTCTATGTGGCTTACCAGCGTGGGAACATAAAGGAGGGCAAAACCACCTCTTCTTTAATATAAAAAGGGAAAACGAACTTAGGCAGAAAGTTCTGATTAAAACAGAAGACAGCCTTGTCCTTGTGCAAAACTAAAAAGGGAGGCTTAACTGATAATGCTGCTAACTCAGAAACCCGTCTCACAGAGGTAATTGCCACTAGAAAGATCACTTTACGTGTCATTAAGCTTAGGCGACGCTTCTGCCAGTGCTTCAAAAGGGAGGACCCTGAAGAGCAGGTCCCAGACAGGCAAAATAGGCTTACAGGCAGGATGCACATAAGTCCAGTCCTAAAAAGACAATGAGCAATTACTTAGTAAAAATAGAAAAAGCAGATATCTGTCCTTTTAGAGTGCTCAACTGAAGACCCTCATCAAGACCTTTCTGCAAAAATTCCAGAACTCTGGAAACAGAAAAAGTTCTACAAGCAAAATCTCTAGATTCGCACCAAGCGTTAAATACTCGTCAGACTCTGTGGTAAATCTTTGATGAAGTCTGACCTAAATCATGGTCTGGATGACTATGGCAGATAAATGTCTCTGCCAAGATGGAGGTTTCTATAGCTAGGCCATCAAAGCCAGAACTTGTAAATTGGGGTGCCATAAAGGCCCCTGGGTGAGGAGACATGGTTAGTAGGGTGCTACCAAAATGGTTGGGATTCCCTCGCGGGCTATTGTTTTTAGTATACGACCCAGGCGTGGAAACGGAGGGAATGCATAGAGAAGCCTGAATACTGACCAAGGAAGGGTCAATGCATCTGTTGCTATAGCTAGAGGGTCCCTGGACCTGACACAAATCTCGAAACCTTCTCATTGGGGAGGGACCTGAAGATATTCACATTTGTGGATCGGGGGGGGGGAGAGGTTGGAGTCCTTACATTGGGGAGGGACCTGAAGATATTCACATCTGTGGATCGGGGGGGGGGGGGGGAGAGGTTGGAGTCCTTATAGTGACTAGCAGGGCCAGGAATTTTTGGGGCCCCGTACAGCCACAATGTCTGCCTCCCCCATTAGATTCTACACACACACAATATACATATAACAAAATTTGCCCAAAAGAGGGCCACTCCAACCTCTGTCTAGAAAATTAAGATATTCCTGCCCTGCCCCCCTTCTATTAGCACTAAGTCCCATGTAATAGAATACATTAAAAAAAGACATTCACCTTCACCGCGAAACCACGTGCGAAGTCAGCGATGCAGCAGCGATTGCCTGACTCCATTTTATGGAAGTCCCGGCTGGCCGCTTGGCATCATACACTCATTCACAATGCGTAAACGCAGATCAGCTAGTACACTGAACTGAGTGTGTGCTGCTGGAAGCTCCCCCACGTGCCCACTCCCGCTGGACATAACAGGCAATCCCAGAGCTTTCACAAAGCATGCTATTCTAAATCCAGGGTTGAGAATATTGGCCCTCCTAGAGTCTTTTAGACCCCAGGGAGGCCACTGTTTCCTCTTTAAATTGATCCTGCATCCTAAATAAAGATACAAAAGGGTACTCTGCTATTGTCCCCTACAGCTGATTGCGGTCTGATTCTGCCACTTAGCAACCCACTCGATCACTGGATCGAATCACATGCTGCCCAACTTGGGCAATTTGTCGCCCCCCCCGGCATTTGTCACAGTGATGCTGCCATGCCCTCTCCTTTCCCTGGAGGGAGTGTCCAGAGGCCTGACATGGCTTCCCTTACAGTGAAGATGGGGGGTGTTGCAGTGTCACTGATGGCGAGGGACATGAGTCTAACGCCAAGCCACTAGTGACTGTGGGCGGAGTGGGATTCTATCCAGTGATTATGTGAGTTTAGTTGGACCTATTAGCTGTGGGAGGATAAAGAGTGAACTTTTGATTTGTTTTTTGAGGTGGTCAATCGATTTAAGAAGGAAGCAGTGTGGCTCAAGGGCTCACTGCAGATGGCCCAGGTAGCGATGTGATTGCCTAGCTGTACACAAGGTTACAATGTCGACGAAAAGCTTCAATGAATTTGTGCTGGAGACTGGAGTGGAGTTGTAACAGTTGGAACTATTGTTGCCGTTTTTCCTTTATTAAAGCGGACCTTCAGCATCATTTAATGAAAAGCCCAAACCCTTAAAAAACTATTCCCCAGCATCTAAAATTAATATATTTAAAGTTTTAATCACTTACTGAGCCATCTTGGCTCAGTAGCATCACATACTGAGGAGAGGAGAGGGGTCATAAGTGCAGGGGAGCGGAGTTATAGCTGTGGTTTGCACAGACAGAGCTGGGAGTCAGGAAAAGGTCAGCAATCCAAGAATGCAGAGAGCCACAGTCAGAAGACACTTCCTGTTTGCAGGCTGCCTGATGCTCCATGAGCCACCATCTTGGATGTTTAAAGTCTCAGAAAATGCAATAGATGCAGGTAGGATGATTTTTAATGTGAGCAATCTACATGTACAGTGTGGGCGAAACATATAAGATAAGCTCTTATTCTGGGTGAAGGTCTACTTTAAGTACTTGGAAACAGTAAGACAGCAAGGACTGTTGACTCTTTTTTGTGTTCCAGAGATTTTACTTTGATTCACAGTGCATATGCAGGCTCTCCTCCAACCAGCATTGATTACCCTATATATTATTGCCCAGCTATCAATGCTGAATGAATGGATTGCTAGGAGTTTCCTGCTGGTCGCTCCCTTTATTAAGATTCCATACGGTCCCATCAAATAGAAAAAAACATTTTATTTTACTTTATTGTGTGATGAGAAAACCTCTCACTGCCTCTAAAAACGAAGCTCCAGTGAAAACTATAATCATGTGGATTAATTTCTGAGAGTGGTGGGGGCTGGAAATTACATAATGAAAATGCAGAAATAAAGTAGATATTATACATGGCCCATGTTCTTACCTTAGCCTCGATCCTCCGCAGGGAATACAGTACAGCAATTGGCCTCTGGTGCTCAAGTGGGCCAGGCTTTTCGGTGGCTGGAGCATCACTACCCATGTGAGCGCCCAGCGGCTAATTGTGACACTGTATTCCCAGTGGAGGATTGAGGCTAAGGTAAGAATATCAGGTGTTCTGGGGGGTTATGTGCGAGGGGGCTCAAGCATTCTGAATGCCTGTCATATTGTGACAGGGACCAACACCCACACGGTCTCCTTTACACCCTACAGGGCTATTATTCTTTTTAAGGAGATATGGTATGATCTGCAGATGAGATGCAGATTATTGTTGATGGAGCCAATCTTTTATATTAGTCATCTGGTAAAATCACATGAAACACATTAAAACCAAGCCTCTAATTCGGGAAGCCATGGGGGGGATGACAAAACCAAATTGGGATCCTTGGGAGGCAAAAAAATGTTTTCTATTAACTAATATTTTATTTTAAAAATATTTACAAAAAACACCGCGCTTAATCTCAATGATAATGATTAAATTTCATATGGTGACAACTTTATAGCTAAAGGAATGCTCAAACGTGCTGGACCACTTATTCCTCCAGTCCTCAATATAGTATAACAAAAGAAGCACAGAGCAAAGAGTTCAATATTTCCACCAGTGGACAATTCCTAGGTGTAATCAGGAAGATTCCGCAATCCCAGTGCGCATGCACCAAATCCACAATGTGCCCGTCACCTTTTGGAAATATTCTTACCAGAAGATTCAAGGAAATTAGGCAAAGACAAAGGTCACGCTCTCCTGCTGTACAAATATCCTTTTTCACGATACACTTTTGGATACACTTCCAATCTATATGTACAGTTGGGCTCAATGCAGTCCAATTGACAATAAAAGAAAACAAAGAATATCTAGTGCAACTCTGATAGATATAAAACCATACTTTACTAAAACATAGATGCACTTACAAACCAATGCGGATTAATAGCATTAAAATGATTTTCAGTCTGGGAGGTGTTTCCCCAAGTTCCCATACGCGGCCGTTCGTTGGGAAATAAACAGATCCACTCCAGACAGTAAAAAAGGATTAGAGTCCCACACTCCTCCGCCTAACGCGTTTCGTTGGTTAAACCAACTTTATCAAAGGCAGGGAATGGAAAGAGTGGGACAAATATATAGAACACTAAATCTTTACTCACCCCACCGCTTCCGGTGTTGAGAAGTTAGCAGAGCACACATCACGGAATGCTGCAAACGTAAAGCGCGATGGCAAGTGAAGTGAGTAGATGCCAGATAAAAAAACGCTGCAGGTGACGTCCAGCAAAAGATCCAGACAACATAATCGAGCGCCGAGTGATGACTTCAGGCGCTCCAGCGAAACTCCCCACTGTCAATAGACAGGGGCAGGGGTTTAATGAAACACATAATGTTAAACTGATAATAATTATCAGTTATAATATGGGTGGAACATATTAGGACAATCCATACCAATCAAGACACGCTAAATGGTTGTGTAGATTAAACTAGGTCTATACATCTTATGCAATCAAGAAGATAGCAGCAGAGATAAACAGCAGTAAAAGGATTTTAACTCACAAAAACAGAAAGGGAATAGGGATAAAAAACCAGTGGGAATCTCAGGAAAACACCACCCAGTTACAATACAACGGATATATGCAAAAAAATATACACAAAAATACAAAAATAACATAGAATGCAAAAATAAAAATAAAAACAAAAAACGAAAAATAAAAATATATATATATATAAATGAATGATATGTGAACAATAAAAATTGTTTTAAGCATTATCTATGAAACAATTTAAATCCAGTTCTACATTTAAGCCCCTGGGTGCTAAAGTATCCAATAAAAAAATCCATTTAGTCTCCCGTTGGGAAACCTCTCGCACTAGATGGGAACCCCTCCAGTGTTTATCCACTTTGTCTATCCCCACAAAGGTCAGTCCCTTCGGATCACAATTATGTTTTTCTTTGAAATGTGCCGATAGACTATGTTGGGTAAAACCCCTCCAGATATTATACAGATGTTCCCTAATGCGGACCTTCAATTCCCTTGTGGTCCTACCCACATAATACAATCCACACAGACAAATTATTAAATAAACTACATAGGTGGAATTACAGGAGATGAACTTGTTAATGCAAAACTCTTTCAAACCCTGATATGTAGTGAAGGTTTTTACTGATTTGGGTTGCCCATAAAGTAATTTACAGCCCATACAAGACCCACAGCGAAAGAAACCTTGCACGTATGTTTCTACCCTGTCTGTAATTACTACTTTGTAAAGCGCTACGGAAGATGATGGCGCTATATAAATAAACAATAATAATAATAATAATAATAATAATGGTTGCTATAGTACTTTCCAATTTCTGCGGCGGATCAACAAAACTCTTAGTTATTAAATCTTTTAGATTAGGAGCCTTCTTTAAAATTAATTTAGGGTGATCAGGTAGAAGTGGCCCTAAACACAAATCACTCTTTAAAATGTGCCAATGTTTAGAGAAAAGGTGTCTCAGAGCTTTATGTTGTGCACTATAGGAGGTAATGAATGCAAAATCAAAGGAGGGGGAGTGTTTACTCCTAGTGGTAGAGCTAAATAAAGATGCCCTATCCATAGCCCTAATCTGATTCCTCTGTACCAAAGTTTCGTTGGCATTATAACCCTTATCCAGGAAGCGTTGCGTCAATTGTGAAGATTGTAAATCAAAATCTTCTAAGGAGGTACAGTTTCGTCGCAACCGAGTAAATTGGCCCCTAGGGATAGCATCCAACCATTTAGGGTGGTGACAACTATCCATAGGGACATACCCATTCCTATCAGTAGTTTTGAAGTAAGTGCAGGTGACCAAAGCAGAGCCTGATTTTTTGATCGTTAGATCAAGAAAATGAACAGATAACTCACTGCTGTCTACCGAGAACTCCAGATTAAAATCATTCCCATTCACCCTGCAAAAAAAGGAATCTAGATCGAGTTGCGACCCCTTCCAGATGACAAAAACATCATCTATGTATCGTTTCCATACAACTAGATTGGGCCAATCGGTAGAGTGTAAAAATTGAGCCTCCCACCATCCTACATATAAATTCGCCATGCTGGGCGCAAATTTAGCCCCCATGGCTACGCCCGTTTTTTGCAGGTAAAATGAATTACCAAACCAAAAATAATTATGTTTAAGGGCGAATGTAAGGCATTCTATCAAAAAGTCAACCTGATCCGTCTGCAAAGTGGAAGCTTGACTCAAAAAGTGTTTAACTGCAAGAATGCCTTTCTCATGGGGGATCACGGTATAGAGAGAGGTAACATCAGAAGTGGCCAAAATACAATCATCCCCAACCTTTGTGGCACTACATAATTCTAACACTTGGCTTGAGTCCTTCAAATAGGACGGCAATGTGATAACTAATTCCTGAAGGAAAGAGTCAACATACTCTCCCAGGCGACAGGTTAAAGAGCCCACCCCGCTCACAATCGGGCGGCCTGAAGGATTCACCAGGGATTTGTGTATCTTTGGTAATTGATAGATGGTTGGGATTTTAGGCACTTTTGGGGAAAGATAGTCCCACTCTTTTTGGGTCAGAATTCCTTGCGCTAGACCTCTAGCTAGCAATCCATCTAAAGCCCGTTTATATTGATCAGTGGGATCAGTGGGTAAAATCTCATATGTATCCCCATCCGACAGAAGCCTGGCCATTTCTGCTATATAATCAGACTTATTCAACACCACTAACCCCCCCCCCCTTTATCAGCTGGTTTAATAACCAGATTGTGTTTCTGCTCGAGTTCTCGAAAACCCTTAAAGCAATTGGTTGGCCACCGTTTCTTACTCACATCCAACTTTTTCAAGTCCCTAATAACCACATTCTTAAAAGTGTCCACAGATGAATTGGACAGATTAGGGGGGTTGAATAGGGATTTATTCCTCAAGGATGTATGTTTAAAAGGAGGAGGGGTCGCCTCTAATGCAGCAGGTTTATCAGCCTGATTGTTAGCCTGATTCACAAAGAATTTTTTTATATTAAGTTTCCTTATATATTTGTGAATATCAATAAAGGTAGAAAATGTATTCAAATTTCTCGGGGTGCATATTTAAGGCCTTTATCTAATAAAGCCAACTCATTTTGGGATAAAGTGACTGAACTTAGATTGAAAATGCCTGTCCCTATAGCCACCTTGGCCTTCTGATGTCTCGTTCCTCCTCGCTTTCCCCTCGTTCTCCCCCTTTCCTTTTGATGGAAAATCTGTGTCGTTGTTCCATAGGTCTCCCCCTGTCTCGAATTGGGGTCTCGTCTTGCGGGTTCAGCGGTCTCTCTTGTTGTATCCGAAAAGGGGACTGAGGAACTCGTGGGGTAAAGGTCAGATTTGTTCCAGAGTCCCTAGAGGGAGTTGTAGCCACCTCAAGGGTTCTATTGGTACTCCTAGGAAAATACTTACCCGGATACCTCTGAGGTGGCACTCTACTTGGCTCAAATCTACGAGTTTGATAATTAGGTCTCGGATGTTTAAATTCATTATTCCGGGGTCTGTGGTTGGGTTCCTTGTTTTTCAATTCTCTAGTATAAGGCCCCAAAATATTAGTAGCCACCACTGGATGGGCTTCTCCTATGGATATATCAGTTTCTGACTGCCATTTAAACACCTTCTTATTTGTATAGTCCCATTGATCCCTCTGAAATTTTTTCACCTTTTTTAATCTAATGGATGTCTCATCCTTACCCAGTTTTTCTTTTAAACCATCTGAGCGTTGGATAAAATCCATCTCACCACTAAGAGGGGTTAATCTCTCTTTAAAGATATCCTTCTGTTTATCCAGAAGGATCAGTTGTTCCTTTTTTTTTTACATTAATTTTTCCAGTAACAATAACCCACACTCATTAAAAAAATTTTTTTTAATAATATATTTTAATATTTTATTTTGCCTTTTGTTTTACATGTCCATTATTTTTTTACACTTATAGAAAGGTGTTGAGATTTTGGGCTCTGATGGGCACATCTATCATGGAAGAATGGACTCCACTTTACCAGCTATCTATGTCAAGGATGGTAAGAAACCGTATAATGCTTGTTAAAACAAAAATGTCCTTTTTACTTCCTGCTAATTTGTAAGGTGACTTTCATCGGGTGTGTTTTTTTTTTCACTAATAAGCCTACTCATGTCTTAGCTGACTAAGCAGTAAGGGCAGGTGTGAGGAATATGATAATATGATGAAAATGTTATATTCTATCTGTGATATGCCCATCTCCTGTAACCAAAAGACTTTACTTGCCATGCCATTTACTAACCCAGCTATGAGGAAGTGTCACCTAAGCAGATTGAGACACACTAGCTTGACAGGGCCTTCACAGGGGGGTCACCACTTTAAAAGGCCTTTCTAGCACCAGTCACACCTAGCCTAGACTGAAGGGAGCTGAAAGGGAAACCCTGCTGGGATGCTCCAATGGCAGGGGAACTTTGAAGCAATCTTGCAGACATTCAGGCTTTTATGCAATTCTTGGGTGCTCTGGGACAGAGTTCCGGAAGAACCATGTCAAACAGCCAAGTTTGTACCGATTGGGTGTGCAGCATCTGACCGAGTCTGTAGAATTAGCATCCTATTACTTTTCATTAAAAAGTTATGCTCCAGGTTTTAGGATATTTTAGCTGATATGGCTAAGGGAAGGGGGCTGCAACTCCTCCCAGAGAAGAGAGTGAGTGTCCGACCCATGAATAAAGGTCTCAGGGCTTAGTCCCTTTGGTTGTCTTTCATCTGGGGGCCCCCCCTTGTGGAGAAAGCACCAGGATTCGCAGGTCGCCCTGCATCACTGCATATCCCCTAACAGCAATAAGGTAAATTACATTGTATTTGCTCATTCTGACAGTAATACACCACTTGTAATTGGCCTTAAGACCTGTAAATCAATCTATTGATTACATGTATATACCATATTTTTCACCCTATAACATGCACCTAGAAGGAGAAAAATATTCTAAACTAAATAGTGAGCTGAATCCCCCCAATCACTTTATAACATTTGTGTGCAAGATCTCCCCCAGTCCCCTAAAATAGATAATGTGGCAGATCTCCCTCATCCATTAAACAAGCATTGTACAGCATCTCCCCCCCCCCCATGTAACAGACAGCACGCAGAATACCCCCAACCCACCATATAGCAGGCAGTGTGGCAGGTCCCCCTCTAATCCCCAACTGCTACTGAGAAAATTAAAATATACTCCTACTTGAGCCATGGTCCGGAAGAAGCAGTCACTCTCTGCAGCCAGTGTGCACCAATGCATCAATGACATTAGCACGCCGCTCCGTGCAGCTGGCCTCATGCCGATTCAGCAATATCTAGTGTGCTTTTAAAGTGGACCAGAACCCAGGATTTTGACTATCCCGGGTTTTGGTTCTTACCCACGGGGGATTCCGATGCGGGATGCCCTGCTGTGTGAAACCCCCTAGGTCGCCCACTCCAACTCACCTTCCCTTGGTGCTATGACACATGCGCTGCATTGACGTGAGCTTGCCTAGACTTGTCTAAGGAGCCAAATCTAGCCAAGCGTGCCGGCGGCTGCATCCCCACTACCCTCTAACAGGCTTTGTTCACTGTAGTGAAGGCTAGTAAATGGGTATTTGGACCTGTATTAATAAAAACATGCCATGTGATTTCAGTGACCGTGACATCAGCGACTTGGTATCACTGATCCTCCTGATTTCCACCCCATAGATGGTGATGGGGTTTTTAATAGAAGGGGTAGCTCTAAAATCAACCACAATCTCAACTTGTTTATCTTTGAAGTGTTCAACAACAGGTTATTTTTTCACACCAGCAGTCTATATTCTGTGTCTCTTCCCAGTAGGCCAGTTGTTGCTGATTGGGCCAATGACTACTGTGTTGTATGTTAAGTTTCACGAATTTTACAGAATCTGTTGTGGAAACAGTAATTTGGGTAGAAAAAAATAATGGGCAAAACACATCCTTGCGTGCTCTTTTACTCAACATTTTGCAGCCATTTTGAACAGGCAGGAACACCTGTTGGGACCTTCTGGTCAGAAAGAGTGACAGATAGAGCTGAAGTCTGGGAAAATGAGGTCTGTATGCTCCAGGATTCCATAGATCTTTTCATGTAATACCACTTTTCCAGTTATATCAAGTATCACCACAAATACAACTTTCTGGAGGGTGAAGGTTCACTTTCAAAAGGAAATGTACTGTAAATACTTTACATGGCCCAATAGTACAAGGTCTTGGCCATCAATGCCATTATCCCAAGATGCTCAAAATCTGCAGCTTGTTGGCTTGGTCACGGCATCTATCAATGACCTATTCACTTTATATGCAGGGTATCAAGTTTACTACCAGTTTTGTTTTCCTCAAGTATTGCAACTTCATTTTTTTTTGTTTTCATGACAACAAATGTGAGTGCCACTGATCAGTCATTAGAATCAACTTCTTGGGCACTGGTATCATTGTTGAATTTTTGAGACAGGATTGTAAAGATCCCTTCAACAAAGCTTGCTTAAAGATGTTTGCTAGGACAAGGGACAATTGGCCGACAAATGTTATTAGGTACTGTGCTGATATGCCATCCAGTCCTGGTGCCTTCTTAATGTTGAGACTCCTAAGCAGATAGTTGACTTCAGCTCCTGTCTGAAAGGATAAAAAAAAAAACAATGACCTGCGCTTAAACATAGACAACTCCTGAGCTCTAACTTCCACTAGAGAACTGACTTTCTGGCCTTTAGGCATTAATTTACCCAAAACATTTACTCAGACCTACCAACTAAACTTCCCAACTGTTTTTAGGCCACTGACAATCTTATTGGAGATGTAAGACAGGTTTAGCATTTCTTGGTTTTGAAGGCTGACAGCGGTGTGGGTGCTGATACTTCCAAAGCTGTTATATTTGTTTCACATGTTATCAATATAAATTTCAGTCTCCACTATTACACACTCAGATTCACATTCGAGTTAACAAATGTATCTGGAATAATAAGAAACCATGGGTAAATGAAAACACCATGGTGAAGGTGAATCCACCAGGGATCCCATGGGTACACTTTGAGGCATGAGCTATAAACCAGATCTCACTGAGGTTTCTTGCTGTGGGATGACTACCCCCAAAAATCAGGTTCAGGTGGCATTCCTTGCAAAAAAGGTATTGCACTCACTTGCTAAGGGGGTTCTGATTGTGTGGGGTGTGCTTCAACCTCCCTTTAACCTGTGGTTAGATCCCTCTTGCAGATCCACAATTTCTTTCAATCACCTGACTCCTGAGGAAACTCCTGAGCCACCACGCAATGGCCTGGAACCTGCGCTCCTCTATTGGTTCTATCCTCTGGCACGACCATGCCCCTGTCTTTCCCTCTCTTGATCTTCCAGGGTTAGTCCCTGTGTGATCATGAAGGATGAATGAAAAACTCCTGAAGGACATAGTTTGTGTCCAAGTGGTCAACCAATTTCTAACTTTTTCACTGACCTTTCCAATATGTAGGCAGCACACAGAATGAAAATGAGGAAGAGTGCCATGATTCGCCAGACATTGCAGAAGATACAGGTGCTAGAATTAGACAGTCTCCTTCCAACACAACACTATTTGAAATACTTGAAGCTGGACAAAACCCCGCAGTAGCTGGCCTGGAATCTAAAAGATTCTAGGGACAGCTGCTGGCTTTTCCCTGGGGCATCCCAAAACAGGATTCCCCGCTGTGGAAACCCCCAGGGTGCCCATATAAACTCACTTCAATGGCAAAATTGTTTACAATGGGGAATGCATGTTGCCACATCCCCTGTATTCCCTATGGTTGGCAAGCGCTCCCACGCGCCAGCCAAATAGAGCGCACAGCGCACCGTGCTTCACACGGGGGAAGCAGCAGCACATGTTCCCTGTTGATTACAATCAGAGCCCTTTGCCGAACAACGTAGTCAAGGCAAAGGGACCTGATTGGATGAGAGGCCATGCATGCGCTGTTGAAGCAGGGAAAGGGGAGTTTTAGTGGGTCCCCTGTGGGGTTTCACACAGTGAGGCATCCCAATTCAGGATGCTCTGGGGACACGTAAAAAAAACCTGGGAAAGTAAAATTCCAGAGTTTTGTTCTGCTTTTAAGCTAGAGATAACCAAATGTATCTGAGTTCTTAAAAAAGACAAGTACTCCAGGCCCTAATACCAGGTTTTCCCAGAGCAGAGAGAAAAACACTTTCTCTGGTGTTTAACTCCCTGGGTTCCTAATAGGGATGAACGCATCAATCTTGGTGAAATGTACCATTTACCACACTGCTTTATTGAAATACTATTTGACAGTTTCAAAACAATACTAATAATATTTACGGTATTTGAATAGCATGTATAAAAAGATGGAAAAGTATATTTACTGTAATGTTGCAAAAACTAAATGTTGCAATGAATAAAATGTGAATTTAATGAATGATACAGGAGCAGGAACCACGTTTATAATACATATATTAGTATATATACTCAGCTTTATCACAACAACTGTTAATGAAATATGCATTTTGAGTGAGTAAATAAACCAGTTATACCAGCATCAGCCCATAGATCCTGGCTGTATAGAAGTAAGAAACACAAATTATCCCCAAATGTATAATTTCTTGTGAAATAATCTAACATACTTAATATTAAACGAACCAATGAAAACAAACCCTTCCCCCAATACAATTAAAAAAAAAAGGGAATACAAATAATTATATATAAATGAGTATATATTAACTCCTGTGCGTCTGGAAGATTTATAATATTTTACAAAATATCAACCATAACAGTCAGGGCACATAAACCACTGGAAAATGACAAACCATACAGCAAGATCAAATATTTGTTTACAAATTTATAAATGATAGCAGCATATGAAAAGTTCAGGAAAATCATTAGTATGCAATGTGTGATAGGACGATTAAAAGATGTAATCTGTTTTCCCGTTTGGATTTTGCAAATTTTGCAAGGAAAACAATAAGTTATTTAATAAAAGTGCATGTACGGTAAATAAAAAAAAAACACCACCACTTATACTCATGCAATAAAAACCTAGCTTTTTAAAATAATTGCCCAGGTTAAGTGTAAAGCCTTAATTCCAATGCTGCTTATTCATTCATTCTCCGTATTTCTGAATAAAGTTTTTAAAGCTGAGATTTAGCCTATTTAGCCTATTTTCTGTAGCCAAACACCAGCATCACACTGTGTGAGACAAACCACTCACCAGGTCTGCAGGGCTGTAGCTGCTTCTTGCTGTGCTTGTTGGTCTCTTCGCTGCTGCTTATCTCAGTGCAAATTTTACTGATCGCAAAAAAGAATCCTGTTGCTAGACTGGTGAGAGAGTGATAAAGATCACAGATACAGACCTGGGTAAAGACACAGACTTCCTTAACAAACCTTCACATAATGAACACAGTTATATTACAGGGTCCTTAAAAAATATTTTGTCTGCCTAATAATGTAATTTGCATTGTTTTCTTATCTAATACATGTCTTTAACCCTTAGGAAAAGCAAAACATCAAGTATCACAGAAATCATTTTATGCCAGTGATATCAGCATTCCATCATCCCGTCCTCAGAGTGCCAAATCAAACGTTTCATACGACAGAACACTAGTAGATTCCCTGCCATGAAATGTCATTTCTATGTATTGTACCATTCATTTGTACCAGCCCTGGTCTTATTCTTTAAAGCTTCCCTGGTGGCCTCCACTCGAAATCCTCCAACTGATAACCAGGTATATAAAATTCCAGCATTGCATTTCAGAAAACATCAGAAGGAAATATACAAATAAAATGATAACACATGTATTTATATATTTTTTAAAAAACAGAGTTAGACTTACCGGTAACGGCTTTTTCATGAATACTCCAGGCTGACCACACAGAGAGAGAGAGTAGGCTCCTGGGAGGAAACACAAACTAGACAGATTAAAAGCCTACCCCTTCCTGTCTACCTCAGTCTTTGTAAAGAAACCCATATAACCATCTGGACTATGGGCGGGTAGTATGTGGTCAGCCTAAAGTATTCAAGAAAAAGTCATTACCAGCAAGTCTAACAGGGGTTTTTCCATTTCATACTTCAGCCTGACCACACAGAGAGGATTAGACAAGTAGTTATACCTTAGGGATGGGATGCTGCAAGCAGTACCCTTCCACCGAAGGCCTGATGCTTTGCAGATAATAAGTCAAGTATATAATGTTTGACAAAAATAAAAGATCAGATCTCAAAAACAAAACTTCAGAGACAACCACTTCTCTGGGCCCTCAACCAGCGGCTCCAAAGGAGGTTCTAACCGACCTTTCAATACAATCAATAAGTCCCATGTAGGAAAACCCTTAAAGTGGACCGTCACCCAGGGGTGATCGGCCCGGGAATCTATAAGATTCCCGGGCCGATCACCTCCCTCACCGCGGGACATCTGAGATCGGGATGTCCCGTGGTGAGGGACCCCCCCAAAACCCCCAAAAAACGTACTTTATCGGCGGCGGCCGCCTCCCATGCGCCCCTCTAGACGTGCGCGCGCCTGCGCCGGCCGTTTGTGAATGGAATCGCTTGTCCGTCGGCGGTGATTGGTCAGCGCAGCCACGTGGGAGCGTGGTGAGGTGAGTTTTGGGGGCTTTCTGGGGGGTTTCAAACAGCGGGGCACCCTTAATCGGGGTGCCCCCCTGAAGTGGACCAAAACCCAGGATAGTCAAAATCCTGGGTGTTGGTCCACTTTAAGAGGCGCTGGCCTTTGTCGATTGAGTGATTTGAAAAAACGATCGATAAGGTAATTCCATCTAGTTTCTGTTCAAGAAAAAAAAAATTAAAAGGCGCAAGTCCATGTCTATAGAGTACTTACTGCCAGCGTCTTTTTCAAATCCTACCCGCAGGAATTAGAGAACTGTAGCTATCTTTCCTTTCTACAACTTGTTAACTTCACAATAAGAAGAAAAACACTTCCATACCTTTCTGTAGACCTTTCTAACAGACAATTTTTGGCTGATTAGTAGCGTTTCAGTCACTCTAATTGAACACACCTTAGTCAAGAGAAGCATTAGAAGAAACTAACAGCTCTATAAAAAGTTAACCTGAGCCTTAAGAAGGCTCTCCCCTGGAGTATTGCCTTCCAGATAGCCCTTTAAGTTATTAAGCCCGACCACCATGCTTCTTAGGATACCATCAGATGACAAGGAAGGCCTATATTGGGCTATATCCCAAGTTCTCTTGGCTAGAATATCTATTTTACAATCCAAGGGATCCTTAGTATACCCATATCATCAAAACTTAAACTGGACCAACAGCCTGGCACAGTTGGAAAAGAAAGGTAGCGGCCATTTTGGAGCTTCCACTCCTAACAGACATAACTGGCAATGCAAAGTAAAAGGAAGCCCAGCAGCACCTGCAAATGCATGACCTGCTAACCAGTTTTTTAAACTGTCCACAGCAGGAGTTAGAAAAGGGTAAATTACAAATGTGCTGCAGTCGAATTTGTCCTGGGAAGGGATGGATATGAGCAATGTATGTTGTGTGGGTCTGTTTTTTTTTTTTTTTTTTAAAGCTCCGCTTTAAGTACGCTGACCTCGACATCTGACCCAAGGATGCATCCAGCTTAGGACATTTACTGAATGTCCTGATTATTAAATGGATACTTTCCTTTTAAAAAAAACAAAAAAAAAAACCTTGGCATAAAAAAAACTTATTTTCAGGTGTTTCCCATTCTTTACCAATTAAAGACTTTAAGGCTGAATAACCAAGAAAAACTTTTCCAGCAACTATCTGAATCCCCTAATAATTTTTCGAGTTCTGCTGCAGCTTATCCAGATCCTGTTAGACCTCATTATCCCGGTTTACTCTATCACCCAAAACCTGAGAGGACAAATGCTCCCCATATTCCAGTTCTGCACTCAGCTGCAGCAATCCCGCAAAACACATCAGATGCGTCAGCCAAACGGGATGCCCCAGCACCTTGCCCCAAACCTTCAAACACTAAATGAACCGATGTTGCGGTAGCAATGGATGGTTTGGTATGCCCCACTTTTAAAGTGAGCCTCCTGCATTGAAGCAATCTGCTGCTTCATTACAAGGATCTTCCTTCATATGGTAGCTACATCAGCTTCCCTACAATCCAAACATAAGGCCTCTGTCATGTATCCAGAAGCACACATTACAACCTAAAGAGCTTTCTTTAGGTTTTGGGGGATCAGTGTCTTTAACTTTAGGTGTTTCAGGCTTACAGTGTTCCGGTGTGCACGTGTCTGTGCTGGACCAGAATTACATCAGTGCGGCGGGGCTTTGAAATTCTTGGAGGGAAATCTGCATCCATAGACAGAACAGAAGCCTTAGCCAGAAGCCTGCACACGACAAGAAGCTGGCATGCCTGCAGTAACTCACCAAACTGAGAGGATTTTTTAAGAGACATCACAGAACTAGTGGATATGTCTAATATAGTTATGTGGGAATTTTTCTGTCCTGGCTGCCCCGAGTCAGCAGGTGCTACTCCACCCCGTGTGTGACAAAGAAAGGGTACAGCGGACAATTCCGGCAACACCAGGTTGTTAAAATAAAAAACTAAAATAACAAACTTGGCGTTGCCTAAATATCTTCAGACCACTCCGTCCAGTGGTTCCCCCAGAGAGGAAACTTAAAGAACTGAGGTAGACAGGAAGGGGTGGGATTTTAATCTCTGTCCAGTTTGTGTTTCCTCCCAGGGGTCAGACTGTATGAAATAAGTATGAAATGGAAAAAAATGTTTATGTTTAAATTTAACAGAAACATATAACACATGTGTAGTATATATACATATACAGGAACAGTGCATAATATAATGGTACAGTGGTTCTCAACTAATTTTCAAAAAGAGACACCAACCATCTTTCTGATGGTCTGAAGTGCGACTTAATACATTGTACGTTTATTTATTTATTTTTAAAATGTTAAAAACGTGGAAAAATAAACCCTCACAGAACTTTAAGGAATGTGCAGCCTAGGAACCTTTTCTACTGCCCCCAGTGAAAGTTACCTTTTTTCCATGGACGGACCAGAAACTGCAGGTACTGCCTAAAGGAACACTGCAACTTCCACTTCCTCCTACTGCTGCAGTGTTTCTTTAGTTTCTACAAGTACAATGTATCACTCAATGTGTATGTGACCACTGCATATCATGTGGAACATGGCTTCCCCTTGAAACTTTAAAGGAAACCATTTGTGCTTCATGCTTCTCATCAATGAAGTGCTCACTGAACAAGTATGCCAACAAAGCGGAACAAGGGGAACGGTTTGCTGCATTTGCATCGCCTCCTATTGAAAGATAGTTCCCTGCATTGAGCTGCCAGATGCTTGCGTGATGGCTAATGTGCAGTGAGCAGCCTCCACTGACAGCTCTGCCTGTTGCTTGCAACATCTTTGCGTACTACCGGCCACAACATGGGAACCGCTGCAATAGTAGGGAACAGTATTGTGGGATTCCTCGGCTAGAATGAGAACGCACATTCACTGCAGCCTTGTGGGATGCCCAGTGAAATGTGCAGGCCTAAATAAAGTACCAATGTGTAGTAGTGTGTACTCACTCTTGGCCAGTGTTGGAGCTAGAAGAAAAAAGATGAACGCAAGTCAGTTTCTTTGAAGGTATCCTAGGTTTATTGCAGACAGTATTATCAGAATAATAATAATTCCACAGTGATCACACGTGCACATGTAGTTCTCTTAGGTTCTTCTTATGTCTTCCTAAACTGGGGTCAGGCTTACCTATTCCTTCAGGATCTCTCTTAATATATACTTAATGAGTTGATCTTCCCCCTTATCTTACTCCTGAGGACACTCTTGGATAGGTGCTCTCCAAGGCCATGTCTCCAATCTCCTGTATATGGAGTGGTTTCTCCGAAACTGGATAATGTCTCCCTAGGTTCAGACCAAACAAAACTAGCCCATGACAAAGTCTACCCAAACATTGAGCACTAGAGACAGACCATTAGAGCTTACTTGCTCACTTGAACATCTCACCCTTTAGTTAAGTTGGAACAAAACCCTAAAAGTCAATCTTCTGCATCTGGATAGTGCACTCGCTTAAACCCACTTTAGCGGCAACGTGGATGTGCTGCTATGCTCCTGAGTGGGTGACGTGCTCCCGCTGCCCTAAAAGCACTGGCCCATTGAGAGGGTGGGCATGGCAGGCCCATCCCAACAGGGCATGCGCAGACAAAACTTTCAGATGAAGCAGGAGCACTGCTGCTTTGCCGGACAAAGTGGCTTCCACTTTTGCTGCCACTAAGAAACCAGAGGCCGCCATTATCATCCCTAAAATACACTTTTCTCCTGAATAAAAAAAAGGTGAGAATTTTTTTGGCAGCAATCTGGATAGTGTGGCTATGGTCACTGCTGAGGTGAGGGAACACATTTACGCTTACACTTGCCCAGCAGCAGTGTTCTGTGTGTGCACAGATCACTTCTCTCTCCTTGGGGTACAGACTTGGTGTAAAGTTGCCAATAGCAAACGTTTGCAACCTGCATCAATAAAAGACCCATTTGCAAACATAAGGAAAAAAAAAACAAACTAGATCAGCTCAGCGCCTTGAGGACATAATTTTGGCAAATACTATTGAAAATGGACTTTAAAGCAGTTGGTACATTTTGATAAGAAAAGCTCATGGTAAAATGGGGGTGGGAGGGTTGTCAAAATCAAGGCCTGGGGGCTGGGTGCGGCCACCCAAGCCATTTTATGTAGGCCCCTGACAGCTGAAAGACAGCATAGCTGGGTGGCACACCTTCTAGGGCTTTTGTCTTCCCGACTGTGTGTGGCACTGCCAAGTGCTGTGCTGGAGCACAGAAATGCCTCTTATCATGTCCCTAGACACAGTGCCTATACTAGTGGGCCTATTTAGCACTTTCAAGGAGAAGAGAGTAGTGTCTGCAACTGTTTTGTATCTCTGTGCAACCAGCTCTCTCACACAAGGGGGGGGCCACCTAACCCACCCAACCTACTGCCACAGCAGAGCTTGCTACATCTGCTGCAGGAGCTATTGCTAGCTATTGCCAGGTGAGGTGGGGAAACTATTGCAGGACTGCCTTGGCAAAATAATTCTGCTTCTGCATCTGTCCTAGGTAAAATAATTCTGTTGTTGTATTGGGCAAAACAAAAATTTGCACCTGCATCAGTCCTGCGCAAACTAGCTCAGCATCTGTCCTGGGCAAAATAAGTCAGCATCTGTATCTGTCCTGGGCAAAGTTATTCAGTGTCTGCATCTGTCCTGGGCTAAATCATTTTGTGGCTGTCCTGGCCAAAATATTTCAAGGTTTGTCTGCATCTGTTCTGGCCAAAATAATTCTGTGTCGGTGACCACAGAGTTGAATGGTTGTATTTGAATTTCGTTTAGTGTTATTAACCAGGCCTTTGTAGGCAACCAGAAGGCTGATGCGGCCCTTAGTGAAAATGAGTTTGAAACCTCTGGTCTAAATCATCCCCATGCCAGCTGGGTGCATTCAGGCAGATCGCTTAGCTATAACTACAGCTGCACTCGTGAAAAGCAGACTACCTGCTACCAGGAGCAAAGGAAAGATTTCCAAGGACATGGCACTGTCTGGTAAAAGCTAGGACTCCATGTTTAGAGCATATGTAGGACACTCTGTTCTTTGTCAGAATTCTGATGCTTCTGCCACTGCATGAGCTCTGATTTCTCAGTTTAAAGCAATGCTGTAAGGAGAGCTGGAAAATATAAGAACACATTACAAATTAACATTGTGGCTCAGAGGATACATGGTTTGGAATTAGGAATGGGTTATGTCACATCTCTGCTGAAATGGCATGATTAGGAATTAGGCTGGAAAAAGTGGGGGATAGTGAAAAATACAATTCTGTGATTACTCACCTGTAGAATTGGTATTATGAGTTAAACAGTACATCCTGCTCCAGATAGATTACTTACACGCCAGATGGCGCTGGACTGCAGAGACATCGAAAATAGGCTCCTCCCGGCCCCTCAAATACCCAGGGACCTCCCACAAATCCCCAGCATTGAAAAGCAGTTAACGAGAAGCCGGAAGAATTAAATAACCCAAACTAAAAACTATAACAATGATAACAATCACCATACAGGGGATCCAAGATAATGCAAAACCAAGGGTGGGGTGGAGCAGGACGTACTGTATACTCATAATACCAATTCTACAGGTGAGTAATCACAGAATTGTATTATTCTTACGTCCTGCTCCAGATAGATTACTTACACGTGGGACATCCAATAGCAGTGTTCATAAAGTAGGGTGGGATCCCCAAGGCTAACAGCAGACAGTTTAAACCACTGCCACCTGCAGAACCTTTCGGCCAAAAGCAGCGTCAGCTGAAACCCTAACATCAACCTTGTAAAACTTTGAAAAGGTATGAACAGAAGACCAAGTAGCGGCCTTGCAAACTTGTTCAACAGAGGCCTGGTGCTGAAAAGCCCAAGAAGCACCAATAGCACGAGTGCTCGCGAGGGCACTGACCGACCGCGGTAGGTAGGGGTCCACCGCGCATAGGCCAACCAAGCAGGTCAAGATGGCGTCGGTATACCTCGAGGCAATGACGCGGAGCGCGCCATAGACGGGCCCGCCCCCCCCCAAAGAGCACCAAGCCAGGACGTGACAAGCAGCCAATGACAGCGCACCAGTGGCTGAGGTAACGCCGCCGCCAAGCGCGGAACATAGTGACAGAAAAGGCGCTCTGCGGCGGCAATTTTAAACACAGTAAAAAGAAGGCAAGCCAGAGCGGCGGCTGACACAAGGCAGAATGAATAAAGAATAAAGATAAATCACATAATGCATACACCCCCCCCCTATTTTTCCCCGAAGGCTACAAGGAGCGTGAGGGAGGACAGCGGCCACTTAAATAGGGCCCACCGATAGGCAGGGGCAATAGTGCGGGAGTGGCATCCCATAGAGGCTCACCATAAGCCTGAACCACCTACCCTTTGGTGGGGGATTGCGGTGGAGCAGCGCTCCTAAGCACCTAACAGTGGTGCTGCCTACCTTCACCCGACCAGCGCAGCCAAGGCTGGGAGGCATATTACTAATGGAACGGGTGGGAATAGTCCTACAGGGCCGCAGGCTAATAGCCCCGCTCACCTGCAAGTAGAGAGAGACATTTCTCGTCCTTAGCAGTACAGACTGTAGAGAAAATCTGGGGATTTGTGGGAGGTCCCTGGGTATTTAAGGGGCCAGGAGGAGCCTATTTTCGATGTCTCTGCAGTCCAGCGCCATCTGGCGGAGTAATACCCATGTGTAAGTAATCTATCTGGAGCAGGACGTACTGTATACTAAGAATAATGAGGCTGCAGGAGAAACATCTGGGTAAGGGGTCTGTTTGAAACCATGATCTACCTGCTCTTTTTCAAACATTGCCCTGAGCAACTGGAGATGGAACAGACCAACACACAGGTAGCCATTCATGTAGTATATGGCACCAATACTCAACTTCTGCCTGCTAGCTCAAGCACGTACTGTAGTAATAGTAAGGTAGCACTAGTCACCTTCTCCCCACCACTGGGAGTGGCATACAGCTGAGTTGTGCCACCTCAAGCCCTTCCTCTTTTTTTATGACCACTAATTGGCCAATGACCTCATAAATCTGGTATGGTCATTGTCTATGCCTGTAATACTGTTGGGTTTACTGCATTTGACATTTGTCGACTGCTGACCTCTGCCTGCCTGAATCAGATTGCTGACTAGACCAATCCTGTCAGTTTCTAGCATGTTCTGGCATGTTTGACACATCACATTTTGGACTATGCTTTCTATTTATCCCCTTTGCTGTGACAATCTGAGGACCAATCATCGGTTATCTCCATTCCACCTCCTTCCAGTTCCTATTTTGCCATAATTGCTATCAGCCTCTGCACCTCCTCATTTCATTCTTTGCTTGTGTAAGCCCTGGGGCAACCTGTCTCAAGCTGGCAAGTCATATCTCCAGGCCAACCGGGACTCACCAATATCAAAGACAGAGCGAAAGGGTTCCAGCAAGCAGCTTAAATTTCAGTCACCAAAACCAGTTTTGGTCCTTAATCTAGACAAAGGGAGATGTACCTCTTCTCAAACGGTGCAGCAAGACCAAGTTTTCTATAGATTGGGTTACAGTTCATTTCCAAAAACTATACCTACTGAACATCTTCAGTGAAGGGGTGGAATCTCAAAGACATCCTATTTCCAGGTCACACTCTAAAGGGTGCACCTTTGTCTTACCCTTGGTTCATTACTGTGATCACAAGTGATAGCGGCATTCCCAGGATAAACTGACACAGACCAACCCCAAAGCTTGCTCAAACAAAACCGGAGAAAGTCAATTTCCCAGGTTTTGTTCAAAAAATGTTTACTAACATTATATTTTTTTGTTTGTATGTATGCTGTATAAGGCAATGACAAAGAGCTAACATCATAAACCACAGGTATCGTGTACAATACATGTAACTTAATATAGCATGTAAACGTTTCAGTTGCATATTCATCAGTAATATCAAACATCTTTCATTGGTCTCAATGACTTTTTAATAACCTTATTTTTAATGATAGAGTTAAAAGCTTGATATATCATGATATACAATCTACTTATCATCTAGAAGCATTGGGTATGTTTTCAATAAAGGCATAAAAAACGTGTCTCTTAATTCTCTGCAAAATGAACCAAAACTTGAGGTGATCGCCAAAGATTTTGTCAGACGTTTTCACCTGTACTGATGCATTAGCAATAAAAGATTTCCACACCATGACAAATATTTCAGTGTTTTTTTCTCTTATGGTGGCTTCTGTCCATTCTATTGTAATTGTTCGAGAAAAAGCATATGCATTTCTTCACTACTTAAAATAAATGATAAAGGCTAGATTTCTAGTCTGCCAAATATTGCCCATTCTGGCACCAGGGGACAAAGTTTATAAATTTTGAAATTGTATACTGGTGAACTGTATGCCAAAAACACTTGATCTGGGTACAGGTGGTATGCTTTCAGGCATTGACACTTTCTATTGGGAGAATTGACATTAAAACAGCTCTGTGGAG
This sequence comes from Gastrophryne carolinensis, assembly GCA_027917425.1. Classification (NCBI taxonomy): domain Eukaryota; kingdom Metazoa; phylum Chordata; class Amphibia; order Anura; family Microhylidae; genus Gastrophryne; species Gastrophryne carolinensis. Next base: position 116,377,356 of record CM051243.1, read on the forward strand.
GGAGACATAGGCCTGGTGAAATTATTTTATGAAAAACGCTCTACAAAATTGTGAATCCAATTTTTAAGTAGCAGATCAGGGCAGTCTGATTATATAATTCGATATAGAAACATAGGAGGTTGACGGCAGAAGGAGGCCATAAGGTCCATCTAGTCTGCCCTTATGTAACTGAATATACTCTTTATCTTAGGATATATGTGTGCTTATCCCAGGCATGTTTGAATTCAGTGACTGTTGATTTTTCAACTACCTCTGCTGGAAGTTTGTTCCAAGCATCTACTACTCTTTCTGTAAAATAATATTTTCTAACATTGCTCCTGATCTCCCCCCCCCCCCCCCCCCCCGACTAGCTTCAGGTTGTGCCCCCTTGTTCTATCATTTTCTTCTTAAAAACACTTCCCTCCTGAACCTTATTCAATCCTTTCACATATTTAAAGGTCTCAATCATGTCCCCCCTCTCCCTTCTTACTTCCAGACTGTACAAATTAAGTTCTTTAATTCTCTCCTGATAAGTTTTAAGTTTAAGTCCTTCTACCATTTTTGTTGCCCTCCTTTGGACACACATTATATTTGAATAATGTCTTTTTGCAGGTAAATTCTCCAGAACTGCACACAGTATTCTAGCTGTGGCCTCACCAGGGCTCTATACAGCGGCATCACAACCTCCCTCTTCCTACTGGTGATGCCTCGAGCTATGCAGCCGAGCATCCTGCTTGCTTTTCCCACTGCCTGGCTACACTGTCCACTCATCTTACAGCTATCAGTATTCAGTTGCAGCTATCAGTAATCAGATATTTTTCAATATTTTTGGGAAAACGTGTTCCCTCATAACAAGATAAAATGTGTAAACTATAATTTGTAAAATTATAGTTTTACAACAATATTTGTAAAAAATAGACACTCTCTGAGACCCCAAGATAAATTTATTGAATATTTTGTTAACGTATTGCATGTTGGTTCGCGTTAACAGTTGGGGGGAATGCCTCACTACTTATGGGATGGAATGTCTCAGTGCCGATGGGATGGAATGCCTCACTGCCTGGGGGATGGGATGGAATGCCTCACTACCTGTGGGATGGGATGGAATGCCTCACTACTTATGCCTATAATGCATAATGCCTCACACTGCCTATAATGGGGGAATGGGGGGATGCCACTCTGTCTATAATGGGGGGATTCTGTACCTTTCCTTTTTGTTTTTTGAGGGGGATGGGGTTTTGGCACAACATTTTCAGAATATTGTGCCATTGGTTCAGAATATTTTCTCTAATTTTTCTACTCCAAAATCTAGGTGCGTCTTATAGAGTGAGAAATAAAGTTTGTAAATATAATACCAAATAAAAAGAAATTATTTAGAACTGCACCATCTGACCCCCATCAGGGTTAAATAAGGAGCAATATACAGGGATAATATGTTCCTAATGCAGGGCTGCCTATTTACATACTGTACATTATATCACTTACTAAGCCTGATTAGGGGATAACTGGATACATGAGCTGAGATCTACCTGTTCATAAAAACTCACCTGGCAGTCCCATGACACATGCTCAGGCTCCTGTCCAATCAATGCTGTGCCATGTAACCCCTCACCTATCCCCTCCACCACTTACCTAACCCCTCCACCCCCTGCTGCTGTCCTCTACCACTCACCTAACCCCTCCACCCCCTGCCGCTGTCCTCTACCACTCACCTAACCCCTCCAACCCCTGCCGCTGTCCTCTACCACTCACCTAACCCCTCCACCCCCTGCCGCTGTCCTCTACCACTCACCTAACCCCTCCAACCCCTGCCGCTGTCCTCTACCACTCACCTAACCCCTCCACCCCCTGCCGCTGTCCACTACCACTCACCTAACCCCTCCACCCCCTGCTGCTGTCCTCTACCACTGACTTACCCTCTCAACCTCCTGCTGCTGTCCACCACCACTCACCTAATCCCTCCACCCATGCTGATGTCCTCTACTACACACTTAACCCCTCCACCCCCTGCCACTGTCCTCTACCACTTACCTAACCTCTCCACCCCTGCCACTATCCTCTACTACTCACCCCCTCCACCTCCTGCAGCTGTCCTCCACCACTCACTTACCCCTCAACCTCCTGCTGCTGTTCACCACCACTCACCTCGCCCCTCCACCTCTGCCGCAGTCTTCTGCCGATCACTTAATCCCTCCTCCCCCTTGCCCTCTACTGCTCACCTAACCCCTCCACCCCCTGCTGCTGTCCTCTACTGCTCACCTAACTCCACCCTCCCCTGTCACTATCCCCTAACACTTATCTAACCCCTCCACCCCGCCTCTGTCTTCTACTGCTCACCTAACCCCTGCACCTCCTGTTTCTGTCCTCCAACGCTCACATAACCCCTCTAACCTAACCTAGCAGAAGGCTCAACAGCAGCATAAAAATAGGAGGAAAAAACTGGAGGACCAGATGGGTAGCAAGTACCAAAAAGAAATCAGCAGCAGGTACGGATGAGGATTTGGATGTGGTGGTGAGTACTAAGAGGCTGACCCACAATGCAGTGCAACAAAGGTAAATAAAGCTAGCTCAGTGTGCATAAGAGTGAGGGTTAAAGAGAAACAATCACCAAGATTTTCACTATCCTTGTGATCATTACTCTCCAGCAGGGCAATTAGGTGTAAAATCCCCTTGGAATTCTGGTAATTATTACGTTGCAAGTGATCCCATAGCACCTGCACACACTCTCCTCTGATCAGTGCCTAATGCATCAGAGTGGCTTAGTGAAGCGGAATAGAGCACAAACAGCTGGTTGCTTCCCATTGGATATGTGTATCAATGGCACCCATACAGAAATGCCTGGTGCAAGTGTGCATTAGCCAGAGGAAAGCCAGAGATTGCAGCAAAAATTGCACATGTGTAAGCCATGTACCGGTGTGGGATCCCCAGGATACAGCGAAGCCACGTGCGGGAAAAGCGACACTGACACCAGCGTTTGTATATCAAACATTTACTGCAATAGTGTCAACCCACTTCAAAAAGACAATTGCGAGAAACAATAAACTTGATTACATACACTCAGCCTGGGCCGAGAACCCCTGTGGGTCAGATGACCCTTACTGGATATTACAGGAAGCACTGGTAATTCACCTACTAGTGGATACACTAGAGCGTCCCACCATACCTGTTAATACCCTCTTACTAGAACGAATGTTTGTGTGGGTGCTCACTGAGGGGTCATCTGCAGTACAGCACAGCAGCTTACAATCCTATAACCTTAAAATGCAAGTGAAACAACTCCCCTCCCCAGCACTAACCCAGAACCCAAAAGAACAATGCTGCTCCCGAATGAGTGAGTAATCCACTGACCGAGGATGGAGATGTGGCGCAGTTGTCCGCTCTCACAGGAAAAATGTTCCTTCCAGTTCCAAAATCCAGGCAGCAAACAGGGAATAACACTCCCTGCCTATGTAAAATCTAAATAAGTAATAGGCCTAGTCTCAGTCTGTTCAGTTAAGCATGCATGCTGTGTGATTACTGACCCGGGTCCAGTAGATGAAACCAATGATGTCTCCAGGCTGGGCCGCAGCAAGTCTCACTCACAACCATGAAGAACAGCAGGCTGGCTCCTTCCACAGCTCTCGGCAGCTGTCCTGTAGGAATCCTCTGCTCCTAGCAAGGGTCAGGATTCAGTCCCTCTATACCAAATCTGGTCTCCGCACGACACACAGGATTCCCTTTCACACAGCCTTTTGCTGTCCTTTTCAAGATGGAGGTCGCTCCACTTCCTTCTTCTTCACAAAGACAAGCTGAGTCATTTCCTCCCACCGGTTGCAAATTACAGCCACAGCTTAGCTGTGTGGGGGGAAACAGTGGCCCCTTGTGGCAAAACAGCAACACAACAGTCTCCAAGTAATGACATATGCTTTACTCTCTTACACAAGCACCATAGGAACCTTGGTGTGGGGAGTATACAGTACTAGGTTATGTGGAGCATTTCATAGAGTGGGGCATCATGATTTGGCATAGGGAATCAGGGGCCCTGGAGTCTTTAATCTCCCTGTGGACCAGGATCCCCTCTTAACCAGAGGTCTTGGCTTGTAGGAACCCAAAATACACCAAACATGCCCCCCCCCGCCTTTTGTAACCGTGACATTAAGTAGATACTTTTTCATTTTTGATGCACTGTCTACTAGGGAACAATGAGATGGCTGCACTCATGTCCAGTAAAGGAAGGCCATTTACAGGTCATCTTTAATGTTAGGGATTACGGGTGTCCGTGTATCACGTGACCGTGGGTGTTTTTTAATTGCAAAAAATGTTCGCTGCTCTGCATGCGCCTATCCTTTTGAGAACTTGAGATGCATGCTTCTCGTGAGGTGCCACACCTGGGTGTGCCACTGGGTATAGCCAAATTTATATAATCTCCTTTCCTTTATAAGCGCATATAATTATCTCTGTTGTTAGCAACAATATAAAGGGATCATCCACATTAAGGAACTAAATAAATCCAGGACAACAAAAAGATGACATCTGCTGTTTAAGCTTTAATATGAAGTCTCTAACATTTTGTGGTTGTTTAAAATAGCTTTTTAGTTAAATTTTAGTTAGCTTTTTAGTTAATTAGACAGAGAAGTAGTATTAAAAATATGATGGAGGCGGACAGCCATAGCATCTTATGTGACCCTGTGAACAGGTTCCCATCGGAAAAAGCTAGGACTAACCTAGACATAAACCAGCATCACATGAAGCATGTGGCCTGAGCCATGGGCAACATGTGACTGGGTGTGACAGTAGGATTGTCTGGGAGGTTAGAGCTTCAATCAAATTATTATGCAATGGACTGGTGTCTGCCAGTTTAAAAATCATCAACCAAAAAGGCAAACTTCTGAGATTAAATCCTAAAGGAACAGCACCTTTAGTCTCAGCTTTCATTTTTTAGTTAGATTGAAAATGACAAAATTGAGGCATTATAATACATACATAATAGGGCTGATTCAAAGCCTCTTTCACATGCACTTTTGCATGTGTTTGTGTATGTTTTGTGAGTTTTTCCCTGCCTTTTCTGAATTTTTGTTACTTGTTTCATGCGTATATGCGTTTACGTTAACACGAATACGCACCTTCGATGGTCGTATATTTATGGTAAAAATTCCGTTATGTCGGGCAACTTACGTTATTGGTATGGGCTTACGCATGATTCAGAGCCTTGAATGTTGATTACAACCCGGCCAATAAAACAAGTTTTTGTTCAACTTACGGGGTCGTTTTGTAGGAGAAAGTTAGCTGTTGAGATCGGAGATGATGTTTGCTGAGTACGTGGAGGAATACGAGCGATTGCAGCTACACAGCATGCTCTGCATCAGCATGGCAGAATCCAGGTTGCATCGCGCACGTTTGGACATCGATCGCATGCATGACGTTGAGCTATTCGAGCTCACCCGACTTAACCGTGTTTCCCTTCATAACCTGTATAGTGAGCTGCGGCCATGGTTGGCCCACACCACAAGTAAGGGGCATGCAATTGCAGGTATGACCAAAATGGGTGACTGCCTACAATTTTTAGCGAATGGCTCGTTCCAGAGGCTGGGTGCCCTCTCCATTGCGATGTCCCAGCCTACGCTGAGCCGCACGCTCAACAAGTTTTTGGATGGCATGGCTACCCTGTGTCAAAAATACATCTATTTTCCTGACAACATGGTAGCCTGAAATGCAGTTAAGTTGGGCTTTTATGATATAGCCGATATGCCTAACGTCATGGGTGCAATCGGTTGTACGCACGTAGTGCTGGTGCCTCCGGCTGCTGATGAATATCTCTATCAGTATGTGGTTTATGTGAACATCCTGACTTATATTAACTCATTGCAGCGCTGTATCTTTTAATGTAGACCTTAATCAATCATTTTAATGTAGACCTTCATCAACCATTTTTATGTAGACCTTAATCAAGAGTGAGCAACTATTAATTAGTTGTTTATGTGAACATCCTGACTTATATTAACTAATTGTAGCACTGTATCTTTTAATGTAGATCTAAATCAATCTTTTTGCACACTGCATTAGCACTTTCAGAGGGGGAGACCCCGGGGCAGAATCTGTACACTGATGTAAATTCAAATGTAAACTTCATATTTTGAAACCTTTTGGTAATTATATTTATTGTCATTAGTCCATTATGTCCCCCATCTCATGCACATTGTTTTAACTCTTTTTAATATGTGTGTCTTTTTGGCTATCACAATAATAAACATTGAATTCTTTATATATATTATCTGTAGAGCGGCTGATCTGTATAGATAATAGAGGGGGCCCGGGTGGTCTGTACTGGCGGTCCACCACTTTGTACATAGATCTAAATCAATCATTTTAATGTAGATCTTAATCAAGAGTTACCAACTAATAATTAGTTGTTTTAGTGATATTTAAGGTTTTTTTTGGGGGGGTTGGTTATTGTAGTTTTTTTTTGGGGAGTACTAAAATCCTTTTTTAATGCTATTACAGGAACCAGAAGATGGGACACTCCACTAATGTTCAAGCTGTCGTTGGTCCTGACCTTCGGTTCCTGAGTGTCATGGCAGGTTTTCCCGGATCCACCCACAATGCCTACATCCTGAGGAATTCCAGCCTCTATGGGCGGTTTGAATCAGAAAACTTGTCTGGTGGTTGGCTACTGGGTAAGTGTTACAAAATCGCTTAAATAGGGTTTCAATGTATGACTAGGAATGTTTTTGGTTAACCCTGTCTCAACATATGATGCTCTTTCTCTCTGATGAAATTATATACAATGTAACTATGAAGTTGAGACTAATTTAGTGTTTTATTTTTTTTAAGGGGATTCGGGTTATCCACTGCTGCCGTGGCTGATGACACCGATCCTGCGCCCTCAAGAGGGCCCACAAGAGGGCTATAATTGTGCCCATCGGAAGACCCGGGTTGTGGTTGAGAGGGCATTTGGGCTTCTGAAGAGTCGATTCAGATGCCTGGACCATACAGGGGGGGCCCTGCAATATGACCCAAGCAAGGTCATTAAGATCATAATGGCGTGCTGTGTTTTGCATAATTTTGCCATTATGCAGAAGGTCCCCCAATATCTCGATGTGTCACCCTCTCCAGCAGCAATGGACATTCTAGAAGAGTTATATGATGGCAACCAACGTGCTTCTGGCCAGTCTGTCCGGGCCACCTAATTTCAAATTATTTTACTTAACCTTTATTTATCGTTTCCTTTTTTTGGTGTCATCATTTACCTGTATATAATTTCATTGTGAATCAACAATTTTCTATTACTTATACATTGCTTTGCTTATGGCCAAAAATAATACAAAAAACATTTTAAAATGATTTGAGATTAATGAATTTTTATTTACAAACATTTACTTGAACAACACTAATCTTTTCACTAATCACAAAAAAAGTTAGTTACCTGGTAACTTTTTTTCTAAACATCCGAAAGGGCAGCATACGCCTGAGACCTCCGGGCTCCTCCTACCAATCGGGAACACGTGACCACCAGACAGAATAAAATCTCGACTCCTCCCCCCATTCCCCAGTTGTTGTAGAGATCTGAAAGAGAAAAGAAATAGACCCACAACTCCAACATATAATCAATACAAAATCCAACTCCACCTAAGACAAAAAGGGAGGGAAGTAGGCGTATGCTGCCCTTTCGGATGTTTAGAAAAAAAGTTACCAGGTAACTAACTTAGATTTTCTCAAAACTTCCTTCGGGCAGCATACGCCTGAGAGATAGGCGAGCATTACTTCGTTGGGTGGGAAAGAATGGAAAGGTGGATACTACTGCCACAAGACTGATCCTACTGGGACAGCAGATCTATCAAGAGAGTTCAGCAAAAAAAACATCTCGCTGAGGACCAAAAAGGCTGCAATAGTTCGCCTGTTTAGCCCAAAACGTGTATAAAAAGGAAGCTTGCTCAGTACTGGTAGAAAAAAATTCTCAAAAACTGAGAAAAAAATAGCAAGGTTCCATGTACCGGTAAAGGAACTAGCTCAGAGTTAGGGACAACTCCAGACTAGAGATATCTTTTGTGTCTATAAGCAGCCTAGAACTAGACACAGCCCCAGGGCCCAAGACAGCCTCAAAGCGGGTCCAAGACAGCCCCAAGGCCCAGGACAGCCCCCAGTGCCCAAGACAGCCCCCAGGGCCCCACTAGGGTTAACAGCCAACTAGGGTTAACGGCCAACTAGGGTTAACGGCCAACTATAGGGTAACGGCCAACTATAGGGTTAACGGCCAGCCAGAGTCAAAGGCCAGCTGGGATTAAAGGCTCCCTAGAGTTAAAGGTTCCCTAGGGTTAAGAGGTTCCCTAGGGTTAAAAAGGTTTCCAAGGGTTAAAAAGGTTCCCAAGGGTTAAAAGGTCCCTTAGGGTTAAAGGTCCCCTAGGGTTAAAGGTCCCCTAGGGTTAAAGGTTCCCTAGGGTTAAAGGTTCCCTAGGGATAAAGGTTCCCCAGGGTTAAAGGTTCCCTAGGGTTAAAAGGTTCCCTAGGGTTAAAAGGTTCCCTAGGGTTAAAAAGGTTCCCTAGGGTAAAAAGGTCCCTTAGGGTTAAAGGTTCCCTAGGGTTAAAGGTTCCCTAGGGTTAAAAGTTCCCCAGGGTTAAAGGTCCCCCAGGGTTAAAGGTCCCCTAGGGTTAAAGGTCCCCTAGGGTTAAAGGATCCCTAGGGTTACAGGTCCCCTAGGGTTACAGGTCCCCTAGGGCTACAGGTCCCCCTAGGGTTAAAGGTCCCTCTAGGGTTAAAAGCAACCTAGGGTATAGGTAATCCCAGGAAAAAAATCCCAGACAAGAGGTGGCCTAGGGACCAAAAAGGATAATCCCTCTAACTATAAGTGTATAGGCTAGAGCAGAATACCATGCAAGGACTAAGGTCTCAGAAGACCCTAGAATAGACCTACCAAACGGGGTCGTTTTGTAGGAGAAAGTTAGCTGTTGAGATCGGAGATGATGTTTGCTGAGTACGTGGAGGAATACGAGCGATTGCAGCTACACAGCATGCTCTGCATCAGCATGGCAGAATCCAGGTTGCATCGCGCACGTTTGGACATCGATCGCATGCATGACGTTGAGCTATTCGAGCTCACCCGACTTAACCGTGTTTCCCTTCATAACCTGTATAGTGAGCTGCGGCCATGGTTGGCCCACACCACAAGTAAGGGGCATGCAATTGCAGGTATGACCAAAATGGGTGACTGCCTACAATTTTTAGCGAATGGCTCGTTCCAGAGGCTGGGTGCCCTCTCCATTGCGATGTCCCAGCCTACGCTGAGCCGCACGCTCAACAAGTTTTTGGATGGCATGGCTACCCTGTGTCAAAAATACATCTATTTTCCTGACATCATGGTAGCCTGAAATGCAGTTAAGTTGGGCTTTTATGATATAGCCGATATGCCTAACGTCATGGGTGCAATCGGTTGTACGCACGTAGTGCTGGTGCCTCCGGCTGCTGATGAATATCTCTATCAGTATGTGGTTTATGTGAACATCCTGACTTATATTAACTCATTGCAGCGCTGTATCTTTTAATGTAGACCTTAATCAATCATTTTAATGTAGACCTTCATCAACCATTTTTATGTAGACCTTAATCAAGAGTGAGCAACTATTAATTAGTTGTTTATGTGAACATCCTGACTTATATTAACTAATTGTAGCACTGTATCTTTTAATGTAGATCTAAATCAATCTTTTTGCACACTGCATTAGCACTTTCAGAGGGGGAGACCCCGGGGCAGAATCTGTACACTGATGTAAATTCAAATGTAAACTTCATATTTTGAAACCTTTTGGTAATTATATTTATTGTCATTAGTCCATTATGTCCCCCATCTCATGCACATTGTTTTAACTGTTTTTAATATGTGTGTTGTTAGAGCGAGCGCTGCGCCTGCCCCGCGCAGCGCCCCCCTCCGTGCCTCTCCTCGGGCGAGCGCTGCGTCCCCTACCTGCAGCGCTCCCCGCTCTACCGCCATCCGGGCGTCCGCTGCTGGCCCCCCAGGCTGCGTTGTCCCCTTACCTGGTCCCCGCGCTTCCTCCTCTGACCGGCATGGCCGCCGGCTTCCTCCTTCTGCTGCAGTTCCGCCTTCCGTGCACGCACGTCCCCGGCCACTAGGGGGCGCGCGCGTCAATCTTCATAGATTTAAAGGGCCAAGGTCCTGATTATTGGTGTCTGGCCATCCAATCCCTTTTCGGCTCTTCCCATAAATTGAACCCTGCCTTCCTTCCTGTGCCGGATCTTCGGTGTTCTTCCGTGAATGACAGTCGCTGTATTGCTTGATTCCCCGTGTATGACCTCGGCTCTCCCATTGACCTTTGAACCTGTGCTGCCCGTCCCGACCTCGGCTTGTTTCTCCGCTATTGAACCCGCGCTGCCAGTCCTGACCTCGGCCTTCTCCTTCGACCACTGTTTGTCTCTACTGCACGTCACCTCAGCAGTTTGTGGAACTGTGCCGCTGTTGGGGGGTAGCGACCTGGGAGTCACCTGCCGCACAAGACCATCCCGCCTTGCGGTGGGCTCTGGTGAAAACCAGTGGCTCCTTAGACTCCGCTCCCCTGACGCGGTATCTGACAAACAGTTCTGCAGACCCTGCGGGTCCACTTCCTCGCACGTTCAACCCGGTGCGTAACAGTAAGATCCGGCCATGGATCCCGCTGAGGTGCCCTTGCCGGAGACCTCCGAACTCCCAGCGCTGGTGGCTTTGCAGTCCCGGCAGATTAATCAGCTTACCGCTATGATGCAGCAATTCCTGACCCAGCAGCAGTCGCTTTCTCCACCGCCACCGGTGCCGCCACCGCAGTCTCCAGCAGCTTCCTCATCCAGAATCCGCCTCTCTTTGCCAGCAAAATATGAGGGGGGCGCGAAGTTGTGCAGAGGCTTTCTAGCCCAGTGCTCTATGCCCCTGGAATTATTGTTCGATCAATTCCCCACCGAACGCTCTAAAGTGGCCTTCATCATTAGTCTGCTCTCCGGAAAAGCCTTGGCTTGGGCCACTCCCTTGTGGGACCGTAATGATCCTCTCACCTTCACCGTCCAGGCCTTTGTTACAGAATTCCGTCAGGTTTTTGAAGAACCCGCTCGAGCCTCATCTGCCGAATCCGCTCTATTGAATTTAACGCAAGGCGATCTTTCTGTTGGGGAATATGCTATTCGTTTCCGTACTTTGGCATCCGAGTTAGCATGGAATAATGAGGCTCTCTGCGCTTGTTTTAAGAAAGGTCTCTCTAGCAAGATCAAAGACGTTCTAGCGGCCCGAGAGATTCCTGATTCCCTTTCTGAACTCATACATCTCGTCACTCGCATTGACATACGCTTTGCTGAGAGGCGTGAAGAACTTCGCCTAGAGAGAGATTCCCAACGCGACAGGAGGATGTTTCGTTTGGCCCCTACCTTTCAGAAACCTTTGTCTGTACCATCATCTCCAGAGGAGGAAGCCATGCAAGTCGGCCGCTCTCGCCTAACCCCCGTGGAGAGGTCTCGCAGGAGGAATGAAAATCTCTGTCTGTATTGCGCCAGTCCTGATCATTTCCTAAGAGATTGCCCCATTCGTCCTTCTCGACTGGGAAACGGGCGCACCTAGACTCGTTGGGAGAGGCGTCTCTGGGTGTGTGTGCTTCCTCTCCAAGATTTACCGTACCTGCACAGCTTTGTCTCTCATCTGCCTCTGTGCTTAATTTGCCGGTCTTCCTGGATTCTGGTTCGGCGGGCAATTTCATAGAGGCCTCCCTGATCAAGAAACACGACATAGCAGTTAACCGCTTGGCCAAACCGTTATTCATCGCCTCAGTTAATGGAGATAGACTGAATTGTATGGTGCAGTACCGTACCAAGCCTTTGCTCCTTAAGATTGGCCTCTTTCACCAGGAATACTTGGAACTCTTTGTGTTACCCCATTGTACTTCCCCAATCCTATTGGGTCTTCCTTGGCTTCAACTCCATAATCCTACCCTAGACTGGGTCACAGGGGACATCAAGGCGTGGGGTACAACCTGCCTAAAGAATTGCTTGAAAGCCTTACCAGTTCGAACCGTTCATCCTACCACATCTCTACCGGGCCTACCCGAAGTTTACCGGGCCTACGCTGACGTCTTCTGTAAGAAGCAAGCTGAGATCCTTCCGCCACATCGCCCTTATGATTGCCCGATCGATCTCCTGCCTGGAACCACTCCTCCTCGCGGCCGTATCTACCCACTATCCGTCCCCGAAACTCAAGCAATGGCTACTTACATACAAGAAAATCTGCAGAGGGGCTTCATCCGGAAGTCCTCTTCTCCCGCTGGGGCAGGCTTTTTTTTTGTACAGAAAAAAGACGGTTCTCTCCGACCCTGTATTGACTATCGGGGTCTTAACAAGATCACGGTAAAGAACCGATACCCCTTACCTTTAATTCCAGAACTCTTCGACCGTCTTCGTGGCTCCAGGATCTTTTCCAAACTAGATCTTCGTGGAGCCTACAATCTGATCCGCATCCGCAAGGGAGACGAATGGAAGACTGCCTTTAATACCCGTGACGGTCATTTCGAGTATTTGGTGATGCCCTTCGGGCTTTGTAATGCTCCTGCCGTATTTCAAGAGTTCGTAAATGACATCTTCCGGGACTTGTTGTACTCCTGTGTCGTGGTCTATTTAGATGATATCCTCATCTTCTCTTCTTCCCTCGAGGAGCATCACCGGCACGTTCGTCTGGTACTATCCCGCCTTCGGCAGCATCATCTTTATGCCAAATTAGAAAAGTGTCTCTTTCACCAGACCGCTCTGCCTTTTTTGGGTTATACTGTTTCAGCCCAAGGACTACAAATGGACCCTAGCAAATTGAGAGCGGTATTAGACTGGCCTCGGCCGGTTGGTCTGCGTTCCATTCAACGATTTCTGGGCTTCGCCAACTATTACCGTCAATTCATACCCCATTTTTCCACTATCGTGGCCCCCATTGTGGCTCTCACCAAAAAGGGAGCCAACCCCAAGTCATGGCCTCCACAGGCGGAGGCAGCCTTTTTAACATTGAAAAAGACATTCTCTATGGCCCCGGTGCTCTCCAGACCAGACCCTTCTCGTCCCTTTTCTCTGGAGGTTGACGCTTCTTCCATTGGAGCAGGAGCTGTACTCACACAGAGGTCTCCATCTGGGAAAAATCATACTTGTGGGTTCTTTTCTAGGACCTTTTCTTCCGCGGAGCGAAATTATTCTATTGGGGATCGTGAACTTCTGGCTATCAAATTAGCTCTTGAAGAGTGGAGGCATCTACTACAAGGGTCGCTTCACCCCATATCTATTTTTACCGACCATAAGAACCTTTTGTATCTACAGACTGCTCAGCGCTTGAATCCTCGCCAAGCTCGTTGGTCACTATTCTTCGCGCGGTTTAATTTCCGCATTCACTTTCGGCCTGCCTCTAAGAACATCAGGGCAGATGCTCTGTCTCGCTCCTCGGACTTCACTGACGTGGACACTGCTCCTCAGTTCATTATATCCCCTGATCATTTGATCCATTCTGCTCCTGCCTCCCTAGTGCAAGCTCCGCCTGGGAAGACCTATGTCCCGGTTCGCCGACGCCTCCAAATATTAAAATGGGGTCATGCTTCCCGTATTGCCGGGCATGCTGGTATCAAAAAGTCTAACGCAATTATTGCCAGATATTATTGGTGGCCCTCCATTGAGAAGGATGTGGCAGAATTCGTGCAAGCTTGTACCACCTGTGCACGTAATAAAACCCCTCGCCAAAGACCGGCGGGCCTTCTTCATCCTCTTACTATTCCTGAAATCCCTTGGTCACACATCGCTATGGACTTTATCACGGATCTTCCTCCATCTCAAGGCAATACAGTGATCTGGGTTGTTGTGGATCGTTTTTCAAAGATGGCGCACTTCGTTCCGCTACCAGGACTCCCATCCGCTCCCCAGTTGGCTAAGAACTTTTTTAAGCATATTTTTCGGCTCCATGGACTTCCTTCCCACATTGTCTCCGACAGGGGAGTTCAATTTGTTTCAAAATTCTGGAGAGCTCTCTGTACTCAGTTAAAAGTGAAATTAGATTTTTCCTCGGCTTACCACCCCCAGTCCAACGGCCAAGTGGAGAGGGTCAATCAGGTTCTAGGACAATATCTACGTCACTTCATTTCGGCCCGACAAGACGACTGGGTCGATCTCTTGCCTTGGGCGGAGTTCTCTTATAATTTCAAAGATTCTGAAGCCACCAAAAAATCTCCATTTTTCATTGTTTATGGCCGCCAACCTCTGCCTCCTCTACCCTTATCTACACAGTCGGGGGTACCCGCCGTGGATGACTTAACACAGTTTTTTTCCTCTATCTGGCGTGAAACACGACATTCTCTTGTTCTAGCCTCTACCCGTATGAAGAACAGCGCTAATAAAAGAAGGAGAATCGCTCCTGTTTTCTTTCCTGGAGATAAAGTTTGGCTTTCAGCCAAGTACATTCGTTTCAAGATACCCAGTTATAAATTGGGCCCTCGCTATTTAGGGCCGTACAGGATCAAGCAACAAATGAATCCGGTCTGTTACAAACTTCATCTGCCTGCCTCCTTACGTATTCCCAACTCTTTTCATGTTTCATTATTAAAACCTCTGACGACTAATCGATTCTCTTCTAAAACGTTGGAGCCACTTCCGGTCGCGGGTACCGAAGATGCCTTCTAGGTGAGAGAGATTCTGGCCTCCAAAACATCCAGAGGGAGACGATACTTTCTAGTGGATTGGGAGAATTGCGGTCCAGAAGAGAGGTCCTGGGAGCCTGAGGAGAATATCCTCGATCAGAGCCTTATTTCAAACTTCCTCGGTCCCAAAAAGAGGGGGAGACCTAAGGGGGGGGTACTGTTAGAGCGAGCGCTGCGCCTGCCCCGCGCAGCGCCCCCCTCCGTGCCTCTCCTCGGGCGAGCGCTGCGTCCCCTACCTGCAGCGCTCCCCGCTCTACCGCCATCCGGGCGTCCGCTGCTGGCCCCCCAGGCTGCGTTGTCCCCTTACCTGGTCCCCGCGCTTCCTCCTCTGACCGGCATGGCCGCTGGCTTCCTCCTTCTGCTGCAGTTCCGCCTTCCGTGCACGCACGTCCCCGGCCACTAGGGGGCGCGCGCGTCAATCTTCATAGATTTAAAGGGCCAAGGTCCTGATTATTGGTGTCTGGCCATCCAATCCCTTTTCGGCTCTTCCCATAAATTGAACCCTGCCTTCCTTCCTGTGCCGGATCTTCGGTGTTCTTCCGTGAATGACAGTCGCTGTATTGCTTGATTCCCCGTGTATGACCTCGGCTCTCCCATTGACCTTTGAACCTGTGCTGCCCGTCCCGACCTCGGCTTGTTTCTCCGCTATTGAACCCGCGCTGCCAGTCCTGACCTCGGCCTTCTCCTTCGACCACTGTTTGTCTCTACTGCACGTCACCTCAGCAGTTTGTGGAACTGTGCTGCTGTTGGGGGGTAGCGACCTGGGAGTCACCTGCCGCACAAGACCATCCCGCCTTGCGGTGGGCTCTGGTGAAAACCAGTGGCTCCTTAGACTCCGCTCCCCTGACGCGGTATCTGCCAAACAGTTCTGCAGACCCTGCGGGTCCACTTCCTCGCACGTTCAACCCGGTGCGTAACATGTGTCTTTTTGGCTACCACAATAATAAACATTGAATTCTTTATATATATTATCTGTAGAGCGGCTGATCTGTATAGATAATAGAGGGGGCCCGGGTGGTCTGTACTGGCGGTCCACCACTTTGTACATAGATCTAAATCAATCATTTTAATGTAGATCTTAATCAAGAGTTACCAACTAATAATTAGTTGTTTTAGTGATATTTAAGGTTTTTTTGGGGGGGGTTGGTTATTGTAGTTTTTTTTGGGGGAGTACTAAAATCCTTTTTTAATGCTATTACAGGAACCAGAAGATGGGACACTCCACTAATGTTCAAGCTGTCGTTGGTCCTGACCTTCGGTTCCTGAGTGTCATGGCAGGTTTTCCTGGATCCACCCACAATGCCTACATCCTGAGGAATTCCAGCCTCTATGGGCGGTTTGAATCAGAAAACTTGTCTGGTGGTTGGCTACTGGGTAAGTGTTACAAAATCGCTTAAATAGGGTTTCAATGTATGACTAGGAATGTTTTTGGTTAACCCTGTCTCAACATATGATGCTCTTTCTCTCTGATGAAATTATATACAATGTAACTATGAAGTTGAGACTAATTTAGTGTTTTATTTTTTTTAAGGGGATTCGGGTTATCCACTGCTGCCGTGGCTGATGACACCGATCCTGCGCCCTCAAGAGGGCCCACAAGAGGGCTATAATTGTGCCCATCGGAAGACGAGTCGATTCAGATGCCTGGACCATACAGGGGGGGGCCCTGCAATATGACCCAAGCAAGGTAATTAAGATCATAATGGCGTGCTGTGTTTTGCATAATTTTGCCATTATGCAGAAGGTCCCCCAATATCTCGATGTGTCACCCTCTCCAGCAGCAATGGACATTCTAGAAGAGTTATATGATGGCAACCAACGTGCTTCTGGCCAGTCTGTCCGGGCCACCTAATTTCAAATTATTTTACTTAACCTTTATTTATCGTTTCCTTTTTTTGGTGTCATCATTTACCTGTATATAATTTCATTGTGAATCAACAATTTTCTATTACTTATACATTGCTTTGCTTATGGCCAAAAATAATACAAAAAACATTTTAAAATGATTTGAGATTAATGAATTTTTATTTACAAACATTTACTTGAACAACACTAATCTTTTCACTAATCACAAAAAAGTTAGTTACCTGGTAACTTTTTTTCTAAACATCCGAAAGGGCAGCATACGCCTGAGACCTCCGGGCTCCTCCTACCAATCGGGAACACGTGACCACCAGACAGAATAAAATCTCGACTCCTGCCTCCATTCCCCAGTTGTTGTAGAGATCTGAAAGAGAAAAGAAATAGACCCACAACTCCAACATATAATCAATACAAAATCCAACTCCACGTAAGACAAAAAGGGAGGGAAGTAGGCGTATGCTGCCCTTTCGGATGTTTAGAAAAAAAGTTACCAGGTAACTAACTTAGATTTTCTCAAAACTTCCTTCGGGCAGCATACGCCTGAGAGATAGGCGAGCATTACTTCGTTGGGTGGGAAAGAATGGAAAGGGGGATACTACTGCCACAAGACTGATCCTACTGGGACAGCAGATCTATCAAGAGAGTTCAGCAAAAAAAACATCTCGCTGAGGACCAAAAAGGCTGCAATAGTTCGCCTGTTTAGCCCAAAACGTGTATAAAAAGGAAGCTTGCTCAGTACTGGTAGAAAAAAATTCTCAAAAACGGAGAAAAAAATAGCAAGGTTCCATGTACCGGTAAAGGAACTAGCTCAGAGTTAGGGACAAGCTAGACACAGCCCCAGGGCCCAAGACAGCCCAAAGGCCAGCTGGGATTAAAGGCTCCCTAGAGTTAAAGGTTCCCTAGGGTTAAGAGGTTCCCTAGGGTTAAAAAGGTTTCCAAGGGTTAAAAAGGTTCCCAAGGGTTAAAAGGTCCCTTAGGGTTAAAGGTCCCCTAGGGTTAAAGGTTCCCTAGGGTTAAAGGTTCCCTAGGGATAAAGGTTCCCCAGGGTTAAAGGTTCCCTAGGGTTAAAGGTTCCCTAGGGTTAAAAGGTTCCCTAGGGTTAAAAAGGTTCCCTAGGGTAAAAAGGTCCCTTAGGGTTAAAGGTTCCCTAGGGTTAAAGGTTCCCTAGGGTTAAAAGTTCCCCAGGGTTAAAGGTCCCCCAGGGTTAAAGGTCCCCTAGGGTTAAAGGTCCCCTAGGGTTAAAGGATCCCTAGGGTTACAGGTCCCCTAGGGTTACAGGTCCCCTAGGGCTACAGGACCCCTAGGGCTACAGGTCCCCCTAGGGTTAAAGGTCCCTCTAAGGTTAAAAGCAACCTAGGGTATAGGTAATCCCAGGAAAAAAATCCCAGACAAGAGGTGGCCTAGGGACCAAAAAGGATAATCCCTCTAACTATAAGTGTATAGGCTAGAGCAGAATACCATGCAAGGACTAAGGTCTCAGAAGACCCTAGAATAGACCTACCAAACTGACTCCCTCAACTGAGTTATACAAAAAAAAATCTGCCACCTGATGTAACCCTCCTAAAAAACAAGCTGAAGGAGGCTCTGGTCCTCAATTAACCCAGAAGGATTCCATCCGATCTCCATGAGGGTCAGTTGTTCTCTCAAGCAAGGCACCTAACCCTGCAACTGCTCCCTGGATGCCAAAAATTAGGGCAGCCCACCGTTCTGGGCACGTGTACCCTCACTGCACGGATGGGTTAAAAGCGGAAGACGAATTCCTATGTGTGTGCAAGCATACAATGGTGATTTATGCATCATTTATTTTATCTATTATTATTTAGCGATGGAACTCCGTTCGCCACTCATACCGGGTGCCGAAGGATTTATTCCGGACCTGCACATCATAGTACTTAAAGCTGATATTACCTCACCCGGAAGAGAGCAATGTCAATCACACTATTACCCTCTGGGCTATTGACATTGGAGGTGCCGACCCTGCACCCGGAATCACTATTTCCTAAATGGCCGAAATCCTCTGGGAAAGGAGAAGAGTCTGAAGAAGTTGTTGATTTCTTGACCATAAATCATAATCCAGAGGGAATTAGACTAATCTCCCAAAAGGGTTAACATCCCACCGAGCTGAACACAGCTCTACACATGAAACTGAAGCTCAAAGGCATTTTTGTCCCTGGAGTGTACACCAAAAAAAGATAGCAGAATGCTCAGATCAGCCGCAACCGACCCCTCTCAGTGTCTGATAAGTACGAGGTCTGTGTATTCTCAGACTGAAACCAGCATAAAAGGGAACAATGAGCACCACATCCAGCTCTGTCTTTACTGCTAAGACAACCTAGGGGTTGTTAGGATCGGACACAAGACAGAGCCCCATGCTCATTAGAGCTCATAAGGTCTTGAAGAAAAAAACCTTGTGGAAGCAAGCTTCTTCCTAAAAAATGTCTAAAAAACCCTTCTAAATATCTGATGGAACATGGAGACAGATATTCTATAAGGAGAATAAAAACTCCCTCCAACGCCTCCACCGCCAGAAAGATTTCTACTGGTGAAGGAAACTAGGATATTAACCGCCTGGCATCCAATGCTAGCAACTTCAGAATAACTTATCTTTCCTCCAACCTACTTGTATAGGAGAAACCAAGAGACCGACTGAGGGTACAAGTAAATTCTATGTGAAACCCTCATTCATGCCCCTGGAATGGAGAGGGCAACACAAAGTATCCAGGCACCAACCCAAACATGGCCTCATAGCTCAGTGGGTTTGGGCAAATAGATTCCAGACCGAGAGGACCCCTTTAAAAATCCTTCTTTCCCCCAGATAAGGTAGAGGAGGAAGGTACCCCCCCCCCCGGATTCTTAAGCCGCGTCCCCAAATGAAAGAAGCAGCTTAAAGAAGGAGTTCTAATGATCACTCTCTTCAACAGACGGGCCAGATCAGGTGAAAAATACCTATATTTATCAGTGTATTCACAA
Organism: Gastrophryne carolinensis; assembly: GCA_027917425.1. Lineage (NCBI taxonomy): Eukaryota > Metazoa > Chordata > Amphibia > Anura > Microhylidae > Gastrophryne > Gastrophryne carolinensis. Next base: position 116,396,826 of record CM051243.1, read on the forward strand.
ATCTACCCAACAATAAAAATTCCCAAAGGAATATTGCACAAGGCTCACTCTGACCTAGAGTCCCTGGTCCAGGTTCTCAGAGAATGCTGTGAACTGAATATGATATAATCATATTTCCTTGCCCAAAATCTCATGACATTTGTCACTAACCGCCAAAACTGAAGAAAGGATATAACCATACCCCTTCCTATTGTCTCCTGTGCTCACACACCTGGTTTAAAACTGTGGCATCCAATTTGTATAGTTCTCTGTACTATATGTTATACCTTGTCTGTATTCTTCCTTTGTAAAGCGCTACGGAATTTGATGGCGCTATAAAAATATGCAATAATAAGAATACCCCTGGACAAGTCCTATTCAACAGATAGTCCTTACATTGTTGAAGCAGAAGGTAAAACTTCCCATCATAGAATGAACAGCCATAGACCTAAACCATTAAGATTCCACTTGCTAACCAGTTAAGGCAGTGAATCAAATAAGCTTACTTAGGAGATAGCAAAAAGCTAATCCTACCCTTCAAGGATTTCCAACTTAGGGCAATATCCCTGCCCAGGACCCAAATATTGACCGAGTCCTATACTGCTACAATCCGAGTAGATGAGAGCAGCCGCACCTAGGGTGTCGTGCACATAGGTTAAGAAAATACTTCCGGCATAAAAAAGGAAATGAACGAGAAGAGTCAGATGCCAAATCAGGATAAAGCCCAACCTAATTACACTTTGGACCTGAATCCTTTATCCCAAGGTTTGAAACAACCTAAGAAAGGAAAGGTAAATGTCCCAGAGGGAATAGTACCTTCCTAAGTTTAAAGCAATTAAACCGGTCTCTTCAACCCCCCCCCCCCCCCCCGAGACCAGATAATAGATGGGATCAGAACAGGATTTAAAAGTCTGTAAGACCAACCTGGTTATCCGAACTCCCTGCAACCTTGAGATCCTAAGGTGAGGAGGACATTAGGTCTAATCCGACCTACAAAGATAGTAATAACATTATCTAACACCCTTCTGGCAGAGGGGTTACAACCAGTAATGAACAAGGCGCAGTAAATCCTTGGGACCATTTCTACTCTTCTTATATGAAATAGGTCTGGAAGAATCGGATTTAGGTATACTTTAACTGAGCTTTAGTCTGTGGTCAAAGACTAAGATACATAAGCAAAACAAGGGCGATACCTATATCAAAATTTGATTAAACATGTCCATAGACACTATTAATAAATACAAGTGACTTACCGGACAAAACTGGGGCCCCTCCAACCAGAATCGGCAGCCGACGGAATACCTGGTTCACATGAGACATATTTGTGAAAGGAAACTTCAGCAGGATCGATATAAATGTCATCCTTATGGTCTGCCAGGCTTCTGGTTATGAGGCACCAATGGATTTGCTTCCTGAGCCTGTCACAATAGGGTAGGAGCTAAATCCCATATTGAAATATTAACCCTTCATAACAAAAATAGAAGGGGAGGCCATAATATATATATCTCCAAAACACTGTGCTATTAAAGAAGAAACACACGTGTTTGAAAGAAAGGCAGGAAATTCCACAGGTGCTGGGATGTGAGATCAGCAGTCTGGGAGGAAGAGACCTGAAATCTTTTAAAAACCTGGAGCAACAGCTCAAAAAAATTCAATTTCTATAATGGCTGCCTGTGCATCTGCCAGCGTCCTGGCAGGTTGAAGCTTAATGAGAGACAACTAGCAACATGTGTTTCTCCTCATCGGGAGAGCTCTGGGAGGGGTGCTTTCCATTAGTTCAGCACACCTGCCCCATAATGCTGATAGCAATGAAAACAGGCACACAGACTCTCCCTTCCTGGGCAGTGAGTGCAGAGGAGTGCATTAAATCTACAAAAACATTGTCTCAAGAAGAAAATGGTAAAAAAATGTCAAGTTTGGGCTCCGGTTACCCTGGTCTCTTCCTATAATTCATCCTCAGCAAGAGGGCAACATATCACTTACCCCCCTTTGATATAATCAAAGAATGGGATCTGGCCAATGACCCCATAGGGTATCCCGGGCCCCAGGCAGAAGGCAGAAGGATCGCCTTCGGGACCGAGAAATGGACCCCCTGCTCAGGCCCATAGTACCGGAATATACTTACCTGAACCATCGGTCCAGGAGCTAGTGGTCACGTTCCTCTTCCTGGAGGAACACGGAAACAACTGGGGAATGGGAGGAGGAGTCAAGATTTTATTCTGTCTGGTGGTCATGTGTTCGATTGGTAGGAGGAGCCCGGAGGTCTTAGGCGTATGCTGCCTGAAGGATGTTTTGAGAAAAACACAGAAAAGAAACCTTAAGTAAAATTAATTTAAAATAGGTAGGGAAATTAGGTGGGAAAGGGCACTCACAGCCTACGAGGACATCCAATAGGCAAAGGAAGGATCCATTGGGGCAGACTCCAGCCCCCTCAAAATCTGCCACATCCAGGATGGCCAAGGATACTTCCTCCAGGCAGAATGCTCCCTGTCCCCCAACATCCAGAACCACAGGGAGCACTAGAATTAAGGGCAAGGGAAGAGTAGGTCAAGAATCCATAGCCCCCCAACAACACCCTCTCCTGCTCGCGGCCTATTTGAGCATTACAATGTTGAGAGCCCTGAGTCACCGGGCAGCTCAATAGCTGCAACTTCTTTTGCCAGCCAGCCTATGCCACCCACCCAGGATGAGGAAGGACATCATTAGGCCTAAACCTGCTGCATGGGAGCTTAAGTGGCCGCTTTACTGAGCCCCAAACTATGGCTTTGGCAAGTGGGGTTTCTGACCACTATCACGAGCTATATGGTGGCAATTCTAAAGCTACCAGGATTTCCATAGTAAGGATGTTGTTGTGCTTGTAGGATGCCCAACAACTGGGCATGGGTGGCATTCATCATCTGCCACTGTTCCAGCATAGCCTCCCTCTGCCTGTTGCTAGTCCTAATTTCATCCAGCATGGAGTTTAAACTGGTATTGATGTTACTTAATTGTGCAGCCATCTCTTCATTTAATCTTTGGGTAGTTTCCCTGAAGTAGCGGCTGTCATTTCTCCATGCTGACTCCAGCAGCTGCACACGCCTTACCTAGGTTACATGGCAACGTGGCTGAGGGCGTCCTCCTCTTCTCCGGGTTAGGTTGCGTGCAGCTGATGGAGGTCCAGGCCTAGCAACAGTAGCAGATGGTGTTGCCAGAGCTAGCACATGGGACAGTTGGTTGTGTCTTGTGCTGGTGGGCATGCTGGTGTTGTTGTGGGTCTGCCAGCAGAGGGCGTGATTGACTCTGCTGCAGAGGATTTGTGGTCGGCTGCTGGTGGTGCAGTGGCAGATGCTGATGCTGGGTTTGCATTTGGGGGGGGGGGGGCACCAAAATGTTCTCCTCCTCCTCCAGATGGTCGATAGCTTCCATTATGGGTGGTGTCTGTAGGGACAAGAAAAAAATGTTTGAGATATGTTGTGGCAAGTAGTCATCTTGCTTCACATGCATCACCAGTTAGTGCACAGTACACTTACCAGATCTAGCTGTTCCTGTATAGGAGATGTTGCTAACGGCTGGCGGGACGTACTGGCAGTGGCCAAAGAAGTGGAGGGTTGCACACTAGGTTGAGTAGTTTGGTGTGCTGGAATGTAAAAGTAAAGTCAAGTTAACACATACCTTGTGTACCCAGAGGAGTAGCTAGGCTTTCTGGCACCCCGGGCAAAGATTCAAAATGGTGTCCCCCACCTGTTCTCATGACCCCCTTTGGCGCCCCCCTGACCTGCTGCACCCGGGGCACGTGCTCCCCCTGCTCCCCCCTAGCTATGCCCCTGAGTGTACCTAAGCTTTTAATCTAAATTTTTTAAACACAAAGCCAAAGAACCATTCCTTTAAATACAAACCTGCTGGAATGACATTACTGTCAGTGTCCATGGCCCCGGCCAATCCCTCAAGTGAAGACGGGTGTATGAGGCCCAGAACCAGCTCCTCTGATGCGGTGAACTGCAGTTTTGAGGGGTAGCCACCTCCTGTTTGCAACCTTTAAAACAAAGAAAAAACATTACGTATAAGGTCATGCACAACAAAAACCAGCCCAACCCAAGCACCCATCTGTACCCATGCTGCCTGCGCTTATTTCGCTTTTGGCGAACTGCATACTTGAGGTCTGAGAATTTGCGTTGCATTTGCTCCACATCTTTTCTTTCCATCCCAGCACAATTCACCTGTCTGGTGATGTCCTCCCAACGAATAGCGAGACCTTTCACTCATAAAGGATTGTGCTGGACTTGCTTTTTTTGTTGGACCTAGTTGCAGGCCTGCCTTGACGTTCATGGGGTTTGGGGGTCTGGCGGCTACCTCTCTTGCCAGGCATATCGATATCTGTAAAGACACTCAGCTGTGTGTACAGGTACCCTTTAAATAGTTATGACTGTGTATGACGTTGATGTCGTGCGTACGGGCATGCGCATCCCAGAAACCGCTGGAGTGCAACACATCTCTTATACCAGCGATTAAACATGGCCCCACGCTCTTTACCCGTGACCAACAGGAGACAATTATGCTAGTAAGTGTTTGTGCATGCATTTATTTGAACGCAAAATGCATACATATGCGATTAGGCAGCGCAGAGAAAAAAATGGGGACCAAATTTGATTTTAAACGCCGTGGCAGTTAGTGCGCACATGTGTGCAACCCTAAAATGTCATCTAGAAGGATAGCTAAAGCCTTGAAATGTTAGGGGGGATGATAATTATGAAGCTGCTATCATTAACATTGTGATTTTTATTATGTTTTTATTAATGATATCTCTGTTTTTCTTTCACATTTTAGATGGTGATGACCAATCGGTATGACTATCTGGCGAGCAGCTTTGAAAAGAAGACCGTGGCACTGCAAATAGTGGCCAAAATAAAGGAGGATGCTGACACCACCTTCACTTATTACCCAGATAATTCAGCACTGGTCGGACCTTAAACGCAGGAAGAGGCCCGGGTGAGGAGATTCTTCTGTAAACATTTCCCAAGTAAGTACATTACTATTACATGTTAGAAATACAATGCCCTTAGGCAGGCCTGTGTTTATGAATGCTATTCTCTTCTAGTCAGGGAATGGGAGTACAGAATTAGACTAGCCCGGAGGCGAGCAGTCTAGCAAGTGCTAGAGAGATCTGGGCTTAGTGAGGTTGGTGGCAGTCCAGTGCCAAGGTCTTCCCCCTGCAAGTGCCGAGGACCAGCCACTGGACCTATCAGCAGAGGAGGGGCATCAGCTGCTCGCCAGACAACCAGGACAGATGCCGGACCAGCACCACTCCGGTATGATTATCACACAGAAGCACACACAGGCACATGCACTGTAAACACACTCATTTCTTGCTTATATACTTTTAGATGCTGATGTGGCGGGTGAAGAGGCCACAAGGCCAAGAAACTGAAGGGCATGGAGAAGGTGGGTGATGTCACACACACATTCCAATTAAAATCTCTTCATTACCAAATATGACATTCTAAAGAACCATGTTTTGCTTTCTCAACAGACTCAGACCAGGAGGAGTGGCAGGCCCCAGAGAGGAGGCTGGTCCCCCAGGATCATGTCGTCCTCCAGCCTAGTAAATTTGTAGTCTACTTAGTTGATTTACATTAACATTCCTTCATCAACAGGTATTCCCAATCCCTAGCCTCCAAACTTATGCCCTTATTCATCAAGCGATAGCGCCAGGTAGTGTCTGACGAGCGCCAGGTAGCGGCAGCTAACGGCGACTACCGACTCAAGTACGCCCGCGGCGGTCACAATGACGCATTTATCAAGCAAAATGAGGCTAGCGCCGGCGAGAGCGACGGCTAGCGCGGCATTCATCATGAAGCCGGCTGGACCGAACAGCGCCGCTGCAAATTCCCTCACAGCGCCAGGTATGAGCTGTCGCTCCCTGGCGATGTCCAATGCATTTCAATGGAGCAATCTATAATAATTCATGATTAATTGGTAATAATTTTTTTTTAAATTTTTTTAATGTCAAAAAATCGGAGAACACTTCTGCAATGTTCGGATTTATTTTTAAGTCAAAAAAAAAAAAAAAAAAAATATGTGCAGAATTGATCTAACAGGTCTGAGATTAATGTATTCATATAACAAAATGATTCTAAAAACATGTATAATGTTACATTCAAAAAATATGGTTGTTTAGGGGTTAAAAACTAGTTAATACAGATCGGCGCCAGCGCTCTGGGGTTTAAACAAGGAATGGACAGCGACAGCACATTCGGAGCGTGATTTTTTGATGAATATGAAGCTAGCCGTTCGCTCTGGCCATTCGTTGTCAGGCGCTCACATACAACGCTGGACCTGTGAAACAGCGACCCCCCAGCCAGTATTCAACATTACCGCACACCGACTGAGTCGCTGTCATCAAGCTAACGCCGGCCAAGCACAGCGAATACTGGCTGGCGCTGAAAAAATCACGCTACAGTCGCTCATCTGTCGCTACCTGGCGCTATTGATGAATCGGCCTCTTAGCTTTATTTATGGCCCAATCCCTAGCCTCCATACTTATCTTAATTTATGGCCCAATCCCTAGCCTCCATACTTAGCTTAATTTATGGCCCAATCCCTAGCCTCCAAACTTAGCTTAATTTATGGCCCAATCCCTAGCCTCCAAACTTATCTTAATTTATGGCCCAATCTCTAGCTTCCAAACTCAGCTTAATTTATGGCCCAATCCCTAGCCTCCAAACTTAGCTTAATTTATGGCCCAATCCCTAGCCTCCAAACTTAGCTTAATTTATGGCCCAATCCCTAGCCTCCAAATTTAGCTTAATTTATGGCCCAATCCCTAGCCTAGAAAATTATTAATATTTCATTCAACAAGTATTCAAAATGCATTTACCAAAAATGTATTCTTGATTTCTTTTCACAGCAACACCACAGCAGAGAATGCAAGTTTTGTCGGAAACTGTGCATAGGCTGGTGGGTGATATCCAGGAGCTGGCAGCTTCACTAGGGGCCAGCAAGGAATAGAATCCTGGGGCCTGCCACATTTTTGTACATATTTATAATGTTTTTTATCTTAACATTAACATTAACATTTTAACCTTTTTAACAAAATAAAATAAATCAGAAGTGTTTAAAACATTTTATCCAAACAAATAAAAAAAAATACGTTTTCAAAAAAAATTTGGAAAATAAAAATTCAAAAAGAAAATCTTTTAAAATACATTTTTCAAAAGTTAACCAGATTTCGTCTTTAATTTCTCAAAACAACTAAAAAAATCATGCTTGCACACATCCACTAAAGAACATAAACCAGAAGACATCTAGAAGGAAAAGAAAAATATCTACAGAATCCAGAACATTAAGGTAAGCATGACAATTTGTGGATAGAAAACACCAAAGAGTGCCAGGGGAGTTCAGGTAAGCATGAATAGAGTGGGGCTAAGATGTGCTTGCACACATCCACTAAAGAACATAAACCAGAAGACATCTAGAAGGAAAAGAAAAATATCTACAGAATCCAGAACATTAAGGTAAGCATGACAATTTGTGGATAGAAAACACCAAAGAGTGCCAGGGGAGTTCAGGTAAGCATGAATAGAGTGGGACTAAAAAAAAAACAACCGCTAGTGAGTTCAGGTAACCATGAATAGAGTGGGACTAAGAAAAAAACAACAACCGCTAGTGAGTTCAGGTAAGCATGAATAGAGTGGGACTAAGAAAAAAACAACAACCGCTAGTGAGTTCAGGTAAGCATGAATAGAGTGGGACTAAGAAAAAAACAACCGCTAGTGAGTTCAGGTAAGCATGGGAGCAGTGAGTGAGAGAATAGTTGACACGTTGACAATATCTGATCTAATCTTAGACAAGGATTATTTGTGGGATAGTAACAGGGTGTGTATAACAAAAGCCCTCGCTCAACAAAAATCTGCTTTCAATGGCCATGCTGTCAAATCTGTCTGTAAATTGTCTTGCCAAAAATACAGGGCCCATGTGAAAGTAGTTCTGATCATAGTCACAGTTGCCATGGCATGTTCAAGGATAGGCTAATAATGTTGGCATACCACAACCCTCTTGGTCAGTCTGGAGTTTGCTAATTAGTCAGTACATTAGCAAAAGCAGGTAAAAGTCATACGCCAGACTGAAACCCCAAGGTATAACCAATCCATTTGCGCCAATGTCTCAAGATTCTTTGGCTCTTCCAAGAATGAAAATAATATTAACAGTTATTAGCTGTTATCAGGAAAAAAATAAAATAAAAAAATAATTTCCCCTACTCCAACACCCTTGGTTGAACTTGGACATATGTATTTTTTCAACCATATAAACTATATAATAAATATACCTGTCATGGTTGTGGTGCCATCCTGATGTTGCTACCACTGCAGCATGTCCAACTGAATATTCACTAGGGGTTCCTGCAGAAGTTTGGCCTAATGAGGCAAAGACTAACACTGCTCTCAGCTGTAGAATGTTGATAGAGAGTCTACATTTCCAGAACAACCATTTCCCATGGACTTTTTTAGGGGCCTCAAAGTGAGACAACTTAAACCAGTTTGTGGGCCTCTCCAGGGCAAAAATAGATAGAGAAGATCGGTTCCATTTCGTTATAATGGCCATTATAACGCCCTCACCTGTCACCCGCCCTGCGCCGATCACCACCGGCATCTGTCAGTGACAGCGGCGCGGGACAGACAGCGGCGAGGGACGTCGGATCGGAGGTGAGTACAGTGTAAAAAAAAGAAAAATAAAGTTTTTTTTTTCTCTGTGTCTGTGTGATTTTTTACTATTAACCCCTTGTGAACTGGTAAGGGGTCCATGACCCCTATACCAGTTCACAAGGCTGGGGAGATGGCAAGCCACCTGCGCTAGCGGGTGGCTTGCCATTAACCCCTGGCACCCCCATTACCTGCCTCCCCAAAGGCCAGGGGGGGCAGAAGAGCCCGGGCCCACATGGGCTATGTGGGCTCGTAGGCTGCAGGGTGGGGGGCCACAAAAGCTGGCCCCCCCACTCTGTGCCTACAAGCCCCCATAGCTGGTCCCGGGCTGGTTACTGTGGGTAAGGGGGACCCCACGTCAATTTTTTTTTTATTTTTAAGGGTTTTTAACCCTTAAAAATCAAAAAAAAAATGGGGTCCCCCCCCCCTGGGAGGGGGGACCCTATGTCATTTTTTTTTTTTGATTAACCCTTTGTGTTCTGTCATCCAGCAGCTATAAAAGGCTTCTAGCAAGTGAGCAGAAGCCAGTGATCGCCGAGGGACAGAGGGCTCCAGGATGGATGGGAGGTGAGTACAGTGTAAAAAAAAAAAAAAAAAAAAATAATAAAATATTTTTTCTATGCTTGTGTCTGTGTGATTATTTACATTTAACCCCTTGTGAACTGGTAAGGGGTCCATGACCCCTATACCAGTTCACAAGGCTGGGGGGATGGCAAGCCACCTGCGCTAGCGGGTGGCTTGCCATTAACCCCCGGCACCCCCATTACCTGCCTCCCCAAAGGCCAGGGGGGGCAGAAGAGCCCGGGCCCACATGGGCTATGTGGGCTCGTAGGCTGCAGGGTGGGGGGGCCACAAAAGCTGGCCCCCCCACTCTGTGCCTACAAGCCCCCATAGCTGGTCCCGGGCTGGTTACTTTGGGTAAGGGGGACCCCACGTCAATTTTTTTTTTTATTTTTAAGGGTTTTTAACCCTTAAAAATCAAAAAAAAAATGGGGTCTCCCTCCCCTGGGAGGGGGGACCCTATGTCATTTTTTTTCTCGATTTAACCCTTTGTAGTGTGGATGGTAGTTGTATTTTTTTTGTGAATGTTATAAAATACTTGTTTCAGTTAGGGGGGTCTCCTGGGCAAGAATGGGGGGGCTACCGATAAATATGTGGTACCGTTCTAATCGGTAGAAATGGGGCTTTCACATGCAATATGATTTTCCTTAATAAAATAAATTTTTTATTTAAAATAAAGGAGTCAATTTTTTGTAAAACATTTTTTATTTATTTATTTATTATTTTTACTTAATAATATTGTAAAAAAAAAAAAAAATTTACAAACAAGACATTTCATGTTAAAGCCTAAACTCTGCTGCAAAAAAATATATATATAATTTTCCTGAAAGTTCCAGCAAAAATGGCGCAAAACATGACGCAAAATGGGGAAAAATGGCCTGTCAACAGAGGGTGACAAAATCTCAAGTAGGCTGGCAATTAAAAGGGTTAATAGTACCTATGCATGTTGGGTATTGTTCTGTTCGGGGGACCTTGCGCTTTCAGACTTAGCTTGTTTTTTCTGGTTTGCATATTTATATTTTAGGAAAAGGTGTTTTTTATTCAGCTTTTTTATAAATTTTTTAAGGAAACCCTGCGCAAACAAAGAATTCTTTGAGGGATTACTTCCAGAAAGATGAGCCCACTACAACAAGCTGGGTACCCTTAGAAAGCTTAACGTGTGTACTTTCAGGGAATATATGGTTTATGGGGGATATTCCAAATGTAAAGGGTTGTTTTGGTTGAAAAATCGCAAGGTGCGCACTTTGTCTGCAGAGCTGAAATTTTCAAGTAAAATTACCGTTACGCACATCCTTTACTTTGGGGTGTTTGGCAACTCTTCCCTTGACAGAACCTATGCATGTTGGGTATTGTTCTGTTCGGGGGATGTTGCGTTTCCAGATTAAACTTGTTTTTTCTTGTTTGTATATAGTTTTTTTAGGAAAATGTGGCTTTGATTCTGCTTTTTTATCCTTTTTTTAGGGAAACTCTTTGCAACCAAAGAATCCATTGAGGGATTACTTCCAGAAAACTATGGCCACATCAACAAGCCTGGTACGCCTAGAAAGCCTGAGGTGTGTACTTCCAGAGAATATATAGTTTGTTGGGGGTATTTCAAATGTAAAGGGTTGTTTTTCTGGAAAAACTGCAAGGTGCGCATATTGCGTAGCACAGTTGTATTTTATCTGAAAATCCCCTAAAGCGTTGTTTCAGTTTGGGGGAGTCTCCTGGGCAGGAAAGGGTGTCTACCTATACATATGTGGTACCGCTGTAACCGGGAGAAATTGGGATTTCACACGCAATAAGATTTCATTGACAAACTTACATTTTTTATTACAAAAAAAACTACAATATGTAAAAATTTTTTTTTTTTTTTTTTTTTGCACATATTTAACCAAAAATATTGAGAATACACCTAAAAAATGACAAACAAGACATTTCATGTTAAAGCCCAGACTCTGCTGAAAAAAACAATATATCATTTTCCTGGGAAATCCCTGGAAATCCCTTCAAAAATCACATTTGAACATGGGGAGCGCAAAATAGTGCAAAATGGTCTGGCAACAGAGTGTGACAAAAACTCCAGGTAGGCTGGCACTTAAAGGGTTAAAGGATTCCCTTGGGTTATGGTTACACTTCGGGGTTTAAATAGTTCATGGGACAGATCTTTGTATTGACCCCGAATATATCTATACATAGTTATTAGATCACCGTTCAGGTGTCTCTTTTCCAAACTAAATAGACCTAACGTTGACAATCTTTCAAGGTACTCTAATTCGAGCACTCTAAATGTATTATCTTAGTCGCCATGCTTTAAAGTGGACCAAAACACAGGATTTTGACTATCCTGGGTTTTTGTCTTTCCCCCGATCGGGGGTGCCCTGCTATGTGAAACCCCCCAGATCTCCCACATCAACTCACCTTACAGCGGTCCTACGGCGCATTCGCGCCACGCATCACACGCTTCCCTATAACAGGGAGCGCCCTGCTAGAGGGATAGCGGGGATGCGGCCGCGGCCCATGCATGTGCCGTTGGACCGGCAAGTAAGGTAAGTGTAGCGGGCGACCTGGGGGGTTTCACACAGTGGGGCATCCTGATTTTGGATGCACTGGGGGGAGGGAACAGATCCGGCTCGATTTCAGACCACTTTACACAAGCTCCAGTTCCGATATGTCTTCTTAAATATTGATGCCCAGGACTGTACACAATATTCCATGTGGGATCTGACCAGTGACTTGTACAGGGGTAAAATGATGCTCTAGTCATGGGTACCCATGCCTCTCTTGATGCACCCCATGATCCTGTTTGCCTTTGCAGCTGCTGCCTGGCATTGATCACTACAGTTACGTTTATTGTTAACTAAAACCCCTAGGTCCTTTTCCACTGCAGTTTTACCAAGTATTTCCTTATTTAGCGCATAATCATGACACAAATTTCTCCTTCCCATGTTCATGCCCTAACTTAAACTTCACTTGCCATTTTACTGCCCATACTTCCAATTTATCTAAATTTCTTAGTGGCTGTATGTGGTCCTCTTTCGCTCATATGCCACTCCAGGGCAGCAGGAAGCCAGAAACGGATGGGTTAACTCTTGCCTGAAGAGCAGGGACTGTGGTTCCTCTGGGCCTATATATGCTTCCTTGCAGTTGGGATTCGACTGCAAAGGTGTGTCTGGATTTATTTTCTTCTAAATTCATTTATTGTTTCCCTTTTAATAGGTATTACTCAAGAAGCTTCCAGGGCCCTATGGTTGCACTGATCCGGTGGACATGTCTATGCCTCCTTGATCGGATCAGCAGGTCAGGGTGAATTAAGAGTAAGCACCAAGGTCCTCGGGGCACTATGGGGTGCCTTGATTTTTTAAGCTGACCTTCAAGGAGTTCCCACCTAAAGGGACAATCAACCATAGGTTGAGTCTACGGGGGAACCATGGGGATAATATTCCTCTCTTGCCTTCCTTCCCACAATAGGTTTTCATGTGTAGTGACACTTAAAGAATTTTTAATTTTGCGACCTCTTAGGGGCAGAAATGCTCGGGGAGGGGGGCAGAGCGGGGCGGGTCTCCCTCGGCAGGAAGGAGGAAGACGCTTCCCGGCGGTGCTTGGTCGCTGTATAGCTGAGCAAGGCGCAGGTGTGTCAGCTGGGCATAGTGTTTGAGCGGGGGGCCGCCGCTTGTATGCTTTTCTGCCACTACAGCTGATGGGCCCACTGTCAGTGGTTCAGGCTCTTTGGTTCAGCGCCACTGCTGCTGCTATGGTCCTCTGCTTGTGGCCTTCCCGGAGAGGAAGCAGAATCTCTCCCGTGGACCCCTAGCCATCCCGTGGGGTCTTTGCCACCCTCCTGCTAATGCTCCTGTGGGACCAGACCTCCATACTGAGTGGTTTTCCCTGATTAACAGGTAAGTGGTTATTATGCTACTTAACTAGGTTTGTATTGTAATTCATGCTATATTCTATTCATTTGTTTTTTTCTTCTTTTGTAGATTGTGGGTAAAGGGCATATTGGTTGTGGTTCACCCCTAGGGACTCGGAGAAGTCACTTTTGACTATCAAGGTCTCTTATATACTTCTCTCTTAGGCCATCAGGGGTATTTAAACTGTTTTTCACCATGACAGGCATCTAGGGCAACTTGGTCTGGTACTTTGGCAGATGGGGTTACCACATGTCCTTTGTGCCTGCAAAGGCCCTGCAAGAGGGCACCCGATCTGTGCTGAATGCACCACGGTGGTACTTTCCAAATTTGGGAGGCAGTTTCCTATGGAACCCTTATGGTCTGGACCCTCGGATCTTACAGCTTCTTTGGCAGCTCGACCTCACTTGGACAAGCAGGGACATATTGTCCAGCTTGATATTGCGGAGAGGTTGCCACTTATATAGAGCCATTTGGAGCCTCCGGTTTCTCTGAAGGCATCAAAAAAGTGAAAATATTTAGTTTCCAGGGTTTCTTTGGATTCCGAGGAGAATATCTATGCAGCCACAGATTCTCATAAAGGGTTATCAGAAGGTGAGCTCTCATCCAGTAGGGAAGAGTGTATTTCACACTCAGAGTCTTCAGAACAGGGGGGGGTTCTCTCTTGCATTTCTCGTCTCCTGAGGTCCCCAAGAGAAAGAAGGGGGATTTGTTCAAGCCACAAAAGTTTTCTGGCAATCTCATTTCACTAAAATTATCCAAAAGCAATGGGAAAAGCCAGATAAGCTTCCCTCCATTCCTGGATATCAAATATCCTTTTTCCTCAGACCTGATTAGGTTATGGTCTTTTCCCCCTGAGCTGGATGATGCAGTTTCAGGACTCGTTGGTTACATAGTTAATACGGTTGAAACGACATATGTCCATCAAGTTCAACCAAGGGTGTTGGGGTCGGGAAGTTATTTTTTATTCTATAGGGGAAGCTATTTATTTTATTTTTTGTTTTTATTTTTTATTTTTACTGATAACAGCTAATAGTAACTGTTAATGTTATTTTCTTCTAAATAAGCATCTAATCCTTTTTTGAAGCTGTCAGCGGTTGATGCTGTAACAAGCTTCTGTGGGAGGCTATTCCATAGATTTATAGTTCTTATGGTAAACGATTGTTGCCTCCGAAGACTAAATTTCTTTTTTTCCAATCGAAGGCAGTGCCCCCTTGTCCTTAGAGAGGATTTTACATGAAACAGTGTTCCCCCCATATTTTTGTATGGTCCATTTATATATTTATACAAGTTAATCATGTCCCCCCTCAATAGCCTCCTCTCAAGACTAAACAGATTTAATTCTCGTAATTTTACCTCATAACTAAGATCTTTCACTCCCTTTATTAGTTTGGTGGCTCTCCTTTGCACCTTTTCCAGAGTCAGAGCGTCCTTTCTATGAATGGGCGCCTAGAACTAAACGGCATATTCCAGGTGAGGGCGCACCAGTGCCTTGTAAAGAGGCAAAATTACATCTCTATCCTGTGATTCCATGCCTCTTTTAATGCATGATAGTATCTTGGTGGCCTTGGAAGCAGCTGCTTGGCATTGCATGCTGTTATTTAGTCTCTGTGATCTACCAGTACCCCCAGATCCTTCTCAACAAGTGACTCTCCCAGTTTTACTCCCCCGAGGACATATGTGGCCTTCAGGTTATTAGACCCCAAGTGCATGACTTTGCATTTTTCCACATTGAACTTCATTTGCCAAGTGGATGCCCAGACACTCAATGTATCCAAGTCAGCCTGAAGCTTGTGAACATCTTCAATAGACTGAACTGTGCTACATATCTTTGTGTCATCTGCAAAAATAGAGACAGTGCTTTTAATTCCATCTTCTATGTCGTTTATAAACAAGTTAAATAATAGTGGGCCCAGCACTGAACCCTGGGGTACGCCACTTACAACCGGTAACCATTTAGAGTAGGTATCATTAACCACAACTCTCTGCACACGATCCTTCAGCCAGTTTTCAATCCAGTTACAAACTGCATTTTCTAATCCTGAAGATCTCAATTTCCCCAATAAGCGTCTATGGGGGACAATGTCAAATGCTTTTGCAAAATCCAGAAAAACTATATCCACAGCCACACCCTCTGTCCAGGCTTCTACTCACCTCCTCATAGAAGCCAATCAGTTTAGTCTGGCAGCTTCTGTCCTTAGTAAAACCGTGTTGGTTGTCACTTATAATATTATGGATAGTTACATATTCGTGTATGTTGTCCCTTAATAGTCCCTCAAGCAATTTCCCCACAATGGATGTTAAGCTAACAGGTCTGTAATTGCCCGGAGAAGACCTAGAGCCCTTTTTAAAAATGGGCACCACATTTGCCTTGCGCCAGTCCCTTGGCACTATACCAGTTGCTAGTGAGTCTTTAAAGATCAACAACAGAGGTGACGCGATAACAGAACTGAGTTCTTTGAGAACTCTTGGGTGAAGTCCATCTGGTCCTCCAGTCTTATTCACATTTAAATTATTTAGTTTTTCTTGGATGATATCCACATAGCTTGTTAATTATTATACTTGGGCTATTGCTATCAGTGGCATCTCCTGTGTTGGTGCTTGCTCTTCTCATGTGTACATAGAGCTAAAGAATCCATTTAACAGCTCCACCTTATCTGCATCCCCAGTGACCATTTCCCCATTATCATTGACTAGGGCACCTACCTGTTCTGATTTAGTTTTCTTCGAATTAATATATTTAAAAAATCTTTTAGGGTTTGTTTTGCTTTCTTTGGCCACATTTCTTTCATGTTGTGCTTTTGCCAACCTTATTTCTTTCTTACACATTTTATTTACTAGTTTATACTTCTCAAGTGTTACAGCTGAGAGTTCAGCCCTGAAATGTTTAAATGCCCTTTTTTTGTTCTATATTTCCCTTTTAACCGCAGGTGTCAGCCATGAGGGGTTTAATTTTAGCTGCTTATATCTGTTACCTGTAGGAATACATTTTGCAATGTTGCTACTCACAATTGATTTAAAGCACTCCCATTTGGCATCTGTATCCTTATTCCTAAACAGATGCTCCCAGTCAATGTCCTTGAGTGCAGCTCTGAGCCTGGGGAAGTTGGCCTTTCTAAAATTTAATGTTTTTGCCTTCTTACAGTTTATGTTAAATACAATTATACTGTGGTTACCAAGATTTTCACGGACTGTTACTGCCCCCATCAGGTCATCATTATTTGATATTACAAGATCTAGAATAGCATCACCCCTAGTAGGTGCCTCCACGAAATGATTCATATAATTATCTTGTAGCAAGCTGAGGAATGCTCTCCCCCTATGTAGGGGAAGCCGAACCGTGTCTCCAGTCGATTCCTGGTTAGTTGAAGTCCCCCATCACCACCACTATACCAGCCTGTGACGCCTGCTCTATCTGTTTATGCAGTTGACCCTCTACTTCCTCAGTTATATTTGGGGGCCTATAGATTACACCAAACTGTATTTTAGCATTGTTTACATCGCCCCCTACTTCTACCCACAAGGATTCTACACCCTCACAATCTTCTGCTAGTATCCCCTCATTAATATATG
The DNA here is from genome assembly GCA_027917425.1 of Gastrophryne carolinensis. Taxonomy (NCBI): domain Eukaryota; kingdom Metazoa; phylum Chordata; class Amphibia; order Anura; family Microhylidae; genus Gastrophryne; species Gastrophryne carolinensis. The sequence continues at coordinate 116,413,504 of CM051243.1, forward strand.
CTTTGAGTTCTTGCTTTACATAAAGACACATGCCACCCCCTCTCCTTTTTGCTCTGTCTTTCCGAAAAAGAGCAAAACCTTGTATTGACAGTCCAGTCATGTGTGGAATCCAGCCATGTCTCAGCCACACCAACAACATCAATATTCTCTGCCAGCACCAGAGCCTCAAACTCCCCCACTTTACTTGCCAGACTTCTGGCATTTGTGAACATACACTTTATGTTCCTATCTAGTTTGACACATTGGGGTATAGTATTAGTTCCTGCAGTAATGCATCCATCTAATTTTTTACTGCTGGTTTGCAACACATGGATCTCCTTATCCATCAAAGCAGTCCTCCCCCCTTCTAATTCTCCACCCACCATTATGTACTGTCCCCTAAATAACCTGTCTTCACTTTTGTTTTCACTCTTGCCCTCCCCCCTCATCTCTAGTTTAAATAACTCTCCACCACCTCTAGTATCCTCTTACCCAGCGCAGCAGCCCCCCTTCCATTCAGGTGCAAATTATCTGTGGAATACAGTTTGTACCCCAATGAAAAGTCAGCCCAGTGCTCTAGGAACCCAAATCCCTCTGCCCTGCACCAGGACTTGAGCCATGCGTTTAACTCTCTAAGCTCCCACTGTCTTTCATGTGTAGCGCATGGCACTGGCAGTATTCCAGAGAATACAACCTTGGAGGTCCTTCCCTTCAACTTGGTGCCTAATTCCTTAAATGCATTTTTAAGGATCCTCCATTTTCCATTAATTCTGTCATTGGTCCCCACATGGACCACGACAGCTGGGTCATCCCCAGTCCCTCCCAGTAATTTGTTCACCCTTTCCACCACATGCCGAACCCTGGCACCAGGGAGACAGCAAACCATTCGGTTGAGGCGGTCTTGGTGACAAATTATTCTATCAGTCCGCCTGATAATAGAATCCCCTATGACCACTAACTGTCTAGTCCTACCTGCAGTCCCAACCACCCGCTCACTAGCTGGGCTGTTCTCCCGGCTGTTAGGGAGAACAGTATCCGCTAGGGCTGCCATTTCTGAGACTGACACTCTTGCATCATTACCCAACTTGGCAATTTTGCTAGGGTGCGCAGACACAGGAATGGCCTTCCTTTTCTGTGCACCCTTTCTACTCCCTCTATCTACATTTACCCAACTACTTATCTGCTCCTCCTGACCCATTTCTTCACCCTCTGTTACTACCCCATTTACTACCTGCTCATTGAGCAGAAAACTCTTTTCCATATTGTCAATCCTCCTCAGTCTTGCATTTTGCTCCTCCAGATCGCTAACCCGAGCTTCCAGGTTTGCAATTTGCTCACATTAACCCAGCGGTATTCACCCGGGAACTGCTGCTCCTGAAGTGTATACATATGACAAACTGTGCACTGAAGTAGACCTCCAATATTGCTAGCCATTATCCTAGTTACAATACAGCAGTAAAAACAATTTTAGTGCTCACAGTTGCAGCAACTTTGGCTTTTACCTTCTTATTTTAGCACATAGGTAATAAGAACACTTGGAAGTCCCCCAATCTAAAGTCCCTTAATGAAAAGTCCCCTCACTTACAATACAACCTCATTTGAAAATACAACCGGAACTCGCAAAAGCTCCTGAACTCGCTTTAAGCAATCTTAATTATAATAAAGCAATACTTCCCTTCACCAGTGTCAGGGTCTGTCTGGCAAACCAGTGTCAGGCTCTGTCTGGTAATACTTTTATTTCTACTTTGGATATTGCCTCCCTAAAGATCCAGTGGATAAGCACATGGATCAGTTTTACGGCCAGCCTGTGCTGTACCCATAGCAGCCTTGGCAGGCAGAAGGTTGTTAAAACAGCTGGATTCTCAGATTCACTCGGGGCATTCATGTAGGGTATGCTCCCAGTTAATTAGGACCAGTATGGACATAAATAGGTGCGTCATCTCTTCTATAGATGATATGGTCAGGTTAAACGTTAGAGGTTTAGCTCTGCTAGAAGGCGCTCATTATGGCTTAAGCAATGGTCGGCAGATGCAACTTTTAAGAGGACCCTGATGGAACTCCACTTCCTGGAGTCTGTTCGGGGAGCATTTAGATGATATAGTAAAGAAGTTTACTGGGGAAAGATCTACTAGACTCCCACAAAGAAGGTGGCCTAACCCCTTTTTTCCCCAGATCTTCCAATCCAATTCCAATCCTCAGCCCTTTTGCGGGGTTAGAGGTTCCTTCTCCTCAGGACATCAAACAGAATTTTTGAATATGCCAGAGCCCCAAAATAGGTCAAGATCCTTTTGGCGAAACAAGACAAAACCACCTTCCAAGCCCCCTAAGACATGAGGGGACGGATGGGGGGATGGTTTCTGCATTTTGCTCCCATTTGGAGGCTCCTTGTAACAGATGTTTGGATACAGGAGATTATTTCAACAATATCGTATTGGGAGCTATAACTCCTCGGAGGTTCTTTTGGTCAGGGGTATCCTGAAATCTAGAGAAAGTGGAAGCATTGAGATCCACTGTAGCCCACCTGTTGCAGATTGGTTTAGTCTGTCACGTTCCCCTTTTAGAGAGGTCATGGTTTTTATTCCAGTTTGTTGATAATTCCCAAAAAGGGCGGTTCTGTGTGCCCAATATTAGATCTCAAGGGCCTCAACAATTTTTTACATCTGAGGAAATTTCACATAGAATCTTTAAAGTCCACAGTGATGTTGCTTCAGCCAGGAGAATTTATGACCACAGCGGATATAAAAGATTTGTGACTACATATCACTATCTTCCCGGGTCATCAAAAATATTTGCACTTTGCAGTAGACGGCCTACAACTTCAGTTCATGGCTCTGCTCTTCGGCCTGTCTTCAGGCCCAAGGGTGCTGGGGACTCCCAGATGTAGATCTCGCCGCAATCAGAAGGTTCCGAGATTTGTGTCTCGGTCCAGAGACCCTCTAGCAATAGTAACAGACGCACTGACCCTTCCTTGGTCAGCATTAAGGCTTCTCTATGTGCTCTTCCTTCCCACTCCTGGGTCGAGTACTAAAGAACTCAGCCCGCAATGAAATCCCAAACATTCTGGTGGCTCCTCGTTGGCCAAGGAGAAGCTGGTTTTCAGACATGGTAAGGACGTCAGAAGGTGACCATTGGAGATTGCCTGATGGTCCAGACCTCCTCACACAGGGACCCCTATGGCACCCCAATTTAAGTGTTCTGGCTTTGATACCTGGCTATTGAAACCTCTATCCTGGCAGAGAGAGGTTTATCTGCCAGAGTTATCCAAGACCATGATTCAGGCCCGAAGAGTCTGACGAGGGTGTTCAAATGATCTCTAAAAAAGAAACATCTGCTTTATCTATTTTTTTTCAGAAACCCATTACTAAAAAAATCTAGACTTTTTTGTAGGGCGTCACCCAATGTGCGTCTTCCCCGTAAGCCTATTTTGCCTGTCTAGGACCTGTAATTCGTTTTAGCAGCTCGTCAGGGTCCTCCCTTTGAACCACTGTCAGGCTGTTTGCCTGACCAGAGAGAGACTGACACTGGTGAAGGGATAATTATATGAATCAGTTCATGGAGGCACCTATTAGGGGTGATGCTCTTTTAGATCTGGAAATATCAAATAATGATGACATGATCGGGCCAGTAGCAGTCCGTGAAAATCTTGGCAACAGTGACCACAATATAGTTGTATTTAAAATAAACTGTATGAAAGATTTTCTGTCTGGGAGGGCAAAAACACAGAATTTTAGGAAGGCCAACTTCCCCAGGATCAGAGCTGCACTCCAGGACATAGCCTCTGAGCTTTTCAGGAATAAAGAACCAGATGCCAAATGGGAGTGCTTTAAATCAATTGTGAGTACCGACGCTGCAAAATGTATTCCTTTGGGTAACAAATATAAGCAGCTAAAAGTAAACCCCTCATGGCTGACACCTGCGGTTAATAGGACAATAAGCAAAAAGAAAAGGGCATTTAAACATTACAAGGCTGAGCGCTCAGCTGTAAATCTTGAAAAGTATAATGTAATGATTGGTGCAACTTTCAACCCTGGGCAGGCTGCCTAACAAACATAGAGGGCATACGCCCAGGACATACAGCAAAGGGATTGGTCCCTTTAAATCAGCCTCCGGCGCCGCGCTGTGTGCAGGGCATATGAGGAATGTGCACGCATGCAAGCACTTGTACAGCAGGGGGTCGCACAAAGGAGGAGGTGGCCGCCGCGCCGAGCATCGACAGCCAGGAAGTGTCCCGGCCCGGCACCTGGAGATGCCGCGGGACTGGGACCCAGGTGAGTCTGATGTGACAACCGTGACAGGGTGAAGAGAAGGAATGAAAGATCTTAGTTATGAGGAAAGGTTACAAGAATTAAATCCGTTTAGTCTTGAGAAGAGACGACTGGGGGGGGGGGGGGGGGAAGACATGATTAACTGATTAACTTGTATAAATATATAAATGGGTAATACAAAAAATATGGGGAAACACTATTTCAGGTGGAATCCTCTTTAAAGACAAAAGGCCACTCCCTTCGACTGGAAAAAGAAATTCAGGCTCTGGAGGTGACAATCATTCTTTACCAAGTCTACAAGTCATTGGACAGACAGTAAGAAGGGCATACATCTCTAATGGGATGAATCCTCCTTTTCGGGTTGCGGCACACTCTACATGGGCTATTGGAGCTTCCTGGGCTTTTCAGCACCAGGCTTTAGTAGAGCAGGTTTGCAAGGCTGCTACTTGGTCGCACTGCTTTTGGACGTCCCATCTGTTTATGAGTTCCTGGCACCCTGGATTGGAATAAAATTCTGTGATTCTTACCTGTAGAATTGTTTCTCTCTTTTCCACTGCTAGACAACTAGTTTGTATAGGAAAATAAACCGTGAAGGGAAGAGAGGATGTTATCTCAGCTCTTCTTGTCTCTAGCAAAGATGTAGGGCTTCTTAGGATGCCTTATCCTCCCAGGCGGCTGTGTCTACTGCTTTTTAGTTACTAGATTGCAGAGAGCAGCCGGGAGTATATATAGGCCGGAAGGAACCACACCTTTTGTCTTGCAGGCCCAGCTCTTCAGACGAGAGTTAACCCATCTATTTATGACTTCCTGCCGCCCTGGAATGGAAAAAGAGAGAAAACAATTCTACAGGTGAGAATCACAGAAATGTTATTTTTGTGTTAATTACTTTACATCATCTGCAAACAATGAGACTTTATTGTTTAATCTGTACCCTATGCTGTACCCTAGCGCCACGTATTGCCATTTGAGCGTCTATGTAGCAGTGCTTACAGCGTCCGCTGGTGAACGTTGCAAGTGGGGTGTCCAACACTATAACCTAGCATAGCGGCCAGACAAGTGACGCTGTAGTATTCAGTTTTCCATTGATAAATGTGATTTTTTGAGGGTGCTGTAGAAGCGCTCTCCCTCAATCAATGCAGTGTCTGAGCATTCCAATAAGTTTTCATAACCAATCTGCAGCAGCATTCTTTTCCACCCACATTACCCAAACAGCTTAGACTTATATATGGCACTAACTTGTGCCTGCGTTTAGCCCAAAAACTGGTCTCATGTCATTAACATGTATATTGTGTCAAATTTGTTTTGCCTAAAACATAGATACATGTGTGGAGAGGGGCGTAGCTAGGCGGGAGCATGGGGCAATTGCCCCTGGTACACCAGGTCAGGGAGGCGCCAGGGAGGGCATGAGAAAAGGTGGGGGCGCCATTTGGAATCTTTGCCCCAGGTGCCTTAACCCTTCTAGCGCCAGCTACGTAAAATTCACGTAGCTGCCTCTCCTGTCGTTAAACGCCAGCTATGTAAATTTTACATACCTGGCTTTCCCCCCTGCTAGCTTGCAAAAAAAAAAAGCCACTCACCTAACCCCTCTATCGAACCGTCCGGGTCTCCTCTTCATCAGGGGGGCTTCGACCCCCCACCGAGGCCCCCCCGGCTGCAGGGGAGTGCCCGGAATAGGTGCCCCCCGCTTCCGAGCTGCCAGTATTACATGTAAAAAAAAAAAATGCCATTTACTAACCTTGGTTCCCGATCGCTCCAGCCGGTGCTCCTCTTCTTGGGGGGGGGGGGGGGGGCTTCGATCACCCCCCCGGCTCTTCAGTCTTGAGGGGGGCAGCCTGCAGGCCCCATTCCCCTGCCCTCCCGACGGGCGCCGCCATCTTGCTGATTAGCCCCGCCCCTTTGGTGTCGTCCCGGCTCTCGGCATCTCAGCTGTCAGATGCCCTGCAGGAGATCCTCTGTTCTCCTGCCTCCCCCTCCTCTGGCTGCCGATCTCCGGCATCTGGCATCCTTTTTTTTTTTTAATTTTAACCCTAACCCTTAAGATTCCAAATAAAAATGCCCCCCCCCCGGCAGGGGGGACCCTACATCATTTAGCCTAACCCTAACCCTTAAAATTCCCCCCAAAAATGCCCCCCCCCCCCCCCGGGGGGACCCTATGTAATTTTTTTTTAAATTAACCCCTTATGCTCTGCTGTCCAGAAGCTATAAAAGCAGCAGCAGCAGCAGCAGGAGAGCAGAAAGCCAGAGTGATCAGCGTGGGACACAGTGCTCCAGGATGGATGGGAGATAAGTATAAAATATATATATATATATATATACACACATTTTTTTCTCCATGTGTCAGTGTGTTTTTTTTTACATTTAACCCCTTGTGAACTGGTAAGGGGTCCATGAGACCCCTATACCAGTTCACAAGGCTGGGGGCTGGCAAGTCACCTGCGCTAGCGGGTGACTTGCCATTAACCCCTGGCACACCAATTACCAGCCTCCCCAAAGCCCAGGGGGGGCAGAAGAGCCCGGGCCCACACAGGGTATGTGGGCTTGTAGGCTGCAGGGTGGGGGGCCACCAGAGCTGGCCCCTGCACCCTGTTTTACAAGCCCCCATAGCTGGTCCTGGGCTGGTTATTTCGGGTAGGGCGGACCCTACATAATTTTTTTTTTTTTTTAAGGGTTTTTAACCCTTAAAATTCCCCGGGAGGGGGGGCCCTATGTCATTTTCTTTTTAAATTAACCCCTTATGTTTATAGTGTGGATAGTAGTATTTTATTTGTAAATGTTATAAACTACTCTTTTCAGTTTGGGGGGTCTCCTGGGCAAGAAAGGGGGGCTATCGATACATATGTGGTACCGTTGTAATCGGGAGAAATGGGGCTTTCACATGCAATATGGTTTTCATTAATAAAACAAATGTTTTATTTAAAATAAAGGAGACAATTATTATTTTATTTATTTTTTACGCAAAAATATTTTAAAAACTGTAGAAAAATTGCAAACAAGACATTTCATGTTAAAGCCTAAACTCTGCTGCAAAAAAATATATATATATTTTCCTGGAAATTCCGGCAAAAATCACGGTTAAACATGGCGCAAAATGGGGGAAAATGACCTGTCAACAGAGGGTGACAAAACTTCAAGTAGGCTGGCAATTAAAAGGGTTACTAGTACCTATGCATGTTGGGTGTTGTTCTGCTCGGGGGACCTTGCGCTTTCAGATTTAGCTTGTTTTTTCTTATTTGCATATTGATATTTTAGGAAAAGGTGTTTTTTATTCTGCTTTTTTATACATTTTTTTGTGAAACCCTTTGCAACCTAAGAATGCTTAGAAAGCTTAAAATGTGTACTTTGAGGGAATATATGGTTTATGGGGGATATTCCAAATGTAAAGGCTTGTTTTGATAGAAAAAGCACAAGGTGCGCACTTTGTTTGCAAAGCTGAAATTTTGAAGTAAAATTACCGTTACGCACATGCTTTACTTTGGTGTGTTTGCCAACTCTTCCCTTGACAGTAGCTATGCATGCTGGGTATTGTTCTGTTCAGGGCATGTTGCTTTTTCAGATTTTTTTTTTCTTGTTTGCATATAGTTTTTTTTTAGAAAAATGTGGTTTTGATTCTGCTTTTTTATTCTTTTTTTAGGGAAACCCTGTGCAACCAAAGAATACATTGAGGGATTACTTCCAGAAAACTGCACCCATGTCAACAAGCCTGGTACGCCTAGAAAGCTTGAGGTGTGTACTTCCAGAGAATATATAGTTTGTCGGGGGTATTTCAAATGTAAAGAGTTGTTTCTTGAAAAACTGCAAGGTGCGCATATTGCATAGCATAGTTGTATTTTATCTGTCTACCAATACATATGTGGTACCGCTGTAACCGGGAGAAATTGGGGTTTCACACGCAATAAGATTTTATTGACAAACTTACATTTTTTATTACAAAAAAAACACTACAAATTGTAAAAAATAGTTTTGTTTTTTTTTTTGCACATATTTCATCCCAAAATATTGAGAATACACAATGACAAACAAGACATTTCATGTTAAAGCCCAGACTCTGAAAAAAACAATATATCTCTTTCCTGGGAAATCCCTTCAAAAATCACAGTTGAACATGGGGAGCGCAAAATAGTGCAAAATGGTCTGGCAACAAAGGGTGACAAAATCTCAAGGTAGGCTGGCAGCGAAAGGGTTAAAGCCTAGCTACTCCTCTGTGTGTGGACACATACAAAACTAATGGACAAAAAACATAAGCCATATTTAGTTGTGAAAAATTACAAAAATATTTTAATGAAAATTCTGCTGCACAGCAGCAACACTTCTTGATCCCCACCATGCATCTTCTGCTGCAGCTCCAGCAGCATATCGATTGATTCCAGGACAAATTGCCACCGCCTGTGATGTTCTTGAATGCAAGCTGTGGGAAAGAGAAAACGCAATTAAGTCCTACAGGTCTACACCTAATGTATATCTGTATGATCTATAGTAAACAATGATGTTTGGCAAAAAGTAAAAAAAAACGTTTTGGGTATGCACAACAGGGCAACCTTTAATAATTAGTGAATTGAAATCACAATTACCTATGGATGCATGAGACACAACCACCATAGTCTTACATGACAAAGCAAATAGCAAACAATAAAGAGCTACTTGACAAGGGCAATAAGTTGGTGACTGAAGTGGCGTATACCAGCTGAGGGTAGTTAAACCACAGATTATACAACAATGAGCGATTATGTGATTTATACTAAACAATGGATCATATAGCCAATGCAGGGTGACAAATGGACCAGGAATTTAACAGCAGCAATGAAAGTAGACAACCAATTGTTGGCTTGATCAGGTTGGCTCATTACATTAACGGGGCAGGAAATATACATACTATGACCCAAGTATGATTGAGAGGGCATAAAAGTGGCTCCACAGGTATGAGTGGCAACTGGGACTAACATGGGTGCATGGTCATGGACACAAACATGTGCATGTCTACAAGGTCATTGGCACACATCACATTACTCCCCATCACATCTCTGGCATTGGCCCATGCTGCTGGACCCCCCCCTTAAGCCTGGTGGGGCCAGATTGGGAGGGGGGGCATCTGGACTTGTTCAGTTTAGGTGGCAACATCTGTGCGTATAAAAAAGCAAAATAGATACAAACATAAGACCTTGCAATATAATTGATTTATGAACAATATTCTCTTTGAAAGGGTTCAATGTGGCCAAATATTTGAGCACACTGGGCCATGTTGTTGCCCTAAAATAACTACATCTCTAAACACATGAGCAAAACACCTAAATGTTGGATATTTGCAGACAACAGAAGATACCCTACTGTTAGAGAGACAACATGGCCACTTCCACACATAAGTGCATGTGAAATAATTTTCTAATGAGAAAGGCAGCCAACACACGATGCATAGAGGTGGTGAGGTTTACAACATACAGGGGCCCAACTTGAGCAAGGATTGTGGAGGAGGTGTTGTCTGTATGATGCCCTGAAACAACAAGAAATAAACATTTACACACTAGACAAATTACTATGCAAACACTTATTTACAAATACAATTATGAAGGGGACTCACCAGAGGACGAGGTGTTGGAAGCAATGGTGCCTCTTCTCCTCCTATTTGGCCCAGCAGAGCCCAACTCCAAAGGACCACCCTCCTCCCTCTCACTCCCAGAACTTTCAGGGAGTGTGGTGGAGTCCCTGACCTCCTTCACATCTGGACTCCCCACTTGAGAGTGGCCCCCAGCGGTAAGCAGATGCCGAGTCCTTGTCAGAGGAGCTGAGGCACCACACCACCCCCACATCACCCCACTGGGGTCTCCACCTCCTCCCTTTGGCACGTCGAGAGGTCCCCTCCCCCGCTTACTCATCTGAATCCGCAACTCTGAGGCGGGGAGAGAGCCCTTCCTGTGCTTTCCCAGGAGAGGACGCTTATCTGTAGAGACATAAAAGAAAAGCAGAAAAAACATAAAAAATACAGCAGGTTAAAGTGGCAATATGGTTTTTGATATGGGTTTTGATCCACTTTAGGCACACAATAAATTATCAACACTCAAATACCATACAATTTTTAAGAAAGCTGCAACACAGAGGAAAAGATAGGATAACAAAAATACAAAAAACACTTTCCTTTAATGTTTGCCTATTGACCCAAGGATCAACACGCTGCCTCTTTTTCTTGTCCCCCTCCTCCTCTGTGGAACTTGAAGAGGTGCTGGAGAAGTGACACACGCGGCGTCTTGGGGAGCCATCCCCATTCCTCAGAGGAAAACGGAAGTGCATAAAGCGAAGCCGAAAGTAAATCCATTCACTACGCCGCTAAGAGAGAATGCTATGTAGCATCCCGTGGGCAAAGCGTGCAAGATGACGCTACTTCTAACAACTGGACAATGCTCCAGTGAACGATAGATAGCGCTATGATTTTAACCTAAAATTAAAAAAAATGCTATTTATACACAAAAAAAAAAAAATTAATTTAAAAAAAAGTATGGGATAACGTTACTAAGCGACGGCTGCTATGTGGTGCTGCTGAACATACAGCGTCGGTGCTTTATACTGAGCTGGCAAACAAAAAAAATAATTTAAGAATAAAAAAATTGTATGGGATAACGCCATTGAGTGACAGGTGCTACGTGGCGCTGCTGAACATTCCTGCTTCGGTGCTTTACACTGAGCAGCCGCTACTAAGACATTCAACGCTACATAAACGCTGTTAGAGGTACATCCCAAATTGACTTTCATATATATATGGGTTTCATATACTGCGGCCAGCATTCACCTGACGCTACGTGGTACTATGTGTCATTAGCATTTCCTAAATAAAGCCCTGTATAACGTTGTGTTGTATTTCATTTAATATTATAAACAATCAGAGTAATGTTTACATTATATCCATGTGGCCAGAGTAGTAGAAAAGAATGCATGGCAAGCATGAAAGTGGTTAACGTAAGCATTAGGAATAAAAAATAAGAAAGCATGAAATGGGTTAAGGTATGCTTTAGGAAAAAAAGTAGAATGCATGAAACTGGTTAAGGTATGCTTTAGGAATAAAAAAAGAAGAGTGCAAGAAAGTGGTTAAGGTATGCTTTAGAAAGAAGTAAAGAAGAATACATGGAAAGAGTGGCATGCTTAGTAGTTTGGAACAGAGGAGACTTGGCACAGCAATAAGTAATTAATGAGCTAGCGGGGCCAGGGTATGTGAAACAGTTAAAAGAATTACAAACTAGTTGAAATGAAAACCAAAGCCATGCTCTTAGGGAGGTATTGGTACAAATACCTCCAACTTCCTCAGGTGTATGGCTACATTTATTAATATATATTTATAACTGCCAGCCTACCTAGAGTTTTTGTCACCTCCTTCGCCAGACCATTTTTCACTATTTTGCCCTACACATGTTCAACTGTGATATTAGAACGGATTTCCAGGAATTTTTTTTTTTCAGCAGAGTCTGGCCTTTAACGTGAAATGTCTTGTTTGTCATTTTCGATACATGTATTTTCAATATTTAGTGGTGAAATATATGCAAAAAAAATTTAATAATCAGTTTTTTACATTTTTTTGTTTTTGTAATAAAAAATGGAAGTTAAAATATTATTGCATGTAAAAGCCCCATTTCTCCCGCTTACAACAGTGCCACATATGTATTGGTATACACCCTTTCCTGCCCAGGAGACTCCCCCTCCCCCCCGAAACTGAAACAGTGCTTTAGAAGATTTTCAGATAAAATACAACTGCAATGCGCACCTTGAAGTTTTGAAATAGCATTGTCAAGGGAAGAGTTGACAAACACCCCAAAGTAAAGCTCTGCAAAGGTGTGCACCTTGCGATTTTTCAACCAAAACCACCCTTTACATTTAGAATATCCCCAACAAACCATATATTCCATGAAAGTACACACATTAGGCTATCTAGGCATACCCAGCTTGTTCTAGTGGGTGCATCTTTCGGAAAGTAATCACTCAAATAATGCTTTGGTTGTACAAGGTTTCCCTAAAAAAATGTATCAAAAAGCAGAAACAAAGAAAGAAGAAATTTTTCTAAAATATCAATATGCAACCAACAAAAAACAAGCTAAAATCTGAAAAAGCAAGGCAAAAGCAATTTCCAAGATTTTTTTTTTTTGCAGCAGAGTTTAGGCTTTACCATGAAATGTCGTTTGTAATTTCCTCTGAATTTTTTTCCCCTCCAAATTAGACACCTTATAAAAAGTCTCACATAAGTGACACATATCAAAGGAGTCTCAGTGTCAGTGGGTGTCAGTGGAGTGAGTGTCAGTGGGGAACTAAGGCCCTTATTCATCAAGCGATAGCGCCAGGTAGTGTCTGACGAGCGCCAGGTAGCGGCAGCTAACGGCGACTACCGACTCAAGTACGCCCGGCGGCGGTCACAATGACGCATTTATCAAGCTAAATGAGGCTAGCGCCGGCGAGAGCGACGGCTAGCGCGGCATTCATCATGAAGCCGGCTGGCCCGAACAGCGCCGCTGCAAATTCCTTCACAGCGACACGTATTACCTGGCGCTACCTGCCGCTCTCCCATACATTTCAATGGCAGACGCTGCAATGATTGTTTTTAGTGGTTTTGGGGTTTTTTTCTTTGGTACAAAATTCAACACATGTTTATATTGATATGTTTTATGAATCTGGCTGGTTATTTATATGTATTAGATTTTTTTTTTATTTTTCACAATGTAATGTTGTGAGTGACATGGGAATTGCATCTCCTCCACCCAAACTCATTGGCCTCAAAATCGCTGGTTTTCCACACAAACGGGGCTTGCAAAGCTATTTTGTAGCCTGTCAGGTTGGGCGGTCACGTTCGCTCTTAGAAATTGTCAGCGCCCAAGCTATTCGGCAGCCCTGTCCTTGATGAATCTGTGTTGGTCAGTGTTTGTGCAGTCGCTGTTTGAATTCGCTATGTGGCGGCGCGAGCGTCGCTGTGCCTCGCTGCGCTGCGTTGTGCGGCGCTGTGCTGTTCATACATGTGCCCTTCTGCCATTTGCAAGGAATTCACTTCCCGCGACCCCAGTCGTTGTTAATGAATACACTGTAGTTGTGAGCGTGCCTGGCCACATATTGCAGGATTAACATTCAGTCGTACCAGCTCATAACAACCCGTTATGCATTCTCATGTGTGCCACATTTTCAGGTAGTTGTCTAGTTAGATTGTGTGATGACTTTGTGAAGCAATAAGATCTGTATATTTAAGCACAACGGTGTATGCTTTAGAAGGACCTATGCATTACAGTATGTAGAATCCCCTGCTAAATCAAGCTAATAATTCGTTGCGCCTTTGGCCCTAGCTTGTTTTGCAGCGTCATTTTAATGTTTTTCCGCCACTTAGCTTGCACATAGCTGATATTAGCTTGTCCCTGCTGCGCGCATGTTTGTTTTTGAATTTTGAAGCACAGTTGCTTGCGTCATATCCGGTTCCGGGATCCTCCTTTGCGTTTCAACGCCACCTTAAGGTAAAAATGTCTAGCGCTTATGCCAATAGCTTGTTTTGCAGCGTCATTTTAATGTTTTTCCGCCACTTAGCTTGCACATAGCTGATATTAGCTTGTCCCTGCTGCGCGCATGTTTGTGTTTGAATTTTGAAGCACAGTTGCTAGCGTCATATCCGGTTCCGGGATCCTCCTTTGCGTTTCAACGCCACCTTAAGGTAAAACTGTCTTGCGCTTATGCCACTAGCTTGTTTTCAAGCGTCATTTTAGTTTTTCCGCCACTTAGCTTGCACATAGCTGAGAATAGCTTGTTGCTGGGGAGCGGTGCGTATTTTTGTTAGGTTTTGTTTTTTTTTGGTCTAATGTCGCTAGCGTCATTTCCGGTTCCTGTTTCCTCCTTAGCGTTTCCAATATGGCTCCAAAACGCCGAGTAATGCGCCTCCCCAGCTCCTCCTCAGATTCCGGACCCACCACCCCTCCCCCACATCCCCCACCTACCTCACCTTCCCCAAATACCACCCCTCCCACCCATTCCCCTCCTGGGCCAAGGAAACAAAGGCGCACCCGGGTGGATAGCCGTGTAAATGGCCAGGTTGTGAAAGTGAGTATTTTAGTTATGTATTTTTAGCTTAAAAATTGATAAACACACAGGGGGGATAGGGGCAGAATTTGTATTGTTTTTAGGCCAAAATTTAACACTCCACATGGGGCATCCCCATTGTGGATGTCCTGCTGGGATGGCCCCCCCCCCTGGAGGGCCCTAAAAATTACCTCTGCCCCGTCCCATCTGTGCATGCGTGAGTTGCGGATGCCTATTGCGCTTACCTCTAGCAGGGTGTACCCCTGCGCCATACATATTTTCATTTTGTGTGCAGGCGCACTCCCTGTTAGAGTCAAACGCCACATGCGTACTTTGCCGTGCAGACACAGCTGAGCTGGTATGCACCTCCCAAGGGCCTTGGATGCGCATACCACACCGGCGTGGAGCGCTGTGTTTGGCTTGCGGAGTGACGTGGGAGTGTCCTCAGCGGTGTATTTGGGGCCTTCCAAGGGGGTTGCAGACAGTGGCCCACCCACAATAGTTGTGGCCCACAAAAGTGCACCCAAACCCAGAATAATGTAAATCCTGGGTGTGGGTCCACTTTGATCTTGTCTCTGTATAACTGTTTATGACATTGTTCTGAGGTCATGTATTTAATTTTTTTTTGTTTTTTTTTTGTTTTTTCATAGGACTTCTGCCTGGCCGAATACGACTATGCCCGAGGAGCTAAAAAACGCCTTGCCATGGAGGTGAAGGCCACTGTGTCCCGGCGCTTCCAGACCGACCTGACCATCCGGGCCATCCAGCAAAAATGGTCTGATTTCAAGCGCCGGGACCCAGAAGGCGTGTACCGCCTATATGATGCCTACGCATCAGGTAAGTTAAAGCTTATGTTCTTTTTTGCCTTTGTGCAGAATCATCTGCTAAGCTGTGTCCTTTTTTGCTCTTTATATTAATTATTTGCTTTCACCCCCTCCACACAGATAAGCGTCCTCCCCTGGGGAAACGTGGGAAGGGATTCCTCCCCCGAACCAGGCAGGCGGACTCGGGGGAGTCATCGGGGGAGGGTCCCTCCCGCGGGTCCTATTTAGAGGACCCAGGGGAGGAAGGGGATGACGCCCCAGAGGAGTGTGCTGCTGGGGGGCAGGCTGGATCAAGCCTCAGCTCCTCACACTCTGAGTCTGAGGACTCTCACCAGGCAAGGGGCCACTCTCAAGCAGGGAGTGAGAGGGAGGAGGGTGGCCCTTTGCCTGGTGGATCTTCTGAGCAGAGTGTGAGGAGCCGAGGCTCCCCGCCTCCTCCTCAGAGCCCTCCCTGGGCTTCAAGTGGCGCTTCATCCCCTGGTGAGTTTACATGTTTTAATTGTTAGTCTGTGACAGGTTTCATCTGACCATTTGTGCTTAGCCCTTGCCATTCCTCTGTAATTTTCAGGGCATCATATAGGCGGCACCTCCATGGAATTTTGGCGTCAAATCCTCCTCGGGCATAGTCGTGGTAAGTGTATGTTGTTAGCCAGCTCATTTTGGAATTTATGTCATTCCTTAAAGTGGACCCACAAACATTGATGATATTGCTTGGATTCTGGCGCCTTCCCTGCCCAATCACATCCCTCACCCAGGGCCACCCCCCAACCAAACACCACAAACTACTTCCCTCTTTGGGGGTGGCAGAAGCCATTGTCCCCGCCTCCTGTGTGGCACTCGAGATGTGTGTGCGCCTGCGCTCTGTTTCATACTGGCATGCGCGTGCGCACACACTGGAGGAGTGATGTGCGGAAGGCAGGGGCGGTGGCGGACTAAAATTGTGTTGCTCTGCCAAAGTAGACTAAAACACTGAATATTAACAATCCTGGGTCTTGGACCACTTTTAACAGACACGTTTCCTGGTCCATTGTCTCAGCTGGTTTGCTAATGTACATTAACATCACAAACCACACTACAGTGCTAGCCAACTGGCAACCACCCCTATGTTTGTGGCCACACCATGATGTGTGCTAGCAATAGTTAATTTACGTGAAGTAGTTAGGGCAAACACATGTTGCACACTGGTAACATTAGCCATTAAATTGGTAATGAGTCATTTACATTGCAATGTAAAGGTTAGTGCCAGATTTTCATAATGGATACATGTGGCAACCATAAACACTTCACATTAACTAATGGACCAGGAATATAGCAAATATCGTTTAACATGTATGTAAACAAGTTTTTTATTTTTGAGGTAAGACTCAATAACCAGATTGATGTCAAATCTTCGGGTGTCATAGCTCCACTAAATGTTGTTTTGTATTTTGTTTTTTTATGGACAGATGTCGCTACGCAGACGGAGGCAGAATTCCTCCTCCCCACACCAGCTCCAGGGACGGCCAGCAGCATGGGCCACCGCCACAGCTGCGATGGTGAGTACATCCAAATTCATATGGGTAAATACTTTTGAAACATTTCTCTTCTAGTTACATTTGTAGAAATTTTTAATTTACCAATGTGTGAATTTCACACACATCTAGGTTAAATGTGTTTGTACAATAATCCAACATGCCAGTCACCATCCTTGATAGTTGCCTCACATTCTTGTTACGGACACATACGGACTATTTGTGGCGTATAGACAACCAAATGGGGCTGATTAGGTGTTTACCCATAACATTATAGGGCAAACTTCCATCATCCTTAGGCCCTGATGTTTGGCTGGGACTAAAGACATAAATGTCCTTACTTGGCCATAAACATTATTACATTTGCAAGAGTTAACCTGGCCCAACACCAAGGGTGTTTAATGTGCATTAAACATTTAATTTGCCAACAACTAACAACTAACACCCCGCGGAACATACGATAAGTGCATGTACCGCGGGTCCAACCCACCAAGCAAACCCCTAATTATCGGAACTTATCTTCCGCTGGCTCCCGCGCACCACTCCAGACGTGCATTTTTCCGCCCTGGGCCTCTGTGAATGGCCGCCGGGTCCCCATGAGCAGCCAGAGAGTGACATGCGTGAAGAGGCGGCGGAAGAGGATTGTACATTCCTGTTCCCTGCATAGACGTTAGCGTGCGTTTTTTGTGCCAATCACGTTGGAGCATGGAGAGGTGAGTGGCTATGGATTACTGTGTGTATACACACATCAGGGGAAAAACAGATCTGTGAGCAACAACAAAGTGGCCCAAAACCCATGATAAACTATATTGTGGGTGTTGGTCCACTTTAAGAGTAAAGGTATGTGGTCCTAACATGTTTTCAAGCCAATATTAAACCTTTAATTTAAAATGTTAAGGGCACATTGTTCACCAATGTTAATGTGAGTGTTAGCAAGTTAGAAACACTGACATTACATTGCTACATCTGTGTATGTTGAGTTCCCAATCAAATTCTAACATATTATTTTTAATCACATCTCTACAGCTTGTATACGCCAGCATCGCAGACTGTGGCGGGCCTTCCGACAGATGAAAGGGATGCTGCTGGCCATGAAGAGGCGTCGGAGACGTTAGGGTGGGGGGGATGGCTGCCATGTCAATTGTTTGTGGCTTTGTTGGCCTATGTTGGCCGTGTTGGGCCAATTTGTTTTAATACAATTTTTTGTACGAATAACTGTGTTGTTCCTTGACCAGCATAGGTTTAGATTTCCAAAAACCATTATGTCTAAAATTAGGCAGCCATTTTGAGCCAGTACATGTTTACACCATAGTAAGCAATGTTAACTAATGTGGCACATAAATGGTGGCATAATATTAGAGATGATTGAGCAAATCATCCATGACTGTGTATTTCGCTTTCACATGTATGGATAAACACAATTTAGAGGTGGTTTTCAAAAATATATTTACATAAATCATAAGAAAAAGGTTTACAAATTAATATTCTTGGCTGGGTGGCCGGGGAGGTTGGGAGTCATTGCTAGGGGCGGTGTTGGGGGACAACAGTGCAGTAAAAAATATAGACTGCTGTTGTATGAGCTGTTGTAGCAACAACAAAGTTTGGTCCTGCCGCTGTATTGCTTCTGCCTGGCGCTGTATTGCTTCTTCCTGGCGCTGTACAGATTGCTCGATAACATTTGCCAGGCGACCAAGGTCCTGGTTCGGTAGTAGGTTTTGCCGTAACTGGTCCACCTGGCGCTGCAGGGCCTCATTTTGTTGCTGACACATCAGCACCTGATTTTCCAACGCCGCAATGCGCTCATTAGTTCCATCACGCGGCTGTTGGCGACTGTAGTCCTCCAGCATCCGGACCCCTAGTTCGTAGAAATCGGCACTGGTTGGTGCCACACCTCCTCTTGCTGTGGTTGGAGGCTAAACAAATAGTAAACCACATTTTAGTCAAACAGAACCAATGCAGTTATGCCCCTCCAAAAAGTTACCATAAACACTCACTATACAACTTACCCTTGTCTGAGCCTCTGAAGCTTGGCCACATGGGACTTGGGAAGAGGTCCCAGCTTGGGGTTCTGGTTCCGCCTCCTGCCAAAACAACAATGAAAGGAAATGTGACATGTTGCTTCTTCCACTACCCACGAATATGCCAATGTGTTTCGAGGTCGTCTACATCAGCCATGTTACCTGCGTGTCCTCCGGCACAGGTAGGCTCAAGGTATCGCTGCCAGAGAGTCGCAATTCAACATCCGAGATGTCGGGCAAGTTGGCATATGCTAAACAGGAAAATCAGGTTAGTAGGTCTGTGGGCCAAACTCTAATGTAACCTGGTTAGGCTATCGAGGCCATACCTCTAAAAAGTTCAAAAATACACACTAGACCAAAGGTCTCTGTTAAACTCAGATTGTTAACATGTATGTTACAGGACTAAGACGCACTAATTTCTGCAAATCTCATCATAAACATTGCTTAAATTAAACATACCCCCAATATCCCAGATGTCTGGAGTGGGGTCCTCACTCGAGCTTGGACCTTGAAAATACATGTGGACACACAAGTTGCCAGAAGCAAGTGGCACAACATTAGAGCCAAAATACAGACTAGAGCAAGGCCAAACCACTTACCCTCATCTCTGGCAGCTGGAACTTGAGGGGCCCTTTCTGGACAGCCACTTCCGATATTCGGGTCAACTAAAAAAAAAAAAGAATGTCTCTAAATAATCAGCAAACTACTACAGGGAATGTTTGGCTAAAAATATGTCCGCAAATATACATTGCTATCACTCAAATAACTAATAGACTGACCCTGGGGAGGCAACCAGCACTCCCAAGAGGCATCTTCAAGTTTACCAAGCAAACATGTAGCTTAGTAGACTAACCAAATTGAACCAGTGTAACATAAACAGCATAAAGGATACATTATGTATTGCTCTACACACCAACAGGGTCCTGTTGACCGGCAACATCGGAAGTGGGGTCCAAAGATGAACCAGTCACTTGGCCTACCAAGAAAAAAGAGGAATGAGACACATGCACTTGAGTAAAAGTGGATCAAGCAAGGTGAACACATGCACTTACCGACATCCAAAGAGTAGGTGGGATCCGGAGGAGATGCTGGGGCCAAGGGCATGGGAGCTAGGCCAAAATAAAACCAACATTGAGCCATAGCTAATGTGCGTTGCAAAATACAACATGCATTAAGGTGTGTGAGCAGCTCTTTCACTAATATTGACTAATCAAGCCAAGTGTGGCTCCCACATTGATATGCCGATATATGGCTACACATCTCTGGCGTCCTACATATCTACACATGTTAGGGCCTTGTTAGTTACTTGCTGTGAGTGTTACAGTGGGCGTGCAATTAGGGCGCAGGCACATATTATTAATACTCAACAGGGCAAACCTTGATTGTTTGAGCTGCTCCCACACCCATTTGTTTATAAAAAAACCAGCAACCAAATTATGGGTAAATACCTTCAATGGCAGACTGGGGTAGCCTTGAGGTTGCTGGAAGGGCAGGAGCTTGGGTGTCCTGAGGCACATCCCGGACAGCAGCATGTGCACCTATGCATAAAGCAACAGACAGAAAAGTTACAAATGTTTGAGCTGTAATGTAATACTTCACAGGTCCTACTGTTAGTTGGTCAGAATGTAAAAATGCAAATCACATACATTAACATTAGGTTATTGTAAAAGCCAGAAAATATGTACCTTCAGCCCAACCGGTGGTGTCATCCCCAGGATCCACACCCTGCAGCCGAGCCAGTGGGATTTTGGCCTTCAGCATCTCCTCATACGGCCTGTAGGTACTCTTTGGAGCCTGGATGAACCCACTGTCCACATCAAGATCGTGATTCATCTTTTTCATAAGGGCCCCTCGCAAAGTGTAGAAGCGTTTCCTGCAGGATGGGCCACTACGTGGGTGTTGAGCTGTGCTACTAAGCTCCACACCAATGGCATCCCACAGTTTGCTTCTTTCTTGTTTGCCTATGGACTTGCTTTGGGAGCCAAATATCAGCTCCCATTTAGCAAGTGTCAGGCGCACAAGATGATTATTCTCAGCCAAATTAAATTCAGGCTCCCTCTTGGCACCTGGGCGCTTAGCCTGGGGTGCTGCCCCACCTTCAGGCTGTGCCCTTTTCCGTAAGGGAGGTCTGCGCACAGCACCCACCAAACTCCTACTCGGGCCTGCTGTGGCCGGCAGATGTCCTGTATTTGGCTCCATCCTGTAGCTGCACACACACACAAATAAACACCCCACAAGCACGCATGCACACTACAGAATGGCATCGCAATCTCTTAGGCTTGGCCAGGTTTTATGTGCTCTAACAGCCAATCCCAAAGCATCCCACTTAATTGATTCACACATACAGCCCAGTTCCTTCTAGGCACACCTCCACTGCACTGACAGAAGCATGTGTGTTAGTCAATTAACTCATTACAGACCTCATTAAACAAACAACACACACCCAAATCCAACAATGGACTGATGTATCTCAAACCCTTGTGACATGTGCTTAGCCTAACGGCTATTTAAAAAAACATCAGCTTCCCTTTCATTGGTCCACCCCTGATTTTTGGGCCATGTCCGTTAATGCACGCAAGTTACGGCTCAAGTACGCTAGTAGCGCTACTAGCGTGCGCGTGCGCACTCTGTTTTACGCACACCTGGGTCGGCTAATTGGCGCCCGGAAATAGCAGAGCGACGCAAAAGGCGGCAAAGCGGACCTGTCACTTTAGAAAATGAAGTATAAAAGGAAGGAATGTTCTAGCTTCTGCTATTCTTACACTGTGGCAAAGGCTGTGGTGTGGTGCTGTGCTCGCTTCCCTTAGCTCATTTGAGCCTCTGTCTGGTTTCTGTCCTCACTCTCTGTGGCTTGTTGGGTGATTTCTGACATCAGTGCTGTTTCTTTAGGAGCTTGGTTTGGGTGGCATCTGCAAATATTGTGTAGCATACAGCAAGTGAGGCTTGATTTTGGGGCCTTTTGTGGGCTGTGCAGCAACTCCCCTCTTGGTTGTGCTTAACTTAGAAAGCTGGTTTTCAGCAGGCTGGTGGTTTGGACCACTATAGTTCTGGTTTTGTGGTGAGCTGCATTGTAGCGGGTGTGTATGGAGTGTGATTGTTTGTGTGTGTGTTGTGTGTTAGTGGTTTTTTTTGTTTATTTTTGTTTTTGTATATATCTTTAGTGTGTGTGATGGATAAGAGGGTGATGTATGGTGTCTGGGTGGATGGATGTATGTGTATGCTGAAAGAGCAGGAGGAAAGGGAGCGGGGTGTTGTGAGGCTTAGGGCACCCCGCTCCTTTGCAATCCGCCTTTCAGTATGGGACTTAAGTGACGAGCAGATCAGGAGCCGCTTCCGTCTGAATCGTGCTGCACTACAGTCCCTATATGATCAGATTAAGACCAAAATCGAGCCATCCACCAAACGCACTCATTCCATTCCAGGCATAGTACGCCTGTGTGCCACTCTTAATGTTTTGGCACGAGGGACCTTCCAGGCAACCTCAGCCCTCCTCAGCGGGATAAGCCAGGCTACTATGAGCCGCATACTAATCCAGGTAGTTCTGGCAATTTGTGATTTAATCCCAATTTACATCAAGTTTCCTGAGGATGAGGAAGAGGTTGCCAAAATAAAACATGCTTTCTATCTGATGGGAGGGATCCCGAATGTGCTAGGGTGCGTTGATGGTACACATATCCCTTTCCGCCCTCCCCGTGCACAGGAGCTGTCCTACAGAAACCGGAAGCAGTTCCATTCGTTTAATATCATGGTGGTCTGTGACCCAGACATGAGGCTGCGGGCGGTGAGATCGGGGTTCCCCGGCTCATGCCACGATTCTTACGTCTTGCAGCGGACAGTCCTGTGCCGGAAGTTTGATAACAACGAAATGCCAGCTGGCTGGCTACTGGGTAATAAATTAACCATGTCTATGTATTTTGCTAATATGTGGCCTAGTTAGCCAATTTTAACCAAACTACCACCAAAAAACATGTACTAGTACTAATTGCTGTCTCTCTCCTTGTGTTTTTTCTACAGCGGACAAGGGATATGGGCAGAGAACGTGGGTCATGACTCCGGTCAGGAACCCACGGACCTCTGCCCATGAACGCTACAATGCAGCGCATCGCAAGACCAGAAGCATTGTGGAAAGAACCATCGGCCTGCTGAAAGCACGCTTTCTCTGTTTGGCACGGCCAGGAGGAGAGATGCTCTACAGCCCACAGAAGGTTTCCAAGATCATCCTTGCCTGCTGTGTGCTACACAACATTTGCATTTGTCACCGAATCCAAGCCCCCGAGGAGACAGCACTGGTGCCAGAAATCCCCAACCTGCCCGCAGATAGAAGTGAGGACACCCAGACTGGCGATGAGCTAAGGGAAAGGCTGATCACTTCTTTTTTTGCGGTAAGCTAACTACCCTTCACTCTAATGCAAGTACTGCACTACTGTTTAAATGTATTTGAACTCCCATTAAAAAGAGCAAAAAAACGCACTAAGGGGGGTGTAAGATGACCCAAACCACTCTAAGGGGGGTGTAAGATGACCAAAACCACTCTAAGGGGGGTGTAAGATGACCAAAACCACTTTAAGGGGGGTGTAAGATGACCAAAACCACTCTAAGGGGGGTGTAAGATGACCAAAACCACTCTAAGGGGGGTGTAAGATGACCAAAACCACTCTAAGGGGGGGTGTAAGATGACCAAAACCACTCTAAGCGGGGTGTAAGATGACCAAAACCACTCTAAGGGGGGTGTAAGATGACCAAAACCACTCTAAGGGGGGTGTAAGATGACCAAAACCACTTTAAGGGGGGTGTAAGATGACCAAAACCACTCTAAGGGGGGGTGTAAGATGACCAAAACCACTCTAAGCGGGGTGTAAGATGACCCAAACCACTTTAAGGGGGGTGTAAGATGACCAAAACCACTCTAAGCGGGGTGTAAGATGACCCAAACCACTTTAAGGGGGGTGTAAGATGACCAAAACCACTCTAAGGGGGGTGTAAGATGACCAAAACCACTCTAAGGGGGGTGTAAGATGACCAAAAACACTCTAAGGGGGGTGTAAGATGACCAAAACCACTCTAAGGGGGGTGTAAGATGACCCAAACCACTCTAAGGGGGGGTGTAAGATGACCAAAACCACTCTAAGCGGGGTGTAAGATGACCAAAACCACTCTAAGGGGGGTGTAAGATGACCAAAACCACTCTAAGGGGGGTGTAAGATGACCAAAACCACTCTAAGGGGGGGGGTGTAAGATGACCAAAACCACTCTAAGCGGGGTGTAAGATGACCAAAACCACTCTAAGGGGGGTGTAAGATGACCAAAACCACTCTAAGGGGGGTGTAAGATGACCAAAACCACTTTAAGGGGGGTGTAAGATGACCAAAACCACTCTAAGGGGGGGTGTAAGATGACCAAAACCACTCTAAGCGGGGTGTAAGATGACCCAAACCACTTTAAGGGGGGTGTAAGATGACCAAAACCACTCTAAGCGGGGTGTAAGATGACCCAAACCACTTTAAGGGGGGTGTAAGATGACCAAAACCACTCTAAGGGGGGTGTAAGATGACCAAAACCACTCTAAGGGGGGTGTAAGATGACCAAAAACACTCTAAGGGGGGTGTAAGATGACCAAAACCACTCTAAGGGGGGTGTAAGATGACCCAAACCACTCTAAGGGGGGGTGTAAGATGACCAAAACCACTCTAAGCGGGGTGTAAGATGACCAAAACCACTTTAAGGGGGGTGTAAGATGACCAAAACCACTCTAAGGGGGGTGTAAGATGACCAAAACCACTCTAAGCGGGGTGTAAGATGACCCAAACCACTTTAAGGGGGGTGTAAGATGACCCAAACCACTCTAAGGGGGGTGTAAGATGACCAAAACCACTCTAAGCGGGGTGTAAGATGACCCAAACCACTTTAAGGGGGGTGTAAGATGACCAAAACCACTTTAAGGGGGGTGTAAGATGACCCAAACCACTCTAAGGGGGGTGTAAGATGACCAAAAACACTCTAAGGGGGGTGTAAGATGACCAAAACCACTCTAAGGGGGGTGTAAGATGACCAAAACCACTCTAAGGGGGGTGTAAGATGACCCAAACCACTCTAAGGGGGGGTGTAAGATGACCAAAACCACTCTAAGCGGGGTGTAAGATGACCCAAACCACTTTAAGGGGGGTGTAAGATGACCCAAACCACTCTAAGGGGGGTGTAAGATGACCAAAACCACTTTAAGGGGGGTGTAAGATGACCAAAAACACTCTAAGGGGGGTGTAAGACGCCAATGTTGGTTATCAAGTTATGCATTTTTTTTTTGGCAACGACAAAACAACTTTAAAGATATATACTAACTGCACTTTTCTTATTTTTTCAGGCACAAAGAGATGCACCCTGATCCCTAATTTCCATTTCAAAAACTTTCCTGCACTTTACTTTGCTTTAGAATTTCTGTTGGACTTTTCATTTTCAATTTCATTTCTGTTTTATTATTATTTTTTTTTTAGAGTAAAAATAAAAAAAAATAAAAATATATATATATACATGTGGCTATGTGTTTAATTCTGTTGTAAGTTTCCTTTTCATTCTAATTCCTATTTTAATTTTCCTTTTCTTTCTCTGTTCTGTTTTTATTTTCCTTTTCTATTTTCCTTTTCTTTCTCAGTTCTGTTTTTATTTTCCTTTTCTATTTTCCTTTTCTTTCTCAGTTCTGTTTTTATTTTCCTTTTCTATTTTCCTTTTCTTTCTCAGTTCTGTTTTTATTTTCCTTTTCTTTCTCAGTTCTGTTTTTATTTTCCTTTTCTTTCTCAGTTCTGTTTTTATTTTCCTTTTCTTTCTCTGTTCTGTTTTTATTTTCCTTTTCTTTCTCTGTTCTGTTTTTATTTTCCTTTTCTATTTTCCTTTTCTTTCTCAGTTCTGTTTTTATTTTCCTTTTCTTTCTCAGTTCTGTTTTTATTTTCCTTTTCTTTCTCTGTTCTGTTTTTATTTTCCTTTTCTTTCTCTGTTCTGTTTTTATTTTCCTTTTCTTTCTCTGTTCTGTTTTTATTTTCCTTTTCTTTCTCTGTTCTGTTTTTATTTACTTTTTCGATTTTCCTTTCTCTTTTCTGTTTTTCTTTTCTTTTTCGATTTTCCATTTTTCTCTGTTCTGTTTTTCTTTTCATTGTCTTTCTCATTGGTGGTTTAATTGTATTTCCTTTTTATTTCACAAATAAAAAAAAAAAAAAAATTGTGGCTATGTGTTTAATTATGTTTTATTTTGCATTTATATTAGAATATCTGGTTGAATTTAATTTCATTTTCAACACAAAATAAAAACTCTTTAAATTTTTAACAAATGTGGCAATGTGTTTTATTCAGAAGGTACTGGATGGCCAGGACACAGCAAAGCTAACAGGCGCTGTGTAGAATAGCGTGGTCACACTGACTGACAGCGCCTACAAAGCTGAGGGCCAACATCATATTCAGCAATGTAGGCGTTGTTCGCAACAACGCCAGGTAGCGACTGAGGAGGCCTGCTATAGCGAATCGCTACCGCCCGCGGCTGATGCTAGCGGCGCTCTTAGCGCCATACTTCAGTCGCTCATCTGTCGCTACCTGGCGCTATTGATGAATCGGCCTCTAAGAGTTTTTTCCTTTTTTCCTGCACCAGCATGCAGGTTATTAGCTGCAACAGTGTTTTAAGAACTGCAATGAGGAAAGGATGTTTTTCCCTCTTACAAATTCTCTCACAATGTTCTAGGTCTAACTGTACAATTTTAGACTTAGATATAGGTAGACTCTCTATAGATGACCATATTGTCTATTTAGGTGGATTTGTACAGATAAGGAATCTGCAAATATGAGCGGTCCTACAATAAATAGTAGAGAGAGATTTTCCCTAATAGGTTTAAGGTGACTTCAGACCAGTTTTCTATAAACCTTTTAAAGAGAGATGTTAAGGGGAAAAAATGTAATTGAAATATTTTTTTCTAATTTAGAGGCAATTTTTACTCCTAAATACAGAAGATAATCCTCCTAGATGTATAGATTAGAGGATTTACACAGGGTTGTGATTTCAGATACTGAAAGATTATAAGGTAATATTGTTGATTTGGTGAGATTGAGTTTAAAATTAGAAACCAGATAAAATTCTTTGATGAGAGTAATGGATCGTTGTAAAGAATTAACCGGGACTGTTAGTGAGAGGAGAAAGTTATTGGCGTAGGCCAGCATTTGTATTTTTTGTCGTCCCACTATAACACCTTTGACTTGAGGGTCTGAAGTTCAAAATGAAGACTGAAAAGTATTTGAGACAGGGGACAGCCTTGTCTAATTCCATTACTCATATAAAAAGATTCGGTGAGAGAACCGCTGATTTTGATACAGAGCAAAGATTTTTCCAGAGAAAATGGGTCCAAATTGAAAGTAATCCAAAGTTCTTTTTAGAAAAATGCATGCGACTCTGTCAAATGCCTTTTCCGCAACCATCATGACCAATATTGCTTTATGGTTTCCGTGGTTGATTGTGTTAATTATTGTTGTGGTGTATAATAAGTTTTGAGCTACCCCGCACTGCCTCATAAACCTGGATTGGTAGAGTGATATAATCTTTGGAAGAATTCAGTCCATTCTTTGAGAAGTGTGGCATACAGTTTAAGATCAATTAATGAAATAGGGTGGTAGTAGACCTTTATCCAGCTCAGGAATAACTATTCATGGTGAAAGGTTGATCTTTATGAACACTATTAGCCATCCATACAAACTAAGGTGTCACAATATGTTTATAGGTTTTGTAATATTCATTTGGCAGCCCATCTATCCCCGATGCATTCGCTGTTTTCAATTTACCAACGGCATTGAGGCCCTTTTCTGTGAATGGATTTTCAAACTCCTTAATTTGTTTTTTTACATGTTTTTAGTAGACATACACTTTTTCATAGATGAAATTTAAAGGGAAATTAAATTGTTCTAATTTATAAGTTGGCTCTTCAATGGCCGTAATGATTTGCCACTAAAGTTAGCAGCCTGGTTCAGCCTTGTTCCTCACATAAACTATACAATGTTTTTTGAGAAGATGTCAGCATCTATGCAAGGGGACTTTGCCCTCTTTTTTCCATGCCTGGGAGGGCTGGATTTCTCACTTTCACTCAAGAAAGTTTGACCACAAGCTTTTGACTATCTAACAAGTAAGCTTATTTATTATGTTCTAAAGCAGGGCTTGGAGCCCATCTTTCTTGTTCTACCTTATTTTTCTCATTTAGATATTTATCCAGACTATTTTTGTTTTTCTTCTCTTGTAAGCGTTTCCTTGTTGTTACTTTTTCTCTTGTGTGTTGGTCCCGGCTGTCCTTATCTAGTTTTGTTTGGGCTATGTTATATATAAAATGAGTAACTATTTAGAGCACTAGTATGTATATTGTGTAGTTCTGGCAGTGCTGAGTTGTAGCTGTAAGTTTTGAATAAGCTGATGTACAATTATAAGTGCACATGAACACTGAACTTCATTTTCCTCAATAAAAACGAATGATTAAAAAAAAAGTTAGCGGCCCGGTTATCTTTACAATGATCTAGCGGACCTTCCATTGGTTAATATTTGGGTAAGATTGTTCCTTATGAGATTCATCTCTCTATAGATTTGTTAATTTAGAGAGAACTTATGTGTGGTTTCTAGGGCCGCACATAATAAGGCTTGAAGATCTTGTTGAATCTTGTTTCTAGTCACCTCGGTACCGGTTTTCAATGACCAATGCTGGGCCTGAATACTTCTTTTCCCCCACCTTAAAGCTAAAATAACTGAAGCATGATCCGAGATTGCTTAATTTCACATCTCTCTCTCCATTAAGTTATGCTCTTTTATAAAAAAAAAAAAAAACTTAAGTTAGGTACCTGGTAACTTTTTTTCTAAACATCTGTAAGGGCAGCATACGCCTGAGACCTCCGGGGCTCCTCCCATTGAGGGGAACACATGACCACCAGCAAAAATAAAGTCTTGACTCCTTCCCCAGTTGTTGTAGAGATCTGAAAGAGAGAAAAGAGACGCAGACCCACAACTCCACAATTCATAAACCTAACACACATTAAATGCAACCCTCATGTCTAAAATAATAAGGGAGGGAAGCTGGCGTATGCTGCCCTTACGGATGTTTAGAAAAAAAGTTACCAGGTACCTAACTTAAGTTTTCTCAAAACATCCTTCGGGCAGCATACGCCTGAGAGATAGGCGAGGACTACCTCATTGGGTGGGAAGAACAGCACGAAGAAGAGATCCAAACGATAGTGTTTTGCAAAGGTTTTAGCCGATGTCCAGGTGGCCGCCTTACAAATCTGTTCCATGGAGACCCCAGCTTGCTCTGCCCAAGATGTGGATACACTCCTCGTATAGTGAGCCGTTACCCCACTTGGCAAATTGACATCTCCATAAGCAAGCTTGATGGTACCCCTCATCCATCTTGCCAACGTAGTCTTTGAGACTCTTAAGCCCTTCTTAGGGCCTGAAAAGGAGATGAACAAACTGTCAGCTTTCCTGAAATCTTTGGTTTGATGAAGATATTGCAAAAGTTGGGATCTGACATCCAAAGGCATCAGTTCCGGATCTTCCTCTGCGATGGAAGGAATAACAATTTCCTGAGATCTGTGGAAATCTGCCGCAACTTTAGGGTCTACCTTCATCACGATGCGATCTGGAAACACCTGGAGGAATGGATGACGACATGACAAGGCCTGAATGTCACTAATTCTCCGGGCCAAGGTAATGGCAACTAAAAACAAAACCTTCCAAGTGAGTAATTTGATGTCCAGATTCTTGTTGGGATAAAAAGGCGGAGAATTTAACATAGACAAAACTTTCTCCAGGTCCCATTGTGGAATTACCTTGGATGGTACTGGCTTAGAGCGTTTGACTGCCAGCAGGAACCTCTTGATGATAGAAATGGATGAAAGCTTCCTATCCAAAAAGACTGACAAGGCTGCCAGCTGAACCTTTAATGTATTAACACTAAGTCCCATGTTGACTCCATGTTGCAAAAAATCTAGTATAACCGGTATTTTGAATGAAGTCTTTCCATTCTCCATTTTCCAGGACTTAAAGGTTTTCCATACCTTAAGATAAATCCTCCTGCTAACCATCTTCCTGCTTGAAAGAAGAGTATTTATCACCGGGGCTGAAAATCCTCTCTTTTGTAGCAAGGAGACCTCAGGGTCCATACCGTCAACCTCCACCATTGCGGGTTTGGGCAAAACACCGGACCCTGGGATAAGAAATGAGGGCTCACAGGAATCTCCCAAGGGTCCTGAATCAATAGTTCCACCAGAGTTGAAAACCAAGATCTCTTTGGCCACCATGGGGCTACCAGGAGAACTGTAGCTGGTTCCCTGATGAGCTTCTTCAGCGCCATTGGAATTAAACGTACCGGAGGGAATGCGTAGGCCAGATTGAAATGCCATGCTTGTGCCAGTGCGTCCACTCCCAATGACTGATCCCTCGGATTCAATGAAAAATATCTGTCCACCTTGTGGTTCTTTGCTGACGCAAATAGATCCACCTCTGGAACTCTCTTCTGGTTGCAAATTGTCCTGAAAACTTCCGGATCCAGAGACCAATCCGATTCTCTTATCTGTGACCTGCTCAAAAAATCCGCCATCTGATTCAGGGTTACTTTCAGGTGAACTGCCGTTAGGGAGTTCAAATTGACTTCTGCCCATGACAAAATTTCTGATGCTATGGTCATCAATCTTGAGGATCTGGTTCCTCCCTGATGGTTTATGTAGGCGACTGACGTAGCGTTGTCTGTCCTGATCTGCACATGCTTTCCCCATAGGTGTGTTTCCAGGGCTATTAATGCTTCCTTTACTGCAACCAATTCCCTTAGATTGGATGATGACTCACTCAGGACTCTTGACCACTTCCCTTGAGCCGTCCAAGTCTTGCAATGCGCCCCCCAGCCCCAGGCTGAAGCATCTGTAGTTACAATCATTTCCTTGGGATCCCCCCAGGGTAATCCTTCCGAGAACCGACTTTCTTCTAACCACCAATTTAGGGAATTTTTCACTTCTGAAATTGGTAGCTGTTGCTCCAATCCATGCTGGATTCCGTCCCAGTTCTTCAGAATATGTCTTTGGAGGAATCTGGAGTGAAGCTGACCCCATCTTATCGACGGGAAGGAAGAAGTCAGAAACCCGAGAACTCTCATCGCTTGTCTTATTGAGGGTATTGCCCCCGAGCAGATGTAACGAATTGCCTCCTGGAGCGCCATAACTTTTTGATGAGATAGAATAAGGACCTGGCGGACCGAATTGATCTCAAACCCCAAGTATGTCATAATCTGAGAGGGCAAGAGGGACGATTTGTTGAAATTCAAAATCCAACCGAGGTGAGCTAACAGGTTCATGGTGAAATGTAGATTCTCCCATAATCTGTCCTTTGACTGAGCAAAGAGCAGGAGGTCGACTAAATAAGCGACCACTCCTATCCCTCTGCGTCTCAGATACGCCAAAGGTTCTGCCAGAACCTTGGTAAAAATTCTCGGAGCCGATGCTAGACCAAAGGGAAGACAGACAAATTGAAAATGTAAAATCTGGTCTCCGTCTCTTATAGCAAATCTCATAAAAGACTGAGCCAGGGGGCTCATTGGAACTTGCCAATAAGCGTCTTTTAAATCTATTGATGCTCTGAGAAGCATATTCTTTACAGAAAAAATCGTTTCCATCCTGAAATGTCTGTACTGGACAAATAAGTTGAGACTCTAAGTTCAGAATAAACCTGAACCCTCCCGAGCCCTTTCTTACTAGGAAAATGCTGGAGTAGAACCCTGTCCCCTGCAGAGGCAGAGGTACTGGAACAATGACTCCCCTTGACCTCATGTCCGACAGACTCAAAAAAAAAAAACTCTGCCCCTGGGCAGAGAAGAAATCAAAAATCTTGAAGAAGGGGTTTGGGAAAAATCTATGTGGAATCCCTCCGTAATTCCTCTTACAATGAAAGGGCACTCCAACAGGTCTTGCCAGGCTGTGCAAACCCCCCTTAGCCTGGTGCCAATTACGACATTGGTGTCATTGCTTCTTTAAAGTTGCTCTTTCTGGAAGTATTGGAAGAGGCCCCTCTGGCTCTTTTAGGAGCACCCTTGTTAAGAAAGGGACGCCTAAAGGAACTTCTGGGAAAAAACATTTTATTAGTTGAAGCTCTAGGACGAGGCGGAAAACATTTATTTCTGTCTGCCGTCATATCCAAAACCTTACCTAGGTCTGAGCCAAACAGATACTCACCCCTAAAGGGCATAGCACAAAGTCTCATCTTTGAACCAATATCGCCAGACCAGGTCTTTAACCAAAGAGTCCTGCGCACGGAATTGGTAACAGCCAGATTCTGTGCCGAAAATCTAATAGATTCAGCCATGGCATCCGTAACAAAGGCCGTAGCTGAAAAGAAAATAGGTAAAGCCTTTAAAATTTTATCCAGACTAGTCCTCTCTAAAAGACAGTCCTTAAAGTGGACCAACACCCAGGGGGGATCAGATCCCTCCCCGCGGGGCATCTGAAATCGGGATGTCCCACGGGGTGAAACCCCCCAGGAAGCCCAGAAACCTTACCTTAACCCGTTCCAACGGCGCATGTGCGGGCCGCGTCCGCGTCTCGTGCTTCCCTCTAGCAGGGCGCGCACCCGCGCCGGCCGTGCTCCCTGTTAGAAGGAAGCGCGAGACGCGGCCTCCAGCGCTCAGAGCCGCTGTGGTTGGACGCCGCTTGTACGTGCATACCACAGCGGCTCTAAGCACTCTGATTGGACGAGCGCCCGTGTAGGAGCGTGGTGAGGTGAGTGCTTCCGGGCGTTCTGGGGGGTTTCACAAAGATCGATCGGGGTGCCCCACCGAAGTGGACCAAAACCCAGGATAGTCAAAATCCTGGGTATTGGTCCACTTTAAGCTGTTGGAGCCAAACCTCAAATTTCTGATAACGCAATTGGATGCCAAATTTGTCCTTAACAAATTAGACTCTACCAGCCAAGCCTTCTTAAGCAGTGAATCCATTTTCTTATCCAGGGGATCATTTAGAACCCCAAAATCTTCAAAGGCTAATCCTGCTCCTTTAGAAACCTTCGCAAAAGGGGCATTCAATTTGGGACATTTTTCCCAAAGATGAGAATCTTCCTCCGAAAATGGGTATCTACGTTTAAGACCCCGTGATGTAAACACCTTCCTAGAAGGCTCCTTCCACTGCTCCAAAATCATATCCCTAAGATAGTCATGAAAGGGAAAAGAATAGGATGAATCCGGAGCCAAATCCGGATAAAAACTATCCTGTTTTGATTTCAGGCCCGCAACCTTTTCCTCTATACCCATAGATAGGCAAATCATGTGCAAGAAAAAGGAAGATCCCCGGGAGGAAACAGAAACCTGTTCTTGGCTGAAGAGGAATCCGAGACCTGATCGTCCTCCTCCGGGGAAGAAATCTCACCTTCCTCTGATTCATCGTCAGGAACAAATGATTCCTGAGTGACGAAAAAAGAGGGTTTCCCCATATGACCAGAAAACAGGGATGCATCAAAAGGACCTGCTGCTGGATGTGAAAACCCCATTTGGTTACTAGCGCTTTCTGGGGCCCTCTGTGTCATAGGAGAGGAAGAGATCTGGTCTCCTCATCATCCTCATCAAATCTCCATTATGTTCCTTATTAACCACTTTATCCGTGCATATCTGACAAAGAGGTTTAACATAGGAATCCGCAAGTTTCACATCACATAAGGGGCATCTTCTACTCTTTTTACTGGATTTTGATCCGGAAGAAGAGGGTTTAGATACACTTTTGGAAGCTTTGTCCGGGGTTTTAGACTAAGAGACATAAGCAAAAAATAGGGAAGTGAGCTATATCCCATTCTAAAATAAAATAAATCTATATATATATATATATATATATATATATATATATATATATATAAATAAATCTATATATATAAATATATCTATATATAAGCCCCAAGGATAGTTAAAGGTGACTTACCGGGGCAGAGCAGGGCCTCCTCCTCCAAGAATCGGCAGCTGGCGGAATGCTGGAAGAATCCTGGTCCACATAAGTTATTTCAGTGGAAGAATTCTCAATGGGATCCATAAAACCATCCTGCACCTGTTTTGTCATACTTCTGGATAGAGGCACCCAGTGATTAGCTCCCTAAGCCCTCCTAAATATTAACCCTTCATGTTCAAACAGGGGGGGAGGCCATAATACATTCAATACACCAAAACACTGTGCTATCACTTTAAGCAAAAAGCACGTGTTGTGGGAAAGCAGGAAATTCCCATGGGCGCCGGGATGTGACGTCAGTAGCCCTGGGAGGAAGAAGCCTGGGACCTAATTTCCAGGAACATTTAAATAAATGCATTGGCGGCGCGCGTGCAAAAAACATGTGCTGTACCTTCATTCATTGCCTGGGAACGTTCGCCAGTCTGTCAAGCCGCCGCCCAAGACGCCCGCTGGCCGCAGAAGAAGGAGACCCCCGCCGAAGACCGCTGCCCGCTCCCCGAGGAGAAACCGATCCCCCCACCGGCCGACCGCAACAAGGTAAGCTGAATGCGGAAGTATCGGGTAGGCGGGGAAGAGAGTGAGAGAACGCGTCATTCCCCTCTCTTCCCCGCTCTTAAAGGTACCGATACAAAAAAAATGTCAAAATGTCAAAGTCTTGTTTAAAGGTACAAATAAGATACCAGTGCAACCAAACATAGAGGGATCCTTCCCAAATGTTCCCAAAAATAAGTTCCCGAGCTAAATAAAGGCATGGGGTCCGGTTACCGCAGCCAGGCAGAAGGATTGCCTTCGGGACCAAGAGATGGACCCCCGCGCTTAAACAGGCCCATAGTACCGGAAAGATACTTACCTGAACCAATCGGTCCAGGAGCTAGTGGTCTGGCTCCTGCCTCATGGAGGAACACGGAAACAACTGGGGAAGAGAGGGAGGAGTCAAGACTATATTTTTGCTGGTGGTCATGTGTTCCCTTCAATGGCAGGAGCCCGGAGGTCTCAGGCGTATGCTGCCCGAAGGATGTTTTGAGAAAATAGTCTATAAGGGAGTAAGCGTTATTCAAATGATTAAAGCGTGTAAAGTCCTTCTCTCCAAGGTGAGTGACACTCCAAAGAGATATTGACTAATGTACAAATATAACCATTTAGTTCACCTATTATTCTCAGTAAACGTGCCTCGGGGTTTTGATACTGAGAAAGAAATTTAAATTGGCAGCTAGAGTGAATTGTTATTTAAATATAAGTGATCAAAAAACTTGGGACTCCCTATTAGAACAGGTGAGATGCACTTCCCACAATATGGGCGCCTTACTAACCGGTATGCTTCAATAATAAAAAGACAAAAAGGACGTTGGCTAACTGTAAGGCTGGCAAACCACACCACAGCACAACTATTGCCAAAAAACATAATATTTAATTAATAGAAAAATATGGCACAAAACATATACACCATGTATTTACACTGAGTCTATGTCACTCTCTGGTAACTCCAGCCCTCTAGGTAAGCCCTCAACCCCCAATCTCCGCAGCCAGCTTCACCTGTAGGAGCCCCGGCTTGCCGGGACGCAAAATACGCCTGCTCGGGATCGGTTGCCCCCAGTACTTCAATGGCTCAAAGGATGAGAGCTTACTGGTTAGAGGTCTGAAGAACCAATGGCTAAGAGCGAGTGTAGCGGAAGTCCAGAGACAGGCCAGAGGTTGACACGGGGAAGTCAGAGATCGCGGCGGTACAGAGGGAAGAGGCAGCTCGAGGTCAAGGTACAAGGCAGAGGTCGGCAACGGAGATCAGATCGAGAATAGTCGGTTCAGGCAGGGGTCGGCAACGGAGATCAATTCAAGTATTTCACAAAAGGAAGCGGGGGGGCGTGGCCGAGCTGAGCGCCGCTCGAGCCGACGCTGCTGGATCCGCCGACGCCTGGAGACAGCGCTTGAACGGGGGCCAGGTAAGCGATTCCTGACTTCCCCCCCCCCTTCACGAGGGGCCTCCGGACCCTCACCCGGTTTCCCTTGATTGTCCCGATGGAATCTCCTTACAAGAGCCTTGGCATGAACATCCCTCGCTGCCACCCAGCATCTTTCCTCTGGACCATAGCCAACCCAGTCCACCAAATACTGTAAAGAATTACGCACCTTACGTGAATCCAAGATCTTATTCACTTCATACTCGGCTCATTATCAACAAGAATTGGCGAAGGACCAGCAAGAGGAGTATTCTTCGCCAGTTTTAACAGTGAAACATGAAAAGAATTAGGTATTTTCATAGTCGGCGGGAGTTGAATTTTAAAAGACACATTATTCAATTTCTTGATAATCGGGAAAGGACCAATACATTTCGGACCCAATTTACTAGAGGGTTGACGGAGCGCAATATTTTTAGTGGAGACCCAAACTAGATTGCCTACTTGAAGAACAGGTTCCTGTGATCTACTGCGATCGGCAAATTTCTTATACCTCAAGCCAGTGGTCTTAAGAATCTCCTGAACGCGTGTCCAGATATTCTTTCGTTCCTGAAGCCACTCCTCCAATGCCGGCAAATTGGAAGGTGACCCTGAAAGAGAAGAAGCTCTAGGATTTTTCCCTAAGTTACAATAAAAAGGAGATACCTTGGTACTCTCACTAGGCGCCTTATTGTAAGCAAATTCAGCGAAATCAATAAATTCCGCCCATTGTTCTTGGGCATCGGAAACATAACACCTTAAGTATTGTTCTAAAGTTTGATTAGTTCTTTCCGTCTGCCCATTAGTCTGAGGATGGTAAGCAGAAGAAAGAGAGATCTGTATTCCCAACCGCGAACAGAAGTGTTTCCAAAAACGGGAAGTAAATTGAACACCCCGATCAGAGACTATATTTGACGGAATACCATGAATACGAAAAATATGCGAAGTAAACAGCCGCGAAAGCTCAGGTGCAGAAGGAAGTTTGGCCAAAGGAACGAAATGTGCCATCTTACTGAAACGATCTACGACCACCCAAATTACAGTATTACCATGTGAGAGAGGCAAATCTACAATAAAATCCATAGAAATATGGGTCCATGGCTCAGCAGGAATTTCAAGAGGAACCAAACCGCCACTAGGAGCCTTGTGAACTCCTTTACTTCGGGCACAAATAACACAAGCGTCGATAAAGGCAGTAACATCGCGTCTCATGGTAGGCCACCATACATGACGACGGGCAAGCATAAATGTCTTACGGTTACCCAAATGACCAGCAGTTTTGGCATCGTGAAATTCGTAAATTACATCCGAGCGCAGGTGCGGCGGAACAAACTGGCACCCCAAGGGTACATTGCTAAGCGATTCATCTTGAAACGGCGCCAAGGTATTAGAGAGATCAGGAAGTAACGCCCCGACCACACAACCCGTGGGTACAATTGGTTCACCAGAATCACCCCAATCCTTACATTCACCGAACATGCGAGATAGAGCATCAGCTTTAGTATTTTTTACACCCGGCTTGAAAGTAATAATAAAATTAAAGCGCGAGAAAAATAATGCCCAACGTGCCTGACGAGAGTTCAGCCTCTTGGCCGAACCTATGTATTCGAGATTTTTATGATCAGTATACACAGTAATAGGATGTAATGAACCCTCCAACCAGTGTCGCCATTCATCAAATGCCAGTTTAATAGCTAATAGTTCTCTATTGCCAACATCATAATTTTGTTCCGCGGTACTGAATTTACGGGAAAAATAAGCGCATGGATGGAGACGCTCAGGGTTACCAGAATATTGCGACAAAACTGCACCCACTCCCAGTTCCGAAGCATCTACTTCTATAACGAACGCTTTATGAATATCTGGATGAATTAACACAGGTGCCGAAGTAAAGGCCCGTTTCAAGGTTAGAAAGGCCTCACAGGCAGAGGGGGACCAGTTAGCAGTAAAAGCCCCCTTGCGGGTAAGGTTGGTAAGGGGTGCAACAACATGGGAAAACCCTTTTATGAAGCGGCGATAGAAATTTGCAAAACCTAGAAAACGTTGCAATTCCTTTAAAGTTTTGGGTTGGACCCAATCCTGAACTGCTGAAACCTTCCCCGCGTCCATCTCCAAACCCTGGTTGGTAATAACATACCCTAGGAAGGGAACTGTAGTGACTTCAAACACACACTTAGACAGTTTAGCAAATAAGTTGTTCTCTCATAATTTTTGTAGCACCAACTTAACATGGTGTCTATGCTCCGGTAAAGAATTAGAAAAAATGAGAATATCATCCAAGTAGATGACTACAAATCTACCGAGATATTCCCTGAATATATCATTAACAAAATCTTGGAAAACGACTGGCGCATTACAAAGACCAAAGGGCATGACCAGGTACACTTAGTGCCCATCCTTCACATTAAATGCAGTTTTCCACTCGTCCCCCTGTCGGATGCGAATCAGATTGTAAGCCCCTCTCAAATCCAATTTGGAGAAAATTCGAGCTCCTGTGACTTGATTGAACAGATCCCCAATCAAGGGTAAGGGGTATCGTTTTTTTACAGTGATCTTATTCAAGGCTCGATAATCTATGCACGGTCTCAAGCCACCATGTGGCCTTGGTCTTGGTATTCATAGGACCTCCCTGGATTGCCTTCCCATTGATAGCTAAAACTTGTAGGGATCTTTCAAGAGGAACTACAGGGATCCCTAAGGTGGAGATCATGCTCCTGTCCAAAAAGTTTCCAGCTGCGCCACTGTCTATAAAGGCGGAAACTGTCTGCTTAGAGGACCCCCAAGACAAATCGATAGGTACAAGCATCTTATTCTGGCGAGAGTAACAAACTGACTCACCCAGATCAGTACTCTCTACCTGGTCTGGGTGCGGAAGTTTTCCGCCGGTTTCCCCTTGTTGGGACAGGACCCTGCAAAATGACCAGAATTCCCGCAATACAGGCATAACCCCTCGGATCGCCTACACTGCTTCTCCTCTTGGGATAAGCGGGTTCTCCCTAATTGCATAGGTTCTTCCTGAGAAGATGATGAGGTATTTTCACCACGGGGAACCGGGGATCTAAGACTCTGGACTGGTCTGAAGGACGTGGGAGCCCTGCCTCTCTCCCTGGCCCTTTCTCTAAGACGTCAGTCTATTTTAATAGAGACCAGCATTAATTGATCTAGGTCCGCTGGCGGGGGAAAATTGACTAAAGCATCCTTGATGCAATCCGACAGCCCCACCCTGAACTGACTACACAAAGCTGGATCGTTCCACCTAGCTTCGATAGCCCAGCGGCGGAATTCAGCACTGTAGTCTTCAGCCGAATTCCGTCCTTGTTTTAAGGCCCGAAGCCTATTCTCTGCGGTAGACTGTATATCTGGATCGGCGTATAAAACACCCATAGCATTGAAGAAGGCAGTCACTGATTGTAGGGAAATGTCATGAGACGGTAAACTAAAGGCCCAGGACTGTGGGTCTCCTTGAAGCAAGGAAATGACAAGGCCTACTCGTTGGACCTCTGTGCCAGAGGAGATAGGTCTTAACTTAAAATATAGTTCGCAGGCATTCTTGAAGTTGGAAAATTTTGCTCGTTCTCCAAAAAATTTCTCAGGCAGTGGAATCTTAGGTTCGGAGAAATGAGGTGGTACAGAGGAAGTCGGCACTTGACGAGACTCCTGAGTGGCCACTCTTTGAGCGAGTTGGTTGATCGCTGTGGCCATAGCTTGCACCTGCTGTACCAGGTCATCCATGTTTGGGCCTGTGATAATGTCACGCTCTGGTAACTCCAGCCCTCTAGGTAAGCCCTCAACCCCCAATCTCCGCAGCCAGCTTCACCTGTAGGAGCCCCCGCTTGCCGGGACGCAAAATACGCCTGCCCGGGATCGGTTGCCCCCAGGACTTCAATGGCTCAAAGGATGAGAGCTTACTGGTTAGAGGTCTGAAGAACCAATGGCTAAGAGCGAGTGTAGCGGAAGTCCAGAGACAGGCCAGAGGTTGACACTGGGAAGTCAGAGATCGCGGCGGTACAGAGGGAAGAGGCAGCTCGAGGTCAAGGTACAAGGCAGAGGTCGGCAACGGAGATCAGATCGAGAATAGTCGGTTCAGGCAGGGGTCGGCAACGGGGATCAGATCGAGAATAGTTGGTTCAGGCAGGGGTCGGCAACGGAGATCAATTCAAGTATTTCACAAGACAATGCAAGGTACAAGGCGCTATCACAGGCAATTCACAACTGAGAGGGAATTGCTTTTATAGGGACAGACAGGGGAGGGAGAGTGTAGGTGATTGGTGCACTTGGGATTCAGCCCAGGATTGGTCTGCAGGGCTGAGAGGGCGCATCCCTAATTTCTCCTAGGGCTCATTGGCCCTTTAACTGATCCTCCGGCGGGCGCGCACAGTACAGCGCCGCCGGAGGGTATAACAAACACGTCAAGGAGGAGGAAGCGGGGGGCGTGGCCGAGCTGAGCGCCACTCGAGCCGACGCTGCTGGATCCGCCGCCGCCCGCCGCGGCCGCCGCACACTGACAGCCGCGGCCGGACGCCTGGAGACGGCGCTGGAACGGGTGCCAGGTAAGCGATTCCTGACAGTCTACAAAGATGCTAAAAAGCAATTGCTAGAGCAAAAAACAGGGGCCCCCGCCAGGTACTACCTGGACTCCACACACCCCTCCACACTTCAACCATACATACTGGACGGCCAGCCTTAAGAGGGATAGTATCCACAGCTACTTAAAGGCTAGTGTCCCTGGTGGAGATGCTTTTATAGAGACCAGTCAATGAGAATAAATCAACCTGTGCAGCTACACAATGTCACAAATAGATGACCACCATGGTGTAAACTCATTCCCAGTTCATGGAGATAGCCAGGCGCTGTATCCGGACTTGTTCAGGCAGACATAACAGAACTCGCGTGCGGGAGCGTGCGGCCTGACTACAGACCAGCAGCCAAGCTCAATGGCTGGCCGCCGCCGCTGTCACTCTACCGCCGCTCAGGAATCTTACCGCCGCCTATATGTAAGTCTGCATCCGTGGTGGCCGGTGACGCAGCGCCTCTCCGCTTCCACTTCAGCGTACACGGTTACCACATGTAGCGGCCGGTATCAGTCAGGTTGCGTTGGAGGGGGCGTGGTCGGATGACCCGACACCGACGCACGTTTCACTCCTCCTCTGGAGCTTCGTCAGGGTGGGAGGATTCATAGCTCAGGCCGTGCTTTTAAGGGTGATGTCCCGCCTTCATCACCAGCTGAAGTTAGCCTTCGCCATTGCGGTGCATTAACCCTAAAGTAACCAGTCCTCTTTGTACACACCTTTAGGCATCCATTTCTTTTACTGGCAGCAGCTACTGGCAAGACATCCCTCTCAACATATCATATCACGACACATATTTTTCACCTGGACTACCTCCCGGGGGCTTCTCTAGCAGCCAGTATTATTAAAATATATTTACAAAGGGGCGAGCTCGGGTGCTGATCATATTGATAATGTCCCTCTTTTCTTTATCCTGCTGCCGTTTCTTTCTTCTTCATCCCCTGACCATAGAACCTTAGTTATTGT
Organism: Gastrophryne carolinensis; assembly: GCA_027917425.1. Taxonomy (NCBI): domain Eukaryota; kingdom Metazoa; phylum Chordata; class Amphibia; order Anura; family Microhylidae; genus Gastrophryne; species Gastrophryne carolinensis. The sequence continues at coordinate 116,454,556 of CM051243.1, forward strand.
TTGTTTACTTTGGACTTACTTATCACATGCATATAACACACTTACCACAAACAACCTCATTCCTTGTCTATAGCCTAATATCTATACAATTCGATTTTAATAGGAAGTCTGAGGATATTAATACTTTTCATAGCCCAGACACTATTCTATGTGGTCACACCCCCATCCCAAAGTGACCATCCCTTGGGTCATACTCGACTTCGCCACAGGGGGTCATAGGGAATAGGGTATCAACCTACTTCTAATCCTGGACCTAAAGTGGAGGGAGAAAGAGAAAGAGCCCGTCCAAGAGATAGGGCTGGAACACCATGATGCAGAGGGAGAAAGAGACCACAGATACACAGAGGCACACCAATGTGCTAAATCACTTCTTCAATTTCATCATAAAAAAGCTTTTAGGCCCATATCTGTGTTAAGACCAGCAGGAATCATAGTACTCAATTCAAAGATGAGTCTAGATTCCTGCTGTAAGAGTCAGGAATCCCACGACCCTCCTCTACCACCTCCCCTCAATTTGAAAATATCGCATACTCTAAGACCGGACGGGTCACTGTTGTGTAAGATCCTAAAATGCTCCGCCACGGGACTTTTCTCATTCCTTTTGCGGATATCTCTCAGACGTTCACCTATCCGCACCCACATCTCCCTCTTAGTTTTACCCACATACTTTTTATTACAGGGGCAGGTAAGTAAGTAAATCACATACCTCGAGGCACAAGTCCTTAATAGGCCTTGGAATTCTACTTCTAGAACCCATAAATGACACTGTCTTTTCCATGTAAGGACATATCTGACAGTGTCCACATTTATGAGATCCCATCGGCTTGTTCACTTGTTTTACTGCCTCTGTATAGGGTTTATACTCACTGTGAACTAACTGGTCACGGATATTGCATGCTCTCTTGGCCGGCAATAGTGGCCTAGGTCCCACATGTTTCGCTACCACCGGATCTAACATCAAGACGTGCCAGTGGGATTGCAAAATATTCCTAAATTTCTCCCAGTGTACACTGAATTGTGTGATAAGGCGGACAGGTTGCTCACCCCCGGACTCCTTAGGTCCACGCCCCCCGAGAAGCATCTCGCGGGGAGAGTCCAAGACTTTACGGAAGCAAGTCCGCAGCAAACGATGGGGGTAACTAAATCTCTGCGTGAGCACCCTGGCCTCCCGGACGTAGTCCCCCTCGGTACTACAGTTCCTCCTAATACGAAGGAACTGCCCCAGGGGGATACCACGCCTAAGGGGGCCAGGGTGATGGCTGGAGAAGTGGAGAAGGGTATTGCCCGCAGTGGGTTTACAACGTGGTTGTGACCAACCTGCCCGCCCCTTTGGAAATCCGCAGATCCAAGAATTCAATAGAGACTGGGCTAATTTTATACGTAAGGTGAATATTACGCTGATTCTGATTTAGGGAGGATATAAACTCCTCCAACTGTGTTGTCAAGCCTTTCCATATCAGTAAAATATCATCGATGTAAAGCAGCCAGAGGGCGACATGTGCCCCAAACACCTCAAGGCTCTCCCACCGCCCCAGGTGCAGGCAGGCGTACGATGGGGCACAGGCCGCTCCCATGAATATGATGATAAAAGGTCTCATTAAACCTAAAGTAATTGTTGGCAAGGATGAACTCCAAAAGCTCAATGACAAATTCATTATATGCTGCATCACCTGGACCTATCATCTGCAGGGTCTCTTCCACTGCTTTGAGGCCTACTGTGTGGGGAATGGAGGTGTAAAGGCTCTCTACAGATTCAATAGCAGAAGTGCCAGCTCATTGACAGGAAATGCAGCCCCCCACTCAGGCAAAGGCTAGAGCGCTCACCTCCAAACTTGGTAGTAATCCAAGGACCATAGGAAAAGCCAGCCACATAGTAGTAGAGCAAATTAAGAGTCCATTTTATTCCAAACTAGTTAAAAATCCGTCACAGCGGTATAGATAAGAGCAGCACAACAAGGTGTCCTTACACGTCTACGCGTTTCGGGTTCTCACCCTTAATCATGACAAAGAACAGGTTGCAGGACATACACTTAAATACAATGTCAAATAATGATATAATCTAATACATCTGTGAATGGGAGGAACACAATTATTAACCTTCATTGAAACGTACCTTTCAAATTCATTGTATAGGCGCCAGGCGCGCACCGAGAAATCACATCTCGGTATACACCTGGAGTAATATTACACCCACCAATGGAGAGAAAGGAAACTGACGTAGGCAATTCTAACAGGACGAAAATGCACAACGTCATACTACTGGCAACGTGTATCTTCATAGTAAGAGCCATTACTGGCAAAATATAACACGTATATGTAACGGCTGTGTAATCAGCAAGCCAGCACAATGTATCATAAAGATGAATAGAAGGTAAACTGCCAGAAAGTGAAACCATCGCATAACATCAGGATATTAGGAAAAAGAATCTATGTGTTGCATAATTATCTATAAACATATTAAAACATGAGAGACCGATTACTTATCATCATACATACGATCTCATAACACGTAATAGACAGACACATAAAAAACTTTAACCCAAACTTAATATATATCAATATACATGATTAATGTATTATATACCAACACTCCCATCCACAGATGACAAAAAGTCCAAACCATATACAATTTCATAACCAAAATAATAGCGGAGCGGATCATAATAAATTATTCTGAGTCCGAGATCTGAGATTTTAAAGCATAATACACAGATCATTTACAGAGCAACTTCATAGATCAAAAGAAAAGAGAAACATGGGAAAAATAATATTGAATAGTAAATAAAAAGAAGAAAACAGAGCAAAAAAAAGGGAAGAGGAACAAGGCAAAATAAAAATGAAAGAATCCCTATTGAAAATTTAATTTAATTTGATTTAATTTAATTTAAGTTCTACATTAGAACACAGCCTATTCTACATATCCAGAGACAGAAAAAAGAAGGTAGATATTATCTCAAAAATAAATCGACATCCCATCTATAATTGAGTCCCATAGGGGTACGGGTTCCCAATTTAAAGATCCAAAAAACCTCACGTTGGAACAGTTTTTCAGTTAAATCCCCCCCCCCCCCCCCCCCCCCCCAGGGCCAAGGCGTACCTTTTCTATCGCCATACATTTAAAGCTGGTAAGGTCACCCGCATGATGGTTCCTGAAGTGCCGTCCTACATTAGAGGAAGCATTAGGGCGCTCTACACAGGATGAGGCGATGTGTTATGATATTCTTTTTTTCACCGTTCGGGTGGTACACCCTACATATTGGATATTACATAGCTCACATGTTATCAAATAGATAACGTTAAATGAGTTACAATTAATAAAGCTATCAATTTGAAAAGTTTCCTTGGTATTAGTGGACCTAAATCGGGAGCCAGTTTGAGTATATTGGCACATTCCACATCTACCATTAGCACATTAAAAAATCCTTTTTGCGAGAGCCAAGTTGAAGATAAAGTACTAGGCCCCCTAAAAAGGCTAGGTGATAATCTCTGACCCAACGTGGGGCACTTTCTACTCACAACCCTAACGCCTTGTTTTAGGACCTCCTTAAGCTGCGGATCACAATTAAGTATAGGGAGATGTTTATTAATAATCTGTTTTATTTTATTAAATTCCTCACTATATGTAATAACTAAAGTGATCTTATCTTTATTCTTATTCGAAATAAACTCTTATTCCTCTCTACTGAATTATCATAAGTCTCTCGAGTGGCATATATTGACTTATCCAGCATACATTTCCTATCTCTGCTGCTAGCTAAATTCTTTGCCCGTTCTAAAACATCCAACGGATAACCCCGATCCTGGAGTCGATCAGAAATAACTGCTCTGAGCAATTTCTTCGTGCCCTAACCATCTCCCCCAGGGGAATGGCCCTGATCGTATGAGGTGGGTGGCAACTATCAGCTCGTAAGGTCATACTACCTGACGTCTTTTTTCTATAGGTTTTAGTATAAAGTTTTCCTGTATCATGAGTAGCTCCTATAGTGAGATCCAGAAATGAAATAGTATAGGGATTATGTTCCGATGTAAATTTTACATTTAAAGAGTTATTGTTTAGGTAGCTCACAAATAATGCAATTGACTCCTCCCCTCCTTTCCAAATAAAGATAAGGTCGTCGATGTATCTACCATATAACTGGATATTATCACAAAAGGGGTTGTTATGGCCATATATACTTTCCCTCTCCCACCAACCCATGTAGAGGTTGGCGAGAGAGGGAGAGAACGGGGCCCCCATCGACGCACCACAACGTTGTAGAAAATACTGATTTCCAAACAAAAAATAATTATGCTTAAGAAGATATTCAATGGCCAAAATCCAAAAAATGTTTAATTCATTAGAATACATCGAGTAGTTATCTAAATGAAATTGTATAGCCTCTAGGGCCAGATCGTGCGGGATTATGTAGTATAGGGAGGAGACATCACATGTAAGCCACCTAAAACTGTCATCCCATTGAAATTGCTCTAACTGATACATAACGTCACGTGAGTCCTGCAAATAACCCGGGAGTCTGCGTACTAATGGTAATAGATGAGAATCTACCCATCGCCCCAGCCTCTCATTCATCCCCCCTATTCCAGCAACAATCGGTCTCCCCATAGGGGGACGCTGTGGTTTATGGATTTTGGGGAGATGATGAAAGACTGGGGCGACAGGAGAAGCCACAACCAACGTCTCAACCTCCTCCTCACTCAGAACTCCAAGCGCTACACCCTCTCCAAGAATTTTTCTAAGATCTAATTGGAATCTGTCTAGAGGGTTACTGCCTAGTTTAATATAAGTAACAGGATCATCTAGTTGTCGAAGGGCCTCAGACTCATAATCAACAGTATTCATAACTACTACACATCCTCCCTTGTCTGCAGGTCTAATTCGAATCTGATCATTTTTCATCAATTGATTTAAAGCTTCTCTCTCTGCTACTGGCAGGTTCTATTTTGTGGCTTACGATTCTTAGCCAACTCCACCAAATCTACCTCTACCGCCTCCTGGAAAACATCCAATGCAGAGACCCTGGAATTAACTGGATAAAATTTATTGTTAGTAAATTTAAATCTAGGAGGGGGCAAAACTTTCATAGAGCCATGATCCGAAAGATCTTCAAGCCATAATCGGGCACTGATGTCCCGGAACGAGGATAACACAGGAATATCTGGTTTAGAAAGAGCTGGGACCGTGGATATAAATCCTAGATCCTTATTTTCCTCCTCAATTAAATCTAACCGTGTGTGCTCAAGATCTGAGCACATAGGCGCATTAGGGAGAAAATGTTTTCGGAGTGTTAAATTACGTGCTAACTTACTGACATCTAAAATGGTAGAAAAGACATCAAAATGGTGAGTTGGGGCAAAAGACAATCCCCTAGACAATAGATTAATCTCAGAGGTAGAAAGAGGATAAGAGGACAAATTCATAACACTTGTTATATCTACAGTCTCCGTTCCCTGAGAGTATAACGACCGTTTGGATTGGTGTTTTCTCCCCGCTCTGTGTTTCCTTGGGGATTTCTTTTCTTTCTCATCTTCGATTCGGTTGGCCCCAATGTAAAGGCTCTCTACATCTACGCTGGCTAATAGCCAGTCATCTTCCATATTTACTGTCCATCTTTTAAATCACCAGTATCCAGCACAAAGGATGGGAGAAGCCGCACTAGAGGTTTAAGATTCTCATCAATAAAACGAGCAATTCCTTCCAGAGGTCCTCCATTCCCTGACACAATAGGCCTTCCTGGTGGGGTGATGGGGTTCTTGTGTACTTCGGGGATTGTATACAGCACCGGAATGTTGTAATCATAGACTTTTAAAAAGTCAAAAACTTTAGATGTTAGGAGGTTCTCCTCCCTAGCCCAATATAGTTTTTCATTTAGTCTCGCTATCACCTCAGGGAAAGGGTTCCCGCCAATCTGGCGGGTACGTACTTGTATCTTTTAATTGATTTTCAATTTCTGTTACGTAATATTCCTCATTCAATAATACTACATTGCCCCCTTTATCACTGGGTTTTATAATGATATTGTGGGCCTTCTCTAGATCTTTTAGTGCCATTCTCTCTTGTTTAGTAAGATTATCATAATCCCCATACGACTCCCATTTCTCCCTGGCCAGGTCACGTTCTACCAACTGCAAAAAGAGTGACAAGTACTTATTGAGACTTAAGGGGGGAAAATTCTTAGACTGACATCTCAGGTGGCTAAGGTTCCGGTATTTCTTCTGTGGCCGCTCCCAATACATGCCCAACATCCTGAGATATTCCAGAGTCATTTATGTTCTCCACACTTGTAACATCAGCTTTTCTATTTTTTTTTTTTGTTTGTTTTTATAAATTTTTATTTATGCATTTTAAGTTGTAACATACATGTACATATACAGACATATGCAATCATCCCCTCATGGAGAGGAATCTTAACATTAAACATAAACCTTAATTTAAACATAAACCTTAATTTACATCAACAAATACCATATACCAATATACTAAACTAAATTGTTCACACACACACGTACACGCACACCCACCATCAGTTTTTCTATTAAACATAGTTCTAAATAGTATCTTTGTATAGTAAGAACTCATCACTCCCTGCACAGGGAGAAAAAGATAGGCCTTTTGAAAGTACTGACGTATGATGTTCTGTCATATTAAAATTAGACAAGTTTATCACATTAAGCCCCGCCCCTTCATCACTTATACATTTATCTATGGGGGTGGACCTATCGGTTCGGTTTTTCGGATGCCCCTCAGAGTCTTCACTCTGTTTGCAACGCTTTCTCCTTTTTCCCCTCTTGCACTTTGATCTAAAAAAAGAGACCGATGCTCCAGGGGGGCGTGGTCTGGACATGGCCGAGTAAGGAGCGTTCTGCCAGAGCTCCGTGTGGCCCAAGTCTTTTTTCAGTGAATCTCTGCAGCTGGACATCTCAGACTCTCTTCAATGGGGTCTCAAAGAAAAAGGAAGAGCGGGAGGAGGCCGGTGACAGCCGCCAGAACGGGGATCGAGAGATTCCTGGCCCCTCCGGCCGCATCGAAGCAGCGGGAGGCAGCGAGCAAGATGGCGGCGGCCAGGACGGCTGCGCAGCGTGACGGGACGGCGGAGGAGGCATCAGCGAGGAGGGGAGAGAAACCGCCCGTTCGCAATACCTGCATGGCCGAGAGTGGCGGAGGCGGTGGGCGGGACCGATCAACGGCGGGGAGAAGACCGGCGGAGGAGCGCGCTTCTGCAGAGCGAGGTGAGGAGGAGAGAGGAGGAGGGCTGGAGGCACAGCGCGAGACACCGGACCCGGGCCGTCAAGGCGGTGACTCAGCATCTGCGGTCTGCAAAACTAAACACACAGACTCTGTGAAGGAGGGGGGAAATCACAGCCTGATTAAAGAGGCAGATAATGAGCCTCAATGCCCCTCAGGAAGCCCGGTATTCCACCAGGAAAACACACATGGCAGCGGAGCAGACAGGGAAGAGCCGACAGATTGCCCTGGTGGGGTCCCCCATGGAAGCTCCGGGAGGGGGGGTCTCTCTCCTATCCCCAGCCCCCGCCCCATATTCAGTAGCAGCTGTAGTGACAGCAGTGAGGACGGCCTTGGGGGGACAGGGCTTATTCACCCGGAGCACCTTGAAGAGATGGGGAGCGCTGAAGGTGCGAGCCCCCCGCTCTAGCCAGAGCAGCTGCACACTATCCCCCACATATAGCCGGAAACATGGAGTGCCAGGCGGTGCCCGGGTTGGCTTGCAGACAGAGGAAGTCATATCGCCGGCCGTGATCCCTCCGGGGGACTTTTCGCCGCAGGCTGGAGGTGAACCTGGGGAGACAGCAACACTCAGGAGTCTCCTGCAATCGTTGGCTACTAAGGAGGACCTACAGGCCCTTCCCTCTAAGGCGGATCTAGAATCAATGGCGCTTCGCATCGAGAAGGCCGTGAGGAAAGATATTGAGGACTTGCAACAGCAGACAGCTACGTTAGACACCAGAATGGTTGCCGTGGAAAGAAATCGGGAAGAGGTATCTCGGGAATTGTCCGAGCTGGCCGGGCTGCAGCGGGAAGTCCGGCGTCAGCAGAAGGAGATACAATTACAACTGGACGACCTGGAGAACAGGGGAAGAAGAAACAACGTGAAATTAAGGGGGATCCCGGAGGAGTTCGGGGGCGCCAGACTGAGATCCGCAGCTCGGGCGATCTTCAACTCTTTGCTGGGACGACAACCGGAAACGACATACCGCATTGAAAGAATTCACAGAGTTATGAGCCGACCTCTTGGGGGACCAACGTTCCCACGGGACGTTTTGTGCTGTATGCTGTCATTTGAAGATAGGGAGGAGATTGTTAAGACGGCATGGGAGAGGGGCGCAGTAAAGTGGAGTGGAGCAAGAATTACGATTCTGCCAGATTTTTCCAGGAAAACTCTTCATATGCGGCGGATTATGCGCCCACTACTTGATAAAATCAAGAGCTCTGGAGCTTCTTACAAGTGGGGGCATCCATTCCATCTAATTGTGAGGAAGGACGATGCATTTTTCTCTTTGAGATCTCATGAGGAACTACCCCTGTTGTTCGATTTTTTGTCAATAGACGCTGTCCAGGTTCCGGATTGGCTTGCGGAGGCTCTGCCGTCACCTTTTCAGCCCTTGCCACAGCGAGAGAGGAGGCCTAGGCTGGGGAGGGGGGGGCGGGGAGGGAGGGGGGGACCGGATCGTGCTTGGCCGTGACGGGAGGAATAGGCGGGGCATTATTTGGACGGTAAGCAGTTGATGGTTTGAGTTCAGTGTTTTACTGATCGGGAGGTCCCGAGGGCTCGCTTTGTTCTCGTTACCAGCCCTGCCCTTCCTCTGGTCGCGGCCAAGGCAACACCGTTGTTATTCAGTTTAGCTTTACTGTAAGTATTGCATTATTACTATTTTTCTCTCATTATATTGTTATGGCTGTATCAGAAGGCCAGGTGTCAATTTATCTTGGGCGGCTGCCCGGGGGTGGGGTTACTGTACCCGCTATGAGTTAACGGTTTAAAAGTTTACGGTTCAAATGGGCCGCACGGACCTCGTTGCGGCTGTGTCTAACCAAGGTTCCCCAAATAGGCGACTGACCAACTCTGCGGAGCTTGCTTTGCCGGGAAGGACAGTCTTGTGGGAGTTACTCCCAGCGTGGATAGTTTAGGTTTGGGAGGTTAGCCTTCCTCAGGGTTACCAGATACCGGCTGGTGCTGGTCCCTGATTCGTGTTTAGTGTGTGTCTGTGTGTTGAGTTGTGTGATTGCCCTACTTGTGTGTGGCCCTTTTGTATCAAGGGGTGGGGAGGGGGATGGGGGGTCAAGGGGATGGACGTGGCTCCTGTATTACGTTCTGCTCATTAAATGCAAAGGGCCTGAATAACCCGGCTAAGAGGGCCCAAATTTTATATTCCCTACATAAGAAGAGGTGCCAGATTCTCTTTCTGCAGGAGACCCATTTCAGGACCGGTAAAGTGCCAAGCTGTAAGGACAAAAACTTTTCTGATTGGTTCCATGCTCCGAACCCAGAGGCCAAATCTAAGGGCGTCTCTATAGCAATCCATAGAAACGCCCCACTAGTGGTTCTAGATAAGATGTCAGATGTGGAGGGTAGGTTTGTTTTTCTGAAAGTCCAAATAGGGGGAAAAATTTTTACTTTGGCCAACGTGTATTTACCAAATGTGGATCAGGTGGGGGCTGCCCAAAGGATCCTTCGGGCGTTAGAAGATTTTGTGGAGGGGATAGTGATACTGGGAGGGGACTTCAACTTGGCTATGGAACCAATGCTGGATACCTCTACGGGACGGTCATCCACCTCCTATGCAAAACTGAGGGCCTTTAAAAAATTGCTACAGGATAGGCAACTGATTGATGTTTGGCGGATCTGTAACCCTGGTAAAAAACGATTTCACTTTTTATTCAAATATTCACGCCTCTTACAGTAGGATCGATTATTTTTTCATTAGCCACCATGCCCTTCAGTGGTCCCCGGTTGCGACAATCGACACTAGAATATGGTCCGACCATGCGCCTCTGCTCTTGTCATTGGATCTGCCGGGGCTGCATGCGAGGCCGTGGCAGTGGCGGCTGAATGAGGGTCTCCTGCAGGATGAGACGTGTACCAAGGCGGTTTCTGAGGGGATCGCAGACTTCTTGAGAAATCACAAGGCCGATACAACGAGTCTCCCTATGCAGTGGGAGGCTCTGAAGTGTACACTTAGGGGGATCCTCATCCAGCACGCTTCAAGACTGAAGAGGGAGAGGGGGGCACAGGTGAAGGGGCTGATTGATCGCTTGTCCAGGCTGGAGGTCTCCCACAAACGGAGCCCGACTGCCGAGATTCTGATTGAACTGACGGAGTCCAGAAACAAACTGCTGAGCTTACTCAATAAGATGTCCTACAGGCAGAGGGAATTGGCAAACAGATTCTATTACGAGCACAACAATAAATGTGGGCGCCCCTTGGCGAGACTTTTGCATCCCCGACAACGCCAAACATACATACCAACCATAAAGGACGGGGGAGGCAACTTGGTGCATGACCCTAGGGATATAGTGGAAGCCTTCAGAAGGTTCTATTCCCAGCTATACAGCATTGAAGAGGGGGGTGAGGGGGGAGGCGCACAGGAGAGGGAGATAGAGGCATACGTGGATGACACTGGGTTGCCGGTCCTAGACGCATCAAGTAGGGACGCCTTGGAGGAACCGTTTGAGCAACTAGAATTGCTTGAGGCGTTGGTGGGGACCCCCACTGGTAAAAGCCCTGGCCCCGACGGTTTCACTGTGAAATTCTATAAGCAGTTTAGGACTCAACTAGTCCCTTTCATGACTAAGGTGTTCAATGCGGTGTCCGGGGGGTGTCCCTTCCCGACGCAGACCTTAGAGGCACACATTTCGGTCCTGCCCAAGCCCGGGAGGGAGCTAACATCGTGTAGCAGCTACAGGCCGATCTCTTTAATTAACGTTGACCTGAAGCTGTACTCTAAAATGATCGCGAATAGATTGAAGGGATTGCTACCTGCTTGGGTGCATACGGACCAGGTGGGGTTTGTGCCGGGAAGGGAGGCTCAGGATAACACAATTAAAACTATCCTGTTGAACTCCCACGTTAGAACTAAGAAAATTCCCATGTGCCTTTTATCGGTAGACGCCGAGAAGGCGTTTGACAGGATCAGTTGGAAATTTCTTGAACATTCCCTTAGGCAAGCCGGCTTGGGTCCAAATATGAGAGAGAAAATTCGGGCACTGTACTCGGGCCCTACAGCCAAGGTGAGGACGAACGGGCTCCTGTCTTCTGCATTTCGGGTGAGGAACGGGACGAGACAGGGCTGCCCGTTGTCTCCCTTGTTATTCGTATTGGTAATGGAGCATTTGGCGGTAGCTCTGAGACAGAACCCGGACATTAAGGGCATAGAAATGGGGGGAGGGACACGTAAACTGGCACTGTATGCTGATGATCTGCTCCTGTACGTTACTTCGCCCCATCTTTCCTTACCCTCTATCATTCTGGAATTCCAGAGATTCAGTAGAGTCAGCAACTTTAAGGTCAATATGGCCAAGTCGGAGGTGCTGAACATCAGCATTGAGGACCAGTCATTGGTTCAGAGGCTTAGAGGGAATTTCCCCTTCAGATGGTGTGAGGAGGCTATAGGCTATCTGGGGGTCCTCATTCCGGCTGATCCCACCTCGCTATTTAGATTGAACTACGATCCCCTACTGGCGAGAACAAGGGCGGACTTGGAGGAGTATGGGAGGAAGGGTATCTCCTGGTTGGGGAGGATTAACGTTATCAAAATGGATGTATTGCCTAAACTACTGTACGTCTTCCAGGCGGTGCCTATTCATGGTAGCAGCTCAGCAGCTCAGATCTGAGATCATACGGTTCATCTGGGGGGGCAGTCAACCGAGACTTAGTTTCCGTAAACTGGCCAGGCCGAAGGCCAGGGGAGGGGCAGGGTTGCCGGACATGGAGAATTATCATAGAGCAGCAGCATTGATAAGGATAGTGGACTGGTACCAGGGGGAAGGGCACAAGCAATGGGTCGCAATTGAACGAGATATGCAGGCCGTAAGTCTGACTTCTCTCCAATGGGTGGAACCGAAACTACTTCCAAAAGACGGGGTGCCTTTCCTGACGGCCCAGCTCCTCCAGATATGGGAGGATTGCCTCCGGAACTTCAAAATTGCAACAAGACCGGGTCCTTTGACACCTTTGTTTGGCAATCCGGCGTTCCCGCCCGGATTGGGGGTCTCAAGATTCCTGAATTGGGAGGCGTCCTCGAGAACGAAATTGAAGAATACATTGAGGGGGGGGAGGCCTCCTACCGTGGAGGAGCTGGCGGCTGGGGGGGGGGAGGGGGGGTCATGGCTGGCAGTGAGTCAGTTGCGCAATTATTTGAGCTCCATTGGAGATCTGGGGGGTCTATCGAGAAGTAATACTCAGTTTGAGGATTTGCTGGAAGCAGCGGAACGTCCTAAAAGGGTTATCTCACTTCTTTATGGCATCCTGATGGAGGAGAAGGAGCTTCGGAAGTTGGATTTTGTAGCTGAATGGGAGAGGGAGATGGGGAAGACTTTTGATGAGGAGGACTGGGAGAAGGCGTTTTATCTTACACATAAAATGGCGAAACCCTGTAAGGCTCAGGAAAAAAACTTTAAGTTAATTTCCAGATGGTATAGAAGTCCAGTCCGTGTCCACCAGATCTTCCCCACAGTCCCGGACACGTGCTGGAGGTGCAATACGGCAAGGGGGACGCTGCTGCATATCTGGTGGGAGTGCCCCAGCATAAACAGGCTGTGGGAGACGGTCCTACTATTATATGAGGAAGCCTTCAGCATTAAGATTCCAAACACTCCTGAGATAACGTTACTGTCTATGCTCCCTGGCAGTAGGGAGGCGGCAAAGAAGGGGGCCTTAAGACACTTCCTGACAGCCATGAGAATGGTAATTCCTAGGCACTGGAAGAGTGTGGGGACTCCCACAGTGCTTGAATGGTATGATGAACTCAATAACATCATGCGGATGGAGGAGCTTACGGCGGATCTGAAGGGGGAGAATGAGAAATTCATGCACACATGGGTTGCATGGATCATGTTCAAAGAATCGGATGCTGGCCAAAAGAGGATTTTGGAACTACAGTAAGGGGAGCCGTAGACCGGAATAGGTGGTGTAGAAATGGAAATTTTCTTTCTTTTTCCTTCTTTCTGGGTCCTAATGTTTCAGTGTGGATGGGTGTGGTTGTGTGTTTGTGGTGTCTTTGTGTTGGGTGTTTGGTGGCCTTTAGGCCGAGTGCCCGGGTAGGGTTGGGAACGCTGATAGACTTTGGAGATGTACTGATTTCATGTACTGAATGTGGGCCTTGACCGGGCTCGGCCATATCCCTTAATTTCCTTGCTGGTGTTCTGGCTCGGGGCGCCCTCTCCCACCTCCCAGTTGGGGGGGGGGGCAGGGGGTCCCGCGGCATATCGGTTGTCGCAAGATGACGGGTAGGGTGCGGGGAGGGAAGCGGGGGTGGGGGAGAGGGGCACCTGCCAGTGATGTGGGAGATTGAAGCGACTATAGGGGGGATAGCCATGACATGTGTATTGTATTACATTCTGTTCTGTGTTGTGTATCTTTTGTTTTTTCTTTCTGTACTGTATTGTGCTTCAAAATAATAATAAAATAAGATTAAACCTAAAAAAAAGAGACCGATCTATGGGGTCTGCGAGGGTTTTGCGGGGGCCTCTCATCCGAGACTTCCGTCTCGGCCCCTGATAGGTCACTTGATACCTCCCTCCATTGCCTTTGACGGGGGAAGGGCCTATTCCTTGGTCTAAATTCTAAGAAGATTTTTCCAGTCTCAAATTCAGTCCCTCCTGAACTTCTTCTGCTTCACCTCCCTTATTGTTTTTTTGTACACGGTCCACCTCTACCTTAACCAATTCATTCAATTTGGCAAATTCAGGATCATCACAAAAAAGGTCCAATTTGCTACATGTTTCTTTAATATTATCATCTAATTCTGCTAGTTGAATTTGTTCTTCCTCAACTATTAGTCTCATCAGCCGTATCCCGTGATCCAAACACTCTCTTTGCCATTTCCTAGAAATCTATCAGACCTTAAATGTTCGGTGGGAACAATACGGTATAATTTTTTTGCTCTAGCAATTGCTTTTTAGCATCTTTGTAGACTCGGTGTAAATACCTGGTGTATATGTTTTGTGCCATAGTTTTCAATTAATTAAATATTATGTTTTTTGGCAATAGTTGTGCTGTGGTGTGATTTGCCAGCCTTACAGTTAACCAACGTCCTTTTTGTCTTTTTATTGTTGAATTAATATTTATCCTCCTCTAGTCTTTTTTTGTTTTATAAATGTATTCAAGTTCTTTAAATGGGTACATTGGCAGCTTCCAGGATCTAAAATGAGTCTCTTGTAAAAAGGCTACTGAGGTTTTAGTTCTTCTCAGATCTTGAACGATAAGAGTATACTTTAGTGGACAATTTGCTTCTCTCACTTTATAGGTAGCAAAAGCAAGATTATCAAAATTAACACTAGTCATTTAAGGACAGAGTATGATCTTTATTGCTGGATAATATCTAGATACAGGTATATGTGGCCTAAAATGCTTTCCGCGGCTGACAAATAAGGTGAAAACTAGTGAGTGTTTTTGGAGAGTTTAATTTGAAATCTATTAATTCTTCTCCCAATCTCAACCATTCCCCACCTCGCTCCCTTTGCCTGTCCATACTTGAACAATTTGAGGGATGGCATTCCCTGATTTGTGTCTTGGTTTTGTTGCCCAGTTTGAGTTTGCTTGAGTTACTCCTCTGAAAAGAACATTTTGAGCGATTTTAAAAAGATGATGCTGTCAAGCCTTCCCTTGCCTACCCACCCCCTTTTTCTTCCACCCCCCACCTTTCTTACTTTTTCTTTCCCTTATCCAACTTTCCACCATTGCCTTTATTTGCCAATGTTCCTCCTCTCATACATGTTATCTCTGAAGTCCCCTTCTTTCTTCTCTTTGCCTCAGATTCTACTATATTCATAGGGGGTAAATTCAGGTGCTTCATAAGGTCTGTTAAAGAATCTCCATCTTGAAATCTGGTGGTTTTACCATGTTTACTAATTTGTAATACTAATGGGACAATCCAACACTACCTTATCTCCTGTTTTTTTTAGCAATCTCTCTCATTCGGCGAGCCTGTTGAACTATGGCCTACTTCACTGGGAAGAGCACATAGAATATCCTCTACCTCCATTGTCCATGTCATTTTTCTTCTGGCATTTTTATGACATCGGTCATGCAATGTCTGTGTTGTCACTGAGAACCTGTTGAAAGATTTTTATAACTAGAGACTTAAGGTCTTCATATGGAACTTTGGTAGAAACACCTTTAATTTTTAAATTACATTTTCTTGTTCTATTCTCCATGTTGTCTAATTTACGTGCATAGTTATTTAATTTTTTTATGCAATACGTTTTAATAAAGTTTCAAGATATATATCAGGTCACAAACAAAACAATAGCAGGTGTAGGACAGAGGAAGACAACATGTCAATATACATATGTCCAGGTAAACCTGAACCCGTTCACCCACAGACATCCACCCTTATAAGTAGCCCACCTTGTTTAACGTGTGGCATGTGCTAATGAGGAGCATTTACATAGTTACGTAGTTAATACGGTTTAAAAAAGACATGTCTATCAAGTTCAACCAAGGGTGTTGGTGTAGGGGAAGTTATTTTTTAATTCTTTTTGTTTTTACTGAAAACAGCTAATAGTAAATGTTAATGTTACTTTCTTCTAAATAAGCATCTAATTCATTTTTGAAGCCGTCAGCGGCAAGCTTCTGTCAGAGGCTATTCCACAGATTTATAGCTCTTATGGTAAAAAATGATTGTCGCCTCTGGAGACTGAATTTCTTTTTTTCCAGACGATGGGGGTGCCCCCTTGTCTTTAGAGAGGATTTTACCTGAAATAGTGCTTCTCCATATTTTTTGTATTTGCAATTTATATATTTATAAAAGTTAATCATGATTTAATTCTCATAAGCTTTCCTCATAACTAAGATCCTTCATTCCTCTTTTTTGGCGGCTCTCCTCCGCACCCTTTCCACAATCAAAGCGTCCTTTCTATGAATGGGTGCCCAGAACTGGACGGCATATTCCAGGTGAGGGCGCACCAATGCCTTGTAAATTGGCAGAATTACATGCCTCTTTTAATGCATGATAATATCTTGGTGGCCTTGGAAGCAGCTGCTTGAAATTGCATGCTGTTATTTAGCCTGAGATCTACCAGTACCCCCAGATCCTTCTCAACAAGTGTTTCTCCCAGTTTGACTCTTCCGGGGACATATGTGGCCTTCAGGTTATTAGACCCCAAGTGCATGAGTTTACATTTCTCCCCATTGAACTTCATTTGCCAAGTGGATGTCAAGTCAGCTCAAAGCTTGTGAACATCTTCAATAGACTGCACCGTGCTACATATCATTTAAAGCATTGTAAAAAGTTACTATGTTATCAGGTCTCCTTTCAAGGAGGTGTACACCAACAATCCTCAAGAACCCTCTGTTCCAATCCCCAGTCACCAAACCACTGCAGATTGTTTTGGAGGAGGGACTTGTTAATTTAGCCCTCCAGTATATTAGTGGCCTGATTCCAAGGAGCATGGCTCCAGCCTAAACCCTATTGAGAGCTAGGTAGTCCGAGACCAGAAGAAAAAAAGGGGATGAGAAAAAGTGGGAAATGACGGGGGCTCAACAAAAGACCTAAAGATAGGGGAAGAAAGGAGGTGGAAGAAGGGGAGGGGGGGGGGGAGGTCAGAGGGATAGAGAATGCTTATGGGAGAGAGGAGGATAGGAATAGACCAACCACCCAGTCCAAGTTGTGATAAACTTCTCTTGTGTTCCCAGGTATTCTGCGGCTAGTTCCTCCATGCGGTGTATGGCTTCTACTTCTCATGCCCACTCCATGAGCGAAGGAGCAATTGGAGACTTTCAAAGTTTTTTTTATAATTGTTCTCATAGCCATAATAAAATGTCTTAAAACTCATTTTTTATTAATAGAGATAGAACCCGGTAGCAGGGACAGCAGCACCAGCTGGGGTGTGTTATGGACTGCTGCTCCTGTGATAGCATTATTAACCACTCTAATGCCAGCTACGTGAGTCTCACCCCGAGCCCCGGAATGCACATAAAGTCACCGGAGTGGAAGGAGGGCAGACCCCTAGACCGACGATGCACACACAACCCGCATGCCACACCTGCAGCAGCGCAATGTTTAAAGGAAACTCTTACAATTAATATATGGGAGAACCAATATAGTGGAGGAAAATAATCCTCTCATTTAATGTCTTTTAGAATAATCGTCCAGTCTCATGTAGCTAATAATCGTGAGTCTCACGTAGCTGCCTTCCTACCATTAGGTGCCAGCTACACGAGACTCACGTAGCTGACATTTTCCTACCTCATGGCCGTTTAGAAGGGTGCACCACCGCAGTTCCTGATTATTTTGAAGAGGAGGCTTGGGGGGTTCAGCCAAAGGTCATCCAATGGTTGCTCCTGTGACACGATAGTCACAGTAGCCAATCAAAGTGCGGCATCTGCAGCTGTCATCAGCCGGCGCCGCACCCCTTTAAAAGCTCAGGCCGCATCTGGTCTCTTGCTGTGTGGATCTGAGGTAAGTGGGGTCCTGGGGGGAGCCATTTGTAAGATTTTGCCTGATCCCTGCCTCTGTTTCATGTTAAATTCCCCCGATCACTTGCCGGCTAGGGCTCCGGCACATCCTCCATCGCTCTGTGCTGCCACCCACATGTGACCCGTCGTTTACTCGTGTTGTCCCCTTCCCTATATGTGCTTTACCCCCCCCCCCCCCCCCGCCTGCTGCTGGCCCACCGATCTGCACCGATCCAATGCTGCTGCATTCTGAAGTGTAGTCCCTGTGCTTCCCACCCTCGCAGCTTCTCCTCTCAGTCATGCTGCCTGGGTGATCAGTGACAGATCGGGCAGTGTGATGGCTGCTGCACCGATCAAATGCTGCTGCTGCAAAGTGATGACACCCCTGCCTGTGGCATTCTGAGGTAATGTCCCCCCCCTTCCCCCCTCACAGCTTCTCCTCTCATTCATGCTGCCTGGGTGATCAGTGACAGATCGGGGCAGTGTGATGGCTGCTTCCCCGACCTGTCACTGATCAGCGTGCATTTCTCTCCCCTCCACCGATCAGCGCTGCCTTGATCTGTCACTGATCAGCAGGCATCTCTCTCCCCTCCCTTGAGCGAGACGCATGCTAATCAGTGACAGATCGCTGCCCCGCTGATCTGCCCAGATCCAATGCTGCTGCACGAATGGGCTGATTCATGATGACCCCCCTTTCCACCATTATTCAGCTTTGAATGTTGCTCACGTCTAATGTGGTGTTTGACCATTTTTCAGTGCTCCATGTGGATTTCATAATAAGAAAGTTTGGGGACCCTGGTTGTAGAGCATATCACTTTTTGCTGTAGTGGTCAGGCAGAAGGTGTGACGGCATTAAGTGTGATGGGCCAGAGCAAAAATACAATTCTGTGATTACTCACCTGTAGAATTGATATTATGAGTATACAGTACGTCCTGCTCCATATAAGAATCATTACACTTGGGTATTACTCCGCCAAATGGCGCTGGACTCCAGAGACAGAGAAATTGGCTCCTCCCGGCCCCTCAAATACCCAGGGACCTCCCACAAATCCCGAGCATTGAAAAGCAGTTAACGAGAAGCCGGGAGAATTAAAACAGAACCAACTAGTAACTATAACAATGATAACAATCACCATACAGGGGATCCAGGATAATGTAAAATCAAGGGTGGGATGGAGCAGGACGAACTTTATATTCATAATATCAATTCTACAGGTGAGTAATCACAGAATTGTATTATTCTTAGCATACAGTACATCCTGCTCCAGATAAGAATCATTACACTTGGAACATCCAATAGCAGTGTCCATAAAGTAGGGTGGGATCCCCAAAGGTAACAACAGACAGGTCCGACCGCTGCCACCTGCAGAACCTTGCAGCCAAAAGTAGCATCAGCTGAGGCCCTAACATCAACCTTGTAAAACTTTGAAAAAGTATGAACAGAAGACCAAGTAGCGTCCTTGCAAACTTGTTCAACAGAAGCCTGGTGCTGAAAAGCCCAAGAGGCACCAATAGCACGAGTAGAATGAGCAGTAAGGCGGAAGGGAGGATTCTTCCCCTTAGCAGAGTAGGCCTGAATCACATCCTGACGGATCCATTTGCTGATAGTAGATTTAGCAGGAGCCAGACCCTTCCTAGGACCAGAAGGGACCACAAAAAGAGCATCAGTTTTTCTGAATGGAGCAGTAGCCACCAGATAGTACTTCAGACACCTAACCACATCCAAAGAATGCAAGACCCTCTCCTTAGCATTACTAGGATTAGGGCACAAGGAAGGAAGAACAATGTTCTGATTCAAATGAAAAGCAGACACAACCTTAGGCAGAAAATCTGGCTTGAAGCGAAACACCACCTTGTCCTGGTGTCTCTCAAAGTAGGGGGGCTGGATGGAAACCGCCGCCAATTCAGACACACGCCTAACAGAGGTGATAGCCACCAAAAAGACAACCTTGAGAGTAAGAATGGCCAGGGCAGCCTCCTGCACAGGTTCAAAGGGAGCACCCTGCAAGGCAGACAAGACCAAGTTCAAATCCCAAACAGGCAACATAGGTTTATGTGGGGGACGCACATGAGTAACCCCCTGGAAAAAAGTCCTGATCAGAGAATGCTGGGCAAAGGACCTCTGGAAGAAAACAGCCAGGGCAGAGACATGACCCTTCAGAGTACTGAGTTGGAGCCCCAGCTACAACCCATGCTGCAGGAACTTCAGGATCCTGGGAATAGAGAACACACAACAGGGAAGAGACTTAGACTCACACCAGTCAATGTAGGCACGCCAAACCCTATAGTAAATGGAAGAAGAAGACTTCTTCCTAGCCCTTATCAGGGTATCAACAACAGAGACAGACAGCCCCCTCTCCATCAAGATGGAGGTTTCAACAGCCAGGCCGTCAAAGCCAGAGTTTGTAAATTGGGATGGCGTAAGTGACCCTAAGTGAGCAGGTCTGGCACCCCGGGCAGAGCGTACTGATCTACTGCCAGCTGCAACACGTCTGCGAACCACACTCTTCTTGGCCACCTGGGGGCCACCAGTATTGCTGGCACCCCCTCCTGAGTTATCTTTCGCAGAACCCTGCCCAACAGGGGGAATGGAGGAAAGACATACAGGAGCTGAAAGTCCTGCCATGACATTGCTAGAGCATCCGTGGCCAAGGCCAGAGGATCCTGGGACAGGGAGACAAAGGCCGGGAGCTTGTGACAGGACGCAAACAGATCCACATCTGGTTGGCCCCAACGGTGACACAGAGATTGAAACACCCTGTTGCAGAGGGACCATTCTCCCAGGCGAGAGGCCCCCCTGCTCAGAGAGTCTGCCTGCAGATTCTCCACCCCCGGGATGTACACAGCTGATATGCAGGGAACATTATCCTCCGCCCAGGCCAGGATCAGAGACACTTTCTGGAGGGCCCTCTTGCTCCGGGTCCCTCCCTGATGATTGATGTAGGCAACCGCCGTCTGGTTGTCTGAGCGTACCTTAACAGGCAGGCCCCGAAGGTGATGAGTCAAACGAGTCCCCACCTCCCTTGGACCTGCAGAGACTTCCAGAAACCCCTCCAACCTGTCAGACTGGCATCCGTGGTGAGCGTCTCCCAGCAGGGGGCCAGAAAGGATCTGCCCACCAACAGGTTCCTGGAGTCTAGCCAACAATGTGAGGGACTGCCTGACTAGGGGGGAAAGAACAAGGACCTGGTCCAGGGACGCAGGATCCTTGTCCCATAGTGACAAGAGGTGGAGTTGCACAGGCCTCATGTGGAACTGGGCATAAGGGACCACCTCAAAGCACGACACCATCAGGCCCACCAGCTGCATTCCCTGCCTGATGGAGGGATGATGACAAGATAGCAGGAACTGAACCTGAGTCATAAAAACTTCACAACGAGAGAGTGCATTAACCCTTTAAGTGCCAAGCACGTAACACCTACATGCTGGCTTGGCTGGGCCTTAAGTGCCAAGCCTGTGTTACGTGCTTGACTTTCCCCGCTGCTAGTTAAAAAAATAAAAAATACTCACCTTACCCCTCGTTGGATCCGGCCGGGTCTCCTCTTTAATTTGG
Source organism: Gastrophryne carolinensis (assembly GCA_027917425.1). Taxonomy (NCBI): domain Eukaryota; kingdom Metazoa; phylum Chordata; class Amphibia; order Anura; family Microhylidae; genus Gastrophryne; species Gastrophryne carolinensis. The sequence continues at coordinate 116,475,742 of CM051243.1, forward strand.
GGCCATCCGAACCCCTGTGGGGGCTCGGATGGCTTCAGGAGAGCCCCCGGAATAGGCCGCCCCCCCCCCCTGCTTCGGCAGCAGCAGCTGCTAACTGTAAAAAAAAAAAAGACATTTACTTACCTGTGGCCACGCTGCCTCCTGTCGGGTCTTCTCTTCACTGGGGGGGGGGGGGGCTTCCGATCGCCCCCCCTGGCTCTTCAGGGGGGCGCCGCCATCTTGCCGTTAAGCCCCACCCCCAAAGGGTGTCACTCACCGGGTGTCGTCCAGGCTCCCTGCTGCTCTTCATTCAGATGCGATCATACTGGCCACAGGAGCAGAGGGGCAGGTGATCAGATCATCACCTGCCCCTCTGCTACTGCAGCCAGCATGATTGCATCTGTCATCACATCGAGGGACAAAGGAGCGGACGATCGGAGGTAAGTAAAGTAAAAAAAAGTTTTTATTTTGTAATAAAACTATTTTTTTCTTTTGTGTCAGTGTGTTTTTTTTTTTTTTTTTTACTGTTAACCCCTTGTGAACTGGTAAGGGGTCCATGAGACCCCTTATACCAGTTCACAAGGCTGGGGGCTGGCAAGTCACCTGCTAGCCGCAGGTGACTTGCCATTAACCCCCGGCACCCCCTATTACCTGCCTCCCCAAAGCCCAGGGGGGGGGGCAGAAGAGCCCGGGCCCACATAGGCTATGTGGGCTCGTAGGCTGCAGGGTGGGGGGCCACAAAAGCTGGCCCCCCCCACTCTGTGCCTACAAGCCCCCATAGCTGGTCCAGGGCTGGTAATGCTGGGTAAGGGGGACCCCCATTTCATTTTTTGGGGGATTTTTAAGGGTTTTTAACCCTTAAAATTCCCAAAAAATGCCCCCCCCCCCCGGGAGGGGGGACCCTGTGTCATTTTTTTTTTAAATTAACCCCTTATGCTTTGTCACCCAGCAGCTATAAAAGGCTTCCAGCTGCAGCAGGAGAGCAGAAGCCAGATTGATCAGCTTGGGACACAGGGATGGCTGGGAGGTAAGTATAAAAAAAAATACAACTCTGAAGTACTCTCCTGTAGAGTTGATATTATATGCATACAGCACGTCCTGCTCCAGAGATAGTAATAACATGTGGGAAATCCTCCGGCGCCGTGCACTGCAGACATGTATAAAACAAGCTCCTCCCGGCCCTTCATATACCGAGGGACCTCCCACAAATCCCCAGCATTGAAAAGCAGTGAGAAGAGAGGCCAGGAGAAAACAACCACCCAAAACTGGCAATAATACCAAAGATAACAATCACCAACAGGGGATCCAGAACAAGGTGAAACAGGGTGGGATGGAGCAGGACGTGCTGTATGCATATAATATCAACTCTACAGGTGAGTACTTCACAGAGTTGTATTATTCTAAGCATACAGCACGTCCTGCTCCAGGGATAGTAATAACATGTGGGACATCCAATAGCAGTGTCCGTATAGAATGGTGGGATCCCCAACAGAAGGCAACAGCAAGCAGTTTAAACTACTGCCGCCTGCAAAACCTTGCGGCCAAACACAGCGTCAGCTGAGGCCCTAACATCAACCTTGTAAAACTTTGTAAAGGTATGAACAGAAGACCAAGTAGCGGCCTTGCAAACTTGTTCAACAGAGGCCTGGTGCTGAAAAGCCCAAGAAGCCCCAACAGCTCTAGTACAATGAGCAGACGAAAGGGGGGAGTCTTCCCCTTAGCAGTATAGGCTTGAACCACAGCCTGACGAACCCATTTACTGATGGTAGACTTGGCGGGAGCCAAACCTTTCCTAGGCCCGTGAGGCACAACGAAGAGAGCATCAGTCTTCCTAAAGGCCTGAGTGGTAACCAGGTAAGACTTGACACACCTAACCACATCCAGGGAATGCAAAACCCTCTCCTTAGGGTTACTAGGATTAGGGCACAAGGAAGGAAGCACAATATCCTGATTCAAATGAAATGCAGACACCACCTTAGGCAGGAAGTCCGGCTTGAAGCGAAACACCACCTTATCCCGGTGTCTCTCAAAGTAGGGAGGCTGAATAGACAAGGCAGCCAACTCAGACACACGTCTAACCGAAGTGATAGCTACCAGGAAGACAACCTTGAGCGTGAGCACAGCGAGAGCGGCCTCATGAATAGGCTCAAAAGGGGCCCCCTGTAGGGCTGACAAAACCAAGTTCAGATCCCAGACAGGAACCATAGGTTTCCGAGGAGGGCGCACATGAGTGACCCCCTGAAAGGTTTTGATAAGAGGGTGCTGGGCAAAGGTCTTCTGAAAGAAGATAGACAGGGCCGAAACCTGGCCCTTCAAGGTACTAAGCTTAAGACCCAAGTCTAGACCATGTTGTAAAAACTCCAGCACCCTGGAGACTAAGAATTCCCGGCAGGGAAGAGACCTGGATTCACACCAGTCAATGTAAGCACGCCATACTCTATAGTAGATAGCAGCAGAAGTCTTCTTCCTGGCTTGCACCATAGTAGCCACAACAGAAGCAGACAGACCCTTTTTCATTAAGATGGAGGTTTCAATAGCCAAGCCGTCAAAGCCAGAGTTAGTAAATTGGGATGGCGTAGAGACCCCTGGGTTAGAAGATCTGGCAACCTTGGCAGATCGTACTGATCTACTGCCATTTGAACCACGTCCGCGAACCACACTCTTCTTGGCCACCTTGGGGCCACCAGAATCGCGGGTACCCCTTCCAGAGCGATCTTGCGCAGCACTCTGCCCAGAAGGGGAATTGGTGGAAACACATACAGGAGCCGAAACTCCCTCCAAGACATTGACAGGGCATCCGAAGCCAGAGCCAGAGGATCTTGAGACAGGGATACAAAGTTCGGAAGCTTGTGATTGTGACGGGACGCAAACAGATCCACGTCTGGCACACCCCAACGGTGACACAGGGACTGAAAAACCCTGTCGCAGAGGGCCCATTCCCCCTGACGGGACGACCCCCTGCTCAGAGCATCTGCTAACAGATTTTCCGCCCCCGGAATGTAGACAGCCAAGATGCATTGGACATTGGTCTCTGCCCATGTTAGAATCAGAGATACCTCCTGGAGAGCACCCTTGCTCCGGGTTCCTCCCTGATGATTGATGTAGGCAATAGCCGTCCTGTTGTCTGAGCGTACCTGGACCGCCAGACCCTTCAGGTGCTGGGTCAATCGTTCCAGCACCAACCTGACCGCCCTGAGTTCCAGGACATTGATAGGAAGATGGGCCTCCTGAGGGCCCCACCTCCCCTGGAAGCGCAGAGACTTCCAGAACCCCCCCCCCCCAGCCCGAAAGACTGGCATCCGTTGTGACCGTCTCCCAGGAGGGAGCCATGAAGGATCTGTCCCTTGTCAGGTTCCTGTGGTCCAACCACCACGCAAGGGATTGTCTGACCGAGGGGGGAACCACCCAGATCTCGTCCAAGGACGCCGGGTCCTTGTTCCATACTGACAGAAGGTGAAGCTGCAGGGTTCTCAAATGGAACTGGGCAAAGGGCACCGCCTCGGAGCTTGACACCATCGAGCCCACCAACTGCATTCCCTGCCGGATGGAGGGATGTGGAATCGAGAGCAGGGACAAAGCGCCTGCGTTGTCAGAGCTTCCACCTTCTGTGGAGGAAGGAATATCCTTGACTGAACCGAGTCCAGAATCATCCCCAGAAACGGGGTCACTGAAGAGGGGGACAGAGAGGACTTTGGGTAATTGATCACCCAGCCGAAGGACTCCAGGGTGGACACTACCAAGCTCCAGCTCTGCCTGCCGCAGAGACCGAGAGGTGATGAGTATATCGTCCAGGTAGGGCAACATGCGTATGCCCTTTAGTCTTAAGAGGGACATCACCCCTGCCAGCACCTTGGTGAACACTCTGGGAGCCGACGTAAGGCCGAATGGCAGGGCCACGAACTGATAATGCTGATCCAACAGCGCAAATCTGAGAAACCTTTGGTGCCCTGGGAACACCGGAATGTGCAGGTAAGCGTCCTTGATGTCCACAGACGTCATGAAGTCCCCTGGACGCAGCGAGGCAATGGCCGAGCACAGAGTTTCCATACGAAAATGCCTGTTTCTGACAATATGTTTAGGATTTTCAAATCCAGAATGGGTCTGACTGACCCGTCCTTTTTGGGCACCGTGAACAGGTTGGAATAAAACCCCATGCCCCTGTCTCTTGAGGGGACCTCGCAGATGACCCCGAGCTCCAGAAGGTCCTGCACAGCCAGCATCAAGACTCGAGCTGAGGCAGGGTCCTGTGGGATCCGAGACCCAACGAACCTGGTAGGGGGCAGCACAGCAAATTCTATCTTGTAACCGGAGGACACTACCTCCTGAATCCACCGGTCTGGGACAAGGCGTCTCCAGACATGCTCGAAGTGCTGTAGACGTCCCCCCACCCTGACGGGCGAGGGCGCCCCTTCATGCTTGGGGGATCTTGGGGGGGCTTTGGGCTTGGGCCCCCAGGAGGAACCAGGACGGGTCCTCTGTTCTTGTTCCAGGACTCTGCGCGAGACCCAGCGAAGGACACCCCTCTACCCTGCTTGGCCCCACGGTAGGGGATCGAATGGGAGCTTGGGCCACGAAAGGGCCGAATCTGACACTTGCGCTGGGGCAACTTGCCACCCTTGGCAAAGATATCTAACCTTTCTCCAAACAGGCGCAGCCCTTTAAATGGAAGCCCCGTAAGGGCCTTCTTGCCGACGTTGTCAGCAGCCCACTGGCGTAACCAGATCGCACGGCGTATGGCTACCACCAGAGCAGAGGATCTAGCGCTCAGTTTAATAGCATCGTCCGATGCAGATAGGATATAATTCACAAAGGTCTCACAGGTGGCCAGCGCGTTGGCGGCCTCAGAGGGCAAGTCATCCGCTCCTTCCAGAGCAGTCTTAACCACCGTCCTGAGCGCCACCGCCGTGATGGCTAAGGCACAAACCGGGCGGAGCGACGCTCCCCCAAATGCAAAGGCATGACATGCCAATTGATCCACTCGCCGATCCTCTAAATCCCGCAGTGTAGTAGTGTCAGGGGAGTGCATAATAGAGGTGTTGGACAGACTCAGAATCGGGGCATCGACCTCGGGCGCCGATGTCCAACACTTAACCAGATCGGCCGGGAATGGATACTTCTTATCCACAGCTTTAGGAATCCCCTGGAGTTTGCTGGGATGTTCCCATTCTTTCAGCACTAGGCTATTAAAATGAGTTTGTTCCGACCGCACCCTAGCGGTATGAAACAGATCACCCCTTTGCCGAGGGGCCGCGGGAGGGGGAGAGAGGGATAACACATCAAAGATCTGGGACAGCTATCAATGTCGTCCTGGGACCAATGATCAGAACCAGACTCCTCCTGACTCCTGGACTCGTCATAGTAGGACCCTGAGTCAGAGAGCAGTTCCCCTTCCTCTGAAGGGGAATGTGCATAGGAAAGTAGCAAATCATCAGATTCTACAGGAAGAATAGTAGATTCAGGATTTAAATGACGCCTCTTGGCAGTAGCCTTGCACGCCAAGGAGCCAGCGAAGAAGTTTTCCCCACTAGCCAGTCTAGAGGCCAAATCAGCGTGAGAACCCCCACTAGTATTGGGGGTCAGGCTCAAGCTTGGGGGAGTAGGGGAAGTAAGGCGAGGTGCGGGGCCAGCCTCGGAAGAGGTGGGGAGACCGGCTAGCGCCTGCTGGGCCCAAGGGACGCAGACACGTGCATTGTCACCGCTGCTAGGTAAGACCCCACAAGCTACACACAGACGGGCTTGTCCCAAAGGAACCCCGTTCACAATATCCTGGGATGCCTCCATATGGTGATTATTAAGTTCAATATGCCAGTAGGGATTGACGCTTTAAGCAACCCTGGATGCCCCAATAACCCGCTGGGAAGTGGGAGTAATATCTGAAAATGGTCTGGACCGGGCGCTACGTCGGGCCGGGAGAAGCCACCGAAGACCGCTTTCTGAAAGACACAAGGGGAACAGGGATGTCAGAGCCGAGCGCGAAGAAGCAAGCTAGGGAAAAGATCGCCCAAGAGGGCACTTACAGGTCTGCGAGGGGAGGACCGTCTTCGCCAGCTCGAAGGCGCGTAGCCAATCAGGAGAAAACAGTAGTTATGTCAGAATCACTTCAGAGAAAATGTCTGACAGAGTGAATACACCCGGTAACGTGTAAAAAGCTATAAGACTCTAGTGTAATTAAGGCAAGGATAGGCCATCTAACACACAACCCCCCCCCTCTTTTTCCCCCACTAACGGGGGAATCTAGGGAGGAAGGTGACCCAATGCAGGGTTCACCGTTACATGGGACGTGGGGGCACTGGTGCGGGAGGGGCATCCAACTGAAGGCTCACCATTTGCCTTAACCGCCTACCCTATGGTGGGGGATTGCGGTGGAGACTAGCTCCGTAAGCACACTAGGTGCTGCCTACCTTCACCCGACCAACGCAGCCCAGGCTGGGAGGCATTAATTCACAATGAAGACGGGTGGAAATAGTCCCGCAGGGCCTCGGGCTGTCAAGCCCCGCTCGCCTGTGAGAGAGTGATACTTCATGTCTTCGCAGTTCCAACACTGCAGAGAAATCTGGGGATTTGTGGGAGGTCCCTCAGTATATGAAGGGCCGGGAGGAGCTTGTTTTCTACATGTCTGCAGTGCACGGCGCCGGAGGCGGAGGATTACCCACATGTTATTACTATCTCTGGAGCAGGACGTGCTGTATGCTTAGAATATAAAATATTTTTTCTGTGTGTGTGTGTGTGTGTGTGTGTGTGTGTGTGTTTTTTTACATTTAACCCTTTGTGAACTGGTAAGGGGTCCATGAGACCCCTTATACCAGTTCACAAGGCTGGGGGCTGGCAAGTCACCTGCAAATATCTATAATTTTCCTGGAAACTCCTCCAAAAATCACGGTTAAACATGGTGCAAAACGGTGAAAAATTACCTGTCAACAGAGGGTGAAAAATTTCAAGTAGATGGGCAATTAAAAGGGTTAATAGTACATATGCATGTGGGGTATTGTTCTGCCCGGGGAACCTTGCTCTTTCAGATTTAGCTTGTTTTTTTCTTGTTTGCATATTGATTTTTTAAGAAAATGTGTTTTTTATTCTGTTTTTTTATAATTTTTTTGAGGGAAACCTCGTACAACCTAAGAATTCTTCAAGGGATTACTTCTAAAATGATGAGCCCACTACAACAAGCTGGGTACGCGTAGAAAGCTTAACATATGTTCTTTCAGGGAATATATGGTTTCTGGGGGGTATTCCAAATGTAAAGGGTTGTTTTGGTAGAAAAAGTACAAGGTGCGCACTTTGTCTGCAGAGCTGAAATTTTCAAGTAAAATTACCCTTACGTACATGCTTTACTTTGAGGTGTTTGACAACTCTTTCCTTGACAGTAGCTATGCATGTTGGGTATTGTTCTGTTCGGGGCATGTTGCATGTTGCTTTTTCAGATTGGGCTTGTTTTTTTTTTTTGCATATTTTTTTTCGGAAAATATGATTTGATTCTGCTTTTTATTCTTTTTTAGTGAAACTCTGTGCTACCAAAGAATTCATTGAGGAATTACTTCCAGAAAACTGCACCTATGTAAACAAGCCTGGTACACCTAGAAAGCCTGAGGTGTATACTTTCAGGGAATATATTTGTGGGGAGTATTTCAAATGTAAAGGGTTGTTTTTCTTGAAAAACTGCAAGGTGTGCCTAGCGATTAGCATATTTCTATTTTATCTGAAAATCTCCTAAAGCGCTGTTTCAGTTTGGGGGAGTCTCCTGGGCAGGAAAGGGTGTCTACCTATACATATGTGGTAACGCTGTGACCGGGAGAAATTAGGATTTCACATGCAATAAGATTTTATTGAGTAAATTACTTTTTTTATTACAAAAAACACTACAAATTGTAAAAAAATAGATTTTTTTTTATTTTTTTGCACATATTTCACCCCAAAATATTGAGAATACACCTAAAAAATGTCAAAAAAGACATTTCATGTTAAAACCCAGATTCTGCTGAAAAAAAAGAATATATAATTCCCTGGGAAATCCCTTAAAAAAAAAATCACAGTTGAACATGTGGAGCGCAAAATAGTGCAAAATGATCTGACAACAAAGGGTGACAAAAACTCCAGGTAGCCTGGCAGCGAAAGGGTTAAACTCCTCACTAGACACATCATCGAGGGCACCATCTGTGCGGGTCTGTGTACCTTGTGCCCAGCAGGTGCTTGCGTTGCAGCCTGGTTTACCAGTAGCTGGGCCTGCACCTCGTATGGCTTCACCTACTCCCCCAAGCTTAAATTTGACTCCCATTGAGTTGCATACCAGTGGGGATTCTCAGTCTGATGTGTCTGCTAGACTGGCTAGTGTTGAGAAGTTGCTTGCTAATACCTTGGCGTGTAAGGCCTCTGCAAAAAAGCAGCGCTTAACGCCTGATGTCACTCTTTTCCCTATGGAGGCTGATGGGTTTCTGGAACTGTCTGGCTATACCCCTTTGGAAGAAGGGGAGTTATTCTCTGACTCTGAGTCATCTGATGAGAGGCCCAGGGGTCATGATGGTTCCGGCTCTGACCCCTGGGCCCCAGATAATACTGATAGACTGTTGGCTCAGATTTTTGAGGTACTGTCTATCTCTTCCCTGGTTGCGGCCCCCAGGCAACAATGGGAATTGTTTCATACTGCTAAGCCACGTTTAGAGTTTCCTGAGCAAGCCCATTTTAATCTCGTGCTCAGGGAATGGGAACGCCCCAGCAGGCTTCCCGGTGTACCTAAGAGTTGGGATAAGAGGTAACCCTTCCCTGCTGATGTGGTGAAGCGTTGGTCATCCCCTCCTGAGGTGGATGCCCCGGTCCTAGGGTTATCTAACACCTCTGTCATGCATTCCCCTGACTCTACTACGCTGCGGGATTGATCAGATGGCGTCCCATGCCTTTGCATGTGTGGGGACGGCGCTGCGCCTGGTCTGTGCCTCTGCCATTACGGCTAAGGCTATTAGGACCCTGCTTAGAAGTATCCTAGATGGTGCCCTCGATGATGTGTCTAGTGAGGAGTTTAACCCTTTCGCTGCCAGGCTACACTGTGGACCCATTGATGGCCGAGACAGGAAAAGTTAGGCGGCTGCCACCTACATCTAAAAACAGGAATCCCCACGTCTCCATCAGCGCACCCTGACCGTCCTAGGACGACTCAGGAGACCCGGTTAAGGTGTCATACCAGGAAATTAGGCAATGTAAGTACAGACAATACATTATATAAGCCATGCTTTATCCAAAGGCCGAAAGTAAGATTATTTACAAGCTGCATATGGTTCTCTCACAGGTCCATTTTTAGCTGACACTCTTTCAAGATTTGTGAGTATCAATATATATTTTTTGCAAATAATTTTTATTCGATAGCTTTAAAATTAACATGTATATAAATATCATATTTAGATATAAATGATTGGAAAACTCAAACACCGCACAAGTATGCTTTAATTCAGTGAAAGTAATTGCATTTATAATTAATAAGAAATTATCTGAAAAAGACAAATGAATTTTGAACGGGCAAATGATATTATGTTTATATTGTAGTACCCAATGGTGTACTGAGGAAGCAACTTGCGAAACGCGTTTACACCAGATCATGGGTATTGAACCCCTTGCAGCAATACTGAGGAACGCTTGCTACAAATGAAAATACTTGCTACAAATCAACCCATTAACAGACATTTGTACTACGTATTTGAAACGAAAATTTCTTTGTTGATGTTAAATTTCCACAGAAAATATAAATACAGTCACATTAAGCATATAAGTTGTCAATGGCTTTGAATGCATAGAATATTGAAGCTAACTTAGGGACCTTTCCAGGCTTCTTCCATCCACTTCCCACTTGTTATAGGAAGTTAGGACGTAAGGTGGCAGGAAAATCTCCCCCCATACTTAGTTTTTAGAAAGGGTCCTTAAACAGGAACTAAGGTGCATATTAGGGAGGAAGGATTGGTATGGAACACACCACATTTCAGTGAAGGTGTTTCTACACTGATCCATATATCTCCCTCCCCCCCACAAACGAAAAGTAATTTCAGTTCAAGAAATGCTTTCTGGGTATGGCATCGGTGTCGGCTTTTGGTCTGCTTTGGTAGGATAGGTGAGGGAGTTGTCCAATCCTATATAGCGGGAGCTGCGTTTGGGTCAGTCACCATCCTGGGAGACCCAGCTACTGCCATCCCTGCATCAGCCACCTTTAGGTACTGGATTATACCCAGCACTGTAAGCCTGCTGCACCACAACACCTGCCCATTCTATGGGGTGACGTTTTCAGCTTCGCATTGCATTGCCAAGAATAATACAATTCTGTGAAATACGCACCTGTAGAATTGGTATTATACGCATACAGCACGTCCTGCTCCATCTATAATAATTACACATGGGTAATCCTCCGCCAGAGGGCGCTGTTCACTGCAGACATGCAAAAACAGGCTCCTCCCGGCCCTTCATATACCCAGGGACCTCCCACAAATCCCCAGTATTGAAAAGCAGTGAGAAAAGAAGCCGGGAGAAACCAACCACCAACTGGTAACAATAGTAATGATAACAATCACCATACAGGGGATCCAGAAAAATGTAAAAACCAGGGTGGGGTGGAGCAGGACGTGCTGTATGCGTATAATACCAATTCTACAGGTGAGTATTTCACAGAATTGTATTATTCTAAGCATACAGCACGTCCTGCTCCATCTATAATACACATGGGACATCCAATAGCAGTGTCCATAAAGCAGGGTGGGTTCCCCAGAAAAAAAGGCACAGCAGACAGTAAAGGCGCTGTCACCTGCAAAACTTTGCTAACAAGTACGACATGAGCAAAGGCTCTAACGTCAATCCCATAACAAAACCTTTGAAAAGGTATGAACAGAGACAAGCAGCGGTCTAGCAACTTGTTCAACAGAAAACCTGGTGCTGAAGGGCCAAGGGTACCCAAACACCAATATAACGGAGTAAAACGAGAGAGGGAGATTCTTCCCCCTTAAAGTGGACCAACACCCAGGATTTTGACTATCCTGGGTCTTGGTCCACTTCGGTGGGGCACCCCCGATCGGGGTGCCCCGCTGTGTGAAACCCCCCCTAACCCCCCGAAAAACTCACCTCTCCCCGCTCCCAGCGCCGACATACAAGAACGTCTAAGCGGCAGCCGCCGCCGCCGCCTCCCTCGCGTCACTTTCGGCGCGCGCGCGCCCCCGCCGGCCATTCGCAGACGGCCGGCGCGGGCACGCGCACGCCTACAGGAGCGCGAGGGAAGATAAGGTAAGGAGTTTGGGGTGTTTGGGGGGGTTTCACCCCGCGGGACATCCCGATCTCGGATGTCCCGCGGGGTGGGGGGTGATCGGCCCGGGAATCTTATAGATTCCCGGGCCGATCACCCGTGGGTGTTGGTCCACTTTAAGGAATAGGCCAGTGTAACGGCCCAACCAGCCCACAGGCAACAGAAGCCTAGGTAAAACTTAGAACTCTCCCCAACGGGGAAATGAAAACTGGTCTCCCGCCAGACGGGCGGGGATACTGACCCCTTCATTAACAAGGATCAGCAAGAAGCTGAAACCTTTACTAAGGACCAGGAAGGCAACCATCCAAATAAGATCAGTCCAAAGGGCGTATAGGCCCTGGAAGCAAGCTAGATCAGGCGCATACATAAGGAGGCGCCCGCAGACCCCAAAGGGCATCAGTCCCCCTAAGGGACAAGAAAACAACCAGGAAAATTTCAACACCTGTTGAGGGAATGTAGACCCCTTACTTCATTCTTATTAAGAATAAGGCCCATAGGCAGACTAAAAGGACTTAAATAATGATCATAAAAAACCACTTGGACAAAGGGGTCCGGCGTAAGGCGGAATACCACCACGTCATGGTGTGGGGGTCCCCGTCTGGCCAACAGTACAGTAGGATTGATTGATGATTTGTTGTATATTGCTTCATTTTCTCACTTTGCACTTTGTTCCTCGCTGGGCCCACCCTCGCTTGGGGTCCTGCTAGGTTAAATTGATGTTTTTAAGCACTCAGCACTTTATTAGATTAGTATTTTAGGTTAGTATATAGTATATAGGTTATCACTATGTAATTCAGCACAGTACAACTGTAGGTTTGGCCGTCGGGCTCCCCCATGTGGTTATTTACGTTATGGCACCATGAATTGCTGTTGTTCTTAAATATGTTTTTAAATTGCCATTCAGAATAAAATATTGTATTAAATAATATTGGAGTACTATTAATATTTTGTGGAGTGCGAGGGTTAGGCCCCAGGGGCTCCTGGAGGAGTGATTAGGGGGACATTCCATTAGGAGTACATACAGTATGCATATGCAATAGGGCCCCTGTTTGGGCAGCGCACCCTTTTTATAGATATCTATAGGTCAATAGTGTGGGTGCCACCTGCCAACTTTTTGTTTCACATGGTGTGTATATAGATATATATATATATATATTACATAATGAGCGAAGGCTAAATAATCAGATCCACCTTCTCAGGCACACGTCTGACTGAAGCAAGAGCCCCCGGAGAAGCGACTTGGACTACAAAACAGCTCAGACAGCATCCAGAATAAGTCCCAAGAGAACAATCCGCAGGGCAAACAGAATGAAAATTGATCCCAGCAGGGACCATGGAACTACTTGGGAGATGCCCCTGAGCAATCCCCAAGAGAACTCCTCGCAAGGAAGACTGACCCAGACTTCTACAGGAAGACAGACAGGACAGAACCTGAATCTTCAGAGTACCTAGATGGGGAGCCAACCCCAACCTATGTTGTAATGACTCTAGAACCCTGGGAACCGAGAACGTCCAACAGGGAAGAGACCAAGACACATGCCAATCAATATGGGTACACCACAACCCACGATAGACGGAGGAAGAGGAAGCCAAGGAAGCTTGCTCCTCGCCCCCCATATACCAAGTCACCCAGAAGATAAGCCCGTCTCCAAGGGGTGAATGAATCAGCTGTCAGGCCCCAGACTAGAGTCTGTAGATTGGGACGACAAAAGAAGGGGCCTGACAAGGGCAGAACCACACTCCTGAGAGAGCGTACAGGTCAGCCGACCTCAGTAGAAGCATCTGCGAACCACAGTTCACTAGGCCACCCAGGGGCCATCAATCTCACTGGTCTCTTTATCAGCACAACCGTGCGCAGAACCCCACATAGTAGGGTGAATGAAGAGAAGGCATATAAGATGGAAAGTCCATGCATAATTTTACTAAGCCCCCATGACCAGAGTCAGGATATTCTGGGACAGTAAAAACAAGGGCAGAGCCCCTGTGGTATAAGCGAGACCCAACAGAGCCACCCTAGTTGGCTCTCAGAGTGACACCAGGATAGCATAACCTGCCACTGAAAAACATCCATTGGAGCGAATACCGCTGAGGAGCAGGGGGCGTAGACCCCCGCCCAGATCAGGATCAGGAACCCTCCAGAGGGATCATCCTGCTTCAAGCTCCAGGCCGTAGTCTTCCAACAGGCCAAGGTTCCCCAAATAGACAGGTCCTAAAAGAGGAGAAGTCCAGCCGTATAGAGTCAACGGAAGGCTCATTGTTTTGACAAACCAGTAGGTAAGATGGACCCTCTAAGGAACCCTACCCAGGAGCCACAGGGGGTTTTGGAAGAAAAATCCCCCCCCCCCGCCAACCTGCGAGACTTGGTACCCAAGGCGACCATTCCCAGGAAGATGCAAGCAAGGAAGGGGGTGCCCCCTGACAGGGTCGTTGAATATAATCAGCTCAAGAGGAACCACCGTACCAAGGGGGAATGAGCACAGACCTAGCTCCAGGGGTGCTGGAACCCCATGTAGGATCAATAACCTACTGTGCCGAAGAGCCCAAGGGCTCGGTATATAAGGGACATCATCTGATACGCCACCAACGGGCCCACCAGCTGCAATCCTGCCTGGTGAAAGTAAGATGTCAGCAAAGGGGGGCAGAGCCCCCGTGACCAGGAGTCCACTTGTTGCCAAGGAAGAAGGCTCAAGCCTGAACCGAATCCAAGGAATGGAGATAGCGGATAAGGGACCATGAGGGATTGAGGTGACTGAGCCCCCATCCAGTAGCTCCCAGGGGACACCGCCGGCCGACTAATCCACTCGGCCTGACGTAGAGATTGGGGAGTAAGGAAAGACGACCCGGTAGGTCCTAATGCGGACGCCCCCCAGGCAAGTCCGAGACATCACCCCCATTCGCGCCATGGCGAGCAGCCTGGGAGCGAAAGAGGCCGAAAACAAGCCTCAATCCGCAGGGTTGGTCCTGCAATACTGACTAGTAACGGTCTTGGTGTCCAGAAAACACAGGGGGAACTAATACGATCTAGAACCCCACAGAAGGCCAGAAGCCCCCCTTGCACAGGGCGCCTGTGTCCCAAGACAGAGATGTCATATAGGGACTACCTGTGAGAGTAGAATTGCCAGGCCTACCATAGGCCAGCATGGCCCAGACTGCCTCATACTGTCAAGGGAAGGAGGAAGGTTAATATAGAGGCCATAGCACCATTCTGTTAAGGGCAACCTGTAAGTAAGCCCAAACTCCGTAGGCCTAGTAGGGCCTGCACCAATTCCTGAGGGGAAAACAGGGGCTAGAAGCACCCTGACAACATCTGAGAGGGACCGCCCAGCAAATGCTATCCTGTGTCCAGGGGAACTACCTCCTGGAACCACCAGAAGGAGAAGATACATTCCTAGATAGGAGTCAGCTGCTGTAGCAGTACCCTCGCCCAGAAGGGTGAGGGCATCCCTTCATGCTTGGGAAGTCTTGGCAGATTTGGAATTAGTCCTGCCAGAGGGCCCAGGGCGTTGCCTGCCCACCCCATGGTGGAAATCCACACCAAACAGTTGGAAGCACACCTCAGGTTCGCGTTTGACACTAACGTAGGGAGGGGGAGGGGTGTCCCTACCCCGGAGGAGGCCGGGACGGCCTTCTGCGTAGGGGTGCCTTACCCTTTTTTCCAAAAAGGTCCAAACGGGCCCCAAATAGTCACCGTCCTCTGAAGGGAAGGCCAGTGAGAGCCTTTTTCGTAGCATCGTCAGCACCCCACTGGCGCAGCCAGACCAGGCGGCGAATAGCTACCACAAGGGCAGAGGTTCTAGCACACATCTTAATGGTGTCATCCAGCGCTGAGAGGATGAACCTCACAAACACATCACAGTCTGAGAGCGCGTTAGACACCCCCCAGGGGAGGTCCTCAGGTCGGTGGTCAAGTACTTTTTCAACGAGAGTCCTGGCGGCCACCGCCGTGATGGCCGCGGCACAGACCGGGCGCAGAGCCGTCCCTGCACACGAAAAGGCGTGGGAAGCCAGTCTGTCAATGCGCTGGTCCTCAGCATCTCGAAGGGTACGGTAATAAGGAGCCGTCATGAAGGGGGGGTTAGTAACCCCTATAATCGGTGCATCCACCACAAGAGGTGCTGACCAAAAGTTAACCACATCAGGAGGGAAAGGGTACTTCCAATCCCAGACCCCTGGGACCCCTTTAAGTCTACAAGGCGATTCCCATTCTTGGGATATAAGATTCTGGAAATGTTCCTGTTCCAGGAATTCCAAGCGCGGCGGCGCTGTGTGGAAACTCTCCTTCTTAGGCTTGGAAGCCTCTCCAGGAGGGGAGATAGACAAAACCTCAAAGATCTTAATAAGAAGTTCATCTGTGTCACACAGGCCCCAAGAACCGGGCCCAGAATCATCACGGCTCCCGTGCATCTCATCCGAGGAGCCCGAATCTGAGAATAGCTCACCTTCCTCAGAGGGATCAAGGTCCTGCATAGCAGCAGAGTCATTAGTATCTTTAGGAACCGGAGAGCCAGGAGGCGTCAGGGACCGCTTCTTTCCAGGGCCCATACGCTCCGCCCAACTAGACAGCACCTGCTCCGCCGTAGGCAGCCTGCGCGGCACGGCTTGCTGGTCATCCCCGCTCGAGTGAGACTCATCAGGAGTGAGATTTAGGTCCGGGGAGACGGGTGTATTGAAGGGAGGTGCAGCCACTGGCAAACCTGATTGCAGGGTCAGTGCCTGTTCAGCACACGGTCCGCAGACCCGTGCTCTGTCAGCATCAGCATGGGGCTGACCACACACTGCACACAGCCGGTCATGTCCCAGAGGGACCCCGGGTACATAATTCTGAGATGCCTCCATATGGTGATTATCTGAGCAGTATGCCCGCAGGGATTTACGCAATAGGCAACCCTAGATGCCCCAAGACCCGCTAGGAAGTGGGAGAATTTGTTATGTGGACCCGCTATAATATATGTTAGGCTGGGAGAAGCCACCGAAATCCTGGCGCCTGAAAGACATAATGGGATAAGAGGGGGGGGGGGTTGTCAGTGCCATGCGCAGCCGAATAAAACACATAGGAACAAATACCGCCCCGGAGGGCACTTACATGTCCAAGGGAGGAGGCGGATCGCACCACGCGCGCACGAAGACTGTCAAAATGGCGCCAAGTGAACCTCGAGGGGCGGGCCTGATCTGGCTGTGGCGCGGAGCGCGTCATGCCGAGTCCCCACCTCCCCCAAAGAGCGCGAAGCTCTAACCATCGAAACGTGAACGACAGTAGTGGATAGTACGCACATAAATAATGTTGCTGTCACGCTAGAAAATGATGCTGCCGTCTGGGCAGTACACTCATGTAATGAAAGGACAAACAGGCGCGCAACCATAAGCTTATGTGGAGCAAGGAGCGTGACACTGACACCCAAGTTCCATGAAAGATCAAAGGCCTTAAACGTGTTACATTACACTAGGACTGCCACACATACCCCCCCCCCCTTCCTTTCCCCCCGAGCTACGGGAGGAAGCGAGGGAGAAGCGGACCTGCATCCAGGGATTAACGCTGTGAGGGGCACGGGCAACAATGCGGGAGGGGCATCTAATGGAGGCTCACCATCAGCCTAAACCGCCTACCCTATGGTGGGGGATTACGGTGGAGCGTAGCTCCGTGAGCACACAAGGTGCTGCCTACCTTCACCCGACCAGCGCAGCCCAGGCTGGGAGGCACATCTGTATCGAAGAGGACGGGTGGAAATAGTCCCGCAGGGCCGCAGGCTGTGATAGCCCCGCTCACCTGTGAGAGAGTTGATACTTCATGTCTTTGCAGTCAGCACTGCAGAGAAATCTGGGGATTTGTGGGAGGTCCCTGGGTATATGAAGGGCCGGGAGGAGCCTGTTTTTGCATGTCTGCAGTGAACAGCGCCCTCTGGCAGAGGATTACCCATGTGTAAGTATTATAGATGGAGCAGGACGTGCTGTATGCTTAGAATAAAGGATATAGGCAGGTGGAACCTGGAGCCCTGGGAATGTGCTTCCGCATGCTATGTATCGGGTCTCTACACAGTCTCTTAATGGAGCTAACAGTCTAACTTTCTAGCTATCTGCTATTCAACTTCCTGCATGTTTTTTTTTTTTTTTTAAGAAAACCAGATTTTTTTTGTGCACTTAATAAAAGAGGAAGAAAATGAAGAATCAAGTCTGCTTTATATTGAATATAGAGATGCTAGAATGATACAGAATATTCTTTTCAAACCAACAACTTAAATTATGGAACTTTCCTGAGACATGGAAGAGAGCACCAGCACAATGTACGAAATGTAGTAGATGTTGGTGCTTTTTGGGCATTTATACTTACATATGACATAATGTACAAAAATGGGGCATATGATATCATCAAATACATCAATACAGTCTGTTCTCACAAAAAATGTCGGGGATGGGGCAGTAAAACAGGCAATTATTAATTTAAGATGTAGCTCATTACATGGTCTATTTAAGTAAAAATATTTTAAAGCAATTAAATCAGTGTGAGTATCCAGTTTGTTTGTTTTAGAGGATGCAGATTGTTTGTGGTAATGTTTAACTTGCACTGGAAACCATGATTTAATGATCTATTCATATTTGCAGTTGTATTGCTTAGTCTCTACTGTTCATCCTCTAAAGCACGATGGTCAATGTGACATATTTTAACACTTACGTCTTCACCAATCCAAAACACAGGGAAGACTTTCTCAGAGAAATGACTGTGAAAAACATGTAGGCTTTCCAGACTACCCACATTGGTGACACCATAAAAGGTAAGGAGACCTTTCGTTAAATCTAAATGAACACCAATCCTCTTGTACATTCGTGCATTCAATATATTTTCTTTGTGGCTATGCCACACAGACTGCTGCTTGTTCACTAATTCAAGGCTCCATGACTGACTGTTCCTTCCGATGACATTGGCTTTTTCATTGGTACGTTTTAAAGATTCATAAGCCACTCCTATCTGCACAAAGAAGGTAGACACGTCTACCTCCCAATAATGATTCCCTTTAGAAAATCCATCAGAACACATAACCTGCCAGGTGAAAAATCTTTGGGAGGAATCAAGAACCGTGCTGCTCCTTGAGCGTACCTTGTGCATTGCTTTACGGTTCTCATGTGATATTTCAATGTATTTGTTGGCCGTCTTTGGGTCGAACGTCAGGTTCCTAAAAACTGGGTATGAAAATGGGGACATGTTTATTATTATTATCATTATTATAATAAGGGAAATGTGTGTACTAAATGATACATTTCCTTTCTTGTCATCTTCTATTCCAGGGCACCACTATTCACACAGTGCAACGTAATGCATGGGTTAACCTCTAAGGCAGGAACTGCAAGATACAATAACTAAACATCCTCCCGGCCTATATAGAGCAAGCTGTGACAGGACAACCTCCATTAACCCTTTAAGTGCCAGCCTTCCTAGAATTTTTGTCACCCCCTGTTGCCAGACCACGCTTCACTATTTTGCGCTCCGCATGTTCAACCTTGATTTTTGAGGGGATATCCAGGGATTTTCCAGGAAAATGGGCTTCAACATGAAATGTCTTGTTTGGCCTTTTTTTAGTGTATTCGCAATACTTTTTGGTGAAATATGTGAAAGAAAAAATTTGAAAAATCTATTTTTTGCAATTTGTAGTGCTTTTTTTATAATAAATAAAAAAAAAACATTCTGTGAATACTCACCTTGTAGAATGGATATTATAAGTATTCATCACGCCCTGCTCCAGTAATAATCATTACGTCTGGGATATAGTCCACAAGAGGGCGCTTTACTGCAGAGATGGCAAAAAAGAGGCCCCTCCCGGTCCATATATACCCGGGACCTCCCACTCATTCCCCAGTATAATTAAGCAGTAAGGGAACCAGGAGAAGCCAATAACAAGATTAACAATATTTAACAAGGAAAACTTCACCATATAGAGGATCCAAGAATAAAAACTCAGGGTGGGATGGAGCAGGGCGTGATGCATACTTATGATATCCATTCTACAAGGTGAGTATTCACAGAATGGTATTATTCCAAGTATGCATCACGCCCTGCTCCAGTAATAATCATTACGTCTGGGACATCCAGTAGCAGTGTCCAACAACGGGTGGGGATCCCAAAAAGAGCAACAATGCGCAGTTCAAACCACTGCAGCCTGCAGAACTTTGCGGCCAAAAATAGCATCCGCTGAGGCCCGAACATCAACCTTGTAAAACTTGGAAAAGGTATGAACAGAAGACCAAGTAGCAGCCTTACAAACTTGTTCAACAGAAGCCTGGTGCTGAAAAGCCCAAGAGGCCCCAACAGCACGGGTAGAATGAGCAGTAATTCGGAAAGGAGGATCCCTCCCTTTAGCAGAATAGGCCCTAACAATGGCCTGACGAATCCATTTCCTAATGGTAGACTTGACCGGTGCCAAACCCTTCTTTGGACCAGAGGGTACCACAAACAAGGAGTCCGTCTTCCTGAAAGGCGCTGTAGCCACCAGGTAGTATTTCAAGTTTCTGACAACGTCCAGAGAATGCAAGGCCCTCTCCTTGTCATTACCAGGATTAGGGCATAAGGAAGGAAGCACAATGTCCTGATTGAGGTGAAAGGCAGAGACAACCTTAGGCAAGAAGTCTGGTTTAAAGCGGAAAACCACCTTGTCCTGGTGTCTCTCAAAGTAGGGGGCCTGAATGGACAGAGCCGCCAACTCCGAAACACGCCGGACAGAGGTGATAGCCACCAAAAAGGCAACTTTCCAAGTGAGAATAGACAGTGCAGCCTCATGCACAGGCTCAAATGGAGGACCCCGAAGGACAGACAAAACAAAATTCAAATCCCAAACCGGTAACAAGGGTTTGCAGGGAGGGCGCACATGAGTGACCCCCTGGAAGAAAGTCTTGACCAAAGGAAGAAGAGCGAAAGACCTCTGAAGGAAAACCGCCAAGGCGGACACATGCCCCTTCAGAGTGCTGAGCTGAAAACCCATATCCAGACCATATTGAAGGAACTCCAGTATCCGAGGGATGGAGAACATCCGACAAGGGAAGGCCCTAGCCTCACACCAGTCAATGTAGGTCTGCCAGGTCCTGTAATAGATGGTAGAAGAGGATTTCTTCCTAGCTCTGACCAGAGTCTGAACAACCGCATCAGACAGACCCTTTTCCTTTAGGATGGAGGTATCAGCAGCCATGCCGTCAAAGCCAGCGTTTGTAAATTGGGGTAAAAGAGCCGTCCTTGAGTGAGAAGATCCGGAACCTGGGGCAGAGGGTACTGATCGACCGCCAGCTGCACGACGTCTGCGAACCACACCTGTCTTGGCCACCTGGGGGCCACCAGAACAGCTGGCACTCCTTCTTGAATCAGCTTGCGTAGGACCCTGCCCAGAAGGGGAAAGGGAAGGAAGAGGTACAGGAGACTAAACCCCTGCCAAGACAGAGACATGGCATCCACCGCCAGAGCCAAAAGATCCTGGGACAGTGAGACAAAAGCTGGAAGCTTGTGATTGTGACGAGAGGCAAACAGATCCACATTCGGCCTCCCCCATCTGTGACAGAGGGATAGAAAGACCTTGCTGTTGAGGGACCATTCTCCCCGGCGAGAGGTCCCCCTGCTCAGGGAATCCACTTCCAGGTTCTCCACTCCCGGAATGTAAACCGCAGAGATACACGGGACGTTGACCTCGGCCCAAGAGAGAATCCACGACACCTCCCGGAGGGCACTCTTGCTCCGAGTCCCTCCCTGATGATTGATGTAAGCGACCGCAGTCCTGTTGTCGGAGCGAACCTGAACCGGTAGGCCCCGGAGGTGATGCGTCAGCTGCGCCAGCACCAACCGAACCACCCTCAGCTCCAGAACATTGATGGGGGCGTGTGCCTCCTGAGGGCCCCACAGCCCCTGGAATTGGTGGGCTCTCCAGTAGCCCCCCCAACCTGACAGACTGGCATCCGTAGTGACCGTCTCCCAGCGCGGTGTCAGGAACGAGTCCAGCCACCAAAGGAGGGACCGCCGGACCAGAGGGGACAGAGCAAAAGCCTGGTCCAGAGACAGGGGACACTTGTCCCAGGCTGAAAGAAGATGGAGCTGAAGAGGCCTCATGTGAAATTGAGCATAGGGAACTGCCTCGAAGCAGGCCACCATCTGTCCCACCAGTGGCATCCCTTGCTGGATGGATGGATGAGGGTTGGACAGCAAGCCATGAATCAGTGTTTGAAGAGAGTCCACCTTCTGCTGAGGGAGGAAAATCCTGGCCTGAATGGTATCCAGAGTCATAACCAGGAAGGCGGTCACCCGTGACGGGGAGAGTGAGGATTTGGGGTAATTGATCAACCACCCGAACCTCTCCAGTGTCGCCACCACCGTCCGGGTGTCCAGCTCCGCTTGTTGGAGCGAAGGAGACGTAATGAGAAGGTCGTCCAGATAAGGAAGAATGAGAATACCCCGGGCTCTGAGAAGGGCCATCACGCCTGCCAACACCTTGGTGAACACCCTGGGGGCAGAGGTGAGCCCGAAGGGGAGTACCACAAATTGGTAGTGTTGTTCCCCTACCGCAAACCTGAGGAACCGCTGGTGCCCTGGGAAGACCGACACATGAAGGTAAGCATCCTTGACGTCTATTGAAGTCATAAAGTCCCCCGGGCGCAGGGAGCTGATAGCGGAGCGCAGCATCTCCATGCGAAAACGCTTGGTTCTGACGAATTTGTTGAGAAGCTTTAGGTCCAGAATGGGTCTGACGGAACCATCCTTTTTGGGCACTGTAAAGAGATTGGAATAGTAACAATCCTGGGGTATCCTGGGGGAACCTGACAAACGACCCCCATGGCCCGAAGGTTTTGAACCGCCAACAACAAGCCCTGAGCTGCCCGAGGGTCCATAGGAACCCGTGACCTGAGGAATCTGGGAGGAGGCCGGTCCGCGAACTCCAGCTTGTATCCGGAAGAGACAACCTCCAGAATCCATTTGTCTGAGACTTGTTGATCCCAGACCTGAGCGAAGAGCCGCAGCCATCCCCCCACCCGCAAGGGTGAGGGCGCCCCCTCATTGCTGAGCGGGCACTCCTGGAATGTAAACCGCCGAGATACACGGGACGTTGACCTCGGCCCAAGAGAGAATCCACGACACCTCCCGGAGGGCACTCTTGCTCCGAGTCCCTCCCTGATGATTGATGTAAGCGACCGCAGTCCTGTTGTCGGAGCGAACCTGAACCGGTAGGCCCCGGAGGTGATGCGTCAGCTGCGCCAGCACCAACCGAACCACCCTCAGCTCCAGAACATTGATGGGGGCGTGTGCCTCCTGAGGGCCCCACAGCCCCTGGAATTGGTGGGCTCTCCAGTAGCCCCCCCAACCTGACAGACTGGCATCCGTAGTGACCGTCTCCCAGCACGGTGTCAGGAACGAGTCCAGCCACCAAGGGAGGGACCGCCGGACCAGAGGGGACTCTGGGAATCTGGGAGGAGGCCGGTCCGCGAACTCCAGCTTGTATCCGGAAGAGACAACCTCCAGAATCCATTTGTCTGAGACTTGTTGATCCCTGAGCGAAGAGCCGCAGCCATCCCCCCACCCGCAAGGGTGAGGGCGCCCCTCATTGCTGAGCGGGCTTGGCAGTGGATTTGGGTTTGGCATCCCAGGAGGATCCGGGTCGTGCACGGCCTCTGCCCTTGCCCCAGAAATCTCCCCTTTGTCCTGCAAAGGATACCCCCCTGCCTGACCTAGGCCCACGAAAGGAGGGAGCGAAGGAGCCCCGAAAGGGTCGCGGCTGCTTTTTGCGTTGGGGTAACTTACCTCCCTTAGCAAAAAGGTCCAGACGATCACCAAACAGGCGCAACCCTTCAAAGGGAAGCCCCGTGAGAGCCTTCTTAGCAGCATTGTCAGCTGCTCACTGGCGCAACCAGACCGAGCGGGGGATAGAGACAACCAAGGGCGAGTTCCTGCTACACATCCGAATGGTGTCATCTAAGGCAGAGAGTACATAAGTGATGAACAACTCACATTAGGACAAGGCTCTAAATTCCGCACTAGAAGGATCCTCATGGGAGCCGTCCAGAAGGCCCCTGATTAAGGTCCTAATAGCCACGGCCGTAATAGCAGAAGCACAAACCGGGCGCAAGGCCGAACCCACACAAGCAAAGACGTGGGAGGCCAGTTGGTCAATACGCCGGTCCTCACTATCCTTCAGGGTAGTGGAATCCGGGGAATGCACAACAGAAGTATTAGACAGCCCCAAGACGGGGGCATCCACCTTGGGGGGAGTTGACCAACATTTGACCACATCCGAGGAGAAGGGATACCTCCTATCCCACCCCTTATGGATACTGGGAAGCCGGCTAGGCCGTTCCGATTCCTTGAGAATCAGATTATTAAAATGCGTCTGTTCGGGGAATTCCAAACATGGTTTTGCGGTACCAAACAATTCCCCCTGATGCTTAGTTGCCGCTGCAGGAGGGGAAATGGCAAGTACCTCAAAAATTTGAGTCAGAAGTCTATGGGTGTCGTCAGCATCCCAATGCTCTGAGCCGGCATCAGTGCCAAGGCAATGCTGATCGTCAGAGAGATCTGAATCTGAAAAAAGTTCCCCTTCTTCGAGAGGGGTATAGTCAGACAATTCAGGGAATTCGTCTTGTTCAAAAGTAAAGGCCGGCACAGCGGACGCCACGTGCCGTCTTTTAGCTGGAGCCTTACGGGCTGCAGAGCTAGCAATCATCCTCTCAATATTGGCCAATCTGATGGAAAAATCAGATTGCGACTCCACGCTAGTGTTAATGTCACTAGGGGTCATAACCAGGCGCGGGGGGGGGGTGGATAAGGCCGAGGGTGCCGACCTCGACACATGGGGCCCAGATTGCCGCGAAAGCGCTTGCTGGGTGCAGGGTAAACAAACCCGCACATCATCGCCCACAAGGGATGCCCCGCACACCACACATAGCCGGGCTTGCCCCGAAGAGACCCCGAAAACAATATCTTGGGAAGCCTCCATATGGTGAATTTGCAGTCGCAGTGACCAGTGGGAATTACGCTGTGCAGCTACCCCGGATGCCCCTTAAGTGTCCGCTAGTGGGAGGATTTACAATTAAGCCCCCAATTTAGGAATTTTAACCTAGGACCCAGGACCGGGGAAACCACTAAGTAGGTTGTCCCAGCCTGAAAGACACAAGCATAGACAAAATTCCCATCAATATGCATGTATATCCATAAAAATACCGTTTTGTGATTACTCACCTTTAAAACGGATATTATAAGTGTGACATACACTACGCTTCAATACTTCTTGACAGTTGGGTTATTCTCCAGTAGAGGGCGAACTTCTGCAGAGATGAATGCAAAAAAAGAAGCCCCTCCCGGTCCATCTGGGACCTCCCACCAATTCCCCAGTGTAAGATAGCAGTAAAGGGACCAGGAAGAACCAAATATAACAATACTAACAAAAAACAATTGTTCACCATATAAAGGATCCAGAATACCAAACAGGGTGGGTGAAGCGGAGTGTATGTCACACTTATAATATCCGTTTTAAAGGTGAGTAATCACAAAACGGTATTATTCCATGTGTGACATACACTCCGCTTCAATACTTCTTGACAGTTGGGACATCCAATAGCAGTGTCCGTCAAGGGTGGGAACCATAAACAGTAAAGAATGCACCAACTCAAACCACTGCAGCTTGCAGAACCTTGCGGCCAAAAACAGCATCCGCTGAAGCCCGCACATCAACCTTGTAAAACTTGGAAAAAGTATGAACGGAAGACCAAGTAGCAGCCTTACAAACTTGTTCAACCCTCCCCTTAGCAGAATAGGCCCCAACAATGGCCTGACGAATCCATTTACTAATGGAAGATTTGGCGGGAGCCAAACCTTTCCTAGGCCCGGAGGGCACCACAAAAAGAGCGTCAGTCCTACGAAAAGGGGAAGTAGCCACCAAATAGTACTTCACACAGCGAACCACATCCAAAGAATGCAAAACCCTCTCCTTGTCATTGCTAGGCTTAGGACACAAGGAGGGTAGAACAATATCCTGATTAAGATGAAAAGCAGAGACCACCTTAGGAAGGAAATCTGGATTGAAGCGGAAAACAACCTTGTCCTGATGCCTCTCAAAGTAAGGGGCCTTAATGGACAAGGCTGCCAACTCCGAAACACGACGAACAGAAACCTCAAATCCCTCCAGTTCAGAGACATGATATCCGCTGCCAGAGCCCGCGGATCCCGTGAGAGAGACACAAATGCCGGAAGCTTGTGATTGTGACGAGAGGCAAAGAGGTCCACCTCCGGAGTCCCCCACCGGAGGCAAAGCGACCGAAAAACCTTGGGGCAGAGCGACCATTCCCCCCGGCGAAATGACCCCCTGCTCAGGGAATCCGCCTCCGTGATTGATGTAGGCGACCGCCGTCCGATTGTCCGACCGAACTTGAACCGGTAGTCCCCGTAACTGATGAGTCAAGTGAGCCAGAACCAACCTGATGGCTCTCAGCTCCAGAACATTGATGGGATCGTGAGCCTCCTGAGGCCCCCACAGCCCCTGAAACTGAAAATCTTTCCAAAATCCCCCCCCCCCAACCTGACAGGCTGGCATCTGTGGTGACCGTATCCCAACGAGGGGTCAGAAAAGACCTGCCCCTCGTCAGATTGCTCCGTTTCAGCCACCACCGAAGGGAACGCCGCGCCCGGGGGGACATCAGAAAGGACTGATCCAATGACAGCGGGGACCCGTCCCAGGCCGCCAAGAGATGGAGCTGGAGCGTCCTTGTGTGAAACTGGGCAAAGGGAACCGCCTTAAACGATGCCACCATCAATCCCAGAGACATTCCCAGGAACTCCACCACCCTGGAGGGAGTGAGGCAGGACTTGGGATAGTTGATCACCCAACCGAAACTCTCCAGGTCGCGGTTGATACCAGGTCGCGGTTGATACCAGGTCCACGGTCCTGGTATCCAGCTGCGCCTGACTGAGGGAAGACGCCATGATGAGAAGATTGTCCAGATAGGGCACGATGCGGATACCCCTGGCTCTGAGAATGACCATCACTCCTGCTAACACCTTGGTAAAAACCCTTGGAGCCGAGGTAAGGCCAAACGGAAGAGCCACAAACTGAAAATGTCGATTATCCATGACAAACCTGAGAGATCTCTGGTGTGCCGGAAATATTGGAATATGCAGGTAAGCATCCTTTATGTCTATGGACGTCATGAAGTTCCCCTGACGAAGTGAGTGGATGGCTGAGCGCAAAGTTTCCATACGGAACTTCCGGGGGGCGAACGAACCTGTTGAGCAACTTCAGATCCAGAATGGGACGAACGGATCCGTCCTTCTTGGGCACCGTGAACAAATTGGAATAGAAGCCCAGGCCCCGGTCTGAGTGAGGCACCGGACAGATGACAGCCATGTCCGAGAGACTTGCTACTGCCGCCCGGAGCCCCTGGGCGGCCAGAGGATCTGACGGCACCCGAGAACTGAATAATCTGGGAGGGGGCCGGAACTCGAACTCCAGCTTGTAACCGGAAGACACCACTTCCTGAATCCACCTGTAAGAGACCTCTTGGACCCAGACCCGGGAGAAGAGTTGCAGCCGCCCCCTCATTGCTGAGCCGGCTTGGCAGCGGCTCTAGGCTTGGAGCCCCAACTGTGTCCTGGACGGGCCTGACCCCTGCCCCTAGTCCAGGAATCACCTCTGGATGAGGGGAAAGCCGAACCCCTGCCAACTCTAGCCCCACGAAAGGACTGAGAGAAGGAAGCCGCCCCCCGAAAGGGGCGACGCTGCTTTTTACGCTGAGGTAACTTACCTCCCTTTGCCACCGAATCCAATCTCTCTCCAAAGAGCCGCAACCCCACAAAGGGTAGGGCCGTAAGCGACTTTTTGGACATAAAATCAGCCGCCCACTGGCGTAACCAAACCGACCGCCGGATAGCCACAAGCAAGGCCGAAGCTCTGCTACACATCACCAATGTGTCATCCAAGGCGGACAACACAAATGACAAAAATAACTCACGGCGCTTAACGTCGGCAAACTCACTAGCCGGGTCAAGCCTGGAAGAGGGCTACCAATAAAAGCGCAGAAGCACAAGCCGGCCGCAAGGCCGACCCAACACTGGCAAAACCATGACAAGCCATCTGGTCAATGCGTTTATCCTCACCATCCTTGAGAGTAGTGCACTCCGGAGAATGCAGGATTGAGGAACTGGACAACCCCAAAACAGGAGCATCCACTTCGGGGTCTACGGCCATCCTTACGACGTCTGCGTACCAAACCCTTCTTGGCCACCTTGGAGCCACCAGAATCACTGGTGCCCCTTCTAGAACCAGTTTGCGAACTACCCTGCCCAGCATGGAGACAGGTGGAAACAGGTACAGAAAACCCAGGTCCTTCCACGCCAGAGACAAGGCATCCACTGCCAAGGCCAGGGGATCCTGAGAAAGAGACACAAATGCCGGAAGTTTGTGATTGTGCCTCGAGGCAAAGAGATCCACCTCCGGAGTCCCCCACTTGCGGCAAAGATCCAGAAAGACCTCGGGGTTGAGAGACCACTCTCCGTGGCAAGAGGTCCCCCTGCTCAGGGGATCCGCCTCCGTATTCTCCACCCCCGGAATGTAGACTGCCGAAAGGCAAGGAACATTGCTCTCCGCCCAGCGCAGGATCAGAGAGACTTCCCTGAGGGCACTCCTGCTGCGAGTCCCTCCTTGGTGATTTATGTAGGCCACTGCCGTTCCGTTGTCTGAACGCACCTGAACCGGAAGACCCCGTAACTGTGGGGTCAACCAAGCCAGAACCAGACGAATGGCTCCAATACATTGATGGGGGTGTGAGCCTCCTGGGGACCCCACACCTCGCTGAACTGATGACTCTTCCAATAACCTCCCCAGCCCGACAGGCTGGCATCCGTGGTAACCGTCTCCCAACATAGGACCAAAAAGGATCTGCCCTTCACCAGATTGCTCGAGTCCAGCCACCACCGAAATAACTGCCGAATCCTGAGAGACATCTTGAAAGGTTGATCCAATGACTGTGGGCTCCTGTCCCAATACGTCAATAGGAGAAGTTGAAGAGATCTCATGTGAAATTGTGCAAACAGCACCGCCTCGAAGGAGGACACCATCAGACCCACCAGTTTCATCCCCTGTCGGATAGAGGGACAAGGACTGGCCAGAAGAAGACGGATCAGGTCCTGAATCCCCTGCACCTTGGTCTGGGGCAGAAACACTCTGGCCCGACTGGTATCCAGATTCATGCCCAGAAATGAAAACACTCGAGACGGGGAGAGAGAAGACTTGGAGCGGTTGATCACCCACCCGAACCTCTCCAGGGTCGACACCACCTGGTGGGTGTCCAGTTCTGCCTGCTGAAGGGAAGAAGCTGAAATCAACAGGTCGTCCAGATAAGGCACAATGCGAATGCCCTGAGATCTGAGCAGAGCCATTGCGCCCGCCAAAACCTTGGTGAAGACCCTCGGTGCCGAGGTCAAATAGAAGGGAAGAGCTACGAATTGATAATGTTGATCCCCTACCGCAAACCGGAGGAATCTCTGATGTGCCTGA
This sequence comes from Gastrophryne carolinensis, assembly GCA_027917425.1. Lineage (NCBI taxonomy): Eukaryota > Metazoa > Chordata > Amphibia > Anura > Microhylidae > Gastrophryne > Gastrophryne carolinensis. The sequence continues at coordinate 116,504,488 of CM051243.1, forward strand.
AAAATCGGAACATGCAGATACGCATCCTTGATGTCTATGGATGTCATAAAATCCCCTTGGCGAAGGGAATTGATAGCCGAGCGCAGAGTCTCCATGCGGAACTTTTTGGCTCTGATAAACCTGTTGAGAACCTTGAGATCTAGAACCCTCCTTTTTGGGAACCGTGAAAAGGTTGGAGTAGTAACCCCTGCCTCTTTCCAACGGAGGCACCGGGCATATAATCCCCATGTCCAGAAGGCTTTTCACTGCCAACAGGAGCCCCTGTGCAGCCTGAGGGTCCGAGGGCACCCGAGACCTTAAGAATCTTGGGGGCGGCCAGTACTCGAACTCCAGTTTGTACTCGGAGACCACTTCCAAGATCCAATTGTCTGTGACCTCCCAGGCCCAGACCCGGAATAAGAGCCGCAGCCATCCCCCCAACCTTACGGGTGAGGGCGCCCCTTCATTGCTGAGCCGGTTTAATGGCAGGCTTGGGCTTGGAACCCCAGGCAGCCGTGGGACGTGCCCGACCTCTGCCTCCGTTCCAGGACAAGCCCCTGACCCCTGAGAAGGCCAGACCACTAGACGCTCTGGCCACCTCGAAAGGAAGGGGTGAACGAGCCCGCCCCCTGAAACGGGCGGTGCTGCTTCCTCCGCTGAGGTAACTTACCGCCTTTAGCAACAGCATCCAATTTATCTCCAAACAGCCGCGCACCCAAGGGGAGAGCTGTGAGTGACTTCTTGGCTCCAACATCCGCTGTCCACTGACCAGTCTGTGCATGGCCACCAGTAAGGCTGACGTCCTACTACACACGACAATGGAGTCTTCCATCGCAGCCATGACAAAATCCATGAACAATTCGCGCTTCTTCTTAAGTATAGCAAACTCAGCGCCAGCTGGATCCAGCTGAGCGTTATTGAGCCAGTCCCTGATAAGAGACCTGGTAGCAAGCGACACCAGGGCAGATGCACTAACCGGCCGCAGGGCCGAGCCCACGTTGGCAAATGCGTGGCACGCCATCTGATCAAGGCGCTTGTCCTCGCCATCCTTAAGGGAGGTGGCGTCAGGGGTGTTCAGCACAGAAGAGTTGGTCAAACCTAAAACAGGCACGTCGACCTCGGGAGGAGAAGACCAGCGCTTAACCGCCTCCACCGGAAAGGGATACTTCTTATCCCATCCCTGAGGCACACCAGGAAGCCGACTGGGCCTCTCCCATTCCCTAAGTATCAGTGCATCAAAATGACCCTGGGTAGGGAATTCCAGACGGGGCTTGTAGGCCCCAAAAAATTCCCCCTTCTTAAGAGGGGGCGCCTCAGGCGGATCAATATCCCACACCTCCAATAAATGTGACAAAACAGTGGCCGTATCAACGGCATCCCCCAGCGCCTGCCCGACATTGGAATTCCCAGGCTGACTCATCGTCAGTGTCCCACAAGGGCTGGGCTGACGACAACTGTCTCTTTTTAGCCTGGGGCTTCTTGCCCACCATGCTAGCAATCATTTTCTCTATGCTGGCCAACCTAGCCCAAACATGAGAAAGTGACTCCCCACTAGTACCAATGTCACTTGGGGTACGGATCAGGTGGGGAGGGGAAGGCGATGAAGCGGGAGGAGCCGACCCAGAAGGCTGGGTACCCGACTGCCGCGTTATGGCCTTTTGTGTGCATGGTATACAGATCAGCACATTCTCCCCCGTAAGGAATACCCCGCACCCCACACATGGCCCGGATTGTCCCAAAGGGATCCCGGGCCTGGTATCCAGCAGAGCCTCCATATAGACCGTAGGGGATTACGCATAAGCAACCCAGGGTTCCCCTTAACCCTTTAAACGCCAGCCACGTAAATTTTACGTGGCTGCCTCTCCAACAGTTAAACGCCAGCCACGTAAAATTTACGTGCCTGACTTTCCCCAGTAAAAAAAAAAAAAAGTAAAAATAAAAGACACTTACCTGACCCCTCGTTCGATCCGGTCGGGTCTCCTCTTCAGCCAGAGGGGCTCCGATCGCCCATCGGGGCTCCTCCGGCTGCAGGGGAGGGCCCGGAACAGGGTGCCCCCCCCCCCCCGTTTCAGCAGCCGCCCGGTGTACTGTAAAAAAAAAAACAAAAAACAAAAAAACAGTCACCTACCTTTGTCCCCGCCGGCTCCCGCAGGCTCTCCTCTTCACGGGGGGGGGCTCCGATCCCCCCCCCCGCTCTTCTGTCTTCTGGAGGGGGCATAACAGCCCTCCTCCCTTGCCTCTTCCGATGGCGGCCGCCATCTTGGTGACGTCACGGGGCGGGGCCAGATGACGTCACCGCCGGGTGTCATCGGGGCACCCGGCAGTTCGTTTCTCAGATGCCGGTGACGGCTGGGCGGGGAAGGAGGGAGGTAGGCGATCCTCCGATCGCCTGCCTCCCCCCTTCTCTGCCCAGCCGTCACTGACAGCAGATCGCCGCGGGACACAGAAGATGAAGATCGGAGGTGAGTAAAGTAAAAGTTTTTTTTTTTTTTTTAATAAACTTTTTTAAAAAACGTGTCTTGTCTTTTTTTTTTTACCATTTAACCCTTTGTGAACTGGTAAGGGGTCCATGTGACCCCTTATACCAGTTCACAAGGCTGGGGAGATGGCAAGCCACCTGCGCTAGCGGGTGGCTTGCCATTAACCCCTGGCACCCCCATTACCTGCCTCCCCAAAGGCCAGGGGGGGGCAGAAGAGCCCGGGCCCACATGGGCTATGTGGGCTCGTAGGCTGCAGGGTGGGGGGGCCACATAAGCTGGCCCCCCCACTCTGTGCCTACAAGCCCCCATAGCTGGTCCCGGGCTGGTTACCGTGGGTAAGGGGGACCCCACGTCAATTTTTTTTTTTGATTTTTAAGGGTTTTTAACCCTTAAAAATCAAAAAAAAAATGGGGTCCACCCCCCCTGGGAGGGGGGACCCTATGTCATTTTTTTTTTTTGATTAACCCTTTGTGTTCTGTCATCCAGCAGCTATAAAAGGCTTCTAGCAAGTGAGCAGAAGCCAGTGATCGCCGAGGGACAGAGTGCTCCAGGATGGATGGGAGGTGAGTACAGTGTAAAAAAAAAAAAAAAAAAATTAATAAAATATTTTTTCTCTTTTGTGTGTCTGTGTCATTTTTTACTTTTAACCTCTTGTGAACTGGTAAGGGGTCCATGACCCCTATACCAGTTCACAAGGCTGGGGGGATGGCAAGCCACCTGCGCTAGCGGGTGGCTTGCCATTAACCCCCGGCACCCCCATTACCTGCCTCCCCAAAGGCCAGGGGGGGGCAGAAGAGCCCGGGCCCACATGGGCTATGTGGGCTCGTAGGCTGCAGGGTGGGGGGGCCACAAAAGCTGGCCCCCCCACTCTGTGCCTACAAGCCCCCATAGCTGGTCCCGGGCTGGTTACTGTGGGTAAGGGGGACCCCACGTCATTTTTTTTTTTGATTTTTAAGGGTTTTTAACCCTTAAAAATCAAAAAAAAAATGGGGTCTCCCTCCCCTGGGAGGGGGGACCCTATGTCATTTTTTTTCTCGATTTAACCCTTTGTAGTGTGGATGGTTTTTGTGTTTTTTTTTGTGAATGTTATAAAATACTTGTTTCAGTTAGGGGGGGTCTCCTGGGCAGGAACGGGGGGCTACCGATAAATATGTGGTACCGTTCTAATCGGTAGAAATGGGGCTTTCACATGCAATATGATTTTCCTTAATAAAATACATTTTTTATTTAAAATAAAGGAGTCAATTTTCTAAAAAAAAAATTTTATTTATTTATTTTTTTTTTCACTTAATAATATTGTAAAAAAAAAAAAAAAAAAATTACAAACAAGACATTTCATGTTAAAGTCTAAACTCTGCTGCAAAAAAAAAAAATATATAATTTTTCTGAAAGTTCCAGCAAAAATGGCGCAAAACATGTCGCAAAACATGACGCAAAATGGGGAAAAATGGCCTGTCAACAGACGGTGACAAAATCTCAAGTAGGCTGGCAATTAAAAGGGTTAATAGTACCTATGCATGTTGGGTATTGTTCTGTTCGGGGGACCTTGCGCTTTCAGACTTAGCTTGTTTTTTCTGGTTTGCATATTTATATTTTAGGAAAAGGTGTTTTTTATTCAGCTTTTTTATAAATTTTTTAGGGAAACCCTGCGCAACCAAAGAATTCTTTGAGGAATTAATTCCAGAAAGATGAGCCCACTACAGCCAGCTGGGTACCCTTAGAAAGCTTAACATGTGTACTTTCAGGGAATATATGGTTTATGGGGGATATTCCAAATGTAAAGGGTTGTTTTGGTTGAAAAATCGCAAGGTGCGCACTTTGTCTGCAGAGCTGAAATTTTCAAGTAAAATTACCGTTACGCACATGCTTTACTTTGGGGTGTTTGGCAACTCTTCCCTTGACAGAACCTATGCATGTTGGGTATCGTTCTGTTCGGGAGATGTTGCTTTTTCAGATTAAACTTGATTTTTCTTGTTTGTATATAGTTTTTTTAGGAAAATGTGGCTTTGATTCTGCTTTTTTATCCTTTTTTTAGGGAAACTCTTTGCAACCAAAGATTACGTTGAGGGATTACTTCCAGAAAACTATGGCCACATCCACAAGCCTGGTACGCCTAGAAAGCCTGAGGTGTGTACTTCCAGAGAATATATAGTTTGTTGGGGGTATTTTAAATGTAAAGGGTTGTTTTTCTGGAAAAACCGCAAGGTGCGCATATTGCATAGCATAGTTGTATTTTATCTGAAAATCTCCTAAAGCGCTGTTTCAGTTTGGGGGAGTCTCCTGGGCAGGAAAGGGTGTCTACCTATACATATGTGGTACCGCTGTAACCGGGAGAAATTGGAATTTTTTTTTTTTTTTTTTTTGCACATATTTCACCCAAAAATATTAAGAATACACCTAACAAATGACAAACAAGACATTTCATGTTAAAGCCCAGACTATGCTGAAAAAAACAATATATCATTTTCCTGGGAAATCCCTGGAAATCCCCTCAAAAATCACAGTTGAACAAGGGGAGCGCAAAATAGTGCAAAATGGTCTGGCAACAAAGGGTGACAAAATCTCAAGGTAGGCTGGCGGTTAAAGGGTTAAAGGTCCCGGTGGGAGGGACCCCTTAAAATGCACGTATACAGGGACACCTGTAACACACAAAATAAGCCCCATAAGAGCAGAGCATAGTAAAAAATGCCATAGCATTTGATCCTACAATCACACAACAGAAATATACATATATAATATATAAATATATATATATATATATATATATATACACACATACATACACCACCGAGCAGCCACACAGTGCAAATAAAAGATAAAAGGCATATACTATGTATAGACACCCATAATATATATATATATATATATATATCCCCAAGATGTATATCGCCCACGGGCACTAATAACGCCCGGCAGCATGTACAATATTAATGTGCATAAACCGATATATACAGCATAAAGGAGCCCTCACGGGCCGCAGTATGAAGATGGCGTCCCCTTGGTAGAAAGGGTGAAGGAGGCGGGCCAGCGCAGAGCCCCCCCCCCCCCCCAGAGGAGAGTAAGGGACCCAGAAGGGGGAGAACCCTGCCAGAATCCGTCCCTAAGCCTAGCGGGACGGGGCATCCCACACCAGGATCACCAAAACCTGGATAACCGCCTACCCCATAGTGAGGTCTCATAGGGTGCTCCTACCTTCCTACTGGTTCTGGGTTTTAGGCATCTCCCAGTTTCTATATATAAACATGCTTTTGACCAAGACCCCACTATTTTAAATATTGAAATATTTATCTATACAAAATTCATAAAAGTTACATACATTTAAAAAACAAGTTCATAGGTTATCTCAACAATATACAGTCCTATATGACTTTACAATTAAGTGCAGTGTGTCATACACATCTCAAGCATTTCTTAAATTACTGATGTATAGCATTATGCTCCCTGATTCCTCAGTATTCATAATTTCACCAATATCCTTTCTTTTGGGCATTGGGCAAACATGTTTCGCCTGCTACTTCTGGCTTCCTCAGTGCCCTTAGGTAAAGGAATCCATGGGTGCTACTTGTTTATTGAATAATATTTGCTGGTAGTATATAATATAATTATTTTACTTTTCCCAGAGAAGTGTGGCTCAATCACCATTAGATTGTGGGGTCGTCAAATGCTGGCCCTGTTTATGGCATGAAGTCACTTCATAAGATAATGACCAGTTATAAAATTTCCAGTTAGTCCAATGATGGATGCATTAAATGCGCGCTTTGCGCTGCACTGCAGTAGTGGCGTCCTTTTCTTCGCCCCCCCCCCCCACTCTAGGTATCTGGCCTGCTCGGGGCTCTCTTCACATCCTGTGGGCTCGTCAATCCATAATGCTATACGTCAGTAATTTAAGAAATGCTTGAGATGTGTATGACACACTGCAGTTAATTGTAAAGTCATATAGGACTGTACATTGTTGAGATAACCTATGAACTTGTTTTTTTAAACGTATGTAACTTTTATGAATTTTGTATAAATAAATATTTCAATATTTAAAATAGTGGGGTCTTGGTCAAAAGCATGTTTATATATAGAAACTGGGAGATGCCTAAAACCCAGAACCAGTAGAATGTTAATAATGCTTGACCATGTACCAACTGAATAATTTGATACATGTAAGGGTCGCACAATTGGGGTAACCTGCTATAGGTTGCTCCACAACCGGAAATTCTTGTATTGCTCCTACCTTTACCAGGACCCGCAGCCTAAGCTGGGAGGCTCAATACAGGGACAATTTAGGAGGGTCCTGGCAGCAATAGGGACGAAAATGGCCAGGCGCGAGCCCGGGTTGCAAGTAAGCGAAGTCTTCATCTTCTGTCTTGCTCGCTCCCTGCAGAGAAGACAACTGGGGAATTGGTGGGAGGTCCCAGGTAGTTATGGACCGGGAGGGGCTTCTTTTTTGGCATTCATCTCTGCAGAAGTTCGCCCTCTACTGGAGAATAACTGTCAAGAAGTATTGAAGCGGAGTGTATGTCACACTTGGAATAATGCCATTAAACATTATAAAGATATGCAATAAGAAAAGCCCGCTGGGGGCACTCACAGAACCGCAGTCACAACTGATCTAGGCAGGCAAGATGGCGTCAATCATCTCCGGAGGGGGCGGGCCAGATGTGGAGCGACTAACCAGACAAGGGAGAAGGGGGATAAGCCCAGCAATACATTTGGGTACATGTAGTAGGGGCTAAAACGGACGGGGCATCCCATGTCAGGCTCACCAACCTGTGCCGCCTACCCTTTGGTGGGGGATTTGCGGTGGAGCCTCTTTATGCTCCAGTAAAAAGCACCTCTATAGGTGCTGCCTACCATCACCCGGACCATGCAGCTGTAGCTGGGAGGCATGTAGAAGTGGCACAGGTGGGAATAGGGCATAGGGCCGGGGGCTGTGCAGCCCGGCTTACCTGCAAGGAGAGAGAGCCATCATCTTGACCTTCGCCGCCCACTGCAGAGACTAAACTGGGGAATGAGTGGGAGGTCCCAGGTATATATGGATCGGGAGGGGCCTCTTTTTTGCCATCTCTGCAGTAAAGCGCCCTCTTTGGACTATATCCCAGACGTAATGATAATTACTGGAGCAGGGCGAGATGCATACTTGGAATATGTAAATTTGTCAATAAAATCTTATTGCGTGTGAAATCCCAATTTTCTCTTACAGCCATACCACATATGTATTGGTAGACACCCTTTCCTGCCCAGGAGACTCCCCCGAACTGAAACAGTGCTTTCAGATAAAATACAACTGTGCTAGACGCTATGCGCACCTTGCAGTTTTGCAAGAAAACAACCCTTTACACTTGAAATACCCCCAACAAACTATATATTCTCTGGAAGTACATACCTCAAGCTTTCTAAGCGTACCAGGCTTGTTTATGTGGGAGTAGTTTTCTGGAAGTAATCCCTCAATCAATTCTTTGGTTTAGGTTTCCCTAAAAAAGAATAGAAAAGCCAAATTTTTTCTAAAAAAAAACTATATGCAAACAAGAAAAAAACAAATTAACAGAACAGAACAATACCAAACATGCCTAGGTACTGTCAAGGGAAGCGTTGACGATATATATGTATCGGCACCCCTGTGGCTTTCGCTTCCCCGAATGGTCATTGCAGCATCCCTTCCCTCCGGAAGGGACGACAACTTGAGGATTTTTCGAAACAAGGGACTTTGTTTCAGTTTCTGAGGAAGCCTAGTAGACCCCCCCCCACCCCGTGGCCTTCTTCACAAGTTCATCCAGAGGTTTACCGAAAAGGCAACCTCCAGAAAAAGGACAGTAAGGGTGTTCTTGGAGGTTCTGTCAGCCGCCCACTGCTTCAGTGAAAAACCATTCTTCAGATGCCTCCTCTGTAGCATCATCCAGACCATGCCTGCCATGGCAGCAATAATGTGGTGCAAGCTGGCCACATGGCCGACCACAGCTTGGAGAACAAATTCCTAGTTAGCTGCTCCAACCTGGATCCATCATAGAAGCACTACTCGACGTATGGATCAGGGTGTGCCGAGCCAGACGCCACACCTCAGGCGGCAAATGCCAAACCTTGCCCACCTCCTCAGAGAAGGGGTTCCAGGCATCCAGAACCTTAGGGAGAGACATAAGCTTATCCGGCTCCTCCCACTCCTTTTCCAACAGCCTATCAAAATGTTACAGCCTGCGAAATAACTGTCTGGCCTTCTGACGTTTGTAAGGCTCATCAGTCATCCTCTGACTCGGCAGAGGGTTCTAAAGGAGCATGGCCTCTAAAATCACCTCTATGAGCTCATCAACCTGATCCATCACCTGGTCTGAAGGAGTCAGACGCCTGAACATGCTTACGCTTGGCAGTAGTCTTCTTGCCTGGTTGGCTATGTCCCTGGTGATGAACACTACCGACCATGCTCTCCAATTGTGCCACTCTGTCTGCCACGTATGTAGGAGGTACCCAGTCCGTAGGCGAGACCTGGGTCGCAAATTGACCCAACAGGCCTACCAGGGGGGGTCTCCTGTTCAGAGGAATCCGAGGCCGATGACGCGGGGCATCATTCCTCTGAGGCAACCCTCCAAATATGATGATGCATCGTGCTCAGAGAGGATAAGGGGGAGGAGCCAGCAAACTGTACTAATGTGCCGATTCCGTCCCCTCACCACTGCCCAGGCTAGAGTGCCCATAAGCCCCACCCCTGCTGCGACGCTGCTGCCCCCCAAGCCGAGCTCAGTGTGAGAGCAGCCCGGCATATCAGCCACAGTGGAAGCCACCAGGGAGCCTGGCCGTTTATTTTGGGCCCCAGCCATAGCAGCGACCGGGGAAGAGGCCATACTGCGCCCACGGCGGGGAGAAAACCCAGGGGAAGGGGACACACCGCAGGGTCACCATAACAAGCCCTAAGACCTGGTACAGTGCTGGCAGCAGGGTCCTGACCCTCGGAGCTCAAAACCCAGAACAGCTCCGTATGCGCTTACCTGGACCTGTATGCATTCCCTTCACACTGCATTGTCCCATGCTATTGATTTAAAGCAGACCTTCACCCTGAATAAGAGTCTATTTTATACGTTTCCTACACCCTGTACATACAGATTGTTCACATTAAAAATCTTCCTACCTGCAGCTATTGTATGTTATGAGCCTTTAAATATCCAAGATGGCGGCTCATGGAACATCAGGCGGCCTGCAAACAGGAAGTGCCTTCTGACTGTGCTGCTCTGCATTCTGGGATTGCTGACCTTTTCCTGACCCCAGCTCTGCTCTGTCTGAGCAAAGCACAGCTATAACCTGCTCCCCCTGTACTTTATTCCACTCTCCTCTCCTCAGTAAGTGTGATGCTTCTGATTCAAGATGGCGGCGCCCGTATCCTAAAGTCCTGAACAGAGTTGCACCCCAGTGGGGGAAAGAATAAGAAGCAAGTGACTAAAAAATTAAAATATATTAATTTTAGATGCTGGGGAATAGTTTTTTAAGGGTTGGGCTTTTCAATAAATCATGGTGAAGGTCTGGTTTAAAGACCAACTCCAGGCATCTTATCGGAGGTCTCCAGGAAAGCACAGGTGGTGAGGGGCTGGGAAGCAGACAGAGTCAAGCCTCTCGGTTAGCACTGCTAAACAAAAAAGAAATGAAGGCAAAAAGAAAAAATCCTGAACATCTTCACAGTCCCGCCTGACTGCATGAAAAACTAACTAACTGAGGGTGTCCTGTCACAGCCTAGCCTATACAGACGAGAGGAGTTTTAGTTATTGCAGTTCCTACCTAAAGCTGAGGTTAACACACGTTGCTGAATAGTGGTGCCCCAGAATGAAAAGGCAAGACGGATTATTATTATTGTTAATAATAATAAGCCGTTAAAATTTGGTTAAAGCAGACCAAAAAGGAAAATGTATAAGCTACATACCACAGATTTATGCAAAGGCTGACAAAATACCTTTAAAAAGTTGAGCTCTCATGCAACTCATATTTGTAGTGGTGCCCTCTGTCTCCATCTGTGGTATCAGGGATTGGTCCAATATCTCTCTAGGGCAGCAATCATAATTTAACTTGAAACTAGAAGATTTTTTTGACGTCTCTATAAAAAGGTAGACACATTATATTTAAAAGCTTGCATACATTTTAAACCTTGAGTTAGTTTGTACTAACCTTTAATTTGTGCCACAGGATGCAGTGCATTAGGCAAATCCTCTTGGAGCATCCTTGTGACTTCAGAAAGAACCCCAGTGGCTGCATTCATCTGTTCTTTTTTACACAGCTGAATTTCTGGGGCAGCTGGAATACATCCATAAGCAGCACTACATGGAAGACTCTGAAATAATATAAAGAGGACCTTAGTTCACTGTAATATTATTTCTTTACCTGCAGTACACAGCATAAGAGAAAACTGGAGAAAAAGGTGACTTTTAGCCAAAGTATCCATGTTATAGGTATAAGTGATAAGTTGGGTTGAGGTAAAATAAAAGATATATATTTAGAGCAGCTATGGTTGTTCTGTATGAATATTGTATGGTTGTTTCCTGGCAGATTTCCTGGCAAATAAGCAACTTTTATTTGGAGGCATTTTGCCAAATTAAAGATTAGACCCTGCAGATGTAGTGGTGTCTTAATCCTTTCAGTGCCAAGCACGTAGATTATACGTGCTTGCTTCCACTTCTTTTAAATGCCAAGCAAGTAGAATCTAAGTGCCTAAATTTCCCCCCTTCTACAGTAAAGTTAAAGCGGTCCTTCACTCTGAATAAGAGTCTACCTTATATGTTTCCCACACCCTGCACATACAGATTGCTCACATTAAAAATCATCCTACCTCTGCATCTACTGCATGTTATGAGCCTTTAAACATCCAAGATGGCGGCTCATGGAACATTAGGCAGCCTGTAAACAGGAAGTGCCTTCTGACTGTGCTGCTCTGCATTCTGGGACTGCTGACCTTTTCCTGACCCCAGCTCTGCTCTGTTTGTGCAAAGCACAGCTATAACCCGCCCCCCCTGTACTTTATCCCACTCTCCTCTCCTCAGTAAGTGTGATGCTTTTGAGTCAAGATGGCGGCACCCGTATCCTAAAGTCCTTAAGAGAGTTGCAGCCCAGTGGGGGAAAGAATAATAAGTAGGTGACTAAAAACTTAAAATATATTAATTTTAGATGCTGGGGAATAGTTTTTTTTTGTTTGGGCATTTCAATAAATCATGGTGAAGGTCCTGTTTAAGTAAAAAAAAAAAAAAACACTCACCTGACCCCTCGTTTGATCCGTTCGGGTCTACTCTTCACCCAGGGGGGCCCCCGATCCCCCTTCCGGGCTCTGAACGGGCAGCATAGACTAAGACTTCCGAGTCCCTCCCCCAAAAGCGGAACACGTGACCACCAGACCAGAACAAAAACCTGACTCCACCCTCCAATCCCCCAGTTGTTGTAGAGATCTGAAAGAGAGAAAAGAGAAACAGACCTACAACTTTTACTTTACATGATATAATGGTCTAATTTCACATAAAAAGGGAGGGGAAAATACCGTATGTTGCCTGTTCGGATGTTTAGAAAAGAAGTTACCAGGTACCTAACTTAAGTTTTCTTAAAACATCCTCCGGGCAGCATACACTGAGAGATAGTCGAGATCTACCTCTATTTAGTGGGAAGAACAGCCCGGAGAACACTTCTATCGAAGGACTGATCCTGTTGAGAAAGTAAATCCAACCAATAATGCCTTGGGAATGTTTTGGCTGAGGACCAAGTAGCTGCTTAACCCTTTAAGTGCCAGCCTTCCTAGAATTTTTGTCACCCTTTGTTGCCAGACCACGTTTCACTATTCTGCGCTACATATGTTCAACCTTGATTTTTGAAGGGATTTCCAGGAAAATGATATATTGTTTTTTTCAGCAGAGTCTGAGCTTCAACATGCAATATATTGTTTGGCCTTTTTTAGTGTATTCTCAATACGTTTGGGTGAAATATGTGCAAAAAAAATATATATATATATATTTTTTGCAATTTGTAGTGTTTTTTGTAATAAAAAGTACCACATGTGTATTGGTAGACACCCTTTCCTGCCCAGGAGACTCCCCCAAACTGAAACAGTGCTTTAGAAGAGTTTCAGATAAAATTCAACTATGCTATGCTGCACCTTGCAGTTTTTCCAGAAAAACAACCCTTTAAATTTAAAATACCCCCCACAAATGATATATTCTCTGGAAGTACACATCACAAGCTTTCTAGGCGTATCAGGCTTGTTGATATGGGCGCAGTTTTCTGGAGGTAATCCCTCAATCAATTCTTTGGTTGCACAGTTTCCCTAACAAAGAATAAAAAAAGAAGAATCAAAGCCACATTTTCCTAAAAAAAACTATATGCAAACAAAAAAAAAAAAACAGGTAAAATCTGAAAAAGCAACATCCCCGGAACAGAATGATACCCAACATGCATAGGTAGTGTCAAGGGAAGAGTTGCCAAACACCCCAAAGTAAAGCATGCGCATAACGGTAATTGTACTTGAAATTTTCAGCTCTGCTGACAAAGTGCGCACCTTGCAATTTTTCAACCAAAACAACCCTTTATATTTGGAATATCCCCCATAAACCTTATATATCCCTGAAAGTACACGTTAAGCTTTCTAAGCGTACTGAGCTTATTGTAGTGGGCTCACCTTTCTAGAAGTAATCCATTGAAGAATTCTTAGGTTGCACAGGGTTTCCCTAAGAAAAATAATAAAAAAGCAGAATAAAAACCATGTTTTCCTAAAATATCAATATGCAAACAAGAAAAAACAAGCTAAATCTAAAAGCGTCCCCCGAGCAGAACAATACCCAACATGCACAGCTCCTATTAACCCTTTTAATTGCCAGCCTATTTGAAGTTTTGTCACCCTCTGTTGACAGGTCAATTTCCCCATTTTGTACCATGTTTAACCGTGATTTTTGCTGGAATTTCCAGAAAAATTGTATAACTATTTTTTGCAGCAGAGTTTAGGTCTTGTTTGTAATTTTTTACAGTTTTTTGAATATTTTTGCACAAAAAAATAAATAAAATAATATTTTTTAGACAATGGTCTCCTTTATTTTAAATAAAACATTTGTTTTATTAATGAAAACCATATTGCATGTGATAGCCCCATTTCTCCTGATTACAACGGTACCACATATGTATCGGTAGCCCCCGCATTCTTGCCCTGGAGACTCCCCAAACTGAGAAGAGCACTTTATAACATTTACAAATAAAATACAACTACTATCCACACTATAAACATAAGGGGTTAATTAAAAAAAAAATGACATATGGTCCCCCAAGGGCTAACCCTAACCCTTAAAAATCCCAAAAAAATGTTTTGGAATTTTAAGCCTAACCCGAACCCTTAAAAAAGAAAAAAATGACTTAGGGTTTAAGGATTTTTAAGGATTAGGGTTAGCCTACCCCTTAAAAATAAAAGGGGTTTGTAGGAACAGAGTGGAGGGGCCAGCTTTTGTGGCCCCCCACCCTGCAGCCTACAAGCCCACATAGCCTGTGTGGGCCTGGGCTCTTCTGCCCCCCCCCGGGCTTTGGGGAGGCAGGTAATTGGGGGTGTGGGGGTTAATGGCAAGTCACCCGCTAGTTGCAGGTGACTTGCCAGCCCCCAGCCTTGTGAACTGGACTCAGGCTCTCCCCTGAAGCTGAAGAGCCAGGGGGGGCGATCGGAGGCCCCCCCCCCCCCCCAGTGAAGAGGAGACCCGGAGGGAGGCAGCGCGACTGCAGGTGAGTAAATGTCATTTTTCATTTTTTTTTTACAGTTAGCAGCCGCTGCTGCCGAAGCGGGGCGGGGGGGGGGGGTGCTATTCCGGCGGCTCTCCTGGAGCCATCCGAGCCCCCACGGGGGATCGGATGGCACCAAATTAAAGAGGAGACCCGGATGGATCCAACGAGGGGTCAGGTGAGTATTTTACTTTTATATTGTTTTTACTGTGGGGGTTTAAAGTCAGCTACATGAGTCTCACGTAGCTGGCACTTAAGTGGAGTAGAGGCAGCTACGTGAGACTCACGTAGCTGGCACTAGAAGGGTTAAACCGGACCTTCACCATGATTTATTGAAAAGCCCAAACCCTTAAAAAACGATTCCCCAGCATCTAAAGTTAATATATTTTAAATTTTTAGTCACTTAGCAACTCTTTTCAGGACTTTAGGATACGAGCGCCGCCATCTTGACTCAGAAGCATCACACTTACTGAGGAGAGGAGAGTGGGATAAAGTACAGGGGGGGAGGGTTATAACTGTGCATTACTCAGACAGAGCAGAGCTGGAGTCAGGAAAAGGTCAGCAATCCCAGAATGCAGAGCAGCACAGTCAGAAGGCACTTCCTGTTTGCAGGCAGCCTGAGGTTCCATGAGCCGCCATCTTGGATGTTTAAAGGCTCATGATATGCAGTAGATGCAGGTAGGATGATTTTTAATGTGGGCAATCTGTTTGTACAGGGTGTGGGAAAAATATAAGATATGCTCTTATTCAGAGTGAAGGACCGCTTTAACAAATTTGTTCCATAGAGACCCCAGCCTGCTCTGCCCAAGATGTAGATATACTTCTTGTAGAATGAGCCGTAATTCTACCTGGCACTGAATTATCTTGATAAGCCAACTTAATCGTACTCTTCATCCACCTTGCTAAAGTCGTCTTAGACGCTCTCTGGCATTTCCTTGGACCTGAAAAGGACACAAACTGTCGGCATTCCTCCATTCCTTGGTTCGATGAAGGTACTCCAATAGATGTGCTGTAACATCCAAAGAACTTAGATCCGTAGAATCTTCACAGCCTATGGACGGAGGGACGATCTCCTGCATTCTGTGAAAATCGGATGAAATCTTCAGTAGATAACAAGGATCCACTCTCAGAATTACACGATCTGGAAAAACTTGATGACGACAAGACAAAGCCTGAATGTCCAATTCTTTGATAGGGAAAAAAGGAGGGGACTTCAACCGAAAGAACCTTAGCTAGATCCCCTTGAGGCACAACCTTTGATGGAGCAGGTTTAGAACGTTTGACTGCCAGAAAAAAACGCCTAACCATAGAAAAAGAAGATAATTTCTTATCCAAGAAAACCGATAAGGCTGCCAGCTGCACTTTCGAGGTGCTTACACTCAAGCCTTTTTCAACTCCATTTTGCAAAAAATTCCAGAATCACCGAAAGCTTGAAGAAAAATCTCTTATTTTGTACTCTCCAAGAGCTAAAGGTCTTCCAGGCTTTCAAATACATTTTCCTAGTGACCATCTTCCTGCGTGATAACAATGTTTCTATAATTTTCTTTGAGTACCCTTTCCTCAAAAGTAAGGAGACTTCAGGGTCCAAGCTGTCAGATCTGTGGGTTTGGACAAAGTACTGGTCCCTGTGACAAGAACTCTAGACATGCCGGAATCTTCCATGGTTCCCGAATGGATAGTGCCACCAGAGTTGAGAACCAAGATCTCTTGGGCCACCATAAGAACTGTTGCTGGTTCTTTGAGAATCTTGTTCAATACTATCGGAATCAGCCGTACTGGAGGAAATTCACAGGCTAGACTGGACTGCCACCTGTGTGCCAGAGTATCTAGTTCCAAGGCCGCATATGCCGGATTCAAGAAAAAAACTTCTCCAACTTGTTATTCTTTGCAGACGCAAACAGGTCTGCTTCCGGTAAGCCTTTCTGACAGTAGATCTGTTTGAAAACTTTTGGGTTCAGAGATCATTCTGATTCCATTAGCGGGAATGGACTCAGAAAACCCTGCAACCTGATTCAAGGTTTAATTACGATGAACCGCCGATAAAGACTTCAGCACAGTAAAATTTCTTGACACCGACAATAGTCAAGGAGACTTTGTTCCTTCTTGACAATATCTGATCTTATCTGTACATGCCAATCTATCAGACGCTGTGACAATGCCCTCAAAGCTTCTTTGACCGCTATTAACTCTCAGGTTTGCGGAGGACCGACGCAAAGCCCTGGACCATTTCCCCCGAACTGTCCAGGCTCCGTATGTGCTCACCAACCCCAAGCTGAAGCATCCGTAGACTATCCTTTCCGTGGGGCCTATTCGGGCTAACCCGTTGATAAACCGATCCTTGACTACCCACCAATTTAGAAATTCTTTCACAGGTTTGGGTATTGGAATCAACCCTTCTGTTTCAAGACCCGTTCCAATTGATCAGTATGTGCATCTGCAGCATCCTTGAATGTAAGTGACCCCAACTTAAAGCTGGGAATGCTGTTGCCAGAAAAACCTTCATGGCTTACCGTACTAAAGTTGTTGGACTGGCACCAAGGGACCGGATGGCTTCCTGGAGGGACACTATCTTCTGAGAAGGCAAAACCAAAATCTGCTGAATTGTGTTGATTTTGAATGCCAGATAAGCATCACTTGAGTGGGAACCAAACTCGAATTCTCGAGATTCAGAACCCAACCATACTGATCTAACAGCTGTAAGGTGCAGTAGAGCTCCTGCAGCAACTTCCCCCTTGATGGGGCAAACAGCAACAGATCATCTAGGTTCTGCTTGTAAAAGTCCCTGGAGCTGAAGCCACTCCAAGGGAAGGCAATAAATTGGAAGACTGAGCTGGAAGACTCATTGGAAACTGCCAGTAAGCATCCTACAAGTCTACTAAACTATAAAAGAGCCTTGGGGAAGGATCAATATTCCAAGATTCCAATGCGTAAAGGTCTGTACTGAGCCTTGAGATTGAGCTGCTCTTGGTTCAGAATAAATCTGAACCCTCCTGAGGCCTTCTTACCAGGAAGATGCTGGATTAAAATTCTGTACCCTTCTGATGACAGGGGAGCTGGAACAACTACCCCCTTTTGACAACATGATATTCAAACTTTCCTGAATAGTCCGCCTTCTCCTTTGTACACTTGGATAGGGGAGAGATTAGAAGTTTTGAGGGAGGGGTTTGAACAAATTCTACGTGGAATCCGACCTTAATCCCCCTTGCAATCAACGGACAATCCAACAGGTTCTGCCAGGCGTCATAGCTTAATTGATCTAGGTTGCTAACAAAGTTGAGCCTTTAAATCTGCCTTTCCCTGCAAAGGCTGTGGCGGAGGAAGATGCGCCCCTAGTACTTCATTGGCAAGAAATGAGTGTTTAAAAGAAGCCTGGGCAAATATTCCTTATCGACAGAGCCTTTAAAACGGGTAGGAAAACACTTGTTCCTATCCGGGGATCTATCCCACACCTTCTCTAGTTCGGACCCAAAAAGGAACAGCCCATTAAAAGGCATGGCACAAAGATAGGTACAACACTCACTTCAGTCATGTCCCCAGGACTGCGATTCTAACCTGCCATCCTCCGGTCACACGTCCGCTCCCTTACCTCTAGGCCACAACTGTCCAGTATCTCCAGACCAGGACTAAAGAGTCCTACGCCAGCAACTGTCTTATAACTGCTGAACCCAACATGCCAAGTTTCTGGTTACAGAAGTAGAGGCCAGAATAGGTCTGAGAGTATTAGATTTGGCCTGCCAAACTCTCTAAGCAGTGAACATTTCTTATCCAATGGATCTCTAAGTATCCCAAATTCCTCAAAGGCTAAAACTGCCCCCTTTGAGACTTTAGCAAAAAGGTGCATCTAATTAGGGACATTCTTCCCAAAATTCAGAATCCTCTTCAGCGAATGGATATCCTTAGGAGAATTGTGAAGAGGGAAGACCAAAGAAGTACCTGGAATTAAATCATGATTTAGGCACCAATACCTCTTCCTCAATGCCCATCAGTTAATCATATGTAAGAGGAAAGGCAAGTCTCCAGGGGGAACAAATACTTCCCCTGATAAAAGAACTCTGCCTTCATCCGAATCAACATTTGGCATGTCTGACTCTTGAGCGGAAAAATAAGAAGGTCCTCCTGAGCCCAAACACAGAGGAGGGTTAAGAGGGCCCCAAGGCTGAATGAGAAAAAACTACCTAGTTCCCCAAGCTCCCAGGCTGCTTAAAGCCTACTACAAAAGAATCATGCTCTTAAGATCCTTCATCATCTTGCCTAGGTTCGATTGACGCGCTTTATTAACCACTCTTTTTGTGCCGCCATTACAAAAAAACGTCCTAGTGGGACTTCTTTTGCTTCACACATAAGGCATTGGCTGCTCTTTTTCCCAGACTTAGATCCTACAGAAGGTTAAGACACCCTTTGTGCAGACTTCCCCGGATCTTTAGTATGAAAAAAGAACGAAAGAGGGAATAAGACTAGCTCTCCGTAACATCATAGTTGACCCCAAAAAGAAGTATAAGGACTTCTTTTCTTCCCAGAGTCAGCAGCCGACGGGCCTGGATCTGCATTAAAGATATAGCTGGATGCATTTCCCATATGTTCTGGTAAGGGATCCAAAGTACAAATATCCTCCTTTTGATCCGCTATTCTGCGTTAAAGCACAAGGGAACTCTTTCCAGCACTCTTGAATAGGGTGGGAATGTAACCCTCCTTAACCATATTAACCCTCTGGTATCTGGGAATCAATAGAGGGAGGCCAGTACATAAACTAAGGAAAACTATGTGCTGCCACTTTAAGGCAAAGCACGTTTCTATGCAGGAAGTCCGGCGGCGAGTGAGGATGATGTCACCGCCACCGGGAGGAAGAAGCGCAATCCTCCCCCCTTTTTTCCCATTCCATCACTGGTTTCTAAACGCTGAGGGTGATCGCCCGCTGGAACGCAAACCTCGCTCTGCTGGACGCACGGCGACCAGAGTTGCGGGGAGCGTCCCCGGAATTGGAAGCAGGGAAGCGCCCAGGTATGGCAGGGCAGGAGGACACCTCTAACACTGCCACTCCCGGAGTGAGCTATGCGGGAGGAGCGCAAGCCGATAAAGGCACAGCCGCCCGCTCGAGGAGGATTCGCTCAGCGTCAGGAGGCGAGGAGAAGGTACTACACAGCCTAACTCCCCTCCCCGCCGCTTAAAGGTAAATGCACCACGTTGCATAACACCTAGCAAAAAAACCTCCATAAGTGCTTTCCAAAAATAAAAATTGGGTCCGGTAGCCCAGCTTCTTCCATAACACATCCTCAGAGGGAAAATGTATTTTTTCTCAATACATCCTCTGGGCAGCATACACTGAGACTTCAGAGTCCCTCCCCCAAAAGGAGAACACGTGATTATCAGACCAGAACAAAAACCTGAATCCACCCTCCAATCCCCAGTTGTTTTCGTGTTCCTTCGAGAGGTAGGAGCCAGACCACTAGCTCCTGAACCAGGATGGTTTAGGTAAGTATCCGGTGCTGTGGGTTTTTGCAGGCAGGTCCATTTCTCGGTCCTGGAGGCATTACTAGCCAGGGGCCCGGGATACCCCCAGGAACCTAGCCCAGTGCTCCGTTCTTTGATCCGGTGGGTGTGACAAAAGAGGGCTAAGTTTAATTTTTCTAACCTGCGGCTGCGATCACTCCCGCCGGCTTTCCTCTTCTCCGATCCCCCCCCCCCCCCACCCGGGCTTTTCAGTCTTCAGGAGAGGGCTCGACAAGCCCTCTCCCCGTGCTTCTAACACAGGCATCACCATCTTCACGACTAGCCCCTCACTTTTTTTTAAAGGGATCCATGAAACCCCTATGCCAGTTCACAAGGCTCTGGGTCTGGCAAGTCACCGGCAGCTAGCGGGTGACTTGCCTTTAACCCCAAGCCCTCTCATTACCTGCCTACCCAAAGCCTGGAGCCATTAGGCTGTGCGGCCTTGTAGCCTGCAGGGCCAGGGGCCACCAAGGCTGGCCCATGCGCCCTGTTCTACAAGCCCCCATAGCTGGTGCCCGGGCTGGTTATGCTGGGTAAGGGGGACATCACAACAATTTTTTTTTTTCGGAGGGGGGACCCTATGTCATTTTATTTTTAAATTAACCCTATGTTACTTGCAGGTACAAAAAGCTTCCAGCAATAGCAGAAGCCAAAGTGATCAGCGTGGGCCACAGTGCTCCAGGATGTATGGGAGGTAAGTATATATATAAAAAAATATGAAATACATTTTTTCTCTGTATCCTTGTGATTATTTTTTTACATTTAACCCTTTGTGAACTGATAAGGGATCTATGAGACCCCTATACCAGTTCACAAGGCTTAGGGGGCTGGCAAGTTACCTGCAGCTACCGGGTGAGTTGCCATTAACCCCCAGCCACCCCACTACCTGCCTCCCCAAAGCCCAGTGGAAGGCAGAAGGGCCCAGGAGCCATTTAGCCTGTGTGAGCTTGTAGTTACCGAGGCTGGTCTGCGTCCTGTAATACAAGCCCTGTAGCTGGTCCCTGGGCTGGTATTGCTGGGTAGGGGGGGCTCACGCCATTTTTGGGGAGATTTTTAAAGGTTTTTAAAACCCTTAAAATTCTCCAAATTTCAATTTTTTTCTTTATTTAACCCTTTATAATGTGGATAGTAGTTGTATTTTATATGTAAATGTTATAAAGTACTCTTTTCAGTTTGGGGGGTGGGGGGTCTCCTGGACAGGAACGGGGAGTACCAATACATATGTGGTACGTTGTAATCAGAAGAAATGGGGCTTCCACATGCAATATGGTTTTCTTTAATAAAACAAATGTTTTATTAAAAATAAGTGGGACTTTTCTAAAGAAAAAAAAATTAGAAACAAGACAAAATTCAAGGCTGGCAATTAAAAAGGGTTAAAAGTAGCTATGCATGTTGGATATTGTTCTGCTCGGGGGACCTTGCACTTTCAGATTTAGATAGTTTTTTCTTGTTTGCATATTGATATTTTAGGTTTAGGGAAACCCTGTGCAACCTAAGAATTCTTTGAGGGATTACTTCCAGAAAGATGAGCCAACTACAACAAGCTGGGTACACGTAGAAAGCTTAACATATGTTCTTTCAGGGAAAATATGGTTTGTGGGGGGGGGGGGGGTATTACAAATGTTTTTGGTAGAAAAAGCATAAGGTGCTCACTTTGTCTGCAGAGATGAAATTTTCAAGTAAAATTACCCTTACTCTTCCCTTGACAGTACCTATGCATGTTGGGTATTGTTCAGTTTGAGGGATGTTGCTTTTTCAGATTTAACTTGTTTTTCTTGTTTGCATAAAGCTTTTTTTTTTTTTTTTTTAAATGTGGCTTTGATTCAGCTTTTTTTGGGGGGGGGAAACCCTGTGCAACCAAAGAATTAAATGAGGGATTGCTTCCAGAAAACTGCGCCCACGTCAACAAGCCTAGTATAGCTAGAAAGTTTGAGGTGTGCACTTCTAGAGAATATATAGTTTGTAAAGGGTTGTTTTTCTTGAAAAACGGCAAGGTACGCATAGTGCCTAGCGCAGTTGTATTTTATCTTAAAATCTCCTAAAGCTCTGTTTCAGTTTGGGGGGAGTCTCCTCGGCAGGAAAGGGTGTCTACCAATACACATGTGGTACAGTTGTAACCAGGGGAAATGGGGATTTTTTTTCACACGCAATAAGATGTTATTGACAAACTTACATTTTTTTATTACGTTTATTAAGTTAGTTACCTGGTAACTTCTTTTCTAAACATCCGAAGGGGCAGCATACCACTGAGAGATATCATGGCTCCGCCCCAAGGTAGGAACACATGACCACCAGAATATATAAAAGCTTTAGCTCCTCCTCCAGACCTCAGTAGTTTAAGAGATCTGAAAAAACAAAGAGACAACAGCACCAACTGGTAAATCAGTAAATAATATAGCCTGAGGGAAGGAGGCCTGTATGCTGCCCTTTCAGATGTTCACAAAAGAACAGGTAACTAACTTAAGTTTCCTCAGTGCAGCATACCACTAAGGTGATAAACGACATACTACTTCTACTGGGTGGGAAAGGCTGCCTGTAACACACCCCTGCCAAAGGATTGATCTTGCAAGGTGAGCAGATCTAGGCAGTAATGATTAACAAACGTCTTTGCTGAAAACCAGGTTACCGCTCTACAGATCTGTTCGACAGAGGCACCAGCTTGCTCTGCCCAAGATGTAGAAGTACTTCTTGTTGAATGAGCTGTAATCCGCCCTGAAAGAGATCCATTGTAAGCAAAACTAATAGTAATCTTCATCCATCAGGCCAATGTCCCTTCCTGTGACCTGAGAAGGAAACAAATAAGCTATTGGACTTCCTCTAATCCTTTGTTTGTCGAAGGTATGCCAGCAAACAGGCTCTGACATCCAAATACTTATCTACAGAGCCTGTGGAGGGATCACTATCCCCAGCAGATGGAAGGATAATCTCTTGGGTCTGATGAAAGTCGGGAGAGATCTTAGGAAGGTAGGAAGGTGGCGAGAATCCAGCCATAATATTATACGATCCTGGAAAAATTTAAAAAAGGGGGATGGCAAGATATCGTTGATTCTGCGGGCTGAAGTTAATGCCACCAAAGAGAGCATTCTATGTAAGAAATGTAATATGAGAGCTCACCAGAGGTTCAAATAGTGGCGCGACCAGAGCTCTAAGGTCCCAGGTGAGATCCCATTGTGGAGCCAACCTCAAACGGACCGGTCTGGACCGCCTGACAGCTAGCAAAAACCCCTGACCAGTGTGAATGATGAAAGTCTCTTATCTCAAATATCCAAAAGGGCTGCTGATTGGACCTTCAGGGTTCTGATGCCGAGACCTAGGTTGACTCCTCCCTGAAGGAAATCCAAAACGACTGTGAGACTAGAAGGGGGATGTTTGATTATGAACCTTCCAGGTGTTAAATGTTTAAATGATGACCCTTCAGGTGGTAAAGAATGCTAGAAATGCCTCCTTCACAGCTATCAATTCTCTGAGATTCGATGAGGATAGGCTCGGTTTTCTGTACCATTTCCTTTGAGCAGTCAGGGATCCGCAATGGACCCCCCAACCCCATGAAGAGGTGTCCATCGTCACTATCGGGTCTTTGGGGTCCAACAAAGATAGCCGAAACCCACCAACTTAGAGATTTACTAAATCTGGGACCTCGATCATCCCGTCTATGGACTCCTGAGATTTGAGCCAAGAGTTAAAAAATACCATTTTGTGAATACTCACCTGTAAAAATACAATTCTGTGAAATACTCACCTGTAGAATTGGTATTATACGTATACAGTACGTCCTGCTCCAGATATAATACTTACACTTGGGTTATCCTCCACCAGAGGGTGCTGTGCACTGCAGACATGCAAAAACAGGCTCCTCCCGGCCCTTCATATACCCAGGGACCTCCCACAAATCCCCAGCATTGAAAATCAGTAAACCAGAAGCCGGGAGAAACCAGCCACAAAAACAACTGGTAATGATAACAACAACAACAATCACCATACAGGGGATCCAGAATAATGCAAACCAGGGTGGGGTGGAGCAGGACGTACTGTATATGTATAATACCAATTATACAGGTGAGTATTTCACAGAATTGTATTATTCTAAGTATACAGTACGTCCTGCTCCAGATATAATACTTACACTTGGGACATCCAATAGCAGTGTCCATAAAACAGGGTGGGATCCCCAACAAAAAAGGCAACAGCAGACAGTTGAAAGCACTGTCACCTGCAACACCTCACTACCAAGAGCGACACGAGCAAAAGCTCTAACGTCAACATTAAACCAACCTTTGAAAGGGTACAAACAAGAAAACAAGTAGCGTTCAAGCAACCTGTTCAACAAGACTTGGTGCTGAAAGGCCCAAAGATACCAAGGCACCAGTGTAATCAGAATAGAATGAGAAGAACTCCTCCCCTTAAGAAATAGGCTTGAGTGGAAGCCTAACAAGAGCCAAAACTAAAAGTAACCCAGGAAGAAGCCAAGCCTTCCCCAGGACCAGAAGGGACATCTTATCCAAGTAAAGGCTAGGCCCAAGGCCGCCTAACCCTTAGAGGCAGACGAGATCAGGCACATCCAGATGTAGGTGCCCACAACCCCAAGGAGCATCAGTCCCCTAAGGGCCAAGAGACAATCCGGGAAGAATATTCCCGCACCTATTGAGGGAAATAGGGTCCCTTGCCTCAGCATTACAAGGAACGAATCCCAAAGAAAGATGACGTCTTAATACCTGAACCTAAGACACCACCTTAGGCAGAAGAACCGGCGTAAGGCAGAACACCGCCTCAACTCAGTGAATATACAGTAAAGAAACGAGGGCTAGCTAGACAGAGCCACTCGCTCAGGCACACAGCTGACTGAGGTAACAGCCCCAGAAGCTGGAGTAGAGCCAAAGGGGAATACCCCACAAGGCAAACCTAATAGAAATCAATACCAACAGGGACCCTAGAACTAGGAGGGGGATGTCACTGAGCAATCCCTGAAAGAAAAGTCAACCCAGGCAAGGAACTGAGTAAAAAGACTTCTACAGAAGACGGACAGGGCAGAGCCTGAACCACCAGGGCACCGAGTAGGAAGGCCAACTCCAACCCATGCAGTAATAACTTAAAAACCCTGGAAACAGAGCTCGCCCACAGAGGAGAGCCAAAAACTCAACCCAATCAATATGGGTAAACAATACCCCACAATAGACGGAAGAAGGGGCAAAAGAAGCCAAAACCCAGTCTTCCAAAGGTCACAGACACTAAAAAGTTACACCCACTTCCATCAAGATGAATGAATCAACCGTCAGACCATCCAGACCAGAGTCTGTAGATAAGGGTGAAATAGAGACGGGGGGGCCCGAGTGAACAGGCCAACACTCCTGACAGGACGTACAGGTCCGCTGTCCACAGAACCACATCTGCAAACCACACTCCACTAGGCTACCCAAGGGCCGTCAGTATCACAGGTTCCCCCGTCCAGAGCAACTTGCACAGAACCCTGTCAAGCAGGGTGAAGGAAGGTAAGACATATGGAACAGAATGTTCAGCATGAAGTTATGAAGCCTCAAGACCAAGGTCAGAACAATCTGAGACAGGGAAACAAGGGCCTAGGACCCAAGATAGGGACGAGCCCATAAATGATCCACACTAGACGGATCACATGGAGACCCAAGAACAAGCACATTTTATCGCAGAAGGACTCCAACGGAGTGAATATCTTAGATATGCAGGGAATGCTGTCCTTCCCCCGGATCAGGATCAGATACCTTCCTGGGGGATCATCCTGCTTCCTAGCCCACAAAGATAATTAATACAGGCCACTGTCGTCAGACAGACCAAGGGGCCCCCAAATAGCCTGATCCCGCAAGGGAGTTGTCCAGCGATATAGAGACAACCTGAAGGCTTGCTGCTTCAAAATTAGACAGGTGGATGAGCCCTTAAAGGTCCCACCTCCCCCGGAACCACAGGGGGATTTAGAAGAAAAAAGCCCCCCCTCCGTCGACCTGATAGATTTGATATCCAACTGCAGGAAGACGCAATGGAAGGGGGCACCCCCTGACTGGTACCCCTAGTACCACAGTCTCAGGGGAAAACACCGTGCCAAGGTGGAAGGATACACAGACCCATCTCCAGGGAAGCTGGAACCCAGTCCAGCATTTACAATAAGAGTAGCAGAAGAGCCCAAGGGCTCTGAGCACAAGGGACAACCTTGGGACAGCCACCAGCGGGCCCACCAGCTACGATCCAGCCTGGAGAAGAGACGGGAACAGCAAGGGGGACTGAGCCCATGCAACCAGATTGTCCCAGTATAGGCAAGGAGGCAGGTTCCTGTCTGAACCGAATCCAGGTCCAACCCTAGGAACGGAGATACCACTAGGGGAAAAGGAGGAATTGAGGTGATTGAGCACCCATCCAAAGACTCCCAAAGGACACTACCAACTGAGTAACAACTCGGTCTGACACAGGAATTGGGAAGCAAAGAGCGACGGCCCGGCAGTTCCTCGTGCGGACGCCCCCTAGGTCTCAGTAGAGATATCACCCCCTGTCATCGCCTAGGCGATCACTCCGGGAGCAGAACCAAGGCCAGATAATAAGGCCACAGCAGCAGTGTTGGAGCACCAACAACTAACCTGTAAGGCCCTTGGCGCCCGGAAGGCACAATGGCCATGAAATAAGCGGAAATAATCAGAGGAACCATGCAGTAAAACCGCCTGTGAATGTAAATTGCCTCACCTATGGAAGGCCATAATAGACAGTGTCTCATCCGTTTGGAGGAATGTGGAAAGGTTAGTGTAGAGGCCCCTGCCTCTGTCTGTTAAGGGCAACCAGCAGGTGACCCCAGACCTTGCAGATCGCGCGTGACCTGCTCCAACACAAGAAGAGAGGCAGGGACCAGAAGCATCCTGAATATCTCGGGAAGGGGCCGCCCAGCAGAGATTATCCTGCATCCAGAGGAAACTTCCTCCTGACGCCATCAGAACGAGGCATGCAGCCTCCTGATAGGGGCAAGGTGCAGCTGCCATCCCCTCATCATGCTTGGGGGGTTTTGGTAACAGGCTTGGACTTAGTCCTGCCGGAGGGACCAGGGCGTTGTCTGCCACTCCTGGGGCAGGGATCTATACCAAAAAGCTGGAAGGACACCACTGGTTCTGGTTTGACGCTAACATAGGGGGGTGGAGGGGTGCCCCTGCCTCGAGAAGGCCAGGGCCGCCTTCTGTAAAGGGGTGTTTTGCCCTTTTTTCCCCAACAGGTCCAGACGGGCCCCGAATAGGTGTCGCCCTCTAAAGGGAAGCCCAGTAAGAATCTTTTTTGTAGCATCATCAACACCCCACCGTCGCAGCCAGACCAGTCGGCGTATAGTTACGGCAAGGGTGGAAGTTCTAGCGCACATGCTGATGGTGTCATCCAGCGCCAAAAGGATAAATCTTACAAATACATCACAACTGGAGAGTGCATTAAACACCTCCCAGGGGAGATCCTCAGGTTGATGATCAATCAGCTTTCTGATGAGGGTCCTAGCGGCCACTGCAGCGATGGCCGCGGCACAGACCGGGCGCAGAGTCGTCCCTGCACAAGAAAAGGTGTGGGAAGCCAGTCTATCAATGCGCCGGTCCCCAGCATCCCAAAGGGTACGATAACTAGGAGCCGCAATAAAGGGGGGGTTAAGAACCCCAATGATCGGTGCATCCACCACGGGAGGTGATGACCAGCAGTTAACCACCTCAGGGGGAAAAGGGTATTTCCAATCCCAGTCCCCTGGAACCCCTGGAAGTTTGCTAGGGCATTGCCATTCTTTGAGTACAAGAGCCTGGAAATGATCCTGCTCCAGAAATACCAAATGCGGCGGCGATGTATGGAAACTCTCCCTTCTAGGCCTAGAGGCCTCACCAGGGATAGAGATAGACAAGACCTCGAAGATCTTTATCAGTAATTCGTCGGTGTCACACAGGCCCCAAGAACCGGGGCCCGGATCATCATGACTCCTCAGCCCTTTGTCCGATGAGCCCGAGTCAGAGAATAGCCGACCTTCATCATAAAGAGCAAAACCCTGCTCAGTAGTGAACTCTTCAGATTCAGAAGGAATGGGCGAAACCGGAGGCGTCAGGGACCGCTTCTTACCAGGGCCCAAGCACTCAATCTCGAAATCACCTGCTCGGCCGTAGGCAGTCTGCGCGGCACGACTTGCTGTTCATTCCAGCTCAAGTGCGACTCATCAGGAGTGAGATTTAAGAACGGGGAGCAATTGTTTGTTGTATAGCTTTCATACACACTCTCACAATAGACGTATTCAGCACAGTTGCATAGTGGGTTTCAGGTGTTTTCATTGGTAGCAGATAGGTTCACATTAGTTTTTGCGCTTTTGGTGGGTTGTTTCCTGGTCCCCCCCTCCCCCCCCCCCCTTTTCTTCTCCTTTTTATATAATGCCCCCTCCTCGGTGCTAGTTGTCATATATGTTTTTTAACAATAGTGTATGTGTTTTTAATATTGTCCAGTAGTATATGGTTTATATGTAATAATAAAACTGGTTACATTGCTATTATCGTTCAGTGGTGCTTCTGTGCTTGGGCTCGGGTGGGTGTGTGGGACCCCCCCCCTTGTATGTACATTTCCAGAAGATTCTTCACCGACGCCAGGAGCCCCTGCGCGGCCAAAGGATCGGTGCGCACCCGAGACCGGAAAAACCGTGAAGGAGGGCGAGACTCGAACTCCAGCTTGTAACCGGATGACACCACCTCCCGGATCCATCTGTCCGGAACCTCCTGGTCCCAAACCTGGGAGAAGTGTCGCAATCGTCCCCCCACCCGCACGGGTGAGGGCACCCCCTCCCCCGGGACCAACCTGCACCCCTGGTAGTGGGAAAGGAAGCCCCTCTGCCCGCTCTGGCTCCCCGAAAGGAGGGACTAAAAGAAGCCGCTCCCCGAAAGGAACGATGCAGCCTCTTGCGTTGAGGCAAATTACCACCCTTGGTAACCAAATCCAATTTATCGCCAAACAGGCGCAAACCCACAAAAAAAGAGCTGTAAGCAACTTCTTAGAGCTAAAGTCCACCATCCACTGACGTAGCCACACCGACCGACGAATAGCAACCAACAGGGCCGTGGTCCTGCTACACATCGCAAGTGCATCGTCCTGGGCGGTCATGACAAAGGAAATAAACGACTCACACTGCTTGAGAGGAAAGAACTCATCACAAGTGGGATCAAGATCTGCGTACAAATCTCTAACAATGGACCTGACAGCCATCAAAAGAAGTGCCGAAGCACAAACCGGCCGCAGTGCCGATCCAGCACTGATAAAACCATGGCGAGCCAATTGATCAATCCGACGATCCTCACCATCCTTAATGGTAGTAGTGCAACACAGCCGTGTTAGACAGCCCCAACACGGGGGCATCAACGTCCGGGGGAACCGACCAATGCTTCACCAAATACTCCGGAAAGGGATACCGCTTATCCCAACTAGGAGGAACTCCAACAAGGCGCGTAGGTTGTTCCCATTCCTTAAACACAACCCTAACAAAGTGTTGTTGTCTGGGAAACACCAAACGCGGCTTGGGCACATCAAACAACTCACCCTTTGGCGGGGGGGCCGCCTCAGGTGGATCCAAAGCCAAAATCTCAAACATTTGAGCCAAAATGGAAGGAGTGTCAAGGAACACCCCCACAGCCTGATCGCCAGCGGTACCAAACAATTAAAAACAAAAGCACAGAGCTAATAAAAGTAAAGTCCTTCACTGGAAATTCTCATCCCGTAGTGCATGGTCCACCACCTTAAACTCAGGTCACCAAGTGTGATGCTACCGCTCTTACCAGAACTCAGTAGATAAGGCGCCTTATAGATAACCCCTTAGGTCTTCACTTGGTCCTTCTTCTCAAGTTATAATATGGAGCTTTGCCGTCACAATTATCTCAAATCTCTGGTCGGCTTCAGTTTCAGTCAGCTCACAGTTCAAAAGACATCAGTCAGCCTTCACCAAACTGGGCAGCACGATCGTCCTCCCCCTCCTCCTGCAGAGCAATGCTCTTGCTCAGGCAGCACTAGTTGATCAGAGCAGGGAGAGACTGAGCAGGCCAGCAGGGTGAGCCAGGGTGAGCAGGGTGGCCTGCTCAGTCTCTCCCTGCTCTGATCAACTAGTGCTGCCTGAGCAAGAGCTGGCTGACTGATGTCTTTTGAACTGTGAGCTGACCTGAGTTTAAGGTGGTGGAGCATGCACTACGGGATGAGAATTTCCAGTGAAGGACTTTACTTTTATTAGCTCTGTGCTTTTGTTTTTAATTGTTTTATTACTACAAAAGAGGAGGAACTTTTGACTGCACGTTGAGCTTAGTGTATTATTGTTAGCGCGGTATTTTGTTTTGTATATTAATGGTACCAAACAATTGCTGGTCTACAGGCTCGTCCGACTCCTCTAGGAGCTCCCCCTCCTCAGCCGGGAGACCATCGGACCAATCCAACACTTCCAACACCTCATCCTCCGGAACAGGCGACGCCGGAGAGAGGTGCTTCCGCTTAGCCGTAGCCTTCTGAGCTAACGCGCCGGGGAAACCATTTTCTCGAGGCTGGCCAATCGTGCACACACCTCGGATTGCGAATCCCCACCTTTGACAACGTCACACGGGGTCCGGAATAGGTGGGGGGGTGTAGGAGATGACGGAGGTTGCGAGGAGCCAGAAGCCGGAGTGCCGGACTGGTGCGCAATATTCCGCTGTGCACATGGAATACATATTATGACATCACCTGGGAGCGGAGCCCCACAACCCCCACACAGCCTGGATAGCCCCAAAGAGCCGTTTCCGGTAATGTCGGAAGCCTCCATATGGTGCAATTATGGCCTTCGCAATAACCCAGGGTTTTACGCATTAAGCAACCCGGGATGCCCCTTTTATAATTAAAGTCCCGGGAGAGGGAGGATTTTTTTTTTTTTTTTAAACAATAAGACTAGCCAGGTATATCAGACCGGGAGACCCACCGCAGCACGGGAATCCCCGGACCTGTAAGAAAGAGACCACAATCAGCCTCCAGAAAGTACAAAAGGTATGCAGCAACCGTAAAACCCAAGGTATAATGGCAATCACCTAAATATATGTGCATATATATATAAATATACAAAACAATATGCAGCCCTCTATACCCCCAATGGGCTCAAGAGTGCACCAACACAGTAATAAAACAGTGCAGCCAATGAAATTAATTCAAACCAACAAATTGGCCATATCACCTAGGATAAATTACTTAATATACGCAGCACAGAAAATAAAGAAAACTTGCCAGACAGCTCAGCAGACCTCAGACCGCAGGCGGACCCGCCCGCACATCAACCTTCTACCGGAGCGAGGAGACGAAGACGCCAGCATGGCGCGGGCCGCGAGGGAACGCGGCCCCGCCCCCTAGAGACGAGCACCGCGGCCGAACGTACGAGCGAGGCGGATGCCAGAAACAGGCACCCCGCCTGCTCGCGCAGCACAGCGCAGGCCACGAGGGAACGCGGCCCCGCCCCCTAGAGACGAGCACCGCGGCCGCATGTACAAGCGAGGCGGGTGCCAGAAACAGGCACCCCGCCCACGCAGCACCGCATGCAAAAAAAAAAAAAAACACACAGAGCGCCCGCAGCCCGGAGACATATTCCCAGACCGCAGCGCCGACCTAATAAGCTGCCAACAAACAATACACACATCTGGCCAGAATAAACATCATTATTAAAGACACCCCACAAATGCCACTCCCCCCCCCCACGCTAAGGGAGAAGGGACCGAGCGGGAGAAGGTAGACTAAAAAGGGGGACCGGGATGGGGCATCCCAAATCCGGATCACCAGCATTGCCCCACGCGTGGGAACGAGAGGAGGAGATAAGCTCCTAGGCACCATGAGGTGCCGTCTACCATTGCCCAGCCAGCAGCCTAGGCTGGGAGGCTTCCAATATCAACTAAGTGAACAAAACAAGTAGCTGGGCAGAAATAGACCATGGGGGGATGCCGGGGTTTGACCCCGGCTACCTGCAAGCAGGAGACTTCTTTCTTCTGTCTTGTCGCATCTTGCAGAGAGAAAACACTGGGTGTTAAGTGGGAGGTCCCAGGTATATATAGGCCGGAAGGGGCTTGTTTTTCAAGACTTCTCTCTGCAACGTCGCCTCCTGCTGGAGGATAACCCTATCCTCAGAATTAAAGGGGAAGCGGGGTGTGTGACACACTGAGAATATCAGTGTTGTCTAGTCTAGCACCCCAGGTGTGGGGGGGGGGTGTGGGTGGTGAGGCCAGCCAAACTGATCCGGGGGCACGGGCCCAGATTGCCGTGCCAGCACCTGCTGTGCACAAGATACACAATCTAGCACAATAATTCCCACAAGGGATGCCCCGCATACACACACAGCCGGGGATGCCCCGAGGGGAACCCGAGCACAGCATCCTGGGAAGCCTCCATAAGGTGATTTTTGGTAGCCGCAATGACCGATGGGAATTACGCTGTTGAGCTACCCGGGATGCCCCTTAAATGTCCGTCAGTGGGAGGATTTTTGTGTATATATATATATATATATCCCCCTTTAAAATTAGGGAAAAGGCCACAGGACCCAGGGAAGCTACATTGAAAATCCCTCGGAAGACACAATAACCATCACCCGCATAACATATAGAAATAATTACATACATAAAATACAATGCAGCCCCCATCTACAGAGGATGCACACGACACAAAAGACAATGTACCCATAAAATACATGCACATGAAGACAATAACAGCCCGGCAGGGGGCACTCACGCTATGGGTGACAAGATGGCGACCAGAGGGGGCAGATGAAGTGAGAGAGCGAAGGGGGCGGACCGTTTGCACAGCGCGCCAAGGGCTAGGCCCCCCCTCCAAACGCGGGGAAACTTACAAGCGGCCGAGCTCTCCATCCAATGCGGGAGACTGCCTTGTCAACAATCCTAAGTCAAAGGGGGCAGGCCGCCAGAGTAGCGTGCCGAGCGATAGGCCACGCCCCCTGTCAACGCCGGGACCTCTGAGGGAAGAAACATCGCGCCGCACGGCAGCTCTAGGGACTGCAAACAGGCCCCCCACGAGACAGCCACGCTCCCCTGTCAAGCGGGAGCCGGCATCAGTGAACAGGACAAGAGAGAGCGAAGGGGACGGGCAGCGCGTCCGGCAGCCACGCCCCCTCCCCTCCCTCAGAGCATACAACCAGCCAAGCTCCCTGCCATGCGGGAGCCGGCTGCGAGGTGACCGGCCCGCCGCAATGGGAGCAGCACTGGACGGCGCCAGCGCATAGTGAAAACACATACACAATAAAAATTATATATATATATATATATATATATATATATATATCTTGTATACATACCGCCGCCCCCCCCCCACTAACCGGGAACAGGGAGAAAGGGGGGGGAAGGCCAATAGCTACATTTAGGTTATGTAGTGAGGGCTTTAAAAATGGACAGGGCATCCCACGTCAGGATCACCAACCTGGCAACCGCCTACCCCTTGGTATGGGGTCTCACGGTGGAGCGTAGCTCCTAAGCACCATAGGGTGCCGTCTACCATTGTCTGAACCTGGGAGGCAAAGTAAAATCAGTTAAAAAGGGATCCGGACAGAAATAGACTCAATAGAGGGGCCGGGAGTTATCCCGGCTACCTGCAAGGAGAAGACATCCATCTTCTGACTTGCTAGTCTGCAGAGATGAAAGACTGGGGAATGAGTGGGAGGTACCAGGTATTTATGGACCGGGAGGGTCTTACTTTTTTTATTGACATCTCTGCAAGATCGCCATCTACAGGTCGGTATAACCCAAGTGTAATGATTATCTGAAGCGGGGTGTGTGACATACTTAGAATATATGCAGCTGTAGAGTCTCTGAGTGAGTTGACACCATCTTACATTGGGGAAGGATGAGGTCATTAACCCCAGGACCCTCATAGCTCGATGAACAGAAATTGACTAACTGGCTTCCTGAAGGGACGTAATTTTCAACTGAGGAAGAAAAATTCTCTAAGGATTGTACTGCTCTTGAACACCAGAGAATTCATGACCTGTGACGGGACTAGACAAGCAAAAAATCCTTTGTTGATTCCAGATCCTGGAGCAACTTCTCCTGAGCTTGGGCAAAGAGGAGAAGGTTGTCTAGGTATGTTATGATTCTGATTCCTCTCTGCCTTAACGCAGCTAGAGGTTTTGTTAGAACTCTGGCAAAAGTTCTCAGAGTAGACAAACTGATAGGAAATCTTTGCTACGTAAGAAGATTGAGAATAAGGACAGTACCCTCCGCCCCACTACAGTGTTTAATAGCCAGTGGCAAGATCTGAGGAATACATTTTGGCCTGACAAAACTCTGGCCCCACATATCTTTTCACATCCTAGTCTAACAGCAAAATGTTCTAAAACATCAGACTATTGATGCAGAAGTCACTTTGAGAGACCTAGTACTATGAAGTACCAATGTCAGAACATAAATAGTCTCCCATGTGGTAAATGTTCTGTTAGTAGTGTAGGGACCTGGTAATAACTAGGAACACTTCAATTAACTAATAAGAATCCTTTAAATAGAATCAACCATACATTAATTCACTTTTATGGTTTCTATCCATTTAAGTACATTGGAAGTGCCATTACCTAAACAGACACAAGATGGCAGTAGTGTGTTTAGGCCATAGACTAACATAGGTCCATAGACTAAAATGGGGAACATTCTAGAAGGTGTGGTCAGAAGGGTTGTTGTTAGTCATAACAGGAGATAGACTAGTAACATAGTTACAACTGAAAGCTAGTGATTGGTCAGAGGGTTTACCAACCATCCTATCAGATGTCGGACACGAGGCCGAACATGTGATAAAAGGTTCTGGAAGGTAGTGAGAAAGGATAAAGGGAAGCCCCCAAACTCAGTGTTAGATCGTTAGGTTCGATATATGATGGAGGTCCCCACATACCCCCAAAGAAAATTGCCAAGACAGTAGCACTACCCTCCAAAGTGATAATCAAAGATATTTTATTAGAAGTACAAAAGGTTAAAAAACACAAACACAATACATCAAGACTCTATTACATAAAACACAATAGACACAAGGGAGCGCCAGAGATCCATCACAATAATTCATAATCGTATATACAAATGAATAGCCACAATTTGGTCAGTGTAATAAAACTTGAATAGTCTTACAGAAGAATACTAAACTAATCCTATAAACAAGTGCCTGTAGCAATGTACAGTATACAAAAAAAATACAAAGAATATAAAAAATAGTGCAAAACCAATTCAAACTATAAACCGATAAGAATATTAAAGTGCCTGTGCCAAAGGATACTGTGCAGATTTCATAAAGGTGAAAAGGACCAACCAGGGTTAAGCAGCAAAAACATGTAACAATATGACACACAAATACGGATCAACTGTGCCTCCCCCTGTGAATAAGCCCGTCAGCGCATCGCGGCGTGTACCCGCAGCTTCCTCAGGACGACTATAGTCCGTATGTATGGACCCTGGTTGGGTTTGTATACTGTACATCGCTACAGGCTTTATAGGATTAGTTTAGGATTCTTCTGTCAGACTATCCAAGTTTTATTACACTGACCAAATTGTGGCTATTCATTTGTATATACGATTATGAATTATTGTGATGGATCTCTGGCGCCCCCTGGTGTCTATTGTGTTTATGTAATAGAGTCTTGATGTATTATGTTTGTGTTTTTTAACCTTTTGTACTTCTAATAAAATATCTTTGATTATCATTTTGGAGGGTAGTGCTACTGTCTTGGCAATTTTCTTTGGGGGTATGTGGGGACCCCCATCATATATCGTAGCTGTTTTGGTTGTTTTGCCGAGGTTTAGTGAGCACACCGTGTGATTAAGTTAGACTCTTATTATATGAGATCTTGGTGCGGTCAATCCTCTTTTCCTGGTTAAATTAGATCGTTAAGTTCTTAACCATTTGAATTGTAAAGGAGCAGACACACAGACTCTAACAGAGAGAGAAAGGAGAGGTTCCAACCTAGGATATTATTTTCTATGGAAGCAATGCTGATGATTGTACCTGATATTGGACAGAACCAGAGATGTAACTGGAAGGAAATGTACTTGTTCCGTGTTTGCCGTTTGCCTGTGGAATAAATAAAGAGGAACTCTGCTTTCAACAGTTGGACTGCTGTACATCTTTCCAAGCGGCACCAGTGAGTACTTACGTTTCCCTGCAACCCTAACCCTTACCTACTCACAACACACACATCGGACACCTGGGCCCAGAAGAACCTGCTCCCTGCCGTCACGTGTCGGGACACCCCGGTACGTGAGGGCTACAGTAGGTTCATGTATCCTACTAGAACAGTTACTAAATACCAATGCAAATTTGTCATTAAAAGTACATTTTCAGCCAGAAAAAAAAAAATACAATTCTGTGAAATACTCACCTGTAGAATTGATATTACTTGTATACAGTATACGTCCTGCTCCAGATATAGTACTTACACTTGGGTTATCCTCCGCCAGATTGCGCTGCACTGCAGACACATGCAAAACAGGCTCCTCCCGGCCCCTCAAATACCCGGGGACCTCCCACAAATCCCCAGCAATGAAAAGCAGTGAACAAGAAGCCGGGAGAATTTAACCACCCAAAACAACTGGTAATGATAACAATGATAACAATCACCATACAGGGGATCCAGAATAATGCAAAAACCAGGGTGGGGTAGAGCAGATATACAAATAATATCAATTCTACAGGTGAGTATTTCACAGAATTGCATTATTCTTAGTATACAGTACGTCCTGCTCCAGATATAGTACTTACACTTGGGACATCCAATAGCAGTGTCCAGAAAGTAGGGTGGGATCCCCAACAAAAGGTGACAGCAGACAGTTTAAATCACTGCCGCCTGCAAAATCTTGCGGCCAAAAACAGCATCAGCTGAGGCCCTACCATCAACCTTGTAAAACTTTGAAAAGGTATGAACAGAAGACCAAGTAGCGGCTTTGCAAACTTGTTCAACAGAAGCCAGATGCTGGAAGGCCCAAGAGGCACCAATAGCACGAGTAGAATGAGCAGTAAGGCGGAAGGGAGGACTCTTCCCCTTAGCAGAATAGGCCTGAATCACAGCCTGACGAATCCATTTGCTAATAGTAGACTTGGCAGGAGCCAAGCCCTTCCTAGGACCAGAAGGGACCACAAAAAGAGCATCAGTCTTCCTGAAAGCCGCAGTGACTACCAGGTGATACGTCAGACACCTGACCACATTCAAGGAATGCAGAGCCCTTT
The DNA here is from genome assembly GCA_027917425.1 of Gastrophryne carolinensis. Classification (NCBI taxonomy): domain Eukaryota; kingdom Metazoa; phylum Chordata; class Amphibia; order Anura; family Microhylidae; genus Gastrophryne; species Gastrophryne carolinensis. The sequence continues at coordinate 116,541,327 of CM051243.1, forward strand.
CCTTAGCGTTGCTAGGATTAGGACACAACGAAGGAAGAACAATATTTTGATTCAAATGAAAAGCAGACACCACCTAAGGGAGGGCTGGGGGCACGAGAGCAGGAACCTCACCTGCGCAGTCAGAGCTTCCACCTTCTGTTGAGGAAGGAATATCCGTGACTGAACCATATCCAGAATCATCCCCAGGAATGGGGTCACCGACGAAGGGGACAGAGAGGACTTGGGATGATTGATCACCCAGCCGAAGGACTCCAAGGTGGACACCACCAGCTGAGTGTCCAGCTCTGCCTGCTGTAGAGACCGTGAAGTGATGAGAATGTCATCCAGGAAGGGCAGCACGCGCATGCCCCCTGACCTTATCAGAGACATCACCCCCGCCAGCACCTTGGTGAACACTGGGAGCTGAATGGTAGGGCCACAAATTGGTAATGCTGATCTTTCAACGCGAATCTGAGAAACCTTTGATGTCCCGGGAACACAGGGATGTGAAGGTAAGCATCTTTGATGTCCACGTACGTCATAAAATGAGCCGATGGCCGAGCGCAGAGTTTCCATGCGAAAGCGCCTGTTCTTGACAAACTTGTTGAGGATCTTTAAATCCAGAATGGGCCTGACTGACCCATCTTTTTTGAGCACCGTGAAAAGGTTGGAATAGAACCCCTTGCCCAATTCTCTTAAGGGGACCCTGCAAATGACCCCCAGATCCAGAAGTCCTTGCACGGCCTGCATTAAGACCTGAGCTGATACAGGGTCCTGGGGGATCCGGGACCTGATGAGCTACGGGGGGAACGAGGGAGGATGGCGACCCTTTGTACAGGGCCCACCGCTACACAGGTCATGGGCAATAATGCGGGAGGGGCATCCCCTAGAGGCTCACCATCAGCCTAAACCGCCTACCCTTTGGTGGAGGACTGCGGTGGAGCATGGCTCCATAAGCACGCATGGTGCTGCCTACCTTCACCCGACCAGCGCAGCCCAGGCTGGGAGGCACATCACAAGGAGGATGGGTGGGAATAGTCCAACAGGGCCGCAGGCTTTAATCCTTCTAGTGCCAGCTACGTGACTCTCACGTAGCTGCCTCTCCAACCGTTAAGTGCCAGCTACGTGAGAGTCACGTAGCTGACTTTAGAGCCCCATAAAAAAAAAGTAAAAAAGATACAGACTTACCTGACCCCTCATTTGAAAGTGCCAGCGATTCTGTACACGAAACAAGTATTAGACATTTGCCCCCGGGCCTCTTATCTTCAGGAGGGGGCCCGTAATAGCCCCCCGCCGGCGCCAATATCTGAAAATCTGAAGTGTAAATGTCATTTACTCACCTCGCAGCGCGATGGCTCTCCCCGGGTCTTCTCTTCACCAGGGGGGCTCCGATCCCCCCCCTGGGCTTTCCACGCTTCGGGTGAGGGCCCAGAAACAGGCCCTCACCATCCTCTTCGGCCGGCGCTGTCCCCGTCCCTAACCCCGCCCACTTGATGACGTCATCCCGCTCCTCGGGTTACCGGCACCCGGGCTCCGTTCTGTCAGTTGTTGGTAGCGATCGGAGCAGGGAGAGTGGCAGGCAGGGAGGCTCTGATCTCCCTGCCTCCCTCCCTCCCTGCTCTGATCAGCGGCACGGGACACTGGATCAGAGATAAGTATAAGTGAAAGAATAATAAAGAATTTTTTGTCTGGTGTCTTTTTTTTTACTTAACCCTTTGTGAACTGGTAAGGGGTCCATGAGACCCCCTTATACCAATTCACAAGGCTCTGGGGCTGGAAATCACCTGCGGCAACCCTTAAAATTCCCCCCAAAAATGAGATCCCCCTTCCCTGGGAGGGGGGACCCTACGTCATTTTTTTTTTAAGTTAACCCCTTACAACTATGCAATCATATTGCATAGTTGTATTCTATCTGAAATCTCCTAAACGGCTGTTTCAGTTTGGGGAGTTTCCTGGGCAGAAAACCAATACATATGTGGTACCGTTGTAACCGGGAGAAATTTTTTATTAGAAAAAACACTACAAATTGTAAAAAAAATTTTATTTTTTTGCACATATTTCACCCAAAAGTATTGAGAATACACTAAAAAAATGCCAAACAAGACATTTCATGTTGAAGCCCAGACTCTGCTGAAAAAAACAATATATAATTTTCCTGGAAATCCCTTCAAAAATCCAGGTTGAACACGTGTAGCGCAAAAACGTGAAAAGTAGTCCGGCAACAGAGTGTGACAAAAAATCTCGGTAGGCTGGCACTCAAAGGGTTAATAGCCCCGCTCACCTGCGAGAGAGCGATACTTCATGTCTTCGCAGTCAGCACTGCAGAGAAATCTGGGGATTTGTGGGAGGTCCCCGGTATTTGAGGGCGGGAGGAGCCTGTTTTGCATGTCTCTGCCGTGCAGCGCCATCTGGCGGAGGATAACCCAAGTGTAAGAACTATATCTGGAGCAGGACATACTGTATACTAAGAATACTATACTCCCCCTTTCTCCCCCCATATTATGGATACTTAAACCGGACCTTCAGCATGATTTAATGAAAAGCCCAAACCTTTAAAAAACTATCCACCAGCATCTAAAATAAATATATTTTAAGTTCTTAGTCATTTACTTATTAGGCTTTCCCCCACCGAACTGCAACTCTGTTCAGGACTCTAGGATACGGGCACCGCCATTTTGACTCCGAAACATCACACACACTGAGGAGAGGAGAGCGGGATAAACTGCAGGGGGTGGGGTTATAGCTGTGCTTTGCACAGACAGAGCAGAGCTGGGGTCAGAGAAAGGACAGCAATCCCAGAATGCAGAGCGACTTCCTGTTTGCAGGCTGCCTGATGGTCCATGAGCCACCATCTTGGATGTTTAAAGGCCCATAACATGCAGTAGGTGCAGGTAGGATGATTTATAATGTGGGAAATCTGTATGTACAGGGTGGGGGAAACATATAAGATAGGCTCTTATTCAGGGTGAAAGTTCTCTTTAACGAGGATATAGCATATGCACCCTCTTTACATCAATGATAGTAAATGTAGGTAGCTTTTGAATTTCATTTCACTCATGACTGTCTTTGTTTCCATTCTAGAATCCAATAATCTGTCATCTTGTCTCCATCTTAAGCCATTCGATCAGGATTGAATTTACGGACCGTTTAAATGAGGCTGCAAGCAACTTCTGAAATGTGTCAATGATTGTCAGCATTACTTGATTATAAAAGAAAACCAATTACTTATGGTGATATAATTTCACCTATATATGGGAGTTATTTTGTACTAGTCAGAGTCCTGCTAAAAATGATTTCATTGAATTTAATTTGCTCTTAGCTATGATTATACTAACCCACATATAGTTATATGAGATTATGCATTTTATTAATATTTTTTCTTCACATCCATTATATTTATTGGCATTTGCTGAATTTCCATGATTTCTGTGAGAAATTATGTAGTTGTAATTTAGGATTCAACCAGTATAAAATCCATACTAATTATTTCAGTTAATTAATTTGTAATATGTTTTAATATATTATTTGCGTGTATTTTTTGTTATACAATTATTTTTATTCTTGAATAGTCACTTAAGAGTGACATAATTATAATATCATAATATTCAGTTCATTTAATTCATTATAGATATATAATTTATATTTATGTTCTAATATTAATTTTGATTGTATCATGAGAGTAGTTTAATTATTAGTATTATTACCAACACTATGATTACATTTGTATTTTTATTTAATTAATTTTAAAATAGTTATTGTGACACAAAGTGCTTACTCCCAAAGCTATACTCAGCTTTTCTCACATGCAGACCATTGCTCCTTGTCCAGACCTCACCTGAAAGGCTGGATCCATGTCCCTCACAGCCCGACATCATGTGCAGCGCCTCCTGTCTCCCTCAGACGTTGCAATGCCCTGCTATCAGTCACGGTGAACTGCCAAATCCCCTCCATTACAGGGGGGGGGTGCAATAGCTCACTGTGACTGATACGGGGACGTTGCCACGTCGGAGGGAGACCGGAACAGAAGCCCTACATGCAGGGCTGCGCATGATGCTAAGTGGCATGGGATCCCTATTTTATATATTATTATATTATTTGTATACATAGGTATACAGAGATAATACAATTCTGTGACTACTCACCTTGTAGAATTGGTATTATAAGTATGCAGCACGTCCTGCTCCAGATAATGATTCATAACATCTGGGATATAGTCCACAAGAGGGCGCTTTACTGCAGAGATGGCAAAAATACCATTTTGTGAAATACTCACCTGTAAAATGGGTATTATAAGTATGTCACACACCCCGCTTCAAGATATCCATAACATGTGGGTAGTACCGACCTGAAGAGGGCGTTCTGCAGAGATGATAGCAAAAAGAAAGCCCCTCCCTGATCCATAAATACCTGGGACCTCCCACTCATTACCTAGTATAAAGAAGCAGTAAGGTAAGGGACCAGGAAGAGGCAAATATAAGTCAAAACAACGCAAAGTTCACAATATAAAGGATCCAGAATACAAGAAGGGCGGGTGAAGCGGGGTGTGTGACATACTTATAATACCCATTTTACAGGTGAGTATTTCACAAAATGGTATTATTCTAAGTATGTCACACACCCCGCTTCAAGATATCCATAACATGTGGGACATCCAATAGCAGTGTCCATAAAAGGGCGGGGATCCAAAACAAGGCAACAAGGCACAACTTAAACCACAACAGCTTGCAGAACTTTGCGGCCAAAAACAGCATCCGCTGAGGCCCGAACATCAACCTTGTAAAACTTGGAAAAAGTGTGAACAGAGGACCAAGTAGCGGCCTTACAAACTTGCTCAACAGAGGCCTGGTGCTGAAAAGCCCAGGACGCTCCAACCGCACGAGTAGAATGAGCAGTAACACGAAAAGGGGGACTCCTCCCCTTAGCAGAATAGGCCCCAATGATGGCCTGACGAATCCATTTACTAATGGAAGATTTGGCAGGAGCCAAACCTTTCCTAGGCCCAGAGGGCACCACAAAAAAAGCATCAGTCTTACGAAAGGAAGACGTAACCACCAGATAGTATTTCACAACGCGAACTACATCCAAGGAATGCAGAGCCCTTTCCTTGTCGTTGCTAGGATTAGGACATAGAGAAGGCAGAACAATGTCCTGATTCAGATGAAAGGCAGAGACCACCTTAGGAAGAAAATCCGGCTTGAAACAAAAGACCACCTTGTCCTGATGCCTTTCGAAGTACGGAGCTTTAATGGACAAAGCTGCCAACTCAGAAACACGCCTAACCGAAGTGATAGCCACCAAAAAGGCCACCTTTTGAGTAAGTGAAGACAAAGCAACCTCATTCAAGGGCTCAAACGGAGGACCCTGAAGAGCAGAAAGAACCAGGTTCAAATCCCAAACTGGAACAAAGGGCTTCCTAGGAGGCCGTACATGCGTAACTCCTTGGAAAAAGGTCTTGACTAAGGGATGAAGTGCAAAGGACCTTTGGAAGAACACCGCCAGGGCAGAAACCTGCCCCTTCAAGGTACTAAGTTGGAGCCCCAGATCCAGACCATGTTGAAGAAACTCCAGGATTCTGGAAATGGAGAACTCCCGACAAGAGAAAGACCTACCTTCACACCAGTCAATATAGGACCTCCAGGTCCTATAGTAAATAGTAGAGGAAGACCGCTTCCTGGCGCTAATAAGAGTCTGAATCACCGCGTCAGAAAGACCTTCTTCCTTCAAGATGGCGGTTTCAGCAGCCACGCCGTCAAAGCCAGCGATGGTAAATTGGGATAGCGTAGTCGACCCTGGGTGAGCAGGTCCGGCAGTAGAGGCAGAACGAATTGATCCTCTGCCAGCCTTACCAGGTCTGCGAACCAAACCTGCCTTGGCCACCTTGGTGCCACCAGAATCGCCGACGCACCCTCCATGGCCAGCTTGCGCACCACTCTGGCTACCATTGGAAACGGAGGGAACAGGTAAAGAAATCCCAGATCCCTCCAGTTCAGGGACATGGCATCCACCGCCAGGGCCAGTGGATCCTGCGAGAGAGATACAAATACCGGAAGCTTGTGATTGTGACGAGAGGCAAAGAGGTCCACCGCCGGGAACCCCCACTTGAGGCAAATCGAGCGAAACGCCTGGGGACTGAGAGACCACTCCCCCTGGCGAGAGAAGGCCCTGCTCAGAGAGTCCGCCTCCGTGTTCTCCACTCCCGGAATGTAGACTGCTGAGATACACGGGACGTGGCTCTCCGCCCAGTCCAGAATCAAAGACACTTCCCTGAGGGCACTCCTGCTGCGAGTCCCCCCCTGGTGATTGATGTAAGCAACCGCCGTCCGGTTGTCCGACCGGACCTGAACTGGCAGGCCCTGCAACTGATGAGTCAAGCGAAACAGAACCAACCTGATGGCTCTCAACTCCAGAACATTGATGGGCTCGTGAGCCTCCTGCGGGCCCCACAGACCCTGAAACTGGAGGTCCTTCCAAACACCCCCCCAACCTGACAGACTGGCATCCGTGGTGACTGTTTCCCAACACGGTGCCAGAAAAGATCTGCCCTTCAACAGATTGACAGACCCCAGCCACCATTGCAGGGATCGACGAACTCGGGGAGTCATCAGGAAGGACTGATCCAACGATAGCGGAGACTTGTCCCAAACCTTCAACAGATGAAGCTGAAGCGTCCTTGTGTGAAACTGCGCAAAGGGAACTGCCTCGAATGAGGCCACCATTAACCCCACCAGCCTCATCCCTAGCCGGATGGCCGGACGAGGGGCCGACAAGAGAAGCCGAACCAACTCCTGAATCAAAAGAATCTTGGCCTGGGGCAGAAACACCCTGGCCTGCGAAGTGTCCAGAGACATTCCCAGAAAGGTCACTACCCTGGACGGAGAAAGAGAAGACTTGGGGTGGTTGATCACCCAGCCGAACCTCTCCAGAGTGGACACCACCACTCTGGTGTCCAACTCCGCTTGGTTGAAGGAAGAGGCCATAATCAGAAGATCGTCCAAATAGGGCACAATGCGGATACCCTGAACCCTGAGCAGAGCCATCACCCCCGCCAGCACCTTGGTGAACACCCGAGGAGCCGAGGTGAGACCGAAAGGGAGTGCCACAAACTGAAAATGCCGATCCTCCACCACGAACCTGAGAAACCTCTGGTGTGCTGGAAAAATCGGAACGTGTAGATAAGCGTCCTTGATGTCTATGGACGTCAGAAAGTCTCCCTGACGAAGAGAGTGGATAGCCGAACGCAGCGTTTCCATGCGGAATTTCTGCGGCCGGATGAACCCGTTGAGAAACTTCAGATCCAAGATGGGTCGGACCGATCCGTCCTTCTTGGGTACCGTGAACAGATTGGAATAAAAACCCCTGCCCTGATCTGAGGGGGGCACTGGGCAAATAACAGCCATGTCCAGAAGATTCTCTACTGCCACCAGAGGCTCCGAAGGCATCCGAGACCTGAAAAATCTGGAAGGGGGGCGGAGCTCGAACTCCAGCTTGTAACCGGAAGACACCACTTCCCGGATCCATCTGTCCGAGACCTCCTGATCCCAGATCTGGGAGAAGTGTCGCAGCCGCCCCCCCACCCGCATGGGTGAGGGCGCCCCCTCATTGCTGAGCTGGCTTAGCAGCCGGTTTGGACTTAGAGCCCCAACTGTATCCTGGACGGGCACATCCTCTGCCCCTGCTCCCGGAATCTCCTCTGGAAGAGGGGAAGGCAAATCCCCTGCCAGATCTGGCCCCACGAAAGGAGGGGGTAAAGGAAGGCGCCCCCCGAAAGGGACGGCGTTGTTTCTTGCGTTGAGGTAACCTACCACCCTTGGTGACAGAGTCCAATTTCTCTCCAAAGAGCCGTAATCCAACAAAAGGTAGAGCCGTCAGTGACTTTTTGGACATAAAATCGGCCGCCCACTGGCGCAACCACACCGACCGCCGAATAGTCACCAGCAGAGCCAACATCCTACCACACATCATCAAGGTGTCATCCAGGGCAGCTAACACAAAAGATAAAAACAACTCACACCGTTTAAGGCCAAGGAACTCGTCACTACCAGGACGAAGCCCGGAAGAAGTCAACAGATCCCTGACCACGGACCTGGCAGCCAACACCATTAGCGCCGAAGCGCAAACGGGCCGCATGGCTGACCCAACGCTAGCAAAACCATGACAAGCCATCTGGTCAATGCGTTTATCCTCTCCATCCTTGAGGGTGGAACAATCAGGAGTATTAAAAAACAGAGGAGTTGGACAACCCCAAAACCGGTGCATCCACCTCGGGGGGGATGCCCAGCGCTTAACCGCATCCGAAGGGAAGGGATATTTCTTATCCCACCCCTGAGGAATGCCAGGGAGCCGAGCCGGCCTGTCCCATTCCTTAGCAATAATTTTGTCAAAGTGTCTTTGCGTAGGAAACTCCAAGCGCGGCCTGGATTCCTCAAACAACTCACCCTTCTGCTGTGGCGCCTCCTCGGGAGGGGAAATATTCAGAACCTCAAACATCTGAGCCAGAGCGTTAGGAGTATCCGAGGATCTCCCCAAGTCCCCAAGCTCGGCATCAGCGCCAATAAACTGCTCATCGTCCGAAATATCTGAATCCTCATAAACCTCCCCTTCCTCTAGCGGGGAATAATCAGACCAATCCAGATTATTAACGTCATCAAGGTCATCCACCGGCAGAGCCGGCGACAAATGCTTTCTCTTAGCCAGAGCCTTACGGGCGACCGAACTGGAGAGAATTTTCTCAAGGTTGGCCAATCTGGCGCACATCTCAGATTGCAGCTCCCTGCCCATGACTACGTCACACGGGGTGCGTATCAAGCTGGGAGGAGGAGATGAAGCGACCGGCGGTGCTGACCCAGACGCCTGGGGTTCGGACTGCCGCGTAATAGTTTGCTGTGCACAAGGTATACACAGAAGTACATCGTCCCCAGTAATGGATACCCCACACAACATACACTTCCGGGGTTGCCCCGAAGGGGTCCCGAGCCCAGTATCCGGGGATGCCTCCATAAGGTGGACTTTAAGTAGTCGCTATGACCAAGGGAATTACGCCAATAAGCAACCCGGGATGCCCCTTTAATGTCCCGAGTGGGAGGATTTATGATCAGTAAGATTGAACCCAGGGACGTAGGACCGGGAGAAACCCCCTAAATACCACTGAAGATCCACCTGAAAGACAGAAATAACCCCAATAAATGCCAAATAGGGACTACAGAATAAAATAATGAATGAATAGGGGCCCACAGGGCCACTCACAGATCCGTCGGGAGCGGGAGTAGTGGAGACCTCACACCGTCCATGAGGGGAGAAGCAGGCCGAGAATGGGGCGTGGTCAGCGCGGACCGCGCGAAAGATCGTGTTTCGCCCCCTTCCTGTCATCAGCAAGGAGCAACAAGCTCCGCAGCGGCGCCAGAAGTAGAGGGGGCGGGCCGCGGCGACGCGCCGAAAGCCCGGCCCCGCCCCCCCCGACGTAGACGCGAGGGGAGAAGCTCCCTCAGGCACTGTCCCTCAGAGACCGGCGCTGCTGAAGTCCCGCGGCGCCGGTCAAAAGTGAAACCGACAGCGGGTGCCCCGCTCACTGCGGGAAGCACATAGCCTACGGGGGCCGAAAGGCCGGCCCCGCCCCCCTGAAGTGTGTGAGGGGAAAAAACTCCCCTCCCAATAACTGAAGAAACCGGCGCCCCGGCGGCAATGGCGGCCGCGGCGCCGCGAGAATAAACACCAGTAGTAAACACATACACAATTTCATTGAGGGATTACTTCCAAACGCACCACATCAACTCACATAAAATAAGGTTAATAAAGTTAATAAAGCTAATAACGCCTAGCCCTAAAGGAGTGACCCCCAACCCCCACTGTGGTAAAAGGGAACTGTGGAGGGGCCACCCAGGGATAAATATCAGGGGACGGGGCATCCCAAACCGGGATCACCTACCCGATGTAACCGCCTACCCTCTTATGTAGGGTCTCACGGTGGAGCTCTGCTCCTAAGCACCAGAGGTGCCAATATACCCTCGCCCGGACCAGCAGCCAAGACTGTGGAGGCATGTATCTAAGGTCAATCAAGGGAAAAAGGGGGTCCGAGCGGAAATAATTAAATAACGGGCCGGGAGCTATCCCGGCTACCTGAAATCCCCCTGTGCAAGGAGGAGACATCATCTTCTGACTTGCTCGCCGTCTGCAGAGATGGAAAACAGGGTAATGAGTGGGAGGTCCCAGGTATTTATGGATCAGGGAGGGGCTTTCTTTTTGCTATCATCTCTGCAGAACGCCCTCTTCAGGTCGGTACTACCCACATGTTATGGATATCTTGAAGCGGGGTGTGTGACATACTTAGAATAAGAGGCCCCTCCCGGTCCATATATACCCGGGACCTCCCACTAATTCCCCAGTATAACAAAGCAGTAAGGGAACCAGGAGAAGCCAATAACAAATTTAACCATGTTAACAAGTAACAAATCACCATAAGGAGGATCCAAGAATAAAGTAATCAGGGTGGGATGGAGCAGGACATGCTGCATACTTATAATATCAATTCTACAAGTTGAGTAATCACAGAATTGTATTATTCTAAGTATGCAGCCCGTCCTGCTCCAGATAATGATTCATAACATCTGGGACATCCAATAGCAGTGTCCACAAAAAAGGGTGGGGATCCCCAAAAAAAAAAAACAAAGACAACGCGCAGATTAAACCACTGCCATCTGCAGAACCTTATGGCCAATAACAGCATCCTCTGAGGCCCGAACATCAACCTTGCAAAACTTGGAAAAGGTATGAAGAGAAGACAACTTAGCAGCCTTACAAACTTGTTCAACAGAAGCCTGGTGCTGGAAGGCCCAGGAAGCCCCAACAGCACCGGTAGAATGAGCAGTAACACGGAAAGGAGGATCCTTCCCCCTAGTAGAATAGGCCCTAATAATGGCCTGACGGATCTACTTGCTAATAGTAGACTTAGCAGGAGCCAACCCCTTCTCGGGACCCGATGGAACCAAAAACAAGGCGTCCGTCTTTCTGAAAGGAGCAGTAGCCACCAGGTAGTATTTCAAATTCCTGACAACATCCAGAGAGTGCAAAGCCCTCTCCTTGGAATTACCAGGATTAGGGCACAAAGAAGGAAGCACAATATCCTGATTGAGATGGAAGGCAGAGACAACCTTAGGTAAGAAGTCTGGTTTAAATCGGAAAACCACCTTGTCCTGGTGTCTCTCAAAGTAGGAGGCCTGAATCGACAGAGCCGCCAACTCAGAAACACGCCGGACAGAGGTGATACCCTGAAGGTTGCCTTTTTGGTGGCTAAGGAGAGACCAGGCAGCCTCATGCACAGGTTCAAAAGGAGGACCCTGAAGGGCGGACAAAACCAAATTCAAATCCCAGACCGGTACCATGGGTTTTTCGGGGGGGGGGGGGGGGGGGCGCACATGAGTGACCCCCTGAAAGAAGGTCTTGACCAGAGAATGTAGAGCGAAGGACCTCTGGAAGAAAACAACCAAGGCGGACACATGACCCTTCAAGGTGCTGAGCTGAAAGCCCATATCCAAACCATGTTGCAGGAACTCCAGGATCCTAGGAATGGAGAACACACGACAGGGAAAGGCCTAGACGCACACCAGTCAATGTAGGTCTGCCAGTTCCTATAGTAAATAGTGGAGGAGGACTTCTTCCTAGCGCTGACAAGAGTACGAACCACCGAATCAGACAGACCTTCCTCCTTCAAGATGGCGGTTTCAGCAGCCAGGCTGTCAAAGCCAGCGTTTGAAAATTGGGATAACAGAGTCGTCCTTGAGTGAGAAGGTCCGGAACCAAGGGTAGAGCGTACTGATCCACTGCCAGCCGCACTACGTCAGCGAACCACACCTGTCTTGGCCACCAGAATGGCAGGCACCCGCTCCTGGACCAACTTGCACAGAACCTTGCTCAGAAGAGGAAACGGAGGGAAGAGGTACAGGAGACCGAGACCCTGCCAGGACAGAGACAGAGCATCTACCGCCAGAGCCAGGGGATCCTGGGACAGGGAAACAAATGCTAGCAGCTTGTGATTGTGGCGAGAAGCAAAAACAGATCCACGTCTGGCCTCCCCCACCGGTGACAAAGGGACAGGAAGACCTCGCTGTTGAGGGACCATTCCCCCAGCGAGCGGTCCCCCTGTTTATGGAATCCGCCTCCAGATTCTCCACTCCCGGAATATAAACTGCTGAAATGCACGGGACATTGTTCTCGGCTCAGGACAGAATCAACGACACCTCCTTGAGGGCACTCTTGCTCCGAGTCCCTCCCTGATGATTGATATAGGCGACCGCCGTCTGATTGTCAGAACGAACCTGTAACGGCCGACCCTGAAGGTGAGGAGTCAACTGTGCCAGTACCAACCGAACCGCTCCCCGGGCTCCAGGACGTTGATCGGAGCGTGAGCCTCCTGAGGGCCCACAGCTCCTGGAATTGGAGGGCTCTCCAGTAGCCCCCCCAACCTGACAGACTGGCATCCGTAGTGACCGTCTCCCAACATGGAGTCAGAAAGGATCTGCCCCCCCAGAAGATTCCTCGAGTCCAGCCACCACAGGAGGGACTGCCGGACCAGAGGAGAGAGAACAAAGGTCTGATCCAAAGACAGGGGACTCTTGTCCCAGACTGAAAGGAGATGGAGCTGAAGGGGTCTCATGTGAAATTGAGGGTAAGGAACTGCTTTGAAGCAGGCCACCATCTGTCCCACCAATTGCATCCCTTGCCTGATGGAAGGACGAGGGCTGGAGAGCATGGAATGAACCAGAGCTTGAAGAGAATCCACCTTCTGCTGAGGAAGAAAAATCCTGGCCTGAATGGTATCCAGATTGATGCCCAGGAAGGGGGTCACCCGGGACGGGGAGAGGGAGGACTTGGGATAATTGATCACCCATCCGAACGTTTCCAGGGCCGTTGCCACCATCTGGGTATCCAACTCCAGCCTGCTGGAGAGAATGAGATGTAATGAGAATGTAGTCCAGATAAGGGAGAATGCGGATGCCCCCGGCTCTGAGGATGGCCATCACTCCCGCCAGTACCTTGGTGAACACTCTGGGGGCTGAGGTGAGACCAAAGGTAAGTGCCACAAATTGGTAGTACTGGTGCTCCAGGGCAAACCTGAAGAACCGCTGATGCCCTGGGAAGACTGGCACATGAAGGTAAGCATCCTTGATGTCTATGGAGGTCATGAAGTCCCCCGGGCGCAAGGAGCTGATCGCGAAGCGCAGGGTCTCCATGCGAAAGCGTCTGGTTCTGATGAACCTGTTGAGAAGTCCAGGATGGGCCTGATGGAGCCATCCCTTTTGGGCACTGTGAAAAGATTGGAATAATATCCTTGACCTCTCTCCCCGGGAGGGATCGGACAGATGACCCCCATACCCAATAAGCTCTGTACAACTTGAAATAGACCCAAAAAGGTCCAACCGGTCACCAAAAAGGCACAGCCCCTTAAAGGGTAGCCCTGTGAGAGCCTTCTTAGCAGCATTGTCAGCTGCCCACTGGCGCAGCCAGACCGAGCGGTGAATAGAAACAACCAGAGCCGAGGTCCTGCTGCACATCCTAATGGTGTCATCTAAGGCAGAAAGAACATAAGCAATAAACAGCTCACATTGTGATAAGGCTCTAAATTTGGCACTGGAAGAATCATCAGGATAGCCTTCTAACAGGCCCTTGACCAGAGTCCTAATGGCCACAGCAGTAATAGCAGAAGCACAGACCAGGCGCAGGGCCGATTCCGCACAGGCAAAGGCATGGGAAGCCAGCTGGTCAATATGTCGGTCCTCACTATCCTTCAAGGTAGTGGAATCAGGGGAATGCACCACAGAAGTATTAGACAACCCCAAAACCGGAGCATCCACCTCTGGTGGAGTTGACCAACATTTAACCACATCCGGGGGAAAAGGGTACCTTTTATCCCATCCCTTAGGGATACCAGGGAGCCGGCTAGGTCGCTCCCATTCCTTGTGAACCAGATTATGGAAATGAGCCTGTTCTGGAAATTCCAAACGTGGCTTTGTAGTACCAAACAATTCCCCCTGTTGCCTGGGAGCCGCAGCAGGGAGAGAAATGGAAAGTACTTCAAAGATTTGAGTCAAAAGTCTATGGGTGTCATCAGCATTCCAATGCTCTGAGCCGGCTTCAGCGACAGGGAAATGCTGATCATCAGAAAATTCTGAATCTGAGAATAACTCCCCCTCCTCAAGCGGGGTACAGTCAGACAAATCAAGGAATTCTTCCGTCTCCATAGGTAAGGCAGACGCAGCAGGCGCCAAGTGCCGTCTTTTAGCTGGGGCCTTACGGGCCACAGAGATAGCAATCAACCTCTCAATGTTGGCCAGCCTGGAAGACACATCAGGTTGGGACTCCCCACTAGTGTTAATCTCACTGGGGGTCGCGATCAACCGAGGGGGGGTGGGAGAAGACATGGTGGGTGCAGGCCCAGACAAGTGCAGCCCAGAGTGCCGCGCAAGCACCTGCTGGGCGCAGGGTACACAGACCTGCACATCATCACTTACAGGAGATGCCCCACACACCACGCACAGCCGGGCTTGCCCAGATGGGACCCCGAGCACAATATCCTGAGAAGCCTCCATATGGTGATTTTTGGTGTCACAATGACCAATGGGAATTACTCTTTGGAGCTGGAGAAACCGGGAGAAACCTCTAAATTAGTTCTCCCGCCTTTAAGACATAAGAAGACAATACCCGCATTAATTAACCAGGAGTAAAAGGCAATCAAAATATAAAAGGGGGCACGCAAGGGCACTCACAGACCGCCAAAGAGCTTACAATCGATCCGGCAGGAGAGACAAGATGGCGCTGCAGGGCTCTGAAGGGGCTGGCCGCATGAGGAAGCAACGCGGAGAGCGCCCAGCGTTAAGCCATGCCCCCTCCAGGAAGCGCAGGGTTACAGGCTGAAGACAGCCACCCCGCAGCCAATCAACAGCCGTCAGGTCCCTGAGTGATGTCACCGCTGACGCCGCAGGGGGCGCGAGTCAACGGCGGGCAATTAAAAAAAAAAAACTGAAGGGGAGAGGAGCAGAACCGAGGAGAGTGCCAGCGAGTCATGAAAAACTGCATCATAACACATAACAGTAAAACACATTTACACTAATCAGGCACTCACCCCGGCCACCCCCCCCCCCCCCCGCCCCGACAAGCAGTATAATGGGAGCCCATTAAAACAGTAATAAATGTAAGGCAGGGCAATATCGGACGGGGCATCCCAAGTCAGGATCACCAGTAACCTGACAACCGCCTACCCTTTGGTGGGGGATTAGCGGTGGAGCAAGCTCCAATGAAGCACCTCTAATAGGTGCTGCCTACCATGACCCGACCACGCAGCCAAGGCTGGGAGGCAGAATAAAAGTGGAACGGGTGGGAATAGTCTTACAGGGCCCAGGGCTGTGAAGCCCAGCTCACCTGTGAGAAGAGAAGCCATCATCTTGTCCTTCGCAGCCCACTGCAGAGAAGACACTGGGGAATTAGTGGGAGGTCCCGGGTATATATGGACCGGGAGGGGCCTCTTTTTGCCATCTCTGCAGTAAAGCGCCCTCTTGTTGAATATATCCCAGATGTTATGAATCATTATCTGGAGCAGGACGTGCTGCATACTTAGAATAGTGCACCTATAATACATGCAGTAATTAAATTACCAGTGGGAGTCTCACACACTTGTGGCATAACTGTTTTTTTCACCTCTTTACTTCTGTGCATGCTCCTTGAGGCAGTCACTATGTTGTCATTCTGTTGGTTCCCCCAGTTGCCAGGTTACCTGTTTTACAATGGCGCTTCTTGCCCATGCACATTCTGGGTAGAGCACCACTTTCACACGTCACTCCTTTTGTTCCTCTCATGCCGCACGTGTGGGATATAGTCCCACCTGTATTTGATTTTCATTTGGCGTCCTGCTCTATTCTTAATCCCGGTCCAACTGAAACCACAAGCATCGCGCAGGAGCTGGCACTGTTCACCGCTTAGCATACTTAACTTGGTTAGTACACAACGGTTACTGTCTTTTTGATGTGTAGCATGTTTTGTTTTATCTAGTTAATAGATTTATGGGTACTTCAATAATTAATTTTGTGAGGTCTTCGTTTCGAGTATTTATTTCATTTTTCAGTGCTTTGCTTCAATTAATATATAGATTTATTTAGTGTCGTAATTGGGTCTTTTTTCTTGAATACAAAGTATTGTATTATAGATTTTGCTGGGTGAGGTTGAGCAGATAGTATTTTAATATATAACTTTATACATGTTTTTATGTGTAGTGTTAACAAAATTCTATATTTTTGTTTGTTTTTCTGTGGCCTTTTTTTTTTTGTTTGCTTTGTCCAAAAAAATACCATTTTGTGATTACTCACCTGTAAAATGGGTATTATAAGTATGTCACACACTCCTCTTCCAATATTCATGACATGTGGGTTATGGCCAGTAGAGGGCGAACTTCTGCAGAGATGACAGGAAAAAAAGAAGCCCCTCCCGGTCCATAAATACCTGGGACCTCCCACACATTACCCAGTATATGACAGCAGTAAGAGGACCAGGAAGGGCCAATTATACAAATCTTAATCATAAAAAGGTTCACCATATAAAGGATCCAGAATACAAAAAAAGGGCGGGATGAAGCGGGGTGTGTGACATACTTATAATACCTATTTTACAGGTGAGTAATCACAAAATGGTATTATTCCAAGTATGTCACACACCCTGCTTCCAATATTCATGACATGTGGGACATCCAATAGCAGTGTCCATCATGGGTGGGGATCCCAATACGGCAAAAAAATGCACACGCATCCGCTGAGGCCTGCACATCAACCTTATAAAACTTGGAAAAAGTATGAACGAAAGACCAAGTAGCAGCCTTACAAACTTGTTCAACAGAAGCCTGGTGCTGAAAGGCCCAAGAAGCCCCAACAGCACAAGTAGAATGAGCAGTGATCTGAAAAGGGGTAACCTTCTCCTTAGCAGTATAGGCCCCAACAATGGCCTGGCGTATCCATTTGCTAATGGTAGACTTGGCGGGCGCCAAACCTTTCCTGGGCCCGTAGGGCACCACGAACAAGGCGTCCGTCTTACGAAAAGGAGAAGTAGGCACCAAATAGTACGTCACACAACGAACCACAACCAAAGAATGATAAACCCTCTCCTTGTCATTGCTAGGTTTAGGACACAAGGAAGGGAGAACTACATCCTGACTGAGGTGGAAGGCAGAAACCACCTTAGGAAGGAAATCTGGCTTAAAGCGAAATACCACTTTGTCCTGGTGTCTCTCAAAGTAAGGGGCCTGAATAGACAGAGCCGCCAACTCAGAGACACGCCGAACAGAGGTAATAGCTACCAAAAAGGCAACCTTTTGAGTGAGCATATAAAGTGCAACATCCTGCACCGGCTCAAAAGGAGGCCCCTGGAGGGCTGAAAGAACCAAATTCAAATCCCAAACGGGCACCAAAGGCTTTCTAGGGGGCTGCACATGAGTCTTAACCAGAGGATGCAGAGCAAAAGACCTTTGAAAGAAGACCGCCAGGGCAGAGACCTGTCCTTTCAAGGTACTAAGCTGGAACCCCAGGTCCAGACCATGTTGAAGAAACTCCAAGATCCTAGGAATCGAAAACACCCTGCAAGGCAAAGCCCTAGCCTCACACCAGTCAATATAGGACCTCCAAGTCCTGTAGTATATGTTAGAGAAAGATCTCTTCCTAGCTCTAACAAGAGTCTGAATCACAGCCACAGACAAACCTTCCTCCCTTAAGATGGAGGTTTCAGCAGCCAGCGGTTGTAAATTGGGGTAACGTAGTTGACCTTAAGTGATCAGATCCGGAAACAGGGGCAGCCTGTATTGATCTATCGCCAGCCTTACGACGTCTGCGAACCAAACCTGTCTTGGCCACCTTGGGGCCACCAGAGATGCTGGCGCACCCTCTAGAGCCAGCTTGCGCACCACCGTGCCTGCCATGGAGAAGGGGGGAAACAGGTACAGGAACCCCAGATCCCTCCAGGCAAGAGACATGGCGTCCACTGCCAGGGCCAGAGGATCCTGAGACAGAGAAACAAACTTTGATAGCTTGTGATTGTGACGTGAGGCAAAGAGATCCACCTTCGGAAACCCCCACTTGTGACAGAGGGACCGGAATACCTTGTGGTTGAGAGACCATTCCCCTCGGCAAGAGGATCCCCTGCTAAGGGAGTCCGCCTCCATGTTTTCCACTCCCGGAATGTACACTGATGAGATGCATGGAACATTGCTCTCCGCCCATGCAAGAATCAGAGAAACTTTCCTGAGGGCACTCCTGCTGCGAGTCCCTCCTCGGTGATTGACGTAAGCTACCGCAGTTCGATTGTCTGATCGAACCTGAACCGGTAAGCCCCGTAGGTGATGCATCAAGCATGACAGAACCAACCGAACAGCTCTCAGCTCCAAGACATTGATGGGGGTGTGAGCCTCCTGAGGACCCCACAGCCCCTTGAACTGATGTGTCTTCCAAAAACCTCCCCAGCCGACAGGCTGGCATCCGTGGTAACCGTCTCCCAAAAAGGTGTCAGAAAGGATCTGCCCCTCATCAGATTGCTTGGTTCCAGCCACCACTGAAGGGACTGCCGAACCCGGGGAGACATCAGGAATAACTGATCCAATGACTGCAAACATCTGTCCCAGGCCAACAGTAGATAGAGCTGGAGCGACCTCATGTGGAACTGAGCAAAGGGAACTGCCTAGAAGGAAGCCACCATCAATTCCACCAGTCTTATCCCTAGCGGGATAGAAGGACGAGGTTTGGACAGTAGAAGACGTATCAGATCTTGAACCATCTGCACCTTGGACTGAGGTAGGAACACCCTGGTCCGAATGGTATCCAGATTCAAGCCCAGAAACGAGATCTCCCTTGAGGGGGAGAGAGAAGACTTGGGATGGTTGATCACCCAGCCGAACCTCTCCAGCGTCGCCACCACCAAGCTGGTGTCCAGCTCCGCCTGACAGAGAGGATGCCGTAATGAGGAGGTCGTCCAAATACGGCACAATGCGAATGCCCTGGGCTCTGAGAAGGGCCATTATGCCCGCCAGCACCTTGGTGAACACCCTTGGTGCCGAAGTCAACCCGAAAGGGAGGGCCACAAACTGAAAGTGCTGATCTCCCACCACAAACCTGAGAAATCTTTGGTGTGCTGGGAAGATTGGTACATGAAGGTAAGCATCCTTGATGTCTATGGACGTCATGAAATCCCCCTGACGAAGGGAATTGATGACTGAGCACAGAGTCTCCATGCGGAACTTCTTGGTTCTGATGAACCTGTTGAGAAGCTTCAAATCCAGAATGGGTCTCATAGATCCATCCTTTTTGGGAACTGTGAAGAGGATTGAATAACAGCCCCGGCCTCTCTCTGAGAAAGGCACCGTGCATATGACATCCATGACCAGAAGATTCTTTACAGCCAACAGGAGCCCCTGCGCAGCCCAGGGATCCGAGGGTACCCGAAACCTTAGGAATCTGGGAGGAGGCTGGCACTCGAACTCCAGTTTGAGCCCCTTATTTTTAACATCACGACGTTGTGATTTTTTTAGCATATCAAAAACTTTTTCCTGTGTGTGCTGTCTGTGAGTGCAATATTTTTCAATAAAGATTTAGAACTATATACTGCTTTGTAATTTAATTTTCTACATGGGTGTATCGAGCCAGTGCCCTTAAGTAACCGTGTGGTTTTGTGTATTTGGATATGGGTTAAAGTTGGTTAAAGGGACGTCATACATATGTATAGGCAGTGCTCGTGATGAACTAACTTGGAGTCTCCTTGCTTTTTAAAAAAAATGTTTTTGTGGCCTCCTGGGCCTAGACCTGGAAAAAGTGCAGCAGCTGTCCCCCCACCCGCAAGGGTGAGGGCGTCCCCTCATTGCTGAGCTGTCTTGGCAGCAGGCTTGGGACCCCAGTTAAGGCCTGGACGTGCGCGTCCTCTGCCTCTGTTTCAGGAATCACCTCTGAAATTAGAGTAGGCAAAGCCTCTGCCTGCTCTGGCACCACGAAAGGAAGGATTGAAGGAGCCTGCCCCCCGAAAGGGGCGACGCTGCTTCTTTCGCTGAGGTAACCTTCTACCTTTCGCCACTGAATCCAAATTATCCCCGAACAGCCGCGTACCCAGGAAGGGTAGCGCCGTGAGCCACCAGCAATGCCGAGGTTCTACTACACATAATAATTGTGTCATCCATAGCAGATAACACAAAAGTCATAAATAATTCACACCGCTTAAGGGCTGCGTGTTCATCACTGTACGGGTTAAGCTGAGAACCACTCAACAGATCCCTAAGCACGGACCTGGTAGCCACAGTCACGAGCGCCAAGGTACAAACAGACCGCAAGGCTGAACCCATACTGGCAAAAGCATGGCATGCTATCTGATCAATGCGTTTGTTCTCACCATCTTTAAGAGTGGTGGCGTCTGGAGAATGTACAACAGAGGAGTTGGACAATCCCAGAACGGGCGCATCGACCTCGGGAGGGGACGACCAGTGCTTAACCGCGTCCACCGGAAACGGATACTTCCTATCCCATCCCTGAGGAACACCGGGAAGCCGGCTGGGCCTCTCCCATTCCTTAAGAATCATGCTCTCAAAATGATTCTGATTTGGAAACTCCAAGCGGGGCTTAGAAATCCCAAAGAATTCCCCCTTCTGCAGAGGGGCCTCCGCTGGCGGAGAAATATCCAGAACCTCAAAAGGATGGGCCAGGACTTTGGGAAAATCCACAGCATCCCCCAGTGCCTGCCCGGCATCAGTATCAAAAAACTGCTGATCCTCAGCATCATATTCCTCAAACGGGGAATAATCAGACCAGTCAAGAGAGTCATAATCATCAAATTCAAGTACCGGCGCAGTCGGTGACAGATGCATTCTCTTAGCAGGGGCCTTTCTGCCCACTGAGCTAGAAATAATTTTCTTGATGTTGGCCAGCCTAGCAGAGCAGCCTACATCAGAGTGCGACTCCCCACTAATGACAGTGTCACATGGGGTACGGATAATGCGGGGTGGGGTAGGAGATGAGACGGGCGGCACGGACCCAGACGCCTGGGACACTGACTGCCGCGTTATGGCCTGTTGCTTACATGGTATGCAAATCAGCACATTCCCCCCCCCCGTAAGGGGAACCCCACATCCCACACATAGCCGGGATTGTCCCGAAGGGAGCCCGAACCCGGTATCCTGTGGAGCCTCCATATGGTGATTTTAAGGTAGTCGCAATGACCAGAGGGAATTACGCTGATAAGCTACCCGGGATGCCCCTTTAGGTCCCTAGTGGGAGGTTTTAAACAGTATCCAATTTATTCCCCAGGGACCCCAGGACCGGGTGAACCCCCCTTATTTTACACTTGAAAAAGGGAGTTCTCCTGAAAGACACAATAGAAGTACCCATAAGGTGCCATCAGCACAGCAAACATACTTCATGTCAGACATAATATCTAAATAATATATATATATATATATATATATATATATATATATATATATATATAAATATATATATACACACACACATAAATGAGGCCTGGGAAGCTGCCCCAAAGCGCTAGCAGGCCTTGATGGGGGTGAGTGCCGCAGCGCAAGAAGAATAATAAAAGGAAGGGCACAAAGGGCACTCACAAACAGGATGGCGACCGTGAGCAGCACAAACCAGAAGGGAGGGAGAAGCAGGGCGGCCAGCGTGGATTGCGCACTGCGCCTGGCCCCGCCCCCTCCCTAGAACGAGAAGATGCGGCTCCCAGCCAGTGGCTGGGCTCCGCAATGGCGCCAAGGAGCAAGGGAGGGCGGCGGGCGGAGAGCGCGCCGAGCACCCGGCCACGCCCCCCCCTCCGAGTACCTGAGGGGAAGAAGTTCCCCCACCATCAATGGCCGTTGCAGACGGCCCGCGCATGCCTGACAGTACAAGGCACACAAGTAAAAGCATTACACCACACACACAAAAATACAATTCGGTGAAGTACTCACCTGTAGAATTGGTATTATACGCAGATGTAGTAATAACATGTGGGCAATCCTCCGCCGCCGTGCACTGCAGACATGTAGAAAACAAGCTCCTCCCAGCCCTACATATACCGAAGGACCTCCGACAAATCCCCAGCATTGAAAAGCAGTGAGAATGAGAAGCCAGGAGAAACCAACCACCCAAAACTGGCAATAACAACGATGGTAACAATCACCAAACAGGGGATCCAGAACAAAGTGAAACCAGGGTGGGGTGGAGCAGGACGTGCTGTATGCGTATAATACCAATTCTACAGGTGAGTACTTCACAGAATTGCATTATTCTAAGCATACAGCACGTAATAACATGTGGGAGCAGTAATAACATGTGGGACATCCAATAGCAGTGTCCGTAAAGTAGGGTGGGATCCCCAACAGAAAAGGCAACAGCAAGCAGTTTAAACTACTGCCGCCTGCAAAACCTTGCGGCCAAACACAGCATCAGCTGAGGCCCTAACATCAACCTTGTAAAACTTTGTAAAGGTATGAACAGAAGACCAAGTAGCGGGCTTGCAAACTTGTTCCACAGAGGCCTGGTGCTGAAAAGCCCAAGAAGCCCCAACAGCTCGAGTAGAATGAGCAGTAAGACGAAAGGGGGGAGACTTCCCCTTAGTAGTATAGGCTTGAACCACAGCCTGATAAATCCATTTACTGATAGTAGACTTGGCGGGAGTCAAACCCTTCCTAGGCCCGTGAGGCACAACGAAGAGAGCATCCGTCTTCCTGAAAGCCTTAGTGATAACCAGGTAGTTGGTGACTTGGTCACGGGGCCACTGGACTCAACTTAATACTGACACACACCTGCTTGCGATGGCGGTTTGGCGGGAATACGGTGGAGGCCAGTGATTGGTAGGATTACATTTTAAAAAGCAAGGTGGACATTTGCAAAACTGACCTTCACCCTTGGAAGCCGCATGGATAGCGGCGGGCGCGGGTGTCCCGGTTGCGATCCCCCTTTTTGATGAGTGTTTCTGACATGCTGTTATTCTGATGTGCTAAACCCTGGGCACTGGTAGTATTTGATTGTTATTGTGCTGGCACTTGTATATTGCGGTTTTTGGGTTTCTGTATCTCGTTATATCAGTTCTTATATCGAATAGTTATTATGGGGTGGGATTTATAGTTAGTAGGTATCAATATTGCAGAGTTTGGTGATCGTTCAACATGTTTACAGCAGTACACATTTTTTAGCACTAAGCACTTTTTGAGCAAAAACATTTTTATTTTTTATTTATTTTTTTTTTGTACATTCATTGGTATAATATTCATTGTTTAAGGGGTGTTTTGGGGGATTATTTATGTGGGGTATTCACAATATAGTTGTTTCTTATTGGTGATAATATGTGATAAGGGCGAGAGCCCAGCACCCCCCACGGCCGTACAGACACTCCTCCCGATCCCACTGTATTCCTGTATTCCTCATACCAGCTCCATTGCTGCCTTGTACTCAGGTGAGGACTTAAAAACAGCCCAGAGAGACCAGACCTTCCTGTAGGCCTCAGCCCTACGTTGTCTCAAATGTAAAATCTCCTCCATTTCCTCTACATGATTTAGTTGTTGCAGCCATTCTTTGACCGTTGGGGCTGACGGTGATCTCCATCTCCGAGGTATCACCCTCCGAGCCGCGTTGGTGAGATGGATCCCCAGCGGACCCAGATCTCGCACGCCCGACTCTTTCCTCTGCCAGTTCAGCAAATAGAAGGCAGGGTCCCACTCAGGGGAGAGGCCCACAACCCTCTCAATCATACCATGAATCTCCTTCCAGAAAGGGACGATACTAGGGCACGACCACCATATATGCAGTACATCTGCACCCTTCTGATTACATCTCCAGCAGGTGTCCGAGACAGCCGGGAACATTTTATGTAGCATCTTCGGGGTCCTGTACCACCTAGTGATTAGCTTGTAATTAGTCTCTTGCGTAGAGGAGTTTGCCAAGCCCCTGTATGCCCTCTGATATATACATTTCCAGTCTTCTTCCGTCAAGTCTAGATTCAAGTCCCTCTCCCATTTTCCTTCCCAAGGTCTCCTCGGGGTAGGACTCCCCTCCAGCAGCAGACCATATGTACGTGACAGGAGGTGGTTCCTAGGACCCTCTCCCAGACATGCCCTTTCAAACACTGTGGGTTCCCTATCCACTTTCCCTTTCAAGCTCTCAGACTGAGCAAAGTGCCTCACCTGCAGATATTCCAAATGAGAGAGTTCCCCTCCAAGAGCGTCCTGTAGATCCTGCTTCTGCCTAAATACCCCTCCTGAGAATAAGTGAGCAGCCCTTAGTGGGCGCAGATTCTTACATTTCCTCAAAAAGGATGTCTCCCGTCCAGGAGGGAAATCCGGGTGATCATGAATCGACAACAGAGGCCCCGGGACTGACGAGACCCCCTCGTAGCTTCTACAGATCTGCCGAAACATCTCCAATGTGGTGCCAATGAAAGGGTGGGATCTAACCCTCTCCGGAACGGCGCTCCTGTTGAAAGTCCATAGCTGCCTCAAAGTACCCTCACATGCTTCATCTTCTATGGAAACCCATTCTTTTTGGGAGCCATTCAGGTGCCAATCAATAATTCTTGCCAATTGCGAGGCCTTCACATATGTGTCGATGCAGGGCAGACCCAATCCCCCTTTAGACCTCTGCAGAACAAGGGTGGACCTTTTTGCCCTGGGGGGCTTACCTGCCCATAGAAACCTCGTGAAAGTTTTTCCGATATCTAAAGCAAAAGAGCTAGGGAATTTTATTGGAATGCATTGAATCAGATATAGCAACCTCGGAAGCACATTCATTTTCAAAACCGCTAGCTTCCCGAACCACGGCAGTTGAATCCCCAGATAGGTGATACTACGTGTCTCCCATCTAAACTGAAAGGATTTCTCTAGATTCTCTTTCTCCTGTGCAGGGAGTGAGACATTCAATGCTACTGATTTAGAGTAGTTTATTTGGACATTCTCCCAAAAATATCGAGCTCCCTCAACAAGCACGGTATAGAAACCCAAGGAGAGGAGAGAAAAAACAACATATCGTCCGCGTAAGCGGCCACTTTCTGTTCCTTATCCCCTATCTGCACTCCTCTAACATCAGGATTCAGCTTCACCATCCTAAGGAACGGCTCCAACGTGAGAGCAAAAATCAGTGGGGACATAGGGCAGCCCTGCCTGGTACCATTGCGAATCAGAAATCCGTCCGAAGTCACATTGTTAACTCTAACCCTTGCCGAGCCACCACCCCCAGGCCGATATGCTCTAAAACCACTGTAATCCACTCCCAATCAACCCTATCAAATGCCTTTTCGGCGTCAGTGGATAGCATCATAATCTTCAGCCTGCGGGAGGTGGCCCACCAGTGTACATTCATGGCCTTCACTGTATTATCGCGTGCTTCCCTTCCTCCAATAAAGCCCACCTGGTGTTGTTGGACCAGCTCTGGCAAGAAACCTGCCAGCCTCTTAACTAACACCTTCGCATATAGTTTGATATCCACATTTAATAACGATATAGGTCTGTAATTCTGGCACTGGGTGTCATCTTTCCCTTCCTTCGGGATGACCACTATACGAGCCTCCAGAGAGTCCGGGGGGAGGGCCCCTGTCTCCCCCGCACTCCCAAAAGCCCGCACCATATGCGGAAGTAAATGGGGGGCAAACGCCCTATAGTACTGACTGGGGAATCCATCAGGTCCCGGGGCCCTTCCAGGTCTAGTCTCCTTGATTGCCACCATACATTCCTCCATAGAAATCGGGCTCTCCAGATGTTCAATTGCCTCCTTAGGAAGTCGGGGCATCTTAGCTCTCTTACAGTACTCCTCCATCTGGGATTTGCGTCCCCCTTCTGAGGGGTTGCCCGGAAGATTATACAATGTGGAATAATACCTCCTAAAAACTGTTCGGCGATATCTGACTCCTTCTGGTACAAGGTCCCCGTTGAGTCTCTGATTCCTTGCACTCGGGCCTTAGGGGCCTTCGGGTTAAGACCGCCCGCTAGAAGCCTACCAGGCTTGTTACCTTGTTCATAGTAAAGACCATTGCAGAACGTGAACGCCCTCTTGGCAGCCCCCCACAGGGCAGCTCTAAGCTCCTTCCTTTTCTCCAAAAGCTCCTGTAGGTGTTTTTCCAGAAGCGTTTTCTTGTGTTGAGATTCCAGGACCGAGACCCTGTGGATAAGCTCCTCTACTTTAGCCAGCCTTTCTTTCTTCATACGCGCACCCTCCTGTATGAGAAATCCCCGTACCGTGCACTTGTGCGCCTCCCAAATTGTGAGAGGATTCAGGTCATCAGCTACATTTTCACGAAAATACTGAATAATCTGCTGTTTAACCCTTTCTGCCCCAACTACATCTTTTAAAATACTAGTGTTCATTCTCCAATTCCACTCCTTGTGGACCCGTCCTGGCAGCAAGAGCATCATAATTACCGGGGCGTGGTCTGCAAACATAATCGTCCCTATCTCCACTCCCGCTGTCCAGCCAAGATCTCTCTGGGATAAAAACAGATTGTCTATCCTCGACTACTTTGAGTGAATGGGGGAAAAGTAAGTGTAATCCCTTCCATCTGGGTGTGCAAATTCCCACATATCAATTACCTGTACATTCTGAAGAGCTGTTCTGATTCGCTTCAGATACCTGTATGCAATGGAGGAGCTAGCATTAGAGGTGTCTACCAAGGGATTCAATGCGCAGTTCAGATCTCCCCCTATAACCAAGGAACCCTCCTGAAAGGCTTGCAGTTCCCCAATAACCGAGGCCATAAATTGATGTTGTAGCCTATTGGGGGCATAAATGTTTGCCAGTGTGAGGATCCTTCCAGACGGGAGCCTGCCTTTGAGGAAAATATACCGACCCTCTTTGTCAATGACCTCTGAGGTCACAGAAAACGCCAGGGCTCTGTCTACCAGTATAGAAACCCCCTTGGTCTTAGAAGATGGAGATGGCGCTGTCCAATGAAAGGGAAACGTCCTATTTCCCAGGTAGGGAACTTTACCCCTCTGAAAATGTGCTTCCTGAATCAAGGCGATATGTACCTTATATTTCTTCAACTCTCTCATAAGAGAATGTCGTTTAGCTGGTGAATTAAGAACTTTCACGTTTATGGTCATTATATTCACCTCCATATCTCCCACTGAAGCCATCGC
This sequence comes from Gastrophryne carolinensis, assembly GCA_027917425.1. Classification (NCBI taxonomy): domain Eukaryota; kingdom Metazoa; phylum Chordata; class Amphibia; order Anura; family Microhylidae; genus Gastrophryne; species Gastrophryne carolinensis. The sequence goes on from CM051243.1 coordinate 116,568,421, forward strand.
TACCAAGAAGGGGACACTCAGACCCACCCCGGGCCCCCCAGCCACACCCCCCGCACCCCCCGGCGCCAGGAAGAGAAGTACTCACAGATATCCCACCAGAGACAGATAGAAACAGGAGAAAAAGACAAGGATAGAAAGGAGGGAACAGAAAGAAGGGTCCTGACCGAACTAGAAACCAGAAACAAAACCCCAGAGAGCACCCCTATGGGGTATAGGAGAAAGCACGGATGGGAAATTAAGAGAGAGTAGCGCCGGGTACAAGACCTCCAGCGGCCGCCCAACCCCACCTGAAGCTACACCAGGGGGCAAATCCCCTGGATTCTTCAGGAAATAAGAGACCCACGCGGAGTCCCTAAATAACCCACTTACCGTGAAAAATCACAAAAAAAAACTTGGGGACCATGGAAGGCCAGACAGACAGGAGTACTAAGTTGTCAAAATTATAATATCAAGAGAACCAAACAAATCAAATGTACTTATATACAGTACCCCGGTGTAGCACCCATTTAACACATAATGAACGCCCCCCTTGTCCCATACCATCCAGTTGCAGGGCAAAATCTGTATTGCATCCCCGGTTTCCCACCCTGGTCCCACAATTTGCTCTCAGATTGTGGCTACTTTCACCTCATTGGAGAATCTCTAACCAGTCCCTTGCAAAATTACCAAGGGGGAAGGGAGAGGGCCTCTCCATCCACTAACCCCCAAGACAAGGCCCCCAAGTTCCCCACATATTAACATTTCACAAGGTAAGCTACGCTTGGGCCTCCCATGCACCTTTACAGCGCCCACTCGAGGGCATCAATCTCATGTAACTTAGGACCTTCCATGTCAGCCCCCCCTCCCCACCGACCCCAGTCCCCCCCGGAGAGGGCCCCGCTAACCGCCAGGGCCCCACCCAGAGGGGAGGGAGGACAGCCAGCCCCATCCCATTGCAAACCAGAACCCGAGAGGCCAAAGTGAGACAACACAAAATAGAGTAACTTAGCCATCATGCTTCCCGCGATCCTAGACCCCGCAGTCAGCTCATCTGCTACCTATATTACATGAGAAGCATTGGCCAGTTCAGCACGGGGGGGGGGAGGAAGCAAGGGCCGCCACCACACGCTCCCTAGGCCTTAACGCAGAGAGCTGCTACAGTTCCAGGATCCTTAACCGCACTGCAGGGGATCTCGTTCATGTCTTCGCAGTTTTTACCCATAGGGAGAGGGAGAAGCCTTTCCATCCGTTAATCCCTCAGGCACTAGGCCCAAGGAGTCATTCATAGACAGTTCACCATTTAACCTAGAATTTTAACCCCATATTCGCCTTTAAGCAGCCCATGCAGTCCCGGACTTCCCCGTCCCATCCCCCCCGCCGCACCCCGTCCCCCCGTCCCCTCCGGGACGGGCCCCACCATCCGGCAGGGCCCTCCCCGAGGGGAAGGGAGGACAGCAGGCCCAAAATCCCCTGCCACCTCGGACCAAAGAAGCCAAATTGAGACGGTGACACCTCTTAAGCTTACTCATTATGACACACAGTAAGTTACATGTAAGGTCTCCAGTTGGTCTATCCCCACCCCCCAACCCCCCGGCAAAGGGCCCCGCGGGAATCGCGGAGCCTCCCCCACCGGAGGAGGGGGGGGAGGGGAAGACATGCCCCCTCCAGACCATGCACCCCAAATCCCATAAGCGAACATGATAAAACAAGGTAAGCTAACCGAGAACCCTGCCGCAGGGTTTAAACCACCAAGAAGTAACTGTGACATACACATAATGTGAAAAGCAGTAAATATTGCAACACAAGGGAGAGGGAGGTAAGGGCCACTGCAGAATATAACTTGAGCAAACAACATGCTGAGCCTTAATCCAGAGAGCTGCTATAGCAAGGTCACGGCAGCCTGCAAAAAGCTGAGACCTCCAAAGTCAGGGGGAAATAAGAAGGGAGAATACAAAAATATACCGTTACCGTCCCGCCACGTCCCAGCACATCTGACCAAAAAAAAGCAGCGAAGATTCAGCCCATCAGCTCCGTGGGAAACTAGAACTCCTCTCTTCTTGGGGCCTCGCTTGGGGATCGCCGCCCGGGGGGCTCCGCTGATGCATCCAGCCGCGGGACCCCGTCAGACAGATCAGGGATCCGAAAATCGCTGAACCAGTCGGGAACTCCCACCGCTGGGATCCTCAGAAATTCAAAGAACGCTGGGAGATCTTCCGGAGTGCGCAACACCCCAGTCTTCCCGTTCCTGGCGACCACCAGCGCAAATGGGAATCTCCACCTGTAAGGGCGTTGTTAAATAAAATGGAATCTCTTCCTCTCGCTCTCGCCATGATGTCCTCCTTCAAGGGGAAACTCTGTAGACAACATACTATATCTCTGGGGGCCATATCATTCATATTTCTGGGGCGCAGCGCGCGATGAGCCCTCACAAATTCTATTGGCGTGTCCGGGGGTCTGTCCAGTAGTGAGTTAAATATGGAGGTCAAAGCTCCGGGGATCTGATCCTGCGCAACTGCCTCCGGCACCCCACGTACTCTGACATTGCATCTCCTGGCCCTATTGTCGAGGTCTTCAAGATGCCGGTGTACATTCATAAGGTGGCCATTGTGCCAAGCCACCACGTCGCTCACCTCCCACAGCCTGCATCCCGAGCTCGCTGCTTTGCGCTCCACCTTTTCAATTCTGCGGCCTAGCTCTCTCCACGTCCGCCTTGAGTTCAGCCACCGCTTCTGTAATGGAGGATTTGATTTCTCCAGCAAACCTCGCTAGTTCAATCCTCGTAGGTAGTTGACTGAGCTGCGCCGTCAGGTCTTGTGGCTCATTGCTCAGCGAGCCCTCCGTGCTCCTCTCCGGTGAGCTTTCTTGCAACGTAGGCGACGCCATCTTGGAGGCCCGGCCTGGGACATCCTCCGCGCGCTGGGAACGGAACATCTCCGGGAGGCTTCTGCCGCTCAAAGTAGGGTCTCGGGGTGCCCTGGGTGTTCTAGAAGTCACCCCTGATCTACTACTTTTGCCCATGTTGCGTTAGGGGGGACTGCAGCCGTCGCACTCGGGTCGTTACACCAGGAGCTCTGGTATCAGGCAGCCATCTCCTTCGCTGGCCAAGCCACGCCCCCTTTAAGCACTTGTTGAGCATAAAAATGTTTTTTTTGTACATTCATTGGTATAATATTCATTGTTTAAGGGGTGTTTTTTGGTTCATTCATGTGGGGTATTCACAATAGAGTTGTTTATCATTGGTGATAATATGTGATAAGGTTTTGTATAATAGGGGGATATGGTTCAGGTCCTCTTTAAGTGCCGGCACAAATACTTAAGTATGTATATGTAGAGAGATTTCCTCTCCCTGCACAATACAGACTTGTATTTTAATAGAATTTGATTAGTTTACAGCATTGGAACAGAGACACACACTATGTATATATCCCATTAGTGGAGTTTTGAGATATTTTGATGATATGATAGGGGATTAGCATCACTATTTTTAAATGTCTTGTGCTTTGTGTATTTGTATGTAAGTGTTTTTATGAAATTTCATGTGTAAATAAAAGTGATATATTTTTGAGGATATAGGTTTGCGAATATTTTTTGGTGCTCCCTAAGGGAGGAAGGTGTGGTTTTTTTTCCATGTCCACTCCCAAACTGGTGATTGCATTTACTGAGGTATGAGCACATGTTAAATGGAATAAGTAGTGCACCCCATAGCAATTGTTGTGATAACCAGGTAATACTTGACACCCCTAATCACATCCAAGGAATGCAAAACCCTTTCCTTAGGGTTACTAGGATTAGGGCACAAGGAAGGAAGTACAATATCTTGATTCAAATGGAATGCAGACACAACCTTAGGCAGAAAGTCTGGCTTAAAGCGAAACACCACCTTATCCTGGTGTCTCTCATAGTAGTGAGGCTGAATAGATAGATCCGCTAACTCAGATACACGTCTAACAGAAGTGATAGCAACCAGGAATACGACCTTGAGCGTGAGAACAGCGAGAGCAGCCTCCTGAATAGGCTCAAAAGGAGCACCCTGCAGGGCCGATAACACCAAGTTTAAATCCCAAACAGGAACCATAGGTTTCCGAGGAGGCCGCACATGAGTGACCCCCTGAAAGAAGGTCTTGATAAGAGGGTGCTGGGCAAAGGTTTTCTGAAAGAAGATAGACAGGGCCGAAACCTGACCCTTCAGGGTACTAAGCTTAAGACCTAAGTCTAGACCATGTTGTAAGAACTCCAGCACCCTGGAAACTAAGAATTCCCGGCAGGGAAGAGACCTGTGTTCACACCAGTCAATGTAAGAACGCCAAACTCTATAGTAGATAGCAGAAGTCGTCTTTTTCCTGGCTTGCACCATAGTAGCCACTACAGATGCAGACAAATCCTTTTCCCTCAGGATGGAGGTTTCAATAGCCAAGCCGTCAAAGCCAGAGTTAGTAAATTGGGATGGCGTGGAGACCCTTGAGTTAGAAGGTCTGGCAACCTTGGCAGATCGTACTGATCTACTGCCATTTGAACCACGTCTGCGAACCACACTCTTCTTGGCCACCTTGGGGCCACCAGAATCGCGGGTACCCCTTCCAGAGCAATCTTGCGCAGAACTCTGCCCAGAAGGGGAATTGGTGGAAACACATACAGGAGCTGAAACTCCCTCCAAGACATTGACAGGGCATCCGTGGCCAGAGCCAGAGGATCCTGAGACAGAGATACAAAGCTCGGGAGCTTGTGATTGTGATGGGACGCAAACAGATCCACGTCTGGCACTCCCCAACGGAGGAACAGGGCCTGAAACACCCTGTTGCAGAGGGACCATTCCCCATCTGCCAGCAGGTTCTCCGCGTCCAGAATGTAGACAGCCGAGATGCATGGGACATTGGCTTCTGCCCATGTTAGAATCAGAGACACTTCCTGGAGAGCTCCCTTGCTTCCGGGTCCCTCCCTGATGATTGATGTAGGCAACTGCCATTCTGTTGTCTGAGCGTACCTGAACCGCCAGACCCTTCAGGTGCTGGGTCAATTGTTCCAGCACCAATCTGACCGCCCTGAGTTCCAGGACATTGATGGGTAGATGGCCCTCCTGAGGGCCCCACCTCCCCTGGAAGCGCAGGGACTTCCAGAATCCCCTCCAGCCCGACAGACTGGCATCCGTTGTGACCGTCTCCCAGGAGGGAGCCAGGAAAGATCTGCCCCTTGTCAAGTTCCTGTGGTCCAGCCACCATGCAAGGGATTGCCTGACCGAGGGGGGGAGCACCCAGATCTCGTCCAAGGACGCTGGGTCCTTGTTCCAGACTGACAGAAGGTGAAGCTGCAGAGTTCTCAAATGGAACTGGGCAAAGGGCACGGCCTCGAAGCTTGCCACCATCGAGCCCACCAACTGCATTCCCTGTCGGATGGAGGGATGAGGGCTCGAAAGCAGGGACCTCGCCTGCGTTGTCAGAGCTTCCACCTACTGCTGAGGAAGGAATATCCTTGACTGAACTGTATCCAGAATCATCCCCAGGAACGGGGTCACTGAGGAGGGGGACAGAGAGGAATTTGGGTAATTGATCACCCAGCCGAATGACTCCAGGGTGGACACTACCAACCGAGTGTCCAGCTCTGCTTGCCGCAGAGACCGAGAGGTGATGAGTATATCATCCAGGTAGGGCAAAACTCGTATGCCCCTTAATCTTAACAGTGACATCACCCCTGCCAGCACCTTGGTGAACACCCTGGGAGCCGACGTAAGGCCGAATGGCAGGGCCACGAACTGGTAATGCTGATCCAGCAGTGCAAATCTGAGAAACCTTTGATGTCCTGGAAACACCGGGACGTGCAGGTAAGCGTCCTTGATATCCACAGATGTCATGAAATCCCCTGGGCGCAATGAGGCAATGGCCTAGCGCAGAGTTTCCATGCGAAAATGTTTGTTTCTGACAAATCTGTTTAGATTTTTAAATCCAGAATGGGTCTGACTGACCCGTCCTTCTTGGGCACTGTGAAAAGGTTGGAATAGAACCCCATGCCCCTGTCTCTTAAGGGGACCTTGCAAATGACCCCTATGTCTAGAAGGTCCTGCACAGCCAGCATCAAGACCCGAGCTGAGGCAGGGTCCTGTGGGATACAGGACCCGACGAACCTGGTAGGGGGCAGTACAGCAAACTATCTTGTAACCGGAGGACACTACCTCCTGAATCCACCGGTCTGAGACGTGGCGTCTCAAGGCATGCTCGAAGTGCTGTAGACGTCCCCCCACCCTGACGGGCGAGGGCGCCGCTTCATGCCTGGGGAGTCTTGGGAGGGGCTTTGGGCTTGGGCCCCCAGGAGGAACTGGGACTGCGTCCTCTGTTCTTGTTCCAGGGTTCTGCGCGAGACCCAGCGAAGGACACTCCTCTACCTTGCTTAGCCCCACGGTAGGGGGTCGAGTGGGAGCTTGGGCCATGAAAGGGCCGAATCTGACGCTTGCGCTGAGGCAACTTGCCACCCTTGGCAAAAATATCTAACCTTTCTCCAAACAGGCGCAGCCCCTTAAATGGAAGCCCCGTCAAAGCCTTCTTAGCGGCGTTATCAGCGGCCCACTGGTGCAACCAGACCGCTCGGCGTATGGCTACCACCAGAGCAGAAGATCTAGAGCTCAGTTTAATAGCATCGTCCGATGCGGATAGGATATAGTTCACAAAAGTCTCACAGGTGGCCAGAGCATTGGCAGTATCAGAGGGCAAGTCATCCGCCCCTTCAAGAGCAGTCTTAACCACCGTCCTGAGCGCCACCGCCGTAATGGCTAAGGCACAAACTGGGCGGAGCGACGCTCCCCCAAATGCAAAGGCATGGCATGCCAGTTGGTCAACTCGCCGATCTTCCAAATCCCGCAGCGTAGTAGTGTCGGGGGAGTGCATAATAGAGGTGTTGGACAGACTTGGGGCATCGACCTCGGGTGGCGATGTCCAACACTCGACCAGGTCGGCAGGAAAGGGATATTTCTTATCCAAAGCTTTAGGAACTCCATGGAGTTTGCTGGGATGTTCCCATTCTTTCAGCACAAGGCTATTGAAATTAGTTTGTTCGGGAAACTCCAAACGCGCCCTGGCGGTGTGAAACAGATCACCCCAGCCTCGGAAGAGGTGGGAATACCTGCTAGTGCCTGCTGAGCACATGGGACGCAGAGCCGTGCATTGTCACCGCTGCTAGGCAATACCCCACAAGCTACACACAGACGGGCTTGTCCCAAAGGAACCCCGTTCACAATATCCTGAGATGCCTCCATATGCTGATTATTATATACAATATGCCAGTAGGGATTGACGCTATAAAGCAACCCTGGATGCCCCAATGACCCGATGGGAAGTGGGAGTGATTTTTTAATGGTCTGGACCGGGCGCTACATCGGGTCGGGAGAAGCCACCGAGGTTCACGGTCTGAAAGACACAAGGGGAACAGGGATGCCAGAGCCAAGCGAGGAGAAGCAAAAGCTAAAGAAAGGTCGCCCATGAGGGCACTTACAGAACAGTGAGGGGAGGACCGTCTTCACCATGCGCACCTGAGAAGGAAATGGCGCCAAGCGAACCTCGAAGGGCGGGCCAGAGCGGGAGATGACGCGGAACACGCCAAACCAAACCACGCCCCCCCCCCCCCCCCCCCCCGGAGAGCGAACGCCGCTCGAAGGCGCGCAGCCAATCAGAAAGGACAGTAGCTATGTAACTGACAACCGCTCTAGAAAATCACCTCAGAGAGAAAACTGACAGGGTGAATACGGGGATAAAAACGTAGCGCCCAATAACAGAGCCGCCGTCCGCACCAAGTAAAAACACAATAAGGCGCTGCGGCTAACTTAAACATAAGTGTGAAGCGCAGCTCTGACACTCGGTAACCGATAAAGGCTATAAGTCTCTGGTGTAATTAAGGCAAGGTAGGCAAACGTACACGCAACCCCCCCCCTTTTTCCCCCCACTAAAGGGGGGATCTAGGGAGGAAGGTGACCCAAAATCGGGGTTCACCGTTACACGGGGCGTGGGGGCACTGATGCTGGAGGGGCATCCACTGAAGGCTCACCATTTGCCTTAACCGCCTACCCTATGGTGGGGAATTGCGGTGGAGTCTAGCTCCGTAAGCACACTAGGTGCTGCCTACCTTCACCCGACCAACGCAGCCCAGGCTGGGAGGCATATTCTTTTACAAAGAGGACGGGTGGAAATAGTCCCGCAGGGCCTCGGGCTGTAAAGCCCCGCTCGCCTGCGAGACCGTGATACTTCATGTCTTTGCAGTTCCAGCACTGCAGAGAAATCTGGGGATTTGTGGGAGGTCCTTCGGTATATGTAGGGCCGGGAGGAGCTTGTTTTCTACATGTCTGCAGTGCACAGCGCCAGAGGCGGAGGATTACCCACATGTTATTACTACATCTGGAGCAGGACGTGCTGTATGCTTAGAATAAATATAAAGCTCAGTTATGGGAAAAGAGGGGGGGGAAATCCGCACCACCAAGTGGAAGGGACGGGTTAGGGACGGGGCATCCCAAACCGGGATCACCAACCCGAAAACCGCCTACCCCTTGGTATGGGGTCTCACGGGGAGCCTGGCTCCCTGGGTACACCACGAAGGTGTTTCCTACCATTGCCAGGACCCACAGCCAGGGCTGGGAGGCATAATAATGGCTTAAAATAACAAGGTCCGGGCAGCAATAGAAACAATTGGCCGGGGGCAACCCGGCTACCTGCAAGGAGGAGATACAGCCATCTTCTGACTTGCTCGCCGTCTGCAGAGACGAAGACTGGGTAATGTGTGGGAGGTCCCAGGTATTTATGGACCGCGAGGGGCTTCTTTTTTCCCGTCATCTCTGCAGAAGTGCGCCCTCTACTGGCCATAACCCACATGTCATGAATATTGGAAGCGGGGTGTGTGACATACTTGGAATATAATTAGGCATCCAGTGGTGTAACTTCAATCCTTTTGGGCCCCAGAGCAAACTCTGGGCTGGGGCTATGTGTCCCAGTGTGGGAAGAATTTGCTTCTCGGAGGGAAGGGGGGGGGGGGATGGTGTGTAAGAAAGGTTAGTTTCTCAGGTGCGGGGGGTGCAGCCTGTCTTGGACTCTTGTGACAGTGGGTGTCCCAGTGTGAGGAGGGGGTAGTGCGGGGGGGGGGGGGGGCAGGAAATTCAGGTGAACTATATACCCCCCAAGTGACCATTTGCTACCAGGCATTACACCACTGGTTGACAGTTACCCTCCCAGTTCACCATAAACTCAAACGGTGCATGTGAAGGTCTCCAGTGGCACCAATCTGCGTGCGTGGCAGAACTGTATGCCTTTTGCCAAAGGCATGCAGGGTGAAGTGGGGCATGCTGGGGCATAATGGGGGCTTTCAAGCCAAGGGGCATCCCAAATCAGGGAGTCACCTAGGGTGGGACTGAAAAGGCGGGGGGGGGGCTGCTAAAGAGAGTTTTGGCCCTCTTGAATTGATAGAACCCAACAAGGACTAATTATCGCCAGGTATATGTTAGTATCTGCTGATACTAACACTAATGCCGCTTTTTTTCTAAGCTAAACAGATTTACAATTTGGCTATTGAAATACAACACTATATTTTACCTCTAAAAATGTGGCATCACTGGTATGTAGGAGCTGCTCGATTTCTGTATGAAATTTGTTTAGGGCCTCCAGATGTTGCTGCAGATTATGGATATGTTTTTCTGCCTCTGCCATTGCCGATTTCTCCTCACACCTTACATATTCAATGACCAGCACCCGACTGCTTTCCAGCATTTTCTGCACCTTGTCAAATTCAGTCATAACTCCGTCCACCACACTGTCATGGAAGGCCTACAAACAGGGTGATCTATTCTAAGTGCCATAAAAACTGCAGCTACTTTCAAATCAATAAGCAAGCAAAATAGTACCCTTTGAATTCATACCTTAATCGTATAGGTTTTATGATTCCATTCCTCAATCTCCTCTTTTATTTGGGCCTTTTGGTGGCCAGTGGCTAGCAAATCATTCAAAAATTCAATCTGATGAAAAAAAAAAGGCACCAAATATATCTATTTAATTATCCATACACCTAAAGTGGCACAAAACCCACTTTGTCCCTCCTAGTCCGATGTATGTCTGGCTCAGTGGTGGCTCGCTTAAGAAAAAAATACCGGTGTTAAAGGGCAAAGGGAGTAGAATAATTATAAGTATGTTATACTTTATATATGCCTGAATTCTTATGTAACACTCAAATAGTATGTGAGCCTGAGATTCTGCCATTTGTCCATAGTAAACAGATCATGCCCCATGAATACAATAGACTATATTCACACTTCTCTATAGTAACTCTATAGTGGAGGTGTCTCCGAGCTGTTTGATTAGGAATCCTTGAATTCCTAATTAGGTTGGAGGCAGACTCAGACATTCAAATACACAGACACAGGCATTGGATGGTATTTATGAGGAGTGGTGTAAATCCTGAAATATGACAGTTATGACTATATTAATGAGAGAGTCTTATTCGGGATTATAAGACCTTTAATTTGATACCAAACATGGCATAAGTGCATTGGCAAGAGACCGATAATCCACATAGTATAGGCAAAACAAGGGGGGAGGGGTTGGTTATTGAACCGTACCTCTTGAGAGTCTTTGATTGGGGTTTATTTCTGTTTTCAATAAGTAAGGTCAGAATCCAAAGTCAGCAAATTTAATGCACATATTTCACATATTTACAATAATCATAGTTCGTATGCATTTAGCACAACAAAGTGCCCTTCAGATTTACAAACAATCATACATTAATTTCCTAAGAGCTCCTCTTTGGGCTCTATTTATCTGTGACATGAGTTTGTAGCAAGTCAGTTTATCAGTTTGTAGTTTTCTCTTACTAGAAGGCTAGTATACTAGGCCATAGCACACAATAATGCAGCCACAGACTGAGCTACCAGTAATTAACCAGGTATTCACCATATATCTTTTAGACTGGCAAACAATCCTTAACACAATAGTCTAATCAGAAATAAAACTCCTCATCAACAGTTACTAGACAGCACCAGGACATCTCATAGCAAGCGCTGACACCTGCTCCTACAAATAAGGTATGCATATGTATTTAAACAGTATGATAAACCCTTTATACTAACTGTGACATTATCTAGCTTAAAAGGTATATACCGTATTTGCCGGCGTATAAGACAACCCCCCAACATTTCCACTCAAAATATAGAGTTTGTTATATACTCACCGTATAAGACTACTCCCTCTTCCGCACACCAAATAAAACGTAAAAGAACATCAGATTTTATTTCAACATGTTAATTCCCTTCCCCAGAGTCCCTGGGTGGCTTCTTACAGTCATGGGGGCGTCCCTCTGTACGGGGCATGGGGGCGTCCCTCTGTACGGGGCATGGGGGCATCCCTCTGTACGGGGCATGGGGGCATCCCTCTGTACAGGGCATGGGGGCATCCCTCTGTACAGGGCATGGGGGCATCCCTCTGTACAGGGCATGGGGGCATCCCTCTGTACAGGGCATGGGGGCATCCCTCTGTACAGGGCATGGGGGCATCCCTCTGTACAGGGCATGGGGGCATCCCTCTGTACAGGGCATGGGGGCATCCCTCTGTACAGGGCATGGGGGCATCCCTCTGTACAGGGCATGGGGGCATCCCTCTGTACAGGGCATGGGGGCATCCCTCTGTACAGGGCATGGGGGCATCCCTCTGTACAGGGCATGGGGGCATCCCTCTGTACAGGGCATGGGGGCATCCCTCTGTACAGGGCATGGGGGCATCCCTCTGTACAGGGCATGGGGGCATCCCTCTGTACAGCCAGCGGGGCATCCCTCTGTACAGCCAGCGGGGCATCCCTCTGTACAGCCAGCGGGGCATCCCTCTGTACAGCCAGCGGGGCATCCCTCTGTACAGCCAGCGGGGCATCCCTCTGTACAGCCAGCGGGGCATCCCTCTGTACAGCCAGCGGGGCATCCCTCTGTACAGCCAGCGGGGCATCCCTCTGTACAGCCAGCGGGGCATCCCTCTGTACAGCCAGCGGGGCATCCCTCTGTACAGCCAGCGGGGCATCCCTCTGTACAGCCAGCGGGGCATCCCTCTGTACAGCCAGCGGGGCATCCCTCTGTACAGCCAGCGGGGCATCCCTCTGTACAGCCAGCGGGGCATCCCTCTGTACAGCCAGCGGGGCATCCCTCTGTACAGCCAGCGGGGCATCCCTCTGTACAGCCAGCGGGGCATCCCTCTGTACAGCCAGCGGGGCATCCCTCTGTACAGCCAGCGGGGCATCCCTCTGTACAGCCAGCGGGGCATCCCTCTGTACAGCCAACGGGGCATCCCTCTGTACAGCCAGCGGGGCATCCCTCTGTACAGCCAGCGGGGCATCCCTCTGTACAGCCAGCGAGTGGCCCCACTCCCTCCTCCCCTCGCCCCCCCGCTCACACACCCACACACTTACCGATGGTCGGAGGGCCGGTCTGCCCGTCCCTGCTGTTCCTGTCGCCGCCACCGCCGCCGCACTCATACACACAAACACGCACACACATTCATGCCTACCGGCACTTCCTGGCTATTGCGCGCTGGTCGTCGGTGGGGGTGCCCCAGATGGCCGGCGTCCATTGTTTTCATTGGACGGCGGCCATCTGGGACACGCCCACCGACGACCAGCGCGCAACAGCCAGGAAGTGAAGTAAGCATGAATGTGTGTGTGTTAGTGTGTATGAGAGCGGCGGCGACAGGAACAGCAGGGACGGGCAGGCCAGCCAGCCGCAACGGCCACCCCTCACCCTCGAGCGTATAAGGTGCACCTGGCGTATAAGACGACCCCCCCACTGGGAAACATGTTTTACTGGGGGAAAAAGTCGCCTTATACGCCGGCAAATACAGTACATTTTCCTCTATTAACAGACTTTATACATATATGTGCACTGAGGAAGCATAATTGCGAAACGTCTGCACTTCAACTACACTTGCTACAAACAGGAGGAACAGACCCTTGTCTTGCTACAAACTGATAAACTGACTTGCTACAAACTGATGTCGCAGATTAATAGAGCCCAAAGAGGAGCTCTTAGGAAATTAATGTATGATTGTTTGTAAATCTGAAGGGCACTTTGTTGTACGAACTATGATTATTGGAAATATGTAAAATATGTACATTCAATTTGCTGACTTTGGATACTGGCCTTACTTATTGAAAACATAAATAAACCCCAATCAAAGACTCTCAAGAGGTATGGTTCAATAACCAACCCCCCCCCCCCCCCCCCCGAGAGTTGGGGGCCTAGACTACAAAATTGCTATCAGTATGACACTAGGTAAGGACTTGACCAAAAATACCATTTTGTGAGTACTCACCTGAAAAATGGATATTGTTGGTGTGCCACACACCCCGCTTCACTTCTTAAATATTCATCCATTATTAGGTTAATCCACCGCAGGTGACGTAGTGCAGAGAGGAAGTCTTGTAACGAGCCCCCTTCCGGCCTATATATACCTTGGACCTCCCTTCAATCACCAGTATATTTAAAAAGCAGAAAGACAAGGTACCAGTATTCCACCGGTAACCTCCAAAATCAATTTTGATATATAAATAAAAAAGGGCTTCACCATATAAATGCTTCGGTAATACCGAAAAGGGTGGGAGTGAAGCGGGGTGTGTGGCACACCAACAATATCCATTTTTCAGGTAAGTACTCACAAAATGGTATTATTCTTGGTGTGCCACACACCCCGCTTCACTTCTTAAATATTCATCCATTATTGGGACATCCAAAAGCAGTGTCCACAAGGGAAGGGCATCTCTAGGCCAGGTGAAGCATAACTTAAATGACTGCAGTCTGCAGAACTTTGCGGCCAAAAACAGCATCCGCTGAGGCCCGCACATCAACTTTGTAAAACTTAGAAAAAGTGTGAACAGAAGACCAAGTGGCGGCCTTACAAACCTGTTCAACAGAAGCTTGGTGCTGAAATGCCCAAGACGCCCCAACAGCGCGTGTGGAATGGGCAGTGATACGAAAAGGGGGAACTCTTCCCTTAGCAGAATAGGCCGCAGTAACGGCCTGACGTATCCACTTGCTAATGGCAGATTTGGCTGGTGCCAAACCCTTCTTAGGCCCATGGGGCACAACAAAAAAGGAATCCGTCCTACGAAAAGGAGACGTGATAATCAAGTAGTACTTAACACAGCGTACTACATCCAAACAATGCAAAACCCTCTCTTTGTCATTCTTAGGATTAGGACACAAGGAGGGAAGAACAATATCTTGGTTCAAATGAAAAGCAGAAACAACCTTAGGAAGAAAGTCTGGCTTGAACCGAAAGACCACTTTATCCTGATGCCTCTCAAAGTAAGGCGCCTGGATAGTTAAGGCCGCCAACTCTGAGACACGCCGTACAGAAGTGATAGCTACCAAGAAGACAATCTTCTGAGTCAGGGTAGACAAAGCAATATCTTGCAAAGGCTCAAAAGGAGGAGCCTGAAGAGCAGAAAGAACCAAATTCAAATCCCAAACAGGGAGTAATGGTTTCCTGGGAGGCCGCACATGCGTAACCCCCTGGAAAAAAGTTTTAACTAAAGGTTTAAGCGCAACACGCTTCTGAAAAAAGATAGATAAGGCAGAGACCTGCCCTTTCAACGTACTTAGCTGGAGACCAGAGTCCAGCCCTGATTGTAAAAACTCCAGAATCCTGGAGACCGAAAAGACCCTACAAGGAAAAGATCTTATCTCACACCAAGCGATATAGGGTTTCCAAGTCCTATAGTAGGTGATGGAAGAAGACTTCTTCCGGGCACTGATCAAAGTCTTAATGACTGAATCAGAAAGACCCTCCTCCTTCAGGATGGAGGGTTCAGCAGCCAGGCCATCAAACCCAGCGCTGGTAAATTGGGGTAACACAATCGACCCTGAGTGCGCAGACCGGGCCGAAGAGGCAGAACGAACTGGTCCACTGCCAGCCGAACGATGTCTGCGAACCTTACTCGTCTTGGCCACCTTGGGGCCACGAGAACGGCGAACACCTTTTCTAGAGCCAAATTCTGAAGAACCCTGCCCAGCATGGGCATCGGAGGAAACAGGTATAGAAATCCCAGAACTCTCTAGATCAGGGACATGGCGTCCACTGCCAGAGCCAGAGGATCCTGGGAGAGCGACACAAAGTTCGGGAGCCTGTGATAGCGATGAGGGGCCAACAGGTCCACCTCCGGGGTCTCCCATTGGAGACACAGTAAGCGAACCACCTGAGGATGGAGAGCCTATTCTTCCAGACGGGGAGAGCCCTTGCTCAACCGGCCCGCTACCTGTTTCATCACCTCTGGAATGTAAACCGCCGAGAGACAGGGAACATGGAACACTGCCCATGTCCGGATCAGGGACACTTCTCTGAGAGTACTCAGACTGCGCGTCCTTCCCTGAAGACCGACGTAAGCAACTGCTGATCGATTGTCTGAACACATCTGGACCAGAAGGCCCAGAACGTACTGAGTCAGGAGAGCAAGCACCTGACGAATGGTTCTCAGATTCAGAATATTGATGGGTAAGTGGGGCCTCCACTGCCCCTGAAACCGCAGCTCCTTCCAGAATCTGCCCCATCCCGACAGACTGGCGTCCGTGGTGACAATTTTCCAAAGGGGGGTCAGGAAAGACCTGCCCTACACAAGATTGGTCGAGACCAAGCACCACAGGAGGGACTGCCGTACACGGGAGGACAACTGGAAGGACTGATCCAGCGACTGAGGTTGCTGGTCCTAACACGCTAACAGAATAGCTGAAGCGTTCTCGTGTGAATTTGGGCAAAAGAAAGACACACTCCGTCTTGATGAGAGTTCAGGCCGGGATGAACCGACCCATGAACGGACCGTGAAGGAGGGTGAGACTCGAATTCCAGGTCGTACCCGGGCGATACTACCTCCTGGATCCATCTGCCTGGAACCACTTGGTTCCAATGGTAGAAGTGTCGCAATAGTCCCCCCACCCGCACGGGTGAGGGCAGCCCCTCATTGCTGAGTGAGCTTATCAGCAGGTTTGGGCTTGGTACCCCAGGACTGAGTGGGCCGGCCACGGCCCCTCCCCCGAGTCCAACCTGTGCCACTGGTAGCGGGAAAGGACGCACCCCTGCCCGCTCTGAATCCTCGAAAGGAAGGCCTACCGGAACTTGCCCCCCTAAAGGGGCCACGAGGCCTCTTGCGTTGTGGCATCTTACCACCCTTTGCGACTGAATCAATCTTCTCCCCGAACAGACGCAACCCCAAAAAGGGGAGAGCTGTGAGCACCTTTTTGGAAGCCGTGTCCGCTGACCATTGACGCAGCCATACTGACCTGCGAATAGCCACCAGCATAGCTGCTGCCTTGCTACTCATAGTCAGCGCATCGTTCTGAGCAGCCAGGACATAAGCCACAAAAGATTCACACTGCTTAAGCGCAGTGAACTGTTTGCAAGCGGGATTAAGATCCTCATATAGCCCCTGAATTAAGGACTTAATTGCCAATAGAAGAAGGGCTGAAGCACATACCGGGCGCAACGCTGACCCGGAATAGATAAAACCATGTCGAGCGTATTGGTCAATCCGACGATCTTCCCCATCTTTAGGGACAGTGGTCTCAGCAGATTGTACCATAGCCGAGCTGGGGAGCCCTAGTACAGGGGTATCGACGTCAGGAGGGACAGACCAAAGCTTCACCAATTCTGGTGGAAAAGGATAACGCTTTTCCCAACTGGAAGGAATTCCAGATAACCGTGTGGGATGTTCCCATTCCTTAAGAACCACCCTCTCAAAGTGGTGTTGTCTGGGAAAAACCAAACGCGGCTGAGGCTCTTTAAACAACTGACCCTTTGGCGGGGCGGCCGCCTCAGGCGTATCTAAACTCGAAATTTTAAACATTTGAGCCAGAATGGAGGGGGTGTCAAAAACAACCCCCTCTGACCAATCGCCAATCTCATCAGCCACAAGCTGACCTGTCGGCTCATCCGACTCCGACGGGAATTCATCCTCGTCCGGGGATCCATCGGACCATTCCACAGGTTCACAAAACTGGTCCTGTGGAGCCAAAGGTACCGGAGTCAGGTGCCTTCGTTTTGCAGCGGCCTTCAACGCTGCTTTAACGGGCATTACTTTCCGGGGGCTGGGCTGTGCTGCCGCCTCGGAATGCGAATCCCTACTTTTGACAGTGTCATGCGGGGTCCGGAATAGGGAGGGAGAGGTAGGAGATGATGAAGGATGCGATGGCCCCGCAGCCGAAGCAACGGACTGGCGCGCAATAGTCTGTTTTGCACAAGGGATGCAAATAAAGACATCATCAGCTGGGAGTGGAACCCCATAACCTACGCACCCCCCGAACGGCTCAGCAGAACCGTTTCCGGAAATTACGGAAGCCTCCATATGGTGATTTATGGTATTCGCAATACTGGGACTTTTAAGGCATAAGCCAACCCGGGATGCCCCTTTATTAGTAATGTCCCGGAAGGGAGGATTTTTTTTTTTTTTTTAAAAGGTCCCCTTTAATAAACTATATATATATATATTTATATATAGTCTATGTATATATACATTAAAAAGCTATCTCAATAATTAGCCAGGCACATAGAGCCGGAGGGCCACCATAAGCAGGGATCCCAGGATCTGCAAGGAAAAGAAAAACCATCAGATCCTCACATGTGTATAAAAAAAACATATAAGCATGGCACCAAAGTGCCCTTAAATAAGAGCCAAATCACGCCCCCTTAATACAAAGTGACTCCCCACTATATTACTGCAAGGAAATGCATTCCCCATTTAACGGCCCCAACGGGAGGGGCCGCTTACCTGGTCAGCGAAGGCAGCAGCCGGAACAAGACTGGAGCCAGCAGCCAGCACGGAAGACAAAGTGCGGCCGTGCGCCCACGCGACTTCCTGCGTTTGAAGGAAGCAAACGCTGGGCCCGCCGCAAGACGCCGCATGATGTCGGCGCTGCGCCCCCGACGCCGCGTCAGCGGGACCCGCCCCCCCCACGCCGATCAGCTGGAAATCACTCTCAGCTGGGCCACTACATGTGCGCCCAGGCGGCGGAGGGGGGAGGGTAAAGACCGCATGGCGCTGTCTAATGAATACATAAAATGCCAGGCGGGGAGAGGGGAGAGGAGAGGGGGTAGGGGGCCACAAAGCAACAGTCTGCAAAGAAAAGTGGCCAGCCCCTACCCAGCGCAGCCTGCCCTTCAAGCAGACCGAATGTATACACATGCTGAATACAGTGAATGCATAATCATGAACACACACACATGTTGAAATGAAGTGATACAAGTGAAACACACATACTTAAAGCACACCCTCACACACCCCCCCCCCCCATAGTGAAGGGAGAAGGGATCGTAACGGGAGAGTAAGGGGCTACGGGGACCCTCGGGACAGGGGCATCCCATTTCCGGATCACCATGCCGGATAGCCGCATTGCCCCACGCATGAGGTCGAGCGGTAGGAGATAAGCTCCTAATGCACTTAAAGTGCCATATACCATTTGCCCGGTGAGCAGCCTAGGCTGGGAGGCTTCCATTTCACCATAAAGGTATGCAAACTCAAACCGGGCAGAAATAGACCAAAAGGGGGGTGGCGGGGTAAGAATACCCCGGCCTACCTGTAAGCAGGAGACTTCCATCTTCTGACTTGTCAGCAAGCAGAGAGAAAAAATACTGGTGATTGAAGGGAGGTACCAGGTATATATAGGCCGGAAGGGGGCTCGTTACAAGACTTCCTCTCTGCACTACGTCACCTGCGGTGGATTAACCCAATAATGGATGAATATTTAAGAAGTGAAGCGGGGTGTGTGGCACACCAAGAATAGTTTAAATCCCTACCTCCCCCCTATCCAATCCACATAGTATCAGACTCTGTATGATATGTATTTCGGTGTTTTGATTAATTTAAGGAATTAATGGGGATCATGAATTTCTTGGTTACAATATAAAATGCATATTGTGGAAGTTATATTACTTTATAGAATATTTATCTAATTTCACAGAGGCAGGTTGTAGGCAATGCAGACACACCCAGAAGGTTGGGAATGCTAGCCACATCCCCTAGTGTTAGTAGATTGGGAGGGCTATTCAGTCAATGGATAGGCCCCCTACCTGAATCATAATGGCTCTAATGAATCAAAGTATCTCTCTCCCTCCATTATAACATTATTGTATCAGTATAATATCATTGTAATAATTGTCTGTAACATTTAAGGTTATCTGGGGAACCTTAAGGAACATATTGGGTTAGTTAAGGTTATTTAATGCGCTGGTGAATTAAACCCGTTTTCATTTACACATCTTACTGTGTGTGGTGGATAATTTCTCACACAATAGATTGTGCAAGGCATCTGAGGGAAATAATTCTTCTAAGGACATTTCACTGGATGTGTGAGGATAACCTCGGCGACCATTGGGTTGTATCAAATTGATGGCCGCTGGTCTGATAGGATTATTAGTATTTGCGATGTTTATAATATTAACTTCTAATAGAAATATTGGAGATTAATGTGCACCAAAATACAATTCTGTGAGTACTCACCTGTAGAATTGATTTTCAAGTATACAGCACGTCCTGTTTCACTAATTCCTTACTTCTGGTTCTGGTATTCCGCCACAAGGTGGCGCAGTGGACTGCAGAAAAGACTTGTGGAATCTCCCAGCCCTATAAAAAGCCAGGAACCTCCCCCAAATTCCCAGTGTTACAAAGCAGTTAGACAAGAAGCCAGGAGAACAATAATGAAGGAAATCCCAAATTGAACAAATCACCATACAGAGGTAACCAAGAATAATGATAACAAGGGAAGGGTGGAACAGGACGTGCTGTATACTACAAAATCAATTCTACAGGTGAGTACTCACAGAATTGTATTTTTCCAAGTATACAGCACGTCCTGTTTCACTAATTCCTTACTTCTAGGACATCCAAAACCAGTGTCCGTAAGGTAGGGTGGGATCCCCAAAGAGCAACGGCGGGTAGTTTAAACCACTGCCGTCTTAAGAACTTTGCGGCCAAAAGCAGCGTCAGCTGAGGCCCCAACATCAACCTTGTAAAACTTAGAAAAAGTATTAACATAAGACCCAGTAGCGGCCTTGCAAACTTGTTCAACAGAAGCTTGGTGCTGAAAAGCCCAAGAGGCACCAATAGCACGAGTGGAATGAGCAGTAAGGCGGAAGGGGGGGTTCCTTCCCCTTAGCAGAATAGGCTTGCACCACCGCCTGACGTATCCACTTGCTAATAGTGGATTTAGCCGGAGGCAAACCCTTCCTAGGTGCAGAAGGGAGAACAAAAAGAGCATCAGTCTTCCTGAAGGATTCAGTAGCCACCAAGTAAAACTTCAAAGTCCTAACCACATCCAGAGAATGTAAAATACGCTCCTTAGGATTACTAGGATTAGGGCACAGAGAAGGCAAAACTATGTCCTGATTGAGATGAAGGGCAGACACAACCTTAGGCAGGAAATCTGGCTTAAAACGAAACACCACCTTGTCCTGGTGTCTCTCAAAGTAAGGAGGTTTGATGGAAATCGATGAGGTGATAGCCACCAAAAAGGCCACCTTAAGAGTCAGGATAGACAAAGCAGCCTTACGTAGAGGCTCAAAAGGAGAACCCTGCATGACAGATAAAACCAGATTCAGATCCCAAACCGGTAACATAGGCTTACGTGGCGGACACACGTGAGTAACCCCCTGGAAAAAGGTCTTAACCAAACGGTGATTGGCAAAAGATCGTTGGAAAAAAATTGCCAGAGCTGAAACATGGCCCTTGAGGGTACTAAGTTTAAGTTTAAATCCAAGCCATGTTGTAAGAATTCCAGAATCCTGGGAATAGAAAACACCCGACAGGGAAAAGACTTGGACTCACACCAGGCAATGTAAGCATGCCATACCCTATAGTAGATAAAGGATGAGGACCGCTTCCTAGCCTGAATCATAGTATCAACAATAGAGGCAGGCAACCCCTTTTCCGTCAGGATGGAGGTTTCAGCAGCCAAGCTGTTAAAGCCAGCGTTTGTAAATTGGGATGGCGTAGCAGTCCCTGAGTAAGCAGGTCTGGATCCTTGGGCAGGTCGTATTGATCTACTGCCAACTGCACGATGTCTGCGAACCACACCCTTCTTGGCCAACAGGGAGCCACCAGAATGGTTGGCACCCCTTCCTGGGCTATTTTGCGCAGCACCCTGCCCAGCAGAGGAAACGGAGGGAACACATAGGGGAGCCGAAGGCTCTTCCAAGGCATTGCTAGCGCATCCAGGTGCTCACCAAAGAGCTGTAGCCCCGTAAAGGGGAATCCAGTTAGAGCCTTCTTAGCAGCATTATCGGCCACCCAATGACGCAGTCAAACAGAACAGCGTATAGCCACCAAAAGGGCAGAGGTCCTACCACACATCCTGACCGCATCATCCATAGCAGAGAGAATGAAGGCAACAAAATCATAGCAAAGCAGGAGGGATCTATAATCCTCTCCCCTGTTAGCGGTCATGGCATTATCCAAAGTGACTTGAGCAACCCCTTAATTGCAAAAGCCGTAATGGCAGAAGCGCACACCGGCCGCAGCGCCGTCCCCGCACAGGCAAAAACGTGACAGGCTAATTGATCCACACGCCGGTCCTCACCATCCCTCAGGGTAGAAGTGTCAGGGGAATGCATGACCGAGGTATTGGACAACCCGAGGACGGGAGCATCTACCTCAGGGGGACACGACCAGCGCTTAACCACATCAGCAGGGAATGCGTACCTCCTGTCCCAACTCTTGGGCACCACGGGCAAACTACTAGGGCGCTCCGACTCCTTGAGCACCAAATTATTAAAGTGATTTTGCTCAGGGAACTCCAAGCGTTGTTTAACAGTTTCAAAAAGCTCACCCCGCTGCTTTTTCACTGCCACAGGAGGGGTAAAACATAGTACCTCAAAAATGTGGGCCAACAGCCTATCAGTGTCCTCAGGAGACCATGGATCTTCTCCAGAAGGAGACCCAGTACCGCCATAAACCTCCTGCTGGCCCCCAGAGGATTCAGAATCAGAGAAAAGTTCCCCCTCTTCTAGGGGGTAATGGCCAGAAAGAGAGTAATGTCCCTCCTCCACAGGAAAAAGGTCCATGGATCTTCTCCAGAAGGAGACCCGGTACCGCCATAAACCTCCTGCTGGTCCCCAGAGGATTCAGAATCAGAGAAAAGTTCCCCCTCTTCTAGGGGGTAATGGCCAGAAAGAGAGTAATGTCCCTCCTCCACAGGAAAAAGGGAAACAGCGGGAGATAGGTGCAGCTTCTTGCTAGAAGCCTTACAGGGGACAGGCCCAGTAATATGCCTTTCCAGACAAATCATAATGGGATTCTCCGCTAGCATGTCCCTCACTGGGGGTCAGAGGCAGGCACGGCGGGGTAGGTGATGCCGAAGGGGGTGCAGAGCTGGGAAGCGAAGCAGGCAGCCCAGATTGTAGCGCAAGTACCTTCTGAGCGCAGGGCACGCATACCCCGACATCGTCACTCACAGGGGATACCCCACACACGGCACACAGCTGGGCTTGTCCCAAAGGAACCTCAAGCACATTATCCCCGGAAGCCTCCATATGGTGATTAATATAGGTGCACAGCAGCACAGGGTCACGGCTACAAGAGCCACCCGGGATGCCCCCCCCCCCCCCCCCCAAGGATGCCCAGAAACCCGCTAGGGAAAGTGGGAGATGACAAGGGCAGGGCCGGGAGAAACCACAGTCAGTTGTCCCGCCTGAAAGACACAAAAATGCACATAAGCAAATCCCAAACGCCGCTGAAGTAATCAAAATCAAACCCCGCAGGGGACTCACGGACCAATAGGCTCAGCAGCACCAACCGTCAGACCGCAGAGATGTGGCCCCTAGACGCAGTAGAGACAAAATGACGCCGAGCGGACCTTGAGGGGCGGGCCGCAGCAATATGACGCAGAACGAGTCATCCGCAGGTCCCGCCCCCCCGAAGAGTGTGAAATCGCGGTCACCTGACCGCAGACAGGCCGACAGACCGCCAACAAATAGGAAAAAAACTTTACCTCAGAAATGACGCCACCCGCCGCGAATAGGTGTACAAGGCGGCGCGGCGGCGAAGCAGCAAACGTGTGAAGCTGGTACTTAAAAAGAAACCAGTGCAACCAATAAATCGAGGGACTGCTTCTAGATGAGCCACTGCGATACAACAGTAAAACAAAAAAGCACAATGCAGCACACACACATACCCTCCGGGCACCCCCTGCCTGCCACCCGCCCCCCCCCTCCCTGAGCCCAGGGAGAGAGCGAGAGGGCAACAGAGCAGCGGCAAGGGTCCGACCCAGAAAAGAAGGAGGGGGGGAGAGGGGGGGTGGTGAACCCTTACCCCACGGGGCTAAACAGCGAGTGTCCCAGCATCCCACAAGGCTCACCATAAGGCCTGAAAACCGCTACCCTTGTGGTACAGGGTTTTGCGGCCTGGAGCAGCGCTCCTCAAGCACCTGACCCTGGTGCCGCCTACCTTCACCCGAACCAGGCAGCCGAGGCTGGGAGGCAGTGGGTCCAAAACGGGTGGAAATAGTCCTGCAGGGCCGCTGGCTAGTAAGCCCCGCTCGCCTGTGCAGTATAAACAGCCATCTTCTATCTTCGCAGTCCAGACTGCAGAAGGAAACTGGGAATTTGGGGAGGTTCCTGGCTTTTTATAGGGCCGGGAGATGCCACGACATTGCTAGAGAATCTGTGGCCAAGGCCAGAGGATCCTGGGAGAGGGAGACAAAGGCTGGAAGCTTGTGATTGTGGCGGGATGCAAACAGATCCACATCTGGCTGACCCCAACGGTGACACAGAGAGTGAAACACCCTGTTGCTGAGGGACCATTCTCCTAGGCGAGAGGTCCCCCTGCTCAGAGTCTACCTGCAGATTCTCCACCCCCGGAATGTACACAGCTGAGATGCAGGAAACATTGTCCTCCGCCCAGGACAGGATCAGACACACTTCCTTGAGGGCTCCCTTGCTCCGGGTCCCTCCTTGATGATTGATGTAGGCAACCGCCGTCTGGTTGTCCGAGTGTACCTGAACAGGCCGGCCCCGAAGGTGTTGGGTCAAGTGAGCCACAACCAACCTGATCGCCCTCAGTTCCAGAATGTTGATAGGGGTGTGGGCCTCCCGAGGGCCCCACCGCCCTTGGAATTATAGGGACTTCCAGAAGACCCCCCCAACCTGTCAGACTGGCATCCGTGGTGACTGTCTCCCAGCAGGGGGCCAGAAAGGATCTGCCCGCCAACAGGTTCCTGGAGTCCAGCCACCACGAGAGTGACCGCCTGGCTAGGGGGGAGAGAACAAAGACCTGGTCCAGGGACGCAGGATCCTTGTCCCATACTGACAAGAGGTGGAGTTGCAGAGGCCTCATGTGAAACTAGGCATAAGGAACTGCCTCGAAGCACGACACCATCAGGCCCACCAGCTGCATTCCCTGCCTGATGGAGGGATGAGGGCAAGAAAGAAGGAACTGAACCTGCGCTAGCAGACTGTCCACCTTCTGCTGAGGAAGAAAGATCCTTGCCTGAACTGTATCCAGATTCATTCCCAGAAATGGCGTCACCAAGGAGGGAGACAGGGAAGATTTGGGATGGTTGATCATCCAGCCGAATGACTCCAGTGTGGACACTACTCGCTGAGTATCCAGCTCTGCCTGTTGGAGGGACTGAGAAGTGATGAGAATCTCGTCCAAATAGGGCAGAATGCAAATGCCCTGAGATCTGAGCAGAGCCATCACTCCTGCCAGCACCTTGGTGAACACTCTGGGAGCTGAAGTGAGACCAAAGGGCAATGCCCCAAATTGGTAGTGCTGATCCTCCAGAGCGAACCTGAGGAATCTTTGATGACCTGGAAAGATGGGAATATGAAGGTAAGCATCCTTGATGTCCACAGAGGTCATGAAGTCCCCTGGGTGCAGTGAGCTCATAGCTGAGCGCAGAGTTTCCATGCGAAACCGCCTGCATCTGACAAATTTGTTGAGAATCTTCAAGTCCAGGATGGGTCTGGCTGACCCATCTCTTTTGGGCAAAGTGAAAAGGTTGGAATAAAAACCCTTGCCTCTTTCTCGAAAGGGGACCTGACAGATGACCACCAGCTCCAGAAGGCTTTGCACAGCAAGAATCAGAGCCTGAGCCGACAGGGGGTTCTGAGACATCCGGGATCTCATGAATCTTGGGGGCGGCCAGGCAGCAAACTATCTTGTAACCGGAGGACACTACCTCCTGAATCCACCGGTCTGAGACATGATGCCTCCAGATGTGAGCAAAGAGCTGAAGCTGTCCCCCCACCCGGATGGGTGAGGGCGCCCCTTCAAGCCTGAGGAGGCTTGGGGGAAGACTTAGGTTTGGAGCCCCAGGATGGGCCAGGGCATCCACGTCCTCTGCCCCTACCCCAGAAATCTGCTCGGGTCCCTGTAAAGGAGGCCCCTCTCCCCGTTCTGGACCCACGGTAGGAGGAAGGAAAGGAGCCTGAACCCCGAAAGGGCCGAGACTGTCTTCTGCGCTGGGGTAACTTGCCTCCCTTAGCAAACAGGTCCAGGCGGTCCCCAAATAGGCACAGTCCTTTGAAGGGAAAACCAGTGAGAGCCTTCTTGGCAGCGTTGTCAGCTGCCCACTGGCGCAGCCAAACCGAGCGGCGTATAGCCACCACCAAGCAAGAGGCTCTGCCACACATCCTAATGGTATCATCCAAGGCAGAGAGGACATAAGTCACAGAAACCTCACAACGAGAGAGTGCATTATACTCTTCACTAGAAGCATCATCAGGAGCTCCATCTAGGACACTTTTGAGCAGAGTCCTAATAGCCACAGCTGTAATGGCAGAGGCACAAACCGGCGCAGTGGCGTCCCCACACAGGCAAAGGCATGGGAAGCCAGCTGATCAATACGCCGGTCCTCACCATCCTTCAGGGTAGTAGAGTCAGGGGAATGCATAACAGAGGTGTTAGACTAACCCAGAATTGGGGCATCCACTTCGGGAGGGGATGACCAAATTTAACCACATCAGCAGGAAAGGGATATCTCTTATCCCAACTTTTAGGGATTCCGGGGAGCCTGCTAGGACGCTCCCATTCTATGAGCACGAGATTATTAAAATTAGGATTGTTCAGGGAACTCTAAATGTGGCTTAACAGTATGAAATAATTCCCCCTGCTGCTTAGGAGCCGAGGCCGGGGGAGAGAAAGAAAGCCAGAATCAGCATAACCCTTAGGCTGTAGATCAGATGATTCTGAGTCAGAGAACAATTCCCCCTCTTCCAGGGGGGTATAGCCAGACAGATCAAAGAAGTCTTCAGCCTCCATAGGGAAGAGAGTGACACCAGGCGCCAAATGCCGCCTGTTAACAGAGGCCTTATGCGCCATAGTATTAGCAAGCAACTTTTCAACACTAGCCAGTCTAGTAGACACATCAGGCTGAGACTCCCCACTGGTATGCAGCTCACTGGGAGTCAAATGTAAGCGTGGGGGAGTAGGCAAAGCCATAAGGGACGCAGGCCCAGCTGCTGGTAAACCAGGCTGCAGCGCAAGCACCTGCTGTGCACAAGGTACACAAACCCGCACATTGTCATCACTTGTAGGGGACAACCCGACACGCCACACGCAGCCGGGCTTGTCCCGAAAGAACCCCGATCACATTATCCTGAGATGCCTCCATATGGTGATTATAGCGCCACAATCGGCCGATAGGGATACACGCTGTAAAAGCAACCCGGGATGCCCCAATAGCCCGCTAGGGAAGTGGGAGGAATTAGCACACTAGGCCTCAATAAGTTTAATAAAACTAATAGAGGGGGTAGGACCGGGAGAAACCAATTAAGTTTGACCAGCCTGTAAGACATAAAAGTAAAGACCCCGTAAGCGACATGCATACGTGATATTTAAAAAATAAACAAACAGCCCGCAGGGGCACTCACGGGCCGCGGTAGGTAGACGCCAGCCACGCAGCACGAGGAAGCAAAATGGCACCGAGTATACCTCGAGGTGCGGGCCGCAGAGACAGGGCCCGTCCCCCCCCCCGAAGAGCACGAAGCCGCACACGTGACAAAATCAACCAATAATGGCGCTGCAATGCCTGAGGTAATGTCGTCGCTGCCGACCGCGGAACGCCGTACAAGCGCACGGCAGCGGCATATTCAAAAAGCAACCAGTGCAACCAAAGCTGAGAGGTGGCAGGGAAAGGCAAACCAAGCTAACCATACAAAAAGTGAATGTACAAAACACACACGCACCCCCCCCCCCCCCCCCCGAGAACTACAAGGGAAAGCGAGGGAGGGCAGCGGCCACCTAACATGGGGCCCACCGATAGACAGGGGCAATAGTGCGGGAGGGGCATCCCATAAAGGCTTACCATGAGCCTATACCGCCTACTCTTTGGTGGGGGATTGCGGTGGAGCAGCGCTCCTAAGCACCTGCCATCGGTGCTGCCTACCATCACCCGAACCAGCACAGCCAAGGCAGGAAGGCAAATTAAAAATGGAACGGGTGCGAATAGTCCTACAGGGCCGCAGGCTAATAGCCCAGCTCACCTGCGAGTAGAGAGAGCCATCTTCTTATCCTTCGCAGTCCAGACTGCAGAGAAGATCTGGGAATTTGTGGGAGGTCCCGGGTATTTAAGGGGCCAGGAGGAGCCAATTTCGCTGTCTCTGCAGTCCAGCGCCATCTGGCGGAGTAATACCCAGGTGTAAAGAATCTTCATCTGGAGCAGGACGTACTGTATACTAAGAATATATTCTGGAACAGGACGTGCTGTATACTTGGAATAATACCATTTTGTGATTACTCACCTGTAAAATGGGTAAGTATGTCTCACACCCTGCTTCGGAAGATTACACGATTAATTATAGCCAGTAGAGGGCGAACTTCTGCAGAGATGACTAGAAAAAAAGAAGCCCCTCCCAGTCCATAAATACCTGGTACCTCCCACACATTCCCCAGTATAAGAAAGCAGTAAGGGGACCAGGAAGAGACAATAAATCTAAGAGAAAAAAGTTTCACCATAAAGAGGATCCAAGATAAAACTCAGGGTGGGACGAAGCAGGGTGTGTGACATACTTATAATACCCATTTTACAGGTGAGTAATCACAAAATGGTATTATTCCAAGTATGTCTCACACCCTGCTTCAGAAGATTAATTACACGTGGGACATCCAATAGCAGTGTCCAAAAAGGGTGGGGATCCCAACAGGCAATAATGCACAAATTAAACCACTGCAGCTTGCAGAACTTTGCGGCCAAAAACAACATCCGCCGAGGCCCGCACATCAACCTTATAAAACTTGGAAAAAGTATGAACAGAAGACCAAGTAGCAGCCTTACAAACTTGTTCAACAGAGGCCTGGTGCTGAAAAGCCCAGGAAAACCCAACAGCACGAGTAGAATGAGCAGTGATCTGGAAAGGGGGATCCCTTCCCTTGGCAGTATAGGCCCCAACAATGGCCTGACATATCCATTTACTAATGGTAGACTTGACGGGCGCCAAACCCTTCTTGGGCCCAGAGGGCACCACAAACAAGACGTCCGTCCTACAGAAAAGAGAATTAGCCACCAAATAGTACTTCACACAACGCACAACATCCAAAGAGTGCAGGGCCCTCCCCTTGTCATTGCTAGGCTTAGGACACAAGGAAGGGAAAACCACATGCTGATTGAGATGTAAGGCAGAAACCACCTTAGGTAGGAAGTCTGGCTTAAAGCGGAAGACCACCTTGTCCTGGTGTCTTTCAAAGCAAGGGGCCTGGACAGAGCCGCCAACTCAGAAACACATCGAACAGAGGTAATAGCCACCAAAAAGTCAACCTTTTGTGTGAAAATAGAAAGTGCAACATCCTGCACCGGCTCAAAAGGAGGCCCCTGGAGGACCGACAAAACCAAATTCAAGACCCAAACAGTCAACAAGGTCTTGCGAGGGGGCCGCACATGAGTGACCCCCTGGAAAAAAGTCTTAACCAAAGGATGAAGAGCAAAAGACCCTTGACAGAAAACCGCCAGGGCGGAGAGCTTCCCTTTTAGAGTACTAAGCTGAAAACCCAGGTCCAAACCGTGTTGGAGAAACTCTAAAATTCTGGGAATTGGAAAACCCTACAAGGCAAGGCCCTAGCCTCACACCAATCAATATAGGACCGCCAGGTCCTGTAGTAGATGTTAGAGGAAAAACTTCTTACTAGCCCTAACAAGCGTCTAGATGACAGCATCAGACAAACCTTCCTCTTTTAGATGATGATGGAGATGATGCATCAAGTGTGACAGCATCAACCGAATAGCCCTCAGCTCCAAGACGTTGGTGGGCATGTGCGCCTCCAGAGGACCCCACAGCCCCTGGAACTGATGTTTCTTCCAGAAACCCCCCTCCAGCCCGACAGGCTGGCATCCGTGGTGACCGTCTCCCAACAAGGAGCCAGAAAGGATCTGCCCCTCAGAAGACTTCTCAGTTCCAGCCACCACTGAAGAGACTGCCGGACCAAGGGAGACATTGCAAAGGACTGATCCAAGGCCAGAGGACATCTGTCCCAAGCCGATAACAGATTTGAAGAGACCACTTGTGAAAACTGAGCAAAAGGAACCGCCTCGAAGGAGGCCACCATCAACCCCACCAGCCTCATCCCTTGCCGGATGGACGGGCGAGGATGGTACAGAAGAAGACGTATCACATGTTGAACCATCTGCACCTTCGACTGAGGTAAGAACACCCTGGACTGAATGGTATCCAGATTCATGCCCAGAAAGGAAATCTCCCTTGACGGGGAAGAGAGAAGACTCGGGGTTGTTGATCACCCAACCAAAACTCTCCAGCGTAGTCACCACCAACCTGGTGTCCAGCTCCGCTTGACTGAGAGAGGACGCCATAATGAGAAGGTCGTCCAGATACGGCACAATGCGAATGCCCTGGTCTTTGAGAAGGGCCACTATGCCCGCCGACACCTTGGTGCCGAGGTCCACCCGAAAGGGAGAGCCACAAACAGGAAGGGTAAGCTTCCTTGATGTCTATGGACGTCACGAAGACACCTGGACGAAGAGAGTTGATGACCGAGCGCAGAGTCTCCATGCGAAACTTCCTGGTTCTGATGAACCTGTTGAGAATCCTGAGATCCAGAATGGGTCTTATGGAGCCATCCTTTTTGGGCACTGTAAAAATACAATTCTGTGAAATACCTGTAGAACTGATATTATTTGTATACAGTACGTCCTGCTCCAGATATAGTACTTACACTTGGGTTATCCTCCGCCAGATGGCGCTGCACTGCACAGACACAAATCCCCAGCATTGAAAAGCAGTGAACAAGAAGCCGGGAGAATTAACCACCAAAAAACTGGTAACTATAACAATGGTAACAATCACCATACAGGGGATCCAGAATAATGCAAAAACCAGGGTGGGGTGGAGCAGAACGTACTGTATACAAATAATATCAATTCTACAGGTGAGTATTTCACAGAATTGTATTATTCTTAGTATACAGTACGTCCTGCTCCCGATATGGTACTTACACTTGGGACATCCAATAGCAGTGTCCATAAAGTAGGGTGGGATCCCCAACAAAAACGACAACAGCAGACAGTTTAAAACCACTGTCACCTGCAACCATACGGCCAAGACAGCATGAGCTGACGCCCTAACATCAACCTTGTAAAAGTTTGCAAAGGTATGAACAGGAGGCCAAGGTAGTGGCCTAGCGAACCAGTTCAACAGAAACCTGGTGCTGAAAAGCCAAAGAGGCGTCAAAGCACGAGTAGAATAAGAAAAGGCGAAAGGAAGATTCTTCCCCTTGTTGGAATAGGCCTGAGTAACAGCCTGACGAATCCAACAGCTAACAGAAGACATGGCAGAAGCCAAAAGACCCTTCCAAGTACCAGAAGGAACATCCATTAAGAAAAGACCAGGGCCAAAGCCGCCCAACTCCCCGAGAGCAGACAAGATCGGGCACATTCAGAATGTAATAACCATAGGCCCCAAGGAACATCAGTTCTCCTAAGGGACACAGAGACTACCAAGGAAAAACTTCCAACACCTGTTCAAGGAATGCAGAACCCTTTCCTCAGCGTTGCTAGGAAAAAGGCACAGCAGGAAGAACAATATCTTGAATCAATGAACATAAGACACCACCTGATGCGGAGAGTCCGGCTTCAGGCGGAACACCACCTTATCCTGGTGCATCTCAAAGAATGGGGGCTAAGTAGACAGAGCCGCCCACTAACACACGCCTGACCAAGGTAGCAGTCACCAGAAGGACAACCTTGAGGGTAAGAACAGCCAGACGGCATCCAGAATAGGACCAAAGGGACAAAACCCTGCAAGCAGACAGAAGAAAAAGCAAAATCCAATCCCGGCAGGGACTATAGGATTACATGGGGGATGCACATGAGTACCCCCTGAAAGAAGTCTTAACCAAGGAAGACCGAACCAGAGACCACTAAGGCAAGGTGGACAGGGCAGAACCTGACCCATCAGAGTACTAAGTTGGAGAACCAACTCCAAATCATGCTGAACCAACTCTAGAACCCTGGGAACCGAGAACACCCAACAGGGAAGAGACCTAGACTCACACCAATCAATATGGGTATGCCATACCCTATAACAGATAGAAGAAGAAGAGGAAGAAGCTTGCTCCTAGCCTCCCCATAGTCTCAATCACCGAGACAGATAAGCCGGTCTCCATCAAGATGGATGTTTCAGCAGTCAGGCCGACTAAGCCAGAGACTGTAGATTGGAGTGACGTAAAGGGGGCCCTGAGTGATCAGAGCTGGCACTCCTGGCAAAAAGTACAGAAAAACTACTGTCCTCGGTACCATCTCTGCAAAACCACACTCTACTAGGGCACCTGGGGGCCACCAGAATCACTGGTCCCCTTACCAGAGCAATCTTATGCAGAACCCTGCCTAGCAGGGGGAATGGAGAAAGCCATACGGAACCGAACGTCCTGTCATGACGTTATTAAGGCATCCGGACCACTGCCAGAGGATCCTGGGACAGGGAAACAAAGGCCGAGAGCCTGTGATAGTGACGGAACACAAACAGATCCACAACTGGTTGGACTCCATAGCGACACAGGGATTAGCACATCCTGTCGCAGAGGGGCTCCACCGGAGCGAATATCACTGATATGCAGGGAACATTGTCTCCACCCAGATTAGGAACAATAGGCGTAAGTGTAAGAAATAGAGAATTCCCATTAAATATAAAATATTAGATATATAGGTTTTGAATATCTAAAATAGCACTCCAAGTAGCTTCCCTGGCTAGGATGGTAATTGGGCCTCTTAGATGCTAATTTGGTATCATCCCACCATCTTGGCTGGGGTCGGGTGGACACAATAGATTTGGGTGTACAAAGGATTCCTAACTATCTAATGTAAATTATGTCAATACATGCCCGTGGAATCCCTTTGTGAGCAGAGGTACAGTCTACAGGGAGGGGCTAGCCCTTTCCAACAGGAAGGGAGGTGGCCTAAAAGGAGGGGAGATATTTTTGGGGCAGTTGAGAGGGGACGAAGGGAGAGCAAGGACGTGTGGCATGAGGTCCCGGTATTGGTAATTATGAGCAAGCAACTTTAGGCCTAGTTGGCAATTGTAACAGTACATGTTAGAAATTGTTTTATGTATTTGTTTAGTCCAAGTGATACCTATACTGTCTAGGTGGTTAATTTAACTGTTTAGGCCCTTATTTTTATATATATTTTGTATTATTTTTACATATGTACTGCTGTCCTTTATCATAAGCCTGTGCACAATACAATCTTTTATACATTCTCATTGGTGTGATTCCTTACGTCATCCACAACCTAGAACCTACAGTGGGCATTTATTGTTATATTAATCATTGATATTTTTATTGAGGTTTTTATAATAATAATTGTTTACAGAATTTGGTTAAAGAGTGTTAGAGTCGCCCACTTGAGAATGAGATTATATATATATATATATATATATTTTTTTTTTATATAATCAAATTCTCACCAAATTAAGTTAAAATGTTTGAATAGCACCAATATGGATTTACTGAGATAAACCTGAGACTCAACAAATGAAATTGATAACAGTTTTCATTGCCACCTCTAACGCTCTTCTTCTGCAGCCACATAGTTGATTCCATCTGTAGTGATCATCTCCCCCCAGTCCTTTTCTGCTAATAGGTGGAGTGACCACAAGTATCCCCGCCTCCATATGAAGATGTACATGCGTTGATTGTAGTTCCTTCCTGTCTCTCCTTGAATATGTACCACCTGTCCAATACTGGAGATATAGGTACCTTAAGGGAAACAGTTTCTAGAAATTCCAAGAGACAGTGAAAGAGCCGCTGGTACACTGAGCATTTCAAACTTGCAGTGCTCACTTAAGCAGTTCAATGCGATTCACATGGGTAGCAATAGTTGATTGTAGAAGGTTTAAAAAGACAACAGTCGGAAGTTCATAGCAGGGTACTGGTCACATAGCAGGAACCACTGGCACTTTTAGCCTCTCAAGTGGAAATGTCATAGTAAATAAGGACAAAGATCAGGGGAAATGGAGTGGTATTGTGGCTGGGAGTTTTTCTCAGCGGTTGCTTGGTACATTCACACTCTACCTGTTACTAAAATCATATCTATCTCTGCAAATCCATATAAATGTCACCCATATTGCCATGCAAAATGCTACATTTATCCAAACATATCCCACATTTAGTGCTGGACCTTTTGGAGACACAGGGTATTAAACCGAAGTCATTTTCATAAGTGAATATGGCCTGTTGGCAATAAATGATACTACTTAAAAAAAACACACAACAAAATGACTCAAATCTTCTTGGGAGAAAAATCTTACCCCCCGCTTGATTTTTTTGTTTTACACCAAAGAAAACCCATAAACTGTACTTAAAACTACAGGTATCTAATGTGAGCTTGACTACCAAAACAAAATGTCTAATAAAAATAAACATTTTACCCCCTCCAACAAAAATTATATACCCGAAGGAAATCAAAACTCACAAAAAGTGACAAGCCCATAATTTAAAAACATTAACTCACGATTAACCCACCAACGTAGTACATTATATGTCCAGGTGACTGCTTTAAATATTACACATAATACAGTACAATTAAAAAAGGGACAATCTCATTTGGGCTTTACAAAACTGCAAGATCAGGAAAAAGTATTCGCCCACTTCATACATTTACAAAAGGTAAAACAGTAAAAATAAAAAAATAAAAAACTTATCAAGACCACAAAAATAATAAGGTTGTGTTTGCTTTTCTTTGGCAAAAAATGATGCCCTAAAAAAATCAATAAAAACAAAGCTTGCATAAAAACCCAAAAAGCAAAGCACCAAAAATGCCATAAGCACCCACTAAATTTGAAATAAATTTATAATGCTCCATTTTAGTGGTCCAAAAATATTGAGACTATTCTCGATACTTAAAACAAATTGCCATTGAACTATGGAAAAAAAATACAAAAATTCCAACAATACAAATGCAAAATAAGTATCTGTGACCTCCCTAGTTTCACTGAGGGTGTGACTGTACTATAAACAAAAGAAAACAAAGTACATTTTTCCCGCTCTTAGTGCACAGATACAACAATGGCAACTCCTACAAAAAAATACCACTAGGCTGGCCTTAGATGAGCACATTTTAGACTAAAAAAAAACAATAACTCATCTGGGGTAGTGAGGGAAAAATCCACCCACCTAACTAATCCCCATTTTCCACACCAGCTGACAGTAAGGCATTTTAACCAAAATAACCTACAAAAATAATTTAGAATTTGAAATCCTTACTGCAGTAAACAAATTTATAATTTGAAGCTTGTCCTTAACATTGGAGTAAAAATAAAAGTTAACAAACTCCATGTTAAGGTCTTCACAATACCTTTGAGTTTTTTTTAATACAGACAAAAGGGATACCAGTGTTTTGCCATGGTCATTATTCCTGCAAAATAAAATCCAAAACCATTAATAACCTCTATGCAGACAACCTAACTGGGCTCACAGGGACTGAGTTTAACTCTCTAAGCCTTTGATCTTTCCTGAATATTTGAACCTCCTGTTGAAAAGCCCTATACTGCTCTGCAAACCGTCCCCTCTCCTCCTTTAACTGTCTGTTTTCATCCAGTAGACGGCCATTTTGGATCCTAAGAGCTTTTAAGGAACCCAACATGGCGGGTTTACTAAAACCTGTATGGTCCCTTACAAACTTTCTCTGGTTGTAACTCCCATTACCCTACCTAGCAGAGTAGACAATGGCTTGTCTTCTGTGGGTTTTAACGTGTGGAGGTTTATTAACAACCTGCTCTGTAAACTTCAATTTGCACCATTTAGCTACATGTCCTAAATGACCACAAGAAAAACACTTAACTTTTCTAACACTCTTTAACCGAGTGTTATTCCTGCCCTGAGAGCTATGCACAGCAAATACCCTCTCTATTGCTCTAACTTTCTGTGTCTGGTGGCCACATTTAGTTTGGGGGGCCTTCTCTAGCTCATTGCTCTCATCTAAGCTTTGCATAGGCTCCTCTACCTGGATACCCTTTTCAAGCTTAACCACCTCTTCTGTCTTTATCACCTCTGATGGTTTAGCACTCGGTGTAGCACATGAAAGTATTTTTGCCTGTAGGTTACTGTTGGTTGCAGCCAAATGCTTAATCTTACAGTCTGCAGCCCTCAGTTCCTCCACTAACAAATCTTTTTCAATGTGCAACTTTTTGTTTTCCGCTTCAAGCTGCTTAGCATCCACCTGGACCGCAGCAAGCACTTCAGCGTTTACCTTCATAAGATTCAAGGCATTCTTCAGAAATTCTACCTCGTTCTGAAGGCTTAATTTTTCCTCATGTATTAATTCACACTGTTTTGCTATCCAGCATGCAGCATAAATTAATGCATGTTTACCCTCTGACTTAGAGAGTTTCCTACCGACAATTGCATTTGCAACATATTCCTTAGCTACTGACCACGGCTTGAGAGTTTCCTCCATTTTCTTGATAAGTTCAATAGGGTCTTTTACTCTAAACAATATCTTGTTAAGACTTCCATTTTGCTCCAACACTACTAGCAACTAATGGACAACTGTACTCAAAATATATTTGACTAGTCCCTGTGCTATCCAAGTACAACAACTTACTGTACCCACACCACAAGCTCTATGCACAACAAAATAATACACAATCACTAATATGATCCCCAGTCACACCAACAAACCTCCTGCCTGGCTCGCCAAATTCTGTAAACAATTATTATTATAAAAACCTCAATAAAAATATCAATGATTAATATAACAATAAATGCCCACTGTAGGTTCTAGGTTGTGGATGACGTAAGGAATCACACCAATGAGAATGTATAAAAGATTGTATTGTGCACAGGCTTATGATAAAGGACAGCAGTACATATGTAAAAATAATACAAAATATATATAAAAATAAGGGCCTAAACAGTTAAATTAACCACCTAGACAGTATAGGTATCACTGGGACTAAACAAATACATAAAACAATTTCTAACATGTACTGTTACAATTGCCAACTAGGCCTAAAGTTGCTTGCTCATAATTACCAATACCGGGACCTCATGCCACACGTCCTTGCTCTCCCTTCGTCCCCTCTCAACTGCCCCAAAAATATCTCCCCTCCTTTTAGGCCACCTCCCTTCCTGTTGGAAAGGGCTAGCCCCTCCCTGTAGACTGTACCTCTGCTCACAA
This sequence comes from Gastrophryne carolinensis, assembly GCA_027917425.1. Taxonomy (NCBI): domain Eukaryota; kingdom Metazoa; phylum Chordata; class Amphibia; order Anura; family Microhylidae; genus Gastrophryne; species Gastrophryne carolinensis. The sequence goes on from CM051243.1 coordinate 116,604,995, forward strand.
AGGGATTCCACGGGCAGGTATTGACTTAATTTACATTAGATAGTTAGGAATCCTTTGTACACCCAAATCTATTGTGTCCACCCGACCCCAGCCAAGATGGTGGGATGATACCAAATTAGCATCTAAGAGGCCCAATTACCATCCTAGCCAGGGAAGCTACTTGGAGTGCTATTTTAGATATTCAAAACCTATATATCTAATATTTTATATTTAATGGGAATTCTCTATTTCTTACATAAGGACCTCCTAAGGGCCCCGCCACCCCCAGAATCGCAGGGAGTTTCAGAAGAAAACCTCCCCCTTCAACCAGATAGGTTGGCATCCATGGTGACCGTTTCCAGGAAGGGGCAAGAAGGAACTGCCCCCAGACAGGTTCCTTGAGTTCATCCACTCCAAGAGAAACCTTCTTACCAGGTGGGAAGGCCCACAGACCCTGCTCCAGGGATGCTGGATCCCTGTCCTGTATTAGCAATAGAAGTCGCAGAAGGGCCCAAGGGGAACTGAGCATAAGGGACCTCTTCCGAGCAGGCCACCAACGGGCCCACCAGCTGCATCCCTACCTGGTGAAGGGACCGGGACAGCAATGAGGGACTGAGTCCATGTGACCAGATTGCCCATTTTAATGCTGAGAAGGGGAGATTCTGGTTTGAACCTAATCCAGATTCATTCCTCGTAATGGAGTTACCATTTAAGGGGACAATGAGGAATTGGTGTGATTGATCACCCATCCAAATGACTCCCAATGGACACCACCAGCCGGGTATCCAACTTAGCCTGACGTAGAGACTGGGAAGTGAGAAAGGATGTCCAGGTAGGTCATCGTGTGGATGCCCCTCGGTCTCATCAGATACATCACCGCCATCAGCACCTGAGTGAGCACTCTGGGAGCTGAAGAGAGGCCAGATAATAAGGCCACCATTAGCAGTGTTGGACTTCCAACACGAACCTGAAGAGCCTCGGTGTCCTGAAGGCACAGGGATGTGAACATAAGCAGCTTAGAGCTCCACAGACGGCAAGAAGCCCCCTGGGCGCAAGGCGCTGATGGCCCATCTCAGAGTTTCCATGCAGAAACTGCCTGTATTGGAGAATTGCTGTGAATCCAGAATGGGCCAGCCTGACCCATCCTTTTGGGGGGACTGTGGAAAAGTTGGTGTAGCGGCCCCTGCCTCAGCCTGTTAAGGGCAATCTGCAAGTGACCCTCAGACCTCGCAGGCCTTGCATGGCCTGTGCCAGCAACTGAACAGCGGCAGGGACCAGGAGTATCTGGGACCTGATAAAAACTGGGGAAGGACGCGCAGCAAACTCTATCTTGTATCCGGAGGACACAACCTCCTGAATCCACCAGTATGAGGCGTAAAGCCTCCTGATAAGAGCAACGTGCCGCAGCCATCCCCTCACCCAGACGGGCGAGGGCGCCCCATCACGCTTGAGGGGGATTGGTGGAAGATTTAGGCTTAGCCCCGCCGGAGGGGCCAGAGCGTTGTCTGCTGCTCCCGGGGCCGGAGTCTGCGTGAGCCCCCACGAAGGACACCCCTGGTTCTTGTTTAACACTAAGGAAGGGCTAAATAGGGGTGCCCCTGCCCCGAGGGGGCCTAGATGGCAGCCTACGTTGGGGTGACTTACCCTTTTTGCTAAACAGGTCTAGACGGGCCCCAAACAAGCGTAGCCCTCTAAAGGGAAGCCCAGTAATAGTCTTTTTAGTAGCATCATCAGCACCCCACTGTCGCAGCCAAACCAAGCGACGTATAGCCACCGCAAGGGCAGAAGTTCTTGCACACATTCTAATGGTGTCGTCCAACGCTAATAGGATGAATCTTACAAACACATCACAGTTTACCTGACCTTTCTGGTTATCCTAAACTTTACTTTTTATTTAACCCTGCCTAGATCGGCTGCAGGTGTTGTGCCTTTGCTGAATACTTTCTGCCTTTGAGCAACCATTTATATATTAGGATTCAAAAGTCGGTTTCCCAAGCCAGGATCTCTGTGTGTTTTCTTGGAACTGGTATTGTTGCTCTAAATAACTATCATCCATATGTATGGATGTTTTTTTTTTTTTTGTTTTTTCCTTGTGATATTGGATTTGATATATTTTTTTGATGTTTTCATCATTTATTTGTTTGTGTTTTCAGATGTTATTATGTATTTCCCATCTCTAAAAAACTGTTTTGTCGTCTATTTTTCCTTAACATTGGAATAGTGTGAACAAAGGGGCGCTGAAGAAGCCTGGGATTCAGGCGAAACTAGTCCGCCCAGAACCTCTATGGTCATAGAATAAACACATTGTATGATGAACTAATGGTTGTTTTAGCAATATGTGTATGTTATCTGTATATTTATACTGTAGGTATATGTCGTCTGTACTAGGATTGTTATGTATATTTTTGTCATTGTGTCTATTTATACATTTTGTGGAATCGGATGTCTGAAATCTTTTTACAGTGTGGATAAATAAATTTATTGTTATATGGTATTGTAATGCATTTAAGTCTCTTAGTGGCGTGGTGTAGCCAACCGGAGCTCTGCCGCTGTTTCTCTTTTGAGGGTTACCCATTAACCCCTGTTCTTTCTTTTGTTGTTGCAATAGGCTTAGAGCCCGGTACTACACCAGCCCAATCTGTATAGGTCTCCTGGTTACTCCAGGTGTCCTTATTCTTGGATAATTATTTTTAAAACAAGTTTTTTTTTTTTTTTCCCAGTTTACATTGTTTGGTAGGGTTGTATATCTTGGGTTCATTTGAACCTTTTTGTAGTTAGCAGTCTGGAAGACGCAACAGGCTGCGACTCCTCCTTTATATGCGACTCAGCAGGAGCGAGATTTAAGCATGGGGAAATAGGTGAAATGAAGCGAGGTGCAGCCACTGGCAGACCTGATTGCAGAGCCAGTGCTTGTTCGGCACAGGGTCCGCAGACCCGTGCCCTGTCAGCATCAGCATGGGGTTGTCCACACGCTATACACAGCCGGTCTTGTCCCAGAGGGACCCCGGTCACATAATTCTGAGATGCCTCCATATGGTGATTATTCAAGGCACAATGCGCCAGTAGGGATTTACACTATAAGTAACCCTGGATGCCCCAAAGACCCGCTAGGGAAGTGGGAGAATATTACAAGGCCCGCTATAATTTTACACTGGGCCGGGAGAAGCCAATGGTGTTCACCAGTCTGAAAGACATAATGGGAATAAAGGGTGTCAGAACCATGCGCAGTAATCAAGGATCATGAAAATCGCCCGCGAGGACAAATGTAAGCGTGGGGGAGTAGGCAAAGCCATAAGGGACGCAGGCCCAGCTGCTGGTAAACCAGGCTGCAGCGCAAGCACCTGCTGTGCACAAGGTACACAAACCCGCACATTGTCATCACTTGTAGGGGACAACCCGACACGCCACACGCAGCCGGGCTTGTCCCGAAAGAACCCCGATCACATTATCCTGAGATGCCTCCATATGGTGATTATAGCGCCACAATCGGCCGATAGGGATACACGCTGTAAAAGCAACCCGGGATGCCCCAATAGCCCGCTAGGGAAGTGGGAGGAATTAGCACACTAGGCCTCAATAAGTTTAATAAAACTAATAGAGGGGGTAGGACCGGGAGAAACCAATTAAGTTTGACCAGCCTGTAAGACATAAAAGTAAAGACCCCGTAAGCGACATGCATACGTGATATTTAAAAAATAAACAAACAGCCCGCAGGGGCACTCACGGGCCGCGGTAGGTAGACGCCAGCCACGCAGCACGAGGAAGCAAAATGGCACCGAGTATACCTCGAGGTGCGGGCCGCAGAGACAGGGCCCGTCCCCCCCCCCGAAGAGCACGAAGCCGCACACGTGACAAAATCAACCAATAATGGCGCTGCAATGCCTGAGGTAATGTCGTCGCTGCCGACCGCGGAACGCCGTACAAGCGCACGGCAGCGGCATATTCAAAAAGCAACCAGTGCAACCAAAGCTGAGAGGTGGCAGGGAAAGGCAAACCAAGCTAACCATACAAAAAGTGAATGTACAAAACACACACGCACCCCCCCCCCCCCGAGAACTACAAGGGAAAGCGAGGGAGGGCAGCGGCCACCTAACATGGGGCCCACCGATAGACAGGGGCAATAGTGCGGGAGGGGCATCCCATAAAGGCTTACCATGAGCCTATACCGCCTACTCTTTGGTGGGGGATTGCGGTGGAGCAGCGCTCCTAAGCACCTGCCATCGGTGCTGCCTACCATCACCCGAACCAGCACAGCCAAGGCAGGAAGGCAAATTAAAAATGGAACGGGTGCGAATAGTCCTACAGGGCCGCAGGCTAATAGCCCAGCTCACCTGCGAGTAGAGAGAGCCATCTTCTTATCCTTCGCAGTCCAGACTGCAGAGAAGATCTGGGAATTTGTGGGAGGTCCCGGGTATTTAAGGGGCCAGGAGGAGCCAATTTCGCTGTCTCTGCAGTCCAGCGCCATCTGGCGGAGTAATACCCAGGTGTAAAGAATCTTCATCTGGAGCAGGACGTACTGTATACTAAGAATATATTCTGGAACAGGACGTGCTGTATACTTGGAATAATACCATTTTGTGATTACTCACCTGTAAAATGGGTAAGTATGTCTCACACCCTGCTTCGGAAGATTACACGATTAATTATAGCCAGTAGAGGGCGAACTTCTGCAGAGATGACTAGAAAAAAAGAAGCCCCTCCCAGTCCATAAATACCTGGTACCTCCCACACATTCCCCAGTATAAGAAAGCAGTAAGGGGACCAGGAAGAGACAATAAATCTAAGAGAAAAAAGTTTCACCATAAAGAGGATCCAAGATAAAACTCAGGGTGGGACGAAGCAGGGTGTGTGACATACTTATAATACCCATTTTACAGGTGAGTAATCACAAAATGGTATTATTCCAAGTATGTCTCACACCCTGCTTCAGAAGATTAATTACACGTGGGACATCCAATAGCAGTGTCCAAAAAGGGTGGGGATCCCAACAGGCAATAATGCACAAATTAAACCACTGCAGCTTGCAGAACTTTGCGGCCAAAAACAACATCCGCCGAGGCCCGCACATCAACCTTATAAAACTTGGAAAAAGTATGAACAGAAGACCAAGTAGCAGCCTTACAAACTTGTTCAACAGAGGCCTGGTGCTGAAAAGCCCAGGAAAACCCAACAGCACGAGTAGAATGAGCAGTGATCTGGAAAGGGGGATCCCTTCCCTTGGCAGTATAGGCCCCAACAATGGCCTGACATATCCATTTACTAATGGTAGACTTGACGGGCGCCAAACCCTTCTTGGGCCCAGAGGGCACCACAAACAAGACGTCCGTCCTACAGAAAAGAGAATTAGCCACCAAATAGTACTTCACACAACGCACAACATCCAAAGAGTGCAGGGCCCTCCCCTTGTCATTGCTAGGCTTAGGACACAAGGAAGGGAAAACCACATGCTGATTGAGATGTAAGGCAGAAACCACCTTAGGTAGGAAGTCTGGCTTAAAGCGGAAGACCACCTTGTCCTGGTGTCTTTCAAAGCAAGGGGCCTGGACAGAGCCGCCAACTCAGAAACACATCGAACAGAGGTAATAGCCACCAAAAAGTCAACCTTTTGTGTGAAAATAGAAAGTGCAACATCCTGCACCGGCTCAAAAGGAGGCCCCTGGAGGACCGACAAAACCAAATTCAAGACCCAAACAGTCAACAAGGTCTTGCGAGGGGGCCGCACATGAGTGACCCCCTGGAAAAAAGTCTTAACCAAAGGATGAAGAGCAAAAGACCCTTGACAGAAAACCGCCAGGGCGGAGAGCTTCCCTTTTAGAGTACTAAGCTGAAAACCCAGGTCCAAACCGTGTTGGAGAAACTCTAAAATTCTGGGAATTGGAAAACCCTACAAGGCAAGGCCCTAGCCTCACACCAATCAATATAGGACCGCCAGGTCCTGTAGTAGATGTTAGAGGAAAAACTTCTTACTAGCCCTAACAAGCGTCTAGATGACAGCATCAGACAAACCTTCCTCTTTTAGATGATGATGGAGATGATGCATCAAGTGTGACAGCATCAACCGAATAGCCCTCAGCTCCAAGACGTTGGTGGGCATGTGCGCCTCCAGAGGACCCCACAGCCCCTGGAACTGATGTTTCTTCCAGAAACCCCCCTCCAGCCCGACAGGCTGGCATCCGTGGTGACCGTCTCCCAACAAGGAGCCAGAAAGGATCTGCCCCTCAGAAGACTTCTCAGTTCCAGCCACCACTGAAGAGACTGCCGGACCAAGGGAGACATTGCAAAGGACTGATCCAAGGCCAGAGGACATCTGTCCCAAGCCGATAACAGATTTGAAGAGACCACTTGTGAAAACTGAGCAAAAGGAACCGCCTCGAAGGAGGCCACCATCAACCCCACCAGCCTCATCCCTTGCCGGATGGACGGGCGAGGATGGTACAGAAGAAGACGTATCACATGTTGAACCATCTGCACCTTCGACTGAGGTAAGAACACCCTGGACTGAATGGTATCCAGATTCATGCCCAGAAAGGAAATCTCCCTTGACGGGGAAGAGAGAAGACTCGGGGTTGTTGATCACCCAACCAAAACTCTCCAGCGTAGTCACCACCAACCTGGTGTCCAGCTCCGCTTGACTGAGAGAGGACGCCATAATGAGAAGGTCGTCCAGATACGGCACAATGCGAATGCCCTGGTCTTTGAGAAGGGCCACTATGCCCGCCGACACCTTGGTGCCGAGGTCCACCCGAAAGGGAGAGCCACAAACAGGAAGGGTAAGCTTCCTTGATGTCTATGGACGTCACGAAGACACCTGGACGAAGAGAGTTGATGACCGAGCGCAGAGTCTCCATGCGAAACTTCCTGGTTCTGATGAACCTGTTGAGAATCCTGAGATCCAGAATGGGTCTTATGGAGCCATCCTTTTTGGGCACTGTAAAAATACAATTCTGTGAAATACCTGTAGAACTGATATTATTTGTATACAGTACGTCCTGCTCCAGATATAGTACTTACACTTGGGTTATCCTCCGCCAGATGGCGCTGCACTGCACAGACACAAATCCCCAGCATTGAAAAGCAGTGAACAAGAAGCCGGGAGAATTAACCACCAAAAAACTGGTAACTATAACAATGGTAACAATCACCATACAGGGGATCCAGAATAATGCAAAAACCAGGGTGGGGTGGAGCAGAACGTACTGTATACAAATAATATCAATTCTACAGGTGAGTATTTCACAGAATTGTATTATTCTTAGTATACAGTACGTCCTGCTCCCGATATGGTACTTACACTTGGGACATCCAATAGCAGTGTCCATAAAGTAGGGTGGGATCCCCAACAAAAACGACAACAGCAGACAGTTTAAAACCACTGTCACCTGCAACCATACGGCCAAGACAGCATGAGCTGACGCCCTAACATCAACCTTGTAAAAGTTTGCAAAGGTATGAACAGGAGGCCAAGGTAGTGGCCTAGCGAACCAGTTCAACAGAAACCTGGTGCTGAAAAGCCAAAGAGGCGTCAAAGCACGAGTAGAATAAGAAAAGGCGAAAGGAAGATTCTTCCCCTTGTTGGAATAGGCCTGAGTAACAGCCTGACGAATCCAACAGCTAACAGAAGACATGGCAGAAGCCAAAAGACCCTTCCAAGTACCAGAAGGAACATCCATTAAGAAAAGACCAGGGCCAAAGCCGCCCAACTCCCCGAGAGCAGACAAGATCGGGCACATTCAGAATGTAATAACCATAGGCCCCAAGGAACATCAGTTCTCCTAAGGGACACAGAGACTACCAAGGAAAAACTTCCAACACCTGTTCAAGGAATGCAGAACCCTTTCCTCAGCGTTGCTAGGAAAAAGGCACAGCAGGAAGAACAATATCTTGAATCAATGAACATAAGACACCACCTGATGCGGAGAGTCCGGCTTCAGGCGGAACACCACCTTATCCTGGTGCATCTCAAAGAATGGGGGCTAAGTAGACAGAGCCGCCCACTAACACACGCCTGACCAAGGTAGCAGTCACCAGAAGGACAACCTTGAGGGTAAGAACAGCCAGACGGCATCCAGAATAGGACCAAAGGGACAAAACCCTGCAAGCAGACAGAAGAAAAAGCAAAATCCAATCCCGGCAGGGACTATAGGATTACATGGGGGATGCACATGAGTACCCCCTGAAAGAAGTCTTAACCAAGGAAGACCGAACCAGAGACCACTAAGGCAAGGTGGACAGGGCAGAACCTGACCCATCAGAGTACTAAGTTGGAGAACCAACTCCAAATCATGCTGAACCAACTCTAGAACCCTGGGAACCGAGAACACCCAACAGGGAAGAGACCTAGACTCACACCAATCAATATGGGTATGCCATACCCTATAACAGATAGAAGAAGAAGAGGAAGAAGCTTGCTCCTAGCCTCCCCATAGTCTCAATCACCGAGACAGATAAGCCGGTCTCCATCAAGATGGATGTTTCAGCAGTCAGGCCGACTAAGCCAGAGACTGTAGATTGGAGTGACGTAAAGGGGGCCCTGAGTGATCAGAGCTGGCACTCCTGGCAAAAAGTACAGAAAAACTACTGTCCTCGGTACCATCTCTGCAAAACCACACTCTACTAGGGCACCTGGGGGCCACCAGAATCACTGGTCCCCTTACCAGAGCAATCTTATGCAGAACCCTGCCTAGCAGGGGGAATGGAGAAAGCCATACGGAACCGAACGTCCTGTCATGACGTTATTAAGGCATCCGGACCACTGCCAGAGGATCCTGGGACAGGGAAACAAAGGCCGAGAGCCTGTGATAGTGACGGAACACAAACAGATCCACAACTGGTTGGACTCCATAGCGACACAGGGATTAGCACATCCTGTCGCAGAGGGGCTCCACCGGAGCGAATATCACTGATATGCAGGGAACATTGTCTCCACCCAGATTAGGAACAATAGGCGTAAGTGTAAGAAATAGAGAATTCCCATTAAATATAAAATATTAGATATATAGGTTTTGAATATCTAAAATAGCACTCCAAGTAGCTTCCCTGGCTAGGATGGTAATTGGGCCTCTTAGATGCTAATTTGGTATCATCCCACCATCTTGGCTGGGGTCGGGTGGACACAATAGATTTGGGTGTACAAAGGATTCCTAACTATCTAATGTAAATTATGTCAATACATGCCCGTGGAATCCCTTTGTGAGCAGAGGTACAGTCTACAGGGAGGGGCTAGCCCTTTCCAACAGGAAGGGAGGTGGCCTAAAAGGAGGGGAGATATTTTTGGGGCAGTTGAGAGGGGACGAAGGGAGAGCAAGGACGTGTGGCATGAGGTCCCGGTATTGGTAATTATGAGCAAGCAACTTTAGGCCTAGTTGGCAATTGTAACAGTACATGTTAGAAATTGTTTTATGTATTTGTTTAGTCCCAGTGATACCTATACTGTCTAGGTGGTTAATTTAACTGTTTAGGCCCTTATTTTTATATATATTTTGTATTATTTTTACATATGTACTGCTGTCCTTTATCATAAGCCTGTGCACAATACAATCTTTTATACATTCTCATTGGTGTGATTCCTTACGTCATCCACAACCTAGAACCTACAGTGGGCATTTATTGTTATATTAATCATTGATATTTTTATTGAGGTTTTTATAATAATAATTGTTTACAGAATTTGGTTAAAGAGTGTTAGAGTCGCCCACTTGAGAATGAGATTATATATATATATATATATATTTTTTTTTTATATAATCAAATTCTCACCAAATTAAGTTAAAATGTTTGAATAGCACCAATATGGATTTACTGAGATAAACCTGAGACTCAACAAATGAAATTGATAACAGTTTTCATTGCCACCTCTAACGCTCTTCTTCTGCAGCCACATAGTTGATTCCATCTGTAGTGATCATCTCCCCCCAGTCCTTTTCTGCTAATAGGTGGAGTGACCACAAGTATCCCCGCCTCCATATGAAGATGTACATGCGTTGATTGTAGTTCCTTCCTGTCTCTCCTTGAATATGTACCACCTGTCCAATACTGGAGATATAGGTACCTTAAGGGAAACAGTTTCTAGAAATTCCAAGAGACAGTGAAAGAGCCGCTGGTACACTGAGCATTTCAAACTTGCAGTGCTCACTTAAGCAGTTCAATGCGATTCACATGGGTAGCAATAGTTGATTGTAGAAGGTTTAAAAAGACAACAGTCGGAAGTTCATAGCAGGGTACTGGTCACATAGCAGGAACCACTGGCACTTTTAGCCTCTCAAGTGGAAATGTCATAGTAAATAAGGACAAAGATCAGGGGAAATGGAGTGGTATTGTGGCTGGGAGTTTTTCTCAGCGGTTGCTTGGTACATTCACACTCTACCTGTTACTAAAATCATATCTATCTCTGCAAATCCATATAAATGTCACCCATATTGCCATGCAAAATGCTACATTTATCCAAACATATCCCACATTTAGTGCTGGACCTTTTGGAGACACAGGGTATTAAACCGAAGTCATTTTCATAAGTGAATATGGCCTGTTGGCAATAAATGATACTACTTAAAAAAAACACACAACAAAATGACTCAAATCTTCTTGGGAGAAAAATCTTACCCCCCGCTTGATTTTTTTGTTTTACACCAAAGAAAACCCATAAACTGTACTTAAAACTACAGGTATCTAATGTGAGCTTGACTACCAAAACAAAATGTCTAATAAAAATAAACATTTTACCCCCTCCAACAAAAATTATATACCCGAAGGAAATCAAAACTCACAAAAAGTGACAAGCCCATAATTTAAAAACATTAACTCACGATTAACCCACCAACGTAGTACATTATATGTCCAGGTGACTGCTTTAAATATTACACATAATACAGTACAATTAAAAAAGGGACAATCTCATTTGGGCTTTACAAAACTGCAAGATCAGGAAAAAGTATTCGCCCACTTCATACATTTACAAAAGGTAAAACAGTAAAAATAAAAAAATAAAAAACTTATCAAGACCACAAAAATAATAAGGTTGTGTTTGCTTTTCTTTGGCAAAAAATGATGCCCTAAAAAAATCAATAAAAACAAAGCTTGCATAAAAACCCAAAAAGCAAAGCACCAAAAATGCCATAAGCACCCACTAAATTTGAAATAAATTTATAATGCTCCATTTTAGTGGTCCAAAAATATTGAGACTATTCTCGATACTTAAAACAAATTGCCATTGAACTATGGAAAAAAAATACAAAAATTCCAACAATACAAATGCAAAATAAGTATCTGTGACCTCCCTAGTTTCACTGAGGGTGTGACTGTACTATAAACAAAAGAAAACAAAGTACATTTTTCCCGCTCTTAGTGCACAGATACAACAATGGCAACTCCTACAAAAAAATACCACTAGGCTGGCCTTAGATGAGCACATTTTAGACTAAAAAAAAACAATAACTCATCTGGGGTAGTGAGGGAAAAATCCACCCACCTAACTAATCCCCATTTTCCACACCAGCTGACAGTAAGGCATTTTAACCAAAATAACCTACAAAAATAATTTAGAATTTGAAATCCTTACTGCAGTAAACAAATTTATAATTTGAAGCTTGTCCTTAACATTGGAGTAAAAATAAAAGTTAACAAACTCCATGTTAAGGTCTTCACAATACCTTTGAGTTTTTTTTAATACAGACAAAAGGGATACCAGTGTTTTGCCATGGTCATTATTCCTGCAAAATAAAATCCAAAACCATTAATAACCTCTATGCAGACAACCTAACTGGGCTCACAGGGACTGAGTTTAACTCTCTAAGCCTTTGATCTTTCCTGAATATTTGAACCTCCTGTTGAAAAGCCCTATACTGCTCTGCAAACCGTCCCCTCTCCTCCTTTAACTGTCTGTTTTCATCCAGTAGACGGCCATTTTGGATCCTAAGAGCTTTTAAGGAACCCAACATGGCGGGTTTACTAAAACCTGTATGGTCCCTTACAAACTTTCTCTGGTTGTAACTCCCATTACCCTACCTAGCAGAGTAGACAATGGCTTGTCTTCTGTGGGTTTTAACGTGTGGAGGTTTATTAACAACCTGCTCTGTAAACTTCAATTTGCACCATTTAGCTACATGTCCTAAATGACCACAAGAAAAACACTTAACTTTTCTAACACTCTTTAACCGAGTGTTATTCCTGCCCTGAGAGCTATGCACAGCAAATACCCTCTCTATTGCTCTAACTTTCTGTGTCTGGTGGCCACATTTAGTTTGGGGGGCCTTCTCTAGCTCATTGCTCTCATCTAAGCTTTGCATAGGCTCCTCTACCTGGATACCCTTTTCAAGCTTAACCACCTCTTCTGTCTTTATCACCTCTGATGGTTTAGCACTCGGTGTAGCACATGAAAGTATTTTTGCCTGTAGGTTACTGTTGGTTGCAGCCAAATGCTTAATCTTACAGTCTGCAGCCCTCAGTTCCTCCACTAACAAATCTTTTTCAATGTGCAACTTTTTGTTTTCCGCTTCAAGCTGCTTAGCATCCACCTGGACCGCAGCAAGCACTTCAGCGTTTACCTTCATAAGATTCAAGGCATTCTTCAGAAATTCTACCTCGTTCTGAAGGCTTAATTTTTCCTCATGTATTAATTCACACTGTTTTGCTATCCAGCATGCAGCATAAATTAATGCATGTTTACCCTCTGACTTAGAGAGTTTCCTACCGACAATTGCATTTGCAACATATTCCTTAGCTACTGACCACGGCTTGAGAGTTTCCTCCATTTTCTTGATAAGTTCAATAGGGTCTTTTACTCTAAACAATATCTTGTTAAGACTTCCATTTTGCTCCAACACTACTAGCAACTAATGGACAACTGTACTCAAAATATATTTGACTAGTCCCTGTGCTATCCAAGTACAACAACTTACTGTACCCACACCACAAGCTCTATGCACAACAAAATAATACACAATCACTAATATGATCCCCAGTCACACCAACAAACCTCCTGCCTGGCTCGCCAAATTCTGTAAACAATTATTATTATAAAAACCTCAATAAAAATATCAATGATTAATATAACAATAAATGCCCACTGTAGGTTCTAGGTTGTGGATGACGTAAGGAATCACACCAATGAGAATGTATAAAAGATTGTATTGTGCACAGGCTTATGATAAAGGACAGCAGTACATATGTAAAAATAATACAAAATATATATAAAAATAAGGGCCTAAACAGTTAAATTAACCACCTAGACAGTATAGGTATCACTGGGACTAAACAAATACATAAAACAATTTCTAACATGTACTGTTACAATTGCCAACTAGGCCTAAAGTTGCTTGCTCATAATTACCAATACCGGGACCTCATGCCACACGTCCTTGCTCTCCCTTCGTCCCCTCTCAACTGCCCCAAAAATATCTCCCCTCCTTTTAGGCCACCTCCCTTCCTGTTGGAAAGGGCTAGCCCCTCCCTGTAGACTGTACCTCTGCTCACAAAGGGATTCCACGGGCAGGTATTGACTTAATTTACATTAGATAGTTAGGAATCCTTTGTACACCCAAATCTATTGTGTCCACCCGACCCCAGCCAAGATGGTGGGATGATACCAAATTAGCATCTAAGAGGCCCAATTACCATCCTAGCCAGGGAAGCTACTTGGAGTGCTATTTTAGATATTCAAAACCTATATATCTAATATTTTATATTTAATGGGAATTCTCTATTTCTTACATAAGGACCTCCTAAGGGCCCCGCCACCCCCAGAATCGCAGGGAGTTTCAGAAGAAAACCTCCCCCTTCAACCAGATAGGTTGGCATCCATGGTGACCGTTTCCAGGAAGGGGCAAGAAGGAACTGCCCCCAGACAGGTTCCTTGAGTTCATCCACTCCAAGAGAAACCTTCTTACCAGGTGGGAAGGCCCACAGACCCTGCTCCAGGGATGCTGGATCCCTGTCCTGTATTAGCAATAGAAGTCGCAGAAGGGCCCAAGGGGAACTGAGCATAAGGGACCTCTTCCGAGCAGGCCACCAACGGGCCCACCAGCTGCATCCCTACCTGGTGAAGGGACCGGGACAGCAATGAGGGACTGAGTCCATGTGACCAGATTGCCCATTTTAATGCTGAGAAGGGGAGATTCTGGTTTGAACCTAATCCAGATTCATTCCTCGTAATGGAGTTACCATTTAAGGGGACAATGAGGAATTGGTGTGATTGATCACCCATCCAAATGACTCCCAATGGACACCACCAGCCGGGTATCCAACTTAGCCTGACGTAGAGACTGGGAAGTGAGAAAGGATGTCCAGGTAGGTCATCGTGTGGATGCCCCTCGGTCTCATCAGATACATCACCGCCATCAGCACCTGAGTGAGCACTCTGGGAGCTGAAGAGAGGCCAGATAATAAGGCCACCATTAGCAGTGTTGGACTTCCAACACGAACCTGAAGAGCCTCGGTGTCCTGAAGGCACAGGGATGTGAACATAAGCAGCTTAGAGCTCCACAGACGGCAAGAAGCCCCCTGGGCGCAAGGCGCTGATGGCCCATCTCAGAGTTTCCATGCAGAAACTGCCTGTATTGGAGAATTGCTGTGAATCCAGAATGGGCCAGCCTGACCCATCCTTTTGGGGGGACTGTGGAAAAGTTGGTGTAGCGGCCCCTGCCTCAGCCTGTTAAGGGCAATCTGCAAGTGACCCTCAGACCTCGCAGGCCTTGCATGGCCTGTGCCAGCAACTGAACAGCGGCAGGGACCAGGAGTATCTGGGACCTGATAAAAACTGGGGAAGGACGCGCAGCAAACTCTATCTTGTATCCGGAGGACACAACCTCATGAATCCACCAGTATGAGGCGTAAAGCCTCCTGATAAGAGCAACGTGCCGCAGCCATCCCCTCACCCAGACGGGCGAGGGCGCCCCATCACGCTTGAGGGGGATTGGTGGAAGATTTAGGCTTAGCCCCGCCGGAGGGGCCAGAGCGTTGTCTGCTGCTCCCGGGGCCGGAGTCTGCGTGAGCCCCCACGAAGGACACCCCTGGTTCTTGTTTAACACTAAGGAAGGGCTAAATAGGGGTGCCCCTGCCCCGAGGGGGCCTAGATGGCAGCCTACGTTGGGGTGACTTACCCTTTTTGCTAAACAGGTCTAGACGGGCCCCAAACAAGCGTAGCCCTCTAAAGGGAAGCCCAGTAATAGTCTTTTTAGTAGCATCATCAGCACCCCACTGTCGCAGCCAAACCAAGCGACGTATAGCCACCGCAAGGGCAGAAGTTCTTGCACACATTCTAATGGTGTCGTCCAACGCTAATAGGATGAATCTTACAAACACATCACAGTTTACCTGACCTTTCTGGTTATCCTAAACTTTACTTTTTATTTAACCCTGCCTAGATCGGCTGCAGGTGTTGTGCCTTTGCTGAATACTTTCTGCCTTTGAGCAACCATTTATATATTAGGATTCAAAAGTCGGTTTCCCAAGCCAGGATCTCTGTGTGTTTTCTTGGAACTGGTATTGTTGCTCTAAATAACTATCATCCATATGTATGGATGTTTTTTTTTTTTTTGTTTTTTCCTTGTGATATTGGATTTGATATATTTTTTTGATGTTTTCATCATTTATTTGTTTGTGTTTTCAGATGTTATTATGTATTTCCCATCTCTAAAAAACTGTTTTGTCGTCTATTTTTCCTTAACATTGGAATAGTGTGAACAAAGGGGCGCTGAAGAAGCCTGGGATTCAGGCGAAACTAGTCCGCCCAGAACCTCTATGGTCATAGAATAAACACATTGTATGATGAACTAATGGTTGTTTTAGCAATATGTGTATGTTATCTGTATATTTATACTGTAGGTATATGTCGTCTGTACTAGGATTGTTATGTATATTTTTGTCATTGTGTCTATTTATACATTTTGTGGAATCGGATGTCTGAAATCTTTTTACAGTGTGGATAAATAAATTTATTGTTATATGGTATTGTAATGCATTTAAGTCTCTTAGTGGCGTGGTGTAGCCAACCGGAGCTCTGCCGCTGTTTCTCTTTTGAGGGTTACCCATTAACCCCTGTTCTTTCTTTTGTTGTTGCAATAGGCTTAGAGCCCGGTACTACACCAGCCCAATCTGTATAGGTCTCCTGGTTACTCCAGGTGTCCTTATTCTTGGATAATTATTTTTAAAACAAGTTTTTTTTTTTTTTTCCCAGTTTACATTGTTTGGTAGGGTTGTATATCTTGGGTTCATTTGAACCTTTTTGTAGTTAGCAGTCTGGAAGACGCAACAGGCTGCGACTCCTCCTTTATATGCGACTCAGCAGGAGCGAGATTTAAGCATGGGGAAATAGGTGAAATGAAGCGAGGTGCAGCCACTGGCAGACCTGATTGCAGAGCCAGTGCTTGTTCGGCACAGGGTCCGCAGACCCGTGCCCTGTCAGCATCAGCATGGGGTTGTCCACACGCTATACACAGCCGGTCTTGTCCCAGAGGGACCCCGGTCACATAATTCTGAGATGCCTCCATATGGTGATTATTCAAGGCACAATGCGCCAGTAGGGATTTACACTATAAGTAACCCTGGATGCCCCAAAGACCCGCTAGGGAAGTGGGAGAATATTACAAGGCCCGCTATAATTTTACACTGGGCCGGGAGAAGCCAATGGTGTTCACCAGTCTGAAAGACATAATGGGAATAAAGGGTGTCAGAACCATGCGCAGTAATCAAGGATCATGAAAATCGCCCGCGAGGACAAATGTAAGCGTGGGGGAGTAGGCAAAGCCATAAGGGACGCAGGCCCAGCTGCTGGTAAACCAGGCTGCAGCGCAAGCACCTGCTGTGCACAAGGTACACAAACCCGCACATTGTCATCACTTGTAGGGGACAACCCGACACGCCACACGCAGCCGGGCTTGTCCCGAAAGAACCCCGATCACATTATCCTGAGATGCCTCCATATGGTGATTATAGCGCCACAATCGGCCGATAGGGATACACGCTGTAAAAGCAACCCGGGATGCCCCAATAGCCCGCTAGGGAAGTGGGAGGAATTAGCACACTAGGCCTCAATAAGTTTAATAAAACTAATAGAGGGGGTAGGACCGGGAGAAACCAATTAAGTTTGACCAGCCTGTAAGACATAAAAGTAAAGACCCCGTAAGCGACATGCATACGTGATATTTAAAAAATAAACAAACAGCCCGCAGGGGCACTCACGGGCCGCGGTAGGTAGACGCCAGCCACGCAGCACGAGGAAGCAAAATGGCACCGAGTATACCTCGAGGTGCGGGCCGCAGAGACAGGGCCCGTCCCCCCCCCCGAAGAGCACGAAGCCGCACACGTGACAAAATCAACCAATAATGGCGCTGCAATGCCTGAGGTAATGTCGTCGCTGCCGACCGCGGAACGCCGTACAAGCGCACGGCAGCGGCATATTCAAAAAGCAACCAGTGCAACCAAAGCTGAGAGGTGGCAGGGAAAGGCAAACCAAGCTAACCATACAAAAAGTGAATGTACAAAACACACACGCACCCCCCCCCCCCCGAGAACTACAAGGGAAAGCGAGGGAGGGCAGCGGCCACCTAACATGGGGCCCACCGATAGACAGGGGCAATAGTGCGGGAGGGGCATCCCATAAAGGCTTACCATGAGCCTATACCGCCTACTCTTTGGTGGGGGATTGCGGTGGAGCAGCGCTCCTAAGCACCTGCCATCGGTGCTGCCTACCATCACCCGAACCAGCACAGCCAAGGCAGGAAGGCAAATTAAAAATGGAACGGGTGCGAATAGTCCTACAGGGCCGCAGGCTAATAGCCCAGCTCACCTGCGAGTAGAGAGAGCCATCTTCTTATCCTTCGCAGTCCAGACTGCAGAGAAGATCTGGGAATTTGTGGGAGGTCCCGGGTATTTAAGGGGCCAGGAGGAGCCAATTTCGCTGTCTCTGCAGTCCAGCGCCATCTGGCGGAGTAATACCCAGGTGTAAAGAATCTTCATCTGGAGCAGGACGTACTGTATACTAAGAATATATTCTGGAACAGGACGTGCTGTATACTTGGAATAATACCATTTTGTGATTACTCACCTGTAAAATGGGTAAGTATGTCTCACACCCTGCTTCGGAAGATTACACGATTAATTATAGCCAGTAGAGGGCGAACTTCTGCAGAGATGACTAGAAAAAAAGAAGCCCCTCCCAGTCCATAAATACCTGGTACCTCCCACACATTCCCCAGTATAAGAAAGCAGTAAGGGGACCAGGAAGAGACAATAAATCTAAGAGAAAAAAGTTTCACCATAAAGAGGATCCAAGATAAAACTCAGGGTGGGACGAAGCAGGGTGTGTGACATACTTATAATACCCATTTTACAGGTGAGTAATCACAAAATGGTATTATTCCAAGTATGTCTCACACCCTGCTTCAGAAGATTAATTACACGTGGGACATCCAATAGCAGTGTCCAAAAAGGGTGGGGATCCCAACAGGCAATAATGCACAAATTAAACCACTGCAGCTTGCAGAACTTTGCGGCCAAAAACAACATCCGCCGAGGCCCGCACATCAACCTTATAAAACTTGGAAAAAGTATGAACAGAAGACCAAGTAGCAGCCTTACAAACTTGTTCAACAGAGGCCTGGTGCTGAAAAGCCCAGGAAAACCCAACAGCACGAGTAGAATGAGCAGTGATCTGGAAAGGGGGATCCCTTCCCTTGGCAGTATAGGCCCCAACAATGGCCTGACATATCCATTTACTAATGGTAGACTTGACGGGCGCCAAACCCTTCTTGGGCCCAGAGGGCACCACAAACAAGACGTCCGTCCTACAGAAAAGAGAATTAGCCACCAAATAGTACTTCACACAACGCACAACATCCAAAGAGTGCAGGGCCCTCCCCTTGTCATTGCTAGGCTTAGGACACAAGGAAGGGAAAACCACATGCTGATTGAGATGTAAGGCAGAAACCACCTTAGGTAGGAAGTCTGGCTTAAAGCGGAAGACCACCTTGTCCTGGTGTCTTTCAAAGCAAGGGGCCTGGACAGAGCCGCCAACTCAGAAACACATCGAACAGAGGTAATAGCCACCAAAAAGTCAACCTTTTGTGTGAAAATAGAAAGTGCAACATCCTGCACCGGCTCAAAAGGAGGCCCCTGGAGGACCGACAAAACCAAATTCAAGACCCAAACAGTCAACAAGGTCTTGCGAGGGGGCCGCACATGAGTGACCCCCTGGAAAAAAGTCTTAACCAAAGGATGAAGAGCAAAAGACCCTTGACAGAAAACCGCCAGGGCGGAGAGCTTCCCTTTTAGAGTACTAAGCTGAAAACCCAGGTCCAAACCGTGTTGGAGAAACTCTAAAATTCTGGGAATTGGAAAACCCTACAAGGCAAGGCCCTAGCCTCACACCAATCAATATAGGACCGCCAGGTCCTGTAGTAGATGTTAGAGGAAAAACTTCTTACTAGCCCTAACAAGCGTCTAGATGACAGCATCAGACAAACCTTCCTCTTTTAGATGATGATGGAGATGATGCATCAAGTGTGACAGCATCAACCGAATAGCCCTCAGCTCCAAGACGTTGGTGGGCATGTGCGCCTCCAGAGGACCCCACAGCCCCTGGAACTGATGTTTCTTCCAGAAACCCCCCTCCAGCCCGACAGGCTGGCATCCGTGGTGACCGTCTCCCAACAAGGAGCCAGAAAGGATCTGCCCCTCAGAAGACTTCTCAGTTCCAGCCACCACTGAAGAGACTGCCGGACCAAGGGAGACATTGCAAAGGACTGATCCAAGGCCAGAGGACATCTGTCCCAAGCCGATAACAGATTTGAAGAGACCACTTGTGAAAACTGAGCAAAAGGAACCGCCTCGAAGGAGGCCACCATCAACCCCACCAGCCTCATCCCTTGCCGGATGGACGGGCGAGGATGGTACAGAAGAAGACGTATCACATGTTGAACCATCTGCACCTTCGACTGAGGTAAGAACACCCTGGACTGAATGGTATCCAGATTCATGCCCAGAAAGGAAATCTCCCTTGACGGGGAAGAGAGAAGACTCGGGGTTGTTGATCACCCAACCAAAACTCTCCAGCGTAGTCACCACCAACCTGGTGTCCAGCTCCGCTTGACTGAGAGAGGACGCCATAATGAGAAGGTCGTCCAGATACGGCACAATGCGAATGCCCTGGTCTTTGAGAAGGGCCACTATGCCCGCCGACACCTTGGTGCCGAGGTCCACCCGAAAGGGAGAGCCACAAACAGGAAGGGTAAGCTTCCTTGATGTCTATGGACGTCACGAAGACACCTGGACGAAGAGAGTTGATGACCGAGCGCAGAGTCTCCATGCGAAACTTCCTGGTTCTGATGAACCTGTTGAGAATCCTGAGATCCAGAATGGGTCTTATGGAGCCATCCTTTTTGGGCACTGTAAAAATACAATTCTGTGAAATACCTGTAGAACTGATATTATTTGTATACAGTACGTCCTGCTCCAGATATAGTACTTACACTTGGGTTATCCTCCGCCAGATGGCGCTGCACTGCACAGACACAAATCCCCAGCATTGAAAAGCAGTGAACAAGAAGCCGGGAGAATTAACCACCAAAAAACTGGTAACTATAACAATGGTAACAATCACCATACAGGGGATCCAGAATAATGCAAAAACCAGGGTGGGGTGGAGCAGAACGTACTGTATACAAATAATATCAATTCTACAGGTGAGTATTTCACAGAATTGTATTATTCTTAGTATACAGTACGTCCTGCTCCCGATATGGTACTTACACTTGGGACATCCAATAGCAGTGTCCATAAAGTAGGGTGGGATCCCCAACAAAAACGACAACAGCAGACAGTTTAAAACCACTGTCACCTGCAACCATACGGCCAAGACAGCATGAGCTGACGCCCTAACATCAACCTTGTAAAAGTTTGCAAAGGTATGAACAGGAGGCCAAGGTAGTGGCCTAGCGAACCAGTTCAACAGAAACCTGGTGCTGAAAAGCCAAAGAGGCGTCAAAGCACGAGTAGAATAAGAAAAGGCGAAAGGAAGATTCTTCCCCTTGTTGGAATAGGCCTGAGTAACAGCCTGACGAATCCAACAGCTAACAGAAGACATGGCAGAAGCCAAAAGACCCTTCCAAGTACCAGAAGGAACATCCATTAAGAAAAGACCAGGGCCAAAGCCGCCCAACTCCCCGAGAGCAGACAAGATCGGGCACATTCAGAATGTAATAACCATAGGCCCCAAGGAACATCAGTTCTCCTAAGGGACACAGAGACTACCAAGGAAAAACTTCCAACACCTGTTCAAGGAATGCAGAACCCTTTCCTCAGCGTTGCTAGGAAAAAGGCACAGCAGGAAGAACAATATCTTGAATCAATGAACATAAGACACCACCTGATGCGGAGAGTCCGGCTTCAGGCGGAACACCACCTTATCCTGGTGCATCTCAAAGAATGGGGGCTAAGTAGACAGAGCCGCCCACTAACACACGCCTGACCAAGGTAGCAGTCACCAGAAGGACAACCTTGAGGGTAAGAACAGCCAGACGGCATCCAGAATAGGACCAAAGGGACAAAACCCTGCAAGCAGACAGAAGAAAAAGCAAAATCCAATCCCGGCAGGGACTATAGGATTACATGGGGGATGCACATGAGTACCCCCTGAAAGAAGTCTTAACCAAGGAAGACCGAACCAGAGACCACTAAGGCAAGGTGGACAGGGCAGAACCTGACCCATCAGAGTACTAAGTTGGAGAACCAACTCCAAATCATGCTGAACCAACTCTAGAACCCTGGGAACCGAGAACACCCAACAGGGAAGAGACCTAGACTCACACCAATCAATATGGGTATGCCATACCCTATAACAGATAGAAGAAGAAGAGGAAGAAGCTTGCTCCTAGCCTCCCCATAGTCTCAATCACCGAGACAGATAAGCCGGTCTCCATCAAGATGGATGTTTCAGCAGTCAGGCCGACTAAGCCAGAGACTGTAGATTGGAGTGACGTAAAGGGGGCCCTGAGTGATCAGAGCTGGCACTCCTGGCAAAAAGTACAGAAAAACTACTGTCCTCGGTACCATCTCTGCAAAACCACACTCTACTAGGGCACCTGGGGGCCACCAGAATCACTGGTCCCCTTACCAGAGCAATCTTATGCAGAACCCTGCCTAGCAGGGGGAATGGAGAAAGCCATACGGAACCGAACGTCCTGTCATGACGTTATTAAGGCATCCGGACCACTGCCAGAGGATCCTGGGACAGGGAAACAAAGGCCGAGAGCCTGTGATAGTGACGGAACACAAACAGATCCACAACTGGTTGGACTCCATAGCGACACAGGGATTAGCACATCCTGTCGCAGAGGGGCTCCACCGGAGCGAATATCACTGATATGCAGGGAACATTGTCTCCACCCAGATTAGGAACAATAGGCGTAAGTGTAAGAAATAGAGAATTCCCATTAAATATAAAATATTAGATATATAGGTTTTGAATATCTAAAATAGCACTCCAAGTAGCTTCCCTGGCTAGGATGGTAATTGGGCCTCTTAGATGCTAATTTGGTATCATCCCACCATCTTGGCTGGGGTCGGGTGGACACAATAGATTTGGGTGTACAAAGGATTCCTAACTATCTAATGTAAATTATGTCAATACATGCCCGTGGAATCCCTTTGTGAGCAGAGGTACAGTCTACAGGGAGGGGCTAGCCCTTTCCAACAGGAAGGGAGGTGGCCTAAAAGGAGGGGAGATATTTTTGGGGCAGTTGAGAGGGGACGAAGGGAGAGCAAGGACGTGTGGCATGAGGTCCCGGTATTGGTAATTATGAGCAAGCAACTTTAGGCCTAGTTGGCAATTGTAACAGTACATGTTAGAAATTGTTTTATGTATTTGTTTAGTCCCAGTGATACCTATACTGTCTAGGTGGTTAATTTAACTGTTTAGGCCCTTATTTTTATATATATTTTGTATTATTTTTACATATGTACTGCTGTCCTTTATCATAAGCCTGTGCACAATACAATCTTTTATACATTCTCATTGGTGTGATTCCTTACGTCATCCACAACCTAGAACCTACAGTGGGCATTTATTGTTATATTAATCATTGATATTTTTATTGAGGTTTTTATAATAATAATTGTTTACAGAATTTGGTTAAAGAGTGTTAGAGTCGCCCACTTGAGAATGAGATTATATATATATATATATATATTTTTTTTTTATATAATCAAATTCTCACCAAATTAAGTTAAAATGTTTGAATAGCACCAATATGGATTTACTGAGATAAACCTGAGACTCAACAAATGAAATTGATAACAGTTTTCATTGCCACCTCTAACGCTCTTCTTCTGCAGCCACATAGTTGATTCCATCTGTAGTGATCATCTCCCCCCAGTCCTTTTCTGCTAATAGGTGGAGTGACCACAAGTATCCCCGCCTCCATATGAAGATGTACATGCGTTGATTGTAGTTCCTTCCTGTCTCTCCTTGAATATGTACCACCTGTCCAATACTGGAGATATAGGTACCTTAAGGGAAACAGTTTCTAGAAATTCCAAGAGACAGTGAAAGAGCCGCTGGTACACTGAGCATTTCAAACTTGCAGTGCTCACTTAAGCAGTTCAATGCGATTCACATGGGTAGCAATAGTTGATTGTAGAAGGTTTAAAAAGACAACAGTCGGAAGTTCATAGCAGGGTACTGGTCACATAGCAGGAACCACTGGCACTTTTAGCCTCTCAAGTGGAAATGTCATAGTAAATAAGGACAAAGATCAGGGGAAATGGAGTGGTATTGTGGCTGGGAGTTTTTCTCAGCGGTTGCTTGGTACATTCACACTCTACCTGTTACTAAAATCATATCTATCTCTGCAAATCCATATAAATGTCACCCATATTGCCATGCAAAATGCTACATTTATCCAAACATATCCCACATTTAGTGCTGGACCTTTTGGAGACACAGGGTATTAAACCGAAGTCATTTTCATAAGTGAATATGGCCTGTTGGCAATAAATGATACTACTTAAAAAAAACACACAACAAAATGACTCAAATCTTCTTGGGAGAAAAATCTTACCCCCCGCTTGATTTTTTTGTTTTACACCAAAGAAAACCCATAAACTGTACTTAAAACTACAGGTATCTAATGTGAGCTTGACTACCAAAACAAAATGTCTAATAAAAATAAACATTTTACCCCCTCCAACAAAAATTATATACCCGAAGGAAATCAAAACTCACAAAAAGTGACAAGCCCATAATTTAAAAACATTAACTCACGATTAACCCACCAACGTAGTACATTATATGTCCAGGTGACTGCTTTAAATATTACACATAATACAGTACAATTAAAAAAGGGACAATCTCATTTGGGCTTTACAAAACTGCAAGATCAGGAAAAAGTATTCGCCCACTTCATACATTTACAAAAGGTAAAACAGTAAAAATAAAAAAATAAAAAACTTATCAAGACCACAAAAATAATAAGGTTGTGTTTGCTTTTCTTTGGCAAAAAATGATGCCCTAAAAAAATCAATAAAAACAAAGCTTGCATAAAAACCCAAAAAGCAAAGCACCAAAAATGCCATAAGCACCCACTAAATTTGAAATAAATTTATAATGCTCCATTTTAGTGGTCCAAAAATATTGAGACTATTCTCGATACTTAAAACAAATTGCCATTGAACTATGGAAAAAAAATACAAAAATTCCAACAATACAAATGCAAAATAAGTATCTGTGACCTCCCTAGTTTCACTGAGGGTGTGACTGTACTATAAACAAAAGAAAACAAAGTACATTTTTCCCGCTCTTAGTGCACAGATACAACAATGGCAACTCCTACAAAAAAATACCACTAGGCTGGCCTTAGATGAGCACATTTTAGACTAAAAAAAAACAATAACTCATCTGGGGTAGTGAGGGAAAAATCCACCCACCTAACTAATCCCCATTTTCCACACCAGCTGACAGTAAGGCATTTTAACCAAAATAACCTACAAAAATAATTTAGAATTTGAAATCCTTACTGCAGTAAACAAATTTATAATTTGAAGCTTGTCCTTAACATTGGAGTAAAAATAAAAGTTAACAAACTCCATGTTAAGGTCTTCACAATACCTTTGAGTTTTTTTTAATACAGACAAAAGGGATACCAGTGTTTTGCCATGGTCATTATTCCTGCAAAATAAAATCCAAAACCATTAATAACCTCTATGCAGACAACCTAACTGGGCTCACAGGGACTGAGTTTAACTCTCTAAGCCTTTGATCTTTCCTGAATATTTGAACCTCCTGTTGAAAAGCCCTATACTGCTCTGCAAACCGTCCCCTCTCCTCCTTTAACTGTCTGTTTTCATCCAGTAGACGGCCATTTTGGATCCTAAGAGCTTTTAAGGAACCCAACATGGCGGGTTTACTAAAACCTGTATGGTCCCTTACAAACTTTCTCTGGTTGTAACTCCCATTACCCTACCTAGCAGAGTAGACAATGGCTTGTCTTCTGTGGGTTTTAACGTGTGGAGGTTTATTAACAACCTGCTCTGTAAACTTCAATTTGCACCATTTAGCTACATGTCCTAAATGACCACAAGAAAAACACTTAACTTTTCTAACACTCTTTAACCGAGTGTTATTCCTGCCCTGAGAGCTATGCACAGCAAATACCCTCTCTATTGCTCTAACTTTCTGTGTCTGGTGGCCACATTTAGTTTGGGGGGCCTTCTCTAGCTCATTGCTCTCATCTAAGCTTTGCATAGGCTCCTCTACCTGGATACCCTTTTCAAGCTTAACCACCTCTTCTGTCTTTATCACCTCTGATGGTTTAGCACTCGGTG
Source organism: Gastrophryne carolinensis (assembly GCA_027917425.1). NCBI lineage: Eukaryota > Metazoa > Chordata > Amphibia > Anura > Microhylidae > Gastrophryne > Gastrophryne carolinensis. The sequence goes on from CM051243.1 coordinate 116,630,783, forward strand.
TAGCACATGAAAGTATTTTTGCCTGTAGGTTACTGTTGGTTGCAGCCAAATGCTTAATCTTACAGTCTGCAGCCCTCAGTTCCTCCACTAACAAATCTTTTTCAATGTGCAACTTTTTGTTTTCCGCTTCAAGCTGCTTAGCATCCACCTGGACCGCAGCAAGCACTTCAGCGTTTACCTTCATAAGATTCAAGGCATTCTTCAGAAATTCTACCTCGTTCTGAAGGCTTAATTTTTCCTCATGTATTAATTCACACTGTTTTGCTATCCAGCATGCAGCATAAATTAATGCATGTTTACCCTCTGACTTAGAGAGTTTCCTACCGACAATTGCATTTGCAACATATTCCTTAGCTACTGACCACGGCTTGAGAGTTTCCTCCATTTTCTTGATAAGTTCAATAGGGTCTTTTACTCTAAACAATATCTTGTTAAGACTTCCATTTTGCTCCAACACTACTAGCAACTAATGGACAACTGTACTCAAAATATATTTGACTAGTCCCTGTGCTATCCAAGTACAACAACTTACTGTACCCACACCACAAGCTCTATGCACAACAAAATAATACACAATCACTAATATGATCCCCAGTCACACCAACAAACCTCCTGCCTGGCTCGCCAAATTCTGTAAACAATTATTATTATAAAAACCTCAATAAAAATATCAATGATTAATATAACAATAAATGCCCACTGTAGGTTCTAGGTTGTGGATGACGTAAGGAATCACACCAATGAGAATGTATAAAAGATTGTATTGTGCACAGGCTTATGATAAAGGACAGCAGTACATATGTAAAAATAATACAAAATATATATAAAAATAAGGGCCTAAACAGTTAAATTAACCACCTAGACAGTATAGGTATCACTGGGACTAAACAAATACATAAAACAATTTCTAACATGTACTGTTACAATTGCCAACTAGGCCTAAAGTTGCTTGCTCATAATTACCAATACCGGGACCTCATGCCACACGTCCTTGCTCTCCCTTCGTCCCCTCTCAACTGCCCCAAAAATATCTCCCCTCCTTTTAGGCCACCTCCCTTCCTGTTGGAAAGGGCTAGCCCCTCCCTGTAGACTGTACCTCTGCTCACAAAGGGATTCCACGGGCAGGTATTGACTTAATTTACATTAGATAGTTAGGAATCCTTTGTACACCCAAATCTATTGTGTCCACCCGACCCCAGCCAAGATGGTGGGATGATACCAAATTAGCATCTAAGAGGCCCAATTACCATCCTAGCCAGGGAAGCTACTTGGAGTGCTATTTTAGATATTCAAAACCTATATATCTAATATTTTATATTTAATGGGAATTCTCTATTTCTTACATAAGGACCTCCTAAGGGCCCCGCCACCCCCAGAATCGCAGGGAGTTTCAGAAGAAAACCTCCCCCTTCAACCAGATAGGTTGGCATCCATGGTGACCGTTTCCAGGAAGGGGCAAGAAGGAACTGCCCCCAGACAGGTTCCTTGAGTTCATCCACTCCAAGAGAAACCTTCTTACCAGGTGGGAAGGCCCACAGACCCTGCTCCAGGGATGCTGGATCCCTGTCCTGTATTAGCAATAGAAGTCGCAGAAGGGCCCAAGGGGAACTGAGCATAAGGGACCTCTTCCGAGCAGGCCACCAACGGGCCCACCAGCTGCATCCCTACCTGGTGAAGGGACCGGGACAGCAATGAGGGACTGAGTCCATGTGACCAGATTGCCCATTTTAATGCTGAGAAGGGGAGATTCTGGTTTGAACCTAATCCAGATTCATTCCTCGTAATGGAGTTACCATTTAAGGGGACAATGAGGAATTGGTGTGATTGATCACCCATCCAAATGACTCCCAATGGACACCACCAGCCGGGTATCCAACTTAGCCTGACGTAGAGACTGGGAAGTGAGAAAGGATGTCCAGGTAGGTCATCGTGTGGATGCCCCTCGGTCTCATCAGATACATCACCGCCATCAGCACCTGAGTGAGCACTCTGGGAGCTGAAGAGAGGCCAGATAATAAGGCCACCATTAGCAGTGTTGGACTTCCAACACGAACCTGAAGAGCCTCGGTGTCCTGAAGGCACAGGGATGTGAACATAAGCAGCTTAGAGCTCCACAGACGGCAAGAAGCCCCCTGGGCGCAAGGCGCTGATGGCCCATCTCAGAGTTTCCATGCAGAAACTGCCTGTATTGGAGAATTGCTGTGAATCCAGAATGGGCCAGCCTGACCCATCCTTTTGGGGGGACTGTGGAAAAGTTGGTGTAGCGGCCCCTGCCTCAGCCTGTTAAGGGCAATCTGCAAGTGACCCTCAGACCTCGCAGGCCTTGCATGGCCTGTGCCAGCAACTGAACAGCGGCAGGGACCAGGAGTATCTGGGACCTGATAAAAACTGGGGAAGGACGCGCAGCAAACTCTATCTTGTATCCGGAGGACACAACCTCATGAATCCACCAGTATGAGGCGTAAAGCCTCCTGATAAGAGCAACGTGCCGCAGCCATCCCCTCACCCAGACGGGCGAGGGCGCCCCATCACGCTTGAGGGGGATTGGTGGAAGATTTAGGCTTAGCCCCGCCGGAGGGGCCAGAGCGTTGTCTGCTGCTCCCGGGGCCGGAGTCTGCGTGAGCCCCCACGAAGGACACCCCTGGTTCTTGTTTAACACTAAGGAAGGGCTAAATAGGGGTGCCCCTGCCCCGAGGGGGCCTAGATGGCAGCCTACGTTGGGGTGACTTACCCTTTTTGCTAAACAGGTCTAGACGGGCCCCAAACAAGCGTAGCCCTCTAAAGGGAAGCCCAGTAATAGTCTTTTTAGTAGCATCATCAGCACCCCACTGTCGCAGCCAAACCAAGCGACGTATAGCCACCGCAAGGGCAGAAGTTCTTGCACACATTCTAATGGTGTCGTCCAACGCTAATAGGATGAATCTTACAAACACATCACAGTTTACCTGACCTTTCTGGTTATCCTAAACTTTACTTTTTATTTAACCCTGCCTAGATCGGCTGCAGGTGTTGTGCCTTTGCTGAATACTTTCTGCCTTTGAGCAACCATTTATATATTAGGATTCAAAAGTCGGTTTCCCAAGCCAGGATCTCTGTGTGTTTTCTTGGAACTGGTATTGTTGCTCTAAATAACTATCATCCATATGTATGGATGTTTTTTTTTTTTTGTTTTTTCCTTGTGATATTGGATTTGATATATTTTTTTGATGTTTTCATCATTTATTTGTTTGTGTTTTCAGATGTTATTATGTATTTCCCATCTCTAAAAAACTGTTTTGTCGTCTATTTTTCCTTAACATTGGAATAGTGTGAACAAAGGGGCGCTGAAGAAGCCTGGGATTCAGGCGAAACTAGTCCGCCCAGAACCTCTATGGTCATAGAATAAACACATTGTATGATGAACTAATGGTTGTTTTAGCAATATGTGTATGTTATCTGTATATTTATACTGTAGGTATATGTCGTCTGTACTAGGATTGTTATGTATATTTTTGTCATTGTGTCTATTTATACATTTTGTGGAATCGGATGTCTGAAATCTTTTTACAGTGTGGATAAATAAATTTATTGTTATATGGTATTGTAATGCATTTAAGTCTCTTAGTGGCGTGGTGTAGCCAACCGGAGCTCTGCCGCTGTTTCTCTTTTGAGGGTTACCCATTAACCCCTGTTCTTTCTTTTGTTGTTGCAATAGGCTTAGAGCCCGGTACTACACCAGCCCAATCTGTATAGGTCTCCTGGTTACTCCAGGTGTCCTTATTCTTGGATAATTATTTTTAAAACAAGTTTTTTTTTTTTTTTCCCAGTTTACATTGTTTGGTAGGGTTGTATATCTTGGGTTCATTTGAACCTTTTTGTAGTTAGCAGTCTGGAAGACGCAACAGGCTGCGACTCCTCCTTTATATGCGACTCAGCAGGAGCGAGATTTAAGCATGGGGAAATAGGTGAAATGAAGCGAGGTGCAGCCACTGGCAGACCTGATTGCAGAGCCAGTGCTTGTTCGGCACAGGGTCCGCAGACCCGTGCCCTGTCAGCATCAGCATGGGGTTGTCCACACGCTATACACAGCCGGTCTTGTCCCAGAGGGACCCCGGTCACATAATTCTGAGATGCCTCCATATGGTGATTATTCAAGGCACAATGCGCCAGTAGGGATTTACACTATAAGTAACCCTGGATGCCCCAAAGACCCGCTAGGGAAGTGGGAGAATATTACAAGGCCCGCTATAATTTTACACTGGGCCGGGAGAAGCCAATGGTGTTCACCAGTCTGAAAGACATAATGGGAATAAAGGGTGTCAGAACCATGCGCAGTAATCAAGGATCATGAAAATCGCCCGCGAGGACACTTACAGACCAAGAGGAGGAGGAGGACCACTACCATGCGTGCGACCAGCATCAAAATGGCGCCAAGCAAACCTCGAAGGGCGGGCCAGAGCGGGCTGTGACGCGGAGCGCGCCAAACCAGATCCCGCCCCCCCGAAGAGCGCGAAGCTCTGAGATAGTTTCAACGTTGTCATGAGCGACGTGTATGACACACTTAGAAAAATGAAGGCGCCGCCGCGGTGACAGATACACAATAAAAATGCAAACAGCGCGGCTCTGACACCAGGAATCCCAGTCAAAGGACAATACTAAGGCCATAAGCGTGTAAACACCATACACTGAGACCACCACACCCCCCCCTCTTTCTTTCCCCCCGAGCTACGGGGGGGAACGAGGGAGGATGGTGACCCTTTGTACAGGGCCCACCGCTACACGGGGCATGGGGCAATAGTGCGGGAGGGGCATCCCCTAGAGGCTCACCATCAGCCTAAACCACCTACCCTTTGGTGGGGGACTGCGGTGGAGCATGGCTCCATAAGCATGCATGGTGCTGCCTACCTTCACTCGACCAGCGCAGCCCAGGCTGGGAGGTACATCACAGGGAGGACAGATGGGAATAGTCCAACAGGGCCGCAGGCTTTGATAGCCCAGCTCACCTGCGAGAGAGTGATACTTCATGTCTTCGCAGTCAGCACTGCAGAGAAATCTGGGGATTTGTGGGAGGTCCTCGGGTATTAGGGGGCCGGGAGGAGCCTGTTTTGCATGTCTCTGCAGTGCAGCGCCATCTGGCGGAGGATAACCCAAGTGTAAGTACTATATCTGGAGCAGGACATACTGTATACTAAGAATAAAGGTTGGAGTAATAGCCCCGGCCTCTCCCTGAGGCAAACGACCTCCCTGTCCAGAAGGTTTTGTATTGCCAATAACAGCCCCTGCGTGGCCCAGGGGTCTGAAGGAACCCGAGAAATCTGGGAGGAGGCCGGTACTCGAACTCCAGCTTGTACCCGGAAGAAAGCACTTCCAGGATCCAGTTATCGGTGACCTCCTGGGTCCAGACCTGGTCAAAGAGCCTTAGCCGTCCCCCCACCCGCGAGGGTGAGGGCTCCCCCTCATTGCTGAGAGGGTTTGGCAGCAGCCTTGGGTTTGGTACCCCAGGCAGTTCCGGGGCGGGCACGCCCACTGCCCCTACCCCAGGAGTCACCTCTGAACGCAGAGTAAGCAACTCCCCTACTTGCTCGAGAGCCACGAAAGGAAGGATTAAAAGGCCTGCCCCCGGAAAGGACCGACGCTGCTTCCTGCGCTGTGGCAACTTTCCTCCTTTCGCCACCGAATCCAATTTATCTCCAAATAGGCGCCTACCCAAGAAGGGTAGCCCTGTAAGCACCTTCTTAGCCGCCATATCAGCCGCCCATTGGCGCAACCAAACCGAGCGGCATATAGCCACAAGCAAATTCCGAGGTTCTACTACACAAGCATATTGTATCGTCCAAGGCTGATAAGACAAAGGTGATGAACAGATCACACCGCGTAAGTGCTGCAAATTCAACACTAGCAGGGTTAAAAAGGGGACCATTCAACAAGCCCCTAATTACAGATCCTAATTACAGATCCGGTAGCCGAGAGTGCGGAAGCACAAACAGGACGCAGGGCCGAACCCACACTGGCAAAGGCGTGTGACACCATTTGATCCAGGCGACGGTCCTACCCATCCTTCAGCGTGGTGGAGTCAGGTGAGTGCACAACAAATGTGTTGGACAACCCCAGACTTGGAGGGTCGACTTCTGGGGGTGACGACCAGCGCTTCACCGTGTCTACCGGGAAGGGATATTTCCTATCTCACCCCGAGGGACGCCGGGAAGCCGACTGGGCCTTTCCCATTCCTTAAGAATCAACTTGTCGGGGGCGTGGCCGGCTGCCGTGGAAAATGGTCGCTTGCTGAGGTAGCTCTGCTTCCCGGGGACATAGAGACTGCCAAATCACCCACCACAGGCACGCAATGCTCACCAAATTGCTTCAAGCAGCACTCTCATCACCTACTGCCCTGCTATGGGCAAGTCCGGAGGCAGAAAGAAGGGCCAGGGCCCTGGAAAGTGCGGCGGGACCCCAGCGCGCTCCCAGCAGCAGGCTCGCAGCATGGCGGAGCTGAAGGAGAGGGGGGAGGGGCCAGCTCCCCGCACGCAGCATGGACAGCTGCGCTCGCCGGATCACAGCATCGGAGGCTCAGAGGAGGTAGGAGAGCCAGCGATCCCCCACAGCAGCACACAGGGGGAACTTCTCCAGACCCCTGCAGGGCCCACCCCGCTCCCTTCACGATCGGCCCACAGCTCAGGGCCAGCGCAGCAACAGCCACACATCATGGCGGCAGGGAGGGGGGAGGGGCTCGCCTCCAGCACGCAATATAGCAGGTTGTCCCCAGCGAGGCAGCCTCTGAATGGCTTTGAGGAGGTGGGTGAGCTTGTGACCCCCCACAGTGCGAAGGGAGGATGGCTCCAGACTCCAGCAGAGTCTACCCCCCACCCCTCACAAACGGCCCCCAGCATAATGGTGCCTGCTCCTCAGTGCTCCCAGCACTCCATATCATCTGTGTCAAGTCCTGCCTTGGACTGCAATAGTGAGGGGGGTTCCCCCCCCCTCCATCACTATCATCCATTTCACCCCCACCATACTCCCCCCTGGAAGAAGGGGCCGCACCTGGAAGGGGCCCACTGCTCCATAAGCAGCGGGGGAGCGCAGCCCTTGAGGTCTCCATCTGCCGCGTGGATGGTGGCTCGGGCATGGCGCCGGATGAAGCAGGATGCCCCGGCTCTCCCCCTGTGTCCGCAGGTCGTTTCCAGTGTCTCCGAGACGGCTCGCCCCTGTCACTTTCTAATGGTGACCTACCACTTTCTGGAGTCCAGCTTTCGCCGAAAGGCAGCAATTTCTCCCAGCTATTGATTGAGGATGCAGCCGAAGATGGGCCGCTGTCTGGTCGGGGAGGCCCTGGGTCCGATGTCTCTGACCCGATGGTGCGAGATGCTAACCTACTGGCCAAATTCAAGGTCTTGTTGCAACACGAGCTGGCGGCGGCCGTGACCCAGCTCTCAGCCAGCTATTCTAAGGAAATCAAAGATCTGGGTGATAGAACCAACACGCTAGAGGAGAAAATGGATGACATCGCGGTGGCCATGGCGAGCAGGGGGTCTGAGTCCGCGGCCCTCAGGGACGACATGGACTGGCTGCAACAAAAACTAGAAGATCTAGAGAACCGATCCCGGAGGGTCAACATTCGTATTCGGGGCCTCCCAGAATCGATAGAGGATGTACCAGCTACCGTTACAGCCCTCCTACAGGAACTGATCCCCTCTATGCCTATCGAACGCTTGGAGCTGGATCTGATGGTCTCCCCAGGGACATTGTTGTTAAGCCGACCTACTATCGTACCAAAGAAATGATCCTGATGGTCGCCAGAGAAAAAGGGGACTTGTGCTTCCAGAACCACCGTTACCACATTTTCCCCAGACGTCGCACCCCAAACCCTGCAACGGAGGAGAGCCATGAAGCCCGGCCTAGAGATACTACAGAGACATAACATCAAATACCGGTGGGGTTTCCCCTTCAGGCTTGCGTTCACGCACGGAGGCCGCCAGTACACAGTCAGCTCCCCAGTAGACCTGCGAGACACGCTGAGAAACCTGGGCCTGGCCCCCACCGACTCCCCAACCCGCACGTCCGAGGTGGCCGCTCAGCAGGCTTCCGGATGGCCGACGCTCCAGCCCCTGTGGGAGAACGTGCGCCCCCGCAGGAAGAGAGACAGAGCCGCTGGGCGCCTCGTGAGATCCGGCCTGGAGCCGGGATGAGGACTTGGACTCGCCCGAGTGGTAATATGTTTAGCGCTTAGTTTTTGATGTCTGCCCCTCGAGGCGAAAGTTTTGAATTTCTAAACGGCTTATGGCTCGCTGTTCTAGAGTTGTTAACTACCCTTGGTGGACGGGCCCTACTGTGTCGGCCTCCTGGTGGGGGGCTACTGCTGCGGCAGACCAGATTGGTTTCCCGCGGTGGTGGCCCGCCATACACTCCGGATTGGCCCACCAGTGGGGCTTGGACTCGGGGCTAGGCTCACATCATCTGCTGCTGCCCTGGGTTCCGCATCGGGTGGGGCTTTTACCGCAGGCCGTGCGGGTTCACCAATAGTCGTGCCTCACACAAAGCTAGATCACTTGGTTGTAACTTTTATGCTTGCCGCAGGCCAAGCCCGGGATGCATCATTCCGAGCTGGCCTTGGTTGCCCAGTATTGAGTCCTATGCTACTGCTTAATGTTGATCTTTTGCCTGAATAAGTTGTTTAATTAGCAGGCTTGTCCTATGTCCCTGGTGTAAGCCCCCCGAATGACGAGTTGTCAAATGGTCCAGTCAGGGCCACGTTTGGCCTTGACTAATGGTCCTACCTCTGCTACTGCAGATTCTGGAAGGGGCTTTGGCGGTATCGCTCCGCACATCGACCCAAGGTTTCTTGTTTTTATGTGTTCTATGCTTCCCAATCTTTTTTTCCGCTCTCCCTATCCCCTCTTCCCGCTCCCTCTCCCACCCCCTTCCCTCCCCCATTTGGGTTTCCCGCGCTCCACTAGGCCAGACATTAACGTCCCGTACTATCAGGTCCACCATGGTTGGGCTGAACATTAAGGTGGTTTCACATAATGTCCAGGGCTTTAACGTTCCGGCTAAGCGTAACAAGGCCTTCCACTACTACAAGTCCTGTAAAGCGGACGTGATTTTTCTGCAAGAAACCAGACTTTCCACCCATTCCAGACCAAGGTACCTTAGTGGCCGCTTCCCTTTGGCTTACCACGCTTGTGCGAGAGAGAAGAAAAGAGGAGTCCTGATTGCCTTCCGCAAGAACCTCCCGTTTATCTGCTCTAAGGAGATTTCAGACCCCACCGGCAGATATCTCATACTGCAGGGCTCCCTCTTTGATGGAGATCACCCTGGTCACGTATTATGCCCCCAACACCTTCCAGGCCCGGTTCTTCAGGCACCTGCTGTCAGTGGTCCAGAATAACACCAGAGGGGTACTGTTAATAGGAGGGGATTCTAACCTAGTAATAAACCCTGGACTGGACTGGACAGGCGGCGCACAGGGCAGTCTGGGATGGTGCTCCCAGCCCCGGATGCCCAGTCTGTGGCCTTCCGTGACCTCCTTAATCACCATAGCCTGTGTGATGTCTGGAGGGAAAAGAGCCCCAGAGTCCGTGACTTCACATTTTATTCTAATCCCCATGGTACGTTCAGTAGGATAGACCACATATTTGTCCCTCAATCGGCGCTACCTGCCGTTGTTGACTCTAAAATTTACTCTACAGCCTGGTCCGACCACAGTCCAATAATGGCGGTCCTGGACCTCCTGGTCACCTCTAAGCACTCTTTTAGCTGGCGGCTCAATGATTCTCTTCTGTCAAAAAAACCCACCTGCCTTAAAATTCAAGACGCTCTTCAGGAATACTTCTCGCTCAACTCTGGCTCGGTCTCTTCCCCGATCTCCCTTTGGGAGGCCCATAAAGCCACCATGAGAGGGAATATTATCTCTATAGCCTCTGCTGAAAAGCGCGAAAGACAAAGGAGATTGAGGGAGCTGACCTTAAGTTTTGAGCGAGCTGAGACCCAGTGGAAGGGGGCCCCGAATGCTAGAAATAAAAGGGTGCTGGACAAACTGCGACTAGAGCTTAATGCTCTTCAGGACGATCAGGCCGAGAAACGTCTGAGGTGGTCGAAACAAAAATTCTATTCGAGAGGCAATAAGCCGGACACGATGTTGGCCCGGAAAGTGAAGGCCGCTGACCTTGATAGACGGCAGCCCATAAAACTGAAACTCAGCCCGGGTGTTGTTTCGGCAGACCCCAATAAAGTTGTTTCGACCTTTGGGGACTTTCTTTCAGCCCTTTACTCAGCCCCAGCGGGCACAAATACAGCCGTGCGGGATAAGTTCTTTGACCAGGTTGAATTACCCCACATTGAGCGAAGATATGTGGACAGGATGGAGGCTCCCATTACGCAAAATGAAGTGCTCCTGGCCATTAAGTCTCTGAAGGTCGCCAAGACCCCAGGTCCGGATGGGTTTAGTGGCCTGTACTAAAACGTTTGCCCCCATTCTAGCTCCACATCTCTCGAACCTCTTTAATGCCTTGTGTGCAGATTCTTCGCTTAACCCTAGTTCGCTGTTGGCGGACATCTGCATGGTTCCCAAGCCAGATAAAGACTGTCTGCTCGCTCAGAATTATAGGCCTATATCTTTGATAAACATTGATGTGAAGCTGCTAGCCAAAGTTTTGGCGGTGAGGTTGAACACATTTGTAGCTGATCTTATACACGGAGACCAGGTAGGATTTGTCCCAACCCGTCAGGCCGGAGATAACATCAGGAGGGTTGCACATCTGGTCCACCACGCCCACTCCAGAGGTATACCGACCTTCCTACTCTCCTTAGACATCCAGAAGGCATTCGATTCCCTATCCTGGGACTACCTGCTGTGGGTGCTTGGGAGATGGGGCTTTGGGCAACGGTTCTTGGAATGGGTGGGAGCCCTCTACAAGTCACCTGCAGCCCGAGTACGATACCTGGGCTTTACTTCTGGGACATTCGGTATTGCCAGGGGGACTCGGCAGGGGTGCCCTTTATCTCCGCTCCTCTTCATCCTAGCTATGGAGCCACTGGGCTTAGCGATCCGAAACTCTCCTAGCATCAAAGGTCTGGGAGGTAGCGGGCGTCCAACACAAAGCTATGTTTTTCGCAGATGATGCCCTGCTTGCCATAACTCAGCCGGTCACCTCACTCCCGAACCTGTACAAAGTCCTTGGCCAATTTGCCCAAATCTCAGGCTTAACAATCAATAACGAGAAGTCAAGGGCATTAAATATATCTCTGCCGTCGGACGTGGTGGACCAGATTAAGGCTAACTTCCCTTTCCGTTGGGCCATGGAGTCGCTCCCATATCTGGGGGTGCGCATCTCAGCCAAGTATACCAACCTATATGAAGCCAACTATCCTCCTCTGTTTAAGTCCCTAACCTGCCTATTGGAGGTTTGGAGATCATACCCAATCTCTTGGATAGGTCGCATTAAATGCGGTGAAGATGACAATTCTCCCGAAATTGCTCTACCTCTTCAGAACGCTACCAATCAAAATCCCATTGTATATGCTCCGGGTGATGCAGAGGAGGATCTTGGCTTTTGTATGGTTAACGGGGCGCCCAAGGGTATCCAAACGCACTATGCTAGCCCACAGAGCACAAGGGGGGCTGGGAGTGCCAGACATATTTAAATATTATAAAGCCTCGCAGATCGCCCAGCTGGTCCCCATGCACTCACCCCTCGGGCCCCCATTGTGGGTTTTCCTTGAACTCCCCAATTGCGCACCGATACCTATCGACAGCTTACTTTGGACGGAACCTGGACTTAGGCCCAAAACGCTTAGTCCCCTAATGAGACACTCACTTACAGTATGGGACTCGGTTAAGTGTTCTGCCTCCTTGATGTCGCCCCACACTCCCCTAGCATGTCTTTGGGATAACCCAAGTTTCCCCCCGGGTGTACAGAACAAATTGGCTTTTAAGTGGTGGCGGGATCGGGGTTTAAATAGAATATCTGACCTACTCATGGAGGGAGGCCTGGGGTCTTTCCGGAACTTACAGGAGAAATATGGTATCCCCCAGAAGGAATATTTCCGTTATATTCAACTAAGGCATTGGATTCTGCCCCTGACTAAACTGTGTCCTTCCTCTCGGGTGATGACCCCCTTCAAGGATTTATGCGCTAATAACCCTTTTCAAAGGGGAATAATTTCCCTAATTTATTCGGCGCTTAACGTAACCAAACCAGAGTCCCACGCGTATGTGAGTAGCTGGGAAAAGGATCTGGGTCCGCCTAGGGGGGAAAGGGGGTGGACAGAGATATGGTCTCGTATCCCAAAATGTTCCATTAACATCCTGACAGTGGAAACAGCCTACAAGGTGATGCTTCGCTGGTACCTTGTGCCGAGCCGCTTGAGTAAGATGTTTCCGGGACAGGCTGAGTCATGCTTTAGGGGCTGCAGTGCGGATGGGGATTTTATACATATTTGGTGGACCTGCCCCATGCTGGCTCGCTTTTGGAACCAAGTGTTCAGGACAGCCAACGAAATCTTCGGATCCAACATGAAGAAGGATCCCTGGGTGTCCCTCCTGCACTGTAAACCCTGTGAATTGGCTAATAAGCAACATAGACTTTTTGCCTACCTTCTCCTGGCCGTCAAGCAGACCATAGCTAAGGCCTGGAAGAAGCAATTTACCCCAATCTCGGAGGTGTCGGCCAGGATGAACGGCTTTCTCATCAACGAGAGGCTATCTAGCATCCTGACCGACTCCCACAACAAATTCCTCTCGGTGTGGAAACCATGGATAAGATTTACCTGGCCTGGTGAATCTCTGCGGGCACTATAATAACCATATGTGGTGTCTGGTGGAGTGCGGGAGTGATAAACCCCCCTTCTCTCCCCCGCTCCTTTCTCTTCTCCCCCTCTCTATACTTTGGCCCCCATGTGGGGTCACTTTCTCTCTTTCCTTTTTTTGCAACATAAGAGCTTTACTGTTTTTTGACGGTTCCTTCTGAGCATGCGTACAGCTGTGTGGGACAGCCCACTGGCATACCCCAAGGGATGTGGCATGACTGGCGTGGGGTCGTGGGGGTGCGGATAGCGGGGCTGGTCGCGGACACCGCGGGGCTCCGTGATCCGCACGGTCCTGGACACAGTCGTGACGTAACGTAAACTGCGTTGGTAGTACCGAACGTATGTCCGGTGCCTCTCCATGCTCGTAGTTACTGTGAGAATTGTTAAAACACTGATCACACTGTTGTACTGTAAAATGTATGCTGCTAGCCCATTTCATTTTCTATACACCTCCCCTGCGTGGGATGGCAATACACTGCTGTATGTCTTGCAGATCTGTATCGTTGGAAATTTCAATAAAAATATTGAAACAAAAAAAAAAAAAAAGAATCAACTTGTCAAAATGTTTCTGATCTGGAAATTCCAAGCGCAGCTTAGTGGGCCCAAAAAAAAATCCCCCCTCTTGCGGAGGGGCCTCCGCAGGCAGGGAAATAGCAAGGACCTCAAAAATATGGGCCAGAAGTCTGGGGGTATCCACGTTATCCCCACGCTCCTGCCCAGCATCAGCACCCAGGTACTGCTGATCGTCAGAACCATCAGATTTTGAAAACAATTCCCCTTCTTCCAGCGGGGAATAATCAGACCAGCCAAAGGAGTCATATTCCGGTGCAACATGCCTTCTCTTAGCTGGGGCCTTTCCGGCCGCAGAGCTAGCAATCGATTTCTCATGTTGGCCAATCTAGCACAGACATCAGATTGCGACTCCCCGCTAATGACAACATCACTTGGGGTCAGAATCAGGCGTGGGGGTGTAGGTGATGAGGCCGGTGGCGCTGACCCAGACGCCTGGGACCCCGACTGCCGCGTAATGGCCTGCTGTGCAAATGGAATGCAAATAAGCACATTATCCCCCGCAAGGGATGCCCCACAACCACACACTGCCGGGGTTGCCCCGAAGGGAGCCCAGTATCCTAGGAAGCCTCCATATGGTGATTTTTTTACGGTAGTTGCAATGACCAGTGGGAATTACGCTAGTAAGCTACCTGGGGTGCGTTAGTGGGAGGATTTGTAAAGCCCCAAATTTAGAGTGAGGGACCTAAGGACCAGGAGGACCCCCCAAATTTTTTATTTTTTTTACTATACTGAAGGAGATCCTCCTGTAAGACATAAAGAATAGGAGGGAGCATAAGCAAGCAGCTAGACAAAATGCATACAGTCACACCTAAAATATACCTAGTGACAAATTCACAATAAAAAAGCAAAATAGGATTTTGAGCCACTAATAATACTCTCTAGGGTGCCTAATTTCCCAATATTGAATACTCATTGAGCGTTGCAGAACCCCAGAAATGCTCATGTATGTAGCACAGACCAAGTCTGCGGCTATTCACGCTGTAGGGTACAAAAGCCAAAAGGAAACACACAACATAGGAAGAAGGAATGGGCCCCGCAGGGCACTCAGGCTGCCAGGTCAAGATGGCAACCGAAGGCAGGAGCAGCCACAGCAGACTAGGCCAACAAGGAAGAGAAGGAGGGCGGGCCGGTGCGGAACGCGCGCCGCACGTGGCCCCGCCCCCTCCAGCACTGCAGAGGACCCGCGGTTGGCGGGAACCTCCATCGGCGACAAGGAGAGGGGGGCGGGCTGCGGCGACGCGCCGAGCTAGCGGCCCCACCCCCTCCCCTCAGAGAGGGGAAAGAACAATGGCCAAGCTCCCGAGACAGCGGGGGAGCCGGCCTAGACACCAGGCCGCCTGCGTCCTCAAGGGCCGCCTAGCAAAGTAAACACCAAACACCGCACACACACACCAAAGGTATAAACACACTGCTGGTGGAAGGAAAGGAATCCTTTCTATCACATGTTGTGCCTGCCGAAAAAACAAGCAGAAATAAAGGAAGAGAACCCCCCCGATCCAGAGACCTAGAGTAACGGATGGGGAAGGGAACCCCAGCTACATAATGCGGACAGGGGAAACGGACGGGGCATCCCAAACCAGGATCCCGAACCTGGTAACCGCCTACCCCCTAATTGGGGTCTCACGGGGGAGCGTAGCTCCTAATGAACACCCCTAGGGTGTTACCCACCCTCGTCTGGACCTTCAGCCGAGGCTGGGAGGCATATGTACTTTAATGAATAAAAAAGTCCGGACAGAAATAGGTCAATAAATTGCCGGGTGTGAACCAGGCTTACCTGTAAGGAAGGAGACAGCCATCTTCTGACTTGCTCGCCGTCTGCAGAGACGATTACTGGGGAATGTGTGGGAGGTCCCAGGTATTTATGGACTGGGAGGGGCTTCTTTTTTTCTAGTCATCTCTGCAGAAGTTTGCCCTCTACTGGCTATAACCCACGTGTAATTAATCTTCCGAAGCAGGGTGTGAGACATACTTGGAATATATACATTAAATCATATTTTCCTACATCAACCGGTAAGTGTTTTTCCACGCCTGAGACATGCAGTCCTCTCATTGCCAGCATGGAGAGAGTGGATAGGAAGCAAATTTAACACTATAAACTGGAATGTCCCTTGAACATGGGAGCAGGCTCCCTTGCCGATTTACCATATTGGTTTAAGTTTAGTGTGAAACTGAACAACACTTTGAAATAATCTGGGGCCAACAGTGAAGAAACCAGGAGGAACCTGCATAATTACAGGTATATTTGCCATTTGTTTTTGGGGGAGCAGCATGGACTGTCCCTTTAAGGCTTTATTCACATTTAGCCTGTTTACTGCAATTGTGATTTGCAATGCAGAGAAAAAGCGCAGATTTGAATATCAATTCATGGCATGTCAGTGAACTGGATGTGAAAAAGGTCAGAGACACTTACTTATTATCCTACTGTAGCTTAGGGTCAATGGTTTGCAGATGTGGCAGGATATTAGCAAAGATTAGAAGTGGCAACAAATTGACTCTTGTTTGTAGCTCACTTCTATATGTCACATTGGGCCCAACACCCGAAATTACACCCAAAACCTTAAAATGAATAAAATGAAATTGCATATTCTGAAATTTGATATAAACTATATTGAAAAAAAAGCTAAACTGTATAGGCAATCTTACCTTCCGTTTTTTTATTTCTTCCTCGATATCTTCAATTTCATGATTTCGGCAGCTTTTCAGCATGCACTTACAGCATATGCATCTCTTTTCTGTATGACAGTAAAGCACAAACTCATGGTTGTGTTTCAGGCATACAGTCCTATTGACCTTTAACACACTTCCTGTGTGTTCTGATGGCATCAGACTTTTCTGATCGTGGACTTTCAAATCCTCCAGCACCTTGCATAGAATTACATTTTTCTGTGGTTCTGGACGTTGGGGGAATGAAACTCTGCATTCAGGACAGTTAATGGGACCTCGATTGAGCTCTTGTCTGTCCCAGTGCTCATGAATACATTTTTGACAGAAACTGTGTCCACACTCAAGGGTTAAAGGGTTAATAAAACTTTCCAGGCAGATGCTGCAAGTCACACTGTTTTTTAAGGATGTAACAGCCTCCTCCGCTGAGGACATTGTGTGATTGATCTCTGTGTGGAAACACGCAAATGAAAAAATCTGAATGAAAAACAGAGTAGGCTAAAAAGGAACATCCTATCATCATTGTTACATTTTTCATTGTAGACCTTTCCTAACTAAATTATAATTTATTAATTTATGTGGAAATTATTTGAATATTGTAGGATGTGGACACCCTGTCTCAGATTTCAACTCTTTAAAGTGGACCAAAATATTCCAGGTAGTAAACATTGTTACCAGCCCTTAGTCATACAATTTGCCCAAGAAATACACATTCATTTATACTGAGTAAGAGAGACTCAGCTAACAAGAGCAGGTGCTGCACGCTGAGCAGGGCTGCGAGCCAGGATAGCCCCGCAACGTCACCCCGTCTCTGTTTCTAATTGGTGAGGCCCTCCACCTATCCTGTGCTCCTTCTCTCATGTCTCCAATGAGGGGAGAGCGTCTATTGGCTGTGATCAGGCCAATAGCGTATCCTCTACCATGCTGTGTATACTGTATAGTAACTCTTAGTATGTTTATCTACAATTGTTCAAAACTCTAATTTAGACGTCTATATAAATAATTTAAAATTCATGTCATCTTTTATAGAAATCATGCCGAGACTTGCTCTCTATTGCCCCTAGTGGTCATATTGCAAAAGTGCACATATTATCTATAGGAATATGTAAAATATGATAAGTCAATAAAGACATGGCTCTTACAAAAATACCCCTTACAGAGCTATTATAAGATCATGAGCTGTTGTCCTCATGATCCCTAAATGTCATCAAGAGTTATTATACTGGTTGGTATTGTAAGATAATTATGCTTATGATTAGTGAAAATAATGTTTAAATTATTGTACCATTTGGAGTACTCACAAACGGCTGATCACATAAACAGCTAATACAACATGTTATTATAACTATGAAAACGACGCTGCAATAAATGTGCAAAACATTATTGTCCAATGTGCAGTTTAAAGTGACACTGCAAAATATGCCAAACTTGTCCAATACGTTATTCTAGATGACAGATCATAAAATATCTCAGCTCATTGGATTCAATAGTTATTAAAGTGCCGCTGCAATACATATGCAAAGGTTATACCACCATATGATTGAAAGTGCTACTGCAATTAATGTGCAAAGACGCGCAATATAAAATGACAGTGCATAAAAATTCATAGCTTATTGGATGATACTGGGTAAGTAGGGGGGGGGGGGGGGGGGAGAAGAATAAAAAGATAAAACTCTTAAAATGGGCAAAAGGGTCCTATCGTCTAAAAAGAGAAAATCTCATAAAAACTAAATACCATATGGTGGAACAACAGATCTTCTTTATGTCCAAAAAATTAAAGCATGGAGACTAATCAATCAGTGAATAATGCTATGTCCAATCTATCATTTAACCCCTGCGGGGAGCGTATGTCCAATCTAACTATCCATTTGGTTTCCGCCTTCAATAACAATTTGTGGAGTTGAGTAGATGTAGAGTTGCCTGATGTGGGTTTACCGTACGTGCTTGTCATTATCATTGATCCCGTAATTGGGCTTTTCAGGATTAAATCCAAAAATTTGATTCTTTTGTCATGGTGGTCAGCTGTAAAGGCTAAATTGTATTGGTTGTCATTCAAATATGCTAAAAAAGGGGTAATGAGCTCAGATGGGCCAGTCCAAATGCAGATAATATCATCAATATACTGAGAATACCAGTATATATAATCCCGGTAGAGGTTCATACCTGTAAATATGGTCATCTCCTCCCACCACCCCATATATAGATTAGCAAGGGAGGGGGAGAAGGGCGCACCCATCGGAGCCCCTTGGACCTGTAAAAAGAATTTGTTGTCAAACATGAAATAGTTGTGTTCAAGGAGGTACTCTAGTACCAAATTTACATATAACCTGTGGTGTTCATCCATAGTTGTATATTTAATTAGCATGTGAGAAACAGCTTGTCGGGCTAAAGCGTGAGGTATTGATGAATATAGAGCCGTGACATCCATTGTTAACCAGATAGCATGTGGTGGCCATTGTAATTGGTATAATGCCCGTAGGCAACTTCTGTTGTGTCCTTAATGTAAGCGGGAAGCCTTTTTACAATTGGCTATAGTTGATTGTCTACCCATTGTCCCAATTTCTCATTAAGGGACCCGATCCCTGCAATGATCGGGAAGCCCCTTGGTGGTCTTTCCGGTTTATGCACCTTCGGAAGGTGGTGGAATATGGGTACTATGGGGTGATCATTACCCAGTTTTATAGCTGTTTTTTCGGACAGGACCCCCCAATGCTATTCCCTCCTTGAGTATAATTTCCAATTCTTTTTTATAGAATTCCGTGGGGTCACTACGAAGTTTCCGGTAAGTCGTTTGATCAGACAATTGCCGTTGCGCTTCCTGAACATAAGCTGTCCTATCCAAGATCACAATTGTTCCTCCTTTATCGGAATTTTTTATGACAATGTCCAGATTTGATTCCAATTCCATAAGGGCAATACGCTCCTTTTTGGATAGATTGTTGTAATTACTGACCTTATTGCTGGAAGTTGCCAGATCTAATAACTGCTTTTCTACAGTATCTTGAAACAATTGTACAGCCTGTGATCTGGACTGTATCGGATAAAACTCTGGATTTTTGTATTTGGGATGTGTTTTGACCATTATTCTGCCTATCCCATTTTCTGCTTCCAGGGCATATAAGTTAGTTAGGGCACAAACATCCTTAAATGGATAATGTAGCCAATTGGGTTCAGGATTCTGGTCCCGTTATGCATTCTCATGTTTAAAAACTTCTTGGATATCCTGGGACTGTGAAAAATGTTTTTTTTTGCGTTATCATGCGTACAAAATGATTCAGGGCAATTAAAGTGTCGAAAACATTCATATTGTGCGTTGGAGAAAATGATAAGACCTTCTCCAGGACTTTCAAATGGAGGGGCTCCAATTCGGTTGAAGACAAATTAAAACCGTGCTTGTACCTGTTTGGGATGCCTCCCCCTCAGCTGGTATGCTCTTTCTTTTCTTGTGTTTTCTGCCGGCCCTGTGTCCAGGGATCTGTGGATATTTTCCACTCTTTTTTGCCTGGCAGCGGGTCCCTAAAAAATGCTCATTATCCGTTTCAGAATTACCAGTGATGTTGCATGAATCATTATTGGAATCTATTGAGCTCTGGGTGTCGCTATCCCAGAATGATACAGATTTGCTCCTCTGGCGCCTTTTGGAGCTGCTTCTCAATATTGACCTTGCTCTCCTCTGGCGTCTCTCAGTATGCCAAGAAAAGACTTGATTTTCTTGATAATCATGCACATCTCTTGAAACTTGGTCTTTTTAATTTCTACAATCCGTCGCTGACGTTTTAGCAGTCTGTTATCCATTTGTTCTTTCAACCTGCTATATTATTGAGAGCTTTTATATTGATCTAATGATTCTCTAATCTCCATATGGAGCTTTTTTACTTCATCCAAAGTTTTAGCTTCCTGTTTGATTAGCAGTTCGATAAGCTTTTCAGAGGCCTCACTGAGCACCTTGAACCATTCCTTCTTAAAATCTTCATCAAACATGGAAGATGGCACTTTCTTAATCCTGAGACCCCTGGGGATCATGCTGTTATCCAGATATTTTTGAAGTGAGGATCTGTCCCACCATTATTTTGTTTCTTTGACCCGTAGTTTTTCATAATCACTGAACAAATTATTTAATTCTGTTGGTACAGGCACTGTCGAAGTGACTGAAAAAAATTCATCTAATGTCTCTATCCAGTTTGCTTCAGAATCTGATATGGGAGCATCATTCATGGATATCGGCAAAGTTGCCATCATATTAGCAGAGGCTAATATTTCAGGGCTGCTAGATTCCCTCCCTCCAGGGCATCGCTGTGTAAATCCACCAGGTCACCCAGAAACTCACCTTCTTTCCCGGTCCAGTGAGCAGTGGCCGTATCCCTGCTATCCCTTTAGCAGGACACGTGCCAAAAGCCTGGCACGGGCACACTCCCTGTTAGAGGGAAGCTGGGGATGGGGCCACCAGTGTGCTCGGATCTGCTTGCCTTAGAAGAAGGGACAGGAGCGGATCAAAGTGTGCCGTTTGGACGAGAGGTAAGTTAGATTGGGCAACCTGGGGGGGGGGGGGGGGGATTTCACAAAGCAGAACATCCCCAACCAGGGTGCTATCCATTTAGCAGGACACATGCCAAAAGCCTGGAGCAGGCACACTGTTAGAGGGAAGCTGGGGATGGGGTGACCAGTGTGCTCAGGTCTGCTTGGCTTAGAAGAAGGTACGGGAGCAGATCCGAGCATGCTGTTTGGACAAGAGGTGAGTTAGATTGGGCAACCTGTGGGGGGGAGGGGATTTCACACAGCAGGGCATCCCCAACCAGGGTGCCCCACAGACAAGGACCAAAAACCAGGATAGGTCCACTTTGAGTATATGCTGCCTTTTTTGGCTACATTAAATGTATTAATTATTTCAACTATGCAGCATTGAGGTTATTGAGGAATTATTTTTTTAAACAAGGCTTCTAAGCCTTTAAAATCATATATTCAAGTTCTCACTTTTATTTTAATTTTCCTGGATGGTAGGTGTTTCTGCTCATTGGGAAAGTCTTTTTACTCTCTCAGATCACCCTCTTGCAAAAGCCATGCGCACATTTAATTGATCAAATTTTTACTCGAAGACCGCAACACTTGATCTCCCTGTGCTTGATGCTAGGCAAATAGTAAAGCCGTCAGGTTGCACATACTCGCTTTATACATGCGCTTTGTTGTGAACGTGCTGCTGCTCACTGTTTTAAACACAGATTTGGAACTTTGCGTCTGCGTTGTACATTTTAAATTAAAGAAAAAAAAAAAAAAAAAAGAAACTTCTCTACTAGCTGGTGCACCAGGCTGGGTATCCCATGGCTTAAATGGCCCGCCTACATCTATGTTCGGTGCATCTCCAAGAGTGAACACTAGACCCCCACCGGGCATTGTGCTCTTCTATACACCCCAACTGGTCATTGGAGGTATAGGTACAGGCGGGGGTCACGAGGGGGGGGGGGGGGTAACAGCAAGTCACTCAATGCCATACTGGAAGGTCCTGGGACCACTTATCAGTTCACAAAACAAAAATAAAACACAACAAATTAAAGCAGACCAACACCCTCCGTGGTGGACCCATCCGAGAGACTGGGGGCATCCAGAATGATGGAGCCCCCCAATCATACAACACCCCAGGACACCCGTCAATCTTATATTAACCTCACTCCTCTGCTGGGAATGCAGCACTGTGATAGGCTGCATAGCACTCACGTGGGCAGGACATTCGGCACCAGGAGCATCAATGCCCACGCGAAGGCAGGACAGTGGTGCTGGATTCCCGGTGGGGAGGATAAGGTAAAGAATAAGGACGCAATGGGGGGGTTATGTGCGGGGTGGGGCTCCTCGCTGCGGAGAGTGTTGGTCTGCTTTAATGTTCTAACATCACATCTGAATCAAAGGAGGACAGGGTGGCATCCTGCCAGGCTCTGAGCACTCACAACCAAAGGGAGGGGGATTTATACCTCATGGCCTGCTGGCAGCATCCCCTTAACCGTCTCTTTCCTCTGCTGGCACATTTGAATGGTTGGCGGGGGGTGCATGCAGCCCGAGAGAGTAGTAAAGAATCAATGTATAGTCGTTGCCACATATTAATATGCATGGCAATGAATGCTCATTGGCGGAGGCACTGCTCATGTGCTGTGGGAGTAGGGATCAAGGTGAATTACCTCCACATAAATATCCCGTAGAACCCCACTGCCCTATAAAACTTGGTGGCGTCAAAGGCAAACCTGGCTGCAGCTTCTGTGGAAATAGAAGAGCAAAATGATGCTCTGGTCAGGGGCACTTTTACCCCTCTTGATGCACTCATTGATCTTGGCAGCACCTGTTGCCTGGCATTGATCACAACAGGTGCTTAATACTTATATGATGAGAGGGTTAAACTGGGCGGTAAATTGGTTCCCAGGCCCTGAATAATAATAATAATTTTGTATAAATAATAGTGATGAAGCTACTCCCACCCACTTTACTCAGTTTGAATTGCCATGAGCACACACAGGGAGGGATTCAGTTAACATGGATATCTCCCTGTGGAGTGTTCTAAAGGGAGGCTGGTAGCTTCCCAGGTGAGTAGCTCTGACTGCATTGCATGTCCCAACTTTGGGGACTTAAAAATAAGAGTAGGGGCCACACTAAACACAGAGTGCCTTGTCAGGGCGGTGTGGCTTCCACATGTATATGCAGATATAGGCAACCAAATCTCTGTCTTTCCACATAGCTAGACATGTCTGGTGCTTAATACTTAGATGATGAGAGGGTTAAACTGGGCGGTAAATTGGTTCCCAGGCCCTGAATAATAATAATTTAGTATAAGTAATAGTGATGGAACTACTCCCACCCCCTTTACTCACAGTTTAGTTGATTTTTTTACTAAAACCCCCTGGGTAATTTTCCATTGTAGTTTTACCAAGCTTTTCCCTATTTAGTGTGTAGTCGTGGCACAAATTGATCCTTCTCATGTGCATTACTTTACATTTATTGGTATTAAACTTCATTTGTCATTTTTGTGCCCTCCAATTTATCTAAAGCAGTTTGTAGCTGCATGCCGTTCACTTTTTGTTCATTAGTTTACACAGCTTAGTACCATCCACAAAGATTTATATTTCACAGTTTAATCCAATATCATTAATATATACACACTATAAAGAGTTGGACCCAGCACCGAGCCCTAGCCTACTCTGTTAGTTATGGCGATTCAGTTGAGTATGTACATTTTATAACCACCCTATGTTTCCTATCATTAAGCCAGTTACTCACACATTATCATTATTACTATAATTATTGTTTATTTATATAGCGCCATCATCTTCCGTAGCGCTTTAAACATGTACACATTCCACCCCCCCCTTGCCCAAGTTCAAGCTCTTATATTTTTTAACCAGTCTTTGATGTGGCACAGTATCAAATACTTTAGAAAAATAAAATTCTGTGAAATACTCACCTGTAGAATTGGTATTATACGCATACAGTACGTCCTGCTCCATCTATAATACTTACACATGGGTAATCCTCCCCCAGATGGCGCTGTTCACTGCAAACATGCAAAAAACAGGCTCCTCCCGGCCCTTCATATACCCAGGGACCTCCCACAAATCCCCAGCATTGAAAAGCAGTGAGAAAAGAAGCCGGGAGAAACCAACCACCAAACTGGTAATAATAACAATGATAACACATGGTAACAATCACCATACAGGGGATCCAGAACAAGGTGAAACCAGGGTGGGGTGGAGCAGGACGTACTGTATGCGTATAATACCAATTCTACAGGTGAGTATTTCACAGAATTGTATTATTCTAAGCATACAGTACGACCTGCTCCATCTATAATATTTTCACATGGGACATCCAATAGCAGTGTCCATAAAGTAGGGTGGGATCCCCAACAACAAAGGCGACGGCACGTAGTTCAAACTACAACCGCCTGTAAAACCTTACGGCCAAAGGCAGCATCAGCTGAGGCCCGAACATCAACTTTGTACAACTTTGAAAAGGTGTGAACAGAAGACCAAGTAGCGGCCTTGCAAACTTGTTCAACAGAGGCCTGTTGCTGAAAAGCCCAAGAGGCGCCAATAGCATGAGTGGAGTGAGCCGTAAGGCGGAGCGGGGGAGGCCTCCCCTTAGTAGAATAGGCCTGAATCACTGAATCCATTTACTGATAGTAGACTTGGCGGGAGCCAAACCTTTCCTAGGCCCCGAAGGCACAACAAAGAGAGCATCAGTCTTCCTGAAGGCCTTAGTAACAACCAGGTAATACGTCAAGCACCTGACTACGTCCAAGGAATGCAGAACCCGCTCCTTGTCGTTGCGAGGATTAGGACACAGAGAAGGAAGAACAATATCCTGGTTCAAATGAAATGCCGAAACTACTTTTGGCAGAAAGTCCGGTTTGAAGCGGAACACCACCTTGTCCTGGTGTCGCTCATAGTATGGAGGCTGAATAGATAGAGCGGCCAGCTCTGACACACGCCTAACCGAAGTAATAGCCACCAAGAAGACAACCTTGAGAGTGAGAACGACCAGAGCAGCCTCTTGAATAGGCTCAAAGGGAGCACCCTGCAAAGCAGACAAAACCAAATTCAAATCCCAAACAGGGAATGTAGGTTTACGAGGGGGGCGCACGTGAGTGACCCCCTGGAAAAAGGTCTTAATCAGGTGATACTGAGCAAAGGTCTTCTGAAAGAAGATAGATAGGGCAGAAACCTGACCCTTCAGAGTACTAAGTTTGAGACCTAAGTCCAAACCATGCTGCATAAACTCCAGGACCCTAGGGACGGAGAATTCTCGGCAGGGAAGAGACCTGGACTCACACCAGTCAATGTAGGAACGCCATACTCTATAATAAATAGCAGAATAAGTCTTTTTCCTGGCCTGCACCATAGTAGCCACCACAGAGGCAGACAACCCTTTCTCCATCAAGATGGAGGTTTCAGCAGCCAGGCCGTCAAAGCCAGCGTTTGTAAATTGGGATGGCGTAATGACCCTTGGGTTAGCAGATCTGGTACGCTTGGAAGATCGTACTGATCTACTGCCATTTGAACCACGTCTGCGAACCACACTCTTCTTGGCCACCTGGGGGCCACCAGGATCACAGGTACCCCTTCCAGAGCAATTTTGCGTAGAACCCTCGCCAGAAGGGGAAACGGTGGAAACGCATACAGGAGTCGAAACTCCCTCCAAGACATGGACAGGGCATCCGTGGCCATGGCCAGAAGATCCTGAGACAGGGAGACAAAGGCCGGGAGCTTGTGATTGTGACGGGAAGCAAACAGATCCACATCCGGTAAACCCCAACGGTGGCACAGGGACTGGAATACCGTGTTGCATAGGGACCATTCCCCCTGACGGGACATTCCCCTGCTCAGGGCGTCCGCCAGCAGGTTCTCCGCCCCCGGAATGTAAACAGCCGTAATGCATTGAACATTGGCCTCCGCCCATGTCAGAATCTGAGACACTTCTTGGAGAGCACCCTTGCTCCGGGTCCCTCCCTGATGATTGATGTAGGCAACCGCCGTTCTGTTGTCTGAGCGAACTTTGACCAACAGACCCCTCAGGTGTTGGGTCAAACGCTCCAGTACCAACCCGACTGCCCGTAATTCCAGAATGTTGATGGGCAAATGGGCCTCCTGAGGGCTCCACGTCCCCTGGAAGCGCAGAGACTTCCAGAATCC
Organism: Gastrophryne carolinensis; assembly: GCA_027917425.1. Taxonomy (NCBI): domain Eukaryota; kingdom Metazoa; phylum Chordata; class Amphibia; order Anura; family Microhylidae; genus Gastrophryne; species Gastrophryne carolinensis. Next base: position 116,656,462 of record CM051243.1, read on the forward strand.
TCCCCAACCTGACAGACTGGCATCCGTTGTGACCGTCTCCCAGGATGGGGTCAGAAAGGACCTGCCCCTTGTCAAGTTCCCGTGGTCCAACCACCACGCAAGGGACTGTCTGACCGAGGGGGGAAGCACACAGAACCCGTCCAAAGACGCAGGGTTCTTGTCCCAAACTGACAGAAGGTGAAGCTGCAGAGGTCTCAAGTGGAACTGGGCAAAGGGCACCGCCTCGAAGCTCGCCACCATCAGGCCCACCAACTGCATTCCCTGCCGGATGGAGAACTGTGTGTTCGAGAGCAGGAACCTCGCCTGCGCTGTCAGAGCTTCCACCTTCTGTTGAGGAAGGAATATCCTTGACTGAACCGTATCCAGAATCATTCCCAGGAACCGAGTCACCGAGGAGGGGGACAGGGATGACTTGGGGTAATTGATCACCCAGCCGAAGGACTCCAGGGTGGACACTACCAGCCGAGTGTCCAACTCTGCCTGTCGCAGAGACCAAGAGGTGATGAGAATATCGTCCAGGTAGGGCAGCACGCCTATGCCCCTTAGCCTTATCAAGGACATCACCCCTGCCAGCACCTTGGTGAACACCCTGGGAGCCGACGTTAGGCAATGGCAGGGCCACAAATTGATAATGCTGATCTTTTAGTGCAAATCTGAGAAACCTTTGGTGTCCCGGAAACACCGGGACGTGCAGGTAAGCATCCTTGATGTCTACGGACGTCATGAAGTCCCCTGGGCACAGTGAGCCAATGGTCGAGCGCAGAGTTTCCATGCGAAAGTGCTTGTTCTTGACAAATTTGTTGAGGATTTTTAAATCCAGAATGGGCCTGACTGACCCATCCTTCTTGGGTACTGTGAAAAGGTTTAAGTAGAAACCCGTGCCCCTGTCTCCAGGGGGGACCTTGCAAATGACCCCTAGGTCCATGAGACCCTGTACGGCCAGCAACAAGACCTGAGCTGAGGCAGGGTCTTGAGGGATTCGAGACCCAATGAACCTGGTGGGGGGCTGTACAGCAAATTCTATCTTGTAGCCGGAGGACACTACCTCCTGAATCCACCGGTCTGAGACGTGGTGCCGCCAGACGTGCTTGAAGTGCTGTAGACGTCCCCCCACCCTGACGGGTGAGGGCGCCCCCTCATGCCTGGGGGGCCTTGGGAGGGGCTTTGGGTTTGGTTCCCCAGGAGGAACCTGAACGGCGTCCTCTGTTCCTGTGCCAGGAATCAGCGCGGGCCCCTGCGAAGGACGGCCCTCTACACTGCTTGGCCCCACGATAGGGGGTTGATAGGGAGCCTTGGCCACGAAAAGGCCGAATCTGTCGCCTGCGCTGGGGTAACTTGCCTCCCTTGGCAAAGAGGTCTAATCGATCCCCTAACAAGTGCAGTCCTTTAAATGGCAGCCCCGTGAGGGCTTTCTTGGCGGCATTGACTGCGGCCCACTGGCGCAACCAGACCGCGCGGTGTATAGCAACCAACAGGGCAGATGACCTGGCACACATCTTAATAGCATCGTCCGATGCAGACAGGATAAAGTTCACAAACGCATCACAGCTGGACAGAGCGTTGACAGTATCAGGAGGCAACTCATCTGTGCCATCAAGAGCACTCCTAACCACGGCCCTGAGCGCTACCGCCGTAATGGCTAAGGCACAAACCGGGCGCAGAGTCGCTCCTCCAAATGCAAATGCATGACATGCCAGTTGGTCAACACGCCGGTCCTCAAGAGTCCCGTAGTGTAGTAGTGTCAGGGGAGTGCATAATAGAGGTGTTGGACAACCCAAGAATAGGAGCATCGACCTCGGGCGGCAATGACCAGCACTTAACCAAGTCAGCAGGGAAGGGATATTTCCTATCCACGCTCTTAGGGACCCCGTGAAGTCTGCTGGGATGTTCCCATTCTTTAAGCACGAGGCTATTGAAATGGGTCTGCTCGGGGAATTCCAAGCGAGCTTTAGCAGTATGGAAAAGATCACCCCTTTGGCGGGGAGCTGCAGCAGGGGGAGAGAGGGACAGAACCTCAAAGATCTGAACCAGCAGTCTATCGACATCATCCGAGGACCAATGCTCGGAGCCAGACTCTTCTTGAGGGGGGAAACGGGATGTCAGAGCCATGCACAATGGTAGATAAGAGTAAAGAAAAGTCGCCCGCGAGGGCACTTACATACAGAGAGGAGGGGACGATCTTCACCACGCGCGCGGGAGAAGAAAATGGCGCCGAAGGAATCTCGGGGGGCGGGCCTGAGCCGATCGTGACGCGTAGCGCGCCAAGCCGAAACCACGCCCCTCTCCAGCAAGCGTGAAGCTCGTAAGGCAACCAGCCAATGGGGATACAGACAGGAGAAGTAAAAGGCAGAAGGCCTATTAAAAATGGCGCTCGGAGCCGTGGCAGGTACAGCCGAGATCCGTACTCGGGCTCTCCTGCGGCTCCCCGTCGGGGAAGAATCCCGGTCCATGACAGAGACACTATTAAGACAGGCGTTCAAGCCAGCGCAAGCTATGAAGAGCCGATAAGGCCAAGAAGGGAGGAGAGAAAAAGGAGACGCCAGGGCGTCCGCGAGCCGCCGCCGTACGTGCAGCGCGAGCAGAAGGCAGAATACTAGTGCTGCTTAAACAGTAAGGTAAGAGCACGGCTCTGATCCCCGATCCCAGTGAAAACAGTTAAGCCATAAGCGTGTAACTATACACTAAGGCCGCCATACACACAACCCCCCCCCCCTTTCTTTTCCCCCTGACTAAAGGAGGGAACGAGGGAGGAAGGCGACCCGTTAACATAGGGTCCACCGCTACATGGGGCGTGAGGCAATGATGCGGGAGGGGCATCCCCTGAAGGCTCACCATCGGCCTTGACCGCCCACCCTATGGTGGGGGATTGCGGTGGAGCGTTGCTCCGTAAGCACACATGGTGCTACCTACCTTCACCCGACCAGCGCAGCCCAGGCTGGGAGGCACATCTTGTCGAAGAGGACGGGTGGGAATAGTCTCACAGGGCCGCAGGCTGTAATAGCCCCGCTCACCTGCGAGAGAGTGCTACTTCATGTCTTCGCAGTCAGCACTGCAGAGAAATCTGGGGATTTGTGGGAGGTCCCTGGGTATATGAAGGGCCGGGAGGAGCCTGTTTTTTGCATGTCTGCAGTGAACAGCGCCATCTGGCGGAGGATTACCCATGTGTAAGTATTATAGATGGAGCAGGACATACTGTATGCTTAGAATAGTCATGATATATGACATCCAATGATTCACCCTGATGCAGTCTTGAACTTACCTCCTCATAAAAGCTGATCAGGTTTGTCTGGCTGGACCGTATCCTCATAAATCCATGCAGATATGGAGGAGTAATAAGATCCCCTTCACAGAGATACTAGTTCTCCTTGATAAGGAATCCTAGTGACAGATAAGTGGAAATTAATAATATTGTGAAGTTTTTGCAGTTCAGATGAGTTTGGTAATTTGTTATACATGTCAAATTTGCCTGCTCGGTATACTCCCCCTCCCCCTTTTCCAGCCCCAGTTCCATTTCTATCTCCAGTTTCTTTTTCCTTCCTGCCCTTCCTTCTATTGGTGCAACCACCCCACCCTCCCGTGCTTGGTTTAAACACTTCTCCAATCTTTCACTCATACTCTCCCACAGGACAGAGGCACCCTTCCCACCTCTATGCAGCCACCCAGAAGTCTTCCCAGTTCTCTAGAATACCAAACTGCTCCATTTTTAGTCCAATTTTTGAGCCACCTCTTTATACCCCTAATCTCCCGCTGCCTCTCTGGTGTGGCTCTTGGTACTAGTAGTATTTCTGAGAATACTATAGTTGAAGTCCTTACGACCTAAGTTTCTGAAATCATTTTTAAAAAGGACCATCCACTTACTTGTGTCATTGCTGCTAATATTTACCATGAGCTCTGGCTTTTTAACAGCCACTCCCAATAATCTATCAGCTTGATCCACGATATGCCAGGAAGGCAAAACACTGTTCGGCGATCCTGATTACCTGACAGATTACCTTATATGTCATCCTAATACCTGAACCCAATACCAGCACCTGCCTTGCCTGTCCCTTACTCCCATTTCTCTTCCCCTGCTTACTGGAGCAGAGAGAAGTGTTGTCTTGCTGCAGCTGTGCCACCCCCCTGCTAAGAGCTAGCCTCCCAGCACCATTTATCCCTACTTCACTGTGAAGGAAAAAGCCAGTTTAATTATGTAAAAATGCCAGAAACCCCTAATACAAGTCCAGAGTTCCACCATTTATTTTCCCCTGTAGCATTAAGGCTTTCTAACCATAAACATGCACCAAACTTTCCAGTAAGGCAGATAAGCATCTGTGAGTTGAGCCAAGCTCAGATCACATACTCCCTGCAAATTCTCTGACAACTCTGAGGCCTGGGAACAGTCTACCCCACAGAAGGGGGGGCAAAGGGGTCCCGAGGCATAAAGGGGGATGACCCTATGCCAGCTCTTGTCACGCTCAGGTAGAGGTTGCATCGCATGCGTGCTGGAGGGGCCGTGATTTCCATAAGCTGTCCACACACTTCTCTGTGTGGGAATTGGTGTGTCCGTGGCCTTGCAGTATCTTTAGGCGGGCGAACGGACAGTGATTTGCGAAAGCGGGCTGCGTGAGCATAGGTGCTGGATTGTTAGTTGGATCACGTGACCCACCTTTCCCTGACAATTTGGTGGTAGTGTGGGGTGAAAAGGCAAATAGTGGGAGTGAGTGTTTACCAACAGTGGCTTTTCTGTTGCTGGGATCTTAGGATCAGCTCAACACTAGTGGTTACAATAGGTTTTATAATTACAACAGTGTGCAAATATTGGTCCGTGACAGCAGCTGCAGGTATGGCAAGTGACACCAGGGCAAGAAGCAGGGACATGGCTGCATTGGGCGTGGTGGATGCAGATGATGCACTGGGTGTGGAGGGGCACAGCCAGAGCACTCAAAACATCACCGGCCCTCAGCACTCCAGAGGACCGTACCCTGCCTACCAATCCTCCCAGGCAGGCAGGCTCGGATGATCTCCTGCTGCTCTGGCCAGTATTCAGGCTGGAGATCGGGCTACCTATGAGGTCCTCATCGAGGCTGAAGTGCACCAAGCAGAACATGAGGAACGCTGCAAGCAAATGGAGGCTGCAAAACTCTGTGAGGAAGCTGAACCTGCACACCAGCTCCGAGTATTCCAACTTAAGCTCCAGTACCCGCAACCTGCGTCAGCTAGCAGCAAGCCCCCCGAGAACCAGGCCCCAGTTCTGAATTTTGGACAAAAGTAAAGATTTGGACACCTTTCTGCTGGCTTTTGAAACTGTATGTCATCAGTACCGTGTACCGAAGGATCAGTGGGTCAGGCACTTAACCCCTCACCTTAGGGATAAGGCCCTGGAAATCTTTGGGTACCTACCCAGCGAGACCACCCTGAGCTATAAGAAGATTAAGCAGGCTCTGATCCACCACTACAACTTGACCCCTGAGTTCTATCATAAGAAACTGCAGATTTTGCGGAAGGGCACCACAGACAGCTGGGCCGACCACATGAGAGCCCTACAGAGAGCTTTCGAACAGCGCACTAGCGGCTTAGAGCTCACAACCATTCAGCAACTGAAGGAGCTTATTGCTAAAGAACAGTTTCTCTGGAACTGCCCCGAGGATCTGCAGCAGTTTTTACGTGATCGGAAGCCTAAAGGGGCCTCAGCAACTGCAGCACGCAGATGAATACATAAACAACAGGGACCTTGAGGCCCGGAAACCTGCCAGCTGGAATGGGAGTAAGCCGCTGTTGGCATCTGTTGTCCATGCTCATCAGCCAAAGGCCCCTGACTCTACTTTACTCTCCTGGCAAGGGGACGGAGGGCCCTTTGCCACCAGTGCAGCCTGCCAGGACACTTCAAGGCCACATGTCCCCAGCGCCAGCAGGGCCCATCCCAGAACTCCTCCACTGAGCTGTACTGTGGGTAGGGGTGCTGGGAGATCCCGGGACAACTTGCAACTTGGGCCAAGCTGTGGGACTTAGGGGCACCCCCGAGATGGTGTCCCCACTGGATTCCATCCCCGAAAGACTGTCTCAGTCTCCGGGATTGAGGGAGGTGCAAAGGTTTATTTGGACTGGGGTGCCATGGGGGTGTGCGGCAGGATGAATTAGATGGAAGTGGGACAGGCATTACCTGAGGCCACAGCAGCTCTGGCCCCTATCATGCATAGTGGGAGCGCTGGTATTCCAGGGGCACCCTCAGGAGTCTGATAGCTCCCTTCCTTCAAACCAAGTGGCTGCCAGGACTGACGGAGGTGCGGGGGGAGGTTCTGGGAAACAGAGAGGAGATGGTACGGTCTCTGTAATTCCAACCACCCCGTGTCTGGGGTTCCGGGTACCTCAGACTGAGAAGACAAGCCCAGGCCAAAAAGCAGTGGTGATGGAACCTGCAGATGGGGTGTGTGCCATCCCAGGAGAGATGGGACCCCCAGTTAAGTCCCCAAGGCAATGTTTCATCATACCCAGGGTGTTAAGGGGACCAGGGTAGTCTGCCTGGATCAGCAACTTGGGTGGAAGTAGCAGAGGAGTGGACGCTATCTGGGACTTCAGTGGCTGAGACTGCTGACAAGCACAGGGTCCCCTAAGGGAAATGAAAGCTCCCTCCCAGAGGCTGCCGAGACAGGCAGAGGCAAAGAAACGGGTCCCAAGAAACTGACTGAAGCCATGATGGTCTCCCCGATACTGACCATGTCTAGGCAGAGATGTGGGGTGGAGCTGGACACCAAGCAGCTCCCATCAAGCAGGAGGCTTAGCCCCAGACCCCAGTTGGATTGTCTGGAGACAAGCACGGCTGTACCTTATGATGGTTCAGCTGGGGTCACCAGGAGAGTGGCCCGAGGACCAGCAGTTGGTGGGTCCTTATCCATCCAGGGCCGAGAAGCGGTATGCCTTGGAGGTTTGGATGACTGTGTGCATAGGTATCTCCAAGAAACAGGTGGGGCCTGGATTGGCTACCCACTGCCATTTGTAAGACACTTGTCAGAGGGCGAGGGTGGCAGGGCTAGGTCCCAGTGGCCCACCGGAATCTCTGCTGTACAGAAAGAGCTTCATACTGATGGCAGTGGACTATGCCACCCAGGACCCAATCGCAATGGACTTGTCACCCACGTGGGTCAACAGAGTGGGTACTGCCCTGCGTAAATCCTTGGCTGGGAAGGTTCCCTCCAGAGTAGACTCTCCATCCACGGGATCCAGTTCATGGCACAGTTGCTGGAGGGCTTCCCCCCTTGAACTTCTGCTTTGGCAACATGTAAAGGAGACCCTGACCTGGGTAAAACAGAAAGGGAAAGGTTGCCATTGGCAGATAGTGGACCCATGGTCCAGGCTATGGGCAATCCTACACCCCTTCCAGGAGTGGTCCAACCACCACTCTGGAGGGATGTGGACTTCAGTTCAGCACATAAACCCTGGAGGGTACTCCTGAATCGATGTATGGCTTAGGGCCCCCCTGCTGGGGCAGCAGCACAATCCCCACAGAAAGGCCGGGAGCAGAAACTGAGAATCTCTCCCCAGGTCCTGCAGCCATTGAACCGAGCCCAGAGTCCTCAACCCGAGACAACACTACAGGTGTAGAAGCTCTTAAGTATATTTGTTGACAGCTTATAGTCTTTCAAGTGGTCCAGGTAGTATAAATGTTGACGCTCATTTATCACCATGGCATTGATGTGACAAGACCATGAGAGGATTCTTGTGAGGTTTACACCAACTTTGCCCTCATTTTCCACTAGGGTACCAAGTATTTCAAGGGGGTGGATGCCCTTTTTCCTTTCGCTCCTGAAATCCACTATTATCTCTTGAGTTTTGCTTACGTTCAGCTGGAGGAGGTTTTCTTTGGAACCAGGTTTCTAGGGTTTTTACCTCCTTAAAAACTAAACAATTCAAAGATAAAACACACAATAAAGACAATTGCTTTTCCCCCCTTTATGTTAAGTCCACTTAAAGTGGACCAACACCGAGAGGTGATCGGCCCGGAAATCTATAAGATTCCTGGGCCGATCACCTCCCACCTCGCGGGACATCCGAGATCGGGATGTCCCGCGGGGTGAAACCCCCCCAAACACCCCGAATAACCTACCTTCTCTTCCGCCGCCGCCTCCCTCGCGCCCCTCTAGGCGTGCGCGCCCCCGCACCGGCCGTCTGTGAATGGCCGGCACGGGCGCGCGCACGCCGAAAGTGACGCGAGGGAGGCGGCGGCGGCGGAAGCCGCTTGGACGTTCCTGTTCCCCGCCTGGACGTTGGCGGGGATTGGACCGGGCAGTCACGTGGGAGCGGGGAGAGGTGAGTTTATTGGGGTTTCTGGGGGGTCTCACACAGCGGAGCACCCCCGATCGGGGTGCCCCGCCGAAGTGGACCAAAACCCAGGATAGTCAAAATCCTGGGTGTTGGTCCACTTTAAGATTTAACCACTTTGGGTTATAAGCACTTACCAAAGCTCGTTAGCACGTGCTTTATGCAAACTTATTTATACTTTCCTTTCTTTCCACCAGTGTCAGCAGGCTTTCTGGCAAACAGTGGCCTCAGTAGGCATTCCAAAAAGTCCAAGAAGTAATCTGCAGAAGCCATGGCACCCGACAATGGATCATATAAAAGGGCTTGGCAGGCCACATCCAGAGTTTGACACATGCTTTAAAAGGGACTGGAAACCCAACGGCAATAATAAGGAAGCAAGCTCACTTGATGTTTGTCCTGTGTGCCTATCCTCCATTTACTGTTGTGCAGGGTAGAAGCTGTAGTGTGGCTCCAGAGTTTGCCCTCCCTTCAATTTCATTCCTCCGGAACCACACAAAAAGCGGTTTAAGAGCTACTATGTTCCTTGTTCCTGAAGCCACAGTGGTGACCACACCAGGGCTTGCTCATGCCTCATAAAGCTGCACCATGTCAAATCCTTTCCTGCTCTGCCACAAAACCTAAACTGAAGTGAAGAAAGTGGCTTTGCTTAAAATACATTAGGCATTTATATATAATCAGAGACTAATGTTCTTGAAATGGCATATTTTACACTGTATAAACTGGAAATTAGCGATCTTCCCTCCACATGGCCCCTATACCTGCAAATGTCCTAGCCCACTGAACTTATTAAATACATTTGGCCGAAGCCCCTACTGATACTCCCTTCTTAGGGTATAGAACTAGATAATAACATCATTGCCACACAGCATTAGAGTGAAGCAGGAGTTAAAAATGTGGGGTTTGTTCCATTTTAAATAGGACAGCCACCCAAGAAAATTATTTTGGGGTTTTGTTGCTCTCTGACGGGACATCCCTATTTGGAATACCCTGCTGTGTGCACTTCCACGGGTAGCCCAAAATTTAAACTCAGCAGTGCTAGTTCACATTTGCGAGAAAGTGCGGCAACAAAATTTGAATGAAGCAAGCACCATAGGCCACATCCCTGCCCCTGCCTCTAGCTATACACATGCCTGCACTGCCCAGTCAAAAATACCTGCCGCAGTCACCGGCCATGGCACCAAGACATGCCATAGACAGTCAGGCTGGTGAATCAAGTGGCCAATCTTGGGAGTTCCACACAGTGGGGGGTAAGTGCTAAAGCAACCCCCCCCCCCCCCCCCCAAGAGTCGTACAGGCTTGAGGAACCTGTTGCTCCTTTTTAACTGAAAATCCTTTACATATGGAGCTCGACATAGGAGATCTATCTTAATTTGCTTGATGCTGAGCTGTCCGCATTGGCAGCACCACACAAAAAAAAAAAAAAAAAAAAAACGACCTGCAGAGAGAGGGAGGCTCCACCCCCTGGGACAGAAAAACTGCCCAGAGGTTAAAACCCCACCCCTTTCTATCCATCTAAGTCTCAATAAAGTAACATAAGATAAAGGGAAATAAGGGGTCATCATGTAGGATTCCGTACGGTAAGTCTAACAGGTATTTTCTCCCTTCATGACAACCCACAGAGAGGATTAGCAAACTAATTTAACCTTAGGAGGTGGGAAGCTGCTAGTAAGACACTTCTACCAAAGGTCCAATGTTTTGCAGAAGATGATCTAGTCTATAGTGTGTGGGGTGAAAACCACATTATTGTTTTACAGTTCTCTTCTATAAAAGGCACCTGTCTTCCCTGTCCAGGAAGCAGACCTAGCTCCAGTTTGAAAGCACAGAAACCTGTGGAGGACAGAAACTGCTCTCGCTGTATATACAGAGTCTGATCTGCTTGTACAATAGTCTGTTTTGCAGAGGAGCGAGATTTAGTTTATAGTGCGTCAGGAAGGAGTCACGGCCTTCATGGAATCTCCACGAAGTCACTGCTGACATCACAAAAAGGGCAAGGTCTGAAGGGGATTTTCCTGTGCAACCCCCTCTAGGCCACTCCCCATTTGTGGTGTCATAAGTGACATCAGAGAGATTCCAGAGAGGCCTCGCCTATAAGTTTAAAAGCCACTCCCTAGCGACTCATCATAGAGTCAACCAGCCAGGAGCCGGGATGAACGGAGGGGATCCTGTGTCCTTAGATGCCCCGGTAGCATACATTTAAAGGAGCCTGCATGGAAGACAAGAGGGAGAAGGTATGAATAAGTTAAATAACCGGCATTAGACTTACCAGTAATGCTCTTTTCAGGAAGACTTCAGCTTGACACGATGAGAGAATTATGTTCCACCCCCTATAAGGAAACACAAAACAGGAACAGAGGTTAAAAGCCCCACCCCGGCGCATGCGTGCAGCGCAGGTATGGCCGGGTGAATCTGCGCTCTGCTGAGACCTGTCGCCCCGGCCCCTTCTGGAGCACAGCAACCGGCGTTTCCGTGCCTGGGAGGCTCGGGCAGACCCCAGGACCCTCCTTACCTAGTCTGGTGGCATTTGCTGTCGGTCCCCGAGACGTGCGGGAGCTTGGCAGCACGGAGGTGAGGGATGGTCGCCATCTTGCCCTCTCTGCAGCAGCCCAAGCGTGTCTTCTCTGGAGGCTCCCTCTCCGCATAGGAGCTCCTCCTCTCACCTACACAATACAGGCAGCGCCAGCAGAGCTCCACAGTTTATCTGCTGCCCTGTAGGGGTGTATGATTTTGAGCCCTTCCTTCCCCCAGACTTAATCAAGAAGTGAAGCAGCCCTGCCACTTTGTTATCTCCTAAGGTCCTCACACTTCCTGTAACACACCAAGTCTTTATGTATGCACATATAGAGATCTGATCTCTTACTACATCCTCTCCAGCAGCCCTGTGTTAACCCTTTTTCATCATCCCTCCAATCTTGCTTACTATAAGGAGACCTCCATCGAGCTATGCAGCCTCCTTAAAGGGGCAGTACACCTTTTAATAATCTGATGATGTTGGGACTTTGTTAATTTCCTATTGTGAGGATTACTCCATCTGATCCGTATAATTACTCAGGCTATTATCCAAGCCCCACCTTGTGCCCGCCAGTGTGCACTTCTAGCCCTAATCGGCCCTGCATCTCCTCCCTACTACTTAAACCTGTGGGACTAGCTTAACAGCGCTGCCAGGACGTGGCAACACTAAGGAAACCTCCGCATCATCCCAGAATGACCCTCTAGTCCCCGCAGACCTTCTACCTGCGGACGAGTCCTGGATGGATGATTCCCTGCATGGCTCACCGCCGAAGTCGCAACCACCTTCACTCGATAGATATGAAGCTATGCTTGAAAAAGCCCTCGAGCGGTGGGCCTTAAATATTACGTCTCAGATTACAGCTAACCTCTCAACTAAAATAAAAGAATTGGGCCAAAGGGTTGACGTCCTTGAACAGCACTCCTCAGCACAAGGCTCGGACCTCTCTTCCCTTGGGGTGGACATGGAGGCCTTAAGGAGGAAAACCACATCCTTTACCACAAGCTCGAAGACATAGAGAATCACGTCGAGCCAATATCAGGTATACCTGAAACAATTGCTGACCTGCAGTCCACCGTCACGGCCCTCTTTCAAGAGCTTTCTCCAGCGATCCCTATTGAAAGGCTGGAATTCGACAGAATCCATCGCGCCTTACAAAAAAAGAGAGCGGACGGCCTCCTGCGGGACGTGTTAGTGAAACTCCACTTCTACCGTACGAAGGAGCAAATAATGCAGGCCGCTCGGGACCAAGGCACTCTTAAATTCCAGAACTTTGTGCTGACCTTTCTCCCCAAACCATCACCAAAAGGCGGGCCATGAAACCCTCACTTGGAATTCTTCAAGCAAATGGGATCAGGTACAAGTGGGGTTTCCCCTTCAAAATCATCTTCCACCACCAGGATCAACTCTACAAGGCGTCCACCACTCAGGATCTGGAGGCTGCCCTGGCCTCGGCAGGCTTGAAGGCTCTAGCTGCCTCCACGCCTGCTCCCCCGCAAAAAAAGAGAGCCCTGTCGTTCTCACCAGTACCGAAGGACAGACGAGGTCCGCGAAGGAGCATCCAGTCAACGAGCAAAGTCGTGGGGTCGCTTGTCCATAGGTTTGGTAAGCCAGCTGGGGGGGGGAGGGATGATGTGCAAGATTCCCTGTGCATTATATGAGGGATCTGGCCCTTCACTCTCCCACCGTAGCATTCACATAGGTTCCACCTTTTTCTCCATTGTCGGGACTATCATACTCTGTTTGTCCCCCATATTTTTTTTTTTTTTTCAGGCACTTTTTATGCACAAGGCCCCCCGGTATACAACTTTTATGTCTCTCCTGCTGATTGAGTGGTTTGATACACTCAATCAGCGTGAATTTTTTGTTAACCGTTGCTCATTTGTAATGTTTTCTAGTATAGTGGGCCGGGCGCCCAGGTTTCATGCCATGCGTACTCCACGCTCCCTCACTCGCCGGTGTTCCGCCTAGTCAGGAAGCCTCACTTCTGACCCCCATTGAGGGTCAGTTTCTAAGCCGGTTGGTTTAAGGGACTCCCTCGGGAGGTCCCTTTAACCAGATAGTCTTCCCCACCGGGGCAGAGTATTTCTCTTCCCCCCTGGGAAATTGTTTTGTAGGAAGGTTTTGTTTTCTGTTGTTATTTAGATTTAAAATGCTCTCTATTATTTTCCCCCCTCTCTCTTTCTCCCCCCCTCCATTTTTCCTCCCTCCCCGGGTGTCCAGCCCCATTATGCTAATAGTTACTGTTTGGTATAACAATGGCGGTTAAACTGGTTTCGCTGAATGTTCAGGGCCTGAATGCCCCTCAGAAAAGAGTGAAGGCATTCCGTCAGATGAGCTGCTTCCAAGAGACCCACTTTGCTAAAAAGAACAATCCTAAATTTCTCAGCTCTGATTATCCTCTCTTCTTTATGGCATCGGCTGATACCAAGCAGAGAGGAATCCTCATCGCTTTTAAGCACTCTCTCCCTTTCTCTTTGGAGCAGACTATACGAGACCCCATGGGTCGCTTTCTAATTGTGACCGGCATGATTCAAGACCAACCAGTCACTATTGCCACATATTATGCACCTAACCAGAATCAGAACGCTTTCTTCGAGGAGTTCTTTAGAACTGGATCCTCATGTAAAGGGGCTCCTCATAGTGGCTGGTGATTCTAACCAAATCTCGTACCCTACTCTGGACAGACAAATGGTGGGTCGGCCCTTGGACTGCCCCAGGGAGAGCTCCTCAGGAAAAGCATTCCGTTCCCTACTAACTCAATACCAGCTTGCCGATGCATGGAGAGAGGTCCACCCAGCTAAGAGGGACTTCGCTCACTACTCCTGCCCACACAAGGTTTTCACGAGGATAGATCACATTTTCTTGCAGCCGTCCTCCTTGCCACACCTTTCTCACTCCTCTATAGTCCCGATAACATGGTCAGATCATGATCTAGTCGCTGTTGGAGTTGATCTCTCTGACCCAAAGATCCCCACAGAGGTCTTGGAAGCTCTACGATCCCATGTTGTCTGATGATGCACTTCTCGAACGCTTTCGCAAGGAGATTGAGAGCTTTTTTTTGCAGAACACGGGGTCGGTGAGCTCTGAGGCTCTGCTCTGGGAAGCTCATAAGGCGGTAATTCGTGGGCAATTTATTCAAGAACCGGCACAGCGCAAAGCTTCATATAAGGAAAGGCTTCAAAAACTGCTAGATGTATACCACTCCGCCTCCTCCGCCTTTAAAGAAAGTCCGACTAAACGTAATAGAATCAGATTTAACCAAGCAGGCGATCAACTCAACCTGTGCCTTTCGGGTGAGGCTGAATGCCAAATCAATCGGACTAGGTTTAGGTGGTATCGCATCAGTAATAAACCGAACACCCCTCTTGCCAGAAGGCTTAGAGGAGTCACCTTGAGGGTCAAGCCAGTGCGCATTAAGACCTTAGAGGGCACATTATCTAGCAACCCATCCAGGGTGGTGTCAACCTTCGGTAAACATCTTGAGGATCTATATAAATCTAAGACTACGCTAGATGAGCGCCTCGCAGAAAAGTTGCTAGTTTCGGTTTATTACTGATGCGATACCACCTAAACCTAGTCCGATTGATTTGACCTTGGCTTGACTTGGTTAAATCTGATTCTATTACGTTTAGTCGGACTTTCTTTAAAGGCGGAGGAGGCGGAGTGGTATACATCTCTACCACCTGAAGCCAAGAACTTCCTCGATAGGCCGGTTGAACTGAGATCCAGGATGCCATCACATCCTTAAAGATCGGGAAACAGCCTGGCCCAGATGGGTTCTCCGCTCTTTACTATAAAAAATTTTCCCAGGTACTTTCTCCACGTCTAGTTCGGATGTTTAACTCCCTCAGTAACGGCGACTCATGGAGTACAGAGGCGCTCACTGCGTCTGTCTGCATGATACCTAAATCCAATGTTGACACCGCCCTCTGGTCCAACTACAGGCCCATATCTCTGCTAAATATCGATGTCAAACTGCTAGCAAAGGTCCTCGCAGCACGGCTTAATAGGTATATTTCATCCTTAATTTCTAAAGAGCAGGCTGGATTTATCCCCCAACGTCAAGTTGGAGATAATATTCGAAAGGTCATCAACCTGGTCCACCATGTGAGGAAGGAGGGTCGACAGGCTATGCTACTAACCCTAGATATTCGCAAAGCATTTGATACAGTAGCCTGGGACTACCTACATTTCATACTGAATAAATGGGGGCTTGGGCCCTCCTTCACCACATGGATTTCCTCATTATACTCCAAGCCTGGGGCGTTTGTTAGATACTCTGGGTACACCTCTAAGCGGTTCACTTTGAGCAGAGGTTGTCCCCTCTCCCCCCTACTTTTTGCCCTTGCCATTGAACCTTTATCTAAATTATTCCAAGCCAATACCAACATAGAGGGTGTCACTATTGGGGGATATGATCACAAGATCTCGTTATTCGCTGACGATATCTTGATGCTTGTATCTAACCCTGTCACATCCCTCCCAAATCTTTTTCAATCCTTAGACGACTTCTCCAAGATCTCGGGCCTGCAGATAAACACTTCAAAGTCCCAAGCCCTCAACGTCTCCCTCCGAGAGTACGCCAGGTGTACTTAAAGCCTCCTTTAACTTTTCTTGGCAAGAACGGTACATCAAATATCTGGGCGTTCACTTGACGGCATCGTATGATTCTCTTTACGCCGCTAATTACCCTACTATACTTAGGCACCTCCGCTCCCTGTTGTCTTCTTGGACCAAGCTGCACCTTTCGTGGCTTGGGAGAATAGCTGCTGTAAAAATGTTGTGGCTTCCTAAAATTCTATACGTCTTTCGGGTTTTGCCGATTCCAATCATGGCCGCATGCCTAAAGAGCCTCCAATCTACTTTGAATTCTTTTATTTGGGGTCGGCAAAAACCAAGAGTCAACCGTAGGACATTGTACAGATCTAAACAGCAGGGAGGCCTTGGAGTCCCTAATATAGCTCGCTATTACTCTGCATGCCAGATAGCTCAATTAGCCGCCATACACGCTGGTGGTGCTAGACCGCTATGGGTAGATATCGAGCAGGCCAGTTGTTCTCCGACAGCTATCACCAATCTATTATGGCTGCCCCCATCGGCTTACAAAAGCATTGATAATCCTGTTCTGAGACACACTCTCAGAATCTGGAAAATTAACAGTGCTAAAAGCCTCCTTATCTCCCCCCGCCCCCCTCTCCTATCGGTATTGGGTAATCCTGAATTCCTCCCTGCATATCTCGAACCTGACGCATTTAGTTGGTGGAAATCACAAAACTTAACAAGGATTAAAGACCTCGCCACTCATGGGGGGGGTATTAATTTTCCCCTAGCTCCAATCCCTTAGAAGCATTCCGAATAGGGAATACCTTCGCTACCTACAAATAGCCCATTATATAGCTTCTAAGTCTAGAGCGGGAGCTGCCCCATGTCCATCTTCACCATTTGAGATCGCCTGTGATGCACAACCCCTTGGGAAGGGGATGATTGCTATGGTCTATAGGAAGTTGTGTGAGGACGGGGAGTCGCTCCTCCCATCTTATACGAAAGGTTGGGAAGTTGACCTTGGTGCGAGTTTATCACCGAGTGAATGGAAAATAGCATGGCGGAAGTCATTTTCTTGTTTCCTGAATGCAGGGGCCCAGGAGGTCAACACTAAAGTTCTACTACGCTGGTACCTAGTCCCGGATAATATCCATAGATTTTGTCCCTCCTACCCGCCGGAGTGTTTCAGAGAGTGCCGCCTACTAGGTTCATACTTTCATATTTGGTGGGAATGTAGGGTTGTTCGTCATTTCTGGGCCAAGGTATACTATCTTATAAGGAAAGCAACAGGGTTACACCTGACTCCTTCGCCTTAACTCGCCCTACTCAATTTAAAACCCCCCAGTTGTACAAAATCAAAATTTGAGCTTATTAGGCACATCCTTAAGGCTGCTAAACTTATTATAGCACACTCATGGAAAAAAAAGATGATTCCCAGTGGAAGCTTGGTCCCCCGTATCAACGAGGTTTTGTTCTTCGAGAAGATGGCAGCTTCGTTGCAGGGTGACCTCGCCCCCTTCCTGACCACCTGGGAAGGCTGGATTACACAGTTCCAACCTAAAAACTTTGACAGTTCACTCCTCACATCTCAATGATTTGATGTACACACCACACGCCTGGTGGTGGCTGGACACCCACTCCCAAACCTTCCCCTTTCTTTGCACCCCTATCTCCTTCATTTTAGCCCCCTACTCTTTATCTTCCACTCTCCTTCCTCAGGTATGTGGTATTTCGCCACGTGCACCTTATATCCTGTTCTCAGGATAATGTTTTCAATGTTTCTGTGTCGATACTTATTTGGGTGTAATCATACGCTCCACAAAATGTATTGTATGTTGCAATGTACTGCACTTCCTCTTTATCCTCAATAAACATATTGTTGGAACTAAAAGCCCCACCCCTTCCTCCAATCCTCAGTTATAGAACAGTAATCATACACCAACCCTTGGAATACTGGCAGGTAATACACGGTCATGCTGAAGTCTTCCAGAAAAGAGCATTACCGGTAAGTCTAATTCAGGTTTTTCCAAGTCAGACTTAATCTTGACACGATGAGTGGATTAGGCAACTAATTATACCTTAGGGGTGGGATGCTGCAAGCAGTACTCTTCTACAGAAGGCCTGATGTTTTGCAGATAGTAAATCCAGTCTATATTATTTGAGGAAGGTGTGAGGTAATGACCACATTGCTGCTTTACATATCTCCTCAATTGAAGCACCAGACCTTTCTTCCCATGATGCGGCCATTGCCCTTGTGGAATGCCCAGAAAGTTCTGGGGGAGAAACTCCCCTAGTAGAGTAAGTCTTTGCAATAGTCTGCCTAATCCATCTTGCTTAGAAGCTGCTGAGCCCTTATTCTTCCCACTAAAGGTGACTAGTAATTGCTCAGCTGAACGCCAGTCTCTGGTTCTTTCCAAATAAATAACCAGGCTTTTCTGACATCAAGCAGCGAGATGTCCTCTTCCTTTCCTGCTGCATTTGGCAGTGACAGAACTCTCTCTTGCGACCTGTTATCCAAAGTGACTACTTTAGGCAAAAACAAAGGATTTTGTCTAAGTATGACCCTGTCTGGAAGTATCACACAGTACGGCTCCTTAACTGAAAATGCTTGGAGTTCACTCACTCTTCTTGCAGAAGTAATAGCTAACAAAAAACATTTCAATGATAACCTCCTCCAATGGCTCAAAAAGAGGCTCCATTAACCCTTTTAATACAATCGACAAGTCCCATGTAGGAAACCCCTTGAAAGGTGCCGGTCTCTTACGCATAACAGTTGATTCTGCCTCAATTTAAGCTAAAAAAAAGAAAAAACTGATAAGGCGGAGGTACTTACAGCCAGTCCCTTTTCAAAACCTTCCTGCAAAAACTCTAACACTGTAGGTATTTTTTCCTTCTTCAAAATTGTTGATTTCACAAAACGAAGAAAATCATTTCCATACCTTTCTGCAGATCAATCTCGTAGTTAACTTACGACTCTATTAACGTTTCTGTTACTTTCAAGGGAAAACCTCTTTCTGAACAAGGCCTTCTCAGTATCCAAGCTGTCAGCTGTAGTCTTGACGGGTCTAGATATAGGAGGATTCCCTGATGAATGATATCTGGGATGCTAGGAAGGCTCCCTGGTCCCTTTACCGCCATCTTGATTAACTCCGAAAACCATACTCTTTTTGGCCAGAAGGGAGCAATGAGGATCACAGTCACTTCTTCCTGGGCAATCTTCCGGAACACTTGAGGAAGAATTCTGAAAGGGGGGAAAGCATAAGCAAGGTGAAAGTCCCATTTTTGGGCCAGATCATCTATTGCTATCGCACCTTCCTCCCTGACCAGAGAGAAAAATTCCCTGCACTTTTCATTCTTCTTGCTGGCAAAAAGATCTGACGTTGACCCCAAGTACCTGTAATCAGCAGAAATACTTTCTGGTTTAGGCACCACTCTTTCTGCTGAACTCCCCTGCGACTTAGAGCGTCTGCCAGCGTGTTCAGGGTCCCTCTCAGATGAACTGCAGTTATTGACTGTACTTGTTCCTGCGGTGGTTGTACATTTTCTTGTGCTAACCTCATTAAATTTTGGGACCTGGTTCCCCCTTGATGATTTAGATAAGCTACTGCTTTTGCATTGTCTGATCTCACTTGCACCTCCTTTCCCAGAATTGTTGAATAAAAGTGATGCAGTGCAAGCTTCACTGCCAGAAGCTCCCTGAAGTTTGACGACCTTGTTGCTATCCTTTTGGGACACCTTCCCTGCACATGCAGTGTTCCCAAGTGAGCCCCCCAGCCCCAACTGCTCGCATCTGTTTCTTCTGGGAGAAACAATTCTGAGTGCTGTCCACTAAGAACCCCAGGAATCTGCACTGTTGAGAGGGTGTCAGGTTTGACTTTTCTAGTTAGTAGATCGTCCAGATAAGGAATCACATGTATTCCCTGCTGCGTCTTATCGGGCAAACATTAAGGTATATTATTTCATGGGACAACGCTGAAGATATAACACTTTGATACAATGCAAAGTAGTGCATGTACAACTTGTCTAAATGTAATGTGCCCTCAAAATATGTATATATATATATATATATATATATATAGCCCTAGAGCTGTATACCAGGCTCAGCGAAGCAATTATATCACCACAGGTGCTCTTCGTGTCAATTCAGTGACATCACCACCACCTTCTTATATATAACGTACCAGATTCAATCTTGATTTTTAGCACATCTGATTCCCCTTAATGGCTCCACTTTTTCTCCTCTAGCTGCAATTTAATGCTTATCTATTCGGGTACTTAGATGGTCACCTTCTCATAATATGTTCTTATTGATCAATAAACTCCAATTTCCACAAAGGGAATATATCAACTTTCTCCAGGTTTATTAAAACACATGCAGAAGACAAAAGACAAAAACACAAAGTGCTCCAATAGCGTAAGTACGTTCCACACAGGGGGATTCAACTCAATGGTCACTGGCCCTTTAAAAAGCTGCTCACCAGATATTTCAAACAAACAAGCATTCAGCATAAAACTATAAAGGAACGGGCGTCATCTAAAACCTTCCAGTCAGTACGCGCGCACCAGCATGCAAAGGGAACGAGTTCCAGCTCACCGCCTCCTCCGGCCGTAGTCAGCGGCGCTGCTCGTCCAAAGCTCACGTGACTATCCTTAGCTCCGCCCAACGCGTTTCGTCATCACGACTTATTCATTGGCTCGCGCGGGGCTAAGGATGTCACTAATTTATTCACCTCCTCAATTCTGCAATATATTTACAAAGATTGTGAAGGGATTACATACTTTTGGAAGAGGAGTTGACAATACTTTTGTTGAAAGAGTGTCATGTGTTACTGGCCCTTTAGGAGGCTGCCAGTTAGGCGCTCTATAGGGCGCATGCAGTGCAGGTTCAGATCCAGCTATCACCTGAGCCACTGATTGCCAGACTAGCACTGATCAGCTGTGCAGGGCAAAAGCTAAGAACCCTTTTGTTTGCCTGCTGAATGACTTTAAAGGAGTCTTTATTGTCCAAAAGTAAAAAAAAAAAAAAAAAAAAAAAAAAAGCTATACTCACCTTTTCTCCCATGCAGCCCATGGCTCCTAAGCTGTAGCTCGACCCTGATCACTCAATCCAGCTCCCTTACCACCGGATCCAGCACGCGTCTCTCTCCTTCTCTACGATGTGGGCTGCAACGGCCCCTTCCATTCATTGCAATGGAAGGCAGGGGTGCTAGAGCTTTACATCCCCTTTCCATTGCAGTGAATGGACAGGGGTGTGCCAGCTTGCTGTGACTGGTGGTAGGGGGCAGAGCCGCATCAGCAAAACAGAAAGATGCCCGATTTGCCCGGCGGAAGACCTGGATCGAGCGATCAGGGGAGAGCTGCAGCTTAGGAGCCATGGTCTGCGTGGGAGAAAAGCGGAGTATAGCTTTAGCTTATCTTTCGCCTGAAATTGGACTTTAAAGTTCACCTATAGAGCAGAGTGTATGTAGTCACCTTTTGTTCCCTGCCTAGTGCCCCAAAACAGCCTGTGTTTTACTTTTTTTTTTACTCCTCCCCCCCCCCCAGCGATGATGCAATCAGAGTACACAACTCATCAATGGGAAGCACTTCAACCTGTAATTATGTGACGGTTGTTACTGAATTAATTAGCATATGGCATGCCACTCACCATAATACTGTTTTTTTTCCTGGTGTTTTATGGATATTGGGCAAAAACTGAGGTAAGTGGGCTGGGGATGGAAGGTGACCACATAAACTTCCTTTCTGAGTATAGGTGCACTTTAAGACTCGAGGGCTGGTGGTCTCTCATTTTTTGTGGGCAATCCAGATTCGGGATGCCCCAATGCATGAAACTCCCTGGTAGTCACCATGTGTGGGCCACATCACTGCTATTCCTATATGAACGGTTGACGCAGGTATACGGAGAAGCATCCAGCAGCACACACTCCTGGGTTTTGGGGGACCCCCCCCGGGCGCACTCGGAGACACTGTGGGCCACGTCCCCCACTACCCTCTAAGAGGGAGTGTGCCCGCTCATGCACCATTGGACCGGGAAACAAGGTAAGTTCACACAGCAGGGCATCCCAATTTTTAATGCCCCGGAGGGAGGGAATCGATTGGCCTGGGAATCTATGATCACGATGGACTTTGGTCCACTTTAACCAGGGACCATGTTTCCTTACTGGTCATCAGGGGGAGCACATTGTTAGCACCAGTTCTGACAGCTCTGAAACCAGAACAGCAGCCCATTGGAATGAATGTTTTACCTACAGTACAAATCCCATAGCCCCAGCAGCACAGGGGCAGCCCAATTTGGATGCTGCGCTTTGCAGCATCCGATACCAGAATGCCTATACTCCGCAAGCCGGCTAAAGGATTGCCAGGACTGCATGTTATGCCCAAATCTCAGGGAGAGCCCCATAGGCTTATGGCAGTGATGGACAGTGGTAAACCTTGTTCAAACTCAGGGTAAGTATCGACTTTCTGGGCAGTGGAGGAGGGGGCCATCTGACTCGGGATGCCCCAGCCAGTGCTGCTGTAGCCAGAGGACCTCCAGGCTAGGTCGGTAAGGACAACAGCCCTCGGGGGCTCCTTGTTATGTCACCGCTGCATCCTGCTCCAATGACATGGGTCAAGGGCGACATATGCGACCATAAAATAAAACGACAAAGAACCGGTTCCCGCAGCCACAAAGTGCTAACACGCTCACCAGAGATCTGAATCCTGCGACGTGCCCAGCAGCTGCACCCGAATGTTTAGAAAAAACTCTAAAGCACTAGAAAAACATTTTCTCTGCAGTACATATCAGCACAAGACATGAACCCTTCGCATAACTCAAAAGTGAAACGAAATTTTTGAGTGCTCATGCCACCAGCAACATGGCGGAGAAGCAAGACGTCTGGCGTAAGAGACAGCAGCGTTCCCAGAATGCTGTGCGCGACTGGCCACGTCTGACTTGTTTGGGTGTCAAAGTTCAGCGGTTTTATAGATGTTCGGTGTAATTGAGTAACGGAGTAGTATGTCTATGTGTAAGAGACAAGTTTAATGCACCTGGACGTATTACGGCCGTTGCACATACGTGTTGACTCCTAGCACAGGAGATCACCCCAATTCCTAGCTGCAGGGTATTAAACGCTATGTGGGCGCTCTGCTGTATAGTGCTTGCGGTAAATTCATAAAGTGGACCTGTTTTGCTGCTACATCAACTCAAAAGTGCCTGTTCTGATCTGTGCAGCTGACTGCGCTGTCAGGAGAGTGTCCAGATGATAAAGGGCTCTGGCTTCACAGGAATCAGACGTCTGGATACGTTTTGGGTAAGCTTCTTGCATGTTTATCATAAGTCGTTGCTTTATAGTGGACATCACTTGGATCTTAGTGATAGGTCCTTGCCTCTTGCGCATCCCCATTTGGGATACAGCACTACGTTAAACCATCCAATCAGCAACAGCATAAAGCCGTTTTGGACTGAGTGTCTGCATCCCTGGATTTCCTGTAGTTTAAAGTGGACAAAACCCCAGGATTTTCACTATCCCGGGGTTTTGGTCTGTCCCCCTGGGGGACTGGGGTGCCCTGTCGCGTGAAGTTCATAGATGAATAGAGGTAAGATATCCCTGGAGGAGATCATTGGGTGTCCCACAACTCATCCAGTCAAATGCCATAAGGAGTAAATGGATGTAGAAACACTTACAAAGATAACAGGCTGGATGGCTGCAGCACTGGGTGGATAGAAATGATCCTGACGTTTTGGCGTTTAGGTAATAAGCCTTCTTCATCTATGAACTTCAAGCCAGCCGTTTGCTTAGTATATTCCTTGGGACACATTATATGGACATTTGTCCCTCATTGCTGGCTACAGCACAAGTGACTTAGCATTATCAGCGGTCATCCTCTGGATTATTATGTCCTTTTGTACTGGTGTTCTTCATTGTAAATAGCACAATTGTATATACACTTTATTGATGTGATCACCTTTTTGCTTCCAGCATTAAAAATTCTTCCTCTTAAATGCATTTTTGTTTGAAGGGTGTTCAATTTTCCATCTTTGCATGTAGAGTTCTCTTATTCATCCCGTCCCCCAAACAGCTCTCTTTCAAAAGAGAAAGCATGAACTGACATTGTAAACCATGATACATCAACCGTTTCTTCATCAATTTAAAGTGGGCCAACACCCAGGATTTTCACTAGCCTAGGTTTTGGTCCACTACGGTGGGGCACCCCGATTGGGGGTGCCCCGCTGTGTGAAACCCCCCAGAACGCCTGGAAACACTCACCACGCTCGTCCAATCAGAGCGCTCAGAGCTGCTGTGGTATGCACGTACAAGCGGCGTCCAACCACAGCGGCTCCGAGCGCTGGAGGCCGCGTCTCGCGCTTCCCTTTAACAGGGAGCGCGCCCGTGCCCGCCATTCACAAACGGCCGGCGCAGGTGCGCGCCCTGCTAGAGGGGAGCGCGAGACGCGGCCCGCGCATGTGCCGTTGGAACTGGGTTAAGGTAAGGTTTCTGGGCTTCCTGGGGGGTTTCAGATGCCCCGCGGGGAGGGATCTGATCGGCCCGGGAATCTTATAGAATCTTATAGATTCCCGGGCCGATCCCCCCTGGGTGTTGGTCCACTTTAAAGACAGTTTGGGACAGTGCCAAATGTAGCCTGATGCAATGGTGTAACAATTACTTGCCTGCTGTATCACTTTAAAGCAAACCAACAGTCCAAAATGACTTAAAGTGGACCAACACCCTGCCTGATCGGCCCGGGAATCTGTAAGATTCCCAGGCCAATCAGATCCCTCCCCACGGGGCATCCAAAATCGGGATGCCCTGCTGTGTGAAACTCCCAAGGACGCCCCATTCACCTTACCTTACTCCCGGTCCAACGGCGCATGCCGGGCCGTGGCCACATCTCTCGCTTCTCTCTAGCAGGGCGCGTGCCCGCTCCTGCCATCTGTGAATGTGCTGTGGTTTTACGTCGCTTGGCCGCGCATACCACAGCGGCTGATTGAACGAGCAGCCGCGCATGCACTTTAGGAGCGGGGTGAAGTGAGTTTTTTCGTGCGTTCTGGGGGGTTTCACGATTGGGGTGCCCTGCGGAAGTGGACCAAAACCCAGGATAGTGAAAATCCTGGGTGTTGGTCCACTTTAACCCTTTAAGTGCCAGCCTATCTGGAGTTTTTGTCACCCTTTGTTGCCAGGCCATTTATCACTATTTTGCACTACGCATGTTCAAATGTGATTTTTGAAGGGATTTCCCAGGAAAATGATATATTGTTTTTTTTCAGCATAGTCTGGGCTTTAACATGAAATGTCTTGTTTGTCATTTTTTAGGTGTATTCTCAATATTTTTGGGTGAAATATGTGCAAAAAAATAAATGTTTGTAGTGTTTTTTTGTAATAAAAAATGTAAGTTTGTCAATAAAATCTTATTGTGTGTGAAATCTTATTGCGTGTGCGTAACGGTAATTTTACTTGAAAATTTCAGCTCTGCAGACAAAGTGCGCACCTTGCAATTTTTCAACCAAAACAACCCTTTTACATTTGGAATATCCCCCATAAACCATATATTCCCTGAAAGTACACACCTTAAGGTTTCTAAGCGTACCCAGCTTGTTGTAGTGGGCTCATCTTTCTGGAAGTAATCCCTCAAAGAATTCTTCAGTTGCCCAGGGTTTCCCTAAAAAATGTATAAAAAAGCAGAATAAAAAACACCTTTTCCTAAAATATAAATATGCAAACAAGAAGAAACAAGTCTGAAAGCACAAGGTCCCCCGAACAGAACAATACCCAACATGCATAGGTACTATTAACCTTTTAATTGCCAGCCTACTTCTGGAAAAACTGCAAGGTGCGCTTAGCCCTGTGCAACCTAAGAATTCTTCAAGGGATTACTTTGCGAAAGATGAGCCCACTACAACAAGCTGGGTACGCTTAGAAAGCTTAACATATGTACTTTCGGGGAATATATGGTTTATGGGGGATATTCCAAATGTAAAGGGTTGTTTTTCTGGAAAAACTGCAAGGTGCGCTTAGCGCGTAGCATAATTTTATCAGCCTTGTGAACTGGTATAGGGGTCTCATGGATCCCTTATCAGTTCACAAAGGTTTAAGTGTAAAAAAACACACAGACACAAGGTGAAAAAATATTTTATTCATTATTTTTTTTTTCTTAATACTTACCTCCCATCCATCCCTGGGCACTGTGTCCCACGCTGATCAATCTGGCTTCTGTGCTCCTGCTGCTGCTTGAAGCCTTTTATAGCTGCTGGACGACAGAGCATAAAGGGTTAATTAAAAAAAAAAGTGACACAGGATCCCCAGGAGGGGGGACCCCATATTTGGGGGTGATTTTAAGGGTTAATAAAAATGACATGGGGACCCCCTACCCATCATAACCAGCCCGGGACCAGCTATGGGGGCTTGTAGAACAGGGTGCAGGGGCCAGCTTTGGTGGTAAGACTGATCGTCTCGGGTGATGGTCAGAGAAGTCGGGCAGCCACAATGTGATGACTCTCTTTTCTCCTCTCCTTTTCTCAAAAAATCCTTAGGGCAGTATACCTTATGAGACCTTATGGCACTGCCATGGCCACCAGAAATGAATAAAGTTTTGGCTCCTCCCCCCCCCCCCCAGCCTGCAGTTGTTTGTGTTCCTGACCCATTTTCCGGCTCTGGAGGCAGCCTGCCAGGGACCTGGGATGCCTACATGGGATGGGCCAGATTCTCATTTCCCGGACCTGGATACTCGGGTGGGGGGTAAGCATTTTATTACCTTTTTTTCTAAGGATGATTTTTGAGAGTAATCAGAGGATTGCTGGGTCTCATAACCCACTACCTGACGTGGTATGCAGTCAAAACCGATCAGGCGGCTGGGCAGAGGAGTCCGCAGTGGATGTGATTTGCTTGCCAAAGGGAGGGCTGTGGCTTTCCCTCCGGGTGCCCTCTCCTTCCAGCTGTGCACCATAGGCGCGCATGCATTTTCCGTTTTAAAGAGGAAGTAAAGGGGGGGGGAGAGGGTTTGCTTGAGGATCATCTCCCGACGGCACAGTGAAGTCATTCCTAGAAACAGACGGGTTTTCCTGCTCAGTGCACGTGCTCCTAGGTAAAGGGGAATGCATCTTCGCAATCAATATCTGTTTCTTTCTGGCCTCCTTCTTTTACTATAGAGTGTTGATATTTGGGTGCAATTTAGCACTCCCAGTTTATTAAAGGGAGCTCATGGGATACCTCATTCCAGGCATGGTGACCCCAATCTAGATCCAAGTCCACCGATTACTCTGTCCTCCACTCAGTTTTGGGAAGAAAAGGTCCAGCTCTGCTCCGGCAAGTCCCTTATCTTTTCAGGCTCATAATTTAAAGCTACAGTAACTTTTCCTCACGGCCCCTCCCCCTCTTTGTTTTGTCATTTTAGAATAAGACCCCCAAAACTTCTGCCTTCTATGTATCGAAGGATAAATCTTGGGGTCCAAGGCTGAAAATAAGAGTTGGAATGTGTGGAATCAAGTTGATTCCTCTAAGCCAATTTTGTTCCGGAATGTCCTATGTCTTTTCCATTCATAGATCAGTTAAAGAAGCAATCCTTAATGAATGGAGAGACCCGGTAAAGAAGGTATTTACATCAGGGGCTCATAAGAGACATTAGCCATCCTTTGAAGAGGTATTCTCTCTTTTGGGATAGGTGTCCCAAGTTGGAAGCACCGTTTGCTAAGGTTTCTAAGGGAGTGGACTAGGATTTTGGCATCCTCAAGACAAGAGGATGAATTCCCTTTTAAAATGGGCCTGGCACGCAGAATCTTGTTCTCTTAAATCAATTCTGGCCTCTACCTATGTATCTAGGAATTTGAATTATTGGTTGCAGCAGCTGGATCGGCCCTCCGTCAGTGGATAGTAAAGCGTCTTCTGTGGATAAATTATTGGACGTCCAAGCATGTTTTCTGGAATACCTTCGTCAAACAAAGGTTTGGAAAAAGGCAGGTAGCATTCAGTTCCTAAGAAGGGCCATCAGGTGTCTAAGACAAACTTGACCTGTTGATAGTTTGGCCTATAAAAGGGTTACAGCTCATTCTATGAGAAGTGTTTCTACATCTTAGGCTGTGCAAGCTGGGGCCTTTGTTGAACAGATTTGTAAAGCAACCACCTGGTCTTCAGCCAAGACATTTGTTAGACATTATCGTTTTGAAATGTAACATTAGAGGATCAGTCCTTTGGCAGGAGTGTGCTTTGGGCAGCCTTTCCCACTCAGTAGAGGTAGATCTCACTTATCCTGTCAAAAGTATGCTGCCCTAAGGATGTTTTGAGACAACTTAACTTACTTACCTGAGTTACCTAAGCTAGTAACTTATTTTCTGAACATCCGAAAGGGAAGCATACAGGTTTTCCTCCCTCAAACTATCATTGGATGCATTTTTTCATGCTTAATTAATTACATGTAGTCTTTTGGTCTGTCTTTGTATTTTGCAAATCTCTAAAACAACTGGAGGCTAGGGGCCAAAGCTTTATTCATTTATGGTGGGCTAGCTTTTTGGGGGCATTTTTGGCTACAAATTAAGTTTAGAAAGTGCTAAATGAGTTTTTTTAAGTGCATAAATATTCTTTAAAATTACATTTTACCAAACCATGCCTATGAGACCCCACCCCCGACAAGACTACACCCATGAAAAGTTGATCAGTATTTTTCGTTGGGAAAGGTGGCAATCCTAAAGGTTCCTGTTCCCAGAACTACTTTCACGACTGCCACCTTGTCCTTCACTACACTGCAATACTGTGCTTTTTCACCGCAATACAACACATGCACACATCCACAGACATGCACTACTAGAAATAGCAGATAGGTAGGTCAGTAGTGAGTTGGTAACAGCAAAAAAGCTGAACCCCACCTCCCTGCCTGGCCTCCTCAGCTTGCCTTCATCCATCGCTGACTCAGCCAGCCACCAGTGGGGGGTGGAGGCTGGAGCATTCCCAGCAGTGCTGGGCATGGGCTCCAGACCCCCTAACTAATCCCCTTTCTGCAGCATGGGCTGGGCAGTTACACACACCCACCCACCTGCCTGAGACAAAGCACCAGCAGCAGCTTTACCCAACCTTCAGGGATTTTAAATTGAATTTTCTCAGAAGTTGGAAGCCAGTGGAGGGACTGCCATGAAGGAGCAGCAATAGAGAAATGGGAGGATAGATGAATGACATGTGCGGCAGAGTTGAGAATAATTCTGCTTGTTGAGAGGCCACAAAGAAGGGTGTTGCATTGGTCTAGTTCACTGTTTCTCAACTTGGGGTACACAGCAATTTTCAGGGGCCCTCACCATGGGGGGTTCTGGCTGGTTTGGTGTAAAACATTGTTGAGAGGCCACAAAGGAGAGTGTTGCATTGGTCTAGTTCACTGTTTCTCAACTTGGGGAACAGAGCAATTTTCAGGGGCCCTCACCATTGGGGGAGTCTGACATTATCTTTCTTGCTTAAAAAGTGGCCTACTTATTTTGTTGCTACCTATAAGTGATCAACCCCTTGGAGGTATTTGGTTGGAGCTTCTTGTTGCTATGGGGTACTTGGTAATCAAGTTGGCATATGATCAGGGCATGCACTCCAATCTTGGTGGTGTCAGGTGAGGGGAAGCAGCACATTCTAATGATTTAATGTGAGGTGTTAAAGTAGACCAAAACCCACCCTGGAGTCTGAGACTCCAGGACAGGCTTACTCCCTCCCCCTGGGTCACCCAGATTCAGGATGCCTCGCTGTGTAGAAACCCCCAGGTTGCCTAGTAAACTTCTCCCCGATCCAATGGCACATGCGCGATTTATTATCAGTGTGGTGGAGCGCACTGATTGGACAAGAGGCCGCGCATGTGCCGTAGGACCGGGGAAAGGTGAGTTTTAGTGGGCGACCTGGGGGGATTCACATAGCCAGGGACAATAACCAAAACCCGGGATAATCAAAATCCCAGGTTTTGGTTTACTTAAAAGGGGAAGATAAGTCCAGTAGAGTACCTAGACTTTGGGCCTGATTCAGAGCCTGTCCGTGAATGCACAATTTTATTGGGATTTTGATCTTGGTAACGCCCCTTATGATTCACAGTCGCATTCAGAGAAAAGTTTGTTCATGCGCAA
Organism: Gastrophryne carolinensis; assembly: GCA_027917425.1. Classification (NCBI taxonomy): domain Eukaryota; kingdom Metazoa; phylum Chordata; class Amphibia; order Anura; family Microhylidae; genus Gastrophryne; species Gastrophryne carolinensis. The sequence goes on from CM051243.1 coordinate 116,685,867, forward strand.
GAGCCCGTATTTGCTTTGCGTATGCATGCGGTTTAGCCGAGCATTTACAGTATTTGCAGCCGAAGTAGTCTCGGAAGCCGGGTTTTTTACCTGTTTTTGGTCGAGACTTGCTGTGGAGCCTATTGTTCTCAGTGTGCCGTATCCTTGCATGGCTTTCCGGCACATGCCATTTTTTGTAATAACCAGCTATTTTAATGTGCTTCCTGCCACCCCCTGCCACTGTGCCTATGGTAGTCTGCATGTCCTTCACCATGCTTTCCTTTATTCCCCCTGCTGGCATCTAGGGCATCCCATATAGTCTGAATGCTCTTCACCATACTTACTTTTGTACCTTGGTTGCCATGTCATCTTCTTCTACCCACTGTTACTAGTATCTGCTTTATGTACTTGCATAAATAACATGCCTCCATGCAGCATATGATTTTAAAATTAATGTTTTATTATAAAATATTATTTTTGTGTAAAATGTTTAAGTTTTAGATTTTTGTTTTTAGTTATAACATATAAAATATTAAAGTTGTTTTTTTTTTCATTTAAAATAGTTTTTAAAATCTTTTTGGGAACCAACATGGCACCTGCAAAGAGAAAAATATACATTGACACTTGTTTGCCCACATGTGTGTCTGTACATGCACCCAAACTGGTTGACGCATACTTTTTAGGGGCCACTCTCCTCTGAATCTGTAGGGACAGAGAAGCACAACTCAACAGCATTTAGCAAACATGTTATTAGACTTTACATGCAGCACAGCCTGTGTGTTTTTTGGGGTATCAGCCTACCGGAGTGTGCAGGAGATGTGCCGACAGATTTTTGGCTAAGGCATAAAGATCGCTCAAGTTAAATATAGGTTTTAATGCAATAAGTAATAGGCAGTTATTACCAACCTTTGGATATGATGGATTGCATACAAATGCCAGTATGATTAGCGGGGTACAGATTACAGGTAGAGTGAGTTACCAGCAGAGACCGTGGCCTCCCATGGGGAAGTGTGTAGACAGCTTATGGAAAATCCGGGCACCTCTAGCATGCATGCAACACAATCTCTCCCAAGGGGTGCCCATGGGTCATCCCTCTTTATGCCTATGGATGCTCTATTCGCTCCCTTCTGTGGGGTGGACTGTTTATTCCTTCCCTTGAGGAACCTTCTCCAATGCCTAAAATAAAATGTTAGGAGTTATAACTTTAGGTAGGAGGGTTGTATGTCTCTGGTTGGTACCAAACTATTGGGCTGGATGCATCCGATGAGATCTCCATTTCTTTGGGTTTCACACTAGTTATGGCAACAGGTTGCATGTGCATAGGTGCGTCTTTCTGAGCTGCATTCGGTTCTTTGCCTGGCATGGTGCTGGGGCACACAATGGCCCAGCTACGGTCTGACATGTGTGTCGGTGCCAGATGGAGGGACTGCTGCTTGATGAGAGGGAGCTCTCTCCAGGGGTTGCCTCTGTCTCAGACTCAGTGGGTCCTTTCCAGCCCAGAGGTGTGAGAGAATCAGGAGGGAGTCTGTGACCTGAGCTTGGCTCAACTCACAGATGCTAGTTCACCTTCCTGTAGAGATTTGGTCCAGTGTGTGTTTATGGCTGGAAAGCCAAATGTGCAGGGGAGAGTAAAAGGGAACTCTGAACTGGTATCGGGGGATTTAGGCAATTTTAAATGATTAAACTGGACATGCCCATCACACAAGACTAGTAAGTTAAATGTACAATTGGTAGCACTTTTGTTGATTCATTCTTTTCTAAACTACCTTTGGTGAAGCATTTCAAGTAGCAGTTTAGAGGATGGAGGTCAAAAACAGTAAATCTGTTCCTCCCCCTGGAACCTGTTGTGGGTTTTATAAGGTTTATCCTCCCTTTTTTTTTGTTTTCTCTAAAGATTATAAATCTTAAGAGTTAACTTTTTTTTTGGGTGCAATCTGCTTGGCAAGAAGAATCAGTTGAATTCAGGCCCTGTCTGCCCGACAATCTTCTTTTTTTTAAAAATTTTTTGAGAATTTTGGAGGACTAAATAGACGTAGATATTGTACCTGGGTTTTTCACCTAGGATGGTCTCACAAAAAATCATAAGGACCAGTGGGTAATCCTGCTTACCTTTGGTGTTAACCCCCAAAAAACATAAAGAGAACAAAACTCTGTGCCCTATATGTAAAATGTTGTGTCCCATCCCAGATGGGAGAATTGATGATATTCTGTTTATCCAGTTGCTGGAAAGGGGAGTAAAGTTTCAAAATAAACTATCACTAGATAGATTAAGTTAGCCATCATTGAAACTTAAAAAAAAGTTCAGGTCAATATCCCTCTCCACTAGGGCTGTTTCAGTTTCATGGACAGACGCTGCATCTGCTTTTTAGAACAGATCTGTAAGACGACAACCTGAGCTTTCTTGGATACTCTTAACTATTATTGCCTTGACATTCTGACCATGCAGGATCTGGCATTTCAGAAAGGTGTGTTCAGTAATCCTTGCAATTTGTCAACCAAAACAACCCTTTTACATTTGGAATATCCCCCATAAACCATATATTCCCTGAAAGTACACACCTTAAGGTTTCTAAGCGTACCCAGCTTGTTGTAGTGGGCTCATCTTTCTGGAAGTAATCCCTCAAAGAATTCTTCGGTTGCCCAGGGTTTCCCTAAAAAATGTATAAATAAGCAGAATAAAAAAACACCTTTTCCTAAAATATAAATATGCAAACAAGAAGAAACAAGTCTGAAAGCACAAGGTCCCCCGAACAGAACAATACCCAACATGCATAGGTACTATTAACCTTTTAATTGCCAGCCTACTTCTGGAAAAACTGCAAGGTGCGCTTAGCCCTGTGCAACCTAAGAATTCTTCATGGGATTACTTTGCGAAAGATGAGCCCACTACAACAAGCTGGGTACGCTTAGAAAGCTTAACATATGTACTTTCGGGGAATATTCCATATGTAAAGGGTTGTTTTTCTGGAAAAACTGCAAGGTGCGCTTAGCGCGTAGCATAGTTGTATTTTATCAGCCTTGTGAACTGGTATAGGGGTCTCATGGATCCCTTATCAGTTCACAAAGGTTTAAGTATAAAAAACACACAGACACAAGGTGAAAAAATATTTTATTCATTATTTTTTTTTTCTTAATACTTACCTTCCATCCATCCCTGGGCACTGTGTCCCACGCTGATCAATCTGGCTTCTGTGCTCCTGCTGCTGCTTGAAGCCTTTTATAGCTGCTGGGCGACAGAGCATAAAGGGTTAATTAAAAAAAAAAGTGACACAGGATCCCCAGGAGGGGGGACCCCATTTTTGGGGGTGATTTTAAGGGTTAATAAAAATGACATGGGGACCCCCTACCCATCATAACCAGCCCGGGACCAGCTATGGGGGCTTGTAGAACAGGGTGCAGGGGCCAGCTTTGGTGGTAAGACTGATCGTCTCGGGTGATGGTCAGAGAAGTCGGGCAACCACAATGTGATGATTCTCTTTTCTCCTCTCCTTTTCTCAAAAAATCCTTACGGCAGTATACCTTATGAGACCTTATGGCACTGCCATGGCCACCAGAAATTAATAAAGTTTTGGCTCCTCCCCCCCCCCCCCAGCCTGCAGTTGTTTGTGTTCCTGACCCATTTTCCGGCTCTGGAGGCAGCCTGCCAGGGACCTGGGATGCCTACATGGGATGGGCCAGATTCTCATTTCCCGGACCCAGAGGATTGCTGGGTCTCATAACCCACTACCTGACGTGGTATGCAGTCAAAACCGATCAGGCGGCTGGGCAGAGGAGTCCACAGTGGATGTGATTTGCTTGCCAAAGGGAGGGCTGTGGCTTTCCCTCCGGGTGCCCTCTCCTTCCAGCTGTGCACCATTTTGCATGCATTTACCGCTTTAAAGAGGAAGTAAAGGGGGGGGGGGGGAGAGGGTTTGCTTGAGGATCATCTCCCGACGGCACAGTGAAGTCATTCCTAGAAACAGACGAGTTTTCCTGCTCAGTGCACGTGCTCCTAGGTAAAGGGGAATGCATCTTCGCTATCAATATCTGTTTCTTTCTGGCCTCCTTCTTTTACTATAGAGTGTTAATATTTGGGTGCAATTTAGCACTCCCAGTTTATTAAAGGGAGCTCATGGGATACCTCATTCCAGGCATGGTGACCCCAATCTAGATCCAACCGATTACTCTGTCCTCCACTCAGTTTTGGGAAGAAAAGGTCCAGCTCTGCTCCGGCAAGTCCCTTATCTTTTCAGGCTCATAATTTAAAGCTACAGTAACTTTTCCTCACGGCCCCTCCCCCTCTTTGTTTTGTCATTTTAGAATAAGACCCCCAAAACTTCTGCCTTCTATGTATCGAAGGATAAATCTTGGGGTCCAAGGCTGAAAATAAGAGTTGGAATGTGTGGAATCAAGTTGATTCCTCTAAGCCAATTTTGTTCCGGAATGTCCTATGTCTTTTCCATTCATAGATCAGTTAAAGAAGCAATCCTTAATTAATGGAGAGACCCGGTAAAGAAGGTATTTACATCAGGGGCTCATAAGAGACATTAGCCATCCTTTGAAGAGGTATTCTCTCTTTTGGGATAGGTGTCCCAAGTTGGAAGCACCGTTTGCTAAGGTTTCTAAGGGAGTGGACTAGGATTTTGGCATCCTCAAGACAAGAGGATGAATTCCCTTTAAAATGGGCCTGGCACGCAGAATCTTGTTCTCTTAAATCAATTCTGGCCTCTACCTATGTATCTAGGAATTTGAATTATTGGTTGCAGCAGCTGGATCGTCCCTCCGTCAGTGGATAGTAAAGCGTCTTCTGTGGATAAATTATTGGACGTCCGAGCATGTTTTCTGGAATACCTTCGTCAAACAAAGGTTTGGAAAAAGGCAGGTAGCATTCAGTTCCTAAGAAGGGCCATCAGGTGTCTAAGACAAACTTGACCTGTTGATAGTTTGGCCTATAAAAGGGTTACAGCTCATTCTATGAGAAGTGTTTCTACATCTTAGGCTGTGCAAGCTGGGGCCTTTGTTGAACAGATTTGTAAAGCAACCACCTGGTCTTCAGCCAAGACATTTGTTAGACATTATCGTTTTGAAATTTAACATTAGAGGATCAGTCCTTTGGCAGGAGTGTGCTTTGGGCAGCCTTTCCCACTCAGTAGAGGTAGATCTCACTTATCCTGTCAAAAGTATGCTGCCCTAAGGATGTTTTGAGACAACTTAACTTACTTACCTGAGTTACCTAAGCTAGTAACTTATTTTCTGAACATCCGAAAGGGAAGCATACAGGTTTTCCTCCCTCAAACTATCATTGGATGCATTTTTTCATGCTTAATTAATTACCTGTAGTCTTTTGGTCTGTCTTTGTATTTTGCAAATCTCTAAAACAACTGGAGGCTAGGGGCCAAAGCTTTATTCATTTATGGTGGGCTAGCTTTTTGGGGGCATTTTTGGCTACAATTTAAGTTTAGAAAGTGGTAAATGAGTTTTTTTAAGTGCATAAATATTCTTTAAAATTACATTTTACCAAACCATGCCTATGAGACCCCACCCCCGACAAGACTACACCCATGAAAAGTTGATCAGTATTTTTCGTTGGGAAAGGTGGCAATCCTAAAGGTTCCTGTTCCCAGAACTACTTTCACGACTGCCACCTTGTCCTTCACTACACTGCAATACTGTGCTTTTTCACTGCAATACAACACATGCACACATCCACAGACATGCACTACTAGAAATAGCAGATAGGTAGGTCAGTAGTGAGTTGGTAACAGCAAAAAAGCTGAATCCCACCTCCCTGCCTGGCCTCCTCAGCTTGCCTTCATCCATCGCTGACTCAGCCAGCCACCAGTGGGGGGTAGAGGCTGGAGCATTCCCAGCAGTGCTGGGCATGGGCTCCAGACCCCCTAACTAATCCCCTTTCTGCAGCATGGGCCGGGCAGTTACACACACCCACCCACCTGCCTGAGACAAAGCACCAGCAGCAGCTTTACCCAACCTTCAGGGATTTTAAATTGAATTTTCTCAGAAGTTGGAAGCCAGTGGAGGGACTGCCATGAAGGAGCAGCAATAGAGAAATGGGAGGATAGATGAATGACATGTGCGGCAGAGTTGAGAATAATTCTGCTTGTTGAGAGGCCACAAAGAAGAGTGTTGCATTGGTCTAGTTCACTGTTTCTCAACTTGGGGTACACAGCAATTTTCAGGGGCCCTCACCATGGGGGGTTCTGGCTGGTTTGGTGTAAAACATTGTTGAGAGGCCACAAAGGAGAGTGTTGCATTGGTCTAGTTCACTGTTTCTCAACTTGGGTACCAGAGCAATTTTCAGGGGCCCTCACCATTGGGGGAGTCTGACATTATCTTTCTTGCTTAAAAAGTGGCCTACTTATTTTGTTGCTACCTATAAGTGATCAACCCCTTGGAGGTATTTGGTTGGAGCTTCTTGTTGCTATGGGGTACTTGGTAATCAAGTTGGCATATGATCAGGGCATGCACTCCAATCTTGGTGGTGTCAGGTGAGGGGAAGCAGCACATTCTAATGATTTAATGTGAGGTGTTAAAGTAGACCAAAACCCACCCTGGAGTCTGAGACTCCAGGACAGGCTTACTCCCTCCCCCTGGGTCACCCAGATTCAGGATGCCTCGCTGTGTAGAAACCCCCAGGTTGCCTAGTAAACTTCTCCCCGATCCAATGGCACATGCGCGATTTATTATCAGTGTGGTGGAGCACACTGATTGGACAAGAGGCCGCGCATGTGCCGTAGGACCGGGGAAAGGTGAGTTTTAGTGGGCGACCTGGGGGGATTCACATAGCCAGGGACAATAACCAAAACCCGGGATAATCAAAATCCCAGGTTTTGGTTTACTTAAAAGGGGAAGATAAGTCCAGTAGAGTACCTAGACTTTGGGCCTGATTCAGAGCCTGTCCGTGAATGCACAATTTTATCGGGATTTTGATCTTGGTAACGCCCCTTATGATTCACAGTCGCATTCCGAGAAAAGTTTGTTCATGCGCAAGAGCCCGTATTTGCTTTGCGTATGCATGCGGTTTAGCCGAGCATTTACAGTATTTGCAGCCGAAGTAGTCTCGGAAGCCGGGTTTTTTACCTGTTTTTGGTCGAGACTTGCTGTGGAGCCTATTGTTCTCAGTGTGCCGTATCCTTGCATGGCTTTCCGGCACATGCCATTTTTTGTAATAACCAGCTATTTTAATGTGCTTCCTGCCACCCCCTGCCACTGTGCCTATGGTAGTCTGCATGTCCTTCACCATGCTTTACTTTATTCCCCCTGCTGGCATCTAGGGCATCCCATATAGTCTGAATGCTCTTCACCATACTTACTTTTGTACCTTGGTTGCCATGTCGTCTTCTTCTACCCACTTTTACTAGTATCTGCTTTATGTACTTGCATAAATAACATGCCTCCATGCAGCATATGATTTTAAAATTAATGTTTTATTATAAAATATTATTTTTGTGTAAAATGTTTAAGTTTTAGATTTTTTTTTTAGTTATAACATATAAAATATTAAAGTTGTTTTTTTTTCCATTTAAAATAGTTTTTAAAATCTTTTTGGGAACCAACATGGCACCTGCAAAGAGAAAAATATACATTGACACTTGTTTGCCCACGTGTGTGTCTGTACATGCACCCAAACTGGTTGACGCATACTTTTTAGGGGCCACTCTCCTCTGAATCTGTAGGGACAGAGAAGCACAACTCAACAGCATTTAGCAAACATGTTATTAGACTTTACATGCAGCACAGCCTGTGTGTTTTTTGGGGTATCAGCCTACCGGAGTGTGCAGGAGATGTGGACGAAAGATTTTTGGCTAAGGCATAAAGATCGCTCAAGTTAAATATAGGTTTTAATGCAATAAGTAATAATAGGCAGTTATTACCAACCTTTGGATATGATGGATTGCATACAAATGCCAGTATGATTAGCGGGGTACAGATTACAGGTAGAGTGAGTTACCAGCAGAGACCGTGGCCTCCCATGGGGAAGTGTGTAGACAGCTTATGGAAAATCCGGGCACCTCTAGCATGCATGCAACGCAATCTCTCCCAAGGAGTGCCCATGGGTCATCCCTCTTTATGCCTATGGACGCTCTTTCCGCTCCCTTCTGTGGGGTGGACTGTTTATTCCTTCCCTTGAGGAACCTTCTCCAATGCCTAAAATAAAATGTTAGGAGTTATAACTTTAGGTAGGAGGGTTGTATGTCTCTGGTTGGTACCAAACTATTGGGCTGGATGCATCCGATGAGATCTCCATTTCTTTGGGTTTCACACTAGTTATGGCAACAGGTTGCATGTGCATAGGTGCGTCTTTCTGAGCTGCATTCGGTTCTTTGCCTGGCATGGTGCTGGGGCACACAGTGGCCCAGCTACGGTCTGACATGTGTGTCGGTGCCAGATGGAGGGACTGCTGCTTGATGAGAGGGAGCTCTCTCCAGGGGTTGCCTCTGTCTCAGACTCAGTGGGTCCTTTCCAGCCCAGAGGTGTGAGAGAATCAGGAGGGAGTCTGTGACCTGAGCTTGGCTCAACTCACAGATGCTAGTTCACCTTCCTGTAGAGATTTGGTCCAGTGTGTGTTTATGGCTGGAAAGCCAAATGTGCAGGGGAGAGTAAAAGGGAACTCTGAACTGGTATCGGGGGATTTAGGCAATTTTAAGTGATTAAACTGGACATGCCCATCACACAAGACTAGTAAGTTAAATGTACAATTGGTAGCACTTTTGTTGATTCATTCTTTTCTAAACTACCTTTGGTGAAGCATTTCAAGTAGCAGTTTAGAGGATGGAGGTCAAAAACAGTAAATCTGTTCCTCCCCCTGGAACCTGTTGTGGGTTTTATAAGGTTTATCCTCCCTTTTTTTTTGTTTTCTCTAAAGATTATAAATCTTAAGAGTTAACTTTTTTTTTGGGTGCAATCTGCTTGGCAAGAAGAATCAGTTGAATTCAGGCCCTGTCTGCCCGACAATCTTCTTTTTTTTAAAAATTTTTTGAGAATTTTGGAGGACTAAATAGACGTAGATATTGTACCTGGGTTTTTCACCTAGGATGGTCTCACAAAAAATCATAAGGACCAGTGGGTAATCCTGCTTACCTTTGGTGTTAACCCCCAAAAAACATAAAGAGAACAAAACTCTGTGCCCTATATGTAAAATGTTGTGTCCCATCCCAGATGGGAGAATTGATGATATTCTGTTTATCCAGTTGCTGGAAAGGGGAGTAAAGTTTCAAAATAGACTATCACTAGATAGATTAAGTTAGCCATCATTGAAACTTAAAATAAAGTTCAGGTCAAGACCCCCCCCCCCCCCCCCCCTTAAATATCCCTCTCCACTAGGGCTGTTTCAGTTTCATGGACAGACGCTGCATCTGCTTTTTAGAACAGATCTGTAAGACGACAACCTGAGCTTTCTTGGATACTCTTAACTATTATTGCCTTGACATTCTGACCATGCAGGATCTGGCATTTCAGAAAGGTGTGTTCAGTAATCCCACCCTAAAGGTATTATTTGGTATAATTTTTTGTGGAGGAGGAGTTGAGAAATACTGGATTACTCTTACCAGTGTTCTTTTTATAAAAGGTAATATGTAGACACTGAGGAAGGGGTGAAGTGAGCAACTCTGGAACTTCCTGTCCATATGGGGTCAAGGGGGGGTTCGCGAGTTCGTGGAAAATGTCTTACCGGTAAGAGTAGACTAGACTGTAGATTTTTTGATGTTGCCTGTTTTTAAGCGGACCAGAATCGTTCCTGGAGTCTGAGGCGGCGGGATAAGCTTATTTTAGGATAGGTGCGTTGTGTGGTTATGGGAAAGGTAAGAAAGATGGGCAAACGGCAGGGTTTCACGCACTGGGGCATCCCAAATCGGGATTCCCCAGGGGGACGGACCAAAACTCGGTATAGTGAAAATCCAAGGATTTGTGATACACATAGAAAGTAGAAATTTGGATAAATGACTTGATGATGCAAGGTGTTTTGGAGACTTAATATATGTATAAAATAAACCACTGTGTGGTTTTCCTCTAGAGTGACATGCACATATTAAAACTTAAAAGCTAATAATAAAATTGTTAAAAGTCCAGCGATAAAGTCCGTAATTTTATAGATTCAGATTTAAATAACATTCCTCCCTCTTCTTATCACTATATAAACAACCCTCCACCATACATGACACAGATTTCCTGCTTACCAGATATCCAATTTCAAACAGGCAGAAAGACGGCCAATCTTTTCCTTTTTGGCTCCCCTTAATGTTTCACTTTGTTTCCACCTTAAGGTGAATTCTCACTGGTCAATATCTGATTCCTTTCACCTCATAGTATTCCAAGCTCGCATTAAAATATATAAATGCATAACCGTGTGATATCGCTTGCAAACTTTTAATTACTAAAAAGTAAAATTTTCACTTACATTAAATCCACTTAAAAAATGCGCGTATAGAAAACAGTTCCACCTTGCTTGCGGCCATCAAGCTGGGACTCTAGTCTATAAGTGTCTCCTCGAACCAAAGGCACCCCAACCTCCACCAACGTGTTTCGTTACCCTTTGGGAACTTTGTTATGACTGATATAAGCACACTTCCTTATATAGGGAGTTAACTCCTCCTAATTAACTTCCTCTTCTCTATAATAATAATAATAATAATAATATATTATTGCAAACAAAGGGAAAAAGGACTAACTACAATATTGCTACCATCATATTTGGCATGTTTTATCCCATTTATTTAGCTCCACCTTCAAATGAATTCCCTCCACATCATGTCTTTAATCTTACATTTTCTGGTACATTACAAAGCTCCTGTGCTCCAGACCCAATCACTACAAATCCTACAGCCTATCTTCGACGCTCTTTCAACCTCCCTTTTTTCGCCGGCCTATCAACACTATGCTTTCATTTTCCTTGTCTCACCCAATCGTAGCATGGCTTTCATTCACTACACTTATCATTATTGTAGCGAGCATGCATTACTAGGTATTCACAAATGCTTCTCTCTGTCCCCTGCACCTAAAACTAAAAATCTGACCCTACATCCATCCTTTGAACTCCACCGGACTCATGTCCAAAAGGAAAAAGATCAGGGGGCGTGGCTTAGCTATGGCGGCGTAAGGATGCACCTTCTAGGAGCTCTGCAGAAGTGACAGGAAAACAGGAGAATCCTACCTGCAATCCACTCACCAGTACGATGTCCAGGCGTAGGAAGGGAAGGACAACCCCCGGGAACGAAAAGGCCAGCAAGATAAGCCGGTTCCTGACGGCGAAACAGCCAGCAGAGAGAGGCGGCAAGGGAGGCAAGATGGTGGCGGCAGAGGGGAGAGACGAGCAGCAAGCAGGGGCGGTGAGGAGTCCTCCGTCCTGCACGAGGGGGGGCGCGGTGTCCGGTCGCCCCCCCGGATCCATCAAGTCCCGGGTCCCCAGGTGGTTGGGGCGGAGGAGCCCGAAGATTGAAGCCCCGCTGTGGAGGAGGTGAGGCGGGGAGCACCGCAACCCACGTGCGCCGCCGACCTCCGCGACGGCAACAATGAAGCAATGAGCCCAGGCGGGGAGAGACTCCCCCCCCCCCCCCCTGCGGATCAGCTGTTTTTCGCGTCGGCGGGAGAGGAGCTTCGGTGCTCGCAACAGGTATGCTCTGTGCGGCCGGCGGCGGGAATCGGACTGGCCGCCCGGGAATGGGCGGAACACCCGGCGGCTGGGGATAGTTGGGGGCTGCGGGAGGACTTCAGGCAAAGTGAGGTTCAGGGGGCAGGACCCCACAGACAGCAGCCGGAGCTGGGATCCTGAGAGCACCCACAGGCAGAAGAGGCTAGATCCTTGGGCCACCAATACGGAGCCCAATCATCCGGCCAGAACAGCAAGGGGGCTTGCCCCACCACCAGGGGGCAGGCTCAGTCACCTCTAAGCGGGGCTGAAAGGAGGGGGAGCGCCTCCAATATAGTGGTGGCGAGGGCAGAAGTCCACCCGCCTCCGCGTGATGAAGGTCCACGTGCCCCAAGCGGGGGGGCTGGTCGCAGGGCGGGGATGCCCTCCAGCGGTTGTACCCTCGCGGGTGAATTTGATGGGGGAGAGAGGCAGGATGTCAACCCCCAAAACCTTCAGAGTAGCCTCAAAGCACAGGGTGGAGCCCGATTCCATCGCCGGCCTGTTCTGACAGCCATTCTCCTAGCCAATTTGTGGACCGGAGACAACACCCATCTGCCCCAGCTAGCCCAGCATTCTCAGAGGGGTCAGTCGGCCTGGCTCGGCTGCGGTCGCCCACCTGGTCCCAGGCTACAGCGGCCTCCCCAGACCTGGCAACTCATGGATCTCTGCCTCAGGAGCAATATAATCTCGACATCTTATTGACATTTCTGCTGTCTAGGAGGGACTTTGAGAATTATATTAACAGGATGGAATCTCTCCTGAGAAGGGAGCTTGAGGAGGTGACGCGATCGGTCTCTGAGGTTTCTGGAAGAGTAACTACGCTGGAACAACAACGGGTCGACACGGATCAGCGACTGGGAGCATTGGAACGGACGCAAGTGGCGATGCAGCGGGCTCAAGCGGAGTCTGACCAACAAACAATCAAGGCTCTAATGCATCTGGATGATCTTGATAACAGGAGCCGCAGGAGTAACATACGGATACGTGGTCTCCCTGAGGTCCCTGAGAATAATAGTCTTAATGAAGTGGTCGTCAGAATATTCAACATTGTCCTGGACAGACCCCCCGGAGAACATATCGAGATCGACAGAGCCCATAGGGCTCCTGGCCCGCGCCCCACTGACCCTGACAGGCCAAGGGACATAGTATGTCGTGTGCACTTTTATAACGTTAAGGACGATATCATGAGAAAAGCCTGGGACAGGGGCCCCATCAACTACAATGGATCCCGGATCGCCCTGCTCCCTGATCTTGCTAGATGCACCCTTCAAATGCGCCAAATTATGAGACCGTTATTGGAATCCATCAAATCGGTTGGTGCAACGTACAGGTGGGGCCACCCGTTCCATCTGGTGGTCACGAAGAGAGGGCGATCATTTGCTCTGCGGTCGCACTCGCAGCTTCCAGATTTCTTCAGCTTCTTGGAGATTCCGAGTGTGCGGGTGGAGGACTGGCTGTCACCCACCCTGGGGGACCCCGGGGGACCGGGCTGGCGTCCTCTCCCTGGGGAGCCAAGGCTGCAGAGGAATAGAATTAGGGGCGGCGGACACCGAATGTAATTCGCCGGCTTGTCGGTGGTGCGGCTTGCCCTGGCCCCTGTGGCTGTTGCTCCTGGAATGGGTTGAGTGGCAGCTTGGTTGGGGGGGATGACCCGTTGGGCAGTTAATTAGTAGTTGGTTAATGTGGTATTTCACATGATGGGACTTGCGATTGGGGGGTTCCCGGACCCCCTCTGCCGTCCGGCCCCACAGTTGTGGGGGGGGGATGGTGCCGGGGGTTCGGGAGCCTGCAGTTGGTATCCGTCATAGATGAAATGCTGTTCTTTTGTTGTGGTTAAAGTGTTGTCTTATTGATATGTGAAAGTTCTTATTGTTGGCCTGGACTTTGGAGAAATGGACTCTCATAGCAGGCGTATAAGGTAAAAGCAACTCCTTGCCTGCGGTTATGGCTTTCCACTTCCCCCCAGTAGGCCAGATCGCTCGCCTCTTATAAAGAGAACCTAGTGAGCGTTACTGCTAACACTAGCATTAGTACTTGTTTGTTTTCTCAGTAATATCTGTTCCTGTATTCTTATCCCCTCTTTTTAGAAACTCCTTAGTGTCACAGTCCCTATTTTCTCCCCCCCCCCCCCCTCCCCCGGCCCGGTTTCCCTACCCCCCGGGAGCGCGCGGACAATGGCAGACGTGGTATTTGGCTCCTTTAACGTTAAGGGGCTAAATGTCCCTGAGAAAAGGTCGCAGGTGCTGTACGATATGCATAAGCACAGGGTTGCCATCCTGCTTCTCCAGGAGACGCATTTTAAGGAGGGACATATACCGAACATTAGGAATAGATACTACCCTACCTGGCATCATGCGCCTAATCCCAACATTAAGGCAACAGGGGTTTCGATTGCCATTCATAAGTCTCTCCCACACAAGGTTGTAGACGTCAAGGCTGATCCCAATGGGCGATTCATATTTCTTAAAGTGGAGCTCTATACGAAAGTATACACCATAGCGAATATCTATGCTCCTAACATTGACCAGGTTGGCTTTTGTATAAGAGTTCTTAGGCTGTTGGGGGGGTTCTCGGAGGGCACTCTGCTAGTGGGAGGGGACTTTAATATCTCCATGCAGCCTGAGTTGGATTCCTCCTCGGGCGTGTCGGCAGTGTAGTAAGCGAAATAGGCTGAAAAAAGTGCTGGCTGATATGCAAATGGTGGATTCGTGGCGGGCCCTACATGGACGGGACAAAGACTTTACGTTCTTCTCCACTGCTAGGAAATCTTATAGTAGAATAGACTATTTATATCTTAGCCATCACGCCATGGATTGGGCCCTGCAGGCATGGATCGGCCAGATTGTATGGTCAGACCATGCTCCGATATTTCTTTCTGTGTACTTACCCGGGCTCTACCCGAAGTGCTGGAACTGGAAGCTTAATAACAATTTGCTTGGGGACGCTGTCTGCATGTCAGGGGTTAGAGAAACGATTAAGGAATTTCTGAGGAATCATGCTCAAGACCCTACGCCTCTTCCATATCAGTGGGAGGCTTTAAAGTGTGTAGTGCGAGGGGAATTCATTAAACATGGGACCAGACTAAAAAAGCAACGAGCCACTTCAATCCGGGATGCTATACAGCTCATTCAATCATTGGAGCAGGACCATAAAAAGAACCCAACTAATGCTTTGCTCCTTGACTTGTTGAAGGCTAGGGAGAAGCTGCAAGGACTCTATAATCAGGCGTACCTAAGGTATAGGGAACGGCAGAAGGCGCTCTACTATGAATCGTCCGATAAATGTGGGAGGCTACTAGCCAGGGCATTATACCCTAGAACTGCGGCCACGTATATACCCAATGTCAAGGGACCGCAGGGACATACGACTATGATACCTTCCCAGATAGCGGACGCGTTCAGGGACTACTATCAATCCCTATATAACATAAGGCGGGATCAGAATGTCCCGATCTCTGCAGACCCCCCTGAGGAGGTGGTTAGATATGTTTATGATACATCTCTTCCTTCCATTCCCAGGGAGGAGGCGGAGGTTTTAGAGGAGCCTTTTACGGTACAAGAGGTGGCCAAGGCAATTAAAGAGATGCCGCAGGGCAGGAGCCCAGGGGGTAGATGGCTATACTCCCAAATTTTACAAGCAATTGACTCCCGAACTACTCTTCCTTCCTGGTCAGAGTATTCAACTCTATAGGACCTACATGTTCCCGGGGCAGTCTTCAGAGGCCATTATTAAGGTTCTACCCAAGCCAGGGAAGGACCTATCTTTATGCAGCAGTTACAGACCAATATCTTTAATAAATGTAGACATTAAACTATATGCTAAAATTATATCTTCTAGGCTTCAGCCGCTACTTCCGGGATTGATAGACCTGGATCAAGCGGGGTTTGTGCCTGGGCGGGAGGCGCGGGATAACACCAACAAGGTCTTTAATCTAATTGCGCAAGCAAAGTCTAATGAGGTACCTGCTTGCCTTTTATCGTGTGACGCAGAAAAGGCATTCAATAGAGTGGATTGGATGTTTCTTAAGGCATCTCTTCAGCAGATTGGTGTTGGTCCGTCCCTCCTGTCCAGGAAATTGGCCCTATACTCTGGATCCACGGCGAGGGTGAGGGTGAACGGGCTCCTCTCATCGGCCTTTAAGGTTAGTAACGGCACGCGGCAGGGTTGCCCGCTTTCTCCATTGTTATATGTTATCACAATGGAGCACCTGGCAGTGGCCATACGGCTGAACCCTGATATCAAGGGTTTAGTGGTGGGAGACCGTGAATATAAAGCCTCATTGTATGCCGATGATCTACTGCTGCATCTGAAGGCCCCCCTGATCTCCTTCCCGGCGGCTCTCAAGGAATTTGAGACATTTGGTCGCATGAGTAATTTAAAAATTAATTACTCAAAATCTGAGGCTCTGAATGTCTCCCTCCCACAGCAGGAAGTCAAACAATTGGAATCAAGCTTTTCATTTAAATGGCAGTCCCATTCCATAAAATACCTTGGTGTGCAGGTGCCTGCTGCTGTCTCACCTATATGAACTCAACTATTCTCCTCTGCTCCTGAAGACCTGATGAGCTGAATGACGTATGACAAAAAGCAATTCACCTGGTTCGGGAGGATTAATGTGTTGAAAATGGATATTCTCCCCAAATTTCTTTATTTTTTTCAAACAATCCCTATCTATTTACCTAACAGCTTTTTCAGGAGGCTGAGGACTGCATTTCTGAGATTTGTCTGGGGCACGGGGAAACCCCGGATAAGATTTAGTACCCTGACTAGGCTTAAGCCGAATGGTGGGACGGGGCTTCCCGACCTGAGAACATACCATGCAGCCGTTATGACTCTCCGCATTCTGGATTGGGCCGGGAGGGGGGGGTGGAAAACAATGGGTGGAATTGGAGAAGGCATTGTCTCCTATCAATCCAACCTCCCTGCCATGGGGAGGCCCTCTCCCCAAGCGACGGAAAGATTCCCTTCCATTTCTGGCGGGGCAATTCCTGCAGGTATAGGACAAACTGGCCAAGCAAGGTGAGGTGGTTAATAGGCCCGGCCCCTTGGATGGGTGGATGCCGACTTGAACGTTACTGTTTTAGATTTGTAATAGCTGAACCTGTGGACCGTTATGTCTATGTTGGCTATAATTTCTGTCCTTGATACCCCGTTGTGTATCAATGTTCATTGTAACCCTTGAAAAACGTAATAAACATATATTGCAAAAGGCAAAAGGAAAAAGATCATGCAGTATTACTCCCCTGGTGAGACTTCTGGCTTGCAAGGACTGCAACATGGCGCCAGGACCTAAGAGCAGAGAGAAGGAGGCTGCGATCAGCGGGGCTGATTTGTTTGCCCGCAACCAAGAAGACCATGGCGACGCACCTAGAAGGAAGAAGGAGGTGAGCAGCGTGGCGCTGATGCAGAGGGACAAAACAAGTACAAATCAGCATATAGAAGCTCTGGAAAGAGCAAATGCAGCTCTGCAACAGGCACAGCCCAACTCGTCTCAGCACACTGCCAGGGCACTTCTCCATCGCAATGACATAAGAAAATAGAGGAAGGAGGAACAATATTCTAAGTATGTCACACACCCCACTTCAATCATTAATTATTACACTTGGGTAACTCCACCAGCAGGTGGCGACGTGCAGAGAAGTCATGAAAAAACAAGCCCCTCCTGGTCTATACATTCCTGGTACCTCTCACTCATTCCCCAGTTTTTCTTCTCTGCAAGATGGCGACAAGACAGAAGAAAGAAGTCTCCTGCTTGCAGGTAGCCGGGGTATCACCCCGGCCCCCCCCCCCCATGGTCTATTTCTGCCCGGCTCTGTTGTGTTAATCCCCTTGTTTATCTGGTAGCCTCCCAGCTTAGGCTGTAGGCCGGGCAAGGGTAGATGGCACCTTAGGTGCTTAGGAGATTAGCTCCTCCGCTCGACCCCATATTATGGGGCATAGCGGTGATCCGGTTTGGTGATCCGGACGTGGGATGCCCCAGCCCTTATGCTCCCCCTTAGGTTTTTTCCTCTGACTTTTAACAATCCCATTCTTTGGAATGTGTGTGGCTGTTATTGTGTGTGCGTGTGCGTTGGGGCAGGGACGGGTGGCCTGTGCGGCGTTGGCCCGTTTGCATCTGCCTTTTAGCTGGTGTTTGGGGGCTTCGGAGCTCCTGTGTTTTAGCCTGTGTTTTTACGTGTGGGGCCGGGTGGGGCGGGGGTTCCGACGGCCCGCCACCCGGTGCTGTGGGCGGGCACCATGTTAGGGCGCCCGTCTTTGGTCTGACGATTACTTCAGGGTTGTTGTTACGGTGGGCGGGGCCTGGCAGCGCGCTGCGCTGCCGGCGCGCCTGGGTGCCAGGGCGCCGTGGACCTTCGGCGCCCCGCTGGCTATTATTTAGGCGGGCGGGACCGGGCAGCTTGCGTGTCGCCGGTCTGCCCGACGGCCTCTGCGGACGCCATTTCTTGCGGCGCCCGCGGCTCGCTCGGCAGCTTAGGTGGGCGGGGCCGCGTCTGGCGCGGCCCGCGCCGTGTCTGGCGGGTTAGGGAGGGGCGGGGCTACAGCGGTCCCGCGCTTCTGGCGGGCCCGCCCCTCGTCTCCGTCTCATGTTCTGTCTCCGTGTCACGTTTATTCTGGCTGGCGCCATTTTCTTGCGGGGACTAAGGTAGGCTGCGGCTTGTGTTTCAGGGCCTTTTTATTATAGTGTCTGAACGCTTTTTAGAGGGAGCGTTCTGTTAAGGGGGCAGCAGTTATCTTTCTTTAGTACTAACAGCCAACTGTCTTTGAAGTTCTTACATGGCCTGTGCCTCCCCCCCCCCCCCCCCCCCCCCCCGTGGGGGCAACGGCAGGGTACTTCAGCCGGACTTTGGGCATGCTGGCTGGAAGTCTTCTTGTGCTTATACCTTGTTATATGATTTTGGCCTGTAGTTTCTATGTTTTTGTGTTTGGTGTTGTTCTGTGTGCCTGGATTGATTGTGGCCTTTCTCTTCCAGATCCCGGGATTCCATCATACAAGGGCTCTCCCGGTCTTATATACCTGGCTAGTGGGTTTGGCTTATTGTCCCTTGGGCTAGTTTCCCTGGTCAGGGCTATTTTAATATTTTCATATATAGATATATATTTCTATTGAAATCCGAGAGGGGCATCCCGGGTCGCTTACTGCGTAAATCCCTGGGGTCTGCGAATACCATAAATTTCACCATATGGAGGATGCCAAAGATACCGGAAACGGTCCTTCGGGACAATCCAGGCTGTGTGGGGGTTGTGGGACTCCGCTCCCGGGCGATGATGTCATTATATGTATTCCATGTGCACAGCGGAACATTGAGCGCCAGTCCGGCACCCCGGTGCCTGGTACTTCATCGGCCGCGCCATCTCCCTCTCCTCCTCGCCTGTTCCGGACCCCGTGTGACGTTGTCATGGGTGGGGATTCGCAATCAGGTGTGCGCCAGCTTGGCCAGCCTCGAGAAAATGTTTTCCGCCATGGTCGCTCAGAAGGTTCCGGCTAAGCGAAAACACCTATCTCCGCCTCCGCCGGACTCAGATGAGGAGGTTGTTGAGGATCTGGATTGGTCAGATCGTCCCCTTGAAGAGGGTGAGCTCGTTGAGGAATTAGATGATTCGGAGGGCCAGCAGTTGCTGGGCGCTGAGGGGGACCAGGCTGAAGGTCCCGCTCCTGATACGCCTTCCATTTTGGTCCAAATGTTTGAGGTTTTGGATTTGGATCCTCCCGAGGCTGCTCCTCGGCCTAAGGGCCAGCTTTTTGGGGGGTCCAAGCAGCGCTTGGAGTTTCCCAGTCAACAGCATTTCGAGGACGTTGTCCTTAAGCAATGGGAGCAACCTACACGGCTCGTCGGGGTACCGCCTAACTGGGATAAAAAATATCCTTTTCCGGCGGACTTGTTGAAGCTTTGGGCTGTCCCTCCCGAGGTGGATGCTCCGGTCTTGGGACTGTCTAATACGGCGGTTGTTCATTCTCCTGACACTACTTCTCTCAAGGACGGCGAGGATCGCCGGATTGATCAGCTGGCCCGCCATGGTTTTGTCTGTGCGGGTTCAGTTTTGAGGCCTGTTTGTGCTTCGGCTCTTTTGACATTGGCTGTTAGGTCTATTGTCAGGGATTTATGTGTGGATCTTGATCCTTCTGGTGATGAGTTTCTCGCTCTTAAGCGTTGTGACTCCTTCTTGTCGTTTATTCTGGCCGCTCAGGATGATGCCATGTTGATGTGTGGCAGGGCTTCTGCTCTTTTGGTGGCTATTCGCCGCTCTGTGTGGTTGAGACAGTGGACGGCTGATTTTAATTCTAAAAGATCGCTCACGGCTCTTTCCTTTTTGGGTTTGAGGCTTTTCGGTGAAAAGCTGGATTCTGTTGCCAAGGGAGGTAAGTTACCTCAGCGCAAGAAATTTCGCCGTTCCGGCAGGGGTGCGGGCTTCTCGGCCTCCAGGGGCGCCAGTTGGAATAGGGGTAGAGGCCGTGGCCATTCCGTTCACGCCTGGGGCGCCAAGCCCAAGCCAGCTGCCAAGTCCGCTCAGCAATGAGGGGGCGCCCTCACCCGTACGGGTGGGGGGACGGTTGCGACTCTTCTCCCGGGTATGGGACCAGGAGGTCTCGGACAGGTGGATCCGGGAGGTGGTGTCGGCCGGTTACAAGCTGGAGTTCGAGTCCCGCCCTCCTCCAAGGTTTTTCAGGTCTCGGGTACCTTCGGATCCGTTGGCCGCGCGGGGGCTCCTGGCGGCGGTAAGGAATCTTCTGGAATTGGCTGTCATCTGCCCGGTCCCTCTTTCGGAGGTGGGGCGCGGGTATTATTCCAATCTCTTCACTGTACCCAAAAGGATGGGTCGTTTCGTCCCATTCTGGATTTGAAGTTTCTCAAGACGTCCATAGACATCAAGGATGCATACCTTCACATTCCGATTTTTCAGGCTCATCAGAGGTTTCTTCGCTTTGTGGTGGAGGATCGGCATTTCCAGTTTGTAGCTCTTCCATTTGGCCTCACCTCGGCTCCGAGAGTGTTCACCAAGATGTTGGCGGGAGTGATGGCCCTGCTCAGAGCTCAGGGGATTCGCATTGTGCCTTACCTGGACGATCTTCTCATCATGGCACCTTCCTTCAGTCAAGCGGAAGGGGACACCAGCATGGTGGTGTCTATGCTGGAGAGGTTTGGCTGGGTGATCAACTACCCCAAGTCCTCTCTGGTTCCGGCCAGGGTGGTGACCTTTCTGGGGATGTCCTTGGACTCTTGCCAGCACAGAGTTTTTCTCCCTCAGGCCAAGGTTCTTTTGATTCAGGAATTGGCTCAGCTTCTTCTTTCCAATCCCCGCCCGTCCATCCGGCTAGGGATGAGACTGGTGGGGTTGATGGTAGCCTCATTCGAGGCAGTTCCCTTCGCGCAGTTTCACACGAGGACGCTTCAGCTTCATCTTTTGTCGTCTTGGGACCGGCGACCGCGGTCGTTGGATCGGTCCTTCCGGATGTCCCCTCGGGTTCGGCAGTCTCTTCTGTGGTGGATGGTCTCGGACAATCTTCTGAAGGGCAGGTCATTTCTGACCCCGCTTTGGGAAACTGTCACCACGGACGCCAGTTTGTCAGGATGGGGAGGTTTCTGGAAGGATCTTCGGTTCCGGGGGCGGTGGGGTCCTCAGGAAGCCCTCTTGCCCATCAATGTTCTGGAGTTGAGAGCCATCAGGTTGGTTCTGTCTCACTTGACGCAGCATTTGCAGGGCCTGCCGGTTCAGGTTCGGTCGGACAATCGGACGGAGGTTGCTTACATCAATCACCAAGGAGGGACTCGCAGTCTGGGTGCCCACAGAGAGGTGTCTCTGATTCTGGTTTGGGCAGAGACTCATGTCCCTTGCATCTCGGCAGTGTACATTCCAGGAGTGGAAAACACGGAGGCGGATTTTCTGAGCCGGTGTTCGTCTCGCCGGGGGGAATGGTCTCTCCATCCCCAGGTGTTTCGGTCGCTTTGTCTCCGGTGGGGGACGCCGGAGGTGGATCTGTTTGCCTCTCGTCACAATCACAAGCTTCCGACATTCGTGTCGCTGTCTCAGGATCCTCTGGCTCTGGCGGCGGATGCCATGACCCTGAGCTGGAGGGACCTGGGGTTTCTTTATCTGTTTCCTCCGATTCCCATGCTAGGCAGGGTGCTGCAAAAGTTGGTTCTGGAAGGAGTTCCCGCCATTCTCGTGGCCCCAAGGTGGCCAAGGCGGGTGCGGTTCGCAGACATCGTTCTTCTGGCGGTGGATCAGTTCGATCTGCCTCTTCGGCCGGATCTTCTCACTCAGGGCCAACTGTGTTACCCCAGTTTACCAACGCTGGTTTTGACGGCTTGGCTGCTGAGACCTCCATCTTAAAGGAGGAGGGTCTTTCGGATTCGGTCATTCGGACTCTTATTAGTGCCAGGAAGAGATCCTCTTCTTCCATCTATTATAGGTCTTGGTGATCTTATATTGATTGGTGTGAGGCTAGATCTTTGCCTTGCCGGGTCTTGTCTATTTCTAGGATTTTGGAATTTCTTCAGTCAGGGCTGGACTCTGGTCTTCAGCTGAGTACTTTGATGGGGCAGGTCTCTGCCTTGTCTATCTTTTTTCAGAGGTCTTTTGCAAGTCATCCTTTGGTCAAGACTTTTTTCCAGGGGGTTTCGCATCTGCGGCCTCCTAGGAAGCCGTTGCTCCCTGTTTGGGATTTGAATTTGGTTCTCTCTGCTCTTCAGGCTCCTCCTTTTGAGCCTTTGCGGGATATTGCTCTGTCCACTATGACTCAGAAGGTTGCCTTTCTGGTGGCCATCACTTCGGTTCGGCGTGTTTCGGAGTTGGCAGCCTTGTCTATTCAGGCTCCTTATTTTGAGAAACATCAGGACAAAGTGGTTTTTTCGTTTCAAGCCAGACTTTCTCCCTAAAGTGGTTTCTGCTTTTCATTTGAATCAGGACATTGTTCTTCCCTCCTTGTGTCCTAGACCTGGGAATGACAAGGAGAGGGCGTTGCATTGTTTGGATGTGGTACGTTGTGTCAAGTACTATTTGCGTATTACGTCTTCGTTTCGTAAGACTGATGCCTTTTTCGTGGTGCCCTGTGGGGCTAGGAAGGGTTTGGCTCCAGCTAAGTCTTCCATTAGTAAATGGATTCGTCAGGCGATTGTTGGGGCCTACTCTGCCAAGGGGAAGGATCCCCCTTTTCGTGTTACTGCTCATTCTACTCGTGCGGTTGGAGCGTCCTGGGCTTTTCAGCACCAGGCTTCTGTTGAACAAGTTTGTAAGGCTGCTACTTGGTCTTCGGTTCACACTTTTTCCAAGTTTTATAAGGTTGATGTGCGGGCCTCAGCGGTTGCTGTTTTTGGCCGCAAGGTTCTGCAGGCTGCAGTGGCTTGGGTTTTGCATTATTGCCTGGTTGGATACCCGCCCTTTTCTGGACACTGCTGTTGGATGTCCCAAGTGTAATAATTAATGATTGAAGTGGGGTGTGTGACATACTTAGAATAATACCATTTTGTGAATACTCACCTGTAAAATGGGTATTATAAGTATGTCACACACCCCACTTCACCCGCCCTTTTGGTATCCCGGATTCTTTATATGGTGACGTTTTTGTTTACAGTTTGAGGCTTTTTTTTTTCCTGGTACCTTGTCTTTACTGCTGTTTGAATACTGGGGAATGAGTGAGAGGTACCAGGAATGTATAGACCAGGAGGGGCTTGTTTTTTCATGACTTCTCTGCACGTCGCCACCTGCTGGTGGAGTTACCCAAGTGTAATAATTAATGATTGAAGTGGGGTGTGTGACATACTTATAATACCCATTTTACGGGTGAGTATTCACAAAATGGTATTATTTGGATCCAAGGACTCCCAGAAGTACCAGAAAACAAGCTGGAAGAAATTGCCACCGTCATCTGCAATGAGCTCCTGGGATGCCGCCAAGATGAGCATATCGAGATCGACAGGATACACAAAGTGCCTGGGCCGCGACCAACAGATCCAACTAAACCTGGGGACATAGTCTGCCGAATTCATTACTATAAAATTAAAGAAGAGATTTTGAGAAGAGCTTGGGAAAGAGGGCCCTCCAGTTACACTATTGCCATACCTTGCTAGACGCAGTCTCCAGATGCGACGGACATTTAAACCCTTGCTAGAAAAGATCAAGGAAGTGGGAGCCACCTGTAGATGGGGCCATCCATTCCATTTGGTGGTTATAAAGCAGGGCCAGCCTTTTGTGTTGCGCTCCCCTTCCCAACTGCCAGGCCTCTTTAGCTTCCTGGAACTGCCGGCCCTCCCTATAGAGGACTGGTTGTCACCTGATCTCGGCCTTAAGGAAGCCAATCCTATGTGTCCAGGGTTCAGGGAGGGATGCCTTCATGGACCTGACAACAGAAGAGGCAGACGGCAGAACCAACTGAACTAGATGGCCTTAGCTGGCCCTCCAGCTCTGGCGGGGGCAGAGGGGTCCACCTAAAGTAAAGTAAACATTCTTTGCCACACTCGGGTAGGATGGGCCCCATGCTAAACGGACCCCTTGCCCTGTCTCATGAACCACTTGTGCCGCTCCGCTGCCCATATCATGCACCGGACCTATTGCTTGCCACTGGCTTGCGGAGCCCCCTCCACCTATACCTGCCTCCGGACTGCTTTAACTATCTCACCCCGAGCCTTGGGCAGGGGGGGGGGGCTGTGTGGCCCTGGTTCCGAGCATCGCTGGGGGTGGGTCCTGACAGCCCTGCCCTGGGTGGGTGGAGCTGGGGCTTGGGTAATGGATGGGGCAGGGCGCCCAGGGATGCTGAATAATTGGCTCCAGTTTGCTCTTGGTCAGTCCCGGTGTGCACAGGTGGGTCAAGAGAGATTCACGCATGTGAAAAGATGCACATCGTCAGTTGCTTGATAATTGTTAAATGATCGTTAATTGATTACTGTTGTCGTTAACTGCTGTTGTTTATGGTTCATGGTGGCCAGCTGGTGTTGTTGGTCAACATCGACATTGCTGTGGCTGTCCGGCTCGATCCTGTTGAGCTCCTCCCCCCATCTCTTGGGGCAAGAGTGTCACCTGCCCTAGGGCCTGAATCCCAATTGTCAAGGGAATGATCGTTTGGTAGGATGGAGTCGCCCGGTGCAGGTGTGGTCCCTGGTCCGGTCTCCCCCGGACGGGCTGGCGGGAGAAGCCCCCTGCACTTCGCGGGGGATGCTCCTGGTGGCCCTCTTCTGGCTGGGCTGTCCCAGTTGGGGCGTATTGGGCAGGACGGCTGTGTGTGTTTTTGTTTCAATTTATGTTTTTAGTTTTAAACAAGTTATGTTTTATGACTGGTTAGGCACCAAACCATGGTTCAGACAGGGCCCCCCCCAATTGTCTTTAGCTTGCTGCAAAAAAGGGTCTGGAACATATCCCATGCCCCAGGCATGTCATGCTGGCAAATGGGAAGGATAGACCCCCCCCCCCCCAATTAGGGTCACGGATAAGGCCCCAAAGGATTGATCCGTAAAAGTGATTCTGTCCAGCATGGATGGATGTAGCATTTACCTGTAAGGAAAGCGCACCTCTCACTCCGAGGCTACAGCTTTTCAATTCCCCGCTATAGGCCTATCTTCCCTCTCCTGTGCCAGGAAGAGTGAGGAGTGTAATTAGTTACATTTCGCGTACCCCCCTCACAACTTTTTCCCGTAGTCCAAGAACTAAACCCACCTCGCCACTCCTGTACTCTCCCACTACCCCCAACTCGAAACTCTCTTCCCCCCGTACCCAACCACGGGAGGATCGGCATTACCCCCTTACAATGGTGGAATTGCCTGTATGCTCCTTCAATGTGAAGGGCTTCAACATACCAGAAAAGAGATCTAAAGTCCTCTATGGCCTACATAAGCAAAAAGTTAAAATGCCCTATTTCAGGAAACACACTTTAAAACAGAACATATCCCCAAAATTAACGACAGATATTTCTCATCTTGGCACCACTGCCCTAACCCTGAGGCTGAGACAAAAGGGGTATCGATAACATTCCACAGTTCACTAGAGCATGAAACGAAGGTTGACCCCCAGGGCCAATTCCTCTTTTTTAAAGTCAAGTTCTTTAGCAAAACGTACACTATAGTGAACATTTACGCCCCGAACATTGACCAGGTAATTTTTGTGTTAAGATGCTTAGGCTGCTTGAAGACTTTGAAGCACTTCTTAGAAACATGGGATCCCCTCCAGAGCAAGCACAAATTGGTGTGCAGATCTGGACCCCTCACCCTGCTATTTGATAACCCTGCATTCAAACCCGGAATAATGTCTAAGAATTTTCTTGTTTGAAGAGCATCTGACAACTGATAGGCCACATAATAAAGACAGGGGAAATACCCACAGTAGCAGACCTAAAAGAAAAAAGAGCAGAAGATAGGCATATCTCATGGCTCCTACATAGGCAGCTGCATACATTAATCACCTCCAATAATCTATTAAAAATATTGCGAAGCCCCCCAACAGAATTCAAATCCCTTACCACTAAAAAAGACTCTCCGGCTCATGCAATATCAACCCTCTACTCACTTCTGCATAGATCAATTCACTTACACCACCTAAGTTCATAGGCAAATGGGAAAAGGAACTAGAAACTCAAATTTCAGAGAACGACCTCACCAAAATATACCTGAGCATGTCGCTAGCAAATAGCACCCAAGAGAGAAATTACAAAGTACTTGCCAGGTGGTAGAGATGCCTGGCAGACATACACAGATTCGCAATATCACAATCAGACAAATGCTGGAGATGCCAGACGGAAATGGGTAATATGACCCACATTTAGTGGAGCTCCCGGCTATTAAGGCCCTATGGGACCAAATCTTTGCAATCTATGAGCAAATCTCTGGGATTAGGGTGGGTAACTCACCCAAGGTAGCTCTTCTATCACTTATCCCTGGCCCGTTATCTGGTATCAAAAGAGGAGCTCTAAAACACTTAATATCAGCTATGAGAGCCTTCATCCTGAGATATTGGAAGACGCAAGTCCCCCCCCCCCCCCCCCCCCCCCCCACACACACACACTGATGGAATGTGTGCAGGAGTTAGAAGTCATCCGTTGCATGGAAGATCTACCGTAACCGCAAGAAATAGAGATACCACAAACCAATTCTTAGTAACTTGGACGGGCTGGATAGTATACTGATATTCACACCTTCCAGCCCTGCTTCAACTCACTGGACAAGCCTGATTTCTAGTTCAGTAATGTATATCTCTGGCCCCCTCCAGCAATATAACTATATGAGGGTTTGCTTGGGGTAACATTCCATTCAATTCCAGCGCTTATTCTCTTCCCTCCCTCCCTGGGATAACGTCCCTTGCCCCATCACATGACCCCTCCACCCCCTATCCCTCGCCCCCCTCCCTAAACACAGGATATTCCATACTTAACAGACAGACATAATAGAAACATCCTCAAAACCTGAGCAGTAGCACCTTGACCCACATTCGGAGGATATCTAAACATTAGTAGGATTTGGGACTATAAGAGGATATACTGGCCCCAACAGTATCCCCAAGATGAGTCATCGGGGCTCAGTATCCCCTCAAAGCAGCTATTGAATTTATCTCCCAAGTCTACATGCAGTCATTTACAAATCTGAATGTGGAATATCGTTGGATACCTGGCCTAGTATTGATACTTGTGTTTTGTATGTAATGATCCCCCCCTTTTCTGTTGTATTGTATGCCCCCTTTTTTTAATTGTATTCCTTGAAAACCAATAAAACTTGGTTATATTAAAAAAAAAGCTTTTTGCTGTGCCCATTAAAGAGCTGCCTCTTGCTGTTTAATCAAACCTGACTCTAAAAAAGAGCGGGTTATTCCCTCATTTCAATGGATTATGGAAAGTATTAATAAACCTGTATAAATCCTAAAATATATACTAAAAATATTCCCATCCTACACTATTTTTTTTCTATTACGAAATATATATAATATATATATATATATATATATATATATATATATATATTTTTTTTTTTTTTTTTTTTATTCCTATGTATATAGAAAAAGACTTTGCACCCAGCTTAACTTCCTTCAAGGCAACACATTTCCATATATTCTAAATATACAATACTTCAAGAAGAGCAACCCTTGCCGCATGAACCCTACTTTAAAAAAAATTAAAGTGTAGGGTGGGAATACAGTGTACAGTATTTGTGAATACAGAGTTATGCATGCTCACTAGGATAATGATTAACAATAGTGTAATTTTCTTTTACTATTCACTTTTAATATGTGCATGTCACTGTAGAGAGATATGAGCATAAGCTCCAAACAGTGGTTTGTTTTATAGATTTATTAGGTTATGTATGCCATTTGAGCCTATGGTTAACTGTGTGTTTTTAGATATGTATTCCTTGTGAAATCAGAACATTATATATCCTGAGCACAGTATTTTTGTAAACAAAAGTTCTGGAGACCTAACCTTTTATTTTGTATTTTTAAGCTTTTCTTTGCAGCCCTATGTTGTAATGCAGAAAACCTCTTGTGTGGTTGACATGACGAGTTTACCTTGCTGGGCGATATTATGGAAGGTTCTCCTCACAGTTGGACTGGTTCTCTTTTACTACTGTTTTTCCATTGGGATCACATTCTACAATAAGTGGCTACTCAAGGTAAGGGTTTTGTACCTCTGGCATCAAATCTGACCCTTTAAAGAAAATGCACACTTATAAAACTGCAAATGATTAGTTAACATTTTTTTTTAATGAGAACATTTTAAAAAAAATTTCATATGTATTTCCCTGTAACCCCTCCTATTTGTATATAGGTTCACTGTGGTTTCACTAATGACAGGCAGCCTATTACTAGTACCTATTAGTAATATACTTGGTGCTAGAGCAGGATGATTATCTATTTTTACCTAGTCATTTCACAGGACAGCAACTAAAAGAGATGACCCTGCCCACCGGATGCAGGAAACAACAGACCATCCGCATAAAAGAACTTCTGTGCATGTGGTCCTCAGTATGGTGTTTCCTGCCATCCGGCAGTTGTTGTTTTATGGAATATCAGGCTTGTGTTCATATAATTATGGTGTGATACCTACAATCCTATCGCAGGTTACCGGGTTCCTTATTTTCCCTATGTCCAGTCCGGGCCATCCCAATCCATATACGTGTGGCGGGTAGTCCGCCACCAGGTGGCGCAGTCACTGCAAGATCCAAAGCTGTAACTCCTCCCGGCCCTCTATAAAAAGAGCTGTCTCCCTAGAATTCCCAGATTCATCTTGCAGTGCATGCTGCGAGGATCGCCTTGGATACTCTCTCTGGATTTGGCAGTTGAGCCGGGCATATTTTAAGCCTGTCGGACGCTGTATCCCTGTTTCCTCTGTTCCTGTGGACCCATTATGCCTCCCAGCCTCCGCTGACGGGAACGGGAGAAGGTAGGGAGAACGCCAGGGTCAGGCGTTCACAGAGCTAGGCTCTGGGCCGCAGACCCTCCTTAAAGGGTAGCCAGCCATAGGCGATGGTGAGCCTATGGGGGGGGGGGGAACCACCTAATGTCCGGGTTTATTCTCTCATCTGTGCCCACAAGCTTTATTCTTTTTTTTTTTACAAAGGTTTTTATTGTGGTTCAGCAGATGGTAAAGACAACATGGTCACATACGAATGCAATAGAGCATAACATGAACAGCAAAATATAACTTGGTGACATAATTAATACGTCATAAAAGGTACCATAAACCTTAAGGAAGACCTTTAGTAACATGGGGAACAATACCAATGCAGAGATCTCCTACCGCAAAGGAGAGATTAATGCTTTCTTCCGCCTTCTGCTACATACTTAAAGGAAAGTGTACACGTGTGAATAGTAACTGATATATTGGAAAACTCCACTACATCGTAACACTTACTCATTGAACCGTGAGATTAATTTTTAGGATATAGACAGGGTGACAAAGACAAAGGCAACAGGATACAGCACAGACACACAAGGAAAAAGGGGCAGGAAAGAAGCTGGGTAAAGGTGGGAGGGGAGAGGGGGTACAGTTCCAGGGCTAAGACGAGAAGTGAACACCCCGAGAATGATGAGGGCTTACTCTGCCGAAGGCTGAGGGAACAACCCGACTAAATCGGGAATATTGGATCCGCACTGCCACTTCCAAGACCTGTATGCTCCATCCACGGTTGCCAGGTGTTATAAAATCTATCGTATAGATCCCTAGAAATTGCCGTTAGCTTCTCGTTGCACATGGTATCAGCTATCCTGCCCTTTATTTCAGCCCATGGAATGGTGGGAAGTTTCCAATTCCTTGCGATCATTACTCTGACCGCCGAGAATATGTGGAGAGCCAGTCGCCACTGTAATTTAGTGTAGGCGTTCGTCTTTAAGGAAAGAAGGGCCTCCCAGGGGTTCCCATGGACCACAATTTTCAGAATATCAGAAATGAGTGTATAACATTTCTGCCATATCTCTTGGGCTATCGGGCATTCCCACCATACATGAAGCATCGTACCTCTGAGGTGGCATCCCCTGAAACAGAGGGGGGAGGAAGAGGGGGCAAACCTGTGAATGCGATCGGGGGTATAATACCACCGAAACAAGATTTTGAAGGCATTTTCCTGGGTAAGGGCATTGTAAGAAATTTTATTCGTATTTCTCAGAATTATCTGCCAGGTTTCAAGGTCTTTTTCCTCGCCCAGTTCCTCCTCCCATCTTACCATGTACCACAAGCTTTATTCTAATGTGTGTGTGTGTGTGTGTGTGTGTGTGTGTGTGTTTTTTTCACGTCTTTTTTCACTGGCATACTTACCTCCCTCGGCTCCTCTTTTCTCCCCTCCATCTTGTCTGCACTGCTGTGAGAGGGGAGGACCTGCGGCGTCCTTGGCAGCTTCTTCTTGTGAGGCTGCGGCCTCTGGATAGTGCGGGCGTGCTGTGCTCCGCTGCCGGGGGGAGGGTGAGGCCCCTCCGTGGGCCGCCCTCCCTCTCTTCCTCCTCCTGGGCACCATTTTTTCCCTCAGGCTGCGGGCGCTCTTTCGCGCCGCAGCTGGGGGGCGGGCCACGCGATGACGTGTTTTGCATCATGGCGCGCGGCCCGCCCCTCGAGGGACCGATCCGGCGCCATTTTCCCTTCCTTGTGAGGGGGGAATCCTTCAGGACGGCCGCATGAGAGATCTTCTGCTGCGCACTCTGCAGTGGTCGGCGACGCTGGCACCGAGCTTCTACAATCAGGCTGTGAAGCTGCCTGCCTACCTTGAGAGCCCCCGGACTCCCTCACTGTGGTCCGTGAGTCCCTCTTTTGAATTATGGGCATATATTCTGATATTTCTTGTGTGGATGTGCTGTGGGAGCTCATGGCCTCTCCCATTGTGTCTTTCAGGTGGGGTCCCTTGGTCAGCCGTGGGTTGTGGTTCCTCCCGGTCTCTTACACCCCCCCAGCTCCGCTCTCTCTCCGCACCCTTTCCCCTAAGAGGGATCACATAAGAGGGACTATTTTGGGGGTCTTTACCAAGTTTGGGTCATTAGTGCCTTGTAACCTGTATATTCTAAGTATGTCACACACCCCGCTTCAGATAGTCATTACACTTGGGTTATACCGACCTGTAGAGGGCGATCTTGCAGAGATGTCATGAAAAAAAGGGAGCCCCTCCCGGTCCATAAATACCTGGGACCTCCCACTCATTCCCCAGTCTTTCATCTCTGCAGACGGCGAGCAAGATAAGGAGATGATATCTCCTCCTTGCAGGTAGCTGGGGTAACTCCCGGACCCCCTCTTTTGATCTATTTCTGCCCTCTTTTTTTAATAAAGAGCCTCCCAGCCTAAGCTGCGGGTCCGGGCAAGGGTAGACGGCACCTTATGGTGCCTTAGGAGCTATGCTCCACCGTGAGACCCCATACTAAGGGGTAGGCGGTATTCCAGGTTGGTGATCCCGGTTGGGATGCCCTGTCCTTGCCCTTACACCTTGGTGGTGTTATTTCCCTCCTTTCCCGGTCACCCATTGGGCGCTTTTCCCGTTAGTTTTCCTTTACCCTCAGAGTGCATGCTTGTGCTACTTGTGTGTATGTGGTACGCTTTCTTGGCCGGGCCAGCGGTTTGAGGCACCGCCAGTCGTTACTGTCAGTCTCCGGCGGAGCTTCTCCCTCTCCGGCGCGCTTTCGGAGGGGGCGGGGCACCATCCTGCGGCCCGCCCCCTTCCTCCCTCCGTGCTGCTGGTGCCGCGGCTGAGCCCGGTCACTGGCCGGGAGCCGCGTTGTGTTAGGGGAGAGGGGCGGGGTCAGGCGCAGCGCGCGGTTCGCGCCGGCCCGCCCCTCTTCTGCTTCCTTGCTGCAAGTTCCCTTCGCCTCGTGCAGGACGCCATTACCGTAAGCGCCCAGTGGGCTCCACTCTCTTCTTGGCTGTTATTCTGCTTGTTAGCACAAGATTGATATATTCTATTATATGTATGTGTGCCTTAGCATATGTTTATGTACACAGCATCTGTGGGTTTGTGTGTGTGATAGTCCTTCTTTTTTGTACTCCAGGCGGACCCTTCTTGGATCTTAAAGGGTCCTCCCGGTCCTAGGGTACCTGGTTTAGTTTAAGAACTCCCTATAAATCCTCCCCGGGTCGCTTATATTGTGTAATTCCCTTGGGCATTGCGACTGCCGATAAAATCACCATATGGAGGCTTCCCAGGATACCGGGCTTGGGCTCCCCTTGGGGCAACCCCGGCAGTGTTTGGGGTGTGGGGTATCCCTTACCAGGGACGATGTATTCCTTTGCATACCATGCACGCAGCAGACTATTACGCGGCAGACCGGATCCCATGCGCCAAGTTCTGCGCCGCCGGTCTCTTCACCTACCCCTCCCCGCCTGACCTGTACCCCATGTGACGCTGTCGTGTGGGGAGTTGCAATCTGAGGTGTGTACCAGATTGCCCAATCTTGAAAAATTATTTTCTAGCGCTGTTGCCAGAAAGGCCCCGGCTAAGAGAAGGCACTTGTCTCCAGCCACGCCGGCTTCTAATTTTGATGAGTTTGATTCACTGGACTGGTCTGATTACCCCCCTCTAGAGGAAGGGGAGCTATTTGAGGCGCCGGACTGTTCTGACGATCAGCAGTTTGTTGGCACTGATGCCGAGTGGGGTCAGGGGGATTCTTGGGATACCCCTAAGGTCCTGGCTCATATGTTTGAGGTTCTGGCAATTTCTCCTCCGGAAGTGGCTCTTCCACAGAAGGGGGAGTTCTTTGAGGCGACTAAGCCGCGCTTGGAATTCCCTAATCAAAAGCATTTCGATGGCATTATTTTTAAGGAATGGGAGAGGCCTAATCGGCTTCCAGGTGTTCCTCCGGGTTGGGATAAGAAATATCCCTTTCCGACGGATGCGGTGAAGCGATGGTCGTCCCCTCCTGAGGTGGACTCCCCTGTTTTGGGGTTGTCTAGCACCTCCGTTTTGCATTCTCCTGACTGTTCTACTTTCAAGGATGGTGAGGATAAACGCATTGACCAGATGGCTTGTCATGGTTTTGCCAGTGTCTGGTCGACCTTGCGGCCTGTTTGTGCTTCGGCGCTTTTAGTAGTGGCTTCTAGGTCGGTTGTTAGGGACCTGTTGTCCACTTCCAGGCTTGACACGGCTAGTGATGAGTTCACCGCCCTTAAGCGGTGTGAGTTGTTTTTGTCATTTGTGCTACCCGCCCTGGATGACACCATGGTGATGTGTAGCAGAACTTCGGCCTTGCTTGTGGCTATTCGGTGGTCGGTTTGGTTACGCCAGTGTGATTTTGTGTCCAAAAAGTCGCTTACGGCTCTTCCCTTTTTGGGGTTGCGGCTCTTTGGAGAAAAATTGGATTAAGTCGCAAAAGGGGGTAAGTTACCTCAGCGAAAGAGGCAACGTCGTCCCTTTCGGGGGGCGGCTTCCTTTGCTCCTTCCTTTCGTGGGGCCAGAGCTGGCAGGGGATTGGCTGTCTTCTCGAGGTGATTCCTGGAACAGGGGCAGAGGACGTGCCCGTCCAGGTCACAGCTGGGGCTCTAAGACCAAAGCTGCTGCCAAGCCGGCTCAGCAATGAGGGGGCACCCTCACCCTTGCGGGTGGGGGGACGGCTGCGTCACTTCTCCCAGGTCTGGGACCAGGAGGTCTCGGACAGATGGATCCGGGAAGTGGTGTCTTCCGGTTACAAGCTGGAGTTCGAGATCCGGCTTCCTCCCAGATTCTTCAGGTCTCGGGTGCCCTTGGATCCTCCGGTAGCGCAAGGGCTCCGGGCGGCGGTAAAAGATCTCCTGGACATGGCTGTCATTTGCCCGGTGCCTTCCTCGGACCGGGGCCTGGGAATCTATTCCAATCTGTTCACGGTGCCCAAAAAGGATGGCTCCGTTCGTCCCTTCCTGGATCTGAAGCTCCTCAACAGGTTTATCCGTCCCAGGAAGTTCCGCATGGAAACTCTGCGTTCAGCCATAAATTCGCTTCGCCAGGAGGACTTCATGACGTCCATAGACATCAAGGATGCTTATCTGCACGTTCCGATCTTCCCGGCACATCAGAAATTTCTCAGGTGTGTGGTGGGAGATCGGCATTTTCAGTTTCAGTTTCTTCCGTTTGGCCTTAGCTCGGCTCCAAGGGTTTTCACCAAGGTGCTGGCAGGGGTGATGGCCCTCCTCAGAGCCCAGGGTATCCGCATCATGCCTTATCTGGACGATCTTTTCATTATGGCATCCTCTCTCAGCTGGATACCAGGACTGTGGTATCCACTCTGGAGAGATTCGGCTGGGTGATCAATTACCCCAAGTCCTCCCTCTCTCCGTCCAGGGTGGTGTTGTTTCTGGGAATGTCTCTGGATACTTCTCAGGCCAGGGTGTTCCTTCCTCGGTCCAAGGTTCTTTTGATTCAGGAATCAAAAGAATTGTTTGATTCAGTTCTTTTGATTCAGGAATCGTCCGTCCATCCGGCTGGGGATGAGACTGGTGGGATTGATGGTGGCCTCTTTCAAGGTGGTTCCCTTTGCTCAGTTTCACACAAGGCAGCTCCAGCTCCATCTCTTGGCGGCCTGGGACAGGTCTCCGCTGTCATTGGATCAGTCGTTTCTGATGTCCCCCCGGGTTCGGCGTTCCCTTCAGTGGTGGCTGGAACCAAGCAATCTGATGAGGGGCAGGGGCTTTCTGACCCCTCGTTGGGAGACGGTCACCACGGATGCCAGCCTGTCAGGTTGGGGGGGGGGGGGGGTTTGGAAGGATCTTCAGTTTTAGTGACTGTGGGGGCCTCAGGAGGCTCACGATCCCATCAATGTTCTGGAGCTGAGAGCCATCAGGTTGGTTCTGGCTCACTTGACTCATCAGTTACAGGGCTTACCGGTCCAAGTTCGGTCAGACAATCGGACGGCGGTTGCCTACATCAATCAGGGAGGGACTCGCAGCAGGAGTGCCCTCAGGGAAGTGTCCTTGATCCTTGCTTGGCAGGGGGCAATGTCCCATGCATCTCGGTGTACATTCCGGGAGTGGAGAACACGGAGGCGGACTCCCTGAGCAGGTGCTCATCTCGCCGGGGGGAATGGTCTCTCAGCCCCAAGGTGTTTCGGTCACTTTGCCACAGGTAGGGGACTCCAGAGGTGGACCTCTTTGCCTCTCGTCACAATCACAAGCTTCCGGCATTTGTGTCTCTCTCGCAGGATCCGCTGGCTCTGGCAGTGGATGCCATGTCTCTGAGCTGGAGGGATCTGGGATTTCTGTACCTGTTCCCTCCGTTCCCTATGGTAGGCAAGGTGGTGCGCAAGCTGGCGCTAGAGGATGTGTCAGCAATCTTGGTGGCTCCAAGATGGCCAAGGCAGGTTTGGTTCGCAGACGTGGTGCGGTTGGCAGAGGATCAGTTCGTTCTTCCCCTTCTGCCGGATCTGCTCATTCAGGGTCAACTACTCTACCCCAATTTTCCAACGCTGGCTTTGACGGCGTGGCTGCTGAAACCTCCATCTTGAAGGAGGAAGGTCTTTCTGATGCTGTGATTCAGACTCTGGTTAGTGCTAGGAAGAGGTCTTCTTCTACCATCTACTAGGATTCCCGGGCCGACCACCCCTGGGTGTTGGCCCACTTTAAGGAAGGTGAGCTGGCTATTAGGGCCGAGAGACATACTCCATACATCTCGGTTATCCACATAATCGATATAGGTATTATATGTCTATTGTTTATAGCTCTAATGGTGAATCTCCTGCCAAAATGCATTCCTTGTATGTATCCTGTACTTACTTGGCGGTCAATAAAGTATTCAGTATTCAGTACCAGGAGTGGACAACTTGCAGGCCGATTAAGTAAGCAGAGTGGTCCTACATCAGGGGGGATGGTCTCTCAGTCAGAGGGTTTTTCAGTCCCTTTGCAGGTTCTTGGGGTTCTCGGACATAGATCTCTTTGCGTCCCAGCAGAATCAGAAAGTTCCAATGTTTGTGTCCCGGTCCAGGGATCCTCTAGCAATAGCAACAGATGCAAAGACTCTTCAGTGGTCAGCATTCAAGCTTATCTATGCGTTCCCTCCAATTCCACTCCTAGGTCGAGTACTAAAAAGATAGCTCATGAGGGAGTCCCAACCATTCTGGTGGCTCCTCGGTGGCCAAGGAGAAGTTGGTTCTCAGACACATGGATGTCAGAAGGCGACCATTGACGGTTTCCTGACGATCCAGATCTTCTCACACAGAGGCCTTTACGGCACCCCAATTTATGAGTTATGGCTTTTGAAACCTCCATCCGGCAGAAAGGGGCTTTTCAGTTATTTATTACAGAGTCTGGCGAGTATTTTTTGCTTGGTGTGAAACTAGAGGTTTCGCTTGTAGAACTTTTTCTGTGTCCAGAATATTGGAATTTTGGCAGAAAGGTCTTGATGAAGGTCTTCATTTGAGCACTTTAATGGGACCGATATCTGCTGTGTCCATCTTTTTTCAAAAATCTATTGCTGCAAATAGATTATTAGAACTTATTTTTTACAGGGGGTCACTCAGGTGCGACCTCCCTGTAAGCCTCTTCAGCTTGCTCCTCTTGAACCATCGGCAGAAGTGTCCCTAAGCTTAATGACAGGTAAGGTCATCTTTTTAGAGGCAATTACTTCGTTATGCTGGGTTTCTGAATTACTGTGTTTCATTTTAAAACAGGACTAAAGCCCTAAAGTGGTTTCCCCTTGCCTCCCCCCCCCCCCACTCCTTATGTCCTGCTCTGGTTACCGATAAGAAGAAGGTCCTTCACTCCCAGGATTTACTGAGAGCATTGAAATATTATATCACTGCTACACAAGCTTCCTGAAAAACTGACTCTTTTTATGTTATAACTGAGGGTCCACGGAAAGGTCTACCACCAAGTCTGCCATCAGCCGATGGATTAGACAGGCGGTAATAAGGACCTACACCTCCAAGGGGAAGAAACCTCCTTTTCGGGTTACAACTCATTCTACAAAAGCTATTGGAGCGTCCTGGGCTTTTCAGCACCAGGCCTCGGTGGAATAGGTATGGAAGCTGCTACTAGGTCTACAGTTCATTAATTTACCAAGTTCTGTAAGGTAGATGTTAGAGCTTTGGCATATGCAATATTTGGTAGCAAGGTATTACAGGCAGTAGTAGGCTAAGATGTTTTTGGTTTTACAGTAGCTTGCTCTTCATTAATTCTTGGGATCCCTCACTGTTGCACTTCTGACTTATATGGACATTTATTACATTGTACAGCTCCAAGGAGGTTTATGGTGCTTCCTATTATCTATGGTTAGTTTCTGCCTGCACATTGGGCTACTTTTAAGGCCCACTTCCCATGCTGAGACCCCTTTTTTCTACCCACTGCTGGAGAGGTCTCGGTTGAGTTCCTGAATGACGGTAATAGGTAGTTGTCTGAACTCATTTCCTTTTACTGCCTCTGGCAACTGGGGGAAAGCTGCAGTGGCTATTGCAGTTACGCTTATTTGGTGTTGCAATTTATAAAGCAACGTATAGTTATTCATTATATATAGCACCCTTTGAAAACCAGCATCTCAGGAAATGTGGCTGCCTCTTCTAGCAGAGTCCTTGATTAATCACAAATTCTGGACTGGATCAGTGGGCTGTTTCTTTCTGGAGCATTTTAGTGGGTATAAAGCTTCCAGCGTCATTAGTAATATATATAATCATGGTTATTACTAACTTTTAGGTACCAGGGCCTATCTCTTAGCCACTCGCATACGTTATGCTCCTTGCCAGTCATGTTTTTCTGTTTTCTAGATGCTTCTACCCTTAGAGATAGGTGGCAAGGAGTATCAGGTATGATAAACCGTCATTTTTGGACAGTTCTGCATAGGTTACCTCTAAATATATAAGGGTATCTGCTGTGCAGGTATTCATTTTTAGAATCATTATATCAAAGGAAGGGCAAGATCAACATTCCCAAATCTATTATGGAATATCTTCATCAAATTCCGTATGTGTGTGTATATGTATATATAAATATACACACACACACACACACACACACACACACACACACACAGCCATGGCTGTAAATGTTGGTACTTCCGACATTTTTTTCAAGAAAATGAAGTATTTCTCACAGAAAAGGATTGCAGTAACACATGTTTTGCTATACACATGTTTATTCCCTTTGTGTGTATTAGTAACTAAACCAAAAAAGGGATGAAAAAAAGCAAATTAGACATACTGTCACACCAAACTCCAAAAACGGGCTGGACAAAATTGGGGCAAGTAACAGGTGTAGGCAATATGAAAATCATACCTGAAAGCAGAAAAAAGGAGAGAAGTTCACTTAGTCTTTGCATTGTGTGTGCGTGCCACACTAAGCATGGACAACATAAAGAGGAGCCGCAGTTTGGTCATCTCAGCATACATTTATACGTCCCTATCGAATTTGACTCGGCAAGACTGTGTCTTAGTACTGGCATAGTACTGCAGACAGTCGCCCCACTCTAAGGTATGCACCCTGTATTGGGGTTTCTTGCTATATCTTCATTGTAACCACAATGAAAATGACTGGGGAAAACTCAAGTGATACTTACCAGCAACTCCATTTTCAGTCATCTTCGTACCGGGGCATACTACCCTGCATTAGACTTTTGAAATATTTTTTTCATATTTATTTTTTCGAGGGTCTCTTTAAGTTATGTCATTTTGTTTTTGGTTGTTACCCTTGGTTTTGCTGTATCTGAGTTACCCCTATTATTGGTGCTTGTCTAACTCTAAACCTACTGAGGACCATGGGCGTGGGTGGGGCTTTTTAATCTGGCATTTTGTTTGTGTTTCCTGTAGAAGGTGAAGCCGCCGGATATCCTTGATCGTTAACAGGTACGAGGATGACTGGAAATAGTTACCGGTAAGTCTAACTTTAGTTTTTAACTATCCCGGGTTTTGTTCCATGTAGGGTTTTTTTTCTCACTTCAGAATAGAACAAAACCCACAAATCTGTCCCGAAGCAGGATGCCCTGCTGTGTAGAATCCCCCAGGAAGCCGGAAACAACTTGCGTAGCAATTAGAGAGTGCGCATTGACGCATTCCCCACATCCCCAGCCGTGCTCATGCGACTGTCCCAGGCTATTTAAAACAATGAGAGCCAAATGGTGTAGTAATCGCAATTGGATGAACATGAAGGCATGTGCAGTTGGAGCGAGTAAAGGTGAGTTTTTATGGGCGCTCTGGGGGGTTTCACACAGCATCCTGGCTGCTGCTGGGTTTTGTTCCACTTGATGATCTAGAAGGTATGTACTTTATATGTCCCAATGATGTCATCCCAAGATGTTTGCATTCCTACAGCGTGGTGACTTGACACATTCTGTTGAATGAGGACCAATATACAACATCTTGAAATGCTGATATTGCTTGTTGGGCTTGGCAGATTAAAAGAATGACCATTTTCTAAAGACCTGTATCCAGTGAGGAGAAGGGGGGATTAACAAGCAGCAGAGGAACCATTTAAAACAACGCTTTAAGGCGTGCCTTAGTATGCATGGCATACATTGCTGAGTGGCAACGGCATAAAGGTGAGTTGTTTGGGCGATCAGGAGAGTCGGAATGCCACATATACAAGAACCTATCCCCTGGGTAGTGAAAATCCTAATTATAGGTCTATTGTAAGGTGAGAGAAAATAATTGTTTGCAACATCATCAGAACATTATTAACATTGAATACATTACTGGGAGGTCAAATCCTAAGGGTTGCGGTCAATACAACATACAGCAAGGGTCAAAGAGAGCCCCTTATTCCTTTTTTTTTATTTTACAACCAGTGATAGTCTCATATAACATAGCATATAAAATATCACTACACTTTATTCATAACTTTCCATCCTATTTAAAGGAAATATCAAAATATCTAAACATCCGTCATGCAGTTTTAGTTTCCATATGAGGTATTAAGATGCAGTATGGTGGGAGGGTGCGGCCGCCCTGGCATCTGCAAGGTACTCAGCTGCATGGGTGGCACACTCTTTCCAGATCAACCACACCCAGAATTGAAAGCAAGGCAAGTGGCTTTACAAAAAATGCATGTATTTACATATAGTCAGATTTTGAGATGAAAGTTGGCGCCTGCTTGGGAAAGAACTTTCAAGCTCGGCTTACTAAGGTTAGACTGCAAAGTATTTATACGCCTTCTAGCAGACACAACCTTTCCCGCCAACCCCACACTTTCCTGCCTTAGTAAGGAGACACTGCAACTTAGTAGGATACATTTTTATATTCTTCGTATACAGTACGTCCTGCTCCAAATCTAATACTTACACTTGGTATATACTCCGCCAGATGGCGCTGGACTGCAGAGACATCGAAAATAGGCTCTTCCCGGCCCCTCAAATACCCGGGGACCTCCCACAAATCCCCAGAATTTCTCTGCAGTCTGGCAGCGAAGGACAAGAAATGGCTCTCTACTCGCAGGTGAGCGGGGCTATTAGCCTGCGGCCCTGTAGGACTATTCCCACCCGTTCCACTAGTAATATGCCTCCCAGCCTTGGCTGCGCTGGTCGGGTGAAGGTAGGCAGCACTGCTGTTAGGTGCTGAGGAGCGCTGCTCCACCGCAATCCCCCACCAAAGGGTAGGCGGTTCAGGCTTATGGTGAGCCTCTATGGGATGCCCCTCCTGCACTAGTGCCCCCTTGCCCCTGCCCATCGGTGGGCCCTGTTTAAGTGGCCGCTGTCCTCCCTCACCCTCCTTGTAGTCTTCGGGGGGAAAGAGGGGGGGTGTAAATGTGTATGCTATGCATTCTGTGTTCTACACTCTTTTTCCATTCTGTTTAGTCTTGTGTCAGCCGCCGCGCTGACTTGGCTTTACTGTCTTTTTAAAATTGCCACCGCCGCGCACTGACTTGGTTCCGTGCGTATAGCGCCGCTACAATCACTATATGGAGGCATCCCAGGAAAATGTGACCGGGGTCCCTTCGGGACAAGACCGGCTGTGTGTAGTGTGTGGGCAACCTCATGCTGACGCTGACAAGGCACGGGTCTGTGTACCCTGTGCTGAGCAAATGCTTGCATTGCAATCTGGCCTGCCAGGGGCTGCACCTCGCTTCATTTCGCCTACTCCCCCAAGCTTAAACCTCACTCCTACTGAGTTGCATACTAGTGGGGATTCTCAGCCTGATGTGTCTTCTAGACTGGCTACTGTTGAGCAGTTGATTGCTAAGTCTTTAGCGCGTAAGGCCCCTGCTAAGAAGCGGCACTTGACGCCTAATGTCACTGTTTTCCCTATGGGAACTGAGGAGTTTTGGAATCTTTGTGGCTATACCCCATCTGGGGAGCTCTTTTCTGATTCAGGCTCATCTGATGAGAGACCAAGGGGTCATGACGATTCTGGCTCTGACCCCTGGGCCCCGGATGACACTGACAGATTATTGACCCAGATTTTTGAGGTTCTGTCTATCTCTCTCCCTGTTGCAGCTCCCAGGCAAAGAGGGGAGCTTTTCCATACAGCAAAATCACGTTTGAAATTTCCAGAGCAGGCACATTTCCATAACCTCGTGCTCAAGGAATGGGAGCGCCCCAGTAAACTTCCCGGGGTTCCAAAAAGTTGGGATAGGAAGTATCACTTTCCTGCTGAGGTGGTTGAATGTTGGTCATCCCCCCGAGGTGGATGCCCCGATCCTAGGGCTATCTAACACCTCTGTCATGCATTCCCCTGACTCTACTACCCTGCGGGATGCTGAGGACCGGCTCATTGACCAGCTGGCATCCCACCCCTTTGCATGTGCGGGGACGGCGCTGCGCCTGGTCTGTGCCTCTGCCATTACTGCTGTGGCCACTAGAACCCTTATCAGAAATATGCTTGATAGTGCCCCTGATGATTTGCCTTGTGAGGTGTTTAATGCACTCTCCAGTTGTGATGTTTTTGTAAATTTTGTCCTCTCAGCATTGGATGACACCATCAGAATGTGTGCCAGAACGTTTGCCCTCGTGGTGGCTATACGCCGCTCAGTTTGGCTGCGCCAGTGGGCTGCTGACAATGCTGCCAAGAAGGCCCTCACTGGGTTTTCCTTTAAAGGACTGCGCCTGTTTGGGGACCGCCTGGACCTTTTTTTGTGCAGTATATCTTTATTGAGTTTTATATAAGCATTTATACATATAAGAACAGCAAGAAACAGCGGAAGAATTAGCACAGAGCCGCAGCGCCTCAAGTATACAATAAAAATGGCTAGATCAATCATCTATATGTCAAAACTGTTGAAAGCTTTACAGTGATAATAAAACAAATAACTACCAATCAGTGTCTTCAACACATTAAAGTTACACTGATATGACAATAATGGTTACAGTAGCTATATCTGGCCAACCTGATCACTCCGTCGGTCTCCTTTTTTTTATTAAGATGGGGGACCCGGGGGGAACCCCCAGCGCCTTCATCAGGAAATGCACACCGGATATCAAGGAGGCTCAGACCTGGGGTCCACCAACCACCCCTCCGACCATGACCCCACAAGCCTATCTGCTGTCGGCTCTGTCCACCCCCGGGTAAATCCAGGGGAGGCAGAGGAGAAGAGAAAAAAAGGGAAAAAAAAAGGGGGGAAATATAGTGATAAATAAAAGAGAGAACACAGAAGATACGAGTATGGAAAAGAAGAGAAGAAGAAAGGAAAAGAAAGAAGAAAGTAAGAAAGAAAAAGGCAGAGAGAACATCCGCATCAACCACTCCTCTCCAGCAGATCCCGGATTTCTGGGGAACTCTTAGAGACTTCCCATATTGTCCAAGTCCTGAAGTGCTTCTCGGGCCCCACCCTCGCCCCATCCAGAGCCAGTTCCTCCATCCTTTTAATATTTTCTAACTCCCCATACCATTCCATCAAGGATGGCGCAGTACTAGAGTGCCAATATCGAGGTATTACTGACCTGGCAGCCGTAAAAATATATGCCTCAGCAGGCCCCTCCCCCCTGCCGCCACCGAGCCCGGAGTAATCGACAAAAGGGCCACCTGAGGGGAGTTGGGGACACTCTCAAGTGTCGTATACTCAAATACCGGGCATTCCCACCAAACGTGGGTCAGGGTTCCACGGGCTGTGTTACATCTCCAGCAGTTGCCTGTCTCCGATCCCCCAAACCTCACCAGGTCCGCCGGGCACATGTACCACCTGGTTAAGATTTTGTAATTTCTTTCCTGGGCTCTGCAAGCTATCGAGAATTAGTGCATCAGACGTCTGTCCACATTCTTCCTCCCATCTCCTGCAGAACCGCGGGAGCCCTTCCTTCAAACCTGCAGTCAGATAAATTCTATATAAGGTTGAAATAGCTCGTGAAGGGGGAGTCTGGGCTTTGAGGATCATCTCCAGAGTAGTCAAAGGCTGAGATAAAGCAGTTCCGGGAGTGAAGGATCCAATGAAGGCGCTCAACTGGGCATACAAAAACCAGGACAGTTCCCTCCCCTCCCCCCGCTCCCTCAGATCAGATAGTGATGATAGGCCAGATCCAGAGGTGTTCTCGCCCAGTTTCGTTTCCTGGATCGCATCCCACACGAGGAATGTCTTGGCACCGAGCCCTGGAGTGAATGCAGGGTTATCAAAGAGCGGGGTGAGGGGGCCAGGCCTATGCGATATGCCCCTCTGCTTCAGAGATCTGTCCCAGAGGGTCAACAGAGGATTTACTAGATATGGGAGTTCTCGCCTCTCAGGGCGAAACCCGGGATCCACCCAAGGCAAGGCAGTCAGACTGATCGGAGAGATGTAATTTTCCAGTGCGACCCATTGTTTACTCCCCCTATGGTGGAACCAGTCAATAATCCTCACTAGAACCGTAGCCGCGCGGTACGATTTCATGTCGGGGACTCCCAGCCCCCCCCCACGCTCTTGGGCCTAAATAGCGTCCCCCTACTCACCCTGGGCTTTTTACTATCCCAGACAAATTTGAAAAAAGCTGTCTGTAACTGCTTAAAGAACCCCCGTTCTGGCAGCAACGGCAGAGTCTGAAAAATATATAAGAACCGAGGTAGCACGTCCATTTTTAAGAAATTGGTTCTCCCCAACCAGGAGTATTGTTTTTTGGTATACATTTTCAGGCTCTCCATTGTGCTGTTAAGGAGTGGCACGTAGTTCAATCTATAAAGTTTCCCCAGGTCTGTGGGTACTTGCACCCCAAGATATTTTATTGATTCCCTTTGCCACTTAAACGGGAAATTTGCCTGGATTAATTCCTGGGCCCGTTTGTCCAGGGATACGTTCAAGATCTCCGTTTTAGTCATATTCACTTTGCTTAACCTACTGAATCTTTCGAACTCCCTATTGATAGAGGGCAGAGAGGTATGTGGGGAGGTTACATATAAAAAGAGGTCGTCAGCAAAGAGGGAGAGCTTATATTCCCTCCCCCCACATGGCACCCCTTTGATGGAAGGATTGGCTCTCAAGGCGTTCGCCAAGTGCCTGGACCTTTTTGCTAAGGGAGGCAGGTTACCCCAGCGCAGGTTGCAATCTCGGCCCTTTCGGGGTCAGGGTTCCTTCTCCTCCCCTTACCGTGGTGCAAAACAGGGAAGGGGGGTTTCCTTTCCTGGGGCCCGGGGAGATTTCTGGGGTAGGGGCAGAGGACGTGGACGTCCTGGCTCCTCCTGCGGTCCCAAAGCTAAATCCTCTCCCAAGCCCCCTCAGGCATGATGGGGTGCCCTCACCCATCCGGGTGGGGGGGCGGCTGCAGCACTTAGCTCACATCTGGAGGCTTCATGTCTCAGACCGGTGGATTCAGGAGGTAGTGTCCTCCGGTTACAAGCTGGAGTTTGCTGCCTGTCCCCCTCCAAGATTCATCAGATCCCGGATTCCTCAGGACCCTGTGTCAGCTCAGGAGCTGGTGCAAGCAGTGCAAGGCCTCC
This sequence comes from Gastrophryne carolinensis, assembly GCA_027917425.1. Taxonomy (NCBI): domain Eukaryota; kingdom Metazoa; phylum Chordata; class Amphibia; order Anura; family Microhylidae; genus Gastrophryne; species Gastrophryne carolinensis. The sequence continues at coordinate 116,730,631 of CM051243.1, forward strand.
TGGAGCTGGGGCTCGTCTGCCAGGGCCCCTTAAGAGAAAAAGGCAAGGGCTTGTATTCCAACCTATTCACAGTACCCAAAAAAGATGGTTCAGTCAGGCCCATCCCGGACTTGAAGATCCTCAACAAGTTTATCAGGGGCAGGTGCTTTCACATGGAAACTCTGCGCTCTGCCATCAGTTCCCTGCACCAAGGGGATTTCATGACTTCTGTGGACATCAAAGATGCTTATCTTCATATTCCTGTGTTCCCAGGTCATCAAAGGTTCCTCAGGTTCGCTCTGATGGATCAACACTACCAGTTTGTGGCCTTGCCCTTCGGCCTCACTTCAGCTCCCAGGGTGTTCACCAAGGTGCTGGCTGGCGTGATGTCTCTGCTCAGATGTCAGGGCGTCCGCGTGCTTCTCTATGTGGACGACATTCTCATCACTTCCCAGTCTCTACATCAGGCAAAGTTGGATACTCAGCTGGTGGTGTCCACTCTGGAGTCATTTGGATGGGTGATCAACCACCCCAAGTCCTCACTGTCCCCTCCTTGGTAACTCCATTCCTAGGAATTAATCTGGATACAGTTCTGGCAAGGATCTTCCTTCCTCAACAGAAGGTGGACAGTCTGATTGCAGAGGCTCAGTCCCTCCTAGTTTGTCCCCATCCCTCCATCAGGCAGGGGATGCAGCTGGTGGGCCTGATGGTGGCATGCTTCAAAGCGGTCCCTTATGCTCAGTTCCACTTGAGGCCTCTGCAACTTCATCTATTGTCTGTATGGGACAAGGACCCAGCGTCCCTGGACTGGGTCTGTGTGCTCTCCCCCCTGGTCAGGAGGTCCCTCTCGTGGTGGATGGACTCAAGGAACCTGTTGGGAGGCAGATCCTTTCTTGCCCCTTCCTGGGAGACGGTCACCACAGATGCCAGTCTGTCAGGTTGGGGGGGTTTCTGGAAGTCCCTGCAGTTCCAGGGGAGGGGGGGCCCTCAGGAGGCCCACACACCTATCAATGTCTTGGAACTGCGGGCGATCAGGCTAGTTCTGGCTCTCTTGACTACTCACCTTCGGGGCCTGCCTGTTCAGGTGCCCTCGGTCAACCAGACGGCAGTTGCCTACATAAATCATCAGGGAGGGACCCGGAGCAAGGGGGCCCTCCAGGAAGCGTCTCTGATCCTGACTTGGGCGGAGGCCAATGTCTCCTACATATCAGCTGTGTACATCCCGAGGGTGGAAAATCGCCTGGGGACTCTCTAAGCAGGGGGACCTCACGCCAGGGAGAATGGTCCCTATGCAGCAGGGTGTTTCAATCTCTGTGTCACTGTTGGGGCCAACCAGATGTGGATCTGTTTGCGTCCCGCCACAATCACAAGCTCCCAGCTTTTGTCTCTCTGTCCCAGGATCCTCTGGCCTTGACCTCGGATGCGCTAGCAATATCATGGCAGAACTTTCAGTTCCTGTATGTCTTCCCTCCAATCCCCCTGCTGGGCAGGGTTCTGCGCAAGATTGCTCTGGAAGGGGTGCCAACAATTCTGGTGGCCCCCAGGTGGCCAAGAAGAGTGTGGTTCGCAGACGTGGTACAGCTGGCAGTAGATCAGTACGCTCTGCCCTTGGTGCCAGATCTGCTCACTCAGGGCTCACTACGCCATCCCAATTTACAAACTCTGGCTTTGACGGCTTGGCTGCTGAAACCTCCATCTTCCTCGGTTGTGGATACTTTTTTTTTTTTTTTTTATTTAAAGTTTTTATTTATGCTTTTAAAATTGCGCAGTAAAACATTACAATTACAATCACAAGTATTACCACTCTTCTACTACAATTACAACTATAATTGTAACCGCCCACAGACAACGTACATACACACCAGCCATTTTCACACCACAGTCACTCTCAGTCTCACCTGCTTAAATTGAGCTCATCTTATGGAGGATACAGTTTAGCCCTGTAGGGTGTGCCACCGGTAGTCCCTAACCACTAGTGGAGTTGGGGGCATTAAGCCACATTCCCCATACTTGCTCAAACTTGTCCGGGCATCCCCTAGCCTGGTAGGTCAGCTTATACAGAGACAGTTTACAGTTTATCAAACTCTTCCAACCTGAAAGACTTTGTTTGTTTGGATGCTTCCAGTTTAAAAGAAGGCACTTCCTCGCATAAAACATTAGTAGACGCAACAGGATTTTTTGCGGCATCATCCAACATGGGTTCCACCACACTTAATAGACAGAGGGACGCTGACTTCCTCACTGGGAGGCCCAATGAGATCGAAATAAAGTTAGACACCCCATCCCAGAATGCAGAAATAATCGGACACTCCCAGATCATGTGCAGCAAAGAGCCGGTGCCGGTGCTGCACCTAGGGCAAAGGTCTGCCTCCGCCAGGCCCATCCTTTTCAACCTAACTGGGGTTAGATACACCTGATGAAGCCATTTGGCCTGGTTGAGCCTATCTCTAGCATCTATAACAGAGGAGTACAGGTTATCTACCGCTTCTTCCCAATCCTCCTGGTCCACCCCTGGGATCAAATCTTCCCACTTCCTCCGCACTTTCTTTAAGGGGGATGGCTGGCTTAGAAGGAGGGCGTTATATAACGTAGAGGTGGGCTTGCTTATATTCGCAGATCTTATCAGGGACTCAATCGGTGATTCCAGCATTTGCAGTCCCACAATTGGGATCTGGGATCTCAGGGCGTGCCGGAGCTGTAGGTACCGGAAGAAATCTCTGGGCGACAGTGCGAACACACGGCACAGCTGCTCGTATGTCATCAGAGCCCGTCCAGTGAATTGCTGCGCCAATGAGATTATTCCCCACTTTTTCCAAAAAATTGTGTCAGGAAGGGTCCTCAATTCTGGCAAATTAGGGTTATCCCAGAGAGGAGTATTGGGAGACCATTCAGAAGGGGATCAGGGGGGATTCCTCATAGCCTGTACCTTCTGCCACACATATAGCGTCGTTCTCATACAGGCAGTGGCGCGCGGGAAACCCCTTGTTCCCCTGTACACCAGACTCTGCAAAGGGAGCACTGGGCCCAACAGAGAGGACTCAAGAGCCACCACCGGGTTGCCAATGGGGGGGATTCATCCACCACGTTGTGTATACCAACTGTGCGGCATAAAAATACAGCATCATCATGTGCGGTACGGCCAAGCCACCCAATCCCGATGGGGCTTTAAGGATAGTTCTGTTCATTTTGGGGGGAGAGACCCCCCATATGAACCCGAATATGATAGAGTCCAAAATTCGGAAGTGTGAGGCCGGCAGCACCACAGGCGGCGCCCGGTACAGATATAGGAACTTAGGGAGAAAGATCATTTTAATTATATTAATACGACCAATGACTGAAAGAGGGAGAACCGCCCACTGGGCCACTTTCCTCCTGAGGGCACCAACCACTGGGCAGATATTAAGTTCGATAAATTTAGAAGGGTCTGCATGCATAACAATTCCCAAGTATTTAAAGTTTCCCACTCTCCGAAGCGAAGATACCAGGGAAATTTGTGCTCCCCCCGGTTCATCCACCACATATAGGCTGGATTTCTCCCAGTTAACTTTAAGGCCTGAAAATGAACCAAATTTTCTTATTAGCTCCAGTAACGCCTCCAGAGAGCCCTTAGCATCAGCCAAATAGACTAAAGTATCATCTGCATACATGGAGACCTTCTCGACCACCTGTCCCAATTTCCACCCCTGAATCTCAGCGGAGTCTCGGAATAGTGACACCAAGGGCTCAATGGCTAGCGGCAACAGCAGCGGGGAGAGTGGGCACCCCTGTCGCATACCCCGACCCAGTGCGAACTCAGCTGTTATGACTCCATTTACTCTAACCCTCGCCTTAGGATTCTTATAAAGCAATTGGACGTATTTGACATAGGTTGGGGGGAGTACAAATTTAATTAACACTGCCCACAAATAGTGGCACTCGACAGAAGGCATTTTCATTATCGAGTGAGACCACTACTCTGCTCCCCGCATTTTCATGCCCAATTTGCAGATTACTAAACAGCCGTCTTAGATTAATGCTCGTCGTTGGGCCTGGCATAAAGCCTGACTGATCTTTGTCAATGAGGCAGAGTATCACCTTATTTAAGCGGAGTGCCAGTATTTTGGCGAGAACCTTGGCGTCCTGATTTAAGAGAGAGATCGGTCTGTAGGAACTGCAGGCATCTGGGGGTTTCCCATCTTTATAAATAAGGGTCGCTTCTGCAAAGGTTTCAAAGGTGCTCTGATTGCAGGGCCCCCAAGAAGACCTCCAGCAGCCTTGGCGCTATTGTTTCACTATATTCTTAGTATACAGTACGTCCTGCTCCAGATAAATTACTTACACTTGGGTTATCCTCCGCCAGATGGCGCTGCACTGCAGAGACATGTAAAACAGGCTCCTCCCAGCCCCTCAAATACCCGGGGACCTCCCACAAATCCCCAGATTTCTCTGCAGTGCTTACTGCGAAGACATGAAATTATCACTCTCTCGCAGGTGAGCGGGGCTATTAGCCTGCGGCCCAGTTGGACTATTCCCACCTGTTCCTCGTTTGATGTGCCTCCCAGCCTGGGCTGCGCTGGTCGGGTGAAGGTAGGCGGCACCATGCGTGCTTATGTAGCGCTGCTCCACCGCAATCCCCCACCAAAGGGTAGGCGGTATAGGCTGATGGTGAGCCTTTATGGGATGCCCCTCCCGCTTTATTGCCCCATGCCCCGTGTAGCGGTGGGTCCTGTACAGAGGGCCGCCACCCTCCCTCATTCTCCCTGTAGCCTTCGGGGGGGGGGGGAAAGAAGTGGGGGGTGGGTGAGTGTGTATAGTGATTCGTGCATATGGCTTTTTGTCTGTTTTGACTAGTATATGCGCGCGTCTTTTCCTTCATTTGGATGTTCCGCGCCGGGCGGCGGCGTTACCTCAGACGCTTCTGCGTTCTCATTGGCTGCTTGTCTGTGGGCTTTGCGCTCTTCGGGGGGGGGGGGGGCCTGGCTTGGCGCGCTCTGCGTCATGGCCCGCTCTGGCCCGCCCTTCGAGGTTCGCTCGGCGCCATTTTGTCAGGTCGCGCGCGTGTGTGTGACGGTTCTACCTACCGCGGTCCGTAAGTGCCCTCACGGGCGGCTTTATGCTCATTCCTTACTGTGTATGGTTTTGACGCCCCTCCTTCTCATTGTGACGGGTGAATCCAGTGGCTTCTCCCGGCCCGGTGTAATTGATAGTTGGGCCTAGTATAATTACTCCCACTTCCCTAGCGGGTCATTGGGGCATCCAGGGTTGCTTTACAGCATCAATCCCTACTGGCTTATTGTGCCTATTAACCCTTTAAATGGCAGCCACGTAAAATTTACGTGGTTGCCTCTCCGTCACTTAAGTGCCAGCCACGTAAAATTTACGTGCCTGGCATTTACCCCTGCTAGTGGGCAAAAAAAAAAAAAAAAATACTCACCTGACCCCTTGTTGGATCCGGCCGGGTCTCCTCTTTAATTTGGTGCCATCCGATCCCCTGTGGGGGGTCGGATGGCTCCAGGAGAGACCCCGGAATAGGCCGCCCCCCCCCCGCTTCTGCAGCAGCAGCTGCTAACTGTAAAAAAAAATAAAAATAAAAATGACATTGACTTACCTGTGTGTGCGCTGGCTCCCGCTGTCCCTCCTCTTCACCTGGGGGGCCTCCGATCCCCCCTCAGGGCTTATCGATCTTCAGGAGAGAGCCCGGGAGGCTCTCTCCTCTCTCCTCCTCGATGGCGGCCGCCATCTTGCCACTAAGCCCCGCCCCCTTGGGGGCCCGATCACCGGCTTCAGCTCTTTCAGCTGTCAGGTGCCGGTGATCGGTGCCCGGGGAAGGAGCTGGCAGGAGATCCTCTGATCTCCTGCCTCCCCCTTCTCTGGATGCCGATCACCGGCATCTGTCATCAGAGCAGCGCGGGACAAAGGAGCTTACAATCGGAGGTAAGTACAGTAAAAAAAATTTTTTTTTTTTTAATAAAATACTTTTGTGTGGTGTTTTTTTTCAGTTAACCCTTTGTGAACTGGTAAGGGGTCCATGAGACCCCTTATACCAGTTCACAAGGCTCTGGGTCTGGCAAGTCACCTGCGGCTAGTGGGTGACTTGCCATTAACCCCCAGCCCCCCATTACCTGCCTCCCCAACGGCCGGGGGGGGGGGCAGAAGGGCCCGGGCCACTTAGTGGCTATGTGGGCTAGTAGCCTGCAGGGCCAGGGGCCACCAACGCTGGCCCCTGCGCCCTGTTCTACAAGCCCCCATAGCTGGCCCGGGTCGGTAATGCTGGGTAGGGGGGACCCTTAAAATTCCCAAAAAAATGGGGTCCCCCCCCTAGGAGGGGGAACCCTATGTCATCTTTTTTTTTAATTAACCCTTTTGTGTTCTGTCATCCAGCAGCTATAAAAGGCTTCTAGCAAGTGAGCAGAAGCCAGTGATCGCCGAGGGACAGAGTGCTCCACTATGGATGGGAGGTAAGTATTAAAAAAAAAAATAATACAATATTTTTTCTCTTTGTGTGTCTGTGTTTTTTTTTTACATTTAACCCCTTGTGAACTGGTAAGGGGTCCATGACCCCTATACCAGTTCACAAGGCTGGGGGAGGTGGCAAGTGGCTAGCTGGTGACTTGCCATTAACCCCTGGCACCCCCATTACCTGCCTTCCCAAAGCCCAGGGGGGGGGGGGCAGAAGAGCCCAGGCCCACTGGCTATGCGGGCTTGTAGCCTGCAGGGCCAGGGGCCACAAAAGCTGGCCCCTGCGCCCTGTTCCTCCAAACCCTGCATAGCTGGTCCCGGGCTGGTTACTTTGGGTAAGGGGGGGGCCCATGTCATTTTTTTTTTATTTTTTAAAAATCCCCCCCAAAAATGCCCCCCCCCCCCCCTCCTGGGAGGGGGGACCCTATGTCATTTTTTTTCTCGATTTAACCCTTTGTAGTGTGGATGGTAGTTGTATTTTATTTGTAAATGTTAAAAATTATTTGTTTCAGTTAGGGGGGTCTCCTGGGCAGGAACAAGGGGCTACCGATAAATATGTGGTACCGTTCTAATCGGTAGAAATGGGGCTTTCACATGCAATATGGTTTTCCCTAATCAAATACATTTTTTATTTAAAATAAAGGAGGCAATTTTCTAAAAAAAATTTTTATTTATTTATTTATTTATTTTTTACTTAATAATAAATAAAATTAATAATAAATAAAATTTACAAACAAGACATTTCATGTTAAAGCCTAAACTCTGCTGCAAAAAATATATATATAATTTTCCTGAAAATTCCAGCAAAAATGACGCAAAACATGGCGCAAAATGGGGAAAAATGACCTGTCAACAGAGGGTGACAAAATCTCAAGTAGGCTGGCAATTAAAAGGGTTAATAGTACCTCTGCATGTTGGGTATTGTTCTGTTCGGGGGACCTTGCGCTTTCAGACTTAGCTTGTTTTTTCTTGTTTGCATATTTATATTTTAGGAAAAGGTGTTTTTTATTCTGCTTTTTTATACATTTTTTTGTGAAACTCTGCGCAACCAAAGAGTTCTCTGAGGGATTAATTCCAGAAAGATGAGCCCACTACAACAAGCTGGGTACGCTTAGAAAGCTTAACATGTGTACTTTCAGGGAATATATGGTTTATGGGGGATATTCCAAATGTAAAGGGTTGTTTTGGTTGAAAAATCGCAAGGTGCGCACTTTGTCTGCAGAGCTGAAATTTTCAAGAAAAATTTCCGTTATGCTCATGCTTTACTTTGGGGTGTTTGGCAACTCTTCCCTTGACAGAACCTATGCATGTTGGGTATCGTTCTGTTAGGGGGATGTTGCTTTTTCAGATTATACTCGTTTTTTCTTGTTTGTATATAGTTTTTTTAGGAAAATGTGGCTTTGATTCTGCTTTTTTATCCTTTTTTTAGGGAAACTCTTTGCAAACAAAGAATACATTGAGGGATTACTTCTAGAAAACTGTGGCCACATCAACAAGCCTGGTACAAATAGAAAGCCTGAGGTGTGTACTTCCAGAGAATATATAGTTTGTGGGGGGTATTTCAAATGTAAAGGGTTGTTTTTCTGGAAAAACTGCAAGGTGCGCATATCACAGTTGTATTTTTTCTGAAAATCCCCTAAAGCTCTGTTTCAGTTTGGGGGAGTCTCCTGGGCAGGAAAAGGTGTCTACCTATACATATGTGGTACCGCTGTAACTGTGAGAAATTGGGGTTTCACACGCAATAAGATTTTATTGACAAACTTACATTTTTTATTACAAAAAAACACTACAAATTGTAAAAAAATTTTTTTTTTATTTTTTTGCACATATTTCGCCAAAAAATATTGAGAATACACCTAAAAAATGACAAACAAGAAATTTCATGTTAAAGCTCAGACTCTGCTGAATATATCATTTTCCTGGGAAATCCCTGGAAATCCCTTCAGAAATCACATTTGAACATGGGGAGTGCAAAATAGTGCAAAATGGTCTGGCAACAGAGTGTGACAAAAACTCCAGGTAGGCTGGCACTTAAAGGGTTAATCACCATATGGAGGCATCCCAGGATAATGTGACCGGGGTTCCTTCGGGACAAGCCCGGCTGTGTGTAGCTTGTGGGGTCTCACCTATCAGCGGTGACAGTGCACGGGTCTGTGTTCCTTGCGCACAGCAGGCGCTAACGTTGCAACCCGCCCCTCCGGTGGCTGGGCCTGCACCTCGTCTCACTTCACCTACTCCCCCAAGCTTGAGTCTCACCCCATTGCATTGCATACAAGCGGGGATTCTCAACCTGATGTGTCTGCTAGACTGGCCAGTGTTGAAAAATTGATTGCTACTACTTTAGCACGTAAGGCCACCGCTAAATAGCGTCACTTAACCCCTGATGCCACTCTTTTCCCTATGGAGTCTGATGAGTTTTTGCATCTATGTGGCTACACCCCTTCGGACGAAGGGGAGCTGTTCTCTGATTCAGGGTCATCTGACGAGAGACCCAGGGGTCATGACGATTCTGGCTCTGACTCCTGGGCCCCGGATGATACTGACAGACTGCTGGTTCAGATTTTCGAGGTTCTGTCCATCTCTCCCCCTTTTGCGGCTCCCAGGCAAAGGGGTGAGCTTTTTCATACTGCTAAGGCTCGTTTGGAATTTCCGGAGCAAACCCATTTCAATAACCTTGTGCTTAAGGAGTGGGAACGTCCCAGTAGACTTCCCGGTATACCTAAGAGCTGGGACAAAAAGTATCCCTTTCCTGCTGATATGGTCAAGGGGTGCCAGTGATTCTGGTGGCCCCCAGGTGGCCAAGAAGAGTGTGGTTCGCAGACGTGGTGCAGATGGCAGTAGACCAGTACGTTCTGCCAGGGGTGCCAGATCTGCTCACTCAGGGCCCCTTACGCCATCCCAATTTACAAACTCTGGCTTTGACGGCCTGGCTGCTGAAACCTCCATCTTGATGGAGAAAGGCTTGTCTGCCTCGGTGGTTGAGACCATGGTGAAGGCTAGGATGAAAATTTCTTCTTCCATCTATTATAGGGTATGGCGTACCTACATTGACTGGTGTGAGTCTAGGTCTATTCCCTGTCGGGTGTTCTCAGTCTCCAGGGTTCTGGAGTTTTTACAGCATGGGTTGGAGTCGGGTCTCCAACTCAGTACTCTGAAGGGTCAGGTTTCTGCCCTGTCTGTCTTCTTGCAGAAGTCTTTTGCTCAGCATTCTTTGGTTAAGACTTTCTTTCAGGGGGTTACTCATGTGCGTCCCCCATGGAAACCTATGGTCCCTGTTTGGGATTTGAACTTGGTTTTGTCTGCCTTGCAGGGTGCTCCCTTTGATCCTATTTAGTGTGCTGCTCTGGCTGTACTTACCCTCAAGGTTGTCTTTCTGGTGGCTATTACTTCGGTCAGGCGTGTGTGTGAGCTGGCGGCTCTGTCTATCCAGCCCCCATACTTCAAGAGACACCAGGATAAGGTGGTGTTCCGCTTTAAGCGGGACTTTCTGCCTAAGGTGGTGTCTGCCTTTCATTTGAATCAAGATATTGTTCTTCCTTCATTGTGCCCTAATCCTAGCAATGCTAAGGAAAAGGGTTTTGCATTCCTTGGATGTGGTCAGGTGTCTGAAGTATTACCTGGTCGTCACTGTGTCCTTCAGGAAAACTGATGCTCTTTTTGTGGTCCCTTCTGGTCCTAGGAAGGGTTTGGCTCCTGCCAAGTCTACTATCAGCAAATGGATCCGTCAGGCTGTGATTCAGGCCTATTCTGCTAAGGGGAAGAGTCCTCCCTTCCGCCTTACTGCTCATTCTACTCGTGCTATTGGTGCCTCTTGGGCCTTCCAGCACCAGGCTTCTGTTGAACAAGTTTGCAAGGCCGCTACTTGGTCTTCTGTTCATACCTTTTCAAAGTTTTACAAGGTTGATGTTAGGGTCTCAGCTGATGCTGTTTTTGGCCGCAAGGTTTTGCAGGCGGCAGTGGTTTAAACTGTCTGCTGTTACCTTTTTTTTGTTGGGGATCTCACCCTACTTTATGGACACTGCTATTGGATGTCCCAAGTGTAAGCAATCTATCTGGAGCAGGACGTACTGTATACTAAATATAATACAATTCTGTGAAATACTCACCTGTAGAATTGGTATTATAAGTATACAGTACATCCTGCTCCACCCCACCCTGGTTTTTGCATTATTCTGGATCCCCTGTATGGTGATTGTTATCATTGTTATAGTTACCAGTTTTTGGTGGTTAAATTCTCCCTTCACTGCTTTTCAATGCTGGGGAATTGTGGGAGGTCCCCGGGTATTTGAGGGGCCGGGAGGAGTCTGTTTTACATGTCTCTGCAGTGCAGCGCCATCTGGCGGAGGATAACCCAAGTGTAAGTAATCTATCTGGAGCAGGACGTACTGTATACTTATAATACCAATTCTACAGGTGAGTATTTCACAGAATTGTATTTTTTCTTGTACCACTCGGAGGGAAGTCCATCTGGCCCAGGGGACTTCTGGTTAGACATTAGGGCTATTGCTCTCACCACTTCATCGCAGGTTATTGGGCTATCTAACATTTACCTATCTGACTCCGACAGAGAGGGGAGAGCCACAGGAGCAAGATAAGAATCCAGCTCATCCAGATCATAACTGACTTTAGAGGAGTACAGATAGCTGTAATAGTCATAGAATTGTCTAGAAATTCCCTCCAAGTCGGTGATAAATTGGGTCTGATTGGTGATACCCGCAACCAGTGTTTGTGGACTTTCTGCTCTGGAGAGATATGCCAAGGTCCTCCCATTTTTATCCCTCTTCTCAAAAATCGTTTGCTGTTTAAATAATAAGCTCTTTCTTGTGGATTCTGTTAATGCTAGATTATACTCGTCATGATCTGAGGGGCTAGCTGTCTCCACAAATGTATCTTCCGCTCTGGCTATTTTTTCTTCCAGCTCTCGGATAGTCCTCCCCCTTTTAATTCTGGCCCCCTTTATGGCACTGATGGCACTGCCCCTAACCACTGCCTTGAAAGCGTCCCATCGCGTGTTAGCTGAGGTCTCTTCCCCGTTGCACTGCCAGTATCTTTCCTGTTCACTAAACATTGAACCATAAACCTCTGCATCCTCCAACCATAGGGGGTTTAATGTCCAGGGCCTAAGGCCCTCCCGGTTCCCCAACATGCAAATTGTCACCATTAACGGCGAGTGGTCCGAGATACCCTGCAGCAGGTATTCACAGGCCACTACTCTGGCCAGCAGGCACCTAGACCCAAAGGCCATATCTATACGTGAGAGGGACTTATGAGGGATCGAGTGACAGGAGAAGGCCCTTTCCGTAGGATGTTTCCATCTCCAAATTTCGGTTAGGCCCAGAGCCCCCGCCCACCCCGCTAGTGGAGTGGATGGGCCTGTCCCGGGCATCAACCGGTCTAGAGCTCTATCAAGGATCATGTTAAAGTCACCGTTCAGCAGCAGGGGACCTGGCGGGAAGGTAGCTACTCTATCCATAATCTCTCGGAGGACCCCAATGTCAAATGGAGGCGGGATGTATAATCCCACTATCAGGATCTTAACATCGTATATCTTCGCGTGTATAATAACAAATCGGCCTTTAGAGTCAGAGTGCACTGAAATAAGAGCAAAAGGCAGATGTTTGGCCACTAGCACTGAAACGCCCTTGACATAATTAGAGTAGTGAGAGTGAAATAAATGTGCAACCCACGGCTTTTTGATGGACATTGATTTCTGCCCCAGCAGATTGGTTTCTTGTAGAATCATAATATTGGGCTTATGCTTTTTTAAAAATTGGAGACCACGCACGTTCCACGAGATCACTTTACACTCCATACCAAGTTAGTCTGAAACTCGTATATGCCAGGTACATGTCCAGGGCCCAGTGGCTCACCGCCCTCTCAGAGCTTTAGAGCAGCAGGTCACACCATTCACTCCGTCACACACACACCAGTAACACACACAGCCAAACCACATATACAGATGAACATTAATCATTGAACTTACCCTGGTGACGGGCAACAGACAGTATTGGAACAGCGCCCCTACAAAAAAAAAAAAAAAAGAAAAACACACAAAACAATCTCCGGATCCGAATAACACCGGTACCGGAATAACTCTACCCTGCCCTTCCAACAACTTTATTAACCCCACCCAATCCCGCCCTGCTCCACCTAACCCCAACTGCGGCGAGCTTATTCCCTAACCACAACAAGTAACAAGTAACTCTTAACACTGGTTGACTTAGTGTCTGCGAGACGTGTTCGCTAGAGGTAGGCACCTCGGGCGGCATACAGGATGCACACACCCCATAGGGCCCGACCATCCCAGAACTAAAGGGGGAAACAAGGACAGAAGGGAGTATGGACCCGGGATAGGAGACAAAGGAATGAAAAGAGTCCAATCACGCCTGTCGGACACAACGGGGCAGGAAGGATGCACAGCTATGGACCCGGGATAGGAGACAAAGGAATGAAAAGAGTCCAATCACGCCTGTCGGACACAACAGGGCAGGAAGGATGCACAGCTCCAGCCCCCCCCCCCCAGAAAGATAAGGATGGTCAGACAAGGACGACCGGGTCCCGGAGTCAATCCCCAACGGAGTAGTAAAACAATGGGGAGAATAAATCTCCCCCTGATCAGCATCTCCTCGGGAGTCCCAGCAACGGCAGTTTGTAGACAATGGACGTTCCAGAGCACAGAGCCCCAACTCGACTAGCGGCGGGATCCAGGCCCCTCAGTCGTCAGGAGCGAGTCCACCCAAGCGTTCGCCTTCTCCGCTGTGTGGAAGAATCTTGTGGTCTCTCCATCCTGGACTCGTAGCAGGGAATAACATGGCGTATTTGATATTTTTCCCCCTAAGACGTGCTCTCACATCGTTAAAGGAGTGGCGCTTCTTCTGTACTTCCATTGAAAAGTCCGGAAAAAAGGATAGTCTTGCGCCATCATATAGGATGTCCCGCTGTCTCCGGGCGGCCGCCAGCACCGCATCCCGATCTCTAAAGTTCATTAGCTTCATGATAAAGGGGCGCAGAGGAGCTCCCGGAGGTGGGGCCTTAAAGGGGATGCGATGTGCACGCTCCACCACAAAGAATGGTGAAAGGCCCCATTTTCTCGGGCGTATCCCCCTCCGCCCTCTCCGGTATCCCCAGGATTCTAATATTATTGCGACGATTCCAGTTCTCTGCATCCTCCGCTCGGTCCGTGAGGAGCTTCACCTGGCACTTCAGAGAGTCCACCGCGGAAACAACCAACGACAAACCATCTTCCGCCTCACCAATTCGCCTCTCCGACTCGGTCGCTCTCTCCCTTATTTTGTCAAGGTCATGCTTAAAATAGTTGAGCTGCTCCTGCAGGTTGTCAAATTTTGCAGTAAGGACACTTTGGCAGTTAGTGATAGCAGCCATTATTGCAGCGTTATCAGGGGTAGAGGTAGGAGAGATCGTGTGTTCCTCCGACGATGTAGCCATGGTTTGTGTGCTGCAGTGTAGTGACACTGTGCGTCTTTTTTTGTTGCCTCTCATATAGGGCTGACTAAAGCAGGACAGCTGTCCTCTGCTACTTGAACTCCGGACCAGCTATAGTATTGGGGAGAGCAGCGCAACAGGCAAACGAGGTCAAAGAAGCATCAGGGTGATTATTTATATGTAGTGGAAATTACAGGTTAGATGCAAGTAGCCCCGTGGACATTTAAGGCCAGGCACCACACCACCGGCCGGTGGGATAATGGCTGATCCAGGTCCCCCCCCCCCCCAGCCTCACCCCTCTTTATTCAATTGATGCACTGTATTTGTTGTTAACAATTTTCTCCTGCTGCAGCGTGGCTCCAAGGAGTAGAGGAGCGCAGGAGCCAAGCAGCCCAACAGCCGCCCACCGCAGGTAAGGACAGTCTCTCCACAGGGGGGAACAGAGCAGGAGGGGGGGGGCCCCGGCCAGCTCAGGGCACAAACAATGCAGAGCAGAGCGGGGGCGAAGTCCGGAGTCAGAAACACCGCTGAGTGCAGAGGCGAGGTCGGAAGGAGCCGACAGGCAGGGACACATCAAGCGCCGTCACGGGCGCCGTCACCCCGGCTGGTGGAAGGGGGGGGGGGGACTGACAGTCAGGCGCGGCCGGAGGGACAAGACACTCCCGGACCGCACCAGGGGGGCGAGCCTCCTCCGAGCACACCGTCCGGCTCCTCGGCAGTCAGTCTAGGCGGCTTCGCTGCAGAGAGCCCTCACCTCACAGGGAGGGTCAGAACAACCCTCCGATCCGCACCAGCTCCACCAACGCTGCCCTCTCCTCAAGATGGCGTCCAGCCAGATCCCGACGTGGAGGCCACAAGTCGTGCTGGACAGTCCGGCCGTCCCGAGTACTCCGCAAGTTGTTTCCAGGTACTCCCGGGGCTATTGGGAGGGGTCCCCCTCCGTCCAGGTCGGCAGAAATAGGGGATTTCTGGGTGTTTAGCAGGATATTGCCAGGAGCCCTTATGCCATGCGTCTGCTCAGGTCCGTTACATATCCACGCCCCCCTCGGTTGTGGATACTTTGATTAAAGCTAGGAAGAAGTCTTCCTCTTCCATTTATTACAGGGTTTGGCGTGCCTACATTGACTGGTGTGAGTCTAAGTCTCTTCCCTGTCGTGTGTTCTCTATTCCCAGGATTCTGGAGTTCCTGCAGCATGGGTTGGAGATGGGGCTCCAACTCAGTACTCTGAAGGGTCAGGTTTCTGCCCTGGCTGTTTTCTTCCAGAAGTCCTTTGCTCAGCACCCTCTGATCAGGACTTTTTTCCAGGGGGTCACTCATGTGCATCCCCCACGTAAGCCTATGGTGCCTGTTTGGGATCTGAACTTGGTTCTGTCAGCCTTGCAGGGTGCTCCCTTTGAACCTGTGCAGGATGCTGCCTTGGCTATTTTTACGCTCAAGGTTGTGTTTCTGGTGGCTATCACTTCTGTCAGGCGTGTGTCTGAGTTGGCGGCGCTATCCATTCAGCCCCCCTACTATGAGAGACACCAGGACAAGGTGGTGTTTCGTTTCAAACCTGACTTTCTGCCTAAGGTAGTGTCTGCCTTTCATTTGAATCAGGATATTGTTCTTCTTTCTTTGTGCCCTAATCCTAGCAATGCTAAGGAGAGGGTTTTGCACTCTTTGGAGGTGGGTTAGGTGTCTGAAGTACTATCTGGTGGCTACTGCACCTTTCAGGAAAACTGATGCTCTTTTTGTGGTCCCTTCTGGTCCTAGGAAGGGTTTGGCTCCTGCCAAGTCTACTATCAGCAAGTGGAGTCGTCAGGCTGTGATTCAGGCCTACTCTGCTAAGGGGAAGAATCCTCCCTTCCGCCTTACTGCTCATTCCACTCGTGCTATTGGTGCCTCTTGGGCTTTTCAGCACCAGGCTTCTGTTGAACAAGTTTGCAAGGCCGCTACTTGGTCTTCTGTTCATACTTTTTCAAAGTTTTACAAGGTTGATGTTAGGGCCTCAGCTGATGCTGCTTTTGGCCGAAAGGTTCTGCAGGCAGTGGTTTATACTGTCTGCTGCTACCAAAACCAGGGACAGTGAATACCCCAAATATTCTAAGTATGTCACACACCCCGCTTCAGGTTACTAAATCATTAGACATGGTTATACTCACCGCTAGGTGGCACTGTTTGCAGAGAAGTCCAGAAAACAAGAAGCCCCTCCCGGTCTATACATACCTGGTACCTCCTAACAATTCCCCAGTGTTCTTCTCTGCAAGGTGGCGACAAGACAGAAGAAAGAAGTCTCCTGCTTGCAGGTAGCCCGGGTGTCACCCCGCCCCCCCCATGGTCTATTTCTGCCCGGTTCTTTTGTTTTTAATCCCCTGATTGATTGGTAGCCTCCCAGCTTAGGCTGTAGGCCGGGCAAGGGTAGATGGCACTTAAGGTGCCCAGGAGCTTAGCTCCTCCGCTCGACCCCATATTATGGGGCATAGCGGTGATCCGGTTTGGTGATCCGGACGTGGGATGCCCCAGCCCTCATTTGCCCTTAGGTGTGTTTGGATATGACTGGTTGCGGCGCCTGGCTTGTTTGTGTGTGTGTGGATGGGTGTCTGTGCTGTGTTGGCCCGTTTGGCATCCTCTTTATTTGTGGATCTCCTTGCTTTATTTTTATTATTTGGCCTAGCTGGCATATTGTCTGGGCGGTCGGGCGAGGGCTACGCCGGCCCGCCGCCTTGGTGTTACACTTGGGGCGGGCGCCATGCTGGGCGCCCGTCCTTTGAGGTGATCGGGGATGGGGGCGGAGCGCTGCGCCACCGGCCCGCCTGGATGTGAGCGCCGAGGAGGACCTCCTCGGCGCTCGCAGCGTTCCCTTGTCAGCGGGGGGGAACGTGCGGCTCGTGTGCCGCCGGTCCGCCGGTTTCTTATGCGGGCGCCATCTCTTGATGGCGCCCGCTGCCCGGCTCGGCGACGGAGATGGGCGGGTCCGCGTCTTGCGCGGCTCGCGCCGTGACTGGCCAGTTGGGAAGGGGACGGGGCCGCTGCAGCTCCCGCGTTTCTGTGGGCCTGCCCCTCGTCTCCCCTTCGCTCCTTGGCGGTGCTGCTCGGGTCTGGTCGGGGCCTCCATTTCGCTGCGGGGCTAAGGTAGGCCTTCGTTGTGTATCTCTGCGGGGTCTTTGGCTATGCAGGGCTTAAGGTCGGCTGTTGTTTAAGGTAGCCCTGCAGATTATTTTATTATGCCATTATTATTATGATTGGATTGCGCCCCCCCCCCCCCTGTGGGGGTGATGGCAGGGGTATTTAGCCAGTGTTTCTGGCATGTTGGCTGCTCTTTATTTATTGTACTGTATTTTCCCTGTGTGTGTTGTGCTGGAATGATTGTTGTCTTTTTGTTTTACAGATCCTGGGATCCCATCCTACAGGGCTCTCCCGGTCTTATATACCTGGCTAGTTTGGGGTTTTTAGGTTATCACATTCCTTATTTGGTCCCATGATCAGGACTTTTTAATTTATAATTCAATATATATATATATATATATATATATATATATATATAAAGGGGCATCCCGGGTCGCTTACTGCGTAAATCCCTGGGTTCTGTAAATAACCATAAATTCACCATATGGAGGCTACCTCAGATACTGGAAATGGTCCTGCGGGACAGTCCAAGCTGTGCGGGGGGTGCGGGACTCCGCTCCCAGGGGATGATGTCATTATTTGCATTCCATGTGCTCGGCGGAACATTGAGCGCCAGTCCGGCACCCCGGTGCCCGGTACTTCGTCGGCCGCGCCATCCCCCTCTCCTCCTCGCCTGTTCAGGACCCCGTGTGACGTGGTCACTGGGGGTGATTCGCAATCGGAAATATGTGCCCGACTGGCCAGTCTTGAGAAGATGTTCTCCGCTGTGGTCGCTCAGAAGGCTCCGGCTAAACAGAAACACCTGTCTCCACCTACGCCGGACTCAGATGAGGAGGTTATTGAGGATCTGGATTGGCCAGATCGTCCTCTTGAAGAAGGTGAGCTGGTGGAAGAATTAGAGGATCCTGAGGTTCAGCAGTTGCTGGGCGATGAGGGTGACCCAGCTGAGGGGTCCGTTCCTGATACGCCATCCATTCTGGCCCAGATGTTTGAAGTTTTGGATCCTCCTGAAGCTGCTCCTCGACCTAAGGGTCAGCTTTTTGGAGTGTCCAAACCGCGCTTGGAGTTTCCTAGTCAACAGCATTTTGAGAATGTTGTTCTTAAGCAATGGGAGCAACCTACGCGTCTTGTTGGGGTGCCGCCTAGCTGGGATAGAAAGTATCCCTTTCCGCCGGACTTAGTGAAGCGTTGGTCTGTCCCTCCCGAGGTTGATGCTCCGGTCTTGGGACTGTCTAATACGGCGGTTGTACATTCTCCTGACACGACCTCTCTCGCCGGATTGATCAGCTGGCCCGTCATGGTTTTGTCTGTGTGGGTTCAGTTCTGAGGCCTGTTTGTGCTTCGGCACTTTTGCTGCTGGCGGTTAGGTCTATCGTCAGGGATTTATGTACGGATCTGGATCCTACTTGTACTGAGTTTCTTGCTCTTAAGCGTTGTGATTCCTTTTTGTCATTCGTTCTGGCCGCTCAGGATGATGCCATGCTGATGTCTGGCAGGGCTACGGCTCTGTTGGTTGCCATTCGCCGTTCAGTGTGGTTGAGGCAGTGGACGGCTGATTTTAATTCCAAGAGATCGCTCATGGCTCTTCCCTTTCTGGGTCTGAGGCTTTTCGGTGAAAAGCTGGATTCTGTTGCCAGGGGAGGTAAGTTGCCTCAGCGCAAAAATTTTCGTCGTTCCTTTCGGGGGGCGGCCCCCTTCAATACTTCCTTTCGGGGAGCCAGAGCCAGCAGGGGTGCGGGCTTCTCGGTTTCCAGAGGTGCTAGCTGGAACAGGGGTAGAGGCTGTGGCCGCCCCGCACACGTTTGGGGCGCCAAGCCTAAGCCAGCTGCCAAGCCCGCTCAGCAATGAGGGGGCGCCCTCACCCTTGCGGGTGGGGGGACGGTTGCGACTCTTCTCCCGGATATGGGACCAGGAGGTCTCGGACAGATGGATTCGGGAGGTGGTGTCGTACGGTTACAAGCTGGAGTTCAAGTCCCGTCCTCCTCCAAGGTTTTTCAGGTCTTGTGTCCCTTCAGATCCTTTGGCCGCGCAGGGGCTCCTGGCGGCGGTAAGGAATCTACTGGAATTGGCAGTCATCCGCCCGGTCCCGCCTTCGGAGGTGGGACGCGGGTATTATTCCAATCTCTTCGCCGTTCCCAAAAAGGATGGGTCGTATTGTCCCATCTTGGACTTGAAGTTTCTCAATCGGTTTATTCGTCCACGGAAGTTTCGCATGGAAACCCTTCGGTCGGCGATTGCTTCGCTTCGGCAGGGGGACTTTATGACGTCCATAGACATCAAGGATGCTTACCTTCACATTCCGATTTTTCCGGCTCATCATAGGTTCCTTCGCTTTGTGGTGGAGGACCGGCATTTCCAGTTTGTAGCGCTTCCGTTCGGCCTTACCTCGGCTCCGAGAGTGTTCACCAAGGTGTTGGCGGGAGTGATGGCCCTGCTCAGAGTGCAGGGGATTCGGATTGTGCCTTACCTGGACGATCTTCTCATCATGGCGCCTTCCTTCAGTCAAGCGGAAGGGGACACCAAGTCGGTGGTGTCTATGCTGGAGAGGTTCGGCTGGGTGATCAACTACCCCAAGTCCTCTCTGGTTCCGGCCAGGGTGGTGACCTTTCTGGGGATGTCCTTGGACTCTTGCCAGCACAGAGTTTTTCTTCCTCAGGCCAAGGTTCTGTTGATTCAGGAATTGGCTCAGCTTCTTCTTTCCAATCTTCGCCCGTCCATCCGTCTAGGGATGAGACTGGTGGGGCTGATGGTGGCTTCTTTCGAGGCAGTTCCCTTCGCGCAATTTCACACGCGGACGCTTCAGCTTCATCTGTTGGCGTCTTGGGACCGGCGACCGCGATCGCTGGATCGGTCCTTTCGGATGTCTCCCCGGGTTCGGCAGTCTTTTCTGTGGTGGTTGGTCTCGGACAATCTCCTGTAGGGCAGGTCTTTTCTGACTCCACTTCGGGAAACTGTCACCATGGACGCCAGTTTGTCGGGATGGGGAGGTTTCTGGAAGGATTTTCGGTTCCGGGGACAGTGGGGTCCTCAGGAAGCTCACTTGCCCATCAATGTTCTGGAGCTGAGAGCCATCAGGTTGGTTCTGTCTCACTTGACGCAGCTTTTACAGGGCCTGCCGGTTCAGGTTCGATCGGACAATCGGACGGCGGTTGCGTACATCAATCACCAAGGAGGGACTCGCAGTCTGGGTGCCCACAGAGAGGTGTCTCTGATCCTTGTTTGGGCGGAGACTCATGTCCCTTGCATCTCGGCAGTGTACATTCCAGGAGTGGAAAACACAGAGGCGGACTTTCTGAGCCGGTGTTCGTCCCGCCGGGGGGAATGGTCTCTCCATCCCCAGGTGTTTCGGTCGCTTTGTCTCCGGTGGGGGACGCCGGAGGTGGATCTGTTTGCCTCTCGTCACAATCACAAGCTTCCGACATTCGTGTCGCTGTCTCAGGATCCTCTGGCTCTGGCGGCGGATGCCATGGCCCTGAGCTGGAGGGACCTGGGGTTTCTTTATCTGTTTCCTCCGATCCCCATGCTAGGCAGGGTGCTGCGAAAGTTGGTTCTGGAAGGAGTTCCCGCCATTCTCGTGGCTCCAAGGTGGCCAAGGCGGGTGTGGTTCGCAGACATCGTTCGTCTGGCAGTGGATCAGTTCGATCTGCCTCTTCGGCCGGATCTTCTCACTCAGGGTCAACTGTGTTACCCCAGTTTACCAACGCTGGCTTTGACGGCTTGGCTGCTGAGACCTCCATCTTAAAGGAGGAGGGTCTTTCGGATTCGGTCATTCGGACTCTTATTAGTGCCAGGAAGAGATCCTCTTCTTCCATCTATTATAGGGCTTGGAGATCTTATATTGATTGGTGTGAGGCTAGATCTTTGCCCTGCCGGGTCTTTTCTATTTCTAGGATTTTGGAATTTCTTCAATCCGGGCTAGACTCTGGTCTTCAGCTGAGTACTTTGAAGGGGCAGGTTTCTGCCTTGTCTATCTTTTTTCAGAAGTCATTTGCTCTCCATTCTTTGGTCAAGACCTTTTTCCAGGGGGTTTCGCATCTGCGGCCTCTTAGGAAGCCTTTGCTCCCTGTTTGGGATTTGAATTTGGTTCTCTCTGCTCTTCAGGCTCCTCCTTTTGAGCCTTTGCAGGATATTGCTCTCTCTATGTTGACTCAGAAGATTGTCTTTTTGGTGGCCGTCACTTCGGTACGGCGTGTTTCGGAGTTGGCAGCTTTGTCTATGCAGGCTCCTTAGGACAAGGTGGTGTTTCGCTTCAAACCAGACTTTCTCCCTAAGGTGGTTTCGGCGTTTCACCTTAATCAGGATATTGTCCTTCCCTCTTTGTGTCCTAAGCCTGGGAATGACGAGGAGAGGGCTTTGCATTGTTTGGATGTGGTACGTTGTGTCAAGTACTATCTGCGTATTACAGCTTCTTTTCGTAAGACTGATGCCTTTTTTGTGGTGCCCTGTGGGCCTAGGAAGGGATTGGCTCCGGCTAAGTCTTCCATTAGCAAATGGATTTGTCAGGCGATTGTTGGGGCCTACTCCGCCAAGGGGAAGGATCCCCCTTTTCGGGTTACTGCTCATTCTACTCGTGCGGTTGGAGCGTCCTGGGCTTTTCAGCACCAGGCTTCTGTTGAACAAGTTTGTAAGGCTGCTACTTGGTCTTCGGTTTTTCCAAGTTTTATAAGGTTGATGTGCGGGCCTCAGCGGATGCTGTTTTTGGCCGCAAGGTTCTGCAGGCTGCAGTGGTTTGAGTTTCTGCATTATTGCCTGGTCGGATACCCGCCCTTTTTGGACACTGCTGTTGGATGTCCCATGTCTAATGATTTAGTAACCTGAAGCGGGGTGTGTGACATACTTAGAATAATACCATTTTGTGAAATACTCACCTGTAAAATGGGTATTATAAGTATGTCACACACCCCGCTTCACCCGCCCTTTTTGGTATCCTGGTTCTTTATATGGTGAAGCTTTTTGGTTATATTTGAGGGTTACCATTATTTTTTTCCTGGTACCTTGTCTTATTGCTGTTTGAATTACTGGGGAATTGTTAGGAGGTACCAGGTATGTATAGACCGGGAGGGGCTTCTTGTTTTCTGGACTTCTCTGCAAACAGTGCCACCTAGCGGTGAGTATAACCATGTCTAATGATTTAGTAACCTGAAGCGGGGTGTGTGACATACTTATAATACCCATTTTACAGGTGAGTATTTCACAAAATTGTATTTTTGGTCCATTTCTCAGGGTCATCCCAATTTGGGATTGAATTCAGACTGCCCTTTGGGCGGGCGGGTTCTGTGTGCTATAGGTTGCCATCACTGCCCTAGGGAGTTTCAACTAGGTCTAGGTCACTAGATGCCTGTGCACTTTGACTCATGCTCAAGTGTTGCTTCTACCTGTTTACCTAATTCAGTTAGTCTTTGGGAGGGGGTACTTACAGAACGGTAATCCCTATGAGGGACCAGTAAGGAAAAGGGGCTATTGGTAAGCATGGCAGCTTTTAGTGCTGGGCACACCACAGATATTACCCCCTTGACACCATGGATGCTGTTCCACTCTCTGCAGTGTTCTTGAGGCTGGTCACACCATGCCAATTGCAATCACTATGTGGAGGGTGTTCAGCGCTCGGTGGCCTGGGGGGTTTCACACAGTGGGGCATCCTGGATCAGGTGCCCGGTGACATGGACTAAAACCCTGGAAAAAATCCTGGGTTTTGGTTCACTTTAATGTTCTTTCTAGGATCTACTACCTTTACATACATTCAACTGCAGTTTTG
Organism: Gastrophryne carolinensis; assembly: GCA_027917425.1. Lineage (NCBI taxonomy): Eukaryota > Metazoa > Chordata > Amphibia > Anura > Microhylidae > Gastrophryne > Gastrophryne carolinensis. The sequence continues at coordinate 116,753,352 of CM051243.1, forward strand.
CATATAACCAAAAGCTTTACATTTACATAAAAATTTGTTGTTAGATATATTATCTCAAATATGGTTCTCAGAACAAGTTAATGTTTCAATTAATCATATCAATATAGCTACTCTATTAAAATCATTATGATTTTATCAGAAATCTCCTTCGTTACTGAGATCGGATGTTATCTTTGCACTGGATAACATCAAATCTCAGTACTGAAAGCGGACCAAAAACTCCCAAAACTACTCAATCTATTTTGCTCCTCCACCCCATGTACATTACCATTTGTATGTTTTCTGCCCTCAATGCTGTTTGATATTCCTGTTATAGTGATTTTAATTATCGTTTTCCTCAGGTATGCCATTGTATGCCGATACCATTTTTTTAAAACTATCTATTTAAAGAACAAGTATTGTTTGCCAACTGCTCTGGCAACTGTGTGTTTGTTTTTATTAATGATGCTTCTCTGCCTCTCAGCTGATAAATACGTTACTCTTAGTGCAGGAGAAACTTTTTACATTTAGATACATTTGGCTATTAGTTTCTGTTACTGTGTATCTAAGTAACAAGCTTCCCCCTGCACTAGGAGAAGTAATGTATGTATCCGCTGAGAAGTAGTGTAATTAGTGAAAATAAACACAGCCCCATCGCCAGAGCAGATTGCAAATGATACTTTCCCCTCCACACAATCTCATACTGGGAGCAATTACAGCCTATTGAGGGAAGGAAGATAAGAGCCAAGAATGAGGAGCCAAATAGTTTTCAAATAGTTATGTGAGTATTTTTATCCAGTTCATTACAAGGGCACTAAGGGGAGTTGATACATGGCTTTTTTTAAATTTAACCTTCCATAGGACGGGGTTAGTCCACTTTAAGATTACTGAGAAAATCCTGGATTAGGCCTTTTTCAAGTGGCTCAGTATATCAGGTGAGCAGAAGATGTCAACAGGTGAAACAGGTTCACAGTCCAGCTGGAGACTCGAGTTCAGGGTTGCGTCCGGCTAGGAAACTTCTCCAACATATCTCTTTAAATAAATGAAATAGGAATGATAAAGTGTTAATTTGCTTGCCTTTTGGTCTTTGTAGACATTTCATCTATCTCTGTTCATGACACTTGTGCATCTTCTGCATGACTTTCTGCATTAAATCTGTGAGCCAGCAAGAGCTTGCTTACATATGCAATTGGGACACCTCCACACTCAGTCAGTAGATACATCAATGAACATTGTCTGTGTTTTTTTTGTACAGCCTGGCTAGACTGGCCCTTTCAGGGTTGAGTCGTGCTGGAGACTTGAGTTCAGGGTCTAGTCCGGCTGGAGACTCGACTTCAGGGTTGAGTCCGGCTAGAGACTCGACTTCAGGGTCGAGTCCTGCTGGAGACTCGACTTCAGGGTCTAATCCAATTGGAGAAGACTCGAGTTTAGGGTTAAATCCAACTGGAGATTCGAGTTTAGGGTCAAGTCCGACTAAAGAGTGCGTGGCTTGGAGTGCAGGCTCCTGAGTGCGTGGCTTGGGGTGTAGGCTCCTGAGCGCGTGGCTGGGGTGCAGGGTCCGGAGCGAAACTGCAATCCTGATCTCCCCTCAATGATGTCTGGTTACTCCTTTTTAAACATGAGTGTACAGGTGAGAAGTCTTGGAAGCGGGCTTTCCCATAGATGCATGCATGTGCAGGAAACTGGGGAGGTATACTGATACTAAACAAGTGATAGATTCTGCCATCTTGCATTTCATACAGTTTCAATTTGTGAAAAGTTCTGACTAAAGAAACTTTTATGCAATACTTTAAAAATTGATCCCTTGTAGGAAGCATTATGATTTTGGTTTGGTTCTTGGGGCTCCTCTAAACTTGCTGAGTGAGACACTGTCCAATACTACATATGTTCTAGAACAACTCCTTCAACATATCTCTTTATATAAATGGAACGAGAATTGTAAAGTGTTAATTTGCTTTCCTTCTGGTCTTTGTAGACATTTCACCTACCTCTGTTCATGACGCTTGTGCATCTCCTCATGATTTTCATCATGTCAGCATTAAGTCGGACTATAATGATATGCTACAGCAACCGTTCCAGAGTTATCCTGCCATGGTCAGACTACCTCAAAAAGGTTGCTCCCACAGGTAAAGGCAGCCTTCTATCTACTATCGCAGTATTTTGCGCTTTAGCTGTTGTTATCTGTCAGAACTGTTTGGCCTCTTGCACTGTGAAGGAACAGCAGTAAAGTAGGTTATTTTGCATTGTTCTTTGTCAAATTTTGAGTTGCATTATACATGCATTTACAATTTGTAAGAAAAATAAGTAGTAGAAAAGTAGTGGAACTCAAATCCCCTGATCAAAAGCTTAAAAAAAATGGTGCATTATTACATGCCACGCAGTCTTTTTCCAGCCCTGTGTGCAGATTACAGTGCATAGACTTGCAGGCATTAATAGAGAAGCTGCTACGCTGTTTCCACACAGTGCCGAACCATGGACTTCGATGTAAAGTGCAGGGCTTTACCTGCAGCTGAAAACCTTGAAAAAAGAGACAAATCTTGTGACAAGCGAGATTTGGATTGATGTGATCCAGCAAGAGCTTGATCACATATGCGCTCTGGACACTTCCACCCCCAGTCAAATAAAAATGTCAATGAAATGGAAAAACTGTTTACTATGTGCCACAACAGTAAAAAGAGTTAAAAAAAAACATTATTTAATGCATGCCTGTGTTCTGTAGACGAGGGGCAGAATTTATTTTTACAAAATCCACAATGGTCAAAATCCCTGGTTTTGGTCCATTTTAATTAAATACATATAGTGGCTATGGATATATGCGCCTTGATTCACTGACAGTTGAAAAAAAAATCATGGTAGTAAAACATTTAATTCTTGAGGAAAAAAAGCATGAGACTGTTACTTTTAGTGAATCACCAGATAGGAAGACAATGACCAGAAGCAAAGCACCTTTTTACTCCTGAAAAAAGTATTGAACTTTTTACTCTGTAGTAAAACTGCCATTGACCTTCACTGTCTTTCTTTCTGGTAGTTCACTAATAGTGACATTCTCATACTTTTTCTCATTAATTGAATTTTTTATTACCATGACATTTTTTTCAACGTTTAGTGAATCAAGGCTATGGTCTGAGAAATGTTATCTTCCTGGGGACATCACATTCAATTTATATATAATAAGTAGTGCACACCACACAAAATAGATTCTGATGCAAAATATAGAATACATTTTATTAGTATAGGCAATATATGCAGTTATACTATAACCATTATTCCTAAACACAAATATATTGTAACCATTGTTCCAAATATTATATTCCAGTGTTTGCTTGCTACTAAGCACCGTATAAGGACAGGGGTCTGCATAAGTGGAGTGTCAAATCATTTTGTCAAGAAGCTTATAGGATATAAGACCACCTCTGTCAAAGAAAACTTATCATATCATTGGTTACAACTGGAAAAAGGGCCTCCTTCCGATATAGGCCCATTAAGGCAAGATATCCACTAGCCTTTTTGGCAAGCAGGGGTGAACCAATCCTCAGACGAACTATAGTAAGGTGCCTACCCCCAGTGTCCTGGCCAGTCCCTGGGGTTTTACACAGCAGGAATTCCCCAATTCAGGAGACCACATATGGAGGAAAACCACTGGCCCTAGAGACTTAGACTGTAAGACTCTCTAGAGGGGAAGGTGGTTGCTCGTCTTTAAATGCCCCACATACAAGTTATCCCCCTACATCACAGTTAACTCCCCTCTCACACACACATACACGCACACACACATCAAGTTATTGATCGGTTCTATACCAACTTCATGTGGTATTGATGTGTAGAATCTGGTCACATCTATGGTGACCAACCAAATATTGTCAGGTAGATTATGTAATTCAGAGATATTGGTAAGGAAATATTTAGTATAAATTAAAAATGAAGGCATGGTCGTCACAAATGGCTGCAATTCCTGGTCCACAAGGATTGCCAGAAGTTGGAAAACAGACATCACTACACGCCTCAAAGGGCTGTCGGGGGGCCAAGCAGTCTCTTTTGGATCTTGCGTAGGCAGTTGATGATTGTATCATTGTGTTGGAAATTGGTTAATCAATTTTGGTTTTAATTTGCTTGTGGGGTCCCCCTTGGCTCTAATATAAACCCGACTGTCATTAAGTTGTCCCATGATTTCAGGCCTCATATTTTTGTTTGTTCATCGCAGCGATAGCAGCCCCTATGAGCTGGGTCTATAACAAGGGAGTCATTCTCCTTCAGTTCATACAATGACACTTTTTGTGGGTATGTGCTTATGCTAGTGAGCTTATTGTAACTCAGCTTGAGCTCTTGAAGGAGGAAAGAGAGGCTGAAATTGAGGAAACCAGTACATATTTTACAGCCCATACATTTCTTACATCTGAACACGGAAGTCATTGCGCCTGCGGCCGAGGTGTTGGGAAGCCGTGTATTGCTGAAGTGGGAGCTAAACTATCTCACAAGTGATTTTCATCTAAGAAGTTGAAAAGAGATAGTGTCCCTGAAAGCGGAACCAAAACCAAGTTGGATGTTTTGATTGCTCGTTTTTTATATATTATTATATATAATAAAAGGAAGTGGTGAAGAAGTTTTGAAACGCATTCCTTGATCCCGCGGAGTATTTAAAGACGCTGTGCCTTACACATTGTGCTAGGAATTGAAATTTGTTGTGGGAGACTCATGCATCAAGACCAAGTCATTATTTTTTTTCTGACCCCTTTTGAAGCAACCCATAAGGGGAAGCCTTGAATCTCAGTTACTAGGATACCATCCTTTAAATATACCTTTATATACTTCAAAGTGTAATGACCATCCTACATATTTCTGCTTTACCTGGCCTATTTCATCATCTTGTTCTTGGAGTCTGCCTAACACAGCTGTCTTTTCCTAGGATAAGCTAAAACATTTTTGGGGGGCGCATGGGCGCGGAGCCGGCTGATGGTCGCACTCGGCTAGAGCTCCGCAAACCCGGGCCTGAAGGGGCGGCCTAACGCAGCGAAAAGCACAGATAAGTGGCGCAAACAGCGGGGAGAGGATCGGGGGGTGACTCTCCTCCGGTCGGAGTATGCGTCAGACCCGCAGAAACAAGCAAAGGCCGCCGAAGCCACACAGGGCCCTGCAGCCGGGAAGCAAGATGGCGGCCGTAGCACACCCAGTCACTGCACGCGCAGCACGAGGTGAGGAGGAAGGGGGAGCCCCGGCCCCCATTCAGAGGACTCCCTGGATTCAGGGGACAGCCAAACCCAATTCCCCTCTGAACTGAAAGATCAGTGCCCGCAGATGGCTTTGGATCATACCTCACTACAGCATATCGGAGCCGTGATCCGGGAAGAGGTGGCTGCAATCACCAAGAACACCTCCCAGCTAATCAAGGAGCTGAAAGCGCAGGGGCAGAGAATAGCATCCTTAGAGAGCAATATAACCGATGTTACCACGGTTCTGAACGGCCATGAGGAGGAACTGGAGATTTTGCATGAAGAAATCGCTGCTCTAAGGGACATGCAAGAGGACCTGGAGAACCGGAATCGCCGCTCCAATCTCAGATTCCGGGGGCTCCCGGAGTCGATGGAGGACGCCCAAGGTACTATCATGGCGTTACTGCGAGAGCTGACACCTACCATACCACTTGAAAGGCTGGAGCGAGCACACCGGGCCCTCACCAGGCGCAGCCCTGATGGGCCCCCGAGGGACATTATTGTAAAGTTTGTCTACTTCCAGACCAAAGAGGCGGTGGTGAAAGCAGCAAGGGAACAAGGCCTTACGCAGTTCCAGGGTCACTCCTACCAAGTTTTCTTGCCCAATCCACCATAGCTAAGCGGCGAGCCCTTAAACCTTATTTACAAACGCTCAGGTCCCACAACATAAGCTACCGATGGGGCTTTCCATTCAAGGTGTCCTTCCCTTACAATGGCCGTATCCATCAAGCGGCGAAACCCCAGGAACTAAGGGACCTATTACTGCAGCTTGGCCTATCTGGATCTAAGGTCCCCCAGGACTTACCTACAGTTTCAGCCCCAAACTCGCAGCAAAGAAGAGATGCCGCCGCGACGATGGACGATTCACAGCAGAGGAAATTGGGGAGCGGCCGGTCGCAGGCCCTAAGGAACTTGTCCTCGCAGGTTTTTCAGCCAACTTCGGAGGGATGACCAGCAAGCTACTACTGAGGTTTGGTGGTGTGACCCTCTCTGTGGGTGGAAGTTTTGGACACTCCCAGCTATTGGGAAACTGAAATTTGTGTGGTTTTATATGCTTAATCTTTTCATTAATTCCATCTCTATTTCTTAACTTACTTGATGTCAGATGTATGATTAGTTAATGGCTATTTGCACTGCTTGGTGGCTGGGGTGGCGAGGGGCCTATCTCGGGCACTCTGATCGGCAGCGCCGGTGGGGGTGTGGGGGGTGGGCCCTAAGTTCTCCGTTATGCCTGGCCCGCTTGGTATAATTTGATTTTGAGATCAGGCTTTTGGAAGCTAAAACATTTTTAGGTAAGGGCCACTCAATAGCTGTTGTAGCTGCTTCTTTTGCCAGCCTATCCAGCAGGCACTTTCTTGAGATTGATTTTGGAGGACCTTTTAGATCTTTCCTATACCATTTTGCTCAGAAATGCATATTTTATGTAGCTGCCATCAGAACCTCTACAACCCATCACATTCCACCAAGGTAAGTAGACCACTGGTAGTACCAAGGTAGTACTTTTTGAACCATCCATGTACCAACATTCTGTTCCTGAGTTAAACTTTGTGTTGTAAACTTTTGCCTTGTACCTGACACTCATGGGGCTCAACTTCTGTTATCCACCAACCAAAACACTAGGTTCCGTCGGCAGAAAATATTCAAGGTTTGATGCTAACAGTGATGTAGTCCATCTTGCTAGTCTTTTTCAGTTGACATCTGTCTCCTTCCATTTACCATTTTCTAGCATGACTATGGGGGAGTGGCTTGCTATGACAACAATCTGTGTTCCAGTCAGGTACCTGAATTTGTTTATAGCCCAGTAGCAGCACAAAATCATTCGAGTACACAGTGGGTATTTCTTTTTTATAGATGCTAATAGCCTAGATGCATAGCCTATTGGTATCTGCTTCCCAAAGTACTCTTGTGTTAGTACAACTGACATAGTCGTGGGGCCTACATGCGGGTACAATCAGAACTGTTATCAGGGTCAAGGAAGGCTAATGCTTTCACAACATTTTAATTGTTATGTGTGTGTTCCAGCCCTCATCGCAGTTGTCTTGTTTCACTACTGCTGGAGCAACAGTTCCAGGATGAATACCGCTGTGATAAATGTGAGTGTGTAGCACGCTTGGAAGCTTGTGTCAGAGATCTGGAGGTGCAAAGTGCAACATTGAGGGAGATTGCCATCTTGAAAGAGACAGGCTGCTTACTGAGCAAGCATTAGGTGGGGTAGAAAGAGAGGGTGGAGAAATGGGTCAGGGGGGCAAGTAAGTAGCTGGGTAAATTTAATTAGAGGGAGTAGAAAGGGAGCACAAAGAAGGAAGGTCATGCCTGTGTCTGTACATCCTAGTAGAATTGCCAAGTTGGGTAATGATGCAAGGGTGTCAGTCTTAAAAATGTCAGCCCTAGCAGATACTGTTCTCCCTGGAAGGACAGCCGGGAGGCCAGCCCTTCTAGTTATCGAGTGGATGGGACTGCAGGTAGAACAAGACATTTAGTGGTCATAGGGGGTTTCTATTATCAGACAAACTGATAGAACAATTTGTCACCAAGACTGCCACAACTAAATGGTTGGCTGTCTCCCTGGTTCCAGGGTTCAGCATGTGGTGGAATGGGTGGATAAATTACTGGGAGGGGCTGGGGGATGACCCAGCTGTTGTGGTCCATGGGGAACCAATGGCAGAATTTATGAGAGATGGAGGATCCTTAATAATACATTTAAGGAACTAGGCACCAAGTTGAAGGGAAGGACTTCCAAGGTTGTATTTCCTGGAATACTGCCTGTACCATGCGCTACACATGGACGTCAGTGGAAGCTTAGAGAGTTAAACGCATGGCTCAAGTCCTGGTGCAGGGTAGAAGGATCTGGGTTCCTAGAGCATTAGGCTGACTTTTCACTGGGGTGCAAACTGTATTCTACAGATAATTTTACATCTGAATGAAAGGGGGGCTTCTGTGCTGGGTATGAGAATGCTAGAGGGGGTGGAAGAGCATTTCAACTGGAAATGAGGGGGGGGGGCAAGAGTGAAAGCAAAGGGAAAGACAGGTTACTTAGGATGGGGGGATAAGGTTTGCTATGAGATACATTTTACACTGTCTGTCAAATTCAATTTGTTTATAAAGAATATAGAAGATGGCATTAAGAGCGCACTCCTGCGGCCCTGCTGGACTATTCCCACCCGTTCCAAACCATATTGCTGCCTCCCAGCCTCGGCTGACAAGGTTCGGGTGAAGGTAGGTTAGTAAGCACCAGTTAGGTGCGGAGGAGCTATGCTCCTACCGCAGTCCCTGCTCTGACAGGGTAGGCGGTTTAGGCTGATGGTGAGCCTTTTGGGATGCCCCCCCTGCTCCATGGGTTTTTGCCAGGCTTAACCTGTGCAGTTAACCCTTATTCCCATAGGTGTTCCCCTCCACCCTCATTTCTCCTATTGTCTCCTGGGCGCTGTAGTCTCCCTGGGAATCCTTTCCATTAATCTGCCTCGCTCTCCCTCTGGGAGATCTCCGGGGGAGGGGGGGGTGACTAGTGGTAAAAGACTGTATATTTATTTTTTTACTTTGTACTGTGTTTGGCACCTTGTATGCCGCCGTTGCGCGCTTGTACAGCGCTCCGCGGACGGCGGCTTCATTTACCTCAGAGCTGCCGGGCCGCTATTGGCCGGCCGGATCACGTGGGCGCGTTTCGCGCTCTTTGGGGGGGGGGGGGGGCGGGCTCTGTGGATGACAATTTTCACATCACGTCTCCCCTCGAGGTCTTTTGCCTGTCCTTAGCTGCGTGTGCTGCTGGCTCCCTGTGGTCCGTGAGTAACCCCGGTGGGGTGTTTTTTTCTGGATATTCCTCATGGGAATGTTTTGTTATGTCTTTCAGGCGGGTTAAAACTTCGACACTTTGGTTTCTCCTGGCCATCTACCCTCATTATCTCCCACTTCCCTAGCGGGTTCTTGGGGCATCCCGGGTAGCTCTTCAGCGTTAACCCTTACTGGCCTGTTGTGCCATTCATATCACCATATGGAGGCTTCTGGGGATAATGGGCCTGGGGTTCCTTCGGGACATGTGGGGTATCCCCTAAAGGTGATGATGTAAGGGTATGTGTATCCTGTGCCCAGCAGGTACTTGCGCTGCAGTCTGGGCTGTCTGTTACTGGGCCTGGTGGTGCACCCCCTCTGGCCTCACCTACCCCCCCACGCTTACATCTGACCCCCACCGAGGGGCATACTAGTGGGGAGTCTCAACCTGATTTAGCTGCACGGGTGGCCAGCATTGAAAAACATCTTGCTGGGTCTGCCCCGCGTAAAGGTTTCTGCTAAGAAGCGGCATTTATCACCTGCGATTTCCCTTTTCCCTGTAGAAGATGAGGGCCCTTACTCACTCTCAGGTCCCTACCCGCTTGAGGAGGGGGAATTATTTTCTGATTCTGAATCCTCTAAGGAACAACCTAAGATTTACGGTGGTACTGGCACTCCCTTTGGGGAAGATCCGTGGTCCCCTGATGACACTGACAGATTGCTGAGTCACATTTTTGAAGTGCTTTGTATCTCTCCCCTGGCAGTGGCTCCGCAGCAGCAGGGTGAGCTTTTTCATACGGTTAAGCCACGCTGGGAGCTCCCTGAGCAGTCTCACTTTAATAATCTAGTGCTCAAGGAATGGGAACGGCCTAGCAAGCTGCCAGGGGTGCCTAAGAGTTGGGACAAGAGGTATCCTGCTGATGTGGTTAAGCGTTGGTCATGTCCTTCCAGGGTGGATGCGCCCGTTCTAGGGTTGTCCAATACATCTGTCATGCATTCTCCTGATACTACTACCCTGCGGGATGGTGAGGACCACCGCTTGGACCAACTGGCCTGTCATGCCTTTGCCTGTGAGGGGACGGCGCTGCGCCCGTTTTGTGCCTCTGCTATTATGGCTATTGCCATTAAAGGGGTGCTTAAGTGTCTCTTGGATGGGGCATCTGAGAATGCGGGTAGAGAAGAGTATAGATCTCTCCTGCTTTGTGAGGAATTTGTTGCATATATTCTCTCTGCCATAGATGATGTCATTAGAATGTGTGGTAGGGGGGGCGTGGCCTGGCGCTGAGGCGAGGAGGATGTGCTAGAGAGAGCTCCGTGGCACAGAGGGCAAAAAAAGTGAAATTTACAGACACCTGGCAAGACTTTCGGTGACAGATGGCAGGCAAGAAGCAGTGCAAGAGGGAGAGAAGGAGGAGAGAGGCATTTGAATGGCCGTTGGAGCGGAGACGGGAGGACATTGGGCGCGCACGTGGGGGAGCTGCGGAGACACCGTCCCCACCATCACTAACCACCTCAGACAGCGGGGAAGACACGTCACCTGGCACCGGAGGAGGAGCGAAGAGGCACGGCTTGGCAGCGCAGGAAGACCGGCGACGAGCGGGTGAGAGGCCGCAGGGACCGGAGCTGGAAGCGACTGGAGACAAAATGGCGGCCACGCCGGAGGAGACCTCGGGAGAGTCACACCCTGGGGGCATGCGTCATCACCTCCCCACGAGCGGACCTGAAACAGCGCTTACTGCAGCTGAGATGCCCGACTGCAGCACACTGACTAACTGCCGGAGGCGGGCTGCGGGAAATGACGGGCTGCCTGACCCCCCACAGACCCCTGCTGAAGCGGCCACCAAGAGACATGGACCCCAAGTTGCAGAGATGTCTGAGGTGAGCGGGGGAGAAGGGGGACCCTATCCCAAGGGGGCTAGAGGAGCACTAAAGCTGACCCAGAATCAAAGCAATAATGCAGACCCACAACCTGAGAGCACTGGTGCAGGAATACAAGCAAATCCTGCAAGCTCAGCCATCCACACCCTCAGCAAATACATGTATAATCCAGACAGTGGAACTGGACTGGTTGCATCCCGGGGCCTGCCGCAGAGACTTCCCCGGTTATGGGGTAAAGCAAGTGAGGAACAGGCAACAGACCCTCCAGGTGCTGCGTGCCGGGCCCGTATACCGGTCAGCCCTGGTCCCCCACCCCTCTTGAAGTCTCACGGGACAGAGAAGCGACCTGGAACACACCAAAACTAGACTCAGTGACTGCAGTGAGTCCAACCACCCCACCGGCAGATATTCACCCAGATACTTCCCCCATTGAGATACAGGTGTCGCAGGTCAGCCCGTTTGCTCTCCCCACACCTGAACGCACATCTACCCCCATGGCAGACAACCCCGCAGAAGTGGAAGGAAACATTCACAAAGAAACACTCTCATTCCTGCGAGCCATTCCGTCCCGAGCGGACTTTGAGGCACTCATAGCACGCTATGAATCGGCATACAAGCAAGACCTGGCGGAAGTCAGGACCCAAATTCAGACGATCGAATCCAGAGTCTCAGCTAATCAGGAGTCAAGTGAAGCCACAATAGCAGCCCTTTCGGCGCGTATAGATGCACAAAATGCACAGATCCAGCTTCTCCAACTTCAGCATGATGACCTGGAGAACAGACATCGGCGGAGCAATCTCCGCTTGAGAGGCATCCCGGAAGCGTCCACTGGAGAGGACGTGAAGCAGGTTATAACGACCATCTTCAACACAGTACTCGGCAGAAGCTTTGACACCCCAATAGAGATAGACAGGGCACATAGGGCTCTCGGCCCCCGCAACCCAGATCCGGCATACCCAAGAGATGTGGTCTGCAGAATACATCTCTACCGTGTCAAATAGCCCGCAGCGCTTGGAGGCATGGCCCAGTGGACTTTGATGGGGCCAGGGTCACTATTCTCCCGGATCTCTCAAGGCGCACGCTGGTCATGAGGAAGCTGCTTAAACCGGTTCTGGACTTGGTCAGGAACTCGGGGGCCTCGTACCGCTGGGGATACCCATTTCATTTGATTGTGTCCAAAGAAAGAAACACCTACTTCCTCAAGACGTATCGGTACTTGGAGGGCCTCTTTGGTTTCCTGGGATGCGAACCGGTCCCAGTGCCGAACTGGCTTGCCCCACCGATGGAACTTCCTCCACGGAGGCAATATGGAACACCAACTAGACGAGCCAGATCCGAGAGGCCTAGAGGAAGAAGCGACAGAAGACCTAGACCACTCGACCATGAACAATGATGCGGAGGGCTGTGAACCCTCGGTCGAGGTTTTCCTGTTCTCTTTGTTTGCCTCTTTCCCGGCTTTTTCTCCTTCCCATGTTTACCAGTGTTGTTAGTAATACTTAGATGAGGATCAATGATGGGTGGCCCGGGCTGGCGCGCGCGGGGCCCTCGGCGGGGGGCGCCTGGATCTGGCCGATTTTGGCCGGGCCCGGGTGCCGCCTGGGCGGGGGCCGGCGGGGGCCGGCCTGAGACACAATCTAGTAAGTTATAGCGATCCTCTACTAGATAAGTTGTGAAATGTTTTATGTTGCCGTTTAATTGCCTTGAAAGGGGAGCCATTTGGCAACCCCCATTAGTTACTACTCTCACGCCAGTTGTTCAACAAACTCTATACTGCCCTGTACGCCCCTGGAGCTACCCACCTTGAGTTTAGCGCCAGTCACTTTCCCCCAACTAGGCCTGTGTCGGCTTCCTTCTGATTAGAGGGGGCTTAGACTGAGTGCGGACGCACAATAGTTCCTGCGCGGAGCGGGGATCCCTGGTAGGCTTGGCTACTGGGCTGGGCCGCGAGGGGAGCCCGGGCTGGGCATAAAACAGGATCCACCGGATCCGCTTTCTTTCTTTGTGTCTGTTCCCTAACTCCCTCTTTCCCTGATGGGACCCACTCTTAGGCCCATCTATACGCCGTCCCTCTACTCCTTGGCCCCCACCCCTCCTCTTCCATCTCCGGGACCCCGCCACGACGGGGCGGGTATTACTATCTACTGCTGTCTGCTGGTCACTGGACCCGGCTTGACTCCCTAAGGGTGCACAGGGCCCCCCCCCCCTCTTTTTAACTAACTGGTTCTTGTGTAGCCCTCGTTGATTTGACAAATATGGCTGATATTAACTTTATATCTTTCAATGTAAAAGGGCTGAACACCCCGGAGAAGAGATCCATGATCTTGAACAACCTCAGAGCACAGGGGGCGCAGGTGGCACAGGAAACCCACTTCAAAGCATCTAATCCTCCGGTCCTCAGGAACAAGGTATTCCCGGTTTCCTACCACAGCTTCTCGCCGGACTCGCGGTCTAGGGGAGTGAGCATACTCGTCTCCAGATCCGTGGCCTGGGAGGAGGTGGGCTCTCTGAGTGGTGGAGAAGGTCGCTGGCTCTTTGTCAAGGGAAAGATCCGGTCCGAGCTTTTTACCTTAGCTAACCTGTATCTTCCTAATGTGGGGCAGATCTCCTTCTTAGAAGAGGCTCTGGAAAACTTGGCAAACTTCTCTGAGGGAAAAGTGATCATAGGAGGGGACTTCAATTTCTCCCTGGAGCCCCTGGTAGACACCTCAAAGGGACACTCCTACATGTCTTACGCAAAACTTAGAAGGGTCAGGAAGCTATTACATACACATCAGTTTGTGGACCTGTGGCGGATCTTAAACCCCAACGGGCGGGACAACACATTTTATTCCCCTCCCCACAATATGTACTCCAGGATAGATATGTTCCTGATTCAGCACCACTCCCTTCCTAGGATTCTGTCGGCCTCCATAGGCAACATCACGATCTCAGATCACGCCCGGTGAGCATCCAGCTAGCAGCCAGTGACCACGTGCCACGCCCTTGGTCGTGGACTTTAAACAAGTCTCTGATTCAGGATCCGACGATCCGAGAGGAGATGAAACGGGTCTTACGAGACTATTTCCAGGAAAATACCTCGCCAGGGGTTAGTGCGCCAGTGGTTTGGGAGGCTCACAAGTGTGTAATCCGGGGGGCACTAATTCAGAGAGGAGCGAGGGTGAAAAAGGAGAGGGTTAAGCAAATAAGCGACCTGTTGGACGAAATTAAACAACTGGAAGGGGCCCATAAACAGTCGCTTGCAAAGACACACTTGGTTTCCCTGACTGCTCTCAGAGAACGACTCCGGAAGCTTTACAGTGATAGAATTAAAGTTCAGCTCATAAAGAGCCGGAGGGTATTTTACGAATCGGGAGATAAATGTGGGAGACTCCTGGCCTCGGCTCTGAGAGGGGAAAGGGCTAGAACCTATATCCCCAAAATTCTAAATCAACGGGGGAAGGCTGTCCACACAGATAGGGAGATTGCGGAAGTTTTTAGGAACTATTATGAATCACTTTATAATATTCCTTCCCAGTCCCAAGGGGACAAGGTAAAGATGATTAGTGATTACATAGCGCAATCGGGACTCCCTAAACTCCCACCAGAATTTGTAGGGCAACTGGAAGACCCCATCACGGCAGATGAGCTGGGAAGACACCGGGCCCAGATGGATTGCCATTGTTGTACTACAAAGTCTTCTCTGAGGTCCTACTACCGCGGCTCCAGGTGGTCCTTAACTCCCTAGCATCAGGTTCCCCCCTCCCTAAGGATAGTCTCCGTGCTCAAATTTCGGTAATCCCGAAGGAGGGTAAAGACCCCACGCAAAGCTCAAGCTATAGACCGATCTCACTTCTCAACACAGACATAAAATTATTTGCCAAAATACTAGCTTCCCGCCTTGCCCCACACTTGCATCACGTCATCCATTTAGACCAGGTTGGGTTCATGCCACTCAGAGAGGCAAGGGATAACACGGTGAAGGTCCTAAACCTGCTAGACATAATACAGAACAGGAAACTCCCTGCGGTTCTCCTTGCCACCGATGCTGAGAAGGCTTTCGACAGGGTGCAGTGGGACTTCATGCTGGGAGTCCTGCGACATATGGGCCTAGGGTCCAATATGATAGCGTGGATCACTAGTCTCTATCATCACCCCTCGGCAGTAGTGAGAGTTAACGGCCTCTTGTCGGAACCTTTCAGCATCGGGAATGGGACAAGGCAGGGTTGCCCCCTTTCGCCACTCATCTTCATCATGACATTGGAACCATTCCTTTGTAGAGTGAGGGCAAATCCCAACATCCAGGGGGTTCCCCTCCTTTCTGGTCGCTATAAAGCGGCGGCATATGCGGATGACTTGATCTTTTTTGTGTCTTGTCCCGAGGTCACCCTTCCTAACCTGATGCAGGAGCTGGATGCCTACCGGGATGTGTCAAATTACAAAATTAATCTACAAAAATCTGAACCTTAATCTGGACAGAAACAGGGAGCTTAACCTCCAAAGCACCTTTTCTTTCAAATGGGCCGGTGAACATATTACCTACTTGGGTACTAAAATTGGTAAAACATTGGATTAAACATTCCCACTAAACTTCCCCCCACTTCTGCAAAGCTTTGTCAGAGACACAGAGGCTTGGGCTTTAAAGAAACTATCCTGGTTTGGGAGGTGTAATGCCCTGAAAATGAACCTGCTACCTCGCCTCTTGTACCTGATGCAGGCTCTTCCGTTGGATATCCCGAACTCATTTTTGCAGAAAGTGGGAGCCCTGTTCGCTAGGTTCATCTGGCTTGGACGGAGTCCCAGAGTCAGCAGAAAGGTCCTTAGGAGGACAAAAGAGAACGGGGGGATAGGGCTCCCAGACCCTAGCTTATACTACGCTGCCACACACCTTTGCAGGATAGTCGACTGGTACCGACACACAGCACAAACAATGGGTGCAGATTGAGCAGAGCAACACCCCTATCCCGCTGAGTTTCCAGCCATGGCTGACGAAACAACACGTGGGCGCACTGATGAAACACCCGACCATAGGATCTTCCATTAAGGTTTTTCAAAAATATCGGCCTCACAGTGACATCTCTCCTGACTTCTCTCCGCTTTACCTGATTCTGGGAAACCCAGCGTTCCCACCGGGACTGTCGGGGGGGGGGGGGGCGGCTGGGAGATGGATAGAGGGTGGACTGGGCAGGGTTAGGCGGTTCCGGCGTGGGGACACTGCTTGTTGACATGGCGGACGCCAGGGGTCTACCTAGATGGAACGCCTGGCAGGAACTACAGCTGAGACACTTCCTACTGTCTATCCAGAGACAGGCTCTAGGAACCAGGGAACTTACCTCATTTGAAAGGCTTTGTGACGAGGAGGGCCCGATCCAGCATGTCCTCTCTAAGACATACAAGATGCTGATAGACCCGGGGGAGTTGGAGGCACCACCCTTTATTCGAAGGTGGGAGAAAGCACTGGATACCTCTTTCACAACCAAGCAATGGACCAAGATGGCCGGCTTGGCACACGACTCTGCTAGATGCACTAGGTACAAGGAATGCAACTACAAGATACTCACGGGATGGTACCGGGTGCCCGCTACTTTACACAAATGGTTCCCAGAGGTGTCTCCTCTCTGCTGGCGATGTGGCCAAGAGAGGGGAGACCTCCTTCATATTTTCTGGTCCTGCCTGAGGATAACTAGCTTTTGGTCAACAGTTAAGTCGGTTGCAGAGCGCGTGCTGGGGGAGGCACTCCCGGAGGGCCCGGCCTTTTTCCTTCTCTACCACTCGTGCCCGCAAAGAGGTACCGGGGATCCATCCTGGGTCAGTTGGTTAATGCGGCGAGGGCGTGCATACCTATGCAATGGAAGGAGGTGGAGCCGTCTAGCGTAACTATGTGGCTCAACAGGGTCTCGGAGATGGAAAGGTATGAGGGCATAATTGCTGAGCGCAATGAGATGTCTGAGGCTCATAACCGCAGATGGGCTGGATGGGACTCATTTGTGTACTCCTTGAATATAAGGCTCTGGCCGGCGGTGTTCCGTGAATCTGTGGGGAGGGAGCTGTCCCCTCCTCGCACTCTCTGTTTACCTTCTAATGTCTTTTCTCTCTCCTCTTGTTCTCCTCTTTGGTCTGCTTTCCTGTTTACATACTTAAGACAGGATTAGGGACGCCGGACACTGTCGAGACTATGGGAGGGGCCTCCCTGGTTTGACCAGGCGAGGTGACAATATATTGGCGGCGTCTGTTATCAATAACAATAATAAGAATAACGATTACTCAGAGATGCTTGTTAGAGATTCCCTTTATTGTGTCTATTCCAGTACAGGTTTATTGACTCATTCCCCTCGATTCAAAGAGCAAAAGTTAAGTGATTTCGTATCGAGAATCGTAAGTTTGGGTGGGTGTTTGTCATTTTTTCTGGTTTTTTTGGCCATTTCGTATTTGCACGATCGTTCGCGCATAGACGTATATGAACATACGCATTTCGTACGAGAATCGTATAATTTGCGTTAGTTCGTGTGTTTTTCCCGTCCAAATCGTATTATTTGCGTCCGATCCTATTTTTTACGTCCTTCACATGGGCTTGCGCCCAATTCAGAGAGGTGATTGCTAATTGTTTTGAAGCCCATTAAAGAGCTGCTTTAAGAAATGTTTGCCGGCAGCTATTTGGCCTCGGGAGTAGGATGGAGCGGAGCGAGTTTGTGGCACATCAAGGGCTTATGCTTTTTGGCATTGAGTTGATCGAGATGTCTGAGAGCAGATTGCCCCTGCGTCGTCGCATGAACATCGATAGCATGAATGATGTTGAGCTGTTCGAGCTGACCAGGCTTAATCGCGCTTCCCTCCATAAATTATATAGTGAGCTGCGGCCATGGTTAGCCCGCACCACAAGGAAGGGGCATGCAATTTCAGGTATGACCAAGATGCTTGGCTGCCTGCAATTTTTGGCGAACGGCTCGTTCCAGAGGCTGGGTGCCCTCTCCGTGGGGATGTCACAGCCTACGCTGAGCCGCGCACTATCTAAATTTTTGGAAGGCATGGCTGCCATAACTCAAAAATATATTTATTTTCCTGATGATATGGCAGCCAGAAACGCCATTAAGCTTGGGTTTTATAATGTGGCCGACATGCCCAACGTTATTGGTGCAATTGACTGCACACATGTGGCACTCGTACCTAGGGCAGCCGACGAGTATATATATAGGTATTGAGATTGGTTATTATGTTGCCCAACGTGTCATGTAACCTGTTTTCCTTTGCGGCAGCATATTTGTTTATCCCTCATTTGTGTAGCTGCTTTATCTCGGCTTTTCATTAGTCTTTCCCAATAGAGTGCAGACATGTTTTGTGGTTAATTTATTAGTTTGGGTCAAATATCAATTACCCTTTTTGTATGTTTTTGCCTTAAGGAATCGTAAAATGGGACACTCACTTAATGTCCAGGCCGTGGTTGGTCCGGATATGCGGTTTATGAGTGTCCTTGCCGGCTACCCCGGATCGTCCCACGACTCCTATATCCTCCGGCGATCTGGGTTGTTTCGGAGATTTGAGGCAGGTGAATTTTCGGGGGCATGGCTGCTTGGTAAGTGTGTCCTATTTGTGTGTTATTAAATGTGGCATTAATCTTGTATTTGTTGATATGTTTTTTAAGGATAAATTTACAGAAGCGTACAACTGCATTTTTCTTGGCTCATATATTAGGAACTTACCCTAAAAATCCTTGTCTCGCTGTGGCCTTCAGAATGTTTTCCCTTTAGTTAGGATGTCTGTAAGTTCCTTGTGCCTAAATATATTGGTTTGGAGTTTATACCCAAGGATCTTTTGACCTTTGGCTCCTTTGGGACTATTGGTCTTTAAATGTCAAAGTGGACTTAAACTGCATACATTGTAGTTTCCAGAGAAATGTGGATAGGGATCTTTGACCTTTGGCTCCTTTGGGACTATTGGTCGTTAAATGTCAAAGTGGACTTAAACTGCATACATTGTAGTTTCCAGAGAAATGTGGATAGGCCCTCCGCAGCATCCTAATTGTAACATGTCTGAAAACTACAAATATATGTAAAATACAAATACCCTTGGCCGTGCAGATGTTTGTTAATTAATTGGTATATAGAAGTGCCATTTTTATTTAGGTGATACCTTAGTGCAATTTTTGTGGGCCCTAATGTGCCCTGTATTTTTTTGGGAACACTTTACCTTACATCATTATGATATCTGTGAAATTTTGGGTGTTGGTTGTGTTGCCTTTTTAATTTTGATTACATTTAATTCTCTGTTTAAGGTGATTCCGGGTACCCACTTCTACCCTGGCTCATGACGCCTGTGCTGCGGCCCCAGGATGCCTCTCAGGAAGCGTATAACCGTGCGCATCGCAAGACCCGGGCTGTTGTGGAGAGGGCCTTTGGTCTGCTGAAGACACGTTTTCGTTGCCTTGACCATACTGGGGGGGCCCTGCAATATGATCCCAAGAAAGTGATCGACATTATAATGGCATGTGCTGTTTTGCACAATTTTGCCATCATGGAACGTGTCCCACGTTATGTGGACAGCCTGCCCTCTTCAGCCGTCGAGGATGAAGCCGAGAATTTTGAGGGGCCCCCCAGTGAGTCTGGCCAATCTGTTCGAGCCAACCTGATCAGCCAGCATTTTAGTTAACTTTTTTCCCTGTCTCACCATTCTGTATGTCTGTGTTATCCTTTTGGAAACATATGTTGTTTTGCCCTAATGTGGCATTACCTCTAAGTAAAACATTTCGACCTTAATTGTTGCCTAATGTATTTCATGTAGTTTCCTTAGCTTTCGCTGTGCATTGTTACACCTCTTCCAACCAAAATTATCTGGTTTAGCCCAAGCTGTTAAAAAAGTCTTCCCACTAAAAACGCCACAAGTATTGGAAGTGAAATTTTTGTTTTACTTAGCAAATGAAAAATTATAGTGGTTAACAGAAATCAGTCCACATACATCTGTGGTAACAAATGGATAACATTAAAAAAAACATCGAGCACATCTACACCTGGAAGTTAGTGGCACAACCAAACAAGGACACCCAGTCCAAAGGCCAGCCTAGTCCAGTCATTAATATTGCCTGTGCCCAGGGATATTTGGGCATGGCCATAATGTCACACAAACATGTCTGCAAACAGGAGGAGCACCAACCAAATACATAGGTAAAGCCATAAGTGGCCAGATAAACTCCACATAGACCTATGGCATTGGCTAGTGGCCTTAAGCATTACTCTAAGGAGCTATATGGGAGCAAATACAAAACACAACCTGCCAGAGCAACACAAAATGGATTGTTTGAAACCTCAAAGGACAAGTAAATACAGTGGGGGTTAAGAGAAAAGATGTCCCACACACCCATGGCTTAATAGGGTGGCTGCCCATAATACCCAGGTGGAGGTCCAGGTGGAGGTCCATGGGAATGGGACCTAGCCTGGGCCATGGCAGCATTGTGAATTTGAAACTGCTCCACAATGTTTCTCTGCATATTGGTCATCTCAGCCATGGCTGACTGGATGCCATTACTTGCATTGGCCACGTTGCTGTTGAGGGTACGCAACTCCGCGAGGATGCCCTGTAGACTGGTATGGATGTTCACCATGTCGGCATGCCTTTGCTCACGCTCTGTAACGAGCTGGGCGTCATAAGAGTCCCTTTGTTGGGTCCATAATTGAAGCAGGGCACTCTGCCTCCCCTGGGAAATTGTGGGGCGGCGTAATGGCGTCCGCCGCACAATTACCCTGGCTCTTGGGCGTGCCCTGCCGCGTGGTGTCGTACCCTCAACAGCAACCGGCCTGCTTTGCAAATCCTCAGCAGCAGAGTGAACACTGGGGACTGTAGTGTCAGTCTCCCCATGTGCAAGCACAATGGATGGAGATTCACTCTGCTGCTGAGGATTGGCCAGAGAAACATTATCGAGCAGTTCCAAATTGGGACCCAGGGGGAGTTCATCCGACGTGCCCTGTACGGAGACATCATCATCTTCCTCCATGTCCTGGATCTCTTCCATGAGTGTGCGGGTCTGTAGGGACATATCAAAAAAAAAAAGGCTAAGTTTGCGTCCCAATTTAGGATTTCAACAGTTTAACACATTCTTAAGCACTTGTTAGTATTTATGCTACTAAATTAACTTACCGAAAATCTCTGATCTGGGCTCCGATGCTGTACGGACCTGGTAGGCATAACCAAACTGGGGGGTGAGTTTACCCTTGCTGAGGGATCATGCTGGGCTGAAGAAGAGAAAAAAATACCACGTAAACACACACACATAACCTTTTTTTTGATAGGTAATCAAATATAGCTCTATTTGTAATATTATTCAACTCTAGAGCAATGGTGACCTTTGTTCAAACCCACGCAAGTTTACATAGGTGCAATGGCTCGGACAAACTGCTAAGTGACCTCAGTTCTAAGTCATGAAGTGTACCCAGTCAGCATCCAACTTTCAAGGCACATTTTTGGATTTAGCCTACCATTCGCTAGGTCCGGGGTACTCAAACAATTGTTTGAAACGCCCATTTAAAGGTATGTGGTGAGAGGTGAATGTCTGGCCATGGTGCTGACGCAGGGGGTGTCTAGTTAAAAATAAAGACACTGGTGGAGGGGCTGGAGATTTCTAAGTGCCAACTAATAAAGGCTGCTTGCCCTTGCTGGGCTGGATGGGCCAGAGCTGAGGGGACAGGGATTGGATGTCTAAAGGGGGGAGTTAACGTATTGATGGTGATGGGATGGATGGAGCCAATCTGTTACAAATGTATGGGGCTTATGTGGGGGGGGGGCATGGGGGGACTGTGGCACATGGGCCAGAGCAGGGGCAGCGGGACACGATTGTGGCCAGTGAAAATTTAAATAAGTTACTGTGTACCTTGCAATGCCACTTCCTGGGCAGTACTTCATATTGCAATGCTATGTTTCACGGAGCCATGACATTGGGCAGGAGACCAACCACTACATGGCCGATCAAGGGGGCAGCTCTGAGCACGTCAACACAGAAGTAACTGAGTGCAGGGCTGTCTGGGCAGGGGTCCTTGAATGTGGTGGCAAGGTCCGCATTGGGACCCCGGGCCGCCATTTGAGTCTCGCTGCTCTTGGTCACATATGTTTGTGGGTGGCTAATTAAATTGTTAACTCAAACACAACTCACACAAGCAAAAGGCAACCCATACATAATGATGTGTGTTTTGTGATTGATTCAAAATTTCTCACTTATCTTGCGAAACTTCATGACTTTAACAATACAATTGGACATTTGAACTTTGCCATAATGGCTGTGGGCCTAAATGTGTGATTCCCAGGGCCAAAAAGAGGACACAAACAGCCACAGTAGTGCGAGGCCAAGCAAGGCAAACCATAGGGGCATCCCGTTAGCTTGTTACTAGTGAACTGTAGATTATTTAGCAAACAGGCAAACATGCAGATGTAAGAGTACTCACCGTGGGTACGGGTCGGTGAGTCTGTGTCCCTTAGACCAGCATGTCCACCGACCGCGACCGGATGGAGAAGTCCAAGCACAATCTCCTCAGCAGGGGTAAACTCCAATTTAGATGGAAAGCCACCGCCAGTTTTCATGCTGAAAAGAGAAAAGCGTTTGGTCGTCAGAAAAGGTGCATACAGTACATCCAAAACATTAGATTTAGCGTAAACATTTAGTTACCTGTAATTATGCCTTTTAATTTCTTTTTGCCGTACAGCATACTTCAGATCAGAGATTTTCTTCTGAATTTGGGACACATCTTTCCTCTCTTCCCCCGCTGCATTTACTTGTCGGAGGATGGTTTCAAACAATTCCATCTTGCGCTGCTTGGTGGTGTGTTTGGATTTGCTCCCATATAGCTCGTCATAGTATAATGTAAGGCCACTAGCCAATGCCATATTTTGGTCATGGGAGAATCTCCCACTCAACTGGCCGCGGCGCAATGTGCGGCCAGATGGTTGGCTTGGCTGCTCCTCCATGTGTGCAGACACATGTGGTGACATTATGGCCTGGGGCTGGGTAGGGGAATGGCCGGATTGGTGGCTTCCCAATGACTGGACTGGACTGGCCAAGGGACTGGGTGTTCTTGCGTGGCTGGCCACCGAACTTCCAGGTGTAGATGTGGTCATGGGGGCAATTCGGGGCCCTCTTGGGGGGCTAGGTTCCCGGCTGGTGCCAGGTCGGGGGCTTCTGGCCCTGGATTGGGTTCGTCTGGGCCTGTAGGGGCTTCTGGCCCTGGATGGGGTTCTTCTGGGCCTGTCGGGGCTTCTGGCCCTGGATGGGGTTCTTCTGGGCCTGTCGGGGCTTCTGGCCCTGGATGGGGTTCGTCTGGGCCTGTAGGGGCTTCTGGCCCTGGATGGGGTTCGTCTGGGCCTGTAGGGGCTTCTGGCCCTGGATGGGGTTCGTCTGGGCCTGTAGGGGCTTCTGGCCCTGGATGGGGTTCTTCTGGGCCTGTCGGGGCTTCTGGCCCTGGATGGGGTTCTTCTGGGCCTGTAGGGGCTTCTGGCCCTGGATGGGGTTCGTCTGGGCCTGTAGGGGCTTCTGGCCCTGGATGGGGTTCGTCTGGGCCTGTCGGGGCTTCTGGCCCTGGTTTGTGATCTGCGGGCCCTGTAGGGGCTTCTGGCCCTGGATGGGGTTCGTCTGGGCCTGTCGGGGCTTCTGGCCCTGGATGGGGTTCTTCTGGGCCTGTCGGGGCTTCTGGCCCTGGTTTGTGATCTGCGGGCCCTGTAGGGGCTTCTGGCCCTGGATTGGGTTCGTCTGGGCCTGTAGGGGCTTCTGGCCCTGGTTTGTGATCTGCGGCCTCTGGATGGGCTTCGGGGCCTGGATGGGGTTCGGGCCCTGGATGGGGTTCGGGCCCTGTCTGGGCTTCGTGCCCTGGATTGTGTTCTTCGCCCTCTGGCTGTACTTCGGGCCCTGGATGGGGTTCGGGCCCTGCTGCGGGGCATGGGTTTCCGAACTGCCCTACTTGAAGGCATGGCCGGTGTGGGCTCACTGGTGCTGCCTGTTCTGGGGGCAGAGGTGGTGGCTGCTGCAGTTGCAAGCTTTTTGGCTGCAGGAGGGGCACGAGGCTTGGGGCCCCTTTTTTGGGTACCTGAGGGTCCAGGGTCCCTTGGTGGGGCCGAGGTGGGAGTCTTGGATCTCAGTTTTCGGCCAGCTTGCTGGGACCTTGTGGTGGGGCCCTCCGCGGTCTTGCTTGCCTGTGGTCGTTTGCTGATCGCCTTTTTTGGTGCCATCGTACAGAAATGCTCAAAGAGAATGAGCTTGGGGGGAAGGGACCTTTAAATAATGAGCCCAGCGTGTGACGCCTATGCGCACGACTACGCGCTCGTACGAACGTACGTTCGAGCGGAACCAGGAAACCGCTGGGGTTTCACTTATCTGCTGCCTGGAAGAAGACTAAAGATGGCGCCCACTATCTTCACCCGTCAACAGGAAGAGATCCTCATGCTGGTAAGTGGCTGCCTGTGCATTTTAATAGAATAGTCAATGATGGCCTAAATGTAAATGATGCGTTGGGAACTAGTTTGGGGTCTCTTAATGTTTAATCACTGGCTCCTCACACTTCATCCTCAAGGGCCGAGCCTGGCCACGTTTTCACCTGTCTATGCTGATGTCCTAATTCGCCCAATTGCTCCGGCTTAGCAACAGTTAATTAACCTGTGGAGTAGCGGGGCGAGCTGTCAAACCTGGCCTGACTCGGACCTTGATGCGGATGTTTGCGGAACACTGTTGTCCTAAGCCATAAAAACACAACGGGAAGCCACACACGTGGTCCAAAAGCCTAAGCATTAGGCTACATCTTGGATGTTTAAACCATCCTAACATGCCATAGATGCAGGTGGCCTGATTCTTGATGTTGGCTATTATCTGTATGTACATGGTGTGTGATACATATAACATAAGACCAGACTGACAATCACAGTCAACGTCCTCTTTAAGGCACTCCCCAAAAATGGCGGCCATTCGAAATGTGTGTGTTAATGACATTAAATACTCAACTTGTGATGCAACACATATGGGTCTGTGTGTAAAAGTAAAAGCTCTGTGTCCATTATGTTTTTCAGATCATGCTTCAGCGCCGGTATGACTTCGCGCCCAATGTGTGCGAGAAAAGGGACATCGCCCGGGAGATCATCGCCGAGATCCACCGTGTGACCAGCACCACCTTCACTCACACCCAGATAATGCAGCATTGGTCGGACCTGAAGCGTCTGCACATGCCCCGGGTGCGGAGGTTTTTTGGGATCCATTTCCCAAGTAAGTACAAAGCAATTGCATGGTATATGTTCCAAATGTCTAAGTTATGCCTTTATTTATAAGGACTTTTCTTTGGTAGTGTTGGAAATGGATTTCAGAATTCGCCGCACCCGGAGACGTACAGGCCGACCAGTGCTGCATGACTCTGCATCTGTGAGTGAAGGTGGTGGATCTCCCGGGCGACGGACCTACCCCTCCTCTGTGGCCTCCTCAGACCAGCCCCTGGACCTTACCACAGAGGAGGGGCCAAGGCGCGTGGGCGTGGAGTCATACCTGGCCACGCATGGGGAAGGCTCTGGTATGTCACTCTTCATGTATAGGCACAAAGATATACATGGCAGGCCAAAAACTAAGTTATCCTTTATTATGTATTTGTAGAAGCTTCTGGAGCGGGTGAGATAGTGGAGGAGGAGGCAGCAGAGATGCTGGAAGGAGATCCTGGCGAAGGTGAGTGATGTCAGCCAGACTGGGAGCCAGATATGTTGGGGATAGTGACTCTCTACAAATACTAACCAAATGTCACATGTTTCTCCAGGGACTTCTTCACAGCAGAGCCAGGACCAAGGGCAGCCTGTTGGCCCCAACCAGCCATCTGTCGGCCACCAACTCCGTAAGTCTCCATGCCATTATTCATATTAAGGTTTGGTTAGCTAATAACACACACATAACTAAAGGCGTAGCCAATGTGTAGTTCACACTTTCATGTGGGCACTTCGTTAGCTTAAAGAGGACCCAAACTAGTATTAAGAACCAAAGACTTAGCCATCACACTGTACCTACAGATTAGAAACATGGAAAAACACCCTTCACCCATCTAATGCATGTTATTAGACAGAAAAAAACCAATATTGGGGAATATGGAATGCACAATATTTACAGGCAGCATGGGATACAGATTGAAAAAAGGAAGGTGCTGCCATGCATTGTGTGAGTGATGACCTTTCCCTCAACCCAGCTATGCTCTGGATTCCCAACGCACCACTGTAACCTACTCCCCTGTACTTTATCCAACTCTCCACTCCTCATTAAGTGTTATGCTTCAGAGTCCAGATGGCGGCGCTGTAATCCCCAAAAAACCCTAACTAACTTTGAGGTGGTGCAGAATCATTTGTGAATAGTTTTTGGTTTTCATTAAATAATGTTGAAGGTCCGGTTTAAGGAGTTTAAACACTTACCTGTGGGAAATGCATTAACTGTATCCCTTTGAAGAACGACATATGTCATGCATTTACATGTATTTGATTAACCCTAAATCTATTTCCAGCATACAAACCGGTCTGGGACTCCTATTTATGTTTATTTCTCTATTGGTTACAGGGATGATCCCCCAAACCTTGGCGGGAAAAAAAAAAAGAATTAAGGAGTTGGTGGCCGAGCTGCTGGCCATACAGGCGACGTTGGGGCCAACAGATGAAGAAGACGAGGAGGATTAGTGCCCTTGGTCCTGGCTCCTTTCTTCCAGTTGTTTGGAAATGTTTACAAATTTTATAAATTTTTTAATTGGTTTGGTGAAAAACCAAAAAAGTTGTTTTAAAAAAACAAAAAAAAAAAAACCAAAAAAAAAAAAAAGCTTTCCAGTTAAAAAAAAAAAAACCATTTTAGGTGTTTTTACTTGGGCAAAACCCAAAAAATTTTTACAATTATTCCTCAAAAAAATAAGAAAAAATTTTAAATAAATTATATTTTAAGCCTTCCAAAATGTGTCTTTTCTAAGATGCACACACCCAAAAAATTACACAAACCAGAAACAACACACTTCGAAACATATAGACATATGTAAATTATGTGATATTCTTACGTTTTAGGGACCGAGAAATGAAGTGGGATGCAGCCGCTAAGGGGTTTAGGTAAGTTTGAGGGACCGAGAAATGAAGTTGGATGCAGCCGCTAAGGGGTTTAGGTAAGTTTGAGGGACCGAGAAATGAAGTGGGATGCAGCCACTAAGGGGTTTAGGTAAGTTTGAGGGACCGAGAAATGAAGTGGGATGCAGACACTAAGGGGTTTAGGTAAGTTTGAGGGACCGAGAAATGAAGTTGGATGCAAGCGCTAAGGGGTTTAGGTAAGTTTGAGGGACCGAGAAATGAAGTTGGATGCAAGCGCTAAGGGGTTTAGGTAAGTTTGAGGGACCGAGAAATGAAGTTGGATGCAGCCGCTAAGGGGTTTAGGTAAGTTTGAGGGACCGAGAAATGAAGTGGGATGCAGCCACTAAGGGGTTTAGGTAAGTTTGAGGGACCGAGAAATGAAGTGGGATGCAGACACTAAGGGGTTTAGGTAAGTTTGAGGGACCGAGAAATGAAGTTGGATGCAAGCGCTAAGGGGTTTAGGTAAGTTTGAGGGACCGAGAAATGAAGTTGGATGCAAGCGCTAAGGGGTTTAGGTAAGTTTGAGGGACCGAGAAATGAAGTTGGATGCAGCCGCTAAGGGGTTTAGGTAAGTTTGAGGGACCGAGAAATGAAGTTGGATGCAAGCGCTAAGGGGTTTAGGTAAGTTTGAGGGACCGAGAAATGAAGTTGGATGCAGCCGCTAAGGGGTTTAGGTAAGTTTGAGGGACCGAGAAATGAAGTGGGATGCAGCCACTAAGGGGTTTAGGTAAGTTTGAGGGACCGAGAAATGAAGTGGGATGCAGACACTAAGGGGTTTAGGTAAGTTTGAGGGACCGAGAAATGAAGTTGGATGCAAGCGCTAAGGGGTTTAGGTAAGTTTGAGGGACCGAGAAATGAAGTTGGATGCAAGCGCTAAGGGGTTTAGGTAAGTTTGAGGGACCGAGAAATGAAGTGGGATGCAGCCACTAAGGGGTTTAGGTAAGTTTGAGGGACCGAGAAATGAAGTTGGATGCAGCCACTAAGGGGTTTAGGTAAGTTTGAGGGACCGAGAAATGAAGTGGGATGCAGACACTAAGGGGTTTAGGTAAGTTTGAGGGACCGAGAAATGAAGTTGGATGCAAGCGCTAAGGGGTTTAGGTAAGTTTGAGGGACCGAGAAATGAAGTGGGATGCAGCCACTAAGGGGTTTAGGTAAGTTTGAGGGACCGAGAAATGAAGTTGGATGCAAGCGCTAAAGGGTTTAGGTAAGTTTGAGGGACCGAGAAATGAAGTTGGATGCAGCCGCTACGGGGTTTATGTAAGTTTCTGGTTGAGGGTGCGCATGCGCAAGATCTTATAAACATACGAACGCACGAATCTAAGAGGCCAAAAACCAATGAAAACCAGAGGCAAACGCAAGTAATTGGAAGAGCTGGACGATGGAAGCAGCCGAAAAAACAGGCTGCCGCCGCAACAGGTGAGCACATGAACGTGATTTTTACGATTGACAACTGACTGAGGCAAGTTCGGGAGATATCATACGAACGGACGTATATTTTAGGATAGAAACGTATTTGCTTATTGAATCACTCGCAAGTTCATACGAACGCACGAGCGGACGTAAAAAATAGGATGATCGTGAGCCAAATCCAAGCTGTTACATGTTTCTTTGAATCAACCCAATTGTGTTTGTAATGTCTGAATATCCTGTACCTTTCTTTTGTATTGATTTATGCTAAATAAAGAATATATAAAAAAAAAAAGAATGTGTGGTAGGACTTCTGCCCTGTTGGTGGCTATACACCGCTCTGTCTGGCTACGTCAGTGGGTGGCTGATAATGCTGCTAAGAAGGCTCTCACTGGTTTCCCTTTCAAGGGCCTGCGCCTCTTTGGTGAACGCTTGGATTTGTTTGCCAGGGGTGGTAGGTTATCTCAAAGTAGGAGGCCGTCCCGGTCCTTTCGGGGGATGGATGCCTTTCTCCCATCCTTACGTGGTTCCAGAACTGGCCGAGGAGTCTCCTTTACTGGGGCCCGCGGAGATCATTGGGGAAGGGGCAGAGGACGTGGCCGTCCTGGCCTCTCCTGGGGTTCCAAGCCAAAATCCTCACCCAAGCCCCCTCAGGCATGAAGGGGCGCCCTCACCCATCCGGGTGGGGGGACGGCTTCGGCTCTTTGCTCACGTCTGGAGGCTTCACGTCTCAGACCAGTGGATTCAGGAGGTAGTGTCCTCTGGTTACAAGATAGAGTTTGCAGCCTGGCCACCCCCAAGATTCATCAAATCCCGGATGGCTCAAAACACCCTGTCAGCTCAGGGTCTGTGCCTTGCTGTCCAAAACCTTCTGGAGTTGGGGGTCATCTGCCAGGTGCTTTTGAGGGAAAGGGGCAGAGGCTACTATTCCAATCTTTTCACTGTTCCCAAAAAAGACGGTCCATCAGACCCATCCTGGATTTAAAGCGCCTCAACAAGTTTGTCAGATTCAAACATTTTCGCATGGAGACTCTGCGCTCAGCTGTCAATTCACTATGCCTGGGCGACTTCATGACCTCTGTAGACATCAAGGATGCTTACCTTCATGTACCAATCTTTCCAGGTCATCAGAGATTCCTCAGGTTCGCTCTGGAGGATCAGCACTACCAATTTGTGGCCTTGCCTTTCGGTATCACCTCGGCTCCCAGGGTATTAACCAAGGTGCTGGCGGGCGTAATGGCTCTCCTGAGATCTCAGGGCATTCGCATCCTTTCTCATTTGGATGACATTCTCATCACATCTCAGTCCTTCCAGCAGGCCGAGCTGGATACCCAGCTGGTGGTGTCCACACTGGAGTCCTTCAGATGGGTGATCAACCACCCCAAGTCTTCCCTGTCACCGTCAATGGTGAGGTCCTTTCTGGGCATGACTCTGGATACATCTCGGGTCAAGATTTTTCTCCCTTAGCAGAAGATGGAGAGTCTTCAAGCTCAAGCCAGGCTTCTTCTGTCTTGCCCTCATCCCTCCATCCGGCAGGGGATGCAGCTGGTGTGCCTGATGGTGTCTTGCTTCGAGGTGGTTCCATACGCTCAGTTTCACATGAGACCTCTTCAACTTCACCTCTTGTCAGTATGGGATCGGGACCCTGTGTCCCTGGATCAGGTGTTTGTTCTGTCCCCTCTGGCCAGGCGGTCTCTTTCGTGGTGGCTGGACTCAAAGAACCTGTTGATGGGCAGATCCACAGTATAATCATTTCTCAAGGCTCGCAGCCTTGAGAAAGAGGCCGGGCGGCCTCGAAACGTGGGCTCTGTTAGTGATCACGGTGCACCTGCTATTGGTATACCTGTTCCTATATCTTATATTGCCTGTTTACTGTTATGATGCGCGTCATGATTATATTGTGTATTATGTTTAACTCTGTTACAATGCACTATCTGACCAGAGTGGGGTCAGATTACCATATTGCCTGTTGTTCCATTGTGCTTCCTTAACGGATTATAACAGATCATATAACAGCCATTTACACTCTTCAGGACCGTTTGAATAACCCCTCAACTATTAGTCTGGTAATTGCCATTTTTCTGTATATAGTCTGTATATGTATGGTTACAGTTTAAGGTTACTATTCTTTTTTTGCTGTATGATGAACCTTGTAACGTTTATTATTTCTCTAAATACATTTTAATTGCATACAAAATTGGTGTGGTGTGCATTAGTCCTAATCCATTATACTCAAGGGGAAGAAGCCTCCCTTCTGCCTTACTGCTCATTCTACTCGTGCTATTGGTGCCTCTTGGGCTTTTCAGCACCAAGCTTCTGTTGAATAAGTTTGCAAGGCCGCTACTTGGTCTTCTGTTCATACTTTTTCTAAGTTTTACAAGGTTGATGTTAGGGCCTCAGCTGATGCTGCTTTTGGTCGCAGTTTGGTTAGTTCTGCAGGCGGCAGTGGTTTAAACTGCCCGCTGTTACTTTTTGGGGATCCCACCCTACCTTACGGACACTGCTATTGGATGTCCCAGGAGTAAGGAATATTCTGGAACAGGACGTGCTGTATACTGTATAGAATAATACAATTCTGTGATTACTCACCTGTAGAATTGGCATTATATGTATACAGCACGTCCTGTTCTATCCCACCCTTGTTATCATTATTCTTAGTTACCTCTGTATGGTGATTGTTCATATGTTCATTTTTGAATTCTTGTTATTATTGTTCTCCCAGCTTCTTGTTAACTGCTTGTCAATACTGGGGAATTTGTGGAAGGTCCCTGACTTATATAGGGCCGGGAGGAGCCACAAGCTGTCTTCTGCAGTCCAGCGCCATCTTGTGGATGTATTACCCAGGAGTAAGAAATATTCTGGAACAGGACGTGCTGTATACGTATAATACCAATTCTACAAGTGAGTAATGACAGCTGATTAGATGCTTTTTT
Source organism: Gastrophryne carolinensis (assembly GCA_027917425.1). Lineage (NCBI taxonomy): Eukaryota > Metazoa > Chordata > Amphibia > Anura > Microhylidae > Gastrophryne > Gastrophryne carolinensis. Next base: position 116,784,580 of record CM051243.1, read on the forward strand.
AGCAGAAAGTAACATTAACAGTTACTATTAGCTATTATCAGTAACAGACATACAGACATTCAGTTATTACTGCATAATGGGAAACATGCCTGTTATACCCATGCATTGCCCATTAATTGTTGCTCCTTAATTGTTCCCCCAGATTGTCCTACTGTTACACCTAAGAATTGGACTTGATTCTGCCCTAATTGGATCTTTCTGGGTTTTGACTTTTAACTTTAAGTGCCAAGTACATACATTTCTTGTCGTTGCCTGTCCAACCCTTAAGTGCCAGCCACGTAAAATCCATGGGCCTGGCATTTACCCCTGCTAGTGGCCAAAAAACAAGAAAACACTCACCTAACCCCTCGATCGATACGACTGGGTGTTCTCCTCACCTGGGGGGCATCTGATCCCCCCTCTGAGCTCCTCCAGCTTCAGCAGAGGGCCCAAAAGAGCTCCCCCTGCTGCTGACAGCTGTAAATATATATATATATTTTACTCGCTGCCGTGATCCCCCCATCGTGTCTTCTCCTTCCCTGGGCTCTTTTGCAGTGAGCAGAGGGGCCCTCTCGCCCGCTTACACTGATGTGCCACTAGCCCTACCTTTAGTGGACAGGGCGGATGATGTCATCCTGCACCCGCCTGAGGATCCTCAGTGGTGTAGGGGTGCTCATTCTACAAGTCCACATAGCTGGTCCTTGGGCTAGTTATGCTGGGTAGGGGGAACCGCACACCATAAGGGTTTTTAACCCTTAAAATTCCAAAAAATAATGGGGTGGGGGACCTTGTCATTAACCCCCTTTGTCCTGTCGTCCAGCAAAGGGCTTTCAGTGGAAGCCAGAGCGAATGACGCAGGATTTGGCATGGCACACAGTGCTGGGGGGGGGAGGAGAGGTAAGTATTAAAAAAAAAATAGAATATAAATTTTTTTTTGTGTGTTTTGTGGCCCCTCCGAAGAAGGGGACCCCACACCAATTTTATATTTAATAAAATACCGATACATATGTGGTACCATTGTAATCAGGAGAAAAAAAAATGGTTTTCTTTTAATAAATTATATTTTAAAAAACTGTGTGGGGGGGGCATGGTTTGCCATGGCCGTGTGAAGTCGTGAGGAAAGGAGCTCTGCGCCCAAAGTGCCTAAAAAAAATCTTTAGCCTCCACAGGTGCCTGGTTTCCCCATGTCGAAGCGTAGGAAGAGCCGGGCATCAGCGGGGAGTGCCCAGAGTGCCAAGATCCGCCACTATTTCCCCCCTGAGGGAACTTATGGCAGTGAAGGGAGAAGCCGCAATATGGCCGGGGAGACAGAAGCCGTCGACACGTGCGGCTGTAGGAGCCGGTAAAGAAGAGAGGCGGAGAGAAGCCGAGCTGCCGAGAAGTTACCTTGCGCGGAAGGAGGCGAGCGGTAGAGAGATGGCCCCTGCTCCGGTAGGCCATGTGACAGCTTGTCGGAGGGCGGAGGGGCGGGAGCCCTAAGTAACGCCGTGGCTGGCGGGAGCAGCGGAGGAGCGATGCTACTCTGCAGGTATTCCGGCGATGACAGCTGATTATGCGGCGGGGCAGGAGTGAGAGGAGAGGCGCCCTGATAGCGAGCGATCCACCGCGGAGTACACGCGTGCACTTGAGGCGGGAGGCAGCAACAGAGGCTCCGGGTAGGCTGATAAGCATCTGATCGAAAAGGAGAGTGAAGGTACGGAAGTGCCCATACCCCCCTCACTGGCCCCAGAATGTGTCCCACCGCCCGCCTTGGAAATGCCAACCTGCCATGCCTTCTCTGGGAGATGTGCCAGAGGGTCAACCGTAAGACCCGCAGTGTGGTCTCACCCTGGCTCTCCGCACTCTCCACACCTAAATTCTCCCTCCCGGCCAGGAGCAGAAAGTTTGGACGAGTCCCCAGATTGCTGCATGTCATTCTCACCCAGGCCGTCTAGGGATCAGGAATGGGAGAAGGAGCCCAGATTGCCTGTTAAGGAGCCACACTGGTTGGTCGGGTCCACAGCAGGACACTCCATGATACCTCAGCCCGACGGGAGATGCCATCCCTCACAGCAGACCCTGTCAGTGCCCCGTGAATGCGGGAAACCCAGCAGAGCCACTGCCCCAGTATCCGGGAGCAGGCATGGATAACACCCAGGACCCAACTGCTATGGATTCTCTATCACAGCATATGGGGGGGTGCCACTCACTCGCTTTACCACCTAGGCGCCTCACCAAGGGCACCAACGCAGAAGCCCATGAACCGTCTATGTCCTGGAGAAGCTGGTCACCGAGCGCTGGCTTAAGATCTCAGCCGGGGGTGTCGCCCACCAGATGGCGGGGGTCGCCGCTGCCGCCTTCACCTACCTGCCCAGCTGTTGATCAGATTCCAATGGCGCAATACAATTTAAAGTTCCTCCTGAAATTTCTCCCTCCGAGGAAGGACTTTGAGAATTGCACCAATAGAATGGAGACCTTAGGGTCGATTCTAAATGCAAAAGTTAATTGATTTTGGATCGGGAATCGGAAGTTTGGGTGGGTGTTAGTCATTTTTTCCTTTTTTTTTTGGCCATTTCCGACTCGCGCGAACGTTCGAACGAATTCGTATATGCTCTTACGATCATCGGAAGTTTTACTAACAAAATCGGAAGTTTTACAACCAAATCGGAAATGTTCCCAACCAAATTGTAATTTTTCCGTTCGTTCCTAAAACTTCCGTTAATTGGATGTGTTTCCATGTGATTCAGAGAGCTGATTCCCACCCTAAAAATCAGTTTAATTGAAAATCCACTTCCGACACCTTTGAGGACTCGGATTTCCTATTGTACAATATGTTTTGTGGCTATGTGGAGGAGTCTGCGCGCCTTCAGCTCCAATGAACTGCATGTATCAGCATGGCCGAGGCCATAAATTGTATAGCAATGCATACCTGAATCAATACATTTCATGTATGCCTTATAAAAGCATTTTAATGTGGACCTTAATTAGTCCTTTGCATGTAAACCTTTATTTTGCCACACATCCATATAATTGCGATTTATTTTTAAACTTATGTCCTTTGTTATTTTTTTTTTTGGATTGTTGTTGTACTTGAATCTTAATTTGTTTTCGGATTTATTGTTGTAGTTGGCAACCTTTGCTTTGTGTAATTATTTTATCTTATCTTTGGTCAGATGCATCACACTTACTGAGGAGAGGAGAGTGGGATAAAGTGCAGGGTGCGGGTTACAGCTGTGTTTTGCTCAGAGACAGCAGAGCTGGGGGCCTTGAAAGGTCAGAAATCCCAGAATGCAGAGCAACACAGTCACAAGGCCCTTTCTGTTTGCAGGCTGCCTTATATTACCTGACCCGCCATCTTGGCTGTTTCAAGGCTCATAACATGCAGAAGATGCTGGGTGTTTTAAAAATTTGGAGAGCAATCTGTATGTACAGGGTGTGGGTAACAACACAAAAAATTTAAAGTTGTACCATTTGAAACCAAAAATTTTAATTAAAAAACGCAAGTAAAAAATGCAAGTTCAAAAAAAAAAAAAAATGTATGATTTACTTTTAGAAATACATTAATTAATGGTTGGTTACCACAAAACGAATGAAATATAGAAAAAGCAGAAATGAAGATTCGCCTGAGCGCACAGTGGTTTGGGTCAGTTTTAGGGGTGAGACATGGAAGATGTAAGAAAGTGCAAAGTGATTTAGCTAAGCATTGTAGAAGAAGTGAGTGAGCCAAATATGTAGGCAGCACTTTAATGAGTTAAGTTTGTAGTGTGCAGGCGCAAGATCATAAGGATTTTCGTCTGGACAAAAAAGGAAAAAGGGCAAAATCCAAAACCGACTTTGAAACCTGAGAAATGAAACGGAAAAGTCAGGATGGAAACTGACATTCAACTGATTCACTAACTGCCATACGAACGGACAGAAAACTTACACACGGTTTGAAATGCATTATAGAATCGCTCGAATGTTCATACGAAATCGAAAAATTTACACCAAAAAACACATCGGAAAAAATACTAACGTTTTTGGTGTTTCTCTGAATCGACCCACTTGTTCCGGAGGGAACTGGATGAAGTGACAAAATCTGTGTCGGAAGTACCCGAAAAAGTCCAGAATCTAGAACAAACTCAGGAGTCCACGGGATAACGCGTAGAGGCCCTGGAAAGGGTGTACGCGACCATGCAACATACACAGACAAACTCAACACAGCATGTGACTAGAGCGCTGCTCCACCTAGATGACTTAGAGAACAGAGGAAGGCGAAACAATATTAGAATTTGGGGCCTTCCGGAGACGCCTGAGCACAATAACCTAGAAGTTGTTGCCTCATCTATCTTCAACGAGCTGTTAGGACGCTGGCAAGATGAAACCATTGAGATAGATAGAATTCACAGAGCTCCAGGACCAAGATCGGCAGACCCTACCCGACCAAGAGACGTGGTGTGCCGAATCCATTTCTACAAGGTCAAAGAAGAAATTTTGCGAAAGGTGTGGGAGAGAGGTCCCTCAGCGTATTGCGGGGCCACGGTCACGTTGCTGCCAGATCTCGCCCGGCGCACCCTCCAGATGAGACGGACACTCAAGCCTTTGTTAGAAAAAATCAAGTCTGTGGGAGCATCTTACAGATGGGGCCACCCCTTCCACCTGGTGGTAATGAAGCAGGGCCACTCTGCTGCCTTCCCCTTTCCAGCTCCCGAGTCTTTTTGGTTTTCTGGGAATCCCAGCCCTTCCTATTGAATATTGTCTGTCTCCTGATCTTGTGGCTGATGAGAGGGGACCCCCATGCCCGCAGCGTGGTGTACAGCGTCCACGCAGTCCTCGGAGCCCACGGAGGCTGGGCAACGGGGGGGGGGGGGTGGCCGCCGGAACCGTCTCGCTTAAGGGTCCTGTTCATGTTTTTGCATTTTAGTCTACAGGGGACAGATAGTACGATGTCGCCTCACATGATCGCTACCACTCGATGCTACAGATCCCCCTGCTGGTCATAAGAACCGCTTAAACTGCAAATGACTGAGCCACTTCCTCGTTATGGCTGTTGCTCGGGAACTTGGCATATGTGCCCAAACTCCCTTAGGTTGTTATCCTGCTATGCTACAAGTTGTTAATTAAGGTTTGACGGCGGTTCGATGCTGGGGCCCCCCGGCGGGGGCGTGGCCGGGCTGGGGGCTCCTGGGGGGGGCACCCGCATGCTGGGGCCACTTGCCCGGGCTGGCTCGGCTGGGGAAGCGGCCGTGGCTGTTCCTCCTGTGGATCAGAAGCTTCCTGTAGCCTACAAGTTCAGACGTTGAGTTGTTAATGTGTTAAAAGTGTGATTATTGCTTGGCAGAAGAAAATATGGCGGCTTCCTTGTGCCCCTAGCCTACGGTCTCGTGGCTATGCCGCTGGCAGAATCTAACTTGCTATCCCTTGACGGGGCCGGGGCACACTGAGCTGATCCGGGATTGAATCTCTGTGGGCACCATTGGCTAAAGTTTTTACCTTAAGAAAAAGCGTATCTCCTGTTCCATGGTTGTGACTTCTCACTCCCCCAATATAGGCTCTCCCACGGCGGGTAGAGCGAAGAACGTAATAAGTTACACATTGTTGTTAATTTTTCCAGGTTTTCCTGACTCCTTTTTTTCCTTGTCTGTGTCCCCCTGCCCCCAGCCCTAAAGTTCGCCCCTTCCTTCAAGTACCCTCTGATCTCCCCTGTCCCTTGTCCGTGACTTCCCCTTCTCCTGTGGTCGGGTGGCGAGTGACTCTACGACGGTCTGTACTCACGCACAATGGCAGAACTTTTAGTGTGCTTGTTCAACGTAAAAGGGTTAAATGTGCAGAAAAAACGATCTAGGGTCCTCTATGACTTACAACGGCAAAAGGTTAGAGTAGCTCTACTGCAAGAGACCCACGTTAAAGTGGGTCACATTCCCCAAATGCAGAGCAGGTACTTTAACTCATGGTATCACTCCCCGAACCCAGAGGTCAAGACTAAGGGAGTTTCAGTGGCTTTCCACAGGTCCTTACAGCATGAGGTTCTTGACACGAAGGTTGATCCTCAGGGGAGGTTCCTATTTCTCAAAGTTAAACTCTTTAGCAAAACATACACAATAGTGTACATTTACGCCCCCAACACAGACCAGGTCGGCTTTTGTGTCAAGGTACTCGGGTTACTTGAAGACCTTGCGGAGGGCGTGATTATCACGGGAGGGGACCTTAACATCCCCCTTAACCCATCTATTGATACATAATCTGGGAAAGCGACTGTGTCAATGTGCAAGATCGACAAGCTGAAAAAATCCCTGCTGAATCTCCAATTGGTAGACACCTGAAGGGTACTCAATGGCTCGAAGAGGGACTATTCGTTCTTCTCTCATGCGGCCAACTCATATAGCAGGATTGACTACTTGCTGATCAGCCACCATGCCCTGGACTGGGATCCTAAGGCATGGATAGGACCCATATTGTGGTCAGACCATGCCCCAATCTTCCTGGCTTTGCCCTGCCCTGTTTGTCATGGAAACTTAATGATGGTCTCCTTGATGACACAGTGTGTTCCTCAGCAATTGAAGAAACCATTAAGCACTTTCTTGAGGACCACAAAAAGGCCCTAAAGTGTGTCATCAGAGGAGAACTCATCAACCAAGGAGGTAGACTTAAAAGAGAGCGGGCCTTGTTAATAACAACATCCCTGAACAGGATCTTCACCTTGGAAAGAGAGCATAAAAATAGGCCCACTAACGCCCAACTCTTAGAGCTCCAAGAGGCCAGGGAAAAGCTCAAAAATTTGTATAACCAAGCCTATTTGAGCTATAGAGACAAGGGAAAAGCCCAGTTTTGCATCCTAGCGAATAAGTGTGGACGGATGCTAGCTAGAACCCTGCACCCTAGGTCAACAGCGACGCATGTCCCCACCATTAAGAAAAATGACGGCACCATGGCGCACACTCCCTCTGCCATAGCGGCCACCTTTAGAGACTTCTATAATGCGCTCTACAATATACACAACCCCGCTCTCCCTACTTCGGGGAACCGAGCGACTCCCGAGGCAATTGACGCATACATAGCTAGCAGCCCACTATCTGTGATCCCCCAAGGAGGCTGAGTCCCTAGAGCTGCCGTTTTCAGAACAAGAAGTGGCCCGGGTGATTAAGGAGACGCCAACGGGTAAGTGCCCGGGACCAGATGGATACCAAATTTTACAAGCATTTTGGATCCCGATTAACTCCTCTATTAACAAGAACTTTAAATGCTATTAGTGAACTGTGCCCCTTTCCTGTCCAGGCCCTAGAGGCAACCATCTCAGTCATACCCAAACCAGGCAAAGATACCACTGTGTGTGGAAACTTCAGGCTAATATCACTTATTAATGTTGACCTTAAGCTTAATGCCAAACTTATTGCTTTGAGGCTGCAGCCGGTACTTCCAGGGTTGATCCACCTGGACCAAGTGGGGTTTGTGCCAGGGAGAGAGGCAAGGGACAACACCAACAAGCTATTCACTCTTATATCGCATGTCTCCAGAACAAAGACGCCTGCCTGCCTGCTTTCTTGTGATGCGGAGAAGGCATTTGATAGAGTGAACTGGGGTTTTATGGCAGCCTCCCTTAAACAAATTGGTGTTGGTTCGGGCTTTCTCTCAACAATTCTTGCCCTGTATACCTCCCCTACTGCTAGGATCAGGGTGAACTGACTCCTATCCATTTTGTTTCCGATAAGCAATGGCACGCGTCAGGGGTGCCCCCTGTCCCCTCTTCTATATGTTCTTGCAATGGAGCACCTGGCAATAGCTATTAGAAATAACCCTTAGGCATACAAGTAGATGATTGCCACTACAAGGCTTCCCTTTTTGCGGACGACTTAATGTTGCATCTGACATCCCTGCATACTACCTTCCCAGCTGTCCTGAGGGAGTTTAACCATTTTAGTGCTGTGAGCAATTTCAAAATTAATTTTGGCAGAGGTCAGAGGCACTTAACATTTCGCTCCCAAGACAATTGGTAAGCTGGTTAGAGACTAACTACCCCTTTAAATGGAAACCCCACGCCATCCAATACCTGGGCATCCAAATTCCCGCTAACCTCTCCAAGATATACGAACCGAACTACTCCCCCCCCTCCTTACCAAAACTTAAATACAAAGAGGCCGATCTCCTGGTTTGGTAGAATCAACAGCTTGAAAATGGATATATTACCTAAACTCCTATACGTCTTTCAAACAGCTCCTATAAAACTTCCAAGTAGCTTCTTCTGTAGATTGAGATCTGCGTTCTCTAAATTTGTTTGGGGTGTTGCTAAACAGAGAGTACGGTTGTCGACCCTACTCAGGAATAAGGGGGAGGGAGGTGCGGGGCTCCCCGACTTACAGGCCTACCATACAGCTGCAATTCTCCAGAGGGTGGTGGATTGGATGCACAGGGCAAAAGATAAACTATGGGTACAATTAGAAAAATCACTCTCCCCATACAGTCCAACTACTATTGCATGGGCCGCCCCCTTGTCAAGGTTGCAAAGGGAAACTACTCCATTCCTTATGCAACACTTTTTAGAAACCTGGGATCCCCTGCAGAGCAAACATAAAATAGTACGCAGGCCTGGCCCCCTAACACCGGTATTTGGCAACCCGGCGTTTGAACCAGGGCTTTTATCCAAAAGTTTTCTTATCTGGGAAGCAATTGCAAGTTGTGGTTGCCTAATGAGGCTTCCTCCAGATGCGTGACCCTTTAGGACCTAATCTTGCTTCATGCCTCCATAGGGCGTTGGTACATTAACATGCTCATTAATTAATCTATCTGAAACCAGGTTAAGGCTACCCCTGGTATCTAGCATCGAGCATTTGATAGTGACCACACTGTTCTTAAGTTTTTAAAAAAGATTTCTCTCTTTGCTTTTATTTCTCAGTATCATATTAAAAACAAAGACTTTGCATCATAAGTATTTCATTAGTGCATTCTTTTACAACATTTGTATTACATTGATACATAGTCTACAGTGAAGCAATCCATACTAATGTTTGTCAACGCATTCAACGATGTATGTATATGTACATGCAATCCAGTAGGATACCTGTGCATTAATTAAATTGATTCATAGATGGTCTCCATCTTTTACAATCCAGCATATTCACATATATGTTAACAGAGTATCATTTATACCCGAGAGGGACGTGGTAGGGACACCCTGACAGAGAGTCAATAGTCGTGTGGCCCTTTAAAGAAAAATTGTTGAATTTGTCATTGTTGTTTATGGTCTTAGTATTCTTAATTTTTTAACTATGCAGGGTTATGATCAAAAAAGTCTACACCCCAACCAGCTAGTATGCCTGTCACTGAGAATGGACACACGAATGGGCACCTTTTGCGAGTCTAGGAGGAGATAATAACACACACGCCTTTTTCCCCAAGTTGCCTCCCCTGATGAAATTTTCAAACAAAAGTGGGAGGCAGTCTTACAAGACTGCTCCCTAAAATTGATACAACTGTTGATTACTCACCATACTCAACAATTGAATAATGTTACAGACCAAATTAAAACCACGATAGGATTATTGGATGATAAACAGAAAGATGAAAAATTCCAGATGAGAGATGCAAACATACAAGAATCAATAGAGAAGCTAAATAAAGAGCTAATACAGACCAAAGAGAAAAAGTTATTTAGGGATAAATTAGCATATAAACAAAAGGAGGCTTATGTATGGCCCCATTCGTACAACCAGGGCAGGGGAAGGAGGGAATGCCCGGGACGAAGTGGAAATTCGTCAGACACATCGTCCTCAAGGGAACGATCCACGTATCATAGACCCGACACTTGGGGCCCACCACGCAGATTTAAATCACATGCCGAGTGGGTAAAAAAGTTTAGACGAGGTCCACCTCAAAGAAAGATACTCCTTCAGGAGTGCCAGAAGCAAGTGACAAAACGAAAAATTCATGCAAGTAGTCTCGAGAAAGAGGAAAATGGAAATAGAGATAATTTGAGGTGGGATTTTTTAGGAAGCAACAGAACCGACGCAGAAACGCACGTAGAAGGGCAGCTAGAAGACGGATGCACAAACTCCGCACAACCAGCGAAGAAGTTCACACTGTTCCCAGATCCATAGTACAAACAGACAAAACACAAATAGAGAAAGTTAGCAATCAGAATGACATTATAAATTTATCAGAATACAAATTGACCGATGATCAATGTAGGCTACTGAAATTAGGGCTCAATTACTGCCCCTAAAAAAACCTTGACATATTTGAGACGGTCAAAGACCTGCACCTCTTTTCCAGGAAGGTACTTTGCAAGTATCAATTTATGCCGAAGGATGGAGAACCGGTCGATGAGGGAGGTCCACCTAGCGAACAACAGTTAACTAAAGACATGGAGGATTTAGCATTGGAGGTGGCAGGTATAGTACAAAGAGAAATAGGTAAAAAGAAGTTTAAAAAAAGCTCCACATATTTTCCCCCACATGGGGATAAATCCAAATGTAGCGTTTACTAACGTTTACTAACCTGGTAGTATCAGAAGTTGAACAACTACCACGTATGAGGAAACAACAATCCAACATAAATCTACATATGCAAAAAGCATTAAAAGAACTAGAATCAAATCAACAGATCATTGTGAAACCTGCAGACAAGGGGGGTAATATAGTAGTAATGTCGGTACAACAATATGAAGTGATGTGTATGCGCATTTTGAATAACAAAGACAGGTACGTTAGGGCCTCCACGTCCAGACTTGCCAGGGACGCTCAGGAATACCATGCCATCATCCACCAGGCCCGGGACCAGGGGATCATAGATGCCCACACAACTGGATACTTGGGAGTCCCCATGCCCGAAAATACCAACATTTTACGCACTCCCTAAAGTGCATAAGTCGGTCACCCATCCTCCAGGGCGACCCATAGTTTCGGGCATGGGGGCTCTAACTGAAAAGGCCAGTCGGTATGTGGATCAGCATCTTCAGCCCCTGGTAACGGGCCTCCCGTCATATGTCAAGAACACGAGTCATGTAGTCCGAGTCCTTGACGAGTTATGGGTGAGTCCTAATGCTTTCCTGGTGACTCTGGACGTGGAGGCCCTCTACTCCAGTATTCCGCATAACCTGGGGTTGAAGGCAGTTGAGGCCTTCTTGAATGAATTGGACATTGAAGAGCATGATCACAATGTGTTCCTGCTTTGGCTCCTCAATTTTGTCCTCACCCACAACCTCTTCCTGTTCAAAAACCATCTGTACCACCAGATACAGGGGACAGCGATGGGGACAACATGTGTCCCGTCGTTTGCTAACCTGTATCTGGGTTGGTGGGAGAGGAGTTTGTGGGCTGAGGACAAGATGGCCAAGTACCTGTGCCATGTTTCGGCATGGCACAGGTACATTGATGACATCTTGGTCATCTGGGAGGGACCTGGATGATTTTGTAACCCTACTGAACCATAATGAATACAACCTAAAATTCAAATGCGAATATAACCAACAAAAGGTAACTTTTTTGGATATAACAATAAACAAAGATACACAAGGCTATATCAGCACTAAGCTATACCGGAAGGAATCTGCGGCAAATACGACATTACGGGCCTCTAGTTCCCATCCCGGTCATCTCCTTAAGAGCATCCCCTACGGGGAATATATTTGTGCGCGTCGCAACTGCAGTACCCTAGAAGCATTTCAAAATGAAGCCGATAATATAAGAAAGAGATTATCTGATAGGGGCTATAAACAAACAGTTTTGAAGACAGCATATAAAAGGGCAAAAAAATGAGATAGACAGGTCTTCTTATATAGGCCCAAACGGGTAAGAGAATCACAGGGTCCAGCATTGATCCTGACTTACACGGAGTCCCACAAAAAGATACGACAAATAGTGAAAAAACATTGGCCAATATTGCTCAGTGACATCCATTTAAAAACATTCTTACCCAGAGAACCAGCAATTATCTTTAGAAGGTCCCCCAATATATGGGACCGATTGGTGCATAGTCACTATAATGCAAATAGGAAAGAGGAATGTTGCAAACAAAAAGGGACATATCGTTGTGGTGGCTGCAACATGTGCAGGTTTATTTTAACAGGCCCAAAAGTAACGTTAGAAGGCAAGGGTGAATTCTTAGCCAAACATTATATTAATTGTCAGTCTACAGACATAGTGTATCTTTTGACATGCGGCTGTGGATGTTTTTACGTCGGAAAAACTAACCGACAGCTTAGACGTCGCATATATGAACATCAATATAATATTAGAACGGGCAAACTTAAAACACCAGTAGGCCGCCATTTTGCAGAATGCCACAACAAGGACCCCAGTTCCCTAAAAATACAGGGACTTGATAGAATACACCACATCCAAAGAGGGGGTGATATTCAAAAAACAACGTTACAGGTTGAGACGAGGTGGATATACAGGTTGGGGGCATCCCAGTATCCAGGTTTAAATGACAATCTGAGCTTTGCTCCATTTCTATAGCAGAGCGATTCAAACGAGGACAGTAAACTACTTATTGGGGGCAGTGGAAGAAAATAAATGAGATTTTGCATGGAAAAATGAAATCTGCCTGTGGATGCAAAAAATTCAAAAAATTAAAAAAATGTAAAAATCTTAAAACTGTAATTACACTTTATATTAAATTAATCAGGATACTAAATACCATATGTAGAGCAACATGTACATCGATGGAAATATGTGTATATGCACAGGTGGATATGTAACTAATGGTGGATATACAAAAAACACACCTATTGGTATAGATATATAGGGACCAGTAATTCGCTATGATAAGAATTGACACTGGATCTGGAGGGACACACGTAGGGACAAACATATCGGCCATTGTTTGAGGCCGGTATATACCATATACGGTGGGGGGGACATGGGGGAAACCCTGGGTAGGATGTGCCAAATTACTATCACAAATTGAGGGCCAGATGTATGCTAAATTAGCCACTTATTGTCCCTTCTAACCTATGAATGAGGAATATACAGCTATGAATAGGGGGCGGGACAAGTAACGCTTGTATGCCTGTCACTGAGAATGGACACACGAATGGGCACCTTTTGCGAGTCTAGGAGGAGATAATAACACACAGTGTCTTAGTATGGAGGCCAAATTTTATAAATAACAGTTCATTCAACAGTCAAAATGAATATCCATTTATTCAGCTAGGCTCTAACAACATATGCCTGATTTCAATCACTAGAAGTACCGGAGGGACTCCAACAAAATGGAGTCACGGTGCCGGTATAGTTAAGGAAAACACTCATAGGTGCATTCCTATTAGAAACACACTAATTGACTGATTGATCGCTACAGTAATATATTTTTGTCGAGCCCAGATAGCATTATTGTAGCTTTTTGTGGCTGAATGCCTTGATTTAGAATGCGGTCTGGTACCGCCATTTGTCAGCACCTGTTGGACTAAAATGGAGTCAGGGTGCTGCTCAGCCGGTGACGCAATGTCTGGTCTGGAGAATCCGGACGGGCTATGTGGGCGCTCCGGGGCCTAGGGCGCATGATGTCACATCCGGCGTCTGCCGGGGTGGCGGTGCGCTCCGGGTCTTGGAGCGCATGACGTCACTTCAGGCGCCGGCCGGGATGGTGGCGCGCTCCGGGCCCCGGAGCGCCTTCAAAAAACGTCACCGTCGCGGCTCTTTCTCACCCCTAGACACGACGAGCACACGAGATCATAGTCAGGAGAGCCCTGGGAGGAATTACGGGGGTCGCAGCTCTCTCTTGCCAGCGCTCGCAATATGATCTACGCAGCCTACTTTTAAAGGTACAGTGGCATAGACAGATTATGCTTATAGGGACAGGTTGCAAAACATGCAAGGACTAATATGTATCCTTATCTGCACCCAGGGGCTGCGTGAAACAAATATAGGATCCAAGGTGACCATATCCATAAACCCCGCAGGATCCCCCCAGGGTAACAGCCCTCCTAAATAAATGATCCAGTGTCCCCATCCTTATGGAAAATAAAGGAGAAGCCTAAGGTAATTTAATTATTTAGAGCTAGTTGGGGTGTAGACTTTTTTGATCATAACCCCGCATAGTTAAAAAATTAAGAATACTAAGACCATAAACAACAATGACTTATACAAATTCAACAATTTTTCTTTAAAGAGCCACACGACTATTGACTCTCCGTCAGGGTGTCCCTACCACGTCCCTCTCGGGTATAAATGATACTCTGTTAACATATATGTGAATATGCTGGATTGTAAAAGATGGAGACCATCTATGAAACAATTTAATTAATGCACAGGTATCCTACTGGATTGCATGTACATATACATACATCGTTGAATGCGTTGACAAACATTAGTATGATGTCTAATACACATACGTTATCTCTCTCTCTATCTTACAAGGGCATTGAGAAAAATAATTTTTTTTAATTTTAAAAACTTAAGAACAGTGTGGTCACTATCAAATGCTCGATGCTAGATACCAGGGGTAGCCTTAACCTGGTTTCAGATAGATTATCTGGGAAGCATCAAACAACACCACAATGGGGCAGGTATTACGTTATGGAAGAGCACCCCTGTTGGAGGACTTGAGGGAGAGGGCGGGGGGCAGGCACTTGTCGTGGCTCCTGCATAGACAGTTCTGCTCATTTATCACTGCTAATGACATAGCTGAAGCAGCGCAGAGCCCACCCACGGAGCTTGAGTCATTAATTACCCAGGAAACCCCTCCCACCCGTGTAATATCTTCCCTATATGCGTTCCTTACCAAGGTGAACCACTCGACGCCCCCTAAATTTATTAGCAACTGGGAAAAGGAGTTGGGTCTTACAAGGGAGGATTTAACCAAGATCTACGCTTGCACTCATGACACATCACCAGCCAGCACTACCCAAGTACGAAATTAAAAAATTCTTACAAGGTGGTACAGATCCACCGGTTCGATGGTTCGCACACTGACAGGTGCTGGAGGTGCCTGTGGGAGATAGGCAGCGTGACTCATATTTGGTGGAGCTGCCCGACCGGTAAAGCCTTATGGGACCAAATCTTTGCCGTTTATGAGCAAGTCTCCGGAACCAAAACGGCTAACACGCCACAGGTGGCACTCCTATCTCTTTTTTAGAGCTCAATCCCTAAAAAAAAGATGTGCTGTTCTAAAAAAGATGTGCTAAGACATTTTGTAGCAGCCATGAGGGCTGTTATTCCAAGGCATTGGAAGACACAGAACCCCCCCCCCCCCCACGCTGATAGAATGGGTGCAGGAGCTAGAACAGATTCGCTATATGGAAAGTCTGATTGCTAGGGACAATGAAACCACTGACAGATACTTGATAACCTGGGCAGGTTGGTTGGCCTACCGGGACTCGCACCTCCCTTCTCTGATACAACCCAATGTATAGCCCTGAATACTGCGGAGGGGAAGCCCCCAGGCTAGCTTGGAATTTTGTCATTTGCTTACGTCAATGCCTTGCTACCCTGATATGGGGAACCTGCTCGCTCCCTGACCTTACCACCCTTCTCCTCCCCTCCATCCAATTACTCCCATTCACCTAGTTAGGAACGACAAAAGGAACAAAGTGCTACCATCAAGACCCAACTGTAGTAGACCGCAGGCTGTGGCAGCGGCCCTGCCTTGAAAGAAGGTATCGTTGCTCCCCTTGAAGCATCAGTAAGGGTTCCAAGACCTCTGAAATAAGAAAACAATATATTCTAAGCATACAGTACGTCCTGCTCCATCTATAATACTTACACGTGGGTAATCCTCCGCCAGATGGCGCTGTTCACTGCAGACATGCAAAAACAGGCTCCTCCTGGCCCTTCATATACCCAGGGACCTCCCACAAATCCCCAGATTTCTCTTCAGTGCTGACTGCGAAGACATGAAGTATCACTCTCTCGCAGGTGAGCGGGGCTATTACAGCCTGCGGCCCTGTGGGACTATTTCCACCCCTCTTCTGTGTGAATATGCCTCCCAGACTGGGCTGCGCTGGTCGGGTGAAGGTAGGCAGCACCATGTGTGCTTACGGAGCCACGCTCCACCGCAATCCCCCACCATAGGGTAGGCGGTCAAGGCTGATAGTGAGCCTTCAGGGGATGCCCCTCCCGCATCTTGCCCCACGCCCCAGGTAGCGGTGGACCCTAGGTAACGGGTCGCCTTCCTCCCTCGTTCCCCCCTTAGTCAGGGGGAAAAGAAAGGGGGGGAGGGGTTGTGTGTATAGCGGCCTCAGTGTATCCTTACGCGCTTATGGCTTGGCTGTGCTTCACTGGGAACGGGGGTCAGAGCCGCGCTCTTACCTTACTGCTAACCGCAGCGCCATTAGTCTGCTTTCTGCTCGCACCGCACGTACGGCGGCAGCTTGCGGACGCCTCGGCGTCTTCTTTTTCTTTCCTTCACCTTCTTAGCCTTAGTGGCTCTTCCTAGGTTGCACTGGCTTGAACACCTGTCTCATACAGTATCCTTGTCACGGCAGACCGGGGTTCATTCCCTGACAGGGAGCCACAGGAGAGCCCGAGTACGGATCTCGGCCGTGCCTATCCTGGCTCCGAGCGCCATTTACAATAGACATTTCTACTTTTCTGTACTCTCATTGGCTAGATGCCTTACGAGCTTCACACTCGCTGGGGAGGGGCGTGGTTCCGGCTTGGCGCGCTACGCGTCGCGGTCGGCTGAGGCCCTCCCTCCGAGGTTCGCCGGGCACCATTTCCTTCTCCCGCGCGCGTGGTGAAGATCGTCCTCTCCTCTCTGTCTGTAAGTGCCCTCGCGGGCGACTCTTCTTTACCTAAATCTATCCCCATTGCGCATGGCTCTGACATCCTTGTTCCCCCTTATGTCTTTCAGACCGCGGATTTCGGTAGCTTCTCCCTGCCCAGCGTAGCTCCCGGTCGTGACCATAAAAAATATTACTGCCACTTCCCAGCGGGTTATTGGGGCATCCAGGGTAGCTTACAGAGTCAATCCCTACTGGCAAATTGTGCCGATTAAATCACCATATGGAGGCATGTCAGGATATTGTGAACGGGGTTCCTTCGGGACAAGCCCGGCTGTGTGTAGCTTGTGGGGTCTTACCTAGCAGCGGTGACAATGCACGGGTCTGTGTTCCTTGTGCACAGCAGGCGCTATCGGTGCTTCCCGTCTCCTCTGAGGCTGGGCCTGCACCCCGCCGCACCTCACCTACTCCCCCAAGCCTGAGTCTAACCCCCAATACCAGTGGGGATTCTCATCCTGATCTGGCCACGAGGCTGGCTAGTGTTGAAAACTTGCTTGCTAATTCCTTAGCGCGTAAAGCCACCGCCAAGAGGCGGCACTTGAACCCTGAATTGGCCCTCTTCCCTATAGAACCTGATGATTTGTTGCATTCCTATGCCCATATCCCCTCAGACGAAGGGGAACTGTTCTCTGACTCAGGGTCATATGACGATGAGTCTAGGGGTCAGGAAGAGTCTGGCTCCGAGCATTGGTCCTCGGATGATATTGATAGACTGCTGGTTCAGATCTTTGAGGTTCTGTCCCTCTCTCCCCCTGCTGCGGCCCCCCGGCAAAGGGGTGACCTTTTTCATACTGCTAAAGCTCGCTTGGAATTTCCCGAGCAGACCCATTTCAATAGCCTTGTGCTTAAAGAATGGGAACATCCCAGCAGACTTCAAGGGGTCCCTAAGAGGTCGATGCTCCTATTCTAGGGTTGTTCAACACCTCTATTATGCACTCTCCCGACACTACTACGCTTCGGGACTCTGAGGACCGGCGTGTTGACCAACTGGCATGTCATGCCTTTGCATTTGGGGGAGCGACTCTGCACCCGGTTTGTGCCTTAGCCATTACGGCGGTAGCACTCAGGGCCGTGGTTAGGAGTGCTCTCGATGGCACAGATGAGTTGCCTCCTGATACTGTCAACGCTCTGTCCAGCTGTGATGCGTTTGTAAACTTTATCCTGTCTGCATCGGACGATGCTATTAAGATGTGTGCCAGGTCATCTGCCCTGGTGGTTGCTATATGCCGCGCGGTCTGGTTGCGCCAGTGGGCCGCAGACAATGCCGCCAAGAAAGCCCTCACGGGGCTGCCATTTAAAGGGCTGCGCTTGTTTGGGGATCGATTAGACCTCTTTGCCAAGGGAAGCAAGTTACCCCAGCGCAGGCGGCAGACTCGGCCCTTTCGTGGCAAAGGCTCCCTATCTACCCCCTATCGTGGGGTCAAGCAGGGTAGTGGGGCCCGCGCTGATTCCTGGCACAGGAACAGAGGACGCCGTCCAGGTTCCTCCTGGGGAACCAAGCCCAAAGCCCCTCCCAAGGCCCCCCAGGCATGAGGGGGCGCCCTCACCCGTCAGGGTGGGGGGACGTCAACAGCACTTCGAGCACGTCTGGCGGCGCCACGTCTCAGACCGGTGGATTCAGGAGGTAGTGTCCTCCGGCTACAAGATAGAATTTGCTGTAAGGCCCCCCACCAGGTTCATTGGGTCTCGAATCCCTCAAGACCCTGCATCAGCTCAGGTCCTGTTGCTGGCCGTACAGGGTCTCATGGACCTAGGGGTCATTTGCAAGGTCCCCCCTGGAGACAGGGGCACGGGGTTCTACTCAAACCTTTTCACAGTGCCCAAGAAGGACGGGTCAGTCAGGCCCATTCTGGATTTAAAAATCCTCAACAAATTTGTCAAGAACAGGCACTTTCGCATGGAAACTCTGCGCTCGGCCATTGGCTCACTGCGCCCAGGGGACTTCATGACGTCAGTAGACATCAAGGATGCTTACCTGCACGTCCCGGTGTTTCCGGGACACCAAAGGTTTCTCAGATTTGCACTAAAATATCAGCATTACCAATTTGTGGCCCTGCCATTCGGCCTAACGTCGGCTCCCAGGGTGTTCACCAAGGTGCTGGCAGGGGTGATGTCCCTGATCAGGCTAAGGGGCATACGCGTGCTGCCCTACCTGGAGGATATTCTCATCACCTCTCGGTCACTGCGGCAGGCAGAGTTGGACACTCGGCTGGTAGTGTCCACCCTGGAGTCCTTCAGCTGTGTGATCAATTACCCCAAGTCATCCCTGTCCCCCTCCTCGGTGAATCCGTTTCTGGGAATGATTCTGGATACGGTTCAGTCAAGGATATTCCTTCCTCAACAGAAGGTGGAAGCTCTGACAGCGCAGGCGAGGTTCCTGCTTTCGAGCCCACAGTTCTCCATCCGGCAGGGAATGCAGCTGGTGGGCCTGATGGTGGCGAGCTTCGAGGCGGTTCCCTTTGCCCAGTTCCATTTGAGACCTCTGCAGCTTCACCTTCTTTCAGTTTGGGACAAGAACCCAGCGTCCTTGGACAGGGTTCTGTGTACTTCCCCCCTCGGTCAGACAGTCCCTCGCGTAGTGGCTGGACCACAGGAACTTGACAGGGGGCAGGTCTTTTCTGACCCCCTCCTGGGAGACGGTCACAACGGATGCCAGTCTGTCAGGTTGGGGAGGATTCCAGGGGACGTGGGGTCCTCAGGAGACCCATTTACCCATCAACATTCTGGAATTACGGGCAGTCAGGTTGGTACTGGAGCGTTTGACCCAACACCTGAGGGGTGTGTCAGTCCAGGTGCACTCAGACAACAGAACGGCGGTTGCCTACATCAATCATCAGGGAGGGGCCCGGAGCAAGGGTGCTCTCCAAGAGGTGTCTCAGATTCTGACATGGGCGGAGGCCAATGTTCAATGCATTTCGGCTGTTTACATTCCGGGGGCGGAGAACCTGCTGGCGGACGCCCTGAGCAGGGGGATGTCCCGTCAGGGGGAGTGGTCCCTCTGCAACAAAGTATTCCAGTCCCTGTGTCACCGTTGGGGCCTACCGGATATGGATCTGTTTGCTTCCCGTCACAATCACAAGCTCCCGGCCTTCGTCTCACTGTCTCAGGATCCTCTGGCCATGGCCATGTCTTGGAAGGAGTTTCGACTCCTGTATGTGTTTCCACCGTTCCCCCTTCTGGGCAGGGTTCTACGCAAGATTGCTCTGGAAGGGGTACCTGTGATTCTAGTGGCCCCCAGGTTGCCAAGAAGAGTGTGGTTCGCAGACGTGGTTCAAATGGCAGTAGATCAGTACGATCTGCCAAGCATGCCAGATCTGCTACCTCAAGGGTCCTTACGCCATACCAATTTACAAACTCTGGCTTTGACTGCCTGGCTGCTGAAACCTCCATCTTGATGGAGAAGGGGTTGTCTGCCTCTGTGGTGGCTACCATGGTGCAGGCCAGGAAGAAGACTTCTTCTGCTATCTATTATAGATTATGGCGTTCCTACATTGACTGGTGTGAGTCCAGGTCTCTTCCCTGCCGGGAATTCTCTGTCCCTAGGGTTCTGGAGTTTTTACAGCATGGGCTGGAATTAGGTCTCAAGCTTAGTACTCTGAAGGGTCAGGTTTCTGCCCTGTCTATCTTCTTTCAGAAGACCTTTGCTCAACATCACCTGATTAAGACCTTCTTTCAGGGGGTCTCTCACAAGCGTCCCCCTCGAAAACCTATGGTCCCTGTCTGGGATTTGAACTTGGTTTTGTCTGCCTTGCAGGGTGCTCCCTTTGAGCCTATTCAAGATGCTGCTCTGGTTGTTCTCACTCTCAAGGTTGTCTTCTTGGTGGCTATTACTTCGTTTAGGCGTGTGTCAGAGCTGGCCGCTCTATCTATTCAGCCTCCATACTATGAGCGACACCAGGACAAGGTGGTTTTCCGCTTCAAAACGGATTTTCTGCCTAAAGTTGTTTCGGCATTTCATTTGAACCAGGATATTGTTCTTCCTTCTCTGTGTCCCAATCCTCGCAACGACAAGGAGCGGGTTCTGCATTCCTTGGACGTAGTTAGGTGCTTGAAGTATTACCTGATTGTCACCAAGGCCTTTAGGAAGACTGATGCTCTCTTTGTTGTGCCTTCGGGGCCTAGAAAGGGTTTGGCTCCCGCCAAGTCTACTATCAGTAAATGGATTCGTCAGGCTGTGATTCAGGCCTATTCTACTAAGGGGAGGACTCCCCCTTTCCGTCTTACGGCTCATTCCACTTGTGCTATTGGTGCCTCTTGGGCCTTTCAGCAACAGGCCTCTGTTGAACAAGTTTGCAAGGCCGCTACTTGGTCTTCTGTTCACACCTTTTCAAAGTTTTACAAGGTTGATGTTCGGGCTTCAGCTGATGCTGCTTTTGGCCGTAAGGTTTTGCAGGCAGTTGTAGTTTGAGCTACGTGCCGTTGCCTTTGTTGTTGGGGATCCCACCCTACTTAATGGACACTGCTATTGGATGTCCCCCGTGTAAGTATTATAGATGGAGCAGGACGTACTGTATGCTTAGAATAATACAATTCTGTGAAATACTCACCTGTAGAATTTATATTATACGCATACAGTACGTCCTGCTCCACCCCACCCTGGTTTCACCTTGTTCTGGATCCCCTGTATGGTGATTGTTACCATTGTTATTGTTACCAGTTTGGTGGTTGGTTTCTCCCGGCTTCTTTTTCTCACTGCTTTTCAATGCTGGGGATTTGTGGGAGGTCCCTGGGTATATGAAGGGTCGGGAGGAGCCTGTTTTTGCATGTCTGCAGTGAACAGCGCCATCTGGTGGAGGATTACCCACGTGTAGGTATTATAGATGGAGCAGGACGTACTGTATGCGTATAATATCAATTCTACAGGTGAGTATTTCACAGAATTGTATTATCTACTAAGTTGGTACGTAGTTTGGGTAGATGTGGCTGTTATTAATTAAGGTTAACAGGTAGTAAAATCAGTCAATGTGTTTAACTGTGAAACTATATTTGTTGTACCCCATCCCCCCCTCCCTTTTTGCCTTCTGTATCCCTTCCCCCCTTCTACACAAATGAATAAAATCTGATTATACATAAAAAAACTGTGTAAAAATAATGCACATAATGTTCCTACTTGTCCACGGAATGCGTGGCTCTGGATGCTGACGGTGGAGAGCCCTGATTGTTTTGTTTATTACTTAGTGATTGATATTGACATTTATTATTTTGTTTATGGGTGATATGTATATGAATTATATTATGTAATGATGATGGCTCTGATATAGGAGTGGTTTTCTCTTAGGTGTAGCACATTATGTGCTGTTGAAGCATCTGGATTATTGAGTTGGTTTAATGTGACTAAGATTGGGACTGTGATTGTGCTTTATTGTTCACAATTGCACTTTATAGAGGCAGTTTTGCACATAATTTCTGCATTTCTTTGCACAACTTTTGCACTTCTTTGCACATTTTTGCAAGGTTTATATATTAGGATTGTTTGGTGCATGGAGTTTTTTATTGAATTTTTTTTTGTATAATCAAGTTTTATTGAGTTTTTAGCAAGCAATTTATGGGGTAGGTAGGGGGTACAGAAAGTAAAGAAGGGGGGTTAAGGAAGGGGAAGGGTGAGGGTACAGCAGGAGTATTCCACAATTATATATGCAACGCAGTCATCTTATCTCTCGTCATCTATAGTGTTAGCAGGCAAATTGAATGGTAACGCATAAACAGAGTACATAGATAATCATAGTTTGAAGCAGCAGGCCATGCTTCTTAAATCAATTCCCAATGAAAAACCTCTATTGTTCCCCCTTCTTACTCGTAGAACTGGCCAATATCTATGGCATACTAAGAATGAGCTGTTATCTTCAGTATCCTGATTTCTGTAATAACTCCATTCACGGAGTCGATGGGTGGGCCAATGAGAAATAAACAAGATGTCAGGATTAGGGGAGTGAATTGTCCTTGGAAACTGACTGATGCGCCAATGACACACCAGTGCTTGAGCGCTGGGCTCTAGGAGGTGGGGCGAGGAGGAGCCCCCGAGACAATGTCCAGGTCCCAGCCCCAATGTTGGTATGGCTATTCTCCCCTAGGATAAATCAGGGTTGTGAAGCAGCACAACACATGAGCTTTTCTAATTGATTACATTAGGGAAGGGAGGTGTGAGTCTCGGTAGTCTAACCATCCCACCAAGGTCACTATATATCTATTTGTGGCTTCTGTGTCCTTAGCAACCAGACTCTCCATGTAGCGAATCGACTCTAATTCCTGCACCCATTCTATCAGTGTAGGGGGGGGGGGGGTCTGTTTTTTCCAGTGTCTTGGGATGACGGCCCTCATTGCTGCCATAAAGTGTCTTAAAATGTCCTTTTTCGAATTGGCTATGGAGTTCTGGAAAAGGGATAGGAGCGCCACTTGGGGTGAGTTGGTTAGCTTATTCCCAGAGACCTGCTCGTAAATGGAAAAGATTTGATCCCATAAGGCTTTAATGGTTGGGCAACTCCACCAGACATGTGTCATGTTACCCACCTCTTTCTGACATCTCCAGCATATGTTGGTAAAGGGCTCCGCAAATCGATAAGTATCTGTGGGGCACCTATACCAGCGGGACAGTATCTTGTAATTCCACTCTTGTACAGAATTAACCCTTGATGTGCCGTGGGTACAGTCGTATATTTTGGTCAGGTCTGCTTCTGAAAGTGTAAGTCCCAACTCCCTTTCCCATTGCTCCATAAATTTAGGGGGCTCCGGGTGCTTCACTTTAACAAGCAGCGAGTAGAGGGATGCTATTACATGGGAAGGGGGGGCGTCTTGCGTGATTAGAGACTCAAGTTCCGTGGGTGGGACACTAGCAGTTTCCTTTATATTATTGGTGATGAGGAATGCCGGGAGTTGTCTATGTAGCAGCCATGAGACATGTTTACCCCCTGCCTTCACTTTCAAATCCTCTGAGGGTGTCTCCCCATTCTGTAACACCTGGCCCACATTGATGTTGGCGGAGGCATCCCAGATGAGGAAGTTTCTGGAAAGTAGGCCAGGTTCAAATGCTGGGTTATCAAAAATCTGTGTCAACGGGGCCGGGTCTACGTACTAATTTACCTTTGTCCTGGAGTGGATCCCAGATTTCCAGGAAATGCTGCATAAGGAAGGGTGTAGAGTCCCTTTGTGGTTTAGACAAAGGAGCAGGCCAGGCAATAGAGGGGTTGAATGGGGAGAGATCTTTCTCTAGTTGCACCCACAGTTTATCTTCGCTTCTACGCGACCAATCTACCATCCTCTGGAGGATTGCGGCCGCATGATAGGCTTTTAAATCCGGGAGGCCTACACCTCCCTGCGTTTTACTCCTGGAGAGGGTTGCAAATCGAATTCTCGGTCTAGCGACCCTCCAAACGAGTTTTGAGAAAGCCAACTTTAGTTTGCTAAAGAAGATACTGGGCAGTTTTATAGGGGCTGTTTGGAAAATATATAGCAACTTCGCGAGTTTGTCCATTTTTAAAGCATTGATCCTGCCACCCAGGAGATTGTTTTTTTTGTGTATGAGTTTAATTCTGTCCCTATTTTGGCCAGTAGAGGGGAATAGTTCAAGTCGTATATTTTAGAAAGATTTGCCGGGATTTGGATCCCAAGGTATTTTATGGCTTGGGGTTTCCATTTAAAGGGGAAGTTAGCTTCCAATTGATGCACCTCTTGGTTTGAGAGCGAGTGGTTGAGCGCCTCAGATTTTGAACAATTAATTTTAAAGTTACTCACAGCGCTGAAGCGCTCAAACTCCCTCATTACAACTGGAAAAGTGGTATGGGGTGCCGTGAGGTACAGCATTAAGTCGTCGGCAAATAGAGAGGTTTTGTAGTGCCGGTCCCCTATTTGTATTCCTTTAATATCAGGGTTGTTCCGAATGGCAATGGCTAGGTGCTCCATGGTCAGAACATAGAGAAGAGGGGGACAATGGGCATCCCTGTCTTGTTCCATTGCTTATGGGGAATGGGGCTGAGAGGAGTTCATTAGCCCTGACTTTGGCTGTAGGGGTGGTGTACAAAGCAAGGATCTTGGAATGGAGGCCAGGGCCAACACCAATTTGCTCCAGCGAAGCTGTCATAAAGTCCCAGTTCACCCTATGAAATGCCTACTCCGCATCACATGAGAGGAGGCAGGCGGGTGTCCCGGTCGCAGATACAAATAATATTAGTGTAAATCCCTGGCCTCCCTCCCCGGGACGAACCCCACCTGGTCTATGTGAATCAGGCCAGGAAGTAGTGCCTCAGGGCAATTACCTTTGCATACAGCTTAAGATCAATGTTGATGAGCGAAATTGGTCTATAGTTACCGCATGAAGTGGTGTCTTTCCCTGGTTTAGGGATGACGGAGATGGTTGCTTCTAAAGATTGTTTGGGGAAGGGGCAGTTTACGCCTTACAGAGTTAAAAGTCTTCGTCAATAAGGGAATTAAACGATCCCTGAAGTGCTTGTAAAATTTGGGAGAGTATCCATCAGGCCCAGGACACTTGCCGGTCGGCGATTCTTTAATTGCCCGGGCTATTTCTTGTTCTGAGAAGGGCAGTTCTACCTTTTACATTAAGAGAGCAAACCAGAAGCTCCGCCATCCTCAAGCGCTGCTGGCTGGTGTAGGTCTGTTCTCGTCCCCTGCACGAAACACGAAAGGCAAGAGAGCAGTGGAAAGAAAAAAAAAAAAGGAGGGGGGAGGAGGGGTAGGGGAACCGAGTTAACTGAGGATGGGGGTTTAAGGGTACCTGGGAAGAAGGAGTGGGTGCTATATATAGGAAGACAGGAATGGGGTAGGGGGGCTCTAGGGAAGGATTGGATTACTAAATGTAACTTGTTACGCTCTTCTCTCTACCCACTATGGGAGAGGGAAGGTAGGCCTAGAGTGGGAGAGTGAAAAGCCGCGACCACGAATGGAGAGATGCGCCTTTCTTAAGGTAAATGTTTTGACCAACCATACTTAAAACGGTCTGACCCTCCAATAGCCTAGTATGTCCCGGCCAGCGCTCCCCACCGAGGAGCAACGAGGTTACATACCCCACAAGCCCTCCCGGGGGCCCAGGTGTGGGACCCAGTGTGGCCCCACACTGTACCGCATCATGAGGTGTCAACAGCTGGGCCATCTCTTAACATTTCAATAACCAGAACCTTGGACACACTGTCCTAACTCTTTTGCTGCCTAATGAGCAAGAACCATCAACCGGAGGCGGTCGTCGCCCCCGAGAGCCGGCCAGAGCAGGCCTCCTGGCCGGGAACCCCCAAACGTGAGGGCCCCCTGGAGTCCTCTGCCCAGGCCCGCCCACAGGGCCACGCCGCCCCCCCACAGTAATGTGTAATAGTGAGCAATAACAGTTAATAGCTAACAGTAAACCTTAAAACCATAAAATAATCAGTGCTTTCTGAGCGGGTGTCCCCTCCAGCTGGACATTAACTGACTCTCAGGTAAACTGGACCGCCCTGGCAGTCGGGTCCCACCCACCCCAGACCGGGAACTATCGACCTCGGACCAGGGGTCCAGAGCGGCAAGCACATCAGGTCGAGATTACCAAGTCGGTCAGCTAGCTCTCCCAGGCCAGGGAACAGCCACCGAGATCCCCAGTGTGGATATGCGAACAGCCCTTCCTCACTCACAGTACGAGATGGCCGATCCAGAGGATAAAGGGTAAGCTCAGGGGGAAGAGGTTGGCCCACCAGACTCAAAGGGGAGTCCCCTTCATCTAGCGGTCTGGGAGAGAGGGGAACAGACAGGGATACATTCCCAAGTGCCTGGGTCCCGGTTCTCAATCAAGAACTGCGTCTGGGGAAGCTCCAATAGTTCCAGGAGCATAGAGTCACGAATGACAACACACCGCGGAGCTCCCGCCCCAAAACAATTCAGAGACTGTGCGCCTGTATATTAAGCCAGCTGATCTCGGCGTCCGCCTCCACCGGCGCTCGGTCCCCGCGGGTTGCGGGGGCGACGCGGTCCACGCTGCGGGCGCCCCATTTCGTAGACTCCAAGATCCGGCACCAACCAGTCCTCAACAGGGAAGGCCGGCATCTCCAGGAAACCGAAGAGGTCCGGGAGCTGAGATGGAGAACGCAGGGTAAAGGAGCGGTCCTGTTTCGTGATCACTAGATGAAATGGGTGGCCCCCTCCTGCCGACTTAATTTTTTCCAGTAAGGGCTTGAGTACCTGCCGCATCTGGAGGGTGCGTCTGGCTAAGTCCGGCAGCAATGTGACCGTGGTTCCTTTATACGTTGAGGGACCTCTTTCCCATGCCTTGCGCATTATCTCTTCTTTAATCTTATAGAAGTGGATGCGGCACACTACATTCCTGGGTCTGGCCGGATCAGTGGTGCGCGGGCCTGGTTTTCGATGTATCCTGTCTATTTCAATGTGTTCTTCATGTCTACGCCCCAGATGCTCATTGAAAATAGATGAAGCAATCATTTCCAGATTGCTGTGTTTGTCTCTGGGAGGCCTCGCAGCCGGCTATTGTTACGGCGCCCTCTATTTTCCATGTCGTCGAGGTGCAACAGCGCTCTAGTGGTGTGCTGTGTCGAATTTGTTTGTGACCGCTGTAGAGCTTCCTGGGCCCTCTCCAGCGCCTCCAAACGTTGCGTCGTGGACTCCTGGTTCTGTTCAAGAGTTTGGACTCTCTTAGTAACCTCCGATACAGATTTCGACACTTCATCCAGTTCCTTCCGAAGCAATGACTCCATTCTATTGGTGTAATTTTCAAAGTCCTTCCTTGACGGGAGAAACTTCAGCAGGACCTCTAGGTTATATTGGACAGAGGGAATTTGCTCAGCGAAAGGGAGATCAGATGGGGATGGGGATCCCATGTACTTTGAGGGCGGATATTCTGCGGGTAGCCGCTCCTCAGTGTAGCTAATTGGTGGCCCAGATTCTCTTCGTTCTCCCGGGAGGGCTCTGGGGGTGGTGTACTCTGTTTATGTGTTGCGTGTTTGTGCACCTCATGGGGTTCAAATGACCCACATGGCTCCCATATCAGCGCGCCGCCCCCCCCCCTCAGATTCCTGGTCGTTCAGCGGTCCGGGGGAAAGTGCTGCATGGGGGGATAGAGGGCTATCCCCCATCTCCCTTTGTGATCGGTCTGGGGAGTGTGGGGAGCAACCTCTGCTCTGTGATCCATTTACCAGGTCTGCCTGTGAGCAAGATGGGGAGGCAGGTGGGTAATTTCTGTGCTTGGGGACAGATAGAGAAGCCTCCAGGCTAGGATTTGTATGCATTGGCAGTGTGTCAACCACTCCCGGCTGCAGGCTGTAACCATGTGCCCAGGAACGTCTCCCCCCCCCCCCCCCCCCCGCCCGAGTCAGTGTCAGCAGCCCCGGCGGGCCGCGTCATCCAGCTGCCCAGGGACTCGAACTCCTCGATGGACCACTCGCGTCTCCCCCCTGCTCCCGCCTATCCTCGCGTGGCACCGCTGCAGCCTTCTTTCCAGTCGGGTGGCGGAGCTCCCTCACTGCGTCCCCCGTCACCGCCGGCTGAGTCGCATCTTCCGCTGCTTCTCGGCGGGTCGTCATCCGGGAGGGCAGGGCAGGCACCAACTCCACTGCGGTCACCTCCTCTGCCGGTAAACAAGGCTGCGCCGCTCTGGGCGCCCTCATGCCTCCTCTTTGACATTGGCAGTTAGCTGTATAAGGTTGGTCAAAAAGTGATGCGCCTTTTGCTGCCTAATGAGCAAGAACCATCCACATAATAAAGGGTTAAATAAAAAAAAACTGGTGTGGGGTCCCCCTTCACAGGGGGGGGGGGGGCACCATTTCTTGGGGGAATATAAGGGTTTTTTTGGGAGGCAGGTAATGGGGGGTCTCGGGGTTAATGGCAAGTCACCCACTAGCCGCAGGTGACTTGCCAGACCCAGAGCCTTGTGAACTGGTATAGGGGTCTCATAGATCTCTTACCAGTTCACAAAGGGTTAAAAGTAAAAAAAAACACACACAGAGACACACTTTAAAAATAACTTTATTAAAAAAAAATATTTTTTTTAATACTCCCATCCATCCCTGTGTCCCACGCTGATCACTTAGGCTTCTGCTCTCCTGCTGCTGCTGGGAGCCTTTTATACCTACTGGGTTACAGGTAACATAGGGTTAATTTAAAAAAAAAATTACAAAGGGTACCCCCTCCCAGGGAGGGGGACCCCATTTTTGGGGGGATTTTTAAGGGTTAAAACCCTTAAAATCCAAAAAAAAAAATGGCGTGAGGTCCCCCCTACCCAGCGTAACCAGCCTGTGACCAGCTATGGGGGCTTGTAGAACAGGGCGCAGGGGAGGCAGGTAATTTGGGTGGCCAGGGGTTAATGGCAAGTCACCCGCTAGTTGCAGGTGACTTGCCAGACCCCCGAGCCTTGTGAACCGGTATAGGGGTCACATGGACCCCTTACCAGTTCACAAAGGGTTAAAAGTAAAAAAACACATAGACACGCTCTTTCAAACAAACTTTATTAGAAAAATTTTTGATCTGCATCTCCTGTGTCCTGCGGCGATCAGATGCAGGTGACGGCTGGGCAGAGGAGGGGGGAGGCAGGCGATCGGAGCATCGCCTACCTCCCTCCTCCTCTGTCCAGCCCTCACCGGCATGAACTGCCGAGTGCCCCTACGATACCCAGCGGTGATGTCATGGGTCCCACCCCCGAATGGGGCGGGGCTAAAATCAAAGATGGCGGCCGCCATCGGAAGTTGCGGAGGGAGGAGGGCTGTTATGCCCCCTCCAGAAGACGGAAGAGCCGGGGGGGGGGGTAAATTTTACGTGGCTGGCGTTTAAAGGGTTAAAATTAGACTTGGGGGGGCTACTGTTGATATAATATGTGCAAGCGCTGTTAAGACAGTGGGGCAGTAGTAAGTTTCAGCAAGCATGGTGTTCTTGGCAATGTAACTATTAGAATTACATTCCATTGAGGTTCCTATTGTGCATGGTGTGGACATACGAATGGAGAATAGAGAATGGAAGTGAGAAGTGGTTTGTCAGGATCAGGACATAATTGGTGCTGATGTATTTGTCAAACAAAAGCTACAGGTAACACATTTTCAAACCCTCAAAGAGTGATATACTTATGTGGATGACCTTCTGTAGGAGAATACATGTTCTCCTACAGAAATGTTAGAGAAATGCTGCAGCTCTTAAGAGAAGCTGGATTAACCCTTTAAGTGCCAGCCTACCTAAAGTTTTATCACCCTCTGTTGCCATATTGTTCACAATTTTGTGCTACACATGTTCAACTGTGAAGGGATTTCCCAGGAAAATTATATATTTTTTTTCAGCAGAGTCTGGGCTATAGCATGAAATGTCTTGTTTTCATTTTTTTAAGTGTATTCAGTTGGGGGTTATCATACATATTAAATTGGAATGGCTTTGTAGAGGGTTAGGTTGTTGATTATATAGGGTCAGCAAGCATGGGGGGGGGGCAGGAACCAAGGAGTTTTCAGCTTTAGATTTGCCTGGTTAAGCAGTTGGGGGGGGGGGGGGGGGGGGGGGGGGAACTCACTTGCCACATCTGCACACATCATACTGAAGCATTGTCAGCACTTACATTTGCTCCTGCATCCACTCAAAGATAGTGGTAGCATCTCAGGCATGCTGCTGCCTGAGATGCACAGTAACAGAAACCCCAACGGCACTTCCTGTTTGCAGTTAGCCTTCAGATCCATGAGCCGCCATTTGTTTCTCAAATTTACCACCACAGGAATTAGAAAAGATAAATTAATTTGTATTGCTCTGAGGAGGGATGCATATGAGCATTGTTTATTGTGTTGGTCTGGTTTAAGTCATTTTTGACTATTGGTCCGCTTTAAGATCGAACACATAATCCAAGGAAATAATGATGTTTTTCATTAGGGGGGGGCTAACAGTTTGTGGGGGTGATTGGATGGTGTTGATTCGCAATTTGGTATGTACTTTTTTTGATCGTCTGCTAATTGTCATGCTTCAAGTGGCCCGGAGAAAGGTTATGAGAATGAGAAGGTGATTATAGATTGAAGTACATGGCCTATGGTGTAGTGAGCTGCGTGACCACACTGTGATAAATTTGGCGTGGTTGGATCTGAAAGGGGCAAGGCCAATAAATACAAGTACATGGCCTACAGTGGTAAACTGAGTGCTCGCAATTTAATACATTTTGCGTGTTTGGTTCTGATACAGGCAAGGTGGCAGTGGATTGGAGTACTTGGCCCACAGTGTTGTGAGCTGTGTACCCACATTAAGCGATTCTGTGTCGTTGGTTCTGAGTGGGGCAAGTACATGGCATATGATGAATTGAGCAACGTGACCAAGATATAATAGAGTCTGAGTGTTTTGTGGTCTGATATGGCCAATGGTGAATTAAAGTCGTGTTACATGGTCTATGCTTAGTGAGCTGCAGGCTCACACTATGATAGATTTGGCATCATGGGTTCTTATACGGGCAAGGCTTGAATGGATTGGAGTACATAGTCCATGGGGTAGTGAGCTGTGTGCCCCCATCATGATAGATCCAGCATCGTTAGAACTAAGATGGGCAAGGCAAGAATGTATTGGGGTTCATGGCCTATGGTGTAGTAAGCTGCATGCCATATGCTGATAGATTCGGGATGGTTGGTTTCAAAATGGTCAAAGAAAAAAAGGATTGGGAGTACATAGTCTATAGTGGAGTGAGCTGCATGCCTGCAATAAGATAGATTTTGCATTTTTGGTTCTGGACATGGACAAGGCAAAAATTGATTGGAGTATATGGCATATGTTGCAGTGGTGACCGGCATGTCCGCAATAAGATAGATTCTGCATGCTTCATTCTGATATGGACTGTCAGGTCCCGGAGACACCCACCTTCCAATAAATCAGCAACCCCCAATCTCCGCTGCTTTCTTCACCTATAGTAAGCCCCCGTTTGCCGGGACGCTAGACACGCCTCACCGGACACGGTTGCCCCCAGGTCTTATTAGCACAAAGGATGCTGATTTATGCAGGGGAAGGCAGATGAATCCAGGGACTAGACTGAGTAACGATAAACGGACAGGGGTCATACACGGGTGGTCAATCCGAGGAGGCACGGTACAGAAGGGTTAGACGGAAGAATGGTCAGGGGCAAGCCAAGGGTCACAACGGGAGGTCAGAAGTTCGCGGTACAAAGGAGCAGGCAGAATCGTAGTCAAAGGGAAAGCAAGGTCGGTCCAGGCAGCAATCAGGGATGGTCAAAACAAGGCAAAAATCACAAGGAGAAGAGCTATCCAAATCACACCCAGTAGCACGCTATAACGGGCAACGACTGACTGCAGGGTGAGTACTTATATAGGATGGGGACTGACTGGATTGGCTGCGGGGAGGAGTGTAGTGATTGGAGCAACTGGGATCTCTGGGCTGATTGCCCAGTTTGAATAGGGAGGCGGACTGTGTTATAGGGCACATGCCCTTTAATAGCAAGGGCTCATTGGCCCAATTCACTATAGGGAGGCGGACTGTATTTGGGCACATGCCCTTTAATAACTAGGGCTCATTGGCCCAATTAAATCACCTCCGGCGGGCGCGCTGTGCGCAGCGCCGCTGGAGAGCATAGGAGGACGTGAGACGCGCGCGCGCGTGGACACGCGCCGGGAGCGCGCCGCACAGAGAGCGGCGCGACCGCTCCCGACGCCGCCGAGCCGGAAGCCGCCTGAGCGGCTGCTCGTGACAGCCGAGCAGCGGGCGTGCATCCAGCCGAGAGGAGTCGGCGGGGGAGCGAAGGCCAGGTAAGGAGGTGGCAGTGGCCGTGACATGGACAAGGAGTTGGAGTACGTGCATACGGTGTATGGAACGGTGTGTCCACACTATGACTGATGCAACATGTTTGCTTCTGATATGGCTAAGACTCAAAATGGATTGGAATACATGGTCTATGGTCTAGTGAGCGGTGTGTGTGCAATAAGATCGATTTGGTGTGCTTGGTTCTGATATGACAGACTTAAAAAATGGAACAAGAGCACACCAAAGTTTAGTTGCAAGTAAAAATGTATTAGTGAATCACAGCAAGCAAAAAGCTATATACGTGTATATACATCTGATTTTTTAAGAAAAAAGGATACAGTGAGCATATGTTGGGTTCACTTTGTCATCAGGAGCGTTAATAAGTGGATCAAGGCTTTGCGATCCGGATAAAGGAGCCGGGTGCTCCGGAACGTGGGCATTGTCTCTTTTTGAGATCACGGGTTATACTCCACTTATTAAGTGGTCTTGCTTGGCAAGATCACTTATTAAGTGGTCTTGCTTGGCAAGATCACTTATTAAGTGGTCTTGCTTGGCAAGATCACTTATTGTTCTCGCTGATATATTA
Source organism: Gastrophryne carolinensis (assembly GCA_027917425.1). Classification (NCBI taxonomy): domain Eukaryota; kingdom Metazoa; phylum Chordata; class Amphibia; order Anura; family Microhylidae; genus Gastrophryne; species Gastrophryne carolinensis. The sequence continues at coordinate 116,817,501 of CM051243.1, forward strand.
TTATTATTCCAAGCATTTTTGCACTGTAACTCCTCCCACAGTTTTGACACTACATAGACCATAATATACCAAAACGTGCGGATCGTTCCCGAATGGTGTGCTTATATTTTGTGGAACGTTTCGCCAAACGGTTTCCGAAATATTGGCGTTTTCCTGGCGCAATTTTCCCATAGGAATGAATGGGAGGTATTTTCAAAGCTAGAGTGGGAGATGCGTGTGAAATGAAAAATCAGGACATGATTTCTAAACTGCGACCTCTCCCTCATTTTTAATCCCACCTACACAAATCTTATATCAAAACGTTCAGCTATCCCTGCTGCCGCTAAAAATGTCCAAGGCTAAGCCATAGCCCGAACAGATTTCACAATATGACCTTTTGTTTGCAACTCACACCTCCCATTGACATTCATTGAAACTCCACTCTAGACACCACAAATTTGAATGGCAATTTCTAAACTGCGACTGTGCCTTCATTTTTAATATTTCCGAGACATGCTATACATGCATCACATTGTTCGCCTAGCTCTTGTGATTCTTACAGTATAAAGCTCTTTGCTGTAGGATGTAAACTTTTTAAGATACAGTCATTTGAATATGGCAACCACCAGTGCATTAGAAATGTGTTTTAATGTGCATTCTCAGTTTACCTCAGAGTGAGTTTCCATAGCAACACAGCTGCAGCCTGGCTCGTTACAGCTGCTCCGCCCACACACCAAGTCTCAGGAAACTCCCCTTAAAGGAGCAGTATCGCGAAATTTGCTTTAAAAAAGATAAATAATTAAATAGCCACACAATAGCTTCTAACATGTCTATAAATAATCTGGCGATAGAAAAAAGAAGAATGCTTACTATCTTTACTCACTTAAAACAATCCATACAGTTACTCTGCCTACTCCATATAGTTACTCTGCTCAGTCAAACCTTTCCACAGTTACTCCAGTGACTCCAACCACACAACAGTTACTCAAGTCACTCCACCCAGTAACTCAAGTCACTCCACCCAAATACTCCGCCCACTCCACCCAGTTACTCCGCCCACTCCACTCAGTTACTCCGCCCACTGCACCCAGTTACTCCACCCACTCTGCCCACTCTACCCAGTTACTCCGCCCATTCCACCTAGTTACTCCACCCATTCCACCCAGTTACTCCGCCCACTTCACCCAGTTACCCCACCCACTTCACCCAGTTACCCCGCCCACTCCACCCAGTTACCCCGCCCACTCCACCCAGTTACCCCGCCCACTCCACCCAGTTACCCCGCCCACTCCACCCAGTTACCCCGCCCACTCCACCCAGTTACCCCGCCCACTCCACCCAGTTACTCCGCCCACTCCACCCAGTTACTCAAGTCACTCCACCCAAATACTCCGCCCACTCCACCCAGTTACTCCGCCCACTCCACTCAGTTACTCCGCCCACTGCACCCAGTTACTCCACCCACTCTGCCCACTCTACCCAGTTACTCCGCCCATTCCACCTAGTTACTCCACCCATTCCACCCAGTTACCCCGCCCACTCCACCCAGTTACCCCGCCCACTCCACCCAGTTACCCCGCCCACTCCACCCAGTTACTCCACCCACTCCACCCAGTTACTCCGCCCACTCCACCCAGTTACTCCAGCCACTCCACCCAGTTACTCCAGCCACTCCACCCAGTTACTCCGCCCACTCCAACCACACAACAGTTACTCAAGTCACTCCACCCAGTTACTCCGCTCACTCCACCCACACAACAGTTACTCCGCCCACTCCACCCAGTTACTCTGCCCACTCCACCCAGTTACTCTGCCCACTCCACCCAGTTACTCTGCCCACTCCACCCAGTTACTCTGCCCACTCCACCCAGTTACTCCACCCACTCCACCCAGTTACTCTGCCCGCTCCAGTTGTAGAGAACTGGCGGAGGCAAGACCACTTCACGCAATTTCCCCGGAAATTGCACTTTGTCTAGTTGTTAATGTCTTTCTTGATTCTGTGTGATCCACTATGATGTAACTTGGCGTCATGATTATATATTCTTATTGTACATGTTATACTGTTGATTCACGTCTGGTATGATGCAGGGCATTGATAACACTTGTCTGACCAGAAACTAAACTGTTATATTTAGAGCATTACTGCTATACTGTTGTGTATTATTTTCTTGACATACAACCTCAGCCCATCCATATACCATTCATCAGGATCGTGAAATTTTCACTCACTAGTGATTATGGTAATGATTACATTACATAGCCTTCTTCTCTGTGTACTGTACATGGTAAATTTAACATACATGACCTTTGTGCTATTTATAGAGGTGAACAAAATGCTCCTGACAAAGTGAACCCAACATATGCTCACTGTATCCTTTTTTCTTAAAAAATCACATATATAGCTTTTTGCTTGCTGTAATACACTAATACATTTTTACTTGTGTGTTCTTGTTCCATTTTTTAAGTCTATTGTATTGCTTAAGGTGCATATGTGGTGAGGCCCCTCAGGACCAATTGAGCACCCGTCATATTTCTTGCTGATTATTAACCACTGGTGTGCCAAAAACCAACTTTTAATATTCTTGGTTCTGATATGGACAAGGCTAAAAGGGGTTTGTTATCCATGGCCTATGGTAAAGAGGGCTGTAAGCCCACACTATGATGGACTCGACGGATTTGGTTCTATTCATAGGATACTCATCGTTCATAAGGCCTGTAGAGCAGTCATGCAGAGGAGTTGAATGCGACTGGGGTTGCTGGGGGATTTACAGTTCTGTTGCATTAGTCCTGTGGGTAGCGTTAGGAGGGTCAGAGATGGCATTCCAGAATTCCAGGTGCTGCTAAAAACAAGGTGCGCATTAAGATCTGCTGGGCTGGTTCATTATTCACGCAGTTGAAAAGAGGGAATCGCCAAATGGAGGTGGGTATGAAATTGTTCAACTGTCCTTTTGCAGGAGAGGTTTTGGAGGGAGGTTGAGTGTTAATGGGCTGGCCAGCGATAAGATGGTAACACTGCTCAGCTATGCCGTAGTAGTAGGTAGATGAAGATCTGAAGTGTGGAAAGACAGCTGTTTCGGCCTAAACGAGTCATGATTGGGGTAGAAGTGTGAGATAACATGGAGCACTAGTTCAGTCATGTGAATGTGCAGCCAGAAGCTCAAGCTTGGCAGCGAGGAGAGCTGGCTCTGGATGTGGTAGGAGAGCCTGAGGAAGGGGGGAAGGGATTGCTTTCATTCCTAATGAGCACAAAGTGGGGAGGCATCAGTTGGGAGAGGATGGACTGGTTTTCTGGACAGGAGATGGGGGAGGCTAGGGAGGGGCTGGGAATTGCTGCTCGATATCGGGTTTATGATCAGGCAAGAAAAAAATGCATCCTGCAGTGGTCCAGGTGCACCCATCATGCATTTGCTGCACAGAGCGGCTTCCCTAGCTCTGTGCGCAGCCCTGCTTGCCCATTCATTTGGTAATCGGTAGTGTGGGAGTGATTATTGGAGTAGAATACTACCTACTGCCTGTTATGGGGTTCCTGGGTAGGTTCTTCACACTGCCTGTTAGGTAATTGGGGGGGATTCTGCACACTGCCTATTATGATTATTCTTAGTATACAGTACATCCTGTCACTCTCCTTGTAGCCTTCAGGGGAAAGAGGGGTGTGTGTGTGTGTGTGTGTGTGTGTGTGTGTATATATATACGTGTATTGGCTTTTATGCTTCACTACATTATGCTTGGTGTCAGCCGCCACGCTGACTTGTTTTACATTTATTGTGCTCGAAATTGCCACCGCCGCACGCGTTTTTTCCTGTGTTCCGCGCTTGGCGGCGGCGTTACCTCAGGCGCCAGTGCGCCGTCATTGGCTGCTTGTCACGTATTGGCTTCGCGCTCTTCGGGGGGGCGGGGCCTGTCTTTGGCGCGTTCCGCATCATTGCTCATGCGGGCCCGCCCCTCGAGGTTTACCGACGCCATTTTTTTGCTTGGTTCCGGCTGCTGCGTGACGGGCTTCTACCTACCGCAGTCCGTGAGTGCCCTCGCGGGCGGCTTTATTACCGCTGTTAATTATTGTATACTTACTGCTCCCCTTTGATTATGTCTTTCAGACGGGCAAACCCCTTTGGCTTCTCCCGGCCCTACTTCCTCTATTTAGTTGGTTAACTTGTGAGGCCTAGTGTTAATTACTCCCACTTCCCTAGCGGGTTATTGGGGCATCCCGGGTTGCTGTATAGCGGTAATCCCTATCAGCCTATTGTGCCACTATAATCACCATATGGAGGCGTCTCAGGATAATGTGACCGGGGTTCCTTCGGGACAAGCCCGGCTGTGTGTAGCTTGTGGGGAGTCCCATGTTGATGCTGACAAGGCACGGGTCTGTGTACCCTGTGCCAAACAGGTGCTTGAACTGCAATCCGGCCTTCCAGTGGCTGAGTCTGCTATATGTTTCGCCTCACCTACTCCCCCAAGCTTAAATCTCACTTCCATTGAGTTGCATACAAGTGGGGATTCTCAGCCTGATGTGTCTTCTAGACTGGCTAGTGTTGAGAAGTTAATTGCTAATACCTTGGCGTGTAAGGCCTCTGCAAAAAAGCGGCACTTAACGCCTGATGTCACTCTTTTCCCTATGGAAGCTGATGAGTTTTTGCAACTATCTGGCTATACTTCTTTTGAGGAAGGGGAGCTATTCTCAGACTCAGGGTCATCTGATGAGAGGCCCAGGGGTCATGACGATTCTGACTCTGACCCCTGGGCTCCGGATGATACTGATAGACTGTTGGCTCAGATTTTTGAGGTTCTGTCTATCTCTCCCCCTGTTGCGGTTCCCAGGCAAAGGGGGGAACTTTTTCATACTGCTAAGTCACGCTTGGAATTTCCTGAGCAAGCACATTTCAATAACCTTGTGCTCAAGGAATGGGAGCGTCCCAGTTGACTTCCCAGTATACCTAAGAGTTGGGATAGGAAGTATCCCTTTCCTGCTGATGTGGTGAAGTGTTGGTCATCCCCTCCCGAAGTGGGTGCCCCGGTTGTATGGTTATCTAGCACCTCTGTCATGCACTCCCCTGACTCTACTACCCTGTGGGATGCTGAGGGCCGGCGCATTGACCAGCTGGCGTCCCATGCCTTTGCGTGTGTGGGGACGGCGCTGCGCCCGGTCTGTGCCCCTGCCATTATGGCTGTGGCTATTAGGACCCTGCTCAGAAGTATCCTTGATGGTGCTCCCGATGATTTGCCTTGTGAGGAGTTTAATGCACTCTCTAGTTGTGATGTTTTTGTGAATTTTGTCCTTTCTGCCTTGGATGACACCATTAGAATGTGTGGCAGAACCTCTGCCCTTGTGGTGGCTATACGCCGCTTGGTTTGGGTGCGCCAGTGGGCTGCTGACAACGCTGCCAAGAAGGCCCTCACTGGTTTTCCCTTCAAAGGACTACACCTGTTTGGGGACCGCTTCTATTCCAACTTCTTCACAGTGCCCAAAAAAGATGGGTCAGTCAGGCCCATCCTGGACTTGCAGATCCTCAACAAATTTGTCAGGTGCAGGCGCTTTCGCATGGAAACTGCGCTCTGCCATCAGTTCCCTGCGCCCAAGGGATTTCATGACGTCTGTGGACATCAAAGATGCTTACCTTCATATTCCTGCATTTCCAGGTCATCAAAGGTTCCTCAGGTTCGCTCTGCAGGATCAACACTTCAGCTCCCAGGGTGTTCACCAAGGTGCTGGCAGGAGTGATGTCTCTGCTCAGGTTTCAGGGCATCCGCATGCTGCCCTATCTGGACGACATTCTCATCACTTCCCAGTCTCTACATCAGGCAGAGTTGGATACTCAGCTGGTGGTGTCCACCCTGGAGTCATTTGGCTGGGTGATCAACCACCCCAAGTCTTCTCTGTCCCCCTCCTTGGTGACTTCATTCCTGGGAATTAATCTGGATACAGTTCAGGCAAGGATTTTTCTTCCTCAGTGAAAGGTGGACAGTCTGATTGCGCAGGTCCAGTTCCTGCTATCTCGTCATCATCCCTCCATCAAGCAGGGAATGCAGCTGGTGGGCCTGATGGTGGCGTGCTTTGAGGCGGTTCCTTATGCTCAGTTCCACTTGAGGCCTCTGCAACTCCACCTCTTGTCAGTATGGGACAAGGACCCCGCGTCCCTGGACCGGGTCTTTCCCCCCTGGTCAGGCAGTCCCTCTCGTGGTGGCTGGATTCAAGGAACCTGTTGGGGGGCAGATCCTTTCTGACCCCCTCCTGGGAGACGGTGACCACAGATGCCAGTCTGTCAGGTTGGGGGGATTTCTGGAAGTCCCTGCAGTTCCAGGGGAGGCTCACACACCTATCAACGTCTTGGAGCTGCGGGCGATCAGGTTAGTTCTGTCTCAGTTGACTCCTCACCTTTGGGGCCTGCCTGTTCAGGTGCGCTCGGACAACCAGACAGCAGTTGCCTACATCAATCATCAGGGAGGGACCTGGAGCAAGAGGGCCCTCCAGGAAGTGTTTCTGATCCTGACCTGGGCGGAGGCCAATGTTCCCTGCATATCAGCGGTGTACATTCCGGGGGTGGAAAATCTGCTGGCAGACTCTCTGAGCAGGGGGACCTCTCGCCAGGGAGAATGGTCCCTCTGCAACAGGGTGTTCCAATCTCTGTGTCACCGTTGGGGACAACCAGATGTGGATCTGTTTGCGTCCCGTCACAATCACAAGCTCCCGGCCTTTGTCTCCCTGTCCCAGGATACTCTGGCCTTGACCACGGATGCTTTAGCAATGTCATGGCAGGCCAAGAAGAGTGTGGTTCGCAGACGTGGTGCAGCTGGCAGTAGATCAGTACGTTCTGCCCAGGGTGCCAGACCTGCTCACTCAGGGTCCCTTACGCCATCTCAATTTACAAACTCTGGCTTTGACGGCCTGGCTGCTGAAACCTCCAACTTGATGGAGGGGCTGCCTACCTCAGTTGTTGATACCATGATAAAGGCTAGGAAGCAGTCTTCTTCTTCTATTTATTACAGGGTTTGGCGTGCCTACATTGACTGGTGTGAGTCTAAGTCTCTTCCCTGTCGTGCATTCTCTATTCCCAGGATTCTGGAGTTCCTGCAGCATGGGTTGGAGATGGGGCTCCAACTCAGTACTCTGAAGGGTCAGGTTTCTGCCCTGGCTGTTTTCTTCCAGAAGTCCTTTGCTCAGCATTCTCTGATCAGTACTTTTTTCCGGGGGGGTTACCCATGTGCGTCCCCCACGTAAGCTTATAGTGCCTGTTTGGGGTTTTAATTTGGTTTTGTCAGCCTTGCAGGGTGCTCCCTTTGAACCTGTGCAGGATGCTGCTCTGGCGATTCTTACTCTCAAAGCTGTCTTTTTGGTGGCTATCACCTCTGTTAGGCGTGTGTCTGAGTTGGCTGCTCTTTCCATCCAGCCCCCCTACTATGAGAGACACCAGGACAAGGTGGTGTTCCGCTTCAAGCCAGATTTTCTGCCTAAGGTTGTGTCTGCCTTTCATTTGAATCAGGACATTGTTCTTCCGTCGCTGTGCCCTAATCCTAGTACTGCTAAGGAGAGGGTTTTGCATTCTTTAGATGTGGTTATGTGCCTGAAGTACTATCTGGTGGCTACTGCACCTTTCAGAAAAACTGATGCTCTTTTTGTGGTCCCTTCTGGTCCTAGGAAGGGTTTGGCTCCTGCCAAGTCTACTATCAGCAAATGGATCTGTCAGGCTGTGATTCAGGCCTATTCTGCTAAGGGGATGAATCCTCCCTTTTGCCTTACTGCTCATTCTACTCGTGCTATTGGTGCCTCTTGGGCTTTTCAGCACCAGGCTTCTGTTGAACAAGTTTGCAAGGCCGCTACTCGGTCTTCTGTTCATACCTTTTCTAAGTTTTACAAGGTTGATGTTAGGGCCTCAGGTGATGCTGCTTTTGGCCGCAAGGTTCTGCAGGCGGCAGTGGTTTAAACTGTCTGCTGTTACCCTTGGGGATCCCACCCTACTTTATGGACACTGCTATTGGATGTCCCGAGTTTAAGTATTCTATCTGGAGCAGGACGTACTGTATACTAAGAATAATACAATTCTGTGATTACTCACCTGTAGAATTGGTATTATGAGTATACAGTACATCCTGCTCCACCCCACCCTTGGTTTTGCATTATCTTGGATCCCCTGTATGGTGATTGTTATCATTGTTATAGTTACCAGCTTGGGTTGTTTTAATTCTCCTGGCTTCTCGTTAACTCCTTTTCAATGCTGGGGATTTGTGGGAGGTCCCTGGGTATTTGAGGGGCCGGGAGGAGCCTATTTTCGATGTCTCTGCAGTCTAGCGCCATCTGGCGGAGTAGTACCCGAGTGTAAGTATTCTATCTGGAGCAGGACGTACTGTATACTCATAATACCAATTCTACAGGTGAGTAATCACAGAATTTTTTTTTTTTTTTTTGGGGGGGGGGGGGATTATGCACACTGCATTTTATGGGGTACAGGTGGGGGTGGATGCTGCACGCCATTTGCTATGGGGTTCTTCTTTGGGGGGATTTTACATGCTGCCTATTAGCTGGTTCTGGGGGGTATTCTGCATGCTGCCTGTTATTGAGTGATGAGGAGGAGATGTCTGTGCATCTAAAATTAATGTAGGGCTGGGGAAAGGATTCAGCGCACTGCCTGTTATGGGGTGATTAGGGGGGTGGGCTTTTGCCCACTGCTTTTTATGGAGTTGTGAGGGTTGGGGGTTTTGCACACTGCCTGTTATGAGATACTTGGGAGGGGGATTCGCATTTTATGGGGTTGTCGGGGGGGATTCTGCACACTGCCTGTTATGAGGTGATTGGGAGGTATTATGCACAGTTTATGGGGTCATTGAAGTGGGATTCTATGGGGAGGTTCTTCACATTGCCTGATAAGTGATTGGGGGGGGGGATTCTGCATGCTGCCTGTTTTGGGGGGGATTTTGCACACTGCATTTTATGGGGTACAGGTGGGGGTGGTGCTGTTATGTGGTTCTTGTTGGGGGGGGGGGTTCTACATACTGCCTATTAGGGGTTTCTGGGGGATAGTCTGGATGCTGCCTGCTATTGTGGTTCTTGAAGGGGGGATCCTGCACACTGCCTGTTGTGGGGTTCTTGGGGGGGGTTGGATTCAGAGCACTGCCTGTGCGTGATGTTCGGGGAGGCGAGGATTTAGGCTGTTTTGGCTGAGGCGATTGTGAAGGATTATGCACACTTCTGGTTATGGAGTGATTGTACTGGGTTTCTGGGGGGAATTCTGCACACTGCCTGTTTTGGGGGTTCTGGAGGGGGGGTTGCAAAATGCGCATTGTGGGTTTCTGGGGAGGGGATTCCACACACTACCTGTTGGGAAGTTTGTGGGGCAGGGAGGATTCTGCACGCTGCCTTTTGTGGGGTTCTTTCTTTAGGGGGGATTCTGTAATCGATTATTGGGTTCTTGGGGGCGGGTTGTCACACTGCCTTCTATTGGACTCTGGAGGCGGGACTTAAGCACGCCATTTGATTCAGCTCTCCCTCCAGGATAAAGTCTGTTAATGCCTACCAATGTCTTTTCAGTGGAGTAAGCAATAAGCCCTTTTGCCCCAGTTGTGTTGCAGCTGCATGTCAGGGAGCCACATGTTGAAAACCATGCCATTACCATGGGTAATAAGGCTTGGAAGGGGTGTTGTCGGGTGGTAAGATATTTTTTTGGTGGGGGGGGTCCACAAATGGAACATTTGCCAAAGGAAAGAAACTTTGTTCATGCAACACAATGTGCATTTTTCTGTCCTGCAGGTTCCTGATCTATGTACTGGGCCACGTCCAAACCTTTCTGCAATAACTCTCCAATATCCTTGAAGAATGCCCATACCTGCAAAAATGTCTTAATTTCTTAATCCTCTGCCTGCTGGATAATGTGCCGTTGATAACAAAAACTTTTCTGTAGTCAGTTGTCAGTAAGTTGTTGTACCGTGTTAGCCATCGATGTAATATTACATGCAAATCCCCTAATGTAGTATACCTGTTCATGTGTGTGCAGTGCCCCTCAGCATTTTACATCAGGCAGACAGGACAAGCGCTAAGAAAGCAACTAAATCTGCAAATTTTCACAATCAAAAATAATAAAACCAATGTGCCTGTTGCAGCCCATTTCTGCAGACCAGGCCATGGCCTACGTGACCTCAAACTCACAGTGCTCAAGGGAGGTATTCTTGGTGTGCCACACACCCCGCTTCACCTTTAATATTCTTCACGATTGGGTTACTCACCGCCAGGTGACGCTGTTGCAGAGAGGAAGTCTTGTAACGAGCCCCCTTCCGGCCTATATATACCTGGTACCTCCCACTTAACACCAGTGTTTTTCTCTCTGCATGGCGACAAGACAGAAGATTGAAGTCTCCTGCTTGCAGGTAGCCGGGGTCTTACCCCGGCACCCCCTTTTGGTCTATTTCTGCCCGGTTTTGATTGTTTGTTACCTTTGTGCTTAAATGGAAGCCTCCCAGCCTAGGCTGCTCACTGGGCAATTGGTAGATGGCACTATAGGTGCCTAGGAGCTTATCTCCTCTGCTCGACCCCCTGTTTTGGGGGCAATGCGGCTGTCCGGCATGGTGATCCGGATTTGGGATGCCCCTGTCCTGAGGTTCCCCTTGGCCCCTTGCTCTCCGTTACGGTCCCTTCTCCCTTCACTATGGGGGGAGGGGGGGTAGAGGGATGTGTATTTGTATGTATGTTTTTACTGTATGTTTATTTCATATGTGTTTACTTATTCAACATTTGTCAGGTTGCACCGCAAGCAAGGGTGCGTTTGGCCTGACTAAATTCCTCCTTACATTGCACGTTGTCCTCTGGCAGTTTCTGTTATTTTTTTCTGCGGGCTGCTGCTGGCCTGCATGGCCAGAGTTTTGGGTCAGCTTTAGGGTGGCCGGGGCGGGCCGCACTGTGGCAGGCTTGCCTGAGGCTGCCTGCGCCTTTCCCAGGTTGTCACAGAGGCCAGTTTCTTTTGCCTCTTTAAAGCACTCTGGTGCTGTGCATTATCATGTGTTACTTGTTGCATGAATGTTGTATTGCATGTTGCCATTTGTTTCTGGGGGTCTTACTGTTGGTTTTTCTTTCCCCACAGATCCTGAGATTCCCTCAATACAGTGGCCTCCCAGTTCTATTTTGCCTGGCTAGTCCTTTTTCTCTAAATTGGGACATATTTATATATATATATATATATATATATATATATATATATATATATATATAAAAAAATGTAGATATATGATATAATGATTTATTAAATTAGTTATTTTTAAAGGGGATCTTTATTATAAATTAAATCCTCCCTCCCGGGACATTTACATAAAAAGGGCCTCCCGGGTGGCTTATGCCTTAAACCCAGGATTTTGCGAATACCATAAATCACCATATGGAGGCTTCCGATAATACCGGAAATGGTTCTTCAGGGCCATCTAGGGTGTGTGGAGGCTGTGGGACTCCGCTCCCAGGTGATGATGTTATAGTATGCATTCCTTGTGCAAGGCAGAATATTGCGCGTCAGTCTGTCGCTCCGGCTGCTGGCTCTTCGCAACTTCCATCATCCCCCACCCCTCCCTCCCTGTTCCGGACCCCGTGTGACATCGTCAAAGGTGGGGATTCGCAATCCGAGGTGTCTGCACGGTTATCCAACCTCGAGAAGATAAATTCCGTTAAAGCAGGGTTGAAGGCCACTGCAAAACGGAAGCACCTTTCTCCTGTACCTCCGGCTTCACAGGATGAAGTATGTGAGCCTGTAGATTGGTCCGATTGCTCCCTGGACGAGGAGGGAGAATTCCTGGTGGAGTCAGATGAGCCTGCAGATCAGCTTGAGGCTGATGCTATTTTCGATTTGTCTGCGGGGGTTTCCCTTGACACCCCCTCCATTCTGGCTCAAATGTTTGAAATTTTGAATTTAGATCCGCCTGAGGCTGTCACCCTGCCAAAGGGTCAGTTGTTTAATGTGCCTCAGCCGCGTTTGGTTTTTCCCAGACAACAACACTTTGAGAGGGTTGTGCTTAAGGAATGGGAACATCCCACACGGTTAACTGGAATTCCTTCCAGTTGGGAGAAACGTTATCCTTTTCCGCCAGAATTGGTGAAGCTTTGGTCGGTTCCTCATGATGTCGATACCCCTGTGCTAGGGCTCTCTAGCACGGCTATGGTGCAGTCTTCTGAGACCACTGCCCTTAAGGATGGTGAGGATCATCGGATTGACCAGTACGCTCGCCATGGTTTTATTAGTGCTGGATCAACGATGCGCCCGGTGTGTGCTTCGGCGCTTCTTCTATTGGCGGTTAGATCTGTGTGTGGATCTTGATCCCACTTGTAAGGAGTTTACTGCTCTCAGGCAGTGTGAGTCTTTTGTTTCCTATGTTCTGTCCGCTCAGGACGATGCGCTGGCTATGAGTAGCAGGACAGCGGCAACGCTGGTGGCTATTCGTCGGGCAGTGCGGCTGCACCAGTGGTCGGCGGACGTAGCTTCTAAAAGGGTGCTCACAGCTCTCCCCTTTTTGGGATTGCGACTGTTTGGTGATAAAATTGATTCAGTTGCAAAAGGTGGTAAAATGCCGCAACGCAAGAGGCCTCGTCGTCCCTTTCGGGGGGCAAGTTCTGGTAGGCCTTCCTTTCGGGGATTCGGAGCGGGTAGGGGGGCTTCCTTTCCCGCTACCAGAGGTGCAGGTTGGACTCGGGGGAGGGGCCGTGGCCGTCCCACTCAGTCCTGCTGGTAAGCCCGCTCAGCAATGAGGGGCTGCCCTCACCCGTGCGGGTGGGGGGACGATTGCGACACTTCTCCCAGGTTTGGGACCAGGAGGTTCCGGACAGATGGATCCGGGGGGTAGTATCATCCGGTTACGAGCTGGAATTCGAGTCTCGCCCTCCTTCGCGGTTCTTTCGGTCTCGGGTGCCCATCGATCCTTTGGCCGCACAGGGGCTCCTGGCGTCGGTAAAGAATCTGTTAGAAATGGCGGTCATCTGGCCGGTACCGCGCTTAGAGATGGGCCTCGGTTTTTACTCCAATCTTTTCGCAGTCCCCAAAAAGGACGGGTTGGTTCGTCCCGTCCTGGACCTGAAATTACTCAACAAGTTCATCCGTTTTCGGAAGTTTCGCAGGGAAACTTTACGTACGGCCGTCGGTTCCCTTCGGCAGGGGGACTTCATGACGTCCATAGACATCAAGGATGCTTATCTTCATGTTCCCATCTGCCACGCTCATCAACGTTTTCTTCGATTCGTGATGGAAGATCAGCATTTTCAATTCGTGGCACTTCCGTTTGGCCTTACCTCGGCTCCAAGAGTGTTTACCAAGGTGCTGGCAGGGGTGATGGCCATTTTCAGATCTCGGGGCATTCGTGTCGTACCTTATTTGGACGACCTTCTCATCATGGCTCTGTCACTCAATCAATCGGAGACAGACACCAGGATGGTGGTATCCACGCTGGAAAGCTTTGGTTTGGTGATCAACTTCCCCAAGTCCTCCCTCGCTCCGGCCAGGGTGGTGTCCTTTCTGGGGATGCAGTTGGACTCTTGTCAACACAGAGTGTTTCTCCCCCCAGTCCAAAATTCATCTGATTCAGGAGTTGGCTCGGGTCCTTCTTTCCAATCCTCGGCCGTCCATCCGTCTGGGGATGAGGCTGGTAGGGTTGATGGTCGCCTCTTTCGAGGCAGTTCCTTTTGCTCAATTTCACACGAGGACGCTTCAGCTTTATCTGTTGGCGTCCTGGGACCGGCAGCCTCGGTCGCTGGATCAGCCCTTCCAGTTGTCCTCCCGGGTCCGGCAGTCCCTCCAGTGGTGGTTGGTCTCGGCCAATCTCGTGAAGGGCAGGTCTTTCCTGACCTAAATTGTCACCACGGACGCCAGTCTTTCGGGATGGGGCGGATTCTGGAAGGAGCTTCAGTTCCAGGGGCAGTGGGGACCTCAAGAGGCTCACTTACCCATCAATGTTCTGGAACTGAGAGCCATCCCTCGGGTGCTTGCTCTCCTGACTCATCACGTTCTGGGCCTTCCGGTCCAGGTGCGTTCAGACAATCGAACAGCGGTTGCTTACATCAATCATCAGGGAGGGACTTGCAGTCTTTGTGCTCTCAGAGAGGTGTCCCTGATCCTGACCTGGGCAGAGGCCCATGTTCCTTGTCTCTCGGCGGTATACATTCCAGGAGTGGAGAACCAGGAAGCGGACCGGTTGAGCAGGGGCTCTCCCCGTCTGGGAGAATGGGCTCTCCATCCTCAGGTTTTTCGCTCACTGTGTCTCCGATGGGGGACACCGGAGGTGGACCTGTTTGCCTCTCGTCACAATTGCAGGCTCCCGAACTTCGTGTCGCTCTCCCGGGATCCTCTGGCTCTGGCAGTCGACGCCATGTCCCTGAGCTGGGGGGATCTGGGATTTCTATACCTGTTTCCTCCGATACCCATGCTGGGCAGGGTAGTTCGGAAGTTGGCTCTGGAAAGGGTGTCCGCCGTTCTCGTGGCCCCAAGGTGGCCAAGGCGAGTGTGGTTCGCAGACATCGTTCGGCTGGCAGTGGACCAGTTCGTTCTGCCTCTTCGGCCCAATCTGCTCACTCAGGGCCGGTTGTGTTACCCCAATTTACCAGCGCTGGGTTTGACGGCCTGGCTGCTGAAACCTCCATCTTGAAGGAGGAGGGTCTTTCTGACTCGGTCGTTAAGACTCTGATCAGTGCCCGGAAGAGGTCTTCTTCTATCATCTACTATAGGACTTGGAAAGCCTATATCGCTTGGTGCGAGATTAGATCTTTTCCTTGTAGGGTCTTCTTGGTCTCCAGGATTCTGGAGTTTTTACAATCTGGGCTGGACTCAGCTGGTCTTCAGCTAAGTACTTTGAAAGGGCAAGTTTCTGCCTTATCTATCTTTTTTCAGAAGCGTTTTGCGCTTCATCCTTTAGTTAAAACTTTTTTCCAGGGGGTTACGCATGTGTGGCCTCCCAGGAAACCATTACTCCCGGTTTGGGATTTGAATTTGGTTCTTTCTGCTCTGCAGGCTCCTCCTTTTGAGCCTCTGCAAGATATTGCTTTGTCTACCCTGACTCAGAAGATTGTCTTCTTGGTAGCTATCACTTCGGTCCGGCGTGTCTCGGAGTTGGCGGCCTTGTCTATCCAGGCGACCTACTTTGAGAGGCATCAGGATAAAGTGGTCTTTCGGTTCAAGCCAGACTTTCTTCCTAAGGTTGTTTCTGCTTTTCCTTTGAATCAGGATATTGTTCTTCCCTCCTTGTGTCCTAATCCTAAGAATGACAAAGAGAGGGTTTTGCATTGTTTGGATGTAGTACGCTGTGTTAAGTACTACTTGATTATCACGTCTCCTTTTCGTAAGACGGATGCCTTTTTTGTTGTGCCCTGTGGGCCTAAGAAGGGTTTGGCACCAGCCAAATCTGCCATTAGCAAATGGATACGTCAGGCCGTTATTGCGGCCTATTCTGCTAAGGGGAAAGTTCCCCCTTTTCGTATCACTGCTCATTCTACTCGCGCCGTTGGAGCGTCTTGGGCTTTTCAGCACCAAGCTTCTGTTGAACAAGTTTGTAAGGCCGCCACTTGGTCTTCTGTTCATACTTTTTCTAAGTTTTACAAAGTTGATGTGCGGGCCTCAGCGGATGCTGTTTTTGGCCGCAAAGTTCTGCAGACTGCAGTCATTTAAGTTATGCTTCACCTTGCCTTGGGATGCCCATCTCTTGTGGACACTGCTTTTGGATGTCCCAATCGTGAAGAATATTAAAGGTGAAGCGGGGTGTGTGGCACACCAAGAATAATACCATTTTGTGAGTACTCACCTGAAAAATGGATATTGTTGGTGTGCCACACACCCCGCTTCACTCTCACCCTTTTCGGTATTCCGAATCCTTTATATGGTGAAGCTTTTATTTATTTTGAGGTTACCGTTAAATTACTGGTACCTTGTCTTTCTGCTTTTTAAATCACTGGTGTTAAGTGGGAGGTACCAGGTATATATAGGCCGGAAGGGGGCTCGTTACAAGACTTCCTCTCTGCAACAGCGTCACCTGGCGGTGAGTAACCCAATCGTGAAGAATATTAAAGCGGGGTGTGTGGCACACCAACAATATCCATTTTTCAGGTGAGTACTCACAAAATGGTATTTTCCGCTCACAAATAGAGAGATTGGAATGGGAGTGTAAATGCATCCAAATCTTTAAATCGATGGACTGTGGGCTAAACAGGGACAATAATTTTATGTGTCATTATGACATGGACTGAATAGACAAGACTCATCACAAGGTCTGATATTAAACAGACTGTCTGGCCTTGTGTGAGAGCAATAAAAAATCCACACACTTTCTCTCCCCCTCTCATTCTTATCAGCCCACCATTAATTGTTTTAATCCCCCTGATTCTTATCTCACAGTATTCGATTTTACGACTTGTTCATGTGTGTCAGTGTAAAAACAATTGTCAGTCCTTTGTAGTTTCCTGTATAAATGTGTGTCTAAGTTACAGATCTGTATTATGCCTGAAGAAGAAGCTTGAACAGCTTTGAAAGCTTGCATTTTCAATCTTATTGAGTTAGCCAATAAATGGTATTACCTTAATCTTGGATTTTCTGTAGTCAGTTCAAATGCATTCCATTGAGAACATTTTTTTTTCATTTGAAGGTATTTTGGTATCCCTAACTTTAGTTAAATTGACTTTTCCTTAATTCACTAACCTGTTTGAAGTAGTAGGCTTATAGATTAATCTAGTTGTACATTGTTTGTCACATCCATTTCCACATCCAACAAATCTGTATACTCCTTAGTTTGTAAGTGAAGAAGTGTTTAAATTAGTATACAATGTCATGATGAAATTTGTGCACAAAGCAATCTTCCATACCAAATAAACAAGACATTGTTCATGTATAATATGTGTATATGTTTACGCTCCGTAAAAATAACTTCCCTCTTCTACCATCCAAGAGAAAGTGTTTTGCCAACCTCAGCCTGTCCATTTTTTTGTGTTCAAGGGGAGATGACCTTGGGCAAATAAACAGGCTTTAGACGGAACACCACCTTTTCGTTATAGAGAACCATGTAGGCAGATTTAGTATAAAGAGCTTCTAGCTCTGATACTACCATTACTAGAAATACTGAGCCCAAATGCTCAAAAGGAAAAGGCTGTCATCACTAAATTTACCACATCTGCGTCTTCCTGGTGATGATCCCCAGGCCTTCTCCAAACAGTTTGACACTATGCACGGAATAATACCCATGTTTTTTTTTATTTGAAAGACACATCACCCAGCATTGAGCCAAAGAGTGCACATTGCAGCAACCGAGCCAGTCATCATTATGAGCAACATTCGTGAGTTGTATTCTGTGCCCCCTCTGTATTGATTGAAGTATGGTAAACAAGCCAAATGTATAACCTACATCCCTATTGTTTTTAGTATGGGGCCTAGACACAAAAAACAAAAGCACTCACCTTCTCTCCCAAACATCAGCCAATGAACCCCTCTCACCTGGGTAAGGAAATACAAACTGGACAGCATTAAATATCCGCTCCTTCCTTCCGGGTGTTTTGTGTTTCTTCTCCCAGGAGGTGGGCTGGATCAGCATTTTTTTCCCTGGGGTAATGGCATTCCTAGACTTCCTCCCCCAAGTCTCTAACAGGTCTTGGTGGTGCTGCCGGTGACCCACTGCTGTTAGGGTTCAGGGTCTCTCCCCTCCTCTCCACTGGTCTCCTGGAGTTTCCCTGTGTTGGAGCCAGTCCGGGTGGCCAGCGTAGGACCTGATGTTGTACTAGACTTTTCCCTACGGGGGGGGGGGGGACATCTGAGCAGAGCGGAGAAAGTTATCGGGTGGGGGGGGGGCAGCGCCTTTTTGATCCCTGATACCAGGTAAATATTCCTTTCCTCATCTAATGGTGGTTAGGAAATGTCTTCCTGGAGCCACGCTGAGGAGCATTCGAGCAGAATGGTGGGTCCAAGTAACTTGCTTGCTTTTGTTCATGCCCCTTATGCACATAGTGGAAAGGAAACGCTTCTATGGGGCGCAGACTAGCCATATTTCCAGTGTGAGACTGGAAGCGCTGTTGGTGCCCCTTAATTGACATGCTTTTGGTCACAATCAGTGCTCATTTGAGTGCTTCTAGGGTGGGGATGAAGAGTTTTTTGCAAAGCTTTGAGGAAAAGATGGCAGATACCTTTTCCACTGACAAAAAATGTATGACTCCGAGACAGAAAACTAGTTCTATAACTGGTCCTTCTACCCAATCAGATTCTCCTCCAGTAGTTTTGCCAGAACCAGTCCCTACTAGGGTTGTCTCTTCTAAAAAAAGAGTAGGAATGTGCCTCATTGGATGAATCCATTCATTCTTTAAGCACGGGAAAAGGCCAAGAGCCAGTACCTCCTTGTGATCCTCTCAAGGTAGCATGTTCCCACTGACGACACTGTATCTGATGAGATCTATTTTGTCCACCCTTAAGTTTAGTCTGAAGTTAAGCCTCTTTCTATTCAGGATTCTTTATATCAAGGATTTTCTGGATGTAAAAATGTTTTCCTGTTTACCGGTCACTAAAGGACTAAATCACCAGGGAGTGGAAGAATCCTGAAGCCAGATTCTTCTTTCCTAAATCTCTGAAGAGGAGATTCCCTTTTAAAGATTGGGTTAAGTACCCTAAGGTTGATTGGCACGGGTTTCCAGGAAAGCGGATCTCTCGTTCAAGGATATGTGATATCTTAGGGGCCCTTTAGACAAGAAAGCAGATATTCTTTTAAGGCTGACTCTTTCCAGTTTAGACCCCATCTTGCTATTGATTGTGTTAGCAGAGTTCTTGAGTTGTGGGTTAAGAATGGTTTCATCAATGACTCCCCTAAGGAAGAAGACCTGGATGCCTTGCTCTTTGTAGCCAGGACAGTAAATTTCATGTCCGATACAGCCTCCGAGGCAATTCGAGCTAATACCAGGAGTTTGGCCTTGCTTAATTGTGCCTGTAGGGCCCTGTGGCAGGGTGACCAGTCTTCTAAGTCCTACTTTTGCAGTGCAGTTTTTTGACGGACAGCTCAAAAAAGGGGGAAGTTATGGCTTAGTTGGGGGCAGTAATGGCCTAGGGAAGCCAGCTTGTGACCAGAAGGTAGCAGGTTTGATTCCTGGCCATGGGACATTACTGAAGGGCCCTTGAGCAGGCACCTAAACCCCAGTTGCTCCCCAGGTGCTGAGTTTAGGAAATCCCTGCTGACAAATAGGGACACCTCCTGTTCACGTTCCTGGGGTGGTGAGGCCAGCAGGAGCTTAGTCTTACCCAGCTCCTGGAGTTCCCGCCATTGTGTTCGGAGCACGGACTTCAGTCGGGCACATGGACTACATTGGAAGACTGAGCTTGTGAGTGCAGTGAGGAGGAACTTGTCTGTCACTGTTGGGGCAAGATGGAAGACAGACGTTGATGAGCTCCTCTTCCACCAGTGAGTCCCAGGAGTCACCGGCATTGCGAGTCACGCTACACCCGGCGCAGCCGGTGCAACACCTTAAAAAAACTGACTGTGATATCTGCATCGCCTATTGCACTGAAAGACCCTGGTGTTATGGATGCACTGTTGTTGGAGCGCTTTAACATCAGAGAGCTGGGTATGCATACTGAAACCCTTGAATCTAAGATGGATGATGCTGCTGCAATCCTAAACTCTCATAATGGGAAACTGAATCTTTGAGGTCTGGTTGGAGTACATCCTCTAACAATGTCAAGGACCTAGAAGATTAAGGAGAGAGAATCTGGGGCCTACCGGAAGCCCCATGATCCAAGAGCTTCAGCCGGCAATTCCCATTGATCACCTCTAATTTGATAGGACCCAATGCTCTCAGGGTCGCTGATGCCAAGATTGGTCCCCAAGGGATAACAGCATTAAGTCGCTGCCCCTCGTCTTCAGGCCAGCCCAGGGCTTTACCCAGGTTGCAGCCTGTTTGGCACAAGGTCACCTTCGGCCCTACTGCCTATTTACAAATGAGACACACCAACTCAACTAAAACTGGCTTAGAAATGATCTTTGGTTTTCCCCTGCTTGATTCCCTCTTCTGAGACTGGTCCATGGTCTGGTCTCCACACCATCTGATATGTTTATGGTCCCTGAAGCCGCACCCCATATGCTGTGAAAGACTGTTGCTTATAGTTATCCTGGGAGGGATGTATGTTTATCCATCGGTCTACTGGTTATTCACATTATCCAGTTACTTGCATTAACCTGCAGATTAGATTGTAGATTCTACGTGCTTGCTTCCACTCCACTTAAGTGCCAAGCACGTAGAATGTACGTGCTTGACTTCCCCCCCTGCTAGTAAAAAAAAATAAAAATCAAAAATACTCACCTGACCCCTCGTTGGATCCGGCTGGGTCTCCTCTTTAATTTGGTGCCATCCGTTCCCGTGGGGGGTCGGATGGCTCCAGGAGAGCCCCCGGAATAGCCCCCCCCCGTTTGGCAGCAGCAGCTGCTAACTGTAAAAAAAAAAAAAAGACATTTACTTACCTGCAGTCGCGCTGCCTCCCTCCGGGTCTCCTCTTCACCCCCCCCCCCAGCCTCTTCAGCTTCAGGGGAGAGCCTGAAAGGGCTCTCCCCCTCCTCTCCCGACGGGCTCCGCCATCTTGCTGTTAAGCCCCGCCCCTTTGGGCTAACCCTCACCCTTAAAAAAAAAAAAAAAAGACATTTTTTTGGGAATAACCCTTAAAATTCCCCAAAAAATGGTTCCCCCCCCCCCCCCCCCCGGGAGTTGGGACCCTACGTCATTTTTTTTTATTTTTAAGGGTTAGGGTTAGCCTAACCCTAACCCTTAAAATTCCCAAAAATTACATAGGGCCTCCCGGGGGGGGGGGGGGGGGGGCTCCCCATTTTTTGGGGGGAATTTTAATTTTTGTATTTATATTTTAAGGGTTAGGGTTAGCCAAACCCTTAAAATTCCCCCCAAAAAGGGGTCCCCTGTGTCATTTTTTTTTTATTAACCCCTTATGTTTATAGTGTGGATAGTATTTTTTTTGTAAATGTAATAAAGTGCTCTTTTCAGTTTCAGGGGTCTCCAGGGCAAGAATGGGGGGGGCTACCGATACATATGTGGTACCGTTGTAATCGGGAGAAATGGGGCTATCACATGCAATATGTTTTTCATTAAAAAAAAAAAAGGTTTTATTTAAAATAAAGGAGACAATTGTCTAAAAATATATATATATTTTTTTTTTTTTTTTTTGTTTTTTTAAGCAGAAATATTCAAAAAACAGTAGAAAAATTACAAACAATACATTTCATGTTAAAGCCTAAACTCTGCTGCAAAAAATGTATATGTAATGTATATAATTTTTCTGGAAATTCCAGCAAAAATCACGGTTAATCATGCCGCAAAATGGGGAAAAATTACCTGTCCACAGAGGGTGACAAAACAAGTAGGCTGACAATTAAAAGGGTTAATAGTAACTATGCATTTTGGGTATTGTTCTGCTCGGGGGACCTTGCGCTTTCAGATTTAGCTTGTTTTTTCTTGTTTGCATATTGATATAGTCTCAGTGTGCCACACACCCCGCTTCCCCATTAATTCTTACGATTGGGTTACTCACCGCAGGTGACGACGTTGCAGAGAGGAAGTCTTGTAACGAGCCCCCTTCCGGCCTATATGTAACTGGTACCTCCCACTTAACACCAGTGTTTTTCTCTCTGCATGGCGACAAGACAGAAGAAAGAAGTCTCCTGCTTGCAGGTAGCCGGGGTCTTGCCCCGGCACCCCCTTTGGGTCTATTTCTGCCCAATTTGATTGTTTGTTACCTACGTGGTTAATGGAAGCCTCCCAGCCCAGGCTGCTCACTGGGCAAACGGTAGATGGCACTATAGGTGCCTAGGAGCTTATCTCCTCCGCTCGACCTCACGCGTGGGGCAATGCGGCTATCCGGCATGGTGATCCGGATTCGGGATGCCCCTGTCCCGATGTCCCTTTAGGTCACCTTCTCCCGCTTGGCCTTCTCCCTTCGCTGGGGGGGGGGGGGGAGGGGTGTGTGTGTGTGTAATGTGCATGAGTGCTTTACTTTACTGTGAAAAGGCCTTGGCAGTTTTTAGTGTCAGCACATGGCCAGGGCTGCTGGGGCCTGTTTTCAGTTACTGCACGTTTGTATTTCCCTCTCTTCTCGGCTCTGGGACCGCCCTTCGTTTCCCTGGTCTCATTAGAGACCTGTACGCTGCAGCCGGTGGGGGAAGAGCCTTCTGTGCGGCCGAAACTTCACAGGTCTTATGCTATGTGCTGCTTGTGTAGCGTTTCCCTGGGGCATTTCTACTTATGGGTATATTTTTTTATGTCAGCCTTCTGATAGGTTGACTTAATATATCACATAACTGTGGATTTGGGCTCCAGTTGCTGCGTTATTACACATTACCATTCTGATATGAATGTACATGGATATATATATATTGGTGTTTGTGTATGTGTTTATATATATATATATATATATATATATATATATATATATATATATATATAATTTATATATATATATATATATATAATTTATATATATATATAAATCTAAAACAAAGGCACAGAGCTTAATAAATGTACAGTCCTCCACAAGAAATTCTCATCCCGTAGTGCATGCTCCACCACCTTCAACTCCAGGTCACCAAATGTGATGCCACCGCTCTTACCAGAACTCAGAAGATAAAGCGCCTTAAAGATAACCCCTTAGGTCTTCATTCAATCCTTCTTCTCAGGTCACAATATGGAGCTTGCCGTCACAATTTATCTCAAACAATTTAATGTAAGGCAAACAGAATAAAACCACTAGTGCAATACGTCTCATTCAAATTAAAAGACTGTTTAATGAATCACACTCACAAAGATTAAAAGTATATAACGCCTTCAATACAGCCAAACTGCCACTGGTTCTCACCGCCAGAGCCGGCCCAGGGTTCAGACCATAATCCAAAGTTCCCTCCTAGAAAGCGAAAGGTCCAAGCGATCCAACGCGTTTCGTCGTAAGTAACGACTTCTGCCGGAATGCTTGGAAGCTAAAAAAGACTCCCTTTTAAACCGGAATCCCGGTGACGCGCATGACGCATAGTCACGTGATTTACAACACGTGACACTGCAACAAAGACGTCAAAATGGGTTACCATGGTGAAGGGACGCCTCTCTGATCGGAAGCACGCCTGTACCAGGAAGCCAGGGCAGGTGATCATAATAAAAGAACACGTCATTACAACGCCCCCAATCAGGAGCCGCCAGTCCGGAAGGTCTCATTCATTCTCCTTCCGGCTGGTCGGCGCATGCGCAGTTATGCGCACTGCCGGAAAAAACAAACACCAATCACCCTTGGGCTGCTCGGCGCGTGCGCAGTTACGCGCACACCGCCAGCTATCACTAACACCGCTGTCTCGGCCCGCGATATCAGTCACCCTCGGGCTGCTCGGCGCATGCGCAGTTACGCGCACATCGCCAACTATTACTAACAGCACTGCCTCAGTCCACAACTCCTTACAACAGGATACGCGCACAGCGGGCAGTATAGACAGATAAAAAACGGAATTAAAATACATAAAATCTACAGATGTTTCCCATAATTATAAGGAGGCATAATATACCTAAAAGCTAGAAAAACTAAAAGGGCTAAGATCCTGGCTAATGAGAACCACTTCACATAGACAATAATGCAATAAAACATAAATAGCACTTATACAATTAAGAATCATCTATGAAACAATTGAGGTCAAACTCAATATTTAAACCTCTTGGTGCCATAATATCCAATTTAAAAATCCATTTGCTTTCACACTGAGATAATGTCCTTACTAAATTGCAACCCCTCCAATGCTGCTCTACTTTCTCTAAACCAACAAAAGATAAAAACTTTGGATCCGAGGCATGTCTCAGTTTAAAATGGGCAGAGAGGCTATGTCCATCATAGCCCCTTTTGATGTTATAGACATGTTCTCGGACCCTAATTTTAAGTTCACGGGTGGTTCTACCTACATAGGTTAAGCCACACGGGCACCACATGACATATACTACACCCTTGGAGCTACATGTAATAAATTTCTTTATCTTATAGGTTTTCCCCATACGGGTGTCTTCAAAGCTTTTAACACTTCTTTCAGACCCCATAGTGGTTTTACACCCACAGCATCTCCCACATCTATAAAATCCAATCGGCGGAGATTCAACCAAAGTGACAGGTTTAGGGGGATCCACATAGCTCCGCACCAACTTATCCCTCAAAGTAGGTGCTCTCCTAAAGATGCAGATGGGTTTCTCCGGTAGAGCAGGGCCTAAAACCGGATCTTCTCTAAGAATATGCCAATGTTTCCCCAGCACTGCCTTAACTTTTTGGTGTTGGGCATTGAATCCAGATATAAAGGCATACTCCATGCTCATACCTTTACCCCTACCCTCTTTTGATTTAGACCATAAAGTGTCACGTTCAATTGAACGGACAGTAGCCAGCTGTGTTTCTATCATCGAGGTGTCATACCCCTTATCAATAAATCTCTGAGAAAGGGCAGCTGCCTGCTCATCAAAAACCTTAAGGTCACTACAATTGCGTCTTAGACGCATGAATTGCCCCCTGGGAATAGCCCGCAACCAATTAGGATGGTGGCAGCTATCCCAGGGGACAAATCCATTCCTATCTGTGGCTTTGAAAAATGTAGAAGTCCATAGTTGTGATCCCTCTATCTTAATAGTAAGATCTAAAAAATTCACTCCCTGTAATCCATACTCAGGGGTGAATTCAAGATTATAATTATTAGAATTCACTACCCCAAAGAATTCTTCCAAGGTCGACTTAGGCCCCTCCCACACAATAAGCACATCATCGATGTAACGCCGCCAAATTCTCAGATGAGGCCAAGATCCACCATAGATGTGCTGAGATTCCCAGAATCCCACAAAAAGATTGGCCATACTGGGTGCAAATTTAGCACCCATGGCTACACCCTTGGTCTGGAGGTAGAAATCCCCTCCAAACCAAAAGTAGTTATGATTCAGGGCAAAGGTTAACAAATCTATTATGAAAGCAACCTGTTTGGTAGGAAGTCCAGACGAGAGATCAAGATAATACCGGACCGCTGCAATCCCTAAACTGTGAGGAATAACAGTATATAAGGACGTGACGTCCGCTGTGGCAAGTATTGTCTCCTCTCGGACTTCCAATGTGTTACACAATTCCAAAACTTGGCCTGAATCTCTCAAATAGGCTGGCAAAGCACAGACCAATGGTTGTAGGAAGGTATCTATATATTCCCCTACTCTACAAGTGAGGGAATTAACCCCGCTAACTATTGGGCGTCCTGGAGGTCTTTCCAGGCGTTTATGAACCTTTGGAAGATAGTATATGGTGGGAATACGAGGAGCTTGTATGTTCAAATAATTGAATTCCTTTGAGTTAATAATACCATCTTCTTGCCCACGTTTTAATAAAGAAGATAGACCCACCTTGAATTCATTAGTGGGATCTCTTTCAAGCAACTTATAGGTTTCAACATCACCTAGAAGTCTCTGCATCTCTATAATGTAGTCCTCTTTGTTAAGGACCACTAGCCCTCCCCCCTTATCCGCGGGCTTTATCACAATTTCATGCCTAAGTTCTAAGTCCTTAATATTCTTCCACATAGAAGAAGGACCCCTACCTTGGCCGATTTTAATACTCATAAGATCCTTAGAGACCAATTTCACCTCACCTCTAACACCTCTACCTGTGCATTGGCAGGAACTAGAGGGTTAAACACTGACTTATTCCTCAGTGTGGTGTGTTGAACAGAATCAGCTTTCTCAACCTCAGGCCCTACCGGTTCTATACTGGAAGCGGCCATTTGGGACTCCTTACCCAGGAAGAACTTTTTAAGTGTTAACTTCCTCATAAATTTCTGAAAATCTATATGTGTGGCAAATCTGTCTAAATCTTTAGGCGGAGCAAATTTTAATCCGCGATCAAGCACCTTCAATTCCTCATTGGTTAGCGGTACAGAGCTTAGGTTAAAAATACCTTGGCCTAGAATGGTCTTGGCCTTCTTGTGCTTATTTCCTCCTCGTCTCCCTCTCTGTCCCATTCCTTTCTTTTTTGTGCCTGTCTTGCTCCACCTATCACCACTCCTCCCTTGTCTCTTGAAAAAAGTGTTCTCGGTCTTTGGGATCTCTGTGGATCCTCCCGAAAAGGGGCTGGGGAGTAGTTTCTCGCTGGGGGAGCGAGTTCTTTCCCCTTGTTCATATAAAAGTTATCCCGCTGTCTATAATTCATTCCTTCCCTATCCCTCCAAGCCAGGGTACGTTTCCGCCAGCTAATTCCCGTAGGGTTAGTATTCCTTTTATCTAGATTGATATTTTTATTGGGGTAATCTAAAGGCTTCCTACGAGATTCGCCCGATCTTCTCCTCTCCCTTGGTGTATAACCCATTTCTGGCTGAGACCATGAAGGCCTCCTCCCTGGGACAGGGATATTCTCCTTGATCTTGGCATCTCCTTTGAAGACACCCGTATGGGGAAAACCTATAAGATAAAGAAATTTATTACATGTAGCTCCAAGGGTGTAGTATATGTCATGTGGTGCCCGTGTGGCTTAACCTATGTAGGTAGAACCACCCGTGAACTTAAAATTAGGGTCCGAGAACATGTCTATAACATCAAAAGGGGCTATGATGGACATAGCCTCTCTGCCCATTTTAAACTGAGACATGCCTCGGATCCAAAGTTTTTATCTTTTGTTGGTTTAGAGAAAGTAGAGCAGCATTGGAGGGGTTGCAATTTAGTAAGGACATTATCTCAGTGTGAAAGCAAATGGATTTTTAAATTGGATACTATGGCACCAAGAGGTTTAAATATTGAGTTTGACCTCAATTGTTTCATAGATGATTCTTAATTGTATAAGTGCTATTTATGTTTTATTGCATTATTGTCTATGTGAAGTGGTTCTCATTAGCCAGGACCTTAGCCCTTTTAGTTTTTCTAGCTTTTAGGTATATTATGCCTCCTTATAATGGGAATATAATATATAATGGGAAACATCTGTAGATTTTATGTATTTTAATTCCGTTTTTTATCTGTCTATACTGCCCGCTGTGCGCGTATCCTGTTGTAAGGAGTTGTGGACTGAGGCAGCGCTGTTAGTAATAGTTGGCGATGTGCGCGTAACTGCGCATGCGCCGAGCAGCCCGAGGGTGACTGATATCGCGGGCCGAGACAGCGGTGTTAGTGATAGCTGGCGGTGTGCGCGTAACTGCGCACGCGCCGAGCAGCCCAAGGGTGATTGGTGTTTGTTTTTTCCGGCGGTGCGCATAACTGCGCATGCGCCGACCAGCCGGAAGGAGAATGAATGAGACCTTCCGGACTGGCGGCTCCTGATTGGGGGCGTTGTAATGACGTGTTCTTTTATTATGATCACCTGCCCTGGCTTCCTGGTACAGGCGTGCTTCCGATCAGAGAGGCGTCCCTTCACCATGGTAACCCGTTTTGACGTCTTGTTGCAGTGTTGCAGTGTCACGTGTTGTAAATCACGTGACTATGCGTCATGCGCGTCACCGGGATTCCGGTTTAAAAGAGAGTCTTTTTTAGCTTCCAAGCATTCCGGCAGAAGTCGTTACTTACGACGAAACGCGTTGGATCGCTTGGACCTTTCGCTTTCTAGGAGGGAACTTTGGATTATGGTCTGAACCCTGGGCCGGCTCTGGCGGTGAGAACCACTGGCAGTTTGGCTGTATTGAAGGCGTTATATACTTTTAATCTTTGTGAGTGTGATTCATTAAACAGTCTTTTAATTTGAATGAGACGTATTGCACTAGTGGTTTTATTCTGTTTTCCTTACATGAAATTGTTTGAGATAAATTGTGACGGCAAGCTCCATATTGTGACCTGAGAAGAAGGATTGAATGAATACCTAAGGGGTTATCTTTAAGGCGCTTTATCTTCTGAGTTCTGGTAAGAGCGGTGGCATCACATTTGGTGACCTGAGTTGAAGGTGGTGGAGCATGCACTACGGGATGAGAATTTCTTGTGGAGGACTGTACATTTATTAAGCTCTGTGCCTTTGTTTTAGATTTCTATTATTACAAAAGAGGAGGAACTTTTGGCTGCACGTTGAGCTCAATTTAACATTGTTAGCGCGGTATTTTGTATTGTATATCACTATATATAATATATGTGTGTGTTGTGTATAGATATATATATATGTATGGGCATGTATTCATACCGGTATGTACCCTGATTTTTTTTCGCACTTTTGGCTTTGCCTTGAAATTGCATGTGTCATGTGTATTTATTCAAGATGTTTAAGCTAGCCATATATGTTTGCCTTATTGGTTATGTATGATTGTGGTGCATTCTGGCTGGGAGACTGACTGTGGTCTCTTTTCCCCCACAGATTCTGGGATTCCCTCACTGCAGGCTCTCCCGGTTCTGTTATACCTGGCTAGCCTTATTACTCTAAATTGGGTTTTGTCCTAAGGTTTAAAAAAAAAAAAAAACATTTAAATCCTCCCTTTCCCGGGACATTAATTTAAAGGGCCATCCCGGGTGGCTTTATGCGTAAAACCCACGGTTGTTGCGAATACCATAAAATCACCATATGGAGGCTTCCGACAATACCGGAAATGGCTCTTCTGGGCCATCTAGGCTGTGTGGGGGTTATGGGACTCCGCTCCCAGGCGATGATGTTATATTATGAATTCCTTGTGCAAAGCAGAATATTGTGCATCAGTCCGTCGCTCCGGCTTCTGGCTCCTCGCAACTTCCGTCATCTCCTACCCCCCCTCCCTATTCCGGACCCCGTGTGACATTGTCAAAAGTAGGGATTCGCAATCCGAGGTGTGTGCGCGATTGACCAACCTCGAGAAGATAATTTCCGCCAAAGTAGTTCAGAAGGCTACAGCGAAGCGGAAACACCTTTCTCCGGCAGCCCCTGCTTCGGAGGATGAGAGGTGCGAAGTTGTGGATTGGTCCGATTATTCCCTGGACGAGGAGGGGGAACTCCTTGTGGAGTCAGATGAGCCTGCAGACCAGCTAGAGATTGATGCTGTTGGCGATCAGGCTACAGGGGTATCCCTTGACACCCCCTCCATTTTGGCTCAAATGTTTGAAATTTTGAATTTAGATCCACCTGAGGCAGTCGCCCTGCCAAAGGGTGAGTTGTTTCATGTGCCTCAGCCGCGTTTGGTGTTTCCCAGGCAACAACACTTGGAGAGGGTTGTGCTTAAGGAATGGGAACAACCCACGCGACTGGCTGGAATCCCTCCTAGTTGGGATAAACGCTATCCCTTTCCGGAGGATTTGGTGAAGCTTTGGTCAGTTCTCCCTGACGTCGATACCCCTGTGTTAGGGCTGTCTAGCACGGCTGTGGTACATTCTTCTCACACCACTGCCATTTAGGATGGTGAGGATCGTCGGATTGATCAATTTGCTCGCCATGGTTTTATCAGTGCCGGATCGACGCTGCGGCCAGTGTGTGCTTCGGCACTTCTTCTGTTGGCAGTTAGATCCATTATTAGGGATCTGTGCGCAGATCTTGATCCCACTTGTGATGAGTTTAGTTCTCTTAAAACAGTGTGAGTCATTTATTTCCTTTGTCTTGACCGCTCAGGACGATGGTCTGGCGATGAGTAGCAGGACAGCGGCAATGCTGGTGGCTATTCGTCAGTCAGTGTGGTTGCGCCAGTGGTCGGCGGACTTTGTCTCTAAAAAGGTGCTTACAGCACTTCCTTTTTTGGGGGGTTTGCGACTGTTTGGTGATAAATTAGATTCAGTTGCAAAAGGTGGTAAATTGCCTCAACGCAAGAGGCCTCGTCGCCCCTTTTGGGGTACGAGTGCCTTTAAACCTTCCTTTCGGGGAATCGGAGCTGGTAGGGGGGCTTCCTTTCCCGCTACCAGAGGTGCAGGTTGGACCCGGGGGAGGGGCCGTGGCCGTCCCGGTCAGTCCTGGGGCGCCAAGCCCAAGCCTGCTGGCAAGCCCGCTCAGCAATGAGGGGCTGCCCTCACCCGTGCGGGTTGGGGGGACGATTGCGACACTTCTCCCAGGTTTGGGACCAGGAGGTTCCGGACAGATGGATCCGGGAGGTAGTATCATCCGGTTACGAGCTGGAATTCGAGTCTCGCCCTCCTTCATGTTTTCTTTCGGTCTCGGGTGCCCATCCATCCTTTGGCCGCACAGGGGCTCCTGGCGTCGGTAAGGAATCTTTTAGAAATGGCGGTCATCCGACCGGTGCCGCGCTTAGAGATGGGCCTCGGTTTCTACTCCAATCTTTTTGCAGTCCCCAAAAAGGACGGGTCGGTTCGTCCCGTCCTGGACCTGAAATTACTCAACAGGTTCATCCGTATTCGGAAGTTTCGCATGGAAACTTTGCGTTCGGCCATCGGTTCTCTTCGGCAGGGGGACTTCATGACGTCCATAGACATCAAGGATGCTTATCTTCATGTTCCCATCTGCCAGGCTCATCAACGTTTTCTTCAATTCGTGATGAAAGATCAGCATTTTCAATTCGTGGCACTTCCGTTTGGCCTTACCTCGGCTCCAAGAGTGTTCACCAAGGTGCTGGCAGGGGTGATGGCCATTTTCAGATCTCGGGCATTCGTGTCATACCTTATTTGGACGACCTTCTCATCATGGCTCCATCCCTCAATCAATCAGAGACAGACACCAGGATGGTGGTCTCCACGCTGGAAAGCTTTGGTTGGGTGATCAACTTTCCCAAGTCCGTCCTCACTCCGGCCAGGGTGGTGTACTTTCTGGGGATGCAGTTGGACTCTTGTCAACACAGGGTGTTTCTCCCTCAGTCCAAAATTTATCTGATTCAGGAGTTGGCTCGGGTCCTACTTTCCAATCCTCGGACGTCCATCCGTCTGGGGATGGGGCCGGTAGGGTTGATGGTTGCCTCGTTCGAGGCAGTTCCTTTCGCTCAATTTCACACGAGGACGCTTCAGCTCCATCTGTTGGCCTCCTGGGACCGGCGGCCTCAGTCGCTGGATCGGCCCTTCCAGTTGTCCTCCCGGGTCCGGCAGTCCCTCCAATGGTGGTTGGTCTCGGCCAATCTCGTGAAGGGCAGGTCTTTCCTGACCCCTCTTTGGGAAATTGTCACCACGGACGCCAGTCTTTCGGGATGGGGGGGATTCTGGAAGGATCTTCAGTTCCAGGGGCAGTGGGGACCTCAAGAGGCCCACTTACCCATCAATGTTCTGGAACTGAGAGCCATCCGTCGGGTGCTTGCTCTCCTGACTCATCACGTTCTGGGCCTTCCGGTCCAGGTGCGTTCAGACAATCGAATAGCAGTTGCTTACATTAATCATCAGGGAGGGACTCGCAGTCTGAGTGCTCTCAGAGAGGTGTCCCTGATCCTGACCTGGGCGGAGGCCCATGTTCCTTGTCTCTCGGCGGTGTGCATCCCAGGGGTGGAAAACCAGGAAGCGGACCTGTTGAGCAGGGGCTCTTCCCGTCTGGGAGAATGGGCTCTCCATCCTCAGGTTTTTTGCTCACTGTGTCTCCGGTGGGGGACGTCGGAGGTGGACCTGTTTGCCTCTCGTCACAATTGCAGGCTCCCAAACTTCATGTCGTTCTCCCAGGATCCTCTGGCTCTGGCAGTGGACGCCATGTCCCTGAGCTGGGGGGATCTGGGGTTTCTGTACCTATTTCCTCCGATACCCATGCTGGGCAGGGTGGTACGGAAGCTGGCTCTGGAAAGAGTGTCTGCCATTCTCGTGGCCCCAAGGTGGCCAAGACGAGTATGGTTCGCAGACATCGGCGGCTGGCAGTGGACCAGTTCGTTCTGCCTCTTCGGCCCGATCTGCTCACTCAGGGTCGGCTGTGTTACCCCGATTTTGTAACGCTGGGTTTGACGGCTTGGTTGCTGAAACCTCCATCGTGAAGGAGGAGGGTCTTTCTGACTCGGTCGTTAAGACTCTGAACAGTGCCCGGAAGAGGTCTTCTTCTATCATCTACTATAGGACTTGGAAAGCCTATATCGCGTGGTGTGAGAGTAGATCTTTTCCTTGTAGGGTCTTTTCGGTCTCCAGGATTCTGGAGTTTTTACAATCTGGGCTGGACTCTGGTCTTCAGCTAAGTACCTTGAAAGGGCAAGTTTCTGCCTTATCTATCTTTTTTTCAGAAGCATTTTGCGCTTCATCCTTTAGTTAAAACTTTTTTCCAGGGGGTTACGCATGCGCGGCCTCCCAGGAAACCATTACTCCCTGTTTGGGACTTGAATTTGGTTCTTTCTGCTCTTCAGGCTCCTCCTTTTGAGCCTGTGCAAGATATTGCTTTGTCTACCCTGACTCAGAAGATTGTCTTCTTGGTAGCTATCACTTCGGTTCGGCGTGTCTCGGAGTTGGCGGCCTTGTCTATTCAGGCGCCCTACTTTAAGAGGCATCAGGATGTGGTCTTTCGGTTCAAACCAGACTTTCCTCCTAAGGTTGTTTCTGCTTTTCATTTGAATCAGGATATTGTTCTTCCCTCTTTGTGTCCTAAGCCTAAGAATGACAAAGAGAGGGTTTTGCATTGTTTGGATGTAGTACGCTGTGTTAAGTACTATTTGATTATTACTTCTCCTTTTCGTAAAACGGATGCCTTTTTTGTTGTGCCCTGTGGGCCTAAGAAGGGTTTGGCACCGGCCAAATCTTCCATTAGCAAATGGATACGTCAGGCCATTATTGCGGCCTATTCTGCTAAGGGGAAAGTTCCCCCTTTTCGTATCACTGCTCATTCTACTCGCGCCGTTGGAGCGTCTTTTTAGCACCAAGCTTCTGTTGAACAAGTTTGTAAGGCCGCTACTTGGTCTTCTGTTCATACTTTTTCTAAGTTTTACAAAGTTGATGTGCGGGCCTCAGCGGATGCTGTTTTTGGCCGCAAAGTTCTGCAGACTGCAGTCATTTAAGTTATGCTTCATTTTTGCCTTCGGATACCCATCCCTTGTGGACACTGCTTTTGGATGTCCCAATCGTAAGAATTAACCCTTTAAACGCCAGCTACGTAACATTCACGTAGCTGCCTCTCCTGTCATTAAACGCCAGCTACGTAAATTTTACGTACCTGGCTTTTCACCCCTGCTAACTGGCCAAAAAAAATAAAAAGACACTCACCTGACCCCTCGTTTGATTCGGCCGGGTCTCCCCTTTAAGATGGTGTGCTCCGATCGTCCGTGGGACCTCCTCCGGCTGCAGGGGAGGGCCCGGAATAGGGTGCCCCCCCCCCCGTTTTAGCTGCCACTGGCTTTCCTGTAAAAAAAAATAAAAAATAAAAATGACATTTACCTACCTGCATGTGCGCTGGCTCCCGTCGACCCTCCTCTTCACCTGGGGGGCCTCCGATCCCCCCCCAGGGCTTGCCGATCTTCAGGAGAGAGCCCGGGAGGCTCTCTCCTCTCTTCTGCTCGATGGCGGCCGCCATCTTGCCGCTAAGCCCCGCCCCCTTGTCATTTGTGTGTTTTTTTTTTTACAGTTAACCCTTTGTGAGCTGGTAAGGGGTCTGTCAGACCCCTGTACCAGCTCACAAGGCTCTGGGTCTGGCAAGTCACCTGCGGGCTAGCGGGTGACTTGCCATTAACCCCCAGCCCCCCATTACCTGCCTCCCCAAAGGCCAGGGGGGGGCAGAAGGGCCCGGGCCACTATGGCTATGGGGGCCTGTTCTACAAGCCCCCATAGCTGGCCCGGGTCGGTAACGCTGGGTAGGGGGGACCCTACGTCATTTTTTTTTTTGGATTTTTAAGGGTTTTTAACCCTTAAAATTCCAAAAAAAAAGGGGTCCCCCACCCTGGGAGGGGGGACCCTATGTCAATTTGTTTTTTAATTAACCCCTTATGTCCTGTCACCCAGCTGGTAATAAATGCCTCCAGCATTTTGTGGTGTGGTGTGTTTTTTTTTTTTTTTTTTACATTTTAAGTGGACCAACACCCAGGATTTTGACTTTCCTAGGTATTGGTCCTTTCCCCCGGGATGCCCCGCTGCGTGAAACCCCCCCCGATCACCCACAATAACTCACCTTACCCGGGTCCTACGGCGCATGCGCGGCCGCTCGTCCAATCAGCGCGCTCAGAGCGGCTGAGTTATGGACGTCTAAGAGACATCTAAGCTCAGCCGCTCTGAGCGCGCTGGCGGCCGCATTCCCCACTTCCCTCTAACAGGGAGCGTGCCTGCGGCGGCCATTCATAAATAGTCGGCCTGGGCACGCGTCCTGCTAGAGGGATAGCGGGGATACGGCCCGTGCATGCGCCGTAGGACCGGATTCAAGTAAGTGGTAGCAGGTGTTCCGGGGGGTTTCACACAGGGGGGCATCCCGATTTTGGATGCCCCAGGGGGAGGGAATAGAACGGTCCAGGAATCTTATAGATTCCAGGGCCGATCAGCCCTGGGTGTTGGTCCACTTTAACCCATTGTGAACTTGTAAGGAGTCCATGAGACCCCTGTACAAGGCTCGAGGGCTGTCAAGTGACCTGCGGCTAGCGGGTGACTTGCCATTAACCCCGGCCCCCCTATTACCTGCCTCCCCGAAGCCCAGGGGGGGCAGAAGGGCCCGGGCTGATTTAGGCGGTGCTGGCTTGTACTTGGCAGGGCGGGGGGCCACCAAAGCTGGCCCCTGTGCCCTGTTCTACAATCCCTGCATAGCTGATCCCTGGGCTACTTATGCTGGATAGGGGGGACCCCATGTCATTTTTATGGGAATTATTAAGGGTTTTTAACCCTTAAAATAAAAAAAATGGGGGTTACCTCCCCCCCAGGAAAGGGAACCCCACACCAATTTTTTTTCTTGATTTAACCCTTTATAGTGTGGATTGTAGTTGTATTTTATTTTTACATGTTATAAAATGTTTTTTCAGTTTGGGGGGTCTTCTGAACAGTAACAGGGGGCTACCGATACATATGTGGTACCGTTGTAATCAGAAGAAATGGGGCTTTCACATGCAATATGGTTTTCTTTAATAAAACAAATGTTTTATTTGAAATAAAGGAGATAATTTTCTAAAAAAAAAATTTTATTTTGTTTTGTTTAATTTACTCAAAAATATTAAAAAAAAACAGTAAAAACATTACAAACAAGACATTTCATGTTAAAGCCTAAACTCTGCCGCAAAAAAAAAATATATGATTTTCCTGGAAATTCCTGCAAAAATCACAGTTAAGCATAGCGCAAAATGGTGAAAAATGACCTGTCAAGAGAGGGTGACAAAGCCTAAAGTAGGCTGGCAGTTAAAAGGGTTAGTAGTACCTATGCATGTTGGGTATCGTTCTGCTCGGGGGATTTTGCGCTTTCAGATTTAGCTTGTTTTTTTTTGTTTGCATATTGATATTTTAGGAAAACTCATTTTTTATTCTGCTTTATTATACATTTTTTTAAGGAAACCCTGTGCGACCAACGAATTCTTTGAGGGATTACTTCCAGAAAGATGGGCCTACTACAACATGCTGGGTATGCTTAGAAAGCTTATCATGTGTACTTTCAGAAAATATATGGTTTGTGGCGGGTATTCCAAATGTAAAGGGTTGTTTTGGTAGAAAAAGCGCAAGGTGCCACTTTGTCTGCAGAGCTGAAATTTTCAAGCAAAATTACCGTCTCCCCAAGCTTTACTTTGGGGTGTTTGGCAACTCTTCCACTGACAGTAGCTATGCATGTTGGGTATCGTTCTGTTCGGGTGATGTTGCTTTTTAACCTGTTTTTTCTTGTTTGCTTATAGTTTTCTTTAGAAAAATGTGGCTTTGATTCTGCTTTTTTATCCTTTTTTAAGGAAGTTCTGTGTAACCAAAGAATACATTGAGGGAGAACTTCCAGAAAACTGTGGCAACATCAACAAGCCTGGTATGCCTAAAAAGCTTGAGGTGTGTACTTCCAGAGAATATATAGTGTGTGGGGGGTATTTCAAATGTAAAGGGTTGTTTTTATTGAAAAACTGCAAGGTGCACATAGTGCTTAGCATAGCTGTATTTGATCTGAAAATCCCCTAAAGCGCTGTTTCAGTTTGGGGGAGTCTCCTGGGCAGGAAAGGGCATCTACCAATATATATGTGGTGCCGTTGTAACCGGGAGAAATTGGGATTTCACACGCAATAAGATTTTATTGACAAACTTACATTTTTTATTACAAAAAACACTACAAATTGTAAAAAATAGATTTTTTTTTTATTTTTTGGCACATATCTCACCCCAAAATATTAAGAATACACTTAAAAAATGACAAACAAGACATTTCATGTTAAAGCCCAGACTCTGCTGAAAAAAACAATATACAATTTTTCTGGGAAATCCCTGGAAATCCCTTCAAAAATCACAGTTGAACATGCATAGTGCAAAATAGTGAAAAAATGGTCTGGCAACAAAGCGTAACAAAAACTCCAGGTAGGCTGGCACTTAAAGGGTTAAAGGGGAAGCGGGGTGTGTGGCACACTGAGAATAATACTATTTTGTGAGTACTCACCTGAAAAATGGATATTGTCAGTGTGCCACACACCCCGCTTCACCCCACCCTTTTCAGTATCCCGAATCCTTTATATGGTGAAGCTTTTATTTATTTTGAGGTTACCGTTAGATTTACTGGTACCTTGTCTTTCTGCTTTTTAAATCACTGGTGTTAAGTGGGAGGTACCAGGTATATATAGGCCGGAAGGGGGCTCGTTACAAGACTTCCTCTCTGCAACGTCGTCACCTGTGGTGAGTAACCCAATCGTAAGAATTAAAGGGGAAGCGGGGTGTGTGGCACACTGACAATATCCATTTTTCAGGTGAGTACTCACAAAATGGTATTTTTAGGAAAACATGGTCTTTATTCTGCTTTTTTTATAATTGTTTTTAGGGAAACCCTGTGCAACCTAAGAATTCTTCAATGGATTACTTCCAGAAAGATGAGCCCACTACAACAAGCTCAGTACTCTTAGAAAGCTTAACATGTTTACTTTCAGGGAATATATGGTTTATGGGGATATTCTAAATTTAAAGGGTTGCTTTGGTTGAAAAATCGCAAGGTGCACGCTTTGTCTGCAGAGCTGAAATTTTGAAGTAAAATTACCGCTATGCGCATGCTTTACTTTGGGGTGTTTGGCAACTCTTCCCTTGACAGTACCTATGCATGTTGGGTATTGTTCTGTTTGGGGGATGTTGCTTTTTCAGATTTTACTTGATTTTTTCTGTTTGCATATAGTTTTTTTTTAGGAAAATGTGGCTTTGATTCTTCTTTTTTATTCTTTTTTATGGAAACTCTGTGCAACCAAAGAATTGATTGAGGGATTACTTCCAGAAAATTGCGCCCATGTCAACAAACCTGGTACGCCTAGAAAGCCTGAGGTGTATACTTCCAGAGAATATATAGTTTGTGGGGGATATTTCAAATTTAAAGGGTTCTTTTTCTGGAAAGACAGCAAGGTGCGCTTAGCGCGGTGCATAGTTGTATTTTATCTGAAAATCTCCTAAAGCGCTGTTTCAGTTTGGGGGAGTCTCCTGGGCAGGAAAGGGTGTCTACCAATACATATGTGGTAACGCTGTGACCGGGATTAATTGGGGTTTCACATGCAATAAGATTTTATTGACAAACTTACATTTTTTATTACAAAAAACACTACAAATTGCAAAAAATATTTTTTTTATTTTTTTGCACATATTTCACCCAAAAGTATTGAGAATACACCCAAAAAAATTACAAACAAGACATTTCATGTTAAAGCCCAGACTCTGCTGAAAAAAACAATATATCATTTTCCTGGGAAATCCTTTCAAAAATCACATTTGAACATGGGGAGCGCAAAATAGTGCAAAATGGTCTGGCACCAAGGGTGACAAAAACTCCAGGTAGGCTGGCAGCGAAAGGGTTAATGCATTTGCTTTCTTATGTGCCTCAGCGAATCTCCCTGTATCCCACCAGCCAGCTGTTTTCCCCAGGTTGACCCCTTTGTTTCATTGCATAGGTGATCTCTAATTGGCCCAGACAAACTAACCCAGGTGATACTCTGATTGGCTCAGATAAAATCGTCACAGGTTCACGTGCAAACTTAATTTGCATGCGAATGCACACGTGAAACTAAATTCAGGCCAAGCCATTCTTCAGAACAATGGAAGATCTCCCACCATGCTGCATATTAATTAAGGAACCAAGGGGTCATCCTATATACAGGGTCATTTTTTATGTAAAAAAAGATTTTTACAATATCTTTGGGAACAAAATATATAAAAATATCCACTCAGATTTTTCCCTATGAATTAGTAAAATGATGGGCAACAATCAGTCTGACCAATGAAAAAACAGCATAAAAACACAAAACTCAACTCCTATCAGGTCCGCAGGCAAAGTCAGAATGTCTTTCAAATGTTCCTGCTGCTGTAATTCGACTTTTAAAGTTCCACTGCATCATCCAATCAACTATTGCCTCTGAAAGTATTACGGTTACTGGGCAAATGTCCACGTTTCTTGCAGGCAAAACATATAATTATATGTCCAGTTACCCTCATTTCATTCGTTCCACAACTCCTGATATGGGATCCCATCTAGCTCTTACTTTGGGACTCCTGATTTCAATAAATCCCCCCAGAGAATCTTGCAGGGAATTTTCCATTTCCTTTTCACAAAGTCATTCTTGGGATTTTCAGTGGGGTGCAGGCTGCTACTTCTCAAATGGGGGCCCACTCAGTGCACGCGAGGGGCTTCCAGTGTTAGCTTGGGTGTAGGCGACCACCTAATCCAAACTGGCTCACAGTCCAAAAGGGCACGTAACAAGAAGATCTTAGACTTATCTGACAACTTGACAGTGGCAGAACAAATATGGAAGGCAAACCCCTAAATAACCCCTAATCTAAACAAAAAAAAGGTGTGGGCATTCAGGAGAAGAATTTAATCTTTTAATGAATGACAGTGCCAAAAAACCCTCATATGGACCAAACAAAAATTCTGTCCCTTAGTTAACAAGCCCGATTCTGGTTCCTCATCTTACTAAAATGCTCTAAAATCTTAAATTAGGATGTAGCTTGAGCAGCCCTTGACTTTTGCCCACATTGCTATATTTCAAAAGCTTAACAAAGAAGCTTCAAATGTGGAAAATGACAGACCTATTTCTTTCTTGACCATAGACATAAAATTCCTGACAGGGATCCTGGCGTCTAGGATCAATCCTTACTTGGGCTCCCTAAATCACCGAGACCAGGTGCTTCCCACACAGACAGGGCCCAACAATGTTGGGAAAGCAATTCACCTTATGCAGATCCAGAGGGAGAGAAGGCTACAAGGTCATGTTTTAAGCCTTGACACCCACATGGCTTTGACTCCCTATGAAGGTAGTGTTGTATTGTATTGGATGCTGACAAGGTGAGCTGGCCTGTTCTAGCATTCTTACAACAGATTGGTGTTGGCCCCTCCCTCCTATCCAAGATCCTGTCCTTATACACTAACCTTTTGGCAGTGGACAGAGTGAATAGCCTTGTTTCCCCCTTTGTCTGTTTTAATAACGGTGTCTGCCAGTGGTGTCCACCCCCCGCTTTGTTTCATCACTATGGAGCATCTGGCTGTAACTATCCACAGGAATCCAAATATTAGGGGGGATCAACATATGGATGTGGCAATATAAAGCATCTCTATAATTGGATGATTTATTACTGCACCTCCTGTCTCCTCTCATATCATTTCCTGTGATCCTTAAAGTGGACCAGCAGTCAAAAATAACTTAAACCAGACCAACACAACAAATAGTGCTCATAAGAATTGAAGTGTTTGAGTAATTTTTTAAAGTGAACTACTCAAAGTCCCTGTGCGGTGTAAGGTAATACATTTCAAAGCATCTTAAATTCTCTGATTATAAGTAAATACCTTGTATATTCTAAGTAAATTACTGGACGTGGCTAAACTGGGAAGGGGGGGTGTCATGGTGCAGCTTTAATACCTGCCTCCGTTGTACCTGGTGCTGTAGGAAATAAAGGGGAGGAACATGGGGCAGGCATTAGGTGAGCTGCTTGCAACCTTATTATTGCCATTGGGTTTATTTATCTAAAAGATTCCCAGGGTCAGCCGCTGGATAATTCCCAATTTGGGATGCCCCCGGGAAACAGAATAGAAACCGGGAAAGTCAAATTCCTGTTTTTTGTCCCGATTTAACTCAGAATCACAAACTCTTCTTGGCATGCGGTGCAAAAAAAAGGAATAATACAGTAATCACAAGGTGGTACAAATGCTTTGAAGATATTAACAAAAATTCCAATCCCAACCAGGTGTATGTTAGAAGGGGCCCTCTGGGCCTGGTAACATGACACATCTGGAAGGAATGCCCTTCGATAAAGGCCTTCTGAGATATTATAATATCTATATATAATAGAATTGCAGGGACCACGATAGCCAATACACTTCGACTAGCACTTATGTCACTAATCCCAGTTGATTTCTAGCATAAAGAAAGGGTTGTTGAGACACTTCATCACCACTCTACGAGCAATCATTCCTAGTTATTGGAAGCCCCAATGATAGTGGGATGGGTTCAGGAGGGTGAAGCTATTGTCTAAATGAAGGATTTAGTCTGTGGGCCCATTGGCTTAATGAATATATATATAATATCTTTTTCTCTCACCCCCATTATGTTTTTAGTTTGCCCCAAACAGGCCTTTGAATAATGGTTGTTACTGATGCTGCAATAAAAAGGTTGATATCTCCTGGCCTCTGGTTCAGAGTATTGCATACTATAGGCCAATACCCACTTGCTCCAATTTAAAACTATATGAGGGATCACACTGGGCCAAGGTAGGGTACAAAGGCTTCTCTCTCCACGTCCAGCTTCTCAGGGCTCAGTTACACTTTGGTTTAACATTGTAGCTTACTAAGCCCCAGAATAGGAGCGAACACAGGTGGTATGTATAGATGTATGGGTGAGTTCGTATATATAGTGTTGGGCAGACTCCTGGATTCATGTTATTTGAGCTGGCCCTTTGCATACGGTACTTTCTTTTCTTGTCGGTGTGTTTGCACTTTATTTGTATTTGGTGTCTCATGATCCTTGGCTAATTTCAATTAAATCTAATTAGAATAAAACTTAACTTAACGCTACCTGTTGTAAGTTGTAACATATATTGTGTTGGTTGTTTTTAGCTTTAGCCACTGCCTTGGACATTGGACTTTCCAATTGGAGCTTCCTGTACATCACTGTGTCACTGTGAGTTCTACTGGCCTACAAGAAATCTGGAAAGGAAAGTATTTACTGGATGTTC
Source organism: Gastrophryne carolinensis (assembly GCA_027917425.1). Classification (NCBI taxonomy): domain Eukaryota; kingdom Metazoa; phylum Chordata; class Amphibia; order Anura; family Microhylidae; genus Gastrophryne; species Gastrophryne carolinensis. The sequence goes on from CM051243.1 coordinate 116,858,530, forward strand.
ACAATATTTTTTTTGCCCTCAGATACACCATGACAAAGTCTTCAGCAGTCCTTTTTATCCTCTTCTTTTCCCTACTCTTCAAGTTAGAGGAGCTGGTAAGTTACGAGGTGCAGAGAGGGATGATCTAAGAGATAATGGCTACTCATTTACTCTGGCAAATAACACCCTAATCATTTCTAGGCAAACAATGACATTAATTTGCCTAAACCACTATGTCCCCATTTTTAAATTTGATGCCTCATATGTGGTAACAGTGAAGAAATGTGTTCAAGGGATTTTTAACAGCACCTTACCTTACCAAGCGTTCCACCGACTCTCAGTTCGGCAGCATGAATGAGGAAATCCACTTCCTCTGCTGCCCCTCCAGTGCCAGCCCGCTGACGTGGACCACTAATACTAGCTTGAGGATCTAGTCCAGGCCACGACCCCCTCTCTATTGATGGCTTGAATGGCGCCCATTCCATCCCAGCTAACCCTTTCCTCTGTCCTCCACCCAGCCTCCCAGTGTTCTCTGTAAACCTTGATACAGTATTTCTGCCTTTTCTTCAATTTAAAAGCTGAAAACTATTTAGAAAATTGCCAAATGTAGACTGACACAACGCACTAACAATTGGCCTTGTGTGAAATATCACTTTAATTAGGTTGAAGCAATATTGAGATTACCTTGAATAATATAAATGCAAATTTTCAGCATGTAAAACACATAAATATAGAAGACTTCTACTCTAAATATATATTTAAGATATACAATATTATAAAATAAGGTTTATTGTCTCATGTATTTACCTTTTTATGGCGTATTCTCTTGCATGTGAACAAGTAAATAATTAATTTGACAATATATAATTTGTTTGGGTGTCAGGCACTGGAAATCTTTACAGCTGTTGTCCAAGAAGGATGTTTGTGCATTCAAATAAAATATTTAAACAATATTTATTCTTGTTTTGGATAGAATCAAAAAGTATTATGTTAAGTTTAAGTCTTTTTATTTCTTTCTCTCAAAGTACTGAATAGTTTTTGATTTTTTTTTAGAGACCAGCCCTTGTCCTGGTAGTATTACTCATTTCTGGAGGTCTTTTCATGTTCACTTTTAAATCGACACAATTTGACACAAGAGGTTTCATTTTGGTTCTTGCTGCTTCCTGTCTCGGTGGAATAAGATGGACTTTGACTCAGATCCTCATGCAGAAGGCAGAGCTAGGTAACAATAAGACTATGCTTACTAAGCTGTTGTGCTACAATTGCCATGCATTGTAGCCATTTTAAACAACCTTTTGCATGTTTTGTTGTCATATTCTAAGTATACAGCACGTCCTGCTCCAGAGATACTCCTTACACATGGGTTAAAAAAAAACAGGTTTTGTGATCAAAACACAATTTTACAATCCATAAATGTATACATCCATTACATCTATGCTTTAGACATTCAATGGTATATGTACATTACATGCTCCCCTCTGGGTTCTTTGTGGGTCCAATATTTCATTGTGCACCCTTTTGGACAAACATGTTTCGCCTGCCGCTCCGGCTTTTTCAATGCCCTTATGATAGAGAATGGAGCAGTGCAAATCTATATTAGTTTTCTATTTGCATAATAACTACATGTTTATGTAATATATTATATAGGACAAAATTGAAATATGTATATATACCTTGTAGGGTGAATCCAAAGGATTTTTTCTTTTTGGCAATTGGATATATTGCCTATTCAATATATGTGCAGACACAGATTAATATTTTTCTCTTTCCCGAGAAGAACGTGGGAAGGCACCGTTATTTGTATAAATATCTGTTCAATGCTGGCCCTTTGAAAGAGGCAATGTGCTGCTTTATGTAGTTTTCCAGACAGAGTAGTGATTCTATCCCCAACATTTAAAATAGAAAGGGAGAATACATTGTATTGTAATGTCACATTACCTTGTAGTGGTGACAAGTGGATTTCATAGATAACATCATTTGTGGCCAGTTGAGAGGATTTGGGCTGGAATGACACCACGATAGGGAAGTTTGTCAATATATTTGCCTTATTGCGTAGCAGTCTCATATGCAGTATATGAGAGTCTGACTATACCTTATATGCGCTCTGTGCTTCACTGCAGGTGTGGCGTACCTAGCATAGGTGTCCCCTCCACGGTTATCCCCGCTCTCCTCGGGGTTACGTATCGACTGATCCCCGTGCCGTCGGTCTAAGGGCCCACCTTGCTGCCACTCCAGCAACGTTTATGTGCTTTCCAGGGCCCGGAGCGCGCCGCCCCGCCAGCTCTCGCCGGAAGTCACGCCACGCGCTTCGGGGCCCTGGAACGCAAGCATTGCCCATCCCGCCAAAACCGGATGTGACGTTGCGCGTCACCGGTCAAAAGACGCTAGAGACACAGTCTCGTTGCCGGCTCCATTTTACTGGAGCCCGGACAGCGCATGGACTGAATTTCCTCACTGCCGATTTTATCTCCGTTCATTAAAACAGGGCTATATCTATGTAATAATTGATGCATGTCGTTATTCATGAATTTTGGTTATCGTGAAGGGACTTAATAAATGTAAAAGTGAATATTCTTGGTGTGCCACACACCCCGCTTCACTTCTTAAATATTCATCACTTCATGGTTAATCCACCGCAGGTGACGTAGGGCAGAGAGGAAGTCTTGTAACGAGCCCCCTTCCGGCCTATATATACCTGGTACCTCCCTTCAATCACCAGTATTTTTTCTCTCTGCTTGCTGACAAGTCAGAAGTTGGAAGTCTCCTGCTTACAGGTAGGCCGGGGTATTCTTACCCCGCCACCCCCCTTTTGGTCTATTTCTGCCCGGTTTGAGTTTGTATACCTTTATGGTGAAATAGGAAGCCTCCCAGCCTTGGCTGCTCACCAGGCAAATGGTAGATGGCACTTTAAGTGCCTAGGAGCTTATCTCCTACCGCTCGACCTCATGCGTGGGGCAATGCGGCGAACTGGCATGGTGATCCGGAAATGGGATGCCCCTGTCCCGAGGGTCCCCGTAGCCCCTTTCTCTCCCGTTGGGGGGGTGGTGAGGGTGTGCTTTAGTATGTGTGTTTCACTGTATCACTGCATGTTAACATATATGTCATGTTTATACATTCACTGTAGCATGTGTATATTTTGGGTCTGCTTTAGGGCAGCTTGCGCTGGGTATGGGCTGGCCACCTCTCTGGCAGTTGGTTGCTTGTGGCCCCCTACCCCCTCCCCCCTCTCCTCGCCTGGCATTCATTGAGCTTTGTCAGCACATGCGTTTTTTACCCTCCCCCCTCCGCTGCCTGGATGCGCGTGCTGTGATCAGCTGTAAAGTGTTCCAGCTGATCAGCGTAGGGGGGGGGGGGCGGGCCCGCTGACGCGGCGCCGGGGAAAACAGGAAGGCACGTGGGCGCACGGCCGCACTTTGTCTTCTGCCGGCTCATGGCTGCTGGCTGCAGGCTTACCGGCTGATTGCGGTACAGGTAAGCGGCCCCTCCCGTTGGGGCCGTTAAATGGGAGATATTGTTTAATAATACAGTGAGAAATCACTATTATCAAGGGGGCGTCATTTAAGGGCACTTGGTGCCATACTTATATGTTATACACATGTGAAGGATCTGATGGTTGTTTTCTTGCCTTGCAGATCCTGGGATCCCTGCTTATGCTAGCCCTCCGGCTCTATGTGCCTGGCTAATTATTGGGATTGATTTGAATGTTTATATACATAGACTATATATAAGTATATATATATATATATATATAGTTTCTATTAAAGGGGACCTAAACTTAAAAAAAAAAAAAAAACAACATTTATATAAATCCTCCCTTCCGGGACATTACTAAAATAAAGGGGGCATCCCGGGTCGGCTTATGCCTTAAAAGTCCCATTATTGCGAATACCATAAATCACCATATGGAGGCTTCCGTAGATTCCGGAAACGGTTCTGCTGTTCCATTTGGGGGGTGCGTAGGTTGTGGGGTTCCACTCCCAGCTGATGATATCTTTATTTGCATCCCTTGTGCAAAACAGACTATTGCGCGCCAGTCCGTTGCTTCGGCTGCGGTGCCATCGCATCCTTCATCATCTCCTACCTCTCCATCCCTATTCCGGACCCCGCATGACACTGTCAAAAGTGGGGATTCGCATTCCGAGGCAGCAGCACAGCCCTGCCCCCGGAAAATGATGCCCGTTAAAGCAGCGTTTAAAACCGCTACAAAACGAAGGCACCTGACTCCGGTACCTTCGGCTCCACAGGACCAGTTTTGTGAACCTGTGGAATGGTCCGATGGATCCCCTGACGAGGATGAACTCCCGTCGGAGTCAGATGAGCCGACAGGTCAGCATGTGGCTGATGAGATCGGCGATTGGTCAGAGGGGGTTGTTTTTGACACCCCCTCCATTCTGGCTCAAATGTTTAATATTTTGAGTTTAGATACGCCTGAGGCGGCCGCCCCGCCAGAGGGTCAGTTATTTAAAGAGCCTCAGCCGAGTTTGGTTTTTCCCAGACAGCACCACTTTGAGAGGGTGGTTCTTAAGGAATGGGAACATCCCACACGGTTATCTGGAATTCCTTCCAGTTGGGAAAAGCGTTATCCTTTTCCACCAGAATTGGTGAGGCTGTGGTCTGTCCCCCCGGACGTTGATACCCCTGTACTAGGACTCTCCAGCTCGGCTATGGTACAATCTGCTGAGACCACTGTCCCCAAAGATGGGGAAGATCGCAGGATTGACCAATACGCTCGACATGGTTTTATCTATTCTGGGTCAGCATTGCGCCCGGTATGTGCTTCAGCCCTTCTTCTATTGGCAATTAAGTCCCTAATTCAGGGGCTATATGAGGATCTTGATCCCGCTTGCAAACAGTTCACTGCACTTAAGCAGTGTGAATCTTTTGTGGCTTATGTCCTGGCCGCTCAGGACGATGCGCTGACTATGAGTAGCAAGGCGGCAGCTATGCTGGTGGCTATTCGCAGGTCAGTATGGTGCGTCAGTGGTCAGCAGACACGGCTTCCAAAAAGGTACTCACAGCCCTCCCCTTTTTGGGGTTACGTCTGTTTGGGGAGAAAATTGATTCAGTCGCAAAAGATGGTAAGATGCCACAACGCAAAAGGCCTCGTGGTCCCTTCAGGGGGACAAGTTCCGGTAGGCCTTCCTTTCAAAGGTTCGGAGCGGGAAAAGGTACGTCCTTTCCCGCTACCAGTGGCGCAGGTTGGACTCGGGGGAGGGGCCGTGGCCGGCCCACTCAGTCCTGGGGCACCAAGCCCAAGCCTGCTGATAAGCCCACTCAGCAATGAGGGGCTGCCCTCACCCGTGCGGGTGGGGGGACTATTGCGACACTTCTACCATTGGAACCATGTGGTTCTAGGCAGATGGATCCAGGAGGTAGTGTCGACAGTTCACAACCTGGAATTCGAGTCTCACCCTCCCTCGCGGTCCATTCAGGGGTCGGTTCATCCCAGCCTGAACTCTCATCAAGACGCTGTGCGTCTTTCTTTTGCCCAAATTCGCACAAGAACACTTCAGCTATTTCTGCTAGCGTGTTGGGTCCAGCAACCTCTGTTGTTGGATCAGTCCTTCCAATTGTCCTCCCGTGTACGGCAGTTCCTCCTGTGGTGATTGGTCTCGACCAATCTTGTATAGGGCAGGTCTTTCCTGACCCTCCCTTGGAGAGGTGTCACCACGGACACCGGTCTGTCGGGATGGGACAGATTCTGGAAGGAGCTGCGGCTTCAGGGGCAGTGGAGGCCCCACTTACCCATCAGAGAAATGTCCCTGATCCAGACATGGGCAGTGTTCCATGTTCCCTGTCTCTCGGCGGTTTACATTCCAGAGGTGATGGAACAGGTAGCGGACCCCGTCTGGAAGAATAAGCTCTCCATCCTCGGGTGGTTCTCTTATTGTGTCTCCAATGGGAGACTCCGGAGGTGGACCTGTGGGCCCCTCATCTCTATCTCAGGCTCCCGAGCTTCGTGTCTCTCTCCCGGGATCATCTGGCTCTGACAGTGGACGTCAGGTCCCTGAACTGAGGGGCTCTGGGATTTCTATACCTGTTTCCTCCGTGGCCCTTGCTGGGCAGAGTTCTTCAGAAGTTGGCTCTGGAAAGGGTGTACGCCGTTCTCATGGCCCCAAAGTGGCCAAAACGAATAAGGTTCGCAGACATCGTTTGGCTGGCAGTGGACCAGTTCATTCTGCCTCTTCGGCCCGATCTGCTCACTCAGGGTCAATTGTGTTACCTCAATTTACCAGCGCTGGGTTTGATGGCCTGGCGGCTGAAACCTCCATCCTGAAGGAGGAGGGTCTTTCTGATTCAGTCATTAAGACTCTGATCAGTGCCCGGAAGAAGTCTTCTTCTGTCACCTACTATAGGACTTGGAAAGCCTATATCACTTGGTGTGAGATAAGATCTTTTCCTTGTAGGGTCCTTTCGGTCCCCAGGATTCTGGAGTTTTTACAATCAGGGCTGGACTCTGGTCTCTGCCTTATCTGTCTTTTTTCAGAAGCGTGTTGCGCTTAAACCTTTAGTTAAAACTTTTTTCCAGGGGATTACGCATGTGCGGCCTCCCAGGAAACCATTACTCCCTGTTTGGGATTTGAATTTGGTTCTTTCGGCTCTTCAGGCTCCTCCTTTTGAGCCTTTGCAAGATATTGCTTTGTCTACCCTGACTCAGAAGATTGTCTTCTTGGTAGCGATCACTTCTGTCCGGCGTGTCTCAGAATTGGCGGCCTTAACTATCCAGACGCCCTACTTCGAGAGGCATCGGAATAAAGTGGTCTTTCGGTTCAAGCCAGACTTTCTTCCTAAGGTTGTTTCTGCTTTTCATTTGAACCAAGATATTCCCTCCTTGTGTCCTAATCCTAAGAATGACAAAGAGAGGGTTTTGCATTGTTTGGATGTAGTACGCTGTGTTAAGTACTACTTGATTATCACGTCTCCTTTCCGTAGGACGGATTCCTTTTTTGTTGTGCCCCATGGGCCTAAGAAGGGTTTGGCACCAGCCAAATCTGCCATTAGCAAGTGGATACGTCAGGCCGTTACTGCGGCCTATTCTGCTAAGGGAAGAGTTCCCCCTTTTCGTATTACTGCTCATTCCACTCGCGCTGTTGGGGCGTCTTGGGCTTTTCAGCACCAAGCTTCTGTTGAACAGGTTTGTAAGGCCGCCACCTGGTCTTCTGTTCACACTTTTTCTAAGTTTTACAAAGTTGATGTGCGGGCCTCAGCGGATGCTGTTTTTGGCCGCAAAGTCCTGCAGACTGCAGTCATTTAAGTTATGCTTCACCTGGCCTTGAGATGCCCTTCCCTTGTGGACACTGCTTTTGGATGTCCCATGAAGTGATGAATATTTAAGAAGTGAAGCGGGGTGTGTGGCACACCAAGAATAATACCATTTTGTGAGTACTCACCTGAAAAATGGATATTGTTGGTGTGCCACACACCCCGCTTCACACCCGCCCTTTTCGGTATTACCGAAGCATTTATATGGTGAAGCCCTTTTTTATTTATATCAAAATTGATTTTGGAGGTTACTGGTGGAATACTGGTACCTTGTTTTACTGCTTTTTGAATATACTGGTGATTGAAGGGAGGTACCAGGTATATATAGGCCGGAAGGGGGCTCGTTACAAGACTTCCTCTCTGCACTACGTCACCTGCGGTGGATTAACCATGAAGTGATGAATATTTAAGAAGTGAAGCGGGGTGTGTGGCACACCAACAATATCCATTTTTCAGGTGAGTACTCACAAAATGGTATTTTCAGAATTATTGGCCTCTATGCATGAATATGTGTTTTTATTTATAGGCTATTGCCTGTATGCTGCATCTATATTCTTGATAATTACATTTTATAAATAGTGTTTAATACATTTGGTACTTCACTATTTTAATGCATTCCATGTCTATACCTCTTCCAACAAAAGGCCATTGTTGCACTGCAATAAAAAAATTAAAAATACGGCCGTTAAGCCATTTCTATAATGCTAAGTCGAGGCAGGATTGTATAATGACAGGAATAGTCCATGCATCTAACATGTGTTTACTAAATGGCCACTATATAGATTAGGGAGAAAATGGAGAAGGAAATTCAGTCTTTCTGAACCTGCAGAGGTAATATTGTCTCCTGGGTAAAGCTATGACTGATAAACCCTATGGTGTTGTGGTCTCAGCAAATCAGAACTTTAATGCAGTGCCTATCCAGATTCCTCAAGGTTTACAAAATCAAGTTACTATTTTCAAGCATGTTCCAATACACATGTTTACTCATGCTGGTATATTGGGATATGTCTTATTGTTCTCCTATTGTGATTTCCTCTATGTTTGACTAGTGAGAATTTTGTCAATTTCTTCCTTCTTTTTGTCAATTTTTTTGCCCCCCCCCCCCCCCCCCCCCGTGGGGCGTTCTGGATCTACAGAAATGGGGCAAAGCTGAGAGTGTCATTCAGTCCCGGAAATCTGGATGCCCCAAGTTTGTAGATCCAGCGCGCCTCAACTTGTAAAGTCATTTTTTGAATGTCTCCTCCTCGTTGAGAATTGTGTATCCGATCTAGTCCCTGAAATCTTAGAGAGCTGGGATTTTTGTTGTGGTAAAGTGCAAAGTGGCGGCCTACCGTTGTTTTTTGATTGCCCGTATTTTGACGGTTCGTTTTTCCTATATAAAAGTGACCACAGTTGCATGTCAGCAAATAGATTACATCAGTCGTGGAACAATTGATATAATGTTTTAATTTGTATTCCCCTTTATTTTCTATTTTCACTGTAGTTCCTGTTGTTATATAACAGCACATGCTACATCCACCGCACCTTTATGCTTGCAGCAATGTTCTTTCTTGCTGACATTGTGGTGGCTGTGTACCAAACAGTCCCTAAGGTTTGGCGATCTTCTAAATGTTATTTTCGGTTCCTTCGGTAGGAAGGTTCTAAGATGAATGTCGTTAAGAAGGATTGGCCAGTGTTTTTTTAATATGCGACATATTTCCCTGTGTGACTCCGTGTAAGCCAACACAGGAACTGGGTTTTTTTGGTTTTTTACACGGTCTAGGTTTGTAAAGTATGGTCTGTCTGTCTAATTTTTTGGCTTTTTTGTATGCCTGTTTGAGAACTGAGTGTTCATAGGCTCTCTCGAGTAGCCTGAGTCGGATCCTATTTGCTTCATGCTGGTAGGCTTTCAAAGTGCTACAATTGCGACGTGCCCTGATATATTCCCCATATGGGATGCTTTTTAAAAGATGAGGGGGATGTGAGCTTGTGGCTCTCAACATCGTGTTTGCCGCCGTCTCCTTGCGGTATAAGGTGGTGGTAGTGTGGCCATTAATGTCCTTCTTGATCGCTATGTCGAAAAAGGTTACCCTGTGTTGGCTATATTCACTCGTAAGCTTCAAATTCATGTCATTTTGATTGAAAAGGATAACAAACTCGTCCAGTTCCTGCTTCGGCCCCTCCCAGATGACCAAGATGTCATTAGTGTACCTGTGCCAGGCCGAAACGTGGCACAGATACTTGCCCATCTGGTCCTCCGCCCACAGACTCCTCTCCCACCAACCCAGATACAGGTTAGCGAACGACGGGGCACACGTCATGCCCATCGCCGTTCCCTGTATCTGGTGGTAGAGGTCGTTCTTGAAAAGAAAGAGGTTGTGGGTGAGGATAAAATCGAGGAGCCGAAGCAGGAACAGGTTATGGTTGTGTTCCTCAATATCCAATTCACTGAGAAATTTCTCTACAGCCTTCAGCCCCAGAGTATGTGGGATGCTGGAATACAGGGCCTCCACGTCCAGAATCACCAGGAAGGCCCCAGGGCTCACCCATAGGTCATCAAGTACACAGACAATGTGGCCCGTGTCTTTGACATACGAAGGCAGGCCCGCCACTAGGGGCTGCAGGTGTTGGTCCACATAACAGCTGGCACTCTCAGTTAGAGCCCCCATGCCTGAGACGATGGGTCGTCCGGGGGGGGGACGTCATCGATTTGTGCACCTTAGGAAGTGCGTAAAATGTTGGAATCTTGGTGCATGGGGACTCCAGAAAGCCAGCTGTGTGGACATCCACCACCCCCTGGTCGCGGGCCTGTTGGATGATAAGATAGTATTCCTGGGTGTCCCTGGTGAGTCTGGACGCGGAGGCCCTGGCGTACCAGTCTTTGTTATTTAATATGCGCATACACATGGCCTCATATTGTTCTACTGACATTACAACGATGTTTCCCCCTTTATCCGCAGGTTTTACAATAATTTGGTGGTTAGATTCTAATTCATTCAGGGCATTTTGTAGCTTAGAGCTTAGATTGGACTGATGTTTGGGTTTAGTTGGCAGTTGTTCCACCTCCGCTGTCACTAAGTTCGTGAATATTGCCACGTTATGGTTAATTCCCAGAGGTGGATAATAGGATGAGGTTTTTTTTGAACTTTTTCTTTTTAGTTTCTCCCACATGGTAACCCGCTACTTCCATAGCGAGTTCCTCCATGTCTTTTTGTAATTCTTGTTCTGTGGGCGTGTTCACTATATTTGTGATCTCCCCGTCCTTAGGTATAAATTGAAATTTGCATAATATCTTGCGTGAAAAGAGATTCAAATCTTTGACTGTTTCAAATACATTTAAGCTCTTGCTTGGACAATAATTAATTCCTAACCTAAGTAATTCACTTTGATCTTTAGTTAGGTTATATTCCGACATATTTATTATATCAATTATATTATCCATACTATCCCTGTTTTTATCCTCTATCTGTGTTGTAGTTCTGAAAATAGTGTTAGCTTTTTTGACATCTGTACAGGGCCTCGCTGTTCGTCTGCGGGCTGACTTTCTCCGTGCATTTCTGCATGCATTTCACCACTTTCTAAAAAATCCCGTCTAGAGTTTAATTGAATACTTTGATCTTCCCTGAGCATATTACTCTCTTCTATTTTCCGTTTGCTTAAATTTTTTTGAGTTTCCTCTTTACTGTGTATTGCAAAATAAAATAGTTTTTGCAATAAACAAGTGTGGTTATGGTCAAAGGCATGTTATGCGATAGTCGGGAGTAGCCTAAACCCGAAACCAATAGAGTTATATATTAGCCTGACCATATACCAACCTAGGGGAGGGTCACAACATAGGGGTAACCTTGAATAGGCTACCCATTTTCGAGTTGTTTCCTTACACATGGGTAATACATCCACAAGATGGCGCTGGACTGCAGGGACAGCAAAAAAGTGGCTCCTCCCGGCCCCGTTTATACCAGGGACCTCCCACAAATTCCCCAGATCTTCTCTGCAGTCTGGGCTGCGATGACAAGAAGATGGCTCTCTCTACTCGCAGGTGAGCCGGGCTTATTAGCCTGCGGCCCTGTAGGACTATTCCCACCCGTTCATTTTTCCTGCCTCCCAGCTTTGGCTGCACTGGTCGGGTGATGGTAGGCAGCACCGCTGTCTGGTGCTAAGGAGCGCTGCTCCAACCGCAATCCCCCTCCAAAGGGTAGGCGTTACAGGCCCATGGTGAGCCTTATGGGATGCCCCTCCCGCGTCAGTGTGCACCTCGCCCCGTGTCCCCACAGTTGGCTCCAGTTAGGCTGCCCGCTGCTTTCCCTCGCTCTCCCTGGTAGATCTCGGGGGGGGGGGGGTGTATGTCTTCACTATGTCTTTGACTATGGTGGACTTATGTATATCCCTTGTGAATTGGTTGCACTGGTTTTCTTTTTGCCGCTGCCGCCGCGTGCTTGTACTCCGCTCCGCGGTCGGCGGCGACATCGCCTCAGGCGCTGCTGCGCCATCATTGGCTGGCCTTGTCGCGTGGGCGCGTTCCGCGATCTTGAGGTATATGTGGGCGCCATTTTGCTTCCCCTGTGCTGCGTGGCTGGCGTTTACCTATCGTGGTAAGTGCCCCTGCGGGCTGGCTTATTTTTGTATTTTATTGTACTGCATTTAGCTTACATGTTCTTTTTGCTTATGTCTTGCAGGCGGGTCAAACTTTTTGTGGTTTCTCCCGGTCCTATCCCCTCTATTTAGTGCTAACTCCTTATTAGAGGGCTATTGATTTCCATTACCTCCCACTTCCCTAGCGGGTTATTGGGGCATCCCGGGTTGCTATTACTAGTGTCAATCCCAATTGGCCTGTTGTGCCGTGATAGTCAAGATATGGAGGCTTCTCAGGATAATGTGCTCGGGGTTTCTTCAGGATAAGCCCGGCTGTGTGCTGCGTGTGGGGTGTCCCCTATAAGTGATGATGTACAGGTTTGTGTACCCTGCGCCCAGCAGGTGCTTGTGTTCCAGTCTGGGTTGTCTGTTACTGGGTCTGGTGGTGCGCCCCTCTGGCTTCGCCTACCCCCCCACGCTTACATCTGACTCCTAGTGAGCTGCATACCAGTGGGGAGTCTCAACCTGATTTGGCTGCTCGGGTGGCCAGTATTGAAAGGCAGATTGCTGGCTCTGCCCCGCGTAAGGCTTCTGCTAAGAAGCGGCATTTGGCACCTGGTGTTACTCTCTTTCCTATGGAGGCTGAGGATTTTTTTTACATTACTGGTTATACTCCCCTGAAAGAGAGGGAATTGTTTTCTGATTCAGAATCATGCTGAATCTGGGTCTGGCCCATGGGCTCCAGATGATACTGACAGGCTTTTGTCTCACATTTTTGAAGTACTCTGTATTTCTCCTCCTGCCGCGGCTCCTCAGCAGCAGGGGGAGCTGTTTCATACTGCTAAACCACGCTTGGAGTTTCCTGAACAAACTCACTTTAATAATCTGGTGCTCAAAGAGTGGGAACGGCCTAGCAGGCTTCCCGGGGTACCAAAAAGTTGGGATAAGAGGTATCCCTTTCCTGCTGAAGTGGTTAAGCGTTGGTCATGCCCTCCCAAATTGGATGCACCAATTCTGGGGTTGTCCAACACTTCTGTCATGCATTCCCCTGACTCTATTACCCTGAGGGATGGTGAGGACCGGCGCATTGATCAGCTGGCTTGCCATGCCTTTTCCTGTGTGGGACTGCGCAGCGTCCGGTCTGTGCCTCTGCCATTACAGCTGTGGCTATTAAAGGTCTGCTCAACAGTCTCTTAGATGGGGCTCCTGATGATGCGGGTAGTGAAGAGTATAGAGCTCTTCTGCGTTGTGAGGACTTTGTTGCATATGTTCTCTCTGCCTTGGATGATACCATTAGAATGTGTGGCAGGGCTTCTGCCTTGGTGGTGGCTATACGCCGCTCGGTCTGGCTGCGCCAGTGGGCAGCTGACAACGCTGCTAAGAAGGCTCTCACTGGTTTTCCCTTTAAAGGACTGCGCCTCTTTGGTGATCGCCTGGACTTGTTTGCTAAAGGAGGCAAGTTACCCCAGCGTAAAAGACAGTCCCGGCCCTTTCGGGGTTCAGGTTCCTTTCTTCCCTCCTACCGTGGGTCCAGAATGGGACAGGGAGCTTCATTTTTTGGGGCCCGCAGAGATTTTTGGGGCAGGGGCAGAGGACGTGGCCGCCCTGGTCCCTCCTGGGGTTCCAAGCCTAAGTCCTCCCCCAAGCCCCCTCAGGCATGAAGGGGTGCCCTCACCCATCCGGGTGGGGGGGCGGCTTCGGCTCACGTCTGGAGGCGTCATGTCTCAGACCGGTGGATTCAGGATGTCCTCCGGTTACAAGATAGAGTTTGCAGCCTGGCCACCCCCAAGATTCATCAGATCCCGGATAGCTCAAAACCCCCTGTCAGCTCAAGGTCTGTGTCTTGCTGTACAAAACCTTCTGGAGCTGGGGGTCATCTGCCTGGTGCCCTTAAGGGAAAGGGGCAAAGGCTACTATTCCAATCTTTTCACTGTTCCCAAAAAGACAGGTCCATCAGACCCATCCTGGATTTAAAGCTCCTCAACAAATTTGTCAGATTCAGACACTTTGCATAGAGACTCTGCGCTCAGCTGGAAATTCACTAAGCCCGGGGGACTTCATGACCTCTGTGGACATCAAGGATGCTTACCTTCATATACCAATCTTTCCAGGTCATCAGAGATTCCTCAGGTTCGCTCTGGAGGATCAGCACTACCAATTTGTGGCATTGCCCTCCGGTCACACCTCGGCTCCCAGGGTATTCAGCAAGGTGCTGGCAGGAGTGATGGCTCTGCTGAGATCTCAGGGCATTCGCATTCTTCCCTATTTGGACAACATTCTCATCACTTCTCAGTCCCTCCAACAGGCAGAGCTGGATACCCAGCGGGTGGTGTCAACACTGGAGTCTTTTGGCTGGGTGATCAACCACCCCAAGTCTTCCCTGACTCTGGATACCTCTCTGGTCAAGATCTTTCTTCCTCAGCAGAGGGTGGAGAGTCTTCAAGTGCAAGCTCAGCTCCTTCTGTCTTGTCCTCATCCTTCCATCAGGCAGGAAATGCAGCTGGTGGGCCTGATGGTGTCCTGCTTTGAGGCGGTTCCATATGCTCAGTTTCACATGAGACCTCTTCAGCTCCACCTCTTGTCAGTATGGGATCGGGACCCTGTGTCCCTGGATCTGGTGTTTGTTCTGTCCCCTCTGGCCAGGCGGTCTCTCTCGTGGTGGCTGGACTCAAGAAACCTGTTGGTGGGCAGATCCTTGGGGGGGCTTTTGGAAATCCCTGAAATTCCAGGGTCAGTGGGGCCCTCAGGAGGCCCACACCCCTATCAACATTCTGGATTTGAGTGTGATCAGGTTGGTTCTCGCCCACTTAACCTCACACCTTCAGGGTCGGGCTGTTCAGATCCGCTCAGACAACCAGACGGCAGTTGCCTACATCAATCATCAGGTAGCTACCCGGAGCAAGAGGGCCCTCAAGGAAGTGTCTCTGATTCTGTCCTGGGGGGAGGACAATGTTCCCTGCATCTCAGCTGTGTACATTCCGGGGGTGGAGAATCTGGAGGCAGACACTCTGAGCAGGGGGACTTCTCGCCTGGGAGAATGGTCCCTCAGCAACAGGGTGTTTCGCTCCCTGTGTCACCGTTGGGGTCAGCCAGATGTGGATCTGTTTGCGTCCCGTCACAATCACAAGCTTCCAGTCTTTGTCTTTCTGTCCCAGGACCCTCTGGCCTTAGTCTTGGAAGAGCTTTCAGCTCCTGTATGTGTTTCCCCCGTTTCCTCTGCTGGCCAGGGTGCTGCGCAAGATAGCTCAGGAAGGGGTGCCAACCATCCTGGTGGCCCCCTGTTGTCCAAGAAGAGTGTGATTCGCAGACATCGTGCAGCTGGCAGTAGATCAGTACGCCCTGCCCAGGGTTCCAGATCTGCTCACTCAAGGGCAGCTACGTCACCCCAATTTACAAACGCTGGCTTTGACGGCCTGGCTACCCTACCTCTGTTGTTAATACCATGAACAGGGCTAGGAAAAAGTCCTCTTCTTCCATCTACTATAGGGTTTGGCATACATACATTGACTGGCGTGAGTCTAAATCACTTCCCTATCGTGTGTTTTCTATTCCTAGGATTCTGGAATTTCTTCAACATGGTTTTGATCTGGGTCTTCAACTCAGTACTCTGAAAGGTCATGTTTCTGCCTTGGCTATTTTTTTCCAGAGATCATTTGCTCAGCATCATCTGGTCAAGACCTTTTTCAAGGGGGTTACTCATGTGCGTCCTCCTCGTAAGCCTATGTCACCAGTCTGGGACTTGAACTTGGTCTTATCTGCCTTGCAGGGGTCCCCCTTTGAGCCTTTGCATGAGGCTGCTTTGTCCATTCTTACGCTTAAGGTAGTCTTTTTGGTGGCTATTACTTCCGTCAGGCGCGTTTCCGAGTTGGCGGCGCTTTCCATCAAACTCCCTTACTTTGAGATACACCAGGACAAGGTGGTGTTTCGCTTCAGATTTTCTGCCTAAAGTTGTGTCTGCCTTTCATCTCAATCAGGACATTGTTCTGCCTTCTCTGTGCCCTAATCCTAGTAACCCTAAGGAGAGGGTTTTACATTCTTTGGATGTGGTCAGGACTCTGAAGTTCTATTTGGTGGCTACTGAACCCTTCAGGAAGACTGATGCCCTTTTTGTGCTCCCGTCTGGACCTAAGAAGGGTCTGGCTCCAGCTAAATTCACTATCGGCAAGTGGATTCGTCAGGCTGTGATTCAGGCCTATTGTGCTAAGGGGAAGAATCCTCCCTTCCGCCTTACTGCTCATTCCACTCGTGCTATTGGTGCCTCTTGGGCTTTTCAGCACCAGGCTTCTGTTGAACAAGTTTGCAAGGCCGCTACTTGGTCTTCTGTTCATACCTTTTTTAAGTTTTACAAGGTTGATGTTCGGGCTTCAGCTGATGCTGCTTTTGGCCGCAAAGTTTTGCAGGTGGCAGTGGTTTAAACTGCATGTTGTTACTTTTTGGGAATCCCACCCTACCTTACGGATACTGCTATTGGATGTCCCATGTGTAAGTAGTATCTCTGGAGCATGACGTGCTGTATACTTAGAATAATACAATTCTGTGATTACTCACCTGTAGAATTGGTATTATACGTATGCAGCACGTCCTGCTCCACCCCGCCCTTGTTATCATTATTCTTAGTACCTCTGTATGGTGATTGTTATTGTTCAAAATTTTGATTATGGTTATATTTCTCCCGGCTTCTTGCTAACTGCTTGTCAATACTGGGGAATTTGTGGGAGGTCCCTGTTATATATGGGGCCGGGGGGAGCCACTTTTTTGTTGTCTCTGCAGTCTAGCGCCATCTTGTGGATGTATTACCCATGTGTAAGGAGTATCTCTGGAGAAGGACGTGCTGTATACGTATAATACCAATTCCACAGGTGAGTAATCACAGAATTGTATTTTTATGTCAGTGGCATTTCATCATATATTTTACAGAATTTAATAAGCTAAAACTGCAGTACAGAATTCTCAGCTGCTGCTCTGTATTTGCGTTGTGATCTCTGCTACACAGTGCAGCACAGTGACTATTGTGTTAACTGCTTTTGGGCCTTAATTTAGTTTCTCTTTCTTTTACTTCAGGCCATCAGAGTAATCCAGTCACGATTGGGTCAACATCTCGGCCAAAGGGCGTGGACTGCAAGAACAACGGCGTGGCTCCTTCTCCCGGGTCTATATCCTTCCGGCGGACTTCCTCCAATCCAGTTTCTTTTTTGCAGTTGGAACTGGACTGCAAGGGTGTATTTGAACTCCTCTCCCATTTACTTTTTTGTTTTCAAAGTGGACCAACACCCTGAGGTGATCGGCCCGGGAATCTATAAGATTCCCGGGCCGATCACCTCACACACCGCGGGACATCCGAGATCGGGATGTCCCGCGGGGTGAACCCCCCCTGAACACCCCAAATCCACCTACCTACCGTCCGCCGCCGCCTCCCTCGCGCCCCTCTAGGCGTGCGCGTGCCTGCGCCGGCCGTCTCTGAATGGCCGGCGCGGGCGCGCACACGGCAAGAGTGAGGCGCGGGAGGCGCCGACGGGCAAGCTGCTTGTACGTTGCTGTCAATCAGCTTGTCCGTCGGCGCCGATTGGACGGCGCGGCCACGTGGGAGCGGGGAGAGGTGAGTTTTGGGGGCTTTCTGGGGGGTTTCACACAGCGGGGCACCCCCGATCGGGGTGCCCCGGGGAAGTGGACCAATACCCAGGATAGTCAAAATCCTGGGTGTTGGTCCACTTTAAGGATTATGCCTTGGAAGCGGGGGTATTGGAAACCCTGTCTGTTCTTGGCCTTTATACTCTTCTGATCTGGATGGACCCACTATGCCTCCGCAGCTATGCTACATTCGGATCAGGATGGTAAGGGTAAGCTCCAGGGTCTTGGGGCGCTCTGGGGTGTCACCTTTTGTTTTGTAAAAAGAGCTGACACTCCTGTACTGAAAATTCCACCACAGGAAAAAGCAGTCACAGGTTTTTGACTGGTGAGTGTGATTGGGGGTGACCACGGGAATTATTTTCCCTCTTTTATTGCTATTTCCCGCATGTTAATTATGTATTTTAAAATTTGTGCGCCTTTAAGGGGGCGGAGATAAGGTGGCAGCGAGGAAGGATCGTTTTCTCTGCCGCCATCGATGGCAGAATTTCGGCTTAGCGAAGTATCTAGCACCGCCAAAACGGCCGGTTCTCCTCTGGGGCACAACGCTCTTTTCTCGGCCGCCGTCGCTGAAAGAATTTCAGCTTAGCAAAGTAGCTAGCACCACCGAAGCGTCCGGTTCTCTTCCAGGGCACAGTGCTCTTTTCTTGGCCGCCTCCCTGTTTTGCCTATTGAATCAGTCTGAACCAGAAACGGAAATAGCCGGAATCGGAAGTGACATTCCTAATTGGTAAGGGACCCGCTAGCCGGGATTTTTGTTCAGATTCCCGCCCTGAAGGAAGCACTACAACTCCAAAATGTTGCATAAAGTATAAATGGATAAAATGACATCTTAAAGCACAAAAAATAGCATAGAACCTAGACAATAACAAAGAACATAGAGAATTTCATTACAACTTACAAATTACAACAATCCACACTGCTTAATGGTACCTCTCATTTATTCAAACTGTATCTTATATCCCTCAGATACAGCAATTAAATGTATCCTATATCCTTCAGATACAACAACTAAAACATAATCTATGGCTAGTCCATGGAATGTTTGGCTTACATATGCATGCATATGGTTAATCATGGGTCCTGGTCACTGAGGAGCTCCACGGCCGATACGTTCATACGGCACAGCGATATCGGGTTGAGCTTGGGGGGTCAGTGGGTCAGCAGCCCCACAGATCACTGTCCAGGAGACGGTCCCTTGTCAATGGCTTTCGAGTTTCCTGATATCACGGTGGCATGTCCCTCATATTTATGATGGTTCTCATCCCCAAGAGCTGGTCGAGGGGTACAAGAAACCTGTTTTCTTGATAAAAGTTTATCTAATCTTCCATACCTATCTCACCCAAGAATTGGCCAAATTCCCAGGTAAGATAAGCAAGGTACAAAGATCATTAATACATATGCTGTATTGATAAGCCACATCATAGTTGTTTTTGAAGCTGCACAATTTGAAAAACACGTTTTTGACTTAAACTTTGAAAAACTTGTTTGTGACTTAAACCTTGGTAACCATGTTTTTCATCTAAATTTGCTAGTTGTTTTTCATATCCTGGGCATGTCAAGACATGTCTCTGACTTATGTTTGCTATGCTATAACACCATGATCACAAAATGTCTGCTAGTTGTCCATTTTCTGAGCTCAAAATGGCAGAGCAGACTTCAAAATGGCGGATAAGATCTAGACAAAATGGCGGCCAGGTTGCCACTTTACCTATTATTATCACACTCCCCTGGAACATTTTTAGCTAGGCAAAGTACCGAGCACCACTGCCGACCCCGGGTGGGCGCTCGGCGCTTCCCTGGCCGGACGCTGGGGTTTCTGGTTGTCAGGGGGCTGCTTCCAAGCCACTGCACGGCCACCCTCATGCGGACCTAAAGCATTAGGCAGGTTAATTTGATTGTATTTTTATATGAATATTGTGTTTATTAATATTAATATAGTTTTAATAATATATAGTATTTTTTAAAGTATATTTTAATAGTTTAATAATATATAATATTTAATAATGTTTTAATCTATATTTTTATAGTTTGTGGGAAAGGGCGGGCAATATATATATGTATGAATGGTGGTTCAACCCCTAGGTCTCGGATTAGTCTCTTGTGACTGCCGAGAACTGTTATATACTTGGTCTCAGATCCCCAGGAAGGTAGACTAGTATTCACCATGACAGAGGCATTTGGGGTAAATGGATCTGATCCTTAGCAGATAGATTTACTCCATGTCGAGTTTGCATGCAGGAGGCACTGTACCAGGATAGCATGGTGTGCTGGGCGTCTCCCCCCTGCAAAAGGGTTCTGACCCCTGTCGCCAGTGCCCTCTGAGCCTTAAAGCCTCCAAGCGGACCTAAACCTTTAGTGAGTCATATCTGCTACTAAGAAGGTTTTTAAGAAAAGATTTCCTCTGAGTTTGAAGAGGATATTGTGGCTACCATAGTCTCGCTCTAAATCTTAAAACTCTGTCTGCAGCCCTCAAGCGGTGCTAAACCGTTAGATAGTTGTTCAATCGGCTACTAAGAAGGCTTTAAAGAAAAATTTCCTCTGAGTTGAAGAGGCTATTGTGGCTGCCATAGTCTCCCAGGAAGATGTATCCGTTGGGGAGGATTCATCCAGTTGGGACTCCTCTACACAAGCGGGCGCTTCGTTGATTTCCTCCATTCTGGAGGATGCTGCGGTGCATACACATTACTCTAATCTGATTAATAGGGAATGGCAGAAGCCATATAGTCTTCCGCCCATTCCTAAAATACTAGATACTATGTATCCCTTTCCTCCAGATCAGATTGAATTATGGTCTCACCCTTCTGTGTTGGACGCTCTGGTACCTGGTCTTTTTAAGATTTCGATTATGCCATCCTCTGATAAAGCTTCTCCAAAGGATCCAGCGGATAAGCGAATGGTTCAGGTGGCACATCATGCTTATTTTATCATGGGGTCGACAATGCGGCCGGCATGTTCTACATCCATAGCATTTTTGGCGAGCAGGAAGTTGTTAAACCAACTGGACTCTTAGACTCCTTCGGGTCATTCACGGAAGTCATGCTCCCTGTTGATCAAAACCAGTTTGGATACAACAGGTATGTGATCTTGGCTATGGAGGATTTGATCAGGTTGCCAAGTGCCAGAGGCTTTGCTTTGGTGGAAGCCTTAAGGCGTTCTTTTTGGCTTAAGCAATGGCCAGCTGACACAGCCTCTAAAAATAATCTGATGGGACTTCCCTTTAAGTCGGGGAGTCTGGGGAGTGCTTGGTTGAAATGGAAAAGTAGGCTTCTGGTTGTAAATCTACTAATCTGCCACAAAAGCCGAAGTCTAATACTGCTTTTCGCAGGGCCTCTTATCCTCCGACTTTTCATGGGGGTAGAGGTTCTCCCTCTTCATGATACCGAAGAACTTTTGGAATAAGTCCCAAATTAAGGTGACGTGTGTGGCGGAATAAAGGCAAGCCCCCTTCAAAGCCTGCTCAGGCATGAAGGGACGTCCCCACCCTTACAGGTGTAAGGGACTGCTTCTACATTTTGTTCTCATTTGGAGGCTCCATGTAACAGATCTTTGGAGTAGTTTGATCCACAGTGATGTTACTCCAGTCATCCAAAGTTAGCTCGCGCAACCATTCTGGTGGCTCCTCGGTGGCCAAGAAGAAGCTGGTTCTCAGACATAGTAAGGATGTCAGAGGGCGACCCGTGGAGGTTACCCGATGATCCAGATCTTCTCACACAGGGGCATCTAAGGCATCCCAATTAACAAGTTTTAGCTTAGATGGCCTGGCTATTGAATCCTTCATGTTGGCAGAAAGTCATCCAGATTATGATTCAGGCTAGGAAGAAGTCTTCATCAATGATCTACTGGCGAGCATTTATTGCTTGCTGGGAATCCAGAAGGTACGCTGGTAGAACATTTTCTGTTCCTGAGTGTTGGACTTTTTTCAGAAAGGTCTTGATGAAGGTCTTCAATTGAGTACTTTAAAGGGACAGATAAGGAAAGGATTCTTGACTCGCTGGATATAGTGTGAGCACTAAGATACTATCTCACTGCTACACAATCTTTCCATCAGCCGATGGATTAGACAGGCAGTGGTAAGTGCCTATGTCTCCAAAGGGAATGATCCTCCCTTTAGGATTACTGCTCATTCGACAAGAGCTATTGGAGCTTCTTGGGCGTTTCAGCATCAAGCTTCAGTAGAACAAGTATGCAAGGCTGCTACTTGGTCTTCAGTTCATACGTTTACCAAATTTTATAAGGTGGATGTTAGAGCCTTGGCGAATGCCACTTTTGGTTTTAAAAGTCTTACAGACTGTAGTAAATGAAATGTCTTGAAAGGTCTTTTGCCTGAGAGAAAGGAATACGGTTTTTGGAGATCTCACCCTGAAGTAAGGGTACTGCGTTTGGAGGTCTTAATCGTGACTGAATTACTCTGATAGCTTGAAGTAAAATTAAAGAGAAAAGTTAATTCTGTGAGTACTTGCCTGTAGAATTGATTTCTCTTTCATTATTACTTCAGGACATCAGACCCTTTCTGTCTGCTAGGTTGTTATTTCCATGCCTTGGATGCCTAGTCTTGGTTGAGATGTAAATATGTAAATAGTGTAATCGCATAAAAAAAAAAAATCGTAATCTGACAGAGGAGACTTTTATTTTGTCTTCAGCCTTTTGTCTCCAACAAGAGATATAGGAATGCCTCCCAGGCAGCTGGTTCTACTGCTTTTCAAGTAAACTGGGTTGGAGGAAGTCAGCCGGGAGGATATACACCCGGGAGGAGGAGTCATGCCTTTGTTCTTGCAGTCCACGCCCTTTGGCCGAGATGTTAACCCAATCCTGATTGAATTACTCTGATGTCCTGAAGTAATGATGAAGGAGAAATCAATTCTACAGGTGAGTACTCTCAGAATTATCTTATTTCTCTGTCTATTTCACTAACTTGGTTGCGGGAACTGGTGGCTGAGAGACCGGGTTCCCATTGCTGGAGGCGAACAGTGATGACTACTAAGGACCCAATCCTCAACCTTAAGGCACAGAATCTAAGGCTCACCTTGGCCTTTTCTAAAACCCCCACCACAAGGGAGAGATACATTTCTTCTAGGGCCTGTGGAGAATGTGGCGCTGATTCCATATTCATTACATATCGGGAAGTCAGGGTATGCCCTGTTATTAAAGTTGATTCAAATCCAGGTATATCTCAGCATCCCATAGCATGCCTTGCCAGTTCAAAAGAGTGCGGGAATGTGGGGACTGAGCACATTCAGATCTTGCTCTGTATATCCTTTATGTTTTCAGTTTCTTTTAATTTTATTCATCTTTTTCCACCAGGTTATTGTCAACTAGATTGACAATCAACAACGTAAGACATCAACAACTGGTGATGCATGCCACTGCTAGACTTAGTTGCGTATCAGCCTCGATTGTAAAGGCGGCAGAGGAATGTCTCAGAGATATATAGAAGGACGTTCAATCATGCACCCATTGATAATAAATAAAAAATGAATATCTGTAGCTTACCTTACATTGAGTCCCCCAAGCACCCTCCTTCCTTCTATGTTGGACTACCTAGTGAGGATCACCTCCTCATTCAGCTTTCAGTCTCCACCCAGCTGACCTGTTTCTTCAATCAACCTTCAGCGGACCAAGAACGGAAACACCCCCACTCCCTCACCAGATGTCTTGATTAGCTGCCTCTCTCTGCAGATATGAAACCCCGGCCTCCTATCTGGTCACGCTGTGTGCTGGCAGGCTGGAGATGCTCTTAGTCTGCAGCATCTCTTATCACTTTCTCTCCCATCATCTTTCATGACAACTCACTGAGAGAGGGAGGCCCCACCCCTGGGAGGAAACACGAACTGAACAGTGGTTAAACCCCCCCTTCCTCTCCACCTCAGTTTTTTGTGTTTCCTCCCTAATGAACCACTGGTCAGAAAAGGTTATGGCTACAGCCAATTTATTGTTTTCAATTATTGTTTTCAGCTTCAGGAGTTCTGGAGGAGCCAGCAGAGCCTAGGACCAGCTTTACTGACTGTAGTTCACCCAAGGTCCACAGGCTGCCAGGGCAGTCCCACATAGTATGACAGCACAATAGTTGTGCACTGTCTCCTTTAAATCCTGACTGATTTTGAAAGTGGTTGTGTGGTGCCCGTTGGGGTACTCACCTGAACCTCTGGTACAGTTGGAATTTATTTTTCATTTTTTCGCTCTAATTCAAATTTGGGGGCAGGGCTCACAATCATAGACACGGTGCTCTGACATTTCCGGGAGTGGGTTTTACTTGTGCTGCGACCCGGAAGTACAGGGCAGCACTTCTCAAATACAAAGCATGTTAAACGCTGTAAATCCTCTTCCAGGAACCTGTCATAAGCCTGTATGTCAGGCATGCATTAAATTAAGGTTGAGAGAGGAGACTTCAGCTATGTATAGGGAGATACTAGCCATGAGAAATGAAATTGCCTCAATGATGGAGTTCTATAGTTCCCCAGGGCCGCACCCAGGGGCATCCACTGCTACCAAAATTATCCCTCAGTCAGACCAGGGGAATCAGGAAGCAAAACCTCTTTATTTCCCTTAACACGGTTATCCCAAGCACAAGCACTCAATTCAGCTCCACTTCATACTGAAGTAGAAGCCACAATAGTAGAGGAAAGTGAAGGTGAACCTGAGTATGAGTAAGGGCTGTGTCTAGCCCGAAACGCGTCACAGGTCCATGCGGGAGAGGACTATATGCTGGTCTGCCTGATTGTCACCGGATTTTACTATTGGCTATCCTATGGAGCTCATTTATTTGTGGACTTACTACTGTTTCTTTTAAACGTATTGGATTAAAGGTTACGTTTTATCCTACACACAAGCTGGACATTCTACTGTAGAGATCTTCAAGTCCGTGCTCTCGTGTGGTGCCGGGTGAGCTGGTTTCTCTTTGTTTTGCTTAGGATGCCACATAATTTGCATTTAGACCTACACTGGCAGCAGCTAGCATTATTAGGAGCATGGAAACCTGGCTTAGTAATCTTTAGGGATATCACTTTCCCTTAAGGCCGTGTAATAGATACCTTGCAGAACTAAATACCATCTTGACCCGTTCTAACGAAGGGGGAAGAAAATTTCCTAATAAGAAAAGGAAGTTTTAGACTCGCACCAGTAATAAAGGTAGAGCTGCCCTGTAGACTAAGCAAGCAGAAAAAGCGTTGGACACAGACTAGACCTCAACAAATTGGACATTTGAGGGCCCAAAGACTCAAAGATGGCGACTACCTGGTGGGGGGCAGACTCGCCCACTTTGTAGCCGCCTGGAGAGCAATCTCCCAACTCTTTTTATGCTGAAAACACTGAAAAGGGGATATCGATTAGAATTTTCATCCATCCCTCAATCCCGTTTTTTAGTTGCCAAGAGACCCCAGGAAGAGGGATGCCTTTCCATTAGTCTTACAAAAAGAGTGATAGTCCCGCCCCCCTCAGAAGGGAGGGGATTCTACTTTCATGTTTTCCTAAAACAAAAACCATCAGGAAAATATTGAATTATTCTAAATCTGAAAAGATTGAACCAATGTTATCTGATACAAAATGTTCAAGATGCAATCAATCTATTCAGTAAGAAATGTCCTCATAGAACAAGCCCTGATGATCAATTCAGACCTACAGGACGCCTACCTGCATATACCAATTTTGCCATTGTATCGCAGGTAACTGAGGTTTGCAGTTCAAACAGACCAGGGGCTCTATCATTTCCAATACAAGGTCTTACCCTTCGGCCTGTCGTCACCACCGATCTTTACAAAATTCTTGGCGGAACCGATGGCAAACCTCAGGCATCTACTGACAGGTCTCAAGATATGGTTCTCCCGACATTGCCCAGATGGAGCAGGAGCAGAAGAAGATCTCTCACTTCCAGGTATGAGAAGAGCACTGATCATTTACTTAGAAAGATCCAGAAAATAGTGGATAGCGGAAAGAGAAAAGGTCTAGCTGCCTCAAAATCCATTATTGCCAGATGGATAAAACAATCAGTCTGAATCAGCCAGTCCTGCTCATTCAGAGAAGTTTTCTTTGCGAACATTGGCACAATCCGTTCGTGTTAAGATCCAAGAGAAAAATCCCGAATTTTGTAAGCAGAGTGAGAGACCCCTTAGCACTGGGTGTAGATGCACTTGTGACTTGTGGTCTCGGTTTGAAATTATATTTGCTTTTCCCCCTCTAACTCTTATGCACAGACTTTTTCGCTGCTTATGCCAGGATGATTCATATAGCTCCAGATTGGCCGAGGAGAGCGTGTTATGACTTAGTGACTGAAATAGTTATTATTGACGACTTGCCTACTGAAATGGCCATCTTGGAACAAAAAGCTTTTTCGCAGTCCGGTATTTCCATCGTCATGAAAGCAAAATAAATTATCCTCCAGTAAGGTCTATTATAGTTACTGAAGACCATTTATGAGATGCTGAATTTCTCAAGAAGGTTTGGTATGGAAACATCCGTAGCCAAACATTGCAGTCTAGTTTAGACAAAGGTTTATCAATCGGTACTCTCAAAGTACAAGTATTGACTTTGACTATATATTTATTCCAAGTATGTCACACACCCCACTTCCAATATTCATGACATATGGGTTATGTCCAGTAGAGGGCAAACTTCTGCAGAGATGACAGGAAAAAAAGGAGCCCCTCCCGGTCCATAAATACCTGGGACTTCCCACACATTCCCCAGTATTCGTCTCTGCAGGATGGCGAGCAAGTCAGAGTATGGCTGTGTTTCTTCCTTGCAGGTAAGCCGGGGTTACACCCGGCCAATTTGCCCCTATTTCTGCCCGGACCTTGTTTACTTAAGTCCATACTATGCCTCCCAGCCTTGGCTGTAGGTCCGGGCGAGGGTAGGCAACACCTTAGAGGTGTATCTTGGGAGCCATGCTCCCCCGTGAGACCCCATGTTAAGGGGTAGGCGGTATCCAGGTTTGGTGATCCTAGTTTGGGATGCCCTGTCCCAGTTTTTCCCTTCCACCCTGTAGTGCGGGATCCCCCCCCCCTTCCGGGTCTCCCTGTTCCCCTCTACTTGGGGGGGTGCTTTTCCTTCTCTCCAAAACTTCTTTTAGAATGTGTGTTGTGTGCGGGTATGTGTGTACTTCCTCACTCGTCGCGTGGTGTGTGTGGGCTTTTGGCCGCATGTGGAGGCCATTTTACAGGGGGAGCTTCTTCCCCTCAGGTTGCTTGGAAAGGGGGCGGGGCCGGGCGCTCGCCACGGTCTGCCCCTTTGCTTATGGCGCCATTGCGGAGCCCAGCTATTTGCTGGAATCCGCGTCTTTCAGATGGGGGCGGGGCCAGGCGCGGCGCGATCCGCGCTGGCCCGCCCTTCTTCTCCCTCTCTCTATCTGAAGCTTCTGGCTGGCAGGACGCCATTGATCTTCCGTGAGTGCCCTTTTCCGTGGGCCCCCTTTTTTTCTGTATATGTGCGCTGCATGCTCCTTCTAGCACGTTGGGGCAGCCTGCCAACATGCCCTTCCATATGTTATATTTATATATGTGTATATATATATATATATATATATATATATATATATATATTATGTCATATTTTATGTACTTTGATTGCATGTGTGTGTGCCTGCTCATGGGTCCCTTCACATTGTGTCTTTCAGGAGGACTCCCTATCAATTATATTTAAAGGGGGTTCTCCCGGTCCAAGGGTCCCTTGCAGATAAATTTGGGGTTCTATAAATCCTAGGGACTTAAAGGGGCATCCCGGGTTGCTCAAGCAGCATAATTCCCTAGGGTCATTGCGACTACCTTAAAATCACCATATGGAGGCTTCCCAGGATACCGGGCTTGGGCTCCCTTCGGGGCAATCCTGGCAGTGTGTGGGTTGTGGGGTATCCCTTATGGGGGATAATGTACTGATTTGCATACCATGTGCTCAGCAGGCCATAATGCGGCAGTCGGGGTCCCAGACGTCTGGGTCCGTGCCACCGGCCTCATCTCCTACCCCACCCCGCTTTATCCGCACCCCAAATGACACTGTCATTGGCGGGGAGTCGCAATCTGATGTATGTGCTAGATTGGCCAACATCAAGAAATTGATTTCTAGCTCTGCGGCCAGAAAGGCCCCAGCTAAAAGAAGACATCTGTCTCCGGCCGCGTTGGTTCTGGATTTTGATGACTATGACTCCCTTGACTGGTCTGATTATTCCCCGCTTGAGGAGGGGGAATTGTTTGCTGAATCTGATTCTGAGAATCAGCAGTTTTTTTATGCTGATACTGGGCAGGCGCAGGGGGATGCCGTTGATACCCCCAAAGTCCTGGCCCATTTATTTAAGGTGCTGGATATTTCTCCTCCAGCGGAGTCCCCTCCAAAGAAGGGGGAATTCTTTGGGTTCTCTAAGCCTCGCTTGGAGTTCCCAAATCAGAATCATTTTGAAAGCATGATTCTTAAGGAATGGGAGAAACCTAGCCGGCTCCCCGGTGTTCCTCAGGGATGGGATAGGAAGTATCGGACGCGGTGAAGCGCTGGTCGTCCCCTCCCGAGGTCGATGCGCCCGTTCTGGGATCGTCCAACACCTCTGTTGTACATTCTCCAGACGCCTCCACTCTTAAAGATGGTGAGGCAGCGTCGCTCCTTTCGGGGGGCAGGCTCCTTTAATCCTTCCTTTCGCGGTGCCAGAGCAGGCAGAGGTTTTGCCTACTCTACCTTTAGAGGTGATTCCTGGAACAGAGGCAGAGGACGTGCTCGTCCTGGACCTGCCTGGGGTTCCAAGCCCAAGCCCGCTGCCAAGCCAGCTCAGCAATGAGGGGGCGCCCTCACCCTTGCGGGTGGGGGGACGGCTGCGACACTTCTTCCAGGTTTGGGCCCGGGAGGTCACAGACAAATGGATCTTGGAAGTGGTCTCTTCCGGGTACAAACTGGAGTTCGAGTACCGGCCTCCTCACAGATTCCTCAGATCTCGGGTGCCCTCGGATCCCGGGGCTGCCCAGGGGCTCCTGTGGGCAGTAAAAAATCTTCATGGAGGTCATATGCCCCGGTGCTTTTCTTGGAGAGAAGCCAGGGCTATTATTCCAACCTCTTCACGGTTCCCAAAAGGGATGGATCTATAAGACCCATTCTGGATCTGAAGCTTCTCAGCAGGTTCCGAACCAAGAAGTTCCGCATGGAGACGTTGCGCTCAGCCATCCTTTCTCTTCGTCAGGGGGACTTCGTGACGTCCATAGACATCAAGGATGCTTACCTTCATGTACCAATTTTCCCAGCACACCAGAGATTTCTCAGGTTTGCGGTGGGAGATCAGCATTTTCAGTTTGTTGCCCTCCCTTTCGGGCTGACCTCGGCACCAAGGGTGTTCACCAAGGTGCTGGCAGGCATAATGGCCATCCTCAGAGCCCAGGGCATTCTCATTGTGCTGTATCTGGACGACCTCCTCATTACGGCATCCTCTCTCAGACAGGCGGAGCTAGACACCAGGACGGTGGTGACGACGCTGGAGAGGTTCGGCTGGGTGATCAACCATCCCAAGTCTTCTCTTTCCCCGTCAAGGGGGATTTCATTTCTGGGCATGAATCTGAATACCGTTCAGTCCAGAGTGTTCCTTCCTCAGTCGAAGGTGCAGATGGTTCAAGATCTGATACGTCTTCTCCTGTCCAACCCTCGCCCGTCTATCCGGCTAGGGATGAGACTGGTGGGATTGATGGTGGCTTCCTTCGAGGCAATTCCCTTTGCTCAGTTCCACATGAGGTGGCTTCAGCTCCATTTACTGTTGGCTTGGGACAGATGTCCGCTGTCATTGGATCAGTCGTTTCTGATGTCTCCCCTGGTTCGGCAGTCTCTTCAGTGGTGGCTGGAACCAAGGAATCTTCTGAGGGGCAGGTCTTTTCCGACCCCTTGTTGGGAGACGGTCACCACGGATGCCAGCCTGTCGGGCTGGGGGGGTTTCTGGAAGAAACATCAGTTCCTCAGGAGGTCCGCACCCCCAACAATGTCTTGGAGCTGAGAGCTATTCGGTTGGTGCTGTCACGCTTGACGCATCACCTCCAGGGTCTACCGGTTCAGGTTCGATCAGACAATCGGACTGCGGTCACTTACATCAATCACCAAGGAGGGACTAGCAGCAGGAGTGCCCTCAGGGAAGTTTCTCTGATTCTTGCATGGGTGGAGAACAATGTCCCATGCATTTCAGCGGTGTACATTTCGGGTGTGGAGAACACGGAGGTGGACTCCCTGAGCAGGGGATTCTCTAGCCGAGGGGAGTGGTCGCTCAACCACAATGTGTTCTGGTCCCTCTGTCACAAGTGGGGGATTCCGGAGGTGGATCTTTTTGCCTCACATCACAATCACAAGCTACCGGCATTTGTGTCTCTGTCTCAGGATCCTCTGGCCCTGGCAGTGGAGGCCTTGTCTCGTGCCTGGAGGGATCTGGGGTTTCTGTACCTGTTTCCCCCCCTTCTCCATGGTGGGCAAAGTGGTGCGCAAGCTGGTTCTAGAGGGTGCGCCAGCAATTCTGGTGGCCCCAAAGTGGCCAAGACAGGTTTGGTTCGCAGATGTCATGCGGCTGGTGGTAGATCAGTACAGGTTGCCCCTGTTTCCAGATCTGATCACTCAAGGTCAACTTCGTTACCCCAATTTACAAACGCTGGCTTTGGTGGCGTGGCTGCTGAAACCTCCATCTTAAAGGAGGAAGGTTTGTCTGATGCTGTGATTCAGACACTTGTTAGAGCTAGGAAGAGATCTTCCTCGAACATCTACTACAGGACATTGCCTTGCAGGGTGTTTTCGATTCCTAGGATTTTGGATTTTCTTCAACAAGGTCTGGACCTGGGGTTCCAGCTTAGTACCTTGAAAGGGCAGGTTTCTGCCCTGGCGATCTTCTTTCAAAGGTTCTTTGCTCTGCATCCCTTGGTTAAGACTTTTTTCCAGGGGGTCACTCATGTGCGGCCCCCAAGAAAGTCCTTGTTGCCCGTTTGGGATTTAAATTTGGTTCTGTCGGCCCTCCAGGGGCCTCCCTTTGAGCCGATGCAGGACGTTGCACTTTCTATGCTTACTCAAAAGATCGCCTTTTTGGTGGCTATTACCTCTGTTCGACGTGTCTCTTAGTTGGCGGCTCTTTCCATTCAAGCCCCTTACTTAGAGAGACACCAGGACAAGGTGGTTTTTCGTTTTAAGCCAGATTTCCTTCCTAAGGTGGTTTCTGCCTTCCATCTCAATCAGGATGTGGTTCTCCCTTCCTTGTGTCCTAAGCCTAGCAATGACAAGGAGAGGGTCCTGCATTCTTTGGATGTGGTTCGTTGTGTGAAGTACTATTTGATGGATACTTCTTCTTTTCGTAAGAAGGACGCCTTGTTCGTGGTGCCCTCCCGGGCCCCGGAAAGGTTTGGCGCCTGCTAAGTCTACCATTAGTAAATGGATACGTCAGGCCATTGTTGGGGCCTATACTGCCAAGGGGTTCCCCCTTTTCAGATCACTGCTCATTCTACTCGTGCTGTTGGGGCTTCCTGGGCTTTTCAGCATCAGGCTTCTGTTGAACAAGTTTGTAAGGCTGCTACTTGGTTTCTGTTCATACTTTTTCCAAGTTTTATAAGGTTGATGTGCGGGACTCAGCGGATGCTGTTTTTGGCCGCAATGTTCTGCAAGCTACAGTGGTTTAAATTTGTGCATTGTTGCCTTTTTTTGGGATCCCCACCCATGTTGGACACTGCTATTGGATGTCCCATATGTCATGAATATTTGAAGCGGGGTGTGTGACTTACTTGGAATAATACCATTTTGTGATTACTCACCTGTAAAATGGGTATTATAAGTATGTCACACACCCCGCTTCATCCCGCCCTTATTGTAGTCTGGATCCTTTATATGGTGAACCTTTTATTGTTACATTTTTTGTATTTGTCTCTTCCTGGTCCCCTTACTGCTTTCCTATACTGAGGAATGTGTGGGAGGTCCCAGGTATTTATGGACCGGGAGGGGCTCCTTTTTTTCCTGTCATCTCTGCAGAAGTTCGCCCTCTACTGGACATAACCCATATGTCATGAATATTGGAAGCGGGGTGTGTGATATACTTATAATACCCATTTTACAGTTGAGTAATCACAAAATGGTATTTTTTAGAAGCCTATTGCGGAAGATTACTCGGTCAAAACTTTTACATGGAGATTTACATGTTGCTCCACCTTTTTCCAAACCAATTGAACCTTGGAATTTAAATCCGGTGCTATCGCCTCAACATACACCATTTGACTGTTGGATTTGGTTCCCTTACTTTCTTGATCTCAAAAGCTGCAAGTCCTTTCCCTCAAACATCCATTTATGATTTACTGTAAGGACATAGTGGTTATCAGACTACCACCAGAGTTCCTACCTAAGGTTGTGTCATGTTTCACATAAGGAAATAGTCTTACTGTCTTTATCTCCCAATCCTTCCCATTCACAAGACAGATTGCTCCATTGTTTGGATGTGGTTCGGGCTCTAAAGTTCTATATTCATAGAACTAAGGTGTAATGCTATGGTCATTTTTAAGGATATTAGAAAAACAGATTCCCCATTTTTCTCTGTTAATGGTCAAAAAAAGTGAGAACCAGCTACTTCAAAGACTATTAGTAACTGGATTAGAATTGTTGAATCTTACAAGGCCAAAGGGCCCCACTAAATGTTACTTCTCATTCAACAAGGTCAGTTGGTTCTTCTTGGGCCTTCCAGCACCAAGCATCTGTGGAACAGGTTTTAGCTGCTACCTGGTCCTCTTTCGCCATATTTTCTAAAATTGATTTATTTGCTTCAGATAATGCTGCGTTGGGCAGGAACATTCTACGGTGGTCTGTTATTAATTTTTAAAAAATGTAGCCTATTTATTTTTAGCCTTCATTTTTTTTTGTTGCCTAGTTTGTTTACTTTTTTTATTATCAAAGGCATTTATCAGTTAATGAGTATTTCTGCTGCATTTTTTTCCTGATCCTGTTTATAATACTGCTTAGGACATCCCAGATGTAATGAATATTGAGTAAGTGCCGCTTCCTCCACATGACCCAGGCAAAAAAGAGTTTTAGTACTCACTGTAAAGTTCTTTTCTTCTGGGAATGTGGAGGATGCTTTCATATCCTTTACAAGTTATATGAACTTCCTAAAACAAATGAGTTCTGGTTAAGCTGGTTCTCCTTGTTTTCACAGTTAATAATCCTCAGTTACTGCTTTTTATGAACTGGCTAGGCATGCTGGGGGATGCTGGGATAAACTTTGATTTGAATCCACTTTATCTACAAAATGTCCACAATCTCCTGTGGATACTCTGACATCCCAGATGTAATGAATAGGTAATCAACCCGGTAAATGCTCAGAAGAAAAGACCTTTACAATGAGTAATAAAACTCTTTTGCTTCGGTGGCCACAAGTTGTGCCCGGGGAGTCAAGGGCCCGAGCAGACAGCAGTGATCACGAAGTGGCAGTGATCGATGAAGTGGCAGACGAAAGGATAGAACCAGATAAGTAGGCAAGGTTGTACATGGGTTGACGGTTCAAGGATGATCAAGCAGAAGCCCAGGATCATACATGTGGAAGAAAGTAATACAATAGCAAAGGGCAGACAAGGGTCATACACAGAACCAGGCGATTTCAAAGTATAATCCACAGGAACATGGTAACTGACTAGCACAGCAGATGAACATGGGAATCTTCTGGTGCCATTGATGCCAGAAGGTTCCTTTATAAGTCGTTCAAATAGTGGTCAATGGTTCCCCCATTTCAGCAAGTTAAAGGTGCACCTGCTAAGGGGATTGATCAAGAGGATTTTCCGCTGTTTGTGACATTTGTCTGCTGCTGACGCCCCTTTCCCACTTTTGATTATTGTTGCACATATGCCATATGTATTTATGTTAAGGCTGACATGGGGCTTCTCTCTCTTTTTGTTTAGATCGTGGGCTAAGGTTGAGGGTTGTGGTTCCTCCCGGTCCCCCTTTTTAATTAGAGAGATTGATTATTAGGCTTAGGCCGTTAGCATCTAGTAGCCTTATTGAATTTTACTATTCTAATCACCATAATGGAGGCATCAGGGGATAGTGAGCCGGGGGCCCCATTTGGGCAGGACAGGCTCTGCCCCTTGTCCAGAAGGAATCCTCTGGGCGCCAGAGGCATTGTTTTGGACCATGAGCGGGCGGTCGCCCCTGACCCTAGCCCTGTATTACCACCGGCCTCTCGGGACCCTCCACTGCAGCATTCAGTCCCTAGTGAAGCCAGCAGCGGGTCTCAAACTGATGTTGCGCATAGGCTGGCTAGTCTCAAGAAGCAGATCTCATTGACAGCTCCTAAGAAGGCCTCGAGTAAGAAGCGGCATCTGGAGCCGATTTACTCGAATGACGATATTTTTGATTACCTGGGTTCTACGGAGGAAGATGTGTTGCCAGATGATTCACGCTCAACGGTGGAATATTCCGCTGGCAATGACAGTATCTCTGGTTCCTCCTCGGACGAGGATTCTTGTCTCCTGGATGATAGGGAGAGTTTGCTCTCTTCCGTGTTTCATACCCTACATATTGTTCCTCCCAGAGCGCCTAAGAGGAAGCAGGGGGATTTATTTCAGCCTGAGAGGCAAAGGCGTGTCTTCCCGGAGCAGCCTCACTTTTCTATCATGATCCTTAAGGAGTGGGAAAGGCCCAACAAGTTACCGTCGGTCCCTAAGGGCCTGGATAGGCGGTACCCCTTTCTTGACGATTTGGTTTGGTTATGGTGTCACCCTCCCGAGGTGGATCCTTCCGTGTCAGGCTTATCCAATACCACGGTTATGCCGTCGCCTGACAATGCATCATTACGTGACCCTGCAGACAAAGGCATGGATCAGCTGGTCTGCCTTGCGTTCACCTTTGCTGGTGCTCTCTTTCGCCCTGCGTGTGCCGTGGCAATCGTCTCACTAGCCAACAGGAGAAAGGTGAGACACCTTGTGGCTAAAGCTAAGGCCCGCATTTTTCTTCGTTTCCAGGTGGCCGCAGAGATACCTGGGACAGAGGTACGTCCCGCAGCCGACCCAACTCCTCCTGGGGGGCTAAGTCCAAACCCCCTGCCAAGCCCACTTGGGCATTAGGGGGCGCCCTCACCCATCCGGGTGGGGGGTCGGCTTCTGCTGTTTGAACTGGAGGCGTCACGTCTCGGATCGGTGGATTCAGGAGGTAGTGTCCTCCGGTTACAAGATAGAGCTGGCAGCCAGGCCACCAAAAAAATTCCTCCATTCAAGGATATCTCAAAACCCGCTAAAAGCTCAAGCTTTGAGAACGGCTGTTCAACACCTCCTGCAGATAGGTGTGATTTGCCCTGTACCCCGGCAGGAACAGGGTAAGGGATTCTACTCCAATCTGTTCATGGTTCCCAAGAAGGACAGAATGCTACAGCCAATCCTGGATCTCAAGGGTCTCAACAGGTTTGTAAGAGTCAGACATTTCTGCATGGAAACGTTGCGGTCGGCGGTGAGATCGCTTCGGCATGGCGACTTCATAACCACGGTGGACATCAGGGACGCTTATCTGCACATCCCGATTTTCCAGGGACATCAGAGGTTCCTGAGGTTTGCGTTGGAGGATCAGCAGGCCGAGAGCGATACTCGGACGGTGCTGTCAACCCTGGAATCTTTCGGTTGGGTAATCAGTTACCCCAAGTTGTTTATCACTCCCTCAACAGTGAGATCCTTCCTGGGAATGACGATAGACACGGCTCAGGTCAAGGTTTTTCTGCCACAGCAGAAGATTGAGTCTCCAAAAGCAAGTGCAGGTCTTACTGTCTTGCCAGCAGCCGTCGATACGTCTGGGGATGAGATTGGTGGGCCTAATGGTGTCATGCTTCGGGGCAGTACCCTTCACCCAATTTCACATGAGACCTCTACAATTGAATCTGCTGACCGGATGGAATCGGGCGCAAGAATCTCTGGAACAAGGTTTTTCGCTGTCCCCCCTGGCCAGGCAGTCCCTCTTGTGGTGGTTGGACTCCCGGAACCTGCTGGTGGGCAAGTCCTTTCTGACTCCCTATTAGGAGATAGTTACCACGGATGCCAGTCTGACAGGCTGGGGAGGCGTTTGGCAGACCCAGAAGATCCAGGGTCAGTGAGGTCCGCAGGAGAACCGTCTACCCATAAATCTCTTGGAGCTGCGAGCAATCCGGTTGTTTCTTCTACGCTTGACTCCCCATTTAAGAGGCCGTGCGTTCCAGGTTCGCTCGGACATTCAGACAGCTGTCGCCTACATCAACCACCAGGGTGGGACTCGGAGCAAGAGATCCCTCAAGGAGGTAACTCAGATTCTTACTTGGGCAGAGGAGAATGTTCCCTGCATCTCAGCGGTCTACATCCCCGGGGTGGAAAACCAGGAGGCAGACTTCCTTAACAGGATTTCCTTGTGCCTAGGGGAATGGTCCCTCAGCAGCGAGACCTTTCAGGCTCTGTGTCTCCGCTGGGGTCAGCCGGACGTGGATCTGTTTGCATCCAGGCACAATCACAAGCTTCCAAGGTTCGTCTCCCCCTCAAGAGATACTCTGGCCATTGCAACAGACGCTCTGGCGATTCCTTGGACGAAGTTCAAAAATTCTTTATGCATTCCCTCCGTTTCCGCTCCTGGGCAGAGTGCTGCGCAAGATAGCCCAGGAGGGGGTACCAACCATCCTGGTGGCTCCTCGCTGGCCGAGAAGGAGTTGGTTTGCAGACATATTTCAGATGTCAATAGGTCACTACATCATGCCCGACGACCCTGGGCTTCTCACACAGGGGTCGCTGCGGCACCCCAATTTACGGACGCTGGCTTTGACGGCCTGACTATTGAAACCTCAATCCTGACGGAGAAGGGGAAATCGTCCATGGTTGTGCAGACTATGATTCAGGCACGGAAGAAATCTTTTTCCATGATATACTACAGAGTTTGGTGGGCCTATATCGCTTGGTGCGAGGCCAAGAGCCTTCCTTGCCAAAAATTTGCTATTTCTAGGATTCCGGAGTTTTTACAACACGGCTTAGACTTGGGTCTCCAGCTGAGCACCCTCAAGGGTCAGGTCTCGGCTTTAGCCATCTTTTTCAAGAGATCTATTGCCAACCATAGGTTGATCAAGACTTTTTTCCAGGGAATTACCCATGTCTGGCCACTGCGTAAGGCAGTATTACCGGTGTGGTCTTTCTGGTAGCGATCACCTCGGTGCGTCGTGTATCAGAGCTGGCCGCGCTTTTGTAAGAAACCACCGTACTTTGAGCTGCACAGGGATAAGGTAGTTTTTCACTTTAAACCTAAATTTTTTGCCTAATGTCATTTCTCCCTTTCACCTTAATGAGGAAGTTGTCTTACCTTCCTTGTGTCCAGCACCGGCTAATTCCAAAGAGCGGACCCTCCATGCTTTGGATGTGGTTAGAGCCATAACGTATTACCTGGCTGCGAGTGAATCCTTCAGGAATTTGGATTTGCTTTGTCCTAACAGAGGGTTCTAGAAAGGATTGCCACCAGCCAAGTCCACTCTCAGTAAGTGGATCAGACAGGCGGTAGTACAAGCATATTCTGCCAGGGGGAAGGAACCCCCTTTTCAGTTCACAGCTCATTCTACCAGAGCTATTGGTGCCTCTTGGGGTTTTCAGCACCAGGCATCGGTGGAACAAGTTTGTAAGGCCGCAACTTGGTCTTCTGTTCATACTTTTACAAAGTTTTACAAGGTGGATGTCAGGACCTCAGCGTACGCTGTTTTTGGCCGAAAGGTGCTTCAGGCGGTAGTGAAATGAATTACATGCTGTTCCACACTGGGGATCCCACCCATATGGAAACTGCATTTGGATGTCCCAATCATGAAGATATTGGGAAGGCCTGGACTGGATGGAAGAGAAAAATCCAGTCCACGCCGTCCCACCCCGCCCTTGTGTTAATTATGTCATGTATGCCTGTTATGGTGATCAACCATTTTTGTTCATAGGACATAGGAGTACAAGCTGAAGCTATGTGAAGTAACATGGTTTCTTAGGTCTCCCGGCCTGCCCTCTTGTTGAGTACCGCTTGTAAACCACTGGGGAATGATAGAGGGGCAGCTGCCTTTGTGGGGGGCCGGGAGGAGCTACATCTTTGATCTTGCAGTCAAGCGCCCTCTAGAGACAAACACCCAATCGTGAAGATATTGGGACGGCCTGGACTGGATGGATACAAAAACAATTCTACAGGTGAGTTTCACAGAATTGTATTTTTAGCACTATTTGTTTTCCAATGCCCATATAAGGTGTGCTGTCTGGTTCTCTGTGAAGATGCTACCCTTGACAATTGACCTGTTGCTCATTAGTAAGAGTATGCTCTTAGCTATGCATTCTGCCTTTTATTAAAGAATGGGCAGTTCTAAAGAGTTTACTAAATTTGATACTATACTGTAAAAGTATTCAACTTAATGCTTTTTGGTCAGTAACTTACTAGTGATATAAGGCATGCCACCACTGGAGTCTGGAGCAGTGACAAATTAAGCTTCTCTATCTGGCAGTTAGGACCTGTTCTTGCGTGTCTTTTATGCCTCCTACTTGCTAGGGAGAAGTTGTATTATTCAG
Organism: Gastrophryne carolinensis; assembly: GCA_027917425.1. Classification (NCBI taxonomy): domain Eukaryota; kingdom Metazoa; phylum Chordata; class Amphibia; order Anura; family Microhylidae; genus Gastrophryne; species Gastrophryne carolinensis. Next base: position 116,896,425 of record CM051243.1, read on the forward strand.
TACAATAGCAATGCCTGTGCTGTAATCTGTAGACATGTAGAATGTACAGATTAAAGATTTATCTACTAAATCTTATATTACTACAATACTCTGTAAATAAATATGTATAATATATACTCTCTTTTTCCAGGTTTACAGAATCCTATAGACACAATGTTTCACTTGCAGCCCATTATGTTTTTGAGCCTCTTTCCTCTGTTTATAGGCATTGAAGGTGAGAATCATACTAAATGTTGTTGCTTTAAACAATGACTGTAAATAATAACAAAGTTCTATGTAGGCTGAGACAAAAAATACAATTCTGTGAAAAACTCACCTGTAGAATTGGTATTATACGCATACAGTACGTCCTGCTTCATCTATAATACTTACACATGGGTAATCCTCCGCCAGATGGCGCTGTTCACTGCAGACATGCAAAAACAGGCTCCTCCCGGCCCTTCATATACCCAGGGACCTCCCACAAATCCCCAGCATTGAAAAGCAGTGAGAAAAAGAAGCCGGGAGAAACCAACCACCAAACTGGTAACAATAACAATGCTAACAATCACCATACAGGGGTTCCAGAACAAGGTGAAACCAGGGTGGGGTGGAGCAGGGCGTACTGTATGCGTATAATACCAATTCTACAGGTGAGTATTTCACAGAATTGTATTATTCTAAGCATACAGTACGTCCTGCTCCATCTATAATACTTACACATCCAATAGCAGTGTCCATAAAGTAGGGTGGGATCCCCAACAACAAAGGCAACGGCACATAGCTCAAACTACAACCGCCTGCAAAACCTTACTGCCAAAAGCAGCATCAGCTGAGGCCCGAACATCAACCTTGTAAAACTTTGAAAAGGCGTGAACAGAAGACCAAGTAGCGGCCTTGCAAACTTGTTTAACAGAGGCCTGTTGCTGAAAGGCCTAAGAGGCACCAATAGCACCAGTGGAATGAGCCGTAAGACGGAAAGGGGGAGTCCTCCCCTTAGTAGAATAGGCCTGAATCACAGCCTGACGAATCCATTTACTGATGGTAGACTTGGCGGGAGCCAAACCTTTCCTAGGCCCCAAAGGCACAACAAAGAGAGCATCAGTCTTCCTGAAGGCCTTAGTGACAACCAGGTAATACTTCAAGCACCTGACTACGTCCAAGGAATGCAGAACCCGCTCCTTGTCGTTGCGAGGATTGGGACACAGAGAAGGAAGAACAATATCCTGGTTCAAATGAAATGCCGAAACAACTTTAGGCAGAAAATCCGGTTTGAAGCTGAACACCACCTTGTCCTGGTGTCGCTCATAGTATGGGGGCTGAATAGATAGAGCGGCCAGCTCTGACACACGCCTAACCGAAGTAATAGCTACCAAGAAGACAACCTTGAGAGTGAGAACGACCAGAGCAGCATCTTGAATAGGCTCAAAGGGAGCACCCTGCAAGGCAGACAAAACCAAGTTCAAATCCCAGACAGGGACCATAGGTTTTCGAGGGGGACGCACGTGAGTGAACCCCTGAAAGAAGGTCTTAATCAGGTGATGTTGAGCAAAGGTCTTCTGAAAGAAGATAGACAGGGCAGAAACCTGACCCTTCAGAGTACTAAGTTTGAGATCTAAGTCCAGACCATGCTGTAAAAACTCCAGAACCCTAGGGCCGGAGAATTCCCGGCAGGGAAGAGACCTGGACTCACACCAGTCAATGTAGGAACACCTTACTCTATAATAGATAGCAGAAGAAGTCTTCTTCCTGGCCTGCACCATGGTAGCCACCACAGAGGCAGACAACCCCTTCTCCATCAAGATGGAGGTTTCAGCAGCCAGGCCGTCAAAGCCAGAGTTTGTAAATTGGGATGGCGTAAGGATCCTTGAGGTAGCAGATCTGGTACCCTTGGGAGATCGTACTGATCTACTGCCATTTGAACCACGTCTGCGAACCACACTCTTCTTGGCCACCTGGGGGCCACTAGAATGACAGGTACCCCTTCCAGAGCAATCTTGCGCAGAACCCTGCCCAGAAGGGGGAACGGTGGAAACACATACAGGAGTCGAAACTCCCTCCAAGACATGGACAGGGCATCCGTGACCATGGCCAGAGGATCCTGAGACAGTGAGACGAAGGCCGGGAGCTTGTGATTGGGATGGGAAGCAAACAGATCCACATCCGGTAGGCCCCAACGGTGACACAGGGACTGGAATACCTTGTTGCAGAGGGACCACTCCCCCAGCAGGTTCTCCGCCCTCGGAATGTAAACAGCCGAAATGCATTGAACATTGGCCTCCGCCCATGTCAGAATCTGAGACACCTCTTGGAGAGCACCCTTGCTCCGGGTCCCTCCCTGATGATTGATGTAGGCAACCGCCGTTCTGTTGTCTGAGCGTACCTGGACCGACACACCCCTCAGGTGTTGGGTCAAACGCTCCAGTACCAACCTGACTGCCCGTAATTCTAGAATGTTGATGGGTAAGTAGGCCTCCTGAGGACCCTACGTCCCCTGGAAGCGCAGGGACTTCCAGAATCCCCCCCAACCTGACAGACTGGCATCCGTTGTGACCGTCTCCCAGGAGGGGGTCAGAAAAGACCTGCCCCCTGTCAAGTTCCTGTGGTCCAGCCACCACGCAAGGGACTGTCTGACCGAGGGGGGAAGCACACAGAACCCTTTCAAGGACGCTGGGTTCTTGTCCCCAAACTGACAGAAGGTGAAGCTGCAGAGGTCTCAAATGGAACTGGGCAAAGGGCACCGCCTCAAAGCTCGCCACCATCAGGCCCACCAACTGCATTCCCTGCCGGATGGAGAACTGTGGGCTCAAAAGCAGGAACCTTGCCTGCGCTGTCAGAGCTTCCACCTTCTGTTGAGGAAGGAATATCCTTGACTGAACTGTATCCAGAATCATTCCCAGGAACGGAGTCACCGAGGAGGGGGACAGGGATGACTTGGGGTAATTGATCACCCAGCCGAAGGACTTCAGGGTGGACACTACCAGCCGAGTGTCCAACTCTGCCTGCCGCAGAGACCGAGAGGTGATGAGAATATCGTCCAGGCAGGGCAGCACATGTATGCCCCTTAGCCTTATCAGGGACATCACCCCTGCCAGCACCTTGGTGAACACCCTGGGAGCCGACAGGCCGAATGGCAGGGACACAAATTGGTAATGCTGATCTTTTAGTGCAAATCTGAGAAACCTTTGGTGTCCCGGAAACACCGGGACGTGCAGGTAAGCATCCTTGATGTCTACTGACGTCATGAAGTCCCCTGGGCGCAGTGAGCCAATGGCCGAGCGCAGAGTTTCCATGCAAAAGTGCCTGTTCTTGACAAATTTGTTGAGGATTTTTAAATCAAGAATGGGCCTGACTGACCCGTCCTTCTGTGAAAAGGTTTGAATAGAACCCCGTGCCCCTGTCTCCAGGGGGGACCTTGCAAATGACCCCTAGATCCATGAGACCCTGTACGGCCAGCAACAGGACCTGAGCTGAGGCGGGGTCTTGAGGGATTCGAGACCCGATGAACCTGGTGGGGGGCCGTACAGCAAATTCTATCTTGTAGCCGGAGGACACTACCTCCTGAATCCACCGATCTGAGACGTGGCACCACCAGACGTGCTCGAAGTGCTGTAGACGTCCTCCCACCCTGACGGGTGAGGGCGCCCCCTCATGCCGGGGGGCCTTGGGTGGGGCTTCGGCCTTGGTTCCCCAGGAGGAACCTGGACAGCGTCCTCTGTTCCTGTGCCAGGAATCACCGCGGGCCCCAGCGAAGGACGCCCCTCTACCCTGCTTGGCCCCACGGTAGGGGTTTGATAGGGAGCTGTGAAATAGAGCCAATACCGTACTTGGGAATGCCTCAATTGAGGTAAAACCTTGTTTGGAATTGGTTTAGGCGCGCTTGAACCACGTGTCAGAAACAATGCTCTGCCTAGTCAAGGATATATGAATTATCCACACAGGACAGATATTCTCTGATGTGTTGATATATCTGCCAGGGTAAACTTTAGTACCGATTTATCAGTATATGACTAGCAGAATAATAATTTCATATATAACTGCTTATATCATCCACAAAAGGCAAGATATTAATGTAGTACAATATTATGAAACAATGGTTTTGTTTGGGCACTTACCGCCGCGGCTCGGGGGTTCGTAACCTTCCCAGGGCCTCTGATGGTGTGTGTCTCTGGTAAGTGCAAAACCGCAGTGTGAAGATCCCTTTTAGTTGGTTATGCTTTCAGGTGTCTGGACGTCTGGCTAATCCTTAGATGAGTCGGTGGTTGATTTTTACCTTCAAACACACTTTTAAGTCCAGGTATAAAGCAAACCTTCATTGTGCTGGTTTTAGATCATCTTTAGTTGGATCTTCCAACTCTCAATAAACACACCTTGAAGTAAAGTGCGATTTCTTTATTTGATTTAAAAAGCTTAAAGGTGCGCCAATAAAAATATAATGGGAATAGGAATGGGAGAAAGGATAAGGGTCAGTGAGGGAGTGTGGGCTCCAACAATCCTCCAAAGTATGCGCTCTGTGGTGTTCAATGTGAGTGAACACCGAAACGTTGGGATGAGTGAGTGAGCTGTGCTTGCATTGGCGGGGAGGAGTAAAATGAATATAAAAAGTCTACTCTCGCTCTATTGTCTGTGGTATAGATAAAATCCTCTATTATCCGTAATTAATGATATCCGCTGTGTCAAGTTTGAAGTGGAATCGATGGTTGCTTAGAAGAGAAGATTAAAAGTTGGAGTGGTGACTCCTTGTCCCACTCTGTAGCCTACGCGCGTTTCGGCGGTGAGCCGTCCTCAGGGTATCAATGGGCATGCGTGACAGCTGCCTTTAAAGTGGACCAACACCCAGGATTTTGACTATCCTGGGTCTTGGTCCACTTCGGTGGGGCGCCCCCGATCGGGGTGCCCCGCTGTGTGAAACCCCCCCGATCACCCGAAAAACTCACCTCGCCCCGCTCCCAGCGCCGACGGACAAGCGATTTGACAGGCGCGGACAAGCGGCTCCTCGGCCCATTCACAGACGGCCGGCGCGGGCGCGCGCACGTCTAGAGGGGCGCGAGGGAGGCGGCCGGCCGCCGCCGAAGACGACGTAAGGGGATTTGGGGGGTTTCGAGATCGGGATGTCCCGCGGGGAGGGAGGTGATCGGCCCGGGAATCTTATAGATTCCCGGGCCGATCACGGGAGGGTGATGGTCCACTTTAAATTGGTTAGATGTGATGTCATTCGTATGAAGTGGTTGATGGGAAATGTAGTCATCCTCTTGTTTGTTTTCACAGAGGGATGCGATAGATACCATGTAGCCGCTGTCAGCTCCCTGCTTGCAGCTTCAGTAGACTTCAACGATGTTACCTCAGGCAAAATAAGGATACATTAGTTTAAATTATGACAGGGTTGTTTACATTTAGGAGTGCGCAGCCTCGGGCTACAACATGAGTACATTAAACTCAGGTTACCAATTGAGGTCTGTTTATACAATTAGATCAATGATTAAAAATATATAAATAAAGATTAAAAATATATGAATAAAAGTCATACAATGCCAATAATTATTGGTTTATAAAAGGAAAAAAGAGGGGAGAGTTCAATAATTAAGTCCTTTGTCATATGGAGTTAGGAATATATAAAAACATATTATAAGAATATTATTATAAAAAATATTATTATAAAAAGATGAAGTATCAGTTCAAAAACTTTTTTATATAGTGCTGCAATGTATAATCTTAGAAGCAAAGGAAATGGTTCTTATATGCTATGCAGAGCACATATAACATTAGAATGGAAGGCAATGCACATGTAGTGATGAAATGGAAGACGGTGCAAAAAAAGTGATAAGCAAAGGAAAGAAAGGGGGATGTCTGTGAAAAATTGGATATGATGTGTAATAAGAGAGAAAGGGAAGATGCCAGATTGCAAAAACGCAGATTTTTTATATATAATAAATTCACTGATTAATTATTTTGGAGGAAACAGTTTGTCTATTTCGATGTTTAATCCGGCTGGAAAGGTGGAATTTAATTCAAATATCCAGAAAGTTTCCCGTTTGGAAATCTCTGTAGTTAAGTTGGAACCTCTCCAATTCATATTGTTTTTTTCTATGATCCAAAAGTCCAAGTATGAATATGAATTGGAGAGGTTCCAACTTAACTACAGAGATTTCCAAACGGGAAACTTTCTGGATATTTGAATTAAATTCCACCTTTCCAGCCGGATTAACCCTTTAAGTGCCAGCCTACCTGGAGTTTTTGTCACACTCTGTTGCCAGACCATTTTGCACTATTTTGCGCTCCCCATGTTCAAATGTGATTTTTGAAGGGATTTCCCAGGAAAATGATATATTGTTTTTTTCAGCAGAGTCTGGGCTTTAACATGAAATGTCTTGTTTGTCATTTTTTAGGTGTATTCTCAATATTTTTGGGTGAAATATGTGCAAAAAAAAGTTTGTCAATGAAATCTTATTGCGTGTGAAATCCCAATTTCTCCCGGTTACAGCGGTACCACATATGTATAGGTACACACCCTTTCCTGCCCAGGAGACTCCCCCAAACTGAAACAGCGCTTTAGGGGATTTTCAGATAAAATACAACTGTGCTACGCAATATGCGCACCTTGCAGTTTTTCCAGAAAAACAACCCTTTACATTTGAAATACCCCCAACAAACTATATATTCTCTGGAAGTACACACCTCAGGCTTTCTAGGCGTACCAGGCTTGTTGAAGTGGCCATAGTTTTCTGGAAGTAATCCCTCAATGGATTCTTTGGTTGCAAAGAGTTTCCCTAAAAAAAGGATAAAAAAGCAGAATCAAAGCCACATTTTCCTAAAAAAACTATATACAAACAAGAAAAAACAAGTTTAATCTGAAAACGCAACATCCCCCGAACAGAACAATACCCAACATGCATAGCTACTGTCAAGGGAAGAGTTGCCAAACACCCCAAAGTAAAGCATGTGCGTAACGGTAATTTTACTTGAAAATTTCAGCTCTGCAGACAAAGTGCACACCTTGCGATTTTTCAACCAAAACAACCCTTGACATTTGGAATATCCCCATAAACCATATATTCCCTGAAAGTACACACGTTAAGCTTTCTAAGGGTACCCAGCTTGTTGTAGTGGGCTCATCTTTCTGGAATTATTACCTCAAAGAATTCTTTGGTTGCGCAGGGTTTCCCTAAAAAATTTATAAAAAAGCTGAATAAAAAACACCTTTTCCTAAAATATAAATATGCAAACCAGAAAAAACAAGCTAAGTCTGAAAGCGCAAGGTCCCCCGAACAGAACAATACCCAACATGCATAGGTACTATTAACCGTTTTAATTGCCAGCCTACTTGAGATTTTGTCACCCTCTGTTGACAGGCCATTTTTCCCCATTTTGCGTCATGTTTTGCGCCATTTTTGCTGGAACTTTCAGGAAAATTATATATATATTTTTTTGCAGCAGAGTTTAGGCTTTAACATGAAATGTCTTGTTTGTAAATTTTTTTTTTTTTTTTACAATATTATTAAGTAAAAAAAATAAATAAATAAATACAATTTTTTTTTAGAAAATTGACTCATTTATTTTAAATAAAAAATATATTTTATTAAGGAAAATCATATTGCATGTGAAAGCCCCATTTCTACCGATTAGAACGGTACCACATATTTATCGGTAGCCCCCTGTTCCTGCCCAGGAGACCCCTCTAACTGAAACAAGTATTTTATAACATTCACAAAAAAATACAACTACCATCCACACTACAAAGGGTTAAATCGAGAAAAAAAATGACATAGGGTCCCCCCTCCCAGGGGAGGGAGACCCCATTTTTTTTTTTTATTTTTAAGGGTTAAAAACCCTTAAAAATCAAAAAAAAAATTGACGTGGGGTCCCCCTTACCCAAAGTAACCAGCCCGGGACCAGCTATGGGGGCTTGTAGGCACAGAGTGGGGGGGCCAGCTTTTGTGGCCCCCCCACCCTGCAGCCTACGAGCCCTCATAGCCTATGTGGGCCCGGGCTCTTCTGCCCCCCCCTGGCCTTTGGGGAGGCAGGTAATGGGGGTGCCGGGGGTTAATGGCAAGCCACCCGCTAGCGCAGGTGGCTTGCCATCCCCCCAGCCTTGTGAACTGGTATAGGGGTCATGGACCCCTTACCAGTTCACAAGGGGTTAAAAGTAAATAATCACACTGACACAGAGAAAAAAAATCTTTATTTTTCTTTTTTTACACTGTACTCACCTCCGATCCAACGTCCCTCGCCGCTGTCTGTCCCGCGCCGCTGTCACTGACAGATGCCGGTGGTGATCGGCGCAGGGCGGGTGACAGGCGAGGGGGCTCCGATCGGAGCCTCCTCACCTGACACCCGCCCTGCTCCGATCACCACCGGCATCTGACAGATGCCGAAGCTCGGAGGGGGGTATAGGAGGAGCATCATCCCGCTCCTCCCACAATGGGCGGGGCTAGGAGGCGGCGGCCATCGCCGCCATTACTAGAGGTGAGGACCCGGAAGAGGGTCCTCACCTGAAGACTGCGCAGCCCAGGGGGGGGATCGCCCCCCCCCCCCCCCCTGGAGAAGAGGAGACCCGACAGAAGGCTGGGGAGCGGAGGTGAGTAAATGACAGTTTGTTTTTTTGTTTTTTTTTACAGCGCCGATGTCAGCGCTGGAAACGGGGGGGGGGGGGGGGGGGGGCGGCTGGTTTCGGGCCCCCTCCTGAAGACGGGGGACGACGGGGGGGCGATCGGATGCCCGCCGCAGGAAGAGGGGACCCCAAGCTTCACGGGGATACCGGAGGTAAGTGTATTTTTTTAAGTGTTTGGGGGAAATGCCAGGCACGTAGTTTCTACGTGCCTTGCACTTAACGGTAGGAGAAGCAACCACGTAGAAACTACGTGCTTGGCATTTAAAGGGTTAAACATCGAAATAGACTTAAACTGTTTCCTCCAAAATAATTAATTACTCATAACTATCCATTTAACAGCAACCACTTTAACATTCATAGCCAGTGGTCTGCTAAGGAAATCAGTGCATTTATTATATATAAAAAATCAGCGTTTTTGCAATCTGGCATCTTCCCTTTCTCTCTTATTACACATCATATCCAATTTTTCACAGACATCCCCCTTTCTTTCCTTTGCTTATCACTTTTTTGCACCGTCTTCCATTTCATCACTACATGTGCATTGCCTTCTATTCTAATGTTATATGTGCTCTGCATAGCATATAAGAACCATTTCCTTTGCTTCTAAGATTATACTTTGCAGCACTATATAAAAAAGTTTTTGAACTGATACTTCATCTTTTTATAATAATATTTTTTATAATAATATTCTTATAATATGTTTTTATATATTCCTAACTCCATATGACAAAGGACTTAATTATTGAACTCTCCCCTCTTTTTTCCTTTTATAAACCAATAATTATTGGCATTGTATGACTTTTATTCATATATTTTTAATCTTTATTTATATATTTTTAATCATTGATCTAATTGTATAAACAGACCTCAATTGGTAACCTGAGTTTAATGTACTCATGTTGTAGCCCGAGGCTGCGCTCTCCTAAATGAAAACAACCCTGTCATAATTTAAACTAATGTATCCTTATTTTGCCTGAGGTAACATCGTTGAAGTCTACTGAAGCTGCAAGCAGGGAGCTGACAGCGGCTACATGGTATCTATCGCATCCCTCTGTGAAAACAAACAAGAGGATGACTACATTTCCCATCAACCACTTCATACGAATGACATCACATCTAACCAATTTAAAGGCAGCTGTCACGCATGCCCATTGATACCCTGAGGACGGCTCACCGCCGAAACGCGCGTAGGCTACAGAGTGGGACAAGGAGTCACCACTCCAACTTTTAATCTTCTCATCTAAGCAACCATCGATTCCACTTCAAACTTGACACAGCGGATATCATTAATTACGGATAATAGAGGATTTTATCTATACCACAGACAATAGAGCGAGAGTGGACTTTTTATATTCATTTTACTCCTCCCCGCCAATGCAAGCACAGCTCACTCACTCATCCCAACGTTTCGGTGTTCACTCACATTGAACACCACAGAGCGCTTTACTTTGGAGGATTGTTGGAGCCCACACTCCCTCACTGACCCTTATCCTTTCCCCCATTCCTATTCCCATTATATTTTTATTGGCGCACCTTTAAGCTTTTTAAATCAAATAAAGAAATCGCACTTTACTCCAAGGTGTGTTTATTGAGAGTTGGAAGATCCAACTAAAGATGATCTAAAACCAGCACAATGAAGGTTTGCTTTATACCTGGACTTAAAAGTGTGTTTGAAGGTAAAAATCAACCACCGATTCATCTAAGGATTATCCAGACGTCCAGACACCTGAAAGCATAACCAACTAAAAGGGATCTTCACACTGCGGTTTTGCACTTACCAGAGACACACACCATCAGAGGCCCTGGGAAGGTTACGAACCCCCGAGCCGCGGCGGTAAGTGCCCAAACAAAACCATTGTTTCATAATATTGTACTACATTAATATCTTGCCTTTTGTGGATGATATAAGCAGTTATATATGAAATTATTATTCTGCTAGTCATATACTGATAAATCGGTACTAAAGTTTACCCTGGCAGATATATCAACACATCAGAGAATATCTGTCCTGTGTGGATAATTCATATATCCTTGACTAGGCAGAGCATTATTTCTGACACGTGGTTCAAGTGCGCCTAAACCAATTCCAAACAAGGTTTTACCTCAATTGAGGCATTCCCAAGTACGGTATTGGCTCTGTTTCACATTTTTCATGATAAGAATTGACCTCTTATACTAGGCAGCAGCTCACACTCTTTTCAGTGCTCTCTCTCACATTACTGTTTGATAGGGAGCCAAGGGCCGAGGCTGCCGCCTGCGCTGGGGTAACTTGCCCCCCTTGGCAAAGAGGTCTAATCGATCCCCAAACAAGCGCAGCCCTTTAAATGGCAGCCCCGTGAGGGCTTTCTTGGCGGCATTGTCTGCGGCCCACTGGCACAACCAGACCACGCGGCATATAGCAACCACCAGGGCAGATGACCTGGCACACATCTTAATAGCATCGTCCGATGCGGACAGGATAAAGTTCACAAACGCATCACAGCTGGACAGAGCGTTGACAGTATCAGGAGGCAACTCATCTGTGCCATCGAGAGCACTCCTAACCATGGCCCTGAGCGCTACCGCCGTAATGGCTACGGCGCAAACCGGGCGCAGGGTCGCTCCCCCAAATGCAAAGGCATGACATGCCAGTTGGTCAACACGCCGGTCCTCAGAGTCCCGAAGCGTAGTAGTGTCCGGAGAGTGCATAATAGAGGTGTTGGACAACCCTAGATATATAGGAGCATCGACCTCAGGCGTCGATGACCAGCACTTAACCAGGTCAGCAGGAAAGGGATATTTCCTATCCACGCTCTTAGGGACCCCTTGAAGTCTGCTGGGATGTTCCCATTCTTTAAGCACGAGGCTATTGAAATGGGTCTGCTCGGGAAATTCCAAGCGATCTTTAGCAGTATGAAAAAGGTCACTCCTTTTCCGAGGCTCCGCAGCAGGGGGAGAGAGGGACAGAACCTCAAAGATCTGAACCAGCAGTCTATCCGTATCATCGGAGGACCAATGCTCAGAGCCAGACTCTTCCTGACCCCTGGACCCATCGTCATATGACCCTGAGTCAGAGAACAGTTCCCCTTCGTCCGAGGGGATATGGGCATAGGAATGCAACAAATCATCAGGTTCTATAGGGAAGAGGGCCGATTCAGGGTTTAAGTGCTGCCTCTTGGCAGTGGCTTTACGCGCTAATGAATTAGCAAGCAAGTTTTCAACACTAGCCAGCCTCGTGGCCAGATCAGGATGAGAATCCCCACTGGTATTGGGGGTTAGACTCAGGCTTGGGGGAGTAGGTGAAGTGCGGCAGGGTGCAGGCCCAGCCTCAGAGGAGACGGGAAGCACCGATAGCGCCTGCTGTGCACAAGGAACACAGACCCGTGCATTGTCACCGCTGCTAGGTAAGACCCCACAAAGCTACACACAGCCGGGCTTGTCCCGAAGGAACCCCGTTCACAATATCCTGAGATGCCTCCATATGGTGATTTAATCAGCACAATTTGCCAGTAGGGATTGACGCTGTAAGCTATCCTGGATGCCCCAATAACCCGCTGGGAAGTGGGAGTAATTTTTTTTGGTCACAACCGGGAGCTACGCTGGGCCGGGAGAAGCCACCGAAATCCGCGGTCTGAAAGACATAATGGGGAACAAGGATGTCAGAGCCATGTGCAAAGGGGATTGAAGGTAAAGAAGAGTCGCCCGCGAGGGCACTTACAGACAGAGAGGAGAGGACGATCTTCACCACGCGCGCGGGAGAAGGAAAAGGCGCCAAGCAAACCTCGGAGGGCGGGCCTGAGCCGACCGCGACGCGTAACACGCCAAGCCGGAGCCACGCCCCTCACCAGCAAGTGCGAAGCTCGTAAGGTATCTAGCCAATGAGAGTACAGAAAGGTAGAAATGTCTGTTGTAAATGGCGCTCGGAGCAAGGACAGGCAAGGCCGAGATCCGTACTCGGGCTCTCCTGTGGCTCCCCGTCGGGGAATGAACCCCGGTCTGCCGTGACAAGCATACTGTATGAGACAGGCATTCAAGCCAGTGCAACCTAGGAAGCCACTAAGGCTAAGAAGGTGAAGGAAGGAAGGAAGAAGAAGACGCCGAGGCGTCCGCAAGCCGCCGCCGCCGTACGTGCGGTGCGAGCAGAAAGCAGACTAATGGCGCTGCGGTTAGCAGTAAGGTAAGAGCGTGGCTCTGATCCCCGTTCCCAGTGAAGCACAGCCAAGCCATAAGCGTGTAAGGATACACTTAGGCCGCCATACACACAACCCCTCCCCCCCCTTTCTTTTCCCCCTGACTAAGGGGGGAACGAGGGAGGAAGGCGACCCGTTACATAGGGTCCACCTCTACATGGGGCAAGATGCGGGAGGGGCATCCCATGAAGGCTCACCATCAGCCTTGACCGCCTACCCTATGGTGGGGGATTGCGGTGGAGCGTGGCTCCGTTACCACACATGGTGCTGCCTACCTTTACCCGACCAGCACAGCCCAGGCTGGGAGGCATATTCACACAAAGGAGGGTGGAAATAGTCCCTCAGGGCCGCAGGCTGTAATAGCCCCGCTCACCTGCGAGAGAGTGATACTTCATGTCTTCGCAGTCAGCACTGCAGAGAAATCTGGGGATTTGTGGGAGGTCCCTGGGTATATGAAGGGCCGGGAGGAGCCTGTTTTTGCATGTCTGCAGTGAACAGCGCCATCTGCCGGAGGATTACCCATGTGTAAGTATTATAGATGGAGCAGGACGTACTGTATGCTTAGAATAGAAGTTCCTCAAATAATTTGCTATTTACTTAAGTGTGTCTTATTGATGCAGGTCTACATATGGCTACATCTCAGCAGTTGTTTTGCTATGAAAATTCCCAGGAGCTGTTTGTTCTTTTGGGAACACTTGGACTGGGTGGACTACTGGCATTTGGCTTAGGCTATTCAGAGTTTCTGCTGGTTTCAAAAACATCGAGTCTCACCCTGTCTATTGCTGGCATCTTCAAGGTAAAATATGCCTATATTCTGTTTTTTAATTGCCATATACTGTAAAGTTTATCCTTGTTCAGCTCCATTATACTGATTCATAATATCAGAATGTGTAATAAATGAATCTGTTTTCTGCATCATCCTGAGCAGCAGTCCAAGGCTGGGATGTCTTGACTGGGTCAGCATTTATCTGTTTTGCTGAGCATTCAACAGTGAATTGACTTAAAGGGACAGTCCAGGCAAGATAAATGTCACCTTTTCCTCCCTGCAGCCTTTTTGTCCTAGTCCAGTTGAATAAAACTTACTGGGTTCTTAGCCCAAGCCAGGAATCTGCACGACCCCTCTCATTTCAGTGAATAGAGTAGGTTTGACCAGTTACTGCGACTGGCAGCCATTCATCACTGTGCTTGCCAGTGGGACTCTGTTAGGACCCTGTAATTATTATAACTGGACAAGGTTGTCAAAGCTTCAGGGCAGAAAAGGTGAGTATTAATGTTTTTGCCTAGACAGAGAATGCTGTGGGAAAATTCAGTAGGCCTTGGGAGAGGGGGTGGACAGTTACATCTGATTTGAGGTTGATGAAAAAACCTTCACTAGAAATGGTCATCTCCATATTTTCATAAATAGGGGAATTATTATTGTGTTGACATCACATGAGAATAGATTCTTAGAGGATTCATTCCCATCTAGATGACCCAACCTGTGTTCTCTTTCCAGATAGTGGAACTAATAATAGACCTTCTATCCACAATTTATTAGAAATGATTGAGTCCCCGCAGCATCCAATACAGCTCCCATCAGCAGGCCCCTGGGACATAGTAAAAACACAGCACCACATTCCCCGTCCCTCTCCCCTTCAAATATACAGGTCAGGCAGCAGGAGATGAGCTGCACCGAAGTCCCCCCAACAGACCCCATAATGGAGGCAGTGGCGAAGGGCGCAGAGCTGAGCAGGGCCCCCTTGCACCTCAACCTAACAAAATTTGCCTTTGAGCCCAGGAAAAGCAAAAATATGGCTCTGCCTGTCCCAGGAACTCCCACCTCTGTTGACGGGGCTGCCCTGTCCGGGGAGCTTCCCCGAATGCCCCATGGTTACAGTGAAGCCGTCCAGGGAGTGCACCCGGCCGAGCTTGGGGCCCCCCCGTTACTGGGCTCCCCGCCATCTCCGCTGTTACCGTCCCCAGGAAGTGCCAGTGATAAAGTAGGACCGGGGCTCTCGCCCATGTCCCCGGGGTCCTTTTCATCTCCGCCTGGTGCCCGCCCTGTGTCCCCACCTGGGCCGCTCTTCTCTCCCGATGGAAGGTCTCCTGAAGTGTCTCAATCCCAGGCCAACGAAATCCACTTAGAAACCATCTCGCTTCTTAAGGGGATCCCGTCACGATCAGACATCGAAAGTCTCATCGCAAAATATGAAGCAACATTTAAGCGGGAATTGACAACTGTTAAACATCTGGTCTCAGAAGTGGAGCAGAGAGTTACTGCGCTAGAGACAGAGAGCGCAACAGCAGCTGACCGCGTACAGGTGTTAGAATCTAGAAGCGTTCGGCAAGAAGCGATGCGGCAAACGTGCCTTCTCCATATAGACGACCTGGAAAACAGGAGTAGACGGAACAACCTCCGTCTAAGGGGCATCCCAGAGGCGGCAGGGGGAGAAAACCTACAGCGCATCGTATCACATATCTTTAACACGGTCCTCGATCGGGATCCAGCTACTGCTATTGTGCTCGACAGAGTTCACCGGGCCTTATGCCCCAAAAGTACAGATCCAGCCTTCCCACGAGATGTGGTATGCAAAGTCCACTTGTTCTCCCTTAAGGAAGAGATACTTCGGAAAGCCTGGGACAAGGGCACAGTTGAATACAATGGCGCGTGGGACATAGTAAAAACACACCACCACATTCCCCGTCCCTCTCCCCTTCAAATATACAGGTCAGGCAGCAGGAGATGAGCTGCACCGAAGTCCCCCCAACAGACCCCATAATGGAGGCAGTGGCGCAGGGCGCAGAGCTGAGCAGGGCCCCCTTGCACCTCAACCTAACAAAATTTGCCTTTGAGCCCAGGAAAAGCAAAAATATGGCTCTGCCTGTCCCAGGAACTCCCACCTCTGTTGACGGGGCTGCCCTGTCCGGGGAGCTTCCCTGAATGCCCCATGGTTACAGTGAAGCCGTCCAGGGAGTGCACCCGGCCGAGCTTGGGGCCCCCCCGTTACTGGGCTCCCCGCCATCTCCGCTGTTACCGTCCCCAGGAAGTGCCAGTGATAAAGTAGGACCGGGGCTCTCGCCCATGTCCCCGGGGTCCTTTTCATCTCCGCCTGGCGCCCGCCCTGTGTCCCCACCTGGGCCGCTCTTCTCTCCCGATGGAAGGTCTCCTGAAGTGTCTCAATCCCAGGCCAACGAAATCCACTTAGAAACCATCTCGCTTCTTAAGGGGATCCCGTCACGATCAGACATCGAAAGTCTCATCGCAAAATATGAAGCAACATTTAAGCGGGAATTGACAACTGTTAAACATCTGGTCTCAGAAGTGGAGCAGAGAGTTACTGCGCTAGAGACAGAGAGCGCAACAGCAGCTGACCGCGTACAGGTGTTAGAATCTAGAAGCGTTCGGCAAGAAGCGATGCTGCAAACGTGCCTTCTCCATATAGACGACCTGGAAAACAGGAGTAGACGGAACAACCTCCGTCTAAGGGGCATCCCAGAGGCGGCAGGGGGAGAAAACCTACAGCGCATCGTATCACATATCTTTAACACGGTCCTCGATCGGGATCCAGCTACTGCTATTGTGCTCGACAGAGTTCACCGGGCCTTAGGCCCCAAAAGTACAGATCCAGCCTTCCCACGAGATGTGGTGTGCAAAGTCCACTTGTTCTCCCTTAAGGAAGAGATACTTCGGAAAGCCTGGGACAAGGGCACAGTTGAATACAATGGCGCGGCTGTTAAAATTCTCCAGGACCTCTCCAAACGGACTTTGCAGATGCGGAGGGCCCTTAAACCCCTTCTTGAAGTTATTTTAACAAACGGGGCCACCTACAGATGGGGATTTCCCTTCCATCTGATTGTGAGGAGAGAGCAGCGCAATTTCATTCTGAGGTCTCACGTGGACTTGGAGAAGTTGTTTGAGTTCCTCGGTTGCAAGCCCATCCAGATCCCGGACTGGCTGTCTCCGGAGTTTCCCGGCGCCATGCAAGAATCCACGAGTGGCCCACGGAGGGGGCCGAGGAGTTACCGCGATCTGCAGCGCCTCAAGAGATCCTCTGCCCCGTATGGGAGCGGGTTGTCTCGGTCTATGAGGGGCGACCCCTCCGTGCAGCGGCTACGCACGGCTCGTCTGGATAGCCGACCCGAGGGGCCGGGGTCTCCTCCCCGCCCCCTGGTTCCCCCTTCTGGGGCTGTGGTGAGAGCCTCGGCGAGCCCCAAGGGGGGTGACTGGGACTGGCGTTGACTCCTCTCATCGTGATGCCACTTCTCTTCTCTTAATTCCTTCTCAGCGTCTGCATTGGACTAGAAAGATGGACTAATACTACTCTGGGGCGGCAGAGCTAATTGGCCTGTCTCCCGGGGACGTTCCCTCTGGGCCTAGCCCCCGCTGTTATGTTTCTTAAGTTTTAGGTTGTTGTTTTCCTTTGGTCCACCTTTCTCTAGTAAGGTAACTGTTAATATAAGTGGCTGACTGGCGGGAGAGCGTGTTTGAGCAGGGGTTGGGGGACGGTAGGGTGCCTACCCTTGAGTCCCGCCTTCCCTGCTAGACGCTTTACCCCCCAATAGGTGGGGCTTCTCGGACGCTCAGGCGATCGAGGCCCCGATTTTCCATACTTGGAATAGCACTGTTAATTTTGGTTTGTTCTGTTCTGTGTTCTAATTTTGGTTGTAGCGCACCCTCAACCACAGGGGTAGACTAGCTACCCTCTGTACCCCTCCTTCCCTTTCCTCCCCTCCTCCTCTCCATTGGGTGTCGGGCTAGCACACGTGGGTGCCATGGCTAGGGGGGCCAAACAAGCAACTTTGACCTCACCCATATCTGAATTTAACATAGTTTCCCTGAACGTTAAAGGGCTTAACAGCCCAGAAAAACGGTCCCTCACTTTGAGGAACCTTAAGGGGCTTAAAGCCCAAATAGCCTTCCTGCAGGAAACGCACTTCAAGGCTGGTGGTCCGCCCTCTTTGGGTAACAGAACCTTTCAAAAGAGCTACCACAGCTACTCCCCGGACTCTAGGTCCCGGGGGGTCTGCATTTTAATCGATGCCAGCCTCCCGTGGGAGCTTGCTGACTATAAAACAGATGCGGAGGGGCGCTGGATCTTCCTGAAAGGGAAAGTGGCGTCCCATCTTTACACCTTTGCCAATTTTTACATGCCAAACACGGGTCAGACCGCCTTCCTTGAAAAAGCAATGGAAAACCTCTCAGCCTTCAGAGAGGGGGAATTGATTATTGGGGGGGATTTTAATCTAGCATTAGACCCACTTATTGATACCTCCAGGGGCGCGCCGCAGCTGTCCTACACTAAACTTAATAGGCTTAAAAAAATAATTGCCCTGTACCAGCTAATAGACCCTTGGAGAATCCTCCACCCGACGGATAAGGACTACACGTTCTTCTCCGCCCCCCACAACTCTTACTCCAGGATAGATTTTTTCCTGATCCCACATGCCTCACTACCCAAGGTTTCTGCTGCTGAAATCGGCAATATCACCATTTCCGACCATGCCCCAGTCACGCTCACAGCGATTCTACCGAGCCCAATCATGAAGGGCTGGTCCTGGAGGCTCAATACCTCCTTGCTAGAGGACCAGGTAGTCATGGAGGAAATTCAAAAAGAACTCCAAGAGTTCTTCGCCTTAAACGCCTCCCCTGAGATAAGCCCTGGAGTCTTGTGGGAATCCCATAAATGTGTCATTAGGGGGATTTTCATCAAGATCGGTTCCCGAATAAAAAAAGAAAAAGCGAAACGCACGTTGGAACTCCTGGCGGAGATCAGGAAATTTGAGATGCTCCATAAACAATCCCTGGCAGCCGCCCACCTTGCAACGCTGACGTCTTTGAGGGAACAGCTTAAAACGCTGAGCTGTGATAGGCTGAAGGCTCAACTGACGAAATGTCGGAGAGCCTTCTATGAGTCGGGGGACAAATGTGGCAAGCTCTTGGCCAGGGCCCTCCGCTCAGAGAGGGCTAAGACCTATGTCCCGAAAATCACAGGCTCAGATGGTCGGGTCAGACATCTAACAAGTGAAATTGCAGAGTCTTTCGGGAGGTTTTACCAATCTTTGTACAACCTCCCGGAGGACCGGAGACCGGACCAGTTGACCGTGATAGATAGATATATCAGTGAGTCGGGGATGCCCAGCTTGCCGCCTGATGTGGTCGAGGGTTTGGAGGAGCCTATTTCTTTGTTGGAGCTGCAGAAGGCGGTCAGGGGAACGGCAGGCGGGAAAGCCCCGGGCCCGGATGGGCTCCCGGCGCTTTACTACAAAAGACTCATGCCGACCCTGGCCCCCAGAATGCTGTCGGTCTTCAACTCGGTCAGGGGCGGAGGCTCCTTTCCGACAGACTCCCTAAGGGCATTCATTTCTGTACTGCCGAAGGAAGGGAAAGATCCCTCACAATGTAGCAGCTACAGACCTATTTCCCTTTTAAATTCGGATATTAAAATATTTGCTAAAGTCCTGGCCGCAAGAATAGCCCCACACCTCCACCACGTAATCGGGCTGGACCAGGTGGGATTCATGCCACACAGGGAAGCAAGGGACAACACCATTAAGGTGTTGAACCTAATCCATACTGCGCAGCAGAAAAACATACGCGCCCTTCTCCTCGCGACCGACGCCGAGAAAGCATTCGATAGGGTTAGTTGGCTCTTTATGAAGGCCACCCTACGTCACTTGGGCCTTGGCCCTAATGCATTAAGCTGGATCCTCAGCCTCTACGAGGGTCCCTCGGCGTCGGTGCGAGTGAATGGCGTGTTCTCAGATTCTTTTAATATCTCAAATGGGACGAGGCAGGGATGCCCGCTGTCTCCCCTGATTTTTATTTTGACCCTTGAACCACTGCTTTGCAAGATTCGCAGACACCCAGACATCAGAGGTCTGAGAAGTTCGGAGGCGGAATACAAAGTTGCTGCATATGCAGACGATCTGATCTTCTGCTTATCAGGTCCAGAAATTACACTACCTAATTTAATGGAGGAGCTCAAGCAATACGGGGAACTCTCAGGTTATAAAATTAACTACTCCAAATCTGAAATGCATAATATTAACATCCCGACAGAGAGGTTCTCCCGCCTGCAGAGCTCGTTCCCCTTCAAATGGGCCAAAGAAAGTTTTACCTATCTGGGGACTAAAATTGGATGTGATCTCTCCAAAATATTTGGCTTAAACTTCCCCCCCCTCCTCAAGAAATTTCAGGAGGATGTCTCAAAATGGTCTCTGGGAAAACTATCTTGGTTCGGGCAGTGCAACGCTCTGAAGATGAACCTTCTCCCTAGGCTGCTGTATCTTCTGCAGGCCCTCCCGATAGCTATCCCTCCAGCCTTTCTGCGGGAGGTTAGATCCCTCTTTGCCAAATTTGTTTGGGGAGGGAAACGGCACAGGATTAATAGAGACACGCTCACCTGGTCCCCCCATGCTCCCCTATGGGACAACCCCAGGTTGCCAGAATTGGGTGCTATGCAGGACCCGCTGTTCTGGTCAAGGAAGGGCGTTAAGCAGATTGGGCAACTATACAGAGGAGGGGTGCTATAGTCCTTTGATCAGTGTAAGGAAGAGTTTCATCTGCTTAATCGGGACTTTTTCCGATATCTACAACTTAGACATGCACTGCACGCTCAATTCCGGAGGGAGGGCCCGAGGTTCACAATGTCCAAGGTGGAAAATGCAATCAGAGACGAGAACCTCAAAAAGCCTGTCTCAGCGATGTATAAAAGCTTGTTAGGAGAACTGGAGTCCCCTAGGAGTAAGATTGAGTCTAAATGGCAGGTCCTAGACCCAGGCCTGGACGGGGACGACTGGGAGGAGATAATGGATAACCTACACGCGTCGGTTGTGGAAGCTAGGGATAGATTCATCCAGACCAAGTGGATCCATCAGGCTTACATCACCCCGGTTCGTCTGCACAGAATGGGCCTATCTGATACTGATATTTGTCCTAGATGCGGGAAAGGTAGTGGCTCATGGATACATATGATCTGGTCATGTGAGGTCCTGACGGGCTTCTGGGAGGGTGTGATGGGTCTGATCAGCAGAGTGGTGGGTTTTCGGGTTCCGAGGGCTGTCTCCACATGTCTTCTTGGGGTGGTGGAGTCGCTCTCGGAGCTGAGGGCTTTAAAGGTCCTGGTCCGGTTGCTGCTCTTCTACGCCAGGAAGTGCATCCTGATTAACTGGAGACACCCCGCTAGGCCCTCAGTGCAATCCTGGAAAAGACTAGTTAACCAGAAACTCACCATGTATAAATTGACTTACGCCGCTAGGGGTGCACCAGATAAGTTCGAAAAGGTCTGGGATCCTTGGCTGCAGAGCCAAGAGTCAGCATATGACGCTGAGTGAGTCCGGGAGAGTGGGGGTCTGGAGGAGGATTTTTGGGGTCCAGTGCAACATCTACAGTATACTGGGGGGGCTGGGACCGTGAGCTGTCACCTAGTGAATATTGTAGGGATTGTGAAGCCCCTGCGCCCAGTCTAATAACTAAGCCCTTCGGCCTCTCTGTCCTGTACTTGATCCGAGATGGATGCAGGATCTGCCATGGGTCCGGGATGAAAGCTGTGTGAATGATTGTCTGTGTTGTCACTTTCTGCCAGTTATGAAGTTGGGTGCCTGCGGCACCTTAATACCTTATATATGACTTGTTTGTTGTGTCATGTATGTTTGTTTATTGCAAAATAAAAACTTTAAAAAAAAAAAAGAGACATGCTCACCAGGGCAAAAGAGAACGGGGGAATAGGGTTCCCAGATCCGGTGAGATACCATTCTGCAGTACACCTGGGGAGAGTTGTGGACTGGTGTCTACACGGGAGCAATAAGCAGTGGGTCGGCATGGAACAGGAGGCCGCGGAGACACCGTTACCAAACATTATGTGGTTGGAGGGGAAGGACGTGCCCCGGGCTCTTAAACATCCCACTATAGGAGTCACCTTAAGGATAGGCAAGTCAACAGCGGGCCTTCAGGATATCTCCCCTGGACCCTCTCCCCTGATTCCCGTCCTGGGCAATACAAGCTTCCCCCCGGGATGTGAGGGTCCGAGATCAAAGGAGTGGAGAGAGGCGGGAGTCTATAGAGTACAACATTTCTGGTCGGAGGGCAGATGGTCGGATTTATCTTCATTAGCTCAGGCCAGGGGGCTTTCGGAATGGTCAGGCTGGCAGAGCACTCAGCTCCGGCACTTTCTAAGGTCCCTTGGGGCTATCCCCATGCGGCACAGGCCTCTCACTACTTTTGAGGAAATTTGTACAAGTAATAACCCTGAGACACATGTTCTCTCCCGCATGTATAAGCTACTTGTCTCCCCCATGACCGATAAGGTGCCGCCTTACATTGGAAAGTGGGAGCGAGACCTAGGTGTCACCTTGTCACCAGACCAGATTGGGAGGCTTCTCTCCGCGCCGCACAAAACCTCCATTTGCACTAAATTCCAGGAGTGCAATTACAAGCTACTCACCCGCTGGTATGCAGTCCCCACCGTGGTCGGTAAGTGGGCGCCCGGCTCGTCGACTAATTGCTGGAGGTGTGGTGCGGAGAGGGGTGACCTTTTACATATTTTCTGGTCTTGCCCTACGATTCGTCCTTTTTGGGATGCCGTCAGGAAGATAATAAACGATATTTCGGAGTATCACCTACCTGACGACCCGGGCGCGTGTCTGCTCCACCTAACCAATGCCCCCTTTAAGGGTTATAAGAAATCTCTCCAGTGCCAGCTATTGAATGCAGCAAAGGCCTGCATTCCGCTAATGTGGAGGCAGAAAAGTTCCCCCTCGCCGGCAACCTGGGTGTTAAAGGTGAATGATATCATGCGCTTCGAGAGCCTTATTTTGACGAGAGATGGAGGGTCTGAAAAATTCACCACCACCTGGTATAATTGGATGCTGTTTTCAGACTCCGATGAATGCAAGGCGATCCTGGAGTCCTCTTAGGAACGTAAGCTCCCGTACCATGAATATTACTACAGCCCGTACATGAGGTCTTGTATCCCCCCAGCCCCGCTTCCCTCCCCCCCCCACATGTGCGGCTATGAGCCCGAACTGCCCCACCACTCTTGTACCCTGCCCTGCCCTCTTGTTTTGTTTTGTTTTTTTTACCCTGTAGGTTCTTTTTATTGTACTCTTGGTAGATTTAAATTCGAGCCAATAGGCTTGATCTGAGCTTGTGAATGAAACAAATGTATGTTGATAGATAATCTTTAATATGATTGCCATTGTTTCTTGTCATGACTGTATTTCCTCAGTTTCACTTTGAAAATTAATAAATAAAGAATTAAAAAAAAAAAATAGATGGGCACTGCTGCTAGCTTATCTCATGCCTCTAATGCTTCCCCCAGCCCAACGGGAAAGATAAGCTACATACACTGCATATTGGCAGTGCAGCAGCTTGGAGGAGAGCAGCTCCTACCAGCATTCTAAGAGCCTATCTGCAGGCTGGCCGGTATGTGTTATCAAACTTGTTTTTCTTGATCTCCTTCTCCCAGCACATATGTGTGTTTTTCTGTGTGCTGCTATGACTGGGCTGTCTGTCTTGACCCCAGCCCTACCACAAATGTCAGAGACCTGTGGATTTCTGTGATTAACAACAGGCAGCTTATCATGTACAAGACAGCTCCTGTTTCTTTTCAACAATTCAAAATCATGTCATAGGACAAACATTGCTGGTCTCTTAAATGTGATATATAGCTTGCCACAAAGCTGTGTAGCTCACATTAAAGTGGGCTATTTACCAGGATATTGACTATCCTGGCAATTGATCCTTGCCCAGGGGCCATCCCATTGTAAGATTCCCCTGTGTGAAACTCCCCAGATCGTAGACTTTCACACACTTTCCCTCATCTCCATGGCGCATGCGTGGGCGGTAATCCAATCTGTGTTTTATGTGGAGCATACTAATGCGCGGCACCCCCGGTTCCCCTGTGGAGTGTGTGCTCCCGCATTCACAGCTGCAGAGATGCGACATCGGTGCCCCGGGGGGTTTCACACATCGGGGCATCTGATATAGGATGCCCTGGAGGCAGGCTAGCGGACGGACCTGGAATCTTTTAGATTCCAGGCCGACTGCAGAGTTGATTGGTCCACTTTAAAGTATACTTCCAAAAAGAAATCTCCCACTTCTGTGCAAAGTCTGATTTGCAGTCTTACATAGAGCCCTGCTTCTCCCTGAACTGGGAGAGGCTGCACTGATTGGCTGAGTAAGCATTCCATCATAATCACCAACAAGGATAGTTGCCACAGGCGTGTCACCCAAATCAGGCTTACAAATAAGGAAGCATAAGAGCAGGGAGGCTTACACGAGTGTGCTGTTCACTGGTACAGACCTCAAATCAGATAGTGCCAGAGGGTACGAGACTCTCCTCTTGCCTGCCAGTAGCTCCACTCATGGACTTTAGCTGGTCCATCCCATATGATCTTGGGATTACGCACATCTTAGTGGGCTCCAGAACAATTTGTATTAAGGTCTAAGACCGGGATTAAACCAGACCTTCAGCATCATTTAATGAAAAGCCCAAACTCTTAAACTATTTCCCAGCATCTAAAATTAATATATTAAGAAGTATTTTTGTCAATTATTCTTTCCCCCACTGGACTGCAATTCTGCTCTGGGCTCAATGATATTGCCAAATGATGGCGTTGCCTCAGAAGCATTGCATACTGAGGAGATGAGAGGGGGGGATCTGCAGGGAGCGGGTTATAGCTTTGCTTTGCACAGACAGAGCTGAGCCGGGTTCAGGAAAAGGACAGCAATCCCAGAATTCAGAGCGGCATAGTCAGAAGACTTTCTTTTTACAGGCAGCTGGATACTCCATGGGTCGCCATTTTGTTTAAAGGCTCAGAAAATGCACTAGGTTCAGGTAGGATGATTTTTAATGTAAGGAATCTGTATGTACAAGGTGGGGGGGGGGGATGGAAGATATGCTGTTATTCAGGGTGGAGGTCCTGTTTAAGTAGCTTTAATTCACCAAGACTGAGGTATCAGGGGTGTCTGGGTCTGGTGCCAGAACAGAGAGAGGCACGCTTTGTATGGTTGGAGTATTTTATTGTGAAAATAAAATCTGCTCCAAAGTTTTGGAAGGAGCCGGCTGAAAAATGATTTTATAAGTCTGCTGCACATTGAATCCAAGGTAAGTAATTCATTAATTCAGGTAAAACCTTCTATAAAGGGTAACATCCTGAGATACTCCTATGCACAGCTTAACCCCTACACACATCTTCTTATTGGCAAGTTAATGTGCCAAGGTATTTATAACGTTTTCCTTGACGCACTGGACATTGGCTTTAGATCATCCATAAAAGATCCTGGATCCCGTGATTTGCTCCAATATTCAGGAACAAAACAGTTGAAGCGCAACTTCCTCAGTGGCATAAGCAGTTTGAGAGGGCTTAACCCCATGCAGATTTTGTGAACTGGCATAAAGACTAATCACTCTTGAATTATATTGGGGCAGCCATCTTGCCACACACGATAATCCTGCTTACACATGAGAATTATGGGGATGCTGTGCCAGCAGCAATTCACACCAAATTAAGAGGTATCTGCCTCAGAAACAAAAAGCTTGCCTGTCATTTCTCACACATCTCTCTATGGCGGCGGCAGCTGCTGCTGCAAAAGCACTAGTAAGAATTTCCTATACACCAGAATTTAATAAAGCTATTAGAAAAATAAAAATATTTATTAGGTCATGACCAGATAAATGCACAATAAAGACACGATAAAAACCACTTAAAAGGCTAAATAAAGCCAGGCGGCTGGAAGATGGTAATTGGTCACAGTCTGATGGAGCAGGGGCGTACATACCTTAGAGGCAGCACAGGCACGTGCCACGGGGCTCATGGAGCAAGGGGCCCAAAGCAAGCGACCTGCAGTGCCTCTTCAGCATGTACGCCTGGTGACTTACCTACCCATGCCACCTCCTTTGCCCGCACCAGCTTCTCTTGGCCCCTACTGCACGTCTCCTTGCACACTGTCCTCTGCTCCGGTCTTTGTGTGCACGCTGCCTCCACCCACCTCATCACCTGGCCAGTAAGTCTCTAGGAGGGGGGGCTGACGGAGGCCCATAATGGGGCTCCGCTATGGGGCCTCTATGTACACCCCTGTGATGGAGTAATAAGTATGGGTGGCAAGACGTTTAAAGAATATTCTAATAAACTCAACCCCCAAACCTAGTGTGCAAGATGGTAAGAATGTTATTATATGGTAAATAAAGATGGGCTGCACAAAGACAACACCCCCGGCCCCTTTGTGCAAGCAATGAACAGTGTCCACAGTACACACATTTAAAACTCCTGCTGAAAACCCGGCCAACCACCCTCGCTCCCAGCGTGAGTCGCAGAAAAAGGTCTTCTTCAAGGGGAGTGACTAGACAGCTATTTCTTGATGTGAGAAGAGCCTTAAAGCGGGTCCAAACCTAAAAGATTCCAGACCCAGCCGCTAGCCTACCCTCGGGACATCCTACACCAAATGCCCCTCTGTGTGAAACCCCCTGGGGCGCCAGTGATCTTACCTGATCTTGGTGGGTCCTGCTATGTGATCTCCGCCGACAACCACATCTCCGGCTTCACTGTAACTGTGTGCGCACTCTCACACCCAGCCTTTCTGAATGGGAGCCCAAACAGCGCCGGCTGTACCTCGTTACAATTGGCAATTTTGAGATGGGCTCTATCAAAAGCACGGCAAGACATTACTTCGGCAGTGGAAAATTCCAGTTTTCTTTGAAGACCAGGCCACCACCAAGCCAACAGCGGCACCTGGCATCCAGAATGATGGAGCCCCGCATATATCCCCCCAGAAACCCAGACGAGGGGAGAAAATCCCTGTTAGACTTACCAGTAATGGGTTTTTTTCAAATCCATAGTTAGGGATAAGTGGCACACTTCTATTAATCTTTCTAAACTCAATAAAGCAACCACACATACGTTTGTTATAATGGGTGCTGCTTAAAACGTTGATTCTTTATTCACGACTCGTGTATACCAATAAATCAAATATCAGGCGCACACCAAGTAAACATATAATTATTTAATATTAATTATTTACTCAGCAGTATAGGCCCATATTAGCTTCATTTAGGCCGAAATAGTACATTACGTCCGATAGCTTACAATAATTTAGTACAATCTCAGTATCCAAAAAAGATACATTAGTATATGCACAGTAAACAATTTCTGGGCTTGCAGTCCCACTCTGTTATAAGCACGCACTGTGATTCATTGGATATTTCAAGAAGTGAAAAATATATTCCAGAAAATAGCAAAAAATAACAAGAAAATGTATCCACAGTGTTAGCTTAGAGACCCATAGAGTAGGCTGTGTAGCCATGTGATACAGAAACAAAATAGTTAATGCAGCAAGTATTTGTCCTCCAGCACAACTTTGTATTCAATGCACACAGAACTACATCATCCGTACATAAGGCACTAGAACATATTATGAAATGCATGCTGAGTTTGATAGTTCCTCAAAAATACATAATTGGATAACCACTGTGACGTCAGCAGACCTTAATGGTATGCAAAAGAGCTTCAGCAAAGCAATGGAGCCAAATAAATCAAGTGGTTATGGTGCTCTAATGAGAAATCAAGTCTGGGCTCATAGCCCTATATTAAAGTGCATCAAACGCATAATCGATGCGATTATGTATGCGAAGTATGCATAAAGAATGTAAACAAGTAATAGGTTACCCAAAGTGCGAGGAAGTATGCACACTTTTCCTTGAGAAAGGGGACGTGATCCGAAACGTGGGAGGACCTCCCCCACTATCTCGCACTTTGGGTAACAAGCTCCATTGATATTTGGTACGTTATTTAATCTATATTTGGTGGTTGGAATTTGCACAAATATAAGTGGGTCACTTAGATCAGCGTACATGATATCTGACTTGTCTGGAATCTGGATAGCTTGCTCTGAGATTATAATTCAAAGAGAGATTATTTGGCGCATTTAGCACATCCATTGTCTATTACACCTGTTTGCCCTTGCCCCCTGGCAAAGTGGGGCCAGTGCAGTAGCTATTTCTGGCTGGTATTCCTTTGACATGGCATAGCCTGCATGGTCCGGGCAATTATGGTTTACACAGTTTTACTTAACTGCATGTTGTGTTTAGTGGTGTATTGGTATATTTCAGTCACTGATGTAGGATGTTAGTTAATTTTGTGAGCCACAGATGAGTAACAAGGAGAGAGAGAATTGTGCATAGTGCAAAAGTAAGTGCTCACCTTTTTTTTTTTTTTTTTGCCACATCACCATGAATGCTTTTGATCTAGGAAGCTAAGCAGGGACGAGCGTGAATAGGAGATTGCCTGGGAAAACCAGGTGCTTTAGGCTTTAAAGGATAATCTGCTCAGATGCAGCCTAGCTATGTTGTACATAGTCCCTTCCTGCTGTCCTTTTACTACTTCTTGTTTTCTACTGAGTTGTGTCCCACAGGTAAGAAACTATGTACCTGCTGTACCTGAATCCCAGGTGCTGATTTTGTTATTTAGTGTAGTTCCCCTGGCGGCTAATCGCTCTAGCCAGTGAATCGTGAATGGATGTTACAACCACACACCATGCCAATATATACTTATACACAGGATTGCTATATTGGTCTTATCACTTTGCATACAGCTTCTGCTTTTTTAGGTATGGTTGTAGGTTACTGTCAGTTTTTTGTGCAGACATTATGACAACCTAGCACAGCACTAAAAGAGTTTTGAGCCTAGGTGAAGCATCCATTTCCCTTTTATAAGAGCGGCTTCTTATTGATTATTGGTCACATTTTAGGTGACGATCACCTCCTTTTGGTCGGAGTTGGCCACCGAAAGCAAATAAAGGTAACCAGCACAAAAGACATAAGAGTATGCAAAAAGGTCCCTCCTCTTATTAAGTTAATGGAAAAATATAACATACTCAGTATGTATAACAAATCCATATATCACAATAATGCATGGGAGATGTAACATCAAATCCCTTCTGCAAACTAGTCTGAAAGGAAATTGCATACAGAAATATAATCACAAGTTAATGAGTATTGTGGCCTGGATTCAGTTTACTGGCCGCTATGCATCTTCAGGGAAGACAGTCAAGTAACCTAGAATAACAAATGGCAAGTTAAGCCTAGTCACATAGCAATAGCATTAACATAAAGACCTTACATGTAGAACTGAGGGACCGCTATTTCCCGCCCTCTCTGGCTGTGAAGCCTTTTTCGGGGAATAAAAGAGGAGTCCAATGTACTGTTTCAGGACTCCTGTTTAAATGGATGTGATGAATGGCAGGCTTCTGCTGGCAGCATGACAACAGTGGGAATAGCATCCAAGTGCGGTGCTGCCCAGTGACGTCACTTGTGGTCATGGCAGATCCTGGTCAGTCAAAAGTGAGCGCATGCACAGTGCTATTGGAATGACAGATGACCAGGGCCCGCCCCTTCACAGATAGACGTAAATGCAACACTTCAATGGGATGAGTTTTCAGAGAAGGCATCGAGAATGACTGGATTGGGATCAACCCCTGGTAAGGTTGTTAAGACCCCTCTGCCAGTTCAAAGGGCAGGAAGGGCGGGCAAAGCACCTGCCAGCAGACAGGGGACTTGCCAAAACACAGCGCCTCATTACCTGTATCCCCAAAAGTCAGGGGGTGCAGAAGAGCCCAGTGACCATGTGGGCTGGTAGCCTTCAGGGGCTGGAACCAGCAGCTCAGTCTCTGCACCCCGGGCTGGTTTTGCTAGAGGGGAGACCCCACGCCTTTTTTATAATCTTTGGGGGTTTAACCCCTTTTATGTTTGCACTGTCTAACTGTCCAATAAATACTGTATGTGGCACAGTTCTAATTGGGAGGAATGGGGTTTTTATACACAATATGGTGTTCTCTAAAAAAAAAAAAATCTTTTTAAAAAATGTGACGGTATTAGAATGTTTTGTTTTCTTTTCCACATATTTCACCTCAAGATTTTGAGAAAATGCGGAAAAATACATTTCAGTGCTGATTCGGGCACCATGAGAATTTTTTTTTTCGAGTTTTTTTTTGTGAGAAAAACCTCTTTACAGTGATATTCCTTAGTGCAATTCACTACTATTTTTAGCAGTGCTAATTTTTTGAATAATTTGCACAGCTAAAACTGCTAAATTGCACTAAGGATAAAAACATTATACATTTTTTTCTCACAATAAAAAAAAAATCTCACTGTGCTGAAACTACCCTTGCATGTTAAAACCCAAACTTTGCTGAAAATAGATTTTTCCTCAAAAATCACAGTTAAACATATATAGCACAAAATGGTAAAAATTTGTCTGTCAACAATCTCTAATGCATGCTGATAGTTAAAGGGTTAATAGTGATCCATTATTATTATTAGGAAGTACACAGTCTGGTGCACCGTGCATCCTATATTTAAACGGAAAGTCTCATTTCGATTGAATATTTTTGTGTGCCAAAATGATGTACAAAAAGTGCATCCCCTGATTTGCTCCTCCCATGAAGAGTAACTTTTGGCAATGGTCGCTGCTTCTAGTTTATTCCACTCCCAGCTAATGCCACATGTTTAGCTTTAGAACCCTGCTTCCTCAAGTCATTGTCACTGTTGTGAGTGGCAGCGAGGTCATTACCACACCTATGCCATGACTGATCACCTGTCATCTGACAGAGAGGGTTTTTTTGACCAAATGCTCTGTGTAGCCTCAAGAAGCTCTAGGGGAACCAGATGAGACCCTTAATGCACTAAAGATGGCACCAGGTGCCCGGCCATTTTTTGCCCTATTTCTGCCCGAACCTTTATTCATTAAGCCCATTATTAGCCTCCCAGCCTTGGCTGCAGGTCCGGGTGAGTGTAGGAATCACCTTAATAGGTGTTTAGGGAGCCATGCTCCCCTGTGAGACTCCATATAAAGTTGTAGGCGGAATCCGGGTTGGTGATCCCTTTTTGGGATGCCCTGTCCCTATTTGTGTGTATATATATATATATATATATATACATATCCCTTACACCATACTTGGTGCGGAATTATCCCCCTTCCGGGTCCCTCTGTTACCCCTCCGGTGGGGGGGGGGGGACTTTTCCTTTACTTTGACTTTTTCTTTCAGTTTGAATGTGTTTGTCTATGGCGCTTGGTGCTTCACTTTACTGGCTGGTCGCCGTTTTTTGCTGCTGCTGAGGGGAGCTTCTTCCCCTCAGGCTGTGGTGTTAAGGGGGCGGGGCCGGGCACTACGCGCGTTGCCACGGCCCCCCCCTTCTGTTGGAGCCAATTGCGGAGCCCAGCCCACGGCTGGGAACCGCGCTGCTGGTTGAGAGAGTAGGGGGGCGGGGCCAGGCGCGGCGCGTGATCCGCGCTGGCCCGCCCCTTCCTCTCCCTTTCTCACTCTTCTGAGCTGATGAGCGGTGGCAGCCATTAGACAAGACACGCGAGTGCCCTCCCGGGCTCCCCCTTTTATGTACCTGAATTACCCATGTGCCCCATTCTGTCAGGGGACAGCGCTAGTCCTTTGTCACTTTTTCCATTGATTTATGATGGTATATATAATATATATGTATGTATATATATATATATATATAGGTTGTGTGTACATGTGCTTATGGCCACTCCTTTGTGTCTTTCAGGAGGACTCCCTGTGCCTTGCTTAAAAGGGGGTTCTCCCGGTCCTAGGTTCCCTAGCAGAAATTTGGGGCACTTATAAATCCTCCCACTTGGGACTTAAGGGGCATCCCGGGTTGCTTACTAGCGTAATTGCCTCGGGTCATTGCGACTACCTTAAAATCACCATATGGAGGCTCCACAGGATACCGGACTCGGGCTTCCCTTGGGACAATCCCGGCTATGTGTGGGTTGTGGGGTATCCCTTACGGGGGAGAACCCCGCGTCATCCGTACCCCAAGTGACACTGCCATTAGTGGGGAGTCGCACTCGGATGTATGTGCCAGGCTGGCCAACATCGAGAAAATTATTTCTAGCTCAGTGGGCAGAAAGGCCACTGCTAAGAAAAGGCATCTGTCACTGGCTACGCCGGTAATTGATTGGGCTGATCATTCCCCGCTTGAGGAGGGGGAATTGTTTGAGGAATCTGAGACTGAGGAATTGCAGTTCTTTGATTCTGATGCCGGGCGGGCGCTGGGGGGTGCTGTTGATACCCCCAGGGTCCTGACCCATCTGTTAGAGGTTCTGGATATTTCCCCACCAGCAGGGGCCCCTCCGAAGAAGGGGGAATTCTTTGGGTTCTCTAAGCCCCGCTTGGAGTTTCAAAATCAGGATCATTTTGACAGCATGATTCTTAGAGAATGCCTTCACTGTGTTCCTCAGGGATGTGATAGGAAGTATCCCTTTCCGTTGGACGCGGTGAAGCGCTGGTCTTCCCCTCCCGAGGTTGACGCGCCCATTTTAGGATTGTCCAACACCTCCGTTGTACATGCTCCTGACGCCACTACCCTTAAGGATGGCGAGGACAAGTGCATTGATCAGATGGCATGTCATGCCTTTGCCAGTGTGGGTTCTGCCTTGCGTGCATCGGCACTCAGGGCCGTGGCTACCAGGTCGGAGATCAGGGACATGTTAAATGGGTCCCAGCTCAACCCGGACAGCGTTGAATTCACAACCCTTAAGAGGTGTGAATTGTTCATGAATTTTGTTTTGTCGGCTATGGACGACACTATTACCATGTGTAGTAGAACTTCAGCCCTGTTGGTGGCCATGCGCCGATCGGTCTGGCTGCGCCAGTGGGCGGCTGACATTGCGGCCAAGAAGTCACTTACAGCTTTGCCCTTTTTGGGAACGTGGCTGTTTGGAGACAAATTGGATTCTGTGGCAAAGGGTGGGAAGCTACCTCAGCGTAAGAAGCTGCGTCGCTCCTTTCGGGGGGCAAGCTCCTTTAATCCTTCCTTTCGTGGTGCCAGAGGGGGCAGAGGTCTTGCCTACTCTGGCTTTAGAGGTGATTCCTGGAACAAGGGTAGAGGATGTGCCCTTCCAGCCTCTACTTGGGGTTCCAGGCCCAAGCCCGCTGCCAAGCCAGCTCAACAATGAGGAGGCGCCCTCACCCTTGCGGGGTGGGGGGGGGGGGGACGGCTGCGGCTCTTCTTCCAGGTCTGGGCCCAGAAGGTCACAGACAAGTGGATATTGGAAGTGGTCTCGTCGGGTAACAAACTGGAGTTCGAGTCCCGGCCTCCTCCCAGATTCCTAAGGTCTCGGGTGCCATTGGATCCTCGGGCGGCGCAGGGGCTCCTGTTGGCTGTAAAGAATCTCCTGGACATGGCGGTCATATGCCCGGTGCCTCTTTCAGAGAGAGGCCGGGGCTATTATTCCAACCTCTTCACGGTTCCCAAAAAGGATGGCTCCATAAGACCCATCCTGGATTTGAAGCTTCTCAACAGGTTCATCAGAACCAAGAAGTTCCCCATGGAGACTCTGCGTTCAGCCATCGGTTACCTTCGTCAGGGGGATTTCATGACGTCCATAGACATCAAAGATGCTTACCTTCATGTACCAATATTCCCAGTATGTCACACACCCCGCTTCCGAATATTCATGACACTTGGTTAACTGTCCTGTAGAGGGCGATCTTTCAGAGATGACATGAAAAAAAGGAGCCCCTCCCAGCCCATAAATACCTGGGACCTCCCACCATTCCCCAGTCTTTCGTCTCTGCAGTCGGTGAGCAAGTCAGAAGATGGTTGTCTCCTCCTTGCAGGTAGCCGGGGTAACCCCCTGGCTTTTTGTTTCTATTGCTGCCTGAACCTTTTTTAATTTAAACTATAGCAGTATGCCTCCCAGCCTAGGCTGAAGGTCCAGGCAATGGTAGGCTGCTTCTTATGGTGTATATGGGAGCTTGCTCCCCCGTGAGACCCCATACAAAGGGATAGGCGGTGTCCGGGTTGGTGATCCCGGCTTGGGATGCCCCGTCCCTCTTACCCTTTCACCTATTGGTGTGGGTTCTCCCCCCTACCGTGTCCCTCTGTGCCCATTGTGGGGGGGGGTGGAGGCCTTTTCTCCTGTGGGTTGTTTTACTTTTTTGTTGTTTTTGCAGCCATTGTTGCTGGGCCGGTTTCACTTTCAACAGGTGCAGTTAAGGAGGGGGCGGGGCCGGGCGCTCTTCATGCTCGTTGTGGCCCGTCCAAACCCCCCACCCCACCCTCGAGGCCGGCTTCTCTCAAGCACTCTTCGGCCTCGCTGCCTGCTTTGCTGCTCTCCCTCTTATTCCCTTGCTGCTGTGAGGGTTGACGGTCGCTGCTTTGCTGCTGTGAGTGGATTTTATTTATTTCACCATTTTTAACTGTCTTATATGGTGGGTGATGTGCATTTTGACACTTATGTCTGTTCTCATGTCTTCTAGGTGGGATCCCTTCTTTTGAAGTTTAAAGAGGGAGTTCTCCCGGTCCTAGGGTCCCTTAGAGTTTAATTTAGGGTTCCCAAAAAAAAAAAAAAACCTCCCACTTGGGACCTGAAGGGGCATCCCGGGTAGCTTAATAGCGTAAATCCCTCTGGTTATTGCGACTACATTAAAATCACCATATGGAGGCTTCTCAGGATACCGGGCTTGGGCTCCCCTCAGGGCAACCCCGGCAGTGTGTGGGTTGTGGGGCATCCCTTGCGGGGGATAATGTACTTGTTTGCATACCTTGTGCTCAGCGGGCCATAACGCAGCAGTCAGGGGCCCAGGCGTCTGGGTCCGGGTCCCAGCCTCATCTCCTTCCCCACCCTGCCTTATCCGTACCCCTAGTGATGTTGTCACAGGTGGGGAGTCGCAATCTGATGTATGTACCAGACTGGCTAATATTGAGAAATTTATTTCTGACTCTGTTGCCAGAAATGCCTCGGCTAAGCGAAAGCATTTGTCTCCAGCCGCGCCGGCCTTTGAGTTTGATGATTATGATTTCCTTGACTGGTCTGATTATTCCCCGCTAGAAGAGGGGGAATTATTTGAGGATTCTGAGGGTTCTGACAATCAGCAGTTTTTTGGTGCTGATACTGAGCAAGGGCAGGGGGATGCTGTGGATACCCCCAAGGTCTTGGCTCACCTTTTTGAGGTTCTGGCAATTTCTCCTCCTGAGGAGGCCGCTCCTCAAAAAGGGGAATTCTTTGGGACTTCCAAGCCGCGCCTGGAGTTCCCAAATCAAAAGCATTTTGATGGCATTATTCTTAAGGAATGGGAGAAGCCTACTCGGCTTCCAGGTATTCCTCAAGTTGGGATAAAAAGTATCCCTTTCCGGTGGACGTGGTAAAACGATGGTCGTCCCCTCCCGAGGTGGATGCCCGGTGCTCGGGTTATCCAATACTTCTATTTTGTATTCTCCTGACTCCACCACTCTCAAAGATGGTGAGGATAAACGCATTGATCAGATGGCTTGCCACGCGTTTGCTAGTGTCAGTTCAGCCTTGCGGCCTGTTTGTGCTTCGACGCTTTTGGCAGTGGCTACCAGGTCTGTGGTTAGAGACCTGTTGAGTACCTCCACGCTTGACCCGGCTAGTGATGAGTTCGCCGCCCTTAAGAGGTGTGAATTGTTCATGTTGTAAGGACTATACCGGACACCAGTCTGTCTTGAGCTGATAATCCCCAATCTCCACCGCCTCTTCTGCCTATAGACAAGTCCCCGCTTGTAGGAGACGCGGGTAATGCCTCTCCTACTCGGTTACCCCCAGGACTTATAGGGCGCAAAGATTATCAGCTTAAGGTGGAGACTGATGAACGGCAGGGAGTCCCAAGCGAGGATGCCGGGTGGCGGAAGTCCGATTACAAGCCGAGGTCAGAGCCGGGAGGTCACGGGGCGAGGTATCAGAGGGGTCAGGCGAAAATCGTGGTCAGGCAGGCAAAAGGTCGGTTCAGGCTGAAGTTGACAACAGGAATCAAACGAGCTTCAATGCTTGGTACTAGGCGCTATAACAGGCAATGACACACTGCAGTGGAAATCCCTTTATAGTGGGAAAACCGGCAGGATTGGACAGAGAGACAGTGGCTGGGATTGGTGCATTTAGGATCTGACAGCAGATTGGAGCACTGGCCCTGTAGTCTGATTGGTGAGCTCTGGGCTGATTGCTCCAGCTGAGCTTCCCAGGCAGACTGCTCAGAGCTGCACCTTCTAGACTTTGTTCTCTTAAACAGCCTCCGGTGGCCATTCTGAGTATTGCACCCCCGGAGGACATGAGCTGACTGTAAAGGCCAGCAAGCACAAGCTGAGTGACAATGGGCAAGGGGGGAGGACTTACTCGGCGACACACGCGCCGCTGGGGATGGCATCGGAGGCAGAGGCAGCTGCTGGGCAGGAGAAACCCTGGCCAGTTGCCTAGGGACACCACGGGCACGGACTGAAGGCAAGTCATTCCTGACAGTACCCTCCCCTTCACGAGGGGCCTCCGGACCCTCACCAGACTTAACAGGATTATCACCCTGAATGGTTCCGGCAGACTTCAATAAAGATACATGAGGTACCCTCATGGATGGAGAGGCAGACGGACAAATAAGCTCTGAGACTTGGGTTGCTCCAACTGTGATACTATAGCAATGTTCTGCACAGTGCGGGCTCCATCCTGTCAATTCCCCAGTTTCCCAATTAAAGGTAGGGTTGTGCACCTTTAACCAGGGGAACCCTAAGACAACCGGGGCTTCAGGGCTGTCTAAGACAAAAAATTCAAGGTTCTCAGAATGGGAAGGTCCCACAACTAGGTTAATTAAAGGGGTTTTGGAGGTGACAGTTCCTCTAGGAACAGGAGTATTGTTTACTGCCAAAATCTGAAGGGGCTTCCCAAGGGGGATTAAGGGAATGCCTAAGGCGGCTACTATGGATTTATCCAAGAAGTTGCCAACTGCTCCGCTATCGACAAAAGCAGAGACGGATTTCCTGGACAACTCCCAACCCACAGTAGCAGGTAACAACATTTTATTCCTATGAAGGGAAGTTACCTGACCGTCCTGACAAACTTTCTCTATCTTGTCAGGACGTTGCAATCCCGCCAAAGGTCTTTTATTGGGGCAGGTCCTAACCAGGTGACCTGAAACCCCGCAGTACATGCATAGGCCTAAGGTGCGACGTCTACTCTTTTCAGCTGGGGAAAGGTGAGTAGCACCAAGTTGCATAGGCTCTTCTGGGGGCGAAGATGAGGCAACACCCATAGAGGATGACTCCTGGTGGGAAGATTCCCAGAAGTGAGAGTGATTCTTCTCTATATGTCTCTCCCGTAGCCGTCTGTCAATTTTAATGGCCATAAGCATGAGTTCATCCAGGCTTTTAGGGTAAGGAAAATTTGTTAGAACATCCTTAACACCTTCTGAAAGACCAATTCTATACTGACTACAGAGAGCAGGATCATTCCAACGGGATTCAATCGCCCAGCGGCGGAATTTGGCACTATATTCCTCTGCTGAGCGTTTCCCCTGTTTCAGGCTTCGAAGCCTGGCATCAGCGGTCGAAGTCCTGTCAGGGTCCGAATATAGGATCTCCATAGCGGAGAACAAGGCTGAGACAGATTGCAAGGGCTCATCTGTGGGCGCTAAGCCAAACGCCCAGGACTGTGGATCACCCTGGAGCAGAGAGATAACCAGGCCCACCCTCTGCATTTCTGTGCCTGAAGAGTAGGGCCGTAGTCTGAAATAAAGTTCACAGGAGTTCTTGAAGTTGGAGAATCTTGTACGATCCCCATCAAATTTCTCAGGAAGGGGAACCTTCGGTTCAACAGGAGGTGAGGATACAGGTGGTGCAGGCAGCTGGCGATTTTCTTGATCAGCCACACGTTGGGCCAGCTGGTTAATGGCGGTAGCCATGGCCTGCACTTGTTGTACAAGTTCTTCCATATCAATTTTTGGGCCTGTTATAATGTACTGACTATACCGGACACCAGTCTGTCTTGAGCTGATAATCCCCAATCTCCACCGCCTCTTCTGCCTATAGACAAGTCCCCGCTTGTAGGAGACGCGGGTAATGCCTCTCCTACTCGGTTACCCCCAGGACTTATAGGGCGCAAAGATTATCAGCTTAAGGTGGAGACTGATGAACGGCAGGGAGTCCCAAGCGAGGATGCCGGGTGGCGGAAGTCCGATTACAAGCCGAGGTCAGAGCCGGGAGGTCACGGGGCGAGGTATCAGAGGGGTCAGGCGAAAATCGTGGTCAGGCAGGCAAAAGGTCGGTTCAGGCTGAAGTTGACAACAGGAATCAAACGAGCTTCAATGCTTGGTACTAGGCGCTATAACAGGCAATGACACACTGCAGTGGAAATCCCTTTATAGTGGGAAAACCGGCAGGATTGGACAGAGAGACAGTGGCTGGGATTGGTGCATTTAGGATCTGACAGCAGATTGGAGCACTGGCCCTGTAGTCTGATTGGTGAGCTCTGGGCTGATTGCTCCAGCTGAGCTTCCCAGGCAGACTGCTCAGAGCTGCACCTTCTAGACTTTGTTCTCTTAAACAGCCTCCGGTGGCCATTCTGAGTATTGCACCCCCGGAGGACATGAGCTGACTGTAAAGGCCAGCAAGCACAAGCTGAGTGACAATGGGCAAGGGGGGAGGACTTACTCGGCGACACACGCGCCGCTGGGGATGGCATCGGAGGCAGAGGCAGCTGCTGGGCAGGAGAAACCCTGGCCAGTTGCCTAGGGACACCACGGGCACGGACTGAAGGCAAGTCATTCCTGACACATGTCCTTTGTGCTTGGCGCCTTGGATGACACCATGGTCATGTGTGGTAGAACCTCGGCCTTGCTTGTAGCTATTCGGGGGTCGGTATGGTTGCACCAGTGGGCGGCTGATTTTGTGGCCAAAAAGTCGCTTACAGCACTTCCCTTTGTGGGATTGCGGCTCTTTGGAGAAAGATTAGATTCTGTCACGAAAGGTGGGAAGTTACCTCAGCGTAAGAGGCAACGTCGTCCCTTTCGGGTGGTGGCCTCCTTTAACCCTTCCTTTTCGTGGTGCCAGAACTGGCAGAGTTTTGGCCTTCTCTACCCTCAGAGGTGATTCCTGGAGTAGAGGCAGAGGTTGTGCCTGTCCAGGTCACAATTGGAGTTCCAAACCCAAGATCGCTGCTAAGCCAGCTCAGCAATGAGGGGGCGCCCTCACCCTTGCGGGTGGGGGGACGGCTGCGGCACTTCTTCCAGGTCTGGAACCAGGAGGTCTCAGACAAATGGATTCTGGAAGTGGTGTCTTCCGGTTACAAGCTGGAATTCGAGATCCGGCTTCCTCCCAGATTCTTCAGGTCTCGAGTGCCTTCGGATCCACTGGCCGCACAGGGGCTCCGGGCGGCAGTAAGTTATCTGCTGGACATGGCTGTCATTTGCCCAGTGCCTTTCGCGGAAAGGGGCTTGGGATTCTATTCCAATCTATTCACGGTGCCCAAGAAGGACGGCTCCGTTCGTGGAAACCTTGTGGTCAGCCGTCGATTCTCTTCGTCAGGGGGACTTCATGACGTCCATAGACATCAGGGATGCTTATCAGCAATTCTGGTGGCCCCAAGGTGGCCAAGACAGGTTTGGTTCGCAGATGTCGTAAGACTGGCGGTAGATCAGTACAGGCTGCCCCTGTTTCCGGATCTGATCTCTCAGGATCAACTACGTTACCCCAATTTACAAACGCTTGCTTTGACGGCGTGGCTGCTTAAACCTTCATCCTGAGGGAGGAAGGTTTGTCTGAGGAGGTTATTCAAACCTTGATTAGAGCTAGGAAGAGGTCTTCCTTTACCATTTACTATAGGACTTGGCGGTCCTATATTGACTGGTGTGAAGCTAGGGCCTTGCCTTGCAGGGTGTTTTCGATTCCTAGGATTTTGGAGTTTCTACAACATGGTCTGGATCAGGGGTTCCAGCTCAGTACTTTAAAGGGTCAGGTTTCTGCCCTGGCTGTCTTTTCTCAAAGGTCTTTTGCTTTGCATCATCTTGTCAAGACTTTTTTCTAAGGGGTCACTAATGTTCGGCCCCCTAGAAAGCCTTTGTTTCCTGTTTGGGATCTAAATTTGGTTCTCTCGGCCCTCCAGGGGCCTCCTTTTGAGCCGATGCAGGATGTGGCACTTTCTGTGCTCACTCAAAAGGTTGCCTTTTTGGTGGCTATTACCTCTGTTCGGTGTGTCTCTGAGTTGGCGGCTCTGTCTATTCAGGCCTCTTACTTTGAGAGACACCAGGACAAGGTGGTTTTTGCTTTCCATCTCAATCAGGATGTAGTTCTCCCTTCCTTGTGTCCTAAGCCTAGCAATGACAAGGAGGGGGTTTTGCACTCTTTGGATGTGGTTCGTTGTGTGAAGTACTATTTGGTCACTACTTCTCCTTTTTGTAAGACGGATGCCTTGTTCGTGGTGCCCTCCGGGCCCAGGAAAGGGTTGGCGCCAGCCAAGTCTACCATTAGTAAATGGATATGTCAGGCCATTGTTGGGGTCTATTCCGCTAAGGAGAGGGTTCCTCCTTTTAAGATCACTGCTCATTCTACTCGTGTTGTTGGGGCTTCCTGGGCCTTTCAGCACCAGGCTTCTGTTGAACAAGTTTGTAAGGCTGCTACTTGTTCTTCCGTTCATACTTTTTCCAAGTTTTATAAGGTTGATGTGCGGGCCTCAGCGGATGCTGTTTTTGGCCGCAAGGTTCTGCAAGCTGCAGTGGTTTAAATTGGTGCATTTTTTGCTGTATTGGGATCCCACCCATGACGGACACTGCTATTGGATGTCCCATATGTCATGAATAGTGGAAGAGGGGTGTGTGACATACTTGGAATAATACCATTTTGTGATTACTCACCTTTAAAATGGGTATTATAAGTATGTCACACACCCCGCTTCATCCCGCCCTTTAGTATTCTGGATCCTTTATATGGTGAACCTTTTATTGTTAAGAATGTTTTATTAGTTCTTCCTGGTCCCCTTATTGCTGTCATATACTGGGGAATGTGTGGGAGGTCCCAGGTATTTATGGACCAGGAGGGGCTTCTTTTTTGCTTTCATCTCTGCAGAAGTTCGCCCTCTACTGGACCATAACCCATATGTCATGAATAGTGGAAGCGGGGTGTGTGACATACTTATAATACCCATTTTAAAGGTGAGTAATCACAAAATGGTATTTTTTTTTTTTTACCACCTGCCTCAGTGCTGGGGACGGTAGACGCTAATGTCACCGGTTTGAAGACTTTAGTGTCCCACTTCCTGCAGAGGTGTGTGTGGTGCATTTCTATGCCAGGAAATTCACCTTTTTGCATTAAAAGATGCATGGAGGACAATTTAAATGAGGCACGCAGCAACAGGTTTAATCCACAGAAGACACATGGCAGAAGCTATTTAGAATTATTTGCAAAACCTGTAATTTTAGGCTCTTATGCTAATTACATACAGTCAATTTTAATTTGTTTAGTGATAGCACTGGCGTTGGCTGAGGTCTATTGTATTGTACTTTGCATTTCTCAATGGATTTTGGCAACTGGTTGGCCATCTGGAGATGTTTTGATAACAACATTGATAAACCACAGAAAAGTCATTCAGAAATGTGTCAAATGATGCAATTTATTAATGATTTTATCAACTACCTCCCCCCAGGGGCTGTTGTTGTACAAAAGCCATTAAAAAAATAATACTGTAGGATACAATAGGTTTGTGATTAGTGTTGGGCGAACCCCTAAAAGTTCAGGTTAGGTCGAACTTTGAACAAAAGTTTGGTTCCGGTACTGTATTTGCCCTAACCTGGTGTCCATTGAAATCAATTGGAACCCGAACTTTAGGACCCAAAATGGCCCTATGCAGAGTGTGCAGCAGCAGGAAGCAGCTGTACAATTTACTTGAGCCCTGCGATTTGATCGCCGTTCTCTCCTCTGTCAAAATATCCACAGCTGGGGCTTCAAAAAGATGGCTTCCCCCATTATTGAGGAAACTTTACATTGTATGCTGCTGCTAGTGGTGCCACATTTTCTGAAGCCCCGACCGTCAGAGGAAAGAATGTGGACCGGATCGCTAGGCTCATATTAGTTGGGAAGCCACTTCCTGCTGCTGCACACTCTGCATTAGGTTGAGCTGGTTGATAAGCTGCCCATGAAACCTGAACTTAGCACTTTGGGTTCGCCCAACAGTGTTTGATATTTTTCAGTGCTATTAGTCTTTACCAAGCTTTAGTTTGTGATTGTTCCCTGGTTGTTCTTCTTTTTCTTAAACAAATATGTAAGAGATACAAGTTAAAACCATGTTTACTGCATTATAATAAGTTATCATTGCCTAATATTTTGAGTGACAATTTCAGTTTGTTTGTTTTTAAGGAGCTCTGTGTTCTTCTATTGGCGACGCGCTTACTGGGTGACCAAATGAGCCTGCTTAATTGGTTTGGTTTTGCAGTCTGCATCTCAGGCATTGCTCTGCATGTTACCATCCGAACCACCCACTCGAAAGGTATATCTCTATTCAGTCTCTCTCTCTCGGGTCGAAAATCATTGAAAGAATTCTTGCTTTCTCACATGATTCAGGGGACGCTTGTCCGAAAGCATGCAGGAAAGCCGTGGGAGAATCCTCCCTTCCAGGAGAGTTTTTGCCAGCATGTTTTTTTTCAGTAATCATGTCATGGTCATGCAAGTGTTTTATTTTTAGGTTTTAAAGAAATGTAAAAATTAAAAAAAAAATGTACCCCCTTCCAGAGCCCCTATGTCCTTATGTCAAGGTCCTTTGCTCTTCCAGTCATGCCGTGAGCACCCTGGGAACAACAACTGGCCCAAATTGATGGGCACTGGGCTCTTCCTAGCGAATATTTATTGGTCTTCATCTCCTGTCCCATATCGGACAGCGTCCTCCTGGGGGTCGTCATCTTCTTCTCCGCAAGCTTTGGTAGTCAGCAACAGCTTGGGACCACATTTATTGGAACAGGGGAAAACAGGCCCCCCCTTCTTCCTGGCTCCCAGCCCGGAGTATTAGCCATGGGTCAGAGAAGACCTTAAGAGATATATATTCACTGACAAAATTTGTGTTACGTTGTGTGCATTCAAAGGTTTAAGGCAGGTATGGGGAAAATGCTGCAAAGTAAGAATGCTTTCAAAAGTAGAAATTGTAATAGTTTACTTGTACCATTTAATAAAATAACTGCCCTTAACCCTCTCAAAAGAGCATTGGTTCTTTTAGATAAGCTTGCACAAAGAACTCTGTAGGATTTCAAACTAATCACATACCTTTGAATGTAGGTATTCTCAGGTCCAGCTCTCCTTTCTTGTAATCTAAGACAGATAGCCCATCATGTCATTACTTCCAGAGCTTACAATGAAGATGCATGTTTGCAGTATCGGGCTGGGTATCTTGGGCCAACTAGGCCCTAAAATTACATGCAAATGTTATCGGTCTATATTCCAAGTATGTCACACACCCCGCTTCCAATATTCATGACATGTGGGTTGTTACCTGTAGAGGGCGAACTTCTGCAGAGACTAAAGGAAAAAAAGGGAGCCCCTCCCGGTCCATAAATACCTGGGACCTCCCACTCATTCCCCAGTATCTTCTCTGCAGGACGGCGAGCAAGTCATAAGATGGCTGTGTTTCTTCCTTGCAGGTAAGCCGGGCCTACACCCGGCCAATTAGCCCCTATTTCTGCCCGGACCTTATTAAAATTAAGCCCATACTATGCCTCCCAGCCTTGGCTGAAGGTCCGGGTGAGGGTAGGCAACACCTTAGAGGTGTACTTAGGGAGCTATGCTCCCCCGTGAGACCCCATATTAAGGGGTAGGCGGTATCCGGGTTGGTGATCCCCGTTTGGGATGCCCCATCCCTACCTTATCCCTTCCACCTCTGGTGCGGGATTCTCCCCCTTCCGGGTCCCCCGGTTCCCCTCCTGGGGGGGGGGGCTGTCTTCTCATACTTTTTTGTCTTATGTTTGTGTGTGTGAGTGTATGTTAGGATTGTGGACTCTTTACATGCTATTTGCGCTGGCCGCACGCTTGGCCATTGTGGATGGGGGAGCTTCTTCCCCTCAGGAAGGCTCGATCAGGGGGCGGGGCCGGGCACTTGGCGCGCTTGCCGCGGCCCGCCCCCCTTGTTTTGGCGCCATTGCGGATCCCAGCCACTGCTGGGATCCTTTCTGATCCTTTCTGACCCCTTGTTGGGAGATGGTTACAGACACATCAGTTCAAGGGGCTGTGGGGTCCTCAGGAGGCTCACACCCCCATCAATGTCTTGGAGCTGAGAGCTATTCGGTTGGTTCTGTCATGCTTGATGCATCACCTACGGGGCTTACCGGTTCAGGTTCGATCAGACAATCGAACTGCGGTAGCTTACATCAATCACCAAGGAGGGACTCGCAGCAGGAGTGCCCTCAGG
Organism: Gastrophryne carolinensis; assembly: GCA_027917425.1. NCBI lineage: Eukaryota > Metazoa > Chordata > Amphibia > Anura > Microhylidae > Gastrophryne > Gastrophryne carolinensis. The sequence goes on from CM051243.1 coordinate 116,940,336, forward strand.
GAAGTTTCTCTGATTCTTGCATGGGCGGAGAGCAATGTTCCATACTTCTCAGCAGTTTACATTCCGGGAGTGGAAAACACGGAGGCAGACTCCCTGAGCAGGGGATCCTCTCGCCGAGGGGAATGGTCTCTCAACCACAAGGTATTCCGGTCCCTCTGTCACAATTGGGGGTTTCCGGAGGTGGATCTCTTTGCCTCACGTCACAATCACAAGCTCCCAAATTTTGTGTCTCTGTCTCAGGATCCTCTGGCCCTGGCATTGGACGCCATGTCTCTTGCTTGGAGGGATCTGGGGTTCCTGTACCTGTTTCCCCCCTTCTCCATGGTAGGCACGGTGGTGCGCAAGCTGGCTCTAGAGGTTGCGCCAGCAATTCTGGTGGCCCCAAGGTGGCCAAGACAGGTTTGGTTCGCAGACGTCGTAATGCTGGCGGCAGATCAGTACAGGCTGCCCCTGTTTCCGGATCTGATCTCTCAAGGTCCACTACGTTACCCCAATTTACAAACACTGGCTTTGACGGCGTGGCTGCTGAAACCTCCATCTTAAGGGAGAAAGGTTTGTCTGAGGCTGTGATTCAGACTCTTGTTAGAGCTAGGAAGAGATCTTCTTCTAACATATACTACAGGACTTGGAGGTCCTATATTGACTGGTGTGAGGCTAGGGCTTTGCCTTGCAGGGTGTTTTCGATTCCTAGAATCTTGGAGTTTCTTCAACACGGTCTGGACTTGGGTTCCAGCTTAGTACCTTGAAAGGGCAGGTCTCTGCCCTGGCGGTCTTCTTTCAAAGGTCTTTTGCTCTGCATCCTCTGGTTAAGACTTTTTTCCAGGAGGTCACTCATGTGCGGTCCCCCAGAAAGCCTTTGGTGCCCGTTTGGGATTTGAATTTGGTTCTGTCTGCCCTCCAGGGGTCCTCCTTTTGAGCCAGTGCAGGATGTTGCACTTTTTTATGCTCACTCAAAAGGTTGCCTTTTTGGTGGCTATTACCTCTGTTCGGCGTGTCTCTGAGTTGGCGGCTCTCTCCATTCAGGCCCCTTACTTTGCCAGATTTCGGTCCTAAGGTGGTTTCTGCCTTCCACCTCAATCAGGATGTAGTTCTCCCTTCCTTGTGTCCTAAGCCTAGCAATGACAAGGAGAGGGTTTTGCATTCTTTGGATGTGGTTCGTTGTGTGAAGTACTATTTGGTGGCTACTTCTCCTTTTCGTAAGACGGACGCCTTGTTCGTGGTGCCCTCCGGGCCCAGGAAAGGGTTGGCGCCCGCCAAGTCTACCATTAGTAAATGGATACGCCAGGCCATTGTTGGGGCCTATACTGCCAAGGGGAAGGTTCCCCCTTTTCAGATCACTGCTCATTCTACTCGTGCTGTTGGGGCTTCTTGGGCCTTTCAGCACCAGGCTTTTGTTGAACAAGTTTGTAAGGCTGCTACTTGGTCTTCCGTTCATACTTGTTCCAAGTTTTATAAGGTTGACGTGCGGGCCTCAGCGGATGCTGTTTTTGGCCGCAAGGTTCTGCAAGCTGCAGTGGTTTCATTTTGTGCATTATTGCCGTATTGGGATCCCCACCCATGATGGACACTGCTTTTGGATGTTCCACATGTTGGAAGCGGGGTGTGTGACATACTTGGAATAATACCATTTTGTGAGTACTCACCTGTAAAATGGGTATTATAAGTATGTCACACACCCCGCTTCATCCCGCCCTTATTGGTATTCTGGATCCTTTATATGGTGAACATTTTATTGTTGATAGTTTTTATAATTGGCTCTTCCTGGTCCCCTTACTGCTTTCATATACTGGGGAATGAGTGGGAGGTCCCAGGTATTTATGGACCGGGAGGGGCTCCCTTTTTTCCCTTTCATCTCTGCAGAATTTCGCCCTCTACAGGTAACAACCCACATGTCATGAATATTGGAAGCGGGGTGTGTGACATACTTATAATACCCATTTTACAGGTGAGTACTGTGTGTGTGCACCTGGCATGCCAATATAAACAGTGTTGTGCTTTTCTTTGCTGAGACCTTAAAGTCATAGAGCAGGCAAATTATTTGTTAGTACATTGCCAATTGTAGCCCGACACAATGGTCTAACTTTACATTTTTATATCAAATAAGAAATGGCCGATATATCAAGGTTTACAGTTTTACCTTTTGATTTTTCCTTTGAAGCATGTGGGCATGGCCTCGTCACTTTTGCAGCATATTTATCAGCGTATTGGGTCTGTAAGAGCCCGAGATCGTGCACACATGCCTCGCGCTGCTGAAAGCGTTAGCTTGCACTGTACTCCGGCCTCTGGGTGGGGGGACTACTGTTTTCACTATTCACTATTTCCCTATTCATAACAATATTCAATAAGGAATCCTCATGCTTGCAGCAGGGCTCCACTCTGCTTATCAGACCCTAGGCTTGGAAATGAATATGTTTAGCAACGTGGACCAGGCAGTGTGTGTCCTCACTGCTGGGGGCAGAGACACAGAGAGCGCTTGTAAGGAGGAGGCTCGGCGGGGAGAAGCCATTCAAGCCATCAAAGCTCCATCGGTGCCTGGTCATGCTCTTTATACTTGTATTGGTGGTCCACATCTGCGGCAGGGGAGGAAGTTGTTTTCCTCAATTCCTGCGCCAAGGATTGCTTTTGCATCGCCAATCCCTTCAGTACCAATGGTCTATGCTGAATTCCTGTCTAAATCCCCCCCTCCGCCACTCTCTCCTAGCGCTGAGGCAGGACGGGGGGGGGGGGTTACAAAGAAAATGCTTTCCCATTTCTGTGCGACCCACACAGCAGGGCATCTCAATTCGGGATATCCCTTGAACAAGACTGGACTTTGACTTTAATATTTGATTGGTTGAGGTCTGCTACAAGGCCTTTATTGTTTATAGTGAAAGTACCAAATACAACTGCAACCAATAGTACCTTGCATGTGTGATTAATAAGGGCAGATCCCTAAATTAAGTAACAGGTGAGGTCTCTAGCAAACCTACTTACCCACATTCCCTTTTTCCAGTTCGCTTCCACACATAACCACCTACTGAAAATCTGGCACACTGGGCAGATGGTAATCTAACTCATGTGGATTGGCAAACTGGTGAAGGGACATAGTGGTGGTGTAGTAGGTCTGCCTGCGACTGGGTTTGCAGCTAGGGTATGTGTATCCCCTGTGCTGTGGGACTATGGGAAGAGATTTGTGTCAATTAATATCAATAGGCTCTCTCTCACCTCTTGGCTGCCTTGTGCTGCATTTTGGGAAACCGTGCATGCAGCATTTTGCTCACAATCTGAACCAAATAGAGCCTATATATGTCTGGGATGTACCTGTGTAGCTGAAGCATATAAGATAGCAGATGGGGTTGGGAATGTTGAAGCTTCCAAGGGCTCCTTTTGTTTAACAGGCTGGTGGTCTGCTTTAAATCCAATATCCTGATTATAGCCATCACCCAACTTGTCTAAGACTCTTTCAAGACCTTTTCTGATGTTCCTCTGTAAACATCCACCCTTCCCCCTCCCTCACTGCCTTAACGCAGACATCTGGCAGCATTCTTGGCCCCTTTTCACCCCCTTAGCCATTTCTGAGTGAAGGCTGCGGCTTTAGCCGTACTCCCCCCCCCCCCCCCCCCCACCTGCTCTTCAAATGTCCTGCATCGCTCATCAAATCTTGCGAGATCTGCGCCTAGTGTGATTGCAGCCTATGCATGCGCGTAGTTCTGAGGGGCGGCACAGTGCATGACGGGTAGACAACATGGCGCTGCCCAACAAAAGACAGCGCGGTTCCTGAAGTGCAGGTTTTAAACTTTACATTTAGACTACAGATAAAGATGTGACAAATAATTTGTTTTTTTATATATATGCAAATGATAGTCATCACTATAATGCTCTGAGAAAGAATATCATGAACAGATACATGTATTAAAATGAGTGAAAAATTTACACTACTAGCTGCCCAGGCTGCTAGGGGTGCGGGATACCAACGGTCACTGATAATAGCTAATAGTAATAGTGCTAATAGTGGTCATTTTGTGCTTATGCACACATGGAATTTATCCTCCGAGTTTTCACATCTGTGCACTGTGGAGGACACACCTCCATTCTTAAACACTTAGTGACACTATTAGTGACTACACACAAGTGAATTACACACAGTGGACATGCCACAAGTGAATAACACTCTAAGGAGCAGCGACGCACACATGGGCCTGGAGCAGTGGGCTGCATGCATGGTGTTGATCAATTAATGGAAAGTGCATATAGTAGTGCAGGGAGTGTCGGTGAATAGGTGCACACGTGATACAGTGACCCTATCACCCTGGACAGCTGCTTATCATATATTCATTCAGTCATATATTTGTATCTAATAATAATTGTTATTCTAAGAGGTTTCCAAAGATGACTCTCATGTGTAGATACAAGTAATGTTAATGTGGACCAATACCTGCCCCTGGTGAAACCCCGCCAGCACTTCTAGTGTTGAATTTAATGTGCATTGTGCATCCCCGAAAAGTGAGTGTGCAGCCGGGGATAGGGGGTTAGCATAGCAAATTTCTACTGCAGTTCATCCCAAAACGGCCCCCAATAGTTATACGGAGCAAAAGTCATTTTGACTCTTGGTCAGCTTTAAAATAAAAAAACATTGAGAAACTTTGATACCAATATCGGACAGCCAAGCTGTCAGCAGAGCTGGGATGGCTGCACTAACTTCCTCTGCTGACTGTGGTGGGGCAGATTGGAGCAAACTACTCTTCTACCTATTGTCTAACCCAGGTGGTGAAAATGAGACTCCACCCATTATGCTGAATATTATGTAGCATCACAGCTTCATGGGCCATGCCCACTTTAGAGGTGAAGTCAAAAGGTAACACTGTTTAATTTAAAAACATAAAACGGTTTAGAACATAGTAACATAGTATGTAAGGCTGAATAAAGATTTTAATCCATCCAGTTTAGCCTGTGTATATCCTTCCATTGGTCTAGTAGCCATAGCTTGAAATGTTATTACATTCCAGGAAAGCATCCAGGCCACTTTTAAACATTTTTACTGTGTCCTTCATTACTACCTCCTCTGGCAGCGAGTTCCATAGTCTCACTGCTCTTTACAGAGAAGAATCCCCTCCTATGTCGTGGAGAAATCACCTCGGGTTATGGTTACACTCAGGGGTATAAACAGATTGTGGGACATATCTTTGTATTGACCCCGAATATATTTATACATAGTTATTAGATCACTCCTCAGGTGTGTTTTTTGTAAACTAAATAAAGCTAACTTTGACAATCTTTCAGGGTACTCTAGTCCCTTTTATTAATTTAGTTGCCCTCCTTTGAACATGCTCTAGTTCTGATATGTCCTCCTTAAGCAAAAGTGCCCAGAACTGTACACAGTACTCCACAAAACATAAGCCAAAACAATGGTCTAACAATTGTCTTTGCTTGAAATATCACTTTAATCATACCCCTACCTATAATGACACAAAACCCCTGCAATTTTAGATGGAATAGAGAGAATAAGGGAAGGAATTGGTGTAGTTTTGTAGACAAAGGTTGATCACACTAAATATTAATTTAGTATTTCTTGTCTGGTATAAACGAACTTGATTTTGAAAAGATTTTCACTTTGCAGCATTTTTCAGACTGTGCTAGAACCTTCGATATATATATATATATATATATATATATATATATATATATATATGCAATGCATCAGCGTCTATTCCATGGAGCTATGTGTGATTACTATTCATCTTTTCTTTTCAACTAGGAGAGGCATTCCATAAGAATCATCGGGTATCTCTAAGCATGGACATGGAGATGTTGCTTCAGGGAGGTGATGATGAAGAAGATGAAGAGACATGATGAAATAAAGAACTATAATAGTGATATAATCGCTGTAGATCTTTGAAAGATAAATGTGACTGATATTGTGATTTTACACAATGCAAATTAGGAAGAGAGCACATGAAGTTTTTTTTTTTTATCATAGCTCAAGGATTAGGTGCTGCGACCTTGACTTTATTTAGTACCAGTACCTCAGTTACCTAAACAATGTAATGTATTCTAAGTATACTGTAAGTCCTGCTCCAGATATAATACTTACACTTGGGTAATCCTCCGCCAGATGGCGCTGCACTGCAGAGACATGTAAAAACCGTCTCCTCCCGGCCCCTCAAATACCCGAGGACCTCCCACAAATCCCCAGATTTCTCTGCAGTGCCGACTGCGAAGACATGAAGTATCACTCTCTCGCAAGTGAGCGGGGCTATTACAGCCTGCGGCCCTGTTGGACTACTCCCACCCGTCCTTTTCGTGATGTACCTCCCAGCCTGGGCTGCGCTTGTCGGGTGAAGGTAGGCAGCACCATGTGTGCTTATGGAGCCACGCTCCACCGCAGTCCCCCACCAAAGGGTAGGCAGTTTAGGCTGATGGTGAGCCTCTAGTGGATGCCCCTCCCACATTATTGCCCATGCCCGTGTAGCGGTGGACCCTGTGTAAAGGGTCGCCATCCTCCCTCGTTTCCCCCCGTATTTCGGGGGAAAAGAAAGGGGGGGAATATGTGTATGGTGGTCTCAGTGTACTGTATTGTCACGCTTATGGCCGTAGTATTGCCCTTGACTTGTAACTGAGTGTCAGAGCCGCGCTGCTTGCTCTTCATAGTTTTTTGGCTGCCGCCATGCGCGTGTCTTTTCTTTTTCTAAAGTGTGCTGCGCTGGGCGGTGGCGTCGTCCAGACGCTACGGCATCTCCATTAGCAAAGGCTTATACTAAGTGTATCTTATCCTTTGCTTGTCAAGATTTGACTGCTGCCTCAGAGCTTCGCACTCTTTGGGGGAGGCGGGGACCTGGCGTGGCGCGCTCCACGTCACTGCCAGATAGGGCCCGCCCTTCGAGGTTCGCTTGGCGCCATTTTGATGATCTTCGCGCGCGTGGTTGCGGTCCTCCTCCCCCCTTGGTCTGTAAGTGCCCTCGCGGGTGATTTCATTATTAAAATTTTTTATGCTGCGCATGGCCCTAACACCTTTTATTCTCTTTATGTCTTTCAGATGTCAAAGACTCCGGTGGCTTCTCCCGGCCTGACATAAATTATAGCGGGCTTGCAAAAAATTCTCCCACATTCATAGTGGGTCTTTGGGACATCCAGGGTTGCCTATTGCATAAATCCCTGCTGGCATATTTGCCTCGATAATCACCATATGGAGGCATCTCAGAATTATGCGACCGGGGTCCCTCTGGCACAAGACCAGCTGTGTACAGCGTGTGGACAACCCCATGCTGACAGGGCACGGGTCTGCGGACCCTGTGCCGAACAAACACTGGCCCTGCAATCAGGGTTGCCAGTGGCTGCACCTCGCTTCAATACACCTCTGTCTCCCCGTGCTTAAATCTCACTCCTGCTGAGTCGCACTCGAGCGGGGATGACCAGCAAGTCGTGCCGCGCAGACTGCCTACGGCTGATCAGATTATTTTGAGGTTGTCAGAGCGCTTGGGCCCTGGTAAGAAGCGGCCCCTGACGCCTTCTGTTTCACCTTTTCCTACTGGAACTGGGGAGTTTGCTACTCTGCATGTTTTTGCCCCTTCTGATGAAGGAGAGCTGTTCTCTGACTCAGGCTCATCTGATGAGAGGCCGAGGAGTCATGATTATACTGGCCCTGGATACTGGGGCCAGTGTGACACTGACGAATTACTGATAAAGATCTTTGAGGTCCTGTCTATCTCTCTCCCTGGTGAGGCTCCCAAGCCTAGAGGGGAGAGTTTCCATACAGCGACACCGCGCTTGGAATTTCTGGAACAGGATCATTTCCAGGCTCTTGTACTCAAAGAATGGGAATCCCCTAGTAAACTTCCAGGGGTCCCAGGGGACTGGGATTGGAAATACCCTTTCCCCCCTGATGTGGTTAATTGTTGGTCATCACCTCCCATGGTGGATGCGCCGATCATAGGGGTTATTAACCCCCCCTTTATTACAGCCCCTGCTTATAGTACCCTTCGGGATGCTGAGGACCGGCGCATTGATAGGCTGGCTTCCCACGCCTTTTCTTGTGCAGGAACGGCGCTGCGCCCGGTCTGTGCCGCGGCCATCACTGCAGTGGCCGCTAGAACCCTCATCAGAAAGATGCTCGATCATCACCCTAAGGATCTCCCCTGGGAGGTGTTTAATGCACTCTCCAGTTGTGATGTATTTGTAAATGTATTCTTTTAGCACTGGATGACACCATTAGAATGTGCGCAAGAACTTCTGCCCTTGTGGTAACCATACGTCGCTTGGTCTGGCTGCGACAGTGGGGTGTTGACGATGCTACAAAAAAGACTCTTACTGGGCTTCCCTTTAGAGGGCAACGCCTATTTTGGGCCCGTCTGGACCTGTTTGGGAAAAAAGGGGCAAAACACCCCTACGCAGGTGGCTGTCTTGGCCCCCTCTGGGCAGGGGCACCCCTCCCCCCCCTACCTTAGTGTTAAACACAAACCAGAGGTGTCTTTCCAGATATTTCGTATAGACTCCTGTCACAGGAGCAGCAGACAACGCCCTGGCCCCTCCGGCCGGCCTAAGTCCAAATCTGCCACCAAAACCCCTCAAGCATGATGGGGCGCCCTCGCCCGTCTGGGTGAGGGGATGGCCGCAGCACCTTGATTCTATCAGGAGGCATCATGCCTCATTCTAATGGATTCAGGAGGTAGTTTCCTCCGGATGCAGGATATAGTTTGCTGTGCGGCCTCCCCCGAGATTGTCAGGGTACTTCTGGTCCCTGCCTCTGTTCAGGTGTTGGTGCAGGCCATGCACGGCCTGCGGGGTCTGGGGGTCACTTGCAGGTTGCCCTTAACAGGCAGAGGCAGGGGCCACTACACCAGCCTTTCCACATTCCCCCAAAAGGATGAGTCAGTCTGGCCCATTCTGGTTTTTCACAGGTTTTGGCAATTCTACAATTACAGGCAGTTTCTGCATGAAAACTCTGAGTTGGACCGCCAGCGCCCTGCGCCCAGTGGGCTTCTTGCCGTCTGTGGAGATCTAAGATGCTTATGTTCACATCCCTGTGTCTTCTGGACACCGAGGCTCTTTGGGTTTGTGTTGGAGGCCCAAAACTGCTGATTTGTGGCCTTGTTATCTGGGCTCTCTTCTGCTCCCAGAGTGCTCACCAAGGCGCTGACGGGGGTGATGTCTCTGATGAGACTAAGGGGCGTCCACGCGAGGACCTACCTGGACGTCCTTTTTCACTTCCCAATCTCTACGTCAGGCTGAGTTGGTTACTCGGCTGGTGGTGTCCATTGGGAGTCATTGAGTCCAATGAGTCATTGAGTCCAATGAGTCCTCATTGTCCCCTTAATTGGTAACTCCATTACTAGGGTTGAATTTGGATTCGGTTCAGGCGAGAATCTTCCTTCCTCAGCAATAAAGTGGACAATTGGGTTGCATGGGCTCAGTCCTTCATTGCTGTCCTCGTCCCTTCACCAGGCAGGATTGCAGCTGGTGGGTCCGTTGGTGGCTTGCTCAGAGGATGTCCCTTATACTCGGTTCCCTTGGGCTCTTCTGCATCTTCTATTGTTAATACTGGACAGGGTTCCAGCATCCCTGGAGCTGGGTCTGTGTGCCTTCCCCCCTGGTACGGTGGTTCCTCTTGAAGAGCTTGAACTCAAGGAACCTGTCAGGGGGCACCCCCTTCCTTGCATCTTCCTGTAGATGGTCACCACGGATTCCAAATCTATCAGGTTGACGGGGGGGGGGGGTTTCTTCTGAAACCCCCTGTGGTTCCGGGGGAGGTGGGGCCCTTAGGGGGTCCATACACCTATCGATTTTTGAAACAATGAGCCTTCAGGTTTGCTCTATCTCGTTGGACTACTCCTCTTCAGGACCTGTCTGTTTTGGGGCGCTTGGTCCGTCTGACGACAGTGGCCTGCATTAATTATCTGTGTGGGACCTAGAGCAGGATGATCCTCCAGTAAGGTATCTGATCCTGATCTGGGTGGAGGACAACGTTCCCTGCATATCAGTGGTATTCGCTCCGGTGGATGTCCTTCTGCGGCAGGATGTGCTAATCCTTGTGTCACTATGAGATCCAACTAGTGTGGATCTGTTTGGGCCCCGTCGCTATCACAAGTTCTCAGCCCTTGTTTCCCTGTCCCAGAATCTTCTGACTGTGGTCATGAGGCTTAGTAACGTTATGGCTGGACATTCTATTCGTTATGTCTTATCTTCATTCACCCTGCTAGGCGGGGTTCTGCGCATGATTGCTCTGGAAGGGGGGACCAGTGATACTGGTGGCCCCTGGGTGGCCTAGTGGAGTGTGGTTCGCAGATGTGGTACTGAGGACAGTGGACCTGTACGTTCTGCCAGGAGTGACGATCTGCTCACTCAGGGCCTCTTTTTATGTCACCCCAATCTACAGGCTCTGGCCTAGACGGCCTGACTGCTGATTCATCCATCTTGATGGAGACAGGCTTATCTTCTCGGTGACTGTGACTATTGGAAGTCTAGAAGCAAGCTTCTTCTTCTTCTTCTGCCGTCTATTATAGGGTTTGGCGTACCCATATTGATTGGTGTGAGTCTAGGTCTCTTCCCTGTCGGGCGTTCTCTGTCCCTCTCCCAGGGTTCTAGAGTTATTACAGCATGGGTTGGAGTTGGCTCTCCAACTCAGTACTCTGAAGGGTCAGGTTCTGCCCTGTCCACCTTCCTGTAGGAGTCTTTTGCTCAGTTTTACTTGGTTGAGAATTCTTCGAGGGTTGCTCATGTGCGTCACCCATGTAATTCTATGGTCCCTGTTGGGATTTGAATTTTATTCTGTCTGTCTTGCGGGGTGTTCCCTTGGACCTATTCTAGATGCTGTCTGACTGTTTTTTACCTTCAAAGTTGTCCTTCTGGTGGCTGTTACTTCAGTCAGACGTGGTCTGAGTGGGCGGCTCTGTTTAGCTAGCCCTCGTTCCTTGAGACACACCAGGGTAAGGTGTTGCTCCGCTTTACGCCGGACCTTCTGCCTAAGGTGGTGTCTTATTTTCGTGATTCAAGATATTTCTTCTTCCTTCTGTACCTTATTCCTAGCAATGCTGTGGAAAGGGGTCTACATTCCTTCAACAGGTGTTGGAAGTGTTTCCTGGATTGTCACCTGTCCCTTTGGGGACCTGATGCCCCTTTGGGTCTATGGCCATCTCCTTCCTGTATGTGCCTGATCTCGTCTGATTTCCAGGGGTTAAGCGGCTTTGGGCCTGGCCTTTGCTTGGATGGGATTGTCCCTTCTGGTCCTAGGTAAGGTTTCGCCTTCTGCCAGGGCTACTGTTAGCGTTTGGACTTGTCAGGCTGTTACTCAGGCCTGTTCCTCTAAGGGGAAGAATATTCTTCTTGCCTTACTTCTTATTCTGCTCGTGCTTTGGTGCCTTTGGGCTTTAAGCACCGGGGTTTTCTGTTGACAAGTTTTGCTAGACTGCTATTTGTTCTCTGTTCATACCTTTTCAAAGGTATTTATGAGGTTGACATTAGAGCCTTAGCTCATGTTGCTCTTGGTAGCAAGGTTTGCAGGTGACAGTGCTTTAAACTGTCTGCTGTTGCCTTTTTTGCTGGGGATCCCACCCTACTTTATGAACACTGCTATTGGATGCCCCAAGTGTAAGTATTATATCTGGAGCAGGACATACTGTATACTTAGAATAATACAATTCTGTGAAATACTCACCTGTAGAATTGGTATTATACGTATACAGTACGTCCTGCTCCACCCCACCCTGGTTTTTGCATTGTTCTGGATCCCCTGTATGGTGATTGTCATCATTGTTGTTATTACCAGGTTTGGTGGTTAAATTCTCCCGGCTTCTTATTCACTGCTTTTCAATGCTGGGGGTTTGTGGGAGGTCCCCGGGTATTTGAGGGGCCGGGAGAAGCCTGTTTTTACATGTCTCTGCAGTGCAGCGCCATCTGGCAGAGGATTACCCAAGTGTAAGTATTATATCTGGAGCAGGACATACTGTATACGTATAATACCAATTCTACAGGTGAGTATTTCACAGAATTGTATTTTTTATACACTGATGGTTAGATACTGGCATTCCACTGCCCCTTACATATACATATGCTCATGTCTTCATTTAGAAGCACTTTGCATTGCAGTTACATTGCTGCTATTGCACTGTTCATATCAATTTTCATTTCAATATCCATGTCGGCATAGTCTACTAGTATGAGATACATTTAATACCGTCCAAGGAGTAGGGCCAACCAAGCTGGATGTGGTTTTATTAAATGTGGCTGGGATTTCAATGTGCTGGTTTGTATTTTCTTTGCAGTTTAAACGTTTTGTATAAAAGGTTCTATCTTTATTGTTCACAGCAGCCAATCAAATATTTTTGAATTATGTCCACCTCCACCTCTGGGGAGCTGTTTCAAGTATCCAGGATAGATGAATGGCATTAGCCTTATCCTTTCAGTTAGACTGAACAGAGTCTGCTACAGCATGAATTTTTTATCTTCTCAGGACCCCTGGGGAATCGCAGTTTTGTGCTGATCAGGTGCTGCAGGAATGCTCTTTCTCATCTCTTTCATTCCAGGGAACCACCAGTAGCAACACGTGGGTTAATCTCAGCCATAGACTGGGTCTGCAAGATAGAAAAAAACTAGCTCCTCCCGGCCTATATAGGGCAGGCTGTGGCATGATCTCCTCAGTTCTTTTCCTGCAGTCGCAAGGGAGTGTGAAGATGTCTGGATTATTCCCAGTATGTCACACACCCCGCTTCCGAATATTCATGACACTTGGGTAACTGTCCTGTAGAGGGCGATCTTGCAGAGATGACATGAAAAAAAGGAGCCACTCCCGGCCCATAAATACCTGGGACCTCCCACCATTCCCCAGTCTTTTGTCTCTGCAGTCGGCGAGCAAGTCAGAAGATGGCTATCTCCTCCTTGCATTTAGCCGGGGTAACCCCCCAGCCTTTTGTTTCTATTGCTGCCTGAACCTTTTTTTAATTTAAACTATAGCAGTATGCCTCCCAGCCTAGGCTGAAGGTCCAGGCAATGGTAGGCTGCACCTTGTGGTGTATATGGGAGCTTGCTCCCCCGTGAGACCCCATACAAAGGGGTAGGCGGTGTCCGGGTTGGTGATCCCGGCTTGGGATGCCCCGTCCCTCTTGCCCTTTCACCTATTGGTGTGGGCCCCCCCCCCTACCGTGTCCCTCTGTGCCCCTTGGGGGGGTGGCCTTTTCTCCCGTGTGTTTTTGAACTTTATTTTGGGGGAAAGGTTTTGTGTGTGTGTTTACATGTGGTGTGTTTGGGCGGCCGTTGCTTGCAGCTGGGCAGGCTGCTTCTCTTCAGGTGCGGTTAAGGAGGCGGCAGGGCCGGGCATTCGGTGTGCTCGTCGCGGCCCGCCCCTCCCTCGATGTTGACTCCACTGAGGCGCTCTAGCCTGGCGTGAGGAGAGGGGCGGGGCAAGGTGTGGCGTGCAATGTGCGCTGGCCCTCTTCTTCCGGCCTCTCTGTCTCTCTCTTTCCCGTTCCCTCGCTGCTGTGACGGTCGGCGTTTGCTGTGGTCGTAATTCCTTTTGGCATTATGTTTGTTATTTCTCCATTATATCTATTGGTATATGTCGTTGTGGGGTGATGTGCATGTTTGACACTTATGTACTCCCTGTTCTTATGTCTTCCAGGGGGATCCCTTTTTTGAGGTTTAAAAAGGGGGGGTTCTCCCGGTCCTAGGGTCCCTTAGAATTTGACTTAGGGTTCCAAAAAAAAAAAAAAATTAAAAATCCTCCCACTTGGGACTTGAAGGGGCATTTAACAGTAGCTTTAACAGTGTAATTCCCTCTGGTCATTGCGACTACCTTAAAAATCACCATATGGAGGCTTCCCAGGATACCGGGCTTGGGCTCCCCTTGGGGCAATCCCAGCAGTGTGTGGGTTGTGGAAGTATCCCTTGTGGGGGATAATGTACTTTTTTGCATACCTTGTGCTTAGCAGGCCATAGTGCAGCAGTCGGGGGCCCAGGCGTCGGGGTCCGTGGGCCTGGCCTCTTCTCCTACCCCACCCTGCCTTATCCATACCCCTAGTGATGTTGTCACAAGGCGGGGAGTCGCAATCTGATGTGTGTGCCAGATTGGCTAATATTTAGAAATGTATTTCTAGCTCTGTAGCCAGAACGGCCTCGGCTAAGAGAAAACATTTGTCTTCAGCCACGCTGGCTTTTGAGTTTGATAATTATGATTTTCTTGACTGGTCTGATTATTTGAGAATTCTGATGGTTCTGACGATCAGCAATTTGTTGGTGCTGATACTGAGCAGGGGCAGGGGGATGCTGTGGACACCCCGAAGGTCCTGGCTCACCTTTTTTTTGGCGATTTCTCCCCCAGAGGAGGCTCTGCCGCAAAAGGGGGAGTTCTTTGGGACTTCTAAGCCGCGCTTAGAATTCCCAAATCAAAAGCACTTCGATAACATTATTCTTAAGGAATGGGAGAAGCCTACTCGGCTTCCAGGTATTCCTTAGGGTTGGGATAAGAAATATCCCTTTCTGGTGGACGTGGTAAAACGATGGTCGTCCCCTCCCGAGGTGGATGCCCGGTGCTCGGGTTATCTAATACTTCTATTTTTGCATTCTCCTGACTCCACCACTCTCAAAGATGGTGAGGACAAACGCATTGATCAGATGGCTTGCCACGCTTTTGATAATGCCGGTTCAGCCTTGCGGTCTGTTTGTGCTTCGGCGCTTATGGCGGTGGCTACCAGGTCTGTTGTTAGGGACCTGTTGAGTACTTCCAGGCTTGACTCGGCCAGTGATGAGTTTGCCGCCCTTAAGCGGTGTGAATTGTTCATGTCTTTTGTGCTAGCCACCCTGGATGACGCCATGGTTATGTGTGGTAGAACCTCTCCCTTGCTTGCGGCGGTCGGTGTGGTTGCGCCAGTGGGCGGCTGATTTTGTGACCAAGAAGTCGCTTACAGCACTTCCCTTTGTGGGGTTGCGGCTTTTTGGAGAAAGATTAGATTCAGTCACGAAAGGAGGGAAGTTAACTCAGCGTAAGAGGCAACGTCGTTCGGGGGGCGGCCTCCTTTAACCCTTCCTTTCGTGGTGCCAGAACTGGCAGAGTTTTGACCTTCTCTACCCTTAGAGGTGACTCCTGGAATAGAGGCAAAGGACGTGCCCGTCCAGGTCACAATTGGAGTTCCAAACCCAAGCCCGCTGCCAAGCCAGCTCAGCAATGAGGGGGCGCCCTCACCCTTGCAGGTGGGGGGATGGCTGCGACACTTCTTCCAGGTCTGGGACCAGGAGGTCTCAGACAAATGGATTCTGGAAGTGGTGTCTTCGGGTTACAAGCTGGAATTCGAGATCCGGCCTCCTCCCAGATTCTTCAGGTCGGGTGCCTTCGGATCCACTGGCCGCACAGGGGCTCCGGGCGGCAGTAAGTTATCTGCTGGACATGGCTGTCATTTGCCCAGTGCCTTCCGCGGAAAGGGGCTTGGGCTTCTATTCCAATCTATTCACGGTGCCCAAGAAGGACGGCTCCGTTCGTCCCATTTTTGATCTGAAGCTCCTCAATCGGTTTATCCACTTCAGTAAGTTTCGCATGGAAACCTTGCGTTCAGCCGTCGATTTTCTTCGTCAGGGGGACTTCATGACGTCCATAGACATCAAGGATGCGTATCTGCATGTACCTATCTTCCCGGCACACCAGAGATTCCTCAGGTTCGTGGTGGAAGATCAGCATTTTCAGTTTGTGGCCCTTCCATTCGGGCTTACCTCGGCTCCAAGGATGTTCACCAAGGTACAGGCGGGGGTGATGGCCCTCCTCAGAGTCCAAGGCATTCGCATTGTACCATATCTGGACGACCTTCTCATTTTGGCTTCCTCTCTCAGCCAAGCGGAGCTAGACACCAGAGTTGTGGTATCCACACTGGAGAGGTTCGGCTGGGTGATCAACTATCCCAAGTCCTCCCTCTCCCCGTCCAGGGAGGTTTTCATTTCTGGGCATGACTCTGGATGCTTTTCAGGCCAGGGTGTTCCTTCCTCAGCCCAAGATTCTTCTGATTCAAAATTTGATGCGGCTTCTACTATCCAATCCTCGCCCGTCTATCCGGCTAGGGATGAGATTGGTAGGTTTGATGGTGGCTTCCTTCAAGGCAGTCCCTTTTGCCCGCTTCAGCTCCATCTTCTAGCGACTTGGGACAGGTGTCTGCTGTCATTAGATCAGTCTTGTCTGCTGTCTCCCCGGGCTCAGCAGTCCCTTCAGTGGTGGCTAGTGTCAAGCAATCTGTTGAAGGGCAGATCCTTTCTGGCCCCTTGTTGGGAAACGGTCACCACAGACGCCAGCCTGTCGGGCTGGGGGGACTTCTGGAGGGAACATCAGTTCCAGGGGTTATGGGGGCCTCAGGAGGCTCATACCCCCATCAACGTTTTGGAGCTGCGGACCATTTGGTTGGTTCTGTCTCGCTTGACTCTTCTCTTGCAGGGATTGCTAGTTCAAGTCCGATCGGTCAGTCGGCCGGCGGTCGTTTACATCAGTCACCAAGGAGGGACTCGCAGCAGGAGTGCCCTCAGAGAGGTATCTCTGATCCTTGTTTGGGCAGAGAGCAATGCCCCATGCACCTCAGCCATTTACATCCCGGGAGTGGAGAACACAAAGGCGGACTCCCTGAGCAGGAGCTCCTCTCGACGAGGAGAATGGTCTCTCAATTCCAAGGTATTCCAGTCCCTTTGTCACAAGTGGGGGACTCCGGAGGTGGATCTCTTTGCCTCACGTCACAATCTCAAGCTTCCTGCTTTTGTGTCTCAGGATCCTCTGGCCCTGGCAGTGGATGCCATGTCCCTGGCTTGGAGGGAACTGGGGTTTCTGTACCTGTCCCCCCCTTTCTCCATGGGAGCAAGGTGGTGCGCAAGCTAACTCTAGAAGGGGCACCAGCAATTCTGCTGGCTCCAAGGTGGCCAAGACGAGTGTGGTTCGCAGACGTCTTGCGGATGGCAGTAGATCAGTTTTATCTGCCTCTTCTTCTGGATCTTATCACCCAGGGTCAGCTACGCTACCCCAATTTACCAACGCTGGCTTTGACGGCGTGGCTGCGGAAACCTCCATCTTAAAGGAGGAAGGTCTTTCTGATGCGGTGGTTCAAACTCTTGTTAGAGCTAGGAAGAGATCTTCCTCTAACATCTTCTATAGGACTTGGAGGTCTTATATTAACTGGTGCGAGGCTCGGGCCTTGCCTTGTAGGGTGTTTTCTATTCCCAGAATTCTGGAGTTTCTTCAACATGGTCTGGACTGGGGTTCCAGCTTAGTACTTTGAAAGGGAAGGTTTCTGCACTGGCGGTTTTCTTTCAAAGGTCTTTTACCCTTCATCCCCTGGTTAAGATATTTTTCCAGGGGGTTACTCATGTGCGGCCTCCTAGAAAGTCCTTGCTGCCGGTTTGGGATTTAAACTTGGTTTTGTCGGCTCTCCAGGGGCCTCCTTTTGAGCCGGTGCATGATATTGCTCTCTCTGCTCACTCAGAAAGTTGCCTTTCTGGTGGCTATTACCTCTGTTCGGCGTGTCTCTGAGTTGGCGGCTTTGTCCATTCAGGCTCCTTACTTTGAGAGGCACCTGGACAAGGTAGTTTTCCGCTTTAAGCCAGATTTCCTTCCTAAGGTGGTTTCAGCCTTCCACCTCAATCAGGATGTAGTTCTCCCTTCCTTGTGTCCTAAGCCTAGCAATGTCAAGGAGAGGACCTTACATTCTTTGGATGTGGTTCGCTGTGTGAAGTATTATTTGGTTGCTACTTCTCCTTTTCGTAAGACAGGCGCCTTTTTCGTGGTGCCTTCCGGGCCCAGGAAAGGTTTGGCGCCCGCTAAGTCCTCCATTATTAAATGGATTCGACAGGCCGTTGTTGGGGCCTATTCTGCCAAGGGGAAGGTTCCCCCTTTTCGTGTTACTGCTCATTCTACTCGTGCTGTTGGAGCATCTTGGGCTTTTCAGCATCAGGCTTCTGTTGAACAAGTTTGCAAGGCTGCTACTTGGTCTTCTGTTCATACTTTTTAAGTTTTATAAGGTTGATGTGCGGGCCTCAGCGGATGCTGCTTTTGGACGCAAAGTTCTGCAAGCTGCAGTAGTTTAAGTTTACATTATTGCCTTTTTGGATTCCCACCCATTATGGACACTGCTATTGGATGTCCCAAGTGTCATGAATATTCGGAAGCGGGGTGTGTGGCATACTGGGAATAATACCATTTTGTGATTACTCACCTGTAAAATGGTTATTACAAGTATGTCACACACCCCGCTTCATCCCGCCCTTTTTTGGTTTCTTGGATCCTTTATATGGTGAACCTTTTTCTTTGCTGTTTACATTTGGCTCTTCCTGGTCCCTTTACTGCTGTCTTATACTGGGGAATGGTGGGAGGTCCCAGGTATTTATCAGCCGGGAGGGGCTCCTTTTTTCATGTCATCTCTGCAAGATCGCCCTCTGCAGGACATTTACCCAAGTGTCATGAATATTCGGAAGCGGGTTGTGTGACATACTTGTAATAACCATTTTACAGGTGAGTAATCACAAAATGGTATTGCAAGGCCATGCTGCCTGCCTATTGGCTAATTTTGAAAGGGGGCGGTCAGGCTGGGGGACGTGGCTTTGGCCTGCTTGAACCTTACAGTGAGAGACAAGAGGAGGGGGTGAGGCATGGTACGCGCCTTCTTATCCTCACTAGATGCGCCATCTTGAATGGTGTCCAGAAGTCCACGCTGCATCTCCAGATCAACACCTGCACTGCTTCCTGGTTCTCCTGAAGCCCTTTCGAGCGCTAAGCTTTTGACTTTTACAGATTCTTTCTGAGACTGACGTTGTTCATGTTGTTGCAGGGTGGTGGGCGAAAGCTGCTGCATCCTTGACCGGTGGGGCGGGGAGGTGCATTTCCTGTAATGCAAGCAGGTCTGACCAGTAGTTGACAAGGCAGGAGGGTGTGAGGTGGGTGTGAGCGGTGCCGTGTGTCACATGTGCTAAACATGCCTGATCTTGGACGAGGGACCCCTGTGCACTGGGTACACTACTGCTCTGTGCCACCTTACGCAGCTGGCAGGCAGGTTCTGCGCCTCAGTCGGATCCTCCAGTTTCCCTTGCAGCTTCAGGCTCGGGCTCGCCTGAGTGGGATACCCCCTCGGGGGGGGGGGGGGGGTTCTGCCAGGTCCATCTTTGTTCCAGGGTCAGCCCACAGTTCGGGTTCTTCCTTCGGATGTGGTGGACAGGGTGGTTTGGTTGGAGAGCATAGCTCAGTGTCCTTCGCCAGCATGGGCATCCCAAGTCTGTCTTTGCCCGCCCAAGTGAGAAGGCTACTGCCAAGTGTAGGCATATTCAGACAGAGTCCTGAAGGATTCTAGCTCCCAGGGACTATTTAAGGGTTCAGGATCTAGTTCCAGCCAGTCGGAGGGTCGTTCAGCAGCGAACCGGATGTGCCTGGGAACCCTTTGAATCACTTGACGGATCAGATTGAGGAGTTTATTGAGAGTACCCCTTTCCAGAGGAAGCGGTCAGGGTTTGGTCTGCACCACCTGAGGTAGATGAATCAGTGTGGGGTCTGGTTCAGCACACTATTATCCCTACTTCAGATCAGGTCACTGAATTTTCACCCCTTCTGGAAGTTCAGAGATTCTACAGTCGCCGCAACAAATTTTCAGGGAAAACCTTGACCCCAAGGATCCAGCTGCTCCAAGCCCTTTCAGGGTTGACCTGATCAGGTGGGGGGAGGGGGGGACGGCTTTTGCACTATGCTGGTGTGGAGGGAACAGATCAGTCTGGGTCAGTAAGGTTGTTTCATCCGGATACAAGATTGAATTCTGGACCAGGTCTCCACACAGGTTTGTGGCATGCAAGCCTTCCCGCATCATGGAAAGGATGGCGGCTCGCAACCATGAGATAGAGCTCTTGCTGGAACGAGGAGTTGGAGTACCTGTGCCCCACCTGTGGAATCTCTAGGGTTGTGACATCTCTACAGTGGGGATTTTCTGGCCATGGCAGACATAAAAGGATGCTTATCTGCATGTCCCGATATTCCTGGGTCACCAACAATACCTGCACTTTGCAGCTTTGCAGTGGGCTACCCCGTGAGTGTTCACAAAAGTCTTGGCCATAGTGATGGCACTCCTGTGGAGGCACTGTGTGCACATCACTGGACAATCAGAGCCCCATCTCTGCCAGAGACACTGCGGGATGTGCGGACGGTCCTGTCCACGCTGGAACATTTCGGAAGGGTGATCAACTACCCCACGTCCCAAGTGTGTCCCTGCATGGTGGCAACCTATTTAGTTATGACATTGGATACTCAATGGGCATAAGTCCTTCCAGTGCAGAGGTGCACAGCACTTCAGGAGGCGGTGAGGTAGCAGCTGACCGACAAACATTCCACAATCAGACAGGACATTGGCTTGATTGTGTCTACCATCGAGGCAGTTCCGTATGCCCAGTTCCACTCCAGACCTCTACAAATGCTGCTCCTATCGAAATGACGCAGGACTGTGCAGATGCTGGACCACTGGACCATCGTTTCATATTAATGCCTGGCAATCCCTGAATTTGTGGCTAGACCAGCAGTTGCTGGCAGTGGGTTGCTCTTTCCTGCTAGTCTGGGGGGGGAAGGGTCATCCTAACCACAGACGCCAGTCTGGTTGGGGTGGTGTTCTGTATGTTTCAGGATCAGAAAAGCCCTCTGCGACCAGTAGGGAGTGCCGGAGGTGGACCTCTTCGCATCTTGGCACAATCCGAAGGTCCAGAGAATCGTGTTTAGGGTGCGAGACCCCGTGGTGGTTGACGCTCTAGCCATTCACTGGTCAGGTATGGCTATGCATTATGCATTCCCGCCACTGCCACTTCTGGGTCGCGTGTTAAAGAAGGTCAACTGCAAGCAGATTCTTATCATCCTGATCGCCCCACAGTGACCCAGAAGGGTGGTGTTCACGGATCTGGTCAGCCTGGCAGTGGACCCCCCCTTGGGACTCTTCAACCTCCCAGATATTCTGCAGTCCTCTGCGGCACTCCGTTTCCCCAGCGCTGGCTTTAGCAGCTTGGCTGTTGAAACCAACATATTGGACGAGAGGGGTTTGTCCGCTATGGTAATTTGGACCTTGGTTCGAGCGCGTCGGCCTCTAGAATTTACTACAGGACTTGGAGGGCCTTCGTGTCTTGGTGCGAATCTAAGGGCCATTCCGGTAAGAGGTTCTTGATACCCAAAATTTTGAAGTTCCTCCAGCAAGGCCTGGGCGCTGGTCTACAGCCCAGCACCCTTATGGGCAAGGTCTCGATCGCTAGTCCCGCCCTGGGATCTCAATCTGGTCCTATCAGTGCTTCATTTGAACCCATGGTGGAGGCTTCCCTGACGATGCTCACATTGAAGGTGGCCTTTCTAGTGGTGATCACCTCCATGCGTCGAGTTTTGGAGCGGTCAGTGCTAGCTGTGTTTCATGTAAAGCAGAATTTTTTGCCCCTTCTTCCATCTTAATCAGGAAATAGTGCTACCTTCCTTGTGCCCATGCGCCGCTCGCCATAAGGAGCTACTCCTGCATTCCACCGATGCGGTACGGGCATTAAAGTTGAAGGTACATAAGAAAGATGTCTTGTTCATGGTCCTGGAAGGGCCAATGAGGGGACTGGACGCTGCCAGGTCCACTCTTTACGGATAGATCAGGCAGGCGGTCATAAAATCCTACATCTGCAGGAGGAAGGAGGTGCCCTTCCAAGTCACTGCTCACTCCACCTGGGCAATTCCCACATCTTGGGATTTCCAACACCAGGCTTCAGGGGAATAGGTCTGCAAAGCCGCAACCTGGTCATCTATCCACACCTTGACCAAGTTTTAGAGACTTGATGTCAGGGCATCAGCCGATGCTGCCCTGGAGCATAAGCTGTTGCAGACAGTGGGGAACCCCTCTCCTGGGGTCTAAACTTGAGGTGTCGGTGCCATTGTTCCTGGGTTTGTTGACACAGTGGGTCGTTGGCTGTTCTGGCATGGTCCAACCCTTAATGAGGACACTGCTTTGGGACGTCCCGCGCGTTGCTACTGGTGGTGCCCTTGAAACGAAGAGACGAGAAAAGGGACATTTGTGTATTCACCAGTAAATTTCTTTTTTCATCCTCTTCCATGCCGGGGTACCACATTCCCCATACTGTTGTGTTACGACTGTGTCAATGATTGTTGTTTCCTTCTACATGGTTTTATTTTGTTGCACGGTTTCTAGTTGCGCACATTATGCGCAGGTTAGTGTTCTCCCCTGCCAGGGCTGTGGCTGAACTGCTTTTTAATTAACTGAGTAGATCCTGCCATAGCCTGCCCTATATAGGCTGGGAAGAGCTAATTTTTTTTATATCTTGCAGTCCCAACCCACAACTGAGCTAAACCCACGCGTTGCTGCTGGTGGTGCCCAGGAAGAGAATGAGAAAAGCATGAGTATACAAATTTCTCTTTTCGCCATATAAGACGCACCTGTCCATAAGTTGCAGCCAAGATTTAGAGGAGAAAAGTAAGAAAAAATATATTTTGAACCAAATGGTGTGCTAAAATACCCCTTTACAATCACCCCATTTCAGACAGATAAGGCTTGATTCAGAGAGACAAAAATAGAATTTAGTTTTTGTGCCGATTTCGTATTATTTTCACATTTTCCCGCTCTCGTATGAGTGTGCGAGCGATTCTATGCATACATTGCAAACCTTCTGTAAAGTTTCCGTCCGTTCATATGCCAGAGTACAAGTACGAGGATGTCATTTTCCATCGTGACTTTTCTGTTTCATTTTCTCATGTTACAACGTAGGCTTCCGATTTAGCCCTTTCCCATCCTCTCCTCCCACGAATCCTTTACATTTCCCGATAGATTCTGTTTCACTTTTTCAAAAAATAATCGTCCAGACGGAAATCCTTACGATCTTGCGCCTGCGCACTACAAACTTAACTCATTAAAGTGCTCGCCTACATATATTCCTAGTATGTCACACACCCCACTTCCAAAGATCCATGACACTTGGGAAACCGGCCTGTAGAGGGCGATCTTGCAGAGATGACATGGAAAAAGGAGCCCCTCCTGGTCCATAAGTTCCTCCCACTATTCCCCATTCTTTTCGTCTCTGCAGTCGGCGAAGCATTCAGAAGATGACTCTCCTTCAAGCTGCAGGTAGCCGGGTTTGCTCCCGGCCTTTCTCTATTTCTGCCTGAATTTTTTTTAAAACCTGTTTGGTTATATTGTATGCCTCCCAGCCCTGGCTGTGTGGTTCAGGCAAGGGTAGATACACCTTCTGGTGTTTACAGGGGTTTTTTTCTCCTCCGTGAAACCCAAAATTTGGGTAGGCAGCTTCCGGGTTGGTGTTCCTGGCATGGGATGCCCCCTGTCCCTTTATAAATCCCCTTGTGCCTGATTGGTGCATTTCTATCCTCTCCCCTTTAGTTCTCCTTTAAACCCTGCTGGGGTAAAAAGGAGGGGGGGGGGGGTGTTATTTGGGCTTGTTGGTCACCATGCACATAATATAAAATTATATATAAAATTATTGTTGACAGAGCAATGTTCATTTTTTACATTTCCCTCTATTTTCTTGGCAGCGTCATTTTAGTCATAGAGCACGCTGTTGTGCTCTGTTTGTCTTCATGGCTCCTGCTGATGTCAGGGGGCGGGGCTTCGGCGCACAGCGTCATTTTAGTCATAGAGCACGCTGATGTGCTCTGTTTTTCTTCCTGGCTCCTGCTGACATCAGGGGGCGGGGCTTATCGGCACATTCTTCTATTAGATGGCGTTTCCGGCGGCTACCCTGCGGTCTTCCCTCGTTGTGCGAGCTGGTCGCCTGGTGCTGTGAGTACCCTTCAGCTTGTCTGAAGGGAGTTTTCTGCCGTTTTTAATGCTTTGTTCATTTATTGTATATTTTGTGCATTGGTGACTTTTGTTTTTTTCTGTAGGTGGAAACTCCTTATTTAAAAAGGGGTTTTCTCCTGGTCCTTAGCCCTTTAGCCTTATTTGGGGGTCCATTTGTGTTTCAATCCTCCCACCTGGGACTATTTAAAGGGGCATCCCGGTAGCAATTGCGTAAAACCCATATATACTTGGCGACTATAATCAATTATAGTATAATACTAAACATCATATGGAGGCATCTCAGGATAATGGGCATGCAATTCCTTTGACTCGGCAATGTTTTGGATGTGGGGCATCTCTTGTTGGGGATAACGCAGTTCTTTGCGTCCCTTGTGCACAATTAACCATTATGCAGCAAACTGGGTCCCAGGCTTCAGGGTCTGCGGCTACTGCCTCATCTCCTACTCCGCCGTGTCTTGTCCGTACCCCTAGTGATATTGTCATGGGTGGTGAGTCGCATTCTGGTTTATGTGCCAGATTGGCTCATCTTGAAAAATGTATATTCCTAGTATGTCACACCCCCCACTTCCCGATATCCATAACACTTGGGACCCCGGCCTGTAGAGGGCGATCTTGCAGAGATGACATGAAAAAAAGGAGCCCCTCCTGGTCCATAAGTACTGGGTTCCTCCCACTATTCCTCAGTCTTTTCGTCTCTGCAGTCGGCGAAGCATTCAGAAGATGACTCTCCTTCAAGCTGCAGGTAACCGGGCTTGCTCCTGGCCCTTTTTTCTCTATTTCTGTCTGAAATTTTTAAAACCTGTTTGGTTATATGGTATGCCTCCCAGCCCTGGCTGTATGGTTCAGGCAAAGGTAGATACATACACCTTTGATGTATACAGGAGTTTTTACTCCTCCGTGAGACCCAGATTTGGGTAGGCGGCTTCCGGGTTGGTGTGTCCCGATGTGGGATGCCCTTGTCCCTTTAAAATCCCCTTATACCTGATGGGTGCATTTCTACCCTCTCCCCTTTAGTTCTCCTTTAACCCTGCTGGGGTAAAAAGGAGGGGGGGAAGGGGGGCGTTATCTGGGCTTATTTGTCACCATGCACAAAAAAAAAAAAAAAGGAGACATATAAAATAAGTCTTTATTTCTTATGTATGTTTTACTATACTATTTAATAGAAAATGTTTTATTTAGATTTTCCTATCTCTGTCTAGGCAGCATTTTTTGCTTACCTATTAAAGCTCTTTGTTTCTAGCTGTGTTCAGATTTGAATTTTCCCTCCATTTTTGGCCATGTGATCCTGGAAGTGGGCGGGGCTGGGCATGCTTTTATTCAGAGAGCACCTGGTATGCTCTGTTTGACTTCCTGTTTCCTTACCTCTTGAGGTGAGCTTATCGCATGGGCTGTGAGCTGAAGGGAGTTTTTTTCTGTCTTTTATTTATATTGTGTGCATTTGGTGACTGTTTTGTTTTCTGTAGGTGGAAACTCCTTATTTAAAAAGGGGTTTCTCCTGGTCCTTATAATATATATATATATATATATAGCCCTTAAGCCTTATTTGGGGGTCCATTTGTGTTTCAATCCTCCCACTTGGGACTATTTAAAGGGGCATCCCGGGTAGCAATTGCGTTAATCCCATATATACTTGGCGACTATAATCAATTATAGTATAATACTAAACACCATATGGAGGCATTCCAGCATAACGGACATGCAATTCCCTCTGCACAGACTCGGCAATGTTTTGGATGTGGGGCATCCCTTGTTGGGATAACGCAATTCTTTGCATCCCTTGTGCACAATTAACTATTATGCAGCAAACTGAGGCCCAGGCTTCAGGGCCTGCGGCTAATGCCTCATCTCCTACTCTGCCATGTCTTGTCCGTACCCCCAATGATATTGTCATGGGTAGTGAGTCGCATGCTGATTTATGTGCCAGATTGGCTCATCTTGAAAGATTAATGTCTACTCTGTGCCTAAGAAGGCCTCAGCTAAAAGCACTTGACTCATGCCGCTCCGGCAGGTGAGTCAGACAATTGTGAATTGCTTGATTGATCTGATCCTTCTCAGTTAGAAGAAGGAGAATTATATGAGGAATCAGATGTTTCTGTTGAACAGCAATTTGTTGGTACTGAGATGGAGCAGGGTGAAGCAAGTGTTGTGGATACCCCAAAAGCTCAGTTATTTGAGGTTTTGATTATTACTTCTCCTGAATTAGTCCCTCCTTAAAAAGGGGAATTCTTTGGAGCCTCTAAACCTCGTTAGAATTCCCAGATCAAAAGCATTTTTATGATATTATTCTTAAAGTGGACCAACACCCACCGGTGATCGGCCCGGGAATCTATAAGATTCCCGGGCCGATCACCTCCCTCCCCGCGGGACATCCGAGATCGGGATGTCCCGCGGGGTGAAACCCCCCCAAACACCCTAAACTCCTTACCTTATCTTCGGCGGCGGCCAGCCGCCGCCGCCTCCCTCGCGCCCTTCTAGACGTGCGCGTGCCCGCGCCGGCCGTCCGTGAATGGCCGGCACGCGCGCGTCAAGAGGGACGCGCGGGAGGCGGCGGCGGAGCCGCTTGTCCGCGGCTTGTCCGTTGGCCCGGAGAGAGGTGAGTTCGGGGGGGTTTCACACAGCGGGGCACCCCGATCGGGGGTGCCCCACCGAAGTGGACCAAGACCCAGGATAGTCAAAATCCTGGGTGTTGGTCCACTTTAAAGAATGGGGGAAGCCTGCGCGGCTTCATGGCATTCCCTTGGGCTGGGACAAGAAATATCCCTTCCCAGCTGATACTGTTAAGCGTTGGTCATCACCACCTGTGCCCACGGCTCTGGGCATGTGTACACTCACTGCACGGATGGGTTAAATGCGGAGGACAAATTCCTATGTGTGTGCAAGCATACAATGACCATCTATGCATTAATATTTAATTAATTAATAGAGAGACTGGATTTTTAATAGATACGTCTGCGGTTCTTCTTCTGGGTTCAGGAGGTATCAGACAATTGGGTTCTGGAAGTAGTCTCTTCCGGTTACAAACTGGAATTCGAGTCCCGGCCTCCTCCCAGATTTTTCATGTCCCGGATGCCGTCAGATCCGGCAATTGCGCAGGGACTGCGGGCAGCAGTATCAAATCTGTTAAACATGGCTGTTATCAGCATAGTGCCTCCAGTGGAAAGGGGTTTGGGGTTTTACTCCAACCTATTCACGGTACCCAAGAAGGACGGCTCTGTTCGGCCTATCCTAGACCTAAGGAGACTCAATCAATTTATCAGTTTCAGAAAATTCGGCATGGAGTCTCTGCGATCAACGATCGATGCTCTCCGTCAGGGGGACTTCATGACATTCATAGACATCAAGGATGCTTATTTGCACATTCCTATTTTCCGGGTCACCAGAGATTTCTCAGGTTCTCGATAGAAGACCAGCATTATCAATTTGTGGCCCTGCCATTCGGCCTTACCTCGGCCCCAAGGGTCTTTACCAGAATGCTGGCAGGAGTGATGGCTATATTCAGGGTCCAGGGCATCCGCATTGTGCCTTTTTCTGGACGATCTTCTTATCACGGCCTCCTCCCTCGAACAATCAGAGTTGGACACCAGGATGGTGGTCTCTACGCTAGAGAGGTTCAGATGGGTAATAAGTTACCCCAAATCCTCTGTCCGTCCAGGGAAATTCCCTTCCTGGGCCTGATTCTGGAATGGTTCTGATTCAGGACTTGATTCGTCTATTCTTGTTCAACCCTCGTCAGTCTATCTGTCTAGGGATGAGACTAGTGGGATTGATGGTAGCTGCATTCGAGGCAGTCCCGTTTGCCCAGTTTCACATAAGGACGCTTCAGCTCTTCCTCTTGGCAAAGTGGGACAGGTGCCCACTATCATTAAATCAGACTTGTCTATTGTCTCCCCACGTTTTGCAGTGCCTTCAGTGGTGGTTAATATCGCACAACCTCCAGAAGGGCTTCTCGTCACAATCACAAGCTGCCAGCTTTTGTGTCTCTATCCCAGGATCCTCTGGCAGTGGCAGCGGATGCTATGTCTCTAGCCTGGAAGGATCTGGGGTTCCTATATCTGTTTCCCCCATTCTCCATGATCAGCAAAGTGGTGCGCAAGCTAGCACTGGAGAAGGCGCCAGCAATTCTGGTGGCGCCAAGGTGGCCAAGACGTCTGTGGTACACAGACGTCGTAAGGCTGGCAGTGGATCGGTTCCATCTGCCTTTTGTTCCAGATCTCATCACGCAGGGTCAACTTTGTTACCCCAATTTACAAACGCTGGCTTTGACGGCATGGCTGCTGAAGTCTCCATCTTGAAAGAAGAAGGTCTTTCTGATGTGGTTATTCAGACTCTTATTAGAGCTAGGAAGAAGTCTTGCTCTGTCATTTATTACAGGACTTGGAGGTCCTATATTGATTGGTGTGAATCCAGGGCTTTGCCCTGTAGAGTGTTTTCTATTCCTAGAAATTCTGGAATATCTGCAACGAGGTCTGGATATGGGATTCCAGATTAGTACTTTGAAAGGGCAAGTCTCTGCCTTGGCAATTTTCTTTCAAAGATCGTTTGCTCTTCATCCTTTGGTTAAGACCTTTTTCCAAGGAGTCGCGCATGTGCGGCCTCCCAGAAAGCCTTTACTGTTTGGGATCTTAATTTGGTGCTTTCGGCTATGCAAGCTGCTCCCTTTGAGCCATTGCAGGATATTCCTTTTCCTATTCTTACTCAGAAGGTTGCCTTTTTGGCTGCTATTACTTCTTTCCGCCGAGTTTCTGAACTGGCGGCTTTGTCTATTCAAGCCCCTTATTTCGAGAGGCATCAAGATAAGGTTGTTTTCCGTTTTAAACCGGATTTCCTTCCTAGGTGGTGTCTGCTTTCCACCTAAATCAGGATATAGTTCTTCCTTCCTTGTGTCCTAAACCTAGTAACGACAAGGAAAGGGTCTTACATTCTTTGGATGTAGTTCGTTGTGTTAAGTATTATTTAGTTACTACCTTGGCCTTCCGCAAGACGGATGCCTTTTTTGTTGTGCCTTCTGGGCCCAAGAAGGGTTTTGCTCCTGCCAAAACTTCCCTTAATAAGTGGATACGTCAGGTTATCATTGGGGCCTATATGGCTAAGGGGAAGGTTCCCCCTTTTTGTGTCACCGCTCATTCTACTCGTGCTATTGGAGCCTCTTGGGCTTTTCAGCACCAAGCTTCTGTTGAACAAGTCTGCAAGGCTGCGACTTGGTCTTCTGTGCATACTTTTTCTAAGCTTTACAAGGTTGATGTGCGGGCCTCAGCGGATGCTGTTTTTGGCCGCAAAGTTCTGCAAGCTGCAGTAATATAAGTTATGCATTATTCCTTTGGGATCCCCACCCATTATAGACACTGCTATTGGATGTCCCAAGTTTTATGGATATCGGGTCCCTTCCTTTCCCTTCCTGGGCCTGATTCTGGATACATTTCAGGCCAAGGTTTTTCTTCCTCAGTCCAAAATGGTTCTGATTCAGGACTTGATTTGTCTATTCTTGTCCAACCCTCGTCAGTCTATCCGTCTCAACCCTCGTCAGTCTATCCGTCTAGGGATGAGACTAGTGGGATTGATGGTAGCTGCATTCGAGGCAGTCCCGTTTGCCCAGTTTCACATAAGGACGCTTCAGCTCTTCCTCTTGGCAAAGTGGGACAGGTGCCCACTATCATTAAATCAGACTTATCTATTGTCTCCCCACGTTTTGCAGTCCCTTTTGCAGTCACCCAGTGGTGGTTAATATTGCACAACTTCCAGAAGGGCAAGTCATTTCTGATTCCGCGTTGGGAACTGTTTACCACGGATGCCAGCCTGGTGGACTGGGGGGGCTTCTGGAAGAAGCATCAGTTCCAAGGATTGTGGGGGCCTCAGGAGGCTCATTCTCCAATGTATTAGAGCTTCGGGCCATACGTCTTGTCCTACTTCGACTGACCCATTTCATACAGGGTCTGCCAGTTCAGATTCGGTCAGACAACCGAACAGCTGTTGCATACATCAATCACCAGGGAGGGACTCGCAGTTGGGGTGCCCTCCGGGAAGTGTCTCTGATCCTTCAGTGGGCAGAGATCAATGTTCCCTGCATATCAGCAGTTTACATTCCGGGGATAGAGAATGTGGAGGCAGACTCCCTGAGCAGGGGATGTTCTCGCCAGGGAGAATGGTCTCTCAATCCAAGGGTCTTTCAGTTCCTCTGTCACAAGTGGCAGCGGATGCCATGTCTCTGGCCTGGAAGGATCTGGGGTTCCTATATCTGTTTCCCCCATTCTCCATGATCAGCAAGGTGGTGCGCAAGTTAGCACTGGAGGAGGCGCCAGCAATTCTGGTGGCGCCAAGGTGGCCAAGACGTCTGTGGTACGCAGACGTCGTAAGGCTGGCAGTGGATCGGTTCCATCTGCCTCTTCTTCCAGATCTCATCACTCAGGGTCAACTTACCCCAATTTACAAATGCTGGCTTTGACGGCATGGCTGCTGAAGTCTCCATCTTGAAAGAAGAAGGTCTTTCTGATGCGGTTATTCAGACTCTTATTAGAGCTAGGAAGAAGTCTTGCTCTGTCATTTATTACAGGACTTGGAGGTCCTATATTGATTGGTGTGAATCCAGGGCTTGGCCCTGTAGAGTATTTTCTATTCCTAGAATTCTGGAATATCTGCAACGAGGTCTGGATATGGGATTCCAGATTAGTACTTTGAAAGGGCAAGTCTCTGCCTTGGCTATTTTCTTTCAAAGGTCGTTTGCTCTTCATCCTTTGGTTAAGACCTTTTTCCAAGGAGTCGCGCATGTGCGGCCTCCCAGAAAGCCTATACTTCCTGTTTGGGACCTTAACCTGGTGCTTTCAGCTATGCAGGCCGCTCCCTTTGAGCCTTTGCAGGATATTCCTCTTCCTATTCTTACTCAGAAGGTTGCTTTTTTGGTTGCTATTACTTCTGTCCGCCGAGTTTCTGAACTGGCGGCTTTGTCTATTCTAGCCCCTTATTTTGAGAGGCATCAAGATAAGGTGGTTTTCCGTCTTAAACCGGATTTCCTTCCTAAGGTGGTGTCTGCTTTCCACCTAAATCAGGATATAGTTCTTCCTTCCTTGTGTCCTAAACCTAGTAACGACAAGGAAAGGGTCTTACATTCTTTGGATGTAGTTTGTTGTGTTAAGTATTATTTAGTTACTACCTCGGCCTTCCGCAAGACTGATGCCTTTTTTGTTGTGCCTTCTGGGCCCAAGAAGGGTTTTGCTCCTGCCAGATCTTCCCTTAGTAAGTGGATACGTCAGGCCATCATTGGGGCCTATATGGCTAAGGGGAAGGTTCCCCCTTTTCGTGTCACCGCTCATTCTACTCGTGCTATTGGAGCTTCTTGGGCTTTTCAGCACCAGGCTTCTGTTGAACAAGTTTGCAAGGCTGCGACTTGGTCTTCTGTGCATACTTTTTCTAAGTTTTACAAGGTTGATGTGCGGGCCTCAGCGGATGCTGCTTTTGTCCGCAAAATTCTGCAAGCTGCAGTAATCTAAGTTATGCATTATTCCTTGGGGATCCCCACCCATTATAGACACTGCTATTGGATGTCCCAAGTGTCATGGATCTTTGGAAGTGGGGTGTGTGACATACTAGGAATAATACCATTTTGTGAGTACTCACCTGTAAAATGGATATTACGAGTATGTCACACACCCCACTTCCCCCGCCCTTTTTTGTTCTAGGGATCCTTATATAGTGATTATTATTTTCAAATTATTTTTCAATTATTGAATATAATTGGCTCTTCCTGGTTCTCACTGCTTTTTAAAAAGACTGGGGAATAGTGGGAGGAACCCTGTACTTATGGACTAGGAGGGGCTCCTTTTTCCATGTCATCTCTGCAAGATCGCCCTCTACAGGCCGGTTTCCCAAGTGTCATGGATCTTTGGAAGTGGGGTGTGTGACATACTCGTAATAACCATTTTACAGGTGAGTACTCACAAAATGGTATTTTGACACCCTCACTTCTACTACAATGTTTAGCTAAATAACTTAGCGCTATCCTCCATCTTCCCTTTTGGACCCTTAAAGCTCACCACAACACCTTAGCTCTATCCTCCATCTTCCCTTTTGGACCCTTAAAGCTCACCACAACCACTTAGCCCTATACTCCATCTTCCCTTTTGGACCCTTAAAGCTCACCACAACCACTTATCCCTATCCTCCATCTTCCCTTTTGGACCCTTAAAGCTCACCACAGCCACTTAGCCCTATCCTTCATCTTCCCTTTTGGACCCTTACAACTTACCCAAACCACTTCGTGGTTAGGTTAATCTTCCATTTTAGGCCCCTAAAACTTACCCAAACCACTTCGTGGTTAGGTTCTTCTTCCATTTTAGGCCCCTAAAACGTACCCAAACCACCTCGCGGTTAGGTTCTTCTTCCATTTTAGGCCCCTAAAACTTACCCAAACCACTTCCTGGTCATCTGAATCTTCATCTCTAAATATTTATTTCACCCTTCATTTGGTGTTAATGTATTTGTGCAAAAAAATGACACTGAAACTTTGATTTTGTTTTTTTATATTGGAAGGCCATTTTTTTTGGCTTTTTTAACATTTTGGTTTGTGTAAAAGTATTTAACATTTTTATTTTTT
This sequence comes from Gastrophryne carolinensis, assembly GCA_027917425.1. Classification (NCBI taxonomy): domain Eukaryota; kingdom Metazoa; phylum Chordata; class Amphibia; order Anura; family Microhylidae; genus Gastrophryne; species Gastrophryne carolinensis. The sequence goes on from CM051243.1 coordinate 116,972,655, forward strand.
TTCTAAAACATTAACATTTTTAAAAACTTTAAAATGTTAAAAATATGTACACAAAAATAACAGTGATAGGACCAAGGACACTACTCCTCTTCTGTTGTCCCCATCGAGTCACGCAGCAGCTGCATATCGGCCACCAACTCAAGGACCCTTCTATTCATTTCTTCAACTCTTGCCCGTGTGGTCCCTGTATAAAATTAAAAAAAAAACATTATTTGGCGACAAATACATGTTTCTCACCTGTGGATGGAATGTTTGTTAGTTGGCAACCTAAATAATGACGACATATGTCAGTCTGCTAAGTCATTAATCTAAGGAAGTGGGCACAGGTCATTCTGGTAATTAATCTAAGCAAGTGGGCACAGGTCACTCTGCTAATGCCATTGACTATGGCTTGATGTATCTGGGTGATCATGTCAATTAACACATACTGCAAAGAATGACATTACAACTTACTTGGTTGGTGGCCGACGGATGCCTCGTTGGGGACAACCCTACGTCCTGGGCCCTGCCACTGTTGTGAAGTAGAGCCTGTTGAGACATGGCAAAATACCATTTTGTGATTACTCACCTGTAAAATGGGTATTATAAGTATGTCACACACCCCACTTCAGAATAGTCATTACACATGGGTATAGTCAACTGTAGAGGGCGATCTTGCAGAGAAGAAAAAGAAAAAGTGAGCCCCTCCCAGCCCATAAATACCTGGGACCTCCCACTCATTTCCCAGTATTAAGACAGCAGTAAGGTAAAGGGACCAGGAAGAGCCAATTATAAACCATAACATTAAAAGGTTCACCATATAAAAGATCCAAAATACCAAAGGGCGGGGTGAAGCGGGGTGTGTGACATACTTATAATACCCATTTTACAGGTGAGTAATCACAAAATGGTATTATTCTAAGTATGTCACACACCCCGCTTCAGAATAGTCATTACACATGGGACATCCAATAGCAGTGTCCATAAAGGGAGGGAATCCAAAACAAGGCAATAATGCACAAGCCTAAACCACCGAGGCTTGCAGAACAGTGTGGCCAAAAAACAGCATCCACTGAGGCCCGCACATCAACCTTATAAAACTTGGAAAAGGTGTGAACAGAAGACCAAATAGCAGCCTTACCAACTTGTTCAACAGAAAACTGGTGTCAAAAGTCCAGGACGTACCCACAATACAAGTAGAATGAGCGCTAACACGAAGGAGGAAACCTTCCCCTGTCAGAATAAGCACCAACAAGTGAACCACAACCAAGGAAAGCAAAAACCCTCTCCTTGTCGTTACTAGGCATAAGACACAAAAAAAAGGGAAGAACAAAGTTCCGATTAAGAAGAAAGGCAGAAAAAAAACACTTTAGGCAGAAATCTGGCTTGAAGAGAAAACCACCTAGTCCAGATCCCTCTCAAAGTAAGGGGCCTGAATGGACAAGGCCGGCAACTCTGAGCCACGATGAAAAGAAAAGATGGCAACCCAAAAAGGCCACCTTCTGAGTAAGCGTAGAAAAGGCAATATCGTGCAAGAGCTCAAAAGGAGGACCCGGAAGGGCCGACAGAACCAAATTCAAATCCCACACGGGGAACAGAGGCAACCTAGGAAGCCGCACGTGTGTGACCCCCTGGAAAAAAGTCTTGTCCAGAGGACGAAGCACAAAAGACCTTGGAAAGGACACCACCAGGGCAGAACCTGCCCTTTCAAGTTACTAAGCTGGAAACCCAAATCCAGTGCAAGTTGCCGAAATTCCAAAATCCTAGGAATGGAAAACACCCAGCAGGCCCTAGCCTCACACCAATCAATATAAGACCTCCAAGTCCTATAGGAGATGTTAGAGGAAGACCACTTCCACTCCCCAACAAGAGACTGTATCACAGCATCAGAAGACCTTCCTCCAATAAGAAAGAGGTTTCAGCAGCCATGCTGCCAAAACCAGTGTTGGCAAATAGGGTAAAGCAGTTGACCCTGAGTGAGCAGATCCAGCAGAAGGGGCTGATCGAAACGATCCACTGCCAGCCCTACGACGTCTGCAAACCAAACCCGTCTTGGCCACCTTGGAGCCACCAGGATTGCCGACGCTCCGTCCAGGGCCAGCTTGCACACCACCTTGCCCACCATAGGAAACGGAGGGAACAGGTAAAGGAACCCCAGATCAGAGACATGGCATCCCCCGCCAGGGCCAGAGGATCCCACGAGAGAAACACAAACGCCGGAAGTTTGTGAAAGTGACGAGAGACAAAGATATCCACCTCCGGGATCCCCCATCTGTGGCCAAGTGACCGAAAAAAACCTTGGGATAGAGAGAACATTCCCCCCCCGCGAGAGGAGCACACGCTCAGGGAGACCTCCACCATGATCTCCACTCCCAGAATGTACACCACCAAGAAGCTTGAAACATAGCTCTCTGCCCAGGCAAGGATCAAGGACACGAACCCTGAGGGCACTCCTGCTGTGAGTCCCTCCCTGGTGATTGATGTAAACAACCGCAGTACGATTGTCCGAAACTGAACCGGTAAGCCCTGTAACCGAGGAGTCAACCGAGACAGAACTAACCCGATGGCTCTCAGCTCCAGAACATTGATTGAAAAGTGAGCCTCCTGATGACCCCACAGCCCCTGGAACTGAAGATCCTTCCAGAACCCCCCCAACCTGACAGGCTGGCGTCCGTGGTGACTGTCTCCCAATGAGGGGTCAGAAAAGACCTGCCCCTCAACAGATTGTCTGGCTCCAGCCACCACTGCAGTGAATGCCGAAACCGGGGAGACATCAGGAAGGACTGATCCAATGACAGCGGACACCTGTCCCAGGCCGCCAAGAAATGGAGCTGGGGAGTCCTCGTGTGAAACTGAGCAAAGGGAACCGCCTCGACAGAAGCCACCATCAATCTCATCCCCAGCCGGATGGACGTGCGAGGGCTGGACAGAAGAAGCTGAGTCAACTCCTGAATCAAAATAACCGTGGCCAGGGAAGAAACACCCAGGCCTGAGAAGAATCCAGAGACATTCCCGGAAAGGACAACACCCTGGCCGGAGAGAGGAAGGACTTGGGAAAGTTGATCACCCAGCCGAATAACTCCAGAGTGGACACCACCGTTCCGGTGTCTAACTCCACTTGGCTGAGGGAAGAAGCCATAAAGAGACAGACGTCCAGATAAGACACGATGCGGATACCCTGGGCTCTGAGGAGGGCCATCACCCCTGCCAGCACCTTGGTGAAAACCCCTTGGAGCCAAGGTAAGGCCTGATGTCTATGGACGTCATGAAGTCCCCCTGACAACGTGAAATGATGGCTAAACGCAGGGTTTCCATGTGGAACTTCCGGGAACGGGTAAACTTGTTGAGAAGCCTCAGATCCAAGACGGAATGAATGGAACCGTCCCTCTTGGACACCGTGAACAGATAGGAACAATAACCAAGGCCCCTCTCTGAGGGAGACACCGGACAAATGACCACTGTGTCCAAAAAGACCTTGCACAGCTGGCCGGAGCCTTTGTGCAGCCAGAGAATCCAAAGGAACCTGAGACCTAAAGAATCAGGGAGGGGGGCCGGTACTCAAAATCCAGCTGTAACCGGAAGACACCACTTCCTGAATCCAGCTGTTCGAGACCTCTTGGTCCCCGACCTGGAAGAAATGACGCAGCCTTCCCCCCACCCGCAAGGGTGAGGGCGCCCCCTCCTTGCTGGTTTGGCGTGGCCGCGGGCTTGGCGCCCCAATTATGCCCTGGACGGGCACGTCCCCTGCCCCTGTTCCAGGAATCACCTCTGGAGGAGGAGACGGCTGATCCCCTGCCAGCTGTGACCCCACGAAGGGGAGGATTAGGGAACACCGCCCCCCGAAAGGGGCGACGTAGCCTCCTTTTTCAGAGGTCCGACTACACAAAACCATAGCGTATGATCCATTCTGCGATGGTCTACGCAAACAAGGCATTTCCCAAAGATCCAAGCACCGGGACCACCCAAAATACAACATCGGGATTCGAACCTGTGACAGGGTAACCTGTACAGGAACGTGCACTAGTCGCCTGCGCCACAGGATGCTCTCATCCAGGGCGGCTAGCACCAACGGCATAAACAATTCACACCGCTTAAGGGCAGTGAACCCATCACTGGCAGGATCAAGCCCAGAAGTAGTCAATAGGGCCCTAAGCTTGCAAGCTAGCGGTGGGATCGGAACCCACACCTCCGAAGAGACTGGAGCCTTAATCCAGCGCCTTAGACCTCTCGGTCACACTACCCTCATTGACTACTGACCTGGTAGCGACCGCAAGAAGCGCGAAGCACCCACAGGCAGCAAGGCCGACCCGACACCGGCAACACTGTGACCAGCCAACTGGTCTATACGTTGTCCTCACCATCCTTGATGGTAGAACAATCAGGAGAATGCAGAATGGAGGTGTAAGACAACCCCAAACCCGGGGCATCCACCTCGGGAAGGGAAGACCAGCGCTTCACCACGTCCACCGGAAAAGGATAATTCCTATCCCAACCCGGGGGAACGTCCGGAAGCCGAGCAGGTTTCTCCCATTCCTTAAGGATAAAAATGCTTTTGATTAGGAAAATCCAACAGAAGAGCCAGGACCTTAGGGGTATCCAAGGAATCCCCCGGACCCTGCTCGGCCTCAGTGCCAAAGAACTGCAGATTGTCAGAATCATCAGACTCTGCAAACAATTTTCCTTCCTCTAGCGGGGAATAATCAGACCAATTCCTGTGAGTCAAACTCAAGGTCAAAGGCCAGCGCGGTAGGGGGCAAGAGCTTTCTGTTACCCGGAACTTCCAGGCCACAGCGCTAGAAAGCAATTTTTCAAGATTGGCCAATCCGGCACACACATCAGATTGCGACTCCCCACCCGTGACAATATCACTTGGGGTACGGATCAGGCGGGGAGGAGTAGGCCGGCGGTGCTGACCCAGACACCTGGGGCCCGTACTGCCGTGTTATAGCCAGCTGCGCACATGGTATACACAGAAACATCATCCCCCGCAAGGGATGCCCCATAAGCTGTCGGGATTGCCCCCCAAAACATCCCGAACCCTGCAACCCGGAAGCCTCCATATGGTGATTTTATATATAAAGTCGCAATGACCGAGGGAATTGCGCCAATAGGCAACCCGGGATGCCCCTTTAATGTCTCTAGTGAGGAGGATTTGATTAAGGACCCAATAACCCAGGGACCTAAGGACCAGGAATAACCCCTTAATTAAGCAATATTGGTCCCCCTGAAGGACACAAGAATAAGGCCATTCAGAACACACGCCGCCACAAGCATAAGGATAACAAAAAAATACATGTATACATATATACATAAACCTCAAGCCAAGCATAGCATTCAGCGTATATGACAGCAAGGAGAAAAAGTGGCAGGACAAACAAAAGGGGCCCCACGGGCCACTCACCGCACCGCAACGCCGTCACGAGGGAGCCGATATACTCTAAATGCTCTACCTGCTGAGCCATACAGCCAGCCTCACCGCAACACCGTCCTCAAGAGGAAGCAGAGAGGGAGAGAAGGAGGGCGGGCCAGCGCGGTTCCCTCACACAAAAATGCAGCACTCAGCCTCCGCAGCGGCGCCAAAAGCCGGGGGCGGGCCGCGGCTGAATGCGCCGAGCGCCCGGCCCGGCCCCCCCGACCCCGCGCCTGAGGAGGGGAAGCTCCTCCGCCACCATTAAAGCTCGGGCCGGCGCCGGCAAAAACGCAGTACAAAACACAACATAAACCTCACAGAAAAGGGGGACATTCACACTGAAAGTGACGAACAATGACAGTGAAACACAATGAAAAAAGACAATAAAGACATATATAGAAAAAAGCCCCCCCCCCAATGGGAAGGTTTCCGGGAGAGGGGAGAAAAAACACTCAGGGAGTGGATGGCTAAGAGACAGGGCATCCCGCGCCAGGATCACCTAAACCAGCGAGCTGCCTACCCCTTGTTATGGGGTCTCACGGCAGAGCATTTGCTCCTGGGCACCTTAGGGTGCCATCTACCATTGCCCGGACCAGCAGCCTAGGCTGGGAGGCAAAGTATAACAGTTAAGAGGGGTACCGGGCAGAAATAGAGAGAGATAAGAGGCCGGGGGTTACCCCGGCTACCTGCAAGCAGGAGACATCCATCTTCTGACTGTCGCCGATCTGCAGAGAAGAATACTGGGAAATGAGTGGGAGGTCCCAGGTATTTATGGGCTGGGAGGGGCTCACTTTTTCTTTATCTTCTCTGCAAGATCGCCCTCTACAGGTGACTATACCCATGTGTAATGACTATTCTGAAGCGGGGTGTGTGACATACTTAGAATATAGGGTCACTTATAATGTCTTAGTCAACAGTAATCAAATGTCATTTTCACTGTGTGTGTCACATCACTCACCTTCTCCCCGTGCCTCCTGTGCGAGATCTGCTGCAGCCTTCGCATCTTCACCCGCTCCAGAAGCATCTACAAAAACAGATTAAGGGAATCAGCTTGGGTGAAATACCATGTATATGTGTGCGCGGTTACATGAAGAGTCACATACCAGAGGGTACGACTCCCTGCCCACGCCGTGCCGCCCCTCCTCTGTGGAAAGGTCCAGGGGCTGGTCGGAGGACCCAACAGAGGAGGGTTAGGACCATCGCACTGCAGATCCACCATCTTCACTTCCAGCTGCAGATTCATGCAGCACTGGTCGGCCTGTGCACCTCCGGGTGCGGCAGATTTGGTAATCCATTTCCAGCACTAGAAAAGAAATAAGAATAAGAAATAAAAAAGAAATCAAAAACCTACCTTCTGCATCAGTTACATCTGGCATGCAATCGCTATGTACTTACTAGGGAAATAGATTCCGAAAAAGCGCTGCACCCGGAGCATGTGCAGCCGTTTCAGGTCCGACCAATGCAGCAGGATCTGCGTGTGGGTGAAGGTGGTGTCCGTCTCATGTTGTATTTTGGCAATGATCTCCAGGGCGACAGTGCGCTTCTCAAAAGAGTTGGGCAGGTAGTCGTACCTGCGCTCCAGCATGGTCTACAAAACACAAAATAAAGCTAGGTTTTAGTTCAAACTGCATACAAATATCTGTCAACAATCGATCATTTGACTAAATGACATTAACAGACACATTTGTAGCCTAATACAATCCTTTAAGCTGGCCTCAGTGTTGGTTTGCACGTGTGGGCCCTCACTTCGGTTTGGCACGGAGTTTGAGACACTTTTTAAACCAACCGTTTCGTCATGCGCTTCCTTAAGGGCTAGGCATGCATTTAGATGGAAAAGCAAAGGCAGTAAAAGACACTTACAAGCATGATGATCTCTTCTTGTTGGCGGGTGAAGATTGTGGGCGCCATCTTGCCTCTTGTCTGCACGTCTGTACGCGTAGCGTGAGACCCCGCCAATCTTATTTAAAAGGTCCTGGACACACAGCACATTCTCTTTCAGAGTCCATGTGCAATGGCACCGAAAAAACCTGCTCCAAAAGCTGCAAAGGAGGCCACCACCAAACAGCCAGCCAAACGGCAGGAGCCTGCTGAGGGGCCCAAGACTCGGTCCCAGATGACCAAAAAAAAAACACGCAGTGCCCAGCCAAATGCACCCAGCACAACTAGGCCAAAAAAGGAGGCCGCTGAAAAACACAAGCCACAGGGCAGAAAGCCAACCACCACGGAGGGGAAACAAGGGACCAGGAGGGTGCAAAGCCCCAGCCCACCAAGGTCACCATCACCCCAACCACGTGGCTACATGCCAAGAAAAGCCAAAGGAGACACCGGGAAAGAAGCCCCACCAGTTCTACCTCCCCATCAACACCAAGTCCAAGGTCGCCCTCCCCACCTGCACGGGTGTCAAAATCACCAGACGAGGGCAAGGCACAGGGCCCGAAGTCCGAGGTCGCCCTCCCCACCCGCACGGGTGTCAAAATCACCAGACAAGAGGGCAAGGCACAGGGCCCGAAGCTCAACCTCTGGGTCACCCCTGGACCGGCCGTCTACCTCCAAGGGCCATGGGTATTGGAAGAGCCCTAAGAGGCACCGTGTCCCAAGCACAGCTTCCACCCCAACACCCTCTCCTCCTCGGCCACATTTGGCAACGGCACAGGTGGAAAGGCAGGCTGAAGCTGCCACAGCTACGCCTGCTAGTTCAGTGGCCACCCAGCCAAGAACCCCAAGTCCATATCCAAGTCCAGTCCAATCAGAAGCCAGCCACCTGTCCTAGATTTCGCCCCAACACAGCCAGCCCAGAATGTCCCCCCATTTGCCGCCAACCACTGATGAGCCAGAACGTCAAGCAACAGGGCGCACATGGCGCCGAGGCCACTTGAGTGTCAGGTTTGGTGAGGCCCAAACTCTGGCATTGGTTAGTGGCCTCACCTTGTATTATGATGAGCTATATGGGCGCAGATCCAAAGCTACAAGCAAGCAGCGCAAAGCCGAGATTTTGGAGGAGCTCACCAGATAGGTCAATGCAGCGGGGGAAGAGCTCAAAGTTGTGGAGCAGATACAAAGGAAAATATCGGACCTAAAGTATGCAGCACGGAAGAAAGTAAATAAACAGCGTAATTACAGGTACATATATACTTTGTGGATTTGCCTTCGTCTTGTATTGGAAACATTTAGCTAAATGTGTGCAACTCTCTTTTTCATCTTACAAACTGGCGGCGGATTCCCCACCAAACTGCGATTTACCCGAGCTGAGGAGATGGTGCTAGGCCTGCTACATCCTGTGGCCTTAGAGGGACACTCGGCCCGACAGGACACGGACATCCCTACTATTCCTGCAGGTTAGTAATGTTAGTGTGTATGTGAAATGTGAGCTACGTGTAAAATTACGCACAAACCCATATCTTAACAAATGCCCCTAGGGTGTGCCTTGTAGTGGAGGTAACAATGTAAACAGGGTGTGTTATATGTGGCGACCCATTATTTGCTTTTTTACTTCCTCAAAGATTATTTTGTAGAGTCTTGAGGAACACTATTGAGATTAGCAAAGGACTGGCTGTTATGTATTCAGAGTCCATTACATACAACACTTCCATCTTTATCTGTAGCCAATTTGGGTTTGAGCTGTGCTTTGCTCAGAAAGACTTGATCTGGGGTGCTTGAACGTTTGACCTAGAAAGAATGTCAAACAGCCTAATCTAATGGCAAATGCTATTTGCAAGCTGAGTGTGGTCCCATAATGGGCTTTTATGGGTGTGTGAAGCCTCAGAACAGCCAGTACATGCATGTTTATTTTGGTTAAGGATACCAATGTGTATGTACTTGTTGACTAATACATCTAACAGATAATGACATTCATAGTCAAGTTTAACTTGGTCCGTTGGGGGAGTTACCATTCATGCATGGGCCCGTGTTTTAGTGAACCATATGTGTTAATACACATCAGCAATGCCTAGTTGTGTGTTAACATGCCTTCTTTTCCCCAATGCAGCCCAGCATCATCCCTCAGCTAGTGGGGAATCCTCTGCCAGTTTTACCATGTCGTCTACTTCCGTGCTGCCTCGGGCCCAGGATCCGATATATACGGTAAGTGTATTTTTCTGATGTTGCTTATGCATGTGCCTTGCCATGTTTCTTTTTGCGGAATTACATATGTATTCCCTAAACTGAACCTTTTTTTTTAACATGTCCCAACAGACCCACACACTAATGGAGGAAATCCAGGAGCTGGAAGAAGATGGAGCCTTCACTGAACCTTCAGAACAGCTCCCCCTGGGACAGAATCTGCAACTGTCCCAACATGTTTCTACACCAAATGCTCAGCAGCAGAGTGAAGCTGGCTGCATGCTGCCAGCCCATCGTGGGTAGCATAGCAGTAGCCCACTAGCCAATGCCGGAGATGAAGCCTCAATGAACCTGCCACTCAAGCTGTTGTGCTGCATGCTTGTGGCAAATTACATTGGTTCTGGCTCCTCCTGTTTGTAGGCATGATTGGGGGACATTCTGGGCTGGCAAACTACTACCTTGACCCCTGGCTGAGATTGAACTGGACTTGGATTGGGACTGGGGGTTCTTGTTTAGGTGTCACACTGAGTAACAGGTGTAGATGGGGCATAGGTTTGGCTGCTTTACACCTGTGCCTGTGGCAAATGTGGCCAAGCAGGAGAGGGTGTGTCTGTGGGCCTATTTGTTTGCTGCCCAATGTGGACATGCCAATGCTTGTCACCTGTGTTTCTAAAATGTTAATTTGTCCTAAACTTTGCACAGGAGTGCCTTACTTTAAAACTCCTGCCTCTGGGCAATTGCTATGTGGCCTGATTTGGCTAAACTTTCATTTCTGTTTTGCCCATGTATTTTATGCAACTATGGGAGTGACCATCAACTCCAGTGTTTGCTTCTGAAATAAACTACATAAAATTGTAATTAACCTGTTGTGGACTAAGTTTATGCCTTTAAGTTTTGGGGGAATAAAGATGAGTTAAAGTAGGCAGTAACACATTTGGAACATCCCAAAAACCAAAAAAGAAAATCACGTGTAAGGTTCTTTGAAATTATTTCTTTACTGTTTGTAAAAGTAACAAACAAACATACAAACACAACGGTCCAAAAACAGTTATCCAAAAATAAAGGGACAAAACAAACAAAGGTACACCAAATTAAGCAAAATGTGTCTCTAAATTAGACCACACGGCTTGGGCAGACGCACACGCTGCAATATAGCAAAATTATGCAACACTGCACAGGCCATTATAATATTTATGACCTTTTTGGGGTCATACTGAAGTGCCCTCTCGGTATGGTCCAAGCATCGGAAGCGGGTCTTCAACAGGCCAAACACCCTCTCCACCACAGCCCTGGTTTTCCTGTGCGCCCTATTATATGCCTCCTCGGCTGCATTATGGGGTCGGAGGACGGGCGTCAACAGCCACGGAAGGAGTGGATAGCCAAAATGTATTATAAAAAACATAAATTACACATTACTCAATAAATGGAATCCCCTAAACGGGCCATCAACATTACTAAGAGCCTAGGTCACATTTGCTACACAGCATGAGCATACATAGTGTACAGGCCCTAAAAAAAAAAAAAAAAACATCAAATAGATGTGGGATAAAAAATTAAACATCCAAGATGGCGGATGAGGGCCAATCAGCCAGACTGCTAACAGGTATTAGTTTAGGACTGTGCTGCTCAGCATTCTTGGATGACTTTTCAGGACCCCGTAGCTGCTTTGTGTTAGTCCAAACCAGCTCTAACCTGCCCCCTGCACTTTAACCCGCTCTCCTCTACTCAGTAAGTGTAATGCATCTACTCAAAGATGGCGCAGACCCTAGTATAAATTCAAGGACATAATTTAAGCAGAGTGTGTGGAAGATAGATTATTACTTTACTCTAAATTCAATTTCAACATTTTGCTAATGCAGGACTAACATTTGGCAAGGCTTTGTTGCTTGAAAAATCTAATGGTTGAGGTCGTGTTTCACAGGTAAACAAGGTGTTCAATTAGGCATAGTTTCATACATGGAACACAAATGAAATTCCTAGCCATACATATCCAAAAAAAAGGATGTTATTTGTGGCAACTTACCAAGGAGCCATCCACCGGAAAATTCCCCAGACTCAAACCGACCGTACAATCCAGATCTGCGAAGAATGTAGGCATCATGGGATGAGCCTGGGAACCCGGCGAGCAGACTAAGGAACCGCATGCGAATCTCTGATTTGGAAGCCGTGATTCACGATCTAAATAAGCATTTGGCAACACTGAGAGAAATTGTTATCATGCAAAAGAGTCTGGATCTCACTGATCTGGCACTCCATGGGTCAGGGGAGGGGGAGGGTGGTAGTATGGGGGGAGAGGAAAAGTAGGAAAATGAGGCAGCTAGCTGGATAACAGTTAGAAGGCGGGGTAGGGGTAAAAGTTACAGGGAGGCTAGCCCTGAACAGGCACCTCCAAACAAGTTTGCCCGGTTGGCAGATGAGGAGGATGTTAGCTCAGGAATGGCAGAGCTGCAGCAAGACACATCTGTCGGCTCCAGTAAGGAAGGGAGGGGAAATGGGAGAACAGGGCAGGCAAGACAGGTGCTGGTAGTGGGTGACTCTATTATTAGGGGAACAGACAGGGCAATCTGTCACAAAGACCGGGATTGCCGAACAGTGTGTTGCCTTCCTGGGGCAAGAGTACGGCATGTAGCGGAGCGGGCTGACAGATTGTTGGGAGGGGCTGGCATGAACCCAGCGGTCATGGTGCATATTGGCACTAATGACATAGGAAGAAGTAGGTGGAAGGTCCTAAAAAATGATTTCAGGGACTTAGGCCATAAGCTTAAGGCAAGGACCTCAACTGTAGTATTCTCAGAAATACTACCAGTACCAAGAGCCACACCAGAGAGGCAGCGGGAGATTAGAGATGTAAACAGGTGGCTCAAAAATTGGAGGAAAAAGGAGGGGTTTGGGTTCTTAGAAAACTGGGCCGACTTCACAGTGGGCTACAGGTTCTTTGGCAGGGATGGGTTGCACCTCAATGGGGAGGGTGCATCTGTTCTGGGGGGAGAGGATGGCTAAAAGGTTAGAGGAGTGTTTAAACTGAGCATTGGGGGGGAGGGTAAAAGCTATTACAAAGGGGAAGTTAGGAAAGAAAGTGACAGTGGGTGTAGACATGAAACTGGGGGTGGAGAGGGGGGAGGGGTTAGCACATCTAGCAGGAATAAGGGCAATATACAAAATTATCAAAATTGTCATAAGCATTTGAAATGCATGCTTACAAATGCTAGAAGCTTGACTAATAAAATGGATGAACTAGAACTGATAATAACAGAAGAACAATATGATATAGTGGGGGTAACAAAGACCTGGCTGGATGAAAGCTATGACTGGGCAGTAAATTTACAGGGATACTGTGTGTTTAGGAGGGACCGTAACAAACGCAAAAGGGGTGGAGTCTGCTTAATTGTAAAATCCTCTCTACAGCCTGCTCTGCGGGAGGATATATGTGAGGGGAATGACCATGTGGAGTCGGTATGGGTAGAAATACATGGAGGGAGAAACAAAAATAAAATACTGATGGGGGTTTGCTATAAACCTCCAGATATATCCGAATCCATAGAAAATATGATGCTAAGGCAAATAGATATAGCCGCTAAACTAAATGAGGTAGTGATTATGGGGGACTTTAACTACCCAGACATAGACTGGGATGCTGAAACATGTGTTTCGCAGAAAAGTAATAGTTTTTTATCTAAAACAAAAGATGGCTACCTTTCCCAACAAGTACAAGCTCCAACAAGGGGGAAAGCCATATTGGACCTAATACTAACCAATGTACCAGACAAAGTAATAAAGGTACAGGTTGGGGGACACCTTGGAAGCAGTGATCATAATATCATTAATTTCCAATTAGCAGTCACTAGGGTACCTTATCAAGGAGTCACAAAAATGCGGGACTTCAAAAAGGCAAAGTTTGACCAACTTAGAGATGCCCTACACTGCATTGACTGGGAAAATGTCCTTAAAAACAAAAGCATGGACGCTAAATGGGATACTTTCAAAGGAATACTTAATTTTCAGTGTGACAGATATATACCTTACAGGAATAAAACTATTAGACACACATGTAAACCGATGTGGCTAAATAAAAAGGTTAAGGGGGCAATAAACAACAAAAAAAAGGCATTTAAACGTTTAAAGCAGGAAGGGACAGCGGAAGCGTTAAAAAACTATAAAGAAGAAAATAAACAATGTAAACAACAGATAAGGGCAGCTAAGCTGGAGACAGAAAGACTGGTCGCGAAAGAGAGTAAAACTAACCCCAAATTATTCTTTAGCTACATAAACCGTAAAAGGTACAAACCTGAGGGTGTGGGCCCCCTGAAAAGCAAGGATGGGACCCCTATAGAGGGAAATGAGGAGAAAGCTAATTTGCTTAACAACTTCTTTGCTTCTATATTCACAAAAGAATTTGACATGCCCAGTGAAATGCAGGGGAATAACCGAAACCCTCCATTAAATGTCACTGGTCTAACCAAGGAAGAAGTCCGGCACCGTCTCAAGCAGATGAAAATCGATAAATCACCGGGACCAGATGACATACATCCTCGTGTTTTAAGGGAGTTATGTACAGTAATAGACAAGCCGTTATTTCTAATATTTGTGGATTCCATAACTACAGGGTTTGTTCCGATGGATTGGCGCTTGGCAAATGTGGTGCCAATATTCAAAAAGGGATCTAGGGGGGAACCTGGGAACTACAGACCGGTAAGCTTAACATCTGTGGTGGGCAAGCTGTTTGAAGGTTTCTTAAGGGATACTATCCTGGAGCACCTTGGGGAAAATGACCTTATTACTCCATATCAGCATGGATTTATGAGGAATCGCTCCTGCCAGACAAACCTGATCAGCTTTTATGAGGAGGTAAGTTCAAGATTGGATCAGGGGGAGTCATTGGATATCATATATCTTGACTTTTCTAAAGCATTTGATACTGTGCCGCATAAAAGGCTGGTACAAAAGATGAGAATGCTTGGACTGGGGGAAAACGTGTGCAGATGGGTGGGAAATTGGCTTAGTGATCGGAAGCAGAGGGTGGTTATCAATGGTACACACTCAGATTGGGTCACTGTTACTAGTGGAGTACCACAAGGGTCAGTTCTGGGACCAATTCTCTTCAATATATATATAAATGATATTGGGTATGGATTAAACAGTAAAGTCTCAATCTTTGCAGATGATACTAAGCTGAGTAAAGTAATTAAAACAAAGGAGGACAACAGGCAACTACAAACAGATTTAGATAAATTGGAAGCATGGGCAGTTAAATGGCAAATTAAGTTTAACACAGATAAATGTAAGGTTATGCACATGGGAAGGAGAAATCTGTGTCATGATTACACACTAAATAAAGAAACACTTGGTAAAACAACAATGGAAAAGGACCTAGGGGTTTTAGTTGACAATAAGCTCAACTGTAGTAATCAATGCCAGGCAGCTGCTGCCAAGGCAAACAGGATCATGGGGTGCATCAGGAGGGGCATGGGTGCTCATGACCAAAGCATCATTTTACCCCTGTACAAGTCACTGGTCAGACCCCATATGGAATACTGTGTACAGTTCTGGGCACCTGTGCTTAAAAAGGACATATCAGAACTGGAGCGCGTTCAAAGAAGGGCAACAAAGTTAATAAAAGGAGTGCAGGGGCTAGAGTACCCAGAAAGATTGTCCAAGTTAGGCTTATTTAGTCTAGAAAAAAGACGATTGAGGGGTGATCTAATAACTATGTATAAATATATTCGGGGTCAATACAAGGATCTGTCCCACAATCTATTTATACCCCGGAGTGTAACCATAACCCGGGGGCATCCACTAAGGTTAGAGGAAAGGTGCTTTCTCCACCGACATAGGAGGGGATTCTTCTCTGTAAGAGCAGTGAGACTATGGAACTCGCTGCCAGAGGAGGTAGTAATGAGGGATACATTAAAAATGTTCAAAAGTGGCCTTGATGCCTTCCTGGCATGTAATAACATTTCCGGCTATGGCTACTAGACCACTGGGAGGAGTTAAACAGGCTGAACTGGATGGACTAAAGTCTTTATTCAGCCTTACATACTATGTTACTATGTCCGGGGCCACCACTGCTTGGACATTCATTGGGTGGCCCATTTTGCGGTTCCTGGGATAAAAAAAAACAACAAAAACATAATAAAGGGGACGCAAACTAGGGGAACACTAACTAATCACACCCTAAGCAAATGTTGTGGCCCAATTAAAATAGCAATAAACAAGTACATAAGTATTTTGTCTTGCAAAAAAACAATATGTATGTTTGAAAAAGGAAAGATTAACTTTCCTGGGTCTATTTCAGGTACACATTAAAATATTTCCTTGGTGAACACATGTGACATTTATATGCAACTAAATACGGTCCATGGTTCCACAGGGACTCTTTAAAAGGAGGGAATACTTAAAAGGAGAGATACATTACAAGGAGGGATAAATTACAAGGAGGGAATATTTACAAGTAGGAAAAAATACAAGAAGGGATTAATTGCAAGGAGTGATTATATAAAAGGAGGGATAAATTACACAGAGGGAATAATTAAAATAAGGGAAGTATTTGAAAGGATAGATAACTTACAAGGAGGGAATAATTCTAAGGAGGGACATTTAACAAGGAGGGACTTTTGGAATTTTTTGGGACATTAAAAAAAATAAATAGATAAAAATAAATGACTGATTGAACTTGCCTGTAGATATACTCGTCGACTGCCGGAGGGACCAGGGCAACGTGGGTGCAGTCAATTGCACCCATGACGTTGGGCATGTCGGCGATGTTATAAAATGCCAGCTTAAACGCGTTTCTGGCTACCATGTCGTCAGGAAAACAAATATATTTCCGAGTAATGGTAGCCATGCCTTCCAAAAACTTGGATAGCGCGCGGCTCAGCGTAGGCTGGGAGATCCCCACGGAGAGGGCACCCAGCCTCTGGAACGAGCCGTTTGCCAAAAATTGCAAGCAGCCAAACATCTTGGTCATACCTGAAATTGCAAGGGGTCCTTGTGTGCGGGCTAACTATGGCCGCAGCTCACTATACAATTTATGGAGGGAAGCGCGATTAAGTCTGGTGAGCTCAAACAGCTCAACGTCATGCATGCCATCGATGTGCATGCGTCGCCGCCGGTGCAATCTGGTCTCAGCCCTCTGGACAATTTAAATGCCCATGAGCTACAGATCCTCATGCTCCTCAAATGCACTAGAGTCGTCCATAGATGCTAGTCTCGAGGTCAAAATGGTCCCGTAAGGGGATTGCAAAGGAAACGGATTTATAGGGTGGTGGTCCGTCGGCAATCAGCTCTCTGAATGAGACGCAAGCCCATAGCAATAACGTAAGTTATCTGAACGAACGAAAAATATCAGATTTGGCTTGGAAAATGACCCGAACTAACGCAAATATTCCGATTTGCTTTCGTTCATCGAAAGCGCATATACGCATTTGCCCGAACGTTCGTACGAACGAAAAATGAACGAAAAACAGCAAAAAAATGACAAACACCCACTAAAACTTTCACAGACAGCTACGGAAGTCCAGACGAATGTGTCTCTGAATCGAGCCTAGTGTGCAGAATTCCCCCAATCACACCATTACAGACCCCACATTACAGGCCGTGAGGGGCATCCCAATTACAGCCAATGTGCATGGCATGCCAATTACAGGCTGTGTGCGTGGCATCCCAAATACAGGTAGTGTGCAGCATGCCACCCCTCAAAAAAAACACATTCCCAGCTCCCACCGACCAAACACACACAAACATATTACCAGCATCCGCTGGCCGCCGCCACCTCCACTGTCGTCCCCGTAGCTGCTAGTGGGAACTTGGGATGGCTGCGGGCAGCGGCAGCTACAGCGATGACAGCGATGGTGGAGGCTGCAGTGAGGGCAGCGGTTGCCGGTAACATGTGTGTGTGCTTATGCTGGCAGGAGACTACTGCTGAGGTGTGGCTAATATAGAGGCCCTGAGCAAGGTGGCAAATAAAGACTTATATTGGGGTACAAAAATACAAGAAACAATCAAATCCTACATAAACAAGAAGGTACATCATGCTAAGATGTAAAAATACAATTCTGTGATTACTCACCTGTAGAATTGGTATTATGAGTATACAGTACGTCCTGCTCCAAATATAATACTTACAATCGGGTTATACTCCGCCAGATGGCGCTGGACTGCAGAGACATCGAAAATAGGCTCCTCCCGGCCCCTCAAATACCCGGGGACCTCCCACAAATCCCCAGCATTGAAAAGCAGTTAACGAGAAGCCGAGAGAATTAAACAACCCAAATGATCAATTTATAACAGTGATAACAATCACCATACAGGGGATCCAAGAAAATGCAAAACCAAGGGTGGATTGGAGCAGGACGTACTGTATACTCATAATACCAATTTTACAGGTGAGTAATCACAGAATTGTATTATTCTTAGTATACAGTACGTCCTGCTCCAAATATAATACTTACAATTGGGACATCCAACAGCAGTGTCCATAAAGTAGGGCGGGATCCCCAAGAAAAAAGGCAGCAGCAGTTTAAACCACTGCCGCCTGCAGAACCTTTCGGCCAAAAACAGCATCAGCTGAGGCCCTAACATCAACCTTGTAAAAATTTGATAAGGTATGAACAGAGGACCAAGAAGCGGCCTTGCAAACTTGTTCAACAGAAGCCTGGTGCTGAAAAGCCCAAGAGGCACCAAAAGCACGAGTGGAATGAGCAGTGAGGCGGAAGGGAGGATTCTTCCCCTTAGCAGAGTAGGCCTGAATCACAGCCTGACGAATCCACTTGCTGATAGTAGACTTGGCAGGAGCCAAACCCTTCCTAGGTCCAGAAGTGACCACAAAAAGAGCATCAGTTTTCCTGAAAGATGCAGTAGCCACCAGATAGTACTTCAGACACCTAACCACATCCAAAGAGTGCAATACTCTCTCCTTAGCATTGCTAGGATTAGGGCACAAAGAAGGAAGAACAATATCCTGATTCAAATGAAAGGCAGACACTACCTTAGGCAGAAAGTCAGGTTTGAAACGAAACACCACCTTGTCCTGGTGTCTCTCATTGTAGGGGGGCTGAATGGATAGCGCCGCCAACTCAGACACACGCCTGACAGTAGTGATAGCCACCAGAAACACAACCTTGAGCGTAAAAATGGCCAAGGCAGCATCCTGCACAGGTTCTAAGGGAGCACCCTGCAAGGCTGACAGGACCAAGTTCAGATCCCAGGCACCATAGGCTTACGTGGAGGACGCACATGGGTGACCCCCTGGAAAAAAGTCCTGATCAGAGGGTGCTGAGCAAAGGACTTCTGGAAGAAAATAGCCAGGGCAGAAACCTGACCCTTCAGAGTACTGAGTTGAAGCCCCATCTCATGCTGCAGGAACTCCAGAATCCTGGGAATAGAGAACACACGACAGGGAAGAGACTTAGACTCACACCAGTCAATGTAGGCACACCAAACCCTGTAATAAATGGAAGAGGAAGACTTCTTCCTAGCTTTAATCAAAGTATCCACAACCGAGGAAGACAGCCCCTTCTCCATCAAGATGGAGGTTTCAGCAGCCAAGCCGTCAAAGCCAGAGTTTGTAAATTGGGATGGCGCAGTGAGCCCTGAGTGAGCAGATCTGGCACCAAGGGCAGAGCATACTAATCTACTGCCAGCTGTACCACGTCTGCGAACCACACTCTTCTTGGCCACCTGGGGGCCACCAGAATTGCTGGCACCCCTTCCAGAGCAATCTTGCGCAGAACCCTGCCCAGCAGGGGGATTGGAGGGAAGACATACAGGAACTGAAAGTCCTGCCATGACATTGCTAGTGCATCCAAGGTCAGGGCCAGAGGATCCCTGGACAGAAAGACAAAAGCTGGGAGCTTGTGATTGTGGCGGGATGCGAACAGATCCACATCTGGTTGGCCCTAACTGTGACACAGAGAAACACCCTGTTGCATAGGGACCATTCTCCCTGGAGAGTCCGCCAGGCAATTTTCCACCCCCGGGATGTAAACAGCTGAAATGCAGACGCTTCCTGGAGGGCCCCCTTGCTCCGGGTCCCTCCCTGATGATTGATGTAGGCAACTGCCGTCTGGTTGTCCGAGCGCACCTGAACAGGCAGGCCCCGAATATGAGTAGTCAAGCGAGCCAGAACTAGCCTGATCGCACGCAGCTCCAAGACATTGATAGGTGTGTGGACCTCCTGATGGCCCCACCTCCCCTGGAACCGCAGGGACTTCCAGAAACCCACCCAACCTGACAAACTGGCATCCATGGTGACCGTCTCCCAGGAAGGGGAAAGAAAGGATCTGCCCCCCAACAGGTTCCTTGAGTCCATCCACCACAAGAGGGACCTCCTGACCAGGGGGGAGAGCACACAGACCCTGTCCAGGGACGCTGGGTCCTTGTCCCATACTGGCAATAGGTGAAGTTGCAGAGGCCTCAAGTGGAACTGAGCATAAGGGACCGCTTCGAAGCATGCCACCATCAGGCCCACCAGCTGCATCCCCTGCCTGATGGAGGGATGGGGACAAGCTAGGAGGGACTGAGCCTGTGCAATCAGACTGTCCACCTGAGGAAGGAAGATCCTTGCCTGAACTGTATCCAGATTCATTCCTAGGAATGGAGTTACCAAGGAAGGGGACAGTGAGGACTTGGGGTGGTTGATCACCCACCCAAATGACTCCAGAGTGGACACCACCAGCTGAGTATCCAAATCTGCCTGATGTAGAGACTGGGAAGTGATGAGGATGTCGTCCAGATAGGGAAGCACGCGGATGCCC
The DNA here is from genome assembly GCA_027917425.1 of Gastrophryne carolinensis. Lineage (NCBI taxonomy): Eukaryota > Metazoa > Chordata > Amphibia > Anura > Microhylidae > Gastrophryne > Gastrophryne carolinensis. The sequence goes on from CM051243.1 coordinate 116,992,854, forward strand.
TGACATCTGAGCAGAGACATCACGCCAGCCAGCACCTTGGTGAACACCCCAGGAGCTGAAGTGAGGCCGAAGGGCAAGGCCACAAAATGGTAGTGTTGATCCATCAGAGCGAACCTGAGGAACCTTTGATGACCTGGGAACACAGGAATATAAAGGTAAGCATCTTTGATGTCCACAGAAGTCATGAAATCCCCTTGGCGCAGGGAACTGATGGCAGAGCGCAGAGTTTCCATACGAAAGCGCCTGCCCCTCACAAACTTGTTGAGGATCTTCAAGTCCAGGATGGGCCTGACTGAGCCATCCTTTTTGTGTACTGTGAATAGGTTGGTATAATACCCCTTGCCTTTTTCTCTTAAGGGGACCTGGCAGATGACCCCCAGCTCCAGGAGGCCTTGCACTGCTTGCACTAGCTCCTGAGCTGACACAGGGTCCTGAGGAATCAGGGATCTGATGAATCTTGAAGGGGGATCGGCAGCAAACTCCAACTACCTCCTGAATCCAGAGACATGAAGCCTCCAGACGTGAGCGAAGTGCTGCAGCCGTCCCCCCACCCGGATGGGTGTGGGCGCCCCATCATGCCTGAGGGGGCTTGGGAGAGGATTTAGCTTTGGGACCCCAGGAGGAGCCAGGACGTCCACGCCTTCTGCTTTTACCCCAGAAATCTCCCTGGGCCCCAGGGAAAGAGACCCCCCTCCCCTGTCTGGCACCTCGGTAAGGGGAGGGGAAGGAACCCTGACCCCGAAAGGGCCAAGATTGCAGCCTGCGCTGGGGTAACCTGCTTCCCTTAGCAAAAAGGTCCAGGCGGTCCCCAAACAGGCGCAGTTTTTTAAAGGGAAACCCAGTGAGGGCCTTCTTGGCAGCGTTGTCAGCAGCCCACTGGCGCAGCCAAACCGAGCGGCGTATAGCCACCATGAGGGCAGAAGCTCTGGCACACATTATGATGGTGTCATCCAATGCTGATAGGACAAAATTTACAAAAACATCACAACTGGAGAGTGCATTAAACACCTCTGTCACTACCCGCTTACCGGCTCCCCGATCCAGCGCCGTCCCGGGTCCTCAGCCGCCCGCTCCCGCTGCGCAGCCACCTGTCCGGCGGCCGCGGCGGGCGGCGGCTTCTGTGCAGGCTGGCGTTCAGTTTATACCCTCCGGCGGCGCTGCTCTCAGCACGGCCGCCGGAGGAGGGCTAATTTACAATTATGAAACAGCTGCTGTAGAGGAAGTGCCCTACAGGGATTGGGCCAATCACTTACTTGGGAGTTCTGGGCTGTACGCCCTATGTTAACCAATCGTGTTGTAGTTCTAAAACCGCACCAATCACCACACTCATTCTCCAGGGCCAATAAAGACTGATCCCTATATATACCTCACCCCAGTCAGTTTGTCTTTGCCTGTTATAGCGCCTAGACCCTAGCCATTGTTTATCCCTGATATTGATCCTGATTCCTGTTGCTGACCCTCGCTTGTTTGACCATCCTTGATCTCCATTCCTGTTGCCGACCCTCGCTTGTTTGACCATCCTCGATCTCCATTCCTGTTGCCGACCCTCGCTTGTTTGACCATCCTTGATCTCCATTCCTGTTGCCGACCCTCGCTTGTTTGACCATCCTCGATCTCCACTCCTGTTGCCGACCCTTGCTTGCCTTTGACCATCCTCGATCTTCACTCCTGTTGCCGACCCTTGCCTGTCCTTGGACTTCCACCTTACGCTCACATACCGGCTACCCGATTCCACTTCCAGCCGCGGGCTCTCCAGTACTCTGTACCGTAAGACCTCAACCTTTGAGCCATAAAGTCCTGGGGGCAACCGATCCCGAGCAGGCGTGTTCTGCGTCTCGGCAAGCGGGGGCTCCTATAGGTGAAGCTGGCTGCGGAGATTGGGGGTTGAGGTCCTTACCAAGAGAGCTGGAGTTGTCCAAGTGGTAAATTGTGGTTCCGGGAGCGTGATATTATAACAGGCCCTCATGGATGACCTGGTACAGCAAGTACAGGCTATGGCCACAGCTATAAATCAACTTGCCCAGAGAGTGGCCAATCAAGAGACCAGGCAAATTCCTGCATCCGCTGTACCACCTCACGTGTCGGAGCCGAAGGTCCCGTTACCGGAGAAATTTTTTGGAGACCGAGCCAGATTCTCCAATTTTAAAAATTCCTGCGAGCTGTACTTCAGATTGAGACCTGGATCCTCGGGCACCGAGACCCAACGGGTGGGGTTAGTTATCTCCCTTTTGCAAGGAGATCCCCAATCATGGGCTTTTAGCCTGCCTCCCGATGATGCTGCCCTGCACTCCGTTACTTCCTTTTTTCAGGCTATGGGTGTGTTATATGCCGACCCAGACCAGCAGTCCACAGCCGAAAATAGGCTTCGGGCCTTGAAGCAAGGTCGGAATACTGCCGAAGATTACAGTTCTGAATTCCGGCGGTGGGCAGTAGACTCCAGATGGAATGACCCAGCCCTGTGTAGTCAGTTCCGTATGGGTCTATCAGAGGGTATCAAGGACGCTTTGGTCAATTTCCCTACACCAGCAGATCTAGACCAGCTAATGCAGGTCTCCATCAAAATAGATCGGCGTCTTAGGGAAAGAGCCAGGGAAAGGGTTAGGACTTCCTCGTCCTTTAAGCCATCTCAGTCCCCCAACCCACTCCCTTCCCCTGGGGCAAACACACCTTCTTCCTCACTGGAAGAACCCATGCAGATCGGTAGAGCTCGTCTTACCCAGGACGAGAAGCAGCGTAGACGCTCCATGGGTCTCTGCTTATATTGTGGGAATCCGGGACATTTTGCTAGGTCCTGTCCTAACAAGGGATACCCGGCGGGAAACTTCCTCGCCTAGATCAGGAGGGGAGTACTGATCTAGGTGAGTCCGTTAATTACTCTCACTTGAATAAAATGTTAATCCCCATAGAGCTTTCTTGGGGTCCTTCCAAACGGGCAGTATCCGCCTTTATCGATAGTGGAGCTGCAGGTAATTTCCTGGACCGGAGCATGATCTCCGTCCTGGGGATTCCGCTGGTACCCCTTGGAAGATCTCTACAGGTTCTAGCCATAAATGGGAAGGCCATCCAGGGAGGTCCGGTTAGTACCAAGACCCCACCTCTCAATTTAATCGTTGGCTCTTCTCACTCTGAATATATCGAGTTCTTGGTTTTTGACTGTCCAGAAACCCCGGTAGTACTGGGATATCCCTGGTTAAAACTCCACAACCCCATTTTAGACTGGCAGACTGGGGATTTAGTGAGGTGGAGTAATTACTGCAAGACACATTGTTTTTTCACTGCCCTCAAAAGTTTTCAGATGCTGCCACAGGGATTGCCTCAGCCTTACGCAGATTGGGCTGATGTTTTTTCCGAACGTTCTGCAGATTCCCTTCCCCCTCATAGGCCCTATGACTGCCCCATTGACCTGCTCCCCGGGACCATCCCTCCTAGAGGGAAAATTTATAATCTCACTCGGCCGGAAGAACTCGCCATGAAGGAGTACATCTCCGAGAATTTAAGCAAGGGGTTCATCCGTCCTTCAACATCACCTGCGGGGGCTGGCTTCTTTTTTGTGGAGAAAAAAGATGGTGGTTTAAGGCCTTGTATAGACTACAGAGCCCTGAATAAGATCACGGTAAAAAAACGGTATCCCCTTCCCTTGATTGGGGATTTATTTAATCAAGTAGTAGGAGCTCGGGTGTTCTCCAAGTTAGACCTAAAGGGGGCCTACAACCTGATTCGTATTCGACAAGGGGATGAGTGGAAAACTGCATTCAATGTTAAAGATGGTCATTACGAATATCTAGTCATGCCCTTTGGCCTTTGTAATGCCCCTGCGGTCTTCCAAGACTTCGTTAATGACGTCTTCCGAGACTATTTGGGCAGATTCATGGTAATTTATTTGGATGATATCCTCATTTTCTCTAAGTCTTTGTCCGAACATAGACTGCATGTGAAAATGGTACTTCAAAAACTAAGAGAGAATAACTTGTATGCAAAGATTTCTAAATGTATGTTCGAGGTCACCACCGTTCCCTTTTTGGGTTATATAATCTCTAGCCAGGGGTTAGAGATGGATGCGGGGAAAGTTTCGGCGGTGCGGGATTGGGTACAACCCAAGACTTTAAAAGAATTACAGCGTTTTTTAGGTTTCGCTAATTTCTATCGACGCTTTATTAAGGGTTTCTCCAAAATTGTTGCTCCTCTCACCAACCTTACTCGCAAGGGCGCCTTCACTGTAAACTGGTCATCTTCGGTCAATGAGGCCTTCCAGACTCTAAAACAGGCTTTTACTTCGGCGCCATTTTTAGTTCACCCTGACGTTAATAAACCTTTTACCATTGAAGTAGATGCATCTGAGTTGGGTGTGGGGGCGGTGTTGTCGCAGTACTCTGGTCATCCTGATCGTTTGCATCCTTGCGCCTACTTCTCACGGAAATTTAGTACCGCGGAACAGAACTATGATGTTGGAAACAGGGAGTTATTGGCGATTAAACTGGCTTTTGATGAATGGCGTCACTGGTTGGAGGGGTCATTGTATCCGATCACGGTCTATACTGATCACAAAAACCTCGAGTACATTAGCTCAGCTAAGAGACTGAACTCTCGTCAGGCTCGTTGGGCATTATTTTTCTCGCGTTTTAATTTTATAATTACATTTAAGCCAGGAGTAAAAAATTCTAAAGCGGATGCTCTGTCCCGCTTGTTTGGGGATTGTAAGGATCGGGGTGATATGGGGGAACCTATTTTGCCTGTGGGATGTGTGATTGGGGCCTTGCTTCCTGATCTTTCGAATGCCTTGGCGCCATTTCAAAATGAATCCCCTGTAGATGTACCTTTAGGGTGTCAGTTTGTACCACCGCATCTGCGTTCCGATGTAATTCGCTAGTTTCACGATGCCAAAACTGCTGGACATCTAGGAAATCGTAAAACTTTTATTTTAGCCCGACGCCTTGTATGGTGGCCTACTATGCGACACGATATAACTACCTTTATCGACGCATGTTCTGTTTGTGCACGAAGTAAGGGGGTTCACAAGGCCCCTAGTGGGTGTTTAGTCCCACTTGAGATTCCTAAAGAACCATGGTCTCATATTTCAATGGACTTTATTGTTGATTTGCCTCTTTCACATGGGAACACTGTGATTTGGGTGGTCGTCGATAGATTCAGTAAGATGGCTCACTTCTATTGCTTTACCCAAGCTACCCTCGGCTCCGGAACTTTCGCGCTTATTCATCTCGCATATTTTTCGGCTCCATGGTATTCCAGTAAATATTGTGTCCGATCGGGGTGTGCAGTTTATATCACGATTCTGGAAAAATTTTTGTTCACGTTTGGGGATTCAGGTTTCTTTATCCTCCGCATATCATCCCCAGTCTAATGGGCAGACTGAAAGAACAAATCAAGGTTTAGAACAATATTTAAGATGTTACATCTCTGACACTCAGGAGCAGTGGTCGGAATTTATTGACTTTGCCGAGTTCGCGTATAATAATGCGCCGAGTGACAGTACTAAGATATCCCCGTTCTTTTGTAATTATGGAAAGAATCCTAAAGCTTCTTCTATTTCTACAGCACCTTCTGATTTTCCAGTCTTAGAAGAGTGGCTTCAGAAACGGAAAGATGTTTGGGCACGCGTCAAGGAAAATTTAGAAACTATGCGCGTTAAATATAAAAAATTTGCTGATCGTCGCAGGTCTCAGGAACCTATCCTTCAGTGTGGAGACCTTGTTTGGGTTTCCACTAGGAATATCGCTCTCCGTCAGCCTTCTTATAAATTGGGTCCTAAATGTATTGGTCCTTACCCTATTATCAGGAAACTTAATAATGTTACCTATAAAGTTCGGCTCCCTCCTACTATGAAGATCTCCGACTCATTTCATGTATCACTGTTGAAACCAGCTAAAAACTCTTCTCCTGCTGGTCCTCCTCCTGTTTTAGTGGATAATGTGCAAGAATATGAAGTGAACAAGATTTTGGATTCGCGTAGGGTTCGCAATACGTTACAATATTTAATTGATTGGGTTGGTTACGGTCCTGAGGAGAGGTGCTGGGTGTCTTCTTGTGATGTCCATGCCAGGGCTCTTGTACGGAAATTTCACCGTGACAATCCGGGGAAGCCGGGTGAGGGTCCGGAGGCCCCTTGTGAAGGGGGGGGTAATGTCACTACCCGCTTACCGGCTCCCCGATCCAGCGCCGTCCCGGGTCCTCAGCCGCCCGCTCCCGCTCCCGCTGCGCAGCCACCTGTCCGGCGGCCGCGGCGGGCGGCGGCTTCTGTGCAGGCTGGCGCGCACGCGCCTGTCTCCTCAGCCGGCGGCTCCAGCGTCGCCTCTCGTGCTCGCGCGCGTGCGCGAGCACGTTCAGTTTATACCCTCCGGCGGCGCTGCTCTCAGCACGGCCGCCGGAGGAGGGCTAATTTACAATTATGAAACAGCTGCTGTAGAGGAAGTGCCCTACAGGGATTGGGCCAATCACTTACTTGGGAGTTCTGGGCTGTACGCCCTATGTTAACCAATCGTGTTGTAGTTCTAAAACCGCACCAATCACCACACTCATTCTCCAGGGCCAATAAAGACTGATCCCTATATATACCTCACCCCAGTCAGTTTGTCTTTGCCTGTTATAGCGCCTAGACCCTAGCCATTGTTTATCCCTGATATTGATCCTGATTCCTGTTGCCGACCCTCGCTTGTTTGACCATCCTTGATCTCCATTCCTGTTGCCGACCCTCGCTTGTTTGACCATCCTCGATCTCCATTCCTGTTGCCGACCCTCGCTTGTTTGACCATCCTTGATCTCCATTCCTGTTGCCGACCCTCGCTTGTTTGACCATCCTCGATCTCCACTCCTGTTGCCGACCCTTGCTTGCCTTTGACCATCCTCGATCTTCACTCCTGTTGCCGACCCTTGCCTGTCCTTGGACTTCCACCTTACGCTCACATACCGGCTACCCGATTCCACTTCCAGCCGCGGGCTCTCCAGTACTCTGTACCGTAAGACCTCAACCTTTGAGCCATAAAGTCCTGGGGGCAACCGATCCCGAGCAGGCGTGTTCTGCGTCTCGGCAAGCGGGGGCTCCTATAGGTGAAGCTGGCTGCGGAGATTGGGGGTTGAGGTCCTTACCAAGAGAGCTGGAGTTGTCCAAGTGGTAAATTGTGGTTCCGGGAGCGTGATAACCTCACAGTGCAAATCATCAGGGGCACCATCAAGCATATTTCTGATAAGATAAGGGTTCTAGTGGCTACAGCAGTAATGGCAGAGGCACAGACCGGGCGCAGCGCCGTCCCCTCACATGCAAAGGCGTGGGATGCCAGCTGATTAATACGCCGGTCTTCAGCATCCCGCAGGGTAGTAGAATCAGTGGAATGCATGACAGAGGTGTTAGATAGCCCTAGGATTGGGGCATCCACCCTGGGGGGGGGGGGGATGACCAACATTTAACCACCTCAGCAGGAAAGGGATACTTCCTATCCCAACTTTTTGGAACCCCGGGAAGTTTACTGGGACGCTCCCATTCCTGGAGCACAAGGTTATGGAAATGTGCCTGCTCGGGAAATTCCAAACGTGATTTTGCTGTATGGAAAAGCTCCCCTCTTTGCCTGGGAGGCACAACAGGGAGAGAGATGGACAGAACCTCAAAAATCTGGGTCAATAATCTGTCAGTGTCATCCGGGGCCCAGGGGTCAGAGCCAGAATCATCATGACCCCTTGGTCTCTCATCAGATGAGCCTGAATCAGAAAAGAGTAACATTAGGCGTCAAGTGCCGCTTCTTAGCAGGGGCCTTACGCGCTAAGGACTTCGCAATCAACTGTTTAACAGTAGCCAGTCTAGAAGACACATCAGGCTGAGAATCCCCACTAGTATGCAACTCAGCAGGAGTGAGATTTAATCTTGGGGGAGTAGGTGAAGTGAAACGAGGTGCAGCCACTGGCAGGCCAGATTGCAATGCAAGCACCTGCTCAGTACAGGGTACACAGACCCGCGCCTTGTTAGCGTCAGCCTGAGTCTGCCCACATGCTACACACAGCTGGTCTTGTCCCGAAGGGACCCCGGTCACATTATCCTGGGATGCCTCCATATGGTGATTATAGTGGCACTATACGCGATAGGGAATAACGCTATATAGCAACCATGGATGCCCCAATAACCCGCTAGGGAAGTGGGAGTATTATTTTTACAAGGCCTACAAGTAATATACTAAAAACAGGGCCGGGAGAAGCCAAAAAGAGTTCACCCCGCCTGAAAGACATAAGCAGACAAGACCTCAAGTACATCGGAACAAAAGTGAAGGATATAAAGCCGCCCGCGAGGGCACTTACGGGCCACGGTAGGTAGGGGTCCGTTGCGCATAGACCAACCAAGCAGGAAAGACGCCGTCGGTATACCTTGAGGGGCGGCCCGGTAACAGCGATGACGCGGAACGCGCCAAAGACGGGCCCCGCCCCCCCGAAGAGCGCAAAGCCAGAACGGCAAGCAGCCAATGATGGCGCAACAGCGCCTGAGGTAATGCCGCCGCCAAGCGCGGAACCAAGTCAGCGCGTGGCGGTGGCAAATTTAAAAAGACAAGTCAGCGCGGCGGCTGACACAAGACTAAATAGCATGTGAACGAGAGTGTAAAGCACAGAATGCATAACATACATATCTACACACACATACACACCCCCCCTCTTTTCCCCCGAAGACTACAAGGAGGATGAGGGAGGACGGCGGCCACTTAAATAGGGCCCACCGATAGGCAGGGGCAAGGGCCAATAGTGCGGGAGGGGCATCCCATAGAGGCTCACCATAAGCCTGAACCGCCTTCCCTTTGGTGGGGGATTGCGGTGGAGCAGCGCTCCTAAGCACCTAACAGCGGTGCTGCCTACCTTCACCCGACCAGCTCAGCCAAGGATGGAAGGCATAATACTAGTGGAACGGGTGGGAATAGTCCTACAGGGCCGCAGGTTAATAACCCCGCTCACCTGCGAGTAGAGAGCCAATTTCTCGACTTTCGCAGCCAGACTGCAGAGAAATTCTGGGGATTTGTTGGAGGTCCCCGGGTATTTGAGGGGCCGGGAGGAGCCTACTTTCGATGTCTCTGCAGTCCAGCGCCATCTGGCGGAGTATAACCCGATTGTAAGTATTATATTTGGAGCAGGACGTACTGTATACTAAGAATATTATATGTCAGGCATATGTATATGAATTTTACTTTCCTGTGTGTTGTTCCTCTCTGCGGCTGCATCCCGAATTGGGATGCCCCGCTGTGTGCGCCCCCCAGGTCGCCCCATTTTACTCACATTCCTTCCGCTCCTACGGCGCAGACTCAGGCAAGTGCGCTGATTGGCTGAGCAGTTTGCTCACCTCTTTTCAGGGCCGAGAATGATGGAGGGAGCCAGCCGCATCATCCGCCCACCTGGTAACCGTGGCCTGACCACGCCGCCCATTCTGGAAAGTGGGGTGCAGGCACACGCACAGATGCGGTTAAGGCTCTGGGACAGGGTGAGTGTTTTGGGGTGTTTCACACAGCGGGGCATCCAAATTTGGGATAGCCCAAAGGACTGGAACTCGGGAGGACCTAGAGTCTTTTAGACTCCAGGGCCTCCGATGTTCCTCTTTATTGCTGGGTTACATGCAGCATAGATTAAAAATTAACACAGATTATTAATGTCGTTTTATGGGCGGCCCCATACAGATTATTAATACAGGGTTACAAGCAACATAGGTTTAGGTTAATAATGCAGGGTTACAAATAACATAAAGACAGGAAAGAAAAGTTAACATTAGAGTTAGCCTCTTTTGTACCTGTAGGAAATAATGACAACCAAGGGAATAAAACAACATCAATATGATCAGTTAAATTTTGGAACCTCAATCGTATTCCACTAGACTTAAGAGTATTCAAAGAAGACCTGACAAGCAAAATATATATATTCTTAGTATGCAGTACGTCCTGCTCCAAATCTAATACTTACACTTGGGATATACTCCACCAGATGGTGCTGGACTGCAGAGACATCGAAAAATAGAATTCTGTGAAATACTCACCTGTAGAATTGGTATTATAAGTATACAGTACGTCCTGCTCCAGATATAGTACTTACACTTGGGTTATCCTCCGCCAGATGGCCCTGCACTGCAGAGACATGTAAAACGGGCTCCTCCTGGCCCCTCAAATACCCGGGACCTCCCACAAATCCCCAGCATTGAAAAGCAGTGAACGAGAAGCCGGGAGAAATTAACCACCCAAACTGGTAACTATAATAATGATAACAATCACCAAACAGGGGATCCAGAAAAAAGCAAAAACCAAGGTGGGGTGGAGAAGGACGTACTGTATACTTATAATACCAATTCTACAGGTGAGTATTTCACAGAATTGTATTATTCTTAGTATACAGTACGTCCTGCTCCAGATATAGTACTTACACTTGGGACATCCAATAGCAGTGTCCTTAAAGTAGGGTGGGATCCCCAACAAAAAAGGTAACAGCAGACAGTTTAACCACTGCCGCCTGCAAAACCTTTCGGCCAAAAACAGCATGAGCTGAGGCCCAAACATCAACCTTGTAAAACTTTGAAAAGGTATAAACAGAAGACCAAGTAGCGGCCTTGCAAACTTGCTCAACAGAAGCCTGGTGCTGGAAGGCCCAAAAGGCACCAATAGCACGCATAGAATGAGTAGTAAGGCGAAAAGGAGGACCCTTCCCCTTAGCAAAAATAGGCCCGAATCACGGCCTGACGGATCCATTTGCTAATAATAGACTTGGCAGTAGCCAAACCCTGCCTGGGCACAGAAGGGACCACAAAAAAAGCATCCGTTTTCCTGAAGGACGCAGTTACCACCAGGTAATACTTCAAACACCTGACCACATCCAAGGAATGCAAAACCCTCTCCTTAGTGTAGCTAGGATTAGGGCACAAAGAAGGAAGAACAATATCTTGATTCAATGAAAGGCAGACACTACCTCAGGTAGAAAACCTGTCTTAAAGCAGAACACCACCTTGTCCTGGTGTCTTCCCAAGGTATGGGGGCTGAATAGAAAGAGCCGCCAACTCAGACACACGCCTAACCGAAGTAATGGCTACCAGAAAGACAACCTTGAGGGTAAGAACAGCCAGAGTAGCATCCTGGATAGGTTCAAAGGGAGCACCCTGCAAGGCAGACAAAACCAAGTTCAAATCCTAAGCAGGGACCACAGGTTTACGTGGGGGACGTACATGAGCGACCCCCTGGAAAAAAGATCTTAATCAAAGAATGCTGAGCAAAAGACTTCTGAAAGAAAACAGACAGAGCAGAAACCTGACCCTTCAGAGTACTGAGTTGGAGTCCCGACTCCAACCCATGCTGTAAGAACTCCAGAACCCAGGGGACTGAAAACACCTGACAGGGAAGAGACCTAGACTCACACCAGTCAAAGTAGGTACGCCATACCCTGTAATAGATGGAAGAAGAAGTTTTCTTCCTAGCCTTCACCCTGGTATCAACCACCGAGGCGGACAAGCCTTTTTCCATCAAGATGGAGGTTTCAGCAGCCAGGCCGTCAAGGACAGAGTTTGTAAATTGGGATGGCGTAAGGGGCCCTGAGTGAGCAGATCTGGCATCCTTGGCAGAACGTACTGGTCTACTGCTGTCTGCACCACGTCTGCGAACCACACTCTTCTTGGCCACCTGGGGGCCACCAGAATTGCTGGCACCCCTTCCAGAGCAATTTTGCGCAGAACCCTGCCCAGCAGGGAGAATGGAGGAAAGACATACAGGAGCTGAAGTCCTGCCATGACATTGCTAGGGCATCCGGGGCCAAGGCCAGAGGATCCTGGGACAGGGAGACAAAGGCCCGGGAGCTTGTGATTGTGACGGGACGCAAACAAATCCACATCTGGTTGGCCCCAACGGTGGTACAGAGATTGGAACCCCCTGTTGCAGAGGGACCATGCTCCCTAGCGAGAGGTCCCCCTGCTCAGAGGATCTGCCAGCAGATTTTTCACCCCCGGAATGTACACCGCTGATATGCAGGGAATATTGGCCTCCACCCAGGTCAGGATCGGAGACTCTTCCTGGAGGGCCCTCTTGCTCCGGGTCCCTCCCTGATGATTGATGTAGGCAACTACCGTCTGGTTGTCCGAGCGCCAACTGAACAGGCAGGCTCTAAAGATGAGTAGTCAAGCGAGCCAGAACTAACCTGATCGCTTGCAGCTCCAAGATATTGATAGGTGTGTGGGCCTCCTGAGGGCCCCACCTCCCCTGGAACCGCAGGGACTTCCAGAACCCCCCCCCCAACCTGATAGACTGGCATCCGTGGTGACCGTCTCACAGGAAGGGGCAAGAAAGGATCTGCCCCCCAACAGGTTCCTTGAGTCAATCCCCCACAAGAGGGACCTCCTGACCAGGGGGGAGAGCACACAGACCCCGTCCAGGGACGCTGGGTCCTTGTCCCATACAGACAATAGGTGAAGTTGCAGAGGCCTCAATTGGAACTGAGCATAAGGGACCGGTTCGAAGGACGCCGCCATCAGGCCCACCAGCTGCATCCCCTGCCTGATGGAGGGATGGGGACAAGCAAGGAGGGACTAAGCCTGTGCAATCAGATTGTCCACCTCCTGCTGAGGAAGGAAGATCCTTGCCTGAACTGTATCCAGATTCATTCCTAGGAATGGAGTTACCAAGGAAGAGGACAGTGAGGACTTGGGGTGGTTGATCACCCATCCCAATGACTCCAGAATGGGCACCACCAGCTGAGTATCCAACTCTGCCTGATGCAGAGACTGTGGAAGTGAAGAGGATGTCGTCCAGATAGGGAAGTACGCTGACACCCTAACATCTGAGTAGAGACATCACGCCAGCCAGCACCTTGGTGAACACCCTGGAAGCTGAAGTGAGGCTGAAGGGCAAGGCCACAAATTGGTAATGTTGATCCATCAGAGTGAACCTGAGGGACTTTTGATGACCTGGGAACACAGGAATATGAAGGTAAGCATCTTTGATGTCCACAGAAGCCATGAAATCCCCTTGGCGCAGGGAACAGATGGCAGAGCGCAGAGTCTTCATGCAAAAGCACCTGCCCTTGACAAAAACTTGTTAAGAATCTTTAAGTCCAGGATGAACCTGACAGAACCATCCTTTTTGGGTACTGTGAATAGGTTGGAATAAGAGCCCTTGCCTTTTTTTCTTAAAGGCACCTGGCAGATGACCCCCAGCTCCAGGAGGCCTTGCACCGCTTGCATTAGCTCCTGAGCTGACACAGGGTCCTGAGGAATCCGGGACCTGATGAATCTTGGAGGTGGATCGGCAGAAAACTCCAACTTGTAACTGGAGGTACTACCTCCTGAATTCACCGATCTGAGACATGAATTCTGCAGACCTAAACGAAGTGCTGCAGCCACCCCCCCCCCCCCCACGCGGATGGGTGAGGGCACCCCAACATGCCTGAGGGGGCTTGGGAGAGGATTTAGCTTTTGGGGTCCCAGGAGGAGCTAGGACGTCCACGTCCTCTGCCTCTACCCCAGAAATCTCCCCGGGCCCCAGGGAAGGATACCCCCCCTTCCCTGTCTTGCATCACGGTAAGGGGAGGAGAAGGAACCCTGACCCCGAAAGGGCCGAGGTTGCTGCCTGCGCTGGTGTAACCTGCCTCCCTTAGCAAGAAAGGTCCAGGCGGTCTCCAAACAGACGCAGTCCTTTAAAGGGAAAACCAGTGAGGGCCTTCTTGGCAGCATTGTCAGCGGCCCACTAGCGCAGCCAAACCCGAGCGGCGCACAGCCACCATGAGGGCAGAAGTTCTGGCACACATTCTGATGGTGTCATTCAATGCTGACAGGACAAAATTTACACAAAACATCAACTAGAGAGTGCATTAAACACCTCACAAGGCAAATCATCAGGGGCACTATCAAGCATATTTCTGATAAGGGTTCTAGTGGCCACAGCAGTAATAGCAGAGGCACAGACCGGGCACAGCGCCGTCCCCGCACATGTAAAGGCGTAGGAGGCCAGCTGGTCAATGCGCCGGTCCTCAGCATCCCGCAGGGTAGTAGAATCAGGGGAATGCATGACAGAGGTGTTAGATAGCTAGGATCGGGGCATCCACCTCAGGGGGGGGGGGATGACCAACCTTTACCCACCTCAGCAGGAAAGGGATACTTCCTATCCCAAATCTTTGGAGCCCTGGGAAGTTTACTGGGGCGCTCCCATTCCTTGAGCACAAGGTTATGGAAATGTGCCTGCCCTGGAATCTCCAAACGTGATTTTGCTGTATGGAAAAGCTCCCCTTTTTTGCCTGGGAGCCTCAACAGGGAGAGAGATAGACAGAACTTCAAGGTCTGGGTCAATAATCTGTCAGTGTCATCCGGGGCCCAGGGGTCAGAGCCAGAATCGTCATGACCCCTTGGTCTCTCATCAGATGAGCCTGAATCAGAAAGGAGCTCCCCTTCATCAGACGGGGTATAGCCACACAGATTCATAAACTCCTCAGTTCACATAGGGAAAACAGTAACATTAGGCGTCAAGTGCCGCTTCTTACCAGGGCCCTTACGCTCTAAAGACCTCGCAATAATCTGCTCAACAGTAGCCAGTCTAGAAGACACATCAGGCTGAGAATCCCCACTAGTATGCAACTCAACGGGAGTGAGATTTAAGCTTGGGGGAGTAGGTGAAGTGAAACGAGGTGCAGCCACTGGCAGGCCAGATTGCAATGCAAGCACCTGCTCAGCACAGGGTACACAGACCCGTGCCTTGTCAGCGTCAGCACGATGCTGCCCACACGCTACACACAGCCGGGCTTGTCCCAAAGGGACCCCGGTTCCTGGGATGCCTCCATATGGTGATTATTAGGCACGATATGCCAGTAGGGATTTACGCTATAAGCAACCCTGGATGCCCCAATGTCCCGCTATGGAAGTGGGAGTAATTATACAAGGCCCAATTATCAATTACATCGGGCAGGGAGAAGTCAATGGCTTCACCCGTCTGAAAGACACAGTGGGAAGAAGGGGTGTCAGAATCAAGCACACTATAATGAGTATAAAACCGCCCGTGAGGGCACTTAAGGACCGCGGAAAGTATAACCGCCACACGCGCTCGCGCGCGCTGACAAGGTGGTGCCGAGAGTACCTCGAAGGGCGGGCCAGAGCGGGCCGTGACGCAGGGCGCGCCAAGCCAGGCCCCGCCCCCCCGAAGAGCGCGAAGCCCACAGGCAAGCAGCCAATGATAACACAGAAGCGTCTGAGGTAAAGCCGCCGCCCGGCGCGGAACATCCAAATGAACGAAAAGACGCGCGCGGCAGCGGCATTTGCAATAGTAAAAAAGACAAGTCAGCGCGGCGGCAGATACCACATATACTAGTCAAAAGACATGACAAATGCCGTATGCACGAATCACGCTACAGGCTAACCCACACCCCTCTTCTTTTCCTCCCGAAGGCTACAGGGAGAATGAGGGAGGATGGCGGCCCTTTGTACAGGACCCACCGCTACACGGGGCATGGGGCAATAATGCGGGAGGGGCATCCATAAAGGCTCACCATCAGCCTATACCGCCTACCCTTTGGTGGGGGACTGCGGTGGAGCAGCGCTCCATAAGCACGCATGGTGCTGCCTACCTTCACCCGACCCGCGCAGCCCAGGCTGGGAGGCACATCACACGAGGAACGGGTGGGAATAGTCCAACAGGGCCGCAGGCTTAAAAGCCCCGCTCACCTGCGAGACAGTGATACTTCATGTCTTCGCAGTAAGCACTGCAGAGAAATCTGGGGATTTGTGAGAGGTCCCGGGGTATTGGGGGCCGGGAGGAGCCTGTTTTACATGTCTCTGCAGTGCAGCGCCATCTGGCGGAGGATAACTCAAGTGTAAGTACTATATCTGGAGCAGGACGTACTGTATACTAAGAATAGGCTCCTCCCGGCCCCTCAAATACCTGGGGATCTCCCACAAATCCTCAGAATTTCTCTGCAGTCTCGCTGCGAAGGACGAGAAATGGCTCTCTACTCGCAGGTGAGCGGAGCTATTAGTCTGCGGCCCTGTAGGACTATTCCCACCCGTTCCACTAGTAATATGCCTCCCAGCCTTGGCTGCGCTGGTCGGGTGAAGGTAGCAGCACCGCTGCTCCACCGCAATCCCCCACCAAAGGGTAGGCGGTTCAGGCTTATGGTGAGCCTCTATGGAATGCCCCTCCCACACTAGTGGCCCCTGCCCATCGGTGGGCCCTGTTTAAGTGGCCGCTGTCCTCCCTCATCCTCTATGTGGCCTTCGGGGGAAAAGATGGGGGGGTGTAAATGTGTATGCTATGCATTCTGTGTTTTACACTCTTTTTCCATTCTGTTTAGTCTTGTGTCAGCTGCCGAGCTGACTTGCCTTTACTGTTTTTTTTTAAATTGGCAGCGGCATTACCTCAGGCACTGGTGTGCCGTCATTGGCTGCTTGCACGTTCTGGCTTCGCGCTCTTCGGGGGAGGGGGGCCCTTCTATGGCACGCTCCTCGTCATCGCTGATACCGGCCTGCCCCTCGAGGTATACCGACGCCATATTTAACCTGCTTGGTTGGCCCATGCGTGACGGACCTACCTACCGCGGTCCGTAAGTGCCCTCGCGGGCGGCTTTATATCTTTCACTTTTGTTACTGTGTGCTTACAAGTCTTGTCTGCTTATGTCTTTTAGGCGGGGCGAACCCTTTTGGCTTCTTCCGGCCCTGTATTAGTATATAACTTGTAGGCCTTGTGAAAATAATACTCCCACCCTAGCGGGTTATTGGGGCATCCGGGGTTGCTATATAGCGTTATTCCCTACCGGCGTATAGCGCCGTTATAATCACCATATGGAGGCATCCCTTTCGGGACAGGACCGGCTGTGTGTAGCGTGTGGGCAGCCTCATGCTGACGCTGACAAGGCGCGGGTCTGTGTACCCTGTGCTCAGCAGGTGCTTGCATTGCAATCTGGCCTGCCAGTGGCTGCACCTCGTTTCACTTCACCTACTCCCCCAAGCTTAAACCTCACTCCTACTGAGTTGCTTACTAGTGGGGATTCTCAGCGTGATGTGTCTTCTAGACTGGCTACTGTTGAGCAGTTGATTGCTAAGTCCTTAGCGCGTAAGGCCCCTGCTAAGAAGCGTCACTTGACGCCTAATGTCACTGTTTTCCCTATGGGAACTGAGGAGTTTTGGAAGCTTTGTTGCTATACCCCGTCTGATGAAGGGGAGCTCTTTTCTGATTCAGGCTCATCTGATGAGAGACAAAGGGGTCATGACGATTCTGGCTGTGACCCCTGGGCCCCGGATGACACTGACAGATTATTGACCCAGATTTTTGAGGTTCTGTCCATCTCTCTCCCTGTTGCGGCTCCCAGGCAAAGAGGGGAGCTTTTCCATACAGCAAAATCACGTTTGGAATTTCCCGAGCAGGCACATTTCCATAACCTTGTGCTCAAGGAATGGGAGCGCCCCAGTAAACTTCCCGGGGTTCCAAAAAGTTAGGATAGGAAGTATCCCTTTCCTGCTGAGGTGGTAAAGTGTTGGTCATCCCCCCCCCCCCCCGAGGTGGATGTCCCGATCCTAGGGCTATCTAACACCTCTGTCATGCATTTCCCTGACTCCACTACCCTGCGGGATGCTGAGGACTGGCGCATTGACCAGCTGGCATCCCACGCCTTTGCATGTGCGGGGACGGCGCTGCACCCGGTCTGTGCCTCTGCCATTACTGCTGTGGCCACTAGAACCCTTATCAGAAATATGCTTGATAGTGCCCCTGATTATTTGCCTTGTGAGGTGTTTAATGCACTTTCCAGTTGTAATGTTTTTGCAAATTTTGTCCTCTCAGCATTGGATGACACCATCAGAATGTGTGCCAGAACTTCTGCCCTTGTGGTGGCTATACGCCGCTCGGTTTGGCTGCGCCAGTGGGCTGCTGACAACGCTGCCAAAAAGCCCTCACTGGGTTTCCCTTTAAAGGACTGCGCCTGTTTGGGGACCGCCTGGACCTTTTTGCTAAGGAAGGCAGGTTACCCCAGCAGGCGGCAATCTCGGCCCTTTCGGGGTCAGGGTTCCTTCTCCTCCCCTTACCGTGGTGCCAGACAGGGAAGGGGGGTTTCCTTTCCTGGGGCCCGGGGAGATTTCTGGGGTAGGGGCAGACGACGTGGACGTCCTGGCTCCTCCTGGGGTCCCAAAGCAAATTCCTCTCCCAACCCCCCTGAGGCATGATGGGGCGCCCTCACCCATCCGGGGGGGGGGGGGGTGGCTGCAGCACTTCGCTCACGTCTGGAGACTTCATGTCTCAGACCGGTGGATTCATTCAGGAGGTAGTGTCCTCCGGTTACAAGATAGAGTTTGCTGCCTGTCCCCCTCCATGATTCATCAGATCCCGGATTCCTCAGGACCCTATGTCAGCTCAGGAGCTAGTGCAAGCAGTGCAAGGCCTCCTGGAGCTGGGGGTCATCTGCCAGGTCCCCTTAAGAGAAAAAGGCAAGGGCTTTTATTCCAACCTATTTACAGTACCCAAAAAAGATGGTTCAGTCAGGCCCATCCTGGACTTGCAGATCCTCAACAAGTTTGTCAGTTTTCGCATGGAAACTCTGCGCTCTGCCATCAGTTCCCTGCGCCAAGGGGATTTCATAACTTCTGTGGACATCAAAGATGCTTATCTTCATATTCCTGTGTTCCCAGGTCATCAAAGGTTCCTCAGGTTTGCTCTGATGGATCAACACTACCAGTTTGTGGCCTTGCCCTTTGGCCTCACTTCAGCTCCCAGGGTGTTCACCAAGGTGCTGGCTGGCGTGATGTCTCTGCTCAGATGTCAGGGCGTCCGCGTGCTTCCCTATCTGGATGACATTCACATCGCTTCCCAGTCTCTACATCAGGCAGAGTTGGATACTCAGCTGGTGGTGTCCACTCTGGAGTCATTTGGATGGGTGATTAACCACCCCAATTCCTCACTGTCCTCTTCCTTGGTAACTCCATTCCTAGGAATGAATCTGGATACAGTTCAGGCAAGGATCTTCCTTCCTCAACAGAGGGTGGACAGTCTGATTGCACAGGCTCAGTCCCTCCTAGCTTGTCCCCATCCCTCCATCAGGCAGGGGATGCAGCTGGTGGGCCTGATGGTGGCATGCTTCGAAGCGGTCCCTTATGCTCAGTATGGACAAGGACCCAGCGTCCCTGGACAGGGTCTGTGTGCTCTCCCCCCTGGTCAGGAGGTCCCTCTTGTGGTGGATGGACTCAAGGAACCTGTTGGGGGGCAGATCCTTTCTTGCCCCTTCCTGGGAGACGGTCACCACGGATGCCAGTTTGTCAGGTTGGGGGGGTTTCTGGAAGTCCCTGCGGTTCCAGGGGAGGTGGGGCCCTCAGGAGGCCCACACACCTATCAATGTCTTGGAGCTGCGTGCGATCAGGCTAGTTCTGGCTCACTTGACTACTCACCTCACCAGATGGCAGTTGCCTACATCAATCATAAGGGAGGGACCCGGAGCAAGGGGGCCCTCCAGGAAGCGTCTCTGATCCTGACTTGGGCGGAGGCCAATGTCCCCTGCATATCAGCTGTGTACATCTCGGGGGTGGAAAATCGCCTGGCGGACTCTCTGAGCAGGGGGACCTCTCGCCAGGGAAAATGGTCCCTATGTAGCAGGGTGTTTCAATTTCTGTGTCACAGTTGTGGCCAACCAGATGTGGATCTGTTTGCGTCCCGCCACAATCACAAGCTCCCAGCTTTTGTCTCTCTGTCCCAGGATCCTCTGGCCTTGACCTCAGATGCGCTAGCAATGTCATGGCAGGACTTTCAGTTTCTGTATGCCTTCCCTCCAATCCCCCTGCTGGGCAGGGTTCTGCGCAAGATTGCTCTGGAAGGGGTGCAAGCAATTCTTGTGGCCTCCAGGTGGCCAAGAAGAGTGTGGTTCACAGACGTGGTGCAGCTGGCAGTAGATCAGTACGCTCTGCCCTTGGTGCCAGATCTGCTCACTCAGGGCTCACTACGTCATCCCAATTTACAAACTCGGGCTTTGACAGCTTGGCTGCTGAAACCTCCATCTTGATGGAGAAGGGGCTGTCTTCCTCGGTTGTGGATGCTTTGATTAAAGCTAGGAAGAAGTCTTCCTCTTCCATTTATTACAGGGTTTGGTGTGCCTACATTGACTGGTGTGAGTCTAAGTCTCTTCCCTGTCGTGTGTTCTCTATTCCCAGGATTCTGGAGTTCCTGCAGCATGGGTTAGAGATGGGACTCCAGCTCAGTACTCTGAAGGGTCAGGTTTCTGCCCTTGCTATTTTCTTCTAGAAGTCCTTTGCTCAGCACCCTCTGATCAGGACTTTTTTCCAGGGGGTCATTCATGTGCGCCTGGGATCTGAACTTGGTTCTGTCAGCCTTGCAGGGTGCTCCCTTTGAACCTGTGCAGGATGCTGCCTTGGCCATTCTTACGCTCAAGGTTGTATTTCTGGTGGCTATCACTTCTGTCAGGCGTGTGTCTGAGTTGGCGGCGCTTTCCATTCAGCCCCCCTACTATGAGAGACACCAGGACAAGTTTCGTTTCAAACCTGACTTTCTGCCTAAGGTAGTGTCTGCCTTTCGTTTGAATCAGGATATTGTTCTTCCTTCTTTGTGCCCTAATCCTAGCAATGCTAAGGAGAGGGTTTTGCACTCTTTGGATGTGGTTAGGTGTCTGAAGTACTATTTGGTGGCTACTGCACCTTTCAGGAAAACTGATGCTCTTTTTGTGGTCCCTTCTGGTCCTAGGAAGGGTTTGGCTCCTGCCAAGTCTACCATCAGCAAGTGGATTTGTCAGGCTGTGATTCAGGCCTACTCTGCTAAGGGGAAGAATCCTCCCTTCCGCCTTACTGCTCATTCCACTCGTGCTATTGGTGCCTCTTGGGCTTTTCAGCACCAAGCTTCTGTTGAACATGTTTGCAAGGCCGCTACTTGGTCTTCTGTTCATACCTTTTCAAAGTTTTACAAGGTTGATGTTGGGGCCTCAGCTGATGCTGTTTTTGGCCGAAAGGTTCTGCAGGCGGCAGTGGTTTAAACTGTCTGCTCCTGATTTTTCTTGGGGATCTCACCCTACTTTATGGACACTGCTATTGGATGTCCCAAGTGTAAGTATGGATGTCCCAAGTCTCACTCTCCTTCTCTGAGCTGAGAGCGGTGCCAGCCATTGTACAAAGCACGTGAATGCCCTCCCGGGCTCCCCCCTTTTTATGTACCGGACTTAGCCATGTGCCCCATTCTGTCAGGGGACAGCGCTAGTCCTTTGTCACTTTTTCCTTGATTATGATGGTATATATAATATATAATAAAAGTTAATGTGACATTGTTATCAAATAAATAATTTTCTATTAAATAATCAGTAGTGGTGCCATATATTATAGGGGTTTTGTGGAAGGAGTGGGACCTTCCTCTTTCTGTTTACTACCCTTAAGGATGGCGAGGACAAGTGCATTGATCAGATGGCATGTCATGCCTTTGCCAGTGTTGGTTCAGCCTTGCGGCTGTGGCTACCAGGTCTGACATTAGGGACATGTTAAATGGGTCCCAGCTCACCCCGGACAGCGTTGAATTCACAACCCTTAAGAGGTGTGAATTGTTCATGAATTTTGTTTTGTCGGCTATGGACGACACGATTACCGTGTGTAGTAGAACTTCGGCTCTGTTGGTGGCCATGCGCCGATCAGTCTGGCTGCACCAGTGGGCGGCTGACATTGCGGCCAAGAAGTCACTTACAGCTTTGCCCTTCTTGGGAACGTGGCTGTTTGGAGACAAATTGGATTCTTTGGCGAAAGGTGGAAAGCTACCTCAGCGTAAGAAGCTGCGTCGCTCCTTTCGGGGGGCAAGCTCCTTTAATCCTTCCTTTCGCGGTGCCAGAGGGGGCAGAGGCCCTGCCTACTCTGGATTTTGAGGTGCTTACTGGAACAAAGGTAGAGGACGTGCCCGTCCAGCCTCTACCTGGGGCTCCAGACCCAAGCCCGCTGCCAAGCCAGTTCAACAATGACAAGGCGCCCTCACCCTTGCGGGTGGGGGGACGGCTGCGGCTCTTCTTCCAGGTCTGGGCCCAGGAGGTCACAGACAAGTGGATATTGGAAGTGGTCTCGTCGGGGTACAAACTGGAGTTCGAGTACCGGCCTCCTCCCAGATTCCTAAGGTCTCGGGTGCCTTCGGATCCTCGGGCGGCGCAGGGGCTCCTGTCGGCTGTAAAGAACCTCCTGGACATGGCGGTCATATGCCCGGTGCCTCTTTCAGAGAGAGGCCGGGGCTATTATTCCAACCTTTTCACGGTTCCCAAAAGGGATGGCTCCATAAGACCCATTCTGGATTTCAAGCTTCTCAACAGGTTCATCAGAACCAAGAGGTTCCGCATGGAGACTCTGCGCTCAGCCATCGGTTCCCTTCGTCAGGGGGATTTCATGACGTCCATAGACATCAAGGATGCTTACCTTCATGTACCAATTTTCCCAGCACACCAGAGATTTCTCAGGTTTGTGGTCGGAGATCAGCATTTTCAGTTTGTGACCCTCCCGGCACCGAGGGTGTTTACCAAGGTTCTGGCGGGCATTATGGCCCTGCTCAGAGCCCAGGGCATTCACAGTGTGCCATATCTGGACGACCTGCTCATTACAGCTTCCTCCCTCTGTCAGGCGGAGCTGGACACCAGGACGGTGGTGACGACGCTGGAGAGGTTTGGATGGGTGATCAACCACCCCAAGTCTTCTCTCTCCCCATCAAGGGAGATTTCCTTTCTGGGCATGAATCTGGATACCAGTCAGGCCAGAGTGTTCCTACCTCAGCCAAAGGTGCAGAGGGTTCAGGATCTGATACATGTTCTCCTGATGACTCTGGTAGGTTTGATGGTGGCCTCCTTCGAGGCAGTCCCCTTTGCTCAATTCCACATGAGGTCGCTACAACTCCATCTATTGCTGAAATGGGACAGATTGTCTACAGTCCTTGGATCAGTCATTTCTGATGTCTCCCAGGGTTCGGCAGTCCCTTCAGTGGTGGCTGGAATCAAGCAATCTGATGAGGGGCAGATCGTTCCTGGCCCCTCATTGGGAGACGGTTACCACGGATGCCAGCCTGTCGGGCTGGGGAGGTTTCTGGAAAGATCATCAGTTCCAGGGGTTGTGGGGTCCTCAGGAGGCTCACACCCCCATCAATGTCTTGGAGCTCAGAGCTATCCGCTTGGTTCTGTCGTGTCTGACACTTCACCAACAGGGTTTACCGGTTCAGGTTCGATCAGACAGTCGTACTGCGGTAGCTTACATCAGTCACCAAGGAGGGACTCACAGCAGGAGTGCCCTCAGGGAAGTCTCTCTGATTCTGACATGGGCGGAGGGCAATGTTCCTTGCATCTCGGCAGTATTCATTCCGGGAGTGGAGAACACGGAGGCGGACTCCCTGAGCAGGGGATTCTCTCGCCGAGGGGAATGGTCTCTCAACCACAGGGTGTTTCGGGCCCTGTGTCACAAGTGGGGGACTCCGGAGGTTGATCTCTTTGCCTCTCGGCACAGTCACAACTCCCGACCTTTGTATCTCTGTCTCAGGATCCTCTGGCCCTGGCAGTGGATGCCTTGTCCCTTGCCTGGAGGGATCTGGGGTTTCTGTACCTGTTTCCCCCCTTCTCCATGGTGGGCAAGGTAGTGCGCAAGCTGGCTCTAGAGGGGGCACCAGCAATTCTGGTGGCCTCAAGGTGGCCAAGACAGGTTTGGTTTGCAGACGTCATAAGATTGGCGGTAGATCAGTACAGGCTGTCCCTGTCTCCGGATCTGATCTCTCAGGGTCAACTACGTTACCCCAATTTACAAACGCTTGCTTTGCTGCTGAAACCTTCATCCTGAGGGAGGAAGGTTTGTCTGAGGCGGTTATTCAAACCTTGATTAGAGCTAGGAAGAGGTCTTCCTCTACTGTTTACTATAGGACTTGGCGGTCCTATATTGACTGGTGTGAGGCTAGGGCCTTACCTTGCAGGGTGTTTTCGATTCCTAGGATTTTGGAGTTTCTACAACATGGTCTGGATCTGGGGTTCCAGCTCAGTACTTTGAAGGGTCAGGTTTCTGCCCTGGCTGTCTTTTTTCAAAGGTCTTTTGCTTTGCATCATCTGGTCAAGACTTTTTTCCAAGGGGTCACTCATGTTCGGCCCCCTAGAAATCCTTTGGTTCCCGTTTGGGACCTAAATTTGGTTCTTTTGGCCCTCCAGGGGCCTCCCTTTGAACCAATGCAGGATGTGGCTCTTTCTGTGCTCACTCAAAAGGTTGCCTTTTTGGTGGCTATTACCTCTGTTCGGCGTGTCTCTGAGTTGGCGGCTCTGTCTATTCAGGCCCCTTACTTTGAGAGACACCAGGATAAGGTGGTTTTTCGCTTTAAACCAGATTTCCTTCCTAAGGTGGTGTGGTAAAGTGTGTGGAGAAGTCCTGGATGGAGTGTATTTTTCCCCTACAGTGCTGTATAGAGCACGATCCATGCCAGGATTTCAGAACCCTGGTCACATTCCCCACTCCTAGGTTTCTTCTGAGCTCAGGCCTTGCACACCTGGTCAGATTGATTTCAGGAAGGAGCCTGAATAAAAGGCTCCCACTGAGCCAGTCAGTGGCCTTTGACCAGCCTGATGGAGGGAGCTCAGGCTGAACTGCATGTTGTGTGAATAACAATACTGGACTATTAAGCCAGAGGACTTGGCTTCTGCGCCCCACTCTTGGACCGTTGGGGGTGAGAAGCGGCAGGCTGGTTTGCCCTGCAATCTGGATTGGACTTTCCTTTGACCCACAGCTTGCTGGAATCCCCAGCCCTGGATTTACCTCTATTTGGTGATGTAACCATTTGTTTTGATTTTCTGCATTGACGCTGCAACCTATGAATGGAGAAGTATTATTTCATTTGAATACTTTCATTTTCTGCAATAAACCTGCTTTGCCGAGAGAGAACTGTTGTCTGTGTCACTACCGTTCGCCCCCAATATCCCACAGTTGGTGGAGGATGCGGCCAAGGTGACTGTTGCTAGGGGCAACGGAGTGACAACACGCTGCATTTAATAGTTAATGTCCTGGGCGAAGGCCGTCACCAAGATGTCTCACATGGAGGAGGTGATAAAACACCTAATACATGCTGACCTCCGGCAGGAGCAGGCCCTGGGACAACAGCAGCAGGCCCTTGCACAACAGTTCCAAATGCAGCAGCATTTTCCCTTGTTCTGGGAGTTGTGGGAAAGGGGAAACGTTTCTTCCGGTAGCGAAGTATCTCCGGCAGAACCGGTGACCCTCCCTGTTGAGCCAGCTGAACTATCTAGTAGAGACAATAGGCCCCATGAGATACCTAGTGAAGAAATGGGAATATCTGAATTATGCAGTAATAACCGGTTTCCCCTACAGGTGTTAGCAGGCGAGGATGATGAGGATTCCCTGCCTGGTCAGCGAGTCTTAGACCTAGAGGTGGCTCAGGGTAATTTGGGGTCTGAGTAATTAAGAGACCCCACTCTGGAGACTGCAAGAGGTAATGTCACAGTGTTGAACGGAGTGCCTCAGGAACCAGAAGCTGACCAGAAATTTCCACACTTCGCCATGAGTGGGGATCTGTTATATCGGGTTTCCAAAATTAACAATGAAGTTGTGGAACAGCTTCTGGTACCTAAGCCATATCGTCGCATGGTGCTGGAGATCACCCATAGTCATGTGCTTGGAGGGCATTTGGGGATTAATAAGGAAAGAGTTCTCCAGAGGTTTTACTGGCCTGGGGTGTAAGAGGAAATAAAAAGATACTGCGAGTCCTGCCCTACGTGCCAGTTAAGTGCCCCAACATCACATTTCTGGAGTCCCTTGGTACCACTTCCCATTATCGAGGTCCCCTTTGAGAGAATTGCCATGGATTTGGTGGGGCCTATTGTGAAGTCAACCCGAGGACACCAATATATATTAGTGGTACTAGATTATGCTACCCGCTACCCGGAAGCAGTACCGCTAAGAAATATGGCGTCCAAAAATATTGCTAAGGAGCTGTTTCTGATGTTCTCTCGTGTAGGAATCCCAAAGGAAATTCTAACCGATCAGGGCACACCCTTCATGTCAAAGGTCATGAAGGAACTGTGCAAGCTGTTTAAGATTACCCATCTCCGCACCTCAGTGTACCATCCTCAAACAGACGGCTTGGTAGAGAGATTTGATAAAACCCTTAAGCTCATGCTAAAGAAAGTTGTAGAACGGGATGGCCGTGATTGGGACTGTTTGTTGCCGTATCTCATGTTTTCCATACGGGAGGTTCCCCAGGTGTCTACAGGGTTTTCACCGTTTGAACTGGTGTATGGTAGGCATCCCCGGGGTTTGCTAGATATCGCCAAGGAAACCTGGGAGACTGAGGCCACCCCATATAAGAGTATAATTGAGCATGTAGCCCAGATGCAGGACTGTATAGAAAATGTAATGCCGATAATAAAGGAGCATATGCAAAGGGCTGCCTTTAATCCTGGGGACCGGGTCCTGGTATTAGTGCCCACAGTTGAAAGTACATTTCTGGCAAAGTGGCAGGGTCCCTATGAGGTTGTAGAGAAGGTGAGTGAGGTGAACTACAAGGTTCACCAACCAGGTAGAAGGAAGCCCTACCAGATTTACCATGTGAACCTGATTAAGCCGTGGAAAGATCGTGAAGCTTTGGTAGTTGCCCCGGCTAGAGTTAAAGAGGCGGTGCAGACCATTCCCCCAGTCAAGATAGGTGAGTCCTTGTCAGGTCATCAAACGCAGGAGGTTAGGGAATTTCTGCAAGGAAATAGAGACAAGTATTCTAAGTATGTCACACACCCCACTTCATTTATTAATTATTACACTTGGGTTATCTCACCGCTAGGTGGCGCACTTGCAGAGATCTCCAAAAAAGCAGCAAGCCCCTCCCGGTCTATAGATACCTGGTACCTCCCAACAATTCCCCAGTGTTGGTCTCTGCAAGATGGCGACAAGACAGAAGAAAGAAGTCTCCTGCTTGCAGGTAGCCGGGGTATCACCCCGGCCCCCCCCTTATGGTCTATTGCTGCCCGGTCCCCGTTTTCGTGTTTATCCCCTTGATTTAATGGTAGCCTCCCAGCTATAGGCTGTAGGCCGGGCAAGGGTAGATGGCACTCTAGGTGCCTAGGAGATTAGCTCCTCCGCTCGTCCCCATATTATGGGGCATAGCGGTGATCCGGTTGTTTGGTGATCCGGAATTGGGATGCCCCAGCCCTTAGGTCCCAGTTAGGTTTCCTTTCCCCCACAGGTTCTGTGTGTGCAGTGTGCGTGGGGGTGGTGTTTGGGGACAGCATGGGTCCGTCCCTTGTTTATTCTGGGGGGGGGGGGCTCCTAGCCCTGAGTTTGTTGCTCCCTCACATGTGTGCCTTTTGTACATCAGACTAGGCGGCCAGGGCGGTGCGCGGTGCCGCTGGCCCGCCTGTGTGTGTGGGTGCGTGCGCCGCTGGTCCGCCTGTGCTCTGTGTGCGGCCTGCGTGTGTTTTCACTGCGGGCGGGACCGGGCGGCAGGCGATGCCGCCGGCCCGTCCGTCGGCGCTGCGGGCGCCTTTACTGTGGGCGCCATTACTTGGCGCTTCTGCGGCCTCTTCGAGGCATCGGGGTGACGTGGGCGGGCCGCGTCAGGCGCGGCCCGCGCTGTTTCTGGCGGGTTAGGGAGGGGCGGGGTCAGCGGTCCCGCGTTGTGTGGCGGGTCCGCCCCTTCGTCTCCAGATGGTGAGGATCGCGCTCTTTCTCTCCCTCTCGTCACTGGCGTGTCCCGCGCGGTGTGCAGGTAGGCCATTGTCCCCTGCGCCTCTCGTTCCTTCATGGGCTGTTTGGTTTAATTCTGGAGGGGTGGGCGGCTTAGCGGTCGGTCGTTGTGCAGGCCGGGCTGCAGGATGAGCCAGGTATTCCTCTCTCCCTCCATTCCCCCCCCTCTCCCTCCCCCCCCCTCTCCCCCGATGATTCGGTCAGGCCTTGGTGCGTGCTGGCGGGGGGTGGGGTTTTTTGTTTCTGCTTGTACTTGTGTGTCAGGTGTGACTGTACTGACTGCTGTCCTTTGCGTTTTTCAGATCCCGGGATTCCGTCTTTCAGGGCTCTCCCGGTCTTGTACATACCTGGCGGGTATTTGGGGTTGGCTACTGTCCCCCCTTGCCCTTCTGCTAATTCCCTGGGCAGGGCTACACTTGCTAGTATATATATATTTGTATACCCTTAAGCTTAGGGCTGTGTATGTGTCTACAGATAGTCACATTTAATCTATTAAAGTACTAGTGGGGCATCCCGGGTCGCTTACTGCGTAAATCCCTGAGGGCTGCGAATACCATAAAATCACCATTATGGAGGCTACCAGAGATGCCGGAACTAGTCCTTCGGGGCACTCCAGGCTGTGTGGGGGATGTGGGATTCCGCTCCCAGGGGATGATGTAATCTTTTGTATTCCATGTACACAGCGGAACATTGAGCGCCAGTCCGGCACCTCGGTGCCTGGGACTTCTTCTACCGCGCCTTCTCCCTCCCCTCCTCGCCTGTTCCGGACCCCGCATGACGCTGTCGTTGGGGGTGATTCGCAATCTGAGGTAGGTGCCCGGTTGGCCAGCCTCGAGAAAATGTTTTCCGCTATGGTCGCTCAGAAGGCTTCTGCCAAGCGAAAACACCTGTCTCCGCCTCCGCAGGATTCCGATGAGGAAGTTGGGGTACTGGATTGGTCGGATCGTCCCCTCGAAGAGGGGGAGCTTATTGAGGAGACGGAGGATTCAGAGGTTCAGCAGTTGTCTAGCGCTGAGGGGGACTTGATAGAGGGGCCCCCTCCTGACACGCCCACTATTCTGGCTCAGATGTTTGAGGTTTTGGATTTGGATCCGCCGGAAGTTACTCCTCGGCCTAAGGGTCAGCTCTTCGGGGGTTCCAAGCAGCGCTTGGAGTTTCCCAGTCAACAGCATTTTGAGGACATCGTCCTCAAGCAGTGGGAGCAGCCTACGCGGCTTGTCGGGGTCCCGCCTAGTTGGGACAAGAAATATCCCTTTCCGGCGGATTTGTTGAAGCGGTGGTCCGCCTCCCCAGAGGTGGATGCTCCTGTTTTGGGGCTGTCAAATTCGGCGGCGGTTCATTTTCCTGACACTACTTCTCTCAAGGATGGTGAGGATCGCCGGATTGATCAGCTGGCCCGTCACGGTTTTGTCTGTGCGGGTTCGGTCTTGAGGCCTGTTTGTGCTTCCGCCTTTTTGTCTTTGGCTGTTAGGTCCGTGGTCAGGGATTTAGGTGCGGATCTTGATCCTGCCTGTGATGAGTCCCTGGCTCTTAAGCGTTGTGAATCCTTTTTGTCATTTATCCTGGCTGCGCAGGAGGACGTCATGTTGATGTGTGGCAGGGCTACGGCCCTGTTGGTGGCTATTCGCCGTTCAGTATGGCTGAGACAGTGGACTGCTGATTTTAATTCTAAGAGTTCGCTTACGGCTCTTCCCTTTATGGGTGTGCGGCTTTTCGGTGAGCAGCTGGATTCCGTTGCCAAGGGAGGTAAGTTACCTCAGCGCAAGAGATTTCGCCGTTCCTTTCGGGGACCGGCTTCCTACAATCCGCCCTTTCGGGGAACCAGAGCCAGCAGAGGTGCGGGCTTCTCGGCTTCCAGGGGCGCCAGCTGGAATAGGGGTAGAGGCCGTGGCCGTCCCGTGCACGTCTGGGGCGCCAAGCCTAAGCCAGTTTCCAAGCCCGCTCAGCCATGAGGGGGCGCCCTCACCCGTACGGGTGGGGGGACGGTTGCGACTATTCTCCCGGGTATGGGACCTGGAGGT
Source organism: Gastrophryne carolinensis (assembly GCA_027917425.1). Classification (NCBI taxonomy): domain Eukaryota; kingdom Metazoa; phylum Chordata; class Amphibia; order Anura; family Microhylidae; genus Gastrophryne; species Gastrophryne carolinensis. The sequence continues at coordinate 117,022,515 of CM051243.1, forward strand.
TTCCGACAGGTGGATCCGGGAGGTGGTGTCGGCCGGTTACAAGCTGGAGTTCGAGTCCTGTCCTCCTCCAAGGTTTGTCAGGTCTCGAGTGCCGGCGGATCCTTTAGCCGCGCAGGGGCTTCTGGCGGCTGTAAGGAATCTTCTGGAGCTGGCGGTCATTTGCCCGGTCCCGCCGTTGGAGGTGGGGCGCGGGTTTTATTCCAATCTCTTCACTGTTCTCAAGAAGGACGGGTCGTCCCGCCCGATCCTGGATCTGAAGTTTCTCAACAGGTTTATTCGTCCCCGGAAGTTCCGCATGGAGACCCTGCGGTCTGCGATCGGTTCTTTTCGGCAGGGGGACTTTATGTTGTCCATAGACATCAAGGACGCGTATCTTCACATTCCAATCTTTCCGGCACATCAGCGGTTTCTTCGCTTCGTGGTGGAGGATCGGCATTTTCAGTTTGTAGCTCTCCCATTCGGTCTCACCTCGGCTCCGAGAGTGTTCACAAGGGTGTTGGCAGGGGTGATGGCCCTGCTCAGAGCTCAGGGGATTCGCATTGTTCCTTATCTGGACGATCTTCTCATCATGGCACCTTCCCTCAGTCAGGCGTAGGGGGACACCAGTTTGGTGGTGTCTACGCTGGAGAAGTTCGGCTGGGTGATCAACTATCCCTAGTCTTCCCTGGTTCCGGCCAGGGTGGTGACCTTTCTGGGAATGTCCTTGGACTCGTGTCAGCACAGAGTGTTTCTCCCTCAGGCCGAGGTTCTTTTGATTCAGGAATTGGTTCAGCTTCTTCTCTCCAATCCTCGCCCGTCCATCCGGCTGGGGATGAGACTGGTGGGGTTGATGGTGGCCTCGTTCGAGGCTGTTCCCTTCGCACAGTTCCACACGAGGACGCTTCAGCTTCATCTTTTGGCGTCTTGGGATCGGCGACCGCGGTCGTTGGATCGGTCCTTCCGGATGTCCCCCCAGGTTCGGCAGTCTCTACTGTGGTGGTTGGTCTCGGACAATCTCTTGAAGGGCAGGTCTTTCTGACCCTGCTTTGGGAAACTGTCACCACGGACGCCAGTTTGTCAGGACGGTGAGGTTTCTGGACGGATTTTCATTTTCAGGGGCAGTGGAACCCTCTGGAAGCCCACTTGCCCATCAATGTTCTGGAGTTGCGAGCCATCAGGTTGGTTTTGTCTCACTTGACGCATCATTTACAGGGTCTGCCGGTTCAGGTTCGCTCGGACAATCAGACGGCGGTTGCTTACATCAATCACCAAGGAGGGACTCGCGGTCTGGGTGCCCTCAGAGACGTGTCTCTGATTCTAGTTTGGGCGGAGACTTATGTCCCTTGCATTTCGGCAGTGTTCATTCCAGGAGTGGTGAACACGGAGGCGGACTTCCTGAGCTGGTGCTCGTCCCGCCGGGGGGAATGGTCTCTCCATCCCCTGGTGTTTCGGTCGATGTGTCTTCGGTGGGGGACGCCGGAGGTGGATCTGTTTTGCCTCTCGTCACAACTACAAGCTTCTGACATTCGTGTCGCCTTCTCGGGACCCTCTGGCTCTGGCGGCGGATGCCATGGGCTGGCCTTGAGCTGGAGGGACCTGGGTTTTCTTTATCTGTTCCCTCCGATTCCCGTGTCAGGCAGGGTGCTGCGAAAGCTAGTTCAGGAAGGAGTTCCCGCCATTCTCGTGGCTCCTAGGGGGCCAAGGCGGGTGTGGTTCGCAGTCATCGTTCGTCTGGCAGTGGTTCAGTTCGATCTGCCTCTTCGGCAAGATCTTCTCACTCAGGGTCAACTGTGTTACCCCAGTTTACCAACGCTGGCTTTGACGGCTTGGCGGCTGAAACCTCCATTTTGAGGGAGGAGGGTCTTTTGGATTCGGTCATTCGGACTCTCTTTAGTGTTAGGAAGAGGTCTTCCTCTTCCATCTATTATAGGGTCTGGAGATCTTATATTGATTGGTGTGAGGCTACATCTTTGCCCTGCCGGGTTTTTGCTATTTCTCGGATTTTGGAGTGTCTTCAATCAGGGCTGGATTCTGGTCTTCAGCTGAGTACATTGAAGGGGCAGGTTTCTGCCTTGTCAATTTTTTTTTTTTTCCAGAGGTCTTTTGCAAGCCATTCTTTGGTCAAGACCTTCTTCCAGGGGGTTTCGCATCTGCGGCCTCCTAGGAAGCCTTTGTTCCCAGTTTGGGATTTGAATTTGGTGTTCTCTGCGTTACAGGTTCCTCCTTTTGAGCCTGTGCAGGATATTGCTCTGTCCACTCTGACTCAGAAGGTTGCCTTTTTGGTGGCCATCACTTCGGTTCGGCGTTTTTCAGAGTTGGCGGCTTTATTTATTCAGGCTCCTTGTTTTGAGAAGCATCAGGACAAAGTGATCTTTCGTTTCAAGTCAGATTTTCTCTGCTTTTCATATTAATCAGGACGTTGTTCTTCCTTCTTTGTGTCCTAAGTCTAGGAATGTCACGGAGGGTGCGTTGCACTGCTTAGACGTTGTGTTAGGTACTATTTGCGTGCTACATCTTCCTTCGTAAGACTGATGCCTTTTTCGTGGTGCCCTGTGGGCCTAGGAAGGGCTTGGCTCCGGCTCAGTCTTCCATTAGCAAATGGATTCGTCAGGCGATTGTTGGAGCCTATTCTGCCAAGGGGTAGGATCCCCCTTTTCGCGTTACTGCTCATTCTACTCGTGCGATTGGTGCGTCCTGGGCTTTTCAGCACCAGGCTTCGGTTGAACAAGTTTGTCAGGCCGCTACCTGGTCTTCGGTTCACACCTTTTCTAAGTTTTACAAGGTTGATGTTCGGGCCTCAGCTGATGCTGTGTTTGGCCGTAAGGTTCTGCAGGCTGCAGTGGTTTGAGTTTTATCTGCGTTATTGCCTGGTTTGGATACCCGCCCTTTTATGGACACTGCTGTTGGATGTCCCAAGTGTAATAATTAATAAATGAAGTGGGGTGTGTGACATACTTAGAATAATACCATTTTGTGAATACTCACCTGTAAAATGGGTATTATAAGTATGTCACACACCCCACTTCACCCGCCCTTTTTTGGTATCCGGGTTCCTTATATGGTGAGGTTTTGTTATTTACAGTTGAGGGTTGCAATTGTTTCTTCCTGGTACCTTGTCTTACTGCTGTTTTAACACTGGGGAATTGTTGGGAGGTACCAGGTATCTATAGACCGGGAGGGGCTTGCTGCTTTTTTGGAGATCTCTGCAAGTGCGCCACCTAGCGGTGAGATAACCCAAGTGTAATAATTAATAAATGAAGTGGGGTGTGTGACATACTTATAATACCCATTTTACAGGTGAGTATTCACAAAATGGTATTTTTCTGACCTGCCAGGCCGAACGCATTTGATAAAGCATCAGATTAAAACTGAACCCTACACTAAGGTAAACCTAAAGCCGTACAAGATTCCTGAAGCACGGAGAGAGGCGATCTCCTCTGAAATAAAACGCATGTTAGAGTTGGGCATCATTGAGGAGTCTGCGAGTGCTTGGTCCAGTCCCATTGTCTTAATACCAAAGCCTAATGGGACCTGGAGATTCTGTAATGACTTCAGAAAACTCAATGAGGTCTCAAAGTTTGATGCGTATCCCATGCCCCGGGTAGATGAGTTGAAAAGCTTGGGAGGGCAAGATACATTACAACCCTGGATCTCACAAAAGGGTATTGGCAGATACCTTTCACTGAGGACGCTAAAGAATAGACCGCATTTTCCACCCCAGAAGGGCTGTTTCACTATCTGGTTATGCCGTTTGGGTTACATGGGGCCCCTGCTACCTTTCAGAGGCTGATGGATGTGATCTTGAGGCCACATCGGAATTATGCCGCTGCTTACCTGGACGATGTGGTCATCTATTCTTGGTGTGCCACACACCCCGCTTCACTTTTAAATATTCTTCACTTATTGGGTTAACTCACCGCCAGGTGACGCTGTGCAGAGAGGAAGTCTTGTAACGAGCCCCCTTCCGGCCTATATATACCTGGTACCTCCCTTCAATCACCAGTATTTTTCTCTCTGCTTGACGACAAGACAGAAGATTGAAGTCTCCTGCTTACAGGTCTTACCCCGGCACCCCCCTTTTGGTCTATTTCTGCCCGGTTTGAGTGTTTATACCTTGATGGTGGAATGGAAGCCTCCCAGCCTAGGCTGCTCACTGGGCAAATGGTAGATGGCACTATAGGTGCCTAGGAGCTTATCTCCTCCGCTCGACCCCCTCTTTTGGGGGCAATGCGGCTATCCGGCATGGTGATCCGGAAATGGGATGCCCCTGTCCCGAGGGTCCCCGTAGCCCCTTTCTCTCCCGTTACGGTCCCTTCTCCCTTCACTATGGGGGGGGGGGGGGGGGGTTAGAGGGTTGTGTATTATGTGTGTGTTTTTTCACAGTATAACTTTATTACAACATGTGTGTTTTTACGTTATGCATTGAGCTTACTGCATGTGTGCACTCTTTTCCCTTCCGGCCAGGTCTGTTTTTTATAGTCCTGGCCGGTTTGTGTGTTTAGGTCAGCTTGGGGCGGTTGGGCGGACCGCGCTGGGCAGGTTGGCTTGCCGCCTGAGTTTCCACAGCCCCCTCCCGCCTCCCCCCTTCCCCGCTGGTCTCCTTGCGGCCACTGTATGAGGTCTGCTGTTGCATGGCTGCGCTATGCTGTTTCCTCTCCTCCTACTCCCCCCTCTTTCATCTCCCCTCTCCGCTGCCTCCTGCCTTGTGTGCGCGTGTAGTGACTCATCTGGTGTTAATTCCCAGATGATTTGGCCGCACTGATCGAGCTTAGGGGGCGGGTCCCGGTGACGCGGCGACGGGGGCGTGGCGCCGGTGGTAGCGTCATGCGGCGGCCCCAGCTTCACTTCCTTCCTTTCAAGTTCAAAAGGGAAGTCACGTGGGGGGGGGGGTGGCGCGCGGCCGCACTTGGTTTCATTTTCCTGTGCTGCTGCTGGCTGCTGCTTCGTCCCTCCGGTTGCTGCTCTCGGTCCTTTCAGGTAAGCGGCCCCACCCTGGTGGGGCCGTTGAGTGGGAATTAAATATCTATCGTGTAGATATGGGGGTGAGTGTTTTTTTGTTAAGGAGGCATCATGTTTTTGAATTTATTAAGGGGCAGGGCTTTTGGTCTTTTCTTGCTCATTTAAAGGCACTTTGGTGCCATGCATACATGGGTTTTTGGCTTGTTACACGCATGTGGGGATCTGATTGTGGTTTTTTCTTTTCCTTACAGATCCCGGGATCCCTGTTTATGGTGGCCCTCCGGCTCTATGTTGCTTGGCTAGTCTTTATTTTTTGAAAAAAAAAAAAATAATAATAAATTGGGATATTTTTATATTTAAGAATATACATATATAATCTATATATATACATATAGATTATTAAGGGGGACCTTCCTTTAAAAAAAAAAAAAGAAAAAAAATCCTCCCTTCCGGGACATTTACAAACAAGGGGGCATCCCGGGTTGGCTTATGCCTTAAAGCCCAAAAAAATTGCGAATACCATAAATCACCATATGGAGGCTTCCGTTATTGACGGAAACGGTTCTTCTGAGCCATTCGGGGGGTGCATAAGTTGTGGGGCTCTGCTCCCAGCTGATGATGTCTTTATTTGCATCCCTTGTGCAAAGCAGAGCATTGCGCGTCAGTCTGTTGCTTCGGCTGCTGGCCCGTCGCAACCTTCATCATCTCCTACCTCTCCCTCCCTGTTCCGGACCCCGCATGACACTGTCAAAAGTGGGGCTTCGCAATCCGAGGTGGCAGCACGGTCGGCCAGCCCCCGGAAAGTAGTGCCCGTTAAAGCAGGGTTAAAGGCCCCTACAAAACGGAAGCACCTGACTCCGGTTCCTTCGGCTCCACAGGACGAGTTATGTGAGCCTGTGGAATGGTCCGAGGGATCCCCGGATGAGGAAGAATTCCTGTTGGAGTCAGATGAGCCTGCAGATCAGCTTGAGGCTGATGCGATTGGCGATTGGTCGGCGGGGGTGGCTTTTGACACCCCCTCCATTCTGGCTCAAATGTTTAAAATTTTGAATTTAGATCCGCCTGAGGCTGTCACCCTGCCAAAGGGTCAGTTGTTTGATGAGCCTCAGCCTCGTTGGGTTTTTCCCAGACAAAACCACTTTGAGAGGGTGGTCCTTAAGGAATGGGAACATCCCACGCGGTTATCTGGAATCCCTTCCAGTTGGGAAAAGCGTTATCCTTTTCCGCCAGAGTTGGTGAAGCTTTGGTCTGTCCCTCCTGACGTCGATACCCCTGTGCTAGGGCTCTCCAGCACGGCTATGGTACAGTCTGCTGAGACCACTGTCCCTAAAGATGGGGAAGATCGTCGGATTGACCAATACGCCCGCCATGGTTTTATTTATTCCAGGTCAGCGATGCGCCCGGTGTGTGCTTCAGCCCTTCTTCTATTGGCGATTAGGTCTTTAATTCAGGGGCTATATGAGGATCTCAATCCCGCTTGTAAAGAGTTTACTGCGCTTAAGCAGTGTGAATCTTTTGTGTCCTATGTCCTATCCGCTCAGGACGATGCGCTGGCTATGAGTAGCAAGGCAGCGGCTATGCTGGTGGCTATTCGCCGGTCAGTATGGCTGCGTCAGTGGTCGGCGTACGCGGTTTCTAAAAAGGTGCTCACAGCTCTCCCCTTTTTGGGGTTGCATCTGTTTGGGGAGAAAATTGATTCAGTCGCAAAGGGTGGTAAGATGCCACAACGCAAGAGGCCTCGTGGTCCCTTTAGGGGGGCAGGTTCCGGTAGGCCTTCCTTTCGAGGATTCAGAGTGGGTAGGGGGGCTTCCTTTCCCGCTACCAGAGGTGCAGGTTGGACTCGGGGAAGGGGCCGTGGCCGGCCCACTCAGTCCTGGGGCACCAAGCCCAAACCTGCTGATAAGCCCGCTCAGCAATGAGGGGCTGCCCTCACCCGTGCGGGTGGGGGGACTATTGCGACACTTCTCCCAGGTTTGGAACCAAGAGGTTCCAGGCAGATGGATCCAGGAAGTAATGTCGGCCGGTTACGACCTGGAATTCGAGTCTCACCCTCCTTCACGGTTCTTTCGGTCTCGGGTGCCCATCGATCCTTTGGCCACGCAGGGGCTCCTGGCTTCGGTAAGGAATCTGTTAGAGATGGCGGTCATTCGGCCGGTGCCGCGCTTAGAGATGGGCCTTGGTTTCTACTCCAATCTTTTCGCAGTCCCCAAGAAAGATGGGTCGGTTCGTCCCGGCCTGGACTCTCATCAACACAGAGTGTTTCTTCCTTTTGCCCAAATTCACACGAGAACGCTTCAGCTTTTTCTGTCAGCGTCTTGGGACCAGCAGCCTCGGTCGCTGGATCAGTCCTTCCAGTTGTCCTCCCGGGTCCGGCAGTCCCTCCTGTGGTGGTTGGTCTCGACCAATCTTGTGTAGAGCAGGTCTTTCCTGACCCCCCTTTGGGAAATTGTCACCACGGACGCCAGTCTGTCGGGATGGGGCGGATTCTGGAAGGAGCTGCAGTTTCAGGGGCAGTGGGGACCTCAGGAGGCCCACTTACCCACCAATATTCTGGAATTGAGAACCATCCGTCAGGTGCTTGCTCTCCTGACTCAGCACGTTCTGGGCCTTCCGGTCCAGGTGTGCTCAGACAATCAAACAGCGGTTGCTTACATCAGTCATCAGGGAGGGACTCGCAGTCTGAGTGCTCTCAGAGAAGTGTCCCTGATCCTGACCTGGGCGGAGGCCCATGTTCCTTGTCTCTCGGCGGTATACCTTCCAGGGGTGGAGAACCAGGTAGCGGACCGGTTGAGCAGGGGCTTTCCCCATCTGGGAGAATGGGCTCTCCATCCTCGGGTGTTTAGCTCACTGTGTCTCCGATGGGGGACCCCGGAGGTGGACCCGTTTGCCTCTCGTCACAATCACAGGCTCCCGAACTTCGTGTCGCTCTCCCAGGATCCTCTGGCTCTGGCAGTGGACGCCATGTCCCTGAGCTGGGGAGTTCTGGGATTTCTATACCTGTTTCCTCCAATACCCATGCTGGGCAGGGTGCTTCGGAAGTTGGCTCTGGAAAAGGTGTCCGCCGTTCTCGTGGCCCCAAGGTGGCCAAGGCGAGTGTGGTTCGCAGACATTGTTCGGCTGGCAGTGGACCAGTTCGTTCTGCCTCTTCGACCCGGTCTGCTCACTCAGGGTCGATTGTGTTACCCCAATTTACCAGCGCTGGGTTTGACGGCCTGGCTGCTGAAACCTCCATCCTGAAGGAGGAGGGTCTTTCTGATTCAGTCGTTAAGACTCTGATCAGTGCCCGGAAGAGGTCTTCGTCTATCATCTACTATAGAACTTGGAAAGCCTATATCGCTTGGTGTGAGATAAGATCTTTTCCTTGTAGGGTCTTTTCGGTCTCCAGGATTCTGGAGTTTTTACAGTCAGGGCTGGACTCTGGTCTTCAGCTTAGTACGTTGAAAGGGCAAGTTTCTGCCTTATCTATCTTTTTTCAGAAGCGTGTTGCACTTCAGTCTTTAGTTAAAACTTTTTTCCAGGGGGTTACGCATGTGCGGCCTCTCAGGAAACCATTACTCCCGGTTTGGGATTTGAATTTGGTTCTTTCTGCTCTTCAGGCTCCTCCTTTTGAGCCTTTGCAAGATATTGCTTTGTCTACCCTGACTCAGAAGATTGTCTTCTTGGTAGCGATCACTTCGGTCCGGCGCGTCTCGGAGTTGGCGGCCTTGTCTATCCAGGCGCCTTACTTTGAGAGGCATCAGGATAAAGTGGTCTTTCGGTTCAAGCCAGACTTTCTTCCTAAGGTTGTTTCTGCTTTTCATTTGAACCAAGATATTGTTCTTCCCTCCTTGTGTCCTAATCCTAAGAATGACAAAGAGAGGGTTTTGCATTGTTTGGATGTAGTACGCTGTGTTAAGTACTACTTGATTATCACGTCTCCTTTTCGTAGGACGGATTCCTTTTTTGTTGTGCCCCATGGGCCTAAGAAGGGTTTGGCACCAGCCAAATCTGCCATTAGCAAGTGGATACGTCAGGCCTATTCTGCTAAGGGGAAAGTTCCCCCTTTTCGTATCACTGCTCATTCTACTCGCGCCATTGGGGCGTCTTGGGCTTTTCAGCACCAAGCTTCTGTTGAACAAGTTTGGTCTTCTGTTCACACTTTCTCTAAGTTTTACAAAGTTGATGTGCGAGCCTCAGCGGATGCTGTTTTTAGCCGCAAAGTTCTGCAGACATTTAAGTTATGCTTCACCTGGCCTTGAGATGCCCATCCCTTGTGGACACTGCTTTTGGATGTCCCAATAAGTGAAGATTATTTAAAAGTGAAGCGGGGTGTGTGGCACACCAAGAATAATACCATTTTGTGAGTACTCACCTGAAAAATGGATATTGTTGGTGTGCCACACACCCCGCTTCACTCCCACCCTTTTCGGTATTTCCGAAGCCTTTATATGGTGAAGCTTTTTATTTTATATCAAATTGATTTTGAGGTTACCGGTAAGATACTGGTACCTTGTCTTTCTGCTTTTTTAATATACTGGTGATTGAAGGGAGGTACCAGGTATATATAGGCCGGAAGGGGGCTCGTTACAAGACTTCCTCTCTGCACAGCGTCACCTGGCGGTGAGTTAACCCAATAAGTGAAGAATATTTAAAAGTGAAGCGGGGTGTGTGGCACACCAACAATATCCATTTTTCAGGTGAGTACTCACAAAATGGTATTTTTCGTCTGATTGGAAGAGTCACCTCTGCAAGGTACAGGCCGTCCTAGACTCTATCAGTAATGCTGGCTTAACCATAAACCCTGAGAAATGTGCAGTGGGTCTGGAGGAGGCAAAATACCTGGGCTATGTCATTGGTAGAGGGTTGGTTAAGCCCCAGATTAATAAGGTGGAGGCAATACAAAACTGCCCAGACCCCTTACAAAAAAACATATGAGAGCCTTCCTAGGTATAACCGGCTACCACCATCTGTTTGTGCCCAATTTTGCGTCAATGGCTACCCCGTTAACTGACTTAACAAAGGGGGGTAAGTCAGTAATGGTGGAATGGACCCCAGAGGCAGAAAAGGCTTTTCAAAGCCTAAAATCTGCCCTGTGTAAACAGCCTGTTCTGGTGTCCCCAGATGTCAGCAAACAATTCTTGGTACAGACGGATGCGTCTGATTCAGGTTTGAGTGCAGTTCTGTCACAAGAGGTGAATGGGGAAGAGCACCCAGTATTGTACCTGAGCCGGAAGCTGACTCCGGCAGAGAAAAACTATGCGATAGTGGAAAGAGAGTGTCTCGCTGTGAAGTGGGCGTTAGAGGCCCTAAAATATTATTTGTTGGGTCGAGAATTTGTCCTAATGACAGATCATGCGCCGCTGACCTGGATGAAGCAAAATAAGGAGAGAAATGCAAGGGTCACCAAATGGTTTCTCTCCTTACAAAACTTTAAATTTAAAGTAGAACATAGACCGGGGAAGTTACAGGGGAATGCGGATGCTTTGTCCCAAGTCTATTGTATGACCAGTGAGGGTTGTCAGACCTCGGGTCTGAAGAAGAGGGGGGGATATGTGGTAAAGTGTGTGGAGAAGTCCTGGATGGAGTGTATTTTTCCCCTACAGTGCTGTATAGAGCACGATCCATGCCAGGATTTCAGAACCCTGGTCACATTCCCCACTCCTAGGTTTCTTCTGATTGATTGATTTCAGGAAGGAGCCTGAATAAAGAGCTCCCACTGAGCCAGTCAGTGGTCTTTGACCAGCCTGATGGAGGGAGCTCAGGCTGAACTGCATGTTGTGTGAATAACAATACTGCACTATTAAGCCGGAGGACTTGGCTTCTGCGCCCCACTCTTGGACCGTTGGGGGTGAGAAGCGACGGGCTGGTTTGCCCTGCAATCTGGATTGGACTTTCCTTTGACCCACAGCTTGCTGGAATCCCCAGCCCTGGATTTACCTTTATTTGGTGATGTAACCATTTGTTTTGATTTTCTGCATTGACGCTGCAACCTATGAATGGAGAAGTATTATTTCATTTGAATACTTTCATTTTCTGCAATAAACCCGCTTTGCCGAGAGAGAACTGTTGTCTGTGTCACTACAGTTCGCCCCCAATATCCCACAGTGGTTTCTGCCTTCCATCTCAATCAGGATGTAGTTCTCCCTTCCTTGTGTCCTAGGCCTAGCAATGACAAGGAGAGGGTTTTGCACTCTTTGGATGTTGTTCCTTGTGTGAAGTACTATTTGGTTGCTACTTCACCTTTTCGTAAGATGGACGCCTTGTTCGTGGTGCCTTCTGGGCCCAGAAAAAGTTTGGTGCCCGCCAAATCTACCATTAGTAAATGGATACGCCAGGCCATTGTTGGGGCCTATTCTGCTAAGGGGAGGGTTCCTCCTTTTAAGATCACTGCTCATTCTACTCGTGCTGTTGGGTCTTCCTGGGCTTTTCAGCACCAGGCTTCTGTTGAACAAGTTTGTAAGGCTGCTACTTGGTCTTCCATTCATACTTTTTCAAAGTTTTATAAGGTTGATGTGCGGGCCTCAGCGGATGCTGTTTTTGCCGCAAGGTTCTGCAAGCTGCAGTGGTTTAAATTGGTGCATTTTTTTTGCTGTATTTGGATCCCCACTCATGACGGACACTGCTATTGGATGTCCTATATGTCATGAATAGTGGAAGCGGGGTGTGTGACATACTTGGAATAATACCATTTTGTGATTACTCACCTTTAAAATGGGTATTATAAGTATGTCACACACCCCGCTTTTTTATTCAGGATCCTTTATATGGTGAACCTTTCTATGGTTAAGAATGTTTTATTAGCTCTTCCTGGTCCCCTTACTGCTGTCATATACTGGGGAATGGTATCTATGGACCAGGAGGGGCTTCTTTTTTGCTTTCATCTCTGCAGAAGTTCGCCCTCTACTGGACCATAACCCTTATGTCATGAATAGTGGAAGCGGGGTGTGTGACATACTTGTAATACCCATTTTAAAGGTGAGTAATCACAACATTTTATTTTTGCCCCTATTTCTCAGGATGGTCAAGCTAATTATGGCTTTGTTTTTTGGAAATTTAAAATTTTATAGGCTGAGTGTTTGTTGATGGTTTCGGGCAGAACCCTCCTATTCATATGTTTGCATTGCATTTGCATTTAGAAATCATTTTTTTCCCTACATCCAGTCCAGGTCGTCCCAAGTGATGACATGTGGGTAGTTCGCCCCTAGGAGGCGCTGACTGCAAGATCAAAGATGTAGCTCCTCCCGGCCCCCTATAAAGGCAGGTGTCCCTCTATCATTCTCCAGTTGTTCATCTTGCAGTCTTGGCTGCAGAAGATCGTTTGACACTCTCTCAGATAATGGCAGCATAGCGGTGCCACCTTGCCCGTCGGCCGCTGCGGACCCTATTCCCACGGATCCCTCCTGAACCCACTCCTTGCCTCCCAGCCTCTGGCTGCTATGGGATCGTGACAGTAGGGTGAACGCCGGGGTCTGTTGGCGTTCGGCAGGGGGGAACCACTTATTCTTGTTGTTGATTGTATCCCTCCCTGCCCACAAGCTTTATTGGCATTTTGTTTGATGTGTGTATTTGACTTGTGCTTGGTGTTTTACTACTCTGGCTCCTCGCTAGCTCAGCATGGATGCACCTTGCCTTTTTACTCACCTCCCTCGCTCCCTCATCGTTCGCCTGGGCTGCGGGGACGTCGCTTCCCGCGGGCGGCGCTGTCTGTGGCGGGGGGGGAGAGGCTTGACGCCGACAGGCACAGTGGGCCTCTGGCGCCACTGCAGCCATTTTTACAGCCTAGGCAGTGCTGGAAAGGGATGGGCGCTTTTTCACACGTGCCGCCGGGGGGGCGAAGCTTAGCGCGCCGACGTCATGACGGCGCCGCACTCCCCTTGAGGATCTTTCCAAAATCTGGCCTGCGCGTTGGTGCTGCTGGGGCCCTCCTGGACACTGCAGTTCCGGCCTCTGTCCTGCTACTGCTGCTGGGGGGATCACACTCGTGATCGGAGGCTGCGCTGTCCCTCTGTCGGTGTCGTGAGTTCCTATTTTTTTCTGGCTGTATTTATGACCATTGCATATTGCTTATTCTGATCTGGTCCTTTCTCCCCCTCTCATGTATAGGTTGTGGGCTTGAGGTTGAGGGTTGTGGTTCCTCCCGGTCTCCCTTTTTATTAAGAGGGATCGCTTTATAGGTTTGGGCCGTTAGTGTCTTGTAACCTTATTGATTTTGACCATTTTTAATCACCATAATGGAGGCATCAGGGGATAGTGAGCTGGGGGCCCCATTTGGGCAGGAAAGGCCCCTTGTGCAGTAGGAATCCTCTGGGCGGATTCAGCACTATTTGTACGACTTGCACCAGGGGCATTATTTTGGACCATGAACGGGCGGCCTCTCCGGACCCTCCGCTGTTGCACTCAGAGACAGAGAAGCAGCATCTCAAGCCCGTTTACTCAGATGATGATGATCTCTTTGATGGTCTGGGCTCTGTGGAGGAAGGTGAGTTGCCAGAGGATCTACGCTCCACGGTGGATTATTCTGCTGGTGATGACAGAGGAGCAGGATGATTTGTTTAGGCCCGAAAGGCAAAGGCGGGTCTTCCTGGAGCAGGCCCATTTTTCAAACATGATTTTCAGGGAATGGGAGACGCCTAACAAGTTACCGTCAGTTCCTAAGGGCCTGGATAGACGGTATCCCTTTCCTTCTGAGCTGGTTCGGCTATGGTCTCGCCCCCCCGAAGTGGATCCTCCCGTGTCGGGGTTGTCCAACACTACTGTTATGCCATCACCTGATACTGCTTCCTTACGTGACCCTGCTGACAAGCGCATGGATCAGCTGGGCTGCCATGCGTTCACCTTTGCTGGTGCCCTTTTTGCCCTGTGTGCACCTCAACGATCGTCTCCTTAGCCATCAGAAAGAAGGTGAGACACCTTGTGGATAGAGTTAAAGCTCGCAAGCGGGCGGAGAAGAACTCAAGGCCTGCTTGGATTTCATTGGCTTTGTTACTACTTTGTTACTACTGCCATGGACGATGTGGTTTGGCTCGGTGCCAGGATTTCGGCCCTGCTTGTTGCTCTCCGCCACTCGCTCTGGCTGCGGCAAAAGTCGGCTGATGCGGCTGCCAAGAAGTTGCTTACGAGTATCCCCTTTGTGGGGAACAGGCTGTTTGGGGAGTGCCTGGACCTTTTGGTCAAGGATGGTAGACTCCCTCAGAGACGGAAGCCTGCTCGGTCCTTTCGGAATCCCTCTGCCTATCGTTCCTTTCGAGGAGGAAGAGGCTCTTCGTTTTCAGGTGGCCACAGAGATACCTGGGGTAGAGGTTGGTCCCGCGGCCAACCCAATCCCTCCTGGGGAGCTAAATCCAAGCCCCTGCCAAGTCCCCTCAGGCATGAGGGGGCGCCCTCACCCATCCGGGTGGGGGGACAGCTTCTGCTGTTTGCTCAGATCTGGAGGCTGCACGCCTCGGATCGGTGGATTCAGGAGGTAGTGTCCTCCGGCTACAAGATAGAGCTGGCAGTCAGACCGCCCACAAAATTTCTCCGTTCACGGATATCCTGAAACCCACTAAAGGCACAGGGCTTGAGAATGGCCGTGCAACACCTCCTGCGGTTAGGTGTGATTTGTCTTGTACTTCGGCAGGAACAGGGTCAGGGGTTTTACTCCAACCTGTTCATGGTTCCCAAGAAGGACGGAATGTTAAGACCAATCCTGGACCTGAAGGGTCTTAACAGGTTTGTAGGAGTCAGACATTTCCGCATGGAAACCTTACGGTCGGCGGTGAGATCGCTTCGGCCCGGTGACTTCATGACCACGGTGGACATCAGGGATGCTTATCTGCACATCCCGATTTTCCAGGGTCATCAGAAGTTCCTGAGGTTTGCTCTGGAGGATCGGCATTACCAGTTTGTGGCACTGCCATTCGGAATATCCTCAGCCCCCCGTGTCTTCACCAAGGTTCTGGCGGGCATCATGGCTATCCTAAGGAATCAGGGCATTCGTGTGCTGCCCTATCTGGATGACTTGCTGATTGTGGCCCAGTCCCTTCCACAAGCCGAGAATGATACTTCGCTGGTGTTGTCAACAAGTCCTTTGTCACTCCCTCAACAGTGAGATCCTTCCTGGGAATGATGATAAACACCGCTCAGGTCAAGGTTTTTCTGCCACAGCAAAAGGTTTTGGGTCTCCAGATGCAGGTGCAGGCCTTGCTGTTTTGCCAGCAACCATCGGTACGTCTGTGGATGAGATTGGTGGGTCCTGCTTCGAGGCAGTGCCTTTCGCTCAATTTCACATGAGACCTCTTCAATTGAACCTACTGACCATCTGGAATCGGACTCAGAAGTCCCTGGAGCACAGCTTTTTGTTGTCTCCCCCAGCCAGGCAGTCCCTCTTGTGGTGGTTGGACTCTTGGAACTTGCTGGTGGCAAGTCCTTCCTGGCTACTCATTGGGAGATCGTTACCACAGATGCCGGTCTGACAGGCTGGGGCAGACTCAGAAGATCCAGGGTCAGTGGGGTCCGCAGGAGAACCGCTTACCCATAAATCTCTTGTAGCTGAGAGTGATCCGGTTGGTGCTTCTGCGCTTGACTCCCCATTTAAAGGGTTGTGCGATCCAGGTTCGCTCGGACAATCAGACGGCTATCGCCTACATCAATCACCAGGGCGGGACTCGGAGCAAGAGAGCCCTCAAGGAGGTGACCCAGATTCTGACTTGGGCAGAGGAGAATGTTCCCTGCATCTCGGCGGTCTACATTCCCGGGGTGGAAAACCTGGAGGCAGACTCCCTGAGCAGGAGCGCCTGGGGGAATAGTCTCTTAGCAGCAAGACCTTTGACGCTCTGTGTCTCCGCTGGGGTCAGCCGGACGTGGACCTGTTTGCGTCCAGACACAATCACAAGCTTCCAAGGTTCGTCTCCCTCTCAAGAGATCCTCTGGCCATTGCCTCAGATGCTCTGGCGATTCCTTGGATGGAATTCAAGTTTCTTTATGCATTCCCTCCGTTTCCACTCCTGGGCAGAGTGCTGTGCAAGATAGCCCAGGAAGGGGTACCAACTATCCTGGTAGCTCCTCGCTGGCCGAGAAGGTTGGTTTGCAGACATGGTTCAGATGTCAGTAGATCGCTACATCTTGCCCGACGACCCAGGGCTTCTCACTCAGGGGTCACTGTGGCACCCCAATTTACGGACGCTGGCTTTGACGGCCTGGCTACTGAAACCTCAATCCTGATGGAAAAGGGGCTGTCGGCCACGCTTGTGCGTACCATGATTCAGGCACGGAAGAAGTCTTCTTCCATGATATACTACAGAGTTTGGCACGCTTATATAGCTTGGTGCGAGACCAAGAGTCTCCCTTGCCGCACATTTTCTATTTCTAGGATTTTTGAGTTTTTGCAACACGGCTTAGACTTGGGTCTCCAGCTGACCACCCTAAAGGGTCAGGTCTCGGCCTTAGCCATCTTTTTCCAGAGATCTATTGCCAACCATAGGTTGATCAAGACTTTTTTTCAGGGAGTCACCCATGTTCGGCCACCGCGTAACTCAGTATTACCGGTGTGGGACTTGAACTTCCTGCTCTTCAGGGTCCTCCCTTCGAGCCATTGTGCGATGCTGCATTGTCTATTTTGATTCTGAAAGTGGTCTTTTTGGTAGCGATCACCTCGGTGCGTCGGGTATCGGAGCTGGCCGCGCTTTGTATGAAGCCTCCCTATTTTGAGCGGCATAGGGATAAGGTGGTTTTTTGCTTTAAACCTGATTTTTTTCATAAGGTTGTTTCTCCCTTTCACCTTAATGAGGAAGTTGTCTTACCTTCCTTGTGTCCAAAGAACGGACCCTCCATGCCTTGGATGTGGTCAGGAGCCATAAAGTATTACCTGGCTGCGACTGAATCCTTCAGGAAATCGGATTTGCTCTTTGTCCTAACAGAAGGCTCTCATTCTCATTAAGTGCTTACTAAGCACTCTCTTTAAGTGGATCAGACAGGTGGTGGTCCAGGCATATTCTGCCAAGGGGAAGGAACCTCCTTTTCGTATCACAGCTCATTCTACCAGAGCTATTGGTGCCTCTTGGGCTTCTCAGCACCAGGCATCGGTTGAACAAGTTTGTAAGGCCACCACTTGGTCTTCAGTTCATACTTTTACAAAGTTTTACAAGGTGGATGTCAGGGCCTCAGCTGATGCTGTTTTTGGCCGAAAGGTGCTTCAGGCGGTAGTGAAATGAAATACATGCTGTTCCGCACTGGGGATCTCGCCCAAATGGACACTGCTTTTGGATGTCCCACATGTCATCACTTGGGACGACCTGGACTGGATGTAGGGAAAAATACAATTCTGTGAAACTCACCTGTAGAATTGTTTTTGTATACATCCAGTCCAGGTCGTCCCACCCCGCCCTTGTGTTCATTGTTTCCTGTTCCCTGTTATGGGGATCACCATTTTTTTTTCATTCATTGGATATTGTTTTTAATCAATCTTGTTAGAGAGAGTACAAGCTGAAGCTATGTGAAGTAACATGGTTTCTTTGGCCTCCCGGCCTGTCCTCTTTTTTTGTCTACTGCTTCTTAACCACTGGCGAATGATAGAGGGACACCTTCCTTTATAGGGGCCGGGAGGAGCTACATCTTTGATCTTGCAGTCGGCGCCCCCTAGGGGCGAACTACCCACATGTCATCACTTGGGACGACCTGGACTGGATGTATCCAAAAACAATTCTACAGGTGAGTTTCACAGAATTGTATTTTATTAGGTTGGGCAAAAGGAATGTGGCCTAATCCCTCTGGGCTTGTGAATTACATCTTATCCTGGGTGACCTGATCTTTGTATGACTGGTCATATGCAGCTGTTAATATACAGAGAGTGAGACACAGAAATATATACAATTATTACATAAAATTCAACAATATTGATTTTCCATGAAGGCCCATTGTCTACAGGAGTGTGCAAGACTTTACGCAATGGGGTGATAATGGCCTGTGGCCCAGCAAGCTGAGTACTGTTGGTTGCCGGTGACCCACGTGAGCCAGTGAGTGCTAGTTAGTCATCTCCGTTTGTCTTGTTTTAAGGTGAGTGCCCATCTGAGCACTCCCATTTAGTTTTCCCTTACCTAATGTAAATTTCCCTTGTCTATTCTATGCTTGTTAAATTGTTTTTTTATAAACTTTTTTTCTAGCCCCCATAGCATGTGTCTGGTCCCATATTCCTTGCCTTGTGGGCAGGCCCTGGCTGTGGGGCCTGCAGTTACAGGTATCCCTGCTGCTAAATTTTAAGCTCACTTCGGCTGCTCTGCTTTTACTGCTCATTCTGACAGCACTCCGGTAATCTGATGCCTTGTTCCCACCTCCTTTTTAACAAAGCGTATTAAGCAAGCAGATAAAAACCTAGGAAGGAGAACTCGGCATCCCAGCTGTAGAGGTGTTGGCTGGCATCAGAAATAAATGTCTCACACAGAAACAACCCACAACACTTCTCCAACCTCTAAAAGAGGATTTTCCTTGGTAACTGAGAAATAACTTAAGAATCATTTTGTTCTCCCAAAGAAGTCAGGCCTAGCAGGAGAAGATTCCAGAAAGGATACAACCCCCATTGTTGTGTGGGAAACCAGTATGACATATAAAAGGACATTTTTTTCTTTTTTTATGAATTTACTTGTTACTTGTACTTTAATTGTGAATTTTAAGTATGACGTTCTGTGATTTCTGTTGAGGTGAAAACTCCATCCTGTTTCCCAATTTCGATGAAGTGAACTAAGTGTGTGTCTGGAGGAGTTGTTGGTATCTGATACACTGAGGAAAGATAGTGTTGCACAGACCCCCCCCCCCCCCCCCATACACTTTTTTCAATGGTGATGGACGCCTCCGTTGCTGTATGTGGGGGATGATACGACAAAAGTTTTTTTTTTTATCTGCAGCTCCTGCCAAGTTTCCCACCTTGGAAGATTTTTAGAGGAGGCTGGGGTCACATCCCTCTGGAAAGTATTTAAGTCTAAAAGTTTGACAACTGCTATGGACAATACTGGGGAAAATCCTGAAATATCAGGGGCTTTGCTTACTGTGTTAACATACACCAGCTTGACTATTACCAGTTGTGCTGCTATGGGTTGGTGTGGCCTGTGACTCGGGTCAGAGATACACCTGCCCACAACCAGGAACCAGCACACTGGGAAAGTGTGTGTTGGTGAAGGTGGTGCTCAGAGACATTAGAGCCTGATGCTGGTATTGTGTGTGTCTTTAACATTTTACATTTGTCCCATAAGACGCACGAAGGACCCCCCATCGTGGGGAGAAATATGCATCTTACGGGGTGGAAAATACAGCAAAGCCAGCCCAGGCACCAGCTATGGTGGCTGGTAGACCAGAGCGCGGAATGTGTTTAGCCAGCCCCCAGCACTAAAGGGTGCTAGCCCGCATAAAACATATGGGCCACAGTCTCTTCTGCATCCCCCTGGACTTTGGGGATGCAGGTAATATGACTGGGTTAAAGGCAAGTCATCTGCTTGCTGGAGGTAACTTGCCAGCCCCTCCTCTCCTGTTAACTGGTATAGAGGTCTGAAGGACCCCTTATGAGTTCACAAAAAGTTAGGTGTAAAATAACACACGCAGAAGTCTTCATTTTTTTTTTTACTTACCTTGATTCCATTGCTCCTGCTGTCCCATGACTCCAATCCCCTACCAGCTTCTGCAGATAACTCCCAGCTGTCGGCAATCGCCAGAAGCTGGTAGGGGAGTCCCCTGCTACAGTCTTTCGCCGATCACTCCCAGCCTCTGACTGCTCACTGGATCTCAGATGTAGGTGAGCATTTTTTTCCTTTGGTTGCAACTAGGGGAAAACACAAGCTATGTAGAATTTATGTAAATTCTCTGTTAGTGGCACTGAAGAGGTTAATTCGGGAGTCTGGTCAGAATGACCGGAGTTCCTCTTTAAAGGAGGATTTTTTGGCCATTGTTCCTGACATCCTCCATGACAAACAGTTAGAAAGATGCTGATCCAGTCATAGATGATGAAACAAAAAACAAATATCCACACTCTGGTATGTTGCAGGCAACTAGGGGGCTCGGCCCGGGGTAATCCCAAACCCCACAACATGCAGCAAAATGGAAAGTAGTGGGTCCGCACTCCTTAAAGGAGCAGTATCGCGAAATTTGCATTAAAAAAGATAAATAATTAAATAGCCACACAATAGCTTCTAACATGTGTATAAATAATCTGGCGATAGAAATAGAAAAAAATATATGCCTCTCTTTTAAATTGTATAATTACAATGGCTCAGTCCATTTGCTGAATAGGGGAATCTGCTGAGTTGTTTTTAGTGAGCTGCTTCATTTAGCCCACTGGTCTCCTAGCAACACTTTACCTCAGAGGTTGACACTGTGATCAGTGGTAACGGCTGTGTGTGTGTGTGGTGCTGCTTTTGTTATTAGACCAGGTGACTCAAATGTGTAAAATCTATACAAAATAAACTAAACTGACTGAAAACAACTGAAATTCTTCTTTGAATAACTGTGCAGGAAAATCTAAAGGTATTAAAGTGGAACAAAACCCTGAGTGGCCGACCCTGAAGTCTATAAGACCCGGCCATTGACCTTGCCCCTTGGGCATTCTAAATCAGGATGCCCCACTGTGTGAAACGACCCCTGGATAACCACAGATCCCCCCAATTTTCTGGCGCTCTCACGCAGATAGTCATTTAGACAGGCCGGGCGGCCAGGAAGGTTACTGCTCAGGCTCCCCATCTCTGTGCAAACAGAGCTGATTGGATGATAGCTCACGCATGCGCTGTGGGACAGGGAAAGGTACGTTTTCACAGGCGAACTTGGGGATTTCACATATCAGGGCATCCCAAGTCGGGATGCCCCCTAGGGGCACAAAACAAAACTCCAGATAATGAAAATCCTGGGTTGGGCTTTGCTCAAAACACACAAAGCTGAAAGAAAGATCATATGGAAAAATGAAAAATAAGAATATGAAAGAGAAAATGGTAAACTGAAAGATTCTGCAGCAGAGCCAACATGAAGGGAAAACTGTCAAAATCAGCTAAATGACTTCTAGAGCTTTTCTCTCTGTTTTAGATATATAAGTTCTGGCCAGGCAATGTTGCAATGTTGTTAACTTATGCTGGATGGCTGCCAGCACTGAACAGCTGAGACTTTGATACATTGTTCTCCCCCTCTCCTCAGCATGGAACTGATACATTGTTTCACCCCTCTCCGACACTCAGAAGACATAAACATGAGCTATTAATCTCCAGCTGCTCAACACAGACATCATTTTTTTCTACATTTGTAATTCTTACTCCAACACTTACCTACATTCAAAGTACCATTTAAATATGTCACCAAGAAAAATGTGCGATACTGCTCCTTTAAAAACGTAGATCTTTAATGAAATATTATTAAAATCATCTCCATCTAATACACAGGTAGCAACCCATAAAATCCAGAAAAGTGACCCAGGCCAACAAAAATGTATGATCCTCTGACGCGTTTCGGGTAATGGTCAGCCCTTAGTCATAGATGGGGAACCATACATAATAGTACATATTTATATTAATAACAAGAAGCACTTACCTGATGTGATCGCGGAAGCAGCAGCCGACAAGAGCCCCGAGCGTCTGCAGGAGGGGATGACGTCACCGTCATCACGAGCAGCGCTGACCAATCAGAGGCCAGGTCTGCGGACCAATAGAAACAGGGGAAACACTCCCCTTGTGTCGTAG
The DNA here is from genome assembly GCA_027917425.1 of Gastrophryne carolinensis. Lineage (NCBI taxonomy): Eukaryota > Metazoa > Chordata > Amphibia > Anura > Microhylidae > Gastrophryne > Gastrophryne carolinensis. The sequence continues at coordinate 117,044,114 of CM051243.1, forward strand.
GGCCAGCCAATGAGTGGCGATGCACCCACGATGGCGGTGACATCAGACCAAACAGTGTTGCTAGGTGACCAGCGCCCGGATAGAGACGCTGTAAGTAAAAGGAGGGGGGGTGAAAACCACCTCCCCTCAGGCACTTGATATCCTCTGCAGAGACCCTGGGAAGCAGAGCAGGGAATCATCAGGTAGTGACAGTAAAAATATACGTGTATGTAAGTTCATCACAGGTTGATTATATCATATGATTATATCATAAACAAACACAAATATGAAATGAATAAAGTTGCCCAAATGGGATGAGCAAAACATCAAGGTGGATCTGAACCAATACACCAATACAAATAAAGGTGGATCTAAAGCAATACACATATTGTCATAGTCAAAAGCCATGGATGTCAACAGAAAAACAATTAATATTAGAATAAAGCTGTCTGACCAAATAAGGCAAGCCATGCAAGTGGATCTAAAACGGTACACATGATATCATAGTGATCATATTAATAAAATTAAAACTCAACCATAAAGGATATGAATATGAAAAATGAATGAATATATATAAATAAATGAGCACAAGCAGAACCAACTATAGATTGTGGAAAATAAATAATGATTAATTAGTAGAAACTGGCTATTGAGACCACATAAATCAAGCAGGCTGTATATGACATTGTGAGTAAATATAAACGGACCCAAACAGGTGAACCAAAAACCTACCTGTCTTCATAGTAAAAGAGGAGCAGGGAAATCAGGGGGGACGAGGATATTTAGATATAACATATATAGTAATTATCTATCAATTATAAAGGACACGTCCCATCTGTGGTTCAACCCTTGAGGAAATCGGGTCGCCAGGGTAAATATCCAGTACGCCTCCCTAGTGAGTAATATCTTATGTAAATCTCCGCCTTTCGGTCTTAGAGACACCTTTTCAATCGCACTAATTTTAAAGTTGGCCTTTTGATCGTGATGTGACTCGCAATGGTGACGTGCAACATTAGAGCTTTTCGGTCTGTCCACCTTATCAATACTTTGTAAACGTTCAGCAATCTGACCTTAAGCTTACGAGAAGAGCACGGCATATATTGTATATTGCAAAAATTACATGTGATCAAGTAGATGAAAGACCGTGAGTTGCAATTTAAAATAGATTTGATCTTATATTTCCTGCCTGTGACCGTAGATGTAAAAAACTTTCCCTTGTCAACCTTGTCACACATGTTACAACGGTTGCGACCTCAGGGAAAACAACCCGTGGTGGCAAGCCAATTGGATTTAAGTGGGGTGTCAGACTGGAACAAACTGGGGAATAATAAATTACCTAGGCTAGACAACCTACGGTTAACTATGTGGAGCCCCTTATCCACAATTGGCTGTAAAAGGGGATCTGCCCTGAGCATGGGAAGGTTCCTCCTAATATTTGTACCGACCTGTTGGAACTCAAGGGAATAAGGTGTACTAAGCACCACTTTTTCTTGGCATTTATTTTTAGTACTAACCTTCTTATTACCCAAGATGGTATCCCGATCTTTATTGAGGGCAATATTCTTAGCACGAGTAAGCATCCAGGGGGGGATACCACCTGGCTCTTAGTCTCGAATGAATTGATGAGGCCTCTTCCAAAAAAGTTTCTATCCTAGAGCAGTTCCTCTTGCTCCAGATCATTTCTCCCACGGGTATAGACCTAATGGTATGTCTTGGGTGACAGCTCGAGGCCTGTAATATACTGTTACCCGCTGTAGGTATACGAAAAGTGCTTGGGTGTAAGGTCAATATGAATCTTTAGGTCCATAAAATCTATTTCCGACTGGCTGGACTGGGCCGTAAACTGTAAATTCAAATCATTATTATTGCAGTATACTATGAACTGTTTAAAGTCCATGAGTTTGTGTCCCGTGCGCCCAAAGTGTCATTGCAGGACAGGCTGGACTGAGCACCTCCCTATCCAGCCCTTCCATCCTTGCTGCTTCCCCTACTCCCCCGCGGCTGCACTTAGTGCCCAGCGAGGGGGAAACCAGCAGGGGGTCTCAGTCGGACCTGGCGCTGCGCGTGGCCAGCATTAAGCGGCAACTGGCCGGGCCAGCCGCAGGCAAGGCCTCTAGCAAAAGGCGGCACCTAGACGCGGACTTGTCCCTCTTTGCCAATGAGGACGAGGGTTTTTATGTTTATGACGGCCGTGACTCCCTGGAGGAAGGGGAGTTGTTCCATGACTCAGATTCCTCTGGGGATCATCAGGGCGAGTATGACAGTGACCTAGGGTCTTCCTCAGACGAGGATACTTGGCTCCCGGATGATACCGATAGGCTCTTGTCGGCTGTGTTTGATACCCTACACATTGCCCCCCCTAAGGTGGCAAAGAAGAAGCAGGGCGAGCTCTTCCGCCCAGAGTAGCAACGCCTGGAGCTCCCGGAGCAGGGCCATTTTTCCAATATGGTCCTCAAGGAGTGGTAACGCCCCAACAGGTTACCTTCGGTGCCAAAGGGGTTGGATAAAAGGTATCCTTTCTCGGCTGACTTCTCGGTCCGACGCTGGTTGTGCCTCCCTGCGGTGGACACCCCGGTTCTGGGGCTGTCCAACACTTCGGTCATGCCGTCTCCTGACACCATGACCTTGCGCGATAACGCTGATCGGCGTATGGATCAGCTGGCTTGTCGTGCTTTCACCTTTGTAGGGGCCGGTTTGCATCAGGTCTGCGCCGCGGCTATTGTGGCCATCGCTATTAAAAAGAAGGTCAGGCGCCTTGCTGAGGCCGCCCGGTCTCGCAAGAAAACGGAGGATTATAAGGACATTTTGGGGTTTGTTCTGACTTTATTGCCTTTGTGCTATCTGCCATGGATGACGCCATCAGGCTTGGCGGTAGGCAGGGGCGGACTGGCCATAGGGCATACCGGGACAATGCCCGGTAGGCCGCCACCTACCCCGCACTGGCCGGCTGCCAATTCCTTAATGCCAGCGTTGGTTCTGGCTTCTGGCAGCGGGTCAGGTGAACGGCGGCTTCCATTCACCCGGCCGGTATCTAGATGCAAAAGCCGTCATTAAACTAGAGCCGGCAGGTAGCCAGTGCAGGGGAGGCGGCGGCGGCGGCCTTCCTATGATGACCGGGCAGTGCCCAGCGTCATCATGAGAGTCCCGGCTCGGACGGAACTCTCATGCTATTGCTATGTTGCCGCCCGGTCATCAGAGGCTGCTGCACAGCGGCGGGCATCGATCCGCATCTTCCGGCGATGTGGCCAGCCCCAGAAGCAACAGCGAGGTGAGTGGGGCCAGGGGGGTTGGGAGTGGGTGGGGGCGGGGGTTCTGCCATTAGCTTGGTGTGTTTTGGATCTGGGTCATTCTGCAACTCAGCCTGTTATAAAGGGGTTCTGCCAGCTTGTTAGGCAGGGGGTTCTGCTAGGCAGCATGTTATGGGGGGGTTCTGCCACTCAGTATGTTATGGGGGGGTTCTGCCACTCAGCATGTTATGGGGGGGTTCTGCCACTCAGCATGTTATGGGGGGATTCTGCCACTCAGCATGTTGTGGGGGGGTTCTGCTAGGCAGCATGTTATGGGGGGATTCTGCCACTCAGCATGTTATGGGGGGGCTCTGCTAGGCAGCATGTTATGGGGGGATTCTGCCACTCAGCATGTTATGGGGGGATTCTGCCACTCAGCATGTTGTGGGGGGGTTCTGCTAGGCAGCATGTTATGGGGGGATTCTGCCACTCAGCATGTTATGGGAGGATTCTGCCACTCAGCATGTTATGGGGGGATTCTGCCACTCAGCATGTTATGGGGGGGATTCTTCCACTCAGCATGTTATGGGGGGATTCTGCCACTCAGCATGTTATGGGGGGGATTCTGCCACTCAGCATGTTATGGGGGGATTCTGCCACTCAGCATGTTATGGGGGGTTTCTGCCACTCAGCATGTTATGGGGGGATTCTGCCACTCAGCATGTTATGGGGGGATTCTGCCACTCAGCATGTTATGGGGGGATTCTGCCACTCAGCATGTTATGGGGGGATTCTGCCACTCAGCATGTTATGGGGGGATTCTGCTACTCAGCATGTTATGGAGGGATTCTGCCACTCAGCATGTTATGGGGGATTCTGCCGCTCAGCATGTTATGGGGGGATTCTGCCACTCAGCATGTTATGGGGGGATTCTGCCACTCAGCATGTTATGGGGGGTTTCTGCCACTCAGCATGTTATGGGGGGATTCTGCCACTCAGCATGTTATGGGGGGATTCTGCCACTCAGCATGTTATGGGGGGATTCTGCCACTCAGCATGTTATGGGGGGATTCTGCCACTCAGCATGTTATGGGGGGGATTCTGCCACTCAGCATGTTATGGGGGGATTCTGCCACTCAGCATGTTATGGGGGGTTTCTGCCACTCAGCATGTTATGGGGGGATTCTGCCACTCAGCATGTTATGGGGGGGATTCTGCCACTCAGCATGTTATGGAGGGATTCTGCCACTCAGCATGTTATGGGGGGATTCTGCCGCTCAGCATGTTATGGGGGGATTCTGCCACTCAGCATGTTATGGGGGGATTCTGCCACTCAGCATGTTATGGGGGGATTCTGCCACTCAGCATGTTATGGGGGGATTCTGCCACTCAGCATGTTATGGGGGGGTTCTGCTAGGCAGCATGTTATGGGGGGATTCTGCCACTCAGCATGTTATGGGGGGATTCTGCCACTCAGCATGTTATGGGGGGATTCTGCCACTCAGCATGTTATGGGGGGATTCTGCCACTCAGCATGTTATGGGGGGGATTCTGCCACTCAGCATGTTATGGAGGGATTCTGCCGCTCAGCATGTTATGGGGGGATTCTGCCGCTCAGCATGTTATGGGGGGATTCTGCCACTCAGCATGTTATGGGGGGATTCTGCCACTCAGCATGTTATGGGGGGATTCTGCCACTCAGCATGTTATGGGGGGATTCTGCCACTCAGCATGTTATGGGGGGGTTCTGCTAGGCAGCATGTTATGGGGGGATTCTGCCACTCAGCCTGTTATGGGGGGATTCTGCCACTCAGCATGCTATGGGGGGGGATTCTGCCACTCAGCATGTTATGGGGGGGATTCTGCCACTCAGCATGTTATGGGGGGTTTCTGCCACTCAGCATGTTATGGGGGGATTCTGCCACTCAGCATGTTATGGGGGGGATTCTGCCACTCAGCATGTTATGGGGGGATTCTGCCACTCAGCATGTTATGGGGGGATTCTGCCACTCAGCATGTTATGGGGGGTTTCTGCCACTGAGCATGTTATGGGGGGATTCTGCCACTCAGCATGTTATGGGGGGATTCTGCCACTCAGCATGTTATGGGGGGGATTCTGCCGCTCAGCCTGTTATGGGGGGATTCTGCCACTCAGCATGTTATGGGGGGATTCTGCCACTCAGCATGTTATGGGGGGGTTCTGCTAGGCAGCATGTTATGGGGGGATTCTGCCACTCAGCCTGTTATGGGGGGATTCTGCCACTCGGCATGTTATGGGGGGGATTCTGCCACTCAGCATGTTATGGGGGGATTCTGCCACTCGGCATGTTATGGGGGGGATTCTGCCACTCGGCATGTTATGGGGGGATTCTGCCGCTCAGCATGTTATGGGGGGATTCTGCCACTCAGCATGTTATGGGGGGATTCTGCCACTCAGCATGTTATGGGGGGATTCTGCCACTCAGCATGTTATGGGGGGATTCTGCCACTCAGCATGTTATGGGGGGATTCTGCCACTCAGCATGTTATGGGAGGATTCTGCCACTCAGCATGTTATGGGGAGGATTCTGCCACTCAGCATGTTATGGGGGGATTCTGCCACTCAGCATGTTATGTGGGGATTCTGCCACTTGCCATGTTAATAGGGGAATTATGCCACTCGGCATGTTATGGGGGGATTCTGCCACTCTACATGTTATGGGGGGGGCACTGACACTCAGCATGTTATGGGGGGGTTCTGCTAGGCAGCATGTTATGGGGGGATTCTACCACTTGCCATGTTAATAGGGGAATTATGCCACTCGGCATGTTATGGGGGGATTCTGCCACTCGGCATGTTATGGGGGGGCACTGCCACTCGGCATGTTATGGGGGGGCACTGCCACTCAGCATGTTATGGGGGGCTCTGCCACTCAGCATGTTATGGGGGGCTCTGCCACTCAGCATGTTATGGGGGGGCTCTGCTACTCGGCATGTTATGGGGGGCTCTGCCACTCGGCATGTTATGGGGGATTCTGCCACTCAGCATGTTATGGGGGAGGCTCTGCCACTCGGCATGTTATGGGGGATTCTGCCACTCAGCATGTTATGGGGGGGCTCTGCCACTTGCCATGTTATGGGGGGCCGTGCTACACTGGCATGTTATGGAGAGGGGTGATAGGGGGGTTCTGCACACTGTCTGTTGTGGGGGCGCGGATAACATGACGGACACACTGTAGGGCCGGTGTGACCAGAAAGGTCCCGGGCCATTTTTTACCTCCAGTCCGCCCCTGGCGGTAGGGCCTCGGCCCTGTTGGTTGCTATGCGTAGATCCGTCTGGTTACGTCAGTGGGCAGCCGACACTGCCGCTAAGAAGTCTCTCACTGGGCTTCCCTTCACTGGACTTTGTCTCTTCGGTGAGCGTCTTGATGTTCTGACCAAGGATGGTAGGCTCCCCCAGCGTAGAAAGCAGGCTCTGTCCTTTCCGGGATCCTCTTCCTTTCACCCTTATAGGGAGGTCGTGGTCCTCCTTCTCAGGTAGTCGCAGAGACTCTTGGGGTCGGGGCAGATCCCGCGGTCGCCCTGGTCTCTCCTGGGGAACCAAGTCCAAACCCCCCCCCAAGGCCCCTCAGGCATGAGGAGGCGCCCTCACCCGTCCGGGTGGGGGGACGGCTTCGGCTTTTTGCTCCCGTCTGGAGACTGCGTGTCTCTGACCGGTGGATTCAGGAGGTGGTTTCCTCCGGTTACAAGATAGTTTGCAGCCTGGCCGCCCCCAAGATTCCTCCGGTTCCGGATCTCTCAAATTCCCATGACGGCTCTGGGCCTGCGGTTGGCCGTGCAACGTCTTCTGGCATCCGGAGTGATTTGTCCGGTACCTCTTCAGGAACAGGGTCAGGGGTACTACTCCAACCTGTTCACGGTGCCCAAGAAGGACGGCTCCCTGAGGCCCATCCTGGATTTAAAGGGTCTCAACAAATTTGTCAGGTTCAAGCATTTCCGCATGGAGAGCTTACGCTCGGCTGTGAGTTCCCTTCGGCCGGGCGACTTGATGACCACGGTGGACATCAAGGATGCCTATCTTTATGTCCCGATCTTCCCAGGTAATCAGAGGTTCTTGAGGTTTGCTCTGGGGGATCAACACTACCAGTTTGTGGCCTTGCCGTTCGGTATTACCTCGGCCCCTCGGGTCTTCACCAAGGTGCTGGCGGATGTCATGGCTCTACTGAGATAGAGGAGTTTCGGCTCCTCTATGTTTTTCCTCCCTTTCCTCTGCTGGGTCATGTGCTGCGCAAGATTGTCCAGGAGGGGGTACTGACCATTCTAGTGGCCCCCCGCTGGCCGAGGAGGGTATGGTTCGCGGACGTCGTCCAGATGGCAGTGGATCGGTACGTCTTGCCCGACGATCCAGAGCTTCTCACTCAAGGACAGCTGCTCTATCCCAATTTACAAACGCTGGCCTTAACCTCTTGGCTGCGAAAACCTCCATCTTGATGGGCAAGGGTTTGCTGGCTTCGGTTGTCAATACTTTGATTCAGGCTCGGAAGAAATCTTTGTCTATGATTTACTATAGGGTCTGGCATGCTTATATTGCTTGGTGTGAGTCCAAGAGGCCGATTTATTAATAGCGCCAGGTAGCGACAGATGAGCGACAGTAGCGTTATTTTCACAGCGCCCGCTAGTATTCGCTGTGCTTGGCCGTTGTACGGCTGTTGACAGCGACTCAGTCGGTGTGCGGTAATGTTGAATACGGGGTTAGGAGTCGCTGTTTGACAGGTTCCGCGCTGTATGGGAGTGCATGACAGCGAACGGCTCCCAGCATATTCATTAACAAATCACGCTCCAAAAATTCTCGCGCTGTGAAATGCTTGTTTAAACCCCAGAGCGCTGGCAGCGATGGAAAAGTAGTTTTTTAACCCCCAAACAACCATATTTTTAGTAAAAAAAAAAAACATGTTTTTCAAAACATTTTGTAATATGAATACATTAATATCAAACCTGTAATATCAATTCTGCACAAATTTATTTATTTTTATTTTTTTTTACCTTAAAAAAATATCTAACATTGCAGAGGTGGTCACAGAATTTTGGACATTTAAAAAAAAAAAAAATAATAAAATAGCAATTAATTATGAATATTTAAAGATTGCTCCACTGAAATGCATTGGAGAGCGCCAGGTAGCGAGAAGTCATACCTGTCGCTGTTCAAGGTCGCTCGCTGGCGCTGTGGGGTGAGGCTGGAATAATGATGAATGATTCACTATCTGGCGCTCTGTCAGTCGCTAAGCAGGATCGGCTTGATAAATGTGTGATTGCGGAGGGGAGCCGGCGTTCTCGTGGCGGTGAGCGTCACTACCGTTCGCTCATGGCGCTATCCCTTGTTAAATAAGGGCCCAAGTCTCTATCTTGTCATGAATTCTCCATTCCCAGGATTCTGGAGTTTTTACAGCATGGTCTGGATTCGGGTCTACAACTTAGTACCCTCAAAGGACAGGTTTCGGCTCTGGCAATTTTATTCCAAAGATCTTTTGCCAATCATAGGCTTGTCAAGACTTTTTTCCAGGGAGTCACTCATGTGCGTCCGCCACGTAAGCCTCTACTACCGGTTTGGGATTTAAACTTGGTGCTTTCTGCTCTACAGGGTCCTCCCTTCGAGACTCTGCGTGATGCCGCTCTGCCCATTCTGAATCTTAAGGTAGCCTTTTTGGTTACTTTGGTGCGTCGAGTCTCTGAGCTGGCAGCGCTTTCCATGAAACCTCCATATTTTGAGCGGCATCAGGATAAGGTGGTGTTCCGGCTTAAGCCGGATTTTTTGCCCAAGGTTGTATCTGCCTTTCATCTCAATCAGGACATTAGGCTCGATTCAGAGACACATTCGTCTGGACTTTCGTAGCTGTTTGTGTATGTTTTTGTGTGTGTTAGTCTTTTTTTTTGTTTTTTTCGTTCATTTTCCATTCGTACGAACGTTCGGGCTAATGCGTATATGCACTTTCGAAGAACGAAAGCAAATCGGATCATTTGCGTTAGTTTGGATCATTTTCCCATCCAAATCTGATATTTTGCGTTCGTTCAGATAACTTACGTTATTGCTATGGGCTTGCGTCTCATTCAGAGAGCTGATTGCCGAGGGACCACCACCCTATTAAACCGCTTCATTTGCGATCCCCTTACGGGACCATTTTGACCTAGAATACCCTTGCTATGAACCAGTTTTGTGCCTTTGTGGAGGAGCATCACGAACTCCAGCTAATGGGCATAGAAATTGTCAGCAGAGCCGAGACCAGATTGCACCGGCAACGCATGCTTATCGATGGCATGCATGGCGTTGAGCTGTTCGAGCCCACAAGACTTAACCCTTTAAGTGCCAGCCTACCTGGAGATTTTGTCACCCTTTGTTGCCAGACCATTTTTCACCATTTTGTGCTCCACATGTTTAAGTGTAATTTTTGAAGGAATGTTTGGGGATTTCCTAGGAAAATTATATATAATTCGGGCTTTAACATAGAATATCCTGTTTGTAATTTTTTCAGTACTTAAGCAATATTTTGGGGTGAAATATGTGGTAAAAAAAGTAAAAAATGCTATTTGTTACATTCCCCTCGATTCAAAATGCAAAAGTTAATTGATTTCGGATCGGGAATCGTAAGTTTGGGTGGGTGTTTTCGCACGATCGTTCGCGCATAGACGTATATGAACATACGCATTTCGAACGTCAATTGGATTTTTTGCGTTAGTTCGTGTCTTTTTTCCGTCCAAATCTTATTTTTTGCGTTCGATCCTATTTTTTACGTGATTGACATGGGCTTGCGACCAATTCAGAGAGGTGATTGGTAATTGTTTTGAAGGCCATTAAATAGCTGCTTTCCGAAATGTTTGCCGGCAGCTATTTGGCCTCGGGAGTAGGATGGAGAGGAGCGAGTTTGTGGCACATCAAGGGCTTATGCTTTTTGGCATCGAGTTGATCCGGATGTCTGAGAGCAGATTGCCCCTGCGTCGTCGCATGAACATCGATAGCATGAATGATGTTGAGCTGTTCGAGCTGACCAGGCTTAATCGCGCTTCCCTCCATAAATTATATAATGAGCTGCGGCCATGGTTAGCCCGCACCACAAGGAAGGGGCAAGCAATTTCAGGTATGACCAAGATGCTTGGCTGCCTGCAATTTTTGGTGAACGGCTCGTTCCAGAGGCTAGGTGCCCTCTCTGTGGGGTTTTCCCAGCCTACGCTGAGCCGCTTGGAAGGCATGGCTGCCATAACTCCCAAATATATTTTTTTTCCGGATGATATGGCAGCCAGAAACGCCATTAAGCTTGGTTTTTATAATGTCGCCGACATGCCCAACGTAATTGGTGCTGTTGACTGTACACATGTGGCACTCGTACCTAGGGCATCCGACGAGTATATATATAGGTAGATTTTTTTGGGTTTGGTTATTATGGGGCCCAACGTGTAATGTAACCTGTTTTACCTTGCGGCAGCATATTTTTTTTTTGCCTTTTGTGTACATGCCTTATTTTGGCTTTTCATTTGTTGTTTGAAATTGTGTGCAGACATGTTTTTTGTTTCAAATGTGTTTGGCCCTTATCACTTACCCATTTTTTTTGGTTTTGGCCTTAAGGAATCGAAAAATGGGACACTCCCTTAATGTCCAGGCCGTGGTGGGGCCGGACATGCGTTTCCTGAGTGTCCTTGCCGGCTACCCAGGATCGTCGCACGATTCATATATCCTGAGACGATCTGGTTTGTTTCGGCGATTTGAGTCTGGTGAATTTTCGGGGGCATGGCTGCTTGGTAAGTGTGTCCTATTTTTGTGTATACATATTTCATAGGAATCTGTTTTTTTTGCTAGTTTAGCTTTTGAATTTTTGGCATAAACATGAACCAACATTTTGAAAGTGTTTTTTTTTTAAGGATTTTTTGAAAAAACAAACAAGCGCTTGGCTCACTTTGTACTTCTGAATTTTGTAACTTTGGTTAGGATGTCTGTAACTTCCATGTCTAAAAATCTATTGGGTAGCAGATTGTCCAGAAGTATCTGATAGTTTATGGTCCTTTTGTAGTATTGGTCTGTAAATGCCAAAGTGGACTTAAACTGCATACAGTGCATTCTTTATAGAAATGTTGTGTGCCCCTCAGCAGCATCCTAATTGTAACATTTCCTAAACCATAAAACCAACCATATTTCGAAATACCCTTGTCCGAGCAGATGTGTTCTCATTCTTTGTTTCATTTAAGCTGCATTTTTAGTTATGTACTACATTTGTGCCAATACTGATTTTTATAATGTGCCCTGTGTGTGTTTTTTTTTGCCTTTAGCTTACATCATTTTGATATATGTCAAATTGTTTGTGTTTGTTGCCTTGCAATTTGTTTATTTTTTGCTTTTAATTGTCTTGTTAAGGTGATTCAGGTTACCCACTTCTCCCCTGGCTCATGACGCCTGTGCTGCGGCCCCAGGATGCCTCTCAGGAAGCCTACAACCATGCGCACCGCAAGACCAGGGCTGTTGTTGAGAGGGCATTTGGACTGTTGAAGACCCGTTTTAGGTGTTTGGACCATACCGGGGGCGCCCTGCAATATGATCCTAAAAAGGTTATAGACATCATAATGGCATGTGCTGTTCTGCATAATTTTGCGATTAAAGAACGTGTCCCCCGTTATGTGGATGTTCTGCCCTCTACAGCCATAGAAGATGATGGTGACAATTATGTTGGCCCACCCAGTGAGTCTGGTCAATCAGTGCGATCAAATTTGATATTGCAGCACTTTAGTTAAAGCCTTGTTGTTGTTTTCGATTCTGTGTGTGTGTATTTGGCTTTTTTTTCTTTTATTTTTTAGGCCGTAATGTGGCATTACCTTAAAATAAAATATTTTTGCCTTAATTGTTGGCTAATGTTTTTCCTGGTGTTTACTTAGATTGATCTTTTCATTTTTACACCTCTTAAACAAAAATGTATCTGCTTTAGGCCAAGGTGATGTCAAATGTGTTTCAACTAAAAACGCCACAAGTATAGTAACTGTGTAAATTTTTTACTTTTTGGACTTTGAATGGTTGTGCATAACATAAAACATTCCACATACAACTGTGGCTCAAAATGCATTAAGTTGTTAAACAGAAATACAGCACATCTACACCTGGAAGTGAGTGGCACAACCAAACAAGGACACCCAGTCCAAAGGCCAGCCTAGTCCAGTGATTAATATTGCCTGTGGCAAGGGATATTTTGGCATGGCCATAATGTCACACAAACATGTCTGCAAACAGGAGGAGCACAAATCAAACAAATGTAAAAAGCCATAAGTGTCCCATGTTAATTGCCACCTACACTCCACATAGACCTATGGCATTGGCTAGTGGCCTTACTCATTACTCTAAGGAGCTCTATGGGAGCAAATCCAAAACACAACCTGCATGTCAAACACAAAATGGATTGAGAAAAACATCAAACGACAAGTAAATACAGTGGGGGGGAAGAGAAAAGATGTCCCACACAATCATGGATTAATTAATAGGGTGGCTGCCCATAAAACCCAGGTGGCGGTCCGTGTGGATGTGACCTAACCTGGGCCATGGTTGCATTGTTAATCTGCAACTGCTCCATAATGTTTCTCTGCATATTGGTCAATTCAGCCATGGCTGACTGGATTGCATTACTTGCATTGGCCATGTTGCTGTTGTGGGTCCGAAACTCAGCGAGGATGGCCTGTAAGGTGGAATTGAGGTTCACCATATCGGCATGCCTTTCCTCTCGCTCATTTTGCTGCTGTGCCTCAAGAGTCCCTCTCCTGGTTCCATAAATCAAGCAGGGCATTATGCCTCCCCTGGGAAATTGTGCGGCGTAATGGAGTGCGCCGCACAATTACCCTGGCTCTTTGGCGTGCCCTGCCGCTTTGTCTCGGGCCCTCAATAGCAACAGGCATGCTTGGCAAATCCTCAGCAGCAGAGTGAACACTGGGGACTGTTGTCTCAGTCTCCCCATGTGCATGCACAATGGATGCAGATTCACTCTGCTGCTGAGGATTGGCCAGAGAAACATTATGGAGCAGTTGCAGATTGGGACCCAGGGGGAGGTCTTCGGACGTGCCCAGCATGGATCCATCTTCCTCCATTTCCTGGATCTCTTCCATGAGTGTGTGGGTCTGTAGGGACATAGAAAAAAAAATGATAAGTTTGCGTTCCTAATTAGGATTCCATCAGTTTAACACATGCTTAATCACTTGCTAGTATTTTTGGTACTAAATAAACTTACCGGAAAACTGGGATCTGGGCTCCTATGCTGTACGGAACTGGAAGGCATATTCAAACTGGGGGGTCATGCTGGGCTGAAGAAGAGAAAACGAAACAAGGTAAACACACACATAAGCATTGTTTAGGTAGGTAATTAAACAAGCCACTATTTGAAATCTGAAGCAACTCTACAGCAACGGGGCCGATTTTTCAAATACACTCACTTTAAGATATGTGAAATGTATCGAGTAAACTGATAACTGACCTCAGTTCGAAGTCAGGAAGTGTACCCAGTCAGCATACAACTTGCATAGCACCTATTTAGAGTTTGACTCCCATTCTCTAGGTAATTTATGTTTGTGGCTCTTGATTTAAATTGTTACCTCAAACACAACTCACACAACAAATAGACAACACATCCCTAATGATGTGTGTTTTGTGATTGAGTACAAATATATAACTTTCCTTATGAAACTTCGTTACTTGGCACATAATTAGTGTTAATTGGTCTTTTACATAATGTATGTGGTCCGAAATGTGTGTTTCACATGGACCCAAACAGGACACAAACAGGCACACTAGTGCGAGCCCAACCAAGCCACACCATAGGGCCATAGCGTCAACTTTGTCCTAGTGAACTTTAATTTACTTTGCAACAAGCCAAACATGCAGATTAAGATTACTCACCTTGTGTACGGGTCGGTGAGTCTGTGTCCCTTAGACCCGCATGGCCACCGACCGCGACAGGATGGAGAAGGCCCAGCACAATCTCCTCAGCAGGTGTAAACTCCAGTTTGGTGGGATAGCCCCCTCCAGTTTTCATGCTGAAATGAAATTATAGTTTGGTACACAGAAAAGGTGCATACAGTACATCCTAATAATTACATTTGGATACATCATTTATTTACCTGTAATTATGCCTTTTAATTTCTTTTTGCCGTACAGCATATTTCATATCTGTTTGATTTGTCCAACATCTTTCCTCTCTTCCCCCGCTGCATTTACTTGTCGTTTGAGTTGTTCAAACAATTCCATTTTGCGCTGCTTAGTGGTGTGTTTGGATTTGCTCCCATAGAGCTCGTCATAGAATAATGTAAGGCCACTAGCCAATGCCATATTTTGCTCATGTGAGAATCGGCCACACAAATGGCCGCGCCGCAATGTGCGGCCAGATGGTTGGGTTTGGTGCTCCTCCATGTGTGCAGACACATGTGGTGACATTATGGCCTGGGGCTGTGTAGGGGAATGCAAGGATTGGTGGCTTCCCAATGACTGGACTGGACTGGCCAAGGGACTGGGTGTTCTTGCGTGGCTGGCCACAGAACTTCCAGGTGTAGATGTGCTAATTATTTCTTGAAGGATGATGTCCTTTCTTGGGCCTCTTGGGGGGCTAGGTGCCCTGCTGGTGCCTGGTCTTGGGCTAGGTGCCCTGCTGGTGCCTGGTCTTGGCCTAGGTGCCCTGCTGCGGTGCCTGTATGGGCTGTGTGCCCTGCTTCTGGGCCTGGACGGGCTTCTGGCCCTGCTGCGGGGCCTGTATGGGCTGTGTGCCCTGCTTCTGGGCCTGGACGGGCTTCTGGCCCTGCTGCGGTGCCTGTATGGGCTGTGTGCCCTGCTTCTGGGCCTGGACGGGCTTCTGGCCCTGCTGCGGGGCCTGTATGGGCTGTGTGCCCTGCTTCTGGGCCTGGACGGGCTTCTGGCCCTGCTGCGGGGCCTGTATGGGCTGTGTGCCCTGCTTCTGGGCCTGGACGGGCTTCTGGCCCTGCTGCGGGGCCTGTATGGGCTGTGTGCCCTGCTTCTGGGCCTAGACGGGCTTCTGGCCCTGCTGCGGGGCCTGTATGGGCTGTGTGCCCTGCTTCTGGGCCTGGACGGGCTTCTGGCCCTGCTGCGGGGCCTGGGTTGGATAAGTGCCCGGCTTGAGACCATGGGTTTTGTGGGGTCCCTTGTGCGGCAGATGTGCTGGTGCCTGCTGTGGGGCTTCCGACCCGTTTAGCCTGTTTTTTGGCCGCAGGGGCACGTGCCTTTGTGGGCCTTTTGGGCGAAATGGAGGGTCCACTGTCCCTTGGTGGGGCCGACCTGCTACTTGCCTTTTTGTGCCGTAGCTTCTTTTGGGCTTGCTGGGACCTGGTTGTTGGGCCCGCAGAGGTCTGGCTTTGCTTGCTGCGTTTTGCTGCTGGCTTTTTGGGTGCCATTTTCTCAAAAAAGTCAAAGAGAATGAGCTTTGGGTGCAGGGACCTTTAAATAAGGCGCCCAGCGTCTGACGCCTATGCGCACGCCTACGCGATCGTACGGACGTACGTTCGTGCGGAACCAGGAAACCGCAGGGGTTTCACTTATCTGCTGCCTTGAAGAAGCATGAAGATGGCGCCCACTATCTTCACCCGTCAACAAGAAGAGATCCTCATGCTGGTAAGTGCCTTGCTCTGCCTTTTAAGCTCATACTGACTGATGTACTACATGTAAATGATGCGCTTGGAACAAGTTTAGAACAGGGGTCCTCACACTTCATCATCAAGGTCCGAGACAGGCCACGTTTTTCAGCTCTCTATGCTGATGTCCTAATTAGGGCAATTGCTCTGGCTTAGCACCAGTTAATTAACCTGTGGAGTAGCGTGTAGAGCTGAAAAACCTGGCCTGTCTCGGACCTTGATGCGGATGTTTGCGGACCACTGTTTGGCTAAGACATAAAAACACAACGGCAAGCCACACACGTGCACAAAAAGTCAGAAACCGGACCTTCAGCGTGATTTAGTGAAAACCACTAAAACATAAAAAACGAGTACACAGCCTATCAAATTAAAAGATTGGACAGTTTAAGCCACTAACGTATTAGTCTTGCCTCCACTGGCCTGCAACTTTGTTCAAGAATTTAGGATATGCGCGCAGCCATCTTGACTCAGAAGCATCACACTTACTGAGGAGAGGTGAGTGGGATAAGGTACAGGGGGGTGGGTTATAGCTGTGCTTTGCTCAGACACAGCAGAGCTGTGGTCATGGGAAGGTCAGCAATCCAAGAATGCAGAGCAGCACACACACTTCCAGTTTGCATGCACTTCCTGTTTGCAGGCTGCCTGCAAAGATGGCAGCTTACATAAGCCGCCATCTTGGATGTTTAAACCATCATAACATGCCATACATGCAGGTGGGATGATTTGTAATGTTGGCAATCTGTATGTACAGGGTGTGTGAAACATATAACATAAGACAAGACTCTGATTCAGACTGAACGTCCGCTTTAAGGCACAACCCAAAATTGTCTTTCACTGTAAATGTGTGTGTTAATGACATTAAATTCGAAACTTCTGATGCAACACATATGGCTCTGTGTGTAAAAGTAAAAGCTCTGTGTACATTATGTTTTTCAGATCATGCTTCAGCGCCGGTATGACTTCGCGCCCAATGTGTGTGAAAAAAGGGACATCGCCCGGGAGATCATCGCGGAAATACACCGTGTGACCAATACCACCTTCACTCACACACAGATAATGCAGCATTGGTCGGACCTGAAACGGCTGCACATGTCCCGGGTGCGGAGGTTTTTCGGGATCCATTTTCCAAGTAAGTACAAAGCGATTGCATGGTATAGGTTCCAAATTTATAAGTTATGCCTTTATTTATAATGACTTTTCTTGGTTAGTGTTGGAAATGGATTTCCGCATTCGCCGCACCCGGAGGCGCACAGGCCAACCAGTGCTGCATGATTCTGCATCTGTGAGTGAAGGTGGTGGATCTCCCGGGCGACGGACCTACCCCTCCTCTGTGGCCTCCTCAGACCAGCCCCTGGACCTTACCACAGAGGAGGGGCTCAACCGCGTGGGCACGGAGTCATATCCGGCCAGGCATGGGGAAGGCTCTGGTATGTCACTCTTCATGTACAGGTCCTTCTCAAAAAATTAGCATATAGTGCTAAAGTTCATTATTTTCCATAATGAAATGATAAAAATTAAACTTTCATATATTTGAGATTCATTGCACACCAACTGAAATTTTTCAGGTCTTTTTTTGTTTTAATACTGATGATTTTGCCATACAGCTCATGAAAACCCCAAAATCCTATCTCAAAAAATTCGCATATTTCATCCGACCAATAAAAGAAAAGTGTTTTTAATTTAAAAAAAAGTCAACCTTCAAATAATTATGTTCAGTTATGCACTCAATACTTGGTCTGGAATCCTTTTGCAGAAATGACTGCTTCAATGCGGAGTGGCATGGAGGCAATCAGCCTGTGGCACTGCTGAGGTGTTATGGAGCCCATGATGCTTCGATAGCGGCCTTAAGCTCATCCAGAGTGTTGGGTCTTGCGTCTCTCAACTTTCTCTTCACAATATTCCACAGATTCTCTATGGGGTTCAGGTCAGGAGAGTTGGCAGGCCAATTGAGCACAGTAATACCATGGTCAGTAAACCATTTACCAGTGGTTTTGGCACTGTGAGCAGGTGCCAGGTCGTGCTGAAAAATGAAAACGTCATCTCCATAAAGCTTTTCAGCCGATGGAAGCATGAAGTGCTCCAAAATCTCCTGATAGCTAGCTGCATTGACCCTGCCCTTTATAAAACACAGTCGACCAACACCAGCAGCTGACATGGCACCCCAGACCATCACTGACTGTGGGTACATGACACTGGACTTCAGGCATTTTGGCATTTCCTTCTCCCCAGTCTTCCTCCAGACTCTGGCACCTTGATTTCCGAATGACATGCAAAATTTTCTTTCATCAGAAAAAATTACTTGGGACCACTGAGCAACAGTAGTGCTGCTTCTCTCTAGCCCAGGTCAGGTGCTTCTGCCGCTGTTTCTGGTTCAAAAGTGGCTTGACCTGGGGAATGCGGCACCTGTAGCCCATTTCCTGCACACCCCTGTGCACGGTGGCTCTGGATGTTTCTACTCCAGACTCAGTCCACTGCTTACGCAGGTCCCCCAATCTTCCTCAGGGTCCGGTCACCTCTTCTCGTTGTGCAGCATTTTCTGCCACATTTTTTCCTTCCCACAGACTTCCCATTGAGGTGCCTTGATACAGCACTCTGGGAACAGCCTATTTGTTCAGAAATTCCTTTCTGGGTCTTACCCTCTTGCTTGAGGGTGTCAATGATGGCCTTCTGGACAGCAGTCAAGTCGGCAGTCTTACCCATGATGGCGGTTTTGAGTAATGAACCAGGCTGGGCTTTTTTAAAAGCCTCAGGAATCTTTTGCAGGTGTTTAGAGTTAATTAGTTGATTCAGATGATTAGGTTAATAGCTGGTTTAGAGAACCTTTTCATGATATGCTAATTTTTTGAGATAGGCTTTTGGGGTTTTCATGAGCTGTATGGCAATATCATCAGTATTAAAACAAAAAAAGACCTGAAAAATTTCAGTTGGTGTGCAATGAATCTCAAATATATGAAAGTTTAATTTTTATCATTTCATTATGGAAAAAAATGAACTTTAGCACTATATGCTAATTTTTTGAGAAGGACCTGTATATGCACAAAGATATACATGCAAGTAAAAAAAACTAAGTGCTCCTTTATTATGTATTTCTAGATGCTTTGGGAGTGGGTGAGGTAGTGGAGGAGGAGGCAGCAGAGATGCTTGAAGATGATCCTGGCGAAGGTGAGTGATGTCAGCCAGACTGGGAGCCAGATATTTGGGGAATAGTGACTCTGTCCAACAACTAAACAAGTTTCTCCAGGGACTTCTTCACAGCATAGCCAGGACCAAGGGCATCCTGTTGGCCCCAACCAGCCATCTGTCGGCCACCAACAAAGTAAGTAGCCATGCCATTATTCAGAATTATGTGTTTTTGGCTAATAACACACACATAACTAAAGGCGTAGCCAATGTATAGTTAACACTTTCATGTGGGCACTTCGTTAGCTTAAAGCGGACCATAACTCGTATTAAGAGCCTAGCTAATAAGTATCCCACACACTGTACATACAGATTGCGAACATTCTAAAACAGCCTACCAGCATCTACTGGATGTTAGGAGCCTTTACACATACAAGATGGCGGCATAGGGAATGCGCAATATTTACAGGCAGCATGGCATCCAGATTTTGCGAAGTAATGTGCTGCCATGCATTGTGGGACTGCTGACCTTTACCTGAACCCAGCTATGCTGTGTATTACCAAAGCACAACTGTAACCTGCTCCCCTGTACTTTATCCCACTCTCCTCTCCTCATTAAGTGTTATGCTTCTGAGTCCAGATGGCGACGCAGTAATAAAAAAGGCACCAAAATGTACTTTTATATGGTGCCGAATTATTTGTAAAGAGTTTTTGGTTTTCATAACATCATGTTTAAGTTCCGTTTTAAGGAGTTTCAAGACTTACCTGTGGGAAAAGCATTTCCTTTATTACTTTGAAGAATGACATATGTCATGCATTTACATGTATTTGACTAACCAAAAATCTATTCCCAGCATACAAACCGGTCTGGTACCACTATTTATGTTTATTTCTCTCTTGGTTACAGGGATGATCCCACAAACAGTGGCTGACAAAAAAAAACGAATCAAGGAGTTGGTGGCCGAGCTGATGGCCATACAGGCGACGTTGGGGCCAACTGAAGAAGAAGAGGAGGAGGATTAGTGCCCTTGGTCCTGGCTAAATTTTGTAAATAGTTTTTAACATTTTAGATAAAATGTTTTATAAGTTGTATACACACAAAATTTTTTAAAACAAACAAATTTCTAAAAAATAAATTATATTTTAATGCATAATAAATGTGTCATTTATAATATGGTAAACAAAATACATTTCCACAAACACGAAAAAGCATGCTTAAAAACATATAGACATATGTACATTAAGTGGTTTGGGTAAGTTTTAGGCTCGTCAAAATGAAGAAGAATGCAACCGCTAAGGGGTTTGGGTAAGTTTTAGGCTCGTCAAAATGAAGAAAAATGCAAGCGCTAAGGGGTTTGGGTAAGTTTTAGGGTCCGATAAATGCAGAAAAATGCAAGCGCTAAGGGGTTTGGGTAAGTTTTAGGCTCGTCAAAATGAAGAAAAATGCAAGCGCTAAGGGGTTTGGGTAAGTTTTAGGGTCCGATAAATGCAGAAAAATGCAAGCGCTAAGGGGTTTGGATAAGTTTTAGGCTCGTCAAAATGAAGAAAAATGCAAGCGCTAAGGGGTTTGGGTAAGTTTTAGGGTCCGATAACTGAAGACAAATGCAAGCGCTAAGGGGTTTGGGTAAGTTTTAGGCTCGTCAAAATGAAGAAAAATGCAAGCGCTAAGGGGTTTGGGTAAGTTTTAGGGTCCGATAAATGAAGAAAAATGCAAGCGCTAAGTTAGGCTCGTCAAAATGAAGAAAAATGCAAGCGCTAAGGGGTTTGGGTAAGTTTTAGGGTCCGATAAATGAAGACAAATGCAAGAGTTTTAGGGTCCGATAAATGAAGAAAAATGCAAGCGCTAAGGGGTTTGGGTAAGTTTTAGGCTCGTCAAAATGAAGAAAAATGCAAGCGCTAAGGGGTTTGGGTAAGTTTTAGGCTCGTCAAAATGAAGAAAAATGCAAGCGCTAAGGGGTTTGGGTAAGTTGTAGGGTCCGATAAATGAAGAAAAATGCAAGCGCTAAGGGGTTTGGGTAAGTTTTAGGCTCGTCAAAATGAAGAAAAATGCAAGCGCTAAGGGGTTTGGGTAAGTTTTAGGGTCCGATAAATGAAGAAAAATGCAAGCGCTAAGGGGTTTGGGTAAGTTTTAGGCTCGTCAAAATGAAGAAAAATGCAAGCGCTAAGGGGTTTGGGTTTTAGGCTCGTCAAAATGAAGACAAATGCAAGCGCTAAGGGGTTTGGGTAAGTTTTAGGCTCGTCAAAATGAAGAAAAATGCAAGCGCTAAGGGGTTTGGGTAAGTTTTAGGCTCGTCAAAATGAAGAAAAATGCAAGCGCTAAGGGGTTTGGGTAAGTTTTAGGGTCCGATAAATGAAGAAAAATGCAAGCGCTAAGGGGTTTGGGTAAGTTTTAGGCTCGTCAAAATGAAGAAGAATGCAAGCGCTAAGGGGTTTGGGTAAGTTTTAGGGTCCGATAAATGAAGAAAAATGCAAGCGCTAAGGGGTTTGGGTAAGTTTTAGGCTCGTCAAAATGAAGAAAAATGCAAGCGCTAAGGGGTTTGGGTTTTAGGCTCGTCAAAATGAAGAAAAATGCAAGCGCTAAGGGGTTTGGGTAAGTTGTAGGGTCCGATAAATGAAGAAAAATGCAAGCGCTAAGGGGTTTGGGTAAGTTTTAGGCTCGTCAAAATGAAGAAAAATGCAAGCGCTAAGGGGTTTGGGTAAGTTTTAGGGTCCGATAAATGAAGAAAAATGCAAGCGCTAAGGGGTTTGGGTAAGTTTTAGGCTCGTCAAAATGAAGAAAAATGCAAGCGCTAAGGGGTTTGGGTTTTAGGCTCGTCAAAATGAAGAAAAATGCAAGCGCTAAGGGGTTTGGGTAAGTTTTAGGGTCCAATAAATGAAGAAAAATGCAAGCGCTAAGGGGTTTGGGTAAGTTTTAGGCTCGTCAAAATGAAGAAAAATGCAAGCGCTAAGGGGTTTGGGTAAGTTTTAGGGTCCGATAAATGAAGAAAAATGCAAGCGCTAAGGGGTTTGGGTAAGTTTTAGGCTCGTCAAAATGAAGAAGAATGCAAGCGCTAAGGGGTTTGGGTAAGTTTGAGGGTTCATAAAGGTAAGTGTTAGACTGGCACGAAGTAGTAGTGGTGAGATTGGTAGTGTCAGATAGGGCCCACATTGGTTTTGGGAGTGTAGCTTGGATCGCAAGACCTTATATATATATACGAAGGAACCAATATATACGCAATTAATTGGAAGAGGTGGACGATGGAAGAGGGCAAAAAAACAGGCTGCCGCCGCAACAGGTGATCACGTCGACCTGTATTTTACGATAGACAAATGACTGAGCCAAGTTCGGAAGATAACATACGAACGGACGGGCTTTTTACGATAGGAAACGTATTAGCTTATAGAATCACTCGCAAGTTCATACGAGTGCACGAGCGTTCGGGAAAAATAGGATGTTCGGCAACAAAATCAAAGCAGTAACATGTTTCTTTGAATCGACCCTATTGTGTAGTTTTTTCTGTAAGAAAAAAATTTAATTTTATCAATAAAATTGTATTGCGTATAAAAGCCCATTTCTCCCGGTTACAATGGTACCACATATGTATTGGTAGACACCCTTTCCTGCCCAGGAGACACCCCCAAATTGAGACAGCGCTTTAGGAGATTTTCATATAAAATACAACAGCTATGAGCACCTTGCAGTTTTTCAAGAAAAACAACCCTTTACATTTGAAATACCCCACAAAAAGTATATATTCCATGAAAGTACACACCTCAAGCTTTCAAGGAGTACCAGGCTTGTTGTTATGGGCAGAGCTTTCTTTAAGTAATCCTACGGCGAATAACTTGATTGCAGAGGGTTTTACTAAAAAAAAAAAAAAAAAATAAGCAGAATCAAAACCACATTCTTCTAAAGAAAATAATATGCCAACAAGAAAAAACACCCTAAATCTGAAAGAGCAAGGTCCCCTGAACAGAACAACACCAAACATGCATAGCTACTTCGCAGGGTAGGGTTGCCAAACACCCAAACCTAAAGCATGCGCATAAAGGTAATTTCACCTCATTATTTCAGCTCTGCTGACAAAGTGCGCACCTTACACTTTTTTAACCAAAACGACCCTTTACATATAAAATACCCCCCACAAACCATATATTCCCTGAAAGTACTCTCAACCTTTCTAGGCGTACCAGGTTGGTAGTTGTGGGCGCAGCTTTCTGGACGCAAACGTGTGAAGAATTCATTGGTTGCACAGCATTTCCCTGCAAAAATACTAAAAAAAACACAATCCACACCACATTTTAATAAAAAAATAATATGCCAACAAGAAAAAACACACTAAATCTGTGAACAGAACAACACCAAACATACATAGCTACTTTGCAAGGTAGGGTTGCCAAACACCCAAACCTTATATTTGGATTGTTGAACTTGAATCTTAATTTGTTGTAGGAGTTATTGTTTTAGTTGGTTACCTTTGCTTTGTGTAATTATTTTATATTTGGTTGCAGGAACCGCAAGATGGGCCACTCGCCCTTGCTCCTGTTGCCCGTTCTTTGCCTGCAGAATGCGGGCCAGGGGTTCTCTAATCGGGCACTATGCAAAACCCTGCCCGTGGCGAGGGCCCTCTGGCTTTTGAAGTCCAGATTTAGGTGTTTGGACCATACAGGGGACGGGGGGGGGGGGGCACTGCAGTATGACCCCAACAAGGTTATACCAATATTTTATTTTACGTTTTTTAACAGGGACCACACATGCCAGAGTGGCAAAACTGAGTGTCAGGGTCCTTCAGTTGGTGGGCGAGATGCAGGAGCTGCGCAACTCGTTGGGGACCACAGACGAAGAATAATATTCTGTGGCCTGCCATTGCTATGTATTTTGTTTTTTATAGTTGTAAAAATGTGACATTTTCAAAAATTTTTACAATTTTATATTGTATGATGGAATAAAAAAAAATGTTACATTGTCATTTCATTTACAAAATACATTAACACAAAATTAGTGGGCCCAGAAATATTTAAAGATGAATATTCACATGACCGAGAAGTGATTTGGGTACGTTTTAGGGGGCTAAAATGGAAGAAGAACCTAACCAAGAAGTAGTTTGGGTGAGCTTTAAAGGTCCAAAAGGGAAGATGGAGGATAGGGCTAAGTGATTTAGCCAAACATTGTAGTAGAAGTGAGGGTGGCAAATATGTAGGCGAGCACTTTAATGAGTTAAGTTTGTAGTGCGCAGGCGCAAGATCGTAAGGATTTCCGTCTGGACGATTATTTATTGAAAAAGGGAAACAGAAACTAACGGGAAACGTAAAGGATTCGTGGGAGGATACTATGGGAAAAGGGCAGAAACGATAGCCTACGTTGTAACATGTGAAAATGAAACGGAAATGTCTGGATGGAAAATTACATCCTCGTATTCGTAATCTGCCATACGAACGGACGGAAACTTTACAGAAGGTTTTCAATGCATGCACAGAATCGCTCGTACACTCATACGAGAGTGGAAACATTTCCAAAAAAAAACAGATCGGAACTAAAACGGAAGTTTTTTTTGTCTCTCTGAATCAAGCCTAATATCCAACATACAAAGCTACTTTCAAGGTTAGGGTTGCCAAACACCCAAAAGTATAGCATGTTCTATAAAAGACACACCAAACAACCCACATTTCTTGATGGTACTAAGAGGTGCAGTCAGGGTTAGCTGTGAGGTTCAATTAGGATACAGTAGCTGTGACATCAGATTATAAGATCCGTTCTCAAGATCCTGAAACTGGGCCCACATTTTAATCATTATGTCACAAATATCCAAGCTGCTCCTGCTCCAGCGCTTCCCTTTGCATCAGTAATGTAAGAAACGTATACATTATAGTGGAGGTCCAGTCTAACCCTGCCACCCTCCCCTGGTGCTAAGGCGGGGAGTTACAGAGAAAAATACTTACAACGCCCACCGTTTAGTACCGTTCTTCGGGGCCAGTACGGCCGCTGCACATAAGACACAAAGTGGCAACCCCTGCTATGTACCTGCTCCTGCCTGTCCATTGAAGTGAATGGACGGGTGGGGCCATGTACAGAGCAGGAAAGCCGCTCTATTTTTTGCCCAAAATGGGGCCACCAAGTAGCTGGCACTTGCCTGCAGGTGAGGTAAGTGTTTTCTGCCTTTATAACCTGTGTCCTGCTTAAGTTTCAGCGGAGTGTGGCAGGGCAGGGGTTACCTCTAACTCAAAAATATAGTCTAAAATGAAAAGTATGCAGAAAAAAATAAAAATAAATTAAATTTGAATTGGTCGGTTTTATCCACGCCACCCATGAACTTGTAATCTCTGATACAACATGGCTTTTGGGTTGGGGCTTGGGAACCATGTTTCCTTACACTTGTTACTGACTCGTCGTGGGTGGTAGTCAGCAAGAACACATTTTTTTTATCCATAAATTTAACGGCCAGGAGCTCATCGCTTCTCAGGGAGTAAGACTCCGCACTCTTTAGTTTTTTATTTAGCAATGTCCTTGACAAGCCTTTCCGGTTACGGTTGACTGTCCAGCAGACGGGAGTGTCTAAGGTGTAAAGGGCTCTAAACAGGGGGGCGCTTGAATAAAAATTATCCACATATAAGTGGTACCCCCTCCCTAGTAGTGGGGTGATGAGCTCCCAAACGATCCGGCCACTGACACTCAAATCAAGGGGACAGCCAGGTGGGTCTAGTTGCGTGTCCCTTCCTTGAAAGATTCTAAAAAAATTTGTGTACCCGGTCGTACTTTCGTACAATTTATAAAACTTTATCCACTAGCGGGCACGCTTGCTAGGGATATATTGCCGAAATATAATGCGCCCTTTAAAAAGCAGAAGTGACTCATCGATAGTTAAATTTTGGGAGGGGGTGTACACATCTGCAAAGCGCTCTAACAGGCTTTCAACTAGGGGCCGTATTTTATGAAACCTGTCATGACTGGGCATATCACAGGAAACAGCAATGGCGTTGTCGTTGAAATGTAGAAACCGTAGTAAAATTTGATACAGGTTTCTGGACATTTTGGCCGGAAATAAGAGTTGCCAATATGGAATGGGTATCCCAGTATGATGCTAGGCTAAATTTTCTGAGAAGACCCATTGCCAAAGTGAGCCCCCCCAAATTTTTTCATCTCACTTATATTGGTGGGGTGCCATGCCTGAGCTCGAGCGTGCCTCTGTCGGGGGTTTTGTGCCATGACCTGCTCAGCATAGCGGTTTGTATAGAGGACCATATCCTGTAGGATGGCCTCTGTAACAAACAGATAGAAGAAGTCAACAAGAAGTAAGTTACTTGTGTCTATGTTGACTCCAGGGACCGAATTAAAGGGGGGAATATCGGGGGAATAATTACTAGGAGGCCTCCACGCCGGCTCTCCTGGACCAGCTGCAGCACTCGATGCCTCCACCTGCCCTACACTCTCCCCCAGCGTGGCCTCATCTTGCGCAGCACTAGCCCTTCTACGTTGGCTACCTGTACTGGTACCACTGCGTGGCTGTGTCTCCTCAGTAGAGGAGCCACTCTCTGACTCAGAGGGCAGATACTCTGAACCTGACTCACTAAGGTCGTCCGAGTCAGAGGCCATCAAGTAAGCCGCAGCTTCTTGAGCAGTGAACCTCCTCCCAAAACTAAAGGCTAGGACTAAACAAAGTAAATTAAAATTACACAGTAGAAAAAACTAAACAGAACACAATGTGAAGGAAGAAAAACAAATCATAATGCAGTCAGTATATTACAAAAAAAGTGTACCTAAATTGAAGAAAAAAAAAGTGCAATGTGTAGCTAAAGTGTAAAAAAAAAAAACATAAACCTCTAGAAATTAAATGTGTATGTCCAATACGTTACAATGCAGAGTGAAGCGGTGGAGTTCGGAGCAGCTTCAAGTGGGCCGATTCATGGTGGGGGAGGGAAGAGGAGAAAAGAGGGGGACTGGGTACCAAAGGGGGGGAAAAGAAGGCTAGAAGGGTGGCGGCAGAGAAGGTTCAGTGGCAGCAGCGACCCCTCCAAGATTGATCGGGCAGGGCGGCGCCCCCCTCCAAGATAGATCGATTGATCGGGCAGGGCGGCAGCCCCCTCCAAGATACAGGTAGATGGATAGATAGAGCTGGGGAAACAGGTGGATAAAGCAGGAAATACAGGTGGGCAGAGCTGAAGATACAGGTGGGCAGAACAGGGGACACAGGTGGGCAGAACGGGGGACACAGGTGGGCAGAACGGGGGACACGGGTGGGCAGAGCTGGGGACACAGGTGGGCAGAGCTGGGGACACAAGTGGGCAGAGCTGGGGACACAGGTGGACAGAGCTGGGGACACAGGTGGACAGAGCTGGGGACACGTGTGGGCAGAGATGGGAATACAGGTGGATAGAGCAGGTGATGAAGGTGGGCAGAGCTGGGGAACAGATAGGTGCTCCCCAGCTCAGGTAGGTGCCGCCGCAGCCGATCGATCGTCGCCGCCAACCCTGGTGTTGGGGTGGGGCTCCTCTTTGCCGCCGGCGGCGGCGATCGGCGGTGGCAGCCGATTATAGATAATATAATTTTCTTTTTATTTTTGCAAACATTGCTAGGCCACTACAGGTTGGTGTGGAATTTTTGATTGTGGGTTCTTTTGTATATGATATGTTGAGATCTTGAGCTTCCTTCCTGTAACCTCTCAGCAGCACCTAGAACCAGAAATGTTTCTGCTTTTAGAGCCGCATAAGTTAACCATCGGCTTGGAAGACAGGCTCAGCTGGGCGGTGACGTAGATGGCGGGGCACTTGCATATGATGGTGTTGGGGTGGGGCTCCTCTTTGCCGGCGGCGACGATTGATCAGCGGCGGCGGCAGCAGGGGATAGGCTAGGCTTCAGGTGCTACAAAGGTCGAGCCCCACCACCTGTGCCAAAGAGGTGAGCTACAGAATGAGGCAGAGCCCTGGCCAAACAAGCAGAGGGTCAGCAGCAGAGATTCAGAACAATAGACAACCAAAAGGTCGGGGGTGGACAGTGGAGATTAGGAAGAAGCCAAGGTCAAAACAAATTGTCAGTTAAAGCCCCAGATGGTCACCAGGAACAGAGAATTCAGACCCAGGGAGTGTTGCTGACAATACAGCATTGTGCTGTTGCTAGGCCATTTGTTTATAGAGCCAGCTTCTAAGCTTTCCTCTGTGGAACGTAAGCGTCTGTTTGCTATGCATTCTCATGTGTGCACCCTGTGAACAGGAACTGACTTTTGGGTATTAAAGATAAAAATGAGGCTTACCCGATCACTGCCGGCAAAGAGTAATAAAATTCTTGCCTCCCTGGTGTTGGGCCGCCGATCGCCGCCGCCTGCAAAGAGGAGCCCCACCCCAACACCAGGGAGGCAACAATCTTCAAAGATAGAACACACCCACACACCGAACCTCCTTACTGTCACGCGGTCCAGGATGAGAAAACATGGTGCCTGCACCAGCTATATTCCTAGTATGTCACACACCCCACTTCCAAATATTCATGACACTTGGGAACCCGGCCTGTAGAGGGCGATCTTGCAGAGATGACATGGAAAATGGAGCCCCTCCTGGTCCATAAGTACTGGGTTCCTCACACTATTCCTCAGTCTTTTCGTCTCTGCAGTCGGCGAAGCATTCAGAAGATGACTCTCCTTCAAGCTGCAGGTAGCCGGGTTTGCTCTCTATTTCTCTGCCTGAATTAAAAAAAAAAAAACCTGTTTGGTTATATTGTATGCCTCCCAGCCCTGGCTGTATGGTTCAGGCAAAGGTAGATACATACACCTTCTGGTGTATACAGGAGTTTTACTCCTCCGTGAGACCCAAATGTGGGTAGACGGTTTCCGGGTTGGTGTTCCCGGCATGGGATGCCCCTGTCCCTTTATAATCCCCTTGTGCCTTATGGGTGCATTTCTATCCTCTCCCCTTTAGTTCTCCTTTACCCTGCTGGGGTAAAAAGGAGGGGGGGGGCGTTATCTGGGCTTATTTGTCACCATGCATACAAATAAAAGAAAAAAAAAAAAAGAAAAAAAAAAAGATATATAAAATAAATCTTTATTACATATATATTATTATGTATGTTTACTATACTATTTAATAGGATATGTTTTATTTAGATTTTCCTATTTCTGTCTAGGCAGCATTCCTTTTTGCTTACCTTTTAAAGCTCTTTCTTTCTGGCTGTGTTCAGATTTGAATTTCCCTCCATTCTTGGTCATGTGATTCTGGGGGTGGGCGGGGCTTAGGCACCAAGCATCATTTTATTCCCAGAGCACCTGGTGTGCTCTCTTTGTCTGCCTGGCTCCTGCTGTTTCCCTATGGTCTTCCCTAGACAATCCTTACTAGGGTTCTAATCTGACACCTTCCTTTATTTGGAATACTTAAGCCTAACCATGAGCTTCATCCAATCAGCCAGCCTGATGGCCCTTGAAATCTTCAATCAGGAAACAAGTGTGGGACAGATTTGTCCATTTGCCCAGAAGTCTCTGGCACAGGTTACAAGTAGGATACTTTTGGTGCTGTGAGTACCCCTCAGCTTGCTGAAGGGAGTTTTCTGCCATTTTTTTCATGCTTTGTCATTTATTGTATTGTGTGCATTGGTGACTGTTTGTTTTCTTTGTAGGTAGAAACTCTTTATTTTAAAAGGGGGTTTCTCCTGGTCTTTAGCCCTTAAAGCCTTATTTGGGGGTCCATTTGTGTTAATATCCTCCCACTTGGGACTATTTAAAGGGGCATCCCAGGTAGCAATTGCATAAATCCCATATATACTTGGCGACTATAATCAATTATAGTATAATACTAAACACCATATGGAGGCATCTCAGGACAACGGGCATGCAGTTCCCTCTGCACAGACTCGGCAATGTTTTGGATGTGGGGCATCCCTTGTTGGGGATAACGCAATTCTTTGCGTCCCTTGTGCTCAATTAACTATTATGCAGCAAACTGGGGCCCAGGCTTCGGCGTCTGCGGCTTCTGCCTTATCTCCTACTCCGCCATGTCTAGTCCGTACCCCCAGTGATATTGTCATGGGTGGTGAGTCACATTCTGATTTATGTGCCAGATTGGCTCATCTTGAAAAATTAATGTCTAGCTCTGTGGCCAAGAAGGCCTCAGCTAAAAGGAAACATTTGCCGTTTCGGTAAGTGAGTCGGATAATTGTGAAATGCTTTATTGGTCTGATCCTTCTCAGTTAGAAGATGGAGAATTATATGAGGAATCAGATGTTTCTGATGAACAGCAATTTGTTGGTACTATGATTGAGCAGGGTGAAGCTAGTGTTGTGGATACCCCAAAGGCTCTTGCTCAGTTATTTGAGGTTTTGGTTATCACTCCTCCTGAAGTAGTCCCTCCTCTAAAAGGGGAATTCTTTGGAGTCTCTAAACCTCGTTTGGAATTTCCAAATCAAAAGCATTTTGATGAAATTATTCTTAAAGAATGGGAGAAACCTGCGCGGGTTCCTGGCATTCCTTTGGGCTGGGACAAGAAATATCCCTTCCCAGCTGATACTGTTAAGCGTTGGTCATCACCACCTGTGGTGGATGCCCCTGTGCTTAATTTATCCAATTCTTCTGTGTTGCATTCTCCTGACTCCACTACACTTAAAGATGGAGAAGATAAGCGTATTGATCAAATGGCGTGCCACGCTTTTTCCAGTGTGGGCTCGGCCTTGCTGCCTGTTGGTGCTTCAGCACTCATGACAGTGGCTATTAGGTCTGTTGTGAGAGACCTAATGAATTACACAGGGCTTGATCCGGCCTCTGATGAGTACGCCGCTCTTAAGCGATGTGAGATGTTTGCATCTTTTGTACTTTCTGCCTTAGATGATACTCTGCTCATGTGCAGCAGAACCTCTGCCTTGTTAGTCGCCATCCGGCGGTCAGTATAGTTGCGGCAGTGGGCAGCTGATATTGTAGCCAAGAAATCACTTACAGCACTCCCTTTTGTGGGATTGCGCCTCTTTGGAGAAAAAATTGGATTCTGTCACTAAAGGAGGTAAATTACCTCAGCATAAGAAATAACGTCGTTGCTTTCGTGGAGTGGCCTCTTTTAACCCTTCCTTTCGGGGGTCTAGATCCGGTAGAGGATCGGCCTTTTCAGCCCCTAGAGGGAATGCATGGAATAGAGGAAAGGGACGTGGCTGTCCAAGTCAGAATTGGGGGTCCAAAACCAAATCTGCCACTAAGCCTGCTCAACAATGAGGGGACGCCCTCACCCTTACGGGTGGGGGGACGGCTGCGGTTCTTCTTCCATGTCTGGGTTCAGGAGGTATCAGACAATTGGGTTCTGGAAGTAGTCTCTTCCGGTTACAAACTGGAATTCGAGTCCCGGCCTCCTCCCAGATTTTTCATGTCCCGGATGCCGTCAGATCCGGCAATTGCGCAGGGACTGCGGGCAGCAGTAGCGAATCTGTTAAACATGGCTGTCATTGGCCTAGTGCCTCCAGCGGAAAGGGGTTTGGGGTTTTACTCCAACCTATTCACGGTACCCAAAAAGGACGGCTCTGTTCGGCCTATCCTAGACCTAAGGAGACTCAATCAATTTATCAGTTTCAGAAAATTCCGCATGGAGTCTCTGCGATCAACGATCGATGCTCTCCGTCAGGGGGACTTCATGACATCCATAGACATCAAGGATGCTTATTTGCACATTCCCATTTTCCGGGTCACCAGAGGTTTCTCAGGTCCTCGAGAGTGATGGCTATATTTAGGGTCCAGGGCATCCGCATTGTGCCTTTTCTGGACGATCTTCTTATCGCGGCCTCCTCCCTCGAACAATCAGAGTTGGACACCAGGATGGTGGTCTCTACGCTAGAGAGGTTCGGATGGGTAATAAGTTACCCCAAATCCTCTCTCTGTCCGTCCAGGGAAATTCCCTTCCTGGGCCTGATTCTGGAATGGTTCTGATTCAGGACTTGATTCGTCTATTCTTGTCCAACCCTCGCCAGTCTGTCTAGGGATGAGACTAGTGGGATTGATGGTATCTGCATTCGAGGCAGTCCCGTTTGCCCAGTTTCACATAAGGACGCTTCAGCTCTTCCTCTTGGCAAAGTGGGACAGGTGCCCACTATCATTAAATCAGACTTGTCTATTGTCTCCCCACGTTTTGCAGTCCCTTCGGTGGTGGTTAATATCGCACAACCTCCAGAAGTCATTTCTGACTCCGCGTTGGGAACTGGTTACCACGGATACATCCTGGTAGGCTGGGGGGGGGGCTTCTGGAAGAAGCATCAGTTCCAAGGATTGTGGGGGCCTCAGGAGGCTCATTCTCCAATCTATGTATTAGAGCTTCGGGCCATACGTCTTTTTCTACTTCGACTGACCCATTTCTTACAGGGTCTGCCAGTTTAGATTCGGTCAGACAACCGAACAGCTGTTGCATACATCAATCACCAGGGAGGGACTCGCAGTTGGGGTGCCCTCCGGGAAGTTACTCTGATCCTTCAGTCGGCAGAGATCAATGTTCTCTGCATATCAGCAGTTTACATTCCGGGGATAGAGAATGTGGAGGCAGACTCCCTGAGCAGGAGATGTACTCGCCAGGAAGAATGGTCTCTCAATCCAAGGGTCTTTCAGTTCCTTTGTCACAAATGGGGGACTCCACGGTTGGACCTGTTTGCTTCTCGCCACAATCACAAGCTGCCAGCTTTTGTGTCTCTATCCCAGGATCCTCTGGCAGTGGCAGCGGATGCCATGTCTCTGGCCTGGAAGGATCTGGGGTTCCTATATCTGTTTCCCCCATTCTCCATGATCAGCAAGGTGGTGCGCAAGTTAGCACTGGAGGAGGCGCCAGCAATTCTGGTGGCGCCAAGGTGGCCAAGACGTCTGTGGTACGCAGATGTCGTAAGGCTGGTAGTGGATCGTTTCCATCTGCCTCTTCTTCCAGATCTCATCACTCAGGGTCAACTTTGTTACCCCAATTTACAAACGCTGGCTTTGACGGCATGGCTGCTGAAGTCTCCATCTTGAAAGAAGAAGGTCTTTCTGATGTGGTTATTCAGACTCTTATTAGAGCTAGGAAGAAGTCTTCCTCTGTCATTTATTACAGGACTTGGAGGTCCTATATTGATTGGTGTGAATCCAGGGCTTGGCCCTGTAGAGTATTTTCTATTCCTAGAATTCTGGAATATCTGCAACGAGGTCTGGATATGGGATTCCAGATTAGTACTTTGAAAGGGCAAGTCTCTGCCTTGGCTATTTTCTTTCAAAGGTCGTTTGCTCTTCATCCTTTGGTTAAGACCTTTTTCCAAGGAGTCGCGCATGTGCGGCCTCCCAGAAAGCCTATGCTTCCTGTTTGGGACCTTAACCTGGTGCTTTCAGCTATGCAGGCTGCTCCCTTTGAGCCCTTGCAGGATATTCCTCTTCCTATTCTTACTCCGAAGGTTGCCTTTTTGGTTGCTATTACTTCTGTCTGCCGAGTTTCTGAACTGGCGGCTTTGTCTATTCT
Source organism: Gastrophryne carolinensis (assembly GCA_027917425.1). NCBI lineage: Eukaryota > Metazoa > Chordata > Amphibia > Anura > Microhylidae > Gastrophryne > Gastrophryne carolinensis. The sequence goes on from CM051243.1 coordinate 117,077,470, forward strand.
AGCCCCTTATTTTGAGAGGCATCAAGATAAGGTTGTTTTCCGTTTTAAACCGGATTTCCTTCCTAAGGTGGTGTCTGCTTTCCACCTAAATCAGGATATAGTTCTTCCTTCCTTGTGTCCTAAACCTAGTAATGACAAGGAAAGGGTCTTAAATTCTTTGGATGTAGTTCGTTGTGTTAAGTCCACAGGACGGATGCCTTTTTTGTTGTGCCTTCTGGGCCCAAGAAGGGTTTTGCTCCTGCCAAATCTTCCCTTAGTAAGTGGATACATCAGGCCATCATTGGGGCCTATATGGCTAAGGGGAAGTTTCCCCCTTTTCGTGTCACCGCTCATTCTACTCATGCTATTGGAGCTTCCTGGGCTTTTCAGCACCAGGCTTCTGTTGAACAAGTTTGCAAGGCTGCGACTTGGTCTTCTGTGCATACTTTTTTGTAAGTATATAAGTTTTACAAGGTTGATGTGCGGGCCTGAGCGGATGCTGCTTTTGCCGCAAAATTCTGCAAGCTGCAGTAATTTAAGTTATTCCTTGGGGATCCCCACCCACTATAGACACTGCTATTGGATGTCCCAAGTGTCATGAATATTTGGAAGTGGGGTGTGTGACATACTAGGAATAATACCATTTTATACAGCTAGTGCAGGCGCCTGCTGATGACGTTGGTGCTGAATACTGATTGGCTCTGAGAATCCGGGTCACAGAAGAGTCATTCCTGTCACCCGGACCTGACCCCAAGATGGCGCTGGACACAATCTGCCCAGCAACACAGCCCCCAGGGACCCCCGATGGCCAGAAGTTAGGTAAATGCCAAGCACGTAGTTTCTACGTGCTTGGCACTTAACGGTTGGAGAAGCAACCACGTAGAAACCACGTGCTTGGCATTTAAAGGGTTAATCGCGCTTCCCTCTATAAATTGTATATTGAGCTGCGGCCATGTTTAGCCCGCACCACAAGGAATTGGCAAGCAATTTCATGTATGACCAAGATGCTTGACTGCCTGCAATTTTTGGCGAACGGCTCGTTCCAGAGGCTGGGTGCCCTCTCCGTGGGGATCTCCCAGCCTACGCTGAGCCGTGCGATATCCAAGGCATGGCTACCATTAGTCAGAAATATATATTTTTTCCTGACGACATGGTAGCCTGGAACTCGCTTAAGCAGGCATTTTATAATATCGCTGACATGCCCAACGTCATGGGTGCCATTGATTTCACCCACGTTGCCTTAGTCCCTCTGGCAGCCTTCGAGTACATCTATAGGCAAGTTCAATATGTCATTTTTTTATATAGTTGACATAAATGGTATTTTAAATATCTGTTAATCCCTCCTTGTAAATAGTCCCTGTGAAATAGCTTACAATGTATATATGTTAATCCCTCCTTGTAAATAGTCCCTGTGAAATAGCTTACACTGTATATCTGTTAATCCCTCCTTGTAAATAGTCCCCGTGTAATAGCTTGCTCTGTATATTTGTTAATCCCTCCTTGTAAATAGTCTCTGTGAAATAACTTACAATTTATATCTGTTAATCCCTCCTTGTAAATAGTCCCTGTGAAATAGCTTACAATGTATATCTGTTAATCCCTCATTGTAAATAGTCCCTGTGAAATAGCTTACAATGTAGATGTGTGTTAATCCCTCCTTGTAAATAGTCCCTGTGAAATAGCTTACAATGTAGATGTGTGTTAATCCCTCCTTGTAAATAGTCCCTGTGAAATAGCTTACAATGTATATCTGTTAATCCCTCCTTGTAAATTGTTCATGTGATATATTTTTAGCATCATCAATGTTTTTCATGTAGACTAAAGCCAAACATTTTCATTTGGACCTTAATTTGTCATGTGAAAGTTAATATTTTGTTGATCCAACATACATATCCTTTGTAGGCCTAAAAAATAGTTAGGTACTTAGTTAATGTTATTTGTATTGCCCAACATGTTTTTTGGAGGATGTTAGGAGTTATTGTTTGCGTAATTTACCTTGCCTTGCTAATTTTTTTTTTTTTTTTTTTTCCCAGGAACCGCAAAATGGGCCACTCATTGTGGATGGCTCCTTGGTAAGTTGACGCAAATAACGTCATTCCCTTTTCAATGTATGCCTATGAATATAGTTTATGACCCATGTCTGAACCTATGGCTGTTTTTACCCCTTGATGACAGGTTAAACTGGACCTTAACCATGATCTTTAGCAAAGCACAAACCCTTACAAAATGATTTCACACAATTTGTAAATAATATATTTATACTTTCTAGTAAATTACTTATTATTCTTCCCCACACTTGGCTGCATTTCTGTTCTTGACTTTATGATAGGGCCTGCGCCATCTTTGCTTAGAAGCATGACACTTACTGATTATCCGAGAGCAGGATAAAGTGCAGGGTTAGAGCTGTGCTTGGCTCAGACAAAGCAGATCTGGTGTCCTGAAAAGGTAAGACATCCAAGAATGCTGGGCAGCACAGTCCTAACCCAATACCTGTTAACAGTCTGCCTAATTTGCCCTCATCCGCCATTTTGGATGTTTAAAGGGTTAGAACATGCAGTAGATGGTGTTAGGCTGTTTCTTTAGCAGAGCAATCTGTATGTTCAGGGTGTGTCTAAAATATAAGACTCTTAGTCAGGGGGAACGACCTTTTTTTGTTAAAATGTTTTGTGTAATTTGTTATTATTTTCTTATTCTTTCAGGGGATTCCGGCTATCCACTACTTCCCTGGCTGCTGACGCCCGTCCTTCAGCCACAGAATGCCGCACAGGATGCCTACAATCGGGCACACCGGAAGACCCGGGCCATTGTGGAGAGGCCTTTGGCCTGTTAAAAACACGCTTCCGGTGTTTGGACCATACCGGTGGAGCACTCCAGTATGACCCCAAACAGGTCATAGACATCATACTGGCCTGTGTCTTACATAACTATGCCATCATGCAGCGTGTCCCCCGGTATTTGGATCTGCCCCCTCTCCACCCAGCTAGGACCCAGAAGACCACTACCGTGGCACACCTAGTGCCTCTAGCCAAGCTCTTGGGGCCAATTTGATTCAGACACATTTTGCCTAATTTTTGGTGCCTGTGTTTGTTTTGTGCCTGTAATTATTATTTGATACTCTAATTTTGCTTTGGAAATCTTTTATTATTTTTTGCTGGATCAACTTGTAATGAGTTAATTACTAAAATATTCACACATGATCTGAGACTCATGCATTTTTTTGGGGCCTGTTTGTTTGGGAAAACCTTAAGTAATCTAAAAATAACCAAAATATTAATGCATCAACTTAGTCAACAACAGGTCAAGTCACATTCAGTATTTTTGATGGGCACTCGCATACGCCATGTACATACATAGTACAACATCAAAATACATTTGGGGCAAATCATGGCACCTGGCAATTGGCCTCATCCAGGAGTTTTAAAGTAATGCACTCCAGGCAAAATTTTAAATAAAAAATAAAATACACGACTTCCGGGGGCGGAGCCGACGAACATGGCCGCGTTTTAGCAGTGCTCCTCCATCAGCCATTGTAATCCGCTGTAATCCTCTAACTTGGAGACTTTGAGCACATGCATGAGAGGGGAGGGAGAATTGTAGCATCCACTGGACTCGTTTGAGACCCCCCTTGATCGATTCCCCGGAGTCCCTGCCCGAGATTGCAATCTTCCACGTGGCGGCCATAGTGCTGCTGGCAAGGGCAGGCAACTCATTCAGATCCAGAAAGCCCCCTACCTCATCATCTTGTCCCAGTGACCTGACGCCCTGAACTTACCGGGATTCTGTTGCGGCTGCGAGAGCTTTGCTGTCGGCGGGCTGGCCTCCGTGTTCCTGGGCCCCGAGGAGTGATGTGCCTTGTCCCCGTTGTTGGAGGCGGGAAGGCGGCCATTGCAACCTGAACGATCCTGGAGACCGGCGGGGAGTCGTTGGCAGCGGCTGGTCGGGTGCGGTGAGGTGCCCGAAGAGAGAGAAAAAGCTGGTGATTGCTGAGGAGGCGAGTGGCGGTGGTGTGGCATTCCGCTGGCTCCCTCTTGCCTGCCCCCCCCTCCACACACGTGGGTTGAGGAGCCGGGACGTCCGGAGCATTGAGTGCTCCCTTAGCTGTTTAGCTGCTGGAGGGGATTGCCCCCCCCCCCACTGGTTGGGCGGTATCGGCGGCCGGGCGCTTGGCAGTGTCGGAGGCCGGACGCGCTGCCTGTTGGAGACGGAGAGACGCGGGTGGCGTCTGAGCAGCTGCGGTGTCGTGCTGGGAGAGCGACGGCGCCTGTTTGGGGGGTGAGTGGAACCGATGTGGCAGCCTTCCCAGTCCCTTCTGCCTACCCTCCCTCCTCGTGTTCATGCCCTGCGGTGCTGAGCTGCGGGACGCAGTACCTGGATCCTAGGGTGCACCCCCCTTTTTGTGCTGCCCAGCTGCTAGAGAAAGAGCCTTGCTGACGGGGTGAGAGACTGATCGATACTCCCCCTGCTCCCCTATCAAGAGACGCCAGTGCACAGAAGATCTGCCTTGTGAGTCATGACGGGACTTCTCCTTTACAGTGACTGAGCTGCAGTAAGTTGTTTGACCCGGAGTCTACTGCAGGCTTGAGACACTCTCCTGGCTGGGAGATCGTTATCTCTCTCTTTTGGTGCCCCAATACTTCACTAGTTGATCCCCCCTGACACTCTAATTGTCCCATAATTTCTATACCTATTAATGTGTCATGTGCAACTCCTCCTTCTGTTTTGGTCTGTCTTATGCTGCTGCTTCCAGTATTATTGTTTGTAATTCTTTACAGTGGGTATTGACTTTCTACTCTGAACAGGGAGATTCTGTGTGAAATCTGCTGTTAAATCTACTGCTCAGAGTAGCTGGCCAGAGCTCTTTACCTTGAAAACAAGGTGTCTGATTGATACGGCCATCTGCTGGCCACTTAAATAATTGCTCTTAGTCTCTGCTCCTGACAGAGAGATTCTGTGTTAAAACTGCTATTAATAGAGGCTGGCTGCAGCTCTTCACCTTGGAAGCAGGGTGTTTGACCTGTGCTGCCATCTGCTGGCCATTTAAATAATTGCTCTTACTTTATAACTCATTCCCTTTTTTTTTCTTTTCCTCCTTTGGAGTGGATTGTATCTCTCCCTGGGTCAGAAAACTTGTAACCCCCCCCCCCCTATAATGCTTTATCCTTGAATTACTGTAAATAGTTCTATTGTTTGAAATTACTCATTGTGGGCATTGAGTCTCTGCTCTTGACAGAGAGATTCTGTGTTAAAACTGTTGTTTAGAGAGGCTGGCCACAGATTTTTCACCTTGGAAACAGGGTGTTTGACCGGTATTGCCATCTGCTGGCCAATTATATAATTGCTCTTACCTTATACCTCACTCCTTATTCTTCCTGTGGAGTGGATTGCATCTCTCCCTGGGTCGGAAAACGAAGCGGAGGTGGGGCGGAGGAAATTTCCCTTCCCCTTGAGTAATGTGAGTGGCTATAATTTTTGAATAATATCCTGTAATTTTTGCATACTACTAATTTACTCCTTCTCTGCAGGATTGTTGTTTTTGAAAACCTTAGTAAGCTGGTAGTGCTAGTATCTTTGTTCACAATGTCTCAAACTGCTAGGAAGGGCCTAGACCACTACTTGGAGAAGACTACGAAAGCTGATAGAGCTAAATCTAAACAATCTCAGAATAGTCAGAAAAATAACAACACTCAGGGATCTCCTCCGGGTTCCCCGTTAACTCCTGACTTACACAGAGACCCGGGTTCGGACGTCCCCTTGCTGGGGGGAGGGGAAGAGGGTAGATTCATAGCCAAGGAAGTCTTGGCACAAATTACCCCCTATTTTGACAAACGCTTTGACTCCTTACAGGATGCAATTACTAACTCCATGACCCAGATCACCTCTAATACCACAAGAGTTACAGAACTAGAACAAAGGGTTAGTGATCTGGAGGATAAACTAGATTTTCTTCAAACTAGATCCTCTGCTCAAGAAATGATTATTTCAACTCTAAATGAAAAACATGAAGATCTGGAAAATAGAAGCAGGAGATCGAATTTGAGATTTATAGGGATTCCGGAGTCATACAAGACTACCGCGACCCTAACCAAGTTTCTCACACATGATCTCATGCTTGCCCTTGGTCTTCAAGCCACTGACTCTAGGCATATAGAACGGGCGCATAGGTTGGGCCAGGAGAGACAGTCGGCTGGTTCAAGGCGCCCTAGACCGGTGATTGCCAAGTATTTTCATTATGCGGACAAGGAGGCGATTCTTGCAGCCTTTCGAAAACAAAAAGATGTGACGGTGGAGGGGCATAGGATCCTGATATTTCAGGACTTCTCGGCCGCGGTCGCACAGAAAAGGCGAGAATTCGCCCCGGTGTGTAAATACTTGGCTGACACGGGGGTACGGTTTGCCCTTTTGTATCCTGCGAAACTATGGCTGCTGATTAGCGGAGAACCCAAAATCTTTGAAGACCCAATCCAGGCCAAAAAAGAGTTGCTGCCGCTTTCTGCCCAGGAGGCACCTACTTGATTCGATTTGTCCCTTTATTTCACACGTTTAAGGTTAATATGGTATTTGAAAAGTTAAATACTAGTTATGTTAAGCTTTCTTTGAGTTGCCATGATAACAGGAAGGATTTTGTTGTTGGGGGGCGGGGATGATTGTCCATCAGATGAGGTTTCTGGGACGACCCTCTCTGTCTTGAATGTTTGTTTTTGGTTTTTGTTTATGGAATTCATTACTCAATTATCTCCCTCTGATTATGAGGGAATTGGTTCTAGAGTGGAAAAAGGAAAAGGGAGTAGAGAGATGGGCAATTTAATATGGATTAGCGAGGGCAATCGTTTCCAAAGCAAAGATCACACTAGATTCCAGTTTGGAGATGATGATCTAAATTGTATTAATACTGGTCTACTGAATAAAATGGAAGGGGTGCCTGGGACGACCCCCCCATTTGATAGGAACTCTCTTTTGAAGAATAGAGGCATTACTTTATCCTATAGATGATATTAGCAGATGAGCCAGCCGGCCACCCTAAATCCCATCTAAAACTGGTTTCCTGGAATGTGGGAGGGCTTAACCATCACTTAAAACGTAGGAACATTTTGCAGCATTTACGCCATCATGCTGCTGATATAGTTATGCTGCAGGAAACACATTGGAGGGAGGGAGAGGAGTGTAACTTGAAGGCACCCTGGATTAATGAGGTGATTGCCACGACATTTAAAAAGAAGCAGAGAGGGGTTGCGATCCTGATAAGCAAGTCACTTAGTTATACAATCTTGGAGACGGTAATTGATCCTAATAGTAGGTATATTATACTAAAGTTAGAGGTCTCGGGGCATACACGCTGGTGAATATATATGCTCCCAACGCCCCGAACCTACCCTTCTTTATTGCCCTAACACAGCATCTGCACGATTACCAAGACACTAGACTTGTTGTGGCAGGGGACTATAACATTGTGGCTGATACTATTCAGGATAGATCCAATCCCACGTCAAGAGATAGAGCGGGGCTTTCGGCACCTTTTAAGCATATTTTTGATTATCTGCCCTTGGTGAATCCCTGGAGACTTCTCAATCCTTCGGCGAGGGAGTATACATGCTACTCCAAGGCCCATAAGTCTTTGTCTAGGATTGATCACATTTTAACGCATGAGTCCCTCCTCACGGAGGTCACGGAGGCGGAGATTAAGCCTATTGCACTTTCGGACCATGCACCGGTTACAATATCCTTTTCACTGGCAATCCCCCAGGGCAGATCACGGTTTTGGCGCTTTCCCACATATTTGGGGGACTCCGATGGTTTCCGGGAGTTTTTAAGAGGAGCTTGGGAGAATTATAAAGATGACAACATCCAGCATATAACAGAGCCCGTGCTGTTCTGGGAGGCAGCAAAGGCTGTTATTAGAGGGCATATTGTAGATTTTGTCTCTCGAAAGAAAAAAGCATCCAAAACGAAACACAAGGAACTCTATGATGGGGTCTCTAAGTTATATAAAGCGTATTTACAACTCAACACTGAAGCCGCAAAAAAGCAATGGCTGGAGGCCTCGCTGGTGTTGGATACCTTCCTTAGTGCAGAGGCGAAAAAATCTAATTTCTACCAGAAACATAGGTACTATAGGTATGGGAACAAATCTGGTAAGCTATTGGCAGCAATGACTAATCCCTCAGGTCCTAGAAAACACATCGCTGCCATTAAAAAGCCAGCCTCTGGTCAGAATTACACAAAAACTCCCGAGATAGTTAAGTCTTTTGAGAACTATTTTAGGGGTGTCTATACTTCCGCATTGCAGGATCATTCGCTAGTGAATCCTTCCTATAGACCTGTTTCTTTAATGAACAGCGATTATAAACTCTTGGCAAAAATAATGGCGGAAAGGCTGCAATCTATTCTCCCGTCCTTGCTCAGTGACCATCAATTAGGCTTTGTACGTAATAAACATATCACGTTGGGCATACGAACAGCTATAGCGGCTACAGCTGCTGGCAAGAACTCTAAGGGGATTCTTCTAAGCCTTGACGCCGAAAAGGCGTTCGACAAGGTAGAGTGGCCATGGTTGTTGGGTGTCCTGGGGGAAAGGGAGTTCGGGGAGTGCTTTTTACATTACATACAATTTATATACAAAGATCCACGAACCTCTTTATTAATTAATGGGGAAAAGTCGCAGGAGGTAAAATTGGCCAGGGGCACGAGACAGGGATGTCCGCTTTCCCCTCTATTATTTAATTTGGCTTTGGACCCCCTGTTGAGAGCTTTGGAAGCAGAATCAGAGTTTCAAGGCATTGGAATTGGATCTATGTCCGTGAAATTAACGGCGTTTGCAGACGACTTGATCTTGTTTGTATCTAATCCGGTATCAGCCTTACCTAAGATTTTGCAAATAATTGAGCGGTTTGGCCAGGTATCGGGTTACTCTATAAATTTGAACAAGTCGACGGCTCTATATTTAGGACCTGGTACCAGACCACGTTGGGGCGAGGGTTATCCCTTCTCGTGGAGCAAAGGCTCCTTGAAGTATTTGGGAGCACTTATCCCTAAGAATCCCCTGAAACTGTACTCCTGTAATGCTGAGAAATCTGGAGAAGGACCTCCGAGGCTGGGCCAAGCTCGGACTTTCATTCTTGGGGCGGATACATCTCCTCAAGATGATAGCTTTCCCGAGAATTTTTTTCTACATCCAAACACTGCCGATTTTGCTGATGGCACGGGACATAAGATATATTTACCGACTTTTTAGAGAATTTATTTGGGCTAAGAAGGTGGCGGGTCTGGGTAGAGTCACGCTACAGCAGGAGGTTAGGAATGCAGGAGTTAATTTCCCAGATATTGAAAAATATAATCAGGCAGCTCTTATGTGTGTCCTAAGACACTGGTTGGGGAATCGTAAAGAACATACTAACATGGCTCTGGATCAAGCCCTGTTGGGGACCATGAGTCTGACTTTTATGTTACATCAGCACAAATACCTTCTGCCCCCTCAGGTGACTCAAAATCCCCTGTTATTTACAATTTGGAGGTTGTGGCACCTTATTCGTAGAGAAAGGGGTTTGGCTTCGCACTCCTCTCTGCTTCTACCGTTGGCTGGGAACCCGGATCTTGGTCTAGGTAACACGGCTGTTACATATGAGTATTGGCGTGAGTCTGGTATTGTATCAATTTCTGCCCTAGTGAACAAGGCTCAGAAGAAAATATTATCGTATGAGGCGCTGAGGCACTTATATCCCTCTGTAACCTTTCGGGTATTCCCCTTTATGCAGGCTACCTCCTATATTAAGAAAATAGTGAGCCGCTTTTCAGATCTCGATTGGTCCAACGACTTGGATATTCTTTTAGAAGCCCCCCCGCCAAGTAAAGGAGCTATTTCCGTCTCTTATGCTAATTTGAGAAAAAGGGTGGACTGGGAGGAACAGAAAACGGGAATGATAAAGTGGATCCGGCATTTCCCTAATTTAACTTGTGCCCGGATCTTAAAGTCCTATAATTAATTATTCGTGGTCTACTTTGTCAGCATCAACATATAGAGAGATGCTCCTTAGGCAATTCCATTATAACTATGTTTCCCCGCACCGGTTCTTTCGTATGGGTCTATCCGACTCCCCGCAGTGCTTGAAATGCAGTGCTGCTTCAGCTGACCTCTTTCATAATCTGTGGGAATGCCCGGTAATTAGGAAGTTCTGGAGACGAGTAGCCCAATATGCATCGCAGAACTTGGTAACCTTTCTATCCCCCTCACCGGAGTGGGCAATTTTCGGGGAGCTGATGCTGGAGGGAGTGCGAATCTCAAAGGGGACTAGAAGATTGCTGTTAATTATATCTGCTGTGGCACGCAAAACTATTTTGCAGGCCTGGATTTATCCTGACCCACCCCAGTTTAAGATCTTCTTGGAAAAATTACAACAATTCTTTAAATTTGACTGGGTTGATGCGACATCTCATAAGGAGGCTAAAGTGGAGTTCTTCTTTGCTACTTGGGAGAGCTTCATTAATTTGTTGACGCCAGAAGTTCGAGCTAAATTACATGAAACCTTTAGAGATACTGAATGGTATCTTAGAAGAATGGTCAAAAGAGACCCGCCAGTTGTACTAGGTTAAGAGGTGTGTCTCATTCTATGGTCTTCATGCTTTATTAATACTGGGAATACTATGTAATGGGCAGATGTAATTGTTGATGTTTTGGGCCTTGTTCATTGTGGGATGTGGGTGGAAGGGGCTGGTATAACCTTCATTGTTCTGTACAATTGACCAGTATGATTGTAATCTTCAACGTTTGCTCGCTAGTCTGATTGCTGTCTATGATCTGTATGACTATGACTGCCTATTCTCAATAAAAAAGTTTGAAATAAAAAAAAAAAAAAAAAAATACACAGACATAGGGAGCAAGCATTTGCATGTCAATATTTGGCCTGTAATAAATAGGGCCACATACACACCCTCTCCTGCTTGGCCACATTTGCCCCAGGCACAGGTGGAAAGCAGCCATACCTATGCCACATCCACGCCTGTAAGTCAGTGGCCCACGCAAACATGAAGGCCCAGTCCAAATCCAAGTCCAGCACAATCTCTGCCAGGGTTCAAGGTATTAGTTTGCCAGCCCAGAATGTCCCCCAATCATGCCTACAAACAGGATGAGCCAGAAGCAATTTAATTAGGCCAAAGCCTGCAGCGCACCAGCTTGAGTGGCAGGTTCAGTGAGGCTTGAGCTCAGGCATTGGCTAGTGGGGTATCTCAGCACTCTAATGAGCTATATGGGTGAAAATCCAAAGCATACAAGCAAAGCCATACAAAAAGGCTATATTGGTAGCGCTCACCAGACAGGTCAATACAGTAGAGATGTAGAGGAAAAATGTGGAGCAGATACAGGGCAAATAGGTGTTAAAATGGTTGATGCCCATAAAACCCTGGTGGTGGGCCTTGGAGGTGGCCCATCACCTGGGCATCTGTGGCATTCATAATCTGCAACTGTTCCAACATGTGTCTATTGGTTGTTTGAACTTCCTCCAGCATGGCTGTGAAATTAGTAGATAAGGTGGCCATGTGGCTGTTGATCATCCTAAATTCTGTCAGCATGGTGTTTAATGTATTATTTAAGGTCTCTAATTGTGCATGATGCTGCTCTGTGGTTGTTTGAGTTAGTTGGTGAAATAAACGCCTCTCATGGTGCCATGCTGACTCCATGTTCGGCACGCGCCTTCCCTGGGAAACTGGGCAACGTAGCTGACTACATCTCCCAATTCCCCGGGTTTGAGCACCTGCAGATGATGGACGTCTAGGCCGACCAACAGGCTGTGTTGAGTAGAAAGGTTGGACAGGTGGCTGGATAAAGAATGTACTGGACTTGGATATGGACTTTGGCTGTCCTTGGCTGGGTGGCCACTGAACTTGCAGGCGTCGATGTGGCATATGGAGAGTGCCTTGCCACCTTTGCCGGTGGCAAATGTGGCCGAGGAGGCAAGGGTGTGCTTGATGTTGTTGGGCTTCTTGCCCTGTGTCTCTGTGGGCCCTTGAGACTTGTGCTTGCATGCCCCTGGGGGGTAGTTGGACATGTCTGTGGAGATGCTGAGCTTTGGGGGCTGGGGCTTCTGGGCCGGTGGCTTTTACTCTTTCCATGCCCGCTTTTTCCATGTGGCTGTGGAGATGCTGAGCTTTGGGGGCTGGGGCTTCTGGCCCTGTGCCTTTTACTCTTTCCATGCCTGCTTTTTCCACGTGGCTGTGGAGATGCTGAGCTTTGGGGGCTGGGGCTTCTGGCCAGGTGCCTTTTACTCTTTCCATGCCCGCTTTTTCCACGTGGCTGTGGAGATGCTTGGCTTTGGGGGCTGGGGCTTCTGGGCCAGTGGCTTTTCCTCTTTCCATGCCCGCTTTTCCCACGTGGCTGTGGTGATGCTGAGCTTTGGGGGCTGGGGCTTCTGGCCCCGTGGCTTTTACTGGCCTTGCCAGCGGAGCGTTCTTGGAGAATGGATGTGGTCGCCCGGGGAGGAGGGGATGGGTTTTTTTGTGGGCTGGGGCTTCTCACCCTCGTAGTGGCCTTTTTTGTGGGCGTACCTGTCTGCTTGGTGGCCTGGGACTTCTTCTTCACCGCTGCCTCCTTTGGTTTGCTAGTTGTTGGTGCCTTAGCAGACTTTGTTGGTATTGTTGCATTGGCCTGCCCTCTGCGGAATTTGGGAGTGAGTGGTCGGCCCTGAAGAAGCCTCATCACGCCGCTCTTGATTTTGCTGCTGCCCTCCTTGCCTGCTTTTGCCTTCCCGACGGGTTTTTTGGGTGCCATAATGTTGAGATTCTGAAAGAGAATGAGCTGTGGGTCCAGGACTCTTTAAATACTAATGCCTGGGTATGACGCTTACGCGTTTGTGTACGCGTGCGTGCGGCCGTTCGTCCGGCCGTGCGGAACCCGGAAACCGGAAAACCCGGAAAACTTATCTGCTGCAGACAAGAAGAATGATGGCGCCCACGATCTTCACCCGCCAACAAGAAGAGCTGATTATGCTCGTAAGTGTATTTTAATGCCTTTGATTTGCTATCTAAATGCATGCCTAGACCTTAAGGAAGCGCAGGAAGAAACGCTTTGGTTTAAAAGTGTGTAAAACTCTGTGCCAAACAGAAGTTAGGGCCCACATGTGCGAACCAAGTCACTTCCATCTAGAAGGATAGTTTGAGGCTAGAAATGTGTCTGGTAATGTCATTTAGTCAACTGATCGATTTGTGACAGATATTTGTATGCAGTTTGATCTAAAAACTATGTTTATGTTGCGTTTTTTAGACGATGCTTCAGCACAGGTACGACTACCTTCCCAACTCTTTTGAGAAGAGGACCGTCGCCCTGGAGATCGTTTCCAGGATCCACCACGAGACGGACACCACCTTCACCCACACGTAAATCATTCAGTATTGGTCGGACCGGGTGCGGCGATTTTTCAGACTCCATTTCCAATTAAGTACATAGCGATTGCATGCCAGATGTAACTAATACAGAAGTTAGGCCTTTATTTATAAATGCTTTTCTTTTATAGTGCTGGAAATTGAGTACCGAATCAGACGCACCCGGAGGCGCACATGCCGACCAGTGCTGCATGATTCTGCAGCACAAAGTGAAGGTGGTGGATCTCCAGGGCGACGTTCCTACCCCTCCTCTGTAGCGGCCTCCGACCAGCCCCTGAGCCTTTCTACAGAGGAGGGGCGGCACAGCGTGGGAAGGGAGTCATACCAAGCGACGGAGCCATTAGCCTCTGGTATGTGACTCTTCATGTAACCGCACACACAGATATGCTATTTAAAACAAAGCTGATTCCCTTAATCTCTTTTTCTAGATGTTAATGTAGCGGGTGAAGGATCTGTGGTAGAGTCTGCAGCAGATCAGGCCCAGGAGGCACATGGAGAAGGTGGGTGATGTCACACACACATTGAAATTGTAATTTGCTTACTGTTGAGTAAGGGACAAGTGACCCTATTTGACATGCCTCTACAGCCTCAACTTCCCAGCAGTAGCAGGGCCCAGAACCCAGGGTGATCCCCGACGCACACGTCGGCCATCAACGAAGTAAGTTGTAATGTCATTCTTTTGAGTATGTGGTAATTGACATGATCACCAAGATACCTAAAGCCATTGTAAATGGCATTAGCATAATGACATATGCCCCCTTCCTTAGATTAATTACTTAGCATAATGACATATGCCCATTTCCTTAGATTAATTACTTAGTAGAATGACATATGCCCACTTCCTTAGATTAATTACTTAGCAGAATGACATATGCCCACTTCCTTAGATTAATTACTTAGCAGAATGACATATGGCGTCATGAGTTACCTTGCCACCTAAAAAACATTCCATCCACAGGTGAGAAACATGTTTTTGAAAACAGATGTTTGTTTCATTTTTATACAGGGACCACACGTGCCAGAGTGGCTGAAATGAGTGCCAGGGTCCTTCAGTTGGTGGCCGACATGCAGCAGCTGCGTGACTCGTTGGGGACCACAGAAGAAGAATAATGTTCTGGGTTCTGCCATTGCTTTGTAAATAGTTTTACATGTTTAAATTTTTATAAATGTTTAAATTTTAACAATGTTATATTTTGTAAAAAAAATTGTTAAAAACGTTTATACATTTTTCAACAAAAACATTTTTTTAAAAAAGCCAACCAAAAATGGCATTTTGTATTAAAAAAAAAAAACTGTTTCAGTGTCATTTTATTTCCCAAATACATTAACACAAAACGAATGGGCCCAAAAAATTTAGAGATGAAGCTTCACATGACCGCAAAGTGGTTTGGGTAAGTTTTAGGGGTCCAAAATGGAAGAACCTAACCGCAAAGTGGTTTGGGTAAGTTTTGGGGTGAAAAATGGAAGGAGAACCTAACCGCGAAGTGGTTTGGGTAAGTTTTAGGGGTCCAAAATGGAAAAAGAAGAAAAGCTCAAAGCAATTTAGGTAAGTTTAAGGGGTCATAAATGGAAGAAGAAGGAAAGCGCAAAGTGATTTAGGTACGTTTTAGGGGTCATGAATGGAAGAAGAAGGAAAGCGCAAAGTGATTTAGGTGAGTTTTAGGGGTCATAAATGGAAGAAGAAGGAAAGAGCAAAGCGATTTAGGTGAGTTTTACGGGTCATAAATGGAAGAAGAAGGAAAGCGCAAAGTAATTTAGGTAAGTTTTAGGGGTCATAAATGGAAGAAGAAGGAAAGCGCAAAGCAATTTAGGTGAGTTTTAATGGTCATAAATGGAAGAAGAAGGAAAGCGCAAAGCGATTTAGATGAGTTTTAGGGGTCATAAATGGAGGAAGAAGGAAAGCGCAAAGCGATTTAGGTGAGTTTTAGGGGTCATAAATGGAGGAAGAAGGAAAGCGCAAAGTGATTTAGGTACGTTTTAGGGGTCATAAATGGAAGAAGAAGGAAAGCGCAAAGCGATTTAGGTAAGTTTTAGGGGTCATAAATGGAAGAAGAAGGAAAGCGCAAAGCGATTTAGGTGAGTTTTAGGGGTCATAAATGGAAGAAGAAGGAAAGCGCAAAGTGATTTAGGTACGTTTTAGGGGTCATAAATGAAAGAAGAAGGAAAGCGCAAAGTGATTTAGGTAAGTTTTAGAGGTCATAAATGGAAGAAGAAGGAAAGTGCAAAGTGATTTAGGTAAGTTTTAGGGGTCATAAATGGAAGAAGAAGGAAAGTGCAAAGTGATTTAGGTACGTTTTAGAGGTCATAAATGGAAGAAGAAGGAAAGCGCAAAGTGATTTAGGTAAGTTTTAGGGGTCATAAATGGAAGAAGAAGGAAAGTGAAAAGTGATTTAGGTACGTTTTAGAGGTCATAAATGGAAGAAGAAGGAAAGCGCAAAGTGATTTAGGTGAGTTTTAGGGGTCATAAATGGAAGAAGAAGGAAAGTGCAAAGTGATTTAGGTACGTTTTAGGGGTCATAAATGGAAGAAGAAGGAAAGCGCAAAGCGATTTAGGTGAGTTTTAGGGGTCATAAATGGAAAAAGAAGGAAAGTGCAAAGTGATTTAGGTACGTTTTAGGGGTCATAAATGGAAGAAGAAGGAAAGCGCAAAGCGATTTAGGTGAGTTTTAGGGGTCATAAATGGAAGAAGAAGGAAAGTGCAAAGTGATTTAGGTAAGTTTTAGAGGTCATAAATGGAAGAAGAAGGAAAGCGCAAAGTGATTTAGGTACGTTTTAGGGGTCATAAATGGAAGAAGAAGGAAAGCGCAAAGCGATTTAGGTGAGTTTTAGGGGTCATAAATGGAAGAAGAAGGAAAGTGCAAAGTGATTTAGGTGAGTTTTAGGGGTCATAAATGGAAGAAGAAGGAAAGCGCAAAGTGATTTAGGTACGTTTTAGGGGTCATGAATGGAAGAAGAAGGAAAGCGCAAAGCGATTTAGGTGAGTTTTAGGGGTCATAAATGGAAGAAGAAGGAAAGCGCAAAGTGATTTAGGTACGTTTTAGGGGTCATGAATGGAAGAAGAAGGAAAGCGCAAAGCGATTTAGGTGAGTTTTAGGGGTCATAAATGGAAGAAGAAGGAAAGCGCAAAGTGATTTAGGTGAGTTTTAGGGGTCATAAATGGAAGAAGGAAAGCGCAAAGCGATTTATGTGAGTTTTAGGGGTCATAAATGGAAGAAGAAGGAAAGCGCAAAGCGATTTAGGTGAGTTTTAGGGGTCATAAATGGAAGAAGGAAAGCGCAAAGTGATTTATGTGAGTTTTAGGGGTCATAAATGGAAGAAGAAGGAAAGCGCAAAGAGATTTAGGTGAGTTTTAGGGGTCATAAATGGAAGAAGAAGGAAAGCGCAAAGTGATTTAGGTGAGTTTTAGGGGTCATAAATGGAAGAAGGAAAGCGCAAAGCGATTTATGTGAGTTTTAGGGGTCATAAATGGAAGAAGAAGGAAAGCGCAAAGCGATTTAGGTGAGTTTTAGGGGTCATAAATGGAAGAAGAAGGAAAGCGCAAAGTGATTTAGGTGAGTTTTAGGGGTCATAAATGGAAGAAGGAAAGCGCAAAGCGATTTAGGTGAGTTTTAGGGGTCATAAATGGAAGAAGAAGGAAAGCGCAAAGCGATTTAGGTGAGTTTTAGGGGTCATAAATGGAAGAAGAAGGAAAGCGCAAAGTGATTTAGGTGAGTTTTAGGGGTCATAAATGGAAGAAGAAGGAAAGCGCAAAGCGATTTAGGTGAGTTTTAGGGGTCATAAATGGAAGAAGAAGGAAAGCGCAAAGTGATTTAGGTGAGTTTTAGGGGTCATAAATGGAAGAAGAAGGAAAGCGCAAAGTGATTTAGGTGAGTTTTAAAGGTCATAAATGGAAGAAGAAGGAAAGTGCAAAGCGATTTAGGTAAGTTTTAAGGGTCATAAATGGAAGAAGAAGGAAAGCGCAAAGCGATTTAGGTGAGTTTTAGGGGTCATAAATGGAAGAAGAAGGAAAGCGCAAAGTGATTTAGGTGAGTTTTAGGGGTCATAAATGGAAGAAGAAGGAAAGCGCAAAGTGATTTAGGTGAGTTTTAGGGGTCATAAATGGAAGAAGAAGGAAAGCGCTAAGTGATTTAGGTGAGTTTTAAAGGTCATAAATGGAAGAAGAAGGAAAGTGCAAAGCGATTTAGGTAAGTTTTAAGGGTCATAAATGGAAGAAGAAGGAAAGCGCAAAGCGATTTAGGTGAGTTTTAGGGGTCATAAATGGAAGAAGAAGGAAAGCGCAAAGTGATTTAGGTGAGTTTTAAAGGTCATAAATGGAAGAAGAAGGAAAGTGCAAAGCGATTTAGGTAAGTTTTAAGGGTCATAAATGGAAGAAGAAGGAAAGCGCAAAGTGATTTAGGTGAGTTTTAAAGGTCATAAATGGAAGAAGAAGGAAAGTGCAAAGCGATTTAGGTAAGTTTTAAGGGTCATAAATGGAAGAAGAAGGAAAGCGCAAAGTGATTTAGGTGAGTTTTAGGGGTCATAAATGGAAGAAGAAGGAAAGCGCAAAGCGATTTATGTGAGTTTTAGGGGTCATAAATGGAAGAAGAAGGAAAGCGCAAAGCGATTTAGGTGAGTTTTAGGGGTCATAAATGGAAGAAGGAAAGCGCAAAGTGATTTAGGTGAGTTTTAGGGGTCATAAATGGAAGAAGAAGGAAAGCGCAAAGCGATTTAGGTGAGTTTTATGGGTCATAAATGGAAGAAGGAAAGCGCAAAGTGATTTAGGTGAGTTTTAGGGGTCATAAATGGAAGAAGGAAAGCGCAAAGCGATTTAGGTGAGTTTTAGAGGTCATAAATGGAAGAAGAAGGAAAGCGCAAAGCGATTTAGGTGAGTTTTAGGGGCCATAAATGGAAGAAGAAGGAAAGCGCAAAGCGATTTAGGTGAGTTTTAGGGGTCATAAATGGAAGAAGAAGGAAAGCGCAAAGCGATTTAGGTGAGCTTTAAGGGTCATAAATGGAAGAAGAAGGAAAGCGCAAAGTGATTTAGGTGAGTTTTAGGGGTCATAAATGGAAGAAGAAGGAAAGCGCAAAGCGATTTATGTGAGTTTTAGGGGTCATAAATGGAAGAAGAAGGAAAGCGCAAAGCGATTTAGGTGAGTTTTAGGGGTCATAAATGGAAGAAGGAAAGCGCAAAGTGATTTAGGTAAGTTTTAGAGGTCATAAATGGAAGAAGAAGGAAAGCGCAAAGCGATTTAGGTGAGTTTTAGGGGTCATAAATGGAAGAAGAAGGAAAGCGCAAAGCGATTTAGGTGAGTTTTAGGGGTCATAAATGGAAGAAGAAGGAAAGCGCAAAGCGATTTAGGTGAGCTTTAAGGGTCATAAATGGAAGAAGAAGGAAAGCGCAAAGCGATTTAGGTGAGTTTTAGGGGTCATAAATGGAAGAAGAAGGAAAGCGCAAAGTGATTTAGGTGAGTTTTAGGGGTCATAAATGGAAGAAGAAGGAAAGCGCAAAGTGATTTAGGTGAGTTTTAAACGTCATAAATGGAAGAAGAAGGAAAGCGCAAAGCGATTTAGGTGAGTTTTAAACGTCATAAATGGAAGAAGAAGGAAAGCGCAAAGTGATTTAGGTGAGTTTTAAACGTCATAAATGGAAGAAGAAGGAAAGCGCAAAGTGATTTAGGTGAGTTTTAGGGGTCATAAATGGAAGAAGAAGGAAAGCGCAAAGCGATTTAGGTGAGTTTTAGGGGTCATAAATGGAAGAAGAAGGAAAGCGCAAAGTGATTTAGGTAAGTTTTAGGGGTCATAAATGGAAGAAGAAGGAAAGCGCAAAGCGATTTATGTGAGTTTTAGGGGTCATAAATGGAAGAAGAAGGAAAGCGCAAAGTGATTTAGGTACGTTTTAGGGGTCATAAATGGAAGAAGAAGGAAAGTGCAAAGTGATTTAGGTGAGTTTTAGGGGTCATAATTGGAAGAAGAAGGAAAGCGCAAAGTGATTTAGGTACGTTTTAGGGGTCATAAATGAAAGAAGAAGGAAAGCGCAAAGTGATTTAGGTAAGTTTTAGGGGTCATAAATGGAAGAAGAAGGAAAGTGCAAAGTGATTTATGTGAGTTTTAGGGGTCATAAATGGAAGAAGAAGGAAAGCGCAAAGTGATTTAGGTGAGTTTTAGGGGTCATAAATGGAAGAAGAAGGAAAGCGCAAAGCGATTTATGTGAGTTTTAGGGGTCATAAATGGAAGAAGAAGGAAAGCGCAAAGTGATTTAGGTACGTTTTAGGGGTCATAAATGGAAGAAGAAGGAAAGTGCAAAGTGATTTAGGTGAGTTTTAGGGGTCATAAATGGAAGAAGAAGGAAAGCGCAAAGTGATTTAGGTACGTTTTAGGGGTCATAAATGGAAGAAGAAGGAAAGTGCAAAGTGATTTAGGTGAGTTTTAGGGGTCATAAATGGAAGAAGAAGGAAAGCGCAAAGCGATTTATGTGAGTTTTAGGGGTCATAAATGGAAGAAGAAGGAAAGCGCAAAGTGATTTAGGTACGTTTTAGGGGTCATAAATGGAAGAAGAAGGAAAGTGCAAAGTCAGAGTTTTAGGGGTCATAAATGGAAGAAGAAGGAAAGCGCAAAGCGATTTAGGTGAGTTTTAGGGGTCATAAATGGAAGAAGAAGGAAAGCGCAAAGTGATTTAGGTACGTATTAGGGGTCATAAATGGAAGAAGAAGGAAAGCGCAAAGTGATTTAGGTACGTTTTAGGGGTCATAAATGGAAGAAGAAGGAAAGCGCAACGTGATTTAGGTACGTTTTAGGGGTCATAAATGGAAGAAGAAGGAAAGCGCAAAGTGATTTAGGTACGTTTTAGGGGTCATAAATGAAAGAAGAAGGAAAGCGCAATGTGATTTAGGTAAGTTTTAGAGGTCATAAATGGAAGAAGAAGGAAAGTGCAAAGTGATTTAGGTGATTTTAAGGGTCATAAATGGAAGAAGAAGGAAAGCGCAAAGTGATTTAGGTGATTTTAAGGGTCATAAATGGAAGAAGAAGGAAATTGCAAAGTGATTTAGGTGATTTTAAGGGTCATAAATGGAAGAAGAAGGAAAGCGCAAAGTGATTTAGGTGATTTTAAGGGTCATAAATGGAAGAAGGAAAGCGCAAAGCGATTTAGGTGAGTTTTAGGGGTCATAAATGGAAGAAGAAGGAAAGCGCAAAGCGATTTAGGTGAGTTTTAAAGGTCTTAAATGGAAGAAGAAGGAAAGCGCAAAGTGATTTAGGTGAGTTTTAAAGGTCATAAATGGAAGAAGAAGGAAAGCGCAAAACGATTTATGTGAGTTTTAGGGGTCATAAATGGAAGAAGAAGGAAAGCGCAAAGCGATTTAGGTAAGTTTTAGGGGTCATAAATGGAAGAAGAAGGAAAGCGCAAAGTGATTTAGGTGAGTTTTGAAGGTCATAAATGGAAGAAGAAGGAAAGCGCAAAGCGATTTAGGTGAGTTTTAGGGGTCATAAATGGAAGAAGAGGGAAAGTGCAAAGCGATTTAGGTAAGTTTTAAAGGTCATAAATGGAAGAAGAAGGAAAGCGCAAAGAGATTTAGGTGAGTTTTAGGGGTCATAAATGGAAGAAGAAGGAAAGCGCAAAGCGATTTATGTGAGTTTTAGGGGTCATAAATGGAAGAAGAAGGAAAGCGCAAAGTGATTTAGGTAAGTTTTAGGGGTCATAAATGGAAGAAGAAGGAAAGCGCAAAGTGATTTAGGTGAGTTTTAGGGGTCATAAATGGAAGAAGAAGGAAAGCGCAAAGTGATTTAGGTGAGTTTTAGGGGTCATAAATGGAAGAAGAAGGAAAGCGCAAAGCGATTTAGGTGAGCTTTAAGGGTCATAAATGGAAGAAGAAGGAAAGCGCAAAGCGATTTAGGTGAGTTTTAAGGGTCATAAATGGAAGAAGAAGGAAAGCGCTAAGCGATTTAGGTGAGTTTTAGGGGTCATAAATGGAAAAAGAAGGAAAGTGCAAAGTGATTTAGATGAGTTTTATGGGTCATAAATGGAAGAAGGAGGAAAGCGCAAAGTGATTTAGGTGATTTTAAGGGTCATAAATGGAAGAAGAAGGAAAGCGCAAAGTGATTTAGGTGATTTTAAGGGTCATAAATGGAAGAAGGAAAGCGCAAAGCGATTTAGGTGATTTTAAGGGTCATAACTGGAAGAAGAAGGAAAGCGCAAAGTGATTTAGGTGAGCTTTAAGGGTCATAAATGGAAGAAGAAGGAAAGAGCAAAGTGATTCAGGTGAGTTTTAGGGGTCATAAATGGAAGAAGAAGGAAAGCACAAAGCGATTTAGGTGAGTTTTAGGGGTCATAAATGGAAGAAGAAGGAAAGCACAAAGCGATTTAGGTGAGTTTTAGGGGTCATAAATGGAAGAAGAAGGAAAGCGCAAAGCGATTTAGGTGAGTTTTAGGGGTCATAGATGAAAGAAGAAGGAAAGCGCAAAGTGATTTAGGTGAGTTTTAGGGGTCATAAATAGAAAAAGAAGGAAAGCGCAAAGTGATTCAGGTGAGTTTTAGGGGTCATAAATGGAAGAAGAAGGAAAGCACAAAGCGATTTAGGTGAGTTTTAGGGGTCATAGATGAAAGAAGAAGGAAAGCGCAAAACGATTTATGTGAGTTTTATGGGTCATAAATGGAAGAAGAAGGAAAGCGCAAAGTGATTTAGGTAAGTTTTAGGGGTCATAAATGGAAGAAGAAGGAAAGCGCAAAGTGGTTTAGGTAAGTTTTAGGGGTCATAAATGGAAGAAGAAGGAAAGCGCAAAGTGGTTTAGGTAAGTTTTAGGGGTCGTAAATGGAAAAAGGAAAGTGCAAAGTGATTTAGGTGAGTTTTAGGGGTCATAAATGGAAGAAGAAGGAAAGCGCAAAGCGATTTAGGTGAGTTTTAGGGGTCATAAATGGAAGAAGAAGGAAAGCACAAAGTGATTTAGCTAAGCATTGTAGCACAAGTGAGTGAACCAAATATGTAGGCGAGCACTTTAATGAGTTAAGTTTGTAGTGCACAGGCGTAAGATCATAAGGATTTTTGTCTGGACGATTATTTATTGAAAAAGGGCAAAAACGAAAGCCGACATTGTAACATGAGAAGATAAAACGGAAAAGTCACGCTGGAAAATTACATACTCGTACTCGTACTCCGGCACACGAACGGACAAAGACTTTACAGAAGGATTGCAATGCATGCATAGAATCGCTCGTACACTCATACGAGAGCGGGAAAATAAAAAAAAAAAAACAGATCGACACAAAAACGAAATTGTTTATTTGTCTCTCTGACTCAACCCTATTGTCTTATTCCTTGTGTCCTGCCCCTTCCAATTCTAAGGAACGGACCCTTCATTCCCTGGATGTGGTCAGCGCGCTCAAATTTTATTTGGTCACCACTGAGTCTTTTAGGAAGTCTGATGCTCTGTTTGTTCTTCCTGCTGGGCCTAGGAAGGGCTTGCCTCCAGCCAAATCAGTAAGTGGATTCGACAGGCGGTGGTGCAAGCTTATTTTGCTAAAGGGAAGGAACCTCCCTTCCGTGTTACTGCTCACTCTACTAGGACTATTGGTGCCTCTTGGGCTTCTGTTGAACAGGTTTGCAAGGCCGCTACTTGGTCTTCAGTTCATACTTTTTCTAAGTTTTACAAGGTTGATGTTAGGGCCTCAGCTGATGCTTTATTTGGCCGTAAGGTGCTTCAGGCGGTAGTGGCTTGAACTGCCTGCCGTTACTCATTGGGGATCCCACCCTACTTTTTATGGACACTGCTATTGGATGTCCCAGATGTAATGATTGAAATGAAACAAGCCGTGCTGTACACAAGGAAAAATACAATTCTGTGATTACTCACCTGTAGAATTGTTTTTACTGTGTACAGTACGGCTTGTTTCATCCCTTCCTTGTTATCATTGTCCTTGATTGCCTCTTTATGGTGATTTGTTTAAGAGGTTATTTTGTTGTGGGCTGTGTATTTTGTTCTCATGGTTTATCTCCCGGCTTCTTGCATTACTGCTTTTCAACACTGGGGGTCTATGGGTGATTCCTGGCCTTTCTTTTATTGGGCCGGGAGGAGCCACAGTCTACTGCGCCACCTTGTGGCGGAATACCCAGATGTAATGATTGAAATGAAACAAGCCGTGCTGTACACAGTAAAAACAATTCTACAGGTGAGTAATCACAGAATTGTATTTTTATTGGTTGCCCATCTGCAAGCGCCGTGGGAAGGTGAGTAAATGCAGGGATACACACTGCAGGGCATCCTAAATTTGGGATATGATTTTATAGAACTAAAGTACAAAATAGTTTGTCTATTGTGAAATGTGTTAGACAAACTAAGACAAATGAGCAAGGGCAGTAAAAGTTGTGGGTGGTAGGTAGCCAACTGACTTCTAAAGCACCTCCAGCAAAACCAAACTGTTGGCTGCTTGGATAGCAAAAGGCAAACAGAGCCACTGTGTATGTTGTGAGCCATTAACCGTCTCTCTATACGTCATCCTGTGCCTAATCCCCAATACACTGTAAAGCAATCAACATGGATCCACATGAAGAAAGTTTTCAGTATTGCATAAAGTGGATGACTACAATAACCAGGGGAAGAAGGAAGCCAAGACATTGTATGCATAGATGCCCAAACCTAACTTTCATTTTAGCATGTGGGCCCAGGGAAACTTTCAAGTTCTCACTGTGGCATTGTTAGGCTGTTAGCCTGCCCCCGGATATCCAATTTCAGGATGTCCTGCTGTGTGATCTCTGTGATCACTAGTAAGCTCAACTTTACTGACAGCTCCGACAATGCTGCCTTTGCCTGCTGCCACTTCCTTATAGCCAAGGAGCACTCCTGTCCCTGAAGTCTTAAAAGACTCTTAA
Source organism: Gastrophryne carolinensis (assembly GCA_027917425.1). NCBI lineage: Eukaryota > Metazoa > Chordata > Amphibia > Anura > Microhylidae > Gastrophryne > Gastrophryne carolinensis. Next base: position 117,101,652 of record CM051243.1, read on the forward strand.
CACTCCAGGGCTGGGCTCTAGCCTGCCCCCGGGGGAATCCCTGCTGTGTGAAATCCCTGTAAACTCACCTTTACTGACTGCATCCAGCAATTCAGACTTGGGGTAGGAGCAATCCCAATCTACGGAGATGCAACTTTCTTGCATCCAATCAGCAATCTCAAAAATGCCATGAGTGACCTTGGTGGTGGAAAAAACAGTTTTTTTTTTTTTAATCCAAAACCGGGCCACCAGCAAGCCAGTAGCATTGTCTGAGGGTTTTGTGCCACTTTAAGTATGTAAAACAAAATGGTACGAAGGCATAGGACAGCTTAGCAGTGAGTACAATGAGAAGAAAGGTGAGCATGTTACAGAGCACAACCTTCTGGGATAGGGAGCAGGGTGTACAAAACCAAAAAGGGGTACCAGCACCAATTTTTATATCTGGGACATATGTTGAACCCAGAAAACCAAGGACATAAACTGAATATGGGGCTGCTGGGAGCACAGCCAGGAAGAGCTAGAAAGGCTCTGATCCAGCTGGAAGGCAGAGTTACACATGAGCATTTAAAAGGGACTCTGAGGAAGGAATGATGGATACCTGGAAGTGGAGGTGGGGTCCAAAGAACCACAATGATTAAACTGAGATAAAACACAGGGGGGCGTGGCTTCGGCATGCAGGGGTGAGGAAGCAAGGAGAATAGCTCCCGTCTGGCCCGAGACTTTATATTTGATTTTTGCATCCCTTTATTCCCCCTAACGAGCTCCATGGAGGGCAGTAGAAAGAAGAAGGCAGGGGGCATCGTTGAAACGCCCCCTAAGACCGATATGGGGGCCTTTTTCCACCCCAGAGCCCAGTCTGGGCCGAAGGATCCACGGGGCAAGATGGCGCCTGCGGGGAGTGATCGGCGGGAGCAGGGTGGCGGACGCGCTGGGGCGGGTGCGCACGACGGAGGAGCGCAGCCTGAGGAAGAGATGTTGGCTGACGTCGCCTGAGTCTGAGGGCCGGGAGAGGAGGAGAAGCCGGGGGGCAGGAGCTGCCAGCTGCCGCCGCAACCAGAAGCGGTGAGGAGGCGGAGGACGCGCCGGCCTCTGAAGACGGCCCGGAGGTGAGCGGGGGGAGCACTGAACGGCGGAGAGGAGGCGGCAGTGAAGGAGCGCTGACAGCTGCCTCAGCTGGAGGGACAGGCGGCGCAGTGCTCCCCTCCGACACAGTGCAGCAACTTAAAACCCCTGACAGGGGCGGACTGGCCACCCTAACGGTCCCAGCGGAGTTACACCCGGTGGGGCCCAATTATGGACAATGCAGCAATGGGGCCGATGACCCCTATACCCTACCTAACTGGCCCCATCGCCCCTAAGCCCTCCAAATGACAGCAGGTGCACGAAGGATGCATGCAGAGTGGTGCGGGCTGATGTCCACCCTGAATCGGCGGGCCCTGAGATGTGCAGCACAGCCCAGCCGAGGTTCCCGCGGGGCACCCCTGGATTAGAGGCATTGGTATGGTCTTCGGGGTTCAGTGTAGACTCCCTCAGCGATGTTACGCCCGGGCAGGGATGCCCCAGCCCCTTGAGATCCGCTGTCTCCGGCTCCCCCTGGAGGACCGGCACCTGTCCTGCTGGCTCTCCCCCCTGGTCACCACCGCGGTCTCCCCCAAGCGATCGACCACCTTCAACTCCAACCATCAATCCTAACCTCCAGGCTATCCTGCAATATTTACCCATAAAAGCTAAGCTTAAAGCAGATCTGGACGTGGTGGCGAACCGTATTGAAAGAGCGCTTCACCGTTAAAGAAGATATCTTGCGTCGGGTGTGGGGCCAAGGTCGGTTTGAGTGGAGGGGCTCACAGATTGCAGTATTACCAGACGTGTCCCGTCATACTCTCCAAATGAGAAGAATGCTCCGCCCTCTACTCGACAGGCTTCGGGAGATTGGGGCCTCATATAAATGAGGTCACCCGTTCCACCTTATAATCCGTAAGGACAATTCTGTTTTTGCGCTCCACAACAAGGCGGACTTGTCTAACATGTTTGATTTTTTGGGCCTGGCACCTTTTTCGATCCCGGATTGGCTGGACTTTGGCCCACCTCCCCCGCTCCCACAGAGGGCTCCTCGGCGCCCCCGATGGGTTGGGGGGTAGGGTTCCCAGAAGAAACCCGGAACAGTAGGCGTGTCATCGGATCTCTACCCTTGCTCTTGAACGTCCCTTTTTCTTTCTTTTTTTTTTCCTGCCGGTGACCTTTGCTGAGCCGCTACACTTGGGACCCCCCTGTCCTTGGACTCGTGAGACCTTGTCTGGCCAGGTCTCCCCCCGCCCAGGTGTACCCGAGCTATCTGACATATGGTGCTCTACGCCCCTCCCCCTTTATGCCCGTGCCTGGCCGGAGACCGGTTATTTTTTATATCTGTTCTGCGATGTACGCTGTATGAATACATGCTCCTAGTGTTGGTCGGGTGGGGGCTTGGGGGGCCTGGCGCGCCTCGGGCGGCCGTGCCGGGACATGTCACCGGAGGTGGCGTCCGGGTCGTGGCTAGCCGGGGTTGCGGGGTGGTCCCGCTTGGTTCCGCCCCGTTGGGCCGGCCTGGGGGGAGTCGGGGGGGTTACATTCTCTCCTTGGAGCTCAGTGCTTTGACGGCCGGAGGAGGGAGCCGGATTGGTCTATCTGGATGACGGAGGGAGCTTATTGGGTGAGATTCTACTCAAAGGTTATACTAAGTTTGTGATACTGTATAAGGTTTTTGTTGTATATGAGGGTGGCCGGGCGGATGGACCAGGACCCCTCCTGTTTCCCCCCTATGGCTCAGCCGGTGGGCAGGTGTGCCCCTTGGGGGTCGGGTCTTTCCCCTCTGTCTCGGGCTCCCCTCCCCCGTTGTTACCTCAGCGGGGAGTGGACTAGACTATGAGGCCGATTCATTAATAGCGCCAGGTAGCGCCAGATGAGCGACTGTAGCGTGATTTTTTCAGCGCCAGCCAGTATTCGCTGTGCTTGGCCGGCGTTAGCTTGATGACAGCGACTCAGTCGGTGTGCGGTAATGTTGAATACGGGCTGGGGGGTCGCTGTTTCACAGGTTCAGCGTTGTATGTGAGCGCCTGACAACGAATGGCCAGAGCGAACGGCTAGCTTCATATTCATTAACAAATCACGCTCCGAATGTGCTGTCGCTGTCCATTCCTTGTTTTAACCCCTAAACAACCATATTTTTTGAATGTAACATTATACATGTTTTTAGATTCATTTTGTAATATGAATACATTAATCTCAGACCTGTTAGATCAATTCTGCACAAATTTTTTTTTTAATTTTTTTTTACTTAAAAATAAATCCTAACATTGCAGAAGTGGTCTCCGAATTTTTGACATTAAAAAAAAAAAAAAAAAAAATTAATACCAATTAATTATGATTAATTATAGATTGCTCCATTGAAATGCATTGGACATCGCCAGGGAGCGACAGCTCATACCTGGCGCTGTGAGGGAATTTGCAGCGGCGCTGTTCGGTCCAGGCGGCTTCATGATGAATGCCGCGCTAGCCGTCGCTCTCGCAGGCGCTAGCCTCATTTTGCTTGATAAATGCGTCATTGTGACCGCCGCCGGGCGTACTTGAGTCGGTAGTCGCCGTTAGCTGCCGCTACCTGGCGCTCGTCAGACACTACCTGGCGCTAGCCCGTGATAAATAAGGGCCTAAGTGTTACTGTACGGTCTTAGTTGTTAGTAGTTCTCAAGTTGTTCCTTGAGGTTATGGCTATAAGACTTGTCTTGGGGTGATTGTACATGAGGTATGGCTCGAATATGACGTTAAGTGATGGGGGAAGGATCGGGTGCGCTAGCACGTGACATGGGAAGGGGCTAGCGGGAACGTGCTCCTGTGTAGCGAGGCCACTTTCCCCAAATAGTTATCCGCGCCATACTGGGGGCTGTCAGCCGGCGGGATCTGCATGGTTTTGGGGGCTACTCCCCTTTTAGTTGCCCTCCTCTTTAACCCTTTCGCTGCCAGCCTACCTGCAGCATTTGCCACTCCCTGTTGCCAGACGATGTTTCACTATTTTGCGCTACACATGTTCAACTGTCATTTTTGAAAGGATTTCCAGGGATTTCCCAGGAAAATGATATATTGTTTTTTTCAACAGAGTCTGGGCTTTAACATGAAATGTCTTGTTTGTATTTTTTAGGTGTATTCTCAATATTTTTGGGTGAAATGTGTGAAAAAAAAATAAAAAAAAAATATTTTTTTACAATTTGTAGAGTTTTTTTGTAATAAAAAATGTAAGTTTGTCAATAAAATCTTATTGCGTGTGAAACCCCAATTTCTCCCGGTTACAGCGATACCACATATGTATAGGTAGACACCCTTTCCTGCCCAGGAGACTCCCCCAAACTGAAATAGTGCTTTAGGGGATTTTCAGAAAAAATACAACTGTGATATGCGCTATGCGCACCTTGCAGTTTTACCAGGAAAAACAACCCTTTACATTTGAAATACCCCCAACAAACTATATATTCTCTGGAAGCACACACCTCAGGCTTTCTAGACGTACCAGGCATGTTGATGTGCCCATAGTTTTCTGGAAGTAATTCCTCAATGTATTCTTTGGTTGCAAAGAGTTTCCCAAAAAAAGGATAAAAAAGCAGAATCAAAGCCACATTTTCCTAAAAAAAACTATATACAAACAAGAAAAAACAAGTTTAATCTGAAAAAACAACATTCCCCGAACAGAACAACACCCAACATACATAGGTTCTGTCAAGGGAAGAGTTGCCAAACACCCCAAAGTACAGCATGTGCGTAACAGTAATTTTACTTGAAAATTTCAGTTCTGCAGACAAAGTGCGCACCTTGCGATTTTTCAACCAAAACAACCCTTTACATTTGGAATATCCCCCATAAATCATATATTCCCTGAAAGTACACATGTTAAGCTTTCTAAGCGTACCCAGCTTGTTGTAGTGCGCTCTTTCTGGAATTAATTCCTCAAAGAATTCTTTGGTTGCGCAGGGTTTCCCTAAAAAATGTATAAAAAAGCTGAATAAAAAACACCTTTTCCTAAAATATAAATATGCAAACCAGAAAAAACAAGCTAAGTCTGAAAGCGCAAGGTCTCCTGAACAGAACAATACCCAACATGCACAGGTACTATTAACCCTTTTAATTGCCAGCCTACTTGAGATTTTGTCACCCTCTGTTGACAGGTCATTTTTCCCCATTTTGCGCCATGTTTTGCGCCATTTTTGCTGTAATTTTCAGGAAAATTATATTTATATTTTTTTGCAGCAGAGTTTAGGCTTTAACATGAAATGTCTTGTTTGTAAATTTTATTTTGTTTTTTTACAATATTATTAAGTAAAAAAATAAAAAAAAAAATAAATAAAAACATTTTTAGAAAATTGACTCCTTTATTTTAAATAAAAAATTTATTTTATTAAGGAAAAGCATATTGCATGTGAAAGCCCAATTTCTACCGATTAGAACGGTACCACATATTTATCGGTAGCCCCCCGTTCCTGCCCAGGAGACCCCCCAAACTGAAACAAGTAATCTATAACATTTACAAATAAAATACAACTACCATCCACACTACAAAGGGTTAAATCGAGAAAAAAAATGACATAGGGTCCCCGATCCCTGGGGGGGGGACCCCATTTTTTGGGGGGGATTTTTAAGGGTTAAAAACCCTTAAAGTGGACTGTCACCCAGGGGTGATCGGCCCGGGAATCTATAAGATCACCTCCCTCACCGCGGGACATCCGAGATCGGGATGTCCCGCGGTGAGGGACCCCCCCTAAACCCCCGAAAAACTTACCTCATAGGCGGCGGCAGCGGTCGCCGCAGCCTCCCACGCGCCCCTCTAGGCGTGCGCGCGCCTGCGCCGGCCGTTTGTGAATGGCCGGCGCGGGCGCGCGCACTGTCTTGTCCGCCGCTGTCACCCGCTTGTCCGTGGCTACGTGGGAGGGTGGTGAGGTGAGTTTTGGGGGCTTTCTGGGGGGTTTTACACGGGGTGCCCCCCTCAAGTGGACCAAAACCCAGGATAGTCAAAATCCTGGGTGTTGGTCCACTTTAAAAATCCAAAAAAAAAATTGACATGGGGTCCCCCTTACCCAGAGTAACCAGCCCGGGACCAGCTATGCAGGGCTTGTGGAAACAGGGCACAGGGGCCAGCTCTTGTGGCCCCTGGCCCTGCAGGCTACAAGCCCGCATAGCCCGTGGGCCCGGGCTCTTCTGCTCCCCCCTGGGCTTTGGGGAGGCAGGTAATGGGGGTGCCAGGGGTTAATGGCAAGTCACCTGCTAGTCACGGGTGACTTGCCACCTCCCCCAGCCTTGTGAACTGGTATAGGGGTCATGGACCCCTTACCAGTTCACAATGGGTTAAATGTAAAAAAAACACACACACACACGCAAAAAGAAAAAATTATTTTATTATTTTTTTTTTTAATACTTACCTCCCATCCATCCTGGAACACTGTGTCCCTCGGTGATCACTGGCTTCTGCTCACCTGCTGGAAGCCTTTTATAGCTGCTGGATGACAGAACACAAAGGGTTAATTAAAAAAAAAATGACATGGGGTCCCCCTTCCCGGGGACTTCTGCCCCCCCTGGCCTTTGGGGAGGCAGGTAATGGGGGTGCGGGGGTTAATGGCAAGTCACCCGCTAGGGCAGGTGACTTGCCACCCCCCCAGCCTTGTGAACTGGTATAAGGGGTCTCATGGACCCCTTACCAGCTCACAAAGGGTTAACTGTTAAAAAAAAACACCACACACAATACAAAAGTATTTTATTAAAAAAAAAAAAAATTTTTTTACTGTACTTACCTTCGATTGCAAGCTCTTGTCCCTCACCGCTCAGCTGACAGATGCCGGTGATCGGCATCCAGAGAAGGAGGAGGCAGGAGATCAGAGGATCTCCTGCCACCTCCTTCCCCAGCGCCGATCACCGGCATCTGAGAAGCTGAGAAGGCTGAAGCCGGTGATCGATCGGGGCCGGGATGACGTCATAAGCCCCGTCATAAGATGACGTCATAAGCCCCGCCCCCAAGGGGCTTTTTTTTTTACAGTTCGCAGCTTCTGCTGCCAAAGTGGGGGGGACGGCCTATTCCGGGGGCTCTCCTGGAGCCATCCGACCCCCCACGGGGGATCGGATGGCACCAAATTAAAGAGGAGACCCGGCCGGATCCAACAAGGGGTCAGGTGAGTATTTTTTTTTTTTTTTTTTAAACTAGAAGCGGGGAAAGTCAAGCACGTAACACCTACGGGCTTGGCACTTAAGGCCCAGCCAAGCCAGCACGTAGGTGTTACGTGCTCTTGGCAACAAAAGGGTTAAGAAGGGTTCTGTTTATTAGTTCTGTTTTTCTCTCGCTGTCTTTTCTATTGTCTCTCTTTATCTCTTGGCTTCTCTCTCCTCTGTTTCCCACTCACCCTTTTCTCGGGGTGGTGATCGGTCCCGATCCCCTGGGCCTGGACTGTGACGTGACTTGGACCCTACGTTCCTTCCTGCCCAGGGGGACATTCTTGTCCTTCCCCTAAGATTGAGCCACAATGACGAGCCTTAAGCTCTGTACGTTTAACGCCAAGGGGCTTAATATCCCTGAGAAAAGGGCGAAAATCCTATATGGGTTTCATAAAGAAAAGGTGGACATAGTCCTTCTGCAGGAGACGCATTTCTGTCAAGGGAAAATCCCCGAAATCAAAAATAGGTACTACGACAAATGGTTTCACAGCCCTAACCCCGAGAGTAAGTCTAAGGGAGTGTCCATCGCCGTGCACAAAAGTGTTCCATTGGAGAACATACTTGTCAAGATGGACCCTAGGGGCAGATACTTATTTCTAAAGTTTACTCTGTGCGGGACGAGGTATACCCTGGCTAATTTGTACCTACATAACCAGGGGCAGGTGGAGGCAGGAGTGGAGATGTTACGTATACTAGAAGACTTTGGAGAGGGATTGTTAATTATAGGTGGGGATCTTAACTTAACCCTAGACCCAAGGATCGACTCTGCAATTCCCCATTCTAAACTTAATAGGTTTCGTAAAGCTCTACAGTCCTTACAGGTGGTGGATGTCTGGAGGGTCTTACATGGGGGGGAGAGGGACTACACGTATATTCCAAGTATGTCACACACCCCGCTTCCACTATTCATGACCTATGGGTTATGGTCCAGTAGAGGGCGAACTTCTGCAGAGATGAAAGCAAAAAAGAAGCCCCTCCCGGTCCATAAATACCTGGGACCTCCCACACATTCCCAGTTCCTTCTCTGCAGGATGGCGAGCAAGTCAGAAGATGTCTGCTTCTCTTCCTTGCAGGTAAGCCGGGCTTACGCCCGGCCATTTTTTGCCCTATAGCTGCCCGGACCTTTATACATTAAGCCCAATATTAGCCTTGGCTGCAGGTCCGGGTGAGGGTAGGAATCACCTTAATAGGTGTTTAGGGAGCCATGCTCCTCAGTGAGACCCCATATAAGGGGGGGATTGGGATGCCCTGTCCCTTACACCATACTTGGTGCGGAATTATCCCCCTTCCGTGTCCCCTCTGTTAACCCTCCATGGGGGGGGGGGACCTTTCCTTTTATTACAGAGTGTGTGTATGTAGTGTGCTTGTGCTTTACATTCCGGCTGGTCGCCGTTTTTTGCTCTCCTGAGGGGAGCTTCTTCCTCACGCTGCGGTGTTAGGGGGCGGGCCCGGGCGCTACCCCCCCTTCTGTTGGACGGCTGGGAACCGCGCTGCTGGTTGTGAGGGTGGGGGGGCAGGGCCAGGCGCGCGATCCGCGCTGGCCCGCCCCTTCTTCTCCCTTCTCACTCTTCTGCTATGGCCGGATAGCGGTGGCAGCCATCTTGCTGGACATGTGAGTGCCCTCCTGGCTCCCCCTTTTTGTGTACTTTACTCAGCATGTCCCCCTTTCTGTCGGGGGACAGCGCTAGTCCTTGTCCCGTTTTCCTTTATTTATAGGGTATAAACAATATATCTTTATATTTATATATGTATATATATATATATATATATATATATTTATTTATATATTTATAAGTGTGTGTGCATGTGCTTATGGCCACTCTTTCGTGTCTTTCAGGAGGACTCCCTGTGCCTTGCTTAAAAGGGGGTTCTCCCGGTCCTAGGGTCCCTAACAGAAATTTGGGGCACTTATAAATCCTCCCACTTGGGACTTAAGGGGCATCCCGGGTTGCTTACCAGCGTAATTCCCTATGGAGTCTACGCAGGATACTGGGCTCGGGCTTCCTTTGGGACAATCCCAGCTATGTGTGGGTTGTGGGGTATCCCTTATGGGGGAGAATGTACTTATTTGCATACCATGTGCGCAACAGGCCATAACACGGCAGTCGGGACCCCAGGCATCTGGGTCAGTGCCGCCCGCCTCACCTACCCCACCCCGCATCATCCGTACCCCAAGTGACACTGTCATTAGTGGGGAGTCGCACTCGGATGTATGTGCCAGGCTGGCCGACCTCGAGAAAATTATTTCTAGCTCAGTGGGCAGAAAGGCCACTGCTAAGAAAAGGCATCTGTCACTGGCTACGCCGGTAATTGATTTTGATGATTATGACTCACCTGATTGGGTTGATTATTCCCCGCTTGAGGAAGGGGAATTGTTTGAGGAATCTGAGACTGAGGAATTGCAGTTCTTTGATTCTGATGCCGGGCAGGCGCTGGGGGATGCTGTTGATACCCCCAGGGTCCTGACCCATCTGTTAGAGGTTCTGGATATTTCCCCACCAGAGGAGGCCCCTCCGAAGAAGGGGGAATTCCTTGGGTTCTCTAAGCCCCGCTTGGAGTTTCCAAATCAGGATCATTTTGACAGCATGATTCTTAGAGAATGGGAGAAGCCGTGTCGCCTTCACGGTGTTCCTCAGGGATGGGATAGGAAGTATCCCTTTCCGATGGACGCGGTGAAGCGCTGGTCTTCCCCTCCAGAGATTGATGCGCCTCCGTTGTACATACTCCTGATCGTTGTACATACTCCTGATGCCCCTACCCTTAAGGATGGCAAGGACAAGCGCATTGATCAGATGGCATGTCATGCCTTTGCCAGTGTGGGTTCTGCCTTGTGGCCTGTCTGTACATCGGAACTCGTGGCTGTGGCCACCCGGTCGGAGATCAGGGACATGTTAAATGGGTCACAGCTCAACCCGGACAGCGTTGAATTCACAACCCTTAAGAGGTGTGAATTGTTCATGAATTTTTTTTTGTCGGCTATGGACGACTCTATTACCATGTGTAGTAGAACTTCGGCCCTGTTGGTGGCCATGCGCCGATTGGTCTGGCTGCGCCAGTGGGCGGCGGACATTGCGGCCAAGAAGTCACTTACAGCTTTGCCCTTTTTGGGAACGCGGCTGTTTGGAGACAAATTGGATTCTGTGGCGAAGGGTGGGAAGCTACCTCAGCGTAAGAAGCTGCGTCGCTCCTTTCGGGGGGATGCTTACCTTCATGTACCAGTTTTCCCAGCACACCAGAGATTTCTCAGGTTCGTGGTGGGAGATCAGCATTTTCAGTTTGCGGCCTCCCGTTCGGGCTGACCTCGGCACCGAGGGTGCTTACCAAGGTTCTGGGGGGCATAATGGCCCTGCTCAGAGCCCAGGGCATTCGCATTGTGCCGTATTTGGATGACCTACTCATTACAGCTTCCTCCCTCTGCCAGGTGGAGTTGGACACCAGGACGGTGGTGACAACGCTGGAGAGGTTCGGATGGGTGATCAACCCCCCTAAGTCTTCTCTCTCCCCATCAAGGGAGATTTCCTTTCTGGGCATGAATCTGGATCCTCTGGCCCTGGCAGTGGATGCCTTGTCCCTTGCCTGGAGGGATCTGGGGTTTCTGTACCTGTTTCCCCTCTTCTCCATGGTGGGCAAGGTAGTGCACAAGCTAGCTCTAGAGGGGCACCAGCAATTCCCCAAATAGCAGACGAATTTCAATCTTTCTATTCTTAGTATACAGTACGCCCTGCTCCAGATATAGTACTTACACTTGGGTTATCCTCCGCCAGATGGTGCTGCACTGCAGAGACATGCAAAACAGGCTCCTCCCGGCCCCTCAAATACCCGAGGACCTCCTACAAATCCCCAGATTTCTCTGCAGTGCTGACTGCGAAGACATGAAGTATCACTCTCTCGCAGGTGGGCGGGGCAATTAAAGCCTGCGGCCCTGTTGGACTATTCCCACCCGTCCTCTTTGTGATGTGCCTCCCAGCCTGGGCTGTGCTGGTTGGGTGAAGGTAGACAGCACCATGCCTGCTTATGGAGCGCTGCTCCTCCACAGTCCCCCACCAAAGGGTAGGCGGTATAGGCTGATGGTGAGCCTCTATGGGATGCCCCTCCCGCATTATTGCCCCATGCCCCATGTAGCGGTGGGCCCTGTACAAAGGGCCGCCATCCTCCCTCGTTCCCCCCGTAACTCGGGGGGAAAGAAAGGGGGGGGGGGGTGTTTGGTGTCAGTGTATTGTGATTACATGCATATGGCCTTTGTAATGTCTTTTGGACTTGTACATATGGTGTCAGCCGCCGCGCTGATTTGTATTTTTACTCGTATAACATAATTGAAAAATCAACAGTCACTGAATTTAAACATGCCTGGGATAAGCACACATCTATCCTAAGATAAAGAGAACATACAGTAAACACATAAGGGCAGACTAGATGGACCGTATGGTCTCCTTCTGCCGTCAACCTTCTTTAACTGCCGCGCGCGCTTTTTTCCTTCATTGGATGTTCCGTGCCGGGCGGCGGCGTTACCTCAGACGTCTCTGTGTCCTCATTGGCTGCTGGTTGGACTTCGCACTCATCGGGAGGGCGGGGCCTGGCCTGGCGTGCTCCGCGTCATGGCGCGCTCTGGCCCGCCCTTCGAGGTGCTCGGCCCCATTTTGTCTGTTCGCGCGCGCGTGTGACGTTCTTGCTTACCGTGGTCCGTAAGTGCCCTCGCGGGCGGCTTTACACTCATTGTAGTGTTTCGGTTCTGACACCATTTTCTTCTTATTGTGTTTTTCAGACGGCTGAATCCATTGGCTTCTCCCGGCCCAGTGTAATTGATAGTCGGGCCTTGTAAAATTCTCCCACTTCCCTACCGGGTCATTGGGGCATCCAGGGTTGCTTATAGCGTCAATCCCTACTGGCATATTGTGCCTAAAAAATCACCATATGGAGGCATCTCAGGATTGTCCCCTTGGGACAAAACCGGCTGTGTATGGCGTGTGGACAACCCCATGCTGATGCTGACAGGGCACGGGTCTGCGTACTCTGTGCTGAGCAAGAGCTGGCCTTGAATTCTGGCCTGCCAGTGGCTGCACCTCGTTTCACTTCACCTACTTCCCCAGGCTTAAATCTCACTCCTGCTAAGTCGCATACAAGTGGGGATTCTCAGCCTGATTTGTCTGCTGGACTACCTACGGCTGAACAGATTATTGCGAGGTCTTTAGAGCGCAAGGGCCCTGGTAAGAAGCGGCACTTGACGCCTCATGTTACTATTTTCCCTATGGGAACTGAGGAGTTTAAGACTCTGTGTGGCTATACCCCTTCTGATGAAGGAGAGCTCTTCGCTGACTCAGGCTCATCTGATGAGAGGCCGAGGAGTCCTGACGATTCTGGGCCTGAATACTGGGCCCAGACTGACACTGTCAGTTTGTTGATCCGGATTTTTGAGGTTCTGTCTATCTCTCCCCCTGGTGAGGCTCCCAAGCAAAGAGGGGAGCGTTTCCATACTGCATCAGCACGTTTGGAATTATAGAGCAGGCACATTTCCATACCCTTGTACTCAAGGAATGGGAGTGCCCCAGTAAACTTCCCAGGGGACTGGGATAGGAAGTACCCTTTTCCCCCTGAGGTGGTTAAATGTTGGTCACCCCCCCCCCCGAGGTGGATGCCCCGATCATAGGACTTCCTAACCCCCCCTTTATTACAGCCCCTGCTTATGCTACCCTTAGGGATGCTGAGGACTAGGGATGAGCGAATCGATCCGGACGAACCTGGATTTGTTCCGAATTACATTAAAAATTCGATTCTGAACGAATCCGAATTTCCCCGCGATTCGATCGATCAAAGTTTTCCTTTAAACTCCATTTACTTCAATTACAGGCATTGTAAAATGGTGGATGGACATGTCAGGACATATCCCCTGGGGCAAGTTATCATGGGAAGGTCACATGCAGTCTATCAGCAGCCAGGAGCCCCGGTGACGTCACAGTGCTATATAAAGCGGCGGCCATCTTCCTTTTGCGCATTTGAAAATTGCATTCGTGAGAGAAAGGTGGCTGCTGAAGCTAGGGAGAGAGAGTTAGACAGGCAGGAGACAGGCAGAAAGACTCAGCAAGTCAGGGAGAGGCAGGGAGAGCCAGGGAAAGGTAGGAAAAAATCGGAGGCAGTGACAGGGAACGTTTTTTTTTTTTCTTTTCATCCAGCCTGAGTTTCACTAATTGCTTTAGGTGTGCATTGAATTCTGTCTGTTCAAATTACACTGGGGACTGGGGTATCCCAAAATCTCAACTACCCACCCCGCCAGTTATACTAAGCAGGCCTGTGTCAGCCTAAGTTTTACTAATTGCTTTAGGTGTGCATTGAATTCTGTCTGTTCAAATTACACTGGGGACTGGGGTATCCCAAAATCTCAGCTACCCACCCCGCCAGTTATACCAAGCAGGCCTGTGTCAGCCTGAGTTTTACTAATTGCTTTAGGTGTGCATTGAATTCTGTCTGTTCAAATTACACTGGGGACTGGGGTATCCCAAAATCTCAACTACCCACCCCGCAAGTTATACTAAGCAGGCCTGTTTCAGCCTGAGTTTTACTAATTGCTTTAGGTGTGCATTGAATTCTGTCTGTTCAAATTACACTGGGGACTGGGGTATCCCAAAATCTCAGCTACCCACCCCGCCAGTTATACTGAACAGGCCTGTGTCAGCCTGAGTTTTACTAATTGCTTTAGGTGTGCATTGAATTCTGTCTGTTCAAATTACACCCACCGCTACCTAGGGTATCCCAAAATCTCAGCTACCCACCCCGCAAGTTATACTAAGCAGGCCTGTGTCAGCCTGAGTTTTACTAATTGCTTTAGGTGTGTGTGACAGACTCTCTGCCCCTTTGGACTTTACACAGGTTCATTACTTTCCTTTTCTTAAGCAGTTACAGGGAACGTTTTTTTTTTTTTCTTTTCATCCAGCCTGAGTTTCACTAATTGCTTTAGGTGTGCATTGAATTCTGTCTGTTCAAATTACACTGGGGACTGGGGTATCCCAAAATCTCAACTACCCACCCCGCCAGTTATACTAAGCAGGCCTGTGTCAGCCTGAGTTTTACTAATTGCTTTAGGTGTGCATTGAATTCTGTCTGTTTAAATTACACTGGGGACTGGGGTATCCCAAAATCTCAGCTACCCACCCCGCCAGTTATACCAAGCAGGCCTGTGTCAGCCTGAGTTTTACTAATTGCTTTAGGTGTGCATTGAATTCTGTCTGTTCAAATTACACTGGGGACTGGGGTATCCCAAAATCTCAACTACCCACCCCGCAAGTTATACTAAGCAGGCCTGTTTCAGCCTGAGTTTTACTAATTGCTTTAGGTGTGCATTGAATTCTGTCTGTTCAAATTACACTGGGGACTGGGGTATCCCAAAATCTCAGCTACCCACCCCGCCAGTTATACTGAACAGGCCTGTGTCAGCCTGAGTTTTACTAATTGCTTTAGGTGTGCATTGAATTCTGTCTGTTCAAATTACACCCACCGCTACCTAGGGTATCCCAAAATCTCAGCTACCCACCCCGCAAGTTATACTAAGCAGGCCTGTGTCAGCCTGAGTTTTACTAATTGCTTTAGGTGTGTGTGACAGACTCTCTGCCCCTTTGGACTTTACACAGGTTCATTACTTTCCTTTTCTTAAGCATGTTACAGACTGCCAGTGTATTGATTGATTACTTTATTCATTGTTCTGACTGCCATTGCATTGATTGATTACGTTATTCATTGTTCTGACTGCCATTGTATTGATTGATCACGTCACAGACAATGGCATTGTTCGGATTGAGTGTATTACAGACGTCTATTGTATTGCTGATTGCGTCACCGGCAGAGTTGAGGGATTGTGTGCCCTGCTGCTATTGGTCGGTGTGTGTGTCATGCAATGGAGACTTGTGTATATAAGGCCTAGAGTGGCACTAATAAAGTCACTTCACCTTCACCCTCAATACTGAAGTTCTGTCTCTTATTGGGGGAAACGCTATATTACAATTCACTAGCCCTTGTAAGGGCTGTTCCTGTTTCCTCACGGATGACTCTGGGATTCCTGCAGCACCTCTTACGATTGGGAAAAGGACATCTCGGGCGGTGAAGCCCTCCGGCGATAAGGGTTATCGCTACAGTGTGCATTGAATTCTGTCTGTTCAAATTACACCCACCGCTGCCTGGAGTATCCCAAAATCTCAGCTACCCACCCCACCAGATATACTAAACAGGCCTGTGTCAGCCTGAGTTTTACTAATTGCTTTAGGTGTGCATTGAATTCTGTCTGTTCAAATTACACCCACCGCTGCCTGGGGTATCCCAAAATCTCAGTTTTACTAATTGCTTTAGGTGTGCATTGAATTCTTTCCAAATTACACTGGGAACTGGGGTATCCCAAAATCTCAGCTACCCACCCCGCCAGTTATACTAAACAGGCCTGTGTCAGCCTGAGTTTTACTAATTGCTTTAGGTTTGCATTGAATTCTGTCTGTTCAAATTACACTGGGGACTGGGGTATCCCAAAATCTCAACTACCCACCCCGCAAGTTATACTAAGCAGGCCTGTTTCAGCCTGAGTTTTACTAATTGCTTTAGGTGTGCATTGAATTCTGTCTGTTCAAATTACATTGGGGACTGGGGTATCCCAAAATCTCAACTACCCACCCCGCAAGTTATACTAAGCAGGCCTGTTTCAGCCTGTTTTTTGCTAATTGCTTTAGGTGTGCATTGAATTCTGTCCAAATTACACTGGGGACTGGGGTATCCCAAAATCTTAGCTACCCACCCCGCCAGTTATAATAAACAGGCCTGTGTCACCCTGAGTTTTACTAATTGCTTTAAGTGTGCATTGAATTCTGTCTGTTCAAATTACACCCACCGCTGCCTGGGGTATCCCAAAATCTCAGCTACCCACCCCACCAGTTATACTAAACAGGCCTGTGTCAGCATGAGTTTTACTAATTGCTTTAGGTGTGCATTGAATTCTGTCTGTTCAAATTACACTGGGGACTGGGGTATCCCAAAATCTCAGCTACCCACCCCGCCAGTTATACTAAGCAGGCCTGTGTCAGCCTGAGTTTTACTAATTGCTTTAGGTGTGCATTGAATTCTGCCTGTTCAAATTACACTGGGGATTGGGGTATCCCAAAATCTCAGCTACCCACCCCGCCAGTTATACTAAACAGGCCTGTGTCAGCCTGTTTTTTGCTAATTGCTTTAGGTGTGCATTGAATTCTGTCTGTTCAAATTACACTGGGGACTGGGGTATCCCAAAATCTCAACTACCCACCCCGTAAGTTATACTAGGCAGGCCTGTTTCAGCCTGTTTTTTGCTAATTGCTATAGGTGTGCATTGAATTCTGTCTGTTCAAATTACACCCACCGCTGCCTGGGGTATCCCAAAATCTCAGCTACCCACCCCGCCAGATATACGAAACAGGCCTGTGTCAGCCTGAGTTTTACTAATTGCTTTAGGTGTGCATTGAATTCTGTCTGTTCAAATTACACTGGGGACTTGACTGGGCTAGCGTTCCATATGCCCTGCGTCATACCTCTCACCCACCCAAATAACAAGTCCAGACCACCATGTCGTTGGAATGATTAAATTTAATCGGCCACAGCCCAACATATATAAACAACATTGTACAAGCAGTAAAGAGTCCCCCCTATTGTTCCGGGTCTGAGAAGCCTAGGATCCCAAAATGAAGGGAAGGGGAGGGAACAAAATTAACATCCCGACCCCCACCAAGCGGAAGCCAACATAAACTCGGCCGCAAAACCTCCTAGGCCAGGGAGCTTAATCGGGCTAACCGCCAGTGACCAAAACATCCCCTTCCCTACCAGAACGCCAACCATCCAAAAACCTTTAACCAACTCGTCCTGGCCGGTTTCCACGTAAACAGCCGCATACCCTACCCATGGAAATGCTACCTCAGACCCGAAACCCGAGAGGAGACCCGCCAAAGCCAGGCAGCGCTGAAACCTTAGTGCCGCCTGGCCCCGCCACCACTCCACCGCCATGTTGATCCGCTCCTTCAACGACATGTTAACAGATCGATACCCCTGTCATCCAAGTGCACCACATGCGATTGATAAAAGCCCCAAATTTCCCCCAACATCGACATGGCGCACCGTCAACCACCCATTCAACCTTATGAACCACTCTATCGCCTTGTTGACCTTCAACCGAATCTTCTTTATGACAAGTCTCCAGCGTGCCGCCAAACATACCGGGGGACCATTCGTGACCCCACCATAACCACCCCCGGAAACACCCCAAGGAAAGGGTTATGGACTTACTTAAATGCCTCATCGGCACCCTCCCCAAACCACTACACCCGCTTGAAATGCCAAACTCCCGGTGCCCCAACCCCGATGCCCCTTCCAAGGCGTGCTACTGCAGTTCACACCACTGCAGCCCTCTCACACCAGCCCAGCTCAATCGCACCCCTCTCCTCCAGTAGTCCCAAATGCGACCCGCTCCTTCCCAATGCCGAGCACAATATAAAAGAATGACCGCCGCCCATGACTGAGCACGCCGATCTTAAAACAAGGAAGAGGGAGAGGGAGGGGAAGAGGGTGGGATGCAGATAGATGTGAAAAAACGATCAGCGCGATCACCTATGACCGCTCGATCCTCCCGCCGATCATCCTGCTGATCATCCTGCCGATCATCCTGCTGATCATCCTGCCGATCAATCCTCCGAACATACTGCCGACTCCCACCTCCCCAGCCTCTTTATTATCTCTTCTGATAACACCCGCCTAGCGGCCTCGATCCATGCCCCTATCCGCAAGGAGTGGGTGCCGTACTTCCCACACCAAACCCAAGATCCCCCAGGCATCTCCTAACTACCACCAAAAGCTGAAAACACAATAGAAGGAACCACCCTCATGCCTCAACAGCGGACCACTCACATTAGGCTTGCCCCCCACCCCTAAACTGTTCAACAGCGGCAGCCAGGCAAGAAACACAGAGCGACAACCTTCCCGGATATGCTCAATCCTCCTGGCCCCGTCTATTGGGGTTACCAACTCCTCCACCCTTATGGCACCATAAAATGCCAACGAAAAATGCCGCATTACAACTATGCTTCAAGACATGACGAACCCGCCCTGGGCAATATGCCACTCACTCCCCGAAGTATTCCTCACAAGACTGGCTGCCTGCTATCCACCAATCCGTGCTCCTTCCACCAACCTTCAATGCCTGCCACAGCCAAAATAATTTAGTAAAATCCAACCAACCGTCTTGACCTCTTGTCAACCGCGGCCGAGGTCTCACCACACACTAACAGCTCGCTCCCATAACAAAGCAGCAAGCTCTGTCTGTCCCCTTCCATGGACCGCACCCCGAATTCACCCTCCAAGGACCACCACTGCTACCATGTTTCTACATAAGACCCCCACATAAATGGTGCAACCGACCTTTGAATTAACCCAACAGGTGTTTCACACGATCTCCAACCCCCGCTTGGACATGCCTCACCGACCTCCAGCGCCGCGTGTACCAGTTTCCTGAAACGCTCCCCATCGTGACCGAGAGAGCATCAGCCATCCCGTTCTCCGCTCCAGGCCCTGCGCTGCCCTGCACCAAACGTTATACCACCAACCCGATAACAGCTGCCCAAGCAGCCCAATGACCGGCGGCGATAACGATGTCATTTGCCTCGCCAGTGCAGCACACAGACAAGTTATCTGTCCAAAAACAAACTGCCTTGTTTCTCCACCCCACAGAGTCACTGCCACCCCCATTGGAAACAGTTCACGAAAGGCGAAGTTCCTATAAGCACCGATTCCACAACCGACTTGGCAAGTGCCCGCATACTACCGAACCCCCCAAATAAACCCCAAAACCACCCGACCTGCCGCGTCCATAAACCACTGGCGCTCATCTTTCACCCCCATCAATTCCAACCAATGCGACAACCCGTTAAAAGACTCCCGAAAAGTGACCCCCCATCCCGATGCCCCCCTTCATGGCCGCCGACAGCATGATAAAGTGACGTGGCTTCCTGACATTCACCGTTCCCATGACAACCTTCCCATGCACACCTGCCCCATAGGCAAGACCCCTCACGCGAAGATCAACCATCCGAGCACCGACAGAAGCTGCTACAGTGCAACCAAACCCCGTCTCGTCGTGCGCCCCCGGCACCCCGCACGCCCGACCCCTGCCTACATGGTCGCCAACCACAATCCAATCACAGGAAGTCGTCCAAGTAGTAGATGATGGACACCCTTCCCTCTCTCTCCTTCACCGCCCATCCCAAAAACGAGCTAAAGGCCGCAACATATGCACCCAAAATCAAGCACCCCATTGGCAAACAGCGATCAACATGGTAACCTCCCTCAAAAACATCCCAAGAGGCCAAAAACTATAACCGGTGGCGGCCGAAGTGCGGACTTTATGTAAATCTCGGACCTTAATGCCCCAAGGTCCGCTCCCCTCCCCAAGGCCTGAGGAAAGTCAAACAACATATAAGACACCGATGACAGCTCCTTGACCAAATCACCTTCCACCGACACTTCCCTCGGGAAAGACCCGTGCTGTTCCAGCGGAGGGACTGCTAAATGGGCCTGCCATCAGTCCCAAGGACTTTTTTTTTTTTTTTAAAAGCATGTCCCAGAGGGACCACGAAACCCGGTTCAAGACCTCAAACCAACAACCTAGCCCCCCCCCCCCTCCTGATTGGGATACCATTTAGCCAAGGGCGCATCTCCACCCCTTCCCCCGATGCCATCCCTTTCTTGCAGGACCCTCCGCACCCCTGCGGGCTCCCCCGACCCTTCTTCATGCAACCCAGTGGCTCCGCTCACACCTGACCACCCGTGCTGAAATTTGCGCAAGTCCCCACCTGCCACATGAGCCATTGAAGGCCCAACCCCATCACTTTCTGCCATCTCTGTCACCCCCGACCCAGTTAATGTGGCACCAGCCTGACAGAGGGGTGATCCACGCGGCCTCGGGTACACCCCCCTCTGGATTCATAACCCGCAGCAAGAGCCCAATCTCCCTATGAACCCAAGCCTTCGCTTATCGCCATCCACTATCGGAACTGTTCGTCACACCGTAACCCAGCCGCGCTCGTATACCCGATGGGCCTCCCAGATGGCGTCCAGGTAACAAAACAGTGGTGAACAATGTCCCAGATTCTTTCCCCCTATCACACTTCCCAGTATAGAAAACGCTCACTGCCCATACCCATAAGCTCTTGGACTCCGCCGAAGCCCCTCCTATCAACGTCCTCCTCCTTCCAATCCACCATACCCCTTTTCCATCTCTCAACCCCGAAGCGTACCAGCACCCCAATTTGAAGACGTCCACGTACTACCTTCACCATATTCTTTCCTTTACCTCCTGCTAATATCGCCCCCCTTTACGGACCCTCGAAACCCCTGTAGCTGTGCTCCTCTAAAACCGAGACCGGCACCGGCCTGTGGCCCCCCCCGCCGTTATCTCCCCCCCCCCAGTACTGTCCGCCGCAACAGCAGCCCCTGGCACCCCAACCACTGCCCTGCGGCTCCCCCGCAAACTTCAGACTCCCACCTAAGCAACACACCCTTACCCCTGCCATAAAAACTTGTGACCCCCATCTACTCCAACTCCCCGAAACACAAAACCCACTGCCGTTTGCAACACAGAAATAAACTCGATGATCAAATGTGGCTCACCCTGCCGAACGATCGCGCCGCCTGGACCACCCGATTGCTGATCCGCTCCCTGGGCCACTGTGCCCGATTGGCCCAGTGACCCGCTTCCCGTCAGACGTCCCGACACTGCCGCCGACCCTGGAGCCGTCGCTGTGCTTCTAGAAGGTGACGCTGGAGCAACACTTCCACTCGCTGCCGCGCGACCGCCTGCCTGGACGCTGGTGTCGTCGTAGTGCCATCCTGGTGCTGCAACCGCAACGCTCCTCTTACCGGATCCCGGTCGAACATCGCCTGTTGGGAAAAAGGGGGGAGGCGAGTAGCTGGTATTGGCCAGGAAAACAGGCCCCTCGCCGGACGTGCGTGCGTCCCCGGTGCTTCCGCCACCCTGCGATGGGGAGGATGCCATGCGAACCAGCCCCTGGGCTGGGGGCCACCAGTTCAAGTGGCAATGCCCGCAGGGGTCAGCCAGCGGGACCGCGAGCGGTGCCATGAATTTATATGGGGGGGGGCGAGGAAGAGGGTGCTGTGAGGGATCATGGGGTTGGGGGGGCGCAACCTTGGGGGGGCACCCCGAGGAAGGGGGGTTACAAGGGGGTTAAATCCCCGACCCCACATCATGACCCTACAAGATGCCCCGCATGACTGCATGAAGGGCCCCGACCCCCCCTCCGAGCCTCACAGGGAATGCCGGAGGGCCTGCTAGCAAAGCAGGAGGCGTGGGACACGCCCCCCGGACCTGGGATGATGAAGAGGGAGGGAGGATGATAGGCTGTGCAGGCGGGGGAACAGAGGTGGCAGGAGGCCGGCGAGACAGAGCCGGTATTGACTCCCTGCCCGGGAGAATGAGGATCTCTGTGGCGCGAGCCCGCTCAGGCGGCTCCAATACTGTGATGTGTGGAGCCGGAGGAGAGAGGAGGGTGAGGCCACGCCCCCCGCCGCACGGAGCAGCAGGACCCAGCCAGGCAGAGGCGCAGCGCGAGCCCGCAGGTGGGCAGAAGAGAGGGAAGGGATGAAGCCTGAGGCGGGGGACGGACAGACGCCACCTCCGCAGCTCCCCGCCCGGCCAGACAGCGGGGAGAGAGCGGCCCGCCTGCTCCCGTGCACAGCGCCCGAGGTGAGGGGAGGGGAGGGGGGGATGGAGAGACGCCACCTCCGCAGCTCGCCCGCTCCACGAGCGCAGCGCTTGGGGCGAGGGGGTGGGGGGGGCAGGGGATGGAGAGGCACAACCACCGCAGCTCCCCATCCGGCCATACAGCGGGGAGAGTGCGGCTTGAGGTGAGGTGAGAGGGGTAAAGCCATACCGTCCGCAGCCCTGACAAGGGGCGCGGGTGGGGGAGAAATGCGGGTGGGAAGGCGGGGGGAGTGACGAGGCAGGAGGGGGGGTTATTCAATTTCTTACCCGGTCCCCGCCGCTCAACCCCCTGCCCAGCTCTGCAAATAGGGACTCATGTCCCTATCTCTAACTGAATGGGCGAGCGTCAGACCTGACTACTC
Source organism: Gastrophryne carolinensis (assembly GCA_027917425.1). Classification (NCBI taxonomy): domain Eukaryota; kingdom Metazoa; phylum Chordata; class Amphibia; order Anura; family Microhylidae; genus Gastrophryne; species Gastrophryne carolinensis. The sequence continues at coordinate 117,123,978 of CM051243.1, forward strand.
CCCCTCCCCACTGAGGTCACTCCCCCCAGTGACCACTTCCCCCCATGGCTGGTCTGCCTCCGGACGGAACGCAGGCCAGTCATGTGGGCTGCCCTCCTTAAGGGGACGGCGCTTTCTGGAGTATCCCAAAATCTCAGCTACCCACCCCGCCAGTTATACTAAGCAGGCCTGTTTCAGCCTGTTTTTTGCTAATTGCTTTAGGTGTGCATTGAATTCTGTCTGTTCAAATTACACTGGGGACTGGGGTTTCCCAAAATCTCAGCTACCCACCCCACCAGATATACTAAACAGGCCTGTCTCAGCCTGAGTTTTACTAATTGCTTTAGGTTTGCATTGAATTCTGTCTGTTCAAATTACACCCACCGCTACCTGCGGCATCCCAAAATCTCAGCTACCCACCCCACCAGATATACTAAACAGGCCTGTGTCAGCCTGAGTTTTACTAATTGCTTTAGGTGTGCATTGAATTCTGTCCAAATTACACTGGGAACTGGGGTATCCCAAAATCTCAGCTACCCACCCCGCCAGTTATACTAAACAGGCCTGTGTCAGCCTGAGTTTTACTAATTGCTTTAGGTTTGCATTGAATTCTGTCTGTTCAAATTACACCCACCGCTGCCTGGGGTATCCCAAAATCTCAGCTACCCACCCCGCAAGTTATACTAAGCAGGCCTGTGTCAGCCTGAGTTTTACTAATTGCTTTAGGTTTGCATTGAATTCTGTCTGTTCAAATTACACCCACCGCTGCCTGGGGTATCCCAAAATCTCAGCTACCCACCCCGCCAGATATACTAAACAGGCCTGTGTTAGCCTGAGTTTTACTAATTGCTTTAGGTGTGCATTGAATTCTGTCTGTTCAAATTACCCCCACCGCTGCCTGGGGTATCCCAAAATCTCAGCTACCCACCGCGCCAGATATACTAAACAGGCCTGTGTCAGCCTGAGTTTTACTAATTGCTTTAGGTGTGCATTGAATTCTGTCTGTTCAAATTACACTGGGGACTGGGGTATCCCAAAATCTCAGCTACCCACCCCGCCAGTTATACTAAGCAGGCCTGTGTCAGCCTGAGTTTTACTAACTGCTTTAGGTGTGCATTGAATTCTATCCAAATTACACTGGGAACTGGGGTATCCCAAAATCTCAGCTACCCACCCTGCCATATATACTAAACAGGCCTGTGTCAGCCTGAGTTTTACAAATTGCTTTAGGTGTGCATTGAATTCTGTCTGTTCAAATTACACTGGGGACTGGGGTATCCCAAAATCTCAGCTACCCACCCCGCCAGTTATACTAAACAGGCCTGTGTCAGCCTGAGTTTTACTAATTGTTTTAGGTGTGCATTGAATTCTGTTTGTTCAAATTACACTGGGGACTGGGGTATCCCAAAATCTCAGCTACCCACCCGGCCAGTTATACTAAACAGGCCTGTGTCAGCCTGAGTTTTACTAATTGCTTTAGGTGTGCATTGAATTCTGTCTGTTCAAATTACACTGGGGACTGGGGTATCCCAAAATCTCAGCTACCCACCCCGCCAGTTATACTAAGCAGGCCTGTTTCAGCCTGTTTTTTGCTAATTGCTTTAGGTGTGCATTGAATTCTGTCCAAATTACACTGGGGACTGGGGTATCCCAAAATCTCAGCTACCCACCCCGCCAGTTATACTAAACAGGCCTGTGTCAGCCTGAGTTTTACTAATTGCTTTAGGTGTGCATTGAATTCTGTTTGTTCAAATTACACTGGGGACTGGGGTATCCCAAAATCTCAGCTACCCACCCCGCCAGTTATACTAAACAGGCCTGTGTCAGCCTGAGTTTTACAAATTGCTTTAGGTGTGCATTGAATTCTGTCTGTTCAAATTACACTGGGGACTGGGGTATCCCAAAATCTCAGCTACCCACTCCGCCAGTTATACTAAACAGGCCTGTGTCAGCCTGAGTTTTACTAATTGCTTTAGGTGTGCATTGAATTCTGTTTGTTCAAATTACACTGGGGACTGGGGTATCCCAAAATCTCAGCTACCCACCCCGCCAGTTATACTAAGCAGGCCTGTGTCAGCCTGAGTTTTACTAATTGCTTTAGGTGTGCATTGAATTCTGTCTGTTCAAATTACACCCACCGCTGCCTGGGGTATCCCAAAATCTCAGCTACCCACCCCGCCAGTTATACTAAGCAGGCCTGTGTCAGCCTGAGTTTTACTAATTGCTTTAGGTGTGCATTGAATTCTGTCTGTTCAAATTACACTGGGGACTGGGGTATCCCAAAATCTCAGCTACCCACCCCGCCAGTTATACTAAACAGGCCTTTTTCAGCCTGAGTTTTACTAATTGCTTTAGGTGTGCATTGAATTCTGTCTGTTCAAATTACACGAGGGACTGGGGTGTCCCAAAATCTCAACTACCCACCCCGCAAGTTATACTAAGCAGGCCTGTGTCAGCCTGTTTTTTGCTAATTGCTTTAGGTGTGCATTGAATTCTGTCTGTTCAAATTACACTGGGGACTGGGGTATCCCAAAATCTCAGTTACCCACCCCGCCAGTTATACTAAGCAGGCCTGTGTCAGCCTGAGTTTTACTAATTGCTTTAGGTGTGCATTGAATTCTGTCTGTTCAAATTACACTGGGGACTGGGGTATCCCAAAATCTCAGCTACCCACCCGCCAGTTATACTAAGCAGGCCTGTTTCAGCCTGTTTTTTGCTAATTGCTTTAGGTGTGCATTGAATTCTGTCCAAATTACACTGGGGACTGGGGTATCCCAAAATCTCAACTACCCACCCCGCCAGTTATACTAAACAGGCCTGTGTCAGCCTGAGTTTTACTAATTGCTTTAGGTGTGCATTGAATTCTGTTTGTTCAAATTACACTGGGGACTGGGGTATCCCAAAATCTCAGCTACCCACCCCGCCAGTTATACTAAGCAGGCCTGTTTCAGCCTGTTTTTTGCTAATTGCTTTAGGTGTGCATTGAATTCTGTCCAAATTACACTGGGGACTGGGGTATCCCAAAATCTCAGCTACCCACCCGGCCAGTTATACTAAACAGGCCTGTGTCAGCCTGAGTTTTACTAATTGCTTTAGGTGTGCATTGAATTCTGTCTGTTCAAATTACACCCACCGCTGCCTGGGGTATCCCAAAATCTCAGCTACCCACCCCGCCAGTTATACTAAGGAGGCCTGTGTCAGCCTGAGTTTTACTAATTGCTTTAGGTGTGCATTGAATTCTGTCCAAATTACACTGGGGACTGGGGTATCCCAAAATACCAGCTACCCACCCCGCCAGTTATACTAAACAGGCCTGTGTCAGCCTGAGTTTTACTAATTGCTTTAGGTGTGCATTGAATTCTGTCTGTTCAAATTACACCCACCGCTGCCTGGGGTATCCCAAAATCTCAGCTACCCACCCCGCCAGTTATACTAAGCAGGCCTGTTTCAGCCTGTTTTTTGCTAATTGCTTTAGGTGTGCATTGAATTCTGTCTGTTCAAATTACACTGGGGACTGGGGTATCCCAAAATCTCAGCTACCCACCCCACCAGTTATACTAAGCAGGCCTGTTTCGGCCTGTTTTCTGCTAATTGCTTTAGGTGTGCATTGAATTCTGTCTGTTCAAATTACACTGGGGACTGGGGTATCCCAAAATCTCAACTACCCACCCCACAAGTTATACTAAGCAGGCCTGTTTCAGCCTGAGTTTTACTAATTGCTTTAGGTGTGCATTGAATTCTGTCTGTTCAAATTACACGGGGGACTGGGGTGTCCCAAAATCTCAACTACCCACCCCCAAGTTATACTAAGCAGGCCTGTGTCAGCCTGTTTTTTGCTAATTGCTTTAGGTGTGCATTGAATTCTGTCTGTTCAAATTACACTGGGGACTGGGGTATCCCAAAATCTCAGCTACCCACTCCGCCAGTTATACTAAACAGGCCTGTGTCAGCCTGAGTTTTACTAATTGCTTTAGGTGTGCATTGAATTCTGTTTGTTCAAATTACACTGGGGACTGGGGTATCCCAAAATCTCAGCTACCCACCCCGCCAGTTATACTAAGCAGGCCTGTGTCAGCCTGAGTTTTACTAATTGCTTTAGGTGTGCATTGAATTCTGTCTGTTCAATTTACACCCACCGCTGCCTGGGGTATCCCAAAATCTCAGCTACCCACCCCGCCAGTTATACTAAGCAGGCCTGTGTCAGCCTGAGTTTTACTAATTGCTTTAGGTGTGCATTGAATTCTGTCTGTTCAAATTACACTGGGGACTGGGGTATCCCAAAATCTCAGCTACCCACCCCGCCAGTTATACTAAACAGGCCTTTTTCAGCCTGAGTTTTACTAATTGCTTTAGGTGTGCATTGAATTCTGTCTGTTCAAATTACACGAGGGACTGGGGTGTCCCAAAATCTCAACTACCCACCCCGCAAGTTATACTAAGCAGGCCTGTGTCAGCCTGTTTTTTGCTAATTGCTTTAGGTGTGCATTGAATTCTGTCTGTTCAAATTAATCTGGGGACTGGGGTATCCCAAAATCTCAGTTACCCACCCCGCCAGTTATACTAAGCAGGCCTGTGTCAGCCTGAGTTTTACTAATTGCTTTAGGTGTGCATTGAATTCTGTCTGTTCAAATTACACTGGGGACTGGGGTATCCCAAAATCTCAGCTACCCACCCGCCAGTTATACTAAGCAGGCCTGTTTCAGCCTGTTTTTTGCTAATTGCTTTAGGTGTGCATTGAATTCTGTCCAAATTACACTGGGGACTGGGGTATCCCAAAATCTCAACTACCCACCCCGCCAGTTATACTAAACAGGCCTGTGTCAGCCTGAGTTTTACTAATTGCTTTAGGTGTGCATTGAATTCTGTTTGTTCAAATTACACTGGGGACTGGGGTATCCCAAAATCTCAGCTACCCACCCCGCCAGTTATACTAAGCAGGCCTGTTTCAGCCTGTTTTTTGCTAATTGCTTTAGGTGTGCATTGAATTCTGTCCAAATTACACTGGGGACTGGGGTATCCCAAAATCTCAGCTACCCACCCCGCCAGTTATACTAAACAGGCCTGTGTCAGCCTGAGTTTTACTAATTGCTTTAGGTGTGCATTGAATTCTGTCTGTTCAAATTACACCCACCGCTGCCTGGGGTATCCCAAAATCTCAGCTACCCACCCCGCCAGTTATACTAAGGAGGCCTGTGTCAGCCTGAGTTTTACTAATTGCTTTAGGTGTGCATTGAATTCTGTCTGTTCAAATTACACTGGGGACTGGGGTATCCCAAAATCTCAACTACCCACCCTGCCAGTTATACTAAGCAGGCCTGTTTCAGCCTGTTTTTTGCTAATTGCTTTAGGTGTGCATTGAATTCTGTCTGTTCAAATTACACTGGGGACTGGGGTATCCCAAAATCTCAGCTACCCACCCCGCCAGTTATACTAAACAGGCCTGTTTCAGCCTGTTTTTTGCTAATTGCTTTAGGTGTGCATTGAATTCTGTCTGTTCAAATTACACTGGGGACTGGGGTATCCCAAAATCTCAGCTACCCACCCGCCAGTTATACTAAGCAGGCCTGTTTCAGCCTGTTTTTTGCTAATTGCTTTAGGTGTGCATTGAATTCTGTCTGTTCAAATTACACTGGGGACTGGGGTATCCCAAAATCTCAACTACCCACCCCACAAGTTATACTAAGCAGGCCTGTGTCAGCCTGTTTTTTGCTAATTGCTTTAGGTGTGCATTGAATTCTGTCTGTTCAAATTACACTGGGGACTGGGGTATCCCAAAATCTCAGCTACCCACCCCGCCAGTTATACTAAACAGGCCTGTGTCAGCCTGAGTTTTACAAATTGCTTTAGGTGTGCATTGAATTCTGTCTGTTCAAATTACACTGGGGACTGGGGTATCCCAAAATCTCAGCTACCCACCCGCCAGTTATACTAAGCAGGCCTGTTTCAGCCTGTTTTTTGCTAATTGCTTTAGGTGTGCATTGAATTCTGTCCAAATTACACTGGGGACTGGGGTATCCCAAAATCTCAACTACCCACCCCGCCAGTTATACTAAACAGGCCTGTGTCAGCCTGAGTTTTACTAATTGCTTTCAGTGTGCATTGAATTCTGTCTGTTCAAATTACACCCACCGCTGCCTGGGGTATCCCAAAATCTCAGCTACCCACCCCGCCAGTTATACTAAACAGGCCTGTGTCAGCCTGAGTTTTACTAATTGCTTTAGGTGTGCATTGAATTCTGTTTGTTCAAATTTCACTGGGGACTGGGGTATCCCAAAATCTCAGCTACCCACCCCGCCAGTTATACTAAGCAGGCCTGTTTCAGCCTGTTTTTTGCTAATTGCTTTAGGTGTGCATTGAATTCTGTCCAAATTACACTGGGGACTGGGGTATCCCAAAATCTCAGCTACCCACCCGGCCAGTTATACTAAACAGGCCTGTGTCAGCCTGAGTTTTACTAATTGCTTTAGGTGTGCATTGAATTCTGTCTGTTCAAATTACACCCACCGCTGCCTGGGGTATCCCAAAATCTCAGCTACCCACCCCGCCAGTTATACTAAGGAGGCCTGTGTCAGCCTGAGTTTTACTAATTGCTTTAGGTGTGCATTGAATTCTGTCCAAATTACACTGGGGACTGGGGTATCCCAAAATACCAGCTACCCACCCCGCCAGTTATACTAAACAGGCCTGTGTCAGCCTGAGTTTTACTAATTGCTTTAGGTGTGCATTGAATTCTGTCTGTTCAAATTACACCCACCGCTGCCTGGGGTATCCCAAAATCTCAGCTACCCACCCCACAAGTTATACTAAGGAGGCCTGTGTCAGCCTGAGTTTTACTAATTGCTTTAGGTGTGCATTGAATTCTGTCTGTTCAAATTACACTGGGGACTGGGGTATCCCAAAATACCAGCTACCCACCCCGCCAGTTATACTAAACAGGCCTGTGTCAGCCTGAGTTTTACTAATTGCTTTAGGTGTGCATTGAATTCTGTCCAAATTACACCCACCGCTGCCTGGGGTATCCCAAAATCTCAGCTACCCACCCCGCCAGTTATACTAAGCAGGCCTGTTTCAGCCTGTTTTTTGCTAATTGCTTTAGGTGTGCATTGAATTCTGTCTGTTCAAATTACACTGGGGACTGGGGTATCCCAAAATCTCAACTACCCACCCCACCAGTTATACTAAGCAGGCCTGTTTCAGCCTGTTTTCTGCTAATTGCTTTAGGTGTGCATTGAATTCTGTCTGTTCAAATTGCACTGGGGACTGGGGTATCCCAAAATCTCAACTACCCACCCCACAAGTTATACTAAGCAGGCCTGTTTCAGCCTGGTTTTTGCTAATTGCTTTAGGTGTGCATTGAATTCTGTCTGTTCAAATTACACTGGGGACTGGGGTATCCCAAAATCTCAGCTACCCACCCCGCCAGTTATACTAAACAGGCCTGTTTCAGACTGTTTTTTGCTAATTGCTTTAGGTGTGCATTGAATTCTGTCTGTTCAAATTACACTGGAGACTGGGGTATCCCAAAATCTCAACTACCCACCCCACAAGTTATACTAAGCAGGCCTGTTTCAGCCTGGTTTTTGCTAATTGCTTTAGGTGTGCATTAAATTCTGTCTGTTCAAATTACACTGGGGACTGGGGTATCCCAAAATCTCAGCTACCCACCCCGCCAGTTATACTAAGCAGGCCTGTTTCAGCCTGTTTTTTGCTAATTGCTTTAGGTGTGCATTGAATTCTGTCTGTTCAAACTACACTGGGGACTGGGGTATCCCAAAATATCAGCTACCCACCCCGCCAGTTATACTAAGCAGGCCTGTTTCAGCCTGTTTTTTAGTAATTGCTTTAGGTGTGCATTGAATTCTGTCCAAACTACACTGGGGACTGGGGTATCCCAAAATCTCAGCTACCCACCCCGCCAGTTATACTAAGCAGGCCTGTTTCAGCCTGTTTTTTACTAATTGCTTTAGGTGTGCATTGAATTCTGTCCAAATTACACTGGGGACTGGGGCATCCCAAAATCTCAGCTACCCACCCCACCAGTTATACTAAGCAGGCCTGTTTCAGCCTGTTTTTTGCTAATTGCTTTAGGTGTGCATAGAATTCTGTCTGTTCAAATTACACTGGGGACTGGGGTATCCCAAAATCTCAACTACCCACCCCGCAAGTTATACTAAGCAGGCCTGTGTCAGCCTGAGTTTTACTAATTGCTTTAGGTGTGCATTGAATTCTGTCCAAATTACACTGGGGGCTGGGGTATCCCAAAATCTCAACTACCCACCCCGCAAGTTATACTAAGCAGGCCTGTTTCAGCCTGAGTTTTACTAATTGCTTTAGGTGTGCATTGAATTCTGTCTGTTCAAATTACACCCACCGCTGCCTAGGGTATCCCAAAATCTCAGCTACCCACCCCGCCAGTTATACTAAGGAGGCCTGTGTCAGCCTGAGTTTTACTAATTGCTTTAGGTGTGCATTGAATTCTGTCTGTTCAAATTACACTGGGGACTGGGGTATCCCAAAATACCAGCTACCCACCCCGCCAGTTATACTAAACAGGCCTGTGTCAGCCTGAGTTTTACTAATTGCTTTAGGTGTGCATTGAATTCTGTCTGTTCAAATTACACCCACCGCTGCCTGGGGTATCCAAAAATCTCAGCTACCCACCCCGCCAGTTATACTAAGTAGGCCTGTGTCAGCCTGAGTTTTACTAATTGCTTTAGGTGTGCATTGAATTCTGTCTGTTCAAATTACACTGGGGACTGGGGTATCCCAAAATACCAGCTACCCACCCCGCCAGTTATACTAAACAGGCCTGTGTCAGCCTGAGTTTTACTAATTGCTTTAGGTGTGCATTGAATTCTGTCCAAATTACACCCACCGCTGCCTGGGGTATCCCAAAATCTCAGCTACCCACCCCGCCAGTTATACTAAGGAGGCCTGTGTCAGCCTGAGTTTTACTAATTGCTTTAGGTGTGCATTGAATTCTGTCTGTTCAAATTACACTGGGGACTGGGGTATCCCAAAATACCAGCTACCCACCCCGCCAGTTATACTAAACAGGCCTGTGTCAGCCTGAGTTTTACTAATTGCTTTAGGTGTGCATTGAATTCTGTCCAAATTACACCCACCGCTGCCTGGGGTATCCCAAAATCTCAGCTACCCACCCCGCCAGTTATACTAAGCAGGCCTGTTTCAGCCTGTTTTTTTGCTAATTGCTTTAGGTGTGCATTGAATTCTGTCTGTTCAAATTACACTGGGGACTGGGGTATCCCAAAATCTCAACTACCCACCCCACCAGTTATACTAAGCAGGCCTGTTTCAGCCTGTTTTCTGCTAATTGCTTTAGGTGTGCATTGAATTCTGTCTGTTCAAATTACACTGGGGACTGGGGTATCCCAAAATCTCAGCTACCCACCCCGCCAGTTATACTAAACAGGCCTGTTTCAGACTGTTTTTTGCTAATTGCTTTAGGTGTGCATTGAATTCTGTCTATTCAAATTACACTGGGGACTGGGGTATCCCAAAATCTCAACTACCCACCCCACAAGTTATACTAAGCAGGCCTGTTTCAGCCTGGTTTTTGCTAATTGCTTTAGGTGTGCATTAAATTCTGTCTGTTCAAATTACACTGGGGACTGGGGTATCCCAAAATCTCAGCTACCCACCCCGCCAGTTATACTAAGCAGGCCTGTTTCAGCCTGTTTTTTGCTAATTGCTTTAGGTGTGCATTGAATTCTGTCTGTTCAAACTACACTGGGGACTGGGGTATCCCAAAATATCAGCTACCCACCCCGCCAGTTATACTAAGCAGGCCTGTTTCAGCCTGTTTTTTAGTAATTGCTTTAGGTGTGCATTGAATTCTGTCCAAACTACACTGGGGACTGGGGTATCCCAAAATCTCAGCTACCCACCCCGCCAGTTATACTAAGCAGGCCTGTTTCAGCCTGTTTTTTACTAATTGCTTTAGGTGTGCATTGAATTCTGTCCAAATTACACTGGGGACTGGGGCATCCCAAAATCTCAGCTACCCACCCCACCAGTTATACTAAGCAGGCCTGTTTCAGCCTGTTTTTTGCTAATTGCTTTAGGTGTGCATAGAATTCTGTCTGTTCAAATTACACTGGGGACTGGGGTATCCCAAAATCTCAACTACCCACCCCGCAAGTTATACTAAGCAGGCCTGTGTCAGCCTGAGTTTTACTAATTGCTTTAGGTGTGCATTGAATTCTGTCCAAATTACACTGGGGGCTGGGGTATCCCAAAATCTCAACTACCCACCCCGCAAGTTATACTAAGCAGGCCTGTTTCAGCCTGAGTTTTACTAATTGCTTTAGGTGTGCATTGAATTCTGTCTGTTCAAATTACACCCACCGCTGCCTAGGGTATCCCAAAATCTCAGCTACCCACCCCGCCAGTTATACTAAGGAGGCCTGTGTCAGCCTGAGTTTTACTAATTGCTTTAGGTGTGCATTGAATTCTGTCTGTTCAAATTACACTGGGGACTGGGGTATCCCAAAATACCAGCTACCCACCCCGCCAGTTATACTAAACAGGCCTGTGTCAGCCTGAGTTTTACTAATTGCTTTAGGTGTGCATTGAATTCTGTCTGTTCAAATTACACCCACCGCTGCCTGGGGTATCCCAAAATCTCAGCTACCCACCCCGCCAGTTATACTAAGGAGGCCTGTGTCAGCCTGAGTTTTACTAATTGCTTTAGGTGTGCATTGAATTCTGTCTGTTCAAATTACACTGGGGACTGGGGTATCCCAAAATACCAGCTACCCACCCCGCCAGTTATACTAAACAGGCCTGTGTCAGCCTGAGTTTTACTAATTGCTTTAGGTGTGCATTGAATTCTGTCCAAATTACACCCACCGCTGCCTGGGGTATCCCAAAATCTCAGCTACCCACCCCGCCATTTATACTAAGCAGGCCTGTTTCAGCCTGTTTTTTTGCTAATTGCTTTAGGTGTGCATTGAATTCTGTCTGTTCAAATTACACTGGGGACTGGGGTATCCCAAAATCTCAACTACCCACCCCACCAGTTATACTAAGCAGGCCTGTTTCAGCCTGTTTTCTGCTAATTGCTTTAGGTGTGCATTGAATTCTGTCTGTTCAAATTACACTGGGGACCGGGGTATCCCAAAATCTCAACTACCCACCCCACAAGTTATACTAAGCAGGCCTGTTTCAGCCTGGTTTTTGCTAATTGCTTTAGGTGTGCATTGAATTCTGTCTGTTCAAATTACACTGGGGACTGGGGTATCCCAAAATCTCAGCTACCCACCCCGCCAGTTATACTAAACAGGCCTGTTTCAGCCTGTTTTTTGCTAATTGCTTTAGGTGTGCATTGAATTCTGTCTGTTCAAATTACACTGGGGACTGGGGTATCCCAAAATCTCAACTACCCACCCCACAAGTTATACTAAGCAGGCCTGTTTCAGCCTGGTTTTTGCTAATTGCTTTAGGTGTGCATTGAATTCTGTCTGTTCAAATTACACTGGGGACTGGGGTATCCCAAAATCTCAGCTACCCACCCCGCCAGTTATACTAAACAGGCCTGTTTCAGCCTGTTTTTTGCTAATTGCTTTAGGTGTGCATTGAATTCTGTCTGTTCAAACTACACTGGGGACTGGGGTATCCCAAAATCTCAGCTACCCACCCCGCCAGTTATACTAAGCAGGCCTGTTTCAGCCTGTTTTTTACTAATTGCTTTAGGTGTGCATTGAATTCTGTCCAAACTACACTGGGGACTGGGGTATCCCAAAATCTCAGCTACCCACCCCGCCAGTTATACTAAGCAGGCCTGTTTCAGCCTGTTTTTTACTAATTGCTTTAGGTGTGCATTGAATTCTGTCCAAATTACACTGGGGACTGGGGCATCCCAAAATCTCAGCTACCCACCCCACCAGTTATACTAAGCAGGCCTGTTTCAGCCTGTTTTTTGCTAATTGCTTAAGGTGTGCATTGAATTCTGTCTGTTCAAATTACACTGGGGACTGGGGTATCCCAAAATCTCAGCTACCCACCCGGCCAGTTATACTAAGCAGGCCTGTTTCAGCCTGTTTTTTACTAATTGCTTTAGGTGTGCATTGAATTCTGTCCAAATTACACTGGGGACTGGGGCATCCCAAAATCTCAGCTACCCACCCCACCAGTTATACTAAGCAGGCCTGTTTCAGCCTGTTTTTTGCTAATTGCTTAAGGTGTGCATTGAATTCTGTCTGTTCAAATTACACTGGGGACTGGGGTATCCCAAAATCTCAGCTACCCACCCCGCAAGTTATACTAAGCAGGCCTGCATCAGCCTGAGTTTTACTAATTTCGTTAGGTGTGCATTGAATTCTGTCCAAATTACACTGGGGACTGGGGTATCCCAAAATCTCAACTACCCACCCCACAAGTTATACTAAGCAGACCTGTTTCAGCCTGTTTTTTGCTAATTGCTTTAGGTGTGCATTGAATTCTGTCTGTTTAAATTACACTGGGGACTGGGGTATCCCAAAATCTCAACTACCCACCCCACAAGTTATACTAAGCAGGCCTGTGTCAGCCTGAGTTTTACTAATTGCTTTAGGTGTGCATTGAATTCTGTCTGTTCAAATTACACCCACCGCTGCCTAGGGTATCCCAAAATCTCAGCTACCCACCCCGCCAGTTATACTAAGCAGGCCTGTGTCAGCCTGAGTTTTACTAATTGCTTTAGGTGTGCATTGAATTCTGTCTGTTCAAATTACACTGGGGACTGGGGTATCCCAAAATCTCAGCTACCCACCCCGCCAGTTATACTAAACAGGCCTTTTTCAGCCTGAGTTTTACTAATTGCTTTAGGTGTGCATTGAATTCTGTCTGTTCAAATTACACGAGGGACTGGGGTATCCCAAAATCTCAACTACCCACCCCGCAAGTTATACTAAGCAGGCCTGTGTCAGCCTGTTTTTTGCTAATTGCTTTAGGTGTGCATTGAATTCTGTCTGTTCAAATTACACTGGGGACTGGCGTATCCCAAAATCTCAGCTACCCACCCCGCCAGTTATACTAAACAGGCCTGTGTTAGCCTGAGTTTTACTAATTGCTTTAGGTGTGCATTGAATTCTGTCTGTTCAAATTACACTGAGGACTGGGGTATCCCAAAATCTCAACTACCCACCCCGCCAGTTATACTAAACAGGCCTGTGTCAGCCTGAGTTTTACTAATTGCTTTAGGTGTGCATTGATTTCTGTCTGTTCAAATTACACTGGGGACTGGGGTATCCCAAAATCTCAACTACCCACCCCGCCAGTTATACTAAGCAGGCCTGTTTCAGGCTGAGTTTTACTAATTGCTTTAGGTGTGCATTGAATTATGTCTGTTCAAATTACACTGGGGACTGGGGTATCCCAAAATCTCAGCTACCCACCACACCAGATATACTTAGCAGGCCTGTTTCAGCCTGTTTTTTGCTAATTGCTTTAGGTGTGCATTGAATTCTGTCTGTTCAAATTACACTGGGGACTGGGGTATCCCAAAATCTCAGCTACCCACCCCGCCAGTTATACTAAACAGGCCTGTGTCAGCCTGAGTTTTACTAATTCCTTTAGGTGTGCATTGAATTCTGTCTGCTGAAATTACACTGGGGACTGGGGTATCCCAAAATCTCAACTACCCACCCCGCAAGATATACTAAGCAGGCATGCTTCAGCCTGTTTTTTGCTAATTGCTTTAGGTGTGCATTGAATTCTGTCTGTTCAAAATTACACTGGGGACTGGGGTATCCCAAAATCTCAGCTACCCACCTCGCCAGGTATACTAAAGAGGCCTGTGTCAGCCTGAGTTTTACTAATTGCTTTAGGTGTGCATTAAATTCTGTCTGTTCAAATTACACTGGGGACTGGGATATCCCAAAATCTCAACTACCCACCCCGCAAGTTATACTAAACAGGCCTGTTTCAGCCTGTTTTTTGTCAATTGCTTTAGGTGTGCATTGAGTTCTTTCTGTTCAAATTACACTGGGGACTGGGGTATCCCAAAATCTCAGCTACCCACCCCGCCAGTTATACTAAACAGGCCTGTTTCAGCCTGTTTTTTGCTAATTGCTTTAGGTGTGCATTGAATTCTGTCTGTTCAAATTACACTGGGGACTGGGGTATCCCAAAATCTCAACTACCCACCCCGCCAGGTATACTAAACAGGCCTGTGTCAGCCTGAGTTTTACTAATTGCTTTAGGTGTGCATTGAATTCTGTCTGTTCAAATTACACTGGGGACTGGAGTATCCCAAAATCTCAGCTACCCACCCCGCCAGTTATACTAAACAGGCCTGTGTCAGCCTGAGTTTTACTAATTGCTTTAGGTGTGCATTGATTCTGTCTGTTCAAATTACACTGGGGACTGGGGTATCCCAAAATCTCAGCTACCCACCCCGCCAGTTATACTAAACAGGCCTGTTTCAGCCTGAGTTTTACTATATGCTTTAGGTGTGCATTGAATTCTGGCTGTTCAAATTACACTGGGGACTGGGGTATCCCAATATCTCAACTACCCACCCCGCAAGTTATACTAAGCAGGCGTTTTTCAGCCTGAGTTTTACTAATTGCTTTAGGTGTGCATTGAATTCTGTCCAAATTACACTGGGGACTGGGGTATCCCAAAATCTCTGCCTCCGGACGGAACGCAGGCCAGTCATGTGGGCTGCCCTCCTTAAGGGGACGGCGCTTTCTGGAGTATCCCAAAATCTCAGTTACCCACCCCGCCAGTTATACTAAGCAGGCCTGTTTCAGCCTGGTTTTTGCTAATTGCTTTAGGTGTGCATTGAATTCTGTCTGTTCAAATTACACTGGGGACTGGGGTTTCCCAAAATCTCAGCTACCCACCCCACCAGATATACTAAACAGGCCTGTGTCAGCCTGAGTTTTACTAATTGCTTTAGGTGTGCATTGAATTCTGTCCAAATTACACTGGGAACTGGGGTATCCCAACATCTCAGCTACCCACCTCGCCAGTTATACTAAGCAGGCCTGTGTCAGCCTTAGTTTTACTAATTGCTTTAGGTTTGCATTGAATTCTGTCTGTTCAAATTACACCCACCGCTACCTGCGGCATCCCAAAATCTCAGCTACCCACCCCACCAGATATACTAAACAGGCCTGTGTCAGCCTGAGTTTTACTAATTGCTTTAGGTGTGCATTGAATTCTGTCCAAATTACACTGGGAACTGGGGTATCCCAAAATCTCAGCTACCCACCTCGCCAGTTATACTAAGCAGGCCTGTGTCAGCCTGAGTTTTACTAATTGCTTTAGGTTTGCATTGAATTCTGTCTGTTCAAATTACACCCACCGCTGCCTGGGGTATCCCAAAATCTCAGCTACCCACCCCGCAAGTTATACTAAGCAGGCCTGTGTCAGCCTGAGTTTTACTAATTGCTTTAGGTGTGCATTGAATTCTGTCTGTTCAAATTACATCCACCGCTGCCTAGGGTATCCCAAAATCTCAGCTACCCACCCCGCCAGATATACTAAACAGGCCTGTGTTAGCCTGAGTTTTACTAATTGCTTTAGGTGTGCATTGAATTCTGTCTGTTCAAATTACACCCACCGCTGCCTGGGGTATCCCAAAATCTCAGCTACCCACCGCGCCAGATATACTAAACAGGCCTGTGTCAGCCTGAGTTTTACTAATTGCTTTAGGTGTGCATTGAATTCTGTCTGTTCAAATTACACCCACCGCTGCCTGGGGTATCCCAAAATCTCAGCTACCCACCACACCAGATATACTAAGCAGGCCTGTGTCAGCCATTTTTTTGCTAATTGCTTTAGGTGTGCATTGAATTCTGTATGTTCAAATTACACTGGGGACTGGGGTATCCCAAAATCTCAACTACCCACCCCACAAGTTATACTAAGCAGACCTGTTTCAGCCTGTTTTTTGCTAATTGCTTTAGGTGTGCATTGAATTCTGTCTGTTCAAATTACACTGGGGACTGGGGTATCCAAAAATCTCAACTACCCACCCCACAAGTTATACTAAGCAGGCCTGTGTCAGCCTGAGTTTTACTAATTGCTTTAGGTGTGCATTGAATTCTGTCTGTTCAAATTACACCCACCGCTGCCTAGGGTATCCCAAAATCTCAGCTACCCACCCCGCCAGTTATACTAAGCAGGCCTGTGTCAGCCTGAGTTTTACTAATTGCTTTAGGTGTGCATTGAATTCTGTCTGTTCAAATTACAATGGGGACTGGGGTATCCCAAAATCTCAGCTACCCACCCCGCCAGTTATACTAAACAGGCCTTTTTCAGCCTGAGTTTTACTAATTGCTTTAGGTGTGCATTGAATTTTGTCTGTTCATATTACACGAGGGACTGGGGTGTCCCAAAATCTCAACTACCCACCCCACAAGTTATACTAAGCAGGCCTGTGTCAGCCTGTTTTTTGCTAATTGCTTTAGGTGTGCATTGAATTCTGTCTGTTCAAATTACACTGGGGACTGGGGTATCCCAAAATCTCAGTTACCCACCCCGCCAATTATCCTTAACAGGCCTGTGTCAGCCTGAGTTTTACTAATTGCTCTAGGTGTGCATTGAATTCTGTCTGTTCAAATGACACTGGGGACTGGCGTATCCCAAAATCTCAGCTACCCACCCCGCCAGTTTTACTAAACAGGCCTGTGTCAGCCTGAGTTTTACTAATTGCTTTAGGTGTGCATTGAATTCTGTCTGTTCAAATTACACTGGGGACTGGGGTATCCCAAAATCTCAACTACCCACCCCGCCAGTTATACTAAACAGGCCTGTGTCAGCCTGAGTTTTACTAATTGCTTTAGGTGTGCATTGATTTCTGTCTGTTCAAATTACACTGGGGACTGGGGTATCCCAAAATCTCAACTACCCACCCCGCCAGTTATACTAAGCAGGCCTGTTTCAGGCTGAGTTTTACTAATTGCTTTAGGTGTACATTGAATTATGTCTGTTCAAATTACACTGGGGACTGGGGTATCCCAAAATCTCAACTACCCACCCCGCAAGTTATACTAAGCAGGCCTGTTTCAGGCTGAGTTTTACTAATTGCTTTAGGTGTGCATTGAATTATGTCTGTTCACAATACACTGGGGACTGGGGTATCCCAAAATCTCAGCTACCCACCACACCAGATATACTTAGCAGGCCTGTTTCAGCCTGTTTTTTGCTAATTGCTTTAGGTGTGCATTGAATTCTGTCTGTTCAAATTACACTGGGGACTGGGGTATCCCAAAATCTCAACTACCCACTCCGCAAATTATACTAAGCAGGCTTGTCTCAGCCTGTTTTTTGCTAATTGGTTTAGGTGTGCATTGAATTCTGTCTGTTCAAATTACACTGGGGACTGGGGTTTCCCAAAATCTCAGCTACCCACCCCACCAGATATACTAAACAGGCCTGTGTCAGCCTGAGTTTTACTAATTGCTTTAGGTTTGCATTGAATTCTGTCTGTTCAAATTACACCCACCGCTACCTGCGGCATCCCAAAATCTCAGCTACCCACCCCACCAGATATACTAAACAGGCCTGTGTCAGCCTGAGTTTTACTAATTGCTTTAGGTGTGCATTGAATTCTGTCCAAATTACACTGGGAACTGGGGTATCCCAAAATCTCAGCTACCCACCCCGCAAGTTATACTAAGCAGGCCTGTGTCAGCCTGAGTTTTACTAATTGCTTTAGGTGTGCATTGAATTCTTTCTGTTCAAATTACACCCACCGCTGCCTGGGGTATCCCAAGATCTCAGCTAACCACCCCGCCAGAAATACTAAACAGGCCTGTGTTAGCCTGAGTTTTACTAATTTCTTTAGGTGTGCATTGAATTCTGTCTGCTCAAATTACACCCACCGCTGCCTGGGGTATCCCAAAATCTCAGCTACCCACCGCGCCAGATATACTAAACAGGCCTGTGTCAGCCTGAGTTTTACTAATTGCTTTAGGTGTGCATTGAATTCTGTCTGTTCAAATTACACTGGGGACTGGGGTATCCCAAAATCTCAGCTACCCACCCCGCCAGTTATACTAAGCAGGCCTGTGTCAGCCTGAGTTTTACTAACTGCTTTAGGTGTGCATTGAATTCTATCCAAATTACACTGGGAACTGGGGTATCCCAAAATCTCAGCTACCCACCCTGCCAGTTATACTAAACAGGCCTGTGTCAACCTGAGTTTTACAAATTGCTTTAGGTGTGCATTGAATTCTGTCTGTTCAAAGTACACTGGGGACTGGGGTATCCCAAAATCTCAGCTACCCACACGCCAGTTATACTAAACAGGCCTGTGTCAGCCTGAGTTTTACAAATTGCTTTAGGTGTGCATTGAATTCTGTCTGTTCAAATTACACTGGGGACTGGGGTATCCCAAAATCTCAGCTACCCACCCCGCCAGTTATACTAAACAGGCCTGTGTCAGCCTGAGTTTTACTAATTGCTTTAGGTGTGCATTGAATTCTGTCTGTTCAAATTACACTGGGGACTGGGGTATCCCAAAATCTCAGCTACCCACCCCGCCAGTTATACTAAGCAGGCCTGTTTCAGCCTGTTTTTTGCTAATTGCTTTAGGTGTGCATTGAATTCTGTCCAAATTACACTGGGGACTGGGGTATCCCAAAATCTCAGCTACCCACCCCGCCAGTTATACTAAACAGGCCTGTGTCAGCCTGAGTTTTACTAATTGCTTTAGGTGTGCATTGAATTATGTCTGTTCAAATTACACCCACCGCTGCCTGGGGTATCCCAAAATCTCAGCTACCCACCCCGCCAGTTATACTAAGGAGGCCTGTGTCAGCCTGAGTTTTACTAATTGCTTTAGGTGTGCATTGAATTCTGTCTGTTCAAATTACACTGGGGACTGGGGTATCCCAAAATACCAGCTACCCACCCCGCCAGTTATACTAAACAGGCCTGTGTCAGCCTGAGTTTTACTAATTGTTTTAGGTGTGCATTGAATTCTGTCTGTTCAAATTACACCCACCGCTGCCTGGGGTATCCCAAAATCTCAGCTACCCACCCCGCCAGTTATACTAAACAGGCCTGTTTCAGCCTGTTTTTTGCTAATTGCTTTAGGTGTGCATTGAATTCTGTCTGTTCAAATTACACTGGGGACTGGGGTATCCCAAAATCTCAGCTACCCACCCCGCCAGTTTTACTAAGCAGGCCTGTTTCAGCCTGTTTTTTACTAATTGCTTTAGGTGTGCATTGAATTCGGTCCAAATTACACTGGGGACTGGGGCATCCCAAAATCTCAGCTACCCACCCCACCAGTTATACTAAGCAGGCCTGTTTCAGCCTGTTTTTTGCTAATTGCTTTAGGTGTGCATTGAATTCTGTCTGTTCAAATTACACTGGGGACTGGGGTATCCCAAAATCTCAGCTACCCACCCCGCCAGTTATACTAAGCAGGCCTGTTTCAGCCTGTTTTTTGCTAATTGCTTTAGGTGTGCATTGAATTCTGTCTGTTCAAATTACACTGGGGACTGGGGTATCCCAAAATCTCAGCTACCCACCCCGCCAGTTATACTAAGCAGGCCTGTGTCAGCCTGAGTTTTACTAATTGCTTTAGGTGTGCATTGAATTCTGTCTGTTCAAATTACACTGGGGACTGGGGTATCCCAAAATCTCAACTACCCACCCCGCAAGTTATACTAAACAGGCCTGTTTCAGCCTGAGTTTTACTAATTGCATTAGGTGTGCATTGAATTCTGTCTGTTCAAGTTACACTGGGGACTAAGGTATCCCAAAATCTCAACTACCCACCCCGCCAGTTATACTAAACAGGCCTGTGTCTGCCTGAGTTTTACTAATTGCTTTAGGTGTGCATTGAATTCTGTCTGTTCAAATTACACTGGGGACTGGGGTATCCCAAAATACCAGCTACCCACCCCGCCAGTTATACTAAACAGGCCTGTGTCAGCCTGAGTTTTACTAATTGCTTTAGGTGTGCATTGAATTCTGTCTGTTCAAATTACACCCACCGCTGCCTGGGGTATCCCAAAATCTCAGCTACCCACCCCGCCAGTTATACTAAACAGGCCTGTTTCAGCCTGTTTTTTGCTAATTGCTTTAGGTGTGCATTGAATTCTGTCTGTTCAAATTACACTGGGGACTGGGGTATCCAAAAATCTCAACTACCCACCGCACAAGTTATACTAAGCAGGCCTGTTTCAGCCTGTTTTTTGCTAATTGCTTTAGGTGTGCATTAAATTCTGTCTGTTCAAATTACACTGGGGACTGGGGTATCCCAAAATCTCAGCTACCCACCCCACCAGTTATACTAAGCAGGCCTGTTTCAGCCTGTTTTTTACTAATTGCTTTAGGTGTGCATTGAATTCTGTCCAAATTACACTGGGGACTGGGGCATCCCAAAATCTCAGCTACCCACCCCACAAGTTATACTAAGCAGGCCTGTTTCAGCCTGTTTTTTGCTAATTGCTTTAGGTGTGCATTGAATTCTGTCCAAATTACACTGGGGACTGGGGTATCCCAAAATCTCAGCTACCCCCCCCTCCAGTTATACTAAACAGGCCTGTGTCAGCCTGAGTTTTACTAATTGCTTTAGGTGTGCATTGAATTATGTCTGTTCAAATTACACCCACCGCTGCCTGGGGTATCCCAAAATCTCAGCTACCCACCCCGCCAGTTATACTAAGGAGGCCTGTGTCAGCCTGAGTTTTACTAATTGCTTTAGGTGTGCATTGAATTCTGTCTGTTCAAATTACACTGGGGACTGGGGTATCCCAAAATACCAGCTACCCACCCCGCCAGTTATACTAAAGAGGCCTGTGTCAGCCTGAGTTTTACTAATTGCTTTAGGTGTGCATTGAATTCTGTCTGTTCAAATTACACCCACCGCTGCCTGGGGTATCCAAAATCTCAGCTACCCACCCCGCCAGTTATACTAAACAGGCCTGTTTCAGCCTGTTTTTTGCTAATTGCTTTAGGTGTGCATTGAATTCTGTCTGTTCAAATTACACTGGGGACTGGGGTATCCCAAAATCTCAGCTACCCACCCCGCCAGTTATACTAAGCAGGCCTGTTTCAGCCTGTTTTTTACTAATTGCTTTAGGTGTGCATTGAATTCTGTCCAAATTACACTGGGGACTGGGGCATCCCAAAATCTCAGCTACCCACCCCACAAGTTATACTAAGCAGGCCTGTTTCAGCCTGTTTTTTGCTAATTGCTTTAGGTGTGCATTGAATTCTGTCTGTTCAAATTACACTGGGGACTGGGGTATCCCAAAATCTCAGCTACCCACCCCGCCAGTTATACTAAGCAGGCCTGTGTCAGCCTGAGTTTTACTAATTGCTTTAGGTGTGCATTGAATTCTGTCTGTTCAAATTACACTGGGGACTGGGGTATCCCAAAATCTCAACTACCCACCCCGCAAGTTATACTAAACAGGCCTGTTTCAGCCTGAGTTTTACTAATTGCATTAGGTGTGCATTGAATTCTGTCTGTTCAAGTTACACTGGGGACTGGGGTATCCCAAAATCTCAACTACCCACCCCGCCAGTTATACTAAACAGGCCTGTGTCTGCCTGAGTTTTACTAATTGCTTTAGGTGTGCATTGAATTCTGTCTGTTCAAATTACACTGGGGACTGGGGTATCCCAAAATACCAGCTACCCACCCCGCCAGTTATACTAAACAGGCCTGTGTCAGCCTGAGTTTTACTAATTGCTTTAGGTGTGCATTGAAATGTGTCTGTTCAAATTACACCCACCGCTGCCTGGGGTATCCCAAAATCTCAGCTACCCACCCCGCCAGTTATACTAAACAGGCCTGTTTCAGCCTGTTTTTTGCTAATTGCTTTAGGTGTGCATTGAATTCTGTCTGTTCAAATTACACTGGGGACTGGGGTATCCAAAAATCTCAACTACCCACCCCACAAGTTATACTAAGCAGGCCTGTTTCAGCCTGTTTTTTGCTAATTGCTTTAGGTGTGCATTGAATTCTGTCTGTTCAAATTACACTGGGGACTGGGGTATCCCAAAATCTCAGCTACCCACCCCGCCAGTTTTACTAAGCAGGCCTGTTTCAGCCTGTTTTTTACTAATTGCTTTAGGTGTGCATTGAATTCTGTCCAAATTACACTGGGGACTGGGGCATCCCAAAATCTCAGCTACCCACCCCACAAGTTATACTAAGCAGGCCTGTTTCAGCCTGTTTTTTACTAATTGCTTTAGGTGTGCATTGAATTCTGTCCAAATTACACTGGGGACTGGGGCATCCCAAAATCTCAGCTACCCACCCCACCAGTTATATTAAGCAGGCCTGTTTCAGCCTGTTTTTTGCTAATTGCTTTAGGTGTGCATTGAATTATGTCTGTTCAAATTACACTGGGGACTGGGGTATCCCAAAATCTTAGCTACCCACCACACCAGATATTCTAAGCAGGCCTGTTTCAGCCTGTTTTTTGCTAATTGCTTTAGGTGTGCATTGAATTCTGTCTGTTCAAATTACACTGGGGACTGGGGTATCCCAAAATCTCAGCTACCCACCCCGCCAGTTATACTAAGCAGGCCGGTGTCAGCCTGAGTTTTACTAATTCCTTTAGGTGTGCATTGAATTCTGTCTGCTGAAATTACACTGGGAACTGGGATATCCCAAAATCTCAACTACCCACCCCGCAAGTTATACTAAACAGGCCTGTTTCAGCCTGTTTTTTGCTAATTGCTTTAGGTGTGCATTGAGTTCTTTCTGTTCAAATTACACTGGGGACTGGGGTATCCCAAAATCTCAGCTACCCACCCCGCCAGTTATACTAAACAGGCCTGTTTCAGCCTGTTTTTTGCTAATTGCTTTAGGTGTGCATTGAATTCTGTCTGTTCAAATTACACTGGGGACTGGGGTATCCCAAAATCTCAACTACCCACCCCACAAGTTATACTAAGCAGGCCTGTTTCAGCCTGAGTTTTACTAATTGCTTTAGGTGTGCATTGATTCTGTCTGTTCAAATTACACTGGGGACTGGGGTATCCCAAAATCTCAGCTACCCACCCCGCCAGTTATACTAAACAGGCCTGTGTCAGCCTGAGTTTTACTAATTGCTTTAGGTGTGCATTGAATTCTGGCTGTTCAAATTACACTGGGGACTAGGGTATCCCAAAATCCCAACTACCCACCCCTCAAGTTATATTAAGCAGGCCTGTGTCAGCCTGAGTTTTACTAATTGCTTTAGGTCTGCATTGAATTCTGTCTGTTCAAATTACACTGGGGACTGGGGTATCCCAAAATCTAAACTACCCCCCCGCAAGTTATACTAAGCAGGCCTTTTTCAGCCTGAGTTTTACTAATTGCTTTAGGTGTGCATTGAATTATGTCTGTTCAAATTGCACGAGGGACTGGGGTATCCCAAAATCTCAACTACCCACTCCGCAAGTTATACTAAGCAGGCCTGTCTCAGCCTGTTTTTTGCTAATTGCTTTAGGTGTGCATTGAATTCTGTCCAAATTACACTGGGGACTGGGGTATCCCAAAATGCTAACTACCCACCCCTCAAGGTATACTAAGCAGGCCTGTGTCAGCCTTAGTTTTACTAATTGCTTTAGGTGTGCATTGAATTATGTCTGTTCAAATTACACTGGGGGCTGGGGTATCCCAAAATCTCAACTACCCACGCCGCAAGTCATACTAAGCAGGCCTGTGTCAGCCTGAGTTTTACTAATTGCTTTAGGTGTGCATTGATTCTGTCCAAATTACACTGGGGATTGGGGTATCCCAAAATCTCAGCTACCCACCCTGCCAGTTATACTAAACAGGCCTGTGTCAGCCTGAGTTTTACTAATTGCTTTAGGTGTGCATTGAATTCTGTCTGTTCAAATTACCCCCACCGCTGCCTGGGGTATCCCAAAATCTCAGCTACCCACCCCGCCAGATATACTAAACAGGCCTGTGTCAGCCTGAGTTTTACTAATTGCTTTAGGTGTGCATTGAATTCTGATTGTTCAAATTACACCCACTGCTGCCTGGGGTATCCCAAAATCTCAGCTACCCACCCCGCAAGTTATACTAAGCATGCCTGTGTCAGCCTGAGTTTTACTAATTGCTTTAGGTGTGCATTGAATTCTGTCTGTTCAAATTACACTGGGGTATCCCAAAATCTCAACTACCCACCCCGCAAGTTATACTAAGCAGGCCTGGTTCAGCCTGTTTTTTGGTAATTGCTTTAGGTGTGCATTGAATTCTGTCTGTTCAAATTACACTGGCGACTGGGGTATCCCAAAATCTCAACTACCCACCCCACAAGTTATACTAAGTAGGCCTGTTTCAGCCTGTTTTTTGCCAATTGCTTTAGGTGTGCATTGAATTCTGTCTGTTCAAATTACACTGGGGACTGGGGTATCCCAAAATCTCAACTACCCACCCCGCAAGTTATACTAAGCAGGCCTGTTTCAGCCTGTTTTTTGCTAATTGCTTTAGGTGTGCATTGAATTCTGTCTGTTCAAATTATACTGGGGACTGGGGTATCCCAAAATCTCAGCTACCCACCCCGCCAGTTATACTAAACAGGCCTGTGTCAGCCTGAGTTTTACTAATTGCTTTAGGTGTACATTGAATTCTGTCTGTTCAAATTACACTGGGGACTGGGGTATCCCAAAATCTCAGCTACCCACCCGCCAGATATACTAAGCAGGCCTGTTTCAGCCTGTTTTTTGCTAATTGCTTTAGGTGTGCATTGAATTCTGTCTACTGGCATTACACCCACCGCTGCCTGGGGTATCCCAAAATCTCACCTACCACCCCGCCAGTTAGACTAAATAAGCAAATACATAAAAATGTCAGGCACACAAGGGCCTGGAAGTTCAAAGAGGAGTGGCAGAGGCCAAAATTCTGCAGGCAGAGGTCGCAGCAGACTAGGGGCGAATAGCAGCAGGAGTCACGGTGAGAGACCTGATCTGCCAGTATCTGCTAGCGGTCGTGTCTCCACCAGTAACGCATCTGCCATGGTAGATTGGTTAACGCGCTTATCAACATCATCACAAGTTACGTCTGAGACCCCCAGTCTAGGGTCGGTAGGTTCCTCTGACACAAGCCTGAGTTGGCATGCCCCGAGAGCAGTCCTTGTCCTCCCATTGCCTCTGTCCTACGCCGTTCCCTCCCCCAGCGACGTATCCTATGCTTTGGGTTCAGCTCCACTGTTTAGTGAGGAGGACGATCAGATAGAGGACAGTCAGCAGCTACTGCCCAGCCATGAAATGGAGGTGGCTTCTTTAGCTCGGCAGACAAATAGTGATGTGGACAGTGTCGTGGGTGTTGCGAGCTTTCCAGCTCCTGCGCCAGACACTGTTGATGAAACCGAGAAGATCAGTGTGGTACAGCCACAACTCGGTGATGGTGATGATGATGATGAAGCCGATCGCACTTGGGAGCCGGGTGATGAAGGGGCTTCATCGTCATCATCAGGAGAAGAGGGGCTCAGGTTGTCCTGGAGTCAGCAGCTGAGGCAGCAAGGTGTTAGCAGCGTGGTTGGCAGTCAGCATGGGGGCACAATTGTAAAGGCTGGAGCCAAACGGGGCCGGGGCCGGGGTAGAGCACCTGCTGTGCGGCAGCCTACCTTATCGGGAGGTAGTGGAGCAGGGGTTCCAGGAGTTGGCGACAGTAGCAGTGAATCAGTGAGGCCTGTTGTTGGGAAAAGTAGCTACTCGGCAGTGTGGGAGTGTTTTGAAGCATCCGCAGGAGGGTAACATGGCCATATGCAAGATATGTAGGCAGAAGGTGAAGCGTGGCCAGGGTCTAAATGTTGGCACCACGGCCCTGCGTCAACATATGATGCGTCACCATAAAGCGAGCTGGGAGAACCGAGGCTCCCAAGGGGTGGTCCAGCCTGCTTCCTCACTAAGTGGCACACCGCTCCCAATTTCTGCCAGCCAAGGCTCCAGCACCTCAGCCGAAGGCAGCTGTGCATCATACCCATCCTCTGTCGCTCCTGCTCCTCCTCCAAGCCATGCATCCCGCCAGCAATCCCTCAGCGAAGCCATGTCCAAGAGACAGCAGTATGCGCCCACTCATCCCACGGCGCAGAAGCTGAATGTGCTGCTGTCCAAGTTGCTGGTGCTGCAGTCGCTCCCTTTTCAGGTGGTGGACTCCTTTCAGAGAACTGATGGCTTGTGCCGAGCCGAGGTGGAGAGTCCCAAGCCGCCATTTCTTTGCCAAGAAGGCAGTACCAGCGCTGCACACTTTTGTTGAACAGAAGGTGGGCCAGTCCTTGAGCCTGTCGGTGTGTAGCAAAGTGCATGTCAGCGCCGACGTCTGGAGCTGTAACTACGGTCAGGGACAGTACTTGTCGTTTACGGCCCACTGGGTGACTGTGGTCCCTTTGCAGCAGCAGCATCAACTTGGACAGGTCACGCCGCTTCGGCCTCCGCGCTCCCTGCCCGTTGTGCCGGTGACAACGTGCGACTCGGCCTCCTCATCCTCCGCCATCTCCTCACCCTCCACTGTAGGCTCTAGTCTCGGTACCCCTCCAGTCTACCATGTGTGCAGGGCACGGAGGTGTCACGCAGTGCTTCACATGGTTTGTCTTGGCGAACGGAGTCACACAGGGGAGGAACTGCTTAAATTTATTCATCAGGAAATCCAAACATGGCTTACTCCAAGAAAACTTAAACTGGGAATCATGGTTACCGACAATGGGAAGAACATTTTGTCTGCGCTGCGCCAAGGAGGGCTGACCCATGCCCTCTGCATGGCTCACGTCTTCAATCTGGTTGTCAAGCGGTTTCTGAAGTGTTCCCCCCATATGCAAGACATCCTAACAACTTCAAGGAAACTTTGCATGCACTTCAGCCACTCATACACCGCCAAACACACCCTTCTTGAGCTACAGCGTCAGAACGGTGTCTATAGTCTATTGTCTAACATAGTCTGATTTGCGATGTTTCCACCCGTTGGAATTCCACCCTTCACATGTTGGACCGATTATATGAACAGAGAAAAGCCATAATGGATTTCCTGATGTTCCAAGCGGATAGGGGGACTCCCCTGTGCAACTTCAATGTCAACCAGTGGCAGCTCATACGTGACACCTGCCATTTGCTCAGGCCCTTTGAGGAAGCCACTTTATTTGTCAGTCGGCAGGATTACGGGATGAACGACGTGATTCCATTGCTTCATGTACTACAGCACATGTTGGAAACCATGGCTGGTCAGGGCACTGGAGACATGGCATCTACATCTTACGGCCACATGAACCCCGTTGGAGCTGAACTGGAGGAGGAGGAAGAGGAGGGTGAGTGGCCCAGTGAAGCACAGTTTAGGCTTGGCGAAATGGCTGGTTTATCTAGTCAGCGGACAGGAGAGGAGGAGCAGGAGCAGCCAGAGGAGCTAGAGGGTTTTGAGGAAGGCGAGACAGAGGACCCGGACACACCGTGGCAGTATGCAGTGGAGATGGAGACAGGTAGTCCCTCCGAGTCACTTGCGCAAATTGCAGGAAGCATGCTCACATGCTTACGTAGTGACGGCAGAATTGTTTCCATTTGTCAGCGGGATGACTTCTGGCGGGCCACCTTATTGGACCCTCGCTTCCGGCACAAAATGGGGGCATTTTTTAAACCCGCCGAGAGGGAGGAGAAACTGAACTACTACAAAGACATTCTGCGTAGTCAGTTGGCCGATGCCTATCTGCGCCATGGTCCATACTCTCGCAGGCCTGACTTGGGGGGACCTCTGCACTCACCTTCCACTGCCATGCCTGCTGGGGGGGTTGGCAGGAGCAGCAGCAGCAGCTCCATCAGCAGCAGCCTCAGTCTTCAGTCGCTAATAAGTAGATTTCTACACCCGCATAGTGAGGCTACTCATGAGCAGCAGGAAGACCTGGCGCAGGAACTCAACCAGCAGGTCATGTCATACCTTGACATGACCATGCCAACACGCCTTGAGGATCCGCTGGACTTCTGGGCAGCCAAACTTGGCTTGTGGCCGCAACTAGCAGAGTTTGCCCTGGAAAAGCTGTCCTGCCCGGCAAGTAGCGTGCCATCTGAGCGGGTGTTTAGTGCGGCGGGGGCCATAGTTACGGCGAGGAGAACTCGTCTGTCAACTAAAAATGTGGAGAGACTCACCTTTGTCAAAATGAATCAGGGATGGATCAGCCAGGATTTCCACCCACCAATGGCTGATGCATGCCACTAGATTCAGCATGGTGCCACGTTTTACACTTTCTAAATGGTGTAAAACATATTTATGTCTTTAGACCAATTTCTGGGTTCCTGCTGCTGCTAACTTCAGGGTGTGCCTTTCAGCCAGTTTCTGGGTTCCTGCTGCTGATGCCAACTTCTGGGTGTGCCTTCCAGCTGTTTGTGCTCCTGCTGCTGCCAACTTCAGGGTGTGCCTTCCCGCCAATTTTTGGCCTACTGCTGATGCCAACTTCAGGGTGTGCCTTCCAGCCAATTTCTGGGTTCCTCCTGCTGCTGCTGCCAACTCTGGGGTGTCCCTTCCAGTCAATTTTTGGGCTCCTGCTGATGCCAACTTCAGGGTGTGCCTTCCCGCCAATTTTTGGCCTACTGCTGATGCCAACTTCATGGTGTGCCTTCCAGCCAATTTCTGGGTTCCTCCTGCTGCTGCTGCCAACTCTGGGGTGTCCCTTCCAGTCAATTTTTGGGCTCCTGCTGATGCCAACTTCAGGGTGTGCCTTCCAGCCAATTTCTGGGTTCCTGCTGCTGATGCCAACTTCTGGGTGTGCCTTCCAGCTAATGTTTGTGCTCCTGCTGCTGCCAACTTCAGGGTGTGCCTTCCCACCAATTGTTGGCCTACTGCTGATGCCAACTTCAGGGTGTGCCTTCCAGCCAATTTCTGGGTTCCTCCTGCTGCTGCTGCCAACTCCGGGGTGTTCCTTCCAGTCAATGTTTGGGCTCCTGCTGATGCCAACTTCAGGGTGTGCCTTCCAGCCAATTTCTGAGTTCCTGCTGCTGATGCCAACTTCTGGGTGTGCCTTCCAGCTAATGTTTGTGCTCCTGCTGCTGCCAACTTCAGGGTGTGCCTTCCCGCCAATTTTTGGCCTACTGCTGATGCCAACTTCTGGGTGTGCCTTCCAGCTAATGTTTGTGCTCCTGCTGCTGCCAACTTCAGGGTGTGCCTTCCAGCCAATTTCTGGGTTCCTCCTGCTGCTACTGCCAACTCCGGGGTGTCCCTTCCAGTCAATTTTTGGGCTCCTGCTGATGCCAACTTCAGGGTGTGCCTTCCAGCCACTTTTTGGCCTACTGCTGATGCCAACTTCTGGGTGTGCCTTCCAGCTAATGTTTGTGCTCCTGCTGCTGCCAACTTCAGGGTGTGCCTTCCAGCCAATTTCTGGGTTCCTCCTGCTCTTGCTGCCAACTCCGGGGTGTTCCTTCCAGTCAATTTTTGAGCTCCTGCTGATGCCAACTTCAGGGTGTGCCTTCCAGCCAATTTTTAGCCTACTGCTGATGCCAACTTCTGGGTGTGCCTTCCAGCTAATGTTTGTGCTCTTGCTGCTGCCAACTTCAGGGTGTGCCTTCCCGCCAATTTTTGGCCTACTGCTGATGCCAACTTCAGGGTGTGCCTTCCAGCCAATTTCTGGGTTCTTCCTGCTGCTGCTTCCAACTCCGGGGTGTGCCTTCCAGTCAATGTTTGGGCTCCTGCTGATGCCAACTTCAGGGTGTGCCTTCCAGCCAATTTTTGGCCTACTGCTGATGCCAACTTCAGGGTGTGCCTTCCAGCCAATTTCTGGGTTCTTCCTGCTGCTGCTTCCAACTCCGGGGTGTGCCTTCCAGTCAATGTTTGGGCTCCTGCTGATGCCAACTTCAGGGTGTGCCTTCCAGCCAATTTTTGGCCTACTGCTGATGACAACTTCTGGGTGTGCCTTCCAGCTAATATTTGTGCTCCTGCTGCTGCCAACTTCAGGGTGTGCCTTCCAGCCAATTTCTGGGTTCCTCCTGCTGCTACTGCCAACTCCGGGGTGTGCCTTCCAGTCAATTTTTGGGCTCCTGCTGATGCCAACTTCAGGGTGTTTGCAGAAGTTTGCATCAACAGTGTCTCTTTCAAGCTATGTTTGGGCTCCTGCTGCTGCTGCTTGCAACTCCAGGGTGTGATTCATCCAATTGTTGGGCACCTGCTGCCAACTGCATTGTCTCTTTCAAGCAATGTTTGGGCTCCTGTTGCTGCTTGCAATTCCAGGATGTGATTCATCCAATTTTTGGCCTCCGGCAGCCAACTCCAGTGTCTCTTTCAAGCAATGTTTGGGCTCCTGCTGCTGCTACTGCTGCTTGCATCTCCAGGGTGTGATTCATCCAATTTTTGGCCTCCTGCAGCCAACTCCAGTGTCTCTTTCAAGCAATGTTTGGGCTCCTGCTGCTTGCATCTCCAGGGTGTGATTCATCCAATTTTTTGCCTCCTGCAGCCAACTCCAGTGTCTCTTTCAAGCTATGTTTGGGTTCCTGCTGCTGCTTGCAACTCCAGGGTGTGATTCATCCAATTTTTGGGTTCCTGCAGCCAACTCCAGTGTCTCTTTCAAGCTATGTTTGGGCTCCTGCTGCTGCTGCTTGCAACTCCAGGGTGTGATTCATCCAATTGTTGGGCACCTGCTGCCAACTGCAGTGTCTCTTTCAAGCAATGTTTGGGCTCCTGCTGCTGCTTGCAACTCCAGGGTGTGATTAATCCAATTTTTGGGCTCCTGCAGACAACTCCAGTGTCTCTTTAAAGCAATGTTTGGGCCCCTGCTGCTGCTGCTGCTTGCATCTCCAGGGTGTGATTCATCCAATTTTTGGGCTCCTGCAGCCAACTCCAGTGTCTTTTTGAAGCAATGTTTGGGCTCCTGCTGCTGCTTGCAACTCCAGGGTGTGATTCATCCAATTTTTGGACTTTTGCTGCCAACTCCAGTGTCTCTTTCAAGCAATTGTTTGGGCTCCTGCTGCTGCTTGCAACTCCAGGGTGTGATTCATCCAATTTTTGGGCTCCTGCAGCCAACTCCAGTGTCTCTTTCACGCAATGTTTGGGCTCCTGCTGCTGCTTGCGACTCCAGGGTGTGAGTCATCCAATTTTTGGGCTCCTGCTGCCAACTGCAGTGTCTCTTTCAAGCAATTTTTGGGCTCCTGCTGCTGCTTGCAACTCCAGTGTGTCTTTAGGTCAATTGTTGGGCACCTGCTGCCAACTGCAGTATCTCTTTAAAGCAATGTTTGGGCTCCTGCTGCTGCTTGCAACTCCAGGGTGTGATTCATCCAATTTTTGGGCTCCTGCCGCCAACTCCAGTGTCTCTTTCAAGCAAAGTTTGCTGCTGCCAGCTCCAGGGTGTGTTTTTCAGGCACTATAGGGGCCCCTCATAGTGATGCCACTTCAACTCTCTGCAATTGTGCCGCTCTGCGATTCTATTAGCGATGCCTCTGATCTGCATGTCCTAATTATTTAAAGTATTATTTGGCTAACCCAGCACGCATCCTATGCGTGTTACAGCAAGGCAGAATGGTTTACAACTCTATTGAGGCTCTAGGAGGCTCAGAAATAGCCGTTTTTAATAGCGATTTGTCGCGAATAAATTCGGGTCGAAATGAATTTTGTCGGAAAATTCTGCGAATCGGTCGAATCGAACTTTTCAAAAGTTCGCTCATCTCTACTGAGGACCGGTGCATTGACCTGCTGGCCTCCCACGCCTTTGCATGTGCAGGGACGGCGCTGCGCCCGGTCTGTGCCTCTGCCATTACTGCCGTGGCCGCTAGAACCCTCATCAGAAAAATGCTTGATCGTCCCCCTGATGATCTCCCTTGGGATGTGTTTAATGCACTCTCCAGTTGTGATGTGTTTGTAAAATTTATCCTATTAGCATTGGATGACACCATTAGAATGTGTGCAAGAACTTCTGCCCTTGTGGTGGCTATACGTCGCTTGGTCTTGCTGCGACAGTGGGGGCTGCCGATGCTGCAAAGAAGGCTCTTACCGGACTTCCTTTTAAAGGGCTACGCCTGTTTGGGGCCCGTCTAGGCCTGTTTGGTAAGAAGGATAAGTTACCGCAATGCAGGCGGCTGTCTCGGCCCCTTCGGGGCCAGGGCACCCCTTCTACCCCCTACCATAGTGTTAAACGAGAACCAGGGGTATCCTTAGCGGGGGCTCGCGCAGATTCCTGCCCCAGGAGCAGCAGACTACGCCCTGGCTCCTCCGGGGGGGGTAAAGCCCAAATCTTCCACCAAGTCTCCTCAAGCATGATGGGGCGCCCTCGCCCGTCTGGGTGAGGGGACGGCTGCGGCACCTTGCTCTTGTCAGGAGGCATCACGCCTCATACTGGTGGATTCAGGAGGTAATGTCCTCTGGATACAAGATAGAGTTTGCTGCGCGGCCTCCCCCAAAATTATCAGGTCCCGGGTACTCCTGGTCCCTGCCTCTGTTCAGGTGCTGGTGCAGGCCATGCAAGGCCTGCGGGGTCTGGGGGTCACTTGCAGATTGCCCTTAACAGGCAAGTTCCCCAAAAGGATGGGTCAGTCTGGCCCATTCTGTATTCACAGATTTTCGGCAATTCCCCAATTACAGGCTGTTTCTGCATGGAAACCCTGAGATGGGCCATCAGCGTCTTGCGCCCAGGGGGCTTCTTGCGTCTGTGGAGATCAAAGATGCTTATTTTCACATCCCTGTGTCTTCTGGACACCGAGGCTCTTCAGGTTCGCCTTGGAAGTCCAACACTGCTAATTTGTGGTTTTGTTATCTGGCCTCTCTTCAGCTCCCAGAGTGCTCACCAAGGTGCTGACGGGGGTGATGTCTCGGATGAGACCAAGGGGCGTTCGCGCGATGACCCACCTGGACGTCCTTTTCACTTCCCAGTCTCTACGTCAGGCTAAGTTGGATACTCGGCTGGTGGTGTCCATTGGGAGTCATTTGGATGGGTGTTCAATCACCCCAAGTCCTCATTGTCCCCTTAATTGGTAACTCCATTCCTAGGAATGAATCTGGATACGGTTCAGGCGAGAATCTTCCTTCCTCAGCAATAAAGTGGACAATCTGGTTGCATGGGCTCAGTCCCTCATAGCTGTCCCCGTCCCTTCACCAGGCAGGGATGCAGCTGGTGGGCCCGTTGGTGGCTTACTTAGAAGAGGTCCCTTATGCTCAGTTCCCCTTGGGCCCTTCTGCAACTTCTATTGTTAGTACAGGACAGGGATCCAGCATCCCTGGAGCAGGGTCTGTGTGCATTCCCCCACTGGTAAAGAGGTCCCTCTTGGAGTGGATGAACTCGAGGAACCTGTCTGGGGGCAGTTCCCTTCTTGCCCCTTCCTTGAGACGGTCACCATGGATGCCAATCTATCAGGTCGAAGGGGGGGGGGTTTCTTCTGAAACTCCCTGCGGTTCCGGGTGAGGTGGGGCCCTTAGGAGGTCCATACACCTATCAATGTTTGAAACAGTGAGCGTTCAGGTTGGTTCTATCTCGCTTGACCACTCCTCTTCAGGGCCTGCCTGTTCGGGGGCGCTCAGTCTGTCTGATGACAGTGGCCTACATTAATCATCTGGGAGGGACCTGGAGCAGGAGGGTCCTCCAGGAAGTGTCTATGTGGTATTCGCTCCGGTGGGGGTCCCTCTGCGACAGGATGTGCTAATCCCTGTGTTACTATGGGGTCCAACCAGTTGTGGATCTGTTTGTGTTCCATCACTATCACAAGCTCTCGGCCCTTGTTTCCCTGCCCCAGGATCCTCTGGCCATGGTCATGATGCCTTAGTAACGTCATGGCAGGACATTCTGTTCTGTATGTCTTTTCTTCATTCCCCCTGCTAGGCAGGGTTCTGTGCAAGATTGCTCTGGAAGGGGGGACCAGTGATTCTGGTGGCCCCCGGGTGGCCTAGTAGAGTGTGGTTCGCAGACGTGGTACTGCGACAGTGGGGGCTGACGATGCTGCAAAGAAGGCTCTTACCGGACTTCCTTTTAAAGGGCTATGCCTGTTTGGGGCCCGTCTAGACCTGTTTGGTAAGAAGGGTAAGTTACCCCAATGCCGGCAGCTGTCTCGGCCCCTTCGGGGCCAGGGCACCCCTTCTACCTCCTACCATCTGTACGTTCTGCCAGGAGTGCCAGCTCTGCTCACTCAGGGCCCCTTTACGTCACCCCAATCTACAGACTCTGGCCTAGACGGCCTGACTGCTGAAACATCCATCTTGATGGAGACAGGCTTATTGTCTCAGTGATCGAGACTATGGGAAGACTAGGAGCAAGCTTCTTCTTCTTCTTCCATCTATTATAGGGTATGGCGTACCCATATTGATTGGTGTGAATCTAGGTCTCTTCCCTGTCAGGCATTCTTTGTTCCCAGGGTTCTAGAGTTATTACAGCATGGGTTGGTTCTCCAATGGAGTTGGTTCTCCAACTCAGTACTCTGAAGGGTCAGGTTCTGCCCTGTCCGCCTTCCTTTAGAAGTCTTTTGCTCAGTTTTCCTTGGTTAAGACTTCCTTTCAGGGGGTTACTCATGTGCGTCCCCCAAGTAATCATATGGTCCCTGTTGGGATTTGAGTTTGATTCTGTCTGCCTTGCGGGGTGTTCCCTTTGGACCTATTCAGGATGCTGTCTGGCTGTTCTTACCCTCAAGGTTGTCCTTCTGGTGGCTGTTACTTCAGTCAGACGTGTGTCTGAGCGGGCGGCTCTGTCTATCTAGCCCCTGTACACCAGGATAAGGTGGTGTTCCGCTTTAAGCCGGGCTTTCTGCCTAAGGTGGTGTCTTATGTTCATTGATTCAAGATATTGTTCTTCCTTCTGTGCCTTATTCCTAGCGATGCTGAGGAAAGGGTTCTGCATTCCTTGAACAGGTGTTGGAAGTTTTTTCCTTGGTAGTCACTGTGTCCTTTAGGAGAACTGATGCTCCTTTGGGCCTACGGCCACTCCATCCTGAATGTGCCCGATCTCGTCTGATCTCGGGGGGTTAGGTGGCCTTGGGCCTGGTCATTACTTGGATGGGATGGTTCCTTCTGGTCCTAGGAAAGGTTTTTTGGCTTCTGCCAAGTCTACTGTTAGCGATTGGATTCGTCAGGCTGTTACTTCCCTTTCGCTTTACTTCTTATTCTAACACTCCTGAGGGGTGCACCACTGATCACTCTAATATATTGTGCTCACTCTAAACGATACCAACAATTCCAATGGGAGTGGCCATGTAATCCACACACCTCCTCCCCTGCAAGGAGCACCAAAAGTCTACCAAAACTAAATATATAAAGTTTATTGTAGCATATAAATTCATAAAACCATATACACACACATAACACAGGACAATTTAAAATAAATAAGTGGGTCCCAATTCATCAATGTTATCTAAACAATTCATATGCCCCAATCCTGGGGAATCTCATATCGTGTATATTGTGCTGCAGACAACACTCCCATATGTATGTTCAATACTGGACAAAATATACCCATGTGTATAGTATCGGGGTCTGTGCTTGTAGGGGTAAACTACCCCTACACTCACTTATCCCAACACCTGTGCCGGCACATTATGGACCAAATCAAGGGTCTCTATGAATTTATACAATCATATCACCGATATAAAAAAACAGTATATTGAGGAACTATGACTTTAAAATATATACAATAAGGCAAAAAAGTGTACAATTCAAGCTAAACCCAACAATCATTGAACAAAAACGCTGTGCAATATATTGAAGTAAAGTGCTAAGTGCAATGTCTAATCCTATAAACAAAGTGCTAAGTGCTATCTACATGTAATACCAAGAACATCTTGTGTACCTTTAGTACATTAGTATAGTTCAATACAAATAATAATCTAAACCCTAAATACTAAAAATACAGTGAATCAAAAATGTAAACTTAATGCACCATATATAATTAAACAATAGCTAAACTGTAATATGGCAGGTGATATAGGAAATAACCAGAGCACAAAGGCACAAGTGAGAATGTCAGCACAGGAAATCAAGATATGTAAACCAGTGTCCAACGTTACTCAGATAGAACCAGGAGCATGTCAGCAGACGTCTTGCAAAGAGGAACCACACGAAAAATGCCCGGCCACCCGCGCCCGCCGCCCCCGTACGGCTTCTGAAGGGTGAAAGTCAGAAGCCGCAAGGGGGCGGCGGGCGCGGGTGGCCGGGTCTTTTTCGTGTGGTCCCTCTTTGCAAGATGTCTGATGACATGCTCCTGGTTCTATCTGAGTAACGTTGGTTATTTCCTATATCACCTGCCATATTACAGTTTAGCTATTGTTTAATTATATATGGTGCATTAAGTTTACATTTTTGATTCACTGTATTTTTAGTATTTAGGGTTTAGATTATTATTTGTATTGAACCATACTAATGTAGTAAAGGTACACAAGATGTTCTTGGTATTACATGTAGATAGCACTTAGCACTTTGTTTATAGGATTAGACATTGCACTTAGCACTTTACTTCAATATATTGCACAGCGTTTTTGTTCAATAATTGTTGGGTTTAGCTTGAATTGTACACTTTTTTGCCTTATTGTATATATTTTAAAGTCATAGTTCCTCAATATACTGTTTTTTTATATCGGTGATAGGATTGTATAAATTCATAGAGACCCTTGATTTGGTCCATAATGTGCCGGCACAGGTGTTGGGATAAGTGAGTGTAGGGGTAGTTTACCCCTACAAGCACAGACCCCGATACTATACACATGGGTATATTTTGTCCAGTATTGAACATACATATGGGAGTGTTGTCTGCAGCACAATATACATGATATGAGATTCCCCAGGATTGGGGCATATGAATTGTTTAGATAACATTGATGAATTGGGACCCACTTATTTATTTTAAATTGTCCTGTGTTAAGTGTGTGTATATGGTTTTATGAATTTATATGCTACAATAAACTTTATATATTTAGTTTTGGTAGACTTTTGGTGCTCCTTGCAGGGAGGGAGGTGTGTGGATTACATGGCCACTCCCATTGGAATTGTTACTTCTTATTCTACTCGTGCTTTTGGTGCCTCTTGGGCTTTTCAGCACCAGGATTCTGTTGAACAAGTTTGCTAGGCCGCTACTTGGTCTTCTGTTCATACCTTTTCAAAGTTTTACAAGGTTGATGTTAGGGCCTCAGCTCATGCTGTCTTGGCTGCAAGGTTATGCAGGTGACAGTGGTTTTAACTGTCTGCTGTTGCCTTTTTTGTTGGGGATCCCACCCTACTTTATGGACACTGCTATTGGATGTCCCAAGTGTAAGTACTATATCTGGAGCAGGACGTACTGTATACTAAGAATAATACAATTCTGTGAAATACTCACCTGTAGAATTGATATTATTTGTATCCAGTACGTCCTGCTCCACCCCACCCTGGTTTTTGCATTATTCTGGATCCCCTGTATGGTGATTGTTATCATTGTTATAGTTACCAGTTTTGGTGGTTAAATTCTCCCGGTTTCTTGTTCACTGCTTTTCAATGCTGGGGATTTGTGGGAGGTCCCCGGGTATTTGAGGGGCCGGGAGGAGCCTGTTTTGCATGCCTCTGCAGTGCAGCGCCATCTGGCGGAGGATAACCCAAGTGTAAGTACTATATCTGGAGCAGGACATACTGTATACAAATAATATCAATTCTACAGATGAGTATTTCACAGAATTGTATTATTCCGGCCTATATAATATTGACGGTGCATCGAGGCGGGGGGGGGCACAGGGGACTGGAGGATGATCTGGATAGCTATATAACAGAGACTGCCCTGCCGGTTATCCCTCCGGTGAGGGCTCTAGAGGACCCGGTAAGGCAGGAGGAGGTGATGAGGGCTATAGGAGGAACTCCTGCAGGGAAGAGCTCAGGGTCAGACGGGTTTACCCCCAGGTTCTATAAAACGATCGGACCTTTGATCGTCCCCTTCCTGACGAAACTATTTAACTCAGTGTTGGGCCGATGTCCCTTCCCGAGACAGACCTTGGAGGCACATATTACGGTTCTTCTGAAACCTGGGAAGGATTCTACCTTGCCGGGTAATTACAGACCGATCTCGTTGATCAATGTAGATGTCAAACTGTTCGCCAAAATTATGGCGAGCAGGATCCAGCCCTTACTTCCTTCACTGGTGCATAATGCTCAAGTTGGGTTTGTCTCGGGAAGGGAAGCCAGGGACAATGTGATTAAAACTGTTTCACTGATGCACTTCGCCCAAACAAGGGGAGTCCCATCATGCCTTCTTGCGGGGGACGCAGAAAGGCATTTGATAGGGTGCATTGGGGGTTCCTGAGGGCCTCACTGTCCCACGTGGGGGTAGGTCCGGTTATGCTAGATAGAATTATGGCCCTTTACCTTGATCCCACTGCCAAAGTTAGGATTAACGGCACTCTCTCTAGATCTTTTACCTTTTAAAATGGTATGCGACAGGGGTGCCCTCTGTTCCCCTTGCTCTAAGTCCTGATGATGGAGCATTTGGTGAACGCCCTGAGAGCCAACCCCTCCATTAGGGGGGTGCCATGTGGGGGGAGGGAATACAAGCTCTACCTTTTTGCTGATGATCTCCTTTTGTACATAACCTACCTGCATACTTCCCTACCCTCTATTATTAAAGAGTTTGAAAGATTTAGCAGGTTGAGCAACTTTAAGGTCAAAATAACCAAAACAGAGATCTTGAATGTCTCCCTGCACGAACAGGCTCAGAAGCTAATACAGTCGAACTTCCCCTTTAAGCGGCAACGGGAATCAATCAGGTACCTCGGGGTGCAATTGTCTACAGACCTGGAGAAACTTTATAAATTGAACAATTCAACTTAATAGCACAACAGAGAGTTTGAGATCTTATGCTAAAAAACAATACTCATGGTTAGGCAGAATCAATATCTTAAAAATGGATGTGCTTCCCCGATTCTTATACATTATTCTAAGTAGGTCTCACACCCTGCTTCGGAAATATTCATTACACTTGGGTTATGTCCAGTAGAGGGCGAACTTCTGCAGAGATGAATAGAAAAAAAGGAACCCCTCCCGGCCCATAAATACCTGAGACCTCCCCCACATTCCCCAGTAATCGTCTCTGCAGACGGCGAGCAAGTCAGAAGATGAAGTCTCCTCCTTGCAGGTAAGCCAGGTTCACACCCGGCCATTTTTATCCCTATTTCTGCCTGGACCTAGTTATGCTTAAGCCCCCTAATGCCTCCCAGCCTTGGCTGTAGGTCCGGGTGAAGGTAGGATTCACCTTAACAGGTGTACTGATAGGAGCCACGCTCCTCCGTGAGACCCCATTACAAGGGGTAGGCGGCTACCAGGTTGGTGACCCTGGTTTGGGATGCCCTGTCCGTTCTGAAGCCCTCACCACGTACCCTACATGTGGCTATCGGCTTCCCCCCCCATTACTCCCTGTTCCCGGTTAGTAGGGTGGGGGGGGGTACTTCCATCTTTGTTTTTGTCTCCCCTGAGGTGGTGTGAGTGGATGTTGTCAGTATTGGTGCTGTACTTTCTTTACTGTTTGGTGGGCGCTGGCTACTGCCAGTGCGCCTCAATGTGTTTTAACTCGGTTTAATTGGTATATTTTATTCCTTGGTGGCCAGCACGCTTTCTGGGCCGGCGGCGGCGGGCCGGTGTCATTTATGCCGGCTCCGCTGCCTTCGCTGGGGAGCGCGGTTTGCTGCTCGTTTTCAGTCAGGGGGAAGGGGACGGGGCCTGGCGCTCCCCGCGCAGGTGATGGCCGGCCCCTCCAGTTGACGCTTGACCGGCTACCAGTCCTATTGGCTGGGAGCGCGGCTGTTGGTTCTTTCCCGCATCGGGAGGGGGCGGGGCCTTACGCGGGCGCGATCCGCGTCGGCCCGCCTTCATCTTCCTTCTGTCTGCGGGTGCTACGCTGCCATCTTTCCCATGCATGTTACTTTCCGTGATTGTCCCTCTGGCCATCCTTGATGCCTTATTTATATGCATGTATTCTTTACTGTAAGCGGCTGCACGGGCCAGCGGTTAGAGCATATGTTATGCAACTCTGTTCCCCGGAGGTGCAGGTTTCTTTTCCCACTCTGTTATTATATATATATATATATATATATATATATATATATAATTTTTTTTTTTGCACACGTATGAGGACGCCTTTTTGGCTTCCTGTCATATTCCTATTGGACTGTCATGGATTTATTATATGTGTATGGCCATGTATGTGCGCATATAGGTATATATATATACAGAGGAATATATATGTCTAATAACGAGAATGTTTATATATGGGTGTATACAGTTATGTATATATGTATATCTTTATATTATGTATATTAGGCCCTTATATATTCTTTACGTGCAGCATGTATGTTTGCTAATGGGGCCCCCACCTTTTGTGCTTGGCAGGTGGGACTGCCGTAAATTGTGAGGTTCTTCCTCTCCTAGGTCCCTCGGTCATTTGGTGTTCCCTCCGGTGCTTACAAAAATCCTCCCACTAACGGACTCTAAGGGGCATCCCGGGTAGCTTCATAGCGTAATTCCCATTGGTCATTGCGACTACCTTAAAAATCGCCATATGGAGGCTTCCCAGGATACAGGGCTCTGGGTCCCTTCGGGGCATCCCCGGCAGTGTGTAATATGTGGGGAATCCCTTGTGGGAGACTTTTTGGAAATTGGTGTACCATGCGCACAGTGGGCTATTGCACGGCAATCCGGGCCCCGTGCGGCCGGGCCGACCCCGCTGGCCTCATCACCTGCACCCCCATGCCTGGTTATGACCCCAAGTGACTTGTCATTAGCGGGGAGTCGCAATCCAATGTCTGTGCCAGGCGGCCCAACATTGAGAAGATGATTACTAGCCTTGCGGCCGGGTAGGCCCCAGCTAAGATTCGGCACTTGGCGCCTGCTGCGCCGGCCCTGTTTTTTATGTCAGTTTTGTCTCCTTACACCTGGACGGATGCCGGTACGGAGCACGGGGATACCATGGATACCCCCGGGCTTCTTGCCTGTATTTTGTTGTGCTGGCCACTTCCCCTCCACAAGGGGGGAATGTCTTGGGACTGCCATACCCCGTTGGGGTTCCTGAATCTAAAGCACTTTAACAATCTGATCCTGACGGAATGGGAAAAGGCCTAGCCGGTTCCCTGGCATTCCTCAAGGGTGTGATGGGAAGTATCCCTTTCCTGTTGATGTGGCTAAGCCTTGGTCTGCACGCTCCTGTCCTGGGATTGTCCAACACGTCGGTTGTGCATTCCCTGGATCCCGTGATCTTGAAGGACAGTGGGGTCCGTAGTATCTACCTAAGGGCTTTGCATGCCTTTGCTTGTGTTGGTTCGGCCTTGCGCCCGGTTTGTGCTTCCGTTCTCATGACCGTGGCTACTAGAGTTTTTATTTAGGGGCCTTTGGATGGTTTCCTATTGATTCCTTACAGTGAGGAGTTTACAGGCTTGACTCATTGTGAGATGTTTCTTGCCTTTGGCTTGTCCGCCTTGGATGATACCATCCGTATGTGTAACAGGACCTCGGCATTGCCGGTGGCTATACGTCGATTAGGATGGTTGCGCTAGTGGGCGGTCTATTTCGCTGCTAAGTAGGCGCTCACAGGGCTTCGCGGGTCTGCGCCTGTTTGGTGGCTTGATTGTTCTCTATTGTCTACGCTAGAAGCAGCGCCGGCCCTTTCAGGGTTCAGGCTCATTCAACTCCTCCTTTCGTGACTCTCGGACGAGCAGGGGAACGTATTTCACTGAGTGATCCTGTTGGCAGTGCAAAATCTTCTGGACATGGAGGTCATATGCCCGGTGCTTTTCTCAGGGAGAGGCCGGGGCTATTATTCCAACCTCTTTACGGTTCCTAAAAAGGATGGATCCATCAGAACCATTCTGGATTTGAAGCTTCTCAACAGGTTCATCAGAACCAAGAAGTTCTGCATGGAGACTCTGTGCTCAGTCCTCAGTTCCCTTCGTCGGGGGGATTTCGTGACATCTATAGACATCAAGGATGTTTGCCTTCATGTACCGATCTACCCAGCACATCAGAGATTTATCAGGTTTGTGGTGAGAGATCAGCATTTTCAGTGTGTGGCCTTCCCTTTCGGGTTGACTTCGGTACCAGGGGTGTTCACCAAGGTGCTGGTGGGCATAATGGCCCTTCTCAGAGCCCAGGGCATTCGCATTGTGCCGTATCTGGACGACCTACTCATTACAGCTTTTTCCCTATGTCAGGCGGAGCTGGACTCCAGGGTGGTGATGACATTGGAAAGGTTCGGATGGGTGTTCAACCACCCCAATTCTTCTCTCTCCCCATCAAGGGAGATCTCATTTCTGGGCATGAGTCTGGATTCCAGTCAGGCCAGAGTGTTCATACCTCACCCAATGGTGCAGAGGTTTCAGGATCTGATACGTATTCTCCTGGCCAATCCTCGCCCCTCTATCCGGCTAGGGATGAAACTGGTAGGATTGATGGTGGCTTCCTTCGAGGCAATCCCCTTTGCTCAGTTCCACATGAGGTCGCTCCAACTCCATCTATTGCTGAACTGGGACAGATGTCCCCGGTACTTGGATCAGTCCTTTCTGCTGTCTCCCAGGTTTCGGCGTTTCCTTCAGTGGTGGCTCTTGTTGGGAAACGGTTAACACGGATGCCAGCCTGTCGGGATGGGGAGTTTTTCTGGACGGATTTTTGTTTCCAGGGGCTATGGGGTCCTCTGGAGGCTCACACCCCCATCAATGTCTTGGAGCTCAGAGCTATTCGATTGGTTTGGTCATGCTTGACGCGTCACTTACAGAGCTTACCGGTTCAGGTTCGATCAGACAATCGAACTGCGGTCGTTTACATCAATCACCAAGGAGGGACTCGCAGCAGGAGTGCCCTCAGGGAAGTTTCTCTGATTCTTGCATGGGCGGAGAGCAATTTTCCATGCATCTCAGTGGTATTCATTCCGGGAGTGGAAAACACGGAGGCGGACTCCCTGAGCAGGGGATCCTTTCGCCGAGGGGTATGATATCTCTACCACAAGGTATTCCGGTTCATCTGTTGTGGGGGACTCCGGAGGTGGATTTCTTTGCCTCACGTCGCAATCACAGGCTCCCAACGTTTGGGTCTCTGTCTCGGGTTCCTCTGGCCCTGGCAGTGGACACCATGTCTC
The DNA here is from genome assembly GCA_027917425.1 of Gastrophryne carolinensis. Classification (NCBI taxonomy): domain Eukaryota; kingdom Metazoa; phylum Chordata; class Amphibia; order Anura; family Microhylidae; genus Gastrophryne; species Gastrophryne carolinensis. The sequence goes on from CM051243.1 coordinate 117,166,883, forward strand.
TTGCCGGGAGGGATCTGGGGTTCCTGTACCTGTTTCCTCCCTTCTCCATGGTGGGCAAGGTGGTGCGCAAGCTGGCTCAAGAGGGTGCGCCAGCAATTTTGGTGGCACCAGGGTGGTCAAGACAGGTTTGGTTTGTACCACAGTTTACAAACGCTGGCTTTGACGGCGTGGCTTCTGAAACCTCCTCCATCTTAATAGAAGAAGGTTTGTCTGATGCTGTTATTCAGACACTTGTTAGGGCTTCCTCTAACATCTTCTATAGGACTTGGAGGTACTATATTGATTGGTGTGAGGCTAGGGCCTTGCCTTGCAGGGTGTTTTCGATCCCTAGGTTTTTGGACTTTCTTCAACACGGTCTGGGCCTGGGGCTTCAGCTTAGTACCTTGAAAGGGTAGGTCTCTGCCCTGGTTGTCATCTTCTAAGGTCCTTTGTTCTTCGTCCTCTGGTTTAAGCTTTTTTCCAGGGGGTCACTCCTGTGCAGCACCCTCAAAAGCCTTGTGCCTGTTTGGGATTTGAATTTGGCTTTTTCTATGCTTTCACAAAAGATTGCCTTTTTGGTGGCTATTACCTCTGTTCGATGTGTTTCTGGGTTGGCGGCTCTGTCTATTCAGGCCTCTTACTTGAGAGACTCCAGGACAAGGTGGTCTTCCGCTTTAAGCCTGATTTCCTACCTAAAGTGGTCTCTGCTTTCCATCTCATTCAGGATGTGGTTCTCTCTTCCTTGTGTCCTAAGCCTAGCAATGACAAGGAGAGGGCCCTGCACTCTTTGGATGATTGTTTGTTGTGTGAAGTTCTATTTGGTGGCTACTTCTCTTTTCTGTAGGACGGACGCCTTGTTTGTGGTGCCCTTTGGGCCCAAGAAGGGTTTGGTGCCGTCAAGTCTACCATTAGTAAATGGATATGTCTGGTCATTGTTGGGGCCTATATTGCCAAGGGGAGGGTTCCCCCTTTCAGATTACTGCTCTTTCTACTCGTACTGTTGGGGCTTCCTGGGCTCTTTAGCACCAGACTTCTGTTGAACAAGTTTGTACGGCTGCTACTTGGTCTTCTGTTCATGCCTTTTCCAAGTTTTTAAAAGGTTGATGTGCGGGCCTTAGCAGATGCTGTTTTTGGCCGCAAAGTTCTACAAGTGGCAGTGGTTTAATTTGTGCACTTTTGCCTGTTGGGATCCCCACCCTTTTTGGACACTGCTATTGGATGTCCCAAGTGTAATGAATATTTCCGAAGCAGGGTGTGAGACATACTTAGAATAATACCATTTTGTGATTACTCACCTGTAAAATGGGTATTGTAAGTATGTCTCACACCCTGCTTCGCCCCACCCTGTTGTATCTTGGATCCTCTGTTGGTGATACTTTTTTCTCATAGATTTTATTTGCTCTTCCTGGTCCCCTTACTGCTTTCTTATACTGGGGAATGTGTGGGAGGTCCCAGGTATTTATGGGCCGGCAGGGGTTTCTTTTTTTCTATTCATCTCTGCAGAAGTTCGCCCTCTACTGGACATAACCCAAGTGTAATGAATATTTCCGAAGCAGGGTGTGAGACATACTTACAATACCCATTTTACAGGTGAGTAATCACAAAATGGTATTTTTCAAACACTACCTTTATTACCGGAGTGGGGGTTCTTTAAGCAGTTGTAGACGGCCTTTTTCAACTTTATATGGGACAATACGAAACCCAGAGTGAGTAGGAGTAGGAGAACGCTGTGTAGAGCCAAGAGCGCCGGGGGACTGGGGGTCCCCGACATGAAGTCCTACCATGCGGCTGTGGTTTTAGTGAGGCTTGTTGACTGGTTCCACCACAGGAGGAGCAAACAGTGGATTGCGCTGGAAAATGATATCTCTCCGATTAGCCTGACTGCCTTGCCTTGGGTGGACCCAGGGAGCCGCCCAAGGAGGCGGGAACTCCCATACCTGGTGAATCCCCTGTTGACCCTCTGGGATAGGTCCCTTAAACAGAGGGGCATATCGCACAGACCTGGTCCTCTCACTCCACTTTTTGATAACCCTGCATTCCCCCCTGGACTAGGGGCCAAGACGTTTCTGGCTTGGAATGTGACCCAAGATACGAGGCTGGGGGACGTGACCTCTGGCCCTGGTCTACCATCATTATTTGATCTGAGAGAGAGCGGAGGGGAGGGGAAATTGTCCTGGTTTTTATACGCCCAGTTGAGTGCCTTCATTGGGACCTTTGCCCCAGGGAATGCCCTGTCCCAGCTCTTAACGGAGTTAGAAATGATCCTTAACCCTTTAAGTGCCAAGCACGTAACACCTACGTGCTGGCTTGGCTGGGCCTTAAGTGCCAAGCCCGTAGGTGTTACGTGCTTGACTTTCCCCGCTGCTAGTTAAACAAATAAAAATAAAAAATACTCACCTGACCCCTCATTGGATCCTGCCAGGTCTCCTCTTTAATTTGGCGCCATCCGATCCCCCGTGGGGGCTCGGATGGCTCCAGGAGAGCCCCCGGAATAGGCCCCCCGCTTCGGCAGCAGCAGCTGCTAACTGTAAAAAACTAAAAAAATAAAAATGACATTCACTTACCTGCTTGTGCGCTGGCTCCCGCTGTCCCTCCTCTTCACCTGGGGGGCCTCCGATCCCCCCGCCAGGACTTATTGATCTTCAGGAGAGAGCACGGGAGGCTCTCTCCCCTCTGCTCCTCCGACGGCGGCCGCCATCTTGCCCAAAGGGGCGGGGCTAATGACGTCATCCTGGCCCCGATCACCGGCTTCAGCTCTCTCAGCTGTCAGATGCTGGTTATCGGTGCCCGGGGAAGGAGGTGGCAGGAGATCCTCTGATCTCCTGCCTCCCCCTTCTCTGGATCCCGACAAGAGCTTACAATCGGAGGTAAGTACAGTAATAAATTTTTTTTTTTTTTCAATAAAATACTTTTGTGTGGTGTGTTTTTTTTTTTTACAGTTAACCCTCTGTGAACTGGTAAGGGGTCCATGAGACCCCTTATACCAGTTCATAAGGCTCTGGGTCTGGCAAGTCACCTGCGGATAGTGGGTGACTTGCCATTAACCCCCAGCCCCCCATTACCTGCCTCCCCAACGACCAAGGGGGGGCAGAAGGGCCGGGCCACTCAGTGGCTATGTGGGCTAGTAGCCTGCAGGGCCAGGGGCCACCAACGCTGGCCCCTGTGCCCTGTTCTACAAGCCCCCATCGCTGGCCCGGGTCGGTAATGCTGGGAGAGGGGGACCCTCCGTCATTTTTTGGGGGGATTTTTAAGGGTTTTTAACCCTTAAAATTCCCCCAAAAAATGGGAGGGGGACCCTATGTCAATTTTTTTTTAATTAACCGCTTATGTCCTGTTACACAGCAGGTATAAAATGCTTCCAGCATTTTGTGGTGTGTTTGTGTTTTTTTTTACATTTAAAGCAGACCAACACCCAGGATTTTGACTATCCTAGGTATTGGTCCTTTCCCCTGGGGCATCCCGATCAGGGATGCCCCACTCTGTGAAACCCCACCAATCGCCCACAATAACTCATCTCACCCCGATCCTATGGTGCATGCGCGGCCGCTCGTCCAATCAGCGCGCTCAGAGCGGCTGAGTTATGGACGTCTAAGAGACATCTAAGCTCAGCCAATCTGAGCGTGCTGGAGACCGCATCCCCCACTTCCCTCTAACAGGGAGCGTGCCCGCGCCGGCCATTTATAAATAGCCAGCACGGGCACGCGCCCTGCTAGAGGGATAGCGAGGATGCGGCCCGCGCATGCGCCGTAGGACCGGGATTCAGGTAAGTGGTAGCGGGTGTTCCAGGGGGTTTCACGCAGAGGGGCATCCCGATTTTGGATGCCCCGGGGAGGGAATAGAATGGTCTGGGAATCTTATAGATTCCCGGCCCGATCAGCCCTGGGTGTTGGTCCACTTTAACCCATTGTGAACTTGTAAGGAGTCCATGAAACCCCTATACCAGTTCACAAGGCTGGGGGCTGTCAAGTCACCTGCGGCTAGCGGGTGACTTGCCATTAACCCCGGCCCCCCTATTACCTGCCTCCCCGAAGCCCAGGGGGGGCAGAAGGGCCCGGGCTGATTTAGGCGGTGCGGGCTTGTACCTGGCAGGGCGGGGGCCACCAAAGCTGGCCCCTGCGCCCTGTTCTACAAGCCCTGCATAGCTGATCCCCGGGCTGGTTATGCTGGGTAGGAGGGACCCCATGTAATTTTTATGGGAATTTTTAAGGGTTTTTAACCCTTAAAATAAAAAAAAAAAAATGGGGATTACCCTCCCTTGTAAGGGGAACCCCATGCCAATTTTTTTCTTGATTTAACCCTTTATAGTGTGGATTGTAGTTGTATTTTATTTTTACATGTTATAAAGTGTTCTTTTCAGTTTGGGGGGGTCTTCTGAACAGTAACGGGGGGCTACCGATACATATGTGGTACCGTTGTAATCGGGGCAAATGGGGCTTTCACATGCAATATGGTTTTCTTTAAAAAAAAAAAAGTTTTATTTGAAATAAAGGAGACAATTTTCTAAAAAAATATTTTTTTTGTTTTGTTTAATTTACTCAAAAATATTTTAAAAAAACAGTAAAAAAAATTACAAACAAGACATTTCAAGTTAAAGCCTAAACTCTGCCGCAAAAATAAAATATATCATTTTCCTGGAAATACCTGCAAAAATCACAGTTAAGCATAGCGCAAAATGGTTAAAAATGACCTGTCAAGAGAGGGTGACAAAATCTCAGCTTGTTTTTTCTTGTTTGCATATTGATATTTTAGGAAAACTCATTTTTTATTCTGCTTTATTATACATTTTTTAAGGGAACCCTGTGCGACCAAAGAATTCTTTGAGGGATTACTTTCAGAAAGATGGGCCCACTACAACATGCTGGGTACGCTTAGAAAGCTTATCATGTGTACTTTCAAGGAATGTATGGCTTGTGGGGGGTATTCCAAATGTAAAGGGTTGTTTTGGTAGAAAAAGCGCAAGGTGCGCACTTTGTCTGCAGAGCTGAAATTTTCAAGCACAATTACCATTGTGCACATGCTTTACTTTTTGGTGTTTGGCAACTCTTCTTTTGACAGTAGCTATGCATGTTGGGTATCGTTCGGTTCGAGGGATGTTGCTTTTTCAGATTAACTTGTTTTTTCTTGTTTGCATATAGTTTTTTTTAGGAAAATGTAGCTTTGATCCTGCTTTTTTTATCCATTTTTAGGGAAGCTCTGTGTAACCAAAGAATACATTGAGGGAGAACTTCCAGAAAACTGTGGCAACATCAACAAGCCTGGTATGCCTAGAAAGCTTGAAGTGTGTATTTCCAGAGAATATATAGTTTGTGGGGGGTATTTCAAATGTAAAGGGTTGTTTTTATTAAAAAGGTGCAGATAGCGCTTAGCATAGCTGTATTTGATCTAAAAATCTCTTAAAGTGCTGTTTCAGTTTGGGGGAGTCTCCTGGGCAGGAAAGGGTGTCTACCAATACATATGTGGTACCGTTGTAACTGGGAGAAATAAGATTTTATTGACAAACTTACATTTTTTATTACGAAAAAACACTACAAATTGTAAAAAATTTATTTTTTTTATTTTTTTTCACATATTTCACCCCAAAATATTAAGAATGCACTTGACAGATGACAAACAAGACATTTTATGTTAAAGCCCAGACTCTGCTGAAAAAAAACAATATATAATTTTCCTGGGAAATCCCTGTAAATCATTTCAAAAATCACAGTTGAACATGTGTAGTGCAAAATAGTGAAACATGGTCTGGCAACAGAGGGTGACAAAAGCTGCAGGTAGGCTGGCAGCGAAAGGGTTAAAGCTCAGAACCCCCTGGCTTGAGCAATCTCAACCCTGTACAGGATCTACCAGAATGGGGGTATGGAGGACGAGCTCCCCCAATTCTTCAGAAGATGGGAGCCGGACTTGGGTCAGACGTTTGAAAGGGAAGAGTGGGAGAAATCCTTTGCTTTGACACACAAATTTTCAATGGCGTGTAGAGCCCAGGAGAGGAACTACAAAATTTTGACAAAGTGGACCTGGTGAGGTTTGGAGGGTCTGAGACTGAAGACTGCTGGAGGTGCAACAAAGCCCGTGGGACTCTGACCTACATTTGGTGGGAATGCCCTGCTATTAGGACTTTCTGGGAGGGGGTGCTGAAGGTCTTTGAACGTACAACGCTTGAGAGTGTTCCAAACTCCCTACAGGTGGCCCTTTTATCAATGGCTCCAGGCTCAGTGGTGTCGAGGGGGAGGGGCTTGCTAAGGCATATGCTTACAGCAGCCAGGTCAGTGATACCCCGATACTGGTGCTCCAATACCGTGCCCTCCTTGGAATGGTTTGGTTAATTGGAAAACATTAAGAGGATGGAAGAATTAGAATTGGATGGTGTGGAGGGGGGAGCTGAGAAACATTACAGGACCTAGACAATATGGGAGATCTCCAAGAGCTCTCAGGGAATTCGGGACCTGCTTGAGGGGAATGGGTGAGGGGGGTGTTCTTGTTCTTTTATTATTCTCTTTTTTTCCGTATTTCCTCTTTTTTCCCCCTTTTCTTTGACCTCTACAGTATTTTGACGCTTCCATCGGGCCTCTCCAAGGTATAACACAGTAGTATGGCTTTGTAATTTTCTTACACTTTCTTTGTTGTCTTTGCTGTATTAATGTCTATGTAAAATGTAAAAACTCAATAAAGACATATTGCACAAAAAACACAGCTATACCCACTGGTACACCGACAATTTTAGCACCATGCAAATCGGATGTAGCTTGCAACATTCAACCAGCAAACCCAGAAAGGTTACATTTTAAATTTATAGGGATATCTAGTCTGTTTGGTATCCTTATGAGAATGACCGCTAGTAAGTACACTTTTTTTTATCATTGTCAGTGTTATAAGTTTTCTTCTTTTGGGGGTGGGGGGCTGTACCCCTTCTGAGCTAAGTAACAAACCTTGGTTTCCTTGGCTTCCACTGACAAGCAAATCGTGATTATGCATTTTTTGCTGCTTTCTAAAGGCCAAAAACATCCTTAACCCCCCTTCCCTATAAAGAAACAAACTTTGGCTTTTAGATTTGAGATATCCTAAACAGAAATACTTAGTGGTCTTTCCAATTCTTCTTAACTAGCCACACACTAATTATTGAGACAACAAATTTTTATTTTGGACAAATTTGCATAAAGAGTTTATAGCACAAACAAATCCTCATTTCTTTACAGTTACTCCTGACATCATTATAATTCTTTAATTTACCAGCTAAATATTGCCAGGCAAGTTTAGAATTGCATCTTATGGAAATGCTGCACCAATCTCATGAAGGTTGTAGGGAACTGCAATAAAATAAATGAGACACAAATTATTGTATGTAATTAAAGGATTACTTCGGATACAATTGGGTCAGGAAGAATGACTTGCCTTCCCTGGACAGATAATCCAACATACTACCTGCTTTCCCTGTCCTCTTCACTATGGTTCTACTTGTGCCCCCAAATTGGGATGCCCCACTGTCTGAAACCTCCATTTGCCCATAAAAACTCACCTGTACAAGTTCCAGTGGCACATGTGTGGGCTCTCGTCCAATGAGAGCCGCCTGCTGTGACTTCGTCATTCAGCAGGTGGCTCTCATTGAAATGAATGGGGAGCATGCTGCCACATCCCTGGCTGTGTGTGTGTTTCCACCCAATCTGAATGGCTTGCCGCACTCATGACCCCCCCCCCCCCCAGGCATACGGTATGAGCACCATTGTTATGTGCCTGCGGTAGCTCACTACCTCATGATCAGCAGCATTTTTTGATTGCCAGGACAAGTAACTGACTAAATGTTTATTGGATCATATTCTTCCACACATTCTTGCCCTGTGGTGTGATTAAGTTAGGAATATTTCAGTGTACCGGGCTTATATTTACCTTCCCCTTGCCTGTCGTGGTATAGTTTCAGTCAGGGCCCCCTTCCATACTGGGCATACCTGGCCAGGTGCCAGGGCCCTGCACCTTGGGAGGACACATCTGACATTTGGTCTTGTGACACACCTTTGCCTAAGAGTGTGTGAGGTCATTTCCTCAACTATGCAGTAGATGGAAACAGGGCCGTGCAGTAACCAGCACTATGCACTTAGCCTGGGGCAGACTGGCCATCTTAAGATCATTTTTTTAATCATTCCTTCTATTCTTTTTTCCTGGCTATTCTATAATTCTTTCATTATTTACTTCTTTCTATTTATTCCCTCGATTCTTTTTTTTTCTTTTGTAATTTCATCAGTTTTTTCTTTTGACATTACTTTTGTTTTTTTTCCTTCTATTCTTTCTATATATTTCATTTACAAGTTTTCCTGCTAACCTTCCTTCCTTGTCAAGCAGGACAGCAATGTCAGGATGGGAGACCTAGAGATCCTTAGGATGACACACATCACAAGGGGCCCACTGAGACTCTGTCGCCCGAGGACCCACATAAACTTGGAGCTGTCCCTGGTTAAAGTAATTCCACACCCTGGATCAAAAAAATGCACAAATTGCCCCTGCTCTATAAGTCTGTAAGAGCAAAGTCAGACAATGGCATAAGATGTAAATTCAATACAAATAAAAAAAGATATACAATGCGACAAGTAATGTACATAGAGTATGAGAAATGGAGGACAGACTTCTTACATGCTGCATTTAAAGTGGACCATTCACCAGCCTGGCAACTAGGTGCCACTTGGGCATCGTGATTTAGGATGCCCCACTGTGTGAACAACCCCCCCCCCCCCCCCATTTCCCGATCGCCTGCAAACTCCTTACCATTCCAACCATCCTGGCCCACTACTGCATACCCAGCATCTGTGCATGCTCCTGTGCCCAGCCATTCAGATAGCTCCCACTCCCTGTGCGGATGCTCAATCCAAATCAGTGGCTTTATGCTGTGCATTAGTATTTGTGGCTTTATGCTGCGCATTAGTATGCGCGATTTGAATAGCTGATTGGAGTAGAGCGCATGCATGCAGCGTGGAAATGGCAGAAAGGTGAGTTCAGTGGCTGATCTAGGGGGGTTTACACAGCAAGGCATAAAATTGTGATCCCCAGGAACAAGGACCAACCACCAGGATATTCAAAATCCCGGTGATTGGTCCACTTTATAGCCTGGCTATGCATATTGTCGCATAGCGTATCTTGCCTTTTTTTTGTATTGAATGTTGCTTGGTTGCATTGTATGTGTTGCTTGGTATGGCTATAACCCTGCAATTTCTTGCTACTTACTATTATGTAATTACTTGCTACTAAACTGCTTGAAGGGTACCTCCATTTACATAAGCCACAGACTCACTTATATCTACTTTAAATACTAGTACAATCAGTTTGTAGCAAGTAAATAGTTAAAGACCATTTTCACCATAACCCCCCCCCCCCTCCCCCCAAAAAAAAAAGCTATATTCACCTTGTCTCCCTCACAGACTAGCCTGGGACTGCAGCGCTCTCTTGACACTCACTTGAAAAGCTTGCTGGATCCAGGTCCCTCGCCACCCGGCACCATAGGCAGCGTCATGTTGTGAGTCCCTTCCTGAACGCCCCCGACGAGTCGACGCCCCACCATTGCAATAAGTGTGAGGCTACACGTTTTGTACTTGTGCATACTATTTTTTGAAAAATGTTATACATCTTTTTGCCATTTAATAGTAGGTGTCAGCAGTGTTCTTATGTTATTGAATAGTGGGGAAGCTGTCAAAAGTTAATGTAGTGTTCGATTTCTAAGTAAAGGAATTTTACTCTGCGCGCTCTTCTACTTTAAATGCCTATTAAGGGTGGAGGGATTTTTTTCAGTAGACAATTGGAGTAAGTGACCTTGTTCAGAAAAAGAAATATGCCTTTCATAACATTATTTAAACATTTCAAAATGCCAGTCTGTGTTAATTCCAAGCTGTTTACACAGATAAACTGACTTTTCTAATATGCATAGCAGGACTTTTCTGATGCAAAATTCTCACTACATATATGATTGCTGGGTATTTGTGGCTGGAGATCTACTTTAGCAAGCTTTCACAGCCTGGGCACAGTGCCTCCCAAAGGTTGGTGTGGCAGATAGAATACCAAGGCCACATTTTGGCCTCAGTACTCCCGTGTGTGATGTTGGCGGCACCACTTTCTGTCTGCTCCATGCTGATGTTATTGTGCACAGATCTAGAATATTGTGCCAGTCCAACTGTGAATGTTGTGGCTGTTGCTGTACAGAACCTCCCCCCTCCCATTTCTAGAGATAAAGGCAGCTCATTTTGGTAATGTTTGTATGTGATTGTGAGGACCATACTGGCCATTATCCCAGGAGGCATGGTGCAAGTGTCTCAATTACTTACATGGCCATATCTGCTGAGAGTTAGGTGACTACTGTCCAGGATCAGCATGGGATGCCATAAAGCTAACCAGCCACTGCCATGCATGGGGGGGGGGGGGGGGCATCACCCACCCACCATCTTTGCCAATCTCCCATCATTGCAATGTCTATATAGCCTTATTTAAACTTCATACCTTACTGACCCCAAATAGTGGATGGATGGTGGACACCCCCCCCCCTCATTTATGGACATCAGACCTTTATCCTGGTGACTAAAAAATCCCCAAGTAAAAAAATAGATATTTACTTCTAGGTTTTTGTGCCTGCACACACCGCTGGCCACAGCTTGTAGAGCAACACTTATGAAAAGTCATACAGTCGTTATCAGATGTACAAGTCTTGTTTTCACTTCCCAAAGGGCACGCTGTCTCGGGAGCAGGACATTTACCTGCCCGTTCTGAAACACAGAAATAAATTATGATTACATTCTGCTATGTGTCACAAAAATTAAATACCTCACAGGCACATGTCTGCAATCATTGCAAGCCCAGGAAGAAGGCTCCCCATGACACCTCTTAACCAGCCAATAAACCCGTTTTTAACATTTAGGCTGTGTTCACACCTCTTTGGCATATTTCCAAAACGCTTGCTCTTAAAGCGGCCCTTCACTCTGAATAAGAGCCTATCTTATATGTTTCCCCCACCCTGTACATACAGATTGCTCACATTAAAAATCATCCTACCTGCATCTATTGCATTTTCTGAGGCTTTAAACATCCAAGATGGCGGCTCATGGGTGTGCAGGCTGCCTGCAAACAGGAAGTGTCCTCTCACTGTGCCGCTCTGCATTCTGGGATTGCTGACCTTTTCCTGACCCCAGCTCTGCTCTGTTTGTGCAAAGCACAGCTATGACCCCTCTCCCCTGCACTTATGACCCCTCTCCTCAGTATGTGCTACTGAGCCAAGATGGCGGCGCCCATATCCTAGAGTGCTGAACAGTGTTGCAAGCCAGTGAGGGAAAGAATAAAAAGTAAACATTAAATATATTAATTTTAGTTGCTGGGGAATAGTTTTTATGGGTTTGGGCTTTTCATTAAATGATGCTGAAGGTCCGCTTTAACACAACAATGGGGCATTATATAAAATCAAACACTGCGCTTTTGATGTGTTAGAAATGCGTTTGGGTTTGTGTAACGTTTTTAAAAAAAAAACTTTTTGCATAGTAAGTAAATAGTAAAGTCTATGGCAACACAAACTCAACACAAGTGCGACGCAGGCAGACTGCGTTATACGTGCGTTCTGCTAGACTTCTATTGACCTGCTCTGTTACAGCTGAAAAGGGTGTCGCGCAGATATGAGAACTATGGAATAAAGTACATTGTACAATGTAATGAGGTGTGAACAGAACCTTACAGTAGATCAGCAGTGCCCAGCTCCATCAAAGGGATTGTCCAGCCAAAAAAAAAAAAACTTCGGGCAAGAATCTAAATGTCCACCAATGATAACACATCAGTGATGGATGCTCATGTTGTGCAACAAAGGAGTCTGCCCTCGTGACTGGCAGCAGGGATGCTCACCAAGACCAGACGGGGAGCACTGCACTGCAGAGGCCCTGTTAAAGAACATCAGCGCTATTTGAGAGCCTGTACATGTGTCATTGGACCGGGTCCAATGACACACCCAGAGGTGAGTTTTACAGGGCGTTCTAGGGGGGTTTCCTAAAGCAGGGCATCCCAAATTGGGATTCCCCTGGGGCATGGACCAGAACCTGGGATAGTCAAAATTCTGTGTTTTGTTATACTTTTGTTCCACTTTAAAAAACCCTGTCTGCCACGCCTGCTTGACACAGCAGCCCCCTCTTGACCCTCCCCCACCCCTCCTTTCTTCGTGTGAAAATGTGGCTGCCAGGCCTGATCTGCAGCTCTGTCTCCTGGGATGCAGTAGCATCCCCCCGGAACACCCTGTTACCACGCGCCACTAACACATTAACTCCGAAACAGTTACCATCTGCACTTACACCCCACACCTCAAACCTCTTGGACCAAAACCCAACAAGAGGTTTTTTACATTTTCTTACATCTTCTTTTTTTTTCACTTGCATATGCGCTATTAACTTAAGCTTTTCATGTTCTGTTGTTTTCTCTAGGCTCAACTATAATATTTGGTGCTGTGTGCCCTGTTTTTTGTTATTCTTATTGCTAGCTCTGCCTTATAACAAGCATGTCTGATTTAGGTCAGCTTTGGCGGTGTCTTTTCTTTTAATGCCATGCCTTTCTTTTTCTTGAGTGTTATCTGCACTGATGTCGTTATTCTGGGGTTTTATGTTCTTTTATGAGCATGGCCATAACAATCATGTGTTCATACTATCATATGTGTAATGATTTATCATTTGTGTTAATCATGTCACTATATTATTATACGGGTATTGATTTATTATTAATGTCTATTTACCAGTACCATTGCCATTGACATTGAACTCCTCCTTTTTTCCATTACACTGTTATAGTTTATAACTGTTTAGTTCTCTTGCTTTGTCCATAATCTGTACTATATGTTTAACTCCGGCCCGCAGCTGTGGAGTGTGCGCTCCCCTCCCCGCTACTGCCGCTGGTCCGGCGACGCCGTAGCTAGGTTACCGTGGTGGGCCGACCTGCATCATGACGTGCGGCTCCATCTCGGCCGTCATTGGTGGACAGCTTCGGCCTCCTATTGGCTCCTGGCTCGCTGCGTCGCCGGTGACGTCATTTGACTTCCGGCGGCGGCGGCGGTGGACCGGCTCGGCGCGCTCTGCAGTCTGGGTGAGTTTTCACTTTACTTTTCCTATATATTCATTCATTTTGTGCCACATCTTTATCTATGAATAAGGACCCGCTCAGCGTCCGAAACGCGTTAGACTAAATGTGGTAATTGTCAACTGCCAGGGTCATTTACTGGATTTTATGCTGCATCTATTGATTGGAGATCATTTTAACTTTTTCTAAGAATAAAGCATTGGAATTTTTAAGGAGTGCGGACCTTTTTTCTGAATTGCTTGGACTATTATATGGGGCTAGGGATCGCCCCGGGATCTGCACCCGCTTTTTTGACCAGTGTGCGTTTATACTATTCTTCTGTTTTGCCAAAACCCAACAGAGCCCTTAAGCCCTTAGCCGATTCCTAGCCAAATTAACAAGCACAGCCGAGCTTGCTGATTGGCTGCACACCCGCACATGCACCATAGGGCCAGGGAAAGGTGAGTTTTAATGGGCGACCGGGGGGGTTTGCACGGCAGGGGCAAGGACCAAAACCCTGGATTGTCAAAACATGGCTCTCTGTCCACTTTCACCCCCACAAACCCATTAACTGGGGAAAGGGTTACTGTATTTTGAGGTTTAACACCCACATACTAGGTGCTAGATAAGCGGGTTTTTAACCACTTTAACATGGGCACCCTGATTTGATTTGCCCCTCTGTGTATATACCCAACGATCGCCCACAAAACTCACCTTCCCAGCTTTCTCACAGCGCAGACATGGGCAGGCAGCCATCCAAGCAACACGCTCAGCTCCATTCAGCTTATTTTCACCCCACTGATTTCAGAGCGACAAAGAAACTAAATGAAGGGAGTACACTGATCATCCAGTTGGGGGCGTTCCTAAGTTGGCCATTCACAAATGCTCTGTGGGTTTGGCGGTAAGGTGATTTTCGTATGCGATCTCCTGGGTTTCACAACCCCCCACACACAGTAAATACCACTACATCCACCTAACCCAGCGGTTCTCAACCTGTGGGTCGGGACCCTGGCGGGGGTCGAACGACCAAAACACAGGGGTCGCCTAAAGCCATCGGAAAATACATATTTCCGATGGCTTTAGCTGCTGAGAAGTCGCGCTACCGTCTGCAGCAGCGCTATTCTGCTGGAACGCATGCTGTTATGGATGCACGCTCCAAACTGAATGCCTGCGTGATTGCATCGTTTGTCCGGGGCCTAAGGGGCGGGGGAACGCTCCACAGTCCATAGCAGCACATTTTATGTGTCCCGCGCTTGCTGACATCATCAGTGGGCGGACGCAGCAAGCGCTGGAGGACAGAAGCCTAGGAGGCGGAGAGGCAAGAGAGCCTGTGAGACAGCCTGCTGGTGTAAAAAAGGTTAATAATGTAAAAACAGTACACACACCATCCACACAATACTGTGTAAGTGTAAGGTGCTTTGTGTGTAATCATTGCACAGTACACAAAGCAGCTTACACTTACACAAAGCACCATACATTTACACAGTGTGAACTACATCGGTCTTACACTATAAAAGACCACTATAAGATGTAGTTCACACTGTTCCCCAATGTATAATTATCTCCCACTATTTTCCCATATTCTGAATGAGGACCTGCTGAAATCAGCGGTTTCCGGCATTGAATCCACCTCCTATTGATTCATTGTGAGTGCGGTGGATTTTGTAGACGAGAGCTCCCGAGAATCTTGAGTTACCACACAATCCGCCGCAGCCTCCTAATAATTTCAATAAGAGGCGGAGAAATGACAGTTTCTGACACATGCTATGCCATGGTGAAATGTTATTTATTGGAATTAGTAATAAATATTTCTCAACATATAATTAAATATTGTTTTTGTGATTAATCACTATCTTTAAATTATGTTTGATTTGTAGCAATGAGAATACATAATGCATATCAGGTATTTACATTCCGAACCATAACTGTAGCAAAATTACAGTTTTGAAGTAGCCACCAAAATTATTTTTTGGTTTGGGGTCACCGCAACATGAGGAACTGTATTGCGGGGTCACGGCATTAGAAAGGTTGAGAACCACTGACCTAACCGCTTCACCCCCCACACCTGCTAAACCCCCACACCTTTGCCAAAACACAACCCTTGCCAATCTCTGGACCAGTTTTTTACTTTTTTTTCACTTAACTCATTGGTGGTGCAGTGGATCGGGTCCCCCCACCAATGACTACATAATGAAACTAGCATAGCAGCCTGGCGTTTCACAATGCACTGCGCAACCAATGAGTAAATGTTTTAAAACAGCGTAAGAAAATGTATGAGCCCTCCCCCCCCCCCCCCCCGGCACTGCATTGACACCTCTGCTCCGTGGTTCTGTGCCCAACTGGATGTAGCAGTCAGCAGCGCCCCCTAGTGCAGGGCCACACACCCCAAAGAAAAGCCCTTGACAACAAAACAGATCTAGATTGATCACATGAGCTACTGCAAGATTTCACTTGGAATTTGAGAGCTATATTAAAATTCATTTCTCCAAAATCTGTTCCAAACATTACCAGGCATTACCTTTAAGGGCTGGCTCACACTGTGTTCGGCAGATAACAGGGCAGCATTTAAAGCCATCTGTACATGAAGCTTCATCACATAAATATCTGTCTTTCCACAAGCAATTATACGAAGCTTCTTGGAGGCAGAAAAAATTCCCTATGGGAAAAAAACAAACACTTTCATAATAGAGTGGGGAAAGGGATATAATGACTTAACCCACAGAAATAAAATGCATTCCCAAATATAAGCTTCAGTTGTGGAGCTGAAGCTACCATATTTTTCGCATCACATGACACTTTATTCTCCAACCAAAATCTGGGGCAAAATGTACGTGCTTCTTATAAAGCAAATGTAAAAACAAACATTACAGACCCTCCCTATGCTTTGCAGCAGCCTGGGCTTCCTTCATTTGGGTGGGCGTGGCTTATGAACAGCCAGTGTCCATTCACAAATGCCCTCTGAAGCAACTAAATCAGCCTTCCGGGAGCTGTAGGTATACCGGTTTGTGTGTGAAGCACTGGGCATTGGAGGACCGTCAGCAAGTGTACGTTTATCGGCTTCCTTTCTGCTGGTCCTCCACTGCGCTCTCCCCTCACACACACGATTGAGGAAGGGATGCCGCACACTGGCTGTAAAGGGGTGACTGGAAGGGTTAGCACCAGGGCTGTGGAGTCAGAGCTAGTTTGGGCTGGAGTTGGAGTTTAATAAAAAATGTACCGACTCCAGCATAAAAATCTCGATCTAATGATGTAAAATGAATGTAACTTTCATGGGAATATCATAGGAATTTCAGAAACATTAGTCTGAAATACATTTTACGTTTTAAGGCCTGTATATATATATATCACTCAGTGATTATTAGCAGCAGCAGCCAACGCGGGGTGTCCTAGAGGCGATAGATAATCCAATCTTCCCCGTCCCATATTTTCATGTTGTCTCAATGCCCTTAGTTACAATGCCTGAAACTGAAATGTAAAGAGATTGTCCAGGCAAAACAAGTCTATAGTCACCAGCAGCTCCTCCGTACAGGTCCAGTGTTTCTCCACAGAGTGCTGGCATTTTCATACTTACCAATGGCAGCAAGCAAGTGTTTCTGTATTTCTGGCACCGGTAGCCTCTCGTGGAGGCATCCATGGAGTGTTGTTTATGATCCCACAAGCCTACTCCAATAATTGCATTGGAGGAGGTGTCCCGAACTGGGTTCATCACGTCTGATCACAGCACACGACCTCTATTGCAGTAGAGCAGGAGCGTTAGGGGATGTAAAGCCATAGTGATGGACACCACCATCTCCAGTGATGGAGGATGGAATCGCTCGTTCTCCCCCATTGGTAAGTAGGAAGGTGCCAGCATTGCACAGAGGAGCTGGGACAAAAGATGAGTATAGACCTTTTTATGTTATAGAAACTTTAAATGGTTAAATGAACCTGTTTTCTGCTCTTTCTCGTGTCTGAATGTGAGAGAGTTTTAGTGTGGCAGTCCTCTCAGAAATGAATTAATTTTGGGGACTTAGGAGTCAGCATAAAGGAGCAAGTTCAGCAGGGTTCATCAGGAAATGATGTTGAAAGTGTTGGTGAATGAAAGGCGCAGCTCTTAACAGCCAGCATGGGGCAAGCAGAGAGTAGTTAATTTAACCCTTTACTTTTAGGAGGGCAGGTCAAATGTTTTGGATAGGTAAGTTTAAGTGTAAAAGCCAGACAACGCACCTTGGAGAGAGGCACTTGGAACAAATTAGGAATAAAAGCTGTGGCCTTGCTACCTAGTTATAGGTGTTATAAATGTAGACCAATGCTGATTTCAATAGTGATAATGAGAAGGGGAAAAAGACAGGCAAGAAGTAACACCTGTGCAACCAAGCCAGAATAGACATCCTGGAGGACTATTGGAAATACTGTTACCAGTAAGACCAACTGGGGTTTTCACCAGGCATCCTCCAGGACAGCTAGCCACAGAAGCCAAGCAAACATACAGCAATCACCTATCAGGGTGGTCAGACTTCCTGAAGAATAGTCTGCTAGCAACACAACCTCCTGTGACCTGTGAAATTCTTAGGTCATTTTAGGTAAATATAAGGGTTCTGGTCTTAGAGCCATCGAGCACGCCCAGCACTGTTAGAGAGTGCCATGCTTTTCGCGTTTGCTCTGATAACTTCCACAGCATAAATGATACAGGTTTAGAGACATAAGGTAAGGCATCTAAGATCTCCTCCCCGGGGGCTCCCACACAGCCCACACAGTCCATGCCAATTAATGGCTTTAAAAGAAAGGCATCAGTGTCCGTTTATCCTTAAGGTCTTCTAAAGACATGTCTTCAAAGAACAGGTCAGACCTTTTAGAGACCTGGGCTAAGAGAGCATCTACTCTTGGAGCATTAGCCCAATGCGCTAGTCTGCTTGTCTGCTTCCTCAAAGGGGAACCTGTGTTTTAAAGATTTTGGGACGAAGAACCTGGCTTCTAGGTGCCTCCATTCCATTGAAACCATATTTTTAAGAGTCATGGACAAAAAACATAGGATCCTGAAATCCCTGATACACAGAATCCTTTTGAGGCATAGGCTGGGCTGTGGTTTTGATCTTTAGCGTGGTATAAATAGCCTGAATGAGATCAGGTGTGTCTTCTACCGCAAACCTGAATCTAAAACTGCCAGCTGTCTCCATCTCAAGCTCAAGAAGCTAACATTTTTTTCATCTGATGCTCTTGTCCTGGGGTTGACTCACTTGCTTCAAGACCCTTGACATGGGCAACCCCACTGTCCTCTGTAAAAGTTTAGGTGGGAGCCCGGAGGGCAGGCAAAAACCGATCCAGTTTGGATTTGTATGAAGCAAATGTGAAAAACCTGAAATTAAGATTAGGCATTACCACATCCTGGAGGCTACATGTACATAATTGACTTCCAGTTGTCGGGTAGGGGCATCTGGCAATTTTGGCAGGATCTAAGTAGGGGCCTGTCCTTATCTTCCTTAGGCGTTTTAGGCTCCTTAACATCCTTCCCTTGGCATGCCTCTCCTTTTCTTCCTTAGCCTGAAAGGGAATAACTAGGGGTCTAGGTTCCTCCCTTCCCCTACACCATTAACCATGGGGTAAGAAACACTTACGGAGTCCTGAGAATCACCACCACCCATAGTTGTTGACTTGCGGCCAGTGCCTTTTAATACTGCCACTGCTGTCCCTGCTGCTTGCGACAATCCTTTTACGTGTTTCTCTGCTGTGCTTCTCTTTTCCCCCCTTAGCCCCCAGCAAAGAAACCCTAGGTGCCCCTCCTCCAGCATTCTTGTGTCATTTTAGGTGCCTAAGGATGACGCCATGCGCACCCACCGCGATAACACCCCCCCCCGACGACCTGGAAGTGATGTCACAGTGTCAACATATTATCATTCAGCATTATGAGAACTCAAATTGTACAAAATAAAAATAGTAACTGTGTTAGAAATAGTCCCTTTAGTAAGTCCAGTTTTAGAGATTGGGGGTCTTACCTAACCACAACATGGACACTTAAGGAGGAATCTAAGGTTTTACATGATTGACAAATTGTTATCATGTTTGTATGGCTTACACCTCAACCACAGCATGTGGCTCCTCCTTGGCACTCAGCAGACAAATATTCATAGATCCACTTATTTAGCCCAGCAGAATGAATCCTCCTGCCCTCTGATGCCTATTGGCGAAATGCGCCTATTGGTGAGACGCAGTAACCAGGCACTTAATAAGAGGGGAAAACTTATCCCCAGTTTAGCCTGCCTCTGTGAGGCAACTGAGGACCCCCCCTCTCTAACACTGAACTTACCTTAAATCGTTCAGAAACCCAATTTTGGGTCCACAGCTCATTGCTTGTGCCCCCGCCCAAGCAGTTGGGTGCTGCTGTTGACTCTCAAAAGTGCTGCTGTGACAAGGTGCATCCCCAACACGTTGTTCGTTTCACACAGGATGCCCCGAGAGTAGGCTAGCGGCCGTGCCTGGAATATTTTAGATTCCAGGGCCCGGACGTTTGGATTTTGACCCAGTGTAAGAGTATAACTAACCCAGTTTTATTTCTTCTGTACAGTTTAATGAGTGTTTCTCATAATGCTGAATGATGGTATGAAAATGATGTACAAACATTAGCTCTATACTTGAAATGTAAATAAAATGTCTTGCTTATTTATCGCTATTGCAGTCAGAATTTCTCTTCAACACCTAACCAGACGATGAGACCAGCTCTTAGCCCTCATTCATTGAAGCCATTGTCTGGAATGTCCCTTTAAGTTAATTGTTATGAAATTTTATTCCAGTAAATATGTTTTATGTTGATGGTTAGAAAGAGTCTGATGTTACCATTTTACATATTGGCCATATATGAGTCGAAGAGGGAGTCAGTCTTTGATAAAATTGAGAAGGCTTTAGTAAAAAAAAAAAAAAAAAAATGAAAAATAAAAGGCTGTTTTGGAGCACTGAGCTGGGGATAGAAGGTGACAACATAAACTTCCTTTCTGGGTATAGGATCACTTTAAACAGCTCTCCCTGGCATATTTAAACCCTGTCAAACTTGATTATTTTTCCTTCTAGTAAAATAATAAAATATGCTTGACTATTTTGCCCATGTGGGTTGTATAAGTTATCCCTCTTGATAACTAGCTTATGTATGTGGATTTTTTATTACTGGACCATTTTCCTCCTTAAAGAAGAGCAACTGCCTTTTTTTGGGCATCCCCTGAATAGCAGTGAACCTTTCTGGTGATCCCACAGCACATGAGTGGACTGTAGTGGCATCCTGCAGGCTGATGCACAGCTGGAGGGAAGTGGCTGTGTGGATTTCTGCCACCCTCCATTCATTTAGCTTTCTATACCAATTCTCAATATGCACAGGATAGAAAGTTGATGAGGGAGAAACTGAACATGCACTGTGGGATCATCCGCAAGTTAAGAATATCACCATTCCCTGGGGGCATTACACAAGGGGGCATCCTGATCTGGGAAAGAGGAACAAAACCTTGGAGAGTGAAAATCCTGTGATTTGTTCCTCTTTAACCCAAAGCAGAGAAGACGTATCACCAAGATTCTTTACACTTTATGTTAAGTGATTAAACTGGCACACAATACATATTACTAATAAATGAATACAAACAACAACAGAAAACTCATTTAAATTACCCTTTTAGTGCCCACACAATCAGTTCAAATATGTTTTAAAATCAGTTACAACTATTTATTTTCATCTTCCACTTGATAGTGCTAGCAGGCCCAACGTCAACACCATGTCCTCTCAGCCAGCCCTGGCTCTCTTCCCCTGCTGCAGCTACCGCCAGGCTTGTATCTGGCCCTACCCCTCTTCCTCCAGAACATCTTCCGGGAGCAATTCCATCCCACCATCAATCTTGTCCCTGAGGTCTGGCACTGGAAGGTGCGGGCCCTGATAAAGCGGTCAGGTGAGTTCTGAAGAGCCAGACAGAAGGAAAGTACCCTTTTGTTTTTCCCTGCTAAATCACGAGTAGGGATGAGCGAATCGATCCGGACGAACCCGGATTCGATCCGAATTTCAGGAAAAATTCGATTCGGATCGAATCCGAATTTCCCCGCGATTCGATCACTCGAAGTTTTCCTTTAACATCCATTCATTTACATTACAGGCATTCTAAGATGGCGGGCGGGACATGTCTGGACATGTATCCCGCGCCAGTGCAAGCTGGGGCAGTCACATGCAGCCTATCAGCAGCCAGCAAGCCCGGTGACGTCACACAGCGGTATTTAACGGCGGCCATCTTGCTTTTCCTCATTTCTCTATTGCATTCGTGACAGACAGAACGCTGTGTAGCTGAGGCACTTAGACAGGCAGGGACAGACAGGGACAGGCTGGAGACAGGCAGGAGACAGGCAGGAGACAGACAGGAGACAGACAGAAAGCCAGGGAAAGGTAGGAAAAACGGAGGCTGTGACAGGGAGATTTTTTTTTTTTTCATCCAGCCTTTGTTAGCGTTTTCAGGCTGCTTATAGTAACTAACTGTGCATATATACTGAACTGATCTTAAGTCTGCTGTGAGGCATCCCATTCTGTGACTAAAGCAGCCTCTATTTAATAGCATAATAAACATTTGCACTTATTCTCATAGAAATCAGGCCTGACAAAGACACTTTTGCTGTGCATGCTCTCTGGTTTTTGTGGCACTGGCATCCCATTCTGTGACTAAAGCAGCCTCTATTTAATAGCATAATAAACATTTGCACTTATTCTCATAGAAATCAGGCCTGATAAAGACACTTTTGCTGTGCATGCTCTCTGGTTTTTGTGGCACTGGCATCCCATTCTGTGACTAAAGCAGCCTCTATTTAATAGCATAATAAACATTTGCACTTATTCTCATAGAAATCAGGCCTGATAAAGACACTTTTGCTGTGCATGCTCTCTGGTTTTTGTGGCACTGGCATCCCATTCTGTGACTAAAGCAGCCTCTATTTAATAGCATAATAAACATTTGCACTTATTCTCATAGAAATCAGGCCTGATAAAGACACTTTTGCTGTGCATGCTCTCTGGTTTTTGTGGCACTGGCATCCCATTCTGTGACTAAAGCAGCCTCTATTTAATAGCATAATAAACATTTGCACTTATTCTCATAGAAATCAGGCCTGACAAAGACACTTTTGCTGTGCATGCTCTCTGGTTTTTGTGGCACTGGCATCCCATTCTGTGACTAAAGCAGCCTCTATTTAATAGCATAATAACCATTTGCACTTATTCTCATAGAAATCAGGCCTGATAAAGACACTTTTGCTGTGCATGCTCTCTGGTTTTTGTGGCACTGGCATCCCATTCTGTGACTAAAGCAGCCTCTATTTAATAGCATAATAAACATTTGCACTTATTCTCATAGAAATCAGGCCTGATAAAGACACTTTTGCTGTGCATGCTCTCTGGTTTTTGTGGCACTGGCATCCCATTCTGTGACTAAAGCAGCCTCTATTTAATAGCATAATAAACATTTGCACTTATTCTCATAGAAATCAGGCCTGACAAAGACACTTTTGCTGTGCATGCTCTCTGGTTTTTGTGGCACTGGCATCCCATTCTGTGACTAAAGCAGCCTCTATTTAATAGCATAATAACCATTTGCACTTATTCTCATAGAAATCAGGCCTGATAAAGACACTTTTGCTGTGCATGCTCTCTGGTTTTTGTGGCACTGGCATCCCATTCTGTGACTAAAGCAGCCTCTATTTAATAGCATAATAAACATTTGCACTTATTCTCATAGAAATCAGGCCTGATAAAGACACTTTTGCTGTGCATGCTCTCTGGTTTTTGTGGCACTGGCATCCCATTCTGTGACTAAAGCAGCCTCTATTTAATAGCATAATAAACATTTGCACTTATTCTCATAGAAATCAGGCCTGATAAAGACACTTTTGCTGTGCATGCTCTCTGGTTTTTGTGGCACTGGCATCCCATTCTGTGACTAAAGCAGCCTCTATTTAATAGCATAATAAACATTTGCACTTATTCTCATAGAAATCAGGCCTGATAAAGACACTTTTGCTGTGCATGCTCTCTGGTTTTTGTGGCACTGGCATCCCATTCTGTGACTAAAGCAGCCTCTATTTAATAGCATAATAAACATTTGCACTTATTCTCATAGAAATCAGGCCTGATAAAGACACTTTTGCTGTGCATGCTCTCTGGTTTTTGTGGCACTGGCATCCCATTCTGTGACTAAAGCAGCCTCTATTTAATAGCATAATAAACATTTGCACTTATTCTCATAGAAATCAGGCCTGATAAAGACACTTTTGCTGTGCATGCTCTCTGGTTTTTGTGGCACTGGCATCCCATTCTGTGACTAAAGCAGCCTCTATTTAATAGCATAATAAACATTTGCACTTATTCTCATAGAAATCAGGCCTGATAAAGACACTTTTGCTGTGCATGCTCTCTGGTTTTTGTGGCACTGGCATCCCATTCTGTGACTAAAGCAGCCTCTATTTAATAGCATAATAAACATTTGCACTTATTCTCATAGAAATCAGGCCTGATAAAGACACTTTTGCTGTGCATGCTCTCTGGTTTTTGTGGCACTGGCATCCCATTCTGTGACTAAAGCAGCCTCTATTTAATAGCATAATAAACATTTGCACTTATTCTCATAGAAATCAGGCCTGATAAAGACACTTTTGCTGTGCATGCTCTCTGGTTTTTGTGGCACTGGCATCCCATTCTGTGACTAAAGCAGCCTCTATTTAATAGCATAATAAACATTTGCACTTATTCTCATAGAAATCAGGCCTGATAAAGACACTTTTGCTGTGCATGCTCTCTGGTTTTTGTGGCACTGGCATCCCATTCTGTGACTAAAGCAGCCTCTATTTAATAGCATAATAAACATTTGCACTTATTCTCATAGAAATCAGGCCTGATAAAGACACTTTTGCTGTGCATGCTCTCTGGTTTTTGTGGCACTGGCATCCCATTCTGTGACTAAAGCAGCCTCTATTTAATAGCATAATAAACATTTGCACTTATTCTCATAGAAATCAGGCCTGATAAAGACACTTTTGCTGTGCATGCTCTCTGGTTTTTGTGGCACTGGCATCCCATTCTGTGACTAAAGCAGCCTCTATTTAATAGCATAATAAACATTTGCACTTATTCTCATAGAAATCAGGCCTGATAAAGACACTTTTGCTGTGCATGCTCTCTGGTTTTTGTGGCACTGGCATCCCATTCTGTGACTAAAGCAGCCTCTATTTAATAGCATAATAAACATTTGCACTTATTCTCATAGAAATCAGGCCTGATAAAGACACTTTTGCTGTGCATGCTCTCTGGTTTTTGTGGCACTGGCATCCCATTCTGTGACTAAAGCAGCCTCTATTTAATAGCATAATAAACATTTGCACTTATTCTCATAGAAATCAGGCCTGATAAAGACACTTTTGCTGTGCATGCTCTCTGGTTTTTGTGGCACTGGCATCCCATTCTGTGACTAAAGCAGCCTCTATTTAATAGCATAATAAACATTTGCACTTATTCTCATAGAAATCAGGCCTGATAAAGACACTTTTGCTGTGCATGCTCTCTGGTTTTTGTGGCACTGGCATCCCATTCTGTGACTAAAGCAGCCTCTATTTAATAGCATAATAAACATTTGCACTTATTCTCATAGAAATCAGGCCTGACAAAGACACTTTTGCTGTGCATGCTCTCTGGTTTTTGTGGCACTGGCATCCCATTCTGTGACTAAAGCAGCCTCTATTTAATAGCATAATAAACATTTGCACTTATTCTCATAGAAATCAGGCCTGATAAAGACACTTTTGCTGTGCATGCTCTCTGGTTTTTGTGGCACTGGCATCCCATTCTGTGACTAAAGCAGCCTCTATTTAATAGCATAATAAACATTTGCACTTATTCTCATAGAAATCAGGCCTGACAAAGACACTTTTGCTGTGCATGCTCTCTGGTTTTTGTGGCACTGGCATCCCATTCTGTGACTAAAGCAGCCTCTATTTAATAGCATAATAAACATTTGCACTTATTCTCATAGAAATCAGGCCTGACAAAGACACTTTTGCTGTGCATGCTCTCTGGTTTTTGTGGCACTGGCATCCCATTCTGTGACTAAAGCAGCCTCTATTTAATAGCATAATAAACATTTGCACTTATTCTCATAGAAATCAGGCCTGATAAAGACACTTTTGCTGTGCATGCTCTCTGGTTTTTGTGGCACTGGCATCCCATTCTGTGACTAAAGCAGCCTCTATTTAATAGCATAATAAACATTTGCACTTATTCTCATAGAAATCAGGCCTGATAAAGACACTTTTGCTGTGCATGCTCTCTGGTTTTTGTGGCACTGGCATCCCATTCTGTGACTAAAGCAGCCTCTATTTAATAGCATAATAAACATTTGCACTTATTCTCATAGAAATCAGGCCTGATAAAGACACTTTTGCTGTGCATGCTCTCTGGTTTTTGTGGCACTGGCATCCCATTCTGTGACTAAAGCAGCCTCTATTTAATAGCATAATAAACATTTGCACTTATTCTCATAGAAATCAGGCCTGATAAAGACACTTTTGCTGTGCATGCTCTCTGGTTTTTGTGGCACTGGCATCCCATTCTGTGACTAAAGCAGCCTCTATTTAATAGCATAATAAACATTTGCACTTATTCTCATAGAAATCAGGCCTGATAAAGACACTTTTGCTGTGCATGCTCTCTGGTTTTTGTGGCACTGGCATCCCATTCTGTGACTAAAGCAGCCTCTATTTAATAGCATAATAAACATTTGCACTTATTCTCATAGAAATCAGGCCTGATAAAGACACTTTTGCTGTGCATGCTCTCTGGTTTTTGTGGCACTGGCATCCCATTCTGTGACTAAAGCAGCCTCTATTTAATAGCATAATAAACATTTGCACTTATTCTCATAGAAATCAGGCCTGATAAAGACACTTTTGCTGTGCATGCTCTCTGTTTTTTGTGGCACTGGCATCCCATTCTGTGACTAAAGCAGCCTCTATTTAATAGCACAATAAACATTTGCACTTATTCTCATAGAAATCAGGCCTGATAAAGACACTTTTGCTGTGCATGCTCTCTGGTTTTTGTGGCACTGGCATCCCATTCTGTGACTAAAGCAGCCTCTATTTAATAGCATAATAAACATTTGCACTTATTCTCATAGAAATCAGGCCTGATAAAGACACTTTTGCTGTGCATGCTCTCTGGTTTTTGTGGCACTGGCATCCCATTCTGTGACTAAAGCAGCCTCTATTTAATAGCATAATAAACATTTGCACTTATTCTCATAGAAATCAGGCCTGATAAAGACACTTTTGCTGTGCATGCTCTCTGGTTTTTGTGGCACTGGCATCCCATTCTGTGACTAAAGCAGCCTCTATTTAATAGCATAATAAACATTTGCACTTATTCTCATAGAAATCAGGCCTGATAAAGACACTTTTGCTGTGCATGCTCTCTGGTTTTTGTGGCACTGGCATCCCATTCTGTGACTAAAGCAGCCTCTATTTAATAGCATAATAAACATTTGCACTTATTCTCATAGAAATCAGGCCTGACAAAGACACTTTTGCTGTGCATGCTCTCTGGTTTTTGTGGCACTGGCATCCCATTCTGTGACTAAAGCAGCCTCTATTTAATAGCATAATAAACATTTGCACTTATTCTCATAGAAATCAGGCCTGATAAAGACACTTTTGCTGTGCATGCTCTCTGGTTTTTGTGGCACTGGCATCCCATTCTGTGACTAAAGCAGCCTCTATTTAATAGCATAATAAACATTTGCACTTATTCTCATAGAAATCAGGCCTGATAAAGACACTTTTGCTGTGCATGCTCTCTGGTTTTTGTGGCACTGGCATCCCATTCTGTGACTAAAGCAGCCTCTATTTAATAGCATAATAAACATTTGCACTTATTCTCATAGAAATCAGGCCTGATAAAGACACTTTTGCTGTGCATGCTCTCTGGTTTTTGTGGCACTGGCATCCCATTCTGTGACTAAAGCAGCCTCTATTTAATAGCATAATAAACATTTGCACTTATTCTCATAGAAATCAGGCCTGACAAAGACACTTTTGCTGTGCATGCTCTCTGGTTTTTGTGGCACTGGCATCCCATTCTGTGACTAAAGCAGCCTCTATTTAATAGCATAATAAACATTTGCACTTATTCTCATAGAAATCAGGCCTGACAAAGACACTTTTGCTGTGCATGCTCTCTGGTTTTTGTGGCACTGGCATCCCATTCTGTGACTAAAGCAGCCTCTATTTAATAGCATAATAAACATTTGCACTTATTCTCATAGAAATCAGGCCTGATAAAGACACTTTTGCTGTGCATGCTCTCTGGTTTTTGTGGCACTGGCATCCCATTCTGTGACTAAAGCAGCCTCTATTTAATAGCATAATAAACATTTGCACTTATTCTCATAGAAATCAGGCCTGATAAAGACACTTTTGCTGTGCATGCTCTCTGGTTTTTGTGGCACTGGCATCCCATTCTGTGACTAAAGCAGCCTCTATTTAATAGCACAATAAACATTTGCACTTATTCTCATAGAAATCAGGCCTGATAAAGACACTTTTGCTGTGCATGCTCTCTGGTTTTTGTGGCACTGGCATCCCATTCTGTGACTAAAGCAGCCTCTATTTAATAGCATAATAAACATTTGCACTTATTCTCATAGAAATCAGGCCTGATAAAGACACTTTTGCTGTGCATGCTCTCTGGTTTTTGTGGCACTGGCATCCCATTCTGTGACTAAAGCAGCCTCTATTTAATAGCACAATAAACATTTGCACTTATTCTCATAGAAATCAGGCCTGATAAAGACACTTTTGCTGTGCATGCTCTCTGGTTTTTGTGGCACTGGCATCCCATTCTGTGACTAAAGCAGCCTCTATTTAATAGCACAATAAACATTTGCACTTATTCTCATAGAAATCAGGCCTGATAAAGACACTTTTGCTGTGCATGCTCTCTGGTTTTTGTGGCACTGGCATCCCATTCTGTGACTAAAGCAGCCTCTATTTAATAGCATAATAAACATTTGCACTTATTCTCATAGAAATCAGGCCTGACAAAGACACTTTTGCTGTGCATGCTCTCTGGTTTTTGTGGCACTGGCATCCCATTCTGTGACTAAAGCAGCCTCTATTTAATAGCATAATAAACATTTGCACTTATTCTCATAGAAATCAGGCCTGACAAAGACACTTTTGCTGTGCATGCTCTCTGGTTTTTGTGGCACTGGCATCCCATTCTGTGACTAAAGCAGCCTCTATTTAATAGCATAATAAACATTTGCACTTATTCTCATAGAAATCAGGCCTGATAAAGACACTTTTGCTGTGCATGCTCTCTGGTTTTTGTGGCACTGGCATCCCATTCTGTGACTAAAGCAGCCTCTATTTAATAGCATAATAAACATTTGCACTTATTCTCATAGAAATCAGGCCTGATAAAGACACTTTTGCTGTGCATGCTCTCTGGTTTTTGTGGCACTGGCATCCCATTCTGTGACTAAAGCAGCCTCTATTTAATAGCACAATAAACATTTGCACTTATTCTCATAGAAATCAGGCCTGATAAAGACACTTTTGCTGTGCATGCTCTCTGGTTTTTGTGGCACTGGCATCCCATTCTGTGACTAAAGCAGCCTCTATTTAATAGCATAATAAACATTTGCACTTATTCTCATAGAAATCAGGCCTGACAAAGACACTTTTGCTGGCCAAAGCCCTACTGGACCCTGCCAGGTCGATTCCTGCCCGGGGCATCCCATTCTGTGACTACAGCAGCCTCTGTTTAAGACCATATAAGCATTTGCTCTTATCATATTTGAAATTAGCCTGATAAAGACACTTTTGCTGGCCAAAGCCCTACTGGACCCTGCCAGGTCCATTCCTGCCCAGGGCATCCCATTCTGTGACTAAAGCAGCCTCTGTTTAAGACCATATAAGCATTTGCTCTTATTATATTTATATTATAAGACACTTTTGCTGGGCATAGGCTTACTGCTGCCTGCCAGGTGCACTTCTGTTGAGGCATCCCATTCTGTAACATAGCATACCCCTCTTTATTTACACTAAGCAGCTCTCTTATTTACACTAAGCAGGCCTGTTGGAGGCTGAGTGTTACTGCTCACTTTTGGTGTGCATTATATTCTGTTTTATATAGACCCACTGCTGCCTGGGGGTTCTTAAAATATCACCTACTACCACGCCAGTTAGACTATGTCGGGCAGACAAGTGCCTGGAAGTGAAAAGAGGAGTGGCAGAGGCCAAGATTCCGCAGGCAGAGCTCGCATCAGACTGGGGGCCAGTAGCAGCAGGAGTCACGCTGAGAGACCTAATCTGCCAGTATCTGCTAGCGGTCGGGTCTCCACCAGTAACGCATCTGCCGTGGTAGATTGGCTGACGCGCTCATCAACAACATCATCACAACTTACATCTGAGACCCCCAGTCTAGGGTCGGTAGGTTCCTCTGACACAACCCTGAGTTGGCATGCCCCGAGAGCAGTCCCTGTCCTCCCATTGCCTCTGTCCTACGCCGTTCCCTCCCCCAGCGACGTATCCTATGCTTTGGGTTCAGCTCCACTCTTTAGTGAGGAGGACGATCAGATACAGGAGGACAGTCAGCAGCTACTGCCCAGCCAAGAAATGGAGGTGGCTTCTTTAGCTAGGCAGACAAATAGTGATGTGGACAGTGTCGTGGGTGCTGCGAGCGTTCCAGCTCCTGCGCCAGACACTGTTGACGAATCCACGAACATCAGTGACGTACAGCCACAACCCGGTGATGATGATGATGATGACGATGAAGCCGATCGCACTTGGGAGCCGGGTGATGAAGGGGCTTCATCGTCATCATCAGGAGAAGAGGGGCGCAGGTTGCCCCGGAGTCAGCAGCTGAGGCAGCAAGGTGGTAGCAGTCAGCATGGGGGCACAATTCCAAAGGCTGGAGCCGGCCGGGGCCGGGGCCGGGGTAGAGCACCTGCTGTGCGGCAGTCTACCTTATCGGGAGGTAGTGGAGCAGGGGTTCCTGGAGTTGGCAACAGCAGCAGTGAATCAGTGAGGCCAGGGGGTGGGAAAAGTAGCTACTCGGCAGTGTGGCAGTTTTTCCTGAGGCATCCGCAGGAGGGTAACATGGCCACATGCAAGATATGTAGGCAAAAGGTGAAGCGTGGCCAGGGTCCAAATGTTGGCACCACGGCCCTGCGTCAACATATGATGCGTCACCATAAAACGACCTGGGAGAACCGAGGCTCCCAAGGGGTGGTCCAGTCTGCTTCCTCACCAAGTGAGCTCCCAATTTCTGCCAGCCAAGGCTCCAGCACCTCAGCCGAAGGCAGCTGTGCGTCACACCCATCCTCTGTCGCTCCTGCTCCTCCTCCTCCTCCTCCAAGTCATGCATCCCGCCAGCAATCCATCAGCGAAGCCATGTCCAAGAGACAGCAGTATGCGCCCACTCATCCTACGGCGCAGAAGCTGAATGTGCTCCTGTCCAAGTTGCTGGTGCTGCAGTCGCTCCCTTTTCAGGTGGTGGAATCTGCACCTTTCAGAGAACTGATGGCTTGTGCCGAGCCGAGGTGGAGAGTCCCAAGCCGTCATTTCTTTGCCAAGAAGGCAGTACCAGCGCTGCACACTTTTGTTGAACAGAAGGTGGGCCAGTCCTTGAGCCTGTCGGTGTGTAGCAAAATACATGGCAGCGCCGACATCTGGAGCTGTAACTACGGTCAGGGGCAGTACATGTCGTTTACGGCCCACTGGGTGAATGTGGTCCCTTTGCAGCAGCAACTTGGACAGGTCACGCCGCTTCGGCCTCCGCGCTCTCTGCCCATTGGGCCTGTGACACCGTGCGACTCGGCCTCCTCATCCTCCGCCATCTCCTCACCCTCCACTGTAGGCTCAAGTCTCAGTGCCCCTCCAGTCTACCATGTGTGCAGGGCACGGAGGTGTCACGCAGTGCTTCACATGGTTTGTCTTGGCGAACGGAGTCACACAGGGGAGGAACTGCTTAAATGTATTCATCAGGAAATCCAAACATGGCTTACTCCGAGAAAACTTAAAATGGGAATCATGGTTACCGACAATGGGAAGAACATTTTGTCTGCGCTGCGCCAAGGAAGCCTGACCCATGCCCCCTGCATGGCTCACGTCTTCAATCTGGTTGTCAAGCGGTTTCTGAAGTGTTCCCCCCATCTGCAGGACATCCTAACAACTTCACGGAAACTTTGCATGCACTTCAGCCACTCCTACACCGCCAAACACACCCTTCTTGAGCTACAGCGTCAGAATGGTATCCCCCAACATAGTCTGATTTGCGATGTTTCCACCCGTTGGAATTCCACCCTTCACATGTTGGACCGATTATATGAACAGAGAAAAGCCATCACGGATTTCCTGATGATCCAAGCAGATAGGGGGACTCCCCTGTGTAACTTCAATGTCAACCAGTGGCAGCTCATACGTGACACCTGCCGTTTGCTCAGGCCCTTTGAGGAAGCCACTTTATTTGTCAGTCGGCAGGATTACGGGATGAACGACGTGATTCCACTGCTTCATGTACTACAGCACATGTTGGAAACCATGGCTGGTCAGGGCACTGGAGACATGGCGTTTACATCTTACGGCCACATGAACCCCCTTGGAGCTGAACTGGAGGAGGAGGAGGAGGAAGAGGAGGAGGAGGAGTTGCCCAGCGAAACACAGTTTAGGCTTGGCGAAATGGCTGGTTTATCTAGTCAGCGGACAGGAGAGGAGGAGCAGGAGCAGCCAGAGGAGCTAGAGGTTTTTGAGGAAGGAGAGACAGAGGACCCGGGCACACCGTGGCAGTATGCAGTGGAGATGGAGACAGGTAGTCCATCCGAGTCACTTGCGCAAATGGCACGAAGCATGCTCACATGCTTGCGTAGTGACCCCAGAATTGTTTCCATCTGTCGGCGGGATGACTTCTGGCTGTCCACCTTATTGGACCCTCGCTTCCGGCACAAAATGGGGGCATTTTTTAAACCCACCGAGAGGGAGGACAAACTCAACTACTACAAAGACATTCTACGTAGGCAGTTGGCCGATGCCTATCTGCGCCATGGTCCATACTCTCGCAGGTCTGACTCGAGGGGACCTCTGCGCTCACCTTCCACTGCCATGGCCGCTGGGGGGGTTGGCAGCAGCAGTAGCAGAAGCTCCATCAGCAGCAGCAGCCTCAGTCTTCAGTCGCTAATGAGTAGCTTTCTACACCCGCATAGTGAGGCTACTCATGAGCAGCAGGAAGACCTGGAGCAGGACCTGAACCAGCAGGTCATGTCATACTTTGACATGACCATGCCAACACACCTTGAGGATCCGCTGGACTTCTGGGCAGCCAAACTTGATTTGTGGCCGCAACTAGCAGAGTTTGCCCTGGAAAAGCTGTCCTGCCCGGCAAGTAGCGTGCCATCTGAGCGGGTGTTTAGTGCGGCGGGGGCCATAGTTACGGCGAGGAGAACTCGTCTGTCAACTAAAAATGTGGAGAGACTCACCTTTGTCAAAATGAATCAGGGATGGATCAGCCAGGATTTCCACCCACCAATGCCTGATGCATGCGACTAGATTCAGCATGGTGCCACGTTTTACACTTTACAAATGGTGCAAAACATATTTATGTCTTTAGGCCATTTTTTGGGCTCCTGCTGCTGCTACTGTCAACTCCTGCCAACTCCAGGGTGTGATTCATCCAATTTTTGGGCTCCTGAAGCCAACTCCAGTGTATATTTGGGCTCCTGCTGCTGCTACTGTCAACTTCTGCCAACTCCAGGGTGTGATTCATCCAATTTTTGGGCTCCTGAGGCCAACTCCAGTGTATATTTGGGCTCCTGCTGCTGCTGCTGCCAACTTCTGCCAACTCCAGGGTGTGATTCATCCAATTTTTGGGCTCCTGAGGCCAACTCCAGTGTATATTTGGGCTCCTGCTGCTGCTACTGTCAACTCCTGCCAACTCCAGGGTGTGATTCATCCAATTTTTGGGCTCCTGAGGCCAACTCCAGTGTATATTTGGGCTCCTGCTGCTGCTACTGTCAACTCCTGCCAACTCCAGGGTGTGATTCATCCAATTTTTGGGCTCCTGAGGCCAACTCCAGTGTATATTTGGGCTCCTGCTGCTGCTACTGTCAACTCCTGCCAACTCCAGGGTGTGATTCATCCAATTTTTGGGCTCCTGAGGCCAACTCCAGTGTATATTTGGGCTCCTGCTGCTGCTACTGTCAACTCCTGCCAACTCCAGGGTGTGATTCATCCAATTTTTGGGCTCCTGAGGCCAACTCCAGTGTATATTTGGGCTCCTGCTGCTGCTACTGTCAACTCCTGCCAACTCCAGGGTGTGATTCATCCAATTTTTGGGCTCCTGAGGCCAACTCCAGTGTATATTTGGGCTCCTGCTGCTGCTACTGTCAACTTCTGCCAACTCCAGGGTGTGATTCATCCAATTTTTGGGCTCCTGAAGCCAACTCCAGTGTATATTTGGGCTCCTGCTGCTGCTACTGTCAACTTCTGCCAACTCCAGGGTGTGATTCATCCAATTTTTGGGCTCCTGAGGCCAACTCCAGTGTATATTTGGGCTCCTGCTGCTGCTGCTGCCAACTTCTGCCAACTCCAGGGTGTGATTCATCCAATTTTTGGGCTCCTGAGGCCAACTCCAGTGTATATTTGGGCTCCTGCTGCTGCTACTGTCAACTCCTGCCAACTCCAGGGTGTGATTCATCCAATTTTTGGGCTCCTGAGGCCAACTCCAGTGTATATTTGGGCTCCTGCTGCTGCTACTGTCAACTCCTGCCAACTCCAGGGTGTGATTCATCCAATTTTTGGGCTCCTGAGGCCAACTCCAGTGTATATTTGGGCTCCTGCTGCTGCTACTGTCAACTCCTGCCAACTCCAGGGTGTGATTCATCCAATTTTTGGGCTCCTGAGGCCAACTCCAGTGTATATTTGGGCTCCTGCTGCTGCTACTGTCAACTTCTGCCAACTCCAGGGTGTGATTCATCCAATTTTTGGGCTCCTGAAGCCAACTCCAGTGTATATTTGGGCTCCTGCTGCTGCTACTGTCAACTTCTGCCAACTCCAGGGTGTGATTCATCCAATTTTTGGGCTCCTGAGGCCAACTCCAGTGTATATTTGGGCTCCTGCTGCTGCTGCTGCCAACTTCTGCCAACTCCAGGGTGTGATTCATCCAATTTTTGGGCTCCTGAGGCCAACTCCAGTGTATATTTGGGCTCCTGCTGCTGCTACTGTCAACTCCTGCCAACTCCAGGGTGTGATTCATCCAATTTTTGGGCTCCTGAGGCCAACTCCAGTGTATATTTGGGCTCCTGCTGCTGCTACTGTCAACTCCTGCCAACTCCAGGGTGTGATTCATCCAATTTTTGGGCTCCTGAGGCCAACTCCAGTGTATATTTGGGCTCCTGCTGCTGCTACTGTCAACTCCTGCCAACTCCAGGGTGTGATTCATCCAATTTTTGGGCTCCTGAGGCCAACTCCAGTGTATATTTGGGCTCCTGCTGCTGCTACTGTCAACTCCTGCCAACTCCAGGGTGTGATTCATCCAATTTTTGGGCTCCTGAGGCCAACTCCAGTGTATATTTGGGCTCCTGCTGCTGCTACTGTCAACTCCTGCCAACTCCAGGGTGTGATTCATCCAATTTTTGGGCTCCTGAGGCCAACTCCAGTGTATATTTGGGCTCCTGCTGCTGCTACTGTCAACTCCTGCCAACTCCAGGGTGTGATTCATCCAATTTTTGGGCTCCTGAGGCCAACTCCAGTGTATATTTGGGCTCCTGCTGCTGCTACTGTCAACTTCTGCCAACTCCAGGGTGTGATTCATCCAATTTTTGGGCTCCTGAAGCCAACTCCAGTGTATATTTGGGCTCCTGCTGCTGCTACTGTCAACTCCTGCCAACTCCAGGGTGTGATTCATCCAATTTTTGGGCTCCTGAGGCCAACTCCAGTGTATATTTGGGCTCCTTCTGCCCCTCATAGTGATGCCACTTCAACTCTCTGCAATTGTGCCGCTCTGCGATTCTATTAGCGATGCCTCTGATCTGCATGTGATATTTCTTCAAAGTATTATTTAACAAACCCAGCACGCATCCTGTGCGTGTTACAGCAAGGCTGAATGGTTTACAACCCTATTGAGGCTGTAGGAGGCTCAGAAATAGCCGTTTTTAATAGCGATTCGTCGCGAATTTATTCGGGTCGAAACGATTTTTGTCGGAAAATTCGGCGAATCAGTCGAATCGAATTTTTCAAAAGTTCGCTCATCTCTAATCACGAGATATGCACAAGTTGTATGTGCATATATCTCATCCAATATACCAGTGATATCTTCTTTGTTTTCATCTGTGCTCAGACAGTGAGCTAATTTTAAAAAGTTTTATTAGATAAAATCATGATAATTATCTGTGCTGGACATCTACTGTACAAACTGTATTGGAGGCAACTTAGGCTATGATAAAGTTGCAGGTACAGATTGAGGTTGAGGTACAGATGCAGCTTTCTTTAAAACTCAACTTGGTGCACTTGTGCATCGTGCTATCTTGAAATCTTGAGAGCTATGTAGGCAAAGTTAATTGTTATACCATTGCTTTAGGCTACATTTGGCACTATTCTAATTTGTTTTCCATTTTTAAATTGTAGCAGAAATGGCCAAGATATTACAGGTTCAGCCATTTTTTTCATCCCATCTGTCAGGTCAGCAGAGCGGGACAGGATTGCTGGTCCCTGCCTCCGCCAGATTCATCACATTGCTGTAAGCACAGACATTGTGATCGTTTTGCAGCATCACAAATCCAAGGGTCATGCCTACATTTTTCAGAAGAAAAATCTGAACCTGTAAACCTCGATATCTTGGCCGTTTCTTCTTCAATTTAAAAGCAGTTTAGGACTGTGCCAAATGTAGCCCAATGTAATGGTGTAATAATTACCTTTGCCTGCAGTAGCCCTTTAAATGCTTTTCAATAGCTTCTTTGTGAGATATCACAATGGGCTGAGCTGTGATGTGTCGGTTAACGAAAACTACATCTGTATTATGTTTAAGACGTTTCCTAAAGCCATTTCCACCTACTGACATGAGACAAACTGAACTTGGGAAAAAGATTCAACTGACTGATGTAACTTACCTTTAGGGCCGGCATGGTCCCCTACAGGAACACAAGTACGTCCACAATGTTTGAGGCAGCACTTATAGTTGTGAGGGCATTCGCTGTCAGATGTACAGTTGTCATTACATTTGCTTGCAGTACTTAAAGCAGAATCAAATGCAGGGCACTGTCCTTGTCTTTCTGTAAATGCAATACATAATAAATCAAATTTTTACTAAGCGACATTCATACAGCATATTCTATATTTTTGGAGGATGGATTTTTTTTTTTATCTATAGGTTAAAGGTATGAAAACTATGTAGTCAGACAAATTCTACCCAAGTCTTACTAACTTGACCCTCATTTAAAGCGGACAAAAAAACCATAATATTGACCCCTGTTTTTGATCCTCCCCAGGGGCTTTTGCGCAGTGTCTAAAACATTGGTTTTGCCATATACTTCTATATTCAATCACAGCTCTGACCTCCCAGAATACTTAAATCTGCTGACGGATGGAGGGGGGTGCTGCAGGTCACTGTGGCTAAGCAGAGTGCACCCTGCAGTTAGGCTGCTTGGCATGAGCATCTGCACTTCCAATTCCCTGTGCACCTCTGCCAGTACACATTCATGTTTGCTCGGTCATGAGACAAGGCTGCCAGGCAAG
Source organism: Gastrophryne carolinensis (assembly GCA_027917425.1). Classification (NCBI taxonomy): domain Eukaryota; kingdom Metazoa; phylum Chordata; class Amphibia; order Anura; family Microhylidae; genus Gastrophryne; species Gastrophryne carolinensis. The sequence continues at coordinate 117,203,669 of CM051243.1, forward strand.
GTCCATGCATATGCAGTAGAATCCTGGATGAAGGCAAGTATACAGGAACCCTGAAGGGCGCCACTATGTGGACAGGGCTAACTCAGACCTTTTGAGGACTTGACTTAGATTCCTCACTATGTAAAACCCTAGTTTTGCTCATGAAAAAAAACAGGCAACTGGAGAGCATGCCCACAGGAGCAGGTACAGATGCTGCATTGGCTCCAGTGTTGCATCTGGGGGGGCCCTACCTTATGTACCCATGTCAGCCATTCACAGGGTGTCACGGCTATGCACAGATTGAAGCAGGAATATGCATCATGAGATCTCAGGAAAATGGTAATCCCAGATCGGGATGTCTCACAAAGAGACACCACCGGCTCTAGAGAAGCAACCACTGGCCTAGATTCTATATTTGTCAGCTGGGGCTTCCCAAGTCAGGATGCTCTCAGGCCAGTGGCCAGCTCTGGAATATTTTAGATTCCAGGGTCATACCCAGGGCCATATTTGCCACTAGGAAAACATAGGCACATGCCTAGGGGTGCCTGGGTCTGAAGGTGCGCATTTAAATGAAGACAAAACAGCAAATTATACTTCTCTGGCAGACAGGGTGCTGGGGAACGCCATGATAAGGCATCTTGTATGCTGATCAGCAGCATTTATTTATCCGGCCACTTGTGGCAGCACAGCAAAAGGAGGAAGGAACCACAGCTGTTCTTTTCAGAACAAAGTTGTCCTCTTTGCTTCCTCTGCAGGATGATGAGTGCCCCACATCTGTACATCGGGATGATTAAGGTGCTTATTAGAATGTTGGTAGCAGTGTTATCAAATCTCTGTATGTGTTTGTGTGTAGTGATTGCTTACTGTGCAAGCACAGCATTTTGGAGGAGGGAGGCAGCATGGTGGCTCTATACTACAATATACAGCCTTATAATGTGTCAGTGTAAACACTGGGGGGGGGGGGGTATCTTTAGTCTGTGGGTGCTGCTCTAATGATGGATAGACAGTAGTAGTATAGCCATCATTTAAAGTGGACCAAAACCCAGGATTTGGCTATCCTGGGTTTTGGTCCTTTCCCCCCTGTGTGAAACCCCTCAGGTCTCCTGAAGAATCTCACCTATTCCCGCTCCTGCAGCGCATGCACGGCCGCTCATCCAATTTGAGCGCTCCGAGCCATGCCATCTAAGATGGTGCCTAAAGCCAGTGTCTCAGAGGGCGCTGGTGGCCGCATCCCCCGCTTCCCTTTAACAGGGAGCGTGCGTGCACACTTTGTTCCTATATGTCGCCCATCCACTCTAATTCTAGCACAAATATTCTTCAGAAGAGTGGTATATCATTTACCCTTTAAGCCTTATAAATCTGATTGACACTCTACTGCCAATCATCCACAATATAGTGAACACAACAATCATATGTTGGAGCAATATCTTTAATGTTATTCTTCGTTCATTCTTCAGGATGATTGGACCCAGCTCCTACAATTCCGGCCATAATTCCCCCTCCAAGTATCCATTAATTGCCAATTTTGGGTTTCACCCGAGAATATTTCTGGATTTCCATAAAGAGTTTAATCTGTCCCCTGTCAAAAGATGTGGCTTCCTGTTTGACCACCATCCCCTTGTCTGTAGTTACTACCTTGTGCAGAAAAGGGTACTACATAAAAAATTAAAATAGTTGTTCACTCCCAACATTGTAGTTCAGGTCTCCAATATTACAACAAGGGGAAGGTTTCTGGCCCAGAACAAAACACTTGGGAACTGGCAAATAATGAGGTTCCATTAGGCTTACTCTTTTGCCCGGCTCAGTATTTACATTCCATCCTGAAGTCCAGTTCCTGGTCTATCCATTGCCACACCAGGCCTTGCAACACCCAATACCTGGTTGCACGACCTGGTCTGCTAGTCTCTTCCAGAGTTTTTCCTGGACATGTGACAACAACCCAGGCTGGGGAATTTGAGTGCTTATGTGGATTGGACCCTTGCAACAGCAGACCTAAGGTTTCAGTGGCTGTGGCTACAAGCTTCTGTCTCTCTGTGAGGGAAACAGTGGGTGAAGGTGTCAATGTTAGAGGTTGGATCAGTGAGAGCCAAAGGTGGCAGATTTGAAGATTTGTCCCGTAAGAAAAAAGTAGTGGTGTCTGTGAGGGTCATCCTTGCCTAGTGCTAATGTAGTGGAGAATCACCAGCGGTGTTTGAGAAGTAAGGATCTGGGATGGTGGTGACTACAGGGACATGTGGCTTCTAAAGGTGGGAGTAAACAGAGGTGTCACCTTTTTGAAAGGCTCAGTGGTGCATAGTGCACAGTAGTGAACCTAGGAAAAGCTTGGAGCTGGTTTGTAAAGATATGCAGCAGAAGACAGGGTGCTCAGCTCAGGGGTGAAATACTTGTTTGCTTTTCTTATGGCCACAACTGGTGTTGGACTAGTGGTGAAGCATTGTTCAGGTTGCTGCATTTACATTTGTGGAGGGATTGGGGTCAGATCAGCATAATTGTCACAGTTGCTGGTGAGATCCTACGTAGGACATCTGGAGATAGAGACTGGTCTCTTTCTAGTAATAGCTATGAAGACTCTGTTAATCAGGCTATAATTTCTTAGAGCTTCATCTAGGAAAACTGAAATTGCAGATGCCTTAAGAGTACTTCCTTCCATGCCTAGTTCAAAGCCTTCCTGCAGAAATTCCCGGTAAAACGACAACTTGTTGCTGTTCAAGCTGTTAACTTCACAGAATAAACTGAACTTTTTCAAATTAAAGTTTTCACTTAAATATTTCTTGTGGACTCTTTCCTGCTTTCTAAGGGTTTCAATTTCCCTTGAGGAAAGCCCCTTCTTTTTCAGGAGTGCCCTCTCAGGATCCAGGTTGTTAAATTTAGATTCTGTTGATTTGCATAATAAATTGGGCCCTGAGCCCAAGGTTTGGTCTCAGTGGACATTGCCACAGAGTGTCCCTAAACATGTTTTTTCTTCCTCAATCTTTTGTATCACCTGAAGAAACAGCTGAAGTGATATGAAAGGCCTAGGCTAAAGGCTACACCTCTAGAGCCCCGTCCCCCTGACACAGAGAGAAGAAGGTTTTGCACTTTGTATTCTGTGCTGTCGTAAAGATATCTATTGGGGAAACTCCCCACCTCTGGAATATGTGGAAAAATACCTCCTAATTACCACCCATTCTGATTGTGAAATTTTTGTGCTGCTCATGAAGTCTGCCACCACATTTAAGGACCCTTTTAGGTATACTGCTGATAGGGATCGCTACTGGTGTTGTAGGGGGGAGGAGGAAGGCATATGTTCGATCACTACCACTTTTAGCTCCCTGAATTTCGAGGATCTTAGGCTCGATTCAGAGAGACAAAAAAAAACTTTTTAGTGCCGATCTGTTTTTTCTTTGGAAATGTTTCCGCTCTCGTATGAGTGTACGAGCGATTCTGTGCATGCATTGAAAACCTTCTGTAAAGTTTCCGTCCGTTCGTACGGCAGATTACGAATACGAGGATGTCATTTGCCATCAAGACTTTTCCGTTTCATTTTCACATGTTACAACGTAGGCTTTTGTTTTTGCCCTTTTCCCATTGTATCCTCCCACGAATCCTTTACGTTTCCCGTTAGTTTCTGTTTCCCTTTTTCAATAAATAATCGACGGAAAAAAAGACGGAAATCCTTACGATCTTGCGCCTGCACACTACAAACTTAACTCATTAAAGTGCTCGCCTACATATTTGCCACCCTCACTTCTACTACAATGTTTAGCTAAATCACTTAGCACTATCCTCCATCTTCCCTTTTGGACCCTTAAAGCTCACCCAAACCACTTCGCGGTTAGGTTCTTCTTCCATTTTAGCCCCCTAAAACTTACCCAAATTCTCGGTCATGTGAATATTCATCTTTAAATATTTCTGGGCCCATTAGTTTTGTGTTAATGTATTTTGTAAATGAAATGACACTGTAACATTTTTTTTTATTCCATCATAAAATATAAAATTTTAAAAAATTTTGAAAATTTCAAAATTTTTACAACTATAAAAACAAAATACATAGCAATGGCAGGCCACAGAACATTATTCTTCATCTGTGGTCCCCAACGAGTTGCTCAGCTCCTGCATCTCGCCCACTAACTGAAGGACCCTGACACTCAGTTGTGCCACTCTGGCACATGTGGTCCCTGTTAAAAAACGTAAATTAAAATATTGGTATAACCTTGTTGGGGTCATACTGCATTGCCCCCCCCCCCCTGTATGGTCCAAACACCTAAATCTGGACTTCAAAAGCCAGAGGGCCCTCGCCACCACGGCCCGGCTTTTGCATAGTGCCTGATTAGAGAACCCCGGGCAAAGAACGGGCATCAGGAGTAAGGGCGAGTGGCACATCTTGCGGTTCATGAAACCAAATATAAAATAATTACACAAAGCAAAGGTAACCAACTAAAACAATAACTCCTACAACAAATTAAGATTCAAGTTCAACAATCCAAATATAATTCACAAAGGACATAAGTCTAAAAAAATATATGGATGTGTGGGAAAATAAAGGTTTACATGCTAAGGACTAATTAAGGTCAGCATTAAAATGCTTCTATAAGGCATACATGAAATGTATTGATTTAGGTATGCATTGCTATACAATTTATGGCCTCGGCCATGCTGATACATGCAATGCCTTGGTGCTAAAGGCGCGCAGACTCCTCCACATAGCCGCAAAACATGTTCAACAATAGCAATCCGAGCCCTCAAAGGTCCCGTAAGTGGATCGGAAATGAAACGAATTTATAGGGTGGTGGTCCGTCAGAAATCAGCTCTCTGAATCAGACGGGAACCCATCCCAATAACGGAAGTTATCTGAACGAACTTCCGCAAAACTTCCGATTACCTTTGGATCATCGAAAGAGCATATACGTATTAGTTCGAACGTTCGTGCGAGTAGAAAATGGATGAAAAAAAGCAAAAAAAAACACCCACCCAAACTTTCACAGACAGCTATGGAAGTCCGGACGAATGTGTCTCTGAATCAAGCCTCTTGTCTGAATGCCCGGAAAGTGGGAGTTACTGGAGGACAGGTGCTCAGGCCTCCCCTAGCATCGCCGAAAAAACGTCATCAGGTATGACAGCGACCCCGACCCTTATTGATGATTAAGTGGCAAATATTTTAGAGATAGCAGCAGGAGGCAGACAGTAGAAGCTAAGCTGCCACAACCACTGTCCCCATCACTGGATTCTACTCTATTTTAGATGCCTGTACAACAGTCAGTCTTTCAACCTCCATCTTTTGAGGAATGCTAATGTCTTATATAAAACCCAGTACAAAATTCCCATCCATTAAAAAAAAAAAAAAAAAGCCTTTATGCTCAAGGCCACTGTGCATCCCTGTTATTGCAGAACGTGGTCATTAGCAAAATGCACTTGACCATGGATGCATTACTCAGTAAGCTTTGCCAGGGACAATATAAATACTTAGATTCCCCCAGTGCCCAGTTAACTGCTGTTGATTGGAAAGCAGAAAAGGTGTGTAACCGCCAAGAGATACTTAAGACAACTAAGTCCAGTGCATTCCTTTATTTATCAACACTACTACTTTCTTTTTTTTGTATTACCACAGTTCATACCCTACGCTCTAAATACAAAGTAATGGTCAGCTCTACCTGTGCAATACTACGATCCCAGTTGCGGTAAGAAAGCTGACCCGGCATGGCCACGAGCGCTCTCCTCGTATCCAGTTCAACATAAGAAGTTAAAGCCAGCCAGCGTTTAGCATAAAAACATCAACGATTTTATTTCCAAATCATTCAAATCCATCCATGATCAAAGCATCAACGAGAAAAGGAACATCAAAATAGTATTTATGGTCTCCTTGTCCACGCGTTTCGGACGTCAGTCCTTACTCATGACCTGGAGAACTAAGTCTAGTCAAACATTTAAATACCAGTATTTAGTGACCTGCACGTGCGCTGAAATAATTAGATTCATTGGAAGCAGGCAAAAGAAAGGTCAGATATTCACAAGCCTCAGTTCAAACCCAAACGGGTTAAGAAATTCCAAGCGGGGGGAGGGGAAAAGAGGAAAAACCACCTACCTTACCACAAGGGAAAACGAACCCGCGTTCAGTCTGCCTCACAGCGCAAATGACATAGCTGTGTGGGCAAGAGTGAACTCCATAGAGGAGTGGACTAGGGGCGGAAGTACTGACAGATATTGCCATGGATATTTGAAGCCGCAGATTGCGGCGAATGTGAATAGTACGCTTCCAGACTAATATTACAGCTCATGTACAGTGTCGCTCTCACATATATGGAATATACTCCAAAATACAAGAAAAAATAGAGAATATTCTATTGTACATCAGAATTTAAGTATTAAAACAGATCAAAAGTGACTGCATAATGTGACATTTCACCCCTAAATACATACACAGAAGGAAGAAAAAAAAAGGAAAGGCAGAAACAAACCCCATATTCCTATATCTGTATTTCTAAATAACAAATTGTGCGCATATGACATTGCTACAATGATTCAGAAAAAAGGAAACTGTCCTCAACTAATTAACTTCTATGGGCTGCTCAGATCTTGCTGCTAATTAAGCTGATGTGCTTACACTGCTTCATTTTGTATATAACCTCTAATAAAAAGATGTTATTATATTTGGATAAATTCGTACTTGTATTCAAAATATTAATCCAAATGATTGGGTAATTTTATTACAAAGAAATAAAAGCTTCCCCATATGATTACAGTAAAAATTACATGCAGAGATAATTAAAGAATTATAGGACATTATTATTAAACTCGGGGCTAACAATTAAAAAGGCTATTTATGTTATCCTATTTATGTAAGGCCCAGCCAGATATCTCAGTATATAGTCATGGCTTAACATGCCTTGTGCATTATCAGTAAATTTGCCACAATCAATAGGGTTTATAAAACACTAGAGTCTATTTATTATGTAGAAAAAGATCTACATCCCAGTGATGATTGAGACCGTGAGGACTACGCGTATTTAACTTGAATATCCAAAATGCCTCACGCTGGAATCATTTGTATTGTAGGTCCCCACCCCTAGGTCCCAGGGTAACTCTCTCTATTGCAGAGATCTTAAAATGTGTGAGATCACCAGCATAATTTGGGCCGATCCTGAGAAGATGCTGTTATGTGTTCCGCAATTCTACGTTTGAGACACCTAGTGGTGCAACCAATATACTGGACCCCACATAACTCACACGTTATAAGATACATCATACTTTTATATTAAATTTCTCTTTGGTTACAGTTGATTGAATAACTGATCCTGGGGTCACATATTTGCATATACCACATCGCTGACCTGTGCATTTAAAAAAACCTTTGCATGAAAGCCATGTTTTAGATTTATCCTTGGGCCTAACATATAAACTTGGGGACAACTTTTGTCCCAATGTTGGGGATTTACGACTCACAATCCTGATGCCATTTCTTAGTATATGTTTTAATTGTGGATCACAGTTAAGAATAGACAAATGTTTGTTTACGATTTTTTTGAATTCATAGAACTCTTCACTATAAGTTGTTACTAAATTTATCTTATTATTGTCATTATCCACCAATCTTTTATAATTATTTCCTTTTTTCCTACGTCCCACTCCTGATAACAAACTATTTCTGTCCCTAGACTCCGCAATAGTTTCAGCTCTTTCTAATAATTCTTTAGGGTAACCCCGGTCTTGCAATCTAGTTGTGATAGTAGATACTTCTTGCTCAAACCCATCCTGCTCCGAACAGTTTCTACGACCTCTTCACCTATAGGAATGGCCCTGATTGTATGGGCAGGATGGCAGCTTTCCGGTCTAAGTGTAGTATTCCCTGCGGTCTCCTTCCTAAATGTCTTAGTTTTGACCCTTTTTCCATCTAATGTGATTCCTAAATTTAAATCCAAAAATGAGATGCTATCCGCATGATTTTCAGACGTAAAATGTAAATTTAGATTATTATTATTTAAATATTGTGTAAATTGTAGGATCATATTTTCATCACCTTCCCAAATAAAGATTAAATTGTCTATATATCTGCCAAAATACTTAATCCTCTCCAAAAAAGGATTGTCCATAGATGGTAACTAGAGATGAGCGAACTTTTGAAAAACTCGATTCTAATTTTCCGGGAAAAATCGATTCGGTCCGAATTTATTTGCGACGAATCGCTATTCAAAACACTATTCTGGACATCCGAGAGCCTCCATAGGGTTGCAGAATGTTTTGCTTGGCTGTATCATGCATAGGATGCATGCTGGGTTAGTGAAATACTATTGTAAAGAAGTATGACATGCAGATCAGAGGCATCGCTATCAGATTCGCTGACGCAGAGCAGCACAATTACAGAGCCTTGAGGTGGCATCAGCATGATGAGCCCATATATTGCCTGAAAGACACACAGTGGAGTTGGCAGCAGCATAGGGAGCCCAAATATTGCCTGAAAGACACACTCTGGACTTGGCAGCAGCAAAGGGAGCCCATATTTTGCCTGAAAGACACACCCAGGAGTTGGCGGCTGCAGCAGCATTAGGAGCTCATATATTGCCTGAAAAACACATTGGAGTTGGCAGCAGCATTAGGAGCCCATATATTGCCTGAAAGACACACCCAGGAGTTGGCAGCAGCATTAGGAGCCCATATATTGCCTGAAAGACACACCCAGGAGTTGGCAGCAGCATAGGGAGCTCATATATTGCCCGAAAAACACATTGCAGTTGGCAGCAGCATTAGGAGCCCATATATTGCCTGAAAGACACACATTGGAGTTGGCAGCAGCATTAGGAACCCATAAATTGCCTGAAAGACACACCCAGGCGTTGGCAGCAGCAGCAGCTGCATAGGGAGCTCATATATTGCCTGAAAGACACACATTGGAGTTGGCAGCAGAATTAGGAACCCATATATTGCCTGAAAAACACATTGGAGTTGGCAGCAGCATTAGGAGCCCATATATTGCCTGAAAGACACACCCAGGAGTTGGCAGCAGCAGCATTAGGAGACCATATATTGCCTGAAAAACACACTGGAGTTGGCAGCAGCATTAGGAGCCCATATATTGCCTGAAAAACACATTGGAGTTGGCAGCAGCATTTGGAGCCCATATATTGCCCGAAAGACACACCCAGGAGTTGGCAGCAGCAGCATTAGCATCCCATATATTGCCTGAAAGACACACTCTGGACTTGGCAGCAGCATGGGGAGCACATATATTGCATGAAAAACACACCCAGGAGTTGGCAGCAGCATAGGGAGCCCATATATTGCCTGAAAAACCACATTGGAGTTGGCAGCAGCATTAGGAGCCCTTATATTGCCTGAAAGACACACCCAGGAGTTGGCAGCAGCAGCAGCACTAGGAGCCCATATATTGCCTGAAAGACACACTCTGGACTTGGCAGCAGCATAGGGAGCACATATATTGGCTGAAAAACACACCCAGGAGTTGGCAGCAGCATAGGGAGCTCATATATTGCCTGAAAAACACATTGGAGGTGGCAGCAGCATTAGGAGCCCATATATTGCCTGAAAGACACACCCAGAAGTTGGCAGCAGCATTAGGAGCCCATATATTGCCTGGAAGACACACCCGGGAGTTGGTAGCAGCATAGGGAGCCCATATATTGCCTGAAAAACACATTGGAGTTGGCAGCAGCATAGGGAGCTCATATATTGCCTGAAAGACACACCTAGGAGTTGGCAGCAGCAGCATAGGGAGCTCATATATTGCCTGAAAGACACACCCAGGATTTGGCAGCAGCATTAGGAGCCCATATATTGCCTGAAAAACACATTGGAGTTGGCAGCAGCATTAGGAGCCCTTATATTGCCTAAAAGACACACCCAGGAGTTGGCAGCAGCAGCAGCATTAGGAGCCCATATATTGCCTGAAAAAGCACACTCTGTACTTGGCAGCAGCATAGGAAGAACATATATTGCCTGAAAAACACACCCAGGAGTTGGCAGCAGCAGCATAGGGAGCTCATATATTGCCTGAAAAACGCATTGAAGTTGGCAGCAGCATTAGGAGCCCATATATTGCCTGAAAGACACACCCAGGAGTTGGCAGCAGCAGCATTAGGAGACCATATATTGCCTGAAAAACACATTGGAGTTGGCAGCAGCATTAGGAGCCCATATATTGCCTGAAAAACACATTGGAGTTGGCAGCAGCATTAGGAGCCCATATATTGCCCGAAAGACACACCCAGGAGTTGGCAGCAGCAGCAGCATTAGCATCCCATATATTGCCTGAAAGACACACTCTGGACTTGGCATCAGCATGGGGAGCTCATATATTGCATGAAAAACACACCCAGGAGTTGGCAGCAGCATAGAGAGCTCATATATTGCCTGAAAAACACATTGGAGTTGGCAGCAGCATTAGGAGCCCTTATATTGCCTGAAAGACACACCCAGGAGTTGTCAGCAGCAGCAGCACTAGGAGCCCATATATTGCCTGAAAGACACACTCTGGACTTGGCAGCAGCATAGGGAGAACATATATTGGCTGAAAAACACACCCAGGAGTTGGCAGCAGCATAGGGAGCTCATATATTGCCTGAAAGACACACCCAGAAGTTTGCAGCAGCATTAGGAGCCCATATATTGCCCGAAAGACACACCCAGGAGTTGGCAGCAGCAGCAGCAGCATTAGCATCCCATATATTGCCTGAAAGACACACTCTGGACTTGGCAGCAGCATGGGGAGCACATATATTGCATGAAAAACACACCCAGGAGTTGGCAGCAGCATAGGGAGCTCATATATTGCCTGAAAAACACATTGGAGTTGGCAGCAACATTAGGAGCCCTTATATTGCCTGAAAGACACACCCAGGAGTTGGCAGCAGCAGCAGCAGCAGCACTAGGAGCCCATATATTGCCTGAAAGACACACTCTGGACTTGGCAGCAGCATAGGGAGCACATATATTGGCTGAAAAACACACCCAGAAGTTGGCAGCAGCATTAGGAGCCCATATATTACCTGAAAGACACACTCAGGAGTTGGTAGCAGCATAGGGAGCCCATATATTGCCTGAAAAACACATTGGAGTTGGCAGCAGCATAGGGAGCTCATATATTGCCTGAAAGACACACCTAGGAGTTGGCAGCAGCAGCAGCACTAGGAGCCCATATATTGCCTGAAAGACACACCCAGGAGTTGGCAGCAGCAGCAGCACTAGGAGCCCATATATTGCCTGAAAGACACACTCTGGACTTGGCAGCAGCATAGGGAGAACATATATTGGCTGAAAAACACACCCAGGAGTTGGCAGCAGCATAGGGAGCCCATATATTGCCTGAAAAACACATTGGAGTTGGCAGCAGCATAGGGAGCTCATATATTGCCTGAAAGACACACCTAGGAGTTGGCAGCAGCAGCAGCACTAGGAGCCCATATATTGCCTGAAAGACACACCCAGAAGTTGGCAGCAGCATTAGGAGCCCATATATTGCCCGAAAGACACACCCAGGAGTTGGCAGCAGCAGCAGCAGCATTAGCATCCCATATATTGCCTGAAAGACACACTCTGGACTTGGCAGTGGGGAGCACATATATTGCATGAAAAACACACCCAGGAGTTGGCAGCAGCATAGGGAGCTCATATATTGCCTGAAAAACACATTGGAGTTGGCAGCAACATTAGGATCCCTTATATTGCCTGAAAGACACACCCAGGAGTTGGCAGCAGCAGCAGCAGCACTAGGAGCCCATATATTGCCTGAAAGACACACTCTGGACTTGGCAGCAGCATAGGGAGCCCATATATTGGCTGAAAAACACACCCAGAAGTTGGCAGCAGCATTAGGAGCCCATATATTGCCTGAAAGACACACTCAGGAGTTGGTAGCAGCATAGGGAGCCCATATATTGCCTGAAAAACACATTGGAGTTGGCAGCAGCATAGGGAGCTCATATATTGCCTGAAAGACACACCTAGGAGTTGGCAGCAGCAGCATAGGGAGCTCATATATTGCCTGAAAGACACACCCAGGATTTGGCAGCAGCATTAGGAGCCCATATATTGCCTGAAAAACACATTGGAGTTGGCAGCAGCATTAGGAGCCCTTATATTGGCTAAAAGACACACCCAGGAGTTGGCAGCAGCAGCAGCATTAGGAGCCCATATATTGCCTGAAAATGCACACTCTGTACTTGGCAGCAGCATAGGGAGAACATATATTGCCTGAAAAACACACCCAGGAGTTGGCAGCAGCAGCATAGGGAGCTCATATATTGCCTGAAAAACACATTGAAGTTGGCAGCAGCATTAGGAGCCCATATATTGCCTGAAAGACACACCCAGGAGTTGGCAGCAGCAGCAGCATTAGAAGCCCATATATTGCCTGAAAAACACATTGGAGTTGGCAGAAGTATAGGGTGCTCATATCTCATATATTGCCTGAAAGACACACCCAGGAGTTGGCAGCAGCATTAGGAGCCCATATATTGCCTGAAAAAACACATTGTAGTTGGCAGCAGCGTAGGGAGCCCATATATTGCCTGAAAAACACATTGGAGTTGGCAGAAGCATAGGGAGCTCATATATTGCCTGAAAGACACACCCAGAAGTTGTCAGCAGCAGAAGGAGCTCATATATTGCCTGAAAGACACACCCAGGAGATGGCAGCAGCAGAAGGAGCTACCATGCATCAGCTACTCGCATGCATCAGCTGTTGGTGGGTGAAAATCCTGGCAGATCCATGCGTGATCATCTTCACAAAGGTGGGTCTCTCAACATTTTTCGTGGACAGACGAGTTCTCCTTGGCGTTACTATGGCCCCCGCAGCACTAAAGACTCGCTCAGGTGGCACACTACTGGCCGAGCAGGACAGCTTTCCCAGGGCAAACTCTGCCAGTTGCGGCCCCAAGCCAAGTTTGGCTGCCCAGAAGTCCAGCGGATCCTCAAGGTGCGTTGGCATGGTAATTTCAAGGTATGACACAACCTGCTGGTTCAGGCCCTGCTCCAGGTCTTCCTGCTGCTCATGAGTAGCCTCACTATGCGGTAGCAGAAAGCTACTCTTTAGCGACTGAAGACTGAGGCTGTTGCTGATGGAGCTGCTCCTCCTGCCACCCCCCCCGGCAGCCATGGCATTGGAAGGTGAGCGCAGAGGTCCCCACGAGTCAGACCTGCGAGAGTATGGACCATGGCGCAGATAGGCATCGGCCAACTGACTACATAGAATGTCTTTGTAGTAGGTCAGTTTGTCCTCCCTCTCAGCGGGTTTAAAAATTCCCCCATTTTGTGCCGGAAGTGAGGGTCCAATAAGGTGGAGATCCAGAAGTCATCCCGCAGAAAAATGGAGACAATTCTGTGGTTACTACGCAAGCACGTGAGCATGCATCGTGCCATTTGTGCAAGTGACTCGGAGGGACTACCTGTCTCCATCTCCACTGCATACTTCCACAGTGTGTCTGGGTCCTCTGTCTCGCCTTCCTCAAAATCCTCTAGCTCCACTGGCTGCTCCTGCTCCTCCTCTCCTGTCAGATGACTAGATAAACCACCCATTTCGCCAAAACTAAACTGCGCTTTACCGTGCTGCTCCTCCTCCTCCTCAGCTCCCACGGGGTTTATGTGGCCGTGAAATGTATGCGACATTTTTCCAGTGCCCTGACCAGCCATGGTTTCCAACATGTGTTGTATTACATGAAGCAGCGGAATCATGTCGTTCATGCCGTAATCCTGGCGACTGACAAATAAAGTGGCTTCCTCAAAGGGCCTGAGCAAGCGGCAGGTGTCACGTATGAGCTGCCACTGGTTCACATTAAAGTTACACAGGGGAGTTCCCCTATCTGCTTGGATCATCAAGGAATCAGTGATGGCTTTTCTCTGTTCGTATAGTCGATCTAACATATGTAGGGTGGAATTCCAACGGGTGGGAACATCGCAAATCAGACTATGTTGGGGGATACCGTTCTGATGCTGTAGCTCAAGAAGGGTGTGCTTGGCGGTGTAGGAGTGGCTGAAGTGCATACAAAGTTTCCTTCCCGTTGTTAGGATGTCTTGCAGATGGGGGAAGACTTCAGAAAACGCTTGACAACTAGGTTGAACACGTGTGCCATACAGGGCGTATGGCTCAGGCTTCCTTGTCTCAGCGCAGACAAGATGTTACTCCCATTGTCAGTCACCATGGTACCCATTTCCAATTTTCGTGGAGTAAGCCATGTTTTGATTTCTTGATTAATGAATTTCAGGAGCTCCTCCCCTGTGTGACTCCGTTCGCCAAGGCAAACCATGTGAAGCACAGCGTGACACCGCCGTGCCCTGCACACATGGTAGGCTGAAGGGGCATTGAGAATTGACCGTACAGTGGAGGCTGAGGAGATGGCAGAGGATGAGGAGGCAGAGTCGCACACTGTGACAGGCAAAACGGCCTGGGAGCGCGGAGGCCGAAGGAGTGTGACCTGTCCAAGTTGCTGTGCAGGAACCACATTCACCCAGTGGGCCGTAAAGGACATGTATTGTCCCTGACCGTAGTTACAGCTCCAGATGTCAGCGCTGCCGTGCACTTTGGTGCACACCGACAGGCTCAAGGACTGGCCCACCTTCTGCTCATCAAATTTGTGCAGGGCTGGTACTGCCTTCTTTGCAAAGAAATGACGGCTTGGGACTCTCCACCTCGGCTCGGCACAAGCCATCAGCTCTCTGAAAGGTGCAGAGTCCACCACCTGAAAAGGGAGGGACTCCAGCACTAGCAACTTGGTCAGGAGCACATTTAGCTTCTGCGCCGTAGGATGAGTGGGCGCATACTGTTGTCTCTTGGACATGGCTGATGGATTGCTGGTGGGATGAGTGACTTTTAGTAGGAGGAACAGGAGCATGTGGAGGAGCTGAGGATGGGTATGACGCACAGCTACCTTCGGCTGAGGTGCTGGAGCCTTGGCTGGGTGAAATTGGAAGCGGCGTGGCACTGGCTGACGCAGCAGGCTGGACCCCCACTTCGGAGCCTTGGTTCTCCCAGGCTGCTTTATGGTGACGCTGCATGTGTTGCCGCAGAGCCGTGGTACCAACATTGGGGCCCTGGCCATGCTTGACCTTCTGTCCACACATCTTGCATGTGGCCAGGTTACCCACCTGCGGATGCTTGAGGAAAAAGTGCCACACTGCCGAGTAGCTAATTTTCCCTCCAACAGTCCGCACTAATTCACTGCTACTGCTGCCAACTCCAGGAACCCCTGCTCCACTACCTCCCGGGAAGGCAGCCTGCTGCGCAGCAGGGGGTCTACCCCGCCCCCCGAAACTTGTGGCTCCAGACATCCCAATTCTGCCACCATGCTGACTGCCAACCCTACTGCCACCATGCTGACTGCCAACCCTACTGCCACCTTGCTGCCTCAGCTGCAGACTCTGGGGCAACCTGGGACCCTCTTCTCCTGATGATGATGAAGCCCCTTCTGCACCGGGCTCCCAAGTGCGATCGGCTTCATCATCATCATCATCGAGTTCAGCCTGCACGTCACTGATGTCCTCCTCGGTTTCCACAAGAGCGTGTGCTGCAGGAGACGGAATGCTCACCACACCACTTCCCACACCACCTCTCACGCCACTCTCCTCCTCAGTGTTTGTCTGCCTAGCGGAAGAAGCGGAGGATGTCTCCTCCATTTCTTGGCTGGGCAGTAGCTGCTGACTGTCCTCTAACACATTGTCCTCACTGAATAGTGGAGCTGAACCCAAAGCATAAGATACGGCGGCTGGAGGGGGGGGCGTAGGACAGAGGCAATGGAAGGACAGGGGCTGCTCCCAGGCCATGCCAACTCAGGGTTGTGTCCGAGGAACCTACGGACTGTTGACTGGGGGTGTCAGATGTCACTTGTGATGAAGTCGATGACCGTGTTAACCAATCGATGACGGCAGATGCGTTGCTGGTCGAAACACAACCGCTAGCAGATACCGGGAGATCAGGCCTCTCACCGCGACTCCTGCTGCCACTCGCCCCTAGTCTGCTGCGACCTCTGCCTGATGAATCTAGGCCTCTCCTCGGTGCACATCCTGGCACATCTCTGCCTGACATTTTTACTGCGTTTAGAAGGGGAAAACAATATACTACCCTACACCTACAACAGTATTTTTGTAACAGCAGGTGTGTAGAAAAGTTAGATCAAAATAGGCAGACACTGTAGCTAAAAGCTAATGTAAAAAGACACTGTCAGATGGTCTTACACAGGATGCCCCTGGTCACAGTTAAATGCACCACAGGCAGTTTTAAAACATGTGTTTTGTTCAAAATGTAAAAATGTAAAGATGCAGGTACTATTAAAAGCTAAGTGCTAGTATTCAGGATGCCCCCCCCCCCCCCCGGTGAAAGGCAATGGATGCTTTAAACTTTAAAACCAGTTTTATACAAAAGGCAAAAGGGTTAGTAGGCAGGTACTCTTAAATGATAAGTGCTAGCACTGACAATGGCCCCCGTGGAAAGGCAATGGGTGCTTTAAACTTGTAAACCAGATTTGTTTTATACAAAAGGCAAAAGGTTAGTAGGCAGGTACTCTTAAAAGACACGTGCTAGTATTTGGGATGCCCCTTCTCACGTACAGAGCAGGCCTCCTTTGATTGTGGTAAAGTGACATTGATTATAAAATGCAAGCAGTTAATAGACAGGTAGTCTTGAAATATTAATGCTAGTGTTTGGGATGCCCCCTCCTCACATACAGAGGAGGCCTCCCTTGATTGTGGAAAAGTGATGTTAATTATAAAATGCAAGCAGTTATTAGACAGGTAGTCTTGAAATATTTATGCTAGTGTTTGGGATGCCCCCTCCTCACATACAGAGCAGACCTCCCTTGATTGTGGAAAAGTGACTTTGCTTATAAAATGCAAGCAGTTATTAGACAGGTAGCCTTGAAATATTTATGCTAGTGTTTGGGATGCCCCCTCCTCACATACAGAGCAGGCCTCCCTTGATTGTGGTAAAGTGACGTTGATTATAAAATGCAAGCAGTTAATAGACAGGTAGTCTTGAAATAAGTATGGTAGTGTTTGGGATGCCCCCTCCTCACATACAAGAGCAGGCCTCCCTTGATTGTGGAAAAGTGAAATTAATTATAAAATGCAAGCAGTTATTAGACAGGTAGTCTTGAAATATTTATGCTAGTGTTTGGGATGCCCCCTCCTCACATACAGAGCAGGCCTCCCTTGATTGTGGAAAAGTGAAATTAATTATAAAATGCAAGCAGTTATTAGACAGGTAGTCTTGAAATATTTATGCTAGTGTTTGGGATGCCCCCTCCTCACATACAGAGCAGGCCTCCCTTGATTGTGGAAAAGTGAAATTAATTATAAAATGCAAGCAGTTATTAGACAGGTAGTCTTGAAATATTTATGCTAGTGTTTGGGATGCCCCCTCCTCACATACAGAGCAGGCCTCCGTTGATTGTGGAAAAGTGATGTTAATTATAAAATGCAAGCAGTTATTAGACAGGTAGTCTTGAAATATTTATGCTAGTGTTTGGGATGCCCCCTCCTCACATACAGAGCAGACCTCCCTTGATTGTGGAAAAGTGACTTTGCTTATAAAATGCAAGCAGTTATAAGACAGGTAGTCTTGACATATTTATGCTAGTGTTTGGGATGCCCCCTCCTCACATACAGAGCAGGCCTCCCTTGATTGTGGTAAAGTGACGTTGA
Organism: Gastrophryne carolinensis; assembly: GCA_027917425.1. NCBI lineage: Eukaryota > Metazoa > Chordata > Amphibia > Anura > Microhylidae > Gastrophryne > Gastrophryne carolinensis. The sequence goes on from CM051243.1 coordinate 117,221,267, forward strand.
TTATAAAATGCAAGCAGTTATTAGACAGGTAGTCTTGAAATATTTATGCTAGTGTTTGGGATGCCCCCTCCTCACATACAGAGCAGGCCTCCCTTGATTGTGGAAAAGTGACTTTGCTTATAAAATGCAAGCAGTTATTAGACAGGTAGTCTTGAAATATGTATGCTAGTGTTTGGGATGCCCCCTCCTCACATACAGAGCAGGCCTCCCTTGATTGTGGTAAATTGACGTTGATTATAAAATGCAAGCAGTTAATAGACAGGTAGTCTTAAAATATTTATGCTAGTGTTTGGGATGCCCCCTCCTCACATACAGAGCAGGCCTCCCTTGATTGTGGAAAAGTGACGTTAATTATAAAATGCAAGCAGTTATTAGACAGGTAGTCTTGAAATATTTATGCTAGTGTTTGGGATGCCCCCTGCTCACATACAGAGGAGGCCTCCCTTGATTGTGGAAAAGTGACATTAATTATAAAATGCAAGCAGTTATTACACAGGTAGTCTTGAAATATTAATGCTAGCACGCTTTTTAAAGAATGACACCAGGTAAAGGAAAAGCTAAATAGGCAGGAGTGTTATTGACACTAAATAGGCTTGAAAGCTAATGCAAACAGTTTAAACTGTCCATGTCTTTATCTGTCACTGTCACAGGCTCTCTCCTTCTCTATCTGTCCCGTGCTTCTTCTGTTCCATTTATCTATCTATCTGTCTCTCGCTCTCTCCCTGATCTGCTCTGGCCGCAATACAGTGTCAGAATGATCTTCCGCAAGATGGCCGCCGGTAAGCCTGTCTTCTGATAGGTAGCATGTGACACCTACCCAGCATTCCTTGCCCCATGGGACATGTCCTGACATGTGGATCCACCATTTTAGATGGAGAGTATAGCAGTAAATGGAGTTTTAAGGAAGCGATTCGAGCAGACAAGAGGGGGAGCGTGGTCATTATGGATGCTACAGATTACGAAACAGAAGCATACAGGCAATTAAATGATTCTGAGACCTACTTAAAATTAAAAGGAGACCCAAGGAGATCTAAGACAACTCTTATCGGAAGGGAGGGCCTTGCATGTACTTAATGAGGATGATTTGGAGGCGTTGTATGTTTCCTCCCCCATTGCCCCAGTCTTTCATCATCTCCCCAAGATCCATAAGCCGCATCGTCCCCCTAGGGGGAGACCGATTGTGGCTGGGATCGGGGGGATGTATGAGAGACTGGGGCAATGGGTGGATGCGCATCTTATTCCTCTGGTTCACAGATTCCCTGGTTTCTTGCAAGACTCCAGGGATGTCATTTGTTCCCTTTTGGATTTTGAATTGCAACCGAATTATAGGTGGTTCACCTGTGACGTAACGTTACTTTATTCCATTATTCCCCCTTACAGGCTATATACTTCCATCTTCAAAATTATTCTGATGATTTGATCACCTTTTTGATATTATCAATAGAATATCTGCTCAAACATAACTTTTACCTGTTTGCAGGGTATTTTTATCTCCAACTCTGTGGGGCATCCATGGGTGCCCCATTTTCACCCTCTCTCGCCAACCTTTACATGGGCTGTTGGGAGAGTGTTACCATCTATGGACATGACAATCCTTTTTTGGACAGGATTAAGTATTTTGGCAGATATATAGACGATTTAATCTTTATTTGGGAAGGTGATGAAAATATGATTCTACAATTTACACAATATTTGAATAATAATAATCTAAATTTACATTTTACGTCTGAAAATCATGTGGATAGCATCTCATTTTTGGATTTAAATTTAGGAATCACATTAGATGGAAAAAGGGTCAAAACTAAGACATTTAGGAAGGAGACCGCAGGGAATACTACACTTAGACCGGAAAGCTGGCATCCTGCCCATACAATCAGGGCCATTCCTATAGGTGAAATGGTGAGAGGTCGTAGAAACTGTTCGGAGCAGGATGGGTTTGAGCAAGAAGTATCTACTATCACAACTAGGTTGCAAGACCTGGGTTACCCTAAAGAATTATTTGAAAGAGCTGAAACTATTGCGGGGTCTAGGGACAGAAATAGTATATTATCAGGAGTAGGACGTAGGAAAAAAGGAAATAATTATAAAAGATTGCTGGATAATGACAATATTAAGATACTGTAACTTTAGTAACAACTTATAGTGAAGAGTTCTATGAATTCAAAAAAATCGTAAACAAACATTTGCCTATTCTTAACTGTGATCCACAATTAAAACATATACTAAGAAATGGCATCAGGATTGTGAGTCGTAAATCCCCAACATTGGGACAAAAGTTGTCCCCAAGTTTATATGTTAGAGCCAAGGATAAATCTAAAACATGGCTTTCATGCAAAGGTTTTTTTAAATGCGCAGGTCAGCGATGTGGTATATGCAAATATGTGACCCCAGGATCAGTAATTCAATCAACTGTAACCAAAGAGAAATGTAATATAAAAAAACTTTATTAATTGCAATACATCTAATGTGGTGTATCTTATAACGTGTGAGTTATGTGGGATCCAGTATGTTGGTTGCAACACTAGGTGTCTCAAACATAGAATTGCGGAACACATAACAGCATCTTCTCAGGATTAGCCCAATGCATCTTCTAATGTAGGCCGTCATTTCAGAGACAATCATGCTGGTGATCTCACACATTTTAAGATCTCTGCAATAGAGAGAGTTACCCTGGGACCTAGGGGTGGGGACCTACAATACAAATGATTCCAGCGTGAGGCATTTTGGATATTCAAGTTAAATACGCGTAGTCCTAACGGTCTCAGTCATCACTAGGATGTAGATCTTTATCTACATAATAAATAGACTCTAGAGTTTTATAAACCCTATTGATTGTGGCAAATATACTGATAATGTGCAAGGCATGTTAAGCCATGACTATATACTGAGATAACTGACTGGGCCTTACATAAATAGGATAACATAAATAGCCTTTTTAATTGTTAGACCCGAGTTTAATAATAATCTATAATTCTTTAATTATCGCTGCATGTAATTTTTACTGTAATCATATGGGGAAGCTTTTATTTCTTTGTAATAAAATGACCCAATCATTTGGATTAATATTTTGAATACAAGTACGAATTTATCCAAATATAATAACATCTTTTTATTAGAGGTTATATACAAAATGAAGCAGTGTAAGCACATCGGCTTAATTAGCAGCAAGATCTGAGCAGCCCATATGCGCACAATTTGTTATTTAGAAATACAGATATAGGAATATGGGGTTTGTTTCTGCCTTTCCTTTTTTTTTCTTCCTTCTGTGTATGTATTTAGGGGTGAAATGTCACATTATGCAGTCACTTTTGTCTGTTTTAATACTTAAATTCTGATATGCAATAGAATCTTCTCTATTTTTTCTTGTATTTTGTAGTATATTCCATATATGTGAGAGTGACACTGTACATGAGCTGTAATATTAGTCTGGAAGTGTACTATTCATATTCACCGCAATCTGCGGCTTCAAATATCCATGGCAATATCTGTCAGTACTTCCGCCCCTAGTCCGCTCCTCTATTAAGTTCACTCTTGCCCACACAGCTATGTCATTTCCGCTGTGAGGCAGACTGAACGTGGGTTCGTTTTCCCTTGTGGTAAAGTAGGCGGTTTTTCCTCTTTTCCCCTCCCCCCGATTGGAATTTCTTAACCCGTTTGGGTTTGAACTGAGGCTTGTGAATATCTGACCTTTCTTTTGCCTGCTTCCAATTAATCTAATTATTTCAGCGCATGTGCAGGTCACTAAATACTGGTATTTAAATGTTTGACTAGACTTAGTTCTCCATGTCATGAGTAAGGACTGATGTCCGAAACGCGTGGACAAGGAGACCATAAACACTATTTTGATGTTCCTTTTCTCGTTGATGCTTTGCTCATGGATGGATTTTAATGATTTGGAAATAAAATCGTGGATGTTTTTATGCTGAACGCTGGCTAGCTTTAACTTCTTATGTTCCCACGCTCTAAATGATTGCTGTAGAGCACATACTCAAGCAAGGAGGGGACACCTATAGAGGGGAATAAGGAGAAAGCAAATTTACTAAACAATTTCTTTGCTTCTGTATTCACAAAAGAATGTGACATGCCGAGTGAAATGCAGGGGAATAACCAAATCCCGCCATTAAATGTCACTGGTCTAACCAAGGAAGAAGTCCAGCGCCGTCTCAAGCAGATAAAAATCGATAAATCACCGGGACCAGATGGCATACAGTGCAGTTTCAATTATTTTATTTTATTTTTTTAACTGATACCCACTAATCCTTTTTAAGCAGTCAGCTGTTGATGCTGTGACAGGCCTCTGTTTCTTTTCCACAGATTTATAGTTCTTAAGGTAAAAGATGATTGAATTAATCTTTTTTTTTTCTCAGACAAAGGGAGTGCCCCCTTGTCTTTAGAGAGAATTTTAATTGAAAAAATGTTTCCACATATTTTTTTGTATTGCCCATTTATATATTTATACAAGTTAAATTATGTTCCCCACTCAGATGTCCCCTCTCGAGATTAAACAGATTTATTTCCTGTAATCTTTCTTCATACTTTCTTCAACTAAGATCCTTAATTTTCCTTATCAGTTCAGTGGCTCACCTCTGCACCCTTTCCAAAATCAGGGAGTCCTTTCTATGAACAGGTGCCCAGAACTGGACGGATTCCAGGTGAGGGCGCACCAGTGTCTTGCAAAGAGGCAATATTACACCTCATTCATGATTCCATGCCTTTTTTAACCCTTTAAACGCCAGCCACGTAAATTTTACGTGGCTGCCTCTCCAACAGTTAAACGCCAGCCACGTAAAATTTACGTGCCTGACTTTCCCCAGTAAAAAAAAAAAAAGTAAAAATAAAAGACACTTACCTGACCCCTCGTTCGATCCGGTCGGGTCTCCTCTTCAGCCAGAGGGGCTCCGATCGCCCATCGGGGCCCCTCCGGCTGCAGGGGAGGGCCCGGAACAGGGTGCCCCCCCCCCCGTTTCAGCAGCCGCCCGGTTTACTGTAAAAAAAAACACAAAAAAAAAAAAAACAGTCACCTACCTTTGTCCCCGCCGGCTCCCGCAGGCTCTCCTCTTCACGGGGGGGGGCTCCGATCCCCCCCCCCCGCTCTTCTGTCTTCTGGAGGGGGCATAACAGCCCTCCTCCCTTGCCTCTTCCGATGGCGGCCGCCATCTTGGTGACGTCACGGGGCGGGGCCAGATGACGTCACCGCCGGGTGTCATCGGGGCACCCGGCAGTTCGTTTCTCAGATGCCGGTGACGGCTGGGCGGGGAAGGAGGGAGGTAGGCGATCCTCCGATCGCCTGCCTCCCCCCTTCTCTGCCCAGCCGTCACTGACAGCAGATCGCCGCGGGACACAGAAGATGAAGATCGGAGGTGAGTAAAGTAAAAGTTTTTTTTTTTTTTTTAATAAACTTTTTTAAAAAACGTGTGTGTCTTTTTTTTTTACCATTTAACCCTTTGTGAACTGGTAAGGGGTCCATGTGACCCCTTATACCAGTTCACAAGGCTGGGGAGATGGCAAGCCACCTGCGCTAGCGGGTGGCTTGCCATTAACCCCTGGCACCCCCATTACCTGCCTCCCCAAAGGCCAGGGGGGGGCAGAAGAGCCCGGGCCCACATGGGCTATGTGGGCTCGTAGGCTGCAGGGTGGGGGGGCCACATAAGCTGGCCCCCCCACTCTGTGCCTACAAGCCCCCATAGCTGGTCCCGGGCTGGTTACTGTGGGTAAGGGGGACCCCACGTCAATTTTTTTTTTGATTTTTAAGGGTTTTTAACCCTTAAAAATCAAAAAAAAAATGGGGTCCACCCCCCCTGGGAGGGGGGACCCTATGTCATTTTTTTTTTTTGATTAACCCTTTGTGTTCTGTCATCCAGCAGCTATAAAAGGCTTCTAGCAAGGTAGCAGAAGCCAGTGATCGCCGAGGGACAGAGTGCTCCAGGATGGATGGGAGGTGAGTACAGTGTAAAAAAAAAAAAAAAAAAATTAATAAAATATTTTTTCTCTTTTGTGTGTCTGTGTCATTTTTTACTTTTAACCTCTTGTGAACTGGTAAGGGGTCCATGACCCCTATACCAGTTCACAAGGCTGGGGGGATGGCAAGCCACCTGCGCTAGCGGGTGGCTTGCCATTAACCCCCGGCACCCCCATTACCTGCCTCCCCAAAGGCCAGGGGGGGGCAGAAGAGCCCGGGCCCACATGGGCTATGTGGGCTCGTAGGCTGCAGGGTGGGGGGGCCACAAAAGCTGGCCCCCCCACTCTGTGCCTACAAGCCCCCATAGCTGGTCCCGGGCTGGTTACTGTGGGTAAGGGGGACCCCACGTCATTTTTTTTTTTGATTTTTAAGGGTTTTTAACCCTTAAAAATCAAAAAAAAAATGGGGTCTCCCTCCCCTGGGAGGGGGGACCTTATGTCATTTTTTTTCTCGATTTAACCCTTTGTAGTGTGGATGGTTTTTGTGTTTTTTTTTGTGAATGTTATAAAATACTTGTTTCAGTTAGGGGGGGTCTCCTGGGCAGGAACGGGGGCTACCGATAAATATGTGGTACCGTTCTAATCGGTAGAAATGGGGCTTTCACATGCAATATGATTTTCCTTAATAAAATACATTTTTTATTTAAAATAAAGGAGTCAATTTTCTAAAAAAAAAATTTTATTTATTTATTTTTTTTTCACTTAATAATATTGTAAAAAAAAAAAAAAAAATTACAAACAAGACATTTCATGTTAAAGTCTAAACTCTGCTGCAAAAAAAAAAATATATAATTTTTCTGAAAGTTCCAGCAAAAATGGCGCAAAACATGTCGCAAAACATGACGCAAAATGGGGAAAAATGGCCTGTCAACAGAGGGTGACAAAATCTCAAGTAAGCTGGCAATTAAAAGGGTTAATAGTACCTATGCATGTTGGGTATTGTTCTGTTCGGGGGACCTTGCGCTTTCAGACTTAGCTTGTTTTTTCTGGTTTGCATATTTATATTTTAGGAAAAGGTGTTTTTTATTCAGCTTTTTTATAAATTTTTTAGGGAAACCCTGCGCAACCAAAGAATTCTTTGAGGAATTAATTCCAGAAAGATGAGCCCACTACAGCAAGCTGGGTACCCTTAGAAAGCTTAACGTGTGTACTTTCAGGGAATATATGGTTTATGGGGGATATTCCAAATGTAAAGGGTTGTTTTGGTTGAAAAATCGCAAGGTGCGCACTTTGTCTGCAGAGCTGAAATTTTCAAGTAAAATTACCGTTACGCACATGCTTTACTTTGGGGTGTTTGGCAACTCTTCCCTTGACAGAACCTATGCATGTTGGGTATCGTTCTGTTCGGGAGATGTTGCTTTTTCAGATTAAACTTGATTTTTCTTGTTTGTATATAGTTTTTTTAGGAAAATGTGGCTTTGATTCTGCTTTTTTATCCTTTTTTTAGGGAAACTCTTTGCAACCAAAGATTACGTTGAGGGATTACTTCCAGAAAACTATGGCCACATCCACAAGCCTGGTACGCCTAGAAAGCCTGAGGTGTGTACTTCCAGAGAATATATAGTTTGTTGGGGGTATTTTAAATGTAAAGGGTTGTTTTTCTGGAAAAACCGCAAGGTGCGCATATTGCATAGCATAGTTGTATTTTATCTGAAAATCTCCTAAAGCGCTGTTTCAGTTTGGGGGAGTCTCCTGGGCAGGAAAGGGTGTCTACCTATACATATGTGGTACCGCTGTAACCGGGAGAAATTGGAATTTCACACGCAATAAGATTTTATTGACAAACTTACATTTTTTATTCCAAAAAAAACTACAATATGTAAAAATTTTTTTTTTTATTTTTTTTTTTGCACATATTTCACCCAAAAATATTAAGAATACACCTAACAAATGACAAACAAGACATTTCATGTTAAAGCCCAGACTATGCTGAAAAAAACAATATATCATTTTCCTGGGAAATCCCTGGAAATCCCCTCAAAAATCACAGTTGAACAAGGGGAGCGCAAAATAGTGCAAAATGGTCTGGCAACAAAGGGTGACAAAATCTCAAGGTAGGCTGGCAGTTAAAGGGTTAATGCATAATAATAACTTGATCGCCTTAGAAGCAGCTGCTTGGCATTGCATACCCCAGATCCTCCTCAGCTAGTGACTTTCCCAGTTTTACTCCAAGGACATATATGGCCTCCACACTTATCCACATTGAACTTAATTTGCCAAGTGGATTGTTTATTGTTTATTTTACAAATGTGTAAATAACCCCCCCATTTGAATCTCTTCTATTGAACCAGGCTGGTCACTTGCCCAGGGCAGGCTGAGCTGTTGCTCGGGGCACCAGGTACCCAAGGCAACAGATTCCAGCCCCTGCCCTCCAGTGGCCCAAAATTGGGTCTGCTTAGTTGCGCTAAAACGTATTATTGTTGTCCCATTGTCTCGGGCTACACTTTGTGCTGTCCTAAACTTCAATCTGTTTTTCTAAAGACCCTGTAGTTCCTAAGTTATCTGTAAAAGTATTAGAACTATTCATAAAACTGTTCATTGAAAAAAAATGAAGAGAAACTGGGGGTGTGGCAACAGCAATGTGATGTAAGCATACTGTGATGAGTGTGAGAGGAGAGAGGAATGTGGGCTTTCAGAGAGAGGCAGCCAATCAGGACATCTGGGCAGGGATTGGGGGGTGTTCCATTCGTGGTCCACCGAAGGTTGATTGATGGACCTGATCAGCAGGGTGGGGACTAAAAGCTGAATAAGGAAGTGGTTTTCCTCACTAAAGAGACAGGCAGAGCAGGAAGCACTGTGCTGCAGACGCTCAATGAGAGGTAAGCTATTGATATTTTTTAACTTTTGACTTGCCAAACACTTTAATACTAAGCTTTACTATGGCTGCACGCCTCTCGATGATAAATGAAGAGAGTGTGGCGTGCTGTAGCCGGAATGCGAGCATACAGCACGTCTTCTGCTTGCGCTCTCAGCATTCATTATCACCACGCTGCACCTCATGCGAGGGGCACACAGCAATAGTACAGGTTAGTATTACTTTTTAAAGTGCAACCCCTGTCCCAAAATATCAGCAGCGGGAAAAGGGGGGGTATGTGGAGCCTAGTAAAACTTGCTGTTCTCCAGTCCTATAATGCTTGCGCGGGTTCTCAGCCAATCAGCGCACTCGGCTGCGCTTATCAATTTCAGCGAAGGGACGAATGTAGCCAAAAATAGCTGAGCGCGCAGGGCCACATCCCGCTACCTTCTAACAAGGTGCATACCTGCCCTGGCCGGTCACAAATGCCTGGCACGAACATATGCCCATCTAAAGGTATAGCTCATGTCGGTTGCGGCCCACGCATACGCCATTGGATCAGGGAGAAGGTAGGTTTTACAGGGTACCTGGCAGGTTTCACACAGCGAAGGTAAGGAATCAGTCAGCCCTGGAGTCTTTTGGTCCTCTTTAACTCCAGGCAAGGGCTCCCCACTGAATGTACTCCCCAAAATATCTACAGAGGATAACAAAACATTGGTTTGTTTTTGGGGTAGGTTCCGCTGATGCTTTGCATATTAATATATGTGTCAAGATTGGGATTTGCTGGCGCTCTCCATATTATAGAGAAACATTACTGGGGAATCCTGACTTGGGGTGTGAAATTCCCCAGATCACTATGTATACTCACCTTGATTGGTGATCCCACAGCACATGCGTAAGCCACATCCCTGGCTTCTCTTTGCTAATGCGCCTACCAATACTTGGCATGTCTGAATGTCTTAAGCAGGTACACAGGATGCAGCCCACACTCCATTTATCTTTACCAAGTCAAGTCAGAGTGGCTAGTAAAGCTGCATTGAGCACAAGCCAATGAGTGGCTGGTGGCATGGGCATGCTTCACTGAGACAAGCCTTGGATGTGTGAAACCCCAGGGTTGCTGGTAAACTCCCCTTCACCAGCTGCTCCCACAGTGCTGTATTTGATGGCGGCTGCATCCCTGGCTTCCCTGTAGCTGTGGTGCGCTCCCACGCCCAGCCATTCAAACCAGCAGACTACAGGGAAACCCTAAACTTCATGTCACGTCAGCTGGCATTCTTAAACCAAGAAGACAATCTCACTGCCGAACAGCCCATTAACCAGCTTCACCTAAAGGATGCAGCAGCTGGCGCTAGGGGACCATTTCAAAGGAATGCTGCTGCTGACATGAAGAGGATTGCGAGGCTTAGATAATTTTTACAGCAGCACTTCCTGCTGCACACTCTGCCCCCCCCCCCCCCCCCAGAGGCAAAATCACCCTCTCCAAATTTCAGGTTCCCATTGATTTCAGTGGGGACCAGGTTTTAATTAAAGTTCGGCTGAACTTGCCATACCATGCCTGCCATACTTTGGGGGATTTGCTCATCCCTACTCATGTTTGTTTCAGACACTACTGCAACCCCAAACACAGCTACCCCAACACTAAAAAAGTTTTTTTTGTGCACTTTGGCCTTTATTCATCAAGGATGAATTCTCATGGCATTAAAAAAAATCACTTTATGAGATAAAAGCATGAGAATTTCACTGTTGATGAGTCACCAGATATGGCGACAATGACAGTCAATGGCACTTTTTTACTCCTAAGAAACGTTGTGAACTTTTTACTCATTTATACACTGTAGTAAAAAGTGTCATTGACTTCCATTATCTTCATATCTGGCAATTCATCAACAGTGACATTTTCATGCTTTTTTTTTGGATTTTTTGCTGCCAAAAATATTTTTCAATGGTTAATGAATCAAGGCCTATGTCTGTTAAGTTTGAATGATTTTTTCTCCTAACCCCACATCACCAAAACTAAATGGATTGCTCCAATAGCTTACTTCTGCTCTTTCCAACGTACCACACCCACCCAAAAAAATACCTGTTATAGTGTACATACAAATATTTGTACGCTTTATAGCTTTTATATATTTTATATTGTTAAGAAAAACAATGCAATAGGACACTGAATTGACTGTAATAATTACAATGTATTACTGTGTTCCTGTGCTGTTGGCTTACCTTGGGCAGGGGGTTTGCAGAATGTGTAGCCGTTATCATGACAACACTTCCAGTTTAATGGACATTGTCTGTCAGAACTACAGATCTGTAGGAATCTCTCTCCAGTAGTAGCCTTTTGGTAATATCGTTCAGGGGGGCATTGCCCTGATCTCACATCAGCTAGAATAAGACATTTGAAAGTAATATTTTAGTAAATACAAAGCACAGATTAATCAAATTCAGGTTGCTACATGTCCTTCAAAGAAAATGTACATTGTTTTACCTTACCTTATAAAGAACAACATACCTCCCTTGGGTACCAAGAGAACATCAGTTGTGCATTTTACAGATGTGCACTTGCTTACAAACTATAATTAAGCAGCAGTGTAGAGTCATTTTGAATTTAAGTGTTGGCTTAATACATTTTACCTTTAGGACTAAAGAGGGCATTGCCTACAACTGTTGAATTGAAAAATCAACCCTGCAGCTATTTCAGTTAGAAAGAATAAAACTGAACACATATTTTCCACATAATGGGTGTATTTCACAGCTTCAGTCAGCAGAGAGTGGGGCATAACGATTGCTAGTGCCCCCCTATGACAATCAGACCCAGAGAATCACTCCTTTCGATTTTTGGATGTCTGATCAAATTGGTCCAATCGTACCACACACGTGACAATACAATGCTAGACATCATCTAGTTTGCGGCACGTGTGACAAGGCTGCCACCAGACACACTTTATTACCTGGTGTATCAATACAATTTGGCTCAATCAATCTGCCTCACCAACAGTCACAGCGAGACCAGGATAGAACAGTGCTTTAACCAAGCATGAGATTTACAAAGGCAACTGAATAACTGCATAACTTTCTTATTTCTAAATTCAGAGCACTAGAACCGCACTATGATTTTTAGATTTAATTAGAAAATATGTAAAGAAATATGTGCTACAATAGACAAAAACGGTGCATAGCTATAGGAATAGCAATAAAAACTGAATTTTACAGAAAACAGTATAAAAGGAAAAATACTATAAGCAAACCAACTACTAGAAAAAATAAATAAATGGATAACAAAAATTAATGGTATACATACGTCTGGGGTGATTGTGAGGCAAAGTTGCGGTTAATAAAGAGAAAGTGCAATCCTTAGTTGCAGGGGCAAGGTCCAATAAATCAGCTGAAGCATTGTGATGAGTGGGGGCACAATGTGATGTGGATTCTCCTTGTGATGCAACAGATGAGAATGTCAGTTACTTGGCATGCTGCCTGAGGTATGCATGGACAGACCACCTCATTATCAGAACCAGGCCAGGAATATGATTTTCCAGGTCCACACCTAATGCAAGTTGACAGACACCAAATACGGGTGGGTTATAGCACACGGAACCCAAAACATTTATTTGGGTTTTAGGGGTTTCATGTGGGCAAGGTCTCATATTCTATAGCTTATGGCCTCAGCTATTAAATTAGTTTATAAAGATTATAGTGTGATTCTCATAAGAAAAGCAATTTAATATAATAACTTCTCTTTGTATTTTTGGCGGGAAGATCTCCTACAGACAGCTTTCTGTTTCCAGCTGTGTGAGAGAGAGATGTGACTGCAGTGGTAAAGTTTCAGCAATGCACATTAGCACTAGAGATGAGCGAACCCAACCGGTAGAACCCAGTTTTGACCTGAATTTCAGGAAAAGTTCAGTTCGCCACAAGCCCAAACTTCCTGTGGAAGTTCCTTCCACAGTGGAACCGGAAGACAGACCTGGCAGGATTTCACCAGCACCACCCCTCAGGAGGTGCTATTGCAGGAGATAGTCACGTGATGCGCCATCTTGCCGGACACGGTTGCCCCCAGGACTTGATGGCTCAAAGATTGTAGGCTCACGGGGAGCTAAGACATAAACCGAAGGTCAGTGTAAGGAACTTACCTGGGAGTCTGTCCCGCGGTGCCTCTGCACGCTCACTGGTGGCGCGGCCCCTCCGGCGGCCGCGCCAGGCAGCCACCCCTCCAGCGTCGGGCGCTCCGGCAGCCGACGGCCGTGCACGTGCTCGCGTGCTCGCACGTTCCCTTTATGTCCCCCGGCGGCGCTGCTCCCAGCGCATTCGCCGGGGGCAGATTTAAAAGGACCAATCCTGACCCAGGAATCCTCTGCTCTGGGGAGTTCAGGGAATAGACAGCCTGACTGGCCAGGGCGGTCCAGTCCCTGGAGTTTCTCCTATCAGGGGTGAGATCATGTTGTTGCACCAATCAGCACATTCCCCTTCCCATTGGTCAGTCACCATTTAAATATTTTCCCGCCCGAACCACCAGTGCCTGTTATAGCCATTTACTAGCTTGGGTGTGCTTCTGAATCTCGTCTTAGTGTGTTTGATCCGGCTTCGTCCTTGACTACTCCTGCTCGCTGCCTGAACCGACCTTCTGCCTGTCTGACTTCGTTTCTGCTTAACCCCTTGGATACCGTGCTTCTGTGATCACCCGGCCTTGACCCTTGCCAGTCCCGACTACTCTTTGCCTTGCCCCTTGGTTTTGACGTTTACAGACTTTGGTGCATGAACTCCTGATTTGGGATACCCCGCAGTTCATCCGTCTTTATCGTAAGCCAGCAATCTTTGCGCCAGTAAGACCTGGGGGCAACCGAGTCTGGAGAGGCATAACCCGTGTCTCCAGCAAGCGGGGGCTTGTCTATAGGCACAAGAGGCGGTGGAGATTGGGGATTGTTGGCTCACGAGAGAAGGGTGTCCAGCGGTCCCTGACAGTATAACAGGCCAGAACTATGGACCAAATTTTGGAGCAGGTGCAGGCCTTGACTGCGGCTGTTGAGCACCTGGCTCATCGAGTGGCGGCCCAGGAGAACCGTCCAACTCCTATCAACCCAGTCCCTCTGGGGGCACCGGCCGTCCATCCTGTGGAACCCAAGATCCCACTCCCCGATAAGTTCACTGGGGACAGAAGCAAGTTTTCCAACTTTCGGGATGCCTGCAAACTTTATTTTCAACTCCGCCCACACTCCTCTGGCTCCCAAGAACAACGTGTGGGCCTGGTCATCTCCCTCCTGCAAGGGGACCCACAGTCCTGGGCATTCGGCCTGTCACCTCAGGACCCAGCACGGCAATCGGTCGATGTGTTTTTTTCAGCTATGGAAATTCTTTATGATGACCCAGATAGGGGTGCCACTGCTGATGCCAAACTGCGTTCCTTGCGACAGGGTCGCCGGCAGGCCGAGGAGTATTGTTCCGAATTCCGTCGTTGGGCTGTGGACTCTCGGTGGAATGACCCTGCCCTGTGTGGTCAATTCCGGTTGGGCCTATCTGACGCCATTAAGGACATTTTTGTGAATCACCCTGTACCTCAGTCTTTGGACGAAACCATGCAACTCGCTATCCGAATCGACCGGCGTTTACGGGAGAGACGCCTTGAAAGAGGGGCGCATCCCGATACCAGCTGGAAAGCTGGAGCTCCAGCCCCTTTACCAGTCGAGGAACCTATGCAGCTGGGAGCTACCAAGCTTTCTGAGGCTGAGAGGCGTCGGCGATTGACAGAAGGACTGTGTCTCTACTGTGGGGGGACCGGTCACCTGGTCAGAGTCTGCCCCAAGAAGCAGCCGGGAAACTTCAGAGCCTAGGTGGGGTCGAGGGAACCCACCTAGGCTGCAAGGTATTTCCTCAGATTTATTCCCAGTTTATGGTCCCAGTCCAGATTAAAGTGGACCTTGAATTTAAAAATTTGGAGGCCCTTCTTGATTGTGGGGCTGCAGGGAACTTTCTTGACTTAGAGCTAGCTCAAAGTTTGAAGATTCCGCTCCAACCTCTGTCTAAGGTTATCCGGGTTTTAGCCATTGATGACACACCTATTGCAGGGGGCCTCATACACTTTAAGACCCCACCAGTGTTTCTTAGTGTGGGAGCAGGGCATTCTGAATGGATTTGCTTTTTTGTCTTAAAAATGCCCTTAACTCCATTAGTACTCGGGTTGCCTTGGTTACAAAAGCATAACCCTCAGATTGACTGGGCTGCGAGGCAGATTACTAAATGGGGCCCGTCATGTTTCCAGTCCTGTTTGGAAGTCCCGGTGCGTGCCACACAGCTACTCCCCGATGGGGTTCCAGGCCCTTATCATGATTTCCTCGATGTATTTTCGGAAAAAGCGGCGGATGTTCTTCCACCTCATAGGTCCTTTGACTGCCCCATAGAACTTCTTCCGGGGACTATGCCACCCAGGGGAAAAATCTATAATTTGACCCGGGTGGAAAACAAAGCTATGAAAGATTACATAGCTGAGAATTTACAGAAGGGGTTCATCCGGGCATCCACTTCTCCGGCTGGGGCGGGTTTTTTCTTTGTTGAAAAAAAAGATGGGGGGCTCCGCCCCTGTATAGATTACCGGGGTTTGAATAAAATAACCATTAAAAATAAATACCCCCTTCCTCTGATTGATGGGTTATTTACACAGATCATCGGGGCCCAAGTCTTTACCAAGTTGGATCTACAGGGGGCCTATAACTTGATAAGGATCCGTCAGGGTGATGAATGGAAGACCGCCTTCAACACCCAAGATGGGCATTACGAGTACCTTGTGATGCCCTTTGGTTTGTGTAACGCCCCGGCCGTCTTCCAGGACTTTGTAAACGAAATTTTTAGAGAGTATTTGGGTCGCTTTGTAGTAGTGTACCTCGATGATATTTTGATTTTTTCTTCCTCTTTAATGGAACATCGTGAACATGTTCGCCTTGTCTTACAAAAATTAAGAGAGAATTGCTTATACGCTAAACTCAAGAAATGTGTATTCGAGGTTCCTGAGGTCCCTTTTTTAGGGTATATAATTTCTAACACTGGGTTATCTATGGATCAGGCTAAGGTCAAAGCTGTACTTAAGTGGGAGCAACCTAGAGATTTAAAGGGGCTACAAAGATTCCTGGGATTCGCCAACTTTTATAGGAGATTTATTAAGAACTTCTCCACCCTAGTAGCACCTCTCACAGATCTCACCAAGAAGGGGAGCTTCCCATCACCCTGGCCGGAACGATCCTTTCAAGCCTTTAGAAAGTTAAAAGAAGTCTTTAGCTCTGCCCCAGTATTAGTTCACCCAGAATGTCAACGAGCTTTTATAGTCGAAGTTGACGCTTCCGAGCTTGGCGTTGGGGCAGTTCTCTCGCAGTACAGCGGTTCCCCGGAACGACTTCACCCTTGTGCTTTTTTCTCGAAAAAATTCAATCCCGCTGAGCGGAATTATGACATTGGGAATCGGGAGCTCTTGGCGGTTAAACTAGCCTTTCAAGAATGGAGACACTGGTTAGAAGGGGCCCAGTTCCCTGTTACGGTCTTCACGGACCATAAAAATTTAGAATATATTCAGTCTGCAAAGAGGTTAACCCCTAGGCAAGCTCGGTGGTCCCTGTTCTTTTCCCGATTTAACTTTACAATTACTTACAAACCGGGGTCAAAGAACGTAAAAGCTGATGCCTTGTCTCGAAGCTTTTCCACGACTAACTTACCTGAGGGGAAGAATTTGCCCATACTGCCACAACACATGGTGGTACCTGTGATTCATCCGAACCTCTCTGACCTGAATCAGTTTCAGTCTGAATTAGAGATGAGCGAACTTTTGAAAAATTCGATTCGACTGATTCGCCGAATTTTCCGACAAAAATCGTTTCGACCCGAATAAATTCGCGACGAATCGCTATTAAAAACGGCTATTTCTGAGCCTCCTAGAGCCTCAATAGGGTTGTAAACCATTCTGCCTTGCTGTAACACGCACAGGATGCGTGCTGGGTTAGTTAAATAACACTTTGAATAAATATCACATGCAGATCAGAGGCATATAGAATCGCAGAGCGGCACAATTGAATTCAAGAGAGTTGAAGTGGCATCACTATGAGAGGCAGGAGCCCAAACATTGCTTTAAAGAGACACTGGAGTTGGCAGCAGCAGGAGCCCAAAAATTGGATGAATCACACCCTGGAGTTGGCAGCAGCAGCAGCAGGAGCCCAAACATTGGCTGAAAGAGACACTGGGGTTGGCTTCAGGAGCCCAAAAATTGGATGAATCACACCCTGGAGTTGGCAGCAGCAGCAGCAGGAGCCCAAATATTACTTTAAAGAGACACTGGAGTTGGCTTCAGGAGCCCAAAAATTGGATGAATCACACCCTGGAGTTGGCAGCAGCAGCAGCAGCAGGAGCCCAAAGATTACTTTATAGAGACACTGGAGTTGGCTTCAGGAGCCCAAAAATTGGATGAATCACACCCTGGAGTTGGCAGGAGTTGACAGCAGCAGCAGCAGGAGCCCAAACATTACTTTAAAGAGACCCTGGGGTTGGCTTCAGGAGCCCAAAAATTGGATGAATCACACCCTGGAGTTGGCAGCAGCAGGAGCCCAAATATTACTTTAAAGAGACACTGGGGTTGGCTTCAGGAGCCCAAAAATTGGATGAATCACACCCTGGAGTTGGCAGCAGCAGCAGCAGGAGCCCAAATATTACTTTAAAGAGACACTGGGGTTGGCTTCAGGAGCCCAAAAATTGGATGATTCACACCCTGGAGTTGGCAGCAGCAGCAGCAGCAGGAGCCCAAATATACACTGGAGTTGGCTTCAGGAGCCCAAAAATTGGATGAATCACACCCTGGAGTTGGCAGCAGCAGCAGCAGGAGCCCAAACATTACTTTAAAGAGACCCTGGGGTTGGCTTCAGGAGCCCAAAAATTGGATGAATCACACCCTGGAGTTGGCAGCAGCCGGAGCCCAAATATTACTTTAAAGAGACACTGGGGTTGGCTTCAGGAGCCCAAAAATTGGATGATTCACACCCTGGAGTTGGCAGCAGCAGCAGCAGGAGCCCAAATATACACTGGAGTTGGCTTCAGGAGCCCAAAAATTGGATGAATCACACCCTGGAGTTGGCAGCAGCAGCAGCAGGAGCCCAAATATTACTTTAAAGAGACACTGGGGTTGGCTTCAGGAGCCCAAAAATTGGATGAATCACACCCTGGAGTTGGCAGCAGCAGCAGGAGCCCAAATATACACTGGAGTTGGCTTCAGGAGCCCAAAAATTGGATGAATCACACCCTGGAGTTGGCAGAAGTTGGCAGCAGCAGCAGCAGGAGCCCCAACATTACTTTAAAGAGACACTGGGGTTGGCTTCAGGAGCCCAAAAATTGGATGAATCACACCCTGGAGTTGGCAGCAGCAGGAGCCCAAATATTACTTTAAAGAGACACTGGGGTTGGCTTCAGGAGCCCAAAAATTGGATGATTCACACCCTGGAGTTGGCAGCAGCAGCAGCAGGAGCCGAAATATACACTGGAGTTGGCTTCAGGAGCCCAAAAATTGGATGAATCACACCCTGGAGTTGGCAGCAGCAGCAGCAGGAGCCCAAATATTACTTTAAAGAGACACTGGGGTTGGCTTCAGGAGCCCAAAAATTGGATGAATCACACCCTGGAGTTGGCAGCAGCAGCAGCAGGAGCCCAAATATTCACTGGAGTTGGCTTCATGAGCCCAAAAATTGGATGAATCACACCCTGGAGTTGGCAGAAGTTGGCAGCAGCAGCAGCAGGAGCCCAAACATTAATTTAAAGAGACACTGGGGTTGGCTTCAGGAGCCCAAAAATTGGATGAATCACACCCTGGAGTTGGCAGAAGTTGGCAGCAGCAGCAGCAGGAGCCCAAACATTACTTTAAAGAGACACTGGGGTTGGCTTCAGGAGCCCAAAAATTGGATGAATCACACCCTGGAGTTGGCAGCAGCAGGAGCCCAAATATTACTTTAAAGAGACACTGGGGTTGGCTTCAGGAGCCCAAAAATTGGATGATTCACACCCTGGAGTTGGCAGCAGCAGCAGCAGGAGCCCAAATATACACTGGAGTTGGCTTCAGGAGCCCATAAATTGGATGAATCACACCCTGGAGTTGGCAGCAGCAGCAGGAGCCCAAACATTACTTTAAAGAGACCCTGGGGTTGGCTTCAGGAGCCCAAAAATTGGATGAATCACACCCTGGAGTTGGCAGCAGCAGGAGCCCAAATATTACTTTAAAGAGACACTGGGGTTGGCTTCAGGAGCCCAAGAATTGGATGATTCACACCCTGGAGTTGGAAGCAGCAGCAGCAGGAACCCAAATATACACTGGAGTTGGCTTCAGGAGCCCAAAAATTGGATGAATCACACCCTGGAGTTGGCAGAAGTTGGCAGCAGCAGCAGCAGGAGCCCAAACATTACTTTAAAGAGACCCTGGGGTTGGCTTCAGGAGCCCAAAAATTGGATGAATCACACCCTGTGGAGAGTCATGTGGAGAAAAAGTAGCTTAGTTAGTAATATCTACATAAAATTATGAATAAACAAATGCAAAAGTATTGCCAAAGTGAAGTTTTGTTTGAGGGTGTGTTTCCACCTTTTAATTAAATCAGAAACAAGAAGATATCATTGCCTCTGACTAATTAGCCCTCAAAAATTCTTGGAATTTTTAATCTGGAATCATGTCTGATCCGTCTTATCCGAAGAATATTAATAAAAAGTAAGAGTAACGTAAAGGATTTTTTATTAATACTTACTTGTGGTCCGATGCGGAGGAATGTCTGTAACTGGAGAGCAGCGCCTTAAATCTGTTTTGCACGATCCATCTTTCTTTAGTGTAGGTCTGGCCCCGTCATCAATCTACTGGAATACATCAGGCATTGTTGGGAGGAAAGCTTGGATGATCCATGCGCCATTCATTTCCACGCAGGGCAGTCTCTGGAAAAAAAAGTCTGTATAAACCAGGGTCTTTTTCTTATAAAAACAAATGGTTATTCTTGCTTTTCAACCATATGTTCCACAGCTTTACCAGTCATTGTGTCAGCCAATGAAGCAACTTTGTCTCGAAGTGCTGCAAAAGCAGTCCACTGCATCACAAGTGGCATCTGACACCCCCAGTCAACTGTCTGTCTGTTATGCTTTGGGTTCAGCTCCACTATCCATTGATGAAGATCTGATAATCATAAAATTCAGCAGCTACTGCCCAGCCAAGAAGTGGAGGAGACACTCGCCTCTTCTTCCACTAGCCGGCAATTAGTGATGAGGAGAGTGTCGTGGGAGGAGGTGTTGCAAGCCGAGGTAGTGGAAGAGGGTCCCTGGAGTCTGCGGCGGTGGCGGCGGCAGCAGCAGCAGCAGCAGATTATTGCGGACTGTTGTTCGGAAAAATCAGCTACTCAGCGATGTGGCAGTGTTTCATGCAGCATCCTGTGGAGAAAAAGTAGGTTAGTTAGTGTATATACATAAAATTATGAATAGACAAATGCAATAGTATTGCCAAAGTGAAGTTTTGTTTGAGGGTGTGTTTCCACCTTGTAATTAAATCAGAAACAACTAGCTATCATTTGCCTCTGAATAATTAGCCCTCAAAAATTCTTGGAATTTTTAATCTTGATGTCTGAGGGATTTCTCCTCTCAGACAGCGTCACCATAAGTCCAGCCTGCTGCATTACACTTGGAAGAACATCTTGTTTGCGCTGCGACAAGGAAGCCAGAGTCATGCGTCCTGACATGGCACACGTGTTCGGTCTAGTTTTGAAGTCTTGCCCCCATCTGAAAGAACAACAGGAAAGAAAGTTAGCATGCACTTCTGGCACTCCTACACCACCAAGCACAACCTTATTGAGCCTCAGCGTCACAACGGTGTACCCCACCATAGTCTGATTTGCGATGTTTCCACCCGTTGGAATTCCACCCTCCATATGCAGGATCCACTATAGCAGTGGTCCCCAACCCTGTCCTCAAGGCCCACCAACAGGCCAGGTTTTGCAGATCTCCACAAAGATGCACAGGTGGAGTAATTAGTGCAGCTGCAGAGCAATAGAGCTGGCTATTTGGAGATCCAAAAAACATGACATGTTGGTGGGCCTTGAGGACAGGGTTGAGGACCACTGCACTATAGGAACAGAGAAAAGCCATCACGGATTTCTGGATGATCCAAACGGATAGGGGGACACCCCTGTGTAAATTCAATGTAAACCATTGGCAGCTCATACGTGACACCGACCGTTTGCTCAGGCTCTTTGAGGAAGCTACGTTATTAGTCAGTTGCCAGGACTATGAGATGAACGATGAGATTCCACTGCTTCATGTACTACAACACATGTTGGAAACCATGGCTGGTCAGGGCACTGGAGACATGGCACATACATTTCACAGCCACATGAAGCCTGTGGGGGCTGAAGTGGAGGAGGAGGAGGGGGTGGGGCACAGCAAACCACAGTTTAGGTTTCACAAAATGACCATTTTATCTAGTCATCTGACAGGAGAGGAGGAGCAGGAGCAGCCACAGGAGCTAGAGGGTTGTGAGTAAGGCGAGACAGAGGACCCAGATACACCGTGGCAGTTTACAGTGGAGATGGAGACAGGTAGTCCCTCCGAGTCACTTGCACAAATGGCACGATGCATGCTCACATGCTTGCGTACTAGTGAGCGCAGAATTGTCTCCATTTGTCAGCGGGAAGACTTCTGGCTCTCCAACTTATTGGACCCTCGCTTCCGGCACAAAATGGGGGCATTTTTTACGCCCACTGAGAGGGAGGACAAACTGACCTACTACAGAGACATCCCACGTAGTCAGTTGGGCGATGTCTATCTGCGCCATGGCCCATACTCCCGCAGGTCTGACTCGGGGGGACCTCTGCGATCACCTTCCACTGCCATGGCTGCTGGGGGGGTGGAAGGAGCAGCAGCAGCAGCTCCATCAGCAGCAGCCTCAGTCTTCAGTCGCTAGTGAGTAGCTTTCTACACCCGCATAGTGAGTCTACTCATGAGCAGCAGGAAGACCTGGAGCTGGACCTCAAACAGCAGGTCATGTCATACCTTGACATGACCATGCCAACACACCTTCAATATCCACTGGATTTGCTGGGAAGCCAAACTTGACTTGTGCCCGCAACTAGCAGAGTTTGCCCTGGAAAAGCTGTACTGGCCGGACAGTAGTTGATTTAGATGGCAACTGGGCTGCTCTATATAACGAAGCAAAATGGCAAATTTACCTCACTATATAAGCTATTGCCCCTCAGATTTACACAGGGGCTGCTCTATATTATGCTGCAAAATGGCAAATTTACCTCACAATATAAGCTATTGCCTCTCAGATTTACACAGGGCCTGCTCTATATTATGCTGCAAAATGGCAAATTAACCTCACAATATAAGCTATTGCCCCTCAGATTTACAGAGGGCCTGCTCTATATAAAGAAGCAAAATGGCAAATTTACCTCACTATATAAGCTATTGCCCCTCAGATTTACACAGGGGCTGCTCTATATTATGCTGCAAAATGGCAAATTAACCTCACAATATAAGCTATTGCCCCTCAGATTTACACAGGGCCTGCTCTATATAACGAAGCAAAATGGCAAATTTACCTCACTATATAAGCTATTGCCCCTCAGATTTACACAGGGGCTGCTCTATATTATGCTGCAAAATTGCAAATTAACCTCACAATATAAGCTATTGCAGCTCTATATAAATAAAAATAAATAAATAAAAAAGGGCCTGTAGAAGCTTATTTAGTATAACAGATAGGGTGACATGTGCTGGTTTGGGATGCCCATATGGGCTAGTGTTTTGGCAGCAGTACAAAAACCAATGCAAAATGCAATAGCTTAATAAAGCTGATGCTGATCAACGCTTATTTAGTATAACAGATGGGGTGCAACATGCAGGTTTGGGATGCCTTGCGGCCTGGTGTATTTAAAGCAGACCAAAACCAATTCAAAATGCAATAACTTAATAAAGCTGAGGCTGTAGATGCTTATTTAGTATAAACAGGTAGGGTGCAAGGTGCAGCTTTGGGGTGCCCTGCGGCCTGGTTAAATGAAAGCAGTCAAAAAGGAAGTGCAAACTGAAGTAGCTTAATGAAGCTGATGCTGATCAACGCTTATGTTGTATACCAGATAGGGTGCAAGGTGCAGCTTTGGGGTGCCCTGCGGCCTGGTTTATTAAAAGCAGTCAAAAACAAGTGCAAACTGAAGTAGCTTAATAAAGCAGCTGATGCTGATCAACGCTTATGTTGTATAACAGATAGGTTTAAAATAGCATGTGCCTTGGGATGCCCATGTGGCCTGTTATATTTCAAGCTGAACAAAAAGTAACAATAATCCAAGTATGAGACATAATTTTGACCTTCTTTACAGCGCCATACTTTGAAAAAAAAAAAATTATTTCATGCCGATCAATCCAAAGGTCAATGCCCCTAACAAAAATAGTGTTCGGCATAAGTTTTCCTTCTGGAAGGACGTAACCTTTAGTTTACATGGTTGGGGTAGGTTATCTTACAAATTGGGATACCCCA
Organism: Gastrophryne carolinensis; assembly: GCA_027917425.1. Classification (NCBI taxonomy): domain Eukaryota; kingdom Metazoa; phylum Chordata; class Amphibia; order Anura; family Microhylidae; genus Gastrophryne; species Gastrophryne carolinensis. The sequence goes on from CM051243.1 coordinate 117,244,525, forward strand.
GGCAGCAGTGTCATTGAAAGAGACAGATTGTAATGCAGGCCATACGCAAGCAGAGAAACTCAGGCTGCAACAGGCCTATTTAGTTTACATGGTTGGGGTAGGTTATCTTACAAATTGGGATACCCCACTGTATATGAAACTGAATATAAATGCACACCCAAAAGTGGACAATCAGCCTCCAAGAGGCCTGCTTAGTTTAAATAAGAGAGCTGCTTAGTATGGTAGGTAGGTTATGTTATGTTACAGAATGGGATGCCCCAAGCAGACTTGAGATCAGTATATATGCACACAGCAGCAGTGTGTTAGCAGGCTCATACAGGCCAAATTTCTTTAAATAACTGTACAGCTTACAGTAAACGCAGAGGCTAATGGTATGTTACAGAATGGGATGCCCCAAAGCTGACTTGAGATCAGTATATATGCACACAGCAGCAGTGTGTAAGCAGGCTCATACAGGCCAAATTTTTTTAAATAACTGTGCAGCTTACAGTAAATGCAGAGGCTAATGGTATGTTACAGAATGGGATGCCCCAAGCAGACTTGAGATCAGTATATATGCACACAGCAGCAGTGTGTTAGCAGGCTCATACAGGCCAAATTTCTTTAAATAACTGTGCAGCTTACAGTAAATGCAGAGGCTAATGGTATGTTACAGAATGGGATGCCCCAAAGCTGACTTGAGATCAGTATATATGCACACAGCAGCAGTGTGTTAGCAGGCTCATACAGGCCAAATTTCTTTAAATAACTGTGCAGCTTACAGTAAATGCAGAGGCTAATGGTATGTTACAGAATGGGATGCCCCAAGCAGACTTGAGATCAGTATATATGCACACAGCAGCAGTGTGTTAGCAGGCTCATACAGGCCAAATTTCTTTAAATAACTGTGCAGCTTACAGTTAATGCAGAGGCTAATGGTATGTTTGAGAATGGGATGCCCCAAAAACCAGAGAGCACCTGGCAGGCAGCAGTAAGACTATGCACAGCAAAAGTGTCTTTATCATGCCTAATTTCAATTAGAATAGGTGCAAATGGTTAGGTTCTTAAATAGAGGCTGGTGTAGTCACAGAATGGGATGCCCCAAAAAGGAGTGCACCTGGCAGGGACCAGTAGTGCTATGCACAGCAAAAGTGTCTTTATCAGGCCTAATTTCAATTAGAATAGGTGCAAATGGTTATATGGTCTTAAATAGAGGCTGGTGTAGTCACAGAATGGGATGCCCCAAAAAAGAAGTGCACCTGGCAAGGTCCAGTAGTGCTATGCACAGCAAAAGTGTCTTTATCAGGCCTAATTTCAATTAGAATAAGTGCAAATGGTTATATGGTCTTAAACAGAGGCTGCTGTAGTCACAGAATGGGATGCCCTAAAAACCAGCAGTAAGTACACCTGGCAGGGTCCAGTAGTGCTATGCCCAGCAAAAGTGTCTTTATCAGGCCTAATTTCAATTATAATAAGTGCAAATGGTTATATGGTCTTAAACAGAGGCTGCTGTAGTCACAGAATGGGATGCCCTAAAAAACAGCAGTAAGTACACCTGGCAGGGTCCAGTAGTGCTATGCCCAGCAAAAGTGTCTTTATCAGGCCTAATTTCAATTATAATAAGTGCAAATGGTTATATGGTCTTAAACAGAGGCTGCTGTAGTCACAGAATGGGATGCCCCAAAAAAGAAGTGCACCTGGCAGGGTCCAGTAGTGCTATGCCCAGCAAAAGTGTCTTTATCAGGCCTAATTTCAATTAGAATAAGTGCAAATGGTTATATGGTCTTAAATAGAGGCTGCTGTAGTCACAGAATGGGATGCCCCAAAAAAGAAGTGCACCTGGCAGGGTCCAGTAGTGCTATGCCCAGCAAAAGTGTCTTTATCAGGCCTAATTTCAATTATAATAAGTGCAAATGGTTATATGGTCTTAAACAGAGGCTGCTGTAGTCACAGAATGGGATGCCCTAAAAACCAGCAGTAAGTACACCTGGCAGGGTCCAGTAGTGCTATGCCCAGCAAAAGTGTCTTTATCAGGCCTAATTTCAATTATAATAAGTGCAAATGGTTATATGGTCTTAAACAGAGGCTGCTGTAGTCACAGAATGGGATGCCCTAAAAACCAGCAGTAAGTACACCTGGCAGGGTCCAGTAGTGCTATGCCCAGCAAAAGTGTCTTTATCAGGCCTAATTTCAATTATAATAAGTGCAAATGGTTATATGGTCTTAAACAGAGGCTGCTGTAGTCACAGAATGGGATGCCCTAAAAACCAGCAGTAAGTACACCTGGCAGGGTCCAGTAGTGCTATGCCCAGCAAAAGTGTCTTTATCAGGCCTAATTTCAATTATAATAAGTGCAAATGGTTATATGGTCTTAAACAGAGGCTGCTGTAGTCACAGAATGGGATGCCCTAAAAACCAGCAGTAAGTACACCTGGCAGGGTCCAGTAGTGCTATGCCCAGCAAAAGTGTCTTTATCAGGCCTAATTTCAATTATAATAAGTGCAAATGGTTATATGGTCTTAAACAGAGGCTGCTGTAGTCACAGAATGGGATGCCCTAAAAACCAGCAGTAAGTACACCTGGCAGGGTCCAGTAGTGCTATGCCCAGCAAAAGTGTCTTTAGCAGGCCTAATTTCAATTATAATAAGTGCAAATGGTTATATGGTCTTAAACAGAGGCTGCTGTAGTCACAGAATGGGATGCCCCAAAAAAGAAGTGCACCTGGCAGGGTCCAGTAGTGCTATGCCCAGCAAAATTGTCTTTATCAGGCCTAATTTCAATTATAATAAGTGCAAATGGTTATATGGTCTTAAACAGAGGCTGCTGTAGTCACAGAATGGGATGCCCCAAAAAAGAAGTGCACCTGGCAGGGTCCAGTAGTGCTATGCCCAGCAAAAGTGTCTTTATCAGGCCTAATTTCAATTATAATAAGTGCAAATGGTTATATGGTCTTAAACAGAGGCTGCTGTAGTCACAGAATGGGATGCCCTAAAAACCAGCAGTAAGTACACCTGGCAGGGTCCAGTAGTGCTATGCCCAGCAAAAGTGTCTTTATCAGGCCTAATATCAATTATAATAAGTGCAAATGGTTATATGGTCTTAAACAGAGGCTGCTGTAGTCACAGAATGGGATGCCCCAAAAAAGAAGTGCACCTGGCAGGGTCCAGTAGTGCTATGCCCAGCAAAAGTGTCTTTATCAGGCCTAATTTCAATTATAATAAGTGCAAATGGTTATATGGTCTTAAACAGAGGCTGCTGTAGTCACAGAATGGGATGCCCAAAAAAGAAGTGCACCTGGCAGAGTCCAGTAGTGCTATGCCCAGCAAAAGTGTCTTTATCAGGCCTAATTTCAATTGTAATAAGTGCAAATGGTTATATGGTCTTAAACAGAGGCTGCTGTAGTCACAGAATGGGATGCCCTAAAAACCAGCAGTAAGTACACCTGGCAGGGTCCAGTAGTGCTATGCCCAGCAAAAGTGTCTTTATCAGGCCTAATTTCAATTATAATAAGTGCAAATGGTTATATGGTCTTAAACAGAGGCTGCTGTAGTCACAGAATGAGATGCCCTAAAAACCAGCAGTAAGTACACCTGGCAGGGTCCAGTAGTGCTATGAACAGCAAAAGTGTCTTTTTCAGGCCTAATTTCAATTAGAATAAGTGCAAATGGTTATATGGTCTTAAACAGAGGCTGCTGTAGTCACAGAATGGGATGCCCTAAAAACCAGCAGTAAGTACACCTGGCAGGGTCCAGTAGTGCTATGCCCAGCAAAAGTGTCTTTATCAGGCCTAATTTCAATTAGAATCAGTGCAAATGGTTATATGGTCTTAAACAGAGGCTGCTGTAGTCACAGAATGGGATGCCCCAAAAAAGAAGTGCACCTGGCAGGGTCCAGTAGTGCTATGCCCAGCAAAAGTGTCTTTATCAGGCCTAATTTCAATTACAATAAGTGCAAATGGTTATATGGTCTTAAACAGAGGCTGCTGTAGTCACAGAATGGGATGCCCCAAAAAAGAAGTGCACCTGGCAGGGTCCAGTAGTGCTATGCCCAGCAAAAGTGTCTTTATCAGGCCTAATTTCAATTATAATAAGTGCAAATGGTTATATGGTCTTAAACAGAGGCTGCTGTAGTCACAGAATGGGATGCCCTAAAAACCAGCAGTAAGTACACCTGGCAGGGTCCAGTAGTGCTATGCGCAGCAAAAGTGTCTTTATCAGGCCTAATTTCAATTATAGTAAGTGCAAATGGTTATATGGTCTTAAACAGAGGCTGCTGTAGTCACAGAATGGGATGCCCTAAAAACCAGCAGTAAGTACACCTGGCAGGGTCCAGTAGTGCTATGCCCAGCAAAAGTGTCTTTATCAGGCCTAATTTCAATTATAATAGGTGCAAATGGTTATATGGTCTTAAACAGAGGCTGCTGTAGTCACAGAATGGGATGCCCTAAAAACCAGCAGTAAGTACACCTGGCAGGGTCCAGTAGTGCTATGCCCAGCAAAAGTGTCTTTATCAGGCCTAATTTCAATTATAATAAGTGCAAATGGTTATATGGTCTTAAACAGAGGCTGCTGTAGTCACAGAATGGGATGCCCTAAAAACCAGCAGTAAGTACACCTGGCAGGGTCCAGTAGTGCTATGCCCAGCAAAAGTGTCTTTATCAGGCCTAATTTCAATTATAATAAGTGCAAATGGTTATATGGTCTTGAACAGAGGCTGCTGTAGTCACAGAATGGGATGCCCTAAAAACCAGCAGTAAGTACACCTGGCAGGGTCCAGTAGTGCTATGCCCAGCAAAAGTGTCTTTATCAGGCCTAATTTCAATTATAATAAGTGCAAATGGTTATATGGTCTTAAACAGAGGCTGCTGTAGTCACAGAATGGGATGCCCTAAAAACCAGCAGTAAGTACACCTGGCAGGGTCCAGTAGTGCTATGCCCAGCAAAAGTGTCTTTATCAGGCCTAATTTCAATTATAATAAGTGCAAATGGTTATATGGTCTTAAACAGAGGCTGCTGTAGTCACAGAATGGGATGCCCAAAAAAGAAGTGCACCTGGCAGGGTCCAGTAGTGCTATGCCCAGCAAAAGTGTCTTTATCAGGCCTAATTTCAATTAGAATAAGTGCAAATGGTTATATGGTCTTAAACAGAGGCTGCTGTAGTCACAGAATGGGATGCCCCAAAAAAGAAGTGCACCTGGCAGGGTCCAGTAGTGCTATGCCCAGCAAAAGTGTCTTTATCAGGCCTAATTTCAATTATAATAAGTGCAAATGGTTATATGGTCTTAAACAGAGGCTGCTGTAGTCACAGAATGGGATGACCTAAAAACCAGCAGTAAGTACACCTGGCAGGGTCAAGTAGTGCTATGCCCAGCAAAAGTGTCTTTATCAGGCCTAATTTCAATTATAATAAGTGCAAATGGTTATATGGTCTTAAACAGAGGCTGCTGTAGTCACAGAATGGGATGCCCTAAAAACCAGCAGTAAGTACACCTGGCAGGGTCCAGTAGTGCTATGCCCAGCAAAAGTGTCTTTATCAGGCCTAATTTCAATTATAATAAGTGCAAATGGTTATATGGTCTTAAACACAGGCTGCTGTAGTCACAGAATGGGATGCCCTAAAAACCAGCAGTAAGTACACCTGACAGGGTCCAGTAGTGCTATGCCCAGCAAAAGTGTCTTTATCAGGCCTAATTTCAATTATAATAAGTGCAAATGGTTATATGGTCTTAAACAGAGGCTGCTGTAGTCACAGAATGGGATGCCCTAAAAACCAGCAGTAAGTACACCTGGCAGGGTCCAGTAGTGCTATGCCGAGCAAACGTGTCTTTATCAGGCCTAATTTCAATTATAATAAGTGCAAATGGTTATATGGTCTTGAACAGAGGCTGCTGTAGTCACAGAATGGGATGCCCTAAAAACCAGCAGTAAGTACACCTGGCAGGGTCCAGTAGTGCTATGCCCAGCAAAAGTGTCTTTATCAGGCCTAATTTCAATTATAATAAGTGCAAATGGTTATATGGTCTTAAACAGAGGCTGCTGTAGTCACAGAATGGGATGCCCTAAAAACCAGCAGTAAGTACACCTGGCAGGGTAAAGTAGTGCTATGCCCAGCAAAAGTGTCTTTATCAGGCCTAATTTCAATTATAATAAGTGCAAATGGTTATATGGTCTTAAACAGAGGCTGCTGTAGTCACAGAATGGGATGCCCCAAAAAAGAAGTGCACCTGGCAGGGTTCAGTAGTGCTATGCCCAGCAAAAGTGTCTTTATCAGGCCTAATTTCAATTAGAAAAAGTGCAAATGGTTATATGGTCTTAAACAGAGGCTGCTGTAGTCACAGAATGGGATGCCCAAAAAAGAAGTGCACCTGGCAGGGTCCAGTAGTGCTATGCCCAGCAAAAGTGTCTTTATCAGGCCTAATTTCAATTATAATAAGTGCAAACGGTTATATGGTCTTAAACAGAGGCTGCTGTAGTCACAGAATGGGATGCCCCAAAAAAGAAGTGCACCTGGCAGGGTCCAGTAGTGCTATGCCCAGCAAAAGTGTCTTTATCAGGCCTAATTTCAATTATAATAAGTGCAAATGGTTATATGGTCTTAAACAGAGGCTGCTGTAGTCACAGAATGGGATGCCCTAAAAACCAGCAGTAAGTACACCTGGCAGGGTCCAGTAGTACTATGCCCAGCAAAAGTGTCTTTATCAGGCCTAATTTCAATTATAATAAGTGCAAATGGTTATATGGTCTTAAACAGAGGCTGCTGTAGTCACAGAATGGGATGCCCTAAAAATCAGCAGTAAGTACACCTGGCAGGGTCCAGTAGTGCTATGCCCAGCAAAAGTGTCTTTATCAGGCCTAATTTCAATTATAATAAGTGCAAATAGTTATATGGTCTTAAACAGAGGCTGCTGTAGTCACAGAATGGGATGCCCTAAAAACCAGCAGTAAGTACACCTGGCAGGGTCCAGTAGTGCTATGAACAGCAAAAGTGTCTTTATCAGGCCTAATTTCAATTATAATAAGTGCAAATGGTTATATGGTCTTAAATAGAGGCTGCTGTAGTCACAGAATGGGATGCCCTAAAAACCAGCAGTAAGTACACCTGGCAGGGTCCAGTAGTGCTATGCCCAGCAAAAGTGTCTTTATCAGGCCTAATTTCAATTATAATAAGTGCAAATGGTTATATGGTCTTAAACAGAGGCTGCTGTAGTCACAGAATGGGATGCCCTAAAAACCAGCAGTAAGTACACCTGGCAGGGTCCAGTAGTGCTATGCCCAGCAAAAGTGTCTTTATCAGGCCTAATTTCAATTATAATAAGTGCAAATGGTTATATGGTCTTAAACAGAGGCTGCTGTAGTCACAGAATGGGATGCCCTAAAAACCAGCAGTAAGTACACCTGACAGGGTCCTGTAGTGCTATGCCCAGCAAAAGTGTCTTTATCCGGCCTAATTTCAATTATAATAAGTGCAAATGGTTATATGGTCTTAAACAGAGGCTGCTGTAGTCACAGAATGGGATGCCCTAAAAACCAGCAGTAAGTACACCTGACAGGGTCCAGTAGTGCTATGCCCAGCAAACGTGTCTTTATCAGGCCTAATTTCAATTATAATAAGTGCAAATGGTTATATGGTCTTGAACAGAGGCTGCTGTAGTCACAGAATGGGATGCCCTAAAAACCAGCAGTAAGTACACCTGGCAGGGTCCAGTAGTGCTATGCCCAGCAAAAGTGTCTTTATCAGGCCTAATTTCAATTATAATAAGTGCAAATGGTTATATGGTCTTAAACAGAGGCTGCTGTAGTCACAGAATGGGATGCCCTAAAAACCAGCAGTAAGTACACCTGGCAGGGTCCAGTAGTGCTATGCCCAGCAAAAGTGTCTTTATCAGGCCTAATTTCAATTATAATAAGTGCAAATGGTTATATGGTCTTAAACAGAGGCTGCTGTAGTCACAGAATTGGATGCCCCAAAAAAGAAGTGCACCTGGCAGGGTTCAGTAGTGCTATGCCCAGCAAAAGTGTCTTTATCAGGCCTAATTTCAATTAGAAAAAGTGCAAATGGTTATATGGTCTTAAACAGAGGCTGCTGTAGTCACAGAATGGGATGCCCCAAAAAAGAAGTGCACCTGGCAGGGTCCAGTAGTGCTATGCCCAGCAAAAGTGTCTTTATCAGGCCTAATTTCAATTATAATAAGTGCAAATGGTTATATGGTCTTAAACAGAGGCTGCTGTAGTCACAGAATGGGATGCCCTAAAAACCAGCAGTAAGTACACCTGGCAGGGTCCAGTAGTGCTATGCCCAGCAAAAGTGTCTTTATCAGGCCTAATTTCAATTATAATAAGTGCAAATGGTTATATGGTCTTAAACAGAGGCTGCTGTAGTCACAGAATGGGATGCCCTAAGAATCAGCAGTAAGTACACCTGGCAGGGTCCAGTAGTGCTATGCCCAGCAAAAGTGTCTTTATCAGGCCTAATTTCAATTATAATAAGTGCAAATGGTTATATGGTCTTAAACAGAAGCTGCTGTAGTCACAGAATGGGATGCCCTAAAAACCAGCAGTAAGTACACCTGGCAGGGTCCAGTAGTGCTATGAACAGCAAAAGTGTCTTTATCAGGCCTAATTTCAATTAGAATAAGTGCAAATGGTTATATGGTCTTAAACAGAGGCTGCTGTAGTCACAGAATGGGATGCCCTAAAAACCAGCAGTAAGTACACCTGGCAGGGTCCAGTAGTGCTATGCCCAGCAAAAGTGTCTTTATCAGGCCTAATTTCAATTATAATAAGTGCAAATGGTTATATGGTCTTAAACAGAGGCATGCTGTAGTCACAGAATGGGATGCCCCAAAAAAGAAGTGCACCTGGCAGGGTCCAGTAGTGCTATGCCCAGCAAAAGTGTCTTTATCATGCCTAATTTCAATTAGAATAAGTGCAAATGGTTATATGGTCTTAAACAGAGGCTGCTGTAGTCACAGAATGGGATGCCCCAAAAAAGAAGTGCACCTGGCAGGGTCCAGTAGTGCTATGCCCAGCAAAAGTGTCTTTATCAGGCCTAATTTCAATTATAATAAGTGCAAATGGTTATATGGTCTTAAACAGAGGCTGCTGTAGTCACAGAATGGGATGCCCTAAAAACCAGCAGTAAGTACACCTGGCAGGGTCCAGTAGTGCTATGCCCAGCAAAAGTGTCTTTATCAGGCCTAATTTCAATTGTAATAAGTGCAAATGGTTATATGGTCTTAAACAGAGGCTGCTGTAGTCACAGAATGGGATGCCCTAAAAACCAGCAGTAAGTACACCTGGCAGGGTCCAGTAGTGCTATGCCCAGCAAAAGTGTCTTTATCAGGCCTAATTTCAATTATAATAAGTGCAAATGGTTATATGGTCTTAAACAGAGGCTGCTGTAGTCACAGAATGGGATGCCCTAAAAACCAGCAGTAAGTACACCTGGCAGGGTCCAGTAGTGCTATGTCCAGCAAAAGTGTCTTTATCAGGCCTAATTTCAATTATAATAAGTGCAAATGGTTATATGGTCTTGAACAGAGGCTGCTGTAGTCACAGAATGGGATGCCCTAAAAACCAGCAGTAAGTACACCTGGCAGGGTCCAGTAGTGCTATGCCCAGCAAAAGTGTCTTTATCAGGCCTAATTTCAATTATAATAAGTGCAAATGGTTATATGGTCTTAAACAGAGGCTGCTGTAGTCACAGAATGGGATGCCCTAAAAACCAGCAGTAAGTACACCTGGCAGGGTCCAGTAGTGCTATGCCCAGCAAAAGTGTCTTTATCAGGCCTAATTTCAATTATAATAAGTGCAAATGGTTATATGGTCTTAAACAGAGGCTGCTGTAGTCACAGAATGGGATGCCCCAAAAAAGAAGTGCACCTGGCAGGGTCCAGTAGTGCTATGCCCAGCAAAAGTGTCTTTATCAGGCCTAATATCAATTAGAATAAGTGCAAATGGTTATATGGTCTTAAACAGAGGCTGGTGTAGTCACAGAATGGGATGCCTCACAGCAGACTTAAGATCAGTTCAGTATATATGCACAATTAGTTAGTATAAGCAGCCTGAAAACGCTAACAAAGCCTGTCAGCCAGCTAGTAACACTCAGGCTGGATGAAAAAAAAAAAAATCTCCCTGTGACAGCCTCCGATTTTTCCTACCTTTCCCTGTTTTTCGCTGACTTTCTGTCTGTCTCCTGTCTGTCTCCTGCCTGTCTCCAGCCTGTCCCTGTCTGTCCCTGCCTGTCTAACTGCCTCTCTCTCTCACTACAACGTTCTGTCTCTCACGAATGCAATAGAGAAATGAGGAAGGAAAAGCAAGATGGCCGACTTAAATAGCGCTGTGACGTCACCGGGCTTGCTGGCTGCTGATAGGCTGCATGTGACTGCCCCAGCTTGCACTGGCGCGGGATAGATGTCCAGACATGTCCCGTCCGCCATCTTAGAATGCCTGTAAATGTAAATGAATGGATGTTAAAGGAAAACTTCGAGCGATCGAATCGCGGGGAAATTCGGATTCGATCCGAATCGAATTTTTCCTGAAATTCGGATCGAATCCGGGTTCGTCCGGATCGATTCGCTCATCCCTAGTCTGAATCTCCGCCTGGTAAACGGCTCATGTCCAGTTTGTACCTGCGTCACATCGTTCGGCCATCCTACAGCAATTTCATGCCTCTAAAACTGTAGGCCATCCTGGAGTTAAGAAAACCATTTCCATGTTGTCACGTCATGTTTGGTGGCCCTCTATTAAAAAAGATGCTCAGGATTATGTTCGAGCCTGTAAGATTTGTGCCCGGAGTAAAACCCCTAGACATTATCCTGAAGGTTCACTGTTGCCCTTATCCATTCCTTCCCGACCATGGACACACCTTGCCCCATGGATTTCATCACCGATCTTCCATCATCGCTGGGGTTTACCGTCATCTGGGTGGTGGTAGATCGGTTCAGTAAGATGGCACACTTTATCCCGTTAAAAAAGTTACCAACCGCTCAAGACCTTGCACAACATTTTCTAACACATATATTCAGACTCCATGGAATCCCGGAGGATGTGGTCTCTGACAGGGGGGTACAGTTTGTCTCTCAGTTTTGGAGGGCATTTTGTGCCAGGTTGGGGTTCTCTGTCTCTCTGTCCTCTGCATTTCATCCCCAATCAAATGGACAGACAGAGAGAACCAACCAATCACTGGAGCAGTACCTTCGATGTTTTGTTTCCGATGTCCAGACAGATTGGTTACTGTACCTTCCGTTTGCAGAGTTTGCTCTAAATAATGCCACCCATACTTCCACAGGGGTTTCCCCATTTCGCTGTGTCTTCGGTAGGGACCTCAAGTTTTCTGCTTTGTCCGAAGAACCCTCTAGTGTGCCCTCGTTTGAGGAATGGTTGTCCCAATGGCCGGACTTATGGGCAAAGATCCAGCAAAACTTGACCAGGGCTGTCGGCCAGCAGAAAACTTTTGCCGATCACGGTCAGTCTAGTGACCCTGATTATGAGGTGGGGGAGTTAGTTTGGCTTTCCACCAAAAATTTGGCATTACGTCAACCCTCTGCCAAGCTAGGTCCAAGGTTTATTGGCCCTTTTCCTATACTACGGAAGTTACTTATCGCCTTGATCTCTCTCCCTCCATGAAAATTTGCAATTCTTTTCCTGTTTCCCTTTTAAAATCTGCCAAGGGTATTGAGCCAGATACTTCCCCTGCTGCCATCCTGGTAGACGGGCAGCAAGATTTCGAGGTAGCCCGGATATTGGACTCACGTTTCTTCCGAAACTCTCTCCAGTACCTAGTAGATTGGAAGGGATACGGTCCAGAAGAGAGGTCTTGGGTCCCGGCCAGAGATGTCCACGCGGGGAGGTTGGTTAGGAAGTTTCACAGAGAGAACCCTCAGAAACCCAGCTTGGAGGGTCCAGAGGCCCCTCCTCAAGGGGGGGGGAATGTAAGGAACTTACCTGGGAGTCTGTCCCGCAGTGCCTCCGCACGCTCACTGGTGGCGCGGCCCCTCCGGCGGCCGCGCCAGGCAGCCGACGGCCGTGCACGTGCTCGTGTGCTCGCACGTTCCCTTTATGTCCCCCGGCGGCGCTGCTCCCAGCGCATTCGCCGGGGGCAGATTTAAAAGGACCAATCCTGACCCAGGAATCCTCTGCTCTGGGGAGTTCAGGGAATGGACAGCCTGACTGGCCAGGGCGGTCCAGTCCCTGGAGTTTCTCCTATCAGGGGTGAGATCGTGTTTTGCACCAATCAGCACATTCCCCTTCCCATTGGTCAGTCACCATTTAAATATTTTCCCGCCCGAACCACCAGTGCCTGTTATAGCCATTTACTAGCTTGGGTGTGCTTCTGAATCTCGTCTTAGTGTGTTTGATCCGGCTTCGTCCTTGACTACTCCTGCTCGCTGCCTGAACCGACCTTCTGCCTGTCTGACTTCGTTTCTGCTTAACCCCTTGGATACCGCGCTTCTGTGATCACCCGGCCTTGACCCTTGCCAGTCCCGACTACTCTTTGCCTTGCCCCTTGGTTTTGACGTTTACAGACTTTGGTGCATGAACTCCTGATTTGGGATACCCCGCAGTTCATCCGTCTTTATCGTAAGCCAGCAATCTTTGCGCCAGTAAGACCTGGGGGCAACCGAGTCTGGAGAGGCATAACCCGTGTCTCCAGCAAGCGGGGGCTTGTCTATAGGCACAAGAGGCGGTGGAGATTGGGGATTGTTGGCTCACGAGAGAAGGGTGTCCAGCGGTCCCTGACAGTCAGACTGGGCGAAGTAGGTAAGTACTGGAAACAGTTCGGGTGCTTCAGAAACAGGTAAGTACTGGAAGCAATTCAGATGCTCAGGAGAAATCAAGCGAAGTCAGACGTCAAGCCAAGGGTCACACCAGGAGGTCAGAGAGCTGCGTGGTACAAAGAGATAAGACGGAGATGTGGTCGAGATTCAAGCAAATGGTTAATAACGATATGTACAGGAATTCACAGGAGAAATCACAAAGCCAGCTAAACGCTTTCACAGGCACAGACACACTGCTGTGGTAATCCCTTTATAGGACTGAACTTAACTGGATTGGACAGGGAGGCAGTGACTGTGATTGGTGCACTTTGGATCTGCAGGTTGATTGGTGCACTTAGACACCTCCGGGCTGATTGCCCCATCTGAACTTTTAGAACTGGACCTCCTAGAATTAGTTCTTTTAAACAGCCTCCAGCGGCCCCGGGGGGCATAAGCTGATTGTGCGCAAGCATGAGCCGAGTGACAGTGGACGAGGGCACGCTGAGGCAGAAGCAGCTGCTGGGCAGGACAAGCCCTGGCCAGCAGCCTAAGGACATCATGGGCACAGCCTGAAGGTAAGTCATTCATGACACATACGTTTTAGAGGAAAGTTCATCCCAAACTTGTTTGATCCAAACTGAACTTTTTCAGGAAATGTTTGGTGCACCGAACTTTTGAAAAGTTTGCTTATTTCTAATTAGCACCTAGCTTTAAATGAGGGGTCCCCTTTAGAAGTGCTGAGACCTTCTACAGCACAGTTGCACATTACAATTTATGATGGCTGTAAACCTGTTGGGGGGGGGGTGGATTCTTGTGACTGATCCATGTAGATATGATTTTAAAGGGATAGCTGGCATATCTTTATGAAAGATTTCTACTACACCTCCCCCCTTAATAAATGCGACAGAGATTCAGTTCAGATCTCACCTGTCACAGCACTCTCGGTGCCAGAGCCATAGGGTACCCCTATAGGCCCTTTGGGGTCTGGCCCTCTGGGCAGAGAGGCAGCAGTGACAAGGGGGATCCCTGGGAGCTGGCCTGCCACCCCAGGTCCTCTAGCCTGTTGCCAACTAGTAGGGGACAACCCATATCCAACATGGCCTGTCTCCCTGTTGGGCCAAGGTAATGTCTGATCCACCCCTGTCAACTCCTTATATGTTCCCTCCCCCTTACCTGAGGAACATTCTGGTTTTACCAGGACTCACTGAGGAGGAGGAGGAGGACGGGGTACAGGGACAGTTTTAGGGGCTGCCCTGGTCAGGGGACCCTATAGTTTAATGCAGTCTCTCCTGACTCTGGCAAACGCATTCATCACCTGCCTTCTCTGCAGAGCTGGAAGTTGAACTCCCGAGTTTCCCCACATAGATGTCAGACTGCAGTACAGGCCCATATGTTGCATTACCAGTCCCAGCTAGCTGTCCTGTGGCAAATAGGGGCAGCAGCTGGGGTCTGGTGAGAACCTAGTCAACCAGATCAGAGCAAATCCCCGGACCATGGGTTTGGCCATTTTGCTTCTGCAGACATTGACACCTAGAACAGGTACTACAGTACTACTAGGGTTTGCCGCTATCTTTACCTTCTGAACACAACAACCCTCTAGAATCTGCTCTGTCTTAAGAGTTTTCTTGGGGAAGACACTACAAATCACAACCAACTCCTCAGTAGTGTTCAGGAACACCAAAAAGGACTTGGCGCAGGCCAGGCATGCTGATTTAGAGCAAGCGAGGGTAGCACTTACCTTACTATCCTGGCTGGGCCTGCTCCAACATTGCAGCACCCACCTGAGCCACCACCAGTACTGGCACAACTGGTACAAATTAATTTCTAGGGGATTCCACAAGCCTACTACCTACCCTTTTCTCACGCCCTCCCTAGGAGAATAAAACTAAATAAAACTCTATTCAAACCCTAAGACAAGCTTGAGCATCACCTGAGCCAAATAAAGCCAAAGACACTAGAAGCCATTCTAGGAGCTCGGCCGCAACCTCTCAAAGTCACCCAAGTAATTTAATCTCTAAGCCCTCTGATCCCAACCAGGTGCCCAAGCTAGCCAGGGGACCACTTCAGCAGGAAAAACCCGACCCCAAGTAGGACAGAGCAGACACATCAAGCAGCTCATCTCCTGACCATACATTGCACTCCAATGGGGAGAAAAGCGAATACAGCTTTTTCTCTCCACTTGGAAGATTTGGAGAATCACAATTAACAAAATTATATAACCAATACAAATTGGGGATCTAAGCATGGGCACTCACACTGATGATATATAAGAAATAATATGAAAAATTTATTGAAGGTGCTATATACACAATAATAAAAAACATATACACAACATATGAAGACAAGACAAGGTTAAAAAAGAAAGTGGGTAGGTCCCCGGGAACCGCTCACTATCAAGCCGGTGTACAAATAAATTATAATCAAAACCAATATTATATATCAAAAATTATACATATCTACGCCTATATATGAACATTGCATGGCTCAGCATCATAGTTCATATGGGTTTCAAATATTCATGCACTTAGCACTTTTGTTCATTGTATACAATCTAGTTGCACTGTATTAATTAGGTTGCTGTTTATAGTTTATTTATTTGATCTTTAACTAATATTATATTCCCTTGCTGGTTTATTCATTGGCCACTAGGGGGCGCCAGTAGTCCATGCAATGTTCATATATAGGTGTAGATATGTATAATTTTTGATATATAATATTGGTTTTGATTATAATTTATTTGTACACCGGCTTGATAGTGAGCGGTTCCCGGGGACCTACCCACTTTCTTTTTTAACCTTGTCTTGTCTTCATATGTTGTGTATATGTTTTTTATTATTGTGTATATAGCACCTTCAATAAATTTTTCATATTATTTCTTATATATCATCAGTGTGAGTGCCCATGCTTAGATCCCCAATTTGTATTGGTTTGCTATTGTGGTTTTTGGGATTTATGGGAGCACCCTCTGTTCTATATAGTCTTTGATATTATAGTGGTGCCCTTACAGGTTTATACTTGTTTAACAAAATTATATACATTTAAGGACTTCCAGAGGCGGCACGCGTGGAAGACCTTCTGCCTACCTTACCAGGCTTCTTTGCATCCCTCCTGGGTGAACTTGCTGATAGTGACACTAAAATCGAGATCGATTGTGCACACAGGGCAATTGGGCCCCCCCCCCTCCGGCAGAATGACCCACTGCGTTATATGCAGGGTCCACTTCTATCAAGAAAAGGAAGCCATTATGGCAGCGGCCAGGTGTAAGGGCACCTTGAACTTTGATGGGGCAGACCTGCACACGATGGAGAGGAGGAGAGTTTTGCAGCCTTTGCTGGAGGCACTTATACCTATGGGGATGCTCCTTTTCTCTAATTGCTTCCAAGGGAGGCAAATATTTCATGCTACGTAGACATGAGGATTTACCATTGATGTTTGATCACATTGGTTTGAGACTAATCCAAATCCCTGATTGACTTGCAATGGCCCCAGACTTTTACTCTTCACAATCTAGAAAGAGAGGGCCTCTACCTGCTTCAGACATCAGTGAATGGCCTGTTGGATCCCACTTGACATCGGGGGGGTCCTGATGACTCAGCATCTTTGCCCCCTTGGTTGGTCCCGGGTGCAGACATCGAGTCTGACTAGGCGCACTACGAAGTTTTGCAACCACCTCCCAGATCTTGATTCCAGGGCAGTTGGTTGAGTTGGTCACCCCAAACTCTGGGCAACTGCTTTTTATTGAAAACTTTGTAAACAAGCTTATATTGGAGCATGAGGGTCCAATCATCCTAGGGGGAACCTAAATCTAACCATTGACCCTCTACTGGACTCCAAGAAAGAGTTTAAATGATTTGGCAAGCTTTCCTTTCTCAAAATAAATTACTATAAATCAGAAGGTAGTCCTGAAATCATCCTTCCCCGATACCGCAATCTCCTACTGCCCAATACTGCAATCTCCTACCTAGGTGCAAAAATCTCAGTAGAGAGTACCTATTCCTTAAACTTCAGCCCTCTACTCAACAAAATTAAGATGGACTTGGCAAACTGGGACCTTCCTACTCTTTCCTGGTTAGGCAGAATCAATATTATTAAGATGACAATTCTACCAAAATGACTATATTTACTACATACCTCTGATCTGTCAGATGTATCGCAGTCTGCCGATTCCCACGACCGGGGAAGGAGGGCAGGCTTGAAAGAACAGGTGAGCCATTTCCCTTAGAAACTTAACTCACTGATATTGAACCTGGACAGGGGTCACGTTGTGCTGATGAATAAACAGAGAAAGTTATGTGGGCCTGCTGAAGTTTCTCAAGCTCATGTCGGCAAGCAGGACCATTTTTCATGCAGGCCAGCCTCACACTCCACTTGACACTGGGCCAGCCTCATGCTCCACTTGACAATGAGCCTTTTGCTCTAAAATGCAACTAAAAATATCAGGAAAATCCTATTAGAACAGCTGAACTTAGATTTGGTTAATCAGAATTACTTCACTTAAATCCGAAACTCATCACTAAATGATGAGAGGTGTGTACTGACTACTATTTAACATGTAATAAGCTAATTCTGAGCACAACCACATTTCTAATTAAAAGGTGGTGTTTCTTTTACATATTATGGGTCAAATAAAGGTGGAAAAAAATCAAAAATTATTCTTGTTGGTCTATTTCTTTTTACATGACAAAATCCTGCCATTGTCATGCCTGGAGTTCCTCCTTAGCCTTGCTTGTTTCTCTCTGCAACCATTCTCTGTAGTATGTAGGTTGACCACCAGGTGGCGATGTCCTGTAGAGCTCCTGGAGATCAGCCAGCACCTGAGCTAATTACTGGCTGGCCTTTATAAGCTGATTCACAAATGGCCTCAGTGTATTAGCATTTAACTCTTCAGAACCCTGAACTCTGGATCTAAGAACTCTGAACCCATATTTCTGTAACCAGGCCTCTGAACCCAGAACTCTGCACTTGGATTCTGAACCCTGAAACCTGGACTTCCTTTTTACCCTCTGGGACTTTGGACTTACCTTGTTTTATGTATAGTACTCTGAGAGTGAGAGTGACAGTTTGATGCATATTCATAGTCTCTCTGCCTTGCAGTACTCAAATTACTGGTCACTCTTTATTAGTGGATTTCTCCCTTGAGACAGCCATTTTTTTTTTAATTCTTTATTTTTTGAAAATATTCAAGAAAAACTTTACAAGACAATACAGAGATAAAGAAATAATTACAATACTATGGACATGTAAAGCCAGCCATCAAAAATGCATTCAGCGAGCATACATGTGCAAGAATTAAAGGTTTGTTGAAATATGCTCATTTAAAATAAAGGCAAGCTGTACCATACTACATCTGTGATTAACCGTCCGCCAAACCCTGCGCTACACCCCGGCGGAGGCCAAAAATTTAGCGCCCGCCGCGGGACCACCCGGCACGGGGGGAAAATCACAGCGACTACAGTTTCGTTCTTCTTGTTTGGAGGTAACATGGCCCAGTCCAACAAGAGTAATAGAAGAGAGAAGAGAAAGGAAAAAAGGGGGAAAGCTAGAGAAATTAGAGAAGGGAAGGGGGGGGAGGGTCGGAAGGGAGGGTATACCAGGGGAATCAGTTTGACAGGATGCACCAAGAAGCGCCCTTCAAGTCCCTCCAGCTCTCCGGTTCACCTTAAATAAAGGCTGAAAGTGGCTCAAGGTAAGCATGATTACAAGTAGGGCAAAGGGCTGACCTGAGAGCCAACCATCATAAGCTGTTTAAATCTGTCTGACTCCCTATAAAGGAACCATGGCATCCACGTCTCTAAGAAATGCTGCGTGCTCTCATGGGTAGAAGCAGTGAGCTCTTCCATTTCCATAATCCGGTTGATTTCCCCGACCCAGTCCACCACTGATGGGACCGCCTCAGATCTCCACAGCCTCGGGATGATAGCCTTTGCTGTATTAATGAGATGTCTTAGAAGCGACTTCTTATAAGTCTTCAAAGGAACCTCTGCCAAATGTAGAAGGAGCAGAGAGGGGTCACGGGGTATCTGGCAGCCCACAATCTCCCCTGCAATTTCGGCTACCGAGTGCCAGAAGGGCACTATTTTAATGTAATCGGTTTTTATTGATTTTTTCAAACAACAAGTTGTATACAACACAAGGGGAGTGGGGGAAGGGAATACAGAAAGCAAGGGGTAAGGGGATGGGAACAACATATCGTGTAACACATATGAAGTCGACTTTTTGACACATAGGGTGAATTGCATACATCAAACTTCAATTCAATACATCATGACTCTGTTCCGTGGGAGGGTTATCCCAGCCGTACCTCTATTACTCAATGAGATCTACAGGGGCCTGTGCAGGTCCCGTACAAATAACCCAAGTAATCCCCAACTGGGAAACAGACGTACTCCATTGGTGAAAAGTTATAACAATGTGGGGAGAGGTATGTAGGGGTGGAAGGGAGAGAGACAAGGGCGAGGGGGGGGGGGTGATCGCAGTAGTTGGCCACCTGGACAGCCTTAATTGTTAGGAGGTGGTTAGGGTTGATTTCTCCTACGCCTCCTGTACGGGCCTGTGAGGAGTTACCCGAACGCTTCATGATCCGGGTAGAGCTGACGGACACCAAGGACCCCCGTAGTATGGCTATCCATTTACTCATAGCTGCTCACAACAGCGCAGGTAAGCGGGTGTCCCGGAAGTCCAACCAGCTCGCCCAAACCATTACATATCTGCTGGTGGATTCCGAGTCGACAGCAATTAGGCTCTCTAAATATCGTATAGACTCCAACTCCTGAACCCATTCCGCCAGTGTGGGGGGGTCTGCTGACTTCCAGTGTCTAGGGATGACTGCTCTCATGGCCGCCAGGAAGAAGCGGAGGACATCCTTCTTAGCGCTGGTTATAGAGCAGGGAAGCAACGATAGGAGCGCCAGCTGGGGCGTATTCAGAGTGATTTTGCCCGACACCTGTCCATAAATGCAGAGGATTTCGTCCCACAGAGATTTAATGCTTGGGCAGCTCCACCA
The DNA here is from genome assembly GCA_027917425.1 of Gastrophryne carolinensis. NCBI lineage: Eukaryota > Metazoa > Chordata > Amphibia > Anura > Microhylidae > Gastrophryne > Gastrophryne carolinensis. The sequence continues at coordinate 117,264,264 of CM051243.1, forward strand.
AATGTGGATCATATTCCCCTCCTCCTGCTGGCATCTCCAGCACACACTGGGGGTATTTTTGTCAAATCTATGGATGTCTGCAGGGCACCTATACCATCGTGAGAGGATTTTATAGTTACGCTCATTGGTGGCTGTGGCTATGGAGGAGCTATGGGTACAGGCATAAATCTTAGTTAAGTCATTTTCAGAGAGCGGGAGACCTAATTCTCTTTCCCATTTTTCAATGAATCTGGGTGGCCCCGTGTGAAGAGATTTGGATAAGAGTTTATAGAGCCTGGAGATCATATGGTCAGGGGAGGTGTCTTGCAGGATCAGGGACTCTAGCGTTGTGGGGGGGATCCGGGCCCTTTTCACCATATTATTGGATGATAGGAAGGTATAGAGCTGTCTGTGCAGCAGCCAGGAGATACGTTTGTTCCCTGCTCTAGCCCTCAGGTCATCCAGGGTGGGGATGGTCCCGTCTCGCATCACCTGGCCCACCGTTATACCCTCGGAAGCTTCCCAAATGAGGAAGCTCCTAGAGAGCATGCCTGGTTCAAATGCTGGGTTATCAAAGATCGGCGTAAGGGGGCCGGGTCTACGAACCAAGGTGTGTTTTTGTTGGAGTGGGTCCCACACATCCAGGAAATGTTGCATAAGATATGGTAGGGTCCCTTTCTGTGGCCGGGTTAGAGGGGCAGCCCACACTATTGTGGAAGGGTTGAACCGAGAGAGCGACTTCTCCAACTGAACCCACAGTTTTTCCTTTCCTCTATGTGTCCAGTCCACTAACCGTTGTAGGACCGCCGCCGCATGATAGGTTTTTATGTCAGGGAGTCCCATGCCCCCTTCCCCCCTGCCTCTTGAGAGCGTCGAAAGTCTAATCCTAGGTCTAGAAGACCCCCACACAAATTTTGAGAATATTGAGCTCAGTTTTTTAAAAAAGCTGCTGGGCAGACCTATCGGGGCAGTCTGAAACACATACAAAAGTTTTGGGAGTATGTCCATCTTTAGACTATTAACCCTGCCAAACCAGGAGATCGGTCTCTTTGTGTAAGCCTCTAATTCCTTACCTATTTTAGCTAGAAGAGGGGAATAATTAAGGTCGTATATTTTGGAGAGATCAGCCGGTATTAGAATGCCCAGGTACCTGATGGCCTGAGCCTTCCATTTGAATGGGAAGTTTGCCTCAAGGAGGCTAACCTCTTGGCGCGGAAGAGAGAGGTTGAGCGCCTCAGTTTTGGAAAGGTTGATTTTGAAATTGCTCACAATGCTAAAGCGCTCAAACTCCTTTAAGAGAGCCGGGAATGATATGTGTGGCGCTGTGATATGTAGCATCAAGTCGTCTGCAAACAGAGACGTCTTAAACTGTTTCTCACCAATCTGGATGCCCTTAATATCAGGGTTGTTGCGTATGGCTATGGCTAGGTGCTCCATCGTCAACACGTAAAGGAGGGGGGAAAGAGGGCACCCCTGTCTCGTGCCATTGCTTATAGAGAATGGGGCGGACTGTAGGCCATTGATTCTGACTCTAGCTGTTGGGCCACCATAAAGGGCCATGATTTTGGAGAGGAGGCCAGGGCCAATTCCGATCTGTCTCAATGTGGCAGACATAAAGGCCCAGTTCACCCTGTCAAACGCCTTCTCAGCGTCACATGCGAGGAGACAAGCTGGGATTTTAGAGGAGGCGACATGTGAGATCAGGGTGAACAGTTTGTTTGTATTGTCCCTGGCCTCCCTCCCCGGCACGAACCCCACCTGGTCTAGGTGAATCCTATCAGGAAGCAAACCCTGTAGTCTCATGGCTATGATCTTAGCATAGATCTTAAGGTCAATGTTGATGATTGAAATTGGTCTGTAGTTGCCACAGATCGAGGTGTCCTTTCCTGGTTTAGGAATGACCGAGATCGCGGCCTCGAGGGTCTGTTTGGGGAAAGGGCAGGTATCGCCTATGGAGTTAAACACCCTCGTTAGGAAGGGGGACAATTTGGCCTCAAATTGTTTGTAGAATTTGGGGGTATATCCGTCTGGGCCTGGGCATTTACCGGCTGGTGAGTCTTTAATAGCTTGGATAACCTCCAGGGCAGAGAAAGGCCTCTCCAGGGACTCGGTTTCCTCCACGGAAAGTGAGGGTAATGGGGTACTTTTAATGTAGTCGTCAATCACTGAGGGTGGAGGCCCCCGAACCGGAGGAGAACAGGAGGGGTTCCGGATATTATAGAGGGAGTTATAGAATTCTCTAAAGGTGGCCGCTATATCCGAGGGAGCCTGCGCCAAGGAGCCGTCAGGCTTCCGGATAGCAGGGACATACGCGGCCGTTGGCCGAGGGTGGAGGGTTCTGGCCAATGTTCGGCCACATTTGTTTGCCAGTCTGTAGAGTTGGGCCCTTCCCTTATCCCTGTAGCTTAGGTAGGATTGATTATACAATTTCTGTAACTTCTCCCTAGCACCCTGCAGTTCCAGAAGCCCCAGGTCAGTGGGTCTCGCTTTGTGTGCAGCCTCTAGAGTGTGGATATCGTTTAGGGTTTTCTGGATTAGCGCCGACTTTTCTCGTTTAATTCTAGAACCCTGCTTAATAAGTTCACCTCTGAGAACACATTTCAGGGCTTCCCATTGGGCGGGCAGGGGGGTTGGGTCAGCCCTGTGGTCTTCGAGGAAGTGCTCAATCGTCTTTTCAATCGCGGAAGAGCAAACCGCGTCACCGAGCAGGGCGTCGTTGAGCCTCCACGACCAGCAGGCAGGCGACTGACCAGGGAGGGTCAGTGAAACAAAGATCGGGGCGTGGTCGGACCACAAGATAGGCCCTATCCACGCCTCTGGATCCCAATCCAGGGCATGATGGCTCGTGAGCAGATAGTCAATCCTGCTGTAGGAGCCTGCAGCATGCGAATAAAAGGAGTAGTCCCTCCTCTGGCCGTGAAGGACCCTCCATACGTCAACCAGCTGGAGGCTTGTTAGCGCTTTCCTCAAGCTATTGAGTTTGCTCAGCGACACGGAAGCCCTCCCGGATGAAGTGTCGAGTGCGGGGTTAAGTGGAACGTTCAGGTCTCCCCCGGCAATTATCACTCCCTCCGCAAATTCTTCTAATAATTTGAGGGTCTGGGCAGAGAACCGAGTCTGGTCCGTGTTGGGGGCATACAGATTTGCGAGAGTGTAGGTCTTATTGAATATCCTAATTTTGAGGAATAGAAACCTACCCCGGGGATCGACCTTACTATCTAGTATCTCGTGGGGGAGCGATTTGTGGAGAGCTATTGATACCCCCTTCGTCTTTCCTTCCGGGTTGGAGCTATGGTGCCAAGTTGTGTAATATCTGTCCCGAATATCGGGGACGTGGCCCGTTTTAAAATGGGTTTCCTGGAGAAGGATTATCTTGGCCTTCTGTTTGTGGAGGCTATACAAAATTTTTGATCTTTTCTCAGGGATATTAAGGCCCTTCACATTGAAGGAGCTGATCACCACCTCCCCCATCCCGGAAAAGCCCAAGACGCCCGAGGGCTGTCAGCAGCCCCCTCCACGCGTTGGGAGGTGCTTGCAGGCAGGGAGGGGAGGGGTGGCGAGGAGCCTCGGGGCGGCTAGGAAGTAGTGGTTTTGGGTTCGCGGGGAAGGGATACGAGTAGGGAAGGTAGACAGGGAAACACAATAACAAACAATGCAAAAGCCAACCTGGCAGGGGGGAAACACTAAAGAGCTGTGGCTCAAGGGATCGGCACTCCTCCAACCGGAGGGGGGCCGATGCCAACCTAACTGGGGGACTGTGACTAGCTACAAGATCGGAGTAGCTTCGGTCCAGACCTACCGGGCATCCAACAACATATAAAGACAACGCAAGGATATTACCTGAGCAATTGGGGCAAACATCTTAAGAGATAATAGTGCAATTTAAAACTTAAGAGAGGAACAAGAAAAAGGTTTAGATATCACCAGAGTCCATGCGCGCCTAAGAGGCAGGGGATCAGGGTTCGCTGTCGGTCGGACCAGGGCGCCTCTCCTGTCTCACTCGGGGTCTGGCTGATCTTGGTCTGCGCGGGGGTGCTCCCGGGGGTCTCCGTGGTATCGGATCCATACCTGGAAGAAGCCAGTCTGGAACTTGAATCGGGTCACAGCCCAGGAAAGAAAACAGTCCCGCCAGGTCACGGTGTGTCTTGAGAAGGAACGTTTCACGATTTCTTAGCACAATCAAGTGGAAGGGGAAACCCCATCTGTAGGAAGCCCCCGCACCTCTGATGACCTCCAGCACCGGCCGCAGCATTCTCCTCATCTGAAGCGTGCGTCTTGAAAGGTCCGGGAGGATTTGTATACTCGCGCCATCAAAGTCCACCGGCCCATGTCGCCAGGCCCTCCTGGCTATCTCCTCCTTGATTTTATAAAAGTGGACCCTACACACTACATCTCTCGGGCGCGACGGGTCTGGATTGCGGGGGCCAAGGGCCCTATGAGCTCTGTCGATCTCAATCGGAGTTTCAGCGGCTCTATCTAGTAGCTTATTAAAGATTGTGGTGATAATCTGCTTCACGTCTTCTCCCGCCGAAGCCTCTGGTATGCCCCGGATGCGTAAGTTGTTTCTCCTATGCCTATTTTCTAGGTCATCGTGCTGGAGTTGGAGCTGAAGAATCTGTACGCTCTGTGCTTCTACCCGTCTTGCCAGGTCCGCGATAGCAGTTTCATTAGCTGTTTGCTGGGAGGTTACCCTGGAATCGAGCGCCCGGAGGTGCCCCTTCACCTCAGCGATATCTTTTTTGTAAGCTGTTTCATACTTAGAGATGAGCGCCTCAAAGTCCGCCCTGGTGGGGATGGATCTCAGAAATGAGAGGGTCTCCCTGTGAATATTACCGGCGTGGGGTGTTGCTTCATCTCTCTCTCCAGATGTACGTGGAGGGGAACGGATAGTAAAGGTGGCCGGAGGGGGGAGCTCAACCTCCTCAGCTATGGAAAGGTCTTCTATAGGGTAGGGAGGTTCTTCTTGGGAGAAATGGATCGAACCTGGGGAACCGGGACGAGTCGTGGCCCCCCGGGCAGGCCATGTCCCCGAAGCATCAGAGTGGGCATGGGGAGATAGCGGGCTGGATGCTCTGGATGTTCTCGCCGGCCTCCTAAAGGGCTCCTGACTACTGCAGGGGCTCCACTCCCTCCTCGCCCTGGAGCGACTCCTGGACCTTGGGGTTCTTTGTGGGAGAGCCTCCCTATGCTGCATTTGGGGAGGGCACGGCGACTTCCGATCAGGGTTGCTGGGCGTATGCCTCCCTGTTTCCTTCTCATTAGGGAGGAAAGCAAATCTCCCTAATTTATGGAGGCCAGATTCTCTCCATCCCTCAGATTGCTGTGGTTGGGGATCTGCAGTACGTGTCCCTGGGCCTCCCTCCTTCCCCAGGCTAAGGAAGGGTTGCTGATCCTCATCCCCCCACTCAGGGACCGGGGTGTCCCCCCCGTCATACCTGTGCTGCTGCCAGGTGGCTGTCCTCCTGTCGACCCGGCCGCCATCTTGATCCGGCCTGTGCATCTGATAGCTGGGGAGCGCACGGGCCCCAGAGCATCCGCTCCCAGCTGCAGCGTGATGGGGGCTCCCGCCAGCAGAGCATGCCCCGTCCTCCTCCTCCTCACATCTCTCGGCTGGCTGCTCGATGGACGGAGCAGGGAGAGAGAGGAACGGCCTCCCCCTCTCGTCTCCCGCCATTCCGGATGCGATCTCCTCAGAGCGGGCCGACGCCTCTGCTCCCGCAGCTCGCCGCACATCCTCGACGCCGCAGGTCTCCGCCAGCTGGGGGTCATCTTCCATCGGCCCGGGGGAGGAAGCCGACGACGGGGCCGGCGACACGTGGCCCGCAAGCAGCTTCCGGGTCCCCTCTCCGGATCCAGGTATGGTGGCTGCCGGTCTCTGTTTAGCCCCCGCTCCGGGGCGCGATCCGCCTCTATCCCCCTCTCTCCTCTTGCCTCTTCTCCCAGGCATATTCCAGGGAACACTGTAGGCCCAATTGCCACAAAAGATGGTGAAGGAGCCCGGTTTCGGTCAGGAGCTCAGCTTAGTGCGGCCACTCCATTCAAGCGCCAGGCCACGCCCCCCAAGGGCACTATTTTAGAGCAATCCCAAAATATATGGAAGAAACTCCCCACTGCCTGTCGGCACCTGCAGCACTCAGCAGAGATGGTCGGGACAAACCTATGTAATCTCTCCGGGGTATAGTACCACATTAGACATTTGTAGTTTCTTTCCTGTATCTTGGAGGACATAGAGGTTTTATGGGTAGCTGAAAAGATATATTTCCATTGATCCTCCGTCAGCTGCTTGTCCAGGTCCCTCTCCCACTCCACACAGAAACGGGGTGTCTCGTTATCCTCAGAATTCCCTAGGAGAGCATAAAGTTGGGACACCAGCTTAAGGGGCGGGTCCTGCGCATTAGCCAGCTGCTCAAAGGGGGTAAGAGTCCTGGCCAGCGCCTGCCTGGTCCCCAGGCTCAGGAGAAAGCTCCGGAATGTGAATAAGAGCCATTGATCAAATAGATGCGTATCCCACTTCTCTATGAGAGTCTCTAATCGTGTCCAACCGGAGGGCGAAATGAGATCCATCCCTCTCGGGGTACCCTTCTCAGCAAAAATCCCTCGGAGATGAGGGAGAATGCCAATTGGGAGGGATGGGTTGCACACCAATGGGACCAAGAGTGTCGGCCAAGGGGATATCCCCATTCTGTTTCTGACTTTATCTAGGACTCCAAGGGAGGTTGCTATGAGCGGGTGGTCTTTACCCAAGGACTTCCCCATTCCGGCCACCCAAGCCGTGTCCCCTATTGGGGTTTGCAACCAGGTCGCCTCTAACCTCACCCACTTCTTAATCGTTCCTTGGTGGTGCCAATCTAATAAGCGTTGGAGATGGACTGCACGCCAATACTGAAATAAGTCTGGACAAGCTAGTCCCCGGGCCTGCTTCGGTTTAAAGAGGAGACGCAATTTCACTCTCGGTTTTCGTCCTTGCCAGATAAATGTAATAAAGATTGAGTTCAGGGATTTAAAGTATGCTCTAGGGATTTGTATAGGGAGGGTCTGGAGCAAATAAAGAATTTTCGGTAAGATCGTCATTTTGATAATGCTTATTCTTCCCAGCCACGAGAAGGTGGGGAGATCCCAGTTTGCGAGGTCCGTTTTAATTCTGGAGAAAAGGGGGCCAAAGTTTTCTGTATATATCCCATCCACTGTTTTAGTAATTTTGGTGCCCAGGTACGTGATGGCCGATGGAGGCCATTTACATGGGAAGGAAGATTTGAGGAGGGTTTCCATCCCACCGGGAAGGTTCACACCCATAGCTTCTGACTTGTCATAATTTATTTTCAAAAAAGAAAGCCTACCAAACCTCTCAAACTCCTTCAGCAACACCGGGATGCCTACTGTCGGGTTTGTGAGGAAGAATTGCAGATCATCCGCATAGGCTGAGATCTTATGTGTATCTGACCCAACTGTGATCCCCTTGATGTCCTCCTGTCTCCTAATTCTGCACAAGAAAGGCTCCTTAGATGAGGGGCACCCCTGCCTAGTACCATTCCTAATGTCAACTCGGCCCGACAGGGCTCCATTTACCTTGATTCTTGCCGAGGGGTCTGATTATAGGGCCATGACCAGTTGTAGTGCCTTAGGTCCCAACCCAATATGTTCAAGATGTTCAAGAACCGCTCTAATAAACTGCCAGTTTACCCGGTCAAAGGCCTTCCCGGCGTCTCCCCGGACGGACAGCCGTCTCCCCGGTTTGTTTGACCCTATGAAGTAGATTCAATACTCTGGTCGTATTATCGCGGACTTCCCGCCCAGGGATAAAGCCCGACTGATCACCGTCCACCAACCCCGGGAGCAGCCCCGACAGTCTATTCGCCAAGATCTTTGCAAAGAGTTTAAGATCCACATTCAATAATGAAATGGGTCTGTAACTTCCGCAGGCAAGCGGATCTTTCCCGGGTTACTGTATTATAGTGACATATGCAGTTAACGCTTCACTTGGGATAGTGGCTTGGTCTGGGGACGCTAGGAGCAAATTAAAAGCCAACAGAAAGTGCGAGCTTAGCAGAGGAAGAAATTGCTTATAGTAGCTGACAGAAAACCCATCAGGCCCTGGCGACTTCCCGTTCGGTGAACCCTGCACTGCCACTGTCAGCTCCTCTATAGAAATCTGGCTTTCTAAAGTATCCCTCTCCTCCCTCCGCAATACCGGCATTCCCGAGTCCGATATAGATTCCCGGGCCGATCACCTCAGGGTGTTGGTCCACTTTAATTAGTCTTAGCATGTAAACATTTATTTTTCCACACATCCATATAATTGCTATATTTTTTTAGACTTATGTCCTTTGTGAATTATATTTGAATTGTTGAACTTGAATCTTAATTTGTTGTAGGAGTTATTGTTTTAGTTGGTTACCTTTAGCTTTGTGTAATTATTTTATATTTGGTTGCAGGAACTGCAAGATGTGACACTCGCCCTTGCTCCTGATGCCTGTTCTTTGCCTGCAGAATGCGGGCCAGGGGTTCTCTAATCGGCCACTATGCAAAACCCGGGCCGTGGTGGCGAGGGCCCTCTGGCTTTTGAAGTCCAGATTTAGGTGTTTGGACCATACGGGGGGGGGGGGCACTGCAGTATGACCCCAACAAGGTTATACCAAAATTTTAATTTACGTTTTTTAACAGCGACCACACGTGCCAGAGTGGCACAACTGAGTGTCAGGGTCCTTCAGTTGGTGGGCGAGATGCAGGAGCTGCGCAACCACAGATGAAGAATAATGTTCTGTGGCCTGCCATTGCTATGTATTTTGTTTTTTATAGTTGTAAAAATTTGTAATTTTCAAAATTTTTTAAAATTTTATATTTTATGATGGTATAAAAAAAAAATTTTACATTGTCATTTCATTTACAAAATACATTAACACAAAACTAATGAGCCCAGAAATATTTAAAGATGAATATTCACATGACCGAGAAGTGATTTGGGTAAGTTTTAGGGGGCTAAAATGGAAGAAGAACCTAACCAAGAAGTGGTTTGGGTGAGCTTTAAGGGTCCAAAAGGGAAGATGGAGGATAGTGCTAAGTGGTTTGGGTGAGCTTTAAGGGTCCAAAAGGGAAGATGGAGGAGAGTGCTAAGTGATTTAGCTAAACATTGTAGTAGAAGTGAGGGTGGCAAATATGTAGGCGAGCACTTTAATGAGTTAAGTTTGTAGTGCGCAGGCGCAAGATCGTAAGGATTTCCGTCTCGACGAATATTTATTGAAAAAGGGAAACAGAATCGAACGGGAAACATAAAGGATTCGTTGGAGGATACGATGGGAAAAGGGCAAAAACGAAAGCCTACGTTGTAACATGTGAAAATGAAATGGAAAAGTCTGGATGGAAAATGACATCCTCGTATTCGTAATCTGCCGTACGAACGGACGGAAACTTTACAGAAGGTTTTCAATGCATGCATTGAATCGCTCGAACGCTCATACGAGAACATTTCACAAAAAAAAAACAGATCGGAACTAAAACGGAAGTTTTTTGTGTCTCTCTGAATCGAGGCTATAGTCGATTCTGGAGTACGAGGCATGGACCGCAGAGTAAAAGGAGTAATCCTTAGTGGTGGGGTGGCTAATTCGCCACGGATCACAGAGCCGTGCTTTCTGGAGGATCCTCTTTATTTTCTTCAATGCCGCGTACGCCAGGGCCGACCGTCCTGTGGATGAATCCAATAGGGGATTCAATGCTACATTCAGGTCCCCCCCCCCCAAGAATAATGGGTCCCTCCTGTACCGCCATAAGCTTGTCTATGAAAGATTCTAGGAAAATTACCTGTCCGGAGTTAGGAGCATAAGCGACTGCCAAAGTGTACTTTTTGTTGAACAAGGAGCCTTTGATGATTAAGTATCTTCCTTGCTCATCTGCTATCTTATCTGAAACCCGAAAGGGAGTATTCTTAGTGATCAGAATCGCCACCCCTCTCGCCTTTACATCTGGCGCGTTACTTGTGTAGGACTGGGAGAAGGACCTGGAGGAAAGCCTGGGAGCCCCGTCACCCTTAAAATGCGTCTCCTGTATAAATGCGAAATTTGCTTTATGTCTGCTCAGTTCCTGAGCTAGTTTAGATCTCTTAAACCGGACCTTCACCATGATTTAATGAAAAGCCCAAACTCTTAAAAAACAATTCCTCAGCATCTAAAATTAATATATTTTACATGTTTAGTCACTAATTTATTATACTTTCCCCCACTGGGCTGCAACTCTGTTCGGGAATTTAGGATACGGGTGCCGCCATCTTGACTCAGAAGCATCACACTTACCGAGGAGAGGAGAGTGGGATAAGGTACAGGGGGGCGGGTTATAGCTGTGCTTTGCTCAGACAGAGCAGAGCTGGGGTCAGGGAAAGGTCAGCAGTCCCAGAATGCAGAGCAGCACAGTCACTTCCTGTTTGCAGGCACTTCCTGTTTGCAGGCTGCCTGCAAAAATGGCAGCTTCCATAAGCCGCCATCTTGGATGTTTAAAGGCTTATAAAATGCAGTAGATGCAGGTAGGATGATTTTTAATGTGAGCAATCTGTATGTACAGGGTGTGGGAAACATATAAGATAGACTCTTATTTAGAGTGAAGGTCCGCTTTAAGAGGCGTGTTTAGTCCTCTGGCATTCAACAAGATCACTCTAAGCTTTTTAGTGAAAGGAGGGCTAGGCACTCCCGCATAGGAAGCACCCTGCGAGTCACCACAGTCTCCGGTCATTACTGCTACGCCCGAGACTACTAATGCCTCAGATCGGGTGAGCAACCTGGAGTACCCCGAGGGGTCGTCGCCCTAGTCAGCACCTGATCTCTTGCTGGAGAACGAGTGTCCGGATATGGGGGCCTAAGGGAAAGAGGGGAGAAGGGAGAGCAAGAGGAGGGAAGGGGAGGAGGTAGAAGGGAAAAGAAGAGAGAAAGAAGTTGAAAGGAAGCGTTTGGGAAACGACCCAAAGCTGGAAACAAAGTTTAGTTCTCACTAAAACTTAAACTCTAAACAGTGTCAAACTACGAGGTTCCAAGAGCACCCTCGAGCCCAAGAGGGCAGATAGGAAGGTGACCCGGAAGCCCGATATGTTCAAGGGTGGGGGAGGCCCACCCATGGACAGACAGAGGGCCCGCGATGACCCGACACCCCCCAAAAAGGGGGAGTATCGAGCAATCCACGCCCCTCCCGGTGGGGAGCGAGAAGCCAGTCGCCGCTCGCAGCAAAGGTGCAGGTTGCGAGTTACAATCTACTTACACCTGTCAGTCGCCGGCTCCCGGCCGCCCACATAATATAATCAAAATACAACATTGCACCTGTCATCCTGAATTTAAAACCAAAAACAAAGTTCCTGGATGCTGAAGCCTTACCTAGCTACCAAGAGGGGAAGGTGATACTCTTACGGACAGTAGGACAGCCAGTCCAGACCCATCAAACCATGCTGCCCCTCCATCGCCTGGCCCGGAGGGGGAGACCCCTGCAATCATTGCTGGGCAGCCCCCCCAAGACCCGCAACCAAGGAGCAGCCCTGCCCAAGCCGATACAGCGCTACATATACCATGAACATCAACACAGCCTACATTCAAAGTGATGAAACGAGAAATCAATAAACATAGTCTAGTAACTTATATCTGTGTGCATACGACCTGTCGGGAAGCAGACCGAGCACCCCTACATAACAGTGGGAATGGAAGCAACAGTCTTATCCAGCCAGGATCACGCGTCGGGTGGCTGGGGAGCTCTTCTTTCTTGACCTGCAAGGGATATGGGTCTAGGGTAGCGCCCAGCCAATCCGGAATCTGGACATGCCAAAGGCCAAACTGCTTAAAAAAGTCCGGCAAATCCTCATGCTTGCGGAGTGCAAAGGCTTTGCCGCCTTTTGAAGCAATCAATGCAAAAGGGTAGCCCCATCGGTAGGCCACGTTATTCTGTTTAAGCGTGTCCAGCAGTGGACGCAAAATTCTCCTTCTTGCCAGAGTGGATCTCGAGAGGTCAGAATAAAAGTGCAGGTCCGCCCAGTCAAAGTCCAGGGACCCCTTCCTCCTGGCCGTGGCCATAATCGCCTCCTTCTCCTGGAAAAAATGAATTCTGCAGATGGGGTCCCCCTGCCGAGGAGGAGGAGCAATGGCCCTATGTGCCCGATCAATCTCAATTTTAGATTCACCGTCCATTCGATCTCCGAGTAGCGCAGAGAAAATACCCTGTAGCGTGGGCATTAGATCTTCCACTCGTGTAGCTTCGGAGAGACCTCGGATGCGAATATTGTTCCGCCTATTACGATTTTCCAAATCTTCGAGGTGGAGGGTGAGGTTGGTGTTTGCTGCCTCTTGCGCTTGCAGGCGAAGTGTCAGCTGCTGTATAGCTGACCTATCCTCCTCTGGATTCCGCTCCACCTTATCCAATCTGGAATCCAGTTGACGAAAGTCTCCCCTCAGAAGGCCAACCTCTTCGGATAATTTTTTGCTAATTGAACGTGTGATCATAGACAAGTCCTCTTTAGTAGGCATGGAACGCAGATGGGTCAATGTTTCTGATAGCGTGCAGTCCATTGGGACCGACCCCGAGGCCCCCACACTCCCCCGGCCAGGATCCTCCTCCGCGTCTCTTCGGGGTGAACTCCCCGATGGGCCCGAGTCTCGGGCATGCTCTGCAGGCTTTGAGATGTATCAGTTGAGGTCGCTATGGTTAGCAGCCAGAGACCCCCTGGTCTGGGTTTTGGAATCTTTGTTTTTGTTGCCCCCTTCCATTGCACTCAGGATCTGTGTTTCTGCTCAGCTCTAGGATTGATGGGGCATCCCAAAGCGCAACGGCACTCCTTGGTGTGTTGTTTCTGTGCAGGGTTCTGCGAATTCGTGGATGCCCACCTTGGGTGCACCGACTATGGTATAATGTGTGGAGACGGGCAGGCCCGAGTTATGACAAATTAGTGCCCCGGTTATGACAAAGATGCATAGGAAAGGCCGTTATTCTTTAATGGCAAGAGGGTTTGATCATGCCAAACAAGCAGAGGGGAGGTTCGAGACACAGGGCATCAAGATAGCTGTGAATGCAGGTCAAGGCAACAGGATATTCAGCGCACTACAGGAGCCCAGACAGCCAACCAAACGGCCCACAGCACTATTGCAAATGCGGAGTGTTCCACTATTCACAGGTTGATATATAACTGCAGGAGGCTTCCGTGCTTATCGCCTCTGGGTTAATAATAGAGCAGATGGGGGGGAAGGGCAGATGGGGCCCCAAGACAGCGCCCAGCCCGACACTCTCAGCCTCTATCCCCAAGGCAAGGGGAATCACTCCAGAGGGGGGGGGAATAAGCCTGGGTCCAGTGCTCAGCGCAGACCCCGCAGCTCACCTCAGCCCCCGAACGGGGCACCGATCCTGTATGTGGAGGCGGCAAAATGGCAGCCACTCCCCCTGCTCCCGCGCCTCCCGTCCTGTGCTTGCCGCCTGCAGTCCGCGTGGCAGGGGGGAAAATGACAGCTGGTGGGGGGGTCCTTCGAGCAGGCACCAAACTCACCGGGCCCTGTGCAACTCCCGCAGCTCTCCTCAGGTCTCGGCGACGGTCGGACCCGTGATGCGGAGAAAACAAGATGGCGGCCGCCCCTCCGTTCTCGGCGCCGCTCGCTCCCTGCATGCTGCCCGCGTTCTTTGGGGCAGAAGGGGAGGGAGATCGCCGGATGAAGAGGGCCTCCTGTGTAGGCGCTCAAGCCTACAGGCTCCATGCGACGCCGGCAGCACGCGACGATACCGGACGAAGAGGGGCGACAAGATGGCGGCCACGCTTCAGCCCCCGTGCCCGCAGCTTCGGATTCGCCGCCGCTCCCCCTCACCACTCTTTGCAGGTAAGTCCCGCTGGTGCAGGGGGTCACTCGCCGGCCTCCCGCTCAGGAAACAGGATCCAGGGCTCAAAAAAACTCAGGTATTAAGCTAATATCTGCTAATAAGGCCGGGAGCTGGCAGCGTCCATGTCCTCATGGCCTCATGGCAAGCTCCGCCCCCTCGAGACAGCCATTTTAAGAAGAGTGTTTAGACTGTATATATTTGTAGTACAATATTCCCCAGCATTCTAAACCAGTTTCATGTCATTTTATTACAGTGAGTGTTATGAAAAATATGTTTTCAAATTTTAGCTTGGTGGGTCAGGCACTGGTCAAAAAGTCTGGGCATTCTTAAACTCTGATCTCATTTTACAATGAGGTAGAGCAGGCAAAGCTAATTTATGATTCTTTTAGCTAATTAGATTCCTGACGTGTGCATTCAGTCCTAAAGAGATCGTAGACAGGTTGGTTACGACTTTAGAAGATTTTAGAAGAACAAGGGTAGCATTTCAGTTAGTATCATACTTATATGCTCCTCAGAGAGTTATTTTTTAAGTGGGTCATGCCTTCTTATCATACATAACGCAAATCATTAGGCACATCTTAAAGAAAAGTTGCTTTATTAAGTGTTCTTGCATGGCAAGATCACTTATTGTTCTTTCACATATATATTATTAGGTGTTCTTGCATGGAAAATGTCCAAGGCTAAGCCATAGCCCTGACAGTTTTCACAATATGACCAAGGCTAAGCCATAGCCCTAACAGTTTTCACAATATGACCTTTTGTTTGCAACTCACACCTCCCATTGACATTCATTGAAACTCCACTCTAGACACCACAAATTTGAATGGCAATTTCTAAACTGCGACTGTGCCTTAATTTTTAATATTTCAGAGACATGCTATATAACACATTGTAGGCCTGGCTCTTGTGATTCTTACAGTATAAAAAGTATACTTTTTTAAGCTACAGCCATTTGAATATGGCAACCACCAGTGAATTAGAAATGTGTTTTAAACTGCATTCTCTGGTTACCTCAGAGTGAGTTGCCATAGAAACACACATGCAGCCTGGCTCGTTACATTCATTTTACAGCTGTTCCGCCCACACAGCCAGTCTCTGAAAAACTCCCCATGAAAACATGTTATGGAAAACAGGTTAGACAAATGACATAGCTAGTCATTTAGCAAGATATAAATACTTCATCATTTAATGCCTACTATCTTTACTCACTCCAGACAATCCATATAGTTACTCTGCCCAGTCAAACCTTTCCACAGTTACTCCAGCCCCTCCAACCACACAACAGTTACTCAAGTCACTCCACCCAGTTACACTGCCCACTCCAGTTGTAGAAAACTGGTGGAGGCAAGAACACTTCACGCAATTTCCCCAGAAATTGCACTTTGTCTAGTTCAATCTAATCCAATACATTGTACAGCATTTCAGGGTCCTGCAGGTCCCCTCTTCAGGGAAACAGGATATCAAAGATACCCTGCAACCTTGAAATTTGCCACAGAGTATTGGGCTCCAAGGAATAAAGCAAAAACATGTGTTTCTCAAAGATTTGCCTTTGGATTTTCTTTTAAGACTGTACAAGCTAACCACTTCAGCACTGCAAATCTAGATGTATACAACTGTGCGGTCATTCACACATTTTCAGGGCAGATTAAATACTCTGAAGCAGTGGCTGTGGCCATGGAACACATGGGTTCTGGTGGGGGGCTGTTTTCTCTCCCAATCCATTCCAGGCCTTCAGCTCCAGAAACAAACAGGTTAATACCTGCCAGGAGGGCGTGGACTGCGAGATAGAAAGGTGTGGCTCCTCCTGGCCCTATATACTTCCACACTGCCCCAACACAAGGCAATTTCATTCTTGCAGTTGGACTGGACTGCGAAGGTTACATGCAAAAAGCGGGGAATTTTACCCTGTCTGCCTTTTGCTACGGCCATATTTCCCACAGATCATCAGCCGCTGTTCTTTGTCTGGTGAACCTGCTGGAGGAACTACGGTATATTTATGTTATGTTAAGTGTTAAAGTTTTTTCTGTTGAGGTGGCTCTCTGGAAGTAATCCCTCAATGAATTGGTTGCACTTTTACTTAACTTTTTTAAATTTTGTGCTTTTTTTTAAGGAGGCAGAATCTGGGCAGGGGGCGGAGTTGTGCACCTGGAAGTGACTAGTGGGTGCATGGCTGTTATTCTCTTGTCGGCTGCTCAGGGCAGTGATTGTGTCTTGCGGCTCAGTATCTGGCCCTACTTAGTGGGGGAGCGGGAGTGGTTCCTCGCTCGCCTGTCTGGGCGCCAAATTACAGTGCTCCCAGGCAGGGAGCCGCTGCTTCAATGGCCTGCACAGCTCTCTTGGATCATAGTCTGCTTGGTTCTGCATTCCTGTCTCGGGGCAGCACTCCAGCTCAGGTCGGTCTGTGAGTACTTTTATTCCTTTATATATTTATTATTATTGATTGATTGATTATTGATTATTATGTTTTTATTGCTTTTGTAATTAATATATATTTTTTTCTGTTAGATTGTGGGAAGAAGGGATAGTTGGTTGTGGTTCCTTCTAGTCTGTCGGAGTAGTCCCTTGACTATCGAGGACTTGTATATATTTCAGTCATAGGCCCTTAGGATTATTTAGCCTATAATTGAATCACCATGATGGAGGCATCTGGGGATAGTGGATCCGGTACCCCAGCAGACAGGTTTATACTTTGTCCTATGTGTCGGCAAAGGCCATTGGGCGAGTCCTGTACAGTATGCCCAGAGTGGGCTAAATTGATTTTTACTGAACATATTTGGAGGTCTATTTCATCAGTAACTATTGATGCGGGTCCCTCAGAGCCTAAGCCCCCTTTGGTAACTATGCCTGCTAAGGCCAGTGGAGGGGGCATATGTTCCTCAAATTCCAAGGAAGATTTGTACGCATCACTAGTTTCTGAGGAGGATGAGTATCGGCTGTCTGAGGGCGAGCTTCCCTCTAGTGGGGAAGACAGTTGTTTGGCTCTTGATTCCTCTTCGGATTCCTCTTCTTCTTCCAAAAGGAAGACTTATTTAAGCCTGAAAGACATAAGAAGACCTAAGAAATAAGCTTCCTCCCATTCCTAAGATTTTAGATACAGTGTATCATTTTCCCTCAGATATGGTTAAGTCATGCTCTTTTCCTCTGGTAGTAGATGCTCCGTTCACAATGCTTCTTTGAGAGATCCTACAGAAAAGCACATGGATCAGTTGGCACGCCTTTTCTATCGTAGGCTCGCTTTTGCGGCCAGCCTGGGCTTCTTCTATAGCATCCTTGGCAAATAGCCAACCAGAAAAGATAGGCTCATGGGACAAAGCCCAGAAACCCAAAAGCAGGAGCACCAATAAATTTAATAAGATTACTCTACCTTTTATTAAGAATTACATAAATCCAAACAAGGACATAACACACAAGACAAGATACAAACACATTAAAATACTGTGTATCCCCAAAATCCATCCAGTGCTGCACACACAGCAAATAATATCTGGGTAACTCCTAAAGTATAACTACGTGTAAAAAACCTAAGAATTGCTAATTTTGTGCCGGCACAAAAACCCCCACCTCCTCTGCCCCACAACAAGGGGGAAGAAAAAAAGGAGAGGAGGAGGGAGAACCTCTAACTGGCTAATAAGATATAATAAAGTGACAGTGCATAATGAACATGATTATTAATAACAATCAAGCAACAATAATCAATAAAACTAACAAACACTTATACTACTGTGTAGACAAAATCCTATAACCAACGTGAGTATCAATACATATAATATAAACCACAGTGAGGATAAAGTATAAAATATAAACAGTGTTTTTTAAAATTACAGTGTTTTAAAGCAGTGCCCAGGGCTCTAGGCAGTGCTTTAAAACAGTGCTGAAAACCAAGTGTTCAGTGATATTGGTCATGGACACACATACCCATTACAAGGGAATATCTCAAAATCTGAATCCACAAAAACAACAAGGCATAGAATCCTTGGCAAATAGAAGAATGTTAAAGCAGCTTGCTGCTAAAACTGGGTCCCGAGGCCATTCCTGTTACTCGGGCTCCCGATTGGTCAAGACTTGTTTGGAAACAGCTATGTCATTACAGCTATGAATGATTTGGTTAGATTAGGTGCCAGGGCTTCGGCCTTACTTGTAGCATTACGGCGCTCCTTGGCTAAAGCAATGGTCAGCAGATGCTGCTTCTAAGAGGTCTTTGACGGATCTATCCTTCTTAGGGGGTCAACTGTCTGGGGAGGGTCTTGATGTTATTGTTAAGGAGGTAACTAAACTTCCACAAAAGAGAAAATAGACCTCCCATTTTCATAAGTTCTCTGGCTCCCAACCCTTCGCCTCTTCAGGATCCCGTAGGGAATTCTGGAGCAGACCTAAATCCCAGAACAAGGCAAAAGATTTTTGGCGGAACAAGTCAACGTCCCCCATTAAGTCCTCTCAGGCATGAGGGAACTGCTTCTGCAGTTTGCTCCCATCTGGAGACACCGCGTGTCAGATCATTGGATACAAGAAGTGGTGTCTTCAGGCTACAAGATCGAGTTTGAGGCCTCACCTCCACAAAGGTTTCTTTGGTCAAGGGCATCCCCAAATCCAACAAAAGCAGAAGCCTTGAGAGCCGCTGTTTCGCATCTGTTTCCAATGGGGGTCATTCGTCTGGTTCCCCTCCCAGAGAGGGGCCAAGGATTTTACACCAATGTATTCACCGTCCCCAAAAAGGATTACAAGGGGCATCCTGTCAGGATTCAGTCAGAAAATCGGATGGTGGTGGCTTGCATCAACCATCAGGGGGCACCAGGAGCAAGAGAGCTCTCAGGGAGGTAAGCCAGGTCATTCTCTGGGCTGAGAGGAATGTTCCCTATATCTCGGCAATACACATTCCAGGATTAGACAACTCGCAGGCCGACTGTTTAAGCAGAACAGTCCTGCGCCTGGGGGAATGGTCTCTCAGTCAGAGTGTGTTTCAGGCCTTTGCTTGCACTGTGGTCGACCAGATGTAGATCCAGACACGATCGGAAACTTCCAAGGTTTGTGTCTCTCCAGGGACCCTCTAGCAATAGCAACTGATGCACTGACCCTTCCCTGGTCAGCGTTTAGTCTTCTTTATGCATTCCCTCCGTTTCCACCCCTAGGTCGAGTCCTAGAAGAGTGGCCCCTCGTTGGCCAAGGAGAAGCTGGTTCTCAGACATAGGAACAATGTCTGCAGAGGAGCATTGGCGGCTCCCTGACGATCAAGATCTTCTCACACAGGGGCCTCTACAGCACCCCAATTTTCAAATGCTGGCTTTGACGGCTTGGCTATTGAAACCACGTTCTTAACAGAGAGGGGTTTATCGGCCAAGGTAATTCACACCATGGTCTAGGCCCGGAAGCAGACTTCTTCAAAGTCTCATACTACAGGGTTTGGTGGGCTTTCATTGCCTGGTGTGAATCTAGGAACCTTTCTTGTAGAAAGTTTTCTATTTACAGGATCCTGACATTTTCTACAGAAGGTCTGGAGGATGGACGCTAATTAAGCACGCTAAATGGGCATGTTTCTGTCCTATCCATCTTTTTTTAGAAACCCATTACTGAGAATAGACTTATTAAGACCTTTTTCCAAGGAGTCACTCATGTGTGCCCGCCGTGCAAGGCTATTGTCAGGCCCCGTAGGACACCCACCTTCAGAGTAAGCCCACAACCCCCAATCTTCGCTGCTAGCTTCACCTTTAGTCAAGCCCATGTTTGCCGGGACGCTTTATACGCCTCCCCGGACACGGTTGCCCCCAGGACTTAGTAGCACAAAGAATGTGAGCTTATAGGGGTTGAAGGCGGATGAACCAGAGGCCAGGCTGGGCAATGTCGGGTAAGTACTGGAAACAGTTCGGCTGCTGCGAAAACAGGTAATACTGGAAGCAATTCGGGTGCTCAGGAGTTGGAGTTGGAGTTGCAAGCAGCAGCAGGAGCCCAAACATAGCTTGAAAGAGACACTGGAGTTGGCAGCAGGAGCCCAAAAATTGTCTGAATGACACCCTGGAGTTGCAAGCAGCAGCCCAAACCTAGCTTGAAAGACACAATGGAGTTGGCAGCAGGAGCCCAAAAATTGGCTGAATGACACCCTGGAGTTGCAAGCAGCAGCAGCAGGAGCCCAAACATAGCTTGAAAGAGACACTGGAGTTGGCAGCCGGAGCCCAAAAATTGGCTGAATGACACCCTGGAGTTGCAAGCAGCAGCAGCAGGAGCCCAAACATAGCTTGAAAGACACACTGGAGTTGGCAGCAGGAGCCCAAAAATTGGCTGAATTACACCCTGGAGTCGCAAACAGCAGCAGCAGCAGCAGCCCAAACATAGCTTGAAAGAGACACTGGATTTGGCAGCAGGAGCCCAAAAAGCGGCTGAATAACACCCTGGAGTTGCAAGCAGCAGCAGCTGGAGCCCAAACCTAGCTTGAAAGAGACACTGGAGTTGGCAGCAGGAGCCCAAAAATAGGCTGAATGACACCCTGGAGTTGCAAGCAGCAGCAGCAGCAGCCCAAACATAGCTTGAAAGACACACTGGAGTTGGCAGCAGGAGCCCAAAAATTGGCTGAATGACACCCTGGAGTTGCAAGCAGCAGCAGCCCAAACATAGCTTGAAAGAGACACTGGAGTTGGCAGCAGGAGCCCAAAAATTGGCTGAATGACACCCTGGAGTTGCAAGCAGCAGCAGCAGCAGCCCAAACATAGCTTGACAGACACACTGGAGTTAGCAGCAGGAGCCCAATAATTGGCTGAATGGCACCCTGGAGTTGCAAGCAGCAGCAGCCCAAACATAGCTTGAAAGACACACTGGAGATGGCAGTAGGAGCCCAAAATTGGCTGAATGACATCCTGGAGTTGCAAGCAGCAGCAGAAGGAGCCCAAACATAGCTTGAAAGAGACACCGGAGTTGGCAGCAGGAACCCAAAAATTGGCCTAAAGACACACTGCAGTTGGCAGAAGCAGGAGGCCAAGATTTGGCTGAAAGGCACACCCTGAAGTTGGCAGGAGCCCAAAAATTGGCCTAAAGACATAAATATGTTTTGCACCATTTTGAAAGTGTCAAATGAAAGCCAGCACGCCTCATTACCAGATTTGCTTGTATTGTGCAAAAAATATATACATGCAGTATTCAAATTCCATCCACTAGGCTTTGTTCTTGTGTGTCCCTGATGAAGGGGTATCAACACCCCAAAACGTTGGACGTATGGATGCATATTGGCGCAAACTAGTGGATGGAATTTGAATACTGCATGTATATATCTTTTGCACAATACAAGCAAATCTGGTAATGAGGAGTGCTGGCTTTCATTTGACATATGTTATGCGGTGCCGCCGCTAGCCATTGCACCCGACCATATTGATTTGAGTAAGAGTGCCTCTGCCAATACACATTGAACCATTTGGAAAGTGTAAAACGTGGCACCATGCTGAATCTAGTCGCATGCATCAGCCATTGGTGGGTGGAAATCCTGGCTGATCCATCCCTGATTCATTTTCACAAAGGTGAGTCTCTCCACATTTTTAGTTGACAGACGAGTTCTCCTCGCCGCACTAAACACCCGCTCCGATGGCACGCTACTTGCCGGGTAGGACAGCTTTTCCAGGGCAAACTAAGCTAGCTGCGGCCACAAGTCAAGTTTGGCTGCCCAGAAGTCCAGCGGATCCTCAAGGTGTGTCATGACATGACCTGCTGGTTCAGGTCCTGCTCCAGGTCTTCCTGCTGCTCATGAGTAGACTCACTATGCGGGTGTAGAAAGCTACTCATTAGCGACTGAAGACTGAGGCTGCTGCTGATGGAGCTGCTGCTGCTGCTCCTGCCAACCCCCCCCCAGCAGCCATGGCAGTGGAAGGTGAGCGCAGAGGTCCCCCCCGAGTCAGACCTGCGAGAGTATGGACCATGGCGCAGATAGGCATCGGCCAACTGACTACGTAGAATGTCTTTGTAGTAGTTCAGTTTTTCCTCCCTCTCAGCGGGTTTAAAAATTGCCCCCATTTTGTGCCGGAAGCGAGGGTCCAATAAGGTGGAGAGCCAGAAGTCATTCCGGTGACAAATGGAAACAATTCTGGGGTCACTACGCAAGCACGTGAGCATGCTTCCTGCCATTTGCGCAAGTGATTTGGAGGGACTACCTGTCTCCATCTCTACTGCATACTGCCACTGTCTGGGTCCTCTGTCTCGCCTTCCTCACAACCCTCTAGCTCCTCTGGCTGCTCCTGATCCTCCTCTCCTGTCCGCTGACTAGATAAACCAGCCATTTCGCCAAGCCTAAACTGTGCACTGTGCCACTCCTCCTCCTCTTCCTCCTCCTCCTCCAGTTCAGCTCCAACGGGGTTCATGTGGCCGTAAGATGTAGACGCCATGTCTCCAGTGCCCTGACCAGCCATGGTTTCAAACATGTGCTGTAGTACATGAAGCAGTGGAATCATGTCGTTCATCCCGTAATCCTGCCGACTGACAAATAAAGTGGCTTCCTCAAAGGGCCTGAGCAAACAGCAGGTGTCACGTATGAGCTGCCACTGGTTGACATTGAAGTTACACAGGGAAGTCCCCCTATCCACTTGGGTCATCAAGAAATGCGTGATGGCTTTTCTCTGTTCGTATAGTCTGTCCAACATATGCAAGATGGAATTCCAACGGGTGGAAACATCGCAAATCAGTTGGGGGCTACCGTTCTGACGCTGTAGCTCAAGAAGGGTGTGCTTGGCGGTGTATGAGTGGCTGAAGTGCATGCAAAGTTTCCTTGAAGTTGTTAGGATGTCTTGCAGATGGGGGGGAAGACTTCAGAAACCGCTTCACAACCAGATTGAAGACGTGAGCCATGCAGGGCGCATGGGTCAGCCTTCCTTGTCGCAGCGCAGACAAAATGTTCTTCCCATTGTCGGTAACCATGGTTCCCATTTTCAGTTTTCTTGGAGTAAGCCATGTTTGGATTTCTTGATGAATAAATTTAAGCAGTTCCTCCCCTGTGTGACTCCGTTCGCCAAGACAAACCATGTGAAGCACAGCGTGACACCTCCGTGTCCTGCACACATGGTAGACTGGAGGGGCACTGAGACTTGAGCCTACAGTGGAGGGTGAGGAGATGGCGGAGGATGAGGAGGCTGAATCGCACGGTGTCACCGGCACAACGGCCAGGGAGCGCGTAGGCTGAAGCGGCGTGACCTGTCCAAGTTGCTGCTGCTGCAAAGGGACCACATTCACCCAGTGGGCCGTAAACGACATGTACTTTCCCTGACCGTAGTTACAGCTCCAGACGTCGGCGCTGCCATGCACTTTGCTACACACCGACAGGCTCAAGGATTGGCCCACCTTCTGTTCAACAAAAGTGTGCAGCGCTGGTACTGCCTTCTTGGCAAAGAAATGATGACTTGTGACTCTCCACCTCGGCTCGGCACAAGCCATCAGTTCTCTGAAAGGTGCAAAGTCCACCACCTGAAAAGGGAGCGACTGCAGCACCAGCAACTTGGACAGGAGCACATTCAGCTTCTGCGCCGAAGGATGAGTGGGCGCATACTGCTGTCTCTTGGACATGGCTTTGCTGATAGATTGCTGGCGGGATGCATGACTTGGAGGAGGAGGAGCAGGTGCATCAGGAGGAGCGACAGAGGATGGGTATGACGCACAGCTGCCTTCGGCTGAGGTGCTGGAGCCTTGGCTGGCAGAAATTGGGAGCGGCGTGCCACTTGGTGAGGAAGCAGCCTGGACCACCTCTTCGGAGCCTCGGTTCTCCCAGGCCGCTTTATGGTGACGCATCATATGTTGACGCAGGGCCGTGGTGCCAACATTTGGGCCCTGGCCATGCTTCACCTTCTGCCTACATATCTTGCATGTGGCCATGTTACCCTCCTGCGGATGCTTGAGGAAAAACTGCCACACTGCCGAGTAGCTACTTTCCCCACCAACAGCCTGCACTGATTCACTGCTACTGTCGCCAACTCCAGGAACCCCTGCTCCACTACCTCCCGATAAGGTAGCCTGCTGCGCAGCAGGTGCTCTGCCCCAGCCCCGTTTGGCTCCAGGCTTTACAATTCTGCCCCCATGCTGACTGCCAACCATGCTGCTAACACCTTGCTGCCTCAGCTGCTGACTCCGGGGCAACCTGCGCCCCTCTTCTTCTGATGATGAGGATGAAGCCCCTTCCGCACCCGGCTCCCAAGTGCGATTGGCTTCATCATCATCATCATAATCATCTAGTTGTGGCTGCACGTCACTGATGTTCTGTTTCCTCAACAGTGTCTGGCGCAGGAGCTGGAACGCTAGCAACAACACCCACGCCACTCTCCACATCACTATTTGTCTGCCTAGTGAAGGAAGCCACCTCCATTTCTTGACTGGGCAGTAGCTGCTGACTATCCTCTATCTGATCGTCCTCCTCACTAAAGAGTGGAGCTGAACCTAAAGCATAGGATACGTCGCTGGGGGAGGGAACGGTGTAGGACAGTGGGAGGACAGGGACTGCTCTCGGGCCATGCCAATTCAGGGTTGTGTCAGAGGAACCTACCGTCCCTAGACTGGGGGTGTCAGATGTAACTTGTGATGATGTGGATGACCGCGTTAACCAATCTACCACGGCAGATGCGTTACTGGTGGAGACAAGACGGCTAGCAGATACTGGCAGATCAGGTCTCTCACCGCGACTCCTGCTGCCACTCGCCCCTAGTTGCTGCGACCTCTGCCTGCTGAATCTTGGCCTCTGCCACTCCTCTTTGAACATCCTGGCACTTGTCTGCCTGACATTTTTATGTATTTGAAATGCACAATAGGCACTTAAAAAATGTGTTTACTTTAAAAAGCAGAAGCTAAATAAAGTGAGATACTGCTTCTCTGCACCAGATACTATGAAAATTGGCAATATGGGATACCCTGCGGGCTGGTGTTTTTACAGGACACACAAAACCAATACAAAATGCAATATATTAATAAAACAGAGCCTGTAGAAGCTGCTTCAGTATACCAGATAGGGTGAAATGTGCCGGTTTGGGATACCCTGCGGCCTGGTGTTTTTACAAGACGCACAAAACCAATTCAAAATGCAATATATTAATACAACAGAGCCTGTAGAAGCTGCTTTAGTATAACAGATAGGGTGAAATGTGCCGATTTGGGATACCCTGCGGCCTGGTGTTTTTACAGGATGCACAAAACCAATTCAAAATGCAATATATTAATAAAACAGAGCCTTTAGAAGCTGATTTAGTATAACAGATAGGGTGAAATGTGCTGGGTTGGGATGCCCATGTGGCCTGGTGTTTTTACAGGATGCACAAAACCAATTCAAAATGCAATATATTAATAAAACAGAGCCTTTAGAAGCTGATTTAGTATAACAGATTGGGTCAAATGTGCTGAAATAGTATGCCCATGTGGGCTGGGGTTTTTACAGCATACAAAAAAAATTAAAACTAATCGAGTTATAAGAAATGCTTGTGTGTAACAGATAGGGTTAAATATGCCACTGCCAAGATGGGATGCACAGTGGCCAGGAATATTTACAGCACAAAATAAAGCAATTTAAAACTGATCTGGCAAATGAAGTGCCCTGGCTCTCCCTGGCACTGTGTGGGTCTCTGTGGGTCTCCCTGACTCTCCCTGCCTGTCTGTTAGTCTCTCCCTGTCTGCAGCAACCTCCGTTCTGTCTGCAATGCAAGGCTGAAATGCGCACAAGCAAGATGGCCGTCGTTTATATAGCACTGTGACGTCACCGGGCTTCCTGGCTGCTGATAGGCTGCATGTGACCTTCCCATGATAACTTGCCCCAGGGTACATGTCCGGACATGTCCATCCACCATTTTACAATGGCTGTAATTGAAATAAATGGAGTTTAAAGGAAAACTTTGATCGATCGAATTGCGGGGAAATTCGGATTCATTCAGAATCTAATTTTTCCTGAAATTCGGAACAAATTCGCTCATCTCTAATGTAGATGTCAGAGCCTCGGCGAGTGCCGCTTTTGGTAGAAAGGTTTTACATACAGTAGTTAGTTAAGTTGTATTTGGCTAATCTTTTATGCTTCGGGATCCCTCCCAGATGTTGGGCAAAGCTTTTGGAGGTCCCATTTGTCTCTTGATGCTGAAGGCCTGAAATGGATTGGGAGAGAAAATACAATTCTGTGACATTCATCTGTAGAATTGTTTTCTCTTCTACATCCAATCCAGGCCATCAGACCCTCCCTTTTACTGGGTTATGGTTTGCTATTCCTTAGATGCCTAGTCCTGGTGTATCTGTATATATGTAAATAGTGTGTTCAGCATTAAAAAAAGGAAAATTGAGAAAGAAAATAAGCAGAAAAAGGTGTGGATTCACATTTTTTTTTTATAGTGTAGGACACAGCACTCTATCACATGCACTTTGGTTATTTATGATTGGACATATTAGTAGGTGTTCTATTGCCTAGCACTGAATAATAATATAAATGAGATTATATTTATTGTATACATTGTAGGTGTTCATTTATAGTTATTTAATCTAGCATTTACTAGTTTTGCACAGGTCGCATTCTGTGCCCTTGTACTTTAATTAGTCAATGATATATATATATATATATATATATATATATATATATTTATATATATATATATATTTATATATATATAGATAGATAGATCTTTTTGTCATTATTCCAGGTATATTATCAGCATTCTTGTACCATCTATTCCTCAATTGTGTTTTGTTTTTAATTGGCTCAAGTACATGTATTTTTTTGCTTTCTGGAATTAACTATTCTTTATTTTGTACTTATAATTTGTATTTTGTTCTGCAGCTTTTTGTGAGGGTTTTTTTTATCAATGGGGGGACATTTTTCCTCCCATATGCTAATGTTTTGTATCTTGTTATTATATTGAGTATAATCAGTTTCTATTATTTTTTATTTTGGGGTGATTGCAAACCTATTCTTTCTAGACTAAGTAGTGTGCAGTGTGAGGGAAACATATTGTTCCCCCACCATAGTAGCCAGCGCCACACCACAAACTCATTTAAGAGTTCCAGCAAAAACCTTCCCCCCCGACCCAATCATTTATATGCAGAGTAAGAGTGGATCCATCTAAACATTTAACCAGACCTTCACCATGATTTATTGAAAAGCCCAAACTCTTAAAAAACCCAGCATCTAAAGGTAATATATTTTAAGTTTTTAATCACTTATTATTCTTTCCCCCACTGGGCTGCAACTCTATTAAGGACTTTAGGATATGGGCGCCGCCATCTTGACTCAGAAGCATCACACTTACTGAGGAAAGGAGAGTGGGATAAAATACAGGGGGGCGGGTTATAGCTGTGCTTTGCTCAGACAGAGCAGAGCTGGGGTCAGGAAAAGGTCAGCAGTCCCAGAATGCAGAGCAGCACAGTCAAAAAGCACTTCCTGTTTGCAGGCTGCCTGATGTTCCATGAGCCGCTATCTTGGATGTTTAAAGGCTCATAACATGCAGTAGATGCAGGTAGGATGATTTTTAATGTGAGAAATCTGTATGTGCAGGGTGTTTGAAACATATAAGATATACTCTTATTCAGAGTGAAGGACTGCTTTAATCAATGCAATTTGAGGGAGCTGTGACACTGCAGATTGCAGGCAGGGAAGCTTGCTATTATACTCACCCTCGCTCCTACATTCTGTTCCCCATCATCCACATCTTAAATAGGTGACAGAGGCCTCGCATGCTTTTGCTACTAGTCAGGGCCGCATAGGACAGGAATCAAGCATCATGCAGGAGCCTGTGTGCGTATGATAGCATGCTTTCCAGGAACACTCCTGTCAATGTGGTGCCCCTCTTTTTCCCACATACTCTCCTGCGACATGGTGGGGGGAATTTAAAGTACCCAGGAGGCACTTCGGTACAATGCAGGGGGTGCTGTGTTTAGAGCGAGAAGGCAAGATTCATCAGCCAGCTTGGCATCCCCTGACTTTATGGCACCCAGGGTGACTGCACTTCTTACCCTGGCTTAGAAACAGCCCTGCTTATTATGGACACCTTTATTGGTTTACATAATATGATTTAAAGTATATTGTGCTATAGCCAACTAACTTATTATTCTTTGGTTTATATTGCGGAAGAATATTTAAAAATGCTGTAAAATAAACCTCAGCATTGAGATATTGGGGGTCATGCTAAATATTTGGTGAAGCCAGTGTGACTTGCATTGTGGATTGCAACCTGCAGCCCAGAGAGCTTTTTAGTGTTTAGACACAAAAAAGTGCAAAAAAATGTTTTTTTGTGTATTTGTGATGGGGCATTTTTACAGGTTAGGCACATCATTTTCCAATGAGGCAAGGATATTTGTTTTTAAGTTTGGAAAAAACAGAACCCTATGGGCTATGCAGAGAAAAAACTTGTAAAAATGTTTAGCATAGCCCATAGGGTGCTGTTTTTACCAAACTTTACAAATATATCCTTATATCACTGAAAAAATAGTGTACCTAAATTGTACAAAAAGCAGTTTTTGTGTGTTATCGTTAAAAAGCTCACCACGAGGCCGGTTGCAATCCACACTGCAATGCACACTGGAAGTCACTGGCAAAATTTCTGCCCATAGTAAGAGGCAACATTACATGAGCCATAAGACGGGGCAAAGATGAACATTTGGCTACAAAAGATGGCAGACTCATGAGAGGTAAATGCTTTCAACACAGGGTTATCCAAGTGATTTAGAATGCTTTCAGAAACAGTGAGAACCTGCTGAGAACTTTACTCAACACAGTACAATATAAAGTTTCAAAAATCAAAATCCCATTCACATGTGATGGAGCAGTTCTACGGGTTTTTAACTCGTTATTTAAGAATTTTTCAATATTACAGCATTTCCAGACACAAGCGGATACATTCATGTGTTACTGGCATTTTGCATTATTTTGACAGGTGTAAGCTTTCATGGATCTTTTGGCACGAACCACAGGGAAAACTCTACACAGGGGGAGTGGTTCAAACACTTTAATGTCTCACTGAACATTCACAAATTCAAATAATTAGCAGCTATATACAGCATCTAAAAATATGCCAAGTAGTATAGTCAGTCACTCTGGCCATACAGGCCTACTCACTGAGAGGCCTCCTGGCCTCTGCTCTTTAGCACCTCCTAGTGCCAATTTGCACTCAGGGTGTGGCTTTTGGACCCAGTCACGGTTCTGACTGGTCCCAGGTACTCAGCCTGTTTTGGGCACCAGTGACTATGTGAAGGCCTCTGCAGCACAGCCAGCAGCTCTACCTGCTAACTCAAGGCCAGATCCTATACAACCTATGTGTGATTGCTCAACCCTTTTATGAAGCTTCCAGCTTTGGATGGTCAAAATTAACTCAAACCTGTACACAGGGTATTCACATACCTCATTCTACACATACAATATTTCATGTTACTTATTACATTTGGCTTTTTACTGGCAAATAATGTTAAATTGAGGAGATGTGTTAGAAGTTTGGAAACATGGCTTGCGGTCCACATATTTGCTGCTGTGAGATAGTTGGGAATTCGAAAAGTCAAACGCTTCCCTGGGGAGCGGTCACTTCCAGAATATCCACAAAATATGGTCCCTGTGGATAAACCACCTCCATATAAACAACAATACAGTTATCCGTTAAATAGATCCCACATAGGTGCTGAGGTTGCCCAGGGGTGGACCCTCTCCCCGTCTCTTTCCCTGGGTGTCCTTCTACTTCCCCCTCCACTTGTAAACTCTCTCCCTTCCCTTATCCTGATATCTCTCACTTTCCTTTTTGTTATCTTCTCAGCAACTGTAAGGTCTCTATCTCTTCTATCTCTGCATTGTTATTTGAATATTTAGTATGGTTTCTGGGCCCGATGCTTTCTTTATCCCTTTATAATACCCGTTTCTTTACCCGTTATATTATAAGTCCAGGGTAGGAGAATAACTTGAATTAGTAGTAATAAAATGCAACTTTTAGCCATCAGCCTTTCCTTTGGAGATGTGGGTCTGCTGAAGTAAGTCATGAGCACTATACAGATATTTTCTTTTACTTAACTGGAACCTTTTTCTTCCTATATCTATTATTGAAAATATTGTATTTTTGTAAATGCTTTTAATTAGAGATGAGCGAACCGGTTCGGACGAACCGGAATTCGCTCCGAATTTCAGGAAATATTCGATTCGGCACGAACCCGAATATTTTGTGGTTCGTGCCGATCGAATTTTTCCTGAAATTAAAAAAAAAAAAATGCCGGCATGGTGGGAGCCGGCCGGCGGGCCGGTAAAGCCGGCCGGCCCGCTCCCACCATGCCAGCATTTAAAAAACAAACAAACAAAAAAAAAAGCATTTTTGCCGGCATGGTGGGAGCGGGCCGGCCGGTTCCGCGCTGACAGCGGAACCATCCGGCCCGCTCCGCTGTCAGCGGAACCGGCCGGCCCGCTCCCACCATGCCGGCATTTTTAAAAAAAGCAAACACTTACCTGCAGGTCCGGAGCGTGGAGGCCGGCGCCGCTCTCAGCTGTCATCTGAGGGCGCGTCATCAGAGGGGAACTTCGATGATGGGGAACTTCGTAAAAGTTCGATTCGGCCGAACCCGAATTTCTTTGTGAAATTCGGCGAATCGGCCGAATCGAACTTTTCAAAAGTTCGCTCATCTCTACTTTTAATATGTCAGTCAGATTATTACCTGCCCCTTTGTGTAACAAAATAGGCATTCTGTATCGAAAACCATTGTCTGTAAACCATATTTTATTCAATAAAAATGATTGTACAAGAAGTTTGGAAACAGCAGCATGGGAATCCAAACATATTTGCTGTGGCTCATTTTTAATAGAAACATAGAAACATAGAAGGTTGACGGCAGAAGGAGACCATACGGTCCATCTAGTCTGCCCTTATGTGTATACTGTATGTACTCTTTATCTTAGGATAGATGTGTGCTTATCCCAGGCATGTTTAAATTCAGTGACTGTTGATTTTTCAACTACCTCTGCTGGAAGTTTGTTCCAAGCATCTACTACTCTTTCTGTAAAATAATATTTTCTAACATTGCTCCTGATCTTCCCCCCGACTAGCTTCAGGTTGTGCCCCCTTGTTCTATCGTTAAGTTTCTTCTTAAAAACACTTCCCTCCTGAACCTTATTCAATCCTTTCACATATTTAAAGGTCTCAATCATGTCCCCCCTCTCCCTTCTTTCCTCCAGACTGTACAAATTAAGTTCTTTAAGTCTCTCCTGATAAGTTTTAAGTTTAAGTCCTTCCACCATTTTCGTTGCCCGCCTTTGGACTCGTTCTATTTGAATAATGTCTTTTTGCAGGTAAGGTCTCCAGAACTGCACACAGTATTCTAGCTGTGGCCTTACCAGGGCTCTATACAGCGGCATCACAACCTCCCTCTTCCTACTGGTGATGCCTCGAGCTATGCAGCCGAGCATCCTGCTTGCTTTTCCCACTGCCTGGCTACACTGTCCACTCATCTTGCAGCTATCAGTAATCAGTACCCCTAAATCTCTCCCCTCCGAGGTCCTGGCTAACACAGTACTGCCCATACGGTACTCAGAGCAGGGATTCCTTCTACCCAAGTGCATGATTTTACATTTAGAGACATTAAACTCTAGTTTCCACAGTTTTGACCATCTATCCAGTAAAGCTAAATCATTTTCCATGTTGCAGACACCTCCAGGAATATCCACCCTATTACTAACCTTTGTATCATCAGAAAACAGACAAACTTTTCCTACCAAGCCTTCTCCTATGTCACTTACAAATATATTAAAAAGAATGGGGCCCAGGACAGAGCCTTGCGGCACACCACTTGTAACTCGCCTTTGTTCAGATTGCACGCCATTTACAACAACGCTCTGATACCGATCCCTCAGCCAACTGGAAATCCACTGAACTATCCAGGGATTGAGTCCTACCTTCAATAACTTATCTATGAGCTCCGTATGTGGTACAGTGTCAAAGGCTTTGCTAAAATCCAGATAGGCGATATCCACAGCACCACCTTCATCTAACACTTTAGTGACATTGTCAAAGTTATCAATAAGATTGGTCTGACATGATCTGCCCTCAGTAAAGCTGTGCTGTTTTGGGTCCAATAGGTCATTAATTTTTAGATGGGAAATTATCTGTTTTTTAAGAGTGTTTCCATTAATTTGACCACTATAGATGTTAAACTAACTGGCCTGTAATTACTGGCTTCTTCTCTACTCCCCTTTTTATGGATTGGTACGACATTGGCCATTCTCCAATCATCTGGAACCTCACCAGTTGAAAGGGAATGGTTAAGTAAATCAGTTAGAGGGGCTGCAATCACAAACCTAAGTTCCCTTAGAACACTGGGGTGGATTCCATCTGGACCCATTGCCTTACTTACCTTTAGATGTGCCAGCTCGGCTAAGACATCAGCCTCCAGAAACTCCGGAGCTGTACCCTCCCAGCTGGATGTTGTGCTATGACCATGCCTGCTACTATCTGAAAATACCGAACAAAAGTAGCTATTCAGATGGTCAGCCACAGCCTTATCTCCGTCAATATATTTATTTTCCCTATTTCTAATTTGTTTAGATAATGTGTTTAGATTCACACCTGTAAAACTGTTGCATTTCCTGTGTAGGGGACTTTTGATAACCCTCTTTTTTTGCAGCAGCATGACTTTTGGCTTCCTGAGTCAGCTGGAAGAATAAATACATTGCTACAAAAAACAGTAATTGGGTTGACTGACACCAAGAAATGTGTTTTCTGAGACTCACCAGTTTCAGGTACCTTGACTGATGCGCTAATGATTAGAGTGAAGAATGGAAGCAGGAGAGCCAGCAGAAGAAATATTTGTCCAGTTCTCATCATGATGGTGATCTGTAATACACCAATGTTCAAGCTTCTGGCTTTTTATACCTATGCCTACAGCTGAGCTTAGTGACATAAAGGGGTGTGAGCATCCTTGCAGAACAAATCTGCATCTTTGTATTTGTCCTGATGAAGTTATTGCTTCAGGCTGATGTCTTATATAAGATGACTCATGATTAGCATTTTGGGTCACATAGAAGTAAATAGCAATGGTTTAGGATTAACAGCTTAATTATTTGGGAATATATACTTATCACAGTGACTAATAAAATATTTCACATAGTTGTACATGCACATGTTATAAAAATGATATCATTACATATTATTTAGCTGTAACAATAGAAAGCCAAGATATCTATTTTCCTAAGCTTAATAAACAATAAGCTTTTTTTCATTGAAAAATACATGCTGTAATGGTTTTAGGGGCTTGTAACCCAGGGCTCAGGAGCCAAAAGACCAGACCCTAGTCCTGCCAGTTAACAAGACCCTATGCCCTTTGGTACAGGCTCAGTGCTCTTCCATCTTTGGACTGCTTACCAGTTCAAAAGTAGTGCAAAAAAACCCACACCAAAAATACTTAGTAATCTATATACTTACCATATCCCACACTCGTTTCCCATGCTGGGTATCTTTACATATTGCATATGGGATCTGGAGTGAAGGGGGACACCAGTCTCCCCTCCTCCTTCCTTGGCATTGTGCCAAGCATAATGTCAGGAGTCGGGAGAGTGGAGATTTTATACCACAGAGGCAATACCTCTGTAGAATCTCATACGTTACTGGAGGGGCATAAAGAGGGATACCCCAGGAAATCCCTCTCCACCAGTTAGGTATTTAATCAAATGGTGCTTATCAGCACTCTCCTCTTTGTTGCTTTTTCATGTGCTAAGACCTTTCAACACCTGCTGCAAACCGGCTACAGGGCAGTATACCTTCCTTTGATTTTGTTGTTGCTCCTGTTGTTGTTGTTGTAATTCAGGTTTCTTTAGCTGTAGATATTTTGGTGTTCTTGATCAACTGCTTTTTGTTATATAGCACTAGGCACTTTATCCGTTTTTTCCGTGATTTATTACATTGCATTACATTGCACTTGCACTTTATTGTAGGGTAGGGTAAAGTTATTTAGCGGCTACCTGATGCCCATTTGGGACACATCAATATGCGAACATGCGACGAGGGGGGAAAGCGGGCATCCCTGCCTTGTCCCTCTAGAAAGTTTAAAGGCTTTTCGATTCATACATGCCATACTTTACATATGCTAAAGGGGATGACTAGAGAGTCTTTAAGACATTAATAAATACTGGTCTGAACCCCCATCTTTCCAAAAGGAAAAACAGATACTCCCAGGAGACCGAATCAAATGCTTTCTTAATGTCTAGGGACAATAGCATAGCTGTAATCTGTCGCTCTCTTGCTATATGGGTCAGCTGTACAATCCTTCTAATATTATCCCCTGCTTGTCGCCCCGGTATAAAGCCCACCTGGTCATTATTTATCAGTTTTGGTAAGTTTCAAATTATTCACTATCCGTTGAACTTCCAGTTCCTGAATTTCGTCATCAAAAATTTCTTTCAGAGTTTCAGGTAGGCGGGGTAGGTCGATTTCCCTAAAAAATCTCTCCAATGTCTCCAATCTCAGTGGTGAAGGATTGGAGTACAACTTCTGCAACTGTTGTTTGAACAATTTTACTACCCTAGTTGGATTACTTGTGACTACCCCTCCCTCATCCTTTAATCTAATCGGGCAGTAACTTTGTGGTGGAGCTTTTAATTTCTCAGCTAATAGTGAGCTTGGTTTATTCGCTTTAAAATAATATTTATGCTTCAACCAACACAAAGCTTTCTCTGCTCTACCTGCTAGTGCCAGATTTAACTCTTTTGACATTCTATGAAGTTTGGCCCACAAATCTGGCATCATATGCCGCTTAACTGCCTCAGAAACCTGACAATATTCCTTTTCTAGCCTGTCAATATACTCTTTCTTATCTCTTTTCTTCCTAGCCGCCACCTGAATCAACTTCCCTCTAATCGTAGCTTTATGGGCCTCCCAACCTAATGTTGCCGATACCTCAGGGGTTTCATTCACTGCAAAGTAATCAAACAATGCTTCCTTAAGAGTGGTAACAATTGCGTCATCTGTTAACAGGGACTCATTAAGAGACTAAGAGTATTCTGACGGTCTGCTGATCAGGGAGCCCAGTTTTAGCAGCAAGCCATCATGATCAGACCATGAGATGGGAATAATTTTACCCAATCTCAGAAGCGCTAAAGATCTCTGCGGTAAGAAGATATGATCAATTCTTGTATAAACTTCATGTGGATGGGAGTAATGTGTAAAATTTTGCATTCCTAGTGTGTCTCTCTCCAGCAGGCCACCAGCCAACATCTATGCAACGACTTTCTAAAAGATCTCGCACTTGTCATATGTTACTAGAGAACCAGACCGGGACTGCCTTTCTATATGGGGGTTTAAAACAATATTTGAATCCCCACAGATTATGGTCGTGCCTTGTGCTACTAAACTATACAAGATAGGCACAAAAAGACCTTTCAAAGGGCACAGCTAAGAAGTATATTTAAATACAATTTTATTAATCACATACCACAAGAATAAAAAACATCCAAGACAAAATGAAAAAAGAACACCTCCCCCAGACTTTTGTTAGGTAACACCCAGCCAGAGTCTCTATTTTTGTCTGTAAGGGGTTAAAATGTTCATTACATATTTGTACATATGCCCAACAAAATTATTTCAATTGCTCCTAGGCCCTTATCTCATCCTTAAGTGATAAGTATAACCTATCTATATCAATAAAAAAAATTATATATCTTTGTGTCAAACTATTCATAATATACATCCTAACTAGTATGATCAGCAGCCTGGGAGCCAAAGCATGAGAAAAGAAACAATGCAAAATGCATGATAAAAATGAATGAACATCAAATAAGCATCAGTATGAATAAGCATACTGCCCCTTATAGAAGTTCATAGTATCACTGGGGAAGGCACTCAAAAAGACAGGCCCTCATGCATTCCGTTGGCTACCAGCTTCTCCCGAGGTACATACCTATGGCATTTCTCCCTCCTTTATACAGCCGATCAATGGCGCTGGCCCCGCCGAAAGCTCCACGCTGTGAGATGGAGCTCCACTCCATCCCGGGTTCACGAGCCAGTCCCAAGCTCCTGACGCAGCGGCAGCGTGATCCGGCCGGTATCATCGGCTAAAGGGGAGAGGCGATGCCTGGCGCGTCCGACACCAGCCCGCAGCATCAGCGCCTCATACTCAGTTGGTGCCTAGGAGCGCTGGGAGGGCTTCTCAAGGGGGAAAGAGATGCAATCCTGTTCTGGTTACCTTGCTACTCACTCATGGATATGCAGTACTAATGATTCTACAGAAAATTATTACATTACATCCTAATACGAACACATATTATTGAAAAACAATGTTTTTATTCTATATGATGTATTCCACACACCTGCATTCACATGCAGGTGAGGCCCATATCCAGATAATGATCATTCCTATGAGGTAGCCAAGGCTACTACTCCAGTGGATCAGCATGATTCCGATTTCTTGTCTTCTTCTTATGGGTCAAATTCCTTCTTGCCTATACAGGTGAGACTGGCAATAAAAGGTGAGTATCAAGCCTCAAACATAATGATTTCTTCCAGGGAAACCAAACAATTTTTTATAGTGTATAAGGAAGGAGTCCTTCCAATATGTAAGGGACTCCTTCTCCATCTCCTCTCACTTTCACCTACACCATCAAATATCCATCCAACAGGTCTATGTAAGCGGATCCTGACCGGGAAAGGTAAATATCAGGTCTCCGACATAGCAGCTCCTTACAGTAGGGCAGTGCGGTTCTCCAACATGGGTTGAGCGCGGTCTCTTGACTCCTCCATGGGGCCACATTCATCTTGAGGGGTCCCGTGGTGGTCTATTTCCATCATTGCTCAAATTGGACGCCTTGAGGATGCTTCTACCCCCGATATCCCCCGAGGATGAGCCGGACTCCATCTCCATCTCCACTCGCTTTCACCCTCTCCATCAAGCGTGACAAATCTATGTGACAAAATATACATGTGAAAAAAAGTGACAAAACATATATGTGAAAAAAAAAAAACATTCAAAGAAGTAAAAAGAGATTATTAATAGTGAGGTGGTGCAACATCTAAGATATAGCCCCCCACCCCCCAAAAAAATAAAAATAATGTTTTTCTTATTTTTGGGGGGTAATAAAGTAGTGATACCAAAACTAAATGGTGATATCAACGTGACATCTAAGAGGTAGGTCAACCAAAACCTGGAGAAGCAGGGAAGATAATTCAACCCTATATGTGAGTATCACTGACTTTATTGTAAAGAGGGGGAATAATTGATGTCCTCATTCAGACCCCTTGGGGTTTCTGCATCCAAGTTAAAAATCCATTTTAACTCCTCTTTAAGTATTTTTTGTTTAAGCTGCTCCCCACAGATCCCCAAGTCTGCCTTTTGTACCCCAATCACTTTCATACCCGACGGGGTGCCCCTGTGTTTTATGAGGAAGTGTTGGGCAACCAATGTTAACTGTTTACCCCTCTCCTGGTCTGGCGCGGCCAATCAAATATTTGACAAATGGCCCTGAATCCGCTTCTTCAAAGTATTTCTAGTCTCACCGACGCATGTCTATTTGCAGGGGCATTGTAGTGCATAAATAACCCCCGTGCTATTACATTAGCATTCAGTATTTCCTTTGCCTTTATCACAAACGGGCAGACTGAGCAGTGGCCACAGGATCCACTGCCCTTCATATTTCTCAGTGGAATTGTCAACCAATTGTGGTGTGTCTTCTGCCGCCACTTCATCAAAAAAGAAAATTAACCCGGTCGACATTTGGGGCGCAATAACCAGCTACTGTCACGTCCACATCCTGCAAGGGAACCAACTAAAATCTCCTTTCCGGATCACTAATTTCTTTTTTGCAATGGAATTGGAAGCCCCTCTTAAACCCTATTAGGATACCCTTTTCTTTCGTGTTGGCACATGCCAAGAAAATTTGGGGATATAAGGAGTCGAAGAATTTGGGCTTGGAGCTGTTCGAGAAATGCGTCTCCTGAAGACACAGTATATCAGGATGCAATGATCTAATTTTGTGGAATGCTAAACTTCTTTTCTGTGGTGAATTAAACCCTTGTACATTGAGTGAGAATACAGTAGCCATTGTTTAACTTGTAACTTACAAGAAAAGGGAAAAAGGAGTGGGGAGAAGAAGAAAAAATAAATAAATAAATAAATAAGAAGGGGAGGGATAGGAAGGAATAAAAAGGAGGTGGGGCAAAAGGAGAGGAGAAGAAGAAAAGAAACCAAGAATTTAGTAATGCAAAGAAATAACTTTTAGATTGGGAGAAAAATTCCCTCAGACTGGTGGGATTCTTCTCCTCCGTACCCAGGGATAGAACAATATTCCCGGAACAAGTTTGATTAACTGAAAGCTAATAAAAAAGGAAATAGTAAAATAAAACTATATATGTCTGTCTGCCAGACGGGGAGGCCGATTCATTAATAGCGCCAGGTAGCGACAGATGAGCGACTGTAGCGTGATTTTTTCACCGCCAGCCAGTATTCGCTGTGCTTGGCCGGCATTAGCTTGATGACAGCGACTCAGTCGGTGTGCGGTAATGTTGAATACGGGCTGGGGGGTCGCTGTTTCACAGGTCCAGCGTTGTATGTGAGCGCCTGACAACGAATGGCCAGAGCGAACGGCTAGCTTCATATTCATCAACAAATCACGCTCCGAATGTGCTGTCGCTGTCCATTCCTTGTTTAAACCCCAGAGCGCTTGCGGCGATGTGTATTAACTAGTTTTTAACCCCTAAACAACCATATTTTTTTAATGTAACATTATACATGTTTTTAGAATCATTTTGTAATATGAATACATTAATCTCAGACCTGTTAGATCAATTCTGCACATATTTTTTTTAATTTTTTTTTTAACTTAAAAATAAATCCTAACATTGCAGAAGTGGTCTCCGATTTTTTGACATTAAAAAAAAAAAAAAAAAAAATTAATACCAATTAATTATGAATAATTATAGATTGCTCCATTGAAAAGCATTGGACATCGCCAGGGAGCGACAGCTCATACCTGGCGCTGTGAGGGAATTTGCAGCGGCGCTGTTCGGTCCAGGCGGCTTCATGATGAATGCCGCGCTAGCCGTCGCTCTCACCGGCGCTAGCCTCATTTTGCTTGATAAATGCGTCATTGTGACTGCCGCCGGGCGTACTTGAGTCGGTAGTCGCCGTTAGCTGCCGCTACCTGGCGCTCATCAGACACTACCTGGCGCTATCGCTTGATGAATAAGGGCCAAAGTCTCCCAGATAGATATATGTGCAGCATGTGAATGCTGCCGAGCAGAGGGTCTTGACACCCAAACGCTATAACTATGAGCTAACTAACTTAAACACATATGAGACCTCAAAAAGAGAGCCACAATATCGCCCTGTCGTCGCTCACCTTCTCAGGCCCCCTCCGATTTTTCGCAACAACTTACAAGAAATATCCTACAACAAACGATCAAATAGGTCAAAGAAAAGGAAAAAAAAATATCTTTCCCTTCCTTCTCCAACAGTTAGTCCGGTTCTTTCAGATGAACCACTGACAAAGTAGCAATCACATATTTAACTTTAGCCGCAGGCAACAGTGACGAGATAAACCAGGAACCTCAGCATGGAATCACCTCACAATTTATTAGTTACTCTGGAGCCAGGGGCAGGCTGGCCATAGGGCATACCGGGCAGAATCCCGGTAGACCGGCAGCAGAGAAGGCTGCAAACTGTGTACTCAATATTTCACCTGTCAGCAAATCTTTAGATGTCCAGGGCCGAGTGGTTGCTTTTCAGGTTCCGGTATTTTTTTTTCTTTTGCCCTCCCTGCTTTACTGGGCTGTTATAGTTCCTCCAAAAAAGCAAGCAGGCGGCGCTGGACAACCTAAAGATTTGCTCTCAGAGGAAGAAAGCCTAGCAGCCAATCGTCTGCCACGCAGCCTGAGGAGGGGGCGGGGCCAGGAGGAGATGTTGGAGGTGAGCAGTGCTGCATGGTAGATGGTGGCAGCCCGCCCCCTCTCTCCTCAGCTCATCCTGCAGCAGCTCAGGCTTTCCTGTCCCCTCCTCTGCGCAGCACAATACTGACAGCTGGAATCCAGACATCACCAGCATGATCAGGTACAATGTACACAGCCCCATTTATCTGCACATTTAGCTGCACATGGCTGTACTGAGGGATGCCCCCACTGTGTGTGAGTTGTACTGAGGGATGCCCCACTGTGTGTGATCTGTACTGAGGGATGCCCCACTGTGTGTGATCTGTACTGAGGGATGCGCCACTGTGTGTGATCTGTACTGAGGGATGCCCCACTGTGTGTGATCTGTACTGAGGGATGCCCCCACCATGTGTGATCTGTACTGAGAGATGCCCCCACTGTGTGTGAGCTTTACTGAG
Source organism: Gastrophryne carolinensis (assembly GCA_027917425.1). Classification (NCBI taxonomy): domain Eukaryota; kingdom Metazoa; phylum Chordata; class Amphibia; order Anura; family Microhylidae; genus Gastrophryne; species Gastrophryne carolinensis. The sequence continues at coordinate 117,304,306 of CM051243.1, forward strand.
AGATGCCCCCACTGTGTGTGAGCTGTACTGAGAGATGCCCTCACTGTGTGTGATCTGTATTGAGGGATGCCCCACCGTGTGAGAGCTGTATTGAGGGATGCCCCCACCATGTGTGAGCTGTATTGAGGGATGCCCCCACTATATGTGATCTGTACTGAGAGATGCCCCCACCGTATGTGAGCTGTCCTGAGGGATGCCCCCACCGTGTGTGATCTGTACTGAGGGATGCCCCCACCGTGTGTGAGCTGTATTGAGGGATGCCCCCACCGTATGTGAGCTGTATTGAGGGATGCCCCCACTGTGTGTGATCTGTACTGAGGGATGCCCCCACTGTGTGTGATCTGTACTGAGGGATGCCCCCACTGTGTGTGATCTGTACTGAGGGATGCCCCCACCGTGTGTGAGCTGTATTGAGGGATGCCCCCACCGTGTGTGAGCTGTATTGAGGGATGCCCCCACTGTATGTGATCTGTATTGAGGGATGCCCCCACTGTGTGTGAGCTGTATTGAGGGATGCCCCCACCGTGTGTGAGCTGTATTGAGGGAGGCCCCCACTGTATGTGATCTGTATTGAGGGATGCCCCCACTGTGTGTGAGCTGAATTGAGGGATGCCCCCATTGTATGTGAGCTGTATTGAGGGATGCCCCCACTGTGTGTGAGCTGTACTGAGGGATGCCCCCACTGTGTGTGAGCTGGACTGAGGGATGCTCCCACTGTGTGTGAGCTGGACTGAGGGATGCCCCCACTGCGTGTGAGCTGGACTGAGGGATGCCCCCACTGTGTGTGAGCTGGACTGAGGGATGCCCCCACTGTGTGTGAGCTGGACTGAGGGATGCCCCCACTGTGTGTGAGCTGGACTGAGGGATGCCCCCACTGTGTGTGAGCTGGACTGAGGGATGCCCCCACTGTGTGTGAGCTGGACTGAGGGATGCCCCCACTGTGTGCGAGCTGGACTGAGGGATGCCCCCACTGTGTGCGAGCTGGACTGAGGGATGCCCCCACTGTGTGTGAGCTGGACTGAGGGATGCCCCCACTGTGTGTGAGCTGGACTGAGGGATGCCCCCACTGTGTGTGAGCTGTATTGAGGGATGCCCCCACTGTGTGTGAGCTGTATTGAGGGATGCCCCCACTGTGTGTGATCTGTACTGAGGGAGGCCCCCACTGTGTGTGAGCTGTATTGAGGGATGCCCCCACTGTGTGTGAGCTGTATTGAGGGATGCCCCCACTGTATGTGAGCTGTATTGAGGGATGCCCCCACTGTGTGTGAGCTGTATTGAGGGATGCCCCCACTGTGTGTGAGCTGTATTGAGGGATGCCCCCACTGTGTGTGAGCTGTACTGAGGGATGCCCCCACTGTGTGTGAGCTGTACTGGGGGATGCCCCCACCGTGTGTGAGCTGTACTGAGGGATGCCCCCACTGTGTGTGAGCTGGACTGAGGGATGCCCCCACTGTGTGTGAGCTGTATTGAGGAATGCCCCCAGTGGCTGTCCAGGGGGATGCTACTTAATGGTTGTAATGGAGTGATTCTGCACACTGTCTGTAATGGGGGGATTTTAGCACACCATTTGGTTCAGAATATTTTCTTTTTTATTTTTGACCTATAAACCCCGGATGCGTGTTGTGGAACGAAAAATTAGGTGTATATATAATGTGACATTAAGATACTATACTGGGCCAGGAAAAGTGCAGCAGGGCCGGTGTGCCTTAAAAAGTCCCGGGCCGTTTTTTATTCCCACTCCGCCCCTGTCTGGAGCTATGAGATGAGCGCCGGTCTACCATTTGTGCTCTGCGTCTTGGTCTTTTCCCTGCCCGTTGTATCTTGAGAGAGTCATCTCTGGTTCTGGGAGATTTCATGGAGCTGTTCTGCATTGCATCCTGTAAGAGACCCGCCAAAGCCATATGCCTTTGTAACTCCTCGACAGATACCGCCGTAAAGGAATCGCCCCTATAGGAAAAAGACTTTGCTGTCCTGTAGAATTTTTAGAAACGCTTCATCTCCCTCCATTTTGCCATTGTTGCAGGTGAAAGATCAGAGAACATCTGGAATTCGTGGACTTGAAATGACAGGTTAACAGCACCCCGAGCAGCCTGCATCACTTGTTCTTTAGTATTGTAAAAGTGAAACTTCTCTAGAATGTCCCGTGGAGGTTCCTCAGGTGGCTTTCGAGGCCCCAGAGCTCTATGGACATGGTCCAGCTCGAGTCATTCAATAGCAATTCCCGGAAGCAGTTCTTGGCATAGAGCAGTGACCACAGATTTCGCATCCTCCATATGTTCAGGTAACTCCCTGAAATGCAAATTTGACCTCCTATCTCTGTTTTTCATATCAAGCTTAATATGCAGAGCACTATTACCTTTCCACAGCTGATTAATTTTGGCAGCATGAGATTCCTGAGTGGATATAAGATCTCCTAATTCCCCCTCCAGTGCTCCCAAGCTCCTTGTCACTTTCTCAATTTCCGTAGTAAGATGATCAATAATAGTCTTGGTATTGGCAAAAAGTGCACTTTGAAGTATATTGACAAATTTATCTACCAGGTTAGTGCCTCTTGCATGCTGGTTCACATTACCCGGCAAGAGCAGCTCCCCTGCCCCCCTAGCCAAAACTGATGCCTCACTTCCCACCACCTTAAGCATTCAGTCTCACTGAAACTGGCTGCCATCTTAAACTCCAGGCTATGCTGAGGCGCTGAGGCGTGCTGCGCTGCGTACCCCTTTAAGACCTGAGAAGCTGGTGAATAGTCTGAGGTGAGATCTCTACTTTGGGCCCCCTTATTCCCACTTTGCCACAGAAATATACTTGTACGCCTCACTCGCCTCAGGAGCTCTTATTCTTTTTATTCTAGTTTAGCTGGTGGCCATCTTAAACTCCAAGCTATGCTGCGGCGCTGAGGTGTGCTACGCTGTGTACCCCTTTACGGCTTGAGAAGCTGGTGAATAGTCTGAGGTAAGATTTCTCCTTGGGCCCCTTTATTCCCACTTTGCCACAGAAATATAGTTGTACGCTCACCTCAGGAGCTCTTATTCTGTTCTGCGTGTGCGGAGCTAGTTCAGCTGGTGGCCATCTTGGATTCCTTTCACCATTAAGCCACCTTTTTTGCTCGGGACTGATAGACTAACAGGAGGGGGCCTCTCCTGGAGTCCTCTTACTCTCACCTCACTGCCTGAAAGTTGCGGTGAGCACCGATCGCTTCCACCCCCTCCCTCCCCTTCCACTTGGCGGGCACGGTGCCAAACTAGCAGGCTGCCATCGGCTTCGTGCGTGCATGCACACTCAATATATCAACATATTTTTTACATTATATATTTTTGATTATTTAGGTTTTTTTTAGCCAGGAATATTACGGTGTGCAGCCTCCCATTATAAGATTTTATTTATGAATATACAATTTATTATATAGTCTGGCACCGCTTATTCATTGTTCTATATATACATTATTATTAGCAACCACTAGGAGGTGCGAGTGTACGTTCTTATTTTTAGCTTGTCTTTTGTCAATCGTGTTTTTTATTGTTATTCCAAATAAACTTTTCTATGTAGAATTTTTTTCTTGTGGTGCTTCCAATCATTGGGGTAGAAGACAATTTGTTCTGTTCCCTAATTTGTCTCTAGCTTTTTTTGTGTGGTGAGCACAACTTGTTTGTGTATAGTAGGAGGTGCCCTGTGTTTGGGGTAATCCCCAGTGGCTCTGAATCTAAACTATAAAGGTTCCCCTCCCTGGCGCCTGGCCATTACTCCTAGCTGGATGTCCCCCATTTAAGAGATGCCAGTGGTGGCGTCTGCATTAGATGCCGCTGCTAGCGTTGAAGGCGTCAGCAAAGGCCCAAGCAGAAGGAAAAGAGGATGGAGTCGGCCGAGGGACAGAAATTTAAAGACATGGTAAGTTGTTACATTTAGAATAATAAATGTTTGTCTTTTTTTGTCTTTTGTCTTTTTTTGTTAATCAAGGTAAACCACGAAGGGATCCTGGGGACCCTTATAGCAGTTCAGCGTGTAGGGGTACTGGCCTGCAACCTTCAGGGATGAGCTGGTACTGCCACCCAATTACCCACACACTCTCTTGGGAAACAGGACTTGTATCAAAGGACATGGGGCTGGGAAATCTTCAGGGCCAGGGGCTGAGAGCACTGGGTTACCAGCTGCAATTCCTGGTTCCAGACTGATTGACTCGGGTGGGGGGGGAGATACCTTTATATTTATTTTTGTAATTCAAATAAAAAATACCACGTCTTTTTCAGTGGAAAAAAAACATTATGGCTTGTGCGACATGGCTATTTTAAATGAAAAAAGTATGCACAGTCGGGAAGTGGCCTTTATAGTCCTGCTCTTGAGAACTTTTTCTGCATTTACACTTTTTATTCACATGTGCAGGATTATAGGCGAATAAAATATGCAATAAAAATAAAATAAAAGGTCTGCCAAATCGAAAGAGAATACTGTTGAATCAAACCTCTAGACACAGGACAAAGTTGAATTCATAGAACACTTTATGTTTTACATTTTAGTTTTAACGGGTTGAGCTACCTGTAATCCAGAAATACTCCAATGCCTATGAAGATTCTACTCAATCACTACTCAAGTTTTAATAGCTGTAAATAATAAAAACTCTCGAAACATGAATGGGGCATACCTAAAGTGTAAAACATCTGCACCTCACCTGGAGAACCATATGTAAATATATTTATATTTTCACTTGACCTAGCACAGACCAGAAACATGGACTTGAACAAGACATAGCCCATTAAAAGAACCTTAAAGCAAAGCAGGTGCCAGGAGCAAGAAACAAACCAAGAATGCAGATCCGCAAGGGCCAGAAAGTCATTAAGCAGGAGGTAAGTGGAGGATTATAAATTTGATTACAGATGCTCTTTAAGCTCCAACTGAGAAAAAAATTGCCTTTTTTCATTCTCCTTTGGATCAACTGGATCTATTTCTTTCTTATTTTTGATGCAAGGGGATCAATGACTCAAGCACTAAACTGACCAGACATCCCAGGTTTCAGTGTGGAAGCCCCACTTTGGTACTAACAGAATGCATGGATTGGCTGGGGATTGTCTCAGTCACCAAACTTTTAATGTACTGAACATCCCTGTAGAATGGGAACAGGGGCAGGACTATACATGAGTAGTATGGAATGTTGTGGATATGTTACTGTGGAATGCTTTCCTAAAGCCCTTAAATAAGCCACACCCTCCCAATATTAAGAGATACTTACCTTTAACTCACAGAGTTTGCCTCAAAAGTGTACCAGTTAAATTCAGGCATTACTGGCGTCAGAGGTGAGTGGGTTAGGATTAGAGATGTGCGAACTTTTGAAAAATTCTATTCGACTGATTTGCCGAATTTTCCGACAAAAATCGTTTCGACTCGAATTTATTCGCGACGAATCGCTATTAAAAACGGCTATTTCTGAGCCTCCTAGAGCCTCAATAGGGTTGTAAACCATTCTGCCTTGCTGTAACATGCATAGGATGCGTGCTGGGTTAGTGAAATTATACTGTAAATAATTATCACATGCAGATCAGAGGCATCGGTAATAGAATCGCAGAGCGGCACAATTGCAGAGAGTTGAAGTGGCATCACTATGAGAGGCCCCTATAGTGCCTGAAAACACACCCTGGAACTGGCAGCAGCAGGAGCCCAAAAATTAGCTGAATCACACCCTGGAGTTGCAAGCAGCAGCAGCAGCCCAAACATTGGTTGAAAGAGACACTGGAGTTGGCAGCAGGAGCCCAAAATTTGGATGAATCACACCCTGGAGTTGCAAGCAGCAGCAGCAGGAGCCCAAACATTGCTTTAAAGAGACACTGGATTTGGCTGCAGGAGCCCAAAAATTGGATGAATCACACCCTGGAGTGGCAAGCAGCAGCAGCAGGAGCCCAAACATAGCTTGAAAGAGACACTGGTGTTGGCTGCAGGAGCCCAACAATTGGATGAATCACGCCCTGGAGTTGCAAGCAGCAGCAGCAGGAGCACAAACATTGCTTTAAAGAGACACTGGATTTGGCTGCAGGAGCCCAAAAATTGGATGAATCACACCCTGGAGTTGCAAGCAGCAGCAGCAGGAGCCCGAACATAGCTTGAAAGAGACACTGGTGTTGGCTGCAGGAGCCCAACAATTGGATGAATCACACCCTGGAGTTGCAAGCAGCAGGAGCACAAACATTGCTTTAAAGAGACACTGGAGTTGGCTGCAGGAGCCCAAAAATTGGATGAATCACACCCTGGAGTTGCAAGCAGCAGCAGCAGGAGCCCAAACATAGCTTGAAAGAGACACTGGTGTTGGCTGCAGGAGCCCAAAAATTGGATGAATCAAACCCTGGAGTTGCAAGCAGCAGGAGCAGGAGCACAAACATTACTTTAATGAGACACTGGAGTTGGCTGCAGGAGCCCAAAAATTGGACTAAAGACACACTGGAGTTGCAATCAGCAGCAGCGGGAGCAGGGGCCCAAACATTGCTTGAAAGAGACACTGGATTTGGCAGCAGGAGCGCAAAAATTGGATGAATCACACCCTGGAGTTGCAAGCAGCAGCAGCAGGAGCACAAACATTGCTTTAAAGAGACACTGGATTTGGCTGCAGGAGCCCAAAAATTGGATGAATCACACCCTGGAGTTGCAAGCAGCAGCAGCAGGAGCCCAAACATAGCTTGAAAGAGACTCTGTAGTTGGCTGCAGGAGCCCAAAAATTGGATGAATCACACCCTGGAGTTGCAAGCAGCAGGAGCAGGAGCACAAACATTGCTTTAAAGAGACACTGGAGTTGGCTGCAGGAGCCCAAAAATTGGATGAATCACACCCTGGAGTTGCAAGCAGCAGCAGCAGGAGCCCAAACATAGCTTGAAAGAGACACTGGTGTTGGCTGCAGGAGCCCAACAATTGGATGAATCACACCCTGGAGTTGCAAGCAGCAGGAGCACAAACATTGCTTTAAAGAGACACTGGAGTTGGCTGCAGGAGCCCAAAAATTGGACTAAAGACACACTGGAGTTGCAATCAGCAGTAGCGGGAGCAGGGGCCCAAACATTTCTTGAAAGAGACACTGGATTTGGCAGCAGGAGCCCAAAAATTGGATGAATCACACCCTGGAGTTGCAAGCAGCAGCAGCAGGAGCACAAACATTGCTTTAAAGAGACACTGGATTTGGCTGCAGGAGCCCAAAAATTGGATGAATCACACCCTGGAGTTGCAAGCAGCAGCAGCAGGAGCCCAAACATAGCTTGAAAGAGACACTGGAGTTGGCTGCAGGAGCCCAAAAATTGGATGAATCACACCCTGGAGTTGCAAGCAGCAGGAGCAGGAGCACAAACATTGCTTTAAAGAGACACTGGAGTTGGCTGCAGGAGCCCAAAAATTGGATGAATCACACCCTGGAGTTGCAAGCAGCAGCAGGAGCCCAAACATTGCTTTAAAGAGACACTGGAGTTGGCTGCAGGAGCCCAAAAATTGGATGAATCACACCCTGGAGTTGCAAGCAGCAGCTGCAGCAGCTGCAGGAGCCCAAACATTGCTTGAAAGAGACACTAGAGTTGGCAGCAGCAGGAGCCCAAAAATTGACTGACACACCCTGGAGTTGGCAGCAGCAGCAGGAACCCAGAAATTGTCTGGAAGGCACCCTGAAGTTGGCAGCAGCAGGAGCACAAACATTAGCTGGAAGGCACACCCTGGAGTTGGCAGCAGCATAAGCAGGAGCCCAAACATTGCTTGAAAGACACCCTGGAGTTGGCAGCAGCAGGAGGCCAAAAATTGGCTGAAAGGCACACCCTGAAGTTGGCATCAGCAGTAGGCCAAAAATTGGCTGAAAGGCACACCCTGAAGTTAGCATCAGCAGGAGCCCAAAAATTGGCTGGAAGGCACACCCTGAAGTTGGCATCAGCAGGAGCCCAAAAATTGGCCTAAAGACATAAATATGTTTTGCGCCATTTGGAAAGTGTAAAACGTGGCACCATGCTGAATCTAGTAGCATGCATCAGCCATTGGTGGGTGGAAATCCTGGCTGATTTATTTTGACAAAGTTGAGTCTCTCCACATTTTTAGTTGACAGACGAGTTCTCCTCGCCGTAACTATGGCCCCCGCCGCAGATGGCACGCTACTTGCCGGGCAGGTCAGCTTTTCCAGGGCAAACTCTGCTAGTTGCGGCCACAAGCTAAGTTTGGCTGCCCAGAAGTCCAGCGGATCCTCAAGGTGTGCTGGCATGGTCATGTCAAGGTATGACATGACCTGCTGGTTGAGGTCCTGTTCCAGGTCCTGCTGCTCATGAGTAGCCTCACTATGCGGGTGTAGAAAGCTAATCATTAGCGACTGAAGACTGAGGCTGCTGCTGATGGAGCTGCTGCTGCTCTTGCCACCCCCCCCAGCAGGCATGGCAGTGGAAGGTGAGCGCAGAGGTCCCCCCGAGTCAGACCTGCGAGAGTATGGACCATGGCGCAGATAGGCATCGGCCAACTGACTACGTAGAATGTCTTTGTAGTAGTTCAGTTTGTCCTCCCTCTCGGTGGGTTTTAAAAATGCCCCCATTTTGTGCCGGAAGCGAGGGTCCAATAAGGTGGCCTGCCAGAAGTCATCCCGCCGACAAATGGAAACAATTCTGGGGTCACTACGCAAGCACGTGAGCATGCTTCCTGCCATTTGCGCAAGTGACTCGGATGGACTACCTGTCTCCATCTCCACTGCATACTGCCACGGTGTTGCTTGGTTCCTCTGTCTCGCCTTTCTCACAACTCTCTAGCTCCTCTGGCTGCTCCTGCTCCTCCTCTCCTGTCAGCTGACTAGATAAACCAGCCATTTCTCCAAGCCTAAACTGTGCACTGTGCCACTCCTCCTCCTCCTCTTCCTCCAGTTCAGCTCCAACGGGGTTCATGTGGCCGTAAGATGTAGACGGCATGTCTCCAGTGCCCTGACCAGCCATGGTTTCCAACATGTGCTGTAGTACATGAAGCAGTGAAATCACATCGTTCATCCTGTAATCCTGGCGACTCACAAATAAAGTGGCTCCTCAAAGGGCCTGAGCAAACGGCAGGTGTCACGTATGAGCTGCCACTGGTTGACATTGAAGTTACACAGGGGAGTCCCCTATCTGCTTGGATCATCAAGAAATCCGTGATGGCTTTTCTCTGTTCGTATAGTCTGTCCAACATATGCAGGGTGGAATTCCAACGGGTGGAAACATCGCAAATCAGACTATGTTGGGGGCTACCATTCTGACGCTGTAGATCAAGGGTGTGCTTGGCGGTGTATGAGTGGCTGAAGTGCATGCAAAGTTTCCTTGAAGTTGTTAGGATGTCTTGCAGATGGGGGGAAGACTTCAGAAACCGCTTCACAACCAGATTGAAGACGTGAGCCATGCAGGGTGCATGGGTCAGCCTTCCTTGTCGCAGCGCAGACAAAATGTTTTTCCCATTGTCGGTAACCATGGTTCCCATTTTCAGTTTTCTTGGAGTAAGCCATGTTTGGATTTCTTGATGAATAAATTTAAGCAGTTCCTCCCCTGTGTGACTCAGTTCACCAAGACAAACCATGTGTAGCACAGTGTGACACCTCTGTGCCCTGCACACATGGTAGACTGGAGGGGCACTGAGACTTGAGCCTACAGTGGAGGGTGAGGAGAGGGTGGAGGATGAGGAGGCAGAGTCGCACGGTGTCACCGGCACAACGGCCAGGGAGCGCGGAGAGCGAAGCGGCGTGACCTGTCCAAGTTGCTGCTGCTGCAAAGGGACCACATTCACCCAGTGGGCCTTAAACGACATGTACTGTCCCTGACTGTATTTACAGCTCCAGACGTCGGCGCTGCCATGCACTTTGCTACACACCGACAGGCTCAAGGACTGGCCCACCTTCTGTTCAACAAAATTGTGCAGCGCTGGTACTGCCTTTTTGGCAAAGAAATGACGGCTTGGCACTCTCCACATCGGCTCGGCACAAGCCATCAGTTCTCTGAAAGGTGCGGAGTCCACCACCTGAAAAGGGAGCGACTGCAGCACCAGCAACTTGGACAGGAGCACATTCAGCTTCTGCGCCGTAGGATGAGTGGGCGCATACTGCTGTCTCTTGGACATGACTTCGCTGATGGATTGCTGGCGGGATGCATGACTTGGAGGAGGAGCAGGAGCATCAGGAGGAGCGACAGAGGAGGGGTATGACGCACAGCTGCCTTCGGCTGAGGTGCTGGAGCCTTGGCTGGCAGAAATTGGAAGCGGCGTGCCACTCAGTGAGGAAGCAGCCTGGACCACCACTTCGGAGCCTCGGGTCTCCCAGGCCGCTTTATGTTGACGCATCATATGTTGACGCAGGGCCGTGGTGCCAACGTTTGGGCCCTGGCCACGCTTCACCTTCTGCCTACATATCTTGCATGTGGCCATGTTACCCTCCTGCGGATGCTTCAGGAAAAACTGCCACACTGCCGAGTAGCTACTTTTCCCACCAACAGGCCGCACTCATTCACTGCTTCTGTCGCCAACTCCAGGAACCCCTGCTCCACTAGCTCCCGATAAGGTAGCCTGCCGCGCAGCAGGTGCTCTACCCCGGCCCCGTTTGGCTCCAGGCTTTACAATTGTGCCCCCATGCTGACTGCCAACCATGCTGCTAACACCTTGCTGCCTCAGCTGCTGACTCCGGGGCAACCTGCGCCCCTCTTCTCCTGATGATGACGATGAAGCCCCTTCATCACCCGGCTCCCAAGTGCGATCGGCTTCATCATCATCATCATTATCACCCAGTTGTGGCTGCACGTCACTGATGTTCTTGGTTTCCTCAACAATGTCTGGCGCAGGAGCTGGAACGCTCGCAACACCCACGACACTGTCCACATCACTATTTGTCTGCCTAGCTAAAGAAGCCACCTCCATTTCTTGGCTGGGCAGTAGCTGCTGACTGTCCTCTATCTGATCGTCCTCCTCACTAAAGAGTGGAGCTGAACCCAATGCATAGGATACGTCGCTGGGGGAGGGAACGGCGTAGGACAGAGGCAATGGGAGGACAGGGACTGCTCTCGGGGGATGCCAACTCAGGGTTGTGTCAGAGGAACCTACTGACCCTAGACTGGGGGTCTCAGATGTAACTTGTGATGATGTTGATGAGCGCGTTAACCAATCTACCACGGCAGATGCGTTACTGGTGGAGACATGACCGCTAGCAGATACTGGCAGTTCAGGTCTCTCACCGTGACTCCTGCTGCCACTCGCTCCTAGTCTGCTGCGACCTCTGCCTGCTGAATCTTGGCCTCTGCCACTCCTCTTTGAACATCCTTGCACTTGTCTGCCTGACATTTTTATGTATTTGAAATGAGCAATAGGTATCATAAAAAATGTGTTTACTTTAAAAAGAATAAGCTAAATAAAGTGAGGGTCTGCTTCTCTGCACCAGATACTATGAAAATTGGCAATATGAGATACCCTGTGGCCTAGTGCTTTGGCAGCAGACCAAAAACTAATTCAAAATGCAATACTTTGATTCAGCTGAGGAAGGATCAACAAGCGTATTTAGTATAACAGATAGGCTGCCTAGTGCAGGTTTGGGATGCCCTGTGGCCTGGTGTTCTTTTGTTAAAGACAGACCAAAAACCAATTCAAAATGCAATGCTCTGATTCAGCTGAGGAAGGATCAACAAGCATATTTAGTATAACAGATAGGCTGCCTAGTGCAGGTTTGGGAGGCCCTGTGCCCTGGTGTTTTTTTTGTTAAAGGCAGACCAAAAACCAATTCAAAATGCAATGCTCTGATTTAGCTGAGGAAGGATCTACAAGCGTATTTAGTATAACAGGCTGCCTAGTGCAGGTTTGGGAGGACCTGCGGCCTGGTGTTTTTTTTGTTAAAGGCAGACCAAAAACCAATTCAAAATGCAATGCTCTGATTCAGCTGAGGAAGAATCAACAAGCGTATTTAGTATAACAGGCTGCCTAATGCAGGTTTGGGATGCCCTGCGGCCTGGTGTTTTTTTTGTTAAAGGCAAACCAAAAACCAATTCAAAATGCAATGCTCAGATTCAGCTGAGGAAGGATCAACAAGCGTATTTAGTATAACAGATAGGCTGCCTAATGCAGGTTTGGGATGCCCTGCAGCCTGGTGTTTTTTTTTGTTAAAGGCAGACCAAAAAACAATTCAAAATGCAATGCTCAGATTCAGCTGAGGAAGGATCAACAAGCGTATTTACTATAACAGATAGGCTGCCTAATGCAGGTTTGGGATGCCCTGCAGCCTGGTGTTTTTTTTTGTTAAAGGCAGACCAAAAACCAATTCAAAATGCAATGCTTAGATTCAGCTGAGGAAGGATCAACAAGCGTATTTAGTATAACAGATAGGCTGCTAAGTGCAGGTTTGGGATACCCTGCGGCCTAGTGTTTTGGCAGCAGGAAAAAGAACAATTCAAAATGCAATAGCTTGATTAAGCTGAGGATCAACAAGCGTATTTTGAAAACAAATAGGCTGCTTAGTGCAGGTTTGGGATGCCCATGCGGGCTGGTGTATTTAAAGCAGGACAAAAACCAATTCAAAATGCAATAGTTTGATTAAGCTGAGGATCAACAAGCATATTTAGTATAACAGATAGGCTGCTAAGTGCAGGTTTGGGATACCCTGCGGCCTAGTGTTTTGTCAGCAGGACAAAACCAATTCAAAATGCACAAGTTTGATTAAGCTGAGGATCAACAAGCGTATTTAGTATAACAGATAGACTGCTACGTGCAGGTTTGGGATACCCCGCGGCCTAGTGTTTTGGCAGCAGGACAAAAACCAATTAAAAATGCAATAGTTTGATTAAGCTGAGGATCAACAAGCATATTTTGTGTAACAGGCTGCTAAGTGCAGGTTTGGGATACCCTGCGGCCTAGTGTTTTGGCAGCTGGACAAAAACCAATTCAAAATGCAATAGTTTGATTAAGCTGAGGAGCAACAAGCGTATTTAGTATAACAGAAAAACTGCTAAGTGTAGGTTTGTGATACCCTGCAGCCTAGTGTTTTGACAGCAGGACAAAAACCAATTCAAAATGCAAAAGTTTCATTAAGCTGAGGATCAACAAGCATATTTAGTATAACAGGTTGCTAAGTGCAGGTTTGGGATACCCTGCGGCCTAGTGTTTTGGCAGCAGGACAAAAACCAATTCAAAATGCAATAGTTTGATTAAGCTGAGGAGCAACAAGCGCATTTTGTATAACAGATAGGCTGCTAAGTGCAGGTTTGGGATACCCTGCGGCCTAGTGTTTTGGCAGCAGGACAAAAACCAAATCAAAATGCAATAGTTTGATTAAGCTCAGGATCATGAAGCGTATTTAGTATAACAGATAGGCTGCTAACTGCAGGTTTGGGATACCCTGCGGCCTAGTGTTTTGGCAGCAGGAAAAAAAACAATTCAAAATGCAATAGCTTGATTAAGCTGAGGATCAACAAGCGTATTTTGAAAACAAATAGGCTGCTTAGTGCAGGTTTGGGATGCCCATGCGGGCTGGTGTATTTAAAGCAGGACAAAAACCAATTCAAAATGCAATAGTTTGATTAAGCTGAGGATCAACAAGCATATTTAGTATAACAGATAGGCTGCTAAGTGCAGGTTTGGGATACCCTGCGGCCTAGTGTTTTGTCAGCAGGACAAAACCAATTCAAAATGCACAAGTTTGATTAAGCTGAGGATCAACAAGCGTATTTAGTATAACAGATAGACTGCTACGTGCAGGTTTGGGATACCCCGCGGCCTAGTGTTTTGGCAGCAGGACAAAAACCAATTAAAAATGCAATAGTTTGATTAAGCTGAGGATCAACAAGCATATTTTGTGTAACAGGCTGCTAAGTGCAGGTTTGGGATACCCTGCGGCCTAGTGTTTTGGCAGCTGGACAAAAACCAATTCAAAATGCAATAGTTTGATTAAGCTGAGGAGCAACAAGCGTATTTAGTATAACAGAAAAACTGCTAAGTGTAGGTTTGTGATACCCTGCAGCCTAGTGTTTTGACAGCAGGACAAAAACCAATTCAAAATGCAAAAGTTTCATTAAGCTGAGGATCAACAAGCATATTTAGTATAACAGGTTGCTAAGTGCAGGTTTGGGATACCCTGCGGCCTAGTGTTTTGGCAGCAGGACAAAAACCAATTCAAAATGCAATAGTTTGATTAAGCTGAGGAGCAACAAGCGCATTTTGTATAACAGATAGGCTGCTAAGTGCAGGTTTGGGATACCCTGCGGCCTAGTGTTTTGGCAGCAGGACAAAAACCAAATCAAAATGCAATAGTTTGATTAAGCTCAGGATCATGAAGCGTATTTAGTATAACAGATAGGCTGCTAAGTGCAGGTTTGGGATACCCTGCAGCCTAGTGTTTTGGCAGCAGGACAAAAACCAATTCAAAATGCAATCGTTTGATTAATCTGAGGATCAACAAGCGTATTTAGTATAACAGATAGGCTGCTAAGTGTAGGTTTGGGATGCCCATGTGGGCTGGTGTATTTAAAGCAGGACAAAAACCAATTCAAAATGCAATAGTTTGATTAAGCTGAGGATCAACAAGCGTGTTTAGTATAAGAGATAGGCTGCTAAGTGCAGATTTGGGATACCCCGCGGCCTAGTGTTTTGGCAGCAGGACAAAAACCAAATCAAAATACAATAGTTTGATTAAGCTGAGGATCAACAAGCGTATTTTGAATAACAGATAGACTGCTACGTGCAGGTTTGGGATACCCCGCGGCCTAGTGTTTTGGCAGCAGGACAAAAAACTATTCAAAATGCAATAGTTTGATTAAGCTGAGGATCAACAAGCGTATTTAGTATAACAGACTGCTAAGTGCAGGTTTGGGATACCCCGCGGCCTAGTGTTTTGGCAGCAGGACAAAAACCAAATCAAAATGCAATAGTTTGATTAAGCTGAGGATCAACAAGCGTATTTTGTATAACAGATAGGCTGCTAAGTGCAGGTTTGGGATACCCTGCGGCCTAGGGTTTTGGCAGCAGGACAAAAAACAATTCAAAATGTAATGCTTAGATTCAGCTGAGGAAGGATCAACAAGCGTATTTAGTATAACAGATAGGCTGCTAAGTGCAGGTTTGGGATACCCTGCGGCCTAGTGTTTTGGCAGCAGGAAAAAAAACAATTCAAAATGCAATAGCTTGATTAAGCTGAGGATCAACAAGCGTATTTTGAAAACAAATAGGCTGCTAAGTGCAGGTTTGGGATGCCCATGCGGGCTGGTGTATTTAAAGCAGGACAAAAACCAATTCAAAATGCAATAGTTTGATTAAGCTGAGGATCAACAAGCGTATTTAGTATAACAGATAGGCTGCTAAGTGCAGGTTTGGGATACCCTGCGGCCTAGTGTTTTGTCAGCAGGACAAAAACCAATTAAAAATGCAAAAGTTTGATTAAGCTGAGGATCAACAAGCATAATTTGTGTAACAGATAGGCTGCTAAGTGCAGGTTTGGGATACCCTGCGGCCTAGTGTTTTGGCAGCAGGACAAAAACCAATTCAAAATGCAATAGTTTGATTAAGCTGAGGAGCAACAAGCGTATTTAGTATAACAGGCTGCTAAGTGCAGGTTGCGGATACCCTGCGGCCTAGGGTTTTGGCAGCAGGACAAAAACCAATTCAAAATGCAATGCTTAGATTCAGCTGAGGAAGGATCAACAAGCGTATTTAGTATAACAGATAGGCTGCTAAGTGCAGGTTTGGGATACCCTGCGGCCTAGTGTTTTGGCAGCAGGAAAAAAAACAATTCAAAATGCAATAGCTTGATTGAGCTGAGGATCAACAAGTGTATTTTGTATAACAGATAGACAGCTACGTGCAGGTTTGGGATACCCCGCGGCCTAGTGTTTTGGCAGCAGGACAAAAACCAATTCAAAATGCAATAGTTTGATTAAGCTGAGGATCAACAAGCGTATTTAGTATAACAGGTAGGCTGCTAAGTGCAGGTTTGGGATACCCCGCGGCCTAGTGTTTTGGCAGCAGGACAAAAACCAAATCAAAATGCAATAGTTTGATTAAGCTGAGGATCAACAAGCGTATTTTGTATAACAGATAGACTGCTACGTGCAGGTTTGGGATACCCCGCGGCCTAGTGTTTTGGCAGCAGGACAAAAACCAACTAAAAATGCAAAAGTTTGATTAAGCTGAAGATCAACAAGCATATTTTGTGTAACAGATAGGCTGCTAAGTGCAGGTTTGGGATACCCTGCGGCCTAGGGTTTTGGCAGCAGGACAAAAACCAATTCAAAATGCAATGCTTAGATTCAGTTGAGGAAGGATCAACAAGCGTATTTAGTATAACAGATAGGCTGCTAAGTGCAGGTTTGGGATACCCCGCGGCCTAGTGTTTTGGCAGCAGGACAAAAACCAAATCAAAATGCAATAGTTTGATTAAGCTGAGGATCAACAAGCGTATTTTGTATAACAGATAGACTGCTACGTGCAGGTTTGGGATACCCCGCGGCCTAGTGTTTTGGCAGCAGGACAAAAACCAATTCAAAATGCAATAGTTTGATTAAGCTGAGGATGAACAAACGTATTTAGTATAACAGGCTGCAAAGTGCAGGTTTGGGATACCCTGTGGCCTAGTGTTTTGGCAGCAGGACAAAAACCAATTCAAAATGCAATCGTTTGATTAAGCTGAGGATGAACAAACGTATTTAGTATAACAGATAGGGTGCTAAGTGCAGGTTTGGGATGCCCCGCGGCCTAGTGTTTTGGCAGCAGGACAAAAACCAATTCAAAATGCAATAGTTTGATTAAGCTGAGGATGAACAAACGTATTTAGTATAACAGGCTGCAAAGTGCAGGTTTGGGATACCCTGTGGCCTAGTGTTTTGGCAGCAGGACAAAAACCAATTCAAAATGCAATAGTTTGATTAAGCTGAGCATCAACAAGCGTATTTAGTATAACAGATAGGCTGCTAAGTGCAGGTTTGGGATACCCTGCGGCCTAGTGTTTTGGCAGCAGGACAAAAACCAATTCAAAATGCAATAGTTTGATTAAGCTGAGGATCAACAAGTGTATTTAGTATAACAGATAGACTCGTAAGTGCAGGTTTGGGATACCCTGCGGCCTAGTGTTTTGGCAGCAGGACAAAAACCAATTCAAAATGCAAAAGTTTGATTAAGCTGAGGATCAACAAGCGTATTTAGTATAACAGATAGGCTGCTAAGTGCAGTTTTGGGATACCATGCTGCCTAGTGTTTTGGCAGCAGGACAAAAAACAATTCAAAATGCAATAGTTTGATTAAGCTGAGGATGAACAAGCGTATTTAGTATAACAGATAGGGTGCTAGGTGCAGGTTTGGGATACCCTGCGACCTAGTGTTTTGGCAGCAGGACAAAAACCAATTCAAAATGCAATAGTTTGATTAAGCTGAGGATGAACAAACAAATATAGTATAACAGATAGGGTGCTAAGTGCAGGTTTGGGATACCCTGCGGCCTAGTGTTTTGGAGCAGGACAAAAACCAAATCAAAGTGCAATAGTTTGAGTAAGCTGAGGATCAACAAGCGTATTTAGTATAACAGGCTGCTATGTGCAGGTTTGGGATACCCTGCGGCCTAGTATTTTGGCAGCAGGACAAAAACCAATTCAAAATGCAATAGTTTGATTAAGCTGAGGAGCAACAAGCGTATTTTGTATAACAGATAGGCTGCTACGTGCAGGTTTGGGATACCCTGCGGCCTAGTGTTTTGGCAGCAGGACAAAAACCAATTCAAAATGCAATAGTTTGATTAAGCTGAGGATCAACAAGCGTATTTAGAATAACGGATAGGCTGCTAAGTGCAGGTTTGGGATACCCTGCGGCCTAGTGTTTTGGCAGCAGGACAAAAACCAATTCAAAATGCAATAGTTTGATTAAGCTGAGGATGAACAAACGTATTTAGTATAACAGATAGGCTGCTAAGTGCAGGTTTGGGATACCCTGTGGCCTAGTGTTTTGGCAGCAGGACAAAAACCAAATCAAAATGCAATAGTTCGATTAAGCTGAGGATGAACAAACGTATTTAGTATAACAGATAGGGTGCTAAGTGCAGGTTTGGGATGCCCATGTGGGCTGGTGTATTTAAAGCAGGACAAAAACCAATTCAAAATGCAATAGTTTGATTAAGCTGAGGATCAACAAGCGTATTTAGTTTAACAGATAGGCTGCTAAGTGCAGGTTTGGAATACCCTGTGGCCTAGTGTTTTGGCAGCAGGACAAAAACCAATTCAAAATGCAATAGTTTGATTAAGCTGAGGATCAACAAGCGTATTTTGTATAACAGATAGGCTGCTAAGTGCAGGTTTGGGATACCCTGCGGCCTAGTGTTTTGGCAGCAGGACAAAAACCAATTCAAAATGCAATAGTTTGATTAAGCTGAGGATGAACAAACGTATTTAGTATAACAGATAGGCTGCTAAGTGCAGGTTTGGGATACCCTGTGGCCTAGTGTTTTGGCAGCAGGACAAAAACCAATTCAAAATGCAATAGTTTGATTAAGCTGAGGATCAACAAGCGTATTTAGAATAACAGATAGGCTGCTAAGTGCAGGTTTGGGATACCCTGCGGCCTAGTGTTTTGGCAGTAGGACAAAAACCAATTCAAAATGCAATAGTTTGATTAAGCTGAGGATGAACAAACGTATTTAGTAAAACAGGCTGCTAAGTGCAGGTTTGGGATACCCTGCGGCCTAGTGTTTTGGCAGCAGGACAAAAACCAAATCAAAATGCAATAGTTTGATTAAGCTGAGGATGAACAAACGTATTTAATATAACAGATAGGGTGCTAAGTGCAGGTTTGGGATACCCTGCGGCCTAGTGTTTTGGCAGCAGGAAAAAAAACAATTCAAAATGCAATAGCTTGATTGAGCTGAGGATCAACAAGCGTATTTTGTATAACAGATAGACAGCTACGTGCAGGTTTGGGATACCCCGCGGCCTAGTGTTTTGGCAGCAGGACAAAAACCAATTCAAAATGCAATAGTTTGATTAAGCTGAGGATCAACAAGCGTATTTAGTATAACAGATAGACTGCTAAGTGCAGGTTTGGGATACCCTGCGGCCTAGTGTTTTGGCAGCAGGACAAAACCCAATTCAAAATGCAATAGTTTGATTAAGCTGAGGATCAACAAGCGTGTTTAGTATAACAGATAGGCTGCTAAGTGCAGGTTTGGGATACCCCGCGGCCCAGTGTTTTGGCAGCAGGACAAAAACCAAATCAAAATGCAATAGTTTGATTAAGCTGAGGATCAACCAGCGTATTTTGTATAACAGATAGACTGCTACGTGCAGGTTTGGGATACCCTGCGGCTTAGTGTTTTGTCAGCAGGACAAAAACCAATTCAAAATACAATAGTTTGATTAAGCTGAGGATCAACAAGCGTATTTAGAATAACAGGCTGCTAAGTGCAGGTTTGGGATACCCTGCGGCCTAGGGTTTTGGCAGCAGGACAAAAACCAATTCAAAATGCAATGCTTAGATTCAGTTGAGGAAGGATCAACAAGCGTATTTAGTATAACAGATAGGCTGCTAAGTGCCGGTTTGGGATACCCTGCGGCCTAGTGTTTTGGCAGCAGGAAAAAAAAACAATTCAAAATGCCATAGCTTGATTAAGCTGAGGATCAACAAGCGTATTTTGAAAACAAATAGGCTGCTTAGTGCAGGTTTGGGATGCCCATGCGGGCTGGTGTATTTAAAGCAGGACAAAAACCAATTCAAAATGCAATAGTTTGATTAAGCTGAGGATCAACAAGCATATTTTGAGTAACAGATAGGCTGCTAAGTGCAGGTTTGGGATACCCTGCGGCCTAGTGTTTTGGCAGCAGGACAAAAACCAATTCAAAATCCAATATTTGATTAAGCTGAGGAGCAACAAGCGTATTTAGTATAACAGGCTGCTAAGTCCAGGTTTGGGATACCCTGCGGCCTAGTGTTTTGGCAGCAGGACAAAAACCAATTCAAAATGCAATAGTTTGATTAAGCTGAGGAGCAACAAGCGTATTTTGTATAACAGATAGGCTGCTACGTGCAGGTTTGGGATACCCTGCGGCCTAGTGTTTTGTCAGCAGGACAAAAACCAATTCAAAATGCAATAGTTTGATTAAGCTGAGGATCAACAAGCGTATTTAGAATAACAGATAGGCTGCTAAGTGCAGGTTTGGGATACCCTGCGGCCTAGTGTTTTGGCAGTAGGACAAAAACCAATTCAAAATGCAATAGTTTGATTAAGCTGAGGATGAACAAACGTATTTAGTAAAACAGGCTGCTAAGTGCAGGTTTGGGATACCCTGCGGCCTAGTGTTTTGGCAGCAGGACAAAAACCAAATCAAAATGCAATAGTTTGATTAAGCTGAGGATGAACAAACGTATTTAGTATAACAGATAGGGTGCTAAGTGCAGGTTTGGGATGCCCATGTGGGCTGGTGTATTTAAAGCAGGACAAAAACCAATTCAAAATGCAATAGTTTGATTAAGCTGAGGATCAACCAGCGTATTTAGTTTAACAGATAGGCAGCTAAGTGCAGGTTTGGAATACCCTGCGGCCTAGTGTTTTGGCAGCAGGACAAAAACCAATTCAAAATGCAATAGTTTCATTAAGCTGAGGATCAACAAGCGTATTTTGTATAACAGATAGGCTGCTAAGTGCAGGTTTGGGATACCCTCAGCCTAGTGTTTTGCCAGCAGGCCAAAAACCAATTCAAAATGCAATAGTTTGATTAAGCTGAGGATCAACAAGCGTATTTAGTATAACAGATAGGCTGCTAAGTGCAGGTTTGGGATACCCTGCGGCCTAGTATTTTGGCAGCAGGACAAAAACCAATTCAAAATGCAAAAGTTTGATTAAGCTGAGGATCAACAAGCGTATTTAGTATAACAGATAGGCTGCTAAGTGCAGTTTTGGGATACCATGCTGCCTAGTGTTTTGGCAGCAGGACCAAAACCAATTCAAAATGCAATAGTTTGATTAAGCTGAGGATGAACAAGCGTATTTAGTATAACAGATAGGGTGCTAGGTGCAGGTTTGGGATACCCTGCGACCTAGTGTTTTGGCAGCAGGACAAAAACCAATTCAAAATGCAATAGTTTGATTAAGCTGAGGATGAACAAACGTATATAGTATAACAGATAGGGTGCTAAGTGCAGGTTTGGGATACCCCGCGGCCTAGTGTTTTGGCAGCAGGACAAAAACCAATTCAAAATGCAATAGTTTGATTAAGCTGAGGATCAACAAACGTATTTTGTATAACAGATAGGCTGCTAAGTGCAGGTTTGGGATACCCTCAGCCTAGTGTTTTGCCAGCAGGCCAAAAACCAATTCAAAATGCAATAGTTTGATTAAGCTGAGGATCAACAAGCGTATTTAGTATAACAGATAGGCTGCAAAGTGCAGGTTTGGGATACCCTGCGGCCTAGTGTTTTGGCAGCAGGACAAAAACCAATTCAAAATGCAATAGTTTGATTAAGCTGAGGATCAACAAGCGTATTTAGTATAACAGATAGGCTGCTAAGTGCAGTTTTGGGATACCATGCTGCCTAGTGTTTTGGCAGCAGGACAAAAACCAATTCAAAATGCAATAGTTTGATTAAGCTGAGGATGAACAAGCGTATTTAGTATAACAGATAGGGTGCTAGGTGCAGGTTTGGGATACCCTGCGACCTAGTGTTTTGGCAGCAGGACAAAAACCAAATCAAAATGCAATAGTTTGATTAAGCTGAGGATCAACAAACGTATTTTGTATAACAGATAGACTGCTACGTGCAGGTTTGGGATACCCCGCGGCCTAGTGTTTTGGCAGCAGGACAAAAACCAATTAAAAATGCAAAAGTTTGATTAAGCTGAAGATCAACAAGCATATTTTGTGTAACAGATAGGCTGCTAAGTGCAGGTTTGGGATACCCTGCGGCCTAGGGTTTTGGCAGCAGGACAAAAACCAATTCAAAATGCAATGCTTAGATTCAGTTGAGGAAGGATCAACAAGCGTATTTAGTATAACAGATAGGCTGCTAAGTGCAGGTTTGGGATACCCTGCGGCCTAGTGTTTTGGCAGCAGGAAAAAAAACAATTCAAAATGCAATAGCTTGATTAAGCTGAGGATCAACAAGCGTATTTTGAAAACAAATAGGCTGCTAAGTGCAGGTTTGGGATGCCCATGCGGGCTGGTGTATTTAACCCTTTCGCTGCCAGCCTACCTGGAGTTTTTGTCACCCTTGGTGCCAGACCATTTTGCACTATTTTGCGCTCCCCATGTTCAAATGTGATTTTTGAAGGGATTTCCAGGGATTTCCCAGGAAAATGATATATTGTTTTTTTCAGCAGAGTCTGAGCTTTAACATGAAATGTCTTGTTTGTCATTTTTTAGGTGTATTCTCAATATTTTTTGGCGAAATATGTGCAAAAAAATTTAAAAAAATAAATTTTTTACAATTTGTAGTGTTTTTTTGTAATAAAAAATGTAAGTTTGTCAATAAAATCTTATTGCGTGTGAAACCCCAATTTCTCCCGGTTACAGCGGTACCACATATGTATAGGTAGACACCTTTTCCTGCCCAGGAGACTCCCCCAAACTGAAACAGAGCTTTAGGGGATTTTCAGAAAAAATACAACTGTGATATGCGCTATGCGTAGCTTGCAGTTTTTCCAGAAAAACAACCCTTTACATTTGAAATACCCCCAACAAACTATATATTCTCTGGAAGTACACACCTCAGGCTTTCTAGGCGTACCAGGCTTGTTGATGTGGCCACAGTTTTCTAGAAGTAATCCCTCAATGTATTCTTTGGTTGCAAAGAGTTTCCCTAAAAAAAGGATAAAAAAGCAGAATCAAAGCCACATTTTCCTAAAAAAACTATATACAAACAAGAAAAAACAAGTATGATCTGAAAAAGCAACATCCTCCGAACAGAACGATACCCAACATGCATGGGTTCTGTCAAGGAAAGAGTTGCCAAACACCCCAAAGTAAAGCATGCGCATAACGGTAATTTTTCTTGAAAATTTCAGCTCTGCAGACAAAGTGCGCACCTTGCGATTTTTCAACCAAAACAACCCTTTACATTTGGAATATCCCCCATAAACCATATATTCCCTGAAAGTACACATGTTAAGCTTTCTAAGCATACCCAGCTTGTTGTAGTGGGCTCATCTTTCTGGAATTAATCCCTCAAAGAACTCTTTGGTTGCGCAGAGTTTCCCTAAAAAATGTATAAAAAAGCAGAATAAAAAACACCTTTTACTAAAATATAAATATGCAAACAAGAAAAAACAAGCTAAGTCTGAAAGCGCAAGGTCCCCCGAACAGAACAATACCCAACATGCAGAGGTACTATTAACCCTTTTAATTGCCAGCCTACTTGAGATTTTGTCACCCTCTGTTGACAGGTCATTTTTCCCCATTTTGCGCCATGTTTTGCGCCATGTTTTGTGTCATTTTTGCTGGAATTTTCAGGAAAATTATATATATATTTTTTGCAGCAGAGTTTAGGCTTTAACATGAAATGTCTTGTTTGTAAATTTTATGTATTATTAATTTTATTTATTATTAAGTAAAAAAAAAATAAATAAATAAAAATTTTTTTTAGAAAATTGACTCCTTTATTTTACATAAAAAATTTATTTTATTAAAGAAAACCATATTGCATGTGAAAGCCCCATTTCTACCGATTAGAACGGTACCACATATTTATCGGTAGCCCCCTGTTCCTGCCCAGGAGACCCCCATAACTGAAACAAGTAATTTTTAACATTTACAAATAAAATACAACTACCATCCACACTACAAAGGGTTAAATCGAGAAAAAAAAATGACATAGGGTCCCCCCTCCCGGGAGGGGGGGCCCATTTTTTGGGGGGATTTTTAAGGGTTAAAAATCCTTAAAAATAAAAAAAAATGACATGGGCCCCCCCTTACCCAAAGTAACCAGCCCGGGACCAGCTATGCAGGGCTTGGAGGAACGGGGCGCAGGGGCCAGCTTTTGTGGCCCCTGGCCCTGCAGGCTACAAGCCCGCATAGCCAGTGGGCCCGGGCTCTTCTGCCCCCCCCTGGGCTTTGGGGAGGCAGGTAATGGGGGTGCCGGGGGTTAATGGCAAGTCACCGGCTAGCGCAGGTGACTTGCCACCTCCCCCAGCCTTGTGAACTGGTATAGGGGTCATGGACCCCTTACCAGTTCACAAGGGGTTAAATGTAAAAATAAAACACAGACACACAAAGAGAAAAAATATTTTATTATTTTTTTTTTTTTTTAATACTTACCTCCCATCCATAGTGGAGCACTCTTTCAGCCTTTATAGCTGCTGGATGACAGAAAACAAAAGGGTTAATTAAAAAAAAAAATAACATAGGGTTCCCCCTCCTAGGGGGGGAGACCCCATTTTTTTTTGGAATTTTAAGGGTTAAAAACCCTTAAAAATCCCAAAAAAAAATGACGTAGGGTCCCCCCTACCCAGCATTACCGACCCGGGCCAGCTATGGGGGCTTGTAGAACAGGGCGCAGGGGCCAGCGTTGGTGGCCCCTGGCCCTGCAGGCTACTAGCCCACATAGCCACTAAGTGGCCCGGGCCCTTCTGCCCCCCCCTGGCCGTTGGGGAGGCAGGTAATGGGGGGCTGGGGGTTAATGGCAAGCCACCCACTAGCTGCAGGTGACTTGCCATACCCAGAGCCTTGTGAACTGGTATAAGGGGTCTCATGGACCCCTTACCAGTTCACAAAGGGTTAAATGAAAAAAAACGCCACACAAAAGTTTTTTATTAAAAAAAAAAAAAATTTTTTTTTACTGTACTTACCTCCGATTGTAAGCTCCTTTGTCCCGCGCCGCTCTGCTGACAGATGCCGGTGATCGGCATCAGAGAAGGGGGAGGCAGGAGATCAGAGGATCTCCTGCCACCTCCTTCCCCGTTGCCGATCACCGGCATCTGACAGCTGAGAACGCTGAAGCCGGTGATCGGGGCTGGGATGACGTCATAGCCCCGCCCCCAAGGGGGCGGGGCTTAGCGGCAAGATGGCGGCCGCCATCGAAGAGGAGAGAGGAGAGAGCCTTCCGGGCTCTCTCCTGAAGATCGGTAAGTCCTGGGGGGCGATCGGAGGCCCCCCAGGTGAAGAGGAGGGACAGCGGGAGCCAGCGCACACACAGGTAAGTGAATGTCATTTTTATATTTTTTTTTTTTTTACAGTTAGCAGCTGCTGCTGCCAAACGGGGGGGGGGGGGGGCTATTCCGGGGGCTCTCCTGGAGCCATCCGACCCCCCACGGGGGATCGGATGGCACCAAATTAAAGAGGAGACCCGGCCGGATCCAACGAGGGGTCAGGTGAGTATTTTTGACTTTTATTTTTTTTACTAGCAGGGGGGAAAGTCAAGCACGTAGATACTACGTGCTTGGCACTTAAGTGGAGTGGAAGCAAGCACGTAGTATCTACGTGCTTGGCACTGAAAGGGTTAAAGCAGGACAAAAACCAATTCAAAATGCAATAGTTTGATTAAGCTGAGGATCAACAAGCGTATTTTGTGTAACAGATAGGCTGCTAAGTGCAGGTTTGGGATACCCTGCGGCCTAGGGTTTTGGCAGCAGGACAAAAACCAATTCAAAATGCAATAGTTTGATTAAGCTGAGGAGCAACAAGCGTATTTAGTATAACAGGCTGCTAAGTGCAGGTTTGGGATACCCTGCGGCCTAGTGTTTTGACAGCAGGACAAAAACCAATTCAAAATGCAACAGTTTGATTAAGCTGAGGAGCAACAAGCGTATTTTGTATAACAGATAGGCTGCTACGTGCAGGTTTGGGATACCCTGCGGCCTAGTGTTTTGGCAGCAGGACAAAGACCAATTCAAAATGCAATAGTTTGATTAAGCTGAGGATCAACAAGCGTATTTAGAATAACAGATAGGCTGCTAAGTGCAGGTTTGGGATACCCTGCGGCCTAGTGTTTTGGCAGCAGGACAAAAACCAAATCAAAATGCAATAGTTTGATTAAGCTGAGGATCATCAAGCGTATTTAGTATAACAGATAGGCTGCTAAGTGCAGGTTTGGGATACCCTGCAGCCTAGTGTTTTGGCAGCAGGACAAAAACCAATTCAAAATGCAATCGTTTGATTAAGCTGAGGATCAACAAGCGTATTTAGTATAACAGATAGGCTGTTAAGTGTAGGTTTGGGATGCCCATGTGGGCTGGTGTATTTAAAGCAGGACAAAAACCAAATCAAAATGCAATAGTTTGATTAAGCTGAGGATCAACAAGCGTGTTTAGTATAACAGATAGGCTGCTAAGTGCAGATTTGGGATACCCCGCGGCCTAGTGTTTTGGCAGCAGGACAAAAACCAAATCAAAATGCAATAGTTTGATTAAGCTGAGGATCAACAAGCGTATTTAGTATAACAGATAGACTGCTACGTGCAGGTTTGCGATACCCCGCGGCCTAGTGTTTTGGCAGCAGGACAAAAACCAATTCAAAATGCAATAGTTTGATTAAGCTGAGGATCAACAAGCGTATTTAGTATAACAGATAGACTGCTAAGTGCAGGTTTGGGATACCCTGCGGCCTAGGGTTTTGGCAGCAGGACAAAAACCAATTCAAAATGTAATGCTTAGATTCAGCTGAGGAAGGATCAACAAGCGTATTTAGTATAACAGATAGGCTGCTAAGTGCAGGTTTGGGATACCCTGCGGCCTAGTGTTTTGGCAGCAGGAAAAAAAACAATTCAAAATGCAATAGCTTGATTGAGCTGAGGATCAACAAGTGTATTTTGTATAACAGATAGACAGCTACGTGCAGGTTTGGGATACCCCGCAGCCTAGTGTTTTGGCAGCAGGACAAAAACCAATTCAAAATGCAATAGTTTGATTAAGCTGAGGATCAACAAGCGTATTTTGAAAACAAATAGGCTGCTTAGTGCAGGTTTGGGATGCCCATGCGGGCTGGTGTATTTAAAGCAGGACAAAAACCAATTCAAAATGCAATAGTTTGATTAAGCTGAGGATCAACAAGCGTATTTAGTATAACAGATAGGCTGCTAAGTGCAGGTTTGGGATACCCTGCGGCCTAGTGTTTTGTCAGCAGGACAAAAACCAATTCAAAATGCAATAGTTTGATTAAGCTGAGGATCAACAAGCGTATTTAGTATAACAGATAGACTGCTACGTGCAGGTTTGGGATACCCCGCGGCCTAGTGTTTTGGCAGCAGGACAAAATCCAATTAAAAATGCAAAAGTTTGATTAAGCTGAGGATCAACAAGCATATTTTGTGTAACAGGCTGCTAAGTGCAGGTTTGGGATACCCTGCGGCCTAGTGTTTTGGCAGCAGGACAAAAACTAATTCAAAATGCAATAGTTTGATTAAGCTGAGGAGCAACAAGCGTATTTAGTATAACAGGCTGCTAAGTGCAGGTTTGGGATACCCTGCGGCCTAGTGTTTTGGCAGCAGGACAAAAAACAATTCAAAATGCAATAGTTTGATTAAGCTAAGGAGCAACAAGCGTATTTTGTATAACAGATAGGCTGCTACGTGCAGGTTTGGGATTCCCTGCGGCCTAGTGTTTTGGCAGCAGGACAAAAACCAATTCAAAATGCAATAGTTTGATTAAGCTGAGGATCAACAAGCGTATTTAGAATAACAGATAGGCTGCTAAGTGCGGGTTTGGGATACCCTGCGGCCTAGTGTTTTGGCAGTAGGACAAAAACCAATTCAAAATGCAATAGTTTGATTAAGATGAGGATCAACAAGCGTATTTAGAATAACAGATAGGCTGCTAAGTGCAGGTTTGGGATACCCTGCGGCCTAGTGTTTTGGCAGTAGGACAAAAACCAATTCAAAATGCAATAGTTTGATTAAGCTGAGGATGAACAAACGTATTTAGTATAACAGGCTGCAAAGTGCAGGTTTGGGATACCCTGTGGCCTAGTGTTTTTTCAGCAGGACAAAAACCAAATGAAAATGCAATAGTTTGATTAAGCTGAGGATGAACAAACGTATTTAGTATAACAGATAGGGTGCTAAGTGCAGGTTTGGGATGCCCATGTGGGCTGGTGTATTTAAAGCAGGACAAAAACCAATTCAAAATGCAATAGTTTGATTAAGCTGAGGATCAACCAGCGTATTTAGTTTAACAGATAGGCTGCTAAGTGCAGGTTTGGAATACCCTGCGGCCTAGTGTTTTGGCAGCAGGACAAAAACCAATTCAAAATGCAATAGTTTGATTAAGCTGAGGATCAACAAGCGTATTTTGTATAACAGATAGGCTGCTAAGTGCAGGTTTGCGATACCCTCAGCCTAGTGTTTTGCCAGCAGGCCAAAAACCAATTCAAAATGCAATAGTTTGATTAAGCTGAGGATCAACAAGCGTATTTAGTATAACAGATAGGCTGCTAAGTGCAGGTTTGGGATACCCTGCGGCCTAGTGTTTTGGCAGCAGGACAAAAACCAATTCAAAATGCAATAGTTTGATTAAGCTGAGGATCAACAAGCGTATTTAGTATAACAGATAGACTGATAAGTGCAGGTTTGGGATACCCTGCGGCCTAGTGTTTTGGCAGCAGGACAAAAACCAATTCAAAATGCAAAAGTTTGATTAAGCTGAGGATCAACAAGCGTATTTAGTATAACAGATAGGCTGCTAAGTGCAGTTTTGGGATACCATGCTGCCTAGTGTTTTGGCAGCAGGACAAAAACCAATTCAAAATGCAATAGTTTGATTAAGCTGAGGATGAACAAGCGTATTTAGTATAACAGATAGGGTGCTAAGTGCAGGTTTGGGATACCCTGCGGCCTAGTATTTTGGCAGCAGAACAAAAACCAATTCAAAATGCAATAGTTTGATTAAGCTGAGGATCAACAAGCATATTTTGTATAACATATAGGCTGCTAAGTGCAGGTTTGGGATACCCTGCGGCCTAGTGTTTTGGAGCAGGACAAAAACCAAATCAAAGTGCAAAAGTTTGATTAAGCTGAGGATCAACAAGCGTATTTAGTATAACAGGCTGCTACGTGCAGGTTTGGGATACCCCGCGGCCTAGTGTTTTGGCAGCAGGACAAAAACCAATTCAAAATGCAATAGTTTGATTAAGCTGAGGATCAACAAGCGTATTTTGTATAACAGATAGGCTGCTAAGTGCAGGTTTGGGATACCCTCAGCCTAGTGTTTTGCCAGCAGGCCAAAAACCAATTAAAAATGCAATAGTTTGATTAAGCTGAGGATCAACAAGCGTATTTAGTATAACAGATAGGCTGCTAAGTGCAGGTTTGGGATACCCTGCGGCCTAGTGTTTTGGCAGCAGGACAAAAACCAATTCAAAATGCAATAGTTTGATTAAGCTGAGGATCAACAAGCGTATTTAGTATAACAGATAGGCTGCTAAGTGCAGGTTTGGGATACCCTGCGGCCTAGTATTTTGGCAGCAGGACAAAAACCAATTCAAAATGCAAAAGTTTGATTAAGCTGAGGATCAACAAGCGTATTTAGTATAACAGATAGGCTGCTAAGTGCAGTTTTGGGATACCATGCTGCCTAGTGTTTTGGCAGCAGGACAAAAACCAATTCAAAATGCAATAGTTTGATTAAGCTGAGGATGAACAAGCGTATTTAGTATAACAGATAGGGTGCTAGGTGCAGGTTTGGGATACCCTGCGACCTAGTGTTTTGGCAGCAGAACAAAAACCAATTCAAAATGCAATAGTTTGATTAAGCTGAGGATGAACAAACGTATATAGTATAACAGATAGGGTGCTAAGTGCAGGTTTGGGATACCCCGCGGCCTAGTGTTTTGGCAGCAGGACAAAAACCAAATCAAAATGCAATAGTTTGATTAAGCTGAGGATCAACAAGCGTATTTTGTATAACAGATAGACTGCTACGTGCAGGTTTGGGATACCCTGCGGCCTAGTGTTTTGGCAGCAGGACAAAAACCAATTAAAAATGCAAAAGTTTGATTAAGCTGAAGATCAACAAGCATATTTTGTGTAACAGATAGGCTGCTAAGTGCAGGTTTGGGATACCCTGCGGCCTAGGGTTTTGGCAGCAGGACAAAAACCAATTCAAAATGCAATGCTTAGATTCAGTTGAGGAAGGATCAACAAGCGTATTTAGTATAACAGAAAGGCTGCTAAGTGCAGGTTTGGGATACCCTGCGGCCTAGTGTTTTGGCAGCAGGAAAAAAAACAATTCAAAATGCAATAGCTTGATTAAGCTGAGGATCAACAAGCGTATTTTAAAAAACAAATAGGCTGCTAAGTGCAGGTTTGGGATGCCCATGCGGGCTGGTGTATTTAAAGCAGGACAAAAACCAATTCAAAATGCAATAGTTTGATTAAGCTGAGGATCAACAAGCGTATTTAGTATAACAGATAGGCTGCTAAGTGCAGGTTTGGGAACCCTGCGGCCTAGTGTTTTGTCAGCAGGACAAAAGCCAATTCAAAATGCAATAGTTTGATTAAGCTGAGGATCAACAAGCGTATTTAGTATAACAGATAGACTGCTACGTGCAGGTTTGGGATACCCCGCGGCCTAGTGTTTTGGCAGCAGGACAAAAACCAATTAAAAATGCAAAAGTTTGATTAAGCTGAGGATCAACAAGCATATTTTGTGTAACAGATAGGCTGCTAAGTGCAGGTTTGGGATACCCTGCGGCCTAGTGTTTTGACAGCAGGACAAAAACCAATTCAAAATGCAATAGTTCGATTAAGCTGAGGAGCAACAAGCGTATTTTGTATAACAGATAGGCTGCTACGTGCAGGTTTGGGATACCCTGCTGCCTAGTGTTTTGGCAGCAGGACAAAGACCAATTCAAAATGCAATAGTTTGATTAAGCTGAGGATCAACAAGCGTATTTAGTATAACAGATAGGCTGCTAAGTGCAGGTTTGGGATACCCTGCAGCCTAGTGTTTTGGCAGCAGGACAAAAACCAATTCAAAATGCAATCGTTTGATTAAGCTGAGGATCAACAAGCGTATTTAGTATAACAGGCTGTTAAGTGTAGGTTTGGGATGCCCATGTGGGCTGGTGTATTTAAAGCAGGACAAAAACCAATTCAAAATGCAATAGTTTGATTAAGCTGAGGATCAACAAGCGTGTTTAGTATAACAGATAGGCTGCTAAGTGCAGATTTGGGATACCCCACGGCCTAGTGTTTTGGCAGCAGGACAAAAACCAAATCAAAATGCAATAGTTTGATTAAGCTGAGGATCAACAAGCGTATTTTGTATAACAGATAGACTGCTACGTGCAGGTTTGGGATACCCCGCGGCCTAGTGTTTTGGCAGCAGGACAAAAACCAATTCAAAATGCAATAGTTTGATTAAGCTGAGGATGAACAAACGTATTTAGTATAACAGGCTGCAAAGTGCAGGTTTGGGATACCCTGTGGCCTAGTGTTTTGGCAGCAGGACAAAAACCAATTCAAAATGCAATCGTTTGATTAAGCTGAGGATGAACAAACGTATTTAGTATAACAGATAGGGTGCTAAGTGCAGGTTTGGGATGCCCATGTGGGCTGGTGTATTTAAAGCAGGACAAAAACCAATTCAAAATGCAATAGTTTGATTAAGCTGAGGATCAACCAGCGTATTTAGTTTAACAGATAGGCTGCTAAGTGCAGGTTTGGAATACCCTGCGGCCTAGTGTTTTGGCAGCAGGACAAAAAAAAAATTCAAAATGCAATAGTTTGATTAAGCTGAGGATCAACAAGCGTATTTTGTATAACAGATAGGCCGCTAAGTGCAGGTTTGGGATACCCTCAGCCTAGTGTTTTGCCAGCAGGCCAAAAACCAATTCAAAATGCAATAGTTTGATTAAGCTGAACATCAACAAGCGTATTTAGTATAACAGATAGGCTGCTAAGTGCAGGTTTGGGATACCCTGCGGCCTAGTGTTTTGGCAGCAGGACAAAAACCAATTCAAAATGCAATAGTTTGATTAAGCTGAGGATCAACAAGTGTATTTAGTATAACAGATAGACTCGTAAGTGCAGGTTTGGGATACCCTGCGGCCTAGTGTTTTGGCAGCAGGACAAAAACCAATTCAAAATGCAAAAGTTTGATTAAGCTGAGGATCAACAAGCGTATTTAGTATAACAGATAGGCTGCTAAGTGCAGTTTTGGGATACCATGCTGCCTAGTGTTTTGGCAGCAGGACAAAAAACAATTCAAAATGCAATAGTTTGATTAAGCTGAGGATGAACAAGCGTATTTAGTATAACAGATAGGGTGCTAGGTGCAGGTTTGGGATACCCTGCGACCTAGTGTTTTGGCAGCAGGACAAAAACCAATTCAAAATGCAATAGTTTGATTAAGCTGAGGATGAACAAGCGTATTTAGTATAACAGATAGGGTGCTAAGTGCAGGTTTGGGATACCCTGCGGCCTAGTGTTTTGGAGCAGGACAAAAACCAAATCAAAGTGCAATAGTTTGAGTAAGCTGAGGATCAACAAGCGTATTTAGTATAACAGGCTGCTATGTGCAGGTTTGGGATACCCTGCGGCCTAGTGTTTTGGCAGCAGGACAAAAACCAATTCAAAATGCAATAGTTTGATTAAGCTGAGGAGCAACAAGCGTATTTTGTATAACAGATAGGCTGCTACGTGCAGGTTTGGGATACCCTGCGGCCTAGTGTTTTGGCAGCAGGACAAAAACCAATTCAAAATGCAATAGTTTGATTAAGCTGAGGATCAACAAGCGTATTTAGAATAACGGATAGGCTGCTAAGTGCAGGTTTGGGATACCCTGCGGCCTAGTGTTTTGGCAGCAGGACAAAAACCAATTCAAAATGCAATAGTTTGATTAAGCTGAGGATGAACAAACGTATTTAGTATAACAGATAGGCTGCTAAGTGCAGGTTTGGGATACCCTGTGGCCTAGTGTTTTGGCAGCAGGACAAAAACCAAATCAAAATGCAATAGTTCGATTAAGCTGAGGATGAACAAACGTATTTAGTATAACAGATAGGGTGCTAAGTGCAGGTTTGGGATGCCCATGTGGGCTGGTGTATTTAAAGCAGGACAAAAACCAATTCAAAATGCAATAGTTTGATTAAGCTGAGGATCAACAAGCGTATTTAGTTTAACAGATAGGCTGCTAAGTGCAGGTTTGGAATACCCTGTGGCCTAGTGTTTTGGCAGCAGGACAAAAACCAATTCAAAATGCAATAGTTTGATTAAGCTGAGGATCAACAAGCGTATTTTGTATAACAGATAGGCTGCTAAGTGCAGGTTTGGGATACCCTGCGGCCTAGTGTTTTGGCAGCAGGACAAAAACCAATTCAAAATGCAATAGTTTGATTAAGCTGAGGATGAACAAACGTATTTAGTATAACAGATAGGCTGCTAAGTGCAGGTTTGGGATACCCTGCGGCCTAGTGTTTTGGCAGTAGGACAAAAACCAATTCAAAATGCAATAGTTTGATTAAGCTGAGGATGAACAAACGTATTTAGTAAAACAGGCTGCTAAGTGCAGGTTTGGGATACCCTGCGGCCTAGTGTTTTGGCAGCAGGACAAAAACCAAATCAAAATGCAATAGTTTGATTAAGCTGAGGATGAACAAACGTATTTAATATAACAGATAGGGTGCTAAGTGCAGGTTTGGGATACCCTGCGGCCTAGTGTTTTGGCAGCAGGAAAAAAAACAATTCAAAATGCAATAGCTTGATTGAGCTGAGGATCAACAAGCGTATTTTGTATAACAGATAGACAGCTACGTGCAGGTTTGGGATACCCCGCGGCCTAGTGTTTTGGCAGCAGGACAAAAACCAATTCAAAATGCAATAGTTTGATTAAGCTGAGGATCAACAAGCGTATTTAGTATAACAGATAGACTGCTAAGTGCAGGTTTGGGATACCCTGCGGCCTAGTGTTTTGGCAGCAGGACAAAACCCAATTCAAAATGCAATAGTTTGATTAAGCTGAGGATCAACAAGCGTGTTTAGTATAACAGATAGGCTGCTAAGTGCAGGTTTGGGATACCCCGCGGCCCAGTGTTTTGGCAGCAGGACAAAAACCAAATCAAAATGCAATAGTTTGATTAAGCTGAGGATCAACCAGCGTATTTTGTATAACAGATAGACTGCTACGTGCAGGTTTGGGATACCCTGCGGCTTAGTGTTTTGTCAGCAGGACAAAAACCAATTCAAAATACAATAGTTTGATTAAGCTGAGGATCAACAAGCGTATTTAGAATAACAGGCTGCTAAGTGCAGGTTTGGGATACCCTGCGGCCTAGGGTTTTGGCAGCAGGACAAAAACCAATTCAAAATGCAATGCTTAGATTCAGTTGAGGAAGGATCAACAAGCGTATTTAGTATAACAGATAGGCTGCTAAGTGCCGGTTTGGGATACCCTGCGGCCTAGTGTTTTGGCAGCAGGAAAAAAAAACAATTCAAAATGCCATAGCTTGATTAAGCTGAGGATCAACAAGCGTATTTTGAAAACAAATAGGCTGCTTAGTGCAGGTTTGGGATGCCCATGCGGGCTGGTGTATTTAAAGCAGGACAAAAACCAATTCAAAATGCAATAGTTTGATTAAGCTGAGGATCAACAAGCATATTTTGAGTAACAGATAGGCTGCTAAGTGCAGGTTTGGGATACCCTGCGGCCTAGTGTTTTGGCAGCAGGACAAAAACCAATTCAAAATCCAATATTTGATTAAGCTGAGGAGCAACAAGCGTATTTAGTATAACAGGCTGCTAAGTCCAGGTTTGGGATACCCTGCGGCCTAGTGTTTTGGCAGCAGGACAAAAACCAATTCAAAATGCAATAGTTTGATTAAGCTGAGGAGCAACAAGCGTATTTTGTATAACAGATAGGCTGCTACGTGCAGGTTTGGGATACCCTGCGGCCTAGTGTTTTGTCAGCAGGACAAAAACCAATTCAAAATGCAATAGTTTGATTAAGCTGAGGATCAACAAGCGTATTTAGAATAACAGATAGGCTGCTAAGTGCAGGTTTGGGATACCCTGCGGCCTAGTGTTTTGGCAGTAGGACAAAAACCAATTCAAAATGCAATAGTTTGATTAAGCTGAGGATGAACAAACGTATTTAGTAAAACAGGCTGCTAAGTGCAGGTTTGGGATACCCTGCGGCCTAGTGTTTTGGCAGCAGGACAAAAACCAAATCAAAATGCAATAGTTTGATTAAGCTGAGGATGAACAAACGTATTTAGTATAACAGATAGGGTGCTAAGTGCAGGTTTGGGATGCCCATGTGGGCTGGTGTATTTAAAGCAGGACAAAAACCAATTCAAAATGCAATAGTTTGATTAAGCTGAGGATCAACCAGCGTATTTAGTTTAACAGATAGGCAGCTAAGTGCAGGTTTGGAATACCCTGCGGCCTAGTGTTTTGGCAGCAGGACAAAAACCAATTCAAAATGCAATAGTTTCATTAAGCTGAGGATCAACAAGCGTATTTTGTATAACAGATAGGCTGCTAAGTGCAGGTTTGGGATACCCTCAGCCTAGTGTTTTGCCAGCAGGCCAAAAACCAATTCAAAATGCAATAGTTTGATTAAGCTGAGGATCAACAAGCGTATTTAGTATAACAGATAGGCTGCTAAGTGCAGGTTTGGGATACCCTGCGGCCTAGTATTTTGGCAGCAGGACAAAAACCAATTCAAAATGCAAAAGTTTGATTAAGCTGAGGATCAACAAGCGTATTTAGTATAACAGATAGGCTGCTAAGTGCAGTTTTGGGATACCATGCTGCCTAGTGTTTTGGCAGCAGGACAAAAACCAATTCAAAATGCAATAGTTTGATTAAGCTGAGGATGAACAAGCGTATTTAGTATAACAGATAGGGTGCTAGGTGCAGGTTTGGGATACCCTGCGACCTAGTGTTTTGGCAGCAGGACAAAAACCAATTCAAAATGCAATAGTTTGATTAAGCTGAGGATTAACAAACGTATATAGTATAACAGATAGGGTGCTAAGTGCAGGTTTGGGATACCCCGCGGCCTAGTGTTTTGGCAGCAGGACAAAAACCAATTCAAAATGCAATAGTTTGATTAAGCTGAGGATCAACAAACGTATTTTGTATAACAGATAGGCTGCTAAGTGCAGGTTTGGGATACCCTCAGCCTAGTGTTTTGCCAGCAGGCCAAAAACCAATTCAAAATGCAATAGTTTGATTAAGCTGAGGATCAACAAGCGTATTTAGTATAACAGATAGGCTGCAAAGTGCAGGTTTGGGATACCCTGCGGCCTAGTGTTTTGGCAGCAGGACAAAAACCAATTCAAAATGCAATAGTTTGATTAAGCTGAGGATCAACAAGCGTATTTAGTATAACAGATAGGCTGCTAAGTGCAGGTTTGGGATACCCTGCGGCCTAGTGTTTTGGCAGCAGGACAAAAACCAATTCAAAATGCAAAAGTTTGATTAAGCTGAGGATCAACAAGCGTATTTAGTATAACAGATAGGCTGCTAAGTGCAGTTTTGGGATACCATGCTGCCTAGTGTTTTGGCAGCAGGACAAAAACCAATTCAAAATGCAATAGTTTGATTAAGCTGAGGATGAACAAGCGTATTTAGTATAACAGATAGGGTGCTAGGTGCAGGTTTGGGATACCCTGCGACCTAGTGTTTTGGCAGCAGGACAAAAACCAAATCAAAATGCAATAGTTTGATTAAGCTGAGGATCAACAAACGTATTTTGTATAACAGATAGACTGCTACGTGCAGGTTTGGGATACCCCGCGGCCTAGTGTTTTGGCAGCAGGACAAAAACCAATTAAAAATGCAAAAGTTTGATTAAGCTGAAGATCAACAAGCATATTTTGTGTAACAGATAGGCTGCTAAGTGCAGGTTTGGGATACCCTGCGGCCTAGGGTTTTGGCAGCAGGACAAAAACCAATTCAAAATGCAATGCTTAGATTCAGTTGAGGAAGGATCAACAAGCGTATTTAGTATAACAGATAGGCTGCTAAGTGCAGGTTTGGGATACCCTGCGGCCTAGTGTTTTGGCAGCAGGAAAAAAAACAATTCAAAATGCAATAGCTTGATTAAGCTGAGGATCAACAAGCGTATTTTGAAAACAAATAGGCTGCTAAGTGCAGGTTTGGGATGCCCATGCGGGCTGGTGTATTTAAAGCAGGACAAAAACCAATTCAAAATGCAATAGTTTGATTAAGCTGAGGATCAACAAGCGTATTTTGTGTAACAGATAGGCTGCTAAGTGCAGGTTTGGGATACCCTGCGGCCTAGGGTTTTGGCAGCAGGACAAAAACCAATTCAAAATGCAATAGTTTGATTAAGCTGAGGAGCAACAAGCGTATTTAGTATAACAGGCTGCTAAGTGCAGGTTTGGGATACCCTGCGGCCTAGTGTTTTGACAGCAGGACAAAAACCAATTCAAAATGCAACAGTTTGATTAAGCTGAGGAGCAACAAGCGTATTTTGTATAACAGATAGGCTGCTACGTGCAGGTTTGGGATACCCTGCGGCCTAGTGTTTTGGCAGCAGGACAAAGACCAATTCAAAATGCAATAGTTTGATTAAGCTGAGGATCAACAAGCGTATTTAGAATAACAGATAGGCTGCTAAGTGCAGGTTTGGGATACCCTGCGGCCTAGTGTTTTGGCAGCAGGACAAAAACCAAATCAAAATGCAATAGTTTGATTAAGCTGAGGATCATCAAGCGTATTTAGTATAACAGATAGGCTGCTAAGTGCAGGTTTGGGATACCCTGCAGCCTAGTGTTTTGGCAGCAGGACAAAAACCAATTCAAAATGCAATCGTTTGATTAAGCTGAGGATCAACAAGCGTATTTAGTATAACAGATAGGCTGTTAAGTGTAGGTTTGGGATGCCCATGTGGGCTGGTGTATTTAAAGCAGGACAAAAACCAAATCAAAATGCAATAGTTTGATTAAGCTGAGGATCAACAAGCGTGTTTAGTATAACAGATAGGCTGCTAAGTGCAGATTTGGGATACCCCGCGGCCTAGTGTTTTGGCAGCAGGACAAAAACCAAATCAAAATGCAATAGTTTGATTAAGCTGAGGATCAACAAGCGTATTTAGTATAACAGATAGACTGCTACGTGCAGGTTTGCGATACCCCGCGGCCTAGTGTTTTGGCAGCAGGACAAAAACCAATTCAAAATGCAATAGTTTGATTAAGCTGAGGATCAACAAGCGTATTTAGTATAACAGATAGACTGCTAAGTGCAGGTTTGGGATACCCTGCGGCCTAGGGTTTTGGCAGCAGGACAAAAACCAATTCAAAATGTAATGCTTAGATTCAGCTGAGGAAGGATCAACAAGCGTATTTAGTATAACAGATAGGCTGCTAAGTGCAGGTTTGGGATACCCTGCGGCCTAGTGTTTTGGCAGCAGGAAAAAAAACAATTCAAAATGCAATAGCTTGATTGAGCTGAGGATCAACAAGTGTATTTTGTATAACAGATAGACAGCTACGTGCAGGTTTGGGATACCCCGCAGCCTAGTGTTTTGGCAGCAGGACAAAAACCAATTCAAAATGCAATAGTTTGATTAAGCTGAGGATCAACAAGCGTATTTTGAAAACAAATAGGCTGCTTAGTGCAGGTTTGGGATGCCCATGCGGGCTGGTGTATTTAAAGCAGGACAAAAACCAATTCAAAATGCAATAGTTTGATTAAGCTGAGGATCAACAAGCGTATTTAGTATAACAGATAGGCTGCTAAGTGCAGGTTTGGGATACCCTGCGGCCTAGTGTTTTGTCAGCAGGACAAAAACCAATTCAAAATGCAATAGTTTGATTAAGCTGAGGATCAACAAGCGTATTTAGTATAACAGATAGACTGCTACGTGCAGGTTTGGGATACCCCGCGGCCTAGTGTTTTGGCAGCAGGACAAAATCCAATTAAAAATGCAAAAGTTTGATTAAGCTGAGGATCAACAAGCATATTTTGTGTAACAGGCTGCTAAGTGCAGGTTTGGGATACCCTGCGGCCTAGTGTTTTGGCAGCAGGACAAAAACTAATTCAAAATGCAATAGTTTGATTAAGCTGAGGAGCAACAAGCGTATTTAGTATAACAGGCTGCTAAGTGCAGGTTTGGGATACCCTGCGGCCTAGTGTTTTGGCAGCAGGACAAAAAACAATTCAAAATGCAATAGTTTGATTAAGCTAAGGAGCAACAAGCGTATTTTGTATAACAGATAGGCTGCTACGTGCAGGTTTGGGATTCCCTGCGGCCTAGTGTTTTGGCAGCAGGACAAAAACCAATTCAAAATGCAATAGTTTGATTAAGCTGAGGATCTACAAGCGTATTTAGAATAACAGATAGGCTGCTAAGTGCGGGTTTGGGATACCCTGCGGCCTAGTGTTTTGGCAGTAGGACAAAAACCAATTCAAAATGCAATAGTTTGATTAAGATGAGGATCAACAAGCGTATTTAGAATAACAGATAGGCTGCTAAGTGCAGGTTTGGGATACCCTGCGGCCTAGTGTTTTGGCAGTAGGACAAAAACCAATTCAAAATGCAATAGTTTGATTAAGCTGAGGATGAACAAACGTATTTAGTATAACAGGCTGCAAAGTGCAGGTTTGGGATACCCTGTGGCCTAGTGTTTTTTCAGCAGGACAAAAACCAAATGAAAATGCAATAGTTTGATTAAGCTGAGGATGAACAAACGTATTTAGTATAACAGATAGGGTGCTAAGTGCAGGTTTGGGATGCCCATGTGGGCTGGTGTATTTAAAGCAGGACAAAAACCAATTCAAAATGCAATAGTTTGATTAAGCTGAGGATCAACCAGCGTATTTAGTTTAACAGATAGGCTGCTAAGTGCAGGTTTGGAATACCCTGCGGCCTAGTGTTTTGGCAGCAGGACAAAAACCAATTCAAAATGCAATAGTTTGATTAAGCTGAGGATCAACAAGCGTATTTTGTATAACAGATAGGCTGCTAAGTGCAGGTTTGCGATACCCTCAGCCTAGTGTTTTGCCAGCAGGCCAAAAACCAATTCAAAATGCAATAGTTTGATTAAGCTGAGGATCAACAAGCGTATTTAGTATAACAGATAGGCTGCTAAGTGCAGGTTTGGGATACCCTGCGGCCTAGTGTTTTGGCAGCAGGACAAAAACCAATTCAAAATGCAATAGTTTGATTAAGCTGAGGATCAACAAGCGTATTTAGTATAACAGATAGACTGATAAGTGCAGGTTTGGGATACCCTGCGGCCTAGTGTTTTGGCAGCAGGACAAAAACCAATTCAAAATGCAAAAGTTTGATTAAGCTGAGGATCAACAAGCGTATTTAGTATAACAGATAGGCTGCTAAGTGCAGTTTTGGGATACCATGCTGCCTAGTGTTTTGGCAGCAGGACAAAAACCAATTCAAAATGCAATAGTTTGATTAAGCTGAGGATGAACAAGCGTATTTAGTATAACAGATAGGGTGCTAAGTGCAGGTTTGGGATACCCTGCGGCCTAGTATTTTGGCAGCAGAACAAAAACCAATTCAAAATGCAATAGTTTGATTAAGCTGAGGATCAACAAGCATATTTTGTATAACATATAGGCTGCTAAGTGCAGGTTTGGGATACCCTGCGGCCTAGTGTTTTGGAGCAGGACAAAAACCAAATCAAAGTGCAATAGTTTGAGTAAGCTGAGGATCAACAAGCGTATTTAGTATAACAGGCTGCTACGTGCAGGTTTGGGATACCCCGCGGCCTAGTGTTTTGGCAGCAGGACAAAAACCAATTCAAAATGCAATAGTTTGATTAAGCTGAGGATCAACAAGCGTATTTTGTATAACAGATAGGCTGCTAAGTGCAGGTTTGGGATACCCTCAGCCTAGTGTTTTGCCAGCAGGCCAAAAACCAATTAAAAATGCAATAGTTTGATTAAGCTGAGGATCAACAAGCGTATTTAGTATAACAGATAGGCTGCTAAGTGCAGGTTTGGGATACCCTGCGGCCTAGTGTTTTGGCAGCAGGACAAAAACCAATTCAAAATGCAATAGTTTGATTAAGCTGAGGATCAACAAGCGTATTTAGTATAACAGATAGGCTGCTAAGTGCAGGTTTGGGATACCCTGCGGTCTAGTATTTTGGCAGCAGGACAAAAACCAATTCAAAATGCAAAAGTTTGATTAAGCTGAGGATCAACAAGCGTATTTAGTATAACAGATAGGCTGCTAAGTGCAGTTTTGGGATACCATGCTGCCTAGTGTTTTGGCAGCAGGACAAAAACCAATTCAAAATGCAATAGTTTGATTAAGCTGAGGATGAACAAGCGTATTTAGTATAACAGATAGGGTGCTAGGTGCAGGTTTGGGATACCCTGCGACCTAGTGTTTTGGCAGCAGAACAAAAACCAATTCAAAATGCAATAGTTTGATTAAGCTGAGGATGAACAAACGTATATAGTATAACAGATAGGGTGCTAAGTGCAGGTTTGGGATACCCCGCGGCCTAGTGTTTTGGCAGCAGGACAAAAACCAAATCAAAATGCAATAGTTTGATTAAGCTGAGGATCAACAAGCGTATTTT
Source organism: Gastrophryne carolinensis (assembly GCA_027917425.1). Lineage (NCBI taxonomy): Eukaryota > Metazoa > Chordata > Amphibia > Anura > Microhylidae > Gastrophryne > Gastrophryne carolinensis. Next base: position 117,345,690 of record CM051243.1, read on the forward strand.
GTATAACAGATAGACTGCTACGTGCAGGTTTGGGATACCCTGCGGCCTAGTGTTTTGGCAGCAGGACAAAAACCAATTAAAAATGCAAAAGTTTGATTAAGCTGAAGATCAACAAGCATATTTTGTGTAACAGATAGGCTGCTAAGTGCAGGTTTGGGATACCCTGCGGCCTAGGGTTTTGGCAGCAGGACAAAAACCAATTCAAAATGCAATGCTTAGATTCAGTTGAGGAAGGATCAACAAGCGTATTTAGTATAACAGAAAGGCTGCTAAGTGCAGGTTTGGGATACCCTGCGGCCTAGTGTTTTGGCAGCAGGAAAAAAAACAATTCAAAATGCAATAGCTTGATTAAGCTGAGGATCAACAAGCGTATTTTAAAAAACAAATAGGCTGCTAAGTGCAGGTTTGGGATGCCCATGCGGGCTGGTGTATTTAAAGCAGGACAAAAACCAATTCAAAATGCAATAGTTTGATTAAGCTGAGGATCAACAAGCGTATTTAGTATAACAGATAGGCTGCTAAGTGCAGGTTTGGGAACCCTGCGGCCTAGTGTTTTGTCAGCAGGACAAAAGCCAATTCAAAATGCAATAGTTTGATTAAGCTGAGGATCAACAAGCGTATTTAGTATAACAGATAGACTGCTACGTGCAGGTTTGGGATACCCCGCGGCCTAGTGTTTTGGCAGCAGGACAAAAACCAATTAAAAATGCAAAAGTTTGATTAAGCTGAGGATCAACAAGCATATTTTGTGTAACAGATAGGCTGCTAAGTGCAGGTTTGGGATACCCTGCGGCCTAGTGTTTTGGCAGTAGGACAAAAACCAATTCAAAATGCAATAGTTTGATTAAGCTGAGGATGAACAAACGTATTTAGTAAAACAGGCTGCTAAGTGCAGGTTTGGGATACCCTGCGGCCTAGTGTTTTGGCAGCAGGACAAAAACCAAATCAAAATGCAATAGTTTGATTAAGCTGAGGATGAACAAACGTATTTAGTATAACAGATAGGGTGCTAAGTGCAGGTTTGGGATGCCCATGTGGGCTGGTGTATTTAAAGCAGGACAAAAACCAATTCAAAATGCAATAGTTTGATTAAGCTGAGGATCAACCAGCGTATTTAGTTTAACAGATAGGTAGCTAAGTGCAGGTTTGGAATACCCTGCGGCCTAGTGTTTTGGCAGCAGGACAAAAACCAATTCAAAATGCAATAGTTTCATTAAGCTGAGGATCAACAAGCGTATTTTGTATAACAGATAGGCTGCTAAGTGCAGGTTTGGGATACCCTCAGCCTAGTGTTTTGCCAGCAGGCCAAAAACCAATTCAAAATGCAATAGTTTGATTAAGCTGAGGATCAACAAGCGTATTTAGTATAACAGATAGGCTGCTAAGTGCAGGTTTGGGATACCCTGCGGCCTAGTATTTTGGCAGCAGGACAAAAACCAATTCAAAATGCAAAAGTTTGATTAAGCTGAGGATCAACAAGCGTATTTAGTATAACAGATAGGCTGCTAAGTGCAGTTTTGGGATACCATGCTGCCTAGTGTTTTGGCAGCAGGACAAAAACCAATTCAAAATGCAATAGTTTGATTAAGCTGAGGATGAACAAGCGTATTTAGTATAACAGATAGGGTGCTAGGTGCAGGTTTGAGATACCCTGCGACCTAGTGTTTTGGCAGCAGGACAAAAACCAATTCAAAATGCAATAGTTTGATTAAGCTGAGGATTAACAAACGTATATAGTATAACAGATAGGGTGCTAAGTGCAGGTTTGGGATACCCCGCGGCCTAGTGTTTTGGCAGCAGGACAAAAACCAATTCAAAATGCAATAGTTTGATTAAGCTGAGGATCAACAAACGTATTTTGTATAACAGATAGGCTGCTAAGTGCAGGTTTGGGATACCCTCAGCCTAGTGTTTTGCCAGCAGGCCAAAAACCAATTCAAAATGCAATAGTTTGATTAAGCTGAGGATCAACAAGCGTATTTAGTATAACAGATAGGCTGCAAAGTGCAGGTTTGGGATACCCTGCGGCCTAGTGTTTTGGCAGCAGGACAAAAACCAATTCAAAATGCAATAGTTTGATTAAGCTGAGGATCAACAAGCGTATTTAGTATAACAGATAGGCTGCTAAGTGCAGGTTTGGGATACCCTGCGGCCTAGTGTTTTGGCAGCAGGACAAAAACCAATTCAAAATGCAAAAGTTTGATTAAGCTGAGGATCAACAAGCGTATTTAGTATAACAGATAGGCTGCTAAGTGCAGTTTTGGGATACCATGCTGCCTAGTGTTTTGGCAGCAGGACAAAAACCAATTCAAAATGCAATAGTTTGATTAAGCTGAGGATGAACAAGCGTATTTAGTATAACAGATAGGGTGCTAGGTGCAGGTTTGGGATACCCTGCGACCTAGTGTTTTGGCAGCAGGACAAAAACCAAATCAAAATGCAATAGTTTGATTAAGCTGAGGATCAACAAACGTATTTTGTATAACAGATAGACTGCTACGTGCAGGTTTGGGATACCCCGCGGCCTAGTGTTTTGGCAGCAGGACAAAAACCAATTAAAAATGCAAAAGTTTGATTAAGCTGAAGATCAACAAGCATATTTTGTGTAACAGATAGGCTGCTAAGTGCAGGTTTGGGATACCCTGCGGCCTAGGGTTTTGGCAGCAGGACAAAAACCAATTCAAAATGCAATGCTTAGATTCAGTTGAGGAAGGATCAACAAGCGTATTTAGTATAACAGATAGGCTGCTAAGTGCAGGTTTGGGATACCCTGCGGCCTAGTGTTTTGGCAGCAGGAAAAAAAACAATTCAAAATGCAATAGCTTGATTAAGCTGAGGATCAACAAGCGTATTTTGAAAACAAATAGGCTGCTAAGTGCAGGTTTGGGATGCCCATGCGGGCTGGTGTATTTAAAGCAGGACAAAAACCAATTCAAAATGCAATAGTTTGATTAAGCTGAGGATCAACAAGCGTATTTTGTGTAACAGATAGGCTGCTAAGTGCAGGTTTGGGATACCCTGCGGCCTAGGGTTTTGGCAGCAGGACAAAAACCAATTCAAAATGCAATAGTTTGATTAAGCTGAGGAGCAACAAGCGTATTTAGTATAACAGGCTGCTAAGTGCAGGTTTGGGATACCCTGCGGCCTAGTGTTTTGACAGCAGGACAAAAACCAATTCAAAATGCAACAGTTTGATTAAGCTGAGGAGCAACAAGCGTATTTTGTATAACAGATAGGCTGCTACGTGCAGGTTTGGGATACCCTGCGGCCTAGTGTTTTGGCAGCAGGACAAAGACCAATTCAAAATGCAATAGTTTGATTAAGCTGAGGATCAACAAGCGTATTTAGAATAACAGATAGGCTGCTAAGTGCAGGTTTGGGATACCCTGCGGCCTAGTGTTTTGGCAGCAGGACAAAAACCAAATCAAAATGCAATAGTTTGATTAAGCTGAGGATCATCAAGCGTATTTAGTATAACAGATAGGCTGCTAAGTGCAGGTTTGGGATACCCTGCAGCCTAGTGTTTTGGCAGCAGGACAAAAACCAATTCAAAATGCAATCGTTTGATTAAGCTGAGGATCAACAAGCGTATTTAGTATAACAGATAGGCTGTTAAGTGTAGGTTTGGGATGCCCATGTGGGCTGGTGTATTTAAAGCAGGACAAAAACCAAATCAAAGTGCAATAGTTTGATTAAGCTGAGGATCAACAAGCGTGTTTAGTATAACAGATAGGCTGCTAAGTGCAGATTTGGGATACCCCGCGGCCTAGTGTTTTGGCAGCAGGACAAAAACCAAATCAAAATGCAATAGTTTGATTAAGCTGAGGATCAACAAGCGTATTTAGTATAACAGATAGACTGCTACGTGCAGGTTTGCGATACCCCGCGGCCTAGTGTTTTGGCAGCAGGACAAAAACCAATTCAAAATGCAATAGTTTGATTAAGCTGAGGATCAACAAGCGTATTTAGTATAACAGATAGACTGCTAAGTGCAGGTTTGGGATACCCTGCGGCCTAGGGTTTTGGCAGCAGGACAAAAACCAATTCAAAATGTAATGCTTAGATTCAGCTGAGGAAGGATCAACAAGCGTATTTAGTATAACAGATAGGCTGCTAAGTGCAGGTTTGGGATACCCTGCGGCCTAGTGTTTTGGCAGCAGGAAAAAAAACAATTCAAAATGCAATAGCTTGATTGAGCTGAGGATCAACAAGTGTATTTTGTATAACAGATAGACAGCTACGTGCAGGTTTGGGATACCCCGCAGCCTAGTGTTTTGGCAGCAGGACAAAAACCAATTCAAAATGCAATAGTTTGATTAAGCTGAGGATCAACAAGCGTATTTTGAAAACAAATAGGCTGCTTAGTGCAGGTTTGGGATGCCCATGCGGGCTGGTGTATTTAAAGCAGGACAAAAACCAATTCAAAATGCAATAGTTTGATTAAGCTGAGGATCAACAAGCGTATTTAGTATAACAGATAGGCTGCTAAGTGCAGGTTTGGGATACCCTGCGGCCTAGTGTTTTGTCAGCAGGACAAAAACCAATTCAAAATGCAATAGTTTGATTAAGCTGAGGATCAACAAGCGTATTTAGTATAACAGATAGACTGCTACGTGCAGGTTTGGGATACCCCGCGGCCTAGTGTTTTGGCAGCAGGACAAAATCCAATTAAAAATGCAAAAGTTTGATTAAGCTGAGGATCAACAAGCATATTTTGTGTAACAGGCTGCTAAGTGCAGGTTTGGGATACCCTGCGGCCTAGTGTTTTGGCAGCAGGACAAAAACTAATTCAAAATGCAATAGTTTGATTAAGCTGAGGAGCAACAAGCGTATTTAGTATAACAGGCTGCTAAGTGCAGGTTTGGGATACCCTGCGGCCTAGTGTTTTGGCAGCAGGACAAAAAACAATTCAAAATGCAATAGTTTGATTAAGCTAAGGAGCAACAAGCGTATTTTGTATAACAGATAGGCTGCTACGTGCAGGTTTGGGATTCCCTGCGGCCTAGTGTTTTGGCAGCAGGACAAAAACCAATTCAAAATGCAATAGTTTGATTAAGCTGAGGATCTACAAGCGTATTTAGAATAACAGATAGGCTGCTAAGTGCGGGTTTGGGATACCCTGCGGCCTAGTGTTTTGGCAGTAGGACAAAAACCAATTCAAAATGCAATAGTTTGATTAAGATGAGGATCAACAAGCGTATTTAGAATAACAGATAGGCTGCTAAGTGCAGGTTTGGGATACCCTGCGGCCTAGTGTTTTGGCAGTAGGACAAAAACCAATTCAAAATGCAATAGTTTGATTAAGCTGAGGATGAACAAACGTATTTAGTATAACAGGCTGCAAAGTGCAGGTTTGGGATACCCTGTGGCCTAGTGTTTTTTCAGCAGGACAAAAACCAAATGAAAATGCAATAGTTTGATTAAGCTGAGGATGAACAAACGTATTTAGTATAACAGATAGGGTGCTAAGTGCAGGTTTGGGATGCCCATGTGGGCTGGTGTATTTAAAGCAGGACAAAAACCAATTCAAAATGCAATAGTTTGATTAAGCTGAGGATCAACCAGCGTATTTAGTTTAACAGATAGGCTGCTAAGTGCAGGTTTGGAATACCCTGCGGCCTAGTGTTTTGGCAGCAGGACAAAAACCAATTCAAAATGCAATAGTTTGATTAAGCTGAGGATCAACAAGCGTATTTTGTATAACAGATAGGCTGCTAAGTGCAGGTTTGCGATACCCTCAGCCTAGTGTTTTGCCAGCAGGCCAAAAACCAATTCAAAATGCAATAGTTTGATTAAGCTGAGGATCAACAAGCGTATTTAGTATAACAGATAGGCTGCTAAGTGCAGGTTTGGGATACCCTGCGGCCTAGTGTTTTGGCAGCAGGACAAAAACCAATTCAAAATGCAATAGTTTGATTAAGCTGAGGATCAACAAGCGTATTTAGTATAACAGATAGACTGATAAGTGCAGGTTTGGGATACCCTGCGGCCTAGTGTTTTGGCAGCAGGACAAAAACCAATTCAAAATGCAAAAGTTTGATTAAGCTGAGGATCAACAAGCGTTATTAGTATAACAGGCTGCTAAGTGCAGTTTTGGGATACCATGCTGCCTAGTGTTTTGGCAGCAGGACAAAAACCAATTCAAAATGCAATAGTTTGATTAAGCTGAGGATGAACAAGCGTATTTAGTATAACAGATAGGGTGCTAAGTGCAGGTTTGGGATACCCTGCGGCCTAGTATTTTGGCAGCAGAACAAAAACCAATTCAAAATGCAATAGTTTGATTAAGCTGAGGATCAACAAGCATATTTTGTATAACATATAGGCTGCTAAGTGCAGGTTTGGGATACCCTGCGGCCTAGTGTTTTGGAGCAGGACAAAAACCAAATCAAAGTGCAATAGTTTGAGTAAGCTGAGGATCAACAAGCGTATTTAGTATAACAGGCTGCTACGTGCAGGTTTGGGATACCCCGCGGCCTAGTGTTTTGGCAGCAGGACAAAAACCAATTCAAAATGCAATAGTTTGATTAAGCTGAGGATCAACAAGCGTATTTTGTATAACAGATAGGCTGCTAAGTGCAGGTTTGGGATACCCTCAGCCTAGTGTTTTGCCAGCAGGCCAAAAACCAATTAAAAATGCAATAGTTTGATTAAGCTGAGGATCAACAAGCGTATTTAGTATAACAGATAGGCTGCTAAGTGCAGGTTTGGGATACCCTGCGGCCTAGTGTTTTGGCAGCAGGACAAAAACCAATTCAAAATGCAATAGTTTGATTAAGCTGAGGATCAACAAGCGTATTTAGTATAACAGATAGGCTGCTAAGTGCAGGTTTGGGATACCCTGCGGTCTAGTATTTTGGCAGCAGGACAAAAACCAATTCAAAATGCAAAAGTTTGATTAAGCTGAGGATCAACAAGCGTATTTAGTATAACAGATAGGCTGCTAAGTGCAGTTTTGGGATACCATGCTGCCTAGTGTTTTGGCAGCAGGACAAAAACCAATTCAAAATGCAATAGTTTGATTAAGCTGAGGATGAACAAGCGTATTTAGTATAACAGATAGGGTGCTAGGTGCAGGTTTGGGATACCCTGCGACCTAGTGTTTTGGCAGCAGAACAAAAACCAATTCAAAATGCAATAGTTTGATTAAGCTGAGGATGAACAAACGTATATAGTATAACAGATAGGGTGCTAAGTGCAGGTTTGGGATACCCCGCGGCCTAGTGTTTTGGCAGCAGGACAAAAACCAAATCAAAATGCAATAGTTTGATTAAGCTGAGGATCAACAAGCGTATTTTGTATAACAGATAGACTGCTACGTGCAGGTTTGGGATACCCTGCGGCCTAGTGTTTTGGCAGCAGGACAAAAACCAATTAAAAATGCAAAAGTTTGATTAAGCTGAAGATCAACAAGCATATTTTGTGTAACAGATAGGCTGCTAAGTGCAGGTTTGGGATACCCTGCGGCCTAGGGTTTTGGCAGCAGGACAAAAACCAATTCAAAATGCAATGCTTAGATTCAGTTGAGGAAGGATCAACAAGCGTATTTAGTATAACAGAAAGGCTGCTAAGTGCAGGTTTGGGATACCCTGCGGCCTAGTGTTTTGGCAGCAGGAAAAAAAACAATTCAAAATGCAATAGCTTGATTAAGCTGAGGATCAACAAGCGTATTTTAAAAAACAAATAGGCTGCTAAGTGCAGGTTTGGGATGCCCATGCGGGCTGGTGTATTTAAAGCAGGACAAAAACCAATTCAAAATGCAATAGTTTGATTAAGCTGAGGATCAACAAGCGTATTTAGTATAACAGATAGGCTGCTAAGTGCAGGTTTGGGAACCCTGCGGCCTAGTGTTTTGTCAGCAGGACAAAAGCCAATTCAAAATGCAATAGTTTGATTAAGCTGAGGATCAACAAGCGTATTTAGTATAACAGATAGACTGCTACGTGCAGGTTTGGGATACCCCGCGGCCTAGTGTTTTGGCAGCAGGACAAAAACCAATTAAAAATGCAAAAGTTTGATTAAGCTGAGGATCAACAAGCATATTTTGTGTAACAGATAGGCTGCTAAGTGCAGGTTTGGGATACCCTGCGGCCTAGTGTTTTGACAGCAGGACAAAAACCAATTCAAAATGCAATAGTTCGATTAAGCTGAGGAGCAACAAGCGTATTTTGTATAACAGATAGGCTGCTACGTGCAGGTTTGGGATACCCTGCGGCCTAGTGTTTTGGCAGCAGGACAAAGACCAATTCAAAATGCAATAGTTTGATTAAGCTGAGGATCAACAAGCGTATTTAGTATAACAGATAGGCTGCTAAGTGCAGGTTTGGGATACCCTGCAGCCTAGTGTTTTGGCAGCAGGATAAAAACCAATTCAAAATGCAATCGTTTGATTAAGCTGAGGATCAACAAGCGTATTTAGTATAACAGGCTGTTAAGTGTAGGTTTGGGATGCCCATGTGGGCTGGTGTATTTAAAGCAGGACAAAAACCAATTCAAAATGCAATAGTTTGATTAAGCTGAGGATCAACAAGCGTGTTTAGTATAACAGATAGGCTGCTAAGTGCAGATTTGGGATACCCCACGGCCTAGTGTTTTGGCAGCAGGACAAAAACCAAATCAAAATGCAATAGTTTGATTAAGCTGAGGATCAACAAGCGTATTTTGTATAACAGATAGACTGCTACGTGCAGGTTTGCGATACCCCGCGGCCTAGTGTTTTGGCAGCAGGACAAAAACCAATTCAAAATGCAATAGTTTGATTAAGCTGAGGATCAACAAGCGTATTTAGTATAACAGATAGACTGCTAAGTGCAGGTTTGGGATACCCTGCGGCCTAGGGTTTTGGCAGCAGGACAAAAACCAATTCAAAATGCAATGCTTAGATTCAGCTGAGGAAGGATCAACAAGCGTATTTAGTATAACAGATAGGCTGCTAAGTGCAAGTTTGGGATACCCTGCGGCCTAGTGTTTTGGCAGCAGGAAAAAAAACAATTCAAAATGCAATAGCTTGATTGAGCTGAGGATCAACAAGTGTATTTTGTATAACAGATAGACAGCTACGTGCAGGTTTGGGATACCCCGCGGCCTAGTGTTTTGGCAGCAGGACAAAAACCAATTAAAAATGCAAAAGCTTGATTAAGCTGAGGAGCAACAAGCGTATTTAGTATAACAGATAGACTGCTAAGTGCAGGTTTGGGATACCCTGCGGCCTAGTGTTTTGGCAGCAGGACAAAAACCAATTCAAAATGCAATAGTTTGATTAAGCTGAGGATGAACAAACGTATTTAGTATAACAGATAGGCTGCTAAGTGCAGGTTTGGGATACCCTGTGGCCTAGTGTTTTGGCAGCAGGACAAAAACCAAATCAAAATGCAATAGTTTGACTAAGCTGAGGATGAATAAACGTATTTAGTATAACAGATAGGGTGCTAAGTGCAGGTTTGGGATGCCCATGTGGGCTGGTGTATTTAAAGCAGGACAAAAACCAATTCAAAATGCAATAGTTTGATTAAGCTGAGGATCAACAAGCGTATTTAGTTTAACAGATAGGCTGCTAAGTGCAGGTTTGGAATACCCTGTGGCCTAGTGTTTTGGCAGCAGGACAAAAACCAATTCAAAATGCAATAGTTTGATTAAGCTGAGGATCAACAAGCGTATTTTGTATAACAGATAGGCTGCTAAGTGCAGGTTTGGGTTACCCTGCGGCCTAGTGTTTTGGCAGCAGGACAAAAACCAAATCAAAATGCAATAGTTTGATTAAGCTGAGGATGAACAAACGTATTTAGTATAACAGATAGGCTGCTAAGTGCAGGTTTGGGATACCCTGCGGCCTAGTGTTTTGGCAGCAGGACAAAAACCAATTCAAAATGCAATAGTTTGATTAAGCTGAGGATCAACAAGTGTATTTTGTATAACAGATAGGCTGCTAAGTGCAGGTTTGGGATACCCTGCGGCCTAGTGTTTTGGCAGCAGGAAAAAAAACAATTCAAAATGCAATAGCTTGATTGAGCTGAGGATCAACAAGCGTATTTTGTATAACAGATAGACAGCTACGTGCAGGTTTGGGATACCCCGCGGCCTAGTGTTTTGGCAGCAGGACAAAAACCAATTCAAAATGCAATAGTTTGATTAAGCTGAGGATCAACAAGCGTATTTAGTATAACAGATAGACTGCTAAGTGCAGGTTTGGGATACCCTGCAGCCTAGTGTTTTGGCAGCAGGACAAAAACCAATTCAAAATGCAATAGTTTGATTAAGCTGAGGATCAACAAGCGTGTTTAGTATAACAGATAGGCTGCTAAGTGCAGGTTTGGGATACCCCGCGGCCTAGTGTTTTGGCAGCAGGACAAAAACCAAATCAAAATGCAATAGTTTGATTAAGCTGAGGATCAACCAGCGTATTTTGTATAACAGATAGACTGCTACGTGCAGGTTTGGGATACCCTGCGGCCTAGTGTTTTGTCAGCAGGACAAAAACCAATTCAAAATACAATAGTTTGATTAAGCTGAGGATCAACAAGCGTATTTAGAATAACAGGCTGCTAAGTGCAGGTTTGGGATACCCTGCGGCCTAGGGTTTTGGCAGCAGGACAAAAACCAATTCAAAATGCAATGCTTAGATTCAGTTGAGGAAGGATCAACAAGCGTATTTAGTATAACAGATAGGCTGCTAAGTGCAGGTTTGGGATACCCTGCGGCCTAGTGTTTTGGCAGCAGGAAAAAAAAACAATTCAAAATGCCATAGCTTGATTAAGCTGAGGATCAACAAGCGTATTTTGAAAACAAATAGGCTGCTTAGTGCAGGTTTGGGATGCCCATGCGGGCTGGTGTATTTAAAGCAGGACAAAAACCAATTCAAAATGCAATAGTTTGATTAAGCTGAGGATCAACAAGCATATTTTGTGTAACAGATAGGCTGCTAAGTGCAGGTTTGGGATACTCTGCGGCCTAGTGTTTTGGCAGCAGGACAAAAACCAATTCAAAATGCAATATTTGATTAAGCTGAGGAGCAACAAGCGTATTTAGTATAACAGGCTGCTAAGTGCAGGTTTGGGATACCCTGCGGCCTAGTGTTTTGGCAGCAGGACAAAAACCAATTCAAAATGCAATAGTTTGATTAAGCTGAGGAGCAACAAGCGTATTTTGTATAACAGATAGGCTGCTACGTGCAGGTTTGGGATACCCTGCGGCCTAGTGTTTTGTCAGCAGGACAAAAACCAATTCAAAATGCAATAGTTTGATTAAGCTGAGGATCAACAAGCGTATTTAGAATAACAGATAGGCTGCTAAGTGCAGGTTTGGGATACCCTGCGGCCTAGTGTTTTGGCAGCAGGACAAAAACCAAATCAAAATGCAATAGTTTGATTAAGCTGAGGATGAACAAACGTATTTAGTATAACAGATAGGGTGCTAAGTGCTGGTTTGGGATGCCCATGTGGGCTGGTGTATTTAAAGCAGGACAAAAACCAATTCAAAATGCAATAGTTTGATTAAGCTGAGGATCAACCAGCGTATTTAGTTTAACAGATAGGCTGCTAAGTGCAGGTTTGGAATACCCTGCGGCCTAGTGTTTTGGCAGCAGGACAAAAACCAATTCAAAATGCAATAGTTTGATTAAGCTGAGGATCAACAAGCGTATTTTGTATAACAGATGGGCTGCTAAGTGCAGGTTTGGGATACCCTCAGCCTAGTGTTTTGCCAGCAGGCCAAAAACCAATTCAAAATGCAATAGTTTGATTAAGCTGAGGATCAACAAGCGTATTTAGTATAACAGATAGGCTGCTAAGTGCAGGTTTGGGATACCCTGCGGCCTAGTGTTTTGGCAGCAGGACAAAAACTAATTCAAAATGCAATAGTTTGATTAAGCTGAGGATCAACAAGCGTATTTAGTATAACAGATAGGCTGCTAAGTGCAGGTTTGGGATACCCTGCGGCCTAGTATTTTGGCAGCAGGACAAAAACCAATTCAAAATGCAAAAGTTTGATTAAGCTGAGGATCAACAAGCGTATTTAGTATAACAGATAGGCTGCTAAGTGCAGTTTTGGGATACCATGCGGCCTAGTGTTTTGGCAGCAGGACAAAAACAAATTCAAAATGCAATAGTTTGATTAAGCTGAGGATGAACAAGCGTATTTAGTATAACAGATAGGGTGCTAGGTGCAGGTTTGGGATACCCTGCGACCTAGTGTTTAGGCAGCAGGACAAAAACCAATTCAAAATGCAATAGTTTGATTAAGCTGAGGATGAACAAACGTATATAGTATAACAGATAGGGTGCTAAGTGCAGGTCTGGGATACCCTGCGGCCTAGTATTTTGGCAGCAGGACAAAAACCAATTCAAAATGCAATAGTTTGATTAAGCTGAAGATCAACAAGCATATTTTGTATAACATATAGGCTGCTAAGTGCAGGTTTGGGATACCCTGCGGCCTAGTGTTTTGGAGCAGGACAAAAACCAAATCAAAGTGCAATAGTTTGAGTAAGCTGAGGATCAACAAGCGTATTTTGTATAACAGATAGGCTGCTACGTGCAGGTTTGGGATACCCTGCGGCTTAGTGTTTTGGCAGCAGGACAAAAACCAATTCAAAATGCAATAGTTTGATTAAGCTGAGGATGAACAAACGTATTTAGTATAACAGATAGGCTGCTAAGTGCAGGTTTGGGATACCCTGTGGCCTAGTGTTTTGGCAGCAGGACAAAAACCAAATCAAAATGCAATAGTTTGATTAAGCTGAGGATGAACAAACGTATTTAGTATAACAGATAGGGTGCTAAGTGCAGGTTTGGGATGCCCATGTGGGCTGGTGAATTTGAAGCAGGACAAAAACCAATTCAAAATGCAATAGTTTGATTAAGCTGAGGATCAACAAGCGTATTGAGTTTAACAGATAGGCTGCTAAGTGCAGGTTTGGAATACCCTGCGGCCTAGTGTTTTGGCAGCAGGACAAAAACCAATTCAAAATGCAATAGTTTGATTAAGCTGAGGATCAACAAGCGTATTTTGTATAACAGATAGGCTGCTAAGTGCAGGTTTGGGATACCCTGCGGCCTAGTGTTTTGGCAGCAGGACAAAAAACAATTCAAAATGCAATAGTTTGATTAAGCTGAGGATCAACAAGCGTATTTTGTATAACAGATAGGCTGCTAAGTGCAGGTTTGGGATACCCTGCGGCCTAGTGTTTTGGCAGCAGGAAAAAAAACAATTCAAAATGCAATAGCTTGATTGAGCTGAGGATCAACAAGCGTATTTTGTATAACAGATAGACAGCTACGTGCAGGTTTGGGATACCCCGCGGCCTAGTGTTTTGGCAGCAGGACAAAAACCAATTCAAAATGCAATAGTTTGATTAAGCTGAGGATCAACAAGCGTATTTAGTATAACAGACTGCTAAGTGCAGGTTTGGGATACCCTGCGGCCTAGTGTTTTGGCAGCAGGACAAAAACCAAATCAAAATGCAATAGTTTGATTAAGCTGAGGATCAACAAGCGTATTTTGTATAACAGATAGACTGCTACGTGCAGCTTTGGGATACCCCGCGGCCTAGTGTTTTGGCAGCAGGACAAAAACCAATTAAAAATGCAAAAGTTTGATTAAGCTGAAGATCAACAAGCATATTTTGTGTAACAGATAGGCTGCTAAGTGCAGGTTTGGGATACCCTGCGGCCTAGGGTTTTGGCAGCAGGAAAAAAAACAATTCAAAATGCAATAGCTTGATTAAGCTGAGGATCAACAAGCGTATTTTGAAAACAAATAGGCTGCTAAGTGCAGGTTTGGGATGCCCATGCGGGCTGGTGTATTTAAAGCAGGACAAAAACCAATTCAAAATGCAATAGTTTGATTAAGCTGAGGATCAACAAGCGTATTTAGTATAACAGATAGGCTGCTAAGTGCAGGTTTGGGATACCCTGCGGCCTAGTGTTTTGTCAGCAGGACAAAAGCCAATTCAAAATGCAATAGTTTGATTAAGCTGAGGATCAACAAGCGTATTTAGTATAACAGATAGACTGCTACGTGCAGGTTTGGGATACCCCGCGGCCTAGTGTTTTGGCAGCAGGACAAAAACCAATTAAAAATGCAAAAGTTTGCTTAAGCTGAGGATCAACAAGCATATTTTGTGTAACAGATAGGCTGCTAAGTGCAGGTTTGGGATACCCTGCGGCCTAGTGTTTTGGCAGCAGGACAAAAACCAATTCAAAATGCAATAGTTTGATTAAGCTGAGGAGCAACAAGCGTATTTAGTATAACAGGCTGCTAAGTGCCGGTTTGGGATACCCTGCGGCCTAGTGTTTTGACAGCAGGACAAAAACCAATTCAAAATGCAATAGTTTGATTAAGCTGAGGAGCAACAAGCGTATTTAGTATAACAGATAGGCTGCTACGTGCAGGTTTGGGATACCCTGCGGCCTAGTGTTTTGGCAGCAGGACAAAGACCAATTCAAAATGCAATAGTTTGATTAAGCTGAGGATCAACAAGCGTATTTAGAATAACAGATAGGCTGCTAAGTGCAGGTTTGGGATACCCTGCGGCCTAGTGTTTTGGCAGCAGGACAAAAACCAAATCAAAATGCAATAGTTTGATTAAGCTGAGGATCATCAAGCGTATTTAGTATAACAGATAGGCTGTTACGTGTAGGTTTGGGATGCCCATGTGGGCTGGTGTATTTAAAGCAGGACAAAAACCAATTCAAAATGCAATAGTTTGATTAAGCTGAGGATCAACAAGCGTGTTTAGTATAACAGATAGGCTGCTACGTGCAGATTTGGGATACCCCGCGGCCTAGTGTTTTGGGAGCAGGACAAAAACCAAATCAAAATGCAATAGTTTGATTAAGCTGAGGATCAACAAGCGTATTTTGTATAACAGATAGACTGCTACGTGCAGGTTTGCGATACCCCGCGGCCTAGTGTTTTGGCAGCAGGACAAAAACCAATTCAAAATGCAATAGTTTGATTAAGCTGAGGATCAACAAGCGTATTTAGTATAACAGATAGACTGCTAAGTGCAGGTTTGGGATACCCTGCGGCCTAGGGTTTTGGCAGCAGGACAAAAACCAATTCAAAATGCAATGCTTAGATTCAGCTGAGGAAGGATCAACAAGCGTATTTAGTATAACAGATAGGCTGCTAAGTGCAGGTTTGGGATACCCTGCGGCCTAGTGTTTTGGCAGCAGGAAAAAAAACAATTAAAAATGCAATAGCTTGATTGAGCTGAGGATCAACAAGTGTATTTTGTATAACAGATAGACAGCTATGTGCAGGTTTGGGATACCCCGCGGCCTAGTGTTTTGGCAGCAGGACAAAAACCAATTCAAAATGCAATAGTTTGATTAAGCTGAGGATCAACAAGCGTATTTTGAAAACAAATAGGCTGCTTAGTGCAGGTTTGGGATGCCCATGCGGGCTGGTGTATTTAAAGCAGGACAAAAACCAATTTAAAATGCAATAGTTTGATTAAGCTGAGGATCAACAAGCGTATTTAGTATAACAGATAGGCTGCTAAGTGCAGGTTTGGGATACCCTGCGGCCTAGTGTTTTGTCAGCAGGACAAAAACTAATTCAAAATGCAATAGTTTGATTAATCTGAGGATCAACAAGCGTATTTAGTATAACAGATAGACTGCTACGTGCAGGTTTGGGATACCCCGCGGCCTAGTGTTTTGGCAGCAGGACAAAAACCAATTAAAAATGCAAAAGTTTGATTAAGCTGAGGATCAACAAGCATATTTTGTGTAACAGATAGGCTGCTAAGTGCAGGTTTGGGATACCCTGCGGCCTAGTGTTTTGACAGCAGGACAAAAACCAATTCAAAATGCAATAGTTTGATTAAGCTGAGGAGCAACAAGCGTATTTAGTATAACAGGCTGCTAAGTGCAGGTTTGGGATACCCTGCGGCCTAGTGTTTTGGCAGCAGGACAAAAAACAATTCAAAATGCAATAGTTTGATTAAGCTAAGGAGCAACAAGCGTATTTTGTATAACAGATAGACTGCTACGTGCAGGTTTGGGATACCCTGCGGCCTAGTGTTTTGGCAGCAGGACAAAAACCAATTCAAAATGCAATAGTTTGATTAAGCTGAGGATCAACAAGCGTATTTAGAATAACAGGCTGCTAAGTGCAGGTTTGGGATACCCTGCGGCCTAGTGTTTTGGCAGTAGGACAAAAACCAATTCAAAATGCAATAGTTTGATTAAGCTGAGGATGAACAAACGTATTTAGTATAACAGGCTGCAAAGTGCAGGTTTGGGATACCCTGTGGCCTAGTGTTTTTTCAGCAGGACAAAAACCAAATCAAAATGCAATAGTTTGATTAAGCTGAGGATGAACAAACGTATTTAGTATAACAGATAGGGTGCTAAGTGCAGGTTTGGGATGCCCATGTGGGCTGGTGTATTTAAAGCAGGACAAAAACCAATTCAAAATGCAATAGTTTGATTAAGCTGAGGATCAACAAGTGTATTTTGTATAACAGATAGGTTGCTAAGTGCAGGTTTGGGATACCCTGAGGCCTAGTGTTTTGGCAGCAGGACAAAAACCAATTCAAAATGCAATAGTTTGATTAAGCTGAGGATCAACAAGCGTATTTTGTATAACAGATAGGCTGCTAAGTGCAGGTTTGGGATACCCTGCGGCCTAGTGTTTTGGCAGCAGGAAAAAAACCAATTCAAAATGCAATAGTTTGATTAAGCTGAGGATCAACAAGCGTATTTAGTATAACAGATAGACTGCTAAGTGCAGGTTTGGGATACCCTGCGGCCTAGTGTTTTGGCAGCAGGACAAAAACCAATTCAAAATGCAATAGTTTGATTAAGCTGAGGAGCAACAAGCGTATTTAGTATAACAGGCTGCAAAGTGCAGGTTTGGGATACCCTGCGGCCTAGTGTTTTTTCAGCAGGACAAAAACCAAATCAAAATGCAATAGTTTGATTAAGCTGAGGATGAACAAACGTATTTAGTATAACAGATAGGGTGCTAAGTGCAGGTTTGGGATGCCCATGTGGGCTGGTGTATTTAAAGCAGGACAAAAACCAATTCAAAATGCAATAGTTTGATTAAGCTGAGGATCAACAAGTGTATTTTGTATAACAGATAGGTTGCTAAGTGCAGGTTTGGGATACCCTGAGGCCTAGTGTTTTGGCAGCAGGACAAAAACCAATTCAAAATGCAATAGTTTGATTAAGCTGAGGATCAACAAGCGTATTTTGTATAACAGATAGGCTGCTAAGTGCAGGTTTGGGATACCCTGCGGCCTAGTGTTTTGGCAGCAGGAAAAAAAACAATTCAAAATGCAATAGTTTGATTAAGCTGAGGATCAACAAGCGTATTTAGTATAACAGATAGACTGCTAAGTGCAGGTTTGGGATACCCTGCGGCCTAGTGTTTTGGCAGCAGGACAAAAACCAATTCAAAATGCAATAGTTTGATTAAGCTGAGGAGCAACAAGCGTATTTTGTATAACAGATAGGCTGCTACGTGCAGGTTTGGGATACCCTGCGGCCTAGTGTTTTGTCAGCAGGACAAAAACCAATTCAAAATGCAATAGTTTGATTAAGCTGAGGATCAACAAGCGTATTTAGAATAACAGATAGGCTGCTAAGTGCAGGTTTGGGATACCCTGCGGCCTAGTGTTTTGGCAGTAGGACAAAAACCAATTCAAAATGCAATAGTTTGATTAAGCTGAGGATCAACAAGCGTATTTAGAATAACAGATAGGCTGCTAAGTGCAGGTTTGGGATACCCTGTGGCCTAGTGTTTTGGCAGCAGGACAAAAACCAAATCAAAATGCAATAGTTTGATTAAGCTGAGGATCAACAAGCGTATTTAGAATAACAGGCTGCTAAGTGCAGGTTTGGGATTCCCATGTGGGCTGGTGTATTTAAAGCAGGACAAAAACCAATTCAAAATGCAATAGTTTGATTAAGCTGAGGATCAACCAGCGTATTTAGTTTAACAGATAGGCTGCTAAGTGCAGGTTTGGAATACCCTGCGGCCTAGTGTTTTGGCAGCAGGACAAAAACCAATTCAAAATGCAATAGTTTGATTAAGCTGAGGATCAACAAGCGTATTTAGTATAACAGATAGGCTGCTAAGTGCAGGTTTGGGATACCCTGCGGCCTAGTGTTTTGGCAGCAGGACAAAAACCAATTCAAAATGCAATAGTTTGATTAAGCTGAGGATCAACAAGCGTATTTAGTATAACAGATAGGCTGCTAAGTGCAGGTTTGGGATACCCTGCGGCCTAGTGTTTTGGCAGCAGGACAAAAACCAATTCAAAATGCAAAAGTTTGATTAAGCTGAGGATGAACAAACGTATATAGTATAACAGATAGGGTGCTAAGTGCAGGTTTGGGATACCCTGCGGCCTAGTATTTTGGCAGCAGGACAAAAACCAATTCAAAATGCAATAGTTTGATTAAGCTGAGGATGAACAAACGTATATTATATAACAGATAGGGTGCTAAGTGCAGGTTTGGGATACCCTGCGGCCTAGTATTTTGGCAGCAGGACAAAAACCAATTCAAAATGCAATAGTTTGATTAAGCTGAGAATCAACAAGCATATTTTGTATAACATATAGGCTGCTAAGTGCAGGTTTGGGATACCCTGCGGCCTAGTGTTTTGGAGCAGGACAAAAACCAAATCAAAGTGCAATAGTTTGAGTAAGCTGAGGATCAACAAGCGTATTTAGTATAACAGGCTGCTAAGTGCAGGTTTGGGATACCCTGCGGCCTAGTGTTTTGGCAGCAGGACAAAAACCAATTCAAAATGCAATAGTTTGATTAAGCTGAGGAGCAACAAGCGTATTTTGTATAACAGATAGGCTGCTACGTGCAGGTTTGGGATACCCTGCGGCCTAGTGTTTTGGCAGCAGGACAAAAACCAATTCAAAATGCAATAGTTTGATTAAGCTGAGGATGAACAAACGTATTTAGTATAACAGATAGGCTGCTAAGTGCAGGTTTGGGATACCCTGTGGCCTAGTGTTTTGGCAGCAGGACAAAAACCAAATCAAAATGCAATAGTTTGATTAAGCTGAGGATGAACAAACGTATTTAGTATAACAGATAGGGTGCTAAGTGCAGGTTTGGGATGCCCATGTGGACTGGTGTATTTAAAGCAGGACAAAAACCAATTCAAAATGCAATAGTTTGATTAAGCTGAGGATCAACCAGCGTATTTAGTTTAACAGATAGGCTGCTAAGTGCAGGTTTGGAATACCCTGCGGCCTAGTGTTTTGGCAGCAGGACAAAAACCAATTCAAAATGCAATAGTTTGATTAAGCTGAGGATCAACAAGCGTATTTTGTATAACAGATAGGCTGCTAAGTGCAGGTTTGGGATACCCTGCAGCCTAGTGTTTTGGCAGCAGGACAAAAACCAATTCAAAATGCAATCGTTTGATTAAGCTGAGGATCAACAAGCGTATTTAGTATAACAGGCTGTTAAGTGTAGGTTTGGGATGCCCATGTGGGCTGGTGTATTTAAAGCAGGACAAAAACCAATTCAAAATGCAATAGTTTGATTAAGCTGAGGATCAACAAGCGTGTTTAGTATAACAGATAGGCTGCTAAGTGCAGATTTGGGATACCCCACGGCCTAGTGTTTTGGCAGCAGGACAAAAACCAAATCAAAATGCAATAGTTTGATTAAGCTGAGGATCAACAAGCGTATTTTGTATAACAGATAGACTGCTACGTGCAGGTTTGGGATACCCTGCAGCCTAGTGTTTTGGCAGCAGGACAAAAACCAATTCAAAATGCAATCGTTTGATTAAGCTGAGGATCAACAAGCGTATTTAGTATAACAGGCTGTTAAGTGTAGGTTTGGGATGCCCATGTGGGCTGGTGTATTTAAAGCAGGACAAAAACCAATTCAAAATGCAATAGTTTGATTAAGCTGAGGATCAACAAGCGTATTTAGTATAACAGATAGACTGCTAAGTGCAGGTTTGGGATACCCTGCGGCCTAGGGTTTTGGCAGCAGGACAAAAACCAATTCAAAATGCAATGCTTAGATTCAGCTGAGGAAGGATCAACAAGCGTATTTAGTATAACAGATAGGCTGCTAAGTGCAAGTTTGGGATACCCTGCGGCCTAGTGTTTTGGCAGCAGGAAAAAAAACAATTCAAAATGCAATAGCTTGATTGAGCTGAGGATCAACAAGTGTATTTTGTATAACAGATAGACAGCTACGTGCAGGTTTGGGATACCCCGCGGCCTAGTGTTTTGGCAGCAGGACAAAAACCAATTAAAAATGCAAAAGCTTGATTAAGCTGAGGAGCAACAAGCGTATTTAGTATAACAGATAGACTGCTAAGTGCAGGTTTGGGATACCCTGCGGCCTAGTGTTTTGGCAGCAGGACAAAAACCAATTCAAAATGCAATAGTTTGATTAAGCTGAGGATGAACAAACGTATTTAGTATAACAGATAGGCTGCTAAGTGCAGGTTTGGGATACCCTGTGGCCTAGTGTTTTGGCAGCAGGACAAAAACCAAATCAAAATGCAATAGTTTGATTAAGCTGAGGATGAATAAACGTATTTAGTATAACAGATAGGGTGCTAAGTGCAGGTTTGGGATGCCCATGTGGGCTGGTGTATTTAAAGCAGGACAAAAACCAATTCAAAATGCAATAGTTTGATTAAGCTGAGGATCAACAAGCGTATTTAGTTTAACAGATAGGCTGCTAAGTGCAGGTTTGGAATACCCTGTGGCCTAGTGTTTTGGCAGCAGGACAAAAACCAATTCAAAATGCAATAGTTTGATTAAGCTGAGGATCAACAAGCGTATTTTGTATAACAGATAGGCTGCTAAGTGCAGGTTTGGGTTACCCTGCGGCCTAGTGTTTTGGCAGCAGGACAAAAACCAAATCAAAATGCAATAGTTTGATTAAGCTGAGGATGAACAAACGTATTTAGTATAACAGATAGGCTGCTAAGTGCAGGTTTGGGATACCCTGCGGCCTAGTGTTTTGGCAGCAGGACAAAAACCAATTCAAAATGCAATAGTTTGATTAAGCTGAGGATCAACAAGTGTATTTTGTATAACAGATAGGCTGCTAAGTGCAGGTTTGGGATACCCTGCGGCCTAGTGTTTTGGCAGCAGGAAAAAAAACAATTCAAAATGCAATAGCTTGATTGAGCTGAGGATCAACAAGCGTATTTTGTATAACAGATAGACAGCTACGTGCAGGTTTGGGATACCCCGCGGCCTAGTGTTTTGGCAGCAGGACAAAAACCAATTCAAAATGCAATAGTTTGATTAAGCTGAGGATCAACAAGCGTATTTAGTATAACAGATAGACTGCTAAGTGCAGGTTTGGGATACCCTGCAGCCTAGTGTTTTGGCAGCAGGACAAAAACCAATTCAAAATGCAATAGTTTGATTAAGCTGAGGATCAACAAGCGTGTTTAGTATAACAGATAGGCTGCTAAGTGCAGGTTTGGGATACCCCGCGGCCTAGTGTTTTGGCAGCAGGACAAAAACCAAATCAAAATGCAATAGTTTGATTAAGCTGAGGATCAACCAGCGTATTTTGTATAACAGATAGACTGCTACGTGCAGGTTTGGGATACCCTGCGGCCTAGTGTTTTGTCAGCAGGACAAAAACCAATTCAAAATACAATAGTTTGATTAAGCTGAGGATCAACAAGCGTATTTAGAATAACAGGCTGCTAAGTGCAGGTTTGGGATACCCTGCGGCCTAGGGTTTTGGCAGCAGGACAAAAACCAATTCAAAATGCAATGCTTAGATTCAGTTGAGGAAGGATCAACAAGCGTATTTAGTATAACAGATAGGCTGCTAAGTGCAGGTTTGGGATACCCTGCGGCCTAGTGTTTTGGCAGCAGGAAAAAAAAACAATTCAAAATGCCATAGCTTGATTAAGCTGAGGATCAACAAGCGTATTTTGAAAACAAATAGGCTGCTTAGTGCAGGTTTGGGATGCCCATGCGGGCTGGTGTATTTAAAGCAGGACAAAAACCAATTCAAAATGCAATAGTTTGATTAAGCTGAGGATCAACAAGCATATTTTGTGTAACAGATAGGCTGCTAAGTGCAGGTTTGGGATACTCTGCGGCCTAGTGTTTTGGCAGCAGGACAAAAACCAATTCAAAATGCAATATTTGATTAAGCTGAGGAGCAACAAGCGTATTTAGTATAACAGGCTGCTAAGTGCAGGTTTGGGATACCCTGCGGCCTAGTGTTTTGGCAGCAGGACAAAAACCAATTCAAAATGCAATAGTTTGATTAAGCTGAGGAGCAACAAGCGTATTTTGTATAACAGATAGGCTGCTACGTGCAGGTTTGGGATACCCTGCGGCCTAGTGTTTTGTCAGCAGGACAAAAACCAATTCAAAATGCAATAGTTTGATTAAGCTGAGGATCAACAAGCGTATTTAGAATAACAGATAGGCTGCTAAGTGCAGGTTTGGGATACCCTGCGGCCTAGTGTTTTGGCAGCAGGACAAAAACCAAATCAAAATGCAATAGTTTGATTAAGCTGAGGATGAACAAACGTATTTAGTATAACAGATAGGGTGCTAAGTGCTGGTTTGGGATGCCCATGTGGGCTGGTGTATTTAAAGCAGGACAAAAACCAATTCAAAATGCAATAGTTTGATTAAGCTGAGGATCAACCAGCGTATTTAGTTTAACAGATAGGCTGCTAAGTGCAGGTTTGGAATACCCTGCGGCCTAGTGTTTTGGCAGCAGGACAAAAACCAATTCAAAATGCAATAGTTTGATTAAGCTGAGGATCAACAAGCGTATTTTGTATAACAGATGGGCTGCTAAGTGCAGGTTTGGGATACCCTCAGCCTAGTGTTTTGCCAGCAGGCCAAAAACCAATTCAAAATGCAATAGTTTGATTAAGCTGAGGATCAACAAGCGTATTTAGTATAACAGATAGGCTGCTAAGTGCAGGTTTGGGATACCCTGCGGCCTAGTGTTTTGGCAGCAGGACAAAAACTAATTCAAAATGCAATAGTTTGATTAAGCTGAGGATCAACAAGCGTATTTAGTATAACAGATAGGCTGCTAAGTGCAGGTTTGGGATACCCTGCGGCCTAGTATTTTGGCAGCAGGACAAAAACCAATTCAAAATGCAAAAGTTTGATTAAGCTGAGGATCAACAAGCGTATTTAGTATAACAGATAGGCTGCTAAGTGCAGTTTTGGGATACCATGCGGCCTAGTGTTTTGGCAGCAGGACAAAAACAAATTCAAAATGCAATAGTTTGATTAAGCTGAGGATGAACAAGCGTATTTAGTATAACAGATAGGGTGCTAGGTGCAGGTTTGGGATACCCTGCGACCTAGTGTTTAGGCAGCAGGACAAAAACCAATTCAAAATGCAATAGTTTGATTAAGCTGAGGATGAACAAACGTATATAGTATAACAGATAGGGTGCTAAGTGCAGGTCTGGGATACCCTGCGGCCTAGTATTTTGGCAGCAGGACAAAAACCAATTCAAAATGCAATAGTTTGATTAAGCTGAGGATCAACAAGCATATTTTGTATAACATATAGGCTGCTAAGTGCAGGTTTGGGATACCCTGCGGCCTAGTGTTTTGGAGCAGGACAAAAACCAAATCAAAGTGCAATAGTTTGAGTAAGCTGAGGATCAACAAGCGTATTTAGTATAACAGGCTGCTACGTGCAGGTTTGGGATACCCTGCGGCCTAGTGTTTTGGCAGCAGGACAAAAACCAATTCAAAATGCAATAGTTTGATTAAGCTAAGGGGCAACAAGCGTATTTTGTATAACAGATAGGCTGCTACGTGCAGGTTTGGGATACCCTGCGGCTTAGTGTTTTGGCAGCAGGACAAAAACCAATTCAAAATGCAATAGTTTGATTAAGCTGAGGATGAACAAACGTATTTAGTATAACAGATAGGCTGCTAAGTGCAGGTTTGGGATACCCTGTGGCCTAGTGTTTTGGCAGCAGGACAAAAACCAAATCAAAATGCAATAGTTTGATTAAGCTGAGGATGAACAAACGTATTTAGTATAACAGATAGGGTGCTAAGTGCAGGTTTGGGATGCCCATGTGGGCTGGTGAATTTGAAGCAGGACAAAAACCAATTCAAAATGCAATAGTTTGATTAAGCTGAGGATCAACAAGCGTATTGAGTTTAACAGATAGGCTGCTAAGTGCAGGTTTGGAATACCCTGCGGCCTAGTGTTTTGGCAGCAGGACAAAAACCAATTCAAAATGCAATAGTTTGATTAAGCTGAGGATCAACAAGCGTATTTTGTATAACAGATAGGCTGCTAAGTGCAGGTTTGGGATACCCTGCGGCCTAGTGTTTTGGCAGCAGGACAAAAAACAATTCAAAATGCAATAGTTTGATTAAGCTGAGGATCAACAAGCGTATTTTGTATAACAGATAGGCTGCTAAGTGCAGGTTTGGGATACCCTGCGGCCTAGTGTTTTGGCAGCAGGAAAAAAAACAATTCAAAATGCAATAGCTTGATTGAGCTGAGGATCAACAAGCGTATTTTGTATAACAGATAGACAGCTACGTGCAGGTTTGGGATACCCCGCGGCCTAGTGTTTTGGCAGCAGGACAAAAACCAATTCAAAATGCAATAGTTTGATTAAGCTGAGGATCAACAAGCGTATTTAGTATAACAGACTGCTAAGTGCAGGTTTGGGATACCCTGCGGCCTAGTGTTTTGGCAGCAGGACAAAAACCAAATCAAAATGCAATAGTTTGATTAAGCTGAGGATCAACAAGCGTATTTTGTATAACAGATAGACTGCTACGTGCAGCTTTGGGATACCCCGCGGCCTAGTGTTTTGGCAGCAGGACAAAAACCAATTAAAAATGCAAAAGTTTGATTAAGCTGAAGATCAACAAGCATATTTTGTGTAACAGATAGGCTGCTAAGTGCAGGTTTGGGATACCCTGCGGCCTAGGGTTTTGGCAGCAGGAAAAAAAACAATTCAAAATGCAATAGCTTGATTAAGCTGAGGATCAACAAGCGTATTTTGAAAACAAATAGGCTGCTAAGTGCAGGTTTGGGATGCCCATGCGGGCTGGTGTATTTAAAGCAGGACAAAAACCAATTCAAAATGCAATAGTTTGATTAAGCTGAGGATCAACAAGCGTATTTAGTATAACAGATAGGCTGCTAAGTGCAGGTTTGGGATACCCTGCGGCCTAGTGTTTTGTCAGCAGGACAAAAGCCAATTCAAAATGCAATAGTTTGATTAAGCTGAGGATCAACAAGCGTATTTAGTATAACAGATAGACTGCTACGTGCAGGTTTGGGATACCCCGCGGCCTAGTGTTTTGGCAGCAGGACAAAAACCAATTAAAAATGCAAAAGTTTGCTTAAGCTGAGGATCAACAAGCATATTTTGTGTAACAGATAGGCTGCTAAGTGCAGGTTTGGGATACCCTGCGGCCTAGTGTTTTGGCAGCAGGACAAAAACCAATTCAAAATGCAATAGTTTGATTAAGCTGAGGAGCAACAAGCGTATTTAGTATAACAGGCTGCTAAGTGCCGGTTTGGGATACCCTGCGGCCTAGTGTTTTGACAGCAGGACAAAAACCAATTCAAAATGCAATAGTTTGATTAAGCTGAGGAGCAACAAGCGTATTTAGTATAACAGGCTGCTACGTGCAGGTTTGGGATACCCTGCGGCCTAGTGTTTTGGCAGCAGGACAAAGACCAATTCAAAATGCAATAGTTTGATTAAGCTGAGGATCAACAAGCGTATTTAGAATAACAGATAGGCTGCTAAGTGCAGGTTTGGGATACCCTGCGGCCTAGTGTTTTGGCAGCAGGACAAAAACCAAATCAAAATGCAATAGTTTGATTAAGCTGAGGATCATCAAGCGTATTTAGTATAACAGATAGGCTGTTACGTGTAGGTTTGGGATGCCCATGTGGGCTGGTGTATTTAAAGCAGGACAAAAACCAATTCAAAATGCAATAGTTTGATTAAGCTGAGGATCAACAAGCGTGTTTAGTATAACAGATAGGCTGCTACGTGCAGATTTGGGATACCCCGCGGCCTAGTGTTTTGGGAGCAGGACAAAAACCAAATCAAAATGCAATAGTTTGATTAAGCTGAGGATCAACAAGCGTATTTTGTATAACAGATAGACTGCTACGTGCAGGTTTGCGATACCCCGCGGCCTAGTGTTTTGGCAGCAGGACAAAAACCAATTCAAAATGCAATAGTTTGATTAAGCTGAGGATCAACAAGCGTATTTAGTATAACAGATAGACTGCTAAGTGCAGGTTTGGGATACCCTGCGGCCTAGGGTTTTGGCAGCAGGACAAAAACCAATTCAAAATGCAATGCTTAGATTCAGCTGAGGAAGGATCAACAAGCGTATTTAGTATAACAGATAGGCTGCTAAGTGCAGGTTTGGGATACCCTGCGGCCTAGTGTTTTGGCAGCAGGAAAAAAAACAATTAAAAATGCAATAGCTTGATTGAGCTGAGGATCAACAAGTGTATTTTGTATAACAGATAGACAGCTATGTGCAGGTTTGGGATACCCCGCGGCCTAGTGTTTTGGCAGCAGGACAAAAACCAATTCAAAATGCAATAGTTTGATTAAGCTGAGGATCAACAAGCGTATTTTGAAAACAAATAGGCTGCTTAGTGCAGGTTTGGGATGCCCATGCGGGCTGGTGTATTTAAAGCAGGACAAAAACCAATTTAAAATGCAATAGTTTGATTAAGCTGAGGATCAACAAGCGTATTTAGTATAACAGATAGGCTGCTAAGTGCAGGTTTGGGATACCCTGCGGCCTAGTGTTTTGTCAGCAGGACAAAAACTAATTCAAAATGCAATAGTTTGATTAATCTGAGGATCAACAAGCGTATTTAGTATAACAGATAGACTGCTACGTGCAGGTTTGGGATACCCCGCGGCCTAGTGTTTTGGCAGCAGGACAAAAACCAATTAAAAATGCAAAAGTTTGATTAAGCTGAGGATCAACAAGCATATTTTGTGTAACAGATAGGCTGCTAAGTGCAGGTTTGGGATACCCTGCGGCCTAGTGTTTTGACAGCAGGACAAAAACCAATTCAAAATGCAATAGTTTGATTAAGCTGAGGAGCAACAAGCGTATTTAGTATAACAGGCTGCTAAGTGCAGGTTTGGGATACCCTGCGGCCTAGTGTTTTGGCAGCAGGACAAAAAACAATTCAAAATGCAATAGTTTGATTAAGCTAAGGAGCAACAAGCGTATTTTGTATAACAGATAGACTGCTACGTGCAGGTTTGGGATACCCTGCGGCCTAGTGTTTTGGCAGCAGGACAAAAACCAATTCAAAATGCAATAGTTTGATTAAGCTGAGGATCAACAAGCGTATTTAGAATAACAGGCTGCTAAGTGCAGGTTTGGGATACCCTGCGGCCTAGTGTTTTGGCAGTAGGACAAAAACCAATTCAAAATGCAATAGTTTGATTAAGCTGAGGATGAACAAACGTATTTAGTATAACAGGCTGCAAAGTGCAGGTTTGGGATACCCTGTGGCCTAGTGTTTTTTCAGCAGGACAAAAACCAAATCAAAATGCAATAGTTTGATTAAGCTGAGGATGAACAAACGTATTTAGTATAACAGATAGGGTGCTAAGTGCAGGTTTGGGATGCCCATGTGGGCTGGTGTATTTAAAGCAGGACAAAAACCAATTCAAAATGCAATAGTTTGATTAAGCTGAGGATCAACAAGTGTATTTTGTATAACAGATAGGTTGCTAAGTGCAGGTTTGGGATACCCTGAGGCCTAGTGTTTTGGCAGCAGGACAAAAACCAATTCAAAATGCAATAGTTTGATTAAGCTGAGGATCAACAAGCGTATTTTGTATAACAGATAGGCTGCTAAGTGCAGGTTTGGGATACCCTGCGGCCTAGTGTTTTGGCAGCAGGAAAAAAACCAATTCAAAATGCAATAGTTTGATTAAGCTGAGGATCAACAAGCGTATTTAGTATAACAGATAGACTGCTAAGTGCAGGTTTGGGATACCCTGCGGCCTAGTGTTTTGGCAGCAGGACAAAAACCAATTCAAAATGCAATAGTTTGATTAAGCTGAGGAGCAACAAGCGTATTTAGTATAACAGGCTGCAAAGTGCAGGTTTGGGATACCCTGCGGCCTAGTGTTTTTTCAGCAGGACAAAAACCAAATCAAAATGCAATAGTTTGATTAAGCTGAGGATGAACAAACGTATTTAGTATAACAGATAGGGTGCTAAGTGCAGGTTTGGGATGCCCATGTGGGCTGGTGTATTTAAAGCAGGACAAAAACCAATTCAAAATGCAATAGTTTGATTAAGCTGAGGATCAACAAGTGTATTTTGTATAACAGATAGGTTGCTAAGTGCAGGTTTGGGATACCCTGAGGCCTAGTGTTTTGGCAGCAGGACAAAAACCAATTCAAAATGCAATAGTTTGATTAAGCTGAGGATCAACAAGCGTATTTTGTATAACAGATAGGCTGCTAAGTGCAGGTTTGGGATACCCTGCGGCCTAGTGTTTTGGCAGCAGGAAAAAAAACAATTCAAAATGCAATAGTTTGATTAAGCTGAGGATCAACAAGCGTATTTAGTATAACAGATAGACTGCTAAGTGCAGGTTTGGGATACCCTGCGGCCTAGTGTTTTGGCAGCAGGACAAAAACCAATTCAAAATGCAATAGTTTGATTAAGCTGAGGAGCAACAAGCGTATTTTGTATAACAGATAGGCTGCTACGTGCAGGTTTGGGATACCCTGCGGCCTAGTGTTTTGTCAGCAGGACAAAAACCAATTCAAAATGCAATAGTTTGATTAAGCTGAGGATCAACAAGCGTATTTAGAATAACAGATAGGCTGCTAAGTGCAGGTTTGGGATACCCTGCGGCCTAGTGTTTTGGCAGTAGGACAAAAACCAATTCAAAATGCAATAGTTTGATTAAGCTGAGGATCAACAAGCGTATTTAGAATAACAGATAGGCTGCTAAGTGCAGGTTTGGGATACCCTGTGGCCTAGTGTTTTGGCAGCAGGACAAAAACCAAATCAAAATGCAATAGTTTGATTAAGCTGAGGATCAACAAGCGTATTTAGAATAACAGGCTGCTAAGTGCAGGTTTGGGATTCCCATGTGGGCTGGTGTATTTAAAGCAGGACAAAAACCAATTCAAAATGCAATAGTTTGATTAAGCTGAGGATCAACCAGCGTATTTAGTTTAACAGATAGGCTGCTAAGTGCAGGTTTGGAATACCCTGCGGCCTAGTGTTTTGGCAGCAGGACAAAAACCAATTCAAAATGCAATAGTTTGATTAAGCTGAGGATCAACAAGCGTATTTAGTATAACAGATAGGCTGCTAAGTGCAGGTTTGGGATACCCTGCGGCCTAGTGTTTTGGCAGCAGGACAAAAACCAATTCAAAATGCAATAGTTTGATTAAGCTGAGGATCAACAAGCGTATTTAGTATAACAGATAGGCTGCTAAGTGCAGGTTTGGGATACCCTGCGGCCTAGTGTTTTGGCAGCAGGACAAAAACCAATTCAAAATGCAAAAGTTTGATTAAGCTGAGGATGAACAAACGTATATAGTATAACAGATAGGGTGCTAAGTGCAGGTTTGGGATACCCTGCGGCCTAGTATTTTGGCAGCAGGACAAAAACCAATTCAAAATGCAATAGTTTGATTAAGCTGAGGATGAACAAACGTATATTATATAACAGATAGGGTGCTAAGTGCAGGTTTGGGATACCCTGCGGCCTAGTATTTTGGCAGCAGGACAAAAACCAATTCAAAATGCAATAGTTTGATTAAGCTGAGAATCAACAAGCATATTTTGTATAACATATAGGCTGCTAAGTGCAGGTTTGGGATACCCTGCGGCCTAGTGTTTTGGAGCAGGACAAAAACCAAATCAAAGTGCAATAGTTTGAGTAAGCTGAGGATCAACAAGCGTATTTAGTATAACAGGCTGCTAAGTGCAGGTTTGGGATACCCTGCGGCCTAGTGTTTTGGCAGCAGGACAAAAACCAATTCAAAATGCAATAGTTTGATTAAGCTGAGGAGCAACAAGCGTATTTTGTATAACAGATAGGCTGCTACGTGCAGGTTTGGGATACCCTGCGGCCTAGTGTTTTGGCAGCAGGACAAAAACCAATTCAAAATGCAATAGTTTGATTAAGCTGAGGATGAACAAACGTATTTAGTATAACAGATAGGCTGCTAAGTGCAGGTTTGGGATACCCTGTGGCCTAGTGTTTTGGCAGCAGGACAAAAACCAAATCAAAATGCAATAGTTTGATTAAGCTGAGGATGAACAAACGTATTTAGTATAACAGATAGGGTGCTAAGTGCAGGTTTGGGATGCCCATGTGGACTGGTGTATTTAAAGCAGGACAAAAACCAATTCAAAATGCAATAGTTTGATTAAGCTGAGGATCAACCAGCGTATTTAGTTTAACAGATAGGCTGCTAAGTGCAGGTTTGGAATACCCTGCGGCCTAGTGTTTTGGCAGCAGGACAAAAACCAATTCAAAATGCAATAGTTTGATTAAGCTGAGGATCAACAAGCGTATTTTGTATAACAGATAGGCTGCTAAGTGCAGGTTTGGGATACCCTGCGGCCTAGTGTTTTGGCAGCAGGACAAAAACCAATTCAAAATGCAATAGTTTGATTAAGCTGAGGATCAACAAGCGTATTTTGTATAACAGATAGGCTGCTAAGTGCAGGTTTGGGATACCCTGCGGTCTAGTGTTTTGCCAGCAGGCCAAAAACCAATTCAAAATGCAATAGTTTGATTAAGCTGAGGATCAACAAGCGTATTTAGTATAACAGATAGACTGCTAAGTGCAGGTTTGGGATACCCTGCGGCCTAGTGTTTTGGCAGCAGGACAAAAACCAATTCAAAATGCAATAGTTTGATTAAGCTGAGGATCAACAAGCGTATTTAGTATAACAGATAGACTGCTAAGTGCAGGTTTGGGATACCCTGCGGCCTAGTGTTTTGGCAGCAGGACAAAAACCAATTCAAAATGCAATAGTTTGATTAAGCTGAGGAGCAACAAGCGTATTTTGTATAACAGATAGGCTGCTACGTGCAGGTTTGGGATACCCTGCGGCCTAGTGTTTTGTCAGCAGGACAAAAACCAATTCAAAATGCAATAGTTTGATTAAGCTGAGGATCAACAAGCGTATTTAGAATAACAGATAGGCTGCTAAGTGCAGGTTTGGGATACCCTGCGGCCTAGTGTTTTGGCAGTAGGACAAAAACCAATTCAAAATGCAATAGTTTGATTAAGCTGAGGATCAACAAGCGTATTTAGAATAACAGATAGGCTGCTAAGTGCAGGTTTGGGATACCCTGCAGCCTAGTGTTTTGGCAGCAGGACAAAAACCAATTCAAAATGCAATCGTTTGATTAACCCTTTCAGTGCCAAGCACGTAGATTCTACGTGCTCGCTTCCACTCCACTTAAGTGCCAAGCACGTAGAATCTACGTGCTTGACTTTCCCCCCTGACAGTAAAAAAAATATAAATCAAAAATACTCACCTGACCCCTCGTTGGATCTGGCCGGGTCTCCCCTTTAATTTGGTGCCATCCGATCCCCCGTGGGGGGTCGGATGGCTCCAGGCGAGCCCCCGGAATAGGCCCGCCCCCTCTGCTTCGGCAGCAGCAGCTGCTAAATGTAAAAAAAAAAAAATAAAAAAAAAAATGACATTTCCTTACCTGAGGCCGCGCTGTCTCCCGATGGGTGTCCTCTTCACTGGGGGGCCTCCGATCGCCCCCCCCAGCCTCTTCGGTGGCGAGGAGAGGGCAGAAATTGCCCTCCCCCCCACTTCCTGGAACGGGTCTGCTAGCCCCGCCCCCTGGGGGCGGGCCCAGGTGACATCTTATGATGTCACCAGCAGCCCTCTTAATGCCGGGACGTGAGACAGACAATCAGTCTGCTCGTGTGCCTGGAGGAGGGCAGATGGGGAGGAGGAGAGGGCTGAGATCGCCCCCCCCCTCCTCCCCAGGCTCTCTCCTTCAAACACACGAGCAGGCTGTCAGCGGAGATCGCCGGGGGACACAGGATCGGAGGTGAGTAAAGTAAAAAAAAAAAATAAATAAAGATCTTTTATATCTTATGTCTCTGTGTCTTTTTATTTAACATTTAACCCCTTGTGAACTGGTAAGGGGTCCATGAGACCCCTTATACCAGTTCACAAGGCTGGGGGATGGCATGTCACCCGCTTGCCGCAGCGCGTGACTTGCCATTAACCCCCAGCACCCCCAATTACCTGCCTCCCCAAAGCCCAGGGGGGGCAGAAGAGCCCGGGCCCACACAGGCTATGTGGGCTCGTAGGCTGCAGAGTGGGGGGCCACAAAAGCTGGCCCCCCCACTCTGTGCCTACAAGCCCCCATAGCTGGTCCCGGGCTGGTAATGATGGGTAAGGGGGACCCCATTTCATTTTTTTTTGGATTTTTAAGGGTTCCTATGTCATTTTTTTTTTAATAAACTCTTTGTGTTCTGTCATCCAGCAGCTATAAAAGGCTTCCAGCAGGTGAGCAGAAGCCAGTGATCGCCGAGGGACACAGTGCTCCAGGATGGATGGGAGGTGAGTACAGTGTAAAAAAAAAAATTAATAAAATATTTTTTTCTCTTTTGTGTGTCTGTGTTTTTTTTTACATTTAACCCCTTGTGAACTGGTAAGGGGTCCATGACCTCTATACCAGTTCACAAGGCTGGGGGAGGTGGCAAGTCACCTGTGACTAGCGGGTGACTTGCCATTAACCCCTGGCACCCCCATTACCTGCCTCCCCAAAGCCCAGGGGGGGCAGAAGAGCCCGGGCCCACGGGCTATGCGGGCTTGTAGCCTGCAGGGCCAGGGGCCACAAAAGCTGGCCCCTGTGCCCTGTTTCTACAAGCCCTGCATAGCTGGTCCCGGGCTGGTTACTTTGGGTAAGGGGGACCCCATGTCAATTTTTTGGGGGATTTTTAAGGGTTTTTAACCCTTAAAAATCCCCCCAAAAAATGGGGTCCCCCCCCCCCAGGAAGAGGGACCCTATGTCATTTTTTTTCTCGATTTAACCCTTTGTAGTGTGGATGGTAGTTGTATTTTATTTGTAAATGTTATAAAGTACTTGTTTCAGTTAGGGGGGTCTCCTGGGAAGGAACGGGGGGCTACCGATAAATATGTGGTACCGTTCTAATCGGTAGAAATGGGGGTTTCACATGCAATACGGTTTTCCTTAATAAAATACATTTTTTATTTGAAATAAAGGAGTCAATTTTGTAAAAAAATTTTTATTTATTTATTTATTTATTTTTTACTTAATAATATTGTAAAAAACAAAATAAAATTTACAAACAAGACATTTCTTGTTAAAGCCTAAACTCTGCTGCAGAAAATATATGTATAATTTTCCTGAAAATTCCAGCAAAAATGGCGCAAAACATGGCGCAAATCATGGCGCAAAATGGGGAAAAATGACCTGTCAACAGAGGGTGACAAAATCTCAAGTAGGCTGGCAATTAAAATGGTTAAAGGTAGCTATGCATGTTGGGTATTGTTCTGTTCGGGGGACCTTGCGCTTTCAGACTTGGCTTGTTTTTTTCTGGTTTGCATATTTATATTTTAGGAAAAGGCGTTTTTTATTCAGCTTTTTTATACATTTTTTAGGGAAACCCTGCGCAACCAAAGAATTCTTTGAGGGATTAATTCCAGAAAGATGAGCCCACTACAACAAGTTGGGTACGCTTAGAAAGCTTAACATGTGTACTTTCAGGTAATATATGGTTTATGGGGGATATTCCAAATGTAAAGGGTTGTTTTGGTTGAAAAATCGCAAGGTGCGCACTTTGTCTGCAGAGCTGAAATTTTCAAGTAAAATCACTGTTACGCACATGCTTTACTTTGGGGTGTTTGCCGACTCTTCCCTTGACAGTAGCTATGCATGTTGGGTATCGTTCTGTTCGGGGGATGTTGCTTTTTCAGACTAAACTTGTTTTTTCTTGTTTGCACATAGTTTTTTAGGAAAATGTGGCTTTGATTCTGCTTTTTTATCCTTTTTTTAGAGAAACTCTTTGCAACCAAAGAATACAATGAGGGATTACTTCCAGAAAACTATGGGCACATCAACAAGCCTGGTACGCCTAGAAAGCTTGAGGTGTGTACTTCCAGAGAATATATAGTTTGTTGGGGGTATTTCAAATGTAAAGGGTTGTTTTTCTGGAAGAACTGCAAGGTGCGCATATTGCATAGCATAGTTGTATTTTATCTGAAAATTCCCTAAAGCGCTGTTTCAGTTTGGGGGAGTCTCCTGGGCAGGAAAGGGTGTCTACCTATACATATGTGGTATCGCTGTAACTGGGAGAAATTGGGATTTCACACGCAATAAGATTTTATTGAAAAACTTACATTTTTTATTACAAAAAAAACTACAAATTGTAAAAATGTATTTTTTTTTATTTTTTTTTCACATATTTCACCCAAAAATATTGAGAATACCCCTAAAAATTACAAACAAGACATTTCATGTTAAAGCCCAGACTCTGCTGAAAAAAACAAAATCATTTCCCTGGGAAATCCCTGGAAATCCCTTCAAAAATCACATTTGAACATGGGGAGCGCAAAATAGTGCAAAACGGTTTGGCACCAAGGGTGACAAAAACTCCAGGTAGGCTGGCAGCGAAAGGGTTAAGCTGAGGATCAACAAGCGTATTTAGTATAACAGATAGGCTGCTAAGTGTAGGTTTGGGATGCCCATGTGGGCTGGTGTATTTAAAGCAGGACAAAAACCAATTCAAAATGCAATAGTTTGATTAAGCTGAGGATCAACAAGCGTGTTTAGTATAACAGATAGGCTGCTAAGTGCAGATTTGGGATACCCCGCGGCCTAGTGTTTTGGCAGCAGGACAAAAACCAAATCAAAATGCAATAGTTTGATTAAGCTGAGGATCAACAAGCGTATTTAGAATAACAGATAGGCTGCTAAGTGCAGCTTTGGGATACCATGCGGCCTAGTGTTTTGGCAGCAGGACAAAAACCAATTCAAAATGCAATAGTTTGATTAAGCTGAGGATGAACAAACGTATTTAGTATAACAGATAGACTGCTAAGTGCAGGTTTGGGATACCCTGCGGCCTAGGGTTTTGGCAGCAGGACAAAAACCAATTCAAAATGCAATGCTTAGATTCAGCTGAGGAAGGATCAACAAGCGTATTTAGTATAACAGATAGGCTGCTAAGTGCAGGTTTGGGATACCCTGCGGCCTAGTGTTTTGGCAGCAGGAAAAAAAACAATTAAAAATGCAATAGCTTGATTAAGCTGAGGATCAACAAGCGTATTTTGTATAACAGATAGACAGCTACGTGCAGGTTTGGGATACCCCGCGGCCTAGTGTTTTGGCAGTAGGACAAAAACCAATTCAAAATGCAATAGTTTGATTAAGCTGAGGATCAACAAGCGTATTTTGTATAACAGATAGACTGCTACGTGCAGGTTTGGGATACCCCGTGGCCTAGTGTTTTGGCAGCAGGACAAAAACCAATTCAAAATGCAAAAGTTTGATTAAGCTGAAGATCAACAAGCATATTTTGTGTAGCAGATAGGCTGCTAAGTGCAGGTTTGGGATACCCTGCGGCCTAGGGTTTTGGCAGCAGGACAAAAACCAATTCAAAATGCAATGCTTAGATTCAGCTGAGGAAGGATCAACAAGCGTATTTAGTATAACAGATAGGCTGCTAAGTGCAGGTTTGGGATACCCTGCGGCCTAGTGTTTTGGCAGCAGGAAAAAAAACAATTCAAAATGCAATAGCTTGATTAAGCTGAGGATCAACAAGCGTATTTTGAAAACAAATAGGCTGCTAAGTGCAGGTTTGGGATGCCCATGCGGGCTGGTGTATTTAAAGCAGGACAAAAACCAATTCAAAATGCAATAGTTTGATTAAGCTGAGGATCAACAAGCGTATTTAGTATAACAGATAGACTGCTACGTGCAGGTTTGGGATACCCCGCGGCCTAGTGTTTTGGCAGCAGGACAAAAACCAATTAAAAATGCAAAAGTTTGATTAAGCTGAGGATCAACAAGCATGTTTTGTGTAACAGATAGGCTGCTAAGTGCAGGTTTGGGATACCCTGCGGCCTAGTGTTTTGGCAGCAGGACAAAAACCAATTCAAAATGCAATAGTTTGATTAAGCTGAGGAGCAACAAGCGTATTTAGTATAACAGATAGACTGCTACGTGCAGGTTTGGGATACCCCGCGGCCTAGTGTTTTGGCAGCAGGACAAAAACCAATTAAAAATGCAATAGTTTGATTAAGCTGAGGATCAACAAGCATATTTTGTGTAACAGATAGGCTGCAAAGTGCAGGTTTGGGATACCCTGCGGCCTAGTGTTTTGGCAGCAGGACAAAAACCAATTCAAAATGCAATAGTTTGATTAAGCTGAGGAGCAACAAGCGTATTTAGTATAACAGGCTGCTAAGTGCAGGTTTGGGATACCCTGCGGCCTAGTGTTTTGGCAGCAGGACAAAAACCAATTCAAAATGCAATAGTTTGATTAAGCTGAGGAGCAACAAGCGTATTTTGTATAACAGGCTGCTACGTGCAGGTTTGGGATACCCTGTGGCCTAGTGTTTTGGCAGCAGGACAAAAACCAATTCAAAATGCAATAGTTTGATTAAGCTGAGGATCAACAAGCGTATTTAGAATAACAGATAGGCTGCTAAGTGCAGGTTTGGGATACCCTGCGGCCTAGTGTTTTGGCAGTAGGACATAAACCAATTCAAAATGCAATAGTTTGATTAAGCTGAGGATGAACAAACGTATTTAGTATAACAGATAGGCTGCTAAGTGCAGGTTTGGGATACCCTGTGGCCTAGTGTTTTGGCAGCAGGACAAAAACCAAATCAAAATGCAATAGTTTGATTAAGCTGAGGATGAACAAACGTATTTAGTATAACAGATAGGGTGCTAAGTGCAAGTTTGGGATGCCCATGTGGGCTGGTGTATTTAAAGCAGGACAAAAACCAATTTAAAATGCAATAGTTTGATTAAGCTGAGGATCAACCAGCGTATTTAGTTTAACAGATAGGCTGCTAAGTGCAGGTTTGGAATACCCTGCGGCCTAGTGTTTTGGCAGCAGGACAAAAACCAATTCAAAATGCAATAGTTTGATTAAGCTGAGGATCAACAAGCGTATTTTGTATAACAGATAGGCTGCTAAGTGCAGGTTTGGGATACCCTCAGCCTAGTGTTTTGCCAGCAGGCCAAAAACCAATTCAAAATGCAATAGTTTGATTAAGCTGAGGATCAACAAGCATATTTAGTATAACAGATAGGCTGCTAAGTGCAGGTTTGGGATACCCTGCGGCCTAGTGTTTTGGCAGCAGGACAAAAACCAATTCAAAATGCAATAGTTTGATTAAGCTGAGGATCAACAAGCGTATTTAGTATAACAGATAGGCTGCTAAGTGCAGGTTTGGGATACCCTGCGGCCTAGTGTTTTGGCAGCAGGACAAAAACCAATTCAAAATGCAATAGTTTGATTAAGCTGAGGATCAACAAGCGTATTTAGTATAACAGATAGGCTGCTAAGTGCAGTTTTGGGATACCATGCTGCCTAGTGTTTTGGCAGCAGGACAAAAACCAATTCAAAATGCAATAGTTTGATTAAGCTGAGGATGAACAAGCGTATTTAGTATAACAGATAGGGTGCTAGGTGCAGGTTTGGGATACCCTGCGACCTAGTGTTTTGGCAGCAGGACAAAAACCAATTCAAAATGCAATAGTTTGATTAAGCTGAGGATGAACAAACGTATTTAGTATAACAGATAGGGTGCTAAGTGCAGGTTTGGGATACCCTGCGGCCTAGTATTTTGGCAGCAGAACAAAAACCAATTAAAAATGCAATAGTTTGATTAAGCTGAGGATCAACAAGCGTATTTTGTATAACAGATAGGCTGCTAAGTGCAGGTTTGGGATACCCTGCGGCCTAGTGTTTTGCCAGCAGGCCAAAAACCAATTCAAAATGCAATAGTTTGATTAAGCTGATGATCAACAAGCGTATTTAGTATAACAGATAGGCTGCTAAGTGCAGGTTTGGGATACCCTGCGGCCTAGTATTTTGGCAGCAGGACAAAAACCAATTCAAAATGCAATAGTTTGATTAAGCTGAGGAGCAACAAGCGTATTTAGTATAACAGATAGACTGCTAAGTGCAGGTTTGGGATACCCCGCGGCCTAGTGTTTTGGCAGTAGGACAAAAACCAATTCAAAATGCAATAGTTTGATTAAGCTGAGGATCAACACGCGTATTTAGTATAACAGATAGACTGCTAAGTGCAGGTTTGGGATACCCTGCGGCCTAGTGTTTTGGCAGCAGGACAAAAACCAATTCAAAATGCAATAGTTTGATTAAGCTGAGGATCAACAAGCGTGTTTAGTATAACAGATAGGCTGCTAAGTGCAGGTTTGGGATACCCCGCGGCCTAGTGTTTTGGCAGCAGGACAAAAACCAATTCAAAATGCAAAAGTTTGATTAAGCTGAAGATCAACAAGCATATTTTGTGTAACAGATAGGCTGCTAAGTGCAGGTTTGGGATACCCTGCGGCCTAGGGTTTTGGCAGCAGGACAAAAACCAAATCAAAATGCAATAGTTTGATTAAGCTGAGGATCAACAAGCGTATTTTGTATAACAGATAGACTGCTACGTGCAGGTTTGGGATACCCCGCGGCCTAGTGTTTTGGCAGCAGGACAAAAACCAATTCAAAATGCAAAAGTTTGATTAAGCTGAAGATCAACAAGCATATTTTGTGTAACAGATAGGCTGCTAAGTGCAGGTTTGGGATACCCTGCGGCCTAGTGTTTTGGCAGCAGGAAAAAAAACAATTCAAAATGCAATAGCTTGATTAAGCTGAGGATCAACAACAGATAGGCTGCTAAGTGCAGGTTTGGGATTCCCTGCGGCCTAGTATTTTGGCAGCAGGACAAAAACCAATTCAAAATGCAATGCTTAGATTCAGCTGAGGAAGGATCAACAAGCGTATTTAGTATAACAGATAGGCTGCTAAGTGCAGGTTTGGGATACCCTGCGGCCTAGTGTTTTGGCAGCAGGAAAAAAAACAATTCAAAATGCAATAGCTTGATTAAGCTGAGGATCAACAAGCGTATTTTGAAAACAAATAGGCTGCTAAGTGCAGGTTTGGGATGCCCATGCGGGCTGGTGTATTTAAAGCAGGACAAAAACCAATTCAAAATGCAATAGTTTGATTAAGCTGAGGATCAACAAGCGTATTTAGTATAACAGATAGACTGCTACGTGCAGGTTTGGGATACCCTCAGCCTAGTGTTTTGCCAGCAGGCCAAAAACCAATTCAAAATGCAATAGTTTGATTAAGCTGAGGATCAACAAGCATATTTAGTATAACAGATAGGCTGCTAAGTGCAGGTTTGGGATACCCTGCGGCCTAGTGTTTTGGCAGCAGGACAAAAACCAATTCAAAATGCAATAGTTTGATTAAGCTGAGGATCAACAAGCGTATTTAGTATAACAGATAGGCTGCTAAGTGCAGGTTTGGGATACCCTGCGGCCTAGTGTTTTGGCAGCAGGACAAAAACCAATTCAAAATGCAATAGTTTGATTAAGCTGAGGATCAACAAGCGTATTTAGTATAACAGATAGGCTGCTAAGTGCAGTTTTGGGATACCATGCTGCCTAGTGTTTTGGCAGCAGGACAAAAACCAATTCAAAATGCAATAGTTTGATTAAGCTGAGGATGAACAAGCGTATTTAGTATAACAGATAGGGTGCTAGGTGCAGGTTTGGGATACCCTGCGACCTAGTGTTTTGGCAGCAGGACAAAAACCAATTCAAAATGCAATAGTTTAATTAAGCTGAGGATGAACAAACGTATTTAGTATAACAGATAGGGTGCTAAGTGCAGGTTTGGGATACCCTGCGGCCTAGTATTTTGGCAGCAGAACAAAAACCAATTCAAAATGCAATAGTTTGATTAAGCTGAGGATCAACAAGCGTATTTTGTATAACAGATAGGCTGCTAAGTGCAGGTTTGGGATACCCTGCGGCCTAGTGTTTTGCCAGCAGGCCAAAAACCAATTCAAAATGCAATAGTTTGATTAAGCTGATAATCAACAAGCGTATTTAGTATAACAGATCGGCTGCTAAGTGCAGGTTTGGGATACCCTGTGGCCTAGTGTTTTGGCAGCAGGACAAAAACCAATTCAAAATGCAATAGTTTGATTAAGCTGAGGAGCAACAAGCTTATTTTCTATAACAGATAGGCTGCTAAGTGCAGGTTTGGGATACCCTGCGGCCTAGTGTTTTGGCATCAGGAATAAAACCAATTCAAAATGCGATAGTTTGATTAAGCTGAGGATCAACAAGCGTATTTAGTATAACAGATAGGCTGCTAAGTGCAGGTTTGGGATACCCTGCGGCCTAGTGTTTTGGCAGCAGGACAAAAACCAATTCAAAATGCAATAGTTTGATTAAGCTGAGGATCAACAAGCGTATTTAGAATAACAGATAGGCTGCTAAGTGCAGGTTTGGGATACCCTGCGGCCTAGTGTTTTGGCAGTAGGACATAAACCAATTCAAAATGCAATAGTTTGATTAAGCTGAGGATGAACAAACGTATTTAGTATAACAGATAGGCTGCTAAGTGCAGGTTTGGGATACCCTGTGGCCTAGTGTTTTGGCAGCAGGACAAAAACCAAATCAAAATGCAATAGTTTGATTAAGCTGAGGCTGAACAAACGTATTTAGTATAACAGATAGGGTGCTAAGTGCAGGTTTGGGATGCCCATGTGGGCTGGTGTATTTAAAGCAGGACAAAAACCAATTCAAAATGCAATAGTTTGATTAAGCTGAGTATCAACCAGCGTATTTAGTTTAACAGATAGGCTGCTAAGTGCAGGTTTGGAATACCCTGTGGCCTAGTGTTTTGGCAGCAGGACAAAAACCAATTCAAAATGCAATAGCTTGATTAAGCTGAGGATCAACAAGCGTATTTTGTATAACAGATAGGCTGCTAAGTGCAGGTTTGGGATTCCTCAGCCTAGTGTTTTGCCAGCAGGCCAAAAACCAATTCAAAATGCAATAGTTTGATTAAGCTGAGGATCAACAAGCATATTTAGTATAACAGATAGGCTGCTAAGTGCAGGTTTGGGATACGCTGCGGCCTAGTGTTTTGGCAGCAGGACAAAAACCAATTCAAAATGCAATAGTTTGATTAAGCTGAGGATCAACAAGCGTATTTAGTATAACAGATAGGCTGCTAAGTGCAGTTTTGGGATACCATGCTGCCTAGTGTTTTGGCAGCAGGACAAAAACCAATTCAAAATGCAATAGTTTGATTAAGCTGAGGATCAACAAGCGTATTTAGTATAACAGATAGGCTGCTAAGTGCAGGTTTGGGATACCCTGCGGCCTAGTGTTTTGGCAGCAGGACAAAAACCAATTCAAAATGCAATAGTTTGATTAAGCTGAGGATCAACAAGCGTATTTAGTATAACAGATAGGCTGCTAAGTGCAGTTTTGGGATACCATGCTGCCTAGTGTTTTGGCAGCAGGACAAAAACCAATTCAAAATGCAATAGTTTGATTAAGCTGAGGATGAACAAGCGTATTTAGTATAACAGATAGGGTGCTAGGTGCAGGTTTGGGATACCCTGCGACCTAGTGTTTTGGCAGCAGGACAAAAACCAATTCAAAATGCAATAGTTTGATTAAGCTGAGGATGAACAAACGTATTTAGTATAACAGATAGGGTGCTAAGTGCAGGTTTGGGATACCCTGCGGCCTAGTATTTTGGCAGCAGAACAAAAACCAATTAAAAATGCAATAGTTTGATTAAGCTGAGGATCAACAAGCGTATTTTGTATAACAGATAGGCTGCTAAGTGCAGGTTTGGGATACCCTGCGGCCTAGTGTTTTGCCAGCAGGCCAAAAACCAATTCAAAATGCAATAGTTTGATTAAGCTGATGATCAACAAGCGTATTTAGTATAACAGATAGGCTGCTAAGTGCAGGTTTGGGATACCCTGCGGCCTAGTATTTTGGCAGCAGGACAAAAACCAATTCAAAATGCAATAGTTTGATTAAGCTGAGGAGCAACAAGCGTATTTAGTATAACAGATAGACTGCTAAGTGCAGGTTTGGGATACCCCGCGGCCTAGTGTTTTGGCAGTAGGACAAAAACCAATTCAAAATGCAATAGTTTGATTAAGCTGAGGATCAACACGCGTATTTAGTATAACAGATAGACTGCTAAGTGCAGGTTTGGGATACCCTGCG
Organism: Gastrophryne carolinensis; assembly: GCA_027917425.1. Lineage (NCBI taxonomy): Eukaryota > Metazoa > Chordata > Amphibia > Anura > Microhylidae > Gastrophryne > Gastrophryne carolinensis. The sequence continues at coordinate 117,387,968 of CM051243.1, forward strand.
GCCTAGTGTTTTGGCAGCAGGACAAAAACCAATTCAAAATGCAATAGTTTGATTAAGCTGAGGATCAACAAGCGTGTTTAGTATAACAGATAGGCTGCTAAGTGCAGGTTTGGGATACCCCGCGGCCTAGTGTTTTGGCAGCAGGACAAAAACCAATTCAAAATGCAAAAGTTTGATTAAGCTGAAGATCAACAAGCATATTTTGTGTAACAGATAGGCTGCTAAGTGCAGGTTTGGGATACCCTGCGGCCTAGGGTTTTGGCAGCAGGACAAAAACCAAATCAAAATGCAATAGTTTGATTAAGCTGAGGATCAACAAGCGTATTTTGTATAACAGATAGACTGCTACGTGCAGGTTTGGGATACCCCGCGGCCTAGTGTTTTGGCAGCAGGACAAAAACCAATTCAAAATGCAAAAGTTTGATTAAGCTGAAGATCAACAAGCATATTTTGTGTAAAAGATAGGCTGCTAAGTGCAGGTTTGGGATACCCTGCGGCCTAGTGTTTTGGCAGCAGGAAAAAAAACAATTCAAAATGCAATAGCTTGATTAAGCTGAGGATCAACAACAGATAGGCTGCTAAGTGCAGGTTTGGGATTCCCTGCGGCCTAGTATTTTGGCAGCAGGACAAAAACCAATTCAAAATGCAATGCTTAGATTCAGCTGAGGAAGGATCAACAAGCGTATTTAGTATAACAGATAGGCTGCTAAGTGCAGGTTTGGGATACCCTGCGGCCTAGTGTTTTGGCAGCAGGAAAAAAAACAATTCAAAATGCAATAGCTTGATTAAGCTGAGGATCAACAAGCGTATTTTGAAAACAAATAGGCTGCTAAGTGCAGGTTTGGGATGCCCATGCGGGCTGGTGTATTTAAAGCAGGACAAAAACCAATTCAAAATGCAATAGTTTGATTAAGCTGAGGATCAACAAGCGTATTTAGTATAACAGATAGACTGCTACGTGCAGGTTTGGGATACCCTCAGCCTAGTGTTTTGCCAGCAGGCCAAAAACCAATTCAAAATGCAATAGTTTGATTAAGCTGAGGATCAACAAGCATATTTAGTATAACAGATAGGCTGCTAAGTGCAGGTTTGGGATACCCTGCGGCCTAGTGTTTTGGCAGCAGGACAAAAACCAATTCAAAATGCAATAGTTTGATTAAGCTGAGGATCAACAAGCGTATTTAGTATAACAGATAGGCTGCTAAGTGCAGGTTTGGGATACCCTGCGGCCTAGTGTTTTGGCAGCAGGACAAAAACCAATTCAAAATGCAATAGTTTGATTAAGCTGAGGATCAACAAGCGTATTTAGTATAACAGATAGGCTGCTAAGTGCAGTTTTGGGATACCATGCTGCCTAGTGTTTTGGCAGCAGGACAAAAACCAATTCAAAATGCAATAGTTTGATTAAGCTGAGGATGAACAAGCGTATTTAGTATAACAGATAGGGTGCTAGGTGCAGGTTTGGGATACCCTGCGACCTAGTGTTTTGGCAGCAGGACAAAAACCAATTCAAAATGCAATAGTTTAATTAAGCTGAGGATGAACAAACGTATTTAGTATAACAGATAGGCTGCTAAGTGCAGGTTTGGGATACCCTGCGGCCTAGTGTTTTGCCAGCAGGCCAAAAACCAATTCAAAATGCAATAGTTTGATTAAGCTGATAATCAACAAGCGTATTTAGTATAACAGATCGGCTGCTAAGTGCAGGTTTGGGATACCCTGTGGCCTAGTGTTTTGGCAGCAGGACAAAAACCAATTCAAAATGCAATAGTTTGATTAAGCTGAGGAGCAACAAGCTTATTTTCTATAACAGATAGGCTGCTAAGTGCAGGTTTGGGATACCCTGCGGCCTAGTGTTTTGGCATCAGGAATAAAACCAATTCAAAATGCGATAGTTTGATTAAGCTGAGGATCAACAAGCGTATTTAGTATAACAGATAGGCTGCTAAGTGCAGGTTTGGGATACCCTGCGGCCTAGTGTTTTGGCAGCAGGACAAAAACCAATTCAAAATGCAATAGTTTGATTAAGCTGAGGATCAACAAGCGTATTTAGAATAACAGATAGGCTGCTAAGTGCAGGTTTGGGATACCCTGCGGCCTAGTGTTTTGGCAGTAGGACATAAACCAATTCAAAATGCAATAGTTTGATTAAGCTGAGGATGAACAAACGTATTTAGTATAACAGATAGGCTGCTAAGTGCAGGTTTGGGATACCCTGTGGCCTAGTGTTTTGGCAGCAGGACAAAAACCAAATCAAAATGCAATAGTTTGATTAAGCTGAGGCTGAACAAACGTATTTAGTATAACAGATAGGGTGCTAAGTGCAGGTTTGGGATGCCCATGTGGGCTGGTGTATTTAAAGCAGGACAAAAACCAATTCAAAATGCAATAGTTTGATTAAGCTGAGTATCAACCAGCGTATTTAGTTTAACAGATAGGCTGCTAAGTGCAGGTTTGGAATACCCTGTGGCCTAGTGTTTTGGCAGCAGGACAAAAACCAATTCAAAATGCAATAGCTTGATTAAGCTGAGGATCAACAAGCGTATTTTGTATAACAGATAGGCTGCTAAGTGCAGGTTTGGGATTCCTCAGCCTAGTGTTTTGCCAGCAGGCCAAAAACCAATTCAAAATGCAATAGTTTGATTAAGCTGAGGATCAACAAGCATATTTAGTATAACAGATAGGCTGCTAAGTGCAGGTTTGGGATACGCTGCGGCCTAGTGTTTTGGCAGCAGGACAAAAACCAATTCAAAATGCAATAGTTTGATTAAGCTGAGGATCAACAAGCGTATTTAGTATAACAGATAGGCTGCTAAGTGCAGTTTTGGGATACCATGCTGCCTAGTGTCTTGGCAGAAGGACAAAAACCAATTCAAAATGCAATAGTTTGATTAAGCTGAGGATGAACAAGCGTATTTAGTATAACAGATAGGGTGCTAGGTGCAGGTTCGGGATACCCTGCGACCTAGTGTTTTGGCAGCAGGACAAAAACCAATTCAAAATGCAATAGTTTGATTAAGCTGAGGATGAACAAACGTATATAGTATAACAGATAGGGTGCTAAGTGCAGGTTTGGAATACCCTGCGGCCTAGTGTTTTGGCAGCAGAACAAAAACCAATTCAAAATGCAATAGTTTGATTAAGCTGAGGATCAACAAGCGTATTTTGTATAACAGATAGGCTGCTAAGTGCAGGTTTGGGATACCCTGCGGCCTAGTGTTTTGCCAGCAGGCCAAAAACCAATTCAAAATGCAATAGTTTGATTAAGCTGAGGATCAACAAGCGTATTTTGTATAACAGATAGGCTGCTAAGTGCAGGTTTGGGATACCCTGCGGCCTAGTGTTTTGCCAGCAGGCCAAAAACCAATTCAAAATGCAATAGTTTGATTAAGCTGATAATCAACAAGCGTATTTAGTATAACAGATCGGCTGCTAAGTGCAGGTTTGGGATACCCTGTGGCCTAGTGTTTTGGCAGCAGGACAAAAACCAATTCAAAATGCAATAGTTTGATTAAGCTGAGGAGCAACAAGCTTATTTTCTATAACAGATAGGCTGCTAAGTGCAGGTTTGGGATACCCTGCGGCCTAGTGTTTTGGCATCAGGAATAAAACCAATTCAAAATGCGATAGTTTGATTAAGCTGAGGATCAACAAGCGTATTTAGTATAACAGATAGGCTGCTAAGTGCAGGTTTGGGATACCCTGCGGCCTAGTGTTTTGGCAGCAGGACAAAAACCAATTCAAAATGCAATAGTTTGATTAAGCTGAGGATCAACAAGCGTATTTAGAATAACAGATAGGCTGCTAAGTGCAGGTTTGGGATACCCTGCGGCCTAGTGTTTTGGCAGTAGGACATAAACCAATTCAAAATGCAATAGTTTGATTAAGCTGAGGATGAACAAACGTATTTAGTATAACAGATAGGCTGCTAAGTGCAGGTTTGGGATACCCTGTGGCCTAGTGTTTTGGCAGCAGGACAAAAACCAAATCAAAATGCAATAGTTTGATTAAGCTGAGGCTGAACAAACGTATTTAGTATAACAGATAGGGTGCTAAGTGCAGGTTTGGGATGCCCATGTGGGCTGGTGTATTTAAAGCAGGACAAAAACCAATTCAAAATGCAATAGTTTGATTAAGCTGAGTATCAACCAGCGTATTTAGTTTAACAGATAGGCTGCTAAGTGCAGGTTTGGAATACCCTGTGGCCTAGTGTTTTGGCAGCAGGACAAAAACCAATTCAAAATGCAATAGCTTGATTAAGCTGAGGATCAACAAGCGTATTTTGTATAACAGATAGGCTGCTAAGTGCAGGTTTGGGATTCCTCAGCCTAGTGTTTTGCCAGCAGGCCAAAAACCAATTCAAAATGCAATAGTTTGATTAAGCTGAGGATCAACAAGCATATTTAGTATAACAGATAGGCTGCTAAGTGCAGGTTTGGGATACGCTGCGGCCTAGTGTTTTGGCAGCAGGACAAAAACCAATTCAAAATGCAATAGTTTGATTAAGCTGAGGATCAACAAGCGTATTTAGTATAACAGATAGGCTGCTAAGTGCAGTTTTGGGATACCATGCTGCCTAGTGTTTTGGCAGCAGGACAAAAACCAATTCAAAATGCAATAGTTTGATTAAGCTGAGGATCAACAAGCGTATTTAGTATAACAGATAGGCTGCTAAGTGCAGGTTTGGGATACCCTGCGGCCTAGTGTTTTGGCAGCAGGACAAAAACCAATTCAAAATGCAATAGTTTGATTAAGCTGAGGATCAACAAGCGTATTTAGTATAACAGATAGGCTGCTAAGTGCAGTTTTGGGATACCATGCTGCCTAGTGTTTTGGCAGCAGGACAAAAACCAATTCAAAATGCAATAGTTTGATTAAGCTGAGGATGAACAAGCGTATTTAGTATAACAGATAGGGTGCTAGGTGCAGGTTTGGGATACCCTGCGACCTAGTGTTTTGGCAGCAGGACAAAAACCAATTCAAAATGCAATAGTTTGATTAAGCTGAGGATGAACAAACGTATTTAGTATAACAGATAGGGTGCTAAGTGCAGGTTTGGGATACCCTGCGGCCTAGTATTTTGGCAGCAGAACAAAAACCAATTAAAAATGCAATAGTTTGATTAAGCTGAGGATCAACAAGCGTATTTTGTATAACAGATAGGCTGCTAAGTGCAGGTTTGGGATACCCTGCGGCCTAGTGTTTTGCCAGCAGGCCAAAAACCAATTCAAAATGCAATAGTTTGATTAAGCTGATGATCAACAAGCGTATTTAGTATAACAGATAGGCTGCTAAGTGCAGGTTTGGGATACCCTGCGGCCTAGTATTTTGGCAGCAGGACAAAAACCAATTCAAAATGCAATAGTTTGATTAAGCTGAGGAGCAACAAGCGTATTTAGTATAACAGATAGACTGCTAAGTGCAGGTTTGGGATACCCCGCGGCCTAGTGTTTTGGCAGTAGGACAAAAACCAATTCAAAATGCAATAGTTTGATTAAGCTGAGGATCAACACGCGTATTTAGTATAACAGATAGACTGCTAAGTGCAGGTTTGGGATACCCTGCGGCCTAGTGTTTTGGCAGCAGGACAAAAACCAATTCAAAATGCAATAGTTTGATTAAGCTGAGGATCAACAAGCGTGTTTAGTATAACAGATAGGCTGCTAAGTGCAGGTTTGGGATACCCCGCGGCCTAGTGTTTTGGCAGCAGGACAAAAACCAATTCAAAATGCAAAAGTTTGATTAAGCTGAAGATCAACAAGCATATTTTGTGTAACAGATAGGCTGCTAAGTGCAGGTTTGGGATACCCTGCGGCCTAGGGTTTTGGCAGCAGGACAAAAACCAAATCAAAATGCAATAGTTTGATTAAGCTGAGGATCAACAAGCGTATTTTGTATAACAGATAGACTGCTACGTGCAGGTTTGGGATACCCCGCGGCCTAGTGTTTTGGCAGCAGGACAAAAACCAATTCAAAATGCAAAAGTTTGATTAAGCTGAAGATCAACAAGCATATTTTGTGTAACAGATAGGCTGCTAAGTGCAGGTTTGGGATACCCTGCGGCCTAGTGTTTTGGCAGCAGGAAAAAAAACAATTCAAAATGCAATAGCTTGATTAAGCTGAGGATCAACAACAGATAGGCTGCTAAGTGCAGGTTTGGGATTCCCTGCGGCCTAGTATTTTGGCAGCAGGACAAAAACCAATTCAAAATGCAATGCTTAGATTCAGCTGAGGAAGGATCAACAAGCGTATTTAGTATAACAGATAGGCTGCTAAGTGCAGGTTTGGGATACCCTGCGGCCTAGTGTTTTGGCAGCAGGAAAAAAAACAATTCAAAATGCAATAGCTTGATTAAGCTGAGGATCAACAAGCGTATTTTGAAAACAAATAGGCTGCTAAGTGCAGGTTTGGGATGCCCATGCGGGCTGGTGTATTTAAAGCAGGACAAAAACCAATTCAAAATGCAATAGTTTGATTAAGCTGAGGATCAACAAGCGTATTTAGTATAACAGATAGACTGCTACGTGCAGGTTTGGGATACCCTCAGCCTAGTGTTTTGCCAGCAGGCCAAAAACCAATTCAAAATGCAATAGTTTGATTAAGCTGAGGATCAACAAGCATATTTAGTATAACAGATAGGCTGCTAAGTGCAGGTTTGGGATACCCTGCGGCCTAGTGTTTTGGCAGCAGGACAAAAACCAATTCAAAATGCAATAGTTTGATTAAGCTGAGGATCAACAAGCGTATTTAGTATAACAGATAGGCTGCTAAGTGCAGGTTTGGGATACCCTGCGGCCTAGTGTTTTGGCAGCAGGACAAAAACCAATTCAAAATGCAATAGTTTGATTAAGCTGAGGATCAACAAGCGTATTTAGTATAACAGATAGGCTGCTAAGTGCAGTTTTGGGATACCATGCTGCCTAGTGTTTTGGCAGCAGGACAAAAACCAATTCAAAATGCAATAGTTTGATTAAGCTGAGGATGAACAAGCGTATTTAGTATAACAGATAGGGTGCTAGGTGCAGGTTTGGGATACCCTGCGACCTAGTGTTTTGGCAGCAGGACAAAAACCAATTCAAAATGCAATAGTTTAATTAAGCTGAGGATGAACAAACGTATTTAGTATAACAGATAGGCTGCTAAGTGCAGGTTTGGGATACCCTGCGGCCTAGTGTTTTGCCAGCAGGCCAAAAACCAATTCAAAATGCAATAGTTTGATTAAGCTGATAATCAACAAGCGTATTTAGTATAACAGATCGGCTGCTAAGTGCAGGTTTGGGATACCCTGTGGCCTAGTGTTTTGGCAGCAGGACAAAAACCAATTCAAAATGCAATAGTTTGATTAAGCTGAGGAGCAACAAGCTTATTTTCTATAACAGATAGGCTGCTAAGTGCAGGTTTGGGATACCCTGCGGCCTAGTGTTTTGGCATCAGGAATAAAACCAATTCAAAATGCGATAGTTTGATTAAGCTGAGGATCAACAAGCGTATTTAGTATAACAGATAGGCTGCTAAGTGCAGGTTTGGGATACCCTGCGGCCTAGTGTTTTGGCAGCAGGACAAAAACCAATTCAAAATGCAATAGTTTGATTAAGCTGAGGATCAACAAGCGTATTTAGAATAACAGATAGGCTGCTAAGTGCAGGTTTGGGATACCCTGCGGCCTAGTGTTTTGGCAGTAGGACATAAACCAATTCAAAATGCAATAGTTTGATTAAGCTGAGGATGAACAAACGTATTTAGTATAACAGATAGGCTGCTAAGTGCAGGTTTGGGATACCCTGTGGCCTAGTGTTTTGGCAGCAGGACAAAAACCAAATCAAAATGCAATAGTTTGATTAAGCTGAGGCTGAACAAACGTATTTAGTATAACAGATAGGGTGCTAAGTGCAGGTTTGGGATGCCCATGTGGGCTGGTGTATTTAAAGCAGGACAAAAACCAATTCAAAATGCAATAGTTTGATTAAGCTGAGTATCAACCAGCGTATTTAGTTTAACAGATAGGCTGCTAAGTGCAGGTTTGGAATACCCTGTGGCCTAGTGTTTTGGCAGCAGGACAAAAACCAATTCAAAATGCAATAGCTTGATTAAGCTGAGGATCAACAAGCGTATTTTGTATAACAGATAGGCTGCTAAGTGCAGGTTTGGGATTCCTCAGCCTAGTGTTTTGCCAGCAGGCCAAAAACCAATTCAAAATGCAATAGTTTGATTAAGCTGAGGATCAACAAGCATATTTAGTATAACAGATAGGCTGCTAAGTGCAGGTTTGGGATACGCTGCGGCCTAGTGTTTTGGCAGCAGGACAAAAACCAATTCAAAATGCAATAGTTTGATTAAGCTGAGGATCAACAAGCGTATTTAGTATAACAGATAGGCTGCTAAGTGCAGTTTTGGGATACCATGCTGCCTAGTGTCTTGGCAGAAGGACAAAAACCAATTCAAAATGCAATAGTTTGATTAAGCTGAGGATGAACAAGCGTATTTAGTATAACAGATAGGGTGCTAGGTGCAGGTTCGGGATACCCTGCGACCTAGTGTTTTGGCAGCAGGACAAAAACCAATTCAAAATGCAATAGTTTGATTAAGCTGAGGATGAACAAACGTATATAGTATAACAGATAGGGTGCTAAGTGCAGGTTTGGAATACCCTGCGGCCTAGTGTTTTGGCAGCAGAACAAAAACCAATTCAAAATGCAATAGTTTGATTAAGCTGAGGATCAACAAGCGTATTTTGTATAACAGATAGGCTGCTAAGTGCAGGTTTGGGATACCCTGCGGCCTAGTGTTTTGCCAGCAGGCCAAAAACCAATTCAAAATGCAATAGTTTGATTAAGCTGAGGATCAACAAGCGTATTTAGTATAACAGATAGGCTGCTAAGTGCAGGTTTGGGATACCCTGCGGCCTAGTGTTTTGGCAGCAGGACAAAAACCAATTCAAAATGCAATAGTTTGATTAAGCTGAGGAGCAACAAGCGTATTTAGTATAACAGATAGACTGCTAAGTGCAGGTTTGGGATACCCTGCGGCCTAGTGTTTTGGCAGCAGGACAAAAACCAATTCAAAATGCAATAGTTTGATTAAGCTGAGGATCAACAAGCATATTTAGTATAACAGATAGGCTGCTAAGTGCAGGTTTGGAATACCCTGTGGCCTAGTGTTTTGGCAGCAGGACAAAAACCAATTCAAAATGCAATAGTTTGATTAAGCTGAGGATCAACAAGCGTATTTAGTATAACAGATAGGCTGCTAAGTGCAGGTTTGGGATACCCTGCGGCCTAGTGTTTTGGCAGCAGGACAAAAACCAATTCAAAATGCAATAGTTTGATTAAGCTGAGGATCAACAAGCGTATTTAGAATAACAGATAGGCTGCTAAGTGCAGCTTTGGGATACCATGCGGCCTAGTGTTTTGGCAGCAGGACAAAAACCAATTCAAAATGCAATAGTTTGATTAAGCTGAGGATGAACAAACGTATTTAGTATAACAGATAGGGTGCTAAGTGCAGGTTTGGGATGCCCATGTGGGCTGGTGTATTTAAAGCAGGACAAAAACCAATTCAAAATGCAATAGTTTTATTAAGCTGAGGATGAACAAACGTATTTAGTATAACAGGGTGCTAATTGCAGGTTTGGGATGCCCATGTGGGCTGGTGTATTTAACCCTTTAAGTGCCAAGCACGTAACACCTACGGCTTGGCTGGGCCTTAAGTGCCAAGCCCGTAGGTGTTACCTGCTTGACTTTCCCCTCTTCTAGTTAATCAATTCAAAATGCAATAGTTTGATTAAGCTGAGGATCAACAAGCGTATTTAGTAGAACAGATAGGCTGCTAAGTGTAGGTTTGGGATACCCTGCGGCCTAGTGTTTTGGCAGCAGGACAAAAACCAATTCAAAATGCAATAGTTTGATTAAGCTGAGGATCAACAAGCGTATTTAGTATAACAGATAGGCTGCTAAGTGCAGTTTTGGGATACCATGCTGCCTAGTGTTTTGGCAGCAGGACAAAAACCAATTCAAAATGCAATAGTTTGATTAAGCTGAGGATGAACAAGCGTATTTAGTATAACAGATAGGGTGCTAGGTGCAGGTTTGGGATACCCTGCGACCTAGTGTTTTGGCAGCAGGACAAAAACCAATTCAAAATGCAATAGTTTGATTAAGCTGAGGATGAACAAACGTCTATAGTATAACAGATAGGGTGCTAAGTGCAGGTTTGGGATACCCTGCGGCCTAGTATTTTGGCAGCAGAACAAAAACCAATTCAAAATGCAATAGTTTGATTAAGCTGAGGATCAACAAGCATATTTTGTATAACATATAGGCTGCTAAGTGCAGGTTTGGGATACCCTGCGGCCTAGTGTTTTGGAGCAGGACAAAAACCAAATCAAAATGCAAAAGTTTGATTAAGCTGAGGATCAACAAGCGTATTTAGTATAACAGGCTGCTAAGTGCAGGTTTGGGAAACCCTGCGGCCTAGTGTTTTGGCAGCAGGAAAAAAACCAATTCAAAATGCAATAGTTTGATTAAGCTGAGGATCAACAAGCGTATTTTGTATAACAGATAGGCTGCTACATGTAGGTTTCGGATACCCTGCGGCCTAGTGTTTTGGCAGCAGGACAAAAACCAATTCAAAATGCAATAGTTTGATTAAGCTGAGGATCAACAAGCGTATTTAGAATAACAGATAGGCTGCTAAGTGCAGGTTTGGGATACCCTGCGGCCTAGTGTTTTGGCAGTAGGACAAAAACCAATTCAAAATGCAATAGTTTGATTAAGCTGAGGATAAACAAAACGTATTTAGTATAACAGATAGACTGCTAAGTGCAGGTTTGGGATACCCTGTGGCCTAGTGTTTTGGCAGCAGGACAAAAACCAAATCAAAATGCAATAGTTTGAGTAAGCTGAGGATGAACAAATGAATTTAGTATAACAGATAGGGTGCTAAGTGCAGGTTTGGGATGCCCATGTGGGCTGGTGTATTTAAAGCAGGACAAAAACCAATTCAAAATGCAAAAGTTTGATTAAGCTGAGGATCAACAAGCGTATTTTGTATAACAGATAGGCTGCTAAGTGCAGGTTTGGGATACCCTGCGGCCTAGTGTTTTGCCAGCAGGCCAAAAACCAATTAAAAATGCAATAGTTTGATTAAGCTGAGGATCAACAAGCGTATTTAGTATAACAGATAGGCTGCTAAGTACAGGTTTGGAATACCCTGCGGCCTAGTGTTTTGGCAGCAGGACAAAAAACAATTCAAAATGCAATAGTTTGATTAAGCTGAGGAGCAACAAGCTTATTTTCTATAACAGATAGGCTGCTACATGTAGGTTTGGGATACCCTGCGGCCTAGTGTTTTGGCAGCAGGACAAAAACCAATTCAAAATGCAATAGTTTGATTAAGCTGAGGATCAACAAGCGTATTTAGAATAACAGATAGGCTGCTAAGTGCATGTTTGGGATACCCTGCGGCCTAGTGTTTTGGCAGTAGGACAAAAACCAATTCAAAATGCAATAGTTTGATTAAGCTGAGGATAAGCAAAACTTATTTAGTATAACAGATAGGCTGCTAAGTGCAGGTTTGGGATACCCTGTGGCCTAGTGTTTTGGCAGCAGGACAAAAACCAAATCAAAATGCAATAGTTTGAGTAAGCTGAGGATGAACAAACGAATTTAGTATAACAGATAGGGTGCTAAGTGCAGGTTTGGGATGCCCATGTGGGCTGGTGTAGTGAAAGCAGGACAAAAACCAATTCAAAATGCAATAGTTTGATTAAGCTGAGGATCAACAAGCGTATTTTGTATAACAGATAGGCTGCTAAGTGCAGGTTTGGGATACCCTGCAGCCTAGTGTTTTGCCAGCAGGACAAAGACCAATTCAAAATGCAATAGTTTGATTAAGCTGAGGATCAACAAGCGTATTTAGAATAACAGATAGGCTGCTAAGTGCAGGTTTGGGATACCCTGCGGCCTAGTGTTTTGGCAGCAGGACAAAAACCAAATCAAAATGCAATAGTTTGATTAAGCTGAGGATCATCAAGCGTATTTAGTATAACAGATAGGCTGCTAAGTGCAGGTTTGGGATACCCTGCAGCCTAATGTTTTGGCAGCAGGACAAAAACCAATTCAAAATGCAATCGTTTGATTAAGCTGAGGATCAACAAGTGTATTTAGTATAACAGATAGGCTGTTAAGTGTAGGTTTGGGATGCCCATGTGGGCTGGTGTATTTAAAGCAGGACAAAAACCAAATCAAAATGCAATAGTTTGATTAAGCTGAGGATCAACAAGCGTATTTAGTATAACAGATAGACTGCTAAGTGCAGGTTTGGGATACCCTGCGGCCTAGGGTTTTGGCAGCAGGACAAAAACCAATTCAAAATGTAATGCTTAGATTCAGCTGAGGAAGGATCAACAAACGTATTTAGTATAACAGATAGGCTGCTAAGTGCAGGTTTGGGATACCCTGCGGCCTAGTGTTTTGGCAGCAGGAAAAAAAACAATTCAAAATGCAATAGCTTGATTGAGCTGAGGATCAACAAGTGTATTTTGTATAACAGATAGACAGCTACGTGCAGGTTTGGGATACCCCGCGGCCTAGTGTTTTGGCAGCAGGACAAAAACCAATTCAAAATGCAATAGTTTGATTAAGCTGAGGATCAACAAGCGTATTTTGAAAACAAATAGGCTGCTTAGTGCAGGTTTGGGATGCCCATGCGGGCTGGTGTATTTAAAGCAGGACAAAAACCAATTCAAAATGCAATAGTTTGATTAAGCTGAGGATCAACAAGCGTATTTAGTATAACAGATAGGCTGCTAAGTGCAGGTTTGGGATACCCTGCGGCCTAGTGTTTTGTCAGCAGGACAAAAACCAATTCAAAATGCAATAGTTTGATTAAGCTGAGGATCAACAAGCGTATTTAGTATAACAGATAGACTGCTACGTGCAGGTTTGGGATACCCCGCGGCCTAGTGTTTTGGCAGCAGGACAAAAACCAATTAAAAATGCAAAAGTTTGATTAAGCTGAGGATCAACAAGCATATTTTGTGTAACAGATAGGCTGCTAAGTGCAGGTTTGGGATACCCTGCGGCCTAGTGTTTTGGCAGCAGGACAAAAACTAATTCAAAATGCAATAGTTTGATTAAGCTGAGGAGCAACAAGCGTATTTAGTATAACAGGCTGCTAAGTGCAGGTTTGGGATACCCTGCGGCCTAGTGTTTTGGCAGCAGGACAAAAAACAATTCAAAATGCAATAGTTTGATTAAGCTAAGGAGCAACAAGCGTATTTTGTATAACAGATAGGCTGCTACGTGCAGGTTTGGGATTCCCTGCGGCCTAGTGTTTTGGCAGCAGGACAAAAACCAATTCAAAATGCAATAGTTTGATTAAGCTGAGGATCAACAAGCGTATTTAGAATAACAGATAGGCTGCTAAGTGCGGGTTTGGGATACCCTGCGGCCTAGTGTTTTGGCAGTAGGACAAAAACCAATTCAAAATGCAATAGTTTGATTAAGATGAGGATCAAGAAGCGTATTTAGAATAACAGGCTGCTAAGTGCAGGTTTGGGATACCCTGCGGCCTAGTGTTTTGGCAGTAGGACAAAAACCAATTCAAAATGCAATAGTTTGATTAAGCTGAGGATGAACAAACGTATTTAGTATAACAGGCTGCAAAGTGCAGGTTTGGGATACCCTGTGGCCTAGTGTTTTTTCAGCAGGACAAAAACCAAATGAAAATGCAATAGTTTGATTAAGCTGAGGATGAACAAACGTATTTAGTATAACAGATAGGGTGCTAAGTGCAGGTTTGGGATGCCCATGTGGGCTGGTGTATTTAAAGCAGGACAAAAACCAATTCAAAATGCAATAGTTTGATTAAGCTGAGGATCAACCAGCGTATTTAGTTTAACAGATAGGCTGCTAAGTGCAGGTTTGGAATACCCTGCGGCCTAGTGTTTTGGCAGCAGGCCAAAAACCAATTCAAAATGCAATAGTTTGATTAAGCTGAGGATCAACAAGCGTATTTAGTATAACAGATAGGCTGCTAAGTGCAGGTTTGGGATACCCTGCGGCCTAGTGTTTTGGCAGCAGGACAAAAACCAATTCAAAATGCAATAGTTTGATTAAGCTGAGGATCAACAAGCGTATTTAGTATAACAGATAGACTGATAAGTGCAGGTTTGGGATACCCTGCGGCCTAGTGTTTTGGCAGCAGGACAAAAACCAATTCAAAATGCAAAAGTTTGATTAAGCTGAGGATCAACAAGCGTATTTAGTATAACAGATAGGCTGCTAAGTGCAGTTTTGGGATACCATGCTGCCTAGTGTTTTGGCAGCAGGACAAAAACCAATTCAAAATGCAATAGTTTGATTAAGCTGAGGATGAACAAGCGTATTTAGTATAACAGATAGGGTGCTAGGTGCAGGTTTGGGATACCCTGCGACCTAGTGTTTTGGCAGCAGGACAAAAACCAATTCAAAATGCAATAGTTTGATTAAGCTGAGGATGAACAAACGTATATAGTATAACAGATAGGGTGCTAAGTGCAGGTTTGGGATACCCTGCGGCCTAGTATTTTGGCAGCAGAACAAAAAACAATTCAAAATGCAATAGTTTGATTAAGCTAAGGAGCAACAAGCGTATTTAGTATAACAGATAGACTGCTAAGTGCAGGTTTGGGATACCCTGCAGCCTAGTGTTTTGGCAGCAGGACAAAAACCAATTCAAAATGCAATAGTTTGATTAAGCTGAGGATCAACAAGCGTGTTTAGTATAACAGATAGGCTGCTAAGTGCAGGTTTGGGATACCCCGCGGCCTAGTGTTTTGGCAGCAGGACAAAAACCAAATCAAAATGCAATAGTTTGATTAAGCTGAGGATCAACCAGCGTATTTTGTATAACAGATAGACTGCTACGTGCAGGTTTGGGATACCCTGCGGCCTAGTGTTTTGTCAGCAGGACAAAAACCAATTCAAAATACAATAGTTTGATTAAGCTGAGGATCAACAAGCGTATTTAGAATAACAGGCTGCTAAGTGCAGGTTTGGGATACCCTGCGGCCTAGGGTTTTGGCAGCAGGATAAAAACCAATTCAAAATGCAATGCTTAGATTCAGTTGAGGAAGGATCAACAAGCGTATTTAGTATAACAGATAGGCTGCTAAGTGCAGGTTTGGGATACCCTGCGGCCTAGTGTTTTGGCAGCAGGAAAAAAAAACAATTCAAAATGCCATAGCTTGATTAAGCTGAGGATCAACAAGCGTATTTTGAAAACAAATAGGCTGCTTAGTGCAGGTTTGGGATGCCCATGCGGGCTGGTGTATTTAAAGCAGGACAAAAACCAATTCAAAATGCAATAGTTTGATTAAGCTGAGGATCAACAAGCATATTTTGTGTAACAGATAGGCTGCTAAGTGCAGGTTTGGGATACCCTGCGGCCTAGTGTTTTGGCAGCAGGACAAAAACCAATTCAAAATGCAATATTTGATTAAGCTGAGGAGCAACAAGCGTATTTAGTATAACAGGCTGCTAAGTGCAGGTTTGGGATACCCTGCGGCCTAGTGTTTTGGCAGCAGGACAAAAACCAATTCAAAATGCAATAGTTTGATTAAGCTGAGGAGCAACAAGCGTATTTTGTATAACAGATAGGCTGCTACGTGCAGGTTTGGGATACCCTGCGGCCTAGGGTTTTGGCAGCAGGACAAAAACCAATTCAAAATGCAATGCTTAGATTCAGTTGAGGAAGGATCAACAAGCATATTTAGTATAACAGAAAGGCTGCTAAGTGCAGGTTTGGGATACCCTGCGGCCTAGTGTTTTGGCAGCAGGAAAAAAAACAATTCAAAATGCAATAGCTTGATTAAGCTGAGGATCAACAAGCGTATTTTGAAAACAAATAGGCTGCTAAGTGCAGGTTTGGGATGCCCATGCGGGCTGGTGTATTTAAAGCAGGACAAAAACCAATTCAAAATGCAATAGTTTGATTAAGCTGAGGATGAACAAACGTATTTAGTATAACAGATAGGGTGCTAAGTGCAGGTTTGGGATGCCCATGTGGGCTGGTGTATTTAAAGCAGGACAAAAACCAATTCAAAATGCAATAGTTTGATTAAGCTGAGGATCAACCAGCGTATTTAGTTTAACAGATAGGCTGCTAAGTGCAGGTTTGGAATACCCTGCGGCCTAGTGTTTTGGCAGCAGGACAAAAACCAATTCAAAATGCAATAGTTTGATTAAGCTGAGGATCAACAAGCGTATTTTGTATAACAGATGGGCTGCTAAGTGCAGGTTTGGGATACCCTCAGCCTAGTGTTTTGCCAGCAGGCCAAAAACCAATTCAAAATGCAATAGTTTGATTAAGCTGAGGATCAACAAGCGTATTTAGTATAACAGATAGGCTGCTAAGTGCAGGTTTGGGATACCCTGCGGCCTAGTGTTTTGGCAGCAGGACAAAAACCAATTCAAAATGCAATAGTTTGATTAAGCTGAGGATCAACAAGCGTATTTAGTATAACAGATAGGCTGCTAAGTGCAGGTTTGGGATACCCTGCGGCCTAGTATTTTGGCAGCAGGACAAAAACCAATTCAAAATGCAAAAGTTTGATTAAGCTGAGGATCAACAAGCGTATTTAGTATAACAGATAGGCTGCTAAGTGCAGTTTTGGGATACCATGCTGCCTAGTGTTTTGGCAGCAGGACAAAAACAAATTCAAAATGCAATAGTTTGATTAAGCTGAGGATGAACAAGCGTATTTAGTATAACAGATAGGGTGCTAGGTGCAGGTTTGGGATACCCTGCGACCTAGTGTTTTGGCAGCAGGACAAAAACCAATTCAAAATGCAATAGTTTGATTAAGCTGAGGAGGAACAAACGTATATAGTATAACAGATAGGGTGCTAAGTGCAGGTCTGGGATACCCTGCGGCCTAGTATTTTGGCAGCAGGACAAAAACCAATTCAAAATGCAATAGTTTGATTAAGCTGAGGATCAACAAGCATATTTTGTATAACATATAGGCTGCTAAGTGCAGGTTTGGGATACCCTGCGGCCTAGTGTTTTGGAGCAGGACAAAAACCAAATCAAAGTGCAATAGTTTGAGTAAGCTGAGGATCAACAAGCATATTTAGTATAACAGGCTGCTACGTGCAGGTTTGGGATACCCTGCGGCCTAGTGTTTTGGCAGCAGGACAAAAACCAATTCAAAATGCAATAGTTTGATTAAGCTAAGGGGCAACAAGCGTATTTTGTATAACAGATAGGCTGCTACGTGCAGGTTTGGGATACCCTGCGGCTTAGTGTTTTGGCAGCAGGACAAAAACCAATTCAAAATGCAATAGTTTGATTAAGCTGAGGATGAACAAACGTATTTAGTATAACAGATAGGCTGCTAAGTGCAGGTTTGGGATACCCTGTGGCCTAGTGTTTTGGCAGCAGGACAAAAACCAAATCAAAATGCAATAGTTTGATTAAGCTGAGGATGAACAAACGTATTTAGTATAACAGATAGGGTGCTAAGTGCAGGTTTGGGATGCCCATGTGGGCTGGTGTATTTGAAGCAGGACAAAAACCAATTCAAAATGCAATAGTTTGATTAAGCTGAGGATCAACAAGCGTATTTAGTTTAACAGATAGGCTGCTAAGTGCAGGTTTGGAATACCCTGCGGCCTAGTGTTTTGGCAGCAGGACAAAAACCAATTCAAAATGCAATAGTTTGATTAAGCTGAGGATCAACAAGCGTATTTTGTATAACAGATAGGCTGCTAAGTGCAGGTTTGGGATACCCTGCGGCCTAGTGTTTTGGCAGCAGGACAAAAAACAATTCAAAATGCAATAGTTTGATTAAGCTGAGGATCAACAAGCGTATTTTGTATAACAGATAGGCTGCTAAGTGCAGGTTTGGGATACCCTGCGGCCTAGTGTTTTGGCAGCAGGAAAAAAAACTATTCAAAATGCAATAGCTTGATTGAGCTGAGGATCAACAAGCGTATTTTGTATAACAGATAGACAGCTACGTGCAGGTTTGGGATACCCCGCGGCCTAGTGTTTTGGCAGCAGGACAAAAACCAATTCAAAATGCAATAGTTTGATTAAGCTGAGGATCAACAAGCGTATTTAGTATAACAGATAGGCTGCTAAGTGCAGGTTTGGGATACCCTGCGGCCTAGTGTTTTGGCAGCAGGACAAAAACCAATTCAAAATGCAATAGTTTGATTAAGCTGAGGATCAACAAGCGTATTTAGTATAACAGATAGGCTGCTAAGTGCAGGTTTGGGATACCCTGCGGCCTAGTGTTTTGGCAGCAGGACAAAAACCAATTCAAAATGCAAAAGTTTGATTAAGCTGAGGATGAACAAACGTATATAGTATAACAGATAGGGTGCTAAGTGCAGGTTTGGGATACCCTGCGGCCTAGGGTTTTGGCAGCAGGACAAAAACCAATTCAAAATGCAATAGTTTGATTAAGCTGAGGATGAACAAACGTATATTATATAACAGATAGGGTGCTAAGTGCAGGTTTGGGATACCCTGCGGCCTAGTATTTTGGCAGCAGGACAAAAACCAATTCAAAATGCAATAGTTTGATTAAGCTGAGAATCAACAAGCATATTTTGTATAACATATAGGCTGCTAAGTGCAGGTTTGGGATACCCTGCGGCCTAGTGTTTTGGAGCAGGACAAAAACCAAATCAAAGTGCAATAGTTTGAGTAAGCTGAGGATCAACAAGCGTATTTAGTATAACAGGCTGCTAAGTGCAGGTTTGGGATACCCTGCGGCCTAGTGTTTTGGCAGCAGGACAAAAACCAATTCAAAATGCAATAGTTTGATTAAGCTGAGGAGCAACAAGCGTATTTTGTATAACAGATAGGCTGCTACGTGCAGGTTTGGGATACCCTGCGGCCTAGTGTTTTGGCAGCAGGACAAAAACCAATTCAAAATGCAATAGTTTGATTAAGCTGAGGATGAACAAACGTATTTAGTATAACAGGCTGCTAAGTGCAGGTTTGGGATACCCTGTGGCCTAGTGTTTTGGCAGCAGGACAAAAACCAAATCAAAATGCAATAGTTTGATTAAGCTGAGGATGAACAAACGTATTTAGTATAACAGATAGGGTGCTAAGTGCAGGTTTGGGATGCCCATGTGGGCTGGTGTATTTAAAGCAGGACAAAAACCAATTCAAAATGCAATAGTTTGATTAAGCTGAGGATCAACCAGCGTATTTAGTTTAACAGATAGGCTGCTAAGTGCAGGTTTGGAATACCCTGCGGCCTAGTGTTTTGGCAGCAGGACAAAAACCAATTCAAAATGCAATAGTTTGATTAAGCTGAGGATCAACAAGCGTATTTTGTATAACAGATAGGCTGCTAAGTGCAGGTTTGGGATACCCTGCGGCCTAGTGTTTTGGCAGCAGGACAAAAACCAATTCAAAATGCAATAGTTTGATTAAGCTGAGGATCAACAAGCGTATTTTGTATAACAGATAGGCTGCTAAGTGCAGGTTTGGGATACCCTGCGGTCTAGTGTTTTGCCAGCAGGCCAAAAACCAATTCAAAATGCAATAGTTTGATTAAGCTGAGGATCAACAAGCGTATTTAGTATAACAGATAGACTGCTAAGTGCAGGTTTGGGATACCCTGCGGCCTAGTGTTTTGGCAGCAGGACAAAAACCAATTCAAAATGCAATAGTTTGATTAAGCTGAGGAGCAACAAGCGTATTTTGTATAACAGATAGGCTGCTACGTGCAGGTTTGGGATACCCTGCGGCCTAGTGTTTTGTCAGCAGGACAAAAACCAATTCAAAATGCAATAGTTTGATTAAGCTGAGGATCAACAAGCGTATTTAGAATAACAGATAGGCTGCTAAGTGCAGGTTTGGGATACCCTGCGGCCTAGTGTTTTGGCAGTAGGACAAAAACCAATTCAAAATGCAATAGTTTGATTAAGCTGAGGATCAACAAGCGTATTTAAAATAACAGATAGGCTGCTAAGTGCAGGTTTGGGATACCCTGCAGCCTAGTGTTTTGGCAGCAGGACAAAAACCAATTCAAAATGCAATCGTTTGATTAACCCTTTCAGTGCCAAGCACGTAGATTCTACGTGCTCGCTTCCACTCCACTTAAGTGCCAAGCACGTAGAATCTACGTGCTTGACTTTCCCCCCTGACAGTAAAAAAAATATAAATCAAAAATACTCACCTGACCCCTCGTTGGATCTGGCCGGGTCTCCCCTTTAATTTGGTGCCATCCGATCCCCCGTGGGGGGTCGGATGGCTCCAGGCGAGCCCCCGGAATAGGCCAGCCCCCTCTGCTTCGGCAGCAGCAGCTGCTAAATGTAAAAAAAAAAAAATAAAAAAAAAAATGACATTTCCTTACCTGAGGCCGCGCTGTCTCCCGATGGGTGTCCTCTTCACTGGGGGGCCTCCGATCGCCCCCCCCCAGCCTCTTCGGTGGCGAGGAGAGGGCAGAAATTGCCCTCCCCCCCACTTCCTGGAACGGGTCTGCTAGGGGGGCGGGCCCAGGTGACATCTTATGATGTCACCAGCAGCCCTCTTAATGCCGGGACGTGAGACAGACAATCAGTCTGCTCGTGTGCCTGGAGGAGGGCAGATGGGGAGGAGGAGAGGGCTGAGATCGCCCCCCCCTCCTCCCCAGGCTCTCTCCTTCAAACACACGAGCAGGCTGTCAGCGGAGATCGCCGGGGGACACAGGATCGGAGGTGAGTAAAGTAAAAAAAAAAAATAAATAAAGATCTTTTATATCTTATGTCTCTGTGTCTTTTTATTTAACATTTAACCCCTTGTGAACTGGTAAGGGGTCCATGAGACCCCTTATACCAGTTCACAAGGCTGGGGGATGGCATGTCACCCGCTTGCCGCAGCGCGTGACTTGCCATTAACCCCCAGCACCCCCAATTACCTGCCTCCCCAAAGCCCAGGGGGGGCAGAAGAGCCCGGGCCCACACAGGCTATGTGGGCTCGTAGGCTGCAGAGTGGGGGGCCACAAAAGCTGGCCCCCCCACTCTGTGCCTACAAGCCCCCATAGCTGGTCCCGGGCTGGTAATGATGGGTAAGGGGGACCCCATTTCATTGTTTTTTGGATTTTTAAGGGTTCCTATGTCATTTTTTTTTTTAATAAACTCTTTGTGTTCTGTCATCCAGCAGCTATAAAAGGCTTCCAGCAGGTGAGCAGAAGCCAGTGATCGCCGAGGGACACAGTGCTCCAGGATGGATGGGAGGTGAGTACAGTGTAAAAAAAAAAATTAATAAAATATTTTTTTCTCTTTTGTGTGTCTGTGTTTTTTTTTACATTTAACCCCTTGTGAACTGGTAAGGGGTCCATGACCCCTATACCAGTTCACAAGGCTGGGGGAGGTGGCAAGTCACCTGTGACTAGCGGGTGACTTGCCATTAACCCCTGGCACCCCCATTACCTGCCTCCCCAAAGCCCAGGGGGGGCAGAAGAGCCCGGGCCCACGGGCTATGCGGGCTTGTAGCCTGCAGGGCCAGGGGCCACAAAAGCTGGCCCCTGTGCCCTGTTTCTACAAGCCCTGCATAGCTGGTCCCGGGCTGGTTACTTTGGGTAAGGGGGACCCCATGTCAATTTTCTTGGGGATTTTTAAGGGTTTTTAACCCTTAAAAATCCCCCCAAAAAATGGGGTCCCCCCCCCCCAGGAAGGGGGACCCTATGTCATTTTTTTTCTCGATTTAACCCTTTGTAGTGTGGATGGTAGTTGTATTTTATTTGTAAATGTTATAAAGTACTTGTTTCAGTTAGGGGGGTCTCCTGGGCAGGAACGGGGGGCTACCGATAAATATGTGGTACCGTTCTAATCGGTAGAAATGGGGGTTTCACATGCAATACGGTTTTCCTTAATAAAATACATTTTTTATTTGAAATAAAGGAGTCAATTTTGTAAAAAAATTTTTATTTATTTATTTTTTACTTAATAATATTGTAAAAAACAAAATAAAATTTACAAACAAGACATTTCTTGTTAAAGCCTAAACTCTGCTGCAGAAAATATATGTATAATTTTCCTGAAAATTCCAGCAAAAATGGCGCAAAACATGGCGCAAAACATGGCGCAAAATGGGGAAAAATGACCTGTCAACAGAGGGTGACAAAATCTCAAGTAGGCTGGCAATTAAAATGGTTAAAGGTAGCTATGCATGTTGGGTATTGTTCTGTTCGGGGGACCTTGCGCTTTCAGACTTGGCTTGTTTTTTTCTGGTTTGCATATTTATATTTTAGGAAAAGGCGTTTTTTATTCAGCTTTTTTATACATTTTTTAGGGAAACCCTGCGCAACCAAAGAATTCTTTGAGGGATTAATTCCAGAAAGATGAGCCCACTACAACAAGTTGGGTACGCTTAGAAAGCTTAACATGTGTACTTTCAGGTAATATATGGTTTATGGGGGATATTCCAAATGTAAAGGGTTGTTTTGGTTGAAAAATCGCAAGGTGCGCACTTTGTCTGCAGAGCTGAAATTTTCAAGTAAAATCACTGTTACGCACATGCTTTACTTTGGGGTGTTTGCCGACTCTTCCCTTGACAGTAGCTATGCATGTTGGGTATCGTTCTGTTCGGGGGATGTTGCTTTTTCAGACTAAACTTGTTTTTTCTTGTTTGCACATAGTTTTTTAGGAAAATGTGGCTTTGATTCTGCTTTTTTATCCTTTTTTTAGAGAAACTCTTTGCAACCAAAGAATACAATGAGGGATTACTTCCAGAAAACTATGGGCACATCAACAAGCCTGGTACGCCTAGAAAGCTTGAGGTGTGTACTTCCAGAGAATATATAGTTTGTTGGGGGTATTTCAAATGTAAAGGGTTGTTTTTCTGGAAGAACTGCAAGGTGCGCATATTGCATAGCATAGTTGTATTTTATCTGAAAATTCCCTAAAGCGCTGTTTCAGTTTGGGGGAGTCTCCTGGGCAGGAAAGGGTGTCTACCTATACATATGTGGTATCGCTGTAACTGGGAGAAATTGGGATTTCACACGCAATAAGATTTTATTGAAAAACTTACATTTTTTATTACAAAAAAAACTACAAATTGTAAAAATGTATTTTTCACATATTTCACCCAAAAATATTGAGAATACCCCTAAAAAATTACAAACAAGACATTTCATGTTAAAGCCCAGACTCTGCTGAAAAAAACAATATATCATTTCCCTGGGAAATCCCTGGAAATCCCTTCAAAAATCACATTTGAACATGGGGAGCGCAAAATAGTGCAAAACGGTTTGGCACCAAGGGTGACAAAAACTCCAGGTAGGCTGGCAGCGAAAGGGTTAAGCTGAGGATCAACAAGCGTATTTAGTATAACAGATAGGCTGCTAAGTGAAGGTTTGGGATGCTCATGTGGGCTGGTGTATTTAAAGCAGGACAAAAACCAATTCAAAATGCAATAGTTTGATTAAGCTGAGGATCAACAAGCGTGTTTAGTATAACAGATAGGCTGCTAAGTGCAGATTTGGGATACCCCGCGGCCTAGTGTTTTGGCAGCAGGACAAAAACCAAATCAAAATGCAATAGTTTGATTAAGCTGAGGATCAACAAGCGTATTTAGAATAACAGATAGGCTGCTAAGTGCAGCTTTGGGATACCATGCGGCCTAGTGTTTTGGCAGCAGGACAAAAACCAATTCAAAATGCAATAGTTTGATTAAGCTGAGGATGAACAAACGTATTTAGTATAACAGATAGACTGCTAAGTGCAGGTTTGGGATACCCCGCGGCCTAGTGTTTTGGCAGCAGGACAAAAACCAAATCAAAATGCAATAGTTTGATTAAGCTGAGGATCAACAAGCGTATTTTGTATAACAGATAGACTGCTACGTGCAGGTTTGGGATACCCCGTGGCCTAGTGTTTTGGCAGCAGGACAAAAACCAATTCAAAATGCAAAAGTTTGATTAAGCTGAAGATCAACAAGCATATTTTGTGTAACAGATAGGCTGCTAAGTGCAGGTTTGGGATACCCTGCGGCCTAGGGTTTTGGCAGCAGGACAAAAACCAATTCAAAATGCAATGCTTAGATTCAGCTGAGGAAGGATCAACAAGCGTATTTAGTATAACAGATAGGCTGCTAAGTGCAGGTTTGGGATACCCTGCGGCCTAGTGTTTTGGCAGCAGGAAAAAAAACAATTCAAAATGCAATAGCTTGATTAAGCTGAGGATCAACAAGCGTATTTTGAAAACAAATAGGCTGCTAAGTGCAGGTTTGGGATGCCCATGCGGGCTGGTGTATTTAAAGCAGGACAAAAACCAATTCAAAATGCAATAGTTTGATTAAGCTGAGGATCAACAAGCGTATTTAGTATAACAGATAGACTGCTACGTGCAGGTTTGGGATACCCCGCGGCCTAGTGTTTTGGCAGCAGGACAAAAACCAATTAAAAATGCAAAAGTTTGATTAAGCTGAGGATCAACAAGCATGTTTTGTGTAACAGATAGGCTGCTAAGTGCAGGTTTGGGATACCCTGCGGCCTAGTGTTTTGGCAGCAGGACAAAAACCAATTCAAAATGCAATAGTTTGATTAAGCTGAGGAGCAACAAGCGTATTTAGTATAACAGACTGCTACGTGCAGGTTTGGGATACCCCGCGGCCTAGTGTTTTGGCAGCAGGACAAAAACCAATTAAAAATGCAAAAGTTTGATTAAGCTGAGGATCAACAAGCATATTTTGTGTAACAGATAGGCTGCAAAGTGCAGGTTTGGGATACCCTGCGGCCTAGTGTTTTGGCAGCAGGACAAAAACCAATTCAAAATGCAATAGTTTGACTAAGCTGAGGAGCAACAAGCGTATTTAGTATAACAGGCTGCTAAGTGCAGGTTTGGGATACCCTGCGGCCTAGTGTTTTGGCAGCAGGACAAAAACCAATTCAAAATGCAATAGTTTGATTAAGCTGAGGAGCAACAAGCGTATTTTGTATAACAGGCTGCTACGTGCAGGTTTGGGATACCCTGTGGCCTAGTGTTTTGGCAGCAGGACAAAAACCAATTCAAAATGCAATAGTTTGATTAAGCTGAGGATCAACAAGCGTATTTAGAATAACAGATAGGCTGCTAAGTGCAGGTTTGGGATACCCTGCGGCCTAGTGTTTTGGCAGTAGGACATAAACCAATTCAAAATGCAATAGTTTGATTAAGCTGAGGATGAACAAACGTATTTAGTATAACAGATAGGCTGCTAAGTGCAGGTTTGGGATACCCTGTGGCCTAGTGTTTTGGCAGCAGGACAAAAACCAAATCAAAATGCAATAGTTTGATTAAGCTGAGGATGAACAAACGTATTTAGTATAACAGATAGGGTGCTAAGTGCAAGTTTGGGATGCCCATGTGGGCTGGTGTATTTAAAGCAGGACAAAAACCAATTCAAAATGCAATAGTTTGATTAAGCTGAGGATCAACCAGCGTATTTAGTTTAACAGATAGGCTGCTAAGTGCAGGTTTGGAATACCCTGCGGCCTAGTGTTTTGGCAGCAGGACAAAAACCAATTCAAAATGCAATAGTTTGATTAAGCTGAGGATCAACAAGCGTATTTTGTATAACAGATAGGCTGCTAAGTGCAGGTTTGGGATACCCTCAGCCTAGTGTTTTGCCAGCAGGCCAAAAACCAATTCAAAATGCAATAGTTTGATTAAGCTGAGGATCAACAAGCATATTTAGTATAACAGATAGGCTGCTAAGTGCAGGTTTGGGATACCCTGCGGCCTAGTGTTTTGGCAGCAGGACAAAAACCAATTCAAAATGCAATAGTTTGATTAAGCTGAGGATCAACAAGCGTATTTAGTATAACAGATAGGCTGCTAAGTGCAGGTTTGGGATACCCTGCGGCCTAGTGTTTTGGCAGCAGGACAAAAACCAATTCAAAATGCAATAGTTGGATTAAGCTGAGGATCAACAAGCGTATTTAGTATAACAGATAGGCTGCTAAGTGCAGTTTTGGGATACCATGCTGCCTAGTGTTTTGGCAGCAGGACAAAAACCAATTCAAAATGCAATAGTTTGATTAAGCTGAGGATGAACAAGCGTATTTAGTATAACAGATAGGGTGCTAGGTGCAGGTTTGGGATACCCTGCGACCTAGTGTTTTGGCAGCAGGACAAAAACCAATTCAAAATGCAATAGTTTGATTAAGCTGAGGATGAACAAACGTATTTAGTATAACAGATAGGGTGCTAAGTGCAGGTTTGGGATACCCTGCGGCCTAGTATTTTGGCAGCAGAACAAAAACCAATTAAAAATGCAATAGTTTGATTAAGCTGAGGATCAACAAGCGTATTTTGTATAACAGATAGGCTGCTAAGTGCAGGTTTGGGATACCCTGCGGCCTAGTGTTTTGCCAGCAGGCCAAAAACCAATTCAAAATGCAATAGTTTGATTAAACTGATGATCAACAAGCGTATTTAGTATAACAGATAGGCTGCTAAGTGCAGGTTTGGGATACCCTGCGGCCTAGTATTTTGGCAGCAGGACAAAAACCAATTCAAAATGCAATAGTTTGATTAAGCTGAGGAGCAACAAGCGTATTTAGTATAACAGATAGACTGCTAAGTGCAGGTTTGGGATACCCCGCGGCCTAGTGTTTTGGCAGTAGGACAAAAACCAAATGCAATAGTTTGATTAAGCTGAGGATCAACAAGCGTATTTTGTATAACAGATAGACTGCTACGTGCAGGTTTGGGATACCCTGCGGCCTAGTGTTTTGGCAGCAGGACAAAAACCAATTCAAAATGCAATAGTTTGATTAAGCTGAGGATCAACAAGCGTGTTTAGTATAACAGATAGGCTGCTAAGTGCAGGTTTGGGATACCCCGCGGCCTAGTGTTTTGGCAGCAGGACAAAAACCAAATCAAAATGCAATAGTTTGATTAAGCTGAGGATCAACAAGCGTATTTTGTATAACAGATAGACTGCTACGTGCAGGTTTGGGATACCCTGCGGCCTAGTGTTTTGGCAGCAGGACAAAAACCAATTCAAAATGCAAAAGTTTGATTAAGCTGAAGATCAACAAGCATATTTTGTGTAACAGATAGGCTGCTAAGTGCAGGTTTGGGATACCCTGCGGCCTAGGGTTTTGGCAGCAGGACAAAAACCAATTCAAAATGCAATGCTTAGATTCAGCTGAGGAAGGATCAACAAGCGTATTTAGTATAACAGATAGGCTGCTAAGTGCAGGTTTGGGATACCCTGCGGCCTAGTGTTTTGGCAGCAGGAAAAAAAACAATTCAAAATGCAATAGCTTGATTAAGCTGAGGATCAACAACAGATAGGCTGCTAAGTGCAGGTTTGGGATACCCTGCGGCCTAGTATTTTGGCAGCAGGACAAAAACCAATTCAAAATGCAATGCTTAGATTCAGCTGAGGAAGGATCAACAAGCGTATTTAGTATAACAGATAGGCTGCTAAGTGCAGGTTTGGGATACCCTGCGGCCTAGTGTTTTGGCAGCAGGAAAAAAAACAATTCAAAATGCAATAGCTTGATTAAGCTGAGGATCAACAAGCGTATTTTGAAAACAAATAGGCTGCTAAGTGCAGGTTTGGGATGCCCATGCGGGCTGGTGTATTTAAAGCAGGACAAAAACCAATTCAAAATGCAATAGTTTGATTAAGCTGAGGATCAACAAGCGTATTTAGTATAACAGATAGACTGCTACGTGCAGGTTTGGGATACCCCGCGGCCTAGTGTTTTGGCAGCAGGACAAAAACCAATTAAAAATGCAAAAGTTTGATTAAGCTGAGGATCAACAAGCATATTTTGTGTAACAGATAGGCTGCTAAGTGCAGGTTTGGGATACCCTGCGGCCTAGTGTTTTGGCAGCAGGACAAAAACCAATTCAAAATGCAATAGTTTGATTAAGCTGAGGAGCAACAAGCGTATTTAGTATAACAGATAGACTGCTACGTGCAGGTTTGGGACACCCCGCGGCCTAGTGTTTTGGCAGCAGGACAAAAACCAATTAAAAATGCAAAAGTTTGATTAAGCTGAGGATCAACAAGCATATTTTGTGTAACAGATAGGCTGCTAAGTGCAGGTTTGGGATACCCTGCGGCCTAGTGTTTTGGCAGCAGGACAAAAACCAATTCAAAATGCAATAGTTTGATTAAGCTGAGGAGCAACAAGCGTATTTAGTATAACAGGCTGCTAAATGCAGGTTTGGGATACCCTGCGGCCTAGTGTTTTGGCAGCAGGACAAAAACCAATTCAAAATGCAATAGTTTGATTAAGCTGAGGAGCAACAAGCGTATTTTGTATAACAGATAGGCTGCTACGTGCAGGTTTGGGATACCCTGTGGCCTAGTTTTTTGGCAGCAGGACAAAAACCAATTCAAAATGCAATAGTTTGATTAAGCTGAGGATCAACAAGCGTATTTAGAATAACAGATAGGCTGCTAAGTGCAGGTTTGGGATACCCTGCGGCCTAGTGTTTTGGCAGTAGGACATAAACCAATTCAAAATGCAATAGTTTGATTAAGCTGAGGATGAACAAACGTATTTAGTATAACAGATAGGCTGCTAAGTGCAGGTTTGGGATACCCTGTGGCCTAGTGTTTTGGCAGCAGGACAAAAACCAAATCAAAATGCAATAGTTTGATTAAGCTGAGGATGAACAAACGTATTTAGTTTAACAGATAGGCTGCTAAGTGCAGGTTTGGAATACCCTGCGGCCTAGTGTTTTGGCAGCAGGACAAAAACCAATTCAAAATGCAATAGTTTGATTAAGCTGAGGATCAACAAGCGTATTTTGTATAACAGATAGGCTGCTAAGTGCAGGTTTGGGATACCCTCAGCCTAGTGTTTTGCCAGCAGGCCAAAAACCAATTCAAAATGCAATAGTTTGATTAAGCTGAGGATCAACAAGCATATTTAGTATAACAGATAGGCTGCTAAGTGCAGGTTTGGGATACCCTGCGGCCTAGTGTTTTGGCAGCAGGACAAAAACCAATTCAAAATGCAATAGTTTGATTAAGCTGAGGATCAACAAGCGTATTTAGTATAACAGATAGGCTGCTAAGTGCAGGTTTGGGATACCCTGCGGCCTAGTGTTTTGGCAGCAGGACAAAAACCAATTCAAAATGCAATAGTTTGATTAAGCTGAGGATCAACAAGCGTATTTAGTATAACAGATAGGCTGCTAAGTGCAGTTTTGGGATACCATGCTGCCTAGTGTTTTGGCAGCAGGACAAAAACCAATTCAAAATGCAATAGTTTGATTAAGCTGAGGATGAACAAGCGTATTTAGTATAACAGATAGGGTGCTAGGTGCAGGTTTGGGATACCCTGCGACCTAGTGTTTTGGCAGCAGGACAAAAACCAATTCAAAATGCAATAGTTTAATTAAGCTGAGGATGAACAAACGTATTTAGTATAACAGATAGGGTGCTAAGTGCAGGTTTGGGATACCCTGCGGCCTAGTATTTTGGCAGCAGAACAAAAACCAATTCAAAATGCAATAGTTTGATTAAGCTGAGGATCAACAAGCGTATTTTGTATAACAGATAGGCTGCTAAGTGCAGGTTTGGGATACCCTGCGGCCTAGTGTTTTGCCAGCAGGCCAAAAACCAATTCAAAATGCAATAGTTTGATTAAGCTGATGATCAACAAGCGTATTTAGTATAACAGATAGGCTGCTAAGTGCAGGTTTGGGATACCCTGTGGCCTAGTGTTTTGGCAGCAGGACAAAAACCAATTCAAAATGCAATAGTTGATTAAGCTGAGGAGCAACAAGCTTATTTTCTATAACAGATAGGCTGCTAAGTGCAGGTTTGGGATACCCTGCGGCCTAGTGTTTTGGCATCAGGAATAAAACCAATTCAAAATGCGATAGTTTGATTAAGCTGAGGATCAACAAGCGTATTTAGTATAACAGATAGGCTGCTAAGTGCAGGTTTGGGATACCCTGCGGCCTAGTGTTTTGGCAGCAGGACAAAAACCAATTCAAAATGCAATAGTTTGATTAAGCTGAGGATCAACAAGCGTATTTAGAATAACAGATAGGCTGCTAAGTGCAGGTTTGGGATACCCTGCGGCCTAGTGTTTTGGCAGTAGGACATAAACCAATTCAAAATGCAATAGTTTGATTAAGCTGAGGATGAACAAACGTATTTAGTATAACAGATAGGCTGCTAAGTGCAGGTTTGGGATACCCTGTGGCCTAGTGTTTTGGCAGCAGGACAAAAACCAAATCAAAATGCAATAGTTTGATTAAGCTGAGGCTGAACAAACGTATTTAGTATAACAGATAGGGTGCTAAGTGCAGGTTTGGGATGCCCATGTGGGCTGGTGTATTTAAAGCAGGACAAAAACCAATTCAAAATGCAATAGTTTGATTAAGCTGAGTATCAACCAGCGTATTTAGTTTAACAGATAGGCTGCTAAGTGCAGGTTTGGAATACCCTGCGGCCTAGTGTTTTGGCAGCAGGACAAAAACCAATTCAAAATGCAATAGCTTGATTAAGCTGAGGATCAACAAGCGTATTTTGTATAACAGATAGGCTGCTAAGTGCAGGTTTGGGATTCCTCAGCCTAGTGTTTTGCCAGCAGGCCAAAAACCAATTCAAAATGCAATAGTTTGATTAAGCTGAGGATCAACAAGCATATTTAGTATAACAGATAGGCTGCTAAGTGCAGGTTTGGGATACCCTGCGGCCTAGTGTTTTGGCAGCAGGACAAAAACCAATTCAAAATGCAATAGTTTGATTAAGCTGAGGATCAACAAGCGTATTTAGTATAACAGATAGACTGCTAAGTGCAGGTTTGGGATACCCTGCGACCTAGTGTTTTGGCAGCAGAACAAAAACCAATTCAAAATGCAATAGTTTGATTAAGCTGAGGATCAACAAGCGTATTTAGTATAACAGATAGGCTGCTAAGTGCAGGTTTGGGATACCCTGCGGCCTAGTGTTTTGGCAGCAGGACAAAAACCAATTCAAAATGCAACAGTTTGATTAAGCTGAGGATGAACAAACGTATATAGTATAACAGATAGGGTGCTAAGTGCAGGTTTGGAATACCCTGCGGCCTAGTGTTTTGGCAGCAGAACAAAAACCAATTCAAAATGCAATAGTTTGATTAAGCTGAGGATCAACAAGCGTATTTTGTATAACAGATAGGCTGCTAAGTGCAGGTTTGGGATACCCTGCGGCCTAGTGTTTTGCCAGCAGGCCAAAAACCAATTCAAAATGCAATAGTTTGATTAAGCTGAGGATCAACAAGCGTATTTAGTATAACAGATAGGCTGCTAAGTGCAGGTTTGGGATACCCTGCGGCCTAGTGTTTTGGCAGCAGGACAAAAACCAATTCAAAATGCAATAGTTTGATTAAGCTGAGGAGCAACAAGCGTATTTACTATAACAGATAGACTGCTAAGTGCAGGTTTGGGATACCCTGCGGCCTAGTGTTTTGGCAGCAGGACAAAAACCAATTCAAAATGCAATAGTTTGATTAAGCTGAGGATCAACAAGCGTATTTAGTATAACAGACAGGCTGCTAAGTGCAGGTTTGGAATACCCTGTGGCCTAGTGTTTTGGCAGCAGGACAAAAACCAATTCAAAATGCAATAGTTTGATTAAGCTGAGGATCAACAAGCGTATTTAGTATAACAGATAGGCTGCTAAGTGCAGGTTTGGGATACCCTGCGGCCTAGTGTTTTGGCAGCAGGACAAAAACCAATTCAAAATGCAATAGTTTGATTAAGCTGAGGATCAACAAGCGTATTTAGAATAACAGATAGGCTGCTAAGTGCAGCTTTGGGATACCATGCGGCCTAGTGTTTTGGCAGCAGGACAAAAACCAATTCAAAATGCAATAGTTTGATTAAGCTGAGGATGAACAAATGTATTTAGTATAACAGATAGGGTGCTAAGTGCAGGTTTGGGATGCCCATGTGGGCTGGTGTATTTAAAGCAGGACAAAAACCAATTCAAAATGCAATAGTTTTATTAAGCTGAGGATGAACAAACGTATTTAGTATAACAGGGTGCTAATTGCAGGTTTGGGATGCCCATGTGGGCTGGTGTATTTAACCCTTTAAGTGCCAAGCACGTAACACCTACGGCTTGGCTGGGCCTTAAGTACCAAGCCCGTAGGTGTTACCTGCTTGACTTTCCCCTCTTCTAGTTAATCAATTCAAAATGCAATAGTTTGATTAAGCTGAGGATCAACAAGCGTATTTAGTATAACAGATAGGCTGCTAAGTGCAGGTTTGGGATACCCTGCGGCCTAGTGTTTTGGCAGCAGGACAAAAACCAATTCAAAATGCAATAGTTTGATTAAGCTGAGGATCAACAAGCGTATTTAGTATAACAGATAGGCTGCTAAGTGCAGTTTTGGGATACCATGCTGCCTAGTGTTTTGGCAGCAGGACAAAAACCAATTCAAAATGCAATAGTTTGATTAAGCTGAGGATGAACAAGCGTATTTAGTATAACAGATAGGGTGCTAGGTGCAGGTTTGGGATACCCTGCGACCTAGTGTTTTGGCAGCAGGACAAAAACCAATTCAAAATGCAATAGTTTGATTAAGCTGAGGATGAACAAACGTATATAGTATAACAGATAGGGTGCTAAGTGCAGGTTTGGGATACCCTGCGGCCTAGTATTTTGGCAGCAGAACAAAAACCAATTCAAAATGCAATAGTTTGATTAAGCTGAGGATCAACAAGCATATTTTGTATAACATATAGGCTGCTAAGTGCAGGTTTGGGATACCCTGCGGCCTAGTGTTTTGGAGCAGGACAAAAACCAAATCAAAATGCAAAAGTTTGATTAAGCTGAGGATCAACAAGCGTATTTAGTATAACAGGCTGCTAAGTGCAGGTTTGGGAAACCCTGCGTCCTAGTGTTTTGGCAGCAGGAAAAAAACCAATTCAAAATGCAATAGTTTGATTAAGCTGAGGATCAACAAGCGTATTTTGTATAACAGATAGGCTGCTACATGTAGGTTTCGGATACCCTGCGGCCTAGTGTTTTGGCAGCAGGACAAAAACCAATTCAAAATGCAATAGTTTGATTAAGCTGAGGATCAACAAGCGTATTTAGAATAACAGATAGGCTGCTAAGTGCAGGTTTGGGATACCCTGCGGCCTAGTGTTTTGGCAGTAGGACAAAAACCAATTCAAAATGCAATAGTTTGATTAAGCTGAGGATAAACAAAATGTATTTAGTATAACAGATAGACTGCTAAGTGCAGGTTTGGGATACCCTGTGGCCTAGTGTTTTGGCAGCAGGACAAAAACCAAATCAAAATGCAATAGTTTGAGTAAGCTGAGGATGAACAAATGAATTTAGTATAACAGATAGGGTGCTAAGTGCAGGTTTGGGATGCCCATGTGGGCTGGTGTATTTAAAGCAGGACAAAAACCAATTCAAAATGCAATAGTTTGATTAAGCTGAGGATCAACAAGCGTATTTTGTATAACAGATAGGCTGCTAAGTGCAGGTTTGGGATACCCTGCGGCCTAGTGTTTTGCCAGCAGGCCAAAAACCAATTAAAAATGCAATAGTTTGATTAAGCTGAGGATCAACAAGCGTATTTAGTATAACAGATAGGCTGCTAAGTACAGGTTTGGAATACCCTGCGGCCTAGTGTTTTGGCAGCAGGACAAAAAACAATTCAAAATGCAATAGTTTGATTAAGCTGAGGAGCAACAAGCTTATTTTCTATAACAGATAGGCTGCTACATGTAGGTTTGGGATACCCTGCGGCCTAGTGTTTTGGCAGCAGGACAAAAACCAATTCAAAATGCAATAGTTTGATTAAGCTGAGGATCAACAAGCGTATTTAGAATAACAGATAGGCTGCTAAGTGCAGGTTTGGGATACCCTGCGGCCTAGTGTTTTGGCAGTAGGACAAAAACCAATTCAAAATGCAATAGTTTGATTAAGCTGAGGATAAACAAAACTTATTTAGTATAACAGATAGGCTGCTAAGTGCAGGTTTGGGATACCCTGTGGCCTAGTGTTTTGGCAGCAGGACAAAAACCAAATCAAAATGCAATAGTTTGAGTAAGCTGAGGATGAACAAACGAATTTAGTATAACAGATAGGGTGCTAAGTGCAGGTTTGGGATGCCCATGTGGGCTGGTGTAGTGAAAGCAGGACAAAAACCAATTCAAAATGCAATAGTTTGATTAAGCTGAGGATCAACAAGCGTATTTTGTATAACAGATAGGCTGCTAAGTGCAGGTTTGGGATACCCTGCAGCCTAGTGTTTTGCCAGCAGGACAAAGACCAATTCAAAATGCAATAGTTTGATTAAGCTGAGGATCAACAAGCGTATTTAGAATAACAGATAGGCTGCTAAGTGCAGGTTTGGGATACCCTGCGGCCTAGTGTTTTGGCAGCAGGACAAAAACCAAATCAAAATGCAATAGTTTGATTAAGCTGAGGATCATCAAGCGTATTTAGTATAACAGATAGGCTGCTAAGTGCAGGTTTGGGATACCCTGCAGCCTAATGTTTTGGCAGCAGGACAAAAACCAATTCAAAATGCAATCGTTTGATTAAGCTGAGGATCAACAAGCGTATTTAGTATAACAGATAGGCTGTTAAGTGTAGGTTTGGGATGCCCATGTGGGCTGGTGTATTTAAAGCAGGACAAAAACCAAATCAAAATGCAATAGTTTGATTAAGCTGAGGATCAACAAGCGTGTTTAGTATAACAGATAGGCTGCTAAGTGCAGATTTGGGATACCCCGCGGCCTAGTGTTTTGGCAGCAGGACAAAAACCAAATCAAAATGCAATAGTTTGATTAAGCTGAGGATCAACAAGCGTATTTTGTATAACAGATAGACTGCTACGTGCAGGTTTGCGATACCCCGCGGCCTAGTGTTTTGGCAGCAGGACAAAAACCAATTCAAAATGCAATAGTTTGATTAAGCTGAGGATCAACAAGCGTATTTAGTATAACAGATAGACTGCTAAGTGCAGGTTTGGGATACCCTGCGGCCTAGGGTTTTGGCAGCAGGACAAAAACCAATTCAAAATGTAATGCTTAGATTCAGCTGAGGAAGGATCAACAAGCGTATTTAGTATAACAGATAGGCTGCTAAGTGCAGGTTTGGGATACCCTGCGGCCTAGTGTTTTGGCAGCAGGAAAAAAAACAATTCAAAATGCAATAGCTTGATTGAGCTGAGGATCAACAAGTGTATTTTGTATAACAGATAGACAGCTACGTGCAGGTTTGGGATACCCCGCGGCCTAGTGTTTTGGCAGCAGGACAAAAACCAATTCAAAATGCAATAGTTTGATTAAGCTGAGGATCAACAAGCGTATTTTGAAAACAAATAGGCTGCTTAGTGCAGGTTTGGGATGCCCATGCGGGCTGGTGTATTTAAAGCAGGACAAAAACCAATTCAAAATGCAATAGTTTGATTAAGCTGAGGATCAACAAGCGTATTTAGTATAACAGATAGGCTGCTAAGTGCAGGTTTGGGATACCCTGCGGCCTAGTGTTTTGTCAGCAGGACAAAAACCAATTCAAAATGCAATAGTTTGATTAAGCTGAGGATCAACAAGCGTATTTAGTATAACAGATAGACTGCTACGTGCAGGTTTGGGATACCCCGCGGCCTAGTGTTTTGGCAGCAGGACAAAAACCAATTAAAAATGCAAAAGTTTGATTAAGCTGAGGATCAACAAGCATATTTTGTGTAACAGATAGGCTGCTAAGTGCAGGTTTGGGATACCCTGCGGCCTAGTGTTTTGGCAGCAGGACAAAAACTAATTCAAAATGCAATAGTTTGATTAAGCTGAGGAGCAACAAGCGTATTTAGTATAACAGGCTGCTAAGTGCAGGTTTGGGATACCCTGCGGCCTAGTGTTTTGGCAGCAGGACAAAAAACAATTCAAAATGCAATAGTTTGATTAAGCTAAGGAGCAACAAGCGTATTTTGTATAACAGATAGGCTGCTACGTGCAGGTTTGGGATACCCTGCGACCTAGTGTTTTGGCAGCAGGACAAAAACCAATTCAAAATGCAATAGTTTGATTAAGCTGAGGATGAACAAACGTATATAGTATAACAGATAGGCTGCTAAGTGCAGGTTTGGGATACCCTGCAGCCTAGTGTTTTGGCAGCAGGACATAAACCAATTCAAAATGCAATCGTTTGATTAAGCTGAGGATCAACAAGCGTATTAAGTATAACAGATAGGCTGTTAAGTGTAGGTTTGGGATGCCCATGTGGGCTGGTGTATTTAAAGCAGGACAAAAACCAATTCAAAATGCAATAGTTTGATTAAGCTGAGGATCAACAAGCGTGTTTAGTATAACAGATAGGCTGCTAAGTGCAGATTTGGGATACCCCGCGGCCTAGTGTTTTGGCAGCAGGACAAAAACCAAATCAAAATGCAATAGTTTGATTAAGCTGAGGATCAACAAGCGTATTTTGTATAACAGATAGACTGCTACGTGCAGGTTTGCGATACCCCGCGGCCTAGTGTTTTGGCAGCAGGACAAAAACCAATTCAAAATGCAATAGTTTGATTAAGCTGAGGATCAACAAGCGTATTTAGTATAACAGATAGACTGCTAAGTGCAGGTTTGGGATACCCTGCGGCCTAGGGTTTTGGCAGCAGGACAAAAACCAATTCAAAATGCAATGCTTAGATTCAGCTGAGGAAGGATCAACAAGCGTATTTAGTATAACAGATAGGCTGCTAAGTGCAAGTTTGGGATACCCTGCGGCCTAGTGTTTTGGCAGCAGGAAAAAAAACAATTCAAAATGCAATAGCTTGATTGAGCTGAGGATCAACAAGTGTATTTTGTATAACAGATAGACAGCTACGTGCAGGTTTGGGATACCCCGCGGCCTAGTGTTTTGGCAGCAGGACAAAAACCAATTAAAAATGCAAAAGCTTGATTAAGCTGAGGAGCAACAAGCGTATTTAGTATAACAGATAGACTGCTAAGTGCAGGTTTGGGATACCCTGCGGCCTAGTGTTTTGGCAGCAGGACAAAAACCAATTCAAAATGCAATAGTTTGATTAAGCTGAGGATGAACAAACGTATTTAGTATAACAGATAGGCTGCTAAGTGCAGGTTTGGGATACCCTGTGGCCTAGTGTTTTGGCAGCAGGACAAAAACCAAATCAAAATGCAATAGTTTGATTAAGCTGAGGATGAATAAACGTATTTAGTATAACAGATAGGGTGCTAAGTGCAGGTTTGGGATGCCCATGTGGGCTGGTGTATTTAAAGCAGGACAAAAACCAATTCAAAATGCAATAGTTTGATTAAGCTGAGGATCAACAAGCGTATTTAGTTTAACAGATAGGCTGCTAAGTGCAGGTTTGGAATACCCTGTGGCCTAGTGTTTTGGCAGCAGGACAAAAACCAATTCAAAATGCAATAGTTTGATTAAGCTGAGGATCAACAAGCGTATTTTGTATAACAGATAGGCTGCTAAGTGCAGGTTTGGGTTACCCTGCGGCCTAGTGTTTTGGCAGCAGGACAAAAACCAAATCAAAATGCAATAGTTTGATTAAGCTGAGGATGAACAAACGTATTTTGTATAACAGGCTGCTAAGTGCAGGTTTGGGATACCCTGCGGCCTAGTGTTTTGGCAGCAGGACAAAAACCAATTCAAAATGCAATAGTTTGATTAAGCTGAGGATCAACAAGTGTATTTTGTATAACAGATAGGCTGCTAAGTGCAGGTTTGGGATACCCTGCGGCCTAGTGTTTTGGCAGCAGGAAAAAAAACAATTCAAAATGCAATAGCTTGATTGAGCTGAGGATCAACAAGCGTATTTTGTATAACAGATAGACAGCTACGTGCAGGTTTGGGATACCCCGCGGCCTAGTGTTTTGGCAGCAGGACAAAAACCAATTCAAAATGCAATAGTTTGATTAAGCTGAGGATCAACAAGCGTATTTAGTATAACAGATAGACTGCTAAGTGCAGGTTTGGGATACCCTGCAGCCTAGTGTTTTGGCAGCAGGACAAAAACCAATTCAAAATGCAATAGTTTGATTAAGCTGAGGATCAACAAGCGTGTTTAGTATAACAGATAGGCTGCTAAGTGCAGGTTTGGGATACCCCGCGGCCTAGTGTTTTGGCAGCAGGACAAAAACCAAATCAAAATGCAATAGTTTGATTAAGCTGAGGATCAACCAGCGTATTTTGTATAACAGATAGACTGCTACGTGCAGGTTTGGGATACCCTGCGGCCTAGTGTTTTGTCAGCAGGACAAAAACCAATTCAAAATACAATAGTTTGATTAAGCTGAGGATCAACAAGCGTATTTAGAATAACAGGCTGCTAAGTGCAGGTTTGGGATACCCTGCGGCCTAGGGTTTTGGCAGCAGGACAAAAACCAATTCAAAATGCAATGCTTAGATTCAGTTGAGGAAGGATCAACAAGCGTATTTAGTATAACAGATAGGCTGCTAAGTGCAGGTTTGGGATACCCTGCGGCCTAGTGTTTTGGCAGCAGGAAAATAAACAATTC
Source organism: Gastrophryne carolinensis (assembly GCA_027917425.1). Taxonomy (NCBI): domain Eukaryota; kingdom Metazoa; phylum Chordata; class Amphibia; order Anura; family Microhylidae; genus Gastrophryne; species Gastrophryne carolinensis. The sequence continues at coordinate 117,426,424 of CM051243.1, forward strand.
AAAATGCCATAGCTTGATTAAGCTGAGGATCAACAAGCGTATTTTGAAAACAAATAGGCTGCTTAGTGCAGGTTTCGGATGCCCATGCGGGCTGGTGTATTTAAAGCAGGACAAAAACCAATTCAAAATGCAATAGTTTGATTAAGCTGAGGATCAACAAGCATATTTTGTGTAACAGATAGGCTGCTAAGTGCAGGTTTGGGATACCCTGCGGCCTAGTGTTTTGGCAGCAGGACAAAAACCAATTCAAAATGCAATATTTGATTAAGCTGAGGAGCAACAAGCGTATTTAGTATAACAGGCTGCTAAGTGCAGGTTTGGGATACCCTGCGGCCTAGTGTTTTGGCAGCAGGACAAAAACCAATTCAAAATGCAATAGTTTGATTAAGCTGAGGAGCAACAAGCGTATTTTGTATAACAGATAGGCTGCTATGTGCAGGTTTGGGATACCCTGCGGCCTAGTGTTTTGTCAGCAGGACAAAAACCAATTCAAAATGCAATAGTTTGATTAAGCTGAGGATCAACAAGCGTATTTAGAATAACAGATAGGCTGCTAAGTGCAGGTTTGGGATACCCTGCGGCCTAGTGTTTTGGCAGTAGGACAAAAACCAATTCAAAATGCAATAGTTTGATTAAGCTGAGGATGAACAAACATATTTAGTAAAACAGGCTGCTAAGTGCAGGTTTGGGATACCCTGCGGCCTAGTGTTTTGGCAGCAGGACAAAAACCAAATCAAAATGCAATAGTTTGATTAAGCTGAGGATGAACAAACGTATTTAGTATAACAGATAGGGTGCTAAGTGCAGGTTTGGGATGCCCATGTGGGCTGGTGTATTTAAAGCAGGACAAAAACCAATTCAAAATGCAATAGTTTGATTAAGCTGAGGATCAACCAGCGTATTTAGTTTAACAGATAGGCTGCTAAGTGCAGGTTTGGAATACCCTGCGGCCTAGTGTTTTGGCAGCAGGACAAAAACCAATTCAAAATGCAATAGTTTGATTAAGCTGAGGATCAACAAGCGTATTTTGTATAACAGATGGGCTGCTAAGTGCAGGTTTGGGATACCCTCAGCCTAGTGTTTTGCCAGCAGGCTAAAAACCAATTCAAAATGCAATAGTTTGATTAAGCTGAGGATCAACAAGCGTATTTAGTATAACAGATAGGCTGCTAAGTGCAGGTTTGGGATACCCTGCGGCCTAGTGTTTTGGCAGCAGGACAAAAACCAATTCAAAATGCAATAGTTTGATTAAGCTGAGGATCAACAAGCGTATTTAGTATAACAGATAGGCTGCTAAGTGCAGGTTTGGGATACCCTGCGGCCTAGTATTTTGGCAGCAGGACAAAAACCAATTCAAAATGCAAAAGTTTGATTAAGCTGAGGATCAACAAGAGTATTTAGTATAACAGATAGGCTGCTAAGTGCAGTTTTGGGATACCATGCTGCCTAGTGTTTTGGCAGCAGGACAAAAACAAATTCAAAATGCAATAGTTTGATTAAGCTGAGGATGAACAAGCGTATTTAGTATAACAGATAGGGTGCTAGGTGCAGGTTTGGGATACCCTGCGACCTAGTGTTTTGGCAGCAGGACAAAAACCAATTCAAAATGCAATAGTTTGATTAAGCTGAGGATGAACAAACGTATATAGTATAACAGATAGGGTGCTAAGTGCAGGTCTGGGATACCCTGCGGCCTAGTATTTTGGCAGCAGGACAAAAACCAATTCAAAATGCAATAGTTTGATTAAGCTGAGGATCAACAAGCATATTTTGTATAACATATAGGCTGCTAAGTGCAGGTTTGGGATACCCTGCGGCCTAGTGTTTTGGAGCAGGACAAAAACCAAATCAAAGTGCAATAGTTTGAGTAAGCTGAGGATCAACAAGCGTATTTAGTATAACAGGCTGCTATGTGCAGGTTTGGGATACCCTGCGGCCTAGTGTTTTGGCAGCAGGACAAAAACCAATTCAAAATGCAATAGTTTTATTAAGCTAAGGGGCAACAAGCGTATTTTGTATAACAGATAGGCTGCTACGTGCAGGTTTGGGATACCCTGCGGCTTAGTGTTTTGGCAGCAGGACAAAAACCAATTCAAAATGCAATAGTTTGATTAAGCTGAGGATGAACAAACGTATTTAGTATAACAGATAGGCTGCTAAGTGCAGGTTTGGGATACCCTGTGGCCTAGTGTTTTGGCAGCAGGACAAAAACCAAATCAAAATGCAATAGTTTGATTAAGCTGAGGATGAACAAACGTATTTAGTATAACAGATAGGGTGCTAAGTGCAGGTTTGGGATGCCCATGTGGGCTGGTGTATTTGAAGCAGGACAAAAACCAATTCAAAATGCAATAGTTTGATTAAGCTGAGGATCAACAAGCGTATTTAGTTTAACAGATAGGCTGCTAAGTGCAGGTTTGGAATACCCTGCGCCTAGTGTTTTGGCAGCAGGACAAAAACCAATTCAAAATGCAATAGTTTGATTAAGCTGAGGATCAACAAGCGTATTTTGTATAACAGATAGACTGCTAAGTGCAGGTTTGGGATACCCTGCGGCCTAGTGTTTTGGCAGCAGGACAAAAAACAATTCAAAATGCAATAGTTTGATTAAGCTGAGGATCAACAAGCGTATTTTGTATAACAGATAGGCTGCTAAGTGCAGGTTTGGGATACCCTGCGGCCTAGTGTTTTGGCAGCAGGAAAAAAAACCAATTCAAAATGCAATAGCTTGATTGAGCTGAGGATCAACAAGCGTATTTTGTATAACAGACTGCTAAGTGCAGGTTTGGGATACCCTGCGGCCTAGTGTTTTGGCAGCAGGACAAAAACCAAATCAAAATGCAATAGTTTGATTAAGCTGAGGATCAACAAGCGTATTTTGTATAACAGATAGACTGCTACGTGCAGGTTTGCGATACCCCGCGGCCTAGTGTTTTGGCAGCAGGACAAAAACCAATTAAAAATGCAAAAGTTTGATTAAGCTGAGGATCATCAAGCGTATTTAGTATAACAGATAGGCTGTTACGTGTAGGTTTGGGATGCCCATGTGGGCTGGTGTATTTAAAGCAGGACAAAAACCAATTCAAAATGCAATAGTTTGATTAAGCTGAGGATCAACAAGCGTGTTTAGTATAACAGATAGGCTGCTACGTGCAGATTTGGGATACCCCGCGGCCTAGTGTTTTGGCAGCAGGACAAAAACCAAATCAAAATGCAATAGTTTGATTAAGCTGAGGATCAACAAGCGTATTTTGTATAACAGATAGACTGCTACGTGCAGGTTTGCGATACCCCGCGGCCTAGTGTTTTGGCAGCAGGACAAAAACCAATTCAAAATGCAATAGTTTGATTAAGCTGAGGATCAACAAGCGTATTTAGTATAACAGATAGACTGCTAAGTGCAGGTTTGGGATACCCTGCGGCCTAGGGTTTTGGCAGCAGGACAAAAACCAATTCAAAATGCAATGCTTAGATTCAGCTGAGGAAGGATCAACAAGCGTATTTAGTATAACAGATAGGCTGCTAAGTGCAGGTTTGGGATACCCTGCGGCCTAGTGTTTTGGCAGCAGGAAAAAAAACAATTAAAAATGCAATAGCTTGATTGAGCTGAGGATCAACAAGTGTATTTTGTATAACAGATAGACAGCTATGTGCAGGTTTGGGATACCCCGCGGCCTAGTGTTTTGGCAGCAGGACAAAAACCAATTTAAAATGCAATAGTTTGATTAAGCTGAGGATCAACAAGCGTATTTTGAAAACAAATAGGCTGCTTAGTGCAGGTTTGGGATGCCCATGCGGGCTGGTGTATTTAAAGCAGGACAAAAACCAATTCAAAATGCAATAGTTTGATTAAGCTGAGGATCAACAAGCGTATTTAGTATAACAGATAGGCTGCTAAGTGCAGGTTTGGGATACCCTGCGGCCTAGTGTTTTGTCAGCAGGACAAAAACCAATTCAAAATGCAATAGTTTGATTAATCTGAGGATCAACAAGCGTATTTAGTATAACAGATAGACTGCTACGTGCAGGTTTGGGATACCCCGCGGCCTAGTGTTTTGGCAGCAGGACAAAAACCAATTAAAAATGCAAAAGTTTGATTAAGCTGAGGATCAACAAGCATATTTTGTGTAACAGATAGGCTGCTAAGTGCAGGTTTGGGATACCCTGCGGCCTAGTGTTTTGGCAGCAGGACAAAAACCAATTCAAAATGCAATAGTTTGATTAAGCTGAGGAGCAACAAGCGTATTTAGTATAACAGGCTGCTAAGTGCAGGTTTGGGATACCCTGCGGCCTAGTGTTTTGGCAGCAGGACAAAAAACAATTCAAAATGCAATAGTTTGATTAAGCTAAGGAGCAACAAGCGTATTTTGTATAACAGATAGACTGCTACGTGCAGGTTTGGGATACCCTGCGGCCTAGTGTTTTGGCAGCAGGACAAAAACCAATTCAAAATGCAATAGTTTGATTAAGCTGAGGATCAACAAGCGTATTTAGAATAACAGGCTGCTAAGTGCAGGTTTGGAATACCCTGCGGCCTAGTGTTTTGGCAGTAGGACAAAAACCAATTCAAAATGCAATAGTTTGATTAAGCTGAGGATGAACAAAAGTATTTAGTATAACAGGCTGCAAAGTGCAGGTTTGGGATACCCTGTGGCCTAGTGTTTTTTCAGCAGGACAAAAACCAAATCAATATGCAATAGTTTGATTAAGCTGAGGATGAACAAACGTATTTAGTATAACAGATAGGGTGCTAAGTGCAGGTTTGGGATGCCCATGTGGGCTGGTGTATTTAAAGCAGGACAAAAACCAATTCAAAATGCAATAGTTTGATTAAGCTGAGGATCAACAAGTGTATTTTGTATAACAGATAGGTTGCTAAGTGCAGGTTTGGGATACCCTGAGGCCTAGTGTTTTGGCAGCAGGACAAAAACCAATTCAAAATGCAATAGTTTGATTAAGCTGAGGATCAACAAGCGTATTTTGTATAACAGATAGGCTGCTAAGTGCAGGTTTGGGATACCCTGCGGCCTAGTGTTTTGGCAGCAGGAAAAAAAACAATTCAAAATGCAATAGTTTGATTAAGCTGAGGATCAACAAGCGTATTTAGTATAACAGATAGACTGCTAAGTGCAGGTTTGGGATACCCTGCGTCCTAGTGTTTTGGCAGCAGGACAAAAACCAATTCAAAATGCAATAGTTTGATTAAGCTGAGGAGCAACAAGCGTATTTAGTATAACAGGCTGCAAAGTGCAGGTTTGGGATACCCTGCGGCCTAGTGTTTTTTCAGCAGGACAAAAACCAAATCAAAATGCAATAGTTTGATTAAGCTGAGGATGAACAAACGTATTTAGTATAACAGATAGGGTGCTAAGTGCAGGTTTGGGATGCCCATGTGGGCTGGTGTATTTAAAGCAGGACAAAAACCAATTCAAAATGCAATAGTTTGATTAAGCTGAGGATCAACAAGTGTATTTTGTATAACAGATAGGTTGCTAAGTGCAGGTTTGGGATACCCTGAGGCCTAGTGTTTTGGCAGCAGGACAAAAACCAATTCAAAATGCAATAGTTTGATTAAGCTGAGGATCAACAAGCGTATTTTGTATAACAGATAGGCTGCTAAGTGCAGGTTTGGGATACCCTGCGGCCTAGTGTTTTGGCAGCAGGAAAAAAACCAATTCAAAATGCAATAGTTTGATTAAGCTGAGGATCAACAAGCGAATTTAGTATAACAGATAGACTGCTAAGTGCAGGTTTGGGATACCCTGCGGCCTAGTGTTTTGGCAGCAGGACAAAAACCAATTCAAAATGCAATAGTTTGATTAAGCTGAGGAGCAACAAGCGTATTTTGTATAACAGATAGGCTGCTACGTGCAGGTTTGGGATACCCTGCGGCCTAGTGTTTTGTCAGCAGGACAAAAACCAATTCAAAATGCAATAGTTTGATTAAGCTGAGGATCAACAAGCGTATTTAGAATAACAGATAGGCTGCTAAGTGCAGGTTTGGGATACCCTGCGGCCTAGTGTTTTGGCAGTAGGACAAAAACCAATTCAAAATGCAATAGTTTGATTAAGCTGAGGATCAACAAGCGTATTTAGAATAACAGATAGGCTGCTAAGTGCAGGTTTGGGATACCCTGTGGCCTAGTGTTTTGGCAGCAGGACAAAAACCAAATCAAAATGCAATAGTTTGATTAAGCTGAGGATCAACAAGCGTATTTAGAATAACAGATAGGCTGCTAAGTGCAGGTTTGGGATACCCTGCGGCCTAGTGTTTTGGCAGTAGGACATAAACCAATTCAAAATGCAATAGTTTGATTAAGCTGAGGATGAACAAACGTATTTAGTAAAACAGATAGGCTGCTAAGTGCAGGTTTGGGATACCCTGCGGCCTAGTGTTTTGGCAGCAGGACAAAAACCAAATCAAAATGCAATAGTTTGATTAAGCTGAGGATGAACAAACGTATTTAGTATAACAGATAGGGTGCTAAGTGCAGGTTTGGGATTCCCATGTGGGCTGGTGTATTTAAAGCAGGACAAAAACCAATTCAAAATGCAATAGATTGATTAAGCTGAGGATCAACCAGCGTATTTAGTTTAACAGATAGGCTGCTAAGTGCAGGTTTGGAATACCCTGCGGCCTAGTGTTTTTGCAGCAGGACAAAAACCAATTCAAAATGCAATAGTTTGATTAAGCTGAGGATCAACAAGCGTATTTTGTATAACAGATAGGCTGCTAAGTGCAGGTTTGGGATACCCTCAGCCTAGTGTTTTGCCAGCAGGCCAAAAACCAATTCAAAATGCAATAGTTTGATTAAGCTGAGGATCAACAAGCGTATTTAGTATAACAGATAGGCTGCTAAGTGCAGGTTTGGGATACCCTGCGGCCTAGTGTTTTGGCAGCAGGACAAAAATCAATTCAAAATGCAATAGTTTGATTAAGCTGAGGATCAACAAGCGTATTTAGTATAACAGATAGGCTGCTAAGTGCAGGTTTGGGATACCCTGCGGCCTAGTGTTTTGGCAGCAGGACAAAAACCAATTCAAAATGCAAAAGTTTGATTAAGCTGAGGATGAACAAACGTATATAGTATAACAGATAGGGTACTAAGTGCAGGTTTGGGATACCCTGCGGCCTAGTATTTTGGCAGCAGGACAAAAACCAATTCAAAATGCAATAGTTTGATTAAGCTGAGGATGAACAAACGTATATTATATAACAGATAGGGTGCTAAGTGCAGGTTTGGGATACCCTGCGGCCTAGTATTTTGGCAGCAGGACAAAAACCAATTCAAAATGCAATAGTTTGATTAAGCTGAGAATCAACAAGCATATTTTGTATAACATATAGGCTGCTAAGTGCAGGTTTGGGATACCCTGCGGCCTAGTGTTTTGGAGCAGGACAAAGACCAAATCAAAGTGCAATAGTTTGAGTAAGCTGAGGATCAACAAGCGTATTTAGTATAACAGGCTGCTAAGTGCAGGTTTGGGATACCCTGCGGCCTAGTGTTTTGGCAGCAGGACAAAAACCAATTCAAAATGCAATAGTTTGATTAAGCTGAGGAGCAACAAGCGTATTTTGTATAACAGATAGGCTGCTACGTGCAGGTTTGGGATACCCTGCGGCCTAGTGTTTTGGCAGCAGGACAAAAACCAATTCAAAATGCAATAGTTTGATTAAGCTGAGGATGAACAAACGTATTTAGTATAACAGATAGGCTGCTAAGTGCAGGTTTGGGATACCCTGTGGCCTAGTGTTTTGGCAGCAGGACAAAAACCAAATCAAAATGCAATAGTTTGATTAAGCTGAGGATGAACAAACGTATTTAGTATAACAGATAGGGTGCTAAGTGCAGGTTTGGGATGCCCATGTGGGCTGGTGTATTTAAAGCAGGACAAAAACCAATTCAAAATGCAATAGTTTGATTAAGCTGAGGATCAACCAGCGTATTTAGTTTAACAGATAGGCTGCTAAGTGCAGGTTTGGAATACCCTGCGGCCTAGTGTTTTGGCAGCAGGACAAAAACCAATTCAAAATGCAATAGTTTGATTAAGCTGAGGATCAACAAGCGTATTTTGTATAACAGATAGGCTGCTAAGTGCAGGTTTGGGATACCCTGCGGCCTAGTGTTTTGGCAGCAGGACAAAAACCAATTCAAAATGCAATAGTTTGATTAAGCTGAGGATCAACAAGCGTATTTTGTATAACAGATAGGCTGCTAAGTGCAGGTTTGGGATACCCTGCGGTCTAGTGTTTTGCCAGCAGGCCAAAAACCAATTCAAAATGCAATAGTTTGATTAAGCTGAGGATCAACAAGCGTATTTAGTATAACAGATAGACTGCTAAGTGCAGGTTTGGGATACCCTGCGGCCTAGTGTTTTGGCAGCAGGACAAAAACCAATTCAAAATGCAATAGTTTGATTAAGCTGAGGATCAACAAGCGTATTTAGTATAACAGATAGACTGCTAAGTGCAGGTTTGGGATACCCTGCGGCCTAGTGTTTTGGCAGCAGGACAAAAACCAATTCAAAATGCAATAGTTTGATTAAGCTGAGGAGCAACAAGCGTATTTTGTATAACAGATAGGCTGCTAGGTGCAGGTTTGGGATACCCTGCGGCCTAGTGTTTTGTCAGCAGGACAAAAACCAATTCAAAATGCAATAGTTTGATTAAGCTGAGGATCAACAAGCGTATTTAGAATAACAGATAGGCTGCTAAGTGCAGGTTTGGGATACCCTGCGGCCTAGTGTTTTGGCAGTAGGACAAAAACCAATTCAAAATGCAATAGTTTGATTAAGCTGAGGATCAACAAGCGTATTTAGAATAACAGATAGGCTGCTAAGTGCAGGTTTGGGATACCCTGCAGCCTAGTGTTTTGGCAGCAGGACAAAAACCAATTCAAAATGCAATCGTTTGATTAACCCTTTCAGTGCCAAGCACGTAGATTCTACGTGCTCGCTTCCACTCCACTTAAGTGCCAAGCACGTAGAATCTACGTGCTTGACTTTCCCCCCTGACAGTAAAAAAAATATAAATCAAAAATACTCACCTGACCCCTCGTTGGATCTGGCCGGGTCTCCCCTTTAATTTGGTGCCATCCGATCCCCCGTGGGGGGTCGGATGGCTCCAGGCGAGCCCCCGGAATAGGCCAGCCCCCTCTGCTTCGGCAGCAGCAGCTGCTAAATGTAAAAAAAAAAAAAAAAAAAATGACATTTCCTTACCTGAGGCCGCGCTGTCTCCCGATGGGTGTCCTCTTCACTGGGGGGCCTCCGATCGCCCCCCCCAGCCTCTTCGGTGGCGAGGAGAGGGCAGAAATTGCCCTCCCCCCCACTTCCTGGAACGGGTCTGCTAGCCCCGCCCCCTGGGGGCGGGCCCAGGTGACATCTTATGATGTCACCAGCAGCCCTCTTAATGCCGGGACGTGAGACAGACAATCAGTCTGCTCGTGTGCCTGGAGGAGGGCAGATGGGGAGGAGGAGAGGGCTGAGATCGCCCCCCCCTCCTCCCCAGGCTCTCTCCTTCAAACACACGAGCAGGCTGTCAGCGGAGATCGCCGGGGGACACAGGATCGGAGGTGAGTAAAGTAAAAAAAATAAATAAATAAAGATCTTTTATATCTTATGTCTCTGTGTCTTTTTATTTAACATTTAACCCCTTGTGAACTGGTAAGGGGTCCATGAGACCCCTTATACCAGTTCACAAGGCTGGGGGATGGCATGTCACCCGCTTGCCGCAGCGCGTGACTTGCCATTAACCCCCAGCACCCCCAATTACCTGCCTCCCCAAAGCCCAGGGGGGGCAGAAGAGCCCGGGCCCACACAGGCTATGTGGGCTCGTAGGCTGCAGAGTGGGGGGCCACAAAAGCTGGCCCCCCCACTCTGTGCCTACAAGCCCCCATAGCTGGTCCCGGGCTGGTAATGATGGGTAAGGGGGACCCCATTTCATTTTTTTTTGGATTTTTAAGGGTTCCTATGTCATTTTTTTTTTTAATAAACTCTTTGTGTTCTGTCATCCAGCAGCTATAAAAGGCTTCCAGCAGGTGAGCAGAAGCCAGTGATCGCCGAGGGACACAGTGCTCCAGGATGGATGGGAGGTGAGTACAGTGTAAAAAAAAAAATTAATAAAATATTTTTTTCTCTTTTGTGTGTCTGTGTTTTTTTTTACATTTAACCCCTTGTGAACTGGTAAGGGGTCCATGACCCCTATACCAGTTCACAAGGCTGGGGGAGGTGGCAAGTCACCTGTGACTAGCGGGTGACTTGCCATTAACCCCTGGCACCCCCATTACCTGCCTCCCCAAAGCCCAGGGGGGGCAGAAGAGCCCGGGCCCACGGGCTATGCGGGCTTGTAGCCTGCAGGGCCAGGGGCCACAAAAGCTGGCCCCTGTGCCCTGTTTCTACAAGCCCTGCATAGCTGGTCCCGGGCTGGTTACTTTGGGTAAGGGGGACCCCATGTCAATTTTTTTGGGGATTTTTAAGGAAGGGGGACCCTATGTCATTTTTTTTCTCGATTTAACCCTTTGTAGTGTGGATGGTAGTTGTATTTTATTTGTAAATGTTATAAAGTACTTGTTTCAGTTAGGGGGGTCTCCTGGGCAGGAACGAGGGGCTACCGATAAATATGTGGTACCGTTCTAATCGGTAGAAATGGGGGTTTCACATGCAATACGGTTTTCCTTAATAAAATACATTTTTTATTTGAAATAAAGGAGTCAATTTTCTAAAAAAATTTTTATTTATTTATTTATTTATTTTTTACTTAATAATATTGTAAAAAACAAAATAAAATTTACAAACAAGACATTTCTTGTTAAAGCCTAAACTCTGCTGCAGAAAATATATGTATAATTTTCCTGAAAATTCCAGCAAAAATGGCGCAAAACATGGCGCAAAACATGGCGCAAAATGGGGAAAAATGACCTGTCAACAGAGGGTGACAAAATCTCAAGTAGGCTGGCAATTAAAATGGTTAAAGGTAGCTATGCATGTTGGGTATTGTTCTGTTCGGGGGACCTTGCGCTTTCAGACTTGGCTTGTTTTTTTCTGGTTTGCATATTTATATTTTAGGAAAAGGCGTTTTTTATTCAGCTTTTTTATACATTTTTTAGGGAAACCCTGCGCAACCAAAGAATTCTTTGAGGGATTAATTCCAGAAAGATGAGCCCACTACAACAAGTTGGGTACGCTTAGAAAGCTTAACATGTGTACTTTCAGGTAATATATGGTTTATGGGGGATATTCCAAATGTAAAGGGTTGTTTTGGTTGAAAAATCGCAAGGTGCGCACTTTGTCTGCAGAGCTGAAATTTTCAAGTAAAATCACTGTTACGCACATGCTTTACTTTGGGGTGTTTGCCGACTCTTCCCTTGACAGTAGCTATGCATGTTGGGTATCGTTCTGTTCGGGGGATGTTGCTTTTTCAGACTAAACTTGTTTTTTCTTGTTTGCACATAGTTTTTTAGGAAAATGTGGCTTTGATTCTGCTTTTTTATCCTTTTTTTAGAGAAACTCTTTGCAACCAAAGAATACAATGAGGGATTACTTCCAGAAAACTATGGGCACATCAACAAGCCTGGTGCGCCTAGAAAGCTTGAGGTGTGTACTTCCAGAGAATATATAGTTTGTTGGGGGTATTTCAAATGTAAAGGGTTGTTTTTCTGGAAGAACTGCAAGGTGCGCATATTGCATAGCATAGTTGTATTTTATCTGAAAATTCCCTAAAGCGCTGTTTCAGTTTGGGGGAGTCTCCTGGGCAGGAAAGGGTGTCTACCTATACATATGTGGTATCGCTGTAACTGGGAGAAATTGGGATTTCACACGCAATAAGATTTTATTGAAAAACGTACATTTTTTATTACAAAAAAAACTACAAATTGTAAAAATGTATTTTTTTTTATTTTTTTTTCACATATTTCACCCAAAAATATTGAGAATACCCCTAAAAAATTACAAACAAGACATTTCATGTTAAAGCCCAGACTCTGCTGAAAAAAACAATATATCATTTCCCTGGGAAATCCCTGGAAATCCCTTCAAAAATACACATTTGAACATGGGGAGCGCAAAATAGTGCAAAACGGTTTGGCACCAAGGGTGACAAAAACTCCAGGTAGGCTGGCAGCGAAAGGGTTAAGCTGAGGATCAACAAGCGTATTTAGTATAACAGATAGGCTGCTAAGTGTAGGTTTGGGATGCCCATGTGGGCTGGTGTATTTAAAGCAGGACAAAAACCAATTCAAAATGCAATAGTTTGATTAAGCTGAGGATCAACAAGCGTGTTTAGTATAACAGATAGGCTGCTAAGTGCAGATTTGGGATACCCCGCGGCCTAGTGTTTTGGCAGCAGGACAAAAACCAAATCAAAATGCAATAGTTTGATTAAGCTGAGGATCAACAAGCGTATTTAGAATAACAGATAGGCTGCTAAGTGCAGCTTTGGGATACCATGCGGCCTAGTGTTTTGGCAGCAGGACAAAAACCAATTCAAAATGCAATAGTTTGATTAAGCTGAGGATGAACAAACGTATTTAGTATAACAGATAGACTGCTAAGTGCAGGTTTGGGATACCCTGCGGCCTAGGGTTTTGGCAGCAGGACAAAAACCAATTCAAAATGCAATGCTTGGATTCAGCTGAGGAAGGATCAACAAGCGTATTTAGTATAACAGATAGGCTGCTAAGTGCAGGTTTGGGATACCCTGCGGCCTAGTGTTTTGGCAGCAGGAAAAAAAACAATCCAAAATGCAATAGCTTGATTAAGCTGAGGATCAACAAGCGTATTTTGTATAACAGATAGACAGCTACGTGCAGGTTTGGGATACCCCGCGGCCTAGTGTTTTGGCAGTAGGACAAAAACCAATTCAAAATGCAATAGTTTGATTAAGCTGAGGATCAACAAGCGTATTTAGTATAACAGATAGACTGCTAAGTGCAGGTTTGGGATACCCTGCGGCCTAGTGTTTTGGCAGCAGGACAAAAACCAATTCAAAATGCAATAGTTTGATTAAGCTGAGGATCAACAAGCGTGTTTAGTATAACAGATAGGCTGCTAAGTGCAGGTTTGGGATACCCCGCGGCCTAGTGTTTTGGCAGCAGGACAAAAACCAAATCAAAATGCAATAGTTTGATTAAGCTGAGGATCAACAAGCGTATTTTGTATAACAGATAGACTGCTACGTGCAGGTTTGGGATACCCCGTGGCCTAGTGTTTTGGCAGCAGGACAAAAACCAATTCAAAATGCAAAAGTTTGATTAAGCTGAAGATCAACAAGCATATTTTGTGTAACAGATAGGCTGCTAAGTGCAGGTTTGGGATACCCTGCGGCCTAGGGTTTTGGCAGCAGGACAAAAACCAATTCAAAATGCAATGCTTAGATTCAGCTGAGGAAGGATCAACAAGCGTATTTAGTATAACAGATAGGCTGCTAAGTGCAGGTTTGGGATACCCTGCGGCCTAGTGTTTTGGCAGCAGGAAAAAAAACAATTCAAAATGCAATAGCTTGATTAAGCTGAGGATCAACAAGCGTATTTTGAAAACAAATAGGCTGCTAAGTGCAGGTTTGGGATGCCCATGCGGGCTGGTGTATTTAAAGCAGGACAAAAACCAATTCAAAATGCAATAGTTTGATTAAGCTGAGGATCAACAAGCGTATTTAGTATAACAGATAGACTGCTACGTGCAAGTTTGGGATACCCCGCGGCCTAGTGTTTTGGCAGCAGGACAAAAACCAATTAAAAATGCAAAAGTTTGATTAAGCTGAGGATCAACAAGCATGTTTTGTGTAACAGATAGGCTGCTAAGTGCAGGTTTGGGATACCCTGCGGCCTAGTGTTTTGGCAGCAGGACAAAAACCAATTCAAAATGCAATAGTTTGATTAAGCTGGGGAGCAACAAGCGTATTTAGTATAACAGATAGACTGCTACGTGCAGGTTTGGGATACCCCGCGGCCTAGTGTTTTGGCAGCAGGACAAAAACCAATTAAAAATGCAAAAGTTTGATTAAGCTGAGGATCAACAAGCATATTTTGTGTAACAGATAGGCTGCAAAGTGCAGGTTTGGGATACCCTGCGGCCTAGTGTTTTGGCAGCAGGACAAAAACCAATTCAAAATGCAATAGTTTGATTAAGCTGAGGAGCAACAAGCGTATTTAGTATAACAGGCTGCTAAGTGCAGGTTTGGGATACCCTGCGGCCTAGTGTTTTGGCAGCAGGACAAAAACCAATTCAAAATGCAATAGTTTGATTAAGCTGAGGAGCAACAAGCGTATTTTGTATAACAGGCTGCTACGTGCAGGTTTGGGATACCCTGTGGCCTAGTGTTTTGGCAGCAGGACAAAAACCAATTCAAAATGCAATAGTTTGATTAAGCTGAGGATCAACAAGCGTATTTAGAATAACAGATAGGCTGCTAAGTGCAGGTTTGGGATACCCTGCGGCCTAGTGTTTTGGCAGTAGGACATAAACCAATTCAAAATGCAATAGTTTGATTAAGCTGAGGATGAACAAACGTATTTAGTATAACAGATAGGCTGCTAAGTGCAGGTTTGGGATACCCTGTGGCCTAGTGTTTTGGCAGCAGGACAAAAACCAAATCAAAATGCAATAGTTTGATTAAGCTGAGGATGAACAAACGTATTTAGTATAACAGATAGGGTGCTAAGTGCAAGTTTGGGATGCCCATGTGGGCTGGTGTATTTAAAGCAGGACAAAAACCAATTCAAAATGCAATAGTTTGATTAAGCTGAGGATCAACAAGCGTATTTTGTATAACAGATAGGCTGCTAAGTGCAGGTTTGGGATACCCTCAGCCTAGTGTTTTGCCAGCAGGCCAAAAACCAATTCAAAATGCAATAGTTTGATTAAGCTGAGGATCAACAAGCATATTTAGTATAACAGATAGGCTGCTAAGTGCAGGTTTGGGATACCCTGCGGCCTAGTGTTTTGGCAGCAGGACAAAAACCAATTCAAAATGCAATAGTTTGATTAAGCTGAGGATCAACAAGCGCATTTAGTATAACAGATAGGCTGCTAAGTGCAGGTTTGGGATACCCTGCGGCCTAGTGTTTTGGCAGCAGGACAAAAACCAATTCAAAATGCAATAGTTTGATTAAGCTGAGGATCAACAAGCGTATTTAGTATAACAGATAGGGTGCTAGGTGCAGGTTTGGGATACCCTGCGACCTAGTGTTTTGGCAGCAGGACAAAAACCAATTCAAAATGCAATAGTTTGATTAAGCTGAGGATGAACAAACGTATTTAGTATAACAGATAGGGTGCTAAGTGCAGGTTTGGGATACCCTGCGGCCTAGTATTTTGGCAGCAGAACAAAAACCAATTAAAAATGCAATAGTTTGATTAAGCTGAGGATCAACAAGCGTATTTTGTATAACAGATAGGCTGCTAAGTGCAGGTTTGGGATACCCTGCGGCCTAGTGTTTTGCCAGCAGGCCAAAAACCAATTCAAAATGCAATAGTTTGATTAAGCTGATGATCAACAAGCGTATTTAGTATAACAGATAGGCTGCTAAGTGCAGGTTTGGGATACCCTGCGGCCTAGTATTTTGGCAGCAGGACAAAAACCAATTCAAAATGCAATAGTTTGATTAAGCTGAGGAGCAACAAGCGTATTTAGTATAACAGATAGACTGCTAAGTGCAGGTTTGGGATACCCCGCGGCCTAGTGTTTTGGCAGTAGGACAAAAACCAATTCAAAATGCAATAGTTTGATTAAGCTGAGGATCAACACGCGTATTTAGTATAACAGATAGACTGCTAAGTGCAGGTTTGGGATACCCTGCGGCCTAGTGTTTTGGCAGCAGGACAAAAACCAATTCAAAATGCAATAGTTTGATTAAGCTGAGGATCAACAAGCGTGTTTAGTATAACAGATAGGCTGCTAAGTGCAGGTTTGGGATACCCCGCGGCCTAGTGTTTTGGCAGCAGGACAAAAACCAAATCAAAATGCAATAGTTTGATTAAGCTGAGGATCAACAAGCGTATTTTGTATAACAGATAGACTGCTACGTGCAGGTTTGGGATACCCCGCGGCCTAGTGTTTTGGCAGCAGGACAAAAACCAATTCAAAATGCAAAAGTTTGATTAAGCTGAAGATCAACAAGCATATTTTGTGTAACAGATAGGCTGCTAAGTGCAGGTTTGGGATACCCTGCGGCCTAGGGTTTTGGCAGCAGGACAAAAACCAATTCAAAATGCAATGCTTAGATTCAGCTGAGGAAGGATCAACAAGCGTATTTAGTATAACAGATAGGCTGCTAAGTGCAGGTTTGGGATACCCTGCGGCCTAGTGTTTTGGCAGCAGGAAAAAAAACAATTCAAAATGCAATAGCTTGATTAAGCTGAGGATCAACAAGCGTATTTAGTATAACAGATAGACTGCTACGTGCAGGTTTGGGATACCCCGCGGCCTAGTGTTTTGGCAGCAGGACAAAAACCAATTAAAAATGCAAAAGTTTGATTAAGCTGAGGATCAACAAGCATATTTTGTGTAACAGATAGGCTGCTAAGTGCAGGTTTGGGATACCCTGCGGCCTAGTGTTTTGGCAGCAGGACAAAAACCAATTCAAAATGCAATAGTTTGATTAAGCTGAGGAGCAACAAGCGTATTTAGTATAACAGATAGACTGCTACGTGCAGGTTTGGGATACCCCGCGGCCTAGTGTTTTGGCAGCAGGACAAAAAACAATTAAAAATGCAAAAGTTTGATTAAGCTGAGGATCAACAAGCATATTTTGTGTAACAGATAGGCTGCTAAGTGCAGGTTTGGGATACCCTGCGGCCTAGTGTTTTGGCAGCAGGACAAAAACCAATTCAAAATGCAATAGTTTGATTAAGCTGAGGAGCAACAAGCGTATTTAGTATAACAGGCTGCTAAGTGCAGGTTTGGGATACCCTGCGGCCTAGTGTTTTGGCAGCAGGACAAAAACCAATTCAAAATGCAATAGTTTGATTAAGCTGAGGAGCAACAAGCTTATTTTGTATAACAGATAGGCTGCTACGTGCAGGTTTGGGATACCCTGTGGCCTAGTGTTTTGGCAGCAGGACAAAAACCAATTCAAAATGCAATAGTTTGATTAAGCTGAGGATCAACAAGCGTATTTAGAATAACAGATAGGCTGCTAAGTGCAGGTTTGGGATACCCTGCGGCCTAGTGTTTTGGCAGTAGGACATAAACCAATTCAAAATGCAATAGTTTGATTAAGCTGAGGATGAACAAACGTATTTAGTATAACAGATAGGCTGCTAAGTGCAGGTTTGGGATACCCTGTGGCCTAGTGTTTTGGCAGCAGGACAAAAACCAAATCAAAATGCAATAGTTTGATTAAGCTGAGGATGAACAAACGTATTTAGTATAACAGATAGGGTGCTAAGTGCAGGTTTGGGATGCCCATGTGGGCTGGTGTATTTAAAGCAGGACAAAAACCAATTCAAAATGCAATAGTTTGATTAAGCTGAGGATCAACCAGCGTATTTAGTTTAACAGATAGGCTGCTAAGTGCAGGTTTGGAATACCCTGCGGCCTAGTGTTTTGGCAGCAGGACAAAAACCAATTCAAAATGCAATAGTTTGATTAAGCTGAGGATCAACAAGCGTATTTTGTATAACAGATAGGCTGCTAAGTGCAGGTTTGGGATACCCTCAGCCTAGTGTTTTGCCAGCAGGCCAAAAACCAATTCAAAATGCAATAGTTTGATTAAGCTGAGGATCAACAAGCATATTTAGTATAACAGATAGGCTGCTAAGTGCAGGTTTGGGATACCCTGCGGCCTAGTGTTTTGGCAGCAGGACAAAAACCAATTCAAAATGCAATAGTTTGATTAAGCTGAGGATCAACAAGCGTATTTAGTATAACAGATAGGCTGCTAAGTGCAGGTTTGGGATACCCTGCGGCCTAGTGTTTTGGCAGCAGGACAAAAACCAATTCAAAATGCAATAGTTTGATTAAGCTGAGGATCAACAAGCGTATTTAGTATAACAGATAGGCTGCTAAGTGCAGTTTTGGGATACCATGCTGCCTAGTGTTTTGGCAGCAGGACAAAAACCAATTCAAAATGCAATAGTTTGATTAAGCTGAGGATGAACAAGCGTATTTAGTATAACAGATAGGGTGCTAGGTGCAGGTTTGGGATACCCTGCGACCTAGTGTTTTGGCAGCAGGACAAAAACCAATTCAAAATGCAATAGTTTAATTAAGCTGAGGATGAACAAACGTATTTAGTATAACAGATAGGGTGCTAAGTGCAGGTTTGGGATACCCTGCGGCCTAGTATTTTGGCAGCAGAACAAAAACCAATTCAAAATGCAATAGTTTGATTAAGCTGAGGATCAACAAGCGTATTTTGTATAACAGATAGGCTGCTAAGTGCAGGTTTGGGATACCCTGCGGCCTAGTGTTTTGCCAGCAGGCCAAAAACCAATTCAAAATGCAATAGTTTGATTAAGCTGATGATCAACAAGCGTATTTAGTATAACAGATAGGCTGCTAAGTGCAGGTTTGGGATACCCTGTGGCCTAGTGTTTTGGCAGCAGGACAAAAACCAATTCAAAATGCAATAGTTTGATTAAGCTGAGGAGCAACAAGCTTATTTTCTATAACAGATAGGCTGCTAAGTGCAGGTTTGGGATACCCTGCGGCCTAGTGTTTTGGCATCAGGAATAAAACCAATTCAAAATGCGATAGTTTGATTAAGCTGAGGATCAACAAGCGTATTTAGTATAACAGATAGGCTGCTAAGTGCAGGTTTGGGATACCCTGCGGCCTAGTGTTTTGGCAGCAGGACAAAAACCAATTCAAAATGCAATAGTTTGATTAAGCTGAGGATCAACAAGCGTATTTAGAATAACAGATAGGCTGCTAAGTGCAGGTTTGGGATACCCTGCGGCCTAGTGTTTTGGCAGTAGGACATAAACCAATTCAAAATGCAATAGTTTGATTAAGCTGAGGATGAACAAACGTATTTAGTATAACAGATAGGCTGCTAAGTGCAGGTTTGGGATACCCTGTGGCCTAGTGTTTTGGCAGCAGGACAAAAACCAAATCAAAATGCAATAGTTTGATTAAGCTGAGGCTGAACAAACGTATTTAGTTTAACAGATAGGGTGCTAAGTGCAGGTTTGGGATGCCCATGTGGGCTGGTGTATTTAAAGCAGGACAAAAACCAATTCAAAATGCAATAGTTTGATTAAGCTGAGTATCAACCAGCGTATTTAGTTTAACAGATAGGCTGCTAAGTGCAGGTTTGGAATACCCTGCGGCCTAGTGTTTTGGCAGCAGGACAAAAACCAATTCAAAATGCAATAGCTTGATTAAGCTGAGGATCAACAAGCGTATTTAGTATAACAGATAGGCTGCTAAGTGCAGTTTTGGGATACCATGCTGCCTAGTGTTTTGGCAGCAGGACAAAAACCAATTCAAAATGCAATAGTTTGATTAAGCTGAGGATGAACAAGCGTATTTAGTATAACAGATAGGGTGCTAGGTGCAGGTTTGGGATACCCTGCGACCTAGTGTTTTGGCAGCAGGACAAAAACCAATTCAAAATGCAATAGTTTAATTAAGCTGAGGATGAACAAACGTATTTAGTATAACAGATAGGGTGCTAAGTGCAGGTTTGGGATACCCTGCGGCCTAGTATTTTGGCAGCAGAACAAAAACCAATTCAAAATGCAATAGTTTGATTAAGCTGAGGATCAACAAGCGTATTTTGTATAACAGATAGGCTGCTAAGTGCAGGTTTGGGATACCCTGCGGCCTAGTGTTTTGCCAGCAGGCCAAAAACCAATTCAAAATGCAATAGTTTGATTAAGCTGATGATCAACAAGCGTATTTAGTATAACAGATAGGCTGCTAAGTGCAGGTTTGGGATACCCTGTGGCCTAGTGTTTTGGCAGCAGGACAAAAACCAATTCAAAATGCAATAGTTTGATTAAGCTGAGGAGCAACAAGCTTATTTTCTATAACAGATAGGCTGCTAAGTGCAGGTTTGGGATACCCTGCGGCCTAGTGTTTTGGCATCAGGAATAAAACCAATTCAAAATGCGATAGTTTGATTAAGCTGAGGATCAACAAGCGTATTTAGTATAACAGATAGGCTGCTAAGTGCAGGTTTGGGATACCCTGCGGCCTAGTGTTTTGGCAGCAGGACAAAAACCAATTCAAAATGCAATAGTTTGATTAAGCTGAGGATCAACAAGCGTATTTAGAATAACAGATAGGCTGCTAAGTGCAGGTTTGGGATACCCTGCGGCCTAGTGTTTTGGCAGTAGGACATAAACCAATTCAAAATGCAATAGTTTGATTAAGCTGAGGATGAACAAACGTATTTAGTATAACAGATAGGCTGCTAAGTGCAGGTTTGGGATACCCTGTGGCCTAGTGTTTTGGCAGCAGGACAAAAACCAAATCAAAATGCAATAGTTTGATTAAGCTGAGGCTGAACAAACGTATTTAGTTTAACAGATAGGGTGCTAAGTGCAGGTTTGGGATGCCCATGTGGGCTGGTGTATTTAAAGCAGGACAAAAACCAATTCAAAATGCAATAGTTTGATTAAGCTGAGTATCAACCAGCGTATTTAGTTTAACAGATAGGCTGCTAAGTGCAGGTTTGGAATACCCTGCGGCCTAGTGTTTTGGCAGCAGGACAAAAACCAATTCAAAATGCAATAGCTTGATTAAGCTGAGGATCAACAAGCGTATTTTGTATAACAGATAGGCTGCTAAGTGCAGGTTTGGGATTCCTCAGCCTAGTGTTTTGCCAGCAGGCCAAAAACCAATTCAAAATGCAATAGTTTGATTAAGCTGAGGATCAACAAGCATATTTAGTATAACAGATAGGCTGCTAAGTGCAGGTTTGGGATACCCTGCGGCCTAGTGTTTTGGCAGCAGGACAAAAACCAATTCAAAATGCAATAGTTTGATTAAGCTGAGGATCAACAAGCGTATTTAGTATAACAGATAGGCTGCTAAGTGCAGTTTTGGGATACCATGCTGCCTAGTGTCTTGGCAGAAGGACAAAAACCAATTCAAAATGCAATAGTTTGATTAAGCTGAGGATGAACAAGCGTATTTAGTATAACAGATAGGGTGCTAGGTGCAGGTTCGGGATACCCTGCGACTTAGTGTTTTGGCAGCAGGACAAAAACCAATTCAAAATGCAATAGTTTGATTAAGCTGAGGATGAACAAACGTATATAGTATAACAGATAGGGTGCTAAGTGCAGGTTTGGAATACCCTGCGGCCTAGTGTTTTGGCAGCAGAACAAAAACCAATTCAAAATGCAATAGTTTGATTAAGCTGAGGATCAACAAGCGTATTTAGTATAACAGATAGGCTGCTAAGTGCAGGTTTGGGATACCCTGCGGCCTAGTGTTTTGCCAGCAGGCCAAAAACCAATTCAAAATGCAATAGTTTGATTAAGCTAAGGATTAACAAGCGTATTTAGTATAACAGATAGGCTGCTAAGTGCAGGTTTGGGATACCCTGCTGCCTAGTGTTTTGCCAGCAGGACAAAAACCAATTCAAAATGCAATAGTTTGATTAAGCTGAGGATCAACAAGCGTATTTAGAATAACAGATAGGCTGCTAAGTGCAGCTTTGGGATACCATGCGGCCTAGTGTTTTGGCAGCAGGACAAAAACCAATTCAAAATGCAATAGCTTGATTAAGCTGAGGATGAACAAACGTATTTAGTATAACAGATAGGGTGCTAAGTGCAGGTTTGGGATGCCCATGTGGGCTGGTGTATTTAAAGCAGGACAAAAACCAATTCAAAATGCAATAGTTTTATTAAGCTGAGGATGAACAAACGTATTTAGTATAACAGGGTGCTAATTGCAGGTTTGGAATGCCCATGTGGGCTGGTGTATTTAACCCTTTAAGTGCCAAGCACGTAACACCTACGGCTTGGCTGGGCCTTAAGTGCCAAGCCCGTAGGTGTTACCTGCTTGACTTTCCCCTCTTCTAGTTAATCAATTCAAAATGCAATAGTTTGATTAAGCTGAGGATCAACAAGCGTATTTAGTAGAACAGATAGGCTGCTACGTGCAGGTTTGGGATACCCTGCGGCCTAGTGTTTTGGCAGCAGGACAAAAACCAATTCAAAATGCAATAGTTTGATTAAGCTGAGGATCAACAAGCGTATTTAGTATAACAGATAGGCTGCTAAGTGCAGTTTTGGGATACCATGCTGCCTAGTGTTTTGGCAGCAGGACAAAAACCAATTCAAAATGCAATAGTTTGATTAAGCTGAGGATGAACAAGCGTATTTAGTATAACAGATAGGGTGCTAGGTGCAGGTTTGGGATACCCTGCGACCTAGTGTTTTGGCAGCAGGACAAAAACCAATTCAAAATGCAATAGTTTGATTAAGCTGAGGATGAACAAACGTATATAGTATAACAGATAGGGTGCTAAGTGCAGGTTTGGGATACCCTGCGGCCTAGTATTTTGGCAGCAGAACAAAAACCAATTCAAAATGCAATAGTTTGATTAAGCTGAGGATCAACAAGCATATTTTGTATAACATATAGGCTGCTAAGTGCAGGTTTGGGATACCCTGCGGCCTAGTGTTTTGGAGCAGGACAAAAACCAAATCAAAATGCAAAAGTTTGATTAAGCTGAGGATCAACAAGCGTATTTAGTATAACAGGCTGCTAAGTGCAGGTTTGGGAAACCCTGCGGCCTAGTGTTTTGGCAGCAGGAAAAAAACCAATTCAAAATGCAATAGTTTGATTAAGCTGAGGATCAACAAGCGTATTTTGTATAACAGATAGGCTGCTAAGTGCAGGTTTGGGATACCCTGCGGCCTAGTGTTTTGGCAGTAGGACAAAAACCAATTCAAAATGCAATAGTTTGATTAAGCTGAGGATAAACAAAACGTATTTAGTATAACAGATAGGCTGCTAAGTGCAGGTTTGGGATACCCTGTGGCCTAGTGTTTTGGCAGCAGGACAAAAACCAAATCAAAATGCAATAGTTTGAGTAAGCTGAGGATGAACAAACGAATTTAGTATAACAGATAGGGTGCTAAGTGCAGGTTTGGGATGCCCATGTGGGCTGGTGTATTTAAAGCAGGACAAAAACCAATTCAAAATGCAATAGTTTGATTAAGCTGAGGATCAACAAGCGTATTTTGTATAACAGATAGGCTGCTAAGTGCAGGTTTGGGATACCCTGCGGCCTAGTGTTTTGCCAGCAGGCCAAAAACCAATTAAAAATGCAATAGTTTGATTAAGCTGAGGATCAACAAGCGTATTTAGTATAACAGATAGGCTGCTAAGTACAGGTTTGGAATACCCTGCGGCCTAGTGTTTTGGCAGCAGGACAAAAAACAATTCAAAATGCAATAGTTTGATTAAGCTGAGGAGCAACAAGCTTATTTTCTATAACAGATAGGCTGCTACATGTAGGTTTGGGATACCCTGCGGCCTAGTGTTTTGGCAGCAGGACAAAAACCAATTCAAAATGCAATAGTTTGATTAAGCTGAGGATCAACAAGCGTATTTAGAATAACAGATAGGCTGCTAAGTGCAGGTTTGGGATACCCTGCGGCCTAGTGTTTTGGCAGTAGGACAAAAACCAATTCAAAATGCAATAGTTTGATTAAGCTGAGGATAAACAAAACTTATTTAGTATAACAGATAGGCTGCTAAGTGCAGGTTTGGGATACCCTGTGGCCTAGTGTTTTGGCAGCAGGACAAAAACCAAATCAAAATGCAATAGTTTGAGTAAGCTGAGGATGAACAAACGAATTTAGTATAACAGATAGGGTGCTAAGTGCAGGTTTGGGATGCCCATGTGGGCTGGTGTAGTGAAAGCAGGACAAAAACCAATTCAAAATGCAATAGTTTGATTAAGCTGAGGATCAACAAGCGTATTTTGTATAACAGATAGGCTGCTAAGTGCAGGTTTGGGATACCCTGCAGCCTAGTGTTTTGCCAGCAGGCCAAAAACCAATTCAAAATGCAATAGTTTGATTAAGCTGAGGATCAACAAGCGTATTTAGTATAACAGATAGGCTGCTAAGTACAGGTTTGGAATACCCTGCGGCCTAGTGTTTTGGCAGCAGGACAAAAACCAATTCAAAATGCAATAGTTTGATTAAGCTGAGGAGCAACAAGCTTATTTTCTATAACAGATAGGCTGCTAAGTGCAGGTTTGGGATACCCTGCGGCCTAGTGTTTTGGCATCAGGACAAAAACCAATTCAAAATGCAATAGTTTGATTAAGCTGAGGATCAACAAGCGTATTTAGTATAACAGATAGGCTGCTAAGTGCAGGTTTGGGATACCCTGCGGCCTAGTGTTTTGGCAGCAGGACAAAAACCAATTTAAAATGCAATAGTTTGATTAAGCTGAGGATCAACAAGCGTATTTAGAATAACAGATAGGCTGCTAATTGCAGGTTTGGGATACCCTGCGGCCTAGTGTTTTGGCAGCAGGACAAAAACCAATTCAAAATGCAATAGTTTGATTAAGCTGAGGATGAACAAACGTATTTAGTATAACAGATAGGGTGCTAAGTGCAGGTTTGGGATGCCCATGTGGGCTGGTGTATTTAAAGCAGGACAAAAACCAATTCAAAATGCAATAGTTTTATTAAGCTGAGGATGAACAAACGTATTTAGTATAACAGGGTGCTAACTGCAGGTTTGGGATGCCCATGTGGGCTGGTGTATGTAACCCTTTAAGTGCCAAGCACGTAACACCTACGGCTTGGCTGGGCCTTAAGTGCCAAGCCCGTAGGTGTTACGTGCTTGACTTTCCCCACTTCTAGTTAAAAAAATAAAAATAAAAAATACTCACCTGACCTGGATGGATCCGTCCGGGTCTCCTCTTTAATTTGGTGCCATCCGATCCCCTGTGGGGGCTCGGATGGTTCCAGGAGAGCCCCCAGAATAGGCCGCCCCCCCCTCTTCGGCAGCAGCAGCTGCTAACTGTAAAAAAAATAAATAAATAAATAAAAATGACATTTACTTACCTGTGGACACGCTGCCTCCCGCCGGGTCTTCTCTTCACTGGGGGGGCCTCCGATCGCCCCCCCTGGCTCTTCAGCTTCAGGGGAGAGCCTGAAAGGGCTCTCCCCCTCCTCTCCCGACATCTTGCCGTTAAGCTCACCGGGTGTCGTCCAGGCTCCCTGCTGCTCTTCATTCAGATGCGATCATGCTGGCCACAGAAGCAGAGGGGCAGGTGATCAGATCAGTTCTGTGCCTACAAGCCCCCATAGCTGGTCCCGGGCTGGTAATGCTGGGTAAGGGGGACCCCATTTCATTTTTTGGGGGGGGATTTTTAAGGGTTTTTAACCCTTAAAATTCCCCCAAAAATGGGGTCCCCCACGGGAGGGGGGTCCCTATGTCATTTTTTTTTAATTAACCCCTTATGTTTATAGTGTGGATAGTAGTAGTATTTTATTTGTAAATGTTATAAAGTGCTATTTTCAGTTTGGGGGGGTCTCCTGGGCAAGAATGGGGGGGATACCGATACATATGTGGTACCGTTATAATTGGAAGAAATGGGGCTTTCACATGCAATATGCTTATTCTAAGTATGTCACACACCCCGCTTCAAGAAATTCATAACGTGTGGGTAATACTGACCTGTAGAGGGCGATATGCAGAGATGCCAGGAAAAAAGAGAGCCCCTCCCGGTCCATAAATACCTGGGACCTCCCACTCATTACCCCCAGTCTTCATCTCTGCAGTCGGCGAGCAAGTCAGAAGATGTGGTCGCCTCCTTGCACAGGGGGATTTCAGGTAGCCGGGATGACTCCCGTCCCTTTAGTTATCTATTTCCGCCTGGATCTTTTTTCTCTGTTACCTCATGCCTCCCAGCCTAGGCTGATGGTCCGGGTGAGGGTAGAAAAGCACCCTTGGTGCTTAAGAGCAAATGCTCTCCCGTGAGACCCTATATAAGAGGGTAGGCGGTGATCCGGGACAGTGACCCCGGTTTGGGATGCCCCGTCCCTTGGCCTTACACTTTGGGTGGTCCCCCCCTTTGGGTAATGCCCCTCTCTCTAGCGGGATAGCGGAGGGTAGGAGCAGGGCCCCTTATTCGGTGTTAGGTCCAAATTTTGTAATCATTAATTCTTAATAATGTTTTAATGTATTAATTTATTAAATTATCCTCCCAATAGTTATTAACTTATTTATTACTTCATAACGGCGTGTATTTCTCTGTCAAAACGGCGTTGTGGCCGCCATTTTTATGCAGGCTTTCTCCCTGAGATAAAAGGGGCGGGGCCGGGCGTCAGGGTCAAAGCCACGGCCAGCTCCCTTCCTTCTGTCTCTTCTGAGACCGGCGCCGTGGCCGCACATGGCTGCGGTGCCGGCCTTTTTGCATTGTCATGGCGGAGGGGAGCTTCTCCCCTCACGCTTTCACTCTTGGGGGCGGGGCCGGGCTTTCCAGCGCTGCGGCCCGCCCCTGTGTCACAGGCACCGCTGAGGTGCTTTTCTCTGTGCCTGTTTCCTCAGAAGGAGCTGGCCACGCCACCCTTCTCTCCTCAGAGCTGCTCTTTACCTCACAGAGAGAGAAAGCTGTCTTCAGGACCACAGTGAGTGGCCCGGTGGGCCCCTCTTCTGTCCCATCACCTATAATTATATATTTTTATGTCATATATATATATATTTTATACTCCGCTTTTCTTATTAGCCTTTTTAATTATGTCTTTCAGATATAACCTACAGTGGTGTTAGGGGTTTCTCCCGGTCCTAGGGTCCCTGGGTTCTTAATTGGCTTATTGCAAATCCTCCCACTTGGGACATTAAAGGGGCATCCCGGGTTGCTTATATGCGTAATTCCCTCGGTCATTGCAACCAACTATAAGTTCACCTTATGGAGGCATCCCCGGATACTGGGCTCGGGCTCCCCTCGGGGCAATCCCGGAAGTGTATGGGGTGTGGGGCATCCCTTACTGGCGATGATGTATATCTGTGTATACCATGCGCACAGCAGACTATTACGCGGCAGTCCGGACCCCAGGCGTCTGGTTCAGCGCCGCCGGTCTCTCCCCCCCCTCCCAGTTTGATCCATGCCCAGTCTGAGCGGGCAGTTGCAATCGGAGATGTGTGCTTGAAAAATTATTCTCCAGCACGGTCACCAGAAAGGCTCCGGCTAAGAGAAAGCACTTGTCGCCGTCTTCACCGGCGGCCGACTTGGATGATCTTGATATTCTGGACTGGTCTGATTACTCCCAACTTGAGGAAGGGGAGGTATATGAAGAATCAGATAATTCAGATGATCAGCAGTTTGTGGGTGCTGATACCGAGCGGGGCTTGGGGAGGTCTTCGGATACTCCTAATGTCCTGGCTCAGATGTTTGAGGTTTTGGCTATTTCTCCTCCTGAGGCGGTTCCACAGCAAAAGGGGGAATTTTTCGAAGAATCCAGGCCGCGCTTGGAATTTCCTAACCAAAAGCATTTTGATGGGATTATTGCTAAGGAATGGGAGAGGCCTGCCCGGCTCCCAGGTGTCCCTCAGGGTTGGGACAAAAAATATCCCTTTCCCTTGGATACGGTTAAGCATTGGGTGTCCCCTCCCGAGGTGGATGCACAGATTCTGGGTTTATCCAACACTACTGTTTTAAATTCTCCTGATTGCTCCACGCTTAAAGATGGTGAGGATAAACGCATTGACCAAATGGCTTGTCATGGTTTTGCCAGTGTTGGGTCAGCCATGAGGCCGGTTTGTGCTTCAGCGCTGCTGGTGGTGGCTACCAGGTCGGTGGTCAGGGACATGTTGACTTCTTCAGGGTTAGATCCGGATAGTGACGAGTTCCTTGGCCTTAAAAGGTGTGAATTGTTTTTGTCATTTGTACTAGCCGCCTTGGATGACACACTGATGATGTGTGGCAGAACGTTGGCTCTATTGGTGACTACACTTCTCCCAGGTCTGGGACCGGGAGGTCTCAAACAGATGGATCCGGGAGGGATGTGGTGACTTCCGGCTACAAGCTGGAGTTCGAGCTCCGGCCCCCTCCCAGATTCCTCAGGTCTCGGGTGCCTTCGGACCTTCTGGCCGCGCAGGAGCTCCAGGCGGCAGTAAAGAGTCTGTTGGATATGGCAGTTATTTGCCCAGTGCCCCCCTCAGACAGGGGTCGGGGCTTTTATTCCAATCTGTTCACGGTGCCCAAGAAGGACGGCTCGGTTCGACCCATTCTGGATCTAAAGATCCTCAACAGGTTCGTACGTCCGCGGAAATTTCGCATGGAAACGCTGCGTTCAGCTATCCATTCTCTTCACAGGGGGACTTTCTGACGTCCGTAGACAACAAGGACGCCTATCTGCATGTGCCGATTTTTCCAGCGCACCAGAGATTTCTCAGGTTCGTGGTGGAGGATCGGCATTTTCAGTTTGTGGCACTTCCTTTCGGTCTTACCTCGGCTCCAAGGGTTTTCACCAAGGTGCTGGCCGGGGTGATGGCTCTCCTCAGAGCCCAGGGTATTCGGATTGTCCCTTATCTGGACGACCTTCTCATTATGGCATCTTCCTTCAGCCAAGCGGTATTGGACACCAGAACTGTGGTGTCCACTCTGGAGAGATTCGGGTGGGCGATCAACTACCCCAAGTCCTCCCTTTCTCCGTCCAGGTTAGTGTCTTTTCTGGGAATGTCCCTGGATACTTCCCAGGCCAGGGTGTTTCTTCCTCAGTCCAAGGTTCTCTTGATTCAGGAGTTGGTTCGACTCCTCCTGTCTATCCCTCGTCCGGCCATCAGACTGGGGATGAGGCTGGTGGGATTGATGGTAGCCTCCTTCGAAGTGGTTCCCTTTGCTCAGTTCCACACAAGGACACTCCAGCTCCATCTGTTGGCGGCCTGGGACGGGTCGCCACTGTTGTTGGATCAGTCCTTCCTGATGACCCCCCGAGTTCGGTGCTCCCTTCAGTGGTGGCTGGATCCAATCAATCTGTCGAGGGGCAGATCCTTTCTGGCCCCTTGTTGGGAGACGGTCACCACGGATGCCAGTCTATCAGGATGGGGGGGTTCTGGAAGGATCGTCAGTTTCAGGGACTGTGGGGGCCTCAGGAGGATCACGAGTCCATCAATGTTCTGGAATTGAGGGCCATCAGGATGGTTCTGTTTCGCTTGACTCATCAGTTGCAAGGATTGTCGGTTCAAGTCCGGTCGGACAATCGGACGGCGGTCGCCTACATCAATCACCAGGGAGGGACTCGCAGAAGGAGTGCCCTCAAGGAAGTGTCTTTGATTCTGGCCTGGGTGGAGACCCACGTCCCGTGCATTTCAGCAGTTTACATTCCGGGAGCGGAGAACACGGAGGCGGACTCTCTGAGCAGGTTCTCAGCTCGCCGGGGGGAATGGTCTCTCAGCCCCAAAGTGTTTCGCTTGATTTGTCTCAGGTGGGGGTCCCCGGTGGTGGACCTCTTTGCCTCTCGTCACAATCACAAACTTCCGACATTTGTGTCTCTCTCACGGGATCCACTGGCTCTGGCAGTGGATGCCATGTCTCTGAACTGGAGGGATCTGGGGTTTCTGTATCTGTTCCCTCCATTTCCCTTGGTGGCCAGAGTGGTGCGCAAGCTGGCCCTGGAGGGTGCGTCAGCAATTCTGGTGGCTCCAAGGTGGCCAAGACAGGTTTGGTTCGCAGATGTGGTAAGGTTAGCAGAGGATCAGTTCGTTCTGCCCCTGCTGCCGGATCTGCTCACCCAGGGTCAACTACGTTATCCCAATTTACCAACGCTGGCTTTGACGGCGTGGCTGCTGAAACCTTCATCTTGAAGGAGGAAGGTCTTTCTGATGCTGTGATTCGAACTCTCATTAGTGCTAGGAAGCGGTCTTCCTCTAATATCTACTAGAGGACTTGGAGGTCTTATATTGATTGGTGTGAGATCAGGGCGTTGCCTTGTAGGGAATTTTCCATCTCCAGAATCCTGGAGTTTCTTCAACATGGTCTGGACCTGGGGCTCCAGCTTAGTACTCTGAAGGGGCAGGTTTCTGCCCTGGCGGTGTTCTTTCAAAGGTCATTTGCCCTACATCCTTTGGTTAAGACTTTTTTCCAGGGAGTCACGCACGTGTGGCCTCCTAGAAAACCTTTGCTCCCTGTTTGGGATTTGAATTTGGTTCTTTCAGCTCTTCAGGATTCTCCTTTTGAGCCCTTGAATGATATTGCCTTGTCTTCACTTACGCAGAAGGTGGCCTTTTTGGTAGCCATCACTTCGGTTAGGCGTGTCTCTGAGTTGGCGGCTTTGTCCATTCAAGCCCCGTACTTTGAGGGGCATAAGAACAAGGTGGTTTTTCGTTTCAAGTCCGATTTCCTTCCTAAGGTTGTTTCTGCCTTTCACCTAAACCAAGACATTGTTCTGCCCTCTCTGTGTCCTAATCCCAGCAATGACAAGGAGAGGGCCCTGCATTCTTTGGATGTGGTTCGTGTTGTGAAGTATTATTTGGAGGTAACGTCTTCCTTTCGTAAGACGGATGCCTTTTTTGTGGTGCCCTCCGGGCCTCGAAAAGACTTGGCGCCTGCCAAGTCTTCCATTAGTAAATGGATCCGTCAGACCATAGTTGGGGCCTATTCTGCCAAAGGGAAGGTACCCCCTTTTCGTGTTACTGCTCATTCTACTCGTGCGGTTGGGGCGTCCTGGGCTTTTCAGCACCAGGCCTCTGTTGAGCAAGTTTGTAAGGCTGCTACTTGGTCTTCTGTTCACACTTTTTCCAAGTTTTACAAGGTTGATGTTTGGGCCTCAGCGGATGCTGTGTTTGGCCGCAAAGTTCTGCAAGCTGCAGTGGTTTAAGTTGTGCCTTGTTGCCTTGTTTTGGATCCCCGCCCTTTATGGACACTGCTGTTGGATGTCCCACACGTTATGAATTTCTTGAAGCGGGGTGTGTGACATACTTAGAATAATACCATTTTGTGAATACTCAACTGTAAAATGGGTATTATAAGTATGTCACACACCCCGCTTCACCCTGCCCTTTTGTATTCTGGATCCTTTATATGGTGAACTTTGCGTTGTTATGCTTTGTGTTGGGCTCTTCCTGGTCCCTTACCTTACTGCTGTTCTTATACTGGGTAATGAGTGGGAGGTCCTAGGTATTTATGGACCGGGAGGGGCTCTCTTTTTTCCTGGCATCTCTGCATATCGCCCTCTACAGGTCAGTATTACCCACACGTTATGAATTTCTTGAAGCGGGGTGTGTGACATACTTATAATACCCATTTTACAGGTGAGTATTCACAAAATGGTATTTTCTCTAATAAAGTGAATGTTTTATTTAAAATAAAGGAGATCATTTTCTAAAAAATAATTTTTTATTTTTTTTTTTTGTTCTTTTTACGCAAAAATATTTTAAAAGACAGTAGAAAAATTACAAACAAGACATTTCATGTTAAAGCCTAAACCCTGCTGCAAAAAATATATCTATAATTTTCCTGGAAATTCCTCCAAAAATCACGGTTAAACATGGTGTAAAATGGTGAAAAATTACCTGTCAACAGAGGGTGAAAAAATTTCAAGTAGAGGGGCAATTAAAAGGGTTAATAGTACATATGCATGTGGGGTATTGTTCTGCTCAGGGGACCTTGCTCTTTCAGATTTAGCTTGTTTTTTTCTTGTTTGCATATTGATTCTTTAAGAAAATGTGTTTTTTATTCTGTTTTTTTATAATTTTTTTGAGGGAAACCTCGTGCAACCTAAGAATTCTTCAAGGGATTACTTCAAAAATGATGAGCACACTACAACAAGCTGTGTACGCTTTGAAAGCTTAACATATGTTCTTTCAGGGAATATATGGTTTGTGGGGGGTATTCCAAATGTAAAGGGTTGTTTTAGTAGAAAAGTACAAAGTGCGCACTTTGTCTGCAGAGCTGAAATTTTCAAGTAAAATTACCCTTACGCACATGCTTTACTTTGAGTTGTTTTCCTTGACAGTAGCTATGCATGTTGGGTATTGTTCTGTTCGGGGCATGTTGCTTTTTCAGATTGGGCTTGTTGCATATTTTTTTTCCGGAAAATATGAGTTTGATTCTGCTTTTTATTCTTTTTTAGTGAAACTCTGTGCTACCAAGAAATTCATTGAGGAATTACTTCCAGAAAACTGCACCTATGTAAACAAGCCTAGCACACCTAGAAAGCATGAAGTGTATACTTTCAGGGAATATATAGTTTGTGGGGGGGGGGTATTTCAAATGTAAAGGGTTGTTTTTCTTGAAAAACTGCAAGGTGCGCCTAGCGCTTAGCATATTTGTATTTTATCTGAAAATCTCCTGTTTCAGTTTGGGAGTCTCCGGGGCAGGAAAGGGTGTCTACCTATACATATCTGGTAACACTGTGACCGGGAGAAATTAGGATTTCACATGCAATAAGATTTTATTGACTAAATTACTTTTTTATTACAAAAAACACTACAAATTGTAAAAAAAAATAGATTATTTTTTATTTTTTTGCACATATTTCACCCCAAAATATTGA
The DNA here is from genome assembly GCA_027917425.1 of Gastrophryne carolinensis. Classification (NCBI taxonomy): domain Eukaryota; kingdom Metazoa; phylum Chordata; class Amphibia; order Anura; family Microhylidae; genus Gastrophryne; species Gastrophryne carolinensis. Next base: position 117,458,853 of record CM051243.1, read on the forward strand.
GAATACACCTAAAAAATGACAAAAAAAGACATTTCATGTTAAAACCCAGATTCTGCTGAAAAAAAGAATATATAATTCCCTGGGAAATCCCTTAAAAAATCACAGTTGAACATGTGGAGCGCAAAATAGTGCAAAATGGTGACAAAAACTCCAGGTAGCCTGGCAGCGAAAGGGTTAAAGCAGACCAAAAAATATTAAAACTAAATTAAAACTAATCCAGTTTTTAGAAATGCTTGTGTGTAACAGATAGGGTTAAATACGCCACTGCAAAGATGGGATGCACAGTGGCAAGGCAGATTTACAGCACAAAGCACACAAATTTAAAAGTGATCAAAACTAAATTAAAACTAATCCAGTTTTTAGAAATGCTTGTGTGTAACAGATAGGATTAAATAACCCACTGCATAGATGGGATGCACAGTGGCAAGGCAAATTTACAGCACAAAGAAATTGAAATTGAATTGAAAACTGATCTGGCAAATGAAAAAAAATATTTTCACTGTCACTTCTATGCTTTTCTATGACCATTCCGGTTTTTCCCTATCTTTCACTATCTTTCCCTGGCTCTGTCTACCTCTCTGTCTGCCTCTCTGACTCTCCCTACCTATCTCTAACTCTCTGTCCCTGTCTGTAACCAGCTGTGCTCTGGCCGCAATAGAACGCTGAAATGCGCACAAGGAAGATGGCCGCCGGTTTATATAGCACGGTGACGTCACCGGGCTTCCTGGCTGCATGTGACTTTCCCATGATACCTTGCTCCAGGGGACATGTCCGGACATGTGCTTCCACCATTTTAGAATGCCTGTAATTGAAATAAATGGAGTTTAAAGGAAAATTTCGATCGATCGAATCGCGGGGAAATTCGGATTCGTTCGGAATCAAATTTTTCATGAAATTCGGAACGAATCCGGGTTCGTCCGGATCGATTCGCTCATCCCTAGTTAGGATGCATAGTGTCTAGAGTTGCCTGGGAGGGCTTAAGGCTGCTTACTGGTGCTTTATTTTGTAATCTTCACTTTCACTTAAACTTTCACTTAAACTCTGCCAGTATCACAGTGGGGAAGGTTAGTTGAAAGGGTCAATCTCAAGGGTCAAATCTTTTTGCTTGCTAATCTTTAGCAGGATGAATTCTACTATTTGTAAATTTGGGTTGAGGCATTGACATTTTTTATGTCCATCTAAAAGGTCTCTTGCATCTATACTGAAAGCAACTGACCAGATGTCATACCTGCTTCTATTGACCGTGGAACAAACTATTTGAGCTTCCAAATCCATTCTATATCATTGCAGTCATAGAATAAAAATAAGGATTTGGTGGTCCCTCATATACTGAAGAGGTTTCAATTATTCCAGTTTCTCGGAAGACTTCAGATAAGATCTTAAAGTTTAGAAACCAGCCAAGCTTTCTTAGGTCAGAATGAAAGTCTTTGAAGAGGAACACTATCCCATGTTTTTTCCTACTTGGGCATCCTAAGAATTTGGGATGCCCCGCTGTGTGAAAAAATGCTCATTTGCCAGCCAATCACTAGCTTAATTTCTATTTAATTGTTTTCTATGCCACTCAGAGCAGTAAGAAAAGCTGAATGAAGAATGTATCACTGGCCACACCCCCCTCCTCCATGGTAGCCACTCTGTATGTGTGGCTACAGGTCCTCAATTTGAGTATAACAGTGTTGTGGCAACAGACTGAGCATGCGCCATGGGATCACCAGTAAGGCGAGTATACCAGGTGACCCACAACGACGTATGCCATTTTAGGATACCCCACAAAACCGGTGCCGCTGGCTCTAGAATCATGTAGAATCTAGGGCAGTGTTTGCTCTGTTAAGAGATGGCCTACATGAAAGAACACTGGGACATCCTACAGCTTGCTTACAGAGCACATGCAGGAAACCTGTAACTTAAATATGCTCTTGAAAATATGAATAGTGCCAGCTTGTTAGTGTGAGGATCATTGTTTTTTTCGAACTGGCAATGTTCTGTATATATTCATCCTTTATTCTGATGTATTTCTTGCAATGCCACCTGCTGTTCTCTATGTGTCTTTGTGATTCCCTTCCTTGTGTTTTCTGTGTGGTGTCTGTGTTCTTTGTCTTCTCTATATATAACCTCACCTCCCTGCTGGATCATTCTGTGTCTGTTTCCTGAGTGCTCTGCTCTGCAGCTGCGCATTCAACTCCTATCCTAAAATTGCTCATCACAAAGTACATCACTAGATAATCTGCTTTGTATCTCCATCAGAATATCAAATGTCTATAGTCAAAATATTTGTAATGCTCGGCAAACGGAAGGGGAGGGGCAGTGGCTGGCCATGGGTTCATGATCCTAGGGCTCGCCCTGTTGGGTTTTGTCCACTGAGATCGGCCCAGGAATCTATAAGATTCCAGTGCCGCTTGATTCCCTCCTCCGGGGGCAACCAAAATTGGGATGCCCCTCTGTGTGAAACCCTCAGTTCACCCAGAAACTCACCTTCTTTCCCGGTCCAATGGCGCATGCACGACCAGCAGCCACATCCCTGCTATACCTTTAGCAGGGTGCGTGCCTGCACCAGGCATTTGTGAATGGCCGGTGTTGGCATGCTACCTGTTAGAGGGTAGTGGGGTGTGTGCCTGCCAGATCTTTTCGCCTTAGACAAAGAGGCAGGAGCGGATTCGAGCGTGCTGATTGAATGAGCGCCTGCGCATGTGCTGTAGGCCCAGGAAGAGGTGAGTTCATTCGGCGACCTGGAGAGTTTTACACAGCGGAGCATCCCTGATCGGGGTGCCCTGGTCCGTTTTAATATGACTGCCTGACTCATCTAAGATATGCACCAGTATAGCATGCCCAGCTAAAAGCATCTTAGATCCTGTACATACACTCCACAACATGCAGACAGCATTACATACACAAAAATATAGGGTGTGGGCATGCACAGCTAATCTCAAATCAAATCCTCAAACACGGGTGCTGGTGGGGAGGGGGAGAAGGAAAACCGAAACCAATGCAAAAAAAGGGGCCCTAGACTGACCCCAACCCCCTATTTCCCTGCCGCACACCAAGAATTATTCTAATAAATCCTTAAAATCTATAGTCATTTATAAATTAATTAAGTGCTGCTTAGGACATAACTAACAATACACAAAAGACAAAATTTAAAAACATACAAACAAATACAAGGTTGGAGAGATCTTCCCTGCTAATGGCTCTAATTCCATAAACATAATAACAATATAAATAAAAGATCCCAGGTCATTAATTAGAACTGTGGCGGTTTAAAAAAGTGAAAGTGCGGAAGAAATACTAAGGTGCCAAGATACTGAAATTACCCCTAATGGGTATCTAAATATGACAAAAATTGTCACATTAAAAAGTGCTAAAGTGCCATATATAATCAACAATATATATCCTAAAGACGTTTAATAAAAATGTGCAGGAACTATTTCTAGCCGTGTAACCGCCAATTAAATATACATTCCCACAAACAGTGCACTATAATAACATCACCAAAACATAAGTCGAGCCCAGGGTCCTCTCACAGCAGCCAACTACCGACGCGTTGCGTGGCCAAGTGCCACTTCGCCAGGGTAAGTGGGCTGATGTGGAGAACCCCCCCTTTTCTACTCACCAAAAATGGCTGGTCCAATGCACGGTGAGCCCGCCATCTCCCAAACCTGCGCCCCGTCTGGCCAGAACTTTCGCTGTAGGGGCAACGTCTCAGGGACCGCGTCAGTTCCGCCCAGTGGAACGCAGGACTCAGAAGTGCGACGCGGTGCGCACATGCGGGCACGCGGTCGCCCGGGCACACTCCCCTGCAGTAGGAGGACCCGGACGGTCCAGACGATTTAACTTTACAACTGAGAGCTGATGGTTCTATCTCCACTTGTCTTTATAGGAAACCGACTGCAACAAATAGTATTCTGCATTACAGCAGTTTCCATCAGAAAAAATTAAAAGTGGGTTTTCCAACCGGACAGTTCCTCAGGATAAGGCGCAATTGTTCTGAGGATACAAAATTTGTTGAGGAGGCCATTAACATGAGAAAACGCTTTCAACAAAGAGGTTATCCCCGTGGGGTAATCAATAAGGCACTACAACGGGCAAAGAATACACCGAGGGAGAGACTACTTGGATATAAACAGGAAAAGCCTGAGGGAAAGGAGGTAAGATTCATCTCAACTTTTAACAACGATTGGCAGAGTGTACGAACAATCTTACAGAAATATTGGCCAATTCTACACTCGGATCCGGTATTAGCTGAATTTACTGCCAGGGGCCCACTTATGACAGCAAGACGGGCACCAAATCTAAAGGATCGATTGTGTAAGAGCCACTACTTTAGACCACAAAATTGGCTAACTAGAAACAGGGGTACAATGGGGTGCGGACCCTGTGGGAGGTGCAATATCTGCCCACGAGTCATCAAAACCTCGATCAAAGATTTACATTCAGGAAAAGACATCAGGATTAAGGAACGCCTCCTCAACTGTAGATCGGAGGGGGTTATCTATGTTATCCGCTGCACATGCTCAAAATATTACGTTGGTGAAACCATGAAGGCTGTGAAAACTCGGATTCAGAAACATCTGTCCACAATACGTTTGGCTACAAGGGATGCCAGTGAAGGCAAAACCCTAACACCAGTGGCAGCGCACTTCCTACACCATCATGGGGGCTGTACTAGTCCCCTACAGGTCATGTATATAGATCAGGTTAAGATGGGAATTAGGGGAGGTAATTATAAAAGAAGACTCCTGCAAAAAGAGACCCAGTGGATTTATACATTACAATCTAAGACACCGGGGGGCATGAATGAGGATTTTTCATTTCATTCTTTTTTGGGGCGGGAGTAGCACAACTTTGAGATTTTCATTTATGGGTTTTTTCTATCCCTATAAAAAGTTTTCACACAAGAAGTAATTTTTTGTAAAAAGTTTTATAAAAAAAAAAATAAAAATATATATATATATATATATATATATATATATATATATATATAACACATTTATTGGTGGGGATTTTTGGGGGGGTTTGTGGTCATAGTGTGTTAGTTTTTTGGTTGTAAACAGTAAGATGGTTTTATTCACTAATATGTCTTTCAGGGGTAGGGGTGTCTCGCAGAGAGTATTCTTGCTCCCCGATTTAAGCCTTCCTTGTTTTTCAGCTGTCTTAAAACAATTTGTGCTTTTTGCTTTTTGTCTTGTTTCTCTAGTTGTCCATTATCGACTTAAAGCATTGGTCCCCGTTCCATTATAACTCTACACAACCGAAGGACCTGTCGGGTGAATAGAAGCAGCTTCTGTGATGAACTTTGACAGGATCCCCTTCAAATAAATTCCGGGTGCCGTTGTTATTGTAGCTTCACATTAGGATCATGATCTCTTTCCCGCCGTGATATGGGGGAGGCCTCAGTAGCATTCGGCATAAAAGCATTTGGGATACGCCGATATAGGTCCATAGCGGACTCTTGGATTGTGTGCTGCTAATTTTGTGGACATTCTGCGAATCTACATCTTCTTGTGTAATTATGCATCCTTGCCTCGGGACGGTTCTGTATTAGACATTGATTTATTGCCATACAACCTTATAGGAGATGTCATATGGATACACTTTGGCGGTGCGTTTTGTGTGCCAAACTAGCTAATTTCTTGAGTACTTACCGCTTTATGAAATATTGTACTCCTACCCCGGATGGGGCTATATAAGGAACTGATCTGTGTTCCAAATTTCAATTGAGACGCTGTATGGATACAATGGGGTATTGTATGTACCAAATGAGCTTTCCCCTTGCTATGCGGCGCTATGCCATATGTACTTTAGGATCAGTGTCAGGAGAGGCGTTTCTTCTCTATGGGGCCATTTAACCAATTGGTTATATTTTTTCAATATTGTTCAATACAGTGTAAATGAGGTTCATATAGATGCATCATTAGATGTACTGTTTATGTTCACTTCTATATTATATTTTTTATTTTTATTCTTAATGTTTAAAGTTTTATAATGATTGCTGTTTGAGGATCCCCCCTGGATACTCACCTTCCACGTTCCGCCGTACCAACTGGATTGGTGGGGCAGGGTGGACTGGGAGCGGGGGTGCGCGTGCGCACGGGCACACGGCCGTCCGGGTCCTCCTACTGCAGGGCAGTGAGCCCGGGCGGCCTCGCGCCCGCGCGTGCGCACCACGCCGCACTTCGGGGTCCTGCGTTCCACTGGGCGGAAGTGACGCAGTCCCTGAGACGTTGCCCCTACGGCAGAAGTTCCGGCCGGACAGGACGCGGGTTTGGAAAACGGTGGGCTCACCGTACATTGGACCAGCCATTTTTGGTGAGTAGAAAAGGGGGGGTTCTCCACAGCAGCCCACTTACCCTGGCGAAGTGGCACTTGGCCACGCAACGCGTCGATAGTTGGCTGCTGTGAGAGGACCCCGGGCTTGACTTATGTTTTGGTGATGTTATTATAGTGCACTGTTTGTGGGAATGTATATTTAATTGGCGGTTACACGGCTAGTAATAGTTCCTGCACATTTTTATTAAACGTCTTTAGGATATATATTGTTGATTATATATGGCACTTTAACACTTTTTAATGTGACAATTTTTGTCATATTTAGATACCCATTAGAGGTCATTTCAGTATCTTGGCACCTTAGTATTTAGCACTTTTTTAAACCGCCACATGCAGTTCTAATTAATGACCTGGGATCTTTTATTTATATTATTATTAAGTTTATGGAATTAGAGCCATTAGCAGGGAAGATCTCTCCAGCCTTGTATTTGTTTGTATGTTTTTACATGAGTCTTTTGTGTATTGTTAGTTATGTCCTAAGCAGTACTTAATTAATTATTAAATGATTATAGATTTTAAGGATTTATTAGTACAATTCTTGGTGTACAGCAGGGAAATAAAGGGTTGGGGTCAGTCTAGGGCTCCTCCTTTTTGCATTGGTTTGAGCATTACATACACACACTTCAAGATGCAGAAGGCGCTGCATACCCCCCTCCCCAGGATGCAGCATATATATATATAAATACACACATAACACACATATTGTACAACATTAAAACCTTTGGAGTGCAGCAGTCTGACAATCCCCTCTCAGCACATAGAGGAGAGCATAGGAGGAGCTGCTCACCTTATTCTAACTCTGTTTCCTTGTGAATGGCTTGTGCTGCACAGAGGAGGAGAAGTGGGGATAAGGCATTTCCTTGTCTGCCACACACACCCATGACTGCATGCTGAGCTTCAGAGAGATACAGAGCGGGAAGTGGCTGGCAATCACCATAAGCCCTCACTATGCCCTCCCTCTGACTCAGAGCAATGTGTCACTCTCAGCTTCTTTTAGTTTACCAGCTCAGCCCCCCACCCCCACTATGTAACTTGCTAGGACAGCAAATCACTCGCACCGAATTGCTGCCCGTCTGCTATTGAAGTCGGCTGCAACTTTAGTAGCCGCTAGGGAATATACAATGCTGGATGGAGCAAGTGGGACCTGGGGAGAGGGAGGGTGCACCAAACCACTTCATGTTTCAACAGTAGCAGTGACTGAGACATGAAAGTTTTATTTTTATTTTTAATGCCATGTCTCCATCCATGCCCCTTCAGTCCAAGCCTCTTGCCCTTCCCCCTTGTGCCGCCCTTATGCATAATACGGCCCTGCCTTCATGTCCGGTATCTGGCAAAGTGGAAGCCGAAGAACGTGACACGTGACACCAGAAAACCATGTGATCTAATCTAATGAAATACCGTATTTTTCGCCCTATAAGACGCACTTATTTTTCCCCAAAAGTGGGGGAAAAATGTCAGTGCGCCTTATCGGGCGAATGTAAAAAAAAAAAAAAAAAAAAATAAAAAAAAACAAAACAACTCACCCGTCCCCGGCGCTCCCGCGTTGTCTGGCACACTGCGAAAGGCCAGAGGAGCGGCGGGGGCTCTGTCCCGGCCCCGCCGCTGCGATCGCTGTCTTTTCAGGCAGCGATGACAGCGGCGGGGCCAGAGACAGAGCCCCTGCTGCTCCTCCATCTGCTGCCGGGCTCAGAGCACACGCGAGCACGAAGGTCCCGGCAGTGGGTGGGCGTGGCCTGCACCGGCGCAGGCCACGCCCACCCGCTGCCCGGACCTTCGTGCTCGCATGTCGAGAAGCAGATGGAGGAGCGGCGGGGGCTCTGTCTCTGGCCCCGCCGCTGTCATCGCTGCCTGAAAAGACAGCGATCGCAGCGGCGGGGCCGGGACAGAGCCAGCTCATGAATGGGGTGGGCATGGCCTGCGTCGACGCTGCGGTGCAGGCCACGCCCACCCCATTCACGGAGCGGGCCGCTCAGCGCAGCGGTGTCAGCAGACAGGTGAGTTTAACTTTTTTTTTTTTTTTAATATGGCGCCTTTGGGAATGGGGGGAGGGGGATGCCACACAGCCTATGGGAATGGGGGGAGGGGGATGCCACACAGCCTTTGGGAATGGGGGGAGGGGGATGCCACACAGCCTATGGGAATGGGGGGAGGGGGATGCCACACAGCCTATGGGAATGGGGGGAGGGGGATGCCACACAGCCTTTGGGAATGGGGGGAGGGGGATGCCACACAGCCTATGGGAATGGGGGGAGGGGGATGCCACACAGCCTTTGGGAATAGGGGGAGGGGTATGCCACACAGCCTATGGGGATGGGGATGCCACACAGCCTTTGGGAATGGGGGGAGGGGTATGCCACACAGCCTATGGGAATGGGGGGAGGGGTATGCCACACAGCCTATGGGAATGGGGGGAGGGGGATGCCACACAGCCTATGGGAATGGGGGGAGGGGGATGCCACACAGCCTATGGGAATGGGGGGAGGGGGATGCCACACAGCCTTTGGGAATAGGGGGAGGGGTATGCCACACAGCCTATGGGGATGGGGATGCCACACAGCCTTTGGGAATGGGGGGAGGGGTATGCCACACAGCCTATGGGGATGCCACACAGCCTTTGGGAATGGGGGAGGGGTATGCCACACAGCCTATGGGAATGGGGGGATGGGGATGCCACACAGCCTATGGGAATGGGGAGAGGGGATGCCACACAGCCTATGGGAATGGGGGGATGGGGATGCCACACAGCCTTTGGGAATGGGGAGAGGGGGATGCCACACAGCCTATGGGAATGGGGGGATGGGGATGCCACACAGCCTATGGGAATGGGGGGAGGGGGATGCCACACAGCCTATGGGAATGGGGGGAGGGGGATGCCACACAGCCTATGGGAATGGGGGGATGGGGATGCCACACAGCCTTTGGGAATGGGGGGATGGGGATGCCACACAACCTTTGGGAATGGGGGGAGGGGTATGCCACACAGCCTATGGGAATGGGGGGAGGGGGATGCCACACAGCCTATGGGAATGGGGGGATGCCACACAGTCTTTGGGAATGGGGGGAAGGGTATGCCACACATGGGACAGAGCCAGCTCGTGAATGGGGTGGGCATGGCCTGCGTCGACGCTGCGGCGCAGGCCACGCCCACCCCATTCACGGAGCCGGCCGCTCAGCGCAGCGGTGTCAGCAGACAGGTGAGTTTAACTTTTTTTTTTTAATATGGCGCCTGCCTATACTAATGGGGGGAGAGGGGCCACACAGCCTATTCTAATGAGAGGAGAGGGGCCACACAGCCTATGGGAATGGGGGGGAGGGGGATGCCACACAGCCTTTGGGAATGGGGGGAGGGGTATGCCACGCAGCCTTTGGGAATGGGGGGAGGGGGATGCCACACAGCCTATGGGAATGGGGGGAGGGGGATGCCACACAGCCTTTGGGAATGGGGGGAGGGGAATGCCACACAGCCTATGGGAATGGGGGGATGGGGATGCCACACAGCCTATGGGAATGGGGGGAGGGGGATGCCACACAGCCTTTGGGAATAGGAGGAGGGGTATGCCACACAGCCTATGGGGATGCCACACAGCCTTTGGGAATGGGGGGAGGGGTATGCCACACAGCCTATGGGAATGGGGGGATGGGGATGCCACACAGCCTATGGGAATGGGGAGAGGGGATGCCACACAGCCTATGGGAATGGGGGGATGGGGATGCCACACAGCCTATGGGAATGGGGGGGAGGGGGATGCCACACAGCCTATGGGAATGGGGGGAGGGGGATGCCACACAGCCTTTGGGAATGGGGGGAGGGGTATGCCACACAGCCTATGGGAATGGGGGGATGGGGATGCCACACAGCCTTTGGGAATGGGGGGAGGGGTATGCCACACAGCCTATGGGAATGGGGGGAGGGGGATGCCACACAGCCTATGGGAATGGGGGGATGCCACACAGCCTTTGGGAATGGGGGGAGGGGTATGCCACACAGCCTTTGGGAATGGGGGGAGGGGTATGTCACACAGCCTATGGGAATGGGGGATGCCACACAGCCTATGGGAATGGGGGGAGGGGGGTGCCACACAGCCTATGGGAATGGGGGGATGGGGATGCCACACAGCCTTTGGGAATGGGGGGAGGGGTATGCCACACAGCCTATGGGAATGGGGGGAGGGGGATGCCACACAGCCTATGGGAATGGGGGGATGGGGATGCCACATAGCTTTTGGGAATGGGGGGAGGGGTATGCCACACAGCCTGGGGGGAGGGGGATGTCACACAGCCTATGGGAATGGGGGATGCCACAAAGCCTATGGGAATGGGGAGAGGGGGATGCCACACAGCCTATGGGAATGGGGGGAGAGGTGGATGCCACACAGCCTATGGGAATGTGGGGAGAGGGATGCCACACAGCCTATACTAATGGGGGGAGAGGGGGATGCCACACAGCCAATGGGTATATGGGGAATGGGAGGGGGGGATGCCACACTGGATATACGGGGAATGGGATGGGGGCATGCTACACTGTCTATGGAATGGGGGCATCCCACACTGCCTATGGGAATTGGATAGGGGAATGCCACACTGTCTGTAATGGTGCGTTTTTGGTTTAAATTTTTTTTTTTCTTATTTTCTTCCCCCAAATCCTAGGTGCGTCTTATGGGAGGGGTATGCCACACAGCCTATGGGAATGGGGGGATGGGGATGCCACACAGCCTATGGGAATGGGGAGAGGGGATGCCACACAGCCTATGGGAATGGGGGGATGGGGATGCCACACAGCCTATGGGAATGGGGGGGAGGGGGATGCCACACAGCCTATGGGAATGGGGGGAGGGGGATGCCACACAGCCTTTGGGAATGGGGGGAGGGGTATGCCACACAGCCTATGGGAATGGGGGGATGGGGATGCCACACAGCCTTTGGGAATGGGGGGAGGGGTATGCCACACAGCCTATGGGAATGGGGGGAGGGGGATGCCACACAGCCTATGGGAATGGGGGGATGCCACACAGCCTTTGGGAATGGGGGGGAGGGGTATGCCACACAGCCTATGGGAATGGGGGGAGGGGGATGTCACACAGCCTATGGGAATGGGGGATGCCACACAGCCTATGGGAATGGGGGGAGGGGGATGCCACACAGCCTATGGGAATGGGGGGATGCCACACAGCCTTTGGAAATGGGGGGAGGGGTATGCCACACAGCCTTTGGGAATGGGGGGAGGGGTATGTCACACAGCCTATGGGAATGGGGGATGCCACACAGCCTATGGGAATGGGGGGAGGGGGGTGCCACACAGCCTATGGGAATGGGGGGATGGGGATGCCACACAGCCTTTGGGAATGGGGGGAGGGGTATGCCACACAGCCTATGGGAATGGGGGGAGGGGGATGCCACACAGCCTATGGGAATGGGGGGATGGGGATGCCACACAGCTTTTGGGAATGGGGGGAGGGGTATGCCACACAGCCTGGGGGGAGGGGGATGTCACACAGCCTATGGGAATGGGGGATGCCACAAAGCCTATGGGAATGGGGAGAGGGGGATGCCACACAGCCTATGGGAATGGGGGGAGAGGTGGATGCCACACAGCCTATGGGAATGTGGGGAGAGGGATGCCACACAGCCTATACTAATGGGGGGAGAGGGGGATGCCACACAGCCAATGGGTATATGGGGAATGGGAGGGGGGATGCCACACTGGATATACGGGGAATGGGATGGGGGCATGCTACACTGTCTATGGAATGGGGGCATCCCACACTGCCTATGGGAATTGGATAGGGGAATGCCACACTGTCTGTAATGGTGCGTTTTTGGTTTAAAATTTTTTTTTTCTTATTTTCTTCCCCCAAATCCTAGGTGCGTCTTATGGGAGGGGTATGCCACACAGCCTATGGGAATGGGGGGATGGGGATGCCACACAGCCTATGGGAATGGGGAGAGGGGATGCCACACAGCCTATGGGAATGGGGGGATGGGGATGCCACACAGCCTATGGGAATGGGGGGGAGGGGGATGCCACACAGCCTATGGGAATGGGGGGAGGGGGATGCCACACAGCCTTTGGGAATGGGGGGAGGGGTATGCCACACAGCCTATGGGAATGGGGGGATGGGGATGCCACACAGCCTTTGGGAATGGGGGGAGGGGTATGCCACACAGCCTATGGGAATGGGGGGAGGGGGATGCCACACAGCCTATGGGAATGGGGGGATGCCACACAGCCTTTGGGAATGGGGGGGAGGGGTATGCCACACAGCCTATGGGAATGGGGGGAGGGGGATGTCACACAGCCTATGGGAATGGGGGATGCCACACAGCCTATGGGAATGGGGGGAGGGGGATGCCACACAGCCTATGGGAATGGGGGGATGCCACACAGCCTTTGGAAATGGGGGGAGGGGTATGCCACACAGCCTTTGGGAATGGGGGGAGGGGTATGTCACACAGCCTATGGGAATGGGGGATGCCACACAGCCTATGGGAATGGGGGGAGGGGGGTGCCACACAGCCTATGGGAATGGGGGGATGGGGATGCCACACAGCCTTTGGGAATGGGGGGAGGGGTATGCCACACAGCCTATGGGAATGGGGGGAGGGGGATGCCACACAGCCTATGGGAATGGGGGGATGGGGATGCCACACAGCTTTTGGGAATGGGGGGAGGGGTATGCCACACAGCCTGGGGGGAGGGGGATGTCACACAGCCTATGGGAATGGGGGATGCCACAAAGCCTATGGGAATGGGGAGAGGGGGATGCCACACAGCCTATGGGAATGGGGGGAGAGGTGGATGCCACACAGCCTATGGGAATGTGGGGAGAGGGATGCCACACAGCCTATACTAATGGGGGGAGAGGGGGATGCCACACAGCCAATGGGTATATGGGGAATGGGAGGGGGGATGCCACACTGGATATACGGGGAATGGGATGGGGGCATGCTACACTGTCTATGGAATGGGGGCATCCCACACTGCCTATGGGAATTGGATAGGGGAATGCCACACTGTCTGTAATGGTGCGTTTTTGGTTTAAAATTTTTTTTTCTTATTTTCTTCCCCCAAATCCTAGGTGCGTCTTATGGGCAGGTGCGTCTTATAGGGCGAAATATACGGTACTTATGTTTTCTAAACAAATTCACTGGGCATGGCTCTTCACATGCGGAATGAGCTTGATAAATCAAGCACCTGCCCTGCCGTGGAGTGGGCAGAGCAACCACAGTGGATTGCTGGGCTCACGCTGGGAGCACCAACGGACAGGGGTGGCTGCGCAGTTTAGCTCTTGTCCCTGCCATCCCTGTGGCCCAGAGCCAAGTAGCCATCACTTTTTGTCAGTCACGGTGTCCCCCTCTCACCCAAATAAACAGACAGTTGCTTTTTGTTTAATTTCGTTTGCGATCATTTCTGTTTTTTGCAAGAAATCACATGAAAATTCTCTCAGAAAATGTAAAATTGTGTGATTAAGGGACTTTTGGGGCGAGATTACGTTTTTTGGTACTGTCGAGAAAAGCCGGCTTCACTAACTAATGGCTTTCTATTTATTAGTTAAAATAAATAAATAATAAATAAATAACAAAATTGTGTACCCCCTAGCGCCAACTAGCTTGGGCAATTGAGCCCTGGGTTACCAGCCCCTAGGCCTGGTGCCCAGGCTGGTTGGCTTTCAGGGGGAGGGTACACACTTTTTTATTGAAATAAAACAATTTCAGCATAGTTTTGTTCTTTGAAAAAAAGATACAAATGATGCAGTTAAGTGTCATATGAGAAAAGCGAGAAAACTTTCATGTGAGATTACTCTATTGCCATTGCCTAGAATGTTACTTTTAGTGAGCAAATTCAACTTTGAAGGTGAAACTCCAGTCCCTGTAGTTTTTTCAATCAACAAATCTGATATTTATGAGCTCCCAGTATCATGTATCTGGTGAAGTCTTGCCTTTTTTTTTTTCTTACTTTTTTGGTACCATATTAACTTGACTTGAAGTGACTGGCAAGTCAAAAGATAAAAAAAAATCAGTAGCTTACCTTTCATAATGTGCCTCCAGCAATGTCCTTCCTCTCCAGTCTCCATCCTGTTGAAAATCCCTTCCTCCTTCTAGTTTTTATCCCCACTCTGCCGGTCTGGTCCTCCAATCAACCTTCCGGGGACAGAGAGCAGAAACACCTCCCCACTACCTGCCCAGATTACCTGATTGGTTGCCTCTGCCTCTCAGCTAGGAAACACTGTCCTCCTCTGCCTGAAAGCTGCTGAGCACCGTAGTGAAGTCGCCGCCTGATCCCACCACCAAAGCCCAAGGGAGAGAAGGTGCCACAGCCACCCTGTTTTGCTAATTGCCAAAACATACCCAAATATCAAATACTTTACTAATAAATGCCTAAGAAAGGGCTACTACTGTAAATTCAGGTTTGTTATATTGTTTTAAAGAGATCAGAAAATAACAATAAGGAATTTTCTTTTATTATAAACCAAATATAAAAAGAATATATCATATACTAGCAAACTAAACTAGCAAAGGTATAATATAAATACATAAAACTAGAAGAAAACATCAGTAGTAATAGTAGTATGGGAAACAACACTATTGGCCTGATGCAGTGCCTCCCCTCTCAGCTATCCCGTACGTTTTCCCGTTGGTTTTGGCCTGTGATCGGGTACTACGTTGGTTTTTGTGTGCGTTTATGCGCTCAGGTGTGTCGGCATGCGCCTTTCCGATTGACGGCTCGCAAGAGGCTGAACGCCGTGAAAACGGAGGGCCCATTGATTGGTTCGTTTTTTTTATTGATTCAGAGCCTTGATTTCCGATTGAAACCAGCCCCATTTAACGAGGGCCTTGACGCTTCACTTACGGCCACTATTAGCACCCATATTTGAGCTCCGTATCATGGTTTCCTCTGTGCGCGAGCATCAAAGGCGTCAGCTATGCGGTCTTGTACTTTTGAGCATGGCAGAAACCAGGCTGCACCATACACGTTTGGACATCGATAGCATGCATGAGGTTGAGCTATTCGAGCTCACCCGCCTTAACCGTGTTTCTCTCCAGGACTTATATAGCCAGCTGCGGCCATGGTTAGCCCCCACCACAAGAAAGGGGCATGCAATTGCAGGTATGACCAAATTGGTTGGCTGCCTGCAGTTTTTGGCGAACGGCTCATTCCAGAGACTGGGTGCCTTCTCCGTGGGGATGTCCCAGTCTATGCTGAGCCGCAGCCTAACCAAGTTTTTAAATGGCATGGCTACCCTGGCCCCCCAATTTATATTTTTCCCAGACACAGGGGAAGCCTGGAATGCGGTTAAGCTGGCCTTTTATAACCTAGTCCACATGCCCAACGTCATGGGTGCCATTGACTGTACCCACGTATCGATCATTCCGCCTGCTGACCAGGAATATCTGTTCAGGTATGTGGTTTAGGTCAGCTATTTTTTTGGGGGGTGGGGGTTTCAAGCAGACCTACACCCTGTGTATCACTAGCATCCATTGTTTAGTAATGTGGTTGATGTTTAAGAATATTTGTGTGCATCTTGACACTTATGGTCACACTAATTACAGTTATGTTTGGTTTGTGCAGGAACAGGAAGATGGGCCATTCCATTAATGTCCAGGCAGTGTCCGCCCCTGATCTGCAATTTTTTAGTCTGTTTGCAGCCTTCCCTGGTTCCATGCATGATGCCCACATTTTGAGGAACTCCTGCCTCTTTGAACGATTTTAATCTGGAGATCTGTCTGGCGGATGGCTACTGGGTATGTGTCTCCAACGTGTTGTTGCTGTTCAAAATTGTTTTACTTTTTTGGTGCCTGTCCCCCACTAATCTGTGATAGATAGCAATGAAACAGTACAAGTTGGCAATCACTTACTTACCACTATTTGATCATCTTAATTCTTGTATGTATTCACCACTATTGCGTCCTGTCCTGGCCCTCTTAGCTAGGTAGCATACCACAGTCATTGTATCGGAGTGTACTGCTTGGATGTGCATGTTGGCTCATCAGAACTGTGCTTTGCTCTGACACTGCACAGCTCACCTATTTGTCCCTGTTCAATAATGCTTTAATGCACATCTAAACATTATTGATGTTATTCCCCTTAGGGCTCTGTCTGTTGTTCAATGTTGTTAGGCATTTCAAGTTACCTAACATGCAATTTTTGTTTAATGCATGTAAGGTACTTGTGGATATAGTTTAGTTATTAGAATTAGAGTTATTTGTTATTTTTGGATGGCCTTATAGTTATGTGTTCACTAGTTAGGGTGCCAGACACTACATATGTTTCCAATAGCCACATTTGTCATGTGTGTTTGTGTTATTGTTAGTGCTTTTGTTTTTTTGCAGGTGATTCTGGCTATCCTTTGCTACCATGGATACTCACACCCATCCTGCACCCATCTTCCCAGGCCCAGGAGCGGTATAACACTGCCCATAGGAGGACGCGCTCAGTGGTGGAACGTGCCTTTGGCTTGCTCAAGATGTGCTTCCGATGTCTGGATCAGACTGGGGGTGCACTACAGTATCAGCCTGCCAAGGTCATCAAAATCATTATGGCTTGTGGTGTCCTGCACAACCTTGCCATTCGAGGCCGGATATCCAGATATACTGACCTGCCTGAGGACACTTTACAGATTTCTGAAGATCACACCCCTCCATACTCCGGATCACCAAGTGGCACAGCACAGGCAATACGTGCTCAACTAGTGGACAATGTTTTTGCATAAAACACACGCCTTTCAAATGTTTTTCTGTTTAATTTATTTGTGAATTAACAAAAAATTCTTTGCCATCATTTTTTTGGATTTTTTGATAAACTGAAACGTGGGGTCATATACATTAACACAACCATTTAGTGGTAGGTATAGTCTGATGTTGCAGCTGATGGTTGGGGTGGGTGAATGTGTGCAGCAATATGTGCCAGGCTTTGGTTAATGTGCTGCCATTGTTGGACTATTTCACCCATATGCCTGTTTAGGCTTCTTGTTTCTGCCAGTAGGCCAGACACATTTGAGTTTAAAACCTCTAATTGGTTAGTCATCAATATTAATTGGGTGCACACCGTGTCATTAAATTGTTGGGTGGTTTGTGAGAAAGCTATATTGTCCTGGTGCCACGCTTCCTCCATAATCTGAAGCTGTCTCCTCTGGCTTATATGTCGCCTTGGCTGTGTTCTTGCACTGGCACGGGTGGGTGGTTCTGTACCAGATTGAGTTGGTGCTGGTGGTTGGGTTGCCACCGAGTGTGTGGTGCGGACGGCAGAAGAGGTTGTTGGCACAGAGGTTGTGGTAGTGGACACCAGGTGATGAAGTTGCTGTGCCTGTTGGTTCTGATGTTCACACACTGGTTGTGTAAGCAATTGCGGCCTCTGATTGGTGTCCTCCTCCAAATCTCGAATGTCTTCAATAATTGGGGGACTTTGTATGTTCTGTAAAGAAATGTAGCATTTCTTGAGTTCACTCTTTTCCCAATAATGGATGCATTAGTCTACACAGTGGACCATTGACTTACCTCATCCAAACACTCATTGTGTGGGAAGAAACCTGGTGTTGCATGGGCCTCTGGGACAAGCCAGGGGTTGCTTGGCCTTGTGACGTGTTTTGAGTTTGTTCTTGGAAGAGAGAATGAAATGTAATTTTTAACAACAGACACAGTGTGTATTAACGGTTACCCAAGTTTTTGGGTGCACATTGAAAAGTCTCTCTGTAAAAACAAACTCACCTTTCGACCTGACATTCCTGTATGTGTCTAGTCCCTCTGGCAGGCCCTGAAGGGTTGCAGGGTGTATATATGTGTAGACATGTTCTTCTGCTGGGGTTAGTGTGATTTTAGTCGGGAGACCACCCCCTGTCTGCTGGCTGGGGTAGATTAAATCACACCTATTAAGTGTTACATCCTGTTACAAAGCAGGCTAGACATGCATTTACACTCTAAATGGACTTTACCTCTGCTGGCGGCGCATGTCTATTTTTTTTTTTTCCCATAATATTTGAGATCACCAAATTTGCGCTTAATTTGCTGCAGATCTCTCCTGACAGAGCCAACACTATTAACTTGGCTGCAAATATTAGCCCAGATCTCCTGCTTTGCCTGCTTTGTGGTGCTTTTTGAATAACGGCCAAATAGGGCATCATAGTGCTCACAGACACCAGTGGCTACAGCCATGCTTTGGGCATCACAAAAATGGGCTGTAAGTGAGCCACAGCGTAGCTGACGGCCACATGGGTGTGTGGTGTCCCCTGCATCAGATGAAATAGTTGGCTGGCTGTCTGGGGAGTCGTGTGGGGTTCTTGGGCTTATGGGTGAGTGTGAAGGAGTGTGGGTGCTGCTCTGTGTTATTGGCTGGGTGCCTGTGGAACTTTCACCTGTTGAGCTCTCTAGTGAATCTGTGGTAGTGGTACTTTGTGACACAGAGTGTTGCGGAGGAGGGGTGGGTGGCTTGGATGGGGTGGAGGTTTTGGACCTACGCTTCCCCTTGGTGGTGTGTCTTGTTTTTTGGCCATGCTTTGTGTGTGGAGGAGGTGCAGGCTGCAGGCTTTTAACAGATTTTGGTCCCTTGTGAGGCCTGGCTGATTTACCAGGTGCTGGTGAATGTGGCAAGGGCTCCTTGCTCCTGCGTTTTGGGTGAGTTACCTGTGTGTGTGGCTTATCCACCCTTTTAGTAGGTGCATGTCCCTCCTGGCTCTTGTGGCTGCTCTTGTGATGTTTTTTGTGTGCTGGATCTGAGCGGCTAGTATGTGCCTCTGGGCTTTTGTGGGTCTTACGGCTCCCTTTTGGTCTGGCGATAGTGATATGGTATCCAACACAGAGCTGAGTGCATTGACCTTTAAATATTTTTACCGTGTGGCCGTAAAAAAATGTCGCCAGCTATATACACAGCGGAGCAGGACGACCTAATCATGGATGTGAGTAGGCGAGCGTGTGTTTATGTGCACGCACAAGGCACTTTAAAAAAATAGCTATGGCAGGGCAAGATTAATGAGGATCAACTGACTTGTTAAAGTAAACTAATAGACCACCTTACTTTTAAACATATGCGCAACATCAAACTAGCCTACATGCAGATTGTAGAACTAGGCCCATGTAAGTAGGAATGAGGGGCAGAAAGTGACTTTAGGTAGGGCATGAGACTTGGACATGTTTTTGTGTGACTAATGGGGTACCATTGTGTTTTTTGCAAACAGATGATGCTGAGGAATCGCTACGATTTCCTGTCGTGCGATTTCGAGAAGAGGACATTGGCGCTGGCGGTGGTAGACGCGATTGCCCGCATTTCGGGGACCACCTATACCTTCACCCAGATCGGCCAACACTGGTCTGACTTAAAGAGGAGGCATATGCCCCGGGTGAGGCGGCCAAACATTTTCCATGTAAGTGTGGCAACTTGACATGCAAGATTCACACTGGCCTTAGCTGGGCCTGTTTTTATGATTGTGTTTATATTTCAGCTAATGAATGGAACATGCGTTGCCGCCCCACCCGGAAAAGAGCCCGCAGCCCAGTGTTGGACGAAGCTGGGGAAGGTATAGGTGGCCCACCCCCTCCTCTGCCAGTGAGTATGAGGGCCCCTTAGACCTCAGTATGCAGGGGGGGGAATCGCACGACAGGGAGTCTAGCCTCACTGAGCAGCAACCTGACTCCGGTAAGACTATCCAAATAACATATGTCCTGATACATGCAAGAAAGAAATAGACTAATGTGCACTATTGTTCTATGTAGATTCTGACGCCGCAGGCCCATCCCAAGGGATAGAGGAGGGAGGTGCAGAACCTGAAGAGGTGGCTGGGGAAGGTGAGTGATTTGATGCCTCGAAGCATAACCTAATCTGACATTCAGGAGGCACAAAGAGTATGTAAAGCAATGTAAGTTTTAGTTATTTTTTTGAAAACTAGTTTAAACTCATGTCCCCCCAAATAACAAAAATCAAATAAAAAATACACTAAAAATGATGATGTTTTTCTTTCACAGATCAAAGAAAACGGCAACTCTTTTAAAGGAGCCACCCATTTTAATAAAAATGTTAATGTTGTTATTGGACACATTTTGCCAAAAATGTTTACAGTTAAATAAAAATTTTACTGTAAAAAAACAAAACACTAAAAAAAAGTGTGGTGTGTTTTATTTCCTGCTAATGTACGTTATCACAACATCATCATACTGTTACATGTCCCAAAAGGTAAGTATATGGGACAAGGAATAGAAAGAAGAAGAAAACACAGAATAAGAAAAGAGATTAAGGTAAGCATTATAGACAAGCCAGAAGAAGAAACAGAGATTAAGGTAAGCATTATAGACAAGCCAGAAGAAGAAACAGATTAAGGTAAGCATTATAGACAAGGAAGAAGAAACAGAGATTAAGGTAAGCATTATAGACAAGACAGAAGAAACAGAGATTAAGGTAAGCATTATACACAAGACAGAAGAAGAAACAGATTAAGGTAAGCATTATAGACAAGCCAGAAGAAGAAACAGATTAAGGTAAGCATTATAGACAAGGAAGAAGAAACAGAGATTAAGGTAAGCATTATAGACAAGACAGAAGAAACAGAGATTAAGGTAAGCATTATAGACAAGACAGAAGAAACAGAGATTAAGGTAAGCATTATAGACAAGACAGCAGAAGATACAGAGATTAAGGTAAGCATTATAGACAAGACAGCAGAAGATACAGAGATTAAGGTAAGCATTATAGACAAGGAAGAAGAAACAGAGATTAAGGTAAGCGTTATAGACAAGGAAGAAGAAGAAACAGAGATTAAGGTAAGCATTATAGACAAGCCAGAAGAAGAAACAGAGATTAAGGTAAGCATTATAGACAAGCCAGAAGAAGAAACAGAGATTAAGGTAAGCGTTATAGACAAGGAAGAAGAAGAAACAGAGATTAAGGTAAGCATTATAGACAAGCCAGAAGAAGAAACAGATTAAGGTAAGCATTATAGACAAGGAAGAAGAAGAAACAGAGATTAAGGTAAGCATTATAGACAAGCCAGAAGAAGAAATATGTAAGTATACTTGTCCTAAACATCAAAATAGGGGTGAAAACGGAAACAGATGGCAAGAAGGTACGTTTGGAAACCCATTAAAAAGGAGGGAAAAACGGATCATGCCGAGGGAAGAACGGAAGCCACGACGAAATAGCATGCCCCCGAGAGGGGAAAAAACCCTTCCCGTTTGAAGACACAGAAACGGAGCATTAACGGAGTTCCCCCGACGGCGGCTCTGCATCACATTTTAACCCCGGGACAAATGTTAGCAAAACGGGCCATAGGGAAAACGGAACAAAATAAGCTCAGATCGGGGGAGGCTCTGCATCAGGCCATATGTCCCTGACACAGGCAGTGAAGCTTCTTTATTCACCTACTAGTATAGCATCATGTTATGCAACAGAATTTTTCTTATTTTTAGATGTAATGTATATATTTTATTGAAAACATGACATGTGTGGGATATTGGGGGCGAACGGTAGTGACACAGACAACAGTTCTCTCTCGGCAAAGCAGGTTTATTGCAGAAAATGAAAGTATTCAAATGAAATAATACTTCTCCATTCATAGGTTGCAGCGTCAATGCAGAAACTCAAAACAAATGGTTACATCACCAAATAAAGGTAAATCCAGGGCTGGGGATTCCAGCAAGCTGTGGGTCAAAGGAAAGTCCAATCCAGATTGCAGGGCAAACCAGCCCGTCGCTTCTCACCCCCAACGGTCCAAGAGTGGGGCGCAGAAGCCAAGTCCTCCGGCTTAATAGTGCAGTATTGTTATTCACACAACATGCAGTTCAGCCTGAGCTCCCTCCATCAGGCTGGTCAAAGACCACTGACTGGCTCAGTGGGAGCCTTTTATTCAGGCTCCTTCCTGAAATCAATCTGACCAGGTGTGCAAGACCTGAGATCAGAAGAAACTTAGGAGTGGGGAATGTGACCAGGGTTCTGAAATCCTGGCATGGATCGTGCTCTATACAGCACTGTAGGGGAAAAATATACTCCATCCAGGACTTCTCCACACACTTTACCACACATGGTATACGCTTTTAATTGCTGACTTGGATGTCACTGTGCTGACTGAGACATTGGGAAATATAGCTGTCTCTATCATAAACCCTGTCATTGTTTATCCCTTAGACAATGTGTACGTCTTCCCGTTATTTTGTGTTGGAGAAAAAAATGTATGAATTTTTCCCTCCACTGTCTATATCCTGAGTATTGTTTGTTGACTTCACACAATCCAACACATTTAAGACTTACGAAGCTGGGGGGGTATTTGTTCTTCGAAAGTCTGAGTTTGCAAGCTAAATTGACCCTAAGGTCAAGTAAGGGAAATGGCCATTCCCTGCTTGATTTTGGGTAATTTATGTCTAGTCAGCAAATAACTGCTGACTTGCCTCCATAAAAAGGGGTCCGGAGTGCAGTGTAAGACAGGAATTATTAACCTGTGCTTTGAGACGTCTTAGCACAGTGTGATTCCCACGAATAATATCCTGTCTTTTCGCCCCTCCTCTGAAAATTCAAATGGCTGATGCTCAAGACAGATGACGACAGAAGCCCCCTCTGTTTCGTGGTGAAGTGGTGCTGATTTCCCATTCAAGTTCCCATTGGAAAGGTGATGTTACTGAATGGTGATGCTGTATTAGTGTGTGGATATTAGGGTGCGCTACCTGTGTCAGGGACATAGGGCCTGATGCAGAGCCTCCCCCGGTCTGAGCTTAAAACCTTCCGATTGTCCGGGGCTCCCGTTTGAATCGTGGCTCAAATGTGATGCAAAGTCTCCGTCGGAATGGCTCCCTAACTGATCCGTCAATTTGACTTCACTCGGGAAGTTTTTTTTGCTCTCTCGGGTGCCTTCAATTTGATCGGGGCTTCCTTTCCCGTTCACACGGGCGGCCCGTTTTTCCCTGCTTTTTCCTTGGTTTTTGTACGTACCTGCTTGGTTTCCGTCGTATTTGACCTTCCATTTTGTTGTTTTTTTCAAGTATACTTACATCTCTTCAGTTGCCAATCTGGCTACACGCAAGCGCACATCCCTAAACCTCCATTGGAATTTACATATGGCACCAACTGCCAATTTGACACATATATATTGTCAAATATAATTTTTGGTGTCCCTTCTTCCTTGCCATTAATGCCTACCTTAATCTCCTTGGTGTCCCTTCTTCCTTGCCATTAATGCCTACCTTAATCTCCTTTGTTGTTCCTTCTTCCTTGCCATTAATGCATACCTTAATCTCCTTTGTTGTCCCTTCTTCCTTGCCATTAATGCATACCTTAATTGTTTCTGATTGGTTTTGATTTATTGTCCCATATCTAAACCTTTTGTGCCATGTAAATGTGTGATGATGTTGTGTGATTGTACATTTGCAGGAAAGACAACTCTCTTTGAAATTTTTTTTTATTCCAACGTTGGAATGTATATTTTTTTTTTCAGTTTTTTTCCTAGTATTTTTTTTTAAAGTTAAAACCAAAGAAACTATTTACATTTTAAGACAACTTAAAAAGCTTTAGGCCTCGGGTTCTTGTGGCTGTGATTTTCTGGTATCTGTGAATGAAAAACAACATTAGTTTAGCATTGTTTTTATGGTTTGGTTTTGCATGATTTTTTTGGGGCCCTTTTTAAACCGGACCTTCAGCGTGATTTAATGAAAAGGCCAAACTCTTCAAATACGAGACCGCAGCATTTGAAACTAAGATTTTAAAAGTTTTTAGTCACTAACTTAGGATACGTGCGCCGCCATCTTGACTCAGAAGCATCACACTTACTGAGGAGAGGAGAGTGGGATAGGGTACAGGGGGTGGGTTATAGCTGTGCTTTGCTCACACAGAGCAGAGCTGTGCTCTTGAAAAGGTCAGCAATCCCAGAATGCAGAGCAGCAGTTACAAGGCACTTCCTTTTTGCAGGCTGCCTGATAAGATGGCGGCTTCCATAATCAGCCATCTTGGATCTTTAAAGGCTCATAACATGCACTAGGTGCAGGTAGGATGAATTTTAATGTGGCCAATCTGTATGTACAGGGTGTGGGAAACATATAAGATAGACTCTTATTCAGAGTGAAAGTCCGCTTTAAGGGCGCACATTGCGTCGGGGGCGTCTCCTTTCTTCCTCCCTGGGTTGCTGCTGTGAATCTGTTTGGATGACAAACACACTGATATTAGAGACTGTTATTGTATCATGAATATCATATTAAGTTAGGCTTCTAGGTATCAATCTACTCACCTTCCCCAGCCACCTCTTCCTCGTCGCCCCCTTCCTCGCTCATCCCTTGGGATGTCCCTGCGACGTCTGAATCTACAACTAACAATAGTGCACATGATTATATGTATTTAATGCATGTATTAGCACATATCTAACTATATTTCCCTTACCGGAGTCAGGTTGAGACTCATTTAGGCTCGACTCCCTGCCGTCAGATTCCCCCCTCCCCTGCATGCTGAGGTCCAGAGGCTCCTCATACTCACTGGCAGAGGAGGGGGTGGCCGTTGACACTGGCGGTCGACCACCTACACCTTCACCTGTTTCGCCCAACACTGGGCTGCGTGTCCTGGTCCGGGTGGGGCGGAAGCGCATATTCCATTCATGTGCTGAAATACAAACACAATCATTAAACCACGCCCAGGCGATGCCAGGGTTATAGGTGCATTTACATTTTCAACACTTACATGGGAAATGTTTGGCGAAGTACCACCTCACCCGGGGCTTATGCCTTCTCTTTAAATCAGACCAGTGTTGGGCGATCTGGGTGAAGGTATAGGTGGTTTGTGCTCATCGTGCGATCGCGTCCACCACCGCCAGGGCCAACGTGCGCTTCTCATAATCTGACGGCAGGAAGTCGTAGCGATTCCTCAGCATCATCTTTAAAAAAAAGATACAAGGACCCACCATTAATCCACCAAATACATTACCAAGTTTCCTGGCCTAACTAAAGTCACTTTATTAACCTCTTGCTGCCTCACATTGCCCTAGTTCTTCTATCTGCATCTAGCCTAGTTTGTAGCTGCGCACATGTGTTAAACTAAGGTGGGCTTGTATTTAAGGGGACAAACTAAGTTGTTTCAGACTATTCTTGCGCTTTGTTTTTTTTTTTATTATAAGGAATGTGTGCGCGCACATAATCGCATGCTCGCATACTCACATCCATGATGATGTCGTCCTGCTCGTGGGTAAAGATTGCGGGCGACATATTTTCGTGCTTTTCCTGGTCTAGCTCTGACGTTCCCCCGCGGTGACGTGCGTGCGTGCGCGCAGGCGCACACCCTCTGTTGACCACGCCCACACGGGAAACATATTTAAAGCACAAGGCACTCAGCTCTGTGTTGGATACCATATCATTATGGGCAGACCTAAAGGGAGCAAAAAGAGCCAACCAAGGCCCGAGGCACATAGTAGCCGCACAAATGCCTCATCCTCCAAAAGACAGAAGAGCAGGCACCAGACACAGGCAGAACATGCCCCAACTAAAACGCAGGATACTCCACACACACAGGCACATTCCCAAAAACGCAGGACCAAGGAGACATTAACCCATTCACCACCACCTGCCAAAAAAGCACAAACACACAAGGGTGCAAAATCGAGTAAGACCCTGCAGCATCCTCAACCACAACACACAAAGCATACCCACAAAACAAAACACATCAGCAAGGGAAAGCGTATTGCCAAACCCACCACCCCACCAAGGTCACCCACCCCTCCACCTCAACCCTCTGGTTCTCCCAATTCCAGTACCTTACATTCCACATGCAGCTCCACATCTGATAGCTCAACAGGAACCCAGACATTAAGCCATAGCAGCACACACACATCACCCTCCCCCATAAGCCCCAGAACCACACACGACTCACCAGATAGCCAACCATCAATTTCCACAGATGCAGGGGACACCACACACCCATGTGGCCGACAACTATGCCGTGGCTCCCTAACTGCACGTTTTTGCAATGCTCAAAGCACGGCTGTGGCAAATGCAGTTTGTGAGCATTATGATGCCCTATTTGGCAGGACCTCCAAATCAACCACTAAGCAGGCTAAGCTGGAGATCTGGACGAATATTTGCAGCCAAGTAAATAGTGTGGGATCTGTCCGGCGAGATATTCAACAAATCAAAAGGAAATTTGGGGACCTGAAATATTGCAGCAAAAAAATGGACATGCGCCGTCAGCAGAGGTAAAGGGCAAATTAAATGCATTTTTAGTCGCATTGGTAACAGGATGTAACACTTATTAGGTGTAATTTAATCTTCCCCAGCCAACAGACAGGGGGTGTAGCAGAGGTAAAGGGCAAATTAAATGCATTTGTAGTCGCATTGTTAAAAGGATGTAACACTTATTAGGTGTGATTTAATCTTCCCCAGCCAACAGACAGGGGGTGGCTTACCCACTAAAATAATCCTTACATACATACACCTGGCCAGCATCCAGGGCCTGGCAGAGGCACAAGACATAGACCGGAATGTAAGGTCCCAAGGTGAGTCTGAATTTGCAATGACCTATTACAAAAAGTTCAATAAGGCAGTGTTATGCTACACAACACACTGTACTTGGCCATTTAGCTAATCTTCAAATCTACATTCTAAGGACCAAGTCAACAGGACACACCAGGCCCCCAAACCCCTGCGTTAGCACCGAGGCCAAGGGCACACCAGGATTCTACATCACAAACCCAAATTGTGGATTGCGATGAGGTAAATCAATGGTCATTGGTGTGTACTTTTAACATTGATCTTTGAGAGCTTTTGTGGACACAAATAAAAGGAAGCTATATTTCTTTACAGACCAAAGGAAGCCCACCCATCATCGACCATATACGAGATTTGGAGGAGGACACCACACATATGTCACTAACCACTACGGAACCAGTGGCAGCAACGCAGTCAACCCCGGCACAACCACCACATCCACAACCACCTTCTGAACCAGAACCAACCACCCGTCCCACTGCTCCAACCCAGTCCAGACGCCATATTTCCCAAAGAAGGCAACTTCAAATTTTGGAGGAAGCATGGAGGCAGGAAAATATAGCCTTTTCGCGACAACACAGCAATTCAATGAGACTGTGTGCACCCAACTCACAAACCTCAGCGCCCAATTAGAGGTATTAAACAGAAATATCTCTGCCTAACCAGCCATATGGGTGAGATTAATCAAAGCCTGGCCCACATTGCAGCCAATTTGCAGGCACAACATCATTCCTCGTCAGCATGCAACCCAACATACCACTAATTTGTGGGGAATCCATTTTCTGACCCCACGTGTAATTTTTCTTTTGTTTCCAAAAAAACAAATGACACAACAAAATTTGTTTGTAAAATTTAAAAAAAAAAAAAAAAAAAAAAAACTAAAAAAAAAAATTGTGGTCTCTGAAAAAACACTAAACAATAGTTGTGCACGGATGGTTTGCGCGGTGCCACTTTGGGTGCAAGAAAAAGGAGGGGTGGGGACGTCTGAAACTAAAGGTGGTGGAGTAGCCCACAAGTCATGATTAGGTTTAGGACCGTTTCAGGCGTCTATTGTAGTGCCCCCCCAGTCTCATCAAGACAACGGAACCTCATCTTCAAGAGACCAAAGCCTCGCTCCACCACAGAGCGAGTCCTCCTGGGGGCAGTATTGTAGCGCTCCTCTGCCTGTGAAGATGGGTGCAGGATGGGGGTCATTAGCCAGGGGAGCAAAGGATAGCCAGAGTCACCTTCAAAAATAAACAAAAAAAAACATTTTATAACAACTCCCAAAGTTTAGGGGTGCATAGCAACATTATTAAAGAGGGACAAATAGGTGAGCGGGGTAGTGTTGTAGGAAAAGACATTTGGAATGAGGCTACCTGCACATCCAACCTGGACACTCCTTAAAAATGTCTGTGGGATGGTACTTACATAAGAGGGCAACAACAGGACGCAATAGGGTACAATCACTTAACCCATTTAATTTGAAGCTCAATAATTAGCCTCAAAATATACTATGAAAATAGTTACAAAATAGTGTGTTAAGGGAAAAAACACAGTCAGACAGGGTGGGCAACCAATACAAGTTTCATACACATACCCAAAAGCCAGCCACCAAAAAGATCGCCAGATTTGAATCGCTCATCTAGGCAGGAATTCCTCAAGAGGTGCGCATCATGCGTCGAGCAGGGAAAGCCAGCAAAACGACTCCCAAAAACCAATTCAGGGCCAGCCACTGACTGCACATTTATGCAATGTCCCATCTTCAAGTTCCTGCACACAGGCAATAAAAAATAAATTAGGTAAACCCGGTAAAAAGGACCCCCTAAAAAAAACCCAAAAATATAACAAATACTCATGCCATCGATGTCCAAAGGCGTGCAGTGCAGCCTGGTTGCTGCCATACTCAGCAGGACAAGACCGCGGAGCTGGCGCCGCTGATGTGCTCCAACAGAGGACTGCATATTATTGCCCGAGTGCAAATACGGCTGCTCTGACTGGCCGTAAGTGAAGGCTCGGCGGTCCCGTTTTATTAGGGTGATTTCAATCGGAAATCAAGGCTCTGCATCACTGAAAAAAACGGACCAATGAACGAGGCGTCCGTTTTCCCGGGAAACAGCCTCGTGCGAGCCGACAATCGGAAAGGTGGCTGAGCGCACACCTGAGCGCATAAACGCACACTAAAATCAACGTAGCACCCTTTCCTGACCCGATCAAAGCCCAATACCAACGGGAAAACGCACGGGATAGCTGAACGGGGAGGCTCTGCATCAAGCCAATAGTGTTGTTTACCCACAAACCCCTTGTCTGTCGCCTCCCCTGCTCCTGGCTGATGAATCTCAGACAATGGTTGTTTCTGTGGTGATGTAATATGTATCCCACTAAGTCTTAAGCTATTTATAACTGTGTGGTGAAGTTTTCCTGTATTTATATGTATTTTTACCTTTGTTAAGCTTTATTTCTGTACATAAGTATATTGTATATACTTTTTATATCTTATTTAGAATAAAGTAATATTCTTTATTAGTTATGCTCTGATCTCTTTAAAACAATATAAAGAACCTGCATTTATATTAGTAGCCCTGCCCTGGGCATTAATTAGTAAAGTATTAGATATTTGAGTGTGTGGTTGGTCACCAGCAAAACATTTGGCGACGAGGATGGGATGTTGTAGAGATCAGCATAACAAATAGAATATACTTATTGTTTCTTTATATGCTGCAAAGTGTTGCAAAGTTTGAGAAGTTGTTTCTGTTTGTATAATCAGTTGATTAGCTACTTACCCATCATCATGAATAGGTGTGATGTTGGTGCTAATGCTGATGTTATTGATGCATGGATTTTGAAACGCATTAAGCGCTATGGAGGTCCAATGCAAGGCTTGTGGTCTTGCTGCATTGCTTTGGAGAATTCCATCCAAGCAAAATATAATTTGATTAAGGACCTCCAAACAGCACTTATTGCTTCTCAAAAAAAGTTTGATCTGTTAGAACAAGTTTCCAGCAATGCTGATTTAAGGTTGCATGCGCAATTGCTGGAAGAAGCATCATTAGAAAAAGCAGATGTGCAGTTGTGCCAGCTGCTCCCCCTGTTACATGTTTGAAAAGCAGTGGCACAGATGTGCAGACAGCAGCATGCCACCTTAGACCACATACGCTGGAATCTAGTGTTATCAAAGAGCCAAGGGTGGTTCAGAAGGTTTGTGAGACTCGCCCCATTAAGAGTATAAGCAAAAATATACCAGGGGGACTCAAGCTCTAGTATTACAAAAGAGGTTGTGCCCCAAACACCATCTAGGATGCCTAGATCGGCAAATGCCTCTTCTGTACACAGCAAAGATTTTCAAAAGAAAAGAAATGTGAAGTGTAATTTGTGTGGGCAATTCGGACATATATCTAAGTTTTGCCGCTCAGTGAAACAGATATGTGGTAATGCACCTCAAAGTTTTAGAACCTATAGAAGGGAAAATGTGGTGCACTCTGCTAGGTGGAGCATTGCCAGTCACCAGCAGAGAAAATTGCCAAGGGTTCATCAGCATGAAGGTAAATCTGCAAAGTATTTTCCATTTAGTGTCCTTAAGACTAAAAATGAATGTTTAAAATCTGAAAATCAGCAGCTTAGGCATGATTTAGGAAAACTGTGGCAGCAATTTAAAGAAATCAGGGATGAGGTAGGTATGTTGGTGAGAGGAAAAATAGAAAATGAGTTAGGTACTGTCCAAAGGGTCCCTAGGACCCCAGTCAAAGGTTAGTAATGTTTTAGATTTTTGTCTTCTAGGAATAAAGAAACCGGGACCTGGCATAAAGACAAATTCGCTCTCTCTCTTTGTCTCTTGTGGGTAACTAAATGTTTATTATTTGAGGACCTTAGCATCAAAGCTCCTGTTTCTGCTCAAATGTTAAGGGGGAGCCTCAAAGGATATGATTTGATTTTTGCAGTCAGGTTGTCTAAAATTCCAAATTGAATTTTGTTGTTTTTAGTAAAAAATGCCTGTACTGCTAAGCTGGTGTGACAATGGGAGTGTCTCAAATAGGGGTAGATGATCCCTGCACTCCACACAATAGACAATCACTCGTTTTGTTTTTTGTTAGTGATTGTACAGACTGGTTAGATCTACAAATCTGCCAGTCTGGGGACAGCCAGCATTGTTGTATTTTTTTGGGATGGTCATTTGGCCTGATGTAGAGCCTCCCCTGGACTGACCTTAAAACCTTCCGATTGTCCGGGGGTCCCGTTTGAATCGTGGCTCCAATGTGATGCAGAGCCTCCGTCGGAATGGGTCCCTAACTGATCCGTTAATTTGTCTTCAATCGGGAAGCATTTTTTGCCCCTCTCGGGAGCATGCAATTTCCTCGTGGCTTCCGTTCACGTTCACACGGGCGTTCCATTTTCCTCCTTTTTGCTTGTTTTTTAACGTACCTGCTTGCCTTCCGTGTCATTTTTCACACCAATTTTGTTGTTTTTGACAAGTAAACTTACATCTCCATGGATTTCCTGTTGTCAATCTGGGTCCACGCAAGCGCACATCTCTAAACCTCCATGTAAATGTACATATGCCACAAACTGGCACTTTGACACATACCTAAATTTATTATTAAATTCGTTTTGGTTTATTTTTCCTTGCCTTTAATGATTACCTTAATCTCTTTTTGTTTTTCTTCTTTGCCTTTAATGGTTACCTTAATCTCTTTTGGTTATTCATCTTTGCCTTTAATGCTTACCTTAATCTCTGTTTCTCCTTCTGCTTTGTCTCTAATGCTTACCTTAATCTCTGTTTCTCCTTCTGCCTTGTCTCTAATGCTTACCTTAATCTCTGTTTCTCCTTCTGCCTTGTCTCTAATGCTTACCTTAATCTCTGTTTCTCCTTCTGCCTTGTCTCTAATGCTTACCTTAATCTCTTTTCTTATTCTGCCTTGTCTCTAATGCTTACCTTAATCTCTGTTTCTCCTTCTGCCTTGTCTCTAATGCTTACCTTAATCTCTGTTTCTCCTTCTGCCTTGTCTCTAATGCTTACCTTAATCTCTTTTCTTATTCTGTGTTTTCTTCTCCTTCTTCTTGCTATTCCTTGTCCCATATACGTACTTTTGGGACATGTAACAGTATGATGATGTTGTGCTAACGTACATTGCCACGAAATAAAACACACCACACTTCTTTGTAGTTTTTTTTTTTTTTTTACTGTGATCCTTTTTTTGGTGTAACTGTTAAAATGGTTTAAAACTTCAAAAATCTAAAAAATTTACAATTTTCAGCAAAATGCGTGGCCGTTTTTGATCTGTGAAAGATAAACATCATCATTTTTAGTGTTTGATTTAGGTGATTTTTGTTATTTGTGGGGACATGAGTTTAAACTAGTTGTCCAAAATAAAAATTAAACTTACATTGCTTTTTGGCCACCAGAGCGTCTGTTGCGCAGCCTCCTCCCTGGGTCAACCATTATGTGCGGCTCTGAATCTGTTTTGATCCAAAACACAAGTATATAAGTTACTCTTTGTGCCTCCTGAATGTCAGATTAGCTTATGATTCGAGGCATCAAATCACTCACCTTCCACAGCCACCACTTCATCTTGGCCCCCTTCCTGGCCTCTCCCTTGGGATGGTCCTGCGACGTCAGAATCTACAAATAACAATAGTGCACATGAGTATATGTATTTCTTGCATGTATTAGCACATATGTAATTTTCTTAGTCTTACCGGAGTCAGGTTGTGGGTCTGTTAGGCTCGACTCCCTGCCGTCCGATTCCCCCCTCCCCTGCATGCTGAGGTCCAGCGGTTCGTCATATTCGCTGGCAGAGGAGGGGGTGGCCGTTGTCACTGGCGGTGGACCACCTATCCCTTCACCTGATTCGCCCAACACTGGGCTGCGTGCTCTTGTCCGGGTGGGGCGGAACCGCATCTTCCATTCATGCGCTGAAATAGAAACACAATCTTAAAAACACGCCCAGCTATGCCTCCTCTTTAAATCTGACCAGTGTTGGGGGATCAGGGTGAAGGTATAGATGGTTTGGGTTCTTCGGGCTATCGCGTCCACCACCACCAGCGACAACGTCCTCTTCTCAAAATCTGACAGCAGGAAGTCGTAGCGATTCCTCAGCATCATCTGTTTGTAAAATACACAATGACCCAGCATTACTCCACAAAATACATGTCCAAGTTTCTTGCCCTACCTAAAGTCACTTTCTGAACCTCTTTCTTACTCACATTGGCCTAGTTCTACTATCTGCATGTAGGCTAGTTTGTCGCTGCGTACATGTCTAAAACTAAGGTGGGCTTGTATTTAACATTACAAAGTAAGTTGTTCCTCACTAATCTTGTGCTTAGTTTTTTTTTTTATTACATGTAGTGTATGCACGCACATAAACGCACGCTCGCCTACTCACATCCATGATGATGTCGTCCTGCTCCTGTGTGTATATT
This sequence comes from Gastrophryne carolinensis, assembly GCA_027917425.1. NCBI lineage: Eukaryota > Metazoa > Chordata > Amphibia > Anura > Microhylidae > Gastrophryne > Gastrophryne carolinensis. The sequence goes on from CM051243.1 coordinate 117,491,997, forward strand.
GCTGGCGACATCTTGGATGCTCTTCCGGGTATGGCTTTGACGTTCCCCCGCGGTGACGTGCTGCGTGCGTGCACGCAGGCACACAGGCTGCTGAACACGCCCACACGGTAAAAATATTTAAAGGTCAATGCACTCAGCTCTGTGTTGGATACCATATCAATATGGGCAGACCAAAAGGGAGCAGGAAGAGCCACAAAAGCCCAGAGGCGCAGAGTAGCCGCACACATGCATCATCTACTAAACAACATAAGAGCAGGCACAAGACCCATGCTGAACATGCCCCCACTAAAACGGTGGTTACGCCACAGACACAGGCACATCACAAAAAATGCAGGAGCCAGGATCCCTTGACACCTTCGCCACAACCTGCCAAATCAACACGACCACACAAGGGTGCCAAATCTATTAAGACCCTGCAGCATCCTACTCCACAACACACCAAGCATACACAAAAAACCAAACACACCAGCAAGGGTAAGCGTAGTGTCAAACCCTCCACCCCACCCAGATCACCCACCCCTCCACCTCAACCCTCTGGGTCTCAAAGTTCAACTAACTCAGATTCCCCATCCAGCTCAACAGGTGAAAGCTACACAGGCACCCAGACATTAACCCAGAGCAGCACACACACACCATCACACTCCCCCCTAAGCCCAAGAACCACACACGACTCCCCAGATAGCCAACCATCTATTTCAACTGATGCAGGGGACACCACACACCCATGTGGGCGCCAACTACGCCGTGGGTCACTAACAGCCCGTTTTTGCGATGCACAAAGCATGGCTGTTGCCAATGCCGTTTGTGAACATTATGATGCCCTATTTGGCCGTAATTCAAAAGCCGCCACAAAGCAGGAGATCTGAACTAATATTGCCCGCCAAGTTAATAGTGTGGGTTCTGTCCATCGAGATATCGAACAAATTAAGCGGAAATTTGGGGACCTCAAATATTACAGTAAAAAGAAAATGGACATGCGCCGCCAGCAGAGGTAAAGCCCATTAGAAAAGCATTTATAGTCGCATTGGTAACAGGATGTAACACTTATTAGGTGTGCTTTAATCTTCCCCAGCCTGCAGACAGGGGGTGGTTTACCAACCAAAATAATACTAACCCCAGCCGAGGAACATGTATACACATACATACACCCGGCCAGCGTTCAGGGCCTGCAAGAGGCACACAACACCGACCGGAATGTTAGGTCACAAGGTGAGTTTGGCCATGAGATTTTAAAATGAGGTACAAAAGCCTGTGTTACGCCAGACAACACACTGTACTTGCTGTTTAATCTAATCTAACACTCTCACTTCCAAGGACAAAGTCAACAGACCACACAAGGCCAAGCAACCCCTGGCTTATCCCCCAGGCCCATGCCACACCAGGATTCGCCACAACGAACCCAAATTGATATTGTGGATGAGGTAAGTCAATGGTCCTTTGTGTGGACTTTTAACATTGAATTTGGATCCATTCGTTTGCCATAAGGAAACTAATATGAACCTACATTTCTTTACAGAACATAGTAAGTCCACCAATAATAGAACATATAAGAGATTTGGAGGAGGACACACATCAGATGTCACAAACCACTACTGAGCCAGTGGCCGCAACTCAGACTCCACAGGCACAACAACAACATCCACACCCTCATTCTGAATCTGAACCACCCACCCGTGCCACTGCTAGAACACAGCCAAGGCGCCATATAAGCCAACGAAGACAGCTGCAAAATATGGAGGAAGCCTGGCACCAGGAAAATATTGCTTTTTCAGCAAGTACACAACAATTTAATGCCACTGTGTGCACCCAACTAACATCCCTGAATACCCAATTAGAGGTTTTAAACAGAAATGTGTCTGCCCTAAACAGCCATATGGGGCAAATGGTGCAACAATGGCAGGACATTAACCAAAGCCTGGCACACATTGCTGCCCACATGCCCCCACACCATCAATCAACTGCAACATCCTCCACAACCTACCACTAAATTGTGGTGTAATAGTATTTGACCCCACTTTCAAGTTTCAGTTTTTCCCCCAAAAAACAAATGAAAATTAACAATTTGTTTAATCACAAAGCAAAAAATAAAAAAATTAAAAAAAGCCTTGTGATTTATGAAAATACATTGGCCACAAGTTCAACACTAGAGATGAGCGAGTAGTGAAATATTCGAAATTTCGAATTTCGATTCGAATAGACCGCGTTACTCAACTACTCGACCGAATATCGAATCCCATTATAGTCTATGGGAAAAAAATGCTCGCCACTTGGAAATCTCAATTCGACCACTTGGAGGTCACCAAGTCCACCCTGAAACATCAGAAAATGATGCCAACACTGCTGGAATGCAACTGGGACAGCAGGGGAAGCATGTCTGGGTGCATATAACGCGCCCAAGTCGCACTATTACGCCACTATCACAGCCACTCAACAATACACTCCAAACACAATATAACTTCTACGTAAAGTGAGACAAGACAAGGAAACCTTCTTTCCTCTGCATTGCCATGGACCCCAAGCCTGTACAACTGTACAAAAAAGAACAAAATTCTGCACCCCTTAAAATCACGTTGCCTAATGACAACCACAGATGGCATAGGCAAGGGGGAAAATAAATAGACCCCACCCCTAATTGTCATTGTGTGTGTGTGTGTGTGTGTGTGTGAGATGTGGTCAGACATGTCCTCTTGTGTCATTGTGTCACCCCAGCAGTAAGGGAAGCTTAAAGGAGGAGGTTTGTTACAGTGTGTCACCCCAGCAGTAAGGGAAGCTTACAGGAGGAGGTTTGTTACAGTGTGTCACCCCAGCAGTCAGGGAAGCTTACAGGAGGAGGTTTGTTACAGTGTGTCACCCGAGCAGTAAGGGAAGCTTAGAGCTGAGACCTCTTAAAAATTGTGTGGAGGCCCAAGATCTGAGACCTCTTAAAAATTGTGTGGAGGCCCAAGAGCTGAGACCTCTCAAACATTGTGTGGAGTCCCAAGAGCTGAGACCTTTTAAAAATTGTGTGGAGGCCCAAGAGCTGAGACCTCTTAAAAATTGTGTGGAGGCCCAAGAGCTGAGACCTTTTAAAAATTGTGTGGAGGCCCAAGAGCTGAGACCTTTTAAAAATTGTGTGGAGGCCCAAGAGCTGAGACCTTTTAAAAATTGTGTGGAGGCCCAAGAGCTGAGACCTCTCAAACATTGTGTGGAGTCCCACGAGCTGAGACCTCTTAAAAATTGTGTGGAGGCCCAAGAGCTGAGACCTTTTAAAAATTGTGTTGAGGCCCAAGAGCTGAGACCTCTCAAACATTGTGTGGAGTCCCAAGAGCTGAGACCTTTTAAAAATTGTGTGGAGGCCCAAGAGCTGAGACCTCTTAAAAATTGTGTGGAGGCCCAAGAGCTGAGACCTTTTAAAAATTGTGTGGAGGCCCAAGAGCTGAGACCTCTTAAAAATTGTGTGGAGGCCCAAGAGCTGAGACCTTTTAAAAATTGTGTGGAGGCCCAAGAGCTGAGACCTTTTAAAAATTGTGTGGAGGCCCAAGAGCTGAGACCTCTCAAACATTGTGTGGAGTCCCACGAGCTGAGACCTCTTAAAAATTGTGTGGAGGCCCAAGAGCTGAGACCTTTTAAAAATTGTGTGGAGGCCCAAGAGCTGAGACCTCTCAAACATTGTGTGGAGTCCCACGAGCTGAGACCTCTTAAAAATTGTGTGGAGGCCCAAGTGCTGAGACCTTTTAAAAATTGTGTGGAGGCCCAAGAGCTGAGACCTCTCAAACATTGTGTGGAGTCCCACGAGCTGAGACCTCTTAAAAATTGTGTGGAGGCCCAAGAGCTGAGACCTTTTAAAAATTGTGTGGAGGCCCAAGAGCTGAGACCTCTCAAACATTGTGTGGAGTCCCAAGAGCTGAGACCTTTTAAAAATTGTGTGGAGGCCCAAGAGCTGAGACCTCTTAAAAATTGTGTGGAGGCCCAAGAGCTGAGACCTTTTAAAAATTGTGTGGAGGCCCAAGAGCTGAGACCTCTTAAAAATTGTGTGGAGGCCCAAGAGCTGAGACCTTTTAAAAATTGTGTGGAGGCCCAAGAGCTGAGACCTTTTAAAAATTGTGTGGAGGCCCAAGAGCTGAGACCTCTCAAACATTGTGTGGAGTCCCACGAGCTGAGACCTCTTAAAAATTGTGTGGAGGCCCAAGAGCTGAGACCTTTTAAAAATTGTGTGGAGGCCCAAGAGCTGAGACCTCTCAAACATTGTGTGGAGTCCCACGAGCTGAGACCTCTTAAAAATTGTGTGGAGGCCCAAGTGCTGAGACCTTTTAAAAATTGTGTGGAGGCCCAAGAGCTGAGACCTCTCAAACATTGTGTGGATTCCCACGAGCTGAGACCTCTTAAAAATTGTGTGGAGGCCCAAGAGCTGAGACCTTTTAAAAATTGTGTGGAGGCCCAAGAGCTGAGACCTCTCAAACATTGTGTGGAGTCCCAAGAGCTGAGACCTTTTAAAAATTGTGTGGAGGCCCAAGAGCTGAGACCTCTTAAAAATTGTGTGGAGGCCCAAGAGCTGAGACCTCTTAAAAATTGTGTGGAGGCCCAAGAGCTGAGACCTTTTAAAAATTGTGTGGAGGCCCAAGAGCTGAGACCTTTTAAAAATTGTGTGGAGGCCCAAGAGCTGAGACCTCTCAAACATTGTGTGGAGTCCCACGAGCTGAGACCTCTTAAAAATTGTGTGGAGGCCCAAGAGCTGAGACCTTTTAAAAATTGTGTGGAGGCCCAAGAGCTGAGACCTCTCAAACATTGTGTGGAGTCCCACGAGCTGAGACCTCTTAAAAATTGTGTGGAGGCCCAAGTGCTGAGACCTTTTAAAAATTGTGTGGAGGCCCAAGAGCTGAGACCTTTTAAAAATTGTGTGGAGGCCCAAGAGCTGAGACCTCTCAAACATTGTGTGGAGTCCCAAGAGCTGAGACCTTTTAAAAATTGTGTGGAGGCCCAAGAGCTGAGACCTCTTAAAATTGTGTGGAGGCCCAAGAGCTGAGACCTTTTAAAAATTGTGTGGAGGCCCAAGAGCTGAGACCTCTTAAAAATTGTGTGGAGGCCCAAGAGCTGAGACCTTTTAAAAATTGTGTGGAGGCCCAAGAGCTGAGACCTTTTAAAAATTGTGTGGAGGCCCAAGAGCTGAGACCTCTCAAACATTGTGTGGAGTCCCACGAGCTGAGACCTCTTAAAAATTGTGTGGAGGCCCAAGAGCTGAGACCTTTTAAAAATTGTGTGGAGGCCCAAGAGCTGAGACCTCTCAAACATTGTGTGGAGTCCCACGAGCTGAGACCTCTCAAACATTGTGTGGAGGCCCAAGAGCTGAGACCTTTTAAAAATTGTGTGGAGGCCCAAGAGCTGAGACCTTTTAAAAATTGTGTGGAGGCCCAAGAGCTGAGACCTCTCAAACATTGTGTGGAGTCCCAAGAGCTGAGACCTTTTAAAAATTGTGTGGAGGCCCAAGAGCTGAGACCTCTTAAAAATTGTGTGGAGGCCCAAGAGCTGAGACCTTTTAAAAATTGTGTGGAGGCCCAAGAGCTGAGACTTCTTAAAAATTGTGTGGAGGCCCAAGAGCTGAGACCTTTTAAAAATTGTGTGGAGGCCCAAGAGCTAAGACCTTTTAAAAATTGTGTGGAGGCCCAAGAGCTGAGACCTCTCAAACATTGTGTGGAGTCCCACGAGCTGAGACCTCTTAAAAATTGTGTGGAGGCCCAAGAGCTGAGACCTTTTAAAAATTGTGTGGAGGCCCAAGAGCTGAGACCTCTCAAACATTGTGTGGAGTCCCACGAGCTGAGACCTCTCAAACATTGTGTGGAGGCCCAAGAGCTGAGACCTTTTAAAAATTGTGTGGAGGCCCAAGAGCTGAGACCTTTTAAAAATTGTGTGGAGGCCCAAGAGCTGAGACCTCTCAAACATTGTGTGGAGTCCCAAGAGCTGAGACCTTTTAAAAATTGTGTGGAGGCCCAAGAGCTGAGACCTCTTAAAAATTGTGTGGAGGCCCAAGAGCTGAGACCTTTTAAAAATTGTGTGGAGGCCCAAGAGCTGAGACTTCTTAAAAATTGTGTGGAGGCCCAAGAGCTGAGACCTTTTAAAAATTGTGTGGAGGCCCAAGAGCTAAGACCTTTTAAAAATTGTGTGGAGGCCCAAGAGCTGAGACCTCTCAAACATTGTGTGGAGTCCCACGAGCTGAGACCTCTTAAAAATTGTGTGGAGGCCCAAGAGCTGAGACCTTTTAAAAATTGTGTGGAGGCCCAAGAGCTGAGACCTTTTAAAAATTGTGTGGAGGCCCAAGAGCTGAGACCTTTTAAAAATTGTGTGGAGGCCCAAGAGCTGAGACCTCTCAAACATTGTGTGGAGTTCCACGAGCTGAGACCTCTTAAAAATTGTGTGGAGGCCCAAGAGCTGAGACCTTTTAAAAATTGTGTGGAGGCCCAAGAGCTGAGACCTTTTAAAAATTGTGTGGAGGCCCAAGAGCTGAGACCTCTTAAAAATTGTGTGGAGGCCCAAGAGCTGAGACCTTTTAAAAATTGTGTGGAGGCCCAAGAGCTGAGACCTCTTAAAAATTGTGTGGAGGCCCAAGAGCTGAGACCTTTTAAAAATTGTGTGGAGGCCCAAGAGCTGAGACCTCTCAAACATTGTGTGGAGTCCCAAGAGCTGAGACCTTTTAAAAATTGTGTGGAGGCCCAAGAGCTGAGACCTTTTAAAAATTGTGTGGAGGCCCAAGAGCTGAGACCTCTTAAAAATTGTGTGAAGGCCCAAGAGCTGAGACCTCTCAAACATTGTGTGGAGTCCCAAGAGCTGAGACCTTTTAAAAATTGTGTGGAGGCCCAAGAGCTGAGACCTCTCAAACATTGTGTGGAGTCCCAAGAGCTGAGACCTTTTAAAAATTGTGTGGAGGCCCAAGAGCTGAGACCTCTTAAAAATTGTGTGGAGGCCCAAGAGCTGAGACCTTTTAAAAATTGTGTGGAGGCCCAAGAGCTGAGACCTTTTAAAAATTGTGTGGAGGCCCAAGAGCTGAGACCTCTCAAACATTGTGTGGAGTCCCACGAGCTGAGACCTGTTAAAAATTGTGTGGAGGCCCAAGAGCTGAGACCTTTTAAAAATTGTGTGGAGGCCCAAGAGCTGAGCACTTATTAGTGCTGCAGCTACGGCTGCTTTAGTGAGGGGTAGCTGCTGCTGCTGGAATAGGGACAGAAAGACTTCAGTGGTGTATTACCACCTATATACAAAACTATATACACTCTGCTCAAAACGGCTGCTTTAGTGAGGGGTAGCCGCTGATGCTGGAATAGGGACAGAAAGACTTCAGTGGTGTATTAGCACCTCCTCACTTTTCTCCTCACTTTTGTCTCTTGTCTGTTTTCTGGCTGTTTTTTCTTTATAGAACAATGATGACTCCATAATGGCACCCAAGTTAAAGGTGCACATGTTTGCATAGTGAATATTGAGGTGCAGAGGAAGCCCCGTTCATGGGCGAAACTAGTCCACCTCGTTTGTATTATTGTGGAACCTTGAATGATGTCTATATTGATCACACTGTGATTCACATTATGTAAATAGTATGTATATGTCTTAATATGTTTTTGCATCGCTTGCGGTTCAATACTGATTATGTCTATTGCCTGTGAGGGCTGGATCATTCACGCTATAGTATATTGTATGTAAATTTGGAATCATGGGCCTTTAAAACCCATGACAATGATCTGACATTATTGTATATGTGGTAGCAGGGGTAGGTCTGTCTAGCCCCTTCTGTTACTTTTTACTCTCTATTTTAACAGCTGCTTATTTAGCAGAAATAAAGTCTTTTTCCATGTAACACCTTGAATGGTTGAATCAATTTGTACTAATGGCGTGGTCGCACATGGAGGTTGCAGCTGTGTGGGTTTGACCTATACCCACTTTCTTTCTCTCTTCTGTGTGTATTAGCACCTATATACAAAACTATATTTTGCACTACTGTTTTGTGTCCTCTGTGCCAACAAAACACTGTTTTATACACGGTGCGTATAGGCACCATTTCACCTTCTGGCAGTATACGGCTGTATAGCCAGGTGTTTTTCTTAAAAATATTTTTATATTTGGCACTACTGTTTTGTGTCCTCTTTACCAACAAAACCTTGTTATATACCCGGTGCGTATAGGCACCATTTCACCTTCTGGCAGTATACGGCTGTATAGCCAGGTGTTCTTCTTAAAAATATTTTTATATTTGGCATAACGCGTGGCCAAAAAAGTAAAACGTCTGAAATGCGGAGGGCTAGCGCAAAGGGACGTGGACGAGGACGGGGGCGCGGAAATGCTGGTGGGGGCACAAACCGCATTGCAGCCAGTGGGGATACAATGCGTGCTGATGAGGGGCAGCCAGCATTACGCTCATCCAGCTTCCCTGCCTTTATGGGACAGTTATGCGGGGGGCGGGGTACACCTCTGTTAAAGCCTGAGCAGCGTGAACAGGTGGTGCAATGGATGGCCGATAACGCTTCCAGTCACTTGTCCACCAGCCAGTCATCCACACAGTCTCACTCTGACCCTCCTTCCTCCCAACCTGGCCAACAGAGTCAGCCCACCCTTGACCCCTCCCAGGACCTCTTTTCGGGTCCTTTTCCAGATGTGCTGCAAGAATCCCAGGAGCTAGCAGAGGAATTTGTTTGTAGTGATGCCCAAACACTTGAGTATCCGCCATCTGCTAGTGATGTGGACCCGGAACCAGCATCTGCTATCATGAGCGATGATGATGAGACGCAGTTGCCATCAAGGGAGGCTGTTGGAATGTCCAGTGGGCAGGAGGAGGAGCAGAGAGAGGAAGTGGAAGAGGAGGTGGTGGACGACGAAATGACCGACCCCACTTGGACAGGGGTGATGTCCAGCGGGGAAAGCAGTGGAGATGTGGTCTGCGCATCACCGAATAAGGCAGCAAGAGGCAGAGGACAGTCCAGAGGCAGAGGACAGTCCAGACAGAGAAGGCAGGCCACAGCCAGCAGGGCCGAAGCTCTTCCCGGCAGCAGGCAGTCGCGCGAAGCTCCCCCATCGAGGCCTCGTACTTCTGTGGTGTGGAGATTTTTTTAATGTTTGCGCGGATGACAAACTGAGCGCGGTTTGCGCAATCTGCCACTCAAAACTGAGTAGGGGCTCTGAGAAGAGCAATCTGACCACCTAAGGCATGCGCCGTCACTTGGAATTCAAGCACTGGGCTGAGTGGGAGAGAGCAAACGCAATACAACCTGCGCCCCGTCTTGCTGCCACTGCCTCTTCCCCTTTGTTGTGTGCTGCCACTGCGGTCCAGACCTCCAGCCAGGACACCTCCACATCTGCCTCTGCCTCGGCTACTTTGGGGCCTTCTCCTTCAGCCCCCCCTTCCCCCGCATCTTCGTCTGCACCTTCCATCTCCTCGTCCCATCAACTGTCCATCTCGCAGGCGTTCAACCGCAGGCGGAAGTACGCCTCCAGTCACCCCCAAGCCCAAGCCTTAACCTGCCTCATCTCCAAACTGCTGGCCCTGGAGATGTTGCCGTTTTGGCTTGTGGAGACGCAGGCCTTCCGCGACCTGATGGCGGCTGCCGCACCTCGCTATTCCGTCCCTAGCCGCCACTATTTTTCCCGGTGTGGCGTCCCCGCCCTGCACCAGCATGTGTCGCGTAACATCAGGCGGACCCTGAGGTACGCAGTCAGCGCAAAGGTCCACTTGACCACCGACTCGTGGACAAGCGCTTGCGGCCAAGGACGCTACATCTCTTTGACGGCACACTGGGTGAATGTTGTGGAAGCGGGGACGGGGTCGCAAACAGGGACGGCCTACATACCACCCCCGCCCAAGATTGCCAGCACGGGTTCTGATAGACCCCCCTCCTCTTCCTCCTCCTCCTCCTCCTCCTCCTCCTCCTCTGCCTTAACATCGCCCTCAGCCCCTAGCTGGAAGCGTTGCAGCACTGGCACGGGGAGACGTCAGCAGGCGGTGCTTAAGCTCATCAGCTTGGGCGACAGGAAGCACAGCGCCGCAGAGGTGAGGCACGCCATATTGCAGCAGACAGAGATGTGGCTGTCGCCGCTGCAGCTAGGACCAGGCATGGTCGTGTGCGATAACGGCCGTAACCTGGTGGCGGCTCTGGAGCTTGCAGAACTCAATCACGTACCATGCCTGGCCCACGTTTTTAATTTGGTAGTACAAAAGTTTCTAAAGACTTACCCCAACCTGGCAGAGCTACTGGTCAAAGTGCGGCGCTTGTGCGCTCACTTTCGGAAGTCAACTGTAGCTGCTGCTAGCTTTAAAAAAATCCAGCAACGCCTCCATTTGCCTCAACATCGGCTGTTGTGCGACCTGCCCACTCGCTGGAATTCCACCTATTGCATGTTGGCCAGGGTGTGTGAGCAGCAGAAAGCATTGATGGAGTACCAGATGATGCATCCACGCGTGCCTCCAACTCAGCTCCCTCAGTTTGCCAACCACGAGTGGCCATGGATGGCAGACATATGCGATGTATTGCGTATCTTTGAGGAGTCCACTAAGAAGGTCAGCAGCGAGGACGCTATAGTGAGCGTAACCATCCCGCTCCTAGGCGTCCTTAAAGAATCGCTCATCGCAATAAGGGAGAACGCATTGCACACAGAGGAGACGGGGGTAGGAGGAGACGCAACGCAGGTAGACAGTCAGACCACACTTTTGTCTGCTGCTCGGTGGCAGTTGCAGGAGGAGGAGGATGAGGAGGAGGAGGACAACATGGAGGTGGCTGTGGAAGAGGATGCTGGCGGCGAGGGTAGCAGTCAGGCTGTGTGCGTCCCATTGGTTCAGCGCGGATGGGGCGGAGAGGAGGAGGAAGAGGAGGAAATGGAAAATGATCCTTCTGGTGGGGGCAGTGAGGTCATGCCTACTCAGAGTCTGGCACACATGGCTGACTTCATGCTGGGCTGACTTCCCGGGACATACGTGTTGTCCGGATATTGGAGAACAAACTATACTGGGTCTTCGCACTCCTGGACCCCCGGTATAAAGATAACTTCTCCTCTTTTATTCAGGTAGAGGAGAGGACGAATCGATTACTGGAATACCAGAGGGAACTCTTGCAGAACATGATGCAGATTTTCCCACCCAGCATCGCTGGCGGCAGAGAGGAGAGTGTCTCCCAGAGTCTGACAACATCGATCAGGCCCACAGCCACCAGGGGAACACTCTCCAAGGTGTGGGACACGTTCATGTCACCCCCTCGTGCAACTTCCATCACTGCGGGGCCCGCTATCAGCAGGAGGGACAAGTATCGGCGGATGTTGCGGGACTACCTGGCAGACCACACCCCAGTCCTGGGTGTTTGTGTTTATCGCAGCGCACAAGGTGTACCAGATGGTGGTCTAGCTGCACCTATAGTAAGACGAACCCGTCCTTATGGATAGCTGAATTGGAAGTTGTCTTAACCTTATCCTAAGTTTGTTCTAGGAGAAAGGTAAGTATTAGGTGCGCTGTGGGTAGAATAGGGTTAGCAGGAAGAAAACTTTTTTTGTGTTGTAGGAGAAAATAATTTGTTAGAAGGGTTGGTTACCGTTGCTGGTGATTCTTCTGAGTCTGTTTGTTTGTGGCCGTCTTCCTTAGTTGATTGAAGTGTTGACGTTTAGTCTTTAGGTCTGCTTTAAAGTGGGTGCTGGAGATGCTCTGAGTTCCACTGTCTGCTTGTAATTTGGAGTGTAGGTCTCCTTTATGGTAGGTGGTTGAGATGCTGCTGCTGTAGGCTGCAGTCTATCTACTTGAAAATCGGAGTGTAGGTCTACTTTAGGGTAGTAGTTGAAATGCTGCTACTGAAGAGGGTGTGCTGATTATGGAGGGTTAAGAGCTTTAAATGATAGGACTTGGCTTGATGTTAGTTCCCCTGTGTGATTAGGTAGGCAGGTATTGTGCTATAGTCTTGGGTAGGTTTAGGATGGGTAGGTGGGTAGATGCTGTTGAGGGTTCTATCCTGCTCAACTGTATGAGGCCGATTACGGAGGCAGATCTTATAATATGGCCTTAGGCGGACGAGCCAACCGCTCCTGCGGTTGTTGTTCAAATGTGCTATGTGCTGCCTCTTGAGAGGTGAGGTTGGGTAGCGTGGCCGGCGGGCCAGCCGTTAATGCGGCTTTAAATATTGACTAAATGGGGCCGCTTAATGTGGCGTGGCCGGCGGGGTCGGGGATGAGTGGCCGCTGATTGCGGTTTTTATCTGGTCTTTTGTGGCGCAAAAGATGTAGCACGGCCGAGGGAGGCTCTACTAATGTGTCCCCTGGGCCAGCTGCTTCTGCTAATGTTGTTGCTGTCTGCTATGTGTCGCCTCTTGAGAGGTGAGGCTGTGTAGCGTGGCCGGCGGGCCAGCCGTTCATGCGGCTTTAGATATTAAGTTAAATGGGGCCGCCTATTGTAGCGTGGCCGGCAGGGCCAAAGGTGGATAGCCGCTGAATGCGGTTTTAATGTAGTTTTCCGTGGAGCCGCTCCTGCGGCAGAAGAGATGTAGCTAGGCCGAGGGAGGCTCTGCTAATGTTTCACCGACGCGCGTTTCGTTGGCGGGTAGCCAGAGTTGTCCTCCCCGATCCCTCGGCGACCTACGCTTACTGGGTCTCCAAGTTGGACACGTGGCTGGAACTGTCCCTGTACGCCTTGGAGGTGCTTGCCTGCCCTGCCGCCAGCGTGCTATCAGAAAGGGTGTTCAGCACAGCCGGGGGCATTATAACCGATAAGCGCAGCCGCCTGTCAACCGACAGTGCCGACAGGCTGACGCTAATCAAAATGAACAGCAAGTGGATTGACCCGGACTTTGCTTGTACAACAGTGGAAAGCAGCCAAGAGTGAAGTGCCATCTGTATGAAGTGCCATTTCCTCCTCCTCCTCCTCCTCCTCCTCCTCCTCCTTAACCGCCGTAGAATTGCTGTATTAATGAAAAAAATTATGGCTCACCTCTTGGGCTTAATACAATCAATTTTTAAGAGGTCTCAGCTCTTGGGCCTCCACACAATTTTTAAAAGGTCTCAGCTCTTGGGCCTCCACACAATTTTTAAGAGGTCTCAGCTCTTGGGCCTCCACACAATTTTTAAAAGGTCTCAGCTCTTGGGCCTCCACACAATTTTTAAGAGGTCTCAGCTCTTGGGCCTCCACACAATTTTTAAAAGGTCTCAGCTCTTGGGCCTCCACACAATTTTTAAAAGGTCTCAGCTCTTGGGCCTCCACACAATTTTTAAGAGGTCTCAGCTCGTGGGACTCCACACAATGTTTGAGAGGTCTCAGCTCTTGGGCCTCCACACAATTTTTAAAAGGTCTCAGCTCTTGGGCCTCCACACAATTTTTAAAATGTCTCAGCTCTTTGGACTCCACACAATGTTTAAGAGGTCTCAGCTCTTGGGCCTCCACACAATTTTTAAAAGGTCTCAGCTCTTGGGCCTCCACACAATTTTTAAGAGGTCTCAGCTCGTGGGACTCCACACAATGTTTAAAAGGTCTCAGCTCTTGGGCCTCCACACAATTTTTAAAAGGTCTCAGCTCTTGGGCCTCCACACAATTTTTAAAAGGTCTCAGCTCTTGGGACTCCACACAATGTTTGAGAGGTCTCAGCTCTTGGGCCTCCACACAATTTTTAAAAGGTCTCAGCTCTTGGGCCTCCACACAATTTTTAAAAGGTCTCAGCTCTTGGGCCTCCACACAATTTTTAAAACATAGCAGCCCTAATAAGGGCTCTCAATTACTCTCTTGTCTTCTGGTAGCTGGTATATATGGTGGTAAAAGCGATATTCTGAGCTTCTGGGGCCCTGCCTGCCTACATATGGGCTATATACTGTTCAGCATAGTAGCCCTAATAATAAGGACTCTCAATGACTCTCTTGTCTTCTGGTAGCTGGTATATATGGTGGTAAAAGCGATATTCTGAGCTTCTGGGGCCCTGCCTGCCTACATATGGGCTATATACTGTTCAGCATAGTAGCCCTAATAATAAGGACTCTCAATGACTCTCTTGTCTTCTGGTAGCTGGTATATATGGTGGTAAATGCGAGATTCTGAGCTTCTGGGGCCCTGCCTGCCTACATAGGATATGAGCTATATACTGTTCAGCGTAGTAGCCCTAATAAGGGCTCTTAATGACTCTCTTGTCTTCTGGTAGCTGGTATATATGGTGGTAAAAGCGATATTCTGAGCTTCTGGGGCCCTGCCTGACTACATAGGATATGAGCTATATACTGTTCAGCATAGCAGCACTAATAAGGGATTAAGGACTCTCTTGTCTTCTGGTAGCTGGTATATATGGTGGTAAAAGCGATATTCTGAGCTTCTGGGGCCCTGCCTGACTACATAGGATATGAGCTATATACTGTTCAGCGTAGTAGCCCTAATAAGGGCTCTTAATGACTCTCTTGTCTTCTGGTAGCTGGTATATATGGTGGTAAAAGCGATATTCTGAGCTTCTGGGGCCCTGCCTGCCTACATAGGATATGAGCTATATACTATTCAGCGTAGTAGCCCTAATAAGGGCTCTTAATGACTCTCTTGTCTTCTGGTAGCTGGTATATATGGTGGTAAAAGCGATATTCTGAGCTTCTGGGGCCCTGCCTGACTACATAGGATATGAGCTATATACTGTTCAGCATAGCAGCACTAATAAGGGATTAAGGACTCTCTTGTCTTCTGGTAGCTGGTATATATGGTGGTAAAAGCGATATTCTGAGCTTCTGGGGCCCTGCCTGCCTACATAGGATATGAGCTATATACTATTCAGCGTAGTAGCCCTAATAAGGGCTCTTAATGACTCTCTTGTCTTCTGGTAGCTGGTATATATGGTGGTAAAAGCGATATTCTGAGCTTCTGGGGCCCTGCCTGACTACATAGGATATGAGCTATATACTGTTCAGCATAGCAGCACTAATAAGGGATTAAGGACTCTCTTGTCTTCTGGTAGCTGGTATATATGGTGGTAAAAGCGATATTCTGAGCTTCTGGGGCCCTGCCTGCCTACATAGGATATGAGCTATATACTGTTCAGCGTAGTAGCCCTAATAAGGGCTCTTAATGACTCTCTTGTCTTCTGGTAGCTGGTATAGATGGTGGTAAAAGCGATATTCTGAGCTTCTGGGGCCCTGCCTGCCTACATATGGGCTATATACTGTTCAGCATAGTAGCCCTAATAAAAAGGACTCTCAATGACTCTCTTGTCTTCTGGTAGCTGGTATATATGGTGGTAAATGCGAGATTCTGAGCTTCTGGGGCCCTGCCTGCCTACATAGGATATGAGCTATATACTGTTCAGCATAGCAGCACTAATAAGGGATTAAGGACTCTCTTGTCTTCTGGTAGCTGGTATATATGGTGGTAAAAGCGATATTCTGAGCTTCTGGGGCCCTGCCTGACTACATAGGATATGAGCTATATACTGTTCAGCGTAGTAGCCCTAATAAGGGCTCTTAATGACTCTCTTGTCTTCTGGTAGCTGGTATATATGGTGGTAAAAGCGATATTCTGAGCTTCTGGGGCCCTGCCTGCCTACATAGGATATGAGCTATATACTGTTCAGCGTAGTAGCCCTAATAAGGGCTCTTAATGACTCTCTTGTCTTCTGGTAGCTGGTATATATGGTGGTAAAAGCGATATTCTGAGCTTCTGGGGCCCTGCCTGACTACATAGGATATGAGCTATATACTGTTCAGCATAGCAGCACTAATAAGGGATTAAGGACTCTCTTGTCTTCTGGTAGCTGGTATATATGGTGGTAAAAGCGATATTCTGAGCTTCTGGGGCCCTGCCTGACTACATAGGATATGAGCTATATACTGTTCAGCATAGCAGCACTAATAAGGGATTAAGGACTCTCTTGTCTTCTGGTAGCTGGTATATATGGTGGTAAAAGCGATATTCTGAGCTTCTGGGGCCCTGCCTGACTACATAGAATATGAGCTATATACTGTTCAGCATAGCAGCACTAATAAGGGATTAAGGACTCTCTTGTCTTCTGGTAGCTGGTATATATGGTGGTAAAAGCGATATTCTGAGCTTCTGGGGCCCTGCCTGCCTACATAGGATATGAGCTATATACTGTTCAGCGTAGTAGCCCTAATAAGGGCTCTTAATGACTCTCTTGTCTTCTGGTAGCTGGTATATATGGTGGTAAAAGCGATATTCTGAGCTTCTGGGGCCCTGCCTGACTACATAGGATATGAGCTATATACTGTTCAGCATAGCAGCACTAATAAGGGATTAAGGACTCTCTTGTCTTCTGGTAGCTGGTATATATGGTGGTAAAAGCGATATTCTGAGCTTCTGGGGCCCTGCCTGACTACATAGGATATGAGCTATATACTGTTCAGCGTAGTAGCCCTAATAAGGGCTCTTAATGACTCTCTTGTCTTCTGGTAGCTGGTATATATGGTGGTAAAAGCGATATTCTGAGCTTCTGGGGCCCTGCCTGCCTACATAGGATATGAGCTATATACTGTTCAGCGTAGTAGCCCTAATAAGGGCTCTTAATGACTCTCTTGTCTTCTGGTAGCTGGTATATATGGTGGTAAAAGCGATATTCTGAGCTTCTGGGGCCCTGCCTGACTACATAGGATATGAGCTATATACTGTTCAGCATAGCAGCACTAATAAGGGATTAAGGACTCTCTTGTCTTCTGGTAGCTGGTATATATGGTGGTAAAAGCGATATTCTGAGCTTCTGGGGCCCTGCCTGACTACATAGGATATGAGCTATATACTGTTCAGCATAGCAGCACTAATAAGGGATTAAGGACTCTCTTGTCTTCTGGTAGCTGGTATATATGGTGGTAAAAGCGATATTCTGAGCTTCTGGGGCCCTGCCTGACTACATAGGATATGAGCTATATACTGTTCAGCGTAGTAGCCCTAATAAGGGCTCTTAATGACTCTCTTGTCTTCTGGTCGCTGGTATATATGGTGGTAAAAGCGATATTCTGAGCTTCTGGGGCCCTGCCTGACTACATAGGATATGAGCTATATACTGTTCAGCATAGCAGCACTAATAAGGGATTAAGGACTCTCTTGTCTTCTGGTAGCTGGTATATATGGTGGTAAAAGCGATATTCTGAGCTTCTGGGGCCCTGCCTGCCTACATATGAGCTATATACTGTTCAGCATAGTAGCCCTAATAAGGGCTCTTAATGACTCTCTTGTCTTCTGGTAGCTGGTATAGATGGTGGTAAAAGCGATATTCTGAGCTTCTGGGGCCCTGCCTGCCTACATAGGATATGAGCTATATACTGTTCAGCGTAGTAGCCCTAATAAGGGCTCTTAATGACTCTCTTGTCTTCTGGTAGCTGGTATATATGGTGGTAAAAGCGATATTCTGAGCTTCTGGGGCCCTGCCTGCCTACATATGAGCCATATACCGTTCAGCGTAGTAGCCCTAATAAGGGCTCTTAATGACTCTCTTGTCTTCTGGTAGCTGGTATAGATGGTGGTAAATGCGATATTCCGAGCTTCTGGGGCCCTGCCAGCGACAGCCTGTCTTTCCCTGCTGTGAGCGTCTTTCCCTCACTAAGTTCAAGCTGCTAATGCTGACGAAGAGGAAGTGCTGAGTTTTGTATATTCGAGGTCACATGGTTTTTCCAGCCAATGCGTGTAGACGCTGTTTTCGCGATGCCAGCGTCCTCCCAGGACCTGTCCCACCCCCCCTGCATGGTGATTGGTGTAAAAAACGCGCCAGGGAAGGTGGGAGGGGAAACGAATTGTGAGTGCGCCATCGCCGCTGTACTCGATCGAAATCGAGTATGACGAACAGCGTAGTATTCGATCGAATACCGTCTCGGTCGAATACTACTCGCTCATCTCTATTCAACACGTATTGTGTGTGCTGTGCCACTTTGTGTACCAGAGTAAGGAGGGGTCTGCTCGTCAGAAATCGGTAAAGGTTCTGCAGCCAGGTCAGTATATCGAGCAATCCTGCTTCTAATGGCAAGGTTGTGCAGGACCCAACAAGCAATAATGATTTGGATGACCTTGCCAGGCTGATACTGAAGGGCACCCCCACTCTGATCCGGACATCGGAAATGCATCTTCAACAACCCAAAGGCACGTTCCACCACAGAGCGAGTCCTCCTATGGGCTGTGTTATAGCGCTCCTGGGCCTGGGAAGATGGGTGCAGGATGGGTGTGAGCAGCCATGGTAACAAGGGATAGCCTGAGTCACCTGCAAAAATCCAAATGAAAAACATAAGGTGGCTGCTAAAAATAAGGTTTAGCTGTGCATTGGCACATTATTAAACAGGGACAAATAGGTGAGCTAGGTATTGTTTGAGGAAATGACATTTTTGATGAGGCTACATACACATCCAACCTGTACACTCATTAAAAATGTCTGTGGAATGCTACTTAGATAAGAGGGACATAACATAACACAATAGTGGTGAATCCCTTCACCCATTAAATTTAAATTAAAAACTAATAAAAAAATTAAGTTGCCAAGTTTCATGGAAATGTATCACAGATTAGTGGTGTACTGGCAAATCCAAATTCAAACATGGGGGCCCACAACTACAACTTTAAGACACATACCCAGTAGCCATCCACCAGAAAGATCTCCAGATTGAAACCAGTGATAGAGGCTTGAGTTCCTCAAAATATGCGCGTCATGCGTGGATCCAGGGAAGCCTGCAAACATACTGAAAAATTGTAGATCAGGGCCCGCCACTGCCTGAACATTAGGCTCGATTCAGAGAGACACCCAAAAACTTTCGGTTTGGTGCCGACGTCGTAAGATTTTCAAAATTTCCCGCTCTCGCATGAGCGTTCGAGCGATTCTATGCATGCTTCGTAAACCTTCCGTAGCGCGTCCGTGTGCTCGTATGCCAGAGTACGCAGACGAGGCTGTCATTTTCCATCGAAAATGTTCAGATTCATTTTTCACAACTACCAACGTAGCCTTTCGTTTTTGCCCTTTTCCCATCGTATCCTCACACGAATCCTATCATTTTCCCGCTACATCCTGCTTCATTTTTTCCTAAAGTATCTGTCCAGACGAAATTCTTACGATATTGCGCCTGCGCACTACAAACTTCTCTCATTAAAGTGCTCGCCTACATAATTTCACTTCCATCACTAAACTCACCCTAACCACTAAGCGCTATCCTGCCTTTTCCCTTGAGGTCCCTTAAAGCTCACCCTAACCACTTAGCTCTATCCTGCCTTTTCCCTTGAGGTCCCTTAAAGCTCACCCTAACCACTTAGCGCTATCCTGCCTTTTCCCTTGAGGTCCCTTAAAGCTCACCCTAACCACTTAGCGCTATCCTGCCTTTTCCCTTGAGGTCCCTTAAAGCTCACCTTAACCACTTAGCGCTATCCTGCCTTTTCCCTTGAGGTCCCTTAAAGCTCACCCTAACCACTTCGCGCTTTGGTTCTTCTTCCATTTTCACACCCTAAAACTTACCCAAATCACTTAGCGCCTTGTTTCTTCTTCCATTTTAGGTCCCTAAAACTTACCCAAATCACTTAGCGCCTTGTTTCTTCTTCCATTTTCACACCCTAAAACTTACCCAAATCACTTAGCGCTTTGTTTCTTCTTCCATTTTAGGTCCCTAAAACTTACCCAAATCACTTAGCGCTTTGTTTCTTCTTCCATTTTCACACCCTAAAACTTACCCAAATCACTTAGCGCCTTGTTTCTTCTTCCATTTTAGGTCCCTAAAACTTACCCAAATCACTTAGCGCTTTGGTTCTTCTTCCATTTTCACACCCTAAAACTTACCCAAATCACTTAGCGCCTTGTTTCTTCTTCCATTTTAGGTCCCTAAAACTTACCCAAATCACTTAGCGCTTTGTTTCTTCTTCCATTTTCACACCCTAAAACTTACCCAAATCTCTTAGCGCTTTGGTTCTTCTTCCATTTTAGGTCCCTAAAACTTACCCAAATCACTTAGCGCCTTGTTTCTTCTTCCATTTTCACACCCTAAAACTTACCCAAATCACTTAGCGCCTTGTTTCTTCTTCCATTTTCACACCCTAAAACTTACCCAAATCACTTAGCGCTTTGTTTCTTCTTCCATTTTCACACCCTAAAACTTACCCAAATCACTTAGCGCTTTGTTTCTTCTTCCATTTTCACACCCTAAAACTTACCCAAATCACTTAGCGCTTTGTTTCTTCTTCCATTTTCACACCCTAAAACTTACCCAAATCACTTAGCGCTTTGGTTCTTCTTCCATTTTAGGTCCCTAAAACGTACCCAAATCACTTAGCGCCTTGTTTCTTCTTCCATTTTCACACCCTAAAACTTACCCAAATCACTTAGCGCTTTGTTTCTTCTTCCATTTTCACACCCTAAAACTTACCCAAATCACTTAGCGCTTTGTTTCTTCTTCCATTTTCACACCCTAAAACTTACCCAAATCACTTAGCGCTTTGTTTCTTCTTCCATTTTCACACCCTAAAACTTACCCAAATCACTTAGCGCTTTGGTTCTTCTTCCATTTTAGGTCCCTAAAACTTACCCAAATCACTTAGCGCCTTGTTTCTTCTTCCATTTTCACACCCTAAAACTTACCCAAATCACTTAGCGCCTTGTTTCTTCTTCCATTTTCACACCCTAAAACTTACCCAAATCACTTAGCGCTTTGTTTCTTCTTCCATTTTCACACCCTAAAACTTACCCAAATCACTTAGCGCTTTGTTTCTTCTTCCATTTTCACACCCTAAAACTTACCCAAATCACTTAGCGCTTTGGTTCTTCTTCCATTTTAGGTCCCTAAAACTTACCCAAATCACTTAGCGCCTTGTTTCTTCTTCCATTTTCACACCCTAAAACTTACCCAAATCACTTAGCGCCTTGTTTCTTCTTCCATTTTAGGTCCCTAAAACTTACCCAAATCACTTAGCGCTTTGTTTCTTCTTCCATTTTCACACCCTAAAACTTACCCAAATCACTTAGCGCTTTGTTTCTTCTTCCATTTTCACACCCTAAAACTTACCCAAATCACTTAGCGCTTTGTTTCTTCTTCCATTTTCACACCCTAAAACTTACCCAAATCACTTAGCGCCTTGTTTCTTCTTCCATTTTAGGTCCCTAAAACTTACCCAAATCACTTCCTGGACATCTCAATCCAAATATGTTTTGGCCCCTTTCTTTTTTGTAAATGTATGTGTGTCCAGAAATGACACTGAAACGTTGGTTTCTGTAAAACTTTTTTACTGTAAAATATTTTTTTGGGATAAAGTTTTTAAAATGGGCATAGGAACATTTGTAGCCCTTAGCTATTAAAATTTTTGTAATTTTTTAAAAAACAATAAAAACATGGGGCAGGACCCAGGACTCTAATCCTCTTCCTCTTCTTCTGTTGTCCCCAACGAGTCAACCATCACCTTCATATCGGCCACCAACGCAAGGACCCTCCTATTCATTTCTAAAATTTGTTGGCGTGTGGTCCCTGTAACAAATGGAGAAAAAAACATTAGATTCATAACAATACATGTTTGCCACCTGTGGATTGAATGTTTTGAAGTTACACAAATAAATCAAGGCTACATATGTAATTCTGGCAAGTCATTAAGCTAAGGAAGTGGCCACAGGTCACTCTTAAATTGCCATTGGCTAGGGCTTGATGTATCTGTGTGTTGATGTCAAGTACCACATAAATGCTAATAATGCCCTGACTACTTACTTGGTTGGTGGCCGCGAGCTGGCTCGTTGGGGACAACACGCTGAGGTCCTGGGTCCTGGCTCTGCTGTGAAGAAGTGCCTGTAGAAACATGGGAAATATGTTCAGTTTTATGGTCAAATTCCTCAGTTAGAAAATGTCTTTGCCAAAGTCTGGTTCACATCACTCACCTTCTCCAGCTTCTGCTTGGAGCACATCTGCTGCCTCCTCTTCCACTTCCTCACCCGCTCCAGAAGCATCTAGATAAACAGATGAAAGGAATCAGTTGGGTATGAGATAGCATGTATATGTGTGTGCGTAGACATGAAGAGTCACATACCAGAGGCTCCCGCATGCGTGGCAGGGTACGACTCCCTGCCCACGCTGTGCTGCCCCTCCTCTGTGGTAAGGTCCAGGGGCTGGTCTGAGGAGGCCACAGAGGAGGGGTCGGCCCGTCGCCCTGGAGATCCACCACCTTCACTCCCAGCTGCAGAATCATGCAGCACTGGTCGGCCTGTGCGCCTCCGGGTGCGGCGAATTCTTTAATCCATTTCCAACACTACAACAGAGAAGGCATTATAAATAAAAGGCCTAAATTCTGTCCTAGTTACATCTTGCATGCAAGCGCTATGTACTTACTTGGGAAATGGATTCCAAAAAACCTCCGCACCCGGGGCATGTGCAGTCGCTTCAGGTCCGACCAATGCTGCACGATCTGTGTGTGGGTGAAGGTGGTGTCGGTCTGGTGTTGGATCTCCGAGATGATCTCCAGGGCGACGTTTCGTTTGGCAAACGAGTTGGGCAGGTAGTCGTACCTGCGCTCCAGCATGATCTACAAACCAAAAAACAAACATAGCAAGAACTCAGAAATGCATATCTAGAAGAGGCAACAATACATTATTTGGTTCAATCACATGAACACATACACACACACACTTTTAGGCTAAGTTAACTTTCAAATATGTCAGCACTGTCGTTTGGCACGTGTGTGGCGTGCGCTTGGTTGTGCATGTAGTCGAACCAAAGCTTTAACCAAAATATTACTTTTTGCGCATCCTTAACATGTAGAGCAACAATTAACAATCAAAGCAAAGTCGTTAAAAGACACTTACAAGCATGATTATCTCTTCTTGTTGGCGGGTGAAGATAGTGGGCGCCATCTTTCTTCTTCTTCTAGGCAGCAGATAAGCACGGCCCCAGCGGTTTCCGGGTCTCGCACGTTCGGACGTGCGCGTAAGCGAACGCGTAGGCGTCACACGCCGGAGACCTTATTTAAAGGTCCCTGCACACACAGCTCATTCTCTTTGAGAGTCCACACAAAATGGCACCCAAAAGAAAACTTCCAGCAAAGAAGCAGAGCAAGCAGGCTGAGCAGGGCGAGGGTCCGCAAACAAGGTCGCAAGAGCCTAAAGCCCCACTAAGGGCTACCACCAAGGCTGCGGCAAAAAAGGAGGTTGCAGCACCACCACAACCAAGGAGCAAGGTAACCAAGCCTGCTAAAACTCATGTCCCACAGATGGGTAAGAGGGGACGAAGCCCCACCCCACCCTGCCCCACATCACCCCCCCAACGTGGCACCAAGGCCATAGGCAAAGGCCAAAAACACCAGGCCAGAAGCCGCAGCAGGGGCCGAACCACCTCCCGGTCCAGAAGCCGCAGCAGGGGCCCAAGGCGCAGCAGGGGCCGAACCACCTTCCGGTCCAGAAGCCGCAGCAGGGGCCCAAGGCGCCGCAGGGGCCGAACCACCTCCCGGTCCAGAAGCCGCAGCAGGGGCCCAAGGCGCAGCAGGGGCCGAACCACCTCCCGGTCCAGAAGCCGCAGCAGGGGCCCAAGGCGCCGCAGGGGCCAAACAAGAACACGCTCCAGAAGCCCGAAAAGCCGCCAAAGGCCAACGGCCCCCTCCCCCCCCGCACGTGGCTCAAAAACTAAGGCCAAGCAAACCACCTCCAAGGCCCCACAGACCCAGCCAACCACCTCCAAGGGCCCACAGACCCAGCCAACCACCTCCAAGGCCCCACAGACCCAGCCAACCACCTCCAAGGCCCCACAGACCCACAGCAGCAGCTCAAGCTCGCCAACACCCTCTCTTGCTCGCCCACATTATCCTCCGGCACAGGTTGGCATGCATTCCCCCTATGCCACATCTACACCTGCAACTTCAGGGTCCACCCAGCCAAGAACACCCAGTCCCTTCCCAAGTCCAGTAAGATCAACAGCCAGCCTCCAGTCCTTGAGGTCTCCTCCATCCCCCCAGGCCAGAATGTCACCCCATTTGCAACCAAGCAGTGAGGAGCCACAACCACCCCGAAGAGGGCGCAACTTGCGCAGAGGACACTTGGGTGGCCGTTTTGCTGAGTCCCAAACTCTGGCATTGGCTACTGGGCTCACCTTACATTTTGATGAGCTATATGGTAGAAGATCAAAACACACCAGTAAACAGCGCAAAACAGAGATTTTTGAAGAACTCACCAGGCAAGTCAATGCAGCGGGTGAGGAACGTAAAGATATGGACCAGATTCAACGTAAGATTTCGGACCTGAAATATGCAGTGCGGAAGAAAGAGAATCTAAGGCGGATGCACAGGTACATAGCTAATGTTTGGGTTTTTATTATTCTTGTCTGTCCATCAGTGCGCTTAATTATGCTTACTATGTTTTTCAGCGAAACAACTGGCGGAGGTTTCCCAACAAAAATGCGATTTACACCGGCTGAGGAGATGGTGCTGTCCTTATTACATCCCGTGGCCTTAGAGGGACACTCGGGCCAGCAGGACACCGACAACCCACCAATTCCTGCAGGTTAGTAATGTCTGAATGACCACACAAATGTATTGAAACATACACATACGCAGCAAG
Source organism: Gastrophryne carolinensis (assembly GCA_027917425.1). Classification (NCBI taxonomy): domain Eukaryota; kingdom Metazoa; phylum Chordata; class Amphibia; order Anura; family Microhylidae; genus Gastrophryne; species Gastrophryne carolinensis. The sequence goes on from CM051243.1 coordinate 117,516,434, forward strand.
GGCTAGCTAAGCACATGGCTGTAGGGGGTGTCAGCAAGGGCTAGCTAAGCACATGGCTGTAGGGGGTGTCAGCAAGGGCTAGCTAAGCACATGGCTGTAGGGGGTGTCAGCAAGGGCTAGCTAAGCACATGGCTGTAGGGGGTGTCAGCAAGGGCTAGCTAAGCACATGGCTGTAGGGGGTGTCAGCAAGGGCTAGCTAAGCACATGGCTGTAGGGGGTGTCAGCAAGGGCTAGCTAAGCACATGGCTGTAGGGGGTGTCAGCAAGGGCTAGCTAAGCACATGGCTGTAGGGGGTGTCAGCAAGGGCTAGCTAAGCACATGGCTGTAGGGGGTGTCAGCAAGGGCTAGCTAAGCACATGGCTGTAGGGGGTGTCAGCAAGGGCTAGCTAAGCACATGGCTGTAGGGGGTGTCAGCAAGGGCTAGCTAAGCACATGGCTCTAGGGGGTGGGTTTGTTAGGAGTGCTCACTTTGACTAGGGAGTGTCATGGGTGTGGCCTGGTAATGTGCAAATTGACAGCCACATACATGATGTTTAATGAAATTTGTGAAAAATATGTCACTTAGAAGTGTAGAAAAGGAATGGGTGCTATGTATTAATTGACAAGCACACGCCACAATAACATCTTTGCCTGTTGGTCAATTTGGTTGGAGCTGGTTTAGTTGCACAACTGATTAAGATGGTTTTCTAGGAAGGTTTTATGCCATACAAATGTTCCCCACCAGAATCATATTGTAAGTGTTTTTTCCCACCTTAGTGTGTTAACTTCCTCCCCTTAAAGGGATGTTGCAACTCACACATCAGCCATTCTTTGCATGTTTGGTTTTAGACACGTGACCAATGTGTCTAGTCTGGTTTAACAATCCATGCACTAATGTAATGGGATTCCTAGGGAATGGCAAGTGGCCACGTTGTGGGAGGGGCCCTTACTGCTTTGCCACGTTTCTTGGATTACCATATGTGTTCTTAAACATAAACTATGCATAGTTGTGTGTATTAATCGCTCTTTTTCTTCTAAAGCAGGCCAGCATCATCCCTCAGCTAGTGGGGACTCCTCTGCCATGTTATCGCGTCCGTCTTCTTCCGCGCTGCATAGGACCCAGGATCCGATGTCTACGGTAAGTGTATTTTGATGCTGTTGTGTATGCATGTAGCTTGCCATGTTTGGCTTGTGTGGTTTTTATAGGTATTACACACACTGAACCTGTTTTTTTTACATGTCCCCAACAGAGCCACACACTGATGGAGCAAATCCAGGAGCAGGAGGAAGATGGAAGCTTCATAGGAGATTCTGAAGATCTTCCCCTGGGACAGAATCTGCAACTGTCCCAAAATGTGTCTCCGCCAAATCCACAGCAGCAGAGTGAAGCTGGCTGCATGCTGCCTGCACATCGTAAGCAGCATGCAGAGACTGACCCTCCAGTCCCCAGTTTCACATCTGCTGCTGAGGATTTGGCGAGCACACCTGTAGCTGTTGGGGGTCCTCGAGCAACATCATCTGCATGCCCCACAACCCGGGGAATTGGGCGGCGTACTCAGCAACGTCGCCCAGTTTCCCAGGGGAGGGGCGTGCAGATGATGGAGTCAGCATGGCACCATGAGAGGCGCCTTTTTCGCCGCCAAAACCAACAAAATCAGGAGCATATTAGGGGCCAATTAGAGTCCCTAAATACTACCTTCAGTGCCGTGCTGACTGAATTGAGGACCCATAACAGCCACATGGCCAACTTGACTTCTGAAATAAGGTCAGGCATGGCCGAAATGCACAATAACCAAAGACACATTTTGGAACAGTTGCAGATTCTGAATGCCACACAGGCCCATGTTATGCCCCCCCCCCACCAAGGGCCCCAACCTGGGTTCTATGGGCATCACACATATTAAGGTGTGTTAGGCATGAATCTGGTCCATATCTTTGCGATACCTACCCACTGGATTGACTTGTCTGGTGAGGCCTAAAAATCTCCTATTTTGCGCTGTTCTTGCTCGGTTGTTTTTGATTATCCACCATATAGCTCATTCAAGGCCTGAGGTAGCCCAGTAGCCAATGCCAGAGTCCAAGACTCACTGAATCGGCCACTTAAGGTGTTGCGCGGCTGCCATGGCCACAATAACATTTGTGGTGGCTCCTCATGTTTGGCGGCATGATTGGGTGACATTCTGGCCTTAACATCTAAGACCTTGGACCCTGGCTGTGATTATACTGGATTTGGATTGGGACTGGGTGTTCTTGTTTGGGTGGCCCACTGACTTACAGGTGTAGATGTGGCATAGCTAGGTTTGCTTTCAACCTGTGTCTGTGGAAAATGTGGGCAAGCAGGAGAGGGATTAATTTTGTGCTATTTCCTTTGTGGACAAATGTATTGAACATAATTGCATGTACAGGTGTGGTCCCAAAGTATGTGAGGGGCACTCACCTCCGATTCTGTTTGTCTCACATATACCTTTTACTAAGTAGCAAACATTTTGGTTTGAACAAGCTCATGTGTGTGGTGTTTTGATAGAGAAATATGAGTTCAAGTTGGCACCAAAACAAACAATAACCAAGGTCTACAAATAAATACTCAAACATAGATTTTTTTTTGGGTTGCACAAATTCATTATTGTTTACTTCATAATGAAATTAAACATAGCCAAACAAACCAAAAAAAAATTACACAAATAAAAAAAATAAATAAATTAGGAAAAATGTGTGGCTATTAAATTTGCCCGCACGGCTTGCCCAGACGCACTTGGCTGGCCCACATAGGCGTCGTCTGCCTCATCGGAGGGTGGAGAGGGTGGGCAATCCAGATATCGGGGGACCCTTTGCATAATGGCTAAATTATGGAGCGTGGCACATGCCATTATAATGTCAATGACCTTTTTCGGGTCATACTGCAGGGAGCCCCCAGTGTGGTCCAAGCACCGAAACCGGGTCTTGAGGAGTCCAAAGGCCCTCTCCACCACTGCCCTGGTCTTTCTATGTGCACGGTTATAGGCCTCTTGTGCTGGAGTTTGTGGCCGGAGGACCGGAGTCATGAGCCACGGCAGTAGTGGATACCCCAAGTCTCCTAAAAAAAAAAAAATAATAACAGTAAATCATACATTGCCACGCAACATTCCTACTGCAATAAAAATAAAAGAGGTATGTGACATGGTCACACAAACATGAGCATACAGATTGCAGATGCTAAACCAAGAATTAAACATATGTGATAGATGTGGGTCAAAAGTAGTCAAATAATACTGTGGATGGTGGCCAATCAGGCAGACTGTTAGCAGCTATTGTTTCCTGCCTGTGCTGCAGAACAATGTAGTATGGTCTAACTTGACCTGACCCTTTATAATTCTTGGCTTAGTCAATAACCGGCGTAAGCCGGCCCCTGCACTTTATCCCGCTCACCTCTACTCAGTAAGTGAAATGCATGTAAGCAAAGATGGCGCTGACTCTCTGGTAAAGTCAATAACAGATTTTGAAAGAAAATGGTTTAGAAGGCTGTTTCAGACTTTGCCTCACATTACACTTATTAATTCAAACAATGCAGGCCAAACAATTTTGCAGCCTATGTAGTTTGTATAATGTAATGGTTCCAGTGGGGTTACACATGTTCACAAGGTGAGGGGCAAGGCAGCGTTTATGAAAGGTAAATCCAACCTAAAACTTTGCCATACATATACAATCCAAATCGATAATTTGAGCCAACTTACCAAGGAGCCATGCACCCGCAAATTCCCCTGACTCAAACCGGCGGAATAATCCAGATCTGCGCAGGATATACGCATCATGGGCTGAGCCAGGGTAGCCTGCCAGGACGCTCAGAAAGCGCAGGTCCTGGGCCACCACCGCTTGCACATTCAGCGAATGGCCCATTTTGCGATTTCTGTGTAAAAAGGAAACAGAAACAACAAAAAAATAACGTTTACTAAACAAATCCAACGCACACTTCAAACAGCCTATGTCAAAATGTAACATCCAGACAAATAACACTAAACAACTACGTTCCATTTAAGTGGTCAACAAAAGAATATCAATGTTTGAGCCTTGACAGTCTTACTTGTTCTATTAAAAGTACACTTACAAATGTTTTACTTTGAAATAACTAACTTTGGAACTAATTTATAAATAAGGGACGTTGTTGCACATACACTCTTGGCAAGGAGGGAGCATTAGCAAGGAGGGAGTGATTGCAGGGAAGATGTAAAATCAGAGAGTATATTAACCTAGAGGGACTAAACAAAAGGAGGGACTATTGGCAATGAAAGTTACTACAAATGGCGAGATTAGTCACAAGGAAGCTTCTCATTAAAGGAGGGACTATTGGCAATGAAAGTTACTACAAATGGCGAGATTAGTCACAAGGAAGCTTTTCATTAAAGGAGGGACTATTGGCAATGAAAGTTACTACAAATGGCGAGATTAGTCACAAGGAAGCTTTTCATTAAAGGAGGGACTATTGGCAATGAAAGTTACTACAAATGGCGAGATTAGTCACAAGGAAGCTTTTCATTAAAGGAGGGACTATTGGCAATGAAAGTTACTACAAATGGCGAGATTAGTCACAAGGAAGCTTTTCATTAAAGGAGGGACTATTGGCAATGAAAGTTACTACAAATGGCGAGATTAGTCACAAGGAAGCTTCTCATTAAAGGAGGGACTATTGGCAATGAAAGTTTACTACAAATGGCGAGATTAGTCACAAGGAAGCTTTTCATTAAAGGAGGGACTGAAGGCAATGAAGCAAACTAATAATGTGATTGAGCAAAGGAGGGACACACAAATATTTAGAGACAATTGGAAGCCAAAACTTGCCTGTATATATACTCGTCGCTTGACGGAGGGACGAGGGCAACGTGGGTGCAGTCAATAGCACCCATGACATTGGGCATGTCGGCGATATTAAAAAATGCCAGCTTAATAGCGTTTCTGGCTACCATATCCTCAGGGAAACAAATATATTTCCGAGTTATGGTAGCCATGCCTTCCAAAAATTTGGATAGCGCGCGGCTCAGCGTAGGCTGTGAAATCCCCACGGAGAGGGCACCCAGCCTCTGGAACGAGCCGTTCGCCAAAAATTGCAGGCAGCCAAGCATCTTGGTCATACCTGAAATTGCTTGCCCCTTCCTTGTGGTGCGGGCTAACCATGGCCGCAGCTCACTATACAGTTTATGGAGGGAAGCGCGATTAAGCCTGGTCAGCTCGAACAGCTCAGTGTCATGCATGCTATTGATGTCCATGCGTCGCCGCCGGTGCAATCTGGTCTCTGCCCTCCGGACGATCTCAATGCCCATGAGTTGCAGATCCTCATGCTCCTCAAAGGCAGTAGCCTCGTCCATGGATGGCTCGCGCTCCCGTAGTCAAAAAGGTGCCGGGAATGTTTTTGCCCTGAAACGAATTTATGAGGTGTGGGACCATCGGCAATCAGCTCTCTGAATTAATCGCAAGCCCATTGCAATAACGAAAAATTTCTGAACGGACGAAACATTTCCGATTTGTTGGGAAAAAGCTCCCGAAGTAACGAAAATCTTCCGATTTTGGCACCATTATCGAAAGAGCATATACGCATGTTCTCGAACGTTCGTGCGAGTGAAAAATGTACGAAAAAAAGCAAAAAAAAAAAAAAAAAAAACACCCACCAAAACTTTCACAGACAGCTACGGAAGTCCGGACGAATGTGTCTCTGAATCGAGCCTATTGATGGAATGGCCCATCTTCCTGTTCCTGCACAAAGCCAACAAAAAGTGGAATTAGTGTGAGGCATAATAAATGTTTGCTTAAAAAAAAGCAGACCCAAACCACATACCTGAACAGATATTCCATGTCAGCAGGGGGGATCAATGAGACATGTGTGCAATCGATTGCACCAATGACATTGGGCATGTCGGCTATGTTATAAAAGCCCAGCTTAACCGCATTCCAGGCTTCCCCTGTTTGAGGGAAAAAAATATAATTCTGTGCCAGGGTAGCCATGCCATCCAAAAACTTGGTTAGGCTGCGGCTCAGCGTAGACTGGGACATCCCCACGGAGAAGGCACCCAGTCTCTGGAACGAGCCATTCGCCAAAAACTGCAGGCAGCCAACCAATTTGGTCATACCTGCAATTGCATGCCCCTTTCTTGTGGTGGGGGCTAACCATGGCCGCAGCTCGCTATACAAGGCATAGAGAGAAACACGGTTAAGGCGGGTGAGCTCGAATAGGTCAACGTCATGCATGCAATCGATGACCAATGGCGTTCGGTGCAGCCTGGTTTCTGCCATGCTCATAAGTACCAGACCGCGTAGCTGGCGCCTTTGATGTTGGCCCACAGAGGAATGCATTTCCAAAAAGCACGGAGCTCAAATACGGCTGGTCAGACTGCCCGTAAGTGAAGGCTCGGCGGCCACGTTTTATTAGGGTGATTTCAATCGGAAATCAAGGCTCTGCATCACTGAAAAAAACGGACCAATGAACGCCCGTCCGTTTTCCTGGGAAACAGCCTCGGGCGAGCCGACAATCGGAAAGGCGGCTGAGCACACACCTGAGCGCATAAACGCACACAAAAACCAACGTAGCACCCTTTCCTGACCCGATCACAGCCCAAAACCAACGGGAAAACGCACGGGATAGCTGAACGGGGAGGCTCTGCATCAAGGCAATTGAGACTGATCAGTTTTTGTGGTAGATCGTAAAACTCAGAGCAGAGCTGATTGCTTGATTTTTACAGTCCTTTTTACAGTGTGATTTTTCACAAATGGCCTTTACCATGAGTAACAATTGTTTAATTTTTGTTTGTTTTTCTCTCTTTACTATCTGACCCTGAAATAGTGGCAGAGAGAAAACCATAGGTAAATCATTTTTTGGTTTAAAATTTAGTTATTTTTTGTGTGCGCTTGGAAAGTTTTTTTTTTTTTTATTTATTGACAAGCACACAAATTGAAACTATTTTGTTTGTTATACCTTTTTGTTAAAATTTGAGTGGGGAAATTTCTAGCATCAGATGGATCTAACGGTCTGTAATGATTTTCAGAGTATTAGTTTGAATGCAATGAGGATTCTTCTGTAAGGAATGATGACTTAGGCCCTTATTCATCAAGCGATAGCGCCAGGTAGTGTCTCACTAGCGCCAGGCGGCTACCGACTCCAGAATGCCCGGCGGCGGACACAATCACGCATTTATCACGCTAAATGAGGCTAGCGGGATTCATCATGTAGCCGACTGCAACGAACAGCGCCGCTGCTAATCCCATCACAGCGCCAGGTATGACCTGTCGCTACCTGGCGCTCTGCCATACATTTCAATGGCAGACCCTGCAATGATTTTTTTAAGTGGTTTTTGTGTTCTTGTATTTTTGCAAAAATTCAACACATGTTGTTTCGGATATGTTTGATTAATCTGGCTTGTTTTTATTGTTTTTTTGAGGAAAGATGTAATTTTTACACTGGAATGTTGTGAGTGAAATCTAAAATGCATCTCCTCCCACAAAACACATTAGGCTCAAAATAGCTTGCTTTCACAACACACATGGCTAGTAAAGCTACTTTTTAGTCACTCATGTTTGGCGCTCACGTTCGCTCATTGAAATTGTCAGCGCCCAAGCTATTCGGCAGCCCTGTCCTTGATGAATCTGTGGTGGTCAGAGTTTGTGCAGTCGCTGTTTTGATTCGCTATGTGGCGGCGCTAGCGGCGCTGTGCTGTTCATACATGTGCCTTTCTGCCATTTTGCCTGAATTCACTTGCAGCGACCCCAGTCGTTCTTAATGAATACACTGTAGTTGTGAGCGTGCATGTCCACATTCTTCTGGATTTGTTCATGCGTACAAGCTCATAACAACCCGTTATGCATTCTCCTGTGTGCCACATTATCATGTAGTTGGCTAGTTTGCTTGTGTTATTATTTTATGAAGGACTATAAGATTGTTATTTGTAAGCAACCAGCTTTGTTTTTTCGCTGACCTATGCATTACAGGATATTGATCACCCAGCTAAATCAAGCTAATAATTAATGGCGTCTTGGCCAATAGCTTGTTGTAATGCGTAAAAATCCTCTTTCCGCCACTTTGCTTGCACATAGCGGATATTAGCTAGTTCTGGTGCGCGGATGTTTTTTTTTTTTTTGGTCTGGCGCTTTCGTCATATCCACTTCCGGTTTCCTCCTTTGCGTTTCAAAGCAACATAAAGCTAAAAATTAATTGCGCTTTGGCCAATAGCTTGTTGTAATGCGTAAATCGACTATTTCCGCCACTTAGCTTGCACATAGCGGATATTATCTAGTTCTGGTGCGCGGATTTTTTTTTTTGTTATTTTTTTTTTTTTTTGGGTCTGGCGCTTTCGTCCTATCCGCTTCCGGTTTCCTCCTTTGCGTTTCAAAGCAACATAAAGCTAAAAATTAATTGCGTTTTGGCCCATAGCTTGTTGTAATGCGTAACTCGACTATTTCCGCCACTTAGCTTGCACATAGCGGATATTAGCTTGTTCCTGGTGCGCGGAGCGTTTTTTTATTTTTTCATGTTGCTTTGGTCATATCCGGTTCCGGTTTCCTCCTTTGCGTTTCCACCATGATGCCCAGGAGAAGAGTCATGCATATCCCCAGCTCCTCCTCTGAATCTGGCCCCGCCACCCCTCCCCCACCTCCCCCACCTCCCTCACCTCCTCCACCTAACCCCCTCCAACCCCTCCCCCTCCTGGGCCAGCTAAACAAAAACGCAAACGGGTGGATAGCCGCGTAAACGGGCAGGTGGTCAAAGTGAGTATGTTTATCTTGGATTATATGTTTAAAGTGGACCAACACCCAGGGGGGATTGGGACTGAAATCTATAAGATTCCAGGACCGATCAGATCCCTCCGCATGGGGCATCCCAAATCGGGATGTCCCGCGGGGAGGAACCCCCCAGGAGGCCCACAAACCTTACCTCAGCCCCGTTCCATCGGCGCATGCGCGAGCCGCGTCTTGCGCTTCCCTCTAGCAGGGCGCGCACCTGCGGCCGCCATTTGGGAATGGCCGGCGCAGGCGCCCTCCCTGTTAGAGGGAAGCGCGAGACGCGTGCCCCACCGAAGTGGACCAAAACCCAGGATAGTCAAAATCCACTTTAATCTGTTCTCAGTATAAATGTTTAGGCCATTGGTCTGATGTCATGTATTGATAATTTTTTTTTTTTTTTTTATTTTTCATTTCTCATAGGATTTCTGCATCCACCAATACGATTATGCCCGTGGGGGCAAGAAGAGAATAGCCCTGGAGGTGAAGGCCACAGTGTCCCGGCGCTTCGACACCAACCTCAGTGTCCGATCAATAATGCAGAAATGGTCGGACTTCAAGCGCCGGGACCCTGAAGGCGTGTACCACCTATATGCCTACGCTTCAGGTAAGTTGAAGCTTATGCTATGTTTATACTTTTTAAAACATAATATTCTAAGCTGTGTCCATTTTGGGTATTAATATTAATTATTTTCATTCACCCCCTCAACACAGATAAGCGTCCTCCCCTGGGGAAACGAGGGAAGGGTCCCTCTCACGGGTCCTATTTAGAGGACCCAGGGGAGGAAGGGGATGACGCCCCAGAGGAGTGTGCTGCTGGGGGGCTGGCAGGATCAAGCCTCAGCTCCTCACACTCTGACTCTGAGGAGTCTCAACAGCCAAGGGGCCACTCTCAAGTGGGGAGTCCAAGTGGGGTGGAAGGAATGGACTCTCCCACACTCCCTGAAGGAGCAGGGAGTGAGAGGGAGGAGGGTGGCCCTTTGGCTGGGGGATCTTTGGAGCAGAGTGTGAGGAGCCCAGGCTCCCCGCCTCCTCCTCAGAGCCCTCCCTGGGCTTCAAGTGGCAGCTCATCCCCTGGTGAGTGCACATTTAGTCATTGTTAGTCTGTGACAGGTTTCATCTGGCCATTTGTACTTAGCCCTTGCCATTCCTCTCTAATTTGCAGGGCATCATATAGGCGGCACCTCCAGGAGCTTTTGGCAACGCCTTCTCCACGGGCATAGTCATGGTAAGTGTTTGTTGTTATCCCTCACATTCCCTATGTTATGACATTCCTTAAAGTGGACCAACACCCATTGTTGATTGTGCTTGGAATCTCTAAGCTTCCATGCCCAATCACCTCCCTCACCCAGGGCCCCCCCCCAAAAGCCCACAAGCTCCTTACCTCATTGGGGGTGGCAGAAGCCACCGCCGCAGCCTCCTGCGTGCCCCTCTAGATGTGTGTGCGCCTGCGCTCTCCGTTTCATAATGGCCTGCGCGTGCGCACACACTGGAGGAGTGATGCGCGGAATGCAGCGGCGGCGGACGGTGTCTCACTCAAATTGTTGGGCCCTGCCAAAGTGGACCAAAACACAGGATAGTATCAATCCTGGGTCTTGGCCCACTTTTAACATACACATGTTTCCTGGTCCATAGGCCAAGCTGGTTTGATAATGTACATTAACATCACAAGCCCCACTACAGTGCAATCCAACTGGCAACCACCCCTATGTTTCAGCCCACACCATGATGGGGGCTCGCAAATGTGTTATTTTTGTAAGTTGTTCCGGCTAACACATGTTGCACACTATTAACATTCTACAATCAACTGCAAATTAGTCCTTACCATTGCACTGTCAAGGTTAGAGGCACATTATCTTTATGTGTCCATGTTGCAACCCAAAATAATTTACATGAACTCATGGACCATGAAATATGCTAATGTCGGACAACATGTGTGTAACCATGCAAGCATTTGATTTTGCAGACTCCATAACCAGATGGCTGACAAATAGTCATGTGTCATTGGCCCACTAATTTTGCTTTTCTCTTTTGCTTTCTCCTGACAGATGTGGCCACGCAGACGGAGCCAGTGTACATCACCACCACACCTCCCGGGACGGCCAGCAGCATGGGCCACAGCCACAGCTGCGATGGTGAGTACATCCCACTTCATATGCCTAAAGACTTGTGACCCCTATGTCTTATAGTAAATTCTGGAGACATTTACAATGTACCTATGTGTTTTCAAAACACACATCTAGGTTACATGTGTTTGGCCAACAATCCTACATGCATGTCTGCATGCTTGATTGTTGGCTCACATTCTTGATTTTGCCACATCGAGGCAAATTGTGGTTTCTACACAACCAAATTGGCCTGCTAAGGTGGTGACCTCTAATATGCTTGGGCCAACCAGTTTACTCGTTAGGACTTAGGCCCTGATGTTTGGCTGTAACTAAACAAATAAATGTCCACACTGGGACTTATACCTTCTTTTATTCCCAAGAGTTAAGAGTAAATGTATGCTTGGGATGTTGTGGCCACATTTAAGGCAGCTACTAGTACTCATATAATGGTAACACATAAGGGCACAGTTGCCAACAATGTAAATGTGAGCATCAGCTAATTGTAGGCACTTGCATTACATTGCTACATCTGTGTCTGTAGAGGTCACATTCTAGATTTTGATTATTTTTTTTTTATACTCTCTACAGCTTGTGTAAACCAGCATCGCAGACTGTGGCGGTCGATCCGGCATCTTTGCCTTATGCTGCTGGCCTTGAAGAGGCGTCGTTAGGGTGGGGGTGATTGATTGGAGGCACTGTGCGGCCAAATGTTGGGCCTGTTGCCCGCCTTGTTTATTAAATATTTTCTATTTTGGTAATTACAGTGTGTTGTGCCTTGTCAAGCATAGTTTAAGTGTCTACAAACCCATTCTTTGTAAAATTATGGGGTACCTTTGTAGCCATTTAATGTGTAAACCATAGTAAGATATGGTCAGCAATGTGTGTCCTAAATTTTTCCCTACATTTCCATATCTAGATCAAGATACTCATCCCTGACTGTGTTCTTAGCTATGTCTTAGGAAAAACACAATTTCGAGGTGGGGTAATCAAATATATTTCACACAAAATCAAAACAACCACAAACCAATTAATATTCTTGGCTTGGGGGCCGGGGAGGTTGGGAGTCATTGCTAGGGGTGGTGTTGGGGGCCAACAGTGCAGTAAAAAAAATAGACTGCTGTTGTATGAGCTGTTGTGTCAACAACAAACTTTGTTCCTGGCGCTGTAAAGATTGCTCCATCAGGTTTGCCAGGCGAGCCAGTTCCTGGTTCGTTTGTTGTTGGTGTCCTTGTCTCAAATCTTCCATCTGGCGCTGCAGGGCCTCATTTTGTTGCTGACACATCAGCACCTGATTTTCCAACGCCGCAATGCGCTCATTAGTTCCATCACGTGGCTGTTGGCGACTGTAGTCCTCCAGCATCCGGACCCCTAGTTCGTAAAACTCTGCACTGGTCGGTGCAACACCTCCTCTTGCTCTGGTTTGAGGCTAAAAAAACCAAATAAAAGATTTTAGTGAAACTGAAACAATGCAGGTATGCCCCTCCAAATCATTTCCCCAAAGTGTAACAATACAACTTACCCTTGCTTGAGCCTCTGAAGCTTGGCCGCATGGCACTTGGGAAGAGGTCCCAGCTTGGGGTTCTGGTCCCGCCTCCTGCCAAAACAACAAAGAAAGAAAATGTGACATTTTGGTACATGGCCTACCCACGAACATGGCAATGTGGTTATTGGTCCTCTAAATCAGCCATGTTACCTCCGTGACGTCCGGCAGAGGTAGGTCCGGGGTCTGGCTGCCAGAGAGGGGCAAATCCACATCTGAGAGATCGGGCAAGTTGGCATATGATAACAGGAAAGTCATGTTAGTAGGTCAGTGGACCAAACTCAAATGTAACCTGGATAGACTATCGAGGCCATACCTCCATAAAGTGCCAGATTACACACTAGGCAAAAGGTATCTGGGAAACTCAGATTGCTAATATGTATGTAAGAGGAAGATGAGCCAATAATTGGGCCAAAAAAGAACAGAGACATTGCGAAAATTACACATACCCGCACTCTCCCAGATGTCTTGAGTTGGGCCCTCTCTCGAGCTTTGCCCTTGAAAATACATGTTTAAACACAAGTTGGCCTACTAAAGTTCAACAAAAGTAGTGCCAAAATCCGTACTAGATAATCAAGCAAAACCAACTTACCCTCATCTCTGGCAGCCTCAACGTGAAGGGCCCTTTCCGGACAGCCACTTCCGAGATTCCGGCCAACTAAAATACACAATTAATGTCTCTAAATATTCCTACAACTACTCGGGTGAATGATTGTCTTTAAATATACCCTAAAAATGCATTTCCTTCACTCTAAAAACTATACTAATTACCCTGGGGATGGCAAATCCAATAAAAATAGCCATCTTCAAGTTGACATAACAAACATGTCGATTATTAGACTAACCAAATAGAACCAGTGTCACATAAACAGCATAAAGGATACATTTTGGAGCCAATACACACCAACAGGGTCCTGTTGACCTGCAAGCTCGGAAGTGGTTTCCAAAGATGAACCAGTCACTTGGCCTACAAAGAAAAAACAGGAATGATAGACATGCACTTGTGTTAAAGCGGCTACAGCAAGGTTGACACATGCACTTACTGGCATCCAAAGAGTAGCTTGGCTCCTGAGGAGATGCTGGGGCCAATGGCGGTGCAGCTAGGCAAAAGCAAAGAAAACATTTAGCCATTGGTAATGTGCGGCACAAAATAAACCATGCATTAAGGTGTGTGTGAGCAGCTCAATCACTAATATTCCCTAATCAAGGCCAGTGTGGCTTCCACATGTATATGCAGATATATGGCCACACATCTCTGGCTTCCAACATAGCTACACATGTTAGGGCCTTGTTAGTTAGTTGCAGAGAGGGTTAAAGTGGACGTGTAAATAGTCCGCAGGACAATATTATTAATCCTCAACAGTGGTCCAATCTTTTTTTGGAGGTGCTACCACACCCATTTTTGCACCCAAAAAAAAACCCTAAATTAGTGATAAATACCTTCAATGGCAGACTGGGTTAGGCTTGAGGTTGGTTGAAGGGCAGGAGTTGTGGTGTCCTCAGCCAAATCCTGGACATCACCATGTGCACCTATGCAGAAAGCAACAGACAAGAAAGGAAAACATTTATGAGGTATAATGTACTACTTCACAGGTCCTACTGTTAGTTGGGCAGAAAGAGACAAAGCAAATCACATACATTAACATTAGCTGCAAAAATATGCTGAAAATATGTACCTTCAGTCCAACCTGTGGTGTCATCCCCAGGATCCACACCCTGCAGCCGAGCGAGTGGAATTTTGGCCTTCAACATCTCCTCATATGGCCTGTAGGTACTCTTTGGACCCTGGATGGTCCCACTGTCGACATCAAGATCATGATTCATCTTTGCCGTAAGGGCCCTTTTCAAAGTGTAGAAGCGTTTCCTGCAGGATGGGCCACTACGTGGGTGTGGAGCACTGCTAGTAAGCTCTTCACCAATGGCATCCCACAATTTGCTCCTTTCTTGTTTGCCTATTGACTTGCTTTGGGAGCCAAAGATCAGCTCCCATTAAGTGTAAGGCGCACAAGAGTATTATTCTCCGCCAAATTAAATTCTGGCTCCCTCTTGGCACCTGGGCGCTTAGCCTGGGGTGCTGCATCACCTTCAGGCTGGGCCCTTTTCCTTAAGGGAGGTCTGCGCACAGCACCCACCACACTCATACTTGGGCCAGCTGTGGCTGGCAGATGTCCAGAATTTGGCTCCATCCTGTAGCTGCACACACACACCAATACACAACCAACAAGCACGCATGCAGACTACAGAATGGTATCACCGTTTGTGGGGTTGGGGAAGGTTTTATGTGCTCTAACAGCCAATCACAAACAGGTCCACTTAATTGATTAACACATACTGGCAAGGTGCTTGTAGCCACAGCTCAAATGCACTGATTGAACCATGTGTGGGAGCCAATTTACTAATTACAGACCTCATTAACCAAACAGCACACAACCAAAGACAACAATGTACTCATGTATAGTAAACACTTGTGACATGTGGCTATACAAATGGCTATTTAAATCAAGAGCAGCTTACCTTTCATCGGTCCACCACAGAATTTTCAGCCATGTCCGTTAATGCACGCAAGTTTCGGCTCACGTACGCTAGTAGCGCTACTAGCGTGCGCACTCCGTTTCACGCACACCTGGGTCAGCTAATTGGAGACAGGAAATAGCAGAGCAACGCAAAAGGCGGCAAAGCGGACCTGTCCTTTTTCAAAGTGAAGTATAAATGGCTGGATTTGGCAACCTTCTGGTATTGTTACACTGTGGCAAAGGCTGTGGTGTGGTGCTTTGTTCCCTTAGCTCATTTGAGTGTCTGGCTGGGTTTGGTCCTCACTCTCTGTGGCTTGTTGGGTGATTTCTGGCATCAGTGCTGTTTCTTTAGGAGATTGATTTTGTTGGCATATGCAAATATTGTGGAGCATACAGCAAGTGAGGCTTGATTTTGGGGCCTTTTGTGGGCTGTGCAGCAGCTCCCCTCTTGGTTGTGCCTAACTTAGAAAGCTGTTTTTCAGCAGTCTGGTTGTTGGGCTCTTACCTCCTCGCCGTCCCCGGTCACGCGGTGCGTCGTCGGGCGGCCCGTGGCCGTCTCCTGTCCAGCGGTCCTCTGGCGGGGCTGCCTCTCGGTGCTGCTGTGGGGGCCGGGGTTCGGCGGCGTTGGGTGGTGCTGGTGGCCGCGCCGCGGCCCGCTTTGCGCGGCTGGGCGGCCCCGTCGGGCTTCCCCCTGGTGCGGCGCTTCCTCCTTCTGCCGGGGGCGCGCGCGAGCACGTCCTGTTTATGCCTCCCGGCGGCGCTTCTCCCAGCGCGTCCGCCGGGGGCAGATTTAAAGTGACCTATCCCGGTCATCCTCCTGGGGAGCGGACCTAGGGACTGGTCGGCCTGTCTGGCTTGGGCCGTCCAGTTCCTGGGACCGCTCCCGTTTTTGTAGTTGCACCAATCACTTTCTTTCCCTCCATTTGTCCCCTTTCCTACTGGCCAGTATTCCCTTTATATTCAGGCTGCTCCATTTTCCCAGTGCCCGTTATAGCCTCTGGGTTGTTGGGAGCATTATAGATTCTCCTATTCCAGTTATACTCGGCTTGTTACTTCTGACCATCCTTGCTTGCTGCCTGCCCTGACCTTTTGCCTGCCTGACCACTATTTTCGCCTGACCCTTCTGATACCTCGCCCCGTGACCTTCTGGATTGACCTCGGCTTGTTTGACTCCTCTTTGTTACCTCCGTTGGATACCTCGCTTCGTGATCTCCTGGTTTGACCTCGGCTAGTTTATTGGACTTCCGCCTCCCGGCATCCTCATTTGGGACTCCCTGCCGTTCATCAGTCTCCACCTTAAGCTGGTAATCTTTGCGCCCATTAAGTCCTGGGGGTAACCGAGTCAGGAGAGGCACAATCCGCGTCTCCTGCGAGCGGGGACTTGTCTATAGGCAGAAGAGGCGGTGGAGATTGGGGATTATCAGCTTAAGACAGAAAGGTGTCCGGTACAGTCCTTACACTGGTGGTTCTGACCACTATACTTCTGGTTTTGTTGTGAGCTGCATTGTAGTGAGTGTGTGAGGAGTGTGCTTGCTTGTGTGGTGTGTTTGTGGTTTTTGGTTTTGTTTTGCTTCTTTTGTATATCTGTTGAGTGTGAGATGGATAAGAGGGTGATGTATGGGTTATGGGTGCAGGGATGTGTGAGAATGCTGGAAGAGCAGGAGGACAGGGAGGGGGGTGCTGTGAGGATTAGGGCACCCTGCTCCTTTGGAATCCGCCTTTCAGTGTGGGATTTAAGTGACGAGCAGATCAGGAGCCGCTTCCGTCTGAATCGTGCTGCACTACAGTCCCTATATGATCAGATTAAGCACAAAATCGAGCCATCCACCAAACGCACTCATTCCATTCCAGACATAGTACGCCTGTGTGCCACTCTCAATATTTTGGCACGAGGGACCTTCCAGGCAACCTCTGCCCTCCTCAACGGGATCAGCCAGGCTACAATGAGCCGCATATTTTTCCAGGTAGTACTGGCGATTTGTGATTTGATCCCTATTTACATCAAGTTTCCTGAGGATGAGGTTGCCAAAATAAAACATGCATTCTATCTCATGGGAGGGATCCCGAATGTGCTAGGGTGCATTGATGGTACACATATCCCTTTCTGCCCTCCCCGTGCACAGGAGCTGTATTTTAGGAACAGAAAGCAATTCCATTCGCTGAACATCATGGTGGTCTGTGACCATGAAATGAAGCTGCGGGCCGTGAGATCGGGCTTCCCCGGCTCATGCCACGATTCGTACGTCCTGCAGCGGACAGTCCTGTGCCGGATGTTCGAGAACAACGAAATGCCAGCTGGCTGGCTACTGGGTAAATAATTAACCATGTCAAAGTATTTAGCATCAAATATGTGGGCTAGTAAGCTAAATTTTTGAAAATGAAACCAAAAACATGTACTAGTACTAGTGCTGTCTCTCTCATTGTTTTTTCCACAGCGGATAAGGGATATGGGCAGAGAACGTGGGTGATGACTCCGGTCAGAAGCCCACAGACCTCTGCCCAAGAACGCTACAATGCAGCACATCGCAAAACCCGAAGCATTGTGGAACGAACCATCGGCCTGCTGAAAGCACGCTTTCTCTGTTTGGCACGCCCAGGAGGAGAGATGCTGTACAGTCCACAAAAGGTCTCCAAGATAATCCTCGCCTGCTGTGTGCTCCACAATCTCTGTATATGCCACAGAATCCAATCCCCTGAAGAAACAGCACTGGTGCCCGAAATCCCCAACTTGGCCGCAGAAACGAGTGAGGACACCCAGAGTGGCTTTGAGCTAAGGGAAAGCATGATCTCTTCGTTTTTTGCGGTAAGCTAACTACCCTTCACTCTAATCCAAGTACTGCACTACAGGGGAACTATTTGTTGGCTACAATCATAATTTGGCACAAACCACTATAAGGGGGGGTGTAAGATGACCTCAGCCACTATAATGGGGGTGTAAGATGACCTAAACCACTATAAGGGGGGTGTAAGATGACCTAAACCACTATAAGGGGGGTGTAAGATGACCTCAACCACTATAAGGGGGGTGTAAGATGACCTCAACCACTATAAGGGGGGTGTAAGATGACCTAACCCACTATAAGGGGGTGTAAGATGACCTAAACCACTATAAGGGGGGTGTAAGATGACCTAAACCACTATAAGGGGGGTGTAAGATGACCTAAACCACTATAAGGGGGGTGTAAGATGACCTCAACCACTATAAGGGGGGTGTAAGATGACCTAACCCACTATAAGGGGGGTGTAAGATGACCTAACCCACAATAAGGGGGGTGTAAGATGACCTAACCCACTATAAGGGGGGTGTAAGATGACCTCAACCACTATAAGGGGGGTGTAAGATGACCTAACCCACAATAAGGGGGGTGTAAGATGACCTAACCCACTATAAGGGGGGTGTAAGATGACCTCAACCACTATAAGGGGGGTGTAAGATGACCTCAACCACTATAAGGGGGGTGTAAGATGACCCAAACCACTATAAGGGGGGTGTAAGATGACCTAAACCATTATAAGGGGGGTGTAAGATGACCTAACCCACTATAAGGGGGGTGTAAGATGACCTAACCCACTATAAGGGGGGTGTAAGATGACCCAAACCACTATAAGGGGGGTGTAAGATGACCCAAACCACTATAAGGGGGGTGTAAGATGACCCAAACCACTATAAGGGGGGTGTAAGATGACCCAAACCACTATAAGGGGGGTGTAAGATGACCCAAACCACTATAAGGGGGGTGTAAGATGACCTAAACCACTATAAGGGGGGTGTAAGATGACCTCGACCACTATAAGGGGGGTGTAAGATGACCCAAACCACTATAAGGGGGGGGGGGGAGTTGACCAACATAACTATTAGGGTTGTTGTGCAAGTTGGCCCAAAATGTTATTTAAATTTTATTTGTTTTTTTTTAAACTGCAAAAAAGCCACATTAAATATAAATACTAACTGCACTTTTTATTCTTTTTCAGGCACCCCGATAAAAATCCAGAGGATTAAGAATTTTTCTTTATCAAAAAAAACATTTAAAACAATTTTTAAAATAATAAATTTAAAATAAAAAAACTAAAAAGAAACATGTTGCAATGTGTTTACTTCTGAAGGTACTAACATTGATTTCAAGCCCACAGCAAAGCAAAGCGCAGGCGCTGTGTTGAATAGCGTGTGTCAAAATGACAGCGCCTACAAAGCTGATCTGAAGCATCATATTCACCAATGTAGGCATTGTTCCCAACAACGCCAGGTAGCGACTGAGGAGGCCTGCTATAGCGAATCGCTACCGCCCGCCGCGTAACCTAGCGGCGCTCATAGCGCCATACTTCAGTCGCTCATCTGTCGCTACCTGGCGCTGTTAATGAATCGGCCTCCCCGAAAGACACCTACCAGAGTGTGTCAGAGTGATCTTTTGAAAGACACACACATAAGTGTGTGAGTTCTTGAGGAACACACTGAGGAGGGAGCTTCCCCCCTCCCTCTTCAGTAAACAAAAGGTGAAGAAATGTGAATGTAAAAAAAAAACTGAATTGTCTAAAAGTAAATTACTTGAAAAAAAAAAGCTAATAGAGCTTCAATTTTAATTAGTAAAAGTACCTTGTAATTCAAGGGGCGGAGAGTGACATATTAATAATGCTTTACAAGGTACTAGTTATACTGTACATGTAATTTTGATTATGTGTGTTTTGAAAAATTGTTTAACTCATGCATTCAAATTCATGGGTTGTTTGATTTATATAGATACTGAATGGGTGCAGGTTTTATATTTTCCTTGTTGTGGCTGAAAAGTGCCCCATACTTGTTTTAGTTAAAAAGGTGCCTCATATTAGTTTAACGTTAAAAGGGTGCCTCATGTTTGGTTTCGGGTAAAAGGTGTCCCATAGTTTAAAAATTGACTCCACTGGGTAGTTAAAAATAGGGGTAGTTGGGGGCGTGGCCGCAGCATGGTAGCGTGAGGACGCTCATAGTGAGGGCTCCCGTCTATCCTCAGCCTTGAAGCGAATTTTTGGGGCGAAATATATATATGGGGAAACGTGGAGGACACAAGAAGAGCCCTCGCGTGGAAGACAAGCGGGCTATTACCCGCTTTCTGAGAGCGGGAGGATCGGGGAGCATGCACCGCTCCAAGATGGCGATGCAGTGTCCGGAGGACGGAGGGAAAGAGGAACGGCTGACAGCAGCAGAGCCGGCGGAGAGGCGGCCGGCGGAGAGTGATCGTGCACGGGTAGAAGAGGGAGCTGACCTTACCTCGCAGTGCCTCCAGCGGAGCCGACACCGGCATGCGTCACCTGAGCGGGCGGAGAGCGGAGGGGAGGACCCCGCTGCCCGCGGCAATAGACCGGCAGAGAGGCGGCGGCTGGCGGAGGATCAGGTGCGGGCGGAGGAGGGAGCTGATCTCCCCCCGCAGTGTCATCGGCGGGGCCGGCTCCCGCAGGCACCTGCCGAGCGGGCGGGAGGCGGGGGAGAGGACCCCGCGGCCCGCGGCAAGATGGCGGCCGCCTGGTCGGAGCGGAGGAGCGGGAGGAAGCTGGCGGCGGAGGAGGACTACCAGCTCTCAGAGGTACAGGGGGAGGCGGGTGGGCGCTCCCGGAGTGGCGTGAGAGCCGATGCAACAGAGGGCCCGGGAGACCCAGATCACAATCGGGGGCTGTGGCGGGGGGCCGGTCCTCACCCCTCCAGCATTGAGACAGTTAACCTGGACTCCCCCCGAGGCGAGGGAGGCCCATTTTGCACGGCCGGACTGGATGCAGCACCCCCTTTATATCCCCAGTCAACTGAAGCACAGAGCCCCAAAGAACAGGGCAAATTGACACAACTTAAAGGGCAAGCCGCAGACACACATAAGCCCCCTCCGCGCAGCCTCTCCCCTACGTCAGCCCAGGGGGAATGGGGCAGGTCACCAGCGGAGACCCTTGAAGATCGGGGACCGCGGGAATGGTCCGTACAACCGGGCGGGGGAGGCATCCCGAGCCCATGGCCATTGTATGCGGGTGTCTCATCCCCTCCAGACAACGGGGGTCAGCGGATGGCGTCTCCAGACAGAGCACTCAACTACCCGGCTCTGCTCCGACCTGGAGAGAGTGCATGGGGCGGAGATTCTTGGAGCTCGAGGGGGGGTAGCCCCCAGTCCTCACGTGAGATGCCCACCTCGCCAATCTCTGCGGAGTCAAGACTTAACCTCGCAGGCTTGAAGAACTGTTCACCAAGTAATGGTGCATGCCCCTCAGCAGGGGTCGGACCCCGACCTGCGTTCGGTCCTCCTCTCGCTCCCCACTAAAGCAGACCTGGAGGCAATTCCCACCAAGGCGGATATGGAAGCGATGATCTCCAGAATAGAAAAGCCTTCAAGAAAGACCTGGAAACCATCCAACACAATGTTGCGGCGGTGGAGGACCGGGTGTCTGCCCTGGAGGGTGCAGGAACCTCGATGGAAGAACGCCTTACCCACTTAGAACAGGCGAACGATAACCACGTGGCCCAGATTTCCAGCCTCAAGTTGCATTACGACGATTTGGAGAACAGGAACAGGTGGAACAATCTACGCGGGGGGGTGTGGACCGGACGGGTGGTGATTTCTGAGCCAATGTCCCGGACTGGGTTATCGGTGCTTGGCCCTCTGGGGTGGGTGGGGGTGGCTCGACTGCACCGGGTGACGGGTTTGTACCACCATTCGGGAGCCAGGAATGGTAACACACGGGTTTCTTCGCTGGGTGCAGGCTCCCCCCCCGTGCGTCGGCGTCGTGGCGCCTCGGGGCTCGGACTGGCCGGATTCTCCGGTGGTCTGGGCGGGGGGGCACCGGGGCGCCGGTCCGCGGGGGGACAGTGGACGTCGACTAGTTATGATGTGGGCCCGTGATGGTCTGATTATGGGATTGCGGGGCGCCGTGGGTGCCGGTCCGGGCCCCCCCTTCGGCCCCCCGTCCCCTGCCCCTCCCCCCGCTGCCCCTTCTTCTGGGGATGGACGCGCGATTCTACTCCCCCGCCGCGTGGGGTTTCGCCTGTGCTGGGGGGGCGGGGGCCGGGTGGGCCAGGGTGGCTCGCCGTCGCCGAGCTTGGGGGCGGGGGATGTCTGACCACTCTGGGTGGAATCCTTTGACGGGTAGGGACGGTCCCTCTGACGGATGTGTGGGACATGCCGCGGGGTCCGTGGCCTTGGCTTCCCTCGTTCGCCATGCCTCCGCGCAGCCCGCCCGTGAGGATGCGGCGGAATGGGTCCGTCGCTGGGGTTGCCCCAGGATGGGTCGTGGGCCGGGCCTGTGGGGGCGGGCGGGCGGGATGGCCGCTCGGGGAGGGAAGGGTGATTCGCTATGTTTACTGTGTTTATTATGTGTTTTAGATGTAAGCCACATGTTTCTTAGACTGTCACAAGATGGTACCTTACCGGGGAGGGTTTCGGTTTGTTTACAGGTTGTTGTCCTCTCAAACCCCCCTGGGGGAAACTAAGTCTCGGACCGTCCCTCGCAAGAGGGGCTGAGTTGGGCTGGGGAGGCGGGAGACCTCCGTAGCCTTGCAGCGCCACAGTTTCTTTACCCCACATAGGCCTGCGCGCCTGGGCGAATTCGAAGGCGGGCGCTTTATCTCTTCGTTTTTTTTTTTGTTTTTTTTTCCTCTTTCTGCTCCCTACACATTCCTCTTCCCTTAATACCTCCCTCTTCTCGGCCCCTCCCTCTTACCCCACCCTCCTCCGGGTTCCCCCCCTCACCTCTTGGCCGGGTGGCCGGATTTCCCCTGGCCTTGAGGGTGAACTGGTTCCCTGCCATCAACTATTGTGGTTTTGGGCCGCCGCCCTCGGGTTCGTCGCGTGTGGTCCGGGCCGTGCATGGGGGACACGATGGACCTCAGGATCGTCTCACTAAACGCTAAGGGCCTCAACGTTCCCGAGAAACGGAGAGTTTGCCTGAATCTATTCTGGAAAAAAAGAGCGCAAATAGTTTTTGTGCAGGAAACACACTTCCGGAAAGGGAGAACCCCAAAATTCTCAGACAAGCGCTTCCCCTTGGGATTGCACTTCTACTCTCCTGACTCAAAATCCAGGGGAGTTAGTATCCTAATCGCGGCCAATCTTCCATGGACCTTGTTAGACAACAAGTTTGACGAGGAAGGTCGTTTCATCTTTGTCAAGGGAAAGGTAGGTAGCCAAGTATTCACCTTTGCGAATATCTACGCCTCCAATTCGGACCAGGTCCACTTTATTGGACGTACCCTGGACGTTCTTCAGACGTTCTCGGAGGGAGTCTTGATTTTTGGTGGGGACCTCAATGTGGCCCTGGACCCATTACTAGATGCCTCTAGAAAGGCCTCTCACCTATCGTTCTCGGCCCTTAAGAAACGTAAGAACTCCCTGCGACTCTCTCAACTTATGGACCCGTGGCACCTACAGAACCCACGAGGTCGAGATTACACCTTCTACTCAGCGCCCCACGACTCCTACTCAAGGATAGATTACCTCTTCGTTGAACACAGATACTTGCAGATTGTACAGAGGGCGACGATCGACCCTATCCTGATATCAGATCATGCCCTGATCTCACTGTCCGTGAAACTTCCGGAGCGGTTGAACAGGCCGAGTACCTGGATGCTTAATGAGTCACTACTTCAGAATCAGACCCTGAAACAGGAGATCAGGAAAGAACTTCAGACATATTTTGAAATCAACGCCAATTCGGAGACGTCTCCCTTAAATTTATGGGCAGCGCACAAATGTTATATCAGGGGTATTATCATAAAAATGGCCTCCAGAAAAAAGAGGGAGAGAGAGAAGATGACCGAGGAGTTAGTACAGAAAATCGCTCAATTGGACTCGGAGCATAAAAAACAGAAAGCAGAGAGGAGAAGACTGGAGTTAGCAGCGGCCCGTGAAAAGCTAAGAGACCTCTTGCTAACTAAAGCGAAGGTCTCGCTTGTTAAGGCCAGACGCTGAATACGGGAACAAATGCAGCCGCATGCTAGCTAGGGCAATCAGAGAGCAGAGGGCTAACAACTTTGTGCCTCAGATAATGGGGAGTGGAGGCCGATTGCTCTCTAGACCGGCAGACATTGCCGGCGTCTTCAGAGACTACTACTATAAGCTTTACAACCTGGAGGGGGGAGAAGGTGGCCGGTCGAGTAAACTACAGGAGGCCTTGAGATATGTTTCAACGTCGGGCTTGCCCGCTTTAGGCCGGGGGGTGGTGGAGACCATGGAGGAGCCCATAACGGCACAGGAGTGGTTACAGGCCATAAAGTCTTCCCAGACGGGTAAGTCCCCGGGCCCTGATGGATTTACATTATCCTACTACAAATGGATGACCGATATCCTGACCCCCAGAACGGTTGCGGCCTTTAACTCCATATCTCCGGAACATGCTTTGCCAGTAGATATGCTGAGGGCACAGATAACGATAATACCTAAGCAGGGACGGGACCCACTGCTCTGTTCCAACTACAGACCGATATCATTGCTAAATGTGGACCTCAAAATTTTCGCGAAAATCCTGGCAACTAGACTACTGCCATACTTGGGCAACCTCATAGGTCTGGACCAGGTGGGGTTCACCCCCGGTAGAGCGGCAAGGGATAACGTAACCAGAATCCTTGACTTGATCCACCTGACACACGAGAAAGGAATTCCCGCAATGATACTCTCCACAGACGCTGAGAAAGCGTTCGATAGGGTCCATTGGGACCTTATTCGGGCCACTCTAGAACACATAGGCCTACAGGAGACTATGAGATCTTGGATACTCTCTCTGTACTCCACCCCTTCGGCATGCGTTAAAGCCAATGGGGTCCTATCTGATCCATTCCCGATAAGCAATGGCACAAGGCAGGGGTGCCCGCTATCCCCGATCATATTCATCCTGACATTGGAGCCCTTCCTTCGGAAGGTTAGGGAGAATCCAGATATCAAGGGGGTGACGGGAGGGGGCACGGAACACAAAGTAGCGGCTTTTGCCGACGACCTACTTTTCTGCATCACACAACCAGTGACGACTATCCCTAATCTCCTGAGAGAAATGAGAGAGTACACGAAGATATAAAATTTTAAAATCAACCTGCAGAAGTCCAAAGCACTCAATATCTCTCTCTCGCAGCGACATATGGACAACATACAGGCCAACTTTCCTTTCCGATGGACATCCGAAGCGATCAAATATCTGGGAGTACAGATAACACCCCAGTTCAAGGATTTGTTCGCCAAAAACTTCCCGCCCCTTCTAAGCACCATTAAGCGAGACCTCCAAACATGGAAGGACAAGACACTGTCCTGGTTTGGGAGGTGCAACGTACTGAAGATGAATGTCCTGCCGTGGCTGCTCTATCCTATTCAGGTACTACCCATCCACCTACCCTCCGCCTTCCTGAGGGACATTCGTTCTGAATTTACAAAATTTATATGGGGGGGCAGGAGCCCGAGAATCGCCCAACAAACACTGACGATGTCAAGGACGAAGGGGGGGTAGGACTTCCTGATATCAGAATGTACTATGTAGCAGCACACCTAAACAGGATTGTGGACTGGAGCAATCATGGGCCCCGGTTCCTCTTGCGGGCCTTCCTTGGTCCCCGGGAGAGTTACCGGGCACGCTCAAATCTCACCCTACAATAGGCCCGACGCTCAGGATCTGGGCGAGACACAGGATGCACGAAAACATAGCCCCGATGCCCTCCCCGCTTCGCCCAATCACGGGGGCACTGGACTTCACACCGAACCGGCTTGATGCGTCTTTTGCGAGATGTCGGGTGCCGGGTCGAGGCGTTGCCTGCGAGTTCTTCGGCGGCTCTGGCTGGAAATCCCTGCAGGAACTGCTGAATTGGGGGGATCCCCCCCATCTGTCTTTTTGGAGGGCATTACAGGTGTCTCACTTTTTGTCGAGCCTACCCCCACCCGAGAAATTCGCTAGAGAGTTGACTCCATACGAGCGATTATGCACGACAACTGAAACAAACAGGGGTACACTATCCACAATATACAAAATGCTGGTGGATCCAGGAGAAAACCATATACCGAGCTTCATCACAATGTGGGAGACGGAGCTCGGGATCACATTTGCCCCAACCCAAGTAAAGAAGATGCTGGAGTTGGCACAGCGGGCCTCAATAAGCAACCAGTACCAGGAGGCGGGCTACAAAATACTTAGTCGATGGTACAGATCGCCACAGACGCTACACCGAATCTTCCCATCAGTGCCGGCTCAGTGTTGGCGATGCGAGGATGCCTCGGGTTCCCTCTCGCACATTTTCTGGGGATGCGCAAAAATAAGAGGATTCTGGGAGGAGATTGTAAAGTGGATCCAGAAGATAACAGGAGAGCCCATAGAGCTCTCCCCGGAGGTCCTCCTGCTGCATTCCACCAAAAGCTCGGTAGACAAATACAGGAAATCTTTGACAATCCACTTAGTGAACGCTGCCAGAGCATGTATCCCCGCCAGATGGAAGTCAACAGCACCGCCAACTGTCGGCTCATGGATTAGGAGGGTAGAGGACATCAGTCAAATGGAGGACCTAACAGCCCTCTTTCAGCACACAGAAGAGAAACACAGACTCCGGTGGATGCCGTGGTTCCTATTCATGGAGTCAGATGAAGGCAGGACCCTGCGGGACGAGACCTAGGCTGGCTGGGAGATATCTGGGGGTCGGTGTGGGTCTGGAGTGCACGGCCCGGACCGGATGCTGCGGTCCCCTGCCCGTCGCGGCTCGACTCCCCTTCTCCGCATATTCGGGGGGGCTTGGGCTCCCCCCCGCCTCCCCTCTGGCCGTCCCCCGTTTGGCCCCCCCTCGGAGTCATGGACGCAGATGCATTCCGCGGGGATGTGGTTGGGGGGAGTGTGGGGGCCTTTGTCCCTCGCGGCCGGGGGGGTGCTGGGGGGGGAGGAACACGGGGCTGAACTTGGTCCTTGGACTGCCCGGCCCTCCCCTTCCTGTCACCCTCCCTTCTACTCCCCTTTTCCTTCCTATCCTGTGACTTAATCATTGCTTTCCTTAGCACTCCCACCTACCCTCCGTTCCCTCTTCCTTCCTCTTCATCCCCATACCCCCACAAAACACTTCCACCCCTCCCTCCTCTTCCCCTGTTCATCATAGCAAAAATTGAGGGCGGGAGCGACGAGACACGGTCCTAAACTGAGTCATAGATGATGATCATGACTAGCATATAGCGTATGTGTTAAAAGCGGCGATAAGGAATCTAGATGTTATATTTTATGTACTTTATCCAGGAGTTATATCTGATTTGCTTAATGTGATAACAGTGGCCTGTTTTGTTGTCTCTGCTCTTATCAATAAAGATTTCTTGTTAAAAAAAAAAAAAAATAGGGGTAGTTAAAGGTTAAGGTTAGGTGTCCCATAGTCTAAAATATAGAATGCGTAGAATAGATTTTCATGGGTAGCTAGGCGACGCAAATAATAGAATAGTTTTTTTTTTTTTTTTTTTTTTACCCTTGCAGAAATTTCTTTTGGTATGTATGGGCCTTATTTTTGAGTTGTTGGGCTGACTATAAGTAATGAACTGTCCAGATTCTAAACTGTCTCTAAAACACTCTTTCCTCTGACCACTCTCAGCTGCTACATCTGTGCAATTGCAACTGTGATTTTGCTCGCCCCTACCACTGCTGAACTGCTGTGATCCAGAGCTGTTTAACCCTCTGCGAGCTGCATACCCCCCTCTACCTCCAATTCTGGCTTTGTATTGGTTTAGCACATCTGATGTCTACGGTGCTCTCCTTGTCTGTCTACAAGAAGCAAAGCGACTTTCCAGATGATTTCAGAGGCACTAACCAGGCCTATCCACAGACCCCAGGCCTTTGTGTGTCAGTGAGTGTTCAGAAGAATCATGAAACCAGGGTAGATGGTGGGTGGAATTAGCCTCTTTTATTGAGTGGGTGGAGCCTAAATGGGTATATGTGGATGCCGCCCATAGCATAAAAGAAAACCCTGTTAGCAACTTGTGGAGTAGCTATGGATGAAGGCAGGTGAACTTGCGGAACTCTGTGAGGAGCCTTCCTGGGATCGAGAGACGATACTGGCTCTGGAGGGAAAGACTAGAGCGAGTCTGCCCAATGTACCCTGGTTAAGCCATGGGAAAGGCTGGTGGAAATGTATACTGAATCACCTTGATCACCTCAAGTTGCACCCCTAGTATGCTTTTTAAACATCTGATAATCTCATCAGTCAAGTTATGTGTTAATGTAGCAATTTTCTTAGGCCACTAGAGGTATCTGCTTATCTGCGAGGAAAATGGTACAGGGCCCTTATAGGGGTGCCTAAAAATGTTCAAATTGTTTGGCCAATCTAGAAGGAAGTACTTGAAAAAAACATACAGTGCCGGCTTATCCAAACATGCAATTGAAGACATGTGTCAGGAAAATGGGGGGGGTGGCCAATTAAAAAATCACAATTTATTATGCGCTTTAAAATGTCAGACAGGCACATCCTATGAAAAACACCAAAACAGATTAAAATATCTTAGTCTTACCTGACAAACTGGTGAGCTGACTTCACTTAAACCGGACCAACAGCCTGGCACAGTTGGAAAAGAAAGGTAGCAGTCATTTTGGAGATTCCTCTCCCAGCATCTCAGCCATGCTGCTGCCTGGATTCAACTGACATAACTGACAATGCACAGTAACAGGAAGCCCAGCAGCACTTTTTGTTTGCAGGGGGCCTGCAAATGCATGAGCTGCCAATTTGTTTTTTAAATTTACCACAGCAGGAGTTAGAAAATGGTAAATGAATTTTTATGTACAGTAATATAAATTGCCATGGGGAGGAATGCATATGAGCACTGTTTGTTGTGTTGGTCTGGTTTAAGTCCTTTTTGACTGTCCCATTTTGGAGCTTCCTCTCCCAGCAT
The DNA here is from genome assembly GCA_027917425.1 of Gastrophryne carolinensis. NCBI lineage: Eukaryota > Metazoa > Chordata > Amphibia > Anura > Microhylidae > Gastrophryne > Gastrophryne carolinensis. Next base: position 117,545,136 of record CM051243.1, read on the forward strand.
CTCAGCCATGCTGCTGCCTGGATTCAACTGACATAACTGACAATGCACAGTAACAGGAAGCCTATCAGCACTTTCTGTTTGCAGGGGGCCTGCAAATGCATGAGTTGCCAATTTGTTTATTAAATTTACTACAGCAGGAGTTAGAAAAAGGTAAATTAATTTTTATGTACAGCAATATAAATTGCCATGGGGAGGGATGCATATGAGCACTTTGTTGTGTTGGTCTGGTTTAAGTCATTTTGACTGTTGGTCTGCTTTAAATAGCCAGGGCAGGACAGAAATCCTCCAGACCCTGATCGTCGCAAAGCTGGAACAGTCATGTGGTAAAACGAGGGGTTCAGGGGGGAGACATCGGACCCCGCTGCTGCAACCCCCAGTGCCAAGCAGGGCAAAGCGGGGCAGACATCAGGCCGACAGCAAGCTGCCCCATGGCACCACATTGGGGCACAGCATAGCAGTAAAGGCAACAGATGGAAATGACACGCCACCTTCCCCCTCACACTGCCATCACCTCCTACACGGCCAATGGAGCAGGGAGGAAGGTGGGAAAGGGTCTGGCTACTGTCCACACAGACTACAGTGCCCAGCAGAGCATGCCACAGCAGAGATGAGTACAGCAGCGCAGCCTGGTGTCCCTGCAGGTCAGCAGTGCAACCCACTCAGGCCACCTACAAGTCCTTCACGACGGACAGAAAGAGAGAGCTCCTCGCCCTGGGAAACACAACTGGAACAAGTTTAAAAGCCCCACCTCTTCCCCCAGTCCTCAGTAAACAAGAATTAATTGGTGGTGTACCTAATGTATAGGGGGGGTTATAAAATAACTGTTACCGGTAAGACTAAAGGGGATTTTCTCCCTTTGTTCTTCAGGATGGCCACAGTGAGTATAACAAAGTACTTTAGAATTAGGGATAGGGAACTGCTTGTAAGACCCTTCGACCGAAGGTCTGGTCTTTGTAAGATAATAAGTCTAGCCTGTAGTGTTTGAGGAAGGTGTGGGGAGATGACCATGTGGCTGCCTTGCAAATGTTCTCAATTGAAGCCCTTGTCTTCTCCGCCCATGATGTGGAGACTGCTCTAGTAGAGTGGGCGCTGATGTAAGATGGGGTGGTATTCATGGATGTATAAGCTATCTGTCACAGAACATCTTAGGTTTATTTTAATTGTGTGTGTGTATGTTGGGGTAATACATATGTGTGTGTGTATACATATAAATATATATATACACTTTACTTGACCTGCCTGTAAACCCCTCATTTCTTTTCTCCCCCCTCCCACTTGGATTTTACTGTTATCTAACCCTCACATGCCAGGTCAATGCTGATAACCATCTCCTACTCACCTAGTAATAAAACCATTTGGAAAAGCCAAATAAACAAATTGCAAATAGGTCCCAGCTAGGTCCCTCATGCTTGTCACCCCCTCCCTTGGAATGTGGTCAGTTGGTATCCTATAGCAGAAATGGGAGGGGTAGGGAGACTCACTGTTCTGGGGCCTATAAGCATGCCTGGAAGAATGGTCAGGGACACTCGATCTGACCATCAAGATTGACACACACTGGCTTTTAACATCCAAGCTGAACAAGACCAGAAAGCGTGTGAGGACAATTGATTTGATCAAAGAGAACGCAGCCCAGACGGACTTTTAAGTATCTTTTCCACCTTCTTTTATTTTGCATTGCTATTTATCTTATTTACCGTGTTTTATAGTTAACTCTGGTTTTATCACCTTGTTCCTTGTTGTTTTGTGTTTTTCTGTTTGTTTAAATAAATTCTAAAAATACAGCAGATGCTCTCAATTGATCTGATATAAAAAGCCCACGCTAGTCTGAAGAGCCTGGCTACCTTACTTGCCTAGGACGCTCGATCACCCCCACCTGGAAGTGGTTGTGGGTCGATCGATACGTTTGATCTGATTGTATTGTGTGTGGCCTGTATTATATTATAGAGTTGAGCATTGATTGTGCTCTGGTGGCAGCAGTTTATAACCACGTGTGTTGCCAATTAAAGAATTGCAGTGACACACGTGGGGTACGATTGGCCGGTTTGATCAGATGAACGATCAATAGGTCTGATCAACCCGTGCAATCGTCACACTATCCATTTATCTATAGAAGTTTTAGATGCTGCCAGGTCCCTGTTCTTTCCTGAAAAGGATATAAAAAATGTATCTGACCTACAGAAGTCATGTGTGCGCTCAATATAGGTAATGAGGCATCTGCAAATATCAATAGCTTGTGTGGTCATATGGAAGGAATGGTTATGTCTTGGGAATGGTGAAATGTAGATGACATCAATCTGGAAAGATGGTGCAATAAGGCTTTCTGATGGATAGAGCCTGTAAGTCACTGTTGTTCCTGGCTGAAGTTAGGGCTAGAAAAAGTCCTGATTTGATTTGTTAGGATCTTGTCTAAAGCCTCATCTAAGGGTTCAAAGGGAGGTTTGGCTAACCCTTTGAGGACCAGGACTAAGCCCCATAAAGGACAATGGTTACGAAGTATAGGTTTCTTCCGGGCTATAGAAATAAAAAAATCTGTTGACCAAAGAGCAATTCCATAGGCTTCTGTCTAGAAAGACTGATAAGGCAGAGGCCTGGGTTTTTAGGTTTTTACTCTTGCTCAAAGCCCTCTTGTAGGAATTCAAGTACCGTTGCAATCAAGTCTTTCAGCTCACAAAATGAAATGAAATGCTTCCATACTTTAGCGTATATTTTTCTGGTAGTCATTTTCCAGATTCCAGGATCGTCATGACTACCGTGTTTCTTTAATATAGTCCATTCAGATTGATCATTTTAGAGACTGGAGATCCGGGTGAAGCACCTCTGAATTACTAGTTCCTGTGCCATGGGTCTTCTTGTGTCATTGCTGCTAGAATTGTAAACCAGGTTCTTTTTTGCCAGGCTGGTGCGATTAATATACCCCTTCTTTGCTCCAAAGTTTTTTTGCCAAACACCTGTGGCAGGAGTTGGAGGGAATGCATAGGCGAGTTGAAATCTCCAAGGTTGGGCCAGGGCACCTACTCCCAGGACACCGCCCCTCCGACTGAGAAACAGTGATGGCATATTGAATTTGTTGCGGACTCAAATAGGTTTATCTCTAGTTTGACGCACCTGCTTACCAATATCTGTGGATTTACGCTCCACTCTGACTGCCTGACCGGAGTCCTGCTTAGAATATCTGATACTGAGTTTAGGGATTCCTTTAAGTGGACTGCTAACAGGGATCTGAATTAGAGATGTAAAGGCCCCAGAAAGGACAGTGCAAGAGACTGTAAGGCTTCGGATCCGAAATACCTCTCTGAGGAGTGTTAGGATGTCATATAATTTTTTTTTTTTAAATTGGTAATTAAGATTAATTGAAACAATGACCTGTGCTTTTAGCAAAGAATAATGGTTAAAATGTATTAGTTTTATACGGGAGTTTTATCATGGATCATTATGAATTTGTAATTGTTTATTGGTGCTGCTAATTGTTTTTAATAAATATTCTTATCATGACCTGGAAGTTTGGAGAATATGTGGGTAAGCAAGATGTGGGTAAATCCGGCCATTTTGCTTAGTTTGCTTTTTTATATTAAAGCAGACCTTCACTCTGAATAAGAGTCTATCTTATATGTTTCCCCTTTACCTATATACAGATTGCCCACATTAAATATCATCCTACCTGCACCAATTGTGTTTTTTTAACTTTTTAACATCCAAGATGGTATCCCATGGAGCTGCAGGCAGCCTGCAAACAGGAAGTCCCTTCTGACTATGCTGCTTTGCATTCTGGGATTGCCGTCCTTTTCCTGACCCCAGCACTGCTTTATCTATGCAAAGCACAGATATAACCCACCCCCTGCACTTCCCAACCCTTCTCCTCTCCTCAGTATGTGATACTTCTGAGGCAAGATGGCGGCGCCCATATACTAGAGTCCTGAACAGAGTTGAAGCCCAGCGGGTGAAAGAATAATAAGTAAGCAACTAAAACCTTAAAATATATAGATGTATAGATATATATATAGATGCTGGGAAATATTTTTAAAGGGTTTGGGCTTTTTATTAAATGATTATGAAGGTCCGGTTTAAGTATTTTTCTGGCATGGCTGTATTTTATCTTGAAGAGAAAGGGGTTAAACTTTTGGAGTCATATAACTAAAGCCCAGTCTTCTTAATATTTTTGTTTCTGCCGCACACTGCCCAGTGATCAAGTCAGTACAATGAAACTAGTCTGGGGTGGTATAGGTGTTCATTTAAAAGGAGTGGAGAGAGAATATATATATATATATATATATATATATATATATATATATTCTCTCTCCACTCCTTTTAAATGTGTTCATTCATTAAATTCTTCAACAAATAACTTATGTAAAAGGCTCAATTTGATTGCTTCGATTTGCAGCTCACAAAAACAGACAAAAAATAGCGACATAGCGTGATACTATTAAAATTAAGGTTCTGCTAGCATCTCCGAATAAGCTCACCAGATCACAGGTGTCAATATACTTTGTAACATATTCCAAGAGGAAGCAAGATGTAAGTCAGGATTGGATCTGATATCAGATCTACGTGATGGTTTAAGAATTGTTAATAATTCCTTTATGGACCTTTTTTTTGAAGAAATATAATGCACGGGATAGATCATCTGATTTGATGACCACTTGACAATTTAAGCTACGGTCATCATGTTGTCCAACTGAATATGGATGTGGATGTTTGACCTCTCTGAAATTTGAGGATCTGTGCCTCAATTCTCTGGCCAAATCCCTTGTATGTGGTCTAGGTGTGCTCCCCACCCACAACCGCTGGCATCTATGGTCATAACTATAGAATTTGGCTGTCTCCACAGATGTCCTGCCTGCAGGATTGAGGGATCCATCCACCACCGGAGAGAGTTCTTGATTCCCCATGGGAGGGTGGTGGTCTAAGCCAGAGAATCTGGAGAGTGATCACAGGTCTGAAGTAGAAAACCCTGTAGTGGCCTGGTGTGCAGCTATGCCCATGTGATGGCCGGGATGGTGGAGGTCATAAACCCTAATATTAAGAACCTTCTAAAGGAGACCTGTTGCTCCCCAACGAAGATCTGAACTTCTCTGATCAGTTTTTCCTGTTTTTTGTTTGGAAGAAAAATCATCTGCCAAGAGGAGTCTATGATGTAACTCAGGAATTTGCAGGTGAATGGTAACAGAACCGCCTTGTCCCTGTTTATAATCTAATCCAGACTCTGCAGCAGTGACATTGACAGCTAAGGTTTTGGAATCTTCTGAGATCTTAGGGCACACATCACTTCTACCAAGATTTGTTTTTTTAAATTCATGGTTCCGAAGAAATGCTGAAGGGCAGTGCCCTATATTGGAAGTGAAGAGTCTCTTTGCCTAGTAACACTGCAAATCTTAGGAAGTTGTGCTGACCTGGCCAAATTGGGATGTGTAAATAGGCGTCTTGGAGATGGATACTATTCATCCGACCATCCTGGGCCAAGAGATTCTTGACTGTGAAAATAGAGTCCATCCGACATCTTTAGATCCTTCAGATTTAAAATCACCCGGTAGGCCCCAGATGGTTTTAAGACTAAAAAGATGTGGGAATAGAATCCCCTTCCCTGACAATGACAATGTAATGGGACTGGTTCTGACTCTCTTCTGCTAATGGGAATGCTAACCTTATTTCTTTATCGTGGGGAATTGGGTGGGAGGTGCACAGATAGGGTTGGGTTTATGACCACCCTTGTACTGCCCCCAGTACTTCTTAGGTTGCCTGTTAAGAGGTGAGGGGTTGTGAGGATTTAGGATTAACCTTGGACTTGTTTCTAAATCAGTTGCTTCTTGAAGTAAACATTTTTGTGCTTTCAGAGGACCTAGAAAGAATGGTTTCTACTGACTATCAACTCCCCCCTTGAATGGGATGCCACAAAGTCTGGCTTTGGAGGGCAAAATCCCCTTGCCAGGTTTTTAGCCAGATGGTTCTTCTGGCACAGCTGATAAGGCTGGTGGCCTTAGCGCTAGCTCTAACTGCCTCGGCCTAGGCATAAAAAGGTAATGGCTTTAATCATGAAAGGCAGCATGCCAAGGAGAGTCTGCTTGGGTGTGTCTTTTTTTCTATATAACCCTGGGGTTAAAAAGCCAGGCCTCAGGGTTTCTAGCCATGCAGTCTGACGCTATCTTGAGCTTATAGTGGACCAACACCCAGGGGTGATCGGCCCGGGAATCTATAAGATTCCCGGGCCGATCACCTCCCTCACCGCGGGACATCCGAGATCGGGATGTCCCGCGGGGTGAAACCCCCCCAAAACCCAAAAAAAACCTTACTGCCGCCGCCTCCCGCGCGCCCCTCTAGACGTGCGCGCACCTGTGCCGGCCGTTTGTGAATGGGCATGCGCCCTGTAAGAGTGACATGCGGGAGGCGGCAGCGGACGCGCTTTCTTGTCCGTTGCTGTCACCCGCTTGTCCGTCGGCGGGGATTGGACGGCGTGGTCACGTGGGAGCGTGGTGAGGTGAGTTTTTGGGGCTTTCTGGGGGGTTTCACACAGCGGGGCACCCCCAATCGGGGTGCCCCCCCCCCCGAAGTGGACCAAAACCCAGGATAGTCAAAATCCTGGGTGTTGGTCCACTTTAAAGGAAAAGGCTGCAGCATCCCATGCCCTTCTAAGGATTCCCTCCATAGGATCTCATAATGATCCTGAGTCCTCAAGACTGAGATCAGCGGATTGCGACACCTGAGCCAGGGAGACATCAAGTTCAAAGATTAGACTCTACATCATTAAAGGGGAATTTCCTCTTCAAGGAACAATTCAGAAAAAACTTTTTCTCAGGAAACTGCCACTACATTTTCATAACGTCAAGGAGGTCAGAATGAACCAGAAAGGCTTTACCTTTCTAATCATTAATTTAAGGTATAAAGAATTTTGAGCAGATAAAGGCTTTTTGTCAGTATGAATCTGCATAGTATCATAAACGTCCTCCAGAAGTAACAAGGTTTCTCCTGAAATCTTACTGCTTAAGCCTCTGGGGTCAGTTTCCACATTGGATCCTCCCCTAAAGTTTATAATAAGGGAATCTTCATCCGAGAAAACTAAGGCCTTACTATTCACTGATCTGTCTACCATTGGGGAGGGGGACTAGGTTTAGGGAAACAGACCTCTGCTGGGTCTGTGGGAACATAACTAGTTATCCCCTGGGACTGAACGGAGTGTCCCTGGAGGAAGAAGCCCTAGCCCTGATTGTAGACCTACAGACCTCCAGGTTATTGGCCATGTCAGTCTGCATATTTCCCATCATCTGTTTAAAGTAACTGGCTGCTTCATTTTCCATCTTGTGTTCTAAGCAAACATTACAAAAGGATCTATTCCAGGAATCTACCAGGATCGTGGGACATTTTTAATGTCCAATTTGGGCTTGGCAGGGTCTTTATCCTTTTCTTTCTCTCCTTTTTAGATGGAGGAAGCTGAGATAACAGAAAAGTAATATCGATTTGAGAAAATCTGAGGGTGCTAGATACACACAGTAGGCCCTTTTAACCCCTGCACCTCCCCCCCCAAAACAACAGAAAATATATTCCTCACATATAGGAGCTTTCTCTGTGGCCGTCCTGAAGGACAAAGGGAGAAAAATACTATTAATTGCACTATAAGAGATTTATATTGCATAATGTTAAACTTATATAAATCAGTAATGACACGTATGTGTTGATAAAGATTAATTAATAGATTAACCAAATACTTACATTTTTAAAAATGTACATGAAACCCACACATCTCAGAGAGAGATAACCCTCAACTCCATTACACGGCTAATGGTTATAATGAATATACGGCACATGTTGGGATACATCTCCAACTCTAAAACAGTACAATCTTCAAGGAGGGTGGCCCTTTTATCAACAAATCTTTCAATGTTTTATTAATTAATTATTGAGCCTTACCAATTCTCCATCTCTCAAACATACAAATGTAAGTCTAACTTATCATTCAACTGATTAGGCATGGTGGTAGAAAAGTGAAGAATCCATTTGGCTTCCAATTTCTCCAACTTTTTGCAAATGTCACCACCCCGGGAGCCCAATGTTACCCATTCAATCACCTGGACCCCAAAATAATTGGTACTCCCATGGTGTACCAGGTAGGTATGACGTGCAACATTGAAGCAGGGTTTTTTTGACACGTCAATTATAAATGTGCTCCATTATATGCTGTTTTAAGCTCCTTGCAGTACACCTTATGTATTGCACCTGGCATACAAGGGACTTAGTCTTACAATTTGCATAGAAATTAATTCTATTATTTCTATTAATCCTTTTTCGATACAGAGGCAAGGATCTAAGTACCCTTTTTGATGAAGGGACAACATAAGCACTGGTGCGCGCCACATGAGAAACAACCAGGATGTCGCACCAGAGTCAGCCGACATCAACATGGAGGGGGGCAGGGCGTTCACCAAAGTGGGTGCCCTCCTGGCTACCACGTCACCCCCCCTCAACCACTAAGGGTTACAAATCCCTGTAATTCTTCAACATAGGGAAATTTTACGTTTTTATTTTCCTAATCTGATTGAACTGAAAGGAATATGCTGTAACAAATTTCGTACTCCGCTTCCTCAATGTGTCTGCTCTACTCACCTTCTCAGCTTTCTCCCGTGCCCAAGTCAACAATTCATCTGTATAACCCCGACAGGCCAGCTGTCCCTGTATTCCCTCACATTCTGTATTAAAAGAAATATCTGTTGAGCAGTTGCACCTTGCGCAGATGAACTCACCATAGGGGGATCGCTCTTATTGTGTGAGGTGGATGACAGCTGGCTGCTTGCAAAGTAGTATTGCCAACTACTTCCTTCCGGTAGGTTTCAGTTTCAGTGGCCCCTGTAATGGTATTGGCCCTTAATCTAACATCCAAAAACTGTTGTCTGATCATAGGCAGACGTGAACTGAAGATTCCAATTGTTACAATTGAGATAACTCAAGATACGGTCCACCCTAGAAACATCCCTCCTACAGATTCATAGTGTATCATCTATGTAACGCCCATAGAAGAAGACCATGTCATGATAGGGGTTTCCATCTCCAAAGATGTGGCATCAAAGCGCCACATCTTTGGAGATTTAAAAAAAACATCAAACATAAAATAATAATGTTTGAGCAGATAATGAACTGCTAAGATGATGAACATGACATGGTCTTCCAAATAGGTGACACACAGACGAAGCGCGGATTCCAATGCCACCAGAGCCAAATCATGTGTATGGAATAATACAAGGCTTGTACATCACACATCAGCCAAAACACATGTGTGGGCCATTTGATATTCAGCAAACTTAGCAAAACATGAGTAGTATCCTTAATAAGGGCAGGGAGGGACTCTACGAAAGGTTGGAGCTGGGAATCAACCCACTGCCACAGACTCTCTTTGAGCCCCCAATATCCGACACAATAGCACAATAGACTGACCTCTGGGAGGTCGCTCTGGAGTGTGAACTTTGGGAAGGTGTTGGAAGATGGGGATGACTAGGTGGTCAACCAGCAGTTGTTCCTTGAGCCACGGTGTGAAAACCCCTAATGCCACCCCATCCTCCAACATCGAGCCAAGCTCACTCTTGAATCTCTCGGTAGGATCTCTTTTAAACTTTACATGGTTATCCTGATCGGACAGTTGTCGAAGTGCCTCCTTCACATACATGGCCTTGTCCATCAGCACAATTGACCTGCCCTTGTCTGCATTTCGCACCACTAGGTCTTTATTCTTTTTTAGAAGTTCAAGGGCTGATCTTTCTTTGGCAGACAAGTACTCTTCCTTTGTGAGAGTGAAGACTATAGAGATCACACAGCTGCACCTGCACCCTCTCCTGAAATCTTTCCAGAGACAGTGATATTGCATTCACAGGATAAAAATCCAAATTCCTGAATCTTTCAGCTTTAGGGACCAAACCCTATTCCTGTTAGATTGTATTCCCTCTTTCCAAATCCTGCATTGTAATGGTAAAGTGTCTTGCATCTTCAAAGTGGGGTTATGTGTCTCTTGGGGATTAACCCCCGCACATGTGCTGTAGGACTGGGGAAAGGTGAGTTAGTTGGGCGACCTGGGAGGTTTCACACAGTGAGGCATCCTGGATTGAGGTGCCCCAGGGGCTAGGACCAAAACTCAGGATAGTCAAAATCCTTTGGTCCACTTTAATGTTAGCCTGAATTTCAACCAACCATTTCTCCTCATGGTTTATAATGAGGCCCACAATTTCAATGTGGCATCTGAGAGAATAGCATTCCATTGTAGTTCAAAATCATCACCATATAGAATAGTAATCCGAGGCCACGGGGTATCATATTAGCATCAGTATACAGTCCTTTTGTCCCACCAGACATGTATCTCTTTGTGCATAACATTTTGCAAATCAGAAAATTAGTATTTCAGCTTACCCGTCAGAGCATTGGTGGCAGTCCGTTTGAGCATCGCTCCGGCCTTTCCTAGACGGCTTTGAATATCCTTCTCCATCGTAAAAATCTGTAATTGGTGAGCACAGTGCAATGGTACAAAAAATGTGGAATGGGAATTTTACCTTTTTATCTATATATGGAGCGCTAGGATCCAGTACAGGTTCATCTGAAAAAACATACAGTGCCGGCTAATCCACGCAATTGAAGAAGCATGCCAGGAAAAAAAGAGGGGGGTGGCCACCCCCAGTGATCAGCAAACGAAGGTATTCCAGCATCAGTGGCTCCAATTAAAAATCACAATTTGGGGGGCTCCTCCTCAATCCTATCTGACACGCTGGTGAGCTGACTTCACTTAAATAGCCAGGGGAGGAAGCACCATCCACACTGACCAGAAGTTAACAGAAACCCCAATTGCCACAAAGCTGGAACAGTAATTCAGAGAAATGTGAAATTCAGGGGGGAGATGTCGGACTGTCAGCAAACAGGCCTGCTGTGCCATATTGGGGCATGCCAGGGGCCTGGAACACTCCCCATAGAGCCCACCCACACTGCCTCACTGCATAGCAGTGAATGCAACAGATAAAAATGACACGCCTCCCTCCCCCTCACACCACCATCACCTCATACCTTGCCCATGGAGCGGGGAGAAGGGCGGGGAAGGGGCCGGACACTGTCCAATAGGCCACCCCTTGGAATCCAAATGGACTACAGTTCCCAGCAGAGCAAGCCACAGCAGAGGTGAGTGCATGTGCTGTATGTCCTTGGGTAGTGTCATAATTATTATAACTATTAGCCATGCATTGGAGTTGAGGGTTGCTTATTTCCCTATGGAATGCGTGGGTATCATGTACATTTTAAAAAATGTAAGTATTTGGTGGATCTATTAATTAATCTTTATCATTACATAAGTGCCATAACTGATAAGCTTAACATTATGCAATATAAAAGTCTCTTATAATGGGATTAATAGTATTCTTTACAGTATCATTGTTGGGCCTCTGTTGTGAGGTATGTATTGTTTGATTTAATCCATTAATTTTTTTGTCATTATGACTTTATTAGTTGCTGTTGAGCTCTGTACCCCTTGGTGGCCTAGGCAGGTTGCACTACTGGTCTGTAGGGGCGCCAGGCTGCGCTGCTGTATTCACCTCTCCTGTGGCATGCTTTGCTGGGCACTGTAGTCAGTTCCCCACCTTCCTCACCGCTCCATTGCCCAGGTAGGAGGTGAGGGAGGCATGTAATTTTCATGTCATTTCCATCTGTTGGCTTTACTGCTATGCTGTGAGGGAACGTGGGCAGGCTCTGTGGGGCATGTTCCAGACATGCCCCATTATGGAGCAACGGCGGGGTCCAACTTCTCCCCCCTGTATTCTGACTGTTCCAGCTTTGTGGCAGTCGGGGTCCGGAGGGCTTCTGTTAACTTCTGATCAGCGTGCACAGGACTGCCCTGATTATTTAAGTGAAGTTGGCTCACCAGCGTGTCAGGTAACACTAAGGGGGGAGTGCCGCAAAATGTGTAACCTGATTTTTTGTTTTGATGTTTTTCATGGGACATGCCTGTCTGACATTTTAAAGTGCAAAATAAACTGTGATTTTTAATAGGAGCCGCTGATCCTGGAATACCTTTGTGGGTTGGGAAAGTATCTGGTCGATGGGAGATAACTCTGCATAAAGAGACTAGAAACAGGGCCAAGGTTAGTTCCTTTTCAGAAGAAACAGATATTATCCAGATCGCCACATCAAGCTTATGCAGTTGATGTGAGACCTCTCCACATAAATGTAAACAGGGCAAAGGTGGAAGAAACAGATATTATCCAAGCTCAATCGCCACATCAAGCTTGTGCAGTATTAAAGTGGACCAAAATGTTAAAAAAAGCAAGTACAGTAAATAGCACACCTAAAACCCCACTCTGGCAATCTGTGACATAAACCACTTGAGAGGGCTTAACTCCATGCAGATGTGTATGGAATAGCAGGCAGATTCTATGCTGCATAACTGCATGACAGTGGCCATCTTGCCACACACCATCTTATGGAAAACCCAGCCCCACAATCAAAATTGCCTCAAATATCAGTGCAATCCTCCTTTATTTCTAGTAGAAAGCCATCAGCTGTTCTGACTCGGCTGTACAGCTGAAAAATTGTAACATTTTAGAAGAGACATATGTTTACACTGACTGAATGGTGTGCAGTAAATACAGATTATGCAGTGAACAGCGATAAAAAAACATTGTTGCAGCTTCCCCCCACACACTTCCTCTGGCAGCTAGTTATTCAGTGTGTGTGTTTATATAACATAATACACAAGCGGTCTGTGTTTCTGAGGCATTTATATCTCAGTTTGGTGTGGGCTGCTGCTGGCACAGCTCTCCCCTAATGCTTATGCTTGTGACAATATGGCAACTTCCATGCAGTTCTGCAGCAAAAAATCTGCCTTTTGTTCGTCTTAAATCATGGCGGGCTTTAGGGTAGCAATTTACTAAACTTTCTTTTTTGACTTTTGGGCTGCTTTAAGGTTGGCATCACACCTCGGCAATGTATCGAGATAGTGGGGAGATCACCCCACAATCACCATTAGAATCACCATCATCATCACCATCAGTTACCTATGAGCCCACTTATATTAGCTTTTGGCAAAAGTCCTGCATGCAGTGTTTTTGCTGCAATTACACTTGCAGTTGCTCAATAACTAATAGCGATCATAGGTGATTGCATTGCAATTATCACTATCTGTCAGGTCCCTGCCAGATCAGAGGTGAGTGCACAGGAGCACTTACGTTCACTTCAATGGTCCAACAACTAGTAGGAACACTGAACATGTGGCCTATTACCTACTTCTGGATCGCCAGCAAAGCAGGTTTACAGAGACGGGGAGGCCGATTCATTAATAGCGGCAGGTAGCGACAGTTGAGCGACTGTAGCGGCATTTTCAGAGCGCCCGCTAGTAGTCTCTGTGCTTGGCTGTTGTTCAGTAGTTGATAGCGACTCAGTCGGTTTGCCGTAATGTTGAATATTGGGTGAGGAGTCGCTATTTGACAGGTTCCGCGCTGTATGGGAGCGCATGATAGCGACTGGCCCTAGTGACCGGCTCCCACCATATTCATTAAAAAATCACGCTCAAAAAATTCTTGCGCTGTAAAATGCATGTTTAAACCCCAGAGCGCTGGAGGCGATGGGTTAAAAGTATTTTTTTAACCCCCAAACCACCATATTTTTGGAAACAAGTTTTTAAAATAATTTAGTAATATGAATACATTAATATCAGACCTGTGATATCAATTCTGTACAATTTTCTTTTTCCCTTAAAAAAATTATCTAAAATGGCAGAAGTGGTCACAGAATTTTTCACATTTAAAAAAAAAAAAAATTAATAACAATTAATTATTAATATTTAAAGATTGTTCCATTGAAATGCATTGGAGCGCGCCAGGTAGCGAGAGGTCATACCTGTCGCTGTTCAAGGTCGGACGCTGGCGCTGTGGGCTGAGGCTGGAATAATGATGAATGAGTCGCTATATGGCGCTATCTCAGTTGCTAAGCAGGATTGGCTTGATAAATGTGTGATTGTGGTGGGAAGCCGGCATTCTCGTGGCGGGGCCCGTCATTACCAGCCGCTCACCAGTCGCTACCTGTCGCTATTCCTTCATAAACAAGGGACTTGGTCTTGCTCCAGGTATTCTGGTTTTGGGTTCTCCTATCAGTTCACTCTCTTTTGCTGTCACTCTCTTTTGCTGTCAAGAAGGGCGCCGACCTTTTAAGGTTGGCAGCCCCATGACTGGTCTGCGCTTCCTGCTGGAAGCTGACCAGCCCATGGGATTGGGGGAAGAGATTGGGGGAAGTGACCTCAGGGGAGGGGGGAGTATAAAGGGGCTGGTTCCCCCCTCCTCTTCCTCTTTGACCCCTGATCTCTTCGCTGGAACCTGCGGTCAGTACTGACGCCCGTACAGACCCCAAGCATGGAAGCCCTGATGTCAGTACTGCGCCAGGAGGTGGAGCGGCGGGGCGAGGACTGGGTAAGGAGTTTGTTGTCTCCATCCCCCCGGTCCCGACGGGTGAGGCGGGCAGCTTGCCGGGCTGCGAGGGCCCAAGGTTGTCCCCCGCCCCCCGCCTCCCGTGCCCGGGAGGCTTCATCACGAGCGGCACCCCCCCCAGGGGAGGGCCAAGCCAAGGGTCACCCACCTGTTGTGGCGGTGCGGCCACGGTCCAGGAGTGGTCGCGCGCACCGGGTCCCGAGGCTGCCACCATCTCCCCTGTCGTCCTCCCCGCAGGGTGAAGCTGGGCTGCGGGGAGAGGCTCCGCCCCCTCCTGTGCAGCGAGGGAGAGGCGCGGGGCGGAGCTCTGCTCCTGCCTGTTTAGAGATGCGAGCAGGCTGCCTCGTGCTGGCCGCCTGCTCTAGTGCTGGAGCCCCGGGCGTCTCTTCTGACGCTGCGGGGGCTCCAAATACAAGAAAAAGGGGGGGACAGAAGGGGGGAGCCCCCAGCGTCCTCACGGTCGCTGGTCGGGCTCCCTCGGCTACAAGTACAGGAGCCCCAGGCGTCTTTTATGACGCCTCTGGGGCTCCTAATGCCGCACACGAGGGGGGTCAAAGAGGGGGAGCCCCCAGCATCCTCATGGATGCTGGTCGGGCTCCTTTTACATTTAGTACAGAAGCCCCAGGCATCTTTTTGACGCCACCGGGGCTTCTAATTCAGCACACAGGGGGGGGAAAAGGGGGGGAGCCCCCAGCGTCCTCACGGACACTGGCCGGGCCCCCTCAACGGAAGGTACAGGGGCCCCCAGTGCCTGGAGTGACGCGTGGGGGCCCCTCAAGCGACACCCCCCCGGCCCCCTCAGGTATCCCAGTTTGGGATGCCCGGCATACCAGTCTTGTGCGTTTTCCACTCCCCCCACTCACAGCGTCCCTCGCGCAACCACCCCACCCCCTTTCGGGGTCGTTGGGAGGGCGGGGGGGTCGATGACTCCTCCCCCCCAATCAGCTGCAGGCATGCCCGTTTGAGCTGGCGTCGCCGCTCCTGGGCCTAACGCTGTTGGCGTCCACCCCTTTTAACGCGCCCCGCGTCACGGATGATCCAGCGGTGCGTCCCAGCTCACGGAGGGTGGGTTGCATGGAGCGGACAGGCTCCTTGCCTCTTCTTTTTTCCCAGCAGGCGATGTCCGATCAGGAAGGGATCCGGAGCGGAATGGCGGTCGGGGCATCAGGGCGATTGGACGGAGAGACCCGCACTGAGTCGGCCAGGCTTGCGGTGGCCGGCGCGTGTGTAACGAGATCATCATTCGGAGGCCCAGCGGCGGCACCGGGGTCGGCAGGCGGGTCGGGACATCCGGCAAGAGGCGGGATCCTGGGTCAGTCGGGCTCAGGATCTCTGGGCAACAGTCGGTGGGAGAGCATCCCAAGCGGCGCGGCCATTCATCAAGGTGAGCCTCTACAGATTGGCGTATCCAACAACGTGTCGCACTCGAGGTTTGAGGGGCTCGCCGGGGGGGGTGGCTCCGGCGGGATGGGGGGGTTTTATAATGGGAATGTGGGAGTTATTGGATAGATGTGAGGCTACGGGGTCGGAGTCGGTGGTGGACCCGAGGGGGGTGTGGGACCCGCCACCGGCGAGGGGGGGGAGTGCCCAGGGAGAGGGTTGGAGGTTGTAGAATGGCGGTGGTTCAGACAGGGGTAGCGCTGGCGGATCGGGACATGGGGGTAGATATGGGACCTGGCCCAGAGGTGGAAAAAAGGAGGGCATCAGTTTCGGATCAGGCTAAGAGGCACTCTTACATTTGCTTTGAGGGCCCGTTGGAGGGCCACCTGAAGCCGGAAGTTAAGGAAAAGATTTGGAGGCGGGGGTACGCAGATATTTTTACACTGCTCCCTCTGGAACATTTCGGGACTGATAGATGGGGGAGGGGAAGGGAGCACCTTAGGGAAGAGGACAGACGGGTATTAGGTTGATCCCGAGGACGTTCGGGAACTGGCTACAGGCTGTTGCGATCTTGGCGAGTGTAGTGGGAGAAAAGAACCCGGAGAATTGCTCTCCGCTATCTTGTTACCTAGATACCATCTGGGAAGCACACCGAGTTTATGGGGGGGTGGCTTGGCTGAGGTATGACGGGCAATTCCGGCAGTGGATGTCGGTGTGTGCCGAGCTAGGTTGGGACCATAGGGACATCGGGCTGTGGCTGGAGTTATGAACTCCCGGGGGGAGGGGGGATTCTGCTGCAGCCAGCTGGTCGCCCTTTCAGGGGGGCGCCACCTCGTCCACTCCAGGGGTGGCGGCAAGGAAAGGAGTGTGCTGGGCATTTAATGATTCCCAGTGTAAATTCGGTGCAGGATGTAAATTCCGGCACGAATGCTCAGCCTGCAGGGGTAATCACTCCGTTGGCCGCTGTTTCAGGAAAGGACGGGGGGGTTCAGGAGGTTCCCGGAAGGTCCTGCAAAGAGGGATAACGTGAAAGGAGAAGTGATGCTCCCGTGGCTAAATAAATATCCGGACCGGCGGGCCGCACGGTTGCTGGCCGAGAGTTTTAGGGAGGGTTTTAGGATTCCATGCCGGGGAAAGGGGGGCGGTAAAAAATTTGAAGTCAGCCCGGCTACACCCGGATGTGGTGAGGCAGAAGCTGAAAAAGGAAGTGTTATTGGGGCGGATGTCGGGGCCGTTTACCGATCCACCGGTGGAGGGATTGGTGGTGTCCCCATTGGGCGTAGTGCGAAAAAAGGAAAAGGGAAAGTTTCGCCTGATTCACCACTTATCCTTTCCAAAAGGGGGATTGGTCAACAATGGCATTGACCAGGAGTTGTCGTCGGTGGCATACACGTCATTCGACTTTGCATTGGCAATGGTGCGGGAGGCAGGCCCGGGACGCTCATGGCCAAAACAGATATTGAACCGGCGTTTAGGTTGTTTCCAGTGCACCCGGAGAGTGTGTACTTATTGGGGTGTTTATTTGAGGGGGGGTATTTGTGGACCGATGGGATGTTCAATCTCACACTCATACTTCGAGGCCTTCAGCTCGTTTCTGGAGTGGGTGGTGAAGGAGAAGGCCGGGGAGGCGTCCAAAACGCATTACTTGGATGATTTTCTTTGTGTGGGGTCGGCGGAATCGAGGGAGTGCGAGCTCATTCTGGCAAGCATGCTGGAGGTGTTTCGGAGGGGTTCGGAGTGCCGGTGGCACAGGAAAAAACTGAGGGCCCGGCGATGTCCATCAAGTTTCTCGGGATCGAGATCGACATGGTGGAAGGGGTCTGCAGGTTGCCGGCAGATAAGGTGCGGGATCTGGAAGCGGGGCTGGAAGGGATCCTTGGGCTTAGGAAGATTTGGCTGAAGCAGCTCCAGTCAGTACTGGGCAAGCTGAATTTCACATGCAGAGTTTTGCCGATGGGACGGGTTTTTATGCGGCAGTTGTCGTTGGCGACAGTTGGGATCAGGGAGCCGCATCACTTTATTCGGCTAACGGCAGAGCTGAAGGAGGATGTGAGGATGTGGGTTTCCTTCCTGAAGTCGTTCAATGAGCTGGGGTACTGGTTGGATCCCATGAGATCGAACTAGGAGGTGGAGCTATTTCGGCTGGTTTCGGGGCCTATTTGAAGGGGAGGTGGTGTGCTGGATCATGGCGGGCAGAGTCGGAGCTGATCAGGAACATGGCCTTTTTGGAGTTGTTCCCGTTGGTGGTGGCGATGGTCTTGTGGGGGGAGGCTTTAAGGAACAAGGCAGTGTGTTTCCGCTTAGACAACACAGCGGTAGTAGCAGCGGTTAATTCACAAACATTGTCGTCCCCCCCGGTTGTCGTATTGTTGCGCTAGTTGGTACTGGCATGTTTGAAGTGTAACATATGGTTCAGGGCGGT
The DNA here is from genome assembly GCA_027917425.1 of Gastrophryne carolinensis. NCBI lineage: Eukaryota > Metazoa > Chordata > Amphibia > Anura > Microhylidae > Gastrophryne > Gastrophryne carolinensis. Next base: position 117,563,367 of record CM051243.1, read on the forward strand.
TCACGTGCCGGGGGTCGAGAGCGGGGTGGCTGATGCTCTCTCTCATTTGCAGTGGGATCGGTTTCGGAGCTTGGCGCCCGAGGCGAGCACGAAGTCGGCGAAGTGTGCCCGGAGTGGTTGAGGGAGATCGTTTGAGCCGTTGGTTTGAGCTGATTCAAAGGTCGGTTGCGCCTTCTACGTGGGGGGGGGGGTACTTGAAGGTGTGGAAGCGCTGGTTCGAGCTGGAAAGAGAATTTGTTGTTCCGCTCGCGGAGGGAGAGGGGCAGGACCTGTTCGTTTGGTATGTGGGGGAGCTATTAGCAGGGGGGGAGTCCCCGGCTGTAATAGACAAAAAGCTGGCGGCCCTTGCTTTTTTGTGTAAGTTGGCAGGGTGGAAAGATTTCACAAAAATGTTTTGGGTAAGGCAGGCGCTGAAGGGGTGGCGCAGGGGGCATAAGACAGTGGATAGGAGGCATCCGGTCTCCTGGGAGATTTTACAAGGGGTCATGGGTCGGCTTTCTCAGGTTTGTTTGTCGGAATTTGAGGTAAGGCTTTTCCAATCAGCATTTTCAGTGACGTTACGGGTGGGGGAGTTAGTTAGCCGGAATAAGCGGGAGCCGGGGGGCCTTCAGGCAGATGATGTGTTTTTTGCAGGGGAAGGGGTTTGGATTCGGATTTGCGTGTCAAAGACTGACCAGGAAGGTAGAGGGGTGAGTATTTTTTTGGGTCAGCTGGGTCCGAATGTTTCATGTCCGGTCCTCGCACTAAGGGGTTTTTTGGGCGTTAGGCCACTTACAGGGGGGCCGTTGTTTATACACGAGGACGGGGCCTTTTTGTCGCGCTTCCAGTTTTTGGCAGTGTTTAGAAAATGATTAGCAGTGATGGGGCTGTCTAGCAAGGAGTATGGGACTCATTTCGCATAGGAGCGGCGGCAGAGGCGGCGAGATTGGGTTTGCCGGTGGACCTGGTAAAAAAAGCAGGGAAGATGGGAATCAAAAAGGATTTTGTCATATATTCATCCAGGGAGAATTGAGCAGGTGTAACAGCATGGTGAGGGGAGAGTGTCGGTACCGTTATTAACGCTATTTTCTTTTAGACTCGGCATGCTCCGGTGCTGGTGGTCGGCCATTCATTTGTGTTTTAGGCGGCGCAGAGAGCGGTGTTGAGAAGGAGCGGCGAACAGCTCGGCATTTGGGGGGATCGAGCGAAGCTGGTGTGGGCCGGCGTTAGGGGATTGCAGTGGAGGGACATGAGAGAGCACGTCTTGAAGTCGGCGATGAAGTGGGGCCCTCCAGGGGTGTTGGTGTGTCATGCGGGGGGAACGATTTGGGCCAGGTGCCGATGAGGCAGCTGATCAAATCGATCACCAGGGACTTACTGTTTTTTCTAGGGGAATTTCCCAGGGTGGTTTTGATTTGGTCCGAAATAGTTCCAAATAGAGGCATGCGAGGGATCCAAGGGCTATCGACCGGGTACGTATTAAGGTGAATAAGGCGATTGCCCAGTTCGTTAGGCTAAATGGAGGGCTGAGTGCGCGCCACGTGGAGGTGGAAGGAATTAGGGGTTTCTACAGGGCCGATGGGGTACATCTGAACGGGTTGGGGATCGATCTGTTTAATCTCCTCCTTAAGGAGCGGATCGAATTGGCAGTGGAGAGGTGGCGGGCTGGATGGCGCTAAGGTCTCAGCGCCGTCTATCTTTGGCGGTCTCCTCTGCTTGGTTCGGGTCTGAGATGGCACGGAAAGTGGGGGGTAGGTTACAAGGAAGCAGCAGTTTTTTGGCTGAAACGGGCCAGGAGGATAAGTGACTGATTTCAAGGGGAGGGGAGGGACAAATGTGAGGGGGTAAGGTGGATCTTGGCAATTAGCCCCGTTGAGCTACCAGGCCTAGGAGAGATGCGGCCGGGCTCACAAATCGGCTTCTGTTTCAGATTCGGGAGGTAGTTGAGCCTTCGGGCCACCTCCCCTCCCCTCCTGTTGGTAGTTATGGTATGGTGGAATCTCAGACCTGGATCGGGGAGAACGGGAGTGCATTGTTATTTGTTACTGTTTTTTATGTTGAGGCTGTGGCCGATTAAAATTCCATCAATTCCGAAGAAATGGTTGTTGGCTCCATTATTTGGGAGTGTGGGTGGGTTGGTGATAGCTGAAGGTGTATGGAGCGCTAGATTAGTTGTAGGTAACCAGCTCACCCAGCAGTAGAAAACATATCCCTCCAGCACGGATTCAGAAAAAACTCTTGAGGATTTCCAACAATAGATACAATGGATAAATCCAGCTCCAGGGATAAAACTTAGCTTTTACTAATAAAGTATAAAATGTGCTCCATAGGGAGATTCAAAAACAGAAAAGCAAAGTGTCTCGGCAACCGATGTCACCCCCGTCCCTCACCAACACCGTGATGCGTTTCAGGCTTACGAGCCCTTAGTCAAGATGATGATGATGACTAAGGGCTCGTAAGCCTGAAACGCGTCACGGTGTTGGTGAGGGACGGGGGTGACATCGGTTGCCGAGACACTTTGTTTTTCTGTTTTTGAATCACCCTATGGAGCACATTTTATACTTTATTAGTAAAAGCTAAGTTTTATCCCTGGAGCTGGATTTATCCATTGAATGTATGGAGCGCTAGCACAGTCATGTGATTAGAGCAGTCATGAGATTAGTGTGAACACACATAGTGCATGCTTGCCTTCTGATTGGCTCCTACTTGCATTATAGGGAAGTGATTTACCACCAGGATATTGCTGGATTGTCTTTGAATCTTCTCAGCCCCTTCCTTCTTGTTTTCTTGGACCATATTTGCTTATATTGGATTCCTTGTTCTGACCCTTGGCTTTAAACTTTCGCTTCTTTGTGGCTGGCCCTGACCTCTTGCTTGGACTTTTGTGTTTGATTCTCCCTGCCTGCCCTTTTACCCCGGCCTGGACTTTGACCCTGCTTTTGCCTAAATATCTTGCCTCTTATCTATCTACAGTTGTGCCAGGCCCTGGTCCCCAGTACTGCCGGGTGGATGACACACGATGCCCTGCAGCTCAGCCTGTCCTTCCTTGCAAAGGGCTTCAGTGAAGACCAGGGTATCATGTAGATCCCCGGAACTGGTATGTTTTAGAGTTCACTGGCTCCATCCAATGGGCTTTACCCGGCTTAGCATCTGACACTATCACCAAGCAATCGCCACAGTATGAACCTGGTCCAAGAGGTGTGAAGGATCTCTATCTATCCCTTCATCAGGAACAGAAGAAACCTTGCCTATAGAAAATAAAGCAACCGGCACCTGAGTCTTTTGAGCTTCTGCATCTAACAAACCAGAGTTAAGTGCCGACTGCAAGCCTGTATACTAACTGGGAGACCCAGGGAGGTACAGTGCATGTGACAGTTGCCACCTTAGCCAGACTGTGTGCTCTAAAAACCCACCACATATCTATATGTATTTGTATTGTTTTCTATTTGTATTTATGTATTTAACTAATAAATGACCAGCTTTTAATTATTATTGTGGTAAAGCCAGATTCTTGGGGGAAGGGGACAGTTTCTGTTTCCCTTGTCACTATTTTTTACACAAGGTTACACTGCTTGATGCATTACCCAGCAGTGCTCTTTGTGAATATAGCTGTGCGCTCCTCTTCCTTTTTCATGTTGCATTGAATTAGAATCATGTAAAAGAGATATTGATATATGCACATAGACAGCACATATTAAATAGGGTGTGGATGCTTAAAAGTAGGGCAGCTTGGGCCCTATTAAATCAGAGGTGGTTTAGACAATGCAGCAAGTTAATGACAGCAGGACAAACTACATTCCAGGAAAACATAACAATAACCTATTGTGTGTAAATGAAACACTTAGTGCTTATGACACTAATGAAAATGTCTTTGTTTCCAAAATGGGCACATGCTAATTTGCTGACCTAGAATACAAATGTCTATTGTTTTTCTTTATTACCAAAGCTATAATTTACCTAAAATAATAGTTAATAAATAACAGGGAAAATCAACCAGTCACGTAGCTAATTTAAATTGCTTTGATATAGCCATATTTTCTCTAATAAATATACATTTTTGCAGTAAAAGTTCCATATTGAGTTTGTGATAAAGTGAAACGGCTGAATCCTGGTCATTGGTAACTATTAATGTCATTGTCTAGGCACACTCAAAAGTATTCCCATTGTGTGGGCGTCATGGCACTTACCATCCTTGAGGTTCGGCACCTCTGGGTCCATGAGCAATGGGCATTCTCCCCCAGCTTAAGCATCTTCCAGTATGCGATCCGTGGGTGCTACTTCACAGGCTCTCGTGCATGTGGCAGCAACTACGCAGGCTGCGGACACTACTTTGCATTTGTGGGGCAATGGTACTGGCGTTGGGAAATTAGAGACTGCTACAGCAGTGACACAGCGGCCATAAGACCAGGTTAAAGTCAGCAGATTGATACACCCAATACCAAATCTCTGGGTCCTTTATAAGGAAGCTTCTGGGTCCTTTATAAGGAAGGAAGCTTCTTAGGCTGTTCTTCCTGATCCCTGAACCTGTGAACCTTTAAAAACTGGATTACCCATGTATGACTTTGGATTGCTTTAACCTTTGATACTTTTATTACTCGTGAATGACTTTGGACTACCTGAACCCTTGCTACTTGGATAACCACTTGGACTACCTACATGTTTATAACCTCAACTTCTCATTTGGACTTTGTGCCTGTGACCCCTGTGCTCGGCTATTTTCTGGTTTTGCTTTACTGCCCATGACCCCTGACCTTGGCCTTGCTCCTACATCTATGCCTTCCACCTTGCCAAGTGACCACTGCCTCCTACTCCATCCCTTGTCTCACTTGTGGGCGGTTCTAGTGAAGACAGGGGTTGCCCTTAGAGTGAAACTGAGTGTCCCACCAGGTCGAGGTTTCACCTCATGTTGTGCTGTCCTCTGTGGTGGGGGTAGCAGGGTTGAGTGATGCAAGCACACTGTGTAACTTTTCATTTTAAATTGGCATTTGCCAGGTTAAAATTAATAAATGCATGCAATGTCTCTTTTCAATGTCAAACCTGTCCTGTGACTTCTTAATCTAAAAAAAGTGTGCTTCACCAAACCACCAAGCACAGGCTAAATAGCTGACTGCTGGTTTTGCAGGTAGACCAGCCCCTATGTCCAACAGCATAGGTCTATGTTGGGGGTACACTGGGCCCATAGCAATGGGCTCCTTTGCACCCTTGGTGCCCCAGAGGCGCAGATAATCAGGTGTATCACATGACACATCCTACTCACATAACAGGCAGCGGAGCCGCTGGCCTTCCCCCGGGGACCCTGGCGCTCCCTCACTGATGTAAACAAGGATGGCTACATCACCAATCCTTCGGGCTGTACGTGTGCTCCCAATAGGCTGGAAATGGTAGCACACATGCTGCAGGGTATGTGCCCGCTTGCACTCCCCTTAAATAGACGTTTGCTGAGCAATTAATATGGACTGTGAACGGCTCTGATTGATGAATCTGAAAGGGCGATCTGGGAGGATTCACACAGCAGGGCAGCCCCACCCAGAAAAAAAAGTCAAAATCCTGAGTTTTGTTTTCCTCTTTCAATCCTCCCCCCTACATGGTACTAACATGGATTAGGTGGAGGGTGAAGGAAGGAAAAAAGAAAGAGAAAAATTGATGGGAGTAAAAGAGATAAAAATAAAAAAGGTGAATGAAAAATAGAGGGAAGGAAGAAAAGCAAGTGTGAGGGCAAAAAAGTCAAAGAAAATGAGCAATAAAAGGAAGTAAGAAAGGAAAGAAAAAAGCAAAGTAAGCAAGAAAAATAAAAGGGAAGGGGGAAAATAATGAAGGAAAAAGGACACAAAGAAAGGAGAGAAGGAAAAAAGAAATTAAAAGGGATGGAAGGAAGAAGTAAAATGAGAAAAGTAAGGAAGGAGAGAAAAGGAAAAATGGGAGAAATGTAAGAAAGTCAAATGAGATACGCATCGCCATAGGCGTGCTGATGGGTAAATAAAAGTATTGCATAACTGTGAATTGACTGACATAACCAGATGTCACATTTTAAGTTAAAGGAGACCAGAAGTGGCAGCACACACAGCAGAAACCTGCTGGAAAATGAACTGTGGCCTCTGTTCTTATTTTTATGGAGGCCAGGTTAGTGTGACGGACTGTCATGTTTGGGGTGCAGGAGGGGTGTTTGCAAAGGTACACTTTTAGTCAATGCTGAGATCCCCCCGTAGCCTTCAGTCAGCCATAATAATGTGATTCAGTCAGCAAACACTGTAGCAACTAGGACTCCTCCAATAGGAGGCTCTGGCTTCTGCAGTGTGATGTGGCCTTTGGTCCTCATTTCACAGATGCTAGAATAGTATGGATGACTGTCAGGCTTGGATGGCAGGAGGGATGTTGCCCCCCCCCCCCCCCACCACACTGTTGCAATCACTTATCTGGTTCCCAGGAGATGAAACCTGGAAGCTATAGCACAAGGACGGTCGCAGTGTGTTTCATGTATGCTGCGGTGTGTGCTCTCCCTGCTCAAAGAGTGTCATAGCTGTACCCTTAGCCATTCACTCTTTTCCTGCCATGGTCCTCATTCAGATTAACTTAACGTTTGTTGGTTTTCATGTCAGCACTTGAGGATATCTTCAAAATTCTTGACATTTTCCAGTTTAAATCGGTCCTTCACTCTGAATAAGAGTCTATCTTATGTTTCTCACACCCTGTACATACAGATTGCTCACATTAAAAATCATCCTACCTGTATCTACTGCATGGTATGAGCCTTTAAACATCCAAGATGGCGGCTCATGGAACATCAGGCAGCCAGCAAACAGGAAGTGCCTTCTGACTGTGCTGCTCTGCACTCTGGGATTGCTGACCTTTTCCTGACCCCAGCTCTGCTCTGTCTGAGCAAAGCACAGCTATAACCTGCCCCCCTGTACTTTATCCCACTCTCCTCTCCTCAGTAAGTAAGTGTGAAGCTTCTGAGTCAAGATGGCGGCGCCCGTATCCTAAAGTCCTAAACAGAGTTGCAGCCCAGTGGGGGAAAGAATAATAAGAAAGTGACTAAAAACTTAAAATGTATTAACTTTAGATGCTGAGGAATCGTTTTTTAAGGGTTTGGGCTTTTCAATAAATCATGGTGAAGGTCCGGTTTAACTGACCTTCATGCCTAAAAGTAATAATAGACTGTTATTTCTCTTTACATAGTTGAGTGTTTTTGCCATAATGTGGATTAGGCATTCCTAACAAGAATGACTACAGAGGGGAGAGTGGAAAAGTAAGGAAATAAGGTGATACCTTTTGTCGGCTATCTAGATATATTTTAAAGTGAGTTTGCAAGAATACCTAGTTCTCTTCATCAGACATGATGTTCAGAGATCGAGAGAGAGAGAGACGAACAGAACTAGTTATTCTCGAAAGCTTATCATAAGGGTATTGCCTTATTTCTTTACTTTTCTACTATTTGCAATGGCTAACACGGTACAATACACTACTGCTTACATAGGGGAGAAATATACCGCATAATAGACAACAACTCCGATCTGGAACTTGAACAGTTAATGTCTGACTTGATGGTTTCCAACTGAGGGTTCTAAAGGGAGCACTCCAAAAAGAGCTCCAAAGATTCCAACAATGTATTACCTTTCAAAAATCCATAAAAATAAGGACCATGCGCTGGGAAGACCCATTATTAGGGAAAGCAACAAGGCTGATAGAGTACATAGACTCCTTCCTCAAGCCCCTGGTGATAGAATTGTAAATATAGAATATGTAAGAGATTCCACAGACAAACTGAGGGCATTGGATGATTTTACACCCTTGGCCAGAACCACCATGGCCACTATTTTTAAATGCAGTAATCCCACATCCATGCGGAAATGAAGCAGTAAAATATTGTGTATATTCACATTTGTGTTCAACGCAGAAAGATTTTCTCATACAATGTATGAACTTTGTGCTCACATACAACTACTTCTGGTTTGGCTCATCTTTCTATCTGTACATCATGGGCCTAGCCATGGGACTAAAGTTGCTCCCAGTATAGCTAATATATATATATATATATATATATATATATATATATATGGGACTATGGGAATAGCAATTCAAGCATCAAAGAAAGTATGCCTCTCTAAGTATCTGGATAAGATATCTAGATGATGGCATGGTGATGTGGCAAGGTACAGAAGCAGTGATTTAGGAATTTCAATGGGGATTGTAGGTCCTAGCAAACAGAGTGAGAGCCCAATCGATTTCCTAGATTTGCAAATCACAATCCAGGAAGGAATTATCATCACCAAAACCTTTATCAAAACCACTGACTTTTTGGTATGTGCCCAGGAATAGCTGTCACCACAGGAACTGGCTAAACTCCATACCAAAGGGGGGGCTTAGCCATAAGAATTGCACTAATGTAGATAATTATTGCACCCAAGCACAGATACTGAATGCAAGGTTTATGGAAAAAGGATATGATAAACCTCGGGTTAGACCACCTAATCACAGACATTGCACAGAGAGATAGGAAATCACTGCTTACTGAAATAGAAATTAGAAAAAGAGGGACCATGTCAGTAAAGATCCAAGGGACATTTTGCTCATCACTGATTATTTTATGCAGCATGGTGAAATAATAAATATGGTCCAGTAACATTGGTCAATACTGAACTGAGACAACATGGGACTGACTTTACCATATAAACCAACGATAGTATTTAGAAAAGCCTGGAACGTAGGTAATAAGTATATATAGGATATATAGATAAGCCCATTAGCCTGATTCAGAACTTCTCTCACACGCATCCCCACCAGTGGGAATTATGTCAATGGCCTGTATACGGGCTATTTTCCGTGTCAGGGGATTTAGGGCCATGTGCTTTGGGTTGAGTTGTCCTTTTTGCAGGAAAATAAGGTATTTGTATGCCAAACCAAGTATCTGCTGTATTACAACTCAAGGCGTGCGTTCATCTGTAAATTTAGGGGTGTGGCATGTGCTTGCACATGAATTTGAGTCTTGAATTGGTCAGTTTCGGGTCTATAAAATCTGTAGGTTTCTGGTTCAAAATTACGCTCTTGGTAACCGGCCTATACGCCTTCGATGGAGACCCTTGATTAGGCATACCAACTGTTGCCTGGATATCGATCACATGACTGATAAGCAGGTGTTCGAATTGACCCGCTTTTCTCTTCAGATGCTTTGCTCAGAGATGAAGCCATGGTTGGCCCCGCCACAAAAAAAGGGGCATGCAAATGGTTGGCTGCCTGCAATTTTTAGTGAATGGCTGCTTCCAGAGGCTAGGGGCAAAGTCTGTTGGCATGTCCCAGCCTTCACTCGATGGCACGGTTGCCCTGCAGGAGAAATACATCTCTTTTCCTGACAGCATGGCAGCCTGATGGACTTTTTTTTGAATAGCAAATATTCCAAGTAAGTATCATGGGCGTCATCGACTGCATGCATATGGCCCTGGTTCCCCCAGCTTCTCAGGAGTATATGTTTTGGTGTGTGTAGGCCCACATTCGGCTGCATAGGCTCCTCCTTCTTGCCCACTCTCCTCTTTTTAGGCTAGCCCTGCTTCACCTACCCTAAACCAGCTTCCCTGTGTTACAATTGGCCCTGTTTTTTTTTGCCTGTGCATTTTGTGTTGGCAGTCTAGTGACCCTTTATTTTTTATTATTTTCACTGTGCCACGTCATATTTGTTGTGGAACTTCCCTGGCTTGTCCAACAATGTATTCATCTTGAGGAGTTCCAGTTTGTACACCCGTTTTGGGAGTGGTTAGCTGACTGGCCGCTTTCTTCTGGGTAAGTCTGTTTATTTTTTTAGTTGATCTGCCTGTCTATTGCTGTTATTGCATTAACATTTTTTTTTTTTTGCATGTCTAATATGTGCACCCTTTTTAGTTTGGCCCAAGGTAAGCATGTTTGCCATTTAATTTCCCTGCCCTCCCTTACTTCTACTCTCTCTCTTTTAGTTTAATCTTTCTTTATCGAATTTTTGTGCAGCAAAAAAAAGAAATACAGGAGAACAGCAATACGGGGTACACACATATAAGGAAAGTTGAGTTCTTGAAAGTTTTTTTTTTTTTTCTTTTTATATACCGTATTTGCCGGCGTATAAGACAACCCCCCAACATTTCCACTCAAAATATAGAGTTTGTTATATACTCACCGCATAAGACTACTCCCTCTTCCGCACACCAAATAAAACGTAAAAGAACATCAGATTTTATTTCAACATGTTAATTCCCTTCCCCAGAGTCCCTGGGTGGCTTCTTACAGTCATACTTTCTGGCTTCTTACAGTCATGGGGGCATCCCTCAATACAGTCATGGGGGCATCCCTCAGTACAGGCATGGGGGCATCCCTCAGTACAGGCATGGGGGCATCCCTCAGTACAGGCATGGGGGCATTCCTCAGTACAGGCATGGGGGCATCCCTCAGTACAGGCATGGGGGCATCCCTCAGTACAGGCATGGGGCATCCCTCAGTACAGGCATGGGGGCATCCCTCAGTACAGGCATGGGGGCATCCCTCAGTACAGGCATGGGGCATCCCTCAGTACAGGCATGGGGCATCCCTCAGTAAAGGCATGGGGGCATCCCTCAGTACAGGCATGGGGGCATCCCTCAGTAGAGGCATGGGGGCATCCCTCAGTAGAGGCATGGGGGCATCCCTCAGTACAGGCATGGGGGCATCCCTCAATACAGCCAGCGAGTCTGCTCGGTCTGCCCGTCCCTGCTGTTCCTGTCACCGCCGCCGCCACCGCTGCCACCGCCGCTGCCACCGCCACCGCTCTCATACACACAAACACGCACACACATTCATTCTTACCAGCACTTCCTGGCTGTTGCGCGCTGGTCGTCGGTGGGCGTGCCCCAGATGGCCGGCATCCATTGTTTTCTTTGGACGGCGGCCATCTGGGACACGCCCACCGACGACCAGCGCGCAACAGCCAGGAAGTGAAGTAAGCATGAATGTGTGTGTGTGTGTGTATGTTAGAGCGGCGGCGGCGGCACCCGGTGTATAAGACGACCCCCCCACTGGAAGGCATGTTTTACAGGGGGAAAAAGTCGTCTTATACGCCGGCAAATACGGTATTCTTTATTTAGAATTTTCAGTACACAATAAAAAGGACAATTACATGACACATGGATTGCAGAGTAACAAGAAAAGATACAATCTGAGACATACAACCAACAGCGTACTGGAGCCTGGCACGAGTCATATAAAGGGCCAGTGACTTTTACCGGTTCATGGCTTCAACTCAGTGGTCGACCATTGCTCGCTGTTGGTTCCACTGTGGCCAGGCCAATAGTAACTGACTGTGCCAAAGGGCCATTGTGCGAATGCCTCACAGAGACAACGGGCGTTGTCCCCTCTGATCGTAACCTATGCCCAATCAGCCCAGTCACAGCAGCGTTTAGGCAGTCGTGGTATCTCCAAGCTATCACTAATACAAAACTACCCCAATAACAATTAATGAAAGTTGAGGTGCTGACTAGACAGTTAGTGACTATCTAGGGGGTGGCAGAAGTATGGGGGGGGTGACAGCAGAGGGAGGAAAGACGGAAAGTCTAAGTAGGGGAAGAGGAAGCGGAGGAGATGCGGCAATAAAAGGCAGGGCTGGCACCCGATGGTGGATAATTTAACTGTTTATGCCTCTGTCCCTATTAGATCCTTGTACGCCTGTGACATTGTGAAATCTACCCAATAAGCCCACTTGATTCTGTGTTCTTCCTCCAACTCGCGTTGGGCCGCTATCATCCCCTCGAATCTCTCAATTTCACCTACCCTATTCAGCCACTGTGAGATGCTCGGAGGCGACTGGCTCTTCCAGCGGGAAGGGACACACGCCTTTGCGGCGTTAACCAGTTGGGACACCACCGATCTCCGGTAGCTCTTGGCGGGTATGACTGAGTGGTGGAGGAGGAAGAAGGCAGGGTCCCAGGGAATCTCTCTATCAGTCATGCGTTGCACCACTTCTCTGACCCCCTTCCAGAATGATTGTAAGGCCGGGCATGACCAAAAAGTGTGCAGAAGGTCACCGCGTTCAGAGTTACATCTCCAGCACAGAGGGGGGACAGACAGGAACCATTTGTTGAGCTGTGCCGGGACTCTATACCAGCGCATGAGCACCTTATAATTGCACTCTTTATATTTAGTGCATGTCGAGGTCCTGTGGGCCAGTTCAAGAATTTTCTTACGTTGCTTTGGCGTGAATGTGACTCCTAGGTCTTCCTCCCATTTGGCGAAGCATGGGAGATCTCCCTGGTTTTGTGTGCCTAACAGGCAATTGGGAGGGCCTGTAGCAGGTATAAGAGGCGAGGCAGCAGATTCATCTTAAGTGAATTACATCTCCCGAACCAGGAAAGCTTTTTGTGCGCCCATGTGTCTATATCTTTGGTGAAGGTTTTCAGGAGTGGGGTGAAGTTAAGTTCAAATAGTCTACTCGGGGACCTCCCTATTTTCATGCCCAGGTATGTGATATGATCCCGTCCCCATTTAAACGGAAAAGACTGACTGAGGTTGGTTTCTCGGTCCGCCGGTAGATTTACATTAAGGATCTCCGACTTCTGCATATTGATCTTATAGCCGGAGAGGCCTCTGTACGTCTCAAGTTCTTTAATTAAATTTGGGAGAGATATTTCCGGGCTAGTCACGAACAACAGCAGGTCATCTGCATATGCCGCTATTTTGCAGTGTCCAGAGGGCATGCGTATGCCCTGTACGCTCTGATTATCTCTAATATTACAGAAGAGAGGCTCCAGCATCAAGATGAATATCAGAGGTGACAGAGGGCACCCCTGCCTCGTCCCATTACCGATGCTGAAAGGTTCTGAAGTCGTACCATTGACTCCCACTACTGCAGTAGGGCCATGGTATAGACTCGTTATCCAGCCTAGCATGCTATCCTGCAAACCAATGTGCCTGAGGACTCCAAACATAAAATCCCACTGCACTCTATCGAATGCTTTTTCAGCATCGGTTGATAGGAGAAGCATGGGGAGGTTGCGTTGAGCCGCCAGGTAGATAAGGTTTAATGTCTTTGTGGTATTATCCCGGGCTTCCCTGTAGGGCATAAATCCAACCTGGTCTAGGTGTATAACATGATGGAGGTGCATTGCTAAGCGGGATGCCAATATTTTCGCGAAAAGCTTAATATCGGCATTCAGGAGGGATATTGGCCTATAGCTAGAGCTAAGTGTGGGGTCTTTGCCTTCCTTCGGTATTACTGCGATTCGAGCCGATAAGCTGTCTCTTGGGAAAGTGTTGCCAGAGCCCATTGAGTTGAATACCTCCAACATTCTGGGCAAAAGCACCCCTGCAAACGTTTTGTAGTATATGAGGGGGAACCCGTCTGGTCCTGGTGCTTTCCCCGTGGCCGAGTCTTTCAATGCTTTGGGCAACTCTTCGTGGGAGATCGGGTCCTCTAGTTCGTTCAGTATCTCCGGCGGCAGTTGAGGAAGCCCAGAACGCTGGAGGTACGCAGCTATTTCTGAAGCTCTCTTGCTTGTCCTATCCGTAGGTATGTTATACAGTTCCTCGTAATAATTCCTGAAGACTTTGGCGATTTCCGCCTCCTTATGCTTAATGGTTCCCGTTTTGTCCTGTATTTTAGGGACGTATGTTTTGGCTCTTTCTCCCCTCAGAGCCATGGCCAGCAGGAGACCGCTTTTGTCACCTGACTCGTAGTAGGTTTTCCTACACTTGATGAGTTGAAGTTTAGCGGAGTCATTACTTAACTGGCATAGCCGGTCCCTGAGGGAAGTCAGAGCCACCAGATGTTCGGAAGCCAGTGACTGCTTATGTAGAGCTTCCAGCCTCTGGATCTCACCTAACAAATCGCTCACAGCCTTGCCCTTCTCCTTTTTTATCCTGGCTCCCTGTTGGATCAGGAGGCCTCTAGCAACGCATTTATGTGCCTCCCAGATCAATGCAGGTGTCAGAAATTGCTTACCTGGGCCCCGTTCCAGCGCCGTCTCCAGGCAGTCGGTCACAGCTGTCACTGTGCGGCAGCCGCGCCGAGCGGCGGCGGCTCAGGCGGCGCCGAGCACGGCCACCCTCCTTCCTCGCTCCCGCGTCGGCAACTCTCGTGCTCGCGCACGTGCACGAGCACATAAACTGTATGCCCTCCGGCGGCGCTGTACTCAGCACGCCCGCCGGAGGCTGTAGTTGGGCTGGGGGGGTTGTTGAACCAAGGGGCACAGACATGCCCCTTGGTTCTGGTTAATGGGCCAATGAGCCCAAGATACTGTTAGGGCTTCACGCCCCTTGTTATGTCTGGGCCAATGAGCCCTTGGGAGAGGTTGGGGCAATTCACCTGGTCTCCAATTGCTGTTAGGATCATAGTATGCACCAATCACGCACTTACACACACTCACCTCCCTAGATCTGGTTCCTATATAGGTTCGCCTTGTCAGTCACTCAGTGCCTGTGATAGCGCCTAGTACCTAGCCTTTCTTGCATGTGTCTCGTGATTGATCTTGTTGCCGACCCTCGCCTGAACTGACTATTCTAGATCTGAACTCCCGTTGCCAACCACCACCTGTACCGACCATCCTTGATCTGAATTCCCGTTGCCGACCATCGCCTGTACCGACCATCCTAGATCTGATATCCTGTTGCCGACTTCTGCTCTGAACCTTGACCACGATTTGCCTTCTCCTTTTGTACCGCTGCCATCTCAGAACGCCCGTTGCCGACCCCTAGCCTGTCTGGACTTCCGTTTAAATGCTCCAGCTATTGGGCTCACTCAATACTGCTCCCAGCCACTGGTTCTCCAGACCTCCAAACAGTAAGCCTACATCCTTTGAGCCATTGAAGTCCTGGGGGCAACCGATCCCGGGCAGGCGTATTCTGCGTCCCGGCAAGCGGGGGCTCCTACAGGTGAAGCTGGCTGCGGAGATTGGGGGTTGAGGGCTTACCTGGAGGGCTGGAGTTACCAGAGCGGATCATTAGAGCACCCAGAGCGTGACATTATCACAGGCCTAAAAAAAAAAAAAAAATGGATGACCTGGTACAGCAAGTGCAGGCTATGGCCACTGCTATCAATCAACTAGCCCAGAGAGTGGCAAATCAAGAAACCAGACAGATACCTGCATCCGCTGTATCACCTCACGTTCCGGAGCCGAAGGTCCCGCTACCGGAGAAATTTTCTGGAGACCGAGCCAGATTCTCTTATTTTAAAAATTCCTGTGAGCTCTATTTTAGGTTACGACCCGTATCCTCGGGCACTGAGACCCAATGGGTGGGGTTAATTATCTGCCTTTTGCAAGGAGACCCCCAATCATGGGCTTTTAGCCTGCCTCCCGATGATGCTGCCCTGCACTCCGTTACATCTTTTTTCCTGGCTATGGGTGTGTTATATGCCGACCCAGACCAGCAGTCCACAGCCGAAAACAGGCTTCGGGCCTTGAAGCAAGGTCGAAATACTGCCAAAGATTACAGTTCCGAATTCCGGCTGTGGGCAGTAGACTCCAGATGGAATGACCCAGCCCTGTGTAGCCAGTTCCGTATGGGTTTATCGGTATCGGAGGGTATCAAGGACGCATTGGTTAATTTCCCTACACCAGCAGATCTTGACCAGCTAATGCAGGTCTCAATCAAAATAGATCGGCGACTTAGGGAAAGAGCCAGGGAAAGGGTTAGGACTTCCTCGTCCTTTAAGCCATCTCAGACCCCCAACCCACCCTCTTCCCTTGGGGTAAACACACCCTCTTCCTCACTGGAAGAACCCATGCAGGTCGGTAGAGATCGTCTTACCCAGGACGAGAAGCATGGGTCTATGCTTATATTGTGGGAATCCGGGACATTTTGCTAGGTCCTGTCCTAACAAGGGATACCCGGCGGGAAACTTCCTCACCTAGATCAGGAGGAGAGTGCTGATCTAGGTGAGTCCGTTATTTACTCTCATTTGAACAAAATGTTAATTCCCATAGAGCTTTGCTGGGGCCCTTCCTAACAGGCAGTATCCGCCTTTATCGATAGTGGAGCTGCGGGCAATTTCCTGGATCGGAGCATGATCTCCATCCTCGGGATTCCTCTGGTACCCCTTAGGAAATCTCTACAGGTTCTGGCCATAAATGGGAAGGCCATCCAGGGAGGTCCGGTCAGTACCAAGACCCCTCCTCTAAATTTAATTGTCAGCTCCTCCCACTCTGAACACATCGAGTTCTTGGTTTTTGATTGTCCGGAAACCCTGGTAGTACTGGGATATCCCTGGTTAAAGCTCCACAATCCCATTTTAAACTGGCAGACTGGGGACTTAGTGAGGTGGAGTGATTACTGCAAGACACATTGTTTTTCCACTGCCCTCAAAAGTTTTCAGATGCTGCCCCAGGGGTTGCCTCAGCCTTATGCGGATTGGGCTGATATTTTTTCTGAACGCTCTGCAGATTCCCTTCCCCCACATAGGGCCTATGACTGCCCCATTGACCTACTCCCAGGAACCATCCCTCCTAGAGGGAAGATTTATAATCTTACCCGGCCAGAGGAGCAGGCAATGAAGGAGTACATCTCCGAGAATTTAAGCAAGAGGTTCATCCGTCCTTCAACATTGCCTGCGGGGGCTGGCTTCTTTTTTGTGGAGAAAAAAGATGGTGGTTTAAGGCCTTGCATAGATTACAGGGCCCTGAATAAGATTACTGTAAAAAAATGGTATCCCCTTCCCTTGATTGGGGATTTATTTAATCAAGTAGTAGGTGCTCGGGTTTTCTCCAAGTTAGACCTAAAGGGGGCCTACAACCTGATTCGTATTCGGCAAGGGGATGAATGGAAAACGGCTTTCAATGTTAAAGATGGTCATTACGAATATCTAGTCATGCCCTTTGGCCTTTGTAATGCTCCTGCGGTCTTCCAAGACTTTGTTAACGATGTCTTCCGAGACTATTTGGGTAGATTCATGGTTATTTATTTGGATGATATCCTAATTTTCTCTAATTCTTTGTCCAAACATAGACAACATGTGAAAATGGATCTTCAAAAATTGAGAGAGAATAACTTGTATGCAACAATTTCTAAATGTATGTTTGAGGTCACCACCATTCCCTTCTTGGGTTATGTAATCTCTAGCCAGGGATTGGAGATGGATGCGGGGAAAGTTTCAGCGGTGCGGGATTGGGTACAACCCAAATCTTTAAAAGAATTACAGCGTTTTCTAGGTTTCGCTAATTTCTATCGACGCTTTATTAAGGGTTTTTCCAATATTGTTGCTCCTCTCACCAACCTTACTCGCAAGGGCGCCTTCACTGTAAACTGGTCATCTTCGGTCAATGAAGCCTTCCTGACTCTAAAACAGGCTTTTACTTCGGCGCCAGTTTTAGTTCACCCTGACGTTAATAAACCTTTTACCATTGAAGTAGAGAGTTGGGTGTGGGGCGGTTTTGTCGCAATACTCTGGTCATCCTGAACGTTTGCATCCCTGCGCCTACTTCTCACGGAAATTTAGTGCCGCGGAACAGAACTATGATGTTGGAAACAGGGAGTTATTGGCGGTTAAACTGGCTTTTGATGAATGGCGTCACTGGTTGGAGGGTTCATTGTATCCGATCACAGTCTATACCGATCACAAAAACCTCGAGTACATTAGCTCAGCTAAGAGACTGAACTCTCGTCAGGCTCGTTGGGCATTATTTTTCTCGCGCTTTAATTTTATAATTACATTTAAGCCAGGAGTTAAAAATTCTAAAGCGGATGCTCTGTCCCGCATGTTTGGGGATTGTAAGGATCGGGGTGATATGGGTGAACCTATTTTGCCTTTGGGTTGTGTGATTGGGGCTTTGCTTCCTGATCTTTCTAATGCCTTGGCGCCATTTCAAAATGAGTCCCCTGTTGAAGTACCTTTAGGGTGTCAGTTTGTACCGCCGCATCTGTGTTCTGATGTAATTCGCGAGTTTCATGATGCCAAAACTGCTGGTCATCTGGGAAATCGTAAGACTTTCATTTTAGCCCGACGCCATGTATGGTGGCCTACTATGCGACGCGATATTACTGCCTTTATCGACGCATGTTCTGTTTGTGCGCGAAGTAAGGGGATTCACAAGGCCCCTAGTGGGTGTTTGGTCCCACTTGAGATTCCTAAAGAACCATGGACTCATATCTCTATGTATTTTATTGTAGATTTGCCTCCCTCACATGGGAATACTGTGATTTGGGTGGTCGTCAACCGTTTCAGTAAGATGGCACATTTTATTCCTTTATCTAAGCTACCGTCAGCTCCCGAGCTTTCGCGGTTATTTATCTCGCATATTTTCCATCTCCATGGCATTCCGTCTAATGTAGTTTCCGATCGGGGAGTGCAATTTACTTCGCGTTTTTGGAAGAGTTTCTGTTCACGCTTGGGGATTCGGATTTCTTTGTCTTCCGCATACCATCCCCAGTCTAATGGACAGACTGAAAGAACTAATCAAAGTTTGGAACAATACTTAAGATGTTACATTTCTGATGCTCAAGAGCAATGGTCGGAATTTATTGATTTCGCTGAGTTCGCGTACAATAATGCGCCGAGTGAAAGTACTAAGACGTCTCCATTCTTTTGCAATTTTGGGAAAAATCCTAGAGCTTCTTCCCTCTCTGGGTCACCTTCTGATTTGCCGGCATTGGAAGAGTGGCTCCAGGAACGGAAAAACATCTGGGCATGCATCCAAGAGAATTTAGAGACTACGCTTTTAAGATATAAGAAATTCGCCGATCGCCACAGGTCTCAGGAACCCGTCCTTCAGATTGGGGACCTTGTTTGGGTTTCCACTAAGAAAATTGCTCTCCGGCAGCCTTCTAGTAAGTTAGGGCCTAAGTTTATTGACCCTTTCCCCATTATTCAGAAACTAAGCAATGTGTCCTTTAAGGTCCAGCTCCCGCAAACCATGAGAATCCCAAATTCTTTCCATGTGTCGCTGTTAAAACCAGCCAAAGATGCGCCACGTCCATCCTTATCGCCTATTCTAGTTAATAACGAACCAGAATATGAAGTAAACAAGATTCTTGACTCACGCAAGGTCCGTAATTCATTGCAATATTTGATCGACTGGGTTGGCTACGGTCCTGAGGAAAGATGTTGGGTTGCGGCAAAGGATGTGCATGCTAAAGCTCTTGTTAAGAAGTTCCATCATGACAATCCAGGAAAACCTGGTAAGGGTCCGGAGGCCCCTCTTGAAGGGGGGGTAGTGTCAGAAATCGCTTACCTGGGCCCCGTTCCAGCGCCGTCTCCAGGCGAGCGGCGGCGGCTCAGGCGGCGCCGAGCACGGCCGCCCTCCTTCCTCGCTCCCGCGTCGGCAACTCTTGTGCTCGCGCACGTGCGCGAGCACATAAACTGTATGCCCTCCGGCGGCGCTGTACTCAGCGCGCCCGCCGGAGGCTGTAGTTGGACTGGGGGGTTGTTGAACCAAGGGGCACAGACACGCCCCTTGGTTCTGGTTAATGGGCCAATGAGCCCAAGATACTGTTAGGGCTTCACGCCCCTTGTTATGTCTGGGCCAATGAGCCCTTGGGAGAGGTTGGGGCAATTCACCTGGTCTCCAATTGCTGTTAGGATCATAGTATGCACCAATCACGCACTTACACACACTCACCTCTCTAGATCTGGTTCCTATATAGGTTCGCCTTGTCAGTCACTCAGTGCCTGTGATAGCGCCTAGTACCTAGCCTTTCTTGCATGTGTCTTGTGATTGATCTTGTTGCCGACCCTCGCCTGAACTGACTATTCTAGATCTGAACTCCCGTTGCCAACCACCACCTGTACCGACCATCCTTGATCTGAATTCCCGTTGCCGACCATCGCCTGTACCGACCATCCTAGATCTGATATCCTGTTGCCGACTTCTGCTCTGAACCTTGACCACGATTTGCCTTCTCCTTTTGTACCGCTGCCATCTCAGAACGCCCGTTGCCGACCCCTAGCCTGTCTGGACTTCCGTTTAAATGCTCCAGCTATTGGGCTCGCTCAATACCGCTCCCAGCCACTGGTTCTCCAGACCTCCAAACAGTAAGGCTACATCCTTTGAGCCATTGAAGTCCTGGGGGCAACCGATCCCGGGCAGGCGTATTCTGCGTCCCGGCAAGCGGGGACTCCTACAGGTGAAGCTGGCTGCGGAGATTGGGGGTTGAGGGCTTACCTGGAGGGCTGGAGTTACCAGAGCGGATCATTACAGCACCCAGAGCGTGACAGCAGGATTAGACCCTGGTGTGATGTTCCTAGTAAAATATTCCCTTAAATGCTGTTGGAAGGTCTCCCTGTATCCTGTGTCTTGAATGAGAGAGCTATTTAGCTTCCAGTCCCACGATCGAGGCAACTGGGTGTGCGCGTACAGAGTGAGGCCTATTGGGGCGTGGTCGGACAGCACAATATTGCCAATAACCGCCTTTTTAACTCTCTGTAATGTGTGGTGTTGGATTAGAAATAAGTCTATTCTGGAGTACATGTTGTGCGGGGGCAAATAGTACGAGTAGTCTCTGCCGTTAGGGTGAAGTATGCGCCAGGGATCTACAAGCTGGTGCAAATGCAGTAGTCTGAGTTTAGTGTAAAGGAGGTACGTATGGCCCTTGGAGGTATCAATTAACGGGTCAAGTGTGAGGTTAAAGTCCCCCCCAATTACAACCCTTCCCTCTGCAAAATCCGCCATTTTAATAAATACCTCCTCTAGGAAGTCCACCTGTCTTGTATTTGGGCAGTAAATGTTTACTAGGGTGAAGGATTCCGACCACATCTTCCCCTTGACCATGAGCCACCTCCCCTCTCCACCACTCAGCACACCTCTTTCCAAGGTACTGACCTTGATATCAGCAAGCTTACCCCACGTGATCGGGAGTCGGGAGACCGGGAACGCTCTATCTCTCATGGTTGGTGGATTTGCTGCCCTGAAGTGCGTCTCCTGAAGAAAGGCAACGTTAGCCTTCAAGGCCTTGAGGTTTCTCAAGATCTGCCTCCATTTCTCAGGTGTTTTTGGCGGGGGGGGGGAGAGGGTCAGAGGGAGCAACTGGCAAAGTTACAGATATGTGGAACAGTGAGGAAAGGTCAGGGAGAAGGGGTAAGAAAGAAGCAGGAGGAGGGAAAAAAGAATAAACAGTTAACAATTCTTAATACAACAATTCTAAAGACAAAAACAAAACAAGCAAAACCGGATATACGGAGGGGCGACTAAAGTAGCGGTCTCGCTAAGTCTGTGGCCTATCCCCAATCGGGAGAGGTCAGAGACTGGCCTAAGTGGGGAAACTGTGTCCGGCGACAGACGTCGGAGGCCACCTCCCCCACCGAGAGCAGCTAGCAATATGAAACAACAGTAAGCAACTTCTGCGACTGAATATTAATACCAAAACAACACAGTCGAGGGGAGAAGGAGAGACCCCAGCCGCCCGGGGGGGCAGCATCTATTGGGCATAAGAACAGTTCTATTGCTCATTATCAGTGGGTCTCAGAGGTGTCTCTCTCTGTCTTCTCGATCTACAGGTGGGAAGTTGGCAGCGGGCATCAGCCAGTTGGGTACCGGGATTGGATTAACGTTAAGAAACGCAAACAGCCCCTCTAAGTCCTGGTAAGCTCGGAGGGTGAAGGAGCTGCCACCTCTGCTGACTATCAAGTGGAGGGGATAGCCCCATCTGTATGTTGCCCCGGCGTTTCGGATCAAGTCGAGAACCGGCCGCAGAAGTCTGTGCATTTGGAGGGTGCGCCTCGAGAGATCTGGAAATATGGTGACGTTAGCTCCATCAAAATCAAGTGTGCCGTGCCTCCAAGCCCGCCGGGAAATCTCTTCTTTGATCGTATAGTGGTGTATGCGGCAAACAATGTCTCTTGGTCGAGACGGGTCACTGCTTGGTGGGCCCAACGCTCTATGCGCCCTGTCTATCTCAATCGGGGTGTTCGTCTCTCTGTCAAGTAATTGATTAAAAATCGCTGTAATTATCTGCTTGACGTCTTCTCCCGAAGAAGCCTCAGGGATTCCTCGCAACCGGAGATTATTTTGCCTGTGCCTGTTTTCCAGGTCGTCGTGCTGGAGTTGCAACTGTACGATTTGCGCATTCTGACTCTCTATCTTGGCCGCCATGTCAGCCAGCGCTGTCACTGTGGCTGTGTGGTTTGAGGAGACTCTGGCGTCCAGAGACTGTAGCTGGCCTCTCACCTCCGCTATATCTTTTTTGCAGGCCTCTTCGTATCTCCTAATAAGTGCTTCAAAATCTGCCTTGGTAGGAATTGACTTGAGGAATGAAAGCGTTTCTTGATGGATGTTTCTGGCACCCAATATCTCCGTGCTCTCTCAGTAGCTGTCACCGGCGAGCCTGGGTATGAAATCGGGGACGGGAGCACAACCATCGGCGTAGAGTCCACAGTCAGGGGCAACACGGGTTCCCGGAGGGCGGCGGGGACCCCCTCCAGCGGGCTGAGTGAAGGAGTCCCCCCCCTCCCCGGCCACAGCCGGGCGTCGACGGTATTTTCCACCGTTCTCCTGTTACTTCCTGCGGGGTACGCTGCGGGTGACTGCCAGTGCTCACCGCTCAGCCCGGGACCGGCTCCAGGTGCGCTTCTGGCGCGTCGTGGCCTCTGCGAGAGGGGATGGGGCAGCGGTGGTGTTGAGTGGCTGGGGGCTTCAGTGCACAGAGTTGCTGACCGTTGAAGACTGTCAGAGGATGTGAAACCATAGTCCTCTAATCTTCCCGCTGCCGGCGCCTCTCTTACTTTATGGGCTTGCTTAACTGGCCAGTGGTACTCTGGGGCCTCTATGGTCTGAGACCGCTCTCTGCTCCTGTTGGGGGAAGCGCTCCGTGGCCCTGGACTCCCCCCTTGCAGCAAGCCTAGAGCATTAGGGTGGTATTGTGCTGGTGGGTCTTTGGCAGTACCCTTTACAAGCTTTGCCTTTTGGGCCCTGTCTGCCTACCTCTCTCCATCCCCCAGTGTTAAGGTCTTGTTCCTCCTGTGCATGCAGGGATAACTGGTGGGCGCTCATTGGCGCCATTTTGGTGTTGTCTCTATGGCCCCCCTCACCTCCTGGGTCTCCGCCCGGCGGACTGTGTGCCACCCCCGCAGGCTGTGCCTCCCCACCGCCACCTCTCGTACCTTCATGTGGCTCGCTGTGCAGCAGATGGTACGCCAACGAAGGTCCCCGCTTATCCCGCGAGGCCGCACACGCCGCCGGGGGCTCCTCCCCCCCCCCCCGAGTCCGGGGCCGGCCACCGAGGCACACCGCAGCCCTCCTCTCCACCGATGCGCGCTGTGTCCCGCCGCCGTGACCAAGCCGACCGGCGGTGCTTCCAGTCCCTTCAGAGCCGCTCATCTCCGGTGAGGGAGGGGCCGGCGCCATGCCCGCGCCCGCATGTCTCCCTCTGTCTGCCATCACCGCCGCACTCGCTCCAGAGCCTGCGATCCTGGCCTTCCTCCTCTCTCCCCTTCTTCTGCCCCTCATGGGACACACTGCAGTCGGGTTTCCGAACCGGTAAGTTGCTATAGGAGTGTCTTTTTCTCTCGGTGGGGTCAGGAGCCCACAAGATCACGCCCGCTCCATCAGCGCGCCAGGCCACGCCCCCGAGTTCTTGAAAGTTGAGTTTGAACAAGTCATTCAGGTTTGATGGTATGCGAGTTCCCAGATATTTTATTGCTGCGGGTTGCCACTTAAAGGGAAAGCTGCTTTTGAGATTGTCCACCAGGTACTGGGGCAAAGTCAGGTTTAGCACCTCCGACTTCGTGTAGTTGATGCGGAAGTTAGATAACTGTCTAAAACACTCAAACTCCTTGAGTGCCACGAGAAGGGACACAGCTGGCTACGTCAAATATAGGTGCAGGTCATCAGCAAAAATCAACGATTGGACTGTCGACCCTCGCACTCTATGCCCTTTATATCCCGGTTGCTCCTAATCGCCACCATCAAATGATCAATGGTTAGAATGTAAAGCAGAGGTGAGAGGGGACAACCTTGGTGAATACCATTTTGGACTGTGAAGGGTTCCAACAGAATGCCATTGGTCCTAACTTGCACTGTTGGGCCCTGGAAAAGAGCCATAATCTTAGAAGTGATATTGGGTCCAAGGCCAATTTGTGCAAGCAAAATTCACCAGCTCACCCTGTCAAATGCCTTCTCTGCGTCGCAGAAGAGTAAGCACGCCGGGACGCCCTTGTCTCGGACATATGCAATCAGGTGTATCAGCTTGTTTGTATTGTCCCTGACTCCGTGGCCTGGGAAAAGCCTCCCTGATCCAGGTGGATCAGGCGCGGGATCAGTGGTTGGAGTCTAGTGGCTATGATTTTGGCGAATAGCTTTATATCAACATGATGTAAGGAGATGGGCCTGTAGCTGCCGCACGTTGATGGATACTTGCCCGGTTTTGGGATCACTTCTATCGTAAATTCCAATGCCTGCTTCGGGAAGGGGTTGTGTCCCCCCCCCCCCCCCCCCCACGGTTAAAATCCCTTGCACGTAGTCCTGCACCTTTATTTCCAGTTCCTCCGCTAAGACCGGGGACAACCATCGGCTGGAGATTGTCGAGGTCACTATAGAAGCCTCTGAACACCTCCGGGATCTTTACCGGATCCACAACAGTCTCTCCTCTCCCCGATTTAATACACAGGAGGAATGGCGCTGCAGCTCTACCTTGAAGGGATCTGGCCAGAAGTCTTGCACATTAGTTTGCGTGCTCATACATTGATGTGTGCATCCTGTCCCTATATCTGAGGTGGGCATGATCATATAGCTTCAGAAGCTTATTCCTATTGAGCGAAATCTCGGAAAACAGTACCGGGGATGGGTCGATCTTAAGGTCATGTATTGTTTGCAGCATTTTAATGATTAATGTTGACCTCTCACGCTTCAGCCTCAAGCCTTCCTGTATGAAAATTCCCTGCAACACGCACTTGAGCGCTTCCCACTGGGTCGCCGGGGAGCAAATGTCCTGTTCATGATCAGCGGCAAAGTTGGTGATCGCTTCCCTGGTCCTGTTCATGCAGACCGCGTTTCTGAGAAGGTTATCATTCTGGCACTAGCTCCATTGTTTTAGAGCGACGCCGGGCAGATCGAAGGACATAAAGACTGGCGCATGGTCAGACCGCAGAAAAGGACCTATGCTGGCCAGGTGCCATTGCAGGGCGTGATGACTTAGCAAAAGATAGTCAATGCAACTGTATGAAAAATGTATAGGCGAGAAGTAAGTGTAATCCTTTGCATGTCCATGCTCCAGCCTCCAAACGTCCATCAGCTGCAAACTGTGCAGGATCTTCCGCAGAGACTGCAGCTTTCTGAGGGGCACTGAGGACCTGCCAGCTGACGTGTCCAAGGGGGGGTTCAGCGCCAGATTGAAGTATATAAGATAACGATCCCCAAGATAATAATCCCCTCCGCAAAGCCCTCCAACTGCCTCAGGTACCTTTGGAATGCCGCCACCTGGTCCTGGTTTGGTAGGCACAGGTTTGCCAACATGCACATTCGCTAGTGGATCAGGACCTTAAGGAAAACGAACCTCCCTTCAGGGTCCTTTAAATGGTCAACCACTGTGTGGGGCATGGATTTATTGACGTGCCCCAAGTCTTTCCTCATGGGTTAGTGCTATGAAGGAGGAGGAAAGGCACCCCCCACCCACCTCCCGTGCTGGCACCCAGGCCCCTATTGCCCCACCACCCCTCAAAAAAAAAGAAGGGCGGCCCAGGGGAGAGCGGGGCGAGGCAACCCAAGCAGTGTGCCAGTCGGCGAGGCACAAGGGCCCCAGCACCCCCACGGGAGGGAGGGCGCCCCGAACCCGGGCTCCACAACAACAGAGCAACATTGAGCACTAATAGCTCTACAACTACGAGAAGGCACTTTACCATGAACATGAAAATGAAAGTGAGGCCCTCGCAGCCAGAGTACACCAGGCGCCCCTGCCACAGGAAGGGGTGAGGGAAGCCACCCCCCGCCCACCTCCCGTGCCTGCGCCAAGTACCCCAGGACCCCATTGCCCCCCAAAAAAGCTGAGGGCAGAGCGGGGCGAGGCACCCCAAGTGGGACGCCAGCTGACAAAGCTCACGGGTCCCAGCATCTCCACGGGAGGGCACCATTAACCGGTGCTCCACAACAACAGAGCAACATTGAGCAGTAAATATACACTATAGGCGAACTAATAGTTCTACAAAAGCCACAACCAGCTTGACAACTACGGTTATGTACACAACCATGAATGTGAAAATGAAAGTGAGGCCCAGGAGGGACCCCTGCAACCGGAGCACGCCAGGCATTTCCCGCTGCGGGAAGGGGGGAGGGAAGGCACCCAGCTCACCTCCCGTACCGGCGCCCCGGCCCCCATCGCCACACCACCCGCCAGAAAAGTTGATGAGAAAGCGGTGTGATGCAACCCAAGCCAGATGCCAGCTGGTGAAGCTCGAGGGCCCCACAACAACAGAGCAAAATACAAACAGAGAACGGAACACAAGGTCTACATCAGAATGATGTACACTGACTATTGCGAGCAGGACCCCCAAACATGCCACCCCCCGGTGCCCCCCCCGGAGGCAGTTCCCCCTGGGACTGCCTCCCCTCCCCTAGGAACCCCATGAGACATGGCGCGGCGGCTCGGGTCACCCCCGGCAGGACACCGACGTGGCACACCCGAGTAATGCAGCAAACCAGGACTAGACCCTCCAACTCTCCCACACCCCTGGGCCCCCTCGCCAGGGGCCTGTACCTTGAACAGATGTAGGCCCCAGGGGACCCAAAAACTCAGCAGCATCCAGCAATTGGCCAGCGGGGTCGGGCCCCAGTCCGTAGTCGGCAATCCTCCATTTTTTTTTAAATTCTTTATTTACTTCTTTTTATCCTTTTGTCATCATATATATAAGCATATAATATGTCAGTAATCAAACTCATTGACACTTATACAATATAAGAACACAAATTATAGGAGGAATGAACACCCAAAAGTAAATTCTTGCAATTAACAAAAGTGATTTAATAAAGTGAAAACATATTATAGACAGAAACATGACATAACATTTGATAATCAGAATGACCGCTAGGAGGCGCTGTTGTGTGAAAAAAGTTCTCACTGTTCAGATTTGGTTGTCCTTCTTAGTATGGTAGAGCAAAGTCCATTAGAGGACAGATAAGGCAGTATAACCAATGGCAACACAAATCTGACAATCTCTTTTGTAATGCATGTCCAATAGATCAAAAAGGTAGGCTTACAGGCAGGTTACAGGTAGGTACAACAGCAGGCGCTTCTCTCAACGTTTCGACAGGAATGTCTTCATCAGGAGATGCGGTATCAAACAAGAGGCATACAGACCTTATATAGTGAGGGAGCCCAGCGTGCTTATTGATGGCGCCAAAACAGACCACGCACCTTTGGCGCCGCCTGATGACGTCATCCGGGGTCATTGCAAGGAGTCCCGGCCGACCCTGAGACAAGTGGCACTATATGCCATCGGACCCAAGGAACGGCGCGCGGGGCTCTATACAGTGCCCCACGGGGGTTGTAAAAAGCGGGGGAAAGAGACAAATTGCAGCTTGAGGCTGCGTTAGTGTAGCGTCCATCATAAGTATCCTCAGGGTGTAGTTAGACAGGGTGTACCAAGATGGCGGCAGTAGATCTCGCGGGATTAAAGATGGCGGCCGCAGATCTCATGCCTTTAAATGTGAGTGTAGTTCAGCAGGGTGTTCCAAGATGGCGGCAGCCGATCTCGCGAGATCCAAGATGGCGGCCGCAAATCTCGCATCCTTCAATTCTAGTAGTTTGAAAAGGGGAAACAAGCCAAAAAGATGGCTGCCATCGTTGCGGCGACGTCCCGGGTTCAGAAAGGCTCTGCACAGAGGAATCATCTTGAGAATAGAATAAATCCAATGTTCTAGCTTAGCGTAGCTTTATAAGGTGGCACTCCAACTCCAGACTTTTATATGCGTAATCTTATGGGCACACACTGTTGTGGGTGAGCACGCTGGGATTAAGGAAACACTCCAACTCAACACGCTGGGTTCATACCGGGCAATGTATGTATGGTCAAGCCCCTAGATAATAAAAATAAACAGGTTAAAAACGTGAATAAGTGATACCTAAAACAAGACCAACCCCGGGAGTGCCCGGGGAGGTCAGCACCATATTGCACAGTATTCAGAAAAGAAGTGACCAATATGAATCAATCTTATGAGCATATCTATAATGTACGTGTTGCTGTAAAGGGCAGACAGCTAATGGGGAGAACATATAATCAATAGAACACTGCAAAGTCCATTTCTTCATTTAATCCGTCAGGATTCAAGGTCTGTAGTTGAAATATCCAATATAGTTCCCTTTGTAATAGTTTTTTATCCAGGTCACCCCCCCGGTCAAGTGGTTTCACTATCTCTATTACCAGAAACCTTAATTGGCTAATGTGATGGCCAGCTTCTAAGAAGTGCCGGGCTATGGGGGATTCAAGTTTGTTATTTCTAATATCAGACCGATGCTCACTAATTCTTTGTCTCACAGTTCGTTTGGTCTTGCCGACATACCCCTTCCCACATGGGCATTTAAGTAAATACACCACATTGGTGGAGGAGCAGTTGGCAAAGTCCCGTATTTGGTACCTGAAACCTGTTTTAGGGTGCGTAAATGTGGTAGTTTTGTAGGTGAACCCACATTGGGCACAGTGCCCACAGGGGAACATGCCACTAGGTGGGCCCTGAGCATTGAGCCAGGTGGGCTCTCTTTGGCCAATCGGGGAATGAAAGTCTGCCTTGACTAATGTTTGTCGGATTCTCCTGGAGCGTCTATAGGCTACCATTGGAGGATCCCTAAATATCCCACTTAGTTTCTCATCGGTGTTAGTGACATGCCAGTGTTTTCTGATCACTTTTTGTACTTTTTGGGAGAGACTAGAGTAGGTCAGCACTAATGGTATACGACTGTTAGTCTTCTTTTCTTTGAATTGTCGCAGTTTTCTTCTATCTTGAGCACGTGCTCTAGCTTGTGCTGCTCTCAGCTGGGAGAGCAAATAGCCCCTCTTGAGGAGCTTTTGAATGAGTTCCTCTGATCGCTCTTCAAATAATTCATCTGTCGCTGTAATGCGACGGATTCTGACAAATTGGCTGTAAGGCAGGGCTCGGATGAGAGCTGGCGGATGGAAACTATCCGCATGTAAGAAAGTATTTCTGTCGGTCGGTTTCCTGAAGACATCAGTGACAATGATGCCCTCATCTAGTGAGACCGAAACGTCCAGAAAGTGTATTTTAGTGTAACTATACTCAATGGAGAATTGAATGGTGGCTGAACAGTGGTTAAGATATTCATGAAAAGTCTCTAGGGAGTGTGTGTCACCCTTCCAGATGAGGAAGACGTCATCGATATAACGTAACCATATGAGAATGTTCTGTTTAAAATAGTCAGTGGGGTATACGTATCGTTTCTCGAAATCTGCCATAAAGAGATTGGCATAGCTAGGGGCCATGTTGGACCCCATCGCTGTACCACGTTGTTGTTGATAAAATTTACCGTCAAAGCGGAAATAGTTCCGAGTGAGTATAATTGTAAGTAACTCAGTCGCAAGGCGTTGTGTACCTACCGAAAGTGAAGTGCTTGCCAAGGCATGCTGGATGACCTCAATGCCGGCTGCATGTGGGATTGATGTGTAAAGACTTGTTACGTCCATTGTCACTAAGACACAGTCCTGTGTAAGTGAACCCAGTGAGGTGATTCGAGCCAGGAAATCAGTTGTGTCCTGCAAAAAAGATGCAGTGGTAATTACCAGTGGTTGAAGAAGTTGATCCAAGTATATCGCCGGATTTTGGAAAATAGAGTTTGTGCCTGCTACAATGGGGCGGCCTGGTGGATTATGTAACCTCTTGTGTATTTTTGGCAGGCAATAAAAGAGTGGTATGAGAGGGAATTTATTTATAAGGAATTTGGCTGTTTTCTCATCAATAACCTCATTTTCAGTGGCCTTCTTGACGATGTTCTCCAGTATCGTACTAATTTCTACAGTGGGATCACCATCTATGGGGGTATAAACTGATGTGTCTTGCAACTGTTCTTGTATTTCGTTCATGTAATCAGTTGCGTTCATTACAACAATGGCCCCACCCTTGTCCGCCGGTTTGATAACTATATTAGTATTGTTCTTTAATGATTGAAGTGCTTGGCGCTCTCTGTATGACAGATTTGGGCATGTCTTATCGGGTGGGGGTTTAATGAGATCAACGTCCCTCTTGACTAACTTTATAAAAGTCTCAACCGCATTGGAGGATGGAGGAGGAGACCATTTGCTCCTGGGTTTGCACATATTGGTGTTCTGGTTGCTATTGGTATTAGTAGGTGGGTGATAAGAGAAAAATGATTTTATGCGCAGTGTACGAAAAAATTTTTGCAATTCAATTTCAATAGTAAACCGGTCCCCCTTGGAATAGGGAACAAATGTCAGACCTTTAGCTAATACCTTAATTTCGTCGTGGGTCAATGTGTGGTCGGAGATATTGATTACTGTCGTGTCGTCTGGCTTCGGGTGTTGTACATTGCCCTCGAGGATGGCGGATGATTGGTTGCTTGACGTTGTCTTCCTCTGACCTCTCCTTGTCTTTTTGGGTTTCTTTTGGGTGGGTGAGGAGCCCTCTGGTTTGTGCCTGAACCTACCTCTAAAAAATCCTCCCCAGAGGAGGAACTAGAGTTACCAGTGTCTGAGTCAGAGCCTTGTCTGTTTGAGTTTTGGGGCCACCTATGGCGTTTCTGGTCTCGCCAAGTATAGACGCGGCCCTCCTGATAATCGAGGGCGTCGCGTCTATATTTGTTAAGTTTGAATTGGATAGTTTCTTGTTTGCATTGTTCTAAACTCAAATTGTGTGTTTCTAGGAAAGATTTATATACATCCAATGTTAGTTTAGACTCCAGCTGAGTCCTCAAGGTGGTGATTGTATCATTGATTGAACTCAATTCCCTTTGTAACCCAGTAATGGTGAGTGCAATTAAATCTAAACTGCATTTATTTAATATTTTTTGCCAATCTGATATGAACTCTTTATTATGTTGACAGAATGTCGGTTTTATGGGGAGCCTAAGGCCCCTTGGTATCCTCTTTGCTTTAAGGTATTCTATAAGTGTATCAGAATGAAGTTGATATTGTATGGCTTTTCTTGAAAGGGACTCAAATTGTTTCTTGGTGGCAGTGTGGTCATTGATTAGTGGATTATCAGGTCTAGAATACTGTGCAATTATGTTGTCTACCTGTAGCTGACTGAATGCCAAAGTATCAACCCCCGTGGGGCACTGTATAGAGCCCCGCGCGCCGTTCCTTGGGTCCGATGGCATATAGTGCCACTTGTCTCAGGGTCGGCCGGGACTCCTTGCAATGACCCCGGATGACGTCATCAGGCGGCGCCAAAGGTGCGTGGTCTGTTTTGGCGCCATCAATAAGCACGCTGGGCTCCCTCACTATATAAGGTCTGTATGCCTCTTGTTTGATACCGCATCTCCTGATGAAGACATTCCTGTCGAAACGTTGAGAGAAGCGCCTGCTGTTGTACCTACCTGTAACCTGCCTGTAAGCCTACCTTTTTGATCTATTGGACATGCATTACAAAAGAGATTGTCAGATTTGTGTTGCCATTGGTTATACTGCCTTATCTGTCCTCTAATGGACTTTGCTCTACCATACTAAGAAGGACAACCAAATCTGAACAGTGAGAACTTTTTTCACACAACAGCGCCTCCTAGCGGTCATTCTGATTATCAAATGTTATGTCATGTTTCTGTCTATAATATGTTTTCACTTTATTAAATCACTTTTGTTAATTGCAAGAATTTACTTTTGGGTGTTCATTCCTCCTATAATTTGTGTTCTTAGATTTGTCTTACTGCACATAGAGTGGGTGCAGATTGGAACGAATTGAACCCCTTAGATAACCACACTGAGATAATTATCTATCTATTCCTTTTTGGTGTGCTACAACCCCACAGTAACATTGCACTTATACAATATACAATCATCTATTCATCTAATAATTAACAACAAAAAAAAAAGAACAAAAAAAGGGAAACTAATAATTTCATTTGGAAAGAAGAAAACACAAAAGAAACCTATGGACAAAAGGAAAAAGAAAATATTTTATATTTTATACCCACAAAACAAAACAAACGGAAAGAGAAAAAAAAAAGGGGGGGGGGAGGACAAAAAGAAAAATAGGAGGAAGAGAGAGGAAACGGGGGGAAAAAGTGAAGATCAGTTTGCACCATGGGGAGGGGTCTATTCCCTTATGCCGTTCTATACATGTCCTAAGCTTATTTCTAATTTGCCTACCATTATTTAATACTTAATTCTCTAAAACTTCAGCATCTCATTCATTCTGAGAAAATGGTGGAGGGGGGAGCATCGGCATTCATTAACTGCTTAAATCTTGCCGTTTCTTTATAGAGAAGCCAGGGTGTCCAAACCTGTTGAAACTGCGTCTTAGTCTCGTGAATCGCAGCTGTAAGCTCCTCCATTTCCATGATATAATTAATTTCCCCAATCCAGTTCTCCACCAAAGGAGCTGTTTCAGATCTCCAGAACCTAGGTATCAATACTTTTGCTGCATTAACAAGATGTCTCAAAAGAGATCTCTTATAGACCTTCAGAGGCATTTCCGACAGGTGTAAAAGGAACAAAGAAGGGTCCCAAGCGATAGGCCGTCCCAAAATCTCACTAGAGATGTCTGCCACCTCATGCCAGAAAGGAGCGACCTTTGGGCAATCCCAGAAAACATGGAGAAAACTTCCGACTGCTCCCCGACATCTCCAACATTCCGCAGAGTGAGACGGTGAGAAACCATTCAGCCTTTTTGGGGTATAATACCACCTAGTAAGACACTTGTAATTAGTTTCCTGAATTTTAGTAGAGACTGAGGTCTTATGTGTAGCCCCAAAAATATATTTCCACTGATCTTTCGTAAAATGCCTATCCAGGTCCTTCTCCCATTCCCCACAAAATCGAGGTCTTTCATCATCCCCGTCGTCTTCCAATAAAGCATATAATTTAGAGATTAAGTGTTTTGGGGGATCTCCTTCTCTTGCCAGTCGTTCAAATGGAGTTAAAGGTCTAAGGAATGCCTGTCTAGTTCCTATGCTCAGAAGGAAGCTTTGAAAAATGAACAGAAGCCACTGGTCGAATAGCGGCGTATCCCATTTATCCCTTAGGTCATTCAAGTGCATCCATCCCGCATGTGAGATAAGATGCAGTCCTCTTGGGATTTCTCTTTCCTCAAAGATCTTACGGAGACGAGGAAGAATACCTACAGGGAATGATGGATTGTGCACCAGTGGCACCAAGGGAGTTGGCCATGGAGATATCTTATTTCTTTCCCTTTGCTTTCCAAAAATACCCAGCGTAGTGGAAATAAGCGGATGATCTCTGCACAGGATCCTCCCTGTTCTAACTGCCCACGGGATCTCTTTTAGTGGAGTCTGTAGCCAAGATGCCTCAAGGTTCACCCATTTCTTCTTTGTGGCTTGATGGTGCCAGTCTAGAATACGTTGAAGGTGGATCGCATGCCAGTATCGCCACAGATCTGGACATGCGAGTCCTCCCATCTGTTTAGTTCTAAATAGAAGCCGAAGTTTCAGTCTGGGTTTACGTCTCTGCCAGATGAATTTTATGAATAGCGAATTAAAGGACTTAAAGTATGCCCTAGGGATCCTGATCGGAAGGGCTTGAAATATATATAGAATCTTTGGCAGAACAGACATTTTAAGGATGCTAATTCTTCCTAGCCACGTGAAAGTGGGTAAATCCCAGTTCTCCAAATCACTTTTAATTTTGGAAAAAAGGGGACCAAAATTTGCTGCGTAGATCTCGTTTACCGTTTTCGTGATCTTGGTGCCTAAATATGTGATGGCCAAAGAAGGCCACCTAAACGGAAAGGATGCTCTCAGCTGGGCCTCAACTCCTGGTGAAAGATTCAGCCCCATGGCCTCTGATTTATCGTAATTTATTTTCAAAAAAGAGAGCTTACCAAAGTGTTCAAATTCTTTCAACAGGACTGGTAGTCCAACTACCGGATTTGTAAGAAAAAACAGAAGATCATCAGCATATGCTGATATCTTATGAGTAGATGAATCTACTAAAATCCCCCGTATATCTTCTCTCCCCCTAATTCTGCATAAGAAAGGTTCCATAGATAGAACAAAAATCACTGGGGAGAGGGGACAACCCTGTCTAGTACCATTTCTAATATCTACCTGCTCTGAAAGAATGCCATTTACTTTAATCCTGGCTGAGGGCTCCGTATATAAGGCCATAATCATCTTTACCCCTTTAGAACCTAAACCAATATGCTCTAAAACTGCCCTAATATATTGCCAGTTTACCCGATCGAATGCCTTTTCGGCATCGGTAGACAAAAAAATTGCCGGTTCTCTAGTTTGTTCGATTCTATGCAGTAAATTCAATACTCTGGTTGTATTATCACGGGCTTCTCTACCCGGTACAAAGCCCGACTGATCCCCGTCCACTAGCTTCGGAAGCGACCTTAACAATCTGTTTGCCAAAATTTTCGCATAGAGTTTTAGATCTACGTTCAACAATGATATAGGCCTATAACTTCCGCATGCAAGCGGATCTTTCCCCGGTTTCTGGATTATTGTCACATGAGCAGATAATACCTCACTTGGGATCTTAACCTGATCCGAAAGTGCGGTTATTGAGTTGAATGCCGAAAGAAAATGCGGGGCTAAGAGAGGAAGAAATTGCTTATAATATGCTACTGTAAATCCGTCTGGCCCTGGGGCTTTTCCACTAGGTGAGGCCTTGACCACAGCGCTTAACTCCTCTATAGAGATGGGGGCTTCCAATCTCTCTCTCTCTTCCGTCCCAAGCTTAGGCATACCAGACTCCTCTATATACTTCTTTATCACTGCTAAGTGCTCCCGTTCTGGGACTAGTCCTTTTGGGCAAATATTATATAGCTTCTGATAAAAGGACTGAAAGGTCTTAGCTATATCTGGTGTACTATGAAGCTTTTTTTGTTGTCCATCAATAATAGCTTCTACAAAATTTAAGGATTGTTGTTTCTTAAGGGCTCTTGCCAAAAGCGCGCTGCTTTTGTTGCCCCATTCAAAATAAAGCCTTCTACAACGCTTTATAATGTGGGCCGCTTTTAAAGTTAAGAGAGAGTTCAATGTTGCTCTAGCCTCAGTAAGTGCCAATAAATTACTTTTTGCCAATGATGCTTTATGTACTTTTTCTAGCTTCTGGACTCTTTCTATTTGCTTCTGTAGCTCCTGTTGTCGCTCCCTCTTCTTCTCAGTTGCATATCTAATGAAAGAGCCTCTAATAACTGCCTTATGAGCTAGCCAGTTATTAAACGGGGAGGTATCCATGCTTCTATTTATTTCAAAATAGTTTTTAATAATATTCTGAAAATCTTGAATTAGCTTTTCGTTTTGTAGTAGGGACTCATTCAATCTCCATGTCCACTCTCCCTTTGGAGCCCCCTTTGAGGTGATAGTAAGGGTCACCGGTGCATGGTCCGACACAGCCATAATCTCTATATTTGAGTTTAACACTTGGGGTAATAGGCTATGGGACACCAACACATAATCAATTCTTGAGTACATGGCATGTGCTGAGGAATAGAAAGAATAGTCTTTAACCTTAGGATGATTAATACGCCAAGGATCGCAGAGCTGAGCCTTATGAAGAGCTTTCTTGATTCTTTTTAATGCCACATATGACAGCGCCGATCGCCCCGTTGAAGAATCCAATAGTGGATCTAATGTCACATTTAAGTCTCCCCCAAGGATGATAGGGCCTTCTTGCACTTCCATAAGTTTATTCAGAAAAGCTTCAAGAAAGGTCACCTGCCCAGAATTGGGAGCATAGGCCACTGCCAGAGTATAATTTTTGTTAAACAAAGAACCCTTAAGGATCAGATACCTACCTTGTTCATCTGCTATCCTATCCGTGACCCGAAAGGGAGTATTCCTGGCAATTATTATCGCCACCCCCCTTGCCTTAACATCTGGCGCATTACTTGTGTACGACTGGGAAAAGGATCTGGAGGACAGTCTAGGGGCTCCCCCGCCTTTAAAATGTGTCTCCTGAATAAATGCAATATTTGCTTTAAGCCTAGTTAACTCCTGAAATAATTTAGATCTTTTCAGTGGGGTATTTAAACCCTTAGCATTAATCGAAACGGCTCTGAACTTTTGCTCATGAAGAGGGGCCAAGTCACTATCCTTAATCATTCGAACCCCCTGTGAACTTTCTCTACTTCTGGACATGTTGATGGTTTATATTTATAATATTCTTTGGTTCCAGGGAAAAGGAAAAGGAAAAGAGGAAAGATAGAAAGAGGGGGGAAAAAAAAAAAAAAAAAAAAAAACCCACTATATTAAAGAACGATTCGTTGATCACCGAGACGGGCGCTGCCCGTGTCGGGATTTACACTAGGGTCTTAACCGGGAGTCGAGGCCCCAGATGTCAATCTGACTCTGATCCTCAACACCCAATGCCCTAGAAATGTGGGGGCAGAGAGAGACCACGGCCGAAAACTTCAACGGTGTAGTCAAAGGATCGTATAATACACCGGCACGAGATCAGCGCTCGCTCCCGGCAGCCAATAATCGCAAAAAAAAATAAAAATATAAGATATTAGACATTTATTAATTTTAGGACCTAAATTCCTAACATGCTCCCCATATCAATTGAAAGCTCTACTCTACTGCTAATATCCCTCTAGCTCCACAACCTATTATCACATCATCACACCCTATTAACTAGGTTCAAAGACATTCTTTTCAGTAAGATATACTAACTATTAGACCCTCCCCCCCCATAAAGGAAGGAGAGAGAAAAAAAAAAAAAAAAAAAATTTAAAGGGGGGGGGGGGGGGGAATCTCAGGGCCGCCCCCCCAATCCTAGAACAGCTACCCCCTTCACCCCCCATAATATACACCCCCCCCATCCATTACCTACGTTGACAACAGCTCGCGGCCCGGTACCCACTGGGGACCACATCCTCACAATTCAGCACCTCTCAGCGGAGGCCAGAGACACCCTAGTACTCAGCACCGGGAGGCGGCCCCAGGCAAACAGGGAATTCCCCCTTGTCGGGACCAGTTCTGGTGACTTCTCACCGGTAAGCGTGTGACCGCTTGACCACCCCCCAGTACCATTCCTTCCAGAGAGCCACTGAACAGTGCTGGATTAAGGGTCCGAAGAGGAGGACGTCTCCTACCCGTGCAACAAACACATCAATGGGGCCCGCTCATCCCCACTCGGGCCTATTAGCAAAACAACCAGTGAACTAACGTGAAAGTGATTCAGGTGTTGCATAAAGAAATGTATAAGTGTAATAAATGGCGGTACCTGCCACTAAATTAAGAAAAAAGAAGTGCAAGACAAAAAAGTGTATATTTATACAAATGAGTATGTGACTTAGTTATCCAAAGTGTAGTGCTTCTCCCCCACTCATCGTCCGAGCCGCGTCTGACCATCCGACCAGACGCGCTCAGCCCCTCCCAGACCCTCCTACTTCAGTCCCTTACCAAGCCCTAGCCCAGCACCCTCCCCTATCTCCGGCTACTCCACTGCATCCCATAATCGGGACATCCTCTACCCTACACCAACCCTTCCCAGTGCTCACCAGACCTGCAACTATTCCCTTCATGCACATATTATACAATTACCACAAAAAGAAGAAAAAAAAAAAAAAAAAAAAAAAAGGGGGGGGGTGCTTAAATTGCACTTGATTTGTCTCTCAAAAAGAGGAAAGGAAAAATAGAAAAGGTCCTTAATCCTCACTGAAATGTCTAATATTATAGCTCTGGATAAGGTCCACTTTCATCCTGGGTCTTTACATATTTTGTTCTGAAAAAGAAAAAAAATAAAAAAATTTTCCTTATGAATTCATGGACTGAAATTGATCTTCCGCTCCTCTTCTTGCTCGTGAAGAGTTAAACTCCGGGGGATATGTAGACCAGTCTGGCACTTGAACAGGACTCAGGGAAAAATGATTAAAGAAGCCTGGAAGATCTTCATATTTGCGAATGGTAAACGTCTTTCCTTGTTTTGCGGTAAATAAAGCGAAGGGGTATCCCCATCTATACGTAATGTTGTCCTGTTTAAGAGCTTCCAGTAGCGGACGGAGGGCCCTCCGTCTTGCCAGAGTAGCCCTCGCTAGATCTGAATAAAAATGTAGAATTGCGCCATCAAAATCTAGCGATCCCTTATTTCTGGCTGCTGCCATAATTGCTTCTTTTTCTTGGTAATAGTGGATTCTGCAAATTACATCCCTTGGAGGATCATTCTGACGAGGGGGAGGGGCAATTGCTCTATGTGCTCGATCTATTTCTATTTTGTTGTCACTGCCCATAGGTTCCCCTAATAATGTACGAAAAATCCCTTGTAAGGTAGGTAGAAGGTTCTCTGCTCGTGTAGCTTCGGGGAGTCCACGTATGCGTATATTATTGCGTCGATTGCGATTTTCCATGTCCTCCAATTGGAGGGCCAAAGTGGCGGTCGCAGATTCTTGTGCCTGAAGCCGGTAGGTGAGTTGTTGAATTGTAGATCTATTCTCCTCACGTTGCTGTTCCACCCCGACTAGCCTGGAATCTAATTGTTTAAGGTCTCTACGTAGGAGCCCCACTTCTTCAGATAACTTCTCACTGATAGAACGAGTACTCAAAGAAAGATCCTCTTTTGTTGGCATAGCTCTCATGAAGGCCCATATATCCGCTAAGGTATTATCTGAAGTAGAAGAATTCAAGCTCACGGGGTCTTCCTCTTCAGCCACTAGATCTTTCATTCGCCCTCCGCGGGGGGTTCCCCCAGCCGCACATGACTCCCGTACGGAATCTGTAGGCTTCGATATATAACGATTTAGGTCTCCTTGAGTGGTAGCTGTAGTGCTTCTTGTCGTCTGTCCCCTGTTGTCCTTAGGTTTGGTACCTCCTCCCATTTCTGATGCTCTTAATTAGACAAACAGTTCTTATAATATCAGAAGAGTTCCCAGAGGTAGTGTTTTCGGAGGGACTCTTTATTCTACCCTCCACTGATGCAAATAAGTAGTTGATAATTACAAAAATTAATATATATTAGATATGCCGGGATCAAATCAGTCCTTTCAATAAAGCCCTTTCAATGTGGACAGTCAGGTCCAAAATATTTTAAAGGTGCTTGCTGGGGATTTCTCAGCTCTTGCGGCAAATAGAATCTTTCTGGTGGGCGATAGCTGGACCCTCGCCCCTTTGCAGGCGGACCTATTGAGCAGAAGATATCTAACTCCTGATATTATACGGGTATCCCAACCTGGGATATCTACCCTAGATTACTTTACAGGCCATTTAATTAGATCCGTTGAAGTCTAAGTATATATAGCTGTCTTAGTAAGGATTTCCAGGAGCAAATCAAGTAAATGCTAGTCCGATCTGATTGTCTCCAGAGTATCTCAATAAGTAATGTATGGTAAGTCTTTTAAGTTACCTATAGAGGCTCTAATATGAGGAAAGCCCAAGATGATGTTTTACAGGGATACTCCGTAATTAAGCCTTTACCACAAAAGGTCAAAACAAAAATCTCAGAGGGGGTGACCAATTCAGTGGGTGCAAAGGGATGTCCCAGAATGGCCCTCCCAGGGAGGCGAATACCTGTATATTCTATGTTGAGGTTCAGCCTGTCAGCTCCTTATAAATACAAAGCGCTCTTCAACTGCAAGGTAAAGTCATGACCATGCTATAAATGCTGTAAATAAGGTGCGCAAAGTAATCTGTCCAGCGCATCCCCCATCAGGGATGAAAAATAGGGGGGGGAATCCTCCAAATGCCCGGGGTCTGGCACCGCAGCCTTCTCTTACAGATGCGCTTCTACGATCCCCCACCTAGGGCAGACAAAGACCTAGATCAGAAAGGCGGTTAACACCGCTCGATATAGCCTCCTGGGCGCCGGCTTTCCTTAGTGGAGGTGAGCAGCCAGGGGGGACTCCAGCAATCACGGAGCCCGCTACTTCCACTCTCCTCACTCTCCTCCGCTCCAGCCCCACTGCCGGTCGGGGACAAACCTCTGACCGGCGGCCTCCTTCAGCGCACCGCACGCCACTGTGTAAGCGGCCCTTCCGTCGTGCCGCTCCCGCCGGCTCTGCCGCTCGAAGCCGCGGGGTGGACCCCCAAAGGATCCGAGGCTCGCCGCCTCCACACGATCTCCGCCGCCGCCGCCGCACTGACCGGCTCCGATACCGCAGCCCAGGTGAAGCAGGTGAGGTGATTACTGCAGCGCCGCCGCCCACCACCCGGTACCGCTTGCCGCTCCACAGGCCAGGTATGATCTCCGTCTGCCTCTCCACGTATATTAAGGAGATAGTCCCCAATAATGGATGATAAAGTCCTCAATAATGGAGCTTTCCAAAAAGCCTAAAATGCTAATAAAAAGCTTTAGCTGCCGGGAGCGGTCCGCTCGCACGTCTTCACCTCTCCATGGCGAGCTCCGCCCCCCCTCGGCAATCCTCCATTAACGGAAGAGAGTCCAGGTATAGCAGGGCCCCAGGAGGCCGCGCGGAGGGGAGAAGATCCGGCCCATCAGCGATCATTCATAGCTTCAGGCTCTGACGTCTGGCAGGGACCCTCGTCCTCTAGGGCCCCCTCCTGCTCTTCTTAAAGGCCTTTGCAGCTCTCTCCGCCCCGCCATCCCCCGGGCGGGAGGGCTAGAGCCGGAGCGAGCCAGTCCGGCACCTGGATCGGTTCAGTTTCCAGAAATGCACTCTTTGCATTTGAATCATCAGGTGGAACCCCTGAGAGATGCCGTCTGTGTGGAGAAAGGCCAACATAATTGTTTGCTTGGCTCAATGTTACCACACAGCCTGCATGGGCCAAAACTTTTCCAGGAGATCACCCTCCTCCTCACTGCCCCTTTTCAAATTAAGCTCACACATTTACCTCATCACTGTCTGCAGTCATCCGCTCCCTGGGTGGATGGCTGGTGCGTGGGTGCACCATTACTGGTGGCTCGGTGGTACGCACATCAGATGAGGCAGCTGTGGCTGCAGGTGGAGGATCTGGAGGGCAAGGTGCTGCTGGATGGGGAGTTGCTGCCAAGTCAAAGGTATATGCACTATTAGTTTACTCTTTACAGTATAGGTGCCCCTTCAAAATCACAACAAGGACTACACACCATCAAGGACTACATCAAGGTGGGGACCCTAATAATATGCTGCTACCACCATATTAGGTGTTACAGTTATAGATTGATGAATCACCTTGGTTTGTGTAGTAGGCCAACATGTGTGTCCCAGACAAGCCCTCAAACTTCTGGATGCATGTTGTTGGGTTTGTCTGGTCAACCTCTTCCCCCCTGTGCCAAGCTACAATTAGCAACCAAGTCTTACCATTGGTGGGCACATGCCGCCTATCGGTGTCCATGGTGCCCGACACCCCCGGGTAGGTGTGCGGTGTAGCATTCCTGCCACCAGCTTCTCAGCATGAGTAAATTGCAGAGTCTTGGGGAGGAGTCAAAGGAAAGGTTGGCTTTAGAGAGTTGTCCAATGTTTCAGGCACAAACATCCTTCTGGTTGATTAGCACTTACCCCTCAGCCCTCAACCCCTCAGATTTTCCTCTGAACCATCACATTCAGGTCGTCCCACTTTTTCTTGGCCTGGGCGCACCATCCTTGGGTTCCAGTCCATCATATTGCGGGAAATCTTTACCCATAACTCCCCCTGCAACCCTTTAGGGATCGACCGGGACCCAGCCAGCCAATCATAATTTTAGGCAACACCATCCAGCAGAACCTCTAGATTGGCGTCATTAAATCAACAATTCAACTTGCCACTTGTTAGTTTGCACCCAGGGTAAGTGGCCGATGCAGGGGTCTGCTGGGTGGCATTTTGGCTGAAGGGGGAGCCACTATGCCCACTCCCAAACCCTGAATGGATGGATTCCAGGCTACTGGCTGGGGAAAAAGCAGGCCTGGCTGCAGGAGCGCTGCTTAGCCTTTGGCTCTGCCGTTCGTTCCACTGTGGACTCCCCAGCCCTGCTTGCGTGACTCCCGCTGCTGATGGTGACTCGCTCAGAGTGGCTAGTGTGGGGATCAGCAGGGGAGTGTCTGCAGGATGAACAGTGGGACCTGGAACTAGGGCTACAGTAAATGGCCCGGGTGCTGCGTGTTCGTCGGCCATGCCTGTGTTCTGGGCTGTGGGTGCTGCATTGTCGCTCATAAGGGTTGATTCAGAGAGACAAAAAGACTTTTGTTTTTGTGTCGATCTGTTTTTTTTGTTTAATTTTCCTGCTCTCGTATGATTCTAAGCATGCATTGCAAGCCTTCAGTAAAGTCTTCGTCCGTTCGTATGCCGAGAATGTCATTTTCCAGCCTTTAATTTCCATTTATGTTACCCATGTTACAACGTAGGCTTTCATTTTTGCCCTTTTTCCATCGTCTCCTCCCACGAATCATTTACGTTTCCCGTTAGATTCTGATTTCCTTTTACAATAAAGAATCGTCCAGACGAAAATCCTTACAACCTTATGCCTGCGCACTACAAACTTAACTCATTAATGTGCTCGCCTACATATTTGGTTCACTACATTTTGCTACAATGCTTAGCTAAATCACTTCGTGGTCAGTATATTCTTGCATTTCCCACCCCTAAAACTTACCTAAATCACTTCGCGGTGAGTATATACTTGCATTTCTCACCCCTAAAACTTACCTAAATCACTTCGCAGTCAGTATATTGCATTTCTCACCCCTAAAACCTACCCAAATCACTTCGCGGTCCTGAGAATCTTCATCTCTAAATATTTATTGCCCCATTCGTTTTGTGGTAACCAACCCTTAATGAATGTATTTAGATGGAAATGACACAGAAACAGGTTTATTTTTTTTTTCTTTAATCTGAAATGCCACTTTGCGTCGGCCTTGTATTTTAAAAAATATTTTGTATAAACATTTTACAACTTTGTTTTTTTTCCATTAAAATCAACATCTGAACATTTGTAAAAATTTCTAAAAATGTTAAAACTATATACATAGCAATGGCAGGACCCAGAACATTCTTCTTCATCTGTGGTCCCCAACGAGTTGCGCAGCTCCTGTATCTTGGCCACCAACTCAAGGACCCTGGCACTCATTTGTGCCACTCTGGCACGTGTGGTCCCTGTATAAAAAAGAAAAATACATTATTTGTTGGCAAATACATGTTTAACAGCTGTGGATGGAATGTTTAATAGGTTGCAAGCTAACGTATGAGGCCATATGTGATTATGCTAAGGAATTAATAAAATGAAGAGGGCATATGTCATTATGCTAAGAAATTAATCAAAGGAAGAGGGCATATGTCATTATGCTAAGGAATTAATCAAAGGAAGAGGGCATATGTCATTATGCTAAGGAATTAATCAAAGGAAGAGGGCATATGTCATTATGCTAAGGAATTAATCAAAGGAAGAGG
Organism: Gastrophryne carolinensis; assembly: GCA_027917425.1. NCBI lineage: Eukaryota > Metazoa > Chordata > Amphibia > Anura > Microhylidae > Gastrophryne > Gastrophryne carolinensis. The sequence continues at coordinate 117,606,636 of CM051243.1, forward strand.
CCATATGTCATTATGCTAATGCCATTGACTATGGCTTTAGGTATCTTGGTGATCATGTCAATTCCCACATACTCAAAATAATGACATTACAACTTACTTCGTAGGTGGCCGAGGTCTGCTTCGGGGACCACCCTCCGTTCTGGGACCTGCCACTGTTGGGAAGTTGAGGCTGAAGAGACATGTCAACTAGAGTCACTTTTAATGTCTGAGTCAACAGTAAGCAAATGACAATTTGAATGTGTGTGTGACATCACCCACCTTCTCAATGTGTCTCCTGGGCCTGATCTGCTGCAGTCCCTGCTCCAGATCATTCACCCGCTACAGAATCATTTAGAAAAAGAGATTAAAGCTTTGCTTTAAATAGCATGTATGTGTGTGTGCTTACATTAAGAGTCACATACCAGAGGCTAATGGCTCAGTCGCTTGGTACGACTCCCTGCCCATGCCGTGATGCCCCTCCTCTGTGGATAGGTCCAGGGGCTGGTCGGAGGCCACTAGAGATGAGGGGTAGGAACGGCGCCCTGGAGATCCACCACCTTCACTTTCTGCTGCACATTCGGTACTCCATTTCCAGCACTAGAAAAGAAAAGCATTTATAAATAAAGGCCTACCTTCGGTATTGGTTACATATAGCATGCAATCGCTATGTACTTGGGAAATCGCCGCACCCGGGGCATGTGGAGTCACTTCAGGTCCGACCAATGCTGCATAATCTGCGTATGTGTGAAGGTAGTGTCCGTCTCCTGCTGGATCCTGGAAACAATTTCCAGGGCGACGTTCCTCTTCTCAAACGTGTTGGGCAGGTAGTCATACCTGCGCTGAAGCATGGTCTAAAAACACAAAATAGAAATAGTTGTTAGCTAAAACTGCATACAAATATCTGTCACAATTCGATCAGTTGACTAAATGACATTCCCAAACACATTTCTAGCCTCAAACTATCCTTCTAGATGGAATTGACTAGGTTCACACATGTGCGCACTAACTTCTGTTTGGCACAGAGTTTTACAAACTTTTAAACAAAACTGTTTCTTCCTGCACTTCCTTAAGGCCTAGGCATGCATTTAGATGGCAAATCAAAGTCCTTACAATACACTTACGAGCATAATCAGCTTTTGTTGTTGGCGGGTGAAGATCGCGGGCGCCATCTTTCAGGTTTCCGGGTTCCCGCACGGCCATACGCACGAGTAAGCGTCATACCCAGGCATTAGTATTTAAAGGGACACCCAACTCATTCTCTTTGAGATTTTCAACATGCCACCAAAAAAAGCCATCGCTAAGGCCACACCAGCCAAGGAGGCCACCAGCAAAAGGCCCCAGAGGCCTAAGGAGCCTTCTTCCTCACGTCCGACCACTCGGTCACAACTACCTACTCCCAAGGTGCGGGGAACGTGCAGCCAAAGTGGCCAACCCAAGGCAACATTGGCCACCAAGGCCGCAAAACCCAAACCAACCACCAAAGCCAAGGAGGGAGCAGCTAAGAAGAAGCCAACAACATCAAAGCAGGCAGGTACGATGGCGACAAAGGCCACTAAGAAGCAGAGGGTGAGAAGCCCCAGCCCCCAAAGAACACCCTCCCCTCCTCCCAGCCCTAGCACATCCCTTCATAAACCGCGCTCCACTGGCAAGGCCAGTAAGAGCCAGCGTGGCAGAAGCCCCAGCCCAGCCAGCACTGCCTCTCCAGCTCTACATGGCCAAACCTCCCATGGGCATCGAAGCACAAGTGCAAGGCCACAAAGAGCCACAGGGCCCGAAGCCCCAGCCCAGCCAGCACTGCCTCTCCTGAGCCCCATGGCCAAACCTCCCATGGGTATCGAAGCACAAGTGGCAAGGCCACAAAGAGCCACAGGGCCCGAAGCCCCAGCCCAGCCAGCACTGCCTCTCCTGAGCCACGTGCCAGTACCTCACATGGGCAAAGAAGCACAAGTGGCAAGGCCACAAAGAGGCACAGGGCCCAAAGCCCCAGCCCAGCCAGCACTGCCTCTCCTGAGCCATGTGGCCAAACCTCCCATGGGCAAAGAAGCACAAGTGGCAAGGCCACAAAGAGGCACAGGGCCCGAAGCCCCACACCCCCAAGCACACCCTCTCCTCCTCGGCCACATTTGCCATGGGCACCAGGCAAGGACCCCCAGTCCAAATGGAAGTCCAGCCCATTCGTTCTCAAGCCACGTGTCGCACATTTCAACAGCACAGAGCCAGCCCAGAATGTCCCCCCGAATTGCCAGATGAGCCAGAACAGCAAGCAATAGGCCGAACGGCAGCGAGGACAGTTGAGTGGCAGGTTTGGTGAGGCCCAAACTCTCGCACTGGCAAGTGGGCTCACACTCCATTATGACGAGCTAAATGGGCGACATTCAAAATCTACAAGCAAAATGAGAAAGACACAAATCTTGGAGGAGCTCACCAGACAGGTCAATGCAGCGGGGGAGGAGCTTAAAGATGTGGAGCAGATACGGCGCAAAATATCTGACCTGAAGTATGCAGCACGGAAGAAACAGAATAAATGGCGCAATTACAGGTACATATTTGAGTTGTGCATTTTTCTGCTTGTTGTATTGACCTAAATTTGGCAACCTCTATTTTTCAGGTTACAAACTGGCAAAGGCTTCCCAACAAAATTACAGTATACACGAGCTGAGGAGATGGTGCCGGCGTTGATACACCCCGCCGCATTAGAGGGCCTCTCTGGCAGACGGGACACGGACATCCCTACCATTCCTGCAGGTTAGTAATGTTAGTTTGTATGTGAAATGTTTTAAATGTGTGAAATGAGGCTCACAGGCAGATATGAACACATGCCCCTAGGGAGTGGCTTTGAGGGCAGGTTACAGTTTTATCTGGGTGTTTAATATTTGCGGAATGGTCAGTTTAAAGGTTTGCAGCCCATACACGACCTTGGACAGTATTTATGGTCACTATTAAAGTCGTTATCTTATCAAAGCACTGCCTGTTATGTGAATCTAGTCAATCATATACAACACTTCCTTTGTCTTTATACCACTTGGGTTTTAGCTGTGCTTTGGTTTAAAATACTTGATCTGGGGTCAGGAAGAATGCCCTCCAGCATACTCTGAAGACAAATGCTATTTGCAAGTGTGGGCCCCTAATGGCCCTTTAGGGATGTGTTAAGCCTCATAACATGCAGTACATGCATATTTGGACTATTTAAGGTGACCAATGTGTATGTACAGGGTGAGGCATACAAATAACAGATATATTCATAGTGAAGGACGCCTTGACCCGCTGTTGGAGTTTGCGTTTCTGCTTGGCCACGTGTTTTTTAAAGCATATGTAGTAATCCAGATCATCAATGGATTTTTGTGTGTTTAGGTGCCTTTTTATTTTAAACCCAGCCCAGCATCAAGCCTCTGTAAGTGTGGAAGCCTCAGCCAGTTTGACCACGCCGTCTACTTCCATGCTGCCTAGGAGCCAGGAACAGATATATAGGGTAAGTGTACTTGAAATGAAAAATGAAATTGCTGATGCATGTGAATGCACATGACTAATTTACATAACAAATATATTTAGGGCCCAAACTGAATCTTTTTTTGCACATGTCCCAACAGACACACACTGATGGAGGAAATCCAGGCCATGGAGGAGGATGCCAGCTTGATGGGACCTTCAGACCTGACCCCCCTGGAACCTAATCTGCCACTGTCCCAACATGCCACTGCACCAAATCCTCTGCAGCAGAGCGAAGCTGGACGCATGCTGCCAGCCCATCGTGGGCAGCAGGCTGAGACTGAGCCTAAAGTCCCAAGTGGTAGCTCTGCTGCAGAGGATTTGCCGAGCACATCTGCGACACTCTAGAGGTCCAGCTTGCTCGCTCTAGAGGTCCAGCATCTGCAGGCGCTCAAACCAGGGGAATTGTTAGAGATAGTCATCAACGTCGACCAGTTTCCCAGGGGAGGCGTGTGCCGATCCTGGAGTCAGCGTGGCGCCATGACAGCCGTTACTTTTGGCAGGTGACTCAAAGAACCACAGAGAAGCTTACTGCACAATTAGAGACATTAAATAATACATTTCACCACCATGCTGACTGAATTTAGGACGAGCAACATCCACATGGCCACCTTAAATAATAATTTCACTGCCATGCTCAAGGAAGTTAGAACAAGCAATAGACACATGTTGGAACAGTGGCAGATTATGAATGTCACACATGCCCAGGTGATGGAACACCTCTAAGGCCCACCACCAGGGTTTTATGGCCAACATCCATATTAACAGCTATTTGACCTGTATCTGCTCCACATCTTTCCTCTACATCCCCACTGTATTGACCTGTCTGGTGAGAACTACCAAGATTGCCTTTTTTATGGCTTTGCTTGTATGATTTTGAATGTCGCCCATATAGCTCATTAGAGTGCTGAGATACCCCACTAGCCAATGCCTGAGCTAAAGCCTCACTGAAGCTGCCGCTCAAGCTGCCGCGCTTCAGGCTTGGCCCTAATGAAATTGTGTCTGGCTCATCCTGTTTGTTGGCAAGATTGGGGGACATTCTTGGCTGGGAAACTACTACCTTGAACCATGGCAAAGATTGGACTGGACTGGCATTCGGACTGGGGGTTATTGTTTGGGTGGGCCACTAAATTACAGCGTGGATGTGGCATAGGTATGGCTGCTTTTCACCTGTGCCTGTGGCAAATGTGGCCAAGCAGGAGAAGGTGTGTGTGTGGCCCTATGTATTACTGGCCAAATATTTGCATGCAAATGGTTGCTACCTATGTATGTTTATGTTATTGGTTGTTGAAACTTCGGCCTGGAGTAAGTTACTTTACAACTCCTAGATGTGGCCAATTGCTAGGTGCCATGAGTCTGCACCAATGTATATTTCTGTTGTACTATGTATGTACATGAAGTCTGCGAGTGCCCTTCAACTCCAAATTTTCATATTTCAATAAAATATAATGAATGTGGGGGGGCGTGGCTTGGCTATGGCGGTGTAAGAAGAAGGAGCTCTGCACTTTCACCCCACAATTAATAGGAAAAACCGCAGTAAAACACTCAGCTTTTGAGATGTCTAAGAGGAAGAGGAGTCGGGCAGTGGTCACAAGTGGACAGCCAGGCAGAGGTGACAACATCAGCCGTTTTTTCCCCGCGACCCAGAAGGAGGAGAACGGCATGGCCGGTGACAAGATGGCGGCAATGCTGAAGGCAGCAGAGGAGCGGCAAGCAAGGGGCGATCAGAGCCCTCTACACAGCGGGGGGGAGATCCCGCTCTGGGCTGCTTCCCCGGCCTGCAGCCCGCGGGGCTCGGAGGATCTGCTGTTGTGTGCGGGGACGCCAGTAGAGGCACTACGCGCAGCCGACGGAGAGAAGAGAGAGGAGGCGGAGCAGTGCGTACAAGCCGCGGCTTCACTGACTGAGGTGCACGGGAACGCAGGTGGAGGGGGGAGAAGCGGGTCCCCAGCTGGCAGCACTCGGTCCGCAGAGAAAGGAGCGGAGGCGGCGGGGACCACACAGCGCGTCCTCCCGCGGCTCGGCTGCAGCGTGCGGCAGGAGACGGTAGTCAGACTGGCCGACAGGTACCTGGGAGATCACCCGGCAGGACTGATGGCAAATGAGCAGCTGAACTTGGGCAAAGGGAGAATGTTAGAAGATCAAACTCAGGGGCCGAAAGGGCTCAGTAGTGGGGGGACCCCGGGCACCAAGGGAGGCTCGATCATCCGGCAACACAAGAATGGCGCACCACAGCGCATCCTGCCCAGGTTTGCGTAGAGGTGGGCACTTTTCCGGGCCAGATGACAAAATTGACTGACTGGAGGAGCCTGCATGGCACACAGGGGCTTCCAGCTCAGGGCCTCGCGTAACGACAGTTGCAGATGTACACGCTCCGCATGAAGGCAGCTTGGACGAACCTACCATAAAAAAGGGACATCAGAAGGAGACATCACCTGGGGGCCGCGCTAGCATTGCCAGTGGGAGGACGCCAAGATACGGGGGGTTCACCCCTAGATCCACCAGAGCTGCCGATTAGGAGACGCCCACGGGGAGCCCAGTCCCGCTTAGCCCTGAAGGGCAGTCACCCAACCTCTCCGATAGGGAAGTTCGACCGATGGGTACGTTGAGCCCAGCGTTCTCTGAGGGTCCCAGTAGCCGGGCGTCGCTGAGATCACCCGCCTGGTCCCGGGCGGTGGTGGATTCCCCTGAGCATGCAGACCACAGACCCCAGCTTAGAGAACAATACAATCTTGACATACTATTGAAATTTCTTCCCTCCCGGAAGGATTTTGAGTATTATAGCAATAGGATGGAATCCCTACTGAGAAGAGAGCTTGATGAGGTTACTGGAGCAGTTTCCGAGGTGTCTAACAGAGTGAGCTCCCTTGAAAAACAGCAGACCACCACTGAACAGCGCCTGGGAGCACTGGAAAGAGCACAAGCGGCGGCACAGCAGGCTATAGCGGAATCTAACCAACAAACAACCAAAGTCTTGATGCATCTGGATGACTTGGAAAATAGAAGCCATAGGAATAACATCCGGATTCGTGGGCTGCCGGAGGGACCCGAGACCAGCGACCTCAGGGATGTGGTCACCGAGATCTTCAATAGTGTCCTGGACAAACCCCCGGGGGAACACATTGAGATCGATAGGGTCCACAGGGCCCTTGGCCCATGCTCCACCGATCCTGCAAGACCAAGGGATGTAGTGTGCCGGGTGCATTTTTTCAGAGTCAAAGAGGACATAATGAGGAAGGCGTGGGAGAAGCGACCTATTCAATACAAAGGGTCGCAGGTCATCCTTCTCCCCGATTTGGCCAGGCGCACCCTTCAGATGCGCCGCGTGATGAAACCGTTGCTGGAGGCTATTAAATCTACTGGGGCCACGTACAGGTGGGGCCACCCTTTTCACCTGGTGGTCATGAGGAGAGGCCAATCATTTCTACTACAATCCCACGCACAGCTTCCGGAGCTTTTTCGCTTTCTAGAAACTCCAGGCATACAGCTGGAGGACTGGCTGTCCCCCTCGTTGGGGGATAACAGGGAACCGGGCTTGCGACCAGGCCGCAAAGAGCCACGGGGCCTGCAACTGCACCCGGGAGATCCGCAACCACAGAGAGTCAGGAACGGAGGAGGAGCGCAACGTTGACCTGTGTAGCTGGGAGGCGATCTGAGAGGCCAGTTTCCCGGCTTCCTCTTTAGTGCCATTTGCGGATAATGCGGCATTGAAGAGCTTCTACTAAAGTTGTTGTTTCATTCTTGTTGCTCCCCATACGACTAGTCGGGATCTGTTGAGAATTGAGTTGAAGAGTTTGACCCCCCCTTTTTACTTTTCATTTTGCTCCACTTGCCATCCCGGTTTCTGGTTGCTCTTGCCGCGGGGCGATTTTGGAGGCTTTGTGTTCTGGACGCCCTCCCTATCTTGCAGCTGACCATGGACTGTGTGCGGGCCCCTCCTGCAGGATATATGGATGACCGGCTAACTCGTTGATGAGCCTTGAGGAAGGAGAAGATCTGGAGACTTGACTGGTGGCTGGAGGTGTCAGGATGGCCCGGGGTGCTGGCGGGCCGGCGTGACTCATTTGGTTGGCTCGTTCCCGGCGTTGGCCGCCTTTAGCCTCGGGTCGGTGGGGGGGAGATTCTGGGCCAGTGGAGATGAACCTGATGGCTCTGGGCATTGGGTGTATCATGCCGCCGGGTTCGGTTTCGGGGTTGCGGTCCTCTTGGCCTGGGCTCGTGCACCGGATCTGCGGGGTATGTCCGTGCCGGCGCGCGGCTTGGGGCTCAGTGTGGTGGCCCGGGCTGTGTGGGTGGCGGGGGACTGCTGGGGGGGGGGCGCACCGGGGACCGTGCCAACGTGATTTCGGTTTGGTTGGCCTGTCGGCGGTGTGGTTCCCCCTGGCCCTCCGCGGCGGGTGCGCTGGGGGGGCCCCGGGGGGTTGAATCACGGGGCCACCGGGCCGGTGGTTGGTACGGTTAGTCTAGTATGGCACGACGCTGGGATCGGTGGGGCGCGGGGGGACCGGCCACAGCTCCTCTTCGCCCGCCGGGAGACCATTTACAGTGAGTGGGGTCGTTGACTTAGCTTTTGTTACAATCTCTGTTTATGGTTCTGAACTAGTCTGGGAGTAGTTATAGCGCTGAAGTGCGGTTGCATTAGACTTGAATACAAGAGAGTGCATCTCCTGGCCTACGACCATAGTCTTCCACCTTCCCCCCAGTAGGCCGGTTCGCTTACTCCATATTGGAGGAAATTAGTGAACATCAGCACAAGCACTCTACTGTTGGTAGATTCTTTTTCTTACATCCTCCTTTTTCCGTTTCTAAAATCTTTTTTTTTCTCAACCCCTCCTTTTCTGTCCAACCCTCCTTTCATTCACCTAGTCACCCTCATCCCTACTGTTCAGTACTAGGAGCTGGAGCGCTTGGGCAATGGCAGAAATAAACGTAGGCTCCTTTAATGTTAAGGGGCTGAACATCCCAGAGAAACGATCGAAGGTATTATATGATATGCATAAGCAAAAGGTAGCCATCCTGCTCCTCCAAGAAACACACTTCAAGGTAGGACACATACCCACCATCAAAAATCGGTACTACTCCTCGTGGCATCATGCCCCTAACCCTAACATCAAAGCAACTGGGGTTTCAATCGCCATTCACAAATCCCTCCCCCACAAAGTGCTAGATCTTACAGTGGATCCAAATGGGCGATTTATATTTCTTAAGGTAGAGCTGTTGACAAGGGTATATACCATAGATAATATCTATGCCCCTAATACTGGCCAGGTCAATTTTTGTATAAAGGTGCTGAGGACATTAGCAGAATTTTCGGAAGGCACACTATTGGTGAGGGGAGATTTTAATGTTCCCTTGCAGCCGGAGCTGGATACTTCCTCGGGTGGGTCGGCTGTGTCCCTAAGCAAAAGAAATAGATTGCGAAAGCTACTTTCTGAAGCTGGTGGACTCTTGGTGGGCCCTGAATGGGTGAGATAAGGACTTCTCGTTCTATTCGGCTGCTAGGAATTCCTATAGTAGAATCGATTATATATTTCTTGGCCATCATGCCTTGGAGTGGGCTCCGCATGCGTGGATTGGTCAGATATTATGGTCAGACCATGCTCCACTTTTTCTATCAATAGCTTTGCCCAGACTCTACTCGAAGAGCTGGTGCTGGAGGCTTCATAACAATTTGCTTGGGGACGCAGCGCGCCTGTCAGGGGTAAGGGAGGTTATAAGGGACTTCCTTAGGAATCATGAACAGGATTGTACGCCCCTCCCATACCAGCGAACTCATCAAGCATGGAGCTAGATTAAAGAAGGAACGGGCCTCCGTGATATCCCAGACTTTACAACTCATACATGCCCTGGAACAAGACAATAAAAGGAACCCATCTAGCGCTGTACTCATTGACCTAATGAAAGCAAGGGATAAGCTGCAGAGTTTATACAACCAGGCGTACTTAAGATTCAGAGAGAGGCAGAGGGTACTTTATTACAATTCCTTGGGTAAATGCGGGCGGCTCCTCGCCAGGGCTCTGCACCCTAGGCTCGCTGCCACATATATTCCTACTATTAAAGGGTTGCAGGGCCAACCTGTGGCAATGTCTTCCCAAATTGTAGATCATTTTAGGGAATATTACCATTCCCTGTATAACCTGAGGCGAGAAAGCAACACCCTGGCTGAAGTGGAGCTGCCGGAAGCTGTTGTAGGTTATGTGCACAACACGCCCCTCCCTCAAATACCTAGGGAGGAGGCTGAGGTCATGGAGGAACCTTTCTCGAAGCAGGAGGTAGCCAAGGCGATAAAGGAAACACCGCAGGGTAAGCGCCCGGGGGCTGATGGCTACACCCCTAAATTCTATAAACAATTTGGACCGGAGCTAGTTCCTTTTCTGACGAAGGTTTTCAACTCTATAGGGCCGGAGTGCGGGTTCCCCAGACATAATCTCTGTTCTCCCTAAGCCAGGGAAGGATCCATCATTATGCAGCAGTTAAAGGCCAATCTCTTTGATAAATGTTGATATCAAACTGTATGCTAAGATTCTTTCTTCCAGGCTTAAGCCACTTCTCCCGGGTTTGATAAACACGGACCAGGCTGGATTTGTACATGGGCGGGAGGCTCGGGACAACACCAATAAGCTGTTTGACCTAATAGCACATACTATGACGGAGAGAGCCCGGGTATGCCTTCTCTCATGTGATGCAGAGAAGGCATTCGACAGAGTGGACTGGACGTTCCTCAAGGCGTCTCTGTTGCAGGTTGGTGTTGGCCCGGTACTTCTATCTAGGATCATGGCACTATATTCTGAGCCCACTGCAAGGGTGAGGGCAAACGGCCTCCTTTCCTCCCCCTTTAGGATTAGGAATGGCACGCAGCAGGGTTGCCCATTATCTCCGTTATTGTATGTCATCACCATGGAACACCTTGCTGTGGCCATAAGGCAGAATCCAGACAGACATTAAAGGTATAAAGGCTGGGGATCAGGAATATAAGGGCTCTCTATACGCTGATGATCTGCTTCTACATATGACTGCCCCGTTGACATCCTTCCCTGCGGCCCTTAAGGAGCATTCGGCCGAGTAAGCAATTTTAAAATCAATAACACCAAATCAGAAGCCCTTAACATATCCCTCCCCAAACAGACTGTAGAGCAACTTAAGGCAAACTTTAATGTCAAATGGCAGCCCCACTCGATAAAATATCTTGGGGTGCAGATCCCTTCGGACCTATCGCGACTATATAAACTTAACTATTCCCCCCTACTCACGAAGACGGTGGCTGAATTGACCACGTATGATAAGCGGCATTTCACCTGGTTCGGAAGGATTAATATATTAAAAATGGACATTCTCCCTAAATTTGTATACACCTTCCAAACAATACCTATTCACCTTCCTAACAGTTTCTTTAGGAAGCTGAGATCCGCCTTTCTAAGATTTGTATGAGGCGTGGCGAAACCCCGGGTAAGATTTAGCACCTTGACCCGGCTTAAAGTGGACCAACACCCTCCCATGATCGGCCCGGGAATCTATAAGATTCCCGGACCGATCAGACCCCTGACTGTGGGGCACCCCGATGGGGGGCACCCCGCTGTGTGAAACCCCCCAGAAACCCCAAAATCCCTACCTTATCCACGATCCAGCGGCGCCCGCCGCCGCCTCCTGCGCGTCCCTCTAGCAGGACGCGCACCTGCGCCAGCCGTTTGTGAATGGCCGGTGCGGGCGCGCACCCTGTAAGAGTGACGCACGGGAGGCAGCGGCGGGCGTGCTCTCTTGTCCATCGCTGCCTCCCGCTTGTCCGTCGGTGGGGATTAGCAGCGGCGGTCACGTGGGAGCGAGGAGAGGTGAGTTTTTTGGGGTTTCTGGGGGGTTTCACACAGCGGGGTGCCCCGCCGAAGTGGACCAAAACCCAGGATAGTAAAAATCCTGGGTGTTGGTCCACTTTAAGTCAGATGGCGGGGCGGGGCTCCCGGACCTAAAGACCTCTCATGCAGCAGTCATAACACGTCGCATACTAGATTGGAATCAAGGGGGGGAAGGGAAACAATGGGTTAAATTGGAGAGGGCGATTTCTCCAGTGAGTCTCAATTCGCCCTGGGGGGGGAGCGCTACCTAGGCGGGTAAGGGAATCACTCTCATTTTTGGCTGTGCATTTCCTGTTGGCCTGGGATAGGATGACCAGACACTATACACTGCAAGAAAAGAGGGACACCCACAGTACCCTCTAAAAAGTGCCAAGGATGAAACAGTTGCACCACTTTAAGGGTCTAAAAAATATTCAAATTTATTGACTAATTACATATATTTACAATCACAATGAACATTAAGACTATACAATAACAACTACATGACATAAACATTTAAAACCACAAGGGGGCGCTGGAGGTCTGTCTCAGTGCAAAAAGTAAAATACTCTCCATTAAAAGTGTGTATCCAAATCCTATATACTATAACTAATATGCTCTCAGATGCAAAGGTGCAAAAATACAACAAAAAATGTGCTAAACCCACCTATTAATCAATTCAGGTCCAGATGAGTGTACAAAAATAAAGCAGAATAACATACCATTGAGCAGAGAAACACGCCGTGGTGATGGAAGTGAAAGAGAAAGAAATGAACAAAAGTGCATACAGACCAACCAGACGTGGACCCCCCACAGGTAACAACGCCGAGCGCGTTCGTAGTGTCTCCTGCACTACTTCAAGGGCGAGTGAGTGCAGACACCTACCCCACCTGCAATAAATGTGCCTGCAGAGCACCTCCCAGGTCCCACCGCTCCAATCAATGTTAACAAACAATCCCACATGGTCCTCCCAGCCCTCCCACACCCTGCCCAACGCACCTGTAGCCAACTCAGAATCAGAGGGATGTGGTGTACACTCATGTGGACCTGAATTGATTAATAGGTGGGTTTAGCACATTTTTTGTTGTATTTTTGCACCTTTGCATCTAAAGAGCATACTAGTTATAGTATATAGGATTTGGATACACACTTTTAATGGAGAGTATTTTACTTTTTGCACTGAGACAGACCTCCAGCGCCCCCTTGTGGTTTTAAATGTTTATGTCATGTAGTTGTTATTGTATAGTCTTAATGTTCATTGTGATTGTAAATATATGTAATTAGTCAATAAATTTGAATATTTTTTAGACCCTTAAAGTGGTGCAACTGTTTCATCCTTGGCACTTTTTAGAGGGTACTGTGGGTGTCCCTCTTTTCTTGCAGTGTATTGAGTTTTGAGTGCTGGGATTAGTGTGTGCACACTATTATTGGCTTTATTGTTGACTTACCATTTCGCTTATAGACTGGTGCAACTTTTCTAGCTTGTCTAAAACTTGTATCTTATGACCAGACACTATGGCGCAAATAGTAGACCAGGCCCACTAACCCCTCTATTTGACAACTACTCCTTTGCGCCGGGAGTGGGGGCTAGAAGTTTTCTGGCGTGGGAGACATCGTCCAACGTTTCAATGGGTAGTATTCTGGCGTCGAGTGGGCTCCCCACGCTGGAGGATATAAGGCAAAGGGTTCCAGGACAGTATACCTCTTGGTTCCTATATAGACAGCTGAGTGCATTTGTCACGACTCAAAACATGGTGGAATGGAGTGGGACTCCCTAGCGGGCATGCAATCACTGTCCTGTATCGGGTACTCTTGGCAGCTATGCACGATTCCCCGCCGGGATATGTGAGGAGATGGGAAGAGGAGCTTGGAATATCTTTCTCTGAAGAGGATATAACCAAGGTATATCTGCTCACCCACAAACTAGCAGTCCCGAGCATATCACAGGAAAATAATTTTAAGGTGTTATCACGTTGGTACAGGTGCCTGGTAGACCAGAGCAGGTTTGACACCTCGTGCTCCGACAGGTGCTGAAGATGTCTGGAGGGGCGTGGGAACATGGCGCATATATGGTGGAGCTTTGGGTGAGAGTTTTCTCTATATATAACAACCTCGCGGGAGAGTCGATATAGAACTCTCCACAGGTGGCTTTGCTGTCCTTGCTCCCTGGTTCCATCTGCCGCTGTAAAAGAGGGGTTCTGCGGCATTTCCTGACAGCGATGAGAACAATTATCCCCAGGCGATGGAAAGCTACAACCTCGCCATCATTTGTCGAGTGGGCGCAAGAAGTAGAAACCATTCGCTGCATGGAGGAGATGACCTCAGAGACAGAGGGCACGTGGGAAAGGTATTGGAGGACATGGGCTGTCTGGATAGATTATAGGGACACCCGCCTGCCAGTGGAGGTCTAGTTGAGTGGGCTGGGCTTGCGCGTTCCTGCTCCTGGAGCCCTTCGGGGCCTCCAACTTATACCCCTCTACTTCCTTTCTATATCCTCTTTTGTCTCTGTACCCCATTGGGGTCTGCAATCTCCTTGTCTGCCATCTGTCTTGCACCTACCGCTGTCTTCCCTGGGGCCCGGCCCCCGTCTCTGACCGTGCAGTGTACCCTCCCCCGAGTTGTGGCTGCGGCCTTGAGTTGCCATGGCGGGTATTAAGATCTGCACCTTCAATGCTAAGGGGTTGAACGTCCCCGAGAAAAGAGCAAAAATATTGTACGGACTCCATAGTGAAGGGGCGGATGTCGTCCTACTACAGGAGACACACTTTTGTCAGGGGAAAATCCCGGAGCTTAGGAATAAATACTATGACAGATGGTTCCACAGCCCTAATCCAGAAAATAAATCTAAGGGGGTCTCCATTGCAGTCCATAGGGGTGTTCCTCTGGAGCCACTGGAATTGAAGGTGGATCCGAATGGCAGATACCTTTTTCTTCAGTTCACACTCTATGGAGCCAGGTACACCCTTGCTAATCTGTACCTACCAAATCGGGCCCAGGTGGAAGTTGGTCTTGGGATACTGAGTATACTAGAGGAGTTCTCAGAGGGCACCCTGGTAATAGGGGGGGACTTAAATCTGGCCCTTGACCCGCGTCTCTCTCCAAGTGGTGGACACCTGGAGGTTCCAACATGGAGGGGCGAGAGACTACACATTCTTTTCCCACCCCCACAACACATATAGCAGATTAGACTACATTTTTCTTAGCCACCATGCGCTCTCGCGTGATCCTGACACCTCTATTGGACGGATGTTGTGGTCAGATCACGCCCCTGTTTTCTTGAGCCTCCTGATCCCGGAAGTCGCCCCTAGACAATACAGCTGGCGCTTAAATGACAACCTGTTGAAAGACGCTGGGTGTCTAGCTGAAATTAAGACTTCCATAACTAATTTCCAATCTGACCATATGAACGACCCAACCCCACTTCCATTGCAGTGGGAGGCCCTCAAATGTGTGCTTCGCGGGGTCTTCATTAAACACGGATCCAGGCTCAAGAGGGACAGGGCGAAACAGATTGAGGCTGCTCTGGAGCGCATCCGGGAACTGGAGGAGACACACAAGGCCACCCCCACGCAAGCTGTCTTGCGGGAGTTACTGGACGCTAGGCAGGGTCTGAGGAGCCTGTACGATCAGTGCTTCCTCAAATATCGTGACAGATTTAAGGCCCGTATCTACGAGACAAGTGTGGTAAGATGCTGGCTAGGTCCCTCCATCCCAGGCAGGGCGGCACGTTTGTCCCCATGATCAGGGGGGGGGAGCGGAGCTCCATACGACTCCCCAGATAGCGGGCGAGTTTCAAACCTTTTACGCTAAGCTTTATAACCTTGGACCCACTCCTACCCAGGACCTGCTCCAGATGGAGGGCGCCCCGATAGTGGAGTATATTAGAGACAAGGCTCTTCCGACCCTGCCCGCTGAGAACAGTGACTTGCTTGAAGACCCATTTGACCTGGAGGAGGTAGCTAAAGCAATAGGGGAGGCCCCCGCGGGTAAAAGTCCAGTCCCTGATGGGTTCACCCCCAGATTTTATAAAACATTGGGGGCCCTGATTGCCCCTTTCCTGGTTAAGGTGTTCAACTCGATCTCTGGCGGCTGTCCCTTCCCGAGACAGGCCTTAGAGGCACACATCGCGGTCATACCTAAACCTGGCAGGGACACCACCCTGCCGGGCAGCTATAGGCCGATCTCATTGATCAATGTTGATCTGAAGATATATGCCAAAATTATTGCTCTTAGGCTACAGCCGCTACTCCCCTCTTTGATTAACCTGGATCAAGTGAGGTTTGTCTCGGGAAGGGAAGCGAGAGATAACACCATCAAAACGATATCTCTAATGCATTATGCACAGTCACAGGCTACTCCAGCGTGCGTGCTGGCAGTGGATGCAGAAAAAGCGTTCGACAGGGTGCATTGGGGCTTCCTGAGAGCCACACTGGATCAATTGGGCTTAGGTCCGGTTATGTTAGCGAGAATCATGGCCCTGTACAAGGAACCCAGTGCAAAAGTAGAGGTGAATGGCTCCCTGTCTGGTTCTTTTCATATTCGTAACGGCACTCAGCAGGGGTGCCCCCTGTCTACGCTGCTCTACGTGCTAGTGATGGAGCACCTGGCCAACACGCTGAGGGCTAACCCAAATATTAAGGGGGTCGTCTGCGGGGGAAGGGAGCATAAGCTCTCTCTCTTTGCCGATGACCTGCTCATGTACGTAACCTCACCTCACACATCCATGCCCTCTGTTCTGGCAGAGTTCAAGCGCTTTGGCGAACTGAGCAATTTCAAAGTGAACTTATCCAAAACAGAGATCCTGAATGTCTCGTTAGACGCAGAGACTCAACGCCTCTTACAAGCAAACTTTCCCTTCAAGTGGCAGGAGGAGGCTATAAAATACTTAACTATGCCCCGCTTTGGCACTCCACGGTTGCTGGCCTTAACTCATACAACAAGAAACAATACTCATGGTTGGGTCGTATAAATATCCTTAAAATGGATATCCTCCCCAGGTTCCTTTATCTTTTCCAGGCAATCCCTCTGGCACTGGAACGGGGTTTCTTCCAATCCCTTCAGCGGGTCTTCTTCAAATTTGTCTGGGGTAGCGGGAGACCCAGGATCTGGAGGGAGACGCTTTTCAGGTCTAAATTGAGGGGGGGACTTGGGGTTCCGGACCTTCGGACCTACCATGCTGCCTCGGTGCTGGTACGTCTTTCAGATTGGTTTCATCATAAAGATGATAAATGTTGGGTTGGTATAGAGGGAGATATTTCCCCCCTTGGTCTGGTGGCCCTGCCCTGGGTGGACCCCTCGCGTAGGCCCGAGACTCGGAGTTTACCCTACCTGGTGGGCCCTTTGCTGAAGATTTGGGATAGGTTCTTGAGACGGGGAAGATTGTCGGGCAGACCGGGTCCACTCACCCCACTATTTGACAATCCGTCCTTCCCACCGGGGGTGAACGTTAAGTCCTTCCTTATATGGGATAGATCTCATGACACCAGGCTGGGCGATATAGTGTCAGGGGTGGGTCCCCCCTCCCTCCCAGATCTGCGGGCCCGAGGAGAACATGGGAACATCTCCTGGTTCTTACATGCCCAGCTGGTCGCTTATATCAAGTCCCTTGCACCGGTCTTGAGCCTCTCCTGCCCTCTCACGCCTCTGAAAAGAGTTCTGCGAGACCCTTCCCCCCCTAAACATGTGATATCCCTTTTCTATAGGATTCTCCAGGATGGGGAGGAGGAGGGGGAATCGCCCCGATACTGTAAGAGATGGGAGGAGGACCTGGGACAAACATTCGAGCCCGGCGAGTGGGAAAAATCCTTTGCGCTCACTCACAGACTGTCTGTGGCGTCCAGAGCTCAGGAACGAAACTACAAAATCCTAGCGAGGTGGTATAGATGCCCATCGGATCTTGTGAGATTTGGGGGAGCGGACACTGGGGACTGCTGGAGGTGCGGCAGGGCTTCGGGGACCATGCTGCATATTTGGTGGGAGTGCCCGAGGGTGAAGGCCTTTTGGGAGGGAGTACTGGGAATCTATGAACACCTGACACTTGAGAAGGTCCCACACACCCCGCAGGTTACCCTCCTGTCGATAAGAAGGGGTTACTGAGGCATCTACTCACGGCCGCCAGGTCGGTGATACCCAGGCATTGGCATACTAATGTTGTCCCGTCCCTGGTGGAGTGGTACGGGGAGGTCGAGAGCATTAAGAGGATGGAGGAGCTGACTCTGGAGGGGGTGGAGGGAGGCACCCAGAGGTTTCTAAAGACATGGACCCTTTGGGAGGTCTCGCGGGCTTCCCCCGACTTTCGGATACTGCTGGAGCGTGGTTGAGTTTGGGGGGGGGGCCTTGGGAGAGGGTTTGACCCTTTGGTGGTGACAGGGGGTTTGGCCGGACGGGGGGGGTCGGAGACGGGGCCGCTGGGTTCCGGAAGCCTAGGTGTTTTGTTCCCTTTCCTTGTCTTCTTCTGCCCCTCTTTTTGAAATCTTCTCTAGGCAAACTCTTTCTTCTTGTTCGTTATTTCCTTTTTTCTCTTCATCTCTACTTTCTTCTCTGGGTCAGCGGGGGGATGGCTATGGTTGCTGTAAATTGAAATTGGACGAGAGGACGGGCTTGTGGATAAACTGGGCAATATTGATGGTTGTTTGTGATTACCCTGTGCCTGACCTTTCAGTGGGCCCAGATAGGAACAGGGCCCGCACGAACCCTCCTATACTGACTGAGACAGTGACCCATTTGCTGAGCCGCCGTGTCATTCTCACCCTGCGACCCTCTTTGATATTGTGTCTTCTTCTGTTCTGTATAATTTGTAAAATCTTAATAAAGACATATTGAAATAAAAAGATATTGAACTAAAATATATTGAATGTGACTTTAGCTGTTGTTGACTAAGTTGATGCATTAATGTTTGGGTTATTTTGAGATTACTGAAGGTTTTTCAAAACAAACATGCAAAAATAAACTGCATGAGCCTCTAATAAGGTGTCAATATTTAAGTAATGAATTCATTACTAATTATTTGAAACAAATTAAAAAAGCCTTCACAAAGGCAAATCAAAGCCAGAATAAACAATTTAATTCAGCAAACAAATGAAAAAGAAATTATGCAAAATGGGTGGTTATCAAGTTGGCCCGAACAGCTTGGCCAGAGGCACTAGGTGTGCCAGGGTAGATGTCAGCTGGGTCCTGGCTGGGTGGAGAGGGGGGTAGATCCACATACTGGGGGACATGCTGCATTATGGCAAAGTTATGGAGGACACAGCAAGCCAGTATGATGTCTATGACCTTGTTGGGGTCATACTGGAGTGCCCCCCCGGTATGGTCCAAACACCTGAAGCGAGTTTTTAACAGGCCAAAGGCCCTCTCCACGACAGTCCGGGTCTTGCTGTGTGCCCGATTGTAGGCCTCCTGGGCTGCATTCTGTGGCCGAAGGACGGGAGTCATCAGCCAGGGAAGAAGCAGATAGCCGGAATCCCCTGAAAGAATAAGAAAAAACTTACATCAATTACACATTCCAAACAAAAATTTCATTCCAAGCGGTCGTTCACCCTGACTAAGAGCCTATCTTATATGTTAGGCACACCCTGTACATACAGATTGCTCACCTAAAAAAACATCCTAACACCATCTACTGCATGTTATGAGCCTTTAAACATCCAAGATGGCGGGTCAGGGCAAATCAGGCAGGCTGCAAACAGGAAGTGGCTTATGACTGTGCTGCTCTGCATTCTGGGATGTCTGACCTTTTCAGGACCCCCAGCTCTGCTTTGTCTGAGCAAAGCACAGCACTAACCCACCCCCTGCACTTTATCCCGCTCTCCTCTCCGCAGTAAGTGTCATGCATCTGAGCAAAGATGGCGCCGACCCTATCATAAAGTCAAAACAGAATTGCAGCCGAATGGGGGAAAGAATAATAAGTAAGTTACTAGAAACGAGAAATATATTATTCGGAAATGCTGGGGAATCAGTTTTTAAGGGTTTGTGCTTTGCTAAAGATTATGGTTAAGGTCCGGTTTAACATGTCATCAAGGGGTCAAAACAGCCATAGGTTAAGACATGGGTCATCAACTATATTCATAGGCATACAGTGAAAATGGAATGACGTAATTTGCGCAAACTTACCAAGGAGCCATCCACCTGAGAATTCTCCAGACTCAAACCGATGGAATAATCCTGATCTCTGCAAGATGTAAGCGTCATGGGATGAGCCTGGAAACCCAGCGAGGACACTAAGGAACCACATGTCCGGGGCCACCACTGCTTGCACATTCAGTGAGAGGCCCATTTTTCGGTTCCTGGGAAAAAAAGAAAAAAAAACAATATTAGCAAGGCAAGGTAAACTACTCAAACACTAACTCCTAACACCCTCCAACAAACATGTTGGACAATACAAATAACACTAAGTACATAAGTAGATTGAAACCCAAAAAGTATATGTATGTTTGATAAAATCATTGCTGAAGGTATACACGGCCAAATGGGGCACCGGGACACTTTACAAGGAGGCATTAAGCTATACACGGTCAAAAGGGGCAAAGGGACACTTTACAAGGAGGGATTAAGCTATACACTGTAAGCCGTTTCACAGGGACACTTTAAAAGGAGGGATTAACCTATACACGGTTAAATGGGGCACAGGGACACTTTACAAGGAGGGATTACAGTATACACTGTAAGCTGTTTCACAGGGACAATTTACAAGGAGGGATTAATAGATAGTTACAATACAGTTTGTCTAAACTATATAACAAAATGACCGATTTAACTTACCTATAGATGTACTCGTTGGCTGCAGGAGGGACCAATGCAACGTGGGTGCAATCAATCACACAAATGACGTTGGGCATGAGGGTGATATTATAAAAAGCCAACTTAAGCGTGTTCCAGGCTACCATGTCGTCTGGAAATGAAATATATTTCTGACTAATGGTAGCCATGCTATCCAAAAACTTGGATAGCGGCGTAGGCTGGGTAGTCAAGAGTCTAAACCCCCCCCCCCGGATAAGAGAATCCTGTGTGCATGTAGAGTGTCAGGTTTAGGATTTTTTGTGCAACCTTTTGTAGACTGTGGACTGAGGGAGAAAGAAGTAGTTGTCCTTTTCCCAGGGAAGGAGCGAGTGACCCAATGCTTGTGCGATCAGGAAACATTATTATTAACATATTATCAAGGAGACCCAAACTGGGATAAAGATTATATGAAAAGGGAGGTGAAAATGGGTTAAAACATGCTCCCTAGTGGTTTAAAAGGAAGATTTATAGAGGACATCCAATTCAGGAGCCAAAGAGTCCCCTGGTTTTCATGCCCTGGAACACAAACTAGGAACAAATTAAAAAAATGAAAACTGCCCCTCGCCTTATGTACCACCTAAGAAAAACAACCTCTATCCCTCCTTTACTGAGGAAGAGATAGAAGTCTTAATAACCCACAGAGTCAGGAAACAAATGGGCAGCGACAGGGAGAAGCTGTCTGCTGATATTTTTCCGCTAGATAAAGAGGAACACAAAGAGAAAATTGAACTACGGTAATTATTTCTGGTTCGAAAATCAATTTTTTCTCCAAAAAGTAGGTGTGGCGATGGGCGGAAAATTCGCCCCCAGTGTTGCTAAACTTTTTATGGCACTCTGGGAACATAACGTGATAACAGCTATCTACCCACAGGAATTGGTGTACTATAAAAGGTATATTGACGATTGCTTCTTCTTATGGAAAGGTACAAATCACAGTTTAAAAACATTTTTAGACTCCCTAAATTCAAAAGAATGGAACATCTCTTTCACACATGAAATAGCGGAACAAGAGATATGTTCAAAAAATGTAACAGTTTATAAGGACGACAATGAGATTAAAACTAAAACATGCTTTAAGGAGACAGACCGTAATAGCTTTATACCTACTGATAGCTGCCACCATCCAAAGTGGATTAAAAATATCCCCAAAGGACAATTAAAAAGGATCAAACGCAACTGCACAGACGAAAAATCTATCAAAGAACAGGCAAATGAGATCAAAACAAGGTTCAAGGAAAAGGAATACAAAGAAGAAAATCTTAATCAAGCAATCAGAGAGATAAATACAGAAACCAGCAACACTCTAAAAAAGAATCCGGGAGAAGATCAGAAAAAACGAGGAAATTGACATCTGATGAAGTACCGTTCATCACTAAATTCAATAAAGATTATAAACAAATAGAAAAAATTATCAGAAAATATTGGAAAGTATTGGAGATGGATCCCACCCTGAAAGAAATTATTGGAAAGAATCCTAGATTCATATATAGGGAACCACAGATTTCAGCACAACTAACCAGTAGTTATATTAACCCTCCCGAAACAAAAAGTTGATCCAGCACAACGAGTAGGTTTCAGCAAATGCAGAGATTGCATCGATGCAAATTAACTTTGAACAATACAACTTTCCCCAGGAAACGATCAGAATTCACAAATCCCTCATCAGGTAAAACCTTTTAAATTGAAGAACAGCACTACCTGAAACACATCTGGTGTAATCTATTGCTTCCAATGCCCCCGTGGCCTAATCTACGTTGGACGAACAAAAAGACCTTTTAAAGTCAGACTGTCGGAACACATCAGAAACATAAAGAAAAAACTAAGAACACACAGCGTCGCCACACATTTTGCCACCAATCACAATGAAGGCCCAAACAATTTGGTATATTGGATATTAGAGAAGATCCAACCCAATTGGATGGGTGCAGATATCCAAAAAGAACTCTCTGAAAAAGAAACCAGAAGGATATTCAAACTCAATTCATTAGAACCCTCTGGACTAAACATAGAAATTGACCTAAACTGTTTCCTTGACAACAAATGATCTCTGTTCCAGTCCATCTCAGATTATCCATTCATTTTACTCCACTCTCATTTACATTTTTATCCTGATCTCCGCTTTTAACTAAGTTATGCGCTTTTAAAGTAGATAATTTTATTTAAACTAGCATCATCTTATCATCAATACTAAATATAATATCTATAATCTATAAGATTCCCGGGCCGATCAGCTCCCTCCCAGCGGGGCATCCGAAATCGGGATGCCCCGCTGTGTGAAACCCCCCGGACGCCCACAAACCTTACCTTCTCCCGTTCCAACGGCGAATGCGCGGGCCATCGCCGCTGCGTGTCCCTCTAGCAGGACGCGTACCCGCGCCGGCCATTTGTGAATGGCCGGTGCGGGTGCGCTCCCTGTAAGGGGGACGCGCGAGAGGCTTGTCCGTCGGCAGTGAGGTAAGTTCTTTAGGGCTTTCTGGGGGGTTTCACACAGAAGTGGACCAACACCCAGGATAGTGAAAATCCTGGGTGTTTGTCCACTTTAATTTCTTGATATTATATAATTATATTTATGAGATTATAATATCGCTTTTAATTATAGATTGTTTTATTATCCATCACTCTTCCCATTTTAACACCATTTCAATGTAGATCCTTTTATCATAATCTTATATTTATTTTATTAACTTTATGATGCTCTAACACCATCTCAATATAGATCCCTTGTTTATATATAAAGACACATATATATCAGACATATATATACTAGCACCTTCCACAATAAGGGACCTCTAGCATATAATAATGCTCTTATAATAAGAATACATCTATTCAGAAGTGCTTCAGAGAAAGAAGTATAAAATCCCCTCACACAACAGGCTATTTCAAAAACACTTTTATTGTCTCATACAAACATAAAAAAACTCTGAAAAATATCCATAGAGTATCTATAAATAGTTACTGAATGTAACATCTGTTCCCATACAAAGAAACTGCCTTGTGTTAATGTGCTTTCTTTCAGCTGAAGAGATACAATCCTGTGCGCACCTCGCAACTTGACAGCACAGTTTGACAACAAGCCGAAATAAAATTCTGTGCACACTCCGCAGCCTGACAGCGGAACTTGGAAATACGTCCAGCACAGAAAACTACCAATAAAAACTACATTACCCAGAATCCAGTTCACCCTCTTCAACTATAAAAGGAGATCCCTGCGCAGGCGCATCAAGGACCTTGTTAATGTTGCAAAACAAAATGCGCATCGGACGCCATTGAAAGCCGCAGCAGAGACTACGCACTTTGACCGAAACTACAGCAGAGACTATACAGAAGGCAGGAGGCCTTCTAGCCTATACAGCATCACTCATTCCTACCCAACGGAGTTTTAATCCAGAGAAAGGACTTCAGCGTAAGAACCTCTCCTTGAGGACGAATTGATTTTATCTGTATGGATCAGCATTTTATAAATGTTATAATAAAAGTTTGAAGACACTCTTTAACAAATGGACTTTATTTAAATATGAAGCAACCAACTTCCAGATGCGCCACAAGCGGTGCAATAATCTATAACCCAGAATAACAAACTCAAGGGCCCAGGGTAGGTCACGTACCTCCGGGCCAGGCGGGTAAGTGTTTTTCAATTATATTTGTCCTGCCTTGTAACTAATATAATTGAAAAGCAGCAGCAGCTTGTTATTCAAAACAAAATCTGCAGCCAACATTAAATAACATTAGAAAGAGAAAAGAAGTGATCTCACACCCATTGAGCTTAACTTCTTTTCCTTTTCAAATATACAGCGCACCTGCAGTAGATCAAACCAGAATAGCAGAGGATTTAACCCTTTGCAGCCTGCGCCCCATCTACTCTTCCAATTAAACTGTACTATTATCAGCCTAGCCATCTGATCAGGTTGCAGCTCTAGTTTACATATCAAGTGCCACTCTCATTCACAATAAAATAACTTTTTCATGTTTGAAGATGGGTACAACCAGCAGACCATCGGCACAGCTATGGGGAGTGCCATGGTGCCATAATTTGCAAATTTGTTCGTGGAGCACCTGGAGGATGCATACATATACCCACACCTTCTGTTTACCCAATAAGTGCATCTTTGGAAACTCTACATAGACATGCTACTATTCTGGTCATAGTGAAAAGACCGCCTTAAATCATCATTTTTCCCAGTATTACATTTAACCTAGAATGGTCACAGTAGGAGATTACATTTCTAGATATACCCACCTCTAGAGAGACTGACGGCACCCTCAGTACCACTCAGTTTAGCAAACCCACAGACACAGGAACACTATTCTTAGATTTGAAATTGCCCACCCCAAGTACTTGACAGGGAACTTCCCCATTTCATGATTCTTACGGGTTCTAAGAATCTGTTCTAATCAAACAGAGAGGGAAATACAAATGCAGAATATGTACAAAATTTTCAAGAAAGGGGTTACCCAGATCAGGTTATTAAGAGGGCCATGGACCTAGCCATAGGGACCTTGGGGGGAAAAATACAGAAGAAAGAATAAAAAAAAGGAGATCATACTATTCGTACAAACTTTTAATCAAGCATCATCCGTCAAAAAAAAATCATCATTACAACAGAGAGATACTAAATGCAGATAAAAAACTGTGTACGGTGGTCAGAAAAGGCCCTATGCAGGTCTATCAGAGGCGTAAGAATTTGATGGACCTACTTGTCAGAGTCGATCCGGAGGACAAATATAAGAAAACTGCCTATGTACTCTCTTATAAGAAAGGCTGCTATAGATGTCACGGAAGTAATGTGTGTAATTATGTTATAGTGGGCAAAAACTTTTATCATCCGCATACACGGAGAGCATTCTGTACTTCTGGATTCTATGTCTGTAACACCGATTTCTGCGTATATATGATGAAGTGTCCCTGTGGATTGACATATATTTGCTGCTGAACTTAAGGTTTCTATCCAACCTAAGTCCACTTCACTTGCTGTCACCATGGCAGATGGATCACCCAGGAGCTCTGGCCCCATCTTTTGCCAATTCTCATCAAACCCCAGCACACTGAGTTGATCTGTTTTGAGATTCCACCATATACCCAGTCATCCTGGGCATGCCTGGGCTGAAAGTACATAACCCGGATGTAAATTGGACCAAGGGTATCATCATGTTCAATTCAGACTGCTGCTCCCAGAATTGTAAAATTCCAGAATCTGCTTCCCCCTCACAGGCTTTTTGTGTTGTTGCCTTAGAGATTTTCCCACCAGAACCATGTATTGAATTCCAAGATGTGGCTGACGAAAAGGGGTGGATTCATTACCTCCACATCAGGAATAGGATTGCTCAATTGATCTGTTACCCAGTGCAACCATTCCCTTTGGCCATCTCTTCCAGCTATCGGAGTCTGAACTTCATTGAAGAGAACCTGCAAAAAAGCTTCATTTTGACAGTCTTCGTCAGCAGCTGGCGCAGAGCTCTTTTTCATGGAAAAAAAGATGGGTCCCTTCATCCCTGCATAGATTAAAGAGAGCTTAACAAAATCATAATTAAACACAGATACCCGCTTCTATTAATTCTGGAACTCTCTCATATAACTTATCGTCCAGGCTCTAAGAATGGAAAGGCTGATGCAATGCAGGCATCCTTGTGGTGCCTGAGGATGAATTTTCCCCCGAATCCCCTCCAATTCTCCCGAGCAATTACTTTCTGGCATATTTGGGCTCACTGGCCACTAGCAGAAGTCCTCGACTTTTCTGCAGTGCAGTCCGACCCTCCTTACGGAAGGATTCGGCAAAAAGCAAATCTGCCGGCAGACTCCCCACGCTGAAACCAGTGCATGGTGTAGCACTCTACCAGTTACCCCTCGCTGGCTCCCCTCCCAGTCAGCTTTAAATCCATATTACTTTCAAGATCTTAAGCAGTTCCTGCCCAGTGTTCCTGATTCTGCATCATCTTCACACTTGACACTCCGGCCCTCCCCTCTGCTGATTCTTTGTAGACGAGTAAGCAAGCCTCGCCAAAGAGACTGGAATGCAATTAAGAGACTGCTACAATATCTTAAGGAAACTCAAAGGCTAAATCCTAAGATACCTGCATCAAGAGATTTTGATTTGGAGACTCATGTGATCGGAAATCAACAAGTGGTTACTTGTTCAAGTTAGGAGAAACTTAAGTTTCTTGGCCCAGGAGAAAATAGTTGTCAGATGCATTATATTCAACAGAAGCATATATAGTATATAGTATATATAGCAAGTATATATCTGCTGCTCATGCAAGTCAAGAAGTTATTTGGTTCATACAACATGGAAGATTTCGGTAAACCACTTATTCAGCCAACCATTATCTATAAGGACAACCAAGGATGTATTAAACTTACCTGCAGGGAGAAGATCAGTGCAAGGACTAAGCACATTGTTGTGAAACATCACCACCTGTGTGATTTAGCGGCACGTGGGATACTTGAGTTTGTTTATTGTGAGTGACAAGATGGTAGCCGATGACATGACAGAGCCACTAAGAGCCAAGTTTGAGGAGTTCAGAACCGCAATGGCACTAACATTTCTCTAATCTCCTCCTCCAAATATCTTTGGTTAGTGATTTTCAAACAAATTCAATCAACTTCCATGATTCACATTGATAATACAAAAAAAAATAATAAAAGGAATAGAGGATAGTGTGATACTGTTTACAAATAGGGATAATACCCCTTTAATTAGAAATGTTCGCCAAAAGGATGATTGACACTCAAATGTTAGCAAATCCACAGCGAGAGCTAATGCTGGACAGCAAAGAGCGGGGATGTCTATCAAACTCTCCTCTGCTTTTGTGTAAGGTGTACCAGCCCGCTGGAAACCAGACAAAACCTCTGTGCAGTGAATCTGATGCTTCTTCCTCGGCCATGGGACTCGGCTTTCCCAGTGCCCAACATGATGCCGAAATGATGTTGTAGCTTCACCCAACGTGTGTCGTACTAGAGAACTTTCATTTAGGTCATACAGAGACTACAGCTAGCGCCTTCTTATTCAATGGAAAGTGTGGGCAATTAACTCTATACATACTGAAGTTTTTGTATGATATCTACTGATGACCTCATTTTAAGGTCTATATTTTTGTGATTAATTAGTGCCAAAATTAAATAATATATATAATAAGGCAGGTCCCACTCCTTACCTAAACACCCATCAAAACATAGCACCACCGCTGTATTAAAAATATATTTATTTATTAATAGAAAAAAATCACATACACTAGACATAGCTAAAAAACACTAAAGACAGAGAATGTACAATAAGGAAGGGAAACACTTATGGGGGCAATGGGAATGGCAATTTTGATTAAACTGGTCACAAATCATAATATAATGATCCTGGCTAGAATCTAAAGTGCATAAGTGCAATGTGCTGAATCACACATAGTAACTAACCCAACTTTATTTGATAAAATTATACATAAACACCAACAACCGTGTAATTTTAAACCTAATCAATAAAATATATAAATCTATAATACCATGAACCAGGCAACTACCTGCAACTCAAAATATTAACCGTGAGAGCAAAGCCAGGGAGGACCAAAGAAAGCAATTCCCAATATGAAGAGAAGGTGAACTTACATGACTATACGACCACCTGCCCACTGCCCCAACCGTCTACGCGTTGCGTGACGTCATACGCGTCACTTCCTCAGGACATCCTCATTTTAAGGTCTATATTTTTGTGATTGATTAAATAATTAGTGCCAAAATTAAATAATAAATAATTAAATATTTAAAGCCAAAAGTCTGCAACCGTGTTAAACCGGGATACACACGCAACTCATCTAATCTGATTCATCTTACTCCCTCCCCACCCCTTCCTGCCACTGTCACCTGCGCACTATGGAATGCACGCTCAGTGCGCAATAAACTCACCTATATTCATGACCTGTTTCTCTCTAACTCTTTTACCTTCATGGGATTCACAGAAACATGGCTTAACCCATCAGACACAGCTTCACCCGCTGCCCTTTCACATGGGGGACTACATCTCAGCCACACCCCCAGATCCAACAACAAACAGGGTGGGGGTGTCTGCATACTTCTATCCAAACTTTGCTCCTTTAACCCACTCCCTGCCCTGCCATCTCTATCCTTCTCATCTTTTGAAGTTCACTGTGTCCGTTTATATTCTCCCTGTAACCTGAAAATCGCAGTCATCTACCGCCCTCCTGGAGCTACTACTCTTTTCTTCTACCACTTTTCTACCTGGCTCCTTCAGTTTCTGTCCACAGACATCCCTGCAATCATCATGGGTGACTTCAACATATCTGTTGACACTAGCAACTCTGCTGCCACCAGACTACTGTCACTAACCTCATCTTTCGGACTCAAGCAATGGTCTACTGCACCCACCCACAAAGACGGCCACCTCCTCTTCTCTAACCTCTGCTCTGTATCAAACCTCTCATCCTCTTTGCTCCCCCTCTCTGACCATTATCTGCTGACTATGACCCTCTCTCCAATGCCTGCTAACCCCCCTCCACACAAACCCACAACTCAACACAGGAACTTAAGAAACCTAGATCTTCAGTCCCTTTCTGCCTCACTTCAACCGCTTCAGACCTTGACCTCATTCATGGACATAGACGCTGCATCATTACACTACCATAACACCCGCACCAAAACCCCCCAACCCTGGCTAAATGCAAGCACAACCAGATTGAAACAGCTGTCTCGAGCTGCTGAACGGCAATGAAGGAAAACCAAAGCCAATCATGACTTTTTTTTTTTTTTTTGCAATATATCTTTATTGGGTTTTATAGACATTTATAAACATATAGACAGGAAAAAAAAAACAGCAAAGGACTAAAACAGAACCTCCGCGCCTCGAGCATACAAAGAAGGTAACCAGTACAGGCATTGAAATATCAAGATTATTAAAGGGTTTACAGCGATAGTAGTAAAATTATCCATTGAGGTCTACCACCCCCTACTGTTATGATCTAGTGCCATCGTTGAAAGTATTATATATTACACCACTAACGATAACGATCACCACCCCATCTCAAACCTGTTAGGTTAACACATTTGTTGGTCTCCCTGTTACACTAAGATGGGGGGCCCAGGGGATACCCCCGTCACCAAGATCCTGAGATCGGGGGCTCGAGAGTGGCAGCCTGGTGCCAGGGGATACCGCTCCTTGGCCGACCATCTACCTGATGTTTTCCAACTCCCCAAACCATTCCATTAGGGAGGGTACAGTGTTTGAGCGCCAGTGTCGGGGAATTACGGACCTGGCTGCCGTAAGCATATGCCTCAGCAGGCCCCTCCCCCTGCTGCTACTGGGCCAGGAATCATCGATAGAAGTGCCACTTGAGGGGAGTTAGGGATACTCTCAAGGGTCGTGTACTCAAATACCCTCAACACCCCCTCCCAAAAAGTCTTGGTGGCATTCCCACCAGATGTGGGTCAAGGTTCCATGGGCCCCGTTACACCTCCAGCAATTACCCGTCTCCGCTCCCCCAAACCTCACCAAGTCCGCAGGGCTCCTGTACGACCTGGCCAGGATTTTGTAATTCCTTTCCTGGGCTCTGCAAGCCATCGAGAATTTGTGCATCAGAGTAAAGGATTTTTCCCACTTCTCTCTCTCAAACGTCTGTCCCAATTCTTCCTCCCATCTCCTGCAGAATTGTGGGAGCCTCTCCTCCATACCCTCAGTTAGATAAATCCTATATAAGGTTGAAATTGCTCGTGAGGGGGGGGGGTCTGGGCTTTGAAGATAGTTTCCAGCGCCGTTAAGGGCCGGGACAAGGCAGTTCCAGGAGCGAAGGATCTAATAAAGGCGCTCAACTGGGCATACAGGAACCAGGACAGTTTCCTCCCCCCCACCCCGCTCTCCCAACTCAGAAAGCGATGGCAGACCAGATCCAGAGGTAATCTCGCCCAGTCTTGTGTCCTGGGCTGCATCCCACACGAGGAATGAAAGCAGGGTGGCTGAAGAGCGGGGTGAGAGGACCAGGTCTGTGCGACAAGCCCCTCTGCTTCAAGGATCTATCCCACAGGGTCAGCAGAGGATGTACTAGGTATGGGAGTTCCCGCCTCTTAGGGCGGTACTCGAGGTCCACCCAAGGCAAGGCGGTCAAGCTAACTGGAGAAATATCATTCTCCAGTCCGACCCATTGTTTACTCCCTTTGTGGTGGAACCAGTCAACAAGCCTCACTAAGACCGCTGCCGCGTGATACGATTTCATGTCCGGGACCCCCAACCCCCCTGCGCTCTTAGGTCTACACAACATCCTCCTATTCACCCTGGGCTTCTTACTATCCCATACGAAGTTAAAGAAAGCAGCCTGTAGCTGCTTAAAGAACCCTTGTTCCGGCAGCAACGGCAGAGTCTGAAAAACATATAAGAACCGAGGTAGTATGTCCATTTTCAGGATATTTGTTCTCCCTAACCAGGAGTATTGCTTTTTAACATACGTCTTCAGACTCTCCATTCAGTGGATACCTGCACCCCGAGGTATTTTAGCGCTTCCTTTTGGCACTTAAATGGGAAATTTGTCCTGATTAAGTCTTGGGTCCGTTCGTCCAGGGAAATATTCAAGATCTCTGTTTTGGCCATATTAACTTTAAAGTTGCTTAGCTTGCTAAACCTTTCAAATTCCCGGCAAAGAGGTATGCGGGGAGGTAATGTACAGAAGGAGATCATCTGCAAAGAGGGAGAGCTTATATTCCTTCCCCCGGCATGGCACCCCCTTGATAGAGGGATTGGCTCTTAAGGCATTCGCCAGGTGCTCCATCACAAGAACATAGAGCAAGGGGGACAAAGGGCACCCCTGCCGAGTACCATTCCTGATATTAAAAGATCCGGAGAGGGTGCCGTTGACTTTAACTTTAGCAGTGGGGTCGTGATAGAGAGCCATTATTCTATCCAACATAACTGGTCCTACTCCCACCTGGGACAGTGTAGCTTTTAGGAACCCCCAGTGCACCCTCGAAAGCCTTCTCTGCGTCTACTGCCAGAAGGCAGGCCGGGACTCCCTTAGTTTGGGCGTAGTGCATTAGTGTGACAGTTTTGATAACATTGTCCCTGGCCTCCCTTCCCGAGACAAACCCAACCTGATCACTGTGTATCAAGGAGGGTAACAGGGGCTGAAACCTGTTTGCCATAATTTTGGCAAACAGTTTGATATCCACATTGATCAGCGAAATCGGTCTATAATTACCCGGCGAAGTGCCATCCTTTCCAGGTTTCTGAATGACCGTAATGTGAGCCTCCAGGGTCTGCCTCGGGAAGGGGCAGCGACTCGACACAGAGTTAAATACTTTCACCAGAAAAGGGGCTATCAGGGGTCCCATCGTTTTGTAGAACCTGGGTGTAAACCCATCTGGCCCCGGACTCTTCCCCGCAGGGGTCCCCTCTATGGCCCGCTTGACCTCCTCTTGCCTTACCTAAACCTCCAACGCCTCACTTTCTTCTGGGGGGATGGCATGCAGGGCTGTCTCTGCTATATAGTTATCTAAGTCCCCCGCATTCCTCCACTGTGCTCCACAGGCTGGATCATTGTCAATGTTGTACAGGCTCGAATAGTAAGATTGGAATTCGTCCGCAATTTGGGGGGTCTTGTGTACCTCAATACCATCTACTGTTTTCATACTGGGGATATACGTACAGCCTTGCCTTGGGTGGAGTGACCGAGCCAGCAGCCTACCGCACTTATCGGAGTGCTCGTAAAGGCGTGCCCTCCACCTATCTCTGAATCTGAGGTAACATTGATAGTAAAGCCCCCTTAACTTCTGCCTAGCCTCCAACAACTCTCGTAGTCCCCCAGCCTTGCCTTGGGTGGAGTGACCGAGCCAGCAGCCTACCGCACTTATCGGAGTGCTCGTAAAGGCGTGCCCTCCACCTATCTCTGAATCTGAGGTAACATTGATAGTAAAGCCCCCTTAACTTCTGCCTAGCCTCCAACAACTCTCGTAGTCCCCCAGGGGATAAGAGGGTCTTGTGAGTCCTCTCTAACTCCTGTATTCGTCCCAGGGTCCCCGCAATCAGTCGAGCCCTCTCCCTCTTGGGCCTTGCGCCATGTTTGATAAAAACTCCCCGCAGCACACACTTGAGCGCCTCCCACTGTGTCGGCAGTGAAGTACTCTCGTTGCTATGGTCAATATGAAAATTGGCCACTACAGCCTTGATCTCAGTCATGCACTGCCAAGTGTACTGCCTAGGGGTCGTGTCCAATATCGGGAGGCTCAAGAATACAGCGGCATGATCCGACCAGAGAATCTGGCCAATCGAGGACTCAGGCTCTATTGCAAGGGTGTGATGGCTCAGGAGGAAATAGTCCAGCCTGCTATACATATTGTGGGTATGTGGGTATGGGAGAAGTATGTATAGTCCCTCTCCCCCCCATGTAGGACCCTCCAAACATCTACCCCCTGCAGAGACTGAAGAGCCCTGCGGAATCTTTTGAGCCTGGAGTGGGGGATTGCAGATTTCCCCTGAGACGAATCAACCCTCGGGTCTAGGACTAGATTGAGATCTCCTCCTATGATTAGCGTTCCTTCCCCAAAGTCCTCCAGTAAGTGTAGCATACCAAAACCCGCCTCCACCTGATTGGGTAGGTACAGGTCGGCCAGGGTGTATCTTGCCCCACACAAGGTAAATTTGAGGAACATATATCTGCCCCTGGGGTCGACCATAACCTGAACGTCCTCTATAGGAACGTTTTTGTGCACGGCAATAGACACCCCTTTAGATTTATGCTCGGGATTAGGGCTGTGGTACCACTGGTCATAGTATCTATTTTTCATTTCGGGGATTTTCCCTTGACAAAAATGCGTTTCCTGCAGGAGGGCTATGTCCACTTTTTCCTTATGGAGCCCGTATAAAATTTTGGACCTTTTCTCTGGGATGTTCAACCCCTTGGTGTTAAACGTACAGAGTTTAAGACTCATCAGTGCAGCTAAGTTTACAGGGGAGGCACTCACCCCACTAAATGATATCACAGAGTCTAGTTCACTCTTCACTACTCAGGCCCCCGAGGGACAGGACCAGAAATCCGCCCAGAGAAAGAGGCAAGAGGGCGATCAGAGAGAGAGGACAAAAGACAGAGAGAAAAAAGGAGAGACAGAGAAAAAGAGATAGAACTTAACAAGACTAAAAAACTAACGAAGCCCTCCTTAATGAGGGGTGCAATTAAGACCTAAGAGGGCCGTAGCCCTCAACACCACGCAAATCCCTCTGGCTCACAGCCAATGGCATGGCGCGGAAACCTAGATGGGAAAGTGACCTCGCCACTCGGGAGTATGTTCCCGCTGACCTCCTCAGAATCACGAAAGATGGTATCCAACCCACTCCCAAGGGGAAACCTGAGATTCGGGTGGGGAAAAGGTCCAACCCGGATCCCCTAGTCTGGTGCCCCAGGGGCTCGCCTGCCCCCATTGGGGCTGACGGTAAATCAGGGGAGAAGCAGGGGGGACCCCGCCCACCAGGCCTCGGACCACACCCTGCCATATGTCCCGCCCATATAGAAACTCAAGTAAACCGAAGTTGGCTAACTGGTGCCATATGGATAAAAGGTAAAGCAGCAAAACACAAAAATATAACAAACATCAACGGCTTTCTATAGGGATCCAAAAGCGTCCCTATCAGTTCCACATGTATACAAAGAGAGGTAGAACAGCAAAACTCATGAATGTATCGGACCTTTGCAGCTTTCTATAGGGATCCAAAAACGGCTCTACTGCTCCGGGTTCCTTCTGCGGCCCCCTCCTCCTCGCTCACGAACCCACCTGGGGCGTCTAGGGGCCCTTTGCGGGACCGGAAAGGGGTCTAGGCCCAAGAAAGCAAACATATTTGGTAAGTCCGCCTGACGGCGTAAAGCAAAAGCAGCGTTGTCCTATAAGGTGGAACGGGTGCCCCCACTTGTACGAGGCCCCCAATTCCCGGATCCTGTCGAGCAGAGGTCGGAGAACTCTTCTCATCTGTAACGTGCAACGAGACACATCAGGTAGTATAGAGACCTGCGAGCCTCTCCACTCAATTCTGCCTCGCTCCCAAGCCCGCAGCAGGATGTCCTCTTTGACGGTAATAAAATGGACTCTGCACAGGACATCTCTGGGGGCCTGGGGGTCTCCAGCTGGACGGCCCATCACTCTAGAGCCTCGATTCAAAGACACATTCGTCCGGACTTCTGTAGCTGTCTGTGAAAGTTTGGGTGGGTGTTTGTCATTTTTTTCCTTTTTTTCGTCCATTTTCTACTTGCAGGAACGTTCGAACTAATACGTATATGCTCTTTCGATGATCCAAAGGAAATCGGAAGATTTACATTATTTCGGGACCTTTTTTCCACCAAATCTGAAATGTTTCAACCGTTCAGAAAACTTACGTTATTGCAATGGGCTGGCGATTAATTCAGAGAACTGATTGCCGAGGGGCCAATACCCTATAAATCCGTTTCATTGTCGATCCCCTTACGGGACCATTTTGACGTCGGAACTAGCAGGCATGGACGAGTCTAGTGCATTTGAGGAGCATGAGGATCTGCAGCTCATGGGCATTGAGATCGTCCAGAGGTCAGAGGCCAGACTGCACTGGTGGCGACGCATGGACATCAATGGCATGCATGACGTTGAGCTGTTCAAGCTCACCAGGCTTAATTGCGCTTCCCTCCTTAAGTTCTATAGTGAGCTGCGGCCATGGTTAGCCCGCACCACAAGGAAGGGGCAAGCAATTTCAGGTCATGACCAAGATGCTTGGCTGCCTGCAATTTTTGGCGAACGGCTCGTTCCAGAGGCTGGGTGCCCTCTCCATGGGGATCTCACAGCCTACGCTGAGCTGCGCGCTATCCAAGTTTTTGGAAGGCATGGCTACCCTAACTCGAAAATATATTTGTTTTCCAGAGGATATGGTAGCCAGAAACGCGATTAAGCTGGCATTTTATAATATTGCTGATATGCCCAACGTCATGGGTGCCATTGACTGTACCCACGTTGCCCTTGTCCCTCCTGCTTGCGACGAGTACATATACAGGCAAGTTCATTCTTCCATGTAGAGCTAATTTTTGGGTTTTTTTTTTATTATTTTTTTTGTGTCCCTCCTTTGGTAAAAAACATCATTTGTTTTGGTCCCTCCTTGTAAAAAAATCCCTCATTGTTACTAGTCCCTCCTTGTAATTAAGCCCTCTATGTTAGTAGTCCCTCCTTGAAAATATTCCCTCATTGTTACTTGTCCCTCATAGAAATTATTCCCTCTTTGAAAGTAGTCCCTCCATGTCAATTTACCCTCATTGTTACTAGTCCCTCCTTGTAATTAAGCCCTCTATGTTAGTAGTCCCTCCTTGTAATTATTCCCTCATTGTTACTTGTCCCTCATAAAAATTATTCCCTCTTTGAAAGTAGTCCCTCCATGTAAATTTACCCTCGTTGTTACTAGTCCCTCCTTGTAATTAAGCCCTCATTGTTACTAGTCCCTCCTTGTAATTATTCCCTCATTGTTACTAGTCCCTCCTTGTAATTATTCCCTCGTTGTTATTAGTCCCTCCTTGTAATTTTACCCTCAACGTTACTAGTCCCTCCTTTTAATTAAGCCCTCTATGTTAGTAGTCCCTCCTGTTAAATATTCCCTCATTGTAATCAGTCCCTCCTTGCTAATCCTCCCTCCTTGCAAAGAGTGTATGTGAACCAATGGCCCGTATTTTTCACTTATAAAAAATATCAGTTTGTTCCAAGTCAAACATTTGAAAGTGTACTTAAAATTGAACAAGTAACTCAACCTTTTAAAGGCTATAACATACATCTCCTTTTGTTCGGCACTTAAAGGTAGTTGTTTAGTGTTAGTTGTCTGGATAAAAACGTTTAACTTAGGGTGTTAGAAGTGAGCGTTTGACTAATTTCCCAAGCGTTAATGATGTAATTTTTTTTTCTTTTTACCCAGGAACCGAAAAATGGGCCACTCACTGAATGTGCAAGCAGTGGTGGCCCAGGACATGCGCTTTCTTAGCGTCCTCGCAGGCTACCCTGGGTCAGCCCATGACGCCTACATCCTTCGAAGATCAGGATTATCCCGTCGTTTTGAGTCTGGGGAATTTGCGGGTGCATGGCTCCTTGGTAAGTTGAGTCCAATTACATTATTAGATTTTATATGTATGGCTTGGATTTTTGTTTGATTCACCTTTCTTAAACGATGGCATTGTCATCACCTTGGGAACATGTGAAACACGACTGGATCCATTACATTATCAAAACAACTAAGGCTGGCAAAATGTTTGTCCTGCATTGTTTCAACTCCAAAGTGTAATTAGAGCAAAATTCTTAAACAGTCTTCCCCACACTTTTCTGTCAATCTGTTAGTGACTTTATCAGAGGGTCTGTCCCATCTTTGCTTACATGCATTACACTTACTGAGTAGAGGTGAGCGGGATAAAGTGCAGGGGCCGCCTTAGACCTGTTTGGGACTCAGACAAAGCAGAAAATGGGTCATGTAAAGTTAACCCATCCTACATTGTTCTGCAGCACAGACAGGAAACAATAGCTGTTAACAGTCTGCCTGATTGCCCAGCATCCGCTATATTATTTCTCAACTTTGGTCCCCCATCTATCAGATATGTTTCTTTCTCGCTTTTACCTGTGCAATATGTATGCTCATGTTTTGGGGACAATAGCCTCGATTCAGAGAGACAAAAAAAACTTCCGTTTTAGTTCCGATCTGTTTTTTTTTGTGAAATGTTTCAGTTCTCGTATGAGCGTACGAGCGATTCAATGCATGCATTGAAAACCTTCTGTAAAGTTTCTGTCCGTTCGTACGGCAGATTACGAATTACGAGGATGTCATTTTCCATCCAGACTTTTCCGTTTCATTTTCACATGTTACAACGTAGGCTTTCGTTTTTGCCCTTTTCCCATCGTATCCTCCAACGAATCCTTTATGTTTCCCGTTCGATTCTGTTTCCCTTTTCCATTAAATATTCGTCCAGACGGAAATCCTTACGATCTTGCACCTGCGCACTACAAACTTAACTCATTAAAGTGCTCGCCTACATATTTGCCACCCTCACTTCTACTACAATGTTTAGCTAAATCACTTAGCACTGTCCTCCATCTTCCCTTTTTGACCCTTAAAGCTCACCCAAACCACTTAGCACTGTCCTCCATCTTCCCTTTTTGACCCTTAAAGCTCACCCAAACCACTTAGCACTGTCCTCCATCTTCCCTTTTTGACCCTTAAAGCTCACCCAAACCACTTCTTGGTTAGGTTCTTCTTCCATTTTAGCCCCCTAAAACTTACCCAAATCACTTCTCGGTCATGTGAATATTCATCTTTAAATATTTCTGGGCCCATTAGTTTTGTGTTAATGTATTTTGTAAATGAAATGACAATGTAAAATTTTTTTTTATTCCATCATAAAATATAAAATTGTTAAAAATTTTGAAAATTTCAAATTTTAACAACTATAAAAAACAAAATACATAGCAATGGCAGGCCACTAAACATTATTCTTCATCTGTGGTCCCCAACGAGTTGCGCAGCTCCTGCATCTCGCCCACCAACTGAAGGACCCTGACACTCAGTTGTGCCACTCTGGCACGTGTGGTCCCTGTTAAAAAACGGAAATTAAAATATTGGTATAACCTTGTTGGGGTCATGCTGCAGTGCCCCCCCCCCCTCCGGATGGTCCAAACACCTAAATCTGGACTTCAAAAGCCAGAGGGCCGGGTTTTGCATAGTGCCTGATTAGAGAACCCCTGGCCCGCATTCTGCAGGCAAAGAACGGGCATCAGGAGCAAGGGCGAGTGGCACATCTTGCAGCTCCTGCAACCAAATATAAAATAATTACACAAAGCAAAGGTAACCAACTAAAACAAGAACTCCTACCACAAATTAAGATTCAAGTTCAACAATCCAAATATAATTCACAAAGGACATAAGTCTAAAAAAATATAGCAATTATATGGACGTGTGGGAAAATAAATGTTTACATGCTAAGGACTAACTAAGGTCAGCATTAAAATGCTTCTATAAGGCAAACATGAAATGTATTGATTCAGGTATGCATTGCTATACAATTTATGGCCTCGGCCATGCTGATACATGCAATGCCTTGGTGCTAAAGGCGCGCAGACTCCTCCACATAGCCTCAAAACATGTTCAACAATAGCAACCCAAGCCCTCAAAGGTCTCGTAAGTGGATCGGAAATGAAACGGATTTATAGGGTGGTGATCCGTCGGAAATCAGCTCTCTGAATCAGACGGAAGCTCTCTGAATCAACGGAAGTTTTCTGAACGAACGGAAAATTACAGAAAATTTCCGATTTTGTTTGGAAAATGACCCGAACTAACGGAAATGTTCAGATTTTCTTCCAATCATCGGAAGCGCATTCCCGAACATTCGTGCGAGTAGAAAATGGACAAAAACAAGCAAAAAAATGACAAACACCCACCAAAACTTTCACAGACAGCTACGGAAATCCGGACGAATGTGTCTCTGAATCGAGGCTAATGTCACCTACCTTCTTAATCATGTATTTTTTGGATTTTTGGGCTGAAATGTATGCATTAATGTTAATATTTGTTTACCTTGAATTTTTCTAGGAGATTCGGGGTATCCACTCCTCCCGTGGCTGATGACTCCTGTACTCCGCCCACAGAATCCAGCACAAGAAGTCTATAATCGGGCGCACAGAAAAACCAGGGCAGTGGTGGAGAGGGCCTTTGGACTCTTGAAGACCCGATTTCGCTGTTTGGACCACACTGGGGGCTCCCTTCAGTATGACCCCAAAAAGGTCATAGATATAATTATGGCCTGTGCAGCACTGCATAATTTTGCGATCTTGCAGCGGGTCCCCCGCTATGTGGATTTTCCACCCTCTCCACCCGCCGATGAGCCAGAGGACGCCTATGTTGGGCAGCACAGTACGTCTGCCCAAGCCGTCCGTGCTAATTTA
This sequence comes from Gastrophryne carolinensis, assembly GCA_027917425.1. Lineage (NCBI taxonomy): Eukaryota > Metazoa > Chordata > Amphibia > Anura > Microhylidae > Gastrophryne > Gastrophryne carolinensis. Next base: position 117,645,603 of record CM051243.1, read on the forward strand.
ATAGAAACACATTTTGGTTAATTTTTTTTTCTTTGTTTTTGTTTCTTTGGACTTTCTTTGGTGTGATTGTTTTGTTACATTTGTTGTTTTTTTTTTTTTTCCCATTATGACCAAAACAATAATGAATTATTTACCCAAATCAACAACAATGTTTTTGGACTCATTTTGAAATATTTGTCAGTGTTTGTTTTTGTGCCTACGTGAACTCATATTTCTTAACCAAAAAATGACAGACATTAACTTGGTCAGCAACAGGTTTTTTTACTTTTTTAAAGGTTCCTTTTTTAACAACAGAATGGTAGGTGATGGTCACTCACATACTTAGGGAGAAGACATGGACATAAAATTAATGTCAAAACATGTTCCATAACACAAAAATGCACACAAATCAACCCTCTCCTGCTTGCCCACATTTGGCACAGGTTGAAAGCAGACATACCTATGCCACATCTACATCTGTTACTCAGTGGCCCACCCAAACAAGAACACCTAGTCCCAATACAAGTACAGTAAAATCACAGCCAGGGTCCAAGGTCTTAGTTTACCAGGCCAGAATGTCACCCAATCATGACTACAAACATGAGGAGCCACCACAAATGTAATTATGGCCAAGACTGCAGCGCAACAGCTTTACTGGCCGCTTCAGTGAGGCTTGTCCTCTGGCATTGGCTAGTGGGCTAGCTCAGGACTTTAATGAGCTATATGGGGGCAAATCCAAAACATACTAGCAAAGGCAGATCAAAATGCTAGATTTGTAGGGCTCACCAGACAAGTCAATACAGTGGGGATGTCGATCAAAGATGTAGAACAGATTCATGCCAAATACACATTAATATGGGGGATGCCCATAGAACCCAGGTTGTGGCCCTTGGGGGTGGGCCCTAACCTGGGCCTGTGTGGCATTCAGAATCTGCAACTGTTACAAAATGTTTCTTTGGTTACTTTGCAATTCAGCCATGCTGGACCTGATTTCTATGGTCAAGTTGGCCATGTGGCTGTTATGGGTCCTAAATTCAGTCAGCATGGCACTTAAGGTATTATTGAGGTTATCTAATTGGCCAATAATATTTTCTTGATTTTGTGGATTTTGGCGCCGAAACAGGCGCCTCTCATGGTGCCATGCTGACTCCATCATCTGCACGCCCCTCCCCTGGGAAACTGGGCGACGTTGCTGAGTACGCCTCCCAATTCCCCGGGTTGTGGGGCGTGCAGATGATGTTGGTCTAGGACCCCCAACAGCCACAGGTATGCTGGGCAAATCCTCAACAGCAGATCTGAAACTGGGGACTGGAGGGGCATGATGTGCAGGCAGCATGCAGCCAGCTTCCCTCTGCTGCTGAGGATTTGTCGGAGAAACATTTGGGGACAGTTGCAGATTCTGGCCCAGGGGGAGATCTTCATAAGCTCCAAGGAAGCTTCCATCCTCCTCCAGCTCCTGGATTTCCTCCATCAGTGTGTGGCTCTGTTGGGGACATGTAAAACAAAAAGGTTCAGTGTGGGGAATACATATGTAATTCAGGCAAGAAAAACATGGCAAGCCACATGCATACGCAACATCATCAAAAAACACTTACCGTAGATATCGGATCCTGGGTCCTAGGCAGCACGGAAGAAGACAGCATAGTTAAAATGGCAGAGGAGTCCCCACTAGCTGAGGGATGAGGCTGGGCTGCATTAGAAGAAAAACAACAATGTAAACACACAACTATGCATTGGTGATGGTTAATAGCACATATGCTTAAAGTGGACCATCACCCTCCCGTGATCGGCCCGGGAATCTATAAGATTCCCGGGCCGATCACCTTCCTCCCCGCGGGACATCCGAGATCGGGATGTCCCGCGGGGTGAAACCCCCCCAAATCCCCTTACCTTGTCTTCGGCGGCGGCCGGCCGCCTCCTCCCTCGCGCCCCTCTAGACGTGCACGCGCCCGCGCCGGCCGTCTGTGAATTGGCGGCGCAGGCGCGCGGGAGGCGGCGCCGCTTGTCCGTTGCTGTCAGATCGCTTGTCCGTCCGCGCTGACTGGACGGCGCGCCCACGTGGGAGCGGGGAGAGGTGAGTTTTCCGGGTGATCGGGGGGGTTTCACACAGCGGGGCACCCCGATCGGGGGTGCCCCACCGAAGTGGACCAAGACCCAGGATAGTCAAAATCCTGGGTGTTGGTCCACTTTAAAACAAACACGTGGCCAAGCAGGAATGGCCACTACCACAACGATGCCACTTGGCCTTCACTATGAATGCCACACATTGGTCACGTGAAGAAAAACAAACATGTAAGTAATGGCTGTTGTGTGTGTTTCCACATCCCTTATAGGCCATTAACCCTTCTAGTGCCAGCTACGTGACTCTCACGTAGCTGCCTCTCCAACCGTTAAGTGCCAGCTACGTGAGAGTCACGTAGCTGACTTTAGAGCCCCATAAAAAAAAAGTAAAAAAGATACAGACTTACCTGACCCCTCATTTGAAAGTGCCAGCAATTCTGTACAAGAATCAAGTAGTAGATTTTCCCGGGCTTCTGATCTTCAGGAGGGGGCCCGGAATAGGCCCCTCCCCCCCGCCAGCGCCGACATCTGAAAAAAAAAAAAAAAAGTAAATGTAATTTACTCACCTCGCAGCGCGATGGCTCTCCCCGGGTCTTCTCCTCACCGGGGGGGGGGGGGTGCTCCGATCCACCCCCCCCCTGGGCTTCCCACGCTTCGGGTGAGGGCCCAGAAACAGGCCCTCACCATCCTCTTCGGCCGATGCTGGCCCCGCCCCTAACCCGCTCCTCAGGTTACCGGCACCCGGGCTCCGTTCTGTCAGTTGTCGGTAGCGATCGGAGCAGGGAGGGTGGCAGGCAGGGAGGCTCTGATCTCCCTGCCTCCCTCCCTCCCTGCTCTGATCACTACCGACAACTGTCATCTGCAGCGGCGTGGGACACTGGATAGGAGGTAAGTATAAATAAAAGAAGAATAATAAAGAATTTTGTGTCTGTGTCTTTTTTTACTTAACCCTTTGTGAACTGGTAAGGGGTCCATGAGACCCCTTATACCAGTTCACAAGGCTCTGGGTATGGCAGGTCACCTGTGGCAAGCAGGTGACTTGCCATAACCCCCAGCCCCCCATTACCTGCCTCCCCAACGGCCAGGGGGGGGCAGAAGGGCCCGGACCATGTGGCTATGTGGGCTAGTAGCCTGCAGGGCCAGGGTCCACCAACGCTGGCCCCTGCGCCCTGTTCTACAAGCCCCCATAGCTGGTCCGGGTCGGTAATGCTGGGTAAGGGGGACCCTACGTCATTTTTTTTTTTAAGTTAACCCCTTACAACTATGTAATCATATTGCATAGTTGTATTCTATCTGAAATCTCCTAAACTGCTGTTTCAGTTTGGGGAGTTTCCTGGGCAGGAAATGGTGTCTACCAATACATATGTGGTACCGTTGTAACCGGGAGAAATAGGGCTTTCAACAAACTTACATTTTTTATTAGAAAAAAACACTACAAATTGTAAAAAATAGTTTTTTTTTATTTTTTTGCACATATTCCACCCAAAAGTATTGAGAATACACTAAAAAAAGGCCAAACAAGACATTTCATGTTGAAGCCCAGACTCTGCTGAAAAAAACAATATATAATTTTCCTGGAAAATCCCTAGAAATCCCTTCAAAAATCCAGGTTGAACACGTGTAGCGCAAAAACGTGAAAAGTAGTCCGGCAACAGAAAGTGACAAAAAATCTCGGTAGTCTGGCACTCAAAGGGTTAAGTTAACACACTAAGCTGGCAAATAGCAGTTACAATATGATTCTGGTGGTTAACATTGTATCTCGTAAAACATTTCAATCACACCATCTTAAGCCGTTGGGCCCCAAACACAGCTCTTAGCAAATTGCCAAACAGCAAAAGATGTAAGTGTGGCCTGTGATTGTAAAAATATACATAGCACGCATTCATTTCCTAAGCTCCATAGTTTCCTACTCTTCCTAAATGTTCTCAAACGTCATGTATGGTCGTGCTCATTTGCACATTACTTGTCGACACACATGACACACCCTGGTCAAAGTGATCACTCCACTACAAGCCACACCCTAGGGGCATGTGTTTAGATATGCCTTGCTGCCTAATATGATTTTTGGCCACATTTTTATGGTCATTCACACATTACTAACCTGCTGGAATTGGCGGGTTGTCCGTGTCCTGTTGTGCCGAGTGTCCCTCTAATGCAACAGGATGTAGCACGCCCAGCACCATCTACTCAGCCTGGGTAAATTTCAATTTAGTGGGGAATCCTCCGCCAGTTTGTAAGCTGAAAAACATAGTAAACATAAATAAGCTCACTGATGGATATACAAGAAGAATAAAAACCAACAAATAAGATATGTACCTGTACTGCCTCCTTTTATTCTGTTTCTTCCGTACGGCATATTTCAGGTCTGATATTTTCCGCTGAATCTGTTCTACATCTTTGAGTTCGTCCCCCGCTGCATTGACTTGTCTGGTGAGTTCTGCCAAAATCTCAGATTTGCGCTGCTTGCTAGTTGTTTTGGATTTGCTCCCATATAGCTCATCATAATATAACGTTAGCCCACTAGCCAATGGCAGAGTTTGGGACTCACCAAAACGGCCACTCAAGTGGCCTCTGCACAATGTGCGTCCTGTTTGCGGTGGTTGTGGCTCCTCATTGTTTGGTGGCAAATGGGGTGACATTCTGGCCTGGGTGTATGTAGGAGACCTCGAGGACTGGAGGCTGGCTGTTGATCGTACTGGACCGGGAAAGGGACTGGGTGTTCATGGCTGGGTGGCCACTGAAGTTGCAGGTGTTGATGTGGCATAGGGTGAATGCCTGACAACCTGTGCTGGAGGGGAATGTGGGCGAGGAAGAGAGGGTCTGGAGGAGCTGGAACTGCTACTTGTGGCCCTGTGGCTCTGTGGGCCCTTGGAGGTACTTGGCTGGGGTGAGCCAGAGCTGGTGGGTCGCCCAGTCTTGGCCTTGGCTTGGTAGCCACGTGCGGGTGGGGAGGGGGACCTTGCCATTGCCTTCCTTTTCTGGCTTCTGGGCCTGCTGTGGCTGCTTTTGGATCTTGGCCTTCTGGCCCTGCTGCGGCTTCTGGCCCTGCTGCGGCTTCTGGCACTGCTGCGGCTTTTGGCCCTGCTGCGGCTTCTGGCCCTGCTGCGGCTTCTTGGCCTGTGTTTGGGCCCTTTGGCAAGTGCCTTGGTGCCACGTGGGGGGGGGATGTGGGGCTTCGTACCCTCTTACCCGTTTGGAGGGCATGAGCTGCTGTAGGCTTTGGTGCCTTCGTCTTGGTTTTTGCTGCTGTCACCTCCATTTTTTGCCCATAGCTGGTAGTTGGCTTGGGATGCTGCTTTGGCGGAGCCTTTGTTGTAGGCCTTAACTTAGCTTTGGCCTGTTGAGACCTTGTTTTGGGGCCCTCGGCATGCTCATGCCGCTTGGCTGCCTTCTTGAGCATGGTCTCCTTGGCAGGTTTAGGTGCTGCTTTATTTGCTGGCATTTTGCTGGGACTCTCAAAGAGAATGAGCTGTGTGTCCAGGGACCTTTAAATAAGGTATCCACCGTGTGACGCCTACGCGTTCGCTTACTCATTCGTCCGGCCGTTCGAATGGATGTGCGGAACCCAGGAAACCGCTGGGGCATTACTTATCTGCTGCCGAGAAGAAGAAGAAAGATGGCGCCCACTATCTTCACCCGCCAACAAGAAGAACATGCTTGTAAGTGTATTTGTAGGCCTTTCAATTGACATCTAAATGCTGCTCTACATGTTAAGGATGCGCACGAAGTAATAGATTTTAGAACAATTTGATTAAACTACATGCACACCCAAACGCATGCCACACACGTGCCAAACAACAGTGCCACCAGATTCAAAATTTAACTTAGCCTAGAAGTGTGTGTGTGTTAATGTGATTGAACCAAATAATGTATTGTTGGCACTTATTGATAGGCATTTATAATTTATTGCTATGTTTGATTTATGTTTTGTAGACCATGCTGGAGCGCAGATATGACTACCTGCCCAACTCATTTGAAAAACGAAACGTCGCCCTGGAGATCATCTCGGAGATCCAACAACAGACCGACACCACCTTCACCCACACACAGATCATGCAGCATTGGTCGGACCTGAAACGACTGCACATGCCCCGGGTGCGGAGATTTTTCGGAATCCATTTCCCAAGTAAGTACATAGTGATTGCATGCAAGATGTAACTACGACAGAAGGTAGGCCTTTTATTTATAATGCCTTTTCTTTGGTAGTGTTGGAAATGGATTACCGCATTCGCACCCGGAGGCGCACAGGCCAACCAGTGCTGCATGATTCTGCAGCTGGGAGTGAAGGTGGTGGATCTCCAGGGCGATGGTCCTACCCCTCTGTGGGGTCCTCAGACCAGCCCCTGGACCTTACAACAGAGGAAGGGGCGGCACAGCGTGGGCAGGCAGTCGTACCCTGCCACGCATGCGGAAGCCTCTGGTATGTCACTCTTCATGTATACGCACACACAAATACATGCTATCTCCTACCAAACTGATTCCTTTCATCTGTTTGTCTAGATGCTTCGGGAGCGGGTGAGGTAGTGGAAGAGGCAGCAGATCTGCTCCAAGCAGAACCTGGAGAAGGTGAGTGATGTGAACCAGACTTTGCAATAGACATTTTATTACTGATGAATTTGACATGAAAACTGACCGTATTTCGTTTCTACAGGCACTTCTTCACAGCAGAGCCAGGACCCAGGACATCGTGTTGTCCCCAACGAGCCAGCTCTCGGCCACCAACCAAGTAAGTAGTCATGGCATTATTTGCATTTATGTGGTACTTGACATCAACACACAGATACATCAAGCCCTAGCCAATGGCAATATAAGACTGACCTGTGGCCACTTCCATAGCTTCCATAGCTTAATGACTTGCCAGACTGATCTGTGGCCACTTCCATAGCTTCCATAGCTTAATGACTTGCCAGACTGATCTGTGGCCACTTCCTTAGCTTAATGACTTGCCAGACTGATCTGTGGCCACTTCCTTAGCTTAATGACTTGCCAGAATTACATATGTCGCCTTTATTTAATTTGTTAACTACCAAACATTCAATCCACAGGTGGCAAACATGTATTGGTCTCAAACTAATGATTTTGTCTCTATTTGTTACAGGGACCACACGCCAAAAAATAGTAGAAATGCATCGGAGGGTCCTTGCGTTGCTGGCCGATATGAAGGTGATGGTGGACTCATTGGGGACAACAGAAGAAGAGGAAGAGGAGTAGAGTCCTGGGTCCTGGCCCTGTTCTGCTGAGCCATTTTTTAATAATGGTATCCTTTAAAACCTTTTTTATCAAGTTGTTTTATTAGAAAAAAAATTAAAAAAACGTTTTATTAGCCAAGGCCAAAAGATTTTTAAAAAGTTTTAATGATCAAAATATACATTTTAAAATCGAACAATATGTAATATTAAAAGATTCTTAAAGAAACGTTTCAGTGTCATTTATTGAAACACATACATTTCAAAAAAAGAAAGGGGCAAATACATATTTTGAGGTCAAGATTCAGATGTCCACGAAGTGATTTGGGTAAGTTTTAGGGTGCGGGAAATGAAGAAGAACCTAACCGCGAAGTGATTTGGGTAAGTTTTAGGGTGCGGGAAATGAAGAAGAACCTAACCGCGAAGTGATTTGGGTAAGTTTTAGGGTGCGGGAAATGAAGAAGAACCTAACCGCGAAGTGATTTGGGTAAGTTTTAGGGACCTAAAATGGAAGAAGAACCTAACCGCGAAGTGATTTGGGTAAGTTTTAGGGACCTAAAATGAAAGAAGAACTTAACCGCGAAGTGATTTGGGTAAGTTTTAGGGTGCGGAAAATGAAGAAGAACCTAACCGCGAAGTGATTTGGGTAAGTTTTAGGGACCTAAAATGGAAGAAGAACCTAACTGCGAAGTGATTTGGGTAAGTTTTAGGGTGCGGGAAATGAAGAAGAACCTAACCGCGAAGTGATTTGGGTAAGTTTTAGGGACCTAAAAGAAGTTTTTAAAGAAACGTTTCAGTGTCATTTATTGAAACACATACATTTCAAACAAAGAAAGGGGCAAATACATATTTTGAGGTCAAGATTCTGATGTCCACGAAGTGATTTGGGTAAGTTTTAGGGTGCGGGAAATGAAGAAGAACCTAACCGCGAAGTGATTTGGGTAAGTTTTAGGGACCTAAAATGGAAGAAGAACCTAACCGCGAAGTGATTTGGGTAAGTTTTAGGGACCTAAAATGAAAGAAGAACCTAACCGCGAAGTGATTTGGGTAAGTTTTAGGGTGCGGGAAATGAAGAAGAACCTAACCGCGAAGTGATTTGGGTAAGTTTTAGGGTGCGGGAAATGAAGAAGAACCTAACCGCGAAGTGATTTGGGTAAGTTTTAGGGACCTAAAATGGAAGAAGAACCTAACCGCGAAGTGATTTGGGTAAGTTTTAGGGACCTAAAATGAAAGAAGAACTTAACCGCGAAGTGATTTGGGTAAGTTTTAGGGTGCGGAAAATGAAGAAGAACCTAACCGCGAAGTGATTTGGGTAAGTTTTAGGGACCTAAAATGGAAGAAGAACCTAACTGCGAAGTGATTTGGGTAAGTTTTAGGGTGCGGGAAATGAAGAAGAACCTAACCGCGAAGTGATTTGGGTAAGTTTTAGGGTCCTAAAATGGAAGAAGAACCTAACCGCGAAGTGATTTGGGTAAGTTTTAGGGTGCGGGAAATGAAGAAGAACCTAACCGCGAAGTGATTTGGGTAAGTTTTAGGGACCTAAAATGGAAGAAGAACCTAACCGCAAAGTGATTTGGGTAAGTTTTAGGGACCTAAAATGGAAGAAGAACCTAACCGCGAAGTGATTTGGGTAAGTTTTAGGGTGCGGGAAATGAAGAAGAACCTAACCGCGAAGTGATTTGGGTAAGTTTTAGGGACCTAAAATGGAAGAAGAACCTAACCGCGAAGTGATTTGGGTAAGTTTTAGGGTGCGGGAAATGAAGAAGAACCTAACCGCGAAGTGATTTGGGTAAGTTTTAGGGACCTAAAATTGAAGAAGAACCTAACCGCGAAGTAATTTGGGTAAGTTTTAGGGTGCGGGAAATGAAGAAGAACCTAACCACGAAGTGATTTGGGTAAGTTTTAGGGTGCGGGAAATGAAGAAGAACCTAACCGCGAAGTGATTTGGGTAAGTTTTAGGGACCTAAAATTGAAGAAGAACCTAACCGCGAAGGGATTTGGGTACGTTTTAGGGACCTAAAATGGAAGAAGAACCTAACCGCGAAGTGATTTGGGTAAGTTTTAGGGTGCGGGAAATGAAGAAGAACCTAACCGCGAAGTGATTTGGGTAAGTTTTAGGGACCTAAAATGAAAGAAGAACCTAACCGCGAAGTGATTTGGGTAAGTTTTAGGGACCTAAAATGGAAGAAGAACCTAACCGCGAAGTGATTTGGGTAAGTTTCCGGGACCTAAAATTGAAGAAGAACCTAACCGCGAAGTGATTTGGGTAAGTTTCAGGGACCTAAAATGGAAGAAGAACCTAACCGCGAAGTGATTTGGGTAAGTTTTAGGGACCTAAAATGGAAGAAGAACCTAACCGCGAAGTGATTTGGGTAAGTTTTAGGGACCTAAAATGAAAGAAGAACCTAACCGCGAAGTGATTTGGGTAAGTTTTAGGGTGCGGGAAATGAAGAAGAACCTAACCGCGAAGTGATTTGGGTAAGTTTTAGGGACCTAAAATGGAAGAAGAACCTAACCGCGAAGTGATTTGGGTAAGTTTCCGGGACCTAAAATTGAAGAAGAACCTAACCGCGAAGTGATTTGGGTAAGTTTTAGGGACCTAAAATGGAAGAAGAACCTAACCGCGAAGTGATTTGGGTAAGTTTTAGGGTGCGGGAAATGAAGAAGAACCTAACCGCGAAGTGATTTGGGTAAGTTTTAGGGACCTAAAATGGAAGTAGAACCTAACCGCGAAGTGATTTGGGTAAGTTTCAGGGACCTAAAATTGAAGAAGAACCTAACCGCGAAGTGATTTGGGTAAGTTTCAGGGACCTAAAATGGAAGAAGAACCTAACCGCGAAGTGATTTGGGTAAGTTTTAGGGACCTAAAATGGAAGAAGAACCTAACCGCAAAGTGATTTGGGTAAGTTTTAGGGACCTAAAATGAAAGAAGAACCTAACCGCGAAGTGATTTGGGTAAGTTTTAGGGTGCGGGAAATGAAGAACCTAACCGCGAAGTGATTTGGGTAAGTTTTAGGGACCTAAAATAGAAGAAGAACCTAACCGCGAAGTGATTTGGGTAAGTTCTAAGGACCTAAAATGGAAGAAGAACCTAACCGCAAAGTGATTTGGGTAAGTTTTAGGGTGCGGGAAATGAAGAAGAACCTAACCGCGAAGTGATTTGGGTAAGTTTTAGTGTGCGGGAAATGAAGAAGAACCTAACTGCAAAGTGATTTGGGTAAGTTTTAGGGACCTAAAATGGAAGAAGAACCTAACCGCGAAGTGATTTGGGTAAGTTTTAGGGTGCGGGAAATGAAGAAGAACCTAACCGCGAAGTGATTTGGGTAAGTTTTAGGGACCTAAAATTGAAGAAGAACCTAACCGCGAAGTGATTTGGGTAAGTTTTAGGGACCTAAAATGAAAGAAGAACCTAACCGCGAAGTGATTTGGGTAAGTTTTAGGGTGCGGGAAATGAAGAAGAACCTAACCGCGAAGTGATTTGGGTAAGTTTTAGGGACCTAAAATGGAAGAAGAACCTAACCGCGAAGTGATTTGGGTAAGTTTTAGGGTGCGGGAACTGAAGAAGAACCTAACCGCGAAGTGATTTGGGTAAGTTTTAGGGACCTAAAATGGAAGAAGAACCTAACCGCGAAGTGATTTGGGTAAGTTTTAGGGTGCGGGAACTGAAGAAGAACCTAACCGCGAAGTGATTTGGGTAAGTTTTAGGGACCTAAAATGAAAGAAGAACCTAACCGCGAAGTGATTTGGGTAAGTTTTAGGGTGCGGGAAATGAAGAAGAACCTAACCGCGAAGTGATTTGGGTAAGTTTTAGGGACCTAAAATGGAAGAAGAACCTAACCGCGAAGTGATTTGGGTAAGTTTTAGGGACCTAAAATGGAAGAAGAACCTAACCGCGAAGTGATTTGGGTAAGTTTTAGGGACCTAAAATGGAAGAATAACCTAACAGCGAAGTGATTTAGGTACGTTTTAGGGACCTAAAATGAAGAAGAACCTAACCGCGAAGTGATTTGGGTAAGTTTTAGGGACCAAAAATGGAAGAATAACCTAACCGCGAAGTGATTTGGGTAAGTTTTATGGTGCGGGAAATGAAGAAGAACCTAACCGCGAAGTGATTTGGGTAAGTTTTAGGGTGCGGGAAATGAAGAAGAACCTAACCGCGAAGTGATTTGGGTAAGTTTTAGGGTGCGGGAAATGAAGAAGAACCTAACTGCGAAGTGATTTGGGTAAGTTTTAGGGACCTAAAATGGAAGAAGAACCTAACCGCGAAGTGATTTGGGTAAGTTTTAGGGACCTAAAATGGAAGAAGAACCTAACCGCGAAGTGATTTGGGTAAGTTTTAGGGTGCGGGAACTGAAGAAGAACCTAACCGCGAAGTGATTTGGGTAAGTTTTAGGGACCTAAAATTGAAGAACCTAACCGCAAAGTGATTTGGGTAAGTTTTAGGGACCTAAAATGGAAGAAGAACCTAACCGCGAAGTGATTTGGGTAAGTTTTAGGGACCTAAAATGGAAGAAGAACCTAACCGCGAAGTGATTTGGGTAAGTTTTAGGGTGCGGGAAATGAAGAAGAACCTAACCGCGAAGTGATTTGGGTAAGTTTTAGGGACCTAAAATGGAAGAAGAACCTAACCGCGAAGTGATTTGGGTAAGTTTTAGGGACCTAAAATGGAAGAAGAACCTAACCGCGAAGTGATTTGGGTAAGTTTTAGGGTGCGGGAAATGAAGAAGAACCTAACCGCGAAGTGATTTGGGTAAGTTTTAGGGACCTAAAATTGAAGAAGAACCTAACCGCGAAGTGATTTGGGTAAGTTTTAGGGACCTAAAATGAAGAAGAACCTAACCGCGAAGTGATTTGGGTAAGTTTTAGGGACCAAAAATGGAAGAATAACCTAACCGCGAAGTGATTTGGGTAAGTTTTAGGGACCTAAAATGGAAGAACCTAACCGCGAAGTGATTTGGGTAAGTTTTAGGGTGCGGGAAATGAAGAAGAACCTAACCGCAAAGTGATTTGGGTAAGCTTTAAGGGTTCCAAAGGGAAGCTGCAGGATAGCGCTAAGTGATTTGGGTGAGCTTTAGGGGTTTCAATGGGAAGCTGCAGGATAGCGCTAAGTGGTTTAGCTAAACATTATAGTAGAAGTGAGGGAGTCAAATATGTATGCGAGCACTTTAATGAGTTAAGTTTGTAGTGCGCAGGCGCAAGATCGTAAGGATTCCGTCAGGACGATTATTTTTGGTGATATGGAAACCGAATCTATCGGGAAACGTAAAGGATTCGTGTGAGGATACGATGGGAAAAGAGCAAAAACGAAAGGCTTCGTTGTTACCTGAGAAAATGAATCTGAAAAGTCTCGATGGAAAATGACATCCTCGTACTCGTACTCTGGCATACGAACGGACGGAAATTTTACAGAAGGTTTACAAGACATGCATAGAATCGCTCGCACATTCATACAAGAGCGGGACCATTTGAAAATAATACGACATCGGCACTAAAATGGAAGGTTTTTTGTGTCTCTCTGAATCGAGCCTTATGGACCCGATCAATAAGCAACTCGGCATCTGAAGATCTCTCTAGGAGAGAGTTGAATAATTCCGTTATTGAAGAGCGTAGGTTTTCAGCTCGGACCGATTCAGGAACGCCACGGATCTTCAGGTCGTTACGCCTGTTCCTGTTTTCCTGGTCGTCGACCTGGAGCCAGAGGTCGGACATCTGCTGCTGGTGCAATTCTTGCATTCTCTCTAATTGCACTATTCGCGTCTCGTGGCCTGCCCGGGAGCCTTCAAGGGTGGCAACTTTGGCCTCCATAGCCGAGGATTTCTGTTGTATGTCCTCGATCTCCCTTCGTAGGGCCACTCGACTCTGGTCGCCACCGCCTCCAGGTCGGCCTTAAGCTCTGCTTTAGTCGGCAGGAGTATTGCCTGAACACCAGGATCCAGGGCTGGAATCGGGGAGAGCCGGTCAGGTTGGCAGCCGGGTGTCAGGGGACATCGGGGTGGATAGATCCCGGGGCGTGAGCATACCCCCGTCTGAGGGAACCATTATTGGGGGGACCCAACACTGGATCCTGAGGACCATTCCAGGTCAGATAATAAGGGCGTTTGGGCCAGACTTGAGGGGGGGCTGCTGTTATGGGGATTTTGGTGACTACGTCCTCCGGAGCCTGATGAAACTCCACATGTATCACCCTGCTGGTTCGTCTTGAGGCTCCACCCTTGTTGCTGGGGGGGGGGGGGGAACCCCCCCTGGTGTCTGAGGTTCTGGGCTCAAGTTGTGCCCCAGGGAGTTCAGCCCAGTTCCTACCCTTTATAATAGTGCTAGGGCCCACCGGGTGTTCCACTTGTGTTTCCTGAGGTACTAGTCCGCCCCCTCCTTGGCTCCCACCCTCCAACTCTTCTTCACTAGAAAGCATGGCATTGCTACATTGCCAAGCAGACTGCGCAGCTGCCCCGGCGCCTCCCCGCAGCTCACTCTGTGCTGGCTTCCCCAGCCCTGACAGCTCACCTCCGAGCCGGCGCTGTCTTCACTGGGGGCGTCGGTCTCCTCTCCGCAGTGGCTGTGACAGGCAGAGGGCGGCTTCCCCGCATCACCGCAGCTCTGCATCTCGTCACTGCCCGGACTCGGGGCAGGATGCACAGCCCCCGCCGGCGCACACATTTCGGGACCGCCGCCTTCGGTAGAGGTGGGTGTTGTCTCTTCTTCCACCATGCTTGCTGCTAGGGGCATGTGGAGCAGCCCGCTCGCCCCATTGTGCACTCTCGCTTCCTCCCGACCTCCTCCCGCAGTGGGCGCCATCTTGGCTGGTGGGTCCCCGGACCCCGGCACGGTCCTTGAAATGAAAAAGTCCCCTATGGGAGTTTTAGGGGGACCTTTAACACTGCCCCAGCCTTCTTCTTCTTGTTGCCCCCCATCTGGGAAATTTGGGTCAGGATCCAGACGCTAAAATCAACTGTAAACGATATGGTCAGACGGGAGCTCTTCCTCGTGCTTCCTTACTCCCTCATGCCGAAGCCACGCCCCCCCAATCATGACTTTTTGTTCTATAAACAAGCCCTTCAGGAACTCAGGACTGCCCTTTCATCTGCTAAGCAAGCATATTTCTCTTCACTGATTTCTGCACAAGCCCGGAATCCCAAACAACTCTTCAACACTTTCAGTTCCTTACTCCGCCCACCACCTCCTCCTCCAACCTCCCAAATAACAGCAGAAGAATTTTCTACATTCTTTAAAGAAAAAATTGACAACATTCGACTTGGCTTTGCCACTCAGAATCCCTCACCACTTCAAACTATCCCCCTGCCTCACTTATTCAGACAAGCATACAATCTGGCCTAAACAATCTTCTAAAGGGCTTATGCCACAAAGCTCAATACTGACTGTTTGTGATCCTTCCCCCTCGTCTTCACCCCTCTTCCTTTAGACTGTAAGCTCGCAAGGGCAGGGCTCTCTCCCCTATTGTATCTTGTACTCAGAATATCCACTGTCAAATCTGTAAAACTGCATTTGAAAAAGTATATGTACCGTATGTTTCTACCCTGTCTGTAATTACTACTTTGTAAAGCGCTACGGAAGATGATGGCGCTATATAAATAAACAATAATAATAATAACAATAATAGTGCTTGTGTAGTAGTAACCAGATAGAAAAAATACAACAAGCAAGCAAGTATAATAATGCACTCACACACCAACCAAGGGTTGAATATGCCTGTTAGTGGGAAAAAAGTCAGTCATTAAAGGGAACTGGGTCTGATTCCTATATATGCATCCCAAATAGAACTATTTGATGACCACTTACCAGGTAGGTGAATGTAGGGTTGTGTGTGCCCACACAGAGAAGCTGTGTGTGCTGATGGTGGGGGCCCCAGGCATAAGGAACAGCAGAGGCCTCTTGGGAGGGCATCCACACATCCTTCCAGGACCTCTGTGGGGAGAGCAGGAAGGGTTAGTAGGGAACAGCACAAGGGGGTTCTAAGGCCTAGAAGGGTGAAACAAGAAGTGTGCTTACCTTGGCAGGGAACATGCAGCCTCCATTCTAATCCTAGTAGCCCCGATCCTGGGTGGGTTGGTGACGCCATGGTTCCACAGGGAGGCTGTGGGGCCCCCTGCCGCTAGATGGCAGCGTTTCTGGCCTGAGGTTGTGGGGCCTTCATCGTGCTGTTGGCATGTGGGTGGTGTCTGTCAGGATTATGTGCTCTTGGCTGGGAACCCCCCGTTCTTGCCAGTTAGGGATGCCCCTCTGTGGTTCTGGGTCCATGTTAGGAGGTGGGTAGCCCTGCATGGCATGCCAGTACCAGCAGGCAGCCCCTCAGATCTCTACCGCTATCCTCAATTGTGACTGGTGGGGGAGAGGAGATGTGAGGAGCTACCCTATAAAAGGGAAACCAGTGGGCATAGCTATCTTATATCTGACAGGTAAGTGGGGGGAGTTAGTATTTAACCAGAGCAGGGGCTGGGTATCCCCTAAGAAGAGATCAGAGTGGGTGGAGTTGGAAGTCTCCATATATACTGGTGGTTTAATGGGTGGGGTCCATGGTAGGTCACTGGGTAGGTCACCCTTAAAAGCCCAGTTTCACATCAGTCTGCATGAGTGGTGGCAACAGCTAACACAACGGAGGAGGATGTACAGTTTTGTCGCACATGGGTTTCAGAACACCTGGAGAAGGACCTGGTTGGGAGAACTATAGAAAACCCTGTAGTTGTCTGTGGTGTGGACGTGGAGCCCGTGGGAGCTGAGAGTGCGTATGGCCAGGAAGAGGTGCCTGGACTCTGATAAGGTGCGGCTGCACCTTTTGGAAACCCTTAAGCCCTGGGGAAGTGCAAAAACCTGGTTGGGAACGTTGTCCCTGAAGATTGTGCTTGACTGTAGTGGAACTGGAACTGAACCAAGCATTAAGCTGTAGTCCTAAGATAGAGAAAATCTTCCTTAGTGAAAATTGTCCTAGGCAATTCCCTGCTTTAAAGAGTTGAATATTTGATTGGGAGGGAGGCTGTAACCAATATCCTTGGTGGGGGACAGGAAACACACAGCAGGTGCACACCACACGGATTGCAGAATGATTTCCAAAGTTTATATTAAGCAACTATTGCAAACAGACTCTTTGGGTCGAAGCTCAACCTCATAGATATAGTGTGCTTGAGGGGTGCTGACCAGTCGCTAGCCACTATGCTGCACGGTGACCATCTCGTAGTACAAGTAACAAGCAGAACAATGGAGAGACTGAACCATACTTGTCTGCTTTAGGTGGGTAGAGAAGCTCCTGGCAACGTGTTAAGGCCTACTATCTGGGCCCCTGCGTCCACAGCACTGTGGCTTCTCTCTTCCCGCTCTCACATATCCCACCCTTTTTATATTGGGCCCACCCTCTCACTTCTTAATATTCTCATGAGAAACTGGGACGTTTTCTACTGGCAGAGGGCCCTTTGCCATAGACAAAAATGGCGGCGATAGTGTCCGAGCTGGGCGCTCTCTAAATTAATCCTATACAGAGGATTATTCACAAAACAACAACCAGATATACTTAACTATTCTACAATTTCACTCCGCTGATGGGTGGTGATCACACCCTCCCCAACAACATTTAACAACTGTATTCTATACAAAATTAGGATCTTGATAACAGGGAGCAGGCTGACCCTGCCCTTCATGGGTAGATCACCGAAAAGGGGGTACCACTTCCTGACATGGGGTCTCCTCCATCACTTGGGCCGGAGGCTCAAGGGTGACCTTCGAGGAGGGAGTAACCATGGGATCCCAATATACCTCACTTGCCGGTGCTGTTATATGCCTAACTCCATTACTCATGGAACTATGCACCACTCAAGGGCTACCCACCTGGTCAGCCCGCTCAATTACATATGCAGGACTACCTGTGCCCAGCCTCTTCTGGACTATGTACACCGGGGCATACCATAATGCGTTTAGCTTTCTCCTCCTTTACTCACAATAAGACCCGAACCCTGGGGCCAGAGGGGCTTCTGGGTCATCATAGGCAATGTTTGTGTAGACAAATTGAAGAAGCCGACCAGAGTCACTTAATTTAAGACATATGTTCTGCCAAATAGTCGCAACAGTTATCTTCAGCCATGCCCATACCATTACTGCAGTGAATGTTAACAAGATAACATCATATTCCTATCTCAGGACAGACTGGGAACAACAGTGTGTAATACAACCAGCGATGACAAGTTGGCACCTACTAGAAAAGATAACGAATTCCTCAAGGCTGATAAATGAGGATGAGACGAACAGTTGAGTAGCCCCCCTACCTTTCCGTTACCCAAGGGAGAAATTACCTAACAATGCTCAGCAAGCAGTAGCCAGACTTTCCTCCTTAAACCCTGAGTAGGAAACCAGAAATGGAAAAGCATTTCAGAGACTTTATGCAAAAAATATTTGACAAAGATCATGCTGAACCTGCGCCACCACTGAAAGAGGGAGAAGAATGCTTGTACCTTCCTTCCATCACCCTCGCAAACCTAACCAAATAAGAGTGGTGTTTGATTCCAGTGCTCAGAACGAAGGCGTCTCCTTGAACAACCTACTCCTTACTGGGCCTAACTTGAATAACAGTCTTTTATGAGTATTAATCCGCTTCAGACAAGAACATGTTGTAGTAATGGCTGACATTCAGGAGATGTTTCACTGCTTCATCGTCAGGGAAGACCACAGAAAATACGGAATTTGTGGCACAAGGACGATGACTTAAGAGAAGAGGGCATAGATAATAGAATGAAAGTGCACATCTTTGGCAAACAGCCCATCTCCCGCGGTGGATATATATGGACTCAGAAAGACAGCAGAAGGTGAGAAAGAGTACGGTCTTGATGCGTGTCAGTTTGTTAAGAGAACTTTTATGTAGATGATGGTCTCAAATTCTTACCCACTGCCGAACAGGCAATCAACCTTCTCAGCACATCACAGGAGATGCTACCTGTCGCAAACCTCAAACTTGACAAGATCATCTCCAACAGCCAGAGGGTGATGAAAGCCTTCCTCTCTGACGATCATGCCTCAACGTTAGTTCTGATATTCCTCCTATGCAATGCAGCTTAGGCTTGCTATGTGAGGGGAATGACCATGTGGAGTCCGTATGGGTAGAACATGGAGGCAGAAACAAAAATAAAATACTGATGGGAGTTTGCTACAAGCCTCCAGATATATCCTAATCCACAGAAAATGTGATGCTAAGGCAAATAGTTATATAAGCTAAATTAAATGAGGTAGTTATTACCTTTAATTACCCGGATATAGACCGGGACACTGAAATGTGTGGATCTCATATAAGTAATAGTTTTGATCTAAAACAAAAGATGTCTACCTTTCCCAGCAAGTACAAGCTCCAACAAGGGGGGGGGGGGGCCATATTGGACCTAATACTAACCAATGTACCAGGCAAAGTAACAAAGGTACAGGTTGGGGGACACCTTGGAAACAGTGATTAGAATATTATTAATTTCCACTTAGCAGTCACTAAGGTGCCTAACTTCAAAAAGGCAACATTTGACCAGCTTAGAGATGCCCTAAACTGCATTGTCTGGGAAAATGTAATTAAAAACACAAGCATGGACAATAAATGGGATACTTTCAAAGAGATCCTTAATTTTCATTGTGATAGATATATAGCTTACAGGAATAAAACTGTTAGAAACACATGTAAACCAATGTGGCTAAACAAAAAGGTTAAGGGGGCAATAAACAACAAAAAAGGCATTTGAGCGTTTAAAGCAGGAAGGGACAGTGGAAGCATTAAAAAACTATAAAGAAGAAAATAAACAATGTAAACACCAGATAAGGGCAGCTAAGCTGGAGACAGAAAGACTGATTACCAATGACTACCAACAAGCTAATCACTTGTTACTTTACCTTTTCATGTATTATGACACATCTCTGTATGCTCATCTCTGTATGTCCAACATGTATTGCAATAGGCTGTCACCCATCACTGTTTTTCGTCTATGCAATGACTCTGCTCATATAAATAATGTTTGTTTTGCGACCCCCTAACTTCCCCTCCTGATAACCCCAGCTAAGCAACTTTATTGCCCATAGTACCACCCAGCCCCCCAGCTGTCTGACTGAGCTAATCAAGGCATCTCACAAGTGGTATATCTTTGTGAGGAATGGCTGCATGTCAGCATGGGCTGCTGTCCTGGATTTCTGAAGTCCGGGATTTTTTAAGTCCATCAAAGAATTAGGCCCGAATTGAGCCCGAAGTGACCAGAAGGGAACAGGCACCTGACTCTGCTCGTCTGAAGAACTCATCCCCAACAATGCTCCTCTGGTATTTTACAGTCCTGCTTCCACTGACCTGACCTTCCAACTCCCAGCATCCTCCTGCACCTGGTAAGTGTCTCTATAGCTCTCCATCACTGCTCTAATCCCCCTACCTGTGCTCGCATGAATTTATCTCACTGGCTAAATCTCTCTCCCTTTCTTCATGCACCCGCAAAACACGCTCTGCCACTTTCAAATCCCACAGTCACCTCCTGTCCCTTTCTCTGCTCCTACTTGCTGTTGGTGACATTGCTCAAAACCCAGGTCCATTTCTTTCGCCTCCTTGCTCCTCTACACCCCACAACTCATCACAGACTAGCCTTCACAATGGTAGCAAGCCAACAAACACACAGAACCTAGCCACCCTCTTAATCACCCCCTCCCCACGCACTTCCCCCACGGTCACCTGCGCACTGTGGAATGCACGTTCAGTGTGCAACAAACTTGCATACATCCATGACCTCTTCACTACCAACCTCTTCACTTTCATGGCCTTTACTGAAACCTGGCTCACTCCCTCTGATACAGCCTCACCCACTGCCCTCTCATATGGGGGCTTACAGTTCAGCCACACCCCAAGATCAACCAACAAACAGGGTGGAGGTGTTGGCATCCTTCTGTCTGAATACTGCTCATTTAACCCAATCCCTGCTCTACCCTCCCTTTCCTTCCCTTCTTTTGAAGTTCACTGTGTCCGTCTATACTCTCCCTGTCACCTAAATATTGCCATTATCTATCGCCCTCCTGGACCTGCCACTCTCTTTCTGGACCACTTCTCCACTTGGCTTCTCCACTTCCTGTCCTCTGACATCCCGGCTATAATCATGGGGGACAACATACCCGTTGACCCCAACAACCCTGCAACCACCAAACTATTATCCCTAACCACCTCCTTTGGCTTCAAACAATGGTCTACCAGCCCCACCCACAAAGATGGACATACGCTTGCCCTACTCTTTACTCACCTCTGCTCTGTATCCAGTCTTTCCTCATCCCCACTTACCCTCTCTGATCACAACCTACTAACACTAACACTCTCTTCCCTTAACACTACCCCCCCCCCCCTGCACACAAACCTGCAATTCTTCGCAGGAATCTCAGAAACCTAGACCTTCAATCTCTCTCTGATGCTTTACATCCCCTTCTCACCCTGCCCTCATTTACCAATGTAGACACTGCTGCTTCATACTACCACAATACACTAACTGCTGCCCTTGACTCTGTTGCTCCCCTTATCTACAGCCGCCCCCAGGCCAAAAAAACACAACCATGGCTTAACACTAACACTGCAACATTGAAACGACACTCTCGAGTTGCTGAACGGCATTGGAGGAAATCCAAAACCAAGGAGGACTTCCTGTTATACAAGAAAGCCCTTCAGGAACTCAGGACTGCCCTTTCATCTGCTAAACAGGAATATTTCACATCACTCATATCGGCACAGGCCCGGAATCAAAAACAGATATTTAACACTTTCAACTCCCTTCTCCACCCACCGCCACCCCCTCCATCCTCACAGCTAACGGCTGAGCAATTTGCCACATACTTCAAAGACAAAATCGACACGATTCGAAGTGGCTTCACCCCTCAGAACACCTCTCTCCTACCAACATCCCCCCTGCCCCACTCATTAACTCATTTCACAGTGTTAACTGCTCAAGGTCTCTCCTCCCTGGTCTCAAAGGCTCACCTGACACCTGCTCCCTTGATCCCATTCCATCCCACCTTATCCCTCAACTGTCTCCATCTGTCATTCCAGCCCTAACATCTTTATTCAACCTCTCCCTCTCCACTGGTACCTTTCCCTCCACCTATAAGCATGCTGTTATAACTCCACTCATCAAAAAACCCTCACTGGACCCCTCTGCCCTCCCCAATTACCGTCCAATCTCTCTGCTCCCTTTCTCATCCAAGCTTCTTGAACAGCATGTCCATACAGAACTTACCAACTATCTGTCTACAAACTCCCTCCTAGATCCCCTCCAATCTGGTTTCCGCTCGTGTCACTCTACCAAAACTGCACTCAAAGTCACCAATGATGTACTAACAGCCAAATCCAAAGGCCACTACTCTGCTCTCATTCTTCTCGACTTATCTGCTTTTGACACTGTCGACCATGCTCTGCTTCTCAATATTCTTTCTTCTCTTGGAATCCAAGGTCTCGCAATCTCTTGGCTCTCCTCCTATCTCTCTCACCGCACATTTAGTGTATCCTACTCAAACACCATTTCCTCTCCCCGGCTTCTGTCTGTTGGGTACCACAATGCTCAGTCCTAGGACCCCTACTTTTTTCAATATACACTTCTGGTCTAGGACAACTAATAACCTTGCTGGGCTTCCAATATCACTTTTATGCAGACGACACTCAGATCTACCTCTCTGGCCCAAATCTCTCTTCTCTCCTCTCTTGCCTTCCTGACTGTCTAACAGCCATCTCTTCCTTCATGACATCTCGCTCCCTTAAACTGAACATGGACAAAACTGAACTGGTCATTTTCCCACTATCTCACTCCCTTCCCCTCTCTAACACCACAATCTCTGTAAATAATCTTACAATAACTGCAACTCATCAAGCTCGATGCCTGGGTGTCATTCTGGACTCCTCTCTCTCGTTCCGACCTCACATTCACTCCCTAGCCACCTCCTGTGGCCTCCAACTCAAAAATATCTCCCGCATCCGTCCCTTCCTCTCACCTGTTACCACTAAAATGCTAGTGCATGCCCTGGTCATATTCCGACTGGACTACTGCAACACCCTCCTCTGTGGTTTGCCAACAAACAGACTGGCTCCCCTCCAATCTATTCTAAACTCTGCTGCTCGCCTCATCCATCTCTCCTCTCGCTTCTCCAGTGCTGCCCCTCTCTGTCAATCCCTCCACTGGTTACCTGTCTCCCATAGAGTTCAGTTCAAACTTCTAATGCTAACCTACAAAGCTCTCTCTAACCAGGCCCCTTCCTACATTTCATCTCTGATCCAGCATTACCAACCAAAGCGCAACCTCCGCTCTGCCTCTGATATTCTCCTGTCCTCTTCCTTGGTTACTTCCTCGCACTCCCGCCTTCAAGACTTCTCCCGTGCCTCCCCACTTCTCTGGAATGCACTTCCCCGCTCAATCCGCCACTCTCCATCACTCAAGCCTTTAAAAGTGCCCTCAAAACTCACTTCTTCAAACAAGCATATGACCTGGCGTAAGCATCTCCTATAACCTTCAATGGCACATGCAGCCCTACTCAAGCTCTACCACTTGTGACCCCCCCCCCTTTGTCTCTACCCCCAACCTTTAGACTGTAAGCTCGCAAGGGCAGGGCACTCCACCCTATTGTCTCCTGTGCTCACAACACTTGGTTTTAACCTGTGGCATCTAATTTTGTATTGTTCTCTGTACTATATGTTTTACCCTGTCTGTTTTTATACCTTGTAAAGCGCTACGGAAGTTGATGGCGCTATATAAATAAACAATAATAGTAATAATTACCAAAGAGAGTAAAACTAACCCCAAATTATTCTTTAGCTACATAAACCGTAAAAGATACAAACCTGAGGGTGTGGGCCCCCTGAAAAGCACCTATAGAGGGGAATGAGGAGAAAGCAAATTAACTTTTTTTCTTTGCTCTATATTCATTTAATTTCCGAGTGAAATGCAGGGGAATAACCGAAACCCTTCATTAAATGTCACTGGTCTAACCAAGGATGAAGTACAGAGCTGTCTCAAGCAGATAAAATCTATAAATCACCGGGGCCAGATTGCATACATCCTCGTGTTTTAACCCTTCTAGTGCCAGCTACGTGAGTCTCACGTAGCTGCCTCTACTCCACTTAAGTGCCAGCTACGTGAGACTCACGTAGCTGACTTTAAACCCCCACAGTAAAAAAAATATAAAAGTAAAATACTCACCTGACCCCTCGTTGGATCCAGCCGGGTCTCCTCTTTAATTTGGTGCCATCCGATCCCGCGTGGGGGGTCAGATGGCTCCAGGAGAGCCCCCGGAATAGCGCCCCCCCGCTTCGGCAGCAGCAGCTGCTAACTGTAAAAAAGAAAAAAAAAAATGTAAAATGACATTTACTTACCTGCAGTCGCGCTGTCTCCCTCCAGGTCTCCTCTTCACTGGGGGGGCCTCCGATCGCCCCCTGGCTCTTCAGCTTCAGGGGAAAGCCTGAAAGGGCTCTCCCCCTCCTCTCCCGACGGGCGCCATCTTGCCATTAAGCCCCGCCCCTTTGCTGTCACTCACCGGGTGTCGTCCTGGCTCCCTGCTGTTCTTCATTCAGATGCGATCATGCTGGCCACAGGAGCATAGGGGCAGGTGATCGAGGGAAAAGGAGCTGACGATCTGAAGTAAATAATAAAAGTAATTTTTTCTTATGTGTCAGTGTGTTTTTTTAATGTTAACCCTTTGTGAACTGGTAAGGGGTCCATGAGACCCCTGTACCAGCTCACAAGGCTGGGGGCTGGCAAGTCACCTGCAACTAGCGGGTGACTTGCCATTAACCCCCGCACCCCCAATTACCTGCCTCCCCAAAGCCCAGGGGGGGCAGAAGAGCCCGGACCCACACAGGCTATGTGGGCTTGTAGGCTGCAGGGCCACAAAAGCTGGTCCCTCCACTCTGTTCTTACAAGCCCCCATAGCTGGTCCCGGGCTGGTTATGACGGGTAAGGGGGACCCTACGTCATTTATTTTTTATTTATTTTTAAGGGTTAGGGTTAGCCTAACCCTAAAAATTAAAAAAAAAAAAAATGGGTCCCCCCCTGGGAGGGGGGCCCTATGTCATTTTTTTGGGGAGAGCACTATAACATTTACAAATAAAATACAACTACTATCCACACTATAAACATAAGAGATTAATTAAAAAAAAAAGACATATGGTCCCCAAAAAAAATGCCCCCCCCCCCCCCCCCGGGAGGGGGGACCATATGTCTTTTTTTTTTTTTTAATTAACCCCTTATGTTTATAGTGTGGATAGTAGTTGTATTTTATTTGTAAATGTTATAAAGTGCTCTTTTCAGTTTGGGGGGTCTCCAGGGCAAGAATGTGGGGGCTACTGATACATATGTGGTACCGTTGTAATCGGGAGAAATGGGGCTATCACATGCAATATGGTTTTCATTAATAAAACAATTTTTTTATTTAAAATAAAGGAGACAATTGTCTAAAAAATATAATTTTATTTATTTTTTTGTTTTTTTACGCAAAAATATTCAAAAAACAGTAAAAAAATTACAAACAAGACATTTCACGTTAAAGCCTAAACTCTGCTGCAAAAAATATGTATATAATTTTTCTGGAAATTCCTGCAAAAATTACGGTAAAAATGGCGCAAAATGGGAAATAATGACCTGTCAACAGAGGGTGACAAAACCTCAAGTAGGCTGGCAATTAAAAGGGTTAATAGTACCTATGCATGTTGGGTATTGTTCTGCTCGGGGGACCTTGCACTTTCAGATTTAGCTTGTTTTTTCTTGTTTGCATATTGATATTTTAGGAAAACGTGGATTTTATTCTGCTTTTTTATAAAACCTAAGAATTCTTCAATGGATTACTTCCAGAAAGATGAGCCAACTACAACAAGCTCAGTACGCTTAGAAAGCTTAACATGTGTACTTTCAGGCAATATATGGTTTATCAGGGATATTCCAAATGTAAAGGGTTGTTTTGGTTGAAAAATTGCAAGGTGCGCACTTTGTCAGCAGAGCTAAAAATTTAAAGTACAATTACAATTATGCGCACGCTTTACTTTGGGATGTTTGGCAACTCTTCCCTTGACAGTAGCTATGCATGTTGGGTATCGTTCTGTTCGGGGCATGTTGCCTTTTCAGATTTTACTTGTTTTTTCTTGTTTGCATATAGTTTTTTTTAGGAAAATGTGGCTTTGATTCTTTTTTATTCTTTTTTAGGGAAACTCTGTGCAATCAAAGAATTTATTGAGGGATTACTTCCAGAAGACTGTGCCCATGTCAACAATCCTGGTATGCCTAGAAAGTTTGAGGAGTGTACTTCCAGAGAATATATCATTTGTGGGGGTATTTCAAATTTAAATGGTTGTTTTTCTGGAAAAACTGCAAGGTGCGCTTAGCGCGTAGCATAGTTGAATTTTATCTGAAAATCTCCTAAAGCGCTGTTTCAGTTTGGGGGAGTCTCCTGGGCAGGAAAGAGTGTCTACCAATACATATGTGGTACTGCTGTAACCGGGAGAAATTGGGGTTTCACACGCAGATTTTATTGACAAACTTACATTTTTTATTACAAAAAACACTACAAAATTGCAAAAAATAGTTTTTTTTTTATTTTTTTGCACATATTTCACCCAAAAGTATTGAGAATACACTAAAACCACACACCAAACAAGATATTGCATGTTGAAGCTCAGACTCTGCTGAAAAAAACATTTATAATTTTTCTGGAAAATCCCTGGAAATCCCTTCAAAAATCAACGTTGAACATATGTAGCGCAAAATAGTGAAACGTGGTCTGGCAACAAAGGGTGACAAAAGCTGCAGGTAGGCTGGCACT
The DNA here is from genome assembly GCA_027917425.1 of Gastrophryne carolinensis. NCBI lineage: Eukaryota > Metazoa > Chordata > Amphibia > Anura > Microhylidae > Gastrophryne > Gastrophryne carolinensis. The sequence continues at coordinate 117,671,609 of CM051243.1, forward strand.
TAAAGGGTTAAGGGAGTTATGTACAGTAATAGAAAAGCCATTATTTCTGTATTTATTTTGTGAATTCAATAATTACAGGGGCTGTTCCAAGGGCTTGGCTAATGTGGTGCCAATATTCAAAAAGGGATCTAGGGGGGAACCTGGGAACTACAGACGGTAAGCTTAACATCTGTGGTGGGCAAGCTGTTTGAAGGTTTCTTAAGGGATATTATCTGAAAGCATCTTGGGAAAAATTACCTTATTAGTCCATATCAGCATGGATTTATGAGGAATCGCTCCTGCCAGACTAACCTACTCAGCTTTTATGAGGAGGTAAGTTCAAGATTGGATCAGGGGGAGTCATTGGATATCATATATCTTGAATTTTCTAAAGCATTTGATACTGTGCCACATAAAAGGCTGGTACAAAAGATGAGAATGCTTGGACTGGGGGAAAACCTATGCAGATGGGTGAGAAATTGGCTTAATGATCGAAAGCAGAGGGTAGTTATCAATGGTACACACTCCGATTGGGTCACCGTTACTAGCGGAGTACCACAAGTCAGTTTTGGGACCAATTCTCTTCAATATATATATTAATGACATTGGGTACGGATTATTATATTATATTTGAATAGGCTGAGCAGTGTGCCTTTAACTCTTTAAGTGCCAGCCTACCTGGAGATTTTGTCACCCTTTGTTGCCAGACCATTTTTCACCATTTTGTGCTCCGCATGTTTAAGTGTAATTTTTGAAGGAATGTTTTTCCTAGGAAAATTATATATTGTTTTTTTTGGCACAATTTGGGCTTTAACATAGAATAGGCTGTTTGTAATTTTTTCAGTACTTAAGCAATATTTTGGGGTGAAATATGTGGTAAAAAAATAAAAAATGCTATTTTTTACATTGTGTAGTGTTTTTTGTAAGTAAAAAATTTAATTTTATCAATAAAATTGTATTGCGTGTAAAAGCCCAATTTCTCCCGGTTACAATGGTACCACATATGTATTGGTAGACACCCTTTCCTGCCCAGGAGACTCCCCCAAATTGAGACAGTGCTTTAGGAGATTTTCAGATAAAATACAACTGCTATGAGCACCTTGCAGTTTTTCAAGAAAAACGACCCTTTACATTTGAAATACCCCCCACAAAGTATATATTCCATGAAAGTACACACCTCAAGCTTTCAAGGAGTACCAGGCTTGTTGTTATGTGCAGAGCTTTCTTCAAGTAGTCCTACAGCAAATAACTTGATTGCAGCGGGTTTTCCTAAAAAAAATATAAATAAGCAGAATCAAAACCACATTCTTCTAAAGAAAATAATATCCCAACAAGAAAAAACACACTAAATCTGAGAGCGCAAGGTCTCCTGAACAGAACACCACCCAACATGCATAGCTACATCGCAGGGTAGGGTCGCCAAACACCCAAAACGAAAGCATGCGCGTAAAGGTCATTTCACATCATTTTTTCAGCTTTGCTGACAAAGTGCGCACCTTACACTTTTTTAACCAAAACGAGTACGACCCTTTACATATAAAATACCCCCCACAAATCATATATTCCCTGAAAGCACACATCTTAACCTTTCTAGGCGTACCAGGCTGGTAGTTGTGGGCGCAACTTTCTGGACGCAAACGTGTGAAGAATTCATTGGTTGCACAGCATTTCCCTGCAAAAATACTAAAAAAACACAATCCACACCATATTTTAATAAAAAAATAATATGCCAACAAGAAAAAACACACTAAATCTGAGAGCGCAAGGTTCCCTGAACAGAACAACACCCAACATGCATAGCTACTTCGCAGGGTAGGGTCGCCAAACACCCAAAACGAAAGCATGCGTGTAAAGGTCATTTCACATCATTTTTTCAGCTTTGCTGACAAAGTGCGCACCTTACACTTTTTAACCAAAACGACCCTTTACATATAAAATACCCCCCACAAACCATATATCCTTTGAAAGTACATACCTCAAGCTTTAGAGTACTCTGGCTTAATTGTAGTGGGAGATGTTTTCTTTCAAAACTCTTGCAGAATTCACAGGTGTCACGTGCAGGTACAGCATTTCCCTGCAAAAATACTAAAAAAAGCACAATCCACACCACATTTTAATAAAAAAAAAATCAATATGCAAAAACTAGCTAAATCTGAAACTGCAAGGTCCACTGAACAGAACAATATCCGACATGCAAAGCTACTTTCAAGGTTAGGGTTGCCGAACACCCAAAAGTATAGCATGTTTTATAAAAGACACACAAAACAACCCACATTGGTACCAAGAGCTGCAGTCAGGGTTAGCTGTGAGGTGCAATTAGGATATAGTAGCTGTGACATCAGATTATAAGATCAGTTATCAAGATCCTGAAACTGGGCCCACATTTTAATCATCATGTGTCACAAATATCCAAGCTGCTCTTGCTCCAGCGCTTTATATACTGACCACACAGAGCGTAAACATTATAGTGGAGGTCCAGTCTCAGGCTAACCCTGCCACCCTCCCCTGGTGCTAAGGCGGGGAGTTACAGAGAAAAAAAAATCCTTACAACGCCCACCGTTTAGTGCCGTTCCCCGGGGCCAGTACGACCACTGGGACGGTCGTACTGGCCACCAAGTAGCTGGCGCTTGCCTGCAGGCGAGGTAAGTGTTTTCTGCCTTTGTAACCTGTATCCTGCTTCAGTTTCAGCGGAGCGTGGCAGGGCAGGGGTATGCAGAAAAAAAAATAAAATAAATCAAAAATCCAACTGAGTATGATAAATTTCAAAACAATTCTCAAAACACAGACCTGGTTGGCTGGGACATGTCGGGCAGTAGTACCGCGCATCCTTCCTAATGCCATGCTTCCTACATACCCTGCAGGCCTTTTGGGAATACTCTTTTTTATCGGTGGAGGGAATGCACTTTATAAAGTGCTTTCCAATTAGCCTGCACTCATTGTCACTACCAGCTAAGTCTGGTGGCTCCTCACCATGCCCAAAAAGCAAAGCAGGGAGTAACTGCTGCTGGTACTGGATAAAGGTCAAATTGGAGCCTGGTACGGCTGCCTTGAAGACAATGAAGCTGTTAAAAGTTGCTAACTGGATCAAATGAATTGCAACTTTTTTGTACCAGGCTCGCGATTTTCGGGTGGCGTTGTAGTAAGTGAGAATTTGGTCGGTTTTATCCACGCCACCCATGAACTTGTTGTAATCTCTGATACAACGTGGCTTTTGGGTTGGGGCTTGGGGACCACGTTGCCTTACACTTGTTACTGACTGGTTGTGGATGGTAGTCAGCATGAACACATTCTTTTTATCCATAAATTTAACGGCCAGGAGCTCATCACTTCTCAGGGCGTAAGACTCCCCACGCTTGAGTTGTTTATTCAGCAATGCCCTTGGCAAGCCTTTCCGGTTACGGTTGACTGTGCCGCAGGCGGGAGTGTCTAAGGTGTAAAGGGCTCTAAACAGGGGGACGCTGGAATAAAAATTATCCACATATAAGTGGTACCCCCTCCCGAGTAGTGGGGTGATGAGGTCCCAAACGATTCGGCCACTGACACTCAAATCAAGGGGACAGCCAGGTGGGTCTAGTTGCGTGTCCCTTCCTTGATAGATTCTAAAAAATTTTGTGTACCCGGTCGTACTTTCGCACAATTTATAAAACTTTATCCCATAGCGGGCACGCTTGCTAGGGATATATTGCCGAAATATAATGCGCCCCTTAAAAAGCAGAAGGGACTCATCGATAGTTAAATTTTGGGAGGGGGTGTACACATCTGCAAAGCGCTCTGACAGGCTTTCAACTAGGGGCCGTATTTTATGAAGCCTGTCATGACCGGGCATATCACGGGGAACAGCAGTGGCGTTGTCGTTGAAATGTAGAAACCGTAGTAAAATTTGATACCGGTTTCTGGACATTATGGCCGGAAATAAGGGTGTTGCCAATATGGAATGGGTATCCCAGTATGATGCTAGGCTAAATTTTCTGAGAAGACCCATTGCCAAAGTGAGCCCCCAAAATTTTCTCATCTCACCTATATTGGTGGGGTGCAATGCCTGAGCTCGGGCGTGCCTCTGTTGGGGGTTTTGTGCCATGACCTGCTCAGCATAGCGGTTTGTATAGAGGACCATATCCTGTAGGATGGCCTCTGTAACAAACAGATAGAAGAAGTCAACAAGACTTAAGTTACTTGTGTCTATGTTGACTCCAGGGACCAAATTAAAGGGGGGAATATCGGGGGAATAATTACTAGGAGGCCTCCACGCCGCCTCTCCTGGACCAGCTGCAGCACTCGATGCCTCCACCTGCCCTACACTCTCCCCCAGCGTGGCCTCATCTTGCGTGGCACTAGCCCTTCTACGTTGGCTACCTGTACTGGTACCACTGCGTGGCTGTGTCTCCTCAGTAGAGGAGCCACTCTCTGACTCAGAGGGCAGATACTCTGACCCTGACTCTGACCCTGACTCACTAAAGTCCTCTGAGTCAGAGGCCATCAAGTAAGCCGCAGCTTCTTGAGCAGTGAACCTCCTCCCAGCCATATCCAATTCTGATTGGAAAGAAAAAAAAAAGGCTAGGGCTAAACAAAGTAAATTAAAATTACACAGTACAGTTACAGTAGAAAAAAACTAAACAGAACACAATGTTAAGGAAGAAAAACAAACAAATCAAAATGCAGTCAGTTTATTACAAAAAAAAGTGTACCTAAATTGAAGAAAAAAAAAAGTGTAGCTAAAGTGTAAAAAAAAAAAAAAAAAAACATAAAACTTATGTGTAAATGTGTATGTCCAATACGTTACAATGCGAAGCAGTGGAGTCCGGTGCAGCTTCAGGTGGGGGAGGGGAATAGGAGAAAAGAGGGGGGAGAGGGAGGGGAATAGGAGAAAAGATGGGGACTGGGTACCAAAGGGGAGGAAAACGAGGCTAGAAGGGTGGCGGCAGAGACGATTCAGTGGCAGCAGAGGCAACGATCAGGAGGCGGCGACGATCCACAGGAGGCGACAGCGATCCACAGGAGGCGACAGCGATCCACAGGCTATGAAGAAAGTGAACAGAAAGATTAGTTACAGGCAATGGGGCAGCAACCCCCCATCACAGGCATGACAGGATCACCCCCCCCACCAAAAAAAAATCAGTGGCAGCAGGTACAAACTGCGCATGGGGAGCGGGAGGAGGGGCATGCCACACTTGTGCATGGGGAGCGGGAGGAGGGGCATGCCACACTGGGGATGGGAAGCGGGAGGAGGGGCACCAACCCCCCCACCCCTACGAGCGCATGGTGAGCGGGAGGAGGGGCATGCCACACTGGGGATGGGGAGTGGGAGGAGGGGCATGCCACACTGGGGATGGGGAGTGGGAGGAGGGGCATGCCACACTGCCTATCGCCACCGACCCCCCCCCCCCACCCCAACTTATTCTAGTGGGCACACCGCCCGCGATCGCCGCCGCTGCCGCCCCCCCACCCCGCCGGTCGGCACCGCCGCATGCCCCCCCAACAGCTGCATCTTCGATCGGCAGCCAAGCACCCACCCACCACCGCCCCCCCTCCCCACACCTGCATCTTTGATGGCCAGTGGCGGAAACGACAACGGCCGCCGCCGCCGCCGATCGCGACACTGGGGATGGGGAGTGGGAGGAGGGGCACCAACCCCCCCACCCCTACGAGCACATGGTGAGCGGGAGGAGGGGCATGCCACACTGGGGATGGGGAGTGGGAGGAGGGGCATGCCACACTGGGGATGGGGAGTGGGAGGAGGGGCATGCCACATTGCCTATCGCCACCGACCCCCCCCACCCCACAACAACTTATTCTAGTGGGCACACCGCCCACGATCGCCGCCGCCCCCCCACCGCCGATCGCGACACTGGGGATGGGGAGTGGGAGGAGGGGCATGCCACACTGCCTATCGCCACCGACCCCCCCCCCACAACAACTTATTCTAGTGGGCACACCGCCCACGATCGCCGCCGCCCCCCCACCCCCGCCGCCGATCGCGACACTGGGGAGTGGGAGGAGGGGCATGCCACACTGCCTATCGCCACCGACCCCCCTCCCACCCCACAACAACTTATTCTAGTGGGCACACCGCCCACGATCGCCGCCGCCCCCCCACCCCCGCCGCCGATCGCGACACTGGGGATGGGGAGGAGGGGCATGCCACACTGCCTATCGCCACCGACCCCCCCACCCCACAACAACTTATTCTAGTGGGCACACCACCCACGATCGCCGCCGCCCCCCCCACCCCCGCCGCCGATCGCGACACTGGGGATGGGGAGGAGGGGCATGCCACACTGCCTATCGCCACCGACCCCCCCCACCCCACAACAACTTATTCTAGTGGGCACGCGGCCCACAATCGCCGCCGCCCCCCCATCCCCGCCGCCGATCGCGACACTGGGGATGGGGAGTGGGAGGAGGGGCATGCCACACTGCCTATCGCCACCGACCCCCCCCCCACCCCACCCGACAACAACTTATTCTAGTGGGCACACCGCCCACGATCGCCGCCGCTGCTGCTGCCGCCCCCCCACCGCCGCCACCACCGATCACCACCCCCACCCCCAGAACAACCTCCTTACCTGATCACACGGTCCGGTCTGAAGGAAAATGGCGCCTGCACCAGCTATTTATACAGCTAGTGCAGGCGCCGGCTGATGACGTGGGGGCTGCATTCTGATTGGCCCCTGAGAATCCGGGTCACCGGAGCGTCATTCCTGTGACCCGGACCTGACCCCAAGATGGCGCTGGACACGATCTGCCCAGCTACACAGGCCCCAGGGACCCCCGATGGCCAGAAGGTAGGTAAATGCCAAGCACGTAGTTTCTACGTGCTTGGCACTTAATGGTTGGAGAAGCAACCACGTAGAAACTACGTGCTTGGCATTTAAAGGGTTAATCCCTTCCTGGCTCCCTTAGTCTCTCCTCTCCTTCTGTCATTTCTGGTTTGGCATTCAAGCAGTGCATACCTGTTTCTCCCTTCTGCAGCTACAGTTTTATTACCTACTGCTGTTTTATGTTTTACATCACAAGTTTCCTGCTACATTGAACGTACAAGTTTTGCTGCAAGATTCTGTACTGAAATAAAACTTTTGAAATGTATCCACATGATCCATGGGCAGTTCAGTAAGCTATCTGCCAAGCTTTAAAGAACAAAGAAAGGTTTGAAAGGAGTGATAAAGAAATAAAATAGAAAAAAAAGAGAGAAAAGAGATGGTAAGGAGAGAGGAAGGAAACAGGGGAGGAGGAATGGAGTAAGAAGAGAAGCAGGGAGGAAAGGAAAGGAAGGAGAGTAGGAAGTGAGAACTGAAGAAAAGGAGAGAGAGACATGGACAGGGAATAAGAAAGAGGAAGGCGGGGTTGAAATAACAAAAGTTAGGCAGGAGGCAGTAGGGGAGTGAGGGAGAAAGAGAGAGTAAACGTCAGGAAGGAAAGGATATAAGGAAGAAAGTGAAGGTGAACAAAGAGAGGAAGGAAGGAGTAGGAAAAGAAAAAGAGAGAAGAAATGCAGAGAGGAGGGAGAGAGGGACGGGGGGAGGGAGGGAAAAGAGGAAGGAAAAAGAGAACACAAGAGAACCAGAGCGCATGGTGAGCGGGAGGAGGGGCACCAACCCCCCCACCCCCCAGAGCGCATGGTGAGCGGGAGGAGGGGCATGCCACACTGGGGATGGGGAGTGGGAGGAGGGGCACCAACCCCCCCACCCCAACGAGCGCATGGTGAGCGGGAGGAGGAGCATGCCACACTGGGGATGGGGAGTGGGAGGAGGGGCACCAACCCCCCCACCCCTACGAGCGCATGGTGAGCGGGAGGAGGGGCATGCCACACTGGGCATGGGGAGTGGGAGGAGGGGCATGCCACACTGGGGATGGGGAGTGGGAGGAGGGGCATGCCACACTGGGGATGGGGAGTGGGAGGAGGGGCACCAACCCCCCCACCCCCACAAGCGCATGGTGAGGGGGAGGAGGAGCACCAACCCCCCCACCCCCCAGAGCGCATGGTGAGCGGGAGGAGGGGCATGCCACACTGGGGATGGGGAGTGGGAGGAGGGGCACCAACCCCCCCACCCCAACGAGCGCATGGTGAGCGGGAGGAGGGGCACCAACCCCCCCACCCCCCAGAGCGCATGGTGAGCGGGAGGAGGGGCATGCCACACTGGGGATGGGGAGTGGGAGGAGGGGCACCAACCCCCCCACCCCAACGAGCGCATGGTGAGCGGGAGGAGGAGCATGCCACACTGGGGATGGGGAGTGGGAGGAGGGGCACCAACCCCCCCACCCCTACAAGCGCATGGTGAGCGGGAGGAGGGGCATGCCACACTGGGCATGGGGAGTGGGAGGAGGGGCATGCCACACTGGGGATGGGGAGTGGGAGGAGGGGCATGCCACACTGGGGATGGGGAGTGGGAGGAGGGGCATGCCACACTGGGGATGGGGAGTGGGAGGAGGGGCACCAACCCCCCCACCCCCACGAGCGCATGGTGAGCGGGAGGAGGAGCATGCCACACTGGGGATGGGGAGTGGGAGGAGGGGCACCAACCCCCCCACCCCTACGAGCGCATGGTGAGCGGGAGGAGGGGCATGCCACACTGGGCATGGGGAGTGGGAGGAGGGGCATGCCACACTGGGGATGGGGAGTGGGAGGAGGGGCATGCCACACTGCCTATCGCCACCGACCCCCCCCACCCCAACTTATTCTAGTGGGCACACCGCCCACGATCGCCGCCGCTGCGCCCCCCCACCCTGCTGATCGGCACCGCCGCATGCCCCCCCAACAGCTGCATCTTCGATCGGCAGCCAAGCACCCACCCACCACTGCCCCCCCTCCCCACACCTGCATCTTTGATGGCCAGCGGCGGAAGCGACAACGGCCGCCGCCTCCGGCCGCCGCCACCGCCGATCGCGACACTGGGGATGGGGAGTGGGAGGAGGGGCACCAACCCCCCCACCCCTACGAGCGCATGGTGAGCGGGAGGAGGGGCATGCCACACTGGGGATGGGGAGTGGGAGGAGGGGCATGCCACACTGGGTATGGGGAGTGGGAGGAGGGGCATGCCACATTGCCTATCGCCACCGACCCCCCCCACCCCACAACAACTTATTCTAGTGGGCACACCGCCCACGATCGCCGCCGCCCCCCCACCGCCGATCGCGACACTGGGGAGTGGGAGGAGGGGCATGCCACACTGCCTATCGCCACCGACCCCCCTCCCACCCCACAACAACTTATTCTAGTGGGCACACCGCCCACGATCGCCGCCGCCCCCCCCGCCGCCGATCGCGTCACTGGGGATGGGGAGGAGGGGCATGCCACACTGCCTATCGCCACCGACCCCCCCCACCCCACAACAACTTATTCTAGTGGGCACACGGCTCACGATCGCCGCCGCCCCCCATCCCCGCCGCCGATCGCGACACTGGGGATGGGGAGTGGGAGGAGGGGCATGCCACACTGCCTATCGCCACCAACCCCCCCCACCCCACAACAACTTATTCTAGTGGGCACACCGCCCACGATCGCCGCCGCCCCCCCCACCCCCGCCGCTGCCGATCGCGACACTGGGGAGTGGGAGGAGGGGCATGCCACACTGCCTATCGCCACCGACCCCCCCCCACCCCACAACAACTTATTCTAGTGGGCACGCGGCCCACGATCGCCGCCACCCCCCCATCCCCACCGCCGTTCGCGACACTGGGGATGGGGAGTGGGAGGAGGGGCATGCCACACTGCCTATCGCCACCGACCCCCCCCACCCCACCTGACAACAACTTATTCTAGTGGGCACACCGCCCACGATCGCCGCCGCTGCTGCTGCCGCCCCCCCACCGCCGCCACCACCGATCACCACCCCCACCCCCAGAACAACCTCCTTACCTGATCACACGGTCCGGTCTGAAGGAAAATGGCGCCTGCACCAGCTATTTATACAGCTAGTGCAGGCGCCGGCTGATGACGTGGGGGCTGCATTCTGATTGGCCCCTGAGAATCCGGGTCACAGGAGCGTCATTCCTGTGACCCGGACCTGACCCCAAGATGGCGCTGGACACGATCTGCCCAGCTACACAGGCCCCAGGGACCCCCGATGGCCAGAAGGTAGGTAAATGCCAAGCACGTAGTTTCTACGTGCTTGGCACTTAATGGTTGGAGAAGCAACGCCTAGAAACTACGTGCTTGGCATTTAAAGGGTTAATCCCTTCCTGGCTCCCTTAGTCTCTGCTCTCCTTCTGTCATTTCTGGTTTGGCATTCAAGCAGTGCATACCTGTTTCTCCCTTCTGCAGCTACAGTTTTATTACCTACTGCTGTTTTATGTTTTACATCACAAGTTTCCTGCTACATTGAACGTACAAGTTTTGCTGCAAGATTCTGTACTGAAATAAAACTTTTGAAATGTATCCACATGATCCATGGGCAGTTCAGTAAGCTATCTGCCAAGCTTTAAAGAACAAAGAAAGGTTTGAAAGGAGTGATAAAGAAATAAAATAGAAAAAAAAGAGAGAAAAGAGATGGTAAGGAGAGAGGAAGGAAACAGGGGAGGAGGAATGGAGTAAGAAGAGAAGCAGGGAGGAAAGGAAAGGAAGGAGAGTAGGAAGTGAGAACTGAAGAAAAGGAGAGAGAGACATGGACAGGGAATAAGAAAGAGGAAGGCGGGGTTGAAATAACAAAAGTTAGGCAGGAGGCAGTAGGGGAGTGAGGGAGAAAGAGAGAGTAAACGTCAGGAAGGAAAGGATATAAGGAAGAAAGTGAAGGTGAACAAAGAGAGGAAGGAAGGAGTAGGAAAAGAAAAAGAGAGAAGAAATGCAGAGAGGAGGGAGAGAGGGACGGGGGGAGGGAGGGAAAAGAGGAAGGAAAAAGAGAACACAAGAGAATCAGAGATAGGGAAGGAAGGGAGAAAAAAAAAAGGAGGACAGTGATAAAGCGAGAGAGGGAAGGAGAGAGAGAGAATGGAATTGGGTCACTAAATGAGGCAGCAGGCAGGGGCACAGTACTTGCAACTTGTAACCTGTAGTGAAGTGAATGAGGCAGACTGTCCACAACTAACAACATCACACCCCCCTTGGGACTTGCCTTTTTACCCTTTACTGTTGAGTCCAGCTAGGCACCCAGTCTGGGACCGATGCTAATTTCAGAGCTGGGGGGTAAGGTGTTCACCCTCACTCTGCCAGTCCACCCCGGTGAAACTGGCAATCGGGGAGGGGGAGGGGAGGCAGAGGTCAATCCACATTCAGGCCAGTGGAAAATGAAAATAAAAAGTTGGTGGGAGCTCTGCAGCTTTTATTTTCTTTGTGCAGAGTCTGCCTTGCCATCCTGCCCCAGCTAATCTGTGTTCAGCACTGAGGCCACCGCGGCCCCCACAAACCACCCCCTCCACTCCTGCCCAGAAGACGGATGTTCTGCTGATGCCGCCTCACAGCAGGTTACTACCCTGGCCATGGTGGCCTCTGGCACACCACCACAGCGCAAACTTTAAGGGACTTTTTTAGGGGAGTGGATCGGTGGGACATTTAATGGTATCCCATGAATGTCCCGGGCAAATTGTGACACATGGGGGGCATATACTACTTCTGCGCATACATCTTGTTCTACATTTATGCACAGTGGGATCTCAAATTGGTTAGCCAATTTGGCAAGTAGGTAAGAAGTCATTTTGACTTAAAGGGCCTGTATACCCAATAGCAATAAGGCAACCAACAGATCACCCAATGTCTGTCCTGTTAGCTTTTCCTCCAAACTTGTGCCTCTTTTCAATTCTATTCCTCAAGGACCAAAGAAAAAAGGTGGTCCTACAGCCACTCTTGGTGCACTCAGCGTGAGTGAGCATGGCAAGCAACAGTGGTCCTGCATCTGTCTCTGACCACAGCAGAGCATGCGCTTAACTCATAAAGCTGTGCCATGACATGTCCATCTCAGCTCAGCCACAATCCCTAAATTAAATTGAGGAAAGTGGCTATGCATAGGCTATACATAGAATACATAATGTATTTACATATAATCAGAGATGTTGACATTATTCAAAATGGCTCATTGTACACCGTTTCCAAAAAGGATAAAGAGGGAGGAAGTTAGTGTGTGCCTGGACAGGGACTTTAAAAGCCAGATGACCCAATTCATTCCTATTGTCTGTCGTCACCCAGCAATCTATTCTGATTCGAGGAGAACGCATACACCATGGGATCACCGGAAAGGTAAAATTACCAGGGCAATGGGGGTTCACACACAGGGGTATTCATACACTGGATGACCCAGTAAAGCAGAACAGAACCCAGGCGAGTGAAAAACCTGGTTTTATGGTCCACTTTAGGTCCTAAGCACCAACCCCACCAACCCCTCTGCCCTCACCAACTACCAACCCATCTCACTGCTTCCTTTCACAACTTCTATGTTCACTCAAACGCCTTACTAGCGCCCCTCTAATCTGGTTTCCGCTACCAACACTCCACTGAAACTGCCCTTACTAAAGTCACTAATGATTGAGGGACTCTACTGGGTTATTCTGGCCTCCCTTGGCCCAAGGCCCATCAGTATTCCATCATGCTGGAGATGGCCCTGAGAACCATGAGATGCATAGGGTACAGATCCACTAAGTCACCTGAGCTTAGTGAGAAAACATTATATTACTTCTAGTCCATGTCACACACAAATGAGCACTCTCTCCGGCTCCCAACCTTGCAATGCTCTTATCAGCATAAGTCTCAAAAACTATGCAAAGTTCCATCATTTCTCAAGGGAAAATGAACAAGCTTCCCAGGAGTGTATAACCATGAGACAGTCTCAGACCATTCTGCTACAAAACAGAACAAACTTCACAGCTATTCTTAAAGTGCTCTTTACCACCGTCACAAGATGGGTGCCAAATATCAAAATAGCTACACAAATGTCAAGCATATCCCATTCCATCAATCCACTCTTTGATCATTCCCATTCCACTGAATGATCACACCAGATACATCAGATATGCTTCATATTTGGCACCAGCTGTACATTTGTTAAAAATACACATAACGGGGCGTGGCTTGGCCGAGGAGCGGGATGGCAGCTTAACTTGTGTGCTCTCGGCGGAGTCTCCACCAAAGCAGCTATTTCAGCGCTCCAGTTTGGATATGGGCCGCATAAACAAATCTGGGGCTCCCTCAAAGACCCCCAGACCATCGCAGACCCCAAAGACGGGAACCAGGAATCTACCAGAGATGTTTTCTAGCCATCGTCTGGAAGACTCGGCTCCACGTGGGCCCAAGATGGCGGATGCTTCCCCCCCACACGGCTCTCCGGATAGGAGAGAGGAAGAGGTCTCGGACGGCGAGGAGTATGGCTTGTCGGCACAGCTCAGCCAACTGCCTACTCGCAGCGAACTGGCCAAGTTTGCAGGAGAAATAAAATCCTCCATCACCGAGGTGATAGCAGATCTTAAGGAGGACATGCGTTCACTCTCCCACCGTGTGGACAAGATTGAGCGGGAGGAGGCCAGCACCAGCTCCAGGCTCTCGGAGGTTAAAGATGTCATATTGGCGCATAATCGACATCTCCTGAATTTTCACCGGCATTTGGAGGATTTGGACAATCGCAATAGGCGGTGTAACATCAGGGTGAGAGGGGTCCCGGAAGCGGTTGCGCCGGACCAAACTCAGGAGGCCTTGACATCTATCTTTAACTCCCTACTCGAGAGACCGCCGGACACCCCGATAGACTTTGTACGGGCACATAGAGCCCTTCGCCCGCGGAGCATGGGGGAATCCTCCCCCGGGATATCATCTGTTGCCTGCAGAGTTTCCAGCTTAAGGAAGAGATTCTCTCCAAAGCCAGAAGCACAGACGTCATCATCTTTAACAACAGCGAAGTGCAGCTCTACCAAGATCTGTCTGGAATTACATTACAACAGTTCTGAGACCCCTTACAGCAGTTCTGAGAGAACGGGGCATACCTTACAGATGGCGCTTCCCTTTCGCTCTCTCCGCGACCAGTAATGGCAGTACCGGTGTCCTCAGGTCGCCAGAAGAACTCTCGGAGTTTTGCGAGCTGTTGCAGCTCCCTCAGATCTCCCTACCAGACTGGCTTGGTGACTTTTCGATCCCTCTGCTAATCCAGAGAACGGGACGGCAGGAGCAGGATGGCGCTTCCCCGCGACGGGCCCTGGAAACCCCCTCTCCGCGCTTCGGCAGAGAACGGAGTCGATCGAGACCACGGAGTTGAGCGGCTGCTGCAGCCCAGTCGGGCCGACGCATAGAGATAAGCATATCTGTTCACTTTAGGCAGTTACCTGTTCCTGTGTTGATATTTTTGATAACCTGGTTCTGGGAGAATTTCTATGCGGGACGCTCTCACTCGGTCCCCTCGGCGGTGTACCCCTATCCCACATAGTTGGCATGGGCGCCGCTGAGTGGATCGTAGGGACAGTAGTTCTTTGAGCGGGGGGGAACACGGTATTTGCTCTATTAGCGGCACCGCGGCTGCTGTGTTATTTTCGTGTGGGTCATTTCTGTGTTTATGTAATCTTGATTCCTGCGCTTCTTCCGAGGGCTGAGGCCCACAGCTTTGGTAGAGTCGGGACAAGCCTCATATATGTTGTGTTAGGCAAATTGGTTTATGCAATTAGGAGGGGGGCTTATTGTTGGCGGGAAAAAGTCTGCTCAGTTTATCGGGTTGTTGCTATCCGGTGAGGAGGGGAGTTTCATATTGCTGTATTTCTCACTGCCTGGTGCGTGTCTCGCGCCCTGTTCCTATGGCACGCTGATAGGATCCTGTGCTAGCTAGACCTAACTGGCATAAGCGAGTTGGGGGTGGCTGCGGCTTTTCTTACATAACCCCGGCCCCGGGACTGGAGGGAGTGTTATAGGGACCTGTGGTGGGGACTCCGCCGACCATATCTGGGTCGCTTCGGTGGTGTGTTTTGGGTGTTGGGTGTCGCTCTTCGGCTCTCCTCGTATTCCCCCTAAAGGGCCTCAATTTTGGGTGGAGTGGGAGAGAGCCCGTTGGGGTGCTTTCATCCTACTAGGACCTTGGTAGCTCTGTCCAGGGTCGTGGGGGATAACTGGGGAGGCTTGTCGTCTCTGTGAATAGTTATCCCAATAGCTTCCACCACTTATAAGAGGGAAGTCGCTCTCCTCTAGGCCCTCTTCATATTCCTAGTTAGGTACTTGGATTTGTCCCCTGTTTGTGTCTGTGTTAATTAGTGGTGTGTCTGTGCCCCCTTGTTGTCTATCCCTCCCTCATTTTCCTGCGTTCCCTTTTCTGTTCTTTCTTACTTTCCCTATCTCTCGCCTGCTGTGTGGGGAGGAGGGACTTGGGGAACTTGGTTGTCTGGGGGTGTAAAGCGGGGGCAGGGGACGAGCTGTTTAAAACGTTCCAACAATGGGGCCTCTCTGTCTAAATGTCTTGTCTATGAACGCCAAAGGCCTGAACTCCCCCCAGAAATGGCATGCGTTTCTCAGAGAGCTTAAGACCTTCAAGGTGCATGTCGCTCTGGTGCAGGAGACCCACTTCCAAAGAAATAAGACACCATATTTGGGGAATAGGACATACACGACATGCCACTCTGCCCCATCCCCTAACAACAAGGCTAAAGGGGTTGCGATCCTGATTGCTCAGGAGGTGGACCTCAAGGTTCTGGCGGTCGAGAAGGACCAGGATGGCAGGTATATTTTTCTGAAAGGGAAACTTCCTAATGGCCTGGTGGTTACTTTTGCAAACATATATGCCCCGAATAGGGATCAGCATGCCTTTTGCAGGAAGGTCCTTGGTAGTTTAGGGGGGTTTCAGGAGGGAATCCTGATCCTGGGCGGGGATGTGAATTGCGCTCTAAACCCCTTGCTAGATACCTCTGATGCCAAAACAGCCATATCCTATAGAGCCTTGAAACAAATAAAGAGGGCAGTACAAGACCTTGAGCTTGTAGATACCTGGCGTATGATGCATCCATCCGATAAAGATTTCACATATTATTCGCCCATACATGCCAAATACTCTAGAATTGATTACATTTTCCTGTCTCAGAGGGACCTGGAGAGGGTGGAAGCAGTACGGATCGGAAATATTTCTTTTTCCGATCATGCCCCGGTCCTACTTTCCCTGTCCTTGCCGTACAGAGAGTGGAGGGAATGGAATTGGAGATTGAATGAAGGTATTCTGAAAGACCCTGAGAAATTGAGAGAGTCCATTTCGCTTTACATTAGGGAAAATGACACGGGTGCAGTGGATCCTGTTATACTTTGGGAGGCCCAAAAATGCACGTTGCGGGGAGACTCAAAAGGGAGAGGGGGATGAAACTAGACCGGTAGTCCCGGCAATTAGCAGAGCTAGAATCGCAGCACAAACAGTCACTTCAGGCGGGGCACTTAAAAGAATTAGAATCTAAAAGGCAGGAGCTGCGAGACCTCTTAGCTAGAGAGTCGGGCAGGCTCTTCACTAGGCGATGTGGCTTGTTCTACGAACAAGGAAACAAGACGGGCCGCCTACTGGCTAGAGCGCTGCACCCCAGGATTGCCCGGTCCAGAGTGGAGGGAATTAGGGGCTCGGATGGGGTTATGCACCAGAAGAACAAAGATATTGCTGCAGCATTTAGCAGATACTACTCGTCCCTATATAACCTGCCAGGCCACCGGAAGTCAGTGGACCGAGATAGCATCATGGAGGCCTACCTGAGAGAATCCAGGATGCCGTCTCTGCCCGAGGAGGTAGTGGAGCAGCTAGAGGCCCCGGTGTCGGTACTGGAAATACAGAAAGCTATCAAGGCATCTAAACCAGGGAGGGCCCCCGGCCCAGATGGCTTTCCAACTCAATTTTACAAACTCTTCTCTGACCAACTGGCTCCACTTATGGCTCGGGCTTTTGAGTCCACTGCCTCCTCGGGTACTCTGCCTAGCACAGCTCTGGAGGCTCAGATTGCTGTGATTCCGAAGGAGGGGAAAGATGCTACCGACTGCCGGAATTACAGGCCGATCTCCCTCTTGAACGTAGATGTAAAAATTTTTGCAAAGGTATTAGCCGGGAGAATGGGAGACCTATTACCGGCCTTGATTGGGCAAGATCAGGTGGGATTCATCCCAGGTAGAGAGGCCCGAGATAACGTGATAAAGGCACTGAACATACAGTGGTGGACCAGAGCTAAGAAAGTGCAGGCTATGATGCTTTCCACCGACGCCGAAAAGGCATTTGATCGGGTAGACTGGGGCTGGATAGAGAAGGTGTTAGCATTTATTGGAATGGGCGAAGCAGCTAGGAATAGGATATTGGCCTTGTACTCAGATCCTATAGCGAGGGTGAAAGTGAATAACTGCTCCTCCCCTGTTTTCCATATTAAGAACGGCACGAGGCAGGGGTGCCCGTTATCCCCCCTGATTTTTGCCCTCTCACTGGAGCCCTTCCTGCGGAGGATTGATCTGAATAGCAGTATCAGGGGTATTCAGATTGGAGGCAGAGAGCGGAAGGTGGCTGCATACGCGGATGATATGCTTTTTTTTCTGGGATCCCCGAGGGTGTCGGTTCCGAACCTGTTAAAGGAATTTGAGGTTTATGGGAGACTATCGAACCTGAAGATTAATTTTAGCAAATCTAGTGCCATGAATATTTCGTTACCAAACTCGGAGGTGGAAACCCTTCAGAGCCTATTTCCCTTTAGCTGGGAAAGGAAAAGCCTTAAATACTTGGGGGTTCAGCTGCCGGCCATTCCCTCCAATCTGTTTCAACTGAATTTTGTGCCTATTGGGTCTAGGATTAAAAGGGACCTGGAAGGGTGGAACGGGCTGCAACTGTCCTGGTTTGGGCGCATGGCAGTATTAAAAATGAATACATTACCGAGAATATTGTACTTATTACAGTGCATACCAATTAAAATACCAGAATCCTTTTTTAAATCTATATCAAGATCTTTCCGGGCATTTGTTTGGGCGGGCAAACCACCTAGGATCAGGCGTAATCTCCTTTTGCTTCCAAAGGACCAAGGAGGCTCGGGACTGCCGTGCATAAGGTCATATTACCTGGAAGCCCATGTGGGCAGAGTTGTGGACTGGCAGGTTAATGGCTCTCAGAAGGACTGGGTGAGAATTGAGGGAGAGGCAGTTACTGGGGGAGGACTGGAAACTGTCTGCAACCTACGTAGGTGTGAGATCCCGGTGAGCGCTAAAAATCATCCTTATGTGGGGTCCTCCTTATCAGTGTTGGACTCTCTCTGCAAAGGGAAAAATGCTTTGTCCTCGTTTCCGGGCTCTCTAACGCCAATTCTAGACAACCCGGCCTTCCCCCCAGGAAGACAGCTCTCCAAGCTGCATGAATGTGGAGGCCCTAAGCCTCTACGGCTCTTCCACCTACAGAGCTGCGGTATGTTTCGGGACAAACAGAGCCTGCAGGAGTTGCTTGAAGGGGAGATTCCAACCTTCACTTATTTACAGTTAAGGCATTTTTTTACTTCTGGGGATGTGAAGGAGGGCTTGAAGAGAGGATTAACAGAGTTTGAAAAGGCATGTTTGGGATACGGCCCCAAAGCTCACCTTCTGTCCTGGGCGTACGGACTGATTCGGGGACTGGGGAAGAAGGAAGTTAGACCCTGGGAAGGGAAATGGGAAGCGGATATAGGAAGACCCCTCTCAGAAGATGAATGGAGCGATATCTATAGAAATGCACATAAGGGATTAGTAAGTAGCTTGATGCAGGAAGCAAACTACAAACTGATCACACGATGGTACCGGACCCCAAAGTTTTTACACTCTATCTTCCCCTCTGTACCAGATGTGTGCTGGAGATGTGGTAACGATGGCGCCTCATTGGTTCACATTTGGTGGTCCTGCCCGGGGATTAGAGCCTGCTGGGAGCAGGTGAGAGATGTTTGCTGTCAGGTACTGGGCAAGCCTATCGACTGGAATGTAGAGAGTGTCCTCTTGGGATGGTCATCGGATGGCAAGGGGGTGGCGGGGGGTGTACCCCTGGGTCGACATCTCTTAAATGCAGCTAAGGTTCTGATCCCAAGAAACTGGAGATCCAAGAGACCGCCTTCAGTTAAAGACTGGTTCAGGCAAATCAATCATGTTGAGACTATGGAAGAAGTTTGTCACGCTAAACAAGACAGAATGAGTGCTTATCTTAAAACCTGGACGACCTGGGTCACGTTTAAGGACTCTGCTCTTTACAAAAGGGTGAGTCTCGGTAGATGGATATTAATTAGAGGAGCGCGCTGCTGATGGTTAGAAACGCTATGACTCTGATTAGGGGTTCTGAATATGGGGTGAGAAACTGTCCCCTTTCTCGTACCTGACCCCCCCGGGGCTCCTATACATATTCGCCACATCCTCCTATTCGGGTTTCTCTCTTTCTCTCCCACCCTTCTCTCTCTCTTTTCCCTCCTCTCCCTCCTATGTTTCCCTGTTTCCCCTATGTGTCCCCCCTAATTTGTCCTAGTTTTGGGGTTGGTTCATCTCTGTTGTGAGTGTGTTAAGTGTGATGTGTCTCCTCGTTTACATGTCTTATCTTAGGTATCCAGCATGCTGGTTAAAGGCGGTGCTGTGGAATTTGGGGCCTAGCTTTGGCATGTACATAGCTGGTCGGACACGGGAGAAATATACGGGGAAGGTGAGAAGAGCGATACTCTGGGTTGGACTGCTCACTGTGTGCTGGGATGTAGGTTGGTGTGAGGATCTTGTCCCCTTTTCTCTACCGTATTCCTTTCTTTGGGACCCCAGAGGGCGTATTGTTTAGTTACCAATAGTTATCTCACATTTTATCTCTGATTATTGTGCCTATGTGTCACTGGACATGTGTTGTACTTTTATGCATTTCTGCTGGAGTGTGTCAAGCCTCCTGGCTACAATCATGGGGAGAGCTGAGCTGAGCTCCAGGTATGGGGCGAAGTGAAGCAGAAAAAACTCCAAGAGCAAATAAAAAGTCTGAGCAGAGTCCAAGGGTGAATCCGGGGTCAGAGGCAGGCTGAAAACAGGCAAAGTCCATAAGCAATCCGCGTCAAAAATCAGGTTATCCGTCAGTGTATAAATCCAGGAATCAGGGGAACAAGGTCCAGGAAGTAAGCTGATAACACAGCATTGGCTGTAGGCCAGCTGTCCTCTTAAATAGGGCTATCAATCAGCACAGGGAGGGATGTACCAGAGTCTGGTGAAGTCACTTCCTGTCCATTCAAACTCATGACACCAGGAAGTGAAATCAAGTCCAAGAGCTTACACTCTAGGCCTTGTGCCCTTCCAATGGGCTGAACAGCAGGTGTCACTGTGGAGCATGCGACAGAAGAAGAGCCTGCTCTGTTAAAACCATGCAGCCAAGCATGTCTGCTGCTGCATGCAGTCTGTGGTATGGCACGCTCACGATGCCTTAAAGGGTAGGAAAGGCGAGGAGACTGACATTGCCCCCCCTTAAAGGACGCCTCTGGGCGGCCGATCCAGAGAGTCTTTGCTGAAAAGCTCTGATTAATTGTGGAGCATTGAGATTACTAGATGGCTCCCAGGAATCTTCCTCTGGGCCGTAACCTTTCCAACGAACAAGATACTGAATGGAGGCACCTCTCTTCCATGAATCCAGGATCTGTTCAACCTCATATTCCTCTTCACCATCCACAATAATTGGATCAGGAGGTTTATCTTGGGAATCTCTAAAAGTTCCTTTCTTTAAAAGGGACACGTGAAAAACTGGGTGTATCTTCAGGCGATTAGGTAATTTCAATTCAAAGGCAACTTCATTAATAGCTCTCTTAATCTTAAAAGTGAGTCTGTGCGAATTCTAAGTCCATGAAACAGCTGCAGGCCCCGGAGTCAATCATGGCCCTGGTCTCAACCCTTCCTCCGGGAAGTTGTAAACGAAGAAGCACAGAGGTGAGAACCAGGCACAGGAAGTGGTGTGCTCTTAACAAGAGGTGTTGATCTCTTCATAGCTGCGGGTCTGGTAGGACAATTAACCCGAAAGTGTCCGGGGTTCCCGCAGTACATGCAAAGGTTTAGCCGCCTCCGGCGCAGTCTTTCCTCTTGGGACAAGCAGCCCGGATGGTTCCCAGTTGCATGGGCTTGATAACCCCCGAATTGGTCTGCGGAGAGTCAGGTGATGCAGGCGAGAACCGTGGAGCAAACCATTGGGCTAGGGCTGAACGCTCTTCACGGCGTTCCCGCAGCCAGCGATCCACCTGAATGGCTGCAAGAATAAGTTCATTTAAAGTTTCAGGAGTGTCGAAGTGGGCCAGTTCATCCTTAATCAGTTCAGAAAGACCTAAACGAAACTGATGTTTTAAAGCTGGCTCATTCCACTGGGTGTCAAAACTCCAGCAATGAAAATCAACAACATACTCCTCAACTGGACGGCGACCCTGTCGCAAATTACGGAGAGCTGCCTCTGCTGATGCAACATGTCCGGGATCATCATAGATGGCTGCCATAGCAGAAAAGAAAAGATCAACAGAGGCCAGACAAGGATGATTTTGCTCCAGAAGACAATGGGCCCATGTTTGGGGAGGCCCTTGCAGAAGGGAAATAACAATTCTGACCCGGACTTCCTCAGCAGCATAGGTTCGTGGTTGCAGAGAAAATAATAACTGACAGCTGTTCCTAAAAGCACGAAACTTCTGGCGATTTCCTGAGAAAAATTCCGGGAAAGGAACTTGGGGTTCAGGGGTGACCCCGGAATCTGCCCCCTGTGTGGTAGGAACAGCTGTAGCAGAAGATACTGTCGGGGGCGTGAGTTGATTTAGCCGATACACAAGCTGAGTAAAGCCTCCCTGTAAGCCCTGGACGGCTGCACAGAGGGAAAAGACTTGCTGCATCAAAATATCAAAGGGACGAGGTTCCCCATCGGAGCTCATGTTATGGCTGTGTTATACTGTCAAGCCTCCTGGCTACAATCATGGGGAGAGCTGAGCTGAGGTCCAGGTATGGGGCGAAGTGAAGCAGAAAAAACTCCAAGAGCAAATAAGAAGTCTGAGCAGAGTCCAAGGGTGAATCCGGGGTCAGAGGCAGGCTGAAAACAGGCAAAGTCCATAAGCAATCCACGTCAAAAATCAGGTTATCCGTCAGTGTATAAATCCAGGAATTCAGGAATCAGGGGAACAAGGTCCAGGAAGTAAGCTGATAACACAGCATTGGCTGTAGGCCAGCTGTCCTCTTAAATAGGGCTATCAATCAGCACAGGGAGGGATGTACCAGAGTCTGGTGAAGTCACTTCCTGTCCATTCAAACTCAGGACACCAGGAAGTGAAATCAAGTCCAAGAGCTTACACTCTAGGCCTTGTGCACTTCCAATGGGCTGAACAGCAGGTGTCACTGTGGAGCATGCGACAGAAGAAGAGCCTGCTCTGTTAAAACCATGCAGCCAAGCATGTCTGCTGCTGCATGCAGTCTGTGGTATGGCGCGCTCACGATGCCTTAAAGGGTAGGAAAGGCGAGGAGACTGACAGAGTGTCAGATGCGGACACTTTATGTATGCCCTGTTTTTCTCTTTGTTGTACCATAAAATTCAATAAAAACTGAGTATGTTTAAAAAAAAAATACACATAACATTGTATTATTTATTACCTAAGCTCATGCCTTGTGTTATGCTCCTATTTCTAAACTCCTTTATATTCTCCTTCATCAAGAACATTATAAGAAAGTCAGTTAGGCGTGGACTAATCAAAGTGATATTCCAGCCAGTTGCGTTGTATTGGGCATTACTCTCAGCTGATTTGGAGGTATTAAACTAAGAATGGGCACATATTTTCCTTATTATATTTCCCAACCTTAAAACACTAGTCTGGGTTGGTGGCCCTATATTGGATCTGAAACGTAATCATTCCACTCTGGCTACTAGCAAAACTCACATTTATAACTTTGATTAAAGACCTGAGTGAAATTTAAAAGCATAGGGACCTGTGATGTTTCAGGGTATAATTTACTACAGATCCAACACTTGGATCATAGTCATAGTCATAACCTGACTTCCGGGCATAATCATATTTAAACTTCAGGAGAAGCATCTTAGGGGATCAAGCTTTACCTGTCCCTCTCTTACCTAATTGCACTACTTGTACTTTTCCCACATATCCCTTGAGCACATATATTATCATAGAAAGAATAAAAGCAAGTATCAAATGTTTAGCCATTTTAGCCCTAGAGTCCAGCAAATAAGGTCTGGTCAAGGGCTTTGTCTGTTCTTCCTTCTTCGGGGACCCTAGATCTCCCACATTAGTCATCATCTTCATGCTTTTCCTGTGCTCTAGGTAGCACGGTCTGCTTGTCCTCCACTCTAGGTAGAGGTGTCTGCTTTTTGCTTGGGCACTTCTTCACTTGGGACGCGTACACCCACGACTGGCAATCTTCTTCTAGGACTGGTTACTGCAATCACTGTGGTTGGAGCACCAAAGGGGCAGTCTTGCTTCCTTCTGTGATTCAGCTACTGGACCACAGCCGCATCACCTACTTCAAAAGGATGGGTGGCGTCCTGTGAAAAAAAGAGAGATGCGAGACAGAGAGGTGTGAGACACATTTCTTTCAACATTTTCTAAAGTTTGAATCAGCTTCCTCACATATTCTCTATCAGGTCTAAGTCCCCTATTGCTAACGAGCTAAAGAGGCACCCTAGCCCAGGGAGTGGGTAATGGTCTTTCCATTAAAACCTCAAATGGTGAATACACAGTGACTTTAGAAAGGGTCATTCTAATTTCTGCCAACCCTACTCCTGAAAGTACCCTTTTCCATTTAGCATAAGTCCCCCCCTGTGGCTTTTCTGCTTTTTCCCTTTATGGTCCTATTCATCTTTTTAACTAGTCCTGAGAGTGGTAGGGGGTGTGAAACTTTTACTCTATCCTGAGGGGTTTTTCTAGATCCTGGCATACCTTTACATTGAGGCACGGGCTGTTTGAATTTATCTGCAAGGGGGCATTCCCATCTAGGAATAATCTCCTGTGCAAGAATTCTTACCACAGTTCTGGCATCTTCCCTCATCATCACAAAAAGTTCAACCTATCTTGAGAGGGTATGCCTGGTGTTAGCATGGGCATTTGCATGTCCCAAATCATTGCACACAAGGCCAGGGCATGACCTGTACCTGCCAAGGGACCACCTTTGAAAAAAAAACAACAGGGTGCCTCCATGCTCTTGTGCTGGGACACTTGACATGGTCTTACTGTTTGTGCCTGGCAAATCAGTAAAACATCTTGCCATATTCGGGAAAACTGGGTCTGTCACTAAAGCATTTCTCAAATATACAAATGCATTGCACACCACTGACACCATCAGGTTGTCAGGTTTATCAACATACGTTTCAGCTCTATGCTGTCATAACATGAACAATCTGAAAACCATTGGCGGCATTAACCAATCATACCAAGGAAGGTTAGCATGTCCTTCTTGGTAAGTGGGCAGAGCAGACCCACGATAGCAGCTATTCTTTCATGGCTCACTTCTCTTATTCCCTGGGAAAGCACAAAACCAAGGTATTCAAACTTTTCCTGACACCACTGCAACTTTTCTTTAGACACTTTATAACCACTTTCAAAAATACATTTTAAAAATATCCCTCTTTTCCTGCAGGGTGGTCTCCCGATCAGAACTGCAGTGGAGAAAAACTGTCTGCAGTAGGACGGAACCACGGCTGGGTGTCCAGGCTTTAAGAGAGGCTTGGAGGACTATTGCAAAAACTATTAGCCAATACGCATAGCTCTAGGGCAAATGTGACCTGAAACAAAAGGCCAAGATGTGTCTCCTCGTCTTAAATCAATGTTGCTATACCAGCCCCTGTCATGAGGAATGGAGATGAGAAGAGATGGCATCAGGCACTTCTGGGGCAGTTGGTATCACTAGTCCACTTATGCATACCTCCCAACTTTTGAAAACTGGAAAGAGGGACACATGAAGAAGTTTTTGGCACTTAAACCATGCCCCAGCCCCACCCCCAGCCATGCCCTTAAAGGGAAACACCAAGTAAGAATTACATATTATTATTACTATTAATAATTACAGGCAAGCCCTCCCACACACATATACTGCAGCCAGTGAACAGCATCACTCCATTAAAGCCAGTGAGGGTCATCCCTCCATACATACACACACACATATCTTCCACCTTACCCCCACTACATTTTTCTTTCCTGCACCTGAGCAGGACCCGAGTGATGTTAGCAGGCTCCTTCCTTCTGGAGTCCCGCCGTGCGCTCGGCTGCACACCTGGGGCCGGACACATGGAGACGGCGCAGGACAATTGGATGTTGGTGTGATCCTGGGACAGTCCTGCCCAAATTAGGACGGTTGGGAGGTATGCATTCACACAACAATGGCAGATGGAATGAAGTAGAAAGAAGATGGAAGGAAAATAAATGAGAGAGATTGAGGGAATGCAGAAAATAGTAAATAGTAAGTAAAGGGGCAGTGAGTCAGAAGGGAAATTTATGGATGCCCCCCCATTAACCGGAAATCCATTCTTGATTAGCAAAGACCCAGGTGTCTGCCTTTGCCTCACTGTAGCCGATGCGTGCCCACACCAGCTATTCATAATTAGCATTAGCTGGGGAAAGCCAGTGATGTGGCCATGACCAACACATGCACCATGGGATTGGCTGATTGGTCAGCACACTGGGTGACTGGAGGGTTTCATAGAGTGGGGAATCCTGACCTGGAAACAGGGAATCTGCAGGCCCTGGGGCCTTTAACACTCCAGTCTGGACCAAAGGGTTTGAACGCTCCCACCCGAGTTGGCACCTGCCATTCAGAAATACCTGGGGCTGAAGCATGGCATTGCTGGCAAGGTGAGAGCACTGGACCATTCCTGGGGAGACACACAGTGAGGAATCCCAATGGGATGCCCCTTAAATAGGTAGTATACCAGCCCTATAGTATTATAGACACTATGGAGTTGGTTGCTCCTCTTTAAAGCACACCTAGAATCATTTGTCAGCCTATGGCATGGGCTTTCCCTTCCCCATTTTCCCAGCTGAACAGTAAGCAGATGCAAGGTTGCCTCTGGTGGAGAACTGCAAGCGACAGTACACAATGCAGCAGCCAGTGCTTTATACTGAAGGAGGTGCTGGTCACTGCAGTGCAACTTCCATGGAGCCCACAGAAAAATAGGTTTCTCTTCATTTCGGCTGGAGGGTGCAAATTAAGGTGGAACAAAACCTGGGATTTTGCCTTACTTGGGTTTTGGTCAGTGACCTTGGGGCATTCCGATTTGGGATGCCCTACTTTGTGAAACCCCTTGATTTGAGGTCATTCAGATAGGCCTAGGGCAGGAGCGTGCAGCAGCGGGCTGGCAAGGGATGGCCAGCTAGGTAAGTCAACTCAGAGATCCGGGGGCTTTTACACATAAACGAAAGTGAGGAATCTGGCAGCCCTAGAGTCTTACCCCTCGATTCAAAGAGCAAAAGTTAATTGATTTCGGATCGAGAATCGTAAGTTTGGGTGGGTGTTAGTAATTTTTTCCTGTTTTTTTGGCCATTTCCGACTCGCAGGAGCCTACGTACGAATGCGTATATGCTCTTACGATCATCGGAAGTTCGTTCCTAAATTTTAGGATCAAAACGTAAAACTTAGGATCAAATCCTAAAACTTAGGATCAAAACGTAAAACTTAGGATAATCGGATGTGTTTAGGTGTGATTCAGAGAACAGTTTTCAAACCTCTAAATAAGTTTTAAAAGAAAGCCACTACCGACACCTTTTAGCAGTCGGATTGCTGTTCTTGAACAGGTTTTTTGGCTATGTGGAGGAGTCTGCGCTTCTTGAGCTCCAATGAACTGCATGTATCAGCATGGCCGAGGCCATAAATTGTATGGCAATGCATACCTGATTCATGTATGCCTTATAAAAGCATTTTAATGTAGTCCTTTGCATGTAAACCTTTATTTTGCAATATATTTGCGTTAATTAAAGAAACTTATGTCCTTTGTTATTTATTTTTAAATTGATGTACTAGAATAATATTTTTAGATTGCATTTATTGGTGTAGTTGTTTACCTTTGCTTTGTTTAATTATTTAAGCACATCTTTGGTCAGATGCATCACACTTACTGAGGAGAGGAGAGCGGGATAAAGTGCAGGATGTGGGTTACTGCTGTATTTTGCACAGACACAGCAGAGCTGGGGGCACGGAAAGGTCAGAAATCAAAGAATGCAGAGCAACACAGTCACAAGGCCCTTTCTGTTTGCAGGCTGCCCGAGAATACCTGAGCCGCCATCTTGGCTGTTTCTAGGCTCATAACATGCTGAAGTTGCTGGGTGTTTTTTAATTTTTGAGAGCAAATCTGTATGTAGAGGGTGTGGGTAACCACACCAAAAATTTTAAGTTGTACCATTTGAAGCCAAAATATTAAAATTAAATCCACAAGTAAAAAATGCAAGTTAACTAAAAATTAAACAAAGTAAGATTTACTTATGCAAATGCATTCATTAATGGTTGGTTACTACAAAATGAATGAAATAAAGAAAAATAAAAGACCAAATATTTAGAATGCACTTTAATGAGGTAAGTTTGTAGTGCGCAGCCACAAGATCAGAAGGATTTACGTCCAGACAAAAAAGGAAAAAGGGCAAAACCAATGTTGCAACCTGAGAAATGAAACTGAAAATTCAGGATGGAAACTGACATAGGTCTGATTCCCGAACTGCCATACGAACGGACGTACATTTTAGGATAGAAACGTATTTGCTTATAGAATCACTCGCAAGTTCATACGAACGCACGAGCGTACGGGAAAAATAGGATGATCGGCACCAAAATCAAAGCTGTTACATGTTTCTTTGAATCGACCCTTTAGTCTGCTTTTGGTCCACTCTAAATATAAAATACAGAAGACTGTGGAGTCAGGGCTGCTCCTTATTCAGTACAACCAACTGCCAGCAAGGAGTTAATGAGAGCCCAGCTCCCAGCCACGGCTGCTCTCATCATTAACCCCTTCAGCTATAGAGGACCAGAACAGTTCAAAGAAGGATGAAAGGTCCCTCGCTTGTCAGTCAGACAGGCCTTCCCCATTCCTTGATGTGTGCAGCACGGAGTCTCACCATTCCCCCAGCCCACTATCAACTTACAGTTATCAGTGTCTCTCCTTCGTTCTCAGGCGACCGGCATGAAAACCCGCCTGTTGCTCCTGATTGGCCAGGGCGGCTGCCTGTCACTGGCTTCTTCTCCCCTGTGTATGACACATTGCAAGCAGCGCTTTTGATAGGCAGAAGGAAGCGCTGCTTGTAGTCTCCCAAATTCAAGTTAGTGTGAGGGGTGGCCTCCATCACCATGGCGCGGTGTGCGGCCACAGGTCGTCCCTGCACTTTGGCTCATTCAGGGGCATTCCAGGACATTCTTCTACGGTGAGGGACGGCGGGACCAATAACGGAGATCCGTAGCAGTCCCGGGCAAATCGGGACAGTTGGGGGTATGACTTATGGGCCTGAGATCTTGGACAAATCCTCTAGTTTCAATGTGGCTTTGTAAGATATGCAGGAAATAAATCCCACATTCAGCAAATTTACACCATCTGTCCAGGGTTAAGGGATCCAAGCATTCTATATTTGAGTTTGAGTCTGCATACAACCCCCCTTTCCTGTTAAGTTTTATTGTGAAACTATGTTTGATTCCCTGTTTAGCCTGGAGAGGGTGCTTGTGCTGCTGCTACCAGATAAGCAGGGAATCTGACTCATACTGGGAGGAGCTCTGGCTGTGGCTTGCTGCGGTGCAGGGTTAATTATATCTTACCCAGCATAGGGGCACTGCGCTTTTCAGTGGTCAGGGATTCCACACCTAAAACATCCTGTGGCTTCTATTTTATGTCAGTTTCCTTTTTAAAAGTCTGATATTTGCCACGCTCAGCGCATATCATCTATGTCTCTGACTCCCTCCCACACACACACATTCTGTTCCTGCCAGCTTGTGTGTTTTTAACCAATACACTCTCATACAGCAATACACTCTCAAGCTGATGAGGATTCTACCAAAGCATCTATGATTAATCGCATATCTTCCTGTGTACAATTCCTACCCTTTTACATGCTCTTTTAAATAAGCCACAGTCCTCCGGGAGATAGTGGAAGGCGTAAGACAATGTTTAGAAATGTTGTTAATATCCTCTTAAACTATACCCTTTTTAATCAGTACCTCTCCCACTGTCATAAAGGGGTAAGCAGGAGCTGCTTCTTCTACTCCCTCCCCAGTTTTCTGTGTCTAAGTTACATACTCCTGCGCTGTTTTATCTTTTCCACATATTCTTTCTCTTCTCTCCCTAGTTGTTCAGGTTTTCTTGGAGCATGTTTATTTTGTGGTTTATTGGCTGTTATAGCAAATAACTGTAAGAACCCCAAGTTCGGCTGATGCCCGGCTGGTGGCTGGTGTCATTTATCACCCTACTTGCAGTTTTGTCAGCCACCAGCGGGTGTCAGCAGAGCCCTGACTGCTCTCTATCCCCCTCTACTGCTGCACCTGGTGTGATGCCTATTTAAAGTGGACCAACACCCAGGATTTTGACTATCCTGGGTTTTGGTCCACTTCAGGGGGGCACCCCGATTAGGTGTGTAAAACCCCCCAGAAAGCCCCCAAAACTCACCTCGCCATGCTCCCACGTAGCCACGGACAAGCGCCGCCTTCCGCACGTCGCTCTGACAGGGCGCGCGCAGGTGAGTTTTTTGGGGGTTTTGGGGGGGTCCCTCACCGCGGGACATCCCGATCTCGGATGTCCCGCGGTGAGGGAGGTGATCGGCCTTTAAGTGGATCCGCCATTCACCTGGGGCAGCAGGATTGTTTTTGTTGTTTGCCGCTGTGCATTTTTGGTGCTCTGAACCTGAACCTCTGTTGGAGTCTAGTGCAGGCCTTTCCCTGGCTTCCCAGAGGCTGCTTGTCCATTTGCAATCCTTGTCCTCCTTGCAGCAGGCCTCCCATCGGCTTCTGGAGGCTGCCTGGGTAAGTGCATCAGAACCTTAGGGTTTCCTTTGTTTTCCTTATTATTTATCTTGTTAGTTAGCCTTGTTTCTTTGCTTTATCACAGTGTATCTGAATCCAATATCTTTTTGTTTGCTTTTGCCTTTGTTAATAAAACCATCTTTAGTGCATTTCCTTTGTCCTGGCCAAACAATATGCTCTTATGGCGGAGAGTTAATTTAGGAGAACTATCTGGCCTGACATAATCTTGCTGCCACCCCAAAATCCATACGGCCAGAGCATTGTTCATGCTGGGACTTGTAGTCCCTCTAGCTAATTGTCTAGAATGGATTCTTGTCTGATCAAAGAGTTGCTAGACTGATAGTAGCGCTGATACAGTGCACGCATTATTTGTGGGATATTCCAAAGTGTCATCAAAATCCTGGTAGATGTGGCTTTCAATCTTAATTTTCCCTTGCCGCAGGTTAAACAGGCTTGTTCCATTAAAGTGGACCAACACCCACCGGTGATCGGCCCGGGAATCTATAAGATTCCCGGGCCGATCACCTCCCTCCCCCAAACACCCCAAACTCCTTACCTCCCTCGCGCCCCTCTAGACGTGCCTCTAGATTTTGACTATCCTGGGTCTTGGTCCACTTCGGTGGGGCACCCCCGATCGGGGTGCCCCGCTGTGTGAAACCCCCCCGAACTCACCTCTCCCCGCGCCGACGGACAAGCCGCGGACAAGCGGCTCCTCCGCCACCGCCTCCCGCGCGTCCCTCTTGACGTGCGCGTGCCCGCGCCGGCCATTCACAGACGGCCGGCGCGGGCACGCGCACGTCAAGAGGGACGCGCGGGAGGCGGCGGCGGAGGAGCCGCTTGTCCGCGGCTTGTCCATCGGCGCGGGGAGAGGTGAGTTCGGGGGGTTCGGGGGGGTTTCACACAGCGATCGGGGGTGCCCCACCGAAGTGGACCAAGACCTAGGATAGTCAAAATCCTGGGTGTTGGTCCACTTTAAACCCTGTGTCCCTGATCAGATTCCCCCAGCTCACCCTTTAGATAGATCTGTTATGTTTAGGGATTACTCTGAGGTGCTATGTGCTTCGCCGGGGGCACTGGCTCAGGGGGCTAGGGCCCCGATTCCTGGTTCTACGAAGACTCAAATTATGAGGAGGATGATTCTGTTTGTGAGGTCGATGCCAGAGATTCAGACAATGATGCCTGGACTGATTATTCTGATGATGAGGTTTGTGAGGTCGATGCCAGCTTGTCACCAGATCATCCCACCTCGAGTCAGCTGCCGCTGGGCCCCACCTCGAGTCAGCCACCAGTGAGCCTGCAGCCGGGTCCCTCAGCGAGCCTGTGCCTGGGCTCTGCGACCAACCTGTACCAGGACTCCCTGGCTCTGAGTCTGCACACAGACTTTGTTACCAGCCTGTACCAGGACTCCCTGGCTTTGAGTCTGCACACAGGCTCTGCTACCAACCTGTACCAGGACTCCCTGACTCTGAGTCTGCACCCGGACCTTGCTCTGAATCTGCACCCGGACCTTGCTCTGAATCTGCACCCGGACTTTGCTCTGAATCTGCACCTGGGCTCTGCCCTGAATCTGCATCCAAACCCTTTCTTGAACCAAATCAAGCTAAATAGGGATATCATCCATAAAAGACTAAATAATTTAAATGTGAATAAGACTGCAGTACTAAGTTGACTTCACACAAGAGTTCTTAAAGAGTCTAATAACCTGAAGGCCTCATATGTCCTCAGGGGATTAAAACTGGGTAATCACTTGTTGAGAAGGATCTGGGGGTACTGGTATACCATAGGCTAAATAACAGCATGCAACGTCATGCAGCTGCCTCCAAGGCCACCAAGATATTATACAGCATTAAAAGAGGCATGGAGTCGCAGGATAGGGATGTAATTTTGCCTCTTAACAAGGCACTGGTGACTGGTGAAAGAATGCTCTGAAAGGGTGCAGAGGAGAGCCACCAAACTAATAAGTGGACTGAAGGATCTTAGTTATGAGGAAAGATTATGAGAATTAAATCTGTTTAAGCCTGAGAGGAGACAACTGAGGGGGACATGATTAACTATAAATATGTAAATAGGCAATACAATAAAAAGGGGAAACACTATTTCAGGTAAAATCCTTTCTAAAGACAAGGGGGCACTCGACTGGAACAAAAGAAATG
Source organism: Gastrophryne carolinensis (assembly GCA_027917425.1). NCBI lineage: Eukaryota > Metazoa > Chordata > Amphibia > Anura > Microhylidae > Gastrophryne > Gastrophryne carolinensis. The sequence continues at coordinate 117,703,547 of CM051243.1, forward strand.
TAATCTCCGGACATAAGAATTATAAATCTGTGGCATAGCCTCCCACAGAAGCTTGCTAAAGCATCAACCGCTGATGGCTTCAAAAAAGGATTAGACGCCTATTTAGAAGAAAACAACATTAAGTTACTATTAGCTGCTATCAGTTAAAAAACAAAAATAAAACAAAAAATCACTTCCCATACCACAATACACTTGGTTGAACTTGATGGACATGTCTTTTTTCAACTTAAAAATTGTATAAGGGCAGGGCCCTCTCTCCTCACGTACTCCATATAATAATGTGTTCTGTTGCATTTGGCTCAAAATACTGTATGTATTATATGCATGTGTAGTTACATCTCTGTTATATACAACTTATAATGTCCCATGTATTAAAGAGGAGCAGGAAAGGTCACTAACAGATGGCAGCAATCGGGCATCGGGCCCAAAGCAGCCAGGCCTGCCATCCAAAAGGTAAATAGGGGCCAATTGGGGGGGGTCCTTCACTCTGAATAAGAGTCTATCTTATATGTTTCCCACACCCTGCACATACAGATTGCTCACATTAAAAATCATCCTACCTGCATCTACTGCATGTTATGAGCCTTTAAACATCCAAGATGGCGGCTCGTGGAACATCAGGCAGCCTGCAAACAGGAAGTGCCTTATGACTGTGCTGCTCTGTATTCTGGGACTGTTTAACTTTTCCTGACCCCAGCTCTGCTCTGTCTGAGCAAAGCACAGCTATAACCCCACCCCCTGTACTTTATCCCACTCTCCTCAGTAAGTGTGATGCTTCTCACAAGATGGCGGCACCCGTATCCTAAAGTCCTAAAGAGTTGCAGCCCAGTGGGGGAAAGAATAATAAGTGACTAAAAACTTAATATATATTAATTTTAGATGCTGGGGAATAATTTTTTAAGGGTTTGGGCTTTTCAATAAATCATGGTGAAGGTCCGGTTTAAGTATGTTACTTGTCTCAGCCTCTTGTAACGTTGTACAGCGCCATGGAATACATTAGCGCTTTATAAAAAAACAATAATAATCTAATGTACACATCTATAGGTTTGATATATTAACCCATTACCTACCACCAAACAAAAGCATCAGGTTAAATTACAATCTGATTGCATTTTTTCTGTGAAATATTTAAAGTAGATGTCCAGTCTTTTTTTTTTTTTATTTTTATTGAAGAAGCACACGTTACAGGTCATGTTCAGCACAATAATAAAAAAATCAGAAATACAGTACCGTGGAATTACAATAAAATGGTACTTTGGGAGGAGACGGTCCATTCTACAATCAGCCTCGGGATAGATAGAACTGAAGGGGCCTACAGCTGCCTACGCTTTGTGTCTTGTCCATGCGCAGCTGATTGACAGAGACCTCTATCCTTTAAACCAATCCCCAGCCACCTTCTACACCGAAGGGCTGTCGAACAGGTGGACCACTCTATTGTCCGCGCCCAGATAAAGCCTCCACTATCGTGAATAAAACATGAAGCCTGCCAAAACATGCCTCCTCTTTTCCTTGGAACATAACGAAGAACAACCTAAACAAAATACGAACAATACAAACAACGCAGGGGGGAGGGGCAAGGCTCACAAACACATTACACCGAAGGGGGGGAGAGGGCAGGGACGGGAGAGGGGGCAGGGACGGGAGGAGGGCAGGGAGGACAAGGAGGCGAATGATGAGGGCTATATTGGGAGGGGAACGAATCCCCCTATGCACTTTAGACGACTATTCCTGCAGAAGGGCAAGGTATTCCGCTGAAGAGGTGAAGCGGTCCCACTCAAACCAAATCTCCCTATGCTTATCTAAATTTCCTTTTAACGAGGCCATGAGCTCCTCCATCCTGCCAATATCTCTAACCCTGGAGAGCCACATCGCGGCTGTTGGGGGGGGTCGGGTGATTTCCAGCAGGCAGGGATACAGGTCTTGGCCGCGTTCAGGAGTGGGGCCAACAGGGACTTACCCCGTTTACGGATAGAGGTAGGAGCGAGATTGAGAAGATAGCACACCGGGTCCTCCCCCAGATCAACATCCGTCAGGCGTAACACTATTTTCCTAACATTAACCCAAAATCTGGTGAGGCCCTCGCACTCCCAGAAGATGTGCATCATTGTGCCCTTCGCCCGCGAACATCTCCAGCACAGAGGGGAGGAAGAGGGAAACATTCTCGATAGTCTGGATGGAACCAAGTACCACCGTGCCAGGATTTTATACGAAGCTTCTTGGTATCTGGAAGACATTGAAGTTTTGTGGGCCAGTTGCAACATGGCCTGCTTTTGCTCATCAGAGAATTTCCTATTCATCTCCCTCTCCCACCCCTCCACGAACGGGGGCGTGTAGGACTCCAGGGGGAACATCACCAGGGAATATGCGTAAGACAGCACGCCTCTAAAATGTCCACTCCCCACGCATGTGCGTTCAAAGGGGGTCAAAGGTCTGGAGGCCTCGGCCAAGTGGGAGAAAGAGTTTTGGAAATGTGAGAGCTGAAGGGACTGCCAAGCACTAAGAGGTTGCAGTTCGTTCCTCGAAGCTAGGTCCTCCACCCTGAACCAACCAGACCCATCCCGCAAATGCATGATCCTGAAATGTTTCTGTTTCACCCAAGCCCAGAAAGTACCATCTGATTGGCCCGCTGGGAAGTCTGGGTGGCCCAGGACTGGGGTCATCGGTGACAAGGGGGGGAAATATCCTGTTTCGGGAAGGTCTTACCCACCACCCTCCGTGTCGGCCCTATTATCGGGTGTTTGTTCAGCTCAGGGACCCAGTCTAACGGTATCCAAGGAAGCCCCGCAAGAGGGATAGACGATGCCTCCTGCTCTATGAGCGTCCACTGCTTCAAGTTAGAATTCCTGCACCAATCAACCACCCGCGCCAGATGGGCAGCCGCGTAATAGGATCTCCAGTCCGGGAGACCCAGTCCACCCCGACCCTTGGAGAGGGCCAGGAGGGGGGCCCCAAGCCGATGGGCCTTACCTGCCCAGACAAACCTTGAACATAGCCCCGTGAGTCGTTTGAAGGTGTGGGGGACCTCGATTGGGAGGGCCTGCAAAAGATATAACACCCTTGGCAGGATGTTCATTTTAATTATGTTTGCCCTGCCGAACCAAGAGAAAGCACTTTTATTCCACTTCTGCAGGTCCTCCTCCACCTTCCGCAACATCGGGGGAAAGTTCCGGCTGTAGATTTTTTGGTGCTGGGCAGAAATTTGTGTCCCCAAGTAAGTAATCGCCTCTGGCTCCCACTTAAAAGGAAAGTTCTCTGAGATCTGCTTCAGCCGTTTTGCAGGAATGTTAAGATTCAGGGCGGAGGATTTTTGATAGTTTATTTTGTAGTTGGACACTACTTGGAAAGCTCTGAGTTCAGCCAACAGAATGGGGAGAGTCGTTTCAGGTTTAGATATGAAAAAAATCAGGTCGTCTGCGTATGCCGCCACCTTATGCTCCCTCATCCCAGCACAGATACCCGCGATATCAGGGTTCTTCCTCGCTGTACGCAGGAATGGTTCCAGTGTAAGAATGAATATCAGGGGAGAGAGAGGACATCCCTGGCGTGTACCATTTGCTAGGTTGAACGGCTTGGAAGCCAGCCCGTTCACCACGACGGACGCCGAGGGGCACCAGTAGGAGGCCATGATCCAGTGGGACATATTATCCCCCAGGCCAATATGTTTGAGAGTAGCAAAAATGATAGATGTCCAGTCTTACCCTGACCTACTGCCCTAGCCTCCCTAGAGGGTTAAAAAACGTCATACCTTGGTCCATAACCAAGGGCTCCACCCCCCGGTAGAGAAGTAATCTGACTGACTGTACTCACTGTGAAAAAAACCCTGAATCAGCAGCACCCCCTCATGCTCACGCATATGAAGACCTCACCTTACTATACGAGACACAGATAATTCTAAATACTCTCCCATACCTCCCAACTTTTGAAAGCCGTAAAGAGGGATACAAGAAGCCATGCCCCCAGCCACACCCTCAGCCATGCCCTTAAAGTTGACCAACACCCAGGATTTTGACTATCCTGGGTTTTGGTCCACTTCTCCAGTGTACCACGATCGGGGGTGCCCCGCTATGTGAAACCCCCCAGAACGCCCAGATCAACTCACCTCACCCCGCTCCTACGGCTCTAACAGGGAGCGCACATGCGCCATTGGACTGGGATTCAGATAAGGTTAGCAGGTGTCCTGGGGGATTTCACACAGCGGGGCATCCCGATGTTGGATGCCCCACGGGGAGGGATTGGATCAGTACGGAAATCTTATAGATTCCCGGGTCGATCCAGCTGGGTGTTGGTCCACTTTAAAGGGAAACACCACCTAAGTATTCAATAGGGCATCCCTCAATACAACTAGTTAGGGGCGACACAGACTCATACACAAAAGTCTAAAAGGAGCCACAGCACTCAACCCTGTTAGCTTGCAGACCAGTCTACAATCTGTCTCTAAACTTGGTTAAAAACAGAGGACTCGGTCACACACATCTGCAGAAGTATGCTTAAAGTGGAACAACACCCACCTCTGATCGGCGCTCCCTGCCTGCGGGGCAGGACGCCCGCAAATCCTACCCCAATCGGGGTGCCCCGCGGAAGTGGACCAACACCCAGGATAGTGAAAATCCTGGGTGTTGGTCCACTTTAAGCTGCACCACCATGCCAAGGTGCCTCTGTGGGGTGCAGTCCTAACCCAAATCTCTGAGAGCCCCATTTGGGACATAGACACATACACAGACACACACACACCCCCACACAAACACATAGACACTAGACACACAGACACAAACACACACACATAGACACACATACACAGACACAAACACACTCAACAGTTCAACAATTTCCCCTCCTCTGCTATCTCCCCTGAGGCTCCTTCTTGTAGCTCCGCCCACCTCCAGCATGGCTGCTGCAATAGGCTCGTTCCTGGAGTCCCGCCCCCACCCACTGAACCACCAATCAAGTTAAAGAAGTGAAAAAAAAAAAACTTGCCTCCCAGACTCCTGGCCTCTCAGACACCCGCTGCCGCCAGCCCAGAGTGTTTAGCTGAGCGGCAGCGGGCATCTGAGAGGCTGCGTCAACCCGAGCTACGGTGTGGGACATAACTGAGGGACGCCTCGGGATACAGGACCAAATATGAAGAAACGGGGCAGTCCCGGGAAAATCAGGACAGTTGGGGGGTATGCTCTCCCATTCCATTCTGCTGAACACATACCACTAAAGGAGGCCAACTACCTTTTTGGACAGCTCTGGAATCCAGGGCTAGCTGTTTAAACCCCAGCGGTATCCTGATTTGGGATGCCTCATTGTGTGAACTTGTGATCGCGCAGAAAACACCATTTGCCACTGTATGCTTGTGCACACATAGGAGTTTTTTCTTCACAATTAACCCATCCGTGCAGTGAGAGAAACACAAGTATTGAATATACAAGAGCACTACAGTCATGTCTTAAACCTATTACTCTCCAGTCACAAAATTGCTCCCTTAACACTAGGCCACAACTGCCCATTTAACACATGAATGCACGGCATACAGTGCTGGCTGGAAGAGAGCACTCATATGTCCTGTACTGGCGGAAAGGTGTTTTAGGGTTATGGGGGGGAGTTAAACAGCTGGGTATCCGAAATCGGACCAAAACCCGAGATGGTAAAATTCCTGGGTTTTATTGCAATTTAAAGGATCCCACATACCAAATACTGTCCAATACAACCTTAAAGGACAATCCAGGCATATAAAAAGACTACACTTACCTCCCTTCACCCAGGCACCCAGGCTCTGGGCCAGAGCGGTTTTGCTATAGAGATATCTACTCTGCACCTGAGAGTGCGTCCCCATACAGGCCATGGTACACATACTGTATAAGCATCCACTGCTAATAGAATATGAGTTGTGGACACTGACGTTTGCGGCCGCACCGTAATAAAGAACAGCAAAAACCGTACCTGGCCCCACAGCCCAGACAAAAAAAAAACTTTTTTTTTCATCTGAAAAACATAGGAACATTTTCTCCCTTTTGGGTTAGGGGCACGGGGTCCCCCTCCCCGTAGGAGCGCCCCTGACCTAAGACATAAACCTAAAATATACACTTTCGAAGTACACGATATCTTTCACATCACAGGTTGTTTTCTCAGGGCTCTCCAGCAGGTGTCGCTGTGATGCGGAATGAAAGCTGCGGCCTGTTAGCGCCTTGGCCTCGGCCTAGAATCTAGTGGCTCCGTGATTCTTCGGTCTCAAGTGAGAGAGCCGGTTAAGAACAGAGCATGACGAATGATCCAAGCTGTGACTTCGTGAAAGAAAGCTGTTCCGGCTGTGAGCGCAATAATCCGGCATCTATATCCGTGAAGCTGTCCCGGGTGTGTTGTAAGTTGTTTATGTGTGCTGTGAGCTCATTGTGCAGGGGCTCTGTGTATCTGTTTTGGTTTCACTTGATGTCCGATTTGTAGATTTGTCTCCAGAAATACTTCTCATGTGTCCTGTCAGCGGGTTGCCTATTTTCTCATGTCCGTGCTGAGGATACACATCGCCGGTCATGCCGCTATAAAAGTATAAGTAGGATTTGCTCCTGTCCACGAGGTTACCCTGTCATCCTAAATCTTTTAAAGCAGAACAAAAACTGTGATTTGGGATGCCCTGCTCTGGGAACCCCCCCCAGAAGGACGCTTTTGACTCCCTTGTTACTGGTTTCAATGGCACATGCGTGGGCTGTTGCCCAATGAGGGCCGCCTCCCGTGATTATGTTTATTTTGCAGGTGACTCTCATTGACTTGAATGGCTGGGGTGGATAAAAATAAGAGCCGCCTGCTAAATGACCGTGCATGCCTGCCCAGCATTCACCACCTGTATTGCAGGGTGCTTCCCTCTGGTTGTGTACGCCTGCTCTGCGCATTCAGATAAGCCAGGCCCAGGAGCGTGCATCAGCTGAAATGATGCCGGGGATGCCCCATGACCTGCACATGCACCGAAAAGGGATGCATGAAATATTGGATGCACCTACATCTACACAGATCATCCTAACAAATAAGTTCCCCCAAATATACCCTAAATATCCTAATACGAGAATTCTAAGTCATGTGCTGTGTGAGACCCTGTTAAGTATGTGCTCGGCCTAACTGAATGGCTGGGCACAGCTGCAGTGATGCGGTGGTGGCCAGCGAGGGCCTGGGGAAAGGTAAGAGAGAAGTGAGACATGCCCCAGGGGGAACTAATCAGCCAGTACTATTTTTAGACTCCAGGGCCGGCTGCGGTGGTGATAGGTCCATTTTAAGTGTGTGTGTGTGTGTGTTGTGTTTTTTTTTTTTTTTTTTTTGTCCAGCCCTGTAACAGAAAGTGGACCAATCACCAGGTGATTGTTCCTTGTACCTGGTGCATTTGGTACATAGGGCGTGGGCATGAAAGTAAAAAACCTTACACACACCTTTTGTCCCCTACAGAAAATTGCTACTGTTTGGCGCTCTGACACCAGATTTTCGGAACCAGGAAGTCCGGGGTCGATCTGCATTGCAATCATCACATCGCTTTCCTACATGCAACACCTAATGGATCGCCCTGCGCAATTTAGCACAGGGAATATGGCACGCCCCCCTCCATTCACTGCTCAGCATGTAGAGGAGCCCCCCCCCCCCCCCCCCCGTTAATAGACAAATCTTAAAGCGGACCTTCACTCTGAATAAGCGTCTATCTTATATGTTTCCCACACCCTGTAAATACAGATTGTCCACATTAAAAATCATCCTACCTGCATCTACTGCATGTTATGAGCCTTTAAACATCCAAGATGGCGGCTTATGGAAGCCGCCATCTTATCAGGCAGTCTGCAAACAGGAAGTGCCTCCTGACTGTGTTGCTCTGCATTCTGGGACTGCTGACCTTTTCCTGACCCCAGCTCTGCTCTGTCTGAGCAAAGCACAGCTATAACCCGCCCCCCTGTACCTTATCCCACTCTCCTCTCCTCAGTAAGTGTGATGCTTCTGAGTCAAGATGGTGGCGCCCGTATCCTAAATTCCTGAACAGAGTTGCAGCCCAGTGGGGAAAAGAATAATAAGTTAGTGACTAAAAACGTAAAATATATTAATTTTAGATGCTGGGGAACCGTTTTTTGGGCTTTTCATTAAATCACGCTGAAGGTCCGGTTTAATGTGCTCACCATCTAAATGATTCCAGGGCCAGCTGCTGGCTTTCCCCCGAGGCGTCTGTTTAGACCAGAGCTCGCGCATTCCCCATTGGACTGAGGAGAGGTGAAATTTACTGGGCGAGCTGGGTTGTTTTACACAGTAGAGCATCCCAATTCGGGATACCCCATGGGCACAGAACAAAACTCAGGAAAGTCAAATTTTGTTCCGCTTTAAAGGAACCACATTACTCAACCATGTTAGCTATGATCTGACTCAAAATCTAGTTAAAAAAAGAGGTTTCGGTTGGTCCACTTTGCAGAAATGTTTGTTGGTGCATTCATAAACACCACAGTGCCTCTGTGTAGATGCAGTCCTAACTCTAATCTATGAGAGGCCCATTTGGGTCATATTAGTCCAATAATGTAGACAGTGGTCTGTTAAAATCCAGTATTTATTGGTAACCAATCCATAAAATAACAAGGAACTTTATCTGTTCTCACCATGGAAAGGCAAGTCAACCGGACAAAAGGCCATAAGTATGTTCCGTGCATCGACCCTTTTCCCAATACATGTCATGATACACCTGTATCATGTGTGGTAAAGTGTAAGGGAAAAGTCCTGAATGGTGTGTATTTTTCCCCTACTATGCCGTATCAGGCACGATCCATGCCGGGTTTTCAGGACCCAGTTCACATTCCCCAGTCCTTTACAGGTTTGTTCCCTGATCTCAGGCCTTGCACAGGTGATGAGGCTGATTGCAGGGGAAGCCTGAATAAAAAGAGCCGCTGAGCCTGTCAGTTTGCTGTTGACCAGCCTGGAGGAAGGCGCCCAGGCTGTACTGCTCAGTGGAAAATGAGAGACTGAATTTAAGCCGAAGGACTTTGCTTCTGCGACCCCAAAACTTGGACTTGTGTGGATGAGGAGTGTGGGCGTGTATGCCCTGTAAAGCGAAACCTGATACCCCAGACTTGCATCTTGCTGGAGTATCAAACCCTGGACTTGCATTCTGTTGGTGAGTTCAATAAAACTTGTCTTTAATTATTGCAGAACAGTTGTCCGTGTCACTGCCGTTCGCCCCAAATCGCTCACACATGACTAAGGGCATGTAGTCTGAAACACTGTGATGCACGGAACCTACATATGCCATTTGTCTGGTTGACTAGACTTTTCATGTTAAAGTGGACCAAAACCAAGGATTTTGAGTATCCTGAGTTTTGGTCTTTGTCCTGCTGTGTAAAACCTTTCAGGTCGCCTGATCTCACTTACCCTTTCCCTGTCCTACGGCACATTCGCAACCCTCTCGTCCAGTCAGCGCACTCGGATCCGCTCCAGCTCCTTCATCAAGGAGCTTGTGTAATCCAAGTGTGGTGGTGGCCACATCTCCTGCTACCCTTTAACAGGGAGTGTGTCTTTGCCGGCTATTCTCAAATGCCTGACATGGGCATGCACCCTGCTAAAGGGATGGCGGACATGCGGCCGCTGCTCGCGCATGTGCCATTGGACCAGGAATAAAGGTGAGTTTTTGAGGGACCTGGGGGGTTTGACACAGTGGGACATCCCACTGAATCTGGATGCCCCGGGGGAACAAGTATGCCTGTCCTGTCTCATAGACTCCAGGGTGGGTTTTGGTCCAATTTAAGAATGGTTGATGTTCCTTGGGATCTTTTGGGATTTGTTACCCATAAATCCTGGATTGTAACAGACCACTGTCTATGCTATGGGACTAATATTCGGAGGCTTGAGGCTGCAGTGCCTCAGTAGCGTGTGGTCTACCCAGATACCCCGGAACAAGGGAGTCTGACACAGTCAGCAGTCAACATCACCAAGGTACATTACACAAGCCAGCTCCTACCATAAGTAGAACTGGCTCACCAACATCACGTGCAAGTAAACTAGCCCAAAAATAAAACGGATGGCTGCATAGATGCATGGTATTCGGACTACAGGGGCCGCAGCACGCCTCACAGCTGGGATCTTTTCCAGGACCAAAGCGCATCTCCCTGCTGCAGTACCTCAAATTTCCAGGGCTCTCTGCCACCCTGTAGCTCTTCCTTGCTACCAGTACTCCCCTCCCAGGCTTCTGCTGCCAAAGCTCCTTTTGTCTGTGCATCACTGCATGTGGCCAGGATCTCCCCCACCGCCAGAATTTTCTCTTGTCGGTGGCATCTCTTCACCTATTGCACTGCCAGGCTTTCATCCATTGCCGCTGTTCCTTGTCGATGGCGCTACAGCTCCAGATGACAGGATCTTCTCCATGGCCCCGGTATTAGGGAACACAGTGTGATGTAGAAACTCCTCATCACGCTCCCTCTTTTGCACAATGCCTCCAGTAGGACAGGGCAGCTTTCCCTGTTTTGCGCATGGGAAGATAACCTGGCCTAAATTCCATGTGCCCCTTCCAAGTCCAGGGATTGCTTGCAACCTGGGAATGTTACATATAACCTACATAATCGCATAAATAAACATTTTACCCTGTCTGCCTTCTTCCATGGCCTTATTTCCCACAGATCCTTGGACCCACTATGCCTCTTCAGCTGTGCTGCATTTTTCATAGGATCCTGGTGGTAAGGCAAGCATCGGGGTCTTAGCGCTTTTAGGGTGTCATGCACTCTGCGCTGAAGAAGAAAAGCAATCAGCTTTTCTCTGTGATCAGCTGGGGAGCAGAAGTGGAATCCTTGCTCGCTCCCTGCCTGCCCGCATGATCGATAAGGGACCGCGCTCCTCGGCAGGGTCACCGGCCTGGCTGTGCATACCTTACCCAAGGTCATTCCTGTGACTCAGGCTTGGTCAACACTTGTTTGGAAATTAACAGCTATGTCATTACAGCTATGAATGATTTGGTTAGATTAGGTGCCAGGGCTTCTGCCTTACTAGTAGCATTACGGCGCTCCTTATGGCTAAAGCAATGGTCAGCAGATGCCGCCTCTAAGAGGTCTTTGATGGATCTCCCCTTCCTAGGGGGTCGACTTTTTGGGGAGCAACTTGATGACATGGTAAAGGAGGTAACTAAACTTCCACAAAAGAGGAAGTACACTCCTCGTTTCCGTAAGTCCTCTGGCTCTTGGCCCTTTTGGGGGGGTAGAAGTTTCGCTTCTTTAGGATCCCGTAGGGAATTCTGGAGCAGACCTAAATCCCAGAACAAGACGAGAGCTTTTTGGCGGAACAAGTCAAAGCCCCCTGCTAAATCCTCAAGATTGAGTTTGCAGCCCCACCTCCACAAAGGTGTCTTTGGTCAAGGGCATCCCGAAATCCAACAGAAGACAGAAGCCTTGAGAGACGCTGTTTCGCATCTGTCTCAAATGGGGGTCATCCTTCTGGTTCCCCTCCCAGAGATGGGCCAAGGATTTTACTTCAATTTATTCACCGTCCCCAAGAGCGGATCGGTGCGACCCATTTTAGATCTGAAGAATTTAAACAAGTTCGTCCATCTAAGATACTTTCACATGGAATCCTTAAAGTGGACCAACACCCAGGATTTTCACTATCCTGGGTGTTGGTCCACTTTCGCGGGGCACACCGATGGGGGGTGAATCCCACGTGACTCGCTCCACCAATCACCGCCGACGGACGAGCGAGGTCCGTCGACGGACAAGGTAAGAGCGCCCGCCGCCGCCTCTCGCGCGTCCCTCTTACAGGGAGCGCGCCCGCGCCGGCCATTCACAAACGGCCGGCGTGGGTGCGTGCCCTGCTAGAGGGATGCGCAAGAGGCGGCAGCGGCGGCCCGTGCATGCGCCGTTGGAACGAGGAACAGGTAGGATTTGCGGGCATCCCGGGGGGGGGGGGGGTTTCATACAGCGGGGCACCCCCGATCGGCAGGGAGCTGATCAGCGGTGGGTGTTGGTCCACTTTAAGATCCACAGTGATGTCACTGTAGCCGGGAGATTGGATGTCTATAGTGGCTATAATGAATGCATATCTTCACATCCCCATTTTTCCTGGGTCATCAGAAGCATCTGTGTTTTGCGCTGGATAGCCTACATTTTCAGTTTGTGGCTCTCCCTTTCGGCCTGTCCTCAGCCCCAAGGGTGTTTACCAAGGTTTTAGCAGGACAGGGGGGCACAGGGGATACACATAATCCTTTACTTAGATGACTTGCTGATCAGGGCTCTGTCCTTTCAGGATGCCAAGAAGGATACACAGACAGTGTTGTCAACACTAGAGGAGTTTGGCTGGATAGTCAATTATCCAAAGTCGAACATAATTTCGTCAACAGTGAGGTCTTTTCTGAGGATGTCATTAGACACAGCCCAGACCGGATTTCTTCCAGAACAGATTTTACTGCTTCAAACCATAATACAGGCTTTCTTGGCCTGCCTCCGGCCAACAATTCAAGGGATGCATCTAGTAGGTCCGATGGTATCCTGCTTTGAAATAGTGCCCTTTGCACAATTTCACACAAGGCCTCTGCAAACAGAATTTCTGTTGGTTCTGTCATCCAGTCAAACAATCCCTTCTGTGGTGGCATTTTTTGATAGGGAAATCCTAACGGGTTGGGTAGGTGTCTGGAGGTCACAGACAATCCAGGGACAGTGGACAGAGAAAGTCCGGGGGAGAACTTGCTTCCCATAAACATCCTAGAATTAAGGGCAATTCTAGTCCTCTTACATGGTACTCCCAGTCTGAAGGGGCATTCTGTCAGGATTTAGTCAGACAGTCGGAGAGTGGTGGCGTATATCAACCATCAGAGGGGCACCAGGAGAAAGAGGGCCCTCAGGGAGGTAATCCGGATCATTCTGTGGGCCAAGAAGAATGTTTCCTGCATCCTGGCAATTCACATTCCAGGAGTGTACAACTTGCAGGCTGACGCCTGGGGGAATGGTCTTTCAGTCAGAGAGGGTGTTTCAGGCCCTTGAGCTGAGGTCGACCTGATGTAGATCTCTTTGCATTCTGGCACAATCGGACATTTCCAAGGTTTGTCTTTGTCAGGGACCCGCGGGTCACGTGATCCAACTATAAACCAGGGACCTCCGTACACACAGACCGCGTTCCTAAGAAAACCTTTGTCCGAGTCCCTCCTATCAGGAATACCAGGCCCAAAGCCTGCGGACACACAGATTCTTGGTTTAAGGCAAACAGATCGCTCAAGTTAAAATGTAGGTTTTAATGCTATAAGCACACTAGGCAGTGATAACAAACATTTGGCTATGATGGAATATGAAATGATGCAGATGATAAAAAATGCTGAGACGGTTACAGGATAGAGTGAGTTACACAGAGACACAATAATCAGTTACCTTAGTATGCAGTTGCAGAGTAGTGGTTAGCGCTTCCACAAGAGGTAAGTGGCAAGCTGTGTGGGTGGGCACCTCCAGCACGTGTGACTCGTGACCTCTCCAGAAGTGACCCTCTTCTCATCCCCTTGCCCTACCTTTAAGCACGGTCTCTGCCCCTCCACCCCTCCCAGACACAGATCCTGGATCATTCCTTTGAAGCGCCAGGCTATCACACCTTTCCAGGGAAGAAGCAGGCAGGCTCCTCTGTGTCTCAGTAAGGTGTTGGGAAAGCAGCTGGGGAGCAGCAGGAAAGCAGCAGGAGGGGGCTTTGAAGCTCAAACTGCCTGTTCTGAAGTGTCAGAACCTCATGCCCATATATGGACTTCTTTTCCTGCTGACCTTGCAATGGCAGACATTTGCTTAAGAAGAGAGAATCTTAAAGGGGGATGCCGGCATCAGCGATAAAGTGCAATGTAATATTTGCTCCATTCCTCAGTCTTTCTATCCAGGGACCCTCTAGCAATGGCAATGGATGCACTGGCCCTTCCCTGGTCATTGTTCAGCCTTCCTTATGCATTCCCTCCGTTTCCACTCCTAGGTCTAGTCCTAAAAAAAGGTAGCTCGAGAAGGGGTGCCAACCATTCTAGTGGCCCCTCGTTGGCCAAGGAGTAGTTGGTTCTCAGACATAGTAAGAATGTCGGCAGAGGAGCATTGACAGCTCCCCGACAGTCCAGATCTTCTCACACAGGGGCCTCACCGGCACCCCAATTTACGAATGCTGGCTTTGACGGCTTGGCTCTTAACAGAGGGGTTTATTGGCCAAGGTAATTCACACCATGTTCCAGGCCCAGAAGCGGACTTCTTCAAAGATATACTACAGGGTTTGGCAGACTTTCATCACCTTGTGTGAATCTAGGAACCTATCTCCAGGATCCTGGAATTTCTACAGAACGGTCTGGAGGATGGAATCCAATTGAGCACGCTAAAGGGACATGTTTCTGCCCTATCCATCTTTTTTCAGAAACCCATTGCCGAGAATAGACTTAAAACCTTTTTTCAAGAAGTCACTCGTGTGCCCGCCGCACAAGGACTTTAACTTAGTATTGTTGGCCCTGCAGGGTGCTCCCTCCGAGGCCTTGATAGATGCTTCTCCAACCTTATTGATTCTTAAGGTCATTTTCTCAAAACATCCTTCGGGCAGCATACGCATGAGACCTCCGGGCTCCTCCCCTTAACTGGAACACATGACCACCGGCATAAAGTCTTGGCTCCTCCCTCCCTTCCCCAGTTGTTTCCGTGTTCCTCCAGAGGAAGGAACATGACCACTGGCTCCTGGACCGATGGGTTCAGGTAAGTATTATTCTTGGTATGCCACGCACCCCGCTTCACCTTTAATATTCTTCACTTATTGGGTTAACTCACCGCCAGGTGACGCTGTGCAGAGAGGAAGTCTTGTAACGAGCCCCCTTCCGGCCTATATATACCTGGTACCTCCCATTAATCACCAGTATTTTTCTCTCTGCTTGACGACAAGACAGAAGATTGAAGTCTCCTGCTTACAGGTAGCCGGGGTCTTACCCCGGCACCCCCTTTTGGTCTATTTCTGCCCGGTTTTGATTGTTTATACCTTTATGGTGGATTGGAAGCCTCCCAGCCTAGGCTGCTCACTGGGCAATTGGTAGACGGCACTATAGGTGCCTAGGAGCTTATCTCCTCCGCTCGACCCACTCTTTTGGGGGCAATGCGGCTATCTGGCATGGTGATCCGGAAATGGGATGCCCCTGTCCCGAGGGTCCCCTTAGCCCCTTACTCTCCCGTTACGGTCCCTTCTCCCTTCACTATGGGGGGGGGGGGGGGTTAGAGGGTTGTGTATTGTGTGTGTGTGTGTGTGTGTGTGTATTTCACTGTATGACTTTTTGTAACATGTGTGTTTTACTTTCATGCACTTAGCAGACTGCACCGCAAGTTTGCACTCGGTCTGATTGTTCCTCTTATTTTTCCTCTTAAAAGGACTTTCCTTGGTCTTGCAGATAAGTACTGGCCGGCTTGGCCAGCGTTTAGGTCTGCTTTAGGGGGCAGCTGGGGCTTGGCCGCGCTGATTGCAGGCTGGCTTGCTGCCTGAGCCTTTGCTTTAAACAGCCTCCCTCCCCCCTCCCCCGTTGGTCTTTCCTTCCCTCTCCTCCCCCCTCCTCCTGCCTTTGTGTTGACCGGCCCCAGCCTCACTTCCTTCCTTCCTGGCTTAAAGGAAGTCACGTGGGGGGGGGGGCTCGCTGCCACACATGGTTTGGTTTACTTCTTGCTGCTGCTGCTGGCTGCTGCGTCGTCCATACTATTGCTGCGGCCGCCCTCGGTTCCTTGCATGTAAGCGGCCCCACCTTGTGTGGGGCCGTTGAGTGTCTTTTTGAAAACTATATTGTTTATAGTGTTTTTAGACATGGGGGGAAGAGATCTATAAGGGGATTCATCATGATTGAGGGCAAGGGTTTTTCCTTTGTTTATTTAAAGGCACCTTGGTGCCATGCATTAGTATGTTTGCATGTTGCCACATGTTTGGGGATCTGACTGTTGGTTTTTCTTCCCCTACAGATCCCGGGAACCCCTGATTAAAGCGGCCTCCCGGCTCTATATTACTTGGCTAGTCTTTCTTTTTTAAAAGGAAAGGAAAATTGGGATATATATAATTTATATTGACATAAAAAAAAAAAAAAAAAATATATATATATATATATATATTTCTATATATATAGATTATTAAGGGGATCTTCTTTTTGAATTAAATCCTCCCAAAAAAAAATAAATAAATAAATTTCCGGGACATTTACAATAAGGGGGCATCCCGGGTCGGCTTATGCCTTAAATTCCAAAAGAATTGCGAATACCATAAATCACCATATGGAGGCTTCCGTTATTACCGGAAATGGTTCTTCTGGGCCATCTAGGGGGTGCGCAAGATGTGGGACTCCGCTCCCAGATGATGATGTCTTTGTATGCATTCCTTGTGCAAGGCAGAGTATTGCGCGTCAGTCCGTCGCTTCGGCTGCTGGCCCGTCGCATCTTCCATCATCTCCTACCTCTCCCTCCCTGTTCCGGACCCTGCATGACACTGTCAAGAGTGGGGATTCGCAATCCGAGGTGGCGGCGCGATTGGCCTGCCTCCGGAAAATAGTGCCCGTTAAAGCAGGGTCTAAAGCCACTGCAAAACGGAAGCACCTGACTCCGATACCTTCGGCTTCACAGGTATGTGAGCCTGTGGAATGGTCCGATGGCTCCCCGGACGAGGGACAATTCCTGTTGGAGTCAGATGAGCCTGCAGATCAGCTTGAGGCTGATGCTATTGGCGATTGGTCGGCAGGTGTTTCCCTTGACACCACCTCCATTCTGGCTCAGATGTTTGAAATTCTGAATTTAGATCCGCCTGAAGCTGTCACCCGGCCAAAGGGCCAGTTGTTTAAAGAGCCTCAGCCGCGTTGGGTTTTTCCCAGACACCACTTTGAGAGGGTGGTCCTTAAGGAATGGGAACATCCCACGCGGTTATCTGGAATCCCTTCCAGTTGGGAAAAGCGTTATCCTTTTCGGCCAGAATTGGTGAAGCTCTGGTCCGTCCCTCCTGACGTCGATACCCCTGTGCTAGGGCTCTCCAGCACGGCTATGGTACAGTCTGCTGAGACCACTGTCCCTAAAGATGGGGAGGATCGTCGAATTGACCAGTACGCTCGCCATGGTTTTATGCTGGGTCAACGATGCGCCCGGTGTGTGCTTCGGCCCTTCTTCTATTGGCGGTTAGGTCTGTAATTCAGGAGCTGTATGAGGATCTAGATCCCACTTGCAAAGAGTTTACTGTGCTCAAGCAGTGTGAATCTTTTGTTTCCTATGTTCTATCCGCTCAGGACGATGCGCTGGCTATGAGTAGCAAGACAGCTGCAATGCTGGTGGCTATTCGTCGGTCAGTATGGCTGCGTCAGTGGTCAGCGGACTCAGCTTCAAAAGGGTGCTCACAGCTCTTCCCTTTTTGGGCTTGCGTCTGTTTGGTGAGAAAATTGATTCAGTCGCAAAGGGTGGTAAGATGCCACAATGCAAGAGGCCTCGTCGTCCCTTTAAGGGGGCAAGTGCTGGTAGGCCTTCATTTCGGGGATTCAGAGCGGGTAGGGGGGCTTCCTTTCCCGCTACCAGAGGTGCAGGTTGGACTCGGGGGAGGGGCCGTGGCCGTCCCTCTCAGTTCTGGGGCACCAAGCCCAAGCCTGCTGGTAAACCCGCTCAGCAATGAGGGGCTGCCCTCACCCGTGCGGGTGGGGGGACGATTGCGACACTTCTCCCAGGTTTGGGACCAGGAGATTCCGGACAGATGGATCCGGGAGGTAGTGTCGTCGGTTACAAACTGGAATTCGACTCTCGCCCTCCTTCACGGTTCTTTCGGTCTCGGGTGCCCATCGATCCTTTGGCCGCACAGGGGCTCCCGGCGTCGGTAAAGAATCTGTTAGAGATGGCGGTCATCCGGCCGGTACCGCGCTTAGAGATGGGCCTCGGGTTTTATTCCAATCTTTTCGCAGTCCCCAAGAAAGACGGGTCAGTCCGTCCCGTCCTGGACCTGAAATTACTCAACAGGTTCATCCGTGTTCGGAAGTTTCGCATGGAAACCTTGCGTACGGCCGTCGGTTCCCTTCGGCAAGGGGACTTCATGACGTCCATAGACATCAAGGATGCTTATCTTCATGTTCCCATCTGCCACGTTCATCAACGTTTTCTTCGATTCGTGATGGAAAATCAGCATTATCAATTCGTGGCACTTCCGTTTGGCCTTACCTCAGCTCCAAGAGTGTTCACCAAGGTGCTGGCAGGGGTCATGGCCATTTTCAGATCTCGGGGCATTCGTGTCGTACCTTATTTGGACGACCTTCTCATCATGGCTCCGTCGCTCAATCAATCGGAGACAGACACCAGGTTGGTGGTCTCCATGCTGGAAAGCTTTGGTTGGGTGATCAACTTCCCCAAGTCCTCCCTCGCTCCGGCCAGGGTGGTGTCCTTTCTGGGGATGCAGTTGGACTCTCTTCAACACAGGGTGTTTCTCCCCCAGTCCAAAATTCATCTGATCCAGGAGTTGGCTCGGCTCCTACTTTCCAATCCTCGGCCGTCCATCCGTCTGGGGATGAGGCTGATAGGGTTGATGGTCGCCTCTTTCGAGGCAGTTCCTTTTGCTCAATTTCACACGAGGACGCTTCAGCTTTATCTGTTGGCGTCCTGGGACCGGCAGCCTCGGTCGCTGGATCAGCCCTTCCAGTTGTCCTCCCGGGTCCGGCAGTCCCTCCAGTGGTGGTTGGTCTTGACCAACCTTGTGAAGGGCAGGTCTTTCCTGACCCCCCTTTGGGAAATTGTCACCACGGACGCCAGCCTGTCGGGTTGGGGCGGATTTTGGAAGGAGCTGCAGTTCCAGGGGCAGTGGGGACCTCAAGAGGCCCACTTACCCATCAATGTTCTGGAACTGAGAGCCATCCGTCGGGTGCTTGCTCTCCTGACTCAGCACGTTCTGGGCCTTCCGGTCCAGGTGCGTTCAGACATTCGAACAGCGGTTGCTTACATCAATCATCAGGGAGGGACTCGCAGTCTGAGTGCTCTCAGAGAGGTGTCCCTGATCCTGACCTGGGCAGAGGCCCATGTTCCTTGTCTCTCGGCGGTATACATTCCAGGAGTGGAGAACCAGGAAGCGGACCGGTTAAGCAGGGGCTCTCCCCGTCTGGGAGAATGGGCTCTCCATCCTCGGGTGTTTCACTCACTGTGTCTCCGATGGGGGACACCAGAGGTGGACCTGTTTGCCTCTCGTCACAATCACAGGCTCCCGAACTTCGTGTCGCTCTCCCAGGATCCTCTGGCTCTGGCATTGGACGCCATGTCCCTGAGCTGGGGGGATCTGGGATTTCTATACCTGTTTCCTCCGATACCCATGCTGGGCAGGGTGCTTCGGAAGTTGGCTCTGGAAAAGGTGTCCGCCGTTCTCGTGGCCCCAAGGTGGCCAAGGCGAGTGTGGTTCGCAGACATCGTTCGGCTGGCAGTGGACCAGTTTGCCCTGCCTCTTCGGCCCGATCTGCTCACTCAGGGTCGGTTGTGTTACCCCAATTTACCAGCGCTGGGTTTGACGGCCTGGCTGCTGAAACCTCCATCTTGAAGGAGGAGGGTCTTTCTGACTCAGTTGTCAAGACTCTGATCAGTGCCTGGAAGAGGTCTTCTTCGATCATCTACTATAGGACTTGGAAAGCCTACATCACTTGGTGTGAGATGAGATCTTTTCCTTGTAGGGTCTTTTCGGTCTCCAGGATTCTGGAGTTTTTTACAATCTGGGCTGGACTCTGGTCTTCAGCTAAGTACGTTGAAAGGGCAAGTTTCTGCCTTAGCTATCTTTTTTCAGAAGCGTGTTGCCCTTCAGCCTTTAGTTAAAACTTTTTTCCAGGGGGTTACGCATGTGCGGCCTCCCAGGAAACCATTACTCCCGGTTTGGGATTTGAATTTGGTTCTTTCTGCTCTTCAGGCTCCTCCTTTTGAGCCTTTGCAAGATATTGCTTTGTCTACCCTGACTCAGAAGATTGTCTTCTTGGTAGCGATCACTTCGGTCCGGCGTGTCTCGGAATTGGCGGCCTTGTCTATCCAGGCGCCTTACTTCGAGAGGCATCAGGATAAAGTGGTCTTTCGGTTCAAGCCAGACTTTCTTCCTAAGGTTGTTTCTGCTTTTCATTTGAACCAAGATATTGTTCTTCCCTCCTTGTGTCCTAATCCTAAGAATGACAAAGAGAGGGTTTTGCATTGTTTGGATGTAGTACGTTGTGTTAAGTACTACTTGATTATCACGTCTCCTTTTCGTAAGACGGATTCCTTTTTTGTTGTGCCCTATGGGCCTAAGAAGGGTTTGGCACCAGCCAAATCTGCCATTAGCAAGTGGATACGTCAGGCCGTTACTGCGGCCTATTCTGCTAAGGGGAAAGTTCCCCCTTTTCGTATCACTGCTCATTCTACTCGCGCCATTGGGGCGTCTTGGGCTTTTCAGCACCAAGCTTCTGTTGAACAAGTTTGTAAGGCCGCCACTTGGTCTTCTGTTCATACTTTTTCTAAGTTTTACAAGGTTGATGTGCGAGCCTCTGCGGATGCTGTTTTTGGCCGCAAAGTTCTGCAGACTGCAGTCATTTAAGTTATGCTTCACCTGGCCTTGAGTTGCCCATCCCTTGTGGACACTGCTTTTGGATGTCCCAATAAGTGAAGAATATTAAAGGTGAAGCGGGGTGTGTGGCACACCAAGAATAATACCATTTTGTGAGTACTCACCTGAAAAATGGATATTGTTGGTGTGCCACACACCCCACTTCACTCCCACCCTTTTCGGTATTCCGAATCCTTTATATGGTGAAGCTTTTATTTATATTGATTTATTTTGAGGTTACCGTTAATTTACTGGTACCTTGTCTTTCTGCTTTTTAATATACTGGTGATTAATGGGAGGTACCAGGTATATCAGGGGGCTCGTTACAAGACTTCCTCTCTGCACAGCGTCACCTGGCGGTGAGTTAACCCAATAAGTGAAGAATATTAAAGGTGAAGCGGGGTGTGTGGCACACCAACAATATCCATTTTTCAGGTGAGTACTCACAAAATGGTATTATCCGGTACTGTGGGCCTAAGCAGGAGGTCCATTTCCTGGTCCCGAAGACTTTAACTTATGTCTGGGGCCCGGGATACCCTAGGAGATTTTGTGGCCAAGGTCTCTTTCTTTGTATATTCTTTTTTACAAAGTGGGGTAAGTAAAAAATATCCCTCTTTTTGAGGACGATTATGCAGGTTGAGACCAGGGTTGCCGGACCCTTAAGTTATGTTGGGCTTTTTTTGTGTTACAGAAAAAAAAGTTTTTTGTTTTTTTAATGTACGGTGCCTTTAAGGGGCGGGGAAGTGACGTCAGCAACTTCTTCCACTTTTCGGCTTACCTGTGGACAGTCGGCTTCAGTGTCGGCTGGGGCTCCGGCGGCAGAGACGGCTGGGCACCTGCGGTGGCGCCTTCGGCGGCTGGAGCTTCGGTGGGCCTTCCTGACAGGTACAGGCGCGCAAGCCATTTCTAATTCATAAGCTCGGATATTGATTGGTCTCTTCCGCCCAAGGCACCGACGTCGCATTCCGGCGCCTAGGGTAATTCCCTGCCTGTTGCCAGATACACGTGTTCTGTAAATTAAAGGGACAGCACGCTGTTTTCTGGGGATTGTACTATTTGGCCTCCCCTTCATCCTATACTATGAAGGGTTAATGGGAAGTATTGGCAATTGGTTCCTACCCTATTTTAATGGGTCTAGTATACTGTTTTGCTCAGTTCCTCTATCCAGAACTATAGCAGAACAAGGCCTGGATGGTTTTTTGGATTCCATGGGAGATTTTACCACTGATATTTCCTATGTGGAGCAAGAATCTTCCAGCATTCCGCCGACTGCCGATTCTGGGGGGAGGAGGCCCAGCTCTGCTCCAGTAAGCCGGGTATTTCCTTTTTTATATGGTTTCACTATATCGCATTACTCGATCCCATTCTTTTTTTGTTTTGTCTTATAGTCAAAGACCCCGGACAAAACTTTCAAGAATTTATCTAAATCCTCTTCTTCCGGATCTAAATCCAGTAAAAAGAGTTGTAGATGCCCATTATGTGATGTGAAACTTCAGGATAACTATACTAAACCCCTTTTGTCAGATCTGCACGAACAAGGTGGTGAATAAGGAGCATAATGAGGACCTGATGAAAATGATGAAGGAGCTTAAAGACCAGATTTCTTCTTCTTCTATGGCTCAGAGGGCTCCAGAGTGTACCAATTATCAAAGTATTCCTTCCCAACCATCTTCATCCTTTGATACCTCCTTTTACCCAGGTCAATTGCTGAATTCTCCCTTCTTCTGCCCCCAGGAGTCATTTACTCCTGATGAGGATGCAGAAGAGGGAGAGATTTCCTCTCAGGATGAGGAGGATCAGGCCTCTGGTTCCGTGGATATTAAAACAGAATTTCTGTTCCCTCCTGAAGAATTACCCTTCCTCTTACACATGATTTATTTGTCTATGGGTAAAGAGGAAAAGGTTTCAGGGCCTAGATCTACACAAGATACATTTTATCAGGATTTAGCTCAAGATTCTTCCTATACATTCCCATTTCATGACTATCTTAAGGACATGATTTTGGATCAATGGAGAGATCCATCTAAGAAGGTTTTTACCTCACGGGGTCTTAAACGCAGATATCCTTTTTCAGAAGAAGATTCTCATCTGTGGGAAAAATGTCCCAAGTTGGATGCACCTTTTGCCAAAATTTCTAAGGGAGCAGGTTTAGCGTTTGAAGATCTTGGGGTTCTTAATGATCCCTTAGATAAGAAAATGGAATCTCTCCTTAAGAAGGCTTGGCAGGTACAATCTAATGTTCTGAGAACCAATATGGCTTCCAATTGTGTTATCAGAAATTTGGGGTTCTGGTTGCAGCAGCTTAAGGACTCTCTCCAGGAAAGAACTAGTTTAGATAAAATACTTAAGGCTTTGCCCATTCTTTTTTCCGCTACAGCTTTTGTAACGGATGCCATTGCTCAGTCGATCAGATTTTCGGCACAGAGTTTAGCTGTGACCAATTCCATACACAGGACTCTTTGGTTAACCCTTTAAATGCCAGCCACGTAAATTTTACGTGGTTGCTTCTCCTGGACTTAAGTGCCAGCCACGTAAAATTCACGTGCCTGGCATCTACCCCTGCTAGTGGGCAAAAAAATAAATAAAAATACTCACCTGACCCCTCGTTAGATCCGGCCGGGTCTCCTCTTTAATTTGGTGCCATCCGATCCCCCGTGGGGTCTCGGATGGCTCCAGGAGAGCCCCCGGAATAGTGCCCCCCCCCCCCGCTTCGGCAGCAGCAGCTGCTATCTGTGAAAAAAAAAAAAAAAAAAAAATGACATTCACTTACCTTAGGTCGCGCTGCCTCCCGACAGGTCTCTTCTTCACTGGGGGGGCCTCCGATCGCCCCCCCCTGGCTCTTCAGCTTCAGGGGAGAGCCTGAAAGGGCTCTCCCCCCTCCTGCTCTGACGGGCGCCGCCATCTTGTGATAAGCCCCGCCCCTTTGGGGGCGGGGCTTATCGCGTCCCTCGCTCAATCTCCGCCCCTTCGGGGGCGGGGCTTATCACGATCCCGACTCGGAGCTCCGCCCCCTTTGTGACGTCACTCACCGGGTGCCGTCCTGGCTCCCGGCTGTTGTTCTTTCAGATGCGATCATGCTGGCCACAGGAGCAGAGGGGCAGGTGATCAGATCATCACCTGCCCCTCTGCTACTGCAGCCAGCATGATCACATCTGTCAACACATCGAGGGACAAAGGAGCTGACGATCAGAGGTAAGTAAAGTAAAAAAAAAGTTTTTATTTTTTAATAAAATTTTTTATTAAAGTGTCAGTGTGTTTATTTTTACTGTTAACCCCTTGTGAACTGGTAAGGGGTCCATGAGACCCCTTATACCAGTTCACGAGGCATCCCCTATTACCTGCCTCCCCAAAGGCCAGGGGGGGGCAGAAGAGCCCGGGCCCACATAGGGTATGTGGGCTCGTAGGCTGCAGGGTGGGGGGGCCACAAAAGCTGGCCCCCCCACTCTGTGCCTACAAGCCCCCATAGCTGGTCCCGGGCTGGTTATGACGGGTAGGGGGGACCCTACGTCATTTTTTTTTTGAATTTTAAGGGTTAGGGTTAGCCTAACCCTAACCCTTAAAATTCAAAAAAAAATGAGGTCCCCCCCCCCCCTGGGAGGGGGGACCCTACGTCATTTTTTTTTTTTAATTTTAAGGGTTAGGGTTAGCCTAACCCTAACCCTTAATTTTTTTTTTTTTAAATGACGTAGGGTCCCCCCTCCCGGGGGGGGGGGGGGGGGGGTACACCCTACTTCATTTTTAAAAAAAAATTTAAGGGTTAGGGTTAGCCTAACCCTTAAAATTCTGCCAAAAAATGGGTTCCCCCCCCCCCTTCCCGGGAGGGGGGATGCTACGTCTTTCTTTTTTTTTTTTTTTTTTAAAGTGGACCAACACCCAGGCTGATCGGCACGGGAATCTATAAGATTCCAGGGCCGATCAGATCCCTCACTGCGGGGCATCCGAAATCGGGATGCCCCGCTGTGTGAAACCCCCCAGGACGCCCCATTCGCCTTACCTTATCCCCATTCCAACGTTGCATGCGCGGGCCTCCGCCGCCTCTCACGCTTCTGTCTAGCAGGGCGCCGTTTGTGAATGGCCGGCGCGGGCACGCTCCCTGTTAGAGGGAAGCGCGAGATGCGGCTGCCAGCGTGCTCGGAGCTGCTGTGGTTGTCCGTCCCTTGTCCGTGCATACCACAGCGGCTCTGAGCGCTCTGATTGGACGAGCGCTCGTGCATGCGCCGTAGGAGCGGGGTGAGGTGAGTTTTTTTATACCTTTCTCGGGGGTTTCACGCAGCGGGGCACCCCTGCGGAAGTGGAACAAAACCCAGGATAGTGAAAATCCTGGGTGTTGGTCCACTTTAAGGGTTAGGGTTAGGTTAACGCTAACCCTTAAAATTCCCCCCAAAAAATGGGGTCCCCTGGGAGGGGGGATCCTATGTCATTTTTTCTTTAATTTTAAGGGTTAGGGTTAGGCTTAGCCTAACCCTAACCCTTAAAATTCCAAAAAAAACGGGGTCCCCCCCCCCTGGGAGGGGGGTCCCTATGTCATTTTCTTTTTAAATTAACCCCTTGCGTTTATAGTGTGGATAGTAGTATTTTGTTTTTAAATGTTATAAAGTGCTATTTTCAGTTTGGGGGGTCTCCTGGGCAAGAATGGGGGGCTATCGATACATATGTGGTACCGTTGTAATCGGGAAAAATGGGGCTATCACATGCAATATGGTTTTCATTACTAAAACAAATGTTTTATTTAAAATAAAGGAGACAATTGCTTAAAAAATATTATTTTATTTATTTTTTTGTTTTTTTTACGCAAAAATATTTAAAAAACAGCAGAAAAATTACAAACAAGACATTTAATGTTAAAGCCTAAACTCTGCTGCAAAAAAAATATATATATATATTTTCCAGGAAATTCCGGCAAAAATCACGGTTAAACATGGCGCAAAATGGGAAAAAATGACCAACAGAGGGTGACAAAAGTTCAAGTAGGCTGGCAATTAAAAGGGTTAATAGTACCTATGCATGTTGGGTATTGTTCTGCTCGGGGGACCTTGCGCTTTCAGATTTAGCTTGTTTTTTCTTATTTGCATATTGATATTTTAGGAAAAGGTGTTTTTTATTCGGCTTTTTTATACATTTTCTTGTGAAACCCTGTGCAACCTAAGAATTCTTCAAGGGATTACTTCCAGAAAGATGAGCCCACGACAACAAGCTGGGTACGCTTAGAAAGCTTAAAATGTGTACTTTCCGGGAATATATGGTTTATGGGGGATATTCCAAATGTAAAGGCTTGTTTTGGTAGAAAAAGCACAAGGTGCGCACATTGTCTGCAGAGCTGAAATTTTGAAGTAAAATTGCTGTTACGCACATGCTTTACTTTGGTGTGTTTGGCAACTCTTCCCTTGACAGGACCTATGCATGCTGGGTATTGTTCTGTTCGGGGCATGTTGCTTTTTCAGATTTTCATTTTTGATTCTGCATTTTTATTCTTTTTTAGGGAAACCCTGTGCAACCAAAGAATATATTGAGGGGTTAACTCCAGAAAACTGCACCCATGTCAACAAACCTGGTACGTCTAGAAAGCTTGAGGTGTGTACTTCCAGAGAATATATAGTTTGTCGGGGGTATTTCAAATGTAAAGGGTTGTTTTTCTTGAAAAACTGCAAGGTGTGCTTAGCACGTAGCATAGTTGTATTTTATCTGAAAATCTCCTAAAGCGTTGTTTCAGTTTGGGGGAGTCGCCTGGGCAGGAAAGGGTGTCTACCAATACATATGTGGTACCGCTGTAACCGGGATAAATTGGTGTTTCACGCGCAATAAGATTTTAGTGAGAAACTTACATTTTTTATTACAAAAAAACACTACAAATTGTAAAAAATAGTTTTTTGGGGGTTTTTTTGCACATATTTCATCCAAAAATATTGAGAATACACCTAAAAAATGACAAACAAGACATTTCATGTTAAAGCCCAGACTCTGCGGAAAAAAACAATATATCACTTTCCTGGGAAATCCCTGGAAATCCCTTCAAAAACCACAGTTGAACATGGGGAGCGCAAAAAAGTGCAAAATGGTCTGGCAACAAAGGGTGACAAAATCTCAAGGTAGGCTGGCACTTAAAGGGTTAAAGACCTGGTCTGGTGATATTGGTTCAAAAATGAGGCTTTGTGCGTTGCCCTTCAAGGGCGAATATCTGTTCGGGTCAGATCTTAGCAAGGTGTTAGATTTCACAGCAGACAGGAATAAAGGTTTTCCTGTTTCTTCTAGGCCTTCATTTGATCCTATGTTTTTTCCTAGGACCTACTTTAGGCATCCCTTCCCTAATAGGGGAGCACCCAAGAAATCCAGAGCGGCCTCTTCCTCTGTCAGTAGTTCCAGAAGGGGAAAATTTAAAGGTTCCACCTTCTTTGGGACCTATCAGGCTAAACCCAAGAAGCAATGACGCCAATGTCATAATTGGCGCCAGGCTCAAGAGGTATTGCACTGTCTGGCGGGACATGTTGGTGTGCCCATTCATTTTAAGCGGTATTACGGAGGGATTCCATATAGATTTTTCCCGGGATCCCCCTTCAAGATTTTTGATTTCCCCTCTTCCATGTGTGGGAGAGGAAAGAGAGGCAATGTTTTTGAGTCTGGCAGACATGAAGTCAAGGGGGGTTATTGTTCCAGTGCCTCTGCATCTACAGAGGACAGGGTTCTACTCCCCCATTTTTCTTGTCAAGAAGAACTCAGGAGGTTTCAGATTCATTCTGGACCTAAAGAGTCTAAATTTGCTTGTCCAATACAAACATTTCAGAATGGAGACAATTTTTTCTGTAAGAAGTATGCTCCCCAAGAACGCGTAACGCGTACTTGGCCTCGATAGATTTGAAAGATGCTTATTGGCATGTCCCAATGAGTCCTCTGGCTCAATCCTTTATGAGATTTGCAATAAAGGACGGAGATCAGACCCTACATTTCCAATTTGTTTGCCTTCCTTTCGGCCTGGCGTCGGCTCCAAGGATATTTACCAAGGTTCTAGCAGAGCTTTTGGCTGTCTTAAGGCGCAAAGGGATCTCAGTGATCGCCTATTTGGACGATCTTCTGTTGTTCGCCCAATCAAAGGACAGGTTGATACAGAACCTTAATTTGACTATGCACCTTTTGTCTCATGCAGGTTGGATTATCAATCTCAACAAATCCTCTCTGGTGCCCTCGCAAGTCATGAGTTACCTAGGATTCGAGATCAATTCGATCCGGCAGGTCATTATTCTTCCTCATCACAAGGTGACGGTCCTACAGAATGCTGTCCGGATGTTATGTTCAGAGGAAATTCCATCAGTAAGACAAGCTATGAGGACTCTCGGTTTGTTAACCTCTTCCTTCCCGGCGGTAAGATGGGGGCAGCTACATTCCAGAGTTCTACAAGAATATATCCTAAAGAATTGGGACGGGACCCAGCTGGGTTTGGACCATCAACTACCGATCACAGAAGACGTGATGGTTTCACCGGCCTGGTGGTTGAAGGCAAATCGCTTCAGAGAGGGTCTACTTTGGCAGAACCCCAAAGAAATAGTGGTGACGACGGATGCCTCAGCTTGGGGCTGGGGAGCTCATTGCAACGCAAGCACAGTCCAAGGAAAATGGTCAAAGGGCGTGAGTCGGTCCTCATCCAATCTCAGGGAATTGATAGCCATAAGGGAATCCTTACTTGCTCTGAACCCGCTGGTACTTCTAAAACATGTGCAGATCAGAACGGACAACACTACGGCGGTGGCTTACATAAATCACCAAGGAGGAACAAGATCCTCAAGATTGACGGTGGCAATGGAAATTCTGTCTTGGGCGGAAGGCAATTTAAAGTCTCTTTCAGCAATTCACTCAAAGGGGACTCTGAATCATCTAGCGGATTTCCTAAGCCGATCACAGATAAGGGAATCAGAGTGGTCCCTAAATCCGGAAGTATTTCAGACAATTTGCAAAATGAGAGGTGTTCCGGAAGTAGACCTATTTGCGTCTGCAGAGAATCACAAGGTGAGCAGCTTCTTTTCTCTGAACCCGAAAGATCGGTCATTGGGTGTGGACGCTCTGTCCCAGGCTTGGCATTTCAACCTGGCGTATGCCTTCCCTCCGGTGCGTCTGTTACCATTGGTGTTGAAGAAACTGGTCAAAGAACCAACTACCGTTCTGTTGATAGCTCCGTGGTGGCCAAAGAGATCTTGGTTTTCAACGCTAGTAGAGCTGTCAATACAGGATCCCTGGGAAATTACGGTGACTCCTCTTCTTCTGTCACAAGGTCCGGTCATCTGCCCGAATCCACAATGGTGGAGATTGACACTTTGGACCCTGAGGTCGCCTTGCTGCAAAGGAAGGGATTTTTAGACCCGGTGATTAATACCCTGCTCGTGAGTAGGAAGCTGGTTACCAGAAAGATTTACCTTAAAGTTTGGAAAACCTTTAAGTCTTGGAAGTTGGAGAATGGTAGGACATCATCCAAAATTCCAGTTATTCTGGACTTTCTCCAAAATGGTGTTAACATGGGCCTTAGCATTAATACACTAAAAGTTCAATTAGCGGCTCTATCAGTCTTTTTGGATAAGAAGCTTTCTTCTATTTCTATTATTAAAAGATTTCTTCTAGCAGTTAAACGATCAAAACCGATCCCTTGCAAGATTATTCCACAATGGGATTTGGCAAAAGTTTTATAGTGAGTTCATCACCCTTCTATCCTAACATCAAGCTACTAACTTGGAAAGTGTTATTTTTAGTAGCCATTACCTCAGCTCGAAGGATCAGCGACATTCAAGCGTTATCATGCAGACATCCATTTCTCTAGGTCTTTTCGGATCGTGTCGTTTTGAAAGTAGATCCTTATCTTCCGAAAGTAGCTTCAGATTTTCATCGCACTCAGGAGATTATTATTCCTTCCGTCTCAGAAGACGAGCCACAACTGATACCATTGGATGTTAGGTCTCTTCTGCTACGATATCTTCATGAAACTAAAGATTTCAGGAAGGATGACAGTTTATTTCCTTCTCGGGTTATAGAAAAGGCTTGAAGGTTTCCAAGGTCACGCTTGCAAGATGGATGAAGAATACTATTAAAATGGCTCATGGGGATGTTAACTTGCCATGCGGTGTTACAGCCCACTCAACAAGAAGTATTTCCACATCTTGGGCAGAGCAAGCTGGGGTCTCCATAGATCAGATCTGCAAAGCGGCTACCTGGACATCAGCTAAGACCTTTGCAAGACATTATCGCTTGGATCTTCCTTCCCAGAAGGATCTTTCCTTTGGCAGAAGTGTTCTTCGCGCTGTACTTCCCACCCTATGAGGTAGTTCTCGCCTATCTCTCATGCGTATGCTGCCCGAAGGATGTTTTGAGAAAAACCAAGTTAGTTACCTGGTAACTTTTTTTTTCTAAACATCCGTAAGGGCAGCATACGCCGATTCCCTCCCTGGTGTATATGTTTGAGGGGTATTATTTTGTTATGTTATGGTGTGGAGGTGTGGAGGTCTTGTCTCCTCTTTCTCTTTCAGATCTCTACAACAACTGGGGAAGGGAGGGAGGAGCCAAGACTTTATGCCGGTGGTCATGTGTTCCAGTTAAGGGGAGGAGCCCGGAGGTCTCATGCGTATGCTGCCCTTACGGATGTTTAGAAAAAAGGTTACCAGGTAACTAACTTGGTTTTTTCTAGTCGCAATTACTTCAGTTAGATGGGTTTCTGAATTAGCAGCCTTGTCAGTTAGGTCTCCTTATTTCGAGTTACACAGGGCTAAGGTTGTCTTCCGATTTAAGCCAGATTTTTTTTTCCCAAGGTGGTTTCTCCTTTTCATCTTAATGAAGAGGTGGTTTTGCCATCTTTATGTCCAGTTCCAGCTAATCCCAAGGAAAGATAAGACTGGCAGTTGTAAGAGCCTATGCTGCCAAGGGAAAGGAGCCCCCCTTTCAGGTTACCGCTCGTTCCACTCGAGCTATTGGCACTTCCTGGGCATTTCAGCACCAGGTCTCAGTGGAACAGGTATGTAAAGCCACTACTTGGTCTTCAGTTCATAAATTTACCATGTTCTATAAGGTAGATTTTCGAGCTTCAGCAGATGCCGGTTTTTGGTAGAAAGGTTTTACATACATACATACAGTAGTAAGTTAAGTTGTTTTGGGCTTATGCTGCTACTCTTTTACGCTTTCGGGATCCCGCCCAGATGTAGGGCACTGCTTTTCTAGAGCTCACGGCTTGGAATGAATTGAGAGAGAAAATACAATTCTGTGACACTCACCTGTTTAATTGTTTTCTCTTCTACATCCATTCCAGGCTGTCAGACCCTCCATTCCACTGGGTTACAGTTTTCTACTCCTTAGATGCCTAGCCCTGGTGGATCTGTATATATGTAAATAGTGTGTTCATCATTAAAAAAAAAAAAAAAAAAAAAAAAAAAAAAAAGGAAATTGAGAAAGAAAATATTGGAGAAGGGTTGCTTCACCTGGGCGGTGCCAGTGATTGCAGGCAGAGCTTCAGGACAGGCAGACACCATATTGGGTGTACTGGCCCTCAGATACAGTGGAGGAGCCAGGCCAGGAACAGTATGCCTCAAGAGAAAATGGTGAGCCGTATTTTATCCACTGCAATTCAGGTTGCACTATTTTGTTAATTACTCAGTTGTCACCTAGAAGCCTTGTCCTAGCCCTGTCTCCCTCCTATTTCTGTAGTCTATCTTGAGTGTTAAGTCCAAGGAAAAAGACAGAGTCTCAAGAGGTTAACTAGGCTCTGCATTAATTATCCCGCTGTCTTGCCAGATTCTTGGAACAGAGCCTGTTGCAAGGACTGCTTAGAGCATAGACACTGGAATGAAGCTTTGAGTTATCTTGTGGATATTCTCACCAATATGGAGGCTAACATGGCTTTCACTCTGGAAGTGTGCAGGTCAGCTGTGAGGACCATGACATCCAACCCCAAGGTTACCCCCCTTCCACTTCCACCATCACAGATTCCTCTACCCTCTTATCTCCACTTCTCTGGCCACAGTAAGGCAACCAGAGAGGGAAGATAGTGTGGCTCAGATCTCCTCCGTGCATCTACACCATGCATATTGATATGAAACAGCTGCTTTCAGTACAGGATGCTATATGTCATAAATTAATAGTTAATAAGGAGAAGGTATTACCTGTTCATTCTTCATTGCTTGACATAATGAAAAAGGAATGGCTTTTTCCTCGAGAAGAATTATTTTTTAATTTTTTTTTTGTGATTTTCTCAAGGAGAGATTCCCCTTTGATGAATCTGAAGTAGAGGCCTGTGCTAAATGTCCTAAACTAGATGCTGCGACCACTCAGGTTTCAAGGTCTTTGTATTTGAGCTTTAAGGACACAGGCACGCTCCAGGATCCTATGGATCGTCGTACTGATGGCATTTTGAAAAAGGGCTGGGATGCAACCGCCTTTTCTTTCAGATCGGCCCTTGCTTCAAATTGTGTTGCCAGAAACTTCAATACCTGGCTTAATAATTTAAAGGGGTATATTGGAAATTACACCTAGAAAGAGACACACTTAGAATTGCTCCCCGCTATGTTTCAGCAATTTCATTCCTGGAAGACTCCTCAGCCGAAGCAGTAAGGGCTAACGCAAAATCTGCAGCCCTGGTCAATTGTGCTAGGAGGGCCATTTGGCTCAAGACCTGGAAAGAGGTTCTAGCCTCTAAAGCTAAGTTGTGTGGTATCACTTTTTGAGGGTAAACTCATGTTTGGTTCTGAGCTGGACGCCGCCCTCGCTAGATCTTCAGAGAAAACCTTCCTTTTCTTCCAGACCTAAACGTTTCAAAAACAAGCAGAGGGCCCCGTCTCAGTCTATATCTAGGCAGCCAGAGCCCAAGGAGCATTGGGCTCTGTACAAGGGGGCACACAGGCCTAATTTGATCTACAATCCTCCTCCCCAGGCTGGAAAAACCTTGGCCCTGATGCTGAGATCGGACTATTCCTGGTACAGTGGCAGGAGATTTTACAAAGTCCTTTTTGCGTTACATCTGATTTTGCGTTATATCTGATTCAATCATGAAATCCTCTAGAGCTCCTACCTTTCTTGTGACTCGGCCACCAAGAGACCAGGAAAAGCAGCCTTCCCACATATCATCTGGGAACTCCACGAAAAGTAGTATATAGAATCGGTACCCCTAATAGATCGGGGTAGGGTTTTTACTCCCATGTATTTAGTTCAAAAGCCCTCCGCTTTCCTGGATGATTTTGAACTCACAACTGCTAAACCCTTTTCTACCTTACACGAGGTTTCGTATGAAATCGATCTTTACCGTAAGGAACGTCTTGATGCCACTGGATTTCATGGTTTTGATAGACTTGCATTATGCATATCTGCATATTCCCATTGCCAAGGTACATCGCAGATTCCTGAGATTTGCAGTTATCTTGGAGGATGAGGTATTGCACTAGTAAAGGACTATAGATCCTAGGATCTATATTTTATCATTCTATGGAAATAAAGGTTCTTATCGATGCACTTATAATTCTTTTTTGCTTTTTCACCCAAGTGCTTAATCACCATAAATAAAATGTACGTACCAGATTTCCCAATAATAGTGCTCTCATCACATGTGCTTCGCTTTATCGCCTCTTTAATCTAAAATATTTGCTGATCCAGACTTATTAAAAACTCATCAACTTTATTATACCGAAATTTAAATGATAAAGTTGCTAAGTGTTACTGTATTTTTTCACACTATAAGATGCACTTACTGTTCCCCTAAGGGGGGATGTTATTGCATCTTATGGGGTGAATGTAAAAAAAAAGTACATTCCCTGGCTCCCCCCCTGCCCGACGCAAGTTCACAGTGAGCCGGTTCGGCCAATGACACTGGAACGACACTGGAGCTGCCCCCAGTTCAGAGTGAGTCGGTTCCGGCTTCTAGATGGGCGTGGCCTATGACTCGTGCCAGCATCATCCAGTGGCCGGAACCGGCTAGCTCTGATCTTGCGGCTACGGAAGCTGAAGTCCGCAGCCATAAGTTCAGAGTGAGCCAGTTCTGGGTGGGCGTGTCCTATGACTCCAGCGGCTATGGAGGCAGCGTCAGGAACGCCGGGGAATGTAAGTTCATTATTTATTTATTTTTTTCACACTGCCTGTGATTCGGATGACCGCACACTGCCTGTATTTGGGATGCCTGTAATGTGGGGTCTGGTATGGGGTGATGGGGAGGATTCTGCACACTGTCTGTAATGGGGTGATTGGGGGTGAGGTATTTTAGCACACTATTCGGTTCAAAATATTTTTTTTTTTTCTCCTCCAAATCCTGGGTGCGTCTTATGGGCAGGTGCGTTTTAGGCCGAAAAATACAGTAATCAACAGAGATGTGCAGATCAGACAATGTGACGATGGTGGTATATTTAAACCACCAGGGAGGCACAAGGTCCAAAAGTCTTCAAAGCTTAGCCCTCTCGATCCTCACGCCACTTCAACCTTTAATCAAGTCCCTTATGGCAGTTAGCCTAAAAGGGTCTCTGAACAGGGTGGTGGACTTTTTGAACAGGACACCCTTGTCCCCCTCAGTATTGTCCCTCAGCAGTTCAGAGGTCTTCAGTTTCATTGTGACAAGGTGGGGTCTTCCAAGCATACCCCTTTTTGCCTTGATGCAAAATTCAAAAGTTCTTCTTCCTGTACTGAGGGGAACGGGGGCCCTTGAGGTGGATGCTCTGGCTCACTGGTCTAGATTACACCTTTCCTCCACTGCAGCTTCTTCCTCAAGTGGTGACAAAAATTGCCTCAGAGCAAGCAACAGTAATTCTGAGAGCCCAGAAGAAGCTGGTTTGTTGCCCTGGAAGAACCATGGGAGCTTCCTCTGCTTCCAAATCTACTGACTTGGGGACCTGTCCAACATTAAGGCCTTCTGAAATTGAACTAGCGGCCTGGATATTGAAGTGGCTATCCCAAAAAGAAAAGAGCTGTTGCTTAGAGTTGTCATGACGCTCCTGGATAGTAGGAAAATGACAACTAGGAAGAATTGCCTGAAGGTATGGAAATGTTTCTCTTCATGCTGTGAAGTCTGTATACAAATTTTAGCCAGGCGGTCCTGGAAGGGTTTGAGTCAGGCCTTGCCGCAAGTACTTTGAGAACTCTGGCTTTGGCTTCCAATCTTCAGACAAGAAGCTAAGCAAAATTATTGGTGCTCTGTAGACACCCCTTCGAGCCCCCTGGAGGAGGCATGTACCAAGATTCTCTCCCTAAAAGCTAGCCTCTTGGTTGCTATAGCTTCTGCTAGAAGAGTGAATCTACAGTCCCTCTCGGGGGTCCCTACTGCATTTTATTACCAGACAGGTTCATTTTTTAAACCTGACCCTTTATATTTACCTAAAATAGCATCATCCTTCCATCGCTCCCAGCAAATCATACTTCCATCCCTGTTGCCCGATCCTGAAGCTCCTGGTGACGCCTCTCATCTCCTAAATGCTTGAAAAACACTAGTCCTCTACTTAGAACACACCAATAGGGCTGATCATTTTTTTTTTGTCCTTCTCAGGAAGGCAGAGAGGGTTGGTCGCCTTGAAATCCACTATTGCCAGGTGGATTAGGTAGGCCATTTTGCTTGCCTATACCTGCATGGACGTTCCCCCTCCTGACAGTAGGGCTCACTCCACAAGAGTGATTGCCACCTCCTGGCCAGAAAAAGCAGGGGCACCCATAGAAGAGATTCATAAAGCAGCTACCTGGTTTTCTCCACATTTGTAAGACACTATATATTAAACCTCCTATCAGAGTTCCAACAATCCTTTGGTAGAAAGGTGTTGCAGGCCGTTTCCCGCCCTTAATTTCTTGCTCATCTTCTCCGTGGCCATCCTGAAGGACGTAGAGAGAATATCTGTTAGTCTTACCGGTATTGGTATTTTTACGAGTCCCTCTGCACGGCCCATACAACCCCCCCCCCCCATGTTAAATTAGTCCTTCGTTTTTTGTTGTTTACTTGTGTTATACTAAGGACTGGGGGGAATAGGTGGGGCTTTTAACCTGTCCCAGTTTGTGTTCCCTTTCTAGGGGAAGGAGCCACTCTCTCCATGGCTGTCCTGAATAGTTTTTTTGGGGTTGTCCAAATTTCTATATTGCTCTCGCTACTAGAGAACCACTGTTAGACTTACTGGTAACAGATTTTTCAGGAAGCCTTCAGCTTGACCACACAGAGAGATTATGCTCCAGCCCCTGGGAGGAAATACAAACATGAACAGAGGTTAAAATTTCCACCCCTTAATCTCTACCTCAGTCTTTGTATAGAAATTTAATAAAACCTTGGACTCTGGGTGGATAATAAGCGGTCAAGCTGAAGGCTTCCTGAAAAATCCGTTACCAGTAAGTGTGGCAGTAGTTTTTCCAAGTCACCCTTCAGCTTGACCACATGGAGAGGATTAGGCAAGAAATGTTTGTGGAAGGAGTTGGGCGAAGACCACATTGCTGCTTTACATATCTCATCCAAAGATACCCCAGTCCTTTCTGCCCAAGATGTTGACACCGCTCTTGTAGAATGGGCAGACACTTCTGGGGGACACATAGGTCTGTAAAATAGTCTCTAGAAAAAACCTTTACAACACTCTTGTGTGAAGTTGAGCCTATGGTACTGCTGGAATTGATAATGCCATTAGACCTAGCACCTGCATGATCTGTCTTACGGACACCTGAGACACAATCCTTAATTTTTTAACTTCCGCTCTGATCTTTTCTTCCTTTTCCTGCAGAAGAAAATATCTTTGCTGTGTGCTGTCTATCATGAATCCAGGGTCTCTCTGAGATCTACCAGGAGCAACTGTTCTGACATGTTTAGCAGAAGAAGATCGTCCAGATAAGGGATCGCTGTGATTCCCTGTTGTCTTAGATGAGCCATTGGCTCAGCCAGGATCTTTGTAAAGATCCTTGGGGATGAGGATAGGCTGAAGGGCAGTGCTCTGTACTGGTAGTGCAGGATTTCCTGGTCCCACTGAACTGTGAACCTCAGGTTCTTGTGGTGGGAGCTCAAGATGGGGACATGAAAGTAAGCGTCCAGGTTCACCATCCACACATCCACACAAAAAATAGACTCCATTCTGAACCTCTTGTAACGAATGTAATTTGTTTAATCTTTTGAGCTTCAAAATATTCCTGAAGGCTTCTAAACCAGAAAAACTGTATAGAACCCCACCCCCTGAAGGGTTGGTGAGACCTCTATCACCATTTTCTGCAATAGCTCCAGGATGACCGAGCGGAAAGATGATCACTTTTTGGGGTCACTAAAAATGAGTGGGGGAGGGAGGAAAATTCTCACAGATAACCCTCTTGCAGAGACTGTAGCACAAACTGATTTTGAGTGACTTTTCTCCAAGTGGCTAAAAACCTGTAGAGTCTACCACCCACTGGCATCTTGTTGTCAGGACTGAGGCTTAGGCCCCTCTGTAGGCCTTAACTGCACATTAAACCTCCTTTGGGGCCTTGCCTAGGATGCCGGCTTTCTTAGCTCAGGCTGTCTGGGTTGAGAAACACGCACCCTACCTCTGCCTCTATTCCTATTTAACTGAGCACTGAATCCCCACCTTTTAACGTGAAACCTCTTACCGGTTTCAGTAGACCACAACGTGGTCTAAGAAACGTTATCACCTGACCAGGCCTTTAACCATACAGCGCTCCTGATACAGGAAAATAATGCCAAAATCTTTGCTGTTGCCCTGATGTTCTTCGCAGAAGAATGAGTAAGGAAAGGGACTGCCCTATAAAAGGTTGGAAGAACCTTCAGAAGATTTTCCCCAGGAGTATTACTTTTCATGTATACTTTTAAATTATTAAGCCAGACTTCATGCTTCTTAGGATACCATCAGATGCCAAGGCGGGCCTGTAAGAAAAAGAGGCCCCATCCCCGGCTCTCTTAGCCAGGATATCGATTTTATGATCCATAGAATCCCTTATTGTACCCATGTCTTCAAAACTTAAGTCTGCCGACCTGGACATCTGCCCCAATGATGCATCCATCCTGGGACACTTGCTCCAAAGCTCTATTACCTGACTATTAAAGGGGTACTCTCTCTTTAAAGCCCTTGGCATAAAAAAAAAAATTATTCTCTGGCTTTTCCCATTCCATAACAATCAAAGCCTTCAAGGCTGAATGAACAGGAAAAACCTTTAAACTTTCTTTCCAACAACTTGTACAATTCATCCTGAAAAGATAGGGGCTTTTCTTCCTCCTGAATTCCCCAGGTTGCATAAAGGTCTTTTATATAGTTAAATAGTTTTCGATTTCCACGGACAGCCCATGCACAGCATCTGGAGCCTCATTATCCAGTTATTCCTCACCGGAGGAATCCTGATTCTGGCTCCACATTAGCCGGCCGTGAAACTGAAAATCATCAGGAGTGTTAGCCATAAGGGATGCCCCAACACGGGATGCCCCAACACCTTCTCCCAGACCCTCTACAACTAGGTTAACTGAGGGTGCGGTAGCAATGGATGGCTCGGGAAACCCCTTGTCCTGCTGAGCCTACCTACTCTTCCCCAGAGTTTCCGGCTAAGTGCCAGCACCCATGTGACCGCGGTGGCCAACTAGAGCATTGGATATATCCAAGGGACCGAGGTGAAAGGTAAGATTTCCCATTCTGCGCTGTTAATGCAGATGGGGGCATCCACAATCAGGATTGAAAAATGGGTTGTTTTGGTTTAACTAAGGTAATTCCCATACTCTGTAATTGTACATGCTCCTCAATAAAATTATTGAACACTCAATTAACATTTTAATTGTTTATTTCTGCCAGGTCATTTTGTAGGATGGTTGGATATGACCCAGACTCAGAAAGGCTTGTTCTCTCTACCTCTGAAGTAGCTACAGCTGGATCACTCTCTGGACTAGTTACTAGGGCTTTAATCAGTCCTTTGGATGTCATAAAAATTCGCTTTCAGGTATGTTTTTATAGATGACCAACTCATGCTGGTGCTAACCAAACTTTGTCTACAAAAATGTGGTGGATGGCAGTACAGTATGGGGTTCTTATGCAAATGTCTTTGTTACACCCATGGATTTGTAAAATCCATCATTACTACTACAGTACATGTACTGTTTCATAATCATTATCTAATTAAAGTGGAACAAAACCAGACTTTTCCTGGTTTAGCTCCGTGCCCACATGGGGTCACGAACTGGGTTGCCCTGCTGTGTGAACCCCCCCCCCCCCCCCAGTTCGCCGTGTCCTTTTTAAATATCAACAAATGCACACTGTCGAAAAAAAGTGTTTGTCATTTAAAGCAGAACAGTTACAATATAACCCCCCCCTTGCCCTGCCCTACCCTGGCGCTAAGCCAGGACTAGGGCGCTAGAAAGAAAATAAAATCTTACCTTAGCCAGGGGCCCGCGCCACTCCTTGGGCGCTCTGGATTCTGGGTGCCGCCAGTTTGAGAATAAAACACAGAGCCGCATCCCTCGGCTCCGTGTGCAGAAATGGCTGAGATGTTTGTACCGGCTTTTATTAGATGGCCCTGTTTAAAAAGGGTGCGTTTGTGGCCAGGACGCAGCAGGAATCACTTTTTGCTGCCTCATATTTGTTCCTCCCCGGCACTCTGGAGTGTGAAAGGGGCCATAGAGGTGCCATTGATTATTTAATTATTCTAAGTATACAGTACGTCCTGCTCCAGATATAATACTTACACTTGGGATATCCTCCGCCAGGAGGCGCTGCACTGCAGACATGAGAAAACGGGCTCCTCCCGGCCCCTTAAATACCCAGGGACCTCCCACAAATCCCCAGATTTCTTTGCAGTGCCGACTGCGAGGACATGAAGTATCACTCTCTCGCAGGTGAGCGGGGCTATTACAGCCTGCGGCCCTGTTGGACCACTCCCACCTGTCCTCCTTGTGATGTGCCTCCCAGCCTGGGCTGCGCTGGTCGGGTGAAGGTAGGCAGCACCACGTGTGCTTATGGAGCCACGCTCCACCGCAGTCCCCCACCAAAGGGTAGGCGGTTTAGGCTGATGGTGAGCCTTCAGGGGATGCCCCTCCCACAACGTTGCTCCACGCCCCGTGTAGCGGTGGACCCTGTCCAAAGGGTCGCCATCCTCCCTCGTTCCCCCCCTTAGCCCGGGGGGAAAGAAGGGGGGGGAGGGGTGTGTGCGTATGGCGGCCTCAGTGTACCCTATTACACGCTTATGGTCTTAGTCTTTCCCTTGACTGGGAATGATTGTCAGAGCCGCGCTGTTTGCCTTTATATTGTATTGTTCGGCGCCGCTTTTTTCCCTGTATTGTCTGTACTGCATGGGCGGCGCTGCAGACGCTGCGGCGTCTCCTTTAGTGTCGTAGTGGCTCTTCTAAGGTAATCCACTCGATCAGTTCCTTTTTACGTGTCATTCCCCTGCTGTCTACATTGAC
The DNA here is from genome assembly GCA_027917425.1 of Gastrophryne carolinensis. Classification (NCBI taxonomy): domain Eukaryota; kingdom Metazoa; phylum Chordata; class Amphibia; order Anura; family Microhylidae; genus Gastrophryne; species Gastrophryne carolinensis. The sequence continues at coordinate 117,743,358 of CM051243.1, forward strand.
TACGGGTTTTTAGAGCTTTGCGCTCTCCGGGGGGCGGGGCCCTGGCTTGGCGCGCTCCGCGTCACGGCCAGCTCTGGCCCGCCCTTTGAGGTTCACTTGGCGCCATTTTACTGCTAGTCGGCACGCGTGGTGAAGACCATCCTCCCCCCCCCCCCCCCTCGGTCTGTAAGTGCCCTCGCGGGCGATTTTCTTCCTTTCTTGCGCATGGCTCTGGCATCTTTGTTCCTTTTATGTCTTTTTTGGTTATTGGGGCATCCAGGGTAGCTTACAGTGTCAATCCCTACTGGCCCATTGTGCCGATTAATCACCATATGGAGGCATCCCAGGATAATGCGACCGGGGTTCCTTCGGCTGTGTGTAGCTTGTGGGGTCTTACCTAGCAGCGGTGACAATGCACGGGTCTGTGTTCCTTGTGCACAGCAGGCGCTATCGGTTCTTCCCGCCTCTTCTGTGGCTAGGCCTGCACCTCGCCTCACTTCACCTACTCCCCCAAGCCTGAGTCTAACCCCAATACAAGCGGGGATTCTCATCCTGATATGGCTACTAGACTGGCAAGTGTTGAAAAATTGCTTGCTAATTCGTTAGCGCGCAAGGCCACCGCAAAGAAGCGGCATTTAACCCCTGACTCTGCTCTTTTCCCTCCGGAATCTGATGAGTTGTTGCATTCTTATGGCCATACCCCCTCGGACAAAGGGGAGCTGTTCTCTGACTCGGGGTCATCCGACGAGAAGTCAAGGGGTCATGACGAGTCGGGTTCCCAGCACTGGACCCCGGATGATACCGACAGGCTGCTGGTTCAGATTTTTGAGGTTTTGTCCATTTCTCCCCCTGTTGCGGCTCCCAGGCAAAGGGGTGAGCTCTTTCATACTGCTAAGGCTCGTTTGGAATTTCCCAAGAAAACCCATTTCAATAACCTCGTGCTTAAAGTGGACCATCACCCTCCTGTGATCGGCCCGGGAATCTATAAGATTCCCGGGCCGATCACCTCCCTCCCTCCCTCCGGTGAGGGACCCCCCCCAAAACCCCCCAAAAACTCACCTCATCCGCCTCCCGCGCGCTCCTCTAGACGTGCGCGCGCCCGCGCCGGCCGTTTGTGAATGGCCGGCGCGGGCACGCGCCCTGTCAGAGCGACGTGCGGGAGGCGGCGGCGGGCGCACTGTCTTGTCCGCCGCTTGTCCGTGAGCGTGGTGAGGTGAGTTTTTCGGGGTTCTGGGGGGTTTTACACAGCGGGACACCCCTAATCGGGGTGCCCCCCTGAAGTGGACCAAAACCCAGGATAGTCAAAATCCTGGTTGTTGGTCCACTTTAAAGAATGGGAACATCCCAGTAGACTCCCCGGGATCCCTAAGAGTTTGGACAGGAAGTATCCCTTCCCTGCTGACATGGTTAAGTGCTGGTCATCGCCCCCCCCGAGGTCGATGCTCCTATTCTAGGGTTGTCCAACACCTCGATTATGCACTCCCCTGACACTACTACGCTGCGGGATTCTGAGGACCGGCATGCCATGCCTTTGCATTTGGGGGGGTGGCTCTGTGCCCGGTTTGTGCCTTAGCCATTACGGCAGTGGCGCTCAGGGCCATGGTCAGGAATGCACTCGACGGCCCAGATGAGCTGCCACCTGATACTATCAATGTCTCACTGTGATGTGTTTGTGAACTTTATCCTGTCTGCATCGGATGATGCTATTAGGATGTGTGCCAGATCTTCTGCCCTGGCGGTAGCTATACGCCGCCCGGTTTGGTTGCGCCAGTGGGCTGCTGACAATGCTGCTAAGAAAGCCCTTACTGGGCTTCCATTTAAGGGGCTGCGCCTGTTTGGGGACCGACTAGACCTCTTCGCCAAAGGAGGTAAGTTACCCCAGTGCAGGCGGCAGACTCGGCCCTTTTGGGGCCAGGGCACCCTTTCAGTCCCCTACCGTGGGGCTAAACAGGGAAAAGGGGTGTCCTTCGCTGGGTCCCGCGCAGATTCCTGGCACAGGAACAGAGGACGCCGTCCTGGTTCCTCCTGGGGGTCCAAGCCCAAAGCCCCTCCCAAGACCCCTCAGGCATAAAGGGGCGCCCTCGCCCGTCAGGGTGGGGGGACGTCTGCAGCACTTCGAGCATGTCTGGAGACGCCACGTCTCAGACCGGTGGATTCAGGAGGTAGTGTCCTCCGCTACAAGATAGAATTTGTTGTGCGGCCCCCCACCAGATTCATTGGGTCCCGGATTCCACAGGACCCGGCTTCAGCTCAGGTCTTGTTGCTGGCCATACAGGGTCTCCTGGATCTAGGGGTCATTTGCAAGGTCCCCTTAGGAGACAGGGGCATGGGGTTCTATTCCAACCTTTTCACAGTACCCAAGAAAAATGGGTCAGTCAGGCCCATTCTGGATTTAAAAATCCTCAACAAGTTTGTCAAGAACAGGCACTTTCGCGTATAAACTCTGCGCTTGGCCATCGGCTCTCTGCGCCCAGGGGACTTTATGACGTCCGTAGACATCAAAGATGCTTACCTTCACGTCCAGGTGTTCCCAGGACACCAAAGGTTTCTCCGATTTGCACTGAAAGATCAACATTACCAATTTGTGGCCCTGCCATTCGGCCTCACTTCGGCTCCCAGGGTGTTCATCAAGGTGCTGGCAGGGGTGATGTCCTTGATCAGGTAGGGTAGCACGCGTATGCCCCTTGACCTTGACGATATACTCATCACCTCTCGGTCTCTGCAGCAGGCAGAGTTGGACACTCGGCTGGTAGTGTCCACCTTGGAGTCCTTCAGATGGGTGATCACAGCCCTCCATCAGGCAGGGAATGCAGCTGGTGGGCCTGATGGTGGCGAGCTTCGAGGCGGTGCCCTTTGCCCAGTTCCGTTTGAGACCTCTGCAGCTTTACCTTCTGTCAGTGTGGGACAAGAACCCTGCGTCCTTGGACGGGGTCTGTGTGCTTCCCCCCTCGGTCAGACAGTCCCTTGCGTGGTGGCTGGACCACAGGAACTTGATAAGGGGCAGGTCCTTTCTGGCCCCCTCCTGGGAGACGGTCACAACGGATGCCAGTCTGTCAGGTTGGGGGGGATTCTGGAAGTCCCTTCGCTTCCAGGGGAGGTGGGGCCCTCAGGAGGCCCATTTACCCATCAACATTCTGGAATTACGAGCAGTCAGGTTGGTACTGGAGCGGTTGACCCACCACCTGAAGGGTCTGGCGGTACAGGTGCGCTCAGACAACAGGACGGCGGTTGCCTACATCAACCATCAGGGAGGGACCCAGAGCAAGGGTGCCCTCCGGGAGGTGTCTCAGATTCTGACATGGGTGGAGGCCAATGTTAAATGCATTTCGGCTGTGTACATTCCGGGGGCGGAGAATCTGCTAGCAGATGCTCTGAGCAGGGGGACATCCCGTCAGGGGGAGTGGTCCCTCTGCAACAGGGTATTCCAGTCCCTGTGTCACCGTTGGGGTCTACCGGATGTGGACCTGTTTGCATCCCGTCACAATCACAAGCTCCCGGCTTTTGTATCCCTGTCTCAGGATCCTCTGGCCTTGGCCACGGATGCCCTGTCCATGTCATGGAAGGAGTTTCGGCTCCTGTATGTATTTCCACCGTTCCCCCTTCTGGGCAGGGTTCTGCGCAAGATTGCTCTGGAAGGGGTACCTGTGATTCTAGTGGCCCCCAGGTGGCCAAGAAGAGTGTGGTTCGCAGTACTGGCAGTAGACCAGTACGACCTGCCAGGGGCACCAGATCTGCTCACTCAGGGCTCCTTACGCCATCCCAATTTACAAACTCTGGCTTTGACGGCTTGGCTGCTGAAACCTCCATCTTGATGGAGAAAGGTTTATCTGCCTCTGTGGTAGGTACTATGGTGCAGGCTAGGAATAAGACTTCTTCTGCCATCTATTATAGAGTATGGCGTACCTACATTGACTGGTGTGAGTCTAGGTCTCTTCCCTGTAGGGGGTTTTCAATCCCTAGGGTTCTGGAGTTCTTACAGCATGGTTTGGAGTTAGGTCTAAAACTCAGTACTCTGAAGGGTCAGGTTTCTGCCCTGTCCGTCTTCTTTCAGAAGTCCTTTGCTCAGCATCACTTGGTTAAGACCTTCTTACAGGGGGTCACTCATGTGCGTCCCCCACGTAAACCTATGGTCCCTGTTTGGGATTTAAATTTGGTTTTATCTGCCTTGCAGGGTGCTCCCTTTGAGCCTATTCATGATGCTGCTCTGACTGTTCTTACTCTCAAGGTTGTCTTTTTGGTGGCTATTACTTCGGTTAGGCGTGTGTCTGACTTTGTCCTTACTATGAGAGACACCAGGACAAGGTGGTGTTCCGCTTCAAACCGGATTTTCTGCCTAAGGTGGTGTCCGCTTTTCATTTGAATCAGGATATAGTTCTTCCTTTCATTGTGTCCCAATCCTAGCAACGATAAGGAAAGGGTTCTGCATTCCTTGGACGTGGTCAGGTGTTTAAAGTATTACCTGGTAGTCACCGCGGCTTTCAGGAAGACTGATGCTCTCTTTGTTGTGCCTTCTGGGCCTAGGAAGGGTTTGGCTCCCGCCAAGTCTACCATTAGCAAATGGATTCGTCAGGCTGTGATTCAGGCCTATTCTGCCAAGGGGAAGTTGCCTCCCTTCCGCCTTACTGCTCATTCTACTCGTGCTATTGGTGCCTCTTGGCACCAGACTTCTGTTGAACAAGTTTGCAAGGCCGCTACTTGGTCTTCTGTTCATACCTTTTCAAAGTTTTACAAGGTTGATGTTAGGGTCTCAGCTGATGCTGTGTTTGGCCGCAAGGTTTTGCAGGCGGCAGTGGTTTAAACTGCCTGCTGTTGCTTTTTTGTTGGGGATCCCACCCTACTTTATGGACACTGCTATTGGATGTCCCAAGTGTAAGTATTATATCTGGAGCAGGACGTACTGTATACTTAGAATAATACAATTCTGTGAAATACTCACCTGTAGAATTGGTATTATACGTATACAGTACGTCCTGCTCCACCCCACCCTGGTTTTTGCATTATTCTGGATCCCCTGTATAGTGATTGTTATCATTGTTATAGTTACCAGTTTTTTGGTGGTTTAATTCTCCCGGCTTCTTGTTCACTGCTTTTCAATGCTGGGGATTTGTGGGAGGTCCCTGGGTATTTAAGGGGCCGGGAGGAGCCTGTTTTCTCATGTCTGCAGTGCAGCGCCTCCTGGCGGAGGATATCCCAAGTGTAAGTATTATATCTGGAGCAGGACGTACTGTATACGTATAATACCAATTCTACAGGTGAGTATTTCACAGAATTGTATTTTTTTGCGGTACCGCTGTGAACGCATGTGGTGCCGGACAGGTATGAATGAGGGCTTAGAGTGTAGTGTGAGATGTGGCACCAGGCATGCTCAGGTCCACTTTTGTAGACCAATGTTTCTCAACCTGCGGTACACATACCCCAGGAGGTACGTGCCACTGCTTGAAGGAGTACGCAATGATTTTCAGGGGTGCACCAACATGGTAAGTCTGATGGGTTTGGTATATTATTTAAAACTTACTTGTTTTAAAGTGTTATCATGCCTGTGGCTTACTAATTTTGGTAACATTTATAAGTGATCTTATACTTGGAATTTTTTGTAGCTAGGGTATACTTGGTTGGAGTTTCTTGTTGCTTGGGGGTACTTGGTTGGAGTTTATTGTTGCTAGGGGGGTACCTGGCGTTAAACATTTGAGAACCACTGTCTTAAATGCTTCCTTAGACGAAGTGGCGGGAGCAGATCAGAGCGTGCTGGTTTAATGAGAGGCAGCTCATCTGCCATAGGACCGGGGAAAGGTGAGTTAGATTGGGCGACCTGGGGGATTTCACACAGCAGGGCATTCCCGATCGTCTGAGTCAAAATCCGGGGTTTTGGTACACTTTAATGTGCGGAATGCTTTTAAAGGCATTGTTCAGCCTAAGTAAAAAAAAATCATTTTTTGTATGTCGCAGAGGAATAATCTGAGTGAGCTGCTGAATAAAGAGGTTGTCCGAGATCCAATCCCTTTTCTGTAGCCCAGCCCCTGGATATTACATATTCTAAGCATACAGCACGTCCTGCTCCATCTATAATACTTACACATGGGTAATCCTCCGCCAGAGGGTGCTGTTCACTGCACACATGTAAAAACAGGCTCCTCCCGGCCCTTCATATACCCAGGGACCTCCCACAAATCCCCAGATTTCTCTGCAGTGCTGACTGCAAAGACATGAAGTATCAACTCTCTCGCAGGTGAGCGGGGCTATTACAGCCTGCGGCCCTGCGGGACTATTTCCACCCGTCCTCTTCGATACAGATGTGCCTCCCAGCCTGGGCTGCGCTGGTCGGGTGAAGAAAGGCAGCACCTCGTGTGCTCACGGAGCTACGCTCCACCGCAATCCCCCACCATAGGGTAGGCGGTTTAGGCCGATGGTGAGCCTCCATTAGATGCCCCTCCCGCATTGTTGCCCGTGCCCCTCATAGCGATAATCCCTGGATGCAGGTCCGCTTCTCCCTCGCTTCCTCCCGTAGCTCGGGGGAAAAGAAAGGGGGGGGGGGTATGTGTGGCAGTCCTAGTGTAACGTAACACGTTTAAGGCCATTGATCTTTCATTTGAACTTGGGTGTCAGTGCCGCGCCCCTTGCTCCACATAAGCCTTATGGTTGCGCGCATGTTTGTCCTTTCATTACATGAGTGTACTGCCAGGGCGGCAGCATCATTCTCTAGCGTGAGAGCAACATTATGTATGTGTGTACTATCCACTACTGTCGTTCACGTTGCGATGGTTAGAGCTTCGCGCTCTTTGGGGGAGGCGCGGACTCGGCATGACACGCCCCACGTCACAGCCAGATCAGGCCCGCCCCTCGAGGTTCGCTTGGCGCCATTTTGACAGTCTTCGCGCGCGGTTGCGATCCGCCTCCTCCTTTGGTCATGTAAGTGCCCTCCGGGGCGGTATTTGTTCCTATGATTTTTATTCGGCTGCACATGGCACTGACACCCCCCCTCTTATCCCATTATGTCTTTCAGACGCCAGGATTTCAGTGGCTTCTCCCGGCCTGACATATATTATAGCGGGTCCACATAACAAATTCTCCCACTTTCCTAGCGGGTCTTGGGGCATCCAGGGTTGCCTATTGTGTAAATCCCTGCGGGCATACTGCTCAGATAATCACCATATGGAGGCATCTCAGAATTATGTACCCGGGTCCCTCGGGGACATGACCGGCTGTGTACAGTGTGTGGTCAGCCCCATGCTGATGCTGACAGCGCACGGGTCTGCGGACCGTGTGCTGAACAGGCACTGACCCTGCAATCAGGTTTGCCAGTGGCTGCACCTCCCTTCAATACACCCATCTCCCCGGACCTAAATCTCACTCCTGATGAGTCTCACTCTAGCGGGGATGACCAGCAAGTGCGGAGCGCTTGGGCCCTGGAAAGAAGCGGTCCCTGACGCCTCCTGGCTCTCCGGTTCCTAACGATACTGATGACTCTGCTGCTATGCAGGACCTTGATCCTTCTGAGGAAGGTGAGCTATTCTCCGATTGGGGCTCCTCGGATGAGATGCCCGGGAGCCGTGATGATTCTAGGCCCGGTTCTTGGGGCCTGTGTGACACAGATGAACTACTTATTAAGATCTTTGAGGTTTTGTCTATCTCCCCTCCTGGAGAGGCTTCCAAGCCTAAGAAGGAGAGTTTCCACACAGCACCGCCGCGCTTGGAATTCCTGGAACAGGAGCATTTTCAGAATCTTATATCCCAAGAATGGGAATCGTCTTGTAAACTTAAAGGGGTCCCAGGGGTCTGGGATTGGAAGTACCCTTTCCCTCCTGATGTGGTTAACTTTTGGTCAGCACCTCTTGTGGTGGATGCACCGATTATAGGGGTTCCTAACCCCCCCTTCATGATGGCTCCTTATTACCGTACCCTTCGGGATGCTGAGGACCGGCGCATTGACAGACTGGCTTCCCACGCCTTTTCGTGTGCAGGGACGGCTCTGCGCCCGGTGTGTGCCGCGGCCATCACTGCGGTGGCCGCCAGGACTCTCATTAGAAAAGTACTTGACCACCGACCTGAGGACCTCCCCTGGGGGGTGTTTAATGCGCTCTCAGACTGTGATGTGTTTGTGAGGTTCATCCTCTCAGCGCTGGATGACACCATTAAGATGTGTGCTAGAACCTCTGCCCTTGTGGTAGCTATTCGCCGCCTGGTCTGGCTGCGCCAGTGGGGTGCTGACTATGCTACGAAAAAGGCTCTCACTGGCCTTCCCTTCAGAGGACGGCGTCTATTTGGGGCCCGTTTGGACCTTTTTGGAAAAAAAGGGTAAGGCACCCCTACGCAGAAGGCCGTCCCGGCCTCCTCGGGGCAGGGACACCCCTCCCCCTCCCTACGTTAGTGTCAAACGCGAACCTGAGGTGTGCTTCCAACTTTTCGGTGTGGATTTCCACCACGGGGTGGGCAGGCAACGCCCTGGGCCCTCTGGCAGTCCAAATCTGCCAAGACTTCCCAAGCATGAAGGGACGCCCTCGCCCTTCTGGGCGAGGGGACTGCTACAGCAGCTGACTCCTATCTAGGAATGTATCTTCTCCTTCTGGTGGTTCCAGGAGGTAGTTCCCCTGGACACAGGATAGCATTTGCTGGGCGGTCCCTCTCAGAGGTTGTCAGGGTGCTTCTAGCCCCTGTTTTCCCCTCAGGAATTGTTGCAGGCCGTCTAGGCCTACAGAGTTTGGGCTTACTTACAGGTTGCCCTTAACAGAATGGGGCTATGGCCTCTATATTAACCTTCCTCCTTCCCTCAACAGTATGAGGCAGTCTGGGCCATGCTGGCCTATGGTAGGCCTGGCAATTCTACTCTCAGAGGTAGTCCCTATATGACATCTCTGTCTTGGGACACAGGCGCCCTGTGCAAGGGGGGCTTCCGGCCTCCTGTGGGGTTCTAGATCTTATTAGTTCCCCCTGTGTCTTCTGGAATGGACACCAAGACCGTTACTAGTCCGTGTTGCAGGACCAACCCTGCGGATTGAGGCATTGTTTTTGGCCTCTCTTTCGCTCCCAGGCTACTCGACCATGGCGCGGTTGGGGGTGATGTCTCGGACATGCCTGGGGGGCGTCCGCATTAGGACCTACCGGGTCGTCTTTCCTTACTCCCCAATCTCTACGTCAGGCCGAGTGGATTAGTCGGCCGGCGGTGTCCCCTGGGAGTTTCTGGATGGGTGCTCAGTCACCTCAATCCCTCATGATCCCTTATCCGCTATCTCCATTCCTTGGATTCGGTTCAGGCTTGAGCCTTCTTCCTTGGCAACAAGTGGACTCCTGGTTACGGGGGCTCTGCCCCCCTTTGCTGACATCTTACTTTCACCAGGCAGGATTGCAGCTGGTGGGCCCATTGGTGGCGTATCAGATGATGTCTCTTATATACCGAGCCCTTGGGCTCTTCGGCACAGTAGGTTATTGATCCTACATGGGGTTCCAGCACCCCTGGAGCTAGGTCTGTGCTCATTCCCCCTTGGTACGGTGGTTCCTCTTGAGCTGATTATATTCAAGGACCCTGTCAGGGGGCACCCCCTTCCTTGCTTGCATCTTCCTGTGAATGGTCACCTTGGGTACCAAGTCTCGCAGGTTGGCGGGGGGGGGGGGATTTCTTCCAAAACCCCCTGTGGTTCCTGGGTAGGGTTCCTTAGAGGGTCCATCTTACCTACTGGTTTGTTAAAACAATGAGCCTTCCGTTGACTATACGGCTGGACTTCTCCTCTTTTGGGACCTGTCTATTTGGGGAATCTTGGCCTGTTGGAAGACAATGGCATGTTTTATTATTGGTCTGGAGCTTGAAGCAGGATGATCCCTCTGGAGGGTTCCTGATCCTGATCTGGGCGGGGGTCTACGCCCCCTGCTCCTCAGCGGTATTCGCTCCAATGGATGTCTTTCAGTGGCAGGTTATGCTATCCTGGTGTCACTCTGAGAGCCAACTAGGGTGGCTCTGTTGGGTCTCGCTTATACCACAGGGGGCTCTGCCCTTGTTTTTACTGTCCCAGAATATTCTGACTCTGGTCATGGGGGCTTAGTAAAATTATGCATAGACTTTCTATTTTATATGCCTTCTCTTCATTCACCCTACTATGTGGGGTTCTGCGCACGGTCGTGCTGATAAAGAGACCAGTGAGATTGATGGCCCCTGGGTGGCCTAGTGAACTGTGGTTCGCAGATGCTTCTGCTGAGGTCAGCTGACCTGTCCGCTCTCTCAGGAGTGCGGTTCTGCCCTTGTCAGGCCCCTTCTTTTGTCCCAATCTACAGACTCTAGTCTGGGGCTTGACAGCCGATTCATTCACCCCTTGGAGACGGGCTTATCTTCTGGGTGACTTGGTATATGGGGGGCTAGGAGCAAGCTTCCTTGGCTTCCTCTTCCTCCCTCTATTGTGGGTTATGGTGTACCCATATTGATTGGCATGAGTCTTGGTCTCTTCCCTGTTGGACGTTCTCGGTTCCCAGGGTTCTAGAGTCATTACAGCATAGGTTGGGGTTGGCTCCCCATCTAGGTACTCTGAAGGTTCAGGTTCTGTCCTGTCTGTCTTCCTGTAGAAGTCTGGTTCAGTCTTCCTTGTGAGGAGTTCTCTTGGGGATTGCTCAGGGGCATCTCCCAAGTAGTTCTATGTTCCCTGTTGGAATCAATTTTCATTCTGTTTGCCCTGCGGATTGTTCCCTTGGGACTTATTCTGGATGCTGTCTGAGCTGTTTTGTAGTCCAAGTCGCTTCTCCGGGGGCGACGTGTGCCTGAGAAGGTGGATCTGATTACTTAGCCTTCGCTCGATATATATATATATATATATTATACACACCATGACGTGGTGGTATTCCGCCTTACGCCGGACCCCTTTATCCAAGTGGTGTTTTATGATCATTATTTAAGTCCTTTTAGTCTGCCTATGGGCCTTATTCTTAATAATGCTGAAGTAAGGGGTCTACATTCCCTCAACAGGTGTTGAAATTTTCCTGGTTGTTTTCTTATCCCTTAGGGGGACTGATGCCCTTTGGGGTCTGCGGGCGCCTCCTTATGTATGCGCCTGATCTCGTTTGCTTCCAGGGCCAATGCGCCCTTTGGACTGATCTTACTTGGATGGTTGCCTTCCTGGTCCTGAGTAAAGGTTTCGGCTTCTTGCTGATCCTTGTTAATGAAGGGGTCCGTATCCCCGCCTGTCTGACGGGAGACCAGTTTTCATTTCCCCGTTGGGGAGAGTTCTAAGTTTTACCAAGGCTTCTGTTGCCTGTGGGCTGGTTGGGCCGTTACACTGGCCTATTCCTTTAAGGGGGAAGAATCTCCCTTTCTCCTTTTATTCCGTTATATTGGTGTTTGGGTACCTTTGGCCCTTCAGCACCAGGTTTTCTGTTGAATAAGTTGCTAGACCGCTGCTTGTCTCTGTTCATACCTTTTCAAAGGTTTTGTTATGGGATTGACGTTAGAGCCTTTGCTCATGTCGTACTTGGTAGCAAAGTTTTGCAGGTGACAGCGCCTTTACTGTCTGCTGTGCCTTTTTTGGGGATCCCACCCTACTTTATGGACACTGCTATTGGATGTCCCATGTGTAAGTATTATAGATGGAGCAGGACGTGCTGTATGCTTAGAATAATACAATTCTGTGAAATACTCACCTGTAGAATTGGTATTATACGCATACAGCACGTCCTGCTCCACCCCACCCTGGTTTTACATTTTTCTGGATCCCCTGTATGGTGGTTATCATTACTATTGTTACCAGTTGGTGGTTGGTTTCTCCCGGCTTCTTTTCTCACTGCTTTTCAATACTGAGGATTTGTGGGAGGTCCCTGGGTATATGAAAGGCTGGGAGGAGCCTGTTTTTGCATGTCTGCAGTGAACAGCGCCCTCTGGTGGAGGATTACCCATGTGTAAGTATTATAGACGGAGCAGGACGTGCTGTATGCGTATAATAACAATTCTACAGGTGAGTATTTCACAGAATTTTATTATTTTTTTTTTTTTTTTCCATCATAGTTTTTATTTGGATAAAAGCAAAACAAAAATCAGCATATACACATAGCAAAGAAGTTTTCCCGTCTACACATTCATTAATGAGTCATTAAAAATCTCCAAAATTTACACTTATGCAAACAGTATGGCTAATTATCAACAAGATGCATTATAAACTGGGAAAGAGAGAAAGAAACAAAAACAAAGTGGGAAAAAAAAAAGAAAAGGAGGGGTAAAGGGATAGAGGGGTAAGAGGGTAAAAGGTGGATTCCAGGCCTCCATTCATTCCACTAGAAGAGACACGGCGGTGCTCTAAATTGTGAGAAGGGCACAATTGAGACCTCCAGGATGAAAGTGAGAAATCCAGCCTTCCCAGATGGATAAGAAGGGGGCAAAATCCCCCTTTAACAAAGCCGCCATCTTTTCAAACATCATAACTTCATTAACCCGGGTGATAAGGCTTCCCCTGGGAATATCTGGTTTCTTCCAGGACTGGGCAATAATCAACTTAGCTGCCGTATTAATGTGCCTAATAAGGACAAACTGAGAGCTCGAACAGTTAGGGGGTTTCAAGTTGAGTAGCGACAGTTGAGGGGATAAAGTTAGTTTTAACCCGGTGGCCTTATTAATAACATAAAGAACCCTGGACCAAAACTGTTTCACTACCCTGCAGTCCCACCAGGTATGAAAGTAAGTACCAGGGGACCCACAGCCTCTAAAGCAATCACATGAGTATGAGGGGCAGAATTTATGGATTTTATGTGGAACAAGGTACCATCTAAGGAGGACCTTGGTGTTGACCTCCTGAGCGCCAACATTAAGGTATCCCGAAAAAGAGTGTTTCCAAACCGCCTTCCAATCTCCATCTGATAGGGTCACATTCAAATCATTACACCAGGAGGCCGTATGTCTCGGAGGCTTCACATCCTCCGGTTCAGACAGCAATCTGTAAACGGACGCAATCACTCCTTTGCCCATAGGTCGCTCAAGGCAGATTTTTTCAAAGCTCTTAAGTGGGGGGGAGTGGGGCGTCATTCCTGCATTTAGATCGGACATAATGGTTAAGTTGCAAAAAGCGAAGAAACTCGCTCCTCGGCAGGTCATGTCTGGATCCCAAATCGGCAAAAGAGAGCAAACCCTGGTGGGAGAATAGATCCCGCACTCTGGTCAGTTTATGGGTTCTCCACCACTCAAATGCCACCGGTTCCACAAAACCTGGGGAGAATTCCGGATTTCCGAAAAAAGAGAGAAGTGGAGAATGCTGCGAAGCCAGGTTCCCGCGCTTCTTATTGGCCCTCCAGATTCTAAGGGAATGCTGCAGTACAGGGTTAGAGGAGCTCCTACAGAGCGCGTGGGGGAGCCACAGCAAGTTATGTATAAAGATCGGGGAACAATCTGACTCCTCAATATCAACCCACAAAGGTCTATCACTACCCCCATGCAGGACTGCCAATTGGGCAATTTGACAGGCATTATAGTAGCGTACAATATTAGGGACACCCAAGCCACCTTTCTGTTTAGATCTATAAAGCGTACCACGTTCAACCCGCGGCCTACCCCCGCCCCAGATAAATTTGTTTACATCAGTTTGGAGAAGCTTCAGGGCCGCTGCCGGCACAGAAATCGGTAATACCCGAAAGAAGTAAAGTAATTTGGGGAGCCATGCCATCTTCACTGCAGCAATCCTCCCAAGCCAGGAGAGATTTAATTTGGCCCAATCGCCCAGATGGGATCTCAGGGTCTTGAACAAATTAGGGTAGTTTGCCCCATAAAGAGAGGCATACTCGGACGTCAGCTGTATCCCCAAGTATTTAATAAACTTAGCCTGCCAGTGGAAGTCAAAGGAAGCCTTAACAATATGTAAAACACTGTCAGGCAGGGAAACATTAAGGGCCTGGGATTTAGCTGAATTAATTTGTAAGCCCGAAAGCCTGGTGAAAGAATCAAGATCTTTAAAGAGGCTCGGAAGGGAAATAACCGGGTCCTTGATCACCATAAGAATATCGTCAGCAAACAATGATATCTTATGCTCGTATCCCCCCACCTTAATGCCCGCAATACTGCTATTGCTCTGAATCATTCTGGCGAGGGGCTCGATGGCTAGGGCAAAAAGGAGGGGGAGAGAGGGCAACCCTGTCTTGTACCCCTACCTAGAATAAAGCGTTCCGAGGAGTAACCCGAATACCTAACAAATGCCCCCGGACTGGCATAAAGAGAGGAGATCCAATTCAGAAAGGACGGACCCAAACCCCATTTATCAAGAGTGAAATGCAAATAATCCCATGCAACAGTGTCGAACGCTTTGCGCACATCGAGCGCCAGCAGCATGGTGTGGTAGCCTTCCACCTTCGCCCGATGCAATAAATTTGCGATTTTCCTGATATTGTCTCCCGCTTGACGCTGTGGCATAAACCCCACCTGCTCCTTGGAGATAAGCGAATTGATAAACCCGTTGAGTCGAGCCGCCAGAACCTTTGCCAAAATTTTGACATCAACATTCAGCAATGAGATCGGCCTATAATTGGACCAAATCGTGTCGTCTGTATTAGGCTTGGGAATCATACTGACCGCTGCTGTAAGTGAGTCAGAACTCCAAGCGGCTCCCTCCCTCAAGGCATTGAACGCTGATGTCAAGTGCGGAACCAAAATCTGGCTAAACTTTTTGTAATACATCGCAGTGAAGCCATCAGGGCCTGGCTGCTTTCCGACTTTTAAAGATGTTATAGCCTCCTGCACCTCACCAGACTCAACGGGCCTATCAATGAGCTCCCTAGCACCGGGGGGGAGAGTGGGCAAGTTAAGTTGACCAAATAGCTCTTCCGCTTTATTCACATTTAAACACGATGTAGGCTTATATAATCCCTCGAGGTGTTTAGCAAATGTCGCCACAACCTTTGCAGGGTTGCTAGAGAGGTGACCCTCTGCCGTCCTAATACGTACCGGTTTGGGTTTCAGCACGATTCCCCTAAGTCTTCTCGCTAGGGGAGTATTAGGCTTATTGCTCAGACGATACCAGTGGAACCTAGTTTTGTTCAATTGGCGGGCTGCTTCACCCGATAAGCATAGATTAAGCTGACTAGTCACCTGATTGAGGTGGATCCTGTTCTGTTTAGAGGGTCGATTTTTGAAGTCGGTCGAGGCTACCTGGTAAGCGTCCGTTAGAGCTAGGAGTTTTTCTCTATATAACGCTTTACGCCTTGCAGATTCCTGCATTAACAACCCTCTGATCACAACCTTGTGTGCCTCCCACAATGTGACGTTTGAGCTGACTGAACCTTTGTTAAAGCGGAAAAATTCCTGAATCCCCGCGCGCACCCTCTCCAGGGTTGCCTCATCAGCCAGCATTGGCTCATACAGCTTCCAATACCTCTGGGGGCCTCTCTGGGTAAGGGCCAAAAGATCCACTGAAACGAGGTCATGGTCAGACCAGGCTATAGGAATAATACTCGCTTGGGAAAGCTGGGGGAGGGAGGATTGCTGCAGGAAGACATGATCGATCCTTGTTGAGACCTTATGGGGATACGAGTAGTGGGTGAAGTCCCGCTTAGTTGGGTTGTACTCCCGCCATGCATCTACCAAATGGTATCTATATAAAAGGGCCTGAAATGCTTTCCCAGAAGACCTACTTCTAGGCGCCGCAAAGGATCCATCATCCGCTTGCCTATCCAAAGTAGGGTGGATAGTCTGATTAGAATCACCAGCAACGATGAGAAAACCCTTCTCGACTTGATGTAATTTCTTGAAAAAGTCCTCCAGGAAAGCATTTTGATCCTGATTTGGGGCGTAGTAGGTTGCAATCGTGACAGGCTGATCCTGAAGCATGCCCACCACAATAAGGAAACGACCCGAAGGGTCGCGTATAACATGCTCCAAGGAGAAGGGAATCGAGCGCTTAAAAGCGATTAGAACTCCCCGCTGCTTGGTGGATGCAGACGCAGCATAGAACAAAGGGTAATCGGCACTAAGAAATTTAGGGGTACCTTGCTTAGTATAATGCGTTTCTTGGAGACATACAATGTCCGCTCGGAGTGACCTCAGTTGCCTGAAGGCTTTTACTCTCTTCTGAGGGGCGTTCAGACCCTGCACATTCAAGGAGATTAATCTAACCGCCATCATCTTTAGAGATTGAAACCTTCAAACGAGGAGGCACAGGAACCCACAGGAAGGACAAAGGGGGACAGAAGAAAAATAAAAGAAAGACAAAAATAGCATAACAAAAGATAATCCGTTCACCATGGAGGCGAAAACGCCTTCCCAAATTTGTAATCCCGCCAGGGCGGGATAAACTACCGCCCCTTTGGGTATAACAGAACAGAGTGACGAGGGTACTCCGCTGGGACCCCATCACTAAGAGAGAACTACTAACCCCTCTAGGGGGCAAGAATTAAGTGCTTCCGTTCCCACTGACAAAGAGAGAAAAAAAGAATCAGTGAGAAGGGGAGCCAGGAGTGAGCATACGACCGACACATGAGTGCCCTACCCCTCCAATAAAAACCGATGAAATAGGTAAACAACAACAACATTAGACCAGGTCGTTACAAACAGAGCTTGGGACCCAGACAAAAGTTACATTGATTTCAATGAGGGGAAACAAAAGGTGTAAGGTAAACAGACTAATTTAAATTTAAGGCTAGACTTTAAAATAAACCCAACATATAATATTACTTATTTCAAAGCTGTGGGGGAGAGAGCAAATTGCTCAAGTCCATCACAACTGACGTAACTCTCATAACGAATAAATAACAAACCCAGGAAATAAACTGAACCGCCGCAGCCTGAGAAAGGTGAGGGGCAAGACCCCTAGACAAAAAAAAAACACAGGGTAACCTGCCCCTCAGCCCTCCCCCGCCGCTGGCTTACCAAATCTGTGGATCAGCGCCGCCGCCGATTTTCCGGTCCTCTGCGAGCTTCTCCGCGATTCACGCTGTTCTTTAGAAGCTGGTGAGAAGGAGAGCGCTCTTTTCTTTTGTGGAGGATCAGCCTGGATAGCGCTGAGATGCTGGAGGGTTGCCGAAGCAAGCACCCGATCAAGTTCCTGAGAAGAGGAGGCCTCAAAGTGGGTGTCCTTATAAGAGAAAGAGATCTTAAAGGGAAAACCCCATTTATATTTAATGCCGTGGGACTGTAGAATTTGCAGGGCCGGCTTCATAGCACGTCTCCTTGCTAAAGTTTTGAGGTGCCAAATCCGCAAACAACTGATATGAGAAACTCTGGAACTCTAAAGAGGCCCGCCCGCGCGCCGCAGCCATAAGGAGCTCCTTAGTGCGAAAAAAATGTAGCTTGACTAGGACATCACGCGGAAGACCGTCGGCTCTTTTTTTTTGTAAGGCCCTATGGATTCGATCAAACTCCAGTCTCTCGATTGAAATTGAAGGAACAAGTTCCTGAAAAAGTGCTGTAACTGTTGATTGCAGATCCAAAACAGATTCCGGAATCCCTCTGATCCTAATGTTAGCTCGCCTCGATCTGTTTTCAACATCCTCAAGCTTATGGAGCAATATCAGATTTTCCTCACGTAATGAATCCATATCTTCTCTCAGCAAGGACATATCAGATTTCTGGTTCGTTGCTTGATGTTCTAAGTCTCCGACCCTCTGACCCAGTTCCTTAATATCAGCGGAAAGGGTATCGGTAATCTGAGTTGTGATATTCAGCGCCCATTTTTCTAGCGCTCTTTCCAGAACTGCTTCATATCCATCAAGGGGGGGAGGGTGGGATTTAGGAGGTGAGCCCTGTAAGGATTCATCCATCCAGGACTCGTCCTCTGGAAGGAGATCAGACGTATTGTGGGGATCGCTCTGGGAGGCAATAGGGTTCGACATTGCGGGATTTGGTATGTCCAGCTGATGCTCTATGCACAAAAGCTTGACGAGCACAGATGAAGAGGGCAAGTAGGATGAACTGGAGGTGTGATGAGGTCCTAGAGACTAATCTCAGGTTCACAGACGGCAGGTAGCATATAAAGTTGCACTGGCCCTTTAAGTAATGTAATCTAGTTGGAGTGAGCTGGTGGGTGGGAAGGTGGATGCTCCTGGCCAGAGGTTCCCCGCTGAGAGCTTTTTAACTGTACAGCCCCACACTTAAAAAGAACTGCTCCGGCCCTTTAAATATTATATATAGCCTGGAAATCACAACTCAGGGTATGTACGGATTCAAATCTTGCTATCCAGTATCCCCTTGCAGGAAAGAAAGCTTACTTGAGGATAGGCTGGAGTATGCCAGGATAGGAGGCAATAGAGAGGGTTGTGCTTGCCCTTTAAAAGCCTAAGTCCTCCATAGGAATGCTGATAATTGGGGAAGCAGGTCAACGTGGCAGGGGGGGGTCTTCAAGGACCAGATTGCTGACGGAGACGAGGTATGGTGCTCTGGAGTACAGGACGTGGGCACAAATAGATCTGCAGCCGACAGAGCTCAGAGCAGGGAGCTGCTGTCAGCTACCGCAAAATGGCGCCGTCTTCCCGGCCTCACCGATCACCTGACGGAGGCCTCCACACACCGCCTCAGAATCCCACAGAACTCGGGGGGGATGGTCACCAGGATGATGCGACCCTCCTGGGCCGAAAACCGCTGGGTCCCGCGAGCGGAGGAGGTCAGGGCGCTCACCCGTCTGCGGAGCCGCTGGATCAGGCTTCCATCACGGCTCCACGCGCATGCGCACACACACAGAATTTTATTTTTAATGGCCACCTTTTTTAGCACTAAAAAGTGGACCCCTTTCAATGAAGCAGGAAGCAGCTACCCCTCCCTCCTTAAGCGCCTGATGTAAATGCGATGAAGATAGGTCCACCTATCCTACAACCACCTAAAAGTGGTTGTAAATAAGTGTAATTCAGAGGCTGGGCTACAGTTTAGGGGCTAAATCTAGACTTCAGAAGCTTTATTCATTTGCACACCAGGATTAACACTTTTCAGCAGATAAGCAAACAATTTGTTTTTACACTTAGTCCAGACCTAAAGGCTAAAAGACTTAAAAGGGGACGTCCAGGCTAGGTTGATTTTACCTTGTTTTATTGAAAATAAGCTCTAGCATGATTTTGAAAATAAACCCAAGCACATGTTTTGGAAGCGCAGTACTCCCTTTACAGTGTATCAACTAGACATGTGTTTTTGGTGTGATGGTCACTAGGGCTGCGAAGACCTGTAAATTCACTCTGCTTTGTCTGTTACTATTGTGCATTGTTTTGCTCTTGTGTTTTTGTTTTAACAAAACCTTTACAAACTGATTTTAAATAAAGCATCTGCAAAATAAATTATTTCCATAGCTGCAGATTGAGTGTTTTACTGGACATGGCATCCACGGAAAGTACAGAGGGATTGCGCAAGCCACTAAATTAATATTTACAGAGGAAGGTCTACCTGGATTTTGGAAGGGACACATTCCAGCACAACTTCTCTCTGTCACCTATGGTGCTGTACAGGTACAGTGTGTTTTATTTTGTATTTAAAGAGGAACATTGGAGGCTCTGCAGTCCAAAAGACTCCAGAGCAGTCCGAGTTCTACTCCTTGGGGCATCCCGAATTGGTCCGTATTGCCCCGCTGTGTGAACCCCCCCATGGGTAGTTTCACTCACCTTCTCCTAGAGCCCTTTTCACGTGTGTGCACTCCGGCCGCATCCCCGCTCACCTCTTAACCATGTGTGCGAGTCTGCGCCGTGGAAGCGGAAAGAAGGTGAGTGAAACGGGGGCGACCTGGGGGTACACACAGCGGGGCATCCTAATTCAGGATGTCGCTGCACAGAGGAACAACAAACTGGAAGGTGAAATCCTGTGTAGTGTTCCTCTTTAATAACGTGTGCTGTGTTGGAGTTTTGTTCATGTTCCTACCCTTTTTTTTTTACTTTGTAGTTTGCAAGTTTTGAAGCATTAACTGAAGCTATTTATACTTCTTCCTCTCTAAACACACGGGCACCTGCAGTGCACTTTCTTTGTGGTGGTCTGGCTGCCTGTTCTGCAACTTTGACTGTACATCCACTGGATACACTTAGGACTCGCTTTGCAGCTCAGGGAGAACCAAAGGTAAGGAGGACCACTTTTCTTTTAGCAATTTCAAGCTCTAATATACAGTAGTATTACAATACATTTTAGATAGCCTATTTGGATTCTCATTGCTGATCTCATTTTTGATTAATACATAACTGCATCAAAGTACACCTGGACCTATATGCCAGAATTAGATGTCTAATGTTGCTGCTGGCACTCGGCACACTATATAGTACAGTATTTGTACAGATGACGCTCCCCTCACACTAGTCCCTCCAGGAACTTGGAGAAACCTCCTCAGTTCTCCCCATGACTATTACATGAAAATGTGTGTTCACATTCTCTTCAAATGTGCTGAGCACAGTGTAATCACTTAAAGTGGAGCAAACCCTGGGATTTTGACTTACCTGGGTTTTGTATGTTCCCCGGGAACACTGTGTGAACCCCTCAGTATTCACTTACCATGTACTTCACCTATCCATGGGCAGGCTTTCGTCCAGTGAGAACCACTTGCCATGTCAGTGGAGAGCGAGAGTGGTGTGCTCCGGTCCCTGGCTATCTGAATGGCTGGGGTGGGGGCGCACACAGCCCAAGGATGCAGGGGATGCAGCTGCTTTCGTTCCCTATTGAAAACCATGAGATCCATCTTCTGAATGAGGTAGTAAAGGCAAATGGCTCTCATTGGATGAGAACCCATGCATGCGCCGTTGGACCCAGGAAAGATCCCCTAGATACCAGGGCCCGCCCAGGTGAGTTTTGTTCCACTTGGCTTAGTGGTTTATAATTTAATTTAAAATAATATTTAATGTACTATATTCAATTCCTTGTGTTTTTTTTGTTTTTTTTAGGTGTATAAGACGCTGCGCCATGCTATTGTCACTATATTAAAAACAGAAGGATTCTTTACATTCTACAATGGTCTTTATCCTACACTGTTAGCAGTGTTTCCCTATGCTGGTCTTCAGTTCTCTTCCTACAATCTTCTGCATAGGGTTTGGGATGCTGTATTGTTGCCAAGCCAAGATCCTAAAGGTCCTGAAAGTAAACAATATATCTTAGACATATTAACATAATCATAATAATAATATTGTGGTTCCTGTGTGGGCAGGTTTCCTCTGTTTACTTGTGTTTTTTTGGCATAGCAAAATGCAGAAATCACACAAACAGCTACATTTTGTTAAGCTAAATTTAAATCTCTTGCATTGTGTAAGCTAAATTTAAATCTCTTGCATTGTGTTTTTGAAGACTTTAGCATCTTGGGATGCTCCGCTATGTGAAACATCCCCAGGGCAAAACTCACCTTCCTGGCTCCCTCACTGATGTAAAAGCTGGCAGCTGCATTCCCATCATCTTTGAGCTATGCACACTCCCACCTCTAGCTATTTAGGGGCGGGAGCACACCCGCTGCAAGAAATGCTCACTTCCGATTGCCACAAATATAGCCGTTTGCCAAACATTACATATGCATGGCAAACCGCTCTAATTAGACGAGAGCCCGCACATGCACCATTGGGCTGGGAAAAGGTGAGTTATTATGGGATAACTAGAGGGTTTCACACATCAGGGTATCCCGAATTGGGATGCCCCCGCAGCAGACAACTAAGCCTGGGATAGTCAAAATCCCACATTTTTCCAAGTATACAGCACATCCTGTTCCAGATATTCCTTACTCCTGGTTTATTCCGCCACAAGGTGGCGCAGTGGACTGCAGAAAGACTTGTGGCCACTCCCGGCCCTATTAATAGCCAGGAACCTCAAACTAATTCCCAGTGTTTCTCTGCAGTCTGGACCGTGAAGATAGAAGATGGCTCTCTATTGGGCAGGGAATGGGGCTTTTCAAGCCTTATGGCCCTGCAGGCCTTTTCCCACCCGTTTTGGACCCACTGCCTCCCAGCCACGGCTGACGGTTCGAGTGAAGGTAGGGCAGCGCTGCTCTGGGCCGCAAGACCCTGTACCAAAGTGTAGCCGGCGACGGGCTTGTTTATGGTGAGCCTCATTGGGATGCCCCAGCCCTAAATTTGGGTTTTTAATTCCCTCTCCCTCCCCTCATTGAGGTTGTGCGGGACCCCTTTGCTGTGGCCCGCGCGGCTGGCAGGGGGCGCCTGGGGCGCTTGTGACATCCAATGTCCTAATTTATGTCATGATTTCCCCTCTGCCTCATCCCCAGCATTTCTACAGACATCCTATAACAAATAAACAGTTCTTCAAAGTCTTCTGCACACAGGGGCAATAAATCCTTATCTAGGAACAGAAAGCACTGCTGTGGGGGGAGCGCAGCTTGGAGCAAGAAATTTACAATTTGTCCCCCAGCACCCACCCAGGGGGGATGGCATCTGTCCTTCCAGCACCTTGAAATCGAGGATAAATCCAGGGGATAAATGGTTTTCTGGGTCACATACAGAGGGTCCGATTCTTGATCGTGGTGTGTCCCATTGCTCCTCCAGCCCTCGGAAGCAGAAGACTTTATCCATTTATGAGGTATAGGATTTTCTGTGTTTCTCCCCTTTTATTTTCTAACTATTTTTCTGCACTTTGTATATTGTCTTTTTTTGTTCATTATTTGTATTCTTGTCTTTCTATTTTTTTTTTAAGATCGATTGTAACTAATCCACTGTATGATTGGGAAAGTGTAACTAATCATATAGTGTTACAAGGTTGAATGACTCACAATTAACTTGGAGCGCTGCATGGTGACTGTGTGTGAGCCAGCAGATTGCAAGCTGATTGTATCTAATGGTTCCACAGCAGAACTGATTAGACTCTCCTTAGGATAAGTGTGGGACGGAATCCGTGTGTATTGCCTGTGCCCCACCCGTCTCGATTACTCGCCAGCAGAGTTTGATCAGATGGTGATTGAGGAGGGTTCCACCGGCCCGATTTCATCGTTTAAAGTGTAGTTGCGGTGGTGGCGGCAGCTTGTTGTAATTGGTGTGTGGGGTGTTTCTGGTGTGATTGCTCTCTGTGCTGGAAGCAGCCCACACACACGTCTCAGATCGCTCGATCAAACAGACGTTGAACGATCGATTTTGTGACATATTGGTGGCAGCGTGTGCGATATGTTTGGGCCTGAGGGACTGAGATGGCTGCCTCCTACAAATGGTTTTCCAAAGAGCAACTATTAAGTCTTTCTGAGCAAAGAGGCATTGACAGTGATGCATCCAAGACAAAAGAACATTTGATTACGGCCTTGACGGAGAATGACCAAGGTCGGTCAGTCATGACACACGATCCACAGGATTTTGTTCCCCAGCCAAACCTAGAGAGTTCCTGGGAGCCTGCATCTAATCTCAATGAGGGCTCCGAGCAGCGTCCCTTGCCAAGTGGACTAAGCCCCTCTCTGCAGGCTGCCATACAGTGCTTGTGGGACTGTGACCCACAGATCAAACTACAGCTCATCGTGCAGCATCAGCAAGCAGAGAGAGAAGCCGCTGCCAGGCAAGCAGAGAGAGAAGCCGCTGCCAGGCAAGCAGAGAGAGAAGCCGCTGCCAGGCAAGCAGAGAGAGAAGCCGCTGCCAGGCAAGCAGAGAGAGAAGCCGCTGCCAGGCAAGCAGAGAGAGAAGCCGCTGCCAGGCAAGCAGAGAGAGAAGCCGCTGCCAGGCAAGCAGAGAGAGAAGCCGCTGCCAGGCAAGCAGAGAGAGAAGCCGCTGCCAGGCAAGCAGAGAGAGAAGCCGCTGCCAGGCAAGCAGAGAGACCATGCCTCTCCACCATCCTGTGAGGCCCAAGAGGTACGCTCCTCTATGCCATCTTTTGATCGATTCCCTGTGATGGACCCGAATTCGGATATGGATGTGTATCTCCGAACCTTCGAACATACCTGTCGCCAGTTTCACCTACCTAGAGACCAGTGGGCCAGATATCTAACACCTGGGTTAAAAGGTAAGGCCCTGGAAGTCTTTGCAGACCTCCCAATGGACTGTGATGGGGACTATGATAGAATAAAAGAAGCCTTGGTCAAACGGTATAACCTTACCCCTGAGGTAAGCGATTCAGAACTGTGCAGCGTGCCCATCATGACAGCTATGCCGATGTTCTGAGCAACCTGAGAACTGCTTTTAATCAGTGGGTCAGAGGACTGTCCATCTCCACATTTGCCGACCTTGCAGACCTCATGATAAAGGACCAATTGATCCATATTTGCTCTGCTGAGGTCCGTCAGTTTATTCTGGCCAGGGAACCCAAAACAGCAGACCAGGCTGCTGAGTTTGTGGACCTATTTGTAGCCAGCCGGGTAATGGATAATCACCGACCCAGTTCCTCCAGCTGGAAGGGGGACAAGTTGAGCCCCCAACCCCCATCCTCTACCAACCCTTCTGGAGGGAAAGCGATGCCCACCGATGACCGACAGTGTTATATATGCAAGAAAACTGGCCATCTGAGCCCTGCCTGCCCCAACGATAAGAGACTTCAGCCCCAAGAAAAGTCTGCGGGCGCACCTCATGCCGTGTTGTGTGTATCAGCTAAGTTGCACAAGAATACAGATAACCAGCAGGCCGTAACCATTGGCAACAAAGTGACTATAGGACCTCGGGACACGGGTGCCGAGGTAACCCTTGTTTGCCTGGAGCTGGTCAACTCTTAGGACATAATCCCTGGTAAGACTATGACTGTCGCCGGAATTGGGGGGGTAAACCCTAAAGTAGCAATGGCCCGAGTGTATCTGGATTGGGGTGCTGGGTGTGGCCTGCGAGAAGTGGGGGTGTCGGATTCCATCCCTGCCAATGTGTTGTTGGGTACAGATTTGGGCAAAATGATCTCCCAATACATGCCTTCCCCTGCCTCCTCAGACTCTGCCTCATCCCCCTTGCCTGTGGATCAAATGACACTGACAGGTGCCTCTGAGCAAGACTGGAATGGGGAGGATTGCTTGTTATTTGATTCTGTCTTTCCCACACAGGGGGAGCCCAGCCTCCTGAACCTCTGCCCTTCCCCAGTCCCATCGCTACTGGTAGATAGTGTCCATATAGGTCTTACGCCTTATCAACCTACCCCAGTACCTGCCGTAGCTGCTGTGACTCGCCAGCAGAGCCCACAGATGGGTATGAGGATGAAAACAATCAAGCCATGCAGGAGGATCATCTGAAAGATTCCGATCCTTCAGATCCTCTTCCTGAAATTACATGGGCAGTGCAAAACACCCCTGCTAGAGGCAGAGTTCACAGAGGCCCTGGCGACCGATGCCACCTTGGAGAAGCTGAAGGAATCTGCTGCCTGGGCCCTGGGAGACTCTGACAAAGTTAAAGTCTACTGGGAGCATGGGAGACTATATCGAGAGTCCCTCCCTAGTAAACCCAGTGACCTTCCACCGGCTGAGAGGCAGTTGGTTGTACCCCACAAATACCGGGGCCAGTTACTGAAGGTAGTGCATGGAATTCCGCTGGCCGGGCATTTGGGGGTGCAAAAAACAAAGGCTCGGCTGGTGACTAATTTCTACTGGCCCAACGTGGGGACAGACATTGCCAATTTTTGTTGTTCTTGTGTTACCTGTCAACATGTTGGAAAAGCCGGGGATGTTGTTGGGGTCCACTACCGGTCATTGATGAGCCCTTCCAGAGGGTGGCAGTGGATATCTTCGGACCCTTGGCCATTCCAAGCTCTTCCGGTAAGCGGTTTATACTTACCGTGGTGGACTATGCTACTCGGTACCCGGAGGCCATCGCCTCCGGGTATGCTCTGCTAGGTGTCTTTTCGTGAGTCGGGTTTCCTCGTGAGATGCTCACCGATCATGGGGGCAATTTATGTCTAATGCAGTCGCTGTGTAAGAAAATGCAAATGGAACATATTGTTGCCAGCCCCTACCACCCTCAAACCAATGGTCTCTGTGAGCGTTTTAATGGCACTCTAAAACAGATGCTCAAAATGTTTGTCGAGACTTGGGGGCGGGACTGGGAACGTTATCTTCCTTACTTGCTTTTTGCCTACCGTGAAGTCCCCCAGGCTTCCACAGGTTTCTCACCCTTTGAACTTCTGTATGGGAGACGGGTCCGTCGACCCCTGGATCTCATTCGAGAGGCCTGGAAGGGAGAAGCTGCAGAAGCTGGGACTTCAGTAGTGGACTATGTATTGAACCTCCGGGAAAAGATGCACACTCTGTTGGCCCATGTCCGGGAAAATCTTTCCGAGGCCCAGGGCAATCAGAAACAATGGTATGACCGCAATGCCCGAGACAGAGTTTATGACATTGGACAAAAAGTGTGGGCCTTAATTCCCATGATTAATTCCCATGAGGCAGAACAAGCTCCAAGCTGCCTGAGAGGGTCCATTTACCATTACCAAGAGGGTCAACGATGTCACCTATGTGGTGGCCCTTGATGAGCGAGGGAAGAGGGAATGGGCCTTCCATGTCAACATGCTCAAAGCCCACCATGATAGGACAGCCTATGCCATGCTAGCATGTAGTATGTCAGAGGAGGGGGAGGATGATCTATTAGTAGACATGCTGACAGGTAGCAAAAACAGTGGGTCACCCCAAGACCTGCAAGTCAACCCTCAGCTAACCAGGGAACAACAAGCTGATCTGGCACAACTCCTCTCTGTGCATCATGACACCTTCACGCTTAAGCCAGGCAGGACCCACCTCACTGATCATCATGTGGATACTGGTAGTCACCACCCAATTATCAGTCAGCCTACCGAGTTTCTCTAGAAGTACTAGAAAACATCAAGAGGGAAATTGGGGAGATGTTAGAGTTAGGGGTCATCCAAAAATCCCACAGTGCATGGGCTGCCCCTGTGGTTCTCATCCCGAAAAAGGACCACACAACCCGGTTCTGTGTGGATTACAGGAAACTGAACACCATCACGGTGTTTGATGCCTATCCAATGCCCCGGATCGATGAATTGTTGGACAAGTTGGCAGGAGCCAAGTATCTAACAGTCATGGACTTAAGCAGAGGATATTGGCAGATACCCCTAACCTCAGCAGCTCAGGAAAGGTCAGCCTTCATTACACCCTTTGAACTGTTTGAACTTTTGATCATGCCCTTTGGCATGAAAAATGCACCAGCCACCTTTCAGAGGCATGTCAATGACCTGCTGGGAGGACTGGAACATTTTGCAGTGGCTTATCTTGATGACATTGCCATCTTCAGCCCTACATGGGAGGACCACCTCACCCACTTAGCACAAGTCCTTGAGAAAATCTGGGATGCAGGACTGACTGTGAAACCTGAGAAATGCCAGGTAGGCATGACTGAGGTTCACTATCTTGGGCACCTGGTGGGAGGGGGAACCCTTAGGCCAAACATGGACAAAGTAGAGGCTATTAGGGCCTGGCCAACCCCACAGACAAAGAAGCAGGTGAGGTCTTTCTTGGGTACTGCGGGATACTACCGTAAATTTGTACCAAATTACAGTGCCTTGGCCAAGCCCCGGACTGATCTTACCAAGAAAAAGTTGCCCAGGACCATAATCTAGACGCAGGACTGTGAGAAATCTTTTTGCTCCCTAAAAGAGGCTCTGTTGAACTCTCCCATACTACAGGCGCCAGACTCGCAGATTTGTGGTACAGACAGATGCTTCCATGTATGGCCTAGGAGCTGTTCTTAGTCAGGTGAACCAGGCGGGGGAGGAGCATCCCATTCTGTAGCTAAGCCGGAAGTTGCTGCCCAGAGAAGTAGGTTACGCAACAATTGAGAAAGAATGTCTTGCCATTGTTTGGGCATTGCAGAAGTTGCAACCTTACCTCTATGGGCGGAACTTTACAATGATTACCGACCACAATCCCCTGAGCTGGCTTAATAGAGTAGCGGGAGATAATGGAAAACTACTGCGATGGAGTCTAGCTCTACAGCAATATGATTTCTCCATCCAGCATAAGAGGAAAGGAAGCGACCACAGCAATGCAGATGGCCTCTCCAGAGCCGCTGAGCCCGCAGTTACAGGTGCTGCGGAGAGTGACCTGGAGTCCCTCCACCCTGTACCTGCTTAGGGGGGAAGGTGTGACATCCAATGTCCTAATTTATGTCATGATTTCCCCTCTGCCTCATCCCCAGCATTTCTACAGACATCCTATAACAAATAAACAGTTCTTCAAAGTCTTCCTGCACACAGGGGCAATAAATCCTTATCTAGGAACAGAAAGCACCACTGCTGTGGGGGGAGCGCAGCTTGGAGCGAGAGATTTACAATTTGTCCCCCAGCACCCACCCAGGGGGGGGATGGCATCTGTCCTTCCAGCCCCTTGAAATCGAGGATAAATGCAGGGGCTAAATGGTTTTCTGGGTCACATACAGAGGGTCCGATCCTTGATCGTGGTGTGTCCCATTGCTCCTCCAGCCCTCGGAAGCAGAAGACTTTATCCATTTATGAGGTATAGGATTTTCTGTGTTTCTCCCCTTTTATTTTCTAACTGTTTTTCTGCACATTTGTATATTGTCTTGTTCATTATTTGTATTTTTGTCTTTCTATTTTTTTTTTTTTTTTTTTTTTTTATTAAAATTGTAAAATTTCCATTGTGCACGGGCCTACCGTTTTGGCAATTAGAAACCCTCTAACCTGGTTTCCTTGGAGCTCTAAAAACGACCCTGGTTTCTGAAGATTGTATGACCGCTCGTAAATGTGTATTAACCCATAGACTGTAAGATCGATTGTAACTAATCCACTGTATGATTGGGAAAGTGTAACTAATCATATAGTGTTACAAGGTTGAATGACTCACAATTAACTTGGAGTGCTGCATGGTGACTGTGTGTGAGCCAGCAGATTGCAAGCTGATTGTATCTGATCGTTCCACAGCAGAACTGATCAGACTCTCAGGATAAGTGTGGGACGGAATCAGTGTGTATTGCCTGTGCCCTGCTTGTATGTGGAGAGGGGTGTGTATTTGTGTGTGGTGACTGTCTTGATTACTCGCCAGCAGAGTTTGATCGGATGGTGATTGAGGAGGGTTCCACCGGCCCGATTTCATCGTTTAAAGTGTAGTTGCTGTGGTGGTGGCAGCTTGTTGTAATTGGTGTGTGGGGTGTTTCTGGTGTGATTGCTCTCTGTGCTGGAAGCAGCCCACACACACGTCTCAGATCGCTCGATCAAAAAGGCGTTGAACGATCGATTTTGTGACAGCGGGTACTGCGGTTTGACGCGTTTTGCGTCACGCGCCCACAGTCCGCCCCTCTGGGTACTGCTGCTGGCGCCATTTTGTGGCCTTGTCCTTGCGGTGCTGCGACGCGGTCTGGCTGTGCTTTGCTTCACTGGGCAATCTGTCCGCTTGGTCCGCGAGTCACTTACAGGGTTTTTTTATTGTGTCTTGCAGGCGGGTCCCCTTTGACTGTGGTTCTCCCGGCCCTGCCCCTTGCCCACCTACCCTAGCAGGCTTTGGGGGGCATCCTTAAAAGGGTGGCTATTGTTAGCTGTGTCCCTGTACTGGCTATTGCGCCTACTTTTAAAATCACCATATGGAGGCTTCTGGGGATAATGTGCTTGGGGTTCCTGTGGGACAAGCCCAGCTGTGTGTTGACTGTGACGGTGTCAGGGTATGTGTGCCCTGTGACGGTGTCAGGGTATGTGTGCCCTGCATCCAGCATGTACTTGCGCTGCAGCCTGGGTCGTCTGCTACGGGCCCTGGTGCTGCGCCCCTTTCGGCTTCGTCTTCCCCCCACGCTTGCATCTGACTCCCAGTGAGGGGCACACTAGCGGGGAGTCTCAATATGACTTGCACGGGTGGCCAGCATTGAAAAGCATATTGCTGGGTCAGCCCCGCGTAAGGCTTCTGCCAAGAAGCGACATTTATCTCCCGCTGCTTCCCTTTTTCCTGTTGAGGATGAGGGACCTTACTCACTTTCTGGCTTTTACCCCCTTGAGGAGGGGGAATTATTCTCTGATTCAGAATCCTCTGAGGAACAACCTAAGTTTTATGGTGGTACTGGGTCTCCTTTTGGAGAACATTGACAGGTTATTGACTCACATATTTGAAGTGCTTTGTATTTCCCCTCCTGCTGTGGCTCCGCAGCAGCAGGGCGTGCTTTTCCATACTGTTAAACCACGCTTGGAGTTCCCTGAGCAGAATCACTTTAATAATCTGGTGCTCAAAGAGTGGTAACGGCCTAGTAAGCTACCTGGGGTGCCCAAGTTGGGACAGGAGGTATCCCTTTTCTGCTGATGTGATTAAGCATTGGTCATGTCCTCCCGAGGTGGACGTGCCCGTTCTAGGGTTGTCAAATACATCTGTCATGCATTCTACTGACACTACTACCCTGCGGGATAGTGAGGACCGGCGCATGGACCAGCTGTCCTGTCATGCCTTTGCCTGTGTGGGGACTGCGCTGCGCCCGTTTTGTGCCTCTGCCATAACGGCTATTGCTATTAAAGGTCTCCTTAAGTGTCTCTTAGATGGGGCCTCTGATGATGCGGGAGGACAAGATTACAGATCACTCCTACTTTGCTACGAATTTGTTGCATATATCCTTCTGCCATGGATGATGCCATTAGAATGTGTGGTAGGACCTCTGCCCTGTTGGTGGCTATACGCCGCTCTTTCTGGCTACGTCAGTGGGTAGCTGATAATGCTGCTAAGAAGGCTCACACTGGTTTTCCTTTTAGGGGCTGCAGCTCTTTGGTGAACGCTTGGACTTGTTTGCGAGGGGCGGTAGGTTACCTCAACGTAGGAGGCCGTCATGGCCCTTTTGGGGGACTGGTGCCTCTCTCCCCTCTATCCGCGCTTCCAGGGCTGGTCAAGGAGTTTCCTTTACTGGAGCACGCGGAGACTGGGGCAGGGGACGTGGCCGCCCCGGCCTCTCCTGGGGTCCCAAGCCCAAATCCTCCCCCAAGTCCCCTCAGGCATGAGGAGGTGCCCTCACCCATCCAGGTGGGGGGACGGCTTCGGCTCTTCGCTCATGTCTGGAGGCGACGCGTAGCAGACAGGTGGATTCAGGAGGTGGTTTCCTCCGGTTACAAGATAGATTTTGCAGCCTGGCCTCCCCCAAGATTCATCAGATCCCGGATGGCTCAAAACCCCCTGTCAGCTCAGGGATTGCGTCTTGCATTCCAAAACCTTCTGGAGTTGGGAGTCATCTGCCTGGTGCCTCTCAGGGAAAGGGGCAGAGGCTTCTACTCCAGTCTATTCACAGTTCCCAAAAAGGATGGGTCCCTCAGGCCCATCCTGGATTTAAAGCGCCTCAACAAGTTTGTCAGATTCAAGCATTTTCACTGCGCCCGGGCGACTTCATGACCTCTGTAGACATCAAGGACGCTTACCTTCATGTACCAATCTTCCCATGTCATCAGAAATTTCTCAGGTTCGCTCTGGAGGATCAGCGCTACCAATTTGTGTCCTTACTTTTCGGTATCACCTCGGCTCCCAGGGTATTCACCAAGGTGCTGGCGGGCGTGATGGCTCTGTTGAGATCTCAGGGCATTCGCATCCTTCCTTATTTGGACGACATTCTGATCACGTCTCAATCCTTCCATCAGGCCGAGCTTGATACCCAGATGGTGGTGTCCACACTAGAGTCCTTCGGCTGGGTGATCAACCATTCCAGTCTTCTATGTCCCAGTCACTGGTGAGGTCCTTTCTGGGCATGACTCTGGATACATCTCAGGTCAAGGTCTTTCTCCCGCAGCAGAAGGTGGAGAGTCTTCAAGCTCAGGCCCAGTTGTTACTGTCTTGGCCTCATCCCTCCATCCGACAGGGGATGCAGCTGGTGGGCCTGATGGTGTCTTGCTTCGAAGCGGTACCCTATTCTCAGTTTCACATGAGACCTCTTCAGCTACACCTTTTGTCAGTATGGGATCGGGACCCTGTGTCCCTGGATCAGGTGTTTGTTCTGTCCCCCCTGGCCAGACGGTCCCTCTCGTGGTGGCTGGACTCAAGGAACCTGTTGGTGGGAAGAACCTTTCTGTCCCCTTGCTGGGAGACTGTCACCACAGATGCCAGTCTGACAGGTTGGGGGGGCTTCTGGAAGTCCTTGATATTCCAGGGTCAGTGGGGCCCCCAGGAGGCCCATACTCCTATCAACGTTCTGGAACTGAGGGCGATAAGGTTGGTTCTCGCCCAGTTGACTTCACACCTTCGGGGTCGGGCTGTTCAGATCCGCTCGGACAACCAGACGGCAGTTGCCTACATCAATCATCACGGAGGGACTCGGAGCAAGAGGGCCCTCAAGGAAGTGTCCCTGATACTGTCCTGGGCGGAGGAGAATGTTCCCTGCATCTCGGCAGTGTACATCCCGGGTGTGGAAAATCTGGAGGCAGACTCCCTGAGCAGGGGGACTCAATATGACTTGGCTGCATGGGTGGCCATCATTGAAAAGCATATTGCTGGGTCAGCCCCGCGTAAGGCTTCTGCCAAGAAGCGGCATTTATCTCCCGCTGCTTCCCTTTTTCCTGTTAAGGATGAGGGACCTTACTCACTTTCTGCCCTTTACCCCCTCGTCTGGGAGAATGGTCCCTCAGCAGCAGGGTGTTTCGCTCCCTGTGCCACCGTTGGGGTCAGCCAGATGTGGATCTGTTTGTATCCCGTCACAATCACAAGCTTCCAGTCTTTGTCTCTCTGTCCCAGGACCCTCTGGCCTTGGATGCTCTAGCAATGTCTTGGAAGAACTTTCGGCTCCTCTGTGTTTCCTCCGTTTCCTCTGCTGGGCAGGGTGCTGCACAAGATAGCCCAGGAAGGGGTGCCAACCATTCTGGTGGCCCCCTGTTGGCCAAGAAGGGTGTGGTTCGCAGACATCGTGTAACTGGCAGTAGATCAATACACCCTGCCCAAGGATCCAGACCTGCTCACTCAGGGGCAGCTACGCCATCCCAAATGCTGGCTTTAACGGCCTGGCTGCTGAAACCTCCATCTTGATGGAAAAGGGGCTGCCTGCCTCTGTAGTCAATACCATGATTAGGGCTAGGAAGAAGTCCTCGTCCTTTATCTACTATAGGGTATGGCATGCTTACATTGCCTGGTGTGAGTCTAAGTCTTTTCCTGTTGGGTGTTTTCTGTTCCCAGGATCCTGGAATTCCTGCAACATAGTTTGGACTTGGGCCTTCAACTTAGTACCCTCAAAGGACATGTTTCAGCTTTAGCTATTTTTTTCCAAAGATCCTTTGCCAACCACCGTTTGGTTAAGATCTTCTTCCAGGGGGTTACTCACGTGCGCCCGCCACGTAAGCCTATGTTACCAGTCTGGGATTTGAATTTGGTCCTATCTGCTGTGCAGGGTCCTCCTTTTGAGCCTCTGCGTGAGGCTGCTTTGCCTATATTCCAAGTATGTCACACACCCAGCTTCCAATATTCATGACATATGGGTAATGACCAGTAGAGGGCGAACTTCTGCAGAGATGACTAGAAAAAAGGAGCCCCTCCCGGTCCATAAATACCTGGGACCTCCCACACATTCCCCAGTATTCTTCTCTGCAGTCGGCGAGCAAGTCAGAAGATGGCTGTCTCCTTGCAGGTAAGCCAGGTTCACACCCGGCCGTCTTTGTCCCTATTTCTGCCCGGACCTAGTTATGTTTAGTCCCCTAATGCCTCCCAGCCTTGGCTGTAGGTCCGGGTGAGGGTAGGGTTCACCTTAGCAGGTGTATTGATAGGAGCC
The DNA here is from genome assembly GCA_027917425.1 of Gastrophryne carolinensis. NCBI lineage: Eukaryota > Metazoa > Chordata > Amphibia > Anura > Microhylidae > Gastrophryne > Gastrophryne carolinensis. The sequence goes on from CM051243.1 coordinate 117,776,781, forward strand.
ACGCTCCTCCGTGAGACCCCATTACAAGGGGTAGGCGGCTACCAGGTTGGTGACCCTGGTTTGGGACGTTTTCCCCTGTTCTACTTCCGTAGTTGGGGATCCCCCCCCTTACATTACTCCCTTTTTTCCCGCAATGGGGGGGGGCTGTGCCTTCTCCATTGAGGTTTTTATCCTTTATACTATGAGTGTGTGTGTGTGTGTGTGTGGTGTTTTTCACTGTTAGGCTGCGGCCGCGCTGGAAGCTGGGGCGTTCTGGCTGGCTCCGCACGCGGTGGGGAGAGCTTCTTCCCCTCCTTTGCTGTCCAGGAGGGGGGCGGGGCCGGGCACTGGCGGCAGCCCGCCCCTCTCTCTTGGGTGCCATTTGTGGTCCCCAAACATGGCTGGGTTGGTTGTAATGGGGAGGGGGCGGGGATAGGCGCGGCGCGCAATCCGCGTTGGCCCGCCCTTCTTCTCCCTTTTCGGTCTCCACCTCTGACTAGGAGAGGCGCCATTTCGTGTACCATGAGTGCCCTATGGGCTGTTGTGCTGTGTTGGTCACTAAATGCTTAAGCACGATTTTATATAGCGCGGTGGCTGCCATTAACCATCATTGTGCTTACTGCACATACATAGTTTGCTGATGTGTATGGTTGCCTATTACATGATAATGTATATGTTATGGACAATATATTATGTATTATTGCTTCTGTTTGGAGTATTACTTGCTTATGGGGTCCCCTTTATTATGTCTTTCAGGAGGACTCCCTGCTTCTTTAAAAACGCGGCAGTCGGGGTCCCAGCCGCCTGGGTCCGCGCCGCCGGCCTAATCACCTACTCCATCCCCCCTGATCCTTACCCCAAGTGACACTGTCATTAGTGGGGAGTCGCAATCTGATGTATGTGCTAGATTGGTGTCTTGCTTAGGTGTAATTTGGCTAAAAATATATAAGTATATTTGCAGCCCTCAAATACATAAAGCAACTTAAGAGTATATATATATATATATATATATATATATATATATATATATATGTAAACAATCACGCCTTGTTTGTCTAAGATTTCATTTAAAACAGTGAGTTTGAGGATAATTGCACTACAGATAACTATCACTTCACAAGCAATCAGACACAGACCACAGACAAAGAAAAAAAAACAGGTTTAACTAGTTTCCTAGAACAATTGTAATGTTGTTTGAGAAAAAAAGGAAAATAATGCAATAAAAGCCAATATAGTTACAAAAATGCAATTCAGTAGCTTAACAATCGTTCAACAAACTTATCTCGGTCAAGCTGATTCCGATTCCAAAGGTCACTTGGGTCTTCAGTTTCCAAACAGCAGCAAAAGGTCCATCATGTATTTCCGGTTTGGGTGTCAGAGGAAAGAGAGCGGAGTCCTCTTTGCAATTCCTTTTGTCCGGCATAGGACCGCCCCTCTTGACCAATCACATGTCTCCAAAATTGTCCAATGGGTGAATGCTATCCTATTAACCAATGGGAAATCAACACATCTACCCATAGGAAGACAAGCCGCATGGTTTCAGCCATCTTGGAAACAGTCTTCAGCCATTTTGTAACATTCCAACTCAAACAATTTATACATATTTATAGCAGATCAAACCCATAATGTGTCTGTAGCACAACAATTGGCCAACATCGAGTGACTGCTTTCTAGCTCTGCGGCCAGAAAGGCCCCAACTAAGAATAGACATTTATCACCGGCCGCGCCGGTTCTGGATTTTGATGATTGTGATATACTTGACTGGTCTCATTATTCCCCACTTGAGGAGGGCGAATTGTTTGAGTCTGGTGGCTCTGAGGATCAGCAGTTTTTGGATGCTGATGCTGGGCAGGAGCATGTGGATACCGTGGATACCCCCAGGATTCTGGCCCATTTATTTGAGGTGCTGCCTATTTCTCCTCCGGCGGAGTCCCCTCCGCAGAAGGGGGAATTTTTTGGGACCTCTAAGCCTCGTTTGGAGTTCCCAAATCGGAAGCATTTTGACAATCTGATTCTTAAAGAATGGGAAAGGCCTAGCCGGCTTCCCGGTGTTCCTCAGGGATGGGATAGGAAGTATCCCTTTCCGGTGGATGCGGTGAAGCGCTGGTCGTCCCTGACCGAAGTCTATGCGCCCATTCTGGGATTGTCCAACTCATCTCCAGACGCCACCACGCTAAAGAATGGTAAGGACCGGCGTATTGATCAAATGGCATGTCATGCCTTTGCCAGCGTAGGTTCGGCTTTGCGGCCTGTTTGTGCTTCAGCGCTCACGGCTGTGGCTACTAGGTCTGTGATTAGGGGCCTGTTGAGTGGTTCTCAGCTTGACCTGGCCAGTGATGAATTTGCAGCACTTTCGCGGTGTGAATTGTTCATGACCTTTGTCTTATCAGCCTTGGATGACACAATATGCATGGGTAGCAGAACCTCAGCGTTGCTTGTGGCTATACGGCGATCAGTCTGGTTGCGCCAGTGGGCGGCTGACATTGCGGCTAAGAAGTCACTTACAGGGCTACCCTTATTGGGTATGAGGCTTTTAGGAGATAAATTGGATTTAGTAGCGAAAGGAGGAAAGCTACCACAACGTAAGAGGCATCGTCGCTCCTTTCGGGGGGCAGGCTCCTTTCTTTCGCGGTGCCAGAACAGGCAGAGGAGCTGCCTTCTCTACCTTCAGAGGTGATTCCTGGAGCAGAGGCAGAGGACGGGCCCGTCCAGGACCTGTCTGGGGTTCCAAGCCCGCTGCCAAGCCAGCTCAGCAATGAGGGGGGCGCCCTCACCCTTGCGGGTGGGGGGACGGCTGCTGCACTTCTTCCAGGTCTGAGCCCGGGAGGTCACAGACAAGTGGATCTTGGAAGTGGTCTCTTCCGGGTACAAGCTGGAGTTCGAGTTCCAGCCTCCTCCCAGATTCCTCAGATCTCGGGTTCCCTCGGACCCCCACGCTGCGCAGGGGCTCCTGTTAGCAGTGCAAAATTTTCTGGACATGGAAGTCATATGCCCAGTGCCTTTATCAGAGAGAGGCCGGGGCTATTATTCCAACCTCTTCACGGTGCCCAAAAAGGATGGATCCATAAGACCCATTCTGGATTTGAAGCTTCTCAACAGGTTCATCAGAGCCAAGAAGTTCCGCATGGAGACTTTGCGCTCTGCCATCCTTTCTCTTCGTCAGGGGGACTTCATGACGTCCATAGACATCAATGATGCTTACCTTCATGTGCCGATCTTCCCAGCACACCAGAGATTTCTCAGGATTGTGGTGGGAGATCAGCATTTTCAGTTTGTGGCCCTCCTATTCGGGCTGACCTCGGCACCAAGAGTGTTCACCAAGGTGCTGGAGGGTATAATGGCCCTTCTCAGAGCCCAGGGCATTCGCATTGTGCCGTATCTGGACGACCTTCTCATTACGGCATCCCCTCTCAGACAGTCGGAGCTAGACACCAGGACGGTGGTGTCAACACTGGAGAGGTTCGGCTGGGTGATTAACCATCCCAAGTCTTCTCTCTCCCCGTCAAGGGAGATTGCATTTCTGGGCATGAATCTGGATACCATTCAGACCAGGGTGTTCCTACCTCAGTCGAAGCTGCAGATGGTTCAAGATCTGATACGTCTTCTGTCCAACCCTCGCCCGTCTATCCGGCTAGGGATGAGACTGGTGGCTTCCTTCGAGGCAGTCCCTTTTGCTCAGTTCCACATGAGGTCTCTCCAGCTCCATCTACTGTTGGCCTGGGACAGATGTCCGCTGTCATTGGATCAGTCATTTCGGATGTCTCCCCTGGTTCGGCAGTCTCTTCAGTGGTGGCTGGAACCAAGTAATCTTCTGAGGGGGATGTCTTTTCTGACCCCTTGTTGGGAGCCGGGCACCACGGATGCCAGCCTGTCGGGCTAGGGGGGTTTCAGGAAGGGGCATCAGTTCCAGGGGTTGTGGGGTCCTCGGGAGCTATTCAGTTGGTACTGTCACGCTTGATGCATCACCTCCAGGGTCTACTGGTTCAGGTTCGATCAGACAATCGGACTGCAGTCGCTTACATCAATCACCAAGGAAGGACTCGCAGCAGGAGTGCCCTCAGGGAAGTTTCTCTGATTCTTGCATTGGCGGAGAGCAATGTCCCATGCATCTTAGCCGTGTACATTCCAGGAGTGGAAAACGTGGAGGCGGATTCCCTAAGCAGGGGATCCTCTCGCCGAGGTGAATGGTCGCGCAACCACAAGGTGTTCCGGTCCCTTTGTCACAAGTGGGGGATTCCGAAGGTGAATCTCTTTGCCTCACGTCACAATCACAAGCTTCCTGCATTTGTCTCTGTCTCAGGATCCTCTGGCCCTGGCAGTGGACACCTTGTCTCTCGCCTGGAGGGATCTGGGTTTTCTGTACCTGTTTCCTCCCTTCTCCATGGTGGGCAAGGTGGTGCGCAAGCCGGCTCAAGAGGGTACACCAGCAATTCTGGTGGCCCCAATGTGCCAAGACAGGTTTGGTTCACAGACGTCGTACGGCTGGCGGTAGATCAGTACAGGTTGCCCCTGTTTCCGGATCTGATCACTCAAGGTCAACTTTGTTACAAACGCTGGCTTTGACGGCGTGGCTGCTGAAACCTCCATCTTAAAAGAAGAAGGTTTGTCTGATGCTGTGATTCAGGGCTAGGAAGAGATCTTCCTCTAACATCTACTACAGGACTTGGAGGTCCTATATTGATTGGTGTGAGGCTAGGGCCTTGCCTTGCAGGGTGTTTTCGATCCCTAGGATTTTGGATTTTCTTTCTTTCATCCTTTGGTTAAAACTTTTTTCCAGGGGGGTCACTTATGTGCGGCCCCCTCGAAAGCCTTTGTTGCCTGTTTGGGATTTGAATTTGGTTCTGTTGGCCCTCCAGGGGCCTCCTTTTGAGCCGGTGCAGGATGTTGCACTTTCTATGCTTACACAAAAGATTGCCTTTTTGGTGGCTATTACCTCTGTTCGACGTGTCTCTGAGTTGGCGGCTCTTTCCATTCAAGCCCCTTACTTTGAGAGACACCAGGACAAGGTGGTTTTTCGTTTTAAGCCAGATTTCCTTCCTAAGGTGGTTTCTGCCTTCCATCTCAATCAGGATGTGGTTCTCCCTTCCTTGTGTCCTAAGCCTAGCAATGACAAGGAGAGGGTACTGCATTCTTTGGATGTGGTTCGTTGTGTGAAGTACTATTTGGTGGCTACTTCTTCCTTTCGTAAGATGGATGCCTTGTTCGTGGTGCCCTCCGGGCCCCGGAAAGGTTTGGCGCCTGCCAAGTCTACCATTAGTAAATGGATACGTCAGGCCATTGTTGGGGCCTATACTGCCAAGGGGAGCGTTCCCCCTTTTCAGATCACTGCTCATTCTACTCGTGCTGTTTGGGCTTCCTGGGCTTTTCAGCATCGGGCCTCTGTTGAACAAGTTTGTAAGGCTGCTACTTGGTTTTCTGTTCATACTTTTTCCAAGTATTATAAGGTTGATGTGCGGGCCTCAGCGGATGCTGTTTTTGGCCGCAAGGTTCTGCAAGCAGCAGTGGTTTAATTTTGTGCATTATTGCCTTTTTGGGATCCCTACCCATGTTGGACACTGCTATTGGATGTCCCATATGTCATGAATATTGGAAGCGGGGTGTGTGACATACTTGGAATAATACCATTTTGTGATTACTCACCTGTAAAATGGTTATTATAAGTATGTCACACACCCTGCTTCACCCTGCCCTTATTATATTCTGGATCCTCTATATGGTAAACCTTTTTATTGTTTCCAAAATTTGGGGATTGGCTCTTCCTGGTCCCCTTACTGCTTTTCTATACTGGGGAATGTGTGGGAGGTCCCAGGTATTTATGGACCGGGAGGGGCTCCTTTTTTTCTTGTCATCGCTGCAGAAGTTCTCCCTCCACTGGTCATTACCCATATGTCATGAATATTGGAAGCGGGGTGTGTGACATACTTATAATAACCATTTTACAGGTGTGTAATCACAAAATGGTATTTTGGACTCTTAACCCTTTTGTTGCCAAGCACGTAACACCTACGTGCTGGCTTGGCTGGGCCTTAAGTGCCAAGCACGTAGGTGTTACGTGCTTGACTTTCCTCGCTTGTAGTTTAAAAAGTAAAAACAACAAATACTCACCTGACCCCTTGTTGGATCCGGCCGGGTCTCCTCTTTAATTTGGTGCCATCCGATCCCCCGTGGGGGGTCGGATGGCTCCAGGAGAGCCCCCGGAATAGGCCGCCCCCCCCCCCGCTTCTGCAGCAGCAGCTTCTAACTGTAAAAAAAAAAAAAAATAAAAATGACATTCACTTACCTGTGTGTGCGCTGGCTCCCGCTGTCCCTCCTCTTCACCTGGGGGGCCTCCGATCCCCCCCCAGGACTTACCGATCTTCAGGAGAGAGCCTGGGAGGCTCTCTCCTCTCTTCTGCACGATGGCGGCCGCCATCATGCCTCTAAGCCCCGCCCCCTTGGGGGCGGGGCTTATGAAGTCATCCCGGCCCCGATCTCAGGCTTCAGCCTTCTCAGCTTCTCAGATGCCGGTGATCGGCACAGGGGAAGGAGGTGGCAGGAGATCCTCTGATCTCCTGCCTTCTCCTTCTCTGGATGCCGATCACCGGCATCTGTCAGCTGAGCGGCGAGGGACAAGAGCTTGCAATCGAAGGTAAGTACAGTAAAAAAAAATTTTTTTTTTTTTCTAATAAAATACTTTTTATTATTGTGTGGTGTTTTTTTTTCACATTAACCCTTTGTGAGCTGGTAAGGGGTCCATGAGACCCCTTATACCAGTTCACAAGGCTGGGGGGGTGGCAAGTCACCTGCCCTAGCGGGTGGCTTAACCCCCGCACCCCCATTACCTGCCTCCCCAAAGGCCAGGGGGGGGCAGAAGAGCCCGGGCCCACATAGGCTATGTGGGCTCGTAGGCTGCAGGGTGGGGGGGCCACCAAAGCTGGCCCCCCCACTCTGTGCCTACAAGCCCCCATAGCTGGTCCCGGGCTGGTTACTTTGGGTAAGGGGGACCCCACGTCATTTTTTTTTTTGGATTTTGAAGGGTTTTTAACCCTTCAAAATCCAAAAAAAAATGGGGTCTCCCTCCCCGGGAAGGGGGACCCTATGTCATTTTTTTTTTTAATTAACCATTTGTCATCCAGCAGCTATAAAAGGCTTCTGGGCAGGAAAGGGTGTCTACCTATACATATGTGGTATCGCTGTAACCGGGAGAAATTGGGGTTTCTCACGCAATAAGATTTTATTGACAAACTTACATTTTTTATTACAAAAAAACTCTACAAATTGTAAAAAAATGTTTTTTTTTTGTTTTTTTTCACACATTTCACCCAAAAAAATTGAGAATACACCTAAAAAATACAAACAAGACATTTCATGTTAAAGCCCAGACTCTGTTGAAAAAAACAATATATAATTTTCCTGGGAAATCCCTGGAAATCCCTTCAAAAATGACAGTTGAATATGTGTAGCGCAAAATGGTGAAACATCGTCTGGCAACAGGGAGTGGCAAATGCTGCAGGTAGGCTGGCAGCGAAAGGGTTAAGGTAGTCTTTTTGGTGGCTATCACTTCTGTTAGGCGTGTTTCTGAGTTGGCGGCGCTTTCCATCAAACCTCCTTACTTTAAGCGACACCAGGACAAGGTGGTGTTTCGTGAACGGACGCACTGACTGACTCATGAGAGTGTGCAACGACACTGGCATTCTCCCCAAAAAATTTTTGCAAGGTGGACGAGCCAAGACCTGCTGCTAGGGAAAGAGGGTGAGTGCCCTCTTAATTTTTCATTTTTTTTATTGGGTTTACAGACTCTTTAATCCGGACCTTCAGCATGATTTAATGTAAAGCCGAAACCTTTAAAAAAAACTATTCCCCAGCATCTACAATTAATATATTTTAAGTTTTTAGTCACTTATTATTCTTTCCCCCACCGGGCTACAACTCTGTCCAGGACTCTAGGATACGAGCGCTGCCATCTTGACTCAGAAGCATCACATACTGAGGAGAGTGGGGGGGGGGGGGGGGGTTATAGCTGTGCTTTACAGAGACAGAGCAGAGCTGGGGTCAGGGAAAGCATAGCAATCCCAGAATGCAGAGCAGCACAGTCAGAAGACTCTTCCTGTCTGTCTGATGCTCCATGTGCCGCCATCTTGGATGTCTAAAGGCTCATAACATACAGTAGATGCGGGTATGATGATTTTTAATGTGAGCAATCTGTATGTACAGTGTGTGGAAAACATATATCATTCAGGGTGAAGGTCCGCTTTAATTCTTTACTGATGGGTAATGTAATTGTCAAGCAGCTGTTTAGTCTTCACAGCTTCACATTAAAGTGGACCTATCACCAGGATTTAATACTATCCTGGTGATAGGTCAATTTACCTGGGGCATCCCAAGTTGAAACCCCCAAAGATTGGCTACACAAAACACTGTACCTCAGACCAATATCCTCCATAATAAATCCTACCATAAAATATCTAAAGTGCCAATGCAAATGTGCAATAACAAAAGTGCTAAGTGCCAAGCAAACTATATGTACAAAATCTGCAAAGTGAACACGGTAACCATCAAGAATAAAATCGCCTCAATGCAAAATATTTGATCCCCTCCTGCTGGATGATCAATGCTCTACCACCCACGCGTTCCGTGACGCTATGTCACTTTCTCAGGGTGCACACCTTGAGAAAGTGACTTTTGTTATTGCACATTTGCATTGGCACTTTAGATATTTGATGATAGGATTTATTATGGAGCATATTGGTCTTGTAGTTTTATTATGGATAATGGGGATTAATTAGGTCGCTCCTGCTGGGGGATGAGTTGTGTTTTTTTAATTGTATGTGATTGTATTCTATATATGTTTTTTTTAATCGTGATGAATTAAAGAGGATCGCTATGAATTATAGATGTTATTGTTGAATGATTCATGATGGGTGAGTGGTGCCTTCTGGATCCATATCCTATTTTGGCGGTGTGCTGGAGCCGCAGGTTCTTTTATGCCCCAAGATTGGCTACATAACTCTCCATTCTGCCATTCTCAGGACACGTGCTTGCTCTCGCCCAATCAGGGCTTTATATACTGGGATTTATATACTGTTGCATCCAGGGAGTCTGCATCACACTCCCTATCTTATCTTATTGGCTGGACGTGCGAGTGCTTCTCAGCTGGAGGGATGAAAGGTGAGTGTTTGCAGGCCTGCGTTGGAGTTTTACACAGTGGAGCACCTTGAATCGCGGTGCTCTAGGGACACTTAGTTGGCCAGTCTTGGAAACTTTTAGACTCAAGGGCTGGCCCCGCTGGTGATGGGTACACTTTAAGCCACCCTGCGCAGGTTATACAACAGTATTAATTCACAGCTACGGCTTTCTTTGCTGTATTACTAGAATGGTAGATGAAGGTGCAGTCAATTTAAATTCACATGTGGCCTGCAAGGCAATCCGGGCTAACGCCAAGACCATGGCAATACTTAATTGTGCCCTTAGTGCACTATGGCTTTGCAACACCCACACAAACTAAATTAACTCCGCTGTACTTTAGGAAGAGACCAGATAATAAGACAAAAGGCTAAGGGCAAAAGAGGGCATTTCTTTAATCCTCCCCAACAGTCCTGACACTATTCCAGAAGGGGTGGAAATTCTGCTCTTTCTGGTCTAGCAGAGGATCTCCGAGAGCCCCTTCATTCTGTAGGCCATTTAGGTCTGTTACCACCTGGAATTCTCACAGGCCTCAGGAGTTTGTTTCCCAAACTAAAAGACAAAGCTGTCATAGAAGGAAGTTCCATGTTTTCTGAAGATTCATATCTATATACCTATACATCCTTCCCACAGAAAATGAGATTTGCAGTGAGAATCAATGGAGTAGTCTATCATTAGCAGTTCAGAGCAATGCTCTTTGGGCTGTCTTCAGCATCAAGGATTATTACAAATATCCTAGCAGAAGCAATGGCTTATCTGAGACTAGATCAGATGGGGATCTTTGTATATCTGGATGATCTGCTACTTTTTTGCAGAGAGAAAAGAAGCTTTGGCAAATAATATTGGCTTTTTTCTGATCTAGGATGGATCATAAATGCATAAAAATAAAGCCTTGTACCTCAGACGCCTTGAATTTATCTAGGATATCTAGACAGCTGTTTGGAAAAAAACTTTTTACCACAGCAGAAGATTTCAAAGGTTACCTCCTTGTCCTTGCTACGTCTGACTTCTATGCCAGCAGTAATCTGGGCCCAACCTAAGACCTCTTCAGGCATTTTTCTGTCCGAGCTGGAACAGAGACCTGGAGTCTCTAGACATCCAAGTTAGTTACAGATATTGTCGGGGCAGGCCGGAAGAAGACCTGTTTGACCACAAGAGGAACTAAATTTCAGGCCTTTTTTTCTTTGACCAGGAAGCCCTTGCAGTAGACACACATGGTAAGGGAAACATTTCAGTCTCTGCTACGCCTGCCCACCTTTTTGGAATTTTTGTTTTCAGGAAGATCCAGATGAAAATAGCAAGAACCCAAGAGGCGTTGGATCTTGCTCAAATGTCTCAGACAAATGTTCACAGACACGTGTCTGTGAAACCTCCTTTGAAACTTCCCTTGATACCTGACCTAGTACATCAGGAACCAGTTGTACATCCTCAGGTCAAGAGTCTCAGTTTAGGCTTGGACCCTGAATGGGGTCTCTAATAGTCTCTAATAGGTCATTGAATTCATAGAAGGGCTGGCCATCAGAGTCATTTTCTGAGCATTAAATATGCATGTCAAATGGCTCTGATTGGAGGGGAGCCTGTGCATGCTCTGTAGGATTGGGGAAAAGTGAGTTTGTGAGGGCAATCTGGGAGGTTTTTACACAGCGAGTCATCCCAAATCGGGATGCCCCAGAGGCAAGAAACAGTACCTGGGTTTGTCATGTATCCTTACTATTTATGTCATCCAGAAGCATTAGTGATATACAAGCATTATCCATTAGGAGACCATACCTTAGAATCTTTTCAGATCGTATTACTATCAGTCCTCATCCGCTATATCTTCCAAAGCTATCAAGCTATCACAGATCTCAGGCTATTTGCTTACCTGACCTTTATCCGCAGGACTTGGATGGAGATGAACAGCTGTATTTTTAGATACTAAAAAAAATGTTGATCTCACAAAAAAATAAGTTAGCTCTGACCATTTACTTTTATTCTTTGGGGGGGAGAAAGGGGTTTACAGACTTCTCAAGGCATTGATTGCCAGATGGATATGAGGGCAGTCATCTGACGTACAAGCAACAGAGGATCTAAGCTTACTTTACCAGAGCCGTAGCTGCCTCTTGTGCTAATAGGGCAGGTGTCTCCTTGGAAGAGATTTGCAGAGCAGCTACCTGGGTTTCACTGCATACCTTCCTGAGCCATTACAGAGTCGGCCTGCCATCTGACAAGAAACAAGAAAAATCTCCCATTTTCTGCCGCCCCCCCAGCTTAGCTTTCTGTGACAGCATAGCTTTAGCTCTTCAAAGTCCTGTGCCGCTCAGCGAAGTGTCGCAGGATTTCAGGTGGCGCCCATTGTATCCTTCACAGGCGCAAGATTGGGTGGAGCACACCGTACCTGATGAGATGCAAGTTGCCGCCTGTTGATGGGTTGCCCGGAATCTGAGCGACACAGAAGGATTCCCCCGGCGAGGTGAGTAAATAGTGCCCAAAGGTAAAACCGGAGGGTGGGCAGTAATCTGGTGAGGTTTGGGGGAGGCACTCTTTCTTTTTTCACAGTTAAGGTAGTTATCTAGTTGTGATTAAACCTGTAAGGAGGGTATCTGTGTTAGCAGCTCTATTTCATGTTACCTTATTCTACACATGGGCATGATGGTGGTACCGTAGCACTTTCTTACCAAAGTTGGTGTTTAGTTTCCCAAATAATACATCCTTCTGTCCAATATGATCGCAGCCAAGTGAAAGGATGTTAAACTTATTGGATGTGTAAGGCAGTGAAGCATCACCTGATAGAGGCTGATGTTATGACCATCAGGAAGACAGATTCATAGCAGCTGTAGTCCTCCCGGTTCCTGAGAATGAGGGATGGGGGCGGCGGTGGGGGCAGGGCGATTCATTCTGCTCGACCAACATTGCAATGAATGGACAGAGTGGCCCGGTGTGACTGACGCAAGAAGAGGGACGGTGTGCAAGAAAACGGTGCGGGAGCGCTGTTCTCTGAAACTGGGAGACTTCTGAGCAGCGGACGGTCCCGTACGGGGCAGCGGACGTTGCGCAGTAGAGAAGGTGAGTCTTTTTTTTTTTTTCCTTTGGGTTTAATAACCCTTTTTATGACCATTCTGACACACATTTGCAAAGTTTTTTTTTTTCTTTTTAGTTATTCTAATACTTTTTGTTAACTATGATGATCCAGGAAATTACCTTATTTTATATTTGTTACCTTATTTGACTTTGCTGTAATTAAAGAGGACCAAAACCCCCACACCCTATCGGCTCTGAAATCTATAAGATTCCAGTGCCGCTGGATTTCCTCCCCCCAGGGCATCCAGAATCAGGATGCCCCACTATGGGAAACCCTCCAGTCGCCCAGAAACTTTCTACTCCAGTCCAATGGCGCATGCGCGAGCTGCGGTCACATCCCCGCTATCCCTTAAGCAGGGCGCGTGTCTGCACCAGGCATTTGGGAATGGCCGGCGCAGGTACGCTCCCTGTTAGAGGGTAGCAGGGATGCACCCATCAGTGCGCTTGGATTGAACGAGCGACCGCGCATGTGTTGCATGTGTTGGGTGGTTTCACACAGCAAGGCACAACCGATCAGGGTGCCCCGGGGGCATGGACCGAAACCCACTATAGTATAATTGGTCCACTTTAAAGGAGATGAATACCCGATGGGGCCGGCCCTGGAATCTAAAACCATGGGTTTTGATCCGCTTTAATTGCCAAAGGGGGAGCATTGCTAAATCTGTAATGTGATAGAGAACATCATTTCTACAAAAAAAAGTGAATAGCTAAACTTGAAGACTTTTCCCAGCAATGTTATTGATGTTTGAAGAATATTTCAAATGTTATCTTTTATATTGTCACATAAATGGCCTGCTGCTTAGCCTATCAATTTTCATTGTTTTTCTTCTTTTTTGTATTCTATGAATAGACAATTTGAAGAACCTTTTGTGCGGTGGTGGTGCTGGATTGTTCAGTAAAACTGTTACTTATCCGCTGGACCTAATTAAAAAAAGACTCCAGGTTAGGGGCTTTGAACAGGCTAGGGCAGCATTTGGACAAGTAAGTAATAACTTTATGAATATATTTGTCCTATTCAAAAGTATTAGGATTATTGAAACTGTTAAAGGGACTGACCACGCTAAATGTTATAACAAATCTTTTTTTTTTTGCACTGATGCAAGCAGAAAAAAAAGACCCTTACCTCAGCCACACATCAGCATCGCACCCCCCCCCCGTGTGGTCATCGCACAGAAAGACACAAAGTGGCCTTTGTCTTATACATACTAGTTTATTTTATCTTTTGTGCAAATTTAGTGGAATGGAAGTTACCACAGTTTAGCTGTACCCTTACACTTCGGAAAAAGTACCTTTGTTCTGTTATACTCTCAGAGGCTGCAGTTGGCAGTAGCTCATTTTCTTTCTAACCAATTAGTCTTCTAGATTTCCAAGAGACATTCTGTGAAGGGGATCCCAGAGGAGTATGCCACCTCGTATACTAGAAAAACTGGGCAGAACCACAGGGGGCGTAGCCCCTGGAGTAGGACATTTGCTGTCTTTTTCTGAGTTTTATACATTTTTGCCTTGCCTTACCCCTCCGGTGCAGTCAAAACTGGAATACTCTTACAGTCCTACCAGAAAATGGGGAGATCATTTGCTTCCTTTCCCTTGCACTAGATCCCACAACCCAGTTTTCCATAGCTGGGAATGTCCCTGGACATTAAGAGTTTAGAAGAACTATCCTTCATTCTGGTCTGTATGCCTGTCCTTTTGCGGCAGTTGTGGCATGGCTTTTTTTCAGTGTAGAAAGCATGTCAGTGTGCCGGCTTGCGACTTTGAGCAGGAAAAAATGTCCAAACACAAAAACCTGAACCCCAAATGTCCACGTTCAAAACACTTCCTGAATAATGTGTTTACACTTTTTGAAAGAATTTTTGTGTGATCTTTTGCACCAAACTAAAATTCTCTAGGAAAAAAAAATAGGTTCCATCTTGGTGAGTGTATGGATCAAGAATACGGTAGAACTAGCTAGCATATCATCAGGAAGCTTACACTTCACAAAGCACAGGGGGCTGACTGTTTTTCTCCTATCTGTCATTTATACAAAGCAAGCTTTTGAGGGATAAGCTCTTCTTTTTCACTATGTCCAGGTCGTCCCAGAAGTGATGACAGTTGGGTAATCCACCGCCAGGTGGCGCTTGACTGCAGGATCAAAAGCTGTAGCTCCTCCCGGCCCCCTATAAAAGCAGGTGTCTCAGATGATTCCCCTGTGTTCTTCCTGCAGTCTTGCTGCATGAGGATCGTCTGGATACTCTCTCCTGGATACTGCAGCTGAGCGGGGCCTCCTAGCCCGTAGGCCGCTGCATCCTTATTACCACCATTCCTGTGGACCCACTACTGGCTCCCAGCTTCGGCTGACCGGGACGGTGAAGGTAGGATAAACATCGGGGTCAGGCGTTGGCAGAGCTAGGCTCTGGGCCGCAGACCCTACCTAAAGGGTAGCCGGCCATAAGCTGATGGTAAGCCTATATGGGGGGGGGGGACCACTCTATGCCCACGGGGGCTTATGCCCTCCCTGCCCCACAAGCTTTATTTTGTGTATTGTGCTTGGTGTACTTTCAGTTTTACTTGACAGGACTCTGTGGAGTCCCTTGCGAGCTGGTGTGCTTTCTTGTGGCTGACTATTTTCACCTCACATACTTACCCTCCTCGCTCCCTCAATGCTCCTGCTCTCTCCCCTCTCCATCATGTTGCCGCGCTGTGAGGGGGGGGGGTGACGGCGCTGCACGGTGAAGAATGGCTGGGTCCGCGGACTCCGCCGCATGCTTCTGCCGGCCTGGGCCGCACGAGGGCGCCGGGCTGGCACTTCTGCTGGGCTCCTCTGTGGGCCGTTTGCTGTTTTCTGGGCCCTCCTCCATCTTGGAGGGGGCTAGATTTTCGGGCGGGCTGCACAATGACGCTTTTCGCGTCACTGCTGTGCGGCCCGCCCCTCGAGGAACGTGTGCTGCTGCTCCGCACCATCTTTTCTCCCTCCTGCACGCTGCCGTCGTGAGCAGTGGGCATGTGTTGTGGGATGCTTTATCTGCTGTTCACATTGTGTCTTCTAGGTGGGCCCCTTGATACGAAGGGTTGTGGTTCCTCTCGGCCTCCGCCCCCCCGCTCTCTCCACGCCCTCTCCCTGTAAAAAGGGATCACATAAGAGGGACTCATTTTTGTGTGCTGGCCAGGTTAGGTCGTTAGTGCCTTGTACCTGTTATCATACCCAAATCACCATAATGGAGGCTTCTGGAGATAGTGAGCTTGGGGCCCCATCGGGGCGGGTGAAGCTCTGTCCCATGTGCTGTGCTAGTCCTCTGGGTGGACTCTCTCCTGACCCCCCATGATTGCTCTCAGCCCCCAGCAAGGGGGAAGCCAGTAGGAGGTCCCAATCTGATTCGGCTTATCGGGTGGCCAGCCTTGAGAACCAGATCTCTCGCTCGGCTCCTAAAAAGGCCACTAGTAAGAGGCGGGATATTGAGCTGGTCCATTCTCACAACGATGGAGATGATGATGATCTCTTTGGAGGCCCCGGCTCTGTGGAGGAGGGCGAGTTGCATGAGAACTCCATCTCTACGGTGGATTATTCTGTTGGCCTTGACAGCGGGCCCTGTTCTTCCTCGGATAGGGATACATGGCTCCCTGATGATACGAAGCGGTTGCTGACTGTGGTCTTTGAGATGCTGCACATTGTCCCTCCTAGAGTGGCTAAAAGGAAGCAGGGTGATTTGTTTCGGCCTGAGACAGAGGCGAGTCTTTCCTGAGCAGGCCCATTTTTCTGACATGATTTTCAAGGAATGGGAAAGGCCTAACAAGTGTCAGTATCCACTTACCTGCGTCCCGTTCCTGCGGCGCTCCCCGTCTCGCCGCGCGGCTGTCTGTGCCGCGGCGGGCGACGGCCTCTCTTCCGCCTGGCGTGCACGCGCCTCTGCCTGCGTCGGCCGGCAGCCCCGGCTCTAGTTCACGCGACACACGCGAGCACGTTTCACTTATACCCTCCGGCGGCGCTGCTCTCAGCACGGCCGCCGGAGGAGAGTTAATTAGTGGCAGGTGTGGGTTAGGGGAGTGTTATTACTGGCCAATCTCCTTCTGATATCTGGACGCTATCATGTATGTTCCTATCAGCCTTTTTAGACTCCTGGGCGGTACGCCCTGTGTTAACCAATTAAATTAAAGATTCTAGTTGCACCAATCATCAGGCTCTCTTCCCTGGCCCAATCATACCTGCTTCCTATATAACCCCTCTTCAGCCAGTTGGTCATTGCCTGTTATAGCGCTTAGACCCTTGTTGTTACTTACCTTGATATCGATCTACGCTCCTGTTGCCGACCCTTGCCTGCCTTTGACCATCCTCGATCTACGCTCCTGTTGCCGACCCTTGCCTGCCTTTGACCATCCTCGATCTACGCTCCTGTTGCCGACCCTTGCCTGCCTTTGACCATCCTCGATCTACACTCCTGTTGCCGACCCTTGCCTTGAACCTAGACCACGATCTGTCTATTGCTATTGTTTTGTCGCCATCTCAGATCTACTGTTGCCAACCTCCAGCCTGTCCTTGGACTTCCGTTTTTACGCTCGAATTCGGGCCACCCAATTCCACTTCCAGCCGTGGGTTCTCCAGTCCTTTGTTCAGTAAGGCTTCATCCTTTGAGCCATAAAGTCCTGGGGGCAACCGATCCCGAGCAGGCGTGTTCTGCGTCTCGGCAAGCGGGGGCTCCTATAGGTGCAGCTGGCTGCGGAGATTGGGGGTTGAGGTCCTTACCAAGAGAGCTGGAGTTGCCCAAGTGGTTAATTGCGGTACCTGGAGCGTGACATTATAACAGGCCAGAAAGTTAATATGGAAGACCTGGTACAGCAAGTTCAGGCGATGGCCACTGCTATCAACCAACTTGCCCAGAGAGTGGCCAATCAAGAAACCCGCCAGATTACTACACCCGCTGTACCACCTCATATTCCTGAACCAAAGGTTCCTTTACCAGAAAAATTCTTTGGAGACCGGGCCGGTTTTTCGAACTTCAAGAATTCATGTGAACTCTATTTCAGGCTGCGGCCTTTATCTTCTGGCACAGAAACTCAACGGGTGGGTTTAATTATCTCTCTGTTACAAGGAGACCCTCAGTCATGGGCTTTCAGCTTGCTTCCTGAAGATCCTGCCTTACACTCCGTTACATCCTTTTTCTCAGCTATGGGAGTGCTTTATGCGGATCCAGATCGTCAGTCCACGGCAGAACAAGACAGGCTTCGGGCCCTGAAGCAGGGTCGGAATTCCGCCGAGGACTACAGCGCTGAGTTCCGGCACTGGGCAGTGGAGTCTACTTGGAATGATCCAGCCCTATGTAGCCAATTCCGTATGGGGCTTTCTGAGAATATTAAAGATGCCTTGGTCAATTTTCCCACTCCAAAAGATTTGGATCAACTCATGCAGGTCTCCATCAGGATCGATAGACGTCTTAGGGAGAGAGCCAGGGAAAGGGTTGGGGTTACCACTCCCTTTAGACCTTCACAAACTCCCAACCCTTCAACTCCTGGTGGGGTAAACACCTCCTCCCCCTCTCAAGAGGAGCCAATGCAGGTTGGCAGAGCCCGTCTTTCTCAGGACGAGAAACAACGAAGACGGTCTTTGGGTCTTTGCCTCTATTGTGGGTCCCCGGGACATTTTGCCAGGTCTTGTCCAAATAAGGGGTATCCGGCGGGAAACTTTCTCGCCTAGATCAGGAAGAGGGTATTGATCTAGGTGGGTTGAAGCATTACTCTCATCATGATAAGATGTTAATCCCTACGGAGCTTTTCTGGGGTCTTTCCAAACAGGCAGTATCTGCTTTTGTCGATAGTGGAGCTGCAGGTAACTTCCTGGATCGGAACATAATCTCCCTCCTGGGAGTTCCACTGGTACCCCTTGAAAAGTCTCTCCAGGTTTTGGCCATAAATGGGAAGGCTATCCAGGGAGGACCGGTCAGTCACAAGACCCCTCCTCTCAAATTGGTGGTTGGCTCATCTCATTCTGAACACATAGAATTCCTGGTGTTTGATTGTCCGGAAACACCAGTAGTTTTGGGATACCCATGGCTAAAGCTCCATAACCCCATATTTAACTGGCAGTCTGGTGATCTGGTTAAGTGGAGTAATTACTGCAAGTCACATTGCTTCTCCACTGTCCTTAGGAGTGTTCAGATTTTGCCCCAGGAACTGCCTCTGCCTTATACAGATTGGGCAGATGTCTTTTCTGAGCGATCCGCTGATAATCTTCCCCCACACAGACCCATGACTGTCTGACTGTCCCATCGACTTACTTCCTGGAACTATTCCTCCTAGGGGGAAAATTTATAATCTGAATCGAGCAGAAGAGCAGGCTATGAAGGAATATATTTCGGAAAATCTGAGTAAAGGCTTTATCCGCCCGTCAACATCACCGGCGGGTGCCGGCTTCTTTTTTGTTGAGAAGAAGGATGGGGGTTTAAGGCCTTGCATAGATTATAGAGCCTTGAATAAGATCACCGTTAAAAATAGTTCTCTTCCCTTAATAGGTGATTTATTTAATCAGGTAGTGGGGGCTCGAATCTTTTCTAAACTAGATCTAAAGGGGGCCTACAACCTGATCCGTATACGGCAAGGGGATGAATGGAAAACGGCTTTCAATGTTAAAGATGGTCATTACGAATATTTAGTCATGCCTTTTGGCCTTTGCAATGCTCCTGCGGTCTTTCAAGACTTTGTTAATGACGTGTTTCGTGACTATTTGGGTAACTTCGTAGTGGTTTATTTGGATGACATCCTCATTTTCTCCAAGAACCTTTCTGAACACAGGCAACATGTAAAACTGGTCCTTCAGAAATTGAGAGAAAATAATCTATACGCTAAAATCTCTAAGTGTATGTTTGAGGTCACCTCCGTTCCCTTCTTGGGGTATATTATTTCTAGTCAGGGGTTGGAGATGGATGCGGGAAAGGTTTCGGCAGTACGGGATTGGGTACAACCCAAATCCTTAAAAGAATTACAACGCTTTTTAGGATTTGCTAATTTCTATCGACGTTTTATCAAGGGTTTTTCTAGTATCGTTACTCCTCTCACCAATCTCACCCGCAAAGCCGCGTTCACTGCTAACTGGTCACCATCAGTTATTGAAGCCTTTTGTGTCCTAAAACAGGCTTTTACTTCGGCGCCAGTTTTAGTGCACCCTGATGTCAACAGACCTTTTGTTATTGAAGTAGATGCGTCTGAATTAGGTGTTGGAGCTGTTTTATCGCAATTCTCTGGATCTCCTGAACGTATGCATCCATGTGCCTATTTTTCTCGGAAGTTTAATACCGCAGAACAAAATTATGATGTCGGCAATAGGGAACTATTAGCTATTAAACTGGCATTTGATGAGTGGCGTCATTGGTTGGAGGGTTCCTTACATCCTATCACTGTATATACCGATCACAGAAAATCTCGAGTATATAGGCTCCGCCAAGAGGTTGAATTCTCAACAGGCCCGTTGGGCATTATTTTTTTCGCGTTTCAATTTTATTATTACCTTTAAGCCAGGTGTAAAAAATACTAAAGCCGATGCTCTGTCGCGCATGTTTGGTGAGTGTAAAGATCGGGGAGATACTGGTGAACCTATCCTACCTGCAGGTTGTGTAGTCGGGGCCTTGCTCCCTGATCTCTCTAGTGTTTTGGCGCCGTTCCAAAATGAATCGTCTGTAAATGTACCCATAGGATGTCACTTTGTACCGCCGCATTTGCGTTCTGATGTAATCCGTGAATTCCACGACGCAAAAACTGCTGGGCATCTGGGAGTTCATAAAACTTTTATTTTAGCTCGACGCCACGTATGGTGGCCTTCTATGAGACGTGATATCACTACCCTTATCGACGCATGTTCCGTTTGTGCACGAAGTAAAGGGGTACACAAGGCCCCTAGTGGTTATCTGATTCCCCTTGAGATCCCTAAAGAACCATGGTCTCACATTTCGATGGACTTTATTGTTGATTTGCCTCTTTCACATGGGAATACTGTGATTTGGGTGGTCGTCGATAGATTCAGTAAGATGGCTCATTTCATTGCTCTACCCAAGCTACCCTCGGCTCCTGAACTTTCGCGCTTATTCATCTCACATATTTTTCGGCTTCATGGTATTCCCGTAAATATTGTTTCCGATCGGGGTGTGCAGTTTATATCACGATTTTGGAAAAATTTTTGTTCACGCTTGGGGATTCAGGTTTCTTTATCCTCCGCATATCATCCCCAGTCTAATGGGCAGACTGAAAGAACAAATCAAAGCTTAGAACAATATTTAAGATGTTACATCTCTGACACTCAGGAGCAGTGGTCGGAATTTATTGACTTTGCCGAATTTGCGTATAATAATGCGCCGAGTGACAGTACTAAAATATCCCCTTTCTTTTGTAATTATGGAAAGAATCCTAAGGCTTCTTCTATTTCTGCAGCACCTTCTGATTTTCCGGTGTTAGAAGAGTGGCTTCAGAAAAGGAAGGATATTTGGGCACGCGTCCAGGAAAATTTAGAAACTATGCGCGCTAAATATAAGAAATTTGCTGATCGTCATAGATCTCAGGAACCTATCCTTCAGTGTGGAGACCTTGTCTGGGTTTCCACTAAGAACATTGCTCTCCGGCAGCCTTCTTATAAACTGGGTCCTAAATTTATCGGTCCTTACCCCATTATCATGAAACTTAATAAGGTGACCTTCAAAGTTCAGCTCCCTCCTACTATGAAAATTTCCAACTCGTTTCATGTATCACTGTTGAAACCAGCTACAAAACTCTTCTCCTGCTGGTCCTCCTCCTGTTTTAGTGGATAATGTGCAAGAGTATGAAGTGAACAAGATTCTGGATTCGCGTAAGGTTCGCAATACGTTACAGTATTTAATTGATTGGGTTGGTTACGGTCCTGAGGAGAGGTGCTGGGTTTCTTCTTGTGATGTCCATGCCAGGGCTCTTGTACGGAAATTCCACCGTGACAATCCGGGGAAGCCGGGTGAGGGTCCGGAGGCCCCTCGTGAGGGGGGGGGGTAATGTCAGTATCCACTTACCTGCGTCCCGTTCCTGCGGCGCTCCCCGTCCCGCCGCGCGGCTGTCTGTGCGGCGGCCGCGGCGGGCGGCGGCCTCTCTTCCGCCTGGCGTGCACGCGCCTCTGCCTGCGGCGGCCCCGGCTCTAGTTCACTTATACCCTCCGGCAGCGCTGCTCTCAGCACGGCCGCCGGAGGAGAGTTAATTAGTGGCAGGTGTGGGTTAGGGGAGTGTTCCTATTATTACTGGCCAATCTCCTTCTGATATCTGGACGCTATCATGTATGTTCCTATCAGCCTTTTCAGACTCCTGGGCGGTACGCCCTGTGTTATCCAATTAAATTAAAGATTCTAGTTGCACCAATCATCAGGCTCTCTTCCCTGGCCCAATCATACCTGCTTCCTATATAACCCCTCTTCAGCCAGTTGGTCATTGCCTGTTATAGCGCTTAGACCCTTGTTGTTACTTACCTTGATATCAATCTTCACTCCTGTTGCCGACCCTTGCCTGCCTTTGACCATCCTCGATCTACGCTCCTGTTGCCGACCCTTGCCTGCCTTTGACCATCCTCGATCTACGCTCCTGTTGCCGACCCTTGCCTGCCTTTGACCATCCTCGATCTACACTCCTGTTGCCGACCCTTGCCTGCCTTTGACCATCCTCGATCTACACTCCTGTTGCCGACCCTTGCCTTGAACCTAGACCACGATCTGTCTATTGCTATTGTTTTGTCGCCATCTCAGATCTACTGTTGCCAACCTCCAGCCTGTCCTTGGACTTCCGTTTTACGCTCGAATTCGGGCTACCCAATTCCACTTCCAGCCGCGGGTTCTCCAGTCCTCTGTTCAGTAAGGCTTCATCCTTTGAGCCATAAAGTCCTGGGGGCAACCGATCCCGAGCAGGCGTGTTCTGCGTCTCGGCAAGCGGGGGCTCCTATAGGTGCAGCTGGCTGCGGAGATTGGGGGTTGAGGTCCTTACCAAGAGAGCTGGTTGCCCAAGTGGTTAATTGCGGTACCTGGAGCGTGACAACAAGTTACCGTCGGTGCCCAAGGGCCTGGACAGGCGGTATCCCTTTCCTGAGGAACTGGTCCGGCTATGGTCCCGTCCTCCCTAGGTGGATGCCCCCGTGTCGGGTCTATCCAACACGGTCATGCCTTCACCCGATACTGCTTCCCTACATGATCCAGCTGACCAGCGCATGGATCAGCTAGTCTGTCATGCCTTCACATTTCCGGGGCTTGGATCCGCCCTGTGTGTGCCGCAGCTATTTTCTCCCTGGCTATTAGGAAGAAGGTGAGATGCCTTGTGGATCTTGCCAAGTCTCGCAAGCGGGCTGAGGAGTACAAGGACCTCAAGGCTTGCATGGAGTTTATTGCCTTCGTGGTTTCTGCCATGGACGATAGTGTCCGGCTCGGTTCCAGGGTCTCGACCCTGCTGGTCGCTCTTCACCGCTCACTCTGGTTGCTGCAGTGGTCGGCTGATGCCGCGGCCAAGAAGTTGCTCACTAGTATCCCCTTGGTGGGTCACAAGCTGTTTGGGGAGCGTCTGGATCTCCTGGTCAAGGACAGAAGACTCCCTCAGCGACGAAGGTTTGCGCGGTTCTTTCGGGGTTCATCTGCCTATCGCTCCTTTCGAGGAGGAAGAGGCTCTTAATTTTCAGGTACTCGCAGAAATCACTCCCATGGTGAGGTCTTTTCTGGGCATGACGCTGGACACCTCTCAGGCCAAGGTATTTTGGCCACAACAGAAGGTGGTGGGTCTTCAGACGCAGGTGCAAGCCTTGCTGTCTTATCAGCTTCCATCTGTCCGTCTGGGGATGAAACTGGTGGGCCTTATGGTGTCATGCTTCGAGGCAGTGCCCTTTGCTCAGTTCCACATGAGACCTCTTCAATGTAATCTTTTTTGACTGGTTGGGATCAGACGCGGGAGTCACTGAAACAGGATTTTTCACGGTCTCCCCCGGCTAGGCAATCCCTCTTGTGATGGCTGGACTCCAGAAATCTGCTGGTAGGCAAGTCATTATTCTAAGTATGCAGCACGTCCTGCTCCAGATAATGATTCATAACATCTGGGATATAGTCCACAAGGGGGCGCTTTACTGCAGAGATGGCAAAAAGAGGCCCCTCCCGGTCCATATATACCCTGGACCTCCCACTAATTCCCTAGTTTCTTCTCTGCAGTGGGCTGCGAAGGACAAGATGATGGCTTCTCTTCTTGCAGGTGAACTGGGCTTCACAGCCATGGACCCTGTAGGACTATTCCCACCCGTTCCACTTTTATTCTGCCTCCCAGCCTTGGCTGCGTGGTCGGGTGATGGTAGACAGCACCTATTAGAGGTGCTTCATTGGAGCTTGCTCCACCGCAAATCCCCCACCAAAGGGTAGGCGGTTGTTAGGTTACTGGTGATCCTGACTTGGGATGCCCCGTCCGCTATTGCCCTGCCTTACATTTATTAATGTTTTAATGGGCTCCTTACTTCCCCTTCTCCCATTATACTGCTCGTCGGGGGGGGGGGGGGGGGCGGGGTTGAGTGCCTGATTGGTGTAAATGTGTTTTGCCTGTTTGACATTACTGTTAGGTGTTATAATGCCTTTTTTCCTGTCTCGCTGGCACTCTCCTTGGCTCTCCTCTCCCCTTCAGTTTTTTTGAATTGCACATCACTCAGAGACCTGACGGCTGCTGATTGGCTGCGGGGTGGCTGTCTTCAGCCTGTAACCCCGCGCTTCCTGGAGGGGTGTGGCCTAACGCTGGGCGTGCTCCACGGTGCTTCCTCATGCGGCCAGTCCCTTCAGAGCCCTGCAGCGCCATCTTGTGTCTCCTGCCGGATCGATTGCAAGCTCTTCGGCGGTCTGTGAGTGCCCTTGCGGGCCCCCTCTTATATTTTGATTGCCTTTCACTCCTGTTTAATTAATGCGGGTATTGTATTCTTATGTCTTTCAGGCGGGAAAACTAATTAGAGGTTTCTCCCGTTCCTGTTCTATTAGTCCAGTTACTATATTAGAGGACTAAAAAAACAATAAAATCCTCCCACTATCCTAGCGGACAGTTAAGGGGCATCCCGGGTAGCTGCACAGCGTAATTCCCATTGGTCACTGTGACACCAAAAATCACCATATGGAGGCTTCTCATGATATTGTGCTCGTGGTCCCATCTGGGCAAGCCCGGCTGTGCGTGGTGTGTGGGGTATCCCCTGTAAGTGATGATGTGCGGGTCTGTGTACCCTGCGCCCAGCAGGCGCTTGCGCTGCACTCTGGGCTGCACTTGTCTGGGCCTGCGCCCACCATGTCTTCTCCCACCCCCCTCTGTTGATCATGACCCCCAGTGAGATTAATACTAGTGGGGAGTCTCAGCCTGATGTGTCTTCCAGGCTGGCCAACATTGAGAGGTTGATTGCTAGCTCTGTGGCCCGTAAGGCCCCAGCTAAAAGACAGCACTTGGCGCCTGCTGCGTCTGCCTTCCCTATGGAGATGGAAGAATTCCTTGATTTGTCTGACTGTACCCCGCTTGAGGAGGGGGAGTTATTCTCAGATTCAGAATTTTCTGATGATCAGCATTTCCCTGGCGCTGATGCCGGCTCAGAGCATTGGAATGCTGATGACACCCATAGACTTTTGACTCAAATCTTTGAAGTACTTTCCATTTCTCTCCCTGCTGCGGCACCCAGGCAACAGGGGGAATTGTTTGGTACTGCAAAGCCACGTTTGGAATTTCCAGAACAGGCTCATTTCCATAATCTGGTTCACAAGGAATGGGAGAGGCCTAGCCGGCTCCCTGGTATCCCTAAGGGATGGGATAAAAGGTACCCTTTTCCCCCGGATGTGGTTAAATGTTGGTCAACTCCACCAGAGGTGGATGCTCCGGTTTTGGGGTTGTCTAATACTTCTGTGGTGAATTCCCCTGATTCCACTACCTAGTGAGGACTGACGAATTGACCAGCTGGCTTCCCATGCCTTTGCCTGGCCCTGCGCCCGTCTGTGCTTCTGCTATTACTGCTGTGGCCATTAGGACTCTGGTCAAGGGCCTGTTAGAAGGCTATCCTGATGATTCTTCCAGTGCCGAATGTAGAGCCTTATCACAATGTGAGCTGTTTATTGCTTATATTCTTTCTGCCTTAGATGACACCATTAGTATGTGCAGCAGGACCTCGGCTATGGTTGTTTCTATTCGCCACTCGGTCTGGCTGCGCCAGTGGGCAGCTGACAATGCTGCTAAGAAGGCTCTCACAGGGCTACCCTTTAAAGGGCTGCGCCTTTTTGGTGACCGGTTGGACCTTTTTTGCAATAGAGAGGTAGGTTGCCCCAATGCAAAAGACAACTGCGGCCCTTTCGGGGTTCAGGGTCCTTTACCCCCTCCTTTCGTGGATCCAGGTCAGGGAGGGAGGTACCCTTTGCGGGGCACAGGGGGGATATTCTCAGTGTGCCACACACCCCGCTTCCCCTTTAATTCTTACGATCGGGTTACTCCACCAGCAGGTGGCGACGTGCAGGGAGAAGTCTTGAAAACGAGCCCCTTCCGGCCTATATATACCTGGGACCTCCCACTGAATCACCAGTTTTTTCTCTCTGCATGAAGCGACAAGACAGAAGAATGAAGTCTCCTGCTTGCAGGTAGCCGGGTTCAAACCCGGCATCCCCTTTTGGTCTATTTCTGCCCAGTTCTATTGTTTATTATGCCTAGTTAAATGGAAGCCTCCTAGCCTAGGCTGCTGGCTGGGCAAAGGTAGATGGCACTTTAGGTGCCTAGGAGCTTATCTCCTCCGCTCGACCCCACTTGTGGGGCAATGCGGCTATCCGGCTGGTGATCCGGATTTGGGCTGCCCCTGTCCCGATGTTTTCTTTAGGTCACCTTCTCCCGCTCGGTCCTTCTCCCTTTGCTAAGGGGGGGGGGGGGGTGTGTAGTGTGCATGGGTGCTTTACTTATGCTTTGTGAAAGGTCTTGGCAGTTTTCAGTGTTCAGCGTGTGGCTGGGGCTGCTGGGCCCTGTTTTAGTTACTGCACGTTTGTATTTCCCTCTTTTTTTCGGTTGCGGCTCGCCATTGGACGAGCCGTGTCACTAGGGGGCGGGGCCGCGCTCTCTGCGGCCTCGCTCTGCGTGTAAAGGGGGCGTGGCTGGGGCGCGCTGTCTCCGGGCCCGCCCTTCGCTTCCCTGGTCTCATTAGAGACCTGTACGCTGCAGCCGGTGGGGGAAGAGCCTTCTGTGCGGCTGAAACTTCACAGGTAAACGGCCCCACCATTGCGCACGTGGGGCGTTCTTATGCTATGTGCTGCTTGTGTAGCGTTTTCTCTCCTGGGGCATTTCTACTTATGGGGATGTTTTTTATGTCCTCCTTCTGATTTGTTGACCTAATATATCACATATCTGTAGGATATATGCTCCAGTTGTTGCAACAATGCACATTACCATTCTGATAGTTTGTTTATATGTATGTGTATTTGTCTGTGTGTGTATGTATATGTGTATATATGTATAATATATATATATATATATATATATATATATATATATATATATATATATATATATATATATATATATATATACACACACACACACATATACATACATACATACACACAATATATATTATATATATAATATATATATATATATAATATATATTGTGTGTATGTATGTATATGTGTGTGTGTGTATATATATATATATATGTGTATATATGTATATATGTATTCATACTGATATGTACTCTGATTTTTATTGATGCACTCTTTGGCTTTGCCTTGAAATTGCATATGTCATGTATATTTATTCAAGATGTTTAAGATAGCCATATATGTTTGCCTTATTGGTGCATTCTGGCTGGGGGATTGACTGTGGTCTCTTTTCCCCCACAGATTTTGGGATTCCCTCACTGCAGGCTCTCCCGGTCTGTTATACCTGGCTAGTCTTAGTCTCTAAATTGGGATTTTCCTAGGTTTAAAAAAAAATAAAAATCCTCCCACTTCCGGGACTTTAATTACAAAGGGGCATCCCGTGTTGCTTAATGCGTAAAAACCCTGGGTTGTTGCGAATACCACAAATTCACCATATGGAGGCTTCCAACGTTACCGGAAATGGCTCCTCGGGGCTATCCAGGTTGTGTGGGGGTTGTGGGGTTCCGCTCCCAGGCGATGATGTCATACTATGCGTTCCATGTGCTCAGCAGAACATTGCGCGCCAGTCCATTGCTCCGGCTTCTGGCTCCTCGCAACTTCCGTCATCTCCTATCCCCCCCAACCTAGTCCGGACCCCGTGTGACACTGTCAAAAATGGGGATTCGCATTCCGAGGTGCATGGGCGGTTGGCCAACCTCGAGAAAATTATCTCCGCTTCAGTGGCTCAGAAGGCTACGGCAAAGCGGAAGCACCTTTCTCCGGCAGTGCCTGCCTCGGAGGGTGAGGTACCTGAATTTTTGGATTATTCTGATTGTCCCCCTGATGAGGAGGGGGAACTCCTTGAGGAGTCGGATGAGCCTGCAGACCAGCTATTGTTTGACACTGCTGGTGATCAGGCTGTGGGGGTGTCCCTTGACACTCCTTCCATTTTGGCTCAAATGTTTAAAGTTTTGGCCTTGGATCCGCCTGCGGTGGTCCCTCTGCCAAAGGGTGAGTTGTTTGATGTACCCCAGCCGCGTTTGGTGTTTCCCAGGCAACAGCACTTTGAGAAGCTTGTCCTTAAAGAATGGGAACAACCCACGCGCCTGGCTGGAACTCCTCCTAATTGGGATAAGCGTTATCCCTTTCCGGAGGACTTGGTGAAGCTTTGGTCAGTGCCCCCCGAAGTCGATACCCCAGTGTTTGGGTTGACTGGCCCGGCTGCGTTGCACCTTTCTGGCACCACTACCATTAAGGATGGTGAGGATCATCGGGTTGATCAATTGGGTCGCCATGGTTTTATCAGTGCCGGGTCGACACTACGGCCAATTTGTGCTTCGGCGCTTCTTTTGCTGGCTGTTAGATCCATTATTAGGGATCTGCTCGCAGATCTTGATCCCGCTTGTGATATGTTTAGCTCTCTCAAGCAGTGTGAGTCGTTTGTTTCGTTTGCCCTGACTGCTCAGGACGATGCTCTTGCGACGAGTAGCAGGACAGCGGCATTGCTGGTGGCTATTCGTCGGTCTATATGGCTGCGCCAGTGGACGGCGGACCTTAACTCTAAAAGGGCGCTTACAGCGCTATCCTTCTTAGGTTTACGCCTTTTTGGCGAGAAATTTGATGCTGTTACCAAGGATGGTAAGTTGCCTCAATTCAAGAAACCTCATCGCTCCTTTAGGGGTGCGAGTTCCTTTAGTCCCTCCTTTCGATGAGCCAGAGCGGGCAGAGGGGCTTCCCTTCCCGTTACTGGGGCTGTAGGTTGGTCCCGGGGAAGAGGTCGTGGCCATCCCGGTCAGTCCTAGGGTGCCAAGCCCAAACCTACTGCTAAGCCCGCTCCTGATTCAGGAGTTGGCTTGGATCCTTCTTTCCAATCCTCGGCCGTCTGTTTTGGAGCTGAGAGCCTTCCGTCTGGTTCTTGCTCTTTTGTCCCATCATGGTCTGGGCCTTCTGGTTCAGCTACACTCAGACAATCAAACAGCGGTTGCTTACTTCAATCATCAGGGAGGGACTTCCAGTCTGGGTGCCCTCAGAGTGGGGTCCCTGATCCTGACCTGGGAGAAGGCACATGTTCCTTGTCTCTCGGCAGTCTGCAGCCCGCTCCGGTGGGGGACTCCGGAGGTGGTCCTGTTTCCCTTTCGTCACAACTGCAGGCTCCCGGTCTTTGTGTCGCCCTCCCAGGATCCTCTGGTTCTGGCGGCGGAAGCCATATCCCTGAACCGGAGGAACCCGTGTTTTCTATACCTGTTTCCTCTGATACCCATGCTAGGCTGGGTGGTACGGAAGCTGGTTCTGGAAAGGGTGTCCGCCATTCTCGTGGCCCCAAGACGGCCAAGACGAGTGTGGTGCGCAGACATCGTTTGGCTGACAGTGAATCAGCTCATTCTGCCTCTTCGGTCCGATCTGCTCACTCAGGGTCGGCTGTCTTACCCCAGTTTACCAACGCTGGTTTTGATGGCTTGGCCGCTGAGACCTCCATCTTGGAGGAGGGTCTTTCTGACTCGGTTATTAAGACTCTGATCGATGCCCGAAAGAGGTCTTCTTCTATCACCTACTATAGGACTTGGAAAACCTATATCACTTGGTCTGAGGTTAGATCTTTTCCTTGTAGGGTCTTTTCGGTCTCCAGGATTCTGGAGTTTTTACAATCTGGGCTGGACTCTGGTCTTCAGCTGAGTACTTTGAAAGGGCAGGTTTCTCTCTTGCATTGTTTGGATGTAGTACGCTGTGTTAAGTACTATTTGATTATTACTTCTCCTTTTCGTAAAACTGATGCCTTTTTTGTTGTGCCCTGTGGGCCTAGGAAGGGTTTGGCGCCGGCCAAATCTTCCATTAGCAAATGGATACGTCAGGCCATTATTGCGGCCTATTCTGCTAAGGGGAAAGTTCCCCCTTTTCGTATCACTGCTCATTCTACTTGCGCCGTTGGAGCGTCTTGGGCTTTTCAGCACCAAGCTTCTGTTGAACAAGTTTGTAAGGCCGCTACTTGGTCTTCTGTTCATACTTTTTCTAAGTTTTACAAGGTTGATGTGCGGGCCTCAGCGGATGCTGTGTTTGGCCGCAAAGTTCTGCAGACTGCAGTCATTTGAGTTATGCTTCACCTTGCCTTTGGATACCCATCCCTTGTGGACACTGCTTTTGGATGTACCGATCGTAAGAATTAAAAGGGGAAGCGGGGTGTGTGGCACACTGAGAATAATACCATTTTGTGAGTACTCACCTGAAAAATGGATATTGTCAGTGTGCCACACACCCCACTTCACCCGCCCTTTTTGGTATCCTGGATCCTTTATATGGTGAAGCTTTTCTTTATTTTGAGGTTACCGTTGGATTTCCTGGTACCTTGTCTTTCTGCTTTTTAAATAACTAGTGATTCAGTGGGAGGTCCCAGGTGTATATATAGGCCGGAAGGGGCTCGTTTTCAAGACTTCTCCCTGCACGTCGCCACCTGCTGGTGGAGTAACCCGATCGTAAGAATTAAAGGGGAAGCGGGGTGTGTGGCACACTGACAATATCCATTTTTCAGGTGAGTACTCACAAAATGGTATTTTATGGGGCAAGGGTAGAGGCCATGCCCATCCCGGATCCTCTTGGGGATCTAAACCCAAATCTGTCATTACGCCCGCTTAGCCATGAAGGGGCGCCCTCACCCTTATGGGTGGGGGGACGGCTGCGGCTCTTGGCTCATGTCTGGGGACAACAGGTCCCAGACAGGTGGATTCTGGAAGTTGTGTCCTCCGGGTACAAGCTAGAGTTCGCGGCACGGCCCCCTTCAAGATTTCTCAGGTCTCGGATTCCTCTAGACCCCCTGGCCGCTCAGGGTCTATTTCAAGCTGTACAGAACTTATTGGGTATGGGGATCATCTGTCCGGTCCCTCCGGGGGAGAGAGGTCAAGGTTATTATTCCAATCTTTTCACAGTACTCAAAAGGGATGGCTCTATCAGGCCCATCCTGGACTTAAAACTTTTTAACAGGTTCATCAGAACCAGATGCTTTCGCATGGAGACCCTGCGCTCCGCGATCAGCTCCTTGCGCCCGGGGGACTTCATGACCTCCATAGACATCAAGGATGCTTACCTTCATGTGCCAGTCTTCCCAGGGCATCAGCGGTTCCTCAGGTTCCACAGGCAATTTGTGGCACTTCCCTTTGGTCTCACCTCAGCCACCAGAGTGTTCACCAAGGTACTGGCGGGAGTGATGGCCATCCTCAGAGCCGGGGCATCCGCATTCTTCCTTATCTGGACGACATTCTCATTACATCTCATTCTCTCCAGCAGGCTGGAGTTGGATTCCCAGATGGTGGTAACGGCCCTGGAAACGTTCGGATGGGTGATCAATTATCCCAAGTCTTCCCTCTCCCCGTCCCGGGTGACCCCCTTCCTGGGCATGAATCTGGATACCATTCAGGCCAGGATTTTTCTTCCTCAGCAGAAGGTGGATTCTCTTCAAGCTCTGGTTCATTCCATGTTGTCCAGCCCTCGCCCTTCCATCAGGCAAGGGATGCAATTGGTGGGACAGATGGTGGCCTGCTTTGAAGCAGTTCCTTACACTCAATTTCACATGAGACCCCTTCAGCTCCATCCCCTTTCAGTCTGGGACAAGAGTCCCCTGTCTTTGGATCAGGCCTTTGTTCTCTCTCCTCTGGTCCAGGGGCTGTGGGGCCCTCAGGAGGCTCACGCTCCGATCAACGTCCTGGAGCTGAGGGTGGTTCGGTTGGTACTGGCACAGTTGACTCCTCACCTTCGGGGTTGGCCGTTACAGGTTTGTTCCGACAATCAGATGGCGGTCGCCTATATCAATCATCAGGGAGGGACTCGGAGCAAGAGTGTCCTCAAGGAGGTGTTGATTCTGTCCTGTGCCGAGAACAATGTCCCGTGCATTTGGTGTGGAGAATCTGGAGGCGGATTCCCTGAGCAGGGGGGAATGGTCCCTCAACAGCGAGGTCTTCCTGTCCCTTTGTCACCGGTGGGGGAGGCCAGACATGGATCTGTTTGCTTCTCGCCTCAATCACAAGCTGCCAGCATTTGTTTCCCTGTCCCAGCGGTGGATGCTCTCTCTGTCCTGGCAGGGTCTCGGACTCCTGTACCTCTTCCATCCATTTCCTCTTCTGAGCAAGGTTCTGCACAAGTTGGTCCAGGAGCGGGTGCCTGCCATTCTGGTGGCCAAGACAGGTGTGGTTCGCCGACGTTGTGCGGCTGGCAGTGGATCAGTATGCTCTACCCTTGGTTCCGGACCTTCTCACTCAAGGACGGCTCTGTTATACCAATTTACAAACGCTGGCTTTGACGGCCTGGCTGCTGAAAATCTTGAAGGAGGAAGGTCTGTCTGATTCGGTGGTTCGTACTCTTGTCAGCGCTAGGAAGAAGTCCTTCTCCACTATTTACTATAGGACCTGGCGGACCTACTGGTGTGAGTCTAGGGCCTTTCCCTGTCGTGTGTTCTCCATTACTAGGATCCTGGAGTTCCTGCAACATGGTTTGGATATGGGCTTTCAGCTCAGCACCTTGAAGGGTCATGTGTCCGCCTTGGCTGTTTTCTTCCAGAGGTCCTTCGCTCTACATGCTTTGGTCAAGACCTTTTTTCAGGGGGTCACTCATGTGCGCCCCCCTCGCAAACCCATGGTACCTGTCTGGGATTTGAATTTGGTTTTGTCCGCCCTTCAGGGTCCTCCTTTTGAACCTGTGCATGAGGCTGCCTTGTCTCTCCTTAACCTGAAGGTTGCCTTTTTGGTGGCTATCACCTCTGTCCGGCGTGTTTCTGAGTTGGCGGCTCTGTCAATTCAGGCCCCCTACTTTGAGAGACACCAGGACAAGGTGGTTTTCCGATTTAAACCAGACTTCTTTCCTAAGGTTGTCTCTGCCTTCCATCTCAATCCTGGTAATCCCAAGGAGAGGGCCTTGCACTCTCTGGATGTTGTCAGGAATTATAACAGGAATTATAATGAAATACTACCTGGTGGCTACTGCTCCTTTCAGAAAGACGGATGGTTCCATCTGGTCCCAAGAAGGGTCTGGCCCCTGCTAAGTCTACTATTAGCAAATGGATCCGTCAGGCCATTGTTAGGGCCTATTCTACTAGGGGGAAGGATCCTCCTTTCCGTGTTACTGCTCATTCTACCCGTGCTGTTGGGGCTTCCTGGCCTTCCAGCACCAGGCTTCTGTTGAACAAGTTTGTAAGGTTGCTACGTGGTCTTCTGTTCATACCTTTTCCAAGTTTTACAAGGTTGATGTTCGGGCCTCAGAGGATGCTGTTTTTGGCCGTAAGGTTCTGCAGGCGGCAGTGGTTTAATCTGCACGTTGTTGCCTTTTTTTTTGGGATCCCCACCCTTTTTTGTGGACACTGCTATTGGATGTCCCAGATGTTATGAATCATTATCTGGAGCAGGATGTGCTGCATACTTATAATACCAATTCTACAAGTTGAGTAATCACAGAATTGTATTATTCTAAGTATGTCACACACCCCGCTTCAAGATATCCATAACATGTGGGTAATACCGACCTGAAGAGGGCGTTCTGCAGAGATGATAGGAAAAAGAAAGCCCCTCCCGGTCCATAAATACCTGGGACCTCCCACTCATTACCCAGTCTTTCATCTCTGCAGTCGGCGAGCAAGTCAGAAGATGATGCCTCCTCCTTGCACAGGGGGACTTGAGGTAGCCGGGACCTTTCCCGGCCCGATTTTGATTTCTATTTCCGCCCAGATCCCCCCTTTATTACTATACATGCCTCCCAGCCTTGGCTGAGGTCTGGGCGAGGGTAGAACAGCACATTAGGTGCTCAGGAGCTAAGCTCCACCGTGAGACCCTGTACCAGAGGGTAGGCGGTTATCCGGGCTGGTGACCCCGGTTTGGGATGCCCTGTCCCTCGGCCCTTCACCCCAGGTAGTGTTCCCCTCTCCGGATGCCCTTCTCCTTGAGGGGGGGGGGGGTGTTGGGGGGCTTTTATTAAGGTATAGTGTGCTTTAGTGCTTTCACTGTCTTTTTGCTGGCTGAGGAGATCCCTCTCCTCAGCTTGGTACTTGGAGGCGGGGCCGGGCGCTGCCACGATCGCCGCGGCCCGCCTGTGTGCTGTGTTTTTACTTGTACCGGCGCCGCGGTCGCCGCCATTGCCACGGTGCCGGTACCCTGTCACCTTGCGGCGCGCGGGTGAGGAGATTGTCTCCTCGCATGCCGGAGTAGGGGGCCAGGCGTCGGAGCGTCGCCGCGGCCCGCCCCCCTCCATCCCGTCTGTCTGCTTACCGGCGCCGCAGCCGCCGCATACCACTGCGGCGCCGGGTCGTGTGTCGTGAGGGGAGATCTCCCCTCACGCTTGTGTTAGAGGGGGCGGGACGGGGCTTTCGGCGGGACGCCGAGGCCCGCCCCCGTTCGGCAGGCGCCGCCGCGGAGCCTGGCCGTGACATGGAGGGGGGGGCGGGGCCATGGACAATCACGCCCCCCCTTCTCCTCTCTGCCTCCGTGCTGCTGCTGGCTCCTGTGAGACGGACGCCATCTTGAGAGGAGGAAGCACCGTGAGTGGCCCTGCGGGCCCCATATCTTTTTTTATTCCTTGTTGTCCTTTTCAATGTTCTCATAGCTTATTCTGTTGTGTCTTTCAGGTAGACCTTTAGGTTTAGGGGGTTCTCCCGGTCCTAGGGTCCCTGGGTTAACCTTACCTATTTCAAATCCTCCCACTTGGGACATTAAAGGGGCATCCCGGGTTGCTTATACGCGTAATTCCCTTGGTCATAGCGACTATTTATAAGTTCACCATATGGAGGCATCCCCGGATACTGGGCTCGGGATCCCCTCGGGGCAATTCCGGAAGTGTATGTTGTGTGGGGTATCCATTACTGGGGACGATGTACTTCTGTGTATACCTTGTGCACAGCAAACTATCACGCGGCAGTCCGAACCCCAGGCGTCTGGGTCAGCACCGCCGGTCGCTTCCTCTCCTCCTCCCAGCTTGATACGCACCCCGTGTGACGACGTCATGGGTGGGGAGTTACAATCGGAGATGTGCACCAGATTGGCCAACCTTGAAAAATTAATTTCCAGCTCGGCCGCCCGTAAGGCTCCGGCTAAGAGAAAGCACTTGTCGCCGGCTCCGCCGGTGGATGACCTTGATGTTAATAATCTGGATTATTCTGATTATTCCCCGCTAGAGGAAGGGGAGGTTTATGAGGACTCTGATAATTCAGACGATGAGCAGTTTGTTGGCGCTGATGCTGAGCTGGGAGACTTGGGGAGATCCTCGGATACTCCTAACGCTCTGGCTCAGATGTTTGAGGTTTTGACTATTTCTCCTCCTGAGGAGGCTCCACAGCAGAAGGGTGAGTTTTTCGAGGAATCCAGGCCGCGCTTGGAATTTCCTAATCAAAGACACTTTGACAAAATTATTGCTAAGGAATGGGACAGGCCGGCTCGGCTCCCTGGTATTCCTCAGAAATATCCCTTCCCTTCGGATACGGTTAAGCGTTGGGCATCCCCCCCTGAGGTGGACGCACCGGTTTTGGGGTTGTCCAACACTTCTGTTTTAAATAATCCTGATTGTTCCACCCTCAAAGATGGAGAGGATAAACGCATTGACCAGATGGCTTGTCATGGTTTCGCTAGCGTTGGGTCAGCCATGCGGCCCGTTTGTGCTTCGGCGCTGATGGTGGTGGCCGCCAGGTCCGTGGTCAGGGACCTGTTGACTTCTTCCGGGCTTCGTCCTGGTAGTGACGAGTTCCTTGGCCTTAAAAGGTGTGAGTTGTTTTTGTCTTTTGTATTAGCCGCCTTGGATGACACTTTGATGATGTGTGGTAGGACGTCGGCTCTGCTGGTGACTATCCGGCGGTCGGTGTGGTTGCGCCAGTGGGCGGCCGATTTTATGTCCAAAAAGTCGCTGACGGCTCTACCTTTTGTTGGATTGCGGCTCTTTGGAGAGAAATTGGATTCTGTCACCAAGGGTGGTAGGTTACCTCAACGCAAGAAACAACGCCGTCCCTTTCGGGGGCCGCCTTCCTTTACCCCTTCCTTTCGTGGGGCCAGATCTGGCAGGGGATTTGCCTTCCCCTCTTCCAGAGGAGATTCCGGGAACAGGGGCAGAGGACGTGCCCGTCCAGGATACAGTTGGGGCTCTAAGCCCAAACCTGCTGTTAAGCCAGCCCAGCAATGAGGGGGCGCCCTCACCCATGCGGGCGGGGGGACGGCTGCGACACTTCTCCCAGGTCTGGGATCAGGAGGTCTCGGACAGATGGATCTGGGAAGTGGTGTCTTCCGGTTACAAGCTGGAGTTCGAGCTCCGCCCCCCTCCCAGATTTTTCAGGTCTCGGGTGCCTTCGGAACCTCTGGCCGCGCAGGGGCTCCTGGTGGCAGTAGAGAGTCTTCTGGACATGGCTGTCATTTGCCCGGTGCCCCCCTCAGACCAGGGCAGGGGCTTTTTATTCCAATCTGTTCACGGTACCCAAGAAGGACGGATCGGTCCGACCCATCTTGGATCTGAAGTTTCTCAACAGGTTCATCCGGCTGCGGAAATTCCGCATGGAAACGCTGCGGTCGGCTATCCACTCTCTTCGTCAGGGGGACTTTCTGACGTCCATAGACATCAAGGATGCTTACCTGCACGTTCCGATTTTTCCAGCACACCAGAGGTTTCTCAGGTTCGTGGTGGAGGATCGGCATTTTCAGTTTGTGGCACTCCCTTTTGGTCTTTCCTCGGCTTCTCGGGTTTTCACCAAGGTGCTGGCGGGGGTGATGGCTCTACTCAGGATTCAGGGTATCCGCATTGTGCCCTATTTGGACGATCTGCTAATTATGGCATCTTCCTTCAGCCAAGCAGAGTTGGATACCAGAACGGTGGTAGCCACTCTGGAGAGATTCGGTTGGGTGATCAACTACCCCAAGTCATCTCTGTCCCCGTCCAGGGTGGTGACCTTTCTGGGAATGTCTCTGGATACTTTGCAGGCCAGGGTGTTTTTGCCCCAGGCCAAGGTTCTTTTGATTCAGGAGTTGGTTCGGCTTCTCTTGTCGGTCCCTCGTCCGGCCATCCGGCTAGGGATGAGGCTGGTGGGGTTGATGGTGGCCTCATTCGAGGCGGCTCCTTTTGCGCAGTTTCACACAAGGATGCTCCAGCTCCATCTGTTGACGGTTTGGGACAAGTCTCCTTTATCGTTGGATCAGTCCTTCCGGATGACCCCCCGAGTTTGTCGATCCCTGCAATGGTGGCTGGGGTCTGTCAATCTGTTGAAGGGCAGATCTTTTCTGGCACCGTGTTGGGAGACAGTCACCACGGATGCCAGTCTGTCAGGCTGGGGGGGGGTGTCTGGAAGGATCTTCAGTTTCAGGGCCTGTGGGGCCCTCAGGAGGCTCACGAGCCCATCAATGTTCTGGAATTGAGAGCCATCAGGTTGGTTCTGTTTCGCTTGACTCATCAGTTGCAGGGCCTGCCAGTTCAGGTTCGGTCGGACAATCGGACGGCGGTTGCTTACATCAATCACCAGGGAGGGACTCGCAGCAGAAGTGCCCTCAGGGAAGTGTCGTTAATTCTGGACTGGGCGGAGAGCCACGTCCCGTGTATCTCGGCAGTCTACATTCCGGGAGTGGAGAACACGGAGGCGGACTCTCTGAGCAGGGCCTCCTCTCGCCAGGGGGAGTGGTCTCTCAGTCCCCAGGTGTTTCGCTCGATTTGTCTCAGGTGGGGGTTCCCGGCGGTGGACCTCCTTTGCCTCTCGTCACAATCACAAGCTTCCGGTATTTGTGTCTCTCTCGCAGGATCCGCTGGCCCTGGCGGTGGATGCCATGTCCCTGAACTGGAGGGATCTGGGGTTTCTTTACCTGTTCCCTCCGTTTCCAATGGTAGCCAGAGTGGTGCGCAAGCTGGTCCTGGAGGGCGCGTCAGCGATTCTGGTGGCTCCAAGGTGGCCAAGACAGGTTTGGTTCGCAGACCTGGTAAGACTGGCAGAGGATCAGTTCGTTCTGCCTCTGTTGCCGGACCTGCTCACCCAGGGTCGGCTACGCTATCCCAATTTACCATCGCTGGCTTTGACGGCGTGGCTGCTGAAACCTGCATCTTGAAGGAGGAAGGTCTTTCTGATGCGGTGATTCAGACTCTTATTAGCGCCAGGAAGCGGTCTTCCTCTACCGTTTACTATAGGACCTGGAGGTCCTATATTGACTGGTGTGAAGGTAGGTCTTTCCCGTGTAGGGAGTTTTCCATTTCCAGGATTCTGGAGTTTCTTCAGCATGGTCTGGATCTGGGGCTCCAGCTCAGTACCTTGAAGGGGCAGGTTTCTGCCTTGGCGGTGTTCTTTCAAAGGTCCTTTGCACTTCATCCCTTGGTTAAGACTTTTTTCCAAGGGGTTACGCATGTTCGGCCTCCTAGGAAGCCCTTGGTTCCAGTTTGGGATTTGAACTTGGTTCTTTCTGCTCTTCAGGGTCCCCCGTTTGAGCCCTTGAATGAGGTTGCTTTGTCTTCACTTACTCAAAAGGTAGCCTTTTTGGTGGCTATCACTTCTGTTAGGCGTGTTTCTGAGTTGGCAGCTTTGTCCATTAAAGCTCCGTACTTCGAAAGGCATCAGGACAAGGTGGTCTTTCGTTTCAAGCCGGATTTTCTTCCTAAGGTGGTTTCTGCCTTTCATCTGAATCAGGACATTGTTCTGCCCTCTCTATGTCCTAATCCCAGCAACGACAAGGAAAGGGCTCTGCATTCCTTGGATGTAGTTCGCGTTGTAAAATACTATCTGGTCGTTACGTCTTCCTTTCGTAAGACTGATGCTTTTTGTGGTGCCCTTTGGGCCTAGGAAGTGTTTGGCACCTGCCAAGTCTTCTATTAGTAAATGGATTCGTCAGGCCATTATTGGGGCCTATTCTGCTAAGGGGAGGAGTCCCCCTTTTCGTGTTACTGCTCATTCTACTCGTGCGGTTGGAGCGTCCTGGGCTTTTCAGCACCAGGCCTCGGTTGAGCAAGTTTGTAAGGCCGCTACTTGGTCCTCTGTTCACACTTTTTCCAAGTTTTACAAGGTTGATGTTCGGGCCTCAGCGGATGCTGTTTTTGGCCGCAAAGTTCTGCAAGCTGTTGTGGTTTAAGTTGTGCCTTGTTGCCTTGTTTTGGATCCCCGCCCTTTTATGGACACTGCTATTGGATGTCCCACATGTTATGGATATCTTGAAGCGGGGTGTGTGACATACTTAGAATAATACCATTTTGTGAAATGCTCACCTGTAAAATGGGTATTATAAGTATGTCACACACCCCGCTTCACCCGCCCTTCTTGTATTCTGGATCCTGTATATTGTGAACTTTGCATTGCTTTGGATTATATTTGCCTCTTCCTGGTCCCTTACCTTACTGCTTTCTTTATACTGGGTAATGAGTGGGAGTTCCCAGGTATTTATGGACCGGGAGGGGCTTTCTTTTTCCTATCATCTCTGCAGAACGCCCTCTTCAGGTCGGTATTACCCACATGTTATGGATATCTTGAAGCGGGGTGTGTGACATACTTATAATACCCATTTTACAGGTGAGTATTTCACAAAATGGTATTTTTTGACTCCACGGTGGGAGATTGTCACCAAGGACGCCAGGCTGGAGAGGCTTTTGGCTGACGCAGAAGATCCAGGGTCAGTGGGGTCGTGCGATCCAGGTCCGCTCGGACAATCGGACGGCTGTTGCCTACATAAATCACCAAGGCGGGACTCGGAGCAAGCGAGCCCTCAAGGAGGTCACCCTGATTCTGACTTGGGCAGAGGAGAATGTTCCCTGCATCTCGGCGGTTTACATTCCTGGGATGGAGAACCAGCAGGCCGACTCCCTGAGCAGGAGTGCCTCACGACTGGGGGAATGGTCCCTCAGCAACAAGATCTTTCACGCTCTGTGTCTCCGCTGGGGTCAGCCGGACGTGGACCTATTTGCATCCAGACACAATCACAAGCTCCCGAGAGTCGTCTCCCTGTCGAGAGATCCTATGCCACAGACGCTCTGGCGATTCCTTGGACGGAGTTCAGGCTTCCTTATGTGTTCCCTCCTTTTCCTCGCCTGGGCCGAGTGCTGCGCAAGATAGCCCAGGAGGGGGTACCAACCATCCTGGTGGCTCCTCGCTGGCCGAGGCGGAGTTGGTTTGTGGACATAATTCAGATGTCAGTCGATTGTTACGCCATGCCCGACGACCCAGGGCTTCTCACGCAGGGGTCGCTGCGGCACCCCAATTTACAGACTCTGGCTTTGATGGCCTGGGTATTGAAACCTCAATCCTGACGGAAAAGGGACTGTCTGCCGCGATTGTTCAGACCATGATTCAGGCACGGAAGAAGTCTTCTTCCATGATATACTACCGAGTTTGGCATGCCTACATTGCCTGGTGTGAATCCAAGAGTTTTCCTTGCCGCACTTTCTCTATCTCTAGGATTTTGGAGTTTTTACAACACGGCTTAAAATTGGGTCTCCAGCTGAGCACCCTCAAGGGCCAGGTCATGGCCTTGGCCATCTTTTTCCAAAGATCCTTTGCCAATCATACTGTTGTATTGCTTGGGTTAATCCAGCAAAGACCCAAGAAACCTATCTATAAATAGCCGCACTACCAATAAATTAATTGAATATAATAACCCTTTATTTGGTATCTGGGTGTATATACAAAAAAGCAATAATATTAAGTCACACTTCATTAAAAAACATTAAAAACATCGGACCTCTGGGTATATATATATGCACTAAAAGGAAAAAATGCTGACAACATATATAAGCTGTTCCATGAAAAAGACTATTGGTGTAATCGTGATCAAAAGTGCCAAGTGCTAGCCATGTTAACCGGAACTCTGAAGCTATGTGAAGTAACATGGTTTCTTGGCCTCCCGGCCTGTCTTTTTCTTACTGCTGTTTAACCACTGGGGAATCATCTGAGACACCTGCTTTTATAGGGAGCCGGGAGGAGCTACAGCTTTTGATCCTGCAGTCAAGCGCCACCTGGCGGTGGATTACCCAACTGTCATCACTTCTGGGATGACCTGGACTGGATATATTCAAAAACAATTATACAGGTGAGTTTCACAGAATTGCATTTTTTCCCTCAGTCTTTTGGTCCGGGCATTCACTCTTCCAGGAATTCTACCAAGTCTTGGTTTTTGCATGGGGGCTTTAGATTCCTTTCACAGAACCAGTTGTCCTGATTTTTTATTTTTTTTTTATTGTCAGGGCTCTTGGTCTGGATACTGCCTTATGATGTGCTAGCCTATGTTTTGTTTCTTCTGCATAATTCCAGGTCATCTTTTCCACCTACTGACACCCTTTTCCATTTGTATGTAAGGGGCCATTCCCTTTGGTGCTATTTCTTAGGTTGTGGCAGTTCTTCAGCCACTGGTTTCTCCTGGCTAGGAGTGCAGTGATTATCAAAGGGGTGGTGGTCTGTGCCTCCCTAAGGTGCCTTTTCTGCTTCCATCCTTGACCTGGACACTGCTTTTTGATGTCCTAAGTGTCCAGGAGTGGCTTTAAAAACTCGTCAAAATATGGAGAAAATAGGATTTTAATAACTTGACGGCCTCTCTTGTGGTAGGTAGCTCTATACTGTTTAACTGCCCCCCAGTGGGATAATTGATATGGCTCGCCTAGCTGAATATATTGAAGGTGGGCACTATTCCCCAAAACGTCCTCCAGGACGGCCCAGCCGAGTAGCTCTTCCACCTAAACCGAAAACACAAACTGGACCTTAGTGTTGTTCTTGGTGTGCCACACACCCCGCTTCACTTCTTAAATATTCATCACTTCATGGGTTAATCCACCGCAGGTGACGTAGTGCAGAGAGGAAGTCTTGTAACGAGCCCCCTTCCGGCCTATATATACCTGGTACCTCCCTTCAATCACCAGTATTTTTTCTCTCTGCTTGCTGACAAGTCAGAAGTTGGAAGTCTCCTGCTTACAGGTAGGCCGGGGTATTCTTACCCCGCCACCCCCCTTTTGGTCTATTTCTGCCCGGTTTGAGTTTGTATACCTTTTATGGTGAAATAGGAAGCCTCCCAGCCTTGGCTGCTCACCGGGCAAATGGTAGATGGCACTTTAAGTGCCTAGGAGCTTATCTCCTACCGCTCGACCTC
Organism: Gastrophryne carolinensis; assembly: GCA_027917425.1. Classification (NCBI taxonomy): domain Eukaryota; kingdom Metazoa; phylum Chordata; class Amphibia; order Anura; family Microhylidae; genus Gastrophryne; species Gastrophryne carolinensis. The sequence goes on from CM051243.1 coordinate 117,818,584, forward strand.
ATGCGTGGGGCAATGCGGCGAACCGGCATGGTGATCCGGAAATGGGATGCCCCTGTCCCGAGGGTCCCCGTAGCCCCTTTCTCTCCCGTTGGGGGGGGTGGTGAGGGTGTGCTTTAGTATGTGTGTTTCACTGTATCACTGCATGTTAACATATATGTCATGTTTATACATTCACTGTAGCATGTGTATATTTTGGGTCTGCTTTAGGGCAGCTTGCGCTGGGTATGGGCTGGCCACCTCTCTGGCAGTTGGTTGCTTGTGGCCCCCTACCCCCTCCCCCCTCTCCCCTCTCCTCGCCTGACATTCATTGAGCTTTGTCAGCACATGCGGTTTTTACCCTCCCCCCTCCGCTGCCTGGACGCGCGTGCTGTGATCAGCTGTAAAGTGTTCCAGCTGATCAGCGTAGGGGGTGGGGGGCGGGCCCGCTGACGCGGCGCCGGGGGCGCGGCGTCTGCGGCAGGCCCAGCATCCCAGCTTCCTTCAAAATAGGAAGGCACGTGGGCGCACGGCCGCACTTTCTCTTCTGCCAGCTCATGGCTGCTGGCTGCAGGCTTACCGGCTGATTGCGGTACAGGTAAGCGGCCCCTCCCGTTGGGGCCGTTAAATGGGAGATATTGTTTAATAATACAGTGAGAAATCACTATTATCAAGGGGGCGTCATTTAAGGGCACTTGGTGCCATACTTATGTTATACACATGTGAAGGATCTGATGGTTGTTTTCTTGCCTTGCAGATCCTGGGATCCCTGCTTATGCTAGCCCTCCGGCTCTATGTGCCTGGCTAATTATTGGGATTGATTTGAATGTTTATATACATAGACTATATATAAGTATATATATATATAGTTTCTATTAAAGGGGACCTAAACGTAAAAAAAAAAAAAAAAAAAAAATATTTTATATAAATCCTCCCTTCCGGGAAATTACTAAAATAAAGGGGGCATCCCGGGTCGGCTTATGCCTTAAAAGTCCCATTATTGCGAATACCATAAATCACCATATTGAGGCTTCCGTAGATTCCGGAAACGGTTCTGCTGTTCCGTTCGGGGGGTGCGTAGGTTGTGGGGTTCCACTCCCAGCTGGTGATATCTTTATTTGCATCCCTTGTGCAAAACAGACTATTGCGCGCCAGTCCGTTGCTTCGGCTGCGGTGCCATCGCATCCTTCATCATCTCCTACCTCTCCATCCCTATTCCGGACCCCGCATGACACTGTCAAAAGTGGGGATTCGCATTCCGAGGCAGCAGCACAGCCCTGCCCCTGGAAAATGATGCCCGTTAAAGCAGCGTTTAAAACCGCTACAAAACGAAGGCACCTGACTCCGGTACCTTCGGCTCCACAGGACCAGTTTTGTGAACCTGTGGAATGGTCCGATGGATCCCCTGACGAGGATGAACTCCCGTCGGAGTCAGATGAGCCGACAGGTCAGCATGTGGCTGATGAGATCGGCGATTGGTCAGAGGGGGTTGTTTTTGACACCCCCTCCATTCTGGCTCAAATGTTTAAAATTTTGAGTTTAGATACGCCTGAGGCGGCCGCCCCGCCAAAGGGTCAGTTATTTAAAGCCTCAGCCGAGTTTGGTTTTTCCCAGACAGCACCACTTTGAGAGGGTGGTTCTTAAGGAATGGGAAAATCCCACACGGTTATCTGGAATTCCTTCCAGTTGGGAAAAGCGTTATCCTTTTCCACCAGAATTGGTGAGGCTGTGGTCTGTCCCTCCGGACGTCGATACCACTGTACTAGGACTCTCCAGCTTGGCTATGGTACAATCTGCTGAGACCACTACCCCCAAAGATGGGGAAGATCGCAGGATTGACCAATACGCTCGACATGGTTTTATCTATTCCGGGTCAGCATTGCGCCCGGTATGTGCTTCAGCCTTCTTCTATTGGCAATTAAGTCCCTAATTCAGGGGCTATATGAGGATCTTGATCCCGCTTGCAAACAGTTCACTGCACTTAAGCAGTGTGAATCTTTTGTGGCTTATGTCCTGGCCGCTCAGGACGATGCGCTGACTATGAGTAGCAAGGCGGCAGCTATGCTGGTGGCTATTCGCAGGTCAGTATGGCTGCGTCAGTGGTCGGCAGACACGGCTTCCAAAAAGGTACTCACAGCTCTCCCCTTTTTGGGGTTGCGTCTGTTTGGGGAGAAAATTGATTCAGTCGCAAAAGATGGTAAGATGCCACAACGCAAAAGGCCTCGTGGTCCCTTCAGGGGGACAAGTTCCGGTAGGCCTTCCTTTCAAAGGTTCGGAGCGGGCAAAGGTACGTCCTTTCCCGCTACCAGTGGCGCAGGTTGGACTCGGGGGAGGGGCCGTGGCCGGCCCACTCAGTCCTGGGGCACCAAGCCCAAGCCTGCTGATAAGCTCACTCAGCAATGAGGGGCTGCCCTCACCCGTGCGGGTGGGGGGACTATTGCGACACTTCTACCATTGGAACCTTGTGGTTCTAGGCAGATGGATCCAGGAGGTAGTGTCGACAGGTCACAACCTGGAATTCGAGTCTCACCCTCCCTCGCGGTCCATTCAGGGGTCGGTTCATCCCGGCCTGAACTCTCATCAAGACGGAGTGTGTCTTTCCTTTGCCCAAATTCACACAAGAACACTTCAGCTATTTCTGCTAGCGTGTTGGGTCCAGCAGCCTCTGTTGTTGGAGCAGTCCTTCCGATTGTCCTCCCGTGTACGGCAGTTCCTCCTGTGGTGATTGGTCTCGACCAATCTTGTACAGGGCAGGTCTTTCCTGACCCTCCCTTGGAGAGGTGTCACCACGGACACCAGTCTGTCGGGATGGGACAGATTCTGGAAGGAGCTGCGGCTTCAGGGGCAGTGGAGGCCCCACTTACCCATCAGAGAAATGTCCCTGATCCAGACATGGGCAGTGTTCCATGTTCCCTGTCTCTCGGTGGTTTACATTCCAGAGGTGATGGAACAGGTAGCGGACCGGTTGAGCAAGTGCTCTCCCCGTCTGGAAGAATAAGCTCTCCATCCTCGGGTGGTTCTCTTATTGTGTCTCCAATGGGAGACTCCGGAGGTGGGCCTGTTGGCCCCTCATCACTATCACAGGCTCCCGAGCTTCGTGTCACTCTCCCGGGATCCTCTGGCTCTGACAGTGGACGTCAGGTCCCTGAACTGAGAAGCTCTGGGATTTCTATACCTGTTTCCTCCGTGGCCCTTGCTGGGCAGAGTTCTTCAGAAGTTTGCTCTGGAAAGGGTGTACGCCGTTCTCATGGCCCCAAGGTGGCCAAAAAGAATAAGGTTCGCAGACATCATTTGGCTGGCAGTGGACCAGTTCGTTCTGCCTCTTCGGCCCGATCTGCTCACTCAGGGTCAATTGTGTTACCCCAATTTACCAGCGCTGGGTTTGATGGCCTGGCTGCTGAAACCTCCATCCTGAAGGAGGAGGGTCTTTCTGATTCGGTCATTAAGACTCTGATCAGTGCCCGGAAGAAGTCTTCTTCCATCACCTACTATAGGACTTGGAAAGCCTATATCACTTGGTGTGAGATAAGATCTTTTCCTTGTAGGGTCCTTTCGGTCCCCAGGATTCTGGAGTTTTTACAATCAGGGCTGGACTCTGGTCTCCAGCTAAGTACATTGAAAGGGCAGATCTCTGCCTTATCTGTCTTTTTTCAGAAGCGTGTTGCGCTTAAACCTTTAGTTAAGACTTTTTTCCAGGGGGTTACGCATGTGCGGCCTCCCAGGAAACCATTACTCCCTGTTTGGGATTTGAATTTGGTTCTTTCGGCTCTTCAGGCTCCTCCTTTTGAGCCTTTGCAAGATATTGCTTTGTCTACCCTGACTCAGAAGATTGTCTTCTTGGTAGCGATCACTTCTGTCCGGCGTGTCTCAGAATTGGCGGCCTTAACTATCCAGGTGCCTTACTTCGAGAGGCATCAGGATAAAGTGGTCTTTCGGTTCAAGCCAGACTTTCTTCCTAAGGTTGTTTCTGCTTTTCATTTGAACCAAGATATTGTTCTTCCCTCCTTGTGTCCTAATCCTAAGAATGACAAAGAGAGGGTTTTGCATTGTTTGGATGTAGTACGCTGTGTTAAGTACTACTTGATTATCACGTCTCCTTTCCGTAGGACGGATTCCTTTTTTGTTGTGCCCCATGGGCCTAAGAAGGGTTTGGCACCAGCCAAATCTGCCATTAGCAAGTGGATACGTCAGGCCGTTACTGCGGCCTATTCTGCTAAGGGAAGAGTTCCCCCTTTTCGTATTACTGCTCATTCCACTCGCGCTGTTGGGGCGTCTTGGGCTTTTCAGCACCAAGCTTCTGTTGAACAGGTTTGTAAGGCCGCCACCTGGTCTTCTGTTCACACTTTTTCTAAGTTTTACAAAGTTGATGTGCGGGCCTCAGCGGATGCTGTTTTTGGCCGCAAAGTTCTGCAGACTGCAGTCATTTAAGTTATGCTTCACCTGGCCTTGAGATGCCCTTCCCTTGTGGACACTGCTTTTGGATGTTCCATGAAGTGATGAATATTTAAGAAGTGAAGCGGGGTGTGTGGCACACCAAGAATAATACCATTTTGTGAGTACTCACCTGAAAAATGGATATTGTTGGTGTGCCACACACCCCGCTTCACACCCGCCCTTTTCGGTATTACCGAAGCATTTATATGGTGAAGCCCTTTTTTATTTATATCAAAATTGATTTTGGAGGTTACTGGTGGAATACTGGTACCTTGTATTACTGCTTTTTGAATATACTGGTGATTGAAGGGAGGTACCAGGTATATATAGGCCGGAAGGGGGCTCGTTACAAGACTTCCTCTCTGCACTACGTCACCTGCGGTGGATTAACCCATGAAGTGATGAATATTTAAGAAGTGAAGCGGGGTGTGTGGCACACCAACAATATCCATTTTTCAGGTGAGTACTCACAAAATGGTATTTTTAGGTTTCCTCCCAGGAAACCAGCTGGATTCTTTGTCCCTATTTTTTATTTTTGGCCCTTTGGGAATATGGCAGGTCTGGATTCCCTCCCCGTCTCTCTAGCAGGCTCTAGGGGGTTTGGGCAGCCCACTACTGCTACAGCCAGGGGTCCCCCCTACTCCTTCCACCCCTGGGGAATTCCCTGTCCCGGAGCTAGTCCAGGTGGCAGTCTCCAGGGCAGGAGACCCCTACCGGCTACCTGGGAATGTGGGTGCTGGTGAACGCTTTGGACCCTCACCAGTTGGGAGGGGGAAGGTAAGTGTAGGACTTACCTTGGGGCCAGGTGAGTCCTGTGTTGCCGGATTGTCTGACCTTCAGCAGGGATCAGCAGCAGGCCGGCCACTTGGCTGGCAATCGACTTCTGGGTTCAGAGGACATTGTGTACACACCAGATCCGGAAGGGTGGGCCCCATCCCTCGCAGGAAGCTTTTCGCACAGATGGGGCAGAGGCAGTGTATATTTGATGCAGGAGGCAGCCCAGTGACGAGTTTCCTCTGAGGAAGAAAAGGAGATCTGTGCCTCTTTGAGTCGGGCCATTAGGCACGGGGAAGGGATAACGAGATTCAACCTCAGGGACTTCTTCCCACCCTGATCGATTTCATTTTTCCCTTGAGGACACTCCAGATCTTATTAGGGGAATTCTATCTTCTCTTAAGCTTCAGTCAGAAGGTAAGCCCCTCTCGGTTCAGGATTCCCTTTAACAGGGTCTCTTGGAGAGAAGGGATCCCTGTCTTCCATTCCCAAGCAAAAATGTCCTTTAGCAACTGGTAAATCAGAAAAATCCGAAGTCTTGGTTTTTCCTACCAAGAGAAGATTCCCATTTGAGGCATCTAAAATAGAGATTTGGGCTAAAGTTGCTGCTCCTTTGGCTCAGATTTCTCGGGAACCAGCTCTCTCATTTGAGGACATGGGTTCCCTTAGGGGTCCCTTAGGGATCCCTTAGACAAAAGGTCAGACATTTTACTTAAAAGGGCTTGAGTGTTTTCTGTTCAGAACCCTACTGGCTACAGACTGTCAATCCAGAGCTCCACTACTCTACTGACACAAAGTCAGGAGTGGCATATCTGGTGACTTTCCGAAGGAAGAGCTTTTAGACGCCCTACTGTTTGTCTCTAAAGCAGTAAATATCATTTCAGATGCTGCTTCAGAATCAATTAGAGCCAATGCCAAGATTATGGCCTTAGTTAATTGTGCCTGTAGAGCCCTCTGGCTCAAGACCTGGCAGGGAGACCAGACCACCTGTGTGGTCTCCCATTTGAGGTAAGCTTTTGTTTGGTTCAGAACTAGAAAAAGTGTTAACCTGTTTGGAGGTGGGGAAGAAATTTCCATCTTCATCCACCTCCACTCAGAAGCCAAGAAGCAGAGATTTTCCCAACGGGATTTCCGGGGCTCAGATTCCCAGGCCTTTCGGGCCAAAGGGCAATGGAGGTTTACCTCCTCAACGGCCTAAACAGCAGTCATGACATAGGTCCGGTGGGGGCGAGATCCTTTCTTTCTAGAGACGATACAGGACAGTCTCCATTTCAAATTCGTCTCAAGGCCAGAAGATCATTATTTAGTAATCCACTGCTCCAGAGATCTGGCAAAACACAAGCCAATGGTTACACAACTAAGGGACTTGGTGGTTATAGAGGAAGTCCCATGTCACTTGAAATGAACAGGGTTTTATTACCACGTTTTTAGTTCAGAAACCATCAGGAAAATTTCAGATGACTTTAAAACAGTTAAACAGAGAAATCAAGTAAAAGAGATCCCATATTGAGTCAATCTTTAGGATCAAATATATCCTGTTCCAGGGTCTCTGGATGGCCTCTAAAGCTCTCCAGGATGCTTATCTGCATCTTCCTATTTTTCCGGCTCACAGAAAATTTCTGAGATTTGCAGTAATGATAGGAGTAACCTAACACTAGCAATTCAGGGCAGTGCCCTTTAGCCTGTTTAGCCTGGCATTTTATGAGGTTAAAATAGATTGGAATAGCATATCTGGATCATCTTCTTTTTGCCCTGTCCAGGGAAATTTTGGAGAGCAATGTGAAGGTAACAGTGCCCTCCTTTCAGAGCTGGGATGGCCCATAAACAAGGAAAAGTCAAGTCTGGCCCCTCCAAACAGTGTTCATTTACCTAGGGTATTGTCAGGTCTGGAGTTCCTCCACAGCTTGATTTCCCCTGCATTATGCTGCTCCACCAGGAGATGGCTCTGTCCTGCTGAGGTGTGTTAATCAGCCAGCTCCTGTGGGACTTCCTGGCTTATATAAACTGATCAACACATGGCGTCAGCGGATCAACATTAATCTGTCTTTTGAACCTGAACCCTGGAACTCTCAAACCTGAACTCTGTACCCAGGACTTCTGCCTGCCTTAGCCTCAGTCATAGCCATTGTTGGACTTATGCACGTATGTTTTCTGACTTCACAGCAATCTGAGTGTGTTTCATGCTTCCCGCTTTATCTATGTGTATTTATGTATATAGCAGCTTGGTTGGTGTGTACTCACTGTTTGTTATTATTAAACACAGTTTGCTGCATATCCTCCTCTAATTCTGGTCATTTACTACTATTGGGATTTCTCCGATGAGAAATCCATGACAGGTATCGGATCGACCGTTTACAGGAGAGAACCTTTCTTCCACTTACAAAATTGAGAAGATTGTCTCCCTATCCTTTTACGTTCATGAACATGACACTGGTTCTGCTGGGACTTATGTCCTCAGCCATACCAGCGGTCATTTGGGCCCAGCTACACTCAAGGGCTCTCAAGGCTCTTCTTTTTGCGCACCTGGTACAGAGATCCAGGGGCCTTTGGATTCTCTGGTAACACTTCCAGATCGGGTTTGTCAGTCCCTTCTGTGGTGACCGGTTCAGGAGGATTTGTCCAAGGGAAAACCTTGGCACCAGGTGGACCCAATCCGTATCACAATGAACGCAGGTGCACTGGGCTGGGGGGCCTAAAATCATTCATTGTCAGGTCCAAGGTGCTGGACCGGCAAAATGACCCAAAGATCTTCAAACTTTTGGGAGTTAAATGCTGTTCGATTGGCCCGAGAGCATTTCGAGAACATTATAAAGAATCGAGAAGTGCTGATTATCTCCGACAATGCCGTGAGCGGTGGCTTATCTCAACTATCAAGGGGACACAAGGTCAATCAAGCTGATGTCTCTCCCAGTCGAGTGCCCACACAGAGTGGGAATTAAACCAGGATGTATTCAGGCAGTTGGTAGACCTATGGGGATCCCCCCTGAGGTGGATCTCTTCGCCAGATGCCAGAATACCAAATGTCAAGGAGCGCGGGGGGGGGGGGGGGGCGTCCTGGGTCGTAATTGGTGGGCGTTCAATCTTTGCTATGTGTTTTCTCCATTCCAGATTGTTTCTATAGTCCTAGGGAAGATAAAGTTGGATCAGGCAAAGATGATCCCGATTGCTCCCTGATGGCCCAGAAGACTTTGGTTTTTCCCTATTAAAACAAATGTCAGTAGATCCGCCAGGACTCTCCCTTTGACAGCAGATCAGGGACCAATGTTCCACCCTCTCCGGAGCAGAAAAATGGTTACCCGTAAGATATATGGGAAGGTATTTTAGCCATCAGCACTTTAAAGGCGAGGGTGGCGGCTCTGTTGGCATTCTTAGACTGTAAGCTCAGTCAGGAGGATCTGTATATCCCTATCTAGAGGAAGACTGGTGAATTCTTAGACCCTCCCTCTCTGGAACCTTTCCATTGTACTAAATAGTCTCACAATGCCGCTTTGAGCCCATTAAGGAAGTTACATTTTAGTGAGGATCAAAAACCACGCCTCATCAGCCCTGAAATCTATAAGATTCCAGGGCTGCCGGATTCCCTACCCCCAGGGCATCCAGAATCAGCCTGCCCCGCTGTGTGAAACGCCCCAGGTGGTCCGGAAACTCCTTCTTTCCCGGTCCAACGGCGCATGCGTGAGCTGTGGCCATATCCCCGTTATCCCTTTAGCAGGGCTCGTGCCCACGTCAGGCATTTGTAAATGGCCGGCGTGCTCCCTGTTAGGGGGTAGCGGGGGATGCGGCTGCCAGTGCTCTCAGATCCGCTTGCATTAGACGAGCTCCTAGACAAAGTGGCTTGAGCGAATCTGAGCACGCTAATTGGACGAGCGTCCGCATGTGTGGTAGGACTGGGAAGAGGTGAGTTTGTTCTGGCAACCTGAAGGGTTTCACACCCGGGCATTGGGGTGCCCCCGGAGCAAGGGCCAAAACAAAGGATAATAAAAATCCTTGGTTTGGGGGCGTGGCCTGGCGCGCTAATGGAGTGGCCGCACTAATCCGAGCTCCTGACCCTATCCGGGCTTCTATCATACTTTACGAGGCAATCAGACCTTTGAAGCACCCTGTGGCATGCCGGGCAGACGGGGCAAGAAGAAGGACAGAAGTAGAGGCGCAATTCGAGCCAGTGGCGGGCGCACGAGAGGACCGGCAGCCGCCTTACCTCATCTCAACGGCGCTGTGAGGGGTGAGCAGCTCGTGCAGCCTACGTCGACGGCATCATCATCATCGGCGTCTTCGCCGGAGTCGCCGGCCAGAGGAGAGAGATCCGGGCGGGCGGAGGATCACGGAGCGGCCCGGGGTGCGGTGCGGCGGGCGCCGGGAAATACACAGGCAGCCCCTGCAGTGTCCAGCGAGGTGAGGACAGCACGCAAGATGGCGGCGGCGAGCGAGGTAGGGAGGTCGCCCCCCTCTCCCCCCGCCCGATCCCACACACAGACGACTGCGTCGGGAGACCCTAAACGCCCCGATATAGTGGGCCCCCATTACCACGCAGCGGGGGGCAGTCTCAGTTGCAGTACAGGATCTGCACCTCTTGACGATGGGGAGACAGCCCAGCCTATGCACATTCAAGATGGCGGCCGGGAAACGGGGGCAGCAGACAGACGGCCACAGCTGAGACCCGAGAGGGGGGGCGCTCTGGCCATTGGGGCAAAAGGGAGAGAGGATCAGCCATCCCCTAACTCACAGGGGGAACGGAGACAAGAAGCCCCTACCACAAAGCCCCAGCCGTCACAAGTGGCCACATGGAAGGAGACGGCCCTGAATAAACTGGGGAGGTATGCCTTCCTCCCGGACGGGAAGGATCCAGACAACCCGCCACCCGCCACTGCTATAAGAGGGGCGCCATACTCACCCCAAGCGCCACAAGGGAGAGCCTCCCTCCCACAGAGGACCCCGAGGTCCAGGAGCAGATCTAACCCAGGGCGTACCAGGAGCCCCAGCCAAGACCGCGACTGGGCTACCAGTGAGACGAGAACGTCCAGCCCGCTACCACCCAGCCCCCACCCTGATATTTCTGTGACATGGCCATCCCCAGGGGACCCAGCCATCCCGAGCTCCCCGATTCTGATGTCATACTCCCGTGAGGAACCTCTCCGCCCTATGGAGGTATTTTCCACCCCGGGGGAGGTTGCGCTCCCTTCCCCAGATGCTTCACTCCTGCAGTCCCCACAGCAAATCTCGAGAGATATTGTGGACACCCCAGCTCACGCAGGCAATATACACAGAGAAACCCTCTCATTCTTGAGGTCCATCCCCACCAGGGCGGACTTTGAGGCGCTCATTTCTAAGTATGAGATGGCATACAAAAAAGATATCGCAGAGGTAAAGGGCCACCTCCAGGCCCTCGACACCAGGGTGACATTCCAGCAATCAGCTACTGAAGCCGCTATCGCAGATCTAGCACAACGAGTGGAGGCCCAAAACGGGCAGATTCTCCAGCTTCAGCTACAACACGACGACCTGGAGAACAGGCACAGGAGAAACAATCTGCGGCTCCGGGGTATTCCGGAGGCCTCGGCGGGAGAAGACGTGAAGCAGATCATCACCACTATCTTCAACAAGCTATTAAACAGAGACGCCGAGACCCCGATTGAGATCGACAGAGCGCATAGGGCCCTGGGCCCTCGCAATCCCGACCCGTCACGTCCACGAGATGTGGTATGTAGGGTCCACTTTTACAAAATCAAAGAGGAAATAGCCCGCAGAGCCTGGCGACATGGACCGGTGGACTTTGATGGCGCTAACATACAAATCTTACCAGACCTCTCCAGGCGCACTCTGCAAATGAGGAAGATGCTGCGACCGGTACTAGAAGCTGTCAGAAATGCGGGAGCCTCCTATCGCTGGGGCTTCCCCTTCCACCTGATTGTACACAGAAATCGTGAGACATTCCTTCTCAAAACTCACCGGGACCTGGAGGGACTTTTTTCATTCCTGGGCTGTGATTCATTCCAAGCTCCAAACTGGCTTCTTCCCAACGTGGAACCAACCACGCGGGTGCCTCGTGGGGCGCCCCCTCGCAGATCGAGAGTGTCCAGACCCCGATCGGGATATGAAAGACGCGCTGGACCTATGGACAGTGAGCCATGACCTCCTTCGCCCTGGACATGCAAGAATTGTGGTGATATTTGACTATATTATAGAGTTTTAAGTTACTGATTTACTGCCCAGGTCACTAGATCTGATTGCTCAGGTATAGCCTGTATATTTTATATGCTGGTTATCTTCCTCTTTCTTTTTCCCGAGGCCCGGTGGGTCTGGTTGACGGCTGCCCCAGTCTCGTAGCTAGCTGCAGACCCCCACCTAGGTTGGCATCAGCCCCCCTCCGATAGGAGGAGCGCTGATCCCCCAGAGCAGTAGCTCTTTAGTGTCCCCCCCGCGCCATATTTGGCTTTTGTACTGTTTGCACTGTTTCTTATCTTATTGCTTTGTCCCTGTCTCCCCCCCACCCCAGTATTCCCTCTCTTGAACCCCAACCCCCCACTACCAGGACCCCCCCATACCCATCCACTGCCCCCCCCCCTCCCTTGCCGGAGCCTTCCGCCCCCCGACCCTCAGAGGAATCGGTGAGTGACCTCCGGGCACCCAGAGCCCCCCCGAGATGGGTGAGATAGTGATCAGCTCGTTTAATGTAAAGGGACTTAATATCCCCGAGAAAAGGTCCAAGATTCTGCACAACCTTCACAAACAGAAAGTTAAAGTAGTCCTCTTCCAAGAAACCCACTTTAAGACAGGCCATGTACCTGATATTCGTGATAGACACTATACAACCTGGCACCACTGCCCCAACCCGGAAGGTAAAACAAAGGGGGTATCAGTAGCCCTCCACAAATCACTCCCCCATGAGACCCTAGATGTTCAAGTTGACCCCCGGGGTAGATTTCTCTTCCTTAAAGTCAGGATATTCAACAAAATCTACACATTCGCAAGCTTGTACGCTCCCAATACAGACCAGACCAGATTCTCCATCCAGACTCTCAAAATGTTAGAGGAGTTTGCGGAGGGGGTGATTATCACCGGAGGGGACTTGAACGTCCCCCTTAATCCCTCGATCGACACTTCCTCCGGGAGGGCATCCGTGTCGTTGGGCAAGATTAATAGCCTGAAGAAAGCTCTAGCAAATCTCCAGCTGGTTGACACCTGGAGGGTTCTCCACGGCCAGAAAAGAGATTACTCTTTTTTTCTCACATGCCGCAGGCTCGTACAGCAGGATTGACTATCTGTTCACGAGCCACCATGCATTGGACTGGGACCCCAAGGCGTGGATAGGACCTATTTTGTGGTCCGACCATGCCCCGATCTTTATCTCACTGGCCCTCCCAGGCCTCTCCCCTCTTTGTTGGTCGTGGAAACTCAATGACAATTTGCTTGATGACGCGGTATGCTCTTCTGCGGTAGAACAGGCGATCCAACACTTCCTGGAAGACCATAGAGCCGATCCAACCCCCCTGCCCACCCAATGGGAGGCCCTGAAATGTGTTCTCAGGGGAGAGCTCATTAAACAAGGCTCTAGAATTAAACGGGAAAAAGCGGACCAAATCAAGAGAGCGTTGAATGACATTTATGCCCTAGAAACTACACACAAAGCCAACCCCACTAACCTTGGGCTTCTGAAACTGCAGGAGGCCAGGGAGAAACTGCAGACCCTATACAATCGATCCTATCTAGGCTACAGGGATAGGGGCAGAGCACAGCTCTATAGGCTAGCGAATAAATGCGGTCGTATGCTGGCCAGAACCCTCCATCCACGGCCAACAGCCTCGTATATCCCTGCGCTCCGGAAGCCCGACGGATCATTGGCACAATCCCCCTCAGACATAGCAGCCACTTTCAGAGAATACTACTCCCTTTATAATATCCAAGACCCTTCCGGCTCACACCCGGGGCGGGGAGCCTCCTCCACAGCGATAGGAGATTATATCTCTAGCACCCCTTTGCCCACGATCTCCCCAGAAGAAGCGGAGTCATTGGAGCTGCCCTTCTCTGACCAGGAGGTTACCCAAGCAATCAAAGACTCGCCAGCAGGCAAATGCCCAGGTCCAGACGGATATACCCCCAAATTTTACAAACGATTTGGACATCAACTGACCCCTTTCCTGACAAGAGTCTTTAATTCCATAGGTGGGGACTGCCCCTTTCCTAAGCAAGCCCTAGAGGCCACGATCTCGGTTATCCCAAAACCAGGAAAGGACACCTCGATCTGTGGGAACTACAGACCGATCTCACTCATCAACATCGATCTTAAACTTTATGCAAAGATCATAGCTCTAAGGTTACAGGGATTACTCCCGGGTAGGATACATTTAGACCAGGTAGGGTTTGTACCGGGGAGAGAGGCCAGGGACAACACTAACAAACTGTTCACCCTGATCTCACACATAGCTTCTTCCAAAACCCAGGCCTGTCTCCTCGCCTGTGATGCCGAGAAGGCGTTCGACAGGGTGAACTGGGCCTTCATGTCAGCCACGTTGAGACAGATTGGTCTTGGCCCTGGCCTCCTCTCCAAGATTTTGGCCCTGTATACTAGTCCGGCCGCCAGAGTTAGAGTTAACGGTCTGCAATCCGCCCCATTCACCATAAGCAATGGCACGAGACAGGGCTGCCCCCTCTCCCCCCTTCTCTATGTCCTAACAATGGAGCACTTAGCCACGGCCATACGCAATAACCCGGACATTAAGGGCATTCAAGTTGCAGATCGTCAATACAAAGCATCCCTATTTGCAGATGACTTGATGTTACACATCACATCTCCACACATATCATTCCCGGCTCTCCTAAAAGAGTTTGAGCGCTTCAGTGCGGTAAGCAATTTCAAAATCAACCTCTCCAAAACCGAGGCGCTCAACCTTTCCCTCCCCAGCCAGGAGGTACGCCTTCTAGAAACAAACTTTCCATTTAAATGGAAACCGCAATCCATCAAGTATTTAGGTATCCAGATACCGGCGGACCTTTCCAAAATATATGAGCTGAACTACTCCCCCCTTCTAACTAAAATAGGACAGGAACTAGAGGCTTATGTAAAGAGACCGATCTCATGGTTTGGTAGGGTCAACAGCCTGAAGATGGACATACTCCCGAAACTTTTGTATGTTTTTCAGGCGGCCCCGATAGGACTCCCCAGCAGCTTCTTTAGAAGACTGAGATCAATATTCTCAAAATTTGTGTGGGGGTCTTCCAAACCAAGGGTTAGCTTCTCGACTCTTTCCAGGGGCAAAGGGGATGGGGGCATAGGTCTCCCAGACCTGAAATCCTATCATACATCGGCGGTCCTGCAGAGACTGGTAGACTGGACCCGTAGAGGGGAGGATAAACTCTGGGTGCAATTGGAAAGGTCGCTCTCTCGATTCAACCCCGCCACAATAGCGTGGGCTGCCCCGCTGACAAAAACCCAGAAAGGAGCTCTACCCTTTCTCATGAAGCATTTTCTAGACATTTGGGACCCCCTACAACACAAACACAACCTAGTCCGCAGACCTGGCCCACTCACACCTATCTTCGACAATCCAGCATTCGAACCGGGCCTGCTATCTAGGAGCTTCCTTCTTTGGGAGGCATCCGAGGGAACTACGGTGGGCCAGGTGATGCGAAACGGGGCCATTCCCTCTTTCGACGACCTGAAAACTAAAGCGGGGGCTAAACGTATCTCATGGTTGCTCCATAGACAGCTCCATACCTTTCTAACCTCCAACAACATGATCGATAAAGCTCGGACCCCCCCCCCACGAAACTGGAATCACTCATCCTGCAGGACGCCCCCCCCACCCACACGATTTCCAAGCTCTATAACATCCTCACCAAGGCCCTCCACTCGGGGACCCCCAGATACATAGAGAAGTGGGAAAAAGAACTAGGCCTTAAGTTCTCTGAAAACGAGGTGACAAAAATGTATATCTGCACCCTCAGTTCATCTATAGCCACATCCATTAACGAGCGCAATTTCAAGATCCTTGCCCGCTGGTACAGGTGCCCTGCTGATATCCATAGATTTGACAAAACAACCCCCATCACATGCTGGAGATGTCAGAAAGAGGAGGGAAACATGACCCATATTTGGTGGAGCTGCCCAAGTATTAAACCCTTATGGGACGAAATCATCGATATCTATGGGCAGGTCTCAGGCAGAGTCATTATGAACACGCCCCAGCTGGCGCTCCTGTCGTTGCTTCCCAATTCCTTAACCAGCGCTAAGAAAGATGTACTTCGCTTCTTCCTAGCGGCCATGAGAGCAATCATTCCTAGACACTGGAAAACATCAGACTCTCTTACACTGGCAGAATGGGTGGTGGAGTTGGAGGCTATCCGCTACATGGAGAGCTTATCCTCCGTTGACGCGGAGTCTAACAACAGGTATGTGTTAACTTGGGCGAGTTGGCTGGACTACCGGGACACCTGCTTGCCAGCGATGTTGCGGGCGGCCGGGTAATCACCGGACAGACTCCTACAAGGGCCAGGTTGCATCCGCAGGGCTCCCCCGGATCACGCGTTCTCCCCGCACTGATGTTACGGCCCGGGTTGACAAATCAGGGGACACTTGATACACCCATTTTCCAATAGCTAACAACAGCGCCACGTACTAGCGGCCTACCATCCCACACTCACCAGATCTTTCCCCCCCCCCCCCACCGCAGGGTGCCCCGCAGCCCTGCAGATTACAGAGGTTCGGTCAGGAATGTACACTTGGTCTTAACACGTTACATATTGTATTGATGTAAAATAGAAATTTTATGTTGTGTATTCTAATTACCGTACTGATAAGCATTGTTTATATTGTCCCTCATGAGGCCCTCCTCCCCCCCGACCCCTTGCCTTCTGTATTCCTCTCCCTCTTCCCCCCCTTCCCATCTTTTTTGTTCTTGTTTTTTCCTTTGTGTTATACTCAATTGCTGTTTGAAAACCAATAAAAATTGATTATACTAAAAATCCTTGGTTTTAGTCCACTTTAAGGTCGCCTTTATATTAGCCATTACTTAGGCTAGAAGAATTAGTGATTTGCACACCTTGTCCGTCGTGGAGCCTTATTTAAAGCGGACCTTCACCCTAAATAAGAGCTTATATGTTTCCTACACCCTGTACATACAGATTGCTCACATTAATAATCATCCTACCTGTATCTACTGCATGTTATGAGTCTTTAAACATCCAAGATGGCAGCTCATGGAGCATCAGGCAGCCTGCAAACAGGAAGTGTCTTCTGGCCGTGTCGCTCTGCATTCTGGGATTTCTGACCTTTCCCTGACCCCAGCTCTGCTCTGTCTGCGCAAAGCACAGCTATAACCCGCCCCCCTGCACTTTATCCCGCTTTCCTCTCTTCAGTATGTAATGCTTCTGAGGCAAGATGGCGACGCCCGTATCCTAGGGTCCTGAACATAGTTGAAGCCCAGTGGGGGAAAGAATAATAAGGCATCTGAGTTTCTCTGGAGGAGACTTGCAAAGCAGCAACTTGGGCTTCCCTACTCACATATTCTTAGTATACAGTACGTCCTGCTCCAGATAGATTACTTACACTTGGGTTATCCTCCGCCAGATGGCGCTGCACTGCAGAGACATGTAAAACAGGCTCCTCCCGGCCCCTCAAATACCTGGGGACCTCCCACCAATCCCCAGATTTCTCTGCAGTGCTTACTGCGAAGACATGAAATTATCACTCTCTCGCAGGTGAGCGGGGCTATTAGCCTGCGGCCCTGTTGGACTATTCCCACCCGTTCCTCGTGTGATGTACCTCCCAGCCTGGGCTGCTCTGGTCGGGTGAAGGTAGGCAGCACCATGCGTGCTTATGGAGCGCTGCTCCACCGCAGCCCCCCACCAAAGGGTAGGCGGTATAGGCTGATGGTGAGCCTTTATGGGATGCCCCTCCCGCATTATTGTCCCATGCCCCGTGTAGCGGTGGGCCGTCTTCCTTCATTTGGATGTTCCGCGGCGGCGTTACCTCAGACGCTTCTGCGTTCTTATTGGCTGCTTGTCTGTGGGCTTCGCGCTCTTCGGGGGGGGGGGGGGCGGGGCCTGGCTTGGCGCGCCCTGCGTCACGGCCCACTCTGACCCGCCCTTCGAGGTTCGCTCGGGAACCATTTTGTCAGCTCGCACGCGCGTTTGTGACGGTTCTACCTACCGCGGTCCGTAAGTGCCCTCGCGGGCGGCTTTATGCTCATTCCTTACTGTAAATAGTTTTGACGCCCCTTCTTCTCATTGTGTCTTTCAGACGGGTTAATCCAGTGGCTTCTCCCGGCCCAGTGTAATTGATAGTTGGGCCTAGTATAATTACTCCCACTTCCCTAGCGGGTCATTGGAGCATCCAGGGTTGCTTTAAAGCGTCAATCCCTACTGGCTTATTGTGGCTATTAATCACCATGTGGAGGCATCCTAGGATAATGGGACCGGGTTTCCTGCGGGACAAGCCCGGCTGTGTGTAGCTTGTGGGGTCTCACCTATCAGCGGTGACAGCGCACGGGTCTGTGTTCCTTGCGCACAGCAGGCGCTAAGGTTGCAACCTGCCCCTCCGGTGGCTGGGCCTGCACCTCGTCTCACTTCACCTACTCCCCCAAGCTTGAGTCTCACCCCCATTGCATTGCATACAAGCGGGGATTCTCAACCTGATGTGTCTGCTAGACTGGCCAGTGTTGAAAAATTGATTGCTAATACTTTAGCGCGTAAGGCCATCGCTAAAATGAGTCACTTAACCCCTGATGCCACTCGATTCCCTGTGGAGTCTGATGAGTTTTTGCATCTATGTGGCTACACCCCCTCGGACGAAGGGGAGCTGTTCTCTGATTCAGGGTCATCTGACGAGAGACCCAGGGGTCATGACGATTCTGGCTCTGACTCCTGGGCCCCGGATGATACTGACAGACTGCTGGTTCAGATTTTTGAGGTTCTGTCCATCTCTCCCCCTGTTGCGCCGCCCAGGCAAAGGGGTGAGCTTTTTCATACTGTTAAGGCTCGTTTGGAATTTCCTGAGCAAACCCATTTCAATAATCTCGTGCTTAAGGAGTGGGATCGTCCCAGTAGACTTCCAGGTATACCTAAGAGTTGGGACAGAAAGTATCCCTTTCCTGCTGATATGGTCAAGTGCTGGTCATCGCCTCCCGAGGTGGATGCTCCTATTCTAGGGCTGTCTTAACACCTCTATTATGCACTCCCCGGACTCTACTACTCTGCGGGATGCCGAGGACCGGCGCATTGACCCATTGGCGTGCCATGACTTTGCATTTGTGGGGATGGCGCTGCGCCCGTTTTGCGCCTCGCCCATTACATCTGTGGCACTCAGGGCCCTGATCAGAAGTGTACTTGATAGTACTTCGGATGATTTGCCACCTGATACGTTTAATGCACTGTCTAACTGTGATGTGTTTGTAAACTTTATCCTATCTGCCTTGGATGATGCCATTAGGATGTGTGCGAGAACTTCTGCCTTGGTGGTAGCTATACGCCGCACGGTTTGGCTGCGCCAGTGGGCTGCTGACATTGCTGCAAAGAAGGCCCTTACTTGGCTTCCATTTAAGGGGACCGCCTAGACCTTTTTGCTAAAGGAGGTAAGTTACCCCAGCGCAGGTGGCAGTCTCGGCCCTTTCGGAGCCAGGGCTCCTTTTCACTCCCCTACCGTGGTGCTAAACAAGGAAAAGGGGTGTCCTTCGCGGGGGCTCGTGCAGATTCATGGCATAGGAGCAGAGGACGACGTCCTGGCTCCTCCTGGGGGTCTAAGCCCAAATCTTCTCCCAAGCCCCCTCGGGCATGATGGGGCGCCCTCGCCCGTTAGGGTGGGGGGACGTCTACAGCACTTTGCTCACGTCTGGAGGCACCACGTCTCAGACAGGTGGATTCAGGAGGTAGTGTCCTCTGGTTACAAGATAGTTTGCTGTGCGGCCCCCCCCCCCCCCCCCCCCCCCCCCAAGATTCATCAGGTCCCGGATCCCCCAGGACCCTGTCTCAGCTCAGGTTTTGATGCAGGCCGTGCAATGCCTTCTGGGTCTGGGGGTCATTTGCAGGGTCCCCTTAAGAGAAAGAGGCAAGGGCTTCTATTCCAACCTCACAGTTCCCAAAAAAGATGCGTCTGTCAGGCCCATTCTGGATTTAAAGATCCTCAACAAATTTGTCAAAAACAGGCGCTTTCGCATGGAAACTCTGCGCTCGGCCATCAGCTCCCTGCGCCCAGGGGATTTCATGACGTCTCTGGACATCAAAGACGCTTACCTTCACATCCCTGTGTTCTCAGGACACCAAAGGTTTCTCAGATTCGCGTTGGAAGATCAACATTACCAATTTGTGGCCTTGGAATTTGGCCTCACTTCAGCTCCCAGAGTGTTCACCAAGGTGCTGGCGGGGGTGATGTCTCTGCTGAGGTCAAGGGGCATTCGCATGCTGCCCTACCTGGACGATATACTCATCACCTCTCGGTCTCTACAGCAGGTCGAGTTGGACACTCAGCTGGTGGTGTCCACCCTGGAGTCCTTTGGTTGGGTGATCAATCACCCCAAGTCCTCTCTGTCCCCTTCCTCGGTGACTCCGTTCCTGGGAATGATTCTGGATACGGTTCAGTCAAGGATATTCCTTCCTCAACAGAAACATAGAAGGTTGACGGCAGAAGGAGACCATACGGTCCATCTAGTCTGCCCTTATGTGTATACTGTATGTACTCTTTATCTTAGGATAGATGTGTGCTTATCCCAGGCATGTTTAAATTCAGTGACTGTTGATTTTTCAACTACCTCTGCTGGAAGTTTGTTCCAAGCATCTACTACTCTTTCTGTAAAATAATATTTTCTAACATTGCTCCTGATCTCCCCCCCGACTAGCTTCAGGTTGTGCCCCCTTGTTCTATCATTAAGTTTCTTCTTAAAAACACAGAAGGTGGAAGCTCTAACTGCGCAGGTGAGGTTCCTGCTGTCGTGTCCCCAGCCATCCCTCAGGCAGGGAATGCAGTTGGTGGGCCTGATGGTGGTGTGCTTCGAGGCGGTGCCCTTTGCTCAGTTCCATTTGAGGCCTGTTCAACTTCACCTTCTGTCAGTATGGGACAAGGACCCAACGTCCTTGGACGGGGTCTGTGTGCTCCCCCCCTCGGTCAGGCGGTCCCTTGCGTGGT
Organism: Gastrophryne carolinensis; assembly: GCA_027917425.1. Classification (NCBI taxonomy): domain Eukaryota; kingdom Metazoa; phylum Chordata; class Amphibia; order Anura; family Microhylidae; genus Gastrophryne; species Gastrophryne carolinensis. Next base: position 117,838,880 of record CM051243.1, read on the forward strand.
GGCCGGTCCCCAGGAACTTGCTGGTGGGCAGATCCTTTCTGGCCACCTCCTGGGAGACGGTCACCACGGATGCCAGTCTGTCAGGATGGGGGGGGGGGGATTCTGGAAGGAGGAGGTGTCGCGGATTCTGACATGGGCAGAGGCCAATGTTCAATGCATTTCGGCTGTGTACATCCCGGGGGCAGAGAATCTACTGGCAGACTCTCTGAGCAGGGGGACCTCTCGTCAGGGAGAGTGGTCCCTCTGCAACAGGGTATTCCAGTCCCTGTGTCACAGTTGGGTCTACCGGATGTGGATCTGTTTGCATCCCGTCACAATCACAAGCTCCCGGCCTTTGTCTCCCTGTCTCAGGATCCTCTGACCTTGGCCACAGATGATCTGTCCATGTCATGGCAGGAATTTTGGCTCCTGTATGTCTTCCCTCCATTTCCCCTGCTGGGCAGGGGAGATTGCTCTGGAAGGGGTGCCAGTGATTCTGGTAGCCCCCAGGTGGCCAAGAAGAGTGTGGTTCGCAGACGTGGTGCAGATGGCAGTAGACCAGTACGTTCTGCCAGGGGTGCCAGATCTGCTCACTCAGGGCCCTTACGCCATCCCAATTTACAAACTCTGGCTTTGACGGCCTGGCTGCTGAAACCTCCATCTTGATGGAGAAAGGCTTGTCCGCCTCGGTGGTTGATACCATGGTGAAGGCTAGGAAGAAAACTGTTCTTCCATCTATTATAGGGTATGGCGTACCTACATTGACTGGTGTGAGTCTAGGTCTCTTCCCTGTCGGGTGTTCTCAGTCCCCAGGGTTCTGGAGTTTTTACAGCATGGGTTGGAGTCGGGTCTCCAACTCGGTACTCTGAAGGGTCAGGTTTCTGCCCTGTCTGTCTTCTTTCAGAAGTCTTTTGCTCAGCATTCTTTGGTTACGACTTTCTTTCAGTGGGTTACTCACGTGCGTCCCCCACGGAAACCTATGGTCCCTGTTTGGGATTTGAATTTGGTTTTGTCTGCCTTGCAGGGTGCTCTCTTTGAACCTATTCAGGATGCTGCTCTGGCTGTACTTACCCTCAAGGTGGTCTTTCTGGTGGCTATTATTTCGGTCAGGCGTTTGTCTGAGCTGGTGGCTCTGTCTATCCAGCCCCCATACTTTGAGAGACACCAGGATAAGGTGGTGTTCCGCTTTAAGCTGGACTTTCTGCCTAAGGTGGTGTCTGCTTTTCATTTGAATCAAGATATTGTTCTTCCTTCATTGTGCCCTAATCCTAGCAATGATAAGGAGAGGGTTTTGCATTCCTTGGATGTGGTCAGGTGTCTGAAGTATTACCTGGTAGTCACTGCGTCCTTCAGGAAAAACTGATGCCCTTTTTGTGGTCCCTTCTGGTCCTAGGAAGGGTTTGGCTCCTGCCAAGTCTACTATCAGTAAATGGATCCGTCAGGCTGTGATTCAGGCTTGTTCTGCTAAGGGGAAGAGTCCTCCCTTCCGCCTTACTGCTCATTCTACTCGTGCTATTGGTGCCTCTTGGGCCTTCCAGCACCAGGCTTCTGTTGAACAAGTTTGCAAGGCTGCTACTTGGTCTTCTGTTCATACCTTTTCAAAGTTTTACAAGGTTGATGTTAGGGCCTCAGCTGATGCTGTTTTTGGCCGCAAGGTTTTGCTGGCGGCAGTGGTTTAAACTGTCTGCTGTTACCTTTTTTGTTGGGGATCCCACCCTACTTTATGGAGACTGCTATTGGATGTCCCAAGTGTAAGTAATCTATCTGGAGCAGGACGTACTGTATACTAAGAATAATACAATTCTGTGAAATACTCACCTGTAGAATTGATATTATTTGTATACAGTACGTCCTGCTCCACCCCACCCTGGTTGTTGCATTATTCTGGATCCCCTGTATGGTGATTGTTATCATTGTTATAGTTACCAGTTTTTTGTGGTTAAATTCTCCCGGCTTCTTGTTCACTGCTTTTCAATGCTGGGGATTGGTGGGAGGTCCCCGGGTATTTGAGGGGCCGGGAGGAGCCTGTTTTACATGTCTCTGCAGTGCAGCGCCATCTGGCGGAGGATAACCCAAGTGTAAGTAATCTATCTGGAGCAGGACGTACTGTATACTCATAATACCAATTCTACAGGTGAGTATTTCACAGAATTGACAAGTGAAGCTAAATAAATAGTAAGACTCCGCGGGATTGGTAACAATAAGACAAACTTGTATCTTCAATCTTTATAACGCTAATGAACTGTCACCAGCTGTGCTCTTCAATGAAACAGTGTATCCCAGCACCAGACCTTTAAGTGCACGTACCAGATAGCTTCTTTAGGTAAAGCTTATAGCCTCCAAACAATCTACTCAGGCCGCTCTCTTTTTGTAATAACACCGATATCTTCACACACATATACCTCCGTATATAATTTCCCCATACGTTTTAATAAGAGATGGGGGAAAAACAAAGAACAATGCACATAGCGTAACTCCGTTTGACAAATAAAGTGCTTCAGTATTTATTGTGCTTACCACATAGTAGAGTTAAAATTGCGTAGATCATTAAAATCCAGATACATCGAAAGCAGGAACAGAACAGGGACAGCGTTGCCTTTCAGTTCCCCTGTTTAAAAGCTTCAAAGAATCCTTTAAGAAGCCGCGCTCCCCCGGCCGTGGGAGACGCGGTTAAAATCCAGCGCGCGCAGTAGCTCAAAAAGGGAGACGTCTGTTGCTGCGGTGAGGCCACGCCCCAGGTTATAAATTGATTTACTTTATATTTTTCCCCGGTTTTCCTACATATAAATTCCTTATAAACCCGGGGTGCATTTTCTGCTGCAATTTTGCAGCCCATACATTTTTTACATCTATAGAAGCCGGTCAGGTCCTTAATAGTACCTCCCATTTTACTCTGTTTAGGTCTCACATAACTCTTAACTAATTTAGTCCCTAACGTGGGGGGTCTTCTGTATATCACCTTTGGTTTATCCGGCAGAGACGGTCCCAATATGTCATCATTTTTCAGTATGTGCCAGTTTTTTTCCAACACTTTTTTTAGGAGTCTATGGTTTTTTCCATACTGTGTAATCAGTGCAAACTCAGTTGGATTTTTATCCCATACTTTTTTACAACCTGTTCCCTCTATCATTTTTTTCCTATCTGCTTTTTCTACCTCATTTATCACTCTCTTAATCTCTGATTTATCATACCCCTTGTTAATAAAACGATCCCCTATAATGCCAGCTTGTATCCTATAGTCATCATCTTCTTTGCAGTTACGCCTGACTCTGATCATTTGACCCTTGGGATGTTACTAAGCCAGTTAGGGTGATGACAGCTGGACATTGGCACGTAGGCATTTCTGTCTGTCTCCTTGAAATGGGTCTTAGTTACCAATTCCCCACCCTTTTTTCTAATTTCAAGGTCCAGAAAATGAATCATCTCAGTGCTCTTTACAAACGTGAATGAAATTCCCCAATCATTTTTGATTAATGTGATTAAAAAACTCTAGAAAGGATTGCTCATCCCCTTCCCACATGATGAGGCAATCATCAATATAGCGCCTCCAAAATTTGAGGCCTTTGTGTGATGTATTAAAAATATTCGTGATTTCCCATAAGCCCATAAACAGGTTGGCAAGGCTGGGGGCAAATTTAAAACAAACTGAAAACAGTCAATTAAAAATTCAACCTGTGCCATAATCAAATCTGAAGACTTCATAAGAAAATGTCTCAAAGCAAGGCGTCCCTTTTCATGGGGAATATTCGTATATAGAGACACTACGTCTATCGTTACCAAAAGGGTTTCCTCTCCAACATTGACATCTGAAATTAATTGCAAAACTTGTTGGCTGTCTTAAATATGAGGGTAATTTCATTACTAGGGGCTGCAGGAAGGAATCAAGATATTTCCCTATGTTGCTGCTTATAGAACCAATACCGCTTAATCATCAAGATATAGGGACAAGGGAGGAAACCCCAGAATGGGAGAGAGAACGGGAGAAAGGAAAAATGGCAAAAAGGAGGATAGAAAGAGAGGAGGAAGAGGAGGTAGAAAACATAAGAAAGCACAGAAGATTTTAGAAAACTGTGGGAGAGGAATTTTCAACCTCAGTAAGAAGGAATTAAGTGAGGAAGAATTGTTGGTTTTAGATAAAGGTTTGAAATTTGCCCTGGAGAGAAACCTTTACCTGTTTAGGGTTTTTGTGGATTGCAATCTGTTTTTTAGGAAGCTGAATATCAAAAGCAGATAGGAAAAAAATGATGAGGGAACAGGTTGTAAAAAAGTATGGGATAAAAATCCAACTGAGTTTGCACTGATTACACAGTATGGAAAAAACCATAGACTCCTAAAAAAAAAGTGTTGGAAAAAAACTGGCACATACTGAAAAATGATGACATATTGGGACCGTCTCTGCCGGATAAACCAAAGGTGATATACAGAAGACCCCCCACGTTAGGGACTAAATTAGTTAAGAGTTATGTGAGACCTAAACAGAGTAAAATGGGAGGTACTATTAAGGACCTGACCGGCTTCTATAGATGTAAAAAATGTATGGGCTGCAAAATTGCAGCAGAAAATGCACCCCGGGTTTATAAGGAATTTATATGTAGGAAAACTGGGGAAAAATATAAAGTAAATCAATTTATAACCTGGGGCGTGGCCTCACCGCAGCAACAGACGTCTCCCTTTTTGAGCTACTGCGCGCGCTGGATTTTAACCGCGCCTCCCACGGCCGGGGGAGCGCGGCTTCTTAAAGGATTCTTTGAAGCTTTTAAACAGGGGAACTGAAAGGCAACGCTGTCCCTGTTCTGTTCCTGCTTTCGATGTATCTGGATTTTAATGATCTACGCAATTTTAACTCTACTATGTGGTAAGCACAATAAATACTGAAGCACTTTATTTGTCAAACGGAGTTACGCTATGTGCATTGTTCTTTGTTTTTCCCCCATCTCTTATTAAAACGTATGGGGAAATTATATACGGAGGTATATGTGTGTGAAGATATCGGTGTTATTACAAAAAGAGAGCGGCCTGAGGAGATTGTTTGGAGGCTATAAGCTTTACCTAAAGAAGCTATCTGGTACGTGCACTTAAAGGTCTGGTGCTGGGATACACTGTTTCATTGAAGAGCACAGCTGGTGACAGTTCATTAGAGTTATAAAGATTGAAGATAAAAGTTTGTCTTATTGTTACCAATCCCGCGGAGTCTTGCTATTTATTTAGCTTCACTTGTCTATTGTTTTGACTGTTCTGACACGGTTTTTGACTCCTGCGCCGGACTTTTTATTTTGCTATATGAATTGCTGGAATACTGATTATTAAACAACTTAAGTAGCGCGGCTTTTTTAGTGAGTGGGGGTGGCGTATCCAGCCTGCCTCCTCTCTCACTATTGTGGGTGATTTCACAGAATTGTATTTTTTGAAGCACTACAGAGTCGATCTTTCTTCTGACGAGACTGATGTCCTGCAGGAAGAGTCTACAGATTATTTCCATCCCTAAAGTAGGATGTTGGTAAGATTTCTCATTAATCAGCGTCTGGGCCGTCCTGGAGTACGTTTTGTGAAAACCCCAATTAGCTTGCTGGTAATTTCTGCTAGTCCTCCAGAACAGCGACCTGCTTCCCGCCCAGGCTAAGTATATATTATTTATATTTATGCATGTTTCTTCTGGGATTCCTCTTTAAAAACACTGAGGTCCAGGAGTAAGGGGCGGGGTATTTAACCATGTCCAGTTTGTGTTTCGGGTTTAGGTGGGAGGAGCTACTCGGCTGGGCCGTCCTGAAGGACTACCAAAAAGTCCATTACCGTTAAGCTAATTGGGGTTTTTTTTCAGTGTCAACAATAGACAAGTTTGCCCTTCCCCCAAGCAGCCATGGGCCCCATGTGCAGTTTATTGGGAGTAAATAACATCATTTCCAGTAGTGTATTTCCTTGAACTGAGATCTTCAGCACTCTTCATTGACGCAGTGGGTGGCACCCAGGTCACCCTTTCATTCATGACCCCTGCCATCAAATTCTGGCTACCCTGCTCCTCCAGATCCTAGACACCGACATCTTGGATGGAAGACAGAGCCACATCCCCCCGGCTCCATGCGCACTCGGATCATTGCTTCTTTTCTTGTTGTTCTTAGGCCCCAGATGCAGCCTGTCCCTGACCGCGGGGGGGGGGGGGGGGGTTGGGGTCGAGCATGGACCTCAGTTACTACGGTCTGAGGTCAGGTGGCTTTATCAGAAAAGAGGGGCTCGCCCCCCCCAGTTGTACCTCTGTGGGTCTCGGCCCCAGCTCGGAAACCATCAGCGGCGCTCCTGCGTAATGTGAAGTTGACACCCAAGGACCAAAGATCCCTGCTTAAAGATAAGCAGGATTATTGTCTTGTGGACCATGGGAATAATGTTCCCTTTGCCTATTCCTTTCAACTTCTAGGTAACAATAGAATTGTATTTTTTATTTGGAGCAGTTACATAGGACGTTAGGACTGTTATTGTGTTTTGTGTATGGGGCTCAGATTTCGCGCCAGAGAATGGAAGAGCACTGACATTGATTGAAAGGTGGGGCTGGGACTTTCCGGGTAACAGCTCTCTTCTGGCAGCGCTAAGGACTTTTAGTGCGGCTCTGGCTTGGCAGTGCCAAGCCAGACCTTCAAAGCAGACCTTCGTCCTGAATAAGAGCATACCTTATGTTTCCCTTACCCTGTACATACGGATTGCTCACATTAAAAATCATGCTACCTGCATGTTATGAGCTCTTAAATATCTAAGATGGCGGCACATGAAGCATCAGGCAGCCTGCAAAAAGGAAGTGTCTTCTGACTGTGTCACTCTGCATTCTGGGATTGCTGTCCTTTCCCTGACCCCAGCTCTGCTCTGTCTGTGGAAAGCATAGCTATAACCCCGCCCCCCCTGTACTTTATCCTGCTCTCCTCAGTATGTGTGATGCTTCTGAGTCAAGATGGCGGTGCCCGTATCCTAGAGTCCTGAACAGAGTTGCAGTGAGGGAAAGAATAATAAGTGACTAAAAACTTAAAATATATTAATTTTAGATGCTGGGGAATACTTTTTTTAAGGGTTTGGGCTTTGCATTAAATCATGCTGAAGGTCCAGTTTAAGAAAATTCAGCATTTATTTTTTTTCTTTAAGATTTGTGGATAAGGGATATTAGGTTGTGGTTCACTCTTAGGGTCTCAGAGTAATCACTTGTGATTACCGAGATTCCTCATATACTTTGGTCTTAGGTCCTCGCAGATAATAGACTAACTTCACCATGACCTCTGAGATATTCGGGTCTGGTATGTTATCAGAGAATGTCGCCCCATGTCCTCTGTGCCTGCAGAGGCCTCGGGAAGAGGACAGCTCTATTTGCTCAGAATACACCACCGCAGTGGTACTTTATAGATTAGGAGGCAGCTGCCAACCCTGGAGGTATTTCCCTCCATGGAAGCCTCAGGGTCCGCTCCCTCTGGGCTTACTGCTCCTCTGGCAGCTCCACCTTGTTCTGATGTTCCAGCGTTTTATCTCCAGCTGGAAATGGAGGGAATGGCCCATCTGGAAAGCCACTACTTCCAACCTAACGGCCTGAAGGCCCTCCAGTCTCACGATCTTTAAAGGCGTCTAAGAAGCGGAAACATTTAGTTTCCATGGAGTCTTCTGATTCCTAGGTGGTGGATATTTATGCTGCCATGGAATCTCGAGAAGATTCTTCAGAGGGGGAGCTCTCATCTAGTAGAGAAGAGAGTAATTTGTGTTTTTCTTCTGAACACGAGTCTATGTTCAAGGAGCTGATGGATAATCTGACTTTCTCTATTTTGGAGGTTTTGGGTATCCCAGCTCCTAGAGGCCCTAAAAGGAAGAAAGGCGATCCAAATAGATTCGAGAAACAGAGGCAGCCGTTTCCCAAGCAGTCTCATTTTACCAAATTTATCCAGAAGGAATGGGGAACGCCTGACAAGCTCCTCACCATTTCTGAAGTCCTGGATACTAAATATCCTATTCCTACGGACCTAATTGAATTGTGGTGCTTTGCTCCCGAAGTAGATGATCCTGTTTCAGAACTCTCTAGGAACAGTTATTCCTACTTCAGGCAGTGCTTCCCTTAAGAGACCCGGTGAATAAGCTCCTGGATCAGGTATCCAGGCATGCCTTTTCTATGCATGCACACATGGTGGCCATGGCAGACAATAAGTGGGTAAAACAGTTGAGTTTATGCTCTCAGTTGATAAAAGTCTAGCAAGTCTACAAGTACATTATCTCTAAATGCCAAATGATTAGCCCTGCTGGTGGCTCAGAGGCGTTCAATATGGCTTAAGCAATGGTTGGCTGACTCGACTTCCAAGAAAGGTTTGACGGGGCCTTCCCTTTACAGAAGGTAGTCTGTTTGCGTTGGATGATATTGTGAAAAAAAGCCACAGGGAGCAAGTCTACTGGACTCCCGCAAAGAAGAAAGTCTAATCCTTCTTTTTGTAGATCTTCCAATACTCTGCCATTTCGTGGTGGCAGAGGTTCCCTTTGCTCTACACACCGAGAGGAGTTCTGGAATGAACCTAAGATCCAGAATTAGACCAGATCCTTCTGGCGTAACAAGGCTAAATCCCCTTCTAAGCATGAGAGGATGCCTTCACCCTTCTGAGATTTCTAGCATCGATGGTCTCTGTAGATGTCAAAGCTTCCTGAAAAGATTAGGCTCTGATCAAAAGATCATCGGAGCAGAAAAGATTCTCGCTTCAGGCCAGGGTACAGGCTCTCTTGGCTCGCCCTCACCCTATGATCCTTCAAGGAACGGGGCTGCGGGAAAAGGACACCACGTGGCGCCGCTGTATGAAGTCAGTGGAGCACCTCCCAAAGACTCCGTTTACACATGCTCCTGGCCTTAAACCCTCTAGCGCCAGCTACGTAAAATTCACGTAGCTGCCTCTCCTGTCGTTAAACGACAGCTACGTAAATTTTACGTACCTGGCTTGCCCCGTGCTAGCGGGCAAAAAAAAAGCCACTCGCCTGACCCCTCTATCGAAGCGTCTGGGTCTCCTCTTCATTAGGGAGGGTTTTGATCCCCCACCCAGGCCCCCCCGGCTGGAGGGGAGTGCCCGGAATAGGTGCCCCCCCCCCGCTTCCGAGCTGCCAGTATTACATGTTCCAAAAAAAAAAATAAATGACATATTCTAAGCACATAGTCCTTACATGTGGGTATACCTCCGCCTTCAGCGCCGTGCACTGCAGTATCATGAAGAAAACAAGCTCCTCCCGGCCCTACATATACCGAGGGACCTCCCACAAATCCTCAGAATTCTCTGCAGTGCTGGAACTGCGAAGACATGAAGTATCACGCTCGCAGGCGAGCGGGGCTTTACAGCCCAAGGCCCTGCGGGACTATTTCCACCCGTCCTCTTTGTAGAAGAATATGCCTCCCAGCCTGGGCTGCGTTGGTCGGGTGAAGGTAGGCAGCACCTAGTGTGCTTAACGGAGCCATGTTCCACGCAATCCCCCACCATAGGGTAGGCGGTTTAGGCTGATGGTGAGCCTCTAGTGGATGCCCCTCCTGCATTATTGCCCCGTACCCCGGGTAGTGCTGGACCCTGTGTAAAGGGTCGCCATCCGCCCTCATTCCCCAACTAGTTAGTGGGAAAAGAAAGGGGGGGGTATGTGTGTGGTGGTCCCTGTGTACCAGTATTTCACGCTTATGGCCTTATTTCTGCCCTTCATTAACATTGAAATGTCAGAGCCGCGCTGCTTGCTCTTTATATTGATTTTCGGCTACCGCCGTATGTCTTATGCACAGTTTGCGGCGTTGTCTAGATGCTGTGGCGCCTTTTCCTTACTAGTCGTAACGGTTTTTCTACAAATCCTTAAGCGTGTGATTGTATCCTTGCTTTGCCGTTACCTCAGAGCTTCGCGCTCTCCGGAGTGGGCGGGACTTGAATTGGCGCTCCGCGTCACGGCCGAGCATCGAGCCTGCCCTTCGAGGTTCGCTGGGCGCCATTTTGCTGATCTTTGCGTGCGCGCGCGTGGTGGCGGTTCCCTCCTCCCTTGGTCTGTAAGTGCCCTTGCGGGTGACTCCTTTTTATATGTTTTCCAGCTGCGCATGGCTCTGGCACCCATTCTTCTTATTATGTCTTTCAGAAGCTAAGATTCCGGTGGCATCCCCCGGCCTGATATATATCTTAAACGGGTTCACTTTTATATTCTCCCACATCCCTAGCGGGTCTTGGGGCATCCAGGGTCGCTTATAGCATAAATCCCTGCTGGCATATTGCTTTGATAATCACCATATGGAGGCATCTCAGAATTATGTGTCCGGGGTCCCACGGGGACAAGACCGGCTGTGTACTGCGTGTGGACAACCCCCATGCTGATGCTGACAGAGCACGGGTCTGCGGACCGTGTGCTGAACAAGCACTGGCCCTGCAATCAGGTTTACCAGTGGCTGCATCTTGCTGCAATACACCTGTCTCCCCTTGTTTAAATCTCACTCCTGATGAGTCGCACTTGAGCGGGGATGACCAGCAGGTGGTGCCGCACAGGCTACCTACGGCTGAGTAGGTGATGCCTGGTTGGCGGAGCGTTTGGGCGCTGGAAAGAAGCGGTCCCTGACGCTTCCTGGTTCTATGTTTTCCAAGCAAACTGAAGAGTCGTGATAATTCTGGCCCTGGTTCCTGGGGCCGGTGTGACAATGATAAATTACTTATAAAGATCTTTTGGAGTACTGTCCATCTCTCCTCCAGGAGAGTCTCCCAAGTCCAAGAGGGAGAGTTTCCACACGGCGACGACGCGCTTGGAATTTCTGGAGCAGGATCATTCCAGGCTCTTATATCGAAGGATTGGGAATCACCTTGTGAACGTACAGGAGGTCTGGGATTGGAAGTACCCTTTTCCCCCTGATGTGGTTGGCTGCTAGTCAGCCCCTCCCGAGGTGGATGCACCTATTATTGGGGTTGCTAACCCTCCCTTCATGACAGCCTCTACTCATCATACCCTTCGGGATGCTGAGGACCGGCGCATTGACAGTCTGGCTTCCCACGCCTTTTCGTGTGCAGGGACGGCTCTGCGCCCGGTCTGTGCCGCGGCCGTCACTGCGGTCACCGTAGGACCCTTCTTAGGAAGATACTTGACCACCAACCGGAGGATCTCCCTTGGGAGGTCTTTAAGGCACTGTCTGATTGTGATGTTTTTGTGAGTTTATTCTCTCAGCGATGGAGGACACTGTTAAAATGTGCACTAGAACCTCGGTTCTTATGGTGGCTATTCGCCGCCTGCTTGGCTGCGACAGTAGAGGGCTGACAATGATACTAAAAAGGCTCTTACTGGCCTTCCCTTTAGAGACGACGCTTATTGGGGCCCGGTTGGACCTTTTGGAAAAAAGGAGTAAGGCACCCTCGAGCAGAAGGCCGTCTCGGCCTCCCAGGGGCAAGAACACCCCTCCCCTTCCCTACGTTAGTGTCAAGCGCGAACTAGAAGTGTGCTTCCAATTTTTTGGAATGGAGACCCGCCCCAGGGGGGGGCAGGCAACGCCCTGGGTCCTCCGGCTGTGCGAAGTCCACGCACAAGCGTGAGGGGACGCCCTCGCCTTGTTGGGCGAGTGGACTGCCTCAGCACTGGGCTCCTATCGCAGGGCGCCATGCTTCTTTCAGGTTGTTACAGGAGGTAGTCCCCCCTCCCCGGATGCAGAATGGAGTCTGCTGGGCGGTCCTTTTTCTAAGGTTATCAGGGTTCTTCTAGTCCCTGTTTTCCCTTCGGGAGTTGAGGCAGGCCGAGTTTGGCGTGTAGGGTCTGGGCTCTCTTACAGGTTGGCCCTTGACATGTGATTGCATCCACTTTACCCTTCCCCTCCGGGATGAAGCAGTCTGACCCAGGTTGGCATTCTGGGGCCTAGCATTTATACCTTTACAGGCAGTTTCTACATGGTATCTACCTGTTGGGCCGCAGGCGCTCTAGTCCAGTAGACCTCTTGATGCATGTGAGGATTTATAATCCCTTTTTAGTCCCCTGTGCCTTCAGGACACCTAGGCCACTTCCAGCCAGTGTTGAAGGTCCAACTCTGCGCATTGGGGTATTGTTTTGGTTCCCCTCCTGCTCCCAGATGACTCACCGAGGCCAGTATGGGAGTGGTGTCTTGTACGTGCCCGTGTGGCGTCCGCGCTAGGTTCTACTTTATTGTCCTTCTTTGCTTCCTATTTTTGCATCAGGCCGTGTGGCTATTGACTTGTGGCTCCTTTGGGAGTCCTGTGGATTGGTGCTCAGGCACATCACTTACTTAGTGTTCCCCGGTTCGGTATCCCCCCTACGGGGTGGCATTTAGATTGGTTCACGTTAGAACCTTCCTTCTGCTAAATGTGGACTTGTTATGGAAAGGGCCTTGCCCTCTTTGATGTCGCACTTCCTTTACCTTGCAGCCGGTGGGCCTGTTGGTGGCGGCCCAGATGCTGTCCCTTATTCTCAGGAGCCCTTGGGCCCTGCAACACCTTTGGTTACTTATCCTGGACAGGGTTCCAGCACCCCTGGAACTAGGTCAGTACGCTCCCCCTCGTTACGGGGGTTCCTTTTGAGGTTGTAAATTCAAGGAAGATGTCTGGGACCATTCCTTCCTTCTCTCTTCTCCCTGTAGATGGTCATCATGGGTACCAAGTCTTGCAGGTGGACTGGGGGGTCTTATTTATCCTGAAATCCCCCGTGGTTCCTAAAGGGGTCCCCTTAGGAGATCCATCTTCATACGGTTTTTTGGTTGACACATTGAGCCTTTGGTGGGCTCTAATTTGCTGGACTACTCCTCTTCAGGACTTGTCCTTTTTGGGGACTCTCGATCAGTCTGTGGAAAGTGGCTTGTCCCTTTTTATCTGTGAAAGTCTCGGAACAGGTTGACCCTTCAAGAAGGTTCCGGTTCGGTTCTAAGTGGGGGTTTACATCCCTTGCACTTCATTGGTATTAGCTTGGCTGGCTGCCCTAACGTGGCAGGAGGTTCTATTCTAGTATCTCACTGAGTCCCTACTGGTGTGGCCCTGTGGGGCCCCGTTGCTATTACAGGGACTCTGTCCTGGGTTATTGTCCCAGGACTCTCTGGCCTTGGTCATGAGGGCCTAGTATTGCTTCTGTCAGGACATTATATTCTATATGTCTTAACTTCTTTCACCCTGCTAGGCGGGGTTCTGCATAAGATTGCAGTAGAAAGGGAGAACCGTTATGCTGGGGGCCCTGGGTGGCCCAGCGGGGCGTGGTTCGCAGATTTTCTGCTGAAGACAGTCGTACTGTATGCCCTCTCAAGAGGGCTGTTCTGCCTATTCAGGCTCCCTACTAGGTCGCCCTTACCTACAGGCCTTTTAGGCGATTTGTCGGTTGGCTTTTCACCCTATTGGAGATGGGTATATCTGGGTGTCTTTTCTCTATTGGAGGGCTAGGCCTAGCTCCCTCCTCTTCTTCTCCCTTTTCTGCCGGCTATGTTGGAGTATGCTCTTCTAGTCGGCTTTGCTTGGACTAGCTCTCTTTCCTGCGGGATGTTCCCTATCCCTGGGTCCTAGGATTATTATAGCACGGTTGAAGTTGGCTCCCCAACTCAGTGCTCTGAAGGTTTCAGGGCTCGCCCTGTTCACCTACTGCAGAAGTCTGGTTCAATCTTCTGTGTTGCGCATTCCTCAGGGGTTGCTCAGGTGCATTCCCCAGGCAATTCTATGCTCCCTTTTTGGGGGGTTACTTATCCGGATGCCCTGCTAAGGGTTCCCTTGGGTCTTCTTCAGGTTCTTGTCTGAACTGTTCCTTCCCTCATATCGCTCTTCTGGGGCGGTTGCTTCAGTCAGAAATGTGCCATAAAGGATGGCTCTGTTAGCGGTCCTAGTCATTATATATATATATAATTATATATCTGTACACCATGAGGTGAGGGTGTTCCGCCTTACGCCGAATAGGGTCCAGGCGGTGTTTTTCTCCTCTGGCTTACTCTGAGCGAAAGGGATCTGTATCCCTCATCAGGTGTTGGAGATTCCTGGCCTTTCTCTTGTCCCTGGTAGGGATTATGCCCCTTGGGGCTTATAGGTTTCTCCATCCTTATGTACCGGATCTGATTGCTAACACGGGTGTAGGTACCCTTTGGCTTGGTCCTGCTCGGTCGCCTTGTTCCTCTGAGCCTAATGTAAACGTCTCGGCTCTTGCTGAGCCTTGTTAGCGTTGTTTTTCAGTATTCCTGCTGGTCTCGCCTGAGACCTGGGTTCATATTCTCAGATGGGGAGATCTCTAAGGTTGCCATGGCTGCCCCTTTTTTTCCAGTAGCATGGTTAGGCTGTTACTCTGGCCTACTCGTTAGGGGAAGATTATTCTTCTCTCTTGGTTTTTGCTCTCTTACTACTTGTGCTTGGCTTGGGCCTTTCAGCACTAGGTTCTGTTGAGCAAGCTGGTTAGTCCGCCGCTTGTGTTTAGTTCTGCCTTTACAAGAATTCAAAAGCTGTGGTTAGAGCATTGCTCTCGTTGCTCTCGGTAGCATGGTTAAGGTGACAGCACTTTTATGGTTGTCTGTGCCTTTTTTCTCGGGGATCCCACCCTACTTATGGGCACTGCTATTGGATGTCCCACATGTAAGGACTATGTCTGGAGCAGGACGTGCTGTCTGCTTAGAATAATACAACTCTGTGAAATACTCACCTGTAGAGTTGGTATTATATGCAGACAGCACGTCCTGCTCCACCCCACCCTGATTCACCTTGTTCTGGATCCCCTGTATGGTGATTATTATCTTGGATATTATTACCAGTTATTCTGGGTGGTTGTTTTCCTCCTGGCTTCTTCTCTCACTGCTAGTCAATGCTGGGGATTTGTGGGAGGTCCCTCGGTATATGTAGGGCCGGGAGGAGCTTGTTTTCTTCATGATACTGCAGTGCACGGCGCTGAAGGCGGAGGTATACCCACATGTAAGGACTGTCTGGAGCAGGATGTGCTGTCTGCATATAATACCAACTCTACAGGTGAGTATTTCACAGAGTTGTATTTTACTAACCTTCGTGCCCGATCGCTCCCGCTGGCTCTCCTCTTCTTCGGGGGGCCTCCGATCACCCTCCCCTGGCTCTTGAGTCTTGAGGAGGGCAGCCAACATGCCCTCTCCCCCTGCCCTCCCGACGGGTGCCGCCATCTTGCCGAGTAGTTTTTTTGTTTTTTAATATGTTTTTACTGTGTGGTGTGTGTGTGTGTGTGTGTGTTGTGTTTTTTTTTTTTTTTTTTTTTAACTGTTAAGCCTTTGTGAACTGGTAAGGGGTCCATGAGACCCCTATACCAGGACGGGATCACTACACTTCAGTTTGGGTTTGCCTTGAGGATTTTTTACAAGGTGCTGGCAGAGCCTCTGGCAGTCTCACGGCAGAGGGGGGTTTGTGTCATCACATGCCTGGATGACCTTCTCCTTTTTTGCCCCAAGTCTGGAGAGGTTATACCAGGAGCTAGAACTGACAATAGACTTTTTTGCTTCAGCTAGGGTGTATCCTGAAAAAAGTCCTGTATCAGGTAATGGCCAATCTAGGGTTTGAGGTGGGGTTCAATGCAATCCTTCAGAAAATATTCTTGCCTCGTCCAAAAATATTGGCTCTCCTAGAGGTCATTTAACTCCTGTGCTCCAGCCAAACAGTCTTTGTTCGTCAAGCAATGAGACTCTTGGGGTTAATGTCCACCTCTGTTCTGTTGCACTCAAGGACTCTTGAGCATCATATCCTAAAGTCTTGGGACAGGTCTCAGAAGTCCATGCACAAGATGATTGGGGTCCCAGACCAAGTGAAGTCTTCACTCAACTGGTGGCAGGACAAGCACAGGTTCGCAAGCGGTCATCCTGGGCAGATCCCAAAGACCTTATTGTAACCACGGACACATACTCTTGGGGATGGGGGGCTCACTGCGGCCCCTTGCCGGTACAGGAGTCGCTCCTCCTCGAACCTCAGGGAATTAAGACCTGTAAAGGAATCATTACTGGCCTTCTATCCTTAATACAGGGACATCACATGCAGATCAGAACTGACAATGCCACTACAATGGCATATTTAAACTGGCAGAGGGGGACAAGGGCAAAAGCTGTCCTTCACAGCTATTAACCTGAAGGGCTGCCTAAATCAGGTGGGGGATTTCCTGAGCCGCTCTCCCAATGTTGGAGGCAGAATGGTTCCTAAACCATGAAGAATTCAACCAGGAGTTTAACCAACCAAGAGTTATGCAGTTTGCAACTCTGTCCTGAGGAAAAAGATCCACCTTAAATGAAGTTCTTCTTCATCGATCCCTCTGACCAGAAGCTAGGGATAAAAGTGTAAGCAAGACTGAAAGCCACTATGGAAAAGCATAAGTCAGACTGAAAGGCCACTGGCATTGGTGCACCAGTGGCCTTTCAGTCTGGCTTATGCTTTTCCTCATATTCAAATCCTTCCACAAGTTCTGAACAAGATCTCTTGTCAATCGCTACGGTTCTGCTTCTGGCCTCCTGGTGGCCAAAAAGGCCATGGTTTTCGGCGCCGAGGATGCTCTTGGTTCAAGAGCTGTGGGAACTTCTGGTAAGACCGGGCCTTCTATCCCCGGGGGCGGTACTCTGAGGCCCGCATTGCTGTTGAGAAGAACTCTCCTTACTAGCAGAAAACCAGTAACAAAGAAGTTTGGAAAACATTTAATACTTGAAAGAGTTGAACTAGGAGATCCATCTCTAATCTTCCTGGCATACTAGAATTTGGGCAGGAGTTAAATTGGGTCTAAGCATCAGCACCCTGGAAGTCCAATTGGCAGTCTTCTCTGTGTTTTTGGATAAAAAAAACCTTGGTCAAGCAGTTCCTGTTAGCAGTCAGATTCAGACCAATCTGTTTGAAGTTAGTCCCGCAGTGAGACCTGGCTCGGGTGCTTGTCTGTTACTGCCCCTCCCTTTCAAACCCCTTCTGGACTTAATCATGGCATATGGCATACTAAATTCCTGACATGAAGTCCTTTTCTTGGTGGCTATAAAATCAGCCAGCTGGATCAGAGATATTCAAGGTCTGTTCTGCCATCATCCCTTTCTTCAGATTTTTCATGATGGAGTGGTTCTATGGGTGGATCCTTGCTTCCTTCTTAAGATCCTCTCAGATTTACATAGAGTGCAAGAAATCATTCTCCCATCTGCTGGTGACGTAAGGGTTTGTTTACTGAAATACCTTTGACAAACAAGGAAGGAAGACAGCCTATTTGTCTTTTTTTTTTTTTTTTTTTTTTTTTTTTTTTTAGGTCACAGAATGGGCCAACGTTTTTCCAAGGCAACATGATTTGATAAAGAATGCTATTAGTTTTGCTTACAACAATCCTGCTCCAGGTTGAGTTACAGCGCATTCAACTAGAAGTGTGTCTACGTCTTGGGCGGAGCAGGCTGGTGCCTCCTATTGAACAGATTTGTAAGGTGGCTACCTGGTCTAGTGCTAAGACGTTCGTTGGTCATTATTGCCTGGATCTGCTCACCTTGCAGGACCAATACTTTGGCAGGAGTGTATTACAGTTAGCATTTCCCATCCAATAGAGGTAGTATCTTGCTTATCCTCTGAGTAGTATGCTGCCCTGAGTATATTTTGAGAAAACGTAAGTTAGTTACCTGGTAACTTTGAAGGGGCAGCAAACAGGCTTCCCTTCCACTAGTTGTTTTGTTCTACATTATTTTCTAATTGTCTTATCAAGGATTGAAATGATTTAAGCCATAGAATTTTGTCTGTTTTTTTATTATATTTCAAACAACTGGAGAGCTGGAGATAGGGCTATAGCCTTTGTAGATTCTGGTGGTCATCTGTTCCTACCTAGGGGCAGAGTTGCAATCTCTCAGTAGTATGCTACCCTTTTGGATGTTAACTGCTCCACCGCCTGGAAGGTAACACAAACATGAACAGAGGTTAAAAGCCCCACCCCTTCTTCCCCACCTCAGTTCTTTGTGTTTCCTCCCTGGGAAAAAAACGGTGTGCCTGGATGTGTTAGACTTCGGACAGTTTGCTATTTCAGTTTTTTGTTTTGTGGGCTTCAGAGTACTGGAGTAGCTTGCTGGCCTGGACATTATTCTCGGTGTGCCACACACCCCGCTTCACCTTTAATATTCTTCACGATTGGGTTACTCACCGCCAGGTGACGCTGTTGCAGAGAGGAAGTCTTGTAACGAGCCCCCTTCCGGGCCTATATATACCTGGTACCTCCCATTTATCACCAGTGTTTTTCTCTCTGCATGACGACAAGACAGAAGAATGAAGTCTCCTGCTTGCAGGTAGCCGGGGTCTTACCCCGGCACCCCCTTTGGTCTATATTCTCAGTGTGCCACACATCCCGCTTCCCCTTTAAAAATACGGACGTATGGGTTACACACCTGCAAGGTGACGATGTGCAGAGAGACGTCTTGAAACGAGCCCCCTTCCAGCCTATATATACCTGGGACCTCCCATTAACAAACCAGTTTTTCCTCTCTGCATGAGGCGACAAGACAGAAGAGATGTCTCCTGCTTTCAGGTAGCCGGGGTTTACCCCGGCACCCCCTTTTAGTCTATTTCTGCCCAGTTTTAAATTGTGTTTGCCTTTAAAAGGTTAATGGAAGCCTCCCAGCCCAGGCTGTTTACTGGGCAACGGCAGATGGCACTATAGGTGCCAAGGAGCTTATCTCCTCCGTGACACTCCGCTTGAGGGGCGATCGGCTATCCGGCTGGTGATCCGGATTTGGGATGCCCCTGTCCCGAGGTCCAGTTTTAGGGCACCCTTTTCCCGCTTGATCCCTATTCCCTTCGCGGGGGGGGTGTGGGGGTGTGAGTGTATGTGTGTATTTTTGTGTTTTACACTCTATGCAGCACATGTGTGCTATTCAGTTTGAATTTCCCTCCATTATTCAGCCGGCCCGTCATTAGACGGGCCACGTCATTCTGGGTAAGGGGGCGTGGCAAGACGCCGGGAGGAAGTTCTCCTGGCTAGTTCCGGGTCACGGCTCACATGTGGAGAGGGAGGAAGATCCCTCACTGCCGCGTTTAAGCCTGCACAGCGGCAGGCTTGTCAGCATTGTGGAGCGTGGCTTTGGATTGATGCGGCCGTCTCTGCGCTGGTCCCTCTTAGCCCCTTGCCCTGCTGAAACAAGGTAGGACGGCCCCACCATTTTACTGTGTGGGGCCGTTTTTAGTACATGTTGTTATTTTTTCTTGTGTATATGTGGGGATTGATGCCTGTTGTTTCCCCACAGATCTTGGGATCCCTGTTTCAGCGGCTCTCCCAGTCTATATATACTGGACTAGTAAAAAAATAAAATAAAAAAATTGTAAAAAATAAATCCTCCCATTCCGGGACGTTTATTAAGGGGGCATCCCGGGTTGCTTATATGCTTAAAAATCCCAGGGTAATTGCGAATACCATAAATTCACCGTAATGGAGGCTTCCAATGTTACCGAGGGCTCTTTGGGGCCTAGGCTGTGTGCGGGATGTGGGGCCCTGCTCCCAGGCGATGACGCATTAATTTGCGTTCCATGCGCAAAGCAGACTATTGCGCGTCAGTCCGGTATTCCGGCTTCTGGCTCTTCGCAGCTTCCGTCATCCCCTACCCCCCCTCCCTTATCCCGGACCTCGGTTGACACTGTCAAAAGTGGGGATTCGCAATCCGAGATGGCTGTGCGAGTGGCCAATCTCGAGAAAATTATTTCCGCCACTATGGCTCACAAAGCTACGGCGAAGAGGAAGCACCTTTCCTTAGCCTGGCCCTGAGGATGAAGTGTGTGATTCCTTAGAATGGTCCGAATATCCCCCTGATGAGGAAGGGGAGCTCCTTGAGGAGCCGGACGAGCCTGCAGATCAGCTTTTGGCTGACGTTCAGGCTGCAGGGGTGTCTGTGGACACTCCTTCCATTTTGGCCCAAATGTTTAAAATTTTGGCTTTAGATCCGCCTGTTGTGGATCCTCCGCCGAAGGGTGAGTTATTTACAGAACCAAAGCCGCGCCTAGTATTTCCCAAACAACAGCACTTTGTCTAAGTTGTTCTTAAAGAATGGGAACATCCTGCGCGCCTGGCTGGCATTCCTCCTTCTTGGGATAAGCGGTATCCCTTTCCAGAGGATTTAATTAAGCTTTGGTCTATCCCACCTGATGTAGATGCTCCTGTGTTGGGGCTATCTAATTCCGCTGTGTTACACTCCCCTGACATTACTACCATTAAAGATGGTGAGGATCGGCGGATTGATCAATTGGCCCGCCATGGGTTTATGAGTGCTGGTTCAGGTATGCGGCCAGCATGCGCTACGGTGCTTCTTCTTTTGGCGGTTAAGTCTGTTATTAGGGATCTGTGCGCAGGACTTGATCCCGCTTGTGATGAATTTATTTCTCTCAAGCAATGTGAAACCTTTATTTCATTTGCCATAAATGCTCAGGATGATTCACTTGCTATGAGTAGCAGGACAGCGGCACTACTGGTTGCCATCCGCCGCTCAATATGGCTACGCCAGTGGACGGCGGACCTTAACTCTAAGAGGGGGCTTACAGCGCTCCCTTTTGTGGGTTTGCGCCTGTTTGGCGAAAAATTGGACACAGTTACCAAGGGTGGTAAATTGCCGCAACGCAAGAAGCCACGTCGCTCCTTTCGGGGGGCAGCTTCGTTTGGGCCCTCCTTTAGGGGAGCCAGAGCAGGCAGAGGGGCTTCTTATTCCTCTACCAGGGGTACAGGTTGGTCCAGGGGCAGAGGCCGTGGCCGTTCCGGCCAATCCTGGGGCACCAAGCCCAAGCCTGCAGGCAAGCCCGCTCAGCAATGAGGGGTTGCCCTCACCCGTGCGGGTGGGGGGACGTTTGCGACACTTCTCCCAGGTTTGGGATCAGGCGGTCCCGGACAGATGGGTCCGGGAGGTAGTGTCGTCCGGTCTCAGACTGGAGTTTGAGTCTCGCCCTCCTTCACGATTCTTCCGGTCTCGGGTGCCTACCGATCCTTTGATTGTGCAGGGGCTCCTGGCATCGGTAAAGAACCTTTTGGAAATGGCGGTCATCCGGCCGGTGCCACATTTAGAGGTGGGTCTCGGTTTTTACTCCAACCTTTTCACAGTCCCCAAAAAGGATGGATCAGTTCGTCCTGTTCTAGATCTGAAGTGTCTCAACAAGTTCATCCGCCCTCGGAAGTTTCGCATGGAAACTCTGCGGTCAGCCATCGGTTCCCTTCGGCAGGGGGATTTCATGACGTCCATAGACATCAAAGATGCTTATCTTCATGTTCCCATCTGCCAAGCTCATCAGTGTTTTCTCAGGTTTGTGATGGGAGATCAGCATTTCCAGTTTGCAGCACTTCCATTCGGCCTTTCCTCGGCTCCAAGAGTGTTCACCAAGGTGCTGGCAGGGGTGATGGCCATTCTCAGATCTCGGGGCATTCGGGTGGTCCCTTACTTGGACGACCTACTCATCATGGCTCCTTCGCTCGTTCAATCGGAGACAGACACCAGGATGGTGGTCTCCATGTTGGAAAGTTTTGGATGGGTGATCAACTATCACAAGTCCTCCCTGGTCCCGGCCAGGGTAGTGTCCTATTTGGGAATGTCATTGGACTCTTGTCAACACAAGGTATTTCTGCCTCAGACCAAGATGCGTCTGATTCAGGAATTGGCTCAGGTCCTTCTTGCCAACCCTCGGCCATCCATCCGTCAGGGGATGAGGCTGGTGGGGTTGATGGTTGCCTCATTCGAGGCAGTTCCCTTCGCACAATTTCACACAAGGACGCTTCAGCTACATCTGTTGGCATCCTGGGACCGGCATCCGTGGTCGTTGGATCGGTCCTTCCAGATGTCTCCCCGGGTCCGGCAGTCTCTTCAGTGGTGGTTAGTCTCGGACAATCTCTTGAGGGGCAGGTCCTTCCTGACTCCTCTTTGGGAAATTGTCACCACGGACGCCAGTCTTTCAGGATGGGGGGTATTCTGGAAGGATTGTCAGTTCCAGGGGCAGTGGAGGCCTCGGGAGGCCCAATTGTCCATCAATGTTCTGGAACTGAGAGCCATCCGTCTGGTTCTGGCTCTTTTGACTCAGCATGTTCTGGGCCTTCCTGTTCAGGTTCGTTCAGACAATCAAACAGCTGTTGCTTACATCAATCGTCAGGGAGGGACTCGCAGTCTGGGTGCTCTCAGAGAAGTGTCCCTGATCCTGATTTGGGCAGAGGCCCATGTTCCTTGCATCTCTGCTGTTTACATTCCGGGAGTCAAAAACAGGGAAGCGGATCTTCTGAGCAGAGGCTCGTCCCGTTTAGGGGAGTGGTCCCTTCATCCTCAAGTTTTCCGGTCGTTGTGTCTCCGGTGGGGGACACCAGAAGTGGACCTGTTTGCCTCTCGTCACAATTGCAAGCTCCCGACCTTTGTGTCGCTCTCCCAGGATCCGCTAGCTCTGGCACTAGACGCCATGTCTCTGAACTGGGGAGGTCGGGGGTTCCTGTATCTGTTTCCTCCGATTCCCATGCTGGGCAAGGTAATGCGGAAGCTGGCTCTGGAAGAGGTGTCCGCCATTCTCGTGGCTCCAAGGTGGCCAAGGCGAGTGTGGTTCGCAGACATCGTTCGGCTGGCAGTGGATCAGTTCGTTCTGCCTCTCCGGCCCGATCTGCTCACTCAGGGTCAACTACGTTACCCCAATTTACCCATGCTAGGTTTGACGGCTTGGCTGCTGAGACCTTCATCTTGAAGGAGGAAGGTCTTTCTGATTCGGTTATTAAGACTCTGATCTGTGCCCGGAAGAAATCTTCCTCTACCACCTACTATAGGACTTGGAGAGCCTATATTGCTTGGTGCGAGGCCAGATCTTTACCTTGTAGAGTCTTTTCAGTTTCTAGAATTCTGGATTTTCTGCAATCAGGGCTGAATTCTGGACTCCAGCTAAGTACTTTGAAAGGGCAGGTTTCTGCCTTATCTATTTTCTTTCAGAAGCATTTTGCGCTTCACCCTTTAGTTAAGACTTTTTTCCAGGGGGTTATGCATGTGCGGCCTCCCAGGAAACCATTACTCCCAGTTTGGGATTTGAATTTAGTTCTTTCTGCTCTTCAGGCTCCTCCTTTTGAGCCTTTGCAGGATATTGCTCTTTCTACCTTGACTCAGAAGGTTGTCTTCTTGGTAGCTATCACTTCTGTTCAGCGTGTCTCGGAGTTGGCGGCCTTGTCAATTCAGGCGCCATACTTTGAGAAGCATCAGGACAAAGTGGTTTTTAGGTATAAACCAGACTTCCTTCCAAAGGTAGTATCTGCTTATTCTTGGTGTGCCACACACCCCGCTTCACTTCTTAGATATTCATCCATTATTGGGTTAATCCACCGCAGGTGACGTAGTGCAGAGAGGAAGTCTTGTAACGAGCCCCCTTCCGGCCTATATATACCTGGTACCTCCCTTCAATCACCAGTATTTTTTCTCTCTGCTTGCTGACAAGTCAGAAGATGGAAGTCTCCTGCTTACAGGTAGGCCGGGGTATTCTTACCCCGCCACCCCCCTTTTGGTCTATTTCTGCCCGGTTTGAGTTTGTATACCTTTATGGTGAAATGGAAGCCTCCCAGCCTAGGCTGCTCACCGGGCAAATGGTAGATGGCACTTTAAGTGCCTAGGAGCTTATCTCCTACCGCTCGACCTCATGCGTGGGGCAATGCGGCTATCCGGCATGGTGATCCGGAAATGGGATGCCCCTGTCCCGAGGGTCCCCGTAGCCCCTTACTCTCCCGTTACGGTCCCTTCTCCCTTCACTATGGGGGGGGGGGGGTGTGAGGGTGTGCTTTTAGTATGTGTGTTTCACTTGTATCACTGCATTTTAACATGTGTGTGTGTTCATGATTATGCATTCACTGTATTCAGCATGTGTATATTTTTGGTCTGCTTTAAAGTGGACCAACACCCAGGGGGGATCGGCCTGGGAATCTATAAGATTCCCGGACCGATCAGATCCCTCCCCGCGGGGCATCCGAAATCGGGATGTCCCGCGGGGAGGAACCCCCCAGGAGGCCCACAATCCTCACCTTACCGGCGATCCAACGGCGCATGCGCGAGACGCGGCCGCGTCTCTCGCTTCCCTCTAGCAGGGCGCGGTCCCGCGCCGGCCGTTTTGTGAATGGCCGGCGCAGGAGCGCTCCCTGTTAGAGGGAAGCGAGAGACGCAGCCAATGACAGCGCTCTGGTATGCGCGTCCAAGCGGCTTTGGACGCGCATACCAGAGCTGCTCTGAGCGCTGTCATTGGCCGGACGAGGGAGCGGGGAGAGGTGAGTTTTTGCGGCGATCGGGGGGGTTTCACACAGCGGGGCACCCCCGATCGGGGTGCCCCACCTAAGTGGACCAACACCCAGGATAGTCAAAATCCTGGGTGTTGGTCCACTTTAAGGGCAGGCTGCGCTGGGTAGGGGCTGGCCACTTCTCTTGCAGACTGTTGCTTTTTGGCCCCCTACCCCCTCTCCTCTCCCCTCTCCCCGCCTGGCATTTTATGTATTCATTTGAACAGCACCATGCGGTCTTTACCCTCCCCCCTCCGCCGCCTGGGCGCACGTGTAGTGGCCCAGCTGAGAGTGATTTCCAGCTGATCGGCGTAGGGGGGGCGGGTCCCGCTGACGCGGCGTCGGGGGCGCGGCGCTGACGTCATGCGGCGGGCCCAGCGTTTGCTTCCTTCAAATGCAGGAAGTCGCGTGGGCGCACGGCCGCACTTTGTCTTCCGTGCTGGCTGCAGTCTTGTTCCGGCTGCTGCCTTCGCTGACCAGGTAAGCGGCCCCACCCGTTGGGGCCGTTAAATGGGGAATGCTTTTCCTTGCAGTAATGTAGTGGGGAGTCACTTTGTATTAAGGGGGCATGATTTGGCTCTTATTTAAGGGCACTTTGGTGCCATGCTTATGTTTTTTTTATACACATGTGAGGATCTGATGGTTTTTCTTTTCCTTGCAGATCCTGGGATCCCTGCTTATGGTGGCCCTCCGACTCTATGTGCCTGGCTAATTATTGGGATATCCATTTAATGTATATATACATAGACTATATATAAATATATATATATATAGTTTATTAAAGGGGACCTTAACTTAAAAAAAAAAAAAATATTTAAAAAAATATAAAATAAAAAAAATAAATCCTCCCTTCCCGGACATTACTAATAAAGGGGCATCCCGGGTTGGCTTATGCCTTAAAAGTCCCAGTATT
Organism: Gastrophryne carolinensis; assembly: GCA_027917425.1. Lineage (NCBI taxonomy): Eukaryota > Metazoa > Chordata > Amphibia > Anura > Microhylidae > Gastrophryne > Gastrophryne carolinensis. Next base: position 117,863,919 of record CM051243.1, read on the forward strand.
GCGAATACCATAAATCACCATATGGAGGCTTCCGTAATTTCCGGAAACGGTTCTGCTGAGCCGTTTGGGGGGTGCGTAGGTTGTGGGGTTCCACTCCCAGCTGATGATGTCTTTATTTGCATCCCTTGTGCAAAACAGACTATTGCATCCTTCATCATCTCCTACCTCTCCCTCCCTATTCCGGACCCCGCATGACACTGTCAAAAGTGGGGATTCGCATTCCGAGGCGGTAGCACAGCCCAGCCCCCAGAAAGTAATGCCCGTTAAAGCAGCGTTAAAGGCCGCTGCAAAACGAAGGCACCTGACTCCGGTACCTTCGGCTCCACAGGACCAGTTTTGTGAACCTGTGGAATGGTCCGATGGATCCCCGGACGAGGATGAATTCCCGTCGGAGTCAGATGAGCCGACAGGTCAGCTTGTGGCTGATGAGATTGGCGATTGGTCAGAGGGGGTTGTTTTTGACACCCCCTCCATTCTGGCTCAAATGTTTAAAATTTTGAGTTTAGATACGCCTGAGGCGGCCGCCCCGCCAAAAGGTCAGTTGTTTAAAGAGCCTCAGCCGCGTTTGGTTTTTCCCAGACAACACCACTTTGAGAGGGTGGTTCTTAAGGAATGGGAACATCCCACGTGGTTATCTGGAATTCCTTCCAGTTGGGAAAAGCGTTATCCTTTTCCACCAGAATTGGTGAAGCTTTGGTCTGTCCCTCCTGACGTTGATACCCCTGTACTAGGGCTCTCCAGCTCGGCTATCGTACAATCTGCTGAGACCACTGTCCCTAAAGATGGGGAAGATCGTCGGATTGACCAATACGCTCGACATGGTTTTATCTATTCCGGGTCAGCGTTGCGCCCGGTATGTGCTTCAGCCCTTCTGCTATTGGCAATTAAGTCCTTAATTCAGGGGCTATATGAGGATCTTAATCCCGCTTGCAAACAGTTCACTGCGCTTAAGCAGTGTGAATCTTTTGTGGCTTATGTCCTGGCTGCTCAGGACGATGCGCTGACTATGAGTAGCAAGGCAGCAGCTATGCTGGTGGCAATTCGCAAGTCAGTATGGCTGCGTCAGTGGTCAGCGGACACGGCTTCCAAAAAGGTGCTCACAGCTCTCCCCTTTTTGTCACCACGGACGCCAGTCTGTCGGGATGGGGCAGATTCTGGAAGGAGCTGCGGTTTCAGGGGCAGTGGAGAGCTTAAAGGCCCCACTTACCCATCAGTATTCTGAATCTGAGAACCATCCGTCAGGTGCTTGCTCTCCTGACTCAGTACGTTCTGGGCCTTCTGGTCCAGATGTGTTCAGACAATCGATCAGCGGTTGCCTACGTTGGTCTTCAGGGAAGGACGCGCAGTCTGAGTACTCTCAGAGAAGTGTCCCTGATCCGGACATAAGCAGTGTTCCATGTTCCCTGTCTCTCGGCGGTTTACATTCCAGAGGTGATGAAACAGGTAGTGGGCCGGTTGAGCAAGGGCTCTCCCCGTCTGGAAGAATAGGCTCTCCATCCTCGGGTGGTTCGCTTACTGTGTCTCCAATGGGAGACCCCGGAGGTGGACCTGTTGGCCCCTCATCACTATCACAGGTTCCCGAACTTCGTGTCGCTCTCCCAGGATCCTCTGGCTCTGGCAGTGGACGCCATGTCCCTGATCTGGGGAGTTCTAGGATTTCTATACCTGTTTCCTCCGATGCCCATGCTGGGCAGGGTACTTCAGAAGTTGGCTCTGGAAAAGGTGTACGCCGTTCTCGTGGCCCCAAGGTGGCCAAGACAAGTGAGGTTCGCAGACATCATTCGGCTGGCAGTGGACCAGTTCGTTCTGCCTCTTCGGCCCGGTCTGCGCACTCAGGGTCGATTGTGTTACCCCAATTTACCAGCGCTGGGTTTGATGGCCTGGCTGCTGAAACCTCCATCCTGAAGGAGGAGGGTCTTTCTGATTCAGTCATTAAGACTTTGATCAGTGCCCGGAAGAAGTCTTCTTCCATCACCTACTATAGGACTTGGAAAGCCTATATCGCTTGGTGTGAGATAAGATCTTTTCCTTGTAGGGTCTTGTCGGTCTCCAGGATTCTGGAGTTTTTACAATCAGGGCTGGACTCTGGTCTCCAGCTAAGTACATGGAAAGGGCGGGTCTCTGCCTTATCTGTCTTTTTTCAGAAGCGTGTTGCGCTTAAACCTTTAGTTAAAACTTTTTTCCAGGGGGTTACGCATGTGCGGCCTCCCAGGAAACCATTACTCCCGGTTTGGGATTTGAATTTGGTTCTTTCTGCTCTTCAGGCTCCTCCTTTTGAGCCTTTGCAAGATATTGCTTTGTCTACCCTGACTCAGAAGATTGTCTTCTTGGTAGCTATCACTTCTGTCCGGCGTCTCAGAGTTGGCGGCCTTAACTATCCAGGCGCCTTACTTTGAGAGGCATCAGGATAAAGTGGTCTTTCGGTTCAAGCCAGACTTTCTTCCCAAGGTTGTTTCTGCTTTTCATTTGAACCAAGATATTGTTCTTCCCTCCTTGTGTCCTAATCCTAAGAATGACAAAGAGAGGGTTTTGCATTGTTTGGATGTAGTACGCTGTGTTAAGTACTACTTGATTATCACGTCTCCTTTTCGTAGGACGGATTCCTTTTTTGTTGTGCCCCATGGGCCTAAGAAGGGTTTGGCACCAGCCAAATCTGCCATTAGCAAGTGGATACGTCAGGCCGTTACTGCGGCCTATTCGGCTAAGGGAAGAGTTCCCCCTTTTCGTATCACTGCTCATTCCACTCGCGCTGTTGGGGCGTCTTGGGCATTTCAGCACCAAGCTTCTGTTGAACAGGTTTGTAAGGCCGCCACTTGGTCTTCTGTTCACACTTTTTCTAAGTTTTACAAAGTTGATGTGCGGGCCTCAGCGGATGCTGTTTTTGGCCGCAAAGTTCTGCAGACTGCAGTCATTTAAGTTATGCTTCACCTGGCCTAGAGATGCCCTTCCCTTGTGGACACTGCTTTTGGATGTCCCAATAATGGATGAATATTTAAGAAGTGAAGCGGGGTGTGTGGCACACCAAGAATAATACCATTTTGTGAGTACTCACCTGAAAAATGGATATTGTTGGTGTGCCACACACCCCGCTTCACCCCCACCCTTTTCGGTATTACCGAAGCATTTATATGGTGAAGCCCTTTTTTATTTATATATCAAAATTGATTTTTGAGGTTACCGGTGGAATACTGGTACCATGTCTTTCTGCTTTTTAAATATACTGGTGATTGAAGGGAGGTACCAGGTATATATAGGCCGGAAGGGGGCTCGTTACAAGACTTCCTCTCTGCACTACGTCACCTGCGGTGGATTAACCCAATAATGGATGAATATTTAAGAAGTGACACTACTGGTGTGAGGGCACTACATAAAGATATATTAAACAATGGGTGCTCCATGAATTCCACAACTACTATACATTAAAGCAAAACCAAAAAACTGGAATTCACACCTGGGCACTCCATTCAAAATAATTGAAAATTTATTAAAGCACAATCATTAAAAAACATAAAACACACATCCAACAAGGCTTAAAAACAAAACAAACCTGGATAAATAATCAATTAGTATTACAAATAACAATTAATATAATAAATACAAATCTAATAATAGCTGTGGTACGAGTTTCCTAAAAGATATTACTATTATCACAGAGATTATATGCAGAATGCTCCTGCCCCCAACTGGTTATCTATAGTAATTACACCCACAATAGTTCTCCTAATGAATATATATTCTTATAAGTTACTTAAAAAACCTAATGGTGCTATATCCATAATGCTTCTATCCACCGACTATGTGTCTATATGTGAAAAATTTGTGATACTAAATATTACTAATATAAATAATCATAAAGTGCAACATGCCTATCTATTAGAAAATACAATAATAATACATAGATAATACAACTCCTATTTAAAAAGTGCTAAGTGCCAGTAAGCTTGTTTTATACCCATACGAGGGTCCAGAAACTTTTTAGGGGTATATATGGGAAGGAGCAAGGAAAAGCAAAACAAATTAATACATATCAAATCATCATAAAGGCACAACTCTATTACCACCAGAATAACACATCCAGGAATGTAAACACGCAGACCCCGCGCGCTCCGCCAAGCGCCCAAGGCTTCAGAGGGGTAACATAACAACACATAAGCACATACCTTTATAGTTCGAGGGGAGGGAAAACTCACCGCCACCTGCCGCTTCCGCCCGCACACACCTGGGCTTCCGACGGCGCCATCACGCTCTCCACGCCGTGCGGGCACGCCCCCCTCCGATGACCCGGCCGCCGTCATCGGGGAAAGGAGGGGGCGTGTCCACCAGGCGAGGAGAAGCGCTCCAGCGGGGGTAGCAAGCCTCTCACCCTCGCTCTACAAAGGGGGACATATTTAATTTTATACACAAAAAGGGATAACAATTATGTGCTATCTTATTCTATTTGAATATACAGGATAAATCAAACATAATTATATACATAATATAGAGACTAGGCATAACAGTCATTTAGATGTTCCTGTACATTTCCACAGAAGGGGGACATTTTTTGAGTATATACAAAAGGGGGATAACAATTATGTACTATCTTATTCTATTTAATAAACGGGATAATTCAATAATAATTATATACATGATATAGAGGCTAGGCATAACAAAGTCATTCAGGTGTTCTTGTACATATATACATGTGTGCACATGTGTATGTAAACACATATGCAAGAGTCCTAAATCCAAGCAATCTACATTTAATAATTCCCTAAAACAAAAAAATATACTTAATGGAATTTATTTTGTGATCAAAATGCATCATTCTATTTAGTGGGTTCCTCTCTCCTGATCCCACAAACTCCCAAAGAAAATCTATAAAGAATTATATAAAGAACTGTGTGTCTCTGTAGGAGCCCACAATTAAAAGTCCCTATTGGGAATTATTTACTCCAAGGTATATATGAAAACTGTAAGGTCCTTCGGCCATCCATTCTGAATTTCTAGCAAGTATTATGGGTACTCCTCTTCCGTTGTTCCCGTCAAGCAGAGGGGCAACCCGTATAGTTGATCCAAACCATCCATCCCTGCTGGTTTTTTCCCTCTTCTGTCCCGGGCACTCTGGTACCATCCTTCTTCCACTACTATTCCATCGGTGGTCCAAGCATGTGTCAAGAAGCAAACAGCTACGAAGATCTAAAAAACTTTAGAAAAAGAAAGGAAAATAACTCAAAGTGCCAACAAACATGTGAAACAACCCTGTGAAAAAAGCAAAACAACTATTTGTGCCTACACATAAGTCTAAGTGTATAATAAATGTTAAGAAAATATGTGAAGTATCTAAGTGAAACCATGTGAACGCCCCTATCTTTCAATGGAAGTAGTTGTTATAAGAACCCCCAAGGGGATACCCGGGGATGCATGGAAGGGATGGATGCCCTTCTATATGGGGAACTAGAGGAAAGGTCCAAAAGAGACATCCTCATTTAGGCCCATAGGTGTGGCCGTATCCAACATGTGTATCCACCTCAATTCTTCTCTCATTAGTCTTGTCTTCAAATTCCCCCCCCGGGGTCCCAAGGCTATTTTCTGAAGTCCCACCACTTCCAAACCATCCATCCTTGAGTTATGACAGTTTAAGAAGTGTTTAGCAACAGGTGTAAGAGTCTTACCTTTCTCGAGATCTCGAGACGCCAGTCGGATATTTGACAGGTGAGATTGGATTCTGCTCTTCAAGACATTTTTAGTTTCTCCTACATAAAATCTAGGACACGGACAACTGATCAAGTAAATAACTGATTTAGTGTTACAGTTAATAAAGTCACAGAGAACAAATTTACGGCCAGTGTTGGGATTAATTACCTCCTTTTTTCTGGTCATATGCTTGCATATTGAACACGAGCCACATGGTGCTGAGCCCTTGATACTTCTTGAGGTTAGCCAATTATCGTCAGATCTTGAAAAGTGACTATGGCACACATGATCTCGAATATTTTTAGCACGTCTCGCAATTAGTCGTGGTACCCTTGGTAACCAGCCTCCCAGATCTTTATCACTTGTTAAAATATTCCAATGACGTCCAAGTATGTTTTTTATTTCCTTCCATTGTTGGTTGAACCTAGTAACCACACCAATATGTTTTGTTGGAGTGCGTTTCTTTTTTTGTAATAATTCCAGGCGGTTGGTCTTGCGTGCTCTCCTCAATGCTGTATTCAGTACCTTCTTCGGGTATCCTCTGGCTCTAAGCCTTTGTCTCAGTTTTTGTGCTTCTTCCTCGAAATCTTCATCCCTGGTGCAGTTACGTTTGAGTCGTAGAAATTGGCCAGTAGGAATTCCTCTTTTCAAGTGTTGCGGGTGTGAACTTTCAAAATGTAAAATGCTATTCGTAGCTGTATGTTTGCGATACAATGTACTCTGTATATTCCCTTCAGTTGTTACCGTAAGACAAAGATCCAGGAATGTGATGGATTCTGCAGACAAATATGATGTCAGTTTAATATTCAGGTTATTATCATTCAATTTGTCGAGAAAATCCTCACATTCCCTCTGAGTACCTTCCCAAAAAAAGAGCACATCGTCAATGAAACGAAACCAGGCCACTATGTGGCAATGATGTTGTTCCAATCGTTCGCTAAAAACCACTTCCCTTTCCCACCAACCCAAAAATAGGTTGGCGATGGAAGGCGCACACTTTGCGCCCATGGCTACGCCCATCCTTTGTCTATAGAAGCCTTTATCAAATGTAAAGTAGTTGTGTTCCAAAATATATTTTAAGGCCTCTAGGATGAATTTTCTGCGTAGTGGGTGTGTGTTAGACTCCATGCTTAGGAAGTACTCCGTGGTCAGAATTGCATTCTCGTGTGAAATGTTGGAATATAAAGATTCCACATCACATGATACTAGCAAACAACCTTTGGGTAAATATACCGAATCCAGTTTGAGCAGCAAATCCATCGAGTCACGTAGATACGAGGCAAGGCCCTGTACATGTTTTTGTAGGAAAGTATCAATCCAAGTGCAAATGGGTTCAGTTAGGGATCCAATTCCCGAGACAATTGGACGCCCCGGAGGATTGTTTCGATCCTTATGAATTTTTGGAAGGATATAAAAGGTGGGGGTCACCGGACACTCCACCTTCAAAAATTCCCTTTCTTTCTGATCTATCGCTCCCTCCAATAGGGCTGTGTCAATCATGTCGTCAATTTCCCTTTTGTATCTAACTACCGGGTTACAAGGTAAAGCCTCATAGTATCTTGTGTTATTCAATTGGCGTAAGACCTCTTGCGTATAGAGGCCGACAGGGAGGACTACAATGTTCCCCCCTTTATCGGCCTCTTTGATGACAATATCCTTTCGCTGTTCTAGGCTACGTAATGCCAATCTCTCACCCCTAGTAATGTTTTGTCTTCCCCCACAAATAGGGAGTTTTTGTTTTGTTTTTAAGCCTTGTTGGATGTGTGTTTTATGTTTTTTAATGATTGTGCTTTAATAAATTTTCAATTATTTTGAATGGAGTGCCCAGGTGTGAATTCCAGTTTTTTGGTTTTGCTTTAATATTTAAGAAGTGAAGCGGGGTGTGTGGCACACCAACAATATCCATTTTTCAGGTGAGTACTCACAAAATGGTATTTTCATTTGAATCAGGATATTGTTCTTCCCTCCTTGTGTCCTAATCCTAAGAATGACAAAGAGAGGGCCTTGCATTGTTTGGATGTAGTTCTCTGTGTTAAGCACTACTTGATTACTACTTCTTCTTTTCGTAAAACTGATGCCTTTTTTGTTGTGTCATGTGGGCCAAGAAAGGGTTTGGCCCCAGCTAAATCTTCCATTAGCAAATGGATACGTCAGGCCATTATTGCGGCCTATTCTGTTAAGGGGAAAGTTCCTCCTTTTCGCATCACTGCTCATTCTACTCGCGCCGTTGGTGCATCTTGGGCTTTTCAGCACCAAGCTTCTGTTGAACAAGTTTGTAAGGCCGCTACTTGGTCTTCTGTTCATACTTTTTCTAAGTTTTACAAGGTTGATGTGCGGGCCTCAGCGGATGCTGTGTTTGGCCGCAAAGTTCTGCAGACCGCAGTCGTTTAAGTTATGCTTCATTGCCTTCGGATACCCATCCCTTTTTGGGCACTGCTTTTGGATATCCCATACGTCGGTATTTTTAAAGGGGAAGCGGGATGTGTGGCACACTGAGAATAATACCATTTTGTGAGTACTCACCTGAAAAATGGGTATTGTCAGTGTGCCACACATCCCGCTTCACCCCCGCCCTTTTCGGTATCCCGAATCCTTTATACGGTGAAGCTTATGGTTATTATTATTTTGTGAGGTTACCATTGGATTACCTGGTACCTTGTCTTTCTGCTTTTGTATACACTGGTTTGTTAATGGGAGGTCCCAGGTATATATAGGCTGGAAGGGGGCTCGTTTCAAGACGTCTCTCTGCACATCGTCACCTTGCAGGTGTGTAACCCATACGTCCGTATTTTTAAAGGGGAAGTGGGATGTGTGGCACACTGACAATACCCATTTTTCAGGTGAGTACTCACAAAATGGTATTTTCTGCCCGGTTTTTGATTGTTTGTTACCTTTGTGGTTAAATGGAAGCCTCCCAGCCTAGGCTGCTCACTGGGCAATTGGTAGATGGCACTATAGGTGCCTAGGAGCTTATCTCCTCCACTCGACCCCCTGTTTTGGGGGCAATGTGGCTATCCGGCATTGTGATCCGGATGTGGGATGCCCCTGTCCCGAGGTTCCCCTTGGCCCCTTGCTCTCCCGTTACGGTCCCTTCTCCCTTCACTATGGGGGGGGGGGGGGTAGAGGGATGTGTATTTGTATGTATGTTTTACTGTATGTTTATTTTCATGTGTTTAACTTATGTTTCACTTATCAGGCGGCACCACAAGCAAGGGTGCGCTTGGCTTGACTGTTTCCTCCTTATATTGCATGTGTCCCCTCTGGCAGTTCTGCCTTTTGTGCTGGCCTGCATGGCAGAGTTTGGGTCAGCTTTAGGGCGGCCGGGGTGGGCCGCGCTGTGCGGGCTTGTTTTGAGGCTGTTTGCGTCCTTTCCCCAGGTGTTACAGCTCCCCTCCCCCTCCCCCCTTGTCTCCTCTTTTAATTGGCACCGCCGTTAGGCGGGCCGCGTTGTCAGCACCATTGCAGCACAGGCTGCCTAGTTAGCTTTTGTCTCCCCCCACCCCCCTCCATCTACTGAGGGTGTTGTGCGCCCTCCTGTATTGCGGCACCGCCGTTTTTGTCGGGCCGCACTGTTTGAATTTTGAGGGGGGGGGGGCGGGGCCCGGTTGACGTCAGAGGGGGGCGTGGTTACGGCAGCGGCGTCACGGCTCCAGCCGCACTTCCTTCCCTTCATTAGGTAGACAGGTGTGGGGCTCTCGCCCGCACGTGTGTTTTACCTCCACGGCCGCTACTGCTGCTTCTGTCGCTACTGACGCTACTACCGCTTTTGCCGCTACTGCCGCTATTGCCGCCGTTGCGGCTACTGCTGCTACTGCCAATACTGACATTACTGCTGGTCGGGTGCCTTGGCTTTTTAGCCTCGCTTGGGCAGGTAAGCGGCCTCACCTCGCGTGGGGCCGTCCATTATTATTATGACTGATTTTTATTGGAAAAAAAACAAAAAAAAAAACTATGTATATTAGAAGAGGAGGAAAAACAGAGGACAAGTTTTTCTTTTGCCTCTTTAAAGCACTCTGGTGCTGTGCATTATCATGTGTTACTTGTTGCATGAATGTTGTATTGCATGCTGCCATTTGTTTTCTGGGGGTCTTACTGTTGGTTTTTCTTCCCCCATAGATCCTGGGATTCCCTCAATAAAGTGGCCTCCCGGTTCTATTTTACCTGGCTAGTCCTTTTTCTCTAAATTGGGACATATATATATATATATATATATATACAAACATTTATTTATACAATTATTTTAAGGGGATCTTTATTATAAATTAAATCCTCCCTCCCGGGACATTAACATAAAGGGGCATCCCGGGTGGCGTATGCCTTAAACCCAGGGTTTTGCGAATACCATAAATCACCATATGGAGGCTTCCGATAATACCGGAAATGGTTCTTCTGGGCCATCTAGGGTGTGTGGAGGCTGTGGGACTCCGCTCCCAGGCGATGATGTTATATTATGCATTCCTTGTGCAAGGCAGAATATTGCGCGACAGTCCGTCAGTCCTGGCTCTAAGCAACTTCCATCATCCCCTACCCCTCCCTCACTGTTCCGGACCCCGTGTGACATTGTCAAAAGTGGGGATTCGCAATCCGAGGTGTCTGCACGTTTATCCAACCTTGAGAAGATAATTCCCGTTAAAGCAGGGTTGAAGGCCACTGCGAAACGGAAGTACCTTTCTCCTGTACCTCCGGCTTCACAGGATGAGGTATGTGAGCCTGTGGATTGGTCCGATTGCTCCCTGGACGAGGAGGGGGAATTCCTGGTGAAGTCAGATGAGCCTGCAGATCAGCTTGAGGTTGATGCTATTGGCGATTTGTCTGCGGGGGTTTCCCTTGACACCCCCTCCATTCTGGCTCAAATGTTTGAAATTTTGAATTTAGATCCGCCTGAGGCTGTCACCCTGCCAAAGGGTCAGTTGTTTAATGTGCCTCAGCCGCGTTTGGTTTTTCCCAGACAACAACACTTTTGAGAGGGTTGTGCTTAAGGAATGGGAACATCCCACGCGGTTATCTGGAATTCCTTCCAGTTGGGAGAAACGTTATCCTTTTCCGCCAGAATTGGTGAAGCTTTGGTCAGTCCCTCCTGACGTCGATACCCCTGTGCTAGGGCTCTCCAGCACGGCTATGGTGCAGTCTTCTCAGACCACTGCCCTTAAGGATGGTGAGGATCGTCGGATTGACCAGTATGCTCACCATGGTTTTATTAGTGCTGGATCAACGATGCGCCCGGTGTGTGCTTCGGCGCTGCTTCTGTTGGCGGTTAGATCTGTTATTCAGGATCTGCGTGTGGATCTTGATCCCACTTGTAAGGAGTTTACTCCTTTTGTTTCCTATGTTCTGTCCGCTCAGGACGATGCACTGGCTATGAGTAGCAGAACAGCAGCAATGCTGGTGGCTATTCGTCGGTCAGTGTGGCGGCGCCAGTGGTCGGCGGACTTAGCTTCTAAAAAGGTGCTCACAGCTCTCCCCTTTTTGGGCTTGCGGCTGTTTGGTGATAAAATTGATTCAGTTGCAAAAGGTGGTAAAATGCCGCAACGCAAGAGGGCTCGTCGTCCCTTTCGGGGGGCAAGTGCTGTTAGGTGCTGTTAGGCCCTCCTTTCGGGGATTCAGAGCGGGTAGGGGGGCTTCCTTTCCCGCTACCAGAGGTGCAGGTTGGACTCAGGGGAGGGGCCGTGGCCGTCCCACTCAGTCCTGGGGCACCAAGCCCAAGCCTGCTGGTAAGCCCGCTCAGCAATGAGGGGCTGCCCTCACCCGTGCGGGTGGGGGGACGATTGCAACACTTCTCCCAGGTTTGGGACCAGGAGGTTCCGGACAGATGGATCCGGGAGGTAGTGTCGTCCGGTTACAAGCTGGAATTCGAGTCTCGCCCTCCTTCACGGTTCTTTCGGTCTCGGGTGCCCATCGATCCTTTGGCCGCACAGGGGCTCTTGGCGTCGGTAAAGAATATGTTAGAAATGGCGGTCATCCGGCCGGTACCGCGCTTAAGAGATGGGCCTCGGTTTCTACTCCAATCTTTTCGCAGTCCCCAAAAAGGACGGGTCGGTTCATCCCGTCCTGGACCTGAAATTACTCAACAAGTTCATCCGTTTTCGGAAGTTTCGTTCGCGTACGGCCGTCGGTTCCCTTCGGCAGGGGGACTTCATGACGTCCATAGACATCAAGGATGCTTATCTTCATGTTCCCATCTGCCACGCTCATCAACGTTTTCTGCGATTCGTGATGAAAGATCAGCATTTTCAATTCGTGGCACTTCCGTTTGGCCTTACCTCGGCTCCAAGAGTATTCACCAAGGTGCTGGCAGGGGTGATGGCCATTTTCAGATCTCGGGGCATTCGTGTCGTACCTTATTTGGACGACCTTCTTATCATGGCTCCGTCACTCAATCAATCGGAGACAGGCACCAGGATGGTGGTCTCCACGCTGGAAAGCTTTGGTTGGGTGATCAACTTCTCCAAGTCCTCCCTCGCTCCGGCCAGGGTGGTGTCTTTTCTGGGGATGTAGTTGGACTCTCATCAACACAGAGTGTTTCTCCCCCAGTCAAAAATTCATCTGATTCAGGAGTTGGCTCGGGTCCTACTTTCCAATCCTCGCCCATCCATCCGTCTGGGGATGAGGCTAGTAGGGTTGATGGTTGCCTCCTTCGAGGCAGTTCCTTTTGCTCAATTTCACACGAGGACGCTTCAGCTTTATCTGTTGGCGTCTTGGGACCGGCAGCCTCGGTCGCTGGATCAGCCCTTGCAGTTGTCCTCCCGGGTCCGGCAGTCCCTCCAGTGGTGGTTGGTCTCGACCAATCTTGTGAAGGGCAGGTCTTTCCTGACCCCCCTTTGGGAAATTGTCACCACGGACGCCAGTCTTTCGGGATGGGGCGGATTCTGGAAGGAGCTTCAGTTCCAGGGGCAGTGGGGACCTCGAGGCCCACTTACCCATCAATGTTCTAGAACTGAGAGCCATCCGTCGGGTTCTTGCTCTCCTGACTCAACACGTTCTTGGCCTTCCGGTCCAGGTGCGTTCAGACAATCGAACAGCGGTTGCTTACATCAATCATCAAGGAGGGACTCGCAGTCTGAGTGCTCTCAGAGAGGTGTCCCTGATCCTGACCTGGGCAGAGGCCCATGTTCCTTGTCTCTCGGCGGTATACATTCCAGGAGTGGAGAACCAGGAAGCGCACCGGTTGAGCAGGGGCGCTCCCCGTCTGGGAGAGTGGGCTCTCCATCCTCAGGTTTTTCGCTCACTGTGTCTCCGATGGGGGACACCGGAGGTGGACCTGTTTGCCTCTCGTCACAATCACAGGCTCCCAAACTTCGTGTCGCTCTTCCAGGATCCTCTGGCAGTGGACGCCATGTCCCTGAGCTGGGGGGATCTGGGGTTTCTATACCTGTTTCCTCCGATACCCATGCTGGGCAGGGTGGTTCGGAAGTTGGCTCTGGAAAGGGTGTCCGCCGTTCTCGTGGCCCCAAGGTGGCCAAGGCGAGTGTGGTTCGCAGACATCGTTCGGCTGGCAGTGGACCAGTTCGTTCTGCCTCTTCGGCCCAATCTGCTCACTCAGGGTCGGTTGTGTTACCCCAATTTACCAGCGCTGGGTTTGACGGCCTGGCTGCTGAAACCTCCATCTTGAAGGATCAGGATCTTTCTGACTCAGTCGTCAAGACTCTGAACAGTGCCCGGAAGAGGTCTTCTTCTATCATCTACTATAGGACTTGGAAAGCCTATATCGCTTGGTGTGAGATGAGATCTTTTCCTTGTAGGGTCTTTTCGGTCTCCAGGATTCTGGAGTTTTTACAATCTGGCTTAGACTCTGGTCTTCAGCTAAGTTCGTTGAAAGGGCAAGTTTCTGCCTTATCTATCTTTTTTTTCAGAAGCGTTTTGCGCTTCATCCTTTAGTTAAAACTTTTTTCCAGGGGGTTACGCATGTGCGGCCCCCCAGGAAACCATTACTCCCTGTTTGGGATTTGAATTTGGTTCTTTCTGCTCTTCAGGCTCCTCCTTTTGAGCCTTTGCAAGATGTTGCTTTGTCTACCCTGACTCAGAAGATTGTCTTCTTGGTAGCTATCACTTTGGTTCGGCGTGTCTCGGAGTTGGCAGCCTTGTCTATCCAGGCGCCCTACTTTGAGAGGCATCAGGACAAAGTGGTCTTTCGGTTCAAACCAGACTTTCTTCCTAAGGTTGTTTCTGCTTTTTATTTGAACCAAGATATTGTTCTTCCCTCCTTGTGTCCTAATCCTAAGAATGACAAAGAGAGGGTTTTGCATTGTTTGGATGTAGTACGCTGTGTTAAGTACTACTTGATTATCACGTCTCCCTTTCGTAAGACGGATGCCTTTTTTGTTGTGCCCTGTGGGCCTAAGAAGGGTTTGGCACCGGCCAAATCTTCCATTAGCAAATGGATACGTCAGGCCGTTATTGCGGCCTATTCTGCTAAGGGGAAAGTTCCCCCTTTTCGTATCACTGCTCATTCTACTCGCGCCATTGGAGCGTCTTGGGCTTTTCAGCACCAAGCTTCTGTTGAACAAGTTTGTAAGGCTGCCACTTGGTCTTCTGTTCATACTTTTTCTAAGTTTTACAAAGTTGATGTGCGAGCCTCAGCGGATGCTGTTTTTGGCCCCAAAGTTCTGCAGACTGCAGTCATTTAAGTTATGCTTCACCTTGCCTTGGGATGCCCATCCCTTGTGGACACTGCTTTTGGATGTCCCAATCGTGAAGAATATTAAAGGTGAAGCGGGGTGTGTGGCACACCGAGAATAATACCATTTTGTGAGTACTCACCTGAAAAATGGATATTGTCGGTGTGCCACACACCCCGCTTCACTGCCACCCTTTTCGGTATTCCGAATCCTTTATATGGTGAAGCTTTTATTTATTTTGAGGTTACCGTTAAATTACTGGTACCTTGTCTTTCTGCTTTTTAATACACTGGTGATAAATGGGAGGTACCAGGATATAGGCCCGGAAGGGGGTTCGTTACAAGACTTCCTCTCTGCAACAGCGTCACCTGGCGGTGAATAACCCAATCGTGAAGAATATTAAAGGTGAAGCGGGGTGTGTGGCACACCGACAATATCCATTTTTCAGGTGAGTACTCACAAAATGGTATTTTCCAGATGGAATTCATCTGAGGTCTAGGCACAGCCGGGGCTAGATTCCCACAGTTTTTACGTGTGCACTGTCACTTTAAATTACAAACAACTGATTTAATTAAACTCTTCTGACATCAGGTTCTGGTTCTACTGAACAAAATACTTATTAATTTTATTTAATCTTAATTTGGTTAAGTTATTTTTTACTTTTGAACTTTTTTCCCTCTAAAATTTCAAGTTTGGGGGGCGTGGTTTGTTCGGTGACCCAGTGCCTGACGTCCTCTCCAGTTTCGAAAGTGAGCCGCAAACCTGGAAATGGAAGGCGGCATTTCTCCTCGGCCAGAGTACAGTGCGCAAGGAGACACGTGGAGATCCAGCCAGGAGTGAAATCGGAGCGACACCGGAACTAGTGAAGCTTGGCAGGGGCACTTCAATGACGCTTACAGTAGTGACCCCGAGCTGCGCAGATGGGAGGCAGGGGCAGTGTTCGGCTACCCAACAGGTAAAGAGAACCTGTCCTTCCTGTGATGTCGGCCACTCCAGAAGAAGCAGCCCTTAAAGAAGAGCAAGAAGCATGGTAGGATCTTTTTACAAATCGTTGTGAAGTTTGTAATGTGACGCTCCCGGACACTTGGCAGATGATTCTGTGCTTGGGTTGTGATAAGGCTAAAAAAGAGGCAGGAGATGGCCTCTATTCCGGATGACCAAAAATAATTTGTTGCTCCGTCTCAATGTTCTCTTGCTTCTGCACCTATTCCCATTTCAGTCAATCAGCCTGAAAAACAGGTGTTTGAGTAGCCCGGCTCCCAGTACTCTGCCTTCTGTCCCTGTGCAGAGTGATGTAATACCTGAATCAGGTGTATTAGTGGAAGAGGATGGTTCCTCTCAGGAGTCTATTGATGAGGATGTCCAGGAGGAAGGGGAACATGAATGACTTTCAGTCAATCAGCCTGAAAAACAGGTGTTATCTTTGATTAGCCCGGCTCCCAGTACTCTGCCTTCTGTCCCTGTGCAGAGTGATGTAATACCTGAATCAGGTGTATTAGTGGAAGAGGATGGTTCCTCTCAGGAGTCTATTGATGAGGATGTCCAGGAGGAAGGGGAACATGAATGACTTTCAGTCAATCAGCCTGAAAAACAGGTGTTATCTTTGATTAGCCCGGCTCCCAGTACTCTGCCTTAGCCCGGCTCCCAGTACTCTGCCTTCTGTCCCTGTGCAGAGTGATGTAATACCTGAATCAGGTGTATTCGTGGAAGAGGATGGTTCCTCTCAGGAGTCTATTGATGAGGATATCCAGGAGGAAGGGGAACATGAATGTTCCCATAGTTTTTCTGATGAACTAGAAATGTTGTTACAAGATATTTATAATACAGGAAGATAAACCCTGTGTAGGACGAAATGTATAAAAAAAATTCTGCATAGAAAAACAGCCCTTTCTGGTCCATTCAGCACAAAAGGACATTACTACTCCCAGAGAAAAAGTTATTTTCCTTTTAAAAAGGAAATTCCTGTTCCACGATTGGGATATGGAACCGTGGAGCAAATGTCCAAAATTGGAAGCACCACTGGGACAGATGTCCAAAATGGGGGATTTAAGTTAGTTTTGTGGGCATGGGGTCATTGCGCAATCCTATGGATCGCAGCGGTGAACATTTATTAAAAAGAGCTGGGACGCAGTAACCTTTATGTTTAGGCCAGCGCTGGCATTTGACGTAATCCTCAGACGCAGGTGTGTCTTAAGACTAAACCTTGTGTAATCTCCCTCCATGGTAATCTTATTTTTGGGGGAGATTTAGATGTTTTTCTGGCCAGGTCAAGTGAAGCTGGAAAAAGATTCCCTACCAGAAAGCGGAATTTTAATCCGCACTTTATTAATAGAGGTATGCCCGCGCCACGCCTGACCCAGACAAAATGACCCCAAAAAGTGTTGGGTTCAGCCTAGGCCCCAAAAGAGGTACTCCTTAGTTAACAAACCTCCAGAGGGGACTAAGCCGCAATCCTGACAAAGACTATCCGCTTGGGGGAGTTCGTACCCGCTTGGAGAGTAGTCGCCCAAAATCAGTTTGTGTTACAGACACTAGGGAAAGGGTATCGTTTAGAATTTGCATCCCTCCCCCAATCATTTTTAGTGACCAGACTATCAGAGACCCAAAGAAGAGAGAATCCTTCCCTCTAGTTCTACAGGAGCTTCTACAGGAAAATGTGATAGTTGGTCCCCCCGACCTCCCTGAAAGAAGAGTTCACACACGTTTTTCTTTTCCTGAAGCCATCAGGAAAGTACCGTATGATTTTGAATCTAAAGAGATTAAACAGATTCATTTGATACGAGAGATTCAGGATGGAATCAATATATTTGGTCATAATTGTTCTAATAGAAAACGCCCTGATGGTGAACCTAGATTTACAAGATGCCTATCTGCATATCCCCATTATGATCTCTAACCGCAAATATCTCAGGTTTGCTGTTCAGCTGAATCAGGAAGTCCTTTACTACCCTTCGGCCTGTCCTCATCCCCGAGGATCTTAGCAGAACCCAATGTCTTACCTCAAACAACAGGGAATTATTGTGTTTCCCTATCTGGACAACCTTCTATTGTTAAACAAGTCACAGACAGCATTGCTAGCAGATATGGAAAGGACCCTGGCTGTGTTGAAGAGTCTGGGGTGGGTAATAAACATAGAAAAGTCCAGGCTAATGCCCAGTCAACAGTGCAAATTCCTGGGACGGCACCCAGCAAAGGCTATTTCTTCCACAGAAAAGACAGGATAGCAGCAGAGGCACTATGACTAACCTCAGTTCCTCGGGTCTCCCTAAGAGAAATTATGAAGGTACTGGGTCTCATGACCTCGGCAATCCCGGCAGTATCTTGGGCTCAGTTACATACAAGAACATTTCAAAGGTTCCTGCTAGAATGGTGGAACAAGGAGCAGAGTTCACTAGACGAACTAGTCCAATTTAGTCCAAAAGTCCTAGAAGATCTCCAATGGTGGTTAGATCTAGAGAATCTAGGGATAGGAAGAGAGTGGAGGCCAACCCATTAATAATCATGACAGATGCAAGCAGCTGGGGTTGGGGAGCCCATTCTCTTACACTCCAAGGTCAGGTCTGGTCATTGTCGGCAGTTCATCTAAAGGGGACTCTCAATACTCTTGCAGACTTCTTAAGTCGAGTAAAGATTCAGCAGATCGAATGGTGTCTAAACCAGGAGGTCTTTCAAATCATAAGTCTTTGGGGGTCTCCCACAGAAATACTTGATTTACTATCTGCAAAGCACCAGGCCTTCAGTAGAAGGGTACTACTTGCAGCTTCCCACCCCTAAGGTATAATTACTTTCCTAATCCTCTCTAGGTGGTCACGCTGAAGGATGACTAGGAAAAACCACCATTAGACTTGCTGGTAATGGATTTTTTAGGAATCCTTCAGCACGACGGCTATGCACCCGCCCAAAGACCAAGGGTCGTTATATTATGTTACTTTACAAAGAATGAGGTGGTGAGGAAGAGGTGGGGCTTTTAACCTCTGTTTATGTTTCCTCACAGGGGGTGGAGCATAATCTCTCCAGGTGGTCACGCTGAAGGATTCCTAAAAAATCAGTAAGTATAATGGGGGTCCCTCCCCACGTCCTGCCACCAGGGTAGGGTGGCAGAGCGGGGTCATTCTTTAACTTCTGAACCACCAATTACTTTTGAAAGAATAGTAAGCTGCAGATGGTGCCTTTGGCGCAGTATAGTGTTCCAATCTTGGCCAATCTGATGGTGGTTATGCATTTGGGTGATGCTGTAAAATGGTGGGGGGAGGGGGCTGAACTGCAGGGGACTCGAGCAGGTGCTTTTGTGTGCGGCTTTGTTTACATTCCTTGTATGGAGGCAATGGAAGCGCTTCGAACGTAGACCAGCCACATACGCCGAACCAGCTTCTCATCTCACCGGGTTGCCTCCTGCCTGTTGGCAATACAGTACTTTAGTCTGCGGTCCTTGGAAAACGTGAACTTTACCTTTTTTAAAGTGGACCAAAAGTCATTTATGTAGGTCCACTTTAAAAGTTAAATTCCACTGCTAATCTGGGATGCCCCCTGCGTTAAAGGATTTTTTACCAAAACTAGGCCAACACAAACAAAAATAGAGTAGAAGCACACCACAAATATTCATTTGCAAAAAGTTTATAATTGTATAAATGAGTGATACATATATACAGTGAAGTACACACAAAATAACATGTATGTCACTAAGTTCAATGCATATCGCTATCGCTACCCTGATGAAACGGCCAGCGGCCGTGAAACGTCGGTAACTCTTGCGATCCTATATATTTTGCCATGCATTACTGATTGTACTCCTTTCTCTCTGCAAAATTGTATGTTACTTATGCACTTTATGCCATGATATGGATGTCATGATTTAGGCAATTGCTCCTGTGTATTATGGTTACTAGTCTGTGTGATGATGGATCTGTGCATTACTGAAACAGACATCATTATATACTGATTATTATCTTGTTATATGTATGTATTCTTTAACCCATGCTCCACTCAGACATTGTATGCTATGAATACAATCTGGGGAAACATCCTGTGAATACCTTACTCTATATATATTTCTAGCATCAGGTAATTTTTTACCTTATCATACAGACTGAGTTTTTAAGGTTATTTACATAGCTTTAATACATTGTTTTCTCTATAGTAAGGTATACACAACCTTGAGAGCTTTTCGGCCAAATAGGACAATACTGTATCCTTTTTCTCATTAATTACTGTACATATCTGTGGCATTGAACTTAGTGACATACATGTTATTTTGTGTGTACTTCACTGTATATATGTATCACTCATTTATACAATTATAAACTTTTTGCAAATGAATATTTGTGGTGTGCTTCTACTCTATTTTTGTTTGTGTTAGATTTATGTGGGGTTAATGAGGAAAAACCCCAAAAGCAGAAGCACCCAAATCATATGATAGTTCCTATTCATAGGTGTGCCGACCATAACATTAATTACCAAAACTAGGCATCAGTACTTACCTGTCCACGTTCCTGGGGCAGTGACAACACGTGCATCACGTCCCGTCCTCCACCAGTAGCCAACCAGACATCTTTACCCATGGTGCATCCCTAATCGAAAGTGACCTAGAGTCACATAATGTTTAGTTAAAGCAACAGTCCAGAAAATGGCAAGTCATTCATCTAAAGCTTTGCCCATATGCCACTACTTGACTTTCCTTTACGCGCACTGTAGATGCTATAGCGGAGTCTCCAAATTTGCCCCTATATTTCACAACCCCACTCCAAATGTGTCCCTCAGCCAAGCTCCAGTATATGTGCTACATATATAGCTACACTATATGTGAGTCATTCACTCTGGAAGCGCTGAGGGACAGGGTTGGCCCTGAGGCCACATTTAGAGTGTTGTTGTGAAATAAATGGAAAGGAGGGGTACATGTTGGAGACCTGCTACTGTATCCACAGTGCACCGGAGGAAATGGAGTAGAGGCACATGCACTTCAGGTAAGCTCCCTTCCCTATAATTGCCATTACCTGGACCATGCCTTTAAGACCGGTAGCATTAGATCCATTCAGATCAGTTTTGCTTGTCTTCTCTATGTAGCTAAACAGAGGGGGGGGGGGGGGTAGTACATTCTGGAGCAAGACCCAAAATTTTAATTACAAAAAGGCTGAGGAAAAAAGATTCACTTTTTTTTTTTTTTCTTTTTTATTGTAACCTTTAACGTTTTATGTCTGAATGTGTTTGAACAGGTCAGAACCTACCAGGGATTTATCGACTGCATACGTCACGTACATGGCGAAGAAGGACTTAGGGGATTTTTTAAAGGATTGTCGCCAAGTATGCTAAAAGCAGCTGTTTCAACTGGGCTTACCTTCTTCTTTTATGAGATGTTTTGCTCCATGCTTTTGAGTTTGAAGAAGGCTAGAGATAACAAAACGGTGGACAAATAATGGTAAAGGTAAAGAAATCAAGTCTTAGGGATTGATTTAGCACCATGTGCAAAAAGTGCACTTTAGATGAGAAATGAAGTAGAAGTGTGCTTTTTGAACCTGGTAATGAATCCACCTGTCTACTTGGCTTCGGATACAAAAGGTATGATAGTTTTTTTGGAAAAAGGTGCCACTTTCTGATTCAGCATCGGTGTAAAAAGTGCACCTAGATTTCATTATTTACCTAAAGTGCAGTTTTTGTGCAAGAAAGTACATTCTTATAATAACTGGTGCTGGATTGACCTCCCCCCTACTAACAAACCGATATCTGCTATGGTTTCAGCTCTTTCAAATAAAAGGTAACCAATCATATGTTACAAGTCTTTGTTGATTACCAAGATTTGAGAGGCCATTTGGCTACTTATCAGAATGACCTGTTGCCAAATATGGTACCGCAAATCTCACATTCAGCATTTATAACAGCTTGTTTGCTGTGCAGTTCTCTATGGGAGAAGACAATGCAAAGAACAAAAGCAATTTTGGCTGAAAACACATAAAAGTACTGACATTCCATGTGTCTGTAATTGATATTATTATGGTTATTGTTGTTTATTTATAAAGCGCTATCGCCTTCCATGGCACTGTACAATGTGTGTATGCCCTTTTATGCTGCAATAGATGGTAATAAAGATACGTAATAAAAGTTTTACTTTATGCTAGTGCTGGCATTTTTTTTTAGAAGCAGCATGGTGAACAAACTGGGACAATTGCGGATTCTGTGATTTGTTGAATGGGCTTTAATAATGAGCAGTCAGAGTTCTATCAAAACTAAAGAACAAACTGGAGTGATTGCAGATTCTGTGATATGTTGGGACAGGCTAGAATGATGAACCGTGAAAGTGAGAATGAAGATCCAGTAAAGACTTACTTATTTAAGACATATTTTTTTCTAAAGTTTACATATTTTAAATAGTTTGATACAAAATGCAGTTTTTTCATCCAATCCTTCATTTAGCCACTGCAGCGACCTTTTGCCTTTTGAGCGCAGCTACACTTAAAGTGGACCATTTTGCCTATCCTGGGGTTTTAGTTCTTGCCTCCGAGGTATCCCGATATCGGATGCCCTGCTGCGTGAAACTCCCAAGGTAACCCCTAATGACCTACCTTTCCATTTTCCTATGGTGCAGGCTCTGGTCAAATCAGCTCTGTGCGCCATGCATATTGGTGCACAGCACAAAGCGCTGTTAGGACCAGCACTCCTTTAAATAGGCACGTATTCTGAACTGATATTCCCCAAGGGGGACTGAAATGGCCATCCCTGGAGTCTTTTAAACATTTTTTTTTTAAGATGGTTGGTCCACTTTAAGGAAGCTGCATTTTGTGGTTTCTCAATAAAAGGCTGACCAAGGGCTAACAATAGCTGCAGTAACAGCTGACATCCCCCGAGCTCGGACCTGCTTTAATCTGCAATGCACAAGCATTCCTTCTAAACTATTTGCACTTTTATCTTTAATATAGAAAAGATTAGTCCCTAATTATGCAAATATTGGACAAGTGAAAACCTCTCTTTGTTGTAACTGGCACAAAAATACAGCCAGAACATCTTAAAGCAGAAAAAAACCTTCCAAGGCTGGTCCAGGAGTCTAAAAGACTCCCCAGTCGGCCACTGGCCTTCTCCCTGGGGCATCCCAAATTTGAATTTCCCCATTATGTCAAACTCACTTTTTTCGGTGTCTCCCTCTGGAATGCATTTCTGGGCTAGGGCGCGCTCCCATGCCCAGCCTTTCAGATAGGCTGGGGGCAGGAGTACACCCACATCTAGATAGAACTGAGGAATTCCCCCGGGGCAAGGAACAAGACCCAGGATAGACAAAATCCCCTAAACTTGTTCTGCTTTAAAGGAGATCAAAATCCAGGATTTTCTTGGGCTTTGGTTCGAATCCCTTGGGTATCCTGATTTGTGATGCCCTGCTGTGTGAAATCCTACCACTCGCCCGATAATACATACTTCACCGGCATTCCCACAGCGCAGATGTGCAGAAACTGAATGAGAGTTTAGTTACAGTCACGATCAGCTTGTTGCCCCTCTATCCCCTGCATTGCTCCATGGCTCTGCAGGCCATGCCAGACATTTAGTTATGGCTGACACAAATGCACCCAGACCTAGAAAGATGCAGAAGATGCCCCTGGCAGCCATGTATGCGCACTGGCCCTACCAGTACGGTAAGAATGGCAGGGTTTTACAAAATAAAGCATCCCAAACCAGGATACCCAAAAGGTGGGTATTTAACCAGACCTAGCATTTTATACTATATGCTGGTTTAGTGTATAACCTTCATCTAACCCTGCTGCGCTGATGTGATGCTACCATGCCCTGTCTTTATCCCAGGAATCTTTGATCTGTGTTTTAAAAATATCCCTTTCTTATTATTTAACCATTACTAATCTTGTAGCCCCTGGCTGGCCCTGGAGTCTAAAAGAGTCGATCAGACAAACTTGGTGTGAGTCACGCCGCAGCCACATCCCCTGCACTCTTGTAGCTGAGGCACGCTCCTGTGCCCAGCCATCCATATAGCCGCACACTTCTGGGAAACCAGGGTTGTGGCTGCTCCCTCTTGTTAGAACGCTATTCTAAACAGAGCCAAATCACCGGTTTTGTATCAGACTTTACAAAAATGAGGAGCTTATTTTTCTTTAAAGGTAACCAACCATATGTTACAAATCTATGTTGGTTACTAAGATTTGACAGACCATTTGGCTACTCATCGGAATGACCTGCTAGCTAATAGGAGAAGACAAAGTGCAAAGAATAAAAGCAATTGTGGACTAAAACACATAAAAGCACATACATTCCATGTGTCTGTAATTGATATTACTATTATTGTTTTTAAAGGGCCCTCATCAGGGCACTATACAATGTGGGTTTGCAAAAAGGTCTGCAATAGATGGTAATAAAGAAATCTAACAAAAGTCTTACTTTAAGCTATTGTTGGCACTTTTCTCTTTCATTTTACTTCAGGCCCTCAGAGTGAATGGCCAGTGCGGGCACGCTCCCCGTTAGAGGGAGGCGGAGGATGCAGTCATCGGAGCCGCTGCTTAGACACACCGTGGGACAGTGAAGGGGTGAGCTGGCTGCGGCGATCTGGGGGGATTTCACAAAACGGGGCACCCCCGATCGAGGTGCCCTGGGGAAAGGACCAAAACCCAGGATAGTCTACTGACTATCCTGGGTTTTAGTCCACTTTAAGGATTATGCCTTGGAAGCGGGGGGGGGTATTGGAAACCCTGTCTGTTCCTGGACTCCTATGATCAGGATCGACCCACAATGCCTCTGCAGCTATGCTGCATATGGATCAGGATGGTAAGGGTAAGCGCCAGGGTCTTGGGGGTGCTTTGGGGTGTCACCATTTGTTTTATAAATGGTTCTCCTCTGGGGCTCAGTGTTTTTTTTCTTGGCCACCAGCTGTGGAACAATCTCGGCTAGGCGAAGTACATTGCACCGTGAAGTGGCCGGTTCTCCTCACAGCTGCTCTGCTGCTTCCCCGGAACAATTTCGGCTAGACGAAGTACCGATGCCGCCGGTTCTTCGCTGCCCGGGTGGTTGCTCGCTTTCCCGGCCAGGCACTGGGGTTACTGGCCAGTAGGGGGCTGCTTCCGAGCCACTGCACGGCCACCCTCATGTGGACCTTAACCATTAGGTAGGTTAATTTGATTTATTCTAAGCATACAGCACGTCCTGCTCCAGAATAGTAATAACATGTGGGTAATCCTCCGCGTCAGGTGCCGTGCACTGCAGACATGTAGAAAACAAGCTCCTCCCGGCCCTACATATATCGAAGGACCTCCCACAAATCCCAAGATTTCTCTGCAGTGCTGAACTGCGAAGACATGAAGTTTCACCCTCTCGCAGGCGAGCGGGCCTTACAGCCCAAGGTCCTGTGGGACTATTTCCACCCGTCCTCTTCAGAAGAATATGCCTCCCAGCCTGGGCTGCGCGGGTCGGGTGAAGGTAGGCAGCACATGGTGTGCTGAACGGAGCCATGCTCCACCGCAATCCCCCTCTATAGGGTAGGCGGTCAGACCGATGGTGAGCCTCTAGTGGATGCCCCTCCCGCAATCTTGCCCGTGCCCCTCACAGACTTAGTCCATGGACGCTGTCCGCTTCTCCCTCGCTTCCTCCCGTAACTCGGGGGGAAAAGAAGGGGGGGGTATGTGTGGCAGCCCTAGTGTTAACTTTCACCTTTTTAATTTATTGGGGTCAGTGTCGCGCTTTGCTATACAGTGCGAGCCGTTTGTCTTCATTAACAAACTGCCTAGTCGGCAGCATCATTCCAGCGTGTCAGCATCTTAGACATATGCCTTATATCCAACTGTTCTACGTTTTTCCGTTGGTTAGAGCTTCGCGCTCTTTGGGGGAGGTGGAGACTCGGCATGACGCGCTCCGCGTCACAGCCTGGCCTGGCCCACCCCTCGAGGTTCGCTTGGCGCCATTTTGACTATCTTCGCGCGCGGGTGATGCGGTTCGCCTCCTCCCTTGGTCATGTGAGTGCCCTCCGGGGCGGCATGGTTCTATGTCTTTCAGGCTGCGCATGGCACTGACTCCACCCCTCTTGTCCCATTATGTCTTCAGACGCCAGGACTTCGGTGGCTTCCCCCGGCCTAACATATATTACAGCGGGTCCACTTTACAAATTCTCCCACATTACTAGCGGGTTTTGGGGCATCCAGGGTTGCCTATTGCATAAATCCCTGCGGTCATATTGCTTAATAATCACCATATGGAGGCATTTCAGAATTATGTAACCGGGGTCCCTCCGGGACATGACCGGCTGTGTGCAGTGTGTGGTCAGCCCCAGGCTGAGGCTGGCAGGGCACGGATCTGCGGACAGTGTGCAGAACAGGCAGGTTTGCCAACGGAGGCACCTCCCTTCCTTACTCCCATCTCCCCGGACCCAAATATCACTCATGACGAATCCCACTCGAGCGGGGATGACCTGCAAACCGTGCCGCGCGTGTTGCCTACGGCGGAGCAGGTGCTTTCTGGATTGGCGGAGCGTATGGGCCCTGGTAAAAAGCAGTCCCTGACGCCTCCTGGCTCCCCGGTTCCTGACGATACCGATGACTCTGCTGAGGAAGGTGAGCTATTCTCAGATTCCTGCTCCTCGAACGGGATGCCCGGGGGCTGTGATGATTCTGAGCCCGGTTCTTGGGGTCTGTGTGACACAGATGAAATTCTTATTAAGATTTTTGAGGTTTTGTCAATCTCCCCCCCTGGGGAGATCCCCAAGCCTAAGAAGGAGAGTTTCCATACAGCGCCGCCGCGCTTGGAGTTCCTAGAACAGGAACATTTCCAGAATCTTATATCCCAAGAATGGGAATCGCCTTGTAAGCTTAAAGGGGTCCCAGGGGTCTGGGAATGGAAGTACCCTTTCCCTCCTGATGTGGTTAATTTATGGTGAGCACCCCTGGTGGTGGACGCACCGGTTATAGGGGTCACAAACCCCCCTTTCATGACTGCTCCCTTTTACCGTACCCTTCGGGATGCTGAGGACCGCCGCATTGACAGACTGGCTTCCCACGCCTTCTCGTGTGCTGGGATGGCTCTGCGCCTGGTTTGTGCCGCGGCCATCACTGCGGGGCCGCCAGGACTCTTGTCAGAAAAATACTAGATCACCGCCCTGAGGACCTCCCTTGGGGGGTGTTTAATGCGCTATCAGACTGTGATGCTTTTGTGAAGTTTATTCTATCAGCACTGGACGACACCATTAAGATGTGTGCTAGAACTTCTGCCCTTGTGGTAGCTATTCACCGCCTGGCCTGGCTGCGACAGTGGGGTGCTGACGAGGCTACAAAAAAGGCTCTCGCTTGCCTTCCCTTCAGAGGACGGCGGTTATTTGGGGCCCGTTTGGACCTTTTTGGTAAAAAGGGTAAAGCACCCTTGCGCAGAAGGCCGCTCCGGCCTCCACGAGGCAGGGTCACCCCTCCACCTCCCTACGTTAGTGTCAAACGCGAACCTGAGGTGTGCTTCCAACTGTTTGGTGTGGATTTCCACCATGGGGTGGGCAGGCAACGCCCTGGGCCTTCTGGCAGGACTAAGTCCAAATCTGCCAAGACCTCCCAAGCATGAAGGGGCGCCCTCGCCCTTCTGGGCGAGGGTACTGCTGCAGCAGCTGTCTCCCATCTAGGAATATACCTTCTCCTTCTGGTGGTTCCAGGATGTAATTCCCCTGGACACAGGATGGCTTTTGCTGGGCGGTCCCTCTCAGTGATTGTCAGGGTGCTTCTAGCCCCTGCTTTTCCTTCTGGAATTGGCGCAGGCCGGACTGGGCCTACAGAGTTTGGACTTACTTACAGGTTGCCCTTAACGGTATGGGGCTATGGCCTCTATATTAACCTTCCTCCTTCCCTCAACAGTATGAGGCAGTCTGGGCCACGCTGGCCTATGGCAGGCTTGGCAATTCTACTCTCACAGGTAGTCCCTATATGACACCCCTGTCTTGGGACACGGGCCCCCTCTGCAAGGGGGGCTTCCGGCCTCCTGTAAAGTACTAGATCTCCTTAGTTCCCCTTGTGTCTGCTGGACACCAAGACCATTTCTAGACGGTGTTGCAGGACCAACCCTGCGGATTGAGGCATTATTTGGGGCCTCTCTTTCGTTCCCAGGCTACTCGCCATGGCACGAATTGGGGTGATGTCTCTGACATGCCTGGGGGGCGCGTCTGCGTTAGGACCTACCGGGTCGTCTTCCTTACTCCCCAGTCTCTACGTCAGGCCGAGTGGATTGGTCGGCCAGCGGTGTCCCCTGGGAGTTACTGGACGGTTGCTCAGTCACCTCAATCTCTCATGGTCCCTTATCTGCTATCCCCCATTCCTGGGAGTCGGTTCAGGCTTGAGCCGTCTTCTCTGGCAATAAGGGGACTCCTGGTTACGGGGGCTCTGCCCCCCTTTACTGGCGCCTTACCTTCACCAGGCGGGATGGCAGCTGGTGGGCCCGTTGGTGGCACATCAAGATGATGTCACTTATATACCGAGCCCTTGGGCTCTTCGGCACGGTAGGTTATTGAGCTTACATGGGGTTCCAGCACCCTGGTGCTTGGTCTGTGCTCATGCCCCCTTGGTAAGGTGGTTCCTCTTGAGCTGCTATTTAAGGGCCCCGTCAGGGGGCACCCCCTTCCTTACTTGCATCTTCCAGTGAATGGTCACCTTGGGTACCAAGTCTCGCAGGTTGGCGGGGGAGGGGAATTTCTTCCACAATCCCTGTGGTTCCTAGGTAGGGTCCCCTAGAGGGTCCATCTTACCTGCTGGTTTTGTTGAAACGGTGTGCCTTCCGTTGACTCTATATGGCTGGACTTCTCCTCTTTTAGGATCGGTCGGTCTATTGGGGGACTCCTGGTCTGTTGGATGACAATGGCCTGTTTTACTACTGGTCTAGAGATTGAGGCAGGATGCTCCCTCTGGAGGGTCCCTGATCCTGCCTTGGGCGGGGGTCTACGTCCCTTGCTTCTCAGCGGTATTCGCTCCAATGGATGCTCTTTAGCGGCAGGTTATGCTATCCTGGTGTCGCCCGGGGAGCCTAGCGTGGCTCTGTTGGGTCTCCCTCATAACACAGGGGCTCTGCCCTTGTTTCTACTGTCCCAGAATATTCTGACTCTGGTCATGGGGGCTGAGTATTTTAGGCATAGACTTGTTATTTTATATGCCTTCTCTTCATCACCCTACTTGTGGGGTTCTGCGCACGGTTGGCCTGATAGAGAGTCCCGTGAGATGGATGGCCTGGGTGGCCTTGTGAGCTGTGGTTCGCAGATGCCTCTGCTGAAGTCTGCTGACCTGTTCGCTCTCTCAGGAGTGCGGTTCTGCCCTTGTCAGGCCCCTTCCTTTGTCCCAATATAAGGTCTCCTGTCTGGGGATTGACAGCTGATTCATTCACCCCTTGGAGACGGGCCTTATCTTCTGGGTGACTTAGTATGAGGGGGGGCTGGGAGCAACTCCCCAGCTTCCCCGTCCTCCGTCTATGGGGGTTTTGTGGTAACCCATATTGATTGGCATGAGCCTTGGTCTCTTCCCTGTTAGACGTTCTCGGTTCCCAGGGCCTTTAAAGTCATTACAACGTAAGTCTGGTTCTGTCGCCCTCGTGGGGAATTCTTTTGGGAATTGCTTAGCTGCATCTCCCAAGTAGTTCCATGGTCCCTGTGGGGATCAATTTTCATTTTTTACCCTGCGGGCTTTCCTGGGGACTTTTGCTGGATGCTGGCTGAGTTGCCTTGTAGTGCAGGTCGCTTCTCTGGGGCCTCCTGACTCCGTCAGACGTGTGCCTGAGACGGTGGATCTGGTTACTTAACCTTGGCTCGATGTGTGTGTATATAATATATATATATATATATATATATATATACAGATATATATATATACAGATATATATACAGATATATATATATACAGATATATATGGCTACAGGCACCCCATGCCGTGGGGGTGTTCCTCCTTACGCCAGGCCTCCGGTCCAAGTGGTCTGTAGGATCATTGTTTTAGTCCTTTAGTCTAACTATGGACTTTATTCTTAATAATACTAATATGAGGGGCTGCATTCCCTCTACAGGTGTTGCAATTTTCCCCTTTTTTTCATTGCCCTTAGGGGGACTGATGCTCTTGGAGTCTACAGGCGCCTCTTTATGTATGCGCCTGATATCTCCTTCCAGCGCCATTGCGCCCTTTGGATTAATCCTTCTGGATGTCTCCTCATCCTGAGTGAAGCCTTGGCTTCGTGTTAATTAGGGGTCAGTATTCCTGCCTTGGTCGGGTGACCTGTTCTGTTTCCCTTAGGGGGTGTTACAAGTTTTGCCACGAGGCTTCCTTGCCTGTGAGCTGGTTGGATCATTACACTGACCTATATTCCTCTTCATGGGAAAGAATCTCCCCTTTTTCTGTTTATTCCGTTATATTGGTGCTTGGGTACCACTGGCCCTTCAGCATCAGGGTTTTTTCTGTTGATTCAGTTGCTAGACTTATGGCTTGTCTCTGTTCATACCTTCATGGTCTTGTTATGAGACTGACGTTAGAGCCTTTGCTCATGTCATGCCTGTTGCAAGTTTTGCAGGTGACAGCACCTTTACTGTCCGCTGTGCCTTGTTTTTTCCTGGGGATCCCACCCTGCTTATGGACACTGCTATTGGATGTCCCACATGTTATTACTATTCTGGAGCAGGATGTGCTGTATGCTTAGAATAATACAACTCTGTGAAGTACTCACCTGTAGAGTTGATATTATATGCATACAGCACGTCCTGCTCCACCCCACCCTGGTTCACTTGTTCTGGATCCCCTGTATGGTGATTGTTATCAATTGATATTATTACCAGTTTTTCTGGGTGGTTTGTTCCTCCCGGCTTCTCTTCTCACTGCTTTTCAATGCTGGAGCTTGTTTTCTACATGTCTGCAGTGCACGGCGCCTGAGGCGGAGGATTACCCACATGTTATTACTATTCGGGAGCAGGACGTGCTGTATGCATATAATATCAACTCTACAGGTGAGTACTTCACAGAGTTGTATTTTTTTAATATTCTAAGCATACAGCACGTCCTGCTCCAGATATAGTAATAACATGTGGGTAATCCTCCACCTCCGGCGCCGTGCACTGCAGACATGTAGAAAACAAGCTCCTCCCGGCCCTACATATACCGAGGGACCTCCCACAAATCCTCAGATTTCTCTGCAGTGCTGAACTGCGAAGACATCACGCTCTCGCAGGCGAGCGGGGCTTTGCAGCCCGAGGCCCTGCGGGACTATTTCCACCCGTCCGCTTTGTGAAGAATATGCCTCCCAGCCTGGGCTGCGTTGGTCGGGTGAAGGTAGGCAGCACCTTGGTGCTTAACGGAGCCATGCTCCACCGCAATCCCCCACCATAGGGTAGGCGGTTTAGGCCGATGGTGAGCCTCTTGTGGATGCCCCTCCCGCATTTTTGCCCCGTACCCCGGGTAGCGCTGGACCCTGTGTGAGGGTCGCCATCCTTCCTCTTTTCCCCAACTAGTTAGGGGGAAAAGAAAGGGGGGGGTATGTGTTTGGCGGTCCAAGTGCACCGGTATGTCACGCTTGTGGCCTTATTTCTGCCCTTTATTAACTCCGAGATGTCAGAGCCGCGCTGCTTGCTCCTTATTCCGTTTTTCGGCTGCCGCCGTATGCCTTGTACTTAGCTTGCTGCGTCGTCTAGATGCTGTGGTGCCATTTCTTTATTGGATGTAACGGTTCTCTACGAATCCTTAAGCGTGGGTTGTATCCTTGCCTTTACTTTTACCTCAGAGCTTCGCGCTCTTTGGAGTGGGCAGGGTCTTGGTTCGGCGCGCTCCACGTCACGGCAGAGCATTGAGCCCGCCCTTCGAGGTTCGCTGGGCGCCATTTTGTTGAGCTTCGCGCGCGCGCGTGGTGGCGGTCTCCTCCTCTACTTGATCGGGAAGTGCCCTCGCGGGCGACTCCCTCTTTAGATGTTCTGTCCAGCTGCGCATGGTCCTGACATCTCTTTCCCATTTGTCTTTCAGACACTGAGCACCGGTGGCTTTTCCCGGCCTCATATATACATATATATACATATAAGGATTTTAGCGGGCCTTACTACAATTCTCCCACATTGATCAGCGGGTCGTTGGGGCATCCAGGGTTGCTTATAGCATAAATCCCTATGGGCATACTGTGCCTAGATAATCACCATATGGAGGCATCTCAGGATTGTGTGACCGGGGTCCCTCTGGGACAAGACCGGCTGTGTGTAGCGTGTGGTCTCCCCCATGCTGATGCTGACGGGGCACAGGTCTGCGCGCCATGTGCTGAGCAGACACTGGACCTGCGAGCGGCGCCTGTGGCTGCACCTCGCTCCTTCTCTCCCCTTTCCTCTTGCCTAAATCTCACTCCTGTTGAGTCATGTACAAGCGGGGAGTTACAATTAGACGTCTCTCCTAGACGGCCCACACTTGACCAGATTGTTGAAGGGTTGTCCGGCCGTGTGGGTTCTGGCAGACAATGGCCCTGGACTCCCCCGGCTTCGGCCTGTGCTATGGGCTCGGAGGAGTCCTCTTCTCCGCGTGATAGTGCTCCGTCTGAAGATGGAGACCTGTTTTCTGACCCGGTTTCCTCTGATGAGCGGCCGAGGGGTCAGGATGATGCTGGTCAGGATGACTGGGACCAGCTTGACGTTGGTGATATGTTGCTCAGGATTTTTAAGGCCCTATCTATTTCGCCCCCTGGTGCGGTCCCCAGGCCGAGAGGGGAGCGCTTCCATACGGCGTCCGCGCGCTTGGAATTTCTCGAGCAGGCTCACTTCCATGCTCTTGTACTTAAAGTGGACCAACACCCTGAGGTGATCTTATAGATTCCTGGGCCGATCACCTCACACACCGCGGGACATCCGAGATCGGGATGTCCCCCCCCCTGCGCCCCTCTAGGCGGGCGCGCACACGTCAAGAGTGACGCGCGGGAGGCGCCGACGGGCAAGCTGCTTGTACGTTGCTGTCAATCAGCTTGTCCGTCGGCGCCGATTGGACGGCGCGGCCACGTGGGAGCGGGAAGAGGTGAGTTTTGGGGGCTTTCTGGGGGGTTTCACACCGGGGAAGTGGACCAATACCCAGGATAGTCAAAATCCTGGGTGTTGGTCCACTTTAAGGAATGGGAATGCCCCACTAATCTTAAAGGGGCCCCAGAGGATTGGTTTTGGAAATACCCTTTTCCCCCCCGAGATGGTTGATTGTTGGTCTTCGTCTCCAGTGGTAGATGCACCGATTATTGGGGTTCCTAACCCCCCTTTCTTTACAGCTCCAGCTTAACGCACTCTCCAGCTGTGATATTTTTGTTAAATTTATCCTTTTAGCTCTGGATGACACCATCAAAATGTGTGCGAGGACCTCTGCCCCAGTGATAGCTATACGTCGCCTGCTCTGGCTGCGACAGTGGGGGGCCGACGATGATGCTAAAAGGACTCTGATGGGGCCCCCCTCAGAGGGCATCGCCTGTTTGGGGCCCGTCTGGACCTATTTGGAAAACAAGACAATTCACCCAATCAGGGGCGGCCGTCTCGGCCCCCTCGGAGCAGGGATACCCCTCCACCTCCATATCATAGAGTTAAACAGGAACCAGGGATACCCTTTGCGGAGTCTGGTTCGGTCTCCTGTCCCGGGAGTGGCAGACAACGC
Source organism: Gastrophryne carolinensis (assembly GCA_027917425.1). NCBI lineage: Eukaryota > Metazoa > Chordata > Amphibia > Anura > Microhylidae > Gastrophryne > Gastrophryne carolinensis. The sequence continues at coordinate 117,896,774 of CM051243.1, forward strand.
CCGGGGACTTCCGGCCGGGCCAAGTCCGAATCCTTCATCGAAACCCCACAAGCATGATGGGACGCCCTCACCTGCCTGGGTGAGGGGATGGCCACAGCACCTTGCTCCTATCGGGAGGCATCATGCCTCATTCTGGTGGAGTTGGGAGGTAGTTCCTCCGGATGCGGGACAGTGTTTGCTGGGTGGTCCTTCCCTGAGTCGGTCAGGGGGCCTCCGGTCCCCTGTTTTTTCTTTAAGTATGGGTGCAGGTCTTTCCTTCGCCTGCTAAGGTCTGGGCTTCTTGCTGGACGCCCTTAACGGATAGAGGCAGGGGCCTCTTCACCAGTTTGCTCCCCATTTCCCTTGGGGATGAGGGGGTCGCCCATTCTAACCCTCCTTGGGTTCGGCAATTTGTATTCATAGGCATTCAGGCTTGATCTGAGTTGGGCCGTCGGCACCCTATAAACCAGGGGGCCTCTGGCCGTCCGTGGAGGGCTAAGATGCTTAATTTTGGCTCCCAGGTGTCTTCGGACATGGAGGCCTTTACAGCTTGGTGTTGGTAGTCATCACTGCCGATTGTGGCCGTGTTATTGGGCCGTGTTATTGGAACCGGTGATTCGCTAGGCTCGGTTGGGAGTGATGTCTCGCACGAGACCAAGGGGCAGCCACAAAGGGACCTATCAGGTTTCCTTCTATCTCCCAATTGTTTGGATAGGCTTTAGTTGCCGCAGGTCCTATTTTTGTTTCCAGCTAGTGCCTTTTTTCTTGGCAATTAGGGATTTTCTGGGGCAAGGTCTCTGCCCTTCCTTGCTATCACCTTTCTGTCACCAGGCAAAATTGCACCTGGGAAGGCCGTTGGTGGCTGTGCAGATGACGTCCCTTATTCTCAGTGCCCTTGGGCTCTGAAGCACCTTAGGTTGTTATTTCTGGACAGGGGTCCAGCAACCTGGACCTAAGTCTGTGCACCTTCCTCCTAGTCGAGGTGGTTGATCTTCTGAGAGTTAATTCAAGGAGTCCGTCAGGGGGGCATCCCCTCCCTTCTTGCTGCTTCCTGTTGGTGGTCACCATGGGTACCAAGTCTTGCAGGTTGACTGGGGGGCTTGTTTCTTCTGAAACCCCCCGTGGTTCCTAGGTGGGGCCCTTAAAGGGGTCCATTTACCTATTGTGTTGTTGACACAGCGAGCCTTCAGCGGGCTCTATCTTGCTGGACTTCTCCGTTTCAGGGCCTGTCCATTTGGGGACTCTTGGTCTGTCGTAGGACAGTGGCCTGTCCCTTTTTTCCTGGGAAAGTCTCGGGACTAGTTTTACTTCCAGGAAGGCTCTGATTCTGATCTATGTGGGAATTAACATCCCTTGCCTTTTATAAGTTTTTAGTCTCCGATGGATGCCCTCCTTTGGTAGGAGGTAATCTATTGGCCCTCTGAGTTCCTACTGGTATGGACCTGTTGGGCTCTGTCACGATCACAGGGATTCTGCCCTTTATTATTGGCCCAGATTTGGCCTGACCTTGTCCTTTGGGGCTTAGTAGTTTCTGGCTGGACATTATACTCGATATGTCTTATTTTCTTCACCCTGCCAGGCAGGGGTCTGCGCAAGATCGCTGAAAAAGGGAAGAACCGCTATGCCGGGGGCCTGGGTGGCCCAGGGGGGGTGTCGTCCGCGGAGGCTTCTGCTGAGGATGGTGGGCCTGTACGCTCTCTCACGAGGTCTGTTCTGCATAGTCAGGCTCTTTTCTATTTCACCCCTATCTTCAGGCTCTATTTTGGAGTTAGAACGGTTTTGTTCTTCGCCCTGTTGGAGATGGCATATCTCTGGGTGTCTTGTTTCCAGGAGAGGTAGGATCTAGCTTCCTCCTCTTCGTCTTCTTCCATTCCCTGCCATCTATCTTAGGGTATGTTGTACCTGTATTGCTTGGCAGGGTCTAGCTCTCTCCCCTGCTGGACGTTCTCTGTTCCCGGGGTTCTAGAATTATTACAGCATGGTTGGTGTTTGCTCCCCAACTTAGTTCTATGAAGGTTTCAGGGCTCGCCCTGTTCGCCTACTACAGAGGTCTGTTCCAATCTTCTGTGTTGAGCATTCATCAGGGTTTGCTCAGGTACATTCCTTGAGGAATTCTTGCTTCCTCTTTGGGGGTTTACTTAGTCTGATGCCCTGCTAAGGGTTACCTTGGGTCTTATTCAGGTTCTTCTGACCTGTTCCTTACCTCATATCGCTCTTCTGGGGCGGTTGCTCCAGTCATAAGTGTGCCATAAAGGATGGCTCTGTTAGCGGTCATAGTCAGTATATATATATATATATATATATATATATATATATTTGTTTATATATCTGTACACCATGAGGGGGGGGGTGCTCAGCATTATGCCGAGTTTGGCTCCAGGCGGTGTTTTGATTCTCCTTTATTCCAGATCCTCTGGGCTACTGTCTTGATATACTACGAGCTAAGGGGATCTGTCTTCCCCTACAGGTGCTGGAGATTTTCCTGGTCCGTTTCTTGTCCCTGGTAGGGATTATGCCCTTGGGGTTATGGGTCTCCATCCTTTAGTACCGGATCTGATTGCCTCCACGGGTGTAGGTGCCCTCGGATCGGCATCACTTGGTTGGTTTTGTCCTTCTGAGCCTAGAGTAAACGTTTCGGCTCTTGCTGAGTACTGTTGTTTTCAGTATTCCTGCAGGTCTCGCTTGAGACCAGGGTTCATATTCCCCGCTGGGGAGACTTCTAAGGTTGCCATGGCTACTCTCTTTTGCATGAGCATGGTTAGGCTGTTTCTCTGGCCTGTTCTTTTAAGAGAAGATTATTCTTCTCTCTTGGTTGTTTTGTTCTCTTACTACTTGTGCTTGGCTTGGGCCTTTTCAGCACTAAGTTCTGTTGAGCATGCTGGCTTGTCCGCTGCTTGTGTTCAGTTCTCCCTTTACAGGTTCAAAGGTTGAGGTTAGAGCCTTGCTGTCGTTGCTCTTGGTAGCATGGTTGCGGGTGACAGCGCTTTTACTGTTGGCTGTGCCTTTTTTCACGGGGATCCCACCCTACTTTATGGACACTGCTTTTGGATGTCCCACATGTTATTACTATATCTGGAGCAGGACGTGCTGTATGCTTAGAATAATACAATTCTGTGAAATACTCACCTGTAGAATTGGTATTATACGCATACAGCACGTCCTGCTCCACCCCACCCTGGTTTCACTTGTTCTGGATCCCCTGTATGGTGATTATTATCATTGCAACAACAACAGAGCGGCCATGCAAGATAGCACACCTATCTCTATAAGGAGCACCACAAAAAATCTTTATTGATACAAAAGCACACACACAAAGCTAAAAACAATCAAGGACAAACACATTAAAAACAACCATGCTGGATCAATATTCAAAAATTATCAAACACCTGTCAGGTATAATATATGAACACTACCTCATGTATATGAGCCCTCTGGGTATCCCACCTATATGGGGACAATTGTTCCGGCACAAATAAGGGAATACTATAACCCCCCACTCCCCAGAAAATAGTGCTAATAGTAAATAGCATAGTAAATAGTAAATAATAATAATGTGAAATAAATATATAACTATACAATACAAATAGTGAATAAATGTATATACACACAAATGATGATGCTAAATAACCATATAATCCAAGCAGTAAACAAGGACTGCCCCAAACAGTGAACCACAGCAATAACAAATAATGATGTATAACCACTAAAAATAATGAAATCCCAGAATAACTACCGCATATAGGGCACCATGAGGTATGTAACAAGTTGATCACATGCAGGTAAAAAACACAGTGCCCGCGGCTCCCATGCCGCTTCAAGGTGACCCTCACCTCATGGTGCCCTATATGCGGTAGCTATTCTGGGATTTCATTATTTTTAGTGGTTATACATCATTATTTGTTATTGCTGTGGTTCACTGTTTGGGGCAGTCCTTGTTTACTGCTTGGATTATAAACCAAAGACTCTTGTTGGATAAGCACAGCCCAATATACTCAATCAAACGAGGGGGTGCTGGAAATCTTGGTGCATGTCAAACTTCAATCAGACAAAAAACATGAAAGGGTCACTCTGGCATGCCCCATACATGCACCAAAAAATTATCCACACTCACCCTAAATAACTAGTGCAAAACAATCAACTATGAAAAGTTGTCACTAATTTTATTGAATTCACCAATAGATCAACAAGGACAAAATGGACATTACATGATTAAAAACATACACACAAAACAGTAAAAACAAGAAGGTGGGGGGACTCTAAGCAAGGCAATTATAAATAATCAATAATCTAATATTGCATCTGCAATATCAAATTCCAAAAGATATGAAAATGTAAAGTTGCATGGTATCAGACACCTGGCCAGTCAGTGTAGATTCAAGTAATACATCAAAACACCGTGTTTAGTGTTAAAAAAGAAGAAAAACCTGTGTGTTACTGTGTCTAAAGAAAGAAGAATACAGACAGAGTGCTGAGAGTGAAAGGAGCAGTGCTCAGAAAATACTGTGCAAGAAAGCTATATGACAGTGTGTGTGCTAAATGTATAATCTAAACACTGGCTGGCTTTAGTGAATGACCCAATGCTAGCAAATAGTAATGCAAATAAATAATGAATAGCAGATAGCAATCAAATAATGATCAAATTAGTACATCACCGTATTGAGCCAAAACCCGTCGATCCCCCCACCGATCTATACAACCGCCGACGCGCTGCGTGGATACGCCACTTCACCTGGATATCTTGTGCAATATTTGGTTATTTAGCATCATCATTTGTGTGTATATACATTTGTTCACTATTTGTATTGTATAGTTATATATTTACTTATTTATTTATTTCACATTATTATTATTATTATTGGTTTGCACTTTATTATTAGCACTATTTTCTGGGGGGTGGGGGGTTATAGTATTCCCTTATTTGTGCCGGCACAATTGTCCCCATATAGGTTGGATACCCAGAGGGCTCATATACATGAGGTAGTGTTCATATATTATACCTGACAGGTGTTTGATAATTTTTGAATATTGATCCAGCATGGTTGTTTTTAATTTGATTTTCCTTGATTGTTTTTAGCTTTGTGTGTGTGCTTTTGTATCAATAAAGATTTTGTATATATTTTTCCTTATAATTGGTTTGTGGTGCTCCTTATAGAGATAGGTGTGCTTTCTTGCATGGCCGCTCTGTTGTTGTTGCTATGGTTGTATGTTTAGTGAGCACACCATTTATGGTACATATAATAATTGGTAATTAGTGGTGCACCCCTATTGTTTGTGATTATTATCATTGATATTATTGCCTGTTTCTGGGTGGTTGGTTTTCTCCTGGCTTCTCGTTCTCACTGCTTTTCAATGCTGGGGATTTGTGGGAGGTCCCTCGGTATATGTAGGGCCGGAAGGAGCTTGTTTTCTACATGTCTGCAGTGCACGGCGCCGGAGGCGGAGGATTACCCACATGTTATTACTATATCTGGAGCAGGACGTGCTGTATGCGTATAATACCAATTCTACAGGTGAGTATTTCACAGAATTGTATTTTTTTGCCCACTGCCTGAGTTGGTGCAGGCCACGCCCACCCGCTGCCCTGACCTGGGTGTTCGCGCCCTGGAAGAGGAAGCAGATGGAGGAGCGGCGGGCGCTGTCTCTGGCCCCAACGCTGCTATTGCTGCCTGAAAAGACAGCGATAGCAGCGGCGGAGCCGGGACAGAGCCTGCCGCTGCTTCTTACGGCCAGCCCCGTGAATTGTGTGGGCGTGGCCTGCGCTGACGTGGTGTTGACGTTCACGGAGCCGGACGCTCAGCGGAGCGGTGTCAGCGTTACTTTTCAGTCAGTCAGTTTTACTTTTTTTTTTTTTTTACTTATGCTGCCCTGCCTATACTAATGGGGGGAGGGGGAATGCCACACAACCAATGGGAATGGGGGGGGGGAGAGAGGGATGCCACACAGCCAATGGGAATGGGGGGAGAGGGATGCTACACAGCCAATGGTAATGGGGGAGAGGGGGATGCCACACTGCCAATGGGAATGAGGGGGAGTGGATGCCACAAAGCCAATGGGGAGGGGGGTGCCACACAGCCTATGATAATGGGGGAGGGGGATGCTACACTGCCAGTGGGAATGGGGGGAGGGGGATGCCACACAGCCTAGAATAATGGGGGGAGGAGGATGCCACACAGCCTAGAATAATGGGGGGAGGAGGATGCCACACAGCCTAGAATAATGGGGGGAGGGGGGTGTCTGCAATGGTGCATTTTTGGTTTAAAATATTTTTTTTCATATTTTCCTCCCCCAAATCCTAGGTGTGTCTTATGGGAAGGTGCGTCTTATAGGGCAAAAATACGGTAATATTGTTTTAATCTATATTATAGATTGTGGGAAAGGGCAGGCTATATATGTATATATGGTGGTTCACCCCCCCCCCCCCCCCCCAGGTCTCGGATTAGTCTCTTGTGACTGCCGAGAACTGTTATATACTTGGTCTCAGATCCCCAGGGAGGTAGACTAGTATTGTTTTCACCATCACGAAGGCATCTTGGGTAATCAGATCTCGTCCTTAGCAGATAGATTTACCCCATGTCCAGTATGCATGCAGGTGGCACTGGATGAGGATAGCACAGTGTGTAGAGACAATTGTCTCCCCCTTGCAAGGGCTCTGACCCCTGTCACCGGTGCCCTATGAGGCTTAAAACCCCCTTGGCAGCCCTCAAGCGGACCTAAACCTTTAGTGAGTCGTTCAAGTATCGGCTACTAAGAAGGTGTTTAAAGAAAAAATTTCCTCTGAGAGAATATTGTAGCTACCATAGTTTCCCAGGAAGAGTTATCCGTTGGCGAGGATTAATCCAGTAGGGACTCCGATTCAGAGTTTCCTTACATCAGGGGGAGTTCTGTTAAGGAGAAGATGGATGGTTTTATTTCCTCCATTCTGGAGGAGGTTGCGGTGCATACTCATTATTCTAATCTGATTAATAGGGAATGGCAGAAGCCATATAGTCTTTTGCGCATTCCTAAAGTACTAGATTCTATGCATCCCTTTCCTCCAGATCAGATTGAATTATGGTCCCTCCTGTGGTGGACGCACTGGTGCTAGGTCTTTTTAAGACTTTGGTTATGCCATCCACTGTTAGGGCTTCTCCAAAGGATCCAGCGGATAAGCGATTGGATCAGGTGGCACATCATGCTTATTTTATTATGGGGTCGACCTTGAGGCCTGTGCTACATCCATAGCATCTTTGGTGAGCAGAACAACTGGACTCTAAGACTCGAGGGGTCGTTTACGGAAGTCATGCTCTCAGTTGATCAAGACCAGTTTGGATAACAACAGGTATGTGATTATGGCTATGGATGATTGATCAGGTTAAGTGCCAGAGGCCTAGCTCTAGTGGTAGTCTTAAGGCATGCTGACACGGTCTCTAAAAGGAATCTGACGGGACTCCCCTTTAAGGGGGGAGTGCTTGGAAAGGAGGCTACTGGTGGTAAATCTACTAATCTGCGACAGAAGCTGAAGTCCAATACTGCTTTCTGCAGGGCCTCTAATCCTCTGGCTTTTCGTGGGGATATAGGTTCTGTCTCTTCGGGATACTGAAGACCTTATTCTAAGCAGACAGCACGTCCTGCTCCAGACATAGTCCTTACATGTGGGTATACCTCCGCCTTCAGCGCCGTGCACTGCAGTATCATGAAGAAAACAAGCTCCTCCCGGCCCTACACATACCGAGGGACCTCCCACAAATCCCCAGAATTCTCTGCAGTGCTGGAACTGCGAAGACATGAAGTATCACGCTCTCGCAGGCGAGCGGGGCTTTACAGCCCGAGGCCCTGCGGGACTATTTACACCCGTCCTCTTTGTAGAAGAATATGCCTCCCAGCCTGGGCTGCGTTGGTCGGGTGAAGGTAGGCAGCACCTAGTGTGCTTAACGGAGCCATGCTCCACCGCAATCCCCCACCATAGGGTAGGCGGTTTTGGCTGATGGTGAGCCTCTAGTGGATGCCCCTCCCGCATTATTGCCCGTACCCCGGGTAGTGCTGGACCCTGTGTAAAGGGTCGCCATCCGCCCTCATTCCCCAACTAGTTAGTGGGAAAAGAAAGGGGGGGGTATGTGTGTGGTGGTCCCTGTGTACCAGTATTTCACGCTTATGGCCTTATTTCTGCCCTTCATTAACATTGAAATGTCAGAGCCGCGCTGCTTGCTCTTTATATTGGTTTTCGGCTACCGCCGTATGTCTTATGCACAGTTTGCGGCGTTGTCTAGATGCTGTGGCGCCTTTTCCTTACTAGTCGTAACGGTTTTTCTACAAATCCTTAAGCGTGTGATTGTATCCTTGCTTTGCCGTTACCTCAGAGCTTCGCGCTCTCCGGAGTGGGCGGGACTTGAATTGGCGCGCTCCGCGTCACGGCCGAGCATCGAGCCTGCCCTTCGAGGTTCGCTGGGCGCCATTTTGCTGATCTTTGCGCGCGCGTGTGGTAGTGGTTCCCTCCTCCCTTGGTCTGTAAGTGCCCTTGCGGGTGACTCCTTTTTATATGTTTTCCAGCTGCGCATGGCTCTGACACCCATTCTTCTCATTATGTCTTTCAGAAGCTAAGATTCCGGTGGCATCCCCCGGCCTGATATATATCTTAAACGGGTTCACCTTTATATTCTCCCACATCCCTAGCGGGTCTTGGGGCATCCGGGGTCGCTTATAGCATAAATCCCTGCTGGCATATTGCTTTGATAATCACCATATGGAGGCATCTCAGAATTATGTGTCCGGGGTCCCACGGGGACAAGACCGGCTGTGTACTGCGTGTGGACAACCCCATGCTGATGCTGACAGAGCACGGGTCTGCGGACCGTGTGCTGAACAAGCACTGGCCCTGCAATCAGGTTTACCAGTGGCTGCATCTTGCTGCAATACACCTGTCTCCCTTTGTTTAAATCTCACTCCTGATGAGTCGCACTTGAGCGGGGATGACCAGCAGGTGGTGCAGCGCAGGCTACCTACGGCTGAGCAGGTGATGCCTGGTTGGCGGAGAGTTTGGGCGCTGGAAAGAAGCGGCCCCTGACGCTTCCTGGTTCTATGTTTTCCAAGCAAACTGAAGAGTCTTCTGCTATGCAGGTCCTCGATCCTTCGGATGAAGGTGGACTGTTTTCAGGTTCCGGTTCCTCAGACGAGATGCCTTGGACCCGTGATAATTCTGGGCCTGGTTCCTGGGGCCGGTGTGACAATGATAAATTACTTATAAAGATCTTTGGAGTACTGTCCATCTCTCCTCCGGGAGAGTCTCCCAAGCCCAAGAGGGAGAGTTTCCACACGGCGACGACGCGCTTGGAATTTCTGGAGCAGGATCATTCCAGGCTCTTATATCTAAGGATTGGGAATCACCTTGTGAACGTATAGGAGTTCCGGGGGTCTGGGATTGGAAGTACCCTTTTCCCCCTGATGAGGTTGGCTGCTAGTCAGCCCCTCCCGAGGTGGATGCACCTATTATTGGGGTTGCTAACCCTCCCTTCATGACAGCCTCTACTCATCGTACCCTTCGGGATGCTGAGGACCGGCGCATTGACAGTCTGGCTTCCCACGCCTTTTCGTGTGCAGGGACGGCTCTGCGCCCGGTCTGTGCCGCGGCCGTCACTGCGGTGACCGCCAGGACCCTTCTTAGGAAGATACTTGACCACCAACCGGAGGATCTCCCTTGGGAGGTCTTTAAGGCACTGTCTGATTGTGATGTTTTTGTGAGTTTATTCTCTCAGCGATGGATGACACTGTTAAAATGTGCACTAGAACCTCGGTTCTTGTGGTGGCTATTCGCCGCCTGCTTGGCTGCGACAGTAGAGGGCTGACAATGATACTAAAAAGGCTCTTACTGGCCTTCCCTTTAGAGACGACGCTTATTGGGGCCCGGTTGGACCTTTTGGAAAAAAGGAGTAAGGCACCCTCGAGCAGAAGGCCGTCTCGGCCTCCCAGGGACACCCCTTCCCTACGTTAGTGTCAAGCGCGAACTAGAAGTGTGCTTCCAATTTTTTGGAATGGGGACCCGCCCTGGGTCCTCCAGCTGTGCGAAGTCCACGCACAAGCGTGAGGGGACGCCCTCACCTTGTTGGGCGAGTGGACTGCCGCAGCACTGGGCTTCTATCGCAGGGTGCCATGCTTCTTTCAGGTTGTTACAGGAGGTAGTCCCCCCAGATGTAGAATGGAGTCTGCTGGGCGGTCCTTTTTCTAAGGTTACCAGGGTTCTTCTAGTCCCTGTTTTACCTTCGGGAGTTGAGGCAGGCCGAGTTTGGCGTGTAGGGTCTGGGCTCTCTTACAGGTTGGCCCTTGACATGTGCTTGCATCCACTTTACCCTTCCCCTCCGGGATGAAGCAGTCTGACCCAGGTTGGCATTCTGGGGCCTAGCATTTATACCTTTACAGGCAGTTTCTACATTGTATCTCACTGTTGGGCCGCAGGCGCTCTAGTCCAGTAGACCTCTTGATGCATGTGAGGATTTATAATCCCTTTTTAGTCCCCTGTGCCTTCAGGACACCTTGGCCACTTCCAGCCAGTGTTGAAGGTCCAACTCTGCGCATTGGGGTATTGTTTTGGTTCCTCTCCTGCTCCCAGATGAGTCACCGAGGCGAGTATGGGAGTGGTGTCTTGTACGTGCCCGTGTGGCGTCCGCGCTAGGTTCTACTTTATTGACCTTCTTTGCTTCCTATTTTTGCATCAGGCCGTGTGGCTATTGACTTGTGGCTCCTTTGGGAGTCCTGTGGATTGGTGCTCAGGCACATCACTTACTTAGTGTTCCCCGGTTCGGTATCCCCCCTACGGGGGGATTTAGGTTCACGTTAGAACCTTCCTTCTGCTAAATGTGGACTTGTTATGGAAAGGGCCTTGCCCTCTTTGATGTCGCACTTCCTTTACCTTGCAGCCGGTGGGCCTGTTGGTGGCGGCCCAGATGCTGTCCCTTATTCTCAGGAGCCCTTGGGCCCTGCGACACCTTTGGTTACTTATCCTGGACAGGGTTCCAGCACCCCTGGAACTAGGTCAGTACGCTCCCCTCGTTACGGGGGTTCCTTTTGAGGTTGTAAATTCAAGGAAGATGTCTGGGACCATTCCTTCCTTCTCTCTTCTCCCTGTAGATGGTCATCATGGGTACCAAGTCTTGCAGGTGGACTGGGGGGCCTTATTTATCCTGAAATCCCCCGTGGTTCCTAAAGGGGTCCCCTTAGGGGATCCATCTTCATACGTTTTTTTGGTTGACACATTGAGCCTTTGGTGGGCTCTAATTTGCTGGACTACTCCTCTTCAGGACTTGTCCTTTTTGGGGACTCTCGATCAGTCTGTGGACAGTGGCTTGTCCCTTTTTATCTGTGAAGGTCTCGGAACAGGTTGACCCTTCAAGAAGGTTCCGGTTCGGTTCTAAGTGGGGGTTTACATCCCTTGCACTTCATTGGTATTAGCTTGGCTGGCTGCCCTAGCGTGGCAGGAGGTTCTATTCTAGTATCTCACTGAGTCCCTACTGGTGTGGCCCTGTGGAGCCCCGTTGCTATTACAGGGACTCTGTCCTGGGTTATTGTCCCAGGACTCTCTGGCCTTGGTCATGAGGGCCTAGTATTGCTTCTGTCAGGACATTATATTCTATATGTCTTAACTTCTTTCACCCTGCTAGGCGGGGTTCTGCATAAGATTGCAGTAGAAAGGGAGAACCGTTATGCTGGGGGCACTGGGTGGCCCAGCGGGGCGTGGTTTGCAGATTTTCTGCTGAAGACAGTCGTACTGTATGCCCTCTCAAGAGGGCTGCTCTGCCTATTCAGGCTCCCTACTAGGTCGCCCTTACCTACAGGCCTTTTAGGCGATTGGTCGGTTGGCTTTTCACCCTATTGGAGATGGGTATATCTGGGTGTCTTTTCTCTATTGGAGGGCTAGGCCTAGCTCCCTCCTCTTCTTCTCCCTTTTCTGCCGGCTATGTTGGAGTATGCTCTTCTAGTCGGCTTTGCTTGGACTAGCTCTCTTTCCTGCGGGATGTTCCCTATCCCTGGGTCCTAGGATTATTATAGCACGGTTGAAGTTGGCTCCCCAACTCAGTGCTCTGAAGGTTTCAGGGCTCGCCCTGTTCACCTACTGCAGAAGTTCCTCGGGTTGCTCAGGTGCATTCCCCAGGGAATTCTATGCTCCCTTTTTGGGGGGTTACTTATCCGGATGCCCTGCTAAGGGTTCCCTTGGGTCTTATTCAGGTTCTTGTCTGAACTGTTCCTTCCCTCATATCGCTCTTCTGGGGCGGTTGCTTCAGTCATAAATGTGCCATAAAGGATGGCTCTGTTAGCGGTCCTAGTCAATATATATATATATATATATATATATATATATATATATATATATATATATATATATAATTATGTATCTGTACACCATGAGGTGAGGGTGTTCCGCCTTACGCCGAATAGGGTCCAGGCGGTGTTTTTATTCTCCTTTAGTCCAGACCCTACGGTCTCTGGGCTATTGTCTGGCTTACTCTGAGCGAAAGGGATCTGTATCCCTCATCAGGTGTTGGAGATTCCTGGCCTTTCTCTTGTCCCTGGTAGGGATTATGCCCCTTGGGGCTTATAGGTTTCTCCATCCTTATGTACCGGATCTGATTGCTAACACGGGTGTAGGTGCCCTTTGGCTTGGTCCTGCTCGGTCGCCTTGTTCCTCTGAGCCTAATGTAAACATCTCGGCTCTTGCTGAGCCTTGTTAGCGTTGTTTTTCAGTATTCCTGCTGGTCTCGCCTGAGACCTGGGTTCATATTCTCAGATGGGGAAATATCTCTAAGGTTGCCATGGCTGCCACTTTTTTTGTAGTAGCATGGTTAGGCTGTTACTCTGGCCTACTCGTTAGGGGAAGATTATTCTTCTCTCTTGGTTTTTGCTTTCTTACTACTTGTGCTTGGCTTGGGCCTTTCAGCACTAGGTTCTGTTGAGCAAGCTGGTTAGTCCGCCGCTTGTGTTCAGTTCTGCCTTTACAAGAATTCAAAGGCTGTGGTTAGAGCATTGCTCTTGTTGCTCTTGGTAGCATGGTTAAGGTGACAGCACTTTTATGGTTGTCTGTGCCTTTTTTCTCAGGGATCCCACCCTACTTATGGACACTGCTATTGGATGTCCCACATGTAAGGACTATGGAGCAGGACGTGCTGTCTGCTTAGAATAATACAACTCTGTGAAATACTCACCTGTAGAGTTGGTATTATATGCAGACAGCACGTCCTGCCCCACCCCACCCTGATTCACCTTGTTCTGGATCCCCTGTATGGTGATTATTATCTTGGATATTATTACCAGTTATTCTAGGTGGTTGTTTTCCTCCTGGCTTCTTCTCTTACTGCTTGTCAATGCTGGGGATTTGTGGGAGGTCCCTCGGTATGTGTAGGGCCGGGAGGAGCTTGTTTTCTTCATGATACTGCAGTGCACGGCGCTGAAGGCGGAGGTATACCCACATGTAAGGACTATGTCTGGAGCAGGACGTGCTGTCTGCATATAATACCAACTCTACAGGTGAGTATTTCACAGAGTTGTATTTTTGGAATAAATCCCAAATTAAAGCGGTCCTTCACTCTGAATAAGAGCCTATCTCATATGTTTCCCACACCCTGTACATACAGATTGCTCACATTAAAAATCATCATACCTGCATCTACTGCATTTTATGACCCTTTAAACATCCAAGATGGCGGCTCATGTAACATCAAGCAGCCTGCAAACAGGAAGTGACTTCTGACTGTGCTGCTCTGCTCTGCATTCTGGGATTGCTGACCTTTTCCTGACCCCAGCTTTGCTCTGTATGAGCAAAGCACAGCTATAACCCGCCCCCTGTACTTTATCCCACTCTCCTCTCCTCAGTAGGTGTGATGCTTCTGAGTCAAGATGGTGGCGCCTGTATCCTAAAGTCCTGAACAGAGTTGCAGCCCAGTAGGGGAAAGAATAATAATTGACTAAAAACTTAAAATATATTAACTTTAGATGCTGGGGAATCATTTTTAAAAGGTTTGGGCTTTTCAATAAATCATGGTGAAGGTCCAGTTTAAGGCAAAAGGTGTCTGGCGGAATAAAGCCAAACCTCCTTCAAAGCCTGCTCAGGCATGAAGGGATGCCCCCGCCCTTGCAGGTGGGGGGGACAGCTTCTGCATTTTGCCCACTTTTGGAGGTTCCGTGTAACAGATATTTGGATACAGGAAGTTCTATCCTCGGGTTACAAGATCGAATTAGGAGCCAGAGAGATTCTCTTGGTCAGGGATATCCCGAATTTCGCAGAAAGCAGAAGCAAGAAGGTCTGCCATACCTCGTCTTTTAGAGATTGGTGTAGTTTGATCCACAGTGATGTTACTCCAGCAGGAGAGTTTATAACCACAGTATATATATATATATATATATATATGCGTACCTACATTACAGTAGGTGGCCTACATCTTCAGTTGTGGCATTACCCTTCGGTCTATCTTCAGCACCAAGGGTGTTTACCAAAGTTTTGGCAGGTCTCATGTTTTTTTCTAAGAAGTCAGGGTATACGTATAACCCACTTACTTAGACTATCTGTTGATATGGGCCCCATCATGTCAGGGAGCCCAGGATACACAGACGGTCTTATCGACATTGGATAACTGACTATCCAGTTAAATTCTTTAAAGGTCGAATATCATACCTTCAAGAGTTATTTATTTTCTGGGAATGTCATTAGACACGTCTCAGGCAAAAGTGTTCTCCCAGAACAAAAGAGACTTGTACTCCAGGCCAGGGAACAGGGTCTTTTGTCTTGCCCTCACCCGACGATTCATCATGGAATGTGTCTGTTGGGCCTGATGGCATCTTGCTTCGTGGCAGTACCTTATGCACAGTTTTTCACACAAGATCCCTGCATATGGGATTGAGACACGCGGACTCTGGATCACTCTTTTTTGCATGACACCTTCAACAAGGCAGTCTTTAGCCTGGTGGCTGAGTCCTCAGCCTCTTCAAATTGGCATACCATTCCTCCCAGTACTGTGGAAGATCATCACCACGGATGCCAGTCTAACTGGTTGGGGGGTGTCATGGAGTCAGTTGTTTCTCAGACATTGGACATCCCATCTGAGCGGATTCAAACAGACAATCGACCGGTGGTGGCAAATATCAACCAGAAGCAGGAAAGCCCTCATGGAAGTGAGCCAGATTTTACTTTTGGCTGAGAAACAGGTTCCATGCATCTCGGCTGTACACATAGTGGACAACTTGCAGGCCAATCATCTCAGCAGAGCGGTCCTGCATTATTGGGAATGATCTCTCAGTCAGAGGGTCTTTCAATCCATATGCATGCGCTGGGGGATTCCGGACGTAGAGCTCTTTGCATCGCGGCACAATCGGAGGGTCCGAAGTTTGTATCCTGGTCCAGGGATCCTCTTGCAATAGCAACAGATGCCTCGACTCTTCAGTGGTCAGCATTCAAGCTTCTTTATGCATTCCCTCCTACTCCGCTGGGTCGAGTACTAAAAAAATTAGTTGCAATGCAGTCACAGAGCTCCCATTTCTTCCAATGTATCCCAAAGTGCATGCACACCAGGGCACAGTGCTGTTCACAGTCCTCCACCAAAGTGTGAAGCTTCTTACCAAAACTCTCAGGATTCGCACGTTTAATTAATTTCAAATCCTTCCAACTGTAATGAATTCCAAGTTATTAATGCACTCAATCCAGGTAGACAAATGCCAGTTGTCCTATGCGGGCAATCCAAATATACGTTCTGCACATCAAGTGAGCGTAACATTAATATATGTGGAAGAAAGCATAAGACACATCTAGTGTAATTCTGTATAAAAAGGAACTATTTATTGCTAAGAAACGCACTCACATTAAAATCAATTCATATAGCTTTAAAAAGTTATGGGTGTCTCTCACCGACTCCAAACAAGATCAGACCTGGCCAGATCCAATACAGTAATAAAAGTAGTCACAGTGTACCGCCTGCCGCCGCGAGTCCTAATACTCTGTATACATTGGCTATTTTCTCCCAATATCTATTACTTAGGCACATCTACATATTAGGTGGACAACAATTACTTCTGCCCCCAGACCAGCTTTCAACATTTTAGGTGTATAGTGCCTGATTCAGCATAAGTACATGAATGGGAAAGAAACTTTCTGAGCCAGTCCATAAACTCTTGTGCATTTCACAAATACACCTATAACATATTTTTTTTTTAATATCATATTTTTTTTTTAATATCCCTAGGCACAAACAAACCACATTCTAAATAAGTGGGGGAGTGGCAGATTGGAATATTGACTAGCATCATCTTACCCCTGTGCCCATATATGGGTGCTGGGAAAGAGGATAAGGGAGAGTGATTTCACCTATTGAAAGTGCCTGTTTTGTCTTTACAACCTAATGTACTATCGTCCTGTTCTTTTCAATATAGTTTCAATGCGTTTCATCGATTGAGAGCTATCAAAACATCTACAAATCTCACAGACTGAGAACAGAATCAGGAATACAGTACAAACACATCTCAGAAAGTATCATGAGAAAATGTCTCGCCTGTGGCAGTGGCTGTATGTTTTGATTTTGCAGAAATAACTGTGTATTTCTGGGTTCAAATGCAAAGAGGTCCTGGGACTAAGGCTAAATTGGTAGTTTTATTAAGGGAGCACATGATTTATTGAAAAGCCCAAACACTTAAAAAACGATTCCCCAGCATCTAAAGTTAATATATTTTACGTTTTTAGTCACTTAATTATTATTCTTTCCCCCCACTGGGCTGCAACTCTGTTCAGGATTTTAGTATACGGGCGCCTCCATCTTGACTCAGAAGCATCATACTTACTGAGGAGAGGAGAGTGGGATAAAGTACTGGGGGATTATAGCTGTGCTTTGCACAGACAGAGCGGAGCTGGGGTCAGGAAAAGTCAGCAATCCCAGAATGCAGAGCAGCACAGTCAGAAGGCACTTCCTGTTTTCAGGCTGTCTGATGTTCCATGAGCCGCCATCTTGGATGTTTAAAGGCTCATAACATGCAGTAGGTGCAAGTAGGATGATTTTTAATGTGGGCAATCTGTGTGTGGGAAAATACAATTCTGTGAAATACTCACCTGTAGAATTGGTATTATACGCATACAGCACGTCCTGCTCCATCTATAATAATTACACATGGGTAATCCTCCGCCAGAGGGCGCTGTTCACTGCAGACATGCAAAAACAGGCTCCTCTCGGCCCTTCATATACCCAGGGACCTCCCACAAATCTCCAGTATTGAAAAGCAGTGAGAAAAGAAGCCGGGAGAAACCAACCACCAACTGGTAACAATAGTAATGATAACAATCACCATACAGGGGATCACGTCCTGCTCCATCTATAATACTTACACATGGGACATCCAATAGCAGTGTCCATAAAGTAGGGTGGGATCCCCAAAAACAAAGGCACAGCAAACAGTAAAGGCGCTGTCACCTGCAAAACTTTGCTACCAAGTACGACATGAGCAAAGGCTCTAACGTCAATCCCATAACAAAACCTTTGAAAAGGTATGAACAGAGGCAAGCAGCGGTCTAGCAACCTATTCAACAGAAAACCTGGTGCTGAAGGGCCAAAGGTACCCAAACACCAATATAACGGAATAAAATGAGAAAGGGAGATTCTTCCCCCTTAAAGGAATAGGCCAGTGTAACGGCCCAACCAGCCCACAGGCAACAGAAGCCTGGTGTAAAACTCAGAACTCTCCCCAAGGGGAAATGAGAACTGGTCTCCCGTCAGACAGGCGGGAATACTGACCCCTTCATTAACAAGGATCAGCAAGAAGCCGAAACCTTTACTCAGGACCAGTAAGGCAACCATCCAAGTAAGATCAGTCCAAAGGGTGCAGTGGCCCTGGAAGCAAGCAAGATCAGGCGCATACATAAGGAGGCGCCCGCAGACCCCAAGGGCATCCGTCCCCCTAAGGGACCCTTTACTTGAGCATTATTAAGAATAAAGCCCATAGTCAGACTAAAAGGACTTAAATAATGATCATAAAACACCACTTGGACAAAGGGGTCTGGCGTAAGTCGGAATACCACCACGTCATGGTGTGTATATAGATATATATATATATATATATATATATATATATATATATATCGAGCGAAGGCTAAGTAATCAGATCCACCTTCTCAGGCAAACGTCTGACTGAAGCAGGAGCCCCCGGAGAAGCGACTTGGACTACAAAACAGCTCAGACAGCATCCAGAATAAGTCCCAAGGGAACAATCCGCAGAGCAAACAGAATGAAAATGGATCCCAACAGGAACCATAGAACTACTTGGGAGATGCCCTTGAGCAATCCCCAAGAGAGCTCCTCACAAGGAAGACTGAACCAGACTTCTACAGGAAGACAGACAGGACAGAACCTGAACCTTCAGAGTACCTAGATGGGGAGCCAACCCCAACCTATGCTGTAATGACTCTAGAACCCTGGGAACCGAGAACGTCCAACAGTGAAGAGACCAAGACTCATGCCAATCAATAAGGGTACACAATAACCCACAATAGATGGAGGAAGAGGAAGCCAAGGAAGCTTGCTCCTAGCCCCCCAAATACCAAGTCACCCAGAAGATAAGCCCGTCTCCAAGGGGTGAATGAATCAGCTGTCAAGCCCCAGACTAGAGTCTGTAGATTGGGACGACAAAAGAAGGGCCCTGACAAGGGCAGAACCGCACTCCTGAGAGAGCGTACAGGTCAGCTGACCTCAGCAGAAGCATCTGCGAACCACAGTTCACTAGGCCACCCAGGGGCCATCAATCTCACTGGTCTCTTTATCAGCACGACCGTGCGCAGAACCCTACATAGTAGGGTGAATGAAGAGAAGGCATATAAGATAGAAAGTCCATGCATAATTTTACTAAGCCCCCCATGACCAGAGTCAGAATATTCTGGGACAGTAAAAACAAGGGCAGAGCCCCCTGTGGTATAAGCGAGACCCAACAGAGCCACCCTAGTTGGCTCTCAGAGTTTCACCAGGATAGCATAACCTGCCACTGAAAAACATCCATTGGAGCGAATACCGCTGAGGAGCAGGGGGCGTAGACCCCCACCCAGATCAGGATCAGGAACCCTCCAGAGGGATCATCCTGCTTCAAGCTCCAGACCAATAATAAAACAGGCCATTTTCTTCCAACAGGCCAAGATTCCCCAAATAGACAGGTCCTAAAAGAGGAGAAGTTCAGCCGTATAGAGTCAACGGAAGGCTCATTGTTTTAACAAACCAGTAGGTAATGTGGACCCTCTAAGGAACCCTACCCAGGAGCCACAGGGGGTGCCCCCTGACAGGGTCCTTGAATATAATCAGCTCAAGAGGAACCACCGTACCAAGGGGGAATGAGCACAGACCTAGCTCCAGGGGTGCTGGAACCCCAGATAGGATCAATAACCTACTGTGCCGAAGAGCCCAAGGGCTCGGTATATAAGGGACATCATCTGATACGCCACCAACGGGCCCACCAGCTGCAATCCTGCCTGGTGAAAGTAAGATGTCAGCAAAGGGGGACAGAGCCCCCGTGACCAGGAGTCCACCTGTTGCCAAGGAAGAAGGCTCAAGCCTGAACCGAATCCAAGGAATGGAGATAGCGGATAAGGGACCATGAGGGATTGAGGTGACTGAGCACCCATCCAGTAACTCCCAGGGGACACCGCCGGCGGACTAATCCACTCGGCCTGACGTAGAGAATGGGGAGTAAGGAAAGACGACCCGGTAGGTCCTAATGCGGACGCCCCCCAAGCATGTCCGAGACATCACCCCCATTCGCGCCATGGCGAGCAGCTTGGGAGCGAAAGAGAGGCCAAAAACAAAGCCTCCATCCGCAGGGTTGGTCCTGCAACACCGACTAGTAACGGTCTTGGTGTCCAGAAGACACAGGGGGAACTAATAAGATCTAGAACCCCAAAGGGGGCCGGAAGCCCCCCTTGCACAGGGTGCCTGTGTCCCAAGACAGAGATGTCATATAGGGACTACCTGTGAGAGTAGAATTGCCAGGCCTACCATAGGCCAGACTGCCTCATACTGTTGAGGGAAGGAGGAAGGTTAATATAGAGGCCATAGCCCCATTCTTTTAAGGGCAACCTGTAAGTAAGCCCAAACTCTGTAGGCCTAGTACGGCCTGCACCAATTCCTGAGGGGAAAACAGGGGCTAGAAGCACCCTGACAACATCTGAGAGGGACCACCCAGCAAATGCTATCCTGTGTCCAGGGGAACCACCTCCTGGAATCACCAGAAGGAGAAGATACATTCCTAGACAGGAGTCAGCTGCTGTAGCAGTACCCTCACCCAGAAGGGCGAGGGCGTCCCTTCATGCTTGGGAAGTCTTGGCAGATTTGGACTTAGTCCTGCCAGAGGGCCCAGGGCGTTGCCTGCCCACCCCATGGTGGAAATCCACACCGAACAGTTGGAAGCACACCTCAGGTTCGTGTTTGACACTAACGTAGGGAGGGGGAGGGGTGTCCCTGCCCCGAGGAGGCCGGGACGGCCTTCTGCGTAGGGGTGCCTTACCCCTTTTTTCCAAAAAGGTCCAAACGGGCCCCAAATAGCCGCCGTCCTCTGAAGGGAAGGCCAGTGAGTGCCTTTTTTGTAGCATCGTCAGCACCCCACTGGCGCAGCCAGACCAGGCTGCGAATAGCTACCACAAGGGCAGAGGTTCTAGCACACATCTTAATGGTGTCATCCAGCGCTGAGAGGATGAACCTCACAAACACATCACATTTTGAGAGCGCATTAAACACAGGGGAGGTCCTCAGGACGGTGGTCAAGTACTTTTCTAATGAGAGTCCTGGAGGCCAGTAGTGATGGCCGCGGCACAGACCGGGCGCAGCGCCGTCCCTGCACACGAAAAGGCGTGGGAAGCCAGTCTGTCAATGCGCTGGTCCTCAGCATCCCGAAGGTTACGGTAATAAGGAGCCGTCATGAAGGGGGGGTTAGTAACCCCTATAATCAGTGCATCCACCACAAGAGGTGCTGACCAAAAGTTAACCACATCAGGAGGGAAAGGGTACTTCCGATCCCAGACCCCTGGGACCCCTTTAAGTTTACAAGGCGATTCCCATTCTTGGGATATAAGATTCTGGATATGCTCCTGTTCCAGGAATTCCAAGCGCGGCGGCGCTGTGTGGAAACTCTCCTTCTTAGGCTTGGAAGCCTCTCCAGGAGGAGATTGACAAAACCTAAAAGATCTTAACAAGTAGTTCATCTGCGTCACACAGGCCCCAAGAACCGGGCCCAGAATCATCACGGCTCCCGGGCATCTCATCCGAGGAGCCCGAATCGGAGAATAGCTCACCTTCCTCAGAAGGATGAAGGTCCTGCATAGCAGCAGAGTCATCAGTTATGTTTAGGAACCGGAGAGCCAGGAGGCGTCGGGGACCGCTTCTTTCCAGGACCCAAGCGCTCCGCCAAACTAGACATCACCTGCTCAGCCGTAGGTAGCCCGCGCGGCACTACCTGCTGGTCATCCCCACTCGAGTGTGAATCATCAGGAGTGAGATTTAAGCACGGGGAGACAGGAGTATTGAAGCGAGGTGCAGCCCCTGGTAACCTGATTTCAGGGCCAGTACTTGTTCAGCACACGGTTTGCAGACCCGTGCTCTGTCAGCATCAGCATGGGGCTGTCCACACGCTGTACACAGCCGATCTTGTCCCCGCGGGACCCCGGACACATAATTCTGAGATGCCTCCATATGGTGATTTATCTAAGCAATATGCCAGCAGGGATTTATGCTATAAGCAACCCTGGATGCCCCAAGACCCGCTAGGAATGTGGGAGAATTTAAATTGTGAACCCGCTAAGATATATATCAGGCCGGGAGATGCCACCGGGCTCTAGGCGTCTGAAAGACATAAGGAGAAGAATGGGTGTCAGAGCCATGCGCAGCCGGAAAAACATATAATAAGGAGTCACCTGCAAGGGCACTTACAGACCAAGGGAGGAGGGGAACTGCCACCACGCGCGCGAAGATCAACAAAATGGCGCCCAGTGAACCTCGAAGGGCGCACTCAATGCTCGGCCGTGACGCGGAGCGCGCCAAGTCAAGTCCCCGCCCACCCCGAAGAGTGCGAAGCTCTGAGGTATTAGTCAAAAAGGCAAGGATACAATCACAACGTATTTTGTAAGGAAAAGGCGCCTCAGCATCCAGACGACGCAGCAAACTATGTAGAAGAGACAGATACGGCAGCAGCCAAAACAGAATAAAGAGCAAGCAGCGCGGCTCTGAGACCCAAATGTTAATGAAGGGCAGAAATAAGGCCATAAGCGTGACATAATAGTACACTGGGACTGCCACACACATACCCCCCCCCTTTCTTTTCCCCCTAACTAGCTGGGGAAATGAGGGAGGATGGCGACCCTTTACACAGGGTCCACCGCTACACGGGGTACGGGCCAATAATGCGGGAGGGGCATCCACTAGAGGCTCACCATCAGCCTAACCGCCTACCCTATGGTGGGGGATTGCGGTGGAGCATGGCTCCATAAGCACACAACGTGCCGCCTACCTTCACCCGACCAACGCAGCCCAGGCTGGGAGGCATATTCTTCACAAAGAGGACGGGTGGAAATAGTCCCGCAGGGCCTCGGGCTGTAAAGCCCCGCTCGCCTGCGAGAGCGTGATACTTCATGTCTTCGCAGTTCAGCACTGCAGAGAAATCTGGGGATTTGTGGGAGGTCCCTGGGTATATGAAGGGCCGGGAGGAGCCTGTTTTTGCATGTCTGCAGTGAACAGCGCCCTCTGGCGGAGGATAACCCATGTGTAATTATTATAGATGGAGCAGGACGTGCTGTATGCTTAGAATACATATAAGATAGACTCTTATTCAGGGTGAAGGTCCGCTTTAAGGTGGAATGTATCAGGATATGCTGGGAGAGGCTTTCTGTTTGAGTCTGTCCCACGATCCAAGGCATGTGCTGCAAAATTAGAGAGTAGCTTAGTTTACTCTGCCTATTCTTTTTGGGAGGCGTTAGTGTTCCAATTGATTATACTCCCTAAAAGGCATCCTTTGTGGTATTTTTCTATATTTTGGGCACTCAGCCCTCCAGATGCTTTGGCTTTGATTAGGATGAATGCTTGATCTGGGGGAGGGGTTTACTTTCTCTTACAAACTCCCTGAAGCATCTTTGGATCTGTCTCAGAGATGTGGATGGGAGTGAGATCAGTGTTGTTTGCATGAGATATAACCCTCTTGGTAGTAAATACATTTTCAAAATTGCTACCCTGCCAAACCTTGATATTGGTAGCTTGTCCCATGCTCAAATGTATTTAGAAGCAGGGCAAAATTCAGTAAGAATAGCGATTGCAGATTGGACGAGAGGATACCTTAATACTTTAAATATTTCTCATGCCACAAAAATGGTAGCTCTTGTTCCAGTCTCTTGGCAAGCGGGATGGGGAAAGTCACATTAATTGCAACCGGCCGTAGTTTATCTCAAGATTGGATGAATAGCTTAAAACGTGCCAGAACGTTTGGCAGGGAGATTTCATGATGGGATATATAAAGATTATGTCATCTGCATAAGTAGCGACTTTATATTCCTTATAACCTATCACAATGACATGAATGACTGGTATTTGCTTCGCTCTCAAGAGGAAAGGCTCCAGGGTCAGCGCAAATTTCAGCATGGGTAATACAATTCGGTGATTACTCACCTGTAGAATTGTTATTATGAGTATACAGTACGTCCTGCTCCAGATAAGAATCATTACACTTGGGTATTACTCTGCCAGATGGCGCTGGACTGCAGAGACCGCGAAATTGGCTCCTCCCGGCCCCTCAATACCCGGGACCTCCCACAAATCCCCAGCATTGAAAAGCAGTTAACGAGAAGCCGGGAGAATAACAGAACCAACCAGTAACTATAACAATGATAACAATCACCATACAGGGGACCCTAGGATAATGCAAAACCAAGGGTGGGGTGGAGCAGGACGTACTGTATACTCATAATAACAATCACAGAATTGTATTATTCTTAGTATACAGTACATCCTGCTCCAGATAAGAATCATTACACTTGGGACATCCATTAGCAGTGTCCATAAAGTAGGGTGGGATCCCCAAAGGTAACAACAGGCAGGTCAGACCACTGCCGCCTGCAGAACCTTGCGGCCAAAAGCAGCATCAGCTGAGGCCCTAACATCAACCTTGTAAAACTTGGAAAAAGTATGAACAGAAGACCAAGTAGCGGCCTTGCAATCTTGTTCAACAGAAGCCTGGTGCTGAAAAGCCCAAGAGGCACCAATAGCACAAGTGGAATGAGCAGTAAGGCGAAAGGGAGGATTCTTCCCCTTAGCAGAGTAGGCCTGAATCACAGCCTGACGGATCCATTTGCTGATAGTAGATTTAGCAGGAGCCAAACCCTTCCTAGGACCAGAAGGGACCACAAAAAGAGCATTAGTTTTTCTGAATGTTGCAGTAGCCACCAGATAATACTTCAGACACCTAACCACATCCAAGGAATGCAAAACCCTCTCCTTAGCGTTACTAGGATTAGGAAACAAGGAAGGAAGAACAATGTCCTGATTCAGATGAAAGGCAGAAACGACCTTAGGCAGAAAATCTGGCTTGAAGTGAAACACCACCTTGTCCTGGTGTCTCTCAAAGTAGGGGGGCTGGATGGAAAGTGCCGCCAACTCAGAAACACGCCTAACAGAGGTGATAGCCACTAAAAAGACAACCTTGAGAGTAAGATTGGCCAGGGCAGCCTCCTGCACAGGTTCAAAGGGAGCACCCTGCAAGGCAGACAAGACCAAGTTCAAATCCCAAACAGGCAACATAGGCTTACATGGGGGACGCACATGAGTAACCCCCTGGAAAAAAGTCCTGATCAGAGAATGCTGGGCAAAGGACCTCTGGAAGAAAACAGCCAGGGCAGAGACATGACCCTTCAGCCCCTGCTCCAACCCATGCTGCAGGAACTCCAGGATCCTGGGAATAGAGAACACACGACAGGGAAGAGACCTAGACTCATACCAGGCAATGTAGACACGCCAAACCCTATAGTAAATGGAAGAAGAAGACTTCTTTCTAGCCTTTATCATGGTATCAACAACAGAGGCAGACAGCCCCTTCTCCATCAAGATGGAGGTTTCAGCAGCCAGGCCGTCAAAGCCAGAGTTTGTAAATTGGGATGGCGTAAGTGGCCCTGAGTGAGCAGGTCTGGCACCCTGGGCAGAGCGTACTGATCTACTGCCAGCTGCACCACGTCTGCGAGCAACACTCTTCTTGGCCACCTGGGAGCCACCAGGATATCTGGCACCCCCTCCTGAGCTATCTTGCGCAGAACCCTGCCCAACAGGGAGAATGGGGGAAAGACATACAGGAGCTTAAAGTCCTGCCATGACATTGCTAGAGCATCTGTGGCCAAGGCCAGAGGGTCCTGGGACAGGGAGACAAAGGCCGGGAGCTTGTGATTGTGACGGGACGCAAACAGATCCACATCTGGTTGTCCCCAATGGTGACATAGAGAGTGAAACACCCTCTCGCAGAGGGACCATTCTCCCAGGCGAGAGGTCCCCCTGCTCAGAGAGTCTGCCTGCAGATTATCCACCCCCGGAATGTACACAGCTGATATGCAGGGAACATTGTCCT
The DNA here is from genome assembly GCA_027917425.1 of Gastrophryne carolinensis. Lineage (NCBI taxonomy): Eukaryota > Metazoa > Chordata > Amphibia > Anura > Microhylidae > Gastrophryne > Gastrophryne carolinensis. The sequence goes on from CM051243.1 coordinate 117,922,316, forward strand.
TTACCCAGGACAGAATCAGAGACACTTCCTTGAGGGCCCCCTTGCTCTGGGTCTCCCCCTGATTATTGATGTGGGCAACCGCTGTCTGGTTGTACGAGCGTGTTTGAACAGGCCGGCCTCGAAGGTGATGGGTTAAGTGAGCCAGAATCAACCTAATCGCCCTCAGTTCCAGAATGTTGATGGGTGTGTGGGCCTCCTGAGGGCCCCACCTTCCTTGGAACTGCAGGGACTTCCAGAAGCCCCTCCCACCTGTCAGAATGGCATCCTTGGTGACTGTCTCCCAGCAGGGGGCCAGAAAGGACCTGCCCGCCAACAGGTTCCTGGAGTCCAGCCACCACGAGAGGGACCGCCTGGCTAGGGGGGATAGAACAAGGACCTGGTCCAGGGACGCGGGATCCTTGTCCCATACTGACAAAAGATGGAGTTGCAGAGGCCTCATGTGAAACTGTGCATAAGGAACCGCCTTGAAACATGACACCATCAGGCCCACCAGCTGCATTCCCTGCCTGATGGAGGGATGAGGGCAAGAGAGCAGGGACTGAACCTGCACCAGCAGACTGTCCGCCTCCTCCTGAGGAAGAAAAATCCTTGCCTGAACTGTATCCAGATTCATTCCCAGGAAGGGCGTCCCCAAGGAGGGAGACAGGGAAGACTTGGGATGGTTGATCACCCAGCCAAATGACTCCAGAGTGGACACTACTCGCGTAGTATCCAGCTCTACCTGATGGAGGGACTGAGAAGTGATGAGAATGTCGTCCAAATATGGCAGCACGCGAATGCCTTGAGCCCTGAGCAGAGCCATCACCCCTGCCAGCACCTTGGTGAACACTCTGGGAGCTGAAGTGAGACCGAATGCCACAAATTGGTAGTGCTGATCCTCCAGAGCGAACTTGAGGAATCTTTGATGACCTGGAAAAACAGGAATATGAAGGTAAGCATCCTTGATGTCCAGAGAGGTCATGAAGTCCCCTGGACGCAGGGAACTGATAGCAGAGCGCAAAGTTTCCATGCGAAAGCACCTGCACCTGACAAATTTGTTGAGGATCTTCAAGTACAGGATGGGCCTGACTGACCCAGGTCTTTTGGGCACAGTGAAAAGGTTGGAATAGAACCCCTTGCCCCTTTCTCGTAAGGGGACCTGATAAATGACCTCCAGCTCCAGAAGGCTTTGAACCGCCAGAATTAAAGCCCGAGTTGACATGGGGTCCTGAGACATCCGGGATCTGATGAATCTTGGGGGCGGCCAGGCAGCAAACTCTATCTTGTAACCGGAGGACACTACCTCCTGAATCCACCAGTCTGAGACCTGAAGCCTCCAGACGTGAGCAAAATGCTGAAGCCGTCATCATGCCTGAGGGGGCTTGGGAGAAGACTTAGGCTTGGAGCCCCAGGCTGATCCAGGGCATCCCCATCCTCTGCCCCTAAAAGGAGCCTTGGCCCCGAAAGGGCCGAGACTGCCTCCTGCGCTGGGGTAACCTGCCTCCCTTAGCAAACAGATCCAGGGGGTCCCCAAACAGGCGTAGTCCTTTGAAGGGAAAACCAGTGAGAGCCTTCTTGGCAGTGGTGTCAGCTGCCCACTGGCGCAGCCAAACTGAGCGGCGTATAGCCACCATTAGGGCAGAGGCTCTGCCACACATCCTAATGGTATCATCCAGGGCTGAGAGGACATAAGACACAAAAACCTCACAACGAGAGAGTGCATTAAACTCCTCGCTAGACACATCATCAGGAGCACCATCCAGGACACTTCTAAGCAGAGTCCTAATGGCTACCGCTGTAATGGCAGAGGCACAGACCGGGCGCAGCGCCGTCCCCACACAGGCAAAGGCATAGGACATCAGCTGATCAATATGCCGGTCCTCACTATCCCGCAGCGTAGTAGAGTCAGTGGAATGCACGACAGAGGTGTTAGATAAACCTAGGACCGGGGCATCCACCTCTGGAGGGGATGACCAACGCTTCACCACCTAAGCAGGAAAGGGATACCTCTTATCCCAACTCTTAGGGACTCCGGGGAGCCTGCTGGGACGCTCCCATTCCTTGAGCACGAGATTATTAAAATGGGCTTGCTCAGGAAACTCTAAACGTGGCTTAGCCGTATGAAACAATTCCCCCTGCTGCCTAGGGGGAGAGATAAACAGTACCTCAAAAATCTGAGCCAACAGCCTATCAGTATCATCTGGGGCCCAGGGGTCAGAGCCAGAATCATCATGACCCCTGGGCCTCTCATCAGATGACTCTGAGTCAGAGAACAACTCCCCTTCTTCCAAGGGGGTATAACCAGACAGTTCAAAGAACTCTTCAGCCTCCATAGGGAAAAGAGTGACATCAGTCGTCAAGTGCCGCTTCTTAGCAGAGGCCTTACACGCCAAGGTATTAGCAAGCAACTTCTCAACACTAATCATTCTGGAAGACACATCAGGCTGAGAATCCCCACTGGTATGCAACTCAATGGGAGTCAAATTCAAGCTTGGGGGAGTAGGTGAGGCCATACGTGGCGCAGGCCCAGCTGCTGGTAAACCAGGCTGCAGCGCAAGCACCTGCTGGGCACAAGGTATACAGACCCGCACATTGTCAGCACTAGTAGGGGACACCCCGCAAGCTACACACAGCCGGGCTTGTCCCGAGGAACCCCGAGCACATTATCCTGAGACGCCTCCATATGGTGATTATAGCGGCACAATAGGCTGATAGGGATTCACGCTATAAAAGCAACCCGGGATGCCCCAATAGCCCGCTAGGGAAGTGGGATTAATTAGCACACTAGGCTTCACAAGTTTAATAACTAAATAGAGGGAGTAGGGCCTGGAAACACCAATAGAGTTCGACCCGCCTGAAAGACATAAGCGAAGAGAACCCCATAAGCGACATGTATAATGACATAGGGTAAATAAAGCCGCCCGCGAGGGCACTCACGGACCGCAGTAGGTAGATGCCAGCCACGCAGCAGACAAATCCAGAGAAAAATGGCGGCGAGTATACCTCGAGGGGCGGGCTGCGGAGACAGTGACGCGGAACGCGCCATCCGCGGCCCCCACCCCCCCGAAGAGCGCAAAGCAGCACACGTGACAAGCAGCCAATGACAGCGCATTAGCGCCTGAGGTAATGCCGCCGCCAACCGCGGAACGCAGTGGCGGCATTTTCAAATCGCAACCAGTGCAACCACGTCAGCTCGGAGACTGACAAAAAACAAAAAGCACATAATCAAGTGAAGCACCAACGCATACACCCCCCCCGAGAGCTACAAGGGAGAGCGAGGAAGGGCAGCGGCCACTTAACATAGGGCACACCGATAGACAGGGGCAAGGGGCAATAGTGCGTTAGGGTCATCCCATAGAGGCTCACCATATGCCTATACCGCCTACCCTTTGGTGGGGGACTGCGGTGGAGCAGCGCTCCAAAGCACCTGACAGCGCTGCTGCCTACCATCACCCGGACCAGCGCAGCCAAGGCTGGGAGGCACATTAGTAATGGAACGGGTGGGAATAGTCCTACAGGGCCGCAGGCTAATAGCCCCGCTTACCTGTGAGAAGAGAGAGCCATCTTCTTGTCCTTCGCAGTCCAGACAGCAGAGAAATTCTGGGGATTTGTGGGAGGTCCTGGGTATTGAGGGGGCCGGGAGGAGCCAATTTCGCGGTCTCTGCAGTCCAGCGCCATCTGGCGGAGTAATACCCAAGTGTAATGATTCTTATCTGGAGCAGGATGTACTGTATACTAAGAATAAATGGGTGGCGCTGTCTTGTACCGTTAAAAATCCTAAAAGGAGATGAGAGCACATCGTTTACCTTGACTCTTGCAGATGGAGCAGCCAAATATCATATTCCACATTTTGTTTTGGAAACCAATACATTTAAGAACTTGTTTCATCCAAAACCACCCTACCCTGTCGAAAGCCTTTTTAGGATCTGTGGATAAGAACAAGCATTTGGTACCTGTTTTTTTTTCAAAGGCTTTCACAAAATGGGGAATGAGTGTGTTTGCAAACAATTTGTAGATCTGCAAGGTGAAGCTATCAGGCGTCTATAGCTCAGTACAAATGCTTTATAATACAAAAGCTTACATGAGAGGCCAGGGGTGGGGCCAACAAAGTGAGGGGATTCCTCTCCCAGATGTCTGCCATCACCCCCGGTCGCCCATAAATAAGACGCCCACTATTCAAGTAAAGTCCATCATTAGCACTTGTACTGCATTGCCATCTTATGCATTAAATTTAATCTAGATGCTTCCCTATGAGCCCGTGTGGCCACCTGAAAGCGTGCAACACTTATATAGTTGTTGTCTGTCCAGGTCTGTGGGTTGGTAGAGCATTATGTGAAGAGAGAAAAATTGCTCCCTTTTAGGGCAGTAATTTCTGCACCATAGTGATAGTTATGATGCCTTGCCTGTCATCCCAAGCAACAAAATCCTCTAGCATTAGAGTAGTAGCAGTATTGAACCTCAGTTACAGTCTGGAAAAATCAAGTAGGGGTATAAGGAGTAGGAAAAGAAAAGGGGGAGTACTTCTTTCGAAATAGCTGCTGGGGGGCTGAGAGAGAAGACAGGGTTAAAAGGGGGAAAAATAGAAGACATTAGACTTTACATATCAGAGAACACATTTGGTTGTGGATATAGCAGTATGGTGATGCGCAAGGATAAGGCTTTCCATCACAGCTCATCAGCAATTTCATCAGCACCTAGCACGGCCTGCGGCATACCATTCATGGGGGCGATGATTATAGTGTCTGATTATTAGGACCTCAATGAGCTACTTGGTTATGTAACTAGAGCAGGTTGGTGGTGATAGCTATATAAGACAGCTATCTATTAATTTAAGAGTCTAAAAAGACCAAATAGGGGTGCTATAAAGATTTTATCACCGGGCCTTTTGGGATGGTGGGCTGGCCCTCTCAATGGGACAGTGCTTACAAAGGAGCAACCCCCCCCCAAAGCTTACATACTCGATGAGGGTGTTGCTCCTCCTTGCCATGCGTTGGCCTGCCCCCCCCGGGGAATCCTAAGTTGGGATGCCCTGCTGTGTTTGACACCCAGTGCTGCCTGTAAACACAACTTTACAGGTGGCTCCCACAACACCGTATTCACAGGATCAGCGGTTGGACACCTCACCTTCCACTCTTGTGATGTGAATTGATTTCAAAAGTGCAGTGTGGGTGTGGCTTCAGTGGTGGAAAACCACATTTTTTTAAAATAAAACTGGGCCACTGCCAAGCTGGCTGCATCACCTGAGGTACTCTGGCAGGTGGAGTATTGTTCTAACTTGACTAAAAAGACTTAATGCAGTCTGCCAAATAGAATTTTGATCTGCTAGTATGGTTCCTAGGGGCATCCCGTTTAGGTAAATCTTCCCCCATGATCAAATGTGCATCAAACAGAGCTTTGCAGCTCAACAGAAGCCAAGACAACAGCACCCAGCCTTCGGCATGGAGCAGGAACATGGCTCCTCTGACAGCACTGGTGCGGAGTACTTTTATTTAGAAGTGGATGTCCAATTTAAGTGTAACCCCACCGGCCGCTGAAAACCTCTATGTCCACCAGTAAGTACCGCTGATCAACTGTAATTTTGCTCTTGAATCTGCTGCATTTAGCAGCTTCCCCTGATCTGTCCTGCTCGTCCATTACCGCGGAACAAAGACTGGGGTATTTATTTTCTTGGGCTTTGTCCTGTGGCCCGAAGCGTGATGCCCCACTGTGTGAAACCCACAAGGATGCCAGAAAAACACGCACGCACGCACGCACGCACAATGGCAGAGCACGCTCTTCATAGCAAGCAATGACAGCCACTTGCCATATTACATAGTAATTACATAGACTCTTTGTCCTCAGCACAGCACTCGAGTTTCTGAAAAGGCGATTGGGATAGCGCTGATCAAATGGACACAAACATGGCGTTCCACTTCCCCTAGCCAATCACAATCATAGTACTCTCTACCAGTCACAGGCTGGACACTATCTAATAACATGATTCCAGCGCCACCCAATCAGCGGAGAACAAATTCGTTTGCCCTTTTTAAGCGAGCACAGCCATTTTGGAATGGGGAACTCCTGGCACCGGCTCCTTCACTACGCGACTTCGCCCGATTTTCACCAGCGGTTTATTAAGGACACTTCTTGGACACACTATAGTCTTTCAATTATTCCGTCTATCAGCTTTTAAGGACTATAGGAATGTAGTACATTACTTCCGTTGTGGGCGTAGCTAATACCCCGATCTCACTGCTTTTAAAAAGTAATAGACACGGTTACTCTAAGCTGACCTGTAGAAGGGCTACCGAGGGCGAAAGCTTGTCTGTGTACTTTTTCTATAAATCACGGAACGAGGACCCCACGAGCAGAACCAAATTGGTATGTGCCTTACTCTTTTCTTTAAAGTATATGTTGCTTAAGCAAATATGGAAACCTTAATTCTTTATTAGTGGGTGGGTACACGCACAAAGCAAGGGAAGCCGGTCTGTGCGGCCTCTGCAGGAGCCCAGGTGGCACAGCTGGAACCTGGGCGAGCTGAGGGGTGTCCGTGGCACAACCCCCCCCCCCCTTTCAGATGGGCTGTGTGCGGGGGCATCCCGTACACTGCAGGGAAACTGTCTGTTCCCACTCCCTTTGCCGGCACACTTTTTAAAAACACACTTATGCTGTGCACAGCATAAAGTGCTTATTGCTTCATGAATGCAAGGTGCAAGGGGGGGGGGGGGATTTTACACAGCGGGCAACTGCATATTGGGATGCCCCAGGATAAACGGCCTCTTGCCAGGGTAGTGAAAATCCTGGTGCTAGGTCCACTTTAAAGTGGACCAACACCCAGGGGGGATAGGCCCGGGAATCTATAAGATTCCCGGACCGATCAGATCCCTCCCCGCGGGGCATCCGAAATCGGGGTGTCCCGCGGGGAGGAACCCCCCAGGAGGCCCACAATCCTTACCTTACCGGCGATCCAACGGCGCATGCGCGAGACGCGGCCGCGTCTCTCGCTTCCCTCTAGCAGGGCACGCTCCCGCGCCGGCCGTTTTGTGAATGGCCGGCGCAGGCGCGCTCCCTGTTAGAGGGAAGCGAGAGACGCAGCCAATGACAGCGCTCTGGTATGCGCGTCCAAGCGGCTTTGGACGCGCATACCAGAGCGGCTCTGAGCGCTGTCATTGGCCGGACGAGGTCACGTGGGAGCGGGGAGAGGTGAGTTTTTGCGGCGATCGGGGGGGTTTCACACAGCGGGGCACCCCCGATCGGGGTGCCCCACCTAAGTGGACCAACACCCAGGATAGTCAAAATCCTGGGTGTTGGTCCACTTTAATGTGGAACAAAACCCAGGAACTCGACTTTCTTGGGTTTCATTCCATTCCCCACTGTGTGAGACCCCTGGGTTCAACCATAAAAACTCCTCAACCCAATGGCACATGCGGTGAGAGCTACCTGCTGTGACATAATTTGACAGGCGGCTTTCATTGGCCGTGCACACTCCCGCCCCAGCCTATCTAAATGAGCTTAGGACGGGCGTGACACCGGGCAGAAGTCGCATTAATGCGTATTATATGTGTACATTTTTTCTAAAATACACCCAGAAGCCTTCACTGCGTATAAATAGTCCTGCAATGAATGACAGTAGTAGCAATTTCTCCTGGCTGTGCACATCTGGCATTTTATACAATGTGTAACATGCTGTCTGCTGAGCTAAGGTAAACAAACTCATATATTGTATCAAATTGTTACATCTCTCCTGGGGAAGGATAGCTTCAGATGTGGCAGAGCAGATGACTCCTGTCTTTTAAGGCACACTTTGCCTACAGACATGGAGTCTGCATCTTTTTCCGTAGACCATTTATATCTAGATGCAAGGTGTAACTGGAAAGCTTTAAAGTGGACCAACACCCAGGATTTTGACTATCCTGGGTCTTGGTCCACTTCGGTGGGGCACCCCCGATCGGGGTGCCCCGCTGTGTGAAACCCCCCCGAACCCCCCGAACAACTCACCTCTCCCCGCTCCCAGCGCCGACGGACAAGCGGCTCCTCCGCCGCCGCCTCCCGCGCGTCCCTCTTGACGCGCGCGTGCCCGCGCCGGCCATTCACAGACGATAAGGTAAGGAGCTTGGGGTGTTTGGGGGGGTTTCACCCCGCGGGACATCCCGATCTCGGATGTCCGGCGGGGAGGGAGGCGATCACCCGTGGGTGTTGGTCCACTTTAACATGATGTCTTACTATAATTAGATAGATCAATATAAGACTATATATAGCCAGACATGTTCTTAGAGCTTTCTAGCAACACCCCTCTTCTGCATATAATAACTGTGAGCACAGTGCCACAGTCTAAAAAATAAAGGTATCTCTGTGCTCACTGTTTGTATATGCAGAATATATAGGGATAGACTTATACAGTATAAATCTATTTTAGTGAAACATGATGCATGTTTTAGAATTGTCCAGTTTAACCCATCTTCTGGCAGCATCTTTTATTCACCAGCATTTTACATTTCCTGATTAACCAACTTTCTCTCTTCTGCTGACTTAATAGGGTCCTTTGTTTAAAGTGGACCAACACCCAGGATTTTGACTATCCTGGGTTTTGGTCCACTTCGGCGGGGCACCCCGATCGGGGGTGCCCCGCTGTGTGAAACCCCCCAGAAAGCCCCAAAATCTTACCTGTCCCCGCTCCCACGTGACTGGACGGTCCAATCCCCGCCAACGTCCAGGCGGTGATCAGGAACGTCCAAGCGGCCGCCGCCGCCTCCCTCGCGTCACTTTCGGCGCGCGCGCGCCCCCGCCGGCCATTCGCAGACGGCCGGCGCGGGCGCACGCACGCCTACAGGGGCGCGAGGAAGGCGGCGGCGGCCGGCCGCCGCCGAAGATCAGGTAAGCGATTTGGGGTGTCTGGGGGGGTTTCACCCCGCGGGACATCCCGATCTCGGATGTCCCGCGGGGTGGGAGGTGATCGGCCCGGGAATCTTATAGATTTCCGGGCCGATCACCTCTCGGTGTTGGTCCACTTTAAATTTACAGCCTACTAGAAATATACATGCAGAGTTGATTACTGATCCTAGTAAGAGAGGTCCAGGGAAAGCAACAAAGTTGCCTTGGCTCGTTATAAAATATAAAGCAGCTGAATAAAAGATGCTGCCACTCACAGCCAGCATGGGGAAAGCAGGAAGCAGCTAAATTACACATTATAGGAGGTATATGTCGTTTTAAAGTAATATTCCAGGCAAATGGTTAATTTGAATACTATTGCTCAAGACCTAAATATGTGGATTACCAGACAAACCACAAGAAACGTTTGCCCAAGAGAAATATTTCTTGCACGCTAAAAATACTATATCAAATATAAATTGTTTATTTGGTGCAATACTACATAATCAACATATAATACACACATTTAAAAAACATAAATAAAAGCCCCATGTATCTGGCGTAGGACGGATCTATATTAATCAATTATATTCAAAGGATAATGATATGTTCCCTATTTATTTGAAAATATTAATCATACAGTTTTATAATGCCAGAAAAGTATAAAGTGACAGTGCTATATAACAATGTATTTACAGAAAAAATTCCAAATACTGCTAGAGAGGCAAATTTGAACTCTCTAGGCTGAATCCTCATAAAAAGTGGCCAGTGCTATAAAGTGACAAGTGCTATAATTAATTAATACTACAAGGTGCTCAGAACACAGTGCCTAATGCGATTAATCTACAAACAATTCATTATTCCAAAAAAGCATGTGATAATCAAATAACATGGGAACTAATAGACAAGTAAACGCTAATACATCACCAAGTAGCTAGAGCCGTCCTGTACTAAGAACACCCACGACATGTTGCGTGGTGGCAACCCCACCACTTCATCAGGATGAATTTGTGTCCCTCTCACTCACCTTTTAAACCCCTGGTGTAAGATGACGTCCATTCCTCCTGAGGGTGCGTCCGCACGCCGCCCCGTCCGAGTGTCAATGATGACCTCGCAAGGGCTACGCAGCCCCTGCTTCCTGTCTCCTCCGGGTTGGAACGCATAACCCGGAGGTGACGCAGGGCCGGCGCGCGTACAGGCGCCCCGCATGTGCGTGCACTCTCCTGCAGTAGGAGGCGCACACATGCCGTGACGTCATGCAGGCCCCGCGGCACCTCCAGCAGCTCAAGTGAACTTGTCAGTCCATCAGGCTGGCAGCATTCGAGCTGCAGGGGTTTAGATGACATGGCAAACCTTCTATGAATACAAAACGATATGCAGGGCATAGGCTAATATATATATGGCTATGAGTAACATATTATGTTGTACGTTATTGTAATATTTAGAACCGTTGCTAAGGTGATACAGATTGTATATTATGCGCACTAGATCTCTATATAAGGGAAGGAAAATTGGTTAATAAGTTGGATTTCATATAATATTTACATATATACCTAAATTAATTTAAGCTGATTTAGACTATATACACTCCTATTATTTCATCTTTAAACAAGTTCTACAGTTGGGGGGGAATTTATACTCCTTGGGAAAAAGTCTAATCACGGCAGACTGTTCTCGTTGGATGAAAGCCTATGCATGTGCCGTTGGAGTGTGGAAAGGAGAGCTTTTATGGGCAAACTGTGAGGGTTTCATACAGCAGGGCATTCTGATATGGGATGCCCTGGAGAAACACCAGCATCTGGCCATGGGTTTTGTTCTGCTTTAAAGTGGACCAAAACCCATGATTTTGACTATTCTGGGTTTTGGTTCCTTCCCCCAGATCGGCCGAAGAAGCTCAGCTCTTCCGGGTCCTACGGCACATGCGCGGCCACTCGTCCAATCGGCGCGCTTGGAGCCGCTGATATCACGCCATCTAAGATGGCGTCTAAGGCCAGCAGCTCAGAGCATTCCGGCGGCCGCATCCCCCGCTTACCTCTAATAGGGAGTGTGTCCACACCGGTCATTCGCAACTGGCTGGCGCAGGAACGCGCCCTGCTAGTGGGATAGCGGGGATGTGGCCGTGGCCCCGCGCATGCGCCAGTGGACCGGGAAGCAAGGTAGGTTTAAAGGGGCTTTCACACAAAATTGGGATGCCCCGAGGGGAGGGAATCGAATTCCCAGACTGACCGAGTTGGGTTTTGGTCCACTGTAACACCCATCAACCGCTCACAGTATCACATTGGGTGGGGGGCAACTGTCTCTTTGGATGACCTGTTCAGTATGAATATGCTAGCCATTCTTATGCTTTTCAGATGAAGGTGTGCATGCAGTGGGATAACTAAGTGTGATGGGGCCTGATGACTCCCCCAAACTGAAACAACGCTTTAGGAGATTTTCAGATAAAATACAACTATGCTATGCAATATGCGCACCTTGCAGTTTTTAAAGGAAAACAACCCTTTACATTTGAAATACCCCTGACAAACTATATATTCTCTGGAAGTACACACCTCAAGCTTTCTAGGCGTACCAGGCTTGTTCACATGGGTGCAGTTTTCTGGAAGTAATCCCTCAATGTATTCTTTGGTTGCACAGGGTTTCCCTAAAAAAAAATAGAATAAAAAAGCAGAATCAAAACCATATTTTCCTAAAAAAAAAAAAAAAAAAAAAAAAAAAAATAAAAAACTATAAGCAAACAAGAAAAAAACTGAATCTGAAAAAGCAACATGCCCCGAACAGAACAATACCCAGCATGCATAGCTACTGTCAAGGGAAGAGTTGGCAAACACACCAAAGTAAAGCATGTGCGTAACGGTAATTTTACTTCAAAATTTCAGCTTTGCAGACAAAGTGCGCACCTTGTGCTTTTTCTACCAAAACAAGCCTTTACATTTGGAATATCCCCCATAAACCCTGCAAGTACACATTTTAAGCTTTCTAAGCATACCCAGTTTGTTGTAGTAGGCTCATCTTTCTGGAAGTAATCCCTTGAAGAATTCTTAGGTTGCACAGGGTTTCACAAAAAAATGTATAAAAAAGCAGAATAAAAAACACCATTTCCTAAAATATTAATATGCAAATAAGAAAAAACAAGCTAAATCTGAAAGCGCAAGGTCCCCCGAGCAGAACAATACCCAACATGCATAGGTACTATTAACCCTTTTAATTGCCAGCCTACTTGAAGTATTCCAAGTTTGTCACACACCCCACTTCCACTATTCATGACATATGGGTTATGGTCCAGTAGAGGGCGAACTTCTGCAGAGATGAAAGCAAAAAAGAAGCCCCTCCTAGTCCATAAATACCTGGGACCTCCCACACATTCCCCAGTTCCTTCTCTGCAGGACGGCTAGCAAGTCAGAAGATGTATGCTGCTCTTCCTTGCAGGTAAGCTGGGCTTACACCCGGCCATATTGTGCCCTATTTCTGCCTGGACCTTTATGCATTTTAAGCCCTATTCTAGCCTCCCAGCCTTGGCTGCAGGTCCGGGTGAGGGTAGGCTTCACCTTAATAGGTGCTTAGGGAGCCATGCTCCCCCGTGAGACCCCATACAAGGGGGTAGGCGGTATCCGGGTTGGTGATCCTGGTTTGGGATGCCCTGTCCCCATTTACTTCCCTTACACCTTACGGTGAAGGGTTCTCCCCCTTCCGGGTCCCCTCCACTAACCCCAGGGGGTGGGGGGATGACTTTGTTCTTCTATTTTTTTTTTCACTTTGACGTGTGTGTGTGTGAGTGTGCTGATTCACGTTGCCGCTTTGCGCTCTGCCTGCAGTCTGGGGAGCCTTTTCCCCCTCAGGCTGAGTCAGTGAGGGGGTGGGGCCGGGCACTTGCATTGCCGCGGCCCGCCCCCTTCTGTATTCTAAGCATACAGCACGTCCTGCTCCCGAATAGTAATAACATGTGGGTAATCCTCCGCCTCAGCCGCCGTGCACTGCAGACATGTAGAAAACAAGCTCCTCCCGGCTCTACATACACCGAGGGACCTCCCACAAATCCCCAGATTTCTCTGCAGTGCTGGAACTGCGAAGACATGAAGTATCACACTCTCGCAGGCGAGTGGGCCTTACGGCCCAAGGTCCTGTGGGACTATTTCCACCCGTCCTCTTCAGAAGAAATATGCCTCCCAGCCTAGGCTGCGCGGGTCGGGTGAAGGTAGGCAGCACCTGGTATGCTGAACGGAGCCATGCTCCACCGCAATCCCCCTCCATAGGGTAGGCGGTCAGGCCGATGGTGAGCCTCTAGTGGATGCCCCTCCCGCATTCTTGCCCGTGCCCCTCACAGACTTAGTCCATGGACACCGTCCGCTTCCCCTCGCTTCCTCCCGTAACTCGGGGGGGGGGGGGGGGAAGAAGGGGGGGGGGTTATGTGTGGCAGCCCTAGTGCTAACTTCGCCTTTAGACCTTGGTTCTTTATTCATGGGGTCAGTGTCGCGCCTCGCTATACAGCGCAAGCTGTCTTTTTCACTAACAATCTGCTAGTTCGGATGCTTATTCTCCGCTGTTCTACTTTTGCCCTTGGTTAGAGCTTCGCGTTCTTTGGGGGAGGCGGAGACTCGGCATGACGCGCCTCGCGTCACAGCCCGGCCTGGCCCACCCCTCGAGGTTCGCTGGCGACATTTTCTCTATCTTCGCGCGCGTGGTGTGGTTCGCCTCCTCCCTTGGTCATGTAAGTGCCCTCCGGGGCGGCATGGTTCTATGTTTTTCAGACTGCGCATGGCACTGACTCCACCCTTCTTGTCCCATTATGTCTTTCAGACGCCAAGACTTCGTGGCCTTCCCCGGCCTAGCATATATTACAGCGGGTCCACCTTACAAATTCTCCCACATTACTAGCGGGTTTTGGGGCATCCAGGGTTGCCTATTGCATAAATCCCTGCGTCATACTGCTTAATAATCACCATATGGAGGCATTTCAGAATTATGTAACCGGGGTCCCTCCGGGACGTGACCGGCTGTGTGCAGTGTGTGGCCAGCCCCTGGCTGAGGCTGACAGGGCACAGGTCTGCGGACAGTGTGCAGAACAGGCAGGTTTGCTAACAGAGGAACCTCCCTTCCTTACTCCCGTCTCCCCGCTCCCAAATATCACTCATGGCGAGTCCCACTCGAGCGGGGGTCCCTGACGCCTCCTGGCTCCCCGGTTCCTGACAATACCGATGACTCTGCTGATATGCAGGACCCTGACCCTTCTGAGGAAGGTGAGCTATTCTCAGACTCGGACTCCTCCCATGGGATGCCCGGGGGCTGTGATTCTGAGCCCGGTTCCTGGGGTCTGTGTGACACAGATGAAATCCTTATTAAGATTTTTGAGGTTTTGTCAATCTCCCCACCTGGGGAGATCCCCAAGCCTAAAAGGGAGAGTTTCCATACAGCGCCGCCGCGCTTGGAGTTCCTAGAACAGGAACATTTCCAGAATCTTATATCCCTAGAATGGGAATCGCCTTGTAAGCTTAAAGGGGTTCCAGGGGTCTGGGAATGGAAGTACCCTTTCCCTCCTGATGTGGTTAATTTATGGTCAGCTCCCCTGGTGGTGGACGCACTGGTTATAGGGGTCACAAACCCCCCTTTTATGACTGCTCCTTTTTACCGTACCCTTCGGGATGCTGAGGACCGGCGCATTGACAGACTGGCTTCACACGCCTTCTCGTGTGCTGGGACGGCCCTGCGCCCGGTTTGTGCCGCGGCCATCACTGCGGTGGCCGCCAGGACTCTTGTCAGAAAAATACTAGATCACCGCCCTGAGGACCTACCTTGGGGAGTGTTTAATGCGCTATCAGACTGTGAAGTTTATTCTATCGGCACTGGATGACACCATCAAGATGTGTGCTAGAACCTCAGCCCTTGCGGTGGCTATTCGCCGCCTGGTCTGGCTGCGACAGTGGGGTGCTGACAAAGCTACGAAAAAGGCTCTCACTTGCCTCCCCTTCAGAGGACAGCGGTTATTTGGGGCCCGCTTGGACCTTTTTGGTAAAAAGGGTAAAGCACCCTTGCGCAGAAGGCCGCTCCGGCCTCCACGAGGCAGGGTCACCCCTCCACCTCCCTACGTTAGTGTCAAACGAGAATCTGAGGTGTGCTTCCAACTGTTCGGTGTGGATTTCCACCATGGGGTGGGCAGGCAGCGCCCTGGGCCTTCTGGCAGGACTAAGTCCAAATCTGCCAAGACCTCTCAAGCATGAAGGGGCGCCCTCGTCTGGGCGAGGGGACGACTGCAGCAGCTGTCTCACATCCAGGGATATACCTTCTCCTTCTGGTGGTTCCGGGATGTAATCCCCCTGGACACAGGATGGGGTTTTGCTGGGCGGTCCCCCTCAGTGATTGTCAGGGTGCTTCTAGTCCCTGCTTTTCCTTCTAAAATTGGCGCAGGCCGGACTGGGCCTACAGCGTTGGGCTTACTTACTGATTGCCCTTAACGGTATGGGGCTATGGCCTCTATATTATACTTCCTCCCCCCTCAACAGTATGAGGTAGTCTGGACCGCGTTGGCCTACGGCGGGTTTAGCAATTCTACCTTCACAGGTAGTCCCTATATGACACCTCTGTCTTAGGTCACGGGCCCCCTGCGCGGGGGGGGGGGCTTTCGGCCTCTTGTGAAGTACTAGATCTTCTTAGTTTCCCTTGGGTCTGCTGGACTCCCAAGACTATTTCTAGACAGTGTCGCAGGACCAACCCTGCGGATTGAGGCATTACTTGGGGCCTCTCTTTCGTTCCCAGGCTACTTGCCTGGCGCGACTGGGGACACGCCTGAGGGGGGGGTGTCTGCGTTAGGACCTACCGGGTCGTCTTCCTTACTCCCCAGTCTCTGCATCAGGCCTAGTGGATCGGTCGGCCGGCAGTGTCCCCTGGGAGCTACTGGATGGTTGGTTGCTCAATCACCTCATTCCCTCATGGTCCCTTATCCGCTATCCCCCATTCCTGGGAATTGGTTCAGACTTGCAGCCTTTTCTCTGGCAATAGGGGACCCCTGGTTACTCTGCCCCCCTTTACTGGCACCTTACCTTCACCAGGCGGGATGGCAACTGGTGGGCCCGTTGGCGGCACATCAAGATGATATCACTTACAGTATATAGCGAGCCCTTGGGCTCTTCGACGCAGTAGGTTATTGAACTTGCATATGTCCCAGCACCCCGGTGCTTGGTCTGTGCTCATGCCCCCTTGGTAAGGTGGTTCCTCTTGAGCTTCCCATATTCAAGGGCCCCGTCAGGGGGCACTCCCCTTCCTTACTAGCATCTTCCAGTGAATGGTCACCCTGGGTACCAAGTCTCGCAGGTTTGGCGGGGGAAGGGAAAATTCTTCCACAATCCCCGTGGTTTCTAGGTAGGGTCCCCTAGAGGGTCCATCTTACCTGTTGGGTTGTTGAAACGGTGGGCCCCTGATGACTCCATATGGCTGGCCTTCTCCTCCTTTAGGATCGGTCGGTTTATTGGGGGACTCCTGGTCTGTTGAATGACAATGGCCTGTTTTTAATACTGGTCTAAAGATTGTGGCAGGAAGCTACCTCTGGAGGGTCCCTGATCCTTCCTTGGGCGGAGGTCTACCCCCCCTGCTTCTCAGCTGTATTCGCTTCAATGGATGCCCTTAGCGGCAGGTTATGCTATCCTGGTGTCGCCCGGGTGGCTCTGTGGGGTCTCCCTCCTGACACAGGGGCTCTGCCCTTGTTCCTACTGTCCCAGAATATTCTGACTCTGGCCATGGGGGCTGAGTATTTAGGCATAGACTTGTTATTTCATATGCCTTCTCTTCATCACCCTACTTGTAGGTTCTGCGCATGGTTGGCCTGATAGAGAGTCCCGTGAGACAGGTGGCCTGGGTGGCCTTGGGAGTTGTGTTCCGCAGATGCCTCTGCTGAAGTCAGCTGACTTGTGCTCTCTCTTCAGGAGTGCGGTTCTGCCCTTATCAGGCCCCTTCCTTGGTCCAATATATGGTCTCCTGTCTAGGGTTTGACAGCTGATTCATTCACCCCTTGGTGACGGGCCTTATCTTCTGGGTGACTTAGTATGAGAGGGGGCTGGGAGATAGCTCCCCAGCTTCCCCTTCCTCCGTCTATGAGCCTTAGTCTCTTCCCTGTTAGACACTCTCGGTTCCCAGGACCTTTAAAGTCATTACAACGTAAGTTGGGGTTGGCTCCCCATCTAGGGACTCTGAAGGTGTAGGTTTTGTCCTGGCCTTTCCTGCAGGAGGCTGGTTCTGTCGCCCTCGTAGGGAATTCTTTTGGGGATTGTTTAGCTGCATCTCCCCAGTAGTTCCATGGTCCCTGTGGGGATCAATTTTCATTTTTTACCCTGCGGACTTCCTGGGGACTCTGGCTGGATGCTGTCTCAGCTGCTCTGTAGTCCAGCTCGCTTCTCTGGGGCCTCCTGACTCCGTCAGACATGTGCCTGAGACGATGGATCTGGTTACTTAACCCTGGCTCGAGGTGTATATATATATATATATATATGTATGTACAGATATATACGGTGTGGTAAGGTGGTGCAAGGGGCCGTCATTGACGGCAGGTATGTAGCACCAATGTACCTGGCATTGGTGCAGTAAAGTCGTGTAGTCTGATTTCCAGCATCAGCTGCTGGTGGCAGTTTGCTGCTGTTGCTTTAGAATAGCCGAAAGGCTAACCTGGGACGGCTTTACTGGGATGGAGTAGAGCAGGGTGGGACCCCATCCCACTACCCAGGTCCGGGTTTTGCGGGCTGTTTAAATAGCCTAAAAGCTGTTTGCCTGACTGTATCATTTATGCTGCGGTTTCCTGAAAAGGTGATGTAACCTGTATGGACATATGCTTTTGTGGATTTTTGTGTGAAATAAACACAGACTTTACTTTGAACTGTTTGCCTCCGCCTCTATACTGCTGACACCCGGTCGCCTACCAGAGCTAATCTCCACATTTGGTGTCGGATGCGGGCACAGCAGTGAGGCCGTTGCTAGGAGCAACCGACGAAAACGTTTTTGTTTTGTGCATGTCCTATATTAAACCTGCCAGGCTGCTACCTGGGACTGCAGACAAAATGGAGGCGGTCGTGAAAGCGCTCTTGGAGGTGAATCTGCAGCAGCAGGAAACCAACCAGCTGTTTTTGCAACATATGATGGCGCTGCAGGTGCGCCCAAAAGTATTCCTGATGCCCGGAAAGCTGTCCGCTCGGCACTCACAAAAATGACCCCTTCAGATGACGTTGAGACTTACCTGGCGGTGTTTGAAAAGGTGGCTGCAAGGGAGAAGTTGCCGCATGACCAGTGGGCTGATGTCATCGCTCCATTTCTGGCGTCTGGACCCCAGCAGGTGTTGTTTGATCTCCCAGAGGACCAAGCCGCTGACTACCCGACTCTGAAGGGTGAGATACTGGCCAGACTGGGGGTGAATGTGTGGGTTCGGGCTCAGCAGGTGCATCAGTGGAGCTACCAGTCGGCAGAGCCCGCCCGACCCCAGTGTTATAAACTGCTGCACCTGCTGCAAAAATGGCTGCAGCCGGAGTTGTTAAGCCCCACTGCCATGTTGGACCGCTTGCTGGCGGACATTTTCTGGAGGGCTTTACCGCACCCTCTTCAGCACTGGGTTGGCCAGGTATCCCCTGACAACGCACTAGGGATGGTGGACCTAGTGGAGCGATATGAGGCCACCAGGAACATGCAAGGCGGCTCCATAAGGAGGGATTCGGGGAAACCCCGGAGGTCCCCGCCCCAGCTCAGGCGAGTGGCGTCCCCTAAACCCCCTCAGGACCTACCCCCCCAAAGTCCCTGCCCAAGTGTTGTGTTGGGGATGTAAGGAGCCGGGACATATCAGAGCCAATTGTCCCCACCAGGGGGAGCCCATGGACGTGAACTTTGGTTACCGCCCTTCCATGTATGCCAGGAGGCTGTGTGCTGCCGGTGTCCCTGAGCTTGTGGGGCAAAGTCACCTCTGTCAGGTGAAAGTGGGAGACACCCTGGCTGTGGCCCTTTTGGACTCGGGGAGTATGGTTACCCTGGCAAGACCCGCCTTAGTACTGCCCGATGAGCACACTGGGCGGAAAACCGGGGTTTTGTGCATTCATGAGGACTTGAGAGACTATGCCACAGCACAAGTGTCTCTCACCACCGTCTCCGGCAGCTGGAAACATGAAGTCGCTGTCGCCGCTAAACTCCCGTATGAACTGATTATTGGGAGAGACTTTCCAGGGTTCAGGTCACTGTGGGCCAAGTTGGCAGTTCCAGAAACCCGCGAGGCGGGTGTGTCCCCTATAGACTGGCCCTATTCAGGGGAGACCCCGGTGCCCTGGGAACCGGAATCAGGAGGCACCGTGGAAGAGGTGCCCGCCCCTAAAATGGAAGAGGGGGAGTCAACCCCACTAAATGTTATGGTTGGAGATGTGGAAGAGTTGGCAACAGGTCCAGAGTTGGCAGATCTCCATGTCTCCACAATTAACTTTGGTACCGCTCAACACCAGGACCCGACACTGTCGCGGGCCTGGGAGAATGTTCTTGAGGTGGAAGGTGAACCACAACAGCCAGGGGCGGAGTTACAGTTTCCTCGCTTTGTGGTTCACCAGGAAATGTTGTACCGAGTAAACAAGGTACGTGAAGAAGTGGTGGAACAATTGGTGGTACCCAATCCATATCGCAAGTTGGTGTTGGATTTGGCCCACCAACATGTTCTGGGTGGACACCTAGGCCAGCAGAAAACACTGGACCGCGTTTTACAACGATTCTACTGGCCCAGTGTGTACAAGGAGGTGGAGAGATATTGTGAGTCCTGCCCAACATGTCAGATGACCAGCCCTCAGCCTCATTACCGTGGTCCCTTAGTTCCTCTCCCAGTTATTGAGGTACCCTTTGAGCGGATTGCCATGGATCTAGTGGGTCCAGTGCCAAAATCCGCTAGAGGGCACCAACATATTCTGGTGATCTTGGACTATGCCACGCGGTACCCTGAGGCAGTGCCCCTGCGTCGCACCTCTGCCAAGCTCATTGCTAAGGAGCTTATGGAAATGTTTTCCAGAGTAGGTCTGCCTAAAGAGGTCCTGACCGATCAAGGTACCCCGTTTATGTCGAAAGTAATGAAAGAGCTCTGTAAACTGCTGCAGGTGAAACAGTTGCGGACATCCGTTTACCACCCGCAAACAGACGGCCTAGTAGAACGGTTTAATCAAACTTTAAAGACCATGTTAAAAAGGGTGGTCGCCAAGGATGGGAAGAATTGGGACTTGCTGCTGCCCTATCTGATGTTCGCAGTGCGAGAGGTGCCCCAGTCCTCTACGGGGTTCTCGCCCTTCGAACTCTTATACGGTCGACATCCACGGGGCCTGTTGGATATAGCCAAGGAGGCCTGGGAACAGCAACCCACACCCCACAAAAGTGTGGTAGAGTACGTTACTCACCTACAGGAACGGATAGAGACCGTCTTGCCGCTTGTCAGAGAACACATGGAGGCAGCGCAGCGGGCCCAAAGCAGGATTTATAATCGGCAAGCCAGGGAACGGAACTTTTAACCCAGGTGACAGAGTTGTGGTTCTGGTACCCACGGTGGACAGTAAATTTCTAGCTAGGTGGCAGGGTCCCTATGAGGTCATTGAAAAAGTTGGGGAAGTGATTTACAAGGTACATCAGCCTGGGCGGAGGAAGCCAGAGCAGGTGTACCATGTAAACCTGCTGAAACTGTGGAAAGACAGGGAGACCCCTGGGGGTGACAGTCCCCGACCAGGTATGGTGGGGGTGGAGCTTCCCATTCCTCGGTCTGTTATTAGAGAAGCAGTAGTCGAGGTGAAAACTGGCGACAACCTCTCCTCTAAACAGACTCAGGAAGCCAGGGAGTTTATTAGCAGAAACACAGACGTGTTTTCAGAACTCCCTGGGCGCACTTCGGTCATCCAACATGATGTTGTCACGGAACCTCAGGTCAAGATCCGATTGAGGCCTTACCGGGTACCTGAGTCCCGGCGACAAGCTATCGCGGAGGAAGTGCAGCAAATGCTCTGGTTAGATGTGATTGAGGAATCAAAGAGTGAGTGGGCCAGCCCCATAGTCTTGATTCCCAAGCCCGATGGTACGTTGCGGTTCTGTAACGATTTCCGCAAACTTAATGAAGTTTCCAAGTTTGATGCCTACCCTATGCCCCGGGTAGATGAACTCATTGAGAAGCTAGGCCAAGCCAGGTACTTTTCGGTTTTGGACCTCACAAAAGGGTACTGGCAGGTGCCCTTGACTGAGGCTGCCAAGGAGAAAACAGCCTTTATTACACCAGAGGGACTGTTCCAATACAAGGTATTACCCTTTGGGTTACACGGCGCTCCCGCTACGTTCCAAAGGTTAATGGATATTGTCCTCAGGCCACATCGTCGGTATGCTTCGGCATATCTGGACGATATAATTATCCATAGCACGGATTGGGAAAGTCACCTACCCAAAGTCCAGGCCGTAGTGGATTCCCTCAGGAAGGCTGGGTTGACGGCAAACCCGAAAAAATGTGCTTTAGGCCTAGAAGAAACAAAATACCTGGGCTATGTGATTGGACGAGGAGTGATCAAGCCCCAGGTGAACAAACTAGAAGCCATCCGTAACTGGCCCCGGCCTAACACCACCCGCCAGGTAAAGTCATTTCTGGGGTTGGTGGGATATTATATGCGGTTCATTCCCAATTTTGCCACCCTAGCTGCACCATTGACAGACCTGTTAAAGGGACGCAAGTCTGTCATGGTGAAGTGGAATGAACAGGCCGAAAAAGCGTTCTCCGCTTTGAAGTCTGCCCTGTGTGGGTCTCCGGTGTTGGTGACACCCGACTTTAAGAGGGAGTTCATAGTGCAGACCGATGCCTCCGAGGTAGGTCTCGGTGCTGTACTGTCTCAGGAAGTCAACGGGGAGGAGCACCCCGTTGTCTACATGAGTCGCAAATTAACACCCGCGGAGACCCGGTATAGTATAGTGGAGAGGGAGTGTTTGGCCATTAAATGGGCCCTGGAGTCTCTTCGCTACTACTTGCTGGGGAGAAGGTTCCGTCTGATTACGGACCACTCTCCCCTCAAGTGGATGTGCCAGGCTAAGCACAGGAATGCCAGGGTCACCCGATGGTTCTTGTCACTACAAAACTTCAAGTTCACAGTTGAGCACAGAGCGGGCCGATTATTGGGTAATGCGGATGCCCTGTCCCGAGCACATTGTTTGGCATGTGTCCACCCCCTCAGGGTTGAACAAAGGGGGGGGTATGTGGTAAGGTGGTGCAAGGGGCCGTCATTGACGGCAGGTATGTAGCACCAATGTACCTGGCATTGGTGCAGTAAAGTCGTGTAGTCTGATTTCCAGCATCAGCTGCTGGTGGCAGTTTGCTGCTGTTGCTTTAGAATAGCCGAAAGGCTAACCTGGGACGGCTTTACTGGGATGGAGTAGAGCAGGGTGGGACTCCATCCCACTACCCAGGTCCGGGTTTTGCGGGCTGTTTAAATAGCCTGGGGAATCAGCTGTGGCCTGTCCTTTGTCTGGAGCTCACATGGGAGTGAGACTCTGTGAGCCTGACTGAAATCTCCTGTGGAGGCTGTTCATGTGGACCTGAGGCCTATTTGACTGTAAACAGGACCTTTGCTCAAGGACTAAAAGCTGTTTGCCTGACTGTATCATTTATGCTGCGGTTTCCTGAAAAGGTGATGTAACCTGTATGGACATATGCTTTTGTGGATTTTGGTGTGAAATAAACACAGACTTTACTTTGAACTGTTTGCCTCCGCCTCTATACTGCTGACACCCGGTCGCCTACCAGAGCTAATCTCCACAATGGCTACAGGCACCCCATGCCTGGGGGTGTTTCCTCCTATGCTGAGCCTCCGGTCCAGGTGGTCTGTAGGATCTTTGCTTTAGTCCCTTAGTCTAGCCATGGGCTTATTCTTAATAATACTAATATGAGGGCCTACATTCCTCTACAGGTATTGCAATGCTCCCCATGTGGGCCTTCTTGGCCTTTAGGGGGACTGATGCTCTTGGAGTCTACGGGCGCCTCTTTATGTATGCGCCTGATATCTACTTCCAGCGCCATGGCGCCTTTGGATTAATCCTTCTGGATGTCCCCTGATCCTGAGGAAGCCTTGGCTTCCTGATAATTAGGGGTCTGTATTCCCGCCTTGGTCGGGTGACCTGTTCTGTTTCCCTTTGGGGGTGTTACAAGTTTTGCCACAAGGCTTCCTTGCCTGTGAGCTGGTTGGGTCACTACACTGACCTATGTTTCCTTTCAGGGGAAAGAATCTTCCCTTTTGCTGTTTACTCTTTATACCGTTATATTGGTGCTTGGGTACCACTGGCCCTTCAGCACCAGGGTTTTTTCTCTGTTGATTCAGTTGCTAGACTTATGGCCTGTCTCTGTTCATACCTTCATGGTCCTGTTATGAGACTGACGTTAGAGCCTTTGCTCATGACATGCCTGTTGCAAGTTTTGCAGGTGACAGCGCCTTTACTGTCCGCTGTGCCTTGTTTTTTCCTGGGGATCCCACCCTGCTTATGGACACTGCTATTGGATGTCCCACATGTTATTACTATTCGGGAACAGGACGTGCTGTATGCTTAGAATAATACAACTCTGTGAAGTACTCCACTGTAGAGTTGATATTATACGCATACAGCACGTCCTGCTCCACCCCACCCTGGTTTCACTTATTCTGGATCCCCTGTATGGTGATTGTTATCATAGATATTGTTACCAGTCCTTATGGGTGGTTTGTTCCTCCCGGCTTCTCTTCTCACTGCTTTTCAATGCTGGGGATTTGTGGGAGGTCCCTCGGTGTATGTAGGGCCGGGAGGAGCTTGTTTTCTACATGTCTGCAGTGCACGGCGCCTGAGGCGGAGGATTACCCACATGTTATTACTATTCGGGAGCAGGACGTGCTGTATGCGTATAATATCAACTCTACAGGTGAGTACTACACAGAGTTGTATTTTTGGCGCCATTGCGTGTCCATCTCCTGGCTGGGAACCGCATTGCTGGACTCGGAGGGAGGGGGGCGGGGCCAGGCGCGGCGCATGATCCGCGCTGGCCCGCTCCCTCTTCTCCCTCCCTCTCTCTCTCTCAGGAGCTGCTACATGAGTTGGACTCCATTTTCTGTGTGTGTGAGTGCCCTGCCGGGCTTCCCCCCCCCCCCGTTCTTACTATGCTTAATGCCCCAGTCGTGCTTGGGGCAGCGCTGGCCCCCTCTGCTTTTGGTGTTCTTTTTACATGTTTTTATTATGCAGTTGTGTGTGTGTGCATGTGCTTATGGCCATCTCTTGTCTTTCAGGACTCCCCCTGTACCTAATGCTTAAAAGGGGGTTCTCCCGGTCCTAGGGTCCCTAGCAGAAATGTTGGGCAATCATAAATCCTCCCACTTGGCACTTAAGGGGCATCCCGGGTTGCTTACCAGCGTAATTCCCTCGGGTCATTGCGACTACCTTAAAATCACTATATGGAGGCTCCACAGGATACCGGGCTTGGGCTACCTTCGGGACAATCCCGGCTATGTGTGGGTTGTGGGGTACCCCTTACGGAGGAGAATGTACTTATTTGCATACCATGTGCGCAACAGGCCATAACGCGGCGGTCGGGACCCCAGGCGTCTGGGTCAGTGCCGCCCGCCTCACCTACCCCACCCCGCATCATCCGTACCCCAAGTGACACTGTCATTGGTGGGGAGTCGCACTCGGATATATGTGCCAGGCTTGCCAACCTCGAGAAAATTATTTCTAGCTCAGTGGGCAGAAAGGCCACTGCTAAGAAAAGGCATCGGTCACCGGCTACGCCGGTAATTGATTTTGATGATTATGACTCCCCTGACTGGGCTGATTATTCCCCGCTTGAGGAGGGGGAATTGTTTGAGGAATCTGAGACTGAGGAATTGCAGTTCTTTGATTCTGATGCCGGGCAGGCGCTGGGGGATGCTGTGGAGACCCATCTGTTAGAGGTTCTGGATATTTCCCCACCAGCGGAGGGCCCTCTGAAGAAGGGGGATTTCTTTGGGTTCTCTAAACCCCGCTTGGAGTTTCCAAATCAGGATCATTTTGACAGCATGATTCTTAGAGAATGGGAGAAGCCGAGTCGCCTTCACGGTGTTCCTCAGGGATGGGATAGGAAGTATCCCTTTCCGGTGGACGCGGTGAAGCGCTGGTCTTCCCCTCCCGAGGTTGACGCGCCCGTTTTAGGATTGTCCAACACCTCCGTTGTACATACTCCTGACGCCACTACCCTTAAGGATGGCGAGGAAAAGCACATTGATCAGATGGCATGTCATGCCTTTGCCAGTGTGGGTTCTGCCTTGCGGCCTGTCTGTGCATCGGCACTAGTGGCTGTGGCTACCAGGTCGGAGATCGGGGACATGTTAAATGGGTCTCAGCTCAACCCGGACAGCGTTGAATTCACAACCTTTAAGAGGTGTGAATTGTTCATGAATTTTGTCGGCTATGGACGACACTATTACCATGTGTAGTAGAACTTCGGCCCTGTTGGTGGCCATGCGCCGATCGGTCTGGCTGCGCCAGTGGGCGGCTGACATTGCGGCCAAGAAGTCACTTACAGCTTTGCCCTTTTTGGGAACGCTGCTGTTTGGAGACAAATTGGATTCTGTGGCGAAGGGTGGGAAGCTACCTCAGTGTAAGAAGCTGCGTCGCTCCTTTCGGGGGCAAGCTCCTTTAATCCTTCCTTTCGCGGTGCCAGAGGGGGCAGAGGTCTTGCCTACTCTGGTTTTAGAGGTGATTCCTGGAACAGAGGTGGAGGACGTGCCGTCCAGCCTGTACCTGGGGTTCCAGGCCCAAGCCCGCTGCCAAGCCAGCTCAGCAATGAGGAGGCGCCCTCACCCTTATGGGTGGGGGGGCGGCTGCGGCTCTTCTTCCAGGTCTGGGCCCAGGAGGTCACAGACAAGTGGATATTGGAAGTGGTCTCGTCGGGGTACAAACTGGAGTTCGAGTCCCGACCTCCTCCCAGATTCCTAAGGTCTCGGGTGTCATCGGATCCTTGGGTGGTGCAGGGTCTTCTGTTGGCTGTAAAGAATCTCCTGGACATGGCGGTCATATGCCCGGTGCCTCTGTCAGAGAGAGGCCGGGGCTATTATTCCAACCTCTTCACGGTTCCCAAAAAGGATGGCTCCATAAGACCCATCCTGGATTTGAAGCTTCTCAACAGGTTCATCAGAACCAAGAGGTTCCGCATGGAAACTCTGCGCTCAGCCATCGGTTCCCTTCATCAGGGGGATTTCATGACGTCCATAGACATCAAGGATGCTTACCTTCATGTACCAATTTTCCCAGCACACCAGAGATTTCTCAGGTTCGCGGTGGGAGATCAGCATTTTCAGTTTGTGGCCCTTCCGTTCGGGCTGACCTCGGCACCGAGGGTGTTTTACCAAGGTTCTGGCAGGCATAATGGCCCTGCTCAGAGCCCAGGGCATTCGCATTGTGCCGTATTTGGACGACCTACTCATTACAGCTTCCTCCTTCTGCCAGGCGGAGTTGGACACCAGGACGGTGGTGACGACGCTGGAGAGGTTCGGATGGGTGATCAACCACCCCAAGTCTTCTCTCTCCCCATCAAGAGAGATTTCCTTTCTGGGCATGAATCTGGATACCAGTCAGGCCAGAGTGTTTCTACCTCAGCCAGAGGTGCAGAGGGTTCAGGATCTGATACGTGTTCTCCTGACCTCGCCCTTCCATTTTTATTATTATTGTTTATTTATATAGCGCCATCATCTTCCGTAGCGCTTTACAAAGTAGTAATTACAGACAGGGTAGAAACACATGGTACATATACTATTTCAAATACAGTTTTACAGAGTTGACAATGGATAGTCTGAGTACAAGATACAATAGGGGAGAGAGCCCTGCCCTTGCGAGCTTACAGTCTAAAGGAAGAGGGGTGAAGACGAGGGGGAAGGATCACAAACGGTCAGTATTGAGCTTTGTGGCATGAGCCCTTTAGAAGATTGGTTAGGCCAGATTATATGCTTGTCTGAATAAGTGAGTTTTAAAGTGGACCAACACCCACCGGTGATCGGCCCGGGAATCTATAAGATTCCCGGGCCGATCACCTCCCTCCCCGCGGGACATCCGAGATCGGGATGTCCCGCGGGGTGAAACCCCCCCCAAACACCCCAAACTCCTTACCTTAGTTTCCCTTAGCCTCCCTCGCGCCCCTCTAGACGTGCGCGCGTCCCTGTTGACGCGCGCTGTGCGCGCGCCGGCCATTCACAGACGGCCGGCGCGGGCACGCGCGCGTCAACAGGGACGCGCGGGAGGCGGCGGTGGAGGAGCCGCTTGTCCGCGGCTTGTCCGTCGCCGCGGACAGAGGTGAGTTCGGGGGGTTCGGGGGGGGTTTCACACAGCGGGGCACCCCGATCGGGGGTGCCCCACCGAAGTGGACCAAGACCCAGGATAGTCAAAATCCTGGGTGTTGGTCCACTTTAAGGGCGCCTTTGAAGGTTTTGAGGGTTGTGGAGTGGCAGATTGGGTGCGGGAGGGCATTCCAGAAGATTGAAGTTGCACGTGAGAAGTCCTGGAGGCGGGCGTGAGAGGAGGTGACCAGGGTGGAGGACAGGAGAAGGTCGGCAGAAGAGCGGAGGCTGCGTCTAGGTTGATACTGTTGGATTAGAGATGAGATGTAGGGAGGGGCCTGGTTGGAAAGAGCTTTGTATGCAAGAGTTAGAGTTTTGAACAGGATTCGCTGTGGGACTGGCAGCCAGTGTAGGGATTGGCAGAGAGGCGCAGAACTGGAGGAGCGAGAGGAGAGATGGATGAGGCGAGCAGCAGAGTTCAGGATAGATTGGAGTGGTGCCAGTCTGTTAGTTGGTAAGCCACAAAGAAGGATGTTGCAGTAATCCAGGCGGGATATGACCAGGGCATGCACTAGCATTTTAGTGGTGTCAGGTGAAAGGAAAGGACGGATGCGGGAGATGTTTTTAAGTTGGAGGTGACAGGAGGTGGCCAGGGAGTGAATATGTGGTTTGAAAGAGAGGGCAGAGTCCAGAATGACTCCCAGGCACCGAGCTTGGGGAGTTGCTGGTATTGTGTAATAATTGACAGAAATAGACATGTTAGAGAGAGGAGGGGAATTAGATGGTGGGAAAATGACCAGTTCTGTCTTGTCCATGTTTAGCTTGAGGTAGCGAGATGACATGAATGAAGAAATAGCTGAGAGGCAGTTGGGGAGGCGAGATAGGAGAGAGGAGAGATTGGGGCCTGAGAGATATATCTGAGTGTCATCCGCATAGAAGTGGTATTGGAAGCCTAGTGAAGTTATAAGTTTGCCAAGGCCATGGGTGTAGACTGAGAAAAGTAGGGGGCCTAGGACAGAACCTTGCGGCACACCAACAGAAAGGGAACGTGAGGATGAGACTGTGTTAGAATAGAATACACTGAATGATCTGTCAGAGAGGTAAGAGGTGAGCCAAGAGAGTGCAAGACCTTGAACTCCAAGAGAGGAGAGAATATCAAGAAGCAGAGAGTGGTCGACAGTATCAAAGGCCGAGGAGAGGTCAAGAAGGATGAGGATGGAGTAGTGACCTTTGCTTTTGGCAGTGAGCAGATCATTGGTGACTTTGGTGAGGGCAGTTTCAGTGGAGTGGTTATGGCGGAATCCTGATTGTAAGGGGTCAAATAAGTTGTTAGTGGATAAGTATTGTGACAGTTCTGAGTGGACATGTTGTTCAAGAAGTTTGGAGGAAAAAGGTAGTAGTGAGATAGGGCGGTAGCTGGAGAGGGCAGAGGGGTCGAGAGAGGCTTTCTTGATTATCTGAGTAATAACTGCATGTTTGTAGGAAGAAGGAAAGGTGCCAGTGGAGAGAGAGAGGTTGAATATGGAGGTTAAGGCTGGAGTGAGGGATGGAGACAGTTGAGGAATAAGGTGGGATGGAATAGGATCGAGGGAGCAGGTAGTCAGGTGGGCCCTAGATATGAGAGCGGTTAGTCCAAGCTCAGATATTGAAGTGAAGAAAGTAAGAGAGTAAGGCGGGGGGAATGTTTGAAGTGGTGAGGGATTCTGAGGGGCAAAGCCAAGTCGAATGTTGTCAATTTTTCTTTTGAAGAATGTAGAAAATTCTTCTGCTGTTGTTTGGGAGGTTGGAGGAGGAGGTGGGGGGCGGAGTAAGGAACTGAAAGTGTTGAAGAGTTGTTTGGGATTCCAGGCTTGTGCAGAAATCAGTGAAGAGAAATAAGCTTGCTTAGCAGATGAAAGGGCCGTCCTGAGTTCCTGAATGGCTTGTTTATAGAATAGAAAGTCATGATTGGCTTTGGTTTTCCTCCATCGCCGTTCAGCAGCTCGAGACAGCTGCTTCAATCTGGTTGTGCGTGCATTTAGCCAGGGTTGGGGGTTTTTGGTGCGGGGACGGCTATAGGTGAGGGGGGCAACAGAGTCCAGAGCTGAGGAGAGAGTATTATGGTAGTGTGATGATGCAGCGTCTATGTCCGTGAATGAGGTCAAGGTCTGAAGAGGTTGAAGTGAGGCAGAAAAGTACTGAAGGTCTAGGTTTCTTAAGTTCCTGCGTTGAGTTGTGGGTATGGGTGGAGGGGGGTTTGCAGGCATTGGAGAGAGGGTCATAGTCAGCAGATTATGGTCAGAGAGGGGGAGCAAAGAGGACAAGAGGTTTGATAAAGAGCAGAGGTTAGTGAAGAGGAGGTCAATTGTGTGGCCGTCTTTGTGGGTGGGTGCTGTAGACCATTGCTTGAGGCCGAAAGATGAGGTTAGTGACAGTAGTCTGGTGGCAGCAGGGTTGCTAGTGTCAACAGATATGTTGAAGTCACCCATGATGATTGCAGGGATGTCTGTGGACAGGAAATGAAGGAGCCAGGTAGAAAAGTGGTCGAAGAAAAGAGTAGTAGTTCCAGGAGGGCGGTAGATGACTGCGATTTTCAGGTTACAGGGAGAATATAAGGGGACACAGTGAACTTCAAAAGATGAGAAGGATAGAGATGGCAAGGCAGGGAGTGGGCTAAAGGAGCAGAGTTTGGATAGAAGGACACCCCCACCCTGTTTGTTGTTGGATCTGGGGGTGCGGCTGAGATGTAGTCCTCCATGTGAGAGGGCAGCGGGTGAAGCTGTGTCTGATGGGGTAAGCCATGTTTCTGTGAACCCCATGAAGGTAAAAGAGTTAGAGAGAAACAGGTTGTGAATATAGGTGAGTTTATTGCGCACTGAGCATGCATTCCACAGTGCGCAGGTGACAGTGGTGGGAAGGGATGGAGAGTGACTAAGCTGTATCAGATTAGATAGGTTGCGTGTGTATCCCGGTTTAACATGGTTGTAGACTTTTGGCTTGGATGAAAAATGAATAGTTCTGGAGGAGGGGGGTGGAGAGAGTGGGCCTGGATTAGGACTGATGTCCCCAGCAGCAAGTAAGAGTAAACGGAGAGAGAAGAGATGGTTGTGGCTTTTGAGGGTGGAGTAATGTGTCTTGTGCTTGGATATAGAGGTGGTGTGTGATTTTGCCACGGAAAGGAATTCATGAGCAGAGAGGTAGGGGGAGGAGAGCAGAGAGGGGGAGATATATAGGGACTTACCAGGAGCAGGGGGATACTGTGAGCCTAGGATTCTGAGGGTAAGAGGAAGCAGTATGATGAGGTAGAAGGTGATCATTTTAGTTGAAGCTGGGCTATTCAGACAAACAGAATCCGGTGCAGGTTTCTTTCAGGTTGAATTCGCTGCAGACTTAGGAGTCAGACTTGGAAAGGAGTCTGAATTGCAGCCATAGTGACTTGCAGCCACTATTCACTCAATATGAACCAGTGCCTGTGATTAGCTCATGCACAACATTTGGGCCTAAAGGGTGGGGCTAGGTCAGTCCTAAAAGTTTGGTCAGGGAGGGCACATAAGGTAATAAAACATCAAATGGAATGTTGCTAGATGCTATGGTTCAGTGAACACACAAGGGGCAACATTGGTCAGTTTGAATTTAGGAGATAGTAACAGATGATAGTATCACACATATAGGTATTGGCAGGGGAACCAGATGGGGCATTCAAAATAATTACATAACTCTTAAATAAGGCATATGCACAATTAAGATGAGAAGGGAAAAATCAAATTTTAAATAGTGAATCTGATGACAGAATGGCAGCAGGTATTACACAGGCAGGAAAGGGTTAAAAGTTGCTGGTGAGATCAAGATGTGTACCAGGATGACAGAATGGCAGCAGGTATTACACAGGCAGGAAAGGGTTAAAAGTTGCTGGTGAGATCAAGATGCGTAGCAGGATGACAGAATGGCAGCAGGTATTTCACAGGCAGGAAAGGGTTAAAAGTTGCTGGTGAGATCAAGATGCGTAGCAGGATGACAGAATGGCAGCAGGTATTTCACAGGCAGGAAAGGGTTAAAAGTTGCTGGTGAGATCAAAATGCGTAGCAGGATGACAGAATGGCAGCAGGTATTACACAGGCAGGAAAGGGTTAAAAGTTGCTGGTGAGATCAAGATGCGTACCAGGATGACAGAATGGCAGCAGGTATTACACAGGCAGGAAAGGGTTAAAAGTTGCTGGGGAGATCAAGATGCGTACCAGGATGACAGAATGGCAGCAGGTATTACACAGGCAGGAAAGGGTTAAAAGTTGCTGGTGAGATCAAGATGCGTACCAGGGTGACAGAATGGCAGCAGGTATTACACAGGCAGGAAAGGGTTAAAAGTTGCTGGTGAGATCAAGATGCGTACCAGGGTGACAGAATGGCAGCAGGTATTACACAGGCAGGAAAGGGTTAAAAGTTGCTGGTGAGATCAAGATGCGTACCTGTGAATGAGAGAGGAGACATATCAGAATGCAGGTGGTGGTGATGTGGATGGAGGGTGGTGTGGTTCTGGGTTCATAGAGTGAATTCAGGTTAAATTCGCTGCAGACTTCGGCTAGGGATGACTCTGGTGGGTTTGATGGTGGCCTCCTTCGAGGCAGTCCCCTTTGCTCAATTCCATACTAGGTCGCTACAATTCCATATGAGGTCGCTACAACTCCATCTATTACTGAAATGGGACAGATGTCCACAGTCCTTGGATCAGTCTTTTCTGATGTCTCCCAGGGTTCGGCAGTCCCTTCAGTGCTGGCTGGAATCAAGCAATCTGATGAGGGGCAGGTCGTTCCTGGCCCCTCGTTGGGAGACGGTTACCACAGATGCCAGCCTGTCGGGCTGGGGAGGTTTCTGGAAAGATTATCAGTTCCAGGGGTTGTGGGGTCCTCAGGAGGCTCACAACCCCATTAATGTCTTGGAGCTCAGAGCTATCCGCTTGGTTCTGTCGCATCTGACACTTCACCTACAGGGTTTACCGGTTCAGGTTCGATCAGACAATCGTACTGCGGTAGCTTACATCAATCACCAAGGAGGGACTCGCAGCAGGAGTGCCCTCAGGGAAGTGTCTCTGATTCTGACATGGGCGGAGAACAATGTTCCTTGCATCTCGGCAGTATACATTCCGGGAGTGGAGAACACGGAGGCGGACTCCCTGAGCAGGGGATTCTCTCGCCGAGGGGAATGGTCTCTCAACCACAGGGTGTTTCGGGCCTTGTATCATAAGTGGGGTATTCCGGAGGTGGATCTCTTTGCCTCTCGGCACAATCACAAGCTCCCAACCTTTGTATCTCTGTTTCAGGATCCTCTGGCCCTGGCAGTGGATGCCTTGTCCCTTGCCTGGAGGGATCTGGGGTTTCTGTACCTGTTTCCCCCCTTTTCCATGGTGGGCAAGGTAGTGCACAAGCTGGCGCTAGAGGGGGCACCAGCAATTCTAGTGGCCCCAAGGTGGCCAAGACAGTTTTGGTTCGCAGATGTCGTAAGATTGGCGGTAGATCAGTACAGGCTGCCCCTGTCTCCGGATCTGATCTCTAAGGGTCAACTACGTTACCCCAATTTACAAACGCTTGCTTTGACGGCGTGGCTGCTGAAACCTTCACCCTGAGGGAGGGAGGTTTGTATGAGGCTATTCAAACCTTGATTAGAGCTAGGAAGAGGTCTTCCTCTACCATTTACTATAGGACTTGGCGGTCGACTGGTGTGAGGCTAGGGCCTTACCTTGCAGGGTGTTTGATTCCTAGGATTTTGGAGTTTCTACAACACGGTCTGGATCTGGGGTTCCAGCTCAGTACTTTGAAGGGTCAGGTTTCTGCCCTGGCTGTTTTTTTTCAAAGGTCTTTTGCTTTGCATCCTCTGGTCGAGACTTTTTTTCCAAGGGGTCACTCATGTTGGGCCCCCTAGGAAGCCTAGGAAGCCTTTGGTTCCCGTTTGGGACTTAAATTTGGTTCTTTCGGCCCTCCAGGGGCCTCCCTTTGAACCGATGCAGGATGTGGCTCTCTGTGCTCACTCAAAAGGTTGCCTTTTTGGTGGCTATTACCTCTGTTCAGGGTGTCTCTGAGTTGGCGGCTCTGTCTATTCAGGCCCCTTACTTTAAGAGACACCAGGATAAGGTGGTTTCTGCCTTCCATCTCAATCAGGATGTAGTTCTCCCTTCCGTCCTAGGCCTAGCAATGACAAGGAGAGGGTTTTGCACTCTTTGGATGTGGTTCGTTGTGTCAATTACTATTTGGTTGCTACTTCTCCTTTTCGTAAGACGGACGCTTTGTTGGTGGTGCCTTCTGGGCCCAGAAAAGGTTTGGCGCCCGCCAAATCTACCATTAGTAAATGGATACGCCAGGCCTTTGTTGGGGCCTATTCTGCTAAGGGGAGGGTTCCTCCTTTTAAGATCACTGCTCATTCTACTTGTGCTGTTGGGGCTTCCTGGGCCTTTCAGCACCAGGCTTCTGTTGAACAAGTTTGTAAGGCCGCTACTTGGTCTTCCGTTCATACTTTTTCCAAGTTTTATAAGGTTGATGTGCGGGCCTCAGCGGATGCTGTTTTTGGCCGCAAGGTTCTGCAAGCTGCAGTGGTTTAAATTGGTGCATTTTTTGCTGTATTTGGATCCCCACCCATGACGGACACTGCTATTGGATGTCCCATATGTCATGAATAGTGGAAGCGGGGTGTGTGACATACTTGGAATAATACCATTTTGTGATTACTCACCTTTAAAATGGGTATTATAAGTATGTCACACACCCCGCTTCATCCCGCCCTTTTGTATTCTGGATCCTTTATATGGTGAACCTTTTTATGGTTAAAGTGGACCAACACCGAGAGGTGATCGGCCCGGAAATCTATAAGATTCCTGGGCCGATCACCTCCCACCCCGCGGGACATCCGAGATCGGGATGTCCCGCGGGGTGAAACCCCCCCCAAATCACCTACCTTATCTTCCGCCGCCTCCCTCGCGCCCCTCTAGGCGTGCGCGCCCCCGCGCCGGCCGTCTGTGAATGGCCGGCACGGGCGCGCGCGCGCCGAAAGTGACGCGAGGGAGGCGGCGGCGGCGGAAGCCGCTTGGACGTTCCTGTTCCCCGCCTGGACGTTGGCGGGGATTGGACCGGGCAGTCACGTGGGAGCGGGGAGAGGTGAGTTTATTGGGGTTTCTGGGGGGTTTCACACAGCGGGGCACCCCCGATTGGGGTGCCCCGCCGAAGTGGACCAAAACCCAGGATAGTCAAAATCCTGGGTGTTGGTCCACTTTAAGAATG
The DNA here is from genome assembly GCA_027917425.1 of Gastrophryne carolinensis. Lineage (NCBI taxonomy): Eukaryota > Metazoa > Chordata > Amphibia > Anura > Microhylidae > Gastrophryne > Gastrophryne carolinensis. The sequence goes on from CM051243.1 coordinate 117,956,655, forward strand.
TTGCTAGCTCTTCCTGGTCCCGTTACTGCTGTCATATACTGGGGAATGTGTGGGAGGTCCCAGGTATTTATGGACCGGGAGGGGCTTCTTTTTTGCTTTCATCTCTGCAGAAGTTCGCCCTCTACTGGACCATAACCCATATGTCATGAATAGTGGAAGCGGGGTGTGTGACATACTTATAATACCCATTTTAAAGGTGAGTAATCACAAAATGGTATTTTTGTTACCCTCTGTTGACAGGTCATTTTTCCCCATTTTGCGCCATGTTTAACCATGATCTTTGCCGGAATTTCCAGGAAAATATATATATTTTTGCAGCAGAGTTTAGGCTTTAAAATGAAATGTCTTGTTTGTAATTTTTCTACTGTTTTTTTAAATATTTTTGCGTAAAAAAACAAAAAAAGAAATAAAATATTTTTTAGACAATTGTCTCCTTTATTTTAAATAAAACATTTGTTTTATTAATGAAAACCATATTGCATGTGAAAGCCCCATTTCTCCCAATTACAATGGTACCACATATGTATCGATAGCCCCCCAATTCTTGCCCAGGGGACCCCCCAAACTGAAAGTACTTTATAACATTTACAAATAAAATACTACTATCCACACTATATAAACATAAGGGGTTAATTTAAAAAGAAAATGACAGGGGGGCCCATTTTTTGGGAATTTTAAGGGTTAAAAACCCTTAAAAAAAAAAAAAAAAAAAAAAAAAAGGACGTAGGCTCCCCCCTAGCCCAAATAACCAGCCCAGTACCAGCTATGGGGGCTTGTAGAACAGGGTGCAGGGGCCAGCTCTGGTGCCCCCCCCACCCCCCACCCTGCAGCCTACAAGCCCGCATACCCTGTGTGAGCCCGGGCTCTTCTGCCTCCCCCCCCCCCCCGGGCTTTGGGGAGGCTGGTAATTGGTGTGCCGGGGGTTAATGCCTCATGGACCCCTTACCAGTTCACAGGGGGTTAAATGTAAAAAAACACACATGGAGAAAAAAATATATATATATATTTTTTTTTTTATACTTACCTCCCATCCATCCCTGGCCACTGTGTCCCACGCTGATCAATCTGGCTTTCTGCTCTCCTGCTGGAAGCCTTTTATAGCTGCTGGGCGACAGAGCATAAGGGGTTAATTTAAAAAAAAAATGACATAGGGTCCCGGGGGTGGGGGCGGGGGAACCCATTTTTTGGGGGAATTTTAAGGGTTAGGGTTAGGCTAAACCTAACCCTTAAAATGTAAAAAAAAATGACGTAGGTTCCCCCCTACCCGTCATAACCAGTCCGGGACCAGCTATGGGGGCTTGTAGGAACAGAGTGGAGGGGCCAGCTTTTGTGCCCCCCCCCACCCTGCAGCCTACAAGCCCACATACCCTGTGTGGGCACGGGCTCTTCTGCCCCCCCCCCCCGGGCTTTGGGGAGGCAGGTAATGTGGGGGTCTCGGGGGTTAATGGCAAGTCACCCGCTAGCCGCAGGTGACTTGCCAGACCCAGAGATTTGTGAACTGGTAAAGGGGTCCCATGGACCCCTTACCAGTTCACAAAGGGTTAACAGTAAAAAAAAAAAAAAAAAAAAACACAACACAGTAAAAACATATTTATTTAAAAAAAAAATTATAATTTTTTACTTTACTCGCCTCCGATTGTCAGCTCCTGTGTCCCGCGCCGAGATGACAGATGCCGAATCGGCAGCCAGAGGAGGGGGAGGCAGGAGATCAGAGGATCCCCCCCCCCCCCCTCCTGAAGAAGAGGAGCGCCTGCGGGAGCGATCGGGAACCAAGGTTCGTAAACGTCATTATTATTTATTTATATTTTTTTTTACGTGTAATACTGGCAGCTCGGAAGCGGGGGGGCACCTATTCCGGGCACTCCCCTGTAGCCGGGGGGGCCTCGGTGGGGAATCGAAGCCCCCCTGATGAAGAGGAGACCCGGACGGTTCGATAGAGGGGCAGGTGAGTGGCTTTTTTTTTTTTTTCTTGCCCGCTAGCAGGGGGGAGAGCCAGGTACGTAAAATTTACATAGCTGACGTTTAACGACAGGAAAGTCAGCTACGTGAATTTTACGTAGCTGGCGCTAGAAGGGTTGAAAGCCCCAATTTCCCCTCCCCCCCCCCCCCCAATCTTCAGTATTCTGTTTCCTCTCCAAAGGGAAACCTCCAGAATTTCAGGGGTGTATTCATTTTTTATTTTTAACCCGAGGAGGCTCCTGGAGGGAGTGCTCGCCGACCCCCTGGCTTTACCTCCACAGGTCAGGGTTTGGGGGGTTCTGCTGCAGCACCAAAAGACTGTTAAAGAGAAACACACAGGAATTTCACCTTGGCAGCATCTTGAACTGGGATGCCAGACTGTTCTGGCTCTGCTCTCCGTCCAGCGGTTGGATCCGTGGGCTCTAGGTGGGGCTTCTGGCATTGGCATGATTGTCCCATCATGGTGTGCCTGGGGAGAAGAGGGCAGGGCTGTTGAAAGATGGGTACTTCCTGTGCGATCTACAACCAAGCACGCTGGCGGGCGCATCTCGCGCTTCCCTCTAACAGGGAGCGCGCCTGCCATTCACAAATGGCCGGCACGGGCGCGCGCCCTGCTAGAGAGAAGCGAGAGATGCGGCCCTGGCCCACGTATGCGCCGTTTGATTGGGATGAAGGTAAGGTTCCTGGGCGTCCTGGGGGGTTTCACACAGCGGGGCATCCCGATTTTGTTTCCCCCACGGGGAGGGATCGGATTCCCCGGCCGATCCGGGAGGGTGTTGGTCCACTTTAATTCAGAGCATCAGGTGATAAAACAGAATTAACTATAAAACACGGTACAAATAGATAGCAATACAAATAAAAAAAGGAGAAAATACTTAAAAGTCTGTATGGGCTGCTGTTCGATCGAATCAATTCTCTCAGTCCTCACACATCTCCCAAAGACCCATGGTTCCTATTTTTCTCCTTTTTATATGTTAAAAGGGAACATGTGTCACCCTTGATGGTAAGATTTGTGTCTCTGGCCATTCTGCAGCTCGCCTCATTCCCTCACCCAGGGGTCAGCTTCTGCCCCCTCCTTTTGGGCAGAGTGATTGGCGTCACCCACTGTTTGGTGCATCTGGGATACTCCATGTTTGGGTACCTGGAAGTTGGTCCATATGATATCCCCCATCTGTCCTGGGATTCCACAGGGATGAGGAGAACATTCCATGGAAGGGAGGCAGGGGCAGGATATTGGCTTAGCCATATTATTTGGCTGGGTGATTTCTGATAACCCTCACTCCATTACTTTGTTTATGCTGCAGAGTTTTATGAGGGGAGAAAGTCATCCCAGCTAACCCTGTGTGCATGCAGGGGGTTACACACACACACACACACACACACACACACACACACACACACACACACACACTACCGGTTTGGTCACAGCAGCTGTCTTGCAGAACCTTTCCCAAACATTATTTTGTGGGATATTTAGGATAGATTGTAAACAGAGCCAGATCCTCAATATTCAGAGAACTCTGGGACCTGCTAATCTGCTAATCGACAGAAATTCAGACAACGTGACTACGGTAGTTTATCTAAATCATTAGTGAGGGACCAGATCAGTGACCATGCAAAAGCTAGAGTTGTCCTTCCTGTTACCTATTCATTTTTAGATCAGGTCCCTCTCGGCAGTACATATAAAGGGGTCCTTAAATCGGGTAGCCGACTTCCTAAGCAGAACTTTAGTCTGACACTCAGAACCGATGGATCTTTTCTCTGGTGGTAGCCAAGTGGGGCACTCCAAGCATAGATCTCCTTGCCACAGCAGCCAACTCAAAAGTGTCAGCTGTTCTTCTCCCTATGTCAGGGGGGGGATGCTGTAGCCCAACGGTGGAAGTTCAGTCTAGCCTACACCTTTCTTCCATTTCTTCAGTTTCTCCCTCAGGTCGTTCAGGACATTGCGACAGAAAAGGCCAGAGTCATCCTAATCGCCTCGCATAGCCAAGAAGGAGCTGGTTCTCGGCCTTAAGAGCAATGTCACCAGAAGAGCCCTAGGAACTCCCGGTAATTCCAGGACTTCATTCTCTGAAGTCAACAGTTTGACTAATGTAGCAGTTGCTTCGTTCCAGGAATTTCTTCAGGATGACTTTGATATTGGGTTGGCAGTAAGTTCCTTAAAAACTCAGGCCTCGGCCTTGAAAGTTTTTCTAGATAAAAGACTTAGAAATGTCTCACAAGTGTAGAGATTCTTCACTTTGATATCCCCCAAGAAAACAGTTCAGCGGAATAGATGTGATATTGGTTCTAAGAGGTATTACTAGGCCACCCTTTAAACCACTTGACGAATCCTCTAATAAAGTGCAAACCCCTAAAGACTTGTCTCCTTCTTCTAGCTCTTACCTCGGCCAGGTGAGTTAGTCACCTTCAGGCGCACTCAGTCAGAGATTCTTACTGTACCATCTTTCCTGATCAAGCTATTTTGAGGCCAGATGCCCCCCTGTATCTCCCAAAAATTGTCTCACAGTTTCATCGTTCCTAGGAAGTAGTCAGTCATTCCATCAGCAAGAGAGTAATCAAACCAGTTCCTGGGGGAGGGAAGGGAAAAGCTTTTTATTCCCATGTAGTCCTGCTACAAAAACCATCAGATGCCTTCACACTAATTTTGAATTTAAAAAAACATTCATTGTCTACAAATGGTTTAGGATGGTATCGGTACCATAAGGAACCTGCTTACAGCAGGGAACTTAATGGTGTACATTGATTTATAGGATGCTTACCTACATATACCCATTTTTTCAGGCACACCGCTGTTTTATGAATTGTGCAATCCTCCTTAATTCGGAAGTGTTTCACTTTCTATACAGGGCCTTGCCCTTTGGAATATCCTTGGCTCACAGGATGTCCACAAAGATCTTGATTGAAGCCACGAGGGTGCGGAGACTCCAGGGAATCTCCATATTTTTTTCTTCCTTAGACGATCTCCTATTGACAAGGGACACAGAGACTTCTCTCTCCCCCAGCCTTTCCTTGGCACTAGCCTTATTAAGAAATTTGGGATAGATTGTAAATCTTTAAAATTGATCCCTTCCAGAAGATGAACCCGATTGGGGGGGCTGAATAAGAAGTCCATCTCCCTAAGGGAGATCATGAACATCTGCAATTCCAGCCGTTACATGGGCACAGCTGCACTCCAGGCCTTGGCAGTTACCACTGAAACAAGACCTGTTAGCTCGGGGTCCATATTCTAAATCTTACCGTCTGGATCCTGAGAGGACATTATTAAGTAAGAAGGGGATTGCTGCAAGGGTGATCAAAACCCTTATAAGTTGCCAGAAATAATCCACAAGAAGGATTTACTTGAAAGTTTGGAAAACAATTCAGTCCTTTCTGTGCAGTAAACAGTTTGAACAAGAGTTTGATATCTTCAGATTTCCTGTAGTAAGGTTTTGATCTAGGACTGGCTGTAAGTACTCCTAAAACTCGGGTATTGGCAATCTTGGTTTTCTCGAAACATCCTACGAGCAGCATATGCTTGAGACCTCCGGGCTCCTCCCACCAAAGGGGAACACGTGACCACCAGACAGGATAAAATCTTGACTCCTCCTCCCATTCCCCAGTTGTTTCCGTGTTCCTCCATGAGGTAGGAGCCAGACCACTAGCTCCTGAACCAGAATAGTTTAGGTAAGTATTTCGGTGCTATGGGCCTATGTGATGCAGGGGGTCCATTTCTCGGTCCTGGAGGCTTACTATGCCAGGGGCCCGGGATACCCTCAGGGATTCTAGGCCAGATCCTATTCTTTGATTTTTTTTTTATTTTTTTTGTCAAAGGGGGGTAAGCTATTTTTCCCTCTTACGGAGGATGAATTTTGGAAGAAGCTGGGGTGGCCGGACCCCATGATAAAGATTAGGAGTATACTTTATATTTTGGGGAAAGTTATTTTTCTATTGTATAGAAGTTCCCTGAAGAATTGGTTCTTCTGGGACCTTTTTTCCAGCTTAAATGTAATTTTGCATTTTTTGGGACACCTTTTTAAGAGGCGAGGAAGAGAGAATGACGCAATTTCGCTCTCTCTTCCCCACCCGGCCCTTGCAAGTTGCGTTGCGGTTTCTTACCTCCGGCGGCGGCTGGCAGTCCGGAGATGAGGATCAGGAGGTGCTATGAGACGTTCCCGGGCGTTTGCTTCTAGGATCGGGGTCTTCCCATGTTCTTCCTCCCTGGGCCAGATGCAGGTACGGGAATTGTGCGCGCACAGCGTATTCTGTATTATAAAGGTCCCACAGGAAATAGAATAGACTTCTTCCTCCCGGGAATGCTGTGACGTCATCGGTCAGCGCCGGGATAATCCTGCTTAGCCACAACACGTGCTAGGCCTTAAAGGGGCAGCGCAGTTTTGGCATTTTGTGCAATTGGCCTTCCTTTCCTATTATGTTGAAAAGGGTTAATGACGACAATTGGGATTCTGCTCCTGCCCTATTTAGGCGGATTCAGGAGGCTAATCCTTGGTGCCTCATACCAGAAAAATGGCAGAACAGGCGGAGGATGTTTGCATTGAGCCCATGTTTGATCCGATGGATAATGCTTCCACAGAGATTCCTAATGTGGACCAGGATTCACCTAACAATCCGTTGACTGACGATTCTGGGGGGAGGAGGCCCAGCTCTGCCCTGGTAAGTCACTTTAATTGCTTAATAGTGTTACTATTCGGGCATATTTATTGGAAATGGGATATAGCTCACATCCCCTATTTTCTTATAGTCTAAGAACCCGGACAAAGCTACCAAAAGTGTACCTAAATCCTCTTCTTCGGGATCTAAATAACATAAAAAGAGTAAATGTCCCATGTGTGAAACGAAGCTTTTAGATTCCTATAAGAAACCCCTCTGTCAATCCTGCTGACATTAGGTGGCTAATAAAGAGCAAAATTCCGATTTGATGGGGCTGAAAAAACAGATTTCTTCCTCACCTATGGCCCAGAGGCTCCCGGAGGGTTTGGGTAACCAGGTTGTTTCCCAAGTCTTTAGGGGAACAGGGTTAGCTTTTGAGGATTTTGGGGTTCTTAGTGATCCCCTAGATAAGAAAATGGATTCCCTGCTCAAGAAGGCCTGGCAGGTGGAATCTAATGTGTTAAGACCTATTTTGGCTTCCAATTGTGTGATCAGAAATTTGGGCTTCTGGCTTTAACAATTGAAAGACTGTTGGAAAGGACTAGTTTAGAGAGGATTATGAAAGCTTTACCTATCCTTTTTTCAGCTACGGACAGGACCACGGACCACATTTCACTTTGGCGCTATATATGTCCAACCTTGATTTTTGAAGGGATTTCCAGGAAAATTATATATTGTTATAGTGTATTGTCAATACTTTTGGGTGAAATATGTGCAAAAAAAAAAAAAATCTTAATTTTTGCAATTTGTAGTGTTTTTTTTGTAATAAAAAATGTAAGTTTGTCAATAAAATCTTATTGCGTGTAAAACCCCAATTTCTCCTGCTTACAGCCGTACCACACGTGTTGGTAGACACCCTTTTCCTGCCCAGGGGACTCCCCAAAACAAACAGCGCTTTAGGAGATTTTCAAATAAAATACAACTATGCTACGCGCTAAGCGCACCTTGCAGTTTTTCCAGAAAAACAACCCTTTACATTTGAAATACACAAACGATATATTCTCTGGAAGTACACGCCTCAAGCTTTCTAGACGTACTAGGCTTGTTTATGTGGGTGTAGTTTTGTTGAAAATAATCCCTCAATCAATTCTTTGGTTGCACAGAGTTTCCCTAAAAAAGAATCAAAGCCACATTTTCTTAAAAAAAAAAAAACTATATGCAAACAAGTAAAATCTGAAAATGCAACACCCCCGAACAGAACGGTACCCAACATGCATAGATACTGTCAAGGGAAGAGTTGCCAACCAAAGTAAAGCATGTGCATAACGGTAATTTTACTTGAAATTTTCAGCTCTGCTGACAAAGTGTGCACCTCGCAATTCTTCAACCAAATCAACACTTTACATTTGGAATATCCCCCATAAAGCATATATTCCCTGAAAGTACACATGTTAAGCTTTCTAAGCTTACTGAGCTTGTTGTAGTGGGCTCATCTTTCTGGAAATATTTTTGCTGGAATTTCCAGAAAAATTATATACAGAGTTTAGGCTTTAACATGAAATGTCTTGTTTATATTTTTTTTTCTACTGTTTTTTAAATATTTTTGTGTAAAAAAAAAAACAAAAAAATTAAATATTTTTGATAATTGTCTCCTGTATTTGAAATAAAACATTTGTTTTATTAATGAAAACCATATTGCATGTGATAGCCCCATTTCTCCCGATTACAACGGTATCACATATGTATCGGTAGCCCCCCCATTCTTGCCCGGGAGGCCCCCCAAATTGAAAAGAGCACTTTATAGTGTGGATAGTAGTTGTATTTTATTTGTAAATGTTATAAACATAAGGGGTTAATAAAAAAAAAAAACATAGGGTCATTTAGCCTAACCCTAACCCTTAAAATTCCCAATTTTAAAATTGCCAAAAAATAGGGAAGGGGGATTTTTTTGGGAATTTTTAGGGTTAGCTTTTTTTAGCCAGCTTTTGTGCCCCCCCCCCCCACCCTGCAGCCTACAAGCCCACTTACCCTCTGTGGGCCCGGTCTCTTCTCCCCCCCACCCCCCCCGGGGCTTTGGGGAGGCAGGTAATTGGGGGTGCCGGGGGTTAATCGCTAGCCGCAGGTGACTTGCCAGCCCCCAGCCTTGTGAACTGGTATAGGGGTCTCATGGACCCCTTACCAGTTCACAAGGGGTTAAATGTAAAAAAAACAGACGCATGGAGAAAAATATATTTTTATTTGTTTTTTTTTCATCCATCCATCCCTGGGCACTGTGTCCCACGCTGATCAATCTGGCTGCAGCTCTCCTGCTGCTGCTGGAAGCCTTTTATAGCTGCTGAGCGACAGAACATAAGGGGTTAATTTACAAAATTAGGGTGGGCGTAGGGGCCCCCCTACCCGGGTGGACGTAAGGTCCCCCCTACCCGTCATAACCAGCCCGGGACCAGCTATGGGGGCTTGTAAGAACAGGGTGCAGGGGCCAGCTTTTGTGGCCCCCCCACCCTGCAGCCTACAAGCCAGACCACTAGCTCCTTTACCAGGTTGGTTTAGGTAAGTATACAGCGTTGTGGGCTTTTGCAGGCAAGTCCATTTCTCGGTCCTGGAGGCGAACCTAGCCAGGGGCCCTGGATACCCTCAGGATCTCAGGTCAGTGTTCCATTCTTTGATCCCATTATTTGAGGGACAAAGGTGGGTAAGCTTTTGATTTCCCTCATACTGAGGATGATTTGTTAGGAGAAGCCAGGGATGCTGGCACCATTTTAGTATGTATTATCTTTCTTATTTTTACTTAGTGGAGGAGGTTTTTTTGTGTGCTTATGACTTTTTATGACAAAAGTTTTGGTGGCATGTCTTTAGAGGCGGGGAGGAGAGGAAGCCGATGCTCGTAGTGAGCGAGCTCTTCCTCTCCTCCCCGCCCAGCTCTCCCCTCAGTAACAGCACCCGCAGAAGAGCGGCTCCGACCGCTGCAGCCTTCCGTGTCCTGGTTTTGTTTTATTGGCGAGGGGTTGGTTTTTTTTTTGGTTTTTTTTTTCCCCTCTCCTCTCTTCTTTTTTATAGACTAAGACTCATCTTGCAGTCTCACTGCGAGGATCGTTTTTACTACTCTCTCTGGATATTGCAGGCGATCCCTATTCCCGTCTCCTTCCATGAAACCATTCTGCCTCCCAGCCTCGGCTACGGAACAGGTGATGGTAGGAGAACGCCGGGGGTCAGGCGTTCGGCAGAGCTAAGCTCTGGGCCGCAGACCCTTTCCTGAAGGGTAGCCGGCCATAGGCAATGGTGAGCCTATATGGGGGGGGAGGAACCACCTAGGGGCCATTTTTATTTCCTCATGTTACCCAGAAGCTTTATTCTGAATCTTCATGTGTGTGTGTCTTTACTATGCTTATACTCGCCTCCCTCGTTACTATGCTTATACTCACCTCCCTCGTTCCTGTCTCCATCTCCCCTCTCCTCTAGCTGAGGGCTCTGTGAGGGAGGGGGGGCCGAGGGTCCCAGTGGGAGCCGCCGGGCTGCTGCTCTTGCGGGCGCTGTCCTGACTGGTGCGAGCGCTCTGCAGCGGGGAGGAGGGGCCTCCTTTGGGCCGTTTCTCTTCTTCCTTCTTGTCTGGGCGCCATTTTCTTTGGGCGCCCTGGGTTCGCGCCGCGGGGGGCAAGGCAGAACGCGTCATCGCTGCGCAGCCCGCCCCTCGAGGTGCTCGTGCGGTTCCGCGATCAGCACCATTCTTCAAATCACGGCCCACGTGTGCTCGGGCCACAGCGCGCCAGTCGCCCTCCTCTCTGCTCTACCGCGGCCATTGTCTGCCCTGGAACAGATGCTTCATCCAGCTCCCCTGTCCTCGCTGGCGGTTTCGTGAGTCTTTTGCACTTTTTTTCTCTTTCCTTACATGTGCTGTGGGATGCTCATGGTTTCTTTTTTGTCTTCCAGACGGGTCCCATCTTTGCTGATCAGGGTTGTGGTTCCTCCCGGTCTCCTACCACCCCCCCCCCTCCACATCCTCTATTTTTAAGAGGGATCACTAAGAGGGACTAAATTGGGGATCATCTGGGTTTGAGCCGTCAGCACCTTGTAACCAGTTACCTGCGGCCTCGTCAACACCACCGCTCCTGCATTTAGCCCCCAGTGAGGGGGAAGCCAGCAGGGGGTCTCAAACTGATTTGGCGCTCCTGGTGGCTAGCCTGGAGAGACAGTTTATCTCGCTCGACTGCTGGCAAGGCCATGAGTAAGAAGCGGCATACTGAGCCGGGTTATTCGCTTTTTGATGATGATGATGTTTTTGGTGGTCAGGACTCCATGGAGGAGGGTGAGTTGTTTCAGGATTCCGCCTCCTCAGGGGACCGACTGGGTGGCTATGACCGCAACCCGGGGTCTTCCTCGGAATAGGATATGTGGCTCCCTGATGATTTGTTATCTTCTGTGTTTGAGACCTTGCACATTGTACCCCTGAAGGCGGCAAAAAAGAAGCAGGGGGATTTATTTCGGCCTTGTCTTGTCTTTGTCTTCACTGAACAGGGCCACTTCTCCAAAATGATTTTTAAGAAATGGGAAAGGCCTAATTGCCGTCTGTGCCTAAGGGCCTGGACAGACTGTATCCTTTCTCTGAGGAGTTGATTCGCCTTTGGTCCTGTCCCCGGAGGTGGATGCCCCTGTGTTGGGGCTTTCCAACACCACGGTTATGTCGTCACCCGATATTGCTTCCTTGCGCGACCCTGCTGACAGGTGCATGGATCAGCTAGCTTGTCACGCCTTCACCTTTGTGGGTGCTGGCCTTCATCCTGTTTTTGCTGCGGCCATTGTCTCCTTAGCCATCAAGAAGAGGGTGAGACATCTTCTTGATATCGCCAGATCTCGCAAGCGGCAGAGGAGTATAAGGATCACCTAGCCTGCGCAGACTTTATTGCATTTGTAGTCTCGGTTATGGACGATAGCCCTGCCGCTAATCCGGACGCTTCGGCCCTGCTTGTTGCGCTTCGTCGCTCTATCTGGCTGCGGCAGTGGTCAGCCGATGCCGCTGCCAAGAAATCGCTCACTGGTATTCTCATCTTGGGGCATCGGTTATTTGAGGAGCGTCTGGACCTCCTGACGAAGGATGGGAGACTCCCTCAGCGACGGAAGCCTGCGCGGCCCTTTCAGGGTTCGTTGGCCTATCGCTCCTTTTGAGGAGGAAGAGGCTCTTCCTTTTCAGGTGGCTGCAGAGATTCCTGGGGACAAGGTAGATCTAGCGGTCGACTCAATCCCTCTTGGGGAACTAAATCCAATCCCCCTGCCAAATCCTCTCAGGCATGAGGGGGCGCCCTCACCCGTTCGGGTGGGGGGGCGGCTTCTGCTATTTGCTCACGTCTGGAGACTGCTCGGATTGGTGGATTCAGGAGGTGGTGTCCTCCGGTTACAAAATAGAGCTGGCAGCTTGGCTGCCCCCAAGATTTTTTCAGTCGTGGATATCCCAGAACCCTTTGATGGCACAGGGCCTGAGAATGGCTGTTCAATGCCTTCTGCTGTCCGGGGTGATTTTGTCCTGTGCCTCACCAGAAACAAGGTCGAGGGTTCTATTCCAATCCGTTCACGGTCAAAGAAGGACGGTACTCTGAGGCCTATCCTGGACCTGAAGGGTCTCAGCAAGTTTGTCAGAGTCAGGCATTTTTGCATGGAGTCCTTACGGTCCGCGGTGAGCTCGCTTCGGCCAGGCGACTTCATGACCACGGTGGACATCAGGGATGCTTACCTGCACCTCCCGATATTCCAGGGACATCAGAAGTTCTGAAGTTCGCGCTGGAGGATCAGCATTACCAGTCTGTGGTGCTGCTGTTCGGGATATCCTCAGCTCCCCGGGGTGTTCACCAAGGTGCTGGCGGCCGTTATGGCCCTCCCTGAGGAGCCAGGGCATTCGTGTTCTTCCTTATCTGGACGACTTGCTGATTGCGGCTCAGTCCCTTCAGCAGGCCGAGAGCGATACCCTGACATTGTTGTCCACGCTCGAGGCTTTCGAATGGGTAATCAATTATCCCAAGTCTTCTATCACTCCCTCGATGGTGAGTACCTTCTTGGGCATGACGTTGGACACCTCTCAGGTCAAGGTTTTCCAGAAGGTGGAGGGCCTTCAGACGCAGACGCAGGCCTTACTGTCTTGCCAGTGGCCATCGATCCTTCTGGGGATCATGGTGTCTTGTTTCGAGGCAGTGCCCTTCGCTCAGTTTCACATGAGGCGTCTTCATTTGAATCTTTTGACTGGTTGGGACCAGACACAGGAGTCCCTGGAGCAGGAATTCTCACGGCCTCCTCTGGCCAAGCAGTCTCTTTCGTGGTGGTTGGACTCCAGAAATCTTTTAGTGGGCAGGTTCTTTCTGACTCCTCGTTGGGAGGTTGTCACCACGGACGCCATTTTGACCGGCTGGGGAGGTTCTTGGCAAACGCTGAAGTTCCAGGGCCAGTGGGGTCCGCAGGAGGCCCACTTGCCCATCAGTCTCCTGGAGCTGAGAGCGATCCGGTTGGTTCTGTTTCATTTGACTCTCCATCTGCGGGGTCATGGGGTCCAGGTCCGCTCAGACAATCAAGACGGCTGTTGCCTACATCAATCACCAGGGCGGGACTCGGAGCAAGCGAGCCCTCAAGGAGGTGACCTCCTGACTTGGGCGGAGGAGAATGTTCCCTGCATCTCGGCGGTTTACATCCCCGGGGTGGAGAACCAGGAGGCAGACTCCCTGAGCAGGGGAGCCTCTCGTCTGGGGGAATGGTCTCAGCAACAAGATCTTTCACGCTCTGTGTCGCCGCTGGGGTCAGCCGGATGTCCGGGCACAATCGCAAGCTTCTAAGGTTCGTCTCCCTGTCAAGGGATCTGCTGGCCTTTGCCACAGATGCTCTGGCAATTTCTTGGACAGAGTTCGGGCTCCTTTACCCATTTCCTCTTTTTCCACTCCCGGGTCGAGTGCTGCGCAAGATAGCCCAGGAGGGGGTACCAACCATTCTGGTGGCTCCTCGCTGGCCGAGCCAGAGTTGGTTCGCGGACATAGTTCAGATGTCAGTGGATCGCTACGTCATGCCTGACGATCCAGGGCTTCTCACACAGGGGTTGCTGCGCCACCCTAATTTGCAAACGCTGGCTTTGATGGCTTGGCTGCTGAAACCTCCATCTTGATGGAGAAGGCGTTGTCTGCTTCGGTCGTGCGTACCATGATTCAGGCTCGGAAGAAATCCTCCTCCATGATATATTTCAGAGTTTGGCATGCCTACATTGCCTGGTGTGAGTCTAAATGTCTCCCTTGTCGCACATTCTCTTTTGCAATGATTTTGGAGTTTCTACAACATGGCTTGGACTCGGGTCTCCAGCTGAGCACCCTCAAGGGCCAGGTTTTGGCCTTGGCCATTTTTTTCCAAAGATCTTTCGCCAATCATAGACTTATCAAGACTTTTTTTTTTCCAAGGAGTTACTCATGTACGTACGTACATGGTCTTTTTTTGTAGCTATCACTTTGGTGCGTCGCGTTTCAGAGCTGGCGGCGCTTTGTATGAAGCCTCCTTACGTTGAGCGGCATCAGGATAAGGCGGTATTTTGCCTTAAACCGGATTTTTTACCTAAGGTTGTTTCTTCCTTTCACCTCAATGAGGACATTGTTTTGCCTTCTAATTCTAAGGAAAGGACCCCCCATGCCTTGGATGTGGTACTACCTGGTTGCTACGGAATCCTTTGTCCTCACTGACGGGCCTAGGAAGGGTCTGCCTCCAGCCAAATCCACTCTCAGCAAGTGGATCAGACAGGCGGTGGTGCAAGCGTACTCATCCAAAAAGGGGGTTCCTTCCCCTTGGCAAACAGCTCATTCTACCAGGGCTATTGGTGCCTCTTGGGCTTTTCAGCACCAGACATCGGTTGAACAGGTTTGTAAGGCCGCCACTTGGTCTTCAGTTCATACTTTTACAAAGTTTTACAAGGTGGATGTCAGGGCTTCAGCTGTTTTTGGCCGTAAGGTGCTTCAGGCGGTAGTGTCATGAACTACTTGCTGTTGCTCACTGGGGATCCCACCCTTTTTTGGACACTGCTTTTGGATGTCCCACATGTCAGAAATGGAGCGACCTGAGCAGGACAGTGGGAAAAATACATTTCTGTGAGTACTCACCTGTAGGATTGTTTTTGACTGTGTCCTGTTCATTTCGCTCCATCCCACCCTTGTTGTTATCTCCTGTTGCCTTTTATGGTGATTACCGTTTTGTGTTTGGAACTTGTCCTTTGGTTTTTTCCTTTTGAGAGAGTACATGTTGATGCTATGTGAAGTAACATGGTTTCTTGGCCTCCCGGCCTGTCTTGTCTTACTGCTTTTGAACCACTGGGGATTTTTGGGAGGTATCTGTCTTATATGGAGCCGGGAGGAGCTACGATTTTTTGATCTTGCAGTCACTGCGCCACCTTGTGGCAGATAACCCACATGTCAGAAATGGAGCGACCTGAACAGGACACAGTCAAACAATTCTACAGGTGAGTACTCACAGAATTGTATTTTATTCAGCAACAGAGTCAGTCAGATTTTTGGCACAAAGCATGGCTTTGACCAATTCTGTGCGCAGGACCTGGTCTGCCAATATTGGTTAGAAGATGCACCTATGTGCCATAGTCTTTAGTGAGCATTTCCTTTTTGGGCCTGAACTAGAAAGGACTAGATAGGTCAGCAGATAGGAATAAGTGTTTTCCTACCCGTTTTAAAGGTGCAATGAGTAAAAGGTTTCCTGCAGTCTTCTTTTAGGCATTCCTTTCTTAACATAGAAGCTTCTAGAAGAGCGGAGAGAAAGATTTAAGGGTTCCACACAGTTTGGAACCTACCAGCCCAAACCTAAGAAGCAATGACGCCTGGCTTCGAATTGGTGCCAGGCTGAAGGCTTTTCACAGCTGTTGGCAGAATCTTCTAGATTTCCCTCTTATTTCAAAAGGAATAATGAAAGGTTTCCACATAGTTTGCACTAACCCCCTTCAAAGTTTCTAGTTACATCCCTCCCAAGGTGTTTAGAGGAGAGATTGGCGATCAAGGAAAGTCTGGTTACCATGTTGTCAAGAGGGGTGGCAGTCCCAGTCCTTTTTTGTCATCGGATTACGGGGTTCTATTCCAGCATTTTTTTTAGTGAAGAAGACTTTAGAAGGGTTCAGGTTGATCTTGAATCTAAAGAGGCTCAATCTTGGTGTCAAAGAGCAGACCTGTCGCTACCAGTTTGTCTTCCTTTCGCTTTGACATCGGCTCCCAGACTCTTTACCAAGGTATTAGCCTAACCTCTGGCATATCTGAGGGATTGGCGTTTTGGCTTACCTAGACGATCTTATTCTAAGTATGTCACACACCCCGCTTCAAGAAATTCATAACGTGTGGGTAATACTGACCTGTAGATGGCGATATGCAGAGATGCAAGGAAAAAAGAGAGCCCCTCCCGGTCCATAAATACCTGGGACCTCCCACTCATTACCCAGTTTTCATCTCTGCAGACGGCGAGCAAGTCAGAAGATGTAGTCTCCTCCTTGCACAGGGGGATTTCAGGTAGCCGGGATGACTCCCGGCCCTTTAGTTATCTATTTCCACCCGGATCTTTTTTCTGTTCCCCATGCCTCCCAGCCTAGGCTGATGGTCCAGGCGAGGGTAGAAAGGCACCCTAGGTGCTTAGGAGCAAAAGCTCCACCCTGAGACCCTATACAAGAGGGTAGGCGGTCAACCGGGACGGTGACCCCGGTTTGGGATGCCCCGTCCCTCGGCCTTACACCCTGGGTGGTCTCCCTCTTTGGGAAATCCCCTTCTCCCTAGCGGGGAGGGGGGGTAGGAGGGGGGGCCCTTATTTGGTGTTAGGTCTTAATTTATTAATTTAATTTATTTACTAATTCATTAATTTATTCAGTTAATAATTCGTTAACTTTAATTAACTTAGTGTATGTTTCTTCACAAACGGCGCCGTGGCCGCCATTATCCCTGAGGCGCCTGTTCCTGAGGTAAAAGGGGCGGGGCCGGGCTTTCGGCGCGGCGCCGCGGCCCCCCCGTATGACAGGTGCCGCTGCGGTGCATGGCTTTCTGAGCGGGGCCGGGCGTCGGAGGGAAGCCACGGCCCGCTCCCCTCCTTGTTGTCTGTCCTAATGACCGGCGCCCGGCCTTCATTCACCGCCTTGCCGGCCTTCTGTTACATGGCGGAGGGGAGCTTCTCCCCTCACGCTCTTACAGTTGGGGGCGGGGCCGGGCTTTCGGAGCAAGGCACTTCGCGCTCTGCGTGCTGGCGACGCCCCCTTCTCTCCTCAGATCTGCCTTTTCCCCTCACGGTGAGAGGACACCGACTTCATATATATATATATATATATATATATATATATATATATATATATGATTTTCTGCTCGGGTTTTATGATTAGTGTTTTTATTTATGTCTTTCAGATAGAACCTACAGTGGTGTTCGGGGGTTTCTCCCGGTCCTAGGGTCCCTGGGTTCTTAAATTGGCTTATTACAAATCCTCCCACTTGGGACATTAAAGGGGCATCCCGGGTTGCTTATATGCATAATTCCCTCGGTCATTGCGACTACCTATAAGTTCACCTTATGGAGGCATCCCCGGATACTGGGCTCGGGCTCCCCTCGGGGCAATCCCGGAAGTGTATGGGGTGTGGGGCATCCCTTACTGGCGATGATGTATATCTGTGTATACCATGCGCGCAGCAGACTATTACGCGGCAGTCCAGACCCCAGGCGTCTGGTTCAGCACCGCCGGTCCTCCCCCTCCCAGCTTGATCCGTGCCCCGTGTGACGACGTCATGGGTGGGGAGTTGCAATCTGAGATGTGCGCCCGATTGGCCAATCTTGAAAAATTATTCCCCAACGTGGTCGCCAGAAAGGCTCTGGCTAAGAGAAAGCACTTGTCACCGGCCTCGCCGGCGGTCGACTTTGATGATGTTGATAATCTGGATTGGTCTGATTACTCCCCACTTGAGGAAGGGGAGGTATATGAGGAATCAGATAATTCAGTTTGTTGGCGCTGATACCGAGCGAGGCTTGGGGAGGTCTTCGGATACTCCTAACGTTCTGGCTCAGATGTTTGAGGTTTTGGCTATTTCTCCTCCTGAGGCGGCTCCACAGCAAAAGGGTTAGTTTTTCGAGGAATCCAGGCCGCGCTTGGAATTTCCTAACCAAAAGCATTTTGATGGAATTATTGCTAAGGAATGGGAGAGGCCTGCTCGGCTCCCAGGTGTTCCTCAGGGTTGGGACAAAAAATATCCCTTTCCCTTGGATACGGTTAAGCGTTGGGCGTCCCCTCCTGAGGTGGATGCACCGATTCTGGGGTTATCCAACACTGCTGTTTTAAATTCTCCTGATTGTTCCACTCTTAAAGATGGTGAGGATAAACGCATTGACCAGATAGCTTGTCATGGTTTTGCCAGTGTTGGGTCAGCCATGAGGCCTGTTTGTGCTTCAGCGCTGCTGGTGGTGGCTACCAGGTCGGTGGTCAGGGACCTGTTGTCTTCTTCCGGGCTAGATCCAGATAGTGACGAGTTCCTTGGCCTTAAAAGGTGTGAATTGTTTTTGTCGTTTGTACTAGCCGCCTTGGATGACACTCTGATGATGTGCAGAACGTCGGCTCTGCTGGTGACTATTCGGCGTTCGGTTTGGTTGCGCCAGTGGGCGGCTGATTTTGTGTCAAAAAAGTCGCTGACTGCTCTTCCTTTTGTGGGATTACGGCTCTTTGGAGAGAAATTGGATTCCGTCGCCAAAGGCGGTAAGTTACCTCAACGCAAAAAACAGCGCCGTCCCTTTCGGGGGGTGGGTTCCTTTGCTCCTTCCTTTCGTGGGGCCAGAGCTGGCAGAGGATTTGCTTTCCCCTCAGCCAGAGGAGATTCCTGGAACAGGGGCAGAGGACGTGCCCATCCAGGATACAGCTGGGGCTCTAAGCCCAAACCCGCTGCCAAGCCAGCTCAGCAATGAGGGGGCGCCCTCACCCATGTGGGTGGGGGGACGGCTGCAACACTTCTCCCAGGTCTGGGACCGGGAGGTCTTGGACAGATGGATCCGGGAAGTGGTGACTTCCGGCTACAAGCTGGAGTTCGAGCTCTGGCCCCCTCCCAGATTCTTCAGGTCTCGGGTGCCTTCGGACCCTCTGGCCGCGCAGGAGCTCCAGGCGGCAGTAAAGAGTCTTCTGTCATTTGCCCAGTGCCCCCCTCAGACAGGGGCCGGGGCTTTTATTCCAATCTGTTCACGGTGCCCAAGAAGGATGGCTCGGTCCGACCAATCCTGGATCTTAAGATCCTCAACAGGTTCGTCCGTCCGCGGAAATTTCGCATGGAAACGCTGCGTTCAACTATCCACTCACTTCGTCAGGGGGACTTTCTGACGTCCGTAGACATCAAGGACGCCTACCTGCATGTTCCGATTTTTCCAGCGCACCAGAGATTTCTCAGGTTCGTGGTGGAGGATCGGCATTTTCAGTTTCTGGCACTTCTTTCGGTCTTACCTCGGCTCCAAGGGTTTTCACCAAGGTGCTGGCCGGGGTGATGGCTCTCCTCAGAGTCCAGGGTATCCGCATTGTTCCTTATCTGGACGATCTCATTATGGCGTCTTCCTTCAGCCAAGCGAAGTTGGACACCAGGACTGTGGTGTCCACTCTGGAGAGATTCGGGTGGGTGATCAACTACCCCAAGTCCTCCCTTTCTCCGTCCAGATTAGTGTCTTTTCTGGGAATGTCTCTGGATACTTCCCAGGCCAGGGTGTTTCTTCCTCAGTCCAAGGTCCTCAGTCCTCTTGATTCAGGAGTTGGTTCGACTCCTCCTGTCCATCCCTCGTCCGGCCATCCGGCTGGGGATGAGACTGGTGGGATTGATGGTGGCCTCCTTCGAGGCGGTTCCCTTTGCTCAGTTTCACACAAGAACACTCCAGCTCCATCTGTTGGCGGCCTGGGACGGGTTGCCACTGTCATTGAATCAGTCCTTCCTGATGACCCCCCTGGGTTCGGCGCTCCCTTCAGTGGTGGATGGATCCAATCAATCTGTTGAGGGGCAGATCCTTTCTGGCTCCTTGTTGGGAGACGGTCACCACAGATGCCAGTCTATCAGGATGGGGGGGGGGTTCTGGAAGGATCGTCAGTTTCAGGGACTGTGGGGGCCTCAGGAGGCTCACGAGCCCATCAATGTTCTGGAATTAAGAGCCATCAGGATGGTTCTGTTTCGCTTGACTCATCAGTTGCAGGGATTGCCGGTTCAGGTCCGGTCGGACAATCGGACGGCGGTCGCCTACATCAGTCACCAGGGAGGGACTCGCAGCAGGAGTGCCCTTAAGGAAGTGTCTTTGATTCTGGCCTGGGCGGAGAGCCATGTCCCGTGCATTTCGGCAGTTTACATTCCGGGAGTGGAGAACACGGAGACGGACTCTCTGAGCAGGTTTTCAGTTCACCGGGGGAATGGTCTCTCAGCCACTAGGTTTTTCACTTGATTTGTCTCAGGTGGGGGTCCCCGGTGGTGGACCTCTTTGCCTCTCGTCACAATCACAAACTTCCGACATTTGTGTCTCTCTCAAGGGATCCACTGGCTCTGGCAGTGGATGCCATGTCTCTGAACTGGAGGGATATGGGGTTTCTGTATCTGTTCCCTCCGTTCCCCTTGGTGGCCAGAGTGGTGCGCAAGCTGGCCCTGGAGGGCGCGTCAGCAATTCTGGTGGCTCCAAGGTGGCCAAGACAGGTTTGGTTCGCAGATGTAGTAAGGTTGGCAGAGGATCAGTTCGTTCTGCCCCTGCTGCCGGATCTGCTCACCCAGGGTCAACTACGTTATCCCAATTTACCAACGCTGGCTTTGACGGCGTGGCTGCTGAAACCTCCATCTTGAAGGAGGAAGGTCTTTCCGATGCTGTGATTCGAACTCTCATTAGTGCTAGGAAGCGGTCTTCCTCTAATATCTACTATAGGACTTGGAGGTCTTATATTGATTGGTGTGAGATCGGGGCGTTGCCTTGTAGGGAATTTTCCATTTCAAGAATTCTGGAGTTTCTTCAGCATGGTGTGGACCTGGGGCTCCAGCTTAGTACTCTGAAGTGGCAGGTTTCTGCCCTGGTGGTGTTCTTTCAAAGGTCTTTTGCTCTTCATCCTCTGGTTAAGACTTTTTTCCAGGGGGTTACGCATGTGCGGCCTCCTAGAAAGCCTTTGCTCCCTGTTTTGGATTTGAATTTGGTTCTTTCTGCTCTTCAGGATTCTCCTTTTGAGCCCTTGAATGATATTGCCTTGTCTTCACTTACACAGAAGGTGGCCTTTTTGGTAGCCATCACTTCGGTTCGGCGTGTCTCTGAGTTGGCGGCTTTGTCCATTCAAGCCCCGTACTTTGAGAGGCATCAGGACAAGGTGGTTTTTCGTTTCAAGCCGGATTTCCTTCCTAAGGTGGTTTCTGCCTTTCACCTAAACCAAGACATTGTTCTGCCCTCTCTGTGTCCTAATCCCAGCAATGACAAGGAGAGGGCCCTGCATTCTTTGGATGTGGTTCGCGTTGTGAAGTACTATTTGGAGGTAACGTCTTCCTTTCGTAAGACGGATGCCTTTTTTGTGGTGCCCTCCGGACCCAGAAAAGGCTTGGCGCCTGCCAAGTCTTCCATTAGTAAATGGATCCGTCAGACCATTGTTGGGGCCTATGCTGCCAAGGGGAAGGTACCCCCTTTTCGTGTTACTGCTCATTCTACTCGTGCGGTTGGGGCGTCATGGGCTTTCTAGCACCAGGCCTCTGTTGAGCAAGTTTGTAAGGCTGCTACTTGGTCTTCTGTTCACACTTTTTCCAAGTTTTACAAGGTTGATATTCGGGCCTCAGCGGATGCTGTGTTTGGCCGCAAAGTTCTGCAAGCTGCAGTGGTTTAAGTTGTGCCTTGTTGCCTTGTTTTGGATCCCCGCCCTTTATGGACACTCCTGTTGGATGTCCCACATGTTATGAATTTCTTGAAGCGTGGTGTGTGACATACTAAGTATAATACCATTTTGTGAATACTCACCTGTAAAATGGGTATTATAAGTATGTCACACACCCCGATTCACCCTGCCCTTTTGTATTCTGGATCCTTTATATGGTGAACTTTGCGTTGTTATGATTTGTGTTGGGCTCTTCCTGGTCCTTTACCTTACTGCTGTCTTTATACTGGGTAATGAGTGGGAGGTCCCAGTTATTTATGGACCGGGAGGGGCTCTCTTTTTTTTTCCTTGCATCTCTGCATATCGCCATCTACAGGTCAGTATTACCCACACGTTATGAATTTCTTGAAGCGGGGTGTGTGACATACTTATAATACCCATTTTACAGGTGAGTATTCACAAAATGGTATTTTTAGCTTTTTTTGCTTCAGGATCTTGGGTGCACAATACAGCTATTGTAAAGACTGGGATGGGTTCTGAACTACGAGAAGTCGAACCTACCCCCTCGGAAGATAGAGATCCTCCAGGAAGCCGTCTGGTCCATTTGTGCCAGCCATTCTACTTACGTCAGGCAATGAAGAGCCTGTGTTATCTGACTTCAGCATTTCTTGCAGTAAGATGGGGCCAGTTGCACTTGAACTCTGCACATGCACATCCTGAACAATTGGAACGGGTCATGTGATGGCTTGGAAGAAGAGATTCCTGTTCCCAAACTGATAAAGAAATCTCTGGAATGGTGGCTGACCAGGGACCGATTTGTGAATGGCCTAGCCTGGATGGACCCCAAGGAAAGAATAGTAACCACGGATGCTTCGGGCTGGGGAGCTCATTGCGAGGCTTGGACAGCTCAGGGAAGATGGTCCAGGGCCCTGAGTCGACCTGAGTCGGAGAAAATCTAATTACTGGCTCAATGGTTGGTTCTCACATATACAGATCATATTCTATTCTATTTTTTATTTATTTATTTTTTTTTTATTAAAGTTTTTATTTTGCATGAAACGTGAAACCTAACATACAATTAAGACGCCGCAGGCGCCTAATCTCAGTCTGGCCTACTGACACAAAAGAGACATCCATTCACACAACACGACGAGATTTACTCCGGACTCAAATCTTTACCAGATAAGTTACTTCTCTGAGGAGACCCGAAAAGGCAGAAAATGGTTAGTAGCACATCAGGGTATGCATTTTTCTACACAGATACTAACTCTCCACCTCCCTCCACTCCCCCCAGACCGGATGCCAATTCACAATCATTATCATCTGCTCCACATATCGACGTAAGAGCCATAACCACCGAGATACGACCACACTCACCTCAGCCATCATCGGAGGCCGAATCCTGGCACTGTAACCAGGGATCCCAGACCTTGGTGAACTTGTCTGGCTCACCTCTCACCTCGTATGTCAATTCATACATGGCAAGCTGATTAACCAGCCTTTTCCATGTTTGCACAGATGGCTTAGCCGGGTGTTTCCAGTTTATCAGTATACACTTCCGGGCATAAAAGAGCAGCAGCCAAAGCAACGTTTTCAATGCACTGAGCTCTGACAGCGGCTCCACCACCCCCAGAAGGCATGGCGAAACAGATCCCCCTATGCGAATTCCCACTATTCTGCTAATCAGGTCTATTACATCCTCCCAGAAGCCAGCAAGTATTCCACATGACCAAACCATATGCACCCATGTACCGCTACCACTTTCACATCTAGGACACATGTCCCTATCCAGTAGGCCCATCCTGTGCAGACGGACCAGGGTGACATATGCCTGGTGGATCCATTTGGACTGGATCATTCTATCTCTCTCCTCAACCACCGAAGAGTGCAGATTATCCAGCACCTCCTCCTCCCAATCGTCCCAAACAGATCATATTCTTAAGTATGTTAGTAACGCCTGGGGGGCCGGACATAAGGCGTTGTCTAGTCTCCCCAGTGCCATCTTGTTCACAGTGATAATAATATCGTTAATTTCCACTTAGCAGTCACTAGGGTGCCTTATCAAGGAGCCACAAAAACGCGGAACTTCAAAAAGGCAAGGTTTGACCAGCTTAGAGATGCCCTAAACTTCATTGACTGGGAAAATGTCCTTAAAAACAAAAGCATGGACACTAAATGGAATACTTTCAAAGGAATCCTTAATTTTCGTTGTGACAGATATATTCCTTACAGGAATAAAACTGGTAGAGACACATGTAAACCGATGTGGCTAAACAAAAAGGTTAAGGGGGCAATAAACAACAAAAAAAGGCATTTAAACGTTTAAAGCAGGAAGGGACAGCGGAAGCGTTAAACTCTAAAGAAGAAAATGAACAATGTAAACAACAGATAAGGGCAGCTAAGTTGGAGACAGAAAGAATGGTCATGAAAGAGAGTAAAACTAGCCCCTAATTATTCTTTAGCTACATAAACCGTAAAAGGTGCAAACCTGAGGGTGTGGGCCCCCTGAAAAGCAAGGAGGGGATACCTATAGAGGGAAATGAGGAGAAGGCAAATTTGCTAAACAACTTCTTTGCTTCTATATTCACAAAAGAATGTGACATGCCAAGTGAAATGCAGGGGAATAACCGAAACCCTCCATTAAATGTCACTGGTCTAACCAAGGAAAAAGTCCAGCACCGTCTCAAGCTGATAAAAATCGATAAATCACTGGGACCAGATGACATATATCCTTGTGTTTGTTTTAAGGGAGTTATGTACAGTAATAGACAAGTTGTTATTTCTAATATTTGTGGATTCAATAACTACAGGGGCTGTTCCGAGGGATTGGCGCTTGGCAAATGTGGTGCCAATATTCAAAAAGGGTTCTAGGGGGGAACCTGGGAACTACAGACCGGTAAGCTTAACATCTGTGGTGCGCAAGCTGTTTGAAGGTTTCTTAAGGGATACTATCCTGGAGCATCTTGGGGAAAATTACCTTATTACTCCATATCAGCATGGATTTATGAGGAACGGCTCCTGCCAGACAAACCTAATCAGCTTTTATGAGGAGGTAAGTTCAAGATTGGGTCAGGGGGAGTCATTGGATATCATATATCTTGACTTTTCTAAACATTTGATACTGTGCCACATAAAAGGCTGGTCCAAAAATGAGAATGCTGGGAGTGGGGGAAAACGTGTGCACATGGGTGAGAAATTGGCTTAAAGATCGGAAGCAGAGGGTGGTTATCAATGGTACACACTCAGATTGGATCACTGTTACTAGTGGAGTACCACAAGGGTCAGTTCTGGGACCAATTCTCTTCAATATATTTATAAATGACATTGGATACGGATTAAACAGTAAAGTCTCAATCTTTGCAGATAATATTAAGCTGTGTAAAGTAATTAAAACAAAAGAGGACAGCAGGCAGCTACAAATAGATTTAGATAAATTGGAAGCATGGGCAGTTACATTGCAAATTAATTTTAACACAGATAAATGTAAGGTTATGCACATGGGAAGGAGAAATCTGTGTCATGATTACGCACTAAATAAAGAAACACTTGGTAAAACAGTGGTAAAGGACCTAGGGGTTTTAGTTAACAATAAGCTCAACTGTAGTAATCAATGCCCTGCATCTGCTGCCAAAGCAAATAGGATCATGGGGTGCATCAGGAGGGGCATAGGTGCTCATGACCAGAGCATCATTTTACCCCTGTAGAAGTCACTATGGAGTACTGTGTACAGTTCTGGGCACCTGTGCTTAAAAAGGACATATCAGAACTGGAGCGCGTTCAAAGAAGGGCAACAAAGTTAATAAAAGGAGTGCGGGGCTAGAGTACCCTGAAAGAGAACTTGTCAAAGTTAGGTTTATTTAGTTTAAAAAAGGGGTGATCTAATAACTATGTATAAATATATTCGGGGTCAATACAAAGATCTGTCCCACAATCTATTTATATCCCGTAGTGTAACTAAGGTTAGAGAAAAGGTGCTTTTTCCACCAACATAGGAGGGGATTCTTCTCTGTAAAAGCAGTGCGACTATGGAACTCTCTGCCAGAGGAGGTAGTTATGAAGGATACAGTAAAAACTTTCAAAAGTGACCTTGATGCCTTCCTGGCATGTAATAACATTTCCAGCTATGGCTACTAGACCACTGAAAGGAGATAAACAGGCTGAACTGGATGGACTAAAGTCTTTATTCAGCCTTACATACTATGTTACAGTAATGTATTTAATAGCCGCATGCTTCATTAACTTTATTGCTCTAATTTCAGTACAAGCAAAAGGAAAGAATTAGCACAGAGATAAGTGGCTTACTGAGGGTTTATTCTTAGTATACATAGCGTCCCGTTCCGAAAGATATCCTTACACATGGGTTATTAATCTTCAGATGTCACGTGACTGCAGAGCAGAAAAAGTGGCCCCTCCCGGCCCATATATACCGGACTGCCAGGACGAGAAAGTGTCTCTCTCTTTATCAGGCAGGTGAGCGGGGTCTTATGGACCTGTGGAGCTTTTCCCACCCGTTCTGCCTTTATTATACTGCCTCCCAGCCTTGGCTGTAGCGTTCGGGTGAAGGTAGACGGCACCATATTTAGGTGCTAAGGAGCTGTGCTCCGCCGCAACTCCCCCACCAAAGGGTAGACGGTTCAGGCCATGGTGAGCCTTATGGAATGCCCTGCCCGCATTACGTGTGCCTCTCTCCCCTCATCCCTCAGTGGGTTCCCTTATGGATGACCGCTGACTCCCCTCGTTCCTCTGAGTCCCTTAGGGGAAGGGGGGGTGATATATATATTTTCATGTATTTGTGTGGCACTATTTATATCCTGCTCCGGCGTATGCGGAGCGCATTATGCAGTGATCCCCGTTTAAATTGGTTGCACTGTTTTCCTTTTATCTTATCCCGTGCTCTTGTACACCGCTTTGCATATGGCGGTGACATTTACCTCAGGCGCTACGGCGTAGCCATTGGCTGTTTATTTCACGTGGGCGAGTCTTTTCGCGCTCTTCGGAGGGAGGCGGGCGAGTGACGCTTTTTGCATCACTCCCCCGTGCCCGCCCCTCGAGGTATTTGTGGGCGCCATCTTGTCTCGGCGGTGCTGTGTAGCTGGCGTCTCCGTTTGCGATCTATCTTTTTTTCATACTCCTCCATTATATGTATCTATGCCTTACGGGATCCTGTTTATGTTTTTCAGGCCTATAGAACTAGTGGTTTCTCCCGGCCTATACATTGATTGAGGGAAGTTTGTTTTAATACCTTAAATCCTCCCACTTCCCTTGCGGTGCATTGGGGGCATCCCGGGTTTGCTTCTAGCATTATTCCCAATTGGCCGTTTTGAGCCACACTAATCACCATATGGAGGCTTCTCAAGACAATGAGTCCGGGGTTCCTTCGGGGACAAGGCCGGTTCTGTACTTATTGTGAGGTTTCCCCTGTACCTTGTGACTTCAAGGTCTGTCTTTCCTGCGCCCAGCAGACTGTTGCACGGTTGTCTGGGATGCCCCTGCTGAGGGCCGCGTCCCCTGAGGCCTTGCCTACTCCCCCTCACTTACATTCAGCTCCGGTTTTGGCCAGGGCTGTGGAGTCTGTAAGCCAATGTTCCGTCTAACATGGGTCTTAGATTGATAGAATATAAAATATATCTATAAATAACATTTTACGCTTCTTATGAAAGCTTCATTAATTATACAATACTATTTAGAGATTGTCTTTCTTATGCTGGAGTTGACACATTTCGACTCCACAGCCCTGGTTTTGGCGCATGCTAGCGGGGATGCCCAATCTGATTTTGTTACTAGATTGGCCGATCTGGAGAGGCGGATGGGCGTCCGGAGCAGACAACCGTGCAACAGTCTGCTGGGCGCAGGAAAGACAGCTATTGGCAAGACACGGCATTTGATAATGTGTATGTTTGCCCTATGACTTCTGAAGCTATGGATGACATTGTTGGGTTTTCCCCTGAGGGGGAATTATTACCTGATTCTGAGGATCAGAATAGTTACTTGGATGATCCCATGACTGGGTCCAAGTCTTGGGATGCAGCTGATACTGACAGGCTGCTAGCTCATTTATTTGAAGTGCTTGACATTTCTCCCCCTGTTGGTCCTCCGCAGCAGCAGGGAGAATTATTTTATGCTGCTAAACCACGCTGGGAGTTCCCCGCACAGGCACATTTCAACAATCTCGTTTTCCAGGAATGAGAGAAGCCTAGTAGGCTTCCTGGTGTACCTAAAAGCTTGGATAAGAGGTATCCCTTTCCCCTGGAAACAGCTAAATTATAGTGTTCCCCACCCGAGGTTGAGGCACCAATACTTGTCATCATACCTCTGTGCTGCACACTCACCTGATACTACCACCTTAAAAGATGTGGACCGGCGCATTGATCAGCTGGCCTCTCATGGTTTTGCCTGTGCAGGGACCGCACTACGCCCTGTGTGTGCATCTGCTATTACAACTGTTGCGATCATAAGATTGATCAGAAGTGCCTTAGAGGGCGGTTCTGCGGCTTTGGGCAGAGATGTATTTAACTGGCTTATGTATTGTGAGGAATTTACTACATATGTTCTTGCTGCCCTGGAGGATGCCATTAGAATGTGCGGCAGAACCTCTGCCCTGCTGGTTGCTATACGCCGTTCTGTTTGGCTGCGCCAATGGATGGCGGTTATTGCTGCTAAGAAGGCTCTTACTGGGGCTCCCTTTAAAGGGCTGCACCTTTTTGGGGAACGTCTGGATCTGTTTGCCAAGGAAGGCAAGCTGCCTCAGCGCAAGAAGCCTCTCCGGCCCTTTCGGGGTTCCAGAGTTGCTCTGTCCCCCTTTTATTCCCCCAGGAGAGGAAGGGGGGCTCCCCCCGCTGGGGGCTGTGGGGAGTCATGGGACAGGGGCAGAGGGCGTGGCAGGCCCGGTCCTTCCTGGGGTTCCAAGCCTAAATCCTCCCCCAAGCCACCTCAGGCATGAAGGTGGCGGCTTCTGTTTTTTACTCACGTCTGGAGACTCCTTGTCTCAGACCGGTGGATACGGGAGGTAGTCTCCTCTGGTTACAAGATATTTTGCAGCCTGGCCGCCCCCAAGATTCATAAAATCCCAGATGGCTCAAGACCCCCTGTCAGCTCAGTGTCTGCTTCTTGCTGTCCAAAACCTACTGGAATTGGGGGTCATTTGCCCGGTTCCTCTGCGGGAAAGGGGCAAGGGCTATTATTCCAATCTTTTTACTGTCCCCAAAAAGGACGGATCTGTCAGGCCTATCCTGGATTTAAAGCTCCTCAACAAATTTATCAGATTCAGGCACTTTCGCATGGAGACTCTGCGTTCTGCCATAAATTCTCTTCGCCCAGGGGACTTCTTGTCCTCTATAGACATCAAGGGTGCTTAACATCATGTGCCAGTTTTTGCAGGCCATCAAAAATTTCTCAGGTTCGCAGTGGAAGATCAGCATTACCAGTTTGTGGCTCTGCCATTTGGTATTACCTCTGCTCCCAGGGTGTTCACCAAGGTGTTGGCAGGAGTAATGGCTCTGTTGAGATCTCAGGGCATTCACATTCTTCCTTACCTGGATGACATTCTTGTAGCTTCTCAGACTTTGCAACAAGCAGAGATGGACGTTCAGACAGTGGTATCCACTCTGGAAAAGTTTGGCTGGGTGATCAATCTTCCTAAATCTTCCCTGTCTCCTTCCAGGGTAAAGTATTTTCTGGGCATGACTCTGGATACATCTCAGGTCAAGGTCTTTCTCCCTCAGCTGAAGGTAGAGAGTCTTCAGGCACAAATACAGCTCCTGCTGTCTTGCCCTCATCCGTCCATCAGACAGGCAATGCAGCTGGTGGGTCTGATGGTGTCCAGCTTCGAGGCTTTCCCATACGCTCAGTTTCACATGAGACCTCTCCAGGTTTATCTCTTGCTGGTATGGGATCGGGACTCAGGGTCCCTGGATCAGGTATTTGTGCTGTCCCCTCTGGCCAGGCGGTCTCTGTCATGGCGGCTGGATACAAGGAATCTGCTAGTGGGCAGATCTTTTCTGACTCCCTGCTGGGAGGTGGTCACCACGGATGCCAGTCTAACTGGTTGGGGGGGCTTTTGGAAGTCCCTGAAATTCCAGGGGCAGAGGGGTCCTCAGGAGGCCCATGCCCCAATCAACATTCTGGAACTAAGGGCAATAAGGTTAGTGCTTTCCCAGCTGACCACGCGCCTTCGGGGTCTGGCGGTACAGATCCGCTCAGACAACCAGACGGCGGTTGCTTACAGCAATCATCAGGGAGGAACCAGGAGCAGGAGGGCTCTCAAGGAAGTATCCCTGATTCTGTCATGGGCAGAGGACAATGTTCCCTGCATCTCGGCTGTGTACATTCCGGGGGTGGAGAATCTGGAAGCAGACTCTCTGAGCAGGGGGGCTTCCCGCATGGGAGAATGGTCCCTCAGCAACAGGGTGTTTCACTCTCTGTGCCTCCGTTGGGGCCAGCCGGATGTGGACCTGTTTGCATCCCGTCACAACCACAAGCTTCTAGCCTTTGTCTCCCTGTCACAGGATCCCCTGGCCCGGTCAGTGGATGCTCTGGCAATGTCTTGGAAGAGCTTTCAGCTCCTTTATGTTTTTCCTCCATTTCCTCTGCTGGGCAGGGTGCTGCGCAAAATAGCCCAGGAGGGGATGCCAGCCATTCTGGTGGCCCCATGTTGGCCAAGAAGAATTTGGTTCGCAGAAATCGTACAGTTGGCAGTAGATCATTTCGTCCTGCCCCTGGTGCCAGACCTGCTCACTCAGGGGCGGCTGCGCCACCCCAATTTACAAACGCTGACTTTGACGGCCTGGCTGCTGAAACCTCCATCTTGATGGACAAAGGGTTGTCGGCCTTTGTAGTTAATACCATGATCAGAGCTAGGAAGAAGTCTTCTTCTACCATTTACTACAGGGTTTGGGGTGCTTACATTGGCTGGTGTGAGTCTAGGTCACTTCCATGTCGGGTCTTCTCAATTCCCAGGATATTGGAATTTTGGGTTGGATCTGGGTTTTCAGCTTAGTACTCTGAAGGGCCATGTTTCTGCTCTGGCTGTTTTTTTCCAAAGATCTTTTGCTCCGCATCATCTGGTCAAGACCTTCTTTCAAGGAGTTACTCATTTGCGTCCTCCGCAAGCCCATGTTACCCGTTTGGGATTTGAACTTGGTTTTGTTTGCCATGCAAGGGTCTCCTTTTGAACCTTTGCAGGAGGCGGCTTTGTCCACTCACTGTCAAGATAGCCTTTTTGGTGGCTATTACCTCAGTCAGGCGAGTTTCTGAATTGGCGCCGCTTTCCATCAAACCTCCTTACTTTGAGCGACACCAGGACAAGG
Organism: Gastrophryne carolinensis; assembly: GCA_027917425.1. Lineage (NCBI taxonomy): Eukaryota > Metazoa > Chordata > Amphibia > Anura > Microhylidae > Gastrophryne > Gastrophryne carolinensis. Next base: position 117,987,324 of record CM051243.1, read on the forward strand.
TGGTGTTTCGCTTTAAAACTGATTTTCTGCCTAAGGTTGTGTCTGCTTTTTATCTCAATCAGGACATAGTGTTGCCTTCCTTGTGCCCTAACCCTGGTAACCCCTAGGAAAGGGCGTTACATTCTCTTGATGTAGTTAGGGCTGTGAAGTTCTATTTGGTGGCTACTGAATCCTTTAGGAAGACTGATGCTTTCTTTGTTGTTCCGTCTGGTCCTAAGAAGGGCCAGGCTCCTGCTAAATCCACTATCAGCAAGTGGATCCGTCAGGCCGTGATTCAGGCCTATTCTGCTAAGGGAAAGAAACCTCCTTTCCGCCTTACTGCTCATTCTACTCGTGCTATTGGTGCCTCTTGGGCTTTTCAGCACCAGGCTTCTGTTGAACAAGTTTGCAAGGCCGCAACTTGGTCTTCTGTTCATACCTTCTAAGTTTTACAAGGTTGATGTTAAGGCCTCAGCTGATGCTGCTTTTGGCCGCAAAGTTCTGCAGGCGGCAGTGGTTTAGACTGCTTGTCGTTGCTTTTGGGGATCCCACCCTACCTTACGGACACTGCTATTGGATGTCCCATGTGTAAGGATATCTTTTTGTTCCAGGAAATCCTATTGTGTGTAAAATCCCTATTCCTCCTGATTGCAACAGTACCACATACTGTATGTATTGGTAGACATCCTTTCCTGCCCAGGAGACACGTAAAACTGAAAAGAGCGATTGAGCCTATTTTCAAAGAAAATATAACCATTTTGCTCTCCTTGCGGTTTTTCAACCAAAACACCACTTTTCAATTGAAATACCCCCCACAAACCACATCTCAAGGGTTCTAGGAGTACCAGGCTTGTTGTTGTAGCTGCAGCTTTCTGGACGCAAGCCTTCCCGAAACTCACTGGTTGTACCGGATCTCTCTAAAAAAAAATAGCAAAAATGCAGCATTAAGACCAAATTTTCCTATTAATAAAAAACATGCGCTAACCAAAAAAAAACAAACCAAATCTGAAACGGCAAGGTCCTCTGAACAGAACAATACCCAACATGCATAGCTACCTCCCAAGGGTAGGGTTGCCAATCACCCCAAAGCAAAGCGAATGCATAACGGGCATTTCACTTGAAATTTCCTGCTCTGCAGACATAGTGCGCACCTTTGAGCTTTTTTAACCAAAACACCACTTTTCAATTAAAATACCCCCCACAAACCATATGTTCCCTGAAAATACACACCTCGAGCGTTCTAGACGTACCAGGCTTGTTCCAGTGGCCAAAGTTTTTAACACATTAACGGGTTTCACGTGTTTTCACATTTTACAAAAAAAATCTATATGGATAGCTACTTTTAAGGTAGGTGCCAGACACCTCAAAGTAAAGCATGCGCTATGAAAGCGCACAATACAGACCTTTACATTTCTTAATGGTACAAACAGCTGCAATAAGGATTAGACTTGTAGGTGCAGATAGGCTACATTAGCTGTGGCATCAGATAAGATCAGTGATCTGGTTCAGGTATTACAATGCTGAAAAGGGGGGCCCACGTTTTAATCATCATGCGCCACAGGTAACCGGCTGCTCCTCCTCCAGTACATCTCATCGCATCATATCAAAAGAAATGAAAAGAAAAAGAAAACACATTGACAACAAAAACAGGGGTCCACCTACAGTCTAAACTTAAGTAAAACTAACCCAGTACTAACTCAGTAGTTTACCTGGGTGTGGTATGCTTCAAAGCAATGGTCGAAGCATAAACCAGGTTGGCTGGGGCAAGTCTGGCAGTAGTACTGCACATCCTTTAATGCCATGGCTTCTACATACCCTACATACCTTCTGGGGATACCTTTTACCACCCATGTCAGGAATGAACTTTATAAAGTGCTTCCCACTAATCTAGCCTGGTTGTCATTAGCTGAAATTTCTGGGGCCTCCTCGGTATCTCCAAACAGAGCAGGGAGTAGCTGCTGCTGATACTTTATAAAAGTCAGATTGGAGCCTGGTACTGCTGCCTTGAAGACAACAAAGGAGTTAAAAGTTGCCAATTGGATCAAATGAATCGCAACTTTTTTGTACCAGGCTCTGGATTTGAGGGCAGCATTGTAGTATGTTAATATTTGGTCCGTCTTATCAACGGCACCCATGAATTTATTATAATCCTTGATACCACGTGGCTTTTGGTAGGGGGGTCGGGGACCACGTTGTCGTACAGTCATGACTGAGTCATCGTGGATTGTAGTCAGCATGATTACATTATTCTAAGTGTGCCATACACTCCACTTCCTTCTTCATGACATCTTCGTAATCTCCAGTAGAGGGCGAACTTCTGCAGAGATGAATATGCAAAAAAGAAAGCCCCTCCCGCTCCATATATACCTGGGACCTCCCACCAATTCCCCAGTTTTTTCTTCTCTGCAGAGAAGGTGACAAGACAGAAGATGAGGACTCATTGCTTACAGGTAAGCCGGGCTCGGACCGGCTTTCTTTTATCCCTATTACTGCCAGGACCCTTCTAAATTACCCTGTATTGAGCCTCCGAGCTTAGGCTGCGGGTCCTGGTGATGGTAGGAGCACTCTGAGTGCAGCAGGAGCACTGCTCCACCGTGAGACCTCACTATGGGGTAGGCGGTTATCCAGGTTTCTTGGTGATCCTGGTGTGGGATGCCCCGTCCCATTAGGCTTATGGCCGGCTCCTGGCTGGATTTCCCCCCTTCCGGGTCCCTGATTCCCCTCCGGGGGGGGGGGCCTGGCCTATATTTCGTTTTGGCCGATATTTCGTTTTACCCAGACTTAGTCAGTGTGAGTGTTTCACTTGTGTGTGTGTGTGCTTGCTGTTACTGGCCTCAAGGTCTGACTTCAGCCTGGGGGAACTTCTCCCCCTCAGGCTGTGTTCGGGAAGGGGGCGGTAGCCCCGCCCCCTTATTTGGCGCGATGACAGTGCTCCTTGGCTAGGGGTCCGCGTTGCTGGGAGGGGGGGCGTGGCCTCGGGAAATTGGGAGGCTGCCTGATGGCCATTTTCTTTAGCTTGTGTGTGCGTGGGGGCCCCCACTGGTCTCTGTTTTGGCTGTGTGTGTGGTAATATATATATATATATATATATATATATATTTTCTTTTTTTTTTTTTTTTCCATTGTGTGGCTGTTCGATCAAATGCTATTGCATTTTTACACTGCTCTGCTCTTATGTGGCTTATTTTGTGTGTTACAGGTTGCCCAGTATATGTGCATATTAAGGGGTCCCTCCTGGTCCTGGGGTCCCTAGTTATAAAAATTGTCCACCCTAAAATCCTCCCACCGGGACTTTTTAAGGGGCATCCCGGGTTGCTTATGCGTAATTCCCTGCGGTCTTGCGACTGACCACAAAAATTCACCATATGGAGGCTCTGCAGGATACCGGGCCCGGGATCCCTTCGGGACAATCCGGCCCATGTGTGGGGTATCCCTTACGGGGGAGAATGTGCTGATTTGTATACCATGCGCACAAAAGGCCATAACGCGGCAGTCTGGTACCCAGACTTCTTGGTCGGCTCCTCCCGCTTCATCGCCTTCCCCTCCACACCTGATCCGTACCCCATTGGTACTAGTGGGGAGTCGCTTTCTCATGTTTGGGCTCGGTTGGCCAGCATAGAGAAAATGATTGCTAGCATGGTGGGCAAGAAGGCCCAGGCTAAAAAGAGACAGTTGTCGTCGGCCCAGCCTTTGTGGGATATTGACGTCGAGTCCGCTGAATTGTCCGATTATTCCCCGTTAGAGGAGGGGGAATTGTATCAGGATTCAGAGGCTGACTATGGCCTGGGAATTCCAATGTCGGGCAGGCGCTGGGAGATGCCGTTGATACGGCCACTGTTTTGTCATATTTATTGGAGGTGTTGGGTATTGATCCACCTGAGGCGCCCCCCTCTTAAGAAGGGGGGATTTTTTGGGGCCCACAAGCCTGGAATTCCCTACCCAGGGTCATTTTGATGCGCTGATACTTAGAGAATGGGAGAGGCCCAGCCGGCTTCCTGGTGTGCCTCAGGGATGGGATAAGAAGTATCCTTTTCCGGTGGAGGCGGTCAAGCGCTGGTCTTCTCCTCCCGAGGTCGACGCGCCTGTTTTAGGTTTGACCAACTCTTCTGTGCTGAACACCCCTGACGCCACCTCCCTTAAGGATGGCGAAGGATAAGCGCCTTGATCAGATGGCGTGCCACGCATTTGCCAACGTGGGCTCGGCCCTGCGACCTGTTAGTGCATCTGCACTGGTGTCGCTTGCTACCAGGTCTCTTATCAGGGACTGGCTGAATAACGCTCAGCTTGATCCAGATGGCGCTGAGTTCGCTATACTTAAGAAGTGCAAATTGTTCATGGATTTTGTCATGGCTGCGATGGAAGACTCCATTGTCGTGTGTAGTAGGACGTCAGCCTTACTGGTGGCCATGCGCAGACTGGTCTGGTTCCGTCAGTTGACAGCGGACGTTTGAGCCAAGAAGTCGCTCACAGCTCTCCCCTTCTTGGGTGCGCGGCTGTTTGGAGATAAATTGGATGCTGTTGCTAAAGGAGGCAAGTTACCTCAGCGGAGGAAACGGCGCCGTCCCTTTCGGGGGGCGGGCTCGTTCACTCCTTCCTTTCGAGGGGCCAGAGCGTCTAGGGGTCTGGCCTTCTCAGGTGTCAGGGGCTCATCCTGGAACAGAGGCAGAGGTCGGGCACGTCCCGCAGCTGCCTGGGATTCCAAGCCCAAGCCTGCCGTTAAACCGTCTCAGCAATGAAGGGGCGCCCTCACCCGCATGGGTGGGGGGACGGCTGCGGCTCTTCTTCCAGGTCTGGGCCCGGGAGGTTACAGACAATTGGATCTTGGAAGTGGTCTCCTCCGGGTACAAACTGGAGTTCGAGTACTGGCCGCCCCCAAGATTCTTAAAGCGGACCTTCACTCTGAATAAGAGTCTATCTTATATGTTTCCCCCACACTGTACATACAGATTGCTCACATTAAAAATCATCCTACCTGCATCTACTGCATGTTATGAGCCTTTAAACATCCAAGATGGCGGCTTATGGAAGCTGCCATTTTATCAGGCAGCCTGCAAACAGGAAGTGCCTGCAAACAGGAAATGACTGTGCTGCTCTGCATTCTGGGACTGCTGAACTTTCCCTGACCCCAGCTCTGCTTTGTCTGAGCAAAGCACAGCTATAACCTGCCCCCCTGTACCTTATCCCACTCTCCTCTCCTCAGTATGTGTGATGCTTCTGAGTCAAGATGGCGGCGCCCGTATCCTAAAGTCCTGAACAGAGTTGCAGCCCAGTGGGGGAAAGAATAATAAGTTAGTGACTAAAAATGTAAAATATATTAATTTTAGATGCTGGGGAATCGTTTTTTAAGAGTTTTCATTAAATCATGGTGAAGGTCCGGTTTAAGGTCTCGGGTGCCCTCGGACCCTCAGGCTGCACAGGGGCTCCTGTTAGCAGTAAAAAACCTTCTGGACATGGGGGTTATATGCTCGGTGCCTCCGTTGGAAAGAGGCAGGGGTTACTACTCCAACCTTTTCACGTTTCCCAAAAAGGAGGGTTCGGTGAGATTCTAGATCATTCTAGGTCACAAGGTTCTCAACAGGTTTATCGGAGCCAAGAAGTTCCGCATGGAGACTGTGCACTCGGCTATCAATTCCCTTCGCCAAGGGGATTTTATGACATCCATAGACATCAAGGATGCGTATCTGCATGTTCCGATTTTTCAGGCACACCAGAGATTCCTCTGGTTTGCGGTGGAGGATCAACATTATTAATTTGTAGCTCTTCCCTTCGGTCTGACCTCGGCACCGAGGGTCTTCACCAAGGTTTTGGCGGGCGTAATGGCTTTGCTCAGATCTCAGGGCATTCGCATTGTGCCTTATCTGGACGATCTGTTGATTTCAGCTTCTTCCCTTCAGCAGGCGGAACTGGACACCCACCAGGGGGTGTCGACCCTGGGGAGGTTCGGGTGGGTGATCAACCGCACCAAGTCTTCTCTCTCCCCGTCTCGAGTGATTTCATTTCTGGGCATGAATCTGGATACCATTCGGGCCAGAGTGTTTCTGCCCCAGGCCAAAGTGCAGGGGATTCAGGGCCTGATCGTTTTCTTCTGGCCAGTCCTTGTCCCTCTATCCGACAGGGGATGAAACCGGTGGGTCTGATGGTGTCCTCCTTCGAGGCGGTGCCGTTTGCACAGTTTCACATGAGTTCTCTTCAACTTCTCCTATTGACGTATTGGGACAGGAGCCCACAGTCATTGGATCAACCTTTCAAGATGTCTCCCAGGGTCCGGCAGTCCTTTCGGTGGTGGCTGGACTCGAGCAATCTGGTGAAGGGCAGATCCTTTCTGGTCCCTTGTTGGGAGACGGTTACCACGGATGCCAGCCTGTCGGGCTGAGGAGGTTATTGGAAGAGTCATAAGTTCAGCGGGGTGTGGGGTCCCCAGGAGGCTCACACCCCCATCAATGCATATTGCAGCTCAGAGCCATTCGACTGGTTCTGGCTCGGCTGACCACACAGTTGCGGGGTCTTCCGGTTCAGGTGCGTTCGGACAACCGAACGGCAGTGGCTTACATAAATCACCAAGGAGGGACTCGCAGCAGGAGTGCCCTCAGGGAAGTCTCTCTGATCCTGCACTGGGCGGAGAGCAATGTTCCTTGCCTTTCGGCAGTCTACATTCCGGGAGTGGAGAGCACGGAGGCGGATTCCCTGAGCAGGGGATCCTCTCGCCAAGGAGAGTGGTCTCTCAACCCCGAGGTTTTTCTGGATCTTTGCCGCAAGTGGGGGACTCCGGAGGTGGATCTCTTTGCCTCGAGGCACAATCACAAACTTCTGGCCTTTGTGTCTCTTTCTCAGGATCCCCTGGCTTTGGCAGTGGATGCCTTGTCACTGGCTTGGAAGGACCTGGGTTTTCTGTACCTGTTTCCACCTGTCTCCATGCTGGGCAAGGTAGTTCGCAAACTGGTTCTAGAAGGGGCACCAGCGATTCTGGTGGCTCCAAGGTGGCCAAGAAGGGTTTGGTACGCTGACGTTGTAAGGATGGCCGTAGACCAGTACCGGCTTCCCTTGCTGCCGGACCTGCTATCTCAGGGTCATCTACTTTACCCCAATTTACAAACGCTGGCTTTGACGGCTTGGCTGCTGAAACCTTGATCTTGAAAGAGGAAGGTTTGTCTGAGGCTGTTGTTCAGACCCTGATTAGGACTAGGAAGCGGTCCTCTTCTGGCATTTACTATAGGACTTGGAGATCCTATATTGATTGGTGTGAGGCTAGGACCTTGCCTTGCAAGGTTTTTTCTATACCCAGGATTTTGGAGTTTCTTCAGCATAATCTGGATCTTGGGTTCCAGCTTAGTACTTTGAAAGGACAGGTTTCTGCTCTGTTGGTTTTCTTCCAGAGGTCTTTTGCTTTACACCGCTGGTTAAGACTTTTTTCCAAGGGGTCGCGCATGTGCGGCCCCCTCGGAAGGCTGTAGTCCCTGTTTGGGATTTGAATTTGGTTCTTTCGGCTCTGCAGGGTCCTCCTTTTGAGCCGCTACAGGATATTGCTCTTTCGGTTCTCACTCAGAAGGTTTCTTTCTTGGTGGCTATTACCTCTGTCCGGCGTGTCTCTGAGTTGGCGGCCCTGTCGATTCAGGCCCCTTACTTTGAGAGACACCAGGATAAGGTGGTTTTTCGTTTTAAGCCGGATTTCCTTCCTAAGGTGGTGTCTGCTTTCCACCTCAATCAGGACATTGTAATCCCTTCCTTGTGTCCTAAGCCTAACAATGACAAGGAGAGAGTTTTGCACAATTTGGATGTTGTTCGCTGTGTAAAGTACTATTTGGTGACTACTTCTTCCTTCCGCTTTTTTCGTGGTGCCCTTTGGGCTCAGGAAAGGTTTGGCGCCTGCTAAATCTACGATTAGCAAATGGATTCGTTAGGCCATTGTTGGGGCCTATTCTGCTAAGGGGAGGACTCCCCCCTTTTAGGGTCACTGCGCACTCTACTCGTGCTGTTGGTGCATCCTGGGCCTTTCAGCACCAGGCTTCTGTTGAACAAGTTTGTAAGGCTGCTACTTGGTCTTCCGTTCATACCTTTTCCAAGTTTTACAAGGTTGATGTGCGGGCTTCAGCGGATGCTGTTATTCTAAGCATACAGCACGTCCTGCTCCAGAATAGTAATAACATGTGGGTAATCCTCCGCCTCAGGCACCGTGCACTGCAGACATGCAGAAAACAAGCTCCTCCCGGCCCTACATATACCGAAGGACCTCCCACAAATCCCCAGATTTCTCTGCAGTGCTGGAACTGCGAAGACATGAAGTATCACGCTCTCGCAGGTGAGCGGGCCTTACGGCCTAAGGTCCTGTGGGACTATTTCCACCCGTCCTCTTCAGAAGAAATATACCTCCCAGCCTGGGCTGCGCGGGTCCGGTGAAGGTAGGCAGCACCTGGTGTGCTGAACGGAGCCATGCTCCACCGCAATCCCCCTCCATAGGGTAGGCGGTCAGGCCGATGGTGAGCCTCTAGTGGATGCCCCTCCTGCAATCTTGCCCGTGCCCCTCACAGACTTAGTCCATGGACACCGTCCGCTTCTCCCTCGCTTCCTCCCGTAACTCGGGGGGAAAAGAAGGGGGGGGTATGTGTGGCAGCCCTAGTGCTAACTTAACTTTTTAGACCTTGGTTTTTTATTATTGGGGGTCAGTGTCGCGCCTTGCTTTACAGTGCGAGCCGTCGTTTTCATTAACAAACTGCCTAGTCGGCAGCATCATTCCAGCGTGTCAGCATCTTAGACATACGCCTTATTTACAACTGTTCTACGTTTTTCCGTTGGTTGGGGAGGCAGAGACTCGGCATGACGCGCTTCGCGTCACAGCCCGGCCAGGCCCATCCCTCGAGGTTCGCTTGGCGCCATTTTAACTATCTTCGCGCGCGTGGCGCGTGTAAGTGCCCTCCGGAGCGGCATGGTTCTATGTCTATCAGGCTGCGCATGGCACTGACTCCACCCCTCTTGTCCCATTAGGTCTTTCAGACGCCAGGACTTCGGTGGCTTCCCCCGGCCTAACATATATTACAGCGGGTCCACTTTACAAATTCTCCCACATTACTAGCGGGTTTTGGGGCATCCAGGGTTGCCTATTGCATAAATCCCTGCAGTCATACTGCTTAATAATCACCATATGGAGGCATTTCAGAATTATGTAACCGAGGTCCCTCCGGGACATGACCGGCTGTGTGCAGTGTGTGGTCAGCCCCAGGCTGAGGCTGACAGGGCACGGGTCTGCGGACAGTGTGCAGAACAGGCAGGTTTGCCAACGGAGGCACCTCCCTTTCTTACTCCCGTCTCCCCGGTCCCAAATATCACTCATGACGAGTCCCACTCGAGCGGGGATGACCTGCAATCCGTGCCGCGCGTGTTGCCCACGGCGGAGCAGGTGCTTTCTGGATTGGCGGAGCGTATGGGCCCTGGTAAAAAGCGGTCCCTGACGCCTCCTGGCTCCCCGGTTCCTGACGATACCGACGACTCTGCTGATATGCAGGACCTTGACCCTTCTGAGGAAGGTGAGCTATTCTCAGATTCGGGCTCCTCGAACGGGAGGCCCGGGGCTGTGATGATTCTGAGCCCGGTTCTTGGGGTCTGTGTGACACAGATGAAATTCGTATTAAGATTTTTGAGGTTTTGTCAATCTCCCCCCCCCCCCAGGGAGATCCCCCAAGCCTAAGAAGGAGAGTTTCCATACAGCGCTGCCGCGCTTGGAGTTCCTAGAACAGGAACATTTCCAGCATCTTATATCCCAAGAATGGGATTCGCCTTGTAAGCTTAAAGGGGTCCCAGGGGTCTGGGAATGGAAGTACCCTTTCCCTCCTGATGTGGTTAATTTATGGTCAGCACCCCTGGTGGCGGACGCACCGGTTATAGGGGTCACAAACCCCCCTTTCATGATGGCCCCCTTTTACCGTACCCTTCGGGATCCTGAGGACCGGCGCATTGACAGACTGGCTTCCCATGCCTTCTCGTGTGCTGGGATGGCTCTGCGCCCGGTTTGTGCCACGCCCATCACTGTGGTGGCCGCCAGGACTCTTGTCAGAAAAATACTAGATCACCGCCCTGAGGACCTCCCTTGGGGGGTGTTTAATGCGAAGTGATGCGTTTGTGAAGTTTATTCTATCAGCACTGGACGACACCATTAAGATGTGTGCTAGAACCTCTGCCCTCGTGGTAGCTATTCGCCGCCTGGTCTGGCTGCGACAGTGGGGTGCTGACGAGGCTACTAAAAAGGCTCTCACTTGCCTCCCCTTCAGAGGACGGCAGTTATTTTGGGCCCGTCTGGACCTTTTTGGAAAAAAGGGTAAAGCATCCTTGCGCAGAAGGCCGCTCCGGCCTCCACGAGGCAGGGTCACCCCTCCACCTCCCTACGTTAGTGTCAAACGCGAACCTGAGGTGTGCTTCCAACTGTTCGGTGTGGATTTCCACCATGGGGTGGGCAGGCAGCGCCCTGGGCCTTCTGGCAGGACTAAGTCCAAATCTGCCAAGACCTCCCAAGCATGAAGGGGCGCCCTCGCCCTTCTGGGTGAGGGTACTGCTGCAGCAGCTGTCTCCCATCTAGGAATATACCTTCTCCTTCTGGTGATTCCAGGAGGTAATTCCCCTGGACACAGGATGGTTTTTTCCGGGGGCGGTCCCCCTCAGTGATTGTCAGGGTGCTTCTAGCCCCTGCTTTTCCTTCAGGAATTGGCGCAGGCCGGACTGGGCCTACAGAGTTTGGGCTTATTTACAGGTTGCCCTTAACGGTATGGGGCTATGGCCTCTATATTCACCTTCCTCCTTCCCTCAACAGTATGAGGCAGTCTGGGCCATGCTGGCCTATGGCAGGCTTGGCAATTCTACTCTCACAGTTAGTCCCTATATGACACCTCTGTCTTGGGACACGGGCCCCCTCTGCAAGGGGGGCTTCCGGCCTCCTGTGAAGTACTAGATCTCCTTAGTTCCCCTTGTGTCTGCCGGACACCAAGACCATTTCTAGACGGTGTTGCAGGACAAACCCTGCGGATTGAGGCAATATTTGGGGCCTCTCTTTCGTTCCCAGGCTACTCGCCATGGCGCGAATTGGGGTGATGTCTCTGACATGCCTGGGGGGGGGGCGTCTGCGTTAGGACCTACCGGGTCGTCTTCCTTACTCCCCAGTCTCTACGTCAGGCCGAGTGGATTGGTCGGCCAGCGGTGTCCCCTGGGAGTTACTGGACGGTTGCTCAGTCACCTCAATCTCTCATGGTCCCTTATCTGCTATCCCCCATTCCTGGGAGTCGGTTCAGGCTTGAGCCGTCTTCTCTGGCAATAAGGGGACTCCTGGTTACGGGGGCTCTGCCCCCCTTTACTGGCGCCTTACCTTCACCAGGCGGGATGGCAGCTGGTGGGCCCGTTGGTGGCACATCAAGATGATGTCACTTATATACCGAGCCCTTGGGCTCTTTGGCGCAGTAGGTTTTTGAGCTTACATGGGGTTCCATCACCCTGGTGCTTGGTCTGTGCTCATGCCCCCTTGGTAAGGTGGTTCCTCTTGAGCTGCTCATATTTAAGAGCCCCGTCAGGGGGCACCCCCTTCCTTGCTTGCATCTTCCAGTGAATGGTCACCTTGGGTACCAAGCAGGTTGGCGGGGGAGGGGAATTTCTTCCACAACCCCCGTGGTTCCTAGGTAGGGTCCCCTAGAGGGTCCATCTTACCTGCTGGTTTTGTTGAAACGGTGTGCTTTCCGTTGACTCTATATGGCTGGACTTCTCCTCTTTTAGGATCGGTCGGTCTATTGGGGGACTCCTGGCCTGTTGGATGACAATGGCCTGTTTTACTACGGGTCTAGAGATTGAGGCAGGATGCTCCCTCTGGAGGGTCCCTGGTCCTGCCTTGGGCGGGGGTCTACGTCCCCTGCTTCTCAGCGGTATTCGCTCCAGTGGATGCTCTTTAGCGGCAGGTTATGCTATCCTGGTGTCGCCCGGGGAGCCTAGCGTGGCTCTGTGGGGTCTCCCTCATAACACAGGGGCTCTGCCCTTGTTTCTACTGTCCCAGAATATTCTGACTCTGGTCATGGGGGCTGAGTATTTTAGGCATAGACTTGTTATTTCATATGCCTTCTCTTCATCACCCTACTTGTGGGTTCTGCACACGGTTGGCCTGATAGAGAGTCCCATGAGATGAATGACCTGGGTGGCCTTGTGAGCTGTGGTTCGCAGATGCCTCTGCTGAAGTCTGCTGACCTGTGCGCTCTCTCTCAGGAGTGCGGTTCTGCCCTTGTCAGGCTCCTTCCTTTGTCCCAATATAAGGTCTCCTGTCTGGGGATTGACAGCTGATTCATTCACCCTTTGGAGACGGGCCTTATCTTCTGGGTGACTTAGTATGAGGGGGAGCTGGGAGCTAGCTCCCCAGCTTCCCCTTCCTCAGTCTATGGGGGTTTTGTGGTAACCCATATTGATTGGCATGAGCCTTGGTCTCTTCCCTGTTAGACGTTCTCGGTTCCCAGGACCTTTTTAAGTCATTACAACGTAAGTTTGGGGTTGGCTCCCCATCTGGTGACTCTGAAGGTGCAGGTTCTGTCCTGGCCTTTCCTGCAGGAGTCTGGTTCTGTCGCCCTTGTAGAGAATTCTTTTGGGGATTGCTTAGTTGCATCTCCCAAGTAGTTCCATGGTCCCTGTGGGGATCAATTTTCATTTTTTACCCTGCGGACTTTCCTGGGGGCTTTTGCTGGATGCTGTCTGAGCTGCCCTGTAGTCCAGCTCACTTCTCTGGGGCCTCCTGACTCCGTCAGACATGTGCCTGAGACGATGGATCTGGTTACTTAACATTGGCTCGATGTATGTGTGTGTGTATATATATATATATATATATTATATATGGCTACAGGCACCCCATGCCTGGGGGTGTTCCCTCTTACGCTGGGCCTCCGGTCCAAGTGGTCTGTAGGATCATTGCTTTAGTCCTTTAGTCTAACTATGGACTTTATTCTTAATAATACTAATATGAGGGGCTACATTCCCTCTACAGGTGTTGCAATTCTCCCCATGTGGGTTTTCATGGCCCTTAGGGGGACTGATTCTCTTGGAGTCTACGGGCGCCTCTTTATGTATGCGCCTGATATCTCCTTCCAGCGCCATTGCGCCCTTTGTATTAATCCTTCTGGATGTCCCCTGATCCTGAGTGAAGCCTTGGCTTCGTGGTAATTAGGGGTCTGTATTCCCGCCTTGGTCGGGTGACCTGTTCTGTTTCCCTTAGGGGGTGTTACAAGTTTTGCCACGAGGCTTCCTTGCCTGTGAGCTGGTTGGGTCATTACACTGACCTATGTTCCTCTTCAGGGGAAAGAATCTTCCCTTTTTCTGTTTACTCCGTTATATTGGTGCTTGGGTACCACTGGCCCTTCAGCACCAGGGTTTTTTCTGTTGATTCAGTTGCTAGACTCTGTTCATACCTTCATGGTCTTGTTATGAGACTGACGTTAGAGCCTTTGCTCATGTCATGCCTGTTGCAAGTTTAGCAGGTGACAGCGCCTTTACTGTCCGCTGTGCCTTGTTTTTTCCTGGGGATCCCACCCTGCTTATGGACACTGCTATTGGATGTCCTACATGTTATTACTATTCTGGAGCAGGACGTGCTGTATGCTTAGAATAATACAACTCTGTGAAGTACTCACCTGTAGAGTTGATATTATATGCATACAGCACGTCCTGCTCCACCCCACCCTGGTTAACTTGTTCTGGATCCCCTGTATGGTGATTGTTATCATTAGATATTATTACCAGTTCTTCTGGGTAGTTTGTTCCTCCCCGCTTCTCTTCTCACTGCTTTTCAATGCTGGGGATTTGTGGGAGGTCCTTCGGTATATGTAGGGTCCTTCGGTATATGTAGGGCCGGGAGGAGCTTGTTTTCTGCATGTCTGCAGTGCACGGCGCCTGAGACGGAGGATTACCCACATGTTATTACTATTCTGGAGCAGGACGTGCTGTATGCATATAATATCAACTCTACAGGTGAGTACTTCACAGAGTTGTATTTTTGGCCGCAAGCTTCTGCAAGCTGCAGTGGTTTTAGTTGGTGCATTCTTTACCGTTCCTGGTTCCCACCCATGACGGACACTGCTATTGGATGTCCCAGATGTCATGAAGAAGGAAGTGGAGTGTATGGCACACTTAGAATAATAGCGTTTTGTGAGTACTCACCTTTAAATCGGGTATTATGAGTGTGCCATACACTCCACTTCGTCCCACCCTTGTTTCAGGTATTCTGGGGCTTTTATATGGTGAACCATTGGTTTTGATTGTTACGTTTATATTTGGTTCTTCCTGGTCCCTTTACTGCTTTAATACACTGGGGAATTGGTGGGAGGTCCCAGGTATATATGGACCGGGAGGGGCTTTCTTTTTTGCATATTCATCTCTGCAGAAGTTCGCCCTCTACTGGAGATTACCCAGATGTCATGAAGAAGGAAGTGGAGTGTATAGCACACTCATAATACCTGTTTTAAAGGTGATTACTCACAAAACGGTATTTTTCTTGTCCATATATTTCACTTCCAGGAGCTCATCGCTTCTTAAAGCATAGGACTCTCCACGATTCAGTTTCCTTTGCAGCAATGACCTGGGCAAGCCTTTTTGATTGCAGTTGATGGTGCCGCAGGCTGGTGTGTCCAATGAGTAGAGGGCTCTAAATAAGGGGATGCTGCTGTAGAAGTTGTCCACATATAAGTGGTAACCTCTCCCCAGTAAAGGAGTCATGAGCTCCCACACGATTTTCCCACTGATGGTCAAATTAAAGTGGACCAACACCCTCCACTGATTCCCGGACCGATCAGTCCCCTGACTGCGGGGCACCCCGATCGGGGGTGCCCCGCTGTGTGAAATCCCCAGAAACCCCTAAATCCCTACCTGCTTCTCGATCCAGCGGCGCCCGCCGCCGCCTCCCGCGCGTCCCTCTGGCAGGACGCGCACCCGCGCCGGCCGTTTGTGAATTGCCTGGCGCGTTTGTGAATTGCCTGGCGCGGGCGCACACCCTGTAAGAGTGACATGCGAGAGGTAGCGGCGGGCGCGCTCTCTTGTCAGTCGCTGCCTCCCGCTTGTCCGTCGGCGGGGATTGGCAGCAGCGGTCACGTTGGGGCCGGGAGAGGTGAGTTTCTGGGGCTTTTTGGGGGGTTTCACACAGCGGGGCACCCCCGATCGGGGTGCCCCACCGAAGTGGACCAAAACCCAGGATAGTCAAAATCCTGGGTGTTGGTCCACTTTAAGGGGACAACCAAGGGGTCCAGATGTGTGTCCCTTCCTTCATAAATCCGGAAAAATTTGGTATAGCCGGTCACACTGTTGCATAATTTGTAAAATTTAATCCCATAGCGGGCACGCTTGCTAGGGATATACTGACGAAATACAATGCGCCCTTTAAAAAGCAGAAGCGATTCGTCAACACTTAAATTTTGGGAGGGGGTGTATGTTTCTACAAAGCGCTCTGACAGGCTATTAATCAGGGGCCTTAATTTATGCAGCCTGTCGTGACCGGGCTGACCACGGGGAAGAGCAGTGGAATTATCATTGAAGTGCAGAAACCGCAGTAAGATTTCGTAACGATTTCTGGACATTACGGCTGGAAATAATGGGGTTGCCAATAAGGATTGGGTATCCCATTTGGACTCAATGCTAAATTTCTTTATGATACCCATAGCTAGAGGGGGCCCCCCAGATTTTTTTTATCTCACTCAAATTTGTTGGTTGCCATGCATGAGCTCGGGCTTGCCTCTGTGGAGGATTTTGGGTGAGGACCTGCTCAGCATAGAGATTAGTGTAATGGACCATATCCAGTAGGATGACCTCTGAAACAAATAAATTGAAGTAGTCAATGAGACGGAAGTTTGTGGTGTCAACATTGACCCCGGGGACCAAATCAAATGGGGGAATTTCGGGGGAATAATTATTAGGAGGCCTGCACGCAGGCACTCCTTCAGCTACAGCACCCTCCCCCCCCCCTGCACTTTCCTCCAGCATGGCCTCTTCTTGTGCGGTACCATCCCTTCTAGGATGCCTAGCACTGGTACTATTGCGCGGCTGTGCCTCCTCACTAGAGGAGACACTGTCGGACTCACTACCATATACTCTGACCCTGACTCGCTAAAGTCTTCTGAGTCCGACTCCATCATATAAGACGCTGCTTCCTGAGCAGTGTACCTTCTCCCAGCCATTTTTAAATCTGATAATCCAAAAAGTCACAAAATCAAAACCTATGGGGTGTACGAACTAAAGCCTAGAACTAAAGCCCACTAAAAAGAGCAAAATACAAAAAATAAAACTACACAATAAACAGTCAAGAAACAATTTTAAATATATCAAAAATGTGTATATCTATGATCCAAAGTGGTGAACTCAGCAGGAGCAGTTGAACCAAATGGTAATCGGGGGGGATGGGGGTTCCAGATGGGAGGAGAAGGACACGGTGACTATTAATTTGAGTCTAGGGGGCTACAGCAGTCCCAGGGACAGCAGGACTGTACACAGTAGAGGTCCTAGTAGGGACAGACCGAAAAGGGAGGGCAAAGGTCCAACTGAAGAAGTCTTCAGGCTGAAAACCAACCAACACACCTGAAGAAAGTTTAGTTAACAGAAGTATAGATTAAGAAGGGTAGGTAAAAAAAAAAAAACCCTGAATCCTCTCTAACAACTACCTTATGCCCGATCCTGTGCATGCACTGTTCAGTTACACTACGCTATACTTTTAGCCAGCATGTGCCGTTGACTTGGCAGTAAGGTATATGGGTGGCAGGTGCGTGGCAGGCCTGGCTCACCCAGTGAACACCTGTGTGTAGACGGGGGGAGGGATAGGGGAACTGTTAATGAGGGGGAATGGAGGCGGCCATGGGGGGGTGCAGGCTCATGATCACCCATCACATGGCAACCAGAATCCGCTAGAGCTCCGCTTGACACCCCCCCCATTTCTGCCTCCTCACCCACCACTATCGCCGGCTGCACCCAGGAGAGAGCTGGGCCCGGTGCACACCTGCCATCGGCCACCCCAATAAATAATAATTTATATTATTCATTAGCACACATTGGGCTCAAAACACATTTATAACAGCATAAAATCAAAAAACCAAATACAATTTAGATTGCATTGTGGGGGTGGCAGGTGCGCGGCCGGTTTGGCTCCCCCAGTGAACACCCGTGTGTAGATGAGCGGGGGATAGGGGAGCCGCTAATGATCCCCAATCACATGGCAGCCAGAGCTCCGCTCGACACCCCCCCATTTCTGCCTCACCCACCACCATCGCCGGCTGGGCCTGGTGCACACCTGCCATCGGCCCCCTAGATAAATAATCATTTATATTATTGATTAGCACACATTAGCCCAAAACACATTTATAACACAGCATAAAATCGAAAAACCAAATACAGTTTAGATTGCTCTGTGGGGGTGGCAGGTGCGTGGCTGGTTTGGCTCACCCAGTGAACACCCGGGTGCAGTTGGTGATCGAGGGGGGGTGGGGGGGGATGGAGGCAGCAAGATCACCCATCACACAGCAAAAATTGGCCGACATCCCCTCCCACATTAACTGCTGTACATGGGAGTGAGCTATGGCCAGCGTGCACCCGTCACCACCAACCCCCCCCCCCCCTCCGTAACCGATAAAGGACGAAAAAAAAACTAGGAAAAAATTTTTTTACTAGTACTGTTTACTATGTCTCAGCCTGCATTAGCCTGAAGATTTCAGTTGCTTGACCAATGAGGAGTATATATAATATATACACCCCCCATCGATTAAGCAACTGGAATCTTCAAATGCAGGCTGCAAAACAGAACAGCAGCAGTTGTACAGCAGTAGTACATCTCATAGTAATGAGATCCATTCACAAAAAACAGCGATCTCTGGTAGAACGCCATTTTGTGTGAATAAATCTCATTACTATGAGATTCAAATGTCAGAAAAAGGTCTCCTACGGCCACCCACCCCTCAAAAACATGCCCAGATCCCCCACATGCCCAGATCCCCCTCCCCACACAGCCACTTATCTCAGATCGCCGGCGCCCACGTGATCAGATTGGGGAATTGGGGGTATAGATGTGGCTAGGGGAACCAGGCAGGGCCGGCGCCAGCACCCGGCAAACCCGGTCACGTGCCGAGGTCCCGGGGCAAGGAGGGGGGCCCCTCGAGCGACATGAGTGAGTTGCGGGTTAGTGTCAGCCGATGGCCCACGCCCTGTCACCTGACGAGGCAACCCTCCCACATTGTCCCCGCAGATGTTCTCCGCTGCCTGCTGCTGCGGGTAAGTCTGAGCTGATGCCCCTCCTTCCGGGACATCCAGATTTGGGATGCCCTGCTGGGTGAAACACCCAGGTCGCCCGGTAAACTAAGTGGCTACAGCCTTGCTATCACTGTAGACATTTGTGAATGGCCGGCGCAGGCTGTTAGAGGGGGATGCGGCTGCTGGTGTGCTCTGGTCAGCTTGTCTAAGCCTTCAGCTAAGGCGAGCAGACGCAAGCAGATCTGAGTGCACTGATTGGATGAAAGGCCGCACATGCACCTTAGGACCGGGGAAAGTTGAGTTAGTTCTGCTTGCCTGGGGAGTTTCGCACAGCAATCCCCAATCAGGGTGCCCGGAACAAGGACCAAGACCCAGGATAGTCTAAATTCTGGGTTTTGAGGGGGACAACTTACAACATCTGGAGCATCCCGATTTGGGATACCCCACTGTGTGAAACACCCAAGGGACCAGGGGTGTGGGGGTGTAGGTGAATTGGGGGTGTAAGGGTGGTTGTTCTCATATTTGAATCTCATAGTAATGAGATCCATTCACAAAAAAATTGTGTATAAAGTGTAATTGCCATGGTAAACCTGTATACCCGAACCAGGGGGCACGGTATTTATTCTTGCTTCCAATGCTCACATCTGGGACCCTCAGTAACATTCGTATACAGGCTGATAAAACAAGCTTCCTGTTCTTTGGGGAGATGTAAACTGTGCCCAAGTGTGGCCTAGCCGAGGCACAGACATAACAGTTGGATTTGTTTTGGCTTTGGGCAGTATAGTTTGCCCACTTAACCCACAAGTTGGTATTACTATCAAACCCTGTGTCGGAAGCAAAGGCGTCTTCAGGTGTTGGATTAGATATGGCCTTAACATCCTTTAACAGCACCCTTATCTCTTGAGTACAGGGGATTATCCATAGGTTTGGGATACCCTACAGACCTGTCCTTTATGTCCCTCAAATGGAATTTGTTTCCTCGGCTGATCTTAGGCTTGGCCCATATGTCCTTTCCCCCTAAGTGCCCAGCCAGTACCCACATCACCAGCGGAAGGGTTCTCCATTGTGAGTATGAGCTGAATGCAACTCATAGGTTTCCCAGGGATTCTTATACACTTTTCTGAGGGCTTTAATATGGACATGCAGGTTATTCGGGATTCATTGTTCTTGTCCTTCCTATTAAGGGCAGACTGAGGCTTGTACCCCCATTATTCTTAGTATACAGTACGTCCTGCTCCAAATCTAATACTTACACTTGGGATATACTCCGCCAGATGGCGCTGGACTGCAGAGACATCGAAAATAGGCTCCTCCCGGCCCTTCAAATACCCAGGGACCTCCCACAAATCCCCAGAATTTCTCTGCAGTCTGACGAAGGACGAGAAATGGCTCTCTACTCGCAGGTGAGCGGGGCTATTAGCCCGCGGCCCTGTAGGACTATTCCCACCCGTTCCACTAGTAATATGCCTCCCAGCCTTGGCTGCGCTGGGCGGGTGAAGGTAGGCAGCACCGCTGTTAGGTGCTTAGGAACGCTGCTCCACTGCAATCCCCCACCAAGGGGTAGGCGGTTCAGGCTTATGGTGAGCCTCTATGGGATGCCCCTCCCGCACTAGTGCCCCCTTGCCCCTGCCCATCGGTGGGCCCTGTTTAAGTGGCCGCTGTCCTCCCTCATCCTCCTTGTCACCTTCAGGGGAAAAGAGGGGGGGGGGGTGTAAATATGTATGCTATGCATTCTGTGTTTTACACTTTTTTTTCCATTCTGTTTAGTCTTGTGTCAGCCGCCGCGCTGGCTTGTCTTTACTGTCTTATTAAAATTGCCACCGCGCGCTGACTTGGTTCCGCGCTTGGCGGCGGCATTACCTCAGGCGCAGGTGCGCCATAATTGGCTACTTGCACGTTCTGGCTGCGCTCTATTCGGGGGGGGCGGGGCCCGTCTATGGCGTGCTCCGCGTCATCGCTGATACCGGCCCGCCCCTCGAGGTATACCGACGCCATCTTTATCCTGCTTGGTTGGCCCATGCGCGACAGACCCCTACCTACCGCGGTCCGTAAGTGCCCTTGCGGGCGGCTTTATATCTTTCATTTTTGTTACTGTGTGCTTACAGGTCTTGTCTGCTTATGTCTTTCAGGTGGGGCGAACCCTTTTGGCTTCTCTCGGCCCTGTATTAGTATATAACTTGTAGGCTTTGTAAAAAAAATACTCCCACTTCCCTAGCGGGTTATTGGGGCATCCGGGGTTGCTATATGGCGTTATTCCCTATCGGCGTATAGCGCCGCTATAATCACCATATGGAGGCATCCCAGGATAATGTGACCGGGGTCCCTTTGGGACAAGACCGGCTGTGTGTAGCGTGTGGGCAGCCTCATGCTGACGCTGACAAGGCGCGGGTCTGTGTACCCTGTGCTGAGCAGGTGCTTGCATTGCAATCTGGCCTGCCAGTGGCTGCACCTCGTTTCACTTCACCTACTCCCCCAAGCTTAAACCTCACTCCTGCTGAGTTGCATACTAGTGGGGATTCTCAGCCTGATGTGTCTTCTAGACTGGCTACTGTTGAGCAGTTGATTGCTACGTCCTTAGCGCGTAAGGCCCCTGCTAAGAAGTGGCACTTGACGCCTAATGTCACTGTTTTCCCTATGGGAACTGAGGAGTTTTGGAATCTTTGTGGCTATACCCCGTCTGATGAAGGGGAGTTCTTTTCTGATTCAGGCTCATCTGATGAGAGACCAAGGGGTCATGACGATTCTGGCTCTGACCCCTGGGCCCCGGATGGCACGGACAGAACCTCAAAAATCTGGGTCAACAATCTGTCAATCTCTCTCCCTGTTGCGGCTCCCAGGCAAAGAGGGGAGCTTTTCCATACAGCAAAATCACGTTTGGAATTTCCCGAGCAGGCACATTTCCATAACCTTGTGCTCAAGGAATGGGAGCGCCCCAGTAAACTTCCCGGGGTTCCAAAAAGTTGGGATAGGAAGTATCCCTTTCCGGCTGAGGTGGTTAAATGTTGGTCATCCCCCCCCCCCCGAGGTGGATGCCCCGATCCTAGGGCTATCTAACACCTCTGTCATGCATTCCCCTGACTCCACTACCCTGCGGGATGCTGAGGACCGGCGCATTGCCCAGCTGGCATCCCACGCCTTTGCATGTGCGGGGACGGCGCTGCGCCCATTCTGTGCCTCTGCCATTACTGCTGTGGCCACTAGAATCCTTATCAGAAATATGCTTGATAGTGCCCCTGATGATTTGCCTTGTGAGGTGTTTAATGCACTCTCCAGTTGTGATGTTTTTGTAAATTTTGTCCTCTCAGCATTGGATGACACCATCAGAATGTGTGCCCTGCACTTCGCTCACGTCTGGAGGCTTCATGTCTCAGACCGGTGGATTCAGGAGGTAGTGTCCTCCGGTTACAAGATAGAGTTTGCTGCCTGTCCCTCTCCAAGATTCATCAGATCCCGGATTCCTCAGGACCCTGTGTCAGCTCGGGAGCTAGTGCAAGCAGTGCAAGGCCTCCTGGAGCTGGGGGTCATCTGCCAGGTCCCCTTAAGAGAAAAAGGCAAGGGCTTTTATTCCAACCTATTCACAGTACCCAAAAAAGATGGTTTAGTCAGGCCCATCCTGAACTTGCAGATCATCAACAAGTTTGTCAGGGGCAGGCGCTTTCGCATGGAAACTCTGCGCTCTGCCATCCGTTTCCTGCGCCAAGGGGATTTCATGACTTCAGTGGACATCAAAGATGCTTATCTTCATATTCCTGTGTTCCCAGGTCATCAAAGGTTCCTCAGGTTCGCTCTGATGGATCAACACTACCAGTTTGGGGCCTTGCCCTTCGGCCTCACTTCAGCTCCCAGGGTGTTCACCAAGGTGCTGGCTGGCGTGATGTCTCCTCTGCTCAGATGTCAGGGCGTCCACGTGCTTCCCTATCTGGACGACATTCTCATCACTTCCCAGTCCCTACATCAGGCAGAGTTGGATACACAGCTGGTGGTGTCCACTCTGGAGTCATTTGGATGGGTGATCAACCACCCCAAGTCCTCACTGTCCCCTTCCTTGGTAATTCCATTCCTAGGAATGAATCTGGATACAGTTCAGGCAAGGATCTTCCTTCCTCAGCAGAAGGAGGACAGTCTGATTGTACAGGCTCAGTCCCTCCTAGCTTGTCCCCATCCCTCCATCAGGCAGGGGATGCAGCTGGTGGGCCTGATGGTGGCATGCTTTGAAGCAGTCCCTTATGCTCAGTACCATTTGAGGCCCCTGCAACTTCACCTATTGTCAGTATGGGACAAGGACCCAGCGTCCCTGGACAGGGTCTGTGTGCTCTCCCCCCTGGTCAGGAGGTCCCTCTCGTGGTGGATGGACTCAAGGAACCTGTTTGGGGGCAGATCCTTTCTTGCCCCTTCCTGGGAGACGGTCACCACGGATGCCAGTCTGTCAGGTTGGGGGGGGTTCTGGAAGTCCCTGCGTTTCCAGGGGAGGTGGGGCCCTCAGGAGGCCCACACACCTATCAATGTATTGGAACTGCGGGTGATCAGGCTAGTTCTGGCTCACTTGACTACTCTCCTTCGGGGCCTGCCTGTTCAGGTGCGCTCGGACAACCAGACGGCAGTTGCCTACATCAATCATCAGGGAGGGACCCCAGGAAGCGTCTCTGATCCTGACTTGGGCGGAGGCCAATGTCCCCTGCATATCAGCTGTGTACATCCCGGGGGTGGAAAATCGCCTGGCAGACTCTCTGAGCAGGGGGACCTCTCGCCAGGGAGAATGAAACACCCTGCTGCATAGGGACCAATCTCTGTGTCACCGTTAGGACCAACCAGATGTGGATCTGTTTGCGTCCCGCCACAATCACAAGCTCCCAGCTTTTGTCTCTCTGTCCCAGGATCCTCTGGCCTTGACCTCGGATGCGCTAGCAATGTCATGGCAGGACTTTCAGTTCCTTTATGTATTCCCTCCAATGCCCCTGCTGGGCAGGGTTCTGCGCACGATTGCTCTGGAAGGGGTGCCAGCAATTCTGGTGGCCCCCAGGTGGCCAAGAAGAGTGTGGTTCGCAGACGTGGTGCAGCTGGCAGTAGATCAGTACGCTCTGCCCTAGGTGCCAGATCTGCTCACTCAGGGCTCACTACGCCATTCCAATTTACAAACTCTGGATTTGATGGCTTGGCTGCTGAAACCTCCATCTTGATGGAGAAGGGGCTGTCTTCCTCGGTTGTGGATACTTTGATTAAAGCTAGGAAGAAGTCTTCCTCTTCCATTTATTACAGGGTTTGGCGTGCCTACATTGACTGGTGTGAGTCTAAGTCTCTTCCCTGTCGTGTGTTCTCTATTGCCAGGATTCTGGAGTTCCTGCAGCATGGGTTGGAGATGGTGCTTGGACTCTGAAGGGTCAGGTTTCTGCCCTGGCTATTTTTTTCCAGAAGTCCTTTGCTCAGCACCCTCTGATCAGTACTTTTTTCTAGGGGGTCACTCATGTGCGCCCCCCACGTAAGCCTATGGTGCCTGTTTGGGATCTGAACTTGGTTCTGTCAGCCTTGCAGGGTGCTCCCTTTGAACCTGTGCAGGATGCTGCCTTGGCCATTCTTACGCTCAAGGTTGTATTTCTGGTGGCTATCACTTCTGTCAGGCGTGTGTCTGAGTTGGCGGTGCTCTCCATTCAGCCCCCCTACTATGAGAGACACCAGGACAAGTTGGTGTTTCGTTTCAAACCTGACTTTCTGCCTAAGGTAGTGTCTGTCTTTCATTTGAATCAGGATATTGTTCTTCCTTCTTTGTGCCCTAATCCTAGCAATGCTAAGGAGAGGGTTTTGCACTCTTTGGATGTGGTTAGGTGTCTGAAGTACTATCTTGTGGCTACTGCACCTTTCAGGAAAACTGATGCTCTTTTTGTGGTCCCTTCTGGTCCTAGGAAGGGTTTGGCTCCTGCCAAGTCTACTATCAGCAAGTGGATTAGTCAGGCTGTGATTCAGGCCTACTCTGCTAAGGGGAAGAATCCTCCCTTCCACCTTACTGCTCATTCCACTCGTGCTATTGGTGCCTCTTGGGCTTTTCAGCACCAGGCTTCTGTTGAACAAGTTTGCAAGGCCACTACTTGGTCTTCTATTCATACTTTTTCAAAGTTTTACAAGGTTGATGTTAGGGTCTCAGCTGATGCTGCTTTTGCCCGAAAGGTTCTGTAGGCGGCAGTGGTTTAAACTGTCTGCTGCTGATTTTTACTTTATGGACACTACTATTGGATGTCCCAAGTGTAAGTATTAGATTTGGAGCAGGACGTACTGTATACTAAGAATAATACAATTCTGTGATTACTCACCTGTAGAATTGGTATTATGAGTATACAGTACGTCCTGCTCCAACCCACCCTTGGTTTGCGTTTTCTTGGATCCCTGTATGGTGATTGTTATCATTGTTATAGTTGATAGTTTGGATTGTTTAATTCTCCCGGCTTCTCATTAACTGCTTTTCAATGCTGGGGATTTGTGGGAGGTCCCCGGGTATTTGAGGGGCCGGGAGGAGCCTATTTTCGATGTCTCTGCAGTCCACCGCCATCTGGCGGAGTATATCCCAAGTGTAAGTATTAGATTTGGAGCAGGACGTACTGTATACTCATAATACCAATTCTAAAGGTGAGTAATCACAGAATTGTATTTTTTTACTACCTGTGTTCCATCCTACAGTACCCCAGTAGTCACACGCATGTCGCTAATAATAATCATCTGTTACGCAGATATATTGGGTTCCCTCCGCATGTTGCGGAAGTGCTCCCATATTGCAGAGGCACGTAGCTAGACTTTTCTTCACCCGGGTCAAAGATTCAGAATAGCGCCCCCCCCAAATAAAGCATAAGCTGAATTGCCCAGCGCCTGATGGACTTTCTCAGGTTTTGTTCTGCGCCCCTGGGGCATACTGGATTGGGATGTCCCGCTATATAAGCCCCCCAGTTTCCCAGTAAAACTCACTTCTCCTTTGTCCAACGACGCAAACGCAGACTTTTGTCCAATCGCAAAGGGCTCGGATTGCCTTCAATGGGGAGCAATGCGCTGCCGCACTATCCCCAGTGGCGTACACGCTCCTGTCCCAACCTATCTGAATGGCTGGAGCGTATTCAGACCACCGGAGATGCAGCAGCACATGCTCCCCATTGTAAGCAAAATTGTCAAAAGGCAAACGGCTCTTATTGGATGAGAGCAGGCACATGCACCATTGGACCAGGAAAAGGTAAGTTACTAGCGTCCTGGGGGGTTTCACAAAGCAGGGCATCCCGAATCGGGGAAAGCCAGCGGCCGGCCCTGGAATCTTTCAGATTCCAGGCCGGCTGCTGGTGGGTTTTGTTCTGCTAAAAACAGAATGACTGGCGCAGGCACACTCCCTGTTAGAGGGAAGTGGGGGGTGTGGCTCGGATCCACTCCCTTAGTGGATTGTTTAGACAAAGGGGACAAGATCCGAGCGCGCTGATTGGACAAGAGGCCGGACAGGCGCCGTAGGACTGGGGAAGGGCAAGTCAGATCAGGCAATCTGGGGGGGGGGGGGTTCACACAGCGGGGCATATCTGATCAGGGTGCGTGAGGGGCAAGGGCTAAAACCCAGGATAGTCAAAATCCTGGGTTATGGTCTATCTAAAATCAACATGACCAATATAAGTACAGTAGATATTAAGTCTATTAAAGTACCAAACCGCTTGATTTTCACCCTTTATGGGGAGTGGGAGCGAGGAATGAGAAAAGTGATTCTGGCGTGTTTGATAGTTGGGCATTCCAAATTGGGATACCACTGGGGAGGGCTTTTACCCAGCCCTAAAATTTATTAGACTCTAGGTGGATAGGGGTTTGGTCCACCTTAGAGGAGCCACGGACTGGCCTAGCGTCTATAAGAATAGGGGTGCCCCACTGTGTCAAATCCCCTGGATTCCCCGATTTCCTGTTCTCTTCCTGGAGCCCTCGCTGCACTGTGATCTTATCTCCAGCATACCTCTATCTGGGGTGCACACCCCGCCAGGCATTTCTGAATGGCATGTCAACAGCTAGAGATAGCAGGGATGTGGCTGGCAGCATTTGCTCCAATCAGATCCTCTTGCTGCACTGACATCGGTGTGGCAAAGGAAATCTGAATGGAACGAGTGCTGCTGATTGGCTGAGTGACCCACATGAGAACAAGGAAGAGGTGATTTTTTGGGCAATTTGTGGTGATACAGCGAGTCATCCCAAATCGGGATTCCCTGCTAGAGAGGAACACCCAAGAAAGCAATACTTTGTATTCTAAGTGTGCCATACACTCCACTTCGATCTTCATGACATGTAGGTAATCTCCAATAGAGGGCGAACTTCTGCAGAGATGAATATGCAAAAAAGATGGGACCTCCCACCAATTTCCCAGTTCCTTCTCTGCAGGGAAGGCGACAAGACAGAAGATGAAGACTTCTTTACTTACAGATAAGCCGGGCCCGCGCCTATTGCTGCCAGGACCCTTTCTAAATTGCCCCTATTTGAGCCTCCCAGCTTAGGCTGCGGGTCCTGGTGAAGGTAGGCCACACCCTATGGGTGCTGAAGGAGCACTGCTCCACCGTGAGACCTCACTATGGGGTAAGCGGTTATCCAGGTTTCAGTGATCCTGGTGTGGGATGCCCCGTCCCCCTATGCTTATGGCCGGATTCTGGCAGGGCTCCCCCCCTTCTGGGGGGGGAAGGAGGGGTGTTGCCTGGCCGATAATTCGGTTTCGTTCTCCTATGCCCCTATGTGTGTGGGTGTGTGAGTTTCACTGTGTGTGTGACTGACAGGATGTTTTTCACTTCTGAGACCATAACTGGTGCTTTGATTTAGCCTGGGGAGCTTCTCCCCCTCAGGCTGTGTTCAGGGAGGGGGCTCGGCGTGGCGGCGGTAGCCCCGCCCCCTTCTTTGGCGCAATTCTGTTGCTCAATCCTTGGGATCCGCGTTGCTGGGAGGGGGGCGTGGCCTGGCGAGCGCGCGTTCTGTGCTGCCCGCCCTCCCCCTTCTTTTCCTTTCTTTCTGCATGAGGCACTTCTCGGGGGCCATTTTGGATGCTGTTGCTGAGCTACGCTCTTGGTGGTAAGGGTCGGATGGCCATTTCCTTAGCTTATGTGGGAGCCCCTCTCTAGCGGGGGGCCCCCACTGATTTGCGGGCATGTGTGTGTATATTTGTTTTGGTTACGCGTGTCTGGAGCTGGGATATATATATATATATATATATATATATATATATATATATATATATTACAATTTTGTATGTGTTATTGCCTTATATATGTAGGGGATTGCACTTACAATGCAATCTGTAACACACAAACAGGCATCATATTTGTGCATATTAAGGGGTTCCTCCAGGTCCTGGGGTCCCTAGTGTAAAATTGATCACCTCAAATCCTCCCACCGGGACTTTTAAGGGCCATCCCGGGTTGCTTAGGTGTAAATTCCCTGCGGTCTTGCGACTGACCACAAAAATCACCATATGGAGGCTCCGCAGGATACTGGGCTCGGGCTCCCTCTGGGACAATCCGGGCCATGTGTGGGGTGTGGGGTATCCCTTACGGGGGAGAATGTGCTGATCTGTATACCATGCGCACAAAAGGCCATAACGCGGCACTCTGGTACCCAGCCAAAAAAATGGCAGTGACACCGTCAGGCGTCTGTAATATGATGCAGCAAGATGGCTGCCAGAGAGTGGCAGCGTGTTCCAGCCAATGACAGCTGTCCGTGGGCGGGAGCATCAAATGACCGAGCCGAAAATGCTGGAGACATATTGCTGCTGTCAAGTCCATCCTGGTGACGTCGCAGAGGGGGCGTGGTTACAGCGGCACGGCTGACCCAGGGGCTTGAAATAGCATTATGCAGTATTCAAATCAGAAGCAGGGGATGAGGAAGCAGGGCCTGTCTCCACTGTGCGTCTCCATGGCCTGCTTCCTCATCCCCAGCTCGGTCATCTGATGCTCCCGCCACGGACAGCTGTCATTGGCTGGAACACGCTGCCACTCTCTGGCAGCCATCTTGCTGCATCATATTACAGACGCCTGACGGTGTCACTGCCATTTTTTTGGTTACCCTAGTTCTATTGGCCGAGCGGCGCCAGGGCCCGCCCCTTGCGCCAGCACCGATTGGGTGTAATTATTTGCTCACCCATTGGCTGCTGGTCGGGACTGACCTTCGGCGCTGCTGATGACGCGCATAGCGAGCGCCAGTATGCGCGCTAATACGTGCTGCATCCCGCACTTTTGGAGACCACCCCAAGGTATTTAAACATTGTGTGTTTATTGCACTGGTACCGCTCCATCTTGAGAAGGGCCAGAGCGGCCGAAACGTCGAGGGTATTACTTCCACCTGCGCCTGCCTGTAAGACTTATCTTTCTGTATTATCTTATTACTACTGTTGTTCCTTTGAATTGCTCTTTCATATAGTGTTTGGATGTTGGGGAGTAAGTAGCACTCCTCCCACCACTATTGGGTTAACATTCGCTCTCTATGTTGTATTTATACTGGTAATATCATGCATTGTCTGTAGATGTATACAGGAGCGCCACATAGCGGTCATTTTTAGGGGCTGCAACCCCTCATTATAAAATGCCTATACACTGCTTTAAGATACTGTTCTGCATGCTTGTACAGCACTTGTGATCCCTTTTCCTCAATTAAAATCCCTTCACTTTTTGCAATTCAAATTGTGGTTGTTCGTCTTTTTCAATTTGTTTACTCCTGAAAAACACCCTGGAGCTGGCAGCAGCAGGAGCCCAAAAATTAGCTGATTCACACCCTGGAGTTGCAAGCAGCAGCAGCAGCTGCAGGAGCCCAAACATTGCTTTGAAGAGACACCGGAGTTGGCTGCAGGAGCCCAAAAATTGGATGAATCACACCCTGAAGTTGCAAGCAGCAGCAGGAGCACAAACATTGCTTTAAAGAGACACTGGAGTTGGCTGCAGGAGCCCAAAAAATGGATGAATCACACCCTGGAGTTGCAAGCAGCAGCAGGAGCCCAAACATAGCTTGAAAGACACACTAGAGTTGGCAGCAGGAGCCCAAACATTGCTTGAAAGACACACTGGAGTTTGCAGCAGCAGGAGCCCAAACATAGCTTGAAAGAGACACTGGAGTTGGCTGCAAGAGCCCAAAAATTGGCTGAATGACACCCTGGAGTTGCAAGCAGCAGCAGCAGCCCAAACATAGCTTGAAAGAGACACTGGAGTTGGCAGCAGGAGCCCAAACATTGCTTGAAAGAGACACACTGGAGTTGGCAGCAGGAGCCCAAACATTGCTTGAAAGACACACTGGAGTTGGCAGCAGCAGAAGCCCAAACATTGCTTGAAAGAGACACTGGAGTTGGCAGCAGGAGCCCAAACATTGCTTGAAAGACACACTGGAGTTGGCAGCAGCAGGAGCCCGAACATAGCTTGAAAGAGACACTGGAGTTGGCAGCAGGAGCCCAAAAATTGGCTGAATGACACCCTGGAGTTGCAAGCAGCAGCAGCAGCCCAAACATAGCTTGAAAGAGACACTGGAGTTGGCAGCAGGAGCCCAAACATTGCTTGAAAGAGACACACTGGAGTTGGCAGCAGGAGCCCAAACATTGCTTGAAAGACACACTGGAGTTGGCAGCAGCAGAAGCCCAAACATTGCTTGAAAGAGACACTGGAGTTGGCAGCAGGAGCCCAAACATTGCTTGAAAGACACACTGGAGTTGGCAGCAGCAGGAGCCCGAACATAGCTTGAAAGAGACACTGGAGTTGGCAGCAGGAGCCCAAAAATTGGCTGAATGACACCCTGGAGTTGCAAGCAGCAGCCCAAACATTGCTTAAAAGAGATACTGGAGTTTGCAGCAGGAGCCCAAACATTGCTCGAAAGACACACTGGAGTTGGAAGGAGCAGCAGGAGCCCAAACATTGCTTGAAAGACACACTGGAGTTGGCAGCAGCAGGAGCCCAAACATTGCTTGAAAGAGACACTGGAGTTGGCAGCAGGAGCCCAAACATTGCTTGAAAAAGACACTGGAGTTGGCAGCAGGAGCCCAAAGATTGCTTGAAAGACACACTGGAGTTGGCAGCAGGAGCCCAAACATTGCTTGAAAGACACTGGAGTTGGCAGCAGGAGCCCAAATATTGCTTGAAAAAGACACTGGAGTTGGCAGCAGGAGCCAAAACATTGCTTGAAAGACACACTGGAGTTGGCAGCAGGAGCCCAAACATTGCTTGAAAGACACACTGGAGTTGGCAGCAGGAGGCCAAAAATTGGCTGAATGACACCCTGGAGTTGCAAGCAGCAGCAGGAGCCCAAACATAGCTTAAAAGAGATACTGGAATTGGCAGCAGGAGCCCAAACATTGCTTGAAAGACACACTGGAGTTGGCAGCAGGAGGCCAAAATTGGCTGAATGACACCCTGGAATTGCAAGCAGCAGCAGCAGGAGCCCAAACATTGCTTGAAAGACACACTGGAGTTGGCAGCAGGAGACCAAACATTGCTTGGAGTTGGCAGTAGGAGCCAAAACATTGCTTGAAAGACACACTGGAGTTGGCAGCAGGATCCCAAACATTGCTTGAAAGAGACAACTGGAGTTGGCAGCAGCAGGAGCCCAAAATTTGACTGATACACCCTGGAGTTGGCAGCGGCAGCAGCAGGAGCCCAAACATTGCTTGAAAGACACACTGGAGTTGGAAGCAGGAGCCCAAAAATTGGCTGAATGACACCCTGGAGTTGCAAGCAGCAGGAGCCCAAACATAGCTTAAAAGAGACACTGGAGTTGGCAGCAGGAGCCCAAACATTGCTTGAAAGAGACATTGGAGTTGGCAGCAGGAGCCCAAACATTGCTTGAAAGACACACTGGAGTTGGCAGCAGCAGGAGCCCAAACATTGCTTGAAAGACACACTGGAGTTGGCAGCAGCAGCAGGAGCCCAAACATTGCTTGAAAGAGACACTGGAGTTGGCAGCAGGAGCAGCAGGAGGCCAAAATTGGCTGAATGACACCCTGGAGTTGCAAGCAGCAGCAGCAGGAGCCCAAATATTGCTTGAAAGACACACTGGAGTTGGCAGCAGGAGCCCAAACATTGCTTAAAAGACACACTCGAGTTGGCAGCAGGAGCCCAAACATTGCTTGAAAGACACACTGGAGTGGCAAGCAGCAGCAGCAGGAGCCCAAAATTGCCAGAAAGACACACCCTGGAGTTGGCAGCAGCATTAAGAGAACATATACAGATTTTCGGCCCAGATATCTTATCCGAAGAATATTAATAAAAAGTAAGAGTATCGTAAAGCATTTTCTCAATAATTACTTGTGGTCTGATGCGGAGGAATGTCTGTAACTGGAGAGCAGTGCCTTAAATCTGTTTTGCACAATCCAAATTTCTTTAGTGTTGGTCTGGCCCCATTATCAATCTACTCTAATGCATCAGGCATTGGTGGGTGGAAATCTTGGCTTATCCATGCCCGATTCATTTCCACGCAGGCCAGTCTCTGAAAAAAAATTTTTTGAAGCATACTGGAGCACATTGAATTGCTCTCCTCATCAGAGCATCACTTACGCACATCTAAGAGTTTCATCATTTTGTTTGTGTTAAAGTCTTCAGGGCCTAGTTACTACTTAGTGAAAGACCATAGATAGTTACACACCTGCTGCTCTTTTCGACAAATCCTGTTCTAAGTGTAGTGTAGCTGTCACTACCCGCTTACCGGTTCCCCGTTCCAGCGGCGTCCCGGGTCCTCAGCCGCCCGCTCCCGCTGCGCAGCCACCTGTCCGGCGGCCGCGGCGGGCAGTGGCTTCTGTTCAGGCTGGTGCGCACGCGCCTCCCTCCTCAGCCGGCGGCTCCAGCGTCGCCTCTCGTGCTCGCGCGCGAGCACGTTCAGTTTATACCCTCCGGCGGCGCTGCTCTCAGCGCGGCCGCCGGAGGAAGGTTAATTTTTAATTAAAGGACAGCTGCTTTAGAGGAAGTGCCCCACAGGGACTGGGCCAATCACCTACCTTGGAGTTCTGGGCTGTACGCCCTATGTTAACCAATCTTGTTGAAGTTCTAAGTTGCACCAATCACCACACTTATTCTCCAGGGCCAATGATGACTGATCCCTATATAACCTCACCCCAGTCAGTTTGTCGTTGCCTGTTATAGTGCTTAGACCCTCGTTGTTACTTACCTTGATATTGATCCGTGTTCCTGTTGCCGACCCTTGCCTGCCTTTGACCATCCTCGATCTTCGTTCCTGTTGCCGACCCTTGCCTGCCTTTGACCATCCTCGATCTTCACTCCTGTTGCCGACTCTTGCTTGCCTTTGACCATCCTCGATCTCCACTCCTGTTGCCGACCCTTGCCTGCCTTTGACCATCCTCGATCTCCACTCCTGTTGCCGACCCTTGCCTGCCTTTGACCATCCTCGATCTACACTCCTGTTGCCGACCCTTGCCTTGAACCTAGACCACGATCTGTCTATTGCTATTGTTCTGTCGCCTCCTCAGGTCTCCTGTTGCCAACCTCCAGCCTGTCCTTGGACTTCCATCTTACGCTCATATTCGGGCTACCCAATTCCACTTCCAGTCGCGGGCTCTCCAGTCCTCTGTACCGTAAGGCTTCATCCTTTGAGCCATAAAGTCCT
Source organism: Gastrophryne carolinensis (assembly GCA_027917425.1). Taxonomy (NCBI): domain Eukaryota; kingdom Metazoa; phylum Chordata; class Amphibia; order Anura; family Microhylidae; genus Gastrophryne; species Gastrophryne carolinensis. The sequence goes on from CM051243.1 coordinate 118,020,093, forward strand.
GGGGGCAACCGATCCCGAGCAGGCGTGTTCTGCGTCTCGGCAAGCGGGGGCTCCTATAGGTGAAGCTGGCTGCGGAGATTGGGGGTTGAGGTCTTTACCAAGAGAGCTGGAGTTGTCCAAGTGGTTAATTGCGGTACCTGGAGCATGACAGTAGCGTTTTGTCCTCCCCTCATATATGCACTAAGTATGTCAGGCAGAGAAGTGGCAGGATGGGCACAGAGAAGTTGCAGAGGCCTAAATTCATCAAGCGGCCTGGAGAGTTGGCTCCAAAGTGGTGGTCCAGCCTGCTGCATTACCCAGTGGCACGCCGCTCTCTGTCCCAGCCAGCCAAGGCTCCACCACCTCCTGTGTGTCATACCCATCTTCTGTCGCTCCAGATGCTCCTCCTCCTCTTAATCCGAGTCAGTCATTCCGCCAGTAATCCATTGGCCAAGCCATGTCCAAGAGAGAACTGATGGCTTGTGCCGAGCCGAGGTGGAGAGTCCCATGCGGTCATTTCTTTGCGAAGAAGGCGGTACCAGCCCTGTACAATTTTGTTGAACAGAAGGTGGGCCAGTCCTTTAGCCTGTCAGTGTGTACCAAAGTGCACAGCAGTGCCTACGTCTGGAGCTGTAACTACGGTCAGGGACAATACATATCCTTTAAGGCCCACTGGGTGATTGTGGTTCCTGCACAACCGCAACAGCAACTTGGACAGGTCCCTCCGCTATGGCCTCCATGCTCCTAGGCCTTTGTGCCTGTGACAGTGCACTTGCACTTAGCAATGGTGTCACAGAAAAAAGTGGCTAATTGTCAATTACATATTAATAGTTAACATTTATCTTATTTGAACATATTTATAATAATAACATAATATAGCAACAATAACTTCTAACATAATAACAGTAACATATAAATTTTTTTTTTTTTTTCAGATTTTGTATTTTTTTAAAGACATATATTTTTATTTTCATTTTTTAGAATTTTTGTTTTAGAATTTTTTTTCCATTGTCTTTTTTTAATATTTTGTGAATTTTTGTACCTTTTTTTTTTATTAATTTTTTTTTTGTATTTTGTTTTTTCTAAATATTTTATTTTTTTTATTTTTTCCCAGTGCCCTTCCAGCCTACCATTTGTGCAGGACACAGCGGTTTCACGCTGTTCTTCACATGGTTTACCTTGAGCCACAGAGCCACACATGGGAGGAACTGCTAAAAATGAGAAATCAATAAATTAAATCATGGCTTACTCCACGAAAACTGCAAATGGGACCCATGGTGACTGACATTGGGAAGAACATCTTGTCTGCGCTGTGACAAGGAAGCCTGAGCCATGTGTCCTGCCATGGCACACGTGTTCAATCTAGTTGTCAAACATTTTCTGAAGTCTTCCCCCCCATCTGCAAGACATCCTAACAACGGGAAGGAAACTTTGCATGCACTTCAGCCATTCCTACACCGCCAAGCACACCCTTCTTGAGCTTCAGCGTCAGAACGGTATCCCCAAACATAGTCTGATTTGCGATGTTTCCACCGTTGGAATTCCACCCTCCATATGCAGGATTGACTATAGAAACAGAGAAAAGCCATCACGGATTTCTTGATGATCCAAATGGATAGGGGGACTCCCCTGTGTAACTTCAATGTAAACCAGTGGCAGCTCATACATGACACATGACATTGAGGAAGCTACTTTATTAGTCAGTCGCCAGGACTATGAGATGAACGATGTGATTCCACTGCTTCTTGTACTACAACACATGTTGGAAACCATGGCTGGTCAGGGCACTGGAGACATGGCACATACATTTCACAGCCACATGAAGCCTGTGGGGGCTGAAGTGGAGGAGGAGGAGGGGCACAGCGAAGCACAGTTTAGGTTTGACAAAATGGCCATTTTATCTAGTCATCTGACAGGAGAGGAGGAGCAGAAGCAACCACAGGAGCTAGAGGGTTGTGAGGAAGGTGAGACAGAGGACCCAGACACACCTTGACCGTTTGCAGTGGAGATGGAGACAGGTAGTCCCTCTGAGTCACTTGCACAAATGGCACAATGCATGCTCACGTGCTTGCGTAGTGACCACAGAATTGTCTCCATTTGTCAGCGGGATGACTTCTGGCTCTCCACCTTATTGGACCCTCGCTTCCGGCACAAAATGGGGGCATTTTTTCACCCACTGAGAGGGAGGACAAACTGACCTACTACAGAGACATCCTACGTAGTCAGTTGGGCGATGTCTATCTGCGCCATGGTCCATACTCTCGCAGGTCTGACTCGGGGGGACCTCTGCGCTCACCTTCCACTGCCATGGCTGCCGGGGGGGGGGGGTGGCAGGAGCAGCAGCTCCATCAGCAGCAGCCTCAGTCTTCAGTCGCTAATGAGTAGCTTTCTACACCCGCATAGTGAGTCTACTCATGAGCAGCAGGAAGACCTGGAGCAGTCAATGTCATACCTTGACATGACCATGCCAACACACCTTGAGGACCCGCTGGACTTCTGGAAAGCCAAACTTGACTTGTGGCCGCAACTAGCAGAGTTTGCCCTGGAAAAGTTGTCCTGCCCGGCCAGTAGTTGATTTAGATGGCAACTGGGCTGCTCTATATAATGCTGCAAAATGGCAAATTTACCTCACAGTATAAGCTATTGCCCCTCAGATTTACACAGGGGCTGCTATATATTATGCTGCAAAATGGCAAATTTACCTCACAATATAAGCTATTGCCCCTCAGATTTACACAGGACCTGCCCTATATTATGCTGCAAAATGGCAAATTTACCTCCCTATATAAGCTAATGCCCCTCAGATTTACACAGGGGCTGCTCTATATTATGCTGCAAAATGGCAAATTTACCTCACAGTATAAGCTAATGCCCCTCAGATTTACACAGGGGCTGCTCTATATAATGCTGCAAAATGGCAAATTTACCTCACTATATAAGCTATTGCCCCTCAGATTTACACAGGGCCTGCTCTATATTATGCTGCAAAATGGCGAATTTACCTCACAGTATAAGCTATTGCCCCTCAGATTGACACAGGAGCTGCTCTATATAATGCTACAAAACCAAGAGCGGATTTAACTCACACAATATAACCTATTTCTCAGGTTTATATAGGGACTGCTCTATGTAATGGTGCAAAACCATGAATTTACCTCATAATATAAACTATTGCCCCCCAGATTTACTCGGGGCTGCTCCATATAACGGTGCAAAACAGGGCAAATGTATTGTCCAATATAAACTATTGCTGCTCTGATTTACACAGGAGGGCCACTCTAAAGAATGGTGCAACATGGCGAATTTAGCTCACAATATAACATAGATTGCAAAATGAGATTTTCAGACAGGGCCTGCTCTATAAAATGGCAATTTTACCTCACAATATAAACTATTGCTCCTCATATTTACACAGGGATTTAGGTTGATATATATAATAGTGCAAAACAGCGAATTTACCTCACAATACTGTATAAACTATTGCTCCTTAGATTTACACAGTGGGCTTCTCTATATAATGGTGCAAAATGGCAAATTTACCTCACTATATAATCTATTACAGCTCTATATAAAAAAATAAATAAATAAAAAAAAGGGCCTGTAGAAGCTTATTTAGTAAAACAGATAGGGTGACATGTGCTGGTTTGGGATGCCCATGTGGGCTAGTGTTTTGACAGCAGGACAAAAACCAATTCAAAATGCAATAGCTTAATAAAACTGAGGCTGAACAAGCTTATTTAGTATAAAAGATAGGGTGATGTGCTGGTTTGGGATGCCCATGTGGGCTGGTGTTTTGACTGCAGGACAAAAAATTCAAAATGCAATGCTCAGATTCAGCTGAGGAAGGATCAACAAGCGTATTTAGTATAAGAGATAGGCTGCTAAGTACAGGTTTGGGATGCCCTGCGGCCTGGAGTTTTTTTTGTTAAAGGCAGACAAAAAAACAATTCAAAATGCAATGCTTTGATTAAGCTGAGGAAGGATCAACAAGCGTATTTAGTATAAGAGATAGGCTGCTAAGTGCAGGTTTGGGATACCCAGGTGGCCTGGTGTTTTTTTTGTTAAAGGCAGACCAAAAACCAATCCAAAATGCAATAACTTAATAAAGCTGAGGCTGTAGACGCTTATTTAGTATAACAGATAGGGTGCCACGTGGTGGTTTGGGATACCCTGCGGCCTGGTGTATTGACAGCAGACAGAAACCAATGCAAAATTAAATAACTTAGTACAGCTGAGGCTGAAACACGCTTATTTTGTATAACAGATAGGGTGCTAGGTGCAAGTTTGGGATACCCTGCGGCCTGGTGTAATGACAGCAGACAGAAACCAATGCAAAATGCAATAACTTAATAAAGCTGAGGCAGAAGCACACTTATTTAGTATAACAGGGTGCAACGTGGTGGTTTGGGATACCCTGCGGCCTGGTGTATTTAAAGCAGACCAAAACCAATTCCAAATGCAATAACTTAATAAAGCTGAGGCAGAAGCACGCTTATTTAGTATAACAGGGTGCAACGTGGTGGTTTGGGATACCCTGCAACCTGGTGTATTGACAGCAGGACAAAAACCAATTCAAAATGCAATAACTTAATAAAGCTGAGGCAGAAGCACGCTTATTTAGTATAACCGGGTGCAACGTGGTGGTTTGGGATATCCTGCGGCCTGGTGTATTGACAGCAGGACAAAAACCAATTCAAAATGCAATAACTTAATAAAGCTGAGGCAGAAGCACGCTTATTTTGTATAACAGGGTGCAACATGGTGGTTTGGGATACCCTGCGGCCTGGTGTATTTAAAGCAGACCAAAACCAATGCAAAATTAAATAACTTAGTACAGCTGAGGCGTAAACACGCTTATTTAGTATAACAGGGTGCACCGTGGTGGTTTGGGATACCATGTGGCCTGGTGTATTTAAAGCAGACCAAAACCAATGGAAAATTAAATAACTTAGTACAGCTAAGGCTGAAACATGCTTATTTTGTATAACGGTGCTAGGTGCAGGTGTGGGATTTTGTATAAAAGATAGGGTCACGTGCTGAAATGGAATGCCCCTGTGGGCTGGGGTTTTTACAGCAGACCAAAAAAATTAAAACTAATCGAGCTATAAGAAATGCTAAATGTGCCACTGCCAACATGGGATGCACAGTGGCCAGGAATTTTTACAGCACAAAACACAGCAATTTAAAACTGATCTGGCAAATGAAGTGAAATGAAAATAAAAAAATCTTTCTTTCCCTGTCACTTTATCTGCTGTCCCTGCCTGGATCATTCCCGATTTTTCACTATCTTTCCCTATCTTTCCCTGGCTCTCCCTGGCACTCTGTGGGTCTCCCTGCCTCTCTGTTACTCTCTCCCTGTCCTCCGTTGTCTGTGCACTGCAAGTCTCAAATGCACACAAGCAAGATGGCCGCCTCTTTATATAGCTCTGTGACGTCACCGCGGCTCCTGGCTGCTGATAGGCTGCATGTGACCTTCCCATGATAACTTGCCCCAGGGAATATGTCCAGACATGTCCATCCACCATTTCACAATGCCTGTAATTGAAGTAAATGGAGTTTAAAGGAAAACTTTGATCGATCGAATCGCGGTTAAATTCGGATTCGTTCAGAATCTTATTTTTAATGAAATTCAGAACGAATCCGGGTTCGTCCAGATCGATTCGCTCATCCCTACTGAACACCCCTGACGCCACTTCCCTTAAGGATGGCGAGGATAAGCGCCTTGATCAGATGGCGTGCCACGCATTTGCCAGCGTGGGCTTGGCCCTGCGGCCTGTGCATCTGCCCTGGTGTCGCTTGCTACCAGGTCTCTTATCGGGGACTGGCTGAATGACGCTCAGTTTGATCCAGCTTGCGCTGAGTTCGCTACCCTTAAGAGATGTGAATTGTTCATGGATTTTGTCATGGCTGCTATGGAAGATTCTATTGTGTGTCTGCTATGCGCAGATCGGTCTGGCTCCGACGGCGGACTTTGGGGCCAAGAAGTCACTCACAGCTCTTCCCTTCTTGGGTACGCGGCTGTTTGGAGATAAAGTGGATGCTGTTGCTAAAGGAGGTAAGTTACCTCAGCGGAAGAAACAGCGCCGTCCCTTTCGAGGGGCTGGCTCGTTCACTTCTTCCTTTCGAGGGGCCAGAGCAGCTAGGGGTTTGGCCTTCTCAGGTGTCAGGGGCTCGCCCTGGAACAGGGGCAGAGGTCGGGCATGTCCCACGGCTGCCTGGGGTTCCAAGCCCAAGACTGCCATTAAACCAGCTCAGCTATGAAGGGGCGCCCTCACCCGCAAGGGTGGGGGGACGGCTGCGGCTCTTCTTCCAGGTCTGGGCCCGGGAGGTCACAGACAATTGGATCTTGGAAGTGGTCTCCGGGTACAAACTGGAGTTCGAGTACTGGTCGCCCCCAAGATTCTTAAGGTCTCGGGTGCCCTCGGACCCTCAGGCTGCACAGGGGCTCCTGTTAGCAGTGAAAAACCTTCTGGACATGGGGGTTATATGCCCGGTGCCTCCGGAGAGAGGCAGGGGTTACTACTCCAACCTTTTCACGGTTCCCAAAAAGGAGGGTTCGGTGAGACCCATTCTAGATCTCAAGGTTCTCAACAGGTTTATCAGAGCCAAAAAGTTCCGCATGGAGACTCTGCGCTCGGCTATCAATGGATTTTATGACATCCATAGACATCAAGGATGCGTATCTGCATGTTCCGATTTTTCAGGCACATCAGAGATTCCTCCGGTTTGCGGTGGAGGATCAACATTTTCAGTTTGTAGCCCTTCCCTTCGGACTGACCTCGGCGCCGAGGGTCTTCACCAAGGTCTTGGCGGGAATAATGGCTCTGCTCAGAGCTCAGGGCATTCGCATTGTGCCTTATCTGGACGACCTGTTGATCTCGGCTTCTTCCTTCCGTCAGGCGGAACTGGACACCCACCAGGTGGTGTCGACCCTGGGGAGGTTCGGGTGGGTGATCAACCGCCCCCAAGCCTTCTCTCTCCCACGTCTCGTGTGATTTCATTTCTGGGCATGAATCTGGATACCATTCTGGCCAGAGTGTTTCTGCCCCAGGCCAAGGTGCAGGGGATTCAGGGTGTGATCCGCCTTCTTCTGGCCAATCCTTGTCCCTCTATCCGACAGGGGATGAAACTGGTGGGCTTGATGGTATCCTCCTTCGAGGCGGTACCGTTTGCACAGTTTCACATGAGATCTCTTCATCGTCACCAATTGACTTTCAGGATGTCTCCCAGGGTTCGGCCGTCCCTTCGGTGGTGGCTGGAATCGAGCAACCTGTTGAAGGGCAGATCCTTTCTGGTCCCTTGTTGGGAGACGGTTACCACGGATGCCAGCCTGTCGGGCTTGGGAGGTTATTGGAAAAGTCATCAGTTCAGCGGGGTGTGGGGTCCTCAGGAGGCTCACACCCCCATCAATGTCTTGGAGCTCAGAGCCATCCGACTGGTTCTGGCTCGGCTGACCTCACATTTACAGGGTCTACCGGTTCAGGTTCGTTCAGACAACCGAACGGCGGTAGCTTACATCAATCACCAAGGAGGGACTCGCAGCAGGAGTGCCCTCAGGGAAATCTCTCTGATCCTGCACTGGGCGGAGAGCAGTGTTCCTTGCATTTCGGCAGTCTACATTCCGGGAGTGGAGAACACGGAGGCGGATTCCCTGAGCAGGGGATCCTCTCGCCAAGGAGAGTGGTCTCTCAACCCCGAGGTTTTTCTGGATCTTTGCCGCAAGTGTGGGACTCCGGAGGTGGATCTCTTTGCCTCGAGGCACAATCACAAACTTCCGGCCTTTGTGTCTCTTTCTCAGGATCCTCTGTCTCTGGCAGTGGATGCCTTGTCCCTTGCTTGGAAGGAGCTGGGTTTTCCGTACCTGTTTCCACCCATCTCCATGCTGGGCAAGGTAGTTCGCAAACTGGTTCTAGAAGGGGCACCAGCGATTCTGGTGGCTCCAAGGTGGCCAAGAAGGGTTTGGTATGCAGATGTGGTAAGGATGGCCGTAGATCCGTACCGGCTTCCCTTGTTGCCAGATCTGCTATCTCAGGGTTATCTACTTTACCTCAATTTACAAACGCTGGCTTTGACTGCTTGGCTGCTGAAACCTTCATTTTGAAAGAGGAAGGTTTTCTGAGGCTGTTGTTCAGACCTTGATTAGGGCTAGGAAGCGGTCCTCTTCTGGCATTTACTATAGGACTTGGCGGTCCTATATTGATTGGTGTGAGGCTAGGGCCTTGCCTTGCAGGGTGTTTTCGATACCCAGGATTTTGGAGTTTCTTCAGCATAATCTGGATCTTGGGTTCCAGCTTAGTACTTTGAAAGGACAGGTTTCTGCTCTGTCGGTTTTCTTCCAGAAGTCTTTTGCCTTACACCCGCTGGTTAAGACCTTTTTCCAAGGGGTCGCGCATGTGCGGCCCCCTCGGAAGGCTTTGGTTCCTATTTGGGATTTGAATTTGGTTCTTTCGGCTCTGCAGGGTCCTCCTTTTGACCCGATACAGGATATTGCTCTGTCGGTTCTCACTCAGAAGGTTGCTTTCTTGGTGGCTATTACCTCTGTTCGGCGTGTCTCTGAGTTGGCGGCTCTGTCAAATCAGGCCCCTTACTTTGAGAGACACCAGGATAAGGTGGTGTCTGCTTTCCACCTCAATCAGGATATTGCTCTCCCTTCCTTGTGTCCTAAGCCTAACAATGACAAGGAGAGGGTTCTGCACAGTGTGGATGTTGTTCGCTGTGTGAAGTACTATTTGGTGACTACTTCTTCCTTCCGCAAGACGGACGCTTTTTTCGTGGTGCCCTGCGGGCCCAGGAAAGGTTTGGCGCCTGCTAAGTCTGTGATTAGCAAATGGATTTGTCAGGCCATTGTTGGGGCCTATTCTGCTAAGGGGAGTACTCCCCCTTTTAGGGTCACTGTGCCCTCTCTACTCGTGCGGTTGGTGTGTCCTGGGCTTTTCCACACCAAGCTTCTGTTGAACAAGTTTGTAAGGCTGCTACTTGGTCTTCCGTTCATACTTTTTCCAAGTTTTACAAGGTTGATGTGTGGGCTTCAGCGAATGCTGTTTTTGGCCGCAAGGTTCTGCAGGCTGCAGTGGTTTGAGTTGGTACATTCTTTACTGTTTCTGGTTCCCACCCATGACGGACACTGCTATTGGATGTCCCACATGTCATGAAGATCGAAGTGGTGTGTATGGCACACTTAGAATAATACAGTTTTGTGAGTAGTCACCTTTAAAACGGGTATTATGAGTGTGCCATACACTCCACTTCGCCCCACCCCTTTTTTTCAGGTATTCTGGGGCTTTTATATGGTGATCCATTGGTTTTGATTGTTAAGGTTATAATTGGTTCTTCCTGGTCCCCTTACTGCTTTTTTACACTGGGAAATTGGTGGGAGGTCCCAGGTATATATGGACCGGGAGGGGCTTTCTTTTTTGCATATTCATCTCTGCATAAGTTCGCCCTCTACTGGAGATTACCCACATGTCATGAAGATCGAAGTGGAGTGTATGACACACTCATAATACCCGTTTTAAAGGTGAGTACTCACAAAACGGTATTTTTTTCTGCTTTAAAGTGCACCTATACTGAGAGGCAAGTAAATGTCACCTTCAAACTCCAGCCCAGTGCCCCAAAACAGCCATTTTGGCAGAGCAGCCCCGCCCCCAGTGATGTGGATGTGTTCAGTTACACTGCTCAGCAACGGGGAGCACTTCAACCTAACTGCCATTATGTGACAGTTTGGTTGTATCTGAATTAATTAGCATATGACCGCCATTCACCATAATACTACTTCCTGTTGTCTTTCCTGGTGTTTGTATGAATATTGGGGAAAGTCTGGGGCACAGGGCTGGGAGGAACCATCTTCCTCCCTATGAAGACATGACTGGGGCCATAAAACAACCAAGCTAATCCTAAATGCATATTTAAAGAGGAACATCGGACCTACCTAAGGGTCGATTCCCCCTCCCCCCCCCCATCGGCCCCTACTTACCTTTTGGATGCATGCGGCTGCCTCAGGGCCCGATCCTCACCCCGACCCCCGCTTAGACTTCACTAACTGACAAGCGTGGCTTTTGCCATGCTCTTCAATGTCCCACGCCGATCTTGCAGCTCTGCAAAGTCTGGCTGGATTTCTGGCGGCTCCATTGCATCCCTCATGGGCACTGCACAGGTGCGAGGTCGGGGGCTGCACGCAGTGCCTGATGGGATGCAAGAGGATGCCGCCCGGAATCCGCGGGACCCAGAAGATGGATGCCTTGGCAAGGTGAGTTAAAATTGGCCAAAGGTTAAACCGGGGGGGGGGGGCTCTTTTTTTTTTTCTATTTAAAGCAGAACCAATGGGGGCGTGGCTATAGCTAGCCTGTACCATGGCCCTTCTGCAGTAGTGGGAGTCAATGGCATGACCTCGGAGCCTTTCAGCATTGGTAATGGGACGAGACAGGGGTGCCCCCTGTCACCCCTGATCTTTTTCTTAACACTGGAGCCTCTCCTTTGTAGTGTCAGGAACAACCAAAGCGTACAGGGCATTCACCTGCCCTCTGGACACTGCAAGATAGCGGCGTATGCGGACGACCTGCTCTTCTTCGTGACTAGCCCAGAGGTATCTCTTCCAAATATAATCAAAGAACTGGAGACGTATAAAAGCCTCTCCGGCTACAAAATAAACATGCAAAAGTCGGAGATTCTCAATATAAACCTCCCAGCGGCTAGAGAAACTACTCTTAGCCAGTCTTTCCCGTTTAAGTGGGCTCGAGACTACATTACATACCTGGGCGCGAAGATAGGCAAGTCTCCAAGTAGGCTCTTTGAACTTAACTTCCCCCCTCTCTTACGAGCCTTTACCAAAGACATAGACACCTGGACACACAAAAAACTTACTACAAGCTCTCCCAATCGAGATCCCTGGCTCATTCCTCCGGAGGATCGGCGGGGTTTTCTCGAACTTTATTTGGCTGGGCAGAAACCCAAGAATTAGCAGAAGCCTACTGACTAGGGTTAGAGAGGAGGGGGGGCTTGGGGTACCAGATCCCGGTATGTACTACGCTGCTGCCCACCTTACAAGGGTGATCGACTGGAACAGGCACTCCGAGCACAAACAGTGGGTACAGATTGAGCAAAAGAGCTCTGCATTCCCGTTAAAGGGCCTCCCGTGGGTTGCAAAGCAGGCTGTAAGACGAGAGCTGACGGACCTAACCATAGGGGCTACACTTAAGGTGTGCCACAAGTTTTTCCAGCGCAATGAACTGTCTCCCCCTCTTTCCCCGCTATTCCCAGTACTTGGAAACCCAGAATTCACACCCGGGATGGGGGGAAGGGTTGCAGATCAGTGGATTAAAAATGGTGTCTGCCGAGCCAAACACTTCTGTCACATAAACAATAACACGACACTAGAGCAAGTGGCGGAGGCGCATGAACTCCCGAGGTGGGACCCGTGGCAGTGGAGGCAGATTAACCACTTTCTGCAGTCCCTTAGACCTCAACTACACCAGCTTAGAGAACCCACCAGCTTTGAGCGGATGTGTGAGGATGAAGGCCCAGCTAGGCACACCCTTTCCCTCATTTACAAACTATTAATAAGTACGCAGAACCTAGGTGACCTCCCCTGCTTTGCCAGATGGGAGGAAGACCTGGGAGTTATCTTTACGTCAAAACAGCGTAAGAAAATCATGGAGCTGGCCCACAAGACTTCGACATGTACGAAATATAGGGAGTGCAACTATAAAGTACTGATGCGCTGGTACAGAGCACCGACGCAGCTCAATAAATGGTTCCCATCTATCCCCCCGACATGCTGGAGGTGCAACTCTGAGAACGGCGACCTCCTGCATACCTTCTGGTCGTGCCCGGCCTTGCAGTCCTTCTGGAAGGTAGTGAGGGAGGTAACACAGCGTATGACTGACAGAGAGATCCCATGGGACCCCGCTTTCTTCCTCCTCCACCACTCAGCCACTCCTGTCAAGAACTACCGGAGATCAGTGGTGTGTCAGTTGGTTAATGCCGCAAAGGCGTGTGTCCCTTCGCGTTGGAAGAGCCAGTCACCCCCGACCATCACACAGTGGCTCAATAGGGTAGCTGACATTGAGAGATTTGAGGGGATGATAGCAGCACAGCGCGAATCTGAGGAGACACATAGGACTAAATGGGCCTATTGGGTCGAATTTACACTGTCGCAGGCTTACAGGGACCTTCGAGGGGCAGAGCTGTAGGAAGCCCGATTGCATACCACAAGCGCCACCTTGCCTTCTTACCTGCTCCTCCTCCGGTTTCTCCCCCTCCCCTTCTCCCCCTCACTGTCCCCCCCTACTGCGCCCCCTCCCCCTCTTATTATCGCCTTTGATGCTCACAAACTGTTCTGTTTTTGTTTCATGTCCATGTTGGACTGATAATACTGCAGCTGCCTTATAGCAGCGGAGGCAGGCCTGTTTGAGATTGACCTCGGCCCGCGGGCCCATGTTCATCGTCCCTGTGCGAAAACCGCAATGAAGTTTTATAGTTTTGTCCGAAACTGTTGGCCCGGCCGCCGCCTGATTACTGTGAAGCCGCAATCTGTTGCGGAGCCTAAATGACTCACGAGCCGCCTCCGCCATTAGCCTCTCATGTGCTTTTTGCCAGAATGCAGCCTGCTGGTAGTTGCTTGCATCATATCATATCATTCTGTGATTTTTCTCTTTTATTCTGTATCCCAAGAGCCATGTAAATGTTTCTATTTGTGTATTGAAAATTTAAAATAAAGAATATATAAAAAAAAAGAACCAATGGGGGCGTGGCTACGATGGCGGCTTGAGCAGTCGCACGCTAGCGGGGCTCTGGCAATAAATCCTGACCCACCTCATCCTTAGAAGATTCCCGGGCGGCGGGTGGCTGGCCGGACCCCTGGTGTGCTGCTGGACCGGCTGGCGGAGTCCGGAGCCGGTAATCAGCGCCCATCTGCTCGCGCTGCCTGCGAGGGAGTGTGGAGGAGCCAGTAAGACCTGACTAGCCGAGCGGCTGAGGCGCGAGTCTTGCCAGGGCCGCACGAGGAAGTGAGGGAGGCACCGTCCTGTAGTGCAGAGCAACAGGCGAGTGTCCCTGCGGGGAGAAGAGACCCAGCTGTGTAAAGGGTCGAAGGTAGGCTCTGGCGCCATATTGCCCTGCCGAGGGCCAGGACTTAGTAGAGCCCTGTGTGTAGGCCATCCTCGGGCTGGGGCAAGTGCACACGTGTGAGGAGTGGAGGGGAAGAGGGTCTGCAATCAAGCCACAGTAGCGAGGGGTGAGAGACTATATGCCATCATCAAGTGGTCCATTTAGGCATCAGGAGACCGTCTGCTGAGTTACCAGTCAGCATTGATATTTGTTGGCTGCAATCCTCCTCCTAGTGGATCCCACCCACCTGTGTCACCCTCATTACCAGTTATCAGTTAAGCCCGCTGGGGCTTCTTCCGTTGCGCAATCTTCTTCCCCCTTCGAGTGGACCCGCTTGCATCATTCTCAACACCAGTTGACAGTTACGCCTGCTGGGACATCTAGCGCTGAGCAATCTGCTGGGAAGCGACAACCCCATTACCACCCCGCCGGGGCCACCTATGGGCGGCAATTAAAAAACGCAAGTCTACCTTCAACTCCTGCAGCACCCAAACACGATGGAGGTCCCATGCGGGGCAGGGCAGGAGCCCTCCAATCCTGATACAGTGGCCATCATGGCGGCCATCACCTTGTGCCAGAATATCCTAACCACCAAGTTCGACAGCTTGCAAGAGCAATTTAACTATGTCCGCCACGACTTGGATAAGATCCGTGATCGAACGGGAGAGGTGGAAAGAAGAGTTGGAGAGGTGGAGGATAGAATGTCTGCCCAAATGGGGGAGGTGGCCACGCTGATAGAGAGGGCCGAGGACTCTGAAAACAGATACCGGAGGAACAATGTCAGAATACTGGGCCTTCCGGAGAAATCAGAGGGTCCCTCCCCAGAGCAGTTTATAGAGACTCTCATCCAGGAAGTTTTGGCACCAGTGAACCTGACCAAATTCTTCACCGTGGAGAGGGCACACAGGATCCCCATGAAACCTCTCCCGCCAGGGGTTCCTCCACGTCCACTTATCTTCAAAGTGCTTCACTACAGGGATCAAGACGCCATCCTGTCTGCAGCCAGGCTGAAGGGGTCGGTGATATACAACAATACCCGCTTGACTTTACATCGGAGGTCCAGAGGCAGAGGCGTACCTTTAACGGCGTTCGAGAAAGACTCAGGCGGAAAAAGATTAAGCCATGTTGTTTCTGGCGCGACAGAGTCCAGGATGGGGAATCAACAAGATTTTTCGTGTCGGCCGAGGAGGCTAATAATTGGTTGGACTCCCTCCCTGGGCCCTGATGAGCCGGAGTTAATGCCGGCTGTATTCATTTGCTGGTTTTGTCCGAATGGTCCCCTGCTGGGACTCGCATTGCCGGTCGTTTTGGATAAGGACTCCGCTGCCCCTTGACGCACTGGCGGGTCCGGTTGACCCCATGAGGGTTCTTGGTTACTAGTTTGTTTGAAGTTATGCCGCTACCGCCTGGGTAGCGAACTCATCCGGTGCTGGCGGGTGCTGCTGCCCGTAGCCCTGGGATCCCATGGTCCCCCTACCCTCTACCCCTAAGTTTTCCCACTTTCCTGCAACCTTCCCCCCTGTTGTCCTGTGGCCTCCCTTAGTCCTCAGTCCCCCCTTTATTACCCTGGGAGCCCATGGCGGGTGGTACGCCAGCCAGTAATTGGGAAGGAGACATCCTGTTACTTGGGCCCTGTTGAGTGGGCCTCGCTTTCCCGTAGGCAACTAGTTGCACCTACGTTGCATTAGAGGTTTTGTTGGTTGGGGGGGGGTATGCGAAGCTCACCAAAGTTTGGGATGGTAGAGCCGGGTGGGTGGTGGGGGGTTGGGGTAATGCTATGTTGTATATACTGTTTATTTGTTTTATTTGTCCTTTGTCTGTGTGGATGGTTTTCTGGTGTAACGAGGCCCGGGGGAGGGGGATGTACCCTCCTGGAGAGGTTGACGCTTACTATACTAACAGGGGTGATGGAGTGTAGTATTCTTTCCTGGAATGTCCGCGGGCTTAACGATAAGGTCAAGCGGACATTAGTTTTTCAATACATTAAGAGATACAAACCCCAGGTGGTTGTGCTGAAAGAAACCCACCTGGCGGGCCAACGTGCTTTGGCACTGAGGCGTCCATGGATCTCGCACTCCTATCACTCCTTGTTCTCATCCTATTCCAGGGGGGTCTCTGTATTAGTCTCTAAAACAACTCCATTTACACTATACTCTAAGTATGTGGACCCAGACGGTTGTTTTGTACTGCTACACGCAAAAATGTTTGATGTGGATGTAATAATGGTGGGCCTGTATATTCCTCCACCAGCGGACATGCAGCTGTTGCAGCTTATCATGGAAAAGGTGATGGATTACCCGCCTGACCCACTGATATTGATCGGGGATTTTAATCTGGTGATGGATAGGACCCTGGATAAGATGGGGGGAGGAGGGGGCCCCAAGACCAGACTGGCAACATGGGTAGAAACGCTGGGTTTGGTGGAGGTGTGGAGGGGGAGGCACCCTGGGGTCAGGTTGTATTCTTGTCACTCAGCTACGCACAGAACCTTCTCTAGAATTGATTTGGCCATGGTTTCACCACAGCACCTGCCTAGAGTCGGGGCCTGCGACTACCTCTCCAGGGGTGTTTCTGATCACTCTCCTTTATTTCTGACAATTAGGCTGTCCAATGTGGGAAGGAGCTTAGTGTGCTGGGCCCTTAGCCCCCTTTGGCTGGATCGTGCAGGGGTCAGGGAGAGTATGAGGGGAGCAATGGATTCTTACTGGGAATGTAATTTGGGCAAAACAAGTAGAGATAGCTTGGGATGCCTTCAAGGCGGTAACCAGGGGTAGTGCCATCAGTGCCATCAAAGCGGACAGGTTCGAGAGGGGTAAGGATATAGCCGATCTTGAGAACAAAATGGCCATGGTGGAGGCAGAATATGCGGCTACAGGGGACCGGGAGGTTTACTCAACTTTACGGACCCTAAAGAGAGAATATAATCTTTGACTGACGCTGCCAAAAACTCCCTACTAGTCAAACAGAGCAACGTCTTTGATAAAGGGGACAAGAATGGGAAAGCCCTCCATACTATTGCCGCTATTCTGTGGGGAATGGATCGGTAACAACAGGGGAAGATATAGTGGGTCAATTCCGTTCGTACTATGCGGAATTGTATTCATCCAGGGTGAACTATACTGCAGGGAGTTAGCTGGATTTCTTAATGACATTGACCTCCCAGTTTTATCCCCGGAGGATAGTGAGTCCCTGGGTGGCCCCATCACTCTGGAGGAAGTCAGACGTGCGATTGGCTCTATTCCTAATAGGAAGGCTCCTGGGCCGGATGGGCTGCCAGCCGAATGGTTTAAGCAATTTAGTGAGATTGTTGCTCCAAAGTTGCAGGAGGTATTGAGGGGGGCGGGGGAGATGGTTGTCCTCCCGGACTCCTTCTCAGAGGCACACATAGTGCTGATACATAAGGAGGGCAAACCGTCGGACTCGTGTGCATCGTACAGGCCCATATCGTTGTTGAATCAGGATGCAAAGGTTTTGGCGAAAATACTGGCAGCCAGGTTAAACAAGGTTGTACTTCAATTAATTGGACCGGATCAATCTGGTTTCATGCCGGGACGTACCACGCATATAAACCTTCGTAGACTGTTTTCCAATCTTCAAATTACTCACGAGAACTGGGGTAGCAGGGTGGTCATCTCATTGGATAATGAGAAGGCCTTTGACTCGGTTGAGTGGCCCTATTTGTGGGAGGTCCTGGCTAGATTCAGGCTTCCGGACGCCTTTATTAAATATGTGCAGTTGTTGTACCGGGGGCCGATGGCCAGGGTGCGAGCTAATGGTGTCTACTCTGACCCTTTCCCTCTGAGTAGGGGCACTAGACAGGGTTGTCCACTCTCGCCACTGCTGTTCGCCCTGGCTATTGAACCCCTGGCGATAATGATCAGGCAGTCATCTCTTATTGCAGGGTGGGTGGGATCGAGGAAAAAATATCTCTGTATGCTGACGACACACTGGTATACCTGGCGGACGGTCTCGATTCCCTAGATGCCTTGCTTGACACCATGGCGGAATTTGGGAAATTCTCGGGACTTAAAATCAACTGGGATAAATCCAGCCTAATGCCGGTGGACGGGGTGGATAGCTTAGTTATTTTGCCCAGGTTACTTTTGAAAGTGGTCAATCGATTTAAATATCTGGGGATAGTGATCAGCCGACACCCTAGTAAGTTCACTGATTTGAATATTTCTCCTGTGGTGGCGCAGTTAAAGAGAAGGTACGGCTCTGGGCGAGGCTGCCCCTATCGGTCATGGGCAGAATCAATATTTTTTAAATGATTTTTCTACCTAAATTACTGTACCTATACCAGGCCTCCCCAGTGCTGCTGCCACGGTCGCATTTCAGGGAGTTGGATGCGACCATATTCAGTTTCATATGGGGCCAGTCATCACCACGGCTAAATAGAGAAATCATGAAAGCCCCGGCGTCAGAGGGGGAGTTGGCAGTCCCGAACATGCTTCTGTACTTCTACGCAGCGCAGCTGGTGTATGCGCACTGGTGGGTATGCCCCCCAGGGACAATCCGGTGACAACGCTGGAGGTGGCCCTGCTGGGTTCAGGAGACAAGATGTCCAGCCTGGTATATAGAGGCACGAAGGGTGACCCAGTTCTGACAGGGTGTATGAGGGTGGTATGTCAGGTCTGGGACAGGGTCATCGGGCTAGAGGAAGGGACGAGTGAGGTTAAGTGCTTCTCACCATTTACCCCTTTATGGAACAATCATAAGCTATCAGAGCTGCTGTCTATGCAGGATACGAGTTTCTGGGAGAGGCGCGGCGCCCACTTGCTGAGCCAGCTCTACTGTTCTACCCTTCTGTCATTTGAGCAGGTGTGTGGGGGTTGTCCCCAAGAGATTTCTTTCGGTACCTACAACTTAGGCATGCACTGAGGACCCAATTCCCTGGTGAGGGCCCGATGATCGCTGAAGCACTAATAGAGAGCGTGGTCAGGCAGAGCAGTCTAGAGAAACCCACCTCGACTGTATATAAGGCTTTGCAGGGCACCTTGGTTTCCCCCCGGTGATAGCGAAGTGGCAGGGGCTGGATCACGGTCTGGATAGAGAGGACTGGGAAGAAGTATGGGGCAATATTCACACATCGGTGGTGGAGGCCAGAGATAGGTTTATACAGACCAAATGGATCTATCAGGCGTACATCACACCAGTACGGCTGCACAGGATGGGACTGCTGGATAGTGATCTGTGCCTGCGATGTGGGAATGGTAGTGCCACGTGGGAGCATGCGGTATGGTCTTGTGTGGTACTGAATCGCTACTGGTCTTCAGTAATGAGGGTAGTAGGCAAAGTAGT
This sequence comes from Gastrophryne carolinensis, assembly GCA_027917425.1. Classification (NCBI taxonomy): domain Eukaryota; kingdom Metazoa; phylum Chordata; class Amphibia; order Anura; family Microhylidae; genus Gastrophryne; species Gastrophryne carolinensis. The sequence goes on from CM051243.1 coordinate 118,038,477, forward strand.
GGGGTTCCATGTACAGGGCTCGATGGCATTGTCTCCTGGGGGTAACGGAACCAATCACAGAACTAAGTCCAGTGAGGGTACTACTGAGATTTTTATTATTTTATGCTAGGAAGTGTATTTTGCTGAATTGGAAGCACCCGGCGGTCCCATCCCTGTTGGCCTGGAAGGAACTCATAAACCAGAAACTGGCCATGTATAAACTAACCTATGCTGCTCGTGGGATTCCACAAAAGTTCGATAGGGTCTGGGAGCCTTGGTTGCAGTGCAAGGAGACAGTGGCAGATGATACTTGAGGGGTGTGAGTGATACTACGTAAGGCCTTTGCCAACCCGGGATGGAAATTGACGATGGGCCTACAGATGATCGGGCTGGTTGGAGTTTCACCTGGATTGGTGTAGCTGGTGGGAGTTGCCCCCCCCCCTTACTTTGGGAATTATGGTTTACTGGGCCACATGGTGGTATCTCCTCCCCAGACATGTCTATACATACTGGCGGCTGTCGTGCAGGCCTGTTAATATTGCCGATGGTTTCTTTCCCTTCCCGAGCCTCGGGTACGAATGGTGTGTGAATGTGTGTCTGGAGTGGATAAGTTGTCCAGTTGAATTGTATTGTATGACACTGTAGTGTATTGTAATGTCTTGTCAGTTTATTTTCAAAAGCAAATAAAAACTTATAAAAAAAAAAAAAAAAAGCAGAACCAAACCTGTGAATTTGACTTTTTTGCTTTGTTTTATGCCCTTGGAGCATCCTAAAGGGGGATGCCCTGCTGTGTAAGATGCACATGCTCTCCATCCTAAACAATGACATCAGAGCAAGCGGCTCTCATCGTTGGAGTGGGGAAAGGTGAGTTTTTATGGGCACCTGGAAGGGTGTCACAATTTCAATTGGGGAAAAGCCAGCGGCAGGCCCTGGAATCTTTCAGATTCCTTGCCGGCCGCTGTTAGGTTTTGTTCTGCTTTAATCGGGGTCCCATCATGAAAACCATAGCCAAATTGGTCCGTGCTTTATTAAATACATATAAAGTCTAACAGACAGAGAGAGACACACAGACTGATAGTGTCACAGACAGAGACGCCCCCCCCCCCCCCCCCTTACATGAAGCTTAGCAGTACTGCAGACTTACTCCTCACAGGCCGGGAGAAACAGGCAGCAGATTGATGTGTCTGGGGGGGGCGGAGCCTCCTCAATCAGGAAGACAAGCTGTGCACTGCTTCTCTCGCTGTGCGGCCCCCGGTGATCACACACACAGCCTGGCTTGCCCTTCATCTAACTCCCGCCCCCTGGCAACACAGCGCCCAGGTCAGGGGCACCCCCCATGCTACGCCCCTGCATATTGGCTATGGAATGAATGGAGGCTTGGACAGGCACAGCTTGGTTTTCACATATTAGGGCAGACCACAATATCACAATAATATCACAATAATCAAAGGTGTATGTAACTACACGTGCAGTTGTATTAAACGTGACAACCCCTTCTCTATCTTTTGTTACCATTAAAATGCACAACATCAATAACTACGGATACTTAATCATGGCCTTCAATTGAAGTTTTCTTGCAGTGTGAAGCATGAATCCATGAGGCCTTTCCCTCCAGCTTAACAGAAGTTGGCGTAGTCAACAACTCTTGGAAAACTCTTTCAAAGCCAGTCTCCTGGTTTTATGCTGTCGTCCTGGTTGGTATCTGGAATGGATTGAGACTTAAGAATGTATTTTAGAAAGATGTTTCGTTAATGCAGCCACAATACTAGACAGTGTATCATATTTCATGCTCAACTGTTAGGGGAATTAAAGGCCCAACCGCGGGCTGGTACCAAATGGTATCTTATAAGGTGAGTTTCTCTGGTCCCTTCGGGGTATGTCTGATGCTAAACCGAGCCAGGGGCAGTACCTCTACCCAGTACCTCTACTCTGTGGGAGCCTACTGCGTCCCAGATTTCCTTGGTCAAATTAGCAGTGAAGGTGGGGCCCTGATCCCTTTCTATCAATTCCGGTATAGCAAATCTTCAGACTACCTCAACTATCTTTTTGCAGTGGTCTTAGCTTATTGGTTCCTGGTGGGGTAAGCCTTTGGCCAGCCTGAAAACACACATACTCAAACCCTGAATATAGGGGAATATGTATGTATGAATCCTCTGGAAGGGGTACAAGGGTTTGGAAAGGTGTTTCTGGGGGGTTTTAGTAGTGGACCCAGGATTGCACTGTCCACAAATGAGGCAGCTAGCCACATGTCAGGCAGTTAGAACTGTGACGCTAGGAGTGAACCAATAGGTCTCAATGAGATCGTTCATCTGTGACCTGTTGTCCTGGCCATGGGCCCATTGTACTATTTGGGGGAACAATACTCTGGGCAGGCAAGGCTTGGTAGTGGGCCCATGCTAAATGCCATCTAGCATCTAAGGTGGCCTGTTTCTGCTTCCACAACTTCAAGTCGTCAGAGGTAGCCATCTTTTGTGTTTCCATAAGGTCATGGCTTAGGGAGGGGGTTTTACTGGGTGAGGGGCCATGCCCTGATGGTTGACATCGTCTTTCCTTGACAGGATCTCGCTCAGGCACTACTGCTCCTACCATCACGCTCACCTGGCCCTCTTCTCCCACTTTCACCTGTCCCAGTGCAGCATCCTTTGCCACCTGATCTACCAGGCGATTGTCACGGGCTTCAGGCTTATCCAGTTTACCGTGGGCTTTGACGTTTAGTATGGCCACCTCCGTTGGCAGGGTAAGGACGTCTAAAAGTGCTTTTATTAACTCATGGTGTTTTACCATGCTTCCAAAGGCTGGGGTCTAGTGCTGCCTGCCAAAGAATGTCTGTGTAGTGACTGCACTTCCTGTATAGAATTTCTCATATTGGTCAGCGTACCTACTACCATCCACAAAAAGGGTCGTGTCTGCATCAGGCAGGGGTTTGTCTTTAACTGAAGGAATGTCTAAAGATTCCTCGGCCATCATTTTAAAACATGCCATGTGCAATGAATATTAGCCTGGAATCACCAGAGCACAAGGAAGAAATGGGTGAACCTGGAGGCAACTTGGCTTCATACTCCACTGAAGGATACAGCCTGGGCCACCAGATCGGGGAAGAGACCTCTGCAGAGATCATCTGCTCATTTAAACTACCCTCTTTGATAAGCTCAGGGACAAACAGGAGATATCCCTGTGGCCGACCCCCCTGGTGCTGCTGGTACACAACCCGTCCCTTCCCATGGGCATTCTCCCTCATCTCTGTGGGAGCTTTGAGGTGTTCCGAGAGGACTGGATCACATTCTACCCACTGGGTGGGTGCGATTGGAGGACCTGAGGAAAAAATGGGATACACACCTGTTCGATCAGTGGCTCCTGTTCACTTTCCAAAGCTTTCTCTTGAGCTTGGGTCCTAGACAGGCGATGCTTAGGGCCCTCACCCCCTTTGAGCAATTAGCAAGGGCTGGGGACTCCCCTACAAAGCTCATTTCCCAACTGTATGCTCTTCTGGGGAGTGATGGGGATGATGAGGCACCCCGCTTCTGTGTGGATTGGGAGAGGGACCTGGATAGATGCCTGGCGAAGGAGCAGTGGAAATACATTTTTCTGGCTATGCACAAAACTTCCATCTCCTCTAAGATCCAGGAAGCTAACTATAAGTGTCTCACAAGATGGTGCTAAACCCCAGAGATGTTGCATGGTTTTTCCCCGACCCATTCCGCCGAGTGTTGGAGATGCCGGGGAACAATTGGTAGCTTCTTTCATATCTTCTGGGAATGCCCCAAGATTGTACCCTTTTGGCGATCGGTGGCCGGTATCTCCGGAGAAATTGTGCTTCAATCGGTAGCCTGGGACCCCTCTCTGCTCCTCCTGCACTTGGCGGACACCCCCCCTGAAGACCTATAAGAGGTAGCTTTTGAGGCTTCTCATAAATTCAGCAAAGGCAATGATACCTAGGTTGTGGAGATCCGAGGCGGTTCCTTCGGTGGCGGACTGGATCGTGGAGATCAATCACATAATGGAGATAGAGGAGCTCACGACCTCGGTTCATGAGACCATGGAGCAATTTCTGCAGACATGGACGCTGTGGTTTCTCTCCAGAGAGACAGGTTTAAGCAGCTTGTGGCCCCCGGCCCTCCCCACTGAGACCCTTGGGTATAGCTTGCAATTGGGTTCACCTCGGTCTGGAGACGGTATCACTGGAAAATGTAGTGAAACTCTAATGACGTGTTGAGGATATATGAAGATGAGTAATGATGGGCTGACTCCCCCCTGGTTCAATCCCCCCCTCCCTCCTACTTCTCTTTCCCCATTCTGTTTCCCCCATCTCATTTTTTCTTCTCTTCCCTATTCCTTTTCTTTGCATAAAAAGCTCTCACAGACAGAGTAATTTCACTATGGAGTGAGGAGGCTTGCGCGGAGTGTTGTGGACTTCGGGGCAGGGCTCCCTTCCCGGGCGGGGGCTCTCCGTGGGGACTGACTGCTGGGTCCCCGTGGGGTGCCACTGCCGGGATGGGTAGAGAACCAAATGCGGACGTGGATTGACAAGTAATATCTTCAGTATAAAGGTGTATCTGGCACACCAGTTATATGTCGGTATGTGCCCTGTTCACCTGTATATGCGAGATGACTCTGTAACTTTGCAAATGTTGTATTCTCTACTTGTCTCTTTATTGAAAATAAAAATAAAGAATGTAAAAGAAAAAGAAAATGTCATGGGGTGTTGAGCCCAAGGGATCAAGAGGTGTGCTAGTCTGTGCAAAGAATGCATCATTGTCGGTGTCATACTCCCCCCCCCCTTGAAAGTGGTAGAAGAGTGGCAGGGTTTAAAGCTTGGCACCTAGTCAGAGTGACCTTCTTGGGCAACAGGATAGAGGCTTGAAGCTGCAGATGGGGAGCTTGGCTGGGATGTCATGCAGGGCAAAAACCTCCAGTGGGTGGCCCAGAACAATGTCTGCGGTTTTGTCAAGTAACACGTGTGCAGCAAAGACTGCTCTCATGCAGGAAGGGGCATGAGATTACCAAAAGGATTATTTGAGGATGGGTCATAAAACGTACCATCTGAGTTTAACAATGGATACAGAGGGACATAGGGTACAAGGGCATTGGATGCACCAGGAGGCTTACTAGGGTGCTCGGTTGCTGGTGGAGCGGATGTAACACTTTTGCTAACATCCGGTGGAATGGTCTTTCGCGGAAGGGGGTCTGTCTGGTCATTAGACAGAGGCATGATGGTGGCGGGAACGGGAAGAGGAGGATCACAAATCCTCTCGCAAGATCTCCTGTCAATCAACTATGGTTCTGCTTCTGGTCCAAGAGCCATGGGAACTTGCATTGAGAGCAGATCTTCTATCCCAGGGGCTGGTATTCTGCCAGGATCCCCAGAGATGGTGTTTGACTCTGTGGACTCTGAGGCCGCAATGGTCTTGAAGGGCTTCTCAAAAAGGTAATCGGGACTCTCCTTGCTAGCAGAATAGAGGTAACAAGGAATATTGAAAGGTTTGGTACTTACTGACACTTTGTAGGTTTGGAAAGCCTTAAATTCTAATCTCCCCATCATACTGGAGTTTTTGTTGGACGGCGTGAAGTTTGTTCTCTACATCAGCATCCTAAAAGTCCAGACCTTGTCAGGCATTAAGCTGGGAGAGCCCAATAGGTGGAGCCACTGAACACCCAGACCTACCAAGTCCCGAAATCTACGAGATACGAGAGAAGCGTAGTTTTAAAAAAAAAAAAAAAAACTGTAGTTTAAAATCCAGAGAAGCTTTCCAAGGATGATCCAGAAAACAAAGTCCAATGCAAAGGGTCAAAATGAGGAATCCAATAAGAGTAAGTACTGTACAGGAAAGCAGGAAGCAAGGGGCTAAGAAGATATACAAATACAATCCCGCAATTTCCTAGTGCAAGTCCTTGTCCTTCCTCATAAGGCAGGTAGGAGCCAATTGGGTCGCATGCATCATGTGTTCACACTAATCATGTGACTGCTCTAATCACATGACAGCACTAATCACATGACAGAACTACACACCTCAACTGATCTGAGCGGAAAGCAAAAGACTAGGAGCAGATGTGAAATCCCGTAAGCAGACTACCTGCTGGAGCGAACACCAAGTCTCTTTACATTGAAAACAACATATTGTTGGGCATAGTCAGTTCCCAGCGAAAAGATATAAGCCATCGAGCACGCCCTGGCCTAAATTAACACAATCCAAATAATTGATTCATTATGTTAGTTATTATTGCTTTATTTATAAAGATATATTTATTTGCTGTAAGCAGGATAAGTTATGCCCTCCCGAATAAAAACACACACAACAAGATTCCTTTACAAATTCACGGACACATTCCATCCAACATGTCATAGTGTTCCCATAGCATCTAAGGGTATCCATGCAATGACTGTATTCTGTAAGGAATTTTACAATAAATATAGCTTAGTTGAACTAGTTTCGCCTATATATCTTCATCAGCACCATTAGCATTTGCGGCCATAACATGGGAGGATACTGTCCAAAAAAATCAAATAAGGACCAATTAATACACTATAATACAATTCATAAAAGATACAAAAACAATACAAACCCATACAGTGAAACTTCACAAAAAAGTCTTTACATTGAACCTGTTTTGCTGGTGATCCAATGTGCAGATCTGTAAGCTGGCAGGTTCTTAAGTCCCTAGCTGCCCCTCCCTTTGAACCCCTTCTGGACTCTCATATGAAATTCCTGACATGGAAGGTCCATTTCTTGTGGCTATAACATCGGCTTGCAGGATGAATGATATTCAAGCCCTATCCTGCCATCATCACTTTCTTCAGATTTTTCAAGATCGAGTGGTTCTACAAATGGGGTCTTGCTACCTTCCAAAGATATCTTCAGATTTCCATTAAATGTGAGAGATAGTTCTTTCATCTGCCAGTGACCATGGTTGCTCTTTGGCCTCTATAGACAAATCTTTAGATGTCAGGGCTTGTTTACTGGAATACCTCGACAAACAAGGGATTGGAGTAAGGCCGTAAGCTTGTTTGTCTTTCTCGGGTCCCAGAAACGGCCGATGTTATTCCAAGGCAACATTGGCGCGATAGATTAAGAATGCTATTAGTTTTGCTTACAATGGTTCTCTGGTTCCAGGCCAAATTATAGCTCATTGAATGAGAAGTGTGTCTACATCTTGGGCGGAGAAAGCTGATGCCTCTATTGAACAGAATTGTAGGGCGGCTACCTGGTCTAGTGACGTTTGCCAATCATTATCGCCTGGATCTGCTCACAATACTTTGGCAGGAGTGTTTTACAAGCCGCATTTCCCACCCAATCTCAGTAGTATGCTGCTCTGAGGATGTTTAAGGAAAAGTTAGTTACCTGGTAACTTCTTTTCTAAACATCCGAAAGGGCAACATACAGGCTTTCCACCCACTATATGTTTGTTTATTCTGCATTTTTCACTTATGGTCTTATAAGTATTTACATGATTTTAGCTACAGGTTTTGTCTGTCTTTATCTTTTTTTCAGCTCTCTTAAACAACTGATGAGCTGGAGGTGGGGCTAAAGCCATTGTAGATTCTGGTGGTCATGTGAAGGGGTATTTTAGCACGCTATTTGGTTCAGAATATTTTTTTCCTTATTTTACTCCTCTAAATCCTATGTGCGTCTTATGGGGCGAAGAATCTGTGTGTAGCCTGAAACATTAGTCGGATAATCTCTTACAACTTACTTGACTCTACACATATAATGGATACTGTAATATTTAGCTCTTGTTGCCCACATATCTAGTTAAACTCGCTCACCTATGTTACATTTCAGTTACAACTGTCCTCCCACTTTATATTTTCAGGCCATATACACCATCCCTGAGTACTACCAACTTATTAATGTGTATATTTTGTGTGATATGCTGTGATAAGTTAAATGTTTTTGCCTATACCCATTTTGGGTCCACATCTCTATACTTTTAAATTTATAGTGGACCAAAACCCACACCTATGATGGGCAGTAAATGGTACAGCACACTGCTGACAGGCCTCAATGCAGCTCCTTAGCAGTTAAATTGGTGATTCCCCACCTTCATTTGCATGTCTCTGAGCCACCTGGTTTTGCACTTGTTATTTGCTTGTTAACTGTCATGCCCTTTGTACTTGTGCCTGTGGAACCTGTATGGCATGGCCAGTGGCCAAACACGGGCACCAGTTTTGCTGCGGCAGCACGGAGAAAAGTAGATCTTCAAGCAGGGAATTAATGTGCTGGGCAGGGGGCATCGGCACTGAGATGCCCCCCTCCCCTAAAAAAAAGAAAAAAAGGGATTTTGTTGCTTGCCATACATTTGTCTGTGTAACCCACTTCTGGGGTTTATAATTGCCACATCTCCACAATCTCCTTTAGTGTACTATCTTAGATCCTGGGAGCTGGGCAACAGGAGTATTCAAGTTTTTTCCTGAAGATGTCCTTTTAAGGTGATATTTCTAGTTCCAAACCAAACTTTCTCTTTTGGGGTAAAGGGTTAAGAGGAGAAGTCTTCTAAACCGCACACTTAACCAGTGGGTATCTGAATAATTGTAGACTCCCTTTAGGATATGAGTAAAATGATTTTAACATGAGTGCTAACATCTTACTTTTTCTTTTTTTTTGTTCTAGAGATTGTATTTATAATGTTGTGCTGACCATGGGTGAAGAGTTTAAGATTCAGGATTTTGATGCGGACACACAGAATCTTCTTAAGACTTCTTTGAAAGGTGGACATCCTATATATTCTAAGTATACAGTACGTCCTGCTCCAGATATAATACTTACACTTGGGTTATCCTCCGCCAGAGGGCGCTGTGCACTGCAGACATGCAAAAACAGGCTCCTCCCGACCCTTCATATACCCAGGGACCTCCCACAAATCCCCAGATTTCTCTGCAGTGCTGACTGCGAATACATGAAGTATCACTCTCTCGCAGGTGAGTGGGGCTATTACAGCCTGCGGCCCTGTTGGACTACTCCCACCCATCCTATTTGTGATGTGCCTCCCAGCCTGGGCTGCGCTGGTCGGGTGAAGGTAGGCAGCACCATGCGTGCTTAACGGAGCCATGCTCCACCGTAGTCCCCCACCAAAGGGTAGGCGGTTTAGGCTGATGGTGAGCCTTTAGGGGATGCTCCTCCCGCTTAATTGTCCTACGCCCCGTGTAGTGGTGGACCCTGTGTACAGGGTCGCCATCCTCCCTCGTTCCCCCCCTTAGCCCGGGGGGAAAGAAAGGAAGGGGGGGGGTTGTGAGTATGGCGGCCTCAGTGTACCCTATTACACGCTTATGGCCTTAGTATCGCGTTTCACTGGAAATGGGTGTCAGAGCCGCACTGTGTACTTTATATTTTTTACTTGTATTGGTAGCCCCCGTGCCCGTCCTATATGGTTGTACAGCACGGGCGGCGGTGGCTTTGCTGATGCTGCGGCGTCTCTTTCTTAGCCTGTAGTGGCTCTGCTGCGGCAATCCACTCGATCATTCCTTCAGGCGTCACTGCCCTGTTCTTCTCTACTGGCTATGCGTTTTTGGAGGGGGGGGGCCTGACTTGACGCGCTCCGCGTCACCATCAGCTCTGGCCCGCCCTTCGAGGATCGTTTGGCGCCATTCTTGCTCGCGCGCGCGCGTGGTGAAGACCTCCCTCCCCCCTCCGTCTGTAAGTGCCCTCGCGGGCGACCTTATATTATCTTCATACTACCTTTATATTACCTTTATTACACCTTTGCGCATGGCTCTGACATTCCTGTTCCTCTTATGTCTTTCAGACCGTGAATTCCGGTGGCTTCTCCTGGCCCGGTGTATCTCCCGGTTGAGACTATTAAAATTACTCCCACTTCCCCGTGGGTTATTGGGACATCCAGGGTAGCTTACAGCGTCAATCCCTACTGGCCTATTGTGCCGATACAATCACCATATGGAGGCGTCCCAGGATATTGTGAACGGGGTTCCTTCGGGACAAGCCTGGCTGTGTGTAGCTTGTGGGGTCTTACCTAGCAGCGGTGACAATGCACGGGTCTGTGTTCCTTGTGCACAGCAGGCACTATCGGTTCTTCCCGCCTCTTCAGTGGCTGGGCCGGCACCTCGCCTCACTTCACCTACTCCCCCAAGCCTGAGTCTAACCCCCAATACAAGTGGGGATTCTCATCCTGATGTGGCTACTAGACTGGCCAGTGTTGAAAGATTGCTTGCTAGCTCATTAGTGCGTAAGGCCACCGCTAAGAGGCGGCATTTAACCCCTGACTCTGCCCTTTTCCCTATGGAATCTGATGACTTGTTGCAGCCTTACGGCCACCCCCCCCTCGGATGAAGGGGAGCTGTTCTCTGACTCGGGGTCATACGACGAGGAGTCAAGGGGTCATGACGAGTCTGGTTCCGAGCACTGGACCTCGGATGATATTGACAGACTGCTGGTTCAGATATTTGAAGTTTTGTCCATCTCTCCCCCTGTTGCGGCTCCCAGGCAAAGGGGTGAGCTTTTTCATACTGCTAAGGCTCGTCTGGAATTTCCAGAGCAAACCCATTTCAATAGCCTCGTGCTTAAAGAATGGGAACATCCCAGCAGACTGCCTGGGATCCCTAAGAGTGTGGATAGAAAGTATCCCTTCCCGGCTGACTTGGTTAAGTGCTGATCATCGCCCCCCGAGGTCGATGCTCCTATTCTAGGGTTGTCTAACACCTCTATTATGCACTCCCCTGACACTACTACGCTACGGGACTCTGAGGACCGGCGTATTGACCAATTGGCATGCCATGCCTTTGCATTTGGGGAAGCGACCTTGCGCCCGGTTTGCGCCTTAGCTATTACGGCAGTAGCGCTCAGGGCCATGGTCAGGAATGCACTCGCTGGCACAGATGAGTTGCCTTCTGATACTGTCAATACACTGTCTAACTGTGATGTGTTTGTAAACTTTATCCTGTCTGCATCGGACGATGCTATAAGGATGTGTGACAGATCTTCTGTCTTGGCGGTAGCTATACGCCGCGCGGTTTGGTTGCGACAGTGGGATGCTGACAATGCCGCTAAGAAAGCCCTTACCGGGCTTCCATTTAAGGGGCTGTGTCTGTTTGGAGACCGTTTAGACCTCTTCGCCAAAGGAGGCAAAGTTGCCCCAGCGCAGGCGGCAGATTCGGCCCTTTCGAGGCCAGGGCACCCTTTCAATCCCCTACCGCGGGGCTAAACAGGGAAAAGGGGTGTCCTTCGCTGGGCCCCGCGCAGATTCCTGGCACAGGAATAGAGGACGCCGTCCCGGTTCCTCCTGGGGGCCCAAGCCGAAAGCCCCTCCCAAGACCCCTCAGGCATGAGGGGGCGCCCTTGCCCGTCAGGGTGGGGGGACGTCTGCAGCACTTCGAGCATGTCTGGAGGCGCCACGTCTCAGACCGGTGGATTCAGGAGGTAGTGTCCTCCGGCTACAAGATAGAATTTGCTGTACGGCCCCCCACCAGATTCATTGGGTCCCGAATCCCTCAAGACCCTGCCTCAGCTCAGGTCTTGTTGTTGGCCGTGCAGGGTCTCCTGGATCTAGGGTTCATTTGCAAGGTCCCCTTTGGAGACAGGGGCTCGGGGTTCTACTCCAACCTTTTCACAGTACCCAAGAAGGATGGGTCAGTCAGGCCCATTCTGGATCGAAAAATCTTCAACAAATTTGTCAAGAACAGGCATTTTCGCATGGAAACTCTGCGCTCGGCCATTGGCTCCCTGTGCCCAGGGGACTTCATGACGTCAGTTGACATCAAGGATGCTTACCTTCACGTCCCGGTGTTTCCAGGACACCAAAGGTTTCTCAGATTTGCACTGAAAGATCAGCATTACCAATTTGTGGCCCTGCCATTCGGCCTCACGTCGGCTCCCAGGGTGTTCACCAAGGTGCTGGCAGGGGTGATGTCCCTGATAAGGCTAAGGGGCATTCGCGTGCTACCCTACCTGGACGATATCCTCATCACCTCTCGGTCTCTGCGGCAGGCAGAGTTGGACACTCATCTGGTAGTGTCCACCCTGGAGTCCTTCGGCTGGGTGATCAATTACCCCTAGTCCTCTCTGTCCCCATCCTCGGTGACTCCGTTCCTGGGAATGATTCTGTATACGGTTCAGACACAGATATTCCTTCCAACAGAAGGTGGAAGCTCTGTCTGCGCAGGCCAGGTTCCTGCTCTCGTACCCACAGCGCTCCATCAGGCAGGGAATGCAGCTGGTGGGCCTGATGGTGGCGAGCTTCGAGGCGGTGCCCTTTGCTCAGTTCCATTTGAGACCTCTGCAGCTTCACCTTCTGTCAGTATGGGACAAGAACCCAGCGTCCTTGGACGGGGTCTGTGTGCTTCCCCCCCTCGGTCAGACGGTCCCTTGCATGGTGGCTGGACCTCGGGAATTTGATAGGGGGTAGATCTTTTCTGGCCCCTTCCTGGGAGACGGTCACAATGGATGCCAGTTTGTCAGGTTGGGGGAGGATTCTGGAAGTCCCTGCGCTTCCAGGGGACGTGAGGTCCTCAGGAGGCCCATTTACCCATCAACATTCTGGAATTGCGGGCAGTCCGGTTGGTACTGGAGCGGTTGACCCAACACCTGAGGGGTCTGTCGGTCCAGGTACGCTCAGACAACAGGACGGTGGTTGCCTACATCAACCATCAGGGAGGGACCCGAAGCAAGGGTGCCCTCCGGGAGGTGTCTCAGATTCTGACATGGGCGGAGGCCAATGTACAATGCATTTCGGCTGTTTACATTCTGGGGGCGGAGAATCTGCTTGCAGATGCCCTGAGCAGGGGGACGTCCCGTCAGGGAGAGTGGTCCCTCTGCAACAGGGTATTCCAGTCCCTGTGTCTCCGTTGGGGTCTACCGGATGTGGACCTGTTTGCGTCCCGTCACAACCACAAGCTCCCGGACTTCGTGTCCCTGTCTCAGGACCCTCTGGCCTTGGCCACGGATGCCCTGTCCATGTCATGGAAGGAGTTTTGGCTCCTGTATGTATTTCCACCGTTCCCCCTGGGCAAGATTGCTCTGGAGGGGGTGCCTGTGATTCTAGTGGCCCCCCGGTGGCCAAGAAGAGTGTGGTTCGCAGACGTGGTTCAAATGGCAGTAGACCAGTACGATCTGCCAGGGGTGCCAGATCTGCTAACTCAGGGCTCCCTACGCCATCCCAATTTACAAACGCTGACTTTGACTGCCTGGCTGCTGAAACCTCCATCTTGATGGAGAAGGGTTTGTCTGCCTCTGTGGTAGGTACTATGGTGCAGACTAGGAAGAAGACTTCTGCTGCTGTCTATTATAGAGTATGGCGTACCTACATTGACTGGTGTGAGTCTAGGTCTCTTCCCTGTAGGGAGTTCTCTGTCCCTAGGGTTCTGGAGTTCTTACAGCATGGTTTGGAGTTAGGTCTAAAACTCAGTACTTTGAAGGGTCAGGTTTCTGCCCTGTCCGTCTTCTTTCAGAAGACCTTTGCTCATCATCATTTGGTTAAGACCTTCTTTCAGGGGGTCACTCATGCGCGTCCCCCTCGTAAACCTGTGGTCCCCGTTTGGGATTTAAACTTGGTTTTATCTGCCTTGCAGGGTGCTCCCTTTGAGCCTATTCAAGATGCTGCTCTGGCTGTCCTTACTCTCAAGGTTGTCTTTTTGGTGGCCATAACTTCGGTTAGGCGTGTGTCTGAGCTGGCTGCTCTATCCATTCAGTCTCCGTACTATGAGAGACACCAGGACAAGGTGGTGTTCCGCTTCAAGCCGGATATTCTAAGCATACAGTACGTCCTGCTCCATCTATAATACTTACACCTCGGATGATATTGACAGACTGCTGGTTCAGATATTTGAAGTTTTGTCCATCTCTCCCCCTGTTGCGGCTCCCAGGCAAAGGGGTGAGCTTTTTCATACTGCTAAGGCTCGTCTGGAATTTCCAGAGCAAACCCATTTCAATAGCCTCGTGCTTAAAGAATGGGAACATCCCAGCAGACTGCCTGGGATCCCTAAGAGTGTGGATAGAAAGTATCCCTTCCCGGCTGACTTGGTTAAGTGCTGATCATCGCCCCCCGAGGTCGATGCTCCTATTCTAGGGTTGTCTAACACCTCTATTATGCACTCCCCTGACACTACTACGCTACGGGACTCTGAGGACCGGCGTATTGACCAATTGGCATGCCATGCCTTTGCATTTGGGGAAGCGACCTTGCGCCCGGTTTGCGCCTTAGCTATTACGGCAGTAGCGCTCAGGGCCATGGTCAGGAATGCACTCGATGGCACAGATGAGTTGCCTTCTGATACTGTCAATACACTGTCTAACTGTGATGTGTTTGTAAACTTTATCCTGTCTGCATCGGACGATGCTATAAGGATGTGTGACAGATCTTCTGTCTTGGCGGTAGCTATACGCCGCGCGGTTTGGTTGCGACAGTGGGATGCTGACAATGCCGCTAAGAAAGCCCTTACCGGGCTTCCATTTAAGGGGCTGTGTCTGTTTGGAGACCGTTTAGACCTCTTCGCCAAAGGAGGCAAAGTTGCCCCAGCGCAGGCGGCAGATTCGGCCCTTTCGAGGCCAGGGCACCCTTTCAATCCCCTACCGCGGGGCTAAACAGGGAAAAGGGGTGTCCTTCGCTGGGCCCCGCGCAGATTCCTGGCACAGGAATAGAGGACGCCGTCCCGGTTCCTCCTGGGGGCCCAAGCCGAAAGCCCCTCCCAAGACCCCTCAGGCATGACGGGGCGCCCTTGCCCGTCAGGGTGGGGGGACGTCTGCAGCACTTCGAGCATGTCTGGAGGCGCCACGTCTCAGACCGGTGGATTCAGGAGGTAGTGTCCTCCGGCTACAAGATAGAATTTGCTGTACGGCCCCCCACCAGATTCATTGGGTCCCGAATCCCTCAAGACCCTGCCTCAGCTCAGGTCTTGTTGTTGGCCGTGCAGGGTCTCCTGGATCTAGGGTTCATTTGCAAGGTCCCCTTTGGAGACAGGGGCTCGGGGTTCTACTCCAACCTTTTCACAGTACCCAAGAAGGATGGGTCAGTCAGGCCCATTCTGGATCGAAAAATCTTCAACAAATTTGTCAAGAACAGGCATTTTCGCATGGAAACTCTGCGCTCGGCCATTGGCTCCCTGTGCCCAGGGGACTTCATGACGTCAGTTGACATCAAGGATGCTTACCTTCACGTCCCGGTGTTTCCAGGACACCAAAGGTTTCTCAGATTTGCACTGAAAGATCAGCATTACCAATTTGTGGCCCTGCCATTCGGCCTCACGTCGGCTCCCAGGGTGTTCACCAAGGTGCTGGCAGGGGTGATGTCCCTGATAAGGCTAAGGGGCATTCGCGTGCTACCCTACCTGGACGATATCCTCATCACCTCTCGGTCTCTGCGGCAGGCAGAGTTGGACACTCATCTGGTAGTGTCCACCCTGGAGTCCTTCGGCTGGGTGATCAATTACCCCTAGTCCTCTCTGTCCCCATCCTCGGTGACTCCGTTCCTGGGAATGATTCTGTATACGGTTCAGACACAGATATTCCTTCCAACAGAAGGTGGAAGCTCTGTCTGCGCAGGCCAGGTTCCTGCTCTCGTACCCACAGCGCTCCATCAGGCAGGGAATGCAGCTGGTGGGCCTGATGGTGGCGAGCTTCGAGGCGGTGCCCTTTGCTCAGTTCCATTTGAGACCTCTGCAGCTTCACCTTCTGTCAGTATGGGACAAGAACCCAGCGTCCTTGGACGGGGTCTGTGTGCTTCCCCCCCTCGGTCAGACGGTCCCTTGCATGGTGGCTGGACCTCGGGAATTTGATAGGGGGCAGATCTTTTCTGGCCCCTTCCTGGGAGACGGTCACAATGGATGCCAGTTTGTCAGGTTGGGGGAGGATTCTGGAAGTCCCTGCGCTTCCAGGGGACGTGAGGTCCTCAGGAGGCCCATTTACCCATCAACATTCTGGAATTGCGGGCAGTCCGGTTGGTACTGGAGCGGTTGACCCAACACCTGAGGGGTCTGTCGGTCCAGGTACGCTCAGACAACAGGACGGTGGTTGCCTACATCAACCATCAGGGAGGGACCCGAAGCAAGGGTGCCCTCCGGGAGGTGTCTCAGATTCTGACATGGGCGGAGGCCAATGTACAATGCATTTCGGCTGTTTACATTCTGGTCATTCAGGGAATCTGCTTGCAGATGCCCTGAGCAGGGGGACGTCCCGTCAGGGAGAGTGGTCCCTCTGCAACAGGGTATTCCAGTCCCTGTGTCTCCGTTGGGGTCTACCGGATGTGGACCTGTTTGCGTCCCGTCACAACCACAAGCTCCCGGACTTCGTGTCCCTGTCTCAGGACCCTCTGGCCTTGGCCACGGATGCCCTGTCCATGTCATGGAAGGAGTTTTGGCTCCTGTATGTATTTCCACCGTTCCCCCTGGGCAAGATTGCTCTGGAGGGGGTGCCTGTGATTCTAGTGGCCCCCCGGTGGCCAAGAAGAGTGTGGTTCGCAGACGTGGTTCAAATGGCAGTAGACCAGTACGATCTGCCAGGGGTGCCAGATCTGCTAACTCAGGGCTCCCTACGCCATCCCAATTTACAAACGCTGACTTTGACTGCCTGGCTGCTGAAACCTCCATCTTGATGGAGAAGGGTTTGTCTGCCTCTGTGGTAGGTACTATGGTGCAGACTAGGAAGAAGACTTCTGCTGCTGTCTATTATAGAGTATGGCGTACCTACATTGACTGGTGTGAGTCTAGGTCTCTTCCTTGTAGGGAGTTCTCTGTCCCTAGGGTTCTGGAGTTCTTACAGCATGGTTTGGAGTTAGGTCTAAAACTCAGTACTTTGAAGGGTCAGGTTTCTGCCCTGTCCGTCTTCTTTCAGAAGACCTTTGCTCATCATCATTTGGTTAAGACCTTCTTTCAGGGGGTCACTCATGCGCGTCCCCCTCGTAAACCTGTGGTCCCCGTTTGGGATTTAAACTTGGTTTTATCTGCCTTGCAGGGTGCTCCCTTTCAGCCTATTCAAGATGCTGCTCTGGCTGTCCTTACTCTCAAGGTTGTCTTTTTGGTGGCCATAACTTCGGTTAGGCGTGTGTCTGAGCTGGCTGCTCTATCCATTCAGTCTCCGTACTATGAGAGACACCAGGACAAGGTGGTGTTCCGCTTCAAGCCGGATATTCTAAGCATACAGTACGTCCTGCTCCATCTATAATACTTACACGTGGGTAATCCTCCGCCAGATGGCGCTGTTCACTGCAGACATGCAAAAACAGGCTCCTCCCAGCCCTTCATATACCCAGGGACCTCCCACAAATCCCCAGATTTCTCTGCAGTGCTGACTGCGAAGACATGATGTATCACTCTCTCGCAGGTGAGCGGGGCTATTACAGCCTGCGGCCCTGTGAGACTATTCCCACCCGTCCTCTTCGATAAGATGTGCCTCCCAGCCTGGGCTGCGCTGGTCGGGTGAAGGTAGGCAGCACCATGTGTGCTTACGGAGCAACGCTCCACCGCAATCCCCCACCATAGGGTAGGCGGTCAAGGCTGATGGTGAGCCTTCAGGGGATGCCCCTCCCGCATCATTGCCCCACGCCCCATGTAGCGGTGGACCCTATGTTAACGGGTCGCCTTCCTCCCTCGTTCCCCCCTTAGTCAGGGGGAAAAGAAAGGAGGGGGGGGTTGTGTGTATGGCAGCCTCAGTGTATACTTACACACTTATGGCTTGGCTGTGCTTCACTGGGAACGGGGATCAGAGCCGCGCTCTTACCTTACTGTTTACCGCAACACAGTAGTCTGCTTTCTGATCGCACCGCACGTACGGCGGCGGCCCGCGGACGCCTCGGCGTCTCCTTCTTCCCTCCTTCCCTTCTTAGCCTTAGTGGCTCTTCATAGGTTGCGCTGGCTTGAGCGCCTGTCTTAATCAGTATCCTGTCACAGACCGAGATTCATTCCCCGACGGGGAGCCACAGGAGAGCCCGAGTACAGATCTCGGCTGTGCCTGTCCTGGCTCCGAGTGCCATTTTCAATAGGCTTTTCTGCTTTTTTACTTTCTGTACCATCATTGGCTGGATGCCTTACGAGCTTCGTGCTTGCTGGAGAGGGGCGTGGTTTCGGCTTGGCGCGCTACGCGTCACGATCGGCTCAGGACCGCCCTCCGAGGTTCTTTTGGCGCCATTTTCTTCTCCCGCGCGCGTGGTGAAGATCGTCCTCTCCTCTCTGTATGTAAGTGCCCTCGCGGGCGACTTTTCTTTACTTCTATCCCCATTGCGCATGGCTCTGACATCCTGTTCCCCCTTATGTCTTTCAGACCGCGGATTTCACAAGTGGCTTCTCCCGGCCCAGCGTAGCTCCCGGTCGTGACCATAAAAAATTACTCCCACTTCCCAGCGGGTTATTGGGGCATCCGAGGTAGCTTACAGCGTCAATCCCTACTGGCATATTATGCCGATTAAATCACCAAATGGAGGCATCTCAGGATATTGTGAACGGGGTTCCTTCGGGACAAGCCCGGCTGTGTGTACTTGTGGGGTCTTACCTAGCAGCGGTGACAATGCACGGGTCTGTGTTCCTTGTGCACAGCAGGCGCTATCGGTGCTTCCCGTCTCCTCTGAGGCTGGGCCTGCACCCCGCCGCACTTCACCTACTCCCCCAAGCCTGAGTCTAACCCCCAATACCAGTGGGGATTCTCATCCTGATCTGGCCACGAGGCTGGCTAGTGTTGAAAACTTGCTTGCTAATTCCTTAGCTCGTAAAGCCACCTCCAAGAGGCGGCACTTGAACCCTGAATCGGCCCTCTTCCCTGTAGAACCTGATGATTTGTTGCATTCCTATGCCCATATCCCCTCGGACGAAGGGGGGACTGTTCTCTGACTCAGGGTCATATGACGATGAGTCTAGGGGTCAGGAAGAGTCTGGCTCTGAGCATTGGTCCTCGGATGATATTGATAGACTGCTGGTTCAGATCTTTGAGGTTCTGTCCCTCTCTCCCCCTGCTGCGGTTCCCCGGCAAAGGGGTGATCTTTTTCATACTGCTAAAGCTCGCTTGGAATTTCCCGAGCAGACCCATTTCAATAGCCTTGTGCTTAAAGAATGGGAACATCCCAGCAGACTTCATGGGGTCCCTAAGAGCGTGGATAGGAAATATCCATTCCCTGCTGACTTGGTTAAGTGCTGGTCATCGCCGCCTGAGGTCGATGCTCCTATTCTAGGGTTGTCCAACACCTCTATTATGCACTCCCCTGACACTACTACGCTACGGGACTCTGAGGACCGGCGTGTTGACCAATTGGCATGTCATGCCTTTGCATTTGGCGGAGCGACTTTGCGCCTTAGCCATTACGGCAGTAGCGCTTAGGGCCGTGGTTAGGAGTGCTCTCGATGGCACAGATGAGTTGCCTCCTGATACTGTCAACGCTCTGTCCAACTGTGATGCGTTTGTGAACTTTATCCTGTCCGCATCGGACGATGCTATTAAGATGTGTGCCAGGTCATCTGCCCTGGTGGTTGCTATACGCCGCACGGTCTGGTTGCGCCAGTGGGCCGCAGACAATGCCGCCAAGAAAGCCCTCACGGGGCTGCCATTTAAAGGGCTGAGCTTGTTTGGAGATCGATTAGACCTCTTTGCCAAGGGAGGCAAGTTACCACAGCGCAGGCTGCAGACTCGGCCCTTTCGTGGTCAAGGCTCCCTATCAACCCCCTATCGTGGGGCCAAGCAGGGTAGAGGGGCGTCCTTCGCTGGGGCCCGCGCTGATTCCTGAACAGGTTCCTCCTGGGGAACCAAGCCCAAATCCCCTCCCAAGGCCCCCCAGGCATGAGGGGGCGCCCTCACCAGTCAGGGTGGGGGGACGTCTACAGCACTTCGAGCATGTCTGGCGGCGCCACGTCTCAGACCGGTGGATTCAGGAGGTAGTGTCCTCCGGCTACAAGATAGAATTTGCTGTACGGCCCCCCACCAGGTTCATTGGGTCTCGAATCCCTCAAGACCCTGCCTAAGCTCAGGTCTTGTTGCTGGCCGTACAGGGTCTCATGGACCTAGGGGTCATTTGCAAGGCCCCCCTAGAGACAGGGGCACGGGGTTCTACTCAAACCTTTTCACAGTACCCAAGAAGGATGGGTCAGTCAGGCCCATGCTGGATTTAAAAATCCTCAACAAATTTGTCAAGAACAGGCACTTTCGCATGGAAACTCGGCCATTGGCTCACTGCGCCCAGGGGACTTCATGACGTCAGTAGACATCAAGGATGCTTACCTGCAAGTCCCGGTGTTTCCGGGACACCAAAGGTTTCTCAGATTTGCACTAAAAGATCAGCATTATCAACCCTGCCATTCGGCCTAACGTCGGCTCCCAGGGTGTTCACCAAGGTGCTGGCAGGGGTGATGTCCCTGATAAGGCTAAGGGGCATACGCGTGCTGCCCTACCTGGACGATATTCTCATCACCTCTCAGTCTCTGCGGCAGGCAGAGTTGGACACTCGGCTGGTAGTGTCCACCCTGGAGTCCTTCGGCTGGGTGATCAATTACCCCAAGTCCTCCCTGTCCCCCTCCTCGGTGACTCCGTTCCTGGGAATGATTATGGATACGGTTCAGTCAAGGATATTCCTTCCTCAACAGAAGGTGGAAGCTCTGACAGCGCAGGCGAGGTTCCTGCTCTCGAGCCCACAGTTCTCCATCCGGCAGGGAATGCAGTTGGTTGGCCTGATGGTGGCGAGCTTCGAGGCAGTGCCCTTTGCCCAGTTCCATCCTTCTGTCAGTTTGGGACAAGAACCCTGCGTCCTTGGACGGGTTCTGTGTGCTTCCCCCCTCGGTCAGACAATCCCTTGCGTGGTGGCTGGACCACAGGAACTTGACAGGGGGCAGGTCTTTTCTGACCCCATCCTGGGAGACGGTCACAACGGATGCCAGTCTGTCAGGTTGGGGAGGATTCTGGAAGTCCCTGCGCTTCCAGGGGACGTGGGGCCCTCAGAAGGCCCATTTACCCATCAACATTCTGGAATTACGGGCAGTCAGGTTGGTACTGGAGCGTTTGACCCAACACCTGAGGGGTCTGTCGGTCCAAGTTCGCTCAGACAACAGAACGGCGGTTGCCTACATCAATCATCAGGGAGGGACCCCGAGCAAGGGTGCTCTCCAAGAAGTGTCTCAGATTCTGACATGGGCGGAGGCCAATGTTTAATGCATTTCGGCTGTTTACATTCCGGAGGCGGAGAACCTGCTGGCGGACGCCCTGAGCAGGGGGATGTCCCGTCAGGGGGAGTGGTCCCTCTGCAACACGGTATTCCAGTCCCTTTGTCACCGTTGGGGCCTACCGGATGTGGATCTGTTTGCTTCCCGTCACAATCACAAGCTCCTGGCCTTCGTCTCCCTGTCTCAGGATCCTCTGGCCATGGCCACGGATGCCCTGTCCATGTCTTGGAGGGAGTTTCGACTCCTGTATGCGTTTCCACCGTTTCCCCTTCTGGTGAGGGTTCTACGCAAGATTGCTCTGGAAGGGGTACCTGTGATTCTGGTGGCCCCCAGGTGGCCAAGAAGAGTGTGGTTCACAGACGTGGTTCAAATGGCAGTAGATCAGTACGATCTGCCAAGCGTACCAGATCTGCTAACTCAAGGGTCATTACGCCATCCCAATTTACAAACTCTGGCTTTGACGGCCTGGCTGCTGAAACCTCCATCTTGATGGAGAAGGAGTTGTCTGCCTCTGTGGTGGCTACTATAGTGCAGGCCAGGAAGAAGACTTCTTCTGCTATCTATTATAGAGTATCGCATTCCTACATTGACTGGTGTGAGTCCAGGTCTCTTCCCTGCCGGGAATTCTCCGTCCCTAGGGTCCTGGAGTTTTTACAGCATGGTTTGGACTTAGGTCTCAAACTTAGTACTCTGAAGGGTCAGGTTTCTGCCCTATCTATCTTCTTTCAGAAGACCTTTGCTCAACATCACCTGATTAAGACCTTCTTGCAGGGGGTCACTCACGTGCGTCCCCCTCGAAAGCCTATGGTCCCTGTTTGGGATTTGAATTTGGTTTTGTCTGCCTTGCAGGGTGCTCCCTTTGAGCCTATTCAAGATGCTGCTCTGGTCGTTCTCACTCTCAAGGTGGTCTTCTTGGTGGCTATTACTTCGGTTAGGCGTGTGTTAGAGCTGGCTGCTCTATCTATTCAGCCTCCATACTATGAGCGACACCAGGACAAGGTGGTGTTCCGCTTCAAACCGGATTTTCTGCCAAAAGTTGTCTCGGCATTTCATTTGAACCAGGATATTGTTCTTCCTTCTCTGTGTCCCAATTCTCGCAACGACGAGGAGCGGGTTCTGCATTCCTTGGACGTAGTCAAGTGCTTGAAGTATTACCTGGTTGTCACTAAGGCCTTCAGGAAGACTGATGCTCTCTTCGTTGTGCCTTCCGGGCCTAGGAAAGGTTTGGCTCCCGCCAAGTCTACCATCAGTAAATGGATTCGTCAGGCTGTGATTCAGGCCTATTCTACTAAGGGGAGGACTCCCCCCTTTCCGTCTTACGGCTCATTCCACTCGTGCTATTGGTGCCTCTTGGGCTTTTCAGCAACAGGCCTCTGTTGAACAAGTTTGCAAGGCCGCTACTTGGTCTTCTGTTCACACCTTTTCAAAGTTTTACAAGGTGTAAAATGTAGATGTTCGGGCCTCAGCTGATGCTGCTTTTGGCCGTAAAGTTTTACAGGCGGTTGTAGTTTGAGCTACGTGCTGTTGCCTTTGTTGTTGGGGATCCCACCCTACTTTATGGACACTGCTATTGGATGTCCCACGTGTAAGTATTATAGATGGAGCAGGACGTACTGTATGCTTGGAATAATACAATTCTGTGAAATACTCACCTGTAGAATTGATATTATACGCATACAGTACGTCCTGCTCCACCCCACCCTGGTTTCACCTTGTTCTGGATCCCCTGTATGGTGATTGTTATCATTGTTATTGTTACCAGTTTGGTGGTTGGTTCTCCCGGCTTCTTTTTCTCACTGCTTTTCAATGCTGGGGATTTGTGGGAGGTCCCTGGGTATATGAAGGGCCGGGAGGAGCCTGTTTTTGCATGTCTGCAGTGAACGGCGCCATCTGGCGGAGGATTACCCACATGTAAGTATTATAGATGGAGCAGGACGTACTGTATGCGTATAATATCAATTCTACAGGTGAGTATTTCACAGAATTGTATTTTTCTGCCTAAGGTTGTGTCTGCTTTTCATTTGAATCAGGACATTGTTCTTCCTTCCTTGTGTCCCAATCCTAGTAATGACAAGGAAAGGTTTCTGCATTCCTTGGATGTGGTCAGGTGCTTGAAGTATTACCTGGTTGTCACTGTGGCTTTCAGGAAGACTGATGCTCTCTTCGTTGTGCCTTCTGGGCCTAGGAAGGGTTTGGCTCCTGCCAAGTCTACTATCAGCAAGTGGATCCGTCAGGCTGTGGTTCAGGCCTATTCTGCTAAGGGGAAGATTCCTCCTTTCCGTCTTACTGCTCATTCTACTCGTGCTATTGGGGCCTCCTGGGCCTTCCAGCACCAGGCTTCTGTTGAACAAATTTGCAAGGCCGCTTACTTGGTCTTCTGTTCACACCTTTTCAAAGTTTTACAAGGTTGATGTTCGGGCCTCAGCTGATGCTGTGTTTGGCCGCAAGGGTTTGCAGGCGGTAGTAGTTTAAGCTACGTGCCGTTGCCTTTTTTGTTGGGGATCCCACCCTACTTTTATGGACACTGCTATTGGATGTCCCAAGTGTAAGTATTCTATCTGGAGCAGGACGTACTGTATACTTAGAATAATACAATTCTGTGAAATACTCACCTGTAGAATTGGTATTATACGTATACAGTACGTCCTGCTCCACCCCACCCTGGTTTTTGCATTATTCTGGATCCCCTGTATGGTGATTGTTATTGTTATCATTACCAGTTGTTTTTGGTGGTTGACTTCTCCCGGCTTCTGGTTCACTGCTTTGCAATGCTAGGGGTTTGTGGGAGGTCCCTGGGTATATTAAGGGCCGGGAGAAGCCTGTTTTTGCATGTCTGCAGTGCACAGCACCTTCTGGCAGAGGATAACACAAGTGTAAGTATTATATCTGGAGCAGGACGTACTGTATACGTATAATACCAATTCTACAGGTGAGTATTTCACAGAATTGTATTTTTTAGGGCATTAGTTCAGCAACTGTTTTATTCTAAGTATGTCACACACCCCGCATTCATTACACTTGGGTATACTGACCTGTAGATGGCGATCTTGCAGAGATAACAAAAAAAAAAAAAAGGTCAGACCCTCCCGGCCCATAAATACTTGGGACCTCCCACTCATTCCCCAGTTGTCCATCTCTGCAGAGGCGAGCAAGTCAGAAGATGATGTCTCCTCCTTGCAGGTAGCCGGGATCACTCCCGGCCTTCTATTCTTCTATTTCTGCCCGGATCCCCTTATTTAAAGTGCTTGCCTCCCAGCCTAGGCTGCTGGTCCGGGCAAAGGTAGTTGGCACCCCTGGTGCTTAGGAGCCGTGAGACCCCATAACAAGGGGTAGGTGGCTATCCGGGTTGGTGATCCCGGTTTGGGATGCCCCGTCCCTTGGCCCTACCCTGGCATGGATTACCCCTCTCCCGGATACCCTTAGAGGGGGGGGGGGTGGTCCCTTATGGGTTCATCCCATTATGGTGTATATGTGTGTTGGTGCTTTAACTGTATGTGTGTGTTTCAAACGTTAGGCTGGCGTGCGCAATGGCGGCTGTGTGTGCCCATGAGGGCTTCTTCTCCTCAGGGCGGGGGGGGCAGGGCCGGAGCGTCTACGGCCCGCCCCCGTGCTGTGTGGCCAGGAGAGACGGGGGAGGGGCGGGGCGCGAGGCGCGAACTGCGCCGGCCCTCCCTCCTCCTTCTGCACATGCGCGTCTTCCACTCCCCTCCTGCCGGTGTGCGGTGTTTTGGTGAAGGTCGGGTGAGTGGCCTGTGGCCCATCAGATGCATCTATTGTTAACCCGTTATGCATTGCTAGCATTCTGAGCGTGTGTTTTGTTTGTGTGTTCCAGGTGGACCATTGATCTTATTTAAGGGGGGTTCTCCCGGTCCAAGGTCCCTGGTTAAATTTTAGTTGGCTTAAAATCCTCCCACTCGGAACTTAAAGGGGCATCCCGGGTTGCATTATTGCGTAATTCCCTCGGAGCATTGTACACATACATATATAATATATATATAATATATATATATATATATAATATATATATATATATATTATTAAAAAATCACCATATGGAGGCTTCTCCGGATACTGGGCTTGTGCCCCCCTTGGGGCAATCCAGGCTGTGTTTGGGGTGTGGGGTATCCCTTTTGGGGGATGATGTATTTCTATGTGTACCCTGTGCGCAGCGGTCTATTACGCGGCAGACCGGATCTCAGGCGTCCGGTTCTGCTCCGCCAGTCTCCTCTCCGTCTCCCGCTCGCTTGACACGTACCCCGTGTGATGTGGTCATTGGCGGGGAGTCGCAATCTGAGGTGTGCGCCAGATTGGCCAATCTTGAGAAATTGTTTTCCAGTGCCGTTGCCAAAAAAGGTCACGGCAAAGAGAAAACATTTGTATACGGCTGCGCAGGCCTTTGATAGGGAGGATTTTGACTCCCTGGATTGGTCTGATTGTTCCCCGCGAGAGGAAGGGGAGTTGTATGAGGAGTCTGATGATCAGCAGTTTGTGAGTGCTGATACCGAGCAGGGCCAGGGGGATTCCTTGGATACCGCTAGGGTCCTGGCTCATGTGTTTGAGGTCCTGGCTATTTCTCCCCCCGAGGCGGCTCCTCCGCTGAAGGGGGAGTTCTTTGAAGTGACTAAGCCGCGCTTGGAATTTCCTTATCAAAAGCATTTTGATGGTATCATTCTCAAGGAATGAGAGAGGCCGACTCGGCTTCCGGGTGTCCCACCAGGTTGGGACAAGAAATCAGTCCTCCATTCTCCGGAGTGCACTACTCTCAAGGATGGTGAGGATAAACGCATTGACCAGATGGCTTGTCATGGTTTTGCCAGTGTTGGATCGGCCTTGTGGCCGGTTTGTGCTTCTGCGCTTGTATTGGTAGCTGCCAGCTCGGTTGTTAGAGGCTTGTTGACCTCTTCCGGGCTTGATCCGGCTAGTGGGGGGTTTGCCGACCTTAAGCGCTGTGAGTTGTTTTTGTCCTTTGTGCTGTCCGCCCTGGACGACACTTTGGTGATGTGTAGCAGAGCTGCGGCCCTGCTTGTGGCTATCCGCCGGTCGGTTTGGTTACGCCAGTGGGCGGCTGATTTTGTGTCCAAAAAGTCGCTCACGGCCCTTCCCTTTGTGGGGTTGCGGCTCTTTGGAGAAAAATTGGATTCGGTGGCAAAGGGAGGTAAGTTACCTCAGCGTAAGAAGCAGCGTCGCCCCTTTCGGGGAACGGCTTCCTTCTCTCAGCCCTTTCGTGGGGGCTAGAGTCGGCAGGGATTCGGCTTTCCCCTTGTCCAGAAGTGATTCCTGGACCAGGGGTAGGGGTCGGACCCGTCCAGGACACAGTTGGGGCTCCAAGCCTAGAGCCGCTGCCAAGCCGGCTCAGCAATGAGGGGGCGCCCTCACCCTTGCGGGTGGGGGGGACGGCTGCTACTCTTCTCCCAGGTTTGGGTCCAAGAGGTCTCGGACAGGTGGATTCAGGAAGTGGTGTCTTCCGGTTACAAGCTGGAGTTCGAGTTCTGGCCCCCTCCCAGATTCTTCAGTACTCGGGTGCCGTCAGATCCTCTGGCCGCCCAGGGGCTTCGGGCGGCAGTAGCAAGTCTTTTGGACATGGCTGTCATCTGTCTGGTGCCCCACTCAGACCGGGGCCTGGGCTTCTATTCCAATTTGCTCACGGTGCCCAAGAAGGACGGATCAGTTCATCCCATTCTGGATCTGAAGTTGCTCAACAGGTTCGTTCGTCCCCGGAAGTTCCGTATGGAAACTCTGCGCTCAGCCATCCACTCACTTCGTCAGGGGGACTTCATGACGTCCATAGACATCAAGGATGCTTACCTGCATATTCCAATATTTCCGGCACACCAGAGATTCCTCAGGTTTGTCGTGGACAATCGACATTTTCAGTTTGTGGCTCTTCCGTTTGGCCTTACCTTGGCTCCAAGGGTTTTTACCAAGGTGTTGGCAGGAGTGATGGCCATCCTCAGAGCCAGGGGTATCCGCAATGTGCCCTATCTGGACGATCTTCTCATCATGGCGTCTTCCCTCAGTCAGGCGCAGCTGGATACCAGGAATGTGGTGTCCACTCTGGAGAGTTTCGGTTGGGTGATCAACTATCCCAAGTCCTGCCTCACTCTCTCCAGGATGGTGGAGTTCCTGGGAATGTCGCTGGATACTTCTCAGGCCAGGGTGTTTCTCCCCCGAGCCAAGGTTCTTCTGATTCAGGAATTGACTCAGCGTCTTCTATCCATTCCCCATCCGTCCATCTGGCTAGGGATGTGACTCGTGGGATTGATGGTGGCGTCGTTCGAGGTGGTTCCCTTTGCCCAGTTTCACACAAGGACGCTCCAGCTCCATCTCTTGGCGGCCTGGGACGGGTCCCCGCTGTCATTGGATCAGTCCTTTCTGATGTCCCCCTGGGTGCGGCGTTCCATTCGGTGGTGGCTGAAACCAAGCAATCTGACGAGGGGCAGGTCCTTTCTGACCCCTCGTTGGGAGAAGGTCACCACGGATGCCAGCCTGTCAGGTTGGGGGGGATTTTGTAAGGATCTTCAGTTTCAGGGACTGTGGGGCCTCTGGAGGCTCACAATCCCATCAATGTTCTGGAGTTGAGAGCCATCAGGCTGGTTCTGGCTCACTTGACTCATCAGTTGCGTGGCCTACCGGTCCAAGTTCGGTCGGACGATCGGACGGCGGTCGCCTACATCAATCACCAGGGAGGGACTCGCAGCAGGCGTTCCCTCAGGGAAGTGTCCTTAATCCTTGCCTGGGCAGAGAGCAATGTCCCATGCATCTCGGCGGTGTACATTCCGGGAGTGGAGAACACGGAGGCGGACTTCCTGAGCAGGGGGTCATCTCGCCGGGGGGAATGGTCGCTCTGCCCCAAGGTGTTTCTGTCGCTTTGCCACCGGTGGGGGTCTCCGGAGGTGGACCTCTTTGCCTCTCGTAACAATCACAAGCTTCCGGCATTTGTGTCTCTCTCGCAGGATCCACTGGCTCTGGCAGTGGATGCCATGTCTCTGAACTGGAGGGATCTGGGGTTTCTGTACCTGTTCCCTCCGTTTCCCATGGTGGGCTGAGTGGTGCGCAAGCTGGCCCTAGAGGGCGCGTCAGCAATCCCGCTGGCTCCAAGGTGGCCAAGACAGGTTTGGTTCGCAGACATGGTAAGGTTGGTGGAGGATCAGTTAGACCTGCCCCTTCTGCCGGAACTGCTCACTCAGGGGCCACTACCCCAATTTACCAACGCTGGCTTTGACGGCGTGGTTGCTGAAACCTCCATCTTGTGGGAGGAAGGTCTTTCTGATGCTGTCATTTAGACTCTGGTTAGGGCTAGGAAGCGGTCTTCCTCTGCCATCTATTATAGGACTTGGAGGTCTTATATTGATTGGTGTGAGGTCAGGGCCTTGCCTTGCAGGGCGTTTTCTATCCCTAGGGTTTTGCAATTTCTGCAACATGGTCTGGACCAAGGTTTGCAGCTTAGTACGTTGAAGGGGCAGGTTTCTGCCCTGGCGGTTTTCTTTCAAAAGTCTTTTGCTCTTCATCCTCTGGTTAAGACCTTTTTCCAGGGGGTTATGCATGCGCGGCCTCCTAGGCAGCCTTTGCTCCCAGTTTGGGATTTGAATTTGGTTTTGTCTGCCTTGCAGGGTCCTCCTTTTGAACCTTTTCAGGACATTGCACTTTCTACGCTTTCTCAGAAGGTTGTTTTTCTGGTTGCCATCACTTCCGTTCGACGTGTTTCGGAGTTGGCAGCCTTGTCTATTAAGGCTCCTTACTTTGAGAGCCATCAGGACAAGGTTGTTTTCCGCTTCAAACCAGATTTCCTTCCTAAGGTGGTCTCTGCTTTTCATTTGAATCAGGATATTGTTATTCCCACCTCGTGTCCTAAGCCCAGCAATGACAAGGAGAGGAGAAGTACTATTTGGTGGCTACTTCTCCTTTTCGTAGGACTGACGCCCTTTTTGTGGTGCTTTCTGGGCCTAGGAAGGGTTTGGCTCCTGCCAAGTCTTCCATTAGTAAATGGATTCGCCAGGCCATTGTTGGGGCCTATTCTGCTAAGGGGAAGATTCCCACTTTTCATGTTACTGCTCATTCTACTCGTGCTGTTGGGGCGTCCTGGGCCTTCCAGCACCAGGCTTCTGTTGAGCAGGTTTGTAAGGCTGCTACTTGGTCTTCGGTTCACACTTTTTCCAGGTTTTACAAGGTTGGTGTTCGGGCCTCAGCGGATGCTGTTTTTTTTTTTTTTTTTAAACATACTCAATTTTTATTGAAGAATTTTTCAAGAGATACAATAAACATTTCACAAACATAGTACAAACATAGTACAGACATGAACCTTACATGGTTTTACAAGATAACATTCTTCTATCGATTAGCTTCCGAGAGGGCAGGTGACAGTGCAAAATTAACTAGATCCTCTAATTGAAAATCAAAGTCAAACGTGGAATAGGTAATGAGCATTTCTAAATTGGCTTTATACCGTCTCTCTGCCTTCTGCCTATGTTGGGGGGGAAACCTCAGCTCCTTGGGGAGCCAACTCCCCTTTAATCTGATTTGTGTCCTTCCACCATTCCCCCCTCCGGGGACTCCCCCTCCAACCCGGTCCAATACATATAAATAACACACAAGACATTAAACACGAGACAATAACCGCCCAGGAGCAGAAGGTTCCTGGATGACTTACGGGGAGACCAGACAAACCAATGGTTAGGACCCGAGTGGTCCAATAGGGTGTGGGGTAGGGACAGGGTAGGGGAGGGTAGGAATAACAGAGAAGAGCTAGAAGGAAGGGGGAGAAGAGGAAAAGAAAGGGGGGGGGGAAACGGTGGATCGAGGGATAGACCCCTGCGTTCATGAATCATCCCGAAGGGGGGGGGACCAGCCCACCAGCTACCCCTCAGGACGCTCCTTATGCAGTGAGCCTGCAGATGCAGGCCCCCCGCTCGGCGGCCTAAGGCTCAAGGTCTCACTAGTTTAGTCTTTCCAGAGCCCTTTGTATACATCCGTATTTTTAAAAGTGTCCCATAGTGTCCATATCTTCCGAAACGCCTCAAGCCTATCCTGTTTCGCATAGCATATTTCCTCCATTTGTTCCACATGATTGATCTGGCGTAGCCAATCTCTAGTAGTGGGGGGCCTCTGGGACCTCCAGTTTCTAGGGATGAGCACTCTAGCGGCATTTAACAGGTGTCTAGCTAGTGGGGCTCCTCCCGCTGCACCCTTTCCATCGGGGGACCACCCCAGCAAAACACTCTCCGCCCTCCAGTCCAAGGGTTCCCCCATTATTTGGTCGCAGATTGTCTTAATTTCCCCCCAGAACCCACTTATAGTCTGACAGGACCACCAGATATGAATCAGCGATGCCCCACTATGTCCACATCTCCAGCAGACGTCTGGGATCAAGGGATAGAAGGAATGCAACAATTCTGGGGTCCGATACCATCTCGTAATTAGTTTGTAGTTTGTCTCTTGCATTGAGCTGCTAATCAGGCCCCTATGAGCATTCCTATATATATCCTCCCATTCCTCTTCCGAGAATGACCTGCCTACCTCGGTCTCCCATCTCTTTTCCCATGGTCTGCCCTCCTGTTTGCCCCTGTTACAGAGCAGCCCGTACGCCCAGGATATAAGGTGCGAGTTTGGGCCCAGCCCCAAGCAGGCTCTTTCAAAATCCGTAGCTTCTCTCCTGATTCCCATTTTCATTTCTTCCGTCGACAGAAAATGCCGCAGCTGGAGGTAGGAAAGGACCGGCACCTCCCTCCCAACCCTGGTCTGTAGCTCCTGCCTCTCTATCAGATTGCCCCTGTTCAGCACATGATACACTCGTAGGACAGCGGGGCCCTCCCCCCCTCTCAGAAAAGAGGGGTCCCTGCCAGGTGGAAACGCTGGATTCCTCCTGATCAGTGTCAGAGGTCCGGGCTGGGGTGACAGTCCCTCCCCTCTATTCCGAAGTGGGGCCAAGGCATCTAGGGAGGCCCCAACAAACGGGTGGTTTTTTGCCGGCGAGGGGATATCGCAACTCCTCAAATCACAAATGGTGTCTAGTCCCCCCCCCCTACCGCCTCCCCCTCCACCCGCACCCAGTCCTTCTGCGCGCCGTTAATATGCCAATCTACAACCCTGCCTATATGAACCGCTTTATAGTAGGACAACACACAGGGCAGACCCGTCCCCCCCCCTTTCCCTGGACATGTGTAAGATATTTTTCCTAATCCTAGAGGGTCTACCAGCCCACACGAATCTTCTAAAAGTTCTCGTCAGGTCTCCAAAAAATGTGCTGGGGATTTTAGTGGGTATGCATTGTAACAGATACAGCAGTCTCGGGAGGATGTTCATCTTGATGACCGCTATGCGACCAAACCATGAAAGCTTCAATCTATTCCATCTCTCCAAATCCTGTTTAATTTTAGACCCCATAGGAGCAAAGTTAGACTGAAATAGGTGGAGGGGGGACGCCGGAATCCGGATGCCCAAATATCCCAAACTTTTCTCCTCCCAGCTAAATGGGAAAATCTCCTTCATCGCCGCCACTTCTCGCTCTGGCATCGAGACATTCATGGCGTATGACTTACTAAAATTGATCTTTAAATTCGAGATACGCCCGAATATTTCAAATTCTTTCAGCAGGTTGGGCACAGAAATCTTAGGTGCGCTCAAGAAGAAAAGCATATCATCCGCGTAAGCAGCAACTTTCCTTTCTCTGTGTCCTATCGGCAACCCCCTGATGTCATCATTTAAGCTAACCTTTCTCAAAAAGGGTTCTAGTGAAAGAGCAAAAATTAGTGGGGATAGCGGACACCCCTGACGAGTGCCATTCCGGATGTGGAAGACAGGGGACGTGCATACATTCACCCTGACCCTGGCTACAGGGTCCGAGTATAGGGCCAGGATCCTATTCCTCATCTCCCCGCCCAACCCAATATACTCCAATACCTTCTTTATCCAGTCCCACCTAACCCGATCAAATGCCTTCTCGGCGTCTGTAGAAAGCATTATGGCCTGTACCCTTTTTGCTCTCGCCCACCATTGCAGATTTAGGGCCTTGATGACATTATCACGGGCTTCCCTTCCCGGGACAAACCCCACCTGATCCTGAGTAATTAGCTTTGGCAGGAAGGCAGCTATCCTTGTGGCTAGGGCCTTTGCAAATAATTTTACATCGACATTTAGGAGGGAGATCGGCCGGTAGCTACGGCAATCCTTCGGGTCCTTTCCCTCTTTCGGAATCACCGCTATCCTTGCCTCTAAAATTGTACTAGGGAGACTGCCCGAGGAGGAGGTGGACTCAAACGCGCGTTTCATCATAGGGAGCAACAAGTCTGAAAACGACTTGTAATACTGCGTGGGAAATCCATCAGGACCCGGGGCTCTCCCTGCTTTGGTTGATTTCAACGCTTCCTGTAGCTCCGTTACCGAGATCGGAGACTCCAGATGTGCCATCTCCTCCCGGGACAGGACCGGCATTCCAGATTCCAAGAGGTATGTATTCATAAGAGTATCCAAATATCCTGTGTCATGAGAGCCTTGTAAATTATATAATGCAGAGTAAAATTTTCCAAAGGCCCCTGCTATGTCCTCATTCTTCTGGTGCATTGCCCCATCTGATCCCTTAATACATTCTACTGTAGTGTGTGTTGTTTTGGGACGTAGGGCCCTAGCCAGTAACCTCCCTGATTTGTTCCCCTGTTCATAAAACAGTCCAAATCGTTTAGTGAACCACCTATTAGATTCCCTAGACATCAGGTCCCTCAGTTCCTGCCGCTTCGCTTCCAACTCCTTCAAGTGTCTCTCCTGGAGAGACTGTTTGTGCTGAGACTCTAGGCCAGCCACCTGCTGTATCAAGTCATTTAATTTTTGTAACCTCTCCCTCTTGAGTCTCGATCCCTCTTGAATTAGCAAGCCCCTCATCGTGCATTTCTGGGCTTCCCATACTATCATCGGGTCCATACCTTCAGAGACATTTTCCTTGACTTAATTGCTCAGAGCTTCTGTAAGCTTCACCACCACCCTGGGGTCCTTCAGCATTGTCTCATTAAGTCTCCAGCACCATTCCTTCTGTTCCCTATAAGGGAATTCCAGTGAAATTGCAACAGGTGCATGATCAGAAAATGTGATATTTCCTATTTGGGCCCGTGCCACCCTCCCTAGGTCTCTTTGCGAGAGGAAAATGTAGTCAATTCTAGAGTATTTAGCGTGAAGGGGCGAGTAGTAGGTATAGTCCCTCTCCCCAGGATTCATCAGACGCCAAGCATCTACCAGTTCAAATCCCCGCAACGATTTTATTTGTTTCAAGGCCCTGTACGATATGGCAGTCTTAGCGTCGGAGGTATCCACCAGTGGATTCAATGCACAATTCAGGTCACCCCCCATTAGTAGCATTCCCTCCCGAAAGCCCTCTAGTTTTGTCAGCACAGAGGAAAAGAATTTATGTTGGTCCCTATTCGGGGCATATACATTCACCAGGGTTATGGCCGTACCATTTGGGAGATGATAAACCTACCCTCTTTGTCTCGTTCAATAGCTCTTACTTTTAGTGCAAGAGATTTGTCTATCAGAATTGAAACTCCTTTAGCTTTGTTATTAGGGGAATATGCAGAATGACAGGTCGTGTAGATTCTGCTTCCCAGGTATGGGGCTCTGTTCTTTTGAAAGTGTGTTTCTTGCACCAGGGCAATATGGGTGTTATACTTTTTAAGTTCTCTAAACAAGACATGTCTCTTTACCGGAGTATTTAGGCCTTTGGCGTTAATGGAAAGTACATTAAGACAGAGCGGAGCCATCTCAGCAGGAGGACGATCTCCAGGCTCACAAAAATTATAAATGTGGAGCAGGACCCTGCCCTAGTTGGGGTCTCTCCCTCCCTCCCCGAAGAACGATGAGAAAAGAGTTAACAGTGGCAGTCCCACATTCCCCATCAACTCTTCTCCAATTCACGCGACAGGCCCCAGCGTTGCACGTCGCTTCCAAGTCAACAGTGATCGTTCTCTAACCTACCGCCAGAGCAGCCCCTCCCCCTCTGGGTCTATAGGCCCAAGTATTCGCCAGAAATGACATTTTGCAGTCCCCCTGTTAACTCCCAGGGCGAGTCCCTTTGTCCCCAGTTGGCCCCCCGCCAGTCCTAATGACTCGAGGAAGTCCTCATGGGCTCCCCGGATAAGAGCCTCTATGCACAAAACAGTCAAGGGCGAGCGTCCTCTAGGGCGCCCAGGGCGAGGCCTGGAGCAAGTAACGGTCAACAATAAAAACAGTAACTAGAAACATATGCGTCCTCGCACCTCTGCTCCTGTACTTCTCTATGTCTGTCTCATCCCCTCGGCCCCCCCCCCCCCGTGACACCCCCGTCGGTGGCATGGAATGGGGATGCGTTGCAGTGGAGGACGAGCGAGGAGAAAGATCCTCATGGAAGTATATTGTGGGTCCACATCACCACTCCGCGTTACAGGGCAAGCGCCCCCCTCCCATTTTAGGTCTATTAGCCTGCACAAGTCCCTTGCGCTTAAGCACCAGCCGGCCGCTCCTCCGACTCCTGGGGTGCCGCCCCCACACCAACTACTGAAACCTCGCAAGGCGCGAGATCTCAGGGCTGAGCACATGAGGTTCCGCCGAATAGTGCAAGCGTGTTTTAGAAGTAACAAATAGCGACTTGTGGGGCGCGTGGAGTGCAGCTTGAGAACCTCCCCTCAGTTAACATTAGAAACGATCAAACCTTCCCATCCCTTCGTACAGAGCCTCACCATGTCTCGTCACTACGTCCCCCCCCCCCACGACGCCCATGCCAATTATATGGAATAGGGATGCATCGCAAGAGGGAACAAGCGAGGAGGAGCCATCGTCAGGACATTTGTCCTGTGACTATGGTGCTGCATAGAATCATAAAACACACCTCAGTTAACAATAAAGCAATTGAGCAGTTGAACCTCCCCTTTTCTATGGGTAATGCCCATCCATGCATTAAAACTGCATCCCTCCAGCAACACCCCCGTCCGTTGCGAGGAATAGGAGTGTGTCGCTACAGGGATCGTGCAGTGACGGGCAGCGACCAAGTAGCCCTCCAGCGGGCTGCATTGTTAAACGTGAAAACAATAAAAGGCTGTCGGCCAATGAATGGGGGCTTAACAGGGACTAGGGGGGTAAATCCCCAAAAATAAAACTCTTAGCTCTTATAGCAGCATATCGTTGCATCCATCGGTCGCTCCTCAGCTCCTGGATCTCGAGCGGCTTCTTTCTGCTCCATCAGCTGACGGGGAGCGATCCCAGGACTCCACCCGAGAGCTTCCCTGGCGGTTTCTTCCTCCCCTGCTCCGCACTAGCCTCGGAATGGAAAAGTCTCGGAGCCACTCCGGCAGCGAGACCAGGGGGAGCCGTAGCACCTTGCAGAAGTCTGGTAAGTCCTCTGGTAGTCGCAGGACCCCAGTCTTGCCGTTGCAGGTAGCAGAAAGGGCAAAAGGGAAACGCCACCTGTACGGGATGCCTCTTTCCCTCAGAAGTGCTGTAAGCGGCCTCAGAGCTCTGCGTTGTTGCAGGGTGATGTTAGATAAATCCTGGTAAAGCTGGATCTAACAATTGTTGAACTGAATACTGTCCCGGCTTCTAGCTTTAAGTAGAATCTCTTCCTTCAGGGGGAAACTCTGCAAACAGCACACAATGTCTCTGGGGGCATTTTCACCAACACTCCGTGGGCGGAGGGCTCTGTGTGCCCGGACGAGGTCGATCTGGGTGCCTGGTGGTCTCTCCAGGAGGGAATTAAAAATGGAAGTAAGTGCCTCCTGTATCTGGTCTGGAGACACCTCTTCAGGGACACCCCGCACCCTAATGTTGCACCTTCGGTTGCGATTCTCGAGGTCTTCCAGATGTCTGTGGAACTCCAGGAGGTGTCTGTTGTGCACCCGGACCACATCTCGAACCTCAGTCAGCCTGGCCGCATGGATCGCTTCCTCTCTCTCCACTTGCTCAACCCGTTGGGATAACTGCTGTAGGTCCCCTCTTAAATCCGCTATTGCTGCGGTAATGGAGGATTTGATCTCCCCCGCAAACTGTGCTAGCTCGTTGCGGGTGGGCAATTGGCTCAGTTGTGTCGCCAGGTCATTCTCCTCACCCTCCGAAGTCACCGTGTCGTCTCTCTCCGGAGAGCTGCAGGGAGAGGCTGCGTCCGCCATCTTGGGACCACGTGGGTTCTCTGGCCTCTGGCTCTGAAACATCTCTGGCAGCCGTTTTCCACTCGACTTTGGGGTCTTAGTCGAGGTCTCTGGTTTGTTGATTCGACCCATGGTTGGGGTAGAGTGCTAAATTCAAAGCTTCTCTGGAGACCTCACCGGGAGCTCACAAATCAAGCAGCCATCTCGCTCCCCGGCCAAGCCACGCCCCCAGCGGATGCTGTTTTTGGCCGCAAAGTTCTGCAAGCTGCAGTAGTTTGTTTGTGCCTTGTTTTTTGGATCCCCGCCCTTTATGGACACTGCTATTGGATGTCCCAATTGTAATGAATGTCTTGAAGCGGGGTGTGTGACATTCTTAGAATAATACCATTTTGTGAATACTCACCTGTAAAATGGGTATTATAAGTATGTCACACACCCCGCTTCACCCTGCCGTTTTGTATTCTGGATCCTTTATATGGTGAACCTTTGTTAGTTTTTATTGGCTTTCCTGGTCCCTTGGTCTTACTGCTATCTTTATACTGGGGAATGAGTGGGAGGTCCCAGGTATTTATGGGCCGGGAGGGTCTGACCTTTTTTTTTTTTTTTTGTTATCTCTGCAAGATCACCATCTACAGGTCAGTATACCCAAGTGTAATGAATGTCTTGAAGCGGGGTGTGTGACATACTTATAATACCCATTTTACAGGTGAGTATTCACAAAATGGTATTTTGTTTTTGTCTTTTTTTTTATCTGTGGTGATTTTTTGCTTACAGATCCAGCCAGCGTAGACCTAGAGAAAGTTGCTAATGTGATTGTGGAACATTCATTGAGAAATACTATGTTTAGCAAAGAGGCAGGAAAAATGTGTTACACCATCATTCAGGTAAGCGTATTCATGGTTCCCACACTTGTTGTTTTTAGAAATTTTTGCAGATTTCACTTTTTTTGTATAATCCTGTTTTTATTAAAGACAAGTAAACAAAATCAAAACATGGGGGGAAAGTCCCTGATTCAGTACAGTATAGCACTCCTAACATAAAAATCATCGTAGCGCCATTGCAAAATGATGTTGATGACAGCTATAGCATGACCAGCAAATATCATCCTGGACACCCAGAGATCCCCGGGCCTCGCACAGCCCCTTATGGCTTAGCGCGTGTCCGGGCTTTATGCGGAGTGAAAAGCCACGTCAATACTGAAAAGGGACTAAGAAAAATAAAAGAAGGAAAAGCTGGCACAAAGAGAGGGGGGGAAGGGTAGTTTTCTGGTTGAGATCCATGAACCTGGTCTAAATGCACCAAGTTTCAGCACCGCGACCCACAGCGTATTACATCCACCACTTATTGTTAGATCAGCAGCTTCCCTGCCTAATTAAGAATAGCTCTAAACCTTTCTGAGTCCTGTAGATCCTCCCAACAGGCCCAGGTCCCTTGTCCTCCAGGGTAAGTTCTTCCAATTGCCTAATACGTTCAAGTTCCTTCACCCATTCCTGGAGGGACGGGGTCCCCTGTGTTTTCCAGTGTCTTGGGATTGCTGGCCTTGCTGCCGACAAGAAGTGCCTAAGTAAATCTGTCTTGTACTGTGACATGGGGCCCTCCCAAAGGGAGAGAAGAGCCAACTGAGAAGAGTTTTCGACTGCTGTACTCGTGGGTTCTGCATAGATATCCAGGATCTTATCCCAAAAGGCTTTAATGGCTGGGCAACCCCACCAAATGTGCGCCACGTTGCCTTACCTATTTAAACATCTCCAACATACGTCCGTGGAGTGAGGCGCAAACTTCTTGATTTCTGACGAGCATCTGTACCACCTAGAGACGACTTATAGTGCCTGTCTTTTGCTACCCCCTCTACTGCTGCTTTGTGAGTAAGCCGTCTTGATGAGAAGACTGCTAGAGTTTGCAATCCGGTAAGCCTGCATCTCCTCTCGTTTTATGCCGGGCTATGGTATGAAACCGGATTTGCAGCTTTGAGACACCCAAAACAAATTTGAGAAATGCGGTTTTCAAGTTCCTAAAAAAACTGTTGGGTGGGGGCTATAGGGGCAGTCTGTAAGATGTACAAAAAGCGGGGTGGGGGCTATAGGGGCAGTCTGTAAGAATATCCATTATTCCAAGTATGTCACACACCCCGCTTCCACTATTCATGACATATTGTTCTTCTATTTTTCACTTTATATATGTGTGTGTGTGAGTGTGCTTGTGCGCTTGATTCACGGTGCGCTCTGCCTGCAGTCTGGGGAGCTTCTTCCCCTCAGGCTGATTCTGTGAGGGGGCAGGGCCGGGCGCTCGCGCGTTGCCGCGGCGCGCCCCCTTCTGTTGGCGCCATTGAGGACCCATCCCATTGCTGGGAACCGCATTACAGGACTCGGAGAGAAGGGGGCGAGGCCGGGCGCGGCGCGCGATCCGCGCTGGCCCGCCCCTTCTTCTCCCTCCCTCTCAGGCGCTGCTGGCTGAATAGGACGCCATTTTCTGCGGTGGGTGAGTGCCCTGCTGGGCTCCCCCCTCTTCTTGCTATACTTGGCCAATATGCATCAGTCGCCGCTTGGGGCAGCGCTGGCCTCTCTGCTATTGTTTTCTTATGACATGTATGTATTTTGCTGTTGCTGTGTGTGTGCATGTTCTTATGGCCACATATCTTGTGTCTTTCAGGAGGACTCCCTGTGCCTTGCTTAAAAGGGGGTTCTCCCGGTCCTAGGGTCCCTAGCTGTAATTTAGGGCACTTATAAATCCTCCCACTCGGGACTTAAAGGGGCATCCCGGATTGCTTACCAGCATAATTCCCTCTGGTCATTGCGACTACCTTAAAATCACCATATGGAGGCTCCACAGGATACCGGGCTTGGGCTCCCTTCGGGGCAATCCTGGCTATGTGTGGGTTGTGGGGTACCCCTTACGGGGGAGAATGTACTAATTTGCATACCATGTGTGCAACAGGCCATTACGCGGCAGTCGGGATCCTAGGCGTCTGGGTCCGTGCCTCCCGCCTCATCTCCTACCCCTCCCCGCATCATCCGTACCCCAAGTGACACTGTCATTAGTGGGGAGTCGCACTCGGATGTATGTGCTAGGCTGGCCAACCTCGAGAAAATTATTTCTAGCTCAGTGGGCAGAAAGGCCCCTGCTAAGAAAAGGCATCTGTCACCGGCTATGCCGGTAATTGATTTTGATGATTATGACTCCCCTGACTGGACTGATTATTCCCCGCTCGAGGAGGGGGAATTATTTGAGGGATCTGAGACTGAGGAACTGCAGTTCTTTGATTCTGATGCCGGGCAGGCGCTGGGGGATGCTGTGGATACTCCCAGGGTCCTGACCCATCTATCAGAGGTTCTGGGTATTTCCCCACCAGCGGAGGCCCCTCTGAAGAAGGGGGAATTCTTTGGGTTCTCTAAGCCCCGCTTGGAGTTTCCAAATCAAGATCATTTTGACAGCATGATTCTTAAGGAATGGGAGAAGCCGAGTGGCCTTCATGGTGTTCCTCAGGGATGGGATAGAAAGTATCCCTTTCCAGGGAAGCGCTGGTCTTCCCCTCCCGAGGTTGATGCGCCCATCTTAGGACTGTCCAACACCTCGTTTGTACATACTCCTGACGCCACTACCCTTAAGGATGGTGCATTGATCAGATGGCATGTCATGCCTTTGCCAGTGTGGGTTCTGCCTTGCGGCCTCGTGGCTGTGGCTACCAGGTCGGAGATCAGGGACATGTTAAATGGGTCCCAGCTCAACCCGGACAGCGTTGAATTCACAGCCCTTAAGAGGTGTGAATTGTTCATGAATTTTGTTTTGTCGGCTATGGATGACACTATTGCCATGTGTAGTAGAACTTCGGCTCTGTTGGTGGCCATTCGCCGATCGGTCTGGCTGCGCCAGTGGGCAGCTGACATTGTGGCCAAGAAATCACTTACAGCTCTGCCCTTCCTGGGAACGCGGCTGTTTGGAGACAAATTGGATTCTGTGGCGAAAGGTGGAAAGCTACCTCTGCGTAAGAAGCAGCGTCGCTCCTTTCGGGGGGCAAGTCCTTCAGTCCTTCCTTTCACGGCGCCAGAGGGGGCAGAGGTCTTGCCTACTCTGGCTTCAGAGGGGGTTCATGGAACAGAGGTAGAGGACGTGCCCGTCCAGCCTCTACCTGGGGTTCCAAGCCCAAGCCCGCTGCCAAGCCAGCTCAGCAATGAGGAGGCGCCCTCACCCTTACGGGTGGGGGGACGGCCGCGGCTCTTCTTCCAGGTCTGGCCCCAGGAGGTTACGGACAAGTGGATATTGGAAGTGGTCTCGTCTGGGTACAAACTGGAGTTCGAGTACCGGCCTCCTCCCAGATTCCTAAGGTCTCGGGTGCCTTCGGATCCTCGGGCGGCGCAGGGGCTCCTGTCGGCTGTAAAGAACCTCCTGGACATGGCTGTCATATGCCCGGTGCCTCTTTCAGAGAGAGGCTGGGGCTATTATTCCAACCTTTTCACGGTTCCCAAAAGGGATGGCTCCATAAGACCCATTCTGAATTTGAAGCTTCTCAACAGGTTCATCAGAACCAAGAGGTTCCGCATGGAGACTCTGCGTTCAGCCATCGGTTCCCTTCGTCAAGGGGATTTCATGACGTCCATAGACATCAAGGATGCTTACCTTCACGTACCAATTTTCCCAGCACACCAGAGATTTCTCAGGTTTGTGGTTGGAGATCAGCATTTTCAGTTTGTGGCCCTCCCGTTCGGGCTGACCTCGGCACTGAGGGTGTTTACCAAGGTTCTGGCGGGCATTATGGCCCTGCTCAGAGCCCAGGGCATTCGCATTGTGCCATATCTGGATGACCTGCTCATTACAGCTTCTTCCCTCTGCCAGGCGGAGCTGGACACCAGGACGGTGGTGACGACGCTGGAGAGGTTCGGATGGGTGATCAACCACCCCAAGTCTTCTCTCTCCCCATCAAGGGAGATTTCCTTTCTGGGCATGAATCTGGATACCAGTCAGGCCAGAGAGTTCCTACCTCAGCCAAAGGTGCAGAGGGTTCAGGATCTGATACGTGTTCTCCTGACCAATCCTCGCCCTTCTATTCGGCTAGGGATGACTCTGGTAGGTTTGACGGTGGCTTCCTTCGAGGCAGTCCCCTTTGCTCAATTCCACATGAGGTCGCTACAACTCCATCTATTGCTTAAATGGGACAGATGTCCACAGTCCTTGGATCAGTCATTTCTGATGTCTCCCAGGGTTCGGCAGTCCCTTCAGTGGTGGCTGGATTCAAGCAATCTGATGAGGGGCATATCGTTCCTAGCCCCTTGTTGGGAGACGGTTACCACGGATGCCAGCCTGTCGGGCTGGGGAGGTTTCTGGAAGGATCATCAGTTCCAGGGGTTGTGGGGTCCTCAGGAGGCTCACACCCCCATCAATGTCTTGGAGCTCAGAGCTATCCGCTTGGTTCTGTCGCGTTTGACACTTCACCTACAGGGTTTACCGGTTCAGGTTCGATCAGACAATCGTACTGCAGTAGCTTACATCAATCACCAAGGAGGGACTCGCAGCAGGAGTGTCCTCAGGGAAGTCTCTCTGATTCTGACATGGGTGGAGAGAAATGTTCCTTGCATCTCGGCAGTGTACATTCCAGGAGTGGATAACACGGAGGCGGACTCCCTGAGTAGGGGATTCTCTTGCCAAGGGGAATGGTCTCTCAACCACGGGGTATTTCGGGCCCTGTGTCACAAGTGGTGGATCTCTTTGCCTC
The DNA here is from genome assembly GCA_027917425.1 of Gastrophryne carolinensis. Classification (NCBI taxonomy): domain Eukaryota; kingdom Metazoa; phylum Chordata; class Amphibia; order Anura; family Microhylidae; genus Gastrophryne; species Gastrophryne carolinensis. The sequence goes on from CM051243.1 coordinate 118,080,331, forward strand.
TCGGCACAATCACAAGCTCCCAACCTTTGTATCTCTGTCTCAGGATCCTCTGGCCCTGGCAGTGGATGCCTTGTCCCTTGCCTGGAGGGATCTGGGGTTTCTGTACCTGTTTCCCCCCCTTCTCCATGGTAGGCAAGGTAGTGCGCAAGCTGGCTCTAGAGGGGGCACCAGCAATTCTGGTGGCCCCAAGGTTTGGCACCAAGGTTTGGTTCGCAGACGTCGTAAGATTGGCGGTAGATCAGTACAGGCTGCCCTGGATCTGATCTCTCAGGGTCAACTGCGTTACCCCAATTTACAAACGCTTGCTTTGACGGCGTGGCTGCTGAAACCTTCATCCTGAGGGAGGAAGGTTTGTATGAGGCGGTTATTCAAACCTTGATTAGAGCTAGGAAGAGGTCTTCCGCTACCATTTAGTATAGGACTTGGCGGTCCTATATTGACTGGTGTGAGGCTAGGGCTTCACCTTGCAGGGTGTTTTCAATTCCTAGGATTTTGGAGTTTCTACAACACTGTCTGAATCTGGGGTTCCAGCTCAGTACCTTGAAGGGTCAGGTTTCTGCCCTGGCTGTCTTTTTTCAAAGGTCTTTTGCTTTGCATCATCTGGTCAAGACTTTTTTCCAAGGGGTCACTCATATTCGGCCCCCTAGAAAGCCTTTGGTTCCTGTTTGGGACCTAAATTTGGTTCTCTCGACCCTCCATGGGCCTCCTTTTGAACCGATGCAGGATGTGGCTCTTTCTGTTCTCACTCAAAAGGTTGCCTTTTTGGTGGCTATTACATCTGTTCGGCGTGTCTAAGTTGGTGGCTCTGTCTATTCAGGCCCCTTACTTTGAGAGACACCAGGACAAGGTGGTTTTTCGTTTTAAACCAGATTTCCTTCCTAAGGTGGTTTCTGCTTTCCATCTCAGGATGTAGTTCTCCCTTCCTTGTGTCCTAGGACTAGCAATGACAAGGAGAGGGTTTTGCACTCTTTGGATGTGGTTCGTTGTGTCAAGTACTATTTGGTTGCTACTTCTCCTTTTCGTAAGACGGACGCCTTGTTCGTGGTGCCTTCCGGGCCCAGAAAAGGTTTGGCGCCCCCGCCAAGTCTACTACCATTAGTAAATGGATACGCCAGGCCATTGTTGGGGCCTATTCTGCTAAGGGGAGGGTTCCTCCTTTTAAGATCACTGCTCATTCTACTTGTGCTGTTGGGGCTTCCTGGGCTTTTCAGCACCAGGCTTCTGTTGAACAAGTTTGTAAGGCTGCTACTTGGTCTTCCGTTCATACTTTTTCCAAGTTTTATAAGCTTGATGTGCGGGCCTCAGCGGATGCTGTTTTTGGCCGCAAGGTTCTGCAAGCTGCAGTGGTTTAATTGGTGCATTTTTTTTTTTGCTGTACTTGGATCCCCACCCATGACGGACACTGCTATTGGATGTCCCATATGTCATGAATAGTGGAAGCGGGGTGTGTGACATACTTGGAATAATACCATTTTGGTACTACCTGTACTCACCAGTAAAATGGGTATTATAAGTATGTCACACACCCCGCTTCATCCCGCCCTTTAGTATTCTGGATCCTTTATATGGTGAACCTTTTATTGTTAAGAATGTTTGTTTTATTAGCTCTTCCTGGTCCCCTTACTGGTATTTATGGACCGGGAGGGGCTTCTTTTTTGCCTTCATCTCTGCAGAAGTTCGTCCTCTACTGGACCATAACCCATATGTCATGAATAGTGGAAGCGGGGTGTGTGACATACTTATAATACCCATTTTACAGGTGAGTAATCACAAAATGGTATTTTTATCACATTGATGCTACCAAATCTATAAAGACATTTTCTGTCATATTGTTTAAGGTCGCCATTTTGTCTTCGTTCATCAACGTGGCATCGTTCAGCTCTTACCGTATTTCTCTTCCAATCCATTCCAGACCGTCAGCTTAATTTACGATAGGGTTAATTCCTGCCCGGATGGCGTGGACTGCAAGATTGAAAGGTGTGGCTCCTCCCAGCCCTATAAACATCCAGCTGCAACTGATCGAGCCAGTTCATTCTTGCAGTTGGACTGGACTGTGAAGGTTGCTTGTATTTTCTCTCTCAACTTTCTAGGTTTTAGCAGAAAGCGGGGGATTTACCCGGTCAGCTTCTTGCACGGCCTTATTCCCATGGATCTCCTGACCCGTTTGCCTCCCCAGCTTTGCTGATGTGGATCTGTGTGTGGTAATGTAAGTGCTGGGATCTGGGGCGCTTTCAGGGTGTTTTTCACTCTGGGCTGCAGGCTTTCTTAAAGAAAAGCAAGTCAGCCACAGGTTTTTGTCTGGTGAACCTGCATGGAACTTTATATATTGTTATATACCCCCCCCCTTCTTCCCACATATATTCTAAGTGTGCCATACACTCCACTTCGATCTTCATGACATGTGGGTAATCTCCAGTAGAGGGCGAACTTCTGCAGAGATGAATATGCAAAAAAGAAAGCTCCTCCCGGTCCATATATACCTGGGACCGCCCACCAAATCCCCAGTCCCTTCTCTGCAGGGAAGGCGACAAAACAGAATATGAAGACTTCTTTACTTACAGGTAAGCCAGGCTCGCGCCCGGCCGTCTATTGTCCCTATTACTGCCAGGACCCTTTCTAAATTGCCCCTATTTGAGCCTCCCAGCTTAGGCTGCGGGTCCTGGTAAAGGTAGGCAGCACCATATGGGTGCGGAAGGAGCACTGCTCCACCGTGAGACCTCACTATGGGGTAGGCGGTTATCCAGGTTTTTTGGTGATCCTGGTGTGGGATGCCCCGTCCCTCTATGCTTATGGCCGGATTCTGGCAGGGTTCCTCCCCTTCTGGGTCCCTTATTCCCCTCCGGGGGGGGGGGGGGGTTGCCTGGCCTGGCCGTTATTTCGTTTTTCGTTCTCCCACATATGCCCCTGTGTGTGTGGGTGTGTGATTCACTGTGAGTGTGTGTGGGACAGTGAGTGTTTTACTTTTGGGCCATGGCAGGTGCTGTGATTAGCCTGGGGGAGCTTCTCCCCCTCAGGCTGTGTTCGGGGAGGGTGCGGGGCCGGGCTCTCGGTGCGGCTGCGGTAGCCCCGCCCCCTTCTTTGGCTTGGATTCTGTGGCTCGTGGCCTGGCGAGCGCGCGTTCTGCGCTGGCCCGCCCTCCCCCTTCTCTCCCTCTTCCTGCTTGAGGCACTTCTCGGGGGCCTTTTTGATGCTGGTTCTGAGCTGCGCTCCGAGTGGTAAGGGCCGGATGGCCACTTCCTCAGCTTGTATGGGGGCCCCTCTCTAGCGTGGGGCCCCCACTGATTGCGGGCATGTGTGTGTCTTTTGTGTTGGTTACGCATGTCTGGCTGGGATGCCTTATATATGTAGGATTGCACTTATGTTGCCTGTTTTGTGTGTTACAGATTGCATTGTATATGTGCATATTAAGGGGTTCCTCCTGGTCCTGGGGTCCCTAGTGTAAATTTGTTCACCTCAAATCCTCCCACCGGAATTTTAAGGGGCATCCCGGGTTGCTTAGGCATAAATTTCCCCCGGTCTTGCAACTGACCACAAAAATTCACCATATGGAGGCCCCGCAGGATACTGGGCTCGGGCTCCCTCTGGGACAATCCGGGCCATGTGTGGGGTGTGGGGTATTCCTTACGGGGGAGAATGTGCTGATCTGTATACCATGCACACAAAAGGCCATAACGCGGCAGTCTCGTACCCAGCCTTCTGGGTCGGCTCCTCCCGCTTCATCGCCTTCCCCTCCCCACCTTATCCGTACCCCAAGTGACATTGGTGCCAGCGGGGAGTCGCTCTCTGATGTTTGGGCTAGGTTGGCCAGCATCGAGAAAATTATTGCTAGCACGGTGGGCAAGAAGGCCCAGGCTAAAAAGAGACATTTGTCGTCGGCCCAGCCCTTGTGGGATGTTGACGACGATTCCGCTGATTTGTCAGATTATTCCCCGTTAGAGGAGGGGAAATTGTATCAGGAAACAGAGGCTGACTATGTTCAGTCTGGTAATGCCGATGTCGGGCAGGCGCTGGGGGATGCCGTAGATACGGCCACTGTTTTGTCACATTTATTTGAGGTGTTGGATATTGAACCACCTGAGGCTCCCCCTCTCAAGAAGGGGGAATTTTTTGGGGCCTGCAAGCCCCGTCTGGAATTCCCTACCCAGGGTCACTTTGATGCGCTGATCCTTAGAGAATGGGAGAGGCCCAGTCGGCTTCCTGGTGTTCCTCAGGGATGGGATAAGAAGTATCCTTTTCCGGTGGAGGCGGTTAAGCACTGGTCTTCTCCTCCCGAGGTCGACGCGCCAGTTTTAGGTTTGACCAACTCTTCTGTGCTGAACACCCCTGACGCCATTTACCTTAAGGATGGCGAGGATAAGTGCCTTGATCAGATGGGGTGCCACGCATTTGCCAACGTGGGCTCGGCCCTGCGGTCTGTTAGTGCATCTGCCCTGGTGTCGCTTACTACCAGGTCTCTTATCAGGGACTGGCTGAATAACGCTCAGTTTGATCCAGCTGGCGCTGAGTTCGCTATCCTTAAGAGATGCAAATTGTTCATGGATTTTGTCATGGCTGCGATGGAGGATTCTATTGTCGTGTGTAGTAGGACTTCAGCCTTACTGATGGCTATGCGCAGATTGGTCTGGCTCTGCCAGTGGACAGCGGGCGTTGGGGCCAAGAAGTCGCTCACAGCTCTTCCCTTCTTGGGATCGCGGCTGTTTGGAGATAAATTGGATGCTGTTGCTAAAGGAGGTAAGTTACCTCAGCGGAGGAAGCAGCGCCGCCCCTTTCAGGGGGCTGGCTCGTTCACTCCTTCCTTTCGAGGGGCCAGAGCGGCTAGGGGTTTGGCCTTCTCGGGTGTCGGGGCGTGTCCTGGAACAGAGGCAGAGGTCGGGCACGTCCCGCAGCTGCCTGGGGTCCCAAGCCTGCCGTTAAACCGGTTCAGCAATGAATGGGCGCCCTCACCCGCAATGGTGGGGGGACGGCTTCTTCCAGGTCTGGGCCCGGGAGGTCACAGACAATTGGATCTTGGAAGTGGTCTCCTCCAGGTACAAACTGGAGTTCGAGTACTGGCCGCACCCAAGATTCTTAAGGTCTTGGGTGCCCTCGGACCCTCAGGCTGCACAGGGGCTCCTGTTAGCAGTAACAAACCTTTTGGACATGGGGGTTATATGCCCGGTGCCTCTGTCGGAGAGAGGCAGGGGTTACTACTCCAACCTTTTCACGGTTCCCAAAAAGGAGGGTTCGGTGAAACCCATTCTAGATCTCAAGGTTCTCAACAGGTTTATCAGAGCCAAAAAGTTCCGCATGGAGACTCTGCGCTCGGCTATCAATTCCCTTCGCCAAGGGGATTTTATGACATCCATAGACATCAAGGATGCGTATCTGCATGTTCCGATTTTACAGGCACATCAGAGATTCCTCCGGTTTGCGGTGGAGGATCAACATTATCAGTTCGTAGCTCTTCCCTTCGGTCTGACCTCGGCGCCGAGGGTCTTCACCAAGGTCTTGGCGGGAATAATGGCTCTGCTCAGAGCTCAGGGCATTCGCATTGTGCCTTATCTGGACGACTTGTTGATCTCAGCTTCTTCCCTCCGTCAGGGGGAGCTGGACACCCACCAGGTGGTGTCGACCCTGGAGAGGTTCGGGTGGGTGATCAACCGCACCAAGTCTTCTCTCTCCCCGTCTCATGTGATTTCATTTCTGGGCATGAATCTGGATACCATTCGGGCCAGAGTGTTTCTTCCCCAGATCAAGGTGCAGGGGATTCAGGGCCTGATCCGCCTTCTTCTGGCCAGTCCTTGTCCCTCTATCCGACAGGGGATGAAACTGGTGGGTTTGATGGTATCCTCCTTCGAGGCGGTACCGTTTGCACAGTTTCACATGAGATTTCTTCAACTTCACCTATTGACGCATTGGGACAGGTGTCTGCAGTCATTGGATCAACCTTTCAGGATGTCTCCCAGGGTTCGGCAGTCCCTTCGGTGGTGGCTGGAATCGAGCAATCTGTTGAAGGGCAGATCCTTTCTGGTCCCTTGTTGGGAGACGGTTACCACGGATGCCAGCCTGTCGGACTGGGGAGGTTATTGGAAAAGTCATCAGTTCAGTGGGGTGTGGGGTCCTCAGGAGGCTCACACCCCCATCAATGTCTTGGAGCTCAGAGCCATCCGACTGGTTCTGGCTCGGCTGACCTCACATTTACGGGGTCTACCGGTTCAGGTTCGTTCGGACAACCGAACGGCGGTAGCTTACATCAATCACCAGGGAGGGACTCTCAGCAGGAGTGCCCTCAGGGAAGTCTCTCTGATCCTGCACTGGGTGGAGAGCAATGTTCCTTGCTTTTTGGCAGTCTACAGTGGAGTGGAGAACACGGAGGCGGATTCCCTGAGCAGGGGATCCTCTCGCCACGGAGAGTGGTCTCTCAACCCCGAGGTTTTTCTGGATCTTTGCCGCAAGTAGGGGACTCCGGAGGTGGATCTCTTTGCCTCGAGGCACAATCACAAACTTCCGGCCTTTGTGTCTCTTTCTCAGGATCCTCTGTCTCTGGCAGTGGATGCCTTGTCACTGGCTTGGAAGGAGTTGGGTTTTCTGTACCTGTTTCCACCCGTCTCAATGCTGTACAAGGTAGTTCGTAAACTGGTTCTAGAAGGGGCACCAGCGATTCTGGTGGCTCCAAGGTGGCCAAGAAGGGTTTGGCACGCAAACGTCGTAAGGATGGCCGTAGATCAGTACCGGCTTCCCTTGTTGCCGGATCTGCTATCTCAGGGTCATCTACTTTACCCCAATTTACAAAAGCTGGCTTTGACGGCTTGGCTGCTGAAACCTTCATCTTGAAAGCGGAAGGTTTGTCTGAGGCTTTCGTTCAGACCTTGATTATTGCTAGGAAGCGGTCCTCTTCTGGCATTTACTGTAGTACTTGGAGGCCCTATATTGATTGGTGTGAGGCTAGGGCCTTGCCTTGCAGGGTTTTTTCTGTACCCAGGATTTTGGAGTTTCTTCAGCATAATCTGGATCTTGGGTTCTAGCTTAGTACTTTGAAAGGAAGGTTTCTGCTCTGTCCGTTTTCTTCCAGAGGTCTTTTGCTGTACACCCGCTGGTTAAGACCTTTTTCCAAGGGGTGGCGCATGTGCGGCCCCCTCGAAAGGCTGTAGTTCCTGTTTGGGATTTGGTTCTTTCGGCTCTGCAGGGTCCTCCTTTTGAGCCGCTACAGGATATTGCTCTTTCGGTTCTCACTCAGAAGGTTGCTTTCTTGGTGGCTATTACCTCTGTTCGGCGTGTCTCTGAGTTGGCGGCTCTGTCGATTCAGGCCCCTTACTTTGAGAGACACCAGGATAAGGTGTTTTTTTTCGTTTTAAGCCAGATTTCCTTCCTAAGGTGGTGTCTGCTTTCCACCTCAATCAGGATATTGTTCTCCCCTCCTTGTGTCCTAAGCCTAACAATGGCAAGGAGAGGGTTCTGCACAATTTGGACGTTGTTCGCTGTGTGAAGTACTATTTGGTGACTACTTCTTCCTTCCGCAAAATGGACGCTTTTTTCATGGTGCCCTGCGGGCCCAGGAAAGGTTTGGCACCTGCTAAGTCTACGATTAGCAAATGGATTCGTCAGGCCATTGTTGGGGCCTATTCTGCTAAGGGGAGGACTCCCCCTTTTAGGGTCACTGCGCACTCTACTCGTGCTGTGGGTGCATCCTGGGCTTTTCAGCACCAGGCTTCTGTTGAACAAGTTTGTAAGGCTGCTACTTGGTCTTCTGTTCATACTTTTTCCAAGTTTTACAAGGTTGATGTGCGGGCTTCTGCGGATGCTGTTTTTGGTAGCAAGGTTCTGCAAGCTGCAGTGGTTTGAGTTGGTGCATTCTTTACTGTTTATGGTTCCCACCCTTGACGGACACTGCTATTGGATGTCCCAACTGTCAAGAAGAATTGAAGCGGAGTGTATGTCACACTTGGAATAATACCGTTTTGTGATTACTCACCTTTAAAACGGATATTATAAGTGTGACATACACTCCGCTTCACCCACTCGGTTTGGTATTCTGGATCCTTTATATGGTGAACCATTGTTTTTTGTTAGTATTGTTATATTTGGTTCTTCCTGGTTCCTTTACTGCTATCTTACACTGGGGAATTGGTGGGAGATCCCAGGTAGTTATGGACCGGGAGGGGCTTCTTTTTTTGCATTCATCTCTGCAGAAGTTCGCCCTCTACTGGAGAATAACCCAACTGTCAAGAAGAATTGAAGCGGAGTGTATGTCACACTTATAATATCCGTTTTAAAGGTGAGTAATCACAAATCTGTATTTTTCCCTTTTTGTTTTTTTCTTAGATCATGGGAAGAAGGTTAGGAGGGTGAGGTTTCCTCTCTGTCCTTTTAATTAATATTGGGTATTTGGGTTTTTAGTCTTAAGCCCATACAGTTATTTTGACTCGGCTAATCACCATGACGGAGGCATCAGGGGATAATTCGGGCACCCCAGCTGATGAGGTCACTCTCTGTCCGTTATGTAGGCTGAATCCCCTGGGTGGCTTTAGCATGGTATGTTCTCCTGGTAACAGATGTATGCTTCCGACCATTCTAGGCCTGTTACTTCAGTCACTGGTCCCTTGGAGCCTAAGGTTCTTTTAAGGTTCAGCCTCCCCGGGCAAGTTGGCGGAAAGGTTAGTCTGCCTTTGAGAAGCAATTGTTGTTGTCAGTCACTAGAAAGGAAATTTAGATCCTCCTTTTTCTGAGGACGGTTGAGCAGCGGTTATCTGAAGGTGAATTTCCCTCTAGTGAGGAGGACGGTGGTTCAATATTTTTCTTCAGATGATCCTTTGGTCACTGACATGATGTAGGCCCTTATGGTGTTTGTTTTTGAGGTACTTCTTTTTTCCCCTCCAAAACCCCCCAGAGGGAAGGCCAAGACATGCATTTTCCCGGACACTCTCATTTTTCCAACTTGGGTTGAAGGAATGGGAAAAACCTAATAATCTTCCCTTTGATCAAGGGCATCCCAAATCCGGTAAGGGCAGAAGCCTTAGAGCCGCAGTCATGCATTTACTACCGTTTGGAATGGTTTGTCAGGGGTTCTACTCCAATCTGTTCACCATCCCAAGAAAGGTGGGTCAGTGCGGCCAATATTAAATCTAAAAGACTTTAGCAAAATTGCCTGGGTGGGACAATTTTGCATGGAATCCTTGGTCTCGACAGTGAGGTCTCTTCTGCCGGGGGATTTCATGACCACAGGGGATGCATATCTGTGATGCCCAGCGGGACACCAGCCTTCTGTAAGCAGGCAACCCCCAATCTCCACCGCCGCTTCTGCCTATAGCCAGGCCCCCGTTTGCCGGGACGCTAGGTACGCCTCACCGGACACGATTGCCCCCAGGTCTTAATAGGCGCAAAGGATGGCTGCTTACGGTGAAGGCCGATGAATCACGAGGGTATCCCAAGCCGAGGTCGTTCACAGGTAGTCAATCCGGAGGGTGCGTCAGAGTACAGGGATGAGACAGGTGCGTAGTCAGGGGTAGCCGAAGGGTCAAGCCGGGAGGTCAGAGATCGCAGGGTATCCAGAGGGGCAGGCAGGTTCGTGGTCAGACATAGCAGAGGTCGGTACAGGCAGCAGACAGGAATGGTCGATCAAGCCGGGTCGGAATCAGATAACAACTAACAGAATCACACCCTAATCACAAGCGACTATCACGGGCACTGAGTGCTGGGCTGACTCCATATTTATTGGGGAATAGACCAATGGCCACCCTGGGGGGGGGAGTGTATGTGCTGATTGGTGCAATTTACAACACTGTGAGTGATTGGAGGCACTATCCAGGGGCTGGCCAGTCTTGGCTGCAAGGCTGATCAGCCCCTGATTCCCATCAGGTGTGGAGCACTCTGTGCTGCCTGCCACTCGCAGCACAGCGCCTCCTAGTGGCGAAATCTACAGACTGCGGGAAGCGAGCCTGCACAGCTAGAGAGGGGCGAGGGAGGCTGCCAGAGTGACGCGCCGTGCTCCCAGCAGCAGGAGTGCTGCGTCGCTCTGCGGACGCTCGCCGCCGCCCCACTGGCAGAAGTAAGTTCCTTACATTACCCCCCCCCTTGAGGAGGGGCCCCAGGACCCTCCACCCTGGGTTTAAGAGGATTTTCTTTATGAAATCTTTTAATTAAACGGTCCGCATGCACATCTCTAGCTGGAACCCAACTCCTCTCTTCTGGCCCATATCCCTTCCAGTCGACTAAATATTGTAAGGAATTCCGGAGGAAACGGGAATCCAGAATTCGTGCGACTTCAAACTCCTGCTCACCATCAACTAGAATAGGAGAAGGAGAGGAATCTTCCTCCACTCCCCTGGCAGGCTTAAGGAGGGAAACATGAAAGGAATTACAAATCCTCAGAGATGGTGGAAGTCTGTATGTGACTTGGTTAATTTTCTGTAAAATGGGATAAGGGCCAATATATCGTGGTCCCAATTTTACAGAGAGTTGGCGTAGTGCTACATTTTTGGTAGAGAGCCAGACCAAATCCCCCCACTTTATAGTCTGGATTCTTGGATCGGCGACGATCCGCAAAGACCTTCTGCTGACTCGATGCCTGGACCAAATGCCGCTGAATCTTGGCCCATAAATCTGGCCACTGGGACAACCAATCGTCTAAAGGAGGCAAACCAGAGGATGAGCCTGAAAGTGCTGAGAACTTAAGATCCCTCCCATATACACACCGGAAGGGTGATACCCCCGTGGAGGAGTTAACTGCATTATTGAAGGCAAATTCGGCAAAGGGAAGAAATTGGGACCACTCTGACTGAATATCGGAGGTGAAGCAACGGAGATATTATTCTAATGACTGGTTGGTCCTTTCCGTCTGCCCATTGGACTGAGGGTGAAAAGCTGAAGACAGAGAAACAGTGAAGCCTAGCCGGGTGCAGAATGCCCTCCAGAAGCGTGACACAAATTGGACCCCCCTATCTGAGACCACATCTTCTGGAATTCCGTGAAGTCTGAAAATATGATCTAAGAAATATTGAGCCAATTCTTGGGCTGTGGGCAGCTTTCTTAGGGGGACAAAATGTGCCATTTTGCTAAATCGATCTACCACAACCCAGATAACTGTATATCCCTGGGACTGTGGTAAATCAGTAATAAAATCCATTGCCAAGTGCGTCCAAGGCTTTGAAGGAGTGGACAGGGGCACCAGAGGTCCGGCAGGAGCTGACCTGGGGATTTTGCTACGGGCACAGATCTTACAGGCCTGAATAAAGGCCTGGGTATCTCTCCTGTAAGATGGCCACCAGACATGACGGGCTAGAAGGGCCAAAGTCTTTTTAACCCCTGGATGACCCACCGTCTTGGAGTCATGAAACTGCTGAAGTACTGCCGGACGGTGGGACAGGGGTACAAAGAGGAGGTGATCGGGTTTGCCCGGAGGAGAATCTGATTTAAACCGGCTTAGCTCACTCGACAGGTCAGGTTGGATGACAGCTATGACCTTGTGTCATGGGATTATGGGAAGGATCTCCTCTACAGGGACTTTATCAACTGTGAAACTTCTGGAGAGAGCGTCAGCTTTAATATTCTTTGTTCCTGGTTTGTATGTTATAGTGAAATTACATCGGGAGAAGAAAAGAGACCATCGGGCCTGACGGGGGGTTAACCTTTTTAGCTGATTCAATGTATTCTAAATTCTTGTGATCTGTGAATACTGTAATTGGGAACTGGGCCCCCTCTAACCAATGTCTCCATTCCTGAAAGGCTAATTTCACAGCTAGAAGTTCTCGATTGCCAATATCATAGTTCCGCTCAGCGGAATTAAATTTTCTCGAGAAAAAGGCACAGGGATGTAGCCGTTCAGGAGGCCCACTGTACTGTGAGAGAACTGCCCCTACCCTGAGCTCGGATGCATCTACTTCGACTATGAAGGCTCGGTGGATATCAGGGTGGGTCAACACAGGTGCTGAACTAAAGGCAGACTTAAGGTTCTCAAAGGCCTGGATGGATCGGCCTGACCAAGTAGGGGTAAACGCCCCCTTCTTAGTGAGGTCGGTGAGTGGGGCTACCAAGGTGGAAAAGTTTTTTATAAAGCGCCTATAAAAATTAGCAAACCCCAGAAACCTCTGTAAACCCTTCAAATATTTGGGTTGTTCCCACTGGAGGACCGCAGATACTTTGGCCTGATCCATTGTTAACCCAGTATCGGCAACAATGTATCCTAGGAACGGAACCTCAGAAACCTCAAAAACGCACTTTTTTAGCTTGGCATAGAGGTGATTCTCTCTCAATTTCTGTAGAACCATCCGTACATGCTCTCTATGCTCGGTTAAGGTCTGTGAGAATATTAGGATGTCATCTAAGTAGATGACCACAAAACGGCCCAAGTATTCTCTAAAAACTTCATTAACAAAGTCCTGAAAGACTGCCGGGGCATTACATAGGCCGAAAGGCATAACAAGATATTCATAGTGCCCATCCTGGGTGTTGAAGGCAGTCTTCCACTCGTCTCCCTGACGGATCCTGATTAAATTGTAAGCCCCCCTCAGGTCAAGCTTAGAAAAAACCTGGGCCCCAATGACCTGGTTAAAGAGTCCCTCTATTAAGGGAAGGGGGTATTTATTTTTAACTGTAATTTTATTCAGGCCCCTATAATCAATACAGGGGCGCAAGCCACCATCTTTCTTTTCCACAAAGAAAAATCCGGCACATTTCTGCAGATTCTCAGCAATGTATTCTTTCATGGCCTTATTCTCAGCTCGGGTTAAATTATAAATCTTTCCCCGAGGTGGCATATTCCCGGGGAGAAGATCAATCGGGCAGTCAAAAGGCCTATGAGGAGGGAGTTTATTAGCGGCTTTTTCAGAAAACACGTCTGCGAATTCTGCATAGGGGGTAGGGATGCCCTCAGCAGTCAAGCGAGTGGCACGTACAGGAAGCTCAAGACAAGACTGGAAACATTGTGGCCCCCGCTTGATAACCTGCCCAGAGACCCAGTCAATTTGGGGATTGTGTTTAGACAGCCAGGGGAGTCCCAAAACTAAAGGGGTAAGAGGCATCTTAAGGAGAAGGAAGCTCATTAGCTCGGTATGTCCCGCCCCCACTCTAACAAACACTGGTGGAGTACGGTACTGAATCAGGCCCCCGACAAGGGGGGTATTATCAATGGCTTTGACTCTAATTGGATTGACTAAAGATTGCAGCGGAATCTTTAATGCTTGAGCCAGGCCCCAATCAATAAAATTCCCGGCGGCCCCACAATCCAAAAGAGCCTCCACAGATCTGGACTCAAAATCATGAGTAATCTCGACAGGCAACGTAATTTGTGTGCAACACAGAGGAAATACCTTGCAGCCTAGGTGGGTTTCCTCGACCCCACCTTAGCTCTGAAGTTTCCCGATGCCTGTCTCCGAGGGCAGGAGCGGACCAGGTGACCGACTTCTCTGCAATAAAGGCATAGGCCTTGCGACAGACGCCTCCGCCTCTCAGCTTCAGAAAGCTTGGTGGCCCCAAGCTGCATGGGTTCTTCAGAAGAAGAGGGGACTAAGGCCTCAGGCTTCATACTGACTTCAGACTGGGCCCCTTTTTCCAGGCGTCTTTCTCGTATGCGTCGGTCGATGCGGATAGCCAATTGCATGGTTTCATCCAAGGTGTTGGGTACAGGGTGATTTACCATGACATCTTTTATGACCTCTGACAGACCTAGCCTGAACTGCCCACACAATGCTGGGTCATTCCAGCGAGAATCCACTGCCCAGCATCGGAATTCCTAGCAAAATTCTTCTGCCAGTCTTCGCCCCTGTCTGAGAGATCGTAGCTTGGCATCAGCAGTTGCCCCTCGGTCTGGGTCATCATACAGGATCTCCATGGCCTTGAAGAATTCCTCGACAGATTGGCGGGCGTAATCCTGAGGGGAGAGGCTAAAAGCCCAGGATTGGGGATCCCCATGCAGAAGGGAGATAAGTCTCACCCGTTGCTCCTGGGAGCCAGAGGCATAAGGGCGAAGCTGAAAATAGAGCTTACAGGCATCCCGGAAATTGGCAAATTTACTTCGGTCCCCCGAAAACTTCTCTGGAAGGGGAATCTTGGGTTCAACCGGAAAGGTGGCTATTGCCCCCTGGGGCACAGAGGGTGCAGGAGCTGGACGGTTCTCCTGAGCCGCCGCTCGAAGTGCCAGGTGCTCCACGGCCGTGGTCAGGGCCTGCACCTGTTCCAAAATTTGGTCCATTTATGGGGCCCGTGATAATGTGAGGCCCAGGGGGACACCAGCCTTCTGTAAGCAGGCAACCCCCAATCTCCACCGCCGCTTCTGCCTATAGTCAAGCCCCCGTTTGCCGGGACGCTAGGTACGCCTCACCGGACACGATTGCCCCCAGGTCTTAATAGGCGCAAAGGATGGCTGCTTATGGTGAAGGCCGATGAATCACGAGGGTATCCCAAGCCGAGGTCGTTCACAGGTAGTCAATCCGGAGGGTGCGTCAGAGTACAGGGAAGAGACAGGTGCGTAGTCAGGGGTAGCCGAAGGGTCAAGCCGGGAGGTCAGAGATCGCAGGGTATCCAGAGGGGCAGGCAGGTTCGTGGTCAGACAAAGCAGAGGTCGGTACAGGCAGCAGACAGGAATGGTCGATCAAGCCGGGTCGGAATCAGATAACAACTAACAGAATCACACCCTAATCACAAGCGACTATCACGGGCACTGAGTGCTGGGCTGACTCCATATTTATTGGGGAATCGACCAATGGCCACCCTGGGGGGTAGTTTATGTGCTGATTGGTGCAATTTACAACACTGTGAGTGATTGGAGGCACTATCCAGGGGCTGGCCAGTCTTGGCTGCAAGGCTGATCAGCCCCTGATTCCCATCAGGTGTGGAGCACTCTGTGCTGCCTGCCACTCGCAGCACAGCGCCTCCTAGTGGCGAAATCTACAGACTGCGGGACGCGAGCCTGCACAGCTAGAGAGGGGCGAGGGAGGCTGCCAGAGTGATGGCCCGCGCTCCCAGCAGCAGGAGTGCTGCGTCGCCGCCCCCCTGGCAGAGGTAAGTTCCTTACAATATCTTCCTATTTCCAGATATTCTTTTCCAGCTAATATAATTTAGTTGTGGTCCCTACCTCCTGAGGTTGACTAACCCATGTCAGGCCTGGCCAATACTTTTGTTTTGTCTTCTGCCTCCAACGCTTCTTTAAGAGATCCTACTGAGAAACGTATGGTTATTCCAAGTATGTCACACACCCCGCTTCCACTATTCATGACATATGGGTTATGGTCCAGTAGAGGGCGAACTTCTGCAGAGATGAAAGCAAAAAAGAAGCCCCTCCCGGTCCATAAATACCTGGGACCTCCCACACATTCCCCAGTTCCTTCTCTGCAGGACAGTGAGCAAGTCAGAAGATGTTTGCTTCTCTTCCTTGCAGGTAAGCCGGGCTTAAGCCCGGCCATTTTTTTTTTGCCCTATTTCTGCCCAGACCTTTATACATTAAGCCCAATATTAGCCTCCCAGCCCGCCCGACTCACCTCCCCCACCCTGCATCATCCGTACCCCAACTGACACTGTCATTAGTGGGGAGTCTCACTCGGATGTATGTGCCAGGCTGGCCAACCTCGAGAAAATTATTTCTAGCTCAGTGGGCAGAAAGGCCACTGCTAAGAAAAGGCATCTGTCACCGGCTACGCCGGTAATTGATTTTGATGATTATGACTCCCCTGACTGGGCTGATTATTCCCCGCTTGAGGAGGGGGAATTGTTTGAGGAATCTGGGACTGAGGAATTGCAGTTCTTTGATTCTGATGCCGGGCAGGCGCTGGGGGATGCTGTTGATACCCCCAGGGTCCTGACCCATCTGTTAAAGGTTCTGGATATTTCCCCACCAGCGGAGGCCCCTCCGAAGAAGGGGGAAATCTTTGGGTTCTCTAAGTCCCTCTTGGAGTTTCCAAATCAGGATCATTTTGACAGCATGATTCGTAATGAATGGGAGAAGCCGAGTCGCCTTCATGGTGTTCCTCAGGGATGGGATAGAAAGTATCCCTTTCCGGTGGACGCGGTGAAGCGCTGGTCTTCCCCGCTCAAGGTTGATGCGCCCATCTTAGGACTGTCCAACACCTCCGTTGTACATACTCCTGACGCCACTACCCTTAAGGATGGCGAAGACAAGCACATTGATCAGATGGCTTGCCATGCCTTTGCCAGTGTGGGTTCAGCCTTGCGGCCTGTCTGTGCATCGGCACTCGTGGCTGTGGCTACCAGGTCGGAGATCAGTGATATGTTTAATGGGTGCCAGCTCAACTCGGACAGCGTTGAATTCACAGCCCTTAAGAGGTGTGAATTGTTCATGAATTTTGTTTTATCGGCTATGGACGACACTATTACCATGTGTAGTAGAACTTCGGCCCTGTTGGTGGCCATGCGCCGATCGGTCTGGCTGCGCCAGTGGGCGGCTGACATTGCGGCAAAGAAATCATTTACAGCTCTGCCCTTCCTGGGGACGCGGCTGTTTGGAGACAAATTGGATTCTGTGGTGAAAGGTGGAAAGCTACCTCAGCGTAAGAAGCAGCGTCGCTCCTTTCGGGGGGCAAGCTCCTTCAGTCCTTCCTTTCACGGCGCCAGAGGGGGCAGAGGTCTTGCCTACTCTGGCTTCAGAGGGGGTTCCTGGAACAGAGGTAGAGGACGTGCCCATCCAGCCTCTACCTGGGGTTCCAAGCTCAGGCCCGCTGCCAAGCCAGGTCGGCAATGAGGAGGCGCCCTCACCCTTAGGGGTGGGGGGACGGCTGCGGCTCTTCTTCCAGGTCTGGGCCCGGGAGGTTCCGGACAAGTGGATATTGGAAGTGGTCTCGTCTGGGTACAAACTGGAGTTCGAGTCTCGGCCTCCTCCCAGATTCCTAAGGTCTCGGATGCCTTCGGATACTCGGGCAGCGCAGGGGCTCCTGTCGGCTGTAAAGAACCTCCTGGACATGGCGGTCATATGACCGGTGCCTCTTTCAGAGAGAGGCCGGGGCTATTATTCCAACCTTTTAACGGTTTCCAAAAGGGATGGCTCCATAAGACCCATTCTGAATTTAAGGTTCTCAACAGGTTCATCAGAACGCATGGAGACTCTGCGCTCAGCCATTGGTTACCTTCGTCAGGGGGATTTCATGACGTCCATAGACATCAAGGATGCTTACCTTCATGTACCAATTTTCCCAGCACACCAGAGACTTCTCAAGTTTGTGGTGGGAGATCAGCATCTTCAGTTTGTGGCCCTCCCGTTCGGGGTGACCTCTGCACCGAGAGTGTTTACCAAGGTTCTGGCATGCATTATGGCCCTGCTCAGAGCCCAGGGCATTCGCATTGTGCCATATCTGGACGACCTGCTCATTACAGCTTCCTCCCTCTGCCAGGCGGAGCTGGACACCAGGACGGTGGTGACGACGCTGGAGAGGTTCGGATGGGTGATCAACCACCCCAAGTCTTCTCTCTCCCCATCAAGGGGAAATTTCCTTTCTGGGCATGAATCTCTCCCCATCAAGGGAGATTTCCTTTCTGGGCATGAATCTCTCCCCATCAAGGGAGATTTCCTTTCTGGGCATGAATCTGGATACCAGTCAGGCCAGAGTGTTCCTACCTCAGCCAAAGGTGCAGAGGGTTCAGGATCTGATACGTGTTCTCCTGACCAACCCTCGCCCTTCCATTCGACTAGGGATGACTCTGGTAGGTTTGATGGTGGCCTCCTTCGAGGCAGTCCCCTTTGCTCAATTCCACATGAGGTCGCTACAACTCCATCTATTGCTGAAATGGGACAGATGTTCACAGTCCTTGGATCAGTCATTTCTGATGTCTCCCAGGGTTTGGCAGTCCCTTCAGTGGTGGCTGGAATCAAGCAATCTGATGAGGAGCAGATCGTTCCTGGCCCCACGTTGGTAGACAGTTACTACGGATGCCAGCCTGTTGGGCTGGGGAGGTTTCTGGAAAGATCATCAGTTCCAGGGGTTGTGGGGGTCCTCAGGAGGCTCACACCCTCATCAATGTCTTGGAGCTCAGAGCTATCCACTTGGTTCTGTCGCGTCTGACACTTCACCTACAGGGTTTACCGGTTCAGGTTCGATCAGACAATCGTACTGCAGTAGCTTACATCAATCACCAAGGAGGGACACGCAGCAGGAGTGCCCTCAGGGAAGTGTCTCTGATTCTGACATGGGCAGAGAGCAATGTTCCTTGCATCTCGGCAGTATACATTCCGGGAGTGGAGAACACGGAGGCGGACTCCCTGAACAGGGGATTCTCTCGCCGAGGGGAATGGTCTCTCAACCACAGGGTGTTTCGGGCCCTGTGTCACGAGTGGGGGACTCCGGAGGTGGATCTCTTTGCCTCTCGGCACAATCACAAGCTCCCAACCTTTGTATCTCTGTCTCAGGATCCTCTGGCCCTGGCAGTGGATGCCTTGTCCCTTGCCTGGAGGGATCTGGGGTTTCTGTACCTGTTTCCCCCCTTCTCCATGGTAGACAAGGCAGTGCGCAAGCTGGCTCTAGAGGGGGCACCAGCAATTCTGGTGGCCCCAAGGTTTGGCACCAAGGTTTGGTTCGCAGACGTCGTAAGATTGGCGGTAGATCAGTACAGGCTGCCCCTGTCTCCGGATCTGATCTCTCAGGGTCAACTGCGTTACCCCAATTTACAAACGCTTGCTTTGACGGCGTGGCTGCTGAAACCTTCATCCTGAGGGAGGAAGGTTTGTCTGAGGCGGTTGTTCAAACCTTGATTAGAGCTAGAAAGAGGTCTTCCTCTACCATTTAGTATAGGACTTGGCGGTCCTATATTGACTGGTGTGAGGCTAGGGCCTTACCTTGCAGGGTGTTTTCGATTCCTAGAGTTTCTACAACACGGTCTGGATCTGGGGTTCCAGCTCAGTACCTTGAAGGGTCAGGTTTCTGCCCTGGCTGTCTTTTTTCAAAGGTCTTTTGCTTTTCATCATCTGGTCAAGACTTTTTTCCAAGGGGTCACTCATGTTCGGCCCCCTAGAAAGTCTTTGGTTCCAGTTTGGGACCTAAATTTGGTTCTTTCGGCCCTCCAAGGGCCTCCCTTTGAGTCGATGCAGGATGTGGCTCTTTCTGTGCTCACTCAAAAGGTTGCCTTTTTGGTGGCTATTACCTCTGTTCGGCGTGTCTCGGAGTTGGCGGCTCTGTCTATTCAGGCCCCTTACTTTAAGAGACACCAGGATAAGGTGGTTTTTCGCTTTAAACCAGATTTCCTTCCTAAGGTGGTTTCTGCCATCTCAATCAGGATGTAGTTCTCCCTTCCTTGTGTCCTAAGCCTAACAATGACAAGGAGAGGGTTTTGCACTCTTTGGATGTGGTTCGTTGTGTGAAGTACTATTTGGTTGCTAATTCTCCTTTTCGTAAGACGGACGCCTTGTTCGTGGTGCCCAGAAAAGGTTTGGCGCCCACCAAGTCTACCATTAGTAAATGGATGCGCCAGGCCATTGTTGGGGCCTATTCTGCTAAGGGGAGGGTTCCTCCTTTTAAGATCACTGCTCATTCTACTCGTGCTGTTGGGGCTTCCTGGGCTTTTCAGCACCAGGCTTCTGTTGAACAAGTTTGTAAGGCTGCTACTTGGTCTTCCGTTCATACTTTTTCCAAGTTTTATAAGGTTGATGTGCGGGCCTCAGCGGATGCTGTTTTTGGCCACAAGGTTCTGCAAGCTGCAGTGGTTTAAATTGGTGCATTTTTTTTGCTGTATTTGGACCCCACCCATGACGGACACTGCTATTGGATGTCCCATATGTCATGAATAGTGGAAGCGGGGTGTGTGACATACTTGGAATAATACCATTTTGTGATTACTCACCTTTAAAATGGGTATTATAAGTATGTCACACATCCCACCTTTTTGTATTCCGGATCCTTTATATGGTGAACCTTTTATGGTTAAGAATGTTTTATTAGCTCTTCCTGGTCCCCTTAGTGCTGTCATATACTGGGGAATGTGTGGGAGGTCCCAGGTATTTATGGACCGGGAGGGGCTTCTTTTTTGCTTTCATCTCTGCAGTAGTTCACCCTCTACTGGACCATAACCCATATGTCATGAATAGTGGAAGCGGGGTGTGTGACATACTTATAATACCCATTTTAAAGGTGAGTAATCACAAAATGGTATTATTCTTAGTATACAGTACGTCCTGCTCCAGATAGATTACTTACACTTGGGTTATCCTCCATCAGATGGCGCTGCACTGCAGAGACATGGAAAACAGGCTCCTCCTGGCCCCTCAAATACCCGGGGACCTCCCACAAATCCCCAGATTTCTCTGCAGTGCTTACTGCGAAGACATGAAATTATCTGTCGCAGGTGAGCGGGGCTATTAAAGCCTGCGGCCCTGTTGGGCTATTCCCACCCGTCCTTCGTGTGATGTGCCTCCCAGCTTGGGCTGCACTGGTCGGGTGAAGGTAGGCGGCACCATGAGTGCTTAAGGAGCCCTGCTCCACCGCAGTCCCCCACCAAAGGATAGGCGGTATAGGCTGATGGTGAGCCTTTATGGGATGCCCCTCCCGCATTATTGTCCCATGCCCCCATAGCGGTGGGCCCTGTACAAAGGGCCGCCATCCTCCCTCATTCTTCCTGTAGCCTTCGAGGGGGAAAAGAAAGGGGGGGGGGTGTGGATGTTAGTGTATTGTGATTACATGCATATGGCCTTCTTGTAATGTCTGCTTGGACTAGTATATTTGGTGTCAACCGCTGCGCTGACTTGTCTTTTTACACTGCAAATGCCGCCGCCGCGTGCGCCTTTTCCTTCATTTGGACTACCTCTTCAGGGGGGCGGGGCCTGGCATGGCACACCCCGCGTCAAGGCTCGCTCTGGCCCGCCCTTCGAGGTACTCGGTGCCATGTTGTCTGGTCGCCCGCGCGCGTGACGTTCTTACTTACTGTGGTCCGTAAATGCCCTCGCGGGCGGCTTTATACTTCTCTGTAGTGTGTTTCGGTTCTGACACCCTTCTTCTCATTGTGTCTTTCAGAGGGTGAATCCATTGGCTTCTCCCGGCCCGGTGTAATTGATAGTCGGGCCTTGTAAAATTACTCCCACTTCACTAGCGGGTCATTGGGGCATCCAGGGTTGCTTTATAGCGTCAATCCCTACTGGCATATTGTGCCTAATAATCACCATATGGAGGCATCTAAGGATAATGTGACCGGGGTCCCTTTGGGACAAGACCGGCGGTGTATGGCGTGTGGACAACCTCATGCTGATGCTGACAAGGCATGGGTCTGCGTACCCTGTGCTGAGCAAGCGCTGGCTTTGCAATCTGGCCTGCCAGTGGCTGCACCTCGTTTCACTTCACCTTCTCCCCCAAGCTTAAATCTCACTCCTGCTGAGTTGCATACAAGTGGGGATTCTCAGCCTGATGTGTCTTCTGGACTACCTACTGCTGAACAGATTATTGCGAGGTCCTTAGCGCGTAAGGGCCTTGGTAAGAAGCGGCACCTGACGCCTTATGATACTGTTTTCCCTATGGGATCTCAGGAGTTTATTAATCTGTGTGGCTATACCCCTTCTGATGAAGGAGAGCTCTTTTCTGACTCAGGCTCATCTGATGAGAGACCAAGGGGTCATGACGATTCTGGCTGTGACCCCTGGGCCCCGGATGACACTGACAGATTATTGACCCAGATCTTTGAGGTTCTGTCTATCTCTCTCCCTGGTGAGGCTCCCAGGCAAAGAGGGGAGCGCTTCCATACGGCAACATCACGTTTGGAATTCCTAGAGCAGGCACATTTCCATTCCCTTGTGCTCAAGGAATGGGAGTGCCCCAGTAAACTTCCCGTGGTTCCAGGGGATTGGGATAGGAAGTATCCTTTTCCACCTGAGGTTGGTTAAATGTTGGTCATTCCCCCCCGAGGTGGATGTCCCGATCCTAGGGCTATCTAACACCCCTGTCATACATCCCCCTGATTCTACTACCCTGCAGGATGCTGAGGACCGGCGCATTGACCTACTGGCCTCCCACGCCTTTGCATGTGCGGGGACGGCGCTGCTCCCGGTCTGTGCCTCTGCCTTCACTGCTGTGGCCACTAGAACCCTCATCAGAAATATGCTTGATAGTGCCGCTGATGATTTCCCTTGTGAGGTGTTTAATGCACTCTCCAGTTGTTATGTGTTTCTAAATTTTTTTCTAGTAGCATTGGATGACACCATCAGAATGTGTGCAAGAACTTCTGCCCTCGTGGTGGCTGTACGTCGCTTGGCCTGGCTGCGACAGTGGGGTGCTGACAATGCTGCGAAGAAGGCCCTTACTGGGCTCCCCTTTAAGGGGCTGCGTCTGTTTGGGGCCCGTCTAGACCTGTTTGGTAAGAGAGGTAAGTTACCCCAGCGCAGACGTCTGTCTCTGCCCCTTCGGGGCCAGGGCCCCCCTTCCGCCCCCCACCATGGGGTTAAACAGGAACCAGGGGTGTCCTTCGCGGGGGCTCGTGCAGCTCCCTGTCCCAGGAGCAGAAGATAACACCCTGGCTCCTCTGGGGGGGGCTAAGCCCAAATCCTCTCCCAAGTCCCCTCAAGTATGATGGGGCGCCCTCACCCGTCGGGGTGAGGGGACGGCTGCGGCACCTTGCTTAAGTCTGGAGGCATCACGCCTCAGACCGGTGGATTTAGGAGGTAGTGTCCTCCGGCTACAGGATTGTGTTTGCTGTGCGGCCTCCCCTAAGATTATCTGGTCCCGGGTACTCCTCGTCCCTGCTTCTGCTCCGATGCTGGCCGTGCAAGGTCTGCTGGGTCTGGGGGTCATTTGCAGATTTTCCTTAACAGACAGACAGAGGCAAGAGACCCTACACCAACCCTTTCACAGTTCCAAAAAAGATGGGTCAGTCTGGCCCATTCTGGATTTACAGATCTTCAGCAAATTGTCAAGTACAGGCGCTTTCCTCATGGAAACTCTGCGCTCGGCCATCTGCTTCTTGCGCCCCGGGGGCTTCATGCCGTCTGTGGATATCAAAGATGCTTACTTTCACATTCTTGTGTTTTCAGGACACCAAGATTCCTCAGATTCACGTTGGAAGATCAACACTGCCAATTTGTGGCCTTGCCATCTGGCCTCTCTTCAACTCCCAGAGTGCTCACCAAGGTGCTGGCGGGGGTGATGTCTCTGATGAGGCCAAGGGGCGTCCGCGTGCTGCCACTACCTGGACGTCCTCATCACTTCCCAGTCTCTACATCTGGCAAAGTTGGATACTCAGCTGGTGGTGTCCATTCTGGAGTCATCTGGATGGGTGATCAGCCACCCCAAGTCTTCACTGTCCCCTTCCTTGGTAACTTCATTCCTAGGAATGAATCTGGACACAGTTCAGGCAAGGATATTCCTTCCTCAGAAGAAGGTGGACAATCTGCTTGCACAAGTTCAGTTCCTCCTAGCTGTCCCCGTCCTTTCACCAGGCAGGGGATGCAGCTGGTGGGCCTGATGGTGTCGTGCTTCGAAACGGCCCATTGTGCTCAATCCCTCTTGGGGCTTCTGCAACTTCTCCTATTGTCTGTATGGGACAAGGACCCAGCATCCCTGGACAGGGTCTGTGTGTCTTCCCCCCTGGTGAGGAGGTCTCTCTTGTAGTGGATGGACTCGGGGAACCTATTGGGGGGCGGAACCTTCTTGCTCCTTCCTGGGAGACTGTCACCACGGATGCCAGTCTATCAGGTTGGGGGGGTTCTTCTGGAAGTCCCTGCGGTTCCAGGGGAGGTGGGGCCCTTAGGAGGCCCATTCACTTATCAATGTCTTGAAGCTGTGAGCGATCAGGTTAGTTCTGGCTCGCTTGACTACTCATCTTCAGTTCCTGTTCTGGGGGGGGGGGGGGGGGGTCCCTCTGCAACAGGGTGTTCCAATTTCTGTATCACCGTTGGGGCCAACCGGATGTGGATCTGTTTGCGTTCTGTCACAATCACAAGCTCCAGGCCTTTGTCTCCCTGTCCCAGGATCCTCTGGCCGTGACCACGGTTGCCTTAGTAATGTCGTGGCAGGACATTCAGTTTCTGTATGTCTTTTCTCCATTCCCCCTGCTAGGCAGGGTTCTGCGCAAGATTACTCTGGAAGGGGTGCCAGTGATTCTGGTGGCCCCCAGGTGGCCAAGAAGTGTGTGGTTCGCAGACGTGGTGCAGGCGGCAGCAGATCAGTGCTTTCTGCCTGGAGTGCCAGTTCTGCTCACTTAGGGCCCCTTACGCTATCCCAGTTACAAACTCTGGCTTTGACGGTCTGGCTGCTGAAACCTCCATCTTGATGGAGAAAGGTTTGTCTGCCTCGATGGTTGAGTCCATGGTGAAGGCTAGGAAGATGACTTCTTCTTCCATCTGTTATAAGGTGTGGCGTACCTACATTGACTGGTGTGAGTCTTGGCCTCTTCCCTGTTGGGTGTTCTCAGTTCCCAGGGTTATGGAATTTTACTGCATGTGTTGGAGTCAGGTCTCTAACTCAGTACCTTGAAGGGTCAGGTTCTACCCTGTCTGTCTTCTTTCAGGAGTCTTTTGTTCAGCATTCCTTGATTAAGACTGCTTTTAGGGGGTTACTCATGTGCGTTCCCCACGACAACCTATGGTCCCTGTTTTGGGATTTGGAATTGGTCTTGCCTGCCTTGCAGGGTGCTCCCTTTGAACCTGTGCAGGATGCTGCCTTGGCCATTCTTACGCTCAAGGTTGTGTTTCTGGTGGCTATCACTTCTGTCAAGCGTGTGTCTGAGTTGGCGGTGCTGTCCATTCAGCCCCCCTACTTTGAGAGGCACCAGGACAAGGTGGTGTTTCGTTTCAAACCTGATTTTCTGCCTAAAGCTAGTGTCTGCCTTTCTTTTGAATCAGGATATTGTTCTTCCTTCTTTGTGCCCTAACCCTAGCAATGCTAAGGAGAGAGTTTTGCACTCTTTGGATGTGGTTAGGTGTCTGAAGTACTAATCTGGTGGCTACTGCACCTTTCAGGAACACTGATGCTCTTTTTGTGGTCCCTTCTGGTCCTAGGAAGGGTTTAGCTCCTGCCAAGTCTTCTATCAGCAAGTGGATTCGTCAGGCTGTGATTCAGGCCTACTCTGCTAAGGGGAAGAATTCTCCCTTCACCTTATTGCTCTTTCTACTCGTGCTATTGTGCCCCTTGATCCTTCCAGCACCAGGCTTCTGTTGAACAAGTTTGCAAGGCCGCTACTTGGTCTTCTGTTCATACCTTTTCAAAGTTTTACAAGGTTGATGTTAAGGCCTCAGCTGATGCTGTTTTTGGCTGCAAGGTTTTGCAGGCGGCGGTGGTTTAAACTGTCTGCTGTTACCTTTTTTATTGGGGATCCCACCCTACTTTATGGACACTGCTATTGGATGTCCCAAGTGTAAGTAATCTATCTGGAGCAGGACGTACTGTATACTAAGAATAATACAATTCTGTAAAATACTCACCTGTAGAATTGGTATTATAAGTATACAGTACGTCCTGCTCCACCCCACCCTGTTTTTTTTTTTTGCATTATTCTGGATCCCCTGTATGGTAATTGTTATCATTGTTATAGTTACCAGTTTTTGGTTGTTAAATTCTCCCGGCTTCTTTTTCACTGCTTATCAATGCTGGGGATTTGTGGGAGGTCCCCGGGTATTTGAGGGGCCGGGAGGAGCCTGTTTTACATGTCTCTGCAGTGCAGCGCCATCTGGCGGAGGATAACCCAAGTGTAAGTAATCTATCTGTAGCAGGACGTACTGTATACTTAAAATACCAATTCTACAGGTGAGTATTTCACAGAATTGTATTATTGTCAGGGTGCAGGTCTTGGAAGTGTCAGTCACCTGGTTGAAGTTCATTGTTAAAATCAAGTTTTTTGTTTAGTGTTCGAGGTGGATGCAGTTAATCATAAAACCTGATCTATGATACAACCCTGTCTTTTTACTCCAACAGGCAGAAAGTAAACAGACAGGATGTAATGTCTTCCGAAGCGCACTCTTAAATAGACTGCAGACTGATTATCAGAACCGAGAGGAGACGAGAGCCCGGTCTGTACAAGAGTGGGTGTGCTATGTCAGCTTCATCTGCAATGTCTTTGATTATTTGAGAGTAAGTATACGGAATGTATTATGTTCAAGTGTATCTGCAGATATATGCAACCAAATCTCGGTCTTTCCACATAGCTAGACATGTTTGGCGCTTAATACTGATGATGAGAGGGTTAAACTGGGCGGTAAATTGGTTCCCAGGCCCAGAATAATAATAATAATTTTGTATAAATAATAGTGATGGAGCTACTCCCACCCCCTTTACTTTAGTTATTATGTTCAAGTGGTTAAAGCTCAGTCCTGAGCAGACTGACCTTCACCCTTATTGTTAGTTCAGTGTCCTGGTTCCAGAACCTTCCAGCACCTAGATCACTATTATATTTAGAGGACTCTAGAGGGATTGTTTTGCATAGCTCTAAAGCAACCCCATAAAATTGGGTGCAAAAAAAGTAAAGTGAAAATGCTTGTTTTGTTTGTGCTGAATAAAAAAAGACAAGATGAGAACCTGACACAAAGAAACTTAACTTTCCATGGTCACACTGCACTGCTGGCTCTTGTCCAATCATACCGTATGTCTTGCTCTTTAATGCTTAGCATACGGCTCTGTTTAAATACAGGGCTTGCCAATTGGCATCCCCAGCTTCCCTTTAGCCCAGGGCGCTCTTCTGCCCCCATCCTATATTGGATGGCTGAGTGATAGAGCACACCTCGGCCCAGAGATGCTGGGGGTGCGACGAGCATTCTAACATTGACATGGGTGCCAGGACAATATATCCATCTATTTATTTACTCCCTCTGCTGTTGTTACAACTCCAGGACAGGCATTAACTTTCTTCCCCTGCGTTCTTCAGGACGGCTTAGCCACCACTTCCTCTCCTAGACAGGGAACACAAAACTGAAAGAGTATTAACGGCACTCAGTGTTTTTCTGTTTCCTCCCCAGGAAATGTGTTTTTTTCCCCCCTCAGTTAATAGTTGGGTACTGGAAGACTTGAGGGTTCAAGTCCCCCAATGGGGGGAGGCAGGGGAAAGCTTATTCTTAGTATACAGTACGTCCTGCTCCAGATAGATTACTTACACTTGGGTTATTTTCCGCCAGATGGCGCTGCACTGCAGAGACATGCAAAACAGGCTCCTCCCGGCCCCTCAAATACCCGGGGACCTCCCACAAATCCCCAGATTTCTCTGCAGTGCTTACTGTGAAGACATGAAATTATCACTCTGTCGCAGGTGAGCGGGGCTATTAAAGCCTGCGGCCCTGTTGGCCTATTCCCACCCGTTCTTCGTGTGATGTACCTCCCAGCCGGGTGAAGGTAGGCGGCACCATGAGTGCTTAAGGAGCCCTGCTCCACCGCAGTCCCCCACCAAAGGGTAGGCGGTATAAGCTGATGGTGAGCCTTTATGGGATGCCCCTCCCGGATTATTGTCCCATGCCCCGGTAGCGGTGGGCCCTGTACAAAGGGCCGCCATCCTCCCTCACTCTCCCTGTAGCCTTCGGGGGGAAAAGAAGGGGGGGGGGAGTGTGTGGATGTCCGTGTATAGTGATTACATGCATTTGGCCCTTTTTGTAATGTCTGCTTGGACTGGTATATGTGGTGTCAACCGCCGCGCTGACTTGTATTTTTACACTGTAACTGCCGCCTTACCTCAGACGCTTCTGTGTCCTCATTGGCTGCTTGTCGGTTGGGCTTCGTGCTCTTCAGGGGGGCGGGGCCGCGCCACGGCTCGCTCTGGCCCACCCTTCGAGGTACTCGGCGCCATATTGTCTGGTCGCGCGCGCGTGTGACGTTCCTACTTACCGTGGTCCATAAGTGCCCTCGCGGGCGGCTTTATACTTCACTGTAGTGTGTTTCGGTTCTGACACCCTTCTTCTCATTGTGTCTTTCAGAGGGTGAATCCATTGGCTTCTCCCGGCCCGGTGTAATTGATAGCGGGCCTTGTAAAATTACTCCCACTTCCCTAGCGGGTCATTGGGGCATCCAGGGTTGCTTTATAGCGTCAATCCCTACTGGCATATTGTGCCTAATAATCACCATATGGAGGCATCTAAGGATAATGTGACCGGGGTCCCTTTGGGACAAGACCGGCGGTGTATGGCGTGTGGACAACCTCATGCTGATGCTGACAAGGCATGGGTCTGCGTACCTTGTGCTGAGCAAGCGCTGGCTTTGCAATCTGGCCTGCCAGTGGCTGCACCTCGTCCACTTCACCTTCTCCCCCAAGCTTAAATCTCACTCCTGCTGAGTTGCATACAAGTGGGGATTCTCAGCCTGATGTGTCTTCTGGACTACCTACTGCTGAGCAGATTATTGCGAGGTCTTTAGCGCGTAAGGGCCCTGGTAAGAAGCGGCACCTGACGCCTTATGATACTGTTTTCCTTATGGGATCTCAGGAGTTTATGAATCTGTGTGGCTATACCCCTTCTGATGGAGAGCTCTTTTCTGACTCAGGCTCATCTGATGAGACCAAGGGGTCATGACGATTCTGGCTCTGACCCCTGGGCCCCGGATGACAATGACAGATTATTGACCCAGATCTTTGAGGTTCTGTCTATCTCTCACCCTGGTGAAGCTCCCAGACAAGGAGGGGAGCACTTTCATACAGCAACATCACGTTTGGAATTC
The DNA here is from genome assembly GCA_027917425.1 of Gastrophryne carolinensis. Lineage (NCBI taxonomy): Eukaryota > Metazoa > Chordata > Amphibia > Anura > Microhylidae > Gastrophryne > Gastrophryne carolinensis. The sequence goes on from CM051243.1 coordinate 118,108,848, forward strand.
CTAGAGCAGGCACATTTCCATTCCCTGGTGCTCAAGGAATGGGAGTGCCCCAGTAAACTTTCCGCCCTCCCCCGAGGTGGATGTCCCGATAATTGAGCTATCTAACACCCCTGTCATACATCCCCTGATTCTACTACCCTGCGGGGTGCTGAAGACCGGCGCATTGACCTGCTGGCCTCCCACGCCTTTGCATGTGCGGGGACGGCGCTGCGCCCGGTCTGTGCCTCTGCCATTGCTGCTGTGGCCACTAGAACCCTCATCAGAAATATGCTTGATAGTGCCTCTGATGATCTCACTTGTGAGGTGTTTAATGCACTCTCCAGTTGTGATGTGTTTATAAAATTTGTTCTAGTAGCATTGGATGACACCATCAGAATGTGTGCAAGAACTTCTGCCCTCATGGTGGCTATACGTCGCTTGTTCTGGCTGCGACAGTGGGGTGCTGACAATGCTGCGAAGAAGGCCCTTACTGGGCTCCCCTTTAAGGGGCTACGTCTGTTTGGTAAGAGAGGTAAGTTACCCCAGCGCAGACAGCTGTCTCGGGCCCTTCGGGGCCAGGGCCCCCCTTCCACCCCCACCATGGTGTTAAACAGGAACCAGGGGTGTCCTTCGCGGGGGCTCGCTCAGCTCCCTGTCTCAGGAGCAGAAGACTACACCCTGGCTCTTCTGGGGGGGCTATGCCCAAATCCTCTCCCAAGTCCCCTCAAGCATGATGGGGCACCCTCACCCGTCTGGGTGAGGGGACGGCTGCGGCACCTTGCTTAAGTCTGGAGGCATCACGCCTCAGACCGGTGGATTTAGGAGGTAGTGTCCTCCGGCTACAAGATGGTGTTTGCTGTGCGGCCTCCTCTAAGATTATCTGGGTCCGGGTGCTCCTGGTCCCTGCCTCTGCTCAGGTGCTGGCGCAGGCCGTGCAACGTCTGCTGAGTCTGGGGGTCATTTGCAGATTCCCCTTAACAGACAGAGGCAAGGGACCCTACACCAACCCTTTCTTAGTTCCCAAAAAAGCTGGGTCAGTCTGACCCATTCTGGATTTACTGATCTTCAGCAAATTGTCAAGTACAGGCGTTTTCCTCATGGAAACTATGCGATCAGCCATTAGCTCCTTGCGCCCCGGGGGCTTCATGCCGTCTGTGGATATCAATGATGCTTACTTTCACATCCTTGTGTTTTCAGGACACCAAGATTCCTCAGATTCACGTTGGAAGATCAACACTGCCAATTTGTGGCCTTGCCATCTGGCCTCTCTTCAGCTCCCAGAGTGCTCACCAAGGTGCTGGTGGGGGTGATGTCTCTGATGAGGCCAAGGGGCGTCCGCGTGCTGCCACTACCTGGACGTTCTCCTCACTTCTCAGTCTCTACATCTGGCAAAGTTGGATACTCAGCTGGTGGTGTCCATTCTGGAGTCATCTGGATGGGTGATCAGCCACCCCAAGTACTCACGGTCCCCTTTCTTGGTAACTTCATTCCTAGGAATGAATCTGGACACATTTCAGGCAAGGATATTCCTTCCTCAGTAGAAGGTGGACAATCTGTTTGCACAAGTTCAGTTCCTCCTAGCTGTCCCCGTCCCTTCACCTGGCAGGGGATGCAGCTAGTGGGCCTGATGGTGGCGTGCTTCAGAACGGCCCATGTGCTCAGTCCCTCTCAGGGCTTCTGCAACTTCTCCTATTGTCTGAATGGGACAAGGACCCAGCATCCCTGGGCCGGGTCTGTGTGTCTTCCCTCCCCTAGTGAGGAGGTCCCTCTTGTAGTGGATGGACTCAGGGAATCTATTAGGGGGCGGAACCTTCTTGCTCCTTCCTGGGAGACGGTCACCACGGATGCCAGTCTTATCAGGTTGGGCGGGGTTCTTCTGGAAGTCCCTGTGTTTCCAGGGGAGGTGGGGCCCTTAGGAGGCCCATTCACCTATATATGTCTTGAAGCTGTGAGCGATCAGATTAGTTCTGACTTGCTTAACTACTCATATTTAGGGCCTGCCTGTTCAGGGGCGCACGGTCACTCTGAAGGCAGTTGCCTACATCAATCATCAGGGAGGGACCCGGAGCAAGAGGCCCCTCCAGGACGTGTCTCTGATCCTGATCTGGGTGGAGACCAATGTTCCCTGCATTTCAGAGGTTTACATTCCGGGGGGGGGGTCCCTCTGCAACAGGGTGTTCCAATCTCTGTATCACCGTTGGGGCCAACTGGCTGTGGGTCTGTTTGCGTTCTGTCACAGTCACAAGTTCCAGGCCTTTGTCTCCCTGTCCCAGGATCCTCTGGCCGTGACCACGGTTGCCTCAGTAATGTCCTGGATGGACATCCAGTCTTTGTATGTCTTTTCTCCATTCCCCCTGCTAGGCAGGTTTCTGTGCAAGATTACTCTGGAAGGTGATTCTGCCAGTGATTCTGGTGGCCCCCAGGTGGCCAAGAAGAGCGTGGTTCGCAGACGTGGTGCAGGCGGCAGCAGATCAGTGCTTTCTGCCTGGAGTGCCAGTTCTGCTCACTTAGGGCCCCTTACGCCATCCCAATTGCAAACTCCGGCTTTGACGGTCTGGCTGCTGAAACCTCCATCTTGATGGAGACAGGTTTGTCTGCCTCGATGGTTGAGTCCATGGTGAAGGCTAGGAAGATGACTTCTTCCATTTGTTATTAGGTGTGGCGTACCTACATTGACTGGTGTGAGTCTTGATCTCTTCCCTGTTGGGTGTTCTCAGTTCCCAGGGTTCTGGAATTTTACTGCATGGGTTGGAGTCGGGTCTCTAACTCAGTACCTTGAAGGGTCAGGTTCTACCCTGTCTGTCTTCTTTCAGGAGTCTTTTGTTCAGCATTCCTTGATTAAGACTGCTTTTAGGGGGTTACTCATGTGCGTTCCCCATGACAAACTGTGGTCCCTGTTTTGGGATTTGGAATTGGTCTTGCCTGCCTTGCAGGGTGCTCCCTTTGTACCTGTGCAGGATGCTGCCTTGGCCATTCTTACGCTCAAGATTGTATTTCTGGTGGCTATCATTTCTGTCAGACGTGTTTATGAGTTGGCGGTGCTGTCCATTCAGCCCCCCTACCTTGAGGGGCACCAGGACAAGGTGTTTCCTTTCATACCTGATCTCTGCCTTTAGCTAGTGTCTGCTTTCCTTTGAATCAGGATAAGGTTCTTCCTTCTTTGTGCCCTAACTCTAGTGATGCTAGGAGAGAGTTTTCGCACTCTTTGGATGTGGTTAGGTGTCTGAAACACTATCTGGTGGCTACTGCACCTTTCAGAAAAATTGATGCTCTTTTTGTGGTTCCCTTCTGGTCCTAGGAAGGGTTTGGCTCCTGCCAAGTCTACTATCAGCAAGTGGATTCGTCAGGCTGTGATTCAGGCCTACTCTGCTAAGGGGAAGAATCCCCCCTTTGCTTTACTGCTCATTCTACTTGTGCTATTGGTGCCTGTTGGACCTTCCGGCACCAGGCTTCTGTTGAACAAGTTTGCAAGGCCGCTACTTGGTCTTCTGTTCATACCTTTTCAAGGTTTTACAAGTTTGATGTTAAAGCGGACCTTCACTCTGAATAAGAGTCTATCTTATATGTTTCCCACACCCTGTACATACAGATTGCTCACATTAAAAATCATCCTACCTGCATCTACTGCATGTTATGAGCCTTTAAACATCCAAGATGGCAGCTTATGGAAGCCGCCATCTTATCAGGCAACCTGCAAACAGGAAGTGCCTCCTGACTGTGTTGCTCTGCATTCTGGGACTGCTGACATTTACCTGACCCCAGCTCTGCTCTGTCTGAGCAAAGCACAGCTATAACCCGCCCCCCTGTACCTTATCCCTCTCTCCTCTCCTCAGTAAGTGTGATGCTTCTGAGTCAAGATGGCGGCTCCCGTATCCTAAATTCCTGAACAGAGTTGCAGCCCAGTGGGGGAAAGAATAATAAGTTAGTAACTAAAAACGTAAAATATATTAATTTTAGATGCTGGGGAACCGTTTTTAAGAGTTTGGGCTTTTCATTAAATCACGCTGAAGGTCCGGTTTAAGGCCTCAGCTGTTGCTGTTTTTGGCCGCAAGGTTTTGCAGGTGGCAGTGGTTTAAACTTTCTGCTGTTTCCTTTTTTATTTATTAGTCCACCCTACTTTATGGACACTGCTATTGGATGTCCCAAGTGTAAGTAATCTATCTGGAGCAGGACGTACTGTATACTAAGAATAATACAATTCTGTGAAATACTCACCTGTAGAATTGGTATTATAAGTATACAGTACGTCCTGCTCCACCCCACCCTGGTTTTTCCATTATTCTGGATCCCCTGTATGGTGATTGTTATCATTGTTATAGTTACCAGTTTTTGGTTGTTAAATTCTCCCGGCTTCTTTTTCACTGCTTTTCAATGCTGGGGATTTGTGGGAGGTCCCCGGGTATTTGAGGGGCCGGGAGGAGCCTGTTTTGCATGTCTCTGCAGTGCAGCACCATCTGGCGGAGGATAACCCAAGTGCAAGTAATCTATCTGGAGCAGGACGTACTGTATACTCATAATATCAATTCTACAGGTGAGTATTTCACAGAATTGTATTTTTTCAACCCTACCACTCCCCATATCAGTTCAGGTCTCTGCCAGGTGCCAGGCTCTGCCAGAACTCCAGAGTCTGAATTCCCTGCTTAGAGGTTATCGGGGCAGGGGTTTATACGGGAAACTGGCGCTGGGTCGGGTACCTGGCAGTTTCCAGGTAAGTATGGCAGTGCTGTCTCTGCATTTCGGATGCAGCTGCTGGCACTCTGCTTGTAAGTCATCGCAACGCAAGAGAACGCCAGGGGACGCGTGATGTTATTTCTGGGTGCCATTAGCTTAGGAAAGACAATATAGAAGAATAGGACCGGCACTCCAATCAATGTTGCAGTTGTTTGTATTCAATCACAAACAGGCATTCCATAAATAGCAGAAAGCAAATGGATATAGTCCATATGATGGCACTTAACAGTCTCAAAACCAACGTTCCGGGGGTCAGAAGCCCCCTTTATCAAGGTAGACTGCCAAACCGTGCATGTGGTGCCCCAGGGTTATATACACAAAGTAGAAGATTCAAAATTCCCACCTGACGTCATAGTGACGTCAGCGGGGTGTTCTCAAGTAGTAACTAGTGTAAACATTATAATAAACAAGAAAAAGAAAACCATAAACATAAACAATCACTCACCTATACCCGTCGGGGCTCCAGATCCGGGGAGCCCCGTCACCGCCAGCCCGTCTGTCAGAGAGGTGAGAGACGCCGTCAGCCAGGCCACAAAGTCTGCCTGGTAACTGATGACGTGGCAGCGGACGCGATCCTATTGGTCCGCGTCCGCTGCCTCTGTCATCAGGCCGTGTGACAGACGGCGCACACTCAGGAGCCGCAGTCCCAGAGTTGGGAGACTGCGATCTCCTGGAGAGCGCCCCACGGAGCAGACATGTTTATGTTTTTCTTTTTCTTGTTTATTATAATGCTTACACTAGTTACTACTTGAGAATTTTGAATCTTCTACTTTGTGTATATAACCCTGGGGCATATACACTTGCACGGTTTGGCAGTCTACCTTGATAAAGGGGGCTTCTGACCCCCGAAACGTTGGTTTTGAGACTGTTAAGTACCATCATATGGACTATATCCATTTGCTTTGTGCTATTTATGGAATGCCTGTTTGTGATTGAATACAAACAACTGCAGCATTGATTGGAGTGCCGGTCCTATTCTTCTATATTGGATTTACAGCGGCGCCACCGCGGTCCTGGCACCCGCCGAATATGATTTTGTAAGTGTGCACCAGCCACAGAGAAACTAGCTTAGGAAAGAGGTGCGCTGGTGATCCTGAGCTTGTGGGTCAATCTGGCTGCACAGTAACATCTGGTGGGGGTCTCAATCATGGGCGGTGCAGATTCCCAGGTGAGTGTCTTTTCCCCTACCAATTCATATGTGGGGGGGGTGGGGGTTGGGGGCATCCCCCTTTTCATTCCAGGTCATCATTTATTCTTAGTATACAGTACGTCCTGCACCAGATATAATACTTACACTTGGGTTATCCTCCGCCAGAGGGCGCTGTTCTGCAGAAGCATGCGAAAACAGGCTCCTCCCGGCCCTTCATATACCCAGGGACCTCCCACAAATCCCCAGATTTCTCTGCAGTGCTGACGGCGAAGACATGAAGTATCACTCTCTCGCAGGTGAGTGGGGCTATAAAAGCCTGTGGCCCTGTTGGACTACTCCCACCCGTCCTCCATGTGATGTGCCTCCCAGCTTGGGCTGCGTCGGTCGGGTGAAGGTAGGCAGCACCTTGTGTGCTTATGGAGCCATGCTCCACCGCAGTCCCCCACCAAAGGGTAGGCGGTTTAGGCTTATGGTGAGCCTCTAGAGGATGCCCCTCCCGAGCTATGCCCCATGTAGCGGTGGGCCCTTTACAAAGGGTCGCCATCCTCCCTCGTTCCCCCCGTAGTCCGGTGGGGAAAGAAAGGGGGAGGGGTGTGTGGTGGTCAGTGTATGCTTACACGCTTGGCCTTATTACTGTCCTTTACTGGTATCCTGGTGTCAGTGCTGCACTGTTAAAATTTTTTTATTATGTATATGTCGCCGCCACGCGCACTCCTTCTCTTATTGAATGTGCTGCGTTGAGCGGCGCCGTTGCCTCAGACGCTGCTACGTCTTCATCTGCAAATCTGTCTCTAAGTGTGTCATTCACTTCGATCTTCTGACAACTGAACTTAATTCAGAGCTTCGCGCTCTTCGGGGGGGGCGGAGACCTGGCTTGGCGCGCTCCGCGTCACAGCCCGCTCTGGCCCGCCCTTTGAGGTCCGCTTGGCGCCATTTCGATGCTCTTCACGCGCGCGCGTGGTAACGGTCTCCTCCTCCCTCGATCTGTAAGTGCCCTCGCAGGCGATCTTTTATTTGTCTTGCTACTGCGCATGGCTCTGACATCCCTATTCCCATTATGTCTTTCAGACGGTCGAACACCAGTGGCTTCTCCCTGCCCGGCTTAATTACTAGTGGACATAATTAAATTACTCCCATTTCCCTGCGGGTCATTGGTGTGTCCAGGGTAGCTTATAGCGTCAATCCCTACTTGCCTATTGTGCCTATTAATCACCATATGGAGGCATCCCAGGATATTGTGAACGGGGTTCCCTCGGGACAAGCCCGTCTGTGTGTAGCTTGTGGGGTCTCGCCTATCAGCGGTGACAATGCACGGGTCTGCGTCCCTTGTGCACAGCAGGCGCTAATGGTACTTCCCGCCCCTTCTGTGGCTGGGCCTGCACCTCGCCTCACTTCACCTACTCCCCCAAGCCTGAGTCTAACCCCCAATACAAGCGGGGATTCTCATCTGATGTGGCCACTAGACTGGCCAGTGTTGAAATATTGCTTGCTAGTTCTCTAGCGCGCAAGGCCACTTCTAAAAAGCGGCACATAATACCTGATTCGGCTCCCTTCCCTATGGAGTCTGAGGAGTTTTCACATTTTTATGGCCATACCCCTTCGGACGAAGGGGAGCTATTCTCTGACTCAGAATCTTCTGATGAGAAGACAAGGGGTCATGACGATTCCGGTTCGGACCACTGGACCCCGGATGATACTGACAAACTACTGCTTCAGATTTTTGAAGTTCTGTCCATCCCTCCCCCTGTTGTGGCTCCCAGGCAAAGGGGTGAGCAATTTCATAGTGCTAAGGCTCGATTGGAGTTTCCTGAGCAAACCCATTTCAATAACCTAGTGTTGAAGGAATGGGAACATCCCAGTAGACTTCCCGGGATCCCCAAGGGTTTGGACAGAAAGTATCCATTCCCTGCTGATATGGTCAAGTGCTGGTCATCACCAGGCATGTCATGCCTTTGCATTTGGTGGGGCGGCGCTGCGCCCGGTTTGCGTCTTGGCCATTACTGCTGTGGCACTCAGGGCCATGATCAGGAATGTTCTTGATGGCCCAGACGAGCTGCCTACTGATGCTGCTAATTGTGATGCGTTTGTGAACTTTATCCTGTCAGTGTCGGATGATGCTGTTAGGCTGTGTGCCAGACCTTCCGCCTTGGCGGTGGCTATACGCCGCGCAGTATGGCTGCGCCAGTGGGCGGCAGACAATGCCGCTAAGAAAGCCCTTACTGGGCTTCCCTTTAAGGGTCTGCGCCTGTTTGGGGACCGCCTAGACCTCTTTGCTAAAGGAGGTAAGTTACCACAGCGCAGGCAACGGCCTCGGCCCTTTTGGATCCAGGGCCCCCTTTCAGCCCCCTACAGAGGTGCTAAGCAGGGGAAAGGGGTGTCCTTCGTGGGGGCTCGTACAGACTCCTGGCATAGGAGCAAGGGGCGATGTTGCGGCTCCTCCTGGGGAACGAAGTCCAAAGCCCCTCCCAAGACCCCTCAGGCATGATGGGGCGCCCTTGCCCACCAGGGTGGGGGGGACGGCTACAGCACTTCGCGCATGTCTGGAGGCACCAAGTCTCGGACCGGTGGATTCAGGAGGTAGTTACCTCTGGCTACAAAATAGAGTTTGCTGTACGGCCCCCCTCAAGATTCGTCAGGTCCCTGATTCCCCAGGACCCAGCATCAGCTCAGGTCAGCAGTGCAAGACCTTCTGGATCTGGGAGTTGTTTGCCAGGTTCCCTTGAGAGAATTGGGAGAAGGGTTCGACTCCAATCTGTTCACAGTACCCAAAAGAGATGGGTCAGTCAGGCCCATTCTGGATTTAAAGATCCTAAACAAATTTGTCAAGCACAAGCGCTTTCGCATGGAAACTCTGCGCTCGGCCGTTGGCTCTCTGCGCCCAGGGGATTTTATGACAACTGTGGACATCAAGGATGCTTACCTTCACATTCCTGTGTTTCCGGGACATCAAAGGTTTCTCAGATTCGCGTTGAAGGATCAACATTATCAGTTTGTGGCCCTACCATTTGGCCTCACTTCAGCTCCCAGAGTGTTCACCAAGGTACTGGCGGGAGTGATGTCCTTGTTAAGGTCAGGGGGCATTCGAGTGCTGCCCTACCTGGACGACATCCTCATCACCTCGTGGCCCCTACAGCAGGCGGAGCTGGACACTTAGCGGGTGGTGTCCATCTTGGAGTCGTTCGGTTGGGTGATCAATCACCCCAAGTCTTCTGTCCCCTTCGTCGGTGACCCCATTCCTGGGGATGATTCTGAATACGGTTCAATCACGAATATTCCCGGAGCGAGGGTACCCTCCAGGAAGTGTCGCGGATTCTGACATGGGCGGAGGCCAATGTTCATTGCATTTTCGGCTGTTTACATTCCGGGGGTGGAAAATCTGCTAGCAGACTCTCTGAGCAGGGAGACTTCCCGGCAAGGGGAGTGGTCCCTCTGCAACAGGGTGTTCCAGTCCCTGTGTCTCCATTGGGGTCTACCGGATGTGGATCTGTTTGCATCCCGTCACAATCGCAAGCTCCCGGCTTTTGTCTCTGGCTGTGGCCACGGACACTCTGTCGTTGTCTTGGAAGAAATTTCGCCTCCTGTATGTATTCCCCCCGTTTCCCCTGCTGGGCAGGGTTCTGCGCAAGATTGTCCTGGAAAAGGTGCCAGTGATTCTAGTGGCCCCAAGGTGGCCAAGAAGGGTGTGGTTCGCAGACGTGGTACAAATGGCAGTAGATCAGTACGTCCTGCCAGAGGCGCCAGATCTACTCACTCAGGGCTCCTTACGCCATCCTAATTTACAAACTCTGATTTTGACGGCTTGGCTGCTGAAACCTCCATCTTGATGGAAAAAGGCTTGTCTGCCTCAGTGGTGGATACCATGGTTCAGGCTAGGAAGAAAACTTCTTCGGCCATCTATTATAGGGTATGGCATTCCTACATAGACTGGTGTGAGTCCAGGTCTCTTCCCTGCAGGGAGTTCTTCATCCCTAGGATTCTGGAATTTTTACAACATGGATTAGAGTTGGGTTTAAAGCTCAGTGCTCTGAAGAGTCAGGTTTCTGCCCTGTCTGTTTTCTTTCAGAAATCTTTTGCTCAGCATCACCTGGTTAAGACCTTCTTTCAGGTGGTCCCCCACGTAAGCCTACGGTTCCTGTTTGGGACTTGAACCTGGTTTTGCCTGCCTTGCAGGGTGCTCCCTTTGAGCCTATTCAGGATGCTGCCTTGGCTGTACTTACCCTCAAAGTGTTTTTTCTGGTGGCTATCACTTCGGTCAGGCGTGTTTCGGAGCTGGCGGCGTTGTCCATTCAGCCTCCATACTACGAGAGACACCAGGACAAGGTGGTGTTCCGCTTTAAGCCAGACTTTCTGCCGAAGGTGGTGTCGGCCTTTCACTTGAATCAGGATATTGTGCTTCCTTCATTGTGTCCTAATCCTAGCAATGCTAAGGAAAGGGTTCTGCATTCCTTGGATGTGGTCAGGTGTCTGACGTATTACCTGGTTGTCACTGCGGCCTTCAGGAAAACTGATGCTCTTTTAGTGGTCCCTTCGGGTCCTAGGAAGGGTTTGACTCCGGCCAAGTCTACTATTAGCAAATGGATTCGTCAGGCTGTGATTCAAGCCTATTCTGCTAAGGGGAAGAGTCCTCCCTTCCGCCTTACTGCTCATTCTACTCGTGCTATCGGGGCCTCTTGGGCCTTCCAGCACCAGGCCTCGGTTGAACAGGTTTGCAAGGCCGCTACTTGGTCTTCTGTTCATACCTTTTCGAAGTTTTACAAGGTTGATGTTAGGGCCTCAGCAGATGCTGCTTTTGGCCGTAAGGTTTTGCAAGCTGTAGTAGTTTGAACTGCCTGTTGTCACCTTTTGTTGTTGGGGGATCCCACCCTACTTTATGGACACTGCTATTGGATGTCCCAAGTGTAAGTATTATATCTGGAGCAGGACGTACTGTATACTAAGAATAATACAATCCTGGAAATACTCACCTGTAGAATTGGTATTATAAGTATACAGTATGTCCTGCTCCACCCCACCCTGTTGTTGCATTATTCTGGATCCCCTGTATGGTGATTGTTATCTTGTTATTGTTAACAGTTGTTCTGGGTGGTTTTTGAATTCTCCCGGCTTCTTGTTCACTGCTTTTCAATGCTGGGGATTTGTGGGAGGTCGCATGCTTCTGCAGGACAGCGCCCTCTGGCGGAGGATAACCCAAGTGTAAGTATTATATCTGGAGCAGGACGTACTGTATACTTATAATACCAATTCTACAGGTGAGTATTTCACAGAATTGTATTTTTTTTTTTTTTTTACCCCTGACTTATCCTTTGAGGATATGGGTACTTTAAACGACCACATGGATAAACTTGCTGATAACCTCCCTTTAAGAGGTCTTGGGACACAGTGTCCTTTTATTCCTAGTATGTCACACACCCCGCTTCCAACATTCATGACACTTGGGATACCGGCCTGTAGAGGGTGATCTTGCAGAGATGACATGAGAAAAAGGAGCCCCTCCTGGTCCATAAATACCCGGGACCTCCCACTATTCCTCAGTCTTTTCGTCTCTGCAGTCGGCGACGCATTCAGAAGATGACTCTCCTTCCTGCAGGTAGCCGGGTTACGCCCGGCCTTTTTCTATTTCTGCCTGAAGCCACATTTTTATATTGTGATATGTATGTTATGCCTCCCAGCCTTGGCTGATGGGCTCGGGCAAAGGTAGATACACCCTTGTGTGTATATGGGAGCTTGCTCCCTCCGTGAGACCTCAAATAAGGGGTAGGCGGAATCCGGGTTGGTGTCCCCCGGCATGGGATGCCCCGTCTTTTTAAATCTCCTTGTGCCTATTGGGTACTTATTGTATTCTAAGCATACAGCACGTCCTGCTCCAGAATAGTAATAACATGTGGGTAATCCTCCACCTCAGGCGCCGTGCACTGCAGACATGTAGAAAACAAGCTCCTATCGGCCCTACATATACCGAAGGACCTCCCACAAATCCCCCCAGATTTCTCTGCAGTGCTGGAACTGCGAAGACATGAAGTATCACGCTCTCGCAGGCGAGTGGGCCTTAAGGCCCAAGGTCCTGTGGGACTATTTCCACCCGTCCTCTTCAGAAGAAATATGCCTCCCAGCCTGGGCTGCGCGGGTCGGGTGAAGGTAGGCAGCACCGGGTATGCTGAACGGAGCCATGCTCCACCGCAATCCCCCTCCATAGGGTAGGCGGTCAGGCCGATGGTGAGCCTCTAGTGGATGCCCCTCCCACAATCTTGCCCGTGCCCCTCTCAGACTTAGTCCATGGACACCGTCCGCTTCCCCCTCGCTTCCTCCCGTAACTCGGGGGGAAAAGAAGGGGGGGGGGGGTATGTGTGGCAGCCTTACTGCTAACTTCACTTTTAGACCTTGGGTTTTTTTTTTATTATTTGGGGTCAGTGTCGCGCTTTGATATACAGTGCGAGCCGTCGTTTCATTAACAAACTGCCTAGTCGGCAGCATCATTCCAGCGTGTCAGCATTTTAGACGTACGCCTTATTTCCAACTGTTCTACGCTTTTGCCGTTGGTTAGAGCTTCGCGCTCTTTGGGGGAGGCGGAGACTCGGCATGACGCGCTTCGTGTCACAGCCCGGCCTGACCCACCCCTCGAGGTTCGCTGGCGCCATTTTAACTATCTTCGCGCGCGTGGTGCGGTTCGCCTCCTCCCTTGGTCATGTAAGTGCCCTCCGGGGCGGCATGGTTCTATGTCTTTCAGGCTGCGCATGGCACTGACTCCACTCTCCCTCTTGTCCCATTATGTCTTTCAGACGCCAGGACTTCGGTGGCTTCTCCCGGCCTAACATATATTACAGCGGGTCCACTTTACAAATTCTCCCACATTACTAGCGGGTTTTTGGGGCATCCAGGGTTGCCTATTGCATAAATCCCTGCGGTCATACTGCTTAATAATCACCATATGGAGACATTTCAGAACTATGTAACCGGGGTCCCTCCGGGACATGATCGGCTGTGTGCAGTGTGTGGTCAGCCCCAGGCTGAGGCTGACAGGGCACGGGTCTGCGGACAGTGTGCAGAACAGGCAGGTTTGCCAACGGAGGCACCTCCCTTCCTTACTCCCATCTCCCCGGTCCCAATTATCACTCATGACGAGTCCCACTCGAGCGGAGATGACCTGCAATCCGTGCCGCGCGTGTTACCCACGGCGGAGCAGGTGCTTTCTGGATTGGCGGAGCGTATGGGCCCTGGTAAAAAGCGGTCCCTGACGCCTCCTGGCTCCCCGTTTCCTGACGATACCGATGACTTCTTATTAAGATTTTTGAGGTTTCGTCAATCTCCCCACCCGGGGAGATCCCCAAGCCTAAGAAGGAGAGTTTCCATACAGCGCCGCCGCCCTTGGAGTTCCTAGAACAGGAACATTTCCAGAATCTTATATCCCAAGAATGGGAATCGCCTTGTAAGCTTAAGGGGGTCCCAGGGGAATGGAAGTACCCTTTCCCTCCTGATGTGGTTAATTTATGGTCAGCTCCCCTGGTGGTGGACGCACCGGTTATAGGGGTCACAAACCCCCCTTTCATGACGGCTCCTTTTTACCGTACCCTTCGGGATGCCGAGGACCGGCGCATTGACAGACTGGCTTCCCACGCCTTCTCGTGTGCTGGGACGGCTCTGCTCCCGGTTTGTGCCGCGGCCATCACTGCGGTGGCCGCCAGGACTCTTGTCAGAAAAATACTAGATCACCGCCCTGAGGGCCTCCCTTGGGGGGTGTTTAATACGCTATCAGACTGTGAAGCGTTTGTGAAGTTTATTCTATCAGCACTGTGTGCTAGAACCTCAGCCCTTGTGGTGGCTATTCGCCGCCTGGTCTGGCTGCGACAGTGGGGTGCTGACGAGGCTACAAAAAAGGCTCTCACTTGCCTTCCCTTCAGAGGACGGCGGTTATTTGGGGCCCGTTTGGACCTTTTTGGTAAAAAGGGTAAAGCACCCTTGCGCAGAAGGCTGCGCCGGCCTCCACGAGGCAGAGTCACCCCTCCACCTCCCTACGTTAGTGTCAAACGCGAACCTGAGGTGTGCTTCCAACTGTTGGGTGTGGATTTCCACCATGGGGTGGGCAGGCAGCGCCCCGGGCCTTCTGGCAGGACTAAGTCCAAATCTGCCAAGACCTCCCAAGCATGAAGGGGCGCCCTCGCCCTTGGTGGCACATCAAGATGATGTCACTTATATACCGAGCCCTTGGGCTCTTTGGCACAGTAGGTTATTGAGCTTACATATGTTCTAGCACCCTGGTGCTTGGTCTGTGCTCATGCCCCCTTGGTAAGGTGGTTCCTCTTGAGCTGCTCATATTTAAGGGCCCCGTCAGGGGGCACCCCCTTCCTTACTAGCATCTTCCAGTGAATGGTCACCCTGGGTACCAAGTCTCGCAGGTTTGGCGGGGGAGGGGAATTTCTTCCACAATCCCCGTGGTTCCGAGGTTGGGTCCCCTAGAGGGTCCATCTTACCTGCTGGTTTTGTTGAAACGGTGTGCCCTCCGTTGACTCTATATGGCTGGACTTCTCCTCCTTTAGGTTTATTGGGGGACTCCTGGTCTGTTGAATGACAATGGCCTGTTTTACTACTGGTCTAAAGATTGAGGCAGGATGCTCCCTCTGGAGGGTCCCTGATCCTGCCTTGGGCGGGGGTCTACTTCCCCTGCTTCTCAGCGGTATTCGCTTCAATGGATGCTCTTAGCGGCAGGTTATGCTATCCTGGTGTCGCCCGGGGAGCCTAGCGTGGCTCTGTTGGGTCTCCCTCCTAACACAGGGGCTCTGCCCTTGTTTTTACTGTCCCAGAATATTCTGACTCTGGTCTGGGGGGACTGAGTATTTTAGGCATAGACTTGTTATTTATATGCCTTCTCTTCATCACCCTACTTGTGGGGTTCTGCGCATGGTTGGCCTGTCCCGTGAGATAGATGGCCTGGGTGGCCTTGTGAGCTGTGGTTCGCAGATGCCTCTGCTGAAGTCTGCTGACCTGTTCGCTCTCTCAGGAGTGCGGTTCTACCCTTGTCAGGCCCCTTCCCTTGTCCCAATATAAGGTTCCTGTCTGGGGATTGACAGCTGATTCATTCACCCCTTGGAGACGGGCCTTATCTTCTGATGACTTAGTATGAGGGAGGGCGGGGAGCAAGCTCCCCAGCTTCCACTTCCTCCGTCTATGGGGGTTTTTTTGTGGTAAACCATATTGATTGGCATGAGCCTTGGTCTCTTCCCTGTTAGACGTTCTCGGTTCCCAGGGCCTTTAAAGTCATTACAGCGTAAGTTGGGGTTGGCTCCCCATCTGGGGACTCTGAGGGTGCAGGTTCTGTCCTGGCCTTTCCTGCAGGAGTCTGGTTCTGTCGCCCTCGTGGGAAATTCCTTTGGGGATTGCTTAGCTGCATCTCCCAAGTAGTTCCATGGTCCCTGTGGGGATCAATTTTCATTTTTTTACCCTGCGGATTTTCCTGGGGATTTTTGCTGGACGCTGTCTGAGCTGCCTGGTAGCCCAGGTCGCGTCTCTGGGGCCTCCTGACTCCGTCAGACGTGTGCCTAAGAAGGTGGATCTGGTTACTTAACCTTGGCTCGATGATATATATATATATATATATACAGATATATATGGCTACAGGCACCCCATACCTTGGGGGTGTTCCTTCTTACGATGGGCCTCCGTCCAAGTGGTCTGTAGGATCATTGTTTTAGTCCTTTAGTCTAACTTTGGACTTTATTCTTAATAATACTAATATGAGGGGCTACATTCCCTCTACAGGTGTTGCACTTTTCCCCATGAGGGTTTTCATGGCCCTTAGGGGGACTGATGCTCTTGGTGTCTACGGGCGCCTCTTTATGTATGCGCCTGATATCTCCTTCCAGCGCCGTTGCGCCCTTTGGATTAATCCTTCTGGATGTTCCCTGATCCTGAGTGAAGCCTTGGCTTCGTGATAATTAGGGGCCATTATTCCCACCTTGGTCGGGTGACCTGTTATGTTTCCCTTAGGGGGTGTTACAAGTTTTGCCACGAGGCTTCCTGGCCTGTGGGCTGGTTGGGTCATTGCACTGACTCTCTTTAGGGGAAAGATTCTCCCCTTTTTCTGTTTATTCCGTTATATTGGTGCTTGGGTACCACTGGCCCTTCAGCACCAGGGTTTTTTCGGTTGATTAAGTTGCTAGACTAGACTTGGCTTGTCTCTGTTCATACCTTATGGTCTTGTTATGAGACTGACGTTAGAGCCTTGCTCATGTCATGCCTGTTGCAAGTTTTGCAGGTGACAGCGCCTTTACTGTCCGCTGTGCCTTGTTTTTTCTTGGGGATCCCACCCTGCTTATGGACACTGCTATTGGATGTCCCACATGTTATTACTATTCTGGAGCAGGACGTGCTGTATGCTTAGAATAATACAACTCTGTGAAGTACTCACCTGTAGAGTATAGAGTATATGCATACAGCACGTCCTGCTCCACCCCACCCTGGTTCATTTGTTCTGGTTCCCCTGTATGGTGATTGTTATCAATAGATATTATTACCAGCTTTTTTGGATGGTTGTTCCTCCCGGCTTCTCTTCTCACTGCTTTTCAATGCTGGGGATTTGTGGGAGGTCCTTCGGTATATGTAGGGCCGGGAGGAGCTTGTTTTCTACATGTCTGCAGTGCACGGCGCCTGAGGCGGAGGATTACCCACATGTTATTACTATTCTGGAGCAGGACGTGCTGTTTGCATATAATATCAACTCTACAGGTGAGTACTTCACAGAGTTGTATTTTTCCCCCCTTTTGGCCCTCCTGGACCCTGCTGGGGTGAAAGGGGGAGGAAAGGATAAGAAAGTGACATACCTGTTTTGGGTTTTTTAAATTTCCCTCTCTTTTTTTCGTTCGGCCCCGTTCTATGATGTCATGCTATTGTCTTTGGCTGACGCGCCCTCTGCTCTCTGAGCAGTGCTAGGTGGTGGGAGGGGCTTCGAGTCGGCGTCGCATTTCTGCTTCCTCTTCCTGTTTGACATGTGGTTTGCTGGTTCCTGTTCTGGTGCTGGTCTCCACTGGTCCTGGCTGCTGCTTTGGTGCCGCTGCTGGGCTTTTCTTATATCGATTGGTCGCAGGGCTGTTGCTGGGCCGTTGTGGTCACTGTGAGTACCCTTTAGTTATACTAAAGGGAAATCTTTTTTATTTACTGTCATTTCTTTCTTGCATATGCGTAAGGCTCATTGTGTTTTCTCTTTCTTCCAGGGGAAAACTCTTAATAGGGGTTTCTCCTGGTCCTTGTTTAAAATCCTCCCATCTAGGGACTATTAAGGGGCATCCCGGGTAGCTTCGGCTGTAAAAATCCCATATACTTGGCGACTATAAAAAAATTAAGTATTTTAATAAACACCATATGGAGGCATCTCAGGATACTGGCTTTTCAGTACCTGCGGGACAGACTCGGCAGTGTTTGCGATGTGGGGCATCCCTTGTTGGGGATAACGCATTTTTTTTTGTGTATCTTGTGTTCAATTGGTTATAATGCAGCAGTAAGGGGCCCAGGCCTCAGGGTAGGTGGCTCCTGCCTCTTCCCCCACACCGCCTTGTCTTGTTCATACCCCCAGTGATATTGTCATTGGTAGAGAGTCGCTTTCTGATGTATGTGCCTGATTGGCTCATATTGAAAAAATAAATATCTAGCTCTGTGACCAAGAGGGCCTCAGCTAAAAAACATTTAGCTCTGGCCGTTGAGGCAAATGAGCTTGATTGTAGCGAGCATTTTTGATTGTTCTCCGTTTGAAGAAGAATTCTTTGAAGAATCGGATGTTTCAGATGTTCAGCAATTGTGGGTATTGACGCTGAACAAGGTGAAGGGGGGAATTTTGACACCCCTAAAGCTCTTGCTCAATTATATGAGGTCTTGGCTATCGATTTTCCAGAAGCAGTCCCTCCTCAGAAAGGGGAGTTCTTTGGAGCCTCCAAGCCTCGTTTTGAATTTCCTAATCAGAAACATTTTGAAGCTATCATTCTTAAGGAATGGGAAAAGCCTGCGCGGCTTCCTGGCATTCCTTTGGGCTGGGATATAAAAAAAAAATATATATATCTATATCCCTTTCCTGCAGACACTGTAAGCGTTGGTCATCCCCCCTGTGGTGGATTCACCTGTGCTCAGTTTGTCCAATTCCTCTGTTTTGCATTCTCCGGAATCTACTTCCCTTAAAGGATGGGGAGGACAAACGTATTGAACAATTGGCTTGCCATGCGTTTGCTAGCGTTGGCTCGGCCTTGCGGCCTGTGGGTGCCTCGGCACTTATGGCAGTCGCTATTAGGTCTGTTATTAGAGACCTATTGTATACCTCAGGGCTTGATCCAGCCTCTGATGAGTTTTCTGCTCTCAAGCGATGTGATTTATTTGTGTCTTTTGTACTTTCTGCTTTAGATGACTCCATGGTCTTGTGTAGCAGAACTTCTGCCTTGCTTGTTGCGATTTGGCGGTCTATTTGGCTACGCCAGTGGGCGGCTGACACGGTGGCAAAGAAGTCGCTTACAGCGCTTCCCTTTGGGGGATTATGCCTCTTTGGTGAGAAGTTGGATTCTGTCATTAAAGGAGGCAAATTGCCTCAGCGTAAGAAGCAAGGTCGTTCCTTGCGGGAATCGGCTTCCTTTTAACCCTTCCTTTCGTGGTTCCAGAACGGGCAGAGGATCGGCCCATTTCAGCCCCAAGGGGGACTGCATGGAACAGAGGAAGAGGACGTGGCCGTCCAAGTCAGAGTTGGGGATCTAAGCCCAAGTCCACTTCCAAGCCTGCCAAGCAATGAGGAGGCGCCCTCACCCGTACGGGTGGGGGGACGGCTGCGATTCTTTTTTCCAGGCTTGGGTCAAGAGGTATCAGACAGATGGATTCTGGAAGTTGTGTCCTCCGGTTACAAGCTGGAATTCAAGGTTCGGCCTCCGCCCCAGATTTTTCAGGTCTCGGATGCCTGCAGATCCGGTGATCGCACAGGGGCTCCGGGCAGCTGTGGCAAACTTTTTAAACATGGATATTATCCGCCAGGTTCCTCCAGCGGAAAGAGGTCTGGGGTTTTACTCCAACCTATTTACGGTTCCCAAAAAAGGGACGGCTCTGTTCGGCCTATTCTAGATCTGAGACGACTCAATCCGTTTATGCGTTTCCGAAGGTTCCACATGGAGTCGTTGCGTTCAACGATCGACGCTCTCCGCCAGGGGGACGTCCATAGACATCAAGGATGCTTATCTGCACATTCCTATTTTTGCCGCTCACCAAAGGTTTCTTAGATTCACAGTAGAAGACCACCATTTTCAGTTTGCGGCTCTTCCATTCGGTCTCACTCCATCCCCAAGAGTGTTTACCAGGGTCCTGGCAGGAGTAATGGCTATTCTCAGGGTCCAGGGCATTCGCATCGTGCCATTGCTGGACGACTTGCTCATCACAGCATCATCTTTCAATCAGACGGAACTGGACACCAGAACAGTGGTGACTACACTAGAGAGGTTTGGTTGGGTGATAAACCATGCCAAATCCTCTTTGTCCCATAAAGGAGATTCCCTTTCTGGGCTTGATTCTGGATACCCTTTAGGCCAGGGTATTTCTTCCTCAGTCCAAGATTGTTCTGATTCAGGATTTAATTAATCTGTTCCTGTCCAATCCTCATCAGCCTATCCGCTTGGGGATGAGATTAGTGGGTTGATGGCAAATCATTTCTGACCCCTTGTTGGGAGTTGGTCACCACAGATGCCAGCCTTACGGGCTGGAGGGGGCATCTGGAGGAGACACCGGTTTCAGAGGTTGTGGGGGCCTCTGGGGGCTCATTCCCCAATCAATTTATTGGAACTTCGGGCCATTCATCTTGTGCTGCTCTGACTGACTCATCTCTTGCGGGGTTTGCCGGTTCAGATTTGGTGAGACAACCGAACAGCAGTTGCATACATCAATCACCAGGGAGGGACTCGCAGTTGGGGTGCCCTCCGGGAAGCGTCTCTGATCCTTCAGTGGACAGAGATCAATGTTCCCTGCATAGCGGCAGTTTACATTCTGGGGATAGAGAAGGTGGAGGCAGACTCCCTGAGCAGAGCATGCGCTCTCCAGGGAGAGTGGTCTCTCAACCCCGAGGTCTTTCAGTTCCTTTGTCACAAGTGGGGGACACCGTGGTTGGACCTGTTTGCGTCTCGCCACAACCACAAGCTTCCAGCCTTTGTGTCTCTATCCCAGGATCCTCTGGCAGTGGCAGTGGATGCCATGTCTCTTGCCTGGAAAGGATCTGGGGTTCCTGTATCCTTTTCCCCCATTCTCCATGATAAGCAAGGTGGTGCGCAAGTTGGTTCTGGAAGGGGCACCAGCAATTCTGGTGGCTCCAAAGTGGCCAAGACGCCTGTGGTTCGCAGAGGTCACAAGGCTGACAGAGGATCTGTTGCCTCTGCCTCTTCTTACAGATCTCTTAAACTCGAGGTCAACTTTGTTACCCCAATTCACCAACGCTGGCTTTGATGGCGTGGCTGCTGAAATCTCCATCTTAAAGGAGGAAGGCCTTTCTGATGCTGTCATTCTGACTCTTGTTAGAGCTAGAAAGAAGTCTTTCTCTGTGGTTTATTACAGGACTTGGAGGTCCTATATTGACTGGTGTGAGTCTAGGTCCCTGCCTTGCAGGGTATTTTATATCCCTAGGATTTTGGAGTTTCTGCAACGGGGTCTGGATTTGGGCTTCCAGATTAGTACTTTGAAAGGGCAGGTTTCTGCTTTGGCTATTTTCTTTCAAAGGTCATTTGCTCTTCACCCTTTGGT
This sequence comes from Gastrophryne carolinensis, assembly GCA_027917425.1. Taxonomy (NCBI): domain Eukaryota; kingdom Metazoa; phylum Chordata; class Amphibia; order Anura; family Microhylidae; genus Gastrophryne; species Gastrophryne carolinensis. The sequence goes on from CM051243.1 coordinate 118,129,444, forward strand.
TAAGATTTTTTTCCAGGGGGTCACGCATGTGCGGCCTCCTAGAAAGCTCCTACTTCCAGTTTGGGATCTTAGTCTGGTGCTCTCTGCTATGCAGGCGGCTCCTTTTGAACCTTTACAGGAGGTTCCTCTTCATATTCTCACTCAGAAAGTTGCCTTTTTGGTTGCTATTACCTCTGTCCGTCGGGTTTCTGAATTGGCGGCCCTGTCAATACAGGCTCCTTACTATGAGAGGCATCAGGATAAGGTGGTTTTCCGTTTTAAACCAGATTTTCTTCCTAAAGTGGTGTCTGCCTTCCACTTAAATCAGGATATAGTTCTTCCTTCATTGTGCCCTAATCCTAGTAATAACAAGGAAAGGGTTTTACATTCTTTGGATGTTGTTCGTTGTGTTGTGCCTGCTGGGCCTAGAAAGGGTTTGGCACCCGCCAAATCTTCCATTAGTAAATGGATTCGTCAGGCCATTGTTGGGGCCTATTCTGCTAAGGGGAAGGTTCCCCCTTTTCGTGTTACTACTCATTCTACTCGTGCTGTTGGTGCGTCCTGGGCTTTTCAGCACAAGGCTTCTGTTGAACAAGTTTGCAAGGCTGCTACTTGGTTTTCGGTTCACACTTTTTTGCTAAGTTTTACAAGGTTGATGTGCGGGCCTCAGCGGTTGCTGCTTTTGGTCGCAAGGCTCAGCAAGCTGCAGTAATTTAAGTTATGCCTTATTTTCCTTGTGGGATCCCCGCCCATTATAGACACTGCTATTGGATGTCCCAAGTGTCATGAATGTTGGAAGCGGGGGGTTTAGACCGTATATACTACTCTGAAGTTTGCATACTAGGTCCAGCCTTACATGGTTGTTCCATGATGATGTCTTCCTGTAATTCTCCAGGTAGAATTGCTGTATTCCAAGTATGTCACACACCCCGCTTCCACTATTCATGACATATGGGTTATGGTCCAGTAGAGGGCGAACTTCTGCAGAGATGAAAGCAAAAAAGAAGCCCCTCCCGGTCCATAAATACCTGGGACCTCCCACACATTCCCAGTTCCTTCTCTGCAGGACGGCAGAAGATGTCTGATTCTCTTCCTTGCAGGTAAGCTGGGCTTACGCCCGGCCATATTCTTAATATACAGTACGTCCTGCTCCAGATAGATTACTTACACTTGGGTTATCCTCCGCCAGATGGCGCTGCACTGCAGAGACATGTAAGACAGGCTCCTCCCGGCCCCTCAAATACCCGGGGACCTCCCACAAATCCCCAGATTTCTCTGCAGTGCTTACTGCGAAGACATGAAATTAGCACTCTCTCGCAGGTGAGCGGGGCTATTAGCCTGCGGCCCTGTTGGACTATTCCCACCCTTCGTGTGATGTGCCTCCCAGCCTGGGCTGCGCTGGTCGAGTGAAGGTAGGTGGCACCATGTGTGCTTAAGGAGCCCTGCTCCACCGCAGTCCCCCACGAAAGGGTAGGCGGTATAGGCTGATGGTGAGCCTTTATGGGATGCCCCTCCCGCATTATTGTCCCATGCCCCGTGTAGCGGTGGGTCCTGTACAGAGGGCCGCCATCCTCCCTCATTCTCCCTGTAGCCTTCGGGAGGGAAAGAAGGGGGGGTGTGGGTTAACGTGTATTGTGATTCGCGCATACAGCGTTTTCTCTTGTCTTTTGATTAGTATATGTGGTGTCAGCCGCCGCGCTGACTTGTCTTTCTTTTTACTATTGCAAATGCCCCGGCCGCGCGTCTTTTCCTTCATTTGGATGTTCCGCGCCGGGTTGCGGCGTTACCTCAGACGCTTCTGCGTTCTCATTGGCTGCTTGTCAGTGGACTTCGCGCTCTTCGGGGGGGCGGGGCCTGGCGTGCCCTGCATCACGGCTCGCTCTGGCCGGCCCTTCGAGGTACTCTCGGCGCCATGTTGTCAGGCCGCGCGCGCTTGTGACGTTCTTACTTACCGAGGTCCGTAAGTGCCCTCGCGGGCAGCTTTATACTCATTGTAGTGTGTTTGGTTCTGACACCCCTTCCTCTCATTGTGTCTTTCAGAGGGTGAATCCATTGGCTTCTCCCGGCCCGGTGTAATTGATAGTTGGGCCTTGTATAATTACTCCCACTTCCCTAGCGGGTCATTGGGGCATCCAGGGTTGCTTCATAGCGTCAATCCCTACTGGCACATTGTGCCTAATAATCACCATATGGAGGCATCCCAGGATAGTGTTACCGTGTCCCCCTGGGACAAGACCGGCTGTGTGTAGCGTGTGGACAGCCTCATGTTGACGCGGACAAGGTGTGGGTCTGTGTACCCTGTGCTGAGCAGGTGCTTGCATTGCAATCTGGCCTGCCAGTGGCTGCACCTCGTTTCACTTCACCTACTCCCCCCAGCTTAAATCTCACTCCTGTTGAGTTGCATACTTGTGGGGATTCTCAGCCTGATGTGTCTTCTAGACTGCCTACTGCTGAACAGATTATTGTGAGGTCTTTAGCGCGTAAGGGCCCTGGTAAGAAGCGGCACTTGATGCCTAATGTTACTGTTTTCCCTATGGGATCTCAGGAGTTTATGAATCTGTGTGGCTATACCCCATCTGATGAAGGAGAGCTCTTTTCTGATTCAGGCTCATCTGATGAGAGACCAAGGGGTCATGACGATTCTGGCTCTGACCCCTGGGCCCCGGATGACACTGACAGATTATTGACCCAGATCTTTGAGGTTCTGTCTATCTCTCTCCCTGGTGAGGCTCCCAGGCAAAAAGGGGAGCTTTCCATACAGCAAAATTACGTTTGGAATTCTTAGAGCAGGCACATTTCCATACCCTTGTGCTCAAGGAATGGGAGTGCCCCAGTAAACCTCCCGGGGTTCCAAGGAGTTGGGATAGGAAGTATCCCTTTCCCCCTGAGGTGGTTAAATGTTGGTCATCCCCCCCCCCCCCCCGAGGTGGATGTCCCGGTCCTAGGGCTATCTAACACCCCTGTCATGCATTCCCCTGATTCTACTACCCTCCGGGATGCTGAGGACCGGCGCATTGACCAGCTGGCCTCCCACGCCTTTGCATGTGCGGGGACGGCGCTGCGCCCGGTCTGGGCCTCTGCTATTACTGCTGTGGCCACTAGAACCCTTATCAGAAATATGCTTGATAGTGCCCCTGATGATCTCCCTTGTGAGTTGTTTAATGCACTCTCCAGTTGTGATGTTTTTGTAAATTTTGTCCTATTAGCATTGGATGACACCATCAGAATGTGTGCCAGAACTTCTGCCCTCATGGTGACTATACGCCGCTTGGTTTGGCTGCGACAGTGGGGTGCTAACAATGCTGCAAAGAAGGCCCTCACTGGGCTTCCTTTTAAGGGGCTACTCCTGTTTGGGGCCCGTCTAGACCTTTTTGCTAAGAGGTAAGTTACCCCAGCGCAGACGGCAGTCTCGGCCCCTTCGGGGCCAGGGCTCCCCTTCACCCCCCTACCATGGTGCTAAACAAGGAAAAGGGGTGTCCTTCGCGGGGGCTCGTGCAGATCCCTGTCACAGGAGCAGAAGACAACGTCCTGGCTCCTCCTGGGGGGCTAAGCCCAAATCCTCTCCCAACCCCCCTCAGGCATGATGGGGCGCTCTCGCCCGTCAGGGTGGGGGGACGGCTCCGGCACTTTGCTCAAGTCTGGAGGCATCACGCCTCAGACCGGTGGATTCAGGAGGTAGTGTTCTCCGGCTACAAGATAGAGTTTGCTGTGCGGCCTCCCCCAAGATTCATCAGGTCCCGGATCCTCCATGACCCTGTCTCAGCTCAGGTGTTGGCGCAGGCCGTGCAAGGCCTGCTGGGTCTGGGGGTCATTTGCAGATTTTCCTTTAGAGACAGAGGCAAGGGGCTCTACTCCAACCTCTTCACAGTTTCCAAAAAAGATGGGTCAGTAAGGCCCATTCTGGATTTAAAGATCTTCAACAGATTTGTCAAGAACAGGTGTTTTTGCATGGAAACTCTGCGCTCGGCCATCAGCTCCTTGCGCCCCAGGGGTTTCATGACGTCTGTGGACATCAAAGACTCCTACCTTCACATCCCTGTGTTTTCAGGACACCAAGGTTACTCAGATTCGAGTTGGAAGATCAACATTGCCAATTTGTGGCCTTGCCATTTGGCCTTTCTTCAGCCCCCAGAGTGCTCACCAAGGTGCTGGCGGGGGTGATGTCTCTGAGGCCAAGGGGCATCCGCATGCTGCCCTACCTGGACGACATACTCATCACCTCTCTGTCTCTACAGCAGGCAGAGTTGGACACTCAGCTGGTGGTGGCCACCCTGGAGTCCTTCGGCTGGGTGATCAATCACCCCAAGTCTTCTCTGTCCCCTTCCTCGGTGACCCCGTTCCTGGGAATGATTCTGGATACGGTTCAGTCAAGGATATTCTTTCCTCAACAGAAGGTGGAAGCTCTAACTGCGCAGGTGAGATTCCTGCTGTCGTGTCTCCATCCCTCCCTCAGGCAGGGAATGCAGTTGGTGGGCCTGATGGTGGTTTGCTTCGAGGCGGTGCCTTTTGCTCAGTTCCATTTGAGGCCTCTACATCTTCACCTTCTGTGAGTTTGGGACAAGGACCCAACGTCCTTGGATGAGGTCTGTGTGCTCCCTCTCCCTTGGTCAGGCGTTCTCCTTCGTGGTGGCTGGACTCCAGGAACTTGCTGGGGGGCAGGTCCTTCTGGCCCCCTCCTGGGAGACGGTCACCACGGATGCCAGTCTGTCGGGGGGGGGATTCTGGTAGTCCCTGCGGTGCCAGGGGAGGTGGGGGCCTCAGGAGGCCCACTTACCTATCAACATTTTGGAACTACGGGTGATCAGATTGGTTCTGGGTCAGTTGACCGACCACCTGCGGGTTCTGTCTGTGCAGGTGCGCTCAGACAACAGGACGGCGGTTGCATACATCAGCCATCAGGGAGGGACCCGGAGCAGGGGGGCCCTCCAGGAGGTGTCACGTATTCTGACATGGGCGGAGGCCAATGTTCAATGCATTTCGCCTGTGTACATCCCCGGGGTCAGAGAGTCTACTGGCTGACTCTCTGAGCAGGGGGACCTCTCGTCAGGGAGAGTGGTCCCTCTGCAACAGGGTATTCCAGTCCCTGTGTCACGCTTGGGGGTCTACCAGATGTGGCTCTGTTTGCGTCCCGTCACAATTACAAGCTCCCAGCCCTTGTCTCCCTGTCTCAGGATCCTCTGGCCTGGACCACGGATGCTCTGTCCATGTCATGTCATGGCAGGAATTTCGGCTCCTGTATGTCTTTCCTCCATTCCCCCCCGCTAGGCAGGGTTCTGCGCAAGATTGCTCTGGATGGGGTACCAGAGATTCTGGTGGCCCCCAGGTGGCCAAGAAGAGTGTGGTTCACAGACGTGGTGCTGATGATAGTAGACCAGTACGTTCTGCCAGGGGTGCCAGATCTGCTCACTCAGGGCCCCTTACGACATCCCAATTTACAAACTCTGGCTTTGCGGCCTAGCTGCTGAAACCTCCATCTTGATGGAGAAAGGCTTGTCCGCCTCGGTGGTTGATACCATGGTGAAGGCTAGGAAAAAAGCCTCTTCTTCCATCTATCACAGGGTATGACGTACCTACTTTGACTGGTGTGAGTCTAGGTCTCCTCCCTGTCGGGTGTTGTCAGTTCCCAGGGTTCTGGAGTTCTTACAGCATGGGTTGGCGTCGGGACTCCAACTCAGTGCTCTGTAGGGTCAGACTGCCCTGTCTGTTTATTCTAAGCAGACAGCACGTCCTGCTCCAGACATAGTCCTTACATGTGGGTATACCTCCGCCTTCAGCGCCGTGCACTGCAGTATCATGAAGAAAACAAGCTCCTCCTGGCCCTACATATACCGAGGGACCTCCCACAAATCCCCAGAATTCTCTGCAGTGCTGGAACTGCGAAGACATGAAGTATCACGCTCTCGCAGACGAGCGGGGCTTTACAGCCCGAGGCCCTGCGGGACTATTTCCACCCGTCCTCTTTGTAGAAGAATATGCCTCCCAGCCTGGGCTGCGTTGGTCGGGTGAAGGTAGGCAGCACCTAGTGTGCTTAACGGAGCCATGCTCCACCGCAATCCCCCACCATAGGGTAGGCGGTTTAGGCTGATGGTGAGCCTCTAGTGGATGCCCCTCCCGCATTATTGCCCCGTACCCCGGGTAGTGCTGGACCCTGTGTAAAGGGTCGCCATCCGCCCTCATTCCCCAACTAGTTGGTGGGAAAAGAAAGGGGGGGGGGTATGTGTGTGGTGGTCCCTGTGTACCAGTATTTCACGCTTATGGCCTTATTTCTGCCCTTCATTAACATTGAAATGTCAGAGCCGCGCTGCTTGCTCTTTATATTGGTTTTCGGCTACCGCCGTATGTCTTATGCACAGTTTGCGGCGTTGTCTAGATGCTGTGGCGCCTTTTCCTTACTAGTCGTAACGTTTTTTCTACAAATCCTTAAGCGTGTGATTGTATCCTTGCTTTGCCGTTACCTCAGAGCTTCGCGCTCTCCTCCGGAAGAGTCTCCCAAGCCCAAGAGGGAGAGTTTCCACACGACGACGCGCTTGGAATTTCTGGAGCAGGATCATTCCAGGCGCTTATATCTAAGGATTGGGAATCACCTTGTGAACGTACAGGAGTTCCGGGGGTCTGGGATTGGAAGTACCCTTTTCCCCCTGATGTGGTTGGCTGCTAGTCAGCCCCTCCCGAGGTGGATGCACCTATTATTGGGGTTGCTAACCCTCCCTTCATGACAGCCTCTACTCATCGTACCCTTCGGGATGCTGTGGACCGGCGCATTGACAGTCTGGCTTCCCACGCCTTTTCGTGTGCAGGGACGGCTCTGCGCCCGATCTGTGCCGCGGCCGTCACTGCGGTGACCGCCAGGACACTTCTTAGGAAGATACTTGACCACCAACCGGAGGATCTCCCTTGGGAGGTCTTTAAGGCACTGTCTGATTGTGATGTTTTTGTGAGTTTATTCTCTCAGCGATGGATGACACTGTTAAAATGTGCACTAGAACCTTGTTCTTGTGGTGGCTATTCGTCGCCTGCTTGGCTGCGACAGTAGAGGGCTGACAATGATACTAAAAAGGCTCTTACTAGCCTTCCCTTTAGAGACGACGCTTATTGGGGCCCGGTTGGACCTTTTGGAAAAAAGGAGTAAGGCTCCCTCGAGCAGAAGGCCGTCTCGGCCTCCCAGGGGCAGGGACACCCCTCCCCTTCCCTACGTTAGTGTCAAGCGCGAACTAGAAGTGTGCTTCCAATTTTTTGGAATGGAGACCCGCCCCGGGGGGGGGGGGGGCAGGCAACGCCCTGGGTCCTCCGGCTGTGCGAAGTCCACGCACAAGCGTGAGGGGACGCCTTCGCCTTGTTGGGCGAGTGGACTGCCGCAGCACTGGGCTCCTATCGCAGGGCGCCATGCTTCTTTCAGGTTGTTACAGGAGGTAGTCCCCCCGGATGCAGAATGGAGTCTGCTGGGCAGTCCCTTTTCTAAGGTTATCAGGGTTCTTCTAGTCCCTGTTTTCCCTTCGGGAGTTGAGGCAGGCCGGGTTTGGCGTGTAGGGTCTGGGCTCTCTTACAGGTTGGCCCTTGACATGTGCTTGCATCCACTTTACCCTTCCCCTCCGGGATGAAGCAGTCTGACCCAGGTTGGCATTCTGGGGCCTAGCATTTATACCTTTACAGGCAGTTTCTACATGGTATCTACCTGTTGGGCCGCAGGCGCTCTAGTCCAGTAGACCTCTTGATGCATGTGAGGATTTATAATCCCTTTTTAGTCCCCTGTGCCTTCAGGACACCTAGGCCACTTCCAGCCAGTGTTGAAGGTCCAACTCTGCGCATAGGGGTATTGTTTTGGTTCCTCTCCTGCTCCCAGATGACTCACCGAGGCGAGTATGGGAGTGGTGTCTTGGACGTGCCCATGTGGCGTCCGCGCTAGGTTCTACTTTATTGTCCTTCTTTGCTTCCTATTTTTGCATCAGGCCGTGTGGCTATTGACTTGTGGCTCCTTTGGGAGTCCTGTGGATTGGTGCTCAGGCACATCACTTACTTAGTGTTCCCCGGTTCGGTATCCCTCAATGGGGTGGCATTTAGATTGGTTCACGTTAGAACCTTCCTTCTGCTAAATGTGGACTTGTTATGGAAAGGGCCTTGCCCTCTTTGATGTCACACTTCCTTTACCTTGCAGCCGGTGGGTCTGTTGGTGGCGGCCCAGATGCTGTCCCTTATTCTCAGGAGCCCTTGGGCCCTGCGTGGCCCAGCGGGGCGTGGTTCGCAGATTTTCTGCTGAAGACAGTCGTACTGTATGCCCTCTCAAGAGGGCTGTTCTGCCTATTCAGGCTCCCTACTAGGTCGCCCTTACCTACAGGCCTTTTAGGCGATTGGTCGGTTGGCTTTTCACCCTATTGGAGATGGGTATCTCTGGGTGCCTTTTCTCTATTGGAGGGCTAGGCCTAGCTCCCTCCTCTTCTTCTCCCTTTTCTGCCGGCTATGTTGGAGTATGCTCTTCTAGTCTGCTTTGCTGGGACTAGCTCTCTTTCCTGCGGGATGTTCCCTATCCCTGGGTCCTAGGATTATTATAGCACGGTTGAAGTTGGCTCCCCAACTCAGTGCTCTGAAGGTTTCAGGGCTCGCCCTGTTCACCTACTGCAGAAGTCTGGTTCAATCTTCTGTGTTGCGCATTCCTCAGGGGTTGCTCAGGTGCATTCCCCACGGAATTCTATGCTCCCTTTTTGGGGGGTTACTTATCCGGATACCCTGCTAAGGGTTCCCTTGGGTCTTATTCAGGTTCTTGTCTGAACTGTTCCTTCCCTCATATCGCTCTTCTGGGGCAGTTGCTTCAGTCAGAAATGTGCCATAAAGGATGGCTCTGTTAGCGGTCCTAGTCATTATATATATATATATATTATATATCTGTACACCATGAGGTGAGGGTGTTCCGCCTTACGCCGAATAGGGTCCAGGCGGTGTTTTTATGCTTGGGGCTTATAGGTTTCTCCATCCTTATGTACCGGATCTGATTGCTAACGCGGGTGTAGGTGCCCTTTGGCTTGGTCCTGCTCGGTCGCCTTGTTCCTCTGAGCCTAATGTAAACGTCTCAGCTCTTGCTGAGCCTTATTAGCGTTGTTTTTCAGTATTCCTGCTGGTTTCGCCTGAGACCTGGGTTCATATTCTCAGATGGGGAGATCTCTAAGGTTTCCATGGCTGCCCCTTTTTTTCCAGTAACATGGTTAGGCTGTTACTCTGGCCTACTCGTTAGGGGAAGATTATTCTTCTCTCTTGGTTTTTGCTCTCTTACTACTTGTGCTTGGCTTGGGCCTTTCAGCACTAGGTTCTGTTGAGCAAGCTGGCTAGTCCGCCGCTTGTGTTCAGTTCTGCCTTTACAAGAATTCAAAGGCTGTGGTTAGAGTATTGCTCTCGTTGCTCTTGGTAGCATGGTTAAGGTGACAGCACTTTTATGGTTGTCTGTGCCTTTTTTCTCGGGGATCCCACCCTACTTATGGACACTGCTATTGGATGTCCCACATGTAAGGACTATGTCTGGAGCAGGACGTGCTGTCTGCTTAGAATAATACAACTCTGTGAAATACTCACCTGTAGAGTTGGTATTATATGCAGACAGCACGTCCTGCTCCACCCCACCCTGATTCACCTTGTTCTGGATCCCCTGTATGGTGATTATTATCTTGGATATTATTACCTGTTATTCTGGGTGGTTGTTTTCCTCCTGGCTTCTTCTCTCACTGCTTGTCAATGCTGGGGATTTGTGGGAGGTCCCTCGGTATATGTAGGGCCGGGAGGAGCTTGTTTTCTTCATGATACTGCAGTGCACGGTGCTGAAGGCGGAGGTATACCCACATGTAAGGACTATGTCTGGAGCAGGACGTGCTGTTTGCATATAATACCAACTCTACAGGTGAGTATTTCACAGAGTTGTATTTTTTCTTTCAGAAATCTTTTGCTCAGCATTCTTTGGTTAAGACCTTTTTTCCAGGGGGTTACTCATGTGCGTCCCCCACGTAAACCTATGGCCCCTGTTTGGGATTTGAACTTGGTTTTGTCTGCCTTGCAGGGTGCTCACTTTGAACCTATACAGGATGCTGCTCTGGCTATGCTTACCCTCAAAGTTGTCTTCTGGTGGCCATTACTTCGGTCAGGCCTGTGTCTGAGTTGGCGGCTCTGTCTATTCAGCCCCCATACTATGAGAGACACCAGGACAAGGTGGTGTTCCACTTTAAGCCAGACTTTCTGCCTAAGGTGTGTCTGTTTTTCATTTAAATCAAGATATTGTCCTTCCTTCAGTGTGCCCTAATCCTAGCAACGCTTAGGAAAGGGTTCTGCATTCCTTGGATGTGGTCAGGTGTCTGAAGTATTACCTGGTAGTCACTGCGTCCTTCAGGAAAACTGATGCTCTTTTAGTGGTCCATTTGGGCCCAGGAGGGGTTTGGCTCCTGCCAAGTCTACTATTAGCGAATGGATTCGCCAGGCTGTGAGTCAGGCCTATTCTGCTAAGGGGAAGAGTCCTCCCTTCTGCCTTACTGCTCATTTTACTCGTGCTATTGGTGCCTCCAGCACCAGGCTTCTGTTGAACAAGTTTGCATGGCCGCTACTTGGTCTTCTGTTCATACCTTTTCAAAGTTTTACAAGGTTGATGTTAGGGCCTCAGCTGATGCTGTTTTTGGCCGCAAGGTTGTGCAGGCGGCCGTGGTTTAAACTGTCTGCTGTTACCTTTTTTGTTGGGGATCCCACCCTGCTTTATGGACACTGCTATTGGATGTCCCAAGTGAAAGTAATCTATCTGGAGCAGGACGTACTGTATACTAAGAATAATACAATTCTGTGAAATACTCACCTGTAGAATTGGTATTATAAGTATACAGTACGTCCTGCTCCACCCCCACCTTGGTGTTTGCATTATTCTGGATCCCCTGTATGGTGATTGTTACCATTGTTATAGTTACCAGTTTTTGGGTGGTTAAATTCTCCCTGCTTCTTGTTCACTGCTTTTCAATGCTGGGGATTTGTGGGAGGTCCCCGGGTATTTGAGGGGCCGGGAGGAGCCTGTTTTACATGTCTCTGCAGTGCAGCGCCATCTAGCGGAGGATAACCCAAGTGTAAGTAATCTATCTGGAGCAGGACGTACTGTATACTTATAATGTCAATTCTACAGGTGAGTATTTCACAGAATTGTATTTTTTTGCCCTATTTCTGCCTGGACCTTTATACATTAAGCCCAATATTTGCCTCCCAGCCTTGGCTGCAGGTCCGGGCGAGGGTAGGAATCACCTTAATAGGTGTTTAGGGAGCCATGCTCCCCCGTGAGACGCCATATAGAGGGGTAGGCGGAATCCGGGTTGGTGATCCCGGTTTGGGATGCCCTGTCCCTAATTGCGTATATATATCCCTTACACCATTCTTGGTACGGGATTATCCCCCTTCCTGGTCCCCCTGTTAACCATGCAGTGGGGGGGGGTGTGGTCTTTTCCTCTTTCTTTCTTTCTAGTGTGAATGTGTGTATGTATGTGTGCTTGGTGCTGCACTTTACTGGCTGGTCGCCATTATTCCTAGTATGTCACACACCCCACTTCCAACATTCATGACACTTGGGATACCGGTCTGTAGAGTGCGATCTTGCAGAGATGACATGGAAAAAAGGAGCCCCTCCTGGTCCATAAGTACCCGGGACCTCCCACTATTCCCCAGTCTTTCCGTCTCTGCAGTCGGCGAAGGATTCAGAAGATGATTCTCCTTCCTGCAGGTAGCCGGGGGGTTACACCCGGTCGTTTTCTATTTCTGCCTGAACCTCATTTTTTATTGTGATGTTTATGTTATGCCTCCCAGCCTAGGCTGATGGGCTCGGGCAAGGGTAGATACACCCTTGGGTGTATATGGGAGCTTGCTCCCTCCGTGAGACCTCAAATAAGGGGTAGGCGGAATCCGGGTTGGTGTCCCCCGGCATGGGATGCCCCGTCCCTTGAAATCTCCCTGTGCTTGTTCCTCTCCCTTTTGGCTCTCCTGGACCCTGCTGGGGTAATGAGGGGGGGGATCTTATGGGGGAGTGTCTTTGGCCTATGCATTTTTAAAGAGGAGGGTAAGTAAGTTTCTTACCTGTGTTTTTTCTTGTTGAGATTTTTAATTTCCCTCTCTTTCTGTCAGCGTGTGCTTCCGGGTGTGGGCGGGGCTTGACGGGCGGCGTCCGGCCCCGTTCTTTGACGTCATTCGGCTGTCCTTGGCTGGCCCGCTCTCTGAGCATTCCTTGGGGGGGCTGGGCTTCTCGGCGGCGCCGGATTTCAAGCTTTCTCTTCCTGCTCTCACATGCGGTTTGTCCTGGCGCTGGTCTCTCTGCTGGTTCTGGCTGCTGCGCTGTGCTTCTGATGGGCTTTCGCAGGTCGTTGGTCGCAGGGCTGTCGTGAGTACCCTCCTGGTCCTTGTTAAATCCTCCCATTTAGGGACTATTAAGGGGCATCCCGGGTAGCTTTGGCTTAAATCCCATATACTTGGCGACTATAAAAAAATTAAGTATTTAAAAAAAAAAAAAAAAGCACCATATGGAGGCATCTCAGGATACTGGGCTCTCAGTTCCTTTGGGACAGACTCGGCAGTGTTTGCGATGTGAGGCATCCCTTGTTGGGGATAACGCATTTCTTTGTGTAGCCTGTGCTCAATTGATTATAATACAGCATTCAGAGGCCCAGGCCTCGGGGTCTGGGGCTCCGGCCTCTTCTCCCACACCACCTTGTCTTGTCCATACCCCCAGTGATATTGTCATGGGTGGAGAGTCGCTTTCTGATGTATGTGCCAGATTGGCTCACATTGAAAAATTAATGTCTAGCTCTGTGGCCAAGAAGGCCTCAGCTAAAAGAAAACATTTAGCTCCTGCTGTTGAGGCAAATGAGCTTGATTGTAGCGAGCGTCTTGATTGGTCAGATTGTTCTCCATTTGGAGAAGGAGAATTCTTTGAGGAATCTGATGTTTCTGATGTTCAGCAATTTGTGGGTATTGACGCTGAACAAGGTGAAGGGGAGATTTTTGACACCCCTAAAGCTCTTGCTCAATTGTATGAGGTTTTGGCAATCGATCTTCCAGAAGCAGTCCCTCCTCAGAAGGGGGAGTTCTTTGGAGCCTCCAAGCCTCGTTTAGAATTTCCAGATCATTTTGAAGAAATCATTCTTAAGGAATGGGAGAAGCCTGCGTGGCTTCCTGGCATTCCTTTAGGCTGGGATAAGAAATATCCCTTTCCTTCAGACACTGTTAAAGTGGACCAACACCCAGGATTTTGACTATCCTGGGTCTTGGTCCACTTCGGTGGGGCACCCCCGATCGGGGTGCCCCGCTGTGTGAAACCCCCCCGATCACCCGAAAAACTCACCTCTCCCCGCTCCCAGTGCCGACGGACAAGGAATCTGACAGTCCCGGACAAGCGGCTCCTCCGCCGCCGCCTCCCGCACGTCCCTCTTGACGCGCGCGCCCGCGCCGGCCATTCACAGACGGCCGTGCGGGCGCGCGCACGCCTAGAGGGGCGCGAGGGAGATGAGGTAAGGGGGTTTGGGGGGGTTTCACCCCGCGGGACATCCCGATCTCGGATGTCCCGCGGGGAGGGAGGTGATCACCCGTGGGTGTTGGTCCACTTTAAGCGTTGGTCATCCCCCCCTGTGGTGGATGCACCTGTGCTCAGTTTGTCCAATTCCTCTGTTTTGCATTCTCCGGAATCTACTATCCTTAAGGATGGGGAGGACAAACATATTGATCAAATGGCTTGCCATGCGTTTGCTAGCGTTGGCTCGGCCTTACGACCTCTGGGTGCCTCGGCACTTATGGCAGTCGCTATTAGGTCTGTTATTAGAGATCTATCAAATACCCCCGGGATTTGATCCAGCCTCTGATGAGTATGCCGCTCTTAAGCGATGTGATTTATTTGTGTCTTTTGTACTTTCTGCTTTGGATGATACCATGGCCATGTGTAGCAGAACTTCCGCTTTGCTAGTTGCTATACAGCGGTCTATATGGCTACGCCAGTGGGCGGCTGACACGGTGGCTAAGAAGTCACTTATAGCACTCCCCTTTGGGGGATTGCGCCTCTTTGGTGAGAAATTGGATTCTGTCAGTAAAGGAGGCATATTGCCTCAGCGTAAGAAGCAACGTCGTTCCTTTCGGGGATCGGCCTCTTTTAACCCTTCTTTTCCTGGTTCCAGAGCAGGCAGAGGATCAGCCTCTTCAGCCCCAAGGGGGACTGCATGGAACACAGGAAGAGGACGTGGCCGTTCAAATCAGAATTGGGTATCAAAGCTTAAGCCGCTTCCAAGCCTGCCCAGCAATGAGGAGGCGCCCTCACCCGTGCGGGTGGGGGGACGGCTGCGGTTCTTTTTCCAGGTTTGGGTCAAGGAGGTATCAGACAGATGGATTCTGGAGTTTGTGTCCTCCGGGTACAAGCTGGAATTCGAGTTCCGGCCTCCGCCCAGATTTTTCAGGTCTCGAATGCCCGCGGATCCGGGGATGGCGCTGGGGCTCCGGGCAGCTGTTGCGAATCTCTTAAACATGGATGTTATTCGCCTGGTTCCTCTTACGGAAAGGGGTCTGGGGTTTTACTCCAACCTATTTACCGTTCCCAAGAAAGACGGCTCTGTTTGGCCTATTTTAGATCTGAGGCGACTAAATCAATTTATTCGCTTCAGAAGGTTCCGCATGGAGTCGTTAAGATCAACGATTGATGCGCTCCGTCAAGGGGACTTTATGACTTCCATCGACATCAAGGATGCTTATCTGCACATCCCTATTTGTCCCGCTCACCAGAGGTTCCTCAGATTCACAGTGGAAGACCAGCACTTTCAGTTTGTGGCCCTTCCATTCGGTCTCACCTCATCCCCAAGAGTATTTACCAAGGTTTTGGCAGGAGTAATGGCTATTCTCAGGCTCCAGGGCATTCGCATTGTGACATTTTTGGACGACCTTCTCATCACAGCCTCGTCCTTCAATCAGGCGGAATTGGACACCAGGACCGTGGTGGCTTCACTGGAGAGGTTTGGTTGGGTGATAAACCATGCCAAATCCTCTCTTTATCCTGTAAGGGAGATTCCCTTTCTGGGCTTATTCCTGAATACCCTTCAGGCCAGGGCATTTCTTCCTCAGTCCAAAATTGTTCTGATTCAAGACTTAATTCGTCTGTTCTTGTCCAATCCTCGTCAGCCTATCAGCTTGGGGATGAGGCTAGTGGGGCTGATGGTGGCCACATTCGAAGCAGTCCCGTTCGCTCAGTTTCATATGAGGACGCTTCAGCTTTTTCTCTTGACGAAGTGGGACAAGTGTCCTCTGTCATTGAATCGGGTTGTTTTGTTGTCTCCCCGTGTTCTGCGGTCCCTTCAGTGGTGGCTGACTTCGAGCAATCTCAGAAACGGCAAGTCATTTCTGCCCCCCTGTTGGGAGTTGGTCACTACGGATGCCAGCCTTATGGTTTGGGGGGGGGGGGCATCTGGAGGAAGCACCGGTTCCAGGGGTTGTGGGGGCCTCAGGAGGCTCACTCCCTGATCAATTTATTGGAGCTTGGGGCCATTCGGCTTGTTCTGCTCCGACTGACTCATCTTTTGCGGGGGCTGCCGGTTCAGACAACCGGACAGCAGTTGCGTACATCAATCACCAAGGAGGGACTCGCAGTTGGGGTGCCCTCCGGGAAGTATCTCTGATCCTCCACTGGGCAGAGATCAATGTTCCCTGCATATCGGCAGTTTACATTCCGGGGATAGAGAATGTTGAGGCAGACTCCCTGAGCAGAGCATGCGCTCGCTGGGGAGAGTGGTCTCTCAATCCCAGGGTCTTTCAGTTTCTTTGTCACAAATGGGGGACTCCACGGTTGGACCCGTTTGCTTCTCGCCACAACCACAAACTTCCAGTGTTTGTGTCTCTATCCCAGGATCCGCTGGCAGTGGCAGTGGATGCCATGTCTCTGGCCTGGAAGGATCTGGGGTTTCTGTATCTGTTTCCCCCATTCTCCATGTTAAGCAAGGTGATGCGCAAGCTAGTTCTGGAAGGGGCGCCAGTAATTCTGGTGGCTCCAAGATGGCCAAGACGTCTGTGGTTCGCAGACATCACAAGGCTAGCAGAGGATCAGTTGCATCTGCCTCTTCTTCCAGACCTCATCACCCAGGGTCAACTCTGTTACCCCAATTTACCAACGCTGGCTTTGACGGCGTGGCTGTTGAAGTTTCCATCTTAAAGGAGGAAGGTCTTTCTGAAGGGGTCATTCAGACTCTTGTTAGAGCTAGGAAAAAGTCTTCCTCTGTTTACTACAGGACTTGGAGGTCCTATATTGATTGGTGTGAGTCTAGGGTCTTGCCCTGTAGGGTATTTTCTATCCCTAAGATTTTGGAGTTTCTGCAACATGGTCTGGATTTGGGTTTCCAGATTAGTACTTTGAAGGGGCAGGTTTCTGCTTTGGCTATTTTCTTTCAAAGATCTTTTGCACTTCATCCTTTAGATAAGACCTTTTTCCAGGGGGGTCATGCATGTGCGGCCTCCTAGAAAGCTCCTACTTCCAGTTTGGGATCTTAACTTGGTGCTTTCTGCCCTGCAGGCTGCTCCTTTTGAGCCATTGACGGATGTTCCTCTTCATATTCTTACTCAGAAGGTTTCTTTCTTGGTTGCTATTACCTCTGTCCGTCGGGTTTCTGAATTGGCGGCCCTGTCTATCCAGGCCCCTTACTTCGAAAGGCATCAGGATAAGGTGGTTTTCAGTTTTAAACCAGATTTTCTTCCTAAGGTGGTGTCTGCCTTCCACCTAAATCAGGATATAGTTCTTCCTTCATTGTGCCCTAATCCTAGTAATAGCAAGGAAAGGCTTTTACATTCTTTGGATGTTGTTCGTTGTGTTAAGTATTATTTGGTTACTACTTCTGCTTTCCGTAAGACAGATGCCTTTTTTGTTGTGCCCTCCGGGCCTAGGAAGGGGTTGGCACTCGCCAAATCTTCCATCAGTAAATGGATTCGTCAGGCCATTGTTTGGGCCTATTCTGCTAAGGGGAAGGTTCCCCCTTTTCGTGTTACTGCTCATTCTACTCGTGCTGTTGGGGCTTCTTGGGCTTTTCAGCACCTGGCGTCTGTTGAACAAGTTTGCAAGGCTGCTACTGGGTCTTCGGTGCATACTTTTTCTAAGTTTTACAAGGTTGATGTGCGGGCCTCAGCAGATGCTGCTTTTGGTCGCAAAGTTCTGCAAGCTGCAGTTATTTAAGTTATGCATTTTTGCCTTGTGGGATCCCCGCTCATTATGGACACTGCTATTGGATATCCCAAGTGTCATGAATGTTGGAAGCGGGGTGTGTGACATACTAGGAATAATACCATTTTGTGAGTACTCACCTGTAAAATGGGTATTATGAGTATGTCACACACCCCGCTTCCCCCGCCCTTTTTTGTTCAGGGGTCCTTTATATGGTGTTTGTTATTATTTTCAATTCACTATATAATTTGGTTTTCCAGGAGGGGCTCCTTTTTTCCATGTCATCTCTGCAAGATCGCCCTCTACAGGCCGGTATCCCAAGTGTCATGAATGTAAAAAAAAAAATAAAAATGACATTCACTTACCTGCGTATGCGCTGGCTCCCGCTGTCCCTCCTCTTCACCTGGGGGGCCTCCGATTCCCCCCCCCCCCAGGACTTACAGATCCGGGAGGCTCACTCCTCTTTCCTCCTCGATGGTGGCCGCTATCTTGCCGCTAAGCCACGCCCCCTTGGCTAATGACTTCTTCCCGGACCCGATCTCCAGCTTCAGCCTTCTCAGCTGTCAGCAGATGCCGGTGATCGGTGCCTGGGGAAGGAGGCGGCAGGAGATCCTCTGATCTCCTGCCTCCCCCTTCTCTGGATGCCGATCGCCGGCATCTGTCATCAGAGCGGCGAGGGACAAGAGCTTACAATCGGAGGTAAGTACAGTAAAAAAAAAATTTTTTTTTTTTTAATAAAATACTTTTATTACTTGTGTGGTGTTTTTTTTTCACAGTTAACCCTTTGTGAGCTGGTAAGGGGTCCATGAGGCCCCTTATACCAGCTCACAATGCTCTGGGTCTGGCAAGTCACCTGCGGCTAGTGGGTGACTTGCCATTAACCCCCAGCCCCCCATTACCTGCCTCCCCAATGGCCAGGCGGGGGCAGAAGGGCCCGGGCCACTTAGTGGGTATGTGGGCTAGTAGCCTGCAGGGCCAGGGGCCACCAACGCTGGCCCCTGCGCCCTGTTCTACAAGCCCCCATAGCTGGCCCGGGTCGGTAATGCTGGGTAGGGGGGACCCTACGTCATTTTTTTGGGGGGATTTTTAAGGGCTTTTATGTCATTTTTTTTTATTTAACCCTTTTGTGTTCTGTCATCCAGCAGCTATAAAAGGCTTCTAGCAAGTGAGCAGAAGCCAGTGATCGCCGAGGGACAGAGTGCTCCAGTATGGATGGGAGGTAAGTATTAAAAAAATAAATAATAATAAAATATTTTTTCTCTGTGTGGTGTTTTTTTTTTTACATTTAACCCCTTGTGAACTGGTAATCCATGAGACCCCTATACCAGTTCTCAAGGCTGGGGGGATGGCAAGTCACCTGCGCTAGCAGGGAGGGGGGACCCTATGTAATTTTTTTTCTCGATTTAACCCTTTGTAGTGTGGATGGTAGTTGTATTTTATTTGTAAATGTTAAAAATTACTTGTTTCAGTTAGGGGGGTCTCCTGGGCAGGAACAGGGGGCTACCGATAAATATGTGGTACCGTTCTAATCGGTAGAAATAGGGCTTTCACGTGCAATATGGTTTTCCCTAATAAAATACATTTTTTATTTAAAATAAAGGAGGCAATTTTCTAAAAAAAATTTATTTATTTTTTACTTAATAATAAATAAAATTAATAATAAATAAAATTTACAAACAAGACATTTCATGTTAAAGCCTAAACTCTGCTGCAAAAAAATATATATATAATTTTCCTGAAAATTCCAGCAAAAATGTCGCAAAGCATGGCGCAAAATGGGGAAAAATGACCTGTCGACAGAGGGTGACAAAATCTCAAGTAGGCTGGCAATTAAAAGGGTTAATAGTACCTCTGAATGTTGGGTATTGTTCTGTTCGAGGAACCTTGCGCTTTCAGACTTAGCTTGTTTTTTCTTGTTTGCATATTTATATTTTAGGAAAAGGTGTTTTTTATTCAGCTTTTTTATACATTTTTTAGGGAAACCCTGCGCAACCAAAGAATTCTTTGAGGGATCAATTCCAGAAAGATGAGCCCACTACAACAAGCTGTGTACGCTTAGAAAGCTTAACATGTGTACTTTCAAGGAATATATGGTTTATGGGGGATATTCCAAATGTAAAGGGTTGTTTTGGTTGAAAAATCGCAAGGTGCGCACTTTGTCTGCAGAGCTGAAATTTTCAAGAAAAATTACCGTTATGCTCATGCTTTACTTTGGGGTTTTTGGCAACTCTTCCCTTGACAGTAACTATGCATGTTGGGTATCGTTCTGTTCGGGGGATGTTGCTTTTTCAGATTATACTTGCTTTTTCTTGTTTGTATATAGTTTTTTTAGGAAAATGTGGCTTTGATTCTGCTTTTTTATCCTTTTTTTAGGGAAACTCTTTGCCCTCGGGTCATTGCGACGACCTTAAAATCACCATATGGAGGCTCCACAGGATACTGGGCTCGGGCTCCCTTTGGGACAATCCCAGCTATGTGTGGGTTGTGGGGTATCCCTTACGGGGGAATATGTACTTATTTGCATACCATGTGTGCAACAGGCCATAACGCGGCAGTCGGGACCCCAGGCGTCTGGGTCAGTGCCGCCCGCCTCACCTACCCCACCCCGCATCATCCGTACCCCAAGTGACACTGTCATTAGTGGGGAGTCGCACTCGGATGTATGTGCCAGGCTGGCCAACCTCGAGAAAATTATTTCTAGTTTAGTGGGCAGAAAGGCCACTGCTAAGAAAAGTCATCTGTCACCGGCTACGCCGGTAATTGATTTTGATGATTATGACTCACCTGATTGGGCTGATTATTCCCCGCTTGAGGAAGGGGAATTGTTTGAGGTATCTGAGACTGAGGAATTGCAGTTCTTTGATTCTGATGCCGGGCAGGCGCTGGGGGATGCTGTTGATACCCCCGGGGTCCTGACCCGTCTGTTAGAGGTTCTGGATATTTCCCCACCAGCGGAGGCCCCTCCGAAGAAGGGGGAATTCTTTGGGTTCTCTAAGCCCCGCTTGGAGTTTCCAAATCAGGATCATTTTGACAGCATGATTCTTAAGGAATGGGAGAAGCCGAGTAGCCTTCATGGTGTTCCTCAGGGATGGGATAGAAAGTATCCCTTTCCGGTGGACGCGGTGAAGTGCTGGTCTTCCCCTCCCGAGGTTGATGCGCCGATCTTAGGACTGTCCAACACCTCCTTTGTACATACTCCTGACGCCACTACCCTTAAGGATGGCGAGGACAAGCGCATTGATCAGATGGCATGTCATGCCTTTGCCAGTGAGGGTTCTGCCTTGCGGCCTGTCTGTGCATCGGCACTCGTGGCTGTGGCTACCAGGTCGGAGATCAGGGACATGTTAAATGGGTCCCAGCTCAACCCGGACAGCGTTGAATTCACAGCCCTTAAGAGGTGTGAATTGTTCATGAATTTTGTTTTGTCGGCTATGGACGACACTATTACCATGTGTAGTAGAACTTCGGCCCTGTTGGTGGCCATGCACCGATCGGTCTGGCTGCGCCAGTGGGCGGCGGACATTGCGGCCAAGTAGTAACTTACAGCTTTGCCCTTTTTGGGAACGCGGCTGTTTGGAGACAAATTGGATTCTGTGGCGAAGGGTGGGAAGCTACCTCAGCGTAAGAAGCTGTGTCGCTCCTTTCGGGGGGCAAGCTCCTTTAATCCTTCCTTTCGCGGTGCCAGAGGGGGCAGAGGCCCAAGCCCGCTGCCAAGCCAGCTCAACAATGAGGAGGCGCCCTCACCCTTGCGGGTGGGGGGACGGCTACGGCTCTTCTTCCAGGTCTGCGCCCAGGAGGTCACAGACAAGTGGATATTGGAAGTGGTCTCGTCTGGGTACAAACTGGAGTTCGAGTCTCGGCCTCCTCCCAGATTCCTAAGGTCTCGGGTGCCATCGGATCCTCGGGCGGCGCAGGGGCTCCTGTTGGCTGTAAAGAATCTTCTGGACATGGCGGTCATATGCCCGTGCCTCTTTCAGAGAGAGGCCGGGGCTATTATTCCAACCTCTTCACGGTTCCCAAAAAGGATGGCTCCATAAGACCCATCCTAGATTTGAAGCTTCTCAACAGGTTCATCAGAACCAAGATGTTCCGCATGGAGACTCTGCGTTCAGCCTTCGGTTCCCTTCGTCAGGGGGATTTCATGACGTCCATAGACATCAAGGATCCTTACCTTCATGTACCAATTTTCCCAGCACACCAGAGATTTCTCAGGTTCGTGGTGGGAGATCAGCATTTTCAGTTTGTGGCCCTCCCGTTCGGGCTGACCTCGGCACTGAGGGTGTTTACCAAGGTTCTGGCGGGCATAATGGCCCTGCTCAGAGCCCAGGGCATTCGCATTGTGCTGTATTTGGACGACCTACTCATTACAGTTTCTTCTCTCTGCCAGGCGGAGTTGGACACCAGGACGGTGGTGGCGACGCTGGAAAGGTTCGGATGGGTGATCCACCACCCCAAGTCTTCTCTCTGCCCATCAAGGGAGATCTCCTTTCTGGGCATGAATCTGGATACCATTCAGGCCAGAGTGTTCCTACCTCAGCCAAAGGTGCAGAGGGTTCAGGATCGGATACGTGTTCTCCTGACCAACCCTCGCCCTTCCATTCGGCTAGGGATGACTCTGGTGGGTTTGATGGTGGCCTCCTTCGAGGCAGTCCCCTTTGATCAATTCTACATGAGGTCGCTACAATTCCATCTATTGCTGAAATGGGACAGATGTCCACAGTCCTTGGATCAGTCATTTCTGATGTCTCCCAGGGTTTGGCAGTCCCTTCAGTGGTGGCTGGAATCAAGCAATCTGATGAGGGGCAGATCGTTCCTGGCCCCTCATTGGGAGACGGTTACCACGGATGCCAGCCTGTCGGGCTGGGGAGGTTTCTGGAAAGATCATCAGTTCCAGGGGTT
Organism: Gastrophryne carolinensis; assembly: GCA_027917425.1. Classification (NCBI taxonomy): domain Eukaryota; kingdom Metazoa; phylum Chordata; class Amphibia; order Anura; family Microhylidae; genus Gastrophryne; species Gastrophryne carolinensis. The sequence continues at coordinate 118,151,492 of CM051243.1, forward strand.
GTGGGGTCCTCAGGAGGCTCACAACCCCATCAATGTCTTGGAGCTCAGAGCTATCCGCTTGGTTCTGTCACGTCTGAAACTTCACCTACAGGGTTTACCGGTTCAGGTACGATCAGACAATCGTACTGTGGTAGCTTACATCAATCACCAAGGAGGGACTCGCAGCAGGAGTGCCCTCAGGGAAGTCTCTCTGATTCTGACATGGGCGGAGAGCAATGTTCCTTGCATCTCGGCAGTATACATTCCGGGAGTGGAGAACACGGAGGCGGACTCCCTGAGCAGGGGATTCTCTCGCCGAGGGGAATGGTCTCTCAACCACAAGGTGCTTCGGGCCTTGTGTCACAAGTGGGGGACTCCGGAGGTGGATCTCTTTGCCTCTCGGCACAATCACAAGCTCCCAACCTTTGTATCTCTGTCTCAGGATCCTCTGGCAGTGGATGCCTTGTCCCTTGCCTGGAGGGATCTGGGGTTTCTGTACCTGTTTCCCCCCCTTCTCCATGGTGAGCAAGGTAGTGCGCAAGCTGGCGCTAGAGGGGGCACCAGCAATTCTGGTGGCCCCAAGGTGGCCAAGACAGGTTTGGTTCGCAGACATCGTAAGATTGGTGGTAGATCAGTACAGGCTGCCCCTGTCTCCAGATCTGATCTCTCAGGGTCAACTGCGTTACCCCAATTTACAAACGCTTGCTTTGACGGCGTGGCTGCTGAAACCTTCATCCTGAGGGAGGAAGGTTTGTCTGAGGCGGTTATTCAAACCTTGATTAGAGCTAGGAAGAGGTCTTCCTCTACCATTTACTATAGGACTATAGGTCCTATATTGACTAGTGTGAGGCTAGGGCCTTACCTTGCAGGGTGTTTTCGATTCCTAGCATTTTGGAGTTTCTTCAACACGGTCTGGATCTGGGGTTCCAGCTCAGTACTTTAAAGGGTCGGATTTCTGCCCTGGCTGTCTTTTTTTCAAAGGTCTTTTGCTTTGCATTATCTGGTCAAGACTTTTTTCCAAGGGGTCACTCATGTTCGGCCCCCTAGAAAGCCTTTGGTTCCCGTTTGGGACCTAATTTTGGTTCTGTCGGCCCTCCAGGGGCCTCCCTTTGAACCGATGCAGGATGTGGCTCTTTCTTTTTTTTTTTTTTTTTCTTCTTCCACTCAGTTTTTGTATCTCCTTCTTCATGTGAGGTAGCCCAAATATCGAGCGTCATTATCATGATGGGCATGCCTAGTCGGAGGTACTTGCTCGTCATTGTGGAGTTGTTTCGATCATCGTGGAAAGATTTTTTTTTTTTTTTTTGCTATATATTATCCCCTATGTGCCTCCCTGCCTCCCAACCCCCTTATTTCCCCCTATCGGAATGACAATTATTCCCTAGTCACTTCGATATACTGCCAAGTCCTATGAGGAATTGATTTATCAAATCTCTGTAAATAGGCCAGTTTGTTAGTACCAATTCGTTTTTAAGTTCCAGTATTATAGTTTTATACCACAGCCCTTTATCTGGTGGGTCAGTGTTGGCCCAGCGCAGCGTAATAATTTTTTTTGTTGCCCAGATCACCACTGACCCCAGTCGTTTTTTCTCTGTGGGCCAGCTCTTGGGGAACAGATTCAATAGCCCCCATCTAGGGGTGATGGTTATTTTATCCCCTAACATAATTTCTAGTTTTTCTGTAGCAATCTGCCATAGGAGTTTTGAATGCTTACACTCCCACCATAGGTGCATTAGCGTTGCCGGTACCTGGCTGCACCACCAGCAGTTATAAGATGGGTATCTGTCATTGTAGTCCGCTGTAAAATAGAAGCGAGATATAAATTTAGTACAGAAAATTCTTAAACCAGGAGACTGAACTAATTTGATCGCTAGATAAATGTTAGTCCACTCGTCTTCATTTATCCGTGTCCCCAGGTCACATTCCCATTTTTTAGTATACTCTGTTAGTTTATTTGTCGTTAGTTTCTTTATATGGTTGTAATAAAATGAGATTCTATTTGGTCTTTGTCTGATGGAGAGAAAAATCTCCTGTATTGCTGTTGGTTTAAAGATCTCGGATGGAAGGGTCAATGTTCTGATATAACTGGCAACTTGGTGTTGACCTAAGGTGAGTACGTGAGGGTTGTCTCTTAGCAGCAGCCCTCTCGCTGGTGACCAAATATGTGCTATTCTTGTATGATACATTTGTTTTTGTTTTGTTATGTAAACATTATGTTTTCCCTGAGGAAAGTCAAAGTTAGTAGTTAGTGAGCGCATCATATCTGGGAATGGGAATAGTGCTTTGTCTTTCAGAGATGTTATTAGTGTCGAGCATATATTATTCACAATGGGATTCATATGCTCATTGTTTCGTGTTATTTCCTGTAGATTGTTATGGTTACATGATGTGATCGCTTCTAAGGATGCTGGGTATATCTCGATACCTGGCCATTTTGTGTTGTGGTAAGTTATTAGCCATTCGTCCACTCTTTTAAATTGGGCGGCCTTGTAGTATGCACTAAGGTCAGGGGCTCCCATCCCTCCAAGCTCAGGTTGTCTGGTTAAGTTTTTATATGCGATGCGATGTTGACTATTATTCCAATAAAAAGCAGCGAGTTGTTTGTTTAGCTGTTTTATAAAGCAATACGGTAATCGTATTGGAATGTTTTGCAGTAAGTATAGAAAATGTGGTAAAAAAAACATCTTGACCGCTGCAATTCTTCCGAGGATATTTAACTGAGAGTTTTTCCATTTCAACGTCTGATCTTTTAACAGTTTTACTAAGGGTATATAGTTTAGGTTAAATAGTTGGTCCAGATGTATGGGTATGTTTATTCCTAAGTATTTCAGGTGTGAGGTTTCCCATTGAAAGTTATCTGCCTGTTTTAGAGTATCGATTTCCATCTTGGGGAGAGCAAAAGGCATTATGATCGTTTTCTGATAGTTCAGTTTGAGATTTGCATACCTGCCAAATTCCTTAATTATGTTAAGAGCTTTAGGATGTGGCTCTTTCTGTGCTCACTCAAAAGGTTTCCTTTTTGGTGGCTATTACCTCTGTTGGCCGTGTCTCTGAGTTGGCGGCTCTGTCTATTCAGGCCCCTTACTTTGAGAGACACCAGGATAAGGTGGTTTTTCGCTTTTAACCAGATTTCCTTCCTAAGGTGGTTTCTGCCTTCCATCTCAATCAGGATGTAGTTCTCCCTTCCTTGTGTCCTAAGCCTAGCAATGACAAGGAGAGGGTTTTGCACTCTTTGGATGTGGTTCGTTGTGTGAAATACTATTTGGTTGCTACTTCTCCTTTTCGTAAGATGGACGCCTTGTTCGTGGTGCCTTCTGGGCCCAGAAAAGGTTTGGCGCCCGCCAAGTCTACCATTAGTAAATGGATACGTCAGGCCATTGTTGGGGCCTATTCCGCTAAGGGGAGGGTTCCTCCTTTTAAGATCACTGCTCATTCTGCTTGTGCTGTTGGGGCTTCCTGGGACTTTCAGCACCAGGCTTCTGTTGAACAAGTTTGTAAGGCTGCTACTTGGTCTTCCGTTCATACTTTTTCAAAGTTTTATAAGGTTGATGTGCGGGCCTCAGCGGATGCTGTTTTTGGCCGCAAGGTTCTGCAATCTGCAGTGGTTTAAATTGGTGCATTTTTTGCTGTATTTGGATCCCCACCCATGACGGACACTGCTATTGGATGTCCCATATGTCATGAATAGTGGAAGTGGGGTGTGTGACATACTTACTCACCTTAAAAATGGGTATTATAAGTATGTCACACACCCCGCTTCATCCTGCCCTTTTGTATTCTGGATCCTTTATTTGGTGAACCTTTTTATGGTTAAGAATGTTTTATTAGCTCTTCCTGGTCCCCTTACTGCTGTCATATACTGGGGAATGTGTGGGAGGTCCCAGGTGTTTATGGACCGGGAGGGGCTTCTTTTTTGCTTTCATCTCTGCAGAAGTTCACTCTCTACTGGACCATAACCCATATATCATGAATAGTGGAAGCGGGGTGTGTGACCTACTTATAATACCCATTTTAAAGGTGAGTAATCACAAAATGGTATTTTTCACATCAATTTCACTTATGGTGGCTTCTGTCAAAGTCCTTATGTAGAATGTCTAACTACTAGTGCAATAGTCTCATCCATATTTTTAAGAATATCCCTTGGCTACGAGTTTTGCTTTGTATCCCTCCACTGTGCCCTCTGCAATGCTTCACTGTAAAAGTCAATTTACAACCTATAGCTTTGCTTCCAGGTGGCTGCACCTAGCTTCAATTCACCTATCACCTCAGGCTTAAATCTCACTCCTGCTGAGTCGCATACAAGTGGGGAATTGCAGCCTGCTGGGCCTTCCAGACTGCTTACGGCTGAACAGATTATTGCTAGGTTGTCAGAGCGCATGGGCCCTGGTAGGAAGTGGCACCTGTCGCCTCATGTTTCTGTATTCTCTATGAGAACCAAGGAGTTTACTACTCCGTGTGACTATACCCCTTCTGATGAAGGGGAGTTGTTCTCTGACTCAGACTCATCTGATGAGAGGCCGAGGAGTCATGACGATTCTGGCCCTGAATACTGGGACCAGTGTGACACTGACGACTTGTTGATTAAGGTCTTTAAGGCACTGTCTATCTCTCTCCCCGGTGAGGTCCCCAAGCCTAGAGGGGAGCGTTTCCATACTGCGACTGCACGTTTGGAATTTCTAGAGCAGGCTCATTTCCATGCTCTTGTGCTCAAGGAATGGGAATGCCCCAGTAAACTTCCAGGGGTTCCAGGGGACTGGGATAGGAAATACCCTTTTTCCCCTGAGGTGGTTAATTGTTGGTCATCACCCCCCGTGGTGGATGCGCCGATCATAGGGGTCCCTAATCCCCCCTTTATTACAACCCCTGCTTATAGTACTCTTCGGGATGCTGAGGACCGGCGCATTGATCTGCTGGCCTCCCATGCCTTTTCTTGTGCAGGGACGGCGCTGCGCCCGGTCTGTTCCGCGGCTATTACTGCAGTGGCCGCTAGAACCCTCATCAGAAAGTTGCTTGATCATCACCCTGAGGATCTCCCCTGGGAGGTGTTTAATGCACTCTCCAGTTGTGATGTATTTGTAAAATTTATGCTATTAGCGCTGGATGACACCATTAGAATGTGTGCAAGAACTTCTGCCCTTGTGGTGGCTATACGTCGCTTGCTCTGGCTGCGACAGTGGGGTGCTGACAATGCTACTAAAAAGACTCTTACTGGGCTTCCCTTTAGAGGGCAACGCCTATTTGGGGCCCGTTTGGACCTGTTCGGTAAAAAGGGCAAATCACCCCTACGCAGATGGCCGTCTCGGCCCCCTCGGGGCAGGGGCACCCCTCCTCCCCCCTACCTTAGTGTTAAACAGGAACCAGGGGTGTCCTTCCGGATTTTTCGTGCAGACTCCTGCCCCATGAGCAGCAGACAACGCCCTGACCCCTCCGGCGGGGCTAAGCCCAAATCTTCCACCAAACCCCCTCAAGCATGATGGGGCGCCCTCGCCCGTCTGGGTGAGGGGATGGATGCAGCACCTTGCTCTTATCAGGAGGCATCTCGCCTCATTCTTGTGGATTCAGGAGGTTGTGTCCTCCAGATACAGGATAGCGTTTGCTGCGCGGCCTTCCCCAGTTTTATCAGGTCCCAGGTACTCCTGGTCCCTGCCGCTGTTCAGTTGCTGGCACAGGCCATGCTAGGCCTGCGAGGTCTGAGGGTCTCTTGCAAATTGCCCGTAACAGGCAGAGGCAGGGGCCGCTACACCAACCTTTCCACAGCCCCCCAACAGGATGGGTCGGGCTGGCCCATTCCGGATTCACAGCAATTCTCTAATTACAGGCAGTTTCTGCATGGAAACTCTGATATGGGCCATCAGCACCTTGCGCCCAGTGGGCTTCTTGCCATCTGGGGAACTCTAAAATGCTTATGTTTACATCCATGTGCCTTCAGGTCTCTGAGGCTCTTCGGGTTCATGTTGGTAGTCCAACACTGCTAATTGTGGCCTAGTTATCTGGCCTCTCTTCAACTCCCAGAGTGCTCACTCAGGTGCTGCCGATGGTGATGTCTCTGATGAGACCAAGGGGCGTCCGCGCGATGACCTACCTGGACTTCCTTTCTCACTTCCCAGTCTCTACGTCTGGCTAAGTTGGATACCCGGCTGGTGGTGTCCATTGGGAGTCATTTGGATGGGTGATCAATCACCCCAACTCCTCATGGTCCCCTTAAATGGTAACTCCATTACTAGGAATGATTCTGGATTAGGTTCAAACCAGAATCTCCCCTTCTCAGCGATTCAGGGGGCAATCTGGTCACATGGGCTCAGTCCCTTATTGCTGTTCCGGTCCCTTCACCAGGCAGGGATGCAGCTGGTGGGCCCGTTGGTGACTTGCTTGGAAGAGGTCCCTTATGCTCAGTTCCCCTTGGGCTCTTCTGCGACTTCTATTGTTAATACAGGACAGGGATCCAGCATCCCTGGAGCAGTGTCTGTGGGCCTTCCCACCGGGTAGAAAGTTTTTCTCTTGGAAGTGGATGAACTCAAGGGACCTGTCTGGGGGCAGCTCCTTCTTGCCCCTTCCTGGAAATGGTCGCCATGGATGCCAACCTATCAGGTTGAAGGGGGAGGGTTTCTTCTGAAACTCCCTGCGATTCTGGGGGTGGTGGGGCCCTTAGAAGGTCCTTACACCTATTGAGGCTCTAAACTGTGAGCGTTTTCAGTTGGTTCTATCTTGCTTAACCACTTCCCTTCTGGACTTGCCAGTTTGGGGGCGCTCGGTCTGTCTGACGACAGATGTCTTACATTAATCATTGGAAGGGGCCTGGAGCTGGTGGACCCTCTAGGAAGTGTCCATGTTTCTTTTCTGGGTGGAGACAATGTTCCCTGCATATCAGTGAGATTAGCTCCGGTGGAGCCCCTCTCCGACAGGATGTGCTAATCCCCGTGTCACTATGGAGTCCAACCAGTCGTGGATCTGTTGTGTTCCGTCACTATCACAGGCTCTCGGCCTTTGTTTCTCTGTCCCAGGATCCTCTGGCAGTGGTCCGGATGCCTTAGTAACGTCATGACAGGACGTTCGGTTCTGTATGTCTTTCTCCATTCCCCCTGCTAGGCAGGGTTCTGCGCAAGATTGCTCTGGTAAGGGGACCAGTGATTCTGGTGGCCCCCAGGTGCCCTAGTAGAGTGTGGTTTCAGACATGGTACCAAGGACAGTAGTTTTCTGTACTTTTGCCAGGAGTGCCAGCTCTGATCACTCCGGGCCCCCCTTTACGTCACTCCAACCTACAGTCTCTGGCCTAGTCGGCCTGACTGCTGAATCATACATCCTGATGGAGACAGGCTTATCTGTCTCGGTGTTTTGAGACTATGGGAAGACTAGGAGTAAGCTTCTTCTTCTTCTGTTATAAGGTATGGCATACCCATATTGATTGGTGTGAGCCTAGGTCTCTCCCCTGTTGGGCGTTCTTGGTTCCCAGGGTTCTAGTGTTGTTTCAGCATGATTTGGAGTTGGTTCTCCATCTCAGTACTCTGATGGGTCAGGTTCTGTCCTGTCCATCTTGCCTTAATAGTCGCTGGTTCAGTCTTCCTTGGTTAAGACTTCCTTCAGGGGGTACTCATGTGCGTTCCCCATGTAATCCTATGGTCCCCGTTGGGATTGAAATTGAATTCCATTCTGTCTGCTTGCAGGACTTTGTCCCTCGGTCCTATTCAGGATGATGTCTGGCTGTCCTTCTGGTGACTATTACCTTGGTCAGGTGTGTGTTAGCGGGCGTCTCGGTCTTCCTAGCCCCCATTCCTTGAGATACACCAGGATAAGGTGCATCTGGAGGTGTCTCTTGTTCATTGATTTGAGATATTGCTATCCCTGCTGTGCCTTTTTCCTAGTGCCGCTGAGGAAAGGGTTCTGCATTCCTTAAACAGGTGTTGGAAGTTTTTTCCTTGGTAGTCACTGTGTCCTTTAGGGGAACTGATGTTCCTTGGGGCCTATGGTCATTACATCCTGAATGTGCCCGTTCTCGTCTGCTCTTGGGGAGTTGGGCAGGTTGGCCCTCGTTATTACCTTAATGGCTGTTCTTTCTGGTACTTGGTAGGGTCTTTTGGCTTCTGCCAAGTCTACTGTAGCGCTTGGATTCATCAGGCTGTTACTCAGGCCTATTCCAGCAAGGGGAAGAATCTTCCTTGTCGCCTTGATTCTTTTTCTGCTCGTGCTTGACGCCTCTTGGGCTTTTCAGCATCGGGCTTCTGTTGAACTGGTTGGCTAGGCCACTACCTTGGCCTTCTGCTCATACCTTTGCAAAGTTTTACAAGGTTGATGTTAGGGCCTCAGCTCATGCTGTCTTGGCCGTATGTTATGCAGGTGACAGTGGTTTTAAACTGTCTGCTGTTGTCGTTTTTTGTTGGGGATCCCACCCTACCTTATGGACACTGCTATTGGATGTCCCAAGTGTAAGTATTATATCTGGAGCAGGACATACTGTACACTAAGAATAATACAATTCTGTGAAATACTCACCTGTAGAATTGATATTATTTGTATACAGTATGTCCTGCTCCACCCCACCCTGGTTTTTGCATTATTCTGGATCCCCTGTATGGTGATTGTTACCATTGTTATAGTTACCAGTTTTGGTGGTTAATTCTCCCGGCTTCTTGTTCACTGCTTTTCAATGCTGGGGATTTGTGGGAGGTCCCCAGATATTTGAGGGCCGGGAGGAGCCTGTTTTGCATGTCTCTGCAGTGCAGTGCCATCTGGCGGAGGATAACCCAAGTGTAAGTATTATATCTGGAGCAGGACGTACTGTATACAAATAATATCAATTCTACAGGTGAGTATTTCACAGAATTGTATTTTTAGCGAAAAGTTTTTCTGCTTTTTTATACATTTTGTAGGAAAACCCTGTGCAACCTAAGAATTCTTCAAGGGATTAGAACGATGAGCCCAGTACAACAAGCTGGGTACGCTTAAAAAGCTTAAAGCGGACCTTCACCCTGAATAAGAGCATATCTTATGTTTCCTACACCCTGTACATACCGATTTCTCACATTAAAAATCATCCTACCTGCATCTACTGCATGTTATGAGCCTTTAAACATCCAAGATGTCAGCTCATGGAGCATCAGGCAGCCTGCAAACAAGAAGTGTCTTCCGACTGTGTCACTCTGCATTCTTGGATTGCTGTCCTTTCCCTGGCCCCAACTCTGCTCTGTCTGTGCAAAGCACAGCTATAACCCACCTCCTGTACTTTATCCCACTCTCCTCTCCTCAGTATATGTGATGCTTCTCAGTCAAGATGGTGGCGCCGTATCCTAGAGTCCTGAACAGAGTTTCAGCCCAGTGGGGGAAAAAATAAGTGACTAAAAACTTAAAATATATTAATTTTAGATGCTAGGGAATAGTTTTTTAAGGGTTTGGGCTTTTCATTAAGTCATGCTGAAGGTCCAGTTTAACATTTGTACTTTCAGGGAATATATGGTTTATGGGGGATATTCCAAATGGAGTGGGTTGTTTTGGTAAAAAAAGCGCAAGGTGCGCATTTTGTTAGCAGAGCTAAATTTTTCAAGTGAAATTATCCTTATGCACATGCTTTACTTTGGGATGTTTGGCAACTCTTCCCTTGACAGTAACTATGCTTGTTCGGTAATGTTCTGTTCGGGGGGGCTTGCTTTTTCAGATTTTCATTTTTTTTCTTGTTTGCATATAGTTTTTTTTTAGGAAAATATTGCCTTAATTCTGCTTTTTTATTCTTTTTTAGGGAAACCCTGTGCAACCAAAGAATTCATTGAGGGATTACTTCCAGAAAACTATGCCCATGTCAACAAGCCTGGTATGCCTAGAAAGCTTGAGGTGTGTATTTATAGCTGGGGGGTATTTCAAATGTAATGGGTTGTTTTTCTTGCAAAGCTGCAAGGAGCGCATAGCGCCTAGCACAGTTGTATTTTATCTGAAAATCTCCCAAAGCGCTGTTTCAGTTTGGGGAAGTCTCCTGGGCAAGGAAGGGTGTCTACCAATACATATGTGGTACCGCTGTATCCAGGAGAAATTGGGATTTCACACGCAATAAGATTTTATTGACAAACTTACATTTCTTTTCCATTTGACTTCAGGCCATCAGAGTAATGCACTGTGCCCCTGAAGAGAATCGTCTGCATCGACGTAATGCACTCTGCCCCTTAAGAATATCGTCTGCATCTACGGTGCTAGCTACTTCGCTAAGCCAAAATATTCTAAGCATACAGCACGTCCCTGCTCCAGTAGTAGTAATAACATGTGGGTAATCCTCCGCCTCCGGCGCCGTGCACTGCAGACATGTAGAAAACAAGCTCCTCCCGGCCCTACATATACTGAGGGACCTCCCACAAATCCCCAGATTTCTCTGCAGTGCTGGAACTGCGAAGACGCTTTACCGCCCTACATATACCGAGGGACCTCCCACAAATCCCCAGATTTCTCTGCAATGCTGGAACTGCGAAGACGCTTTACCGCCCTACATATACCGAGGGACCTCCCACAAATCCCCAGATTTCTCTGCAGTGCTGGAACTGCGAAGACGCTTTACCGCTACCGGGTGTCAGAGCGCGTTTCACTTGTTTACTTTTCAACTGACCGCAGCGTTTTACTGTGCTCTAGGCGCTTACGGCAGCACTGTTTGGGGAAGCTACGGTGTTTATCAAATCTCCTTACTCACTCTGTCAGACTTCTTCTCTGAAGTGATGCTGACGTATCTACATTCTCTCCTGATTGGATGCGCGCCTTCTAGTTTCGCGCTCTCCGGGGGGGGAGGCGTGGTTCGGTCTGGCGCGTTCCGCGTCATCGCCCACTCTGGCCCACCCTTCGAGGTTCGCTGGGCGCCATTTCCTTCTCGCATGCGTGTGGTGAAGACGGTCCTCCCCTCACAGACCTGTAAGTGCCCTCATGGGCGATCTTTTCCCTAGCTTGCTTCTTCGCGCTCGGCTCTGACATCCCTGTTCCCCTTGTGTCTTTCAGACAGCGGTCCTCGGTGGCTTCTCCCGGCCCGACGTAGCGCCCGGTCCAGACCATTTTTCAGAAATTACTCCCACTTCCCAGCGGGTTATTGGGGCATCCAGGGTTGCTTAAAGTGTCAATCCCTACTGGCATATTGAATTTATTAATCACCATATGGAGGCATCCCAGGACATCGCGAACGGGGTCCCCCTGGGACAAGCCCGTCTTTGTGCAGCTTGTGGGGTTTCACCTAGCAGCGGTGACAATACACGGGTCTGCGTACCTTGTGCTCAACAGGCGCTAGCCAGTCTCCCAACCTCTTCCGAGGCTGGGCCCGCACCTCGCCTTACTTCCCCTACTCCCCCAAGCTTGAGCCTAATCCCCAATACTAGTGGGGATTCTCACGCTGATTTGGCCTCTAGATTGGCTAGCGTGGAAAGCTTCATCACTGGCTCCTTGGCGCGCAAGGCTACTGCCAAGAGGCGTAATTTGAATCCTGAAGCTACTATTCTCCCCGTAGAATCTGATGATCTACTGCTTTCCTATGCTCAGTCCCCATCAGAGGAAGGGGAACTGCTCTCTGACTCAGGATCCTACGAGGACGAGTCCAGGAGTCAGGAGGAGTCTGGTTCTGATCTTTGGTCCCAGGACGACATTGACAGACTGCTGTCTCAGATCTTTGATGTGTTATCCCTCTCTCCCCCTCCCGCGGCCCCTCAGCAAAGGGGTGATCTGTTTCATACCGCTAGGGTGCGGTTGGAGTTTCCCGAACAAACTCACTATAATAACCTAGTGCTGAAAGAATGGGAACATCCCAGCAAACTACAGGGGATTCCTAATACTGTGGATAAGAAGTATCCATTTCCTGCCGATCTGGTTAAGTGTTGGACATCGCTGCCTGAGGTCGATGTCCCGATTCTGAGTCTGTCCAACACCTCTATTATGCACTCCCCTGACACTACTACGCTGCGGGATTTAGAGGATCGGCGAGTTGATCAATTGGCATGTCATGCCTTTGCATTTGGGGGAGCGTCGCTCCGCCCGTTGTGCGCCTTAGCCATCACAGCGGTGGCGCTCAGGACGGTGGTTAAGACTGCCCTGGAAGGGGCGGATGACTTGCCCTCTGAGGCCGCCAACGCTCTGGCCACCTGTGAGACCTTTGTGAATTATATCCTATCTGCATCGGACGATGCTCTTAAGCTGAGCGCTAGATCTTCTGCTCTGGTGGTGGCCATACGCCACGCAATCTGGTTACGCCAGTGGGCTGCTGACAACGTCGCCAAGAAGGCCCTTACCGGGCTTCCATTTAAAGGACTGCGCCTGTTTGGAGAAAGATTAGATATCTTTGCCAAGGGTGGCAAGCTGCCCCAGCGCATGCGTCATATTCGGCCTTTCATGGTCCAAGCTCCCATTCTACCCCCTACCGTGGGACCAAGCAAGGTAGAGGGGTGTCCTTCTCTGGGTCTCGCGCAGAACCCTGGAACAAGAACAGAGGACGCCGTCCTGGCTCCTCCTGGGGGCCCAAGCCCAAAGCCCCCTCCCAAGACCCCCCCAAGCATGAAGGGGCGCCCTCGCCCGTCAGGGTGGGGGGACATCTACAGCACTTCGAGCATGTCTGGAGACGCCTTGTCCCAGACCGGTGGATTCAGGAGGTAGTCTCCTCCGGTTACAAGATAGAATTTGCTGTGCTGCCCCCTACCAGGTTCGTTGGGTCTCGGATCCCACAGGATCCTGCCTCAGCTCGAGTCTTGATGCTGGCTGTGCAGGACCTTCTGGAGCTCGGGGTCATCTGCGAGGTCCCCTTAAGAGACAGGGGCAGGGGGTTTTATTCCAACCTGTTCACAGTGCCCAAAAAGGACGGGTCAGTCAGACCCATTCTGGATTTGAAAATCCTAAACAAGTTTGTCAGAAGCAGGCATTTTCGTATGGAAACTCTGCGCTCGGCCATTGCCTCGCTGCGTCCAGGGGACTTCATGACATCTGTGGACATCAAGGACGCTTACCTGCACGTTCCGGTGTTCTCAGGGCACCAAAGGTTCCTCAGATTTGCGCTGTTGGATCAGCATTATCAGTTCGTGGCCCTGCCATTCGGCCTTACGTCGGCTCCCAGGGTCTTCACCAAGGTGCTGGCAGGGGTAATGTCTCTCTTAAGACTAAAGGGCATCCGCGTGTTGCCCTACCTGGACGATATACTCATCACCTCTTGGTCTCTGCGGCAGGCAGAGCTGGACACTCGATTGGTGGTGTACACCCTGGAGTCCTTCGGCTGGGTGATCAATTACCCAAAGTCCTCTCTGTCCCCCTCCTCAGTGACCCCGTTTCTGGGGATGATTCTGGACTCGGTTCAGTCAAGGATATTCCTTCCTCCGCAGAAGGTGGAAGCTCTGACAACCCAGGCGAGATCCCTGCTCGCGAACCGTCATCCCTCCATCCGGCAGGGAATGCAGTTGGTGGGCTCGATGGTGGCAAGCTTCGAGGCGGTGCCCTTTGCCCAGTTTCATCTGAGAACTCTGCAGCTTCACCTTCTGTCAGTATGGAACAAGGACCCAGCATCTCTGGACGACAGCTGGGTGATTCCCCCCTCGGTCAGACAATCCCTTACGTGGCGGTTGGACCACAGGAACTTGACAAGGGGCAGATCCTTCCTGGCTCCCTCTTTGGAGACGGTCACAACGGATGCCAGTCTTTCGGGCTGGGGGGGATTCTGGAAGTCCCTGCGCTTCCAGGGGAGGTGGGGCCCTCAGGAGGCCCATCTTCCTATCAATGTCCTGGAACTCAGGGCGGTCCGATTGGTGCTGGAACGATTGACCCAGCACCTGCAGGGTCTGGCGGTTCAGGTACGCTCAGACAACAGAACGGCGGTTGCCTACATCAATCATCAGGGAGGAACCCGGAGCAAGGGTGCTCTCCAGGAGGTGTCTCTGATTCTAACTTGGGCAGAGACCAATGTACAATGCATATCGGCTGTATACATTCCGGGGACGGAGAATCTGCTAGCGGATGCTCTGAGCAGGGGGTCGTCCCGTCAGGGGGAATGGTCCCTCTGCGACAGGGTATTTCAGTCTCTGTGTCACCGTTGGGGTGTGCCAGACGTGGATCTCTTTGCGTCACGTCACAATCACAAGCTACCGAGCTTTGTATCCCTGTCTCAGGATCCTCTGGCTCTGGCCACGGATGCCCTGTCAATGTCTTGGAAGGAGTTTCGGCTCCTGTATGTGTTTCCACCAATTCCCCTTCTGGACAGAGTGCTGCGCAAGATCGCTCTGGAAGGGGTACCCGCGATTCTGGTGGCCCCAAGGTGGCCAAGAAGAGTGTGGTTCGCAGATGTGGTTCAAATGGCAGTAGATCAGTACGATCTGCCAAGGTTGCCAAACCTTCTGACTCAAGGGTCTCTACGCCATCCCAATTTACTAACTCTGGCTTTGACGGCTTGGCTATTGAAACCTCCATCTTGATGGAAAAGGGTTTGTCTGCATCTGTTGTGGCCACTATGGTGCAAGCCAGGAAGAAGACTTCTGCCGCCATCTATTATAGAGTATGGCGCGCTTACATTGACTGGTGTGAATCCAGGTCTCTTCCCTGCCGGGAATTCTTAGTATCCAGGGTGTTGGAGTTTTTACAACATGGTCTAGACTTAGGTCTTAAGCTTAGTACTTTGAAGGGCCAGGTTTTGGCCCTGTCTATCTTCTTTCAGAAGACCTTTGCCCAGCACCCTCTTATCAAGACCTTCTTTCAGGGGGTCACTCATGTGCGTCCTCCTCGGAAACCTATGGTTCCTGTTTGGGATCTGAATTTGGTTTTATCGGCCCTGCAGGGGGCTCCTTTTGAGCCTATTCATGAGGCCGCTCTCGCTGTGCTTACGCTCAAGGTTGTCTTCCTGGTAGCTATCACTTCGGTTAGACGTGTGTCTGAGTTGGCTGCTTTGTCTATTCAGCCTCCCTACTTTGAGAGACACCGGGATAAGGTGGTGTTTCGCTTCAAGCCAGACTTCCTGCCTAAGGTTGTGTCTGCATTTCATTTGAACCAAGATATTGTACTTCCTTCCTTGTGCCCTAATCCTAGTAACCCTAAGGAAAGGGTTTTGCTTTCCTTGGATGTGGTCAGGTGTGTCAAGTCTTACCTGGTTACCACTCAGGCCTTTAGAAAGACAGATGCTCTCTTCGTTGTGCCTCATGGGCCTAGGAAGGGTTTGGCTCCCGCCAAGTCTACCATCAGTAAATGGATTCGTCAGGCTGTTGTCCAAGCCTATACTGCTAAGGGGAAGACTCCCCCCTTTCGTCTTACTGCTCATTCTACTAGAGCTGTTGGGGCTTCTTGGGCTTTTCAGCACCAGGCCTCTGTGGAGCAAGTTTGCAAGGCCTCTACTTGGTCTTCTGTACATACCTTTACAAAGTTTTACAAGGTTGATGTTCGGGCCTCAGCTGATGCTGTTTTTGGCCGCAGGGTTCTGCAGGCTGCAGTAGTTTAGATTGCTTGCTGTTGCCTTCTGTTGGGGATCACACCCTTCTTTATGGACACTGCTATTGGATGTCCCACATGTTATTACTACTACTGGAGCAGGACGTGCTGTATGCTTAGAATACAACTCTGTGAAGTACTCACCTGTAGAGTTGATATTATATGCATACAGCAAGTCCTGCTCCACCCCACCCTGTTTTCACCTTGTTCTGGATCCCCTGTTTGTGATTGTTATCTTTGATATTATTCTCAGTGTGCCACACACCCCGCTTGCCCTTTAATTCTTACGATCGGGTTACTCCACCAGCAGGTGGCGACGTTGCAGGGAGAAGTCTTGAAAATGAGCCCCTTCCGGCCTACATATACCTGGGACCTCCCACTTAACACCAGTTTTTTTCTCTCTGCATGAAGCGACAAGACAGAAGAAAGAAGTCTCCTGCTTGCAGGTAGCCGGGGTCAAACCCGGCATCCCCTTTTGGTCTATTTCTGCCCAGTTCTATTGTGGTGTTTATGCCTAGTTAAACGGAAGCCTCCCAGCCTAGGCTGCTGGCTGGGCAAAGGTAGATGGCACTTTAGGTGCCTAGGAGCTTATCTCCTCCGCTCGACCCCACTTGTGGGGCAATGCGGCTATCCGGCATGGTGATCCGGATTTGGGATGCCCCTGTCCCGATGTTCCCTTTAGGTCACCTTCTCCCGCTCAGTCCCTTCTCCCTTCGCTAAATGGGGGGGGGGGTGCTTGTTGCATGAGGTGCTTTACTTAGTGTTATGCAGGGCAGCGCTGCGGTGGCGGCGCGTGGCTTGGGCTGCTGGGGCCTTTGTTTGTGTTGCACTTTCAAATTTCCCCCCTTTTTTTGCTGTGTCCGGGCCCGCCCTTCGCTTCCCCTGTCTCATTAGAGACAGGTGTGCTGAAGCCGGTGGGGGAAGGGTCCAGTGCGGTAAACAGTCCCCACCATTGTATATTTATATTATATATATTATATATAATATATATTATATATTATATTTATATATATATTTATGCAGGTATATACTCTTATTTTTTATTGATGCACTCTCTGGCTTTGCCTTGAAATAGCATGTGTCATGTATATTTTATTCATGATGTTTAAACCATTCATATATGTTTGCCTTGTTGGTTATGTATGAATGTGGTGCATACTGGTTGGGGGACTGACTGTGGTCTCTTTTCCCCCACAGATTCTGGGATCCTCTCACTGCAGTGGCTCTCCCGGTCTGTTATACCTGGCTAGTCTTAGTCTCTAAATTGGGATTTTCCTAGGCTAAAAAAAAAAAAAATCCTCCCACTTCCAGGACTTTAATTACAAAGGGGCATCCCGGGTTGCTTAATGCGTAAAACCCTGGGTTGTTGCGAATACCACAAATTCACCATATGGAGGCTTCCAACGTTACCGGAAATGGCTCTTCGGGGCTATCCAGGCTGTGTGGGGGTTGTGGGGCTCCGCTCCCAGGCGATGATGTCATATTATGTGTTCCATGTGCAAGGCAGAACATTGCGCGCCAGTCCGTTGCTCCGGCTTCTGGCTCCTCGCAACTTCCGTCATCTCCTATCCCCCCCAACCTAGTCCGGACCCCGTGTGACATTGTCAAAAATGGGGATTCGCATTCCGGGGTGCATGCGCGGTTGGCCAACCTCGAGAAAATGATTTCCGCTTCAGTGGCTCAGAAGGCTACGGCAAAGCGGAAGCACCTTTCTCCGGCAGTGCCTGCTTCGGAGGGTGAGGTACCTGAATTTTTGGATTGGTCCGATTGTCCCCCTGTTGAGGAGGGGGAACTCCTTGAGGAGTCGGATGAGCCGGCAGACCAGCTATTGTTTGACACTGCTGGTGATCAGGCTGTGGGGGTGTCCATTGACACTCCTTCCATTTTGGCTCAAATGTTTAAAGTTTTGGCCTTGGTTCCGCCTGCGGTGGTCCCTCTGCCAAAGGGTGAGTTGTTTGACGTACCCCAGCCGCGTTTGGTGTTTCCCAGGCAACAGCACTTTGAGAGGGTTGTCCTTAAGGAATGGGAACAACCCGCGCGCCTGGTTGGAACTCCTCCTAATTGGGATAATCGTTATCCCTTTCCGGAGGACTTGGTGAAGCTTTGGTCAGTGCCCTCCGACGTCGATACCCCGGTGTTAGGGTTGATTGGCTCGGCTGCGTTGCACTTTTCTGGCACCACTACCATTAAGGATGGTGAGGATCGTCTGGTTGATCAATTGGCTCGCCATGGTTTTATCAGTGCCGGGTTGACACTACGGCCAATTTGTGCTTCGGCGCTTCTTCTGCTGGCAGTTAGATCCATTATTAGGGATCTGCTCGCAGATCTTGATCCCGCTTGTGATAGTTCTCTCAAGCAGTGTGAGTCGTTTGTTTCTTCTGTCCTGTCTGCTCAGGACGATGCTCTTGCGACGAGTAGCAGGACAGCGGCATTGCTGGTGGCTATTCGTCGGTCTATATGGCTGCGCCAGTGGACGGCGGACCTAACTCTAAAAGGGCGCTTACAGCGCTACCTTTCTTAGGTTTACGCCTTTTTGTAGAGAAATTGGATGCTGTTACCAAGGATGGTAAGTTGCCTCAATTCAAGAAGCCTTGTCGCTCCTTTCGGGGTGCGAGTTCCTTTAGTCCCTCCTTTCGAGGAGCCAGGGCGGGCAGAGGGGCTTCCCTTCCCGTTACCGGGGGTGTAGGTTGGTCCCGGGGAAGAGGTCGTGGCCGTCCCGGTCAGTCCTGGGGCGCCAAGCCCAAACCTACTGCTAAGCCCGCTCAGCAATGAGGGGCTGCCCTCACCCGTGCGGGTGGGGGGACGATTGCGACACTTGGTTTAAGGCCACGAGATTCCGGACACATGGTTCTGGGAGGGGGTGTCGCCCGGTTACAAACCGGAGTTCGAGTCTCTCCCTCCTTCACGTTTTTTTCCTGGAAATGGCGGGCATCCGGCCGGTGCCGCGCTTAGAGGTGGGCCTCGGTTTTTGCTCCATTCTCTTCGCAGCCCCCAAGAAGGACGGGTCAGCTTGCCCTGTCCTGCATTTGAAGTTTTTCAACCTTCCCAGGTCCTCCCTTGCTCCGGCCAGGGTGATGTCCTTTCTGGGAATGTGGTCGGATTCCGGTCAACACAGGGTGTTTCTCACTCAGCCCAAAATTTGTCTGATTCAGGAGTTGGCTTGGGTCCTTCTTTCCTACCCTCGGCCGTCTGTTCTGGAGCTGAGAGCCTTCTGTCTGGTTCTTGCTCTTTTGTCTCATCAGGGTCTGGGCCTTCTGGTTCAGCTTCGCTCAGACAATCAAACAGCGGTTGCTTACATCAGTCATCAGGGAGGGACTTGCAGTCTGGGTGCCCTCAGAGTGGTGTCCCTGATCCTGACCTGGGCAAAGGCACATGTTCCTTGTCTCTTGGCAGTCTGCAGTCCGCTCCGGTGAGGGACACCGAAGGTGGTCCTGTTTCCCTTTCGTCACAATTGCAGGCTTTTGTGTCGCTCTCCCAGGATCCTCTGGCGGCGGAAGCCATATCCCTGAGCTGGGGGGACCCAGGGTTTCTGTACCTGTTTCCTCCGATACCCATGCTAGGCTGGGTGGTACGGAAGCTGGTTCTGGAAAGGGTGTCCGCCATTCTCGTGGCCCCAAGATGGCCAAGACGAGTATGGTGCGCAGACATCGTTTGGCTGACAGTGAATCAGCTCATTCTGCCTCTTCGGCCCGCTCTGCTCACTCAGGGTCGGCTGTACCCCAGTTTACCAACGCTGGTTTTGATGGCTTGGCCGCTGAGACCTCCATCTTGAAGGAGGAGGGTCTTTCTGACTCGGTTATTAAGACTCTGATCGGTGCCCGAAAGAGGTCTTCTTCTATCACCTACTATAGGACTTGGAAAGCCTATATCGCTTGGTGTGAGGTTAGGTCCTTGCCTTGTAGGGTCTTTTCAGTCTCCAGGATTCTGGAGTTTTTACAATCAGGGCTGGACTCCGGTCTCCAGCTGAGTACTTTGAAAGGGCAGGTTTCTGCCTTATCTATCTTTTTTCAGAAGCGTTTTGCGCTTCTTCCTTTAGTTAAAACTTTTTTCCAGGGGGTTACGCATGTGCGGCCTCCCAGGAAACCATTACTCCCTGTTTGGGACTTGAATTTGGTTCTTTCTGCTCTTCAGGCTCCTCCCTTTGAGCCTTTGCAAGATATTGCTTTGTCTACCCTGACTCAGAAGATTGTCTTCTTGGTAGCTATCACTTCAGTTCGGCGTGTCTCGGAGTTGGCGGCCTTGTCTATTCAGGCGCCCTACTTTGAGAGGCATCAGGACAAAGTGGTCTTTCGGTTCAAACCTGACTTTCTTCCTAAGGTTGTTTCTGCTTTTCATTTGAATCAGGATATTGTTCTTCCCTCCCTGTGTCCTAAGCCTAAGAATGACAAGGAGAGGGTTTTGCATTGTTTGGATGTAGTACGCTGTGTTAAGTACTATTTGATTATTACGTCTCCTTTTCGTAAAACTGATGCCTTTTTTGTTGTGCCCTATGGGCCTAGGAAGGGTTTGGCGCCGGCCAAATCTTCCATTAGCAAATGGATACGTCAGGCCATTATTGCGGCCTATTCTGCTAAGGGGAAAGTTCCCCCTTTTCTTATCACTGCTCATTCTACTTGCGCCGTTGGAGCGTCTTGGGCTTTTCAGCACCAAGCTTCTGTTGAACAAGTTTGTAAGGCCGCTACTTGGTCTTCTGTTCATACTTTTACAAGGTTGATGTGCGGGCCTCAGCGGATGCTGTGTTTGGCCGCAAAGTTCTGCAGACTGCAGTCGTTTAAGTTATGCTTCACTTTGCCTTCGGATACCCATCCCTTGTGGACACTGCTTTTGGATGTCCCGATCGTAAGAATTAAAGGGGAAGCGGGGTGTGTGGCACACTGAGAATAATACCATTTTGTGAGTACTCACCTGAAAAATGGATATTGTCAGTGTGCCACACACCCCGCTTCACCCGCCCTTTTTGGTATCCTGTATCCTTTATATGGTGAAGCTTTTCTTTATTTTGAGGTTACCGTTGGATTTCCTGGTACCTTGTCTTTCTGCTTTTTAAATCACTGGTGTTAAGTGGCAGGTCCCAGGTATATGTAGGCCGGAAGGGGCTCGTTTTCAAGACTTCTCCCTGCAACGTCGCCACCTGCTGGTGGAGTAACCCGATCGTAAGAATTAAAGGGGAAGCGGGGTGTCTGGCACACTGGCAATATCCATTTTTCAGGTGAGTACTCACAAAATGGTATTTTTGCCAGTTTTGGGTGGTTGTTTCTCCTCGCCTCTCCTTCTCACTGCTTTTCAATGCTGGGGATTTGTGGGAGGTCCCTCGGTATATGTAGGGCTGGGAGGAGCTTGTTTTCTACATGTCTGCAGTGCATGGCGCCGGAGGCGGAGGATTACCCACATGTTATCACTACTACTGGAGCAGGACGTGCTGTATGCATATAATATCAACTCTACAGGTGAGTACTTCAAAGTTGTATTTTTATGACATCCATAGACATCAAGGATGCGTATCTGCATGTTCCGATTTTTCCGGCACATCAGAGATTTCTCCGGTTTGCGGTGGAGGATCAACATTATCAGTTTGTAGCTCTTCCCTTCAGTCTGACCTCGGCGCCGAGGGTCTTCACCAAGGTCTTGGCGGGAATAATGGCTCTGCTCAGAGCGCAGGGCATTCGCATTGTGCCTTATCTGGACGACCTGTTGATCTCAGCTTCTTCCCTCCATCGGGCGGAGCTGGACACCCACCAGGTGGTGTCGACCCTGGAGAGGTTCGGGGGGGTGATCAACCGCACCAAGTCTTCTCTCTCCCCGTCTCGTGTGATTTCATTTCTGGGCATTAATCTGGATACCATTCGGACCAGAGTGTTTCTGCCCCAGGCCAAGGTGCAGGGGATTCAGGGTCTGATCCGCCTTCTTCTGGCCAATCATTTTCCCTCTATCCGACAGGGGAGGAAATTGGTGGGCTTGAGGGTATCTTCCTTAGAGGCGGTACAGTTTGCACAGTTTCACATGAGATCTCTTCAACTTCACCTATTGACGCATTGGGACAGGTGTCCGCAGTCATTGGATCAACCTTTCAGGATGTCTCCCAGGGTTCGGCAGTCCCTTCGGTGGTGGCTGGAATCGAGCAATCTGTTGAAGGGCAGATCCTTTCTGGTCCCTTGTTGGGAGACGGTTACCACGGATGCCAGCCTGTCGGGCTGGGGAGGTTATTGGAAAAGTCATCAGTTCAGCGGGGTATGGGGTCCTCAGGAGGCTCACACCCCCATCAATGTCTTGGAGCTCATAGCCATCCACTGGTTCTGGCTTGGCTGACCTCACATTTATGGGGTCTGCCGGTTCAGGTTCATTCGGACAACCGAACGGTGGTAGCTTACATCAATCACCAGGGAGGGACTCGCAGCAGGAGTGCCCTCAGGGAAGTCTCTCTGATCCTGCACTGGGCGGAGAGCACTGTTCCTTGCATTTCGGCAGTCTACATTCCGGGAGTGGAGAACACGGAGGCGGATTCCCTGAGCAGGGGATCCTCTCGCCAAGGAGAGTGGTCTCTCAACCCCGAGGGTTTTCTGGATCTTTGCCGCAAGTGGGGGACTCCGGAGGTGGATCTCTTTGCCTCGAGGCACAATCACAAACTTCCGGCCTTTGTGTCTCTTTCTCAGGATCCTCTGTCTCTGGCAGTGGATGCCTTGTCACTGGCTTGGAAGGAGTTGGGTTTTCTGTACCTGTTTCCACCCGTCTCCATGCTGGGCAAGGTGGTTCTAGAAGGGGCACCAGCAATTCTGGTGGCTCCACGGTGCCAAGAAGGGTTTGGTACGCAGACGTGGTAAGGATGGCCGTAGATCAGTACCGGTTTCCCTTGTTGCCGGATCTGCTATCTCATGGTCATCTACTTTACCCCAATTTACAAACGCTGGCTTTGATGGCTAGGCTGATGAAACCTTCATCTTGAAAGAGGAAGGTTTGTCTGAGGCTGTTGTTCAGACCTTGATTAGGGCTAGGAAGCGGTCCTCTTCTGGCATTTACTATAGGACTTGGAGGTCCTATATTGATTGGTGTGAGGCTAGGGCCTTGCCTTGCAGGGTGTTTTCGATACCCAGAATTTTGGAGTTTCTTCAGCATAATCTGGATCTTGGGTTCCAGCTTTGTACCTTGAAAGGACAGGTTTCTGCTCTGTCGGTTTTCTTCCAGGGGTCTTTTGCCGTACACCCGCTAGTTAAGACCTTTTTCCAAGGGGTCGCGCATGTGCGGCCCCCACGGAAGGCTGTAGTTCCTGTTTGGGATTTGAATTTGGTTCTTTCGGCTCTGCAGGGTCCTCCTTTTGAGCCGATACAGGATATTGCTCTTTCGGTTCTCACTCAGAAGGTTGCTTTCTTGGTGGCTATTACCTCTGTTCGACGTGTCTCTGAGTTGGTGGCTTTGTCGATTCAGGCCCCTTACTTTGAGAGACACCAGGATAAGGTGGTTTTTCGTTTTAAGCCAGATTTCCTTCCTAAGGTGGTGTCTGCTTTCCACCTCAATCAGGATATTGTCCTTCCTTGTGTCCTAAGCCTAACAATGACAAGGAGAGGGTTCTGCACAATTTGGACATTGTTCGCTGTGTGAAGTACTATTTGGTGACTACTTCTTCCTTCCGCAGGACGGATGCTTTTTTCGTGGTGCCCTGCGGGCCCAGGAAAGGTTTGGCACCTGAAGTCTACGATTAGCAAATGGATTCGTCAGGCCATTGTTGGGGCCTATTCTGCTAAGGGGAGGACTCCTCCTTTTAGGGTCACTGCGCACTCTACTCGTGCGGTTGGTGAGTCCTGGGCTTTTCAGCACCAGGCTTCTGTTGAACAAGTTTGTAAGGCTGATACTTGGTCTTCCGTTCATCCTTTTTTTCAAGTTTTACAAGGTTGATGTGCGGGCTTCAGCGGATGCTGTTTTTTGCCGCAAGGTTCTGCAAGCTGCAGTGGTTTGAGTTGGTACATTCTTTACTGTTTCTGGTTCCCACCCATGACGGACACTGCTATTGGATGTCCCACATATCATGAAGATCGAAGTGGAGTGTATGGCACACTTAGAATAATACCGTTTTGTGAGTACTCACCTTTAAAACGGGTATTATGAGAGTGCCATACACTCCACTTCGCCCCACCCTTTTTTTTCAGGTATTCTGGGGCTTTTATATGGTGAACCATTGGTTTTGATTGTTAGGTTATAATTGGTTCTTCCTGGTCCCCTTACTGCTTTTTTACACTGGGAATTTGGTGGGAGGTCCCAGGTATAGATGGACCGGGGGGGGGGTTTCTTTTTTGCATATTCATCTCTGCAGAAGTTCGCCCTCTACTGGAGATTACCCACATGTCATGAAGATCGAAGTGGAGTGTATGGCACACTCATAATACCCGTTTTAAAGGTGAGTACTCACAAAACGGTATTTTTTTCCGCCCTCTTGTCCCTCCTAACTCCCGGGTTCTGGGGCTTTGATCCACCATGTCAGAGGCATCCTAGTCTTGCAACATAAAAAAGGGGTAATGCCTCTCTGGTGCTAGCAGAGGGGGAGCATATTCTGTGTGCAAGATGCACCACCACTACATGCTAATCAGCAGCCCCGTGGGAGCACTCTGTTCCGGCGCTGTATTCTGACTCGGGTCTATCTAGGTTGGGTACTCATTGGCTACCTGCAACCTTGTTATGGTGCCCCAGATGTTGACAATCTGTGCCTTGAATGACTGGGGGAGCAGACTCCTTATCGGCAATTTGGTGCTGGTAGAAAGGCTGTCAGCAAGTGTAGACATCAGCAGGACAAGGAGTCGCCCAGTTCAGCTTTGGAGTAAGACATTTACCACCTAGGTTCCGATCTCCAGCAGAACATAGTCGGACATGCAGATTCTGGATTCCATCAGGAAAGACATTAACAGCTTGATCATGCTGGCGTTCGTAGCACTCAACATCAATAGTGAGATCCTGAAGAAGTAGGCGAAGACGTGGAGTATGTTGGAAGGTGCGGTAGCATTTCTCCTGCCCGTCGCATTTCAATTTTACCAGGCTGATAAACTGCCCAGGCAGGAAGACCCTGGAGTGAACATTGCAGTGCCAGGGCAGTGAAATGCATCTGTTGTGGCCAGGACAAGGAGTGGTGACTTCCGGGAGGTGCGCATAATGAACTTCCAGTGGTGAGCTAGCTGCTGGGGCAGCCAACGCTGAGCGCACATCGGATTCTAAGGTTTGCGGCAGTGAAGGGTCCTGCAACGGTTCTCCGACAGGCCAGATTGCCACTATCAAGTGGGCACTGTTCAGGCCAGGGCGGTGACCTTTGCCCCAACAGATAGAGCTGCTCAACAGTTGGGAACAGGAGGAGCTGTTCCCTGCCTCTCTGATATACAGCGGAGAGTCGGGCCAGGCTTCTACTGGATATTCTAAACTATATGAAAGTCAATCTGACATCCACCCTGGAAGTTTGCAGGTCAGTGGTTGGGACCACGCCAACCTCCTCCAGATTCCCTCAGTTACTTCTCCCGCTATGTAAGCAGCCCCCACTGCAGCTGTAGAATGGCACACTGACGGTGAGGAATGTGAGGGTAAAGTTTCTTCAGGGAAAGATTCAATTTAACCAGGGTTTTGGGATGGCCTCTGATGCAGAACCTTCATCTAGCTCGGGCAAAAGCAATTTGTCCGAGGAGACATCTTCCTTGCTTCAGGATGTATACGGTAAGAAATTTTGCACATTAAGAATTTCTCATTAATCAGAAAGACTGCAAATTTTTGATATTTGCGGTTATTCTACATCGGCAATACAGGGGGCTCCTATTTGGGATTCATCATCGCCCAGAATCTTTACAAATGTTCTGGCAGAACCTATGTGCTGGCTGAGGTCAAGTGGAATTTTTCCATAATCCCTTATTTAAAATGACCTCTTACTAACAAGCAGCACAGAATCAGTTCTGCTATGGGACCTTTCTCAAACTCTGCCCCTCCATCCAACCTGGTGCCCTCCAAGACATGCAGGTTTTTGGGATATCTTCTAGACCGTTTCCAAGAAGAGGTTCTGTTACCTTCAGACAAGCAGGAGAAACTGACCCTGGAGACTCAGAATCTCCTGCAAGGAGAAGACAGATCATGAGGGTTCTTGGGTTAATGACAACAGCCATTCTAGCAGTTTCATAGGCTCAGCTTCATTCCAGACTGCTGCAGTCCTTCCTTCTTGTGATCATTCTCAGGAATCCCTAGAGGATACCACCACACTAACAAAATAGTTGAAAATCACTTTGTGGTGGTGGATGGACCCAGTAGTCCTGCAGCAAGGAAATGCCAGGTGATGGGGATCACACCTAGACTCCTATCATGTTCAGGGAGTTTTGTCAGCTGGATTGAAGAGCTCTTTATCAAATTTTAGATCGGACAATATGACCACGCTGGTTTATCTAAATCACCAGGGATTAACAAGGCTCGAAAGTCTTCTGATTCTTACCCTTTCGTCTTTCAGACCTCCTTCAGCTCACGGTCAAATCTATCTTGGCGGCTCACTTTACCCTTTTATTTGCCAGACACATACAATTTACGTGGTTGCCTCCCCTGCAGTTAAAAGCCAGCCACTTAAATTGTATGTGCCTGATTTTTCCCCTTGCTCGAGCCTGAAAAACTTTAAAAAAAGGCACTGTCCTGACCCCTCTATCGATCCGGCCAGGTCTCCTATTCTCCCAGGGGGGCTCCAATTCTCCCCCCTCTGCGCCTCCAGCTTCAGGAAAGTGCTCGGAATAGGGCCCCTATTTTGCCACCACTGACAGTCCCTGTAAAAAAGTATAAAAAAAAGACTCCCCTCCGTGCACGATCCCTCTCGCCGGATCTCCTCTCAGGCCCTCTCCTCCTGCTTCCACCATGGGCGCCGCCATCTTTACGACTAGCCCCACCCCTCTAGGGTCAGATGAAGTCACAATGCTGACGCTCCCTACCTGACATTTGTCAGGTGCGATGATCGCCGGCCAGAGGCGGAGAGGGATATGGGATCCTGTGATCTCCTAGCGATCCTCCAGTGATCACTGCATCTGTCATCGGATTGGCGAGGGACACAGAAGCTGAGGTAAGTAAAGGAAAAAACTATTTTTCTTTTCTTTAATAAAGATATTTTCTCTGTGGTCTCTTTTTTTTTTTTTTCTTCTGGTAACCCTTTGTGAACTTGTAAGGGATCCATGAGACCCCTATACCAGTCCATACAGCTCTGGGTCTGGCTAAGTCACCTGCAGCTAGCGGGTGACTTTCTATTAACCCAGAGACCCCCCATTACCTGCCTCCCCAAAGCCCGGGGGCAGAAGAGCCTGGGACCATTAGGCTTTGGGACTTGTAGCCTGCAAGGCCAGGGGCCACCAAAGCTGGCCCCTGCGCCCTGTTCTACAAGCCCCCATAGCTGGTCCCTGGGCTGGTAATGCTGGGTATGGGGACCTTACGCTATTCTTTTTGAGGATTTTTAAGGGAGGGAGCCTATGGCATTTTTTTTTAAATTAACCCTGTGTTACTTGTCACCCATGGGGCATAAAAGGCTTCCAGCAGAAGGAGAGCAGAAGCTAAAGTGATCAGCGTGGGACACAACACTCTGGGATGGGTGGGAGGTAAGTATTAAAAAAAATAAAATATTTTTTGTCTTTTTTTTTTTTTTTTTTTTTTTTTTTTACATTTAATCCTTTGTGAACTGGTAAGTGATCTATGAGACCCCTATACCAGTTCACAAGGCTTAGGGGGCTGGCAAGTCACCTGCAGCTTGCCGTTAACCCCCAGCCCCCCATTACCTGCCTCTCCAAAGCCTGGGGGGCAGAAGGGTCCAGGGGCCATTTAGCCTGTGCGGGCTTGTAGCCTGCAGGGTGAGGGCCACCAAGGCTGGCAACTGTGCCCTGTTCTGCAAGCCCTGCATAGCTGGTCCCTGGGCTGGTTATGCTGGGTAGGAGGGAACCTCACGCCATTTTTTTGGGAATTTGTAACGTTTTAACAAGTTTTTAACCCTTAAAA
Source organism: Gastrophryne carolinensis (assembly GCA_027917425.1). Classification (NCBI taxonomy): domain Eukaryota; kingdom Metazoa; phylum Chordata; class Amphibia; order Anura; family Microhylidae; genus Gastrophryne; species Gastrophryne carolinensis. The sequence continues at coordinate 118,178,837 of CM051243.1, forward strand.
TCCCCCAAAAATTGGGTACCCCCCAGGATTTTTTTTAATTTACCCTTTATAACATTTACAAATACAACTATCCACAATATAAAGTGCTCTTTTTAGCTTGGGGATCTCCTGGGCAGGAACGGGGGGCTACAGATACATATGTGGTACCGTTGTAATCAGGAAAATGGGACTTTCACATGCAATATGGTTTTCTTTAATAAATGTTTTATTTAAAAAAAATTTATTTAAAAGACATTTTTTTTTTGGTTATTTACTCAAAAATATTTAAAGACAGTGGAAAAGTTACAGACAAGACATTTCATGTTAAAGCCTGAACTCTGCCGTAAAAAGAAAAAAACATCAGAGGAAGGAAGAACGCGCCAGACCCGATGAGCCGAGCGGCCGATCGGCTGCTGCTTAACTTAAGCCTCCCGCACTGTACACAGGCGATCACTTAAGTTAAGCAGCACCCGATCGGCCGTTCAGCTTGTCAGGTCTGGCACATTTTCCCCTTTCCTCTGTGTCTCTTACCGGCCAGCTCAGCAAGGGCCGGTAAGAGCCTATCAAAGGGCCGTATACGCTCCTCGGGCTGTACAATGTCCAGGTCTGAGTTAGACCTAGCTGTAAGTTCTCTAAGGACTTGGGTCTAGGCCTTTTCGGTTTTCTTAGACAAAAACTTTGGAAAAATGAGTTGATCAACTTTTTTTCATTTCCATAGCTCATAAAAGCCTGTCCACCTCGTACTTTGTCCTTCCTAGGATCTGGTCTTGGTCCTTAAGGGTCTGATTCGGCCTTCTTTTGAACCTGTAGAGGAGGCCTCCACCAAAATTCTTTCACTCTCGCTGGTTCCCACTTAATTTCTCATTCAGCATTATCTAATTGACCATTTCTATAGGCTTATCTTTTTTAAGGTTTTCCAAGCTATAGTAAGCTTAGCCACCATACAAGCATAAAAAAATGACATGATGGGTTTCAGAACACCCGGGATATTTTGATTCAAAAGAGAGGCCAGTCTGCTGGGTACCATATACCATCAATACAGAACCTTAGCTTCAAGTAAGGGAGCCTTTAGAGCTTTTTTCTACCATCGAAATACACTTCTCCCTCTCTACCGTTAGTCCTAAATCTGATTTCTATTTCTAATCCAATTTCCAATTTCTCCCCTGGGTCTCTAAGACAAACAAATATTCGCACCAACAGAGGAATGAGTCTTCAGAGAAGTGATAAAAATGAATTATTTGATGATCGCTAAATTCATCCTCCAACGGGCTCAAAATAAGGATTACCTCCTAATGAGACTAGTTGAGTGCATTTGGAGGCCAGTTGAAAGTTTTGTTGGTGGCATCCCATAGCCAAGAATTTGACTGGGTCAGGCATAGAATGGCTGGCCACCTCCTCTTAGGTACCCACATAAGTGCATCTATAGATTAAGGTTCACAAGCTCTTTGTTCTACTTCATCCCAACTTGATAATTCCCTTTTTTTAATTGTTTGTGTTAACTGGGACAGTTGGGATGAGATAAAGTAACTTTTAAGGTCCAGGACCCGAAGACCCCCCCTCCATTTATTGGCTAAAAGAGTCCACCTATTAATCCTCTTATTACCTGACAAAATAAAATTCATTAGCTTAGACTGATACTTCCTTAGGTCCATGGCAAGGATTGGCACGGGTAGTGTTCTAAATAAATATACAAATCTTGGTAAAAGAGTCCTCTTTGCTGCCCTGAGTTTTCCAATGCAGGACAGCCACAAGCCCAAGAGTCAAGGTCTGACAGCAATTCTCGAAACATAGGGATATGTTTGGCCTTTGAAAGCATGGGGTCAATCTAAGCCCCATAAATATTAAACTGTCTCGCTTCCAGGTGAATCGAAATGATTGTTTTAAGCTAGAAACCTCTGAGTCTGATGGGGAAAGATTCAAAGCTTCTAATTTTGTATCCTTAAAGTGCTACAAAGGTAATTGTTAAACCATTGGTTTGGGCTACATTTGGCACTGTCCTAAACTGTTTTCCATGTTTAAATTGAAGAAATGGCCGCGATATTGAGATTCACAATGTCACCTCATGATTTCTCTTTTGAAAAAAGTGTCTGTGGCTCTTGGATCTGTGATGCTGCATAATAATCAGCATAATGGGTGTCCAAGGCACATGCATGCATTGCCATGCACATGCACGCACTCCCGCAGGCACTCACATGCATGCGCATTTCCATGCACATGCATGCACTCCCACATGCAGGCACTCCCACGTGCATTGGGGGAGGAGGGGGCAACATCGGCGGAGCCATACTTTCCGGGGGTGTGGCAGAAGGGGGGTGCAGCAGCGGCGAGGCTATGCTCGTTAAGGGAAGGGGTGAAGAGAAGGGCAGCAGTGGGGCCATACTCGCAGGGGGCAGGAGGGGGGCAGCGGCTTTGTAATCACCAGGGAAGGGGGCAGCAGAGGGGCTGTAATAGCCGGGGGAACTCGCTGTTAGAAGAACATCCAGAATGATGGCTGCCCCTAGCACTGCTCTTGCTGTCCCAGCTCTGTGATGCCTCCTCGGCACATGTTACAGAAGCACAGCACAGAGCGGGAACAGCTGAGAGCAGGGCTGAAGGTAACCACCATCATACTGGATGTGCTGTATTACCATCGCAAGCAGCACCGCCACCTTACACCAGAGCTGAAGAGGGGGCAACTTCACAGGGGAAGGGACAAACAGAGATGAAGGAAGGAAGGGAAAGGGGCGGGCTACACAGTAGGGGGGTGGAGCCTATTAACAATAGCATCCCTGCTGTGCTGAGCTGATACCTGAGCTGAATATTTTGGAATGACTCCCCAAAGCCCTGTCTCTCTAATACATAGAACATATAGTCCCATGCTAGGGAATTGAATGCCATGTGGAGGTCAAAGAACAACATATGCATAGAATAGGAAAATCGAGCATCCACAAATGTAGCTGCATTTAAAAGAATGTCATTTTTAATGCTGGTGAAAGTACAATACATAAGAATACAAAGTGGATATGTATATACAGTACGTGCAAATGTACACTGAAAACAAGTCACAGTACACAAATGAATAGGACCGCAGATAAATGGGAGCAAGGTAGGGATCCAGCATCTGAAGGGGAATGGTAGCCCCAAAACTACAGTCCACGGGATAAGGCAGAGCTTTACACTGTGTGACAGAGTGTCTGGACAAGTCATAGAGGGTGTGTATATCTGCCCAAAATTTCTTGTATCTGTCAGCTAAAAGCAACCAGGAATTTAGAAACTAGGGATCTAGGATCTCTAGTTTAGGGTTTGAGAAAAACCCATGTACAGGGCCTGTGTTGCTGGAGTGGGGAAGAGAGGGTGGGCCCCACTCCACCCGGACAGTCCGGGTCTTGGGCTGTCTGATTAGTCCAAGGTGTGCTTGCCTGATAGAAGGAGGGAGCTCACACACACTCTGGCTCTCTCATCCTGGGAGCAGGACATCTGCTATGAGCCTGTGGGAGCATTGCCAGTGGTATGTTTATGATCTGCTATGTTATGGTGCCCGGTACTAGGCCGGCACTGGGTTAGTCAGGAGCACCTAATGTTTAGTTAGAGCCAGACAGGCATAGGATTTCTTTTGTTTAGTTCTGTTTTACTTTATACCACAATCTGGCAATAAAACTGGCTGAGGTCAGTTAAATGATTCTTCCTTGTTCTGTGAACTTTGTGCTTGCTGAAAGTGTGCCCGTCTACCCAGGAGACGACTAACCCGCTACCTAACCCCTTACAAGTGGTGGAGGATGATTTAGGCACTAATTTTTGGCAAAAGAAAACAAAACTGGAAATTTAAAGGGCCGGAGTCTCTTTTATTGCAGACTGTTTCTTTGCATCTGGAAAATGGAGGATGTAATTAAAGCTATGTTGCAAGCTGTGGCATCTCAACAGGAGGCTACCCGAGTGCAGCAGGAGGCTACCATGGTGCAGCAAAGAGCACTTGAGGAATCAAGCCGCAGGCTGACAGCTCAACTGGAGGCGACACAGGAAGAGCAAAGAAAAGACCGGGAGACCTTAAAAGTTGTTCTACAGCAGCTAGCCAGTGTCACTGAGCGGGCCTCAGGTGTTGCAGACGCTACTCAAGCCTCCATAAGAGCTAGTCATTTCCTACAAAAAATGACCGCCGCTGATGATGTGGAAGCCTATTTGACAACCTTTGAAAGGACTGCCGAGCGAGAGTGTTGGCCAAAGGAACAATGGGCGGGTCTTTTGGCACCCTTCCTTTCAGGAGAACCTCAAAAGGCCTATTTTGACCTGGAAACCCGGGATGCTATGGACTATGGCAAGCTAAAAAAGAAAATTTTAACACGCCTTGGAGTCACAGTTTCTGTCCGTGCACAGCGCGTGCACACCTGGGTCTACAGCATGGACAAACCTCCACGCTCTCAAATGCATGACCTCATTCACCTAACCAAGAAGTGGTTGCAGCCAGAGGTCCTGACAGGCCCCCAGATGGTGGAACGGGTTGTGATGGACCAGTACTTAAGATCCCTCCCCGTTACCTTGCGCAAGTGGGTGAGCGATGGAGACCCTAAAGATGCTGACCAAATGGTGGAGAGGTACAAAGCCGCTGAGGAACTGATGAGTCTGCCACAGCGCCCCCTAGTCCCACAGCGGAGATCTCCAGGACTTCCTGGTAAGACTGTTCTAAGGGAAAAGGGGGCTGGTAGATCTGATGGGTTGGTGCATGCAAGTGGAGAGACTGAAGGCCCAGGCTCTAGAAGCTGGCAAGCCATGCCAGGGAAGTTGGAGGCCTATAAGAGACTCAGTAAGGACGTTATAAAGTGTTTTCGATGTCAAATGCCCGGTCATATTATTGCCAATTGCCCAATGTATGATGATGCCATGCAATGTGATGTCTCCTACATAAACCGCCCCTTATCACTGTATACTCAGCTTGCGTGTGTAGCGTTACCAAATGCTGGGGATGAGAAACACATGTGTCCTATTACGGTCGAAGGTAAAGTTGTAAATGCACTGTTAGACTCAGGTAGTCTAGTGACCCTGGTAAACGCAGATTTGGAGCCTCCAATAACCCGTCGGGTGAAAACTATTGGGGTTACTTGTATTCACGGGGATACTCGACATTACCCCACGGCTGTAGTGGACATACATACACAGTTTGGTGCAGTAAAATTCATGGTGGGGATAGTGCCATTATTAATGCATGATGTCATCATGGGGCGGGACTTCCCACATTTCTGGAAGATGTGGGAACAGAGGGTCTCAAATACACTGCCAGTAAGTGGGGCCCTAATTGAGGAGGAAACTTTCCCCTTTTCGGTTATGGCTGGGGAAGAAGCTGAACCCCACAATGTGGTGTCCCCAGAGGGTCATAGCAGTCTAGAGCCCCCTAGTGACAGTATGCCTGATCTTGAGGTGCGGAAGGATCAGTTTGGTGCTGAACAGTTGAAAGATCCCACTCTTACCAGAGCCCGGGAAAATGTTAAAATGATTGATGGTAACCTGGTGGAGCCTGACACCAGACTGTCCTATCCATACATGGCGGTAAAACATGACTTGCTATACCAAGTGGTAAAAAGGGGAGAGGATCTGGTGGATCAACTAGTTGTCCCCAAATGCCCCCCCATAAGGTGACCATGTGCCAGATCTAGCACAATCCTTCTATATGCCTTAGGGGCCGAGAAAACTATAGATAGAGTCCTTCAACGGTTCTTCTGGCCGGGGGTTTACAAAGACGTAAAAGATTATTGTGATTCCTGCCCAGAGTGCCAGGTTTCAGCTCCTCGGCCACACTACCGTAGTCCCCTGGTTTCTCTACCAATTATTGAGGTGCCGTTTCAGAGAATAGCCATGGATTTGGTGGGGCCCGTTGTAAGATCTGCCCGCAGCCACCAGCATATTCTTGTAATTATGGATTCTGCCACCCGTTACCCGGAAGCTATACCCCTACGCAATGCGTCATCCAAGGCTATAGCTAAAGAGTTGGTGCACATGTTTAGCCGGGTAGGACTACCAAAAGAGATCCTTACAGATCAGGGTACCCCCTTTATGTCCCGGGTCATGAAAGAGCTGTGTAAATTATTCCAGGTGAAACAGCTGCGTACTTCTGTCTACCATCCCCAGACCGATGGGCTGGTAGAAAGATTCAATAAAACCCTAAAAGCCATGTTAAGGAAGGTGGTGGACAAAGATGGGAAAAATTGGGACTTCCTTCTCCCTTACCTAATGTTTTCCATCCGTGAGGTCCCTCAGTCCTCTACAGGGTATTCTCCATTTGAATTACTATATGGCCGTCACCCGAGGGGCCTTCTAGATATAGCAAAGGAAACCTGGGAAGAAGAAGCTACCCCCTATAGGAGTGTCATTGAACACGTGGCCCAAATGCAGGATCGAATCGCGGCCGCGTTGCCTATTGTGCGAGAACATATGGCCCATGCTCAGGAGGCACAACAAAGAGTATATAACCGCAGTGCCAAAATACGTACCTTTGCACCCGGTGACCGGGTTTTAGTGCTGATCCCTACAGTAGAAAGTACATTTCTGGCTAAATGGCAAGGGCCCTTTGAGGTATTAGAAAGAATAAATGAGGTGAACTATAAAATCCGCCAGCCAGGTAAACGGAAGCCGGAGCAAGTGTACCACGTCAATCTTATAAAACCGTGGAAAGATCGACTGTCACTTGCTGCAGACACCTCATCCCAACCAAAGCAGTTGGCCTCTGCAAAGCCCTTGTTGCCATAAGTAACAGTACCCGACTCCCTTGCAGATACACAGAAAGTAGAAGTACAGGGGTTCCTCTTTAAGAACAGGGTTTTTTTCTCTGATACCCCAGGTCGTACCTCTCTCATTAAACATGACATTCTGACTGAACCAGGTGAAAAGGTTAAGCTGAGGCCCTACAGAATACTAGAGGCCAGGAGAGAGATTATCTCTGCGGAGGTGAGGAAAATGTTAGAACTTGGGGTAATAGAAGAGTCCCATAGCCAATGGTCCAGCCCCATAGTTCTGATCCCCAAGCCAGACAGCAGCTGGAGGTTTTGCAATGACTTCCGTAAGCTTAATTCCATATCGAAATTTGATGCTTACCCAATGCCACGTGTGGATGAGCTCATTGATAGACTCGGAAATGCCCGTTATATAACAACCCTAGATCTAACCAAAGGGTACTGGCAGATACCATTAACAGATGAGGCCAAAGAGAAAACTGCCTTTGCCACTCCGGACAGGTTGTTTCATTATGTTGTTTTGCCGTTTGGGTTGCATGGGGCACCTGCCACCTTCCAGAGGGTTATGGATAGAATTTTGAGGCCTCACAGACAGTATGCAGCAGCCTATCTGGATGATATAATCATCCAAAGTCCAGATTGGGATTCCCATTTACCTAGAGTACAGGCTGTTATCAATTCTCTGCGTGAGGCAGGATTTACAGCCAATCCAAAAAAAATGTGCCATGGGACTGGAGGAGGCTAAGTACCTGGGTTACAACATAGGCCGTGGCTTGATAAAACCCCAACTAAACAAGATTGAAGCCATACAAAGATGGCCTCAGCCCATTAACAAGAAGCAAGTCCGTGCTTTCTTGGGAATTACAGGCTATTATAGAAGGTTTATACCTAATTTTGCCTCTCTTGCGGCCCCTTTAACTGACCTGACGAAAGGCAAAGACTCTGTCATGGTTAAGTGGACGCCACAGGCGGAAAAATCATTTCAGACCCTTAAAAGCCTACTGTGTGCTCAGCCGGTGCTGATAATGCCAGACTTTACGAGAGAGTTTGTCCTTCAAATGGATGCATCTGATGTGGGACTGGGGGCAGTACTGTCACAGGTGCGGAATGGTGAGGAACACCCGGTGCTGTACCTAAGTAGAAAATTAAATGATCATGAGACAAAGTATGCCATTGTAGAAAAAGAATGCCTAGCCATTAAATGGGCACTAGAAGCCCTCCGTTATTACCTGCTTGGCCGTCAGTTTGAATTGGTTACGGACCACGCTCCCCTCAAGTGGATGTGTGAAAATAAGGAAAAGAATAGGAGGGTTACAAGATGGTTTTTGGCCTTACAGGAATACAGGTTTACAGTAAAACACAGGCCAGGGACCCAAATGAAAAATGCTGATGCCTTATCTCGGGTCCATTGTATGATGTCCAGTTGTGTTCCAGCCCCGGGTCTGAAACAGGGGGGGAGGATGTGTGACAGAGTGTCTGGACAAGTCATAGAGGGTGTGTATATCTGCCCAAGATTTCTTGTATCTGTCAGCTAAAAGCAACCAGGAATTTAGAAACTAGGGATCTAGGATCTCTAGTTTAGGGTTTGAGAAAAACCCATGTACAGGGCCTGTGTTGCTGGAGTGGGGAAGAGAGGGTGGGCCCCACTCCACCCGGACAGTCCGGGTCTTGGGCTGTCTGATTAGTCCAAGGTGTGCTTGCCTGATAGAAGGAGGGAGCTCACACACACTCTGGCTCTCTCATCCTGGGAGCAGGACATCTGCTATGAGCCTGTGGGAGCATTGCCAGTGGTATGTTTATGATCTGCTATGTTATGGTGCCCGGTACTAGGCCGGCACTGGGTTAGTCAGGAGCACCTAATGTTTAGTTAGAGCCAGACAGGCATAGGATTTCTTTTGTTTAGTTCTGTTTTACTTTATACCACAATCTGGCAATAAAACTGGCTGAGGTCAGTTAAATGATTCTTCCTTGTTCTGTGGACTTTGTGCTTGCTGAAAGTGTGCCCGTCTACCCAGGAGACGACTAACCCGCTACCTAACCCCTTACAACTGGAATTAAGCTGGGTTGGAATTATGCCGTTTACAGAGATTCTGTAGTTGTCTCTCGTTCTCCTTAATAGCCTAATTGCCCTTTCTCTTCCTCCTACTTTGCACTTAATTAACCCCCTCTTTTTTTTTTTTTTTTTTTTTTTATAATTAAACGTTTTTATTGAGGGAGACAATGGTTACAGCTCATGGCAGCGCAGTACCAGGAGAGAGAAAAAAATTTCATGAATTACAGTCATTACACAGAATACTAATCTATAAAATCAATCACCATCAATCAAAACCATATAAGAAGGTGGCGGGATGAAGGGTGTGGCTGCTTTGAGCCTTGCTCCAAGTGTTTCAGACTGCAATTCCGCTTAACCACCTGATGTATCAGCTGCAACCCATGTCCCCAACTTTTATAAACGGGTGATAGAGCTGGGAGGAACAAAGAATAAACTATTGGACAACAAGAAACGCAGGGGGGGGGGAGGCGGGAGGGAGACAGGACGGGCACATCAGGGGAAAAGTACATAGGGAAAGAGGGGAAGGAAAAGGAATGATAAGGGATGAGGGGGGGCCAGATGGGAGGTCCAGTCCTCAAGAGGTCTGAGAAAACCAGGCTACGTATAGAGGAGGAAATCAGGGGAAAACGTGAAACTGTCCCATATCTGCCAGGTTCTCCTGTGCTTTTCCAGGGTTCCTCTTAGCGAGGCAGTAAGCTCCTCCATCCTACAGATGTCCCGGACAACGGCCAGCCACTGTGCTATTGTGGGGGGCTCAGGAGATCTCCACTTCGCCGGGACGCAGGTTCTAGCCGCACTCAAGAGGGGGGCAAGAAGGGACCTGCGCCTAGAACTCAAGGAAACCGGTGCGAGGTTAAGCAGATAGCATACGGGGTCTTCACCCAGATCAACATCTGTCAGTTTCCTGACAATCTCTCTGACTCCTGCCCAAAAGCTGGAGAGTTTCTCGCACTCCCAAAAAATGTGTGTCATAGTCCCCCTGGCCCGCAATCACCTCCAGCAGAGGGGGGAGGAAGAGGGGAACATTTTCGCTAGCGTCGCTGGAACCCGGTACCAGCGTGTCAGGATTTTGAAGTTAGTCTCCTGGTACTTGCAGGAGATAGAGCTCTTATGGGCCAACTGGATCATAGCCAGTTGCTGCTCATCTGTAAAGGTCCTACCAAGTTCCCTCTCCCATCCCCTCACGTATGAAGGAACAAAGTCCTTCGGAGGCTCCGTCAACAGCGAGTAGGAGTATGACAGGGCACCCCTAAAATGACCCGAGTCCAGGCAGGTATGTTCAAATTGCGTTAACTGCCTGGGCGTCGTGCGTTCCACAGATCGCTGATAATGCAAAAGTTGAAGAGACTGTAACTGTGTGATAGGTCTAAGTGCAAGCTCTGCGACCAGGGTCTCCGGCCTCCTCCACGCATCCCCACTCTGCATGTGAAGTCTCCTATAGCAGTTCTGCCTGATCCAAGCTCTGAAGGGACCTCCCGCTATCTCCACCGGGAAATCAGGGTGCCCCAGGACGGGTGTCAGAGGGGACGGGGAGGGGGAGAGGCTCGTCCCAGCCAGGAACCTGTCCACTACCCTCCTGGACGGACCAACCGCAGGGTGCGTATTCAACTGTGGGAGTCTATTCAGTGGTATCCATGGCAGTCCAGGGAGAGGGCACGGAGAGGCAGCCTGCTCCATTCGAACCCGCTGCTTCAAGTCAAAGTGTCGACACCAATCAATTACTCGGCTCAGATGGGCAGTGGCATGGTAACGCTTCCAATCTGGGAGACCCAATCCCCCCCTAGATTTAGGGACCGTCAGTAGGGAGGCCGCCATACGATGGGAGCGACCAGCCCAGACAAATCTAGTACATAGTCCTGTAAGCTGTTTAAAGAAGGTGTGAGGGATGTCTATTGGGAGGGCCTGAAATAGGTACAGCACCCTAGGGAGGACGTTCATCTTGATGACACTGACCCTCCCAAACCAAGAGTAAACCCCTTTGTTCCACTTGAGGAGGTCCTCTTCCAGCCTCTTCAATAGTGGGGGAAAATTTAAGGCATACGTTTCCGGCAATTTGGAGGGGATGCGTGTGCCCAGGTAGACGATGGCCTCCTGCTCCCATTTAAAATGGAAATTCTCCGTTATACGTCTCAGGCGTTCCGCAGGAATATTAATGTTTAAGGCAGAGGACTTCTGGTAATTGATTTTATAATTAGACACCTCCTGAAAGCTCCTGAGCTCGGCGAGGAGATTAGGTAAAGTGATCTCCGGCTTTGACACAAAGAACATCAAGTCATCAGCGTAAGCCGCCACCTTGTGTTCAATCCCACCCACCCTCACTCCCGAAACGTCCGTGTTCTGCCTAATCAGGCGTAGGAATGGCTCTAGCGAGAGGATAAAGATAAGGGGGGAGAGCGGGCAGCCCTGTCGCGTCCCATTGAATAAGTTAAAAGCCTGAGAAGGCAGGCCATTCACCAATTAACCCCCTCTTATAACTACCTTATGCAACGCCCAGTTGTTAGATGGGGAAGTCTCGGAAGTCTTGTTAATCTCAAACTAAAATCTCAACCCCTGCTTCAGTTTCATAAATATTTCCAGGTTGTTAAGTAACAATTCATTAAAGGGCCACTCCATCCCTGGTTTAAAATTCTAAAACACTCGCCTGAACCCGGAATCCAGCGGCAAAGTCTCCAGTTCCGCACCGATCTCCTGCCGCCATTTTCTAGAAGTCCAGACTGCACGCTGGACGCCGAAACTCAATAATGAAATTCCAAGTGAGAGAACAATCTTTTCGGCCACAGGGATAGATTGAAAAAGAGAGAGAAAAGATTTAAAATAAATACATACAAGTGCCCAGATAACGTCACCTGGGCCAAACCCAGTTTCTGGACATACCAAAAAGAAAACAAAAAAAAGAACTATGCAGACATAAAAGCGTTGAGGCTCAAGAATGGATGGCATATTTTTAATAGATTAAATAAAGTGACATTTTAGAAGATCCTTTGCAGAGGGCATCTTAGCTTGTGGTACAAAAGGACTCCTGAGCCAGCTGTCTCTAAGCTCAGGAGTCCTTTAGCATCACAAGGTAATGACCATTGGTGAATTTCTTTTCACATTTTACAGTTGAGTTAGCACAAAATGGTATTCTTTTTCTTCTGTGCTAAAATGAAAAAGCTCACAAAGATTGCATTCCACACTGCAATGTCGGTGGTGCACAATACACTACTAAATTATTAGCATGACCTCCAGTGTGAACAGATTTTAGAGGATAGACCAGATGAGAGAACTGATGAAATGCGGACATAAAACATCAAAGGCATATTCTGCTTAAATGGTTAATACAACAAATTGGCAATACTAATATACTATCATACTACAGTACTAATATACTCAGAATATCCATTGTCAACTCTGTAAAACTGCATTTGAAATAGTATATTTACCGTATGTTTCTACCCTGTCTGTAACTACTACTTTGTAAAGCGTTACGGAAGATGATGGCGCTATATAAATAAACAATAATAATACTAATCTAAAAGGCACATTTTAAGTGTATTAAGTAAAATATTTGTCTTTTTCCTTGTTTAGGTCAATAATATGCCAATGCTGGCATTGGTTAATCCTGTGTATGACTGCCTTTTCCAGTTAGCCCAGCCTGAAAGCTTGCAGAGAGAGGAGGAGGTAAGGTTATTGAAAGGTGATTATTGTTAAATGTTCATTTTAATTGACGATGTCTTCGAGTTATCTTCCATCAATCCCTTCCCCTGTTTTTTAGTACCCACCAGAAACTGGGTGAGAAGTATTTTGACCTCCCACAATTAAAATACAAAATGTATGAGTCATAAATGCATTTTGGTAGAGTGAAAAGTTTAATTTGTTAAACTCTAAAAGGCAGAAAAAAAACCCAGCCAGTACACAATTAGGTGCATTGCTTGCTATGGCTCTATAATCCTGGGGCAAAGGATGTTAGAAGATAATCATAACCATTGAGAATACAAATATTTTTGGTAACCGGGCCCTTGATGACTGCATGCATAAAGATTCTGCACTCTAAAACTCGGTGAAGGGGTCGCCCATGAAGTGCATGCTCCCAGTTGATTAAGACCAGTAGGGACATGTATGTAATTTCTTCTATGGATGATTTGGTTAGTTCTGTTAGTAGCTTTAAGGCACTTATTATGGCTAAAGCAATGATTGGCTGATGCTGCCTCCAAGAAAAATCTGGTGGCACTCCCTTTTCAGGGAGGGGGGGGGGGCATTTGTTTGGGGATCAGTTAGATGATATGGTAAAGGAGGTTACTCGAGTTAAATCTACTAGACTTCCACGAAGAAAGTCTTTACCTTCTCGCAGGTCCTCCAATCCTTGGCCCTTTTGTGGGGATATAGGTTTCCACCTATTCGGGATACCGGAAAGATTTTTGGAACAGACCAAAGTTTCAAAATAGGACAAGATCTTTTCTGATTTGACTGTCTGGAGTCAGGCACTCCCAATTAAATTGCAGCAGTTATATCCAACCTCACCATGTACAATTAAAAATATTGAATTCTTTATTTGAATATTAAAAATAGGTATCAGTTCATGTTGTTTAAAAAACAACATAAACTATTGTTTTGTAATGAATTTTAACAAATGTACCTATTTTTAACAATACTAAGAATGCAGTATTTTTAATTGTGCATGGTGAGGTTGGATATAATGGCCGCAATTCAACTGGGGGTGCCTGACTCCAGACAGTCAAATGATGTTATAGGCCCATATCCATACCAACCTAACTATATATGTTTACTAATAAGAAATCTAAGATTGGGTTGCAAAGTTGGTGAGGATTGAACTTATCACCACAAAAATTGGTTCGAACAAGATCTTTTCTGGGGAAATAAGGCAGCCCGCTCAGGCATGTGGGGACCTTAAAGATGCAGCAGTCGTGAAAACACCTAATGACGCATTGCGTTTTTTTCAGCTTGCAGGCTTTGAAACCATACAGCACTGCCTTTTATTTTATGTGCACTTTCTGCTTTTACGTTTAGAATTCACTAAAACCGTATAATACTAGAGGAATTTAACAAAAGGAACCTCCATGACCCCCCTCTGCAAAAATGCACTAACAGCCACTGATGACCTCAGCCCCACCCCCCACACACATTGTTTGTTTCTTATATTTATTAACATTCTAGAGGCATTCAACATCTACTGTATTTTATAAAAGAACTTTATGCCAGCAACGGCATAAAAAAACAATGTGGAGAACTAAACTACATCCCTGATACAGGCATATGTAGTAGGCTTCCCTGATGAAGAAATATTTTAGCTAGCTAATCCACTTGGGGGGGGGGGCATTGTTAGGAGCTCCCATGACTCCTCTAAGCTGGTGAAGTAATATATTTTGGGCTGCCCCCCCACACGCACGCACCTTTTTAATTTTTTTTCAGCAATATTTTTATTGAAGGTATAAAGAAGATACATCAATTTGTGACATACTTTGATTTTGTGATACAAAAAACATCCATCTGAATGTATACCTGAACACATTGCTATCTTCATATTATCTTCAAACATAGATCAAAAATACAGGGTGGGAGGGAGGGAAAGAGAAAGTGGGTTAGAAAAAATAGGAGTATAGGGTAAGAGACTAAAAAGGGGAGGGGAGAGAAAGAAAAGTAGAGGTGGGTGTCCAAGCTTCGACCAACTCGCAGTGGGCACGACGAGAGGTTATATTGTAAGGAGGAAGCGATCCAATTTTTGTGAATGAAAATGGGCGATCCAACCCTCCCATGTAGCCAGGAAGGGGGTAAGATCTCCCTGCATTGAGGCAGCCATCTTTTCAAAGAACATTACCTCGTTGATACGGGTTATCAGACTACCGCTCGAGATGGACCTAGTCTTCCATGATCGCGCTATGGTAAATTTCGCAGCTGTAAGAATATGCCTAATAAGTTCAAATTGTGTTCTGGTGCAGCCAGGGGGTTTAAGATTGAGAAGGTTGAGGTGAGGGAGTCAGATGCAGGCCTGTAGCCTTCTTTATAATGTAAAAGACTTTGACCCAGAACTGTCTGACTACCCTACATTCCCACCAGATGTGGATATAGGTTCCTGGGTTACGACAGTCTCTAAAACAATCTGATGGGTAAGCTGGGCAGAATCTATGGATTCGTTCTGGGACCAGATACCAACGGAGTAGGACCTTAGTGTTAACCTCCTGGGCACCTGTGTGCAAGAACTTAGTAAATGAGTTCTTCCATGCTACACGCCAATCCTCAGCCGAGAGATTAACACCAAGGTCATCTGCCCACCTAGCCGTGTATGATGGAAGGGGTCCTCCCTCCGCCTCACACAATAACCCATAAACTGCCGCCACTGTCCCTTTTCCAAGAGGTTGCAATTCACAGATGATCTCAAAGGGTGAAGAAGGCCTCGGTACAAACCCCTTCGGGATTTTAGTACCAACGTAATGAGTAATTTGCAAAAAGCAGAGATATTCCCTATTTGGAATTCCCCTAAGGGACTGAAGCTCAGAAAAGGCCAGTAGACCACTATATGTGGCAAATGACCCTTATTAAATTTTGCGCCTTCCACCAGGAGAAGGCCACCGGTTCCCGATAGGTGGAAAGGAACTCAGGTTTGCCCAATATAGAGAGTAGGGGAGACTGGGGCGAGAAGAGGTTCCCTTTCAATCTATTTGCCTTCCAGATTCTGAGGGAATGGCTCAAGACCGGGTTGTCAATAGCTTTGTAGGCAGTTGGGGGCAGCCACAGCAAGTTTGCAATATCTACTGGGGAACATCTAACCTGCTCAATGTCCACCCACAGCGGCCTACTCACCCCCACGTGAACAGCAGACGTTTGAGCGATCTTACACGCCGAATAGTAGCGCGGAATGTTAGGGACTCCTAGACCCCTGCTTTTGTTTAGGCCTGTAAAGTGTTGCGAGGTTTACTCGCGGTTTTTGTTTCCCCCAAATGAAAGAATTTGAGGCGGCTTGGAGGCTTTTAATAAATGGGGCCGGGATTAGTATTGGTAAAACTCGGAAAAAGTAGAGCATTTTAGGAAGCCAGGTCATTTTCATAGCCGTTATCCTACCAACCACGAAAGCTGGAGCCTAGCCCAGGAGGATAACAAGGCGCGAAGATCCTTAGCCATAGCAGGATAGTTAGCAGCAAAGAGGGAGTCATAGTTAGCTGTTAAATGAACGCCTAAATATTTGATGTGACGCTCTTGCCAAGAAAAGTCAGAGGATTTGAGCACGGCATGCGTCCTTTCTGGGAGAGAGATGTTAAGAGCTTGGGACTTTGAGGTGTTGATTTGTAGGCCAGATATCTTGAAAAAATCATGTAGAGAGCGAAACAGGTTGGGGAGGGATCTAATAGGATTGGATACAAGCATCAGAATATCATCGGCAAATAAAGAAATCTTGTGATCATAGGCCCCTATTCTTATTCCGGTAATGTTGGCGTTAGTCTGTAGCAACTTGGAAAGGAGCTCTATGGCAAGAGCGAATAGTAAAGGAGAAATGGGACAGCCCTGTCTGGTGCCCCTGCCAAGAATAAATCGATTAGAAGAATATCCAGAGTATCTAACAAATGCCCCCGGATTGGAGTATAATGAGGCAATCCATGCCAAAAAGGAGGAACCCAGGCCCCACTTTTTTAAAATAAATTGAAGGGAGTCCCAGGCGACTGTATCAAAAGCTTTACGGACATCTAACGTTAATAGCATGGCCTGGCACCCCTCCATCCTAGCATGGTGTATCAGGTTTATAGCCCTGCAGATATTGTCCCCCACTTGGCGCTGGGGGATAAATCCAGCTTGCTCTTTAGAAATTAAAGAGGCAAACTTGTTGAGATGCGTTGCAAGGACCTTTGCTAGGAGCTTAACATCTATGTTCAACAGAGAGATGGGCCTATGGTTAGACCAAAGAGTGGGGTCAGTATTAGGTTTGGGTATCATGCAGACAGCCGCAGTGAGAGCATCTGTGCTCCATGAATCGCCTTTACTAAGGGAATTGAACGTCTGAACTAGACGCGGGGAGAGTACTTGGGAGAATTTTTTATAATAGAGGGCAGTAAATCCGTCCGGACCCGGTTGTTTCCCTATCTTTAGAGAGTTGATGGCGTCCTGGATCTCGGAGAGCTCAACTGGCTTATCCAGTGAGTTCTTGGCCTCGAGGGGGAGGGAAGGTAACTGGAGTTGTCCTAGCAGGTTCTTGGAAAGGTGCACATCTAGCTTAGTCTTTGATTTGTAAAGATCCTCAGGGTGTTTACCAAAAGTCGCTACTACTCTCGCTGGATTGCTAGACAGTGTGCCGTCTAAGGTCCGCACACGTAGTGGTTTAGCTTTAAGCGTGACCCCCCTAAGTCTCCTGGCAAATGTGGTGTTTGGTTTATTACTAAGACGGTACCACTTAAACCGAGACAGCCTCGTTAGAAAAGCACAGGCGAGTCGGTCGCCGGCCTGATTTAATGAGATTCTATTGCGTCTGGTTGGACGGGATTTAAAAGCAGAGGAGGCTAAGTGGTACATGTCCAGTAAGGTTTGGAGGTGCTTCTTATATAGGGCCTTACGCCGGGCAGATTCCTGGATAAAGTAACCTCGAATGACCGCTTTGTGGGCTTCCCAGAGTGGGGCGTCTGAGTTCACTGACCCTACATTATCTAGGTAGAAGTCCTCGATAACTTTGCTTGTGCGCTCAAGAAATAAGTCGTCAGAAAGCATAGGGTCATAGAGTTTCCAGGATTTTTGGGGGGATCTTTGGGTTAAGGAGGACAACTCGGCCGAGACCAGGTCGTGGTCCGACCAGACGATTGGGTAAGACCTTGTGTGGACAGATAAATTCTGGTAAAGACCTTGTGTGGATAGGAGTAATGAGTGTAGTCCCTCCTAGTGGGGTGGAGTTCCCTCCAGGCATCAGTTAAATGATCTTGATTGAGGAGGGCACTAAACTCTTTTCCTGAGGAGCTATCCTTTGGCCCATCGGAGGGACGGTCAGCCGATTGTCTATCCAGGGTAGGATGAAGAGTTAGGTTTGAGTCACCAGCAACTATTAGAAACCCCTCAACCAAGGGATCTAGGGTCCGCAGGAACTCCTTTAGAAAAGCGTTCTGATTCTTGTTGGGGGCATAATACGTGGCAATTGTAACAGGTTGGTCCTGAATCATGCCAAGGACTATGAGAAACCGACCTTGGGGGTCTCTTATTGTCTGCTCCAAAGAGAAGGGAAGGGATCTCTTGAATGCAATAAGGACACCTCTCCGCTTTGTATCAGCTGAAGCAGTGTAGAAGAGGGGGTAGTCATTGCTTAGAAATTTGGGGGTATTCTTAGTGAAGTGGGTCTCTTGGAAGCAGACAATATCAGCATGTAGGGCACTCATCTGGCGGAAGGCCTTAACTCTTTTCTGGGGGGACATTTAGGCCCTGTACATTAAGCGAAACAAGTTTAACTGCCATTGTTGGACCTCTCAAGAACTGTCGCTTTGAGGAAAAAGGACACCCAAGAAGAAAAAGAGGAGGGATGGAAAGGAGACCAGAGGAATAAAACTTGCACATAACGTTTTAACTACAAATATCATTTTAACTCAAATGTGGGGGAGGAAGAAGAACCTCCCTAAGTGAGATTTCCCACTGAGGCCGAGTAATCCTCAACTCCACTGGGGAATGCTATAGCAGCTAAGGGACACTGATTCAAAGGTCCCGGTACACACTAGTGAAATGGCTGACCCTCAAAGGGGGTCAGAGTCAAATGCTTCCTAACACGGCGGAGAGCCGACGAGAGAGGAAGCTAGGAGTGTGCAAACTTAGAACCTGGGCCACAGGCCCTCAATACAAAATAGCAAAACATTTAGCAACAGTAAATAGAGAACACAAAAAACAATCTACACAGTAAGGATAGAAATACGCTACTTTAACAAAAATTCACACAAGGAAGATCGCAATTACTGTCAAAACCGGGGGGGTGGGTGAAAAGGAGTTGTCCAAGCCACATTAAACGTCCCAAAACACATAGAATTAAGGCTAACGTCCCAATAACATTAATCTAGGACTGTCAGTGGAGGACCCTGAGTTATCACAGCGGTAGCAGGGTGAGGTTCAAGAACCCTAGTATATTCCAAGTACGTCACACACCCCCCGCTTCCACTATTCATGACATATGGGTTATGGTCCAGTTGAGGGCGAACTTCTGCAGAGATGAAAGCAAAAAAGAAGCCCCTCCCGGTCCATAAATACCTGGGACCTCCCACACATTCCCCAGTTCCTTCTTTGCAGGACGGAGAGCAAGTCAGAAGATGTCTGCTTCTCTTCCTTGCAGGTAAGTCGGCCTTACGCCCGGCCATTTTTTGCCCTATTTCTGCCCGGACGAAATCAAATTAATAGGTGTTCAGGGAGCCATGCTCCCCCGTGAGACCCCATATAAGGGGGTAGGCGGAATCTGGGTTGGTGATCCCGGTTTGGGATGCCCTGTCCCTAATTGTGTATATATATGTGTGTGTGTATATGTGTGTGTGTATATATATATATGTGTGTATATATATGTATGTGTGTGTATATATATATATATATATATATATATATATATATATGTATATGTGTGTATATCCCTTACACCATACTTGGTGCGGGATTATCCCCCTTCCGGGTCCCTCTGTTACCCTCCATGGGGGGGGGGGAACCTTTCCTTTTATTACAGAGTATGTGTGTGTAGTGTGCTTGTGCTTTACATTCCGGCCGGTCGCCGTTTTTTTGCTCTCCTGAGGGGAGCTTCTTCCCCTCAGGCCCCTTCTGTTGGAGCCAATTGCGGAGCCCAGCCCACGGCTGGAAACCGCGCTGCTGGTTGTGAGGGGGAGGCAGGTGAGGCGCGCAATCCGCGCTGGCCCGCCCCTCCTTCTCCCTTCTCACTCTTCTGCTATGGCCGGATAGCGGTGGCAGCCATCTTGCTGGACATGTGAGTGCCCTCCCGGGCTCCCCCTTTTTGTGTACTTTACTCAGCATGTCCCCCTTTCTGTCAGGGGACAGCGCTAGTCCTTGTCCCGTTTTTCCTTTATAGGGTATAAACAATATATCTTTATATTTATATATGTATATATATTTATAAGTGTGTGCGCATGTGCTTATGGCCACTCTTTTGTGTCTTTCAGGAGGACTCCCTGTGCCTTGCTTAAAAGGGGGTTCTCCCGGTCCTAGGGTCCCTAGCAGAAATTTTGGGCACTTATAAATCCTCCCACTTGGGACTTAAGGGGCATCCCGGGTTGCTTACCAGCGTAATTCCCTCGGGTCATTGTGACTACCTTAAAATCACCATATGGAGGCTCCGCAGGATACTGGGCTCGGGCTCCCTTTGGGACAATCCCAGCTATGTGTGGGTTGTGGGGTATCCCTTACGGGGGAGAATGTACTTATTTGCATACCATGTGCGCAACAGGCCATAACGCGGTAGTCGGGACCCCAGGCGTCTGGGTCAGTGCCGCCTGCCTCACCTACTCCACCCCGCATCATCCGTACCTCAAGTGACACTGTCATTAGTGGGGAGTCGCACTCGGATGTATGCGCCAGGCTAGTTTAGTGGGCAGAAAGGCCACTGCTAAGAAAAGGCATCTGTCACCGGCTACGCCGGTAATTGATTTTGATGATTATGACTCACCTGATTGGGCTGATTATTCCCCGCTTGAGGAGGGGGAATTGTTTGAGGAATCTGAGACTGAGGAATTGCAGTTCTTTGATTCTGATGTCGGGCAGGCGCTGGGGGATGCTGTTGATACCCCCAGGGTCCTGACCCATCTGTTAGAGGTTCTGGATATTTCCCCACCAGCGGAGGCCCCTCCGAAGAAGGGGGAATTCTTTGGGTTCTCTAAGCCCCGCTTGGAGTTTCCAAATCAGGATCATTTTGACAGCATGATTCTTAGAGAATGGGAGAAGCCGTGTCGCCTTCAGGGTGTTCCTCAGGGATGGGATAGGAAGTATCCCTTTCTGATGGATGCGGTGAGGTGCTGGTCTTCCCCTCCCGAGGTTGATGCGCCCATTCTAGGATTGCCCAACACCTCCGTTGTACATACTCCTGACGCCACTACGCTTAAGGATGGCGAGGACAAGCGCATTGATCAGATGGCATTGTGACAGACTCTCTGCCCCTTTGGAATTTACACAGGTTCATTACTTTCCTTTTCTTAAGCATGTACAGACTGCCATTGTGTTGATTGATTACGTTATTCATTGTTCTGATTGATTGTGTTACAGACGTCTATTGTGTTGCTTATTGCGTCACCGGCAGAGTTGAGGGATTGTGTGCCCTGCTCCCATTGGTCCGTGTATTTGTCATGCAGTCCTCCATCAGGTCCACGGGGGAGGTCCCCTTGCATGGAGCCTTGCATATAAGGCACAGTGTGGCACTAATAAAGTTGAGTTCACCTTCACCCTCAATACTGAAGTTCTGTCTCTTATTGGGGGAAACGCTATATTACAATTCACTAGCCCTTGTAAGGGCTGTTCCTGTTTCCTCACGGACGACTCTGGAATTCCAGCAGCACCTCTTACGATTGGGAAAAGGACGTCTCGGGCGGTGAAGCCCTCCGGTGATAAGGGTTATCGCTACAGGCATGTCATGCCTTTGCCAGTGTGGGTTCTGCCTTGCGGCCTGTCTGTGCAATGGCACTCGTGGCTGTGGCCACCAGGTCGGAGACCAGGGACATGTTAAATGGGTACCAGCTCAACCCGGACAGCGTTGAATTCACAACCCTTAAGACGTGTGAATTGTTCATGAATTTTGTTTTGTCGGCTATGGACGACACTATTACCATGTGTAGTAGAACTTCGGCCCTGTTGGTGGCCATGCGCCGATCGGTCTAGCTGCGCCAGTGGGCGGTGGACATTGCGGCCAAGAAGTCACAGCTTTGCCCTTATTCCTAGTATGTCACACACCCCACTTCCAAAGATACATGACACTTGGGAAACCGGCCTGTAGAGGGCGATCTTGCAGAGATGACATGGAAAAAGGAGCCCCTCCTGGTCCATAAGTACCGGGTTCTCCCACTATTCCCCAGTCTTTCGTCTCTGCAGTCGACGAAGCAAGTCAGAAGATGACTCTCTCCTCCTTGCAGGTAGCCGGGGTAACTCCTGGCATTTTTTTATGTATGTTTCTGCCCGGACTTCTTTTTCTTTTAAAAATTAAGCTATAACAATATGCCTCCCAGCTTAGGCTGCAGGCTCGGGCAATGGTAGCAGCACCTCTGGGTGCATAGGGGAGCTTGCTCCCCCCCGTGAGACCCTATACTAAGGGGTAGGCGGTGTCCGGGTTGGTGATCCCCGGCTTGGGATGCCCTGTCCCTCTTGCCCTTTCACCTATTGGTGTGGGTTCCCCCCCCCCCCCTGCAGTGTCTCTCCGTGCCCCCTGGGGGGAGGGGGGTGGCCTTTCTCCCATAATAAAGCTAAAAAATCACATGGGAAAAGTCTGTGTGTGTTTTTAGCACTGTTCAACAGCACAAGTATCGCAGGAAGCTCAGCTTGTGGCAAGTCTTTGCTTTTAAAATAGATTTTCAGCTGGTTTAGGCTGCTGCTCCTTCCTGTCTCTCCCTCCTGTCTTTCCTCAGGACACGTGAGCTTTTGCCACTTGTGTTATATATTCTTATGTATATATTTACTCTGTGATTCACTCAATGGTATTTTTCAGTAGCTAGCTCCAGCTCTGTCTAGAGAGACAACACTTTGATTGCACAGGCTGGAGTTTTTGTAAACACTCCCCTGTGCTGAGCTGCCTCACCTACGCTTGTGTGCAAGCCTAACTGCTGCTAAAGCCATTACTTGTGGCTGGAGCAGCTGGCCTGTTGTCCAGCCTTCTTTGGAGCCTTGACTCTGGATATGCTGGGTTTTGACTACTGAAGAAAATCTTCAGTCTTATAGATACACAGATATATGTATTGGTTTTGAATGATGTGTATGTTTGGCTTATGTCCTCCTGCCCTTATGTTCAGGTTTTGTGTTCCACTTTAAGGTGGACCTGGATTCATGTTACCTGGCTCTATGTGTTAAAGACCAACAACATAGAAGGTTGACGGCAGAAGGAGACATTATGCTCCATCTAGGCTGCCCTTAAAAAGTCCTAAAGGATTTAAAAAAAAAAAAAAAAAATCCTCCCACTTGGGACTTGAAGGGGCATCCCGGGTAGCTTTAACAGCGTAATTCCCTCTGGTCATTGCGACTACCTTAAAGATCACGAAAAGCAGATGGTGAGCTACCAGTCCAGCTTACCAGGGCCCCCCCCCCCAATTATCTATACAGATAGGCCGCTCTACAGAATGTGTTCAAATTTTATTGTAAGCCAAAAAAAGGGAAAACATACATTTAAAAACACACAATTAAAACCCCATCCGTGGGGTGAGGTGGAATATATATTGGACTATAGCAATGAATATAGTAATTGGATCAAATGCATAAAAGAGAATATTTGAACATCAGTAAGTATACTAGCAAATATAATCAATATACTGGTTAATGCCACGGGGTCTCCCCTTCTGAAAGTGCTCTCGTGCTGTGCAAAAATGGTGCCAAGAAATGTGCAAACTTGCAAAAAGAATCAAGTGAGAAGTGAAAAATTGATGAGCAAAAAGAAAAATAAGCAAGCAAAAACAAACACAAAAAGAGGGACTCAAGTGTCCCAATGATGAATATAGGTGCACCAGTAGGTGCTAAAGTGCAAAGTGCCAATAATTGTGCAAAGAATGGAGAGAAGGTGGTAGATTCCCGGGCATGAATCTCAGTACTACTACAACAATGTTCCAAAGTATACACACTTTAATAAGCCAAATATATACAGAAATGAGAAAATGCAAAAGGATTCAGAGCAATGTACATTACCGTGTTAAAGGGTCCAAATCCACCCACCCTCACGATGCCAGCACTGACGCGTTGCGTGGCAACTACTTAAGCCACTTCATCAGAGTGTGGCATTGTGCTACCTGCCCCTGATTAAATAGCCCCATACTACTGTCCCCACGCCCTCCTGAAGGAAGGGCCTCCGAAAAAACGCCAAATTGCAAATTCCAAGTAAGGGCGGAAGCGAGTAAGCTGGGCCGCATGTGTGCCCAGTGTTGGATACTTCCGCCAGAACATGGAGGCAATATACAATGTGTAACAGAAGTTATCTTGATATATCATCCTTTCAGGGGCACTGTGTCTGTGGGCGCTAAGGACAATTGTATATATAATTGCGCCATCTGCTTATATGATGACAGATGCGCGCTGGCTGTCAAATGCAGCCCAGCGCGTCCGTCTCGATCGAGTGTGCGCGCGCATCGCGCCGGGCCCCTCAATCCTCGCAGCGCGAATGCGCAGGGGGAAGGGCCAGGTGCCGGTGCCACGCCAGCAGGAATATATGACACAGAATGACAGTGCCGCTCTGTAGGAGAAGAGCAGTGGTGGAGGCAAAGAGAGGGGGGGGGGGAGCAGGGAGGGGAGGAGGTAGCAATTAAACACATAGTATCACATAAAAATACAATTGGTTACATAAGGCTAATCTCGGCATTCTTTCCATACATGTTGTGCACATTGTGATGATTTCATTGTAACAAAGCCATACTTGGCCATATGTAAAAAAGAAGGACAGATGGGCATTCTGTGGAATTAAGTTATTTATAAAAGATCTATAATGGGGGGGCATCTGCATATATAGGAAAACAAGACATGTTCTATATGGTCTGCTTATGTCACATATCCTATGAGTCTTAATTATGTGTGCCAGGTTATGGTGATATATTTGAGCCAATTGTGAATTATAAACTACTGGTACACTGGCTCAGTATTTAATATAGGGATAAGGGAGGGGAGAGAAGGGAGAATGAGGAGGGAAAGGACAACATGGGGGGCAATCCTGATGCGCCAAAAAAGTTCACAGAAGCTCAAAATCAGGGTCCCACAGGGCCTGCTGCCTTAAGTCAAGGTAAGTGCAAAACAGATTATGACAGCTGGCACAAACCCCAGAGAGAAGCATGAGGGATATAATTAGTATGAGTTTAATTCTAAGGTTAATGAACACATAAAGGTAGAGTAACCATATAAGAATAAGGTAACCAAAGGGAAAAGGAAAGGAAGGGAGAAGGTGGGGGGGCGGGGGGAGAGAGAAGGGGGGGGGGAGATGGGTGAAGGAGCGCGGGGGAAGGGGGGGAGGGGAAAGGAGGGGGGGAAAGGAGAGGGAGGGGGGGAAAAAAAAGGGGGGGAGGGAAGGAACAAGGGGGGAAAAGGAATTCTTTTAAGTCCTCTGTTATGATAGTCATCTCGAACTTCTGATGTATTCATTTGTCCTCTCCTGTTCTAAGCATCCCAAAGCGGTCCAACAGTCTTGGGAGGCACAGTCCAATTCTATTATCTTCAGACTGGTCCCTCTTCATTTGGTACAATCCAGGGATGACCCAGTGGACAGGAGCAGGCAAGAGCGTGGTCACACACTCACTATGATCTATAAAATATAAAAGCATAGAGGTGAACAGACATAGGCCTGAAAAGAGGACAAGGGGACACAAAAACCAGCTTGATCTAAATGTTAAGATCAGTACACAATTGGCCCGAATGCCCATTGTAGAGACTAACTTAAATTACCTATTTATAGGGTAATATTGTGACACAATGTGTGTCTACACAGAGTGTCCTAACCTCACTCAACGTCCTAGGAATGAAGCAAAGGAAAACTCCTCGTTGATGCCCAGGGGTGCCTTGGTACCTAGGTTGAAAATCCACTCCAACTCCTTTTGTTGGAGTTTCTTTTTGATGTTGCTACCTCTACCTCCCATATTGATTTTATCCACATATGTGATTTTCAGGTCTCTTATTTCGCCATTATGGTGATGGAGAAAATGGGCAGCCACTGGGGAGATAATCTTGCCCAGCTCTTGGTCTCTCTTGTCCAATTTTATATTTGATAAATGCCCCTGCATTCTTCTTTTTTTTTTTTTTTTTTTTTAATTAAACGTTTTTATTGAGGGAAGCACAATAAATTACAGAGCTTGACAAAGCTGTGCCGCACAGGTACACGCAGCAATTTGCATAGTAACAGAATTGTTCACAACCAATGTTCAAAAAAGACATGTAAATAAAATGCAGGGCCGGTACGAGCCCGCTCTATATTGTTGAACAACGAACCCATTTTGTAATTTACTTTAGCCTCTGCAACCCGTGTCCCCAACTTTTCAGTTAAAGGGGGGGGGGAAAGGAGAAAGAGGGGGGGGAGGGCTGCTAGTCATGTTGACGCATACCTAAACTGGTTCCTCAAAGTTTACCTACACTAATTAAGCATCACCTCACTGGGTGTTGAGCCCCATTTTCACTCCGATGGAGTTGTTAAACACCGACCTAAACCCCATCACCCAATATATTAGTGCATCCTATACTATGGACTATTTACACAGGTCTGTAAGGCCGTTAGTGACCAGTACCCACTGACCCATAGTAAACATAGAGACAGAAAAAGGAGGGAAGGGAGGGGGAGGGAGGGGAACAAAAAAGAGAAGGGAAAGGGAGAAAAGGGGGAACAAGGAAGCAAAGGAAATAGACATGATGAGGGGTAGGGGACGGGAGGTCAATGGAATTACAAAAAGGCAGTAAGTCCTGTTTCGGTATTCAATCCTGCAGGAACCATTGTGCCCAGTTCATAGATTAACCGGGCCTCCTGTTGCATTAATCTCTTGTCTAAAAAACCCCTCCTCCCGTCTCTCCTAAGGATGAAAATCCCACACACCTTCAAACCAGTCGGTCTTCCCTGATGGAACACCCGAAAATGTTCTGCCACCGGGCTCCTGTCTTCCCCCCTCCTGATGTCGCGGACATGCTCACCTATCCGCACCCTGAGTTCCCGCTTGGTTTTACCAACATATTTTTTTCCACAGGGGCAGGTGAGCATGTACACCACATAGGAGGAGGCGCAGTTAATAAAACCTCTAATCATCCGTGGCCTACCAATATTACTGGGACCCCAGAAAGAGGTTGTTTTATCCATAAAGGGGCAGATCTTACAGTGGCCGCACTTGAACGATCCCTGTAATTTCTCAACTCTAACCAGAAACAATTAACAAGAGGGGGTGGAAAGGGGGGAAAGACAAGACAGACACTTGTACAAGAGGGGGGGGGGGGATAGGGTATAGCAGTATGGGATAGGAAGGGAGTAACAGTGAGGCAGAGAGACCTACCCATTGACAGCCCGCCCAGCCATATTACGTATAGAGGAGGAAATCGGGGGAGAAAGTGAACCGATCCCATTCCTGCCAAGTCCTTCTATGCTTTTCCAGAGGCCCCCGCAGCGATGCAGTGAGTTCCTCCATCCTACATATGTCCTGTACCACAGCCAGCCATTGCGCTGTAGTGGGGGGCTCAGTGGATTTCCACTTAGCCGGAATACATGTTCTAGCAGCACTCAGGAGCGGGGCAAGGAGGGACCTGCGTCTTGACCTCATAGACGCCGGTGCCAGGTTGAGCAGGTAGCATGCAGGGTCCTCACCAAGGTCAACATCCGTCAATTTCCTAATAACCTCCCGCACCCCCTTCCAGAAATCGGACAACTTCTCACACTCCCAAAAAACGTGCGTCATAGTTCCCCTGTCACGCAGGCACCTCCAGCAGAGGGGGGAAGAGGAAGGAAACATGGCAGCCAATAGCGCAGGGACACGGTACCAACGAGAGAGAATTTTAAACGTAGTCTCCTGGTATTTACAGGATATAGAGCTCTTATGCGCTAACTGAATCATGGCTAGCCTTTGCTCGTCTGTAAAGGATCGGCGCAGTTCCCTTTCCCATCCCCTCACGTACGGAGGGACAAAGTCCTCCGGGGGCTCCATCAGCAGGGAGTACGAGTAAGACAGGGCTCCCCTAAAATGGCCGGACCCCAAACAAGTTTGCTCAAATTGTGTTGGCCGCCTAGTAGCGGCAGCCGCACACCCGACCGACCGCTGATAGTGCTGTAGCTGGAGGGTCTGCAACTGTGTAATGGGTTTGAGAGCAAGGTCGCCAACCAGGGCCTCTGGCCGCCTCCACTCGCCGCCCGCCTGCATATGAAGTCTCCTAAAGCAGTTCTGTTGGATCCACGCTTTAAAGGGACCACCAGTTATCTCCACCGGGAAATTGGGATGACCCAAGACCGGCACCATGGGGGACGGGCCGGGGGAAAGACCCGGCCGAGGGAAGAATCTATCCACTACTCTCCTGGACGGGCCAATTGTAGGATGTTTGTTCAACTGCGGAAATCCATTCAGTGGAACCCATGGTAGACCCGAGTGAGGACCGGGAGAGGCAACCTGCTCCATCAGGACCCACTGCTTCAAAGCCGAATGTCGACACCAGTCGATAACCCGACTCAAATGAGCCGTCGCATGGTAGCACTTCCAATCCGGCAGTCCCAGCCCCCCCCCTAGATTTAGAAACCGTCAATAAAGAAGCAGCCAGGCGATGAGAACGACCCGCCCAAACAAATCTAGTGCACATTCCTGCGAGCTGCTTGAAAAAGGTAGCGGGATGTCTATTGGGAGGGTCTGGAATAGGTATAGCACCCGGGGAAATGTATAGCACCTGGTGCACCACTAATGAAATACTGAATCAAGGCGTGCTTTACACTGAAATATCTATGCCAGTACAAACTGTGAAGCCTGGGGCGTGGAAATCACCCCAAAGCCCACAACCCAAAGGAGCACCACCAACAAAAGTATGTACAAAATATTTATTTTAGAAAAAGCACATCATAACATACAAATACAACAACCATATAACACATTAAAAAACAACCTGTTCCATGTCCTATATTAACAAGTAATCCTTTTTACATATATCAACCTCATAAATAACCGATATGGTATACAATCCTAGCCTGCTCAGTACTATCAATTAATAAAAACTATCACACACAAAAATACTAAAAAAATATATATAAACCCTTTGTGCCGGCACAAAGAACCCCTATCATTAATGTGCACAACCAATAAATGTTTAACAATGAACTGCAAAAATGACAAAAAACTTTGAAACCTAGTGAAAAATAAGTGATGAAATATATACATGTGCAAAACTGATAATTATCAAAGCATCCCAAATATTCAATTAAAACCTCATTAAACCAGTGTAAGAGTAACAGTGACACGTGTGCTGAATGAAAGCACACTCTAAAACCAAGAGTGAATATACAGAAAAGAGAATACTCAGCTATACAATGAGAGCAGGCATCACCGGGGAGGGAGGACAGGACACAGAGAGTATTTCCACCTGCGCTTCGCGAGGCTACAGCTCGCTTCTTGCTTGGGTGAGATTAAAATAAAATGTACCTGAAAGCCTTCTTATGATCCCCAACCGGAAGGTAAGTGTAGAACTACATCCGCATGAAGGTGTGCTCGCATACAACAAAGGTGCCTGCACACGTGTATGCGGATTCCCCCCAGACGCACTGATCCTGTGACGCGGCTGCGCTGGACACGTCATTTGCGTCATCAATGACGCGCTGCGGGTGTCCGCCAAGCCCACAGCGTGCAGCCGTCCATTACAGTCAGAGGATAGAAGATGCGTCATCTCAAACACCGCCCACTCTCTATCATGGGACAACAAGAGGCCACACCCCCACATTGCTATCGCCGTAGCAGCCTTCCAAACGGCCTTATTGTCACCAGCTGTGTCGCTTATCTCATAGAAATATTAAAATTAAACTATTCCAATGCGCGGGAAGGGGGAGGGAGGGGGGGAAAGGGGAAGGAAAAATAAAGAGGATAGACACAATATATCCACAGGCGGTTACACAAGAAGGGGAATTTCAGGTACATAGACATACATAGATTCCTAATGCTGTGCAAAATATCAATATCCCAAATCTATTATAAATTAATTATTCTATCAATGATCAGTTAAATGAGGACCTAAATCAGACAGCATATTAAGCATTTAAAGGTACATACCAAACACCCCCGATGTATATTTCATTAGTCAATGGTTCTTCAGTGTGTGATAACACATCATATAGCTTGCGTGCTCCATACTATGAAGCCACACACTGGCCACCAAACAAGGTTAAAGTTAAATTTAATATGCTCGTTATACGCATTGTCCTGGGGCATCCCATCCTAAATCGTGACCCTTATCAGGACAGATCCATCAATGTCCTCTAAAGAGGGAAAACAAATGCGGCTATATATTACTCTAAGAGGGATAATTCACAGACAGTCCCAGTGCATTTTTTATTGATCAAAAGATACTACTATATACACTGTAACTATGACCAATCAAGCAGTTGTACACCTCTTGTCAAAAGGACCACATACCGGCCCCTATGTACAGGTATATAATAAGACCGCCATGCGCAATGTCTCCAGGCATCCCAAAATGGACATGGATTCCAGATTCTCTCTAATTGTTTTCTTCATCAGCACCGGCTTTTTCCCAACAGCTTGTATTCTGGCCAGCTTATATAACGCCAGGAGGGCCCTAAAAGAACAAGAATGGGAGAGAAAAGAGAATGAAAGAAGAAGCATGACCACCACATATCCTCATTGATAACGAAAATACCCAAACCATGTATAGTATATAAAGAGAGTGAAAGTACATAAACATAATTAATATATTGTGGTCCAATGTAACCAAACCATGAACATTTAACTCCATTGTTCTGGCACTGGTTTACCATTGGACCAGCTGTATCCAAAATTAGTGAAGGAAAACATTACCCAGTGAAAAACCCTTCATAACACCTTATGAAGTATAATGTGACCATGAAAGATGACAATGTAGTCCCCAAAAAGAAACAGCATTGGCAAAAATAAAACAAAAATTGTGTGATGCACAAACTACACTATGAACAAAAAATTCAAAAATCCAACCACCCAATAAAACAATTCAGAATCAAGAAGATATATGACCCTATGATCTCTAACACAGGATCCGCTGTATCATTCCATGCTTCACTGTCCCAAAAACGGGGAGAAAGACCATTCTTCATTCAATCCTGCCGGAGATCTACTATTAAGTTGGAATATCCAACGTAGTTCTCTCTGCAGGAGTAGCCTCTTAAGGTCTCCCCCCCCCCCCCCGAGGGCCCAAATTGACCTTCTCTACTCCCACCACCCTCAAGGTAGAGGGGTCTCCTCCGTGGGCCTCCAGGAAATGCCGTGCCACAGGTGAGATGGTCTTACCTGCTGATGTATCTCGTCGGGCCAGACGGATATTGGAAAGATGGGCCTGAATGCGCGTACGTAAAGCGTTTTTTGTTTCCCCCACGTAAACCATCGGGCATCCGCATCTCAGTTGGTAAATGAGAGAGCGCGTTCTGCAATTAATAAAGTGTGAAATTTTAAAATGTTGTCCAGTTTCCAAATTCATCACCACATTTGTTTTCTCCATGAAGCCACAGATAGAGCAATTACCACATGGGGCACACCCCTTTGTGGACATTTTGGCCAGCCAAGTTTTTGACGGCCTATAATGACTGTGGCATAATTTGTCCCTAAGATTGGGGGCCCGTCTCGCGGTAATTAGAGCTCTTGATCCCACAAATGGGGAAAGTACAGGGTCATTGCTCAAAATAGGCCAATGGGTTGAAATGATGTTTCTAACCCTATGCCATTGCTTATGAAAGTCCATTACCAATCTAATGTCACTACCCGCTCTGGTTGCGGCATCCTTTACCTTTTTATCCTTGTTGTTCTTAGGCTCCAAGGTCCGGGCCCGCTCAGTCTCTTTTGCTTTGCGGTAGGCTCTTCTCACTATCCTATCCGGATATCCCCGGTCCTTAAATCTACTGGCTAAATCCATGGCCTGATCTTCAAAATCTTCCATTTTGGAGCAATTCCTCCGAGCCCGGAGGAATTGACCTGTAGGGATGCCATCCTTGACATGTTGTACATGCGCACTTTTATAGTCCAGAAAACTATTCACTGAGGTAGATTTTCTATACAGGTTAGTGTTAATCACTCCATCCGGACCCAAGGTAATCGCCAGATCCAGGAATTTAACCTCCTCACACGAGATCTCGTAGGACAATTTAATATTCATGTCATTTCGGTTTAGGATGTCAAAAAATTCGCGGCAGCTCTCAACGGGACCCTGCCAGAAGAGAAGGACATCGTCAATGTAACGGTGCCACCCCAGAATCGCGGGGTGGCAACGTTCAAATTCCGTCAAGACAATATTTTCTTCCCACCATCCCAAAAACAGATTCGCTATTGATGGTGCGCACTTGGCCCCCATCGCAACTCCCGAGATCTGTTTATACACCTGCCCATTAAAAGTAAAGATATTATGACTTAAAACAAAGTCCAATAATGTCAGGATGAAGTTGTGTAGCGATTCTCTGTCTCTAGACTCCTTACTCAAAAAGTAACTTACCGCTCTCAGTGCCAAATCATGCGGTATGATTGTGTACAGCGATTCGACATCGCAAGTTGCCATACACGTACCTGGAGGTAACTGAAGGTTTTCTAATTTTCTGAGTAAGTCTCCTGTATCCTTAATATAGGAGTTCAAACTACTCACATGTGGCTGAAGAAATAAATCTATAAAGGTGCAAGACGGTTCTAGTAGACTTCCTATCCCTGCCACAATCGGTCTACCAGGCGGAGAGGACAAGCTTTTGTGAATTTTTGGTAACACATAAAATGTAGGCATAATCGGATGTGTCACCGAGAGGTATTTGAATTCTTGTGTATTAATAACACCTTCCTCTTTAGCAGTCCATAGAAGGCCATCTAGTTCCGCTTTATCTGCCTGAATGGGGTTGTTCGGCAATCTCTGGTAATGTTGTGTGTTACCCACCTGACGATTAATTTCTCTCACATAATCTGTGGTCTCCCACACCACTACATTACCCCCCTTGTCAGCCTCCTTCACTGTTATTTCCGTGTTGGACATCAAATCTCGTAAGGCTTGTTGTTCCGCCCTACTAAGATTAATTCTGCCATGCATGGGTTCTAAATTGATAATCTCCCTCACTGTCTGATCAAAAAACACCTGTACAGACGGTACCGAGCCCAGAATTGGGCAGGATGTCGAAGGGCGCTTGAGCCCACTATGATTTCTCACCAGTGAAGAGTCCAGAGGGTATGTGGAATCCTGTTCCTGTAGAAGCGCCTGGAGATCCAATAGGGCCTCCCGATCTTCCGGCCCCAATGTGATTTGATCTTGTCCTGTTTGATGTGAGCCAAAGTGCTTCCTTAGTAGTATCTTTCTACAAAAAAGATAGATATCCTTGATTAAGGCAAACTTATCCAAGTTTTTTGTTGGTGCGAACGAAAGGCCCCGCGATAGTACTGACATTTCAGCTGTTGTTAAGACATGTGAGGATATATTGACTACTTGGAGTGCATGCGTCCCACTTGATCCGGTCTCCCTGTTAGGCGTTTGTAGCCCCATCGGTCCCTGCTCCTGAGGGACCTTTGGGCGCCGCCGGCCCCCCCTCCTGGTTCGTCGTCTGCCTCGCTGCCCGAGGATAAAAAATGATTGTAAAGTTCACTACGGGAGGAGTTTTGAGAACCAGGAGGTGGGCCCTGTGTAGTGGGACCCATATCCCCCCCATATCTCTGTCTGCCCCTGGAACGCCAGGTCAAACCTTTTTTGGATACACTTTCAGTGGAGCTGATGAAATTTGAACAAGTGACTATGGACACCAAGAGGAATAGGCTGCAAAGAGATCTTTCTGATTATGCTCACCATCGGGCATACAAATGGCAGCATAGAGGCAATAACCGCAGGGGCAGACAGAGATATGGGGGGGATATGGGTCCCACTACACAGGGCCCACCTCCTGGTTCTCAAAACTCCTCCCGTAGTGAACTTTACAATCATTTTTTATCCTCGGGCAGCGAGGCAGACGACGAACCAGGAGGGGGGGCCGGCGGCGCCCAAAGGTCCCTCAGGAGCAGGGACCGATGGGGCTACAAACGCCTAACAGGGAGACCGGATCGAGTGGGACGCATGCACTCCAAGTAGTCAATATATCCTCACATGTCTTAACAACAGCTGAAATGTCAGTACTATCGCGGGGCCTTTCGTTCGCACCAACAAAAAACTTGGATAAGTTTGCCTTAATCAAGGATATCTATCTTTTTTGTAGAAAGATACTACTAAGGAAGCACTTTGGCTCACATCAAACAGGACAAGATCAAATCACATTGGGGCCGGAAGATCGGGAGGCCCTATTGGATCTCCAGGCGCTTCTACAGGAACAGGATTCCACACACCCTCTGGACTCTTCACTGGTGAGAAATCATAGTGGGCTCAAGCGCCCTTCGACATTCTGCCCAATTCTGGGCTCGGTACCGTCTGTACAGGTGTTTTTTGATCAGACAGTGAGGGAGATTATCAATTTAGAACCCATGCATGGCAGAATGAATCTTAGTAGGGCGGAACAACAAGCCTTACGAGATTTGATGTCCAACACGGAAATAACAGTGAAGGAGGCTGACAAGGGGGGTAATGTAGTGGTGTGGGAGACCACAGATTATGTGAGAGAAATTAATCGTCAGGTGGGTAACACACAACATTACCAGAGATTGCCGAACAACCCCATTCAGGCAGATAAAGCGGAACTAGATGGCCTTCTATGGACTGCTAAAGAGGAAGGTGTTATTAATACACAAGAATTCAAATACCTCTCGGTGACACATCCGATTATGCCTACATTTTATGTGTTACCAAAAATTCACAAAAGCTTGTCCTCTCCGCCTGGTAGACCGATTGTGGCAGGGATAGGAAGTCTACTAGAACCGTCTTGCACCTTTATAGATTTATTTCTTCAGCCACATGTGAGTAGTTTGAACTCCTATATTAAGGATACAGGAGACTTACTCAGAAAATTAGAAAACCTTCAGTTACCTCCAGGTACGTGTATGGCAACTTGCGATGTCGAATCGCTGTACACAATCATACCGCATGATTTGGCACTGAGAGCGGTAAGTTACTTTTTGAGTAAGGAGTCTAGAGACAGAGAATCGCTACACAACTTCATCCTGACATTATTGGACTTTGTTTTAAGTCATAATATCTTTACTTTTAATGGGCAGGTGTATAAACAGATCTCGGGAGTTGCGATGGGGGCCAAGTGCGCACCATCAATAGCGAATCTGTTTTTGGGATGGTGGGAAGAAAATATTGTCTTGACGGAATTTGAACGTTGCCACCCCGCGATTCTGGGGTGGCACCGTTATATTGACGATGTCCTTCTCTTCTGGCAGGGTCCCGTTGAGAGCTGCCGCGAATTTTTTGACATCCTAAACCGAAATGACATGAATATTAAATTGTCCTACGAGATCTCGTGTGAGGAGGTTAAATTCCTGGATCTGGCGATTACCTTGGGTCCGGATGGAGTGATTAACACTAACCTGTATAGAAAATCTACCTCAGTGAATAGTTTTCTGGACTATAAAAGTGCGCATGTACAACATGTCAAGGATGGCATCCCTACAGGTCAATTCCTCCGGGCTCGGAGGAATTGCTCCAAAATGGAAGATTTTGAAGATCAGGCCATGGATTTAGCCAGTAGATTTAAGGACCGGGGATATCCGGATAGGATAGTGAGAAGAGCCTACCGCAAAGCAAAAGAGACTGAGCGGGCCCGGACCTTGGAGCCTAAGAACAACAAGGATAAAAAGGTAAAGGATGCCGCAACCAGAGCGGGTAGTGACATTAGATTGGTAATGGACTTTCATAAGCAATGGCATAGGGTTAGAAACATCATTTCAACCCATTGGCCTATTTTGAGCAATGACCCTGTACTTTCCCCATTTGTGGGATCAAGAGCTCTAATTACCGCGAGATGGGCCCCCAATCTTAGGGACAAATTATGCCACAGTCATTATAGGCCGTCAAAAACTTGGCTGGCCAAAATGTCCACAAAGGGGTGTGCCCCATGTGGTAATTGCTCTATCTGTGGCTTCATGGAGAAAACAGATGTGGTGATGAATTTGGAAACTGGACAACATTTTAAAATTTCACACTTTATTGCAGATACGCGCTCTCTCATTTACCAACTGAGATGCGGATGCCCGATGGTTTACGTGGGGGAAACAAAACGCTTTACGTACGCGCATTCAGGCCCATCTTTCCAATATCCGTCTGGCCCGACGAGATACATCAGCAGGTAAGACCATCTAACCTGTGGCACGGCATTTCCTGGAGGCCCACGGAGGAGACCCCTCTACCTTGAGGGTGGTGGGAGTAGAGAAGGTCAATTTGGGCCCTCGGGGGGGAGACCTTAAGAGGCTACTCCTGCAGAGAGAACTACGTTGGATATTCCAACTTAATAGTAGATCTCCGGCAGGATTGAATGAAGAATGGTCTTTCTCCCCGTTTTTGGGACAGTGAAGCATGGAATGATACAGCGGATCCTGTGTTAGAGATCATAGGGTCATATATCTTCTTGATTCTGAATTGTTTTATTGGGTGGTTGGATTTTTGAATTTTTTGTTCATAGTGTAGTTTGTGCATCACACAATTTTTGTTTTATTTTTGCCAATGCTGTTTCTTTTTGGGGACTACATTGTCATCTTTCATGGTCACATTATACTTCATAAGGTGTTATGAAGGGTTTTTCACTGGGTAATGTTTTCCTTCACTAATTTTGGATACAGCTGGTCCAATGGTAAACCAGTGCCAGAACAATGGAGTTAAATGTTCATGGTTTGGTTACATTGGACCACAATATATTAATTATGTTTATGTACTTTCACTCTCTTTATATACTATACATGGTTTGGGTATTTTCGTTATCAATGAGGATATGTGGTGGTCATGCTTCTTCTTTCATTCTCTTTTCTCTCCCATTCTCGTTCTTTTAGGGCCCTCCTGGCGTTATATAAGCTGGCCAGAATACAAGCTGTTGGGAAAAAGCCGGTGCTGATGAAGAAAACAATTAGAGAGAATCTGGAATCCATGTCCATTTTGGGATGCCTGGAGACATTGCGCATGGCGGTCTTATTATATACCTGTACATAAGGGCCGGTATGTGGTCCTTTTGACAAGAGGTGTACAACTGCTTGATTGGTCATAGTTACAGTGTATATAGTAGTATCTTTTGATCAATAAAAAATGCACTGGGACTGTCTGTGAATTATCCCTCTTAGAGTAATATATAGCCGCATTTGTTTTCCCTCTTTAGAGGACATTGATGGATCTGTCCTGATAAGGGTCACGATTTAGGATGGGATGCCCCAGGACAATGCGTATAACGAGCATATTAAATTTAACTTTAACCTTGTTTGGTGGCCAGTGTGTGGCTTCATAGTATGGAGCACGCAAGCTATATGATGTGTTATCACACACTGAAGAACCATTGACTAATGAAATATACATCGGGGGTGTTTGGTATGTACCTTTAAATGCTTAAAGTGGACCAACACCGAGAGGTGATCGGCCCGGAAATCTATAAGATTCCCGGGCCGATCACCTCCCACCCCGCGGGACATCCGAGATCGGGATGTCCCGCGGGGTGAAACCCCCCAAAAAAACCCCAAACACCCTACCTGATCTTCGGCGGCGGCCGGCCGCCGCCGCCTCCCTCGCGCCCCTGTAGGCGTGCTCGCGCCCGCGCCGGCCGTCTGCGAATGGCCGGCGGGGGCGCGCGCGCGCCGAAAGTGACGCGAGGGAGGCGGCGGCAGCCGCTTGGACGTTCCTGATCCCCGCCTGGACGTTGGCGGGGATTGGACCGTCCAGTCACGGGGGAGCGGGGACAGGTAAGATTTTGGGGCTTTCTGGGGGGTTTCACACAGCGGGGCACCCCCGATCGGGGTGCCCCGCCGAAGTGGACCAAAACCCAGGATAGTCAAAATCCTGGGTGTTGGTCCACTTTAATATGCTGTCTGATTTAGGTCCTCATTTAACTGATCATTGATAGAATAATTAATTTATAATAGATTTGGGATATTGATATTTTGCACAGCATTAGGAATCTATGTATGTCTATGTACCTGAAATTCCCCTTCTTGTGTAACCGCCTGTGGATATATTGTGTCTATCCTCTTTATTTTTCCTTCCCCTTTCCCCCCCTCCCTCCCCCTTCCCGCGCATTGGAATAGTTTAATTTTAATATTTCTATGAGATAAGCGACACAGCTGGTGACAATAAGGCCGTTTGGAAGGCTGCTACGGCGATAGCAATGTGGGGGTGTGGCCTCTTGTTGTCCCATGATAGAGAGTGGGCGGTGTTTGAGATGACGCATCTTCTATCCTCTGACTGTAATGGACGGCTGCACGCTGTGGGCTTGGCGGACACCCGCAGCGCGTCATTGATGACGCGAATGACGTGTCCAGCGCAGCCGCGTCACAGGATCAGTGCGTCTGGGGGGAATCCGCATACACGTGTGCAGGCACCTTTGTTGTATGCGAGCACGCCTTCATGCGGATGTAGTTCTACACTTACCTTCCGGTTGGGGATCATAAGAAGGTTTTCAGGTACATTTTATCTTAATCTCACCCAAGCAAGAAGCGAGCTGTAGCCTCGCGAAGCGCAGGTGGAAATACTCTCTGTGTCCTGTCCTCCCTCCCCGGTGATGCCTGCTCTCATTGTATAGCTGAGTATTCTCTTTTCTGTATATTCACTCTTGATTTTAGAGTGTGCTTTCATTCAGCACACGTGTCACTGTTACTCTTACACTGGTTTAATGAGGTTTTAATTGAATATTTGGGATGCTTTGATAATTATCAGTTTTGCACATGTATATATTTCATCACTTATTTTTCACTAGGTTTCAAAGTTTTTTGTCATTTTTGCAGTTCATTGTTAAACATTTATTGGTTGTGTTATGGCAGGTTATCCGTACAGGGGTACTCTGGTGGTCTGTCCCTATGCACAGTGATTATTACACTTTATACTTTGCTGTATTCTTTGATATTTGTTTATTCCCTCTGCACACCCTGGTTTGTCCTCCTGTTTTTTGATATTGATTTAGTTTGTATAGAATTGTTTACACTTAGCACTGTTGCACAATGCTTTTGCTCATTGTTACACAATGGATTTAGGTCAGGTTTATGACTCAGGTATGGTGTCAGGGTGGTTTTTATATATTTTTTCATTATTGGCAGACCCCCAGTGCCCTCTGGTGTTTTTTAGATTGGTTTGTCATGTCTAGTGTGTATATGTTTTGTTTGATGTGTTATGTTTTATATAAATTTTGATGAGAATAAACTTTTTTACATTTTTTCATATTCATGAGTAGTGCCACTCATTGGTGACCCGGTTCTCTATTTTTGGGGGAGGGTGGGGCCCCCCTTTCTTTTGCCATTTATTGGTTGTGCACATTAATGATAGGGGTTCTTTGTGCCGGCACAAAGGGTTTATATATATTTTTTTAGTATTTTTGTGTGTGATAGTTTTTATTAATTGATAGTACTGAGCAGGCTAGGATTGTATACCATATCGGTTATTTATGAGGTTGATATATGTAAAAAGGATTACTTGTTAATATAGGACATGGAACAGGTTGTTTTTTAATGTGTTATATGGTTGTTGTATTTGTATGTTATGATGTGCTTTTTCTAAAATAAATATTTTGTACATACTTTTGTTGGTGGTGCTCCTTTGGGTTGTGGGCTTTGGGGTGATTTCCACGCCCCAGGCTTCACAGTTTGTACTGGTATAGCACCCGGGGAAGGATGTTTATCTTGATGACGCTGACCCTTCCAAACCAAGAAAAGACTCCCCTGTTCCATTTCCGGAGGTCTTCATCCAGCCTTTTTAACAAAGGAGGGAAATTTAATGCAAACGTTTCTTGCAGGTTGGAAGGGATCCGCGTCCCCAAATACGTGACAGCCTCCTGCTCCCACTTAAAGTGAAAATTCTCCTTGACACCGCACAATCTCTCCGCGGGGACATTAATTTTCAAAGCTGAAGACTTCTGATAATTAATCTTATAATTAGAGACCTCCTGGAAACTCCTGAGTTCCGCAAGGAGGTTTGGCAAAGTGATCTCTGGCTTTGAAATGAAGAACATCAAGTCGTCAGCGTAAGCTGCCACCTTGTGCTCCGTTCCACCCACCTTCTTACCTGCCACATCCAAATTTTGTCTAATCAGCCGAAGGAATGGCTCCAGGGAGAGAATGAAAATAAGCGGGGAAAGTGGACAACCCTGTGGCGTCCCATTAGATAAATGGAAAGCCTGAGAGGACAGGCCATTCACCACCACGGATGACGAGGGGCAGGTGTATGAAGCTAAGACCCGGTGTAACATCCTGTCTCCCAGCCCGATGTGCTTAAGGGTCTCCTCCATAAAGGCCCAACTCACCCTATCAAAAGCCTTCTCGGCATCCGTGGATAAAGTAGCGCCGCCTCCCCCCCTCTGTCGCGCGTGACTGATCACTCCCATAACCCGTGTCGTATTGTCTCTCCCTTCGCGATCAGGGACGAAACCCACCTGGTCCCAATGTATGAGCCCAGAGAGGAGGGGAGCAATTCTGTCCGCTAAAATTTTGTTATAGATTTTGAGATCGCAATTCAAAAGGGAAATGGGCCTGTAACTACCGCAATTAGCTGGGTCCTTCCCCAGTTTAGGAATAACTGCAATGCTGGCCCGAAGAGTGTCCCGCGGAGGGGGAAGACCATCGCTCAAAGAGCCAAAGGATGAAATGAAGTGGGTGCCTAAAGTGCCCGCCAGTTCCTTATAGTATTCCAGGCTGAAGCCATCAGGGCCAGGAGCCCTTCCGGGCTTCATACCTCCGATGGCCTTCAAAAACTCCCCCACGTCAATCTCCTCCTCCAGGGCCTCCACCACCCCCCGCTCCAGCCGAGGAAGGTCTGACCTCTGAATATAAGCCCTGATTTTTTGCTGGTGAGCCTGAGACTTGTTTTGTGGCAAATTGTATAGGCCTTCATAAAAGTCCCTAAAAGTCTTAGCAATATCACCTATTTTATAGTGTCTATTCCCTCCCGAGTCAACAATGCTAGGGATGAAGTTCCTGGCCCGCTGCCCCCGCAAAGCTCTAGCAAGGGCCCTGCCGCTTTTATTGCTGAATTCATAGAAGTGCCTACGGCACCTAGCAATCTGGCCCCGCACCCTAACAAAACTCAGGTCCCTGAGGGCTTCTCGTAATTTGGGCAATTTCACCCCCAAAGCCGGGTCTAGGGATTGTTTATGCCGGGTCTCCAAGGTCTGAATCTACTGCATCAGTTGGGCTGTTTTTCTCCCTCTCCTTTTTAAGGTGAGCGCCCCTTCTGATCAAAAGGCCCCGGATCACACACTTATGAGCCTCCCACTGAGACATCCGGGAAACTTCAGGGGTGTTGTTAACTGAAAAAAATTCAGAAATTGCCGATCTAATCTCTGCCTTGAACTCAGGATCCTGAAGGAGGGAGCCGTTAAGCCTCCAGTGTCCCGATGAAGGGGGGGGGGTGGGGAGTCCGGGACCGACAGCAGGATGGAGATGGGAGCGTGATCAGAGACCGAGATTGAGCCTATTGACGGTCGCGATATGAGATGTACGTATCTATGGGGGACCAGAAACCAATCAATCCGCGAGTCCGCGTTATGAGGGGGAGAGAAATAGGTGTAGTCCCTTTCCCTGGGTTTTACAATCCGCCAAACATCCAAGAGTTGATGTTCAAACAAGAGGGCTTTAATCCTCCGCAACGCTGAGTAAGGCATACTAGAAGTCCCCTTAGAGGTATCAAGCTGAGGGTCCAGAACACAATTCAAATCGCCTCCCAAGAGAAGAATGCCATTGGAGAACTCAGCCAGCTTCTCCATGGTGGACCTCATAAATTTCAACTGATTTGAGCTCGGGCAGTAACAAGTTGCCAGCGTCACCCTCTGGGTATAAAGAGTACCCCTTACAAAAAGGTACCTGCCTTCAGAGTCGTGGATCTCCTCCTCCAGTGTCCAAGGGAGTTGTCCCGACAGAACAATGGCCACCCCTCTCGACTTAGAGTCAGGGGACAGGCCATGGTATTGATGGCGAAAGTAACGGCTGGACAAATTGTGCACCCTCCCCTCCCTGTGAGTCTCCTGAAGAAAGGCGATTCCCGCGCCCAGTTGTTTTAACTCGCTCAATACAGAAGATCGCTTAACAGGGGAGTTCAAGCCCTTAACGTTCAAGGAGGTACATTGGACTTTAGACATGTCAGATCCGAGGGAGCCGCCACCAGCCCAAGGACACAGAGCACCAAGGAAAAACGGGGGTCCCAGGCCAGGAAGGAGAAGCGGGTGAAAGAGGAAAGAAGGAAGCTAGGGGGGAAATGAAGGGGAGGGCAAGGGGCACACTAAGGGTATTATGGTTGACAAGCATGAAGGAAAAAGGGAAACACACAGAGGGGAGGTAAACACCCAACCAAAACGAATAGAACGAAAACTTATCTAAAGAGGGGAATCAAGGGGAACCTAAGCAAGGAAAGAATTCCTACTTTCCAAGGATCGAACCCCGGGCACCAGAGGCGAGCAAAACACTACCCCAAGGGGCCACGGGGTCAGCTTTTTGATGGGTCAGGTCCCGCTCTAGGGCCTCCAACCTCTGGGTGGTCGCATTTTGGAACTGTTCCAGCGAATCGACTCTGGTGTCAAGGTTGCCAACCGAATGCCGCAGATCCGCGATGTCCTTCTTAAAAGCGCCTTCCACCCTCTGGATGAAGGATTCAAGATCCTCCCTGGTGGGTAAGATTCTGAGCTCCGCCCTCAGTGCTGCAAGGATGGGATCCATGTGGGACTGCATCGGCTGCAGTGGGACCCCAACGGCAGGCGGAGTGGCATGCAAGATCAAGGGCACGGCTCCTGTAACATGGGGACCGCGCGGAGGTGAACCCTGGAGACGTCCCGAAACCATGGGCAGGGATAACAGGCCTGAGTGAATGTCAGCCGTTGTTCTCACAGGCGCACCTTCACGGTGGGAGAGCGCCGCTGTTCCCATCCTCTCCACCATAGGATGGTCACGGGACCAGGCAGATTCCACATGGGCTATCCTCTGCTGCCCCGCTAAGGAGGGGGGCGCCCCCGGCCAGGCTCCGTCCATGTGACACCCTCCCAGGGAGCCCAGTGCCATGGGTGTTGCCGCTGTACCCCCGGAGGCGGGATAATGGGCTAGTTCTGCCCGGGGCTGGGGGGAGTCCTCCATGGTTTGCAGATCAGGGCCAGGGCTAAACCTCAGGCTGGATGGTTCCTCCCATGAT
The DNA here is from genome assembly GCA_027917425.1 of Gastrophryne carolinensis. Lineage (NCBI taxonomy): Eukaryota > Metazoa > Chordata > Amphibia > Anura > Microhylidae > Gastrophryne > Gastrophryne carolinensis. The sequence goes on from CM051243.1 coordinate 118,221,617, forward strand.
GGAGGGGAGTCAGCAGCCAGCAATGAGCAGCAGGGGGATTCCGCTGGGGCACGGGACTCGCAGGACCGCCCCCCATAGTGGGGTGAGGAAGGGCATGATTCTGGGCTTGGGCAGCTTAGCTGTGGCATACCTGGACTTGCCGATGGCCCCATCTCAGCCACCCGGGAGCAATCTGTACGCCCGCCGTCAAGGAGAGGGCTTCTCCCCGCGTCATTCTCCTCCGCAGACGCCGGTAGCAAAGGCGCTCTGACAGCCTCGGCAGAGCGGTTGCTCTGGCTCCCCCGTCCGAGTCCCGGGGGCCTCTCATCTCTGGCGGTGGGGAAGTTCTCCCTCGCCCGCTGTGCCGGCCTCACACGTGCCTCCGCCAGTTCAGCCGACGCCATCATCTCCGCAGCACCGCCGACAGTCAAGGGGAGCGGGGCAAATGAAGGAGGGCAGCTCCTAGCCCTGACATCTCGGTCCGTCGCAGGAGCCCCTGTCGGCGAGAGGGACCTCGCAGTCGCGCGTTCACCGCCCTCCCGACGGCCAGAGGAGGTCTCAGCGCCATCAGCAGGGGCCGACGCCATTTTGAATGGGGCGCCTTCCCAGCCCTGCGGGCCTCCCCGGTCTATATAAGTGCTTATCTTCCGGGTGTGGGTGCGTGCAGGCGTCTTGGCACCCCTCTGCTTCTTCACCATCACTTTTCCTCAAAAATCAGGTGGGTGTATTGGTAGTGGGTTATCAGGGCAGCCAGCGGGAGCCCAAGCTGGACACGTCCTCACGCTCTCATGGCCGGCCACGCCCCCACCCCTGCATTCTTGTCACCACCTTGTTCTTAGTTTCACCGACATATTGTTTAGGACACCCGCATTGTAAAACATAAATTACGCCTTCAGTTTGGCATGTTATGATTTCTTTAATTTTTGATGTTATATTAGTGCTGGTGCTTGTGACCGTGTCGGTTCTTCAAACCAAGGGGCACACACTGCACCGTCCACAGGGCCTGCTGCCCTTTGTGGTTAGTTGTGTCAGCCAGGTTTTCGGTCCTCTATAATGACTTTGGCATAGTTTGTCGCGCAAGTTGGGAGCGCGACGTGCTGTCATTTTGGGTCCTTTCTTGACCCATTGTCTTAAAGCGGGATCCGTTTTCAAAACCCGCCAATGTGTCTTCATGATATTCCTTATGGTCTGCCAATCACTACTGAACTGGGTAAAGAATCTCACCTCTTCTTTTGTTTTTTTCTTCTGATTCTGTCGTCTCTTGTACTGTAGGAGGTCTTCTCTGGGTGTCTGCGATGCTCTGGAGATAGCTCTTTGGATAATTCTCATGGGGTATCCACGTTGCTTGAAGCGTTTCTTCATTTCTAAGGATTCTTTTTTAAAATTCTCATCCCTGGAGCAGTTTCTTTTTGCCCGTAACAATTGTCCCACTGGTATGCCTTCTTTACATCTCTGTGGGTGAAAGCTGGAAAAGTGTAATACACTATTAGTGGACGTTTCCTTTCGGAACAATTTAGTTGCAATTTCTCCAGTTGTTTCAATCGATACCTCCAAGTCCAAGAAAGTGACCTGGTGTGGAGATAATGTGTAAGTCAAGTGGATGTTGTAGGGGTTTTGGTTCAATTTCTCAAGGAACTCTACTGCCATTTCTGGTTTACCATCCCGGAGTATCACGATATCATCAATATATCGATGGTAGCTCAAGAGATGTACAGAGATGTAATTTGCATATTCCTCCTGCCAGACCACCTCTCTTTCCCACCAACCTAAAAATAGGTTGGCTATGGAGGGGGCGCACCTGGCTCCCATTGCAACACCCCTGATTTGGCGGTAAAATGCCAAATCAAAGGTGAATGTGTTATGGGAAAGGATGAATTCAAGCAATTTCAATTGGAATCTATGTTCATTGATTTTATCTAAAGATTCAGTGTCTAGGAAATATTTGACCACATATAGAGCCATATCGTGAGATATGCACGTGTAGAGTGACTCCACATCACAGGTTATGAGCAAAGCGCCAGATGGTACATGCATGGCATTAAGCCAATTGAGAATGTCTGTGGAGTCTTTTACGTAGGAGTCCAGGGCCAATACATGTGGCTGGAGATGAATGTCGAATAGAGCTATTGGTTTCCCAATTAGGTCTTTGATAATGGGGTCCCTGTGGGTACCCCCGAAAGTTGCCTTGGTGCTTCCATCTATATAGGCGACTATTAAAGGCGTCAGCCCGGTCACTATCCAATTTGTGTTTTTTGTTAGTAAATATTTATTTTTCATATTTTTCCATATCTTTATTTATGGAGTCATTTATGGATTGTAAATCCTCTTTAGGTATTTGGGATTCCAAGCCTCTATATAGATCTTGTAACTCTTTTTTGACCTTACTCAGGAGGTTTTTGTCTTCCCTGATCAGCATATCGATCAAGGAAAGAGAGCACTGTGTGAGGTGTGTTTCCCATTCTGTTCTAAAATCTTCGGCCAGTTCCCAAGTAGGGAAGATTTGGACACGAAGACCACGTGGGATGAGTTTTTCTTCCTTGTAGATTTCCAGGCTGTGGATATTCCACCATAATCTTAGATAGTTTCGCCTAGCTTTCTTAATATGATGTAGAGAAGCAGTATAGTGTTGCCCCCTATAAGTGTCAGACTGTGTTCTATGAGTATCTCTTAGTTCCCCCAATCGGGATGCCCAATCATTTTCTAGTGTTTCAAAGTTCATGGTTGGGCGTGCTGGGAAAAGCTGGATGAGCTATGCCACCAGCAGTGACTGGTTATATATACTGTTTACAACTAGAGGATATTCCCGCACTGCCTATAATATTAGTATAGAATTCTGGATGCTGGCTAGAGGTGGGCCACACCTTAAAGACCAGGTATGTATAAGAAAAGCAGATGGTGAGCTACCAGTCCAGCTCACCAGGGCACCCCCCAATTATCTATACAGATAGGCCGCTCTACAGAATGTGTTCAAAATTCATTTTTATTGTAAGCCAAAAAAAGGGAAAACATACATTTAAAAACACACAATTAAAACCCCATCCGTGGGGTGAGGTGGAATATATATTGGAATATAGCAATGAATATAGTAATTGGATCAAATGCATAAAAGAGAATATTTGAACATCAGTAAGTATACTAGCAAATATAATCAATATACTGGTTAATGCCTCGGGGTCTCCCCTTCTGAAAGTGCTCTCGTGCTGTGCACAAAAATGGTGCCAAGAATTGTGCAAACGTGCAAAAAGAATCAAGTGAGAAGTGAAAAATTGATGAGCAAAAAGAAAAATAAGCAAGCAAAAACAAACACAAAAAGAGGGACTCAAGTGTCCCAATGATGAATATAGGTGCACCAGTAGGTGCTAAAGTGCAAAGTGCCAATTATTGTGCAAAGAATGGAGAGAAGGTGGTAGATTCCCGGGCATGAATCTCAGTACTACTACAACAATGTTCCAAAGTATACACACTTTAATAAGCCAAATATATACAGAAATGAGAAAATGCAAAAGGATTCAGAGCAATGTACATTACCGTGTTAAAGGGTCCAAATCCACCCACCCTCACGATGCCAGCACTGACGCGTTGCGTGGCAACTACTTAAGCCACTTCATCAGAGTGTGGCATTGTGCTACCTGCCCCTGATTAAATAGCCCCATACTACTGTCCCCACGCCCTCCTGAAGGAAGGGCCTCCAAAAAAAACGCCAAATTGCAAATTCCAAGTAAGGGCGGAAGTGAGTAAGCTGGGCCGCATGTGTGCCCAGTGTTGGATACTTCCGCCAGAACATGGAGGCAATATACAATGTGTAACAGAAGTTATCTTGATATATCATCCTTTCAGGGGCACTGTGTCTGTGGGCGCTAAGGACAATTGTATATATAATTGCGCCATCTGCTTATCCCTATATTAAATACTGAGCCAGTGTACCATTAGTTTATAATTCACAATTGGCTCAAACTAGAAATAGTATATATCTCAGACATTGAACTCACAGAAACACAACTATCAATACTCAGGAGGGGCCTAAGTTTTTTTTTTTTCTTCAAACTCAATTTTTATTTATTTTCAAGAAAGCAAGGACATTGTCCACATATTCTGAACACATAGGCAGGGGAACATAATGATGCAAAAACAGAAAGTAAGGTTTGATTACACAGGCATATTATCACAATCAGCAGTCGTTGAGTTGTCCCAGCCAAGCCAGAAGAGGGTCCTCAGGTATTAATAGGGCCTCTTAACCACCCCTTGACCGGACGTCATCACCTTCCTTATCCCTCCCGTTGTGAGCGAGTGACCCAACCCGAATGCAAGCCCATGCGGAGAAGAAGAGCACACCACATGTCTGCGTAGTATGGACAATCAACGGGGGTTCTACCCCAGGTGTCGCTCCAGCTGGCCCCGCTACAATCAACCCCCTGGGTTGGTTGGACATCGACATCATAAGCCCAATAGAAAAGCAAATTGAACCTCTCCGCCATTTCCAGACATAGGACACACAGAAGACACCAAGAATAAACAGGTTCTGACAAACAAGACAGAAAACCAACAAGACAAATAGTCTTGGACTTTAAACAGCCCAGCCACACACAGACAGAAAACTAGAGAGAGGAGTGGGAGGGGGGGAAGGAAGGCAGGCGGACAACCGACAAGAGGGAGAGAAAGGGGAAAAGGAGAAAAGGAGGGGGTCGGCCGGGGGAAGGCTCCAGGAATGAGCAGAAAAAAGGCCCGGGAATGGAGGGGGGGAACACGGCCCCAAAGGGAACACGGGAGAAGAGAAGCGGGAGGGACAGAGGCCGGAGCCCCACAGTCGTCAGAGAGAGGTCCCTCAACACAGACTTGGCACCAGAGATCTCACTCCTCCCATATCCGCTTATATGTCTAAGAATCTTTGAAGACAGCCCAAATTGTCCAAATCTTCCGGTACGCCTCCAGCCTGTCCTGCTTGGAATAGCATATTTCTTCCATTGCTTCCACATGATTTATTTGTCTAAACCAATCTTTGATTGAGGGAGGTCTCCGGGATCTCCAAAGCCTTGGGATCAGGACTCGAGCTGCATTCAAAAGATGGCGGCCCATGGGGGATCCGCCCGCCAACCCATTCCCATCTGGGGACCATCCCAATAACACACTAGCTACTTCCCAGTCCAGGGTCTCACCCAAAACCAGGCCACTTACCTCTCTAACCTTTTCCCAGAAAGCACCAATCTCAGGGCAGGACCACCAGATGTGTAGCATCGAAGCCCCTCCTTCCCCACATCTCCAACAGGTATCGGGAACTGCCGGGAAGATTGTATGCAAGAATTTTGGAGTCCGATACCAGCGTGTTATCAATTTGTAGTTTGTTTCCTGCATAGAGCAGCTTATCAACCCCTTGTGGGCATTTCTGTACATGTCACTCCACTCCTCTGCTGTGAAGGACCTGCCGATATCTTTTTCCCATCTGTCCTCCCACGGTCTTCCAACCTTTTTCCCATCGCCTCGAATTAAGCCATACGCCCAGGACAAGAGGTGTGCCTTAGGACCATCACCCAGACAGGTCTTTTCAAATTCTGTAAGGTCTTTCTGCGTCCCCTTTTTCATCTCCTTGGAGAGGCAGAAGTGCCTTAGCTGGAGGTAGGAGAGAGTGGAAATGTCACATTCAAGCAACTGCTGCAACTCCTGCTGAGTCCGCAACCGCCCTCTGTCATATAGATGGCAAGCCCTCAAGGGCTTAGGACCTCTGCAGTCTTTCAAAAAGGATAGCTGTCTTCCCGGGGGGAACGCCGAATTTCCCAGGATCGGCGTCAAATGTCCAGGGAAAGAAGCCAGGGCCCGCCTCCCTTTACACAGCGCGTTTAAAATGGATAAAGATGTACCCACTAATGGATGACTTCTAGCCGCCAGGGGGATCTCATTCTTCCCAAGGCCAGAGATGATATCTAGTCTTCCACCTCCAGCCGCTTCTCCCTCAATGCTTACCCAATCCTTCTGAGGGCCGTTAATATGCCAATCCACGATTCTGCCTATATGCACAGCTCTGTAGTATGAGCGCATGCAGGGCAGGCCCGCGCCCCCCTGCTCCTTAGGGAGGACTAGCAGACTCCTCCTAATCCTAGGAGGTCTGCCCGCCCAGACAAAAGCCCCAAAGACCTTTGACAGTTCTTTAAAGAAGGACTCCGGAATTTTAATCGGTATACATTGCAAGAGGTACAGAACCCGTGGCAAGATATTCATCTTAATGACCGCCATGCGACCAAACCATGAGAGCCTCAGCTTATTCCACCCGTCCAAATCCTTCTTAACTTTAGCTCCGATAGACGCGAAATTCAGATGAAACAACTTAGCAGGTGAAATGGGTAACTGAACCCCTAGGTATTTAAGGCTCTTCTTCTCCCACCCAAAGGGGAAAATCCCCTGCAATGCAGCCACCTCCTCCTCCGGCATAGAAACATTCATAGCACTAGACTTAGTAAAATTGATCTTCAAATCTGATAGGCGCCCAAAAATTTCAAATTCTTTCAACAAATTCGGTACTGACACCCTTGGACAGTTCAGAAAGAAGAGCATATCATCTGCATATGCCGCTACTTTCCTTTCCCTACCTCCTATCATGATACCTCTAATGCCACCAGAAAGGTTGATCTTCCGCAGGAAGGGTTCCAATGAGAGGGCAAAAATCAAAGGGGACAAGGGGCAACCCTGCCGGGTGCCATTCCGGATGTGAAAAAGGGATGAGGAGCAGTTATTCACTTTTACTCTGGCCACCGGGTCCGAATACAAGGCCATGATCCTGTTTCTAGCCAATTCACCCAACCCAATGTGTCCCAAAACCCTCTCAACCCAACCCCAGTCCAACCGATCAAATGCCTTTTCGGCATCGGTGGACAGCATGATGGCCTGCACTTTCCTGGACCTTGCCCACCATTGTATGTTAAGGGCCTTTATCACATTGCGAGCTTCGCGGCCGGGGACAAAGCCCACCTGGTCCTGCCCAATCAAATCAGGCAGTAGTCCCGCCAACCGCCCGGCTAGAGCTTTAGCAAAGATTTTCACGTCTACATTCAATAGAGATATCGGCCTATAATTCCTACAATCTGTGGCGTCCTTACCTTCTTTCGGGATAACTACTATTTGCGCCTCCAAAGATGTGGCTGGCAGAGAACCTGAGGTGGCGGTGGATTCAAATGCCCGGACCATCATTGGCACCAGCTGCTCTAAGAAGGCTTTATAGTACTGGGTCGGGAAGCCATCCGGGCCCGGGGCCCTCCCCGGCTTGGATAGTTTGATCGCCCTCTGTATCTCAGACTCCGTTAAGGGAGCCTCCAACTGTTCTATTATTTCTTTAGATAGACGGGGGAGCCTAGACTCTGTCAAATACGTGTCCATCAACCTGTCTCTACCCTCTGACCTCAGATGTCCCGGGAGGTTGTATAGGGCCGAATAAAATTTATTAAAAGCCTCTGCGATATCTTTATGTTTCTGAGCCAGGGTGCCATCCGGACCTCTAACCCCCTCCACTCTAGACCGATTCGTCCTGTGCCTCAATGCCCTGGCTAACATGCGGCCCGATTTATTGCCCTGTTCATAAAAGAGACCATGGCGTCTCGTGAAAATCCTTCCAGTCTCCCTTGCAAGTTCATCACACAGCCCCTGCCTCTTGGCTTCCAGCTCCCTCAAGTGCCTCTCCTGAAGGGACCTCTTATGTTGCGCCTCAAGATCTGCAATTTGGCGGTGTAGCACCTCCATTTTCAAACCTCTCTCTTTCTTACGTCTCGCTCCTTCCTGAATCAGGAAACCCCGCACTGTGCATTTATGGGCCTCCCAAATTGTAATCGGCTCCAGCTCATCTGTAACATTTTCCCTAATGTACGCTGAAATGTTCTCCCGTAATCTCCCAGCTATAATGGGGTCCTTTAAAATGCTCTCATTCATTCTCCAGTGCCAATCACCTCGTTCCCTATTGGGAAGAGTCACTGATAGCATAACCGGAGCATGATCAGAAAAAGATATGTTCCCAATCCGCACTGAATCCACTTTGTCCAGATCCCTTTGTGACATAAAAATGTAATCTATTCTAGAGTACTTTACATGCAGGGGCGAGTAATATGTGAAATCTTTCTCCTTTGGATGCATCAAGCGCCACGTGTCTACAAGCGTGAGATCCTGCAGCGTCCTCTTTATATGCTTTAGAGCCCTGTAAGAGAGGGTTGTTTTAGCGTCAGAGGTATCCACTAGGGGGTTCAAGGCACAGTTCAGATCCCCGCCCAATATCAGAATACCTTCCTGGAAGGCCCCCAACCTACTCAGAGCCAATGAACAGAATCTATGCTGATCTTTATTTGGGGCATATATATTTGCGATGGTGATGATCGAGCCATTAGGGAGCCGCCCCTTTAAGAACACAAACCTCCCTTCTTTATCCTTCTCCACCGCCAACACTTTTAGGTCCACATCTTTGTCTATCAAGATCACTACACCCTTCGCTTTGTTATTTGGGGAAGGGGCGGAGTAGCAGGACGTATAGGTCCTGTTGCCCAGAAACGGAGCCTTATTCTTTTGAAAGTGAGATTCCTGGACCAGAGCAATGTGAGCCCTAAAGTTTTTAAGCTCCCTAAACAAGGCATGCCTCTTTTGAGGGGAGTTCAGCCCCTTAGCGTTTATAGACAGGACATTCAATGACAGCGCGCCCATAGCTGCCCACCTCCAATCTCTCATCCAGCACCCTCCCAATCACCGCCCGCACCCCTCCCCGCCAACCCCGCGCCACCCCCGTGCCGACCAGGAAAGGGAAGGAGGGAGGAAGGGATGAACGTATAGGGGACAAGCACCACAGGGGGATAAGATACAAAAGGATTAACAACACAACTGGCGACAATGAACAAATTCCACACGTTTCACTGAAGATGGCCGAGGAAGGTAAGAGAAAGGACAAAAAGAACTAACCTCTCTAGGAGAGAGGAGGAAAAACTGAGAATAAAAAAGAGAGAAGGTGGAAACTATTGGGACAACGAAACCACAGAGCCCGAGACTCCCTCGTTGTCCCCCGGACCCTGGGGTATTATCACCAAGGATCCCAGGTGAGAGAGCACCGCCCGAACTCTCACCTAATCCACCTACCACAACAACCCTTGGGGGGAAACGTAGAAGGCCAGGGAGCGACAGCAGCACCCTAACTCCTCTCAAAATCTAAAAGGCAACCAGAAATCGCCCAGCGGAGCCACCCTGCCAACTTGTAAGAGGCCAACCCCCCTGTGCAGTTAAAATAGCAGCCAGCGGGCGCGTCTAATATGCTTCTAATCATCTCATCCCCGAGCATTTAGGCTTATCCCAATGCGCTGAGCAGCCCTCTATGCCTATTTCGTATCCGCCGCGGGATGTGGAGGGGCGCTCCCAACGTGCTACACCAAAGCACCCACAAATCTGCTCCACGGGACAGGCGTCGTGCTCCCCCCCTAATACCTAAACCAACAACAACCCGGGGATTTTCAGTGCTATACCGGGATCATGGGATCCTCAGGAGAGGCCGTCGGAGGTGGCCCGAGCCTACCCGGGCCCCCAGACATCGCCCCCCCACACCAGGGCGCCGGAGCAGCAGGCGCAAGCAGTGCCATACAGACACCCGCCTCCATACCTCTTCCAGTCCATGCCGCCCGCGCACGAACCTCCCAGGCCCCACCCCCCGAGCAGTAACAGGTCACCCATCCAGCCCGGGGGAATGACTCCATTAGAGGAGACGCCGTCTGGGGCAACCCTTCCCAAATAGAACAGTTTAAACCGGAGAACAATTAGATTAAAGCATCAGTAACTCCAAAAGCTGATAAAATTTAACACATTCAACCAGGTAAACTATCACTTCAAGAACCATTCCTGCTGTCCCCACAAACCACCCTACGGCGCCCACGCCAGCCATGTGGAATAGGGTTACGCCACAGGATGGGTCGGGGGAAAGCAACCTCCTCGCCCCTCCTCTTAAGCAACTACACAGCGATTCAGATATAAGCAAAGGAAGGCAATATTAAATAATGCAAACTCTTATCTTCCATTTTTAATAGGGCCATAGAATCACCCGCCCCCCTACCTCTCCTAGTTTATGCCGCCCGCGGCCGATCCTCCTTGGCCCCATCCCCCAGGCCATACAAAATCACCCAACCATTCCGGGGGAATGATTCCAAGAGAGCGATCGACCCCTAGGGCAACCCACACCGAATAAACAGTTTAAACCGAAGACCTGTTAGATTAGAGCGTCAGTAGCCCAAAAAGCTGTTAAACTTTATCACATTAAACCAGATAACTATCACTCCAAGAATCATCCCTGCTGTCTCCGCAATCCATCCTGCGGCGCCCACGCCAGCCGTGTGGAATAGGGTTACGCCACAGGATGGGTCGGGGGAAAGCGCCCCCCAGCCATCCCCTTAAGCAGCTAAGCAGCGATTCAAGTATAAGCAAAAGAAGGCAATATTAAACAGTGCAAATGTCAGGATTATACCTAACACCCGTCTGTCTTAAGCCAGTATCCCCCAATCTCCACCGCCACTTCTGCCTATAGACAAGCCCCCGCTTGTGGGAGACGCGAGTAATGCCTCTCCCAGTCGGTTGCCCCCAGGACTTAACAGGCGCAAGGGATAGTAGCTTAAGGTGCAGTTTGGTGTTAGACAGGGAATCCCGAATGAGGATGCCGGGTGTGAAAAGTCCGTAAATCAGGCCGAGGTCAAACCAGGAAGTCACAGGCGAGGTATCCAGGGGAGAAGACTGAGAATGGTCGAGGGTAGCCGAGGTCAATTCCAGGAGGTCACAGGCGAAGTACAGGAGGGTCAGGCAAGAGAGTGGTCAGGCAAAGCAGGAGGTCAGGGCAGGCAGCTAGCAAGAATAGTCAGAGTCCAAATCCAAATCCAAAATCTTCACAAGTAACGCAGCACACATCCAGAACCCAGAAGCTATAACGGGCCCTGGGAAACTGGAACAGTGCAAATATATAGGGAAGTCTGGCCAATGGGATACAGGGAAAAAGGAGGGAAGGAAGGTGCTTGGTGCAAACAAGGAAGTGGGATCGGTCCCAGGAGCTGGACGGCCCAGGCCAGACAGGCCGACCAGTCCCTGGGTCCGATCCCAGGAACCAGCCACGGATTGGGGAATTCAAACTCGCCCCCGGCGGGCGCGCTGGGGGAAGCGCCGCCGGGAGGCATAAAGCAGACGTGCTCGCGCGCGCCCCTGCCAGGAAGGGGAAGCGCTGAGCCGGAGGGGAGAGCCGCAAGGCCGCGCAGCCGCGCGGAGCGGGCTGCGACGCGGCCACCCACAGCATCCTGCACCGCCCGCCCCTGATCCCCGCGACGGTGCCGAGGAGCTGGCAGACCCGGGGACCGTCGGTCCGCAGCCCGGTGGGAGCCAGCCGGCAACGCGCCGCGGGACCCGGAACGGCGGTGAGGTAAGTGCCTAACATTACCCCCCCCCTGAGGAGGGGCCACTGGACCCTCCAAGCTGGGTTTTAAAGGATTCTCTCTATGAAATTTCTTTACTAAATTCTGTGCATGAACTTCTCTGGCAGGAACCCAAGATCTTTCCTCCGGACCGTACCCCTTCCAGTCAATAAGATATTGAAGAGAGTTCCGAAAGAAGCGAGAATCAAGGACCCGGGCCACCTCAAACTCCTGATGCCCATCAATTACCACAGGACTAGGAGGACTATTAGGTTCATGGTCTCTTGCAGACTTAAGAAGTGAAACATGAAAGGATTTACAGATTTTCATGGAAGAGGGGAGGGCCAACCGGTATGTCACCTGATTAACTTTGTGAGTTATGGGGAAGGGGCCAATAAACTTCGGTCCTAACTTAGCGGAGGGTTGGCGTAGCGCCAAGTTCTTGGTTGAAAGCCAAACCCAGTCCCCCACCTTAAAGTTAGAATTAGACGATCGCTTGCGATCAGAAAATTTTTTCTGTAGAGAAGCGGCCCTAGTTAGGTGTTGTTGGATCTTATTCCACTCCCCTGGCCATTTAGAAACCCATTCATCCACGGAGGGAACTCTAGAGGGTTGGTCCGAAAGAGCAGAAAACTTCAGATCCTTGCCATAAACACAGTGGAAAGGAGAAACCCCTGTGGATGAATGCGTAGCGTTGTTAAAAGCAAATTCTGCAAAAGGTAAGAAGAAGGCCCAATCAGTCTGAGAACCCGCTGTAAAACAGCGCAAATATTGTTCCAGGGACTGGTTCGTTCTCTCGGTTTGACCATTCGATTGCGGATGAAAAGCCGAGGAAAGGGAGACCGTGAACCCCAACTTGGCACAGAAAGCCCTCCAAAACCGGGAGACGAACTGGACCCCCCTATCCGAAACAACATCCGTGGGAATACCATGAATCCTAAAGACATGAGTAATGAAAAGTTGAGCAAGAGTTTGAGCTGAGGGGAGTTTCTTTAAAGGAACGAAATGGGCCATCTTGCTAAAACGGTCCACAATTACCCAAATAACCGTATGACCCTGAGACGGAGGAAGGTCAGTAACAAAATCCATGGCCAGATGTGTCCACGGGGAGGCAGGAATGGATAATGGAAGGAGTGGGCCTTCCGGTGAGCTCCTCAAGGACTTACTCTGGGCACAGACTTTGCAAGCGGAGACAAACTTTTGAGCGTCCTTCCTGAGAGAAGGCCACCAAACTTGGCGTAACAATAAAGCTATGGTTTTTTTAATCCCTGGATGACCGGTTGTTTTGGTATCATGAAAATGGGACAAAAACTCAGACCGATAAGCAAAGGGCACAAACAGGGCTGACGCGGGTTTCCCCGGAGGAGCTTGGGCCTGGAACTGAGTAAGATCAGGAAGTTGGGGTTGAATGGCGGCCACCACTAGGGAGCGAGGTACGATGGGAGAAACCACTCTTTCCGGTAAGTCAGGGGGCGAGAAACTCCGGGACAGGGCGTCCGCCTTTATATTCTTAGACCCGGGTTTATATGTTATAGAAAAATTAAACCGGGAAAAGAATAAGGACCAGCGAGCCTGTCTAGGAGTTAACCTCTTGGCGGACTGGATGTACTCCAGATTTTTATGGTCCGTAAAGACCGTAACTGGATACTGAGCCCCCTCCAGCCAGTGCCTCCATTCCTGGAAGGCAAGTTTGATGGCCAGTAATTCTCTGTTGCCGATATCATAATTCTTTTCGGCCGCTGAGAACTTTTTGGAAAAGAAGGCACATGGATGGAGGCGTGCAGGTGAGCCGTAGTATTGGGACAAGACCGCTCCGACCGCGATCTCTGAGGCATCCACCTCCACAAGGAAAGGTCGTTGTTCATCGGGATGGACTAGGACGGGAGCAACGCTAAATACCCTCTTAAGATTCTCAAAGGCCTGGACAGCTTGAGCCGGCCAAATCGGGGGGTAGCCGCCTTTCTTAGTCAAATTAGTTAGTGGTGTAACCAGGGTTGAGAAATTCTTAATGAACCTTCTGTAAAAATTGGCGAAACCCAAAAACCTCTGCAGGCCCTTCAGATCTCTGGGCTGCTCCCATTCTAAAACAGCCCTCACCTTAGATTGGTCCATAGACAGACCAGATTTAGAAATAATGTAACCGAGGAACGGAACCTCAGATACCTCAAATTGACATTTCTTTAACTTGGCATATAAACAATTCTCCCTAAGTTTCTGTAAAACTAGGCACACATGTTTCCGATGCTCATCAAGGGATGAAGAAAAAATTAAAATGTCATCTAGGTAGACAACCATAAACCGGCCAAGATAATCTCGGAAAATTTCATTAACAAAGCTTTGAAAGACCGCAGGGGCATTACACAGGCCGAAGGGCATAACCAAATATTCATAATGCCCTTCAAGGGTATTAAAGGCCGTTTTCCACTCGTCCCCCTGCCTGATTCTTATGAGGTTATAGGCCCCTCGGAGATCTAGTTTGGAGAAGACCTGCGCCCCGACCACCTGTGTAAAGAGCCCCTCAATAAGCGGTAGGGGATATTTATTTTTTACCGTGATGTTATTTAAGCCCCGATAGTCGATACAGGGGTGAAGTCCCCCATCCTTTTTCTCCACAAAAAAAAACCCTGCCCCTGCTGGGGAAGATGAAGGCCTAATAAACCCTTTTTCTAAGTTCTCGGCGATATATTCCCGCATGGCAAGGGTTTCTGCTCGGGTCAAATTAAATATTCTCCCTCTGGGAGGCATCGTACCAGGGAGCAGTTCTATTGGGCAGTCCCAAGGTCTATGGGGAGGAAGTTTGTCTGCTGCCTTTTCTGAAAAAACATCAGCAAACTCCAAATATGGAGTAGGAATCCCACTAGGGAGTAAGCTTGTGACCCTAAGGGGAAATTCCAGGCAGTTCCGGAAACACTGGTGCCCCCACTTGGTAATTTGCCCCGAAACCCAATCAATCTGAGGATTATGCTCCTGCAGCCATGGCAACCCCAGAATCAAGGGGGTTCCAGGCATGCTCAATATCAGGAACCTGATAACCTCAGAATGACTGGCTCCTACTTTGATTTGCATGGGAGGTGATTGGAACCGAACTAACCCCCCGGCCACTGGAGTGCCATCAATGGCTGACACCCGGATAGGAGTTGGCAAGGCCTGTGCCATAATTCCTAGAGTCTGTGCTAGAACAGAGTCTAGGAAGTTCCCAGCTGCTCCAGAATCGAGAAGGGCCTTTAAGTTAATATATTTGGCACCCAACATAAACTGAACTGGGACCAGAATTGGAGACGATACTTGAGGAGATACCTTACAGCCTAGGAGGGCCCCCTCGAAACCCCCTAGGCTCTGAAGTTTCCCGGCGGTTTCTTTGGGCAAAGTCTAACCATGTGGCCGGTCCCACCACAGTAAAGACAGAGCCCCTCGGATAGGCGTCGTCGTCTCTCGCCTTCGGTGAGCCTGGTGGCACCTAGCTGCATAGGCTCTTCAGACGATTGAGCGACGGAAGCCTCAGATTTTGCAGTGGATTCAAAATGTGATCCTTTCTCCAGGCGCCTTTCCCGGAGTCGGCGATCTATGCGGATGGCCAAATGCATTAACTCATCCAGTGTTTGGGGTTCCGGGTAGTTCACCAGGGTATCTTTGATAGAGTCAGCCAGACCTAACCGGAATTGGCCACAGAGGGCAGGATTGTTCCAGCGTGAGTCAACTGCCCACCGCCGGAATTCGGAACAGTAGTCCTCGGCTGGACGGCGTCCCTGGCGGAGGGTACGTAACTTCGCGTCGGCTGAGGCCCCCTTGTCAGGATCGTCATAAAGGACCTCCATAGCAGCGAAGAAACTATCCACCGACTGGCGGATGGGGTCCTGAGCTGATAAACTAAAGGCCCAGGACTGAGGGTCTCCATGTAACAGGGAAATGATCAAGCCCACTCTTTGTTCCTGTGAGCCCGAGGACACCGGGCGAAGCTGAAAGTATAACTTGCAAGAGTCCCGGAAATTAGCAAATTTCGCCCTATCGCCGAAAAACTTTTCAGGGAGCGGGATCTTGGGTTCCACCGTCATTGCGGCCGGAGTCCCCTGAGAAGTAGGGACCATGGGAGTAGGACGGTTCTCCTGGGCCGCAACTCGAAGAGCCAGGTGCTCCACCGCCGCCGTCAGGGCCTGCACCTGCTCCAGAATTTGGTCCATTCTTTTTTTTTTGGCCCGTTATAATGTCAGGATTATACCTAACACCCGTCTGTCTTAAGCCAGTATCCCCCAATCTCCACCGCCACTTCTGCCTATAGACAAGCCCCCGCTTGTGGGAGACGCGAGTAATGCCTCTCCCAGTCGGTTGCCCCCAGGACTTAACAGGCGCAAGGGATAGTAGCTTAAGGTGCAGTTTGGTGTTAGACAGGGAATCCCGAATGAGGATGCCGGGTGTGAAAAGTCCGTAAATCAGGCCGAGGTCAAACCAGGAAGTCACAGGCGAGGTATCCAGGGGAGAAGACTGAGAATGGTCGAGGGTAGCCGAGGTCAATTCCAGGAGGTCACAGGCGAAGTACAGGAGGGTCAGGCAAGAGAGTGGTCAGGCAAAGCAGGAGGTCAGGGCAGGCAGCTAGCAAGAATAGTCAGAGTCCAAATCCAAATCCAAAATCTTCACAAGTAACGCAGCACACATCCAGAACCCAGAAGCTATAACGGGCCCTGGGAAACTGGAACAGTGCAAATATATAGGGAAGTCTGGCCAATGGGATACAGGGAAAAAGGAGGGAAGGAAGGTGCTTGGTGCAAACAAGGAAGTGGGATCGGTCCCAGGAGCTGGACGGCCCAGGCCAGACAGGCCGACCAGTCCCTGGGTCCGATCCCAGGAACCAGCCACGGATTGGGGAATTCAAACTCGCCCCCGGCGGGCGCGCTGGGGGAAGCGCCGCCGGGAGGCATAAAGCAGACGTGCTCGCGCGCGCGCGCGAGCACGTTGATGATCGGGCGCGCCCCTGCCAGGAAGGGGAAGCGCTGAGCCGGAGGGGAGAGCCGCAAGGCCGCGCAGCCGCGCGGAGCGGGCTGCGACGCGGCCACCCACAGCATCCTGCACCGCCCGCCCCTGATCCCCGCGACGGTGCCGAGGAGCTGGCAGACCCGGGGACCGTCGGTCCGCAGCCCGGTGGGAGCCAGCCGGCAACGCGCCGCGGGACCCGGAACGGCGGTGAGGTAAGTGCCTAACAGCAAACTCTTAACTTCCATCTTCTTTCTCGACACTCTCTCAGCATCCACGCCAGCCAGACACGTCACCTTTATCTCCGAGGTCTTGACCTGCTTCTTTCTCTTAGACTACGTGAAGGGGAGCCCGCCGCACCGCTCCGTTGAAGACCAGCTGCGGACCCCCGCCGACCCGCTCGTTGAACCAACAGCGGGATGGAAAAGTCACTGTACCAGTCCTGTAGGGAGATCTGCGGGATCCTCAGTGCCTCACAAAAAGTGCATTACGAGGGCGTAATGCTCGATGGGCGCGAACGAACTCAATGGGGGTCTCCGGCGGCCTCTCCAACAGCGAGTTGAATATGGAGGACAGGGCCTCCTGCGTTTGGTCTGGTGCGACCGCCTCAGGAACTCCCCTGACTCTAATATTGCACCTCCGATTTCGGTTGTCTAGGTCCTCCAAGTGCCTCTGGACCGACATAAGGTGCTTGTTGTGGGCCACCACCACCTCCTT
Source organism: Gastrophryne carolinensis (assembly GCA_027917425.1). Lineage (NCBI taxonomy): Eukaryota > Metazoa > Chordata > Amphibia > Anura > Microhylidae > Gastrophryne > Gastrophryne carolinensis. The sequence goes on from CM051243.1 coordinate 118,238,668, forward strand.
GACCTCCGTCAGCCTGCTGCTCGTGTTAGCTTCTTCCCTCTCGATCTTCTCCACACGCTGGGATAACATCCTCATATCCTCCTTGAGGTCTGCGATTGCCGCGGTAATGGAGGACTTTATCTCCCCTGCGAACTCTGCCAACTCACTTTTAGTGGGGAGCTGGCTGAGTTGGGCCGAGAGACCGCTTTCTTCTCCCTCTGACACTGCGTCTTCTCCTCTGTCCGGAGAGCTCCCCGGGGAGGGCACGTCCGCCATCTTGGAAACGCGAGGGTGCACGTCTTCCCCTCGCTGGCTAGAAAACATCTCCGGCAGTTTCCTACTGCTTGGTCTCGGGGTCGGTGAAGTCCTGGGGTGCTTTGCAGTAGCCCCAGGCTTGGTGAGACGGCCCATGTCTAGGAAGGGTGCGGAGAAAAGCTTCATAAGTGGAGGCTCCGCCGAGAGCAAAGAACTCAAGCTGCCATTCCTCTTCCTGGCCAAGCCACAAATAGATTAAACAAGTTTCTTACCATCAAAGATGTTTACTTATTTTGCAGACAATTATCACTAAAGAAATTTTTTGATATCCCACATTCCGTTTCTAATTTATCGGATCCAAATTGGAATGACAAGGAGGAACAAGCCCTCATAGATCTCATGGATTTATTAAGAGAATAGGAACCCACGGAGGATGTACAGAAGAAGTCTATTTTAAATAAACCTTCCACCTTTGTACCACCCTGGAACAACAGCCCTGCAATCCAGACATTCTTCAATCTGGTAAGTGAGGATATCAAAAAGATAAACCTGCACAAACAGGGAGGGAACTTGAACAAAGAAGAGCTGGAGGCCCTCCATTCTCTAGAGAAAGAAGAGGGAATTATCATCAAGGAAGCGGACAAAGGGGGGAATGTGGTCATTCTCTCGAGGGACTACTATTGCAAGGAAGTCCAGCGCCAATTAAGGGATCACAATACATATGAGAGGCTCACACACAATCCTATAAAACAATACAAATTAGAGTTTGATAGCCTTCTAAAACAGGCGCTAGAAGGTGGTGTCATTACACGGACACTATGATTTTTTGGAGGTGGAGTTCCCCAGACCCCCACACCTTCTATGTTCTACCCAAGATACACAAAAACCCGGAGAAACCACCGGGTAGACCAATAGTCTCCGGCATTGGAGGGCTGACGGAATTTGCATGTGTATACTTAGATCTCACCCTCCAGCCACATGTATTGGCCCTGGACTCCTACGTAAAAGACTCCACAGACATTCTCAATCGGCTTAATGCCATGCATGTACCCTCTGGCACTTTGCTCATAACCTGTGATGTGGAGTCACTCTACACGTGCATATCTCACGATATGGCTCTATATGTGGTCAAATATTTCCTAGACACTGAATCTTTAGATAAAATCAATGAACATAGATTCCAATTGAAATTGCTTGAATTCATCCTTTCCCATAACACATTCACCTTTGATTTGGCATTTTACCGCCAAATCAGGGGTGTTGCAATGGGAGCCAATTTTTAGGTTGGTGGGAAAGAGAGGTGGTCTGGCAGGAGGAATATGCAAATTACCATGTACATCTCTTGAGCTACCATCGATATATTGATGATATCGTGATACTCTGGGATGGTAAACCAGAAATGGCAGTAGAGTTCCTTGAGAAATTGAACCAAAACCCCTACAACATCCACTTGACTTACACATTATCTCCACACCAGGTCACTTTCTTGGACTTGGAGGTATCGATTGAAACAACTGGAGAAATTGCAACTAAATTGTTCCGAAAGGAAACGTCCACTAATAGTGTATTACACTTTTCCAGCTTTCACCCACAGAGATGTAAAGAAGGCATACCAGTGGGACAATTGTTACGGGCAAGAAGAAACTGCTCCAGGGATGAGAATTTTAAAAAAGAATCCTTAGAAATGAAGAAACGCTTCAAGCAACGTGGATACCCCATGAGAATTATCCAAAGAGCTATCTCCAGAGCATCGCAGACACCCAGAGAAGACCTCCTACAGTACAAGAGACGACAGAATCAGAAGAAAAAAAACAAAAGAAGAGGTGAGATTCTTTACCCAGTTCAGTAGTGATTGGCAGACCATAAGGAATATCATGAAGACACATTGGCGGGTTTTGAAAACGGATCCCGCTTTAAGACAATGGGTCAAGAAAGGACCCAAAATGACAGCACGTCGCGCTCCCAACTTGCGCGACAAACTATGCCAAAGTCATTATAGAGGACCGAAAACCTGGCTGACACAACTAACCACAAAGGGCAGCAGGCCCTGTGGACGGTGCAGTGTGTGCCCCTTGGTTCGAAGAACCGACACGGTCACAAGCACCAGCACTAATATAACATCAAAAATTAAAGAAATCATAACATGCCAAACTGAAGGCGTAATTTATGTTTTACAATGCGGGTGTCCTAAACAATATGTCGGTGAAACTAAGAACAAGGTGGTGACAAGAATGCAGGGGCATTTATCAAATATAAAATTGGCCAAGAGAGACCAAGAGCTGGGCAAGATTATCTCCCCAGTGGCTGTCCATTTTCTCCATCACCATAATGGCGAAATAAGAGACCTGACAATCACATATGTGGATAAAATCAATATGGGAGGTAGAGGTGGCAACATCAAAAAGAAACTCCAACAAAAGGAGTTGGATTTTCAACCTAGGTACCAAGGCACCCCTGGGCATCAACGAGGAGCTTTCCTTTGCTTCATTCCTAGGACGTTGAGTGAGGTTAGGACACTCTGTGTAGACACACATTGTGTCACAATATTACCCTATAAATAGGTAATTTAAGTTAGTCTCTACAATGGGCATTCGGGCCAATTGTGTACTGATCTTAACATTTAGATCAAGCTGGTTTTTGTGTCCCCTTGTCCTCTTTTCAGGCCTATGTCTGTTCACCTCTATGCTTTTATATTTTATAGATCATAGTGAGTGTGTGACCTCGCTCTTGCCTGCTCCTGTCCACTGGGTCATCCCTGGATTGTACCAAATGAAGAGGGACCAGTCTGAAGATAATAGAATTGGACTGTGCCTCCCAAGACTGTTGGACCGCTTTGGGAGGCTTAGAACAGGAGAGGACAAATGAATACATCAGAAGTTCGAGATGACTATCATAACAGAGGACTTAAAGAATTCCTTTTTCCCCCTTGTCCCTTCCCTCCCCCCCCCCTTTTTTTCCCCCCCTCCCTCTCCTTTCCCCCCCTCCTTCCCCCCCTTTTTCCCCTCCCCCCCTTCCCCCGCGCTCCTTCACCCATCTTCTCCCCCCCCCTTCTTCTCTCTCCCCCCGCCCCCCCTCCTTCTCCCTTCCTTTCCTTTTCCCTTTGGTTACCTTATTCTTATATGGTTACTCTACCTTTATGTGTTCATTAACCTTAGAATTAAACTCATACTAATTTTATCCCTCATGCTTCTCTCTGGGGTTTGTGCCAGCTGTCATAATCTGTTTTGCACTTACCTTGACTTAAGGCAGCAGGCCCTGTGGGACCCTGATTTTGAGCTTCTGTGAACTTTTTGGGCGCATCAGGATTGCCCCCCATGTTGTCCTTTCCCTCCTCATTCTCCCTTCTCTCCCCTCCCTTATCCCTATATTAAATACTAGCCAGTGTACCAGTAGTTTATAATTCACAATTGGCTCAAATATATCACCATAACTTGGCACACATAATAAAATAAAGACTCACAGGATATGTGACATAAGCAGACCATATAGAACATGTCTTGTTTTCCTATATATGCAGATGCCCCCCCCCCCCCCCCATTATAGATCTTTTATAAATAACTTAATTCCACAGAATGCCCATCTGTCCTTCTTTTTTACATATGGCCAAGTATGGCTTTGTTACAATGAAATCATCACAATGTGCACAACATGTATGGAAAGAATGCCGAGATTAACCTTATGTAACCAATTGTATTTTTATGTGATACTATGTGTTTAATTGCTACCTCCTCCCCTCCCTGCTCTCCCCCCCCCCTCTCTTTGCCTCCACCACCGCTCTTCTTCTACAGAGCGGCACTGTCATTCTGTGTCATATATTCCTGCTGGCGTGGCACCGGCACCTGGCCCTTCCCCCTGCGCATGCGCGTTCGCGCTGCGAGGATTGAGGGGCCCGGCGCGATGCGCGCGCACACTCGATCGAGACGGACGCGCTGGGCTGCATTTGACAGCCAGCGCGCATCTGTCATCATATAAGCAGATGGCGCAATTATATATACAATTGTCCTTAGCGCCCACAGACACAGTGCCCCTGAAAGGATGATATATCAAGATAACTTCTGTTACACATTGTATATTACCTCCATGTTCTGGCGGAAGTATCCAACACTGGGCACACATGTGGCCCAGCTTACTCGCTTCCGCCCTTACTTGGAATTTGCAATTTGGCGTTTTTTTTGGAGGCCCTTCCTTCAGGAGGGCGTGGGGACAGTTGTATGGGGCTATTTAATCAGGGGCAGGTAGCACAATGTAACGGCCGGAGGGTTTCTACACAGGAACTCTCCGCCGGGGGACGCAGGGGCAGAGAGTGGTCAGAGCCAACTACACAATGACACAATAATTTCAGAAAAGGGGTTTTATTAATAAAGGGAAACAGAAATCTCTTAATATCAGAATAAGCAAAGCATATGGACATAAGGTAAACTAGGATAAACTAAATAACTAAACACAGGGATTCCTCGAGGTGCAGATGCACTCACCACAGAACACATAGACAAAGATCCAGATAAAGGAGTAACCGGCAAGGACTGAGACATAGAATCAAAGATAATCCAGGCAAGGAAAACCCATAGGTCTGAGGACAGACAAAATACTGCTACCCCAGGTGGAGGGCAGGAAGCTTGATATAGCCATCCACCAGGTGCAGCCCATTATGGGGAAAGGAGTGCAACCATGGCTTGTCTGACCCCTGGTGGAGGGGACTGGAATATTCAGGGATCGTAACAGTACCCCCCTCCTTACCCTCCTCCTTAGGAATGTACTCCCAAACACTCTTCAGGGAGAAACAAAGGGCAAGAATCGGGACATTAATTCCCCCTCCAGGATCCACCGTGGAGCCAGAGTCTACTGGAGCTGAGATGGAGGTGGACCGCCAGATGCCACAGAGCGAGGGTACCAGACAGGACCCGGACACAGATTCGGGACGGGGCCCGGACATAGATTCGGGACGAGGCCCAGGTTCGGGTTCAGGGCATAGTTCAGGTTCAGGGCATAGTCCAGGTTCAGGGCATAGTCCAGGTTCACGGCATAGTCCAGGTACAGAGCAAGGCCCGGGTGCAAGTCCTGGTGCAGGTACAGAGCCAGGGGGCCCGGGTGCAGGTACAGAGCCAGGGGGCCCGGGTGCAGGTACAGAGCCAGGGGGCCCGGGTGCAGGTACAGAGCCAGGGGGCCCGGGTGCAGGTACAGAGCCAGGGGGCCCGGCTGAGGGCTCAAAGGCGTGGGGCCCGGCTGAGGGCTCAAAGGCGTGGGGCCCGGCTGAGGGCTCAAAGGCGTGGGGCCCGGCTGAGGGCTCAAAGGCGTGGGGCCCGGCTGAGGGCTCAAAGGCGTGGGGCCCGGCTGAGGGCTCAAAGGCGTGGGGCCCGGCTGAGGGCTCAAAGGCGTGGGGCCCGGCTGAGGGCTCAAAGGCGTGGGGCCCAGCGGCGGCTGACTCACGGTGGGGCCCAGCGGCGGCTGACTCACGGTGGGGCCCAGCGGCGGCTGATTCACGGTGGGGCCCAGCGGCGGCTGACTCACGGTGGGGCCCAGCGGCGGCTGACTCACGGTGGGGCCCAGCGGCGGCTGACTCACGGTGGGGCCCAGCGGCGGCTGACTCACGGTGGGGCCCAGCGGCGGCTGACTCACGGTGGGGCCCAGCGGCGGCTGACTCAATCATGGGGCATTTTGGAGGCAAGCAGGCATCAACCTCATCATCAGAACAATCAGTCCAGTCTTCATTGTCTGAATCACTGGTATGTAGAGTAAAGACAGGATCATCATCGCCAACCATGCAATCATCCTCATCAGTATCCTCATAGAACCAGAAATCGGGATCCTGGTCCCCAGCAGTAGGCGCAGGTTGGTTCCAAGAGGTAATATCAGACCCTAGAGTCAAGGCCCTAGGTGAGACATACAGCACCTCAGAGTGATCCCTTGACCCTACAGACCTACCTAAGGGGAGAGGAGCTGAGGGAATCTGATTGGGGACAGAGGGTTTAATGGAATAGGCCATATCTACCAGAATCTTAACAAGGGGCTTAGCAGTAAGGAAGTCAAAATCCCCTTGATCAACCAGGGAATGAATGGTGTGCATAGTGTCTAGACACATATCCTTAGAATATCTAGCAAATACTGCATGCACAACATCAGGATGACTATCAGTCAAAGTAATTAATCATTTTATCATGTTGAGATCCATAATGGATAGCTAGGAAGGAGACACAGGAATGGCAAGAGGGACTACAAGTCCCAGCATATACAATGCTCAGAAAAGCTAGAGGGACTACAGGTCTCAGCATGTGCAAGGCTCTGACCGGATGGTATGTATGGTAGCAGTATTATGTAACGGCCGGAGGGTTCCTACACAGGAACTCTCCGCCGGGGGACGCAGGGGCAGAGAGTGGTCAGAGCCAACTACACAATGACACAATAATTTCAGAAAAGGGGTTTTATTAATAAAGGGAAACAGAAATCTCTTAATATCAGAATAAGCAAAGCATATGGACATAAGGTAAACTAGGATAAACTAAATAACTAAACACAGGGATTCCTCGAGGTGCAGATGCACTCACCACAGAACACATAGACAAAGATCCAGATAAAGGAGTAACCGGCAAGGACTGAGACATAGAATCAGATAGATAATCCAGGCAAGGAAAACCCATAGGTCTGAGGACAGACAAAATACTGCTACCCCAGGTGGAGGGCAGGAAGCTTGATATAGCCATCCACCAGGTGCAGCCCATTATGGGGAAAGGAGTGCAACCATGGCTTGTCTGACCCCTGGTGGAGGGGACTGGAATATTCAGGGATCGTAACACACAATGCCACACTCTGATGAAGTGGCTTAAGTAGTTGCCACGCAGCGCGTCGGTGCTGGCATCGTGAGGGTGGGTGGATTTGGACCCTTTAACACGGTAATGTACATTGCTCTGAATCCTTTTGCATTTTCTCATTTCTGTATATATTTGGCTTATTAAAGTGTGTATACTTTGGAACATTGTTGTAGTAGTACTGAGATTCATGCCTGGGAATCTACCACCTTCTCTCCATTCTTTGCACAATTATTGGCACTTTGCACTTTAGCACCTACTGGTGCACCTATATTCATCATTGGGACACTTGAGTCCCTCTTTTTGTGTTTGTTTTTGCTTGCTTATTTTTCTTTTTGCTCATCAATTTTTCACTTCTCACTTGATTCTTTTTGCACGTTTGCACATTTCTTGGCACCATTTTTGCACAGCACGAGAGCACTTTCAGAAGGGGAGACCCCGAGGCATTAACCAGTATATTGATTATATTTGCTAGTATACTTACTGATGTTCAAATATTCTCTTTTATGCATTTGATCCAATTACTATATTCATTGCTATAGTCCAATATATATTCCACCTCACCCTACGGATGGGGTTTTAATTGTGTGTTTTTAAATGTATGTTTTCCCTTTTTTTGGCTTACAATAAAAATGAATTTTGAACACATTCTGTAGAGCGGCCTATCTGTATAGATAATTGGGGGGGCCCTGGTGAGCTGGACTGGTAGCTCACCATCTGCTTTTCTTATACATACCTGGTCTTTAAGGTGTGGCCCACCCCTAGCCAGCATCCAGAATTCTATACTAATATTATAGGCAGTGCGGGAATATCCTCTAGTTATACCTTAAAGATCACCATATGGAGGCTTCCCAGGATACCGAGCTTAGGCTCCCCTCGGGGCAGTCCCGGCAGTGTGTGGATTGTGGTGTATCCCTTGTGGGGGATAATGTACTTGTTTGCATACCTTGTGCTCAGCAGGCCATAACGCAGCAGTTGGGGGCCCAGGCCTCTGGGTCTGTGGCCCTGGCCTTTTCTCCTACCCCACCCCGCCTTATCCTTGCCCCAGATGATGTCACAGTTGGGGAGTCGCAATCTGATATGTGTGCCAGATGGCTAATATTCAGAAAGTTATTTCTAGCTCTGTGGCCAGAAAGGCCTCGGCTTGTGCACAATTAACCATTATGCAGCAAACTGGGGCCCAGGCTTCAGGGTCTGCGGCTACTGCCTCTTCTCCTACTCCGCCGTGTCTTGTCCTTACCCCCAGTGATATTGTCATGGGTGGTGAGTCGCATTCTGATTTATGTGCCAGATTGGCTCATCTTGAAGGATTTATGTCTACCTCTGTGGCTAAGAAGGCCTCAGCTAAAAGAAAGCATTTGACTCATCTTGGCAAGTGAGTTGGACAATTGCGAATTGCTTGATTGGTCTGACCCTTCTCAGTTCGAAGAAGGGGAATTATATGAGGATTCAGATGTTTCTGACGAACAGCAATTTGTTGGTACTGAAAGTGAGCAGGGTGAAGAGAGTGTTGTGGTTACCGCAAAAGCTCTTGCCCAGTTATTTGAGGTTTTTGTTATTACTCCTCCTGAAGTAGTCCCTCTCAAGAGAGGGGAATTCTTTGGAGCCTCTAAACCTCGTTTGGAATTTCCAAATCAAAAGCATTTTGATGATATTATTTTTAAAGAATGGGAGAAGCCTGCGCGGCTTCATGGCATTCCCTTGGGCTGGGACAAAAAATATCCCTTTCCAGCTGATACGGTTAAACGTTGGTCATCACCTCCTGAGGTGGATGCCCCTGTACTTCCTTACTCCACTACACTCAAGGATGGAGAGGACAAACGTCTTGATCAAATGGCGTGCCACACTTTTTCCAGTGTAGGCTCGGCCTTGCGGCCTGTTGGCGCTTCGGCGCTTATTTCGGTGGCTATTAGGTCTGTTGTGAGAGACCTAATGAATAACTCAGGGCTTGATCCGGCCTCTGATGAGTACGCCACTCTTAAGCGTTGAGATGTTAGCATCTTTTGTACTTTCTGCTTTAGATGATACTCTTCTCATGTGCAGCAGAACCTCTGCCTTGTTAATCGCCATTCGGCGGTCAGTATGGTTGTGGCAGTGGGCGGCGGATGTTGTAGCCAAGAAATCACTCTTCCGTTTGTGGGATTGCGCCTATTTGGAGAAAAATTGGGTTCTGAAAGTAGTTTCTTCCGGTTACAAACTAGAATTCGAGTCCCGGCCTCCTCCCAGATTTTTCATGTCCCGGATGCCGTCAGATCCGGCAATTGCGCAGGAACTGCGGGCAGCAGTAGCGAATCTGTTAAACATGGCTGTCACCTGCCTAGTGCCTCCGGCGGAAAGGGGTTTGGGGTTTTACCCCAACCTATTCACAGTACCCAAGAAGGACGGCTCTGTTCGGCCTATCCTAGACCTAAGGAGACTCAATCAATTTATCCGTTTCAGAAGATTCCGCATGGAGTCTCTGCGATCAACGATCGATGCTCTCCGTCAGGGGGACTTCATGACATCCATAGACATCAAGGATGCTTATTTGCACATTCCTATTTTCCGGGTCACCAGAGATTTCTCAGGTTCTCGATAGAAGACCAGCATTATCAATTTGTGGCCCTGCCATTCGGCCTTACCTCGGCCCCAAGAGTCTTTACCAAGATGCTGGCAGGAGTGATGGCTATATTCAGGGTCCAGGGCATCCGCATTGTGCCTTTTCTGGACGATCTTCTTATCGCGGCCTCCTCCCTCGAACAATCAGAGTTGGACACCAGGACGGTGGTCTCTACGCTAGAGAGGTTCGGATGGGTAATAAGTTACCCCAAATCCTCTCTCTGTCCGTCCAGGGAAATTCCCTTCCTGGGCCTAATTCTGGAATGGTTCTGATTCAGGACTTGATTTGTCTATTCTTGTTCAACCCTCGTCAGTCTATCTGTCTAGGGATGAGACTAGTGGGATTGATGGTAGCTGCATTCGAGGCAGTCCCGTTTGCCCAGCTTCACATAAGGACACTTCAGCTCTTCCTCTTGGCAAAGTGGGACAGGTGTCCACTATCATTAAATCAGACTTGTCTATTGTCTTCCCACGTTTTGCAGTCCCTTCAGTGGTGGTTAATATCGCACAACCTCCAGAAGGGCAAGTCATTTCTGACTCCGCGTTGGGAACTGGTTACCACGGATACCAGCCTGGTAGGCTGGGGGGGCTTCTGGAAGAAGCATCAGTTCCAAGGATTGTGGGGGCCTCAGGAGGCTCATTCTCCAATCTATGTATTAGATCTTCGGGCCATACATCTTGTTCTACTTCGACTGACCCATTTCTTACAGGGTCTGCCAGTTTAGATTCAGTCAGACAACCGAACAGCTGTTGCATACATCAATCAGTTTGGGTGCCCTCCGGGAAGTGTCTCTGATCCTTCAGTGGGCAGAGATCAATGTTCCCTGCATATCAGCAGTTTACATTCCGGGGATAGAGAATGGGGAGGCAGACTCCCTGAGCAGGGGATGTTCTCGCCACGGAGAATGGTCTCTCAATCCAAGGGTCTTTCAGTTCCTCTTTCACAAGTGGGGGACTCCACGGTTGGACCTGTTTGCTTCTCGTCACAATCACAAGCTGCCTGCTTTTGTGTCTCTATCCCAGAATCCTCCGGCAGTGGCAGCGGATGCCATGTCTCTGGCCTGGAAGGATCTGGGGTTCCTGTATCTGTTTCCCCCATTCTCCATGATCAGCAAGGTGGTGCGCAAGTTAGCACTGGAGGAGGCACCAGCAATTCTGGTGGCGCCAAGGTGGCCAAGACGTCTGTGGTACGCAGACGTCGTAAGGCTGGCAGTGGATCGGTTCCATCTGCCTCTTCTTCCAGATCTCATCACTCAGGGTCAACTTTGTTACCCCAATTTTCAAACGCTGGCTTTGACGGCATGGCTGCTGAAGTCTCCATCTTGAAAGATGGTCTTTCTGATGCGGTTATTCAGACTCTTATTAGAGCTAGGAAGAAGTCTTCCTCTGTCATTTATTATAGGACTTGGAGGTCCTATATTGATTGGTGTGAATCCAGGGCTTTGCCCTGTAGAGTATTTTCTATTCCTAGAATTCTGGAATATCTGCAACGAGGTCTGGATATGGGATTCCAGATTAGTACTTTGAAAGGCCAAGTCTCTGCCTTGGCTATTTTCTTTCAAAGGTCGTTTGTTCTTCATCCTTTGGTTAAGATTTTTTTCCAAGGAGTCGCGCATGTGCGGCCTCCCAGAAAGCCTATACTTCCTGTTTGGGACCTTAACCTGGTGCTTTCAGCTATGCAGGCTGCTCCCTTTGAGCCTTTGCAGGATATTCCTCTTCCTATTCTTACTCAGAAGGTTGCCTTTTTGGTTGCTATTACTTCTGTCCGCCGAGTTTCTCAACTGGCGGCTTTTTCTATTCTAGCCCCTTATTTTGAGAGGCATCAAGATAAGGTGGTTTTCCCTTTTAAACCGGATTTCCTTCCTAAGGTGGTGTCTGCTTTCCACCTAAATCAGGATATAGTTCTTCCTTTTTTGTGTCCTAAACCTAGTAACGACAAGGAAAGGGTCTTACATTCTTTGGATGTAGTTTGTTGTGCTAAGTATTATTTATTTACTACCTCGGCCTTCCGCAAGACTGATGCCTTTTTTGTTGTGCCTTCTGGGCCCAAGAAGGGTTTTGCTCCTGCCAAATCTTCCCTTAGTAAGTGAATGCGTCAGGCCATCATTGGGGCCTATATGGCTAAGGGGAAGGTTCCCCCTTTTCGTGTCACCGCTCATTCTACTCGTGCTATTGGAGCTTCTTGGGCTTTTCAGCACCAGGCTTCTGTTGAACAAGTTTGCAGGGCTGCGACTTGGTCTTCTGTGCATACTTTTTCTAAGTTTTACAAGGTTGATGTGCGGGCCTCAGCGGATGCTGCTTTTGGTCGCAAAATTCTGCAAGCTGCATTATTCCTTGGGGATCCCCACCCATTAGAGACACTGCTATTGGATGTCCCAAGTGTCATGGATCTTTGGAAGTGGGGTGTGTGACATACTAGGAATAATACCATTTTGTGAATACTCACCTGTAAAATGGTTATTACGAGTATGTCACACACCCCACTTCCCCCGCCCTTTTTTTTTGTTCTAGGGATCCTTTATATGGTGATTATTATTTTTCATTTATTGAATATAATTGGCTCTTCCTGGTTCTCACTGCTTTCTAAAAAGACTGGGGAATAGTGGGAGAAACCCGGTACTTATAGACCAGGAGGGGCTCCTTTTTCCATGTCCTCTCTGGAAGATCTCCCTCTACAGGCCGGTTTCCCAAGTGTCATGGATCTTTGGAAGTGGGGTGTGTGACATACTCGTAATAACCATTTTACAGGTGAGTATTCGCAAAATGGTATTTTTTTAGCGAAATCCTGTGCAAGCAGTGAATTCCTTGAGGGTTTGCATCCCAAAAACGCCCGCTACAAGCCTGGTAGGCTTAGAAAGCTTAAGATGAGTACTTGGGGGAGGGGGGGGGATTCAAATATAAAGAGTAGTTTTTCTTGAAAAACTGCAAGGTGTGCATAGTAGTTGTATTTTAGTTGAAAATCTCCTAAAATGCGGTTTTATTTTCCAGTGTCTCCTGGGCAGGTAAGGGTGTCGAACGATACATATGTGGTACCATTGTAACCGTGAGAAATAGGGCTTTTGCACGCAAGATGATTTTTTTTTTTTTTTGTTTATAAACTTATATTTTTTTTATTTATAAAAGCCACACAATTTTAAAAAAGCATTTTTTAAAAAAAATCTACATATTTCACCCAAAAATATTGAGCAGGCACTGTAAAATTACAAACAAGGCATTTCATGTTAAAGTCCAAATTTTGCTTAAAAAAATATATCATTTCCAGAGAAATCACTGGGTATTCCTTCAAATATAACTGTTAAAGGCAGACCTTCAGCATCATTTAATGAAAAGCCCAAACCCTTAAACCGGACCTTCACCATAATTTATTGAAAAGCCCGAACCCTTAAAAAGCTATTCCCCAGCATCTAAAATATATTTTAACTTTTTAGTCACTTATTATTCTTTCCCCCACTGGGCTTTAACTCTGTTCAGGACTTTAGGATACGGGCGCCGCCATCTTGCCTCTGAAGCATCACAGTTACTGAGGAGACGGGAGTGGGATAAAGTAGAGGGGGCGGGTTATAGCTGTGCTTTGCTCAGACAGAGCAGAGCTGTGGTCAGGGAAAGGTCAGCAATCCCAGAATGCAGAGCAGCACAGTCAGAAGGCACTTACTGTTTGCAGGCTGCCTGATGTTCCATGAGCCACCATCTTGGATGTTTAAAGGCTCATAACATGCAGTAGATGCAGGTAGGATGATTTTTAATGTGAGCAATCTGTATTTACAGGGTGTGGGAAACATATAAGATAGGCTCTTATTCAGAGTGAAGGACCGCTTTAAAAAACTATTCCCCAGCATCTAAAATTAATATATTTAAAGTTTTTACTCATTTACCTTTTATTCTTTCCCTCACTGGCCTGCATCTCTGTTCAGCACTCTAGGATACGGGCGCCGCCATCTTGGCTCAGTAGTATCACCTACTGAGAAGAGAAGAGGGATCAAAAGTGCAGGGGAGCAGGGATGTAACTGTGCTTTGCACAGACAGAGCTGAGGTCAGGCAAAGGTCATCAATCCCAGAATGCAGAGCAACACAGTCAGAAGACACTTCCTGTCTGCAGGCAGCCTGCACCTCCATGGGCTGCCATCTTGGATGTTTAAAGTCTCAGAAAATGCAATAGATGCAAGTAGGATGATTTTTAATGTGGGCAATCTGTATGTACAGGGCGGGGGAAACATATAAGATAGGCTCTTATTTAGGGTAAAGGTCCACTTTAAACATGTATAGCAAAAAATAGTAAAAAATGGCCTGGCATCAGAGGGTGACATCTCTAGGTAGGCTTGCACCTAAAACATTATTCATTTGCTTTGATGACATGGCTGTTGAACCCAAGCTTGCTTTGCTTTAAAGTGGACCATAACCCACCCTGGAATCTGAGACTCCAGGGAGGCTTACTCCCTCCCTCGGGGGCTTCATGAACTGGGATGCCCCGCTGTGTGATGCTCCCCAGGGCATGCAGTATGCTCACCTTTTCCCCGAGCCCACTGCATCTGCATGCATGCTAGCATCACTCACTTCCCTCCTAGGCTGTGCGCAGCCCTGCCTGCTGCAACTGAATGGCTGTGTGCTCACAAGTGCGGCTGAGATTCCAGCAGGCCAAGTGAACTCTGTGACCTGGGGGATTTCACATAGCGGAGTACCCCAGGGGGGCAGACCAAAATCCAGGATACTGAAAATTCCCAGGGTCCCATATGGGGGTCCATTCTCACCACATTCACATATCCATTCCTTCCTTAGTTCACAGCTTGGAAATTTGGTCTATGATATGTGAATTGATTTTTGAAAATGTCTTATTTAAAAGATGCTTCATGTCAGATATGAGTTGAAAACAGGCTTTTATAAAGAACTTAGCAAATGTTCCATACAGGGTTCAAAATACATGTCCACATCTCAAAATTGCCCTGAGAAAGTGAAAAGAGTGACGGTCTCTAACCTAACCATTTGAAAAGATAATAGAGCACAATAAACAAAAGAAACAAAATAAAAGACACAAGTAAAGAAAATGACAGAAGGTAAGGGGCAAATACGGTATTGACAGATGGGGGGGGGAAGTGAGAGATGGAAGGAAGGATTTCCCTCATAGTCTCTCGTACGCACTAGTTTTGCGAAATACCTTTTAAATCCTGGTACTGACTAAGTTCGGGGTTCGCTGCCTTTTTAATTTACTTTGGTTATTCACTCATCTTTTATTGGTGTATTGTTTTGATGTAGTTGAAGTATATTTTAACATGTAAGTTTCCCTCCAAAAATTTGGAATTTGGGGGTGGAGCGATGACACATAACCAACATAATTTCTGGTTTTGGCAGTGAAGTCTAAAAACGGAAGCAAGAGGCAGCGTGTCTCCTCGGCATAAGACGCAGAGGGAAGGGAGATATCTGGGGGCAGCACACGGCAGAGCTAGCTCGGGACCCATTCCCACCCCGGCTATGGAAGTACAACCTGAAAGGCAGGATTTATCTTTGATTAATACAATCCCCAGTGCCTTGCCTTCCGCCCCTATACAGATTGATATAACTTCAGAGGCAGGGGAGATTGTGGAGGATCAGGACTCCCCTCAGGATTCTATGGATGAGGGAGCCCAGTAAGAAAGGAAGCAAGAAAGTTCCCATATAGTCTCAGAAGAGCTTAATTTACTATTGAAAGATATGGGGAATTCAGCAGGAAGAAAAAAACAACGAAACGTTGACGGCGGCAGGGCGGACCTGAAACAACAGCGCTTCCTTGTATAGAGAGATACCAGCGGACATCCTCCCCTCCCCGAGCAGCATCCCTGGCCAAGGTGCGAAAGGAGAAGGGTGAAGGCCCCCGCCTACAAACTGTTATCAATCATCCTAAATGTGAGTGCACATTTTTAACTATTTTTTACTGAGGATTATTAAAATAGTATTACACTAGATGTTTCTATTGGTCTTATTCCCTTTTATGGCAACCGGTTTGAGACACTTTCTATAAGAATTACAATTGAAAGTTCTACCGCCTAATGAGCATTTTGGACCTTGGAGGAAAAAAAGGGAGACATAATTAACAACAAAAAAAGGCTTTATTTGGCGTTCATTGTTTGCACACCATCTGGTAAGAGTAATTAATACAGATGGTGGGCACGTGGTGGAAAGTTGAGGCGGACCACTTACAGGTTTCATACAAATTTAATATAACTGCATGGGCTTTGACACACCCACTTTGAACTCTTATGGAAACAGGCTGGTGACTGAATCTAAGAAGCCAACAAAGGCAGTTTTAATCACCCTTGGACTTCTTATGTCATTTTGAATTGTATGCTCTGTGTTTTATTGTTTTAGGAAGAAAAAACCCTTCACCTGCAAGATGAAATGTACAAAGAAATTCTAGTCAAAAAGTCGGAAAATGCTTTTCCACTCCATTCAGTCTTGAAAGAGATGGTCAAGACGGAATGGGATATGCCATAAAATAAATTCTTACCTAAGTCCTTAGAGGGAAAATATCCATTCCATGAACCATTAATAGAACATTGGAGCAAGAATCCCAAATTGGATGCCCCCTTATGACAAATGTCTAGGTCATCAGATTTAAGGTTTGAGGATATGGGAGCCTTCCGTGATACCATGGATCGCAGGGGTGATTATACTAAAAAGAGTATGGGATGCAGCACTTTTTATGTTTAGACCAGCAATGGCCTCTGATGTGGTCCTTCGAAGCATGACTAAGTGGGTCGATACACTTAAATCACATATGAATAATAAATTGCCTTCTCAGGATTTGTTGGCAACCTTAGCAACCCTGATTAGCGATTACCTTTTTGACTAATGCTTCACAGGAACTCCATCGGGGCTTCAGCAAAAACATCCGCCTTGATTGCCTGTGCTCGTAGAGCAATTTGGTTAAAGACTTGATCAGGTGACAGTGTGTCCAAAGCAAAGTTATGTGGTATTCCCTTCCATGGGGTCCTCTTGTTTGCGGAAAACTTGGATGTTATCCGAACTAGATCTAATTAAACAGGGAAAAAGTTGTCCACTAAAAAACAGTTTTTATCTGCGTTCTAGTTAGAGGGAGAGCAGTTCCAAGTCTGACCCAAGCCAGACAGATACCAAGAAACAGTAGACCCAGCCTAGACCCCAAAGAAAGTATAACCTTTGGAGGGGCCTAAGAATTTTGCGCCTCTCGTTTCTCAGTAGGGGAGGCGGGCAGGGGGCCGCATCTTGGGCGGTAGCGGGCCAAGTGGAGCTTCACTCTCTCTCAGGCACTGAGGTAGCAGGCTTGCTCTGTCTTCGGGTTCAGCAGCTACTCGAGAGTGGCGATTGTGGCCTACTGGCGCTGATTCTCCACCGCTCTTCAAGAGGCTCACAACCACCTCTTCTTCCAGGCCGGGCCGCCACCACTCCAGGCCGGCGTTGCTCCAGCCGCTCTGGGTCACTGCAGCTCCGGGCCAACACTTCTTCGGCTCTGGTTCTGGCACCCTGCCTCGGGGGCGGCTTCTATTGGGCCGGTCCCCGCGATTTGTTTTCTGTTGCGGGCCCCAGCCTTCTGGAGGCACTCCAAAATAAAAACATTTTTTTGACTACCTAATCACTATGACGGAGGCATCAGGGGATAGTGAATCTGGTATCCCAATTGATCAGGGCAGTCTCTGTCCTTTGTGCAGGCGGAATCCCCTAGGTGGTTTCAGCATAGTATGTTCTGTTCTGTGCCAAAAGTATTGGTTCCAACCATAGCAGGACTGTTGCCATGGTCACGATCCCTTGGAACCTAGGGCCTCTTTAAAGGTTCAACCTCCCCAGGAAGCCCCTTAGGAGGAGGGGGGGCAGTGAGGCTCAGTCAGAACTGGAGAGATTAGCCCGCCTAGAGAAGCATTTATCGGTAGCCCCTAGGAACGCCTCGTGGAAGAGAATACATTTGGAGCCCTCTATTTCCGAGGAAGATTTGTATGCTTCCTTTGGGTCCAAGGAGGAGGAAGAGGTTCAGGTGGTCGAGGAGCCACTATCGAAAGGCGAGTTGCCCTCCAGTGAGGAAGACAGTATTTCTAATATTTATTCATCTGATGAGGATCCTTTAGTCTCTGATGAGATGGAGGGCCTACTTTCCTCAATTTTTAAGATTTTACATATTTCCCCTCCTAAAGCCCTCAAAAGAAGGAATGGTGACTTGTTTAGGCCAGAGAGGCTAAGGCGGGTTTTTCCGGAACAGTCTAATTTTTCCAAATTGGTGCTGAAGGAGTGGGAGAAACCTATTAAGCTTCCTCCTGTTCTCACGATCTTATATTCTAGGTATCCTTTTCCTTCCAATATGGTTAAGTTATGGTCCCTCCCTCCTAAGGTGGACCCACCCGTCCCGGGCCTGTCCAAAACTAATATTATGCCTTCTGCTTCCAACGCTTCTTTAACAGATTCTACTGAGATAGACACATTGATCAATTAGCTCACCACGCCTTTGCTATGGCAGGTTCTCTTTTGCATCCTGCCTGTGCCACTTCAATTGTATCCTTGGCCATTAGGAAGTTGTTAAAGCAACTTATGGCCAGGGCTAGGTCTCAAGGGCGTTCTCAGGACTCGGATTCCCAAGTATTCAGAACTTGTCTACAGTTGAATAGCTTTATCATCACTGCTATGGATAATTTGGTCAGTCTCCGTGCCAGAACCTCTACCCTACTTATCGCTTTATGCCGTTCCTTATGGTTAAAGCAATGGTCGGCTGATGCTGCTGCTAAGAAATCCCTTACGGACCTCCCCTTCCTGGGGAGGTCGATTATTCAGGGAACGCCTTGATGTTATGGTTAAGGATGGTAAGCTTCCTCAGAAGAAAAGACCCACTTGTTTTTTTCTTAAGCCCTCAACATCCCAATCCTTTCGAGGGGGTAGAGGTTCCTCCTTTTCGGGTTCCAGCAGGGAGTTTTGAAGCAGAGGTAAGTCCCGGAGCAGTCCAGGTATCGGGGAGCTAAATCGAAGCGTCCAGCTAAGTCCACCCAGGCATGAGGGTGGGGGCATGGCTCTTGCAGTTTGCTCTAGTCTGGAAGCACCACGTGTCAGTTCCTTTGGGTTCAGTCGGTGGTGTCTTCAGGCTACAAGATCGAGTTTGCAGCCAGACCGCCCACAAGGTTTTTTTGGTCAAGGGCATCCCGAAACCTGGTAAGGGTGGAGGCCTTGAGAGACGCATTTCTGCATCTGCTACATATAGGAGTGATTTGCAAGGTACCCCTTCCAGAAAGAGGCCAGGGGTTTTACTCCAATCTGTTCACCATCCCCAAGAATTATGGATCAGTACGGCCGATTCTAGACCTAAAGGGCCTCAACAGATTTGTCCGATTTGAGACATTTTCGCATGGAATCATTAAGGTCGCTAGTGAGGTCACTTGTCACTCCTACTGTGGATATAAGGGATGCATATCTTCACATCCCCATTTTTTCAGGACATCAGAAATTTCTGAGATTTGCCCTGGATGGCCAGCATTTTCAATTCATGGCTCTTCCCTTCGGTCTGTCCACAGCCCCAAGGGTATTCACCAAGGTGTTGGCTGGGCTCATGACCATCCTGAGGGATCAGGGGATTCACATAATACCTTACCTGGACGATCTGTTGATTTTGGCTCCGTCTCTTCAGGAGGCCGAGAGACGTACACAGACGGTGTTATCAACCCTAGAGAAGTTTGGTTGGATAATAAATTGTCCAAAATCGCACAGTAAGGTCGTTTTTGGGGATGACTCTGGACACTGCCCAGGCCAGAGTTTTTCTCCCAGAACAGAAATTTTTACTACTCTGGACCCAGATAGAGGCTCTTCTAGCCTGCCAACAGCCAACAATTCGTCAAGGGATGTGGCTCGTAGGTTTAATGGTGTCCTACTTCAAGGCAGTACCTTTTGCTCAGTTTCACATGAGGCCTCTACAGATGGAATTGTTGTCCATCTGGGATCAGGCCTCAGAGTCTCTGGATCAGATGGTTGTTCTAACCCCCTTATCCAGGCAATCCCTCCTGTGGTGGTTGTCTCCCCTACACCTAATGATCCTTTCTGACGCCCCTCTGGGAGATCGTCACCATGGGTGCCAGGCTGCGGAGGTGTTTGAAGGTCTCAGAAGATCCAGGGACAATGGGGTCCGAAGGAAAATCTGCTTCCCATAAACCTTTTGGAATTAAGAGCGGTTTGGTTAGTGCTCTGACATTTGACCCCCAATTTGAAGAGACATGCTGTCCGGATCCACTCAGACGAGGTGGGCCGGATACTGCTATGGGCAGAGGAAAATGTTCCCTGCATCTCGGCAGCTTACATCCCTGGGGTAGAAAACCAGGAGGCAGACTCCCTGAGCAGAACAACTCTGCATCGGGGGGGAGGCTCCACCCCCCGGGAGGAAACAAACTGAACAGAGGTTAAAACCCTGCCCCTTTCTCCCCATCTCAGTTCTTTGTGTTTCCTCCCTAAGAAACCACTGAACATTAGGCTGCAACTAATTCGTTTTTTCTGTTTTCAGCTCCAGGAGTTCTGGAAGAGCCTGCCGTGCCTGAAACCATCTGTTATCAGGTGTAGCTCACCCGAGATTCACAGGCGGTCAGGGCATTCCCACATAGCCTGTCAGCACACTAGTTGTGTGTTGTCCCTTTTAAATCCCCAACGATTTGGCAGCAGGAGTGCATGCCTATTGGGGACTCCTTTGGTACTCACCAGAGCGGCGGGCTTCATCCTCAATGTGGGTGACCCGGAAGTACAGGCAGCACTTGCGCCATAGCCCTTCGGGAAGCTGGAGAGTCCAGGCACGGAGAAACAATGGTGGGCAGCAGGGTGGTGACCTGGAAGCCCACAGCAGTGGCTGGACTCTTTCAGCCCAGGATCCTTGTTCCTTACAGGGCTAGGGACAGATACATGGTGCAGGCAGTAGATCTTCTGGCCCTCATACCTAGTGCAAAAATGCCTCAGGATTTTTATGGCATTTTTTTTTACAGTAAGGAGGTATGTATACCTAACTCATTTTATGTAGCTGTACTTTTTAGCCTAATCCACCTAAGCCAAGACCCCCCCCCCCAAAACCCAGCTCATTTATCAAGCCAATCCTGCTTAGCGACTGAGATAGCGCCATATAGCGACCTTGAACAGCAACAGGTATGACCTCTCGCTACCTGGCGCTCTCCAATGCATTTCAATGGAACAATCTTTAAATATTAATAATTGTTATTAATGTTTTGTTTTTTTTTTTTTTGTTTTTTTTTTAATGTGAAAAATTCTGTGACCACTTCTGCCATTTTAGAAAAAAATTGTACAGAATTGATATTACAGGTCTGATATTAATGTATTCATATTACTAAATTATTTAAAATACTTTTTTTTTTTGGTTTCCAAAAATATGGTGGTTTGGGGGTTAAAAAACTACTTTTAACACATCGCCTCCAGCGCTCTGGGGTTTAAACATGCATTTCACAGCGCTTGAATTTTTTGAGCGTGATTTTTTGATGAATATGGTGGAAGCCGGTCGCTCTGACCAGTCGCTATCATGCGCACCCATACATCGCGGAACCTATCAAATAGCGACTCGTAACCTTGTATTCAACATTACGCCACACCGACTGAGTCGCTGTCAACAACTGAACAATGGCCAAGCACAGCGACTACTAGCGGGCGCTGTGAAAATACCGCTACAGTCGCTCAACTGTCGCTACATGTCGCTATTAATAAATCAGCCTCATAGTGTTCCAATAGATTTAGGATCTCTCAAAAGCATGGGGAGATCGTTCCGGGTGTGAAATTTTAGGACGTTGATAACCAATTCAATTATTAACTTTAGCGGATAATCTATGGTTAGTGCTCGAGCTATAATAATTTTGGTGTAGAATTTATATAGAGGGGACCGAGTCATATGGTGAAAACCATTGAACAGAAAATGTAAAAAGCCCTATATAAAAGAGGAGAGTTTTTTTTTTGGCGTTGTCGGGACTGTTCCTTGCATGAGTCATAACATAAAGATTATTGAACAATGTTAAAAGAGGTTAGCCAAACATCTAAAGATCTTTTATTTAGTAATAAAGCAAAAATACAGTTTTTCACAAGAACAATTATTTGTAGGTTGTGTCTAATTGGACCTCCAAACTATGCATAATGCTGCTCTGGGACTGAGGAGAAGGTTTCCCGGTCAGGAAAATGGCGGAATTTGATAAGAATGACATTTAGACAGATAGAAAATAACTTGCGGGATCTATAAAGGGAAGCCAATTAACTGGTCTTCAACAACTTGGCGTCGGTTGAAGGACACAGATATACAAGAGGCCCCATATTCACACCTGGCATACGCAGAGGTGACTACTTCAGACCAGAATCCGGAAGATAAAGGGTGTGTGTTCTGGTGTATGGAACGCACACTACAGCTGCTGAGGTGGCAAGCCAGGCTGCATACCCCGCATAATCGGAGCAGCAGGGGTGGACAGGGATGGGGGCAGTCCGGTAACCGCGAGAGGAGAGTGAGCCAGAAATTCGGGGCCGCCTGTTTAACATGCAGCATAAGACACCTGCCTCATCTACCTATGCCACAACGATCTTTTCTCCAAAACCCAGGGGGGTGAAACATGTTTACCCAGGAATCTGCATAAGAAAATTGCAGAAGCAATGAATGATAACAATTATGACGCTTATTATTTACATTTTAATGTCACTGATGTCCTCTTAAAGGACTATGCACAAAATGTTTTTTAGTACACGCAATAAAATATATATTTTTTATATGTAAAATGTTGGATGTGGTCAAATACCAGGGCTCTTTACAGTATGCCCCAACATTTTTCTAAACCCAAAATGCTGTAATAAAAAACCCAAAGAAATGTTGAACGGTGGCCTTTATTCCTTACTACTTACAGTTCTGGGCATTTTTTGTGGCACTTTATATTGGGTATGTTGCATCCTGTACATTATTTATGTATTCTGCAAAATTAATTATTGGAAAGGGTCTAATTAATCGTACCCTCTTCAAAATTATTTATTGGGAAGGGTCCAATACAGTAGTACACTGAAAAATTAAATTTTGGGAAGGGTCTGATAGCGTACTTTGCAGAATTACTGCAATCATTGGGAAGGATCCGAAAAGACAGCCCCTGCAGAATTAAGTGGGAAGGGCCAGATATGCTAGTAGAACTACTAGCACACTTGGGGGGGGGGGGGGGGGGGCTGGGGCATTGTTAGGGACCTCCATATCTCTACTAACTTTTTTGTGCAACATATTTGTCTGGGCTTCCTGTGCATTTAAGCTGCAGCACAATTGTGCTCCCAACCAGCAGCTGACATGGACCACTGGCCTCACACAAAATGTCCTTGTTTTTCTATTTTTAGTGTCTTGAACAGTTCTTTATATTTTTGGGGTTTAAACTGTTGTGTGATTGCAAGAAAACATTCTGATCAGACCATAGTCGCCTAATGCACACACACGCACCGTTTTTTTTAAAAAGATTTTTTTAAATATTAACAAAAATGAAAAAGGTGTGGAGGGACTGATGTCCCTCAGCAGCTGTGAGTGCAGTTATAATGCATCTTTAATGCATGTGAAGCCCAAATAAATATATTACACATCAAGGTTAGAGGGGTCATGGCCCTAACAATGTCCCCCCAAGTGCTCTAAAATAGTTACTTAATTACAGAAGCCTACTACATTCCATATGAATATTCAGTTCTCTACATGTCGGCACTGGCTCTGCCTATACAAGTTCGTATTTAAATGTTGGATGCCTCTAGAATTATAATAAAAATGTAAAAATGGTGTGTGTGTTGGGGGGGACTGAGGTCTGTCAGTGGCTGTAAGTGCAGTTATGCTGAAGCTTAAATGCATGAGATGCCCCCCCCCCCCCCCCAAAAAAAAATACACACCACTCTGGGCTTAGTCCTAGACCAGATATATTTGAAGATCTCTGCATACTGCAGCGGTATTGCGATATGATCCAGACCAGGAGGTTCCGAATTGCCAACATTTTTGGGAGCTAGGTCATTTCGAACAAAGATGTTTGACTGAACCATGAAATGCCCTGTGCTGCACACTTGTAACCCATGCATAGCCGAATTTTGTGGACACCCTATGGGACATCTGGAACAGGATTTTAAAGTATACAGCACGTCCTGTTCCACTTTATTCCTTACTCCTGGGTAATACATCCACAAGATGGCCCTGGACTGCAGAGACAGCAAAAAGTGGCTCCTCCCGGCTCCATATATACCAGGGACCTCCCACAAATTCCCCAGAGCTTCTCTGCAGCCTGGGCTGCGATGACAAGAAGATGTCTCTCTCTACACGCAGGTGAGCGGGGCTTATTAGCCTGCGGCCCTGTAGGACTGTTCCCACCCGTTCCTTTTCCTGCCTCCCTGCTTTGGCTGCACTGGTCGGGTGATGGTAGGCAGCACCGCTGTCAGGTGCTTAGGAGTGCTGCTCCAACCGCAATCCTCCACCAAAGGGTAGGTGGTATAGGCCCATGTGAGCCTTATGGGATGCCCCTCCCGTGTTATGCCCCTCGCCCCCTGTCCCATCGGTGGGCTCCTGTTAGGCTAGCTGCTGCCCTCCCTCACTCTCCCTGGTAGTTCTGGGGGGGGGTGTATTCTTCACTGTTGTGATTATATGCCATTGTCTTATGTGTCCCTTGTGATTTGGTTGCACTGGTGTACTGCGCTCCGCTGACGGCGGCGACATCGTCTCAGGCGCTGCTGCACCATCATTGGCTGGTATTCTCACGTGGGCACGTTTCGTGCTCTTCGGGGGGGCGGGCCTTGCGGATGACGCTTTCTGCATCACTGTCTCCGCGGTCTGCCCCTCGAGGTATATGCGGGCGCCATTTTGCTTCCCTTGTGCTGCGTGGCTGGCGTCGACCTACTGCGGTCCGTAAGTGCCCATTCGGGCTGGCTTATTTTTGTATTGCTTACGGGACCTCTTTGTTTATGTCTTGCAGGCGGTTCAAACTTTTTTGTGGTTTCTCCCGGTCCTACCCCCTCTATTTAGTTTAACTACTTATTAGAGGCCTATTGCTTCTCATTACCTTCCACTTCCCTAGCGGGCTATTGGGGCATCCCGGGTTGCTTTATAGCGTCAATCCCAGTTGGCCTGTTGTGCTACGATAATCACCATATGGAGATAATGTGCTCGGGGTTCCTTCAGCACAAGCCCGGCTGTGTAATGCGTGTGGGGTGTCTCCTATAAGTGACGATGTTAGGGTTTGTGTACCCTGCGCCAAGCAGGCGCTTGCGCTGCAGGATGGGCCTGCGCCCCCTCTGGCTTCGCCTCCCACCCCACGCTTACATTTGACTTCCAGTGATGTGGGTACTAGTGGGGAGCCTCAACCTGATTTGGCTACTTGGGTGGCCAGCATTGAAAGGCTTATTGCCGGGTTTGGCCAGCGTAAGGCTTCTGCTAAACTGAGGCATCTGGCACCCAGTGTTACCCTCTTTCCTATGGAGGCTGATTAATTTTTTGACCTTGCCGGTTATACCCCCCTAGAGGAGGGGGAATTGTTCTCTAATTCAGAATCATCTGATGAACAACTTAAGGGTTATGATACCGGTTCTGGGTCTGACCCATGGTCCTCAGGTGACACTGACAGGCTCTTGGCCCATATATTTGAAGTGCTATGTATTTCTCCTCCTGCTGTGGCCCCTCAGCAGCAGGGGGAGCTGTTTCATACCGTTAAACCACGCTTGGAGTTTCCTGAACAAACTCACTTTAATAATCTGGTGCTCAAAGAGTTAGAACGGCCTAGCAGGCTTCCCGGGGTACCTAAGAGTTGGGATAAGAGGTATCCCTTTACCGCTGAGGTGGTTAAACGTTGGTCATGTCCTCCTGAAGTCGATGCACGGGTTCTGGGTTTGTCTAACACATCTGTCATGCATTCACCTGACTCTACTACTCTGAGGATGGGGAGGACAGGTGTATGGACCAGCTGGCTTGCCATGCCTTTGCCTGTGTTGGGACTGCGCTGCGTCCGGTCTGTACCTCTGACATTACAGCTGTTGCTATCAAAAGCCTGCTCAAGGGTGTCTTAGATGGTGCCCCTGAGGATGCCAGTGGTGAAGAGTATACTGCGCTTATGCACTGTGAGGAATTTGTTGCATATGTACTTTCTGCCCTGGATGATACCATTAGAATGTGTGGCAGGGCTTCTGCCTTGTTGGTGGCTATACGCCGCTTGGTCTGGTTGCGCCAGGGGGCAGCTGACAACGCTGCCAAGAAGGCTCTCGTTGGTTTTCACTTTAAGGGGCTGCGCCTCTTTGGGGAATGTCTGGACTTGTTTGCCAAGGGAGGCAAGTTACCTCAGCGTAAGAGGCAGCCCCGGCCCTTTTGGGGTTCAGGGGCCTTTTCTCCCCCTTTCCGTGGATCCAGAATTGGACCCCCGTCCAATTCTGGATCCACGGAAAGGGGGAGAAAAGCTTCCTTTGCTGGAGCCCGCGGAGAGTTTTGGGGCAGAGGACGTGGCCGCCCTGGTCCCTCCTGGGGTTCCAAGCCTAAGTTCTACCCAAAGCCCCCTCGGGCATGAAGGGGCGCCCTCACCCATCCGGGTGGGGGGGCGGCTTTGGCTCTTTGCTCACGTCTGGAGGCGTCATGTCTCAGACCGGTGGATTCAGGAGGTAGTGTCTTCCGGTTACAAGATAGAGTTTGCAGCCTGGCTGCCCCCAAGTTTCATCAGATCCCGGATAGCTCAAAACCCCCTGTCAGCTCAGGGTCTGTCCCTTGCTGTTCAACACCTTCTGGAATTGGGAGTCATCTGCCGGGTGCCCTTAAGGGAAAGGGGCAAGGGCTACTATTCCAATCTTTTCACTGTTCCCAAAAAGGACGGGTCCATCAGACCCATCCTGGTTTTAAAGCGCCTCAACAAATTTGTCAGATTTAGATGCTTTTGCATGGAGACTCTGCGTTCAGCTGTCAATTCTCTACGTCCAGGGGACATGACCTCTGTAGACATCAAGGATGCATACCTTCACGTACCAATCTTTCCAGGTCATCAGAGATTCCTCAGGTTCACCTTGGAGGATCAGCACTACCAATTTGTGGCCTTACCCTTTGGTCTCACCTCGGCTCCCAGGGTATTCACCAAGGTGCTGGCAGGGGTCATGGCTCTGCTGAGGGCTCAGGGCATTCGCATTCTTCCCTACTTGGACGACATTCTCATCATTTCTCAGTCCTTCCAACAGGCAGAGCTGGATACCCAGCGGGTGGTGTCCACTCTGGAGTCATTCGGCTGGGTGATCAACCACCCCAAATCTTCCCTGTCTCCTTCCATGGTGAGGTCCCTTCTGGGCATGACTCTGGATACATCTCAGGTCAGGATCTTTCTTCCTCAGCAGAAGGTAGAGAGCCTTCAAGCGCAAGCTCAGCTCCTTCTGGCTTGTCCTCATCCGTCTATCAGGCAAGGAATGCAGTTGGTGGGCCTGATGGTGGCAGTTCCATATGCTCAGTTTCACATGAGACCTCTTCAGCTGCACCTCTTGTCGGTGTGGGATCGGGACCCTGTGTCCCTGGATCAGGTGTTTGTTCTGTCCCCTCTGCCCAGGCGGTCTCTGTCGTGGTGGCTGGACTCAAGGAACCTGCGTGGGGGCAGATCCTTTGTGGCCCCCTGTTGGGAGACTGTCACCACGGATGCCAGTCTGACCGGTTGGGGGGCTTTTGGAAGTCCCTGCAATTCCAGGAGCAAGAGGGCCCTCAAGGAAGTGTCCCTGATACTGTCCTGGGTGGAGGATAATGTTCCCTGCATCTCGGCAGTGTACATTCCGGGTGTGGAGAATCCGGAGGCAGACTCTCTGAGCAGGGGGACCTCTCGTTTGGGAGAATGGTCCCTCAGCAACAGGGAGTTTCGCTACCTGTGCCACCATTGGGGTCAGCCAGATGTGGATCTGTTTGCGTCTGTCTCTCTGTCCCAGGACCCTCTGGCCTTGGCCATGAATGCCTTGGCAATGTCTTGGAAGAGCTTTCAGCTCCTGTATGTCTTTCCCCCGTTTCCTCTACTGGGCAGGGTACTGCGCAAGATAGCTCAGGAGGGGGTGCCAGCCATCCTGGTGGCTCCCTGCTGGCCAAGAAGAGTGTGGTTCGCAGACATCGTGCAGCTGGCGGTAGATCTACGTCACCCCAATTTACAAACGCTGGCTTTGACGGCCTGGCTGCTGAAACCTCCATCTTGATGGAAAAGGGGCTGCCTGCCTCGGTTGTTAACACCATGATTAGGGCTAGGAAGAAGTGAGTCTAGGTCGCTTCCTTGTCGTGTGTTTTCTATTCCTAGGATTCTGGAATTTCTGCAACATGGTTTGGATCTGGGTCTTAAACTCAGTACTCTGAAAGGCCATGTTTCTGCCTTGGCTGTTTTCTTCCAGAGATCTTTTCTCAGCATCATCTGGTCAAGACTTTCTTCCAGGGGGTTTCTCATGTGCGTCCCCCACGTAAGCCTATGTTACCAGTCTGGGACTTGAACTTGGTCTTATCTGCCTTGCAGGGCTTTCCCTTTGAGCCTGTGCATAAGGCTCCTTTGTCCATTCTTACGCTAAAGGTAGTCTTTTTGGTGGCTATCACTTCTGTTAGGCGTGTTTCTGAGTTGGCGGCGCTTTCTATCACGCCCCCTTACTTTGAGAGACACCAGGACAAGGTGGTGTTTCAGTTTAAGCCAGATTTTCTGCCTAAGGTAGTGTCTGCCTTTCATCTCAATCAGGACATTGTTTTGCCTTCATTGTGCCCTAATCCTAGTAACCCTAAGGAACAGGTTTTACACTCTTTGGATGTGGTTAGGAACTTGAAGTTCTGGTGGCTACTGAATCCTTCAGGAAGACTGATGCTCTTTTAGTTCTCCCTTCTGGGCCTAAGAAGGGTTTGGCTCCAGCTAAGTCCACAATCAGCAAGTGGATTCGTCAGGCGGTGATTCAGGCCTATTCTGCTAAGGGGAAGAATCCTCCCTTCCGCCTTACTGCTCATTCCACTCGTGCTATTGGTGCATCTTGGGCTTTTCAGCACCAGGCTTCTGTTGAACAAGTTTGCAAGGCCGCTACTTGGTCTTCTGTTCACACTTTTCTAAGTTTTACAAGGTTGATGTTAGGGCCTCAGCTGATGCTGCTTTTGGCCGCAAAGTTCTGCAGGCGGCAGTGGTTTAAACTGCCCGCTGTTACTTTTTGGGGATCCCACCCTACCTTACGGACACTGCTATTGGATGTCCCAGGAGTACGGATTAAAGTGGAACAGGACGTGCTGTATACTTAGAATAATACAATTATGTATTTCTGTATGTATCTGTGATTACTCACCTGTAGAATTGGTATTATACGTATACAACACGTCCTCTTCCACCCCGCCCTTGTTATCATTATTCTTAGTTACCTCTGTATGGTGATTGTGATTGTTTACAAAACAAAAAGAAAAACATTTGATTATGGTTTTATTCTCCCGGCTTCTTGTTAACTGCTTTTCAATACTGGGGAATTTGTGGGAGGTCCCTGGTATATATGGGGCTGGGAGGAGCCACTTTTTGCTGTCTTTGCAGTCCAGCGCCATCTTGTGGATGTATTGCCCAGGAGTAAGGATTAAAGTGGAACAAGACGTGCTGTATACGTATAATACCAATTCTACAGGTGAGTAATCACAGAATTGTATTATTTTGTGTTGGCCACTACCATTTTTTACGAATGACCATGGCAGCTATACCGTATTTTTCGCCCTATAAGACGCACTTATTTTTCCCCAAAAGTGGGGGAAAAATGTCAGTGCGCCTTATCGGGCGAATGTAAAAAAAAAAAATTAAAAAAAAAAAAAAATTAAAAATAAAAACTCACCCGTCCCCGGCGCTCCCGCGTTGTCTGGCACACTGCGAGAGGCCAGAGGAGCGGCGGGGGCTCTGTCCCGGCCCCGCCGCTGCGATCGCTGTCTTTTCAGGCAGCGATGACAGCGGCGGGGGCTCTGTCTCTGGCCTCTGTCTCCATCTGCTGCCGGGCTCAGAACACACGCGAGCACGTAGGTCCCGGCAGTGGGTGGGCGTGGCCTGCGCAGGCCACGCCCGCTTGCTGCCCGGACCTTCGTGATCGCATGTGGAGAAGCAGATGGAGGAGCGGCGGGGGCTCTGTCTCTGGCCCCGCCGCTGTCATCGCTGCCTGAAAAGACAGCGATCGCAGCGGCGGGGCCGGGACAGAGCCAGCTCGTGAATGGGGTGGGCGTGGCCTGCGTCGTCGCTGCGGCGCAGGCCATGCCCACCCCATTCACGGAGCCGGCCGCTCAGCGCAGCGGTGTCAGCGGACAGGTGAGTTTAACTTTTTTTTTTTTTTTTTATATCGCGCCTGCCTATACTAATGGGGGGAGGGGGGTGGGAATGGGGAGAGAGGGGCCACACTGCCTATGGGAATGGGGGGAGGGGTATGCCACACAGCCTATACTAATGGGGGCAGGGGGATGCCACACAGCCTTTGGGAATTGGGGGAGGGGTATGCCGCACAGCCTATGGGAATGGGGGGAGGGGGATGCCACACAGCCTATGGGAATGGGGGGAGGGGGATGCCACACAGCCTTTGGGAATGGGGGGAGGGGGATGCCACACAGCCTTTGGGAATGGGGGAGGGGTATGCCACACAGCCTATGGGAATGGGGGGAGGGGGATGCCACACAGCCTATGGGAATGGGGGGAGGGGGATGTCACACAGCCTATGGGAATGGGGGGAGGGGGATGCCACACAGCCTATGGGAATGGGGGGAGGGGGATGTCACACAGCCTATGGGAATGGGGGGAGGGGGATGTCACACAGCCTATGGGAATGGGGGATGCCACACAGCCTATGGGAATGGGGAGAGGGGGATGCCACACAGCCTATGGGAATGGGGGGAGGGGGGATGTCACACAGCCTATGGGAATGGGGGATGCCACACAGCCTATGGGAATGGGGGGAGGGGGATGCCACACAGCCTATGGGAATGGGGGGAGGGGGATGCCACACAGCCTATGGGAATGGGGGGAGGGGGATGCCACACAGCCTATGGGAATGGGGGGAGGGGGATGCCACACAGCCTATGGGGAGAGGGGGATGCCACACAGCCTATGGGAATGGGGGGAGGGGGATGCCACACAGCCTATGGGAATGGGGGGAGGGGGATGTCACACAGCCTATGGGAATGGGGTATGCCACACAGCCTATGGGAATGGGGAGAGGGGGATGCCACACAGCCTATGGGAATGGGGAGAGGGGGATGCCACACAGCCTATGGGAATGGGGGGAGGGGGATGTCACACAGCCTATGGGAATGGGGGATGCCACACAGCCTATGGGAATGGGGGGAGGGGGATGCCACACAGCCTATGGGAATGGGGGGAGGGGGATGCCACACAGCCTATGGGAATGGGGGGAGGGGGATGCCACACAGCCTATGGGGAGAGGGGGATGCCACACAGCCTATGGGAATGGGGGGAGGGGGATGCCACACAGCCTATGTGAATGGGGATGCCACACAGCCTATGGGGAGAGGGGGATGTCACACAGCCTATGGGAATGGGGGATGCCACACAGCCTATGGGAATGGGGGGAGGGGGATGTCACACAGCCTATGGGAATGGGGGATGCCACACAGCCTATGGGAATGGGGGATGCCACACAGCCTATGGGAATGGGGGGAGGGGGATGCCACACAGCCTATGGGAATGGGGAGAGGGGGATGCCACACAGCCTATGGGAATGGGGGGAGGGGGATGCCACACAGCCTATGGGAATGGGGGGAGGGGGATGCCACACAGCCTATGGGAATGGGGGGAGGGGGATGCCACACAGCCTATGGGGAGAGGGGGATGCCACACAGCCTATGGGAATGGGGGGAGGGGGGAAGCCACACAGCCAATGGGAATGGGGGGAGAGGAATGCCACACAGCCTATACTAATGGGGGGAGGGGGGATGCCACACAGCCAATGGGTATATGGGGAATGGGAGGGGGGATGCCACACAGCCAATGGGTATACAGGGAATGGGATGGGGGCATGCTAAACTGTCTATGGGAATTGGATAGGGGAATGCCACACTGTCTGTAATGGTGCGTTTTTGGTTTAAACTTTTTTTTTCTTATTTTCTTCCCCCAAATCCTAGGTGCGTCTTGTGGGCAGGTGCGTCTTATAGGGCGAAAAATACGGTAGTTTTTCACTTTTTGTTATGTAATATCAAACAGGTTACTTATCTTGAAACTGACAACAAATTAACATAGGCTTTGAACATTTACCTCAAAATATCAAACATCATTGTGTTTGTTCACAGGTAGACTGTCTGGTTTTGCAGTTGCACCGTGTTGGAGAACAGTTGGAGAAGATGAATGCTCAGAGAATGGATGAACTTTTCACCATCTTAAGAGATAGCTTCCTGCTTCGGAATGAACTAGGATCACTGGCTCAGCTTCTTCTGCTTGAAATGATTGAATATCGGGCAGCAGGTTGGAAAATGACAGAGGCCGCACATAAATACTACTACAGTGAGATGTCTGAGTAGCATGGGGTTTGAAGTGCATTTTTAGAAAAAAAAATAGTGTGGTTCCACTGGCAGTGGAACTAGTACAAATTACACTACTTGCAATCTGTGATTTAATTAAGCATTTTGTTCTTTAAAAGAAAACATAGATTGCATAGAAGCTAACATGCTTGAAATACTTGATGTATTGGAAACATTTTATTGCACACTTCTGGCAGGCCAATAGACTGTAAATGAGAATTCAATTGACTTTACTTTTCCAATTACATTTTCTACTTTTTATAGGTGCTTTTAGAATACTACTTCAATGGTAAAGTGTTGTAATACTTACCAAAATCTTAGAGATGCAGTGACATTTTCTTGCCATTTAACTGGTTGCAGGAACAATCAATAAAAGCCTGTGTAGAATATTTGTCTGAACTAGTCCTAGACTTTGTAATCTGTCACTAAGCTGCAAGGTTAAGACCTGCTGTTAATGTGCTTGTTTAAAATAGCCGTAAGGATTCTTCCGCTCCAGGAATTCTGGAGGATCCTGCTGAGCCTGGAACCATCTGTTATCGGAGGTGTAGTTCACCCGAGGTTCACAGGCGGCCAGGGCAGTCCCACATAGCCTGTCCCCTTTACATGCCGGCCGATCCGGCAGCGGGTGTGCTTACTTATTTGGGACCTGCGTTCGTTTTTTTCCCTCTAGTTTTTAAAACCGTGACGGGGCAGAGACTTTTGGCCGCCGACCTGGCGGCGCTTTGATTTCCTTAACGTGCACGGTCCTTTCACATGGGTGACCCAGAAGTACAGGCAGCACTTGCTCAGTGCCTGGTCTCTTAAATTTCCCTATGGCTGGGGTGCAACATCGGCGGAAAACGACAATGGCGGCGACCTAGCAGCCCACAGCAGTGGCAGGACACCGTCCCTAGCCCAGTAATAATTGAGGATCCTGGGCTGAAACATGGTCTAGGAAGATCTTCTGGTCCTCATACCTCATGCAAAAATGGTAATGTATAAATCCTGATTATGGCATCATTATTAGTATACAGTACATCCTGCTCCAGATTAGATTACTTACCGTATATACTCGAGTATAGGTCGATCCGAATATAAGCCGAGGCACCTAATTTTACCACAAAAAACTGGAAAAATTATTGACTCGAGTATAAGCCGAGGCGGCTTTATTCAATTGGAATTGGAGTTGATTTGAGGAATCAACGGGCTGATACAGATTTTGGTCTGCTGCGGGCGGCAGCGAAGGAACAGCTGGAAGTGACAGAGGGTGAGTGCGGGAACCGGCACGGGGGCGGGAAATGAATGGGGATGGCCCCTTGTCTGGTTTGATAGGGCTGGGGCTGAATCTACCCTGTACTCCGCCTCCCCCCCCCCCGCTCCTCTCCCCCCCCAGTCAGTGTTCTGTGCGACATAAAGGAGAACCTGCTGTTCCAGCTATGACATGTAGAAATGGCCACAGATTTAATAGGGAATGACCCAGAGACAGCTTATCTTTGTCAATAGGTCTTCAGTGATCAATTACCCCCCCTCCAATTACTTGTTTTGATGACATGCCGCTGCTCATATCAGCGCCTTCTGCTTCTTCTGAGCCGCACCCACGGCTCCATACTGCGTCTGGGCCGGCCTGCTGACAGCTGTCAGATATCCCCGCCTGCGGTCCGGGCCTCAGTGACGTGGCGGCGCGGAGCGCGCTGGCCGCCATCTTGGTACACCCACCTCGCGCTGGGTGTACTGATCTCCCCGCCGAGTTCTGAAGCCTCCGAGGCGGCTCTTCCACCGCGTCCTCCGCCGATCTCCACACCGCGCTTCCTCCGCCCCCTCGCTCAGTCTCCGACACATCAGCTGACGCACCGGTAAGTCGAGGTTCCTCCGCCGCGCTCTCCTCTTCACTCTCCGGCATAGGCGCCATCTTGCTGGATGCACAAATTTTCACTGACTCGAGTATAAGCCGTGGCGGCTTTTTTCAGCCCAAAAAGTGGGCTGAAAAACTCTGCTTATACTCGAGTATATACGGTACACTTGGGTATTACTCCGCCAGATGGCGCTGGACTGCACAGACATCGAAAACAGGCTCCTCCCGGCCCCTCAAATACCAGGGACCTCCCACAAAATCACCAGAACTTCTCTGCAGTCTGGACTGCGAAGGACAAGAAGATGTCTCTCTCTTCTCGCAGGTGAGCAGGGCTATTAGCCTGTGGCCCTGTAGGACTATTCCCACCCGTTCCATTATTAATGTGCCTCCCAGCCTTGGCTGCGCTGGTCGGGTGATGGTAGGCAGCACCGCTGTTAGGTGCTTAGGAGCGCTGCTCCACCGAAATCCCCCACCAAAGGGTAGGCGGTATAGGCTTATTGGGAGCCTCTATAGGATGCCCCTCCCGCCCTATTTCCCCTGTCTATCGGTGGGTCCTGTTAAGTGGCCGTTGGCCTCCCTCGCTCTCCCTTGTAGCTCTCGGGGGGGGGGGGTGTGTGTATGTGAATTTGCTTTGGTGCTTCACTGTAATATTACTTATGGTTGGTGTCAGTCGCCGCGCTGACTTGGTTGCACTGGTTGCTTTTTTAAATTTGCCGGCGCGTGCGCTTCCACTGTGTTCCGCACTTGGCGGTGGCGTTACCTCAGGCGCTGGTGCGCCGTTATTGGCTGCTTGTCACGTGTGCGGCTTCGCGCTCTTCGGGGGGGCGGGGCCCGCGATTGGCGCGTTCTGCGTCCCTGTCCCTGCGGCCCGCCCCTCGAGGTATCCCCGGCGCCATTTTCTCTTGGATCCGGCTGCTGCGTGACTGGCATCTACCTACCGCGGTCCGTGAGTGCCCTCGCGGGCGGCTTTTTTTTTACCATTTGTCATTCACATGTCACTTATGGTTCCCCTTTGCTTATGTCTTTCAGACGGGCCGACCCCTCTTGGTTTCTCCCGGCCCTACTCCCTCTATTTAGTTATTTAACTTGTGAAGCCTAGTGTGTAATTTACTCCCACTTCCCTAGCGGGCTATTGGGGCATCCCGGGTTGCTTTTATAGCGTGAATCCCTTTCGGCCTATTGTGCCGCTATAATCACCATATGGAGGCGTCTCAGGATAATGTGCTTGGGGTTCCTTCGGGACAAGCCCGGCTGTGTGTAGCTTGTGGGGCGTCCCCTACTAGTGCTGACAATGTGCGGGTCTGTGTACCTTGTGCCCAGCAGGTGCTTGCGCTGCAGCCTGGTTTACCAGTAGCTGGGCCTGCGCCTCGTATGGCTTCACCTACTCCCCCAAGCTTAAATCTGACTCCCATTGAGTTGCATACAGGTGGGGATTCTCAGCCTGATGTGTCTTCCAGACTGGCTAGTGTTGAGAAGTTGCTTGCTAATACCTTGGCGCGTAACGCCTCTGCAAAAAAGCGTCACTTATCGCCTGATGTCACTCTTTTCCCTATGGAAGCTGATGAGTTTTTGGAACTGTATGGCTATACCCCTTTGGAAGAAGGGGAGTTATTCTCTGACTCAGAGTCATCTGATGAGAGGCCCAGGGGTCATGATGATTCTGGCTCTGACCCCTGGGCCCCAGATGATACTGATAGGCTGTTGGCTCAGATTTTTGAGATTCTGTCTATCTCTCCCCTGGTTGTGGCTCCTAGGCAACAGGGGGAATTGTTTCATACTGCTAAGTCACGTTTGGAATTTCCTGAGCAAGCCCATTTTAATAATCTTGTGCTCAGGGAATGGAAGCGCCCCAGCAGGCTTCCCGGTGTACCGAAGAGTTGGGATAAGAGGTATCCCTTTCCTGCTGATGTGGTGAAGCGTTGGTCATCCCCTCCTGAAGTGGATGCCCCGGTCCTAGGGTTATCTAACACCTCTGTCATGCACTCCCCTGACTCTACTACGCTGCGGGATGCTGAGGACCGGCGCATTGATTAGCTGGCGTCCCATGCCTTTGCATGTGTGGGGACGGTGCTGCGCCCTTTCTGTGCCTCTGCCATTATGGCTGTGGCTATCAAGACCCTGCTCAGAAGTATCCTTGATGGTGCCCCTGATGTGTCTAGTGAGGAGTTTTAATGTGCTAGCAAAGGGTGCACCGCCTGAAAAATTTCTACAATATAACCTGTGTGCTCACCTACTACAATGAACTCAACACACCTTGGAGTTGGCATGCAAATTGCACACCTACCTCCCACAGGAAGCACCACTACACAATTCTCAATTACAAAAAGTATTTAATTGGTACAAAAATTAAAACCATCAAACATATACACACGACAAAGACAATTAAAAGCAAACAGTGTGGCCGAAAATTGATAATTAATGTATACTGCCCGGACAAGGGCTATCAAATATATATCATGCCCATGGGTGAAAAAAGATTGTTTTAAATGTATATATGAAAAACCCCCTATCTTTTTGTGCCGGCACAAAAAATGTGTGAAAAAAGGTGTATCTAAACCCTAATAAACATATCATAAATGGTAAACATGCAAATATATGCAAAAAATATGTATAGAAAATATATATACACAGAAAAATATACAAATATGTGAGTGTATATATGCTAATGTGTGTAAAATTACACACATGCATATATAAAGAAGCAACAATTACCGTATAGAGCAAACTATGCTATAGTGCTAACATACAGATGAATAAAATATACATATCTAATTATCTAAACTGTGACATACCATTAATCCAACAAAAATATATATACAATGAAAGAAAAAAGTTTTTTTATATATATACACTAGTGCATATAATTATCACAACCAATTAACATGAAGCAAAACCCCCCTCTCTCACTCTGTCTGTCTATCCACCTAATGTGCACAGGAAACCATGATGAGAGACTTTAAATGTAAACCCAAACCACAATATGAAAAGTGCAAGTGCCGGTAAACAATCCAAACAATACAATCTCACATGTCGTGGTGTCACCCAGGGCAACAGACCGGCCAACCTTAGTAAGAACTACCCGCGCACGCAGCCCCCATGCTGCTTCAAGGGCCAGGGAAATAGGAATGACAAAACCAGCCCTTAAATAATGCCTGCCTGTTGTGGGCCCACCCTCCATGCTTTCCTAATTATCCAATTGAGTCAGCCAATAGGTTAACCCAGTGACCGCTGATCTCCTTCCTCCCAGTGAGATCTAGTGTGATGTGAGCCCCATGCCCTATCTCTAAAATGATAATGATCGCTGTCCTCCTAATTGCGCGGCGCGATCGTACTACCTGCCCACCGTACCCACCTCTCACTGCGCCCCATAACTTCTATGCCAGCATTTGTAAAGGGGACAGAAGACACAAGTCCCGCCGCCACTTCCTTCCCGGCTGCGCAGGCGCACTCATATGCAACAGCTGAATCTGTGCAGAAGATACCGGCCACGTCATCACGCACCGTGCTGGTGCGTGCGGTCCGTTGCGCAGCAACAGAACGCTTACAGCGAGAAACTGTCTCGCTGTAAGCAGGGCATTGAGAAGGAGAGGGAGGAGAGGAGGGGGGGAGGGGGAAGAGGATCGTGAGCAAGAAAGAGGGGGACCCAACCCGTATAGGTGGCAGGCATATGCAAAGGCATGTGTAAATACATATACATATGCAATACAAAAGAAGCTATAGTATGTACTACCTATATAAATAACAGAAGGATACCTATAAATGCCTGCAGTTGTATATCATGGCCACTAATATACTATCCGCCTGTTAAAGGAGTATATACATGAATGGATGTGCAAAAATATATACCTACACCTAGCTGGCTATAAATGCCTTAAAGTTTGCGGCAGTGCTACTATAAAATCAATAAAGCATTATCAAAAAGGCATGTAGCATGTGTGTGCTGGCTACCAGTTCCAAATCCACACACATGACAAACTAAATGGTTGCCCAACTCAGAAAACTACTACCACTAAAGTGGACCCAAATTCAATAGTATCCAGTGTGCCATTGATATAAGCATCAAAATGCCTATATCCTTGTCCATTTGACTGTTTAGGAGACCGACAAGTCTAGGAGGCCCAAAGGAACGGGTTTAATAATGCATCATATAAGACAGTTGATAAGTGGCGATACAGATCTCAGCTACTAACTAGGCTGTGTCACTGTGCAAAGGTCAGTTGTTCCAATTGTTATATGGCATGTTGGATATGTCCGAATCACAATGAAGGACGTGGACCCAGGCCAATGTGATGCCTCAAACGATTGCCATCACAGTATGTATATGGGTTGTGCAGTTACTGTTGTTACTTCCATCCATTAGTTCCCCTAGGCGCATGCTCTCCAAATGCAATCACCATGAAAGTTGTGACTCCTATGTTGCCTAGACTCATGTCCCTTCCAGCAAGCCTGATGTTGGAGACGTGGCCTTGTATCCGAGTCCTTAGAGCATTCTGGGTTTCGCCAATGTAGGTTTTTAGGCAGCCGCAACGCAATTGATAAACAACTGCCCTTGTCCGCCGTGGGTTTCCTAGTGAGGAGTTTAATGCACTCTCTCGTTGTGAGGTTTTTGTGACTTATGTCCTCTCTGCCTTGGATGATACCATTAGAATGTCTGCCCTTGTGGTGGCTATACGCCGCTCGGTTTGGCTGCGCCAGTGGGCTGCTGACAATGCTGCCAAGAAAGCCCTCACTGGTTTTCCCTTCAAAGGACTACGCCTGTTTGGGGACCACCTGGACCTGTTTGCTAAGGGAGGCAGGTTACCCCAGCGCAGGCGGCAGTCTCGGCCCTTTCGGGGTCAGGGCTCGTTTTCCTCCCCCTACCGTGGTGCTAGACAGGGAAGGGGGGTTTCCGTTACTGGGGCCCGAGGAGACTTCTGTGGTAGGGGCAGAGGACGTGGACGCCCTGGCTCCTCCTGGGGCTCCAAGCTTAAGTCCTCTCCCAAGCCCCCTCAGGCATGAAGGGGCGCCCTCACCCATCCGGGTGGAGGGACGGCTTTAGCACTTTGCTCACGTCTGGAGGCTTCATGTCTCAGACGGGTGGATTCAGAAGGTAGTGTCCTCCAGTTACAAGATAGTTTGCTGCCTGCCCCCTCCCCCCCCCCCCCCCCCCAAGATTCATCAGATCCCGGATTTCTCAGGACCCTGTGTCAGTTCAGGCTCTAGTGCTGGCGGTGCAAAGCCTTCTGGAGCTGCCAGGTCCCTTTACGAGAAAGGGGCAAGGGCTTCTATTCCAACCTCTTCACAGTGCCCAAAAGAGATGGGTCAGTCAGGCCCATCCTGGACTTGAAGATCCTTAACAAATTTGTCAGGTGCAGGCGATTTCGCATTGGAAACTCTGGGCTCTGCCATCAGTTCCCTGCATCCAGGGGACTTCATGATGTCTGTGGACATCAAAGGTGCTTACCTTCATATTCCTGTGTTTCCAGGTCATCAAAGGTTCCTCAGGTTCGCTCTGGAGGATCAGCACTACCAACTTGTGGCATTGCCCTTCGGTCTCACTTCAGCTCCCAGAGTGTTCACCAAGGTGCTGGCAGGAGTGATGTCTCAGGTCTCAGGGCATCTGCGTGCTACCTGGACGACATTCTCATCACTTCCCAGTCCCTACATCAGGCAGAGTTGGATTCTCAGCTGGTAGTGTCCACTCTGGAGTCATTTGGCTGGGTGATCAACCATCCCAAGTCTTCTCTGTCTCCCTCCTTGGTGACTCCCTTCCTGGGAATGAATCTGGATACAGTTCAGGCAAAGATTTTTCTTCCTCAGCAGAAGGTGGACAGTCTGATTGGGCAGGTTCAGTTCCTGCTACCTTGTCATCATCCCTCCATCAGGCAGGGAATGCAGCTGGTGGGCCTGATGGTGGCGTGCTTCGAGGCGGTCCCTTATGCTCAGTTCCACTTGAGGCCTCTGCAACTCCACCTCTTGTCAGTATGGGACAAGGATCCTGAGTCCCTGGACCAGGTCTTTGTGCTTTCACCCCTAGTCAGGCGGTCCGTCTCGTGGTGGCTGGACTCCAGGAACCTGTTGGGGGGCAGATCTTTTCTGGCCCCCTCCTGGGAGACGGTCACCACGGATGCCAGTTTGACAGGTTGGGTGGGGTTTCTGGAAGTCCCTGCGGTTCCAAGGGCGGTGGGGCCCTCTGGAGGCCCACACACCTATCAACATTCTGGAACTGCGGGCGATCAGGTTGGTTCTGACTCAGTTGACTCATCACCTTTGGGGCCTGCCTGTTCAGGTACGCTCGGACAACCAGACGGCAGTTGCCTACATCAATCATCAGGGAGGGACCCGGAGCAAGAGGGCCCTCCAGGAAGTGTCTCTGATCCTGGCCCGGGCAGAGGCCAATGTTCCCTGCATATCAGCTGTGTACATCCCGGGGGTGGAGAATCTGCAGGCAGACTCTCTGAGCAGGAGGACCTCTCGCCTGGGAAAATGGTCCCTCTGCAACAGGGTGTTTCAATCTCTGTATCACCGTTGGGGCCAACCAGATGTGGATCTGTTTGCGTCCCGTCACAATCACAAGCTCCCGGCCTTTGTCTCCCTGTCCCAGGATCCTCTGGCCTTGGCACGGATGCTCTAGCAATGTCATGGCAGGACTTTCAGCTCCTGTATGTCTTTCCTCCATTCCCCCTGTTTGGCAGGGTTCTGCGCAAGATAGCTCTGGAGGGGGTGCCAGCAATACTGGTGGCCCCCAGGTGGCCAAGAAGAGTGTGGTTCGCAGATGTGGTGCAGCTGGCAGTAGATCAGTACGCTCTGCCCAGGGTGCCAGACCTGCTCACTCAGGGTCACTTACGCCATCCCAATTTACAAACTCTGGCTTTGACGGCCTGGCTGCTGAAACCTCCATCTTGATGGAGAAGGGGCTGTCTGCCTCTGTTGCTGATACCATGATAAAGGCTAGGAAGAAGTCTTCTTCTTCCATTTATTACAGCGTTTCGCGTGCCTACATTTACTGGTGTGAGTCTAAGTCTCTTCCCTGTCGTGTGTTCTTAATTCCCAGGATCCTGGAGTTCCTGCAGCATGGGTTGGAGATGGGGCTCCAACTCAGTACTCTGAAGGGTCATGTTTCTGCCCTGGCTGTTTTCTTCCAGAAGTCCTTTGCCCAGCATTCTCTGATCAGGACTTTTTTCCAGGGGGTTACTTATGTGAATCCTCCACGTAAGCCCATGTTGCCTGTTTGGGATTTGAACTTGGTCTTGTCTGCCTTGCAGGGTTCTCCCTTTGAACCTGTGCAGGAGGCTGCCCTAGCCATTCTTACTCTCAAGCTTGTCTTCTTGGTGGCTATCACTTCTGTTAGGCGTGTTTCTGAGTTGGCGGCGCTGTCTATCCAGCCCCCCTACTTTGAGAGACACCAGGACAAGGTGGTGTTTTGCTTCAAGCCAGATTTTCTTTTTTTTTTATATATTCTTTATTAATTCATTTTCAAGATACGACAACAAATAGGCAATAGATGTACATATAAGTAGTAACAGAAATAGCAAACAGATCAATGTCTCTCAATAAAGAAGAGTCAACCCAAAAACTTCTCGTTGTCTTGTTATTTAACTTGTTCCGTCGCCTCATCTCCTTACAGTTCACCTTTGCGGGGGCCGCCACCCCCGCGCACCCCCCGCCTCCCCGGACAAGGCGCCACAGAGCCGCGGCCACCAGGTCCAGGAAAAGCGGGTGCCGCCCGCCCCCCCCCTACTAGCGACTCTGGACCGTGAGAGTCCTGGACTCTCTCTTGCTTCTCCTTGGCCCCTAATGCAAGACCCGAGGCTTCTTATGTAGCAAAAAGAAAGTGAAAGACGAAAAGAAAGAAAGAATACACAAAGGCCAAACACAGCAACCTGCGTCAGAGACGCCTCTACTGATTTGCCGCCACTAACTCCTTATATTCTGGCGAGAGGGCAAATGCATCCCAACTCCCCCACCTGAGGCGGTGTGCCTCCGAGGCCTCGTTGCGTTCAGCAATAATTCCCTTGAATCTCTCAATTTCTGAGACCTTCCTGAGCCAGAGGGCAGCACTGGGCGGATCTGATCTCTTCCACTGTATCGGGATACACGCCCTCGCAGCATTAATTAGCTGTCCCATGACGGACCTCCGGTAACTCTTGGCGGGGATATCTGAGTGGTGGAGAAGGAAAAAGGCCGGCCCCCCCCAGGATCCCTCCCCCCACCACCCTCTCCATGACCTCCCCAACCATGGACCAAAATCTTTGCACCCCTGGACAGGACCAAAAAATGTGCAAGAGGTCGCCTCTCTCTTGTCCGCATCGCCAGCAAAGAGGAGATACCTCTGGGAACCAACTGTTAAGCTTGGTGGGGACTCTGTACCACCCAGTTAATATTTTGTAATTGCACTCCTTGTATTTGGTGCACTTAGCCGTCTCGTATGCCAGTCTGGCTAACTTGGTCCATTGTTTTGAGGTAAAGGAAATGCCCAAGGACTCCTCCCACCTTGAGATGAAGGGTGGTGCCTCCTC
Source organism: Gastrophryne carolinensis (assembly GCA_027917425.1). Lineage (NCBI taxonomy): Eukaryota > Metazoa > Chordata > Amphibia > Anura > Microhylidae > Gastrophryne > Gastrophryne carolinensis. The sequence continues at coordinate 118,281,064 of CM051243.1, forward strand.
TCCTTCTGGGCTAATCAGCACCTTATAGGCAAGAGAGAGTACGTGCCTAACGGGGCCTTCCCCCTCGCAGAGCCTCTCAAATGGGGAGAGCTCTCTGCTCCCTCGTAGCCGTCATTGTAGTGAGGAAAGGAAGTGCCGCAGCTGCATACTCTGCCAGGCACTCCATCTAGGTAGGCCTCGTGAGTCTGCCAGCGCATCAAGTGACTCCAGTCTCCCCTGGCATTGGAAGTGACAAGCCCTTCCCACCCCTCCCTCCAGCCATCTCTCGGGAACGCCGGGTTTCCCAGGACTGGGTACAGCGGGGAAAAGTCCGGTGATATGCCACTATGCATTCTACATTTCTTAAAGGCTTTTATGGTTGCCCCAATCATTGGGTGCCTAGCTACCCCTCCCAACTGTGGTTTAGACAGCCAGGGTAGGAATTTTAGTGGGAGCGGTGTGTTGTTCTGTTCAATTTGCACCCACTGTTTCTCTCGGGAATGCCTACACCAATCTATAATCCTGCATAGGTGCACAGCGGTGTAATACAGATTCGGGTCTGGCAGACCTATCCCTCCGTTCTCCTTGGACCTTCTCAGGATTGTGTTCCGGATCCTGGGGCTTTTCCACATCCATACAAATTTGGTAAAAAGGGCCCCCATTCTCTGCAGGAAGACACCGGGGATCTCTATCGGGAGCGCCTGCATAAGGTAAAGCAGTCGCGGTAGTAGATTCATTTTTAGGGCATTGCACCTCCCAAACCATGATAATTTCTTTAGGGCCCAGGCCTCCGTGTCTTTACTAAAATTCCCTAGCAGAGGGGGGAAGTTAAGCGGGAATATCCCGTCTAATGAGCGGCCTATTTTCGTTCCTAGATATGTAATGTGGTCCCTTGCCCACTTGAATGAGAATGCGTTCTGGAGGGCTACCTCTCTGTGGTTTTGCAGGTTAATGTTCAGGGCTTCCTATTTTTGTAGGTTAATTTTATAGTTCGAGACTTCCCTGTATGCGTCCAATTCCCGTATCAAGTTGGGGAGGGTGACCTCAGGACAGGACACAAAAAAGATCAGATCATCTGTGTAGGCCCCTACTTTTTATAATGGCCCGAGGGAAGAGATATGCCTTGGATGTCGGGGTTAGCTCTAATTCTACAGAGGAAGGGTTCAAGGGTCATGATAAAAATGAGTGGCGAGAGAGGACACCCCTGCCGTGTCCCATTCCCGATGCTGAAAGGCTCCGACAGTAGCCCATTGACTCTCACCACCGCTGATGGTTGTTGATAGAGGCTAGTGATCCAGGATAGCATGCCAGGTCCGAGGCCTACGTATCGTAGGACTTCCACCATTATAGTCCCATTGCACCCTATCGAAGGCCTTTTCAGCATTGGTGGCCAGAAGAACCGCGGGGAGCTCCCTCCTGTGAATAAGATCTATCAAGTTAAGCACCTTAGTGGTGTTGTCCCTTCTCTAAAGGGCATGAAACCCACTTGATCTAGATGGATGATATGGTGCAGATGAGGGGACAAGCGGGAAGCGAGTATTTTGGCAAACAACTTGACATCTGAATTGAGCAGAGAAATGGGCCTATAGCTTGAGCTCTGCGTCAGATCCTTCCCCTCCTTCGGTATGACCGAAATCTGGGCCCGGAGGCTGTCGCTGGGTAGGGACGCTCCGTCTTTGATAGAGTTCAGTGCCCCCAATAGGCGCGGGGACAAAACACCCGCAAAGACCTTGTAGTAGAGCAGCGGGAGACCATCGGGCCCCGGTGTCTTTCCATTTGCAGAGTTCTTAATGGCCCCTGCCAACTCCCCAGCAGTGATGGGATCCTCCAACCGCTCTACCAGGTCCCGCGGCAACTGTGGGAGGCCTAACTGGTTAATATAGTTGTTTATCTTTTCTAGCCTGTCACCCCGCGAGTGGGAGGGAAGGTTATAGAGCATCTTGTAATAGTTCCTGAAGACCTCTGCTATTTCTTTATCATTGTGGACCAGCTTCCCTCTGTGGTCTGTATGTATGTTCTCGCCCTTTCCCCTCTCAGAGCTGAGGCCAGGGTTCTCTCACATTTGTCTCCTGTCTCGTAAAAAAACTCTCCGGCTCTTAATGAGCTGAATTTTAACCCTATCGCTATAAATAGAGAGAGTCGGTCTCTGAGAGAGGTCAGGGATGCTAGTTGCGCCCCCGCCAGTGATTGCTTGTGGGCCCCTTCCAGTTTCTTAATTTCCTCCAACAGTTCAGCAATTTGTTTGCACCGCTCTCTCTTGACCCTTGCCCCTCTCTGAATCAATGCCCCAATGCTGAATAACACATTTATGAGCCTCCTGGGGCACTAATGTCCGGAGAGGTGTTCTCTTGAAAATAATTTTGCAGGACCTGCGTCATCTCCTCTCTAATCAAGGGGTCCTGAATTAGCGATTTGTTTAACGTCCACGACCACGCCCTCGGCACATGATCCTGAGGTGCCAGTCTAATGCTAACCGGAGCGTGGTCAGAGACTGTAATGTTACCTACTGATGCAGAGGAGACCCGGGGGAATGAGTGGTGCTGCACCAGAAACAAGTCAATCCTGGAGTACGTATTGTGAGGGTGGGAGAAGAACGTATAATCTCTGGTGTCGGGGTTGAGAATGCACCAGGGGTCTACCAGTTGGTGGGCATGTAGCAACTTCCTCACCCTTTTCAATTTAGTGTAGGACATATAAGAGTGCCCCTATCAATGGTTCCATGGAGAAGTTGAAATCGCCTCCTATGATCAGCCTACCTTCCGTGTACTCTGCCAAGCCCTCCATCATTTCTTCTAAGAAGGTGATCTGCCCTGAGTTTGGGAGGTAGAGGTTCACCAAGGTGAAAAGCTCGGATCGAACAGCCACCTCCCCTCTCCACCACTCAGAGAGCCCACCTCCTCCCATGGCACAGACCTCGAGATGAGAATGCTCACCCCTCTGGACCGCGAGTCTGGGGAGTAGCTGTGGTAGGAAACCGGAAATACCTTGTTCCTGAGTGTAGGCGGGTTGGATGATTTAAAGTGCGTCTCCTGCAGGAAGGCCACGTCAGCTCTCGATGCTCTTAGATTATTCAATATCATGGACCCCTTCTCAGGGGTATTTAGCCCTTTGACATTGAAAGAGATCAGATTAGTTTCACCCATTTAGTACACAAGAAGGATCCCAGTTACAAAACGTAGGACAGAGGGAAAGATCAGCCGCACTAGTCACCGGGGGCGGGTAGAACCACCACCTTGAGCAAGGCGGAAACTGGCACTTATCGCAGCTGTGGCTTTAGGGCTTCTGTGATCGTGGGAAAGGTAGTCAGGGAAAGGGAGGGAAGGAAGGGAGCAGTGGGACAGCGAACAGAACAGAGAAGGAAAATTTAGTAAGTGTATTTACAGCCTCCGTTGGGGCCTGGAGGCGGGCGCCGCACACTCTCAGGCGGACCCTACCAACCACCCCTCCGGAGGAGAACTAAAATGCATTTTACGCTAGGTCTCAATCTTCTCCACACGGGGGAAGATCAACACCGGCCTAACTGGGGGAACTGCGACCCGCACTGAATTTCAAGGCGCCAGAATCTCAGTCCCCGGGCAGAAAATTATCAACTGGGCAAAAGTTATAAACAAATGAATCAACTATAGGAAGGAAGTAGCAGCGAACGAAGCAACCTGTCAAACCTCCCTATCGGGCCCCCCCCCCCCCCCCCGGGCGCCCCGCAGGGGAGCGAACAGGCCCAGCCACCGTCGAGGCGAGCGTGCGCCCCAAGGCGCCCACGTCCCCTCAGTGAAGGCAGCTCACACATAGCAGCCGGGCCCACCGACCCCCAGCGGGGGCCCACCGTAAGGCCCCCAGCAGCTCCCGCTCCCCCCTCGTGAGCAACGGCAGTCCAACTGCATTAGGAAGTAACGTCTTCCAGACTTTTAGGTCACATTTCTCTGTCCCTAGGGCTAGGACGTCCCTCTAGTCGTCTCTCCTCCCGCCTTCCGCCCCTCAACTCAGGCCTTCTGGGTCTGGGACGTCTTTGAGGCAGTCCGCCACAGTGCTGCAGGGGTGGTTCCGATGAGAGTGTAAGCCAGCCGAATGGGATCGCATCCCAGGAAAGAGAAGAGACCCCCGAGGTCCTGGCAGGTTCTGAGTATGTAGGTGGCCCTTTCTTTAAGGACTATCAGATGGAACGGGTAGCCCCATCGGTATGTCGCACCCACGCTTCTGATCAGCTCCAGGACTGGCTTCAGCAACTTCCGCATCTGTAGCGTGCGCTTAGCGAGGTCTGGTAAAATGGTGACCCTTGCTCCGTCAAAGTCCACCGGACCGTGTTGCCAAGCTTTACGCGCTATTTCCTCCTTCACGTTATAGAAGTGTATCCTACACACTATGTCTCTCGGGAACGCAGGGTCAGGGTTTCGCGGACCGAGGGCCCTATGCGCTCTGTCGATCTCGATTGGAGTATCCACATTTCTCTCCAGCAACGTATTGAAGATAGTGGTTAGGATGCGTCTCACATCTTCTCCTGCGGTGGCCTCTGGGATGCCTCTCAGCCGTAAGTTGTTTCGCCTGTGCCTGTTTTCCAGGTCATCATGCTGCAGCTGGAGTTGTAGTATTTGCAGGTTCTGTACTTCCACTTGTGCTGTCAGTGCCGCTATCGCTGTTTCATTTGAGGTCTGGTTGGCTGTGACTCTGGAATCGAGCGTTTGGATTTGATCGCGCACCTCTGCAATCTTCTTTTTGTAAGCTGACTCATAGCGGGCGATCAGCGCCTCAAAATCCGCTCTGGATGGGATGGCTCTCAGGAACGACAAGGTTTCTTTATGGATATTGTCAGGAGTAGGGATCAGCCTTAGATTGGTTCTTTCTCGATGTGTCGGAAGTGGGGTAGAGGAGTCTTCCGGCGGCGGCAGCGCTATTTAGATAGGCTGGAGTAGAGGACCCCCAGGGGGGGAGGGTATTGATCGTGAGACCCTCCCTGGGGGAGATGGCTCCGGGAGCCTCTCTTCTCCCTGTTGGAAAGGCCATGATGAGCAGCCGCACTGTGAGAGGTCCGGCGCTCCTGACCTCGCCGCCACCGCGGTATTTCGGAGTTGTGAGGTGCTCAGCTTCAGCGGGTCGGTGTCTTCATTGCCCCCCTGCGACCTGAGGGGGCGGGGAGGGCGGTGCAGCAGGTCAGCAGTCTGGGCCAGGTCGCAGGCTTCTAGCTCCTCCATACTGTCAGTGGGAGGTTTTCCACATACCAGGCTCTCCTCCCTTGGAAGGTACGCGAACCGCAAGAGTCTGTCCACTAGGGGCCCCCTCTCGGCGTTATCCACAGGTGCCCCATCTGCTCCTGCTTGGCTGCTTTGACAGGGGTAATTTTCTTTGTTTGGGGCACTGCAGCAGCTACCATGGGGTATATTTATTTTAGGTGTCTCTGGGGTTAGGACAGGGCCCTGCCCCCGTGTCTCTGCCTTGCTGCATGCGGCCGGGCTCCATAACACCGTGCCCCCTGCCGCCATTTTGTTTTCCCCCTGATCTAGGGATGTGTCTCCCGGGAACCCCTGTGGATGCGGCTTCTGCAGGCTCTGGTGTGGGTTAAGCGGTGTTGCCGGTGCGGGCTCTCTCTCTATGGTTTCCGCCTGCAGTGCTCGTTGTCTAGGGGGAGGTGTCAGGGCTGACTCACCGTCAGACGCCATGTTGCCGCTCCCGACCACCGCCTGTCTCACCTCCGTTCGGGTCCCGGCGTCAGCGCTTTCCGTCACCCTCTCTGCTGCTCGGGCTTCCCCGCCGCATCCTCCGCTGCGCGCCTCCCGCCACTTCACTGGCTGGTCTTCACCGCCGTCAGATGCTCTTGAGCGGCGGCAGCTGACATGCGGCCGCCATCTCTCCCCGCGCTCCGGCCAGCGATGCTGCGGACCCGCTCTCCGCTCCAGGTACTCCTCTCTCTCCTCTTCATCTCTTTCTTCCGCTGCTTCTTTCCTGTCATCGTGTGGCTTCTTTTCTTCCTTTTGCCTGATAATTTCTCGCTTTCTGCCTTATGGGTGTCGGAGCCTCGACGCTCACGTCCTCTCCATCCAAGCGCCAGGCCACGCCCCCTCAAGCCAGATTTTCTGCCTAAGGTGGTGTCTGTGTTTCATTTGAATCAGGACATTGTTCTTCCTTCCTTGTGCCCTAATCCTAGTAATGCTAAGGAGAGGGTCTTGCATTCTTTGGATGTGGTTAGGTGTCTGAAGTACTATCTGGTGGCTACTGCACCTTTCAGAAAAACTGATGCTCTTTTTGTGGTCCCTTCTGCTCCTAGGAAGGGTTTGGCTCCTGCCAAGTCTACTATCAGCCAATGGATCTGTCAGGCTGTGATTCAGGCCTATTCTGCTAAGGGGAAGAATTCTCCCTTCCGCCTTACTGCTCATTCCACTCGTGCTATTGGTGCCTCTTAGGCTTTTCAGCACCAGGCTTCTGTTGAACAAGCTTGCAAGGCCGCCACTTGGTCTTCTGTTCATACCTTTTCCAAGTTTTACAAGGTTGATGTTAGGGCCTCAGCTGATGCTGCTTTTGGCCATAAGGTTCTGCAGGCGGCAGTGGTATGACCTGTCTGCTGTTACCTTTGGGGATCCCACCCTACTTTATGGACACTGCTATTGGATGTCCCAAGTGTAAGTAATCTAATCTGGAGCAGGACGTACTGTATACTAAGAATAATACAATTCTGTGATTACCTGTAGGATTGGTATTATGAGTATACAGTATGTCCTGCTCCACCCCACCCTTGGTTTTGCATTATCCTGGATCCCCTGTATGGTGATTATCATTGTTATAGTTACCAGTTTGGTTCTGTTTAATTCTCCCGGCTTCTCGTTAACTGCTTTTCAATGCTGGGGATTTTGTGGGAGGTCCCTGGTATTTGAGGGGCCGGGAGCAGCCAATTTCGATGTCTCTGCAGTCCAGCACCATCTGGCGAGTAATACCCCAAGTGTAAGTAATCTAATCTGGAGCAGGACGTACTGTATACTCATAATACCAATTCTACAGGTGAGTAATCACAGAATTGTATTTTTATGTAGTTGTCCTTTTTAGCCTAATCCACCCAAGGTTAAGGATAGAGGCAAGGGCCCCCCAAATGTCAGCTCAAGGATCTTTAACCCATTAAACCTTCAGCATTACACTCCTGGATACCTGGCAGAAGTAGCATTTGTTATAGGTATAAGGTATATGGCTCCCCTGTTTTTCATATTGCTCTATCTCAGCTCTCTGTTTATGTGTAGAATACACAGTGTAATTACTAATGGCTGAATATATATATATATATTATAATTATTTTCTTTTTTGTTGCACTTCTGGCTTGTAATGCCATGGGCAAGTGAATAGTGTATTACTTGTCATACGCTCATGTAATGTCTTCCTTGTACATCACCTTGTAACTTAATGGCACTCTCTAATAAAGGACGATGAAAACATGTAGTTCTGATTCTCCTGGTTCTCTGAGCTGAACAGGATAGTGAGGAAGGGACCATGGCATCTACCAGAACTTGCTCATCAGGGTCCCACTCTGCATCCACAGCCAGCAAAGCTTTAACTGACAACATTGAGAGGGCCATCTTAGAAAGGTAGGTCTGCTCGGTCAGAGTGATAAGATTCTCCTGAAAAGTCTAACTGTCCTTTACAGGCCATTTCCAGGGACAGGTGGCTGATATACTGAGAGGGACAGGCCACTGTCAGTTACTTCAAAAATGAAGAAATGAGCAAATCTAGGACAGGGACATGGTGGCGGTGCTGCTGGTGATGAAGCTGGCGCTGGAGGGAGAGGACGTGTTACATCTGTGCTTGCTACACCTTCCTCTGGTGCCAGCAGACGCCAGGCTTTGCAATGTATTATTGTAGGCCCCAACATTGCTGCCAAAATTGTGAACCCAGACTAAGTTGGAGAATAATAGATTAGAATGCACACAGATCTTCAAGTTTCAGCTCACCAGGGACAATGATAGATTAGATGGCACACAGGTCTTCAAGTTCCAGTTCACCAGGGACCTGCAAAGCAAACAAATTGACCACTAGACACATCTAAACATAGTAACATAGTATGTAAGGCTGAATAAAGACTTTAGTCTATCCAGTTCAGCCTGTTTAACTCCTTCCAGTGGTCTAGTAGCCATAGCTGGAAATGTTATTACATGCCAGGAAGACATCAAGACCACTTTTGAACGTTTTTACTGTATCCATCATTACTACCTCCTCTGGCAGCGAGTTCCATAGTCTCACTGCTCTTACAGAGAAGAATCCCCTCCTATGTCGGTGGAGAAAGCATCTTTCCTCTAACCTTAGTGGATGCCCCCGGGTTATGGTTACACTCCGGGGTATAAATAGATTGTGGGACAGATCCTTGTATTGACCCCGAATATATTTATACATCGGTATTAGATCACCCCTCAATCGTCTTTTTTCTAGACTAAATAAGCCTAACTTGGACAATCTTTCCGGGTACTCTAGCCCCCGCACTCCTTTTATTAACTTTGTTGCCCTTCTTTGAACGTGCTCCAGTTCTGATATGTCCTTCTTAAGCACAGGTGCCCAGAACTATCTATCTATGCAAGGGTTTGGAAATGTTTTTCTTCATTTTGTGAAGCCAACAAACTGAAGAAAGACGATATACCAGCAGTCCTTGAATACCTGCAGGATGTATTTGAAAAAGGATTAGTAGTAGGACTCAGACTTTAGCCTTATCAGCCCTTCTAGACTGTCAGTGAGGACAGCATCACAAAATCAGCTACCTGTAAAACTCCAGCATCCCTTAAATGTTTTCCTTTCGTTGTGTTAAAAGGTGTACTCTAGCCTCCATTTGAGCATTGTAGGAAGTACCAGAAAAGTGGCTTTGTTTTGGAATGGAATGGAAAAGTTTGGAATTTTGTTTTTCATTGGTAATCATATCAGCCAGGCAGGTATATGACCTGCAAGTCTAATCAATAAAGGAACCCTACTGTCCTGTTCTCCCAGATAGGGCTATACTGAGATCTGGTCCTTTAATTTTTTGCCAGATGTGAAACATCTATTAACAAGATATATTAGTCTCGACATGATGGCTAAGGTACGATCAGAAGAGGAGCTCTCAATTTTTAGATGGGAAGAGCATGAATTATTAAAAAAAAGAGAGAGAGCGAGTTAATGGTGGTTAGCAGAATGAGTTTTTAAAATGACAAAAGAAAAGAGACCTAAATGACTCAAAATCCACTATGCCAAATGAATAAAACAGACTATGTGCAGGCTTATTCACCCAAAGGACCCATACTCTTCAGGTTTCTGCGCATTCAACCAGAACTAGGTCAGCTTCCTGGGCAAGAGGACTGTTGCCAGTGTAGAAGAGATCAGCAAGGCCGCAACGTGGCCTTCACCCTACACCTTCCTGACGCACTATAAACTAGGTCTCCCTTCTGCGCAAAACAGACTATTGTGCAAGCATATGCATCCAGAGTATATTCACACACCCCGCTTCAGATAGTCATTACACTTGGGTTATACCGACCTGTAGAGGGCGATCTTGCAGAGATGTAATGAAAAAATAAATACCTGGTACCCCCCACTCATTCCCCAGTCTTTCATCTCTGCAGACGGCGAGCAAGTCAGAAGATGATGTCTCCTCCTTGCAGGTAGCCGGGGTAACTCCCGGCCCGCGTGTTAGTCTATTCTTAGTATACAGTACGTCCTGCTCCAGATATAATACTTACACTTGGGTTATCCTCCGCCAGATGGCGCTGCACTGCAGAGACATGGAAAAACAGGCTCCTCCCGGTCCTTCAAATACCCAGGGACCTCCCACAAATCCCCAGATTTCTCTGCAGTGCTGACTGCAAAGACATGATGTATCACTCTCTCGCAGGTGAGCGGGGCTATTAAAGCCTGCGGCCCTGTTGGACTACTCCCACCCGTCCTCTTCATGATGTGCCTCCCAGCCTGGGCCGCGCTGGTCGGGTGAAGGTAGGCAGCACTACGCGTGCTCATGGAGCCATGCTCCTCCGCAGTCCCCCACCAAAGGGTAGGCGGTTTAGGCTGATGGTGAGCCTCTAGTGGATGCCCCTCCCGCATTATTGCCCCATACCCCGTGTAGCGGTGGACCCTGTTCAAAGGGTCGCCATCCTCCCTCGTTCCTCCCATAGCTCGGGGGGGAAAGAAAAGGGGGGGGGTGTGTGTGGTGATCTTAGTGTATTCAGTACACGTTATGGCCTTAATATTGTCTTTGACTCATACACCTGGTGTCAGAGCTGCGCGGTTTGGTTTTTTATTGCCTATCGGCCGCCGCCACACGGTTCTCTTGCCCTTCCTGGAGGGGCATGCAAACAGGTGGCGGCGTCGCCTCAGACGCTGCGGCGTCTTCAATGGTGAACGTTGTCGGGTGCATCTGGAAGTAATCCCCGTTTTCTTTCTGTAGTGTGTCATACACTCGCTTGTTACTGTCTGCGCTAACTACTGTCTTCAGAGCTTCGCACTCTTCAGGGGGGCGGAGACCTGGCTTGGCGCGCTCCGCGTCACAGCCCGCTCTGGCCCGCCCTTAGAGGTTTGCTTGGCGCCATTTAGATGCTCATCGCGCGCGCACGCGCACGTGGTAATGGTCCTCCTCCTCCCTCGATCTGTAAGTGCCCTTGCGGGCGATTTTCATCTTTCTTGCTTACTGCGCATGGCTCTGACATCCCTATTCCCATTATGTCTTTCAGACGGTCGAATCCAGTGGCTTCTCTCGGCCTGGTGTAATTGCCACTTGGACCTATTATATTTACTCTCACTTCCCTGCGGGTCTTTGGGGCATCCAGGGTAGCTTATAGTGTCAATCCCTACTGGCCTATTGTGCCTATTAATCACCATATGGAGGCATCCCAGGATATTGTGAACGGGGTTCCCTCGGGACAAGCCCAACTGTGTGTAGCTTGTGGGGTTTCATCTATCAACGGTGACAATGCACGGGTCTGCGTTCCTTGTGCACAGCAGACGCTAATGGTACTTCCTGCCCCTCCTGTGGCTGGGCCTGCACCTCGCCTCGCTTCACCTACCCCCCCAAGCCTGAGTCTAACCCCCAATACAAGCGGGGATTCTCATCCTGATGTGGCTATTAGACTGGCCAGTGTTGAAAAATTGCTTGCTAGTACTCTAGCGCGCAAGGCCACCGCGAAAAAGCGGCACATAATCCCTGACTCTGCTCTTTTCCCTACGGAGTCTGATGAGTTTACGCAGCTATATGACCATACCCTTTCGGAAGGGGAGCTGCTTTCTGACTCAGAGTCATCTGATGAGAAGTCTAGGGGTCATGATGATTCTGGTTCTGATCACTGGACCCCGGATGATACTGATAAGCTACTGCTTCAGATTTTTCAGGTTTTGTCCATCTCTCCCCCTGTTGTGGCTCCCAGGCAAAGGGGTGAACTATTCCATACTGCTAAGGCACGATTGGAATTTCCTGAGCAAACCCATTTCAATAACCTCGTGCTTAAGGAGTGGGAACATCCCAGTAGACTTCCTGGGATCCCTAAGAGTCTGGACAGGAAGTATCCATTTCCTGCTGATATGGTCAAGTGCTGGTCATCGCCCCCTGAGGTCGATGCTCCTATTCTAGGGCTGTCTAACACCTCTATTATGCACTCCTCCGACACTACTACGCTACGAGATTCTGAGGACCGGCGCATTGACCAATTGGCGTGCTATGCCTTTGCGTTTGGAGGGGCGGCGCTGCGCCCGGTCTGCGCTCTGGCCATTACTGCAGTGGCGCTCAGGGCCATGGTCAGGAATGCACTTGACGGCCCAGATGAGTTGCCTACTGATAATATTAATGCACTGTCTAACTAACTGTGATGTATTTGTGAACTTTATCCTGTCTGCATCGGATGATGCTATTAGGCTGTGTGCCAGATCTTCCGCCTTGGCGGTGGCTACACGCCGCGCAGTATGGCTGCGCCAGTGGGCGGCTGACAATGCTGCTAAGAAGGCTCTTACTGGGCTCCCATTCAAGGGACTACGCCTGTTTGGGGACCGCCTAGACCTCTTTGCTAAAGGAGGTAAGTTACCACAGCGCAGGCGGCAGCCTCGGCCCTTTCGCAGCCAGAGCCCCCTTTCAGCCCCCTACAGAGGCTCTAAGCAGGGAAAAGGGGTGTCCTTCGTGGGGGCTCGCGCAGACTCCTGGCATAGGAGCAGGGGGCGACGTCCTGGCTCCTCCTGGGGGACCAAACCCAAAGCCCCTCCCAAGACCCCTCAGGCATGATGGGGCGCCCTCGCCCACCAGGGTGGGGGGACGGCTACAGCACTTTGCGCACGTCTGGAGGCGCCAAGTCTCAGACCAGTGGATTCAGGAGGTAGTTACCTCCGGCTACAAGATAGAATTTGCTGTGCGGCCCCCCTCAAGATTCATCAGGTCCCGGATCCCCCAGGACCCGGTATCGGCTCAGGTCCTGATGCAGGCAGTACAAGGACTTCTGGGAGTTATTTGCAAGGTTCCCTTGAGAGAATTGGGAGAAGGGTTCTACCTTTTCACAGTACCCAAAAGAGATGGGTCAGTCAGGCCCATTCTGGATTTAAAGATCCTCAACAAATTTGTCAAGAACAAGCGCTTTCGCATGGAAACCCTGCGCTCGGCCGTTGGTTTCTCAGATTCAAGTTGAAAGATCAACATTACCAATTTGTGGCTCTACCGTTTGGCCTCACTTCAGCTCCCAGAGTGTTCACCAAGGTATTGGCGGGGGTGATGTCCTTGATAAGGTCAGGGGGCATTCGAGTGCTGCCCTACCTGGACGACATCCTCATCGCCTCATGGCCTCTACAGCAGGGGGAGCTGGACACTCAGCTGGTGGTGTCCACCTTGGAGTCCTTCGGCTGGGTGATCAATCATCCCAAGTCCTCCCTGTCCCCTTCACCGGTAACCCCATTCCTGGGGATGATTCTGGATACGGTTCAGTCACGAATATTCCTTCCCCAACAGAAGGTGGAAGCTCTGACTGCGCAGGTGCGGTCCCTGCTCTCGTGCCCCGAGCTCTCCCTCAGACAGGGAATGCAGCTGGTGGGCCTGATGGTGGCGAGCTTCGAGGCGGTGCCCTTTGCTCAGTTCCATTCAAGGCCTCTGCAGCTTCACCTCCTATCAAGGACCCCGCGTCCTTGGACGGGGTTTGTGTGCTTCCCCAATTGGTCAGAAGGTCCCTCTCGTGGTGGCTAGACCACAAGAACTTGCTAAAGGGCAGGTCCTTTCTAGCCCCCTTCTGGGAGACGGTCACCACGGATGCCAGTCTGTCAAGTTGGGGGGGATTCTGGAAGTCCCTGAGGTTCCAGGGGAGGTGGGGCCCTCAGGAGGCCCATTTACCCATCAACATTCTGGAACTACGGGCGGTCAGGTTGGTTTTGGAACAGTTGACCTATCACCTGCAGGGACTGTCTGTGCAGGTGCGCTCAGACAACAGGACAGCGGTTGCCTACATCAACCATCAGGGAGGGACCCGGAGCAAGGGTGCCCTCCAGGAAGTGTCGCGGATTCTGACATGGGCCGAGGCCAATGTTCAATGCATCTCGGCTTTTTATATCCCGGGGGTAGAGAATCTTCTAGCAGACTCTCTGAGCAGGGGGACTTCCCGTCAGGGGGAGTGGTCCCTCTGCAACAGGGTATTCCAGTCCCTGTGTTACCGGTGGGGCCTACCGGATGTGCATCCCGTCACAATCACAAGCTCCCGGCCTTTGTCTCCTTGTCTCAGGATCCTCTGGCCTTGGCCACGGACGCTCTGTCACTGTCATGGAAGAAATTTCGGCTCCTGTATGCCTTTCCCCCGTTCCCCCTGCTGGGCAGGGTTCTGCACAAGATTGCCCTGGAAAGGGTGCCAGTGACTCTGGTGGCCCCAAGGTGGCCAAGAAGAGTGTGGTTCGCAGACATGGTACAAATGGCAGTAGACCAGTACGTCCTGCCAGAGGAGCCAGATCTACTCACTCAGGGCTCCTTACGCCATCCCAGTTTACAAACTCTGGCTTTGATGGCCTGGCTGCTGAAACCTCCATCTTGATGGAGAAAGGCTTGTCTGCCTCAGTGGTGGATACCATGGTACAGGCTAGGAAGAAAACTTCTTCTGCCATCTATTATAGGGTATGGCACTCCTACATTGACTGGTGTGAGTCCAGGTCTCTTCCTGCAGGGAATTCTTAATCCCTAGAATTCTGGAGTTTTTACAACATGGATTGGATTTTGAGTTGGGTTTAAAACTCAGTACTCTGAAGGGTCAGGTTTCTGCCCTGTCTGTCTCAGAAGTCTTTTGCTCAGCACGGTCCCTGTTTGGGACTTGAACCTGGTTTTGTCTGCCTTACAGGGGGCTCCCTTTGAGCCTATTCAGAATGCTGCTCTAGCTGTACTTACTCTCAAAGTTGTTTTTCTGGTGGCTATTACTTCGGTCAGGCGTGTGTCTGAGCTGGGGTCTCTGTCTATTCAGCCCCCATACTATGAGAGACACCAGGATAAGGTGGCGTTCCGCTTTAAGCCAGATTTTCTGCCAAAGGTGGTATCTGCCTTTCATTTGAATCAGGATATTGTTCTTCCTTCATTGTGTCCTAACCCTAGCAACGCTAAGGAAAGGGTTTTGCATTCATTGGATGTGGTCAGGTGTCTGAAGTATTACCTGGTAGTCACTGCGGCTTTCAGGAAGACTGATGCTCTTTTTGTGGTCCCTTCTGGTCCTAGGAAGGGTTTGGCTCCTGCCAAGTCTACTATTAGCAATTGGATTCGTCAGGCTGTGATTCAGGCCTATTCTGTTAAGGGGAAGAACCCTCCCTTCCGCCTTACTGCTCATTCTACTCGTGCTATTGGTGCCTCTTGGGCCTTCCAGCACCAGGCTTCTGTTGAACAAGTTTGCAAGGCCGCTACTTGGTCTTCGGTTCATTCCTTTTCCAAAGTTTTACAAGGTTGATGTTAGTGCCTCAGCTGATGTTGTTTTTGGCCGCAAGGTTTTGCAGGCGGCAGTGGTTTAAACTGCCTGTTGTCACCTTTTGTTGGGGGATCCCACCCTACTTCTGGACACTGCTATTGGATGTCCCAAGTGTAAGTATTATATCTGGAGCAGGACGTACTGTATACTAAGAATAATACAATTCTGTGAAATACTCACCTGTAGAATTGATATTATTTGTATACAGTACGTCCTGCTCCACCCCACCCTGTTTTTGCATTATTCTGGATCCCTTGTATGGTGATTGTTATCATTATCATTACCAGTTGTTCTGGGTGGTTTAATTCTCCCGGCTTCTTGTTCACTGCTTTTCAATGCTGGGGATTTGTGGGAGGTCCCTGGGTATTTGAAGGGCCGAGAGGAGCCTGTTTTTCCATTTCTCTGCAGTGCAGCACCATCTGGCGGAGGATAACCCAAGTGTAAGTATTATATCTGGAGCAGGACGTACTGTATACAAATAATATCAATTCTACAGGTGAGTATTTCACAGAATTGTATTATTTCTGCCTGGACCCTTTGTCTTAGTATTCACCTTGCCTCCCAGCCTAGGCTGCTGGTCCGGGCAAGGGTAGACAGCACCTAAGGGTGCTTAGGAGCTACGCTCCACCGTGAGACTCCATACTAAGGGGTAGGCGGTTTTGCCGGGCTGGTGATCCCGGTTAGGGATGCCCGGTCCCTTGCCCTTCCACCTTCCAGCGTGGTTTCCCCCTCTCCCAGATGGCCCTTGCTCCTTAGAGGGGGGGGGCACGTAGGGTCCCCTTCTCTCTTAACGTGTGTTTGTTCAGCTGTGTGTGTGTGGGTGAGTGCGTTCACTGGGCGCATCTTCCGTTTAAACTAACGCGTTTTTGTCTCAGCTGTGCGTGTGTGGGTGCATGTGTTCACTGGGCGCTTTTTTTTTCTTTGAACAGTATCAGCGCTGGCTGTGCCGCAGCGCCGGCCGTTGTGACATTCGGCGGGGAGCTTCTTCCCCTCAGGTACGGTTCATGCAGGGGGCGGGGTCGGGCGCTCTGCGCGCTCGCCGACGGCCCGCCCCCCATGCTCTTGGTGCCGCTGCGGAGCTCGGCCACTGGCCGGGAGCGGCGTTGTCGCCAGGGGAGGGGGGCGGGGCCGGGCGCGCCGCGCGCGCCGGCCCGCCCTTCTCTCCCTCTGCTTCTCAGGTCTCCAAGGCTGATCGCGTGAGTGGCCCCTGCGGCCTCATTATTTCAGGCACTGCCTGCTGACTCTGCATTATACTTTAGTGTTTTGTTATTATATGAACAGCCATTGCTTGACCTGCATATGTATATATACAATTCATCTGTTTTCCTTGCATTGTCAGTATGTCTGCATTGTGTGTGCCTGGGCATGATTGGGGTGCTGAATAGCCCTGTATTCTGTCTTCCAGGTGGACCCTTGTCAGAGCCTAAAGGGTCCTCCCGGTCCTAGGGTCCCTGGTTTAAGCTTAGAACTCCCCATAAAATCCTCCCACTCGGGACACAGAAGGGGCATCCCGGGTCGCTTATATCGTGTAATTCCCTGGGGTATTGAGAGTACCTATAAAATCACCATATGGAGGCTTCCCAAGATACCGGGCTCGGGCTCCCCTCGGGGGTGTGGGGCATCCCTTACAGGGGATGATGTTTTCCTTTGCATACCATGTGCGCAGCAGACTATTACGCGGCAGTCCGGATCCCTTGCGTCTGGTTCTGCGCGGCCGGTCCCTTCTCATGCCCCTCCCCGCCTGACCCGTACCCCGTGTGATGTTCTCACGAGTGGGGAGTCGCAATCTGAGGTGTGTGCCAGATTGTCCAATCTTGAAAAATTATTTTCTAGCGCTGTGGCCAGAAAGGTCCCGGCTAAGAGAAAACACTTGTCCCCAGCCACGCAGGCTTCTGATTTTGAGGAGTTTGATTCGCTGGACTGGTCTAGAGGAAGGGGAGCTTTTTGAGGAGTCTGAGGGTTCTGACGATCAGCAGGTTGTTGGCACTGATGCCGAGCGGGGTCAGGGGGATTCTTGGGATTCCCCTGAGGTCCTGGCTCATATGTTTGAGGTTCTGGCAATCTCTCCTCCCGAAGTGACTCTTCCGCAGAAGGGGGAGTTCTTTGAGGAGGCTAAACCGCGTTTAGAAATCCCGAATCAAAGGCATTTCGACGGCATTATCCTCAAGGAATGGGAGTGGCCTACTCGGCTTCCGGGTGTCCCTCCGGGTTGGGATAAGAAATATCCCTTTCCGGTGGACGCGGTGAAGCGCTGGTCATCCCCTCCAGAGGTGGACGCCCCTGTGTTGGGGTTGTCTAGCACCTCTGTCTTGCATTCTCCTGACTGTTCTACTCTCAAGGACGGTGAGAACACACGCATTGACCAGATGGCTTGTCATGGTTTTGCCAGCGTCGGGTCGGCCTTGCGGCCTGTTTGTGCTTCAGCGCTTCTTATAGTGGCTTCTAGGGCGGTTGTCAGGGACCTGTTGTCTACCTCCAGCCTTGACCCGGTTAGCGATGAGTTCAACGCCCTTAAGCGGTGTGAATTATTTTTGTCTTTTGTGTTAGCCGCCCTGGACGACACCTTGGTGATGTGTAGTAGAACTTCGGCCTTGCTGGTGGCAATTCGGCGGTCGGTTTGGTTGCGCCAGTGGGCGGCTGATTTTGTGTCCAAAAAGTCTCTTACAGCTCTTCCCTTTCTGGGCTTGCGGCTCTTTGGAGAAAAATTGGATTCGGTTGCCAAAGGAGGTAGGTTACCTCAGCGAAAGAAGCAACGTCGTCCCTTTCGGGGGGGTGGCTGCATTTACCCCTTCCTTTCGTGGGGCCAGAGCTGGACGGGGATCGGCTGTTTTCCCCTCCAGAGATGATTCCTGGCACAGGGGAAGAGGACGTGCCCGTCCAGGTCACAGCTGGGGCTCCAAGCCCAAAGCCGCTGCTAAGCCGGCTCAGCAATGAGGGGGCGCCCTCACCCTCGCGGGTGGGGGGACGGCTGCGACACTTCTCCCAGGTCTGGGACCAGGAGGTCTCGGACAGATGGATTCGCGAAGTGGTGTCTTCCGGTTACAAGCTGGAGTTCGAGATCCGGCCTCCTCCCAGATTCTTCAGGTCTCGCGTGCCCTTGGATCCTCTGGCCACGCAGGGGCTCCGGGCGGCAGTAAAAGATCTCCTGGGCATGGCAGTCATCTGCCCGGTGCCTCCCTCGGACCGGGGCCTGGGATTCTATTCCAATCTGTTCACAGTGCCCAAGAAGGATGGCTCCGTTTGTCCCATCCTGGACCTCAACAGGTTTATCCGTCCCAGGAAGTTCCGCATGGAAACTCTGCGTTCTGCCATAAACCCACTTCGGCAGGAGGACTTCATGACGTCTATAGACATCAAGGATGCTTATCTGCATGTTCCAATCTTCCCGGCGCATCAGAGATTTCTCAGGTTTGTGGTGGAAGATCGGCATTTTCAGTTTTTGGCCCTTCCATTTGGCCTTACCTCGGCTCCAAGAGTCTTCACCAAGGTGCTAGCGGGGGTGATGGCCCTCCTCAGAGCCCAGGGTATCCGCATCGTGCCTTATCTGACGATCTTCTTATTATGGCATCCTCTCGGCCAGGCGGAGCTAGACACCAGTAAATCACAAATGCTATTTGGTCAGCACTCCTTAAAAATTACAATGCTTTAATGAAAATCCATATAAAATCATCCCAAAGTAGAAAAGACAGCTTTAAAAACAAATAATAGAACCCGATGGAGATAGAAAGTCTCACGTGCTAACGCGTTTCGGACAGAGAGGGGTCCTTATTCATAGATAAGTGAGTCCATCCAAAGTTGCGTTTAAATAGGCCACTAAGTTATCGTCACTTACCCCACACCGTCTGTGCGTCTCTCGCGCCACAATCGCAGCCCCCACACGGCGCGCGCACCGGACTCGCCACCCGGAAGCTCACCTGCAGGCAGCCGACATGGTCCACCAATCAGCGCAGCTGACACGGCGGGAGCGCGTCACACGGGAGCGCGTCAGCTGACACGGCGGGAGCGCGTCACACACACAAGGACAGAGTTCACTGGGAGGAGACGCGCGCTCCGTCGGAGGAAAGCTGGCGCGTCAAGGGGTCCACGTCACTGCACACACTGGCGGTCTCCATAGCAACGAGAACGCTACGAGCACCGGACAGGGGGCCGAAACCCGCGGCACCAGAGACACAGAGAACATGGGCAAAAACATTGTATACATGATATTATTATAAAGAAGTGAATAACTATGTGGCATGCAATTATAAAACTAATCAGAAAGCGTATTGCCCAATCATTACATGCAACCATTGAACATTAGACAAAACAATCAGATATTAACACGTATAAATGAACACAGATATACACATTTATCAATTAGCATGATATGCCTGCCCATGTAATAATTTGTATAAAATGATAACGAATTACTTCCTCGCATTAATACATGTATAGACACCCACTAGATACTCCTGAGGTGTATCCACACATATTATAATCTCATAATTATGACACCTACTGAATACTCCTGAAGTGTATCCATACATGTTATAATCTAATGATTATGATACCTTATATGCACTGAAAGGCATACACATAGCCTAAATCATGAACCAATATATAAAATATTAACAATATTATTTCTAGAGCAGAAAAAGGAAGGGGAAAAAAAGGGGAAGGGAAGAGGGAAAAAAATATACCACAGATAACAAAAATTATAGCAAGCCATGCAAAAGAAAAATGGAAAGAATTGAGAAAAGGGGGGGACTCATCGATCTGTTATAAATGAGATGTCCCACTTGTGGTTAAGCCCCTTTGGAAATCGAGTACCCATGGTGTAAATCCAAAATGCTTCACGTGCTAAAAGTTTCTGTCTAATATCTCCACCCCTAGGACCCAGGGTGACTTTTTCTATGGCGCTGATTTTTAGGCGAATCCCCTCTCCCTGGTGATTTGAGTTGAAATGTTTTGCAACATTGGAACTATTCGAGGTATTGGGTTTAGAAAAGCCTTGTAGATGTTCAGATATTCTTATTTTCAACTTCCTGGTGGTACAGCCCACATATTGAATGGAGCAATGTAAACAAGTGATCAAATAAATGACCATACTAGAGTTACAATTAAGAAGGGATTTCATGGTAAATTTTTCTCCTGTGCTAGTAGATGTAAATTGTTTACCTCTATCAACAAATCTACACATGCCACATCTCTGGCAGCCACAGGGGAAAAAACCCAATGTGGCTAACCACGAGTTCTCTCCTTTACTGGAAGAGCTAAAAAAACTGGGGGATAATAGGTTACCCAAACTAGGGGATTTCCTACTCACAACCCTGACACCCTTATCTACTATGTCCCGGAGAATAGGATCCGCATTCAATATTGGCAGATTCTTTTTAAGGATACGACTAATCTCACGGAATTCCATAGTGTAAGGGGTGCTGAAAGTCACCCCCTGGAACGAATTCTTATTCTTGTTCATACCAAGAAGTGATTCCCTAGGCTTATTATTAGCTATGGATCTCGCTCTGGAAAGCATCCAGGGAGGATAGCCTCTCTCAAGCAACCTGTGTTCAATTTGTGTTGTCTCTTCCTGGAAAGTACTGATCTGAGAGCAGTTGCGCTTGCTGCGCACCATCTCACCCACTGGAATAGAACGAATAGTGTGGTGTGGGTGGCAGCTAGAAGCACGAAGAATATTGTTCCCAGCTGTAGGCTTTCTATATGTTGATGTAAGTATCCTTTGGGAACTCTCATCCCAAGTAATTAAAAGATCCAGAAATTCAATGGATTCTGAACTCGTGTTAGCAGTAAAAAATAAATTAAGATGATTACTGTTACAGTACTTGATAAACAGCAACCATTCTTCTGTGGAAGATGTCCATACCAAAAATAGGTCATCAATGTAACGATAGTAGCTGGTAATTGCAGTTCTCCAAGTATTTTTTTCTCCAAAAACAAAATAATGTTCCCACCACCCCATATATAAATTAGCAAGGGTGGGGGGAAAAGGGGCACCTATTGAGGCACCCTTCAACTGCAAATAAAATACACCATCAAAAACAAAAAAAATTATGTGTCAACAAATACTCTGTAGTCAAAACTATAAATGAACAAAGATCAAAATCATAGTCCGTATATAACTGTAAATGAAACTCAAGTGCTTTGATAGCCAAATCGTGGGGGATAGAAGAATATAAGGATGAAACATCCATGGTACACAATCTAGAACCAGGATGCCATTGTGTGTTGGTAAGTAAGTGAATTAGATGCCCGGAATCCCTTAAGAAGCCTGGCAATCTCAACACCAATGGTTGCAGCATATTATCCAACCATTTCCCAAGAGGTTCATTCAAACCCCCTATCCCAGCCACTATAGGTCTCCCTTTAGGAGGGAAATCATCCTTATGGATTTTTGGGAGATGGTGGAATAAGGGGGTTATGGGGTTCTGTACTTTCAGAAAATCCACCATTTTGCTAGATAAAACACCTAACGCAACGCCTTCATCCACCAATTTGAATAAGTGGTTCTGGAAGTGTTTGGTAGGGTCATTAGAAAGTTTTCTATAAGTTGTGGTATCATTGAGTTGCCTCAAAGCTTCCTCTCTATACATAGACTTGTCTAGAATGACTACTTTACCTCCCTTATCCGCCTGTCTTATTATGATGTTATCATTCTTCTTGAGGCTGGAAAGGGCTCTGGTCTCTCTGGTAGATAAATTGTGATTGTATTTGGTGTTAGATTTATCTGTTACACTTGGGGGAAGGACATCAGATTTCTTATGAGGTGATTTCGAATTATTATAATTGGTTTTCCTAATGTTATCCGCAAGAGATGAAATATCTCGTTCCATAGCATCTTGGAACATAGCCAAAATCTCCCCCCGTGAGTTGACTGGATAAAAATCACGATTGGATAATTGGAGGGGTCTAGGTGTAGTGACACAGGACAAACCTGATTTTTGTCCCAATTCATACTGTAACTGCTCTATGTCTGTGTTTCTACAATTAACATGGAATGTTTGAACATCCACAGATTCAACAGGGTCTATCACCTCACTAGTAACTCTATGTGTGGGCATGGATGTGTTTATGCCTGAAAAGGAAAAAGTATCATTAGTATGAGCCTCCTCTGAAACGGGAGGTATCCCAGAAAAATGACGTTTTAATGTGAGCACTCGCACAAACTTGTTCACATCCAAAAGCGTTCTGAAAGAGTCAAAATGCACGTCCGGCACAAACGATAAACCTTTAGTAAGCAATGATAATTCGGCAGTAGACAAATTATGGCTTGATAAGTTCAGAACATTCTGAGGTTCTAGAATCTGGGTCTGCGAGAACCTTGTCTTGATACGTTTGTGTCTCCGGCCTGCACGTCGCCGCGGTTTCTGATTTTTGACCGAGTCACGATTTGGGAAATTTGCCCGTGACCTCGATTGGCTAAAAAAGATCTGGAAGAGGAGGAAGAAGACAAAGCCCAGTCCTGATCATCATCTCGTACTGGCATATGGGGAGGATATCTTCTCCTATTATCTCTTTTATAGTGTGCTGGATCAGATCTCGGGGTTGGTTCTGAATCCGTTAAATCAGAATCTGAATCTGTGGTGAGAAAGGTCACACGTCTGGGTTTGTTGGCTCTTTTCAAAATAGATTTAGGAGTAGATCTCCTCTGGTCACGGGAATGCCAATCATAAACCCTATTGTTGGAGTAATCCTGCATATAGCTTTGAAACTTTCTCTTCTTAATGTTGACAACTGTGGACTCAAACTTTTCTTGAGTGTCCAACATTTGTTGATACAATTTGTCAAAGGAGGGTGCAGATTTATTGGCCTCCAAACCAGGACTGTGGTAGCCACCCTGGAGAGATTCGGCTGGGTGATCAACTATCCAAAGTCCTGCCTCTCTCCGTCCAGGGTGGTGGCGTTCCTGGGAATGTCTCTGGATACTTCTCAGTCCAGGGTGTTCCTCCCCCGGCCCAAGGTTCTTTTGATTCAGAAATTGACTCAGCGTCTTCTACCCATTCCTCGCCCGTCCATCCGGCTGGGGATGCGACTGGTGGGATCGATGGTGGCATCGTTCGAGGCGGTTCCCTTTGCCCAGTTTCACACAAGGAAGCTTTGGAAGATTTTGGAAGGATCAGTTTCAGGGACTGTGGGGGCCTCAGGAGGCTCACGATCCCATCAATGTTCTGGAGCTGAGAGCCATCAGGTTGGTTCTGGCTCGCTTGACTCATCAGTTGAGGGGCCTACCGGTTCAAGTTTGGTCGGACAATCGGACACCGGTCGCCTACATCAATCACCAGGGAGGGACTCGCAGCAGGCTTGCCCTCAGGGAAGTGTCTTTGATCCTGGCTTGGGCAGATAGCAATGTCCCGTGCATCTCAGCGGTGTACATTCCGGGAGTGGAGAACACGGAGGCGGACTACCTGAGCAGGTGCTCCTCTCGCCGGGGGGAATGGTCGCTCAGCCCCAAGGTGTTTCGGTTGCTTTGCCACCGGTGGGGGACTCCGGGGGTGGACCTCTATTCTTAGTATACAGTACGTCCTGCTCCAGATATATTACTTACACTTGGGTTATCCTCCGCCAGATGGCGCTGCACTGCAGACATGTAAAACAGGCTCCTCCCGGCCCCTCAAATACCCGGGGACCTCCCACAAATCCCCAGATTTCTCTGCAGTGCTTACTGCGAAGACATTAGCCTGCGGCCCTGTTGGACTATTCCCACCCGTCCTTCGTGTGATGTGCCTCCCAGCCTGGGCTGTGCTGGTCGGGTGAAGGTAGGCGGCACCATGCGTGCTTATGGAGCGCTGCTCCACCGCAGTCCCCCACCAAAGGGTAGGCGGTATAGGCTGATGGTGAGCCTTTATGGGATGCCCCTCTCGCTTTATTGCCCCATGCCCCGGTAGCAGTGGGCCCTGTACAATGGGCCGCCATCCTCCCTCATTCTCCCTGTAGCCTTCGCGGGGGGGGGGGGAAGAAGGGGGGGTGTGGGTGAGCGCGTATCGTGATTCGTGCATACCGCTTGTTATGTTTGTTTGGACTAGTATATGTGGTGTCAGCAGCCGCGCTGACTTGTCTTTTTTACTATTGCAAACGCCGCCGCCGCGCGCGCCTTTTCCTTCATTTGGATGTTCCGCGCTGGGCGGCGGCGTTACCTCAGACGCTCCTGCGTCCTCATTGGCTGCTTTTTCGGATGGACTTTGCGCTCTTCAGGGGGGCGGGGCCTGGCGCGCCCTGCGTCACGGCTTGCTCTGGCCCGCCCTTCGAGGTACTCGGCGCCATGTTGTCAGATCGCGTGCGCGTGTGACGTTCTTACTTACCGTGGTCCGTAAGTGCCCTCGCGGGCGGCTTTATACTCATTATAGTGTGTTTGGCTCTGACACCCTTTCTTCTCATTGTGTCTTTCAAACGGGTGAATCCATTGGCTTCTCCCGGCCCGGTGTAATTGATAGTTGGGCCTTGTAAAATTACTCCCACTTCCCTAGCGGGTCATTGGGGCATCCAGGGTTGCTGGCATATTGTGCCTAATAATCACCTTATGGAGGCATCTCAGGATAATGTGACCGGGGTCCCCTTGGGACAAGACCGGCTGTGTATGGCGTGTGGACAGCCTCACGCTGACGCTGACAAGGCATGGGTCTGCGTACCCTGTGCTGAGCAAGCGCTGGCTTTGCAATCTGGCCTGCCAGTGGCTGCACCTCGTTTCATTACTCCCCCCAGCTTAAATCTCTCTCCCGTTGAGTTGCATACTTGTGGGGATTCTCAGCCTGATGTGTCTTCTAGACTGCCTACTGCTGAACAGATTATTGTGAGGTCTTTAGCGCGTAAGGGTCCTGGTAAGAAGCGGCACTTGACGCCTTATGTTACTGTTTTCCCTATGGGATCTCAGGAGTTTGAGTCTGTGTGGCTATACCCCTTCTGATGGAGAGCTCTTTTCTGACTCAGGCTCATCTGATGAGAGACCAAGGGGTCATGACGATTCTGGCTCTGACCCCTGGGCCCCGGATGACACTGACAGATTATTGACCCAGATCTTTGAGGTTCTGTCTATCTCTCTCCCTGGTGAGGCTCCCAGGCAAAAAGGGGAGCGTTTTCATATAGCAACATCGCGTTTGGAATTTCTAGAGCAGGCACATTTCCATACCCTTGTGCTCAAGGAATGGGAGTGCCCCAGTAAACTTCCCGGGGTTCCAAGGGATTGGGATAGGAAGTATCCTTTTCCCCCTGAGGTGGTTAAATGTTGGTCATCCCCCCCTGAGGTGGATGTCCCGATCCTAGGGCTATCTAACACCCCTGTCATGCATTCCCCTGATTCTTCTACCCTGCGGGATGCTGAGGACCGGCGCATTGACCTACTGGCCTCCAACGCCTTTGCATGTGCGGGGACGGCGCTGCGCCCGGTCTGTGCCTCTGCCATTACTGCTGTGGCCACTAGAACCCTTATCAGAAAAATGCTTGATAGTGCCCCTGATGATCTCCCTTGTGAGGTGTTTAATGCACTTCTCTAGTTGTGATGTTTTTGTAAATTTTGTCCTATTAGCATTGGATTACACCATCAGAATGTGTGCAAGAACTTCTGCCCTCGTGGTGGCTATACGCCGCTTGGTCTGGCTGCGACAGTGGGGTGCTGACAATGCTGCGAAGAAGGCCCTCACTGGGCTTCCTTTTAAGGGGCTACGCCTGTTTGGGGCCCGTCTAGACCTGTTTGCTAAGAGAGGTAAGTTACCCCAGCGCAGATGGCTGTCTCGGCCCCTTCGGGGCCAGAGCCCCCCTACCATGGTGTTAAACAAGAACCAGGGGTGTCCTTCGCGGGGGCTTGCGCAGATTCCTGTCCCAGGAGCAGAAGACAACGTCCTGGCTCCTCCGGGGGGGCTAAGCCCAAATCCTCTCCCAAGTCCCCTCAAGCATGATGGGGCGCCCTCGCCCGTCAGGGTGAGGGGACGGCTCCAGCACCTTGCTCAAGTCTGGAGGCATCACGCCTCAGACCGGTGGATTCAGGAGGTAGTGTCCTCCGGCTACAAGATAGTTTGCTGTGCGGCCTCCCCCAAGATTATCAGGTCCCGGGTACTCCTGGTCCTGCCTCTGCTCAGGTGTTGGTGCAGGCCGTGCAAGGCCTGCTGGGTCTGGGGGTCATTTGCAGATTTCCCTTAAAAGACAGAGGCAAGGGACTCTACGCCAACCTTTTCACAGTTCCCAAAAAAATGGGTCAGCCAGGCCCATTCTGGATTTACAGATCTTCAGCAAATTGTCAAGAACAGGCGTTTGTCGCATGGAAACTCTGCGCTCGGCCATTAGCTCCTTGCGCCCCGGGGGTTTCATGATGTCTGTGGATATCAAAGATGCTTACCTTCACATCCCTGTGTTTTCAGGACGCCAAGGTTCCTCAGATTTGCGTTGGAAGATCAACACTGCCAATTTGTGGCCTTGCCACCTGGCCTCTCTTCAGCTCCCAGAGTGCTCACCAAGGTGCTGGCGGGGGTGATGTCTCTGATGAGGCCAAGGGGCATCAGCGTGCTGCCCTACCTGGACGTCCTCATCACTTCCCAGTCTCTACATCAGTCAAAGTTGGATACTCAGCTGGTGGTGTCCATTCTGGAGTCATTTGGATGGGTGATCAACCACCCCAAGTCTTCACTGTCCCCTTCCTTGGTAACTCCATTCCTAGGAATGAATCTGGATTCAGTTCAGGCAAGGATCTTCCTTCCTCAGTAGACAATCTGCTTGCACAGGCTCAGTCCCTCCTAGCTTGTCCCCGTCCCTCCACCAGGTAGGGGATGCAGCCGGTGGGCCTGATGGTGGCGTGCTTCGAAGCGGTCCCTTATGCTTAGTTCCATTTGGGGCTTCTGCAACTTCTCCTATTGTCTGTATGGGACAAGGACCCAGCATCTCTGGACAGGGTCTGTGTGCTTTCCCCCCTGGTAAGGAGGTCCCTCTTGTGATGGATGGACTCAAGGAACCTGTTGGGGGGCAGATCCTTTCTTGCCCCTTCCTGGGAGACGGTCACCACGGATGCCAGTCTATCAGGTTGGGGGGGGGGGTTTCTGGATGTCCCTGTGGTTCCAGGGGAGGTGGGGCCCTTAGGAGGCCCATACACCTATCAATGTCTTGAAGCTGTGAGCGATCAGGTTGGTTCTGGCTCGCTTGACTGCTCATTTATAGGGCTTGCCTGTTCAGGGGCGCTCAGTCAATCTGACAGCAGTTGCCTACATCAATCATCAGGGAGGGACCAGGAGCAAGGGGCCATCCAGGAAGTGTCTCTGATCCTGACCTGGGTGGAGGCCAATGTTCCCTGCATATCAGCGGTATACATTCCGGGGGGGGGTCCCTCTGCAACAGGGTGTCCCAATCTCTGTGTCACCGTTAGGGCCAACCAGATGTGGATCTGTTTGCGTCCCATCACAATCACAAGCTCCCGACCTTTGTCTTCCTGTCCCAGGATCCTCTGGCCGTGACCACGGATGCTTTAGTAATGTCATGGCAGGACATTCGGTTCCGGTATGTCTTTCCTCCATTCCCCCTGCTGGGCAGGGTCCTGCGCAAGATTGCTCTGGAAGGGGTGCCAGTGATTCTGGTGGCCCCCAGGTGGCCAAGAAGAGTGTGGTTCGCAGACGTGGTGCAGATGGCAGTAGATCAGTACGTTCTGCCAGGAGTGCCAGATCTGCTCACTCTGGGCCCCTTACGCCATCCCAATTTACAAACTCTGGCTTGGCGGCTTGGCTGCTGAAACCTCCATCTTGATGGAGAAAGGCTTGTCTGCCTCGGTGGTTGAGACCATGGTGAAGGCTAGGAAGAAACCTATGGCGTACCTACATTGACTGGTGTGAGTCTAGGTCTCTTCCCTGTCGGGTGTTCTCAGTTCCCAGGGTTCTGGAGTTTTTACAGCATGGGTTGGAGTCGGGTCTCCAATTACAGTACTTTGAAGGGTCCGGTTTTTCTGCCCTGTCTTGTCTTCTTCAGAAGTCTTTTGTTCCTCATTCCTTGTTTAAGACTTTCTTTCAGGGGGTTACTCATGTGCGTCCCCCACGAAAACCTATGGTTCCTGTTTGGGATTTGAACTTGGTCTTGTCTGCCTTGCAGGGTGCTCCCTTTGACCCTATTCAGGATGTTGCTCTGGCTGTACTTACCCTCAAGGTTGTCTTTCTGTGCCTATTACTTCGGTCAGGCGTGTGTCTGAGCTGGCGGCTCTGTCTATCCAGCCCCCATACCTTGAGACACCAGGATAAGGTGGTGTTCCGCTTTAAGCCGTTTTTTCTGCCTAGGTGGTGTCTGCTTTTCATTTGTATCAAGATATTGTTCTTTCTTCACTGTGCCCTAATCCTAGCAATGCTAAGGAAAGGGTTTTGCATTCCTTGGATGTGGTCAGGTGTCTGCAGTATTACCTAGTAGTAACTGCGTCCTTCAGGAAAACTGATGCTCTTTTTGTGGTCCCTTCTGGTCCTAGGAAGGGTTTGGCTCCTGCCAAGTCTACTATCAGCAAATGGATCCGTCAGGCTGTGATTCAGGCCTATTCGTGCCAATAGCACAAGCTCATTCTGCTCGTGCTATTGGTGCCTCTTGGGCCTTCCAGCACCAGGTTTTCTGTTGAACAAGTTTGCAAGGCAGCTACTTGGTCTTCTGTTCATACCTTTTCAAAGTTTTACAAGGTTTATGTTAAGGCCTCAGCTGTTGCTGTTTTTGGCCGCAAGGTTTTACAGGCAGAAGTGGTTTAAACTGTCTGCTGCCTTTTTTATTGGGGATCCCACCCTACTTTATGGACACTGCTATTGGATGTCCCAAGTGTAAGTAATATATCTGGAGCAGGGCGTACTGTATACTAAGAATAATACAATTCTGTGAAATACTCACCTGTAGAATTGGTATTATAAGTATACAGTACGTCCTGCTCCACCCCACCCTGGTTTTTGCATTATTCTGGATCCCCTGTATGGTGATTGTTGTTATAGTCACCAGTTTTTGGTTGTTAAATTCTCCCGGCTTCTTGTTCACTGCTTTTCAATGCTGGGGATTTGTGGGAGGTCCCCGGGTATTTGAGGGGCCGGGAGGAGCCTGTTTTACATGTCTCTGCAGTGCAGCGCCATCTGGCGGAGAATAACCCAAGTGTAAGTAATATATCTGGAGCAGGACGTACTGTATACTTATAATACCAATTCTACATGTAAGTATTTCACAGAATTGTATTTTGCCTCTCGTCACAATCACAAGCTTCCGGCATTTGTGTCTCTCTCGCGGGATCCGCTGGCTCTGGCAGCGGATGCCATGTCTCTGAACTGGAGGGATCTGGGTTTTCTGTACCTGTTCCCTCTGTTTCCCATGGTGGGCAAAGTGGTGCGCAAACTGGCCCTGGAGGGCGCATCAGCAATTCTGGTGGCTCCAAGATGGCCAAGACAGGTTTGGTTTGCAGACGTGGTAAGGTTGGCAGAGGATCAGTTAGATCTGCCCCTTATGCCGGATTTGCTCACTCAGGGTCCACTGCTCTACCCCAATTTACCAACGCTGGCTTTGACGGCGTGGTTGCTGAAACCTCCATCTTGAGGGAGGAAGGTCTTTCTGATGCTGTCATTCAGACTCTGGTTAGGGCTAGAAAGAAGTCTTCCTCTGCCATCTACTATAGGATTTGGAGGTCTTATATTGATTGGTGTGAGGTCCGGGCCTTGCCTTGCAGGGCGTTTTCTATCCCTAGGGTTTTGGAATTTCTGCAACATGGTCTGGACCTAGGTTTGCAGCTTAGTACGCTGAAAGGGCATGTTTCTGCCCTGGCGGTTTTCTTTCAAAAGTCTTTTGCTCTTCATCCTCTGGTTAAGACCTTTTTCCAGGGGGTTACGCATGTGCGGCCTCCTAGGAAGCTCCCAGTTTGGGATTTGAATTTGGTTCTCTCTGCCTTTCAGGGTCCTCCTTTTGAACCTTTGCAGGATATTGCTCTTTCTACGCTTACTCAGAAGGTTGCGTATTCTTGGTGTGCCACACACCCCGCTTCACTTCTAAATATTCATCACTTAATGGGTTAATCCACCGCCAGGTGACGTAGTGCAGAGAGGAAGTCTTGTAACGAGCCCCCTTCCGGCCTATATATACCTGGTACCTCCCTTCAATCACTAGTATTTTTCTCTCTGCTTGCTGACAAGTCAGAAGATGGAAGTCTCCTGCTTACAGGTAGGCTGGGGTATTCTTACCCCGCCACCCCCCTTTTGGTCTATTTCTGCCCGGTTTGAGTTTGTATACCTTTATGGTGGAATGGAAGCCTCCCAGCCTAGGCTGCTCACCGGGCAAATGGTAG
This sequence comes from Gastrophryne carolinensis, assembly GCA_027917425.1. Lineage (NCBI taxonomy): Eukaryota > Metazoa > Chordata > Amphibia > Anura > Microhylidae > Gastrophryne > Gastrophryne carolinensis. Next base: position 118,311,172 of record CM051243.1, read on the forward strand.
ATGGCACTTTAAGTGCCTAGGAGCTTATCTCCTACCGCTCGACCTCATGCGTGGGGCAATGCGGCTATCCGGCATGGTGATCCGGAAATGGGATGCCCCTGTCCCGAGGGTCCCCGTAGCCCCTTTTCTCTCCCGTTACGGTCCCTTCTCCCTTCACTGGGGGGGGGGGGGGGGTTTGAGGGTGTGCTTTAAGTATGTGTGTTTCACTTGTATCACTTTATTTCAACATGTGTGTGTGTTCATGTTATGCGTTCAGTGTTATTCAGCATGTGTATACATTTGGTTTAGGTCTGCTTGAATGGCAGACTGCGCTGGGTAGGTGGCTGGCCGCTTTTTAGCAGACTATTGCTTTAGTGGCCCCCTACCCCCTTCCCCCCTCCCCCCTTCCCCGCTGGCATTTTATGTACTCTTTTAGGCTGCGCTATGCGGTCTTTATTATTATCCTCCCCCCTCCGCTGCCTGGGCGCACGTGTAGTGGCCCATCTGGAGTAATCTCCAGCTGAATGGCTGTACTGATTGGCGTAGTGGGGGCGGGTCCTGGTGACGCGGCATCAGGGGCGCGGCGCCGACGTCATGCGGCGTTTTGCGGCGGGCCCAGCGTTTACTTCCCTTCAAAGGGAGGAGGTCGCGTGGGCGCGCGGCCGCACTTAGTTTTCTGTGCTGTGGCTGCAGTCCTGCTCTCCGGCTGCTGCCTTCGCTGGGCCAGGTAAGCGGCCCCACCCGTTGGGGCCGTTAAATGGGGAGTGCATATCTTTTTGTAGTTGGATATGGTGGGGAGTCACATTTTATTAAGGGGGCATGATTTTGCTCATATTTAAAGGCACTTTGGTGCCATGCCTATATGAGTCTTATACACATGTGAGGATCTGATTGGGGTTTCTTTTTCCTTACAGATCCCGGGATCCCTGCTTATGGTGGCCCTCCGGCTCTATGTTGCCTGGCTATTTATTGGGATATCTATTAATGCATTTATATATATATAGACTATATACAGATATATATATATAGTTTATTAAAGGGGACCTTAACTTAAAAAAAAAAAAAAAAAAAAATCCTCCCTTCCAGGACATTACTAATAAAGGGGCATCCCGGGTTGGCTTATGCCTTAAAAGACCCAGTATTGCGAATACCATAAATCACCATATGGAGGCTCCCTCCCTGTTCCGGACCCCGCATGACACTGTCAAAAGTGGGGATTCGCATTCCGAGGCGGCGGCACAGCCCAGCCCCCGGAAAGTAGTGCCCGTTAAAGCAGCGTTAAAGGCCGCTGCAAAACGGAGGCACCTGACTCCGGTACCTTCGGCTCCACAGGACGAGCTATGTGAACCTGTGGAATGGTCCGATGGATCCCCGGACGAGGATGAATTCCCGTCGGAGTCAGATGAGCCTGCAGGTCAGCTTGAGGCTGATGTGATTGGCGATTGGTCAGAGGGGGTTGTTTTTGACACCCCCTCCATTCTGGCTCAAATGTTTAAAATTTTGAGTTTAGATCCACCTGAGGCGGCCGCCCTGCCAAAGGGTCAGTTGTTTAAGGAGCCTCAGCCGCGTTTGGTTTTTCCCCAGACAACACCACTTTGAGAGGGTGGTTCTTAAGGAATGGGAACATCCCACGCGGTTATCTGGAATTCCTTCCAGTTGGGAAAAGCGTTATCCTTTTCCGCCAGAATTGGTGAAGCTTTGGTCTGTCCCTCCTGACGTAGATACCCCTGTACTAGGGCTCTCCAGCACGGCTATGGTACAGTCGGCTGAGACCAAGGATGGGGAAGATCGTCGGATTGACCAATAAGCTCGCCATGGTTTTATTTATTCCGGGTCAGCGTTGCGCCCGGTATGTGCTTCAGGCCTTCTTCTATTGGCAATTAAGTCCTTAATTCAGGGGCTATATGAGGATCTTAATCCCGCTTGCAAACAGTTCACTGCGCTTAAGCAGTGTGAATCTTTTGTGTCTTATGTCCTGGCCGCTCAGGACGATGCGCTGGCTATGAGTAGCAAGGCAGCGGCTATGCTGGTGGCTATTCGCAGGTCAGTATGGCTGCGTCAGTGGTCAGCGGACGCTGCTTCTAAAAGGGTGCTTACAGCTCTCCCCTTTTTGGGGTTGCGTCTGTTCGGGGAGAAAATTGATTCAGTCGCAAAGGGTGGTAAGATGCCACAACGCAAGAGGCCTCGTGTCCCCTTTGGGGGGGCAAGTTACGGTAGGCCCTCCTTTCGAGGATTCAGAGCGGGCAGGGGTGCTTCCTTTCCCGCTACCAGAGGTGCAGGTTGGACTCGGGGGAGGGGCCGTGGCCGGCCCACTCAGTCCTGGGGCACCAAGCCCAAACCTGCTGACAAGCTCACTCAGCAATGAGGGGCTGCCCTCACCCGTGCGGGTGGGGGGACTATTGCGACACTTCTCCCAGGTTTGGAACCAAGTGGTTCCAGGCAGATGGATCCAGGAGGTAGTGTCGGCCAGTTACGACCTGGAATTCGAGTCTCACCCTCCTTCACGGTTCGTTCGGTCTCGGGTGCCCATCGTTCCTTTGGCTACACAGGGGCTCCTGGCGTCGGTAAGGGATCTGTTAGAGATAACGGTCATCCGGCCGGGGCCGCGCTTAGAGATGGGCCTCGTTTTCTACTCCAATCTTTTTGTAGTCCCCGAGAGAGATGGGTCGGTTCATCCCGGCCTGAACTCTCATCAACACAGAGTGTTTCTTTCTTTTGCCCAAATTCACACGAGAACGCTTCAGCTTTTTCTGTTAGCGTTTTGGGACCAGCAACCTCAGTCGCTGGATCAGTCCTTCCAGTTGTCCTCCCGTGTACGGCAGTCCCTCCTGTGGTGGTTGGTCTCGACCAATCTGGTGTAGGGCAGGCCTTTCCTGACCCCCCTTTGGAAAATTGTCACCACGGACGCCAGTCTGTCGGGATGGGGCAGATTCTGGAAGGAGCTGCAGTTTCAGGGGCAGTGGGGACCTCAAAGGCCCCACTTACCCATCAATATTCTGAAACTGAGAACCATCCGTCAGGTGCTTGCTCTCCTGACTCAGCACGTTCTGGGCCTTCCGGTCCAGATGTGTTCAGACAATCAAACAGCGGTTGCTTACGTCGGTCTTCAGGGAAGGACTCGCAGTCTGAGTACTCTCAGAGAGGTGTCCCTGATCCGGACCTGGGCAGTGTTCCTTGTTCCTTGTCTCTCGGCGGTTTACATTCCAGAGGTGAAGAAACAGGTAGCGGACCGGTTGAGCAAGGGCTCTCCCCGTCTGGAAGAATAGGCTCTCCATCCTCGGGTGGTTCGCTCACTGTGTCTCCAATAGGGGACCCCGGAGGTGGACCTGTTGGCCCCTCATCACTATCACAGGCTCCCGAACTTCGTGTCGCTCTCCCAGGATCCTCTGGCTCTGGCAGTGGATGCCATGTCCCTGAACTGGGGGGTTCTGGGATTTCTATACCTGTTTCCTCCGATGCCCATGCTGGGCAGGGTTCTTCAGAAGTTGGCTCTGGAAAAGGTGTACGCCGTTCTCGTGGCCCCAAGGTGGCCAAGACGAGTGAGGTTCGCAGACATCGTTCGGCTGGCAGTGGACCAGTTCGTTCTGCCTCTTCGGCCCGATCTGCTCACTCAGGGTCGATTATGTTACCCCAATTTACCAGCGCTGGGTTTGATGGCCTGGCTGCTGAAACCTCCATCCTGAAGGAGGAGGGTCTTTCTGATTCAGTCATTAAGACTCTGATCAGTGCCCGGAAGAGGTCTTCTTCCATCACCTACTATAGGACTTGGAAAGCCTATATCGCTTGGTGTGAGGTAAGATCTTTTCCTTGTAGGGTCTTTTCGGTCTCCAGGATTCTGGAGTTTTTACAATCAGGGCTGGACTCTGGTCTCCAGCTAAGTACGTTGAAAGGGCAGGTCTCTGCCTTATCTATCTTTTTTCAGAAGCGTGTTGCGCTTAAACCTTTAGTTAAAACTTTTTTCCAGGGGGTTACGCATGTGCGGCCTCCCAGGAAACCATTACTCCCTGTTTGGGATTTGAATTTGGTTCTTTCTGCTCTTCAGGCTCCTCCTTTTGAGCCTTTGCAAGATATTGCTTTGTCTACTCAGAAGATTGTCTTCTTGGTAGCGATCACTTCGGTCTGGCGTGTCTCAGAGTTGGCGGCCTTGTCTATCCAGGCGCCTTACTTTGAGAGGCATCAGGATAAAGTGGTTTTTCGGTTCAAGCCAGACTTTCTTCCTAAGGTTGTTTCTGCTTTTCATTTGAACCAAGATATTGTTCTTCCCTCCTTGTGTCCTAATCCTAAGAATGACAAAGAGAGGGTTTTGCATTGTTTGGATGTAGTACGCTGTGTTAAGTACTACTTGATTATCACGTCTCCTTTTCGTAGGACGGATTCCTTTTTTGTTGTACCCCATGGGCCTAAGAAGGGTTTGGCACCAGCCAAATCTGCCATTAGCAAGTGGATACGTCAGGCCGTTACTGCGGCCTATTCTGCTAAGGGAAGAGTTCCCCCTTTTCGTATCACTGCTCATTCCACTCGCGCTGTTGGGGCGTCTTGGGCATTTCAGCACCAAGCTTCTGTTGAACAGGTTTGTAAGGCCGCCACTTGGTCTTCTGTTCACACTTTTTCTAAGTTTTACAAAGTTGATGTGCGGGCCTCAGCGGATGCTGTTTTTGGCCGCAAAGTTCTGCAGACTGCAGTCATTTAAGTTATGCTTCACCTGGCCTTGTGATGCCCTTCCCTTGTGGACACTGCTTTTGGATGTCCCATTAAGTGATGAATATGAAAAATGGATATTGTTGGTGTGCCACACACCCCACTTCACCCCCACCCTTTTCGGTATTACCGAAGCCTTTATATGGTGAAGCCTTTTTTATTTATATCAAAATTGATTTTGAGGTTACCGGTGGAATACTGGGACCTTGTCTTTCTGCTTTTTAATATACTGGTGATTGAAGGGAGGTACCAGGTATATATAGGCCGGAAGGGGGCTCGTTACAAGACTTCCTCTCTGCACTACGTCACCTGGCGGTGGATTAACCCATTAAGTGATGAATATTTAGAAGTGAAGCGGGGTGTGTGGCACACCAACAATATCCATTTTTCAGGTGAGTACTCACAAAATGGTATTTTTTGGTTGCCATCACTTCGGAGTTGGCGGCTTTGTCCATTAAGGCTCCTTATTTTGAGAGGCATCAGGACAAGGTTGTTTTCCGCTTCAAGCCAGATTTCCTTCGTAAGGTGGTCTCTGCCTTTCATCTTAATCGGGACATTGTTCTACCCTCCTTGTGTCCTAAGCCCAGCAATGACAAGGAGAGGGTTTTGCATTCTCTGGATGTGGTTCGCTGTGTGAAGTACTATTTGGTGGCTACTTCCTCTTTTCGTAGGACTGACGCCCTTTTTGTGGTGCCCTCCGGGCCTAGGAAAGGTTTGGCTCCCGCCAAGTCTTCTATTAGTAAATGGATTCGCCAGGCCATTGTTTGGGCCTATTCTGCCAAGGGGAAGGTTCCCCCTTTTCTGGTTACTGCTCATTCTACTTGTGCTGTTGGGGCGTCCTGGGCTTTCCAGCATCAGGCCTCTGTTGAGCAAGTTTGTAAGGCTGCCACTTTGTCTTCCATTCACACTTTTTCCAAGTTTTACAAGGTTGATGTGCGGGCCTCAGCGGATGCTGCTTTTGGCCGCAAAGTTCTGCAAGCTGCAGTGGTTTAAGTTTGTGCATTGTTGCCTTGTTTTGGATCCCCGCCCTTTATGGACACTTCTATTGGATGTCCCAAGTGTAATGACTATCTGAAGCGGGGTGTGTGACATACTTAGAATAATACCATTTTGTGAATACTCACCCCGCCCTTTGGTATTCTGGGGAATGAGTGGGAGGTACCAGGTATTTATGGACCGGGAGGGGCTCCCTTTTTTCATGACATCTCTGCAAGATCGCCCTCTACAGGTCGGTATAACCCAAGTGTAATGACTATCTGAAGCGGGGTGTGTGACATACTTATAATACCCATTTTACAGGTGAGTATTCACAAAATGGTATTTTCTCCTCCTCCACAGGTTTCTGCGCACTCAAACCAGTGCTAGGTCCACTTACTGGGTAGACAAGACAGGTGGTTTATAGAAGAGATCTGTAAAACAATAATGTGGTTTTTACCCCCCAGCTTCCTCAAATACTGTAGACTAGATCTCCTTCTGCGAAACATCAGACCTTCGGTAGAAGTGTCTACTGGCAGCTTCCCACCACTAAGATTGAATTACTTTGGAAGATTAAGTAAAATAAAAACATGTATCAACTCTATTTGACCAGCAAATCACCATTTGCTACCCTGTGCAGACCTCAGACCATCTGCAGCCAGACTCCCACATTTCAGGTTGTGCAGACAGATGGACCAGAAGTGAAAGGATAGTGGGTTCGCAGGGATCAATGAGCAGTTCATACTACATCAAGCTGCGTCTTGTATTAGGGGTTTAAGGGTTGTATAAACTTTCCCTGGCAACTCCTGGCACATAGCTTTCACATGGCCCCCATAGCAAGCCCCTCCCAAAAAAAAAAACAAAAAACACCTGAGCATTAAAGTGGACCAAACCCACAACACCTGGCCCGGTATCAAAAATACTAGTGTTCTAGTAATGAATTGGATAAAAATAATCCCAAATGTTTTTCGTGGGGGCGGAGCTTGTCATGGCCTGGTGGCGACGTGTGCATTGCTCCTGGCTACAACAGCTATTATAAGCACCTTTCGAGGGGCATTTGCCTCAGCTCACCCACCCAATAGTTTTATACCGAGAGCAAATGGGTCCTGCAGCGGAGAACAGCTGGAGAAGAGGGAGAGTGGCGTGAGGCGGTGAGGATGAGGAAGGGGTCGGCGGCCCCATCTTGTCTCTATCGTGTGCTCCCAGAGCTGAGGAGAAGGTGCGGAGGAAAGCTCTGGTACTCGAAAGCAATTTGGGGAGGATAGAGCTCCCCACCTTACCTCCTTGCTGTGGGGATAAGCTTCACTGGCTGGGGGGACCCTGTGTGGAGCCAAGCAGCCTGAAGATGCAGAGGGAGCTGCGGAGCGTGTGCACGAAGAAGCAGTGGACAGAGGATCCCATCCTGTGCCTCCGGCTCCTGAGACAGCAACCAGCGGCTGCTGTGAGGTGAGCGAGTCTGAAGGGGAGGGGGAGAATAATCGGCTTGCAGCAGGTGGGGACAGGGAGGAGAGGCCTCAGTAATCAACAGCAGCACTTGCGACAGCTGGGGAGGAAGAGAGGGCTTCCCTGGCAGAGCAAATCCCCTGCACACAGAGGCACAGTGAGAGCGGGGAGACAGGGACCCTGTTCTGCAGCTATCACTGCACATTTAAAGACACTGCAAGAGAGCACTGCCGTGATCTGTGTGTAGGTCCCTACTTAGTGCAGTGGAACCCCCTCCCCCCCGAGTATTAGCCCCCAATACCTGGCTGTGGCACACGCTGAGTTCCCACACTTGCAGCATGGGAGGAGGAAATAAAGCTAAAGAAGCCAAGGGCCCATGCTAGTAGCTCGGCGGCAGCCTCACAAGGAGGGGACCTCCTCGCAAAGGAACCTCCTGATCAAGAAGTGGCTAAAGGGTCACCGCAGAGGAGAGGGAGACGGATGGGTGATCCTGAGCAAATTGGAGCTGGGTCCTCAAATAGTTCATCCTCTGACAGCACTCTAAGCTAAATATGGTCTCATCTAAGATCAATTACCACTAAAGATGACATAGCCACGGTCTTGCGTTCCATTTGTGAGAAATTCTCAGAGGAAGTGGGGGTGAGAGGAGATCTGAAACAGATGGAGGCAAACGCAAGTGGAGGACCGGAAAGCAATCCATCAACTTAAAGGGAGATTACAATCGCAAGAAGCGGCGACAGCAGCCTTAACCCTTCATCTGGAGGACTTAGAGAACCGCAATAGGCGGAACAATATATGCATCAGAGGTCTCCCAGAAGCGACATGAGCAGAAGACCTCATACCCACGCTACAAGGCATCTTTGCATCTCTTCTAGGGGGTGCCTGCGGGGGGGGGGGGCAAAATCGAGATTGATCGCGCACATAGAGCAATTGCTCCCCCTCCCCGACAGAACTTCCGAGGGATGTAATATGCAGGGTCCATTTTCATCAGGCAGAAGATCATGTCGGCGGCCAAGAGGAAGGGCACCCTCTATTTCGATGGAGCAGAACTGCACTTCTATGCAGATCTCTCAAGATGTACCTGGGTGAGGAGAAGAATCTTGAGTTCTCTTCTAGAAGAGTTGAAGCGGAATAACATTCAGTACCAGTGGGGATACTCTTTCTCATTGGTGGCTTCCAAGAGCGGCAAATCGTTTACGCTATGGAGACATGAGGACCTGTCTTCGCTATTTGATCTATTTGTTATCCGGCCAATCCGTATCCCTGATTGGTTAGCACAGGCCCCTGATCTCATTCCCTGGCAGTCCAGGAAGAGGGGTCTGCTACCAGCATTGGACGTATAGCCGGGGCCTGCTAAAGATGGTTTTGCACAGTTATATGAGAAGACTCAACTCCTCTGGATTTTGGCTACAGGCCTACTAAGAAGAACTGTTTCAGATCGTATGCTTCATAGGTTTATAGGTGGATGGTGGGACATTTAGATGTGTTCAATTTTTTAATGTTTACAATGATTGCTAAATCAAGCTTATACAAGTGTCTTTTGTTTTAGTATGCGGTTGTGTTCGCTGGGGGAGGGGGTGGCGGTCCGGCAGCTCTGGGGGGGGCAGCCATCTTTCCCAGACTGGGTGGTGGCTGCCTTGCCGGGGTGGGGTGCCCCCCCCCCCCGAGGTCTGGCTGTTATTGGGTTCCTCCCCCTCTGGGGCATTAGGTAAAGTTTAAATGTGTTGCTTAAAGTAAGTCATGATAAATCTTGTGCTGGGTTGGATGTTCTGGTTGGTTATCTGTCTTCTGGTTGGGGGTTGGTAGGGTTGGACAGCTACCCTACTCCTAGTCAGCGCACCTCCAGCAACACCGAGCGGCTAGCCTCTTGATCCCCTCTTTACACCGGGACAGGATGGTGCCTGGGCGTCTCTGCCCATTGTGTGGAGGGTCTGAAGCACTGACACTTTCCGCTCCTACTAGCAGAAGCTCTATAGCCTACACCTGGGTTGCCCCCAAGGGGAAGGAGGAACGGTTGGATAAGATCAGGCATTATATAAGGGAATCGGGGATGCCCACATTGGAGGGGAAGGAAAGGGAGGTGTTGGACGTGGCAATATCCCCTGAGGAATTGGCAAACGCTATAAAGAAGACCCCGTCGGGGAAGGCACCAGGGCCTGACGGGTTTTCCATAGGGTACTATAGGAAGTTCTCCTCGCTTCTCATCCCTCATATTCTCCGGACCTTTAACTCCCTAACAAACCCCACCTCCATACCGAGTGAGGCACTGACAGCTTTTGTTGCAGTTATCCACAAGCCAGGGAAGGATTCGCTCGCTTGTGGAAGCTATAGGCCCATTTCTTTGTTAAATGTGGCTTTGAAACTATTTTCCAAGATACTAGCAGACAGACTGTCTGGTTCTCTCTCGGGATTGGTGGACAGTGATCAATCAGGCTTTACCCCAGCCTGGGAAGCAAGGAATAACACAGTTAGAGTCCTCAATCTGATCCATAAATCGAAGCAGATGGAGAGGTCGGCGATCCTTCTGTCCACCGATGCCAAGAAGGCCTTCAACCGGGTGAACTGTTTTTTTTTTTTAGAGTGGCGTTGGAGCATATAGGCCTAGGCCCCATCACATTAAAATGTATAAGGTCCCTTTATACCACTCCATCGGTGAGAATTAAAGTGAATGGCTCTCTCGCTGGGCAGGTCCTTATCAGAAACAGTACCAAACAGGGTTGCCCTCTTTCCCCTCTGATATTTGCTTTGACAATGGAACCTTTCCTGTGCAGAGTAAGGGTGCAAGCTGATATCCAGGGAATTAAGGTAGAACCTACTTCTCACAATGTTGCGGCAAACGCTGACGATCTTTTCTTCTTTATATGAAACCCGGCGGTAGGGATCCCAGTGCTGATGAAAGAATTTGAACGGTATGGCAGGCTCTCTTTTCTCAAGATAAATTATGACAAATCAGAGGCTATAGGGGTTAATCTCCCAAAGGCTGTGGAGGACACATTAAAGGCTTCTTTCTCCTTTAAGTGGCCCAACTCAGCCATTACTTACCTAAGATTGTGGATACTGTGGATAACGTTTACTCTCTTAACTTTATCCCCTTGCTTAATAGAATCAAGACAGACTTGGTGAATTGGTATCTCTCTACTTTCTCATGGCTCGGCAGGGTCAATATCATCAAGATGATAATTTTGCCGAAGCTGCTTTATCTATTCCAAACACTGCTGATACCGATACCCAGTGCTTATTTTAAGACCTTGAACTCCCTTTTCACCAAATGTATCTGGCAGGGGCGTAAACCTAGACTGAGACTACAAGTTATCTTCCGGCCAAAACATCTGGCGGGCTCAGACATGTTGCAATAATGGAGAACAGTGCACCTGCAGCGCTTAGTGGACTAGCACCATCACCACAGGGAAAAGAAATGAGTTGGCCTGGAGCACACAATCCTTTGTACTCCATTGAGGGAAGCGGTCTAGGTGGTTGAGATCGGCCAAAGCACTGTGCAAAGATCATCTGTTGATCTCTCAGACAATGGGGATATTTGATAAGCTTAGGGACAGGCTTGGCCACCCCCCCCCCCCCCGGCCAACTCCTCTTGTTCCTCTGATACACAGCCCGTTCTTACTCTCGGACATGCATCCTCTTCTACTTAAGACTTTTATAGAGAGGGGGTACCCAGGGGAAGGGATATTTTCCTTCCCTCGGGCCGGGAGTTGGGAAACACAGCTGGTGGTTGTTGCTGACCTTTAAACACTTTATACTGAGAATAGGGCCTAAAAATACAATGCTCAGACAACTTACCCCTTTTGAACGACTGGTGTTCTCATCGTCGGCTCCCCAAAAAACCTTGTCATAAATCTATGGGTTATCGGTGGCACAGAGGGAGCAGCGGCTGGGCATGGTACTGCAGGGAGTGGGAGAGAGACTTGGGATGGCCTATAACTGCCAAACATTAGGAATATATTTTTGCCACAACACATGAGGCCTCCATGTCCTCGAGACTGCAGGAGCTGAATTATAAACTCCTATTGCTCTGGTACTATACCCCTGCTAGATTACATAGCTTTATCTAATTGCACTCCTTAGCCTGTTGGAGGTGTCAGATCTGCTTCATATATTCTGGGACTGCCCGAGACTAGTTTCCTTTTGGGACTCCTCCGTTATATCAGACATACTGCAAGAGCCCATTAGGAAGGATCTGGCCCTGTACTTCTTACATTTGGCAGACAAATATAGGAAATCGCTGTTAAGACATCTGGTCAGTGCTGCGAGTTAGTCATTCCGAGGTGGTGGAAATTGGAGGCTGTCCCTAGTGGACTGAGTCAAAGAGACCCACTGTATTATGGAAATGGAGGAGCTCACGGCAACCCTTCATGATAGAACATCGCAGTTTCTACTCACCTTGACACCCTGGTACTTATTCAGGGACACCGCATGATAAAAACAGCTGGTGCCTGAGCAATCAGGTGTGGGCTGATTGCCCTGTCTGGGGCCTGATCGAGGAAAAAAGATGGGGTGTGGTGGTCTGGGGGTCCCTCTCCCTGGCGTGGGGCCCAGATGGGCACCCTCGGTGCGCAGACCCTCTCCCCTCCCCCATCACCCCCCCTTTGTCTTTTTCTTCCCTTCCCCCTCTCCGGCTCTTTTCTTACTATTTTTCTTCCCCCCTTTTTTTTCTTTTCTTTTCTCTCTCTCTGTACATCTATCATAGAGCACAACTTTTTTTCAGGCTAGGTGAACCTGAAGAATTTTTGGGCTCAGAACTAAAACCTCACCGAAAAATTGGTATCAGTTCTATCATTGATATATAAATCAATGATAGAACTTATACCAATTTTTCGGTGAGGTTTTAGTTCTGAGCCCAAAAATTCTTCAGGTTCACCTAGCCTGAAAAAAAGTTGTGCTCTATAATAGGGGCCAGGCTTTGTACCAACCAACAACAGTTTCAATAGGGGTGAATTGGGGTCACTGAACAGGAACCCAATAAGTGGTTCCAAAGGAAAAACATCTATCATAGATCACTTATCTTTAGTCTTGTCTTATATTTGTCTTGAACATAGAGTGCAGCGCAAAGAGAAATAAGGGGGAATAGGCTATGTTTGGCTTAGGTTAGTGCCTGGGGGTGCTTCGGATGCCTGGTCATAGTGTTGGGGGTGCTGTTCACTAGGTATTTCCAGTGGGGCACCCGAAGCTATCAAGGAAACCCCCCCCCCCCCTTCCTGGACAGGAGGGCTATCTGTCCTTGGACCAAGGGAGAAGGTGTATGAACAGCGGTGACCGAGCCATATATATATACTTCGATATCTTAAGATGGTATGTTCTTGTCACAAATCGACTCTCCTTCATGGTTTCTGACTGTACATTCCCGCCTTGCTAGGCGTTTTTGTTTTGTTTTGTAATGCTGCAACTTGATAGATAAAGAATATTAAGAAAAAAAATGTTGGCTTCAATGGAAAAATTGTGGAAAAATGAAATCTTTTGGCTCTTATCTGGCTCTTATCTTGCTTCTAGCACTATTTTAATAGCAGGAGATTGTGAGGAGGGGGAGGAGGAGGACTTAAACAGCTAGTTTAGGACAGTGGTATACTGTCAGAAACCAATGGCATATGATGACGTACCTGGGGAAAACAAAATTAAAATCACTATAACAGTAATACAAAGAAGCATTGAGGGCAGAAAACATCCAAATGGTAATGTATCTGGGATGGGGGAACAAAATATATTGAGTTGTTCTTTTGGGGTTTTTGTCTCCCTGGCTTACTCCCATAAATCTGCTGGTCCTGCCTTGGTCCTAATTCCCCCCTCTTTTTTTTCCACACTACGCTTGGCTAACAATGAAAGGTGTGCTGCTGTCAGGTTCCAGCGTGGTCCCTTTTTTCTTCCAATCCATTCCAGGCCATCCTCTTCATTACAATGGGGTAATTTCTGCCTGGAGGGCGTGGACTGCAAGATTAAAGGTGTGGGCTCCTCCCGGCCCTATAAGTAAGCAGCTGCCTCTAACCAAACCAGTTTCATTCTTGCAGTTGGATTGGACTGTGAAGGTCGCTTGGATTTCTCTCTCTGATATTGGCAGCAAGCGAGGGATATACCCTGTCAGCTTCCTGCACAGCCTTATTCCCACGGATCCCCCTAACCCATTTGCCTCCCCAGCTTTGCTGTTTTGGGGTCCGTGAAGGTAAGGTTAAGCTCCGGGGTCTGGGGCGCTTTTCAGAGTGTTATACTGCTGACTTTCTTTGAAAAGTAAGTCAGCCGCAGGTTTTTGTCTGGTGAACCTGCCAGGGAACTGTGTGTATTTTTATATACTACCCACCCTTCTTCCCACATGTGTTTTACTTTTTTATTTTCAAATTTTGCGCCTTTTTCTTTAACGGGGCGTGTTTTTGTATTGTGATGTCATGTCTGGGGGTGGAAGCAGCTTATTAGGCTTTCCGGCTTCACTAATGCTCTCTCCGGCATCGAGAGAAGTAGCAGAGAGGACTCCTCCGCCTATATACTTCTGTAGACTAGCCAAAGCAGGTAATTTACAGCAGGGATGCAGCCTTCTGCCGCCTGGCTCCTCCGCTCTGCCACGCTTGCTGCCGATCCCTCGCCGCTGCCACCATCTTCCCTCCTGGCTTAAGGGCAAATGGATCATCTGTTATTATCTTTTTTCATTGCATTAATGTTATATTTATTATCATGGTTATAGTCATTATTTTATTATTATGCTAAAAAAAGAGTGTATTTTGAAGAAAAAAAAACGCCAAAGGAATTTGACCATAATAGGACTATTGCCAGAGGTATCTAGTCATTAAATATAGCCCCTTCTGAAGCTCAGCCTCAGTCAGCCCCTAGGGAGGGGGGGGGCAGTGGGGCACAGTCAGATCTGGCACATAGGTTGGCTAACCTGGAGAAGCAGGTTCAGGAGGGAAGTGTTTTTAAGAAGAAACTTAATGATAGAACAAGGGGGCACGACCTGAAGCTAGTCGGGGGGGGAAGATCAGGAGCAATGTTTGAAAATATTATTTACAGAAAGAGTAGTAGATGCTTGGAACAAACTTCCAGCAGAGGTAGTTGAAAAATCAACAGTCACTGAATTTAAACATCTATCCTAAGATAAGGAGTACATACAGTATACACATAAGGGCAGACTAGATGGACCGCATGGTCTCCTTCTGCCGTCAACCTTCTATGTTTCTATGTCCCTAAAAATGCCTCCAGTAAGGGAAGGCATTTCGAACCCGTTTATTCTGAGGAGGATTTATTTGCCTCTTTTGGTTCCGAGGAGGAAGAAGAGATGGTTGAAGAACCACTCTCAGAAGGTGAGTTACTCTCTAGTGAGGAGGACAGTAATTCTAATATTTTTTCATCCTGCGAGGATCCTTTGTTCTCAGATGAAACAGCCTACTTTCCTCGATTTTTGAAACTTTACATATTTCCCCTTCTAAGGTTTCCAAGAGAAGGAAAGATGATTTGTTTAGGCCCGAGAGGCAGAGGCGGGTTTTTCCGGAACAATCACATTTTTCCAGGATGGTGCTAAAGGAATGGGAAAAACCTAGCAAACTGCCTCCTGTCCCTAGGATCCTAGACTCAAGGTATCCTTTCCCTTCTGACATGATTAAGTTATGGTCGCTTCCCCGATGTGGACCCACCCGTTTCGGGCCTGTCCAACACCACTGTCATGCCGTCTGCTTCTAATGCTTCTTTAAGAGATCCTACTGAAAGACGAATGGATCAGTTGGCTCGCCATGCCTTTGCCATGGTGGGTTCGCTCTTACGCCCTGCTTGTGCCACTTCTATTGTTTCCTTGGCTATGAGGAAAAAGGTAAAACAGCTTATGGCCAGGGCTAAGTCTCGCAGACATGCTCGATTCCAAGGAGTTTAGAACTTGCTTAGATTTTAATAGCAGGCTAGGTGCCAGAACCTCTGATCCTATTGCCTTACGCCGCTCTTTGTGGCTAAAGCAATGGTCGGCTGATGCTGCTGCCAAGAAGTCTCTTACGGATCTTCCCTTTTTGGGGAGCCGGCTTTTTGGGGAATGGCTTGATCTCATGGTCAAGGATGGCAAGCTTCCTCAAAGGAAGAGATCTACTCAGATCTACCGGGCGGGTGAGGGGACGGCTCTTGCAGTTTGCCCCGGTCTGGAAGCACCATGTGTCGGATCTTTGGATTCAGGAAGTGGTGTCTTCAGGCTACAGGGTCGAGTTTTCAGCCAGACCACCCAAAAGGTTCCTTTGGTCAAGGGCATCCCTACACCTGTTAAGGGCAGAAGCCTTGAGAGACTCTGTTCTGCATCTTCTTCAGATAGGGGTAATTTGTCAGGTACCCCTTCAGGAAGAAACACGGGGATTTTACTCCAATCTTTTCACGGTCCCCAAGAAGGATGGATTGGTGCGACCGATTCTAGACCTAAAGGGTCTCAACAAGTTCATCCGGTTGAGACATTTCCACATTTAAGATCGGCAGTGAGGTCGCTTCAGCCCCGGGGATTTCATGACCACAGTAGACATAAGGGATGCATATATTCACATCCCTATTTTTTCGGTACACCAGAAATTTTTAAGATTTGCCCTGGATGTCCAACATTTTCAATTTGTGGCTCTTCCCTTCGGCCTATCCTCTACTCCAAGGGTTTTCACCAAAGTGTTGGTGTGTCTCATGGCCATCCTGAGGGGTCAGGGGATTCACATATTCCCGTACCTGGACGATCTGTCGATCGGAGAGACACTCCGACCGTGTTGTCAACCCTAGAGAAGTTTGGCTGGATGATCAACTATCCAAAGTCGCACATCACCCTGTCGACAGTAACATCATTTTTGGGAATAACCCTGGACACGGTTCAGGCCAGAGTTTTTCTGCCGAAGCAGAAAGTTCTACTAAACCGGACCCAAATAGAGACCTTCCTAGCTTGTCAGCAGCCAGCAATTAGTCTAGGGATGAGGCTGGCAAGGCCTAATGGTGGCCTGCTTCAAGGCAGTGCCCTTTGCCCAGTTTCACATGAGGCCTCTTCAGATGAATCTGTTACCTATCTGGGATTGGGCCCCGGAATCTCTGGATCAGACATTTGTTCTGACCCCCTCAACCAGGCAATCCCTCCTGTGGTGGTTGAATCCCCTACATCTATTAGTAGGCAAGTCCTTTCTGACGCCTCATTGGGAGATCGTTACCACAGATGCCAGTCTTACAGGCTGGGGTGGCATCTGGCAGATCCAGAAGATCCAGGGACAATGGGGTCCCAAAGAAAATCGGCTGCCCATAAACCTCTTAGAATTGAGAGCAGTTTGGCTAGTACTCCAACATCTGACCCCCAGTTTAAAGGGGCATGCTATCCAGGTCCAGTCAGACAATCAGACGGCAGTAGCTTATATCAACCACCAGGGGGGTACACGGAGCAAAAGAACCCGGATTCTGGTTTGGGCAGAGGAGAATGTTCCCTGCATCTCGGCGGTTTACATCCCGGGGTAGAGAACCAGGAGGCAGACTCCCTGAGCATCTAGGGGAGTGGTCTCTAAGTCAGAAGGTCTTTCAAGCCCATTGCCTCCGCTGGGGTCTTCCGGATGTGGATCTATTTGCATCCAGACACAATCACAAGCTTCCGAGGTTTGTGTCCCTTTCACAAGACCCTCTGGCCATGGCAGTGGACGCTCTGACAACCCTCCTTTCCTCCATTCCTGCCCCTGGGTCAAGTACTAAAGAAGGTAGCTCGGGAGGGAGTACCAACCATCTTGGTGGCTCCTCACTGGCCAAGGAGAAGCTGGTTCTCGGACTTAGTAAGGATGTCAGCAGATCACTGGTGCCTGCCTGATGATCCAGATCTTCTCACACAGGGGTCTCTTCGGCACCCGAATTTACAAATGCTGGTTTTGGTTTTGACGGCCAAGGTTATACATACCATGATTCAGGCCCAGAAGAAGATGTCTTCTAAGATATACTACAGGGTCTGGCGGGCCTTCATCTCCTGGTGTGAGTCCAGGAAGTTTTCTTGCAGAAGATATTCTGTCTTCAGAATTCTAGAATTTCTGCAGAATGGCTTAGAGTTTGGCCTCCAGTTGAGCACCCTCAATAGTCATGTTTCGGCCTTATCTATTTTTTTCCAGAAGTCTATCGCTGACAATAGACTCATCAGAACCTTTTTTCAAGGAGTCACTCTGGTCTATCTGCTCTCCAGGGTGCTCCCTTCGAACCCTTGATTGACGTTCCCTTGAGCATTTTGACGCTCAAGGTAATTTTCTTGGTGCCGATCACCTCTGTGCATCGAGTTTCCGAATTGGCCGCTTTATGTATGAAGGCTTCTTATATTGAGTTACACAGAGACAACTTGGTTTTTCGGTTTAAGACAGATTTTTTACCTAAGGTTGTTTCTCCTTTTCACCTTAATGAGGAGGTAGTGTTACCTTCTTTATGCCCAGTTCCGGCTAATTCAAAGGAAAGGGCTCTTCATACTTTGGACGTAGTCAGAGCCATAAGATATTACATGTCTGCTACAGAATCTTTCCGGAAGTCGTATTTTGTTTGTCATATCGGAAGGATCTAGGAAAGGGCTTCCGCCAGCTAAGTCCACGATCAGCAGGTGGATTAGACAGGCAGTAGTAAGAGCCTATTCTGCCAAGGGGAAGGAGCCTGCCTTTCGGGTCACGGCTCATTCCACTAGGGCAATTGGTGCTTCCTGGGCATTTCAGCATCCGGTCTCGGTGGAACAGGTTTGTAAAGCTGCCACCTGGTCTTCGGTTCATACATTTACCAAATTTTACAAGGTGGATGTTAGGGCCTCAGCTGACGCTGTTTTTGGTCGAAAAGTTCTTCAGGCGGTAGTGAAGTGAACTACCTGCTGTTCCGTGTTGGGGATCCCGCCCATATATAGGCACTGCTTTTGGAGGTCCCAATTGTAATGAAGAGGACAGCCTGGAATGAATTGGAAGAAAAAACACAATTCTGTGAAACTCACCTGTAGAATTGTTTTTTCTGTAGAATCCATTCCAGGCCGTCAGACCCGCCCTTTTATGGTGTTCCATTTATTATATCACTTAGCATTTAAATATACATATTAAAAAAAAAAATTTGAGTGAAAACAATCAGAGTTAAGTGTGAGGTAACATTGTCTCCCATACTTGGGGCCTCCTGGCCTTAGCCTCTTGGTATATGATTTACTGCTTTTTAATTACTGGTTTGGTTATAGGCAGCTGCTTACTTATAGGGCCGGGAGGAGCCACACCTTTAAACTTGATCTTGCAGTCTACGCCCTCCAGGCAGGAATTACCCAATTGCAATGAAGAGGATGGCCTGGAATGGATTCTACAGAAAAAAGCAATTCTACAGGTGAGTTTCACAGAATTGTGTTTTTAATCATGAGTTTTGTGCATCCCTAAGGAATTTAGCAAATTTGGCTCAAACTGTGAAGGCTAAACCTTGACCTGGCGTACCTATTCTGTTGGAGCAATAAAATCAATTGTCCTGCGATCAAAAAGTGCAAGGCACAATAAGTAAGTTATTGCAAACTCCAGGGCTGCAGCCCTGCACACCAAGAGCAATTTTTATATGTCAAACCAATGATTTTCTTAATCTACATATTTTTGATAAACAATTGCTTTGGTGGTTGCCCACTTAAGTGACATGTGGGGTGGGACTATCCCGCTCATGAAGTATAGTATATTGGTAGGCCGTCGTTTTAACGAGTAAGAAAATTTGCTGGGTTGGCTAAAATGGGCTTAGTTCCCTGGGTCAATGGGTGTGCAGAACGGAATCTGGAGTATAATCTCAATATAGCATAACTTGATATAGTGTATTATTTATGCATGCTACATCACAGCATAATATAGTTACAAGTAAATTGAGTTCAGACAAGTATAAATCAGCCTAGGTTGTGTGGCTAGTAATACAAAAAGCCAATACAATCGTTAGTAGATAGAAACTGTAAAGCTTAATACATGCGTCCAGTTGCCCTTATTGGAAGATGGTCTTAACTATTTAGTTTGGGTGAACAAAGTTAGTGGGGTCACTCATTAGTTTTGTTGTTCCTGACATGTTTTACATTTATGCCTCATCAGAGGGAAAGGTGGAGACCCTGAATCAGTTGTGTAGTGACCAGACCAATGTTAATTGTGCAAGTTGTATATTAGAGGAGGTGGTTAGGAATAATACCATTTTGTGATTAATCACCTGTAAAATGGGTATTATAAGTATGTCTCACACCCTGCTTCGGAATGATTAATAACACATGGGTTATAGTCCCGTAGAGGGCGAACTTCTGCAGAGATGACTAGAAAAAAAGAAGCCCCTCCCAGTCCATAAATACCTGGGACCTCCCACACATTCCCCAGTATAAGAAAGCAGTAAGGAGACCAGGAAGAGCCAATAAAATCTATGAGAAACAATTTTCACCAAAAAGAGGATCCAAGATACAACTCAGGGTGGGACGAAGCAGGGTGTGAGACATACCTATAATACCCATTTTACAGGTGAGTAATCACAAAATGGTATTATTCCAAGTATGTCTCACACCCTGCTTCGGAATGATTAATAACACGTGGGACATCCAATAGCAGTGTCCAAAAAGGGTGGAGATCCCAACAGGCAATAATGCACAAATTAACCCTTTAAATGCCAGCCACGTAAAATTTACGTGGTTGCCTCTCCGTCGCTTAAGTGCCAGCCACGTAAAATTTACGTGCCTGGCATTTACCCCTGCTAGCGGGCAAAAAAAAAAAAAAAAAAACTCACCTGACCCCTCGGTGAGGAAGAGGCAGGAGAGCCCCCGGAATAGCCCCCCCCCCCCCGCTTCTGCAGCAGCAGCTGCTAACTGTAAAAAAAACAAAATGACATTCACTTACCTGCGTGTGCGCTGGCTCCCGCTGTCCCTCCTCTTCACCTGGGGGGCCTCCGACCCCCCCAGGACTTACGGATCTTCAGGAGAGAGCCCGGGAGGCTCTCTCCTCTTTCCTCCTCGATGGCGGCCACCATCTTGCCGCTACGCCCCGCCCCCTTGCCGCTAAGCCCCGATCTCCGGCTTCAGCCTTCTCAGCTGTCAGATGCCGGTGATCGGTGCCCGGGGAAGGAGGTGGCAGGAGATCCTCTGATCTCCTGCCTCCCCGTTCTCTGGATGCCGATTACCGGCATCTGTCATCAGAGCGGCGAGGGACAAGAGCTTACAATCGGAGGTAAGTACAGTAAAAAAAAAAAATTTTTTTTAATAAAATATTTTTATTACTTGTGTGGTGTTTTTTTTCACAGTTAACCCTTTGTGAGCTGGTAAGGGGTCCATGAGACCCCTTATACCAGCTCACAAGGCTCTGGGTCTGGCAAGTCACCTGCGGCTAGTGGGTGACTTGCCATTAACCCCCAGCCCCCCATTACCAGCCTCCCCAACAGCCGGGGGGGGCAGAAGGGCCCGGGCCACTTAGCGGCTATGTGGGCTAGTAGCCTGCAGGGCCAGGGGCCACCAACGCTGGCCCCTGCGCCCTGTTCTACAAGCCCCCATAGCTGGCCCGGGTCGGTAATGCTGGGTAGGGGGGACCCTACGTCATTTTTGGGGGATTTTTAAGTGTTTTTTTTACATTTAACCCCTTGTGAACTGGTAAGGGGTCCTTGAGACCCCTATACCAGTTCTCAAGGCTGGGGGGATGGCAAGTCACCTGCGCTAGCCGGTGACTTGCCATTAAGCCCCGGCACCCCAATTACCTGCCTCCCCAAAGGCCAGGGGGGGCAGAGGAGCCCGTGGCCACGGGCTATGCGAGCTTGTAGCCTGCAGGGCCAGGGGCCACAAAAGCTGGCCCCTGCGCCCTGTTCCTACAAGCCCTGCATAGCTGGTCCCAGGCTGGTTACTTTGGGTAAGGGGGGCCCCATGTAATTTTTTTGGGGTTTTTAAGGGTTTTTAACCCTTAAAAATCCCCAAAAAATGCCCCCGGGAGGGGGGACCCTGTGTCATTTTTTTTTCTCGATTTAACCCTTTGTAGTGTGGATGGTAGTTGTATTTTATTTGTACATGTTAAAAATTACTTGTTTCAGTTAGGGCGGTCTCCTGGGCAGGAACAGGGGGCTACCGATAAATATGTGGTACCGTTCTAATCGGTAGAAATGGGGCTTTCACATGCAATATGGTTTTCCCTAATAAAATACATTTTTTATTTAAAATAAAGGAGGCAATTTTCTAAATAAAAATTTTATTTTTTTTTCTTAACAATAAATAAAATTAATAATAAATACAATTTACAAACAAGACATTTCATGTTAAAGCCTAAACTCTGCTGCAAAAAATATATATATAATTTTCCTGAAAATTCCACAAAAATGTTGCAAAACATGGCGCAAAATGGGGAAAAATGACCTGTCAACAGAGGGTGACAAAATCTCAAGTAGGCTGGCAATTAAAATGGTTAATAGTACCTCTGCATGTTGGGTATTCTGTTCGGGGGACCTTGCGCTTTCAGACTTAGCTTGTTTTTTCTTGTTTGCATATTTATATTTTAGGAAAAGGTGTTTTTTATTCAGCTTTTTTATACATTTTTTAGGGAAACCCTGCGCAACCAAAGAATTCTTTGAGGGATCAATTCCAGAAAGATGAGCCCACTACAACAAACTGGGTACGCTTAGAAAGCTTAACATGTGTACTTTCAGGGAAAATGTAAAGGGTTGTTTTGGTTGAAAAATCGCAAGGTGCGCACTTTGTCTGCAGAGCTGAAATTTTCAAGAAAAATTACCGTTATGCTCATGCTTTACTTTGGGGTGTTTGGCAACTCTTCCCTTGACAGTAACTATGCATGTTGGGTATCGTTCTGTTCGGGGGATGTTGCTTTTTCAGATTATACTTGTTTTTTCTTGTTTGTATATAGTTTTTTTTAGGAAAATGTAGGTTTGATTCTGCTTTTTTAGGGAAACTCTTTGCAACCAAAGAATACATTGAGGGATTACTTCCAGAAAACTGTGGCCACATCAACAAGCCTGGTACAAATAGAAAGCCTGAGGTGTGTACTTCCAGAGAATATATAGTTTGTGGGGGGTATTTCAAATGTAAAGGGTTGTTTTTCTGGAAAAACTGCAAGGTGCGCACAGCGCATATCACAGTTGTATTTTTTCTGAAAGCTCTGTTTCAGTTTGGGGGAGTCTCCTGGGCAGGAAAGGGTGTCTACCAATACATATGTGGTACTGCTGTAACCGGGAGAAATTGGGATTTCACACACAATAAGATTTTATTGACAAACTTACATTTTTTATTACAAAAAAACACTACAAATTGTAAAAAATAGTTTTCTTTTTTTTTTTTGCACATATTTCGCTAAAAAATATATAGAATGCAACTAAAAATGACAAACAAGACATTTCATGTTAAAGCTCAGACAAACAATATATAATTTTCCTGGGAAATCCCTTCAAAAATCACATTTGAACATGGGGAGTGCAAAATAGTGCAAATGGTCTGGCAACAGAGTGTGACAAAAACTCCAGGTAGGCTGGCACTTAAAGGGTTAAACCACTGCAGCTTGCAGAACCTTGCGGCCAAAAACAGCAACGGCTGAGCCCGCACATCAACATTAAAAAACTTGGAAAAAGTATGAACAGAAGACCAAGTAGCAGCCTTACAAACTTGTTCAACAGAAGCCTGGTGCTGAAAAGCCCAGGAAACCCCAACAGCATGAGTAGAATGAGCAGTGATCTGAAAAGGGGGAACCCTCCCCTTGGTAGTATAGGCCCCAACAATGGCCTGACATATCCATTTACTAATTGTAGACTTGACGGGCGCCAAATCTTTCCTGGGCCCAGAGGGCACCACAAACAAAGAGTTCAGGGCCCTCTCCTTGTCATTGCTAGGCTTAGGACCCAAGGAAGGGAGAGCAACATCCTGATTGAGATGGAAGGCAAAGACCACCTTAGGTAGGAAATCTAGCTTAAAGCGAAAGACCACCTTGTCCTGGTGTCTCTCAAAGTAAGGGCCTGAATAGACAGAGCCGCCAACTCAGAAACACGTCGAACAGAGGTAATAGCCACCAAAAAGCAGGAAGACCGCCAGGGCAGAGACCTGCCCTTTCAAGGTACTAAGCTGGAAACCCAGGTCCAGACTGTGTTGAAGAAACTCCAAAAACCTAGGAATCGAAAACACCCTGCAAGGCAAGGCCCTAGCCTCACACCAATCAATATAGGACGGCCAAGTCCTGTTGTAAATGTTAGAGGAAGATCTCTTCCAAGCCCTGACAAGTCAAATCAGACAAACCTTTTTCCTTTAGGATGGAGGTTTCAGCAGCCACACCGTCAAAACCAGCATTTGTAAATTGGGGTAACAAAGGTGACCTTGAGTGACCAGATCCGGAAACAGGGGCAACCTGTACCGATCGACCGCCAGCCGCACGACGTCTGTGAACCAAAACTGTCTTGGCCAACTTGGGGCCACCAGAATTGCTGGCACACCCTCTTGAGCCAGCTTGTGCACCACCTTGCCTACCATGGAATAGGGGGGAAACAGGTACAGGAACCCCAGATCCCTCCAGGCAAGGGACATGGCGTCCACTGCCAGGGCCAGAGGATCCTGAAACAAAGACACAAATGCAGGAAGCTTGTGATTGTGACGAGAGGCAAAAAGATCCACCTCTGGGAACCCCCACTTGTGACAAAGGGACCGAAATAGCTTGTTGTTGAGGGACCATTCCCCTCGGCGAGAGGGTCTGCCGTCCGATTGTCTGATCGAACCTGAACCGGTAAACCGGCAATGTGTCAAACGTGACAGCAACAACCGAATAGCTCTCAGCTCCAAGACATTGATGGGGGTGTGGGCCTCCCGAGGACCCCACAGCCCCTGGAACTGATGTTCCTTCCAGAAACACCCCCAGCCCGACAGGCTGGTATCCGTGGTGACCGTCTCCCAACAAGGGGTCAGAAAAGACCTGCCCCTGAACCACTGAAGAGACTACCGAACCAGGGGAGACATCAGAAATGACTGATCCAATGAGGGCGGACAGCTGTCCCAAGCCAACAGTAAATGGAGCTGAAGCGACCTCATGTGGAACTGAGCAAAGGGAACTGCCTCGAAGGAAGCCACCATCAATCCCACCAGTCTCATCCCTAGCCGGATAGATGGGCGAGGGTTGGACAGGAGAAGACGTATCAGATCTTGAACCATCTGCACCTTCGACTGAGGTAGGAACACCCTGGTCTGAACGGTATCCAGATTCATGCCCAGAAACGAAATCCCCCTTGACGGGGATAGAGAAGACTTGGGATGGTTGATCACCCAGCCGAACCTCTCCAGCGTCGTCACCACCGTCCTGGTGTCTAGCTCCGCCTGTCTGAGAGAGGATGCCGTAATGAGGATGTCGTCCAGATACGGCACAAAGCGATTGCCCTGGGCTCTGAGGAGGGCCATTATGCCCGCCAGCACCTTGGTGAACACTCTTGGTGCCGAGGTCAGCCCGAAAGGGAGGGCAACAAACTGAAAATGCTGATCTCCCACCACAAATCTGAGAAATCTCTGGTGTGCTGGGAAGATAGGTACATGAAGGTAAGCATCCTTGATGTCTATGGATGTCATGAAGTCCCCCTGACAAAGAGAAAGGATGGCTGAGAGCAAAGTCTCCATGCGGAACTTCTTGGTTCGAATGAACCTGTTGAGAAGCTTCAGATCCAGAATGGGTCTTATTAACCGTGAAGCGGTTGGAATAATAGCCCCGGCCTCTCTCCGAGAAAGGCACCGGGCAAATGACCTCCATGTCCAGAAGATTTTTTACTGCCCACAGGAGCCCCTGCGCAGCCCTGGGATCTGAGGGCACCCGAGATCTGAGGAATCTGTGAGGAGTCCGGTACTCGAACTCCAGTTTGTACCCGGAAGAGATCACTTCCAAGATCCATTTGTCTGTGACCTCCTGGGCCCAAACCCGGAAGAAGTGTCGCAGCCGTCCCCCCACCCGCAAGGGTGAGGGCGCCCCCTCATTGCTGAGCTGGCTTGGCAGCGGGCTTGGGCTTGGAACCCCAGGCAGGTCCAGGACAAGCACGTCCTCTGCCTCTGTTCCAGGAATTACCTCTGAAGGTAGAGTAGGCAAAACCTCTGCCTGCTCTGGCACCGCGAAAGGAAGGATTAAAGGAGCCTGCCCCCCGAAAGGAGCGACGCTGCTTTTTACGTTGTGGTAACTTTCCCCCTTTTGCCACCTAATCCAACTTATCTCCAAACAGCCGCATACCGAGGAAGGGTAGCCCTGTAAGTGATTTCTTAGCCGCAATGTCAGCCACCCATTGGCGCAACCAGACCGATCGGCGAATAGCCACTAGCAACGCCGAGGTTCTACTACACATGCGTATTGTGTCATCCAATGCGGATAAAACAAAAGACATGAACAATTCACACCGCTTAAGGGCTGAGAATTCATCACTGGCCGGGTTAAGCTGGGAACCACTCAACAGGTCCCTAACTGCAGACCTGGTAGCCACAGCCGTGAGTGCAGACGCACAAACAGGGCGCAAGGCTGAACCCACACTAGCGAAGGCATGGCAGGCCATTTGGTCAATGCGCTTGTTCTCACCATCTTTAAGAGTGGTGGCATCTGGAGAATGTACAACAGAGGTGTTGGACAATCCCAGAACGGGCGCATCGACCTCGGGAGGGGACGACCAGCGCTTCACCGCGTCCACTGGAAAGGGATACTTCCTATCCCATCCCTGAGGAACACCGGGGAGCCGGCTAGGTCTCTCCCATTCCTTAAGAATCATGCTTTCAAAATGATTCTGATTTGGGAACTCCAAGCGAGGCTTCGAAGTCCCAGAGAATTCCCCTTTCTGTGGAGGGGACTCCGCTGGAAGAGAAAATATCCAGCACCTCAAATAAATGGGCCAGGACTTTGGGGGTATCAACGGCATTCCCCTGCGCCTGCCCAGTATCAGCATAAAAAAACTGCTGATCCTCAGCATCAGATTCAGCAAACAATTCCCCCTCCTCAAGCGGGGGGAATAATCAGACCAGTCAAGGGAATCATAGTCATCAAAATCCAGAACCGGCGCGGCTGGAGACAGATATCTTCTCTTAGCTGGGGCCTTTCTGGCCGCAGAGCTAGAAATCAATTTCTCGATGTTGGCCAATCTAGCACATACATCAGATTGCGACTCCCCGCCAATGACATTGTCACTTGGGGTGCGGATAAGGCGGGGTGGGGTAGGAGATGAGGCCGGTGGCACGGACCCAGACACCTGGGACCCCGACTGCCGCGTTATGGCCTGCTGAGCACATGGTATGCAAATCAGTACATTATCCCCCGTAAGGGATACCCCACAACCCACACACTGCCGGGTTTGTCCCGAAAGGAGCCCGAGCCCGGTATCCTGGGAAGCCTCCATATGTTGATCTTTATGGTATGGGAATTACGCTAGAAGCTACCCGGGATGCCCCCTAAGTCCGTTAGTGGGAGGATTTTTACAATGATAATAATATCAATAATATTAATACAATTAATAATTTTGGCCCCAATTTTTCCAAGGGACCCTAGGACCGGGAGAACCCCCTTTCAACTAAGCAGGGTCCTCCTAAAAGACATAAGAGGGAGAGGGGGAACCACGTAAGCAAGGCACACTTTCAATACGAAACATGCTTGCAGACAGTAAAATTATAAAAAACACTGTGTACTGAGACTGTAATACAATGGCAGCAGCCGCATTAGACAATGTGCACACTATACGATTGAGCAAGTAAAGGACAAAAAAGGTAGCCCCTCGGGGCACTCACAAATCCGTAATGGCGCCTCTGTCCAGCCAATGCAGACCACAGAGAAGAAGGGCCGGGCCAGCGCGGATCGCGCCGCAGCTGGCCCCGCCCCTTCCCCATAGATGCGGTTCCCGGCCAATGCCGCAAAGGGCACCAGAGAGAGAGGGGGACGGGCCGCCACCAGCGCGCCGAGCGCCCGGCCCCGCCCCCTACCCGGACCAACAGGAGGGGAAGAAGCTCTCCCCACGGAGTGCGGAGCCGAAGGCTCCAGGCGCGCGACTGCACCAGAGCAAACGCTGGCACAGTAAAAACACTACACACAGTTATACATACATCAAACAAGGAAGAAGACCAAAGTGAAAGGACACCGCCCCCCCCCCCCATTGCGGGAAAGGGAGTAATGGAAGGGGAAGTCCCCAACTACAATAGAAGCTAGTGGGGAAATGGACAGGGCATCCCAAACCAGGGTCACCAACCTGGTAGCCACCTACCCCCGTAATGGGGTCTCACGGAGGAGCCTCCTATCAGTACACCTAATAAGGTGTATCCTACCCTCACCCGGACCTGCAGCCTAGGCTGGGAGGCATAGGGGTTTAAATTTACAAGGTCCGGGCAGAAATAGGGACAAATATGGCCGGGTGTGAACCCGGCATACCTGCAAGGAAGAGACAGCTATCTTCTGACTTGCTCGCCGACTCCTGCAGAGAATACTGGGGAATGTGTGGGAGGTCCCAGGTATTCATAAACTGGGAGGGGCGTCTTTATTCCTAGTATGTCACACACCCCACTTCCAAATATTCATGACACTTGGGAACCCGGCCTGTAGAGGGCGATCTTGCAGAGATGACATGGAAAAAGGAGCCCCTCCTGGTCCATAAGTACTGGGTTCCTCCCACTATTCCTCAGTCTTTTCGTCTCTGCAGTCGGCGGAGCATTCAGAAGATGACTCTCCTTCAAGCTGCAGGTAGCCGGGTTTGCTCACGGACCCTTTTTTTCTCTATTTCTGTCTGATACTCTTTAAACCTGTTTGGTTATATTGTATGCCTCCCAGCCCTGGCTGTATGGTTCAGGCAAAGGTAGATACATACACCTTCCGGTGTATACAGGAGTTTTACTCCTCTGAGAGACCCAAATGTGGGTGGGCGGTTTCCGGGTTGGTGTTCTCGGCATGGGATGCCCCTGTCCCTTTATATTCCCTTTGTGCCTTATGGGTGCATTTTTATCCTCCCCCCTTTAGTTCTCCTTTGCCCTGCTGGGGCAAAAAGGATGGGGGGGGGGCGTTATCTGGGCTTATTTGTCAACATGCACACAAATAAAAAAAAAAAAAATAGATATATATATAAAATAAATCTTTATTACATATATATTATTATGTATGTTTACTATACTATTTAATAGGATATGTTTTATTTAGATTTTCCTATTTCTGTCTAGGCAGAATTCTTTTGCTTACCCTTCAAAGCTCTTTGTTTTCTGGCTATGTTCAGATTTGAATTTCCCTCCATTCTTGGTCATGTGATTCTGGGGGTGGGCGGGCTTAGGCACACAGCAATCATTTTATTCTCAAGAGCACCTGGGTGCTCTCTTTGTCTGCCTGGCTCCTGTTGCTTCCCTCATTGTGCTTGCTTTGGCAGCACATATACTAAGATTGGAACAATACAGAGAGGATTAGCATGGCCCCTGCGCAAGGATGACACGCAAATTTGTGAAGCGTTCCATATTTAAAGGTGCTGTGAGTACCCCTCAGCTTGCTGAAGGGAGTTCTGCCATTTTTTTCATGCTTTGTCATTTATTGTATTGTGTGCATTGGTGACTGTTTGTTTTCCTTGTAGGTGGAAACTCTTTATTTTAAAGGGGTTTCTCCTGGTCTTTAGCCCTTAAAGCCTTATTTGGGGGTCCATTTGTGTTAATATCCTCCCACTTGGGACTATTTAAAGGGGCATCATTTAAAGGTAGCAATTGCGTAAATCCCATATATACTTGGTGACTATAATCAATTATAGTATAATACTAAACACCCTATGGAGGCATCTCAGGACAACGGGCATGCAGTTCCCTCTGCACAGACTCGGCAATGTTTTGGATGTGGGGCATCCCTTGTTGGGGATAACGCAATTCTTTGTGTCCCTTGTGCTCAATTAACTATTATGCAGAAAACTGGGGCCCAGGCTTCGGCGTCTGCGGCTTCTGCCTTATCTCCTACTCCGCCATGTCTTGTCCGTACCCCCAGTGATATTGTCATGGGTAGTGAGTCGCATTCTGAATTATGTGCCAGATTGGCTCATCTTGAAAAATTAATGTCTAGCTCTGTGGCCAAGAAGGCCTCAGCTAAAAGGAAACTCAGGCCGTTCCGGTAAGTGAGTTGGATAATTGTGAAATGCTTTATTGGTCTGATCCTTCTCAGTTAGAAGAAGGAGAATTATATGAGGAGTCAGATGTTTCTGATGAACAGCAATTTG
This sequence comes from Gastrophryne carolinensis, assembly GCA_027917425.1. Taxonomy (NCBI): domain Eukaryota; kingdom Metazoa; phylum Chordata; class Amphibia; order Anura; family Microhylidae; genus Gastrophryne; species Gastrophryne carolinensis. Next base: position 118,340,365 of record CM051243.1, read on the forward strand.
TTGGTACTGTGATTGAGCAGGGTGAAGCTAGTGTTGTGGATACCCCTAAGGCTCTTGCTCAGTTATTTGAGGTTTTGGTTATCACTCCTCCTGAAGTAGTCCCTCCTCAAAAAGGGGAATTCTTTGGAGTCTCTAAACCTCGTTTAGAATTTCCAAATCAAAAGCATTTTATTAAAGAATGGGAGAAGCCTGCGCGGCTTCCTGGCATTCCCTTGGGCTGGGACAAGAAATATCCCTTCCCAGCTGATACTGTTAAGCGTTGGTCATCACCACCTGTGGTGGATGCCCCTGTGCTTTATTTATCCAATTCTTCTGTGTTGCATTCTCCTGACTCCACTACACTTAAAGATGGAGAGGATAAGGGTATTGGTCAAATGGCGTGCCACGCTTTTTCCAGTGTAGGCTCGGCCTTGCTGCCTGTTGGTGCTTCTGCACTCATGACAGTGGCTATAAGGTCTGTTGTGAGAGACCTAATGAATTACTCAGGACTTGATCCGGCCTCTGATGAGTACGCCGCTCTTAAGCGATGTGAGATGTTTGCATCTTTTGTACTTTCTGCCTTAGATGATACTCTGCTCATGTGCAGCAGAACCTCTGCCTTGTTAATCGCCATTCGGCGGTCAGTATGGTTCCGGCAGTGGGCAGCTGATATTGTAGCCAAGAAATCGCTTACAGCGCTCCCTTTTGTGGGATTGCGCCTCTTTGGATAAAAATTGGATTCTGTCACTAAAGGAGGTAAATTACCTCAGCGTAAGAAACAACGTCGTTCCTTTTGTGGAGTGGCCTCTTTTAACCCTTCCTTTCGGGGGTCTAGATCTGGTAGAGGATCGGCCTTTTCAGCCCCTAGAGGGAATGCATGGAATAGAGGAAAGGGACGTGGCTGTCCAAGTCAGAATTGGGGGTCCAAAACCAAATCTGCCACTAAGCCTGCTCAACAATGAGGGGACGCCCTCACCCTTACGGGTGGGTGGACGGCTGCGGTTCTTCCAGGTCTGTGGTCAGGAGGTATCAGACAATTGGGTTCTGGAAGTAGTCTCTTCCGGTTACAAACTGGAATTCGAGTTCCGGCTCCAGATTTTTCATGTCCCGGATGCCGTCAGATCCGGCAATTGCACAGGGACTGCGGGCAGCAGTAGCGAATCTGTTAAACATGGCTGTCATCTGCCTAGTGCCTCCAGCGGAAAGGGGTTTGGGGTTTTACTCCAACCTATTCACGGTACCCAAAAAGGACGGCTCTGCCGGCCTATCCTAGACCTAAGGAGACTCAATCAATTTATCCGTTTCAGAAAATTCCGCATGGAGTCTCTGCGATCAACGATCAATGCTCTCCGTCAGGGGGACTTCATGACATCCAGACATCAAAGATGCTTATTTGCACATTTCTATTTTTCCGGGTCACCAGAGATTTCTTAGGTTCTCGATAGAAGACCAGCATTATCAATTTGTTGCCCTGCCATTCGGCCTTACCTCGGCCCCAAGAGTCTTTACCAAGATTCTGGCAGGAGTGATGGCTATATTCAGGATCCAGGGCATCCGCATTGTGCCTTTTCTGGACGATCTTCTTATCGCGGCCTCCTCCCTCGAACAATCAGAGTTGGACACCAGGATGGTGGTCTCTACGTTAGAGAGGTTCGGATGGGTAATAAGTTACCCCAAATCCTCTCTCTGTCCGTCCAGGGAAATTCCCTTCCCGGGCCTGATTCTGGATACATTTCAGGCCGGGGTTTTTCTTCCTCAGTGCAAAATGGTTCTGATTCAGGACTTGATTCGTCTATTCTTGTCCAACCCTCGTCAGTCTATCCATCTAGGGATGAGACTAGTGGGATTGATGGTAGCTGCATTCGAGGCAGTCCCTTTTGCCCATTTTCACATAAGGATGCTTCAGCTCTTCCTCTTGGCAAAGTGGGACAGGTGCCCACTATCATTGAATCAGACTTGTCTATTGTCTCTTCACGTTTTGCAGTCCCTTCAGTGGTGGTTAATATCACTCAACCTCCAGAAGGGCAAGTCATTTCTGACTCCGTGTTGAGAACTGGTTACCACGGATGCCAGCCTGGTGGGCTGGGGGGGGGATTCTGGAAGAAGCATCAGTTTCAAGGATTGTGGGGGCCTCAGGAGGCTCATTCTCAATCAATGTATTAGAGCTTCGGGCCATACGTCTTGTTCTACTTCGACTGACCCATTTCTTCAGGGTCTGCCAGTTCAGATTCGGTCAGACAACCGAACAACTGTTGCATACATCAATCACCAGGGAGGGACTCGCAGTTGGGGTGCCCTCCAGGGAGTGTCTCTGATCCTTCAGTGGGCAGAGATCAATGTTCCCTGCATATCAGCAGTTTACATTCTGGGGATAGAGAATGTGGAGGCAGACTCCCTGAGCAGGGGATGTTCTCGCCAGGGAGAATGGTCTCTCAATCCAAGGGTCTTTCAGTCCCTCTGTCACAAGTGGGGGACTCCACAGTTGGACCTGTTTGCTTCTCGCCACAATCACAAGCTCCAGCTTTTGTGTCTCTATCCCAGGATCCTCTGGCAGTGGCATTGGATGCCATGTCTCTGGCTTGGAAGGATCTGGGGTTCCTATATTTGTTTCCCCCATTCTCCATGATCAGCAAGGTGGTGTGCAAGTGAGCACTGGAGGAGGCGCCAAGGTGGCCAAGACGTCTGTGGTACGCAGAAGGCTGGCAGTGGATCATTTCCATCTGCCTCTTCTTCCAGATCTCATCACTCAGGGTCAACTTTGTTACCCCAATTTACAAACGCTGGCTTTGACGGCATGGCTGCTGAAGTCTCCATCTTGAAAGAAGAAGGTCTTTCTGATGTGGTTATTCAGACTCTTATTAGAGCTAGGAAGAAGTCTTCCTCTGTCATTTATTACAGGACTTGGAGGTCCTATATTGATTGGGGTGAATCCAGGGCTTTGCCCTGTAGAGTATTTTCTATTCCTAGAATTCTGGAATATCTGCAACGAGGTCTGGATATGGGATTCCAGATTAGTACTTTGAAAGGGCAAGTCTCTGCCTTGGCTATTTTCTTTCAAAGGTCGTTTGCTCTTCATCCTTTGGTTAAGACTTTTTTCCAAGGAGTCGCGCATGTGCGGCCTCCCAGAAAGCCTATACTCCCTGTTTGGGACCTTAACCTAGTGCTTTCAGCTATGCAGGCTGCTCCCTTTGAGCCCTTGCAGGATATTCCTCTTCCTATTCTTACTCAGAAGGTTGCCTTTTTGGTTGCTATTACTTCTGTCCGCCGAGTTTCTCAACTGGCGGCTTTGTCTATTCTAGCCCCTCATTTTGAGAGGCATCAAGATAAGATTGTTTTCCGTTTTAAACCGTATTTCCTTCCTAAGGTGGTGTCTGCTTTTAACCTAAATCGGAGTATAGTTCTTCCTTCCTTGTGTCCTAAACCTAGTAACGACAAGGAAAGGGTCTTACATTCTTTGGATGTAGTTTGTTGTGTTAAGTATTATTTAGTTACTACTTCGGCCTTCCGCAAGACTGATGCCTTTTTTGTTGTGCCTTCTGGGCCCAAGAAGGGTTTTGCTCCTGCCAAATCTTCCTTTAGTAAATGGATACATCAGGCCATCATTGGGGCCTATTTGGCTAAGGGGAAGGCTCCCCCTTTTCGTGTCACCGCTCATTCTACTCGTGCTATTGGAGCTTCCTGGGCTTTTCAGCACCAGGCTTCTGTTGAACAGGTTTGCAAGGCTGCAACTTGGTCTTCTGTGCATACTTTTTCTAAGTTTTACAAGGTTGATGTGCGGGCCTCAGCGGATGCGGCTTTTGGCCGCAAAATTCTGCAAGCTGCAGTAATTTAAGTTATGCATTATTCCTTGGGGATCCCCACCCATTATAGACGCTGCTATTGGATGTCCCAAGTGTCATGAATATTTGGAAGTGGTGTGTGTGACATACTAGGAATAATACCGTTTTGTGAGTACTCACCTGTAAAATGGTTATTACGAATATGTCACACACCCCACTTCCCCCGCCCTTTTTTGTTCTAAGGGATCCTTTATATGGTGATTATTATTTTCAAACTATTTTTCAATCATCGAATATAATTTGCTCTTCCTGGTTCTTCACTGCTTTTTAAAAAGACTGAGGAATAGTGCGAGGAACCCAGTATTTATGGACCAGGAGGGGCTCCTTTTTCCATGTCATCTCTACAGGCCAGGTTCCCAAGTGTCATGAATATTTGGAAGTGGGATGTGTGACATACTCGTAATAACCATTTTACAGATGAGTACTCACAAAGTGGTATTTTTGCTAGTCATCTCTGCAGAAGTTCGCCCTCTACTGGACTATAACCCACGTGTTATTAATCATTCCGAAGCAGGGTGTGAGACATACTTGAAATATTAAAGGATTGGAGTTGGTAACAGTATAGTAAAACAGAGGTTTAGTTGCATAATTTAATCGTAGAGCAGCTTGCCATTTTTTTTTCACTTTTATTTAGCCAGGTGCACGCATGGAGGGGCTGAGGTGTACCCTACACTAGCAGGCTAAGACCCTTACATAGTAACATAGTATGTAAGGCTGAATAAAGACATTAGTCCATCCAGTTCAGCCTGTTTAACTCTTTCCAGTGGTCTAGTAGCCATAGTTGGAAATGTTCTTACATGCCAGGAAGGCATCAAGGCCACTTTTCAATGTTTTTACTGTATCCATCATTACTACCTCCTCTGGCAGCGAGTTCCATAGTCTCACTGCTCTTACAGAGAAGAATCCCCTCCTATGTCGGTGGAGAAAGCACCTTTCCTCTAACCTTAGTGGATGCCCTCGGGTTATGGTTACACTCCGGGGTATAAATAGATTGTGGGACAGATCTTTGTATTGACCCCGAATATATTTATACATATTTATACATAGTTATTAGATCACCCCTCAATCGTCTTTTTTCTAAACTAAATAAACCTAATTTCTCCTTCCCATGTGCATAACCTTACATTTATCTGTGTTAAACTTCATTTGGCATTTAACTGCCCATGCTTCCAATTTATCTAAATCTGTTTGTAGCTGCCTGCTGTCCTCTTTTGTTTTAATTACTTTACACAGCTTAGTATCATCTGCAAAGATTGAGACTTTACTGTTTAATCCGTACCCAATGTCATATATATATATATATATATATATATATATATATTTAAGAGAATTGGTCCCAGAACTGACCCTTGTGGTACTCCACTAGTAACAGTGACCCAATCTGAGTGTGTACCATTGATAACCACCCTCTGCACTCCCCCAGTCCAAGCATTCTCATCTTTTGTACCAGCCTTTTATTTGGCACAGTATCAAATGCTTTAGAAAAGTCAAGATATATGATATCCAATGACTCCCCCTGATCCAATCTTGAACTTACCTCCTCATAAAAGCTGATCAGGTTTGTCTGGCAGGAGCGATTCCTCATAAATCCATGCTGATATGGAGTAATAAGGTCATTTTCCCCAAGGTGCTCCAGGATAGTATCCCTTAAGAAACCTTTAAACAGCTTTCCCACCACAGATGTTAAGCTTACCGGTATGTAGTTCCCAGGTTCCCCCCTAGATCCCTTTTTGAATATTGGCACCACATTTGCCAAGCACCAATCCCTCGGAACAGACCCTGTATTTATAGAATCCACAAATATTAGAAATAACGGCTTGTCTATTACTGTACATAATTCCCTTAAAACACGAGGATGTATGTCATCTGGTCCCGGTGATTTATCGAGTTTTATCTGCTTGAGACTGTGCTGGACTTCTTCCTAGGTTAGACCAGTGACATTTAATGGAGGGTTTCGGTTATTCCCCTGCATTTCACTTGGCATGTCACATTCTTTTGTGAATATAGAAGCAAAGAAGTTGTTTAGTAAATTTGCTTTCTCCTCATTTCCCTCTATAGGTGTCCCCTCATTGCTTTTCAGGGGGCCCACACCCTCAGGTTTGTACCTTTTACGGTTTATGTAGCTAAAGAATAATTTGGGGTTAGTTTTACTCTCTTTCGTGACCAGTCTTTCTGTCTCCAGCTTAGCTGCCCTTATCTGTTGTTTACATTGTTTATTTTCTTCTTTATAGTTTTTTAACGCTTCTGCTGTCCCTTCCTGCTTTAAACGTTTAAATGCCTTTTTTTTTTTGTTTACTACACCCTTCCCATGTGTAGTGCTCTGAATGGGAGTCAGCAGCTCCCGCTAAGTAGCACTGCATTTTACTAGCCGCAATACATGTCCCACTAGGGGACTGCTACATGGAGTATGAACCACACTAATACAAAGTGCCTTGTCGGAGTGTTGTATCTGCAAATATATGCAACTAAACCTCTGTTTTTCTAACTGTTAGAAATGTTTGTTGCTTTATACTTGATGAGACTGACGGGTTGGCCAACTTGGGGCCTCCCACACTAGCAACTTTATTCTCAGAGCAGCTTTCCATTTTTTTTACCTCATTATTTCCGAAAGTAGGCGTGGCCCTTGGCTCTGTGATGCTGCATAATGGGTGGAGTCTGTAAGATTCCCAGAAATCTTCTTCAGACACTCTGTCTCTAGGGGAAATTGGAGCCTATACCAGCAATCCTGGACACACAAGGCCACACTCCCAAACTTGCATGTGCGCACTCCCAAATGCACATGAGCACACTCCCAAAGTGTAAGATTAACAGAACTAGCTTCAGCCACCCTGGCTGTGCTTCTCTCCTTTCCCCCTGTTACTAGGCGACATTGGGCCTAGAGCAGCACTCCAAAAGCAAATGAGCGCACTCCCAAGCGCACATGCACGCACTCCCAAAGCACTACGTGCACTCCCAAGGTGCATGTGTAGACTCCTGAATGCACATGTGAACACTCCCAAAGTGCATGCGTACTCTCCAGAAATGCATGATCGCACTCCAAAATGCACATGCGGACTCCCAATTGTACATCCACACACTACCAAACACATGCACCCACCCCCCGCACTCCCAAACCTGGTAGGTGGACAGGCTGGTGGTTGAGCTGGTGGCTAGGTGCGTGACCAGGTAGGCTGGTCAGAGGCTCACAAAAATCTTTTTGTTCAATTTGTTTTTATTAGAAGGAAATCAAAGCATAGAGCACACTGACATGTCGCTCAACAGTCGTAGCATACATCGTACAGTACTTAGGTAAAGAGAAAAAAAAGCATATAACTAACATATCACAAGCCACATCCCCAGGTCTAGTACATATGAAATATTCAGAAGGCAGCACCCACAATCCCCCCCTAAAGCCTCATTAGGAGACCTGCGGCATATCACCCTCCCATGCTCGACTTTACCTAGGCCTGTTTGGTGGCCTCTGAGAGACCTGGTCGCAGTTAGTAGATGTCTGAGAATTCCCTACTTTGCGGCAGAGATCGGCCCAGGAATCAGCGACAGCAAGGCTATTTGTGGATCTTTAGGGATGTCTTCTAGAGTCAAGAATTTATAGACCGAGAATATCTGATCCCATAATTTTTTTATTAGGGGGCAACTCCACCATATGTGGATCATAGTGCCCCCCGCCAATCCACACCGCCAGCATGTTCCTGTGTCGCCCCCCCCCCCCCCCCCCCGAATCTGGCTAGGTCAACTGGGCATCTGTACCACTGGGACAGGATTTTATAATTCTTCTCCTGCAAGCCAAGGAGAGCTTATGCGTCAGGGTAAAAGACTTTTCCCAATCCTCCGCACTCAGCTCCCGACCTAACTCCTGCTCCCATCTTCTAGCATACTCGAGACTCTCCGAGGGATCTCTCTCCACCTGCAGAGCCTTGTACAGGAGCGAGAGCGCATGTGATGGCCCTACGTCAGCCCTCAAAATACGCTCAAAAGAGGTCAGAGGCCTGGAGAGATGGGAAGAGATGAAAGCAACAAGCTGTCTATGGAGAAGCCAGGACACCCTCTCCCCCTGTCCCTGAATCCGAAGATCCTGAAGATTTGGGGGTCGGCTGTTTTGTAAAGTATCGCCCAGTCTATCCCCTTGCGATTTTTCCCAGATTAGGAATTTACCTGTCCCACACCCGGAGGAAAGGCGGGTTATCAAACAGAGGAGTAAGTGGTCCTGGTCTGTGCGATACTTCCTTCTTCCTTAGTACTGAGTCCCATATGGCTAGGATAAAGTATGTCAACAATGGGAGGTTCTGTGACTTAGGCCTCAGATGGGGCACTATCCATGGAAGCGCAGTAAGACTAAGAGGGGAGGCTCCATTTTCCACACTCACCCACAGCTTATCCGACTGATGATGGAACCATTCAGATAGTCTGACTAGTACTGCAGCCGTGTGATAGCCTTTAAGGTCTGTAAGCCCAGTCCCCCTTCTCCCTTAGGTCTCGTTAGGACCGAGTAGCTAATCCTGGGCTTCTTATCATTCCAGACAAATTTGTTCCAGGCCTTCTTCAAGACCTTTAAAGAAGCCCTGTTCTGGCACAATCGGGATGGCCTGAAACACATAAAGAAAGCGGGGTAAAATGTCCATCTTTGATATGTTTATACGCCTCAACCATGAGTACTGCACCCTGTTATACGGCTTGAGGTTTTCCAAAGTCCTAGAGAGGAAGGGGGCATAATTCAGTCTATATAGGCTATCTAAATTAGATGGCATTTGTACTCCCAGGTAAGTAATGGATTCCTTCTGCCATTTAAAGGAGAAATTCATTTGTAGGAGCTGTAAGGTGTCGTTGGGCAGGGAGTTGTTAAGGGCTTCTGTTTTGGCAAGGTTAACTTTGAAGTTACTAAGGCGGCCGAATCTTTAGACAAGGAGAGATGAGGGGATGAGATGTACAACAAGAGATCATCTGCAAACAGTGATCATTTGTGTTCCCTCCCCCCACAGGTGATTCCCCTAATTGCAGGGTTTGCTCTCAGGGCTTGTGCGAGGTGTTCCATGACTATCACGTATAGCAAAGGCGAAAGAGGGCACCCTTGCTGTGTGCCATTGCCAATATTGAATGGGGATGATAGGAGCCCAATTACCCTAACTCTGGCCCAGCATATCAGGGCCTATCCCTATTCGTTTCAGGGCTGCCCGCAGAAATCTCCAATGAACTCTATCAAAGGCCTCACAAAAATCTTTTGGTAGCCCAGATGGTCTTTGAAAATTGTGGCAACTTAAAAATGTGCTTGTAGTGTCTTGACATATCGTAAATACGTGACTGGCAGGAGCTCAGCACACATACGTCTGCCAGGACTGAACTAAACGTCTCCCCTGGAGTAAAAGCAGAGACTCAAATGACAAACACTGAGGAGCAGCACACAGACAGAAAGAGCAGGCTATCACAGACTATTTCCCCACCGAGAGTGGGGGAGAGAAAGATTTCAGCCGCTGGATCCAAGATGTTGACCTGACCCTGCTACCACTTCCCCTCAGCGTCGGCCCTACTCCACGGGCTGTGCCGCAACAGGCAAAGATGAGGATGACTCAGCACCCGAGGACACCCTGTCTCAGGGAAATAGCTATTCCCCCCTAGGAGTGTCCCTGAGCTCATTAGCGCGCAGTGTGTCACTAGGGGGCCCCCTCACTGCTCTTGAGCCCTGGATAAGGATGGCCTCATGGGGGAAATATTGCCTCTGACCACTTAAACCAGCGGAAGACTCGGATCCCAGGGTTCCTGGGCGGGGACTGGGAGCTTGCTGGCATACGCAGCTAACTGAAATGGCAGATGGGGTCCAGTGACCCCTTTTGCCACCTCAAATGTCCTTGCAGATTCCTCATAACTCGGGCCCATTCACCTGCACCGCTTGCACTCTGCAGCACCTCTGGATTTTCTCTTCCATTTAACTTCAGTCCATCAGGAGAATTCAGACACTAATGGGTTAACTCTCAACCGAAGGCCATGGACTGCAAGACAAAGGTGTGGCTCCTCCCGGCCTATATACTTCTGGCTGTATTCCCACAATCAAGTTTTTCCAAGTATACAGCACGTCCTGTTCCTGAGTATTCCTTACACATGGGTTATTCATCCACAAGATGGCGCTGGACTGCAGAAAGACTTGTCGCCACTCCTGGCCGCTTAAAAAGCCAGGAACCTCCCACTAATTCCCACAGTTTCTCTGCAGTCTGGACTGTGAAGATAGAAGATGGCTCTCTGTTGCGCTCTATTGGGAGTGGAGCTTATCAGCCTAGGGCCCTGCAGGCCTGTTCCCACCCGATCTGGACCCACTGCCTCCCAGCCTCGGCTGACGGTTCGGGTGAAGGTAGGACAAAGCACTAGGGTCAGGTGCTGAAGGAGCGCTGCTCCGGGCCGCAAGACCCTGTACCAAAGGGTAGTCAGCAACAGGCTTTCTATGGTGAGCCTCATTGGGATGCCCCAGCCCCAAACCTTGGGCCTTGGTCCCTCTCCCTCACCCTGTCTCCCCTCCCCTCTAGATGGTTGTGTGGGATCCCTTATGCTGTGGCCGGGGGGCGCCTGGGGGGTCAGTGCTTTGTGCGTGTTTACTTATTTTTTATTAGTGTGTGCTGACCGTTGTACGGTGCTCCGCGGTGGTTGGCGCTATGTATTTTTCGCTTCTGTCATGGCGCCGGCGCCTCACGTGATCACAGTTTCGCACTCTTTGGGGGGGCGGAAACCGCGGTTTGACACGTTTTGCATCATGCACTCGCGGTCTGCCCCTCTAGGTACTGCTGCCGGCGCTATTTTGTGACCTCGTCCGTGCGGTGCTGCGACGCGTTCTGGTTGTGCTCTGTCTGGGCGGTCTGTCCGCTTGGTCCATGAGTCCCTTACGGGATTTTATTTTGCTTTACTCTGGATGTGCTGGGGATACTTATTTTGTGTCTTGTTGTGTTTTGCAGGCGGGTCACCTTGATTGTGGGTCTCCCGGCCCTGCCATTTACCTTACCTTACACCTTCCCTAGTGGGCTTTGGGGGGGCATCCCAAATAGGGTGGCTATTTATAGCTGTGTCCCTGTACTGGCCGCTGCGCCTGTATCCAAAATCAACATATGGAGGCTTCCGGGGATAATGTGCTTGGGGTTCCTTCAGGACAAGCCCAGCTGTGTGTTGCGTGTGGAGTATCCCCTGTGAGTGATGGTGTCACGGTATGTTTGCCTTGCACCCAGCATCTACTTGCACTGCAGCCTGGGCCGTTTGCTACGGGTCCCGGTGTTGCGCCCCTTTCTGCTTCGCCTACCTCCCCACACTTACATCTGATTCCCAGCGAGGAGCACACTAGCGGGGAGTCAAAATATGGCTTAGCTTCACGGGTGGCCAGTATTGAAAAGCATCTTGCTGGTTCAGCCCCGCGTAAGGCTTCTGCCAAGAAGTGGCATTCATCCCCCGCTGCTTCCCTATTTCCTGTTGAGGCTGAGGAATTTTTTGCCCTTTCTGGTTTCTGACCCCTTGAGGAGGGGAAATTATTCTCTGATTCAGCATCATCTGAGGAACAACCAAAGGTATATGGTGGTTTGGAGAAGACCCTTGGTCTCCAGATGACACTGACAGGCTATTGACTCACATTTTTGAAGTGCTTTGTATCTCTCCTCCCGCCGTGGCTCCGCAGCAGCAGGGTGAGCTTTTCCATACGGTTAAACTACGTTTGGAGTTCCCTGAGCAGAATCATTTTAATAATCTGATACTCAGAGTGGGAACGGCCTAGTAAGCTACCTGGGGTGCACAAGAGTTGGGACAGGAGGTATCCCTTTCCTGCTGAGGTGATTAAACGTTGGTCATTTCCTCCCGAGGTGGACGCTCCCGTTCTCGGGTTGTCAAATACATCAGTCATGCATTCGCCTGACACTACTACCCTGAGGAATGGTGAGGACTGGTGCATGGATCAGTTGTCCTGTCATGCCTTTGCCTGTGTGGGGACTGCGCTGCGCCCGATTTGTGCCTCTGCCATCGGAGGATCGCCTACCTCCCTCCTCCTCTGTCCAGCCCTCACCGGCATCTGAAAGTTGAATTGTCGGGTGCCCCTACGACACCCGGCAGTGACGTCATCGACCCCGGGGCTAAAATCCAAGATGGCGGCCGCCATGGGAAGCTGCGGAGGGAGGAGGGATGTTATGCTCCCTCCAGAAGATGGAAGAGCTGGGGGGGTGATCAGAGTCCCCCCCCCCCCCCCCGTGAAGAGGAGAGCCGGCGGTTAAAGGGTTAAGGGGCTGTGGCTCTTTGGTGTACGCTTAGACCGGTTTGCCAGGGGCGGTAGGTTACCTCAAAGTAGGAGACCGCCTCGGCCCTTTCGGGGGTCTGGTGCCTCTCTTCCCTCCTTCCGCGCTTCCAGGGCTGGTCGTAGAGTTGCCTTTGCACGTGGAGACTATTGAGGCAGGGGCAGGCTCTCACTGGGTTTCCCTTTAAGGGGCTGTGACTCTTTGGTGAAGGCTTAGACCTGTTTGCCAGGGGCGGTAGGTTACCTCAACGTAGGAGACCGCCTCGCCCCTTTCGGGGGTCTGGTGCCTCTCTTCCCTCCTTCCGCGCTTCCAGGGCTGGTCGTAGAGTTGCCTTTGCACGAGGAGACTATTGGGGCAGGGGACGTGGCCGCCCCGGTCTCTCATGGGGTCCCAAGCCCAAATCCTCCCCAAGCCCCCTCAGGTATGAGGAGGCGCCCTCACCCATCCGGGTGGGGGGACGGCTTTGGCTCTTTGCTCACGTCTGGAGGGGACGTGTAGCAGACAAGTGGATCCAGGAGGTGGTTTCCTCCGGTTACAAGATAGAGTTTGCAGCCTGGCCGCCCCCAAGATTCATCAGATCCCGGATGGCTCAAAACCACCTGTCAGCTCAGGGTTTGCGTCTTGCGGTTCAAAACCTTCTGGAGTTGGGAGTCATCTGCTTGGTGCATTTCAGGAAAAGGGGCAGAGGCTTCTATTCCAATCTATTCACGGTCCCCAAAAAGGATGGGTCCCTCAGGCCCATCCTGGATTTAAAGCACCTCAACAAGTTTCAGATTCAAGCATTTTCGCATGGAGACCCTACGCTCAGCAGTCAATTCTCTGCGCCCAGGCAACTGCATGACCTCCGTAGACATCAAGGACGCTTACCTTCATGTACCAATCTTTCCAGGTCATCAGAAATTCCTCAGGTTTGCTCTGGAGGATCAGCACTACCAATTTATGGCCTTGCCTTTCTATATCACCTCGGCTCCCAGGGTATTCACCAATGTGCTGGTGGGGGTGATGGCTCTGCTGAGATCTCAGGGCATTCGAATCCTTCCTTATTTGGACGACATCCTCATCACGTCTCAGTCCTTCCATCAGGCTGAGCTGGATACCCAGGTGGTGGTGGCCACACTAGAGTCGTTCAGCTAAGTGATCAACCATCCCAAGTCTTCTCTGTCTCCATCACTGGTGAGGCCTTTCCTTGGCGTGACTCTGGATACATCTCAGGTCAAGTTGTTTCTCCCTCAGCAGAAGGTGGAGAGTCTTCAAGCTCAGGCCCAATTGCTACTGTCTTGTCCGTATCCCTCCATCAGGCAGGGGATGCAGCTGGTGGGCCTTTTGGTGTCTTGCTTCGAAGCGGTACCCTATGCTCAGTTTTACATGAGACCTCTTCAGCTTCACCTCTTATCAGTATGGAATCGGGACCCTGTGTCCCTGGATCAGGTGTTTGTTCTGTCCCCTCTGGCCAGGCGGTCCCTCTCGTGGTGGCTGGACTCAAGGAACCTCTTGGTGGGCAGGACCTTTCTGCCCCCCTGCTGGGAGACCGTCACCAGATGCCAGTTTGACAGATTGGGGGGGGCCTTGATATTCCAGGGTCAGTGGGGCCCTCAGGAGGCCCATACCTCTATCAACATTCTGGAACTGAGAGCGATAAGGTTGGTTCGCGCCCAATTGACTCCACACCTTCGGGGTCGGGCTGTTCAGATCCGCTCGGACAACCAGACGGCGGTTGCATACAATCATCAGGGAGGGACCCGGAGCAATAGGGCCCTCAAGGAAGTGTCCCTGATACTGTCTTGGGCTGAGGAGAATGTTCCCTGCATCTCAGCAGTGTACATCCCGGGGGTGGAAAATCTGGAGGCAGACTCCCTGAGCAGGGGGACTTCTCGTCTGGGAGAATGGTCCCTCAGCAGCAGGGTGTTTCGCTCCCTGTGCCACCGCTGGGGTCAGCCAGATGTGGATCTGTTTGCGTCCCATCACAATTACAAGCTTCCAGTCTTTGTCTCTCTGTCCCAGGACCCTCTGGCCTTGGCCATGGATGCACTGGCAATGTCTTGGAAGAGCTTTCAGCTCCTCTATGTGTTCCTTCTGTTTCCTCTGCTGGGCAGGGTGCTGCGCAAGATAGCCCAGGAAGGGGTGCCAGCCAGGGGTGGCCAAAAAAAGGTGTGGTTCACAGACATTGTGCAGTTGGCAGTAGATCAATACGCCCTGCCCAAGGTTCCAGACCTGCTCACTCAGGGGCAGCTACACCATCCCAATTTACAAACGCTGGGTTTGACGGCCTGGCTGCTGAAACCTCCATCTTGATGGAAAAGGGGCTGCCTGCCTCTGTTGCGGATACCATGATTAGGGCTAGGAAGAAGTCCTCGTCCTTTATCTACTATAGGGTATGGCGTGCTTACATTGCCTGGTGTGAGTCTAAGTCTCTTCCCTGTCGGGTGTTTTCTGTTCCCAGGATACTGGAATTACTGCAACAGGGTTTGGACTTGGGTCTTCAACTTAGTACCCTCAAAGGACATGTTTCAGCTTTGGCTATTTTCTTCCAAAGATCCTTTGCTAACCATCGTTTGGTTAAGACTTCCTTCCAGGGGGTTACTCACGTGCGCCCTCCACGTAAGCCTATGTTACCAGTCTGGGATTTGAATTTGGTCTTATCTGCTATGCAGGTTCCTCCTTTTGAGCCTTTGCGTGAGGCTCCCTTGTCCATTTTGACTCTTAAGGTAGCCTTTTTGGTGGCTATCACTTCTGTTAGGCGTGTTTCTGAGTTGGCGGCGCTTTCCATCAAACCTCCTTACTTTGAGCGACACCAGGACAAGGTGGTGGTTCGGTTTAAGCCAGATTTTCTGCCTAAGGTTGTGTCTGCTTTTCATCTCAATCAGGACATTGTTTTGCCTTCTCTGTGTCCTAATCCTAGTAACCCTAAGGAGAGGGTTTTACATTCTCTGGATGTGGTTAGGACTTTGAAGTTTTATCTGGTGGCTACTGAATCCTTCAGGAAGACTGATGCGCTTTTTGTTCTCCCTTATGGTCCTAGGAAGGGTTTGCCTCCGGCTAAATCCACTATCAGTAAGTGGATCCGTCAGGCAGTGGTACAAGCCTATTCTGCTAAGGGGAAGGAACCTCCCTTCCACCTTACTGCTCTTTCTACTAGTGCTATTGGTGCCTCTTGGGCTTTTCAGCACCAAGCTTCTGTTGAACAAGTTTGCAAGGCCACTACTTGGTCTTCTGTTCATACTTTTTCTAAGTTTTACAAGGTTGATGTTAGGGCCTCAGCTGACGCTGTTTTTGGCCACAAAGTTTTGCAGGTGGCAGTGGTTTAAACTGCCCGCTGTTACTTTTGGGGATCCCACTTTACCTTACGGACACTGCTATTGGATGTCCCATGTGTAAGGAATACTCTGGAACAGGACGTGCTATATACTTGGAAAAATACAATTCTGTGAGTACTCACCTGTAGAATTGTTTTTTTTAATTATACAGTCCTGTTCCATCCCGCCCTTGTTATCATTATTCTTGGTTACCTCTGTATGGTGATTGTTCAAAGGTTCTTTTTGGAATTTTATTCTTATTGATTCTCCCAGCTTCTTGTATAACTGCTTGTCAACACTGGGAATTAGTGGGAGGTTCCTGGCTATTTAAGGGGCCGGGAGTGGCTACAAGTCTTTCTGCAGTCCAGTGCCATCTTGTGGATGAATAACCCATGTGTAAGGACTCTGGAACAGGACGTGCTGTATACGTATAAAAACAATTCTACAGGTGAGTACTCACAGAATTGTATTTTTTTCTCATGTGGTGGTCTCTTCAAGGTGTGCTTGAGCTCCTCTCTCGGTTTTTTTTTTTGCTTTTAGGGTTTTAACCCTGACTGTCTTCCTGGCCCTTATATTCCTCTGATCTGCATGGACCCACAATGCCTCATCAGCTATGCTGTGTGTGCATCAGGATGGTAAGGCTAAGCGCCAGGGTCTTGGGGGTTTTGGGGGGGGGGGTTTCAGAGAGGTTGCTTACTCCTGCCTGTGATTCCACTTCCAGGGACTGTTGCAGTCTGTCTGGCCAGCAGCGGTACCGCTTCCTGAGCCGCTGTGCGGCCACCTTCAAGTGGTCTATTGTATTTTAATTATGTTTAATATTAATATTAATTTTGTTCTTTGTTTTGTTTTTATAGATTGTGGGAAGGGGCAGGCAATATATTGCAGTGGTTCACCCCTAAGGTCTCGGAGTAGTCACTTCTGGCTTAGGCCTTAATTCCTCAGTGAGTTAGACTATATATATATTTTACCATGATGGAGGCATCCTGGGGTAATCGGATCTGGTCCTTTAGCTGACATTTTCTGTCCAGTATGCATACAGGTGCCACTGTACGAGGATAGCATGGTTCGGGGATTGCGCTACTGTAGTATTTGCGAAGACAGTTGTCTCCTCCAGCAAGGGATCTGACCCCTGTCATGGGCCCTCAGATCCTAGGGCTCCCTCGGTAGCCCAGTCTCAGAAGGTCAATAAGGGCAAAAATGTCCTCCAGGAGATTGCAGATAGGTTGGCCCATCTAGAGAATCATTCAGAATTACCGGCTCCTAGGTTAGCTTTACAGAAAAAGAAGTATTTCATTTCCTCTGATTCCAAAGAGGATATTTTTGATGCCATTGTCTTCCAGCAAGAATTATCCGAGGGG
Source organism: Gastrophryne carolinensis (assembly GCA_027917425.1). Lineage (NCBI taxonomy): Eukaryota > Metazoa > Chordata > Amphibia > Anura > Microhylidae > Gastrophryne > Gastrophryne carolinensis. Next base: position 118,357,080 of record CM051243.1, read on the forward strand.
GAGGATTCATCCAATGGGGACTCGGATTCAGAGTCCTCTACACAAGGGGGTGCTTATTTTGAGGAACAGATGGATAGTTTGATTGCTTCCATTCTGAAGATTTTGGATATTTCGGTCCCAGAAGCCCCTAAAAAGGAAGAAGGGGGATTTATTTAAACTGGAATAGCCAAGGCAGTTTTTTTTCGGGAAGCCGCATAGTCTTCCACCCAATCCTAGAGTACTAGATACTAAGTGTCCTTTTCCTCCAGATCAGATTGGCTTATGCTCTCACCCTTCTGTGGTAGACACTCCAGTTTCATGTCTTTCTAAAACCTCCGTTATGCCATCCTATGATAGTGCTTCTCCAAAGGATACAGCGGATAAGCTCTTAGATCTGGTGGCACGTCATCCTTTTTCTATTATGAAGTCGACCTTGTGACTGGCCTGTGCTACATCCATTTGGTGAGCAGGAAGTTGTTAAAACAACTGAACTCTTAAGACTCGCTCTGGTCCTTAATTGAAGTCAAGCTCCCAGTTTGGATATCAACAGGTATGTTATCTCGGCTATGGATGATTTGATCATGTTAAGTGCCAGAGGCCTAGTTCTGGTGGTAGCTTTAAGGTGTGCCTTATGGCTAAAGTAATGGTCAGCTGATGCAGCCTCTTAGAAGACTCTGACAGGACTCCCCTGTCGGGGGGGGGGCACCTGTTTGGGGAGTGCTTGGATGACATGGTAAAAGAAGCTACTGGGGGTAAGTCTACTATTGTTCCACAGAAGTGGAAGTCTAGCACTTTTTGCTCACATTTGGAGGCTCCATGTAACAGATCGTTGGATCCAGGTGGTCGTATTCTCAGGTTACAAGATCGAAGTAGGGGCCAGACCTCTTCAGAGACTCTTTTGGTTAGGGGTATCGCAAATCCCACAGAAAGCCGAAGCAATGAGATCCGCCGTAGGTCAGGGGTTTTAATCCAATTTGTTCATAATTCCTAAGAAGGGCAATTCTGTATTCCCAATATTAGATCTCAGGGGCCTCAACAGGTGCATCCGTCTGAAGAAGTTTTGCATGAAATCTTTAGGATCCACAGTGATGTGACTCCAGCTGAGATTTTATGACCACAGTGGATATAAAGGATGCGTACCTACATATTCCGATTTTTCCTAATCATCCAAAATATCTGCGGTTTGCAATAGAGGGCCTACATTTTCAGTTTGTTGGCAGGTCTCTTGGCTTTTCTAAGAAGTCAGAGGATATGTATAATTCCTCACTTAGATGATCTGTTGATATGGCTGGAAAGTCAGTTATCCAAAGTCAAATATCATTCATTTAGGAGTTATTTATTTTCTGGGAATGTAGTTTCACGTCTCAGGCAAAAGTGTTTCCTCCGGAACAGAAGAGGCTTTTACTTCAGGCCAGGGTACAGGAGCTCTTGTCTTGCCCTCACCTGACGATTTGTCAAGGAATGCGTTTGTTGGACCTGATGTTGTCTTGGTTTGAGGCAGTGCCTTTTGAACAGTTTCACACAAGACCACTGCAGATGGAATTGCTCTCGATCTGGGATCGGAACCCACAAGCTCTGGATCACTCCTTTTGCATGACACATTCAACAAGGCTGTCCCTAGCCTGGTGGCTGAATCCTCAGCCTCTTCAGATAGGCAAATCTTTTCTTCTGGTACAGTGAAAGATTGTTACCATGGATGCCAGTCTAACAGGTTGGGGGGTGTCATGGGGTCACAAACGATTCAGGGATAGTGGAGTCAGGAGAAGAGTAGACTCCCCATAAATATCCTGGAACTGAGAGCGATTCTGCTGTGTTTCAAACATTGGACATCCCCTCTGAGGGGTCATCCCATCATGATTCAAACAATCAGACGGAGGTGGCATATATCGACCACCGGGGGACACCAGAAGCAGGAAAGGAAGTGAGTCGGATTTTACTTTGGGCCAAGAAACATGTTCCATGCATCTCGGCTGTGCACATACCAGGAGTGGACAACTTGCAGGCCGATCATCTCAGCAGAGTGGTCCTGCATCATGGGGAATGGTCTCTCAGTCAGAGGGTCTTTCAATCCTTATGCATGCGCTAGATCTCTTTGCGTCATGGCAGAATTGGAAGGTTTCAAAGTTTGTGTCCCGGTCCAGGGATCCTCTAGCAATAGCACCATATTCTCTGACTCTTCAGTGCTCAGCATTCAGGCTTCTTTATGCATTCTCTCTGATTCCACTACTGGGTCGATTACTAAAGAAAAGAGCTGGCTCTCGGACATAGTAAGGACGTCAGAAGGGATCCGTGAAGGTTGCCCGATTTAATTCATATCTTCTCACACAGGGGCCTCTAAGGCACCCCAGTTCACAAGTTCTGGCTGTGACAGCCTGGCTATTGAAACCTCCATCTTGGCAGAAAGAGAGTTTTCTGCCAGAGTCATCCAGACTATGATTCAGGCCAGGAAGAAATCTTCATCAATTATGTACTATAGAGTCTGGCAAGCATTTATCACTTGCAGACGGGTCTTGATGAAGGTCTTCATTAGAGTACTTTAAAAGGACAGATATCTGCTTTATATATCTTTTTTCAGAAACCTATTGCTGAGAATAAATTTATTAGGACTTTTTTACAGGGAATCACTCTTGTGCGCAACCCCCCCCCCCCCCCCCCATAAGCCACTTCTGCCGGTATGAGATTTGAACTTGGTTCTATTGGCTCTTCAGGGCATTGGCAGATGCGTCATTAGGTTAATGACTCTAAGGTAATCTTTTTAGTTTTTAGGTTATACTTTTAGTGATAACCCCAGTAAGGCGGGTTTCTGAATTTGCTGCTTTAGAGGTTAAGCCTTCTTATTTAGTGTTACATAAGGACGAGGCTGTGTTCCATTTTAAACATGACTTTCTTCATAAACTGGTTTCTCCTTTTCATCTTAACGAAGAGGTGGTTTTGCCTTCCTTATGTTCTGCTCTAGTTAACGACAAGAAGAGGGTTCTTCACTCGCTGGACATAGTTAGAGCATTGAGGTATTATATCAAAGCTACTCAAGCTTTCCGTAGGTCGGACTCCTTATTTGTTATACCTGAGGGACCACAGAAAGGTCACGGAGAACTCACTTGTAGAATTGTTTTCTCTTTCATTATTACTTTAGGACATCAGACCCTCCCTGTCTACTAGGTTACTGTCAGAAATCGCTTACCTGGGCCCCGTTCCAGCGCCGTCTCCAGGCGGCCGGCCGCAGCTGTCACTGTGCGGCGGCCGCGGCTCAGGCGGCGCCGAGCATGGCCGATCTCCTTCCTCGCTCCCACGTCGGCAACCCTCGTGCTCGCGCGCGTGCGAGAGCACATAAACTGTATGCCCTCTGGTGGCGCTGTACTCAGCGTGCCCGCCGGAGGCTGTAGTTGGGCTGGGGTAGGTGGGCTGGGGGGTTGTTGAACCAAGGGGCACAGGCACGCCCCTTGGTTCTGGTTAATGGGCCAATGAGCCCAAGATACTGTTAGGGCTTCACGCCCCTTGTTATGTCTGGGCCAATGAGCCCATGGGAGAGGTTGGGGCAATTCACCTGGTCTCCAATTGCTGTTAGGATCATAGTATGCACCAATCACGCACTTACTCACACTCACCTCCCTAGATCTGGTTCCTATATAGGTTCGCCTTGTCAGTCACTCAGTGCCTGTGATAGCGCCTAGTACCTAGCCTTTCTTGCATGTGCCTCGTGATTGATCTTGTTGCCGACCCTCGCCTGAACTGACTATTCTAGATCTGAACTCCCGTTGACGACCACCACCTGTACCGACCATCCTTGATCTGAATTCCCGTTGCCGACCATCGCCTGTACCGACCATCCTAGATCTGATATCCTGTTGCCGACTTCTGCTCTGAACCTTGACCACGATTTGCCTTCTCCTTTTGTACCGCTGCCATCTCAGAACACCCGTTGTCGACCCCTAGCCTGTCTGGACTTCCGTTAAAACGCTCCAGCTATTGGGCTCGCTCAATACCGCTCCCAACCACTGGTTCTCCAGACCTCCAAACAGTAAGCCTACATCCTTTGAGCCATTGAAGTCCTGGGGGCAACCGATCCCGGGCAGGCGTATTCTGCGTCCCGGCAAGCGGGGGCTCCTACAGGTGAAGCTGGCTGCGGAGATTGGGGGTTGAGTGCTGGAGTTACCAGAGCGGATCATTAGAGCACCCAGAGCGTGACAGTTACTATATTCATTCCTTGGATGCCTAGTCTTAGTGGAAAGGAGAAAAGAAAAATGCGATCGACATCCCAGACTGGACAGCTCCAGAGTTGGACGATTACACAAGACCGCTGCCACAGCACCTGGGGGGCGGTCTCTGGGGTGGCCGAAAAGGATGAAGAGATAATTGGAGATAAGTTCTGCGCTTTCAGCCCTCCGATACTTGCCTCCCTTATCCCCGCCCCCCAACCAACATGGCCTCTGCACCCCATGACGAGACCAGAAAAACAGGCCTCCCTCAAGGGTACTGCTGCTCAGACATGAGACCCGCAGACGGTAATAGTTATAATGATCCTGCTGCCCTCATCAGGCGCAGTGCCCATTCAACGCTGCTAGTGGAATACTCCCAGTACTGAGTAGCATATTCCCCTTTTTCCCCCAAAAAACCTTGCAGTGATGTTCAAGGCCCCAGGACATAGTTTATAGTATAGTTTATAAGTTAGCCTGTTGATTTACCTGTTTATTACCTTTTATTAACCTTTTTTTCTTCCATGATGGTTTCGTAATAAGTAAAATTTTTGCTGTTTATGCTATTTCTTTTGCACTTCCGTTATCAGGAAACACTAGGGGGATCAATCCCATTCACACTAGCCCTAACGTCTGGTTCTTTATTCATTTTGAAACATAGTACCTGCCCACCCAACTTGGAACAGGTTCTCCATCTCCCCCACCACATAGTGCGCCCCTCTGGAGGGATAGGCAGGCTGCCCCAGACAGGAAGGAGTGGCCCATGGGCTTTCAGGCGTTTGGTACCCGACCACCCCTCCTTGTTAACTTGTACTGCTCCTACCACTTACACTCTGTAAGGTGCCGGCTGACTATTTTTTGGTCGGCCCCCTCAACTGCTAATCCCTATATTTTGCCCCATACACTTTCCCCAGCCCATTCAACACCCTTCCCCTTACCTCTGTCCCCCTCACCTCCCTCACCCCTCTCGTACAAGGGAGGGCTTGGAGGCAAGACTCTCCTACTTCCGGCAGTCCAGGATGAATGTCCTAAAAGATAATCTCCCTGAACACAAAGGGCTTAACTCTCCAGTGAAGAGAACAATCCTCTGGCAGGAGCTGAAAAGACTAAGGGCCAAGATTGCTTATTTGCCGGGAAACCCACTTTAACCCTTTAAATGCCAAGCACGTAGTTTCTACGTGGTTGCTTTTCCTACAGTTAAGTGCCAAGCATGTAGAAACTACGTGCCTGGCATTTCCTCTTACTAGTTAAAAAATAGATAAAATAAAACACTTACCTCTTACCTCTGGTATTCATGTAAAGATGGGGCTCCCCTCTTCCTCTGGGGGGCACCCGATCCCTCCTCCAGCGCCTTCGGTCTTCAGGAGGGGGGCCTCCCCGCCCCACTCCCCGTTTCCAGCGCTGACAGTTATCTGTAGAAAAAAAAAACTATGACAGTCACTCACCTCCTCGCCCAATCCCTCTGCGCCGTCTTCTCTTCACCAGGGGAGGGGGTCCGATCCCCCCCCCTGTGCTCCACAGGCTTCAGGTGAGGACCCTCTTCCGGGTCCTCACCGCTTCTAATGGCGGCGACGGCCGCCGCCTCTTGCGTTTTGTGGGAGGAGCGGGATGACGTCATCCCGCTCCTCCTATACCATCTCTGGCATCTGGTGGTGGTGATCGGAGCAGGGCGGGTGTCAGGTGAGGAGGCTCCGATCGGAGCCTCCTCTCCTCTCATCCGCCCTGCGCCGATCACTATCGGCATCTGACAGATGCCGGAGCTGAGTGAGCGGCGCGGGACAGCGACGAGGGACCCAGGTGTGTACTGTAAAGAAAAAAAAATAAATGTCATTTTTTTATATCTCTGTCAGTGTGTTTATTTTTTACTTTTAACCCCTTGTGAACTGGTAAGGGGTCCATGACCCCTATACCAGTTCACAAGGCTGGGGGGATGGCAAGTCACCTGCGACTAGCGGGTGACTTGCTATTAACCCCCGGCACCCCCATTACCTGCCTCCCCAAAGGCCAGGGGGGGCCAGAAGAGCCCGGGCCCACGGGCTATGCGGGCTTGTAGCCTGCAGGGCTAGGGGCCACAAAACCTGGCCCCTGCGCCCTGTTTCTACAAGCCCTGCATAGCTGGTCCCGGGCTGGTTACTTTGGGTAAGGGGGACCCCATGTCATTTTTGGGGGGGATTTTTAAGGGTTTTTAACCCTTAAAAATAAAAAAAAAATGCCCCCCCTCCCCCCGGGAGGGGGACCCTATGTCAATTTTTTTTTCGTTAACCCATTATGTTCTGTCACCCAGCAGCTATAAAAGGCTTCCAGCAGGTGAGCAGAAGCCAGTGATTGCCAATGGACAGAGTGCTCCAGGATGGATGGGAGGTAAGTATTAAAAAAAAAATATATATATGTGTAATATATGTGTGGTGTGTTTTTTTTGCATTTAACCCCTTGTGAACTGGTAAAGGGTCCATGAGACCCCTATACCAGTTCACAAGGCTGGGGGATGGCAAGTCACCCGCTAGCCGAATTAACCCCGAATTAAATATGTGGTACCATTCTAATTGGTAGAAATGGGGCTTTCACGTCCAATATGGTTTTCTTTAATAAAATAAATTTTTTATTTAAAATAAAAGGAGGCAATTTACTAAAAAAATTTTTTTTTTTTTACTTAATAATATTGTAAAAAACAGAATAAAATTTACAAACAAGACATTTCATGTTAAAGCCTAAACTCTGCTGCAAAAAAAATATATATAATTTTCCTGAAAATTCCAGCAAAAATGTCGCAAAACATGGCGCAAAATGGGAAAAAATGACCTGTCAACAGAGGGTGACAAAATCTCAAGTAGGCTGGCAATTAAAAGGGTTAAAAGTAGCTATGCATGTTGGGTATTGTTCTGTTTGGAGGACCTTGCGCTTTCAGACTTAGCTTGTTTTTTCTTGTTTGCATATTTATATTTTAGGAAAAGGTGTTTTTGTTCAGCTTTTTTATACATTTTTTAGGGAAACCCTGCGCAACCAAAGAATTCTTTGAGGGATTAATTTCAGAAAGATGAGCCCACTACAACAAGCTGGGTACACTTAGAAAGCTTAACATGTGTACTTTCAGGGAATATATGGTTTATGGGGGATATTCCAAATGTAAAGGGTTGTTTTGGTTGAAAAATCGCAAGGTGCGCACTTTGTCTGCAGAGCTGAAATTTTCAAGTAAAATTACCGTTACGCACATGCTTTACTTTGAGGTGTTTGGCAACTCTTCCCTTGACAGTAGCTATGCATGTTGGGTATCGTTCTGTTCGGGGGATGTTGCTTTTTCAGATTAAACTTGTTTTTTCTTGTTTATATATAGTTTTTTCAGGAAAATGTGGCTTTGATTCTGCTTTTTTATCCTTTTGTTAGGAAAACTCTTTGCAACCAAAGAATACATTGAGGGATTACTTCCAGAAAACTGTGGCCACATCAAAAAGCCTGGTACACCTAGAAACCTTGAGGTGTGTACTTCCAGAGAATATATAGTTTGTTGGGGGGTATTTCAAATGTAAAGGGTTGTTTTTCTGGAAAAACTGCAAGGTGCGCTTAGCGCGTATCACAGTTGTATTTTTTCTGAAAATCCCCTAAAGCTCTGTTTCAGTTTGGTGGAGTCTCCTGGACAGGAAAGGGTGTCTATCTATACATATGTGGTACCGCTGTAACCGGGAGAAATTGGGATTTCACACGCAATAAGATTTTATTGACAAACTTACCTTTTTTTATTACAAAAAAAACACTTCAAATTGTAAAAAATAGATTTTTTTTTTATTTTTTTGCACATATTTTACCCAAAAATGAGAATACACCTAAACAATGACAAACAAGATATTTCATGTTAAAGCTCAGACTATGCTGAAAAAACAATATATAATTTTCCTGGGAAATCCCTGGAAATCCCTTCAAAAATCACATTTGAACATGGGGAGCGCAAAATGGTCTGGCAACAAAGGGTGACAAAAACTCCAGGTAGGCTGACACTTAAAGGGTTAAAAGACAAGCTGCCTCCACCTCTGTAACAGGAATTTTCTGAATGTAGTCACCAGCTGCACAGCAGAGGCAAAAAAAGGTGTTGCTATCAAGCTTGCAAAAGACATCCCATTCACTCTACGGGATACTTGGAGTGACGAGTCTGGTAGATTCGTCATCGTCAAGGGACTTATTCGTTAGAAAACGTACACCCTGGCCTCAATCTATGTCTCAAACCAGGGGCAAATTAAGTTCCTCTGTCACACTTGAAGGGTTTGTGGAATGTGAGGTCATACTGGGGGGGGGATTTCAACAAGGCAATTGAACCCATTCTGGATTCATCAACAGGCAGATCTCCGTTATCTCAGGGCAGTCAGGAAAAAGCTACACAGCCTGCAGCTGATGGATGCATGACATATTAACAACCTCACAGTGAAAGAATATACCCAATCTCCTTTTGAGACCATGCTCCAATTCACCTGGAAACGCTGCAGTTGTCAAAGAGGTTCAAGAGGGCATAGAGTCTTACTTCGGTCTTAAAGGAGCCACACCACTCAACCCTGTTAGCTTGCAGACAGCCTAAAATCTTTCTCTAAATCTGGTTAAAAATAGAGGGCTCATTCCACAAACATCTCCAGAAGTATGCTTAAGCTGCACCACCGCACCAAGGTGCCTCTGTGAGTTGCAGTCCTAACTCTAATCTCTGAGAGCCCCATTTGGGACATACAATGCAATAGATAAATTGGGAGCAGGCTTGCTTGAGGTTGCCTATAACCTGCTCCCAAATGGGGCTCTCAGAGATTAGACCTGAATAAAGATTTTTATGGCAAAAAAGACCAGCTAGGCTTAAACTACAGCTCCTATGTAGGCCTAAGCGCCAAGGAGGTATGGCACTGCCAGATATTAAATTATACTGGACTGCAGCACACCTGCAGCCAGAAAAGCGAAGTAATGGGTCCAACTGGAACGTGTCTCCGCTCCAATACCCCTAGATACCGTCCCCTGGAACAAGGAGATTCCCATGAACCAACTCAATACACACCCTACAAAATCGGCGGCCTTGTTCACTTTTCAAAAGTACAGGGAACAAACCGGAATCTCCCCTTGGCCACCCCCCTGACATCACTGATAGACAATCCTCTCCTGCCCATGAGCCGGAACAGGCACAACCTTAGAGAGAGGGGAATATACACTCTCGGAGAAGTGGGGATCTAATCATCAAAGCTGGGTAAACGCTACTGCACTTTCCAGTCTTTTCTGACCTGGCTGGGCTTTAAGAAGGAACGATGCAGAGAACCCACTGAGTATGTTTCGGCAGACAACCTCCCACCCACCTGATCTCCAACAAATACACTCTCCTCACTAGAGAACTGGCTGAGCCTCAGTCTGGAAGGCATGGGAATCTTGGCAGACCCCTTACAGGAAATCAAAGGGAAAAAGTATTAATACTAGCTCATAAGTCCTCAATCTCCACCAGGGTCCAAGAAACCAACTACAAGCTACTAACTAGGTGGTATTACACTCCAGACAGGCTCAGCAGGATGTTCACATCTACAGCACCTCACTGTTGGAGATGTAGCACATATTCTGGACATGCCAAGGATCCAGGACTATTGGAGAAAAGTTACCCCTATAATTTCTTACCACTGTTAACTAGCAGGATGGCTTAGACTGATCTAAACCTGCTCCAACTCTGCTACAAAACTATCAGGGGAACTCCTGCTTTAACCAACTGCTCCCTCATCACACCCCACAGGCACAACCCCCTTCATCACCTCCCAGCTTTTTATCTCTACACACATCCTCACATAGCTACTATGACATATCGGCACAGGAAAAAGATGAATGCTACACGGCCTATGAACTGACATAGGTCCTCACACATGTTTTGAGAGCCTAGCCGTAACATTGCAAAGCGCACCTGCACAGCGAAGACATGGTAGATGTCATACTTAATGTTTGATATGTTTATTTGAACTGTTTGTACACCTTACCTGTGCTAAATGTAATAGTAAGATATCCACTTGCATGGACTGCTCTTCTCTTTACATTTCCTAAATAAAGAATTTTAAATATGAAATCCTGACTCTTAGAGGCTTCAGTTATACCTTTTTGACACTGATTAATAAAGGCTCTCTCAGAACCGTTAACAATGTAGCATTGGACTCCCTACTAAGAACATTGGCCGCTCTTCCAGATTTCAGTGGCATCAGATTAGGGTTGATTCTAGATTTAATCAACCAATTTAGCTTAGTCTTGGGAGAGCACATTTTGAAAAGATAGTGACTTCCCCAAATTATTATATATAATCAAATCCCTGCCCATCTTACTAACCAAAAGAGACATTTAAACAATCAATAACTCCTACAGAAAATGTATTTGGGGATCCAAGCATAATACGGTAGCCCTCCCTGGTGTTCAGCAACTTAGATTGACTGGAGGTATTAACTTGCCCAATCTAGAAACCTACAATGTGGCGACTCTCCTATGTTATCTAAAAGATTGGATCAATAACATGTCTGGAAACACAATCCAAGTATAGGCCAAAATTTTATGCCACGCTAATCTCCTATAGCTTACGTTTTCATAAATCACTACTTCTCACAAGTGTGGTGTGGCACAAGATACAAATCTGCTTTAAACATAATAGTCACTCTTCATTGTTCTGCCCCTATCAGATAACCTCAACTTCCCACTATGAAGAATGGCACCAATATGTAGGGGGGGGGGGGGGGGTGACAGACGTGGGTTCTTTGGTATAACGTACTAAATCTTGTCTGCCGTTTGATCTTACTAAATCTAAATATCCTCCATGCTCAGCAGGTAAAACAAAGGTTAACAGATCAGTATTGGGATAATTCCTTCAATCAAATGTTACTAGACACCTTCATAATTTACCATTTCACTGCTAGACATTAGCTAACCCGGAGGTAATGTGTGGACTACAAGGCCAGAATCTGTGACTCCCTAGCTGGGTGATAAGACTTACTGATGTCACAATGACAGACCCTCACATGTCATTTGCATGCCACTGGTCAAACCTCCACTCATCTAGTTATAAAGAAATTACCTTCCAGCAATTTCACAATTCTTAGATATCTCCACACTTAATGGACTTGGCAAGGTGAATAATTTTCACATAATGTGGGAATGCAGCTTCATCAGAAGAATTTGGTGTAATAAAAATACTTAATTACATATGCTTTAGATCTAAATGGGCAGTGGGGGCAAGGTAATGGGAGCAGTGGCAACCCTTGGGGGAAGGAAGCTGCAGACTGCTGGCCAGTGATCTACAGCTTCATACGGTTTACCGCACTACATGAACCAGGAAGTGGCTAGAAAAAGCAGAAGCACAGCCATCAGCCTGCTGTGTGCTGCATTTGTACCTACGCTGGTCAGGTAAGTTCTATGGGCTTTTTTATTTTGGATGTTTGTTACACTTTAAAGATCAATTATTAAAAGAAGACAGTTGCAATTCTTCTGTAAAACCTGTGTGCATAAAAAACTATTAAACTTCATTAAGGTGTAACTTCATCTGTACATTTATATTACAGATTTCCATGAAACAAATTACCGTAATGATTCAATAAAGCAACAACACAACAGATTTGTATTCATGGTGACTGTGTGTTATATATAATATTCCAAGTATGTATCATGCCCTGCTCCAATAATAATCATTACGTCTGGGATATAGTCCACAAGAGGGCGCCTTACTGCAGAGATGGCAAAAAAGAGGCCCTCCCGGTCCATATATACCCGGGACCTCCCACTCATTCCCCAGTTTAGTCTCTGCAGTCGGCGGCGAAGGTCAAGATGATGGCTCTCTTTCCTTGCAGGTAAGCCGGGCTGCACAGCCCCGGCCCTTTGTCCTATTCCCACCCGTGCCACTATTACCTGCCTCCCAGCTTTGGCTGCATGGTCCGGGTGATGGTAGGCAGCACCTATTAGAGGTGTTTTCTATTGGAGCATAGCTTCACTGCAAATTCCCCACCCCGGCACAGGTTGGTGAGCCTGACATGGGATGCCCCGTCCGCTCAGCCCTCATTACATGTGGCCAAATGTAGATATGGGCTTATTCCCCCTTCTCCCTTGTCCGGTTAGTCGGGGGGGGGGGGGTCAGTGTTAATGCTCTGTATACTTAGTGTGCTGTTTTTACTTGTGTGTGTGAGCGATCTTCTTCCTTCCCTCCTCCGTTTCTGACATTCATTTGAACGGCCCGTGCGTAAGTGCCCCTTGCGGGCTGTGTATATATTTATATATTATTGATTGTCATATGTATGTATTCTTATGATTGCATTGCCATACTGATGGGGGTTTCCTCTTTTGTGTCTTTCAGGGGGACAACCTAAATTAGAGGTTTTCTCCCGGTCCTGTGTCCTTTCCCCCATATTGAAGGGGCTTGATTATTAAAAGTGTATATTAAATCATCCCACCAGCGGACATTTAAGGGGCATCCCAGGTAGCTGCGCAGCGTAATTCCCATTGGCCATTGCGACTAATAATTCACCGAATGGAGGCTTCCCAGGATATTGTGCTCGGGTCCCTTCGGGGCAAGCCCGGCTATGTGTGGTGTGCGGGGCATCCCTTATGGGCGATTATGTGCAGATTTGTGTACCCTGTGCCCAGCTCGCGATTGCGTGGCAATCTGGGCCCCGTGCGGCTGGATCAGCACCCTCGGTGTCATCCCCCACACCCCCGCACCTGGTCATGACCCCTAGGGACACTAACGCTAGCGGGGAGTCGCAATCTGATGTTTCCGCCAGATTGGCCAACATTGAGAGGTTGATTGCTAGCTCTGCAGCCCGTAAGGCTCCAGCTAAAAGACGGCACGTGGCGCCCGCTGTGCCGGCCTTTACCTTTGAACAAGATGATTTCCTTGATTTGTCTGACTACACCCCTCTTGAGGAAGGGGAATTATTCTCAGATTCAGATCTATCGGACGATCAGCATTGCCTCGGCACTGATGCCGGCTCAGAGCATTGGGATGCTGACGACACCCATAGACTTCTGACCCAAATTTTTGAGGTACTTTCCATTTCCCCTCCTGCAGCGGCACCTAAGCAGCAGGGGGAATTGTTTGGTACCGCAAAACCACGTTTGAAATTCCCAGAACAAACGCATTTTAATAATACCGTTCTCTAGGAATGGGAGCGGCCTAGCCGGCTTCCCGGTATCTCTAAGGGGTGGGATAGGAGGTATCCCTTTCCCTCGGTTGTGATCAAATGATGTTGGTCAACTCCCCCCCCCGAGGTGGACGCCCCTGTTTTGGGGTTGTGTAATATGTCGGTTGTGCATTCCCCGGATTCCACTACCTTAAAGGATAGTAAGGACCGGCGTATTGATCAACTTGCTTCCCACGCTTTTGCCTGGGTGGGTTCGGCTTTGCGCAGGTGTGCTTCCGCTATTACGGCCTTGGCTATTAGGACCTTGATCAGGGGCCTTCTGGACGGCTCCCATGAGGACCCTTTTAGTGCTGAATTTAGAGCCTTATCACAATGTGAGATGTTCATCACCTATGTTCTCTGTGCCTTAGATGACACCATTCGGATGTGTAGCAGGAACTCGGCCTTGGTAGTCTCTATCCGCCGCTCAGTCTGGTTGCGCCAATGGGCAGCTGACAGTGCTGCCAAGAAGGCTCTCACGGGGCTTGCCCTTTAAAGGATTGTGCCTGTTTGGTGATCGTCTGGATCTTTTTGCTAAGGGAGGTAAGTTACCCCAACGCAAGAAGCAGCCGCGACCCGTTCGGGCTCCTTCACTCCCTTTTTTCGTGGGCCTAGGTCAGGCAGGGGGGTATCCTTTGCGGGACAAAGGGGAGATTTCTGGGGAAAGGGCAGAGGGCGTGCCCGACCCGGATCCTCCTTGGGTGCCAAACCCAAATCCACTGCTAAGCCCGCTCAGCAATGAGGGGGCGCCCTCACCCTTACGGGTGGGGGGACGGCTGCGGCTCTTCGCTCAGGTCTGGGTTCAACAAGTCTCAGACAAATGGATTCTGGAGGTCGTCTCCTCCGGATTCAAGCTGGAGTTCGCGGACTGGCCTCCTCCCAGATTCCTCAGGTCACGGGTTCCTACGGACCCTCGGGCAGCTCAGAGCCTGTTGTTGGCGGTTCAAAACCTTCTGGCCATGGGGGTCATTTGTCGGGTCCCCCCGGGAGAGAGAGGTCAGTGTTACCATTCCAATCTCTTTACGGTGCCCAAAAAGGATGGTTCCATCAGACCCATTCTGGACCTAAAGCTTCTCAACAAATTCATCAGAACCAAACGTTTTCACATGGAGACGCTGCGCTCCACTATCGGCTCCCTGCGCCCGGGGGACTTTATGACTTCAATAGACATCAAGGATGCTTACCTTCATGTGCCGGTCTTCCCAGGGCACCAGCGGTTCCTCAGGTTTGTGGTAGGGGAACAACACTACCAATTTGTGGCACTCCCCCTCGGGCTTACCTCTGCCCCCAGGATGTTCACCAAGGTACTGGCAGGCGTGATGGCCCTTCTCAGAGCTCGGGGTATTCGCATTCTTCCTTATCTGGACGACCTTCTCATTGCGTCCCCTTCACTCCAACAAGCGGAGCTGGACACCCGGACGGTGGTGGCGACACTGGAAAGGTTCGGGTGGGTGATCAATTACCCCAAGTCCTCTCTCTCCTCGTCACAGGTGACCGCCTTCCTGGGTATGACTCTGGATACCATTCAGGCCAGGATTTTCCTCCCTCAGCAGAAGGTGGACTCTCTTCAAGCGCTGATTCATGTCTTGCTGTCCAACCCTCATCCATCCATCCGGCAAGGGATGCAACTGGTGGGACAGATGGTGGCCTGCTTCGAGGCAGTTCCCTATGCTCAATTTTCACATGAGGCTTCTTCAGCTCCATCATCTGGGACACGTGTCCCCTGTCTCTGGATCAGGCTTTTGCTCTGTCCCCTCTGGTCCGATGGTCCCTCCTTTGGTGGCTGGACTCGAAGAATCTTCTGGGGGGCAGATCGTTCCTGACACCGTGCTGGGAGATGGTCACTACGGATGCCAGTCTGTCAGGTTGGGGGGGGCTACTGGAGAGCCCACCAATTCCAGGGGCTGTGGGGCCCTCAGGAGGCACACGCCCCCATCAATGTTCTGGAGCTGAGGGTGGTTCGGTTGGTGCTGGCGCAGCTGACGCATTACCTCCGGGGCCTACCGGTTCAGGTTCTCTCCGACAACAGGTCTGCGGTCACTTACATCAATCATCAGGGAGGGACTCGGAGCAATAGTGCCCTCCGGGAGGTGTTGTTGATTCTCTCTTGGGCCGAGAACAACGTCCCGTGCATCTCGGCAGTTTACATTCTGGGAGCGGAGAACCTGGAAGCGGATTACCTGAGCAGGGGGGCCTCTCGTCGGGGAGAATGGTGCCTCAACAGCAAGGTCTTTCTATCCCTCTGTCTCAGGTGAGGGAGGCCGGATGTGGACCTGTTTGCCTCTCGTCACAATCACAAGCTTCCAGCTTTTGTCTCACTGTCCCAGGATCCTCTGGCTCTGGCGGTGGATTCCATGTCTCTGTCTTGGCAGGGGTTCGGTCTCCTGTACCTTTTCCCTCCTTTTCCCCTTCTGGGCAGGGTCCTACGCAAGCTGATTCGAGAAGGAGTGCCAGCTGTTCTGGTGGCTCCCAGGTGCCCAAGACATGTGTGGTTCGCAGACATCATGCAGCTGGCGGTCGATCAGTACCCTTTGCCCCTGGTTCCGGATCTTCTCACTCAAGGATGGCTTTGTTACCCCAATTTACAAACGCTGGCTTTGACGGCATGACTGCTGAAACCTCCATCCTAAAGGAAAAGGGTCTGTCTGATGCGGTTGTTCAGACTGGTCAGAAGAAAAGGAAGAAATCCTCTTCTAACATTTACTACAGGACCTGGCAGGCCTACATTGACTGGTGTGAGGCTAGGGCCTTCCCTTGTCGGGTGTTCTCCATACCTGGGATACTGGAGTTCCTTCAACACGGTCTGGATATGGGTTTTCAGCTCAGCACTCTGAAGGGGCATGTTTCCACCTTGGCTGTTTTCTTTCAGAGGTCTTTCGCTCTTCATACTTTGGTCAAGACTTTCTTCCAGGGGGTCACTCATGTGCGCCCTCCCCGCAAACCTTTGTTACCGGTTTGGGATTTGAATTTGGTTTTGTCTGCCCTTCAGGGTCGGTCCTCCATTTGAGCCTGTGCATGAAGCGGTACTGTCTATTCTCACTTGGAAAGTTGCCTTTTTGGTGGCTATCACCTCTATCCGGCGTGTTTCTGAGTTGGCGGCTCTGTCCATTCAGGCCCCCTACTTTGAGAGACACCAGGACAAGGTGGTTTTCCGCTTTAAACCAGACTTCTTGCCTAAGGTTGTCTCTGCCTTTCACCTCAATCAGGACATTGTGCTTCCTTCCTTATGCTTTAATCCTGGTAATGACAAGGAGAGGCCTTGCCTTCTCTGGATGTTGTCTCTAACTTTAAATACTACCTGGTGGCTACAGCGCCTTTCAGGAAGACGCCTTGTTTGTGGTACCCTCTGGTCCAAAGTACCCTCTGGTCAGGCCATTGTTAGGGCCTATTCTGCTAAAGGGAGGGATCCCCCTTTCCGAATTACTGCTCATTCTACCCGTACTGTTGGGGCCTCTTGGGCCTTTCAGCACCAGGCTTCTGTTGAACAAGTTTGTAAGGCTGCTACCTGGTCTTCTGTTCATACCTTTTCCAAGTTTTACAAGGTTGATGTGCGGGCCTCAGCGGATGCTGTTTTTGACCGCAAAGTTATGCAGGCTGCAGTGGTTTGAACTGCGCATTGTTGCTCTTTTTGGGATCCCCACCCGTTGTTGAACACTGCTACTGGATGTCCCAGACGTAATGATTATTATTGGAGCAGGGCGTGATGCATACTTGGAATAATACCATTCTGTGAATACTCACCTTGTAGAATGGATATTATAAGTATGCATCACGCCCTGCTCCATCCCACCCTGAGTTTTTATTCTTGGATCCTCTATATGGGGAAGTTTTCCTTGTTAAATATTGTTAATCTTGTTATTGGCTTCTCCTGGTTCCCTTAGTGCTTAATTATACTGGGGAATGAGTGGGAGGTCCCGGGTATATATGGACCGGGAGGGGCCTCTTTTTTGCCATCTCTGCAGTAAGGCGCCCTCTTGTGGACTATATCCCAGATGTAATGATTATTATTGGAGCAGGACGTGATGCATACTTATAATATCCATTCTACAAGGTGAGTATTCACAGAATGGTATTTTTTTATTTTTGTCTATAGTTTAAAATGTAAATAGTTTTTAATAACAAGATTATGACACATACCAGTACAGAATATTTGCACTCCTGGTGGAGTTGCATTGGACTCCTGGATTTTCCTCTTCCTTTAGCGCCTGCAAAAGGGGAGGCATCGTGGGATCCGGAGATGTATGCATTTATTTTTGGTTTCAAATATTTTTATTAAGGCAATAGAAAATAGTAGAGCAACCTTACATAAACCTACCATCAGTACAGTCACATTGCCAACATGTCATAGTACAATGCAAATTATCTGCCCTCCTTGCAACTTCATAGTCGATTTAGCCATAGGTGATAATTGGTATGTGGCTTACTGGGCCTTTTTTAAAATTATTTTTGTCTTTTTGTGTTTCTTTTCTTCCGTTAACCCTTTCAATGCCAGCCTACCTAGAGATTTTGTTACCCTCTGTTACTAGACCATTTTCACCATTTCGCTCTATATGTTTTACTGTGATTTTTGTTGGGATTCCTAGGAAGATTTATATATTCTAAGTATGTCACACACCCCGCTTCAAGATATTCATAACGTGTGGGTATATACTGACCTGAAGAGGCGATCTGCAGAGATGATTGGAGGAAAGAAAACCCCTCCCAGTCCACAAATACCTGGGACCTCCCATTCTTCACCCAGTCTTCATCTCTGCAGACGGCGAGCAAGCAGCAGATGATATCTCCTCCTTGCACTGGGGGATTTTAAGGTAGCCGGGTCTACTCCCGGCCAATATTTTTTATTTCCGTTCGGACTCTTTATTTCCTATGAATATTACATATATATATTGAATGCCTCCCAGTCTTGACTGCTGTCCGAGCGAGGGTATACTAGCACCACAGGTGCTCAGGAGCTATGCTCCGCCGCGAGACCCTATTAAGAGGGTAGGCGGTCATACCGGGTTGGTGACCCCGGTTTGGGATGCTCTGTCCATGAGAATAATTCTTCCCCTAATTGGCCTATCCCCACATTATTATCTTGTTTGGGGGCACTATCCTCTGATTTCGGTGTTTTCCATGACGTGGGGCGTATAGAAGTAATCCTTCTATTTATGTTGCATTGTTTAATGTTGTCTGTGAGTCATTTTTCTGTCACTTTTCTGTCACATTTGTTTCCTTGCCAGACACCGCAGCCGCCATCGCCGCCGAGGTGCTGGTTTTTTACCTCAGAAGAGCTGAGGGGAGGTTTCTCCCCTCACGCTCTTCTGTGTGGGGGCGGGGCCGGGCCTTCTGCGTGAGGCCGCGGCCCGCGCCCTTTATGTTCTGACATATTGTAGCGTGGCTTGAGCGGTGAGCGGCTCCGCATACATTGCGGGCCGCTACCGGCTTTTCTTTATTATGCGCCCGGTGGCGCGGGTCCCGGCGGCACCGGCGCGCGTGTTCACAATGGCGGGGAGCTTCCCCTCACGTTTTAGCTGTGGGGGCGGGACCGGACTCGCGTCGCGTCGCCGCGGCCCGCCCCCTCTAGTCACAGGCACTGCTGAGGAACTTGTTCCTCATGCCCGTTTGCGAGGGGGGGGCGGAGCCTTTCAGCACGCGGTCCGCGCTGACCACGCCCCCCTTCTTAGTCTCCCGCTCTGCTCTGAGTTACCTCAGGCAGAGGACGCAGCGCTTCTGACACCTGCAGGTTCCGTGAGTGGCCCTGCGGGCCCTTTTTTATTTACACACTTGATTATATTTATATATATATATATATATATATATATATAGGGATTTGAGACTCGTACTGTCTATCTGTGTCTTTTAGGCTGAATTACACGGCAGTCCGGACCCCAGGCTTCTGGGTCAGCGCCGCCGGCCTCATCCTCTCCCCCTCCCTTTTTGACCCATGCCCTGTGTGATGTTGTCACGGGGGGGCAGTCGCAATCTGATGTATGTGCCAGATTGGCCAGTATTGAAAAGTTTTTCTTCTGCGGTTGCCAAGAAAGCAACGGCTAAGAGGAAGCATTTATCGCCGGTTAATCATTTTATATATGATGATGATGCGGATGGCCTGGATTGGTCAGATTTTTCCCCTCTTGAAGAAGGGGAGTTATGTGAGGATTCAGATATTTCTGATGATCAGCAAATTGTTGGCGCTGATTCCGATCGGAGGTCAGGGATTTCCTTGGACACTCCTAATGTTCTGACTCAGATGTTTGAGGTTCTGGCTATCTCGCCTCCGGCGGAGGTTCCTCAACAGCAAGGTGAGTTTTATGACGAATCCAGGCCGCTCTTGGAATTTCCTAATCAAAAGCATTTTGATAATATTATTTCTAAGGAATGGGATCGGCCTGCCCGGCTCCCAGGCATTCCTCAGAGTTGGGATAAAAGATATCCTTTCCCAGTGGATGCGGTTAAGCGCTGGGCGTCCCCCCCCGAGGTGGACGCCCCAATTTTAGGGTTATCCAACTCAGCCGTGTTGAATAGCCCTGATTGTTCCTCTCTTAAAGACGGTGAGGATAGACGCATTGACCAGATGGCTTGTCATGGTTTTGCCAGTATTGGGGCAGCCATACGGCCTGTATGTGCCTCATCGCTGTTGGCGGTGGCTACCAGAAAGGTGGTCAGGAATTTGTTATCCTCCTCCGGTTTGAATCCGGACAGTGATGAATTTTGTGATCTAAAACAATGTGAGGTATTTTTGTCCTTCATAGTAGCCACTTTGGATGATTCTTTGATGATGAGTAGTAGAGCCTCTGCTCTAATTGTTACTATCAGGCGTTCAATTTGGTTTTCGCCAGTGGGCGGCTGATTTTGGGTCAAAGAAGTCACTGACGGCTCTTCCCTTTGTTGGGTTACGGCTCTTTGGAGACAAATTGGACGCTGTGGCCAAGGGCGGAAGGCTACCTCAACGCAAGAAGCAACGACGCCCCTTTCGAGGAGCGGCTTCCTTCACCCCTTCATTTAGGGGATCTAGAGCGGGAAGAGGTTTCGCTTTCACTTCTACAAGAGGAGATTCCTGGAATAGGGGCAGAGGACGTGCCCGTTCAGGATACAATTGGGGCTCAAAACCCAAACCCGCGGCCAAGCCCGCTCAACAATGAGGGGGCACCCTCACCCGTGCGGGTGGGGGGACGGCTGCAACACTTCTCCCAGGTCTGGAATCAGGAGGTTTCGGACAAATGGATCCGGGAAGTGGTGTCTTCCGGCTACAAGCTGGATTTCCTGTCCCGCCCCCCCCCCCGCGTTTCTTCAGGACTCGGGTGTCCCCGGATTCACCGGCTGCGCCGGCCGGCGGTATCAAGTCTTCTGGAAATGGCAGTCATTTGCCCAGTACCCCCATTAGAACGGGGTCGGGGTTTCTACTCAAATCTGTTCACAGTCCCCAAGAAGGATGGCTCCGTCCGGCCCATACTGGACCTAAAGATTCTCAACAGGTTTGTAAGGCTGCGAAAATTTCACATGGAAACGTTGCGTTCGGCTATTCAATCTCTTCGTCAGGGGGACTTCATGACGTCCATAGACATCCAGGATGCTTACCTCCATGTTCCCATTTTTCCCACGCACCAGAGGTTTCTGAGGTTCGTGGTGGAGGATCGACACTTTCAGTTTGTGGCTCTTCCCTTCGGTCTCACCACAGCTCCAAGAGTTTTCACCAAGGTGCTTGCTGGGGTGATGGCTCTCCTCAGAGCGCAGGGGATTCGCATAGTGCCGTATCTGGACGACCTTCTCATCATGGCACCGTCATTCAGCCAGGCAGAATTGGACACCAGGACGGTGATATCCACTCTGGAAAGGTTCGGCTGGGTGATCAGCTACCCCAAGTCCTCACTCCACCCGTCCAGGACAGTATCCGTTCTGGGAATGTCTCTGGATACAGATCAGGCCAGAGTGTTTCTTCCTCAGTCCAAGGTTCTTCTGATTCAGGAGTTGGTTCGGTCACTCATGTCTATTCCTCGACCGTCCATCCGACTAGGGATGAGACTGGTGGGTTTGATGGTGGCCTCCTTCGAGGCAGTCCCCTTTGCTCAGTTTCACACAAGGACACTACAGCTCCATCTGTTGTCGGTCTGGAACAGGTCTCCTCAGTCGCTGGATCAATTCTTTCAAATGTCCCCCCGGGTTCGCCGCTCGCTTCGGTGGTGGCTGAACTCAACCAATCTGCTGAGGGGCAGGTCCTTTCGGACTCCTCAGTGGGAGATAGTCACTTCAGATGCCAGCCTCTCAGGATGGGGGGGCTTTTGGAAGGATCTGCAAGTTCAGGGTTTGTGGGGTCCCCTGGAAGCTCACGAGCATATCAATGTTCTGGAATTACGGGCCATCAGGTTGGTTCTTTGTCATTTGACTCATCAACTGCGAGGCTTGCCGGTCCAGGTCAGGTCGGACAATCGGACGGCGGTGGCCTACATCATTCACCAGGGAGGGACCCGCAGCATGAATGCTCTCAAGGAAGTGTCCCTGATTCTGGACTGGGCGGAGAGCCATGTCCCGTGCAATTCGGCAGTTTACATCCCGGGAGTGGAGAACATGGAGGCGGACTCTCTGAGCAGAATGTCAGTCCTCAAGGGGGAATGGTCTCTCATTCCCAAGGTCTTTCACTCAATTTGTCGCAGATGGGGGTCACCGGCGGTGGACCTATTTGCCTCCCGTCACAATCACAAACTTACGGCATTTGTGTCTCTGGCGAAGGACCCTCTGGCTCTCGCAACGGATGCCATGTCTCTGAACTGGAGGGATCTGGGGTTTCTATACCTGTTCCCTCCGTTTCCCATGGTGGCCAGAGTAGTGCGCAAGCTTGTTCTGGAGAGAGCACCAGCAATCCTGGTGGCTCCAAGGTGGCCAAGACAGGTCTGGTTTGCAGACGTGGTAAGGTTGGCAGAAGATCAGTTCGTTCTGCCCCTGCTGCCAGATCTACTTACACAGGGTCTTCTTCGCTACCCCAATTTACCAACGCTGGCTTTGACGGCATGGCTGCTGAAACCTCCATCTTGAAGGAGGAAGGTCTTTCGGATGCTGTGATTCGGACTCTTATTAGTGCTAGGAAACGGTCCTCATCGTCTGTGTATTATAGGACTTGGAGGTCTTATATTGACTGGTGTGAATCTAGATCGTTCCCTTGTAGGGAATTCTCTATTTCTAGAATTTTGGAGTTTTTGCAACATGGTCTGGACCTGGGGCTCCAGCTCAGTACTCTGAAGGGACAGGTGTCTGCCCTGGTGGTGTTTTTCCAAAAGTGTTTTGCGCTTCATCCTTTGGTTAAGACTTTTTTCCAGGGGGTTACACACGTGCGGCCTCCTAGGAAGCCTATGATTCCAGTTTGGGATTTGAATTTGGTTCTTTCTGCTCTCCAGGGTCCCCCCTTTGAGCCTTTGCATGATATTCCTTTGTCTTCCCTTACACAGAAGGTAGTCTTTTTGGTAGCTATCACTTCTGTTAGACGTGTGTGGAGAATAGGCCAAATATTATATCGCAAATGTGAAGGAATGATTAGGAAACTCCACATATCTTCTTTATTATTTATGTTTTTATGTCAAGTCTAGAATCCCCCCTTCCAGCCCCCTGATTACAAATGGCCCAGGTATTTTAACGAGATGCGGAAGAGATGTTTGGCAGGGACGTGTGAAAGCTCTGATCAAACCCCCTGGGGTGTTTGATTCCTGCCTTTTGGTCACAAGCTAGGCTGCAGCCAGCATGCCTCCTGCTGTTGTATAACACCCCCAGCTGGGAAGTTGCCAGTGAGGCTACGTCTCAGGAAATCCCCTGCTGGGATTGTGTCAGAACTACATGTAACCGGGCAGACGCACGGCACCGATAGTTTATGGGCCGTATCGCGGACGCCATGTGTCCTAATGCCAAACCGGTTACAGAACCAGAACCGGCTCCCAAAGCCGGACCGGAGCATAGTATAAAACAGGTCTGGAAACCAGACAGAGACTGGTAAACGGGGAACTAAGGTTCTGGACTGAATTAAGACCCGGTCCCTGGACTTAACGTGTTCGGTGCGCCTGGCCCGATAGGTTGGTACCGCTCACAAGGCAGTGTGACCCCCCTGCTCCAAGTTATAGCTCCAAAAAGGGTTTTAGGGCAAAACCCCCCTCTAAAAAAATGGGAGGTAACATCCCCTCCCACAATGGGGAGGGGAGATGGATAGCCTGGCAGCATAAATTGGATGGTCAAAAACCAGGCTGGTGTCACTTATCGGAAGGGGGTTATGCGGCCGGCATATCCAGGGGTGTCCATCACCATAACCAGAAGCTCTTGACACACCCCCTTGTAAGAGCTCCTCACCACGCTGCATGCTTAAGGTAAACTTTGCTTGTTATTGTCTCTGTGTATTGCATATCTGTTGTAACCCACCTCAGAACCGCATAGTTATTTAATCTGTAATATTCCATAGTTCTTTATAGTTAAATGCTTGTAAACTCTGCCTAGCGTGCTTATAGCCATTAAAACGTATTTTTAATTGAGCTGTCTTCTTGCCTTAAACCCGGAATTTGTGTGTCCAAAGGCGGTTTGCTGGTTACCCTAATAATAAGAGGGTCGGACAAGGTTTTGGGGAACCCGGTGGGCGTGTGCGGCGGTCTCTGGTTAGTAGTGGGACCACGTGACGCCCCAGTTTCCTGACAATTTGGTGGCGGCGGTTTGGGATAAGGCAAATAGTGTAAGCGAGTGTGGGCCCCATACTCTCATACACTAAAGATTACTAGCAGCGGCTTTTCTGTTGCTGGGATCTTAAGATCAGCTCAACGCTAGGAGTATTCTGAGAGTGGTTACAGTAGTTGTGTGATTACAGTGTGCAGTACAGCAGTTGCAGGCATGGCAAGTGGCACCAGGGCCAGAAGCAGGGATGTGGCTGCCGATGATATACTGGGTGCAGAGGGGCCCAGCCAGGGCTCTCCCAGAAGCCAGTCACCAGCCCTCAGCATCCCAGAGGACCGAGCCCTGCCTGCCGGCCCCCCCAGCCAAGCAAGCTCAGCTGCTCTCCTGCATGCTGCTATGGCAAGTCTCCGGGCGGAGGCCGCGGCTCCTATCAGCTCCTCATGGAGGAACGCCAGGTGCAGGCCGAGATCGAGGAACGCCGTGAACGTGAGCGCGAGGAACGCCGGGCTGAACGGGAGGAACGCCGGGCACAAGCTGAACGCGACCACCAGCTCCAAGTTTTGCGGCTACAGCTTCAACACCCTCAACCCAGCACATCTACCAGCGGGCCCCCCGAGAACCAGGCCCCAAAGTTGCGTGCAGAGGATTTCCCCATCCTGGACAAAGGCACAGATCTGGACACATTTCTGCTGGCTTTTGAAACCATTTGCCGTCAATACAATGTGCCGGAGGATCAGTGGGTCAGGTACCTAACCCCTCGGCTGAGGGGAAAAGCCCTGGAAATCTTTGGGTACCTGCCCAGCGAAACCACCCTGAGCTACGAGGGGGTCAAGCAAGCCCTGATCCGACAATATAACCTTACCCCGGAATTTTATCGCAAGAAGCTGCGGGGTTTGCGACGGGGCCCCAGCGACAGCTGGGCTGACCACATGAGGGTGCTACAGAGAGCAATTGAGCAGTGGACCACCGGCTTAGGAGTCACCTCCATCCAGCAGCTGAAGGAGCTGATTGCCATAGAGCAGTTCCTTTGGAATTGCTCTGACGAGCTGCAGCAGTTTCTGCGTGACCGGAAGCCAGAGGGGGCCTCAGCAACGGCCGCCCTTGCAGATGAGTACAGTCACACCAGAGCCCAGGAGCCCCGGAAACCTGCCAGCTGGAAAGTGGGTAAGCCGCCGCTGGCGTCTGTTGTACATGCCCCTCAGCCCAAGACCCCTGCCCCTACCCCCTTCTCCAGACAAGGGGGGGCCCAACTCTTTCACCACTGCAACCAACCAGGACACTTGAAGGCCGCATGTCCCCAGCGCCAGCAGGGTCCATCCCAGAACTCCTCCATGGTGCTGTATGTGGGTAGGGGTGCTGGGAGGTCCCGGGACAATTTGCAATTCGTCACTGTGGGCCAAGCTGTGGCCGTGGGACTTAGGGACACCGGCGCAGAGACAACTCTTGTGCGCCCTGAGATGGTGTCCCCACCGGACTTCATCCCTGGAAAGACTGTCTCAGTCTCTGGAATTGAGGGAGGTGCATCGGCACTCCCCATGGCAAAAGTTTATTTGGACTGGGGTGCTGGGCGGGGTGTGCGGGAGGTGGGGGTATCGCCGAATATCCCTGCCGGTGTTTTGCTAGGGACAGACTTGGGGCGGCTAGTGTCTCAGTATGTGGCCACTGAACCCCCGAGGTCTGGCCCCCCAGAATGTAATAGCATGTATATTTCAAGATGTGCAAATAATGTGAGTAACCTACCTGTTACAGGGAATGTGGGGGTAGAGGGTGTAAAGTGTGCTTCTTCCTCCCAGAGGAAGGAGGGTTACCCAGCAGCTGGGGAGGAAACTGCGACTGAGGTGAGGGCTGTTCCAGGAGACGTGGAACCCCCAGGTAAGTCCACATCACAGGGTTTCTCCACCACTGGGGTAGCAGAGGGCCAGGCTGGTCTGTCTGGACTGGCGGCTTGGAGGGGAATGGAAGGGGGGCAGGTATTACCTGAGGCCACAGTGGCTCTGGCCACTATCGAGAATAGTGGGAGCGCTGGTGGCTCAGGGGCCCCTCGGGGGTCTAATTGCCCCCTTCCTCCAGACCAAGCGGCTGCCAGGGCTGACGGAAGTCCGGGGGGAGGTCCTGGGAAATGGACGGCGGATGGGATGGCCTTGTCTATTCCCACCACCCCCCGTCCAGGGTTCCCAGCACCTCGACCCGAGAGGACCAGTCCAGGCCAAAAGGCAGGGGCGGTGGAACCTGCAGGTGGGGTGAGGGGTGCCCGTGGAGAGATGGGACCCCTAGGTAAGTCCCCACTGCAGGGTTTCTACGCCCCTGGGGTATCAGAGGGCCCGGCTGGTCTGTCTGGCCTGGAGGCTTGGAGGGGAATGGAAGGGGGGCAGGCATTACCTGAGGCCGCAGCGGCTCTGGCCACTATCAAGAATAGTGGGAGCGCTGGTGGCTCAGGGGCCCCTCGGGGGTCTAATTGCCCCCTTCCCCCAAACCAAGTGGCTGCCAGGGCCGACAGAAGTCCGGAGGGAGGTCCCGGGAGACGGACGGGGGATGGGATGGTCTCGTCTATTCCAACCACCCCCCGTCCAGGGTTCCCGGCACCTCGACCCGAGAGGACCAGTCCATGCCCAGAAACAGGGGTGGTGGAACCTGCAGGTGGGATGAGGGGTGCCCATGGAGAGGTGGGACCCCTAGGTAAGTCCCCACTGCAGGGTTTCAGCACGCCCGGGGTGTTAAGGGACCAGGGTGTTCTGCCTGAACCGGCAGCTCGGGTGGAAGTGGTGGAGGAGCAGGTCCCAGAGTCCCCTCAGGGGACCGACCGATCCTTCCCTTCCTCCCAGGAGGCTGCTGAGGCAGGCGGAAACCCAGAGGTGGGTCCCGTGAAACTGACTGAGGACATGGTGGTCCCGACTATGTCCAGGCAGAGATGTGGGGTAGCATCAGGCACTGATGACCCCCAGAGGGTTCTCCCCAAGCAAGACATGCAGCCTCACTTGGGCCCAGACCCCAGATGGGTGGTCGGGGGACAAGTGCGGCTGTACCCAATGATGGTCAGGTCAGGGTCACCAGGGGGGTGGCCTGAGGACCAGCAGTTGGTGGTTCCCTATCTGCCCAGGGCTAAGGAGTGCTATGCCTTAGAGAGCCGGACGATTGGGCACATAGGGATCACCAACAAGCCAGTGGAGCCGGGCCTGGCTGTCCGCTGCCATTTGTACTATACCAGCCAGAGGGTGGGGGTGGCAGGGTCAAGTCCCAGCATCCCACCGATAACTCGGCCGCAAGGAAAGAGGTCTGTACCAATGGCAGTGGTCTATGCCACGCCGGTTCCAAGTTTAATGGCCTTGTCACCCACCTGGCTTGACGGGGTGGGTACTGCCCGGTGGGAGATCCTTCCCACGGAAGGTCCCCCCCAGGGCAGACACTCCATCCAGGGGACCCAGTTCATGGTGCTGGAGGTCAGGCAGGCACCCACTCGGGGCTGCCTCCTTGGCCAGTGTTGGCAACATGCACCGAGGCCCCTGGCTCGGGTAAAGCAGAAAGGGATGAGTTGCCATCGGCAACTGGACCCGCGGTCCCAGCTATGGGCCACCTTACACCCCTTCCGGGAGTGGACCTGGCCCAGAACCCTCAACCCAAAACAGCACTACCGCAGTGGTGCTGCCAGACAGGAATAGCTGATGCATGGGCGCACGGGCCAGCATCAGGATGCGCTGCCCCTTAGCGCCCTTTTGAAGGGGGAGGTGTGGAGAATAGGCCAAATATTATATCGCAAATGTGAAGGAATGATTAGGAAACTCCACATATCTTCTTTATTATTTATGTTTTTATGTCAAGTCTAGAATCCCCCCTTCCAGCCCCCTGATTACAAATGGCCCAGGTATTTTAACGAGATGCGGAAGAGATGTTTGGCAGGGACGTGTGAAAGCTCTGATCAAACCCCCTGGGGTGTTTGATTCCTGCCTTTTGGTCACAAGCTAGGCTGCAGCCAGCATGCCTCCTGCTGTTGTATAACACCCCCAGCTGGGAAGTTGCCAGTGAGGCTACGTCTCAGGAAATCCCCTGCTGGGATTGTGTCAGAACTACATGTAACCGGGCAGACGCACGGCACCGATAGTTTATGGGCCGTATCGCGGACGCCATGTGTCCTAATGCCAAACCGGTTACAGAACCAGAACCGGCTCCCAAAGCCGGACCGGAGCATAGTATAAAACAGGTCTGGAAACCAGACAGAGACTGGTAAACGGGGAACTAAGGTTCTGGACTGAATTAAGACCCGGTCCCTGGACTTAACGTGTTCGGTGCGCCTGGCCCGATAGGTTGGTACCGCTCACAAGGCAGTGTGACCCCCCTGCTCCAAGTTATAGCTCCAAAAAGGGTTTTAGGGCAAAATCCCCCTCTAAAAAATGGGAGGTAACATCCCCTCCCACAATGGGGAGGGGAGATGGATAGCCTGGCAGCATAAATTGGATGGTCAAAAACCAGGCTGGTGTCACTCATCGGAAGGGGGTTATGCGGCCGGCATATCCAGGGGTGTCCATCACCATCACCATAACCAGAAGCTCTTGACACACCCCCTTGTAAGAGCTCCTCACCACGCTGCATGCTTAAGGTAAACTTTGCTTGTTATTGTCTCTGTGTATTGCATATCTGTTGTAACCCACCTCAGAACCGCATAGTTATTTAATCTGTAATATTCCATAGTTCTTTATAGTTAAATGCTTGTAAACTCTGCCTAGCGTGCTTATAGCCATTAAAACGTATATTTAATTGAGCTGTCTTCTTGCCTTAAACCCGGAATTTGTGTGTCCAAAGGCGGTTTGCCTGGTTACCCTAATAATAAGAGGGTCGGACAAGGTTTTGGGGAACCCGGTGGGCGTGTGCGGCGGTCTCTGGTTAGTAGTGGGACCACGTGACGCCCCGGTTTCCTGACAACGTGTTTCTGAGTTGGCCGCTCTATCGATTCATGCTCCGTATTTTGAAAGACATCAGGACAAAGTGGTTTTCCGTTTTAAGACGGACTTCCTTCCTAAGGTGGTTTCGTCCTTTCATTTAAATCAGGATATTGTTCTGCCCTCTCTGTGTCCTAATCCCAGCAATGACAAGGAGAGGGCCCTACATTCTTTGAATGTGGTTCGTGTTGTGAAGTACTATTTGGTGGTAACTTCTGCCTTTCGCAAGACTGATGCATTTTTCGTAGTGCCATTTGGGCCCAAGAAGGGTCTAGCACCTACAAAGTCTACCATCAGCAGGTGGATTCGTCAGGCCATTGTCTGGGCCTATTCTGCTAAGGGGAGAGATCCTCCTTTTCGTGTTACAGCTCATTCTACTCGTGCGGTTGGGGCTTCCTGGGCTTTTCAGCACCAGGCCTCGGTTGAGCAAGTTTGCAAGGCTGCTACCTGGTCTTCTGTTCACACTTTTTCAAAGTTTTACAAGGTTGATGTTCGGGCCTCAGCGGATGCTGTTTTTGGCCGCAAAGTTCTTCAGGCTGCAGTAGTTTAAGTTGTGCTTTATGCCTTGTTTTGGATCCCCACCCTTTATGGACACTGCTATTGGATGTCCCACACGTTATGAATATCTTGAAGCGGGGGTGTGTGACATATTTAGAATAATACCATTTTGTGAATACTCACCTTGTAAAATGGGTATTATAAGTATGTCACACACCCCGCTTCAACCCGCCCTTTTGTATTCTGGATCCTTCATTTTGTGAACTTTGCGTTGTTATGACTTATATTTGGCTCTTCCTGGTCCCTTACCTTACTGCTTTCTTTATACTGGGTGATGAGTGGGAGGTCCCAGGTATTTTTGGACTGGGAGGGGTTTTCTTTCCTCCAATCATCTCTGCAGATCGCCTCTTCAGGTCAGTATATACCCACACATTATGAATATCTTGAAGCGGGGTGTGTGACATACTTATAATACCCATTTTACAAGGTGAGTATTCACAAAATGGTATTTTTTATTTCCCAGCAGAGATTGGGCTTTAACATTAAATTTTCTTCTTAATATTTTGGGTAAAGAAAAAAAATAAAATACATTTTAAATATATATAAAATATATTCATAAATAAATTAAATATTTAAATAAAAGTTTTTCTAATAAAACAATATTGCATGTAAAAGCACCATTCCTGCATATTACAATGGTACCACATGTATCGGTAGACACCCATTCCTGCTCACGATACGCCGCAAACCAAAAAAAGCTTTTTATGACTATTTCAAATGAAATACAACTACTATGCAAAGTTGAACCCTTAAAATCCAGAGGAGGGACTTTTTAAAAAAATGTTATAAGTTGAACCCTTAAAATGTTTTTAAAAACCTGTGTGGGGTCCCCCCTATCCAAGCAAAACTAGCCCTTGTACCAGCTATTGGAGCAGGCAGACCAGGGCGCAGAGGCCAACCGACTAGAAAGCAGCCTTGAAGGCTACCAGCCCGCCATTTCTGACAGTAGTTCCTCTTTAATAGTGATATTGGTTTGTATGAGGCTACATCTAATGAATGTCTATTCAGCTTCAAAACTAGGGAAGTTACTGCTTGATTAAAGGAGGGTGGGGGTGTTCCTCCACTAAAAATATGGTTAAAAATATCTGTTAGTAAGGTATCAATTTCTGGGGTGAGGGTCTTACAGTAGTAGTCATCTGGACCTGGCGTTTATTGATGGATGCCATCTTGATGCTTTCATGGACCTCATCGACTGTTATAGGGGCCTTGAGGGGGCTCCCTTTGGGAGTCAGTGACGTTGAAGAGATGTCGTGGCTCTAAGATTTCCAACCGTTATTGAGTATCTCAACTACCCTTGATAGTAACTGCCCATTTACACAAGCAGTTAAATTGACCATTCGTTCAGTAAGCGACCGACCATAGAAATCTGTGATTTAGGGGGCGTGGCCGGCGATGAGAGCGTGAGGTCGCACATCTTTTGAGCTCCCTCCGGCCGACCCATTTATCTGCGATTCCAGGGCTTTCCACCCACCTGTACCCGGTGCCAGGACCCATGGCTAAGGGTAGGAGTCTCAAGATTAAATCCCCATCCCCTTCCCACAGGAAGATCAGCGCTTACCTGGCTCCGGATCGCGGGAGAGGCGGCAGAGCTGGGACTCCCAAGATGGCGGCGCCGGAGAATGAGGGGGCTGATGCAAGCAGCACACGGGGAGATCCTCCGGAGCGGACGAGGAGGACGTCGGCTTCTGTGCCGGTGAGTGTGCCGGCTGAAGAGGGGGAAGCTCAGCCCTCGGCGGGGTGGCTCAGCCCGCGAGACGGTGCCGACGGCCGCGGGGGGATGGGAGCCGGAGCGCGGCGCTGGTCTGAACCGCATCCCGCGCATGGTGAAAGCGGCGGTGGCGGCGGCCGTAATAAAGAAGCAGCAGAAGCTGCAGACGGGGTCGGGGAGCGGCGCTGGCCTGGACGGAGCCCGCCAGACAGTAGCAGCTGCTCGGATCAGGAGGGCCCTGGTGTCATCTACGCTCCCTCACCTGCTGGAAGGGGAGCTGGGCCTGGAAGTCATGACCGCCAAACGGCTCAGAGGGGGGGGAGCCCACCATTAACCCTAAAGCCGCCTGCAATTACGGGGGATCAGGGGCAGAGGAGCCAGGCCCCATTTGGCCACATAGCAGCTGAAGTGCAGTCACAGAACGCTCACACAGACCGGTCTGCATCTACCTGCCCAAGCCCTGACTGCCCGCCCTCGCCTCAACATAGGGGACCCATGGCTGGATCAGACCCCTTGGCCGCTCCCCCGGGTGCTTCACCCATGGACGCCCCCTCCCCGCTGTCATGGACAGAGCAGCCAGAGATGGGGTTCAGCCCCGGCCCGGATGGAGGGTCCCAGTTGGAGTTCCCCCAGCTTCGGGGCACGTCAGACCCTGCGGGTGCTTCGCCGGGAACACCTGCAGCACTGGCTTCTCCGATTGTGAGTGGGGCCTGGTCTGAGCGCGGGGCCTCACCTGGGATGCCCCCTTCTCCTGCGTGGCGGCAGCGGAATGATTCTTCCTCCCCTACTTGGCCCCGTGGCCGTACTCCGGTGGAGGGTGGAAGAGTTGTGATGGAACCTTGCAGCACTGGGGCACCAGCACCTGACCATAATATGGCACGCCGGACCCAGCCTCCATCATCGGTGACCACCTTGCAGACCATGCATGCTCCCCCGACGACGACGCTTTATCACCTTGACCCCATCCTAGCAACCCTCAAAGCCGAGTTGAAATTGTTGCCAACAAGGGAGGACCTGGAATCCTTCATCAGCAGGGTCGAGAGCACGTTCAAGAAGGACATCTCTGATCTGCAGCAGTCGGCTCATTGGAACAGTTTCGCACCACAACTACTCAGAGGTTGGAGGCATTGGAGCGGGACTTGACCCAGCAGAAGGCTGTGGCACAGATGGCGGTCTTGCATCTGGACGACCTCGAAAACAGGAGCCGTCGCAATAATATCCGTATCAGGGGTCTCCCGGAGGCGACGGGACCGGAGCAGCTTAGACCTACCGTCATCGGCATTTTCAACGAGTTACTATGCCGCCCTCCTGACACCGAGATTGTGATTGATCGGGTTCACAGGGCCCTTGGCCCTAGATCCCCGGACCCGGCCCGCCCGCGTGACGTTGTTTGCCGTCTGCATTATTACACCATGAAAGAGGACATCCTGGCAAAGGCTTGGACACATGGTCAGATTTGCTTCGATGGAGCGTCTCTGCAGTTGTTCCCTGACGTCTCGCGTAGGTCTCTTTTGATGAGGCGGGTTCTGAAGCCACTGCTGTCCAAGATCCGGGAGTGCGGTGGTTCATATCGTTGGGGATACCCTTTTCATCTCGTGGTTCGCCGGAATCAACGTACCTTCACTGTGAAGACCCAAGCGGACCTTCCGGATCTTTTCATCTTCTTAGACACCTCCCCGGTGGAGATCCCGGACTGGCGTGATGTCTCCCTTTCCTTTGGTCCCCCTCGGCCCTCCGGAGGCCGGCCGCAGCGGATCCGCCGGGCGAGGGAAGGTGCCGAGGCCCGCGGGGGACGTGGCGGCGGGACGGTGAGAACTCCCCGTCGCCTGGCCAGTGAGGCCTAGGCGAGCTTCACTGCCACCAGCGGTGTTAACATTCACTGTTCTAGCTATGTTGAATGCTCGTTGCACTGTACGCATTTGATGACTGCGTTTCGGGCTCGTCGGGCTGACCCCCCCTCGCATCACTTGGTCTGCCGGTTGATTTTGTGTCTCGGTGGCACCTCCTGGGATGTGTTACGCCTTTCTCTTTGAATGGCCCTCCGCGACGAGCTCTAACTCGTGCGTGATGGGACTTGACTCCTGGGATCGGCATGCGACGAGCTCTGAATCCTGTTACACACTTACTTAACTGTTTATAGCATCTCATTTCTTTTGATTGTACGTTTGCAGATGGACATTCATAATAATATTAATAATAATTCTTTCACTTTGCAGGATGTTGCCCGCACTACCTATTCTGGTTATCTGCGCGTTGGGCTCGGCGGGTCGCCACCCCCCCCTTGATCTCCCTGCTGGGGGGCATGGCGCGGTGCGCCATGCGTGGCGGTCCGTCTTCCCGTGCCCATCCTCGTGCTCTGGTTGTGCCTCTTTGGCGCCGCTGGGGCTGCACTGTGGGGGTGGATGTGGCGACTCTTGAGCCTCTCGCATTAATGATTGAAGCGATCATTGCTCATATACGTGGTCTCTGCCCGCTTCGATCGACCCTTGTTCTGTGGACCCTTGGGGCCACTGCGTGGCGGTTCGGCGGGCGGGAGTTCTTCATTAATATCTTTGCATTGGGATTCATATGGGCGTTGCCCTGTGGCGGGGTCCTCTTCCATTAGTGTACCCTATGGTGGTTGCCCTATAGATAATCTAACCGCGGGTCGGTCGGACCTCCTCTGTCTCTCGGACCCGTCTCGCCTTTACCGTAGGCCAGGACCCTGTGGCCTTCTGGGCTGGCTTCTTGCTAGCCCCGGGCGCCTAGGGGTTTCCTTTTTTTGGGGACAGGAAGATCCCTCCCCCGTTTAGATCCCTCTGGGTTTGAATTTTCCCTTATACACTAGGTTTTTGCCCCGTAAGTTTTAGTTCATTGTGTGTTTTTCTGTTTTTCCTTTGGTATTCCCCTTCCCCTCCTGTGGTCGTCTTCTCTTGTTGTCTGGTGCCCTCTCGGCCCATCCCTCTCCTCCCTCTTTTGCTGGTCTTTCTCGCCCTATCCTCTCGTCTCTTCGTTCGCTTGCGAGCTCCCTCAGACTTTTTGGCCCTTGAGATAGGGGGTGCCAGCCCTGCACTACCATGTCCAAGGTCCAATGTACTTCGCTAAACGTTAAGGGCCTGAACTCCCCCGTAAAGCGAGCTTCTGTTCTGGGTGAGTTGAAGCGCCTGGGGGCAGGGATTGCCTTTCTACAGGAAACTCATCTTAAAGAGGGGAGGGTGCATAACCTGTCTAGCCGTCACTTTCGTCACCAGTATCATGGCCTTTCTCCTGACTCTAAGTCTAGGGGGGGTGGCCATTGTCCTGGCAGGATACCTCCCTTGGACGTTGGAGGAGGTGGTTCACGATTGCGAGGGTAGGTACCTTTTTGTTAAGGGCTTTCTCTATGCACAGAGGGTGACGCTCGCGACTTGCTACTGCCCAAGCTCAAATCAAGCTAGCTTCCTGAGATCTACCCTGGAGAGGCTGGCGGAGTTCACTACCGGTATTCTCCTTCTGGGAGGGGATTTTAACTGCGTATTAGACCCTCAAATAGATACCTCTAGGGGGACTTCTAGTACTCCTTATTCGGCTATCAGGAGGGTTAAGGCTCTCTTGTTTGACCATCAACTCCTTGATGTGTGGAGGATGGTCAACCCCAGAGGTAGGGATTATACTTATTTTTCCCCCCCTCACAACATATATTCACGTATAGACTGGTTCCTGATCCCTCAAAGGTATGCACATCTTCCCCTCGATTCAAAGAGCAAAAGTTAAGTGATTTCGTATCGAGAATCGTAAGTTTGGGTGGGTGTTTGTCATTTTTTCTGGTTTTTTTGGCCATTTCGTATTCGTACGATCGTTCGCGCATAGACGTATATGAACATACGCATTTCGTACGAGAATCGTATAATTTGCGTTAGTTCGTGTGTTTTTCCCGTCCAAATCGTATTATTTGCGTTAGTTCGTGTGTTTTTCCCGTCCAAATCGTATTATTTGCGTCCGATCCTATTTTTTACGTCCTTCACATGGGCTTGCGCCCAATTCAGAGAGGTGATTGCTAATTGTTTTGAAGCCCATTAAAGAGCTGCTTTACGAAATGTTTGCCGGCAGCTATTTGGCCTCGGGAGTAGGATGGAGCGGAGCGAGTTTGTGGCACATCAAGGGCTTATGCTTTTTGGCATTGAGTTGATCGAGATGTCTGAGAGCAGATTGCCCCTGCGTCGTCGCATGAACATCGATAGCATGAATGATGTTGAGCTGTTCGAGCTGACCAGGCTTAATCGCGCTTCCCTCCATAAATTATATAATAGTGAGCTGCGGCCATGGTTAGCCCGCACCACAAGGAAGGGGCATGCAATTTCAGGTATGACCAAGATGCTTGGCTGCCTGCAATTTTTGGCGAACGGCTCGTTCCAGAGGCTGGGTGCCCTCTCCGTGGGGATGTCACAGCCTACGCTGAGCCGCGCACTATCTAAATTTTTGGAAGGCATGGCTGCCATAACTCAAAAATATATTTATTTTCCTGATGATATGGCAGGCAGAAACGCCATTAAGCTTGGGTTTTATAATGTGGCCGACATGCCCAACGTTATTGGTGCAATTGACTGCACACATGTGGCACTCGTACCTAGGGCAGCCGACGAGTATATATATAGGTATTGAGATTGGTTATTATGTTGCCCAACGTGTCATGTCACCTGTTTTCCTTTGCGGCAGCATATTTGTTTATCCCTCATTTGTGTAGCTGCTTTATCTCGGCTTTTCATTAGTATTTCCCAATAGAGTGCAGACATGTTTTGTGGTTAATTTATTATTTTGGGTCAAATATCAATTACCCTTTTTGTATGTTTTTGCCTTAAGGAATCGTAAAATGGGACACTCACTTAATGTCCAGGCCGTGGTTGGTCCGGATATGCGGTTTATGAGTGTCCTTGCCGGCTACCCCGGATCGTCCCACGACTCCTATATCCTCCGGCGATCTGGGTTGTTTCGGAGATTTGAGGCAGGTGAATTTTCGGGGGCATGGCTGCTTGGTAAGTGTGTCCTATTTGTGTGTTATTAAATGTGGCATTAATCTTGTATTTGTTGATATGTTTGTTTTGGAAAACTTGACAGAAGCGTCCAACTGCCTTTTTCTTGGCTCATATATTAGGAACTTACCCAAAAAATCCTTGTCTCGCTTTGGCCTTCAGAATGTTTTCCCTTTAGTTAGGATGTCTGTAAGTTCCTTGTGCCTAAATATATTGGTTTGGAGTTTATACCCAAGGATCTTTGACCTTTGGCTCCTTTTGTACTATTGGTCGTTAAATGTCAAAGTGGACTTAAACTGCATACATTGTAGTTTCCAGTGAAATGTGGCTAGGGATCTTTGACATTTGGCTCCTTTTGTACTATTGGTCGTTAAATGTCAAAGTGGACTTAAACTGCATACATTGTAGTTTCCAGTGAAATGTGGCTAGGGATCTTTGACATTTGGCTCCTTTTGTACTATTGGTCGTTAAATGTCAAAGTG
Source organism: Gastrophryne carolinensis (assembly GCA_027917425.1). Taxonomy (NCBI): domain Eukaryota; kingdom Metazoa; phylum Chordata; class Amphibia; order Anura; family Microhylidae; genus Gastrophryne; species Gastrophryne carolinensis. Next base: position 118,393,682 of record CM051243.1, read on the forward strand.
GACTTAAACTGCATACATTGTAGTTTCCAGTTAAATGTGGCTAGGGATCTTTGACATTTGGCTCCTTTTGTACTATTGGTCGTTAAATGTCAAAGTGGACTTAAACTGCATACATTGTAGTTTCCAGTGAAATGTGGCTAGGGATCTTTGACATTTGGCTCCTTTTGTACTATTGGTCGTTAAATGTCAAAGTGGACTTAAACTGCATACATTGTAGTTTCCAGAGAAATGTGGATAGGCCCTCAGCAGCATCCTAATTGTAACATGTCTGAAAACTACAAATATATGTAAAATACAAATACCCTTGGCCGTGCAGATGTTTGTTAATTAATTGGTATATAGAAGTGCCATTTTTATTTAGGTTATACCTTAGTGCAATTTTTGGGGGCCCTAATGTGCCCTGTTTTTTTTGGGGAACACTTTACCTTACATCATTATGATATCGGTGAATTTTTTGGTGTTGGTTGTGTTGCCTTTTTAATTTTGATTACATTTAATTCTCTGTTTAAGGTGATTCCGGGTACCCACTTCTACCCTGGCTCATGACGCCTGTGCTGCGGCCCCAGGATGCCTCTCAGGAAGCGTATAACCGTGCGCATCGCAAGACCCGGGCTGTTGTGGAGAGGGCCTTTGGTCTGCTGAAGACACGTTTTCGTTGCCTTGACCATACTGGGGGGGCCCTGCAATATGATCCCAAGAAAGTGATCGACATTATAATGGCATGTGCTGTTTTGCACAATTTTGCCATCATGGAACGTGTCCCACGTTATGTGGACAGCCTGCCCTCTTCAGCCGTCGAGGATGAAGCCGAGAATTTTGAGGGGCCCCCCAGTGAGTCTGGCCAATCTGTTCGAGCCAACCTGATCAGCCAGCATTTTAGTTAACTTTTTTCCCTGTCTCACCATTCTGGATGTCTGTGTTATCCTTTTGGAAACATATGTTGTTTTGCCCTAATGTGGCATTACCTCTAAGTAAAACATTTCGACCTTAATTGTTGCCTAATGTATTTCATGTAGTTTCCTTAGCTTTCGCTGTGCATTGTTACACCTCTTCCAACCAAAATTATCTGGTTTAGGCCAAGCTGTTACAAAAGTCTTCCCACTAAAAACGCCACAAGTATTGGAAGTTAAATTTTTGTTTTACTTAGCAAATGAAAAATTATAGTGGTTAACAGAAATCAGTCCACATACATCTGTGGTAACAAATGGATAACATTAAAAAAAACATCGAGCACATCTACACCTGGAAGTGAGTGGCACAACCAAACAAGGACACCCAGTCCAAAGGCCAGCCTAGTCCAGTCATTAATATTGCCTGTGCCCAGGGATATTTGGGCATGGCCATAATGTCACACAAACATGTCTGCAAACAGGAGGAGCACCAACCAAATACATAGGTAAAGCCATAAGTGGCCAGATAAACTCCACATAGACCTATGGCATTGGCTAGTGGCCTTAAGCATTACTCTAAGGAGCTATATGGGAGCAAATACAAAACACAACCTGCCAGAGCAACACAAAATGGATTGTTTGAAACCTCAAAGGACAAGTAAATACAGTGGGGGTTAAGAGAAAAGATGTCCCACACACCCATGGCTTAATAGGGTGGCTGCCCATAATACCCAGGTGGAGGTCCAGGTGGAGGTCCATGGGAATGGGACCTAGCCTGGGCCATGGCAGCATTGTGAATTTGAAACTGCTCCACAATGTTTCTCTGCATATTGGTCATCTCAGCCATGGCTGACTGGATGCCATTACTTGCATTGGCCACGTTGCTGTTGAGGGTACGCAACTCCGCGAGGATGCCCTGTAGACTGGTATGGATGTTCACCATGTCGGCATGCCTTTGCTCACGCTCTGTAACGAGCTGGGCGTCATAAGAGTCCCTTTGTTGGGTCCATAATTGAAGCAGGGCACTCTGCCTCCCCTGGGAAATTGTGGGGCGGCGTAATGGCGTCCGCCGCACAATTACCCTGGCTCTTGGGCGTGCCCTGCCGCGTGGTGTCGTACCCTCAACAGCAACCGGCCTGCTTTGCAAATCCTCAGCAGCAGAGTGAACACTGGGGACTGTAGTGTCAGTCTCCCCATGTGCAAGCACAATGGATGGAGATTCACTCTGCTGCTGAGGATTGGCCAGAGAAACATTATCGAGCAGTTCCAAATTGGGACCCAGGGGGAGTTCATCCGACGTGCCCTGTACGGAGACATCATCATCTTCCTCCATGTCCTGGATCTCTTCCATGAGTGTGCGGGTCTGTAGGGACATATCAAAAAAAAAAAGGCTAAGTTTGCGTTCCAATTTAGGATTTCAACAGTTTAACACATTCTTAAGCACTTGTTAGTATTTATGCTACTAAATTAACTTACCGAAAATCTCTGATCTGGGCTCCGATGCTGTACGGACCTGGTAGGCATAACCAAACTGGGGGGTGAGTTTACCCTTGCTGAGGGATCATGCTGGGCTGAAGAAGAGAAAAAAATACCACGTAAACACACACACATAACCTTTTTTTTGATAGGTAATCAAATATAGCTCTATTTGTAATATTATTCAACTCTAGAGCAATGGTGACCTTTGTTCAAACCCACGCAAGTTTACATAGGTGCAATGGCTCGGACAAACTGCTAAGTGACCTCAGTTCTAAGTCATGAAGTGTACCCAGTCAGCATCCAACTTTCATGGCACATTTTTGGATTTAGCCTACCATTCGCTAGGTCCGGGGTACTCAAACAATTGTTTGAAACGCCCATTTAAAGGTATGTGGTGAGAGGTGAATGTCTGGCCATGGTGCTGACGCAGGGGGTGTCTAGTTAAAAATAAAGACACTGGTGGAGGGGCTGGAGCTTTCAAAGTGCCAACTAATAAAGGCTGCTTGCCCTTGCTGGGCTGGATGGGCCAGAGCTGAGGGGACAGGGATTGGATGTCTAAAGGGGGGAGTTAACGTATTGATGGTGATGGGATGGATGGAGCCAATCTGTTACAAATGTATGGGGCTTATGTGGGGGGGGGGCATGGGGGGACTGTGGCACATGGGCCAGAGCAGGGGCAGCGGGACACGATTGTGGCCAGTGAAAATGTAAATAAGTTACTGTGTACCTTGCAATGCCACTTCCTGTGCAGTACTTCATATTGCAATGCTATGTTTCAGGGAGCCATGACATTGGGCAGGAGACCAACCACTACATGGCCGATCAAGGGGGCAGCTCTGAGCACGTCAACACAGAAGTAACTGAGTGCAGGGCTGTCTGGGCAGGGGTCCTTGAATGTGGTGGCAAGGCCCGCATTGGGACCCCGGGCCGCCAGTTGAGTCTCGCTGCTCTTGGTCACATATGTTTGTGGGTGGCTAATTAAATTGTTAACTCAAACACAACTCACACAACCAAAAGGCAACCCATACATAATGATGTGTGTTTTGTGATTGATTCTAAATATCTCACTTATCTTGCGAAACTTCATGACTTTAACAATACAATTGGACATTTGATCTTTGCCATAATGGCTGTGGGCCTAAATGTGTGATTCACAGGGACCAAAAGAGGACACAAACAGCCACAGTAGTGCGAGGCCAAGCAAGGCAAACCATAGGGGCATCCCGTTATCTTGTTACTAGTGAACTGTAGATTATTTAGCAAACAGGCAAACATGCAGATTTAATAGTACTCACCGTGGGTACGGGTCGGGGAGTCTGTGTCCCTTAGACCAGCATGTCCACCGACCGCGACCGGATGGAGAAGTCCAAGCACAATCTCCTCAGCAGGGGTAAACTCCAATTTAGATGGAAAGCCACCTCCAGTTTTCATGCTGAAAAGAGAAAATCGTTTGGTATTCAGAAAAGGGGCATACAGCACATCCCAAACATTATATTTAGCGAAAACATTTATTTACCTGTAATTATGCCTTTTAATTTCTTTTTGCCGTACAGCATACTTCAGATCAGAGATTTTCTTCTGAATTTGGGACACATCTTTCCTCTCTTCCCCCGCTGCATTTACTTGTCGGAGGATGGTTTCAAACAATTCCATCTTGCGCTGCTTGGTGGTGTGTTTGGATTTGCTCCCATATAGCTCGTCATAGTATAATGTAAGGCCACTAGCCAATGCCATATTTTGGTCATGGGAGAATCTCCCACTCAACTGGCCGCGGCGCAATGTGCGGCCAGATGGTTGGCTTGGCTGCTCCTCCATGTGTGCAGACACATGTGGTGACATTATGGCCTGGGGCTGGGTAGGGGAATGGCCGGATTGGTGGCTTCCCAATGACTGGACTGGACTGGCCAAGGGACTGGGTGTTCTGGCGTGGCTGGCCACCGAACTTCCAGGTGTAGATGTGGTCATGGTTGCAATTCGGGGCCCTCTTGGGGGGCTAGGTTCCCGGCTGGTGCCAGGTCGGGGGCTCTGTTCCCGGCTGGTGCCAGGTCGGGGGCTTCTGGCCCTGGATGGGGTTCGGGCCCTGTAGGGGCTTCTGGCCCTGGATGGGGTTCTTCTGGCCCTGGATGGGGTTCGGGCCCTGTAGGGGCTTCTGGCCCTGGATGGGGTTCTTCTGGCCCTGGATGGGGTTCGGGCCCTGTAGGGGCTTCTGGCCCTGGCTGGGCTTCTGGCCCTGGATGGGGTTCTTCTGGCCCTGGATGGGGTTCGGGCCCTGGCTGGGCTTCTGGCCCTGGATGGGGTTCTTCTGGCCCTGGATGGGGTTCGGGCCCTGTAGGGGCTTCTGGCCCTGGCTGGGCTTCTGGCCCTGGATGGGGTTCTTCTGGCCCTGGATGGGGTTCGGGCCCTGTAGGGGCTTCTGGCCCTGGCTGGGCTTCTGGCCCTGGATGGGGTTCTTCGGGCCCTGGATGGGGTTCGGGCCCTGTAGGGGCTTCTGGCCCTGGATGGGGTTCTTCTGGCCCTGGATGGGGTTCGGGCCCTGTAGGGGCTTCTGGCCCTGGCTGGGCTTCTGGCCCTGGATGGGGTTCTTCTGGCCCTGGATGGGGTTCGGGCCCTGTAGGGGCTTCTGGCCCTGGCTGGGCTTCTGGCCCTGGATGGGGTTCTTCTGGCCCTGGATGGGGTTCGGGCCCTGTAGGGGCTTCTGGCCCTGGATGGGGTTCTTCTGGCCCTGGATGGGGTTCGGGCCCTGTAGGGGCTTCTGGCCCTGGATGGGGTTGGGGCCCTGTAGGGGCTTCTGGCCCTGGATGGGGTTCTTCTGGCCCTGGATGGGCTTCGGGCCCTGCTGCGGGGCATGGGTTTCCGAACTGCCCTACTTGAAGGCATGCCCGGTGTGGTCTCACTTGTGCTGCCTGTTCTGGGGGCAGAGGTGGTGGGTGCTGCAGTTGCCAGCTTCTTGGCTGCAGGGGCACGGGGCTTGGGGCCCCTTTTTTTGGTACCTGACGGTCCAGGATCCCTTGGTGGGGCCGAGGTGGGAGTCTTGCCTCTCAGTTTTCGGCCAGCTTGCTGGGACCTTGTGGTGGGGCCCTCCGCGGTCTTGCTTGCCTGGGGTCGCTTGCTGATCGCCTTTTTTGGTGCCATCGTACAGAAATGCTCAAAGAGAATGAGCTTGGGGGGAAAGGACCTTTAAATAATGAGCCCAGCGTGTGACGCCTATGCGCACGACTACGCGCTCGTACGAACGTACGTTCGAGCGGAACCAGGAAACCGCTGGGGTTTCACTTATCTGCTGCCTGGAAGAAGACTAAAGATGGCGCCCACTATCTTCACCCGTCAACAGGAAGAGATCCTCATGCTGGTAAGTGGCTGCCTGTGCATTTTAATAGAATAGTCAATGATGGCCTAAATGTAAATGATGCGTTGGGAACTAGTTTGGGGTCTCTTAATGTTTAATCACTGGCTCCTCACACTTCATCCTCAAGGGCCGAGCCTGGCCACGTTTTCACCTGTCTATGCTGATGTCCTAATTCGGCCAATTGCTCCGGCTTAGCAACAGTTAATTAACCTGTGGAGTAGCGGGGCGAGCTGTCAAACCTGGCCTGTCTCGGACCTTGATGCGGATGTTTGCGGAACACTGTTTTCCTAAGCCATAAAAACACAACGGGAAGCCACACACGTGGGCCAAAAGCCTAAGCATTAGGCTACATCTTGGATCTTTAAAACATCCTAACATGCCATAGATGCAGGTGGCCTGATTGTTGATGTTGGCTATTATCTGTATGTACATGGTGTGTGATACATATAACATAAGACCAGACTGTCAATCACAGTCAACGTCCTCTTTAAGGCACTCCCCAAAAATGGCGGCCATTCGAAATGTGTGTGTTAATGACATTAAATACTCAACTTGTGATGCAACACATATGGGTCTGTGTGTAAAAGTACAAGCTCTGTGTCCATTATGTTTTTCAGATCATGCTTCAGCGCCGGTATGACTTCGCGCCCAATGTGTGCGAGAAAAGGGACATCGCCCGGGAGATCATCGCCGAGATCCACCGTGTCACCAGCACCACCTTCACTCACACTCAGATCATGCAGCATTGGTCGGACCTGAAGCGTCTGCACATGCCCCGGGTGCGGAGGTTTTTTGGGATCCATTTCCCAAGTAAGTACCAAGCAATTGCATGTTATATGTTCCAAATGTCTAAGTTATGCCTTTATTTATAATGACTTTTCTTTGGTAGTGTTGGAAATGGATTTCAGAATTCGCCGCACCCGGAGACGTACAGGCCGACCAGTGCTGCATGACTCTGCATCTGTGAGTGAAGGTGGTGGATCTCCCGGGCGACGGACCTACCCCTCCTCTGTGGCCTCCTCAGACCAGCCCCTGGACCTTACCACAGAGGAGGGGCCAAGGCGCGTGGGCGTGGAGTCATACCTGGCCACGCATGGGGAAGGCTCTGGTATGTCACTCTTCATGTATAGGCACAAAGATATACATGTCAGGCCAAAAACTAAGTTATCCTTTATTATGTATTTGTAGAAGCTTCAGGAGCGGGTGAGATAGTGGAGGAGGAGGCAGCAGAGATGCTTGAAGTCGATCCTGGCGAAGGTGAGTGATGTCAGCCAGACTGGGAGCCAGATATGTTGGGGATAGTGACTCTCTACAAAGACTAACCAAATGTCACATGTTTCTCCAGGGACTTCTTCACAGCAGAGCCAGGACCAAGGGCAGCCTGTTGGCCCCAACCAGCCATCTGTCGGCCACCAACTCCGTAAGTCTCCATGCCATGATTCAGATTAATGTTTTGTAAGCTAATAACACACACATAACTAAAGGCGTAGCCAATGTGTAGTTAACACTTTCATGTGGCCACTTCTTTAGCTTAAAGCGGACCCTAACTCGTATTAAGAACATAGGTAATAATTAGGCAACACACTGTACCTACAGATTGGAAACATAGAAAAACAGACTTCAGCCATCTAATGCATGTTAGGAGCGTGAAAACAGCCCATATTGGGGAATATGGAAGGCGCAATATTTACAGGCAGCATGGGATACAGATTGTAAAAAGGAAGGTGCTGCCATGCATTGTGGGAGTGATGACCTTTCCCTCAACCCAGCTATGCTCTGGATTCCCAACGCACCACTGTAACCTACTCCCCTGTACTTTATCCAACTCTCCACTCCTCATTAAGTGTTATGCTTCAGAGTCCAGATGGCGGCGCTGTAATAAAAAAAAAACCCAAATTTACTTTGATCTGGTGCAGAATCATTTGGGAATAGTTAGTGGTTTTCATTAAATAATGTTTAAGGTCCGGTTTAAGGAGTTTAAAGACTTACCTGTGGGAAATGCATTAACTGTATCCCTTGGAAGAATGACCTATGTCATGCATTTACATGTATTTGATTAACCCCAAATCTATTTCCAGCATACAAACCGGTCTGGGACTCCTATTTATGTTTCTTTCTCTATTGGTTACAGGGATGATCCCCAAAACATTGGCGGCCAAAAAAAAAAGAATGAAGGAGTTGGTGGCCGAGCTGCTGGCCATACAGGCGACGTTGGGGCCAACAGATGAAGAAGAGGAGGAGGATTAGTGCCCTTGGTCCTGGCTACTTTGGTTAAAAGTTTTAAAAATTTTCATATTTTTGTCAAAATTTTAAAGTTTTGGGTTTTTCACACCCAAAAAAAATTTTACTCTGTTTTTAAGGAAAGCCAAAAAAACTTTTAAGATGTTTGTGTAAAAAAAAACAAAAATAAAGGGGTTTCAAACCAAACACCCCAATCAAAAAAAAAAATTGAAACCAAAAAATATCCAAAATCCACAAAAAAATTTAAAATAAATTATATTTTAATACTTCATAAATGTGTCTTTTCTAATATGCGCAAACACAAACAATTACACAAACCAGAAAAAACACGCTTAGAAACATATAGACATATGTACATTATGTGGTTTGGGTAAGTTTTAGGGTCGTCAACATGAAGAAGGATGCAAGCGCTAAGAGGTTTAGGTAAGTTTTAGGGACCGAGAAATGAAGAAGGATGCAGGCGCTAAGAGGTTTAGGTAAGTTTGAGGGACCGAGAAATGAAGTTGGATGCAGGCGCTACGGGGTTTAGGTAAGTTTAAGGGACCGAGAAATGAAATTGGATGCAGGCGCTAAGGGGTTTAGGTAAGTTTAAGGGACCGAGAAATGAAATTGGATGCAGGCGCTAAGGGGTTTAGGTAAGTTTAAGGGACCGAGAAATGAAATTGGATGCAGGCGCTAAGGGGTTTAGGTAAGTTTGAGGGACCGAGAAATGAAGTTGGATGCAGGCGCTACGGGGTTTAGGTAAGTTTAAGGGACCGAGAAATGAAGTTGGATGCAGGCGCTAAGGGGTTTAGGTAAGTTTAAGGGACCGAGAAATGAAATTGGATGCAGGCGCTAAGGGGTTTAGGTAAGTTTAAGGGACCGAGAAATGAAGTTGGATGCAGGCGCTACGGGGTTTAGGTAAGTTTAAGGGACCGAGAAATGAAGTTGGATGCAGGCGCTAAGGGGTTTAGGTAAGTTTAAGGGACCGAGAAATGAAATTGGATGCAGGCGCTAAGGGGTTTAGGTAAGTTTGAGGGACCGAGAAATGAAGTTGGATGCAGGCGCTACGGGGTTTAGGTAAGTTTAAGGGACCGAGAAATGAAGTTGGATGCAGCCGCTACGGGGTTTATGCAAGTTTCTGGTTGAGGGTGCGCATGCGCAAGATCTTATATACATAAGAACGCACGAATCTAAGAGGCCAAAAACCAATGCAAACCAGAGGCAAACGCAAGTAATTGGAAGAGCTGGACGATGGAAGCCGCCGACAAAACAGGCTGCCGCCGCAACAGGTGAGCACATGAACGTGATTTTTACGATTGCCAACTGACTGAGGCAAGTTCGGGAGATATCATACGAACGGACGTATCTTTTAGGATAGAAACGTATTTGCTTATTGAATCACTCGCAAGTTCATACGAACGCACGAGCGGACGTAAAAAATAGGATGATCGTGAGCAAAATCCAAGCTGTTACATGTTTCTTTGAATCAACCCACTTATCTCGCGGCCTACTATTGGCTCGATTTCAATCTCCGATCACGCCCCTATTTCAGTCACCTTATCGGTCCCGGATTCTCCCCCCCCCTCGGGGCACTGGAGGCTCAATAGCTCCCTCTTGCAGGACCCTGCGTTTAAGGCTGAAATTCAGGCGGCAATCACCGAGTTCTTCACTAAGAACAATACCCCGGACGTGTCGTGTATGACTCAATGGGAGGCTCACAAATGTGTGATTCGGGGCCTATTAATTAGACGGGGCGCCTATCTTAAGAAGGAAAGGGAAAAACAAACCGTTCTCTTGCTTCAGGAGCTACGGACCCTGGAGACCAGACATAAACAGTCCTTGGACCCTGTGTTGTCCGCCAAATTGATTAAACTGCGCGAGGCCCTTCGTGATATTAGCTTTGTAAAGGTTAGGGGTCAGATTGCGAGATGTCGCAGGTATTTTTATGAGTTCAGCAACAAAAGTGGCAGGGCCCTTGCTAGGGCTCTGAGAGGTCAGCGTTCTAGAAATTTTATCCCCAGCATCCTTGATCCCGGAGGTGCTAGGCACCACAAAATAGGGGATATAGCTAGAACCTTTAGGGACTTCTACGATGACTTGTACAACCTGCCGCAAAATTAGTCTTTGGCGCATCGGCAGAAGGTGAGGGCGTACATACAGAACTCGGACCTGCCCCGGCTTGGGCAGAGCGTGGTGGAGGCCCTGGAGGGGGAGATAGACGCGGGGGAGTTTACAAAGGCCATCAGGAGCATGAAACCTGGAAAAGCACCTGGTCCAGATGGATACAGTCTGGAATACTATAAGGAACTGGCGGGCACTTTAGGCCCACATTTTATTTCCTCTTTCGGCTCTTTGAGTGATGGCCTTCCCCCCCCCCTCGAGATACCCTGCGGGCTGGAATTGCCGTGATCCCTAAGCCGGGTAAGGATCCAGCGCAGTGCGGTAGCTACAGGCCCATTTCTTGAAATGAATTGCGACCTTAAGATCTACAATAAAATTCTGGCGGATAGGCTGGCCCCACTCCTTCCGGACCTCATTCACTGGGATCAGGTGGGTTTCGTTCCCGACCGCGAGGGGAGGGACAATACCACTAGAGTTTTGAATGTGATTCATCACGCTCGACGGACTGGGGAGGCCGCGCTGCTTCTCTCCACGGACGCCAAAAAGGCTTTTGACCGGGTAAGCTGGGTCTTCCTAGAGGAGACTTTGCGTCACATTGGATTGGGCGACAGGATGCTCAACAGGGTCCTAGCCTCCTACACTTGTCCCTCGGCGTCCGTGGTGGTGAATGGCGTACCTTCCCGGGCTTTTAATTTGTCTAATGGGACGCGTCAGGGCTGCCCGCTCTCTCCCCTCATTTTTATTCTCTCGTTGGAGCCATTTCTACGTTTGATTAGGCAAAACGCTGACGTTTCGGGGGTGAGGGTGGGAGGGACTGAGCACAAGGTAGCGGCATATGCCGACGACCTCATGTTTTTCGTTGCAAAGCCTGAGATCACTTTGCCGAATCTGCTTGCCGAGCTCCGAAACTTTCAGGAGGTCTCTAATTACAAAATCAATTACAAGAAATCCTCTGCCTTGAACATTTCCATTCCCGCGGAGCGCCTGAGACACGTCACGGAAAACTTTCATTTTAAATGGGAGCGGGAGGCCGTCACATACTTGGGCACACGTATCCCTTCCAGGCTGCAGGGAACATACGCCTTAAACTTTCCCCCACTATTAAAAAGGTTGGAGGAGGACCTCCTTAAGTGGAACAAAGGGGTTTACTCTTGGTTTGGAAGGGTCAGCGTCATCAAAATGAACATCCTCCCTAGGGTGCTTTATCTGTTTCAGGCCCTTCCAATAGACATCCCCCCCTCCTTCTTTAAGCAGCTTACTGGGATATGTACTAGATTTGTATGGGCTGGTCGCTCACACCGTTTGGCGGCCTCTCTGCTGACGGTCTCTAAATCTAGGGGGGGATTAGGTCTCCCGGACTGGAGGCGTTACCATGCTGCGGCTCATTTAAGCCGTGTAATTGACTGGTGCCGTCATTCTGCCCTGAAGCAGTGGGTTCAGATGGAGCAGGTTGCCTCCCCCTGCCCTCTTCCTGGTCTGCCTTGGATCCCGTTGCATGGACTTTCGCAGCTGAGCACCCACCCTACAGTCGGTCCGACTAGAAGGGTGGTGGACAGGTTCCTAGTTGGGTCGGGCCTCTCTCCTTCCCCTTCCCCTATGACACCAGTTCTGGGGCACCCTGATTTTCCGGTAGAGATAGCGGGAGGTCCCTTCAGAGCCTGGATCAGGCAGAATTGTTACAGGAGACTCCATATGCAGGTAGACGGTGCGTGGAGGAGGCCGGAGACTTTGGTCGCTGACCTTGCACTTAGACCAATTGCGCAGTTACAAACCCTTCAACTTCTGCATTACCAGCGGTCTGTTGACTGCGCAGCGCCTAGACAGTTAACGCAATTTGAACATACCTGTTTAGATTCGGGTCATTTTAAGGGGGCCCTATCATATTCTTACTCGCTGCTGACGGAGCCTCCAGGGGACTTTGTTCCCTCTTACGTGAGGGGTTGGGAGAGGGAACTTCGCAGGACCTTTACGGAGGAGCAACGAATAGCTATGGTCCAGCTGGCCCATAAGAGCTCTATCTCTTGCAAGTATCAAGAGACTAATTTCAAAATTTTATCACGCTGGTACCGGGTCCCAGCGGTGTTAGCAAAAATGTTTCCCTCTTCCTCCCCCCTCTGCTGGAGGTGCATGCGGGCGAGGGGGACTATGACACACATCTTCTGGGAATGTGAGAAGCTTTCTAGCTTTTGGGCAGGCGTGAGAGAGATTGTCAAGAAATTGACGGATGTTGATTTAGGGGAGGACCCCGCATGCTATCTACTTAACCTTGCTCCGGTCTCTATGAGATCCAGGCGTAGATCCCTGCTTGCCCCCCTCTTGAGTGCTGCCAGAACCTGCGTTCCGGCTAGGTGGAGGTCCCCTGATCCCCCCACAATTGCGCAGTTGCTGGCTGTCGTGAGGGACATTTGTAGGATGGAGGAGCTTACGGCCTCGCTGAGGGGGACTCTGGAAAAGCATAGGAGAACCTGGCAGATTTGGGACAGTTTCACCTTTTCCTCCGACTTCCTTCAGTACGCATAGCACGGTCCTCCCAGGGTGCCTTTTTTTTTTATTTTTTTTTTGGGGGTCTTCTTTTAGAGGATTGGTCTTTCCCTTTGCTTTCCCTCTTTCTTGTCTTTGTCTTTGTTTGTCTTTCCCATGTTTTTTCCCTTGACGTGTCTGTTTTGTCTCTCCTCCCCCTCTTCCCCCCCCCCTATGTTATTAGTTTCCTAATAGTCTTGTTTGCGGGTTTTTTTCCCTGTTCTTTCACCTGTTCATAAAATGGTTGGAGGCATGGGTTGCAGCCGCTGTATCAGGTAATTGAGTGGAATTGCAGTTCACAACACCTGGCGCAGGGCTCAACGTTGCCCTATATTTTATGTTTTATCTTGCCATCCTCGTGTTTGATTTTGGATGATGATAATTGACATTATATGATGCTAACATGTTAGATGGCTGTAATATCTGTATTTTGTTTTCCTGGCACTGCGTTGCCAAGCGCTGTAACTATTGCTTCCTTTCAATAAAAACATTTAATTATAATAAAAAAAAAAAAAAAAGAAATCTGTGATTTAATGACTGCATTCAGACGTTGGAAATTTGTCGGCCAATGTGATTGCTCACGTTGTTCATTGCAAAACATATTATTCTTAGTATACAGTACATCCTGCTCCAGATATAGTACTTACACTTGGGTTATCCTCCGCCAGATGGCGCTGCACTGCAGAGACATGCAAAAACAGGCTCCTCCCGGCCCTCAAATACCCGGGGACCTCCCACAAATCCCCAGATTTCTCTGCAGTGCTGACTGCGAAGACATGAAGTATCACTCTCTCGCAGGTGAGCGGGGCTATTAAAGCCTGCGGCCCTGTTGGACTATTTCCACCCGTCCTTCGTGTGATGTGCCTCCCATCCTGGGCTGCGCTGGTCGGGTGAAGGTAGGCAGCACCACGCGTGCTTATGGAGCGCTGCTCCTCCGCAGTCCCCCACCAAAGGGTAGGCGGTGTAGGCTGATGGTGAGCCTCTATGGGATGCCCCTCCCGCATTACTGCCCCGTGTAGCGGTGGGTCCTGTACCAAGGGCCGCCATCCTCACTCGTTCCCCCCGTAGTCGGGGAGGAAAGAAAGGGGAGGGTGTGCCTGTGTGGTCTGTATTGGATCCTTGTACTTATATGGCCTTTGTCTGTCTTTGAACCTTTATAGATATGGTGTCAGCCGCCGCGCCCTTTCTATGTATGGTCTGTATTGGACCCTTGCACTTATATGGCCTTGTCTGTCTTTGGACTTTTATAGATATGGCGTCAACCGCCGCGCCCTCTCTATGTATTTTACTTGCGGACTGCCGCCGCCGAACACGCTTCTTCCTTAGTTGAAGGCTCCGCGCCGGGCGGCGTTACCTCAGACACCTACGTGTCCTCATTGGCTGTTGTTGGACTTCGCGCTCCTCGGGAGGGCGGGGTCTGGTTTGGCACGCTCCGCGTCATGGACCGCTGGACCGCCCTTCGAGGTACACGGCGCCATTTTGTCTGTTCACGCGTGACGCGTGGGACGCTCCTTATTACCGTGGTACTGTAAGTGCCCTCGCGGGCGGCTTATTCTCATTATAGTTTTTCTTGGTTCTGACACCATTTTCTTCTCTTTGTGTCTTTCAGACCGGTGAACACCATTGGCTTCTCCCGGCCCGGTGTAAAATTATAGCGGGCCTTGTAAAATTCTCCTACTTCCCTAGCGGGTCTTTGGGGCATCCAGGGTTGCTTATAGTGTAAATCCCTACTGGCATATTGTGCCTTGAATAATCACCATATGGAGGCATCTCAGAATTATGTGACCGGGGTCCCTCTGGGACAAGACCGGCTGTGTATAGCGCGTGGACAACCCCATGCTGATGCTGACAGGGCACGGGTCTGCGGACCCTGTGCCGAGCAAGCACTGGCTCTGCAATCAGGCCTGCTAGTGGCTGCACCTTGCTTCATTTCACCTATTTCCCCATGCTTAAATCTCACTCCTGCGGAGTCCCATATAAAGGGGGAGTTGCAGTCTGTTTCGTCTTCCAGACTGTCCACGGCTGAACAGATCATTGCGAGGTTGTCAGAGCGCAAGGGCCCTGGTAAGAAGCGGCACTTGACGTCTCCTGTTTTCTGTTTTTCCTATGGGAACTGAGGAGTTTTCTACTCCGTGTGACTATTCCCCTTCTGATGAAGGAGAGCTATTCTCTGACTCGGGCTCATCTAATGAGAGGCCGAGGAGTCATGACGATTCTGGACCTGAATTCTGGGGCCAGTGTGACACTGACGATTTGTTGATTAAGGTCTTTAAGGCTCTGTCTATCTCTCTCCCTGGTGAAGCTTCCAAGCCGAGAGGGGAGCGTTTCCATACAGCAACAGCACGTTTGGAATTCCTAGAACAGGCTCACTTCCATGCTCTTGCCCTAAGGAATGGGAATGCCCCAGTAAACTTTCAGGGGTCCCAGGGGACTGGGATAGGAAATACCCCTTTCCCCCTGAGGTGGTTAATTGCTGGTCATCCCCTCCCGTGGTGGATGCCCCGATCATAGGGGTTCCTAACCCCCCCTTTATTACAGCCCCTGCTCATAATACCCTTCGGGATACCGAGGACCGGCGCATTGAGCTGCTGGCCTCCCGTGCCTTTTCTTGTGCAGGGACGGCGTTGCGCCCGGTCTGTGCCGCGGCTATGACTGCAGTGGCCACTAGAACCTTCGTCAAAAAGATGCTTGATCATCACTCTGATAATCTCCCCTGGGAGGTGTTTAATGCACTCTCCAACTGTGATGTGTTTCTAAGATTCATCCTATTAGCCTTGGACGACACCATTAGAATGTGTGCTAGAACTTCTGCCCTTGCGGTGGCTATACGTCGCTTGGTTTGGCTGCGACAGTGGGGTGCTGACGATGCTACTAAAAAGACTCTTACTGGGCTTCCCTTTAGAGGGCTATGCTTGTTTGGGGCCCGTCTAGACCTGTTTGGCAAAAAGGGTAAGTCACCCCAATGCAGGCGGCCGTCTAGGCCCCCTCGGGGCAGGGGCACCCCTATTTCCCCTTTCCTTACTGTTAAACAAGAACCAGGGGTGTCCTTCATGGGGGCTCGCGCAGGCTCCGGCCCTGGGAGCAGCAGACAACGCTCTGGCCCCTCCGGCGGGGCTAAGCCTAAATCTTCCACCAATCCCCCTCAAGCGTGATGGGGCGCCCTCGCCCCTCTGGGTGAGGGGATGGCTGCGGCACTTTGCTCTTGTCAGGAGGCTTTACGCCTCATACTGGTGGATTCAGGAGGTAGTGTCCTCCGGATGCAAGATAGAGTTTGCTGCGCGGCCTCCCCCAAGATTATCAAGTCCCAGGTACTCCTGGTCCTCCTCTCCTCTGTTCAGTTGCTGGCACAGGCCATGCAAGGCCTGCTAGGTCTGAGGGTCACTTGCAGATTGCCCGTAAGAGGCAGGGGCCGCTACACCAACTTTTCCACAGTCCCCCAAAAGGATGGGTCAGGCTGGCCCATTCTGGATTCACAGCAATTCTCCAATTGCAGGCAGTTTCTGCATGGAAACTCTGAGATGGGCCATCAGCGCCTTGCGCCCAGGGGGCTTCTTGCCGTCTGGGGAGCTCTAAAATGCTTATGTTCACATCCCTGTGCCTTCTGGACACAGAGGCTCTTCAGGTTCGTGTTGGAAGTCCAACACTGCTAATTGTGGCCTTGTTATCTGGCCTCTCTTCAGCTCCCAGAGTGCTCACTCAGGTGTTGACGGCGGTGATGTCTCTGATGAGACCAAGGGGCGTCCGCGCGATGACTTACCTAGACGCCTTTTTTCACTTATCAGTCTCTTCGTCAGGCTAAGTTGGATAACCGGCTGATGGCGTCCATTGGGAGTCATTTGGATGGGTGATCATTCATCCCAAGTCCTCATTGTCCCCTTGATTGGTAATTCCATTACTAGGAACGAATTTGAATTGGGTTCAAACGAGAATCTTCCCTTCTCAGCAATAAAGTGGACAATCTGGTCACATGGGCTCAGTCCCTCATTGCTGTCCCGGTCCCTTCACCAGGCAGAGATGCAGCTGGTGGGCCCGTTGGTGGCTTGCTCGGAAGAGGTCCCTTATGCTCAGTTCCCCTTGGGCCCTTCTGCGACTTCTATTGTTAATACAGGACAGGGATCCGGCATCCCTGGAGCAGGGTC
Source organism: Gastrophryne carolinensis (assembly GCA_027917425.1). Classification (NCBI taxonomy): domain Eukaryota; kingdom Metazoa; phylum Chordata; class Amphibia; order Anura; family Microhylidae; genus Gastrophryne; species Gastrophryne carolinensis. The sequence goes on from CM051243.1 coordinate 118,410,400, forward strand.
TGTGGGCCTTCCCACCTGGTAGGAAGGTTTCTCTTGGAGAGAATGAACTCAAGGAACCTGTCTGGGGGCAGTTCCTTCTTGCCCATTCCTGGAAACGGTCACCATGGATGCCAACCTATCAGGTTGGAGGGGGAGAGTTTCTTCTGAAACTCCCTGCGATTATGGGGGTGGTGGGGCCCTTAGAAGGTCCTTACGCCTATTGATGTTTGAAACAGTGAGCGTTTTCAGTTGGTTCTGTCTCGCTTGACTATTTCCCTTCTGGGCCTGCCAGTTTGGGGGTGCTCAGTCTGTCTGACGACAGTGTCCTACATTAAACATTGGAAGGGGCCTGGAGCTGGTGGACCCTCCAGGAAGTGTCTATGTTCCTAATCTGGGTGGAGACAATGTTCCCTGCATATCAGTGATATTCGCTCCGGTGGAGCCCCTCCAACAGGATGTGCTAATTCCTGTGTCACTATGGGGTCCAACCAGTTGTGGATCTGTTTGTGTTCTGTCACTATCACAGGCTCTTGGCCTTTGTTTCCCTGTCCCAGGATCCTCTGGCAGTGGTCCGGATGCCTTAGTAACGTCATGACTGGACGTTCGGTTCTGTATGTCTGTTCTCCATTCCCCCTGCTAGGCAGGGTTCTGCGCAAGATTGCTCTGGTAAGGGGACCAGTGATTCTGGTGGCCCCCAGGTGCCCTAGTAGAGTGTGGTTATGGTACAGAGGACAGTAGTTTTCTGTACCTTTTGCCAGGAGTGCCAGCTCTGCTCACTCAGGGCCCCCTTTACGTCACTCCAATCTACAGACTCTGGCCTAGTCGGCCTGACTGCTGAAACATCCATCTTGATGGAGACAGGCCTATCTGTCTCGGTGTTTCTTTCAATCTTTTTTATTGTAATTTTTGTTATAACAACTGGATTGTACAACATAATAAAGTGTCACAAAGAAAAAACTTGGGATACAAGCATCGGTTCTGTTAGAGGTTTCCAGTCACATTTATCTACTTTCGATTGTCAACGCTCACGTTCCCTCAATTATCAACGCTAGTAATCAGTATCAAGTGCTGTCATCCAAGAGATCGGATTGACGCTATCTACTACGTGATGGTCATATCGCAGACCAGTGGGCCGGGGTAGAAGCCCCGTCCCATCCAATCTCAGATTTAGCGCATCACCGCCCCCTTCTTCAATTTGAGGGGGAGGGGGTGCGCGGGTCGGGAATAGAGAAGGGGGGGGAGGGGGAGAGGGGAAAAGGAGGAAGGGAATAAGAGGGGAAAAAGAAAAAAAAAAAAGAGAGGGATCTAAGGTCAGAGGAGGCTAGAGCCATCCCTCACTGCAGCAGGGCATTCCCTATATCTGGGAACGAGTATTCCACCCACGGGCCCCAAACTTTCCTGAATTTTACGTGTGAGTCCTTTAAGATACTGGTCAGTTTTTCATTGATAAAGATCCCGTTCAGCCGTTCTTTTACCGCCTGAAACGGAACACTGGTCTTCTTCCAGGAGCTTGCAATCGTCAATTTTGCGGCCAACATAACCTGGGTCAACAGGGCATGTTGGGATTTGGTTATGCCTACCGGTTTTACATGTAGCAGTGCCACCCAGGGGTCCCTGCGCACATTGGCATGTAAAAGGGTGTGAAGCAAGCCAAAGACCCTTGACCACAACCTTCTTACCTTCGGACACTCCCACCAGATATGCATGACCGAACCTTCTACGGGACAGCCCCTGAAGCAGGACGCCGGGTATCCAGGGACTGCCTTAGCTATACGTGATGGTACTAAGTACCATCTTGTGAGCATTTTATACGCTGCCTCTTGTGTAGTTATATTTATGGAACATTTGTTGATCCCATCCCAGATTTCTGTCCAACCCTTTCTGTCCCTTACCAGGTTCAGATACGTCTCCCATCTAATCATGTACCCGTGCTTCGAGCCAGTAGGTAGCGCTGTGAGATGAGCGTAGAGCATGGATACAAGGCCGCGTGTGGGGGTCCCCTGCAGGCAAGCCCTCTCGAATGCAGTGGCATCTGCCCCTGGGATTTTATGTTTGAGTAGGGGAGCGAGCCAGTGGCAAATCTGAAGGTACCTGTACTGTTCAGTCGCTGGAGCATTTACCTTCGCCATCAATGCAGGCCAGGAGATCATTCTCTCCCCATCCATTAGATGGTGAATTCTGCTGATGCCCGCCCGCTCCCACCAGGCAAAGGTTTCTGGGTTCTCATTTCCCGGTGGGAACCACGAGTTCTTGACCCATTTCATTACTGGGAGATGCGGTGAGATCAGACCCCCAGAGTACTTTATTCCATCCCATACTCGAAGGGAGTGACACAGGATCGGGCTTTCTATACGGGGTCTGAACTGCGGTGGGATCCATATTAAGCTGTCCACTGGGGTGGGATCGCATGCAGGTGCTTCCAGGGATACCCAAAGGGGGGTTTCCGTCACAAGGTGCAAACTATGGAGCTGAGCTATTTGCGCTGCCTGATAGTACCTGTTTATACACGGCGCCCCCAGACCCGCCTGTGCCTGAACATAGTGGTCTTTGCTACCCTCGGTCTAGTGCTTCCCCATATAAACTTCATGATACTATTTTGCATACTCTTGATCTGGTGCGCGGGGATATGCACCGGAAGTGTCCTGAAATAATACAGCATTTTGGGCAGCAGTGTCATTTTTACAGCGTTTATCCTCCCTATCCACGAGATCTCATGCCCTCGCCATGAGTCCAACAAAGATTTCAGGGTTCTGAAGAGGGGGGGGGGGTAATTTGCCTGATATAACGAGTGGTAGTGAGGTGTGATATTGATCCCTAGATATGAAAGTGCCTCTGGAGCCCAGCGAAAGGGGAAATTAGACTGAAGATATCCCAACGCCTGGGTGGGGATGTTCAAATTTAGCCCCAGTGACTTCTCCTTATTAGCCTTAAGACCTGAGATCTTAGAAAAATCCTCCAAGAGCCTGAGCATATTGGGTAGGGAGGTGTGTGGTTGCGAAAGGATCAACAGAATGTCATCTGCAAATAAGCACGCTTTGTGATGATACCCAGCCAGTTCCACCCCCTTAATATTTGGGTTTGCCCGAATGGCGATCGCCAGCGGTTCCAGGGCCAATACAAACAACACCGGGGAAAGCGGGCATCCTTGACGCGTACCCCTGCCAATCAGGAACGTGTCTGAGAGGTAACCCCCATATTGTACCCTGGCTGATGGGGATGAGTATATGGACCGTATCCACCCGAGGAAATTGTCCCCAAAACCCCATCTTTGAAGGGAGTAAGTCATGTAGTCCCATGATATGGAGTCAAAGGCTTTCTGAATATCAAGCGATAAAAGAAAGCTATGAATCCCTCTGCGCTGGACCAATTCAATCAGGTGGAGTAACCTGCGAATGTTGTCCGAGGCTTGTCTACAGGGAACAAAACCAACCTGATCCCTGCCTACCAAAGTCCCCAGAAACCCATTGATTCTAGTGACCAGAACCTTCCCCAAGATTTTAAGATCAACGTTGAGAAGCGAAATAGGCCTGTAGTTCTGTGGGTTCGAGTGGTCCTTATCTGGCTTAGGCATCATGGTTATGAACGCTGCCAAAGAGGTCTGATTAAATGTACTTTGTCCCCTAAGGGAATTAAACATTTTAACTAGGTGAGGGGCTAATTCGGCTGCATATTGTTTATAGTATAAGGCAGTGAAGCCATCGGGTCCCGGTGCCTTAGATACTTTGAAACCCTTGATTGCCTCCAACACCTCCCGGACAGTGATCTCGGAGTCCATGCGATCCTTACAGGCATCAGGCATTCTAGGGAGTGGGATCGAATCGAAAAATTTGGTCGCTAAATCCCGGGGGAATGTTTGAGGTGCCTCGTAAAGTTTGCCTAGCAGTTTTCTAAAAATGTTGACAATTTTAAGGGGATTAGCTGTGAGTGTCCCCTCAGGGGTCTTAAGCGTGATCGGAGCTTGCTTCGGCCCTGAGTATCGCAACTTATTTGCCAGAGGAGCATCAGGTTTGTTAGCCCTTGCATACATCCTCTGCTTACCCCACCTGAGCTTCTTTTCAGCTATCTCGTCAAGCGCCAGATTGAGTTGTATGCTAACCTCATCCACTTTCTTCTTAATTGCCCTGGTGGGATTTGCTTTCCAGTCCCTCTGCAACTGTTCTAAGCTGGCTGTTAAATGGGCTATTTTTTCAGTTCTACGCTTTTTAAGGGATGTTGCTAGGGAAATCAGGCTACCCCTTATGACCGCTTTATGCGCCTCCCACACGCTCACCGCGGTAGCTGTATCGACATTTTCTGCAAAGTAGTTTTTAATAAATTGCAGAATTTGCTCCTGTGAGTCTTTATGCGTTAGTAGCGAGTCATTTATCCTCCACTTAAAGGGCTTGGGCGTTGGGGGAGACGCAGTGAACTGCATTGCAACTGGGGCATGATCAGACCAGGGCGTGACCAGAATATGGCTCCTGCTAACCATAGGGACAGCGCTCTGGGGAACCATAATATGGTCAATCCTGCAAAATGAATTATGGGGGTTTGAGTAAAAGGTATAATCTCGTTTTTTGGGGTTCAGCTCGCGCCAAATATCTACTAAGGACATATCCCTCAGCAGAGCGCTAATGCGGTGCGGAGATTGCTGCGCTGGAGAGGAAATAGAGGAGGGGCTGTTACCCTGAGGGAGTGATCTGTCCACTTTGGGGTCCAACGCAATGTTGGAATCCCCAGCCACAACTAGTATGCCCTTACCATGCTCTCTAATCTTTTTTAAAAGGTGGGAAAAAAAGTTGGTCTGGTGAGTGTTTGGGGCATAATAGGACACAAACGTCATTTGTGTGTCCCCTAACTGGCCTACTAAGATCAAGTATCGCCCCGTTGGGTCCGCTATACAGGTCTCACTCTTGAACGGAACATTTCGCCGAAACGCTATGGCAACACCCCTGGTTTTCTCTGTGTAGCTGGCCAGAAAGAAGGTAGGGTACTGTGGACTCAAATATTTTGGGGCACTCGTGGCCGAGAACCTCGTCTCCTGGAGGCACAAGATGTCAGCTTGTACTTGCTTATAATAATGAAACGCTTTGGTTCTTTTGTGAGGGGAGTTAAATCCCTGAACATTGTGAGAGAGCAATTTAAAGTTAAGGTTAGCACCTGCATGCAAGTTTTGAGACTGGCTCATTTCACTGATTTCAAGGGAGGCGGGGGAAAGAAAGAAAAAGAAGAGAAAAAAAAAAAAAAAGGGGGGGTGGGGGGAGAAAAGGAAGAAGGGGCAAAGGGTGAAGGGTAGGCTAGGTAACGGAGCTAAGTACCTAAACTAGGATCTAAGGCCCACGCCTGGAGTTAGCTCGTCTGAGTGGAGGAGAGGAGGGGTTAGGGAAAATGCGTGGGGGTACAAGTGACTCCAAGGGAGTCCAAAGAGTGCCTTCCGGGGGGAAACACTCCTCCGGAAGTTTTTGGGTTTCTAGAGGGGGTCGCCTCTGAGCGGGGAGCCGTCTATGCTAATGTAGTTGAAGTCAACGGCAACGGCTCGGGGCAGGCGCACTGACTGGCGGAGTAAGGGGGGGGAGGGGTGCACTAGCAGGAGTGACCTACAAAGGGGCTGCTATTGCCTAGCTTGTGATGAGGTCTCTGTTGACTGGCCCCCACCCTGCAGAAAACGCCCGAGCCCCGCCAGGTAGAAGCAGGGAACCAGCGAGGGTCCCGCAGGTTCATCCCCTCGGTTCCGTTATCCGGGACTCGTACCATGCCAAAAGCGGCAAGGGAGGCTCGGGGTCCCCCACCCGGCTAAGGACCAGACAACCCGCCCCGCTGTGGTCATGCTCATGAAGTCAGGACCTAAGGTCTGGATGATAACCAACAATCTTATTAATAGCTAACCATAGCAACGGCAAATATTCAACAAGTCACTTCGCAACCTTTAACATTGGGTGTAACCCGCAATATGGCTCCAGCCGACGGGGCACCAGGCCCACTGATCACAGCCTGTCGTTGGGGCCTCTAGATACTCCCGACAGCCCCCTGCGATACAGCTTAGTCTGTCAGGGTCGAGGCCACCCCGACGGCCAGGGCCAAGCAACAAACCCTGTTCAGTCCACCCCCACACAAGTGGGAATGCAGACTAAAAAGGGGTCAATAAACATAGTAAACAGGATGCATATGTTCAAGTGCAATGCTGGGAACGTCCGACGCCCACCGGCCCAAGGAGAGCAAATAAGGTATACGATCTCCTATCCCCCAGCGGGAGGCAGACGTCCCCTTAAAATTTTAACTATCACCTCAAGGCAGTCCGTCCAGCTCCAGGTGTAGCTGAAAAACAAGAAAATAGAGAAAGGAAAAAAAAAAAAAAACTGTCCATCCTGTGGGTTCCTGAAAGAGAAAAGCCCCCCAGGGAGGTGGGGAGAAAAGTTCCCAAATGAATCACGTGGACGCTTGGCCCTTGGGTACCCTCTTCATTAGCAACGAACTGTTCGGTCGTCCAACCATAATCAGCCGTTGTCAAGGCGGTGGGCTTTTGCAGTACGCGTTGAGGCCGATGTGGGATAAGGGCGCTGGCTACTGGACCGTTGGTCCCGTCGTATGGTTCTCGGACGTTGCTCCCGAGGTGGCCCAGGTGTAGATGGTATTTCAGCTGCTGTGGTCAATCCCAGGCGGTCTAACAGCTCGGAGGCCTCCTCTGGCGTTGATATTGCATGCGAGTGACCCATATATGTGAATGATAGTCTGAACGGGAAGCCCCATTTGTAGGCTATCTGATGCGATTTGAGAATCAGGAGATGGGGCTTCAGTAGGCGGCGTTTCTGCAGCGTCACTGGAGCGAGGTCTGAGTAGATCTGGTATTTGTGGGTCTGGAAGACTAGGTCGTTATGGGCCCTGGCAGCCTGGGCGATCATTTCTTTGGTGTTATAGAAAGTGAATTTAGCGATAATGTCTCTGGGCTGACCGTCCGCTCTAGGGGGACCCAGGGCACGGTGGACCCTATCCATTTCCAAGCGCTCAATTGGGATTGCTGGGACTAATTCCTGGATTAAGGCTGTAATAGTGGACTTAAGGTCGATGATGGATTCTGGCAACCCTCTAAAGCGCAGGTTGCTGCGTCGGGACCTGTTCTCCAAATCCTCTATCTTTTGGAGGGCTAGGGACAACTCAGCCTTGTTGTTCTGTATCTCAGCGTCCTGTTCCTCTAGTACTGAGGTAGTGTCGGTCATCTGGTGCTCCAGCTTTGATGTGCGGGACTTCAGGTCTCTTAGCTCCATTTTAAATGTGGCGGATAATTTCTCAGTGGCCGTTCCTAGCTCTTGCTGCAAAACAGACTTAAATCTTTCTAGCAGCTCCGCATCTCTTATACCGGGGTTAGCCTGCGGGGATGGTGGGTGCCCCGGGGTCGCCATCTGGGATTCTAGCTGCGATTCAGGCTGTGAATCCAGCAGCTCTGGTGATGGTATCGGGGAGGGAGAGAGCTGCGGCCTGGGTGTTCGCCCCACAATGGTCGCCATCTCAGGGTTTGCAGCGCGTGTCGAGGGCCTGGGGGTTTGTGTCGACCTACCCCGATCTTTGCGCCCCATTCGCTGCCCAGGCGTGCCCCAATTATACTGAGGGGTAGGTGTCCCCGGGGTCTCCGCTGCTGTGACACTGGTGACTCTGGGGATGTGTGGTGTTTGAGACTTTATATATGGGTTATATAGCCTCTGTCATGAGTTCTGCCAGGGGCCCGGGTGACCTTGCTGCTATCACTGCGATTGGCTCCCTATTGGCACTTCCCAGGCGCTCCCAGTGTCCCCGAGTGTCAGACCCACCTCTGCCCAATGCTTCCTAGGGCGCTGCTGCTTGATTGCTGGTTGGGTGCTGGCTGGCTCAGGGTGAGGATCAGCAGGTCGTGGCCGCCATCTTGGGACTGGCGTCTGGTGAGAGGTGCTGCTGCGCTGCGGGAGGTCAGCTCTCCCTGTCCATCCCCCAGTCTCCGGGTATCCCAGGGTGGTGAGGAGCCAGAAGAAGGCCGCTGCTATTCATGCTGGAGCGCCGGTCGGGTGCTGGCCGGCTCAGAGCAGGGGCCGGGAGGTCGCGGCCGCCATCTTGGATTCGGCGCCTGCCGAGGTATGCTGCTGTACTGCGGGAGGTCGGCTCTTCCTGCCCCCCCCCTCCGATTTCTGGATGTCCCCAGGGGGTTCCCCGACCTGGATGGCCCGAAAACGCCACCGCTGAGGCTCGCTGACAGGCGCTGCTCCCCGCTCAGTGAGGAGCCGGTTTAAGCAGCAGCCATCATGGTCGGCTGCTCACGAGCGCCCCCTCTGTCTCGGTGTTTGAGCCTATGGGAAGGCTAGGAGCAAGCTTCTTCCTCTTCTTCTACCTGTTATAGGGTATGGCATACCCATATTGATTGGTGTGAGTCTAGGTCTCTTCCCTGTTGGGCGTTCTCTGTTCCCAGGGTTCTAGAGTTGGTTTCAGCATGATTTGGAGTTGGTTCTCCAACTCGGTACTCTGATGGGTCAGGTTCTGCCCTGTCCACCTTTCCTTAGTAGTCTCTGGTTCAGTCTTACTTGGTTAAGACTTCTTTCAGGGGGCACTCATGTGCGTTCCCCATGTAATTCTATGGTCCCTGCTGGGATTTCAATTGAATTTCATTCTGTCTGCTTGCAGGGTTTTGTCCCTTTGGTTCTATGCAGGATGCTGTCTGGCTGTTCTTACCCTCAAGGTTGTCCTTCTGGTGACTGTTACCTTGGTCAGGCCTGTGTTAGCGGGTGGCTCTGTCTACCTAGCCCCCATTCTTTTAGATACACCAGGATAAGGTGGTGTTCCGCCTGAAGCCGGACTCTCCGCATCAGGTGGTGTCTTATGTTCATTGTTTTGAGATATTGTTCTTCCTGCTGTGCCTTTTTCCTAGCAACGCTGAGGAAAGGGTTCTGCATTTCTTGAACAAGGTGTTGGAAGTTTTTGCCTTGGTAGTCACTGTGTCCTTCAGGAGAACTGATGTTCCTTGGGGCCTATGGTCACTACATCCTGAATGTGCCCGATCTCGTCTGCTCTCGGGGAGTTTGGCGGTTTTGGCCCTGGTTATTACTTGAATGGATCTTCCTTCTGGTACTTGGAAGGGTTTTTTGGCTTCCGCCAAGTCTACTGTTAGCGATTGGATTCGTCAGGCTGTTACTCAGGCCTATTCCAACAAGGGGAAGAATCTTCCTTTTCACTTTGAATCTTATTCTACTCGTGTTTTGATGCCTCTTGGGCTTTTCAGCACCAGGCTTCTGTTGAACTGGTTTGCTAGGCCGCTACCTTGGCCTTCTGTTCATACCTTTGCAAAGTTTTACAAGGTTGATGTTAGGGCCTCAGCTCATGCTGTCTTGGCCATATGGTTATGCAGGTGACAGTGGTTTTAAACTGTCTGCTGTTGTCGTTTTTGTTGGGGATCCCACCCTACTTTATGGACACTGCTATTGGATGTCCCAAATGTAAGTACTATATCTGGAGCAGGACGTACTGTATACTAAGAATAATACAGTTCTGTGAAATACTCACCTGTAGAATTGATATTGTTTGTATACAGTACGTCCTGCTCCACCCCATCCTGTTTTTTTGCATTATTCTGGATCCCCTGTATGGTGATTGTTACCATTGTTATAGTTACCAGTTTTTGGTGGTTAATTCTCCCGGTTTCTTGTTCACTGCTTTTCAATGCTGGGGATTTGTGGGAGGTCCCTGGGCATTTGAGGTCCGGGAGGAGCCTGTTTTTGCATGTCTCTGCAGTGCAGCGCCATCTGGCGGAGGATAACCCAAGTGTAAGTACTATATCTGGAGCAGGACATACTGTATACAAATAATATCAATTCTACAGGTGAGTATTTCACAGAATTGTATTTTTTGTGGCCGACTCCTGTTTCCACATTTCAGTGATCAAGCGATAAACGAAAAATGTTGGTCAACCAAAGTGATAGACAGGCGACCGATGAAACCAGCTACCGTTTCATTGGAATGATTATCTCTTAATTGGGTTTCAATATATTTTTACACGATAATAGGCTACAGTAGCAATATCATAGTTTTTAGAAGGAAAAACAGAAAAGAGAATATCATCTTTCCATCACCACATCCTAAATACCCTAAGTTGAGTTATATATGCTTATAATATAGTGATAGGGTTCAGTGTTCAGGGAGCCCCCTTAGGTCTTATGCATTTCTTATGTGAACAAGGTTCAGTCCCCCCCCCCCCCCCAATGTCACATCTAGATTGTGTCGTATCCGTTAAAATAATCAATGGTAGTGGACAGAATAATGTAACCTACAGAAGAGAGAGAATAGCAGAGAAGATTAGAGAATATAATATAGAGAAAAAGAAGCAAGGAATAGAAAGAGAAGAGGCGAAACGGGAAGAAGAATATAGCAAAAAGGAACAGGAGAGGGAGGAGAAAAAAGAAAGGAAGAGAGAACGAAAATGAGGAGGGCATGTCCCATGGCCCCAGCCCATGAGAAGCCCCAACTGTGTCTCATAATTTTACTCAAAATTCTGTATAACTCTCCATGATCTCTTTGTATATCGTGGGATCTTTATACAGCGCCCATGGGAACCAGATTTGAATAAACTTTGTTGTTCTATCTTGTGTAACATATATACCTTCCATTTCTTCAATGAAGTTTATCTGGGTGTACCACTCTCTGATGCTGGCAACGTCTCTCAATTTCAAATGTCTTGGTATAATTGACCTTGCAGCATTTTAAGTGAATTCTTGTATTTATGGTATGAATCTCCTATGTAGTGCAGTAGCAAGTGAGCAGCTGAGATTTCTTTTTTTTTTTAAAGTTTTTATTTTGCATGAAACGTGAAACATAACATACAATAATATTATGCAATACAGCAATTAAGACGCCGCAGGCGCCTAATATCAGTCTGGCCAACTTACACAAAAGAGACATCCAGTCACACAACATAACGACATTCACTCCGGACTCAAACCCTTACAAGATAAGTAATTCTTCCGAGGAGGCTCAAAAGAGCAGAAAATGGTTAGTAGTACATCAGGGTATTCATTCTCTTACACAGAAACTAACTCTCCACCTCTCTCCGCTCCCCCCCAGACCGGATGCCAATCCACAATCATATTCACCTGCTCTACATATTGGCGCAAGAGCCAAAACCACTGTGGTACGTCCATACTCTCACCTCAGCCATCATCAGAGGCCAAATCCTGGCACTGTAACCAGGGATCCCAGACCTTGGTAAACTTGTCTGGCACACCTCTCGCCTCATATGTCAATTTATACATGGCAAGCTTCTGATTAACCAGCCTTTTCCATGCCTGCACAGACGGCTTAGCCCGGTGCTTCCAGTTTATCAGTATACACTTCCAGGCATAAAAGAGCAGCAGCCGAAGCAACATTTTCAAAGTACTGAGCTCCGACAGCGGCTCCACCACTCCCAGGAGGAATAGTGAAACAGATCCCCTTATGTGAATTCCCACTATTTTGCTAATAAGGTCCATTACATCCTCCCAGAAGCCAGCAAGTATTCCACATGACCAAATCATATGCACCCATGTGCCACTACCACCCTCACATCTAGGACACGTGTCCCTATCCAGTAGGCCCATCCTGTGCAGACGGACCGGAGTGACATACGCCTGGTGGATCCATTTGGTCTGGATCATTCTATCTCTCGCCTCAACCACCGACGAGTGCAGATTATCCAGCACCTCCTCCCAATCGTCCTGATCCAGGCTCTGGTCTATAGCCTGCCATTTCATCTCAATCCCATCCCTAGTGGACCCCAGTTCACCCAACATTTGTATAGTGTGGAGACCGGTTTTTCCAGGTTTGAATCTCTAACCACATTCTCCACCTGCGAAACCGACACCCTTGGGCCCACCCTGGAGAATTGAGCATTCAGGGCATGTCTGATTTGTAAGTAACGGAAGAAATCCCGATTAGATAGGTGGGAACTCTCTTTAGGCTGATCGAAGGACACCAGTACCCCCTCTTTGTAAAGTTGGCCCAGCTGGTGGACTCCCCTTCTACTCCAGAATTGTGGGTCCTGCACAGTTTCAAGTTCTGGAAGCCTAGAGTTATCCCAAAGGGGGGTGAAGGGGGAATACGCCCCACACCCTTCTGGGTCCGCAAGTAATTTGGCCACCCGCTCCCAGATACTGCAGACCATTCTCATACACGTGGTCGCCTCCCTGAGTCCCCTTGTGCCCCTATAGGCCAAGAAGGATAGCTGCGCAGGGGAGCCTAGCACCGCCTCCTCCAGATGTACCACCGGATTATCCCCGGGTCGGCTAATCCACCAATGAGCATACAGCAGCTGGGTAGCATAAAAGTACATTTGCATGTGCGGTACAGCCAGTCCTCCTACGTCTATCTGTGCCTTCATAATTTGCCTATTTAACCGAGAAGGGGACTGCCCCCAAATAAATCCAACAATAATTGCTTCCAGCGCCTTAAAATAAGAAGCGGGGAGCAACATGGGAGAGGCCTGGTATATATACAATAATTTTGGAAGAAAGATCATCTTGAATATATTAATTCTGCCCATAACCGACAGTGGTAGACCCACCCACTGACTGACTCTCTGCCTCAATTTCGCAATGACTGGTGAGATATTGAGAGGTATAAATTGACTATGCTGCATCCCAATCATGATCCCAAGATACTTAAATTGCCGAACCACCTTCAGCTGGGATCTCGGAGAGATACCCAAAGAGTCACAGGCATTCACCTGCATCAAGCTGGATTTGTCCCAATTAATTTTCAAGCCTGAGAATCTCCCAAATGTATAGATGATGTCTAAGGCCGCTTCTAGGGACTTGCGGCAGTCGGCCAAATATAGCAGGGTATCGTCTGCGTACAGCGAAATTTTCTCTGCCACCGCACCTAGTTTCCATCCCGTGATGGCTGGGGAGTTCCTAACCAGAATTGCCAACGGTTCAATGACCAATGCGAATAGCAGCAGTGAGAGTGGGCACCCCTGTCTGGTTCCTCTACTTAATGCAAATGGGTCAGAATAACATCCGTTGACCCGCATGCGGGCCGTGGGACGCCCATATAGTAGTTTGATGCATTTTATGAAACTCTCGGGGAGCCCAACTCTAGCCAACACCGTCCATAGAAAGGTCCATTCCACCGAGTCAAAAGCCTTCTCATTGTCAAGCGAAACAATCGCCGACCACCACAGTTATCGTGCATAATTTGAAGGTTCGACTTCAGTCTCTGCAGGTTTATCCCTGTGGTGCATCCAAAGAGACTGATTGGGTCCAATCAATTGTAGTATGACTAGGTTTAATCTAATGGCTAATATTTTGGCATCCTGATTTGGGTCTATATGACGCACATGCTTCAGGAGGTCTCCCTTCCTTGTATATAAGAACTATGGGCCTGATGCAGAGCCTCCCCCGGTCTGAGCTTAAAACCTTCCGATTGTCCGGGGCTCCCGTTTGAATCGTGGCACAAATGTGATGCAGAGCCTCCGTCGGAATGGCTCCCTAACTCAGTGGTTCCCAACCCTGTCCTCAAGGCACACCAACATGTCATGTTTTTTGGATCTCCAAATAGCCAGCTCTATTGCTCTGCAGCTGCACTAATTACTCCACCTGTGCATCTTTGTGGAGATCTGCAAAACCTGGCCTGTTGGTGTGCCTTGAGGACAGGGTTGGGAACCACTGCCCTAACTGATCCGTCAATTTGTCTTTACTCGGGAAGTTTTTTTGGCTCTCTCGGGTGCCTTCAATTTGATTGGGGCTTTCGTTCCCGTTCACACGGGCGGCCCGTTTTTCCCTGCTTTTTCCTTGGTTTACTTATATCTCCATGGCTCTTCAGTTGCCAATCTGGCTACACGCAAGCGCACATCCCTAAACCTCCATTGGAATATGCATATGGCACCAACTGCCAATTTGACACATATATATATATTGTCAAATTTATTTTTGGGTGTTCCTTCTTTCATGCCATTAATGCATACCTTTTTCTGATGTTTTGTCCCATATCTAAACCTTTTGTGTCATGTAAATGTGTGATGATGTTGTGTGATTGTACATTTGCAGGAAAGACAACTCACAAAATCTGTTTTTTTTTTTTAATCAAACTTTTGTTTTTGCTTTTGTGGTTTTGAAATTATTTTTTTGATAAAACAAAAGTAAAAAACAATTTAAATTTGAATTAAACATGTTAAAAATTAGGCCTCGGGGTCTTGTGGCTGTGTTTTTCTTTGATCTGTGAATGAAAAACAACCTTAGTTTAGCATTGTTTTTATGGTTTGGTTGGGCGTTGTTTTTTTGGGGCCCTTTTTAAACCGGACCTTCAGCGTGCTTTAATGAAAAGCCCAAACTCCAAAAAAAACGATTCCGCAGTATCATCTGTAAAAAAAAGATACAAGGACCCACCATTAATCCACAAAATACATTAACAAGTTTCCTGGCCTAACTAAAGTCACTTTATTAACCTTTTGCTGCCTCACATTGCCCTAGTTCTTCTATCTGCATGTAGCCTAGTTTGTAGCTGTGTACATGGGTTGAATTTAACGTGACAAACTAAGTTGTTTCAGACTATTCTTGCGCTTTGTTTTTTTTTTTTAATTCTTTAAAGATTTTGCAGTTTTATAACAGACATACATACAGTAGAGTCAACAGTACAAGAGACATAAAAGGAATGGGGGGGCTCTTACAGATCAATAACATATCAGAAGTAGCAAATCGCAGCTGAGTAATGATATCAGACAACATTGCATAATGTAGTATAGTGCGGTTACCGACTACAGGAGGTCACAAGGCGGGGGAGCTACACGCGGCAAATGCCACCCAGCGCCCGTCTGGTCACACCTCCGTCTCCGCAGATACACTTAGCCACGGAGCCTTCATGTAGAGTCAGTGTCAATTACCTCATTTCGAGTATAGCCATAAGCCCTCCCCAGGGTAAAGAGATAGACGTACAAGGGGGACAGAGAGGGAGTGGAAGGGTAAAGGATCAGGGGGGGGAGGAGGGGGGGAGGGGAGCAATAGGCAAGAGGGAGGTATGGGTATGGCGTGCGGGACAGAGCTCCAGGCCGAGCACTGCCCAACAACTGTCCAGGTCAGGCCCCTCACGGGGGAGGGACAAGACGCATCTCGTGCGAGTGGAGCGTGGCCACAAGGGGCACCACAGCGGGTATTGTATCGAGTCAATCACGTGAACAAATTATGGAATTCTGCTGATTCCTCAAAAATCAGCCAGGGTAGCCAAGTGACCCTATATTGCTCATCCCTGTCATGAAGGGCTAAAGTTAAATCCTCCATTTCTTTGACGTGGGTAACTTCTTTCACCCAATCCCTAACGGAAGGGGCTTTCTTCTGCTTCCAGAATCTGGGTATTACCTATTTGGCAGCTTTCAACAAGTGAATCAGCAGTGTTTTTTTATATTTCCCTAACGGGGATCTCGTGGAATGAAGCAGGACCTGCGCCGGATCTCCCAGCAGCTGTGCCCCCGTCAGTTGTGCCACTATGTTCAGTACCGCCCCCCAATACTCCTGAATTTTGGTGCATTGGCAAAATAAATGGAATAGGGTCCTACGGTCCCCTCCGCACCTCCAGCAGCTCGTGTCTGCCGTGTCATACATGTTGCCCAACCTGTCAGGGGTGTGATACCAGCGGGTTAACAATTTATAATTGACTTCCTGGATTCTTGTGGCCATCGAGGACTTGTGTATCAGGGTAGCTATCTTGGTTCTCTCCTTCTCACCCAAGGGCCTACCCAAGTCTAACTCCCACTCTCCCCAAAAAGTAGGCGGGGACTCTACCTCCCGGATGAGGAGCGAGTACAACAAGGAAATCAGGTGGGGTTGTGGTTGCCTCGCCACACAGAGTTTCTCAAAATCTGTATGATTCCTGAAATTCTCCCTGCGGAAGCCTATTTTGGATAGAACCGACTGAAACCGCAGGAGTGTCCAGGGGTCCAAGTTCCCATTCTCAAATTTTGCCCTCAGTTCTCCCAAAGCAGTCCAGCCTCCTTCAGACAGCAGGTCACACCCTCTTAGTTGGCCTAACCTCCCCCATTCTCTAAGGTCCCTTCTAGTGCAATCAGGCATGAGCTGCGGGTTATCTAATAAAGCCACCATGGGGGAGGGCCAGGGAGAAACCTCCGAACGTTCCCTGGAACTCCGTAGGACCCCCAGAGTGGCCGCCACAGTGGGGTGGGATCTCAGGGCTGGCACTAAGGCCTCTCTATTCCATGCAACGACATCTAGAGGGGCAGGGGCCAGGGAGTGCTCAAGCTGTACCCATCTCTTCGTCTCCCCGCACGTGTGCCACTCACATATTCTTTGTAAATGGGATGCCACCCAGTACGACTGGACATCCGGCATGGCCATGCCACCCAGGCTTTTGGGCTTAAATAACACCCGGCGGCGGAGCCTAGCCCTCTTCTTCTGCCACACAAATCCCATTAGAACTTTCTCCAGTTCCCTGAAGAAGCGAGTAGGTATCTTGATCGGGAGTGCCTGGAACAGGAACAGTAATTTCGGTAGGATCGATATTTTAATTATATTCACCCTACCCATTCATGAAAAGGTAGGGGAATCCCATTTATCCAAGTCAGCCTTTATTCTCTGAGACAGGGGCAGGAAGTTCAAGGCAAAAATGTTCGTCAGGCGGTTTGGCAGCCGCGTACCGAGATACGCTATTGAACCCTTGGCCCATTTAAAAGAAAATGCCTGTTGAATGGTCCCGGCCACCTCCCCAGAGAGAGAGATGTTTAGCGCCTCTGACTTCTCAAAGTAAATTTAAAAAAAAGATAGCCTCCCGAAGGCTTCAAGCTCCTTCATTAACACAGGGACGGAGATCGCGGGGTTTGTGATAAAGAACAAGAGGTCATCCGCGTAAGCGGCAACCTTATGAATACTGCCTCCAGCTCTCAGTCCCCCAACGTCCCTATTCTTCCTAATCTTACATAGAAAGGTCTCCAAGGTCAGGGCGAACAACAGTGGCGACAGAGGGCAGCCCTGGCGGGTTCCATTACTAATCGGCAAGGGAGCGGAGAGACAACCATTTACTTTAACTCTCGCGCAGGGTATTGTGTACAAGGCTTCAATGCGCTTCCTGAATGTGTCTCCTAGGCCCATATGTCTAAGGCCACCCCACCCTGTCAAAGGCCTTTTCCGCATCCGTGGATAAAACCATCATTGGCGCCCCTGAGGCCTGCGCGGAGTATATGACACTAAGCGCCCGGACCACATTATCCCTGGCCTCCCTGCCCAACACAAAACCCGTCTGGTCCAGATGGACCACCTGGGCCACCACTGGGGCCAATCTATTGGCCAGGGTCTTTGCGTACAGCTTCAGGTCAGTGTTGAGGAGAGAGATAGGACGGTAGCTCTTGCACGATAGAGGATCTTTCCCCGCTTTATGCAAGACTGAGATGTGGGCCTCGAGGTCCCTGCCCGAGAAGGCACCCGGCTCCACTGGGTCCGTGATGGTGTTCCATGCCCTGACCATATGAGGGCCAAGGATGGAAATGAAAGTTTTATAGTATTGGACCGAATAACCGTCGGGCCCCGGGGCCTTCCCCGACGGTTGCCTCAAGCAACTCCCCCATCTCCATCGGGCCCTCCAAGGAGGCCGAAACCTCTTCCGCTATCGAAGGCATGCCCGATCCCTTAATATAGTCCTCAACTCCATCCAAGTGTGACCGAGTCGGGGCCCCTCCACCGAGATTGTACAGGCCTGAGTAGTATGCCCTGAATGCATCTGCTATTCCCTCCGTGGTGTGTCGTGTTTGCTGATCACTATCGAGGATTGCAGAAATGAAATTCTGGGATTGTTGTTGCCTGAGGGCCCTAGCCAGCAGAGAGCTGTTCTTGTTACCATGCTCATAGTAGGTGCGTTTGCACCTCCTAATAACATGCTTAGCTTTCTGCCGTAGGAGGGTGTTGAGTGCCTCCCTGGTCTGGGTCAGCTCCCCAAGTACCCGCGCTGCTTCAGTTTGTTTGTGGGACAGTTCCAGATCACGGACCTTATCAGTAAGCTTCGCTATTTGGGCCAGCCTTTCTCTCTTGAGCCTCGCCCCGTGGCTGATCAGGAGGCCCCTGATCACGCTCTTGTGCGCCTCCCACAATGTGAGTAGCGAGACCTCCCCATTATTATTGGCTCTAAAGTAGGACTCTAGGCCCTCCTTCACAGCCTGAGCCACCACCGCATCCTTAAGGAGAGACTCATTCAATCTCGTGGAGCAGGGGGGGGGTCTGTCCACAAGCTCGAGGTCAAGAAACACCGGGGCGTGATCTGAGAAGGTGGAGGTATATCCCATCTCCGACGGCCAGGCCCAATAGGCTATGTGACACCCATATGTAGTCTAGTCTGGAGTATGTCCCGTGTACATGTGAGTAAAAAGAATAATCTCTCGTCCCGGGGTTCCTGACCCTCCAGGCGTCCACCAGCTGCATCCCATGCAATGCCCTCTTCAAAGATCGCAAGGCCAGGTGCGAAAGCGCAGACTTCCCTGTTGAGGAATCCAATAATGGTTCCAAAGTCAGGTTGAAGTCACCCCCTAGGATGACCTCCCCCTCCCTAAATTTCTCAATTTTATCCAGAGTGTGCTTCAGGAATTGTATCTGCCCCTGGTTGGGGGCGTATACAGAGGCTAACATATACATTTTCTGATTAATCAGCCCCTTAGCCAACACCACTCGTCCCGACTCGTCTCTCCAGACCTCCCTCAGCAAGAAGGGAACGTCTCTGGCGATTAAGATCGCCACTCCCTTTCTCTTAGCATCTGCAGCGCAGCTGGTGAAGGCCTGGGGGAACAGCTTACTACTAAGTCTAGGTGCGGAGTCTCGCTTGAGATGTGTCTCTTGCAGGAAAATAATTTGGGCCTTGCATCTCTTTAGCTCCTTCACATTCAGGGTAACTACCTTTACAGGGGCCATCTCTGCAAAAAGGGAAAGGGGAGGCGAGAAGAGCCGGAGACCGGCAGACAGTGGTATCACCCGCTGCTCACCCGGTCCCGCACGCCAGGGGGAAGATGAGAGTTATGACCAGAGGGGAAACAACAAAAGGAACACAACAAAGGGAAAGGGGATAGGTATCAGGGATATGGGCCGAAGGCAGGAAGTTGAAGAAGTGGACAAACAGTTACAGGGGTGGGGTTAAGGACTAGCTAGTAGTCCAGTAGAAGACCGGTGCCTTTTAAGAACGCACTAAGTGGGGGAGAACTCCCAACCACGGGCTAGCAAGCCCAGTGCACAGTCTGTTCCCGACCGGAGAAGGCCTAGGGACTTCTCCAGTGGGGTGCACCGAATGGGGGGGAAGCGGAAGACTAAGCCTAAGCAAACATCGAGTAGGGAGTCGCACCAGTATTGTAGCTACTCAGCGAGGCACGTCCTGGCTCTAGGGCGTTGTCGCCCTGTCAGGCAAAATGCAGACAGTCCGAGGCAGAATGACACCACGCGCAGCAGCTCAACACAACCGTACTCCAAGAGAGGGCTTTCATGAGGGGCAGGACATGGATCCAAATAGATCGATCCGGCCCGTCATGAAGCAGCAGAGGCGTCAATCATCAAGAAGCAGAACCGGGGATTCTGAACATGGCAATATGGTGTCAAACCAGTGCTGTAGCTGCTCAGTGAGGCACGTCACGACCCCAGGGCGCCGCCGCCCTGTCAAACAGAATGCAGACGGCCTGAAGCAGGATGACACCGCACTCAGCAGCTCAACACAACTGTATTTCAAAACAGGATCTCCGTGAAGGGCGAGACGAGGATCCAAACAGAACAGTCCGGCCCGTCAGGGAGTGGTATAGGCATCACCCATCAAGAGGTAGAACATTAAATTCTGAACATGACAATGTGGCGTTAAACTAGTATTGTAGCTACTCAGCGAGGCACGTCATGGCCCTACGGCGTTATCGCCCTGTCAAACAAAATGCAGACAGTCCCGGGCGGGATGACACCACGCACAGCAGCACAACACGGCCGTATTTCAAAGTAGGGCTTCCATGAAGGGCAAGGCAAGGATCCAGGCAGATCAGTCCGGCCCGCCAGGGAGCAACACGGGAGCCAAACATCAAGAGCCCGAACAGCAAATTCTTAACATGACAATGTGGCGTCAAACCAGTATTGTAGCTACTCAGCGAGGCATGTCATGGCCCTAAGGCGCTATCGCCCTGTCCGACAAAATGCAGACAGCCCGGTGCTGGGTGACACCACGCACAGCAGCACAACACAACCGTATTTCAAGAAAGGGCTTCCATGAGAGGCAGGACAGGGGTCCAAGCAGATCTATCCGGCCCACCAGGGAGCAGCCCAGGCATCAATCATCAAGAAATGAAACAGCAAATTCCCAACATGACCGTGTGGCGTAACAGGGGGAAGGAGGGCCCAAACCCGGGGCCCCCCCCCAACGATGCCCGGGGCGAGGGGCCCTGCCCGAAACCCGGAGCTACAGGCTCCCCTCCCCGGGCAGTCGCCCAACCCCCAGCCTGGCGGCACCCCCGCCGCCGCCAGCCCAGGGCCGACGCCAAATAGCAGCAACGGTGTGAATGTGAGTTCAGGCCACCAGCGGGAGGGGGCACCGCCCGAGTCACCACCCAACATAAGCTTATCTTCTGCGGCCTCTCACGCCTCTTCTGTTTTCTCTGAGGCCGCACTCCGGGCGCTGTGGCAGCCGTCCGTTATACACAGCCAGGTCAGGAACTGTCCAGTCCGGAACGTCCACTCTCTCCGCCTCCAGAAAATGGAATAGATCCGGTAGCTGGGCAGGCCCCTTGAGAACAAACAAATCTCCTCCCTTGCGCACCAACAGCTGAAAAGGGTGACCCCATCTATAGGAAGCACCCCGTCTCTGGACGGCCTCCAGCAAGGGTTTCAGAAGCTTTCCCATCTGGAGGGTTCTCCGCGAGAGGTCTTGCAAAATGATCACTTGTGCACCTTTGAAAGCAACTGGGCCCCTGTCCCATGCGCGGCGGAGAATTTCTTCTTTAATCTTGAAAAAATGGATGCGGCAAATAATGTCCCGAGGACGATTCGGATCTTGCGGCCGGGGACCCAGTGCCCTGTGAACTCAGTCCATCTCTATGCGATTGGAGTCGGGAAGATTCAGAAGCTCATTGAAAATAGAAGTAACCGCCTCTAGCAGGTCTCGGGGCTCCACTGACTCGGGCACCCCCCGGAGGCGTAAGTTATTTCTGCGGCTCCTGTTCTCGGCATCATCATGAGCCAGGAAGATATCTGACAGGAGACGTTTGCTGGGATCTTGGTGCTGTTCTAGATCTACCAAACGCTGCTCCAGGGCCCTATGTGAAGCCTCCACCCCATCCATCCTCGCCGTGACTTCCGCAACTGATCCCTGGAGTGCCGCCAGCTCTCTCTTAATGGTGCCCTCCATCCTAGACACGTATCCGTCAAAATCACCAGCGATATTGATCTTCACCGCCTCCGCAATGGATTGGGAGAGCTGAGCCACTTCCTCAAGTTTACAATAAACATAATTTTTTAACTCATTTCCATATTACGTTTCTACTTTATCCTTTCTCATATCACAATAAAAATCCCAGCTCAATCAAATTTCAAGGCATTGACAGGATACACGACCCCCAAAGAGGAGGCAATATACAAAAAACAACATTGCAACTAGAGACACGATGGATTTATAGGTTGGGGGCATCCCGCTTCCCTGGTCTAAATGATACATTTAGCTTTAGCTCCTTCCTGTAGGGAAATAAAATTGGTAGAAGTGAACATAAGGATAGAAAAGGAGGGGAAAATATGGGGGATCAAGGGGAAAGGGTTAAAGTGTATTGCACTATGAGAAAGGATAAAGTAGAAACGTAATATGGAAATGAGTTAAAAAATGATGTTTATTGTAAACTTGAGGAAGTGGCTCAGAACACCTTGGAAAAAACATATAGGATCCATAGGCAATCTGAAATCTATATGGTACATGAACCTGGCAGCATTAGAGGCAGGGACAGGGCAGTATCCTACCTTCATAAACCAAAAAAGCAGAATGACATTAAAAAACAAAAAATAATAAAAAACCATAAACAAAAATATGCCCGTAGGGGGAAAAGCGGCAATGATAATAAATAGGATAACAGAGAAAAAAACCATATACAAGCTTTAATTATATGAGAGGTTAGTAGATTTGTAAATATAAATCTTTAATATGTAAGCATAGTGTGCAATGTGAGGACACAGGCGCACATTGAGCATAAGAAAGAGAGGCTCCAAAAGAAATGGAGTAGGTAAGAATACTCCCGAACTCTGCCAATCACGCCTAGATGGACTCCAACAACATGGAGCCGGAGAACGTGAGATGGGGCGGCGTCATATCCGGTTTAGTCTCCGGAGACACGCAGTGCGTTCCAGGACCGAGGCACGGGGATGCGCTCTCGGTACTGAGCACACATGTAATGCCGCCCAAATGGCACCGCCATTCACCCCTAGATGGACGAGCAGTGAAGACGTATGGAGAGAGCCTGAGCTGGACAAGTGATCCAAGTGGGGGCACGGCGGGCTGGGCGCCACAGCTGCAGCGTGGCTGGACATCGCGCTTAAAAGTACAGTAACACATATATATTAGGAGGGATGAGAGCTTCTTTACAACAAAGGGAATATGGTATTGGGATATACTGGAGTGACATATAGCCCCCCTATATCTTCCAGAAAGCGGTGGAGAACCGGAAAACTGAATAACAGGAGCTGCTACGGCCAGGGGAAGGAATAAAGAGAGGCTAAACCAGGCTTAATAAGTAAGAGATCATTATATCATTCCAAATGAACCATAGCAACTATAAAAACTTAAAGAAAAAAACAGATGCCTAGAGATTTATGGATCCTATTACTTCCAGGGCTTTTCTGAACCAGATCTTCAAGGGAAATTGTTATGACAAATGTATAACATACCAGAGAGTGAATTGATGAATTTTCCCTTCTAAGGTACATATATATAGGACAATATATGCACATATAAAAATATGTATGAGAACTGCATAATATATGAAATGATATATGTTTTTAACAGTAATCCTCTGACATGCAGTTGAACTATATCCCCCATTGAACAAGGGGCACTGAGGAAGCCAAGGACAATCGGCGAAACATGTTTGCCCAGGGGAGGGAATGTGGATCAATTTGGTGAAAACCATAGAACAAACGATTGTGGTGCATTAAATGGCCACTACCAATGAGAAACATATGCATGTTAGAATACAATGTTGATGAATTTCACAAATGTAATGGATCTGTTGATGTTAGCAAGAAATTGCTAACTTTTAAATGTATGTAAAATATTTTATTGTGTAATGAAAACCTAAATAAATGCAAATCAATTACAAATACTTGAAATCAATAACAGTGAGGTCTTGGTCATAGGCTTAAAAACACACTGGGGGAAGCCTAAACCCCAGAAACAGCAAAATATTCTTAAAGTAACACAGGTTCCCTCACATAAAGCAGAACAAAACCCAGAGCGGCCACTGGTCTTCCCCCTGGAAATCCCAGATCAGGATGCCCCACTGTGTAAAACCCTTTTTAATGAGACTTTACTCAGAAATGGCAGACTCCCTCTCTTAAAGCGGAACAAGCCATGATTAGTTTAATGACCTTTGCAGGCGTATATTGTAGTGCCCCACCAGTCTGATCCAGACAACGGAACCTCATCTTCAAGAGGCCAAAGGCTCGCTCCACCACAGAGCGAGTCCTCCTGGGGGCAGTATTGTAGGGCTCCTCTGCCTGTGAAGATGGGTGCAGGATTGGGGTCAGCAGCCAGGGCAGCAAAGGATAGCCAGAGTCTCCTGCCCAAAAACAAAAAAACAAAAAAATAAAAAATAAAAAAAGGTGTGCATTGCAACAATAGAAAAGAGGGACAAATAGGTGAGCGGGGTAGGGTTGGAGGAAAGGACATTTGTAATGAGCATACATGCACATCCAACCTGTACACTCATTAAAAAAGTCTGGGGAATACTACTTACATAAGAGGGCAAGAACATGACGCAATAGGGTTCTATCACTTAACCCATTTAATTTAAAGTTAAAAAATTAGACTAAAAATATACTAACAAAAAAATTACCAAATAGTGTGTTAAGGGAAAAAACAAAGTCAGACAGGGTGGGCAAACAATACAAGTTTCATACACATACCCAGTAAGGCGGGTGAGCTCAAATAGGTGCAGCCTGGTTTCTGCCATACTCAGCAGGACAAGACCGCGGAGCTGGCGCCGCTGATGTGCTCCAACAGAGGACTGCATATTATTGCCCGAGTGCAAATACGGCTGCTATGACTTGCCGTAAGTGAAGGCTCGGCGGACCCGTTTCATTAGGCTGATTTCAATCGGAAAACAAGGCTCTGCATCACTGAAAAAAGCGGAACAATGAACGAGGCGTCCGTTTTGCCGGGAAACAGCCTCGTGCGAGCCGACAATCGGAGAGGCGGCTGAGCGCACACCTGAGCGCATAAACGCACACTAAAATCAACGTAGCACCCTTTCCTGACCCGATCAAAGCCCAAAACCAACGGAAAAACGCACGGGATAGCTGAACGGGGAGGCTCTGCATCAAGCCATATATGTGAAAGAAGAAAGAAAAGACCGCACCAGCTAGTGTTTGAATATCTAATATAAACTGGTGTGCCTGGTTTGCAAAAAACTACTATAATCTCCAGACCATGGGATCCCACAAAACCCCAAAACACTGCCTAACCACACAACTGGCACCACCATAAACTATTATGACAAAATGTATTAAATTTATTGTTCATCCAGTACAAAAAATTAAAAACAATTAAAAACACATCTCATGGGGCGGAGGGCTACAAGAACACATGTATACCTAGTCCATCTATATACATACAAAAAATCTATATACAATATCAACCAACTTATATAATGTGCATAACCTATCCTATATACAATCCTATCTTATAAAAAATGTACAATAATAAAGTGCAATCCAGTGCTATCAGTCTCACTCTACCCCCATACAGACACTGAGAGGGGGGAAAAAAACATAGAAAAACAGTGCAATAGATCATAAACATGTGCTATGTGTACTTAGCCAGGCAGACATGCGCCGAGCACCTCACCCCGTCCCAGCCTGCCGACGCGTTTCGTAACGGACCTCCCGTTACTTCATCTGGGCCACAAGTAACATAAGAACTATATGTGCTTCGCAAAAAGAGGAGGGGAGGCTTTCATTTTCTAACGCCAGTTTAAATACTTCTAATAGTCTAGGTGCTATCTGCTCCTGCGCCAGTCTATACCACTCGGCCGGCATCCCATCTGGGCCTGGTGCCCTCCTTCCAGGAAGTGCCTCAATTGCAGTCGTGACCTCCTCCACAGTGATAGGGGTGTCCAAGGACTCCCGCACCTCTGGGGCCAGCACCAGGAAGTCGATCCGGTCTAGATAGTTTTCCAGTTCCTCCACCCGGTAGCTGGACTTCGAGGAATACAAGGCCGAATAATACTCATGGAACCGCTGAGCAATTTCAGTCCCCTCCGTTGCCAATCCCCTTGCATCAGATATCCCAGCAATGCTATTGGATTTTGCCTCGGCCCTTGCTAGATAGGTTTTGCCATTCTTGTCCCCTTTATCAAAAATCATCGCCTGTCTATATAGCAACAATTTCCTGGCAGAGTCAGTCAGCAATAGATTATACTCCCTCTTAAGAGTCATCAACGTCGAGTGGTCCCCACTGTCGGTCGAGGCCACAAATTTCTCCTCCGCGGCCGCAAGTTTATTTTCAAGTTCGACCCCTTCCCTCCCTTTCTTCTCTCTAACCGCTTTAATGGCGCTTATGGCGCAACCTCTGGTAACTGCCTTAAAAGCGTCCCATCTTACCCCCACTGATGTCTCATCCATATTACACTCTCAAAACATCTCCGCCGAAGATGACAGGCTATCTTTAATGTCCTAACCATAGAGGCTATCTTTAATGCCCTAACCATAGGGGATTTAGGGTCCACCCCGCTCTACTACTCCGCACATGTGACAACCCAATCAACGTTAATAGTGGTGAATGATCCGAGATGCCTCTCGGAAGATAGTTTCAAGCCTCTATTTTGGCTAGTAAATCGGATGATGAGAATGCCAGGTCAATCCTGGACAGGGATTTGTGAGTGGCTGAGTGACAGGAGTACGCCTTGTCATTGGGATGTTTCCATCTCCAGAGCTCCCGCAGGCCCAGAGCCTCGGCCCAAGAGGCCAGTTGCGTTCTGGGGCCAGAATTCCTGTCCGGGCGATCTAAAGCCGCATCCAGCACCATATTAAAGTCCTCCATAAGGAGAATTGGCGCAGGTGGTAGGTTAACCACCCTTTCCATGACCCGGTTCAGTACCTGAATACAAAAGGGAGGAGGAACATACACGCCAACCATGACCACATCAGTGTCCATGAGTTTGGCATGTAGGATCACATAGCGGCCCTCCCGGTCCGTCTGCACAGAATATAGCGCAAATGGTGTTCCCTTGGCGATCAGTACAGAGACCCCCCTGGAGTTGGCCGAGAAAGAAGCATGGTAAGAGCACTGAATCCAAGGTTTCTTAAGTGCAAGTTCTCTCTACCCCACCAGGTGAGTCTCCTGCAGGATCACCACATTAGGTTTATATCTCTTGACAAACTGGCGGACCGTGGCCCATTTGATTTTATCGTTAAGCCCCCGGACATTCCAGAGAGGAATCTACAATCACCCATTATCGAAGATCATGGTACAGGTATCCCGTCTGGGGGTGTTACCTCTCCAACTCTCCATTCCTCCCAACCAAGAACTTACCCCTTCCAGAGTCCAGAATTCACCCACACATTCATCCCAGCACAAAGACAGCATATACAAATAAAGCTATACATAAAACTAAACCAACAATTACCATACTCCCCCACCCCCACCCTGCTCCACCATCCCCAAACTCTGGCGAGCATCAAACCCTCCCAACCAAAAATACAACAGGTGTAACTAGTTGCAACTGGGGTGCAGGGACCCAACGCCTAATGGGCCTGCAACATATGATAACCATTAACACTATACAGGTCGGCAGCCTAGCTGCCTTGGGTTCCCAGGGTCGCATGGAAGTAGTCGGGAGGGGGGGGACAAAAAGGGCCAGGGGGGAGAGGAGGGGGGATATCTGAGGATTAAGGATAAGATAAGGGGGGGAGGGGGGGACCATCACACCCTGGGAATTCAGAGCCCAAGCTCCCCTGCAGTAATCAACACAGGATACAGTAGTAGCTTGGGCAGCACTTCAAATCTTGGCGGCTTTCAACTTTTCAAACTGACAGTGACAAACCGGCCTCAATTTTGGGCAACATCAGGAAGTTCAGCCGCCAAACAACTGGGAAGCAAGACTGGAGGCGGGAGCCCCCGCCGGGCACATAGGTATCAACTTAGATGCAGGAGTATGCAGAGAACAGCTCTCTCCAGCCCGGAGCCCAGTCCATCAGGCCCCAGGCAGAGAGTCCAGCCAAGCATTGGCCTCCTCGGCAGAAGCAAAGAACCTGGTGGATTCCCCGTCCTGTACGCGAAGCCGCGCTGGAAACATCATGGAGTACTTGATCTTCTTCTTCCTGAGCCTTTCTCTTACTCCGTTAAAGGATCACCGCAACTTTTGGACCTCCGAGGTAAAGTCCGGAAAAAAGGATAACCGGGTATTATTGAAGGTCACCACTCCCTTCACTCTAGCGGCAGCTAGGATAGCGTCTCTGTCTCTGTAGTGGAGGATCTTGAATATGAAGGGTCTTGGCGGAGCTCCCGGGGGGAGGGGCCTCATGGGGATTCTGTGCGCTCTTTCGACGGTGAAGAATTTGGTGAGGCTTGTCTGTGCCAAAGTCTCCCTAATGAAATTTTCAATGAATTGCTCCGGGGAGGAACCCTCAGCCTTTTCGGGTAGACCTATAATTCTGACATTATTCCTGCAATTCCTATTTTCAGCGTCCTCGGCCCTCCCCATCAAAGTGGTCACCTGCCTCCTCAAAGTTGCAAGTTCGCCCGCTTGAGCAGATAGCCGATCCTCCGCATCTCCAATCCTCTCCGTCTCCCCAGTGCGGTCCCGAATTTTATCCAGGTCGTGTCGGACATAATTGAATTGCTCTTGGAGGGTGTCAAATTTAGCTGTGAGGGCGCTCTGGCACGAGGCAATAGCCACCATTATAGCTGCAGTATCAGGATTAGAGGGCTCCCGCCCAACCCCGCTCGGGGCCTCCATTGGCTGCGTGCTACAGGTGACCACCACGGATTTACGCTTCTTATTACCTCTCATGTGTAGAGGACCGCTGGCAGGATCTTTTTCAGCAGCACACCGGGGGGAGTTATATGAAAACGCAGGCAACGATATCAGGTTCCTGGTGTAGAGGGGGCCTCTTTCACTGGCTAAAGATTCAGGGGGTCAAGGGCATCCCACGCAGCCACCATTTCAGACCGAAAATTTGCCCTGAGTGATCCCTCATCAAGGTGCCACCATTAATATGGGACCCCCCAACCGGGCCAGTTTTGCACGCTGCAGCACTTATAGGGTGTCTTCACCCGTGCCCCACAGATCAAAAGGTCAGGTGACACCATGATTTGTCTTTTTTTTTTTATAAAGCTGTGCTTCACTTTTCTACCCAGTCAGGGTTAATTTTAGTGAGGGGGGGGCCCCCTCCGTTTCACTGCCCTGTACGGGATTCTTCACCTCCCTCTCACCTCAGAGCACTGGGACAAGATGATGCCTCCTCTCTGTTTGTTCTCCGTGCTGGAAGCCTGCCAGCAACCGTAGCCCTGCGGGGTCGCGCCGCCTGCTCTCGGGCTCCTCTCACTCGTTCACCACCGCAGCCCAGGTCGGGCTTCTATTACTGCCGCCTCTGACACACAGCTGTCTCCTCTCCTCCTCGCTTGGAGAAAGCACGTGGCCGGGCTCTGCTGCCCCCTCCCCGCACCTCCGAACACGCTCACCGCTGCCTCCCGGAGCCGTCGCTACTGCCGGTTTACAGGCCACCTCAGTCCTTCAGACAGGGAGAGTGTTGGAGGAGCCACCAAACTGCCCAGCCACCAGGATTTAGGGGTAAGTCAGGATATTGATACGGAGCCCGTTTAGGCACATCCACTCAGAACGCCATCTTGGCCACACCCCGAGCAGCTGAGATTTGTAGGTCAGACCATATTACTTGTTTTATTGATTCCTGCACCTTATCCCAAAACTGATATTTGGGAGAAATTCCACCAAATGTGGATTAAATAACATAACCCCTCACCACAGCTCCAGTGCCCCTTCCACTTGCTCTTCCAAGAACTTCCATTGTGGTCTCCTTATTTTTCTCCTATTAATTTGTAGCACCAAGAGAGGAAAGGGTCTACTTGATATTTCTGAAGGCACAGTCTCAGAGGGTGTTGGTTTCCTAGAAAAATTTGCTCACAATGCAAACTTGGTCTGGAGTTCTTGTGAGAGATCCTCTCTAGTTTTCAGTCTGGAGTTTTTGAAAAAATGACATAACATTAAAGTATCTGGTATATGTCCCCCGCCCCCCTTGCTTGGAATTTGCATTTGGCCAGGTGGGAAACTGGGATTGTGGTGGATCCCTGTCAAAGGGCTTAGAGGGGTGATTTCTTTCCTGAATATATTTAGGGCCTTCTGCAATGTTGGGTAGATGGTAAGGTGATTCATGTTTTCTGGGTCCTGCAGTTCACAGTTAGACCAGCATGCTAAGTGGAGTGCCCCCCTAAGATATTCCATTTTAACACAGTCTTTGGAATATTAACATTGATTCCAATCTAAAATCCTGACCTTGAGTACCGCTCTATAATATCTCTCAGTATGAGGCACACCCATACCTCCTCTCTCCTTTTGGCCTGTTAAGACGTCAAATCGTATTCTTGGCTGTTTATACGAATTAATATATGAAAGCTTTAAATGTTTTCCTGATATCTTTTAAAAAGTATCTGGGTAGCTCAGTTGGCAAGCATTGCATTACCAGGACAGTTTTAGAGAATTCCACTTACAAAGATCTCTTTTTATACCCTGCCATAAGAGAGAGTAGTTTAGGGTGCAGACATCCGACCATCTAGAGAAGAGTTGTATACCCAAGTATTTTATGCTTTCCCTTCCCCAAGTAATTGGGAAAGATTTCTCTAAGAGCTGTATCCACTGTGACATTGTTTAACTCCATAGATTTTGAATAATTAATCTTCAGATTCGCAGTCTTATTAAATGTCTAAAACTCTTTCATGAGATTTAGGAGGGAGATTTGCAGCTTGGTGACAAAGCATAAAATATCATCTGCATATGATGTGGTCTTGTATTCCCTGTCACCCAACCAGATCCCCATGATCTGTTTTTTTTGTGTAAAAAGAAAGGTTCTAGCAACAGGGCAAAAATAAGAGGTCAAAGTGGACACCCTTGTCTTGTCCTGTTTGATATTCCAAAGGAATCAGATAGTTTGGTGTTAGTTCTCACTTTAGCAATAGGGGAAGAATACAGGACCAAAATTCTATTTGTCTGTTAGGACTGGCATAGATGGGGTCTTGAACCGGCGATCTTCCAACATTCATCGCTCCAAGTCAGCTGCTCTGGCCATTGTGCTGTGTGTCTGCTGAAGTGGTATGGTTCCCTGGGTCCTAGAGGCGCATTGTTTGACCTCACCTGGCATTAATTATGCTGTTGAGGTTCCTATAAAAACATGCGCTTGGCCCTGCCCCTGTTGTTGGATCATTGCATTGTGTCTTCAAAGCCTAGCTGTGCTCTCCAACCTCCCTGAATACCTCCCATGTCCTTGTCGGCCTTCGGGCCTTCCTTAGTTAATGTTTTGTCTGTGCTAGGTAGTCATAGTTTGTGTCTGCATCTGTACTGCGGCATACAGCCCTTCATAATTCCTGTCTTTGTCTTTGCCATCTGTTCTGGGCCTTGTGGTTAACCACAATTGTGTCCTTGTCTGTACTGGGGCCTGTGGCCTTTCCAGTGTCCAGACGTGCATGTCTTGGGCCTAAGCCCTTTGTTGTAGGTTCCAAGCCTGCACTGGGGCCCAGCTCCGACATAGCCTACACTGGAACCCAGCCCCATTATAGCCTGCACAGGGACCCAGCTTCGCCACAGCCTGCTATGGGGCCCAACTTCACCACAGCCTGCACTGGGGCCCAGTTTTACTATAGTCTGCACTGGGGCCTAGATCGTTTTGTTCATGTCTTTTGTACATGGGGTTCTCTGTCCTATGTCCCTCAGTTCCCCGTTCAGCTTCCTAACTTCCTTTGTCCCTAGACAGTGGCGCCTGATTATGGCCTCCAGGGAGGAATTAACTGGCTAGCTGAGAGCTGCCTCCCTGTCCCGGGTTCTGATTCCTAAACCAGGAATTTCCCAACACACCTTGAATGCCCAGCGATGTTATTCGCTTGGACATTACATTGGCCTTGATTCACAGCCTCTTTTACCTGAACTTTCACATGAAAAAGCTTGTGTATGTGTATTTTTTTCAGTTTGGTTTGGGCCATTTGCGAGTTTCTCGTTGTTTTTTTCCATCGTATTAATGTTTTCGTTGTGTGTGAAAGTCTTTTCTGTTGTGTGTAATTGCAGATTTAGCATGTGAGAGAGGGCTTTACAACGGGAAATTTCCGACGGCACTTTTGGGCACTATTTGTTGGTGAGATTTGTGGTGTGTGAGAAAAATGGAGAAGAATGGAGTTCTTAAGGCACTGGGAGGCTGTCACCTTCTTTAAACACCCCCCAAAATAAACATTTTTAATTTACCTATTTTTTGATAAGGTATACTTTTTTTTTACTTTTATGTAATTTTCTAAAATTACATTTTCAAAAACATTAACCACCCCTCAAAAATTTTGGGTCTCACCCAGGCAAGAAGCAGTGTTTGACTGCGAAGCGCAGGTGGTTTCCCGCTGCCCCGTGCTCTCCTCCCCTGGCTGCTGCCTTCATATCCACTGATTACTAAGGCCCTTATTTAACAAGAGATAGCGTCATGCAGCGCCTGGTTAGCGGGAGGTAGCGCTAACTAGCGACGGATGAACGCTGGTCAACGCCGGACACGGCACACAATAGCACATTTATCATCCGAAATCTGTGTAGGGACTGGAATAGCGCCATGTAGCGGCAGATTCATCAAATTTTCAACCACCGCTCTCCCATACACTTCAATGGCAGACATTGTTTTTGTGTTTTTTGGCTTTTAATTTTTTTATTTTTTTTTTAATAAATTTTGACATGCATAAAACATAATTTGTGATTTTTCTGTAAAGCTTTTGTTTGTTTGTTTTTTTTTTAAGTTTAAATTAGGACTATGTCACTTGGATGTCCAAATCACAGCACTCTCCCAATGTCATTTCAATGGCAGACATTGTTTTTGTGTTTTTTGGCTTTTAATTTTTTTTTTTTTTTAAATAAATTTTGACATGCATAAAACATAATTTGTGATTTTTCTGTAAAGCTTTTTATTTTTTTTTGTTTTTTTTTAAGTTTAAATTAGGACTGTGTCACTTGGATGTCCAAATCACAGCACTCTCCCAATGTCATTTCAGTTATTGTTAGCGTTTTCGAAGGTGTCTAACCCCCCAAACTATCTTTTTTGTTAAAGCGTTACAGGCGCTCTGTGCCGCAGTCACCGAACAACAGCGCCCACACTTTGAGAGTAATGTCTTTGATGAATCCGTGGTATAGCGGCACGGCCCAGTCGCTATCCCGAGTCGCTGTGTGTAGCAGGCCATGGCGCTATGTAGATCATACATGTGTGTTTGGTTTTGGTTCGCTATTTCACTTGTCACGCCCCCCCAGTCGCTGTTGCTGAATACGCAGCAGACACGGCCGCAGCTGACTCGGCACTATACGTTATTGTGATGTTGCGTACCCTAGCGAATTGCTAAGCGTATTCAATTGCTAAGCGTATTCAAGCGTATTTTAGCGATGCGTGTTTGTTTTTTTTTAATTTTACTTTCGTTTTGCAACTTCCGGTTTCCACCTCTGAGGATTCACCATGCGGCCTAGACGCAGAGCTGTCCCCCTCCCCAGCTACACCTCCGATTCTTCCTCCCCAATCCCTTCCCCCCTCCTCCCCCTGTCTCCCCTGGTCCCTCAACATTCCCTGCACCCCCCAAATTACGCCGGAAAAGGGTGGATCCTCGGGTGAACGGCCAGGTGGTCAAAGTAAGTATATGTTGCATTTATGCTGTGCAACCATATAGCTTGTTATTTATGCTTATTAGTCTATATATATATATATATTTATTGTTTTTTTTTTTTTATTTAAATGTGTTTTTTTTAGGATTTTTTGCAAAGGGAATATGACTATGCCCGTGGTGCGAAGAGGCGCATAGCGTTGGAGGTGAAGGCCACTGTGTCCCGGCGCTTCCACACCAAGCGCACCGTCCGGTCAATCGTCCAGAAGTGGTCGGACTTCAAGCGCCGGGACCCAGAGGGCGTGTATAGGCTCTATGATGCCTATGCTTCAGGTAAGTGTCAGCTCACAACATGTAAATCAGCCTTTCAACCCCGAAAGAAAGGCTGTTCCCTACCCAGGACACCTGCTGCTACTCATGCAAAAAGGTTAAGTAGTCCGCCGAGGAGGTAAATCGGTTCCAAGCCTGCCACTTCTCTCTGTGTTGGTCTACCTTCCCTCTCAACGAGGCCGTCATCTCTTCCATCCTGCTAATATCGCCAACCCTGGTGAGCCACATAGCCTTCGTGTGGGGGGTGACGTCGATTTCCAGCAGGATGGGATGCAAGTCCTGGCCGCATCCAGGAGGGGAGCCAACAAGGATTTGGTCCTCCTCTCGATGGATGTAGGAGCTAAACCTAGGAGGTAGCCCGCAGGGTCCTCACCCAGGTCTATATCAGTCAGCCTCAGAACTATTCTCCTGATGTTGCTCCAAAACCTGGCTAGTGCCCCACATTCCCAGAAAATGTGTATCATTGTGCCCCTGGCCCCAGAACATCTCCAGCACAGGGGGGAAGAGGAGGGGAATATTCTCGCTAGTCTCGACGGCACAAGGTACCAGCGTGAGAGAACCTTATAGGAGGCCTCCTGGTATCTGCAGGACATCGATGACCTGTGAACTACCTGTAGCATGGCCTGCGTCTGCTCTTTCGTGAAACTCCTATTTAGTTCCCTCTCCCAGCCCTCAACATACGAGGGTTTATAGGAGTCTGTAGGGGAGATCAGCAGTGAGTAAGCATGGGACAAAGCTCCTCTGAAGTGGCCGCTGCCTGAGCAAGACTGTTCAAAAGGGGTTAGAGGTCTTGCAGCGTCCATAGCCCTGGACAGGGAGCTTCGATAGTGTGTAAGCTGCAAAGTCTGCCATGTATTCAGTGGGGTAAGTGAATATCTCGTCGCCAAGACCTCCGTCCCGATCCAATCCGGTCCCTCTCGAAGATGCATGACCCTGAAGCAGCCCTGTTTTACCCACCTACGGAAAGTGCCATCTGTTAGGCTTGCCGGAAAATACGGGTGTCCCAGTACAGGGGTCATTGGCGAGGCAGAGGGAAGAATGCCCAACTTCGGGAAGAATCTGCTCACTATTTTACGGGTAGGGCCTATTGTGGGGTGTTTGTTCAGGGTGGGGGCCCGATCCAGCGGAATCCAGGGGAGCCCCTGCAGAGGGATCTCCGAGGCCTCCTGCTCAACAAGCGCCCACTGCTTCAGAGAGGAGTGTCTACACCAGTCGAGCACTCGTGACAGGTGAGCTGCCGCGTGGTATGCCCTCCAGTCTGGGAGGCCCAGTCCTCCCCTCCCCTTGGAGATAGTGAGGAGGGGGCCAGCCGATGTGCTCTCCCAGCCCACACAAACCTGGAACAAAGCCCCGTCAGGCGTTTAAAGAAAGTGTGTGGAACCTCAATCGGGAGGGCCTGGAAGAGATACAACACCCTCAGTAGGATGTTCATCTTAATGATGTTGGACCTGCCGAACCAGGAGAAGGCATTTTTATTTCATTTCTGCAGGTCTTCCTCCACTCTCCTCAGCAATGGAGGAAAATTCATGTTATACAGTTTTTGGGGAGTTGCCGATATCTGTGTCCCCAGATACGTTATCGCTTCCCGCTCCCATTTGAATGGGAAATTTTCGGAAATCAGCTTTAATCTCCCTGGGGGTAGGCTGATATTCATGGCGGAAGACTTTTGGTGATTTATCTTATAGTTGGATACTGTTTGGAAGGCTTTAAGTTCTGCTAAAAGTACAGGTAAGGATGTCTCGGGTCTAGAGATGAAGAATATCAAGTCGTCGGCATAAGCCGCGACCTTGTGTTCCCCTCGCCCAGCCCCGATACCAGCGATGTCCTGGTTTTTCCTCACATATCGCAGGAGGGGTTCAAGTGTCAAAATAAATATCAGGGGGGAGAGGGGACACCCCTGACGGGTCCCATTTGCCAACGTAAATGGTTCCGATGCCAAGCCGTTTACCATGACGGACGCCGAGGGGACCGAATAGGAAGCCATTACCCAACGGGTCATGTTCTCTCCCAAGCCAACTAGACGAAGGGTTGCAGAGATAAAATCCCAGCTCACCCTATCAAAGGCCTTCTCGGCGTCCGTCGAGAGAAGCATCGCAGCCGGGCCCCCCAACCTCGCCCGGTGTTATCTCTTCCCTCTCTCGAGGGAACAAAGCCCACCTGATCCCAGTGTATGAGGGACGGGATAAGTGGGGCTAGCCTATCTGCTAATATCTTATTAAACAGCTTGATATTGCAGTTCAGCAGGGAGATAGGTCTGTAACTCCCACACTGCCCCGGGTCTTTTCCAGGCTTGGGAATTACGTTAATATTTGCTTTCAGGGTATCTCTTGGGGGTGGGTTCCCATCCCTCAAAGAATCAAAGGAGGTGATAAGCCGAGAATCCCAGCAAACTCCCTGTAGTACTCCAAGCTAAATCCGTCAGGGCCCGGAGCTCTACCTGGCCTGGTATTCTTGATGGCTCTCGTGAATTCCTCAATCTCTATGTCCCCCTCAAGAGCCTCCGCCACCTCACGCTTAAGTCGAGGGAGTCCTGAATCCCAAATGTATGTCTCGATGTCGCTCATTGAAGGGGTCGGGTGACCCCGCGGCAGATTATATAGCTTTTCATAGAACTCTCTGAACGTCCTGGCTATATCCTTAGTCAAGTGGAGCCTTCTACCCCCCTGATCTTGAACGTGAGCTATGAAATTTCTGGTACGTTGTGCTTTCAGGGCTCTAGCCAGGGCCCTCCCACATTTATTGCTATATTCATAAAAAAATCGGCGGCACTTAGCCGCTAAGCCCTTAGCCTCGGTGAGGCAGACGTCCCTGAGGGATTCCCGAAGGCGCGACCCACCCGCCCAGCGGCCCCACGCCCACCGCGCAACGGCAGGCGCATGGTCCCTGAGCGGCGCCAGGGGGCACCGAACGACCACAAAAACATACAGCAATTTAACCAAGCAACCAAGCGAAAAAATCAGAAGCATATACAACATCAAGCATGAGTGCAAAGGACAACAAGACCAGCCCGGAGCTCTCCCCCCCTCAGGACTCATTTGCCAAGGGCATCGACCCTGTAGGAGGTCGTCTGGGACGTGCGGCTCGTGTGACGTTGGCATTTCTCCCCCGGCGTGGCCCCCGCAGCTGCTCGTCTCCACCGGGGGCCTGGGAGGGCAAAGGGGACAGGTCCAGCCAGTCCCGAACTTCCATAGGGGGGGAGCCCAGGAATGCAAACAACTCTGGGAGGTCGGCCCTAGATCTCAAGGCGAAGACCCTCTGATTTTTGCGAACGAGCAAGTGGAAGGGATATCCCCATCGGTAAGAGGCTCCGCATTCCTGGATCCTAGCAAGCAGGGGCTTCAGGCAGCGTCGCATCTGGAGTGTACTTCTGGATACATCCGGAAACACCTGGATCGTTGCCCCGTCGAAGTTGATTCTCCCCCTGTCCCAGGCTTTCCTAAGAATTTCCTCCTTGACAGAGTAGTAATGTAGGCGACGGATTACGTCTCGTGGGTGGCTGGGGTCCGTCGCTCTTGGCCCAAGTGCCCTGTGAAGGCGATCTATCACTATTTCGGTGTCGGGCGGGTGGTTGAGAATTCCATTGAAAATACCCACGACCGTGGGCACCAATTGGTCTTGACCCGTTGCCTCCGGCAGTCCTCTCACTCTTATATTGTTGTGTCTACTCCTATTTTCAAGATCGTCCAAATGGAGGACGGTGGCTTGAGAGATAACTTGTTGGAGCGACAGACTTTTTTCCAGCGCTTCTACCCTTTGTATAGTTGTGAGCTGGGATTGCTCCGGACCAGTGACCCTAGAGTCCAGGCCCTCTACCGAGCTTTGCAGATCAGAAATGTCTTTCTTAAAGGAGCTCTCCACTCTTAGGATGAAGGATTCAAGGTCAGCTTTGGTGGGGAGGGCTCTAAGCTCCGCCCTGATATCTGCTAAGATGGGGTCAAGGGAGGTTGGGGCCTGTTTGTGGGAGGGAGCACCGCCAGGCGTCAGTGCGGAATCGACAGGCCGTTGAGCGCTCAAATCTTCAGCTAGTCCCTGGCTATGCATGGGGTCCCTGCTCACTCCGCAGGAGGTGGAAATGTGGTCTGCGCCGATCATTCCCCGAGTGGATCTTCCGGGACCACTGTACAGGCCAGAACCCAGGGGGGTAGGGGTCCCCGGCACAGAGCCGGCCAAGCTGCCACCCCTCCCTTCCACATCTCCGGCCCACGTGACCCCGGCGGAGTCACTCCCGGAGAGCCAAACCGGGGAGGGCCGGGCTCCGTTGCG
Source organism: Gastrophryne carolinensis (assembly GCA_027917425.1). Lineage (NCBI taxonomy): Eukaryota > Metazoa > Chordata > Amphibia > Anura > Microhylidae > Gastrophryne > Gastrophryne carolinensis. Next base: position 118,447,978 of record CM051243.1, read on the forward strand.
ACCCCCGGGGGAGAACTAGTCTCCGGGTGGGCTCCGCGGGGCATCTGTGAGCACCCGCGATCCTGGGCTAGGAGGGGACATCCTTGGGGCACCGGTGTCCGGGCTTGGCCCCGATGGGGGGGAGGGCACATCCCCCCAGAACATGGCCGGGCTTCTCCCACGTTAGGGAGGGGAGATTGCCCCCTTCTGCAGTGGCTGTCCCCCTTCATGCTCAGGCACGACCCCTTCTGCTGCCAGTCCCGGATCTAAGGGGGGTGTGGGGACGGCTCTGAGGGGCTCATGTGGTGTATCCCCCCCTCTTTCCAGCACATCAGTCTGCCCCCGTGGTGTTGGGCGGCTGGGGCGTTCCTGCTGTATGCTGGGGCAGCTCCGCTGTGTGTTGGTCCCGCTCGCCTCCTCCCCGCACGCGCCGCAGCTTCCACCAGCTGATCTCACCTCCTCTGCGGCCGGGGGGGTGACGCACTCAGGCTGCCGCTCCCTGCTCGAGCAGCACAGCAGGTCCGGGCGACGCTGATCTGTGCGGCGCTCGTCTGCAGCCCTGTCAGCAGCCGCTGACTACACGCCGCCGCCTGTCCCCGGGAACCTCCGCAACACGCTCACTCCGCCTCTCTCTCTCTCGGCGGTGGCAGGGGAGCTCCTCTCCTCTCAAGCCCGCCGATCGATCTCCGGGAAAGTCACCCCGGGTGACGCCACGCGCCCCTCCGCCCGCTCTTCAGGTGTCCCGGGCTTGCTGCATGTGGCCGCCTCGCCGTCACCGGCCGCCGCCATTTTGGACGCCTCCTCCCCTCTACCTCCAGATCGTTCTGCAGCCAAGTAGGAGCTGATCTTTCTGTTCAAAGGGGGCGAGATGGTCTTCGCCCCTTTCCTCTTCTTCGCCATGCTATGGTATTGTGGGTCTGGGTAGGAAAAGTGCTTAAAAGTAGGCTAAAAGGGGTCAGCCAGAGGGAGCTCAAAGGGAACACATCCTCACGCTCTCATCGCCGGCCACGCCCCTCGACTCCACCACCTGGTTTGGTAATTTAAATTAACATCACAAACCCCACTACAATGCAATCCAACTGCCAACCACCCCTATGTTTCAGCCCACACCATGATGGGGGCTAGCAAATGTGTTATTTTTGTAAGTTGTTCCGGCTAACCCATGTTGCACACTCTCAAAGTAAGATTCGACACTCAACTTCAAATTAGGCCTTAGCATTGCACTGTAAAGGTTATTGGCACATTATCTTGATGTGTCCATGTTGCCCACATAAATAATTTACATTAACTCATGGACCAGTAAATATGCTAATGTCTGACAACATGTGTGTAACCATGCAAGCATTTTTTTTGTCAGACTCCCTAAACAGATGGATGTCAAATCTTCATGTGTCATTGCCCAACTAATATTTTTTTTCTCTTTTGCTTTCTCCTGACAGATGTTGCCACGCAGACGGAGCCGGTGACCATACTCCCCACCCCAGCTCCCGGGATGTCCAGCAGCATGGGCCACAGCTGCGATGGTGAGTACATCCCACTTCATATGCCTAAAGACTTTGGACACCTATGTCTTATTGTAAATTCTTTAGAAATTGACAATGTACCTATGTCTTTTCTAAGCACACATCTAGGTTACATGTGATTGTCCTACAATCCTAAATGCATGTCTGCATGCTTAATTGTTGGCTCACATTCTTGTTTTTTCCACGTAGTGTTAAAATATGTTTTGAGAACAAACAAATTGGGCTGCTAAGGTGGTGAACTCTAATATGCTTGGGCCAAGCAGTTTAATCGTTAGGACTTAGGCCCTGATGTTTGGCTGTAAATAACCAAATAAATGTCCACACTGGGACTTATCCCTTAATTTATTCCCAAGAGTTCAGAGTAAATGTATGCTTGGGATGTTGTAGCCACATAAGGCAGGCACTAGTACTCATATAATGGTAACACATAAGGGCACAGTTTACAACAATGGGAATGTGTGGGTCAGCTAATTTGAGGCAATTTCATTACATTGCTACATCTGTGTATGTTGAGATCACATTATATGTTTTTAATATTGTTTTTTTATACTCTCTACAGCTTGTGAAACCGAGCATCGCAGACTGTGGCAGTATGTCCGTCGGACACGCCTTATGCTGCTGGGCAAGAAGAGGCGTCGTTAGGGTGGGGGGTATGGTTTTGGCCGCTGTGCGGCGGAATGTTGGCCATGTTGGCCGCCTTGAGCCACAATAAATGTTTTATATTTTTCTAATTACAGTGTGTTGTGTCTTATCAAGCATAGTTTAAGTGTCTAGCAACCCATTAGTTGGGAAATTTTGGGGTACCTTTGTAGCCATTTAATGTGTAAACCATAGTAATATATGGCCAACAATGTGTGTCATATATTTCTGGCTACATGTACATATCTAGATCTAGAGACTCATCCCTGACTGTGTTAGTAGCTATGTCTTTTCAAAAACACTATTTTGAGGTGGGGTACTAACATTTATTCCACAAAAATATTCAAAGAAACAAAATAATTCAAAATTCTTCGCTCGGTGGCCTTGGAGGTTGTGAGTCATTGCTAGGGGTGGTGTTGGGGGACAACAGTGCAGTAAAAAATATAGACTGCTGTTGTATCAGCTGATGGATCAACAACAAAGTTTGGTCCTGGCGCTGTACAGCTTGCTCCATGGCATGTGCCATTCGTTGGAGTACCATGTTGTTTTCCGATTGCTGCTGATTTTGCAGGTCATGTAGCTGGCGCTGCAGGTCCTCAATTTGTTGCCGATACACCAGCCCCTGATTTTTCAACGCCGCAATGCGCTCATTAGTTCCATCACGCGGCTGTTGGTGACTGTAGTCCTCCAGCATCCGGACCCCTAGCTCATAGAAATCAGCACTTGTGGGTGCAAGACCTCCTCTTCTTGGGTGTTCAGCCTAAAAAAAACAAAAAAAAGATTGTAGTGAAGCTTAAACAATGCAGGTATGCCCCTCCCAATCATTTACCCAAAGTGTAAAACTCAAACTTACCGTTGCTTGAGCCTCTGTAGCTTGTCCACATGGCACTTGGGCAGACGCCACAGCTTGGGATTCAGGTATGGCCTCCTGCCAAAACAAAAAAACTGGTTACATGGTGGTTCCTGGACTACCCACGAACATGTCAATGTGGTTAGTGTTCCCAAAAATCAGCCATGTTACCTCAGTGTCGTCCTCCCTAAGTATTTCTGGGGTCTGGCTGCCAGAAAGGGGCAAATCCACATCTGAGAGATGGGGCAAGCTGGCATATGCTAAACAGGAAAGTCATGTTAGTAGGTCAGTTGAGATTTTTCAAATTTTAGATGGATAGACTATCGAGGCCATACCTCGACAAAGTGCCAGATTGCACAATAGCCAAAATGGAACTTGGCAACTCAGATTGCAAACATGTATGTAAGAGGAAGAGTAGGCAATCATTGGCCCAAACACTAACAGACACATTGCTCAAATTACACATACCCGCCATCTCACAGATGTCCAGAGTTAGGCCCTCACTCGAGCTTTGCCCTTGAAAATTCAATGTTTAAACACAAGTTGGACTAATAAATTCCAAAAAAAGGTTCGCAAACATCCTTACTAGATAATAAAGCAAACCCAACTTACCCTCATCTCTAGCAGCCTCACCTTGAAGGGCCCTTTCCGGACAGCCACTTCCTATATTTCGGCCAAGTAAAATACACAATGAATGTCTATAAATATTCACAACACTACTCTGGTGAATGTTTGTCTTTTAATATACCACAAAAATGCATTGAAATCACTCAAAACAGTTTACTAATGAGCATGGGGATGGCAAATTCACTCTAAATAGCCATCTTCAAGTTGACATTGAAAACATGTAGATTATTAGAGGAACAAAATAGACCCAGTGTACCATAACCAGCATAACGGATACAGTGTTTTTGGCAATACACACCAACAGGGTAATGTTGACCTGCAACATAGGAAGTGGTGTCCAAAGATGAAGCAGTGACTTGGCCTAGAAAGAAAAAAGATGAATGAAAGACATGCACTGGTGTTAAAGCGGCTACAGCAAGGTTGACACATGCACTTACCGGCATCCAAAGAGTAGCTTGGCTCCTGAGGAGATGCTGGTGCCAATGGGGGTGCAGCTATCCAAAAGCAAAGTAAGGATTTAGGCATTGGTAATGTGCGGCAACAAATAAACCATGAATCAAGGTGTGTGCAGCTCAATCACTAATATTTACACACCAAAAGTCAGATTACGCCGGGCCTGAGAACTAGAGATTCCATTATTCAGCATTGCATGTCCCAACTTTGTGCAGTCAGATTTAAGAGTAGGAAAACCACAAAACACAGAGTGCCTTGGCGGGCCAGTGTGGCTTCCACATGTATCTGCAGATATATGCAAACACATCTCCGGCTTCCCACATAGCTACACATGTTTGGGCCTTGTTATTTAGTTGATGAGAGGGTTAAACTGGGCGTGAAATTAGTTCCCAGGCCCATATTACTAATCCTAAAATGTGTTAAAAACTATTGTTTGAGGTGCTCCCACACCCCTTTATTCTAAACAAACCATCCCATTAATTCGTGATAAATACCTTCAATGGCAGACTGGGTTAGGCTTGAGGTTGGTTGAAGGGCAGGAGATGGGGTGTCCTCCTCCCCCGAATCATGGACATCACCCTGTGCACCTATGCATAAAGCAACAGACAGGAAAGTAAAACATTTATGAGGTATAATGTACTAGTTCACATGTCCTACTGTTAGTTGCCCAGAAAGAGACAAAGCAAATCACATACATTAACATCACCAGAAAAAAAATTAAAAAAAAAAATGTACCTTCTGCCCAACCTGTGGTGTCATCCCCAGCATCCACACCCTGCAGCCGAATGAGGGGAATTTTGGACTTCAGCATCTCCTCATATGGCCTGTAGGTACTCTTTGGACCCTGGATGGTCCCACTCTCGACCTGAAGATCATGCTTCATCTTTTGCATAAGGGCCCTTTTCAAAGTGTAGAAGCGTTTCTTGCAGGATGGGCCACTACGTGGGTATTGAGCACTGCTAGTAAGCTCCTCACCAATGGCATCCCACAATTTGCTCCTTTCTTGCTTGCCTATAGACTGGCTTTGGGAGCCAAAGATTAGCTCCCATTTTGCCAGGGTAAGACGCACAAGAGTATTGTTATCCGCCAAATTAAATTCTGGCTCCCTCTTGGCAAATGGGCGCCTGGCCTTGGGTGCAGGCTCACCTTCGACCTGGGCCCTTTTCCTTAAGGGAGGTCTGCGCACAGCACCCAACACACTCCTACTTGGGCCAGCTGGCCGGCAGATGTCCAGAATTTGGCTCCATCCTGTAGCTGCACACACACACCACTAGCCAACACACAAGCACGCATACAAACTACAGAATGGCAACAAGATCTTTTGGGGGGTGGCAGGTTTTATGTGCTCTAACAACCAATCACAAACAGGTCCACTTAATTGCTTCACACATACTGCCCAGGTGCTTGTAGCAACAGCTCCACTGCAATGACTGCTGTTTGTTTGAAGCATGTGTGGAAGCCAATTAACTAATTAGAGACCTCATTATGCAAACAACACAACCAAAGACAACAATGTAATCAGGTATATTAAACACTTGTTAAATGTGGCTCTACAAACGGCTATTTAATTTGAGAGCAGCTTACCTTTGATTGGTCCCAAACGGAATGTTCAAACATGTCTGCTAAAGCACGCAAGTATCTGCTCATGTACGCTAGTATGTTTTAGCGTATGCATGCGCAAACCGTTTCTAGCACACCTGGGTCACCTAATTGCAGACAGGAAATAGCATAGCAACGCAAAAGGCGGCAAAGCGGACCAGTCCTTTCCCAAAGTTAAGTATAAATGGCTTTATTTGACAACCTTCTTGTATTGTTACACTGTGCCAAAGGCTGTGGTGTGGTGCTTTGTTCCCTTAGTTCATTTTACTGTCTGGCTGGGTTGGGGCCTTACTCTCTGTGGCTTGTTGGGTGATTTCTGACATCAGTGCTGTTTCTTTAGGATATTTATTTTGTTGGCATATGCTAATATTGTGTAGCATACAGCAAGTGAGGATTGATTTTGGGGCCTTTTGTGGGTTGTGCAGCAAATCCCCTCTTGGTTGTGCCTAACTTAGAAAGCACACTTTCAGCAGTCTGGTGGTTCTGACCACTATAGATCTGGTTTTGTGGTGAGCTGCATTGTTGTGATTGTGTGAGGAGTGTGCTTGTGTCTGTGGTGTGTTTGTGGATTTATTTTGTTTTGCCTTCATTTGGATATCTGGTCAGTGAGTGTGAGATGGATAAGAGGGTGATGTATGGGTTCTGGGTGTATGGATGTGGTAGAATGCTGGAAGCACAGGAGGCCAGGGAGGAGGGTGCTATGAGGCTTAGGGCACCCCGATCCTTTGGCATCCGTCTTTCAGTGTGGGATTTAAGTGACAAGCAGATCAGAAGCTTCTTTCGTCTGAATCGTGCAGCACTACAGTCCCTATATGATCAGATTAAGACCAAAATCGAGGCATCCACCAAACGCACCCAATCCATTCCAGGCATAGTTTGCCTATGTGCCACGCTTAATATTGTGGCACAAAGGAATTTCCAGGCAACCTCTGCCCTCCTCAGCGGGATCAGCCAGGCTACAATGAGCCGCATATTTATCCAGGTAGTACTGGCTATTTGTGACCTTATCTCTGTTTACATCAAATTTCCTGAGGATGCAGATGAGGTTGCCCAAATCAAACATGCATTCTATCGCATGGGAGGGATTCCGAATGTGCTAGGGAGCGTGGATGGTACACATATCCCTTTCCGCCCTCCCCGTGCACAGGAGCTGCATTATAGGAATAGGGAGCAATACCATTCCATGAATGTCATGGTGGTCTGTGACCATGATATGAAGCTGCGGGCCGTGAGATCTGGCTTCCCCGGCTCATGCCACGACTCTTACGTGCTCCAGCAGTCAGTCCTGTGCCGGAAGTTTGAGAACAATGAAATGCCACCTGGCTGGCTACTGGGTAAATAAATAACCATGACAAAGTATTTGTTTAAAAATATGTGGCCTAGTAAGCTAAATTTAAAATTTTGCGAAAAATAACATGTACTAGTACTAATTGCTGTCTCTCTCATTGTGTTTATTCCACAGCGGATAAGGGATATGGGCAGAGAACGTGGGTCATGACTCCGGTCAGAAACCCACAGACCTCTGCCCAACGACGCTACAATGCAGCACATCGCAAAACCAGAAGCATTGTGGAAAGAACCATTGGACTGCTGAAAGCGCGCTTTCTGTGTTTGGCACGCCCAGGAGGAGAAATGTTGTACAGTCCACAAAAGGTCTCCAAAATTATCCTCGCATGCTATGTGCTACACAATATTTGCATATGCCACAGAATACAACCCCCTGAAGAAACAGCACTGGTGCCAGAAGTCCCCAACATGGCCGCAGAAACGAGTGAGGACACCCAGACTGGATTTGATCTGAGGGAAAGCATGATCACTTCGTTTTTCTCGGTAAGCTACCTCACCTTCACTATAATACAAGTACTGCACTACAGGGGAACTATTTGTTGGATCCAATTATAAGGGGGGGTGTGAAAGTTGACCCCAAGCAGTATAAGGGGAGGTGTGTAAGTTGACCCAAACCACTATAAGGGGGGGGGGTGAAAGTTGACCCAAACCACTATAAGGGGGGGGGGTGAAAGTTGACCCAAACCACTATAAGGGGGGGTGTGAAAGTTGACCCAAACCACTATAAGGGGGGGTGTGAAAGTTGACCCAAACCACTATAAGGGGGGGGGGAGTTGACCCAAACCACTATAAGGGGAGGTGTGTAAGTTGACCCAAACCACTATAAGGAGGGGTGTGAAAGTTGACCCAAACCACTATAAGGGGGGTGTGAAAGTTGACCCAAACCACTATAAGGGTGGGGGGGTAAAAGTTGACCCAAACCACTATAAGGGGGTGTGTGAAAGTTGACCCAAACCACTATACGTGGGGGGGTGAAAGTTGACCCAAACCACTATAAGGGGGGTGTGAAAGTTGACCCAAACCACTATAAGGGGGTGTGTGAAAGTTGACCCAAACCACTATAAGGGGGGGTGTGAAAGTTGACCCAAAGCAGTATAAGGGGAGGTGTGAAAGTTGACCCACATAACAATTAGGGGTGTTGTGCAAGTTGACAAAAATTGACCCTAAAAAAAAAAAAAAAAAATGTCATTAAATGCTACAAACCAAAATTAGTAATAAAAACTAACTACACTTTTTCTTCTTTTTTAGGCACCATGAAGAGAAAGCCACACTTGTTTAAATTTTTATTTGAAGCCAAAAACACAAAAAAAATAAAAAAATATAAACCAAGAAACATGGTGCAATGTGTTTACTACTGAAGGTCATAACATTGATTTCAATCCAACAGCAAACCAACGCTCAGGCGCTGTCTTGAATAGCGTGTGAAAAAATTACAGCGCCTATAAAGCAGATCTGAAACATCATATTCACCAATGTAGGCATTCTTCCCAACAACGCCAGATAGCAACTGAGGAGGCCTGCTATAGCGAATCACAGGCATTCGTGGCGTACGCTAGCGGCGCTCACAGCGCCGCACTTCAGATGCTCATCTGTCGCTACCTGGCGCTATTACTGAATCGGCCTCTAAGTATCCCTCCTTACATTTTTCAGCTGTGCATTTTCTTTGGCTTTGTCTTTTGATGTCTCTTGGTGTTTATCTCTTTGTTACACATTGTATCCTTATTGAGAATAATATTCTGCACTTTATCTTTTCATGTATTTAATTATTTATAACTTTAGGGATACATAGTAATATATTTTTGTACATTATTCATATTAACTTGATTATTAATTTGCGCACATATTTATTTTGGACATTATTTTGGTTACAGATGAGATTGTATAATTCATTGGGGATATATAGTTATTGATTTTGTGCCGGCACAAAAAGTTATTTTCTATATAGGTTTTGGTGTGTATAGTATTGTATATTGATCACAGTTTTTTCCTTGATGTTATCATTGGTGTAATTTAAACATACACAAAAACATGTAATTTTTATGCATCTTATAATGAGGATGGATACATAATATATTTAGATTGGCTTCAGCCTTACATTTGAGGGTTTATGTAGAGGAAAGTAGGATATTGGGGTCAGCCTGGTTTTTAATATGTCTTGTATGTTGTCTTGTATATGGTGTTTGTAATTGTTGTGCAATTTTTGTAATAAATATCAGACTATTTTATTGGTTGTGCTTCTCTTTGTTTTGATCCCTTGGGAGATTATTTGTCCCAGGTTTCAAAAATTCTTTAAATGATTATGGCCTCCAGGGAGGAATTAACTGGCTAGCTGAGAGCTGCCTCCCTGTCCCGGGTTCTGATTCCTAAACCAGGAATTTCCCAACACACCTTGAATGCCCAGCGATGTTATTCGCTATGACATTACTTCGGACTTGATTCACAGCCTCTTTTACCTGAACTTTCACATGAAAAAGCTTGTGTATGTGTATTTTTTCAGTTTGGTTTGGGCCATTTGCGAGTTTCTCGTTGGTTTTTTCCATCGTATTAGTGTTTTCGTTGTGTGTGAAAGTCTTTTCTGTTGTGTGTAATTGCAGATTTAGCATGTGAGAGAGGGCTTTACAACGGGAAATTTCCGACGGCACTTTTGGGCACTATTTGTTGGTGAGATTTGTGGTGTGTGAGAAAACAGAATGGAGTTCTTAAGGCACTGGGAGGCTGTCACCTTCTTTAAACACCCCCCAAAATAAACATTTTTAATTGACCTATTTTTTGATAAGGTATACTTTTTTTTTACTTTTATGTAATTTTCTAAAATTACATTTTCAAAAACATTAACCACCCCTCAAACATTTTAGAAATATTAACATTAAAAATACATTAAGAATAATAATTTAATATTTTGTATATATTTGTTTTTATACAACTTAAGATTTGCTTGAATGTTATCAAATTGCCCCCATTTGTTTATTTAAAATTTTGGTCACACTGCTTAGGTGACTTGACTGGAAGTAGGAATGTTTTTTTTCTGGTGAGCAGGGGGAAACTTGGGCCTGGTGCAACAGGTCAGGGAGTTAGCATTTCCTGAACCTAGAGCGCCAGCGCTATACGTTGAGCCGCCTGTAGTAATACATGTGAAACTACATGGCGCTGTTAGAGGCGCTCACCAGATTTGCTTTCTTAAATGTGGTTTTACGTACACCACCCAGCGTTTACCTGATGCTACATGCCGCTAGGTAGCATTACCTCAGTAATCTTTACATTATATCCATGCGGGCATCCCAAATATTCAACTAGGAAGAGTAGAAAAGAGCATTTAAGCATTGGCAAGCATTAAAGTGGTTAAGGTATGCTTTATGAATTAAAAAGAATGCATTAAAGTGGTTAAGATATGCTTTAGGAAAAAGAAGAATGGATGCCATGCATGGCATACTAAGTACTTTGGAACAGAAGAGAGTTGGCACAGCAATAAGTAAGTAACAGGCTAGCAGGACCAGGGTATGTGAAACAGTTAACAAAAAAACAGGCTTGCATATGTGTAGAAGCCAGCAAAAAAGCCAGTGTCGGTGTATAAATCTCACAAAAACGAAAAGTTCACAGAATTTAGAGGCTAAATGAAGGTAAAAATGAGAATTTTTCCGAGGGAAACTAGAAGAATCTCACCTGACATCCACAAATCTCACCTGACACACATCTCACCTGACATTCACACATTTCATGGCAAAATTTGTTCAAAAACTTTCTAAAAACGCTACGAGTGAGAATTTAACATCAACATACACAACAGCTTTGTTTGTGAAATTGGCTTTGAGAGAGATTCTCACAGCGTTCTCAATGGCTCTCACATCTACGGGAACAATATGAGACGCTCCCGATGGAGGCTCTGAATGGTGTGAATGCTCCGATAATGAAGAAAGCCATGTGTAATGTTCACACGGAAAGATAAAAACGTGAAGGAATATAGAAGGCTGTGAATCAAGCCTATTGTCATTGAGTTCCCATATAAGAGTATTTCACGTATCCACAGCCACGCTACCCTGTCAAATGCCTTTATTCCAAGTATGTCACACACCCCGATTCATGACATATGGGTTATGGTCCAGTAGAGGGCGAACTTCTGCAGAGATGAAAGCAAAAAAGAAGCCCCTCCCGGTCCATAAATACCTGGGACCTCCCACACATTCCCAGTTCCTTCTCTGCAGGATGGCGAGCAGGTCAGAAGATGTCTGCTTTTCTTCCTTGCAGGTAAGCCGTGCTTACGCCGGCCATTTTTTGCCCTATTTCTGCCCGGACCTTTATACATTAAGCCCAATATTAGCCTCCCAGCCTTGGCTGCAGGTCCGGGTGAGGGTAGGAATCACCTTAATAGGTGTTTAGGGAGCCATGCTCCTCCGTGAGACCCCATATAAGGGGGTAGGCGGAATCCGGGTTGGTGATCCCGGTTTGGGATGCCCTGTCCCTAATTGCATATATATATATATATATATATATATATATCCCTTACACCATACTTGGTGCGGGATTATCCCCCTTCCGGGTCCCTCTGTTAACCCTCCATGAGGGGGAGGCGGACCTTTCCTTTTATTACAGAGTGTGTGTAGTGTGCTTGTGCTTTACATTGGTCGCCGTTTTTTGCTCTCCTGAGGGGAGCTTCTTCCCCTCAGGCTGTGGTGTTAAGGGGCAGGGCCGGGCGCTACGCGCATTGCCACGGCCCGCCCCCCCCTTCTGTTGGAGCCAGTTGCGGAGCCCAGCCCACGGCTGCTGGTTGTGAGGGTGGGGGGGCAGGTGCGGCGCGTGATCCGCGCTGGCCTGCCCCTTCTTCTCCCTTCTCACTCTTCTGCTATGGCCGGATAGCGGTGGCAGCCATCTTGCTGGACATGTGAGTGCCCTCCCGGGCTCCCCCTTTTTGTGTACTTTACTCAGCATGTCCCCCTTTCTGTCAGGGGACAGCGCTAGTCCTTGTCCCGTTTTTTTCCTTTATTTATAGGGTATAAACAATATATCTTTATATATGTATATATATATAAGTGTGTGTGCATGTGCTTATGGCCACTCTTTTGTGTCTTTCAGGAGGACTCCCTGTGCCTTGCTTAAAAGGGGGTTCTCCCGGTCCTAGGGTCCCTAGCAGAAATTTGGGGCACTTATAAATCCTCCCACTTGGGACTTAAGGGGCATCCCGGGTTGCTTACCAGCGTAATTCCCTCGGGTCATTGCGACTACCTTAAAATCACCATATGGAGGCTCCGCAGGATACTGGGCTCGGGCTTCCTTTGGGAAAATCCCAGCTATGTGTGGGTTGTGGGGTATCCCTTGTGGGGGAGAATGTACTTATTTGCATATCATGTGCGCAACAGGCCATAACGCGGCAGTCGGGACCCCAGGCGTCTGGGTCAGTGCCGCCCGCATCATCCGTACCCCAAGTGACACTGTCATTAGTGGGGAGTCGCACTCGGATGTATGTGCCAGGCTGGCCAACCTCGAGAAAATTATTTCTAGCTCAGTGGGCAGAAAGGCCACTGCTAAGAAAAGGCATCTGTCACCGGCTACGCCGGTAATTGATTTTGATGATTATGGCTCACCTGATTATTCCCCGCTTGAGGAAGGGGAATTGTTTGAGGAATCTGAGACTGAGGAATTGCAGTTCTTTGATTCTGATGCTGGGCAGGCGCTGGGGGATGCTGTTGATACCCCCAGGGTCCTGACCCATCTGTTAGAGGTTCTGGATATTTCCCCACCAGCGGAGGCCCCTCTGAAGAAGGGGGAATTCTTTGGGTTCTCTAAGCCCCGCTTGGAGTTTCCAAATCAGGATCATTTTGACAGCATGATTCTGAGAGAATGGGAGAAGCCGTGTCGTGTGTTCCTCAGGGATGGGATAGGAAGTATCCCTTTCCGATGGACGCGGTGAAGCGCTGGTCTTCCCCTCCCAAGGTTGATGCGCCCATTCTAGGATTGTCCAACACCTCCGTTGTACATACTCCTGACGCCACTACCCTTAAGGATGGCGAGGACAAGCGCATTGATCAGATGGCATGTCATGCCTTTGCCAGTGTGGGTTCTGCCTTGCGGCCTGTCTGTGCATCGGCACTCGTGGCTGTGGCCGCCAGGTCGGAGATCAGGGACATGTTAAATGGGTCCCAGCTCAACCCGGACAGTGTTGAATTCACAACCCTTAAGAGGTGTGAATTGTTCATGAATTTTGTTTTGTCGGCTATGGACGACACTATTACCATGTGTAGTAGAACTTCGGCCCTGTTGGTGGCCATGCGCCGATCGGTCTGGCTGCGCCAGTGGGCGGCGGACATTGCGGGAAAGAAGTAACTTGGTGTGGTAAAGGGTGGGAAGCTACCTCAGCGTAAGAAGCTGCGTCGCTCCTTTCGGGGGGCAAGCTCCTTTAATCCTTCCTTTCGCGGTGCCAGAGGGGGCAGAGGTCTTGCCTACTCTGGCTTTAGAGGTGATTCCTGAAACAGAGGTAGAGGACGTGCCCGTACAGCCTCTACCTGGGGTTCCAGGCCCAAGCCCGCTGCCAAGCCAGCTCAACAATGAGGAGGCGCCCTCACCCTTGCGGGTGGGGGGACGGCTGCGGCTCTTCTTCCAGGTCTGGGCCCAGGAGGTCACAGACAAGTGGATATTGGAAGTGGTCTCGTCTGGGTACAAACTGGAGTTCGAGTCCCGGCCTCCTCCCAGATTCCTAAGGTCTCGGGTGCCATCACATCCTCGGGCAGTGCAGGGGCTCCTGTTGGCTGTAAAGAATCTTCTGGACATGGCGGTCATATGCCCGGTGCCTCTTTCAGAGAGAGGCCGGGGCTATTATTCCAACCTCTTCACGGTTCCAAAAAAGGATGGCTCCATAAGACCCATCCTGGATTTGAAGCTTCTCAACAGGTTCATCAGAACCAAGATGTTCCGCATGGAGACTGCGGTCAGCCATCGGTTCCCTTCATCAGGGGGATTTCATGACGTCCATAGACATCAAGGATGCTTACCTTCATGTACCAGTTTTCCCAGCACCAGAGATTTCTCAGGTTCGTGGTGGAAGATCAGCATTTTCAGTTTGCGGCCCTCCCGTTCGGGCTGACCTCGGCACCGAGGGTGTTTACCAAGGTTCTGGCGGGCATAATGGCCCTGCTCAGAGCCCAGGGCATTCGCATTGTGCCGTATTTGGACGACCTACTCATTACAGCTTCCTCCCTCTGATAGGCGGAGTTGGACACCAGGACGGTGGTGACGACGCTGGAGAGGTTCGGATGGGTGATCAACCACCCCAAGTCTTCTCTCTCCCCATCAAGAGAGATTTCCTTTCTGGGCATGAATCTGGATACCAGTCAGGCCAGAGTGTTCCTACCTCAGCCAAAGGTGCAGAGGGTTCAGGATCTGGTGCGTGTTCTCCTGACCAACCCTCGCCCTGCCATTCGGCTAGGGATGACTCTGGTGGGTTTGATGGTGGCCTCCTTCGAGGCAGTCCCCTTTGCTCAATTCCACATGAGGTCGCTACAACTCCATCTATTGCTGAAATGGGACAGATGTCCACAGTCCTTGGATCAGTCTTTTCTGATGTCTCCCAGGGTTCGGCAGTCCCTTCAGTGGTGGCTGGAATCAAGCAATCTGATGAGGGGCAGATCGTTCCTGGTGCCTCGTTGGGAGACGGTTACCATGGATGCCAGCCTGTCGGGCTGGGGAGGTTTCTGGAAAGATCATCAGTTCCAGGGGTTGTGGGGTCCTCAGGAGGCTCACAACCCCATCAATGTCTTGGATCTCAGAGCTATCCGCTTGGTTCTGTCGCATCTGACACTTCACCTACAGGGTTTACCGGTTCAGGTTCGATCAGACAATCATACTGCGGTAGCTTACATCAATCACCAAGGTGGAACTCGCAGCAGGAGTGCCCTCAGGGAAGTCTCTCTGATTCTGACATCGGCGGAGAGCAATGTTCCTTGCATCTCGGCAGTATACATTCCGGGAGTGGAGAACATGGAGGCGGACTTCCTGAGCAGGGGATTCTCCTGCCGAGGGGAATGGTCTCTTAACCACAGGGTGTTTCGGGCCCTGTGTCACAAGTGGGGGACTCCGGAGGTGGATCTCTTTGCCTCTCGGCACAATCACAAGGTCCCAACCTTTGTATCTCTGTCTCAGGATCCTCTGGCCCTGGCAGTGGATGCCTTGTCCCTTGCCTGGAGGGATCTGGGGTTTCTGTACCTGTTTCCCCCCTTCTCCATGGTGCGCAAGGTAGTGCGCAAGCTGGCTCTAGAGGGGGCACCAGCAATTCTGGTGGCCCCAAGGTGGCCAAGACAGGTTTGGTTCGCAGACGTCGTAAGATTGGCGGTAGATCAGTACAGGCTGCCCCTGTCTCCGGATCTGATCTCTCAGGGTCAACTGCGTTACCCCAATTTACAAACGCTTGCTTTGACGGCGTGGCTGCTGAAACCTTCATCCTGAGGGAGGAAGGTTTGTCTGAGGCGGTTATTCAAACCTTGATTAGAGCTAGGAAGAGGTCTTCCTCTACCATTTACTATAGGACTTGGCGGTCCTATATTGACTGGTGTGAGGCTAGGGCCTTACCTTGCAGGGTGTTTTTGATTCCTAGGATTTTGGAGTTTCTACAACAGGGTCTGGATCTGGGGTTCCAGCTCAGTACTTTGAAGGGTCAGGTTTCTGCCCTGGCTGTCTTTTTTCAAAGGTCTTTTGCTTTGCATCCTCTGGTCAAGACTTTTTTCCAAGGGGTCACTCATGTTCGGCCCCCTAGGAAGCCTTTGGTTCCCGTTTGGGACTTAAATTTGGTTCTTTCGGCCCTCCAGGGGCCTCCCTTTGAACCGATGCAGGATGTGGCTCTTTCTGTTCTCACTCAAAAGGTTGCCTTTTTGGTGGCTATTACCTCTTTTCGGTGTGTCTCTGAGTTGGCGGCTCTGTCTATTTAGGCCCCTTATTTTGAGAGACACCAGGATAAGGTGGTTTTTCGCTTTAAACCAGATTTCCTTCCTAAGGTGGTTTTTGCCTTCCATCTCAATCAGGATGTAGTTCTCCCTTCGTTGTGTCCTAGGCCTAGCAATGACAAGGAGATGGTTTTGCACTCTGGATGTGGTTCGTTGTGTGAAGTACTATTTGGTTGCTACTTCTCTTTTTCGTAAGACGGACACCTTGTTCGTGGTGCCTTCTGGGCCCAGAAAAGGTTTGGCGCCCGCCAAATCTACCATTAGTAAATGGATACGCCAGGCCATTGTTGGGGCCTATTCTGCTAAGGGGAGGGTTCCTCCTTTTAAGATCACTGCTCATTCTACTCGTGCTGTTGGGGCTTCCTGGGCCTTTCAGCACCAGGCTTCTGTTGAACAAGTTTGTAAGGCTGCCACTTGGTCTTCCGTCCATACTTTTTCCAAGTTTTATAAGGTTGATGTGCGGGCCTCAGCGGATGCTGTTTTTGGCCGCAAGGCTCTGCAAGCTGCAGTGGTTTAAAATTTGTGCATTTTTGCCGTATTGGGATCCCCACCCATGGTGGATACTGCTATTGGATGTCCCATATGTCATGAATGGTGGAAGCGGGGTGTGTGACATACTTGGAATAATACCATTTTGTGATTACTCACCTTTAAAATGGGTATTATAAGTATGTCACACACCCCGCTTCATCCCGCCCTTTTTGTATTCTGGATCCTTTATATGGTGAACCTTTTTATGGTTAAGAATGTTTTATTAGCTCTTCCTGGTCCCCTTACTGATGTCATATACTGGGGAATGTGTGGGAGGTCCCAGGTATTTATGGACCGGGAGGGGCTTCTTTTTTGCTTTCATCTCTGCAGAAGTTTGCCCTCTACTGGACTATAACCCATATGTCATGAATAGTGGAAGCGGGGTGTGTGACATACTTATAATACCTATTTTGAAGGTGAGTAATCACAAAATGGTATTTTTGCGTCAGTTGAAAGATCCCATGAAGATAGCATGCAGATCCCCTTATTCTTAGTATACAGTACGTCCTGCTCCAGATAAGAATCATTACACTTGGGTATTACTCCGCCAGAGGGCGCTGGACTGCAGAGACCGCGAAAATTGGCTCCTCCCGGCCCCTCAAATACCCGGGACATCCCACAAATCTCCAGAATTTCTAAGCAGTCTGGACTGCGAAGGACAAGAAGATGGCTCTCTCTTCTCGCAGGTGAGCGGGGCTATTAGTCTGCGGCCCTGTAGGACTATTCCCACCCGTTCCATTTTTAAATGTGCCTCCCAGCCTTGGCTGCTCTGGTCCAGGTGATGATAGGCAGCATCGCTGTCAGGTTCTTAATAGCGCTGCTCCACCGCATTCCCCCACCAAAGGGTAGGCGGTATAGGCATATGGTGAGCCTCTATGGGATGCCCCTCCCGCCTTATTGCCCCTTGCCCCTGTCTATCGGTGGGCCCTATGTTAAGTGGCTGCTGCCCTCCCTCGCTCTCCCTTGTAGCTCTCGGGGGGGGGGGGGGGTTGTGTATATGCCTTGGTGCTTCACTGCATGATGTGCTTCTGGTTGGTGTCAGTCTCCGCGCTGACTTGGTTGCACTGGTTGCGTTTTTGAATATGCCGCCGCCGCGCGCACTTCCACTGTGCTCCACGGTTGGCGGCGACATCACCTCAGGCGCTGGTGCGCTGTTATTAGCTGCTTGTTACGTGTGCTGCTTTGCGCTCTTCGGGGGCGGGGCACGCGGATGGTGCGTTCCACGTCGCTGTCTCCGCGGCCCACCCCTCGAGGTATACCCGGCGCCTCTGTCTTATCTAACACCTCTGTCATGCATTCCCCTGACTCTACTACGCTGCGGGATGGTGAGGACCGGCATATTGATCAGCTAGCGTCCCATGCCTTTGCCTGTGTGGGGACTGCACTAAGCCCAGTCTGTGCCTCTGCCATTACAGCTGTGGCTATTAGGACCCTGCTTAGAAGTGTCCTAGATGGTGCTCCTGATGATGTGTCTAGTGAGGAGTTTAATGCACTCTCTCGTTGTGAGGTTTTTGTGACTTATGTCCTCTCTGCCTTGGATGATACCATTAAGATGTGTGGCAGAACCTCTGCCCTTGTAGTGGCTATTCACCGCTCGGTTTGGCTGCGCCAGTGGGCTGCTGACAACGCTGACAAGAAAGCTCTCACTGGGTTTCCCTTCAAAGGACTACGCCTGTTTGGGGACCGCCTGGACCTGTTTGCTGAGGGAGGCAGGTTACCCCAGCGCAGGCGGCAGTCTCGGCCCTTTCGGGGACATGGCTCCTTTTCTTCCCCCTACCGTGGAGCCAGACGGGGGGGGGGGGTCTCCCTTCTGGGGTAGGGGCAGAGGACGTGGATGCCCTGGTTCATCCTGGGGCTCCAAGCCAAAGTCTTCTCCCAAGCCCCCCTCAGGCATGAAGGGGCGCCCTCACCCATCCGGGTGGGGGGACGGCTTCAGCACTTTGCTCACGTCTGGAGGCTTCATGTCTCAGACCGGTGGATTCAGGAGGTAGTGTCCTCCGGTTACAAGATAGAGTTTGCTGCCTGGCAGTCCCCAAGGTTCATCAGATCCTGGATCTCTCAGGACCCTATGTCAGCTCAGGCTCTAGTTCTGGCGGTGCAAAGCCTTCTGGAGCTGGGGGTCATCTGTCAGGTCCCCTTACAAGAAAGGGGCAAGGGTTTCTATTCCAACCTTTTCACTGTGCCCAAAAGAGATGGGTCAGTCAGGCCCATCCTGGACTTGAAGATCCTCAACAAATTTGTCAGGTGCAGGCGCTTTCGCATGGAAACTTTGCGCTCTGCCATCAGTTCCCTGCGTCCAGGGGACTTCATGACCTCCGTGGACATCAAGGATGCTTACCTTCATATTCCTGTTTTTCCAGGTCATCAAAGGTTCCTCAGGTTCGCTCTGGAGGATCAGCACTACCAATTTGTGGCATTGCCCTTCGGTCTCACTTCAGCTCCCAGAGTGTTCACCAAGGTGCTGGTGGGAGTGATTTCTCTGCTCAGGTCTCAGGGCATTCGCGTGCTGCCCTATTTGGACGACATTCTCATCACTTCTCAGTCCCTCCAACAGGCAGAGCTGGATACTCAGCTAGTAGTGTCCACTCTGGGGGCTTTTGGCTGGGTGATCAACCATCCCAAATCTTCCCTGTCTCCCTCCTTGGTTACACCCTTCCTGGGAATGAATCTGGATACAGTTCAGGCAAGGATTTTTCTTCCTCAGCAGAAGGTGGACAGTCTGCTAGCGCAGGTTCAGTTCCTGCTATCTTGCCTTCATCCCTCCATCAGGCAGGGAATGCAGCTGGTGGGCCTGATGGTGTCGTGCTTCGAGGCGGTCCCTTATGCTCACACGAGGCCTCTGCAACTCCACCTCTTGTCAGTATGGGACAAGGATCCTGCGTCCCTGGACCAGGTCCTTGTGCTGTCCCCCCTAGTCAGCCGGTCCCTCTCGTGGTGGCTGGACTCCAGGAACCTGTTGGTGGGCAGATCCTTTCTGCCCCCCTGCTGGGAGACGGTCACCACGGATGCCAGTCTGACAGGTTGGGGGGGGGGGGTTCTGGAAGTCCCTGCAGTTCCAAGGGTGGTGGGGCCCTCAGGAGGCCCACACACCTATCAACGTTCTGGAACTGAGGGCGATCAGGTTGGTTCTGGCTCACTTGACCCATCACCTTCGGGGGGCCGGCCTGTTCAGGTACGCTCGGACAACCAGACGGCGGTTGCCTACATAAATCATCAGGGAGGGACCCGGATCAAGGGGACCTTCAAGAAAGTGTCTCTGATCCTGGCCTGGGCGGAGGACAATATTCCCTGCATATCAGCTGTGTACATTCCGGGGGTGGAGAATCTGCAGGCAGACTCTCTGAGCAGGGGGACCTCTCATCTGGGAAAATGGTCCCTCTGCGACAGGGTGTTTCAATCTCTGTGTCACCGTTGGGGCCTACCAGATGTGGATCTGTTTGCTTCCTGTCACAATCACAAGCTCCCAGCCTTTGTCTCCCTGTGCCAGGATCCTCTGGCCTTGGCCACGGATGCCCTAGCAATGTCATGGCAGGACTTTCAGCTCCTGTATGTCTTTTCTCCATTCCCCCTGTTGGGCAGGGCAAGATAGCTCAGGAGGGGGTGCCAGCAATCCTGGTGGCCCCCAGGTGGCCAAGAAGAGTGTGGTTCGCAGACGTGGTGCAGCTGGCAGTAGATCAGTACGCTCTGCCCAGGGTGCCAGACCTGCTCACTCAGGGCCACTTACGCCATCCCAATTTACAAACTCTGGCTTTGACGGCCTGCTGAAACCTCCATCTTGATGGAGAAGGGGCTGTCTGCCTCTGTTGTTGATACCATGATAAAGGCTAGAAAGAAGTCTTCTTCTTCCATTTACTATAGGGTTTGGCGTGCCTACATTGACTGGTGTGAGTCTAGGTCTCTTCCCTGTCGTGTGTTCTCTATTCCCAAGATCCTGGAGTTCCTGCAGCATGGGGCTCCAACTCAGTACTCTGAAAGGTCATGTCTCTGCCCTGGCTGTTTTCTTCCAGGGGTCCTTTGCCCAGCATTCTCTGGTCAGGACTTTTTTCCAGGGGGTTACTCACGTGCGTCCCCCACGTAAGCCTATGTTGCCTGTTTGGGATTTGAACTTGGTCTTGTCTGCCTTGCAGGGTGCTCCCTTTGAACCTGTGCAGGAGGCTGCCCTGGCCATTCTTACTCTCAAGGTTGTCTTTTTGGTGGCTATCACCTCTGTTAGGTGTGTGTCTGAGTTGGCGGCGCTTTCCATCCAGCCCCCCTACTTTGAGAGACACCAGGACAAGATGGTGTTTCGCTTCAAGCCAGATTTTCTGCCTAAGGTCGTGTCTGCCTTTCATCTGAATCAGGACATTGTTCTTCCTTCCTTGTGCCCTAATCCTAGTAACGCTGCTATTGGATGTCCCAAGTGTAATGATTCTTATCTGGAGCAGGACGTAATGTATACTAAGAATAATACAATTCTGTCATTACTCACCAGTAGAATTGTTATTATGAGTATACAGTACGTCCTGCTCCACCCCACCCTTGGTTTTGCATTATCCTAGGATCCCCTGTATGGTGATTGTTATCATTATTATAGTTACCAGTTGGTTCTGTTATTGTTCTGTTCTGTTGTTATTTCTCCCGGCTTCTCGTTAACTGCTTTTCAATGCTGGGGATTTGTGAGAGGTCCCGGGTATTTGAGGGGCCGGGAGGAGCCAATTTTTGCTGTCTCTGCAGTCCAGCGCCCTCTGGCGGAGTAATACCCAAGTGTAATGATTCTTATCTGGACCAGGACGTACTGTATACTCATAATAACAATTCTACAGGTGAGTAATCACAGAATTGTATTTTTCCTCACCCAAAAGTGCAGGTTAATAGCTTTTACCACATTACCTCTTGCCTCTCTCCCCGGGATGAAGCCCACTTGATCTTTGGCAATCCATGCCGGAAGATACAATTTAACCCTTTAAGTGCCAGCCTACCTGGAGATTTTGTCATCCTCTGTTGCCAGACGATTTTTCACCGTTTTCCGCTATGCAGGTTTAACTGTAATTTTTTAAAAGGATTTCCAGGGTTTTCCCAGGAATAGTATATATTGTTTTTTCAGCATCGTCTGGGCTTTAATATGAAATGTCTTTTTCTGTAAGATTTTCAGTGTTTTTTTAATATTTTTGTGTAAAATATATAAAAAAAACTTTACATTTTGTGGTGTTATTTTCTTAATGAAACATGCAGGCTTTTCAAGGAAATCATATTGTGTTTAAATGCCCTATTCCTTCTGATTACAATGGTACCATGTATGTATTGCTGGACACCCTTTTCTGCCCAGGAGACACCCCAAACTCAAAGGAGTGCTTGAGGAGATTTTCAAAGAAAATACAACTCTTTTGCACTCCTTGCAGTTTTTCACTCCATCCCCCCAAACCATATATTCATTGAAAATACATACCTCAAGCTTTCTAGGCATACCAAGCTGCTTGTTGTGGCCACAGATTTCCAAGTGGAATCCATCAGTGAAATCAGCCATTTCACAAGGTTTCTTGAAAAAAAATAATAAAAACACGGAATCAAAACCACATTTTCCACACTAAATCTGAAACGGCAAGGACCCCTGAACAGAACAATACACAACATGCATAGCTACCTCCAAGGCTAGGGTTGCCAAACACCCCATAACACCCCATACACATTACGGTCATTTCACTGGAAAATTCCTGCTCTGTAGACAAAGTGTGCACCTTGCAATTTTTCAACCAGAACACCAATTTTCATTTGAAATACTCCCCACAAACCATATATGCCCTGAAAGTACACACGTCATTTCACTAGACTTACTGGGCTTGTTGTCGTGGGTCCAGGTTTCTGGACACAAACCTTTGAGGAATTCACTGGTTGAACAGGATTTCCCTAAAACAAAAAATAGTCAAAATGCAGAATCCAAACCAAATTTTAAAAAAAAAAAACAATAACCCTCTTGAGGGATTCTGTTGCAGCTCAAGGAATACAGACAGCCCTGACTGAATATTTTTTATGCAATATATCTTTATTGAGTTTTATATAGACATTTATATATATATAAAGACAGTAGGAAACAGTAAGAAAGACAGCGATAAATAGAGAGACACAAGAAATATAGACGAAGAAGGAAAGAGAAGAAAGAAAGAAAGAGAATGAACGTCCACATTACCCATTTCTCTCCAGCAGATCCCGGATCTCCGGGAACTCTTAGAAACCTCCCATATTGTCCACGTCCTGTAGTGTTTCTCATCCCCACCCTCGACTCTGTCAAGTGCTAGTTCCTCCATCCTTTTGATATTTCCAACTCACCATACCATTCTATCAGGGATGGTACAGTGTTGGAGCGCCAATGTCGGCTATTACTGACCTGGCTGCCGTAAGCATATGCCTCAGCAAAAAAAAAAAACAATAAGCTGGGGGCGTGGCTTGCCTATGGAGGAGTGAGGAGCAGGATCGAGAGGCTCCCGAGAAAACCCTTAAGATAAGCCATAGAGAGACCAGCAAGGGGATCACCAAACCCATGACGAAGCAGAGGAAGACCAGGGGAGACTCTCAGCAGACCCAGAGAGCTCCCATAAAACAGTATTTTCCATCTATCCTGCCCGAAATAAAGCAGCCGCAGGAAGACAAGATGGCGGCGGTCGGCGCAATCACGAGGGAGCAGGACGGCTCAGCTCCAACGAAAGGATCAGCAGAGCGGAGGGCACTAACCTTGCCTGAAAGAAAAGCCCATGAAGATGACAGTGAGGGCTCCCTGCTGGGAGCGGAGGAAGACGCTGAACACCAGCAGCGTTTGATCGAGGGGGAGGGTGAGATGTCACAGGCAGCTGTGCAGAGGAGACAGGACCTCCACCTCCCGAGAGGTGAACGCTCACTCTAGTGAGAATCGCCCGGCGCGAAGAGAGATGTGGATGGAAGGTGCAATGGAGCAGATGAGCATAACAGGCTCCCCTGAACCCCAAGTTGACAGTCCCACAACGGAGCTCACACAAATGCGGTCACCCCAGACAGAATTAATGGCAGTCAGATATGGAATGGTAGAACCTCCGGGGTCCTCCATCCCACAGGGACTGATTTCAATAATTGCCGGCACGGTCAGAAGTAATCTCACAGAAGCACTCACAACATTACCCTCGAGGGCAGATTTTGAACCCTATATAACTAGAATGGAAGGGACCTTCTGCAGAGAGATAACCTCTATGCAGAACTCCATGACCGACTTATCTAACAGAATGGAGGCTCACAGCTCTGCACGGATCGATATACAAGCCAGACTCGAGGCACTAGAAAGAGACCGGGACAATACTCGAAGATTACTCTCTTCCTGTCAACTTCAGCAAGATGATCAGGAAAACATAAGTAGATGAAATAACATTCGTCTTAGGGGCATCCCCAAAACATTTGGTTCATCAGCATTAAAATCGATGGTCTGTGGACTATTTAATACACTGCTGGAGCTCCCGCCTTCAGAGCATATTGAGCTAGATTGAATTCACCGGTCCTTAGGCCCTAGATCAGACAACCCCAACAGACCGAGAGATGTGATCTGCAGGGTGCCTGACTTATCCAGAAGGACATTGCAAACGAGAAGAATCTTGAAACCTCTGCTACAAGTGACACGACAGGAAGCGACATATCACTGAGGGCATCCCTTCCACCTGATCATACGCAAAGACAGAAAAACCTACATACTGAAGACCCCGGCTCAGCTCCCAGAGTTGTTTGAATTCCTGAATGTCCCACCAAATGATGTTCCGGATTGGACAGCACCTGTTATGACGAGACTGAGTAGAAAAGGGGAACAACACCGGAGTTGGAGCAGTGATCCGAATATAATCCGCTAACAAGACACGTATTCTCCCTCTCTTTCTGGGACTAGGGGTTCACCCCCCCATTTTTTTATTTCTGCTTTCACCTGGTCCGCTTCTGGGACTAGGGGTTCACCCCTCCCCCCTTTTTTTCTCTTTTTCCCTGAGGTTTTGATCACAGCAGGGCAACAATGGACTCAAGAACAACTCGATAAAGAATGATATGCCCCCCTTTTTTTTTATATAGGAGTATACATGTTTTCAATTTACTGTTGGTTATAAGGGTTGTTGGCTTCAAGAATACATGGCACTAGGCTGATTTGGTTATAAAGGTGGGAGGCGGTAGGAGCATGGCTCGGGCACGCTCCCATCCAGTAACATGGTCGGGCGGGTCCCCGGGGAGCGGCCGGTTGGCTTTGTCTGCCTCTCTCTGACCACAGCTGCGTCCGGGAGGAGTCAGACTGGATCCTATCCAAAACCCACCTGGCTGTGGGGGAGGAGGGGGGCATCCGGCCTTCAAGTAATTGATGAGCCTCTACTTAAGGATGCTCTGGCTCATTGAAAATGTTTTGGTGATCTATTTGCTGGTTAGTTTTATATAGATGTGTAATATAGGGGGGGGGGGGTGCTGTGACTGTGGTTAACCGTTTAATTATTGTATTATTGGTTTTTTTCCAGCTTCTTCTCACTTGGTTTCTACATTCCCCGAAAGATTCCGCACGTACCGGAGGCCTCTCCGAAATGGGCGGAACCAGACACCCCTATATTAGGGCGGTCTCTACTGATATACTAGGTGGCTCGCATTAGCTGGGCCTCTCTGGACTTTCTTTCTTTCTCTTTGTCTTCCTGTTCTGTTTTTACTGACCTATCTCTCTCTAACCATCCATCCTTCCCCACTTTTCCCTTTGGTGTGCCTCTTTGCCCCCTTGATCTGAACAGACACCATTTCTTTTCGGGATCGGGGAGAGGAGTTGGGAGACACAACGAAGACAGTAGGGACCCAAATGTCAGGAGGCCCCAGTATGGGGATTGTATCCCTGAATTGTAGGGGACTTAATGTTCTTGAAAAACGCACTGCTGTGATCTCGGAGGTGAGACAAACGAGAGCACACATAGCCTTTCTCCAGGAGACTCATTTCAGGGGGGACCACCACCCGAGAGTGTCTTCTAGATATTATCCTCAGGTGTTTTCAAGCACCTCTCCAAATTCCAAATCCAACGGAGTGGCAGTGCTAATATCTAGATCGATGCCATTCACGCTCCTTGACTCAAAGACACCAAGGGAAGATACATACTGATTAAATGCACGATACTAGGAGAAATGTACACACTGGCATCAGTTTATGTTCCAAACAGTGGCCAGGTGGACTACCTTTTGGGGTTTCTTGACAAGCTTTTGGAATTTCGGGATGGAAATGTGATTGTGGGCGGAGACCTAAATATCATGTTAGACCCTCTCATAGACTCATCCACAGGCAAATCCTCCATACCCTATGCGGGGTTGAGGAAAGTTAAACGAGCGTTAAACGAGTGACGTGTGGCGGATAGCCAACCCCTCCTCAAGAGATTATACGCACGTCTCTTCAGTACATTCGTCATATGCTCGGATAGACTACATTTTCATGTCTCATGGTTTGCTAATGAGATTGCAAGGATCTGCGATAGCTGTATCCTCCTTGTCAGACCACTCTCCAGTATGCGTGACCCTCTAACAGAGGGAGGAGGGAGGTAGGGCCTGGACATGGAGCCTGAATGAGACCCTCTTGAGGGATTCTGTTGCAGCTCAAGGAATACAGACAGCCCCTGACTGAATATTTTTTGTGCAATATATCTTTATTGAGTTTTATATAGACATTTATATATATATATATATATATATATATATATATATATAGACAGTAGGAAACAGTAAGAAAGACAGCGAAAAATAGAGAGACACAAGAAATATAGACAAAGAAGGAAAGAAAAGAAAGAAAGAAAGAATGAACGTCCACATTACCCATTTCTCTCCAGCAGATCCCGGATCTACGGGAACTCTTAGAAACCTCCCATATTGTCCACGTCCAGTAGTGTTTCTCGGCCCCACCCTCGACTCTGTCAAGTGCTAGTTCCTCCATCCTTTTGATATTTCCAACTCACCATACCATTCTATCAGGGATGGTACAGTGTTGGAGCGCCAATGTCGGGCTATTACTGACCTGGCTGCCGTAAGCATATGCCTCAGCATGCCTGCTGCTACTAAACCCGGAGTCATCGACAAAAGGGTCACCTGAGGGGAGTTGGGGACACTCTCAAGTGTCGTATACTTAAATACCATCAACACCACTTCCCAAAAAGTTTTAATAGCAGGGCATTCCCGCCAGACGTGGGTCAGGGTCCCATGGGCTCTGTTACATCTCCAGCAATTGCCTGTCTCCAATCCCCCGAACCTCACTAAGTCCGCAGGGCCTGACTGAATATTTTGAGCTGAATTCCTCAGAAGAGGTGACTTCTATGACAGTATGGCAGGCACATAAGGTGGTGATTCGGAGAGTCCTCATACAACACGCCTCCAGATTGAAAAAAGCAAATACTTCCAAACGCAATCAACTGCTATCTAGGATGCAGGAACTAGAGGGACAACACAAGAGATCACAACTACCAGATACCCTCCGTGAATTTACACAAGTTAGGGAACAACTGAACTCTCTTCTAATACAAAAAGCAGCATTTGCTATTAACCCTTCTAGTGCCAGCTACGTGACTCTCACGTAGCTGCCTCTCCAACCGTTAAGTGCCAGCTACGTGAGAGTCACATAGCTGACTTTAGAGGCCCATAAAACAAAAAGTAAAAAACATACAGACTTACCTTACTCATTTGAAAGGGCCAGCGATTCTGTACAAGAATCCGCTGTTCGATTTCCGCCCCCAGGCCTCTGATCTTCAGGAGGGGGCCCGGAATAGCCCCCCCTGCCGGCGCTGACATCTGAAAAAAAAAAAAAAACAGTAAATGACATTTACTCACCTGGCAGCGCGATGGCTCTCCCCGGGTCTTCTCTTCACCAGGGGGGGCTCCGATCCCCCCCCTGGGCTTTCCACGCTGCTTGTGAGGGCCCAGAAACGGGCCATCACCATCCTCTTCGGCCGGCGCTGGCCCCACCCCTAGCCCCACCCCTAACCCCGCCCACTTGATGACGTCATCCCGCTCCTCGGGTTACTGGCACCCGGGCTCCGATCTGTCAGTTGTCGGTAGCGATCGGAGCAGGGAGGGTGGCAGGCAGGGTGGCTCTGATCTCCCTGCCTGCCACCCTCCCTGCTCTGATCACTACCGACAACTGTCATCTGCAGCAGCGTGGGACACTGGATGGGAGGTAAGTATAAGTGAAAATAGAATAATAAAATATTTGTCTGGTGTCTTTTTTTTAACTTAACCCTTTGTGAACTGGTAAGGGGTCCATGAGACCCCTTATACCAGTTCACAAGGCTCTGGGTATGGCAGGTCACCTGCGGCAAGCGGGTGACTTGCCATAACCCCCAGCCCCCCATTACCTGCCTCCCCAACGGCCAGGGGGGGCAGAAGGGCCACGTGGCTATGTGGGCTAGTAGCCTGCAGGGCCAGAGGCCACCAACGCCGGCCCCTGCGCCCTGTTCTACAAGCCCCCATAGCTGGTCCGGGTCGGTAATGCTGGGTAAGGGGGACCCTATGTCATTTTTTGGGGGGGGATTTTAAGGGTTTTTAACCCTTAGAATTCCAAAAAAGAAATGAGGTCCCCCCCCCCCCAATCATATTGCATAGTTGTATCCTATCTGGAATCTCCTAAACTGCTGTTTCAGGAAAGGGGGTATACCTATACATATGTGGTACCATTGTAACCGGGAGAAATAGGGCTTTCACACGCAATAATATTTTATTAACAAACTTACATTTTTTATTACAAAAAAAAACACTACAAATTGTAAAAAATAGTTTTTTTTCATTTTTTTGCACATATTTCACCCAAAAGTATTGAGAATACACTAAAAAAAGGCCAAACAAGACATTTCATGTTGAAGCCCAGACTCTGCTGAAAAAAACAATATATCATTTTCATCGAAATCCCTGGAAATCCCTTCAAAAATCAAGGTTGCACACGTGTAGCGCAAAAACGTGAAAAGTCGTCTGGCAACAGATTGTGACAAAAAAATCTAGGTAGGCTGGCACTCAAAGGGTTAAACGCTGCAAACACTTCTATTATGAATGGGTCAACAAGAGCGGGGCCATACTAGTTACATAGTTAATACAGTTGAAAAAAGACATGTGTCCATCAAGTTCAACCAAGGGTGTTAGGGTAGGGGAAGTTGTTTTTTATTTTAAAGGGGAAGCTATTTATTTTATTTTTTGTTTTATTTTTTTTACTGATAGCAGCTAATAGTAACTGTTAATGTTATTTTCTTCTAAATAAGCATCTAATCCTTTTTTGAAGCTGTCAGCGGTTGATGCTGTAACAAGCTTCTGTGGGAGGCTATTCCATAGATTTATAGTTCTTATGGTAATAAACGATTGTCGCCTCCGGAGACTAAATTTTTATTTTTTTTCAATCGAAGGCAGTGCCCCCTTGTCTTTAGAGAGGATTTTACATGAAATAGTGTTCACCCATATTTTTTGTATGGGCCATTTATATGTTTATACAAGTTAATCATGTCAATCGCCTCCTCTCAAGCCTAAACAGATTTAATTCTCGTAATCTTTCCTCATAACTAAGATTTTTCATTCCCTTTATTAGTTTGGTGGCTCTCCTCTGCACCCTTTCCATAGTCGGAGCGTCCTTTCTATGAACGGGTGCCCAGAACTAGATGGTATATTCCGGGTGAGGGTGCACCAGTGCCTTGTAAAGAAGCAAAATTACATCTCTATCCCGTAATTCCATGCCTCTTTTAATGCATGATAGTATCTTGGTGGCCTTGGAAGCAGCTGCTTGGCATTGCATGCTGTTATTTAGTCTGTGATCTACTAGTACCCCCAGATCCTTCTCAACAAGTGACTCTCCCAGTTTTACTCCCCCGAGGACATATGTGGCCTTCAGGTTGTTAGACCCCAAGTGCATGACTTTACATTTTTCCACATTGAACTTCACTTGCCAAGTGGATGCCCAGACACTCAATGTATCCAAGTCAGCCTGAAGCTTGCTAGAGCATTAAGCAAACAGCAATCCTTGAACTTCATTAGTGCGATAGTGGACGAACGGCAGGTGAAATGGCATAAAAAGACGGATATTGCCAGGGTCTCCCGGACTTATCACCACACCCTTTACAATCTAAATTCTCAGGGGTCCCGAAAGGACCAAGAGAGTATAACCTAAATCAAATTGTATATTGAGGCATCGGGGATGCCCAGGTTAAGCGAGGAGGCAATCAGGGGGTTGGGGGAGCCAATAAAGGGAGAAGAGCTATCACAAGCGATCTCTCAGACACAGACAGGAAAATCCCCAGGCCCAGATGGATTTACCATAGCATACTATAAAAAAATTCTCCCGAAACTGGGAAAGCACTTCCTAAAAGACTTTAATGACATAGGGGAGGAGAAAACACCAGGGGGGCTCCCACCGGAGGTGCTGGAAGCCCATATCACAGTTATTCATAAAGCAGGCAAGGACCCGCTGAGCTGTAAGAGTTATCGCCCAATTTCCCTTTTGAATGTTGATTTCAAATTATTTACCAGGATAATGGCGAGCAGGCTCTCATCTACCAGACCTAATTGACAGTGACCAATGTAGTTTTATTCCAGGCAGAGAGGCATGTGATAATACGATCAGAGCTTTGAGCCTTATCCACAGGTCAAGGGTGGCGGGCTCCCCGCTTTTGTTGCTCTCCACAGATGCCGAGAAGGCGTTTGACCGCATAGAATAGGATTTTGCGTTTGAGGTACTGAAACATATTGGTCTAGAAGACAGGGCACTCAGATTTGTCCTAGAAGTGTACTCTAGACCCAGGGCCTGAGTGAACGGTGATCTCTCCTCCCCTTTGCAATTTCAAATTAGACTAGACAGGGTTGTCCATTGTCACCCCTGATTTTTGCTTTGGTGATGGAACCCTTTCTACGGCATATTAGGGAGAGGAAAGACATCACAGGGATCTATGCGGCGGACACAGAACATAAAATAGCAGCATATGCGGACGATTTATTATTCTTTATAGCCAACCCTGTGGTGGGACTTCCGGTCCTCATGAAGGAATTCGAGAAATTTGGCAAGCTCTCAAATTTCAAAATCAATTTTGACAAGTCAGAGGCCCTGAACGTAGGACTATCAGAGACAGTTGTGGCAAATCTGAAAGCCTCATTCTTATTCAGATGTACCTCACCTACCTTAGCTTACCTGGGCACAAAGTTACCGAACGACACTGACGGGATCTATTGGTTTAACTTCTTGCCAATGCTGAATAGGATAAGGACAGACTTAAATAACTGGAACATCCCAAAATTTACTTGGATAGGTTGTATCAATATCATAAAAATGATGATCTTACCAAGACTACTTTACCTGTTCCAGACAGGTGCAGACGATCAGAGGACGCGACTTGATACAGGGAGAGCAATGGTGCCCCATAGATGAGCTGCGGGCTCGACTGGAGGACCCACTTTTAAGCCCTTGGCCTCTTCTGTTGGCCCAACACTACCTACAAAAAACGGGCCCTAAGAGTGCCTTGGAAAGGGGTCTTACAAGTTTTGAAACATTAGTTGTGGGAGAGAACATACCAACGAGGGTAATCTCACAGATCTTTCAACTCTTGAGTTCGAGGGGAGGCAACTCTCCCCCCTTCTGTCAGGAGTGGGAGAAGGATCTGGGTAGGGAGTTCACTGAGGAGGAATGGGAGAATATCTTTACTATCACCCAGTCATCTATATCGGTTCAGCTGCAGGAAACAAACTATAAATATCTAGCAATGTGGTATTACACCCCGAAACGCTTGGCGTCTTTTTTCCCAGGGACTTCCCCGACCTGTTGGAGATGCGGGGAGGAAGAGGGGTCGCTTTTCCACATACTTTGGACCTGTCCAAAAATAGTAAACTTCTGGTCCATGGTGGTCCCGATCATGAGTGAGGTGACGGGCTTGAAGGTTCCAAAGTGTCCAGCGCTTATGTTACTACATCACACAGGAAGGGGAATAAGTAAGTACAAAGGTTCATTGTTAATGCACCTCATAAACGCAGCTAAGTCTTTAATTCCCAGATTCTGGAATTCAGACCATGTGCCTATGATAAGAGATTGGATCCAGGAAGTGGGTAGAGTGAAGGAGATGGAGGAATTGACAGCAGCCACCCACGAGAAAGAGGAGCGGTATCGGGAGGTGTGGACCCCCTGGTATCTATTTCAGGAGTCAGTAACCTTTAAACAGAGTTGTGTCCCCCCCCTCCCCCTCCTTAACCACAATCTCAGTCTATGTCTCAGCCTTAGTCTCAACCCTGACCCCCTTGCCTTTAGTTGTGGACCCTGATTCTATGGATGCTGAGCTGGGTCTTCAGCAGTCTCCAAAACTGGCCAATTCTTCCTGGCCGAGGACTGGACCACCTCCATGTGAGCCCCCCATTGGGATACTTTGCTTATCTACCTTGATAGAAGCCGTCCAGGATCATGGTCCACTTAAGAGTTGTCAGAGCCAAATACTCGGTAAGAGGATAAAGAGGTCTCTGTTGTGGTCACCGGAGAGATGATTACAGTTATTGTAGTGAGAGATGGTGGAGACCTGGTGAATGGAACCTGGTAGTTGGTGGGATCGAGTATAGACAGACTGGGAGGGCCCCACCCTCCTGGTTTTCCAAGGACTGCGGAGGGGCAGTGGAAAAGTAAAAGGACGAGATTGAGTTGACGCTGAGTATGTAAATCTGACGTATGCAGAAGTATATATAATTGAAATGAATACCTGCTTATCCTTCCCTTTATCCTAATCATTTTTTCCATCTGCCTATGTCTTTCTTACTGTGTTATATTGTATTTTGAAAACTTAAATAAAGAGTTAAAAAAAAAAACACGCCAAATCTGAAACGGCAAGGTCCCCTGAAAAGAACAATGCCCAACATGCATAGCTACCTCCAAGGCTAGGGTTGCCAAACACCCCAAAGGGGACTGGGACATTTCGGGCAATAGAACCGCACGTCCTTTTTGATGCCACGCTTCCTGCATACACTGCAAGCCCTCTGGGGATACCTCTTACCACTGATATCAGGAAGGCTCTTTATAAAGTGCTTCCCAACCAACCTAGCCTTGTCATTACCAGCTACCTCTGGTACCTCCTCAGTATCTCTGAACTACAAAGCAGGGAGTAAGTCT
This sequence comes from Gastrophryne carolinensis, assembly GCA_027917425.1. Lineage (NCBI taxonomy): Eukaryota > Metazoa > Chordata > Amphibia > Anura > Microhylidae > Gastrophryne > Gastrophryne carolinensis. The sequence goes on from CM051243.1 coordinate 118,480,537, forward strand.
TTTCGACTACAGTTGATGGTGCCTCAGGCTGGGCTGTCTAATGAGTGAAGGGCTTGAAATAAGGGGATGCTGCTATAAAAGTTGTCCACGTATAAGTGGTAACCTCTCCCCAGTAGTCATAAGCTCCCAAACGATCTTTCCTCTGACCGACAAATTAAGGGGACAACAAGGTGGGTACAGATGTGTGTCACTTCCTTCATACAATTGAAAAAATTTGATATACCCGGTCACACTAATTTGTGATTTGTAAATACTTAAATGTTGGGGGGGGGTGTACACTTCTGCGAAGCTCTCTGACAGACTAATAATCAGGGGTCATAATTTATGAAGCCTGCCGTGACCGTGGACCACTGTGTATAGCAGTTTACTGGGTTGCCATGCCTGAGATTGGGCGTGTCTCTGCTGGAGGTTTTGAGCTAAGGGGGGAATAGTTATTAGAAGGCCTCCACGTAGGCACTCCACCAGCTGCAGCACTCATTGCCTAATCCTGCTCTACTCTCTCTTCCAGTGTGGCCTCCAGGGGTAGAACCACATCTTGTGCGGTACCACCCCTTCTATGGTGGCTACTACTGTTACCACTGTGCGGTTGTGTTTTCTCAGTAGCTGTCTAATGGTAAATACTCAGATCCTTACTGACTAAACTCTTCCAAGTCAGACTTCATCAGGTAAGCGGCAGCTTCCTCTGCAGTATACCTTCTGCCAGCCATACCCAAATGAAAAAAAAAACTAAAAAAACGAAAGTGTCTACGTGAACTAAAAGCTAGAACTAAAATGCTAGAACTAAAAGCAAAATACAAAAAGTAATATTACACTGTAAACACTGACAACTAAATATAAACATGCAAATAAACAGCCAAAAATCTAAAGATTTAAATTGTTAGTTGCGACCCGACGGAAAGTGGTGAAGTCAGGAGCAGCAGGTCACAAGATCCTAGCAGACTCGGTCCATCCCTGCAGCAGATCCGGCTCAATGAAAAGATTTCCTGGGGGCAGCAGGAAGCAAGGGTCCTAAAAGAGGGGGGCACTACAAACCCAAGGGGGAGGGCAGACGCTACTGTCCCAAGGGGAAGGGGAGGGCAGACACTATGGTCCCAAGGGGGAGGGGAGGGCAGGTGCTACTGTCCCAAGGGGAGGGCAAGTGCTACGGTCACAAAACCAAAGCTCAGCAACACACCTAAAGGAAGACATTAAGATTAGGAAGGGTTGGTGATACCCCCCAAATTTCCAGTAATAATTACTTGATCTCCAATCTAATGGCGCATGCATGGACAACAACGGCAACAATGGGCCATTGGAGCAGTGGTAAGGCAAGTTTTACTGACGATCAGGGGGGATTCACATGGGGGGGTTCACCCTGGTGCGTGTGCATTTTTTACATTGGCTGGCATCCTCAATCCCAGATTTATTCATGAAACCGCTTTAGGTGATAAGCAGGTAATCTGTAACTGTTTTTGTAAATGAATCCAGTTACCAAGATAGCTTGTGATCTCCCATCACATTGCACCCTTTAGCCAGCAACCGTGTAATGAAGCGCCACCCGGTATGCACCCCCCTTTCATCGTCGCATCCACCCCTCATGCCACCGGCTGCACCCAGGTGTTTATTGAGTGATTCAGGCCTAGCAGAGAAAAAAACTGGCGGGGATGGGTTTCAGGCACAAGCTGGGCCTGTCGGCACCCAAGTACAGGCGGTGGCACGTGGGTGGGAATAAGGGTGGTGATGGAGGGGGGGATGGAGGTGGCAGATGGCTTGTGATCTTGCAGCCATCAGCCAAAATTGGGTACAACGGATCTGCACAACACCCCCCACCATGCCTGCCGCTATCATACCCCCTCAGCCGCCAGCTGCACCCAGGCCCAGCCTGCATCTGTTACTTATTCCCCCACTCAGATGACAGACAGTTCTGCAGCCCTCCAGTCATGAGAGTATTACTGGCAGGGCCCATCAAAAATTAGCCCGGAGACCTTCACATCAATGCCAGCTGATCACAGACCGATCCCCACAGAACCCGGCACACCGGCCCCGCACCTAACTGCTTAAATAGGGGGTCGTCCCGCATGGCACAGAGCAGCAGCATATCAGATAAGATGTAACAAAATGTGACAGTAACCAAGATATAAGGGACAAGGTAAGAAACCTATAGACAAGAGAGAAAAAGAAAAAGGGGAGGGAAGAAGAGGAGGAAAGGGGGGAAAGGAAAGTACCCTGAGCTGCATCAGGAGTACAGATCCTTTTATAAGAGCCTTAGCTCAAAGCCGAGCTAAGGTACAGCCAGTTGCCTTTTTCCGTCCACGATTTATCACTGTATCAGTGCTCAGAAACGATCTGAGTCCCGAAAGTCAATCCAGCAGGCCCATGTTGTGATATATTTTTCTATTAAGCATTTATGACTCAAGATGAGTTCCTCCATTCGTCTGATATGTTCAAGCTCCACTACCCACTCTGCTAAGGAAGGGGTCTCCCGTGTCCTCCAGTGTCTGGGTATAACAGCTTGCGCTGCCGTTAGGAAATGCAGAAGTAGACCCTTTTGTATTGAGATATAGAGTCCTCTTCTAGGGGGCGGAGGGTTAGTTGAGGTGAGTTGTTTACTATCGTGCCCGTTGTCTCGGTGTGCATGTTTAAAACTTTTTCCCAGAAGGATTTGACAGCCGGGCACCCCCACCATATGTGCGTCATGTTTCCCTCTTCCACCAGGCAACGCCAGCACCTACTTGAAGTCTGGGGTGCCTACTTATGAATGTCCGTTGGACATCTGTACCATCTCGAAATAATCTTAAAACTTCTCTCCTGCGCCACCCCCTTCAAAAGCTGATTTATGTCTCAAGCTGAACATTTTAGATGGGTCAGTCCTTTTCAGAGGAAGACCTACCTCGTTTTCTCATCTGGTTATATACCCTAAGGGGTTCGAGTGTATACTGTTCATCAGAGTTTAATACAGTATGGAGAGGGCGTGGGGTACATGTGCCTCGGAAGAGAAAAGCTTCTCAAGGTCCAACAATGGACAGCTCTTCACCTCACCCAAGCTATGGGAGGATATGTAGTTGGCCAGCTGTCTAGGAAGGAACCAGGACACATGCACCCCAGGGAACTGTGCTCTAGTTTCCTCCAGTTTTGGAAAACCAGACTCTCCCATGATGTGTCGTAAACACGGGTTGTTCGCTGCCTGCCATCCCAGAAAGGACGAGATCCCCATTCTGGGTGCAAAGTCCGGGTTCCCGATAATCGGGTTCAAAGGTCCCGGGCGTTGGGCGATCGGAAATTTTGAGGTCAGTCGGTCCCAAACTGGGAACAGGTGTTGCGCCAGAAAAGGTAAGGTTCTAAAAATGCGTTTGGGTTGAGGTCCCGCCCAGGGCAGAGAGACCAAGGGGAGGGGTGATAGTCCTTTCTCAATAGCGACCCAAATCTTGTTCAAACTATGATGAGCCCTCATGAGGACCGCCGCTGAATGGTAAAGCTTGAGGTCAGGTAATCCCACCCCCCTTAGCCTTACAGCGAGACAGTGTTTCATGGCGAATACATGGCTTAGAAACTCCCCAGACAAATTTAAGGAACGTGGATTTTAGAATCTTAAAGAAGCAGTTGGGGGGGGGGGGGGCTATGGGGGCTGTTTGAAAGATATACAAAAAATGGGGCAGTACATCCATTTTTAGTATAATCAAGTTTATTGGTTTTCAAGGAAACTAAAACAAATAAATATATATATGCACTGAGGGGTACAGAAGAAAAGGGGGGAACAGTGGGGGGTTAGACATCCAAAGTTACACGTGCTTGATCATCTCGATCTAATAAAAGTCCAACATGCACATGATCAATAATCGGTTAAGTAGATATATGTTGGGGGAACAAGTTGAGTTGTGACAGGGAGTCACCAGAGGTTACGGGACTCCCCTATAGCCATCAGAACCATTAATGAGATTTCCCCGTTGTGACTGAACTTGGGTAACAATAAACATACTCTATAGTCGGATGCTGCTGTTAAAAGAGGGGTGTCCAGCAATGTCGGGAGGGAAGAGATTGAGACAGGGTGGTAAGGGATGTGAAGAGGGACGGGATCGGGGGGGTGGGGCATCACGTTTCTCTATGGATTTCTCCTGATCAAGGCCTCCCTTCATCCCACCACCCGGGCTTCCCTATCTATGTCCCAGATGTCGCCTATCACAGGAGGGGAAGGCCCCCAGAGATGGTCCTCTAATTGGGCCGAGATTGTCGTGAAAGCTCGAGCAAGGACGGGAGGTGTGAGTCTCGGAATATTATCCAACTAGTCCAAGTCAGCAAGGATCTGTTTGTGGCATCTCTGTTACTCATTATCAGCTCCTCCATAGAGCGGATCGATTCCACCTCCTGAACCCAGTCCATTAGTGTGGGGGGATCACTAACCTTCCAGTGTCTCGGGATGATCGCTTTCATCGCCGAGAGTAAATGCCTCAAAATCCCTTTTTTTATTCCAGAGACCGGGCCTGGGATGAGTGAAAGGAGTGCTATTTCGGGCGTGTTGTCTATCTTAGCTCCAGAGACCTGCTCGTAGATAGTAAAGATTTGGTCCCATAAGGCTTTGGTAGCCGGACAGCTCCACCAAATGTGGGTCCCCACCTCCCTCTGGCATCTCCAGCACGTGTCTGGGTAAGACGCTACAAAACGACTTATGTCAGTTGGACACCTGTACAACCTCACCAGCACCTTATAGTTTCTCTCTTGGGTGGCGTTTGCTAATGCTGAGCCATGAGTGCTGATATAGATCTTGGTAAGGTCATTTATCGAGAGTTGGATGCCCAGTTCTTTTTCCCATTTGCCTATAAATTTAGGAGGAGTGGGTTGTTGTGCTTTTTGGAGGAGTGAGTAAAGGGATGATATGACATGGGTAGGAGGGGCATCTTGCTTGATTAGGGATTAGGGATTCTAATTCTGTTGATGGGCTCAGGGATAGTTTTTCCAAGTTGTTGGCAGCGATAAATGCACGAAGCTGTCGGAACAGAAGCCAGGAGATGTGCCTGCCCCCCGCTAACTTCTTCAGCTCCTCCAGAGTGGGCATCACCCCCGTCCTCAATATTTGACCCACTGTGGTATTTGTTGACACCTCCCAGATAAGAAAGACCTTGGAGTTTAGCCCCGGCTCAAACGCTGGGTTACCGAAAATCGGAGTGAGGGGGCCAGGTCTATGCACAAGTTTATGTTTCCCCTGTAGGGGGTCCAAGATCTCTAGAAAGTGTCTGACTAGTAAGGGTACAGAGTCCCTTTGCAGCTTGGACAGGGGAGCTGCCCACGCAATTAAAATAGGGCCATAGGGGGAGAGCGATTTTTCAAGTTGAACCCACAATTTATCCTTACTTCTTCGTGACCAGTCTACCATTCGCTGGAGGACCGCGGCTGTATGGTACCTTTTGGTGTCAGGGAGGCCTGTGCCTCCTTCCATTTTGTTCCTGGTCAGGGTTGAAAGTCGAACTCTTGGTTAAGTGACTCCCCAAACAAATTTAGAAAATACCGATCTCAATTTGTGGAAGAAACTATTGGGAATTTTTATAGGAACCGCTTGAAAAACATAGAGGAGCTTAGGGAGGATACTCATCTTTAGACTATTGATCCTACCAAACCAGGAGATCGGTTTCTTTGAGTATGAGTCTAGGTCTGCCAGTATTTTGGTGAGGAGGGGGGAGTAGTTTAGCTCATATAACTTGGTAAGGTTGGAGGGAATTTGGACACCAAGGTATTTGATGGCGTGGGGTTTCCACTTAAAGGGGAAACTCCTTTCCAGCCGGCCGGCCTCCTCCTCTGGCAGCGAGATGTTTAGTGCCTTTGACTTTGAGTAGTTAATTTTAAAATTACTCACCTGGCTGAAGTGCTGGAATTCCTTTAAGACAGCAGGAAAAGAGATATGCGGTGCTGTTAGGTGCAGAAGTAAGTCGTCTGCAAAAAGGGAAGTTTTATACTGGTGGCCTGCTACTTCTACCCCCTTTATATCAGGGTTGTTTCGGATAGCTGTAGCCAGATGTTCCATGGTGAGAACGTAGAGAAGGGGAGATAACGGACACCCCTGGCGTGTGCCATTACCTATTTGGAATGGGGCAGACAGGAGACCATTAGACCTAACTCTGGCTGTCGGGGCAGAGTACAGGGCCAGGATCTTGGATAGGAGGCCGGGGCCGACACCAATCTGCTGAAGGGTAGCTTTCATAAACACCCAGTTCACCCTGTCGAATACCTTCTCTGCATCACAGGAGAGAAAGCAGGCCGGTGTCTTTGTTGAGGAGATGTGCGATATTAAATCGAATAGTTTGTTAGTGTTGTCCCTGGCCTCCCTCCCCAGGACGAATCCCACCTGATCCAGGTGGATCAGACCTGGAAGCAACGGTTGCAGCCTCATAGAGATTATTTTGGCATAAAGTTTGAGATCGATGTTGATTAAGGATATTGATCTGTAGTTGCCACATACAATGGTATCCTTGTCTGGTTTGGGAATAACAGCTATTGTCGCCTCCAAGGCCTGTTTGGGGAAGGGGCATTGCCCGTCAACCGCGTTAAAGGTTCTTGTTAAGATCGGGACCAGTCGGGCCCCAAAATGCTTATAGAATTTGGGGGAAAAGCCGTCTGGGCCCGGGCTTTTACCTGGTGGGGATTCTTTGATTACCCTGGCTACTTCTTGCTCCGAGAAGGGCGTTTCCAAGAGCTCCACCTCCTCCGGAGAGATAACCGGGAGCGGGGTATCATTAATATAGTCAGCTATTTCCTCAGGTATCTCTTGAGTGTCCAGGGAGCGGGGGGAGGAACCGTGTATATTATAGAGGGCAGCGTAAAAGTTTCTAAAGGTGTCCGCTATGCTTGAGGGGGTTTGTGCTATGGTCCCATCTAGTTTTCTAAGAGTGGGTATGTGTATTGCCGTTGCCCTTGGGTGTAGGACTCTGGCCAGCGTACGACCGCATTTATTTGCTGATTCGTATAGCTGGGCCTTGCCCCTCTCTCTATATCGCAAATACGCCTGGTTATAGAGATTCTGGAGCTTTTCTCTGGCCTTCTGGAGCTCTAGTAGTATTACATTAGTGGGCTTATTTTTATGCTCTCTCTCCAAGGAGTAGATCTGATTCAAGGTCTGGGTGATGAGTGAGGCTCGCTCACGTTTAAGCCTAGCACCATGTTTGATGAATTCCCCTCTGAGAACACACTTCAAGGCTTCCCACTGGAATGGCAGAGGGGCTGGGTCATCCCTGTGGTCGGCCAGGAAGTGCTCAATAGTGTTCTCGACCCCTGAGGAGCAGACTGCGTCGCCAAGCAAGTTATCGTTTAATCTCCATGTCCAACCAGTAGGACTTAGCCCAGGGGGACAGAGTGAAATGAAGATGGGGGAGTGATCGGACCACAGTATGGGTCCAATCCAAGCTTTAGGGTCCCAATCTAACGCATGGTGGCTTAGTAACAAGTAGTCGATTCTACTATACGAGTTTGCAGCGTGGGCGTAGAACGAGTAATCTTTCTTGGAACCGTTAAGTATTCTCCATACATCCACTAGTTGGAGGTTCAGTATGGATTTCTTCAGTCTGTTGATCTTGCTCAGCGACACAGCAGCCCTCCCAGAGGAGGTGTCAATCATAGGATTGAGAGGGATGTTAAAGTCACCCTCTACAATAATTATCCCCTCAGCAAAATCCTCAAGCAGCCCGAATACTTTCACACAGAAGGGAACCTGGTCAACGTTAGGGGCATAGATGTTTGCCAAGGTATATTTTTTGTTGTAAATCTCAGCCTTGATGAAGAGAAACCGCCCATGTGGGTCAATCTTGGATTCCAATATTTTATGTGTGAGTGATTTATGGAATGCAACTGACACTCCCTTAGTCTTTGCCTCGGGGGTTGGGACAGTGATGCCAAGAAGTGAAATATCTGTCACAAAACATTGGAATATGGTCTGCCCGGAAGTGCGTCTCCTGGAACAGAGCAATCTTCACCTTTTGCTTGTGTAGGTCATATAGGACCTTGGATCTCTTTTCTGCTACATTGAACCCTTTGACGTTAAAAGAACAGATCGACAGCTCCCCCATTGTGCAAGGGAGAAACGGGGGACCCTTTAGGAATAGACAGATGGACGGGGCCAATGAGTGACAAGTAGGGCCGGCTCAAGGAGTAATAGGATAGTGGAGAGGGGGGGTGAGGATGTGTTGGGGAGGTGGGTTTCAAATCAATGGGGGGAATGAAGGGAAGTTATAGGGAGTAAGCTAGCGTAACTGATTACTTTCCTCGCTCTCCCAGCTATGGGAGAGGGAAGATAGGCCTATGTCGGGCATATGAAAAACTACAGCCCATGGTCTAGAGAGAGATGCGCTTTCTATAAGGTTAAATGCAATACCCGTTGGAGCTGGGTGGAATCTAGCCCACCTCTCATTGCAGCAAGCCAGATGACACCTGGGCATATACTTTGGCGCAGCCATAACTCAGAACTAAACAAATCTGGCATTCGGAATGTAGAATGCCGCACCCAGAGGCCGGTCGTTGTTTCGGGAGGCCGGCCAGGCCCAAGAGTATCAGCAACAGCCTGCAATAAAACTAGCAACTGTTATCAAACAACAAACACTAAACATCATTTTGCAAACTTTCTGCTGAGAACAGAGTTTTTTTCTGCAGACTCATCTGTTCCTGTCCAGTCTAGGTGGGCGGTGCAGTCCCTCTATGGCCGCTGTATCTGACGCCTCAACCTATCATTGCTAGGCCCGCGTGGGCCCCAGGGGCGCCGGTCACCGCGTCCCGACGCACCTGATCATCTCCGTCGCTTCCCAGATCCAGAGCCAGCCAGTCCTCCACTGGGAGGGCCGGTATTTATAAGAAGCTGAAAAGGTCCGGGAGCTGGGCCGGGGATCTCAGAACAAAAGGTCGGCCCTGTTTCGTGACCACCAGGTGAAAGGGGTGCCCCCATCTGTAGGAGGCTCCTACAGACTTGATCTTCTCCAGGAGGGGCTTAACTGCCTGACGCATTTGAAGAGTTCTTCTGGCCAAATCAGGAAGCAGCAAAACTGAAGCACCACTGTAAGATGAGGGGCCTCTCTCCCAGGCTCTTTTCATGATCTCTTCCTTAATTTTATAGTAGTGGATTCGGCAGACAATGTCCCTAGGCCTGGACGGGTCCGTCGAACGTGGTCCTGGTGCTCTGTGGATCCTATCTATCTCTATGTGCTCATCTTGGCGTCTCCCCAGCAGCTCGTTGAATATGGCAGAGGCAACTTCATTTAAGTTGTTATATTCCGGTGCTTCGGGGAGACCTCGGATCCGGATGTTATTACGCCGTCCTCTGTTTTCCATGTCATTGAGATGAAGCAACAATCTAGCGGTGTGCTGAGTTGAGTGAGTCCGTGCCTGCTGAAGGGCCACGTTTGCTCTTTCTAATGCCTCCAGCCTCCGGTCTGTGGAACCCTGGCTATGCTCCAGGGCCTGGACTCTCTCTGCAATGTCCGAGACTGACTTTGTCACTTCCTCCAATTCCCTCCGAAACAGAGTCTCCATCCTATTAGTGTAGTTCTCAAAGTCTTTTCTTGAGGGAAGGAATTTTAGGAGGACCTCCAGGTCATATTGTGCAGAGGGAATTTGATTGACGGTCTGGGGGGGAGGCGATGACAGCGGCCCAGGACCACCGCCAATGAACTCCTCGCGTCCAGGTCCAGTAAGATCACGCGCCAAAGGTGTGTTGGGTGTCTCCAGGCCCCGGCACATGGGCGGCTCAAAGCCCCCTCCTAGGTGCCCGGAGGGCGAGCCAGGGACCGGGGGCTCCGCTGGGGATCCGCAGGGGCCTCACTCCGATCTGTTAGCTGTCTGGGCTGTTCAGCATCTACCACTTCCCCCCGATGAGGAGGGGTGGGGGTTAGAGGGTGCTGGTTCCATCCGCGCTGCTGGGTAGTGAGCAGCGGCACTGGGGCCAGGCTGCCTGCACAAATACGGCTCTCTAGTATTGACTAGGCTGCTATTCTTGTACAGAAATGGTGCTCCCACAGAGCATGTGTGTGACCTAGTAGGGGATTCATGGCCATGGGGACTGGGCTGTATGGGATCACCAATGCTGCGCTCTGGGTGATGCTGCGAGGAAACCAAAGGTGAAGATCCAGCACTCATCTCCTGGCTGACAGAGGGAGTTGAGCAGGAGCTTGCTGCTATGACCGAGGGAGGGGTTGAGGGCTCTTAAAGGTCTCCCTGCCAGGTCGAGGCAATCTCAGCTTGCCCTCTCATTATCTCCTCCTGGGTCCTGGCCCCCTTCTCCCGCTGCTGGTACTGAGAAGCCCCCAGCAGAGTACCTCGCAGGAGTCCGCTCCTCCAGCACCTGTCTGACGTCATGCAGCCTTACTACCGTGGCCGGCGCCGCGCTCAGGGACCGCCGCCTCACCTCTGCTGTCGGCTCTTCCGCCGCCTCCGCATCTTCCCCTCCGGCTGCCAGACTGTCTCCCGCCGTGTCCTCGCTCATAGGTCCTCCACGATCGCTGGAGGCAGCAGCGCTTCTCCCCTCATCCACGTCCGTCCTCTGAGGTGAGTCCCGGGGCACGCACTCCCGCGGGGCGTCAGTGTCGGGTCCGACAGCCGCCGCCCGCTGCTTTTCCTGTTGGTCTGCCTGCCTTCTTCCCGGCGCCATATTGCGTCCTCCTCCTCTCGACCCTGAACCATCTCCAGCCGCAAAATACTTATCTTGGCGGCCCGGGTGTCTCCAGATGTTGGCCGACTCTTCCTCCTCCTCGACATGGTGGCTGATGACGGTAGATTTGGGTATTGGGTTGAGTTAGCTGTAGTATGCGCAGAGCTCTCTCAAATGCTTCCTCACGCGGCCATAGCTTAACCACGCCCCAGTACATCCATTTTTAATACTCCTATTCTTCCAAACCAGGACAGGGACTTTCTATCATGGTTTTTAAGTTGCTAATTGTCTTATTTATCAGAGTTGTGTAATTCAGTTCGTATATTTTAGTTAAGTCATTTGGGATCTGGACCCCTAGGTATTAAATGGCGGCCGACTGCCATTTTTTTTTTTTAATAAATTTTTATTTATGCATTTCAATTACAATTTACAATTGCACTTACAATTTATAATCGTCCTCTTATAATGAGGCAACTTACAGTAACTTACACATATATAACCACATGTACAGTCACACACACACACCCATTCGTACTCGCCTGCTGTTGGCCTCATTTCTCTATCTAGATGGAAGGTATTATGGAGCCCAAGGGAAAATAATAGGTAGCATTTCTTAGTCATTAGCTGTGCTGGATGCATTAAGCCACGCCTCCCACACCCGCTCAAATTTGTTTGGACATCCCCTGGCCATGTAGGTCATCTTATATAAGACTAGCTTACCATTTATCAGGCTTTTCCACCCCGACAGAGTTGGCGCACTCTGATGTTTCCAATTTAGTAGCATGCATTTTCTAGCGTAGAACATTAACAATCGTAGAAGAGTTCTCTGCGGGCCATCATCCAGCATGGGTTCAACTATACTCAATAGACAGAGGGCAGCTGACTTTCTAATTGGTAATCCCACGGAGGTGGATATGAAGTTAGAAATTGCATCCCAGTACCTCGAGATCACTCGGCATTCCCAGACCACGTGTATTGAAATGCCTGGTTTGACCTTACACCTGGGACACAGGTCTGTCTCCAGCAGGCCCATTCTTTTAAGTCTAGCTGGGGTCAGGTAAACCTGGTGGAGCCACTTAGCTTGGATTAGCCTGTCTTTTGAATCTATTACTGATGAGTACAGGTTGTCTATGGCCTCCTCCCAGTCTCCCCGATCTAGATCCGGGATTAATGCTTTCCATTTGTCCAGTGCACTATCCGGTGGGGAGGGGAGGTTTGAGAGGAGGGCACAATATAAAGTTGAGGTGGGCTTACTAAGATCCGTGGACCTAACCAAAGACTCCACTGATGATTCCATTAGTTGCAATCCCTCCAAAGGTATCTGAGATCTGAGAGCATGTCGCAGCTGGAGATAACGGAAGAAATCCCTTGGAGATAGTGCAAACGCATGGCATAGCTGCTCGTATGTCATCAGCGCCCCTCCAGAGAGTATCCGTGCTAATAATGTAATTCCTCGAATCTTCCAAAAAATTGTATCTGTGAGGGACATCAGCTTGGGCAGTCTAGGGTTATCCCACAGAGGCGTGTTAGGGGACCATTCTAAGGGAGGATGGGGGGATCCCTCCATAGCATGCACCCGCTGCCAAATATGCAAGGTGGTTCTCATGCATGTTGTAGCATGCTGGAGACCCCTCACTCCTCTGTACACAAGAATCCTCAAAGGAACTGCTGGACCTAGCAGAGAGGTTTCCAGGGAGGTCACTGGGTTAGCCGCAGAGGGAACCATCCACCAAGTAATATACACTAATTGAGTGGCATAGAAGTACAATAGCATATGCGGCGCAGCCAGGCCCCCAGCTGTTAAGGGTGCTTTGAGAGTGGACCTATTCATTTTGGGGGGGGGGAACCCCAAACAAACTTAAATAATATGGAGTCCAATAGTCGAAAATGGGAGGCTGGCAACACAATGGGCGATGCTTGATACAGATATAGAAATTTAGGGAGAAAAAACATTTTGAACATATTGATGCGGCCAATCACTGAGAGGGGGAGAGTCGCCCACTGGGTAGTCCTCCTTCTAAGGGTACTGATCACAGGATTTATATTTAACTCAATAAATTTGGAGGGGTCCCCCTGTATAATGACCCCCAGATACTTAAACCGTTCCACTATCTGAAGTGATGAGCCTAGAAAGATCTGAATATCTTCAGGTATATCCACCATGTATAGGCTGGATTTCTCCCAATTGACTTTTAAGCCTGAAAAGGATCCAAATTTAGTTATTGTATTCAGTAGGGCCTCTAGTGAACTGTTAGCATCTGTCAAATAGACCAGGGTGTTGTCTGCATACATGGAAACCTTCTCAAAAGTACAACCCAGTTCCCACCCCTGTATATCTGGGGAGTCTCTAATTAGCGTTGCCAAAGTTTCAATAGCCAGCGCAAACAACAATGGGGAGAGGGGGCATCCTTGACGCGTGCCTCGATCCAGTGATATTTCAGACGTTATAATCCCATTCACCCTCACCCTTGCCTTGGGGTTCCTATAGAGTAATTGTACATATTTAATGTAGGTTGGTGGGAGACTGAACTTGGCCATGACAGCCCACAAATAGGGCCATTCGACGGAGTCAAAAGCTTTTTCATTGTCTAATGAAATTACCACTCTGCTCCCCGCGTTGTCATGTCAGATTTGCAAGTTACTGATTAGTCTCCTTAAATTAATGCTTGTCGTCCGACCTGGCATAAAACCCGATTGATCAGCCCCTATAAGTGAAAGGATTACAGTGTTTAATCGGCGTGCCAGGACCTTAGCAAGGATCTTGGCATCCTGATTTAGGAGTGAGATCGGCCTATATGAGCTACAAGCATCACTAGGTTTCCCATCTTTATATATCAGGGTGATAGTTGCCTGCGCAAAGGATTCTGGCAAGGTCTCTGATTGCAAAGCCTCAGAGAAGACCTCTAGCAACTTTGGCGCTATAGCTTCACTATTTTTCTTGTACCACTCCGAAGGTAGACCATCTGGCCCGGGGGCCTTCCGATTCGACATTAGGGCAATAGCTCTACCAATTTCTTCACATGTTATCGGGGCGTCTAGCATTGCACTATCTGCCTCCGACAAGAATGGGAGGTTTATGGTTTCGAGATAAGCAGCCAGGTCTGTTGGGCCATATTGTATCCTAGAGGAGTATAATTGGCTATAGTAATCTTGAAATTGCCTCGAAATCCCCTCTGAGTCTGTTATAAATTGAGTCTGACTCGTGATACCAGCTATTTGCGTCTGCAGACTCTCTGCCTTTGAGAGGTAAGCCAGGGTTCTCCCATTTTTATCCCCTTTCTCAAAAACAGTCTGCTGCTTTAATAATAGCATCTTTCTTGTAGACTCAGTTAATGCAAGATTATACTCCCTTTGGAGTGATTTAAGTAAATTATGATCTGCCAGAGTCGTCGACACCACAAATTTCCTTTCTGCTTCAGCCATTTTCTCTTCTAGTTCCCTGACAGCCCTCCCCCGCTTCACCCTAACCCCTTTAATGGCACTTATAGTGCTACCCCTAATGACTGCCTTGAATGCATCCCATCTTGTATTGACTGATGTTTCTTCCCCATTGCATTGCCAGTACGTCTCTTGGTCCCTTAACAGCGCACCACATACCTCCTCATCCTCCAACCACAGGGGGTTAAGAGCCCATCGCCGCAGGCCAGTTTGGATCCCGGACATGCGTATGGTCACCATTAGCTGTGAATGGTCCGATATGCCTCTTGGCAGGTACTCACATGTCACCACCCATACGCGAAAGAGATTTGTGGGGGATAGAATGACAAGAGAATGCTCTATCGCTGGGATGTTTCCATCTCCATAGCTCAGTCAACCCTAGGGCCTCCGCCCATGCTGCCAGCGGGGTGGTTGCCCCCCCCCGGGGGTCAGCCGATCCAGAGATCTATCTAGGATCATATTAAAGTCGCCTATGAGCATCAGCGGATCGGGTGGGAGGGTGGCTACTCTATCCATAATCTCCTGGAGGACTCGCACATCAAAGGGGGGTGGAATGTATAAACCCACTATCAAGACAGTGACATCGTATATTTTAGCATGTACAATAATAAACCGACCCTTAGGGTCCGATTGCACTGACATGAGAGTAAAAGGAAGATGTTTAGCCACTAGGATTGACACCCCCCCTGGCATAATTGGAGTAGTGAGAATGGAATAACTGCGCAATCCATGGCTTTTTTATGGACAACGATTTGCGGCCCAGTAGATGGGTCTCTTGCAGAATTACAATATTAGGATTGTGCCGCTTCAGAAACTGAAGCACAGAAGTCCTCTTTACACGGTCATTAAGACCTCGCACATTCCATGAAATTACTTTACACTCCATCTGGGTCTAATAAAATGATATGATCGTATATGCCAGAAGGATGTTTAATATCCCAGCACCCCATCACCTCCCTTAACCCTTTAAATGCCAGCCACGTAAAATTTACGTGGTTGCCTCTCCGTCACTTAAGTGCCAGCCACGTAAATTTTACGTGCCTGGCATTCCCCAATCCCACAAAAAAAAGTTTAAAAAAAAGTCACTTACCTGACCCCTTGTTTGGTCCGGCCGGGTCTCCTCTTCAGCCAGCGGGGCTCCGATCGCCGATCGGGGCTTCTCCGGCTGCAGGGGAGGGCCCGGAATAGGGTGCCCCCCCCCGTTTCAGCAGCCGCCGGGATTGCCTGTTAAAAAAAAAAAAAAAAAAAAAATGACAGTTACTCACCTCCGCTCCCGCCGACTCCCGCCGCCTCTCCTCTTCATGGGGGGGGGCTCCGATTACCCCCCCCGGGTCTTCTGTCTTCTGGAGGGGGGCATAACAGCCCTCCCTCCGTCGCATCTTCCGATGGCGGCCGCCATCTTGGATTTTAGCCCCGCCCCTTCGGGGGCGGGGCTAATGACGTCACCGCCGGGTGTCATCGGGGCACCCGGCAGTTCTCCTCTCAGATGCCGGTGATGGCTGGGCGGAGAAGGAGGGAGGGCCTCCGATCGCCTGCCTCCCCCCTTCTCTGCCCAGCTGTCACCTGCATCAGATCGCCGCGGGACAATGCATCTGAAGATCGGAGGTGAGTAAAGGTAAAATGTTTTTTTTTTTTAAATAAACATATTTGAAAACCTGTGTGTGTCTTTTTATTTATACTGTTAACCCTTTGTGAACTGGTAAGGGGTCCATGTGACCCCTTATACCAGTTCACAGGGCTCAGGGGTCTGGCAAGTCACCTGCGCTAGCGGGTGGCTTGCCATTAACCCCTGGCACCCCCATTACCTGCCTCCCCAAAGGCCAGGGGGGGGCAGAAGAGCCCGGGCCCACATAGGCTATGTGGGCTCGTAGGCTGCAGGGTGGGGGGGCCACAAAAGCTGGCCCCCCCACTCTGTGCCTACAAGCCCCCATAGCTGGTCCCGGGCTGGTTACTGTGGGTAAGGGGGACCCCACGTCAATTTTTTTTTTGATTTTTAAGGGTTTTTAACCCTTAAAAATAAAAAAAAAATGGGGTCCGCCCCCCCGGGAGGGGGGGACCCTATGTCATTTTTTTTTTTGATTAACCCTTTGTGTTCTGTCATCCAGCAGCTATAAAAGGCTTCTAGCAAGTGAGCAGAAGCCAGTGATCGCCGAGGGACAGAGTGCTCCAGGATGGATGGGAGGTGAGTACAGTGTAAAAAAAAAATAAAAATTAATAAAATATTTTTTTCTCTGCTTGTGTCTGTGTGATTATTTACTTTTAACCCCTTGTGAACTGGTAAGGGGTCCATGACCCCTATACCAGTTCACAAGGCTGGGGGGATGGCAAGCCACCTGCGCTAGCGGGTGGCTTGCCATTAACCCCCGGCACCCCCATTACCTGCCTCCCCAAAGGCCAGGGGGGGGGCAGAAGAGCCCGGGCCCACATAGGCTATGTGGGCTCGTAGGCTGCAGGGTGGGGGGGCCACATAAGCTCCCCACTCTGTGCCTACAAGCCCCCATAGCTGGTCCCGGGCTGGTTACTTTGGGTAAGGGGGACCCCACGTCAATTTTTTTTTTGATTTTTAAGGGTTTTTAACCCTTAAAAATCAAAAAAAAATGGGGTCTCCCTCCCCTGGGAGGGGGGACCCTATGTCATTTTTTTTCTCGATTTAACCCTTTGTAGTGTGGATGGTATTTGTATTTTTTTTGTGAATGTTATAAAATACTTGTTTCAGTTAGAGGGGTCTCCTGGGCAGGAACAGGGGGCTACCGATAAATATGTGGTACCGTTCTAATCGGTAGAAATGGGGCTTTCACATGCAATATGATTTTCCTTAATAAAATACATTTTTTATTTAAAATAAAGGAGTCAATTTTCTAAAAAATGTATTTATTTATTTATTTTTTTTACTTAATAATATTGTAAAAAAAAAAAAAAAATTTACAAACAAGACATTTCATGTTAAAGCCTAAACTCTGCTGCAAAAAAATATATATATAATTTTCCTGAAAGTTCCAGCAAAAATGGCGCAAAACATGACGCAAAATGGGGAAAAATGGCCTGTCAACAGAGGGTGACAAAATCTCAAGTAGGCTGGCAATTAAAAGGGTTAATAGTACCTCTGCATGTTGGGTATTGTTCTGTTCGGGGGACCTTGCGCTTTCAGACTTAGCTTGTTTTTTCTGGTTTGCATATTTATATTTTAGGAAAAGGTGTTTTTTATTCAGCTTTTTTATAAATTTTTTAGGGAAACCCTGCGCAACCAAAGAATTCTTTGAGGTAATAATTCCAGAAAGATGAGCCCACTAGAACAAGTTGGGTACCCTTAGAAAGCTTAACGTGTGTACTTTCAGGGAATATATGGTTTATGGGGGATATTCTAAATGTCAAGGGTTGTTTTGGTTGAAAAATCGCAAGGTGCGTACTTTGTCTGCAGAGCTGAAATTTTCAAGTAAAATTACTGTTACGCACATGCTTTACTTTGGGGTGTTTGGCAACTCTTCCCTTGACAGTAGCTATGCATGTTGGGTATCGTTCTGTTCGGAGGTTGTTGCGTTTTCAGATTAAACTTGTTTTTTCTTGTTTGTATATAGTTTTTTTAGGAAAATGTGGCTTTGATTCTGCTTTTTTATCCTTTTTTTAGGGAAACTCTTTGCAACCAAAGAATCCATTGAGGGATTACTTCCAGAAAACTATGGCCACATCAACAAGCCTGGTACGCCTAGAAAGCCTGAGGTGTGTACTTCCAGAGAATATATAGTTTGTTGGGGGTATTTCAAATGTAAAGGGTTGTTTTTCTGGAAAAACTGCAAGGTGCGCATATTGCGTAGCATAGTTGTATTTTATCTGAAAATCCCCTAAAGCGCTGTTTCAGTTTGGGGGAGTCTCCTGGGCAGGAAAGGGTGTCTACCTATACATATGTGGTACCGCTGTAACCGGGAGAAATTGGGATTTCACACGCAATAAGATTTCATTGACAAACTTACATTTTTTATTACAAAAAAAACTACAATATGTAAACATTTTTTTTTTTTTTTTTTGCACATATTTCACCCAAAAATATTAAGAATACACCTAACAAATGACAAACAAGACATTTCATGTTAAAGCCCAGACTCTGCTGAAAAAAACAATATATCATTTTCCTGGGAAATCCCTGGAAATCCCTTCCAAAATCACATTTGAACATGGGGAGCGCAAAATAGTGCAAAATGGTCTGGCAACAGAGTGTGACAAAAACTCCAGGTAGGCTGGCACTTAAAGGGTTAAAGTCCCATGACAGCAGGCCAAACCATTCATACCACCATTCACTCCAACACACCATACAAGACTTACCAACAGATAAAGATAGAACATTAACATGAGCATATAATAACAAACCTTAACCTTAACCCACTTTACCCTACCAAAAATCAAAAACTTCAAGCCAACACCCAACCCACCCGGCTCTACCAAACCCAACTGCGGCGAGCTTACTCCCTTGAACTATTAGTAACAATGAACACTGGTTAACAATAGTGGTCTGGGGTCATATATGCTACGGCAGGCACATCTAGGGATGATGAAGTATGCATTATCCCCAAGAATCAGGACCATGGGGTGAGAAGGGGGGGGTGGAGGGAAGTCGGAGGTTGTAGAGGCAAGGGATGTAGGGATGGGACAGAACCGAAGGTGGGGGGACGCTGAGCACAGGGCCCCCAGGAACAGGGATCAGAGCAGGTATGCCCCCGCCCCCAGCACCACCCCCATCAAGGGAAAAGGCTAGGACCACTGCATGTCCGGAGCGTTACCGACCAAGTTTGCCCAACAAGTAAAGGTATTTGGCCGAGTTCCAGAGGCATTCACCCCCGGCAAAAATCTCCTAGAAGCTTCGGTCCCACTGGGTATCAACCACTGGGTGTCCCACATTGTGCTGCAGCACTCATATAGGCAACAAAAAAACAACAACAGCATCTCAAGCTTCAGGTAGTGAGTCCACCCAGTCACTTGCCTCCTCCGCCGTGAGAAAAAACTTGGTGGAAGATCCGTCTTGTACTCGCAATTTAGCAGGGAAAAGCATGGCATATTTGATGTTTTTCCTTCGGAGATGTGCCCTCACCTCATTAAAAGAGCGACGCTGCTTCTGCACTTCAGATGTAAAGTCGGGAAAGAAGGATAATATTGCGCCGTTATACAGGATATCCCGCTGCTTCCGAGCCGCCGTAAGTGTGGTGTCTCTAAAGTTCATCAATTTCAGGATGAAGGGGCGAGGGGGGCTCCGGGCGGGGGGGAGCGAAACGGGATCCGGTGTGCCCGCTCTACCACAAAAAAGGGCGAGAGACCCTCCGGGGCCAGAGTCTTTTGGATAAGATTTTCAATAAAGTTCTCCGGGGCATCCCCCTCCGCCTTTTCCAGTATTCCCAATATTCTGATGTTGTTGCGGCGATTGCGATTCTCTGCGTCCTCAGCCCGCTCCGTGAGGGTTTTCACTTGCCGCTTCAGGGATTCAACCGCCGCAGTCACTGATGACAAGCCATCCTCCGCCTCCCCAATTCTTCTCTCAGACTCAGCTGCCCTATCTCTTACTTTGTTGAGGTCGTGCTTGAAATAATTAAGTTGCTCCTGCGAATTATCAAATTTTGCTGTAAGGACACTCTGACAGTTAGTAATGGTGGCCATTATAGCAGCGTTGTCAGGATTAGAGGTGGGAGAGGCTAGCTGTTCCCCCGCCGACTCGGCCATTGTTTGTGTGCCGCAATGTAGTCGCACTGTATGCCGCTTCTTATTTCCTGTCATATAGAGGATAGCACCCAGCTCAACTCAGTTTTTGGCACCCTATAGTTGAATAACTTTTAGCACAATAGGAATGAATAACTTTAGCACTGTTGAATAATTTCTGCAGACTGTGGTTGGATGCCTATTAGCCCAATACAGTTGAATGATTTTAGCACAATGAGCAGTGTGAGTGAATGAGCTTAACACACACAGGGATCACAGGCAAGAAGATTGCCCCTGCTAGAACGTCCAGCACAGCTGCAGATGTAGCTAATGTGTGTCCTTTGGATGACTCAGCTCTTATTTCTGAGCTTGTGAAGAGAAATCTATCCCCACATGGATTCTAGTCAGCATGTGGAGGGGTGATGAAGGAGATGACAGAGGATTCCAGTGCTGCAGGACCCTCACAGGCAGAAGATTTATAACTCCAGCAAGATGGACACACGGCAGGGGGGGGGGGGGGGAAGCACCAGAGAGAGGGCTGAAGAGAGCTCAACACGTGCTGGAGAGCCGGTCACTGTGTCTCTGCACTCAGAGAAGTCACCAAGGGGGAGAGGAGGAGGGGGCCGACAGAGGGGAAGAAAGCCAGCAGTGCCGGACAAGAAGAAGCCTCAAGCCAGGGCCGGTCACCAGGGGGACCCGATCCAGAAGGAGGGCACTGGTCTCCTCACCAACCTCACCTCATCTCCTCACTCAAGATTCCGTCACTGTGTCCACTCCACTGTCCTCCAGCTGATCCAGCCAAGCCCCGACTCACAGTGGATTCAGGTAGGTCTAAGGGGGGTCCTGAGCATTGGAGCAGGGAGAACAAACCAGGATCTGGGGATTTTAACAGGATATTTGCAGGAGCCCACGTGCCGCACGTCTGCTCTGTCCGGCTACATAGCCATGCCCCTGGCCGACTGCCATTTAAAGGAGAAGTTACTTTTGAGCCTGTCTACTTCTCCGGTCGGTAATGTTAAATTGAGGGACTCTGATTCGCATAGTTTATTTTAAAGTTGCTTACTATCCCGAATTGCTTGAACTCTTTTAGTACTGATAGGAAGGAAATAGTAGGGTAGGTTAAGTGGAGCAGTAAATCGTCAGCATATAGAGACAAT
The DNA here is from genome assembly GCA_027917425.1 of Gastrophryne carolinensis. Taxonomy (NCBI): domain Eukaryota; kingdom Metazoa; phylum Chordata; class Amphibia; order Anura; family Microhylidae; genus Gastrophryne; species Gastrophryne carolinensis. The sequence continues at coordinate 118,501,405 of CM051243.1, forward strand.
TTATATAGCTTATTATCAATCTCTATCCCCTTTATGTCCGGGTTGTTCCGTATAGCTATTGCTAAATGCTCCATAGTGAGGATATATAGAAGCGGTGACAACGGGCATCCCTGGCACGTCCCATTACCTATGAGAAAAGGAGATGACATTACACCATTTGTTCTCACTGAGGCTGAGGACGGTCCCATTCCAACTTGTTGCAGAGAGGCACGCATAAAATCCCAGCTTACTCTATCAAATGCCTTCTCTGCATCACACGAGAGAAGGCACACTGGGATCCCTTTGGTTTGCATGAAAGAGATAAGTGTAAATAGTTTATTCGTGTTATCCCGTGCCTCTCTGCCCGGGACAAATCCCACCTGGTCCAGATGAACAAGTTCAGGGATAAGTGGTTGGAGGCGCGATGCTATTCTTACATTATATGCTTTATTTTGGCGAACAATTTTATGTCCACATTAATTAGAGAGATTGGGCGATAACTGCTACATGTGAGAGGATCTTTCCTGGGCTTAGGGATAACAGCAATCGTAGCTGCCCCATGGAATTGAAAACCCTAATCAAGAAGGGGATTATCAGGGGGCCAAGCGTCTTGTAGAACCTTGGGGTATAACTGTCAGGTCCCAGGCTCTTTCCCACTGGAGTGTTCAGTATCACCTTTGCTACATCCAGAGTTCCGAAAGGAGCCTCATGGGACTCTACATCTGCCTGGGAGATTCTAGGGAGAGGGGTTCTATCTATGTATGCCTGAACCTCTTCTAAGGGGGGGCAAGTGTGCTCCGGATGGGGCTGGTTTTGCTAAGTTGTAGATTATAGTAGTCCCTAAAAGTCTTCGCTATCTCGTTCAGATTAAAGGTCTCGTTATTCCCTAGTGTTATTATGCTAGGGATATAGGTGGCAGAGCTCCTAGGGTGTAGTGATCTCGCTAGCATCCTACCTGGCTTGTTGCCATGCTCATGGAACATCCTCTTTAGCCGATCTCTGTGCCGCAGGAATGCTTGGTTATACAGGCATTTCAGATCATCTCTCTAGCTTTTTCTAGCTTGATCAAGGTCTTGTTAGTGGGCAAACGTTTGTGCGTGAACTCCAATGTTTTAATTTGGCTAATTGTTTTTTCTATTAGGGAGGATCTCTCCTTTTTAAGCCTGGTTCCATGTTGAATAAAGATCCCCCTCACTATGCATTTAAGCGCTTCCCATTGTACAGAGAGGGGTGTATCGTCGCTGCGGTGATCTGCTAAGAAGTGTCCTATGTTCTCCAGCACTGCTGCTAGACGGGCCTCGTCCTTAAACCGACCTTCACCGTGATTTATTGAAAAGTCCTTAAAAAACACTTAAAAAACTATTCCCCAGCATCTAAAATTAATATATTTTAAGTTTTTAATCACTTATTATTTTTCCCCCACTGGGCTGCAACTCTGTTAATGACTTTAGGATACGGGCGCCGCCATCTTGACTCTGAAGAATCACACTTACTGAGGAAATGAGAGTGGGATAAATACGTGGGGGGGGGGGGCGGGTTATAGCTGTGCTTTGCTCAGACAGAGCAGAGCTGGGGTCAGGAAAAGGTCAGCAGTCCCAGAATGCAGAGCAGCACAGTCAGAAGGCACTTCCTGTTTGCAGGCTGCCTGATGTCCCATGAGCCGCCATCTTGAATGTTTAAAGGCTCATAACATGCAGTAGATGAAGGTAGGATGATTTTTAATGTGAGCAATCTGTATGGGCAGGGTGTGGGACACATATAAGATGGACTCTTATTCAGAGTCAAGGACCGCTTTAAGTAAATTGTCATTCAAGCGCCAATCCCATCTGCGCGGGTACAGTCCAGGTATATCTATAGATAGAAAGATTGGGGCATGGTCTGACCATACTATATTCCCTATGCTTGCTTCTGGGTTCCAGGACATGGCGTGATGGCTTAGTAGGAGGTAATCTATACAACTGTATCAGTTATTTGCGTTGGAATAAAAAGTGAAATCTTTATCCCTCTTGTGTTGAGCCCGCAAAACATCTACTAGTTGCAGGTCTAGTAATTGTTTCTTCAGTTTTTTAAGCCCTGCCATTGAGACACCTGATCTGCCAGAGGAGGTGTCAATCAGCGGGTTGAGGGGTAAATTAAGATCTCCCCCACATACAATTATGCTTTCTGCAAAGCTAGCTAGCTGCTTTAGTAAGGTACAGCAGTAGTGGACTGAGTCCTGATTGGGGCTGTAAATGTTCACTACAGTGTATGTCTTTGTGAACAGTGTCAGTTTTAAGAATATAAATCTACCTTTAGGGTCGATTCTGGTGTCCAATATTTTATGGGGAACGGACCCGAATTATCGGTATGTGTCCTTCCTTAAAGTGGGTTTCCTCTGGGTAGGAGAGGTCCTAAATAACTGTGAGATGGAAGACCTAACAATGTCACTCCATGATAGGGATGAGCAGTTTAGGACAACTTGGCTGCTCTGGTTAATGTTCCGGGAATCGGAAGGGTTTAGGGCCCTGTTTGACCAATAGATCCCTGGGCCGCGTCTGCGCCGCTGGACCCAAGTTGAGTGAGATGGTGCTGTGACTTAGGAAGGAAGGCCACACCCATAATATCCATGTACCCCTCGCTAAGGGGGATCTGCTGCATGGATCTCTTCAGGTCGTTGCTCCCCCGCCTTCCCGGCCCCTTTGCCCCCCCTTCAGTCAACCCATACATGCTCCCCTACCCTTCCCCCCGTGTTGAGCAGAGGCCGGAGAAAGGGGTCCCCGGGCAAACCAGTAAAGAGTGGTGGAAGAGCCATCTAGAACTTAGATGCATAGAGGTATTCATAATGCCGAGACCATGTCCAGCGGGGGCTATAGAGTAAGCTACCAGATAACGTATGAATCGTATATATGAGATGGCAGAAATTGCGCATGATGTAGATGCGTCCCCCGTTTCTCCCCCTCTTGCTTTCAATATTGTGTGTACTTGTTGTATTCTATTGTACTTTAAAAATGATTAAATAAAGAATATTAAAAAAAAAGTGGGTTTCCTGTAGTAGAGCTATTTTAACCCTTCTTTTATGGAGCTCGGAGAGGATTTTGGATCTTTTTTCCGGAACATTCAGACCCTTCTTGTTATAAGAGCAAATGGCATGTTCTATACGACAGTGTCAGGGTATGGAGGGATAAAACTTGACATGTTCTATACGACAGCGTCAGGGTATGGAGGGATAAAAGAGAAGAGAAAAAAAGAAAAAAAAAAGGGGGGGAGACTACGGAGAGCTGAGAGTTAGGTGAGGGAGGGAGAGGAAACAAGCTAAGGAACAGAAGGCGCTCTCACGTGCTCCCTCCGTATAAGCTATAAACTTCTTTTGGGAGGGCTCAGGAGGATACACAGTGGGGAAGGTGGGAAGTAGCAGCCGATAGGCTCTCCGTCCAAGAAATTAGAGGTTATCCTGAGGCCTGGGCCTCACAGAAGCCTAGGCCAGTAGACAAGCCCTTTACTAGCAAAACATTACTGTTATGATTCCTAAACTTTGTCAGCTAATTGCCCAAATAGTTACCTTGCTTGTCAGCTAAAGCAGATAAATCAGTAGAAACTTTGAAAACAATGAAACAACAGTAGGATCTGTTTTTACCTGATCTGAACGGGATTGTCCCAAGGCCCAGACTTCATAAAGGCCTAGTCCAGGGGAGAAGCCCGTCACCAACGAGGTGTTGTGCTCACCATTCCTTTGCTTTGTCAACTAAATGCCCAAGTAATTATGCTTGAATCAGTAAAAGCAGGTTAAACAGCATGAACAATAAGAAACTTTGGAGACCTGAAGAACATCCGTGAGACCCCGGTCCTCACTTTACCGTGGCGGTTCTCCATAAGAATGGACCGTCCGCCGACCGTGCCCCGCCAACTGGGGGACCCCCCCCCGGGAGGGGCGGGAGGCAGAGGAGGTGCCCCACCGAGCCCGACCGGAACAGAGGAGCACACATCTTGGTGATCTAGGCGCAGTTCTCACCTCGGTGGTGCGCCCCCCGCCACAGGACCAAGACACACCATCGAACCATCAAAAAACATCGCCACGTCATCTTCTATAGGCATTATTATTGAGGGTCGACAACCATTTGTGCAATTTCAACCTGTCCAGTTCAACAGCAAACCAGTCAGACAAAACCTGGTTCACTGCCAATCATTGGCACCGTTGTGAGCTCTGGGTCTGACCCCTCTGTTTCTCCTGGGTAGCGGGTCACGAGTCTCATAATTTCTTCCTTTATTTTATAAAAGTGCACACGGCAAATTATGTCTCGGGGCCTCCGTTGGTCTGGATTCTTGGGGCCCGGAGCCCTGTGAACTCTAATTCAATTGCTTCCTCCAGTGGACGGTCAAGAACCAGATTGAAGATTTGAATCACTATCGATTGGCATTCTCCAGGGATTCAGGGATTCTATGCATATGTTGTTCCTCCTCCCCCTATTTTCCATGTCGTCTTGATGGAGTAGAATATTAGCTATATGTTGCGTTGACTCTTCTTGGGCTCTTTCTAAAGCGGTGTGCGCCCTTTCTATAGTGGACAAACGTTGTTGGACCAAGTCCTGCACTTGTTCTGCTGCTGTGACCCTGGTTCCCACCTCTAGCACATGTTTCGATACTTCATCTACCTCTCGCCGGAGGGTGGACTCCATTCTGTTTATGAAGGTTTCAAAATCTTTTCTAATGGGTAATGACGATATAAGAGCTCTGATGCTATGCTGGTTGAGATCCATCATGCCTGCATCTCCATGGCCATATAGAACTGGGCTTTGCGGGGGGGATTCATGTGGCCAGCACGGGGAGGCCGACAGCGCTATTGGGGAGCTGGATCTGCTGCTCACCCCACCGCGTGGCGAGCACATGTTTGCGGCCAGTCGAGATGATCCCTCCCTGACCATCTCAGGTCTCCCCCCTCCAGGTATCTCACAGTAATTGTGGGGAAGTAGTCCCTTTCCTCCTGGGCTAGTGCTCTTTGGCTCTGTTGTGGGAGTACCCCGCTGTGTCGGTTATGGGGGGGTATGCTTGTGGGGACCAGCACCATTTAATATATCTTCTATGCCCCCACCAGGAAGCGTACTGGTACCCCCTTTTCCCAGTCCGCCCCCCTGCTGCTTTCTCACCTTGGCAGTCGATGGGGCCTGTGAAGCTGTCTGCTGCTGGAGACGGGTCTCTCCCTCTGGACTGCTGTCTCTTTCTCCGGCCAGGGCTTCACATTCCCCCTGTTTTCTGGAGGGGCCTGTGGATCTAGGTGCCAGCTGATGGTTACTGCTGTCAGCAGGGTCGGGGGAAAGCTGCATCCGCGTCTCCCCGGCCTTCGGGCTGCGGCGGGGCGGCCGCTCGTTCCTCTCCTCCCCACCGGGTTCTTCTTGCGCCCTGCTCCCGACGCCGGCCCCCATCCTACCACCCGTGGCTGCGGCAGCATCACTGCGGGCTCTCCCCTCTCCGCTGGGACATCCACACAGCGTGGGGCTTCACCCCTCCGATGCTCGTCTCCGGGGGCCCCGAGTCCAGGGCGAGGCGGCAAGGCTCCCGTCTACCGTCTTCCCCCCTCCATGTTTTCCTGCAAAGGGTCATCCTCCCTCTCCTCCTCTGGATCCTCTCTCTCCGGGCTGGAAGAATGTAGCGATGTGGCCCGATCTACGCCCTCCGGTCGCCAACTTGGATCTCCGCTTCTTTGACATAGGGTAAGTGAGATGATTAGGGCACTAAGTATACTTGCTAAGGGCTTTTCTTGTAGTTGCTGGACGGAGCTCGAGGTTAAGCGTCCTCACACGGCCATCACCAAGCCACGACCCCGGTCACTGTTTTTTTAATGGATCTCATTACTATGAGATCTAATCAGAACATAGTGCCCCCTAACTGCCAGCCATCAAACACCCACTCATCCGGAGGAGACCCCCAGCACCCCAGTAGATATCATAGTAATAAGATTCATTCATAAAAAACAGCAATCTCGCTCAGGTTGCTGTTTTTTGAATGGATCTCACTAACATAGTAACATAGTAACATAGTATGTAAGGCTGAATAAAGACTTTAGTCCATCCAGTTCAGCCTGTCTAACTCCTTCCAGTGGTCTAGTAGCCATAGCCAGAAATGTTATTACATGCCAGGAAGGCATCAAGGCCACTTTTGAACATTTTTAATGTATCCCTCATTACTACCTCCTCTGGCAGCGAGTTCCATAGTCTCACAGAGAAGAATCCCCTCCTATGTCGGTGGAGAAAGCACCTTTCCTCTAACCTTAGTGGATGCCCCCGGGTTATGGTTACACTCCGGGGTATAAATAGATTGTGGGACAGATCCTTGTATTGACCCCGAATATATTTATACATAGTTATTAGATCACCCCTCAATCGTCTTTTTTCTAGACTAAATAAGCCTAACTTGGACAATCTTTCCGGGTACTCTAGCCCCCGCACTCCTTTTATTAACTTTGTTGCCCTTCTTTGAACGCGCTCCAGTTCTGATATGTCCTTTTTAAGCACAGGTGCCCAGAACTGTACACAGTATTCCATATGGGGTCTGACCAGTGACTTGTACAGGGGTAAAATGATGTTCTGGTCATGAGCACCTATGCCCCTCCTGATGCACCCCATGATCCTGTTTGCCTTGGCAGCAGCTGCCTGGCATTGATTACTACAGTTGAGCTTATTGTCAACTAAAACCCCTAGGTCCTTTTTCATTGTTGTTTTACCAAGTGTTTCTTTATTTAGTGAAAAAAATTAAAAGGAAAAAGGGAGACGCCCCTAGAATATGAATAATAATGTTTTAGGCACTGCCCCTTAGGCCTATATATAATATAATTTGGGGCGCCCAGTTAACCGCAACTCGAATTGCAAAATGGACATATAAACAGACACCTGGTTCATTGCTGGGCTGGCCAATAAACATGCTAACAAAATAAGCAAAAAAAGAACTCACTTTTTAATAATGGTAGCAAAAAGACTCACAACGCATATGACAAACAAGACATAATGACACACACCAATTAAAATCGCAATTGCGATGACACATATACAAAAAGATGGAGGCCCCTGCCAGAGCAACCTGGTCACACCACTCACACCCGCGGATGCTCCACTCACACCAAAAAATTGCTGGCCAGCGTATATTTGGGGGAAGAAAAATTATCCTCTGCAGGAGGGAAATAAAGCATGTAGCATATGGCATAGAACAGATCCAAAAGCCACTGGCAACGTCAAACTGGGATTAAAGTCCACCAACTCCAAAGTAAATGCTGGTAATGGTATGACAAAATAGGTTGAAAGAGGCTCACAACTTAGAGCACAAACTACAAACTTCCAGCGTTATCCAGCACAAGCAAATAATGAGAATATATGGCAGAGTGATGTGCTGATTTTCCTGAGGACACAGTACATAAAGCGCTTTGGAGGCAATCTTATAAGCACAAGTTCATATTTGTTGTTTGCTGAAAGCACCGCATCACCTTCCACATACAAAGCATATCCCCACTATGGGCTATATTGCGTCAGCAAAACCGGAGTGCAAGGTGCTTGTCACAGAACCCTCCAACATAGATATACTTGCGCTTTCAGTGGAGACAGATACAGGCGTTGTGGGAATCATCCCCGTCATGTCTCCATCATAAGTTCCTCAGGTTCTCGGCGTATGGTACGCGGCATTGCCGTCTGCAGCCTCATCACTCCTATAGTAGCCAGTTCTTCCCGCCAATAATGCATACAAACTTAAGAGCTCCTTGTAAGTGCGGCCATGTTGTGAGCCGGCGCGCGTGGTGGGCGTGGTCAGGGGCCCCGACCGACAGCTGTTTCGCTCCTACTCGGGAGCTTCGTCAGGGTGGGAGGGGCTGGCGCTGCAGCATCATCTTTATAGGCGGTTTCTTATGAGCGGGAAGCCAATCACTTTCCTGCGCACGCGGCTGCACAGTGTGCAGCCAAGAGCCATTATCTCTCACGTCATCTACTTCAGCTGTTCACTTTTACCGCAGCGTAGCTTCCATCCTTTGCGCCTGCGTGAAACAACTTATAGACATTACTCGTAGCGCGCGCATGCGCGATAGATAGCATCTCACCGCCCGCAGCTTGCACATTGTCCTTGATTTTTTCAATATATAACCTCATTTCATAATGGCCACAGTGTGTTGACATTAGCAGCACATCCACCAGCTTGATACCCTCCCTAATCTATCAGAAATATGCACAATAGCACTGGGTTCATATTGGTAAGATTTACACAGCGTCATCCATCCCGCACACACATACTCGACTTAGCCCAAAAGTGCAGAAAGAGAAATGGTTAACAGGGTACGTAGACAGACCACCAAATAACCAGGCACACGGCTTGACCTAGCCTGTCCTATGGCTGCATAACCGTGTGGCCCCGGACCGGTGGCCCTGTAACCCTAAACGGGTGGCTATGCTGTAACGAAGTCTAGACCCAATATCATACAAACCTGTGCACCCCTACCTAGAAATCATTACTCAGTAGGAGAGAGAAGCAAAAAACAAAAAACAAAAACCAAAAACCAAAAACCAAGAGCCCTATTAACGCAACAAGGGGGGGAAGGAGAGGGAAGGGGAATGAAAACAATATACAACCCTGCAGCTCCCTAGCCAAGCCAAGGCTCCTGGCAACGGTCCCACTTGTCACCTGCAGGAGTCACTTACACACAATTCTTTACACATGTCCCAGAGCTCAGGGTCAACTTTGCACCCGGGCCATCCTATAAAAAGGCTTTTAGGCCCATGTCGGTGTTCAAACCAAGCGGGAACATAGTTCCCAGCTCGTATATGAGCCGCGATTCCTGCTGCAGTAACCGTAAGTCCCAGGAACCCCCCCTATTGGAGCCCTTTAACTTAAAAATGCCACACGCTCTCAGTCCCGTAGGGTCCCCGTTATGATATTGGTGGAAATGTGCGGCTAATGGACTTCTTTCATTGTTGCGTTTGATGTCATTGACATGTTCCCCTACCCGAATACGTAATTCCCTTTTAGTTTTGCCCACATATTTGAGCCCACAAGGGCATGTGACAAGATAAACAACATACCTAGAGGCACAGTTTATAAAGGCACCGATAGGGCGGGGATTTCTACATTTTGGTCCACTGAAGTTAGTTGTTTTACATATAAATGGACATATCTTACAGTGGCCACAACTAAACGAGCCCACTATATTCCTGGTATTTTTGGTTACTTGATGAGTCTTATACTCACTTCGGACTAATTAATCCTTTATATTACTTGCTCGTCTGGCCGTCAGCAATGGGCTTGGCCCCACCACTTTGGCTATCTTTGGGTCCAATAGCAACACATGCCAGTGGGATTGTAATATCCCACGGAATCTATCCCAATGTGTGCTATATTTAGTAATAAGGCGCACCGGTGGATCACCCTCCATTCGCCTTTTCTTCCCACCTTTCAACAGGTCACCTCTGGGGATCTCAAGGGCCTTGTGGAAGCATGTTCTTAGTAGGCGATGGGGGTAGCCCCTCTCCCTAAATCTCGCAGTCAACCCCCGAGCCTCCCCGACGTAGGCCTCCGCTGTACTACAGTTCCGCCTAATACGAAGGAACTGTCCCAGCGGAATACCCCGACGCAGGGGGCCCGGGTGGTCGCTGGAAAAATGGAGGAGGGTATTACCCGCTGTAGGCTTGCGATATGTAGAAGTAATAAGTCTATCCGCCACCTTAGAAATGTTTAGGTCCAGGAACTCAATTTTATCAGGGCTCACTTTATAAGTGAGTTTTATATTGCGGTCATTATAATTAAGAGAGTCAATGAACTCATCTAATTGGGCCCTTGTGCCCCTCCACAGCAGAAGGACATCATCGATATACCTAAGCCAGAGGGCAGCGTGTGCCCGAAACTCCGCCCGCCCAAACACCTCGGCGCTCTCCCACCGCCCGAGGTGCAGGCAGGCGTAGGATGGAGCACACGCCGCCCCCATGGCAGTCCCACGGATCTGATGATAGAACACTCCATTAAACCGGAAAAAATTATTTGTCAATATAAATTCTAGCATTTCAACAAGAAACTCATTGTATGCTGCCTCCCCTGGACCCAACTCCTGTAACATATCCTCTACAGCCTGTAACCCTACTGTGTGGGGGATAGATGTATATAGGCTTTCAACATCGACGCTCACCAGTAAGCAGTCGGCGTCGATACGTATATCCTGAAGTTTGCGAAGCAGATCACTACTATCAAGTACAAATGAAGGAAGTACCCGTACTAAAGGTTTAAGATTTTCATCGATAAAACGGGCAACCCCTTCCAACGGGCCCCCATTCCCTGAAACAATAGGCCTGCCCGGCGGGGCCGCCGGGTTCTTGTGTATTTTTGGGATAGTGTATAGTACCGGGATGCTGTACTCATCAACCTTTAAATATTCAAACACCTTATGTGTCAGTAAGTTTTCTTCCCGAGCCCAATATAGTTTCTCATTTAGCCTTTGTACAACGTCTGGGAAGGGATTACCCTGGACTGCACAGTAGGTGTCACTATTTAGCAATTGTCCCTCCACCTCTTTGACATAGTATTGTTCATCCAAGAGGACTACATTCCCTCCCTTATCGCTAGGTCTTATAACTACATTCTTTGCCCGTTTAAGGTCGTCAAGAGCCATTCTCTCAGCTCGCGTAAGATTATCTTGGCTTCCTAAAGAATCCCACTGTACCAGGCCGAGATCTCGCTCCACTAACTGTAAAAATAAAGCTAGATGTCTGTTTTGACTGAGGGGGGGAAAATTCTTGGATGGACACTTCAAGCGGCTTAAGTCAGGTAATAGATCTGGGATCTCATCCATAAGATCGTCAGCAAATTGAACACCTGATGACTCACCTATCTGCATTTCAACATTCAGGGGGTCGGCTAGGTTCACCTGTTCTTTTGTCTTATTGCTATACATAGACTTAAAAAGAACCTTCCGTAAATATAAGGCGGTATCCTTATAAAGTTCAAACTCATCACCCCCAGCCGAGGGTGAAAAGGATAACCCCTTCGCCAACACCGCCTTATGATGGACGCTTAGTTCAAATTGAGATAAATTGATAATGTTCAAGCCGCTTGCTGTTCCATCCAAACAACCATCATCATCTACGGGGGAGGACCCCCCATTTTTTTCTTGCGAATCCCTCTTAAGGACTTGACCCTGGTAGCTACGCTTTCGGCGTCTTCTCTTTTTTGGTGTGGCTCCAAAAAAGACACAGTTCTACGGGATTTACGTGAATGCCTCGGTGGACTCTCATCGGAGACCTCCGTCTCCGCCCCCGACAAATCACTAGAGACTTCTCGCCACTGCCTCACACGTGGGAAGGGTCTGTTTCTAGGTTTAAAGTCCAGGAAAATCCTTCCACTTTCAAATTCAGACAAATCACGTCTGAACTTTCTTTGTTTTATCTCTTTAATAGTTTTTTGAACACGGTCCACCTCAATTCTTATCATTTCATTAAGTTTGACAAAGTCTGGATCATTACAAAAAGAATCAAGTTTACTACTAGTCTCCTTGATTTCTCCTTCTAATTGTTCAAGTTGAACACGCTCTTCTTCTATAATGAGCTCCATAAGCCGTACCCCATGGTCTATACATTCCTTCTGCCACTTTAAGAGGAATCTGTCTGATCTCAAATGTTCCGCCGGAACAATGCGCTCCCTGAGGCCTCTAGGTATGATTTTTTGTGATATGTAATTTTCGATTGTACACACGTCCCAATGACGTTTCAGCTGTTTAATTATTAGGGACTTATGTTTTTTAAACAGCGGTCTCATCTCATTCTCTTGTTCGATATTTGACCCATCACTTTGAGAGCTGAATGCGGACTGCATATTCTGCAGACAGGCTTTATCCAGCGTAAATGCCATGCTTGAACTCAAGGACAGCTAACCAATGTCTTTCACATTAGGGGTTTAAATCAGGGCTCATAGCCCTTCAGTTTCCTCCTTATGGGAAGGAATACTTATTTGTACCCACCCGTCTGGGCTAAGGGGGGCTGGACTCACAAATAGACACTTGACTCACATAAAGATACCATTAACCCTTATAAATGTGTGCGGGATATTTAGGTCTTGCACCATGCGTGAGAATATCTTAGTGATCCTGAGTTCCAACCACTAAGGGGTCTCAACCTCAACAGAATGGAGGCAACAACATCTCCTCGATTAGTCAAAGTGAAAAAAATTAAAAGGAAAAAGGGAGACGCCCCTAGAATATGAATAATAATGTTTTAGGCACTGCCCCTTAGGCCTATATATAATATAATTTGGGGCGCCCAGTTAACCGCAACTCGAATTGCAAAATGGACATATAAACAGACACCTGGTTCATTGCTGGGCTGGCCAATAAACATGCTAACAAAATAAGCAAAAAAAGAACTCACTTTTTAATAATGGTAGCAAAAAGACTCACAACGCATATGACAAACAAGACATAATGACACACACCAATTAAAATCGCAATTGCGATGACACATATACAAAAAGATGGAGGCCCCTGCCAGAGCAACCTGGTCACACCACTCACACCCGCGGATGCTCCACTCACACCAAAAAATTGCTGGCCAGCGTATATTTGGGGGAAGAAAAATTATCCTCTGCAGGAGGGAAATAAAGCATGTAGCATATGGCATAGAACAGATCCAAAAGCCACTGGCAACGTCAAACTGGGATTAAAGTCCACCAACTCCAAAGTAAATGCTGGTAATGGTATGACAAAATAGGTTGAAAGAGGCTCACAACTTAGAGCACAAACTACAAACTTCCAGCGTTATCCAGCACAAGCAAATAATGAGAATATATGGCAGAGTGATGTGCTGATTTTCCTGAGGACACAGTACATAAAGCGCTTTGGAGGCAATCTTATAAGCACAAGTTCATATTTGTTGTTTGCTGAAAGCACCGCATCACCTTCCACATACAAAGCATATCCCCACTATGGGCTATATTGCGTCAGCAAAACCGGAGTGCAAGGTGCTTGTCACAGAACCCTCCAACATAGATATACTTGCGCTTTCAGTGGAGACAGATACAGGCGTTGTGGGAATCATCCCCGTCATGTCTCCATCATAAGTTCCTCAGGTTCTCGGCGTATGGTACGCGGCATTGCCGTCTGCAGCCTCATCACTCCTATAGTAGCCAGTTCTTCCCGCCAATAATGCATACAAACTTAAGAGCTCCTTGTAAGTGCGGCCATGTTGTGAGCCGGCGCGCGTGGTGGGCGTGGTCAGGGGCCCCGACCGACAGCTGTTTCGCTCCTACTCGGGAGCTTCGTCAGGGTGGGAGGGGCTGGCGCTGCAGCATCATCTTTATAGGCGGTTTCTTATGAGCGGGAAGCCAATCACTTTCCTGCGCACGCGGCTGCGCAGTGTGCAGCCAAGAGCCATTATCTCTCACGTCATCTACTTCAGCTGTTCACTTTTACCGCAGCGTAGCTTCCATCCTTTGCGCCTGCGTGAAACAACTTATAGACATTACTCGTAGCGCGCGCATGCGCGATAGATAGCATCTCACCGCCCGCAGCTTGCACATTGTCCTTGATTTTTTCAATATATAACCTCATTTCATAATGGCCACAGTGTGTTGACATTAGCAGCACATCCACCAGCTTGATACCCTCCCTAATCTATCAGAAATATGCACAATATGCACAATAGCACTGGGTTCATATTGGTAAGATTTACACAGCGTCATCCATCCCGCACACACATACTCGACTTAGCCCAAAAGTGCATTATTTATTTAGTGTGTAATCATGACACAGATTTCTCCTTCCCATGTGCATAACCTTACATTTATCTGTGTTAAACTTCATTTGCCATTTAACTGCCCATGCTTCCAATTTATCTAAATCTGTTTGTATTTGCCTGTTGTCCTCCTTTGTTTTAATTACTTTACTCAGCTTAGTATCATCTGCAAAGATTGAGACTTTACTGTTTAATCCATACCCAATGTCATTTATATATATATTGAAGAGAATTGGTCCCAGAACTGACCCTTGTGGTACTCCACTAGTAACAGTGACCCAATCTGAGTGTGTACCATTGATAACCACCCTCTGCTTCCGATCACTAAGCCAATTTCCCACCCATCTGCACACGTTTTCCCCCAGTCCAAGCATTCTCATCTTTTGTACCAGCCTTTTATATGGCACAGTATCAAATGCTTTAGAAAAGTCAAGATATATGATATCCAATGACTCCCCCTGATCCAATCTTGAACTTACCTCCTCATAAAAGCTGATCAGGTTTGTCTGGCAGGAGCGATTCCTCATAAATCCATGCTGATATGGAGTAATAAGGTCATTTTCCCCAAGGTGCTCCAGGATAGTATCCCTTAAGAAACCTTTAAACAGCTTGCCCACCACAGATGTTAAGCTTACCGGTCTGTAGTTCCCAGGTTCCCCCCTAGATCCCTTTTTGAATATTGGCACCACATTTGCCAAGCGCCAATCCATCGGAACAAACCCTGTAGTTATGGAATCCACAAATATTAGAAATAACGGCTTGTCTATTACTGTACATAACTCCCTTAAAACACGAGGATGTATGTCATCTGGTCCCGGTGATTTATCGATTTTGATCTGCTTGAGACGGTGCCGGACTTCTTCCTTGGTTAGACCAGTGACATTTAATGGAGGGTTTCGGTTATTCCCCTGCATTTCACTTGGCATGTCAAATTCTTTTGTGAATATAGAAGCAAAGAAGTTGTTAAGCAAATTAGCTTTCTCCTCATTTCCCTCTATAGGGGTCCCCTCCTTGCTTTTCAGGGGGCCCACACCCTCAGGTTTGTACCTTTTACGGTTTATGTAGCTAAAGAATAATTTGGGGTTAGTTTTACTCTCTTTCGCGACCAGTCTTTCTGTCTCCAGCTTAGCTGCCCTTATCTGTTGTTTACATTGTTTATTTTCTTCTTTATAGTTTTTTAACGCTTCCGCTGTCCCTTCCTGCTTTAAACGTTTAAATGCCTTTTTTTTGTTGTTTATTGCCCCCTTAACCTTTTTATTTAGCCACATCGGTTTACATGTGTGTTTAATAGTTTTATTCCTGTAAGGTATATATCTGTCACAATGAAAATTAAGTATTCCTTTGAAAGTATCCCATTTAGCGTCCATGCTTTTGTTTTTAAGGACATTTTCCCAGTCAATGCAGTGTAGGGCATCTCTAAGTTGGTCAAACTTTGCCTTTTTGAAGTCCCGCGTTTTTGTGACTCCTTGATAAGGCACCCTAGTGACTGCTAATTGGAAATTAATGATATTATGATCACTGCTTCCAAGGTGTCCCCCAACCTGTACCTTTATTACTTTGTCTGGTACATTGGTTAGTATTAGGTCCAATATGGCTTTCCCCCTTGTTGGAGCTTGTACTTGTTGGGAAAGGTAGCCATCTTTTGTTTCAGCATCCCAGTCTATATCTGGGTAGTTAAAGTCCCCCATAATCACTACCTCATTTATTTTAGCGGCTATATCTATTTGTCTTAGCATCATATTTTCTATGGATTCGGATATATCTGGAGGTTTATAGCAAACCCCCATCAGTATTTTATTTTTGTTTCTCCCTCCATGTATTTCTACCCATACCGACTCCACATGGTCATTCCCCTCACATATATCCTCCTGCAGAGTGGGCTGTAGAGAGGATTTTACAATTAAGCAGACTCCACCCCCTTTGCGTTTGTTACGGTCCCTCCTAAACACACAGTATCCCTGTAAATTTACTGCCCAGTCATAGCTTTCATCCAGCCAGGTCTCTGTTACCCCCACTATATCATATTGTTCTTCTGTTATTATCAGTTCTAGTTCGTCCATTTTATTAGTCAAGCTTCTAGCATTTGTAAGCATGCATTTCAAATGCTTATGACAATTTTGATAATTTTGTATATTGCACTTATTCCTGCTAGATGTGCTAACCCCTCCCCCCTCTCCACCCCCAGTTTCATGTCTACACCCACTGTCACTTTCTTTCCTAACTTCCCCTTTGTAATAGCTTTTACCCTCCCCCCCCAATGCTCAGTTTAAACACTCCTCTAACCTTTTAGCCATCCTCTCCCCCAGAACAGATGCACCCTCCCCATTGAGGTGCAACCCATCCCTGCCAAAGAACCTGTAGCCCACTGTGAAGTCGGCCCAGTTCTCTAAGAACCCAAACCCCTCCTTTTTACTCCAATTTTTGAGCCACCTGTTTACATCTCTAATCTCCCGCTGCCTCTCTGGTGTGGCTCTTGGTACTGGTAGTATTTCTGAGAATACTACAGTTGAGGTCCTTGCCTTAAGCTTACGGCCTAAGTCCCTGAAATCATTTTTTAGGACCTTCCACCTACTTCTTCCTATGTCATTAGTGCCAATATGCACCATGAACGCTGGGTTCACGCCAGCCCCTCCCAACAATCTGTCAGCCCGCTCCGCTACATGCCGTACTCTTGCCCCAGGAAGGCAACACACTGTTCGGCAATCCCGGTCTTTGTGACAGATTGCCCTGTCTGTTCCCCTAATAATAGAGTCACCCACTACCAGCACCTGTCTTGCCTGCCCTGTTCTCCCATTTCCCCTCCCTTCCTTACTGGAGCCGACAGATGTGTCTTGCTGCAGCTCTGCCATTCCTGAGCTAACATCCTCCTCATCTGCCAACCGGGCAAACTTGTTTGGAGGTGCCTGTTCAGGGCTAGCCTCCCTGTAACTTTTATCCCTACCCCCCCCTTCTAACTGTTATCCAGCTAGCTGCCTCATTTTCCTGCTTTTCCTCTCCCCCCATACTACCACCCTCCCCTGACCCATGTAGTGCCAGATCAGTGAGATCCAGACTCTTTTGCATGATAACAATTTCTCTCAGTGTTGCCAATCGCTTATTTAGATCGTGAATCACGGCTTCCAAATCAGAGATTCGCAGGCATCCGGGGCATATATATTCACCATCGACCGATTGATCAAGAAGTGCATACATAGCACAAGATGTACATTGGACAGCATTGTTAGGCATGGAACCCATTGTATGAATTTGTGGGAAAACCAAGTGTAGAATTTACAACACTTAAAATAACAATATGAAATCAAAGGCAGATACTTACAGCTTCCGAACTTCTGCTTGTAACTTCTTCTTTTAACTCCTGCTTTAACTCACCACTTCCAAGCAGCCACTACTGCAATGAGATTTCACAGGTGACAATGCCCCCAGGATCTCCTATGGCCACACACCCTGGAGAGAACCCCCCCGACCCAGACATCCCTCGCAGGACCCCTCCACCCACCCCTGTGTTTTTTAGCAGCTTTGGCTAAACAAAGCGGCAACACTCACCCTTTTCACCTGAGAATGCTACTAGTAACCCTTTACCTTCTTGAACACAAGACTGATTTCCCATATCTGAAGAGATTAAAATAATGCAGATGAGGTTAAATTTGTCTTATCTGCCTCTGCCAATCAAATAATTAGCAAGCCAGAGAGAGGAAGCTTTTGAAATGTACATCTGAACACCACTTTGATGTACATTTCTAAGGTAAACACATTGTTGCTATGGAGAACGGTTTTCTTTTATAACACGGAGTTGCAAAAATATAGAAATGTAAAAAAATAATAAACTCAGAACCTTGAGCACATCATAACTAGATTGGAAACTTTTGAAAATGGCATCAGAAGTGTAATTACCCTTTGACCAGATTGGACAGGAGATTCTGAAAACTCTTATAGTATGCTGAGATAGACATCTGGCCCCGAGCCATACCCAATTTGTGTTTTTTGAAGCCTGTGCTATCTCCCCTACTGCAATAGGCTTTTCCAAGTCCTCTTTCTCCTCAGTTGCAAATCTTCTTAAAACTTACCGAATTGTGCTACAATCTTTTCCGGGGTTTGGTGTTTCGAGCCCCGCTAAGTCTCTGATGGGGTCTATGTGCACCCTCATCCTTTGTGTCTCTAACGCCGAACGAGCAAGTGTCCAGACTTGTACCCAATTCCTATATGTGAAGACTCTCCTAGCCGCTAAACCAAGTGCTTCCTTCAAATCTTATCCAGCTTGGATAAGATCTTTTAAATGTGATGCCATCATAGGTTGCTTGTGCAAGCTTTCCAAATTTTTAATTTTCTCAACCAATTTCTTTTTCAATAATTTTTATTAAGCATGTACAAAGCAACACATACATCTATGATAACAATGTACAATATAATATAGACAGTAAATTCTTTTTCAGCATAAACATTGCTCTTATCAACTTCGACAGGAAAATTATCACTTAATTTCACCACTATATATTGTGGATAAGAAAGTAATAATAGATAAAAAAATATATATAAGTAAAAATAAAACAAGAAAAAAGAGGGGGTGAGATGGGGAAAGGGAAGGGTGTGAGACTAATAAAAAGGAAGGGTAGGGGGTGAAAAAGAGGGGGATTCACATTTCTGGTAGATACAAAAAAGATAAATAATCCTCTTAACTAGAAGGTCAATAGGGCTATATCGTCAAAAGATTATTTTCGAAGTCTGAGGGCCAATAATTTTGCACCCAGGGATTCCACACTTCTCGAAAGAGCTCCATAGAACTGTTATGGATTGCCGAAATTGCCGATAATTTTTCCATGGCCATGATGTTGTTGACCCTGTTTTTGAATGCTCTGTAGCTTAGAGCAGGCTCTTTCCAGGCTTTGGTTATCACCAATTTCGCTCCAGTCAAAATATGATATACCAGTTGTTGCTTTTTCTTTGTAATATGGGGGATTGGAGCATTAAGTAGAGCTACCCATGGATCTCGAGCTATGTGTCTGCCGAACACTTTACTCACTGCTCTAAAAACTTTTACCCAAAACCCCCTGGCTACAGGGCAATCCCACCACATGTGTCTATAGGACCCCGGAGAGAGGCACCCCCCCGGGAGCAGTCACTCTGTGAGTCTGTGGTGAAATGCTTCAGTCTTTCTGGAACCAAGTACCATCTCATCATTAGCTTAATATTTACTTCAATCGAAGATACGGATGCAGAGTGTCCATATGCAGCACGCCACATCCGTGCCCATTGTTTCTGGTCTCTCTCCTCCCCAAACTCCTCCTGCCACCTTTGAACATAGATTGGACTGGTCACTGTTCTGTCCAAGACTAAGCTGTTATAAATCTCTGAAATTGCTCCACGGTCAGTTGGATTTCGGTTACACCGCCTCTCAAACATAGTTGGATCTCTTGTTTCCCGTCTAAATCCAATGATCGACCTGATAAAGTGCTTGACCTGTATGTATCTGAAAATTTCCTTGGTGCCTATTGGAATTTATCTTTCATTTCCTGGAATGTAAGAAGCTCTGAATTCTCTAGGCAGTCTGATATTTTCAATATCCCTGCATCTTTCCAAGAGACAAAACTATGCAGTGATTCTAAACCCGGGAGAAACATCGGGTTGTTCCAAATCGATAAGAAAGGCAGAAAAGTTGACGCTAATCTGCTTGAAAACTTAACATTGTCCCAGATGGTAAGAGAATGCTTAATAATTGGGTTTTGTATCCATTTCCTAGTGTTAGGTGTAACCCATAGTAAATTATCAACTGCTATTGGGGTACACATATCTTTTTCAATTGAGACCCATGTCGGTACATCTTTTACTGAG
Organism: Gastrophryne carolinensis; assembly: GCA_027917425.1. Classification (NCBI taxonomy): domain Eukaryota; kingdom Metazoa; phylum Chordata; class Amphibia; order Anura; family Microhylidae; genus Gastrophryne; species Gastrophryne carolinensis. The sequence goes on from CM051243.1 coordinate 118,520,925, forward strand.
TGGTATGCAAGCATCTGTGCAATCCTAGCTGCTTGATAGTATTTGGTAAAGTTTGGGACCTCTAGTCCCCCTTCTCTCTTGGCTCTAAATAAGACTCCTTTGGAAATTCTAGGCCTCCTGCCACCCCAAATTAAAGACAATACCTTGCTTTGCAAAACTTTCAGCTGACTTGAAGCTGTCATGACTGGGAGGACTAGAGGAGCATAGAGGAACTTGGGGAGTAGCGACATCTTAATAGCTGCTATCCTGCCAAGCCATGATAAGTTAAAATCTTTCCACTGCAGGGCAGGAGTGGAGTGAAGTCGCATCTTTTTGGGCTCCCTCCAGCCGACTGTTAATCCCCAACTTTATTGACCATTAACCCACCCAGACCAACCCAGTGGAGAATGGCGAAGAAGCGGAGGGGGGGCAGAAGCTGACAGGCCAAGAGAAGAAGACGCTGCGAGAGGCAAGATGGCGGCGGCGCGGCGGGAAGACGAGGAACCACATAGCCTGAAGATGGTTGAAGCCTCCAGGCCGGCCCGGGAACGGGTGGACTCCAGCTCTGCCGGCGCTGGTTCGGGCGGGGAGGCCCCGTCGGGATGCCGAGCTGCGGCTCAGGGAGGAGGTGAGGAGAGAGAGAGAAGGCGTCAGGAGTCGGGCCTCATGCTGGAGGCAGAGCCTCCCTCATCTGCTGCTATCGGGGGCGCGCCAGTGAAGAGCCGGCGGCTGGAGCCGCAGGAGAGTGTCTCCTCCTCGTCGAGGGGGTGGCGGGGGATTCTCACGCTGCCGGGTGACACCCGGGTAAGCCGCCGGGTGTCAGAGCGGGACTCAGAGGGGGCCTCTCCCCCCACTCCACACAATGAATGCCCCAGCCTCTACTATGAGCACCCGAGATTGGGTGACCCCCGCAGCTATGGGATGCCCCCGCGCAAGCCGCCCTATTCATGCCCGGGAGAGCAGGGGGAGCTTCACAGTGACTGTTACCCAGAGCACTCTGCCGGGGCCCCCTCAACATCAGGCTCTGAGGGGTCGTCCCCACAAAGCAGGCACAGCGCTGGCCGTATTGGAAGCCTGGCCTCCACTTCCTCGGCGCTGAGGGGGGTCTGGGAGCGCGTGGCGTGCCCCCGCCTAGCCCAAACTCGCAATTGCTGCGGGATGCCCCTTCAAGCCCGGGCGGGGCATGGTTCTCTCCCGGGGCACCCACGCATGCTCTCCCCTCCCCTGCTTGGCAGTCCAGAGGCGCTTCCAGGGGTGAGATTTGGGGCACTGGCCGCAGTGGAGACATCTCTGGCCCCTCCCCTGCCCCGCACCAACCCGCCTTCCCGCATCATAGCGGTTCAAGCCAGCACAGTTCATCATATTCTATACATCTGGGCCCTTCACGCCATACGGAAGCACCACCTCTTGCTCAGCAAAGGTTTACTCCGGCGCGAGCTGATGTGGTGTCAGATGGAGCCGTTTTTGCTGGCGTGTGTGATTACCGTGAGGGGAGCTCGGGTGTTCCCGCAAGACCCCACCCTCGCTCTCAGGATTGTCAGGACGAGGTGCTAGCAGATATTTGGGTGGAACTCAAAGCCCTTCCCACCAAGGCGGACCTGGAATCCTTCATCCTGAGGGTTGAGAGCTCTTTTAAGAAGGACATTTCGGATCTGCAGGGCGCCGTAGGCAACCTGGACTCTAAAGTTTCGTGTCTGGAGCAGTCCCACCTCTTGGCCATACAAAGAATAGAAGTCTTAGAAAGAAACATGACAATCCAGCGTTCCATATCTCAGACCGTGGTCCTACATCTGGATGACCTAGAAAATAGGAGTCGCTGAAACAATATCGAATTGAGGGGCTTACCAGAGGCCACTGGTCCGGATCAGCTACTGCATACGGTGACCGGCGTTTTCAACGGGATCTTAAACCGCTCGCCTACTGTGGAAATCGTGATTGACCGTCTTCACAGAGCCCTTGGGCCCATACCTGCTGACCCTAATCGGCCTCGAGATGTCATCTGTCGCCTACATCATTTTTCTGTAAAGGAAGAAATCCTCAGGAAGGCACGAGAGAAGGACCGGATAAGCTTTGACGGGGCGACACTGCTGGTCTTCCAAGACGTTTCCAGGCGGTCCCTTTACATGAGGCCTCTGTTGGAGAAAATCCTGGAATGTGGTGCCTCCTACCGCTGGGGACATCCGTTCCAGCTGCTGGTGCCGAGAAACCAGCGAATCTTTGCCCTGAGATCCCCGGCGGATCTCCCTGAACTGTTCGCTTTCTTGGACGCAGATTGAGGTGCCGGACTGGCTGGATCCTCGCTAGCTCCCCCGCCGCCTGCTAGAGGGGCACCGCCGGGGGGCACGACAGGTGAGGGGTGCGCGTTCCTCATGCAGAAGAAACACCAGAAGACCCTCGCTACCCCCCAGCTGTGCTTTGATTAACTTCCGGCCCGTGATTGCGGGGCTTGGCGGATCGCTGATGTGGGGGCCGGGGGACACCTCAATTTGTTAGTTGTTGGGTGGGTAATCTCATTGTTTTCTGTGTTCCACCACGGGCGGTATGGCCGGGTGGGAACCTGTTAGCGGGTGGGATGGTTGGCTGGGGAAGCTCCACGGTCTCCTTCGACTCGTCGCGCACCCACAGTAGGTTCTGTCCCCCCCCTGCTCAGCTGCGGCCGGGTGGAGAGGGGCTCACGCTTGGAGATAAGTTAAGTTTAGTCCCCGCTTAGTTAAAGGGTTTCTCTTTTTTCCCATCCCTGTAGTTACTATTTTGTAGAAGTTGGTGTGTTTTGTGTTTCAATACGTGTGTTTGGTGTTCTTTTCTGTTATTTATGTTGTGTGTTCTCTTTTCTTATAGCTTCTTCTTTTTATTTCCTTCTCTTCCCTTACTGAGCTTCACCCTCCTTCATCTCCAACACCCTCGACCCCATCTCTCCCCCCTCCCGCCTTCTCACCTGCCCCCTGCCTCTGTTACGCAGAGTGCATGTCATCCACTAAAAACTTTGAAGCCGGGGTTTTCCTTAGAATATCAGAATGTCCAAGGTAAAGTGCACATCCCTCAATGCCAAGGGTCTGAACTCCCCTTATAAGAGATCCTCCACCCTCAGGGAACTGAAGCGCTTGCACACTCAGATTGCGTTCCTACAGGAAACTCACCTCAAAGCAGGCAGGTCCCATAACCTCACAGACCATCACTTTAAAACTCAATATCTTTGCCCCTCACCGGACTCAAAATCTAGAGGGGTCACCATTCTCCTGGCGGGGGCTCTACCTTGGAAACACCTCGAGACTCTCTTGGATCCTGAGGGAAGGTTCCTCTTTGTAAAGGGAACACTTTACTCCCTAAAAATTACCCTAGCAACCCAACCCTGCCCCAACTCTAATCAACATAAGTTTCTCTACTCTACTTTGGAGAAACTTATGGCCTTAGCCGAGGGGGTCCTTCTAGTGGGGGGGAACTTTAACGTAGCCCTTGATCCTGGGTTGGACACTTCTAGGGGGATCTCACACATTTCCTTTTCTATGCTTAAAAAGTCCCTACTCCACAGGAACCAGTTGATGGATGCATGGCGGACACTTAACCCTAGGGAGAAAGACTATACGTTTTTCTCGGCACCACATAACTCTTACTCACGTTTAGACTTCTTCCTGGTCCCGCACAAGTATTTACACTTGGTGGCCAGCATGGGCATCGGCCAGATAACCATCTCAGACCAAGCACCTGTCTCAGTTACGCTCTCCAACCCGGACACCCCACCCCTCAGGGGCCAATGGAGACTTAACAATTCGCTCCTACAGGACCCCGAGGTTAGGGCCGATATACATAGGGCCATCACTGAATTCTTTTCCGTAAACGTCACGGAGGGGGTCTCACGGATGTCTGTCTGGGAAGCCCACAAGTGCGTGGTCAGGGGCCTGCTGCAAATTAAACATTGGTCGGGTCTTAAAAAACAAAGGAACGACCAAATTGCTCGGCTGACCCAGGAGATACTGGTCGTCGAATCCAGGCACAAGCGGACTCTGGACAGGGGGCCAAATTGGTGAGCCTCCGGGAGTCCCTTAGAGACATCTGCCTCTCTGAGGCTAAAAAATGTGCCGCTAGAAGCCGGAGATTCTTTTATGAATATGGCAATAAGTCGGGTAAAGCCCTAGCGAGGGCGCTGAAAGCTCAGCGTGGGAGGAACTTTATCCCAGTTATACACTTTATCCCAGTTATACACGATTCCAAGGGGAGCATGACATCTGATATAGCTCAGGCCTTCCAGGAGTTTTATGAAAGCCTTTACAATCTGCCACAGGAGCGCTCGACTACCCACCTGAACCGTATTGCTTCCTATATTCGGGAGTCGGGGCTCCCTAGGCTCAAAAAAGAGGTAATTAACGCCCTCGAAGGGGAGATTGAGATGGAGGAATACCTGAGGGCCATTCAAGGGGCTAAGCCGGGAAGGGCGCCGGGCCTAGACGGTTTTAACCTGGGATATTACAAGGAGTTTGCCGAACTACTTGGTCCTCAGTTTATTGCTTCCTTCAGCTCCCTGAAAGATGGTTGCCCCCCGCCCAGAGACACACTCCGAGCTCATATCACGATCATCCCGAAGGAGGGCAAGGACCTGATGCAGTGTGGCAGCTATAGGCCCATTTCTTTGCTGAATTGTGACCTAAAGCTATTCAACAAGATAATTGCTGACAGACTAGCGCCTCTCATCCCCCATCTTGTCCACTGGGACCAAGTTGGCTTTGTTCCTTCAAGAGAGGGTAGGGACAACACCACGAGGGTCATGAATCTGATTCATCAGGCACATACTGGGGGGCTGGGTACTTTGCTCCTTTTGACGGACGCAGAAAAGGCGTTTGATACGGTCAGCTGGGAATTTCTGTTCGCGACCCTCAGTCACATCGGCCTTGGGGAAAATATGACCCACTGGATCAAGGCCTCCTACACATGCCCCTCTGCGTCCATCGTGGTAAACTGGCTTCCCTCCGAATCATTTCACCAATCAAACGGGACACATCAGGGATGCCCCCTCTCACCGTTGATTTTCATCCTAACACTAGAACCATTCTTGCGCACTGTCAGGAAGAACCCAGATGTTGCTGGAATACTTGTTGGTCATGTTGAGCACAAGGTGGCAGCGTATGCCAACGACCTGATCATCTTTGTCACTAAGCCAGAAACAACTCTACCTGTTTTGATGGCGGAGCTACGGGACTTAATCTAAACTATCAGAAATCTTCGGCCCTTAACATTAACATTCCTCCCAAAAGAATGGAGCAGATCTCGAAGACCTTCCGCTTCAAATGGGAGAGGAAGGCAGTGACTTACCTGGGAACACTAATTTCGTCCCAGCTTCAGAAGATTTATGGTCTCAACTCCCCCCCCCCCCCCCCCGTTGTTGAGGAGGGTGGAAGAGGATCTCCGGAAGTGGAACAAGGGTGCATTTACCTGGTTCGGCCGGGTGAATATTATTAAGATGAACGTACTACCCAGAGTGCTATATCTCTTCCAGGCCCGTCCTATAGAGGTCCCCCACACATTTTTTAAACAACTTACTGGGTTATGCTCTAGGTTCGTTTGGGCTGGAAAAGCGCACCGACTGGCAGCACTGACCCTTTCCAAGGTGCGGGGGGGTTTGGGCCTCCCGGATTGGAAGTTGTATCACGCTGCGGCCCACCTGGTCAGGGTGATCGATTGGTGCAGGCATTCCTCGCTGGACACACGTTGAACAGGAGGCCTCGCTTACAGTCCTTCTGGGACTCCCATGGGTCCCGCTGGGCCAGCTTCAAATACTCAATTAGCACCCTACAATAGGCCCCACGAGGAAGGTGGCGGCGAGGGTTTTCCTTAAGCCGGACATCTCCCCCTCCCTGTCACCATTAACCCCGGTGATAGGGCACCCGGACTTCCCGGTGAGCCAGTCTGACGGTGTCTTCCGTTCATGGGCGCTACGGAATTGCTACAGGATCGTGCATATGCGCGAGGGGGGCAGGTGGAATGGGGCGGAGGATCTGGCTGCTAAACATTCACTGCAGCCACTCAATTTCTGGCGGGCCTTCCAGCTGTCGCATTACCAGAAATCTGCGGTCCAGATGGGTGAGGCTGATAGACCATTGACCTCTTATGAGAGACTCTGTACTGGGGTAGGCCATTTCAGAGGGGCTCTGTCGTACGCCTACTCCCTGCTCATTGATCCCCCGGATTCGTATGTGCCTCCTTGCGTGGAGGGGTGGGAGAGGGAACTTAACAGAAATATTTTAGTGGATCAGAGGCAAGCTATGTTTCAGCTGGTTCACAAATCTTCTATCTCTAGTAGATACCAAGAAACCTCGTATAAAATTCTGACCTGTTGGTACTACGTGCCATCTAGGATGGCAAAGATGTTCCCCTCTTCCAGTCCCATATGCTGGGGGTGCTCGCGTGAAAGGGGTACAATGGTTCATATTTTCTGGGAGTGTACTGGCCTCACTATGTTTTGGGACAATGTCCGGAAAATAGTGCTACACCTGACTGGGACTGATCTGGGGAAGGACCCGGCCGGCTATCTCCTGAATCTGGCCCCCACCTCTATCCGCAAGAGGGGTAAATCCCTCCTAGCCCCTCTACTGAACGCCGCAAAGTCATGTATCCCTGCGTGTTGGAAGTCGTCCGATCCTCCAACAACAGCTATGTGGCTGTCTAGGGTGAGAGACGTAAGTAGGATGAAGGAACTAATGACCTCAATGAAGGGTTCCTTTGACAAATACAGGGAGATATGGTGCGCTTGGGATCAGTTTACCCTTTCAGCTGATTACCTTGGCTTTCTTCAGGAATGAGGCCAAAATACTTTTAAGCAAGCCCCCTCCCCTCCACCATTACCCAGCCCCCCCCCTCTCCATCCCTCTCTCCCCCGCTTTCTCGTATTCTTTTTCTCTTCTTTTTAGGTATTCTTCTTTGTCGTGCGCTTTGTCTCTAGTTGTTTTGATATGTTTGTGCATAAAAGAAACGTGGAGGCTTGGGTTGCAGACAAAAGCTTATAAGGTTTAATAGGCAGTAGCCGGGACAGAGGAGTTTAATTGCAGCTGTATGGAGAGGGGCCGTGTGCCCCCGCTGGTTTCTGAGGGCGCCGGATGTAGCAGGACTGTCCCTCCAGCTGTGAAACCCCCTCTTGACTATTTATCCTTTGCACACAGCTGTCTTGTTGTATATTGCCAATTTATGTAATTTCAATGAGCTGTATTGTTCCGCCATGTCTGTACTTACTGCTGAAGCTTGTCTGTAATGCTTGTCTCCTCAATAAAAATTACAATTTAAAAAAAAAAATCTCTCCACTGCACTAGTAGTGCATATAGCTTGCGAAATAAAGGTGTATAATTTGCAATGGATAAAGAGTCGTAAGAGCTGGTTAAGTTTACCCCTAGGTACTTAAGTGTCTTCTCTTCCCAGCAGAAATCTTGAGTTGAGGGCTTCCCAATTGTCCCTAGTAATTGTTACGTTAAGGGCTTGTGACTTAGCAGTATTAACTTGCAATCCGGATACAATTGCAAACCTATTCAAAATCTGCAGTAGATTAGGGAGAGATACTGATGGGTTGGTGAGGAATAATAACACATCATCAGCAAACAAACATAGCTTTTGACTTTTACCCTTAACCTCTAGGCCTGATATGTTGGGGAGCCCCTAATCATATGAGCCAGTGGTTCCATTACCATGGCAAACAGGAGGGGAGACAATAGGCAGCCTTGTCTGGTTCCTCTTTCCAAGCTAAAAGATTCAGATTTGAATCCATTGTATTTTACATATGCCAGTGGAGACCTGTATAAGGTTTTCAAAACATTAATAAAAATTGGCCCAAATCTCCATCTTTCAAGCATAAAGAAAAGGTATTCCCATACCTTCCTAATATCAAGGGACAGGAGCATGGCCGGAGTCCGCGCCTCCTTTGCAATATAAGTGAGCTGAGTGATTTATGTTGTCCCCCGCCTGTCTACCCGGTATAAAGCCCACCTGGGCTCAATTTAATTTCCTAGTAACGGAAAAGAGAGGGACGTCTAGTCCCTTTCTAACTTCTGCTCTTCGCTATCCGAGAGAGTATATCACAAGCTCGGATAGATGGGAATGCAACATGTGAGTGCCGCCGGGGCGGACCGGCTGTTTGTAACATTATAATTAATGAGCGCTAATAAGTTCCTTTCACCCATCTTACAGAGATAGGAAGAAAGGACAAAGAAAAGCATATGAGTTCTAAGCCTAGTATTATGCTATCCCCTCAGAACCTCAGGAAGGCCCCATCTCGACAACCCAAGGACATATAACCCAGGTGTGTCAAGAGGGGCCACAATACCCTTGCTTTATCAATGGAGAGCCCTTATGTTGCAAAAATGAATTTACGATTGTAAATAGTGATGAGCGAGTAGTATTCGACCGAGCCGGTATTCGATCGAATACTACGCTGTTCGTCATACTCGATTTCGATCGAGTACAGCGGCGATGGCGCACTCACAATTCGTTTCCCCTCCCACCTTCCCTGGCGCGTTTTTTACACCAATCACCATGCAGGGGGGGTGGGACAGGTCCTGGGAGGACGCTGGCATCGCGAAAACGGCGTCTACACGCATTGGCTGGAAAAACCATGTGACCTCGAATATACAAAACTCAGCACTTCCTCTTCGTCAGCATTAGCAGCTTGAACTTAGTGAGGGACAGACGCTCACAGCAGGGAAAGACAGGCTGTCGCTGGCAGGGCCCCAGAAGCTCGGAATATCGCTTTTACCACCATCTATACCAGCTACCAGAAGACAAGAGAGTCATTAAGAGCCCTTATTAGGGCTACTACGCTGAACGGTATATGGCTCATATGTAGGCAGGCAGGGCCCCAGAAGCTCAGAATATAGCTTTTACCACCATATATACCAGCTACCAGAAGACAAGAGAGTCCTTAAGAGCCCTTATTAGGGCTACTACGCTGAACAGTATATAGCTCATCATATCCTATGTAGTCAGGCAGGGCCCCAGAAGCTCAGAATATAGCTTTTACCACCATATATACCAGCTACCAGAAGACAAGAGAGTCCTTAAGAGCCCTTATTAGGGCTACTACGCTGAACAGTATATAGCTCATATCCTATGTAGGCAGGCAGGGCCCCAGAAGCTCAGAATATAGCTTTTACCACCATATATACCAGCTACCAGAAGACAAGAGAGTCCTTAAGAGCCCTTATTAGGGCTACTACGCTGAACAGTATATAGCTCATATCCTATGTAGGCAGGCAGGGCCCCAGAAGCGCAGAATATAGCTTTTACCACCATATATACCAGCTACCAGAAGACAAGAGAGTCCTTAATCCCTTATTAGTGCTGCTATGTTGAACAGTATATAGCTCATATTCTATGTAGTCAGGCAGGGCCCCAGAAGCTCAGAATATAGCTTTTACCACCATATATACCAGCTACCAGAAGACAAGAGAGTCCTTAATCCCTTATTAGTGCTGCTATGTTGAACAGTATATAGCTCATATCCTATGTAGGCAGGCAGGGCCCCAGAAGCGCAGAATATAGCTTTTACCACCATATATACCAGCTACCAGAAGACAAGAGAGTCCTTAAGAGCCCTTATTAGGGCTACTACGCTGAACAGTATATAGCTCATTTTCTATGTAGTCAGGCAGGGCCCCAGAAGCTCAGAATATAGCTTTTACCACCATATATACCAGCTACCAGAAGACAAGAGAGTCCTTAAGAGCCCTTATTAGGGCTACTACGCTGAACAGTATATAGCTCATATCCTATGTAGGCAGGCAGGGCCCCAGAAGCGCAGAATATAGCTTTTACCACCATATATACCAGCTACCAGAAGACAAGAGAGTCCTTAAGAGCCCTTATTAGGGCTACTACGCTGAACAGTATATAGCTCATTTTCTATGTAGTCAGGCAGGGCCCCAGAAGCTCAGAATATAGCTTTTACCACCATATATACCAGCTACCAGAAGACAAGAGAGTCCTTAAGAGCCCTTATTAGGGCTACTACGCTGAACAGTATATAGCTCATTTTCTATGTAGTCAGGCAGGGCCCCAGAAGCTCAGAATATAGCTTTTACCACCATATATACCAGCTACCAGAAGACAAGAGAGTCTTTAATCCCTTATTAGTGCTGCTATGTTGAACAGTATATAGCTCATATCCTATGTAGGCAGGCAGGGCCCCAGAAGCTCAGAATATAGCTTTTACCACCATATATACCAGCTACCAGAAGACAAGAGAGTCCTTAAGAGCCCTTGTTAGGGCTACTACGCTGAACAGTATATAGCTCATATCCTATGTAGGCAGGCAGGGCCCCAGAAGCGCAGAATATAGCTTTTACCACCATATATACCAGCTACCAGAAGACAAGAGAGTCCTTAAGAGCCCTTATTAGGGCTACTACGCTGAACAGTATATAGCTCATTTTCTATGTAGTCAGGCAGGGCCCCAGAAGCTCAGAATATAGCTTTTACCACCATATATACCAGCTACCAGAAGACAAGAGAGTCCTTAAGAGCCCTTATTAGGGCTACTACGCTGAACAGTATATAGCTCATATCCTATGTAGGCAGGCAGGGCCCCAGAAGCGCAGAATATAGCTTTTACCACCATATATACCAGCTACCAGAAGACAAGAGAGTCCTTAATCCCTTATTAGTGCTGCTATGTTGAACAGTATATAGCTCATATCCTATGTAGGCAGGCAGGGCCCCAGAAGCTCAGAATATAGCTTTTACCACCATATATACCAGCTACCAGAAGACAAGAGAGTCCTTAAGAGCCCTTATTAGGGCTACTACGCTGAACAGTATATAGCTCATATCCTATGTAGGCAGGCAGGGCCCCAGAAGCGCAGAATATAGCTTTTACCACCATATATACCAGCTACCAGAAGACAAGAGAGTCCTTAAGAGCCCTTATTAGGGCTACTACGCTGAACAGTATATAGCTCATTTTCTATGTAGTCAGGCAGGGCCCCAGAAGCTCAGAATATAGCTTTTACCACCATATATACCAGCTACCAGAAGACAAGAGAGTCCTTAAGAGCCCTTATTAGGGCTACTACGCTGAACAGTATATAGCTCATATCCTATGTAGGCGGGCAGGGCCCCAGAAGCTCAGAATATAGCTTTTACCACCATATATACCAGCTACCAGAAGACAAGAGAGTCCTTAAGAGCCCTTATTAGGGCTACTACGCTGAACAGTATATAGCTCATATCCTATGTAGGCAGGCAGGGCCCCAGAAGCTCAGAATATAGCTTTTACCACCATATATACCAGCTACCAGAAGACAAGAGAGTCCTTAAGAGCCCTTATTAGGGCTACTACGCTGAACAGTATATAGCTCATATTCTATGTAGTCAGGCAGGGCCCCAGAAGCTCAGAATATAGCTTTTACCACCATATATACCAGCTACCAGAAGACAAGAGAGTCCTTAATCCCTTATTAGTGCTGCTATGTTGAACAGTATATAGCTCATATCCTATGTAGGCAGGCAGGGCCCCAGAAGCTCAGAATATCGCTTTTACCACCATATATACCAGCTACCAGAAGACAAGAGAGTCATTAAGAGCCCTTATTAGGGCTACTAAGCTGAACAGTATATAGCTCATATTCTATGTAGTCAGGCAGGGCCCCAGAAGCTCAGAATATAGCTTTTACCACCATATATACCAGCTACAAGAAGACAAGAGAGTCCTTAATCCCTTATTAGTGCTGCTATGCTGAACAGTATATAGCTCATATCCTATGTAGTCAGGCAGGGCCCCAGAAGCTCAGAATATCGCATTTACCACCATATATACCAGCTACCAGAAGACAAGAGAGTCATTAAGAGCCCTTATTAGGGCTACTATGCTGAACAGTATATAGCTCTTATGTAGGCAGGCAGGGCCCCAGAAGCTCAGAATATCGCATTTACCACCATATATACCAGCTACCAGAAGACAAGAGAGTCATTAAGAGCCCTTATTAGGGCTACTATGCTGAACAGTATATAGCTCTTATGTAGGCAGGCAGGGCCCCAGAAGCTCAGAATATCGCATTTACCACCATATATACCAGCTACCAGAAGACAAGAGAGTCATTAAGAGCCCTTATTAGGGCTACTATGCTGAACAGTATATAGCTCTTATGTAGGCAGGCAGGGCCCCAGAAGCTCAGAATATCGCATTTACCACCATATATACCAGCTACCAGAAGACAAGAGAGTCATTAAGAGCCCTTATTAGGGCTACTATGCTGAACAGTATATAGCTCTTATGTAGGCAGGCAGGGCCCCAGAAGCTCAGAATATCGCATTTACCACCATATATACCAGCTACCAGAAGACAAGAGAGTCATTGAGAGCCCTTATTAGGGCTGCTATGTTTTAAGAATTGTGTGGAGGCCCAAGAGCTGAGACCTTTTAAAAATTGTGTGGAGGCCCAAGAGCTGAGACCTTTTAAAAATTGTGTGGAGGCCCAAGAGCTGAGACCTTTTAAAAATTGTGTGGAGGCCCAAGAGCTGAGACCTCTCAAACATTGTGTGGAGTCCCACGAGCTGAGACCTCTTAAAAATTGTGTGGAGGCCCAAGAGCTGAGACCTTTTAAAAATTGTGTGGAGGCCCAAGAGCTGAGACCTTTTAAAAATTGTGTGGAGGCCCAAGAGCTGAGACCTTTTAAAAATTGTGTGGAGGCCCAAGAGCTGAGACCTTTTAAAAATTGTGTGGAGGCCCAAGAGCTGAGACCTCTTAAAAATTGTGTGGAGGCCCAAGAGCTGAGACCTCTTAAAAATTGTGTGGAGGCCCAAGAGCTGAGACCTTTTAAAAATTGTGTGGAGGCCCAAGAGTTGAGACCTCTTAAAAATTGATTGTATTAAGCCTAAGAGGTGAGCCATAATTTTTTTCATTAATACAGCAATTCTACGGCGGTTAAGGAGGAGGAGGAGGAGGAGGAGGAGGAGGAGGAGGAAATGGCACTTCATACAGATGGCACTTCACTCTTGGCTGCTTTCCACTGTTGTACAAGCAAAGTCCGGGTCAATCCACTTGCTGTTCATTTTGATTAGCGTCAGCCTGTCGGCACTGTCGGTTGACAGGCGGCTGCGCTTATCGGTTATAATGCCCCCGGCTGCGCTGAACACCCTTTCTGATTGCACGCTGGCGGCAGGGCAGGCAAGCACCTCCAAGGCGTACAGGGACAGTTCCAGCCACGTGTCCAACTTGGAGACCCAGTAAGTGTAGGTCGCCGAGGGATCGGGGAGGACAGGGGTGTGGTCTGCCAGGTAGTCCCGCAACATCCGCCGATACTTGTCCCTCCTGCTGATAGCGGGCCCCGCAGTGATGGAAGTTGCACGAGGGGGTGACATGAACGTGTCCCACACCTTGGAGAGTGTTCCCCTGGTGGCTGTGGGCCTGATCGATGTTGTCAGACTCTGGGAGACACTCTCCTCTCTGCCGCCAGCGATTCTGGGTGGGAAAATCTGCATCATGTTCTGCAAGAGTTCCCTCTGGTATTCCAGTAATCGATTCGTCCTCTCCTCTACCGGAATAAAAGAGGAGAAGTTATCTTTATACCGGGGGTCCAGGAGTGCGAAGACCCAGTATAGTTTGTTCTCCAATATCCGGACAACACGTATGTCCCGGGAAAAGCAGCCCAGCATGAAGTCAGCCATGTGTGCCAGACTCTGAGTAGGCATGACCTCACTGCCCCCACCAGAAGGATCATTTTCCATTTCCTCCTCTTCCTCCTCCTCTCCGCCCCATCCGCGCTGAACCAATGGGACGCACACAGCCTGACTGCTACCCTCGCCGCCAGCATCCTCTTCCACAGCCACCTCCACGTTGTCCTCCTCCTCCTCATCCTCCTCCTGCAACTGCCACCGAGCAGCAGACAAAAGTGTGGTCTGACTGTCTACCTGCGTTGCGTCTCCTCCTACCCCCATCTCCTCTGTGTGCAATGCGTTCTCCCTTATTGCAATGAGCGATTCTTTAAGGACGCCTAGGAGCGGGATGGTTACGCTCACTATAGCGTCCTCGCTGCTGACCTTCTTAGTGGACTCCTCAAAGATACGCAATACATCGCATATGTCTGCCATCCATGGCCACTCGTGGTTGGCAAACTGAGGGAGCTGAGTTGGAGGCACGCGTGGATGCATCATCTGGTACTCCATCAATGCTTTCTGCTGCTCACACACCCTGGCCAACATGCAATAGGTGGAATTCCAGCGAGTGGGCAGGTCGCACAACAGCCGATGTTGAGGCAAATGGAGGCGTTGCTGGATTTTTTTTTAAGCTAGCAGCAGCTACAGTTGACTTCCGAAAGTGAGCGCACAAGCGCCGCACTTTGACCAGTAGCTCTGCCAGGTTGGGGTAAGTCTTTAGAAACTTTTGTACTACCAAATTAAAAACGTGGGCCAGGCATGGTACGTGATTGAGTTCTGCAAGCTCCAGAGCCGCCACCAGGTTACGGCCGTTATCGCACACGACCATGCCTGGTCCTAGCTGCAGCGGCGACAGCCACATCTCTGTCTGCTGCAATATGGCGTGCCTCACCTCTGCGGCGCTGTGCTTCCTGTCGCCCAAGCTGATGAGCTTAAGCACCGCCTGCTGACGTCTCCCCGTGCCAGTGCTGCAACGCTTCCAGCTAGGGGCTGAGGGCGATGTTAAGGCAGAGGAGGAGGAGGAGGAGGAGGAGGAGGAGGAAGAGGAGGAGGGGGGTCTATCAGAACCTGTGCTGGCAATCTTGGGCGGGGGTGGTATGTAGGCCGTCCCTGTTTGCGACCCCGTCCCCGCTTCCACAACATTCACCCAGTGTGCCGTCAAAGAGATGTAGCGTCCTTGGCCGCAAGCGCTTGTCCACGAGTCGGTGGTCAAGTGGACCTTTGCGCTGACTGCGTACCTCAGGGTCCGCCTGATGTTACGCGACACGTGCTGGTGCAGGGCGGGGACGCCACACCGGGAAAAATAGTGGCGGCTAGGGACGGAATAGCGAGGTGCGGCAGCCGCCATCAGGTCGCGGAAGGCCTGCGTCTCCACAAGCCAAAACGGCAACATCTCCAGGGCCAGCAGTTTGGAGATGAGGCAGGTTAAGGCTTGGGCTTGGGGGTGACTGGAGGCGTACTTCCGCCTGCGGTTGAACGCCTGCGAGATGGACAGTTGATGGGACGAGGAGATGGAAGGTGCAGACGAAGATGCGGGGGAAGGGGGGGCTGAAGGAGAAGGCCCCAAAGTAGCCGAGGCAGAGGCAGATGTGGAGGTGTCCTGGCTGGAGGTCTGGACCGCAGTGGCAGCACACAACAAAGGGGAAGAGGCAGTGGCAGCAAGACGGGGCGCAGGTTGTATTGCGTTTGCTCTCTCCCACTCAGCCCAGTGCTTGAATTCCAAGTGACGGCGCATGCCTGAGGTGGTCAGATTGCTCTTCTCAGAGCCCCTACTCAGTTTTGAGTGGCAGATTGTGCAAACCGCGCTCAGTTTGTCATCCGCGCAAACATTAAAAAATCTCCACACCACAGAAGTACGAGGCCTCGATGGGGGAGCTTCGCGCGACTGCCTGCTGCCGGGAAGAGCTTCGGCCCTGCTGGCTGTGGCCTGCCTTCTCTGTCTGGACTGTCCTCTGCCTCTTGCTGCCTTATTCGGTGATGCGCAGACCGCATCTCCACTGCTTTCCCCGCTGGACATCACCCCTGTCCAAGTGGGGTCGGTCATTTCGTCGTCCACCACCTCCTCTTCCACTTCCTCTCTCTGCTCCTCCTCCTGCCCACTGGACATTCCAACAGCCTCCCTTGATGGCAACTGCGTCTCATCATCATCATCGCTCATGATAGCAGATGCTGGTTCCGGGTCCACATCACTAGCAGATGGCGGATACTCAAGTGTTTGGGCATCACTACAAACAAATTCCTCTGCTAGCTCCTGGGATTCTTGCAGCACATCTGGAAAAGGACCCGAAAAGAGGTCCTGGGAGGGGTCAAGGGTGGGCTGACTCTGTTGGCCAGGTTGGGAGGAAGGAGGGTCAGAGTGAGACTGTGTGGATGACTGGGTGGTGGACAAGTGACTGGAAGCGTTATCGGCCATCCATTGCACCACCTGTTCACGCTGCTCAGGCTTTAACAGAGGTGTACCCCGCCCCCCGCATAACTGTCCCATAAAGGCAGGGAAGCTGGATGAGCGTAATGCTGGCTGCCCCTCATCAGCACGCATTGTATCCCCACTGGCTTCAACGCGGTTTGTGCCCCCACCAGCATTTCCGCGCCCCCGTCCTCGTCCACGTCCCTTTGCGCTAGCCCTCCGCATTTCAGACGTTTTACTTTTTTGGCCACGCGTTATGCCAAATATAAAAATATTTTTAAGAAGAACACCTGGCTATACAGCCGTATACTGCCAGAAGGTGAAATGGTGCCTATACGCACCGGGTATATAACAAGGTTTTGTTGGTAAAGAGGACACAAAACAGTAGTGCCAAATATAAAAAATATTTTTAAGAAAAACACCTGGCTATACAGCCGTATACTGCCAGAAGGTGAAATGGTGCCTATACGCACCGTGTATAAAACAGTGTTTTGTTGGCACAGAGGACACAAAACAGTAGTGCAAAATATAGTTTTGTATATAGGTGCTAATACACCACTGAAGTCTTTCTGTCCCTATTCCAGCATCAGCAGCTACCCCTCACTAAAGCAGCCGTTTTGAGCAGAGTGTATATAGTTTTGTATATAGGTGGTAATACACCACTGAAGTCTTTCTGTCCCTATTCCAGCAGCAGCAGCTACCCCTCACTAAAGCAGCCGTAGCTGCAGCACTAATAAGTGCTCAGCTCTTGGGCCTCCACACAATGTTTGAGAGGTCCCAGCTCTTGGGCCTCCACACAATTTTTAAAAGGTCTCAGCTCTTGGGCCTCCACACAATTTTTAAAAGGTCTCAGCTCTTGGGCCTCCACACAATGTTTGAGAGGTCTCAGCTCTTGGGCCTCCACACAATTTTTAAAAGGTCTCAGCTCTTGGGCCTCCACACAATTTTTAAGAGGTCTCAGCTCGTGGGACTCCACTCAATGTTTGAGAGGTCTCAGCTCTTGGGCCTCCACACAATTTTTAAAAGGTCTCAGCTCTTGGGCCTCCACACAATTTTTAAAAGGTCTCAGCTCTTGGGACTCCACACAATGTTTGAGAGGTCTCAGCTCTTGGGCCTCCACACAATTTTTAAAAGGTCTCAGCTCTTGGGCCTCCACACAATATTTAAAAGGTCTCAGCTCTTGGGCCTCCACACAATTTTTAAAAGGTCTCAGCTCTTGGGCCTCCACACAATTTTTAAAAGGTCTCAGCTCTTGGGACTCCACACAATGTTTGAGAGGTCTCAGCTCTTGGGCCTCCACACAATTTTTAAAAGGTCTCAGCTCGTGGGACTCCACACAATGTTTGAGAGGTCTCAGCTCTTGGGCCTCCACACAATTTTTAAAAGGTCTCAGCTCTTGGGCCTCCACACAATTTTTAAGAGGTCTCAGCTCGTGGGACTCCACACAATGTTTGAGAGGTCTCAGCTCTTGGGCCTCCACACAATTTTTAAAAGGTCTCAGCTCTTGGGCCTCCACACAATTTTTAAAAGGTCTCAGCTCTTGGGCCTCCACACAATTTTTAAAAGGTCTCAGCTCTTGGGCCTCCACACAATTTTTAAGAGGTCTCAGCTCGTGGGACTCCACACAATGTTTGAGAGGTCTCAGCTCTTGGGCCTCCACACAATTTTTAAAAGGTCTCAGCTCGTGGGACTCCACACAATTTTTAAGAGGTCTCAGCTCGTGGGACTCCACACAATGTTTGAGAGGTCTCAGCTCTTGGGCCTCCACACAATGTTTGAGAGGTCTCAGCTCTTGGGCCTCCACACAATTTTTAAAAGGTCTCAGCTCGTGGGACTCCACACAATGTTTGAGAGGTCTCAGCTCTTGGGCCTCCACACAATTTTTAAAAGGTCTCAGCTCTTGGGCCTCCACACAATTTTTAAGAGGTCTCAGCTCGTGGGACTCCACACAATGTTTGAGAGGTCTCAGCTCTTGGGCCTCCACACAATTTTTAAAAGGTCTCAGCTCTTGGGCCTCCACACAATTTTTAAAAGGTCTCAGCTCTTGGGCCTCCACACAATTTTTAA
This sequence comes from Gastrophryne carolinensis, assembly GCA_027917425.1. Taxonomy (NCBI): domain Eukaryota; kingdom Metazoa; phylum Chordata; class Amphibia; order Anura; family Microhylidae; genus Gastrophryne; species Gastrophryne carolinensis. Next base: position 118,539,000 of record CM051243.1, read on the forward strand.
AAGGTCTCAGCTCTTGGGCCTCCACACAATTTTTAAGAGGTCTCAGCTCGTGGGACTCCACACAATGTTTGAGAGGTCTCAGCTCTTGGGCCTCCACACAATTTTTAAAAGGTCTCAGCTCGTGGGACTCCACACAATGTTTGAGAGGTCTCAGCTCTTGGGCCTCCACACAATTTTTAAAAGGTCTCAGCTCTTGGGACTCCACACAATCCCCTCGATTCAAAGAGGAAAAGTTAATTGATTTCGTATCGAAAATCGTAAGTTTGGGTGGGTGTTAGTCATTTTTTCCTGTTTTTTTGGCCATTTCCGACTCGCACGAGCCTACGTACGAATGCGTATATGCTCTTACGATCAGCGGAAGTTCGTTCCTAAATTTTAGGATCAAAACGTAAAACTTAGGATCAAATCCTAAAACTTACGATCAAAACGTAAAACTTAGGATAATTGGATGTGTTTAGGTGTGATTCAGAGAAACCTCTAAACGCGTTTTAAAAGAAAGCCACAGCCGACACCTTTTAGCAGCCGGATTGCTGTTCGTGAACAGGTTTTTTGGCTATGTGGAGGAGTCTGCGCGTCTTGTGCTCCAATGAACTGCATGTATCAGCATGGCCGAGGCCATTAATTGTATGGCAATGCATGCCTGATTTAATACATTTCATGTATGCCTTATAAAATCATTTTAATGTGGACCTTAATTAGTCCTTTGCATGTAAACCTTTATTTTGCAATATATTTGCGTTAATTAAAGAAACTTATGTCCTTTGTTATTTATTTTAAAATTGATGTACTAGAATAATATTTTTAGATAGCATTTATTGGTGTAGTTGTTTACCTTTGCTTTGTTTAATTATTTAAGCACATCTTTGGTCAGATGCATCACACTTACTGAGGAGAGGAGAGCGGGATAAAGTGCAGGATGTGGGTTACTGCTGTATTTTGCCCCCAGAGCTGGGGGCACGGACAGTCACAAGGCCCTTTCTGTTTGCAGGCTGCCCGATAATACCTGAGCCGCCAGCTTGGCTGTTTCGAGGCTCATAACATGCAGAAGTTGCTGGGTGTTTTTTAATATTTGAGAGCAATCTGTATGTAGAGGGTGTGGGTAACCACACCCAAAATTTAAAGTTGTACCATTTGAAGCCAAAATATTAAAATTAAATCCACAAGTAAAAAATGCAAGTTAAGTAAAAATTAAACAAAGTAAGATTTACTTATGCAAATGCATTCATTAATGGTTGGTTACTACAAAATGAATGAAATAAAGAAAAATAAAAGAACAAATATTTAGAATGCACTTTAATGAGGTAAGTTTGTAGTGCGGAGCCGCAAGATCAGAAGGATTTACGTCCAGACAAAAAAGGAAAAAGGGCAAAACCAATGTTGCAACCTGAGAAATGAAACGGAAAAATCAGGATGGAAACTGACATAGGTCTGATTCCCGAACTGCCATACGAACGGACGTATATTTTAGGATAGAAACGTATTTGCTTATAGAATCACTCGCAAGTTCATACGAACGCACGAGCGGACGTGAAAAATAGGATGATCGTGACCCAAATCCAAGCTGTTACATGTTTCTTTGAATCAACCCAAATGTTTGAGAGGTCTCAGCTCTTGGGCCTCCACACAATTTTTAAAAGGTCTCAGCTCGTGGGACTTCACACAATGTTTGAGAGGTCTCAGCTCTTGGGCCTCCACACAATTTTTAAAAGGTCTCAGCTCTTGGGCCTCCACACAATTTTTAAGAGGTCTCAGCTCTTGGGCCTCCACACAATTTTTAAAAGGTCTCAGCTCTTGGGCCTCCACACAATTTTTAAAAGGTCTCAGCTCTTGGGCCTCCACACAATTTTTAAGAGGTCTCAGATCTTGGGCCTCCACACAATTTTTAAGAGGTCTCAGCTCTAAGCTTCCCTTACTGCTGGGGTGACACACTGTAACAAACCTCCTCCTGTAAGCTTCCCTGACTGCTGGGGTGACACACTGTAACAAACCTCCTCCTGTAAGCTTCCCTTACTGCTGGGGTGACACACTGTAACAAACCTCCTCCTTTAAGCTTCCCTTACTGCTGGGGTGACACAATGACACAAGAGGACATGTCTGACCACATCTCACACACACACACACACACACACACACACACACACACAATGACAATTAGGGGTGGGGTCTATTTATTTTCCCCCTTGCCTATGCCATCTGTGGTTGTCATTAGGCAACGTGATTTTAAGGGGTGCAGAATTTTGTTCTTCTTTTTTGTACAGTTTGGCTTGGGGTCCATGGCAATGTAGAGGAAAGAAGGTTTCCTTGTCTTGTCTCACTTTACGTAGAAGTTATATTGTGTTTGGAGTGTATTGTTGAGTGGCTGTGATAGTGGCGTAATAGTGCGACTTGGGCGCGTTATATGCACCCAGACATGCTTCCCCTGCTGTCCCAGTTGCATTCCAGCAGTGTTGGCATCATTTTCTGATGTTTCAGGGTGGACTTGGTGACCTCCAAGTGGTCGAATTGAGATTTCCAAGTGTCGAGCATTTTTTTCCCATAGACTATAATGGGATTCGATATTCGGTCGAGTAGTCGAGTAACGCGGTCTATTCGAATCGAAATTCGAAATTTCGAATATTTCACTACTCGCTCATCTCTAATTGTAAATAACCATTTGAGCTAAATATAAGCTAATTTCTTTTCTATAACGGCGTGAAGAAACCCCATTACCACAAGGGGTATTCAGTTCTGGGTTATAGTGAAAATATGTTCGTCCAGCCCTAAAAGGAGGAGCCTAAATAACACCGCATATAAACTTGCCATAACAGCATATCAAACACTTCTATCCAACTGGTAAATGATTCTATGACACAGGTATATCCTGTCTCAGCACCAAGAAAGTCGAGAGACCTCTGGTACTGAAGGAGATATCTCACAGTGAAGTATAGTGGGATTATGTTTCCCCTGCTTATCCAGGAGGAACTCTTAATGTATGATAATGCATCTACTTTCACCTCTTGTTAAATAACTATAATACGCTTATGGGTAACTGCTTAACCTTGGGGAACAGTAGTCTCATCATTGTGGAGGCAGGGAAAACCCAAATATAATTGTTTTTCCCCCCTGTCTCCCCGATGAGGCTCTCTGAAGCGCAAAAAAAGAACAGATTTACAGTAAAAGCATAATAAGCTAGCTATCTGAAGCCTATGAACTCCCTGAGCTCGTCACCGTAGAGGCCGGGGAACCCCCAATACCATGAGCGTTATCCTGCAATATCGGGGTTATGATCCCCCCGCCCACCCGGTGGGAGCCCAAATAACATGAAACAGTATTAACTACAGGAACTTATATAAATGATAAATCTCAGGGGATTCTTAACTCATTGCCATGGAGGCGGGGAATTCCCAGAATTAAGACCTAGGTCTCCTCGCTTCCTGAGGAGGAGCTCCCCATTCACTTATATAAACATTCCATAACAACATGTTTGGAAAAAAACACTTGACCTCTGTAAGAAGGTTCCAGAGGAATAAAAGGTTTATGATCTCAATTATTTTTTTTTTTTTTGAGTAATCAAATTTTATTGAGTTTTAGTAGACAAATAATGGGGAAGATAGGGGGTACAGAAGGTAAAAAGGGAGAGGGTTAAGGGAGGGGGAGGTTACAGCAGGCTTATTCCACACTTATATATGCAACACAATAGACTCATCATAAATCAAGTATAGCAGTTAGCATGTAGACTAAATGATGACGCATAGACAGAAACATAGTAGATCATTATATGGTGCAGCAAGGCATGGGTCTTAAATTAATTCCTAATGGAAAACCTCTGTGATTCCCCCTGCTCATTCGCTGACCTGGCCAATATCTATGGTATACTAGGAATGATCTGTTATCCTCAGGATCCTCATTTCCAAGAAAACTCCGTTCACGGAGTCGCTGGGTGGGCCAAGGAGAGCTGGGCACGATGTCAAGATTAGGGGAGAGAAGAGGATTGGCCTTGGAAAGCGGCTGATGCCTCAGTGACACACCCGTGCCCGGGCACTGAGCTCCAGGAGGTGGGGCGAGAGGCCCCAAGGACTCCGTCCAGGTCCCAGCCCCGATGTTGGTATGTCTATGCTCTCCTAGGATAAATTTGGGTTGTGAAGCAATACACACCTGCACCTCCCCAATAAATTACAATAGGGAAGGGAGGTGTGAGTCCCGGTAGTCTAACCATCCCGCCCAGGTCACTATATATTTATTCGTGCTTTCTGCGTCTTTAGCAACCAGGCTTTCCATGTAGCGAATCATTTCTAATTCCTGCACCCATTCAATCAGTGAAGGCGGGGTCTGTTTTTTCCAGTGCCTTGGAATGACGGCTCTCATTGCCGCCATGAAGTGCCTTAAAATGTCCTTTTTAGAGCTAGCTATGGAACTCTGGAAAAGGGAGAGGAGCGCCACCTGTGGTGAATTAGATAGCTTAGTCCCAGAGACCTGTTCGTAAATGGAAAAGATTTGATCCCATAAGGCTTTAATGGTTGGGCAACTCCACCAGACATGGGTCATGTTACCCACTTCTTTCCGACATCTCCAGCATATGTTGGTAAAGGGCTCCGCAAATCGATAAGTATCTGCTGGGCACCTAGCGGGACAGTATCTTATAATTCCGCTTTTGTACAGAATTAGCCCTTGATGTACCGTGGGTACATGCGTATATTTTGGTCAGATCTTCATCCGAAAATGTCAGACCCAGCTCCCTTTCCCATCGCCCCACAAATTTAGGGGGCTCCGTATGCTTCATTTTGACAAGCAGCGCGTAGAGGGAAGCTATTACATGGGTAGGCGGGGAGTCTTGCATGATTAGGGACTCAAGCTCCGTGGGTGGGACACGAGCAGTTTCCTTAATATTATTGGTGATGAGGAATGCCCGGAGTTGTCTATGCAGCAACCATGAAACATATTTGCCCCCTGCCTTCATTTTCAAGTCTTCTAGGGAGGGAATCTCCCCATTCTGTAACACCTGGCCCATATTGACGTTGGTGGAGGCGTCCCAGATGAGGAAGTGTTTAGCAAGTAGGCCGGGTTCAAATGCTGGGTTGTCAAATATCGGTGTCAACGGGCCTGGTCTATGTACTAATTTACCCTTGCGCTGGAGTGGATCCCAGATTTCCAGGAAATGCTGCATAAGGAAGGGTGTTGAGTCCCTTTGCGATTTAGACAAAGGGGCAGCCCAGGCAATAGTGGAGGGATTGAGTTTATCTAGTTTATCTTCGCTTCTACGTGACCAATCAACCATCCTCTGGAGGATTGCGGCTGCATGATAGGCTTTTAGATCCGGGAGGCCAACACCTCCCTGCGATTTACTCCTGGAAAGGGTTGCAAAACGAATTCTCGGCCTAGCGACCCCCCAAACAAATTTCGAGAAAGTCAACTTCAGTTTACTGAAGAAGCTACTGGGCAATTTTATTGGGGCTGTTTGGAAAACATATAGCAACTTTGGGAGTATGTCCATTTTTAAAGCATTGATCCTGCCAAACCAGGAGATTGGTTTTTTCGTGTACGAATTTAATTCTGTCCCTATTTTGGCCAGAAGAGGGGAGTAGTTCAGATCGTATATTCTAGAGAGGTTTGCGGGGATTTGGATGCCAAGATATTGTATGGCTTGGGGTTTCCATTTAAAGGGATAATTAGCTGCCAATTGGTGCACCTCTTGGCTCGAGAGCGAAAGGTTGAGCGCCTCAGATTTCGAGAAATTAATTTTAAAGTTACTCACAGTGCTGAAGCGCTCAAACTCCCTCATCACGACTGGAAAGGTGATATGGGGTGCTGTGAGGTGCAGCATTAAGTCATCGGCAAATAGAGAAGTTTTGTAGTGGCGGTCCCCTATTTGTATTCCCTTAATATCAGGATTGTTCCGAATGGCAATGGCTAGATGTTCCATGGTCAGAACATAGAGAAGAGGGGACAATGGGCATCCCTGTCTTGTCCCGTTGCTAATGGGGAATGGGGCTGAGAGGAGTCCATTAGCTCTGACTTTGGCTGTAGGGGTGGAGTACAAAGCAAGGATCTTGGAGAGGAGGCCAGGGCCAACACCGATTTGCTCCAGCGAAGCAGTCATAAAATCCCAGTTCACCCTATCAAATGCCTTCTCTGCATCACATGAGAGGAGGCAGGCGGGCGCCCTGGTCGCAGACACAAATGATATTAGGGTAAATAATTTATTGGTGTTGTCCCTAGCCTCCCTCCCTGGAATGAACCCCACCTGATCTAGATGAATCAGGCCCGGAAGGAGAGGCTGAAGCCTCAGGGCAATTACTTTTGCATACAGCTTAAGATCAATGTTAATGAGCGAGATTGGTCTATAATTACTGCATGAAGTAGTGTCTTTCCCCGGTTTAGGGATGACAGAGATGGTTGCTTCTAAGGATTGTTTGGGGAAGGGGAAGTTTACACCTATGGAATTAAATGTCTTTGTCAATAACGGAAGTAAACGAACCCCGAAGTGTTTGTAAAATTTGGGAGCGTATCCATCAGGGCCAGGACACTTGCCGGTAGGAGACTCTTTAATGGCCCGGGCTATCTCCTGTTCCGAGAAGGGCAGCTCTAGGGATTTGGCTTCATCTGGAGAAATGACGGGGAGTGGGGTGCTCGCTATATATTCGCTTATCATGTTAGGGGTTGCTTGGTGACCCAGATTGGCATTGGCAGGTTTGTGTATGTTATACAGCGAGTTGTAGAATTCTCTAAAGGTATTTGCTATACTGGAGGGGGTTTGCGCCACCGTTCCATCCGGCTTTTTAAGGGAAGGTATGTATGTTGCTGTTGGTCTAGGGTGTAAAGTTTTGGCTAACAAACGTCCGCATTTGTTTGCCGCACTATATAATTGTGCTTTACCCTTGTCTCTATAACTAAGGTAGGATTGATTGTATAGTTTCTGAAGTCTCTCTCGGGCCTCCTGTAGCTCCAGCAGTTTAAGATTGGTAGGGTTGCTTTTGTGTTCCCTCTCCAGGGAGTAAATCTTGTCTAGAGACTGAGTTATCAATGAGGCTCTCTCCCTTTCAAGTCTGGACCCCTGCTTGATAAATTCCCCTCTAACAACGCACTTCAGTGCCTCCCATTGGCATGGCAACGGGGTGGGGTCCATCCTATGATCTTCAAGGAAGTGCTTAATAACAACCTCCACTGCTGCGGAACAGACTGCATCGTCCAGTAAGTTATCATTAAGTCTCCACGACCAGCAAGGAAGTGTAAGGCCCGGGAGGCGAATAGAGACAAAAATCGAGGCATGATCTGACCACAATATGGGTCCTATCCATGCTTTAGGGTCCCAGTCTAAGGCATGGTGGCTAATCAGCAAGTAGTCAATTCTGCTGTATGACTTAGCTGCATGGGAAAAGAAAGAGTAATCTCGCCTTGAGCCATTCAACACTCTCCAGGTGTCAACCAATTGCAGGTTCACCAATTCCTTTTTTAACTTATTGATCTTGCTGAGTGATACAGAGGCCCTCCCAGAGGATGTGTCGATCAAGGGATTACATTGGTACATTGAGATCCCCTCCAGCAATAATCACTCCTTCCGCAAAGTCACCCAAAAGCCTAAGTATTCTAATAGAGAAGGCAACTTGGTCTGGGTTGGGGGCGTATATATTCGCTATGGTGTATGTTTTACTGAATAATTTGACTTTAAGAAATAGGAATCTACCCTGTGGGTCAATTTTTGTGTCTAGAATCTCATGTGGGAGTGATTTATGGAATGCTATCGAGACCCCTTTAGTTTTCGCCTCTGGGTTGGAGCTGTGGTGCCAGGCCCCAAAATACCTGTCTCGGATATTGGGTATGTGTTCTTTTCTGAAGTGAGTCTCCTGAAGTAGAACAATTTTTACTTTCCGTTTATGTAGGTCGTAAAGGACTTTCGATCGTTTCTCAGGAACATTGAAGCCTTTTACATTAAGAGAGCAAACCAAAAGCTCCGCCATCTTCAAGCACTGCTGACTAGGGGAAAAGGAAGGGTAGGGGAGCCGGGTTAACTGAGGATGGGGGTTGAAGAGTAACCCGGGAAGAAGGAGTGGGTACTATGTATGGAAAGACGGGAGTAGGATAGGGGGAATATAGGGAAGGATTGGGTCACTAAATGTAACTTGTTACGCTCTTCTCTCTATCCGCTATGGAAGAGAGAAGGTAGGCCTAGAGTGGGAGAGTGAAAAGCCGCGACCACGAACGGGGAGATGCGCCTTTCTTATGGTAAATGTTTTGACCAACGATGCGTAAAATGGTCTGACCCTCCAATAGCCCAGTGTGTCCCGGCCAGCCCCCCCCGCCGAGGAGTCACAAGGTTACGTACCTCACAAGTCCCCCCGCGGGCCCAGGCCCGGGACCCAGTGTGGCCCCACACCCTACCGCATCATGAGGTGTCAACAACTGGGCCATCTCTTAATATTTCAACAACCAGAACCTTAGACACATTGTCCTAACCCTTTTGCTGCCCAATGAGCAAGAACCATCACCTGGAAGCGGTCGTTGCCCCCAAGAGCCGACCGGAGCAGGCCTACCAGCTGGGAACCCCCAAACAACCGTGAGGGCACCCCCGGAGTCCCCCGCCCAGGCCCACCCATAGGGCCACGCCGCCCCCCATAGTAATGTGTAACAGTGAACAAAAGCAGTCAATGGCTAACAGTAAACCTTAAAACCAAATAAAAACAATGCTTTCTGAGCGGGTGTCCCCTCCAGCTTGATAATAACTGACTCTCAATTAGACTGGATCGCCCACCCCAAACCGTTAACTATCGACCTCGGACCAGGAGTCCAGAATGGTGAGCACATCAGGTCGAGACTACCAAATCGGTCAGCCAACTCTCCCAGGCCAGGTAACAGCCACCGAGCTCCCCAAAGTGGACATACAAACAGCCCTCCCACTATCACAATACGGGATGGTTAATCCAGAGGATAGAGGGTTAACTCAAGGGGGAGATGGAGATGTTGGCCCACCAGAGTCGGAGGGGAGTCCCCTTCACCTAACGGTCTGGGAAAGTGGGAAATAGACAGGGATATAGTCCCAAATGCCAGGGTCTCGATCCTCAATAAAGTCCCGCGCCTGGGGAAGCGCCAAGAACTCCAGGGAGCAGAGAGTCACGATTAACAGCCCACCACGGAACTCCCGCTCTAAAACAAGTCAGACACTGTGAGCCCGTATCTAAGCCAGCTGATCTCGGCGTCCACCTCCCCGCCCGGCGCCCGGTCCACGGGGGCGACGTGGCCCACACTGGGGGCGTGGGGGTCCCAGCTCGTAAATTCCAAGATCCGGGGCCAACCAGTCCTCAACGGGGAAGGCCGGCATCTCCAGGAAACCAAAGAGGTCCGGGAGCTGAGACGGAGAACGCAGAGCAAAGGAGCAGTCTTGTTTCGTGACCACCAGATGAAACGGGTGTCCCCATCTATACAAGGCTCCCGCTGACTTGATCTTTTCCAGCAAGGGCTTGAGCACCCGCCGCATCTGGAGGGTGCGTCTGGCTAAGTCCGGCAGTAATGTGACCGTGGCTCCTTTGTACGTTGAAGGACCTCTTTCCCATGCCTTGCGCATTATCTCCTCTTTAATTTTATAGAAGTGGATGCGGCACACTACATCCCTGGGTCTGGCCGGATCGTTGGAGCGCGGGCCTGGTGTTCGATGGATCCTGTCTATTTCAATGTGTTCTTCATGTCTACGCCCCAGGAGCTCATTGAAAATAGATGAAGCAACCTCTTCCAGGTTGCTGTACTCTGGCAGCTCTGGGAGGCCTCGCAGCCGGATATTGTTGCGGCGCCCTCTATTTTCCATGTCGTCGAGGTGCAACAGCGCTCTAGTAATGTGTTGCGACGAATTTGTTTGTGACCGCTGTAAAGCTTCCTGGGCCCTCTCCAGCGCCTCCAAACGATGCGTCGTCGACTCTCGGTTCTGTTCAAGAGTTTGGACTCTCTCGGTAACCTCTGATACGGATTTTGTCACTTCATCCAGTTACTTCCGAAGCAGAGACTCCATTCTATTGGTGTAATTTTCGAAGTCCTTCCGCGACGGGAGGAACTTCAGCAGGACCTCCAGGTTATAATGGACAGAGGGAATTTGCTCAGCGAAAGGGGGCTCAGATGGGGATGGGGGTCCCATATACGTTGAGGGCGGGAAGTCGGCCCGGGGTCCGGTGTGCATATTCTGTGGGCAGCCGCCCCGCAGTGCAGCTAAATGGTGGCTCAGGTTCTCCCCATTCTCCACTGAAGGCTCCGGGGGCGACACCACCGATCGCCGGGCATCCAGATGCATGGGTGATGAACCCATGCCATTCTGTCCCCGGACAGTGGCCCCCCACATGGCTGTCACCTTTTCACCGGCAACCTGAGCGTCCAGGCAGTTTTCCTCCAAGCCTGGCCACGGCGGGGCCAGGGCATTCAGCGCGATCAGCTGACCTCGGGGATGCTGTGCGGGGTGATGTACCCCAATCATTTGTGGTGTGGTTGTGCACTTCATGAGGGGTTCAGATGATCCACATGGCTCCCCCAACAGCACATCGTTCCCCCCCTCAGATTCCGGACCGCTCAGCGGGACGGGGGAAAATGCTGCATGAGGGGTTAAAGGGCTATCATCCACCTCCCTCTGATATCGGTCTGGGGAGTGTGGGAAGCTTCCTCCACTCTGTGAGCTGCTCAACATGTCTGCCCCTGAGCCAGATGGAGAGGCAGGTGGGTAAGTGCTGGGCTTGGGGACAGATAGAGGAGCCTCCAGGCTAGGGCTCCTATGTTGCAACTGTGTGCCACCCGCTCCGGACTGCGGGCTGTAGCAATGTGCCGGGAACGGTCCCCCCCCCTCGCCCGAGTCACTGGCATCCCCGGCGGGTCGCGTCATCCTGCCGCCCGGGGACTCAAACTCCGCGGTGGACCACACACGTCTCCCCTCTTCAGCCTGTCTCACCTCGTGCGGTATCGCTGCTGCCGCCGCCGCCGCCGTCACTTCAGCCTTCTTTCCAGCCGGGCGGTGGTGCTCCCTCACTGCGTCTCCCACCACCGCCGGCTGAGCCACAGCCTCCCCCGCTTCTCGGCGGATCGTCATCTGGTAGGGCAGGGTAGGCTCCAGCGACACTGCGATCACCTCCCCTGCCGGTGAACAAAGCTGCGCCGCTCTGGATGCCCGCATTCCTCCTTCTTCCTTCTCGGGCACGGAAGCTGCGGCTGCCTCCTCCGCTCCCGACGCCATGTTGCGGCTCTCAGGTCCGACGGCACAAAGTCCACCTGGAGCAAAATACTGGGGGATTTTCGCTGGATGGGACCCCCGGATCACCGCCCGACTCTTCCTCCTCTTCGACATCGGTAGGTAGCTTGAAAATGTTGGTCAGAAGGTATAGAAAATGCTATAATATGCGCAGAGCTCTCCAAGGCACGTCTTCACGCGGTCATGGCTAACCACGCCCCCCCATGATCTCAATTATTAATGAATTATTATTAAATCACTAATATTACTGAAAACTAGGTAACTTGGATGAATGGTGTCTGTGGATTTTTACCTGGTTATTATGATTCTGATCCAGGGCTGGCTGATGCACATATAATATAATATAAGGTTTATTTTGGTGAATTGCATCAATGTTCATTGTATGTGTGTATGTATATATGTATATATGCACAGTAATGTTATGTCTTAACTTCAACTATTTAAGTGAATCCATATGTAAGGCATAGTGTTACATTCCTCCCCCTTGGGGGGAGGGGAAAGGTATGGCGAGAGAGGATAACTTTTTAAGGACAAAGGACAGGGTCTTTCGCTCTCTTTGCTTTGGGTCTCTGAACGGACAACATGTGAGACATGTAGGAGATTGCCACATAGGCAGTATGGTGGGGGTTGGGCGGAAAACAAAAGACTCTAGTTTGAATTAACCTAAGAATGATTGCTGCATTTTCCTATGGACACTGCTTACATTCTGCTTTGTAACTTCATATCATATTTATACCATTCATATTATATTCCTGTACTTTAATCAGCTCTATTTATATTAAATCCATTTATTGATTTTTGGTTTCGGGCAATACTTTGCTTAAATTACTATAGCTGAGATCAGGTTCTGGATGGCCCAAAACAGTCCTTGTTAAGGAGAACAAGGGAAAGAAATATCACAAATAATGATATTTTACAATGGCGAGCGGACAGTTATTTTGGAGCCTACTTCAGTTTAAAGAGGGGGAAATGGTATGATTATACCAAATGACTTTTAAACTTCAGTACGTCCAAAAGAACCTAGAAGAATCCAGTATGATCGTCAGTGGAAGACATAAGAAATTCATGCTGTGAAAGAGGAAGACATTTTTACGGTGAGTAATGGATTTTATTAATAATATTGCTGATAAGAGTAATCTAGAATTTAGTTCTCTGATTTATCAGAAGAGTGATGGAGAGCTTTGGAGAGTAATGTATACTCAGCTCATTAAGGCTAACTTAGAAGTTGATAATTCTAGATTTTTATTAAAGAAATCTAAGACAAAGATCCGAAATGTATTTAAGATGTTTAAACTTTATAATGAAATGATTAATCCGGATGAAATGTGTTTGGCTGATTTAGTAACTGTGCAAACAGCACCCCCTGCTGGTTCCAAATGTGCTAATGTTCGTAGTGAGAAGATTCTCGAGCATGTTTCTGTGCAGACAATAGAAGAGCAGGGAGCATCAGAAGTGAATTTTGATTGTGAAAATTGTCCTTTATTGGCAGATTATATAAGAAACTTAGAAAATCAGTTAACTACCAGGGAACAGCTATTAGAAAAATTAAGTAATTAAATAAAAATCATATCAGCAAACACTAAGAAAGCTGATAAGGAAGAAGGTAAGCCTGGTCCATCAAGAACAAAAGTAGGCATACAGAAGGAATCTTATATTCCTGATCTGATCTCTTTAGATTTGGAGAATATTAAAGAGGATGAAATGGAGATGAGGAATAAAAAACTTTTGGATAATTCAGTCAGAGTTAATATTAAGATTCACAAGCAGTTAATGAAGATCTTAAAGTATATTCCAGCATATGACCAGAATGTTGATGCATTTGGAAATGCAGATGTGTTTGAATTATTTACTGACAGATATTGTCTAAATGATGAACAGAAGAATAAGTTGTTTAGGATTTGGATACCGGCAAATATGATCAGACGTGTTGAGCTTTCTCCAGTAAATATAGATGGAGAATTAGTTCACAGTACACGGGCAGACAGATTAAGACAGTTAATACATTTTGTTAATGGTGAATCTCCAGATTTTGAGGTGTTGAATAACTTAAAACCCTCACCCGATGAAGATGTTTATGCCTTCATGGAAAAATTTGAACAGGCATATAAACTAATAATAGGAATTCCTGAGGAAGAGGAGCCTAACAGCATGATAAAAACTTTTGTTAGGAAATTTAACTTCCTTGATCCAGTCTCAAAAATGTTAGCAAGTGAAAAAGATTCTATGCAGGAAGCTGCAGCATTTATAGACAAAATAAGGAGACAGTTAAAATACAACACAAATAAGGCAACCATTTCAGCTATTCAAAAGAAGGATGAAGCTTTTCAGCATGTGAGATCTAAAACTCTCACTGCTTCCACCTGTAGGTATAACAGGGAAAGGCAGATGAATCCGCAGGATGTTATCTGTATGGAAGAAATTAATGAAGATGCAGGAAATATTGAGTACAGCAAAGAGAATGGGATGCTGACTGATAATACAATGGATGTAGATTGTACTGCAAAGTATGTTTCATATGTTTCCATACTGGATGAGGCAAATAAATGTGCAAATGTGTTGCCCCAGAAACAGCAGATTAATTCTGAGCTGGAAACAGTTCCTGTTGCACAAGGCGGTAAATTTAAAGTAAGAACTAGGGATGTTCATTGTTATTTTTGTGGAGGAATTGGACATATTTCTAGGTGTTGCAACAGTTTCCATAATGAAAAGCACACTAGAAATAATAAGCCTAAAACTTTCAGGACGTATAAAAGAAATACAGAAGTATATACACCACGCTGGGGGCATAATTCTCAAACAAAGAGAATTCCTTTCTTTGGAAACACAAAAGAAAGAGCTGCACATAGGAATGTAAAGGAAAGAAGGTGGGGCACAAGAACACAAATCTTCCTAGATTTGATACAGAGTGGTGTGCCCATAGCAGAGATTGATAATATGCCTACATCTTATCTGTGGAAGGTTTGGAAACAAATGAAGCAGCGGGGAAATTTGAAATTTGCCCAACCCAAGTGGGTGGTGACTAGTGATGTCACTTCAGTCCTTTTTGCCCAAAGAAATCCAAACGTTTAGAGAGTTAGCAGGAAAGTTATTGATTAATGGCAGAGGATGGGAGGTGCCATTCCTCTGAAATAACTTTTAAAGCTAGGGTGTAGGGGGAAGGGATAATGATTGAATTGAGAACAAAGAACACCATATATGGCTAAAAGGGTTTGCAAATTTTAAAGGCATTATTCTAAATATGGTTAGTTGAGATATAACATCTAGAATATGTGGTTATGAACTAATTTTTTAGTCAGATTAAATTCCTTAAAAGTCATTCATGGGTATAAAAAGTTGTGATTAATTAAATTAAATAACTGATTGTAGGTATCACTAATCTGATATAATTATTCTATAAAGAGTTAGAGTGGAAAATATATTTGTGTAACAGATGTGATTTTAGAAGACCATAGATGGACAGATTCGATTGACTCATTTCCTGTGGAGCAAAGAACCGTAAAATTGTAAATTAAGTTTAGAAGTGAGTTGTACATTGATTACTGTAGGAAAAAATAGAATATTGAGGGTAAGGATTATTTTGGCTCACCTCAAGATTCAATAGATTGTCCAGTAGAGCGATCAGATTGTATCTGATCGGATCAGTCTCAGTTGTAACACAGAAATTTGCTTTAAGAGCTAGTCTGACTAGAGAAATTCCTTTGTTGGATAATTACCAACAGATGGCCATTAGACTTAGAGAGAGATGAATGTACTTTTAAAGGAATAATCAACACTAACAACACTTCCCTAACATATTTAAACTAATATAAGCAAGTAAAATTCATATCAAGTCATTAATATTTCTGAAGTAAAAGGTAGGTATTATTATTAAGGTTTTAAAGCAAGGAAGTAACTTATCCTATACACGAGAGATATGCATCTGCTTGTAAGTGGCATTTTAAATGTAGAGGTTTTGAATGATTGTATAGAAATGTGAAGGAAAACAGAAGAATATATTTCATGTTTCACTGATGCATGCTCAGATAAGCTGATCAGAGGGTGTCTCAGAAGCTTGTTTTCAAGAGAAAAGAGATTCTGGTGACATGACTTGAGTGGGAGATATGCTTCTGTTATTCCAAGGCATTTTCTTCAAAAATTTAGTAACAAGAATGGGATCAAGGCATAAGTTACTGGGAAGAAATTGAGTAAATTGTACTGACGTCATACAATTTAATTTAATTTTGCCCAGATTATCCCAAATTAATTGACTTAATTTATTGACAATGCACTTATGAAGTATTTATGATGCAGATGAAAACTTTATAATATATACTGATTGTTAGTGTGAATATATCAAAACCAAGTTTTAAGGAAAGTGGATCTGGAGTATAATTTATGTGAATTTAGATAAGAATGCTATGAAATTATTTGCTTAAAGAAATTGATGCTGCTAAATCTTATGTTAAAGGAAAGTAAACCGAGGCTATATAAGGAATGATGACGGAAACGATGACGCGAAGCCCTGAAGTCGGAAGGAATGAGAAGAAGAAAGGAGTAACATGACAAGATAAGAAGCCATGATGAAAAGTTCACCAAAAGGAGAAGAATATGATGAATATCATGAAGACTCCTATTTCATCATAGAAGAAATAAAGATATATAACCTAACTTAAGAGTGCAATTAACACTTCCATTGCAGCGAATGATCTGACAAAATCTTGCCAAAGAAGTGATCGTCCCAAGGCAGAAAAGAAGAACAGAATGAAAGGAAGATTAACCAGTGACAACATGAAGAAAAAGAAATCTGTTATATAAAATTTTGTGAATTCATTTTTTTTCAAGGCAGTGACACATATTTACATATTTATGTTAGGGAACTAAAATAGAACATTACACCTAAAGGTCTACCTATTAGCATAATAAGTGGAGGTGTATAGCGGTGCTTATGAAATGTTACCATATGGGTTAAGAGGATTTTTTTGGTTCTGGGTCACTAATAAAAAGGGTAAATATGTTCATAGTGGTTTGGTGGGAGGAGTCAGAAGGGGGTAAGAATTTAGATTCTGAGTCTTGACTCTTCTTTGATCTATCACAACCAGATTTTCTTTTAATACTCATGCACTTGCCACTGGGAGTACAGATGTAAAAGGGGATTCATTCTACTTTGGAGGAACAGGGTCATGAGCAAATGAATAATAGGAAACAAGGGTTTAGCTTGTTATCTTGAGAATATTGTGCTTTTGCTCTTGACATTGTTAGGCCAAAGCTTGAACTGAGGGGTATATCATTGGGTTTGCTCTTCCAATCCAGCTTATTTGTTTAATTAGTTAAACAAATGATAAACAGGGGGATAATCAATTTATTTTGAATTTCCTGGGTACATTTGACATATGAGACTTCATTATGTAGTATCAAGATTAGAGGTGTCTAAATTTAACAGGAATTGTTCTATTCTCTGTTATACTGGTAAAGGGGTAAAGAAGATGTTCCATACTTCTATATTTGTTTAAATTCATTCAGAAAAAGGAAACAGGAAGTAAGGAATTAGGAGGTCTAGTTACAATCAAGCGGATATTCAATAGCAAATGATTGTTAAAACCTGGAATAGATTGAACATGATCGATCTCATCTCTTTGGGAAGGGTTATAACCATCAATGAACAGAGTCATT
This sequence comes from Gastrophryne carolinensis, assembly GCA_027917425.1. Taxonomy (NCBI): domain Eukaryota; kingdom Metazoa; phylum Chordata; class Amphibia; order Anura; family Microhylidae; genus Gastrophryne; species Gastrophryne carolinensis. The sequence continues at coordinate 118,555,840 of CM051243.1, forward strand.
CATACCAAGGTCTGCAGGAAATGTTAATATAAATCGAGTCATTTTGTTTGTTTTTTGTTTGTTGTTTGTTTGTAAATTATTAGGATAATTGATTTTTTTTGTATATTTTAATATTTTGTTAACTTAGTTTAGAATTTGGATCAGTAGTTTTAGCAGTCAAAATGATAAAGGGAATAGAGGTAAAAAAATATTTCCTTTGGTTCAGCAAGTTCTGAGATTGGAATCATGTTTCTTGGTGAGTTAACCCACAGTTGAATGAATGTGAAATGAATGATGGAAAAGTGGATAGATGGCATGTTTTTATTTTAACTAATAATAACCCTGCATTAATAATTTGAGATCTTAACAGGGGGAATTGTAAGAAGGTTCCAGAGGAATACAAGGTTTATGATCTCAATTATTAATGAATTATTATTAAATCACTAATATTACTGAAAACTAGGTAACTTGGATGAATGGTGTCTGTGGATTTTTACCTGGTTATTATGATTCTGATCCAGGGCTGGCTGATGCACATATAATATAATATAAGGTTTATTTTGGTGAATTGCATCAATGTTCATTGTATGTGTGTATGTATATATGTATATATGCACAGTAATGTTATGTCTTAACTTCAACTATTTAAGTGAATCCATATGTAAGGCATAGTGTTACATTCCTCCCCCTTGGGGGGAGGGGAAAGGTATGGCGAGAGAGGATAACTTTTTAAGGACAAAGGACAGGGTCTTTCGCTCTCTTTGCTTTGGGTCTCTGAACGGACAACATGTGAGACATGTAGGAGATTGCCACATAGGCAGTATGGTGGGGGTTGGGCGGAAGACAAAAGACTCTAGTTTGAATTAACCTAAGAATGATTGCTGCATTTTCCTATGGACACTGCTTACATTCTGCTTTGTAACTTCATATCATATTTATACCATTCATATTATATTCCTGTACTGTAATCAGCTCTATTTATATTAAATCCATTTATTGATTTTTGGTTTCGGGCAATACTTTGCTTAAATTACTATAGCTGAGATGAGGTTCTGGATGGCCCAAAACAGTCCTTGTTAAGGAGAACAAGGGAAAGAAATATCACAAATAATGATATTTTACAACCTCGCTCTGTGCCTTGGTCTCTTCCCCGCACATTGAACCTTGAGAGATTCGTCGTTAGATCTGGGTGACTTGTGAGATGTATTCTGCATTTCATTTCTGTAAAGACCCGCCGTCAATAGGTGGCGTTGTAATTCTTCTGTCGATGTCGCGGAGTAGGTATCCCCTCTGTAGGTGAAATAAACACAAAAGGGGAATCCCCATTTATAGGAGACTTTTTGATCTTGTAACATTTTCAGTAATGGTCTCATCTCCCTTCTCCTTGCTATCGTGATCGCGGAAAGGTCGGCAAATACTTAAAATTTGTGTCCCTGAAATGTCAGGTTAGCAGAATCTGGCAGCTTTTAATACTTGCTCCTTGGTTGTATAGAAATGAAACTTTGCCAAGATATCTCTAGGTGGTTCTTCTGGGGGTCTTCAGGGGCCCAGCGTTCTGTGGACATGGTCCATTTCAAGACGCTCGATAGGGATCCCAGGGAGCAGTTCCTGACATAACACCGTTACAACTGATTGCGCATCCTCCATGTGCTCAGGTAATCCTCTAAAGCGCAAATTAGATCTCCTATATCTGTTCTCCATATCTTCTATTTTAGCATGCAGGGCATAGTTAACTTTCTTTAACATTTCCAGCTCACTAGCCTGTGCTTCCTGAGTAGTTATTACATCCCCCAATCTTCCTTCTAGGGCCCCCAAGCTCCGGGTTACCTTTTCCAGCTCAGTGGATACGTGGTCTAATTTTATTTGTATTGTTAGAGAGAGCTTTTTCACTATATCCAGTCCAGGTCATCCTAGAAGTAATGACAATTGGGTAATCCACCGCTAGGTGGCGCCTGACTGCAGGATCAAAAGCTGTAGCTCCTCCTGGCCCCCTATAAAAACAGGTGTCTCTCTATGATTCCCCAGTGTTCTTCCTGCAGTCTGCTGCATAAGGATCGGATCGAACTCTCTCCTGGAATACTGCACCTGAGCGCGGGGCCTCCTAGCCCATCAGCTACTGCATTCTTATTACCACCGTTTCTGTTGGACCCACTACTGCCTACCAGCTTCGGCTGACCAGGACGGTGAAGGTAGGGTGAACGCCGGGGTCAGGCATTGGCAGAGCTAGGCTCTGGGCCGCAGACCCTGCCCAAAGGGTAGCCAGCCATAGGCTGATGGTGAGCCTATATAGGAGGGAGAGGAACCACCTTATGCCCACTGAGTTCATGCCCTCCCTGCCCCACAATCTTTATTGTTGTATTGTGCTGGTGTTCACTTGACTGGATTGCCGTCCCTTGCGTGTTGGTGTTTTTTTACTGTTTTTTTTACCTCACATACTTACCCTCCTGTGTTTTTTACAGACTTTTCCTCACATATTTACCCTCCTGTGTTTTTTACTGACTTTTTACCTCACATACCTACCCCTCCTCGCTCCCTCGTCGCTCCGCTCTCTCCCCTCTCCTTCATGCTGCCGCACTGTGAGAGGGGGGGCAGGACGCCGGTGCTGCACGGGTGGAGTATGTCTGGGGCTGTGGGCTCCATCACCGGGTGCGCGCATGCTGCCAGCCAGCCCGGGCTGCACGAGGGCACCGGCCTGGTGATTCTGCTGGGCTCCTCTGTGGGGCGCCTGATGTTCCTGGGCCCTCCGCCATATTGGGGGTGGATGCGATTTTCGCGCTGTCGGGGGGGCGGGGCCGCACGATGGCGCTTTCGCGTCACGGTCGTGTGGCCCGCCCCTCGAGGAATGTGTGCTGCTGGCTGATCCGCGCCATCTTCTCCTGCACACGGCTGTCGTCTCTGCCTGCCTCCTGAGCTGTGTCGTGTGTCCCTCTTGATATTGTCCCTTGATATGTCTCTTATGCGCTGGGCATGCGCTGTGGGATGCTTATACTTTTTTCACATGTGTCTTCCAGGTGGGCCCCTTGATATTAAGTGTTGTGGTTCCTCTCGGCCTCCGCCCCCCTCTCTCTCCAAGTCCTCTCCCTGTAAAGAGGGATCACTTAAGAGGGATATTTTTTTGCTGGCTGGCCAGGTTGGGTCGCTAGTGCCTTGTACCTGTTAACATAACTCAAATCACCATAATGGAGGCTTCTGGGGATAGTGAGCTTGGCCCATCTGGGTGGGTGAAGCTCTGCCCCAGGTGCGGTGCTAGCCCTCTGGGCAGACTCAGCACGGTTTGTGTCACTTGCGCCAGAAGTGTTATCTCGGAGCATGATCGGGCGGGCGTATCTGCCCCAAGCTCGTTATTGCCTGCGGCCTCTCCAGAACCCCCGCCCTTGTTCTCAGCCCCCAGCGAGGGGGAAGCCAGTAGGGGGTCCCATTCTGATTGGCTTATTGGGTGGCCAGCCTTGAGAGACAGATCTCTTGTTCGGCTCCTAAGAAGGCCACAAGTAAGAGGCGGCATATTGAGCCGGTCTATTCTGATAATGATGGAGATGATGATCTCTTTGGAGGTTTTGGCCTTGATAGTGGGCCCGGTTCTTCCTCGGATGAGGATACATGGCTCCCTATTGATACAGAGCGGTTGCTGACTGTGATCTTTGAGATGCTGCACATTGTCCCTCCTAGAGTGGCTAAGAGGAAGCAAGGTGGATTGTTTCGGCCTGAGAGACAGAGACGAGTCTTTCCTGAGCAGGCCCTTTTTTTCTAATATGATTTTCAAGGAATGGGAAAGGCCTAACAAGTTACCGTCGGTGCCCAAGGGCCAGGCGGTATCCCTTTCCCGAGGAGCTGGTCCGTCTATGGTCCTGTCCTCCCGAGGTGGATGTCCCCTTGTCAGGTCTGTCCAACACTATGGTCATGCCTTCACCCGATACTGCTTCCCTACGTGATCCAGCTGACAAGCACATGGATCAGTTGGTCTGTCATGCCTTCACCTTGCCAGTGCTTGGTTCCGCCCTGTGTGTGCCACGGCTATTGTCTCCCTGGCCATTAGGAAGAAGGTGAGACGCCTTCTGGATATTGCCAAGTCTCGCAAGCAGCCTGTGGAGTACAAGGACCTCAAGGCTTGTGTGAAGTTTATTGCCTTTGTTGTCTCTGCCATGGACGATAGTGCCCGGCTCGGTGCCATGGTCTCGGCCCTGCTGGTCGTGCTTCGCCGTTCGCTCTGGTTGCGACACTCACTAGTATCCCCTTTGTGGGTCACACGCGGTTTGGGGAGCGTCTGGACCTGGTCAAGAATGGAAGACTCCCTCAGCGATGAAAGTCTGCGCGGCCCTTTCGGGGTTCATCTGCCTATCGCTCCTTCGAGGAGGAAGAGGCTCTTCATTTCAGGTGCTCGCAGAGATTCCTGGGGATGAGGTAGGTCCCACGGCCGACCCAATCCCTCCTGGGGATCCATGCCCAAGCCCCCTACCAAGGCCCCTCAGGCATGAGGGGGTGCCCTCACTCATCCGTGTGGGGAAACGGCTTCTGCTATTTGTTCACATCTGGAGACAGCGCGTCTCAGATCGGTGGATTCAGGAGGTGGTTTCCTCTGGTTACAAAATAGAGCTGGCAGTCTGACCGCCCTCAAGATTTCTCAACAGGTATGCATTTCTGCATGGAGACCTTATGGTCCGCAGTGAGCTCGCTTCGACCTGGTGACTTTTTGACCACAGTGGACATCAAGGATGTTTATCTGCATATCCCTATATTCCAGGGGCATCATAAGTTCCTGAGGTTTGCACTGGAGGATCAGCACTACCAGTTTGTGGTGTTGCCCTTCGGGATATCCTCAGCCCCCGTGTGTTCACCAAGGTGCTGGCTGGCGTCATGGCTATTCTGAGTATCCAGGGCATTTGCATGCTGCCTTATCTGGACGATTTACTGATTGCGGCTCAGTCTCTTCTTCAGGCTGAGAGCGACACCCGGACGGTGTTGTCCACTCTCGAGGATTTCGGTTGGGTAGTCAGTTATCCCAAGTCTTCAATCACTCCCTCGATGGTGAAGTATTTTCTGGGCATGACGTTGGACACCTCTCTGGCCAGGATATTCCTGCCACAGCAGAAGGTGGTGGGCATCTGTGCAATCCTAGCTGCTTGATAGTATTTGGTAAAGTTTGGGACCTCTAGTCCCCCTTCTTTCTTGGCTCTAAATAAGACTCCTTTGGAAATTCTAGGCCTCCTGCCACCCCAAATAAAAGACAATACCTTGCTTTGCAAGACTTTCAGCTGACTTGAAGCTATCATGACTGGGAGGACTCTGGCAGCATAGAGGAACTTGGGGAGTAGCGACATCTTAATAGCTGCTATCCTGCCAAGCCATGATAAGTTAAAATCTTTCCACTGCAGGGCGTGGCCGGGCATGGAGTTGTGAAGTCGCATCTTTTTGGGCTCCCTCCAGCCAACTGTTAATCCCCACTTTTATTGACCATTAACCCACCCAGACCAACCCAGTCGAGAATGGCGAAGAAGCGGAGGGGGCAGAAGGTTATCTCGACCCCCAAAACTCGCAAAAGAAAACGCTGCGAGAGGCAAGATGGCGGCGGCGCGGCGGGAAGACAAGGGACCACATAGCCTGAAGATGGTTGAAGCCTCCGGGCCGGCCCGGGAACAGGTGGACTCCGGCTCTGCCGGTGCTGGTTCGGGCGGGGAGGCCCCGTCGGGATGGCGAGCTGCGGCTCCGGGAGGAGGTGAGGAGAGAGAGAGAAGGCGTCAGGAGTCGGGCCCCATGCTGGAGGCAGAGCCTCCCTCATCTGCTGCTATCGGGGGCGCGCCAGTGAAGAGCCGGCGGCTGGAGCCGCAGGAGAGTGTCTCCTCCTTAGGGGGGTGGCGGGGGATTCTCACACTGCTGAGTCACGGCAGCTGCGGCCTGGTTCCCGGGTCCGGGCGCAGCAATGCAGTCCCTCCCTGCGCTCTGGGGGGCGAATAAGTGAATCAGAGGGGGCCTCTCCCCCCACTCCACACAATGAATGCCCCAGCCTCTACTATGAGCACCCGAGATTGGGTGACTCCCGCAGCTATGGGATGCCCCCGCGCAAGCCGCCCTATTCATGCCCGGGAGAGCAGGGGGAGCTTCACAGTGACTGTTACCCAGAGCACTCTGCCGGGGCCCCCTCAACATCAGGCTCTGAGGGGTCGTCCCCACAAAGCAGGCACAGCGCTGGCCGTATTGGAAGCCCGGCCTCCACTTCCTCGCCGCTGAGGCGGGTCTGGGAGCGCGTGGCGTGCCCCCGCCTAGCCCAAACTCGCAATTGCTGCCAGCAAACCAGCACAGTTCATCATATTCTATACATCTGGGCCCTTCACGCCATACAGAAGCACAGAAGCACCACCTCCCACTCAGCAAAGGTTTACTCCGGCGCGAGCTGATGGGGTGTCAGATGGAGCCGTTTTTGCTGGCGTGTGTGATTACTGTGAGGGGAGCTCGGGTGTTCCCGCAAGACCCCACCCTCGCTCTCAGGATTGTCAGGACGAGGTGCTAGCAGATATTAGGGCGGAACTCAAAGCCCTTCCCACCAAGGCGGACCTGGAATCCTTCATCCTGAGGGTTGAGAGCTCTTTTAAGAAGGACATTTCGGATCTGCAGGGCGCCGTAGGCAACCTGGACTCTAAAGTTTCGTGTCTGGAGCAGTCCCACCTCTTGGCCATACAAAGAATAGAAGTCTTAGAAAGAAACATGGCAATCCAGCGTTCCATATCTCAGACCGTGGTCCTACATCTGGATAACCTAGAAAATAGGAGTCGCCGAAACAATATCGGATTGAGGGGCTTACCGGAGGCCACTGGTCCGGATCAGCTACTGCATACGGTGACCGGCTTTTTCAACAGGATCTTAAACCGCTCGCCTACTGTGGAAATCGTGATTGACCGTCTTCACAGAGCCCTTGGGCCCATACCTGCTGACCCTAATCGGCCTCGAGATGTCATCTGTCGCCTGCATTATTTTTCTGTAAAGAAAGAAACCCTCAGGAAGGCACGAGAGAGGGACCGGATAAGCTTTGACGGGCGATGCTGCAGGTCTTCCAAGACGTTTCCAGGCGGTCCCTTTACATGAGGCGTCTTTTGAGGCCTCTGTTGGGGAAAATACTGGAATGTGGTGCCTCCTACCGCTGGGGATATCCGTTCCACCTGCTGGTGCCGAGAAACCAGCGAGTCTTTGCCCTGGGATCCCCGGCGGATCTCCCGGAACTGTTCGCTTTCTTGGACTCGGCGCCGATTGAGGTGCCGTACTGGCTGGATCCTTCCTCGCTGGCTCCCCGCCGCCTGCTAGAGGGGCACCTCCGGGGGGGCACGACAGGTGAGGGGTGTGCGTTCCTCATGCAGAAGAAACACCAGAAGACCCTCGCTACCCCCCAGCTGTGCTTTGATTAACTTCCGGCCCGCGATTGCGAGGCTTGGCGGATCGCTGATGTGGGGGCCGGGGGACACCTCAATTTGTTAGTTGTTGGGTGGGTAATCTCATTGTTTTCTGTGTTCCACGGCGGGCGGTATGGCCAGGTGGGAACCTGTTAGCTGGTGGGATGGTTGGCTGGGGGAGCTCCGCGGTCTCCTTCGACTCGTCGTGCACCCACAGTAGGTTCTGCCTCCCCCTGCTCAGCTGCTCACGTTTGGGGCTAAGTTAAGTTTAGTCCCCGCTTAGTTACAGGGTTTCTCTTTTTTCCCATCCCTGTAGTTACTATTTTGTAGAAGTTGGTGTTTCAATACGTGTGTTTGGTGTTCTTTTCTGTTATTTTTGTTGTGTGTTCTCTTTTCTTATAGCTTCTTCTTTTTATTTCCTTCTCTTCCCTTACTGAGCTTCACCCTCCTTCATCTCCAACACCCTCGACCCCATCTCTCCCCCCTCCCGCCTTCTCACCTGCCTCTGTTACGCAGAGTGCATGTCATCCACTAAAAACGTTGAAGCCGGGGTTTTCCTTAGAATATCAGAATGTCCAAGGTAAAGTGCACATCCCTCAATGCCAAGGGTCTGAACTCCCCTTATAAGAGATCCTCCACCCTCAGGGAACTGAAGCTTGCACACTCAGATTGCGTTCCTACAGGAAACTCACCTCAAAGCAGGCAGGTCCCATAACGTCACAGACCGTCACTTTAAAACTCAATATCTTTGCCCCTCACCGGACTCAAAATCTAGAGGGGTCGCCATTCTCCTGGCGGGGGCTCTACCTTGGACACACCTCGAGACTCTCTTGGATCCTGAGGGAAGGTTCCTCTTTGTAAAGGGAACACTTTACTCCCTAAAAATTACTTTAGCAACCCAACCCTGCCCCAACTCTAATCAACATAAGTTTCTCTACTCTACTTTGGAGAAACTTATTGCCTTTGCAGAGGGGGTCCTTCTAGTGGGGGGGACTTTAACGTAGCCCTTGATCCTGGGTTGGACACTTTTAGGGGGATCTCACACATTCCCTTTTCTATGCTTAAAAAAATCAAGTCCCTACTCCACAGGAACCAGTTGATGGATGCATGGCGGACACTTAACCCTAGGGAGAAAGACTATACGTTTTTCTCGGCACCACATAACTCTTACTCACGTTTAGACTTCTTCCTGGTCCCTCACAAGTATTTACACTTGGCGGCCAGCATGGACATCGGCCAGATAACCATCTCAGACCAAGCACCTGTCTCGGTTACCCTCTCCATCCCGGACACCCCACCCCTCAGGGGCCAAAGGAGACTTAACAATTCGCTCCTACAGGACCCCGAGGTTAGGGCTGATATACATAGGGCCATCACTGAATTCTTTTCCGTAAACGTCACAGAGGGGGTCTCACGGATGTCTGTCTGGGAAGCCCACAAGTGCGTGGTCAGGGCCTGCTAATTAAACATTGGTTGCGTCTTAAAAAACAAAGGAATGACTAAATTGCTCGGCTGACCCAGGAGATACTGGTCGTCAAATCTAGGCACAAGCGGACTCTGGACAGGGAACAGGGGGCCAAATTGGTGAGCCTCCGGGAGTCCCTTAGAGACATCTGCCTCTCTGAGGCTAAAAAATGTGCTGCTAGAAGCCGGAGATTCTTTTATGAATATGGCAATAAGTCGGGTAAAGCCCTAGCGAGGGCACTGAAAGCTCAGCGTGGGAGGAACTTTCCCAGTTATACACGATTCCAAGGGGAGCAGGAGGCACCTGACATCTGATATAGCTCAGGCCTTCCAGGAGTTTTATGAAAGCCTTTACAATCTGCCACAGGAGCGCTCGTCTACCCACCTGAACCGTTTTGCTTCCTATATTCGGGAGTCGGGGCTCCCTAGGCTCAAAAAAGAGGTAATTAACGCCCTCGAAGGGAAGATTGAGATGGAGGAATACCTGAGGGCCATTCAAGGGGCTAAGCCGGGAAGGGCGCCGGGCCTAGACGGTTTTAACCTGGGATATTACAAGGAGTTTGCCGAACTACTTGGTTCTCAGTTTATTGCTTCCTTCAGCTCCCTGAAAGATGGTTGCCCCCCGCCCAGAGACACACTACGAGCTCATATTACGATCATCCCGAAGGAGGACAAGGACCTGATACAGTGTGGCAGCTATAGGCCCATTTCTTTGCTGAATTGTGACCTAAAGCTATTCAACAAGATAATTGCTGACAGACTAGCGCCTCTCATCCCCCATCTCGTCCACTGGGACCAAGTTGGCTTTGTTCCTTCAAGAGAGGGTAGGGACAACACCACGAGGGTCATCAATCTGATTCATCAGGCTCATACTGGGGGGCCGGGTACTTTGCTCCATTTCACGGACGGAGAGAAGGCGTTTGATAGGGTCAGCTGGGAATTTCTGTTCGCGACCCTCAGTCACATCGGCCTTGGGGAAAATATGACCCACTGGATCAAGGCCTCCTACACATGCCCCTCCGCGTCCATCGTGGTAAACTGGCTTCCCTCCGAATCATTTCACCAATCAAACGGGACACGTCAGGGATGCCCCCTCTCACCGTCGATTTTCATCCTAACACTAGAACCATTCTTGCGCACTGTCAGGAAGAACCCGGATGTTGCTGGAATACTTGTTGGTCATGTTGAGCACAAGGTGGCAGCGTATGCCGACGACCTGATCATCTTTGTCACTAAGCTATAAACAACTCTACTTGTTTTGATGGCGGAGCTACGGGACTTCCAGGCTGTGTCAAACTATAAAATAAACTATCAGAAATCTTCGGCCCTTAACATTAACATTCCTCCCAAAAGAATGGAGCAGATCTCGAAGACCTTCCGCTTCAAATGGGAGAGGGAGGCGGTGACTTACCTGGGAACACTAATTTCGGCCCAGCTTCAGAAGATTTATGGTCTCAACTCCCCCCCCCCCCCGTTGTTGAGGAGGGTGGAAGAGGATCTCCGGAAGTGGAACAAGGGTGCATTTACCTGATTCGGCCGGGTGAATATTATTAAGATGAACGTACTACCCAGAGTGCTATATCTCTTCCAGGCCCTTCCTATAGAGGTCCCCCACACATTTTTTAAACGACTTACTGGGTTATGCTCTAGGTTCGTTTGGGCTGGAAAAGCGCACCGACTGGCAGCACCCCTCCTGACCCTTTCCAAGGTGCGGGGGGGGGGAAGTTTGGGCCTCCCAGATTGGAAGCTGTATGACGTTGCGGCCCACCTGGTCAGGGTGATCGATTGGTGCAAGCATTCCTCGCTGAAACAATGGACACACGTTGAACAGGAGGCCTCGCCTACAGTCCTGCTGGGAATCCCATGGGTCCCGCTGGGCCAGCTTCAAATACTCAATAAGCACCCTACAATAGGCCCCACGAAGAAGGTGGCGGCGAGGGTTTTCCTGAAGCCGGACATCTCCCCCTCCCTGTCACCATTAACCCCGGTGATAGGGCACCCGGACTTCCCGGTGAGCCAGTCTGACGGTGTCTTCCGTTCATGGGCGCTACGGAATTGCTACAGGATCGTGCATATGCGCGAGGGGGGCAGGTGGAATGGGGCGGAGGATCTGGCTGCTAAACATTCACTGCAGCCACTCAATTTCTTGCTGGTTTTCCAGCTGTAGCATTACCAGAAATCTGCGGTCCAGATGGGCGAGGCTGATAGACCATTGACCTCTTATGAGAGACTCTGTACTGGGGTAGGCCATTTCAGAGGGGCTCTGTCGTACGCCTACTCCCTGCTCATTGGTCCCCCGGATTCGTATGTGCCTCCTTGCGTGGAGGGGTGGGAGAGGGAACTTAACAGAAATTTTTTAGTGGATCAGAGGCAAGCTATGTTTCAGCTGGTTCACAAATCTTCTATCTCTAGTAGATACCAAGAAACCTTGTATAAAATTCTGACCTGTTGGTACTACGTGCTATCTAGGATGGCAAAGATGTTCCCCTCTTCCAGTCCCCTATGCTGGGGGTGCTCGCGTGAAAGGGGCACAATGGTTCATATTTTCTGGGAGTGTACTGGCCTCACTAAGTTTTGGGACAATGTCCGGAAAATAGTGCTACACCTGACTGGGACTGATCTGGGGGAGGACCCGGCCGGCTATCTCCTGAATCTGGCCCCCACCTCTATCCGCAAGAGGGGTAAATCCCTCCTAGCCCCTCTACTGAACGCCACAAAGTCATGTATCCCTGCGTGTTGGAAGTCGTCCGATCCTCCAACAATAGCTATGTGGCTGTCTAGGGTGAGAGACGTAAGTAGGATGAAGGAACTAATGGCCTCAATGAAGGGTTCCTTTGACAAATACAGGGAGATCTGGTGTGCTTGGGATCAGTTTACCCTTTCAGCTGATTACCTTGGCTTTCTTCAGGAATGAGGCCAAAATACTTTTAAGCGAGCCCCCTCCCCTCCCCCACCCCATTACCCAGCCCCCCCTCTCTCCTCTCTTTTTCTCTTTTTTTTAGGTATTCTTCTTTGTCGTGCGCTTTGTCTCCAGTTGTTTTGATATGTTTGTGCATAAAAGAAACGTGGAGGCTTGGGCTGCAGACAAAAGCTTATAAGGCGGTAGCCGGGACAGAGAAGTTTAATTGCAGCTGTATGGAGAGGGGCCGGGTGCTCCCGCTGGTTTCTGAGGGCGCCGGATGTAGCAGGACTGTCCCTCCAGCTGTGAAACCCCCTCTTGACTATTTATCCTCTGCACGCAGCTGTCTTATTGTGTATTGCCAATTTATGTAATTTCAATGCGCTGTAATGTTCCGCCATGTCTGTACTTACTGCTGAAGCTTGTCTGTAATACTTGTCTCCTCAATAAAAATTACAATAGTAATAGTAATCAGTAGTGCACATAGCTTGCGAAATAAAGGTGTATAATTTGCAATGGATAAAGAGTCGTAAGAGCTGGTTAAGTTTACTAAAAAAAACTTACATACAAAGACATGGTTAAATGCTGGGCTGGTGAGAAACACTAAACAGGCTGAAAAATTGCCAAAAAAAGACATTCATTTTATTATCAAAAATGTAAAGGCACAGGACATATATGCACATAAAGGTACATGCATATATGTCCTGTGCCTTTACATTTTTGATAATAAAATGAATGTCCTTTTTTGGCAATTTTTCAGCCTGTTTAGTGTTTCTCGCCAGCCCAGCATTTAACCATGTCTTTGTATGTATGTTTTTTTGAGTTAGGCTATAGGTTAGCAGGGCGCCCTAATAGGTGGCAGTGCGAGACACTATAACATAGGGGTCTCCCAAGTGTTTTACGTTTTATGCATCTGGTTAAGTTTACCCCTAGGTACTTAAGTGTCTTCTCTTCCGAGCAGAAATCTTGAGTTGAGGGCTTCCCAATTGTCCCTAGTAATTGTTACGTTAAGGGCTTTGGACTTAGCAGTATTAACTTGCAATCCGGATACAATTGCAAACCTAATCAAAATCTGCAGTAGATTGGGGAGAGATACTGATGGGTTGGTGAGGAATAATAACACGTCATCAGCAAACAAACATAGCTTATGACTTTTACCCTTAACCTCTAGGCCTGATATGTTGGGGAGCCCCTAATCATATGAGCCAGTGGTTCCATTACCATGGCAAACAGGAGGGGAGACAATAGGCAGCCTTGTCTGGTTCCTCTTTCCAAGCTAAAAGATTCAGATTTGAATCCATTGTATTTTACATATGCCAGTGGAGACCTGTATAAGGTTTTCAAAACATTAATAAAAATTGGCCCAAATCTCCATCTTTCAAGCATAAAGAAAAGGTATTCCCATACCTTCCTAATATCAAGGGACAGGATCATGGCCGGAGTCCGCGCCTCCTTTGCAATATAAGTGAGCTGAGTGATTCGCCTTATGTTGTTCCCCGCCTGTCTACCCGGTATAAAGCCCACCTGGGCTCAATTTAATTTCCTAGTAACGGAAAAGAGAGGGACGTCTAGTTCCTTTCTAACTTCTGCTCTTCGCTATCCGAGAGAGTATATCACAAGCTCGGATAGATGGGAATGCAACATGAGAGTGCCGCCGGGGCGGACCGGCTGTTTGTAACATTATAATTAACGAGCGCTAATAAGTTCCTTTCACCCATCTTACAGAGATAGGAAGAAAGGAAAAAGAAAAGCATGTGAGTTCTAAGCCTAGTATTATGCTATCCTCTCAGAACCTCAGGAAGGCCCCATCCCGACACCCCAAGGATATAGAACCCAGGTGTGTCAAGAGGGATATCCCTCTCCGAGGGGCCACAAAACCCTTGCTTTATCAATGGAGAGCCCTTATGTTGCAAAAATGAATTTACGATTGTAAATAACTGTTTGATCTAAATATAAGTTCATTTCTTTTCCATAACGGCGTGAAGAAACCCCGTTACCACAAGGGGTATTCAGTTCTGAGTTATAGTGAAAATATGTTCGTCCAGCCCCAAAAGGAGGAGCCTAAATAACACCGCATATAAACTTGCCATAACAGCATATCAAACACTTCTATCCAACTGGTAAATGATTCTATGACACAGGTATATCCTGTCTCAGCACCAGGAAAGTCGAGAGACCTCTGGTACTGAAGGAGATATCTCACAGTGAAGTATAGTGGAATTATGTTTCCCCTGTTTATCCAGGAGGAACTCTTAATGTATGATAATGCATCTACTTCCACCTCTTGTTAAATAACTATAATACGCTTATGGGTAACTGCTTAACCTTGGGGAACCGTAGTCTCATCATTGTGGAGGCAGAGAAAACCCAAATATAATTGTTTTTCCCCCGTCTCCCCGATGAGGCTCTCTTTTTTTTTTTTTTAAGTTTTTATTTTATGCTTTCAAAGTATACAACAAAACAATACAATTACCAATGCAATATTACCATTATTACACTACATTGCAACTACACTCGTAACCGCCGCAACAACCACACATACACACCAGCATATTCACACCACATTCACTCTCATTCTCACCTGCTTAAATTGAGCTCAGCTTATGAAGGATAAGTTATAGCCCTGTTGGGTGAACCACCGGTAGTCCCTAACCACTAGTGGAGTTGGGGGCATTAAGCCATGCTCCCCAAACTCGCTCAAACTTGTCCGGGCATCCCCTGGCCTGGTAGGTCAGCTTATACAGAATCAGTTTATCGTTTATCAAGCTCTTCCAACCTGGAAGGCTCGGCTTGTTTGGATGCTTCCAATGCAAAAGAAGGCATTTCCTCGCATAAAACATTAGTAGTCGTAACAGGATTTTTTGCGGACCATCATCTAACATGGGTTCTACTATACTTAATAAACAGAGGGGCGCTGACTTCCTCACAGGAAGGCCTATGGAAATCGAGATAAAGTTGCATACCCCATCCCAAAAAGCAGAAATAATCGGACATTCCCAGATCATGTGCCGCAAAGAACCAATACCGGTGCTGCACCTAGGGCAAAGGTCTGTTTCTGCCAGGCCCATTCTTTTCAACGTAACTGGGGTCAGATACACTTGATGGAGCCATTTGGCCTGGATCAGCCTATCTCTAGCATCTATAACAGAGGAGTACAGGTTATCTATCGCTTCTTCCCAATCCTCCTGGTCCATACCTGGGATCAATTCTTCCCATTTCCTCTGTGCTTTTCCCAAAGGGGATGGTTGGCTTATAATGAGGGCATTATACAACGTAGAGGTGGGCTTGCTTATGTCTGCAGATCTTATCAGGGACTCAATTGGTGATTCCACCAGCTGCAATCCTACTATAGGGATCTGGGATCTCAGGGCATGCCGGAGCTGCAGGTACCGGAAGAAGTCTCTGGGCGTCAGTGCGAACGCATGGCACTGCTGCTCGTATGTCATCAGAGTCCCTCCAGTAAATAGCTGCGCTAGTGAGATTATTCCCCGCCTTTTCCAGAAGATTGTGTCAGGAAGGGCCTTCAATTCTGGCAAATTAGGGTTGTCCCATAGAGGGGTATTGGGAGACCATTCAAAAGGGGACCGGGGGGGATTCCCCATAGCCTGTACCTTCTGCCACACATATAACGTTGTTCTCATACATGTAGTGGCGCGCGGGAGACCCTTTGTTCCCCTATACACCAGGCTCTGCAACGGGAGTGTTGGGCCCAACAGAGAGGACTCAAGAGCCACCACCGGGTTGCCAACAGGGGGGTTCATCCACCACGTAGTGTATACCAACTGTGCAGCATAAAAATACAGCATCATGTGCGGTGCGGCCAAGCCACCCAATCCCGACGGGGCTTTTAGGATGGTCCTGTTCATTTTGGGAGGAGAGACCCCCCATATGAACCGGAATAGGAGTCTAAAAGTCGAAAGTGTGAGGCAGGCAGCACCACAGGCGACGCTTGGTACATATATAGGAACTTAGGGAGAAAAATCATTTTAATTATGTTAATGCGACCAATGACCGATAAAGGGAGAGTCGTCCACTGGGTCACTTTTCTCTTGAGGGCGCCTACCATCGGGCAGATGTTAAGTTCAATAAATTTAGAGGGGTCCGCATGCATGACAATTCCCAAGTATTTAAAGTTGTCCACTCTCCGAAGGGAAGAGACCGGGGAGACACGGGTTCCCCCCGGTTCATCCACCACATATAAGCTGGACTTCTCCCAGTTGACTTTAAGGCCTGAGAATAAACCAAATTTTGTTACTAACTCCAACAGCGCCTCAAGAGAGCCCTCCGCATCCGCCAAGTAGACCAAAGTATCGTCCGCATACATGGAGACCTTCTCGACCACTTGTCCCAGTCTCCACCCCTGAATCTCGGCAGAGTCTCGGATCATTGACGCCAATGGTTCAATGGCCAGTGCAAACAACAGCGGGGAGAGTGGGCATCCCTGTCGTGTACCCCCGACCCAACGCCAACTCATCCGTTACAACTCCGTTAACCCTGACCCTCGCCTTGGGATTCTGATAGAGCAATTGGACATATTTGACATATGTTGGGGGGAGGCCAAATTTAATTAACACTGCCCACAAATAGCGCCACTCAACAGAGTCGAAGGCCTTCTCATTATCGAGAGAGACCACCACTCTACTTCCTGCATTGTCATGCCCAATTTGCAGATTGCCAAACAACCGTCTTAGGTTAATGCTCGTTGTCCGGCCTGGCATGAAGCCTGACTGATCATTTCCAATGAGGGAGAGTATTACCTTACGCAAGCGGAGTGCCAATATTTTGGCAAGAACCTTGGCATCCTGAATCAAGAGAGAAATCGGCCTATAGGAGCTGCAGGCATCCGGGGGTTTACCATCTTTATAAATAAGGATGATAGTCGCCTGTGCAAAGGTTTCAGGAAGATGCTCTGATTGCAGGGCCCCCAAGAAAACCTCCAGCAGCCTTGGCGCTATGGTTTCACTATTTTTCTTGTACCACTCGGAGGGAAGTCCATCTGGCCCGGGGGCCTTCCGGTTAGACATTAGGGCTATTGCTCTCACCACTTCATCGCAGGTTATTGGACTATCTAACATTTCCCTATCTGACTCCGACAGAGAAGGGAGAGCTATAGGAGCAAGATAAGAATCCAGCTCATCCAGATCGTAACTGACTTTAGAGGAATACAGATAGCTGTAATAGTCAAAGAATTGTCTAGAAATTCCCTCCAAGTCTGTGATAAATTGGGTCTGATTGGTGATACCCGCAACCAGCGTTTGTGGACTTTCTGCTCTGCAGAGGTATGCCAAGGTCCTCCCATTTTTATCCCCCTTCTCAAAGATTGATTGCTGTTTAAATAATAAGCTCTTTCTAGTGGATTCTGTTAGTGCTAGATTATACTCCCTCTGTAGGGCATTAAGTAAATCATGATCTGAGGGGCTAGTTGTCTCCACAAATCTCTCTTCCGCTCTGGCTATTTTCTCTTCCAGCTCACGGATGGTCTTCCCTCTCTTTACTCTGGCCCCTTTTATGGCACTGATGGCACTGCCTCTAACCACTGCCTTGAAAGCATCCCATCGTGTGTTAATCGAGGTCTCCTCTCCATTACACTGCCAGTATCTTTCTTGTTCCTTAACTATTGACCCACAAACCTCCTCATCCTCCAACCAAAGGGGGTTCAATGTCCAAGGCTTCAGGCCCCCCCGGTTCCCAGACATGTGGACTGTCACCATTAACGGTGAGTGGTCCAAGATACCCCGCGGTAGGTATTCACAGGCCCCCACTCTAGTCAGCAGGCATTTAGATCCAAAGGCCATGTCTATGCGTGAAAGGGACTTATGGGGAATCGAGTGGCAGGAAAAAGCCCTCTCCGCGGGATGTTTCCACCTCCATATTTCAGTTAGGCCCAGGGCCACCACCCACCTCGCTAATGGAGTGGACGGACCCGTCCCGGGCGTCAACCGGTCTAGAGCTCTATCGAGGATCATGTTAAAATCACCGATCAGCAATAGGGGATCAGGTGGGAGGGTAGCCACTTTATCCATAATCACTCGGAGGACCCCTATGTCAAAGGGAGGCGGGATATACAACCCCACTATTAGAGCCTTTTGATTGACTTCCGCCCAAGTAGGTGGGTCTCCTGCAGAATCATAATATCGGGCCTATGGTTTTTCAAAAATTGTAGAACTGCGGATCTCTTAATCTTGTCATTGAGGCCGCGCACATTCCACGAGATCACTTTACACTCCATACCAATTTAGTCTGAAACTCATATATGCCAGGTAAACGCCCAGGGCCCCAGTGGTCCACCATCCCCCTCAGAGCTTTAAAGCAGCAGGTCACACCATTCACTCCATCACACACATACCAGCAATCTACACACCCAAACCTCATATATGAATAAACATCAACAATTAACTTAGCCTCAAAACAATACCCACTCCCACCCTGCTCTACCTAACCCAACTGTGGCGAGCTTATTCCCTTAAACCAACAATTAACCTAACTTAAACACTGGTTGTCCGTAGTGTTACCAACAAGACGTGTTCACTGGATGTGGGCACTTCAAGGGGGATGTACAGGATATATACACCCCAGGGAGTACAACCATCCCCGGACCAAGGGGAATGGAGAGAGGGGGGGAAGAGAGAGAAAAACCCATAGTCTCCCGCCGAAACAAGTGGGGGAAGGAGGAAGGTTCCCTCAGGCCGAAGTCCCCCCCCAGAGTCCCAGCCCCATCAGGCCACAAATGATGTACGGCAGGGCATCCACGGCCCCCCCGTCCTCAATCAGCCGGCAGTGAGTCAATCCAGGTGCTTGCATCCTCTGCTTCCTGTATTCGCAGCTTGGCGGGAAATAGCATCACGTATTTAAGTTTCTTCTGCCTGAGGCGTGCTCTCACATCATTAAAGGAGCGGCGCTGCCTCTGCACTTCAGGCGAGAAGTCCAGGAAGAAAGACAAGCGCGATCCGTTATATAGGATGTCTCGTTGCCTCCTGGCGGTTGCCAAAATTGTGTCCCGGTCTCTATAGTTCAGTAGCTTCAGGATAAAAGGGCGCGGGGGGGGCCTAAACGGGATCCGGTGCGCCCTCTCCACCGCGAAGAATGGTGAGAGGCCCTCTGGTGCTAGAACCCCACGGATGAGACCCTCAGCGAAGTTTTCTGGGGCGTCCCCCTCCGCCCTCTCCGGTACCCCTAGTATTCGTATATTATTACGGCGGTTTCGATTTTCTGCGTCTTCCGCTCGGTCTGTGAGGAGCTTCACCTGCCGTTGCAGAGATTGAACCGCTGAGGCAACCGATGACAGACCATCTTCCGTCTCACCGATCCGCCTCTCCGACTCGGACACTCTGTCCCTTATCTTGTCTAGATCATGCTTGAAATAGTTAAGTTGTTCTTGCAAGTTGTCAAACTTCGCTGTTAGGACACTTTGGCAGTTGTTGATTGCCGCCATTATCGCAGCATTATCAGGAATAGAAGTAGGCGAGGCTGCGTGCTCATCAGGCTTATCAGCCATGGTCTGAGTGCCACAGTGTAGTAGCACAGTGCGCCTTTTTTTATTGCCTTTCATATAGTGGCGGTGGGTTAAGGACAGTCACTTGTAACGCCTCCCGAGCCCTGGGTTGTATGCGGTAGGTCAATGGGGCCGGAGAAAGCCGATGGAGGGTACCGCTGAAGAGAGCTGATGGAGGGCACCGCCGGGGAGAGCCGATGGAGGGCACCGCTGGAGGTAGCTGATGGAGGGCACCTCTGGAGGGTGCTGATGGAGGGCACCTCTGGAGGAAGCTGATGGAGGGCGCCGCTGGAGGGAGCCGATGGAGGGCACCTCTGGAGGAAGCTGATGGAGGGCACCACTGGAGGGAGATGATGGAGGGCACCTCTGGAGGGTGCTGATGGAGGGCACCTCTGGAGGATGCTGATGGAGGACACCGCTTGCGAGAGCTGACGGAGGGCACCGCTGGCGAGAGCTGACGGAGGGCACTGCTGGCGGGAGCTGATGGAGGGCACCGCTGGCGGGAGCTGACAGAGGGCACCGCTGGCGGGAGCTGATGGAGGGCACCGCCGGAGAGAGCTGATGGAGGGCACCGCCGGAGAGAGCTGATGGAGGGCACCGCTGGAGAGAGCTGATGGAGGGCACCGTTGGAGAGAGCTGATGGAGGGCACCGCTGGAGGGAGCTGATGGAGGGCACCGCTGGAGAGAGCTGATGGAGGGCACCGCCGGAGAGAGCCGACGGAGGGCACCGCTGGAGAGAGCTGATGGAGGGCACCTCTGGGGGGCACCGCTGGAGGGAGATGATGAAGGGCACCTCTGGAGGAAGCTGATGGAGGGCACCGCTGGAGGGAGCCGATGGAGGGCACCCTGAAGGGAGCTGATGGTGGGCACCGCTGGAAGGAGCTGATGGAGGGCCCCGCTGGAGAAAGCTGATGGAGGGCACCGCTGGAGAGAGCCGATGGAGGGCACCGCCGAAGGGCACTGCTGGAGAGAGCCGATGAAGGGCACCGCTGGAGGGAGCTGATGGAGGGCACCGCTGGAGAGAGCTGATGGAGGGCACCGCCGGAGTGAGCTGATGGAGGGCACCTCCAGAGAGAGCTGATGAAGGGCGCTTCTGGAGGGAGCTAATGGAGGGTACTGCTGGAGGGATCTAATGGAGGGCACTTCTGGAGGGAGCTAATGGAGGGCGCTTCTGGAGGGAGCTAATGGGGGGTACTGCTGGAGGGATCTAATGGAGGGCGCTTCTGGGGGGAGCTAATGGAGGTTACTGCTGGAGGGATCTAAAGAGCACACTATTGTTGAGTGATTTTAGCGCTCTGTGTCTGAATGATTCAAGCACACTTCTGTTGATAGGCTTTAGTACATGGAGAGGTTTAGAAACAAGGTGGGAGTCAGTGATGTGCTATCCAACTTTATTATAGGGGATGCTGGTGTTGGGTGAGCAAGGTGTTAATTAGCTGACAGTTGAGAGGTGAAGCACAGGGCAGTCAGGCAATGACGAGCAGCAGGATCTGCACTTCCAGTGAGAGGCTCCAGCAGCAGGAGGGACAGTAAGAGTGTGACTGGCTGCTGATGAAAAAATACCAGCACACTAAACTCACAGCTCGCATCAGAGCTCCAGCGAGCGGGCCAGCAGACACAGCCTCAAAACTTCAAGGGAGAGGGAGGGCTGGGGGGGCCAGCGACAGGAGCCACCGCCGCAGCCGCAGAGGGGAGAGACGGTGGTTTACAGCCCCACGGAGAGGAGGAACGGGGGAGAAGATTTATGCTCAGGCCGGCGTCTGGTGAACCTGACCGGGAGTTAAAGGGGAGGCAGTCACCCACCGAGAGGCAGGCTAAAGCTGTCACGACCCGGGCTGCACTAATTGATCTCGCCGCCGGCTTCCAGCCTCCACTCCTTTCCGCGTCCCCGCCCAGGCAAGATGGCGCCGAACCCTGACCCCCGATCCACACCGCCAACCTCCAAGCAACTCCAGTGAACCACCACACCTCAATCGGAATTGGCAGAAGAACGAGGTAGGTCCAGGGGGGGTCCTGATTTCCAAGATAGGGAGCCCAGATCCAAGTATAGGGGATATTACAGGATATTCCTCAGGAGCCCTCGTGCCGCACGTCCACTCCGTCCAATTACATAGCCACGCCCCCCGATGAGGCTCTCTGAAGCGCAAAAAAAAGAACAGATTTACAGTAAAAGCCTAATAAGCTAGCTATCTGAAGCCTATAAACTCCATGAGCTTGTCGCAGTAGAGGCCGGGGAACCCCCAATACCATGAGCGTTATCCTGCAATATCGGGGTTATGATCCCCCCGCCCACCCGGTGGGAGCCCAAATAACATGAAACAGTATTAACTACAGTAACTTATATAAATGATAAATCTCAGGGGATTCTTAACTCATTGCCATGGAGACGGGGAATGCCCAGATTTAAGACCTAGGCCTCCTCGCTTCCTGAGGAGGAGCTCCCCATTCACATATATAAACATTCCATAACAACATAACAAGACAAACAGCACAGAGCAATGTGATCAAGAATTTAAGTCCGCTTTAAAGTGAATCCAAAAAAAGAATAAATGTGTCCTCTTTGCATAAAATACACATCAAACTTTAACCAATGTTTCCAATTTAAGCAGTACTCCACTGGCATGCAGAAGTTCAAATCCTCTTTAAAACGATAAAGTGATCCTTATTCCAATCAATGTGTAAAAATTCAGCCTTAGTGTGATCCCACCACCACTACTATGCTCTTACCAGAATATGGCTTTAATACACATTGGATATAATGGATAACTCAGATGTCGCTCCTTCTCAAGGAATCGCTGAAATATTACCCCCTTTAAGGGCGATGATTGAGCTCCACATAAATTCCATGTAAAGAGAAAGGAAATGACATAGTGCAACCCGCTAAAAACAATGGAACTTTAATAAACGGCCAAATATACACTCACGATAACATTTTTAAAACAAGCGCTTAAAATAATCCAGTATGACCAACTCACACTACTCTATCCCCAGTCCTTCAAAGGGGAGAGTGTTCAATACCGCCGGCTCCACAACGCGTTTCGTCGCCCGCTGCAACTTTTACTAAGTGAGCCGGCGCGGCGGTGGATCTTGTTTAAATCATAAGACTAGGGGTGGGACTAATCAACCTCCTTACCATCCTCCAATCAGAGCGGTATGTGTCATACCATTCTCCGCCCTGTCCGGGCGGGGCTATGTGCCCTGTGAGGATCTAATTAAGCTCCCTATGTCAATGTGTTCTGAATGGGAGATTAACCCCTTTCTACAATAGACCAAAAATTTTCATAGGAGCTAAAATGACAGCTTGGATATTAACCCCTGTCAGTGCTGGATCAAAATACTCCAAAGGAGCTACAATGATGGCGGGGACATTAACCCCTAACAGCGCTGGACTAGAATACTCCATAAAAGCTGAAATAACTAGACTAAAATCCTCCATAGAAGCTAGAATGACAGCGGGATGCTCTCCCCAATCTCCAAAATCTCCAAAGTCACATTGCTCTGTGCTGATTGTCTTATGTTTATGGGCTTATTGGTGGGAAATAAGTTTTGCACGTTGAGCTGTTTAATATTTTGTTTATAAATGTTTAATCAATTTATGTATTGTTAAATTAGCGCGGTATTGCTGTTGCACTTTTTTCTATTCCATAACAACATGTTTGGAAAAAACCACTTGACCTCGCTCTGTGCCTTGGTCTCTTCCCCGCACGTTGAACCTTGAGAAATTCGTCGTTAGATCTGGGTGACTTGTGAGATGTATTCTGCATTTCATTTCTGGAAGGTGGCGTTGTAATTCTTCTGTCGATGTCGCGGAGTAGGTATCCCCTCTGTAGGTGAAATAAACACAAAAGGGGAATCCCCATTTATAGGAGACTTTTTGATCTTGTAACATTTTCAGTAATGGTCTCATTTCCCTTCTCCTTGCTATCTTGATCGCGGAAAGGTCGGCAAATACTTAAAATTTGTGTCCCTGAAATGTCAGGTTAGCAGAATCTCTGGCAGCTTTTAATACTTGCTCCTTGGTTGTATAGAAATGAAACTTTGCCAAGATATCTCTAGGTGGTTCTTCTGGGGGTCTTTGGGGGGCCAGCGTTCTGTGGACACGGTGCATTTCAAGACGCTCGATAGGGATCCCAGGGAGCAGTTCCTGACTTAACGCCATTACAACTGATTGCGCATCCTCCATGTGCTCAGGTAATCCTCTAAAGCGCAAGTTAGATCTCCTATATCTGTTCTCCATATCTTCTATTTTAGCATGCAGGGCATAGTTAACTTTCTTTAACATTTCCAGCTCACCAGCCTGTGGTTCCTGAGTAGTTATTACATCCCCCAATCTTCCTTCTAGGGCCCCCAAGCTCCAGGTTACCTTTTCCAGCTCAGTGGATACGTGGTCTTTACTTTTATTTGTATTGTTAGAGAGAGCTTTTTCACTATATCCAGTCCAGGTCATCCTAGAAGTAATGACAATTGGGTAATCCACCGCTAGGTGGCGCCTGACTGCAGGATCAAAAGCTGTAGCTCCTGGCCCCCTATAAAAACTGGTGTCTCTCTATGATTCCCCAGTGTTCTTCCTGCAGTCTGCTGTATAAGGATCGTATCGAACTCTCTCCTGGAATACTGCAGCTGAGTAGGGCCTCCTAGCCCGTCGGCTACTGCATTCTTATTACCACCGTTTCCGTTGGACCCACTGCTGCCTCCCAGCTTCGGCTGACCGGGACGGTGAAGGTAGGGTGAACGCCGGGGTCAGGCGTTGGCAGAGCTGGGCTCTGGGCCGCAGACCCTGCCCAAAGGGTAGCCGGCCATAGTCTGATGGTGAGCCTATATAGGGGGGAGAGGAACCACCTTATGCCCACGGAGTTCATGCCCTCCCTGCCCCACAAGCATTATTGTTGTATTGTGCTGGTGTTTACTTGACTGGATTGCCGTCCCTTGCGTGTTGGTGTTTTTTTACAGTTTTTTTTACCTCACATATTTACCCTCCTGTGTTTTTTACTGACTTTTTACCTCACATACCTCTCCTCGCTCCCTCGTCGCTCCGATCTCTCCCCTCTCCTTCATGCTGCCGCACTGTGAGAGGGGGGGGGCAGGACGTCGGTGCTGCACGGGCGGAGTATGTCTGGGGCTGTGGGCTCCACCGCCGGGTGCACGCATGCTGCCAGCCAGCTTGGGCTGCGCGAGGGCGCCGGGCTGGTGATTCTGCTGGGCTCCTCTGTGGGGCGCCTGATGTTCCTGGGTCCTCCGCCATATTGGGGGCGGATGCGATTTTCGCGCTGTTGGGGGGGCGGGGCCGCATGATGACGCTTTCACGTCACGGTCGTGTGGCCCGCCCCTCGAGGAATGTGTGCTGCTGGCTGATCCGCGCCATCTTCTCCTGCACACAGCTGTCATCTCTGCCTGCCTCCTGAGCGGTGTCGTGAGTCCCTCTTGATATTGTCCCTTGATATGTCTCTTATGCGC
Organism: Gastrophryne carolinensis; assembly: GCA_027917425.1. Lineage (NCBI taxonomy): Eukaryota > Metazoa > Chordata > Amphibia > Anura > Microhylidae > Gastrophryne > Gastrophryne carolinensis. Next base: position 118,580,504 of record CM051243.1, read on the forward strand.
TGGGCATGCGCTGTGGGATGCTTATACTTTTTTCACATGTGTCTTCCAGGTGGGCCCCTTGATATTAAGGGTTGTGGTCCCTCTCGGCCTCCGCCCCCCGCTCCCACCCCCCCTCTCTCTCCAAGCCCTCTCCCTGTAAAGAGGGATCACTTAAGAGGGATAATTTTTTGCAGGCTGGCCAGGTTGGGTCGCTAGTGCCTTGTACCTGTTAACATAACTCAAATCACCATAATGGAGGCTTCTGGGGATAGTGAGCTTGTCCCATCTGGGCAGGTGAAGCTCTGCCCCAGGTGCGGTGCTAGCCCTCTGGGCAGACTCAGCACGGTTTGTGTCACTTGCGCCAGAAGTGTTCTCGGAGCTTGATCGGGCGGGCGTATCTGCCCCTAGCTCGTTATTGCCTGCGGCCTCTCCAGAACCCCCGCACTTGCTCTCAGCCCCCAGCAAGGGGGAAGCCAGTAGGGGGTCCCATTCTGATTGGCTTAATGGGTTGCCAGCCTTGAGAGACTGATCTCTCACTCGGCTCCTAAGAAGGCCACAAGTAAGAGGCGGCATATTGAGCTGGTCTATTCTGATAATAATTGGAGATGATGATGATCTCTTTGGAGGTGTTGGCCTTGATCCTCGGATGAGGATACATGGCTCCCTATTGATACGGAGCGGTTGCTGACTGTGATCTTTGAGACGCTGCACATTGTCCCTCCTAGAGTGGCTAAGAGGAAGTAGGGTGGATTGTTTCGGCCTGAGAGACAGAGATGAGTCTTTCCTGAGCAGGCCCTTTTTTTCTAACATGATTTTCAAGGAATGGGAAAGGCGGTATCCCTTTCCCGAGGAGCTGGTCCGTCTATGGTCCTGTCCTCCCGAGGTGGATGTCCCCTTGTCGGGTCTGTCCAACACTATGGTCATGCCTTCACCCGATACTGCTTCCCTACGTGATCCAGCTGACAAGCACATGGATCAGTTGGTCTTTCATGCCTTCACCTTGCCAGTGCTTGGTTCCGCCCTGTGTGTGCCACGGCTATTGTCTCCCTGGCCATTAGGAAGAAGGTGAGACACCTTCTGGATATTGCCAAGTCTCGCAAGCGGGCTGTGGAGTACAAGGACCTCTTGCGTGAAGTTTATTGCCTTTGTTGTCTCTGCCATGGACAATAGTGCCCGGCTCGGTGCCATGGTCTTGGCCCTGCTGGTCGCGCTTCGCCGTTCGCTCTGGTTGTGACAGTGGTCGGCTGATGCCGTGGCCAAGAAGGCACTCACTAGTCTCCCCTTTGTGGGTCACACGCGGTTTGGGGAGCGTCTGGACCTGGTCAAGAATGGAAGACTCCCTCAGCTATGAAAGTCTGCGCGGCCCTTTCGGGGTTCATCTGCCTATCGCTCCTTCGAGGAGGAAGAGGTTCTTCATTTCAGGTGCTCGCAGAGATTCCTGGGGACGAGGTAGGTCCCACAGCCGACCCAATCCCTCCTGGGGATCCAGGCCCAAGCCCCCTACCAAGGCCCCTCAGGCATGAGGGGGTGCCCTCACCCATCTGTGTGGGGAAACGGCTTCTGCTATTTGCTCACATCTGGAGACAGCGTGTCTCAGATTGGTGGATTCAGGAGGTGGTTTCCTCCGGTTACAAAATAGAGCTGGCAGTCTGGGCACCCTCAAGATTTCTCAAGAGGTATGCATTTCCGCATGGAGACCTTACGGTCCGCAGTGAACTTGCTTCGACCTTCTTGACCATGGTGGACATCAAGGATGTTTATCTGCATATCCCTATATTCCAGGGGCATCAGAAGTTCCTGAGGTTTGCACTGGAGGATCAGCACTACCAGTTTGTGGTGTTGCCATTCGGGATATCCTCAGCCCCCCGTGTGTTCACCAAGGTGCTGGCTGGCGTTATGACTATTCTGAGTATCCAGGTCATTCGCATGCTGCCTTATCTGGACGATTTACGGATTGCGGCTCAGTCTCTTCTTCAGGCCGAGAGCGACACCCGGACGGTGTTGTCCACTCTCGAGGATTTCGGTTGGGTAGTCAGTTATCCCAATCTTCAATCACTCCCTCGATGGTGAGGTCTTTTCTGGGCATGACGTTGGACACCTCTCTGGCCAGGATATTCCTGCCACAGCAGAAGGTGGTGGGTCTTCAGACGCAGTGCAGGCCTTGCTGTCTTGTCAGCAACCATCTGTCCGTCTGGGGATGAAACTGTGGGCCTGATGGTGTCATGCTTCCTGGCAATGCCCTTTGCTCAGTTCCACATAAGACATCTTCAGTTGAATCTGTTGACCGGTTAGGATCGGGCGCAGGAGTCACTGGAACTGGAGTTTTCACTGTCTCCCCTGGCCAGGCAGTCCCTTTTGTGGTGGCTGGACTCCAGAAATCTGCTGGTAGGCAAGTCATTTCTGACTCCACTTTGGGAGATTGTCACAACGGACGCCAGCCTGACCAGCTGGGGAGGCTTTTGGCTGACTCAGAAGATCCAGGGTCAGTGGAGGCCACAGGAGGCCCACTTACCTATAAATATCTTGGAGTTGAGGGCGATCCAGTTGGTGCCTCTTCACTAGACTCCCCATCTAAGGGGTCGTGCGATTCAGGTTTTCTCGGACAATCAGACGGCGGTCGCTGAGGGGTCTAGGAAGGGCTTGTCTCCGGCCAAGTCCACTCTCAGTAAGTGGATCAGACAGGCGGTGGTGCAAGCATATTCTGCCAAGGGGAAGGAGCCCCCTTTTTCGTGTTACAGCTCATTCTACTAGAGCTATTGGTGCTTCCTGGGCTTTTCAGCACCAGGCCTCTGTTGAACACGTTTGTAAGGCCACCACTTGGTCTTCAGTTCATACCTTTACAAAGTTTTTACAAGGTTGATGTTAGGACCTCAGCTGATGCTGTCTTTGGCCGAAAGGTGCTTCAGGCGGTAGTGAAATTAACTACATGCTGTTTCACACTGGGGATCCCGCCCTAATGGAAACTGCTTTTGGATGTCCCAATGGTCATTACTTCTGGGACGACCTGGACTGGATATAGTGAAAAATACAATTCTGTGAAACTCACCTGTAGAATTGTTTTTGAATATATACAGTCCAGGTCGTCCCACCCCTCCCTTATTCATTATATCTGGATTGCCTGTTATGGTGATTGCCTTTTTGTATTGGACCATTGTCCTTAGTTTTGATGGAGAGAGTACATGCTGAAGCTATGTGAAATAACATGGTTTCTTGGCCTCCCGGCCTGTCTCTTTTCTTACTGCTGTTTAACCACTGGGGAATCATAGAGAGACACCTGTTTTTATAGGGGGCCGGGAGGAGCTACAGCTTTTGATCCTGGTGGATTACCCAATTGTCATTACTTCTGGGACGACCTGGACTGGATATATTCAAAAACAATTCTACAGGTGAGTTTCACAGAATTGTATTTTTGTAGCATGGCATCAAATTGCTCCATTAATGTAATATTCAGTGCTGGCTGTGCTGTTTGGCTTAGCTGTGAGGGAGGGAGCTCAGCTGCACTCGTTAGGAAGGACTGCTCACTCCCTGAAGTCTCCTCCATGTCAGCCTCACTGAGGCCTGCCACCATCTTGAATTGCTGAGTCATGCTGACAGAACAATGAAATGCTCTGCTCTCGTTCACCTGAGCCTCTTAGCAGGGTAGAATTCTCAACATCTCCACTCGCTCTCCTCACCGCCTGTCAGCTGTTCGCTGCTCCGCTCGTCCCTCTGCACGCCGCAATCCGCCCGGCGGGCACGGAGCCAATTCAGCAGGCTGCCATTCGGCTCACATGCGCATTCGCACTCCTTCTCTTTTTTTTTTTTTTTTTTTTTTTATATTCTTTATTCGTTTTCAGGATATAACAACATATATGCAATAGATGTACATATAGGTAATAACAGAGATAGCAAACAGATCTGTATTTCTCAATAAAGAAAAAGTCAACCAGTAAGCTTCCACATTGTCTTGTTATTCAGCTTGTCTCAGCTCCCTGTCTTCTTACAATATACTTTTCCAAGGGCCGCCACCCCCGTGCGCCCCCTGCCCCCCCCAGACAGGACGCCCCCCCTCTTTAAGCGATGCCAAGCCGTGAAAGTCCAGGACTCTCTCTCACTTCCCCCTGGCCCCTAATTCAAGACCCGAAGCATCCTGTAAAGCAGAAACAAAGTGAAGAATAGAAGGAAGGAATACAAGAAGAGCAAAACACAGCACCATGTGTTAGAAACGCCTCTACTGATTTGCCTCCACTCCTTATATTCTGGTGAGAAAGCAAAAGCATCCCATCCCCCCCACCTGAGGCGGTGTGCCTCCGAGGCTTCATTGCGTTCAGCGATAATTCCCTCGAACCTCTCGATTTCTGAGACCTTATTGAGCCAGAGAGCAACACTGGGCGGGTCTGATCTCTTCCACAGTACTGGGATACAAGCCCTCGCAGCATTAATTAGCTGGTACCTCTTGGCGGGTATCTCCGAGTGGTGGAGAAGGAAGAACCCCTCCCCCACCGCCTTTTCCATAACTTCCTTAACCGTAAACCAAAATTTTTGCACACCCGGGCAAGACCAAAAAATGTCGCCTCTCTCTTGTCCGCATCGCCAGCAGAGAGGAGACACCTCTGGGAACCAGCTGTTAAGCTTGACTGGGCTCTGTACCACCCAATTAAAATTTTATAATTGCACTCCTTGTATTTGGTGCATTTAGCCGTCTCGTGTGCAAATCTGACTATCTTGGTCCATTGTTTTGAAGTAAAGGAAGTGCCCAAGGACTCCTCCCACTTTGAAATGAAGGGTGGCGCCTCCTCGTCTTGTGGGCTGGTCAGCACCTTATAGGCAAGAGAGAGTACGTGCCTAACGGGGCCTTCCTCCTCGCAGAGCCTCTCAAAAGTGTTTGTCGCTGGAGAGATGAGAGAAAGTGCCTCAGCTGCATACTCTGCCAGCCCCCCCTTCTAGGTAAGCCCTTTGTGTCCGCTAGCTCATCAAGCGGCTCTAGTTCCCCTTGGTGCTGGAAGTGACAAGCCCTACCCACCCCTCCCTCCAGCCATCTCTCCACTGTCCCTTCCGAGACCCCCGGCGGGAACGCTGGGTTTCCCAGGACTGGGTACAGCGGGGAAAAGTCCGGTGAAATGCCACCATGCGTTCTACACTTCTGAAAGGCTTTTATGGTGGCCCCAATCGTCGGTTGTCTCACTAAACCCCCCAACTACAATTTAGACAGCCAGGGTAGGAACTTTAGTGGGAGAGGTGTGTTGTTCTGTTCAATCTGTACCCACTGTTTGTCTTGGGAGTGTCTACACCAGTCTAAAATCCTACATAGGTGTGCAGCGGTGTAATACAGGTTCGGGTCTTTCTTCCTGATCCTGGGGCTCTTTCCCATCCATACAAATTTGGTAAAAAGGGCCCCCATTCTCTGCAGGAAGACGCAGTTGATTTCTACCGGGAGCGTCTGCATAAGGTAAAGCAGTCGCGGTAGTAAATTCATTTTTAGGGCCCAGGCCTCTGTGTCCCTACCAAAAGTCCCTAGTAGAGGGGGGAAGTTAAGCGGGAATACCCTGTCTAATGAGCGACCTATTTTCGTTCCTAGGTATGTAATGTGATCACTCGCCCACTTGAAAGAAAATGCGTTTTGGAGGGCAGCTTCTCTGTGGCCCCTGCGCCCTGCAGGCTGCAAACTCACAATGGCTAAATGGCCCCTGGGCTGATAATGCTGGGTTGGGGGGTACCTCACACCACAAATATATATATATTTTTTAAGACACATTTTTTACTAAAGAAAACCATATTGCATGTGAAAGCCCCATTTATCCTGATTACAACGGTACTACATATGTATTGGTAGACCTCTATTTTTTTAACAATAAATCTTTATTAAGGTTAACCGAGCAAGACACGCTATGATCAGGTTAACACATCAATTTTGTACAAAAAGCAATATAGGCAGAACAGGATATACTTTCACTTTTACATTGCCACATACTCTATACAGTCTGGGACACCTGTCCCCTTTGTCCGCCCTGAAGGTCATGTCTCGCTACTCCTGGCCACCCGCTTATCTTGTTAAAGAATGGGAAAAAGCTACCGGGTGGGAAAACTAAGAAGGGAAGGGAAAATGATATAAGGTTTGCCCCCCGTGCCCGACCGCGCCCCCCCCCAACAAAAGCGAGGAGAGGGACCCAAATTGCGCGGCCAAAGGGGAAGGGAGGGGAACAGGAAAGGGGAGAAGGCAGAGAAAGGGGGGCCCCACCAGACGCCCGTCGCCTCCCGGCGGCCACCCCTGGCATTTTCCCCCATGCGTCTCCTTGGCCAGCTCAACTCTCACTGAGCAAGGCTTTGCATTCGTCTGATTATGTGAATAAGGTCCATTGTAGCCACAAGTGTCTGTGTCTCTCTTCCAATTGCCTGAGGAGGGCTGTCAGGTCCTCCATTTGCCTGATGTCCTCCACCCTCCGAATCCAAGAACCAATGGAAGACTTCCAGCCAGGCCCGGCTTCAGCACCCGGCAAGGTCGGGCAGCTGCTGTGGCCCCCGCAGGGGGGGTGGGGGCCCACTGACAGCCAGCCGCCTGGGACACTGCATTTCAAATAAAACACAAAAAAGTTTAGGTCTGCTTGTGCCACTGTGCCAGTCGCAAAACTGGTGTTTCATAGCAGTGGAGGGAGCCTGCAGCATCCAGCATCAGGTAAACAGCAGAATCAGACCTTCCCAGCCGTCCCTCAGAGACCCCTTCCCCAGCTGTCACGTGCCGGGACTTCACTTTCAGCACCAGATAGAACAGAACAGGAAGAGGTCTGTTGTAGGTAAGAGGTCTGTTGTAGGTAAGATCACTGCTGCAATAAATCAATAAGCTTTGTGTAACCCTTGCCAGCCCTGGCCCCTTCCATGCTCTTGTAGGAAGAACATTATTTTGTTAGAGCCCTTGGTGGACTCTCAGAGAAGAAAGGTTTAACCTTCCTAACAATGCTGTCTGCCCTAAAGGGACTAGCCTAACTGATCTTACTGACACAGTATTTAGTCCATCCTTGGTCTTGATTCATTTTCCCAGGGATCCAACGATGACCCAATTATAGATGCTCCACTGTTTAAAATCCCCCATATCGCCCTCATAACTCACCTTCCTGCCAGCCCTTGGTGCATGCACCATTCCCCATATCGCCCTCATAACTCACCTTCCAGCCTGCCCTTGGTGCATGCACCATCCCCCATATCGCCCTCATAACTCGTCTTCCTGCCTGTCCTTGGTGCATGCACCATCCCCCATATTGCCCTCAAAACTCACCTTCCTGCCTGTCCTTGGTGCATGCACCATCCCCCATATCGCCCTCATAACTCACCTTCCTGCCAGCCCTTGGTGCATGCACCATCCCCCATATCGCCCTCATAACCCACCTTCCTGCCAGCCGTTGGTGCATGCACCATCCCCCATATCACCCTCATAACTCACCTTCCTGCCAGCCCTTGGTGCATGCACCATCCCTCATATCGCCCTCATAACTCACCTTCCTGCCAGCCCTTGGTGCATGCACAGGCTTTCATCCAGTCACCATAGTATGCCATTTATATTAATGCTTCAGCATAAGGAATGGCCACATTTCTGATTTCCCTGAGACACACTCCCGTCCCCAGCCTCCCATCTGAATGGCTGGGCACAGAAGCTTGCCTCAGCCACAAGATTCTGGAGATACACTCCTCACATGTGCAGTAGGAGCACCAGAATGGTTAGATTCACAGGTAATTGCACACACTGGAGCATTCCACAGCAAGGTTGGTCAAATAGGATTTTGATCCACAGACTTCCCATACGCACCTAAACACCACCTCCTGCCATCCCTCGCTCTACCATACTTACCTCTTCTCCTGGGTCGGTGAGCCTGGGGACCAGAAGCCACAATAGCTAGAGCATCTTGTTGGGAGGAATTGCTGAGGAACATAGTGTGTGCTGTGACTTCTGGTCCCCAAGTGCATAGCAACCAGGCAGCAGAAAAGGTGTTTATGGGGGAGCAAGGAGAGAGCGAGAGGAGGGAGAGAGCGAAGAGGGGGGGGGGGAGAGAGCAAGGAGAAAGAGAGAGAGAGAGAGAGAGAGAGAGAGAGAGAGAGCAAGCAGACAGAGAGGGAGGGGGGAGAGTGAGAGGAGAGAGAGATTCCAGGGCTGGCCTTCACTTTTTGCCATCTTGGAAACTGAAGAAGAGCAGCTCAGAAGCAGGGAGGCCAGGGATGCAGTAGTCTGGGACCTTTGCAAAGGTAAGCGGTGTGGGTGATCGGCAGGGTTTCACAAAGTGGGGCATCCCAAATTGAAATGCCCAGAGAAACACACCAATGTTTCTCTTTAAATAGCTAAACCTGCCTCCCTGGAGTCTAAAACTATAGGAAGGCTGATTTCCCCATCCCTGGGGCATCCCGATTTTGAATACACCAGGGCATTCTAAATCTTGATGCCCCTCTGGAAAAGAACAGACTGAAAGTCCCTGATGTTGTTCCTCTTTGAAGAAGTCCCGTCTCCCCTCCAGTGAGCAGCGAGCTCACACATTGGCACATTGTGGGGCATCCAAATAAGGTTTATGCTCTAGAGTTTTGGCCCACAGCAATCCTTCCCTGATCTACATGAGCCAGCCACCAATTGGGGACATGGAAAAATGCTGCACGCTGCAGTGACTGATTGGTGGAGGTGGTGGTGCCACACATAAGCAGAATAGTGCAGCAGTTTTTCACTTTCCCCCCTCTTTCCCTGGCTAGCAGTGTGCTCAGTGTTCAAGGTGGGTGGGCCCATTGAGACCATGCCGCCCAAGGGCCCACATAAACCTGGAGCCGGCCCTGCTTCCAGCAGGCCAGTATGCAGGCCCTAACTGCGTTTACCAGGTGAATGGTCAGGGATTTCCTTTATTTGCCCACCAAGCCGCTGGTGGCATCTAGAAGAAGGCCTTCCGGGGAGAGTGGGATGGCCTCAACCGTTATCTCATGGATCCACTTTACCACAACCTCCCAGAAGTGCTTTATCTTCTCACAGTCCCAGAAGATGTGCAGGAGGGAGCCTTGAGCGTTCTCACATCTCCAGCACAAGAGGGATACAGACGGGTTGAAACGGTGCAGCACCTGAGGGGTCCTGTATCAACTGCTCAGGATTTTATATCCTGCCCCCTGGTATGAGTTACCGTATATACTCGAGTATAAGCCGAGTTTTTCAGCCCACTTTTTGGGCTGAAAAAAGCCGCCTCGGCTTATACTCGAGTCAGAAGGACTCAGCTGTCTTTTTTTTTTAAGTACAAGTTCCTAGCGGGCTTCGCGCATGTCACCGTCCAGCGTGCGTGCCCGGCGATCACGCACCCAGCCATCCTTGCTCCCTCCCTGTCTGCATTGTCCGCCCCCGGTCACCGTGTTATGCTGTGGCCGCGTCAGTGAATAGGAGAGTGGCCTTGCCAGCTCCGCCCTCCTGCCGTGACATCATCAGAGAAGAAGGCGCGCGGGGGCTGCCGGCCTGCTCAGTACACTGGCAACCTAGGAGCGCCTGGTAACAGGTAATGGAGGAGCGGGCAGGGATTCGGGGGGAGGGTGGACTGTCACTTGGGGGTTTAAAAAGAAAAATTAGATTATGTTGATGGGGGTTTGTACAGATTGTGTGTTTGTGTGTGCACATTGAATTTAAGATTAGAGGAGCAGGGCAGGGAGCAAGCTCACTAATTCTTTTTTTTATGTACTCTTTATTTGTTGGTTTTCAAAAACATAAAAGAAGGACAAGTACATGACTCATGGACTGCACATTAGTAAAACAAGTACAGAGCAATACAATCAACCACCTGCTTACAATTGCCCGGCGGGGGGTGTAAGGACAGCATGGCGTCGCCCGACGCTCTACAGAGCGTACAATGCGTCGCCGGCCAGGACTCTCCTCTCGTGCCATGCTCTTCGCGGTACCGGTCGCGGCACCCGTCGACCCCGCTGCAGCCAGGGCTACAGTGCCCGACAATGCCCATGAGATCAACATGCGATCATGGTTCAGGCACAGAACATGACATGACCGATCGGGCCTGTCACATCCGAGTATAGACAGTTGCTGCATTGCCAATGAAACATTGAAACAAAACAATTACCAAAAACAGTTAGAAAATGTTAAGGGTATGTTATGCAGTAGAAGACTAACCGGAGAATGTAAGGGTAGACGGGGGGGGTGGGCAGAAAAGGGCGGATAGAGGGAAAAATGAAGGGAGGGGGGGTGCACGGGGGGATCTCATTGGGAACGTTTAGCTCCCTCTACTATTCTGCCACCAGAAGGTCGCTGTAGGCTCGCGACGTCGTAAAGTCGACCCAGTGGGCCCATTTAATCCTGTGTTCTTCCTCAGACTCACAGAGATTCACAGCCCTGGAATCTCAAAGATTCCAGGGCTGGCTGCTGGCCTTCTGCTTGGGCATCCTGATTTGGGATGCCCTTGGGGGAAGGCAAGCAGCCAGCCCTGGAATCTTTGAGATTCCAGGGCTGTGAAATCCCCCAGGTCATCCATAATCACTTACCTCTCCGGTCCAACGGCACATGCACAGGCTCTGGTCCGGTGAGACACCCACCAACAATATGTAATTCAGTAGACAGCTCTCAATTACATGAATGGGGAGCGCGCGCTGCCGCATTCCTGCCTGCCAAATTATGAAGTAATGGCCTGTGGCTTTCATTGGATCAGAGCCCGCGCATGCTCCGTTGGAGCCAGGGAAGGTAAATGTTTACTGGCCTTTCTGGGATGCCCCAGGACAAAGCCAGCAGCCAGCCTTGGAATCTTTCAGATTCCAAGCCAGACTCCGCTGGGTTTTGTTCTGCTTTAATTGAGTGTGTCTGTGCAGGCCAGGTGGTGGCAGCTGGTGTATTGGGGTGTATGTGTAGCTGCTGCATTTCCCACCCTAGGCTTATACTCGAGTCAATAACTTTTCCAGTTTTTTTATGGTAAAATTAGGTGCCTCGGCTTATATTCGGGTCGACCTATACTCGAGTATATACAGTACTGATTGACGTCCTTTGTGCCACCTTGAGGATTTTCTTTTCTTGGGCTGGCGGTAAGGTGTAATGGAGTTCTGTGCCTAACTTCATAGCGGCATGGGAAACTGAAGTCTCTCCTGGGTCTACCAGCAGTTTGTAGATTAAGGACAGCGCTCCCCTAGTCGGCTCTGCCGTTAAACACAGCCGTTCAAAGGGCATCAGCTCTCTGCAATACTCTCCAAGGGGGGGTAGTCTCAAAGGGTAGTGTGAGACCTGTAATTCCCTCCAGTAGGACTGGCGGGGAAGATGCCCCCAACCCAGGAGCTCCTGCAGGGACCTCCACCTTGAGCCATTCAGGAAGTCCTGTGCGGTCCCCCTTCCGGGGGCCCGCCATCTGCCGAATCCCGCGTTGAGTTAGCCGGCATGAAGTCTGGTGCCCCCACGCCTGGGTGAAGGGGCTATGCTTTCTATCATTGCATGCCTAGCCCATACCCTAAGGGTCGGGCCTACTATTGGGCACGCTCGGGAACCGGGGACCATGATTGTTCCAGCTGCACCCATCGTTTACTCCCCCTGTGCCGGTTCCAGTCCACGATTCTGTTTAAATGCGCAGCCACATAATACATTCTAATATCCGGTAGTCCCACTCTCGCCTTCGACAACGTGAGCGTTCGCTGTGCAATTCTCTGACTCTTGCCGCCCCAAGCAAACTTTATTAATTCAGAACGGATATGCTTCAAGAAGAAAGATGGCAAATGCTTGGGGAGTACCTGGATAAGATAGAGCAGCCGCAGTAACACGTTCATTTTGAGAATGTTGCATCTGCCAAACCATAACGTGCTCTGTCCTTCCAAATGTAAGGTCTCTCTTAATAGTGTTCAGCAGGGGTGGGAAATTCTTGGCGAACAGGTCCTTGAGTTGGGGCGTGATCTGAACCCCTAGGTATTTGATCGATCCGGATGCCCAGCGAGAGGGAAAGTTAGTTTTGATGTTTTCCATATGCCTTTGCGACAGAGAAATGTTTAACACTTCTGACTTTTGTAGGTTCATTTTGAAGTTCGAGAGATTTGTGTACCCCCCTTAGTAGATTGGGAATGGTCGTCACCGGCTGTGAGATGCAGATTAAGTCATCCGCGAAAGCTGCCACCTTGTGTTCCGTACCCCCTCCCATCAAGCCAATTATGTCTGGATTTGCCCTAACCCTCCTGAGGAAGGGCTCCAGCGTTAAGATGAAGATGATCGGGAATAACGGGCATCCTTGCCGCGTGCCGTTCACTATCGCAAGTGGCTCTACTGACATGCAGGCCATGGGGGAGGAGTAAAGGAATAGTGTCCAGGTTTTCATGTTGTCTTGTAAGCCTGTATGTTCCAAGGTGGCACTTATACAGTCCCAATGGACCGTATCAAATGCTTTCTCTGCATTCATGGAAAGAAACATGGTAGGAGTCCCCTTCTCATGGGTCAAATGGATTAGGTTGAGGATTCCTGGCCTTCCTGCCTCAAGTAAAACCTGCTTGATCAGTGTCTATCAGCCTACCCAGATTAGATACTAGCCTGGTCGCTTGGATTTATGCAATTTATTTTAGGTCCACATTTAGCAGCGATATTGGCCTATAGTTGTAGCATAGAAGTAGATATTTTCCTTGTTTGGGTATTATCGCCACCTGAGCCCTCAACATATCTGCTGGCACTGCCTGCTTGGTCAAAATGGATTAAAAGGCTGCAATCGCTCTGGGGGTCAGGATATCCCCCATCCACTTATAATAGGATAATGTGAACCCGTCGGGTCCCAGAGATTTGCCTAGCTGAGTAAATTTTATTGCCTGGGACCACTCTTGTTCAGATATCGGTCTGTCCATGGCCTCCACTATCTCTTGGCTCGGTACCGGTAGGCCCTGATACATATCGCTGTGCCTCCTGCAGTTGACCCGATCGTCTCCCCCCTCCCCCGATAAGTTGTAAAGTTTGTAGTAAAATTCTCTAAAGGCCTTGACAATATTGGCCGGGCTAGAGAGCAGCAGGCCCCCCTCACCCTGCACCCGAGGGACAAAAATACTGGCTCTCTGTTCCCTAATTGCCCTAGCTAGTGTGCGGCTATTTCCACTTAGCAGCCACTAGGGTGCCTTATCAAGGAGCCACAAAAACACAGAACTTCAAAAAGGCAAAGTTTGACCAGCTTAGAGATGGTCTAAACTGCATTGACTGGGAAAATGTCCTTAAAAACAAAAGCATGGACACTAACATAGTAACATAGTATGTAAGGCTGAATAAAGACGTTAGTCCATCCAGTTCAGCCTGTTTAACTCCTTCCAGTGGTCTAGTAGCCATAGCCGGAAATGTTATTACATGCCAGGAAGGCATCAAGGCCACTTTTGAACATTTTTAATGTATCCCTCATTACTACCTCCTCTGGCAGCGAGTTCCATAGTCTCACTGCTCTTACAGAGAAGAATCCCCTCCTATGTCGGTGGAGAAAGCACCTTTCCTCTAACCTTAGTGGATGCCCCCGGGTTATGGTTACACTGCGGGGTATAAATAGATTGTGGGACAGATCCTTGTATTGACCCCGAATATATTTATACATAGTTATTAGATCACCCCTCAATCGTCTTTTTTCTAGACTAAATAAGCCTAACTTGGACAATCTTTCCGGGTACTCTAGCCCCCGCACTCCTTTTATTAACTTTGTTGCCCTTCTTTGAACGCGCTCCAGTTCTGATATGTCCTTTTTAAGCACAGGTGCCCAGAACTGTACACAGTATTCCATATGGGGTCTGACCAGTGACTTGTACAGGGGTAAAATGATGTTCTGGTCATGAGCACCTATGCCCCTCCTGATGCACCCCATGATCCTATTTGCCTTGGCAGCAGCTGCCTGGCATTGATTACTACAGTTGAGCTTATTGTCAACTAAAACCCCTAGGTCCTTTTCCATTGTTGTTTTACCAAGTGTTTCTTTATTTAGTGTGTAATCATGACACAGATTTCTCCTTCCCATGTGCATAACCTTACATTTATCTGTGTTAAACTTCATTTGCCATTTAACTGCCCATGCTTCCAATTTATCTAAATCTGTTTGTAGTTGCCTGTTGTCCTCCTTTGTTTTAATTACTTTACTCAGCTTAGTATCATCTGCAAAGATTGAGACTTTACTGTTTAATCCATACCCAATGTCATTTATATATATATTGAAGAGAATTGGTCCCAGAACTGACCCTTGTGGTACTCCACTAGTAACAGTGACCCAATCTGAGTGTGTGCCATTGATAACCACCCTCTGCTTCCGATCATTAAGCCAATTTCCCACCCATCTGCACACGTTTTCCCCCAGTCCAAGCATTCTCATCTTTTGTACCAACCTTTTATGTGGCACAGTATCAAATGCTTTAGAAAAGTCAAGATATATGATATCCAATGACTCCCCCTGATCCAATCTTGAACTTACCTCCTCATAAAAGCTGATCAGGTTTGTCTGGCAGGAGCGATTCCTCATAAATCCATGCTGATATGGAGTAATAAGGTCATTTTCCCCAAGGTGCTCCAGGATAGTATCCCTTAAGAAACCTTCAAACAGCTTGCCCACCACAGATGTTAAGCTTACCGGTCTGTAGTTCCCAGGTTCCCCCCTAGATCCCTTTTTGAATATTGGCACCACATTTGCCAAGCGCCAATCCATCGGAACAAACCCTGTAGTTATGGAATCCACAAATATTAGAAATAACGGCTTGTCTATTACTGTACATAACTCCCTTAAAACACGAGGATGTATGTCATCTGGTCCCGGTGATTTATCGATTTTCATCTGCTTGAGACGGTGCCGGACTTCTTCCTTGGTCAGACCAGTGACATTTAATGGAGGGTTTCGGTTATTCCCCTGCATTTCACTCGGCATGTCAAATTATTTTGTGAATATAGAAGCAAAGAAGTTGTTAAGCAAATTAGCTTTCTCCTCATTTCCCTCTATAGGGGTCCCCTCCTTGCTTTTCAGGGGGCCCACACCCTCAGGTTTGTACCTTTTACGGTTTATGTAGCTAAAAAATAATTTGGGGTTAGTTTTACTCTCTTTCGCGACCAGTCTTTCTGTCTCCAGCTTAGCTGCCCTTATCTGTTGTTTACATTGTTGATTGTTGCCACGGATGTCAGTCTGTCCGGCTGGGGAGGTTTTTGGCAAACGCAGAAGATCCAGGGTCAGTGGGGGCTGCAGGAGGCCCACTTGCCCATCAATCTCCTGGAGCTGAGAGCGATACGTTTGGTGCGTCTTCGCTTGACTCCCCACTTAAGGGGTCGTGCGATCCAGGTTTGCTCGGACAATCAGACGGCTGTCACCTACATCAATCACCAGGGAGGGACTCGAAGCAAACAAGCCCTCCAGGAGGTGACCCAGATTCTGACTTGGGCAGAGGAGTATGTTCCCTGCATCTTGGCGGTATACATCCCCGGGGTAGAAAACCAGGAGGCAGATTCCCTGAGCAGGAGTGCCTCACGCCTGGGGGAATGGTCTCTCAGCAACAAGATCTTTCATGCCCTGTGTCTCCACTGGGGTCAGCCGGATGTGGACCTGTTTGCGTCCAGGCACAATCACAAGCTCCCAAGGTTCGTTTCCCTGTCAAGAGATCCTCTGGCATTCGCCACAGACACTCTGGTAATTCCTTGGACAGGGTTCAGTCTCCTTTATGCATTTCCTCCGTTTCCACTCCTGGGCCGAGTGCTGTACAAGATAGCCCAGGAGGGGGTACCGACCATCCTGGTGGCTCCTCGCTGGCCAAGACGGAGTTGGTTTGTGGACATAGTTCAGATGTCAGTCGATCATTACATCAAGCCCGACCCAGGGCTTCTCACTCAGGGGGTCGCTGCGGCACCCCAATTTACAGACGCTGGCTTTGACGGCCTGGCTATAGAAACCTCAATACTGACGGAGAAGGGGCTGTCGGCCACGGTTGTGCAGACCATGATTCAGGCTCGGAAGAAGTCTTCTTCGATGATGTACTACAGAGTTTGGCACGCTTACATTGCTTGGTGTGAGTCCAAGAGTCTCCCTTGTCACACATTCTCTAGCTCTAGGATATTGGAGTTTTTACAACACGGCTTGGGTCTCCAGCTGAGCACCCTTAAGGGCCAGGTCCCGGCCTTGGCCATCTTTTTCCAAAGATCCTTTGCCAATCATAGACTGATCAAGACTTTTTTCCAAGGAGTTACTCATGTATGTCCACCGCGTAAGCCCGTATTACCGGTGTGGGACTTGAATTTGGTGCTTTCTGCTCTCCAGGGTCCCCCCTTTGAGCCTTTGTGCGATGCTGCATTGTCTATTTTGACCCTGAAAGTGGTCTTTTTGGTAGCGATCACCTCGGTGCGTCGCGTGTCAGAACTGGCCGCACTTTGTATGAAACCTCCTCACTTTGAGCGGCATAAGAATAAGTTGGTTTTTCGCTTTATACCTGATTTTTTTTGCCTAAGGTCATTTCTCCCTCTCTTCACCTTAATGAGGAAGTTGTCTTGCCTTCCTTTTGTCCAGCATCGACTAATTCTAAGGAACGGACCCTCCATGCCTTGGATGTGGTCAGAGCCGTTAAGTACTACCTGGTTGCGACTGAGTCCTTCAGGAAATCAGATTTGCTCTTTGTCCTCACAGAGGGTTCTAGGAAGGGCTTGCCTCCGGCCAAGTCCACTCTCAGTAAGTGGATCAGACAGGCGGTGGTGCAGGCATATTCTGCCAAGGGGAAGGAACCCCCCTTTCGTGTTACAGCTCATTCTACCAGAGCTATTGGTGCTTCCTGGGCATTTCAGCACCAGGCATCTGTTGAACGTTTGTAAGGCCGCCACTTGGTCTTCTCTTCATACCTTTACTAAGTTTTACAAGGTTGATGTTAAGGCCTCAGCTGACGCTGTCTTTGGCCGAAAGGTGCTTCAGGCGGTAGTGAAATGAACTACATGCTGGGGATCCCGCCCTAATGGACACTGCTTTTGGATGTCCCAATTGTCATCACTTCTGGGATGACCTGGACTGGATATAGTGAAAAATACAATTCTGTGAAACTCACCTGTAGAATTGTTTTTGAATATATCCAGTCCAGGTCGTCCCACCCCACCCTTGTTCATTATCTCTTGTTTGCCTGTTATGGTAATTACACTTTATATTGGACCGTTGTCCTTATGGTTTTGTTGGAGAGAGTACACGCTGAAGCTATGTGAAATAACATTTCTTGGCCTCCTGGCCTGTCTCTTTACTTACTGCTGTTTAACCACTGGGAAATCCTAGTGAGACACCTGCCTTTATAGGGGGCCAGGAGGAGTGACAGCTTTTGATCTTGCAGTCGAGCGCCAATTGTCATCACTTCTGGGATGACCTGGACTGGATATATTCAAAAACAATTCTACAGGTGAGCTTCACAGAATTGTATTTTTCTAAAGCATTTGATACTGTGCCACATAAAGGCTGGTACAAACGATGAGAATGCTTGGACTGGGGGAAAACGTGTGCAGATAGATGAGAAATTGGCTTAATAATTGGAAGCAGAGGGTGGTTATCAATGGTACACACTCAGATTGGGTCACCGTTACTAGTGGGAGTACCACAAGGGTCAGTTCTGGGACCAATTCTCTTCAATATATATATAAATAGCATTGGGTACGGATTAAACAGTAAAGTCTCAATCTTTGCCGATGATACTAAGCTGTGTAAAGTAATTAAAACAAAAGATGACAACAGGCAGCTACAAACAGATTTAGATAAATTGGAAGCATGGGCAGTTAAATGTCAAATAAAGTTTAACACAGATAAATGTAAGGTTATGCACATGGGAAGGAGAAATCTGTGTCATGATTACTTACTAAATAAAGAAACACTTACATAGAAACATAGAAGGTTGACGGCAAAAGGAGACCATACGGTCCATCTAGTCTACCCTTATGTGTATACTGTAGATGTGTGCTTATCCCAGGCATGTTTAAATTCAGTGACTGTTGATTTTTCAACTACCTCTGCTGGAAGTTTGTTCCAAGCATCTACTACTCTTTCTGTAAAATAATATTTTCTAACATTGCTCCTGATCTTCCCCCCGACTAGCTTCAGGTTGTGCCCCCTTGTTCTATCATTAAGCTTCTTCTTAAAAACACTTCCCTCCTGAACCTTATTCAATCCTTTCACATATTTAAAGGTCTTAATCATGTCCCCCCTCTCCCTTCTTTCCTCCAGACTGTACAAATTAAGTTCTTTAAGTCTCTCCTGATAAGTTTTAAGTTTAAGTCCTTCCACCATTTTCGTTGCCCGCCTTTGGACACGTTCTATTTGAATAATGTCTTTTTTCAGGTAAGGTCTCCAGAACTGCACACAGTATTCTAGCTGTGGCCTTACCAGGGCTCTATACAGCAGCATCACAACCTCCCTCTTCCTACTGGTGATGCCTCGAGCTATGCAGCCGAGCATCCTGCTTGCTTTTCCCACTGCCTGGTTACACTGTCCACTCATCTTGCATCAGTAATCAGTACCCCTAAATCTCTCTCCTCCGAGGTCCTGGCTAACACAGTGCTGCCCATACGGTACTCAGAGCAGGGATTCCTTCTACCCAAGTGCATGATTTTACATTTAGAGACATTAAACTCTAGTTTCCACAGTTCTGACCATCTATCCAGTAAAGCTAAATCATTTTCCATGTTGCAGAAATATCCACCCTATAACTAAACTTTGTATCATCAGCAAACAGACAAACTTTTCCTACCAAGCCTTCTCCTATGTCACTTACAAATATATTAAAAAGAATGGGGCCCAGGACAGAGCCCTGCAGCACACCACTTGTAACTCGCCTTTGTTCAGATTGCACACCATTTACAACAACGCTCTGATACCGATCCCTCAGCCAACTGGAAATCCACCGAACTATCCAGGGATTGAGTCCTACCTTCAATAATTTATCTATGAGCTCCTTATGTGGTACAGTGTCAAAGGCTTTGCTAAAATCCAGATAGGCGATATCCACAGCACCACCTTCATCTAACACTTTAGTGACATTGTCAAAGAAATCAATAAGATTGGTCTGACATGATCTGCCCTCAGTAAAGCCGTGCTGTTTTGGGTCCAATAGGTCATTAATTTTTAGATGGGAAATTATCTGTTTTTTTAAGAGTGTTTCCATTAATTTAACCACTATAGATGTTAAACTAACTGGCATGTAATTACTGGCTTCTTCTCTACTCCCCTTTTTATGGATTGGTATGACATTGGCCATTCTCCAATCATCTGGAACCTCACCAGTTGAAAGGGAATGGTTAAGTAAATCAGTCAGAGGGGCTGCAATCACAAACCTAAGTTCCCTTAGAACTCTGGGGTGGATTCCATCTGGACCCATTGCCTTACTTACCTTTAGATGTGCCAGCTCGGATAGGACATCAGCCTCCAGAAACTCCGGAGCTGTGCCCTCCCAGCGGGATGCTGTGCTATGGCCATGCCTGCTACTATCTGAAAATATTGAACAAAAGTAGCTATTCAGATGGTCAGCCACAGCCTTATCTCCGTCAATATATTTATTTTCCCTATTTCTAATTTTTGAGACTGCATTGTTTTTCTTCTTTCTGTTACCAATATATCGGTTTTATCTCCCTCTTCATAGATTTGGCCATTTCTTCCTCCTTTTGCCCTTTAGCGGTCCTTATAATCAGTTTTGCTTCCCTCTGCTTAATTTTATACGCCTCTCTGTCAGCTACACTTCCACTTACTTTATACTTCTTATAGGCAGACTTCTTATCTTTTATGATAGTGCTGACTTCCCTAGTAAACCATAATGGTTTCTTCTTCCTTTTATTCTTGCTAGTTTGTTTCACATATTGCTTAGTTGCCTTTAAGATGGCCATTTTTAATAGTGACCACTGGGCACTCACTTCTGCTACTCTGTTCCACTCACCTAATTTTCTTTCTACATTCGCCATTTCCTTGAAGTTTGTCTTCCTAAAGTCTAGCACTTTGGTTCTGGTGTGTGATTGCACAATGTCTGTTTAATTCTGAACCATAAGCATTGATGGTCACTGGAACCCAGATTTTCTTCAACCCTGACCTCGGACACCAGATCCCCATTGGTCAGAACTAAGTCCAGAATGTTATCTCCTCTAGTTGGCAATGTCACAAGTTGTTTTAGAGACACTCCATTAAGTGCCTCTTATATAGTCCTGCTCTTGCATGTCGATGCACACTATGGAACTCGCTGCCAGAGGAGGCAATAATGAAGAATACAGTAAAAACATTCAAAAGTGGCCTTGATGCCTTCCTGGCATGTAATAACATTTCCAGCTATGGCTACTAGACCACTGGAAAGCGATAAATAGGCTGAACTGGATTGACTAAAGTCTTCAGCCTTACATACTATGTTACTAGTTCGCCAATAATCTTCCCCCTCTCTCTCTTCTATCTGGAGGCGATCTTTAAAATGATGCCCCTGATATAGCACTTGTGTGCTGCTCACAGGTTCAAAGGGGTCGTCTCGGGTTTAGAATTCAGGTCGAAATAGGCCCTCAGCTCCCCCCTAACCTCCTCCTTTATGGCCTGGTCCTTCAATAACGATTCATCGAGGATCCAGGTACCTGGCCTAGAAAGCAACTCAGGGAGTCTCATGATAATGAAATCAGGGCGTGATCCGAGATCATGATTGGATCAATCTCCACTTCCTGACCGAGCGGCAGGGTTCTCTGCTTCAAAAAGAGGTAATCAATCCTTGAGTAAGAATCGTGAGGGGGGAGTAAAAGGTATAGTCGCAACCTCGTGGGATGAGAAAGCTGCAAGGCCGCCTTAAATGTTTTTTTGATGGGGGAGAATGCCAGGTGAGAAGCCTTTTTAGAAACATCAAGCAGTGGGTCCAGTGCCACATTGAGGTCCCCTCCAAAGATCACTATAGGTCTGAAAAGCATCCAGTGCCTGCTCTATAAAGCAAACTTGATCTGAATTGAGAGCATAAATGTTTGCGAACGTAAATACCTGGTTGCTGACCCTCTCCTTAAAAAAAAGGTACCGTCCTTCCTCATTACATATTACCCCAACATCTTTGCCTCAAGAGTTAACCGAGCTTATTTTGCTGCACCCCCAAATCCGCAACCTGATTGAGTCCCCCCAAACCTATGACAGCCCCAGAGCGGGCCACGGCCACAGACCCCGAGAACCCACCACCCCGACTACCAGTGGGGCGGACTGCTCATGTGCATAGTATCCCCAGTCCCGGCCCACGGAGCCACCCCTCCAACTCCCAGTCTTCCACATAGCATATCTCTTACTGCTTACCCTGAGGATCTCGGCCCCGTACCGGCATGGTTATGCCCATCCTCCTACCCGTTCTTGCCCCGGCCAGCCCTGATGAGCAGCACCTGTGGTATCCGGACGGCTCGGCTAGTGTGGTGCGGTGTCCCAGGGCGAGCTCCGGGAAAGCATGGTGCACCCGCAGTAAGATACAATTAACAGCATTGGTACATGTTTTGAGTTCCGCGGAGAGAGCAATCAGCGCGGGGGGGAGGAGGAGCGACCAGCTCCGGGGGAGCCACCTGAGACCCCACGACCCACTGCTGCGGCCCCCATGGCAGACCACAGCTCACGACCTCAGGAGCCCACGGCCCCGTCTAAGGGCAGGTCATTCAATCATCTAGTCCTTCACCAGAACGACCCAGCTCCGGTCCACCCGGGGCCCGCACTGCCAATGAAACAAACCTCCCGGGGGGGGCGTGGCTAGGCGCCAGGGAAGATGGCTGCTTCCTCCTAGCGCTCATCACGCCGGAGCGCAGAACTCACCCTGCAGCTGCTTCACACCGCCTTGACGGACCTCCGGCTGGGAGCCTAGCACAGAGGAGACCTCCCGCTGCCACCGCGATGGGTAAAAGCGGGGCCAGGCTGAGGGACAGGAAGACAGGAGGGGAGAAGAGGAGCGCCACGTGCCCGAGGCAGCCGGACATCATGGCGGAGCTCCGGCGCCGGGCTGCTCCACGCGAGGACCAGGGACGGGATGCACGGCGCGGGTGCCCGCCGGATCTATCGGGCCCGCCGCCGCCTTCACTCAAGGGGACAGACCCGCTGCCGCCGCCGGAGGTAGGAGCTGGCGGGAGCCCCGGCATTACCGCCTCTCCCCCGTAGCGGGGGGGGGGGCGAAGAACAGTATCTCCCCGGCCCAGTGAGTGGCCCCTCGGCTCAGAATCCCGGGGCACCCCGGGAAGGGGGAATGCAGTGCACATGGCCACCCCTGCCCGCGCCCCAGCTGCCGGGGTCTCCCTCGCCGGCCTGCGCAGCCTCCTTGGGTGCACTTAATAAGCCCCCTCCACTCTGGCCCCTGCAGGATCCCCGGGGCGAGGAGGGAAACGGTGACCCCCACTTCCCAGACCACGGCCGCCTCTCACCTGCGGCACCTGGAAGAGGCCGGGTCCCACAGGCAGGCCCACCGTGCAGCAGCGACAGCAATCGAGATAGGGGGACCCCACCTCCATGTCTCTGAGACAACCGGGAGTTCCCGAAGATCTTCGAGGACACCCCCCTGTCAAGCCCCAGAGATCTCTCCCAATCACTGATCGAGGAGGGCCCGGAGGGGGATCCGTGCAGCTTACAGGGGTCCCCGCACCCAGCGGATCCAATCGTGCACGACGAGCTTCTTTTAGCAAAATTTAAGCTCCTACTGCAACAAGAACTGGGGGCCGCGGTTTCCAAGCTTTCCGCCAGTTTTGCCAGAGACCTGGGAGATCGGACCAACACTCTGAAAGAGAGGGTAGATGAAATCGTGACGGTCCTGGAATCTGGCGAATCTGCTACGAAGGTCGTGCGGGACGAGGTGACTCTGCTACAACAAAAGCTGGAAGATCTTGAAAACAGATCTAGGCGCGAAAATGTCCGGATCCGGGGGCTTCCGGAATCCATGGAGGATGTTCCCTCCACGGTTACGGCGCTGCTCCAGGAACTGCTTCCCTCAATGCCGCTTGAGCGTCTGGAACTGGACAGAGCGCATAGGGCCTTGGGCCCGAAGAGATCGGACGGTCGCCCAAGAGATATCGTCATTAGGCCTACTTTTTATCGCACGGAGGAGGCCATCCTGGAGGTCTCCAGGGGCGAGACCAGTCTGACTTTTCAAAATCACGCCTACCAGATATACCCGGATGTCGCTCCTCAAACACTTCAACGTCGTAGAGAGATGAAACCAGGGCTGGACATTTTGAAATCCCATAATATCAGGTACCGGTGGTGGTTCCCCTTTAGATTGATGTTCTCCCACGCGGGTCGCCAATGCACCGCTGGGTCCCTGGAGGAGTTACTGGGTCTTATGCGGGAGCTCCATTTGCCTTTGCCTGAGCCGCTTCCTGTGTCGTCCGACCGGGCGGCCCGGCGGGAGGCTGGACGGCCGCCTTTGCGGCCCATGTGGGAGAAGGTCCGTCCGCGGAGGAGACGGGGCCGGGGGGGGGGGGGATCGTCCTCCCGGTCCCGGCTCTGACCCGAGCTGAGGCTCTGGGGCCTTGGCTCAGCTTTAGGCTTATTGCTGTGGTGCCTTTCCCCCCCCCCCCTTCTTTGCTGTAAGGGGACCTAGTGGGTGATCTTCGGCTACCTGAGTTAAATTTTTCTTGGACTTCCCTATCCCTTGTACCGTTGCTGGCTACCAAGAACCCTACAGTTTATACTTGTTCTGTGTCTTATATAAAATCACTGTCGTTCAGCTAGGTGCCTGTGCCGGTCGGGGGGGGGGGTGCTGGGCGGCGGAGGGGGCTGGCGGACCGTGCTCCCTTGGGCGCTGATGCTCCCCTTGGGCTCTGATGGCCGGCCTCCCCTCCCCCTCCTCAGGGGTGTGGGTGCCCTGACGCCTTTGGCGCTGGGTCCCCCCTCCCCCCCCTCCCTGGTTGGCTCCGTCTAATGTCTCTTTTGAATGGGGTGTTAGTCTGCGCCCCTGTGAAACGCCCCCCACGTACTTCATGTCGACTCGCATTGGGGTATTTTTTCCCCCAGTGACCGAGTCGCCCTCTGCCTTGGCAGAACACCTTTGGGCCATTGCGTGCCCGGTATACTACGTTGAACTTTGGTTCGTGTTCCTTAAGTTGTTTGATAAACGTGTAATGTTTAGAATGTTAATTTTCCTTTTGTGCACTGTAAATGTCTCCCCTCCTTGCTCCCCCCTACCTACCGTCCCCCTCTCCCTCTGCCCCCTCGCATCCAGCCGGCTTCCTTTTTCTACTCATGAGAAAACTCTAGCCCAATGGTGGGACTGACGGTTAAACTAATTTCTAACAATGTCCAGGGTTTCAACAGCCCCGTTAAAAGGAGCAAGGCCTTTCACTATTACAAATCATGTAAGGCAGATATACTGTTCCTCCAAGAGACCAGGTTCTCGACCCACTCTAGACCAAGGTACCTGAGCCACCATTACCCCGTATCCCATATGGCCTGCGCTAGGGAAAAGAAAAGGGGAGTTCTGATAGCTTTTGGTAAAAATTTCCCCTTTATCTGCTCTAAGGAAATCATTGACCCGACCGGTAGATATGTCTTGCTGCAGGGGTCTCTTTACGATGTTGATCTCACCCTGGTGACGTATTATGCTCCTAATTCCTTTCAAACGCGCTTCTTTAAGCACCTGTTGACGGTCGTCCTAAATAACGCTAAAGGTATCTTGCTAATGGGTGGAGATTCGAACATGGTCCTGGACCCCAAGGTTGATAGGCATCGGGCGGGTCAAGGGGGGAGAGTGATGGAGGAGCCGAACCCCCTCTCTGTTGCATTTAGAGACCTTTTGGACGCCTCTGGCCTGTGTGATGTTTGGAGGGAGAGGAATCCTACCACTAGGGATTTCACATTTTACTCTAACCCCCATGGGTCTTTTTGCAGGATCGATCACATTTTCGTCCCCCAGGCTATTCTCCTGCCTGCTCAAGGATCCATGGGGCCCTTAAAGATTATTTTGCACTGAATGCGGGATCTGTCCGCTCCCCGATTACCCTTTGGGAGGCTCAAAAAGTGGTCATGCGTGGCAGTATTATAGGCATAGCTTCCCATAGGAAGAAGGAGCGGCAGAAGCGGCTGAAGGAGCTGACGTCGCGCTATGAACAGGCTGAGTTGCTCTGGAAGAGAACCCCAAATTCTAGGAATAAGAAAGCTGTAGACGGTCTTAAAATGGAACTCAACGTGCTTCTGGATGAGCAGACCGAGAAAAGGCTTCGCTGGGCCAGACAAAAGTTCTATGCTAGGGGCAATAAGCCTGACACTATGATGGCCCGGAAGCTGCGAGCGACCGACTTGGAGCGGCGGCAGCCGGTAAAGCTTAAACTTACGCAGGGCACTGTCACGGCTAATCCGGATGTAGCGATAACCTTTATCGCCGGAGGGCTTCCCCGCCAGAGACGTCCTTTTCCCAATGGTGAGAGGTGCTGCAGGAATCCCAGAGTCATCCGTGAGGAACCAGGAACAGCCCTTACAAGGGCTAGTGAATTGTAATATAGCGTTTCCCCCAATAAGAGACAGAACTCAGTATTGAGGGTGAAGATGAACTTAACTTTATTAGTGCCACACTGTGCCTTATATGCAAGGCTCCATGCAAGGGGACCTCCCCCGTGGACCTGATGGAGAACTGCATGACAAACACACGGACCAATGGGAGCAGGGCACACAATCCCTCAACTCTGCCGGTAACACAATCAGTAGAACAATAGCAGTCTGTAACACAATCAGTAGAACAATAGCAGTCTGTAGCACAATCAGTATAACAATAGAAGTCTGTAATACAATCAACAACACCATGGCAGTCTGTCTGGGACATGCTCAAGAAAATGAAAGTAATGGGTCTATGCAAAAACAGTGCCTTTAAAATCCAAAGGCAGAGTCTGTCACAATGCCCCCTTTTTGTGGAACACCCGGCAGACCCGGATTGACCCTGTTCAGGTTAACGTGGGGCTGTCCGGACTCTTGTTATGGGCAGAGTTCTGTGTAAGGACAAGTCTGCAAATAGTGAGTAACAGGGCTAAACATTGACGTGGGCTGTACATAGGAATCGGTCATGGGTGGGGTCCAAACACTGGGATATTGTGGCGTTGGTGAGTTCAGCACCAAAGTCCTTGGTTGGATGTGTGCACAGGTGCTTTGCTTTCTTATAGCTGGTCCAAGTTTCAATCTCTTTCCGTGGAAGCTGATCGGAGAATCCACAATCTTCTGCACATCTACATCATCGTAAAAGGAGACAAAACCATAACCCTTAGAAACGCCAGAGGCATCCCTAATAATTTTGACATTCTTTACAGCGCCATACTTTGAAAACAAATCCTTAATTTCAGGCTGATCAATCCGACGGTCAATGCCCCCAACAAAAATAGTATTTGGCATAAGTTTCCCTTCTGGAAGGACGTAACCTGATGGCTGATCCTCTTCTTGGCTTCTTGTAACAGACATGACGTGATGCAGACGAAACCCCTGGGTCTCCCCGACCAGTGGGCTGGAGTCGGCAGCTCGGGCTGGAGCCGGGTTGTAACAGGGTTGATGCCGGCTGGCACAGAGGTAGCGTAGGCACAAGTCATTGGTCCTAGATCATTTCCCAATAGTACTTCTGCGAGTAAGTTGTCCATAAGTCCCACATGTACCCTGCCGGATCCAGCCCCCCAGTCAAGATGTACTCGGGCGGTGGGGAGTCGAAACACAGCTCCTCCCGCCACCCTTACTGCAACGGTGTGTCCGGTGCGGTCTTTGTTCTTGACCAAATGAGGTTGGAGCAAGGTAAGTGTGGCTCCGGTGTCGCGTAATCCTTGCGCGGTGCGCCCATTGACTTGTGCCTCCTGGCGATGGTGCTGTCGGTTGTCTTGGATGGCCGCTTGTACGGGATCAGCTTCATACAGTACCCCCAGATACTCTTCCGAACTGCTCTCAGCTTCCAAACAGTGAGCCGCAGGAGTACGGGCGGTGGAAGGTTGTTTTTGCCTCCACGTGTTTTGGGGAGGCTCTAGGGCGCAATCCCTGCGATAATGTCCCCATTGTTTGCAACAATGGCACTGAACTGTCGAGAGGTTCGGATGCTGCGCTGGCCTATGTGGCCCAGAGTCACGAGTTGGCGCTGAAGCCACAGGTGCTTGAAATTTGATGGGAGGTGGTGGTTTTGGAGCGGACTGTTCTGTCAGGCGAGCATCGGTGTACTCGTCGGCTAGACGAGCAGCCTCAGGTAGCGTTAGAGGCCTCCGGTCACGTACCCACTCTCTTAGCTCTGGTTGCAGGGCATTGAGAAAATGTTCTAGTAAAAACAACTGTAGTACATCCTCAGCGGTCGTGGCTTGGCATCCAGTGACCCAGTGTGATGCTGTACGATGGAGGCGACATGCCCACTCCGTGTAAGAATCCCCTCCCTTCTTTTGGGATTCCCGAAATCGTCGCCTGTAGGCTTCCGGGGTGACAGCGTACCGGGCTAACAAAGCTTCCTTTACCAGATGGTAGTGTGGTAAGTCCGCATCAGGGATGGCCCGGAAAGCATCGGAAGCTTTCCCAGATAGTTTCCCTGATAATATGGTGACCCATTCCTCCGTGGGTACCCGGTGTAAAGCGCACTGCCGTTCAAAATCGGCCAAAAATCCGTCAATCTCGTCGTCACTTTCCTGGAAGGACTTAAATGCTGCAAATGGAATCTTTCTCCCCCCAGTGTAACTGAGGCTGAGAGGCTGCTGGGTTGAAAGTCGCCGATCTTCCCTTCGCTTACTGGCCTCTGCCTCCGCTGCGGCGAAGACTCGGTCGATCAGTTCCTGTGATGGATTCGGGCCATAGACCGACAATCTGTTCCGAACCGTTTGAACGAGAGCAGCGTCTTCATCGGCCTCTATATTGGTTTCGGTCCTCACTGCTGCACGATCCATTTTGATCAGCTCGGCTATCAGTTCCTGACGTGGGCGGTTGCTAGCTGACCTTCCCCGGCTCTCGAGTAGATCCTTCAGGGTCAGCCTTTTCAACTTGTCATACTGACTCTCCATCAGGGTAGCACTCTCTCTGGGTAGAAAGGACCATCCCGCCGCTTGCCACCAGTTGTAGCGATAACCTTTATCGCCGGAGGGCTTCCCCGCCAGAGACGTCCTTTTCCCAATGGTGAGAGGTGCTGCAGGAATCCCAGAGTCATCCGTGAGGAACAGCCCTTACAAGGGCTAGTGAATTGTAATATAGCGTTTCCCCCAATAAGAGACAGAACTCAGTATTGAGGGTGAAGATGAACTTAACTTTATTAGTGCCACACTGTGCCTTATATGCAAGGCTCCATGCAAGGGGACCTCCCCCGTGGACCTGATGGAGAACTGCATGACAAACACACGGACCAATGGGAGCAGGGCACACAATCCCTCAACTCTGCCGGTAACACAATCAGTAGAACAATAGCAGTCTGTAACACAATCAGTAGAACAATAGCAGCCTGTAGCACAATCAGTATAACAATAGCAGTCTGTAATACAATCAACAACACCATGGCAGTCTGTCTGGGACATGCTCAAGAAAATGAAAGTAATGGGTCTATGCAAAAACAGTGCCTTTAAAATCCAAAGGCAGAGTCTGTCACACCGGACAAGATTGTTGGCGCCTTCCGGGACTTCCTCTCGAATCTGTACTCGGCCTCCCCGAGAGCCGGCAATGCCGACCTCGAGAAATTCTTTGAGCACGTTGAGTTACCGCCCATTGCTCAGGACCGCTTGGATCTGATGGAATCTCCCATTACCCCCCAGGAGGTCTTATTGGCCATTAAGGCTACCAAGACTTCCAAAAACCCAGGGCCTGATGGGTTTGGTGGCCTTTACTATAAGAAATTCGCACCCCTCCTGGCCCCTCACCTGGCCAACCTCTTCAACGCTTTGTGCGCGGAGTCACCCATGGGTCCGAGTGCTTTGTTGGCTGATATTTGCATGGTACCTAAACCTGATACGGACGGTTTGCAAATTTCAAACTACATGCCGATATCCTTAATCAACACTGATGCGAAGTTGTTGGCCAAGGTGCTGGCGAGCAGGCTGAACACATTCCTGGAGGGTATCATACATAGGGATCAAGTGGGTTTTGTTCCGACTCGGCAGGCTGGGGACAATGTTAGGAGGGTGGCTCACCTGGTCCAACATGCCCGGATGAGGAATATCCCGGCCTTTTTGTTGTCCCTAGATATCCAGAAGGCCTTTGATACCATCTCCTGGGACTACTTGCTTTGGGTCTTACAAAAGTGGGGGTTTGGGCAGCGATTTCTAGACTGGATTGGGGCCCTCTACAATGCCCCGTCAGCGCGTGTACGTTACATGGGTTTCACCTCAGAGTCCTTTCGCATTTTTAGAGGTACTAGACAGGGTTGCCCCCTCTCCCCGATCCTCTTTATTTTGGCTCTAGAGCCCCTGGGCATAGCAATTAGGCAGAACCAGAATGTTAAAGGCTTGGAGGTCGCGGGTGTTCAGCACAAGGCTCTCTTTTTTGCAGATGATGCCATGCTGGCGGTCACGCAACCAATTACCTCTCTTCCGAATTTATACCAGCTGTTAGACCACTTTGCCCGCATCTCTGGCTTGACTATAAACAGTGATAAATCCCAGGCGCTAAATGTGTCCCTGGCACCCGAGCTGGTAGCTCAAATTAAATCGAATTTTCCCTTTAAAAGGTCGATGGAACCGCTTCCATACCTGGGGGTACAGATTCCGGGGAGATATGAAGACCTCTA
This sequence comes from Gastrophryne carolinensis, assembly GCA_027917425.1. Taxonomy (NCBI): domain Eukaryota; kingdom Metazoa; phylum Chordata; class Amphibia; order Anura; family Microhylidae; genus Gastrophryne; species Gastrophryne carolinensis. The sequence goes on from CM051243.1 coordinate 118,610,045, forward strand.
CGGGGCTAACTATCCGCCCTTATTTAGGTCCCTAACACGGCTGCTTGAAACCTGGATGCCGTATTCTCGTGGTTGGGTCGTATCAATGCAGTTAAGATGTCCATTCTCCCTAAACTTCTGTACTTTTTTAGAACACTGCCGGTAGCGATCCCATCCTTTAGGCTGCGTACAATGCAGAAAAAAATCTCAACCTTTATTTGGGCTGGTAGGCGCCCACGAGTACCTAGGCATACAATGCTCAGCCACAGATCCTCCAGAGGGCTTGGGGTCCCTAATGTTAGCATGTATTATAAGGCTGCCCAGATAGCCCAACTGATTCCCATGCACTCCCTCTCAGCGCCCCCCTCTGGACCTTTCTGGAACTCCCGAACTCCTCCCCGACCCCTTCTTATCTGGATGGACCCGGCCTCTAGACCCAAGACACTTAGCCCTTTGATGAGGCATTCCCTCTCGGTGTGGGACTCTGTAAAATACTCTGCTTCCCTGATGTCCCCCCACGCTCCCCTAGCACACCTTTGGGGTAATCCGGCGTTTCCCCCGGGTTTGGACAATAGATCGTCTTTTAAATGGTGGGTGGACCGTGGTTTGCTTAGGGTGTGGGACCTCCTCTCGGAAGATGGTCTTTTGTCCTTTAGTTCCCTGAGAGACAGGTACGATGCCCCCCAGGGGGTCTTGTTCCAGTACTTACAGTTAAAACACTGGTTGTCTCCCTTAACTAGATTGGGGCCGCCCTTCTGGAGATGTACCCCCTTTGAGAGAGTCTGTGGAGAGGAGCCATTCTGTAGGGGGACAATATCTATGCTATATCCTACGCTATATTCTACGCTAAACACCACGGGGGTAGGCACACATGTGCACGTGGATAGGTGGGAGCGGGATTTGGGCCCATGCAGCTTGGGGAAGGGGTGGACGGATATCTGGAAAGCCGCTTCCTCATGCTCCATGAACGTCTTGACGACTGAAACGGCCTATAAAGTTCTATACCGATGGTACTTGGTGCCAAGCCGTCTTGGCAAAATGTTCCCCGGGCAGGCCAATACTTGCTTTAGGGGCTGTAGTGTGGAGGGCTCCTTCCTACATATTTGGTGGACATGTCCTATGCTGACCCGTTTTTGGGCTCAAGTTTACAAGATAGCCGGCAAAGTATTTCGAACGACCATCAAAAAAGACCCCTGGGTGGCCCTCCTCCACTGCAAACCCCCAGAGCTCACCCACAAGCAGCACAAGTTATTTGTATACCTGCTGCTGGCAGCCAAGCAAACTATTGCTAAGGGGTGGAAAAAACAGACTACCCCGTTGTCAGAGGTGTCGGCTAGGATGAATGGTTTTTTAGTTAACGAGAGGCTCTCAAGCATCCTGGCCGATACCCAGGACAAGTTCCTCTCCACCTGGGAACCCTGGTTACAATATGCCTGGCCTGATGCGCCAGTGGACATGCTAAACTAGTTGACCTATGCGAGCTGGATTGCGAGGACCCCCTTTCTCCCCAACCTAACCTACCCATCCATACCACTGTGTTCTTCCCCCCCCTTTTTTTTTTCTTTTTCTTTTACTTTTCCTTTTTGTTCTATGACTCCCCGGGTCCCCGGGGTGGGTGCGCCCTGCGTCCGCTGGGCGGCCCGGCGCCGGGGGGCGGGTTGCGGTGAGAAGGCTGGAGTGTCTGCTGGGGTTGCTTCCCCGACACGGGAGGCGGCAAGAATAAAGACTCAATGCTGGCAAATGATGTTCTATTGATAGTTTATTAACGCTATAGCTCCGTTACGGTCGTAATGCTGTATAATATTGGACAGTTCAAATGATCTGGATTTTCCCATATTTGATAGAGTGCTATGCTGTTGTATGCTCTGTGATGATAGCCTCCCCTGCGCGGGATGGGTTCTGCACCTTGCTTGATCTGCTAATCACCTGTGCCTGTATTGTTCATTTTCCTGGCTGAAAAATAAAAATACTGAAAGAGAAACAAACCTCCAACTGCGTTGTACAGGATCCACGACCCCACGGCATGGGTGCCAGGAGGGCTGGCACCTAGGTGGTCAAGTATGGTTAGTCTAGGGACCTGCGTCAACATTTCACAGGGAAAACAGTGGACGAACGTCTCCTAGTCTTCCACGTAGCCCATCCCTTAATGTGACCGCCAGGTGCCTTGGTCTCTCAGCCGCCGGATCACGAACATCTCCCCGTCCTCTACTCTTGCCCCCCCGCCACCTCTGGACTCCACCCTGGCCGGGCCCTCAGGTCGACCAGTGCCCTGGGTGTCCGAATGTGGCTGCCCTCGCAGCATATCGGGGCGGTCACCAGGGAGGCTCACCACACACCAGCAGCAAGTTGCGGACAACATCAATGATACATGTGACAACTCTCTGCGGAGAGGTCAAATAATAAAGGGGGAACCACCTCCCCAGGGAAGCCACCCGAGACCCCCCAGACCCCAAGTCACCGACTACGCAGCAGACCACAGCCGGGAACCACCCGCAACCCCGTCTACGTGTGTGACATCCGTCCACCTGATCCTCCCGGGGGCAAAGCAAGCCCCCCCAGCCCCGGCAATCCCTCTCTTAGACATATATCTTATTGTGCTGATCGGGTACCTCAACTCTGTAGCTGCCGAAATGACTAATCTCCTCCTTCCTCTCGCCCACCCGCCGCTGTCTCCAGCCTCCGCCCCGGTCATGCACGCGGGCCGGCCAGTGCTCGGCGTACCCGAATAAACAAACTCTTCCAGCATCATGGGGTGGGCGACAGGAGGGTCCATCATCCCGGCAGCCACTCACAATTATAACCTGGAAACACATAGCACTATTTCATAGGGAAAGTATTTAGTAAGCATGAACCGTTAACCGGAACCAGGGGGCCCATCAACAGCTCATCTTGAGGCAGAGGACAGTGTCCATCTAAGAGTCCTGCATCCACTCCATGGTAAGGGAGCAATGCAGCATGTTTTTCATCCATGGGGAGGCATGACTCATCCCCGCTGTGGCCCACGTCTGCCCCGAGTCCTCCATCGATGAATCCTCTATGGTAGTGTCTGGTATGCGGGGAAGTCCAGCCAGTTCGGGACCGCTAGTGGGGCAGCGTCCAGGAACAAAAAGAGGTTGTCCAGGTCTCCCGGGGCCCATAGGGTAAAAGAGTCCCCATTATTCCAAGTATGCAGCACGCCCTGCTCCAGTAATGATTCATTACGTCTGGGATATAGTCCACAAGAGGGCGCTTTACTGCAGAGATGGCAAAAAAGAGGCCCCTCCCGGTCCTTATATACCCGGGACCTCCCACTAAATTCCCCAGTTTCTTCTCTGCAGTGGGCTGCGAAGGTCAAGATGATGGCTTCTCTCCTCGCAGGTAAGCTGGGCTGCACAGCCCCTGGCCCTGTGTTCTATTCCCACCCGTCCCACCTTAACTTGCCTCCCAGCCTTGGCTGCGTGGTCGGGTGATGGTAGGCAGCACCTATTAGAGGTGTTTTACTGGAGATTGCTCCACCGCAAATCCCCCACCAAAGGGTAGGCGGCACAGGTTTGATGAGCCTGTTTTTGAGATGCCCCGTCCGCTTTAGCCCTCCCTCACATGTCCCAAATGTGATTAAGGGCTTCTACTTCCCCCTTCTCCCGTTTGCCCTGTTCGTGGGGGGGGGGGGGGGGGGGGGGTCAGTGTCCATGGGTGTGTGTGAGTGATTGCTTTGCTCTGTAAACTTGGTATGCCTTGTGACACTGTAGGATTGCGCTGGCAGTGTGCTCAGCGTTTCCCCCCCTCCTCCTGTGTGAGTGATTGCTTTGCGCTGCAAACTCGGTATGTGTTGTGACAATGTATGATCACGCGGGGCAGTGTGCTCAGCGTTTTACCATTCTCCCCCTGTGTGAGTGATTGCTTTACTCTGTAAACTCGGTATGCTTTGTGACACGGTTTGATTACGCTGGCAGTGTGCTCAGCATTTTCCCCTTCTCCTCCTGTGTGCGTGTTTGAATGGCCCGCGCGCGCGTGGCGGTGTTGTCACACGGGGCTGCCTGCACGCTGATTGGTTGAGGGGTGGCCTGTCTTCGGCCTGTCCCCGCGTTCCTGGAGGGGGCGTGGACTAGCGCTCCGCGCGTTCTAGCAGTGGCCCGCCCCTCCTGAGCCTCTCAGCGCCATCTTGTCCCTGCGGTCTGGTAGAGTGTAAGCTCTTCGACGTCCGTGAGTGCCCTCATCGGGCCTGTTTTTGATCTGTTTTTCATATATTGTGTATATTATTATGATTGAGTGTCTTTCAGGCGGGACAAACTAATTAGAGGTTTCTCCCGGTCCTGTGCCCTATATTAGTCCTATTGGCATTATTAGAGGCTTAATTATTAATAGTTATTTATTAAATCCTCCCACTAGCGGACATTTAAGGGGCATCCCGAGTAGCCGCACAGCGTAAAACCCGTTGGTCATAGTGACACCAAAAATTCATCATATGGAGGCTTCACAGTATGTTGTGCTCAGGAGCCCATCGGGACAAGCCCGGCTGTGTGTGGTGTGTGGGGCATCCCATGTGAGCGATGATGTGCGGGTCTGTGTACCCTGCGCCCAGCAGGCGCTTGCGCGGCACTCGGGGCTGCATTTATCTGTGGCTGCACCCAACGTGTCTTCCCCCACACCCCCTTGCTTGATTATGACTCCCAGTGAAATTAACACTAGTGGGGAGTCTCAACCTGATGTTTCTACCAGGCTGGCCAACATTGAGAGACTGATTCCTAGCTCTGCGGCCCGTAAGGCTCCAGCTAAAAGACGGCACTTGCCGCCTGCTGCGCCGGCCTTTCCCATGGAGCAGGATGATTTCCTTGATTTGTCTGTCTATACCCCTCTAGAGGAAGGGGAGTTATTCTCAGATTCAGATGTTTCTGATTATCAGCATTACCTTGGCGCTGATGCCGGCTCAGAGCATTGGGATGCTGATGACACTCATAGACTTTTGACTCAATTTTTTTAAGTACTCTCCATTTCCCTTCCTGCAGCGGCACCTAAGCAGCAGGGGGATTTGTTTGGTACCGCAAAACCACGTTTGGAATTTCCAGAACTGACGCATTTTAATAATCTGGTTCTCAAGGAATGGGAGCGGCCTAGCCGGCTCCCCGGTATCCTTTCCCCTCGGATGTGGTCAAATGTTGGTCATCTCCCCAGAGGTGGATGCCCCTGTGTTGGGGTTGGGGTGCATTCCCCGGATTCCACTACCTCAAAGGATGGTGAGGACCGGCGTATTGACCAGCTGGCTTCCCACGCCTTTGTGTGTGGGGGTTCTGCCTTGCGCCTGGTTTGTGCTTCCGCTATTACGGCCGTGGCTATTAGGACTTTGATCAAGGGTCTTCTGGACGGTTCGCATGAGGTTCCTTCTACTACTGATTTTAGAGCCTTGTCACAATGTGAGATGTTCATCACCTATGTTCTTTCTGCCTTAGATGATATTATTCGGAGGTGTAGCAGGACTTCGGCTCTGGTTGTCTCTATCCGCCGCTCGGTTTGGCTGCGCCAGTGGGCAGCTGACAATGCTGCTAAGAAGGCGCTCACAGGGCTCCCCTTTAAGGGGCTGCGCCATTTTTGGTGTTCGTTTGGACCTTTTTGCAGGGAGGTAAGTTGCCCCAACGCAAAAAGCAGCCGAGACCCTTTCGGGGCTCCGGGTCCTTCACTCCCTCCTTTCGAGGAGCCGTGCCCGGCCGGGATCCTCCTGGGGCGCCAAACCCAAATCTGCTGCCAAGGCCACTCAGCCACGAAGGGGCGCCTTCACCCTTGCAGGTGGGGGGACAGCTGCGGCTCTTCGCTCGGGTCTGGGCTCAACAAGTCTCAGACAATTGGATTCTGGAGGTTGTCTCCTCCGGATACAAGCTGAGGTTCGCGGACTGGCCTCCTCCAAGACTCCTCGGGTCCAGGGTTCCTGCGGACCCTCGGGCAGCTGGGGTTTTTTTTTCTGGCGGTACAAAACCTCTTGGCCATGGGAGTCGGTTGGCAGGTTCCTCCGGGAGGGAGAGGTCAGAGCTACTATTCCAATCTCTTTACAGTGCCCAAAAAGGATGGTTCCATCAGACCCATCCTGGACCTAAAGCTTCTCAACAGGTCATCAGGACCAGACGTTCTCGCATGGAAACTCTGCGCTCCACTATCAGCTTCCTGTGCCCGGGGGACTTCAGGACTTCAATAGACATCAAGGATGCTTTCCTTCATGTGCCGGTCTTCCCAGGGCACCAGCGGTTCCTCAGGTTCGCAGTGGAGGAACAATGCTACCAGTTTGTGGCACTTCCCTTCGGTCTCACCTCTGCCCCCAGAGTGTTCACCAAGGTGCTGGCGGGCGTGATTGCCCTTTTTAGAGCCCGGGGTATTCGCATTCTTCCTTATCTGGACGACCGTCTCATTAGGTCCTTTTCACTCCGGCAGGCCAGTATTTTCCTTCCTCAGCAGAAAGTGGACTCTTTTCAAGCTCTGGTTCATTTCTTGCTGTCCAGCCCTCTTCCCTCCATCCGGTAAGGGATGCAATTGGTGGGACAGATGGTGGCCTGCTTCAAGGCTGTCCCTTATGCTCTATTTCACATGAGATCCCTTCATTTCCATCTTCTGTCAGTCTGGGACAAATGTCCTCTGTCTCTGGATCAGGCCTTTGCTCTATCTCCTCTGGTCCGGCAGTCCCTCCTGTGGTGGCTGGACTCGAGGAATTTTCTGGGGGGCAGGTCATTTCTGACACCATGTTGGGAGATGGTCACTATGGATGCCAGTCAGGTTGGGGGGGCTACTGGAGAGCCCTCCAATTCCAGGGGCTGTGGGGCCCCCAGGAGACTTACGCCCCCATCAATGTTCTGGAGCTGAGGGCGGTTCGGTTGGTGCTTGCGCAGCTGACGCATCACCTCCAGGGCCTGCCGGTTCAGGTTCGCTACGACAACCGTACTGCGGTCGCCTACATCAATCATCAGGGAGGGACTCGGAGCAAAAGTTACCCTCCGGGAGGTGTCGTTGATCTTGTCTTGGGCCGAGGACAATGTCCCGTGCATCTCTGCGGTTTACATTCCGGGAGCGGAGAATCTGGAAGCGGATTCCCTGAGCAGGGGGGCCTCTCGCCGGGGAGAATGGTCCCTCAACAGCGAGGTCTTTTTATCCTTTTGTCACAGGTAGGGGATGCCGGACGTGGATCTGTTTGCTTCTCGCCACAATCACAAGCTTCCAGCATTTGTCTCACTGTCCCAGGATCCTCTGGCTCTGGATGCCATGTCTCTGTTCTGGCAGGGGTTCGGTCTCCTGTACCTCTTCCCTCCGTTTCCCCTTCTGGGCAAGGTTCTGCGCAAGCTGATTCAGGAAAGAGTGCCAGCTGTTCTGGTGGCCCCCAGGTGGCCAAGACAGGTGTGGTTCACAGACCTCGTGCAGCTGGCGGTCGATCAGTATCCTCTGCCCCCAGTTCCAGATCTTCTCACTCAAGGACGGCTCTGTTACCCCAATTTACAAACGCTGGCTTTGACGGCCTGGCTGCTGAAACCTCCATCCTAAGGGAAAGAGGTCTGTCTGATTGGGTTGTTCAGACTGTGGTCAGGGCTAGGAAGAAATCCTCTTCTACCATCTATTACAGGACCTGGTGGACCTACATTGACTGGTGTGAGGCTAGGGCTTTTCCCTGTCGGGTGTTCTCCATCCCTCGGATACTGGAGTTCCTTCAACATGGCCTGGATTTGGGTTTTCAGCTTAGCACTCTGAAGGGGCATGTTTCCTCTTTGGCTTTTTTCTTCCAGAGGTCTTTTGCTCTTAATCCTTTGGTGAAGACTTTCTTCCAGGGGGTCACTCATGTGCGCCCTTCCCGCAAACCCATGTTACCGGTTTGGGATTTGAATTTGGTATTGTCTGCCCTTCAGGGTCCTCCATTTGAGCCTGTGCATGAGACTGTACTGTCTATTCTCACCTTGAAAGTTGCCTTCTTGGTGGCTATCACTTCTGTCCGGCGTGTTTCTGAGTTGGCAGCTCTGTTTATTCAGGCCCCCTTCTTTGAGAGACACCAGGACAAGGTGGTTTTCCGCTTTAAACCAGACTTCTTGCCTAAGGTTGTCTCTGCTTTTCACCTCAATCAGGACATTGTGCTTCCTTCCTTGTGCCCTAATCCTGGTAATGACATGGAGAGGGCCTTGCATTCTCTGAACGTTGTCAGGATTTTGAAATACTACCTGGTGGCTACAGCGCCTTTCAGGAAGACGGACGCCTTGTTTGTGGTACCCTAGGGTCCCAAGAAGGGTTTGGCGCCTATCAAGTCTACTATTAGTAAATGGATTCGTCAGGCCATTATTAGGGCCTATTCTGCTAAAGGGAGGGATCCTCCTTTTCGAGTCACTGCTCATTCTACCCGTGCTGTTGGGGCTTCCTGGGCCTTTCAGCACCAGGCTTCTGTTAAACAAGTTTGTAAGGCTGCTACTTGGTCTTCTGTTCATACCTTTTCCAAGTTTTACAAGGTTGATGTTCGGGCCTCAGCGGATGCTGTTTTTGGCCGCAAGGTTCTGCAGGAGGCAGTGGTTTGAGCTGCGCATTGTTGCCTTTTTGGGATTCCCAACCATTTATGGACACTGCTATTGGATGTCCCAGATGTAATGAATCATTCAGGGCGTGCTGCATACTTGAAATACCATTCTGTGAATACTCACCTTGTAGAATGGGTATTATAAGTATGCAGCACACCCTGCTCCATCCCACCCTGAGTTTTTGTTCTTGGATCCTCTATATGGTGAATGTTTCCTGGTTAATATTGTTAATCTTGTTATTGGCTTCTCCTGGTTCCCTTACTGCTTTTTTATACTGGGGAATTTAGTGGGAGGTCCCGGGTATATAAGGACCGGGAGGGGCCTCTTTTTTGCCATCTCTGCAGTAAAGCGACCTCGTGTGGACTATATCCCAGATGTAATGAATCATTACTGGAGCAGGGCGTGCTGCATACTTATAATACCCATTCTACAGGGTGAGTATTCACAGAATGGTATTTTTCCTGATAATAAGATGGAATGGTTATCCCCATCTGTAGACTGCTCCACTGTCTCTGTAGAAGTGGCTTCAGCTGCCTTCTGTTCCAGAGCATGGAACGAGCAAGATCCGTCATGTTGGTTATTGGCTTGGAATCTTGGACACCTTGTCTTGCTTCCCAGGCCTTTCTTAGAATTTCCTCCTTGATCTTGAGCACCCTGCACAATACATCCCAGGGACCATCCAAGATGCCCCGCGGTCGGACTGCCACTCTATGGATCCTGTCCAGCTTGATGATGGTTCCTGGTGGGTTCCCCAGGAGCGTATTTAAAATGGAGGTTGCAACAGATTCCAAACTTGGGTATTTCGAGGATCCCCCGAAGGCACAGGTTGTTCCGCCTGTTCCTGTTATCCAGGTCATCATAATGTAACTTGAAGTTAAGGATCTGAGCCGTTTGCGTCTCGTCCGTTCCAGACCGGCAGGCGCTCTTCCGTTGCGTCTCTTTCGCTCTCTAGGGCTGCAACCTGATCTTCCACTGCTGCCACGTTGTGTTGGACGGCCTCAAGATCTTTCTGAAAGGATTTTTCTTTTCTCAAGATCATGGCTTCCATGTCCACTTTAGTAGGGATTGCCTCCAGGTCAGCTTTAGTGGGAAGGGAAAGGAGAACAGACTGTATGTCGAGGTCAGGGCCCTGCTGGGGAGCATGAACAATCGCTTGGTGGGTAATCTCCCTGCTCTTCAGCCTTGTGGCGTCGGAGCCAGCGCTGGATGGTAGCCCGGGTGCACCAAGGGAGATCTGAGGTCTCCCCTCTCCTGAGTTGCTGGAGGGTGAGACCAAGCTCTCCCCTTGGGACTGGAGCAGCGGGTGATAGCCGGGCCTCTCATCTGGGGAAGCTGCCCAATCCCGCTGGTTAGTTGTGACAGGGGAAGGTGCACCCCTAAGCCCACCAACACAAATCGTTTTCTGCATCAGGTTGGGTCAAAGTAGGCCAGGAGTTCGGGATGCCCCTTTGATGTGTCTGCGCGGCCCACTCTTCTCTCTCCTGGGCACCAGGGAGCTCCTCTGCCTCTAGGTCCCATTCCGTATGACATGGTGAGGAGGGAAGAAGACGCAGCTGGAGCCAGCCATTTTGTGTGACTGCTCCTTTAAGTGGAGTTGAGATGCCTGAACAGGCCTGGGTCGGGATCCCGGCTCCACTTCCTCCACGGCTACTGCTCAGGGAGGACAGTGGGGACATCCTACCCCCCTCTTTCCCTGCTCCAGCATCTGTCAACCCATCTGGACGTGTGGAGGAGTTCATGCTGCAATTCCCGGGGCTGGGGGGGCTCGCTTTCCGTCCAATCCCCGCGATGGAGCCCTGCACCTCCAATCCTCCCTCCTCTGTGTCTCCCGGTTATTAAGGGACGAGCGTCTGGGCTGGGGATAGATAGGAGCTTCCCAAAAGTGCAGCTTCACGCTTCCATGCCACGACCATGCCCCCAGCCCTGTCCAGGAGAACCCCCAAACTGAAGAGCACTTTATAACATTTACAAATAATATCCACAAAAGGTTAAAGGGTTAAATAAAAAAATAGTTGTACCCCATTCTATAGGGGAGTTTTAAGGGTTAAAAACCCTTAAAAATAAAAAAATGGCATGAGGTTCCCCCTACCCAGCATAATCAGCCCAGGGGCTAGCTATGGGGCTTGTAGAACAGGGTGCAGGGCCAGCTTTGGTGGCCCCCCACCCTGCCAGCTACAAGCCCCTCTAATAGCCATGGGCTCTTCTGCCCCCCCCCCCCCAGGCTTTCGGGAGGCAGGTAATGGGGGGATTTGGGTTAATGGCAAGTCACCTGCTAGCCACAGGTGACTTGCCAGACCCAGAGACTTGTGAACTGGTATAGGGGTCTCATAAACATCCTCCAGGATCTGATCATGGGTAATAGTCCCTGGGACTGCTGCACTCTAATATTTGAGCACCTACCCCCGATTGGATTTGCACAGTCTTCTCTGGGCTGCACAATTCTGTCTCTTATCATGGGACATAGACAGAGCTCTCCTTTCAAGTGCCCATCCACCGCTCCATCCAAGCCAGACCCCAGTTATGTTGTAGGCCTTTCTTTTTTCTTCTATACTGTTGCCTTTTACCCACCACCTAGACATGACCTGGCCTCTCATGACCACCTTTCCTGCATCCCACATATCCCGATGTTGTAAATTATTATAGAAATAATGCATCATGGGGGAAAGAAATGTCCAGTTGAAATCATGCCGGGAGGGTGGGGACCTGGAAGTTTAGAGTGATTGGGGTGTGATGAGATGAATATGTGACCAATTCTAGAGTCTCTAACCATTGGTGTGGCACGGCTTTACTGAGGGCCGATCATGTCAGACCAATCTTATTGATTTCTTTGACAATGTCACTAAAGTGTTAGATGAAGGTGGTGCTGTAGATATCGCCTATCGCGATATTAGCAAAGCCTTTGACACTGTACCACATAAAGAGCTCATAGATAAGTTATTGAAGGTTGGCTGATGGATCGGTATCAGAGAGTTGTTGTTAATGGCGTGCAATCTGAACAAAGGCGAGTTACAAGTGGTGTGCCACAAGGCTCTGCCCTGGGCCCCATTCTTTTTAATATATTTGTAAGTGACATAGGAGAAGGCTTGGTAGGAAAAGTTTGCCTGTTTGCTGATGATACAAAAGTTAGTAATAGGGTGGATATTCCTGGAGGTGTCTGCAACATGGAAAATGATTCAGCTTTACTGGATAAATGGTCAAAACTGTGGAATCTAGAGTTTAATGTCTCTAAATGTAAAATCATGCACTTGGGTAGAAGGAATCCCTGCGCTGAGTACCGTATGGGCAGTACTGTGTTAGCCAGGACCTCAGAGGAGAGAGATTTAGGGGCACTGATTACTGATAGCTGCAAGATGAGTGGACAGTGTAGCCAGGCAGTGGGAAAAGCAAGCAGGATGCTCGGCTGCATAGCTTGCGGCATCACCAGTAGGAAGAGGGAGGTTGTGATACCGCTGTATAGAGCCCTGGTAAGGCCACAGCTAGAATACTGTGTACAGTTCTGGAGACCTTACCTGCAAAAAGACATCATTCAAATAGAAAGTGTCCAAAGGCGGGCAACACAAATGGTGGAAGGACTGAAACTTAAAACTTATCAGGAGAGACTTAAAGAACTTAATTTGTACAGTCTGGAGTAAAGAAGGGAGAGGGAAGTGTTTTTAAGAAGAAACTTAATGGTGGGCGTGTCCCGACATGAGACTGGACAGGAGCATGTGAGCGACCTCTGGCTCCCCAAGCCCCAAAAAACAGCTTTTCCCGAGCGGTCGGAGACCTACCTTAACTATGCCCAAGAAGCACAAGAAGTCTGGGCGAAGGAGCAACGGTGGTGTAATGTCGGCGAGGCGTCATTTGCCGGAGCGGCTGAGAAGAAGAGAGGAGGCGGAGGATCTCAAGATGGCGGCGGAGAAGGTTTCCCGCAGGCGGGGTCGGGGGAGAAGCCGGTGTCCATGACGTCTGCGGACAGCGTCAGTGAAGAGGAGATGGAGGCGCGGCGCCCCCCCGATGAGCGCGGCGGAGCACTGCAGCCGGAGAGCGCTGTACGAGGAACCAGAGAAGCGGTGGCAGAGGATGGGTGTACCAAAATGGCGCCCGCCGCCCAGCATCTACATCTGGAAGTAGCGAGTGAGCCGGGAGAGGAGCGCTCGGTGAGCAGCGATGGGAGGGTGAGTGATGCGGACAGACCCGAGGCCATGGTTGCCGGTGAGAAAAGTGAGCTGCCTCAGAGGACAGCGCAGACAAGAGCTGGAGAGATGGGGGGAGCAAGATGGCGGCGACCATAACCTGCACTGCTTCCCCAAAGCAACCCGGTAGCATGGCCACAATTACTCAGGAGGCGATTTTCACGCTAGGAGGCAGTTACGGGGATCAAACTGAGAGAAGGATGGTGTGGCAGGAGGCGCCTCCCCAGAAACACCCCGAGCCCCGGGCCCCGTCGGCCCTGTCCTCCCCTGGGGACCAAGTTTAAAGGGGCAGAACACACGTCATGCGGATCCTTTGGCAAGTGGGTCATTAAAGTGCCATATCGCCGGCATGTGCGTTGGAGACGAGGAAGACGCAGGTGTAGCACCGGGCGACTGGGGTGTGGATGTTCCGCTGGAGATCCCAGATGAGAGGCTACGCGAACGGCAGATTCATCTTGAAACTATCTCTCTCTTGAGAGGTATTCCAACCAAGTCAGAAATCAAAAATGTAATAGCTAAGTATGAAGCTGTGCACAAGATAGCAGCAGTGCGCCAAGAAGTCTCAGAAGTTGCTTCTAGAGTACGCTCCTTGGAAGCAGAAGGCCCTTCATACGACAGCCGAATACGGGCGTTGGAAGCCAGATGCAATTCACATGACGCCACAATCAAAACCTGCCATTTGCACCTCGACGACCTGGAAAATCGCAGCAGACGAAACAACTTAAGGATCAGGGGCGTCCCAGAGCCGCAAGGTGCGGAAGATGTTAGAGCAATCGTCACTACCATATTTAATGAGGTGCTGGAAAGAGATCCCCCCCATGCCCATCAAGCTCGATAGAGTCCACAGAGCACTTGGCCCCAAGAGTGCGGATCCTGCCTTCCCGAGGGACATAGTCTGCAGGGTCCATCGCTTTTCCCTGAAAGAGGAAATCCTGAGGAAAGCGTGGATCAAGGGCTCCGTATGTTTTGAAGGGGCTACAATCAAGATTATGCAGGACTTGTCCAAATGGACCCTTCAAATGCGTAGAGTGATGAGACCCCTGCTTGAAGCTATCACCAGCAAAGGAGCCACCTACAGATCCTTTTCATTTGATCATTAGAAGCTCCGAGGGGGTATTTCTACTGAAGAACCATGAGGATCTGGGGGGCTTGTTCGAGTTCCTGCGGTGTGAGGCCTCTACTGTCCAGTTTGCCTTTCCTTGATCATCAAAGCGAGACTTCTTTGTATAATGTTTTGGTAGGATATTCGTGTAATAAGATGGGCCTCCCATACATCTGCTCCTTGACTGCCCGTGGCTGGCAGTGATGTGACATCTTGGGCTGGGAGAGAGTGGAGTGAGCGCCTCCTCACCCTTGTTGAACGCACTACCCCCCAATAGGCTGGTCTTTAGGGAACATTTGTCTCTTTAGACTGCAACTATCCCACGAGTTGGGAAATTTAGTTATTGTTTGGTGTTTTTTCTGGTCTAGCTCCCCCCCTTCTTAACCCTTTCGCTGCCAGCCTACCTGCAGCTTTTGTCGCTCTCTGTTGCCAGACCATGTTTCACTATTTTGCGCTACACATGTTCAACTGTGATTTTTGAAAGGATTTCCAGGGATTTCCCAGGAAAATGATATATTGCTTTTTTCAAGAGAGTCTGGGCTTCAACATGAAATCTCTTGTTTGTCATTTTTTAGGTGTATTTTCAATACTTTTTGGTGAAATATGTGCAAAAAAAATAAATTTTTTGCAATTTGTAGTGTTTTTTGTATTAAAAAATATAAGTTTGTCAATAAAATGTTATTGCGTGCGAAACCCTAATTTCTCCCAAACTCCCAAACTGAAACAGAGGTTTAGGAGATTTTCAGATAAAATACAACTGCGCTATGCGCTATGCGCACCTTGCAGTGTTTCCAGAAAAACAACCATTCACATTTAAAATACCCCCCACAAACTATATATTCTCTGGAAGTACACACCTCAAGCTTTCTAGGCGTACTAAGCTTGTTTATGTGTGCTTAGTTCTCTGGAAGTAATCCCTCCATGTATTCTTTGGTTGCACAAAGTTTCCCTAAAAAAGAATAAAAAGGAAGAATCAAGCCACATTTTCCCAAAAAAAACTATATGCAAACAAGAAAAAAGTAAAAAGTAAAATCTCAAAAAGCAACATGCCCCGAACAGAACCATACCCAACATGCATAGGTACTGTCAAGGGAAGAGTTGGCAAACACCCCAAAGTAAAGCATGCGCATAACAGTAATTTTACTTGAAAATGTCAGCTGTGCAGACAAAATGCGCACCTTGCAATTTTTCAACCAAAACAACCCTTTACATTTGGAATATCCCCTATAAACCATATATTCCCTGAAAGTACACATGGTAAGCTTTCTAAGAGTACCCAGCTTGTTGTAGTAGGCTCACCTTTCTGGAAGTAATCCCTCAAAGAATTCTTAGGTTGCACAGGGTTTCCCTAAGAAAATGAATAAAAAAACTGAATAAATAACATGTTTTCCTAAAATATAAATATGCAAACAAGAAAAAACAAGCTAAATCTGAAAGAGCAAGGTCCCCAGAGCAGAACAATACCCAACATGCATAGGTACTATTAACCCTTTTAATTGCCAACCTACTTGAAGTTTTGTCACCCTCTGTTGACAGGTCATTTTTCCCCATTCTGTGCCATGTTTAACCGTGATTTTTGCCGGAATTTTCAGGAAAATTATAGCTATATATTTTTCAGCAGAGTTTAGGCTTGAACAGGAAATGTCTTGTTTGTAATTTTTCTACAGTTTTTTTTAATATTTTTGTGTAAAAAAAATAAATAAATATTTTTTAGACAATTGTCTCCTTTATTTTAAATAAAACATTTACTTTATTAGAGAAAAACATATTGCGTGTGAAAGCCCAATTTCTCCCGATTACAACAGTACCACATATGTATCGGTAGCCCCCCATTCTTGCCCAGGAGACCCCCCAAACTGAAAATAGCACTTTATAACATTTACAAATTAAATTCTACTACTATCCACACTATAAACATAAGGGGTTAATTAAAAAAAAATGACACAAGGTCCCGGGGGGGGGGGGGGGGGGGGGGCATTTTTGGGGGAATTTTAAGGGTTAAAAACCCTTAAAAATCCCCAAAAATTGAAATGGGGTCCCCCTTACCCAGCATTACCAGCCCGGGACCAGCTATGGGGGCTTGTAGGAACAGAGTGGAGGGGCCAGCTTTTGTGGCCCCCCACCCTGCAGCCTACGAGCCCACATAGCCTATGTGGGCCCGGGCTCTTCTGCCCCCCCCCCCTGGGCTTTGGGGAGGCATGTAATTGGGGGTGCAGGGGACTTGCCAGACCCCAGCCTTGTGAACTGGTATAAGGGTCTCATGGACCCCTTACCAGTTCACAAGGGGTTAAGTGTAAAAAAAAGACACTGACACATAAGAAAAAATATTTTATTATTATTTTTTTTTTTACTTTTTAATACTTACCTCCCATCCATCCCTGTGTCCCACACTGATCAATCTGGCTTCCTGCTCTCCTGCTGCAGCTGGAAGCCTTTTATAGCTGCTGGGCGACAGAACATAAGGGGTTAATTTAAAAAAAAAATGACATATGGTCCCCCCTCCCAGGGGGGGCGACCCCATTTTTTTTTGGAATTTTAAGGGTTAAAAACCCTTAAAAATAAAAAAATAAAAAAATGAAATGGGGTCCCCCTTACCCAGCATTACCAGCCCGGGACCAGCTATGGGGGCTTGTAGGCACAGAGTGAGGGGGCCAGCTTTTGTGGCCCCCCACCCTGCAGCCTACGAGCCCACATAGCCTGTGTGGGCCCGGGCTCTTCTGCCCCCCCCTGGCAGGGAGGCAGGTAATGGGGCAAGCGGGTGACTTGCCATCCCCCAGCCTTGTGAACTGGTATAAGGGGTCTCATGGACCCCTTACCAGTTCACAAGGGGTTAAATTTTAAATAAAAAGACACAGACACATAAGAAAAAAAAGATCTTTATTTTTTTTTTTTTACTTTACTCACCTCTCCTGTGTCCCCGGCGATCTGCGATGACAGCTGTCAGTCTGCTTGTGTGTTTGAAGGAGAGAGCCTGGGGAGGGGGGGGCGATCTCAGCCCTCTCCTCCTCTGCCCTCCTCCAGGCACACGAGCAGACTGATTGTCTGTCTCACGGTGCCGGCATTAAGAGGGCTGCTGGTGACATCACAATGGGGGGGCGGGGCTAGCAGACCCGTTCCAGGAAGTGGGGGGGGAGGGCAATTTCTGCCCTCTCCTCGCCTCGGAAGAGGCTGGGGGGGGCGAACGGAGGGATCGGATGGCACCAAATTAAAGGGGAGACCTGGCCGGATCCAACGAGGGGTCAGGTGCGTATTTTTGATTTTTATTTTTTTTACTAGCAGGGGGGAAAGTCAAGCACGTAGATTCTACGTGCTTGGCACTTAAGTGGAGTGGAAGCGAGCACGTAGAATCTACGCGCTTGGCACTGAAAGGGTTAACCCAGTATCCCGCACCTGCTTAAAGTCGCTCCCGCCCTTCCTTCCCCTCTCTAGCAAGTGCAGATCTCCAGGTGTGCCCTTCGCTGGAGCCCGTCTGGGCCCTGCAAGGCGTGGGCCATGGCTGATGTCCGGATAGTGTCCCTTAATACCAAAGGGCTTAATAGCCCTGAAAAGAGATCTCTTATATTGAGAAACCTGAGAGGTCTTAGAGCTCAAGTTGCCTTCCTGCAGGAAACACATTTCAAGAGGGGTAAACCGCCTTTCCTCGGCAACAGGTACTACACGAGAGCTTACCACAGCTATTCGGCTGACTCTAGATCCCGGGGGGTCAGCATACTCTTGAGTGCGGCTCTCCCCTGGGAACTGGTGGACTTCAAAGCAGACGAGGAAGGGAGATAGGTCTTCCTCAAGGGGAAGATAGCCTCCTGTAGTTATACTTTTGCTAACGTATACCTTCCGAACACGGGGCAGGTGGCCTTCTTGGAATCTGTCCTGGAGGAACTGTGTCCCACACTGATCAATCTGGCTTCCTGCTCTCCTGCTGCAGCTGGAAGCCTTTATAGCTGCTGGGCGACAGAACATAAGGGGTTAATTTAAAAAAAAAATGACATATGGTCCCCCCTCCCGGGGTGGGCGACCCCATTTTTTTTTTGGAATTTTAAGGGTTAAAAACCCTTAAAAATAAGAAAAATAAAAAAATTAAATGGGGTCCCCCTTACCCAGCATTACCAGCCCGGGACCAGCTATGGGGGCTTGTAGGCACAGAGTGAGGGGGCCAGCTTTTGTGGCCCCCCACCCTGCAGCCTACGAGCCCACATAGCCTGTGTGGGCCCGGGCTCTTCTGCCCCCCCCTGGCAGGGAGGCAGGTAATGGGGCAAGCGGGTGACTTGCCATCCCCCAGCCTTGTGAACTGGTATAAGGGGTCTCATGGACCCCTTACCAGTTCACAAGGGGTTAAATTTTAAATAAAAGGACACAGACACATAAGAAAAAAAAGATCTTTATTTTTTTTTTTTTTACTTTACTCACCTCTCCTGTGTCCCCGGCGATCTGCGATGACAGCTGTCAGTCTGCTTGTGTGTTTGAAGGAGAGAGCCTGGGGAGGGGGGGGCGATCTCAGCCCTCTCCTCCTCTGCCCTCCTCCAGGCACACGAGCAGACTGATTGTCTGTCTCACGGTGCCGGCATTAAGAGGGCTGCTGGTGACATCACAATGGGGGGGCGGGGCTAGCAGACCCGTTCCAGGAAGTGGGGGGGGAGGGCAATTTCTGCCCTCTCCTCGCCACGGAAGAGGCTGGGGGGGGCGATCGGAGGCCCCCCCCCCCCTCTGTGAAGAGGACACCCATCGGGAGACAGCGCGGCCTCAGGTAGGTAAATGTCATTTTTTTACAGTTAGCAGCTGCTGCTGCCGAAGCGGGGGGGGGGGCCTATTCCGGGGGCTCTCCTGGAGCCATCCGACCCCCCACGGGGGAGACCTGGCCGGATCCAACGAGGGGTCAGGTGCGTATTTTTGATTTTTATTTTTTTTACTAGCAGGGGGGAAAGTCAAGCACGTAGATTCTACGTGCTTGGCACTTAAGTGGAGTGGAAGCGAGCACGTAGAATCTACGCGCTTGGCACTGAAAGGGTCAACCCAGTATCCCGCACCTGCTTAAGGTTGCTACCGCCCTTCCTTCCCCTCTCTAGCAAGTGCGGATCTCCAGGTGTGCCCTTCGCTGGAGCCCGTCTGGGCCCTGCAAGGCGTGGGCCATGGCTGATGTCCGGATAGTGTCCCTTAATACCAAAGGGCTTAATAGCCCTGAAAAGAGATCTCTTATATTGAGAAACCTGAGAGGTCTTAGAGCTCAAGTTGCCTTCCTGCAGGAAACACATTTCAAGAGGGGTAAACCGCCTTTCCTCGGCAACAGGTACTACACGAGAGCTTACCACAGCTATTCGGCTGACTCTAGATCCCGGGGGGTCAGCATACTCTTGAGTGTGGCTCTCCCCTGGGAACTGGTGGACTTCAAAGCAGACGAGGAAGGGAGATGGGTCTTCCTCAAGGGGAAGATAGCCTCCTGTAGTTATACTTTTGCTAACGTATACCTTCCGAACACGGGGCAGGTGACCTTCTTGGAATCTGTCCTGGAGGAACTGTCAACTTTCAGGGAGGGTGAGCTGGTGGTAGGAGGAGATTTTAACCTCGCCCTCGACCCCCTTATTGACACCTCTAGGGGGGGCCCATATGAGTCCTATGCGAGGCTTAGGAGGCTCAAAAGAACTCTTGCATTACATAAACTGGTTGATCCTTGGAGAATTCTTCACCCCAACGAGCGTGATTATACATTCTATTCTGGCTCCCACGGATCTTACTCGATGATTGACTGGTTCCTGGTCCCCCACGCCTGCCTGTGCCGGGTTTCAGACGCCACGATTGCTAGCATTACGGTCTCTGACCATGCCCCAGTTGCCTTGACAGTTGCCTGCCCCACTCAGATCCCAAGGAGTTGGTCCTGGAGGCTTAACACGTCCTTACTTGAAGACCCAAATGTTCTGGAGGAGGTACAAAAGGACATTAAAGATTTTTTTCCAGCTTAACTCATCCCCTGAGGTTAACCCTGGGATCTTATGGGAGTCGCACAAATGCGTCATTAGGGGCACCTTTATTAAAATTGGTTCCAGGATTAAAAAAGAGAAGGCCAAACAGGTGAGAGATGTGTTGGAGGAAATCGGGGCTGTAGAGAGGAAGCACAAAAATCTTTGGCTAGTGAATTTCTCCCTGTTTTAACCTCCCTGAGGGAGAAACTTAAAACATTATGTTGTGACAAGATAAAAGCACAAATAAGCAACTGTCGTAGAATTTTAGGGTCAGGAGACAAATGCGGCAGATTACTAGCGAAGGCCCTTAGGGAGGAGCGAGTTAAAACATACGAAACCCAAAATCTCTACTGTGGAGGGCCGTGTAACACACCTGTTTAGCGAGATTGGAGACACATTCAGGAAGTTTTATGATCACCTGTATAATCTTCCGAAGGAGTGGAGGGAGGGAGACGAGGACTTCATAGAACGTTATCTTGTAGAGTCTTGGCTGGCGAGGCTCCCCAGAGACGTTCTGGAGGAGTTGGAGGACCCAATCACAATGGCACAACTGAATAAAGCAGTAATGGGAGCGGCAGGGAGGAAAGCCCCGGGATCGGATGGTCTTAGCCTCCTGTATTATAAGAAGTTCTTCCCTCTCCTGGCCCCGAAGCTCCTTGACGTCTTTAACTCGATTGGAGACGGCAATGCCCTCCCCGTAGACTCACTGAGAGCCTATATCTCGGTTATCCCTAAGGATGGTAAAGACTCGGCCCAATGTTCGAGTTACAGACCAATTTCACTCCTGAACTCTGATTTGAAACTATTTACCAAGATTTTGGACTCCAGGCTAGCTCCTCACTTGCATAACATCATTGGTCTGGATCAGGCGGGGTTTATGCCGCACAGGGAGGCGAGGGGCAACACCATCAAGGTGTTGAACCTGGTCCACTTAGGCCAGAAAAGCGAGACCCCAGCCCTCCTACTCGCGACAGACGCAGAAAAGGCTTTTGATCGAGTGAACTGGGACTTCATGCATGCCACACTCAGACACATTGGGCTTGATCCGAATGCCTTGAGTTGGATCGGTAGCTTATATGGGTCCCCGTCTGCCGCGGTACAGGTGAATGGGGTTATATCAGACTCCTTCCGGATAGCAAATGGGATGTGGCAGGGGTGTCCGCTCTCACCCCTAATTTTCATACTCACCTTAGAGCCCTTTCTGTGCCACGTCGTAACCCAGATATCAAAGGCTTAACCAACAGGTCCAAACAATACAAAGTTGCTGCATACGCGGACGACTTGATATTTAGCCTGTCATGCCCGGAGGTTTCCCTTCCTAACCTAATGTCCGAACTGAGGCGCTATGGGGAGTTGTCTGGGTACAAGATTAATTACCAAAAATCTGAGGCCCTTAACATCACTATCCCACCCAGGAGATTCGACAATCTAAGGAATGCTTTCCCAATCAAGTGGGCAAATGAATCTGTCACATACCTCGGGACTAAAATTAGCAGTAATCTGGGAAAAAATTTTGATCTAAACTTCCCACCGCTGCTGCGGAGGTTTGAGGAGGAGACAGCTAGATGGGCACAGGGGAAGATCTCCTGGTTTGGCCGCGTTAACACAACCAAAATGAAGTCACTCCCCCGCCTGCTTTACCTTCTACAGACCCTCCCAGTGATGGTCCCCCAGAGTTTTCTGCAAAAAGTCAGGGGGCTTTTCGTTTGTCTGGGGAGGTAGGAAACCAAGGCTAAATAAAACATTGCTATCTCGGTCCAAAGAAAGTGGGGGTCTCGGCTTTCCAGACCCGACCCTTTATCATGTGTCGGTGCACCTCAGCAGAGCAGTTGATTGGTGCCTGCATGGGAGCCATAAACAGTGGGTGGGTTTGGAGCAGGGGTTCCTGGAAACCCCGATCACTGGAATTGTTTGGCTGGGAGAGCATGGGACCCCCCTCGCTCTGAAACACCCCACAGTTGGAGCCACTATTAGAACCTGCAGGCGCCACTTTGAGCATCCTGAGTTCTCCCCTGCCCCCTCCCCGATGCTCCCAATCTTGGGTAATCCTAGCTTTCCCCCGGGTAATGAGGGCCCTACATCTAGAGAATGGAGAGAAGCCGGGGTCTATAGGGCGGGTCATTTTTGGGGGGGTGAGGAATGGTCGGATCTGGGTATACTCGCCCAAGCGAAGGGGTTGACGGCATGGACAAACTGTCAAAATAGTCAGATTATGCATTTCCTCCACTCGCTGCGGAGCTTTACTGGAGGTTTAAGGAAAACCACCCCCTATGAGAATCTATGTGCCAGTAGTACAGCCGTTCAGCATACGCTGTCATACATCTATAAATTACTGATTGCCCCCTCGGAGAACGAGAGGCCCTCTTTTCTGAGGAAATGGGAGTTGGACTTGGGAGTCTCTTTCTCCGAGGAGCAATGTAAAAAACTTCTGGTCATGCCGCATAAGCTGTCCATATGCACGCAAATTCAAGAGTGTAACTACAAAATTCTATCGCGCTGGTACAGAGTGCCTGTAGTGTTGCATAAATGGTTCCCAGAGACCCCTGAAAACTGCTAGGGATGTAATGACGCAAGAGGGGATATGCTGCACATTTTCTGGTCTTGTCCTGTCTTAAAGCCGTTCTGGGATTTGGTTAGAGGGGTAGGGAGTAAAGTAACTGAAACTGTGGTGCCTGATGATCCAACCTCCTGCTTGCTCCATATGACCAAAGTCCGCTTAAAGAATTACAAGAAATCTTTGTTGTGTCATCTTCTTAATGCAGCAAAAACCTGCATCCCCCTGAAGTGGAAAAGCCAGGACCCACCTTCAATTGATATGTGGTTCATGAAGGTAAACAAGCTCATGCGGTTCGAGAATGTGATTCCCTCTCTCGAAAATAGATTTGAGAGTTTCACGATTACTTGGTTTACTGGATGAGGTTCTCGGAGTCCGCTGAATGTAGAGCCCTTTTGGCTGGTGCCCGGGGATCTGCGCGCTCCTCTCCCCCCGCCCCCCCCCCCCACTTAGTATTTTAGAGATCACACAGACTCATGTTCCGTTCGTTAGTCTCGAGTTTATTGTGCTGTTGTATATCCACAATGCCGGTGGGCATCCCTTTACAAGGGTCTGAGATGTGTAACCTTCAATGTCGTTTTCTGTGTTATGGTATACTGCATTTGTACCATTATTTTTGAAAAGCAAAAAATACAATTCTGTGAGATACTCACCTGTAGAATTGGTATTACACGCATACAGCACGTCCTGCTCCAGATGTAGTAATTACATGTGGGTAATCCTCCGCCTCCGGCGCTGTGCACTGCAGACATGTAGAAAACAAGCTCCTCCCAGCCCTACATATACCGAAGGACCTCCCACAAATTCCCAGCATTGAATAGCAGTGAGAATGAGAAGCCAGGAGAAACCAACCACCCAAAACTGACAATAACAACAATGATAACAATCACCAAACAGGGGATCCAGAACAAAGTGAAACCAGGGTGGGGTGGAGCAGGACGTGCTGTATGCGTATAATACCAATTCTACAGGTGAGTATCTCAAAGAATTGTATTATTCTAAGCATACAGCACGTCCTGCTCCAGATGTAGTAATTACATGTGGGACATCCAATAGCAGTGACTGTAAAGTAGGGTGGGATCCCCAACAGAAAAGGCAACAGCAAGCAGTTTAAACTACTGCCGCCTGCAAAACCTTGCGGCCAAACACAGCATCAGCTGAGGCCCTAACATCAACCTTGTAAAACTTTGTAAAGGTATGAACAGAAGACCAAGTAGCGGCCTTGCAAACTTGTTCCACAGAGGCCTGGTGCTGAAAAGCCCAAGAAGCCCCAACAGCTCGAGTAGAATGAGCAGTAAGACGAAAGGGGGGAGACTTCCCCTTAGTAGTATAGGCTTGAACCACAGCCTGACGAATCCATTTACTGATAGTAGACTTGGCGGGAGCCAAACCCTTCCTAGGCCCGTGAGGCACAACGAAGAGAGCATACGTCTTCCTGAAAGCCTTAGTGATAACCAGGTAATACTTGACACACCTAACCACATCCAAGGAATGCAAAACCCTTTCCTTAGGGTTACTAGGATTAGGGCACAAGGAAAGAAGTACAATATCTTGATTCAAATGAAATGCAGACACAACCTTAGGCAGAAAGTCTGGCTTGAAGCGAAACACCACCTTATCCTGGTGTCTCTCATAGTAGGGAGGCTGAATAGATAGAGCCGCCAACTCAGATACACGTCTAACAGAAGTAATAGCTACCAGGAATCCAACCTTGAGCGTGAGAACAGCGAGAGCAGCCTCCTGAATAGGCTCAAAAGGAGCACCCTGCAGGGCCGATAACACCAAGTTTAAATCCCAAACAGGAACCATAGGTTTCCGAGGAGGCTGCACATGAGTGACCCCCTGAAAGAAAGTCTGGATAAGAGGGTGCTGGGAAAAGGTCTTCTGAAAGAAGATAGACAGGGCCGAAACCTGGCCCTTCAGGGTACTAAGCTTAAGACCTAAGTCTAGACCATGTTGTAAGAACTCCAGCACCCTGGAGACTAAGAATTCCTGGCAGGGAAGAGACCTGGATTCACACCAGTCAATGTAAGAACGCCAAACTCTATAGTAGATAGCAGAAGAAGTCTTTTTCCTGGCTTGCACCATAGTAGCCACTAATGATGCAGACAAACCCTTTTCCATCAGGATGGAGGTTTCAATAGCCAAGCCGTCAAAGCCAGAGTTAGTAAATTGGGATGGCATAGAGACCCCTGAGTTAGAAGGTCTGGCAACCTTGGCAGATCGTACTGATCTACTGCCATTTGAACCACGTCTGCGAACCACACTCTTCTTGGCCACCTTGGGGCCACCAGAATCATGGGTACCCCTTCCAGAGCAATCTTGCACAGAACCCTGCCCAGAAGGGGAATTGGTGGAAACACATACAGGAGCCGAAACTCCCTCCAAGACATTGACAGGGCATCCGTGGCCAGAGCCAGAGGATCCTGAGACAGAGATACAAAGCTTTGTGATTGTGACGGGACGTAAACAGATCCACGTCTGGCACACCCCAACGGTGACACAGGGCCTGAAAAAGCCTGTTGCAGAGGGTCCATTCCCCCTGATGAGACGATCCCCTGCTCAGAGCATCTGCCAGCAGGTTCTCCGCGCCCGGAATGTAGACAGCAGAGATGCATTGGACATTGGCTTCCGCCCATGTTAGAATCAGAGACACTTCCTGGAGAGCTCCCTTGCTCCGGGTCCCTCCCTGATGATTGACGTAGGCAACCGCCGTTCTGTTGTCTGAGCGTACCTGAACCGCCAGACCCTTCAGGTGCTGGGTCAATTGTTCCAGCACCAATATGACTGCCCTGAGTTCCAGGACATTGATGGGTAGATGGGCCTCCTGAGGGCCCCACCTTCCCTGGAAGCGCAGGGACTTCCAGAATCCCCCCCAGCCCAACAGACTGGCATCCGTTGTGACCGTCTCCCAGGAGGGAGCCAGGAAGGATCTGCCCCTTGTCAAGTTCCTGTGGTCGAGCCACCACGCAAGGGATTGCCTGACCGAGGGGGGGAGCACCCAGATCTCATCCAAGGACGCTGGGTCCTTGTTCCAGACTGACAGAAGGTGAAGCTGCAGAGTTCTCAAATGGAACTGGGCAAAGGGCACCGCTTCGAAGCTTGCCACCATCGAGCCCACCAACTGCATTCCCTGCCGGATGGAGGGATGAGGGCTCGAAAGCAGGGACCTCGCCTGCATTGTCAGAGCTTCCACCTTCTGCGGAGGAAGGAATATCCTTGACCGAACTGTATCCAGAATCATCCCCAGGAACGGGGTCACTGAGGAGGGGGACAGAGAGGACTTTGGGTAATTGATCACCCAGCCGAATGACTCCAGGGTGGACACTACCAACCGAGTGTCCAGCTCTGCTTGTCGCAGACACGGAGAGGTGA
Organism: Gastrophryne carolinensis; assembly: GCA_027917425.1. Lineage (NCBI taxonomy): Eukaryota > Metazoa > Chordata > Amphibia > Anura > Microhylidae > Gastrophryne > Gastrophryne carolinensis. The sequence goes on from CM051243.1 coordinate 118,635,688, forward strand.
TGAGTATATCGTCCAGGTAGGGCAACACTCGTATGCCCCTTAGTCTTAACAGTGACATCACCCCTGCCAGCACCTTGGTGAACACCCTGGGAGCCAACGTAAGGCCGAATGGCAGGGCCACGGACTGGTAATGTTGATCCAGCAGCGCAAATCTGAGAAACCTTTGATGTCCTGGAAACACTGGAAGCGTCCTTGATGTCCACAGATGTCATGAAGTCCCCTGGGCGCAACGAGGCAATGGCCGAGCGCAGAATTTCCATACGAAAATGTTTGTTTCTGACAAATCTGTTTAGGATTTTTAAATCCAGAATGGGTCTGACTGACCCGTCCTTCTTGGGCACTGTGAAAAGGTTGGAATAGAACCCCATGCCCCTGTCTCTTAAGGGGACCTTGCAAATGACCTCTAGATCTAGAAGGTCCTGCACAGCCAGCATCAAGACCCGAGCTGAGGCAGGGTCCTGTGGGATCCGGGACCCAACGAACCTGGTAGGGGGCCGTACAGCAAACTCTATCTTGTAACCGGAGGACACTACCTCCTGAATCCACTGGTCTGAGACGTGGCGTCTCCAGACATGCTCAAAGTGCTGTAGACCTTCCCCCCACCCTGACGGGCGAGGGCGCCCCTTTATGCCTGGGGAGTCTTGGGAGGGGCTTTGGGCTTGGGCCCCCAGGAGGAACTGGGACGGCGTCCTCTGTTCTTGTTCCAGGAATCTGCGCGAGACCCAGCGAAGGACACTCCTCTACCTTGCTTAGCCCCACGGTAGGGGGTCGAGTGGGAGCTTGGGCCACGAAAGGGCCGAATCTGATGCTTGCGCTGGGGTAACTTGCCACCCTTGGCAAAAATATCTAACCTTTCTCCAAACAGGCACAGCCCCTTAAATGGAAGCCCCGTCAGGGCCTTCTTAGCGACGTTATCAGCGGCCCACTGGCGCAACCAGACCGCTCGGCGTATGGCTACCACCAGAGCAGAAGATCTAGCGCTCAGCTTAATAGCATTGTCCGATGCGGATAGGATATAGTTCACGAAAGTCTCACAGGTGGCCAGAGCATTGGCAGCATCAGAGGGCAAGTCATCCGCCCCTTCAAGAGCAGTCTTAACCACCGTCCTGAGCGCCACCGCCGTAATGGCTAAGGCGCAAACTGGGCGGAGCGACGCTCCACCAAATGCAAAGGCATGACATGCCAGTTGGTCAACTCGCAGATCTTCCAAATCCTGCAGCGTAGTAGTGTCGGGGGAGTGCATAATAGAGGTGTTGGACAGAATTGGGGCATTGACCTTGGGTGGCGATGTCCAACACTTGACCAGCTCAGCAGGAAAGGGATATTTCTTATCCACAGCTTTAGGAACCCCATGGAGTTTGCTGGGATGTTCCCATTCTTTCAGCACAAGGCTATTGAAATGAGTTTGTTCGGGAAACTCCAACCGCGCCCTAGCGGTGTGAAACAGCTCACCCCTTTGCCGGGGAGCCGTGGCAGGGGGAGAGAGGGATAACATATCAAAGATCTGGGACAGCAGTCTATCAATGTCGTCCGAGGACCAATGATCAGAACCAGACTCTTCCTGTCCCCTGGACTCGTCGTCGTATGACCCTGAGTCAGAAAACAGTTCCCCTTCCTCTGAGGAGGAATGTGCATAGGAAAGCAATAAATCATCAGATTCTATAGGAAGTATAGTAGATTCAGGATTCAAATGACGCCTCTTGGCAGTGGCCTTGCGCGCCAAGGAGCCAGCAAGTAAGTTTTCCACACTAGCCAGTCTAGTTGCCAAATCAGTATGAGAATCCCCACTAGTATTGGGGGTTAGGCTCAGGCTTGGGGGAGTAGGGGAAGCAAGGCGAGGTGCGGGCCCAGCCTCGGAAGAGGTGGGAATACCGGCTAGCGCCTGCTGAGCACAAGGGACGCAGACCCGTGCATTGTCACCGCTGCTAGGCAAGACCCCACAAGCTACACACAGACGGGCTTGTCCCAAAGGAACCCCGTTCACAATATCCTGAGATGCCTCCATATGGTGATTATTGTATACAATATGCCAGTAGGGATTGACGCTATAAAGCAACCCTGGATACCCCAATGACCCGCTGGGAAGTGGGAGTGATTTTTTAAAAGTCTGGACCGGGCGCTACACCGGGCCAGGAGAAGCCACCGAGGTTCACGGTCTGAAAGACACAAGGGGAACAGGGATGTCAGAGCCAAGTGAGGAGAAGCAAAAGCTAAAGAAAGGTCGCCCATGAGGGCACTTACAGAACAGCGAGGGGAGGACCGTCTTCACCACGCACACGTGAGAAAGAAATGGTGCCAAGCGAACCTCGAAGGGCGGGCCAGAGCGGGAGATGACGCGGAACGCACCAAACCAAACCACGCCCCCCCCCCCCCCGGAGAGTGCGCAGCTCGAAGGCGCGCAGCCAATCAGAAAAAACAGTAGGTATGCAACTGACAACCGATCTGGAAAATCACCTCAGAGAGAAAACTGACAGGGTGAATATGGGAATAAAACGCCGTAGCGCCCACGAACAGAGCCGCCGTCCGCGCCAAGTAAAAAAAAAACAATAAGGCGCTGCGGCTAACTTAAACATAAGTGTGAAGCGCAGCTCTGACACTCGGTAACAGTTAAAGGCTATACGTCTCTAGTGTAATTAGGGCAAGGTTAGGCCAACGTACACACAACCCCCCCCTCTTTTTCCCCCCACTAATGGGAGGATCTAGGGAGGAAGGTGACCCAAAAATCGGGGTTCACCGTTACACGGGGCATGGGGGCACTGATGTGGGAGGGGCATCCACTGAAGGCTCACCATTTGCCTTAACCGCCTACCCTATGGTGGGGGATTGCGGTGGAGTCTAGCTCCGTAAGCACACTAGGTGCTGCCTACCTTCACCCGACCAACGCAGCCCAGGCTGGGAGGCATATTCTTCACAAAGAGGACGGGTGGAAATAGTCCCGCAGGGCCTCGGGCTGTAAAGCCCCGCTCGCCTGTGAGAGCGTGATACTTCATGTCTTCACAGTTCCAGCACTGCAGAGAAATCTGGGGATTTGTGGGAGGTCCTTCGGTATATGTAGGGCCGGGAGGAGCTTGTTTTCTACATGTCTGCAGTGCACGGCGCCGGAGGCGGAGGATTACCCACATGTAATTACTACATCTGGAGCAGGACGTGCTGTATGCTTAGAATATAAAGAATATTTAAAAAAAAGAAGAAACTTAATGATAGAATAAGGGGGCACAACCTGAAGCTAGTCGGAGGGAAGATAAGGAGCAATGTTATTTTACAGAAAGAGTAGTAGATGCTTGGAGCTTCCAGCAGAGGTCGTTGAAAAATCAACAATCACTGAATTTAAACATGCCTGGGATAAATATGCCATGCATACATCTATCCTAAGATAAAGATTACATACAGCTACATAAGGGCAGACTAGATGGACCGTTTCTATGTTTCTATGGTGTGACCCGTTCATCAATTATAAAAGCATCTATTCTCGATAAAGTTTTTTGAGCTTTCGATAAACAAGTTTTTTCACTGGATGTTGTAACTTCCAAATATTGACCAGGGTAATTGATCCCATTAGGTTTACTAGAACCTCTTCCGACCTTTGAATAGGTCTCTGGATAGTTATTGACCTATTGAATGTGGAACCAAGCATAGCATTAAGGTTCCGGCCAGGACAAAATTTGGAAGGTCACTTTTTAAGGTTGGATGAAAGAGGAATAAAACAGTATATTATATTTGTATTGGGTGCATAAACATTAAAGAACGAGAAAGTGAGCTCTGCCATATCTGCCATGAGCTCTGGGTAATCTCTCCCGCCCTGCCACCCTTCCCTGGTGCTGAGGCAGGATTGGGGGTTGCAAAGAAACCAGTCTCTGCTCCCAACACTCCAGGTACTGCTCACCGCCATCTTGATGACAGAGCAGTGGCTTCTCCAGGTCTGTGCATGGCCCTATCTGTATATTCACTTGAATGGGCAGGCAGGAGTACACACATAGTGGGGTATACCACTTTGTGCTCTGTGCGGGAGCCACACGTCCCCAGGTGAGGTAAGGTTTTTTTGTCTTTGTAAGCCCCTGCCCTGCTTAGTGGCAGGGGGGTTTCCCAAAGACTGAACTTTTGCTTTAACTATGTCCTTAACTATTATTGTTTTTTGTGAAAGAGTATTGCTACACCCCCTTTTTATTTTTATAGGTTGTGGTGTTTATTTAACCAAGCCAACTATCATTAAGATGGAGAATCCTCCTAATTGGTCCAGTGGGTTTCTTGTAAGAACACACCTGGGCTTTTTTTCTTAAAGGAGCATTATCAAGAAAAAATGGCCCAATGATAAAAATCCACATAATTCTACTGGATGGACGGAGGACGGGTCATGTATACACCCATCGTCATGAAAAATCCAGCCAGGATAGGATGGAAAGAAGAGGAAATCAGGGGTGACACGTTCTGTCACCCCTAATACATTAAACCTGTCACCCCTAGATTTTATGCCTAGCAGGAGAGGAAAACCACAAGCTTGGCTGGACTTTTATTTAGTGTCAGTGTGTACGTGACCACTCCTCTTATTAGCCAACGTCTTTATATGGATTTTTTTTTTTTCAAATTCTTTTTATTAATTAAAATTAATTAATCATTAAATTAGATCGTAAGTTAACATCACAGACATGGTATTGCATAACATTTGAACATCTTTTCCTTTGTTACTATTATACTTCAAATCAAGGCCGTGAATGCCAAAATAACCGTTCTGAATTATCACAAAGCAATTATAACATTTTTATTTATGCTGCGGGTTTGCTGCTGAAGGTGGGGGCTGCCGCGTTCCATCAGTGCTCCATCCTTCAAGATTTATTGGGTTGTCACCTTCTATTGTTCTTGTCAAGTACCAAGTGGTGTCTTGGAATGTTTGGTGTAGTTTCCGTTTGACTTCTATATGCAAGTTATCAATAAAGCTTTCCCATGTCTTAAAAAAATTGGGTGTTTTCCTTTCTTTGTCTAATGTTGCTTCAGCCCAATCGAATTTAAAAAGCTGTTGCAACTTTTCCATAAAGTGTTGGAATGAGGGAGGGTTGGCTCCTATCCAGCCCTGTAGGATAACTTTTTTTGCTACTGCAGCTATTAATAGAATTAGAGGCCGATTCATCAATAGCGCCAGGTAGCGACAGATGAGCGACTGTAGCGTGATTTTTTCAGCGCCAGCCAGTATTCGCTGTGCTTGGCCGGCATTAGCTTGATGACAGCGACTCAGTCGGTGTGCGGTAATGTTGAATACGGGCTGGGGGGTCGCTGTTTCACAGGTCCAGCGTTGTATGTGAGCGCCTGACAACGAATGGCCAGAGCGAACGGCTAGCTTCATATTCATCAACAAATCACGCTCCGAATGTGCTGTCGCTGTCCATTCCTTGTTTAAACCCCAGAGCACTGGCGGCGATCTGTATTAACTAGTTTTTAACCCCTAAGCAACCATATTTTTTGAATGTAACATTATACATGTTTTTAGAATCATTTTGTAATATGAATACATTAATATCAGACCTGTTAGATCAATTCTGCACATATTTTTTTTTTTTTTTTTTTACTTAAAAATAAATCCTAACATTGCAGAAGTGTTCTCCGATTTTTTGACATTAAAAAAAAAAAAAAAAATTATTACCAATTAATTATGAATAATTATAGATTGCTCCATTGAAATGCATTGGACATCGCCAGGGAGCGACAGCTCATACCTGGCGCTGTGAGGGAATTTGCAGCGGCGCTGTTCGGTCCAGGCGGCTTCATGATGAATGCCGCGCTAGCCGTCGCTCTCGCCGGCGCTAGCCTCATTTTGCTTGATAAATGCGTCATTGTGACCGCCGCCGGGCGTACTTGAGTCGGTAGTCGCCGTTAGCTGCCGCTACCTGGCGCTCGTCAGACACTACCTGGCGCTATCGCTTGATGAATAAGGGCCTAAGTTTTTTAGTACCTTTGTCTATCCTTTAAGAGGTAGTGTCTATTGAGCCAAATATTGCCCACCTTGGAGTGAGGGGTAGATAGTTTATCAATTTTGTAATCATGTATCTGTGCACTCTCCTCCAGAACTGGTTAATCACCGGACACTCCCACAGACAGTGATATAGATTGCCCCCCCCCTCCCCACACTTTTTACAGTGGTCAGAGTCGGACAGTTTCATCTGTACTGAGCGGACAGGTGATACATAATTGTAGTGGTATAATCTAAGTAGCATCTCCCTATAGGAGGAGGCCTGTAGGGTCGCCCAGGAATATTTGTATGTCCTAATTAACTCACCAATGTTCAGCTCTGGAAAGTGAGTGCACCACTTGATCATATCCGTGGTAAGTTCATCATAGTGTATCATATGTCTTAAGAATCTAAAGTGCGGGGCTATGACCTTGTTATTTGGTGGCGTTGCGTTCAGAAGCGTATCTAGCTCATTGTCCCAGTCCTGGATGGTAAATTTTTTAATTGTCTTTTTGACGTAGGATTGCAGTTGGAAGTAGGCAAAAGTGTGCGGGGCTGTGAAAGGAAATTTTTCTTTTAGTTCCTGGAACGTAAGTATTCTCTTGTCAGTCCGCTTTAATAGTTGCCCTATGTGCGAAAGACCTGCTTTCTCCCAATCTGTGAATGGCCGTGTGTTGCTCCCGTGCAAAAAGTCTAAATTGCCCGTGATGGGTAACAGTATGGATGCGTGGGGGTTTAATTTGTATTTTTTCCTCAGTTTTTGCCAAAGATCCCAGATAGACATCAACAACGGGTTTTGGATGACATGATCAGGTAACAGTGCTTTCTGCATGGGGATCAAGTAGGTTAATTTAATGCCTGGTACCATGTTTTGATCCAATTGGGAGTCCGTGTGTATTTGAGTGCTCTTGATCCAGTCTCTCAGCACACCTAGTAATGCTGCTGCGTTATAATTAAAGGGATCAGGAAGATTGACTCCAGCGTTCTCCCTCGGATGCTGTAATACCCTTCTACTTATTATTGCCCTTTTCTTACCCCATATAAATTCTCTAAATCTTTTGTGTAATTCTGTAGTGTCTTTGTTGTTTAGGAGTACAGGGAGGGTTTGTAGATAGAACAACAATTTCGGGAACGCTATCATTTTTATCAGGTGAATGCGCCCCAGGTATGAGAGCTTCAAATTGGCCCAGGATCGTAGGTCCTGTTGGACTACTCTTATAATAGGTTTGATATTAAGCTCGTAGAGTTTATGTTGATTTTTAGGTAACATAACTCCTAGATATTTTATATATTGTTTGTTCCATTGAAATGGGAAATTTTCTCCCCAGGTCAGCTTTATGTAATTACTTAGATAAAGGGCCGCTAATTTCTCCAAGTTAATTGAGTAACCCGTAACGGTGCCAAATCGGGCTATGATCTCCAATATCTTTGGAAGTGTGTTTTGGGGGTTCGCTATATATAATAGGACATCGTCCGCAAAAGCTGTAATCTTTATTGTTTCTTTGCCTATTTTTATTCCTTGGAAGGCAGCCTCCCCCTCTAGCAGTCTAAAAAGCGGGTCAATGGCCAGATTAAATAATAATGGTGACAAGGGGCATCCCTGTCTGACCCCCCTCCCCAGCCGGACGCCACCGGTTAGCTGTCCATTAACTAGTAATTGACATGTTGGTGCTTTGTATATATATTGTATTAGGGACGTAAACATGGTGCCAAAGGCTCTTTCCACTAATATAGCATTAAGCCATGGCCATGCAATTTTATCAAAGGCCTTTTCGGCGTCCAGACTGAGCAGGAGGTTCTTAGATTTCCCATTGGTGGTGATAGCAGCTATGGCCATTCGTATTCCTATGGAAATGTGTTTGCCCTTGACAAAGCCTAACTGGTGTTTAGTGAGCAACCCCGGGAGAAAGCGCTGGAGCCGGTCCGCCAGTATTTTATAGTCTGTGTTCAGTAATGAAATCGGCCTGTAAGATTGGACTAGTTCTGGGTCTCTATCTGGTTTTGGCAATAAAATCGTGTAAGATTCAGTGAATCTAGACATTGGTGTTCCATGGTGTATGATATTGTGAAATACTTCTCTAAGTGTGGGTATTATTGTAGGACTCAGTAACTTGTAGAATTCGGTTGTGTAACCATCTGGGCCTGGTGTTTTTTGGTTTTTGAGGTTTTTAATAGTATCCGCTATTTCCTGGTCTGTAATATCTGCTTCCAGCATGTTCCTCTGTTCTGTTGTGAGCTTCGGGAGTTGTGCCCTGTTAAGTATCTCTTGTGTAGTGGCATAGTTCGTTGCAGTGGCTGAGTAAAGTTCTCTAAAATACCTTTCAAATTTTTCAGCTATGTTTTTGGAATCGTGCGTTCTGTGGCCCCTGGCTACATCTTTTATAGTATGTATGGTTCTATTATGTCCCTTTGCTTTTACCATGTTGGCTAGTAGTGACCCTGCTTTGTTGCCAAATTTAAAATATTTAGCGTTTTGGAATTGTATCTTGCTTTTGGCTTCCGCGCCCAAGTATGTATCAAGTATCAAGGAGGCTTCCAACCAATGTTTTTTGTTTTCTGGTGTGTTATGTTCTAAGTAAGTTTTATAGGCCTTGGTGAGTGTGTCATAAAGAAGTGTTTGTTTTGCCTTTGCGTCCCGCCTTTGCTTTGCAGTGTATGCTATGATTTGACCTCTCAGTACGGCTTTTGCCGTTTCCCAAAGCAGTGTTGAGTTGTTCATGTGTTGGATATTGTCGTCGAGGAAGTCTCCCCAACTTTTTGTCAGGTGTTCTTTAAATTTTGGTGATGTGTACAAGTAGTTCGGAAATCTCCATATCCTGGAGCGGGTCTGTGCATTCTTCAGTTTAAGTGTCAGTGAAAGGGGTGCATGGTCTGACATTGTGATTGGCCCAATGGAGGCCCCCGCAACCCCATTCATCAGCTGCTCTTCTATCAGGGTATAGTCAATTCTTGACAGTCTCTTGTGTGCCACTGAGTAGCACGTGTATTCTCTGGCTGTGGGATACATGAGCCTCCATGGGTCAACCAGTGTTGTATTCCGTAGTAAGAAGTTAAGGGAGTTTCCGGTTGCCTGCACACTTCCTGACTCCTGCCTGTCCATTTTGTGGTCTATAACCGCATTAAAGTCCCCTATTACAACCAGGTTCTGTGCTTGTATTGTTAATAATTTTTGTGTAACTTCAGTGTAAAAGTCTGCATTAGGGCGGTTAGGTGCATAGATGTTGGCTAGGGTGATAACCTGCCCCTCTACATTAATTTTCAGTATTATATATCTACTTTCGGGGTCAAGGTGCTTTTCAATTATATTGTATTGCAGATGCTTGTTAATTAGTATGGCTACTCCCCTTTATTTGTGCGTGTATGTGGTAGCAATCTCTTCTCCTATCCAGTGAGCCTTGAGATTGCCTTTTTCCCCTGTTTTCCAATGAGTTTCCTGTAGTCCGACAATGTCTGGGTTGAGACTATGAATAGATGTTAGGGTTTTCCTACGCTTAACGGGGTGGTTCAGGCCCCCTACGTTCCAAGAGATTATTTTAAGAGTATTCTTCTCTATTGTGTCTGCTACTGTATCGTTAGTTGCCATGTGGTATGTATAGTGTGAATTTTAGCAAGGCGTACCTCAAAGTCGTGTGTCGCAGCTTGTCCAAATGTCTTTTCCCACCACGGACTCTCAAAAGTTGCAGCCCCCACCTTGAGCGATGCACACAACAAAGGTAAGTATCAAGAAAACTGTCACAATTCCCCCCGAAGAAGATAGTACGAGTCTCAATATTAATATCATTCCCCTCAGTGGTGACAGCCTGCACTACTGGTACCTCTACGGTGTTAACTAGAACCGAAACATTAATACTGTCCGCACTTATAATGACAGTTTGAGCTATCTTTTCCCCCCTATGAACATTTTGTTGAACTAGAGTATCCACGATGAGGGGGACTGTCGCTGGTTCTCGAGCAGACAGGGAGCCCCGGGGTCCCCGAGACGAGCACCGTACAACATGGTGCCCTATGTGTTCTCGCTCAACCCTCAACGCGTCTCCGCGCTGTATGAACATCAAACATAACTTGTAACTTATTCTTTCTCCTAAACCGTTATCAACGTCATTCTTCTTTGGTTTTTGCCTGTCAACAAACAGATCTCTAACATCATAAACTTTTTTGAACCTGTTGCCCTGAAAGGGGTTTTTCCTATAGCCCCGCAAAATCTGCATCAATCATTCCGGGGTCTAGGGTAAATGAGTGGTGCTTTAACCATGTGCCCAATCCGGGCGATTCCACCGTATCAGGTATTTGGTGGCAACAGGTCAATTTTGGCCTTTTTGACATCGTCATAGATTTTAGTTTCTCCAGAGACTGTAATTTTCAACTTTGCGGGGTATAGCAGGGCAAATCTTATTCCCTGTTGTACAAGGTGCTGGCAAATGGGGGAGAACTCCTTGCGTTTCTGAGTTACCGCTACAGAGAAATCCTGAAATATCAGGATTTTACTACCCGACACTATCACTTCTTTTTGCTTGCGGTAAGCCCTCAGGATTTCTTCTTTGTCTTCAAAGTGCAGGTATTTAGCTATAGTTGCTCTTGGCCTAGTGCCTTCAGATTGTCTATCGGGGCCCAGTCTATGTGCTCTCTCAATTTTCTTGGGGTCGCACGCTGGCAGTTGTAATGCTGTCATAAGGTCCCCTGTTAGAAAAGACTTTAGCCCTGGACCCCTATAGCTCTCTGGGATGCCTACAAATCTAAGGTTCGATCTGCGACTTCTATTTTCTAGGTCCTCCTGTTTTTCACATAGTGTGGTCAGAAGTTTTCCCTGTTTTTAAATTTTTTCGCTGTATGCCGCATTGCAATCCTCCAGGTCACTGACCCTTTGTTGGAGTTCAGTTATCTGTTGGGAGTGGGAGTTAATTTGTTCCATGGCTCCCGTAAGAGTGTGATGTAAGGCTTCAAATATTTTGTCAAAGTAAGGTATCAGAGTGTTCATGACTTCTTGTGCTATAGATTGGTCTTTCCCGCCTACGGGTGAGTCTGGTAAGTCTCGTTGTGGGGACACACTCAGATCAGGCGTAGGTGGCAAGGGCGGTGGGGTACCAGTCTGACCCGCGTCCACCTGGGAACTTCGTTTTGATTTGGATTTAGATTTGTTGTGAGTTGCAGGGGTAAGTTTCTCTACATACCTATCCATGCCTCTCGTTGTTATCTGGCTCATGTTGTTTTGAGCTAAATTTGGATTGGAATTTGGTTCTGTACCCGGAGGTTGCAGCGCGGCCGTAGCTTCTAAAGCAAATTGGTTTTCGCTTGTCCTGACTGTCAACAATCGGGGTTTTTTTTTTTTTTTTCGAGTTGTTACTTATGACTACTGGGTGACCGCAGTGGTTCAAAGTCGGTTTTGTTTTCAATTATTAGGCTATATATTATTTCGGGAGAGGTGTCAGGAGAGGACCGCCTTCACCCCCAGGGGGCTGAACCATAAAAAGTCACCACCAGGTGTCAGTGTCTTCCACAGGAGTGAAGGGTCGGCACCTCCCCCTATCCACCACACACTATATACACTATAGACTATGAGATCCTAAAGGAATGAACTTTTGAACATTAAATATCGCAAGTGTTTCTATGAGGGAGGGGAGAAATAAAAAGGGGGAAGAAGACTTAATATAACAAATAAGTACACTTATAAACTAAGAGGATAGGCAGACTGCCTTGCTGTCTTCTCGTTTTGAGTGAATGTGCTGATCTGCTGCCTGGCTTGAGAGTTCAGCTTGCTTGCGCTGGGATTCTCTGCTGAAGTGAGGGGGGAGGGGGGGTTTGGAGCAACTTGATTGTGCTGAGGATCTCAACAGGCCGTGGGAGTTGGGATCTGGATCGTGGGGCAGGGCGAGGATATATCTGGAGCAGGGATTTTCTCCTCGGGGCAAGTTCACAGCAGTGATGAAAGGGGGCAGCCTGCCTAAAAGCGCTGTGGGTGTATGGTACAGCGCCCCACACTGCAACCGAGCGTCAGGGCGACCTCACGGCCTTTCCCACTCTCCACCACGGGCCCCGCTGTCCGGTCCGGGGAGGGGAGGGTAGGCAGAGTGTGGGTCAGTGGGGGGGGGGTAAAACCGTTCCTCTCGGCCCCACTTAACGGCAATGAGCTCAGTGGGCAGAGGTGAGGGAGGGAGGGCCTGCAGATTTTCTGTGCACTGCCTGGTAGTTTCGACCCGTGAAGGGAGGGGGAGGGAGACGGGAGTGGCCTTCAAATACCTCGTAGTCGGTGTACAATCCGAACAGCCTCTGCGACCCTTCGTCCAGGTGTGTACGAGTGTGGGTCGAGCTGGGAAAGGGCGGCCCCGGCAGTCCTCCCCGGGCGCCGCACCAGGTCACCGATGTCGGCCTCCTCTCGGACCTCCGTGGCGGGTGTGCCCCTCCGCCAAGCAGCAGCAGGGGGATAGCTGTGTCCTCCAAACAGATGATGCCGGCCCCCGAAGGAAGGGAGGGGGAGACGGGAGTGTCTCGCAGGCACCCTGACACACTGTCTGGGCGAGGTAGAGTCAGCGCTGCGGGATCGGGCGGCCCCGGACACTGTGTCCTCCCGTCCAAGCCAGCGACCACAGGCGAGTCAGGGAGAGGGTCTCCTCAGCGGTCCTCCCCGGGATCAGCACCAGATCATCAGAGCCAGGCGGTTTTGGTTCCCTCCTGGGCCTCTTCAGCAGTCAAGCTTCCCGCACGTCCCCGCAGCGCGGCAGCATCCGAGGGCATAAGCTCCACACTAGCAGGTAGTTGGGCTTATTCTGAGGCAGCACCTCCGTCCAGAGTTGTGGGCTCCGATCACCCCGCGTGGTCTCGCAGCCTTTGGTTGCAGCCCTCCAATGACAGGTTGTGGGTTGTTGCTGTGCCGCCGCCTTCGTCGTCTCCTCTGATTTTCCCCCAGCTGTTGAGCAGTTGATTTCTGAGCTGCAGGAGTAGCCTGTAGGTGTAGATGCAGTAGTTCTCTGCGCTAGCCCTTCAAATATGAAGTGCCTTGCAATGGCCGCCGTCGCACGTGGCCGGCGTGTGGCTTTGCAGAGATGGGCAGGGGCTCCCGGGTTTCACAAAATAGGGATAGTCCTCGAAGCCTCGTTGCCTGATGACTCCGTTCCCCTGAGTTTTGTGCTTGTCCTTCGTTTTTGATGCCAGGATGGCTCTTGATTCTGTGGTACGGTGAAGGAGCACATCTAAAACGCGGCCATGCTAGTTGGCTCCGCCCCCGGAAGTCCTTTATATGGATTTTTAATATTACACAATTTTGTGATAGTGCTCCTTTTCCCAAGGACTCAAAGGGGCCCCAGCTTTCCCTTTGGGTCTTAATCACAATTGTGTAGCCAGATTCACCTGGATGCCCAATTGCATTTTGTCTGGATTTGTGCTGTTGAATCATCTGATATGTCTAGATTCTATTCTAAGTATGTCACACACCCCGCTTCAGAATAGTCATTACACTTGGGTTATACTGACCTGTAGAGGGCGATCTTGCAGAGATGTCATGAAAAAAAGGGAGCCCCTCCCGGTCCATAAATACCTGGGACCTCCCACTCATTCCCCAGTCTTTCATCTCTGCAGACGGCGAGCAAGTCAGAAGATGGATGTTTCCTCCTTGCAGGTAGCCGGGGTAACTCCCGGCCCCCCTCTTTTGGTCTATTTCTGCCTGGACCTACTGTTATCCCCCTTTTTAATAAAGAGCCTCCCAGCCTAGGCTGCGGGTCCGGGCAAAGGTAGACGGCACCTTAAGGTGCCTTAGGAGCTATGCTCCACTGTGAGACCCCATACTAAGGGGTAGGCGGTATTCCTGGTTGGTGATCCCGGTTGGGATGCCCTGCCCTTGCCCTTACACCTTGGTGGTGTTAATTCCCCCTTCCCCGGTCACCCATTGTTCCCTACAGCTAGGGGGGGGGGGGCCTGCTAATTCCCGTTTTAGTTTAGTTTTTCCTTAGAGTGCATGCTTGTGTGCAACTTATTGTGTGTATGTAGTACGTGAGATTGATATGTATCCCTTGGCCGGGCTGGCGGTTTGCGGCGCCGCCGGCCATTACTGACAGCCTTCGGGGGAGCTTCTTCCCCTCCGGTGCCGTTTCGGGGGGGGGGGGGGCGGGGCCTGGCGCGGGGCGCGATCCTGCGGCCCGCCCCCTTCCTCCCCCGTGCTGCTGGCGCCGCTGCGGAGCCCGGTCACTGGCCGGGAGCCGCCTTGTGTCAGGGGAGAGTGGCGGGGTCGGGCGCAGCGCGCGGTCCGCGCCGGCCCGCCCTTCTTCATCCTTGCTGCCAAGTCCCTTCGCCTCGTTCAGGACGCCATTACCGTAAGCACCCAGTGGGCTCCATTCCTTCATTGCCTGTGATGCTGCTTGTTAGCGCGAGATTGATATATATTTCTATTTATATGTATGTGTGCTTTGGCCCTTCTGTTATGTGCACAGCATTTGTGTGATATGTGTGTGATAGTTCCTCTTTTTGTATTCCAGGCGGACCCTTGTTGGATCTGAAAGGGTCCTCCCGGTCCTAGGGTCCCTGGTTTAGTTTAAGAACTCCTTATAAATCCTCCCACTCGGGACACAGAAGGGGCATCCCGGGTCGCTTATATTGCGTAATTCCCTTGGGTATTGTGACTACCGATAAAATCACCATATGGAGGCTTCCCAGGATACTGGGCTCGGGCTCCCCTCGGGGCAACCCCGGCAGTATTTGGGGTGTGGGGTATCCCTTACAGGGGATGATGTATTCCTTTGCATACCATGTGCACAGCAGACTATTACGGGGCAGTCCGGATCCCATGCATCTGGTTCTGTGCCGCCGGTCCCTTCACCTACCCCTCCCCGCCTGATCCGTACCCCATGTGATGTTGTCATGGGTGGGGAGTCGCAATCTGAGGTGTGTGCCAGATTGGCCAATCTTTAAAAATTATTTTCTAGCGCTGTTGCCAGAAAGGCCCCGGCTAAGAGAAAGCACTTGTCCCCAGCCACGCCGGATTCTGATTTTGAGGAGTTTGATTCACTGGACTGGTCTGATTACCCCCCGCTAGAGGAAGGGGAGCTATTTGAGGAATCAGATGGTTCTGACGATCAGCAGTTTGTTGGCACCGATGCCGAGCGGGGTCAGGGGGATTCTTTGGATACCCCTAAGGCCCTGGCTCATATGTTTGAGGTTCTGGCAATTTCTCCTCCTGGAGTGGCTCTTCCGCAGAAGGGGGAGTTCTTTGAGGAAGCTAAGCCGCGCTTGGAATTCCCTAATCAAAAGCATTTTGATGGCATTATTCTTAAGGAATGGGAGAGGCCTACTCGGCTTCCAGGTGTTCCTCCGGGTTGGGATAAGAAATATCCCTTTCCGGTGGATGCAGTGAAGCGCTGGTCGTCCCCTCCCGAGGTGGACGCCCCTGTTTGGGGTTGTCTAGCACCTCTGTTTTGCATTCTCCTGACTGTTCTACTCTCAAGGATAGTGAGGACAAACGCATTGACCAGATGGCTTGTCACGGTTTTGCCAGTGTCGGCCTTGCGGCCTGTTTGTGCTTCGGCGCTTTTAATAGTGGCTTCTAGGTCGGTTGTTAGGGACCTGTTGTCTACTTCCAGGCTTGACCCGGCTAGTGATGAGTTCACCGCCCTTAAGCAGTGCAAATTGTTTTTGTCATTTGTGCTAGCCGCCCTGGATGACACCATGGTGATGTGTAGTAGAACTTCGGCCTTGCTTGTGGCTATTCGGCGGTTGGTTTGGTTGCGCCAGTGGGCAGCCGATTTTGTATCCAAAAAGTCGCTTACGGCTCTTCCCTTCCTGGGCTTGCGGCTCTTTGGAGAAAAATTGGATTAGGTCGCAAAAGGAGGTAGGTTACCTCAGCGAAAGAAGCAACGTCGTCCCTTTCGGGGGGCGGTTTCCTTTACCCCTTCCGTTCGTGGGGCCAGAGCTGGAATGGGATTGGCTCTCTTCTCCTCCAGAGGTGATTCCTGGAACGTGCCCGTCCAGGACACAGCTGGGGCTTTAAGCCCAAAGCCACTGCCAAGCCGGCTCAGCAATGAGGGGGCGCCCTCACCCTTGAGGGGGGGGGCGGTTGCGACACTTCTCCCAGGTCTGGGACCAGGAGGTCTCGGACAGATGGATTCGGGGAGTGGTGTCTTCCGGTTACAAGCTGGAGTTCGAGATCCGGCCTCCTCCCAGATTCTTCAGGTCTCGGGTGCCCTTGGATCCTCTGGCCGCGCAGGGGTTCCGGGCGGCAGTAAAAGATCTCCTGGACATGGCTGTTATCTGCCCGGTGCCTTCCTCGGACCGGGGCCGGGGATACTATTCCAATCTGTTCAAGGTGCCCAAGAAGGATGGCTCCGTTCGTCCCATCCTGGATCTGAAGTTCTCAACAGGTTTAATCAGGACATTGTTCTACCCTCCTTGTGTCCTAAGCCCAGCTATGACAAGGAGACTGTTGCTGGTTATTTTGGCTCTTCCTGGTCCCTTTACTGCTGTCTTAATGCTGGGGAATGAGTGGGAGGTCCCAGGTATTTATGGACCGGGAGGGGCTCCCTTTTTTTCATGACATCTCTGCAAGATCGCCCTCTACAGGTCGGTATAACCCAAGTGTAATGACTATTCTGAAGCGGGGTGTGTGAATACCTATTTTACAGGTGAGTAATCACAAAATGGTATTTTCTTGGCTCAGTCAGGGCTCTCTTAGTGTCTGTTTTGATTACCGTATGAGACTTTTAGGGTGGCCGGATTATTCAGAATGAAGTTGATGTTATTGTTGATTAATAATTTGCACACCGGCCCGAATTCTCCTCTTATTTGGTTTACGGCTGGAGATAATTCCTGAAATTTCTAGGACTTTTACATTACATGGATACGAAGGCCCGTAGAATGGTCTCCTTATTGAATGATTCCCATGAGCAATTCATGAAGATTTGGGGTCCCTGGGTAGAATACTCATTCCCGGAACTGAGAGAGGTTTTGATGCAGTGATGTAAGGCTTACAAATCTCCTCCCGCAAAAAGGCATGGTTATATATGCATTTTCCTCCCCTCTCCTTTTTTTTTTTTCCTTTCCTCTCTTTTCACTTCTCCCAGCCCCCCCCCCCTTCTACTATCCACTGCCCTCCTTTGCCTAAATCCTTTACCTCCCCCTTTTTTACCCCCTCCCTTGGCACTGGAGGGGTGGCAGTACAGGGAGCTCAAAACAGGAGGAGATAATCCTCCCGTCTGTCGAATTGAGTAAGCATATACATACGTTTCTAGGCGCTAATTTTAAGGTGTAATACAAAACACAGAGCAAAAAAAATAAAAAAATAAAAACTATACACAACGTAAATAGTCCCAAACAATAATCAGGCAACAATGCACGATTCAGGGTATCTCACGGTGCATGAGCATCACATCAAATTGTGCCAGGAAAATCCTCCACCGACAGTGCAAACTCTTACCAGCTGTGACTCAGCAAAGCGCTTTAAAACGATGTCAAGCAGCGTAACTGCTGATTCCACCTCCAAATAGATGGTCATTAACCAATTCAAGTGATAATAAATAGCGCTGGTTCAATCAAAACATCTGCTCCAATTCATATCCCCATTGGGCAAAATTCAATTGATAACATGAATAGGAAAACGAAAAGAAAGCCAAAATAGTGTGATTCTGTAAAAACTTATGGCTTTAATAGATAATACCAAATGCACTCACAAAAGTAGATAAAATACAGCTCAGAAATACAATCGCGGTCTCACCAATCCAGGAATCAGACGGTCACCACAAGTAGTTCAATAAAATGGAAAGGCATTCCAATTGGCAATGGGTTAAAGGTCAGAATACGTCCAAAAAAATAGGTCCAGAAAAATTTCAAAAAGTTTCCACCGCTCGCCACCGCCGACGCGTTTCGTCGCCGTAAAGCAACTTTAACTAGGCTGGTGGCGCGGCAGAGCGGTGGGAAATATATACAAAAAAGATCCGATCACGTGGTATAAGGTCCTTCAACTATATCCCAAAATGGCCTCATCTGCTAATCCACTGTTTTAAGGAAAGGCAAACCGCCCCAGACAACACCACAACACCACAACACCTACAAATATTTACTGGCAGCAATGCAGCCCAGAATGTCTCCATTGTGGGGTATGAAATCCCTGATATGCGGCTATAGGACCTATAACCTAGTAGACAGCACACATGGGACGTGATTTCATACCCCACAATGGAGACATTCTGGGCTGCATTGCTGCCAGTAAATATTTGTATGCATATCTCTGGAGGTTGTGGTGTTGTCTGGGGCCTTTCCTTAAAACAGCGGATTAGCAGATGAGGCCATTTTGGGATATAGTTGAAGGACCTTATACCACGTGATCGGATCTTTTTTGTATATATTTCCCACCGCTCTGCCGCGCCACCAGCCTAAGTTAAAGTTGCCTTACGGCGACGAAACGCGTCGGCGGTGGCGAGCGGTGGAAACTTTTTGAAAATTTTCTGGACCTATTTTAAACTTTTTGGACGTATTCTGACCTTTAACCCATTGCCAATTGGAATGCCTTTCCATTTTATTGAACTACTTGTAGTGACCGTCTGATTCCTGGATTGGTGAGACCGCGATTGTATTTCTGAGCTGTATTTTATCTACTTTTGTGAGTGCATTTGGTATTATCTATTAAAGCCATAAGTTTTTACAGAATCACACTATTTTGGCTTTCTTTTCGTTTTCCTATTCATGTTATCAATTGAATTTTGCCCAATGGGGATATGAATTGGAGGAGATGTTTTGATTGAACCAGCGCTATTTATTATCACTTGAATTGGTTAATGACCATCTATTTGGAGGTGGAATCAGCAGTTACGCTGCTTGACATCGTTTTAAAGTGCTTTGCTGAGTCACAGCTGGTAAGAGTTTGCACTGTCGGTGGAGGATTTTCCTGGCACAATTTGATGTGAAGCTCATGCACCGTGGGATACCCTGAATCGTGCATTGTTGCCTGATTATTGTTTGGGACTATTTACGTTGTGTATAGTTTTTTTTTTTTTTGCTCTGTGTTTTGTATTACATATTGTTTTCTGTGTTCTTTTGGGGATAAGGACATTCACGTCGAGCATCATTTATACATTCTTTTATTATTTTTTTCACACTATATATTGTTGTTTTTGCTAGCGCGGGCCTATGTATTAACGGTTTAACTGTTGCTACATTCACTTATCCGGTAATTTTAAGGTGCTTATGTTTATGCGCCATTACTCCCTAGTAGTCTCACAATACCCTATATGTGCCTTAACGGTTCACTAATGATGACTTACATGCATGTGAAGGTGTATTAAGAATGACAACTTGTATTCTGTGTTTCTTTTCATTTGTATAAGAACAATATGTCATACTGTTTAACTTTTATACCAAAAAAATTACAATAAAAAGATTGAAACAGAATGGTCTCCTTATCCATGTAATGTAGATATTGTCATGCTACTGACAATAGGGCCAGGAGGTACAGACCAGCTCACCTTTTGACCTGGAATATAAAGACCAACCTTGTTTTCACTGGGGCCCCCCGCAAGTAAGGATAGACTGGGCTGCAGGTCAGGAAACTGGGGAGTGGGTATTGCCGTGTCCATGGAAGCAGACAGACCAGCATTGAGTCAAGCCTGGACAGAAGAGAGGCAGGAACAGGATAAAGGCAAGGTCCTGGACAAGTTGATCAGGATCAGAAGCGAGGAGCAGGCTGAGGTTGTGGACAAGTGGATCAGGATCAAAATGAGGAACAAGCGGTCATAACAAATATATGAAACATAGTCAGAGTCATGCCAGATCGTTACACTGGGACAATAATTCAGGAACACATAAGGCAGGAGTGAAAACCAACTTGTGTTGCTGTTTAGGGCTCACTGGTATTTAAAGGTCCGTGAGTGTGTGCACAAGCAAATGCAGTTTTGTGTGCATGCGCAAGTATTTGCGTGAAATTGCATTTGCTTGTGCCCACTCGAGGAACAAAGTGAGCCATTTGGAGAGCAGATCTACCAATTATGTATAAAGAAGGAAGGAAAATTGAACACCCAGGAGGCGCAACTGCATTCCAAAGGAATTATTTTTAATGCTGGTAAATATTAAACCATAGTATGAAGTCACAGCTTCATGGTGTATATACAGTGAGTGCAGATTCATATAACATAATATAAATCACATAAAACAGAATATGGACTGCTTAGTACAGGTGGAACTGGTGCAGTACCCAGCATGATACGGGACAGTCAACCATAAATTATACTGTTTGGGAATTGTCAAGACAGAATAAATAGTAACATTTTATATAAGTATTTGCCCATCGCAGTAATGGCAGACCATCTATCATACCATTCTGATACAGAAATACATAGTTACAAGATAATAGGAACAGGCTTACAGGCACCAGGTGGATACAGAAGTCAGAAAACCCTCAACGCTTTGGCTTGCAAGAAGCCTTTGTCAGGAGGAGCGTTATCCTGCGTTAACAGGGGTGTGCTTATATAGTGTGTTCGCATCCAGCAAATGCGTTAAATGGCACCAAACAGCAGAGCGCACAGTGGCGCCGCACGTACGCGTCATTACCGGCCGTCGTGTCCTGTCCCGGCCACCTGAGGCCTGGATGGCAAGCTTGCCAGCCGCGACCGGAAGTGGCGCATGGGCCAGGGCGTGACACCAAGAGAGGAGGTACGTCTTTGTACCACCGGAAATATGGCGGTGTGCAGGGCAGCGACTGTAGCCACTAAAAACATGGCCAGGAATGCAGAGGTGCGCTGGTGTCAAACCGAAAGCATGGCGGCGTATAGGCCAGCGACTCGCGACACAGATGGCGGCGGGAGCGGAAGTTGTGTCATGCAGATGAAGTGATTTGATGAGGAGTCAGGATAGCGAGACCGTTGCTGCAGAGTCCAGTTAGGGGGCCGGAGGGTGCATTGCTGGAGGGACCTTCAAACCCACTACAAGAGAGCACACAGAAAAAAGTTTAAATGATTGTGAAGTAAATTAAAAACACAGACACCGAGGTGTATGAGTATACCATATACCAAACAGACTCATTATTGCTCTAGATTCGTCAGAATAGTAGAAGTGGAAAAAATGCGTACATTTATAAGGGCAAAAGAGTCCCTAAAAAGAGATTATGGAAAGGCAACATGGCTATGAATTGGACCCGAGAGCCCCAATAGAATACAGGGAAGTCAATTTTTTCAATATACACTTCTGGTCTAGGACAACTAATAACCTCGCTAGGCTTCCAATATCACTTTTATGCAGACGACACTCAGATCTACCTCTCTGGCCCGAATCTCTCTTCTCTCCTCTCTCGCCTTCCTGACTGTCTAACAGCCATCTCTTCCTTCATGACATCTCGCTCTCTTAAACTGAACATGGACAAAACTGAACTGGTCATTTTCCCGCCATCTCACTCCCCTCCCCTCTCTAACACCACAATCTCTATAAATAATCTTACAATAACTGCAACTCCTCAAGCTCGATGCCTGGGTGTCATTCTGGACTCCTCTCTCTCCTTCAGACCTCACATTCACTCCCTGGCCACCTCCTGTCGCCTCCAACTCAAAAATATATCTCGCATCCGTCCCTTCCTCTCACCTGTCACCACTAAAATGCTAGTACATGCCCTGGTCATATCCCGTCTGGACTACTGCAACACCCTCCTTTGTGGTTTGCCAACAAACAGACTGGCTCCCCTCCAATCTATCCTAAACTCTGCTGCTCGCCTCAGCCATCTCTCCTCTCGCTTCTCCAGTGCTACTCCCCTCTGTCAATCCCTCCACTGGTTACCTGTCTCCCACAGAGTTCAGTTCAAACTTCTAGTGCTAACCTACAAAGCTCTCTCTAACCAGGCCCCTTCCTACATTTCATCTCTGATCCAGCATTACCAACCAAAGCGCAACCTCCGCTCCACCTCTGACATTCTCCTGTCCTCTTCTTTGGTTACTTCCTCGCACTCCCGCCTTCAAGACTTCTCCCGTGCCTCCCCACTTCTCTGGAATGCACTCCCCTGCTCTATCCGCCACTCTCCGTCACTCCAAGCCTTTAAAAGCGCCCTCAAAACTCACTTCTTCAGACAAGCATATGACCTGGCTTAAGCAACTACTATAACCTTCAATGGCACATGCAGCCATACTCAAGCTCTACCACTTGTGACCCCACCCCCTTTGTCTCCACCCCCATCCTTTAGTCTGTAAGCTCGCAAGGGCAGGGCACTCCTCCCTATTGTCTCCTGTGCTCACAACACTTGGTTTTAACCTGCGGCATCTAATTTTGTATTGTTCTCTGTGCTATATGTCTTACCTTGTCTGTATTCTTAACTTGTAAAGCGCTACGGAAGTTGATGGCGCTATATAAATAAACAATAATAATAATAATAATCATAATAAAAGTCAATTTCTTCATTGAGACCCCATGGGTGTTTTGTACGTAATTGGTGAATCCAATATAGTTCATGCTGCAAAAGTTTATTTTCTATGTTACCACCCTGCTTGGGTGGTTTGATGACTTCAATCACTACAAACCTTAATTGATGAGGTTTTATGAGTGAAGCCACAGGGGTACATAGCTATAGGGGTTTGTAGATCACTTAGCTAATTGGGGTTCATCTGTGGTTTAGGCGAGTGGAAGTTAGCCTGGACTAATGTCGACCTTAGATTTCTAGCTCGTTTGTAGGCAGTCATGGGAGGTTTCTTCACTAGATCCCCTAGTTTATCATCTGTGCTCAGGATGGGACAGTGTCTTTTGACAACCTGTTGTGCCTGTACAGAAAGGTCAGAAAAGGTGAGTACAAGTGGAATATGGTTATTGTCCCTTTTTGGTTTAAACTTTCGTAGGGTGGACCTATCTAGGTCCCGGGCCTTGTTTTGTGCCTCTCTTAGGTTTGTGGGGTTGTAGCCCCTTTCAGGCCACACCATCAGACACCATCAGGCCAAGGAGACACATTCCCTGCCTGATTGTGAAATGTTCATCTGTCAGAAGCTACCTTACTGTGAACTAATGAAGAGCCAAGCACAAGAACAAAGACCATTTCTCTTTGAGTAACCAATGTCATACCCAGGTAAGTTGCCACCATGGACGAAACCACCTTGGACTTGGGGTAGTTGACCACTGCCAGAGATGGGGCTCAGATGAGCAAGTCATCCAGGTATGGGGTGATGAGCACACCTTCCCTCCACAGGAGTGTTATCACCACCGCCGAAAACTTTGTGAACTATCGCAGGGCAGTGCACCGAATGGCAGTGCCACAAATTGGAAATGTCGGGCACCCACTGCAAAGCGCAGGTATTGTTGGTGACCAGGGAAGTTTGGGACATGCAGATAGGTATTTTTTGTGTCCAACGTGGGCAGAAAATCCCTGTTCCAGCAACATCAGGACCGCCCTTAGAGATTCCATGCAGAACTCCTGCACCCGAATGAAACTGTTCAGATGCCAGAGATCCAGGATCGGCTGAACAGACCTGTCCTTCTTGGGGATGATGAATAGTATTGAGTAGAAGCCAGAACCCCACTCTGAGGGGGCACAGGTACTACCCCGATCCAGCAAGAGATCTATTGCGAGCTGTCGCCCTTTCCATAACGCGGGAAGGCTTTGATGCCACAAACCTGTGTGGAGGACTGGCTGTGCCATAGCAGCCATGGACGTGGCACAAGATGGGCACATGGCCAACCCCACCATAGAGAACGCATGCTGGTTCAGTCTCCTACCCACTGGGTCTCTCAAGGTTGCACTACACGGATAAAGGTGTGCTGAGCCAGACCCGACACCGATTCATCTACCTCAGGTGGCGAAGGCCAAACCTTGACTGCCTCATCCAGAAAAGGGTACTTGGCATCCAGGACCTTAGGAAGAGACAGAAACTTATCCAGCTTTTCCCACTCATTTTCCACCAGCCTGTCAAAATGGGCAAGCTTGGGAAAAACCTGCCTGACCTTCTGGTGCTTTTTGGGTTCACCCTTCTTTCACCTCGGCCGAGGATTAGAGAGGTGCAGAACCTCCGATATTGCCTCAATATCGGAGGTTCTGCACCTCTCTAATCCTCGGCCGAGGTGAAAGAAGGGTGAACCCAAAAAGCACCAGAAGGTCAGGCAGGTTTTTCCCAAGCTTGCCCAGAACTAGATCCTGAACCCCTAAATAGGTCCTCAGAGTAGGAGCTAGTATCCTCCCAGGACTCCATCTGAATATGCTTACATTTGGCAGAGACAGACTCAGGATGCCCCTGCTGAAGAAGCCCACTGGCCACCCAGTCCACCATGCCTGAAGGAGGTACGCCATCGGTGGGCGGACCCTGAGGCAATAATGGACTTGGCAGCCCCTCCGAGGGTTATCCCACTCCAACAAGTCCGAGCCTAAAGCCGCAGGGGAAAATGGATAATCTGACTAAGGCACAGAACCTGGCAGCTGCGTAAGGTGGTGGAGGACAGTAGTGCACTCAGGGGTCCCTCGTCCAAGGTCAGGTGTGCTTGGCACATGGGACATGTGGCACCCTCCATTAAAATATGAAACCCCGGTGCCTCTGATGCCTCCTACATGGTAAAATGGCTGCTCTAGCTGCTAACCAATACAGCTGGAGCACTGGTCCCCACACCCTCCTGTCTGACATGTCTGCACTACAGGAAAAACAATCTCCCAACAGCATCAACCTACCGGCCAAGGATGCAGCAGCTTCCAGACCCCCACCCTGGAACAATAAGAAGAAATGTCCGATTCAGAAAGGAATCAGTAAAAGTCAAAAGACTTAACCCTCAGAGGGAGCCCTACCTGACCAGGCAAAGACCATGGGGCGGCAGTCGCGCTGGAGCCAGTCTGCAGCCGAGAAGAAAAGGAAAGCAGTGCAGGAGTTGCCAAGCGATGGTCTGGGGGTGCAGCAGGGACCTGCGGGCACCGCACAAGATGGTGATGCCTCATGCTATTATTGAGGAGAGCGGAGCCACAGACCATGCAAATGTGGCCACCCTGACCCCTCCTCCCATCCTTCACTGTAAGGCCTAAGCGGGCTGAAGCCACACCCGCCACCGCCACACGCGCATCCGGCCCATCTCCTGCCACAACGAGGCTGCTTCCCCCAAATGCTGATAGTCAAGCTCTGAATGAGCTCTGACCAGTATGGCTGCCAGCCAAAGTAGTAAAAACTACCTAGCTGGAACCCCCCAGCAGCAATAGGGAAGGCAGACTGTGGTCAGGGTAGGTAGATGAAAACAGGGGCTTAGAGGACAAAGCAGGGTCACCGAGCCCCAGCGTGCTTACCTGACCTGTGTGCGCTCCCCTCACTCTGCACGATTCTACAATATCAGCTTAGGAAGCGACTTCAGCCATCTGACTGGGGTCCCCAGGATAGCTGGTGAGGGACTGGGAGACAGACAGAGTCAAAGCCCCCGTTCTTGGTCAGCACTGCAACGAAGAGTAAAAAAAAATACAGAACATCTTTACAGTCTCGTGCGATTGCAATAAAATAACTGAGGATATCCTGCCACAGCCTGCCCTATATAGGCTGGGAGGAGTTAGTTTTTTTCTATCCTGCAGTCCCCATCTATGGCTGAGGTTAACCCACGCATTGCTACTGATGATGCCCCAGAATGGTAGAGATGAGAAAAAGGGAGAGCAGTTCTGTCTATGTCTAATCTACTTGAGTAACTGGCTAGAGTTGCTCGGAGAGGTGGTTTGAATAATCTTTTTTATTTATTTTTTTTTTTTTTAAGTGTCTACGATCTGCTACAGTAACACCATTGACACCCACTGATGATGCCATATTGGTGAAACACATTTCCAGCAATAGGCTCCTTCGGGCCTATGTACTTCCGCGTGCACTTACACAATTCAGCAATTGAAAAGCGGTAGGAACAGCCGCCCAGGAGAAATAACTCTTTCAGTGCCGCTTCCACTTCTTTTAACTCTTTTAGTGCCAGCTACATGAGTCTCACCTAGCTGACTTTAAACCCCCACAGAAAAAAAAGTAGAAAAGTAAAAAACTCACCTGACCGGGCCATTGATTGGGCCATGTCTTCTCTTCACCCGGGGGGCATCCGATCCCCCCCCCCCCCGGGGCCCTTCTCACTTCAGGAGGGTGCCCAAAATAGCACCCCCTTACTTCGGACGCTGCCAGTAAACTGTAAAAAAATAAAAATGACATTTACTCACCTGCAGCCGCGACCCCTCCTGTGGGGTCTCCTCATCACCGGGGGGCCTCCGATCGCCCCCCAGGCTCCTCCGTAGTGAGGAGAGGGTGAGAAATTGCCCTCTCACTCACTTCCTGGGTCGTGACTGCTAGCCCCCACCCCTTTGTGGGCGGGGCGAGTGACATAGAAACATAGAAGGTTGACGGCAGAAGGAGACCATATGGTCCATCTAGTCTGTCCTTATGTGTATACTGTATGTACTCTTTATATTAGTGTATAGCACCTGGTGCACCACTAATAAGATACTGAGTCAAGGCGTGCTTTACACTAAACTATCTATGCCAGTACAAACTGTGAAGCCTGGGGTGTGGAAATCACCCCAAAGCCCACAAACTAAAGGAGCACCACCAATAAGAGTATATACAATATATTTATTTTAGAAAAAGCACATCATAACATACAAATACAACAACCATATAACACATTAAAAAACCAACCTGCTCCATGTCCTATATTAACAAATAATCCTTTTTACATATATCAACCTCATGAATAACCGGTATGGTATACAATCCTGGCCTGCTCAATACTATCAATTAATAAAAACTATCACACACAAAAATACTAAAATATAAACCCTTTGTGCCGGCACAAAGAACCCCTATCATTAATGTGCACAACCAATAAATATTAACAATGAACTACAAAAGTGACAAAGAACTTTGAAACCTGGTGAAAAATAAGTAGTAAAATATATACATGTGCAAAACTGATGATTATCAAAGTACCCCAAATATTCAATTAAAACCTCATTAAACCAATGTAAGAATAACAGTGACACGTGTGCTAAATGAAAGCACACTCTAAACACAAGAGTGAATATACAGAAAAGAGGATACTCAGCTATACAATGAGAGCAGGCATCACCGGGGAGGGAGGACAGGACACAGAGAGTGTTTCCACCTGCGCTTCGCAAGACTACAGCTCGCTTCTTGCTTGGGTGAGATTAAAATAAAATGTACCTGAAAGCCTTCTTATGGTCCCCAACCGGAAGGTAAGTGTGGAACTACATCCGCATAATGGCGTGCTCGCATACAATAAAGATGCCCGCACACGTGTATGTGAATTCCCCCCAGACGCGCTGATCCTGTGACACGGCTGCGCTGAGCACGTCATTCGCGTCATCAATGACGCGCTGCGGGTGTCTGCCAAGCCCACAGCGTGCAGCCGTCCATTACAATCTGAGGATAGAGGATGCGTCCTCTCGAACACCGCCCACTCCCTCTATCATGGGGCAACAAGAGGCCACACCCCCACATTGCTGTCGCCGTAGCAACCTTCCAAACGGCCTTACTGTCCCCAGCTATATCACTTATCTCATAGAGATATTGAAATTAAACTATTCCAATGTGCGGGAAGGGGGAGGGGGGGGGGAATGAAAGGGAAAGACAAAAAATCTCCACAGGCGGTTACACAAAAAGGGGATTTCAGGTACATATACATACATAGATTCCTTATGCTGTGCAAAATATATCAATGTCCCAAATCTATCATAAGTTAATTATTCTATCAATGATCAGTTAAATGAGGACCTAAATCAGACCGCATATTGAGCATTTAAAGGTACATCCCGGACACCCCCAATACATATTTCATTAGTCAATAGATTCTTCAGAGTATGATACAACATCATACAACTTGCGTGCTCCATACTATGAAGCCACACACTAGCCACCATACAGGGTTAAAGTTAATATGATTGTTATGCGCATTGTCCTGGGGCATCCCATCCTAACTCGTGACCTTTATCAGGACAGATCCATCAATGTCCTATAAAGAGGGAAAACGAATGAGGCTACATATTAACCTAAGAGGGATAATTCACAGACAGTCCCAGTGCATTTTTTATTGATCAAAAGATACTACTATATACACTGTAACTATGACCAATCATGCAGTTGTACACCACTTGTCAAAAGGACCACATACCGGCCCCTATGTACAAGTATATATTAAGTTAGGAGTTAGGATGGGATGCCCCAGGACAATGCGCATAACAATCATATTAACTTTAACCCTGTATGGTGGCTAGTGTGTGGCTTCATAGTATGGAGCACGCAAGTTGTATGATGTTGTATCATACTCTGAAGAATCTATTGACTAATGAAATATGTATTGGGGGTGTCCGGGATGTACCTTTAAATGCTCAATATGCGGTCTGATTTAGGTCCTCATTTAACTGATCATTGATAGAATAATTAACTTATGATAGATTTGGGACATTGATATATTTTGCACAGCATAAGGAATCTATGTATGTATATGTACCTGAAATCCCCTTTTTGTGTAACCGCCTGTGGAGATTTTTTGTCTTTCCCTTTCATTTCCCCCCCCCCCTCCCCCTTCCCGCACATTGGAATAGTTTAATTTCAATATCTCTATGAGATAAGTGATATAGCTGGGGACAGTAAGGCCGTTTGGAAGGTTGCTATGGCGACAGCAATGTGGGGGTGTGGCCTCTTGTTGCCCCATGATAGAGGGAGTGGGCGGTGTTCGAGAGGACGCATCCTCTATCCTCAGATTGTAATGGACGGCTGCACGCTGTGGGCTTGGCGGACACCCGCAGCGCGTCATTGATGACGCGAATGACGTGCTCAGCGCAGCCGTGTCACAGGATCAGCGCGTCTGGGGGGAATCCGCATACACGTGTGCGGGCATCTTT
The DNA here is from genome assembly GCA_027917425.1 of Gastrophryne carolinensis. Lineage (NCBI taxonomy): Eukaryota > Metazoa > Chordata > Amphibia > Anura > Microhylidae > Gastrophryne > Gastrophryne carolinensis. The sequence continues at coordinate 118,664,406 of CM051243.1, forward strand.
ATTGTATGCGAGCACGCCATTATGCGGATGTAGTTCCACACTTACCTTCCGGTTGGGGACCATAAGAAGGCTTTCAGGTACATTTTATTTTAATCTCACCCAAGCAAGAAGCGAGCTGTAGTCTCGCGAAGCGCAGGTGGAAACACTCTCTGTGTCCTGTCCTCCCTCCCCGGTGATGCCTGCTCTCATTGTATAGCTGAGTATCCTCTTTTCTGTATATTCACTCTTGTGTTTAGAGTGTGCTTTCATTTAGCACACGTGTCACTGTTATTCTTACATTGGTTTAATGAGGTTTTAATTGAATATTTGGGGTACTTTGATAATCATCAGTTTTGCACATGTATATATTTTACTACTTATTTTTCACCAGGTTTCAAAGTTCTTTGTCACTTTTGTAGTTCATTGTTAATATTTATTGGTTGTGCACATTAATGATAGGGGTTCTTTGTGCCGGCACAAAGGGTTTATATTTTAGTATTTTTGTGTGTGATAGTTTTTATTAATTGATAGTATTGAGCAGGCCAGGATTGTATACCATACCGGTTATTCATGAGGTTGATATATGTAAAAAGGATTATTTGTTAATATAGGACATGGAGCAGGTTGGTTTTTTAATGTGTTATATGGTTGTTGTATTTGTATGTTATGATGTGCTTTTTCTAAAATAAATATATTGTATATACTCTTATTGGTGGTGCTCCTTTAGTTTGTGGGCTTTGGGGTGATTTCCACACCCCAGGCTTCACAGTTTGTACTCTTTATATTAGGATAGAAACATAGAAACATAGAAGGTTGACGGCAGAAGGAGACCATACGGTCCATCTAGTCTGCCCTAATGTATATACTGTATGTACTCTTTATCTTAGGATAGATGTGTGCTTATCCCAGGCATGTTTAAATTCAGTGACTGTTGATTTTTCAACTACCTCTGCTGGAAGTTTGTTCCAAGCATCTACTACTCTTTCTGTAAAATAATATTTTCTAACATTGCTCCTGATCTTCCCTCTGACTAGCTTCAGGTTGTGCCCCCTTGTTCTATAATTAAGTTTCTTCTTAAAAACACTTTCCTTCTGAACCTTATTCAATCCTTTCACATATTTAAATGTCTCAATCATGTTCCCTCTCTCCCTTCTCATTGTGACGTCATTGTGACGTCACCTGTCAGTCCAACAAATGCTTGGCAACTAGCCCCCCAGCTCCCCTAAAAGAGGGAGTAAGTAGGCGGCTACAGGTAGGGCGGTAATGCCCTACTGGGGTGAGGGAGGAAATGGGGGTTTATTTATGAGCAGATGGCAAAGATCAACTAATATCTAAAGATAGAAGACAAGGACCAAACTATTATCTAGGTTAAAGAAAACATTGACAACCAAACGAAGTGTTAAGTCCACGGGGTGATACAGTGTCCAATTTATGTATCCAAAAAGTTTCTCTCTGGAGTAGGAGACGTTCCCTGTCTCCCCCTCTATGAGGTTTGGGGACACGATCGATCACCATACCCCTGTTTTCGTGGACCTGGTGTTTCTGTTGCAAAAAATGTAACGCTACCGGTTTGTCAGAGTCCATATTGACACCACATTCAGTTTTTTCTTTTAGTACCTTAATGTCACTTCTTTGCTTCTGGAATCGCCGTTTAAAAGGGCCCCCCGTCTTACCTACATATACTAGGCCGCATGGGAATTTTATTATATAGATACAAAAGTCGATGCATGTAAAATATTCCTTGATCTTGAAGCGGTACCCAGTGTGTGGGTATGTGAAGGAGTCCCCAGTTATTAGGGAGTTGCAGATATTACAATTAAAACATTTATAGCAGCCCGTTTTTGTGGATAGTGGTTGGGTCGTCTTCCTATATTTCTCAATCGGATCGGCTTTCACTAGAATGTCCCTTAGGCAATCACGGCAGGGTAAGAGCGGACGTCACTACAGCAGGGCATCACTGCCCTGCCTGTGACATCACTTCCGCCTTCCTCTGATTGGAGGAGGACAGGAGAGCTGACAGGTTGCTATGCAACCGACCTCGCTCACAGCGGCGTTCCCCGCTGCTGCAGCCAACTGCCAGAGCTGCAGACTTGCAGGAGGGCTCTGAGGGGACCTTTAGGTAAGTATACTTTTATCCTTATTTACTATCATTTATGTTCTTTACCTCTGTTTTCAGATGGAATGTTTACACACTGTATATGATTTATAGACATACTGTGACGTCATTAGTGACTTCAGGCGGGAATTTCCCTTGCCTATCATTGGTTAATTATGTCTATTTAACACTTGCTATACCTGTGCACTTGTTGTTAGTTATCCCTGATGAAGGGGGCCTGCTGTAACCCCCGAAACGTTGGATTTTGTGCAACTGACTTGAATACATTCTTTTTGGATTATCACTTGGGAGTGCTGGTTTTACTGCTTTTTCTGTCACCTGTCAGTCGACACCTGCATCTGAGCCGAGAAGCTCAGTAGATGCGGGTGTTCAGAGGAGGAAGGTTGGAGGGGGCGAGATGGCTCTGATCTCTCCCCCCAGCCCTTCTCCACTGATCACCCGCAGCTATCATCGGAGCGACGTGGGACATGATCGCCGGGGGACAGCAAGGATCGGAGGTGAGTAAAAAAAAAACGAATAAATGTCATTTTTCTGTGTGTGTGTTTTATTTTATACTGTTAACCCCTTGTGAACAGGTAAGGGATCCATGAGATCCCTATACCAGTTCACAAGGCTAGGGGCTGGCAAGTCACCTGCAACTAGCGGGTGACTTGCCATTAACCCCCAGCACCCCCAATTACCTGCCTCCCCAAAGCCCAGGGGGGGCAGAAGAGCCCAGGCCCACAGAGGGTATGTGGGCTTGTAGGTTGCAGGGTGGGGGGGCACCAAAGCTGGCCCCTGTGCCCTGATCTACAAGACCCCATAGCTTGTCCTGGGCTGGTTACACTAGGCAGGGGGGACCCCATGACATTTTTGGGAATTTTTAAGGGTTTTTAACTCTTAAAATTCGTTTTTTTTTTTAAATTAACCCCTTATGCTCTGTCACCCATCAGCTATAAAAGGCTTCCAGCAGCAGCAAGAGAGCAAATGCCAGAGTGATCAGCGTGGGACACAGTGGCCGAGGATGGATGGGACCAAAGCTGGCCCTTGTGCCCTGTTTCTACAAGCCCCAATAGCTGGGCCCGGGCTGGTTATGATTGGTAAGGGGGACCCCATATCATTTTTGGGGGATTTTTAAGGGTTTTTAACCCTTTAAATTCCCCAAGAAATGGGTCCTCCCCGCCAGGAGGGGGGAACCTATGTCTTTTTTTATAATTAACCCCTTATGTTTATAGTGTGAATAGTAGTTGTATTTTATTTGTAAATGTTATAAAGTGCTCTTTTCAGTTTGGGGGTTGTCCTGGGCAAGAATAGGGGGCTACCGATACATATGTGGTACCGTTGTAATCGGCAGAAATGAGGCTTTCACATGCAATGTGGTTTTTCATTAATAAAACAAATTGTTTATTTAAAATAAAGGAGACATTGGTCTAAAAATATTTATTTATTTATTTATTTTTTTACGCAAAAATATTTAAAATACAGTAGAAAAATTACAAACAAGACATTTCATGTTAAAGCCTAAACTCTGCTGCAAAAAAAAAAAAAATATATATATATATATATATATATATATATATATATATATATATATATAATTTTCCTGGAAATTCCAGCAAAAATCACGGTTAAACATGGCGCAAAATGGGGAAAAATTACCTGTCAACAGTTTTTTTCTTGTTTGCATATTTATATTTTAGGAAAACATGTTTTTTATTCAGCTTTTTTATACATTTTTTTTTAGAGGAACCCTGTGCAACCTAAGAATTCTTCGAGGGATTACTTCCAGAAAGATGAGCCCACTACAACAAGCTGGGTATGCTTAGAAAGCTTAACATATGTACTTTCAGGGAATATATGGTTTATGGGGGATATTCCAAATGAAAAGCATTTTCAAGTAAAATTACCGGTATGCGCATGCTTTACTTTGTGGTGTTTGGCAACTCTTCCCTTGACAGTAGCTATGCATGCTGGGTATTGTTCTGTTCAGGGCATGTTGCTTTTTCAGATTTTACTTGTTTTTTTCTTCTTGTTTTTTCTTCTTTGCATATAATTTTTTTAGGAAAATGTGGCTTGATTCTTCCTTTTTATTCTTTCTTAGGGAAACTCTGTGCAACCAAAGAATTGATTGTGGGATTATTTCCAGAAAACTATGGCCACATAAACAAGCCTGGTACATCTAGAAAGCTTGAGGCATGTACTTCCAGAGAATATATAGTTTGGGGGGAGTATTTCAAATGTAAAAAGGGTTGTTTTTCTGGAAAAAATGCAAGGTGCGCATAGTGAATATCACAGTTGTATTTTATCTGAAAATCTCCTAAAGCACTGTTTCAGTTTGGGGGAGTCTTCTGGGCAGGAAAGGGTGTCAACCTATACATATGTGGTACCGCTGTAACCGGGAGAAATTGGGGTTCCACACGCAATAAGATTTTGACACAAAATAACATTACAAATTGCAAAAAATAGATTTTTAAAAAAAAATGTTTGCACATATTTCAAAAATCAAGGCTGAACATGTGTAGCGCAAAATTGTGAAACGTAGTCTGGCATTTAACCCTTTAACTGCCAGCCTACCTGGAGATTTTGTCACCCTTTGTTGCCAGACCATTTTGCAGTATTTTGTGAACCCCATGTTCAACTGTGATTTTTGAAGGGATTTCCCAGGAAAGTGATATATTGTTTTTTTCAACAGAGTCTGGGCTTTAACATGAAATGTCTTGTTTGTCATTTGTCATTTTTTAGGTGTATTCTCAATATTTTTGGATGAAATATGTGCAAAAAAACTATTTTTTTTACAATTTGTAGTGTTTTTTTGTAATAAAAAATGTACGTTTGTCAATAAAATCTTATTTCGTGTGAAACCCGAATTTCTCCCGGTTACAGCGATACCACATATGTATTGGTAGACACCCTTTCCTGCCCAGGAGACTCCCCCAAACTGAAACAGCGCTTTAGGCTAACCCTAACCCTTAAAATTAAAAAAAAAAATGACGTAGGGTCCCCCCTCCCAGGCGGGGGGGGGGGGGGGGACCCTATTTTTTGGGGGAATTTTAAGGGTTAGGGTTAGGCTAACCCTAACCCTTAAAGTGGACCAACACCCACCCCTGATCAGCTCCCTCCCCGCTGGGCATCCAAAATTGGATGCCCCGCTGTGTGAAAGCCCCCAGAAAGCCCCTAAAATCTTACCTTATCGGCGACGGACAAGCGCCGGATAAGCCGCCGCCGCTGCCTCCCGCGCGTCCCTCTAGCAGGGCGCGCACCCGCGTCCTGTAAGATGGACGCGCGAGAGGCGCCGGCTTATCCGGCACTTGTCCGTCGCCGATAAGGTAAGATTTTAGGGGCTTTCTGGGGGGTTTCACACAGCGTTTATTTTTTAATTTTAAGGGTTAGGGTTAGACTAACCCTAACCCTTAAAATTAAAAAAAAAAATTACGTAGGGTCCCCCCTCCCGGTGGGGGGGGGGGGACCCCATTTTTTGGGAATTTTAAGGGTTAGGGTTAGGCTAACCCTTAAAATTAAAAAAAAATGACGTAGGGTCCCCCCTACCCGTCATAACCAGCCCGGTACCAGCTATGGGGGCTTGTAGGAACAGAGTGGAGGGGCCAGCTCTGGTGGCCCCCCCACCCTGCAGCCTACAAGCCCACATAGCCTATGTGGGCCCGGGCTCTTCTGCCCCCCCCTGGGCTTTGGGGAGGCAGGTAATTGGGGGTGCGGGGGTTAATGGCAAGTCACCCGCTAGTTGCAGGTGACTTGCCAGCCCCCAGCCTTGTGAACTGGTACAGGGGTCTCATGGACCCCTTACCAGTTCACAAAGGGTTAACAGTAAAATAAACACACAAACACAGAGTAAAATTATTTTATTTAAAAAAAATAATATTTTTTTTTTCTTTACTCACCTCCGATCGTCAACTCCTCTGTCCCTTGCTCATCTGATGACAGATGCCGGTGATCGGCAGCCAGAGGAGGAGGGGAGGCAGGAGATCAGAGGATCTCCTGTCCCCTCCTCTCACCACCGATCACCGGCATCTGACAGCTGAGAGGCCTGGAGCTGTCATGATGCCGGCCAAGTGACGTCATAAGCCCGCCCCAAAAGGCGTGGGGCTTCGCAGCAAGATGGCGGCGCCCGTCGGAGGAAGAGGGGAGAGAGCCTGAAGATAGAGAGCCCTGGGGGCCCCCCGGGTGAAGAGGAGGGCCGGCGAGATCGAGCGCACATGGAGGTGAGTAAATGTCATTTTTTTATTTTTACAGGAAAAGCCAGCGGCCGTAAAAACGGGGGGGGGGGGCCTACTCCGGGCTCTCCCCTTCCTCCAGAGGAGCCCCGACGGGTGATCGGAGCCCCCCAGGGTGAAGAGGAGACCCGACTGGTTCGAATGAGGGGGTCAGGTGTTTTTTTTTTAATTTTGCAGGCGCTAGCAGGGGGCAAGGCCAGGCACGTAAATTTTACGTGGCTGGCGTTTGACGGTTGAAGAGGCAGCCACGTAAAATTTACGTGGCTGGCAATAGAAGGGTTAAAGGGTTAAGTGCCAAGCATGTAGAAACCACGTGCCTGGCTTTCTCCCTGCTACAGTAAAAAAACACTCACCTGACCCCTCGTTTGATCCGGATGTGTCTTCTCTTCACCTGGGGGTCTCCGATCTCCGGCTCCCACAGGGCTCTTCTGAAAATCTCCTAAAATGCTGTTTCAGTTTGGGGTAGCGTCCTGGGCTGGAGTGTCTACCTATGTGGTGCCATTGTAACAGGGAGAAATGGGGCTTTTACACGCAGTATGATTTTACTGAAAGACATTTCAGACATAATTCAGCATGACCAAACGGACAGAGGAAGCTCCACCCCCTGGGGAGAAACACAAACTGAGCAGAGTGTGCTAGGAAGATGGTTGGTCTTCAGCCGATTTTGTTATTTTAGTTTTTTATTTTAATGCTCCAGAGTCCTGGAAGAGCCCACTGAACCCTAGTGCTATATATCCAGGTGGAGTTCATCCTGTGACTTAGAACAGCCAGGGCTAATTCCCACATAGTCTGACTAGCATGAGTAGTGCGATGTCCCCTTAAAATCCCGGGCAGGTCTCTCATGCTGCGGGTGTGCCGGCCCTTTAATTTACTGATTGGAGCACTGATGCGCATCAGGGTGATAATGCAGGTGTATCCCTTACGGCTAATATTCCTAGTAGTAGTAGTAGTTTTCTGTGGGCCCATTTCAGTTTAGTATGGCACCAGAATCAGGTGAGGAGGACCTGTCCTCACAGGATTCCTTGGATGAGGAAAACCTGGATGAACAGGACTCAGGGGTATTCAATATGAGGAGAAAACTCTGTCAGTACAGGATGAAATATATAAAATATTGTTGGGAAAAACTACCCATGGACTGTTTTTTCCAGTCCATGGCCAAAGAGGGCGTGGAATGCAGCTCTTAATACGTTAATAAAGGGTTAATGGAAAAAGCCAGAGAATTTTTTTTATGCCTAAGTCATTGAAAAGACTGAAAAATTCCAGTAATCAGGACATGGAACCATGGAGCAAGTGTCTGAAATTGGATGCGCCACTGGGTCAGATGTCCAGAGCGGCGGATTAGAGTTTTGATGACATACCATATTTTTTGCCATATTAGAAGCACTTATTTTTCCCCAAAAGTGGGGGGAAAATGTCAGTGCACCTTATCGGGCGAATGTAAAAAACAAAAAGTAAACTCACCCTTTACCGGCGCTCACGCATTGCTGACCGGTGCTGCATGCCACACTGTGGGAGGCCAGAAGAAGAGGCAGTGACAGGGGCGGAGACAGCGTCCGATGCTCCTCCATCTTCTTCTGGCCTCCAGCTGCTGCCGCTGTCTCTTCCGGCCGGGGCACGCACGAGCAACCGGGTCTGTGCAGCAGGTGGCCGTGGCCTACACAGGGTCATGCAGACCACACACACCCGCTGCACTGACCCAGGTGTTCATGCGTACCCTGGCCTGAAGAGGCAGCAGATGGAGGAGCGCTGGGCGGTGTCGCTGCCAGAAAAGACAGCGATAGCAGCGGCGGGGATGGGGACAGAGCCAGCCACTGCTTCTTACTGACCGGGCCATGCAGACACCCAGCTCCATAGAGTGGGTGGGTGTGGCCTGTGCCAACGTGGTGCAGGCCATGCCCTTTTCGATTCACGGAGCCGGCATATTCTTCTGGCCTCCCGCAGTGTGGCAGCCTGGCCAGCAACACAGAAGCACCTGTAGCATGTGAGTTTTTTTTCATGAGTTGACTTCTGCCACCTATATGGGGAGTGGGAGGGGGGGTGCCACACTGCTTATATGGGGAATAGGGGGATGCCACGCTGTCTATATGGGGAATGGGGGGAATGCCACACTGCCTATGGGAATGGGGGGAATGCCACACTGCCTATGGGAATGGGGGGGGATTCCACACTGTCAATATGGGGAATGGGGGGATGCCACACTGTCTATATGGGGAATGGGGGGGGAGATGCCACACTGTCTATATGGAGAATGGGAGGGGGAAATGCCACACTGTCTATATGGAGAATAGGAGGGGCAAATGCCACACTGTCTATATGGGGAATGGGGGGGGGGGGGGGATGCCACACTGCCTATATGGGAAATAGGGGGGGACACCACACTGCCTATATGGGAAATAGGGGGGACACCACACTGCCTATATGGGGAATGGGAGGGGGAATGCCACACTGCCTATATGGGGAATGGGATGGGGGAATGCCACACCGCCTATATGGGAATGGGATGGGGCAATGCCACACCGCCTATATGGGAATGGGAGGGGGATGGCACTCTGCCTGTAATTGGAGGATTCTGCACCTTGTCTATTATTTGGTTCAGTATATAATTTTTTTATTTTCCTCCTCCAAATCCTAGGTGCGTCTTATGGGCATGTGCATTTTATAGGGCGAAAAATACAGTAGATGCGTTGCGCGATTCCATGGATCGCAGAATTGAAAATTCTGGCAAAATTGCTTGGGATGCAGTCGCTTTTACATTTAAACCCACATTGGCATCTGATGGTATCCTAAGGAGCATGGTTGTTTGGCTCAATAACCTCAGAGGTTACATGGAAAGTAATAAGCCTGGGGAAGGCTTATTAAGTGGTCCTACAAACCTTTTACAGAGCTGTTACTTTTCTTACTAATACTTCTGAGGAAGCCATCAAAGGCCTCGGCCTTAGTTTCATGGCAACTTCCTTTTTGGAGAAGAGTTAGATACTATCTCATCCAGGTCAAATGAAGCAGAAAAAGGTTTCTGGTTACGAGAAGGGGATTTAATGCCCGGGGAAAAGAGACAGAAAAGGCATGTATTACTCAGCCTAGACAAAGCGAACAAAAAAGATGTGGAACTCTAGACCCCAAAAGAGGTTTAATTTACAATGCAAACCTGCAGAGGGGCCTATGAAATATGTATGTGTGTAAATGGTTGTTTTTTGATGTAGTGAATGGAATTTCCCTTTTTATTAATAAATTAATTTTGGATGAATTGAATTAATTGCACTTATTTGAGGGCCTTTGGTGCAGTGGGTTTATTCCTTAGCGGTTGCTGGAGCCGCAATAAATTGCAATTGTCTTTGGCTATCCATTCTTAATGCGCACAAGTTTCTGAGGTTTGCGACTCAAATAGACAGAAAACCTTTCACTACCAGTACGGGGCACTGCCATTCAGCCTGTCCTCATCTCTGAGGATCTACACAAAGATCCAGAGCCGATGGCTTATCTCGGGCAACAGGGAATCATGGTGATCCCTTATTTAGACGACCTCCTTCTGTTAAACAAGTCAAGGCCATTGCTTCTAATGGATCTGGAAAAGACCCTGTTCTTACTAAAGAATCTCAGGTGGGTAATCAATCTAGAAAAATCCACCCTAACACCCAGTCAGCAATGCAGATTTCTGGGGTTCAACGTAGACAGCACTCAACAAAAGATGTTTCTGCCAAAAGAAAAAGTAGGCAGGATCAGAGCAGAAGCCCAAAGATTAATTGCAGTCCCTCAGGCCTCTATAAGAGAGATCATGAAAATCTTGACCTCTGCAATTCCAGCTGTGCCATGGGCCCAACTACAGAGGAGAAAGGGGTGGCGAAGAGGTTACTCTTCACCTGCCCCAAAGAAGCAGCACCACAAAAATAATTAGAATACATTTTAATGAAAAAGAGTCAACGCATTTAACTAAATTTAAAACCAACATATAACACAACATACTTTAAAACCAGAGTATCACACCCCAATAATCTTCATGAGTAAAAGTAAAAATAGATATGGACATGGGCCTTTTTGTAAAAAATAAATACATACGCTGCCAATGTATTTTTTATTAATTTGTTATTGATCCCCAGTCCTAAAGTGAAAAGTGCATACTTAATTTTTTTAATAAATATCACAATACAAAAGGTGGATAAATAAATAAATACCAGGCACATATATATAAGTCTAAAAGTGCAATTAATATTGATGTGTATTAGAAAGAAAATGTGAAGCCCTTATGCTAAATAGCCAATCCAAACCTGACTTATAATATCAAATTATAACAACAAATAGATACAAGTGAAAGCCAAATGTGAGCAAAATGTAGCAATTGAAAAGAGCTGACCATGGGAACAATGAGACATAGTAACATAGTATGTAAGGCTGAATAAAGACTTTAGTCCATCCAGTTCAGCCTGTTTAACTCCTTCCAGTGGTCTAGCCGCCATAGCTGGAAATGTTATTACATGCCAGGAAGGCATCAAGGCCACTTTTGAACGTTTTTACTGTATCCATCATTACTACCTCCTCTGGCAACGAGTTCCATAGTCTCACTACTCTTACAGAGAAGAATCCCCTCCTATGTTGGTGGAAAAATCATCTTAACCTTAGTGGATGCCCTTGGGTTATAGTTACACTCCGGGGTATAAATAGATTGTGGGACCCCCGTATTGACCCCGAATATATTTATACATAGTTATTAGATCACCCCTCAAGCGTCTTATTTCTAAACTAAATAAACCTAACTTTGACAATCTTTCAGGGTACTCTAGCCCCCGCACTCCTTTTATTAACTTTGTTGCCCTTCTTTGAACACGCTCCAGTTCTGATATGTCCTTCTTAAGCACATACCATTCAAAAATAGAAAGCCACAGAGGGATAAAAATAAATAAAAATAATAAAATAAACAATACAATTCTGTGAGTACTCACCTGTAGAATTGATTTTGTAGTATACAGCACGTCCTGTTTCACTAAATTCTTTACGTCTGGGTTATCCGCCACAAGGTGGCGCAGTGGACTGCAGAAAAGACTTGTGGCATCTCCCGGCCCAGGAACCTCCCACAAATTCCCAGTGTTACAAAGCAGTTAGACAAGAAGCCGGGAGAATAATAATGAAGGAAACCCCAAGCAAACATTTGAACAAATCACCATACAGAGGTAACCAAGAATAATGATAACAAGGGAGAGTTGAAACAGGACGTGCTGTATACTCCAAAATCAATTCTACAGGTGAGTACTCACAGAATTGTATTTTTCCAAGTATACAGCACGTCCTGTTTCACTAAATTCTTTACGTCTGGGACATCCAAAAGCAGTGTCCGTAAAGTAGGGTGGGATCCCCAAAGAACAACGGCGGGCAGTTTAAACCACTGCTGCCTGAAGAACCTTGTGGCCAAAAGCAGCATCAGCTGAGGCCCTAACATCAACCTTGTAAAACTTAGAAAAAGTATGAACAGAAGACCAAGTTGCGGCCTTACAAACTTGTTCAACAGAAGCCTGGTGCTGAAAAGCCCAAGAGGCACCAATAGCACGAGTGGAATGAGCAGTAAGGTGGAAGGGAGGTTCCTTCCCCTTAGCAGAATAGGCTTGCACCACCGCCTGACGGATCCACTTGCTGATAGTGGATTTAGCCGTAGGCAAACCCTTCCAGAGTCCAGAAGGGAGAACAAAAAGAGCATAAGTCTTCCTGAATGACTCAGTAGCTACCAAATAAAACTTCAGAACCCTGACCACATCCAAAGAATGCAGTGTCCGCTCCTTGGAATTAGCAGGATTAGGACACAATGAAGGCAAGACAATGTACTGAAGAAAAATGATTAAAATACAGCGCTAGTAAGCAAAACAAGTTTCAAATTACAACAGCAAAGAGAGTCTTAAAAAAGGAATGCTCTACATGTAAAAACCCTTTGTCCACAGCGTTCAGTCAGTCATTCAATATGTACACAGAACTTCCTAAATTACCCGTGGGTCGTCCCAAAGTGCATGTGCAGGCACCTCTTCCACCAATCCGTTTGAGTATAATCGCTTTTACATCCGTGATTTTAAGGATCCTTAATTCTCCAGAACCAAATTGCACCAATATTTCACTCCTCCACTCAGTCACAGGACCTTCCAGGCAAGTTCCAAATGGACTACCACGCCAGTGAGTGCAACATGAAACAGAAAGCACACTTCTAGTGTAATACTGTAAAGCACACACTATTTAATAGAAAAAATCACTGCACTCACATGAAGATAAAACTTATAACAACCGAGGGTGGCTCTCACCAACTCCCCACATAGTAAGATCTGGCCAGATCAATCGATGTCAAAAATTGTGGATGCCGCCTGCCGCCGGCGCGTTTCGTTGCCCTCAGCAACTTTCACAAGGCTGGCGGCACTGCGGCATGATACACATATAAATACCTTTAGATGTTTGATCCTAGAAGGGCAATGGGCGTGCTGCGCTGATTGGAAAAAGGCGCGCTTCCGGGATGCGCCCTGTAGTGATCGCGCTGCTGACAAACTAATCAGAGCAGTGCCTTCCCTCACGTCAGCAGGCTCAGCCCCTCCCCTCTTTCCTCCTTCGTTACGTTTCGTTGTTTACGCAAACGGCGCAGCAGCAGTTACGCCAACAGCGCAGACACTGGAGCTCCTGATGTCGTCCTTAAGCTAGCACCACCCAGTGGCCATTATAAGAATCAACAAACAACCTGTCCAACTAGCTAGGAAACCAATGATCCAACTACGCTGTCAGCGCAACAACAGTTACACGGACTGCGCAAGCAGATGGGCTCTGTGTTGGCGCAACATGTTCGGGGAATGTTGCTTTTTCAGATTAATTTTGTTTTTTCTTGTTTGTATATAGTTTTTTTAGGAAAATGTGGCTTTGATTCTTCTTTTTTATCCTTTTTTTTGGGAAACTCTTTGCAACCAAAGAATACATTGAGGAATTACTTCCAGAAAACTATGGGCACATCAACATGCTTGGTACACCTAGAAAGCTTGAGGTGTGTACTTCCAGAGAATATACAGTTTGTTGGGGGTATTTCAAATGTAAAGGGTTGTTTTTCTGGTAAAACTGCAAGGTGCGCATAGCGCATATCACAGTTGTATTTTTTCTGAAAATCCCCTAAAGCGCTATTTCAGTTTGGGGGAGTCTCCTGGGCAGGAAAGGGTGTCTACCTATACATATGTGGTATCACTGTAACTGGGAGAAATTGGGATTTCACACGCAATAAAATTTTATTGACAAACTTACATTTTTTATTACAAAAAAACACTACAAATTGTAAAAAAATAATTTTTTTAAAATTTTTTTCACATATTTCACCCAAAAATATTGAGAATACACCTAAAACAAGACATTTCATGTTAAAGCCCAGACTCTGCTGAAAAAAACAATATATCATTTTCCTGGGAAATCCCTGGAAATCCTTTCAAAAATGACAGTTGAACATGTGTAGCGCAAAATAGTGAAACATGGTCTGGAGTGGCAAACGCTGCAGGTAGGCTGGCACTGAAAGGGTTAAAGCTTCCCACTCAAGTGACCCCACACAGATGTCATTTATGGGTATAGATCACACAGAAACTTATTGGAGGGGCTCTAATTTGAAGAGAAATATTTGTCAGAAAGAGGTAAAGTGGATCTTTACTCTCAATACTTTAGCCCCAAGTGGTCTTAATGCACACGGAGGCAGATATGCCACAGACCTGGGCCAGTTCGCATACAAACCCAAAGCATTAGACAGAGGCGCGCCCCTTCCCTGTGCCCCCACACGTTCTCAGCCATTGCCCCCTGAAGCATCACCTGCTGGCCTCCCTCAAAGACCGCTTAAGCCCCAGGAAGATAGAGGAGCTGCAAGAGGCGTGACTGGTGCCGTGCCCGCTTTGTTGGGGTCTCCTGTGTCACCGCTCCTACCCTCCCCTGTCAGGTCAATAGCTGGGACTGGTGGCAGCCCTGCGCCGATGTCCCCCGTGGACCGCTGGGCTTCGCCTGTATTGCCACTGGTTGAGATTAACGAGTGGAGAGCCACGTTGACGCCTGATGTGCCTGGATCTGGAGACCCCAGTGACCAGCAGATCCGCTTGGAAACTATCTCCCTATTGAGAGGGATGCCAACCAAAACGGATATTGAGAAACTGATTGAGAAATACGAAGCGGCTCACAAGCGTGAAATTGCTGCGGTTAGACATGAAGTCTCTGAGGTCCAATCTAGAGTAAATGTTTTAGAGAGAGCTGGCAGCTCAACGGACGACCGAATGAGAGCATTAGAGGAGCGCTGCAACAAGCAAGAAGCATATATTAGAAACTGCCACTTACATCTAGATGATCTAGAAAACCGCAGCAGACGGAATAACCTAAGAATAAGAGGCGTCCCAGGGTCCCCAAATGAAGAGGATGTGCGAGCGGTGGTGACAACCATCTTCAATAGTATCCTGGAGAGAGACCCGTCCACATCAATTGTTTTGGATAGGGTGCACAGAGCGCTGGGCCCGAGGAGCGCTGACCCTGCGTTCCCTAGGGATATAGTGTGTAAGGTGCAACTCTTCACAGTTAAAGAAGAGATCCTGAGGAAGGCCTGGAAAAGGGGAACTGTGCTTTACAAAGGAAAAGAGGTCCAGGTTCTCCAAGATTTGTCTACGCGCACGCTCCAAATGCAAAGGGTACTGAAGCCCCTGCTCGACGTCATCATAAGCAAAGGAGCCACATATAGATGGGGATTCCCATTTCATCTAATTGTCAGAAGTTCGCGAGGTGTTTTCCAGCTGAGGACACATCGAGACTTGGAGGAGCTATTCGACTTCCTAAAATGTGACCCTGTGGCCGTCCCAGATTGGCTGGACCCGGGGGCGCTGCCCCTTCGGCCACGATCTACTAGCAAGAAGAGCAATGGCCCAAGGAACTTTCGAGATCTCAAACATCTTAGAGGCCCGTTGAAGCGTCCTGCGGAGGCCAGAGGGAGGGCTCCTCTTGGTGGTGCACCCCCTGATTATGGCTCGGTGGACTCTAGAGGTGTCGGGTCTAGAGGTTCCCTCTCTCCCCTGGTCCGTCCATCTGGGGAGGGAGAGGGAACGGGGCCTGAAGGGCGCCTAGTGGCTTGTTGTGCCATAACACTCCAGTAGAGATCTCTGTCTTATTGTGGAAGGCCTTCCCTCTTCCTCTGTGAAAGGGGATTATCCTGAGTATTGCTATCACGTTATCTTAATGGTTTGATGGTTGCACGGGTCCGGGCCGGGGAGACCCCTGGCCCTCCTGCACATAGACACGTGCCTGAGTGGCGGATCCCCAGTGGACGTAACTGGGTTGACGTTGTGCCTGATGGTGCGGGTTGGGGCGGGGGGTTTCTCCCTCGGCACGGGCTCTAATATTAATAACCCTTTGCCTTGTTAGGCTGGGTTCTCTTTATTGTCGCCTGGCTGCGGGGACAGGTGCGCCGAAATGGGTCGAGAAGCGCTGGGCTGAGGTTCCTGATCGCGCCTCTTCTCTCTGTCGGACGCAGCACCCCCAGTAGGTTCAGTCCAGGGGCCGCTTTGTGACCCCATAGACTGCAGGCGCCCCCGTTGTGGGGTGAGTTAGACTTGTATAGTCTTTTGTTATTTCTTATTAGTTCCCCACCCCCCTTACCGGTACCTTCCCCGGTCCCTAGACTTCCCCCCAACCCAGCCTCTCTCACCTTCTGTCCCGGGGGTGGACTCCCGGGTATTGCTAAGTGCATTGTCTGTGGGGGCTTTGGCCACTGGCCACTAAACGGCATGACTGAAATCCGAGTGGTGTCCCTTAATGCTAAGGGCCTTAACAGTCCCAAAAAGTGATCTCTTGTACTTGGGAACCAGAAAGGTCTGAGAGCGCAGGTGGCCTTTGTGCAGGAGACCCACTTTTAAGTTAAAAACCCGCCCTCGTTCGGCAACAGATTTTTTACGAGATCTTATCATAGTTACTCTTCTAGTTCCAGGGCTAGGGGGGTAAGTATCATTTTGGATGCGGCCCTCCCCTGGGAACTGGACGACTACCTTACGGATGAGGAAGGAAGATGGATCTTCCTTAAAGGGAAGATTGCCTCCTGCAGCTTTACGTTTGCGAATCTGTATGTGCCGAATGTGGGACAGGTAGCCTTTTTGGGGAAAGTACTTGAGGCGCTTTCTTCATTTAGGGAGGGCGAGCTTATACTGGGTGGGGATTTTAATCTGGCCCTGGACCCCCTCCTGCATACCTCCAAAGGGTGTCCGCATGAATCCTATGCCAGACTTAAAAAGTTGAAAGGCCTGCTCGCTCAACATCAGCTGGTTGACCCCTGGAGGATCATTCATCCGCATGAGCGCGACTACACCTGGTAGCGACTACAGACTGGTTTTTGGTACCCCATGCCTCCCTGTGCCGAGTGTCTAGCGCTTCTATAGGCAATATAACGGTCTCTGATCATGCACCCATCACGTTGACTGTTACTTGTCCACAGTCTGTCCCGAGGAGTTGGTCTTGGAGGCTAAACGCTTCACTGCTCGACGATCAGGCCGTCTTAGCGGATGTGCAAACAGAACTTAAAAACTTTTTTCATATTAACTCGACGCCGGACATAAGCCCGGGGACCCTGTGGGAGACCCATAAATGTGTCATCAGGGGGTTTTTCAAAAAAGTAGGAACTAGAATTAAGAGGGATAACGCTGAGCAGGTGAAGAAACTAATAGAGGAGATTGGGGTTTTGGAAAGAAAGCACAAGGAGTCTCTTGCTGCTAGCTGCTTAGCCACGTTGACCTCCCTGAGAGAAAAACTCAAAATACTTTGCTGTGACAAAATCAAGGTGCAACTGAGCAACTGCCGCATAATTTTTTATGAGTCGGGAGACAAGTGTGGGAAGCTGTTGGCGCGAGCACTGAGAGAAAAAAAAGTTAAAACATATGTTCCAAAGATTGCTAAAACGGGAGGACAGGTTACGCACCTGTTTAGCGAAATTGGGGAAGTGTTCCGCAGTTATTGTGCACGTCTGTACAACCTCCGGGAACATCAGAGGCCAGACACTGAGGGGAGACTAGATCAGTATATAGCGGACTCGGGAATGCCTAAGCTACCGAGGGAGGTTTTGGAGGAGCTTGAGGACCCCATATCTGTGACTGAACTTCAAAAGGTGGTTTCGGGCGCAGCAAATGGGAAAGCACCGGGACCCGATGGCCTGAGTCCACAATACTATAAGAAACTGTTCCCAATCCTGGCCCCTAAACTCTTGAGCGTTTTTAACTCCATTAAAGATGGGAAGACATTCCCGGCGGACACTTTGAGAGGTCATATCTCTGTTATCCCGAAAGTGGGCAAGGACCCTACTCAGTGCGCCAGTTATAGGCCGATCTCACTCTTAAATACTGGTTTAAAATTGTTTGCTAAGATTTTGGCCTCCAGGCTCTCTCCTCATCTCCATCACGTGATCGGGCTGGACCAGGCGGGACTCATGGCACACAAGGAGGCACGAGATAATACGGTAAAGGTACTAAACCTAATCCATTTGGCACAGAGGAGAGGAACACCTTCGCTCCTGCTAGCGATGGACACTGAAAAAGCCTTTGATCGGGTAGACTGGGAGTTCACGATCAGACATGTGGGGTTTGGCCCTAACATGACTAGTTGGATCGGAGGTTTGTATGACTCCCCGTCCGCCGTGGTACGTGTGAATGGGGTTCTCTCGTCCCCCTTTAGGATTACTAATGGAACGAGACAGGGTTGCCCACTTTTGCCCCTAATCTTGATACTCACCTTGGAGCCCTTTCTCTGTCGGATTAGGAGAAATCCAAACATTAAAGGTCTATCTAATGCCCCTGCCCACTACAAGGTTGCTGCCTACGCAGATGACCTAATCTTTAGCCTGACGTGCCCTGAAGTATTCCTCCCAAATCTTATGTCGGAGTTAAAACTATTTGGCGAGCTAGCAGGCTATAAGATTAATTATCAAAAGTCTGAGGTTCTTAATATCAACATCCCCTCAACACGTTTCCGGGTCATACAGAACTCATTTCCATTTAAGTGGGCGAGAGAAAGTGTCACTTACTTAGGCACGAAGATAGGAAGTAACCTGACAAAAATCTTTGAGTTAAACTTTCCGCCACTCTTGCTGAAATTTGAAGAGGAAATAGCTAGGTGGGGGAAAGCTAGGCTGTCATGGTTTGGCAGATGCAATGCCACCAAAATGAATCTACTCCCGCGTTGTTATATGTGTTACAGGCTCTTCCGATGGCAATCCCCCAGAGCTTCTTGAGGAGGGCCAGAGCGCTATTTATCAGGTTCATCTGGGGGGGCAAGAAGCCAAGACTAAACAAAACCCTACTTTCTTGGTCCAAGGAGAGCGGGGAGCTGGGCTTTCCTGATCCTGTTAGGTACCATGTTGCGGTCCACCTTGGCAGGATAGTAGACTGGTGTCTACATAGTAGTCATAAACAATGGGTGAGTCTGGAGCTGGGATTTCTCGAGGTTCCGATTAATGCGGCCCCCTGGCTATGAATTTCAGATATCCCTTCGGCGGCTAAGCATCCCACAATAGGGGCCACTCTTAAAGTATTTCAGCGGCACTTGGGACACCGGGACATTTCCCCTGCCCCTTCCCCAATGCTCCCAATTCTGGGTAATCCTAGATTCCCCCCCCGGGAAACGAAGGGTCAAAGGCGAAAGAATGGAGGGAGGCGGGCATTTATAGAGCGTCACACTTCTGGGCGGAAGGAGGATGGGCGAATCTGAAGGATCTAGCATCTGTCGGAGGCTTAACGGAATCGACAGATTGGCAGAGAAGTCAGTGCGTACATTTTCTGCACTCACTCCGGGAATACTCTGATGGGATGAGGAAGCTGACGCTCTTTGAGAGCCTTTGCTCCAGGAAGCAAGCGGTGAAGCATACCCTGTCGTATATACACAAATTGCTGGCCTCACCCCCGGAGGGAGCAATGCCCTTTTTTCTTGGGAAATGGGAGAGCGATCTCGGTATCTCCTTCACACCTGACCAACGTAGGAGATTACTCGCTATGCCGCACAAGACTTCCATCTGCACTCGCTATCAAGAGTGCAACTATAAACTTTTATCACGATGGTACCGGCTTTGATGAGCAAGTGGTGCCAGGATGTTCCAGATAATTGCTGGAGGTGCGGCATGGCGAGGGGAGATATGATGCACATCTTCTGGGACTGCCCCGCCCTTAGGTCCTTTTGGGTTTCAGTGAGGCGCCTAGCGAGTGAGGTGACGGGAATGGAGGTAGCCGATGACCCAGCTGCCTGTCTCCTTCACATGTCGGCTGCTCCGCTGCAATCATATAGGAAATCCTTACTGTGTCATCTTCTGAATGCAGCTAAGATATCTGTATTCCCCAGAAGTGGAAAAGCCCAGACCCCCCCTCGATCGCAATGTGGATTCAAAGGGTCAATGAACTTATGCGATTTGAGCATGTGATCCTCTCCCGGTATAATAAGTTTGAGAACTTCACACGCACTTGGTTTGACTGGTTAAAATTTTCTGACTCAGATGAATGTCGTTGCTGGCCGAGGGGGAGGTCAGATCTACTGCCAACTGCACGATGTCTGTGAACCACACCCTTCTTGGCCAACAGGGGGCCACCAGAATGGTTGGCACTCCTTCCTGGGCTATCTTGTGCAGCACCCTGCCCAACAGAGGAAACGTAGGGAACACATAGAGGAGCCGAAACCCCTTCCAAGGCATTGCTAGCGCATCCGTGGCAAAGGCCAGAGGGTCCTGTGACAGAGACACAAAAAATTGTGACAGGACGCAAACAGGTCCACATCCGGCAGACCCCAGTGGCGGCACAGGGAGCAAAACACCCTATTGCTGAGGGACCACTCCCCCAGCCGAGACATCCCCCTGCTCAAGGAGTCTGCCTCCAGGTTTTCCACTCCCAGGATGTAAACTGCCGATATGCAGGGGACATTCTCCTCCGCCCAGGACAGTATCAGGGACACTTCCTTGAGGGCTCGCTTGCTCCGAGTCCCTCCATGATGATTGATGTAGGCAACCGCCGTCTGTCGGATCTGAACAGCCCGACCCTGAAGGTGTGGGGTCAACTGGGAGAGAACCAACCTTATCGCCCGCAGTTCCAGAATGTTGATGGGAGCATAGGCCTCCTGAGGGCC
Organism: Gastrophryne carolinensis; assembly: GCA_027917425.1. Classification (NCBI taxonomy): domain Eukaryota; kingdom Metazoa; phylum Chordata; class Amphibia; order Anura; family Microhylidae; genus Gastrophryne; species Gastrophryne carolinensis. The sequence goes on from CM051243.1 coordinate 118,684,809, forward strand.
CCACTGACCCTGGAACTTCAGAGACTTTCAAACCCCCCCCCCAACCTGTCAGACTGGCATCTGTGGTGACAGTCTCCCAGCACAGGAGCAGAAAGGTCCTGCCCACTAGGAGATTCCTTGAGTCCAGCCACCACGAGAGGGACTGACTGACCAGAGGGGACAGAGCAAACTCCTGATCCAGGGACACAGGGCCCCGATCCCACACTGACAATAGGTGCAGCTGAAGAGGTCTCATGTGAAACTGAGCATAGGGGACCGCCTCGAAGCATGACACCATCAGGCCCACCAACTGCATCCCCTGCCGAATGGAGGGATGAGGACAAGAAAGTAGAAACCGTGCCTGCGCCTGCAGGCTCTCCACCTTCTGCTGAGGCAGAAAAACCTTGACCTGAGATGTATCCAGAGTCATGCCCAGAAAGGACCTCACCTAGGATGGAGACAGAGCAGACTTGGGATGGTTGATTACACAGCCGAAGGACTCGAGTGTGGAGACCACCATTTGGGTATCCAGCTCGGCTTGATGGAAGAACTGAGATGCAATCAGAATGTCATCCAGATAAGGAAGATGGAAAATGCTCTGAGATCTCAACAGAGCCATCACCCCCCGCCAACACCTTGGTGAAGACCCGAGGGGCCAAGGTAAGACCGAACAGTAAGGCCACAAGTTGGTAGTGCTGATCCTCCAGAGCGAACCTGAGAAATCTCTGATGACCTGGAAAGATTGGAACATGAAGGTAAGCATCTTTGATGTCCACAGAAGTCATGAAGTCGCCCGGGCGCAAGGTACTGACCGCCGAGCGCAGAGTCTCCATGCGAAAATGCTTGAACCTGACAAATTTGTTGAGGTGCTTCAAATCCAGGATGGGCCTCAGGGACCCATCCTTTTTGGGAACCGTGAACAGATTGGAGTAGAAGCCTCTGCCCCTTTCCCGAAAGGGCACCGGGCAGATGACACCCAATTCCGAAAGGCTTTGGACCGCAAGCCCTGAGCTGACAGGGGTTTTGAGCCATCCGGGATCTGATGAATCTTGGGGGCGGCCAGGCTGCAAACTCTATCTTGTACCCGGAGGACAGCACCTCCTGAATCCACCGGTCTGAGACGCGCAGTCTCCAGACGTGAGCAAAGAGCTGTAACCTTCCCCCCACCCAGATGGGTGAGGGCACCTCCTCATGCCTGAGGGGGCTTGGGGGAAGATTTGGACTTGGGACCCCATGAGAGACCAGGACATCCACGGCCTCTACCCCGGCCCCAAGGGTCTCTATGTGTCCCCGCAAATGGTGCACCCTGCCCAGACCTGGGAGCACGGAAGGAGGGGAGAGAAGAACCAGCCCCCCGAAAGGGCCACGGCTGCCTCCTGCGTTGAGGCAGCCTACCATCCTTGGCAAACAGATCCAGATGCTCACCAAAGAGCTGTAGCCCAGTAAAGGGGAAGCCAGTGAAAGCCTTCTTAGCAGCATTATCAGCCCACTGATGCAGCCAAACAGAGCGGCATATAGCCACCAATAGGGCAGAAATCTTACCACACATCCTGACCGCATCATCCATAGCAGAAAGGATAAATGCAACAAATTCATAGCAAAGCAGGAGGGATCTATACTCCTCCCCCCTATTGGCATCCAAGGCATTATCCAGAAGGCACTTGAGCAGCCCTTTAATAGCAAGAGCCGTGATGGCAGAAGCGCACACAGGGCGCAGCGCAGTCCCTGCACAAGCAAATGCGTGACAGGCCAGCTGATCAACGCGCCGGTCCTCACCATCCCTCAGAGTAGAAGTGTCAGGGGAATGCATGACCGAGGTATTGGACAACCCAAGCACGGGAGCATCGACCTCGGGGGGACACGACCAGCGCTTAACCACATCAGCAGGGAAGGGTTACCTTCTGTCCCAACTCTTGGGCACCGCGGGCAATCTGCTAGGACGTTCCCACTCCTTGAGCACCAAATTATTAAAGTGGTTCTGCTCAGGGAACTCCAAGCATTGTTTAACAGTGTGAAAAAGCTCACCCTGCTGCTTTTTAGCCGGCACAGGAGGGGTAATACATAGCACTTCAAAAATGTGGGCCAACAGCCTATCAGTATCCTCGGGAGACCATGGATCTTCTCCAAAAAGAGACCCAGTACCGCCATAAATCTCCTGCTGTTCCTCAGAGGAAACAGAATCAGAGAAAAGTTCCCCCTCTTCTAGGGGGTAAAGGCCAGGGAAAGAATAATGTCCCTCATCCTCCTCAGGAAAAAGGGAAACAGCGGGAGTTAAATGCCACTTTTTGTCAGAAGTCTTACGGGGGGCAGGCCCAGTAATATGCCTTTCCCGGCTGGCCACCCAGCAAAGCCAAATCATAATGTGATTCCCCTCTAGCATGTCCCTCATTAGGGGTCAAATGCAGGGGCGGGGGGGTAGGTGATGTAGAGGGGCGCAGAACTGGGCAGCGTAGCAGGCAACCCAGACTACAGCGCAAGTACCTTCTGAGCGCAGGGCACACATACCCTGACACTGTCACTCACAGGGGATACCCCACACACGGCACACAGCTGGGCTTGTCCCGAAGGAACCCCAAGCACATTATCCCCAGAAGCCTCCATATGGTGATTAGTATAGGCCAAATGGCCAGTATAGGGTTAAGGCTAGCAAGAGCCACCTGGGATGCCCCCCCAACTAGGGACGCCCGCTAGGGAAAGTGGGAGGTGAAAGGGGGGAGGGCCGGGAGAAACCACAGTCACGGTTATCCCACCTGAAAGACATAATAAAAATACATGAAAACTTCCATAGCGCGGCTAAATAGCAATAAAACACAACCCCGAAGGGGACTTACAGACCAAGAGGGCCGACAGCACCCAGATCCAGACCGGAACAGCAGCGCGCAGCAGCAGCGTAGAAAATGAGGGCCCCAGCACACCACAGCATCAAAATGGCACCGTAGCGGACCTTGAGGGGCGGGCCGCGGAGGTATGACGCAGAAAGCGTCATCCGCGGGACCCGCCCCCCTGAAGAGCATGAAAACACCGGTCACATGACCCACCAGCGCCTTGACAGCGCAGTGAATCGCCTCAGCTTATATCGCCGCCCACCGCGGAGCGCCGTAAAAAGCGGCGTGGTGGCGAGCGCACATCTAGACAGTGACAAAACACAGCTAAAACAAGTCAAACACCTCTCAGGGCACCACCGCCTACCCCCCTCGGAGAACTCCCCAGGGAGAGAACGAGGGGGAGAGAGCAGCGGCAGGGGCGCCCAAGGTAGACGTTGGGTAGGGGGAGGAAGGGCACAACAATATACCTGACAGCATGGAAGGGCATCCGAAAGAAGGCTCACCATAAGCCTGAACTGACTACCCTTGTATGGTACAGGGATTGCGGTTGGAGCAGCGCTCTCCAAGCACCTGACCCTGGTGCCGTCCTACCTTCACCCGAACCAGTCAGCCAAGGCTGGGAGGCAGTGGGTCCAGAATGGGTGGAAATAGTCGTGCAGGGCCACAGGCTGGTAAGCCCCGCTCGCCTGCGCAATATAGAGAGCCATCTTCTATCTTCGCAGTCCAGACTGCAGAAGGAAACTGGGAATTTGTGGGAGGTTCCTGGCCTTTTATAGGGCCGGGAGATGCCACAAGTCTTTTCTGCAGTCCACTGCGCCACTTTGTGGCGGATAACGCAGACGTAAAGAATTTAGTGAAACAGGACGTGCTGTATACTTGGAAAAATTACCATTTTTTGTCCTCGGGCAGCAACAGACGAACCAGGAGGTGTGGGAGAAGGCATCCAAAGGGTTCTCAGAAACAGAGATCGATGGGGGTACAAACGGCAAGCACAGACATCGAGCCAACCAACACGAATGCACTCCAAGTAATCAATCTCTCTGAACATTTACTCACCCCTCCTGAAAAGTCAGTATTAGCAAGTGGACTATCCATTGCACCAATGCAGCCTTTGTTTAAGTTGCCTTTGATCAAAGATTTCTTTCTATTTTGCAGGAGGATTCTTCTCAGAAAACAATTCAGATAATACATCTCAAGTCCCAGTTTCCCTGGGTCCGGAAAACCGTGATGCTCTGGTGGAGCTTTTTTCACTCTTAAGGGAACAAGATGAATCATTGCCTTTGGACCCCGCTTTGGTAAAAACTGATAGTGGGCTTAAGCAGCCCTCTTCTTACTGTCCACCTCTGGAGTCATGCCCACCAGTGCAAGTTTTCTTCAACATTGTGAGTCAGGAAATACTAAAAATACCTCAAAGTTATGGTGGTGAGAATTTAACACAAAAGGAACATCATGCCATTTCTAGACTCAGAAACAAGGTGATTACCATCAAAAAGGCAGACAAAGAGGGTAATGTAGTGGTCTGGGCAATGGCAGATTATGTCCAAGAGATAAACCGTCAATTAAGGGATGAGCGTAATTATATGCGGCTCCAGGGTAATCCAGTTACTCCCTTTAAGGCTGAATTGGACCAGCTTCTGGATGGGGCTAGGGAAGAGGGTGTGATCAGTCTCCAAGAATTTAAACATCTGATTGTTCAATTTGGGGCCTGGGTGGCTTTTGGCTGGGTCTGGGGATCAATAACTAATTATACTTACATATCTTGCCCAGTGGGATAAACCAAAAAAGAAAAATGAAGGGTATTGGGGGTGGGATAATCTTGTTTTAAAGTGTGTTGTGTTATATGTTGGTTTTAAATTTAGTTCATGAATTGACTCTTTTTCATCAATAAAGTTTATTCTAATTATTTTTGTGGGACTTCTTTGGGGCAGATGAAGAGTAACCTCTTTGCCACCCCTTTCTCGTCTTTTATTTATTTTTTGTAATAGGTGGTGCGTGCTGTTTTGGATGGGCCCAACTACACAGAAGAATGTTACAGAGATTCCTGCTGGAACTGTAAGACAAGCAACAGGACTCACAGGATCGGCTAGTCCAATTGCTGTCGATTGTCCTAGACGACCTCAGGTGGTGGGCAGATCCACAAGTTCTAGAGAAAGGAAAAGAGTGGAGGCAAACCAACCAAGTGGTGATCACAACAGATACAATAAGTTGGGGAGCCCACTTAGACAATCAACAGGTTCAGGGAAAATGGACAAGAACCTTGGTGGCCAGGTCCTCAAATTTCAAAGAGCTCCTGGTGGTCAAGTTGGCACTGAATCAGTTTCAAGCAGTCATAACAGAAAGAGATGTGCAGATAAGGTCAGACTATGCCTCAACAGTAGCTTATCTAAACCATCAGCGAGGGACCCAATACCCCACTCTCATGAATCTGTCAAACGAAATTCTTCTACCTTTACAGGCGTATGTCCGATCCATCTCGGCAATTCATCTGAAGGGAACCCTCAACACTCTAGCAGACTATTTAATTTCTCAGATCATAAGTGCTTGAGGGCTCCCGCAGATAGACCTGTTTGCCAATGCCAACAATACAAAGTGCGAAACTTTTTACTCTCCGACAAGGGCAGTGTATGGTCTAGCTCAGCTGTGGAGGTTTCATTTTGCTTATGCTTTTCCTTCCTTCAGAATTCTGCCAAAAGTAATCTGCAAGATAGCAGAGGAAGAAATCAAGGTCATCCTAGTAGCTCCATTTGGTCAAGAAGAGTGTGGTTTGCGGAACTAAGAAGAATGGTGAAAAGAGGTCCTTGGTGATTTCCAAACCTTCCAAAGATAATTCATCAGGGCGTCATTCTTCATCCGAATCTATCAAAGCTTCAGCTGACAGCATGGACCTTGAAGGGACCATCCTAAGAAGTCACTCAACCAGAGTGATTGAAACTCTTTTGGCCAGTCGAAAATTAACTAGGCAAATCTATGAAAAGGTATGGAAATGTTTTCCTTTTTGTGAAGACAAAAAATAATTGAAATAAAAAAGACAAATTGAAGAAAAAGAATATAGCCACAGTCCTCGAATTTCTGCAGGAAGGTTTTGAGAAGGGGGCTAGCAGTAAGTAAGCTAAAGACTCAAACTTCTGCCTTATCAGTATTCCTCAAATTAATAGACAGAACAAACTAATCAATAGTTTTTTCAAGTCAGTTAGTCGACAAAGACCAGCACCTTTTAAAGGTTTTCCTAAATGGGACTCATCAATAGAATTAAAAGGATTAACAAAACCTCCTTTTGAACTGTTGAAGAAGTTCCAGTTAAATGGTTGTGAGTGAACTGCAGGCCTTATTTATAAGGCAACCCTATTGTTCGGTACTCCCAGACAAAGTTATACTTAGGCCCAATCCATTGTTTTTGCCAAAGATAGTGACTTCCACTAGCAGGACACATGAAATAGTCCTCCCACAATTGCCAATAGGAGCAGGCAAGGAAGAGGATCTCTCACTTCTAGGTGTTAGAAGAGCTCTGATAATTTATTTGGAAAGATTCACAGAGTGGTGTATAGCGGAACAACTTTTAGTAACCCCATACCTTCCTTAAACATTATAGACTTGATCTTCTTTCTGCAAAACATCAGGCCTTCGGTAGAAGAGTACTAGTTGCAGATTCCCATCCCTAAGGTATAATTACTTGCATTATCCTCTCCATGTGATCATGCTGAAGTATGATTTGGAACCCCCCCTCCCCCCCGTTAGACTTACCGGTAAGGAATTTTTCAAGAATACTTCAGCATAACCACATATTACCCACCCATAGTCCTAGACTGAGGTAGGCAGGAAGGGGTGGGGCTTTTAACCTCTGTTCATTTTCTGTTTCCTCCCAGAGGGTGGAGCCTTCTCTCTCTGCGGTGAGATTCACAGATTTGTATTTTCTCTCCTATTTTACTCCAGGCCGTCAGGCCATTAGTCATGATTGGGACCTCCAAAAACACTACCCTTACTTCAGATTGGGATCCCAAAAATGTAATTAAAATTAAGCTATTCTAAACAACCTCTAGCTTACTACTGTTTGTAATACCTTCCTACCAAAAGCAGCATCCGCCGAGACTCTAACATCTACCTTATAAAACGTAGTAAACGTATGAACTGTAGACCAAGTAGCAGTCTTTTAAACCTGTTCTACTGAAATTACTGCTGCAAAATTAATTGCTGGGGTTAGGTCCAACCCCCTAATTTTATAAGGACCTAGCGTTCCCACCACACCTCAAAAATAGATGGTTTAGAAAAAATTATAATTATATTTATTCCATGTTCTTAAAATCAAATCATTGCAAGTTCAGACATTACATATAACATTTAAGACATTTGGTTATACAATAATGCAGCAACATATAGATTTTGTTGTGATGGATTACTGATTATCTACAATATTGAAGAAATAGATTTAAAGTTCATTGCATCAGCGTTTTTTGTTCTTTAGGCTTACTGGTAGTATGATGATCAAAGCAATCAGGGCAAACATGTTTCGCCAGTATGGCTTCCTCAGTGCCCTATTGTAATTATCAAAAAAACAAAATTCATTTAGATGCCCTATAAGTAGAAATAAATAGGCATACAATAAACATATACAACATTTTCTCTCTAATACATAAACCTACATTGCATTATTTGGCGTGTATAACCTACATATCATTCAGAGATGCTTAGCGTTGGTGCTGTCTCAATAATTAAAATAATAATTGATTAAATTAAGTACATACAGATGTATTAGTACTATCTAAGTAATTTGGTAATAGTTGATTAGGTTGAATACTTATAAATATTATTCTATTCACAGTGTGACCCACCTGTCTTATGGCAGTCTGAAGCTCAGATTTGGGGCAAAATTAATTTGATAGTACAGTTTTGTATGGCTGAGTAAACCTTAAAAAGAAGAAACAACCTGTTTGTTTGACTATTATTGTTTACATGTATTTACACCTATGAGGATATTTAAATAAAGCACTGCACTGTCAGGATATAGCTATATGTATATTGTAATAATGATAGTTACTATACCTCCAACTGTGCTCAAATGCACGTGCCTTTGTGAGAATGTATGCTGCAGGCTATTGCTCACGCATTCAAAGTTGCAAGAAAAAAGGGAGGGGGGGGGGTTTGTTGTTCAGAACCTATGGGGGTATAGAATATATATATTAGCCATTTTCTAACTCGCAGTGCATTTGTGTGCATTAATAATAGTCGGTGTTCAGACCAATGTTAAAGTACCTTGAGAGCTGGCTTACTGTGTCCCCGCTCTGGTGCTGGAGTACTAAGCGCCGTTGCGCTCCCTTCAGATGCTGACTCAGATGTATAGGTAATGTCCTAGATTAAAAGAATGTTTGGTGCGCAGCTGCGTCTAGACCAAATAGGTCTGTTTGTTGTCTACAGGATCAAGTATGGGCGCGTGAGCCGCTCCCCCAGCACCAGGCGCGCGTTTGTCAGTGACCCTTCACTCGGGGCACTGATATTGCCTTTCCGGTTACTATAACTGGAAATGACGTTACGCTCACCGTCCTCCCGTGTCCCTATGTTAACATGTCCGCGCTCCTGGCGCCATGTTATTGTAGACTGACAGCAAATTGTTTAGTCTGCAAGGGAACATATAGATGTGTGTGTTATGTGCTATATATTATATATACCGCGGGTCCCATATAGGAGAATTGTTATAAAAGGGATCCATATGTTTGTGTATAAAGAAAACAATTGTTCTTTGGATTATAGATTACATCTCGGGAGGAAATTGCGGAGATACCACAGTGTTGCACCATTTTCTCAAGGAACAAGAGTCAATTAATGTAGACTAAGATTAAGAAAAATAACTTCCAGTGTACCCAATGTGCTCCAACCTAGATATAAGTCTTGGGTGAGAGTATATTGCGCAGAGAATCTACATACAAAGATATGTGAAAATCAGCATACAAAATTAAATATATATGATGTCCATACTGAGCATAACCATAAGGCCACAGAAATTTAGCCTTTCGACCATTTTGATACTTAATTAGTATCTATGGCCTATGTAAAAATGGGGGATATTGTTTGGGGGGTGTCTATGCCCTCTGGGGGTCACCTATCGAATTGGCAATGGACAACGTCCACAATTCAAACAAATGATCAAGCAGCAACGCTATGCATAACCAACATAACAATCAGACCAAATCTATATCATGTTATTAATATCCTTGGGAAATAATCCATTATTTCTGATTAGCAATAGTAGGTATCATCCTATGAGGATGATCTATTAAGTCTTGCCCCTTAGCTATCACCAGGTACGGATCTTCACTTCATTTACCCCTGAAGCGGGCTTCACAAACCGCCCCCTATAGGAGCAGATAGTGAAGCCCAGGATATGGGGCAAAATAAACCAGGGAAAAATTGTGTCACAATCATAGGTAGGAAGCAAAGCTTATTGTTTCGTTTAAACCTGGATATTTATGTGCTTGTAATCGGAAGATCCACCTTGTTTCATGTCTTAATGTAATTTTATCCACATCACCTCCTCTGGCTGGCGGGTGTATCCTATCTAGACCTTGTACTTTAAGAGTTGACGAATCACTTCCATGATATTTCCAGAAATGACGGCCAATGGGTGTCTTAGTGTTCCCTGTCCTAATGCTGTATTGATGTTCGTAAATTCGCTTTTTGAGTGGCCGATTCGTTTTCCCCACGTAAAATCTCCCGCATCCACATGTTAAATAATAAATAATGTGAGGCGTTTTACAATTAATGAAATGCCTGGTTTTGTATTTGTTCTTTTGGGTATGTATAATCTGTGCCCCAGGAAGAATATATTTGTACATGCTGCAGTTTCCACAGCTAAAAGTGCCCCAGTCTTTACAGCACTTCGCCTTTTGCTGAGCAGAGAAGTGGCTATGGACCAACCTGTCCTTCAGGTTGTTTGGGCGTCTGAATATTATTGTCAAGCTCGGGGTAACTCCAGCCCTTTTGATAAGCCCACAACCCCCAATCTCCGCAGCCAGCTTCATCTGTAGGAGCCCCCGCTTGCCGGGATGCAGAATACACCTACCCGGGATCGGTTGCCCCCAGGACTTAATGGCTCAAAGGATGTGAGCTTATATGTAGGAGGTCTGGAGAACCAATAGCTAGAGCGTTGGCAGAGGAAGTCCAGAGACAGGCCAGAGGTCGACAGCGGGAAGACAGAGATCGTAGCGGCACCAGGGATCAGGCAACTCGTAGTCTGGATACAGGCAGGGGTCGGCAACAGGGGTTCAGGATCGAGAGTGGTCGGTACAAACGAGGTCGGCAACAGGAGTTCAGATCGAGAGTGGTCGGTACAATCAAGGTCGGCAACAGGAGTTCAGATCGAGAGTGGTCGGTACAATCAAGGTCGGCAACAGGGGTTCAGATCGGCTACAATTCACAAGAAAGACTAGGTTCTAGGCGCTATCACAGGCAACGGGCTAATGAAGAGGAACCAGATTTATAGGGACAGGCATGAAGGGGAAGTGTAGTGATTGGTGCACATTGGATCACAACTAGAATTGGTCAGAGCATAAGGGATTGATGCTCCTATCCCCCCCAGAGCTGTGCTAACCTGGGCTCATTGGCCCACAGAACAACCCCTGGGCTCATTGGCCCAACCGAAAGATAGGGAGGAGTCCCTTCCTCGCCTGAGCAAGGAGTGAAGCTACCTCCGGCGGCCGCGCTGAGAGCAGCACCGCCGGAGGGCATAAGAGGAACATGCTCGCGCGCCCGTGCGAGCACGAGACGGAAGGAGGCGGGGGCGAGGAGAGAAAGGAGCAGTGCTGGCGAGCGCACCAGCCGCCGCCGCTGCTCGACGTGGGCGCCGAGCGGACACCGCAGCAACCGCCGACCGCCCAGACCCGGCGCTGGAACGGGGCCTAGGTAAGTGACAGTTCATGACAATTATTTCGGGATGCTGTGGTAGGAAAGTTTTTAAGTAAGGATCGTTTAGGAGAATGTGCCAATTGGACTGCAGCATGTTCCTTATAGATGAATGTGCCTCTGTATATGTTAGAATTAGAGCAGGGCCCATCTCCCTTTGCCCTGTTTTGGGTTTATATAGAAGTTTTTGTCTGTCCATACATTTAGCTTTCTTAAAAGCAGCTTTGAGGACATGTCGACTATATCCCCTAGCCTGTAATCGTTTCCAAATTCTATCAGCTTCTAATTTGAAAGCTTCCATAGTAGAGCAGTTGCGGCATGCGCGTATGAACTCCCCATATGGGATACTCCGCAGGAGGTGGGCGGGGTGCGAGCCTAGTTGCCCTGAGCATGGTATTTGCCGCTGTTTCTTTTCTATATAGACTAGTGCCTATTTTTCCCTTGTGATCCTTCTGTATTTCCAAATCTAGAAATGTAACTTTGTCTTTATCAATGTGACTTGTAAATTTAAGATTTAAGATTTAAATCATTATTGTTGAGGATCCAAACAAAAACCTCTAGTTCCTCCCTCGGCCCCTCCCAGATGACCAGGATGTCATCTATGTACCTGTGCCAAGCCGAAACGTGGCACAGGTACTTGGCCATCTCGTCCTCCGCCCACAAACCCCTCTCCCACCAACCCAGGTACAGGTTCGCAAATGATGGGGCACAGGTTGTCCCCATTGCTGTCCCCTGCACCTGGTGGTAAAGGGAATGCTGGGATACAGTGCCTCCACATCCAGAGTGACCAGGAAAGCGTCAGGGTCCACCCATACCCTGTCAAGGACCCGTAGGATATGACCTGTGTCCTTGACAAACGAGGGCAGGCTCATGACCAGGGGCTGAAGGTGTTGATCAATGTACCTGCTGGCGTTCTCTGTGAGCGCCCCCACACCAGAGACAATGGGTCGGCCTGGTGTTCTACTGAAGCCTGGTGCTGAAAAGACCAGGATGCTCCAATAGCTCATGTAGAATGAGCTGTAACCTTAAAGTAACCTTATCACTGCTTGTCTAATCTATCAGCTGATGACAGACTTAGCTGGCAGTAGACCTTTCTGTTATAATAAATTAGGAGTCCGACCTGCGAAAAGCTTGTGTAGCTGTGATATAATGTTTCAATGTTCTACATCCAGAGAGTGAAGGATCCTCTCCTTTTGGGTAACCAGAGCATGACATAAGGAAGGCAAAACCACCTCTTCATTAAGATGAAAAGGGGAGGCCACTTTAGGCTTTTAGAAGAAAGTCCTGTTTAACCCTTCCAACACCAGCTATGTAAAATGTAAGTAGCTGTCTCTACTGTTGTGAACAGCCAGCTACGTGCATTTTATGTATCTGGCTTTCCCCCCTGCTAGCGGGCCAAAAAAAAAACACTAATTGAAGGGTTAATTCTCTTTCTCTCTCTTTCTTTGACATCATTTCAGCCATCTTGCTGCATTTATATATTTAGAGTTTTGCCTTAAGCTTTGTGGTGTATGTGTGGTTCTGAGGCTTGGTACAGCTGGAGCATTCCATGCACCCAAGGTTAAGACAAGTAACTCCCTAATGCCAACTGTGAGATAACATTATTCTGTGCTATGTGAAAATTATGATTCACACTAAGGGAGGGGCCAGCTAAAGCTAAAGCTCTCCTTGTCTTTAAAAGATACATCCTTCCTTCAATAAAGACGTGTTGAATTTTCCTGTTGTGCATGCCTCTCTCTTAATTTATACACGATTCTCCAACCAGTTGTTAAAGGGTGAACAATACAGTGGTTGAGTCAGAGAGGCCAGACAAAACTTATCAGGGGGGTCAGAGCTACCTCCTAACAGACTTGGTGTCAAAGAAGTGGCATACCTACCCCATATGCATGTCACATCGAGTAATTTTCTGACCTTGCTATACGGCAGGTTTAAGAATCCAAGGGAGCTAAGTCATTAGAACGTCCAGAGCGGCGGCAGACCGTTCCGGGCAGTGGCAGTGCATCCTGAGTGATGCAGGGCTCCAAGAAGCCCAATAAGAGATAAATAGGCTCCGAGCAGCCTGAGAGGAGATATATAGCACTATATATAGATATTTTGAAAAGGCTCTCTGACAACCTGTATTGTTAACCCTTGCAAAACTTTGCTGTTTGCTTCTCTGTCGCATAGAGGTTTAAGATAATTTGTTTTTGTTGTGTGGGACTGATAGGTGTGAAGGTGAGCACGCCATAAACCAATGTTACTGATAGGTGTGAAGGTAAGCACGCCTTAGATTACAGTTCAATATGGAACAAACTGATAGCAAATGTAAACCTTTGATAGGGAAAACTTGTAAAGAAATTGTAATTAGAATATCGAAGTCTGATTATTATGTAGATCCCTGAATAGTTCCAGTCTATTTCCATGGGATGGAGATAATGACAATGACCCAATGCTTGTGTGAACAGGAAGCGTTTCCCATATCAAGGAGATCCAAACTGGGGTAAAGATTATATGAAGAAGGGAGGTGAAAACGGGTTAAAACATGCTCTCTATTGGTTTAACCCTTTAACTGCCAGCCTACCTTGAGATTTTGTCACCCTTTGTTGCCAGACCATTTTGCACTATTTTGCGCTCCCCTTGTTCAACTGTTATTTTTTAAGGGAGAGTCTGGGCTTTAACATGAAATGTCTTGTTTGTCATTTTTAGGTGTATTCTCAATATTCTTGGATGAAATATGTGCAAAAAAAACCCAAAAAAACATTTTTTTACAATTTGTAGTGTTTTTTTGTAATAAAAAATGTAAGTTTGTCAATAAAATCTTATTGCGTGTGAAACCCCAATTTCTCCCGGTTACAGCGATACCACATATGTATAGGTAGACACCCTTTCCTGCCCAGGAGACTCCCCCAAACTGAAACAACGCGTTAGGAGATTTTCAGATAAAATACAACTATGCTACGCGCTAAGCGCACCTTGCAGTTTTTCAAGAAAAACAACCCTTTACATTTGAAATACCCCCAACAAACTATAGATTCTCTGGAAGTACACACCTCAGGCTTTCTAGGCATACCAGGCTTGTTGGCATGGGTGCAGTTTTCTGGAAGTAATCCCTCAATATATTCTTTGGTGTGCACAGGGTTTCCCTAAAAAAAGTATAAAAAAGCAGAATCAAAACCACATTTTCCTAAAAAAAAACTATATGCAAAGAAGAAAAAAACTGAAAATCTGAAAAGCAACATACCCCAAACAGAACAATACCCAGCATGCATAGCTACTGTCAAGGGAAGAGTTGCGAAACACACCAAAGTAAAGCATGTGCGTAATGGTAATTTTACTTCAAAATTTGAGCTCTGCAGACAAAGTGCGCACCTTGTGCTTTTTCTACCAAAACACATTTTAAGCTTTCTAAGCGTACCCAGCTTGTTGTCATGGGATCATCTTTCTGGAAGTAATCCCTTGAAGAATTCTTAGGTTGCACAGGGTTTCACAAAAAAATTTATAAAAAAGCAGAATAAAAAACACCTTTTCCTAAAATATCAATATGCAAATAAGAAAAACAAGCTAAATCTGAAAGCGCAAGGTCCCCCGAGCAGAACAATACCCAACATGCATAGGTACTATTAACCCTTTTAATTGCCAGCCTACTTGAACTTTTGTCACCCTCAGTTGGTAATTTTTCCCCATTTTACGGCATGTTTAAACGTGATTTTTGTCGGAATTTCTTGGAAAATATATATATAATTTTTTGCAGCAGAATTTAGGCTTTAACATTAAATGTCTTGTTTGTAATTTTTCTACTGTTTTTTAAATATTTTTGCGTAAAAAAAACAAAAAAATAAATAAAATAATATTTTTTAAAAAATTGTCTCCTTTATTTTAAATAAAACATTTTTTTAGTAATAAAAACCATATTGCATGTGATATCCCCATTTCTCCCGATTACAACGGTACCACATATGTATCGATAGCCCCCCCATTCTTGCCCAGGAGACCCCCCAAACTGAAAAGAGCATTTAAACATAAGGGGTTAATTTTGGGGGGGAATTTTTGGCTAAGCCTAACCCTAACCCTTAAAATTAAAAAAAAATAGTGGGGTCCCCCCTTCCCCCCCCCCTTCCCCTGGGAGGGGGCTCCCTATGTCGTTTTCTTTTTAATTTTAATTCTTTAAAATTTTAATTTTTTTTAATTTTTTCTTTTTAATCCCAGGGGGTGGGGGGACTCCATTTTTTGGGGGGAATTTTAAGGGTTAGGATTAGCCTAACCCTAACCCGTAAAGTGGACCAACACCTAGGATTTTCACTATCCTGGGTTTTGATCCACTTCTGCGGGGGTGCCCCGCTGCGTAAAACCCCAGAGAAAGGTATAAAAACTCACCTCAGCCCGCTCCTACGGCGCATGCGCGAGCGCTCGTCCAATCAGAGAGCTCAGAGCCGCTGTGGTATGCACGGACCATGGAGGTGAGTAAATGTCATTTTTATTTTATTGTATTTTTTACAGGAAAAGCCAGCGGCCACAAAAATGGGGGGGGGCCTACTCCGGGCTCTCCCCTTCCTCCGGAGGAGCACCGACGGGGGATCGGAGCCCCCCAGGGTGAAGAGGAGACCCGGACGGTTCAAATGAGGGGTCAGGTAAGTGTTTTTTTTTACATTTTGCAGGCGCTAGCAGGGGGCAAAGCCAGGCACGTAAATTTTACGTGGCTGGCGTTTAACGGTTGGAGAGGCAGCCACGTAAAATTTATGTGGCTGGCAATAGAAGGGTTAAAAGGATGACTGAGAGTAGTAATAGAGGACATCCAATTCAGGAGGCAAAGAGTCCCCTGGGTTTCATGCCCTGGAACACAAACTAGGAACAAATTTAAAAATACAATTCTGTGAAATACTCACCTGTAGAATTGGTATTATAAGTATACAGTACGTCCTGCTTCAGATAGATTGCTTACACTTGGGTTATCCTCCGCCAGATGGCGCTGCACTGCAGAGACATGCAAAACAGGCTCCTCCCGGCCCCTCAAATACCCGGGGACCTCCCACAAATCCCCAGCATTGAAAAGCAGTGAAAAAGAAGCCGGGAGAATTTAACAACCAAAAACTGGTAACTATAACAATGATAACAATCACCATACAGGGGATCCAGAATAATGCAAGAACCAGGGTGGGGTGGAGCAGGACGTACTGTATACTTATAATACCAATTCTACAGGTGAGTATTTCACAGAATTGTATTATTCTTAGTATACAGTACGTCCTGCTCCAGATAGATTACTTACACTTGGGACATCCAATAGCAGTGTCCATAAAGTAGGGTGGGATCCCCAATAAAAAAGATAACAGCAGACAGTTTAAACCACTGCCACCTGCAAAACCTTGCGGCCAAAAACAGCAACAGCTGAGACCTTAACATCAACCTTGTAAAGCTTTGAAAAAGGTATGAACAGAAGACCAAGTAGCTGCCTTGCAAACTTGTTCAACAGAAAGCCTGGTGCTGGAAGGCCCAAGAGGCACCAATAGCACGAGTCGAATGAGCAATAAGGCGGAAGGGAGAATTCATCCCCTTACCAGAATAGGCCTGAATCACAGCCTGACGGAACCATTTGTTGATAGTAGACTTGGCAGGAGCCAAACCCTTCCTAGGACCAGAAGGGACCACAAAAAGAGCATCAGTTTCCCTGAAGGACGCAGTTACTACTTAGGTAATACTTCAGATACCTGACCACATCCAAGGAATGCAAAACCCGTTCCTTAGCATTGCTAGGATTAGGGCACAATAAAGAAAGAACAATATCTTGATACAAATGAAAAGCAGACACCACCTAGGCAGAAAATCCGGCTTAAAGCAGAACACCACCTTATCATGGTGTCTCTCAAGTAAGGGGGCTGGATAGACAGAGCCGCCAGCTCAGACACACGCCTGACCGAAGTAATAGCCACCAGAAAGACAAGCTTGAGGGTAACTACAGCCAGAGCAGCATCCTGTATAGGATCAAAGGGAGCACCCTGCAAGGCAGGCAAGACCAAGTTCAAATCCCAAACAGGGACCATAGGTTCTTGTGGGGAACGCACATGAGTAACCCCCTGAAAGCAGTCTTAACCAAGGAATGCTGAACACAGGACTTCTGAAAGAAGACAGACAGGGCAGAAACCTGACCCTTCAAGGTACTGAGTTGGAGACCCGACTCCAACCCATGCAGTAAAAACTCCAGAACCCTGGGAACTGAGAACACCCAACAGGGAAGAGACCTAGACTCACACCAGTCAATGTAGGTACGCCATACCCTGTAATAGATGGAAGAAGAAGTCTTCTTCCTAGCCTTCACCATGGACTCAACCACCGAGGCAGACAAGCCTTTCTCCATCAAGATGGAGGTTTCAGCAGCCAGGCCGTCACCGCCAGAGTTTGTAATTGGGATGGCGTAAGGGGCCATGAGTGAGCAGATCTGGCACTCCTGGCAGAAAGCACTGATCTACTGCCATCTGCACCACGTCTGCGAACCACACTCTTCTTGGCCACCTGGGGGCCACCAGAATCACTGGCCCCCCTTCCAGAGCTATCTTGCGCAGGACCCTGCCTAGCAGGGGGAATGGAGAAAAGACATACAGAACCTGAATGTCCTGCCATGACATTACTAAAGCCTCCGTGGTCACGGCCAGAGGATCCTGTGACAGGGAGACAAAGGCCTGGAGCTTGTGATTGTGACGGGACGCAAACAGATCCACATCTGGTTGGCCCCAGTGGTGACACAGAGATTGGAACACCCTGTTGGAGAGGGACCCTCCAGGAATGTATACCTCCGATATGCAGGAACCTTGGCTTCCACCCAGGTCAAGATCAGAGAACTACCTGGAGGGCCCTCTTGCTCCGGGTCCCTCCCTAATAATTGATGTAGGCAACTGCCGTCAGATTGACTGAGCGCCCCTGAACAGGCAGGCCCTGAAGATGAGTAGTAAAGCGAGCCAGAACAAACCTGATCGCTCACCGCATCAAGACATTGATAGGTGTATGAGCCTCTTAAGGGCCCCACCTCCGCTGGAACCACAGGGACTTCCAGAAACCCCCCCAACCTGATAGACAGGCATCCGTGGTGACCGTCTCCCAGGAAGGGGCAAGAAGGGATCAGCCCCCCCAACAGGTTACTTGAGTCCATCCACTATAAGAGGGACCTCCTTACCAGGGGGGGAAAGCACACAGACCCTGTCCAGGGATGCTGGGTCCTTGTCGCATACAGACAATAGGAGAAGTTGCAGAAGCCCCAAGTGGGACTGAGCATAAGGGACCGCTTCCAAGCACGCCACCATCAGGCCCACCAGCCGCATCCCCTGCCTGGTGGAGGGACAGGGACAGTGAGGAGGGACTGAGCGTGATGCCTCCAGACTTGAGCAAGGTGCTGCAGCTGTCCCCTCAGCCTTACTGGCGAGGGCGCCCCATCATGCTTGAGGGGACTTGGGAGAGGATTTGGGCTTAGTCCCCCCGGAGGAGCCAGGGTGTTGTCTTCTGCTCCTGGGACAGGAATCTGCGTGAGGCCCTGCGAAGGACACCCCTGGTTCCTGTTTAACACCATGGTAGGGGGTAGAAGGAGGGCCCTGGCCCCGAAGGGGCCGAGACAGCCGTCTGCGCTGGGGTAACTTACCTCTCTTACCAAACAGGTCTAGACGGGCCCCAAACAGGCGTAGCCCCTAAAAGGGAAGCCCAGTAAGGGCCTTCTTCGCAGCATTGTCAGCACCCCACTGTCGCAGCCAGACCAAGCGACGTATAGCCACCACAAGGGCAGAAGTTCTTGCACACATTCTGATGGTGTCATCCAATGCTACTAGGACAAAATTTACAAACACATCACAACTGGAGAGTGCATTAAACAAGGGAGATCATCAGGGGCACTATCAAGCATATTTCTTATGAGGGTTCTAGTGGCCACAGCAGTAATGGCAGAGGCACAGACCGGGCGCAGCGCCGTCCCCGCACATGCAAAGGCGCGGGAGGCCAGTAGGTCAATGCGCCGGTCCTCAGCATCCCGCAGGGTAGTAGAATCAGGGGGATGCATGACAGGGGTGTTAAATAGCCCTATTATGGGGACATCCACCTCGGAGGGGGGATAACCAACATTTAACCACCTCAGGTGGAAAAGGATACTTCCTATCCCAATCCCTTGGAACCCCGGGAAGTTTACTGGGGCACTCCCATTCCTTGAGCACAAGGGAATGGAAATGTGCCTGCTCTAGAAATTCCAAACGTGATGATGCTGTATGGAAACGCTCCCCTCTTTGCCTGGGAGCCTCACCAGGGAGAGAGATAGAACCTCAAAGATCTGGGTCAATAATCTGTCAGTGTCATCCGGGGCCCAGGGATCAGAGCCAGAATCGTCATGACCCCTTGGTCTCTCATCAGATGAGCCTGAGTCAGAAAAGAGATCTCCTTCATCAGAAGGGGTATAGCCACACAGATTCATAAACTCCTGAGATCCCATAGGGAAAACAGTAACATAAGGCATCAAGTGCCGCTTCTTACCAGGGCCCTTACGCGCTAAAGACCTCGCAATAATCTGTTCAGCAGTAGGCAGTCTAGAAGACACATCAGGCTGAGAATCCCCACAAGTATGCAACTCAACAGGAGAGAGATTTAAGCTGGGGGGGAGTAGTGAAACGAGGTGCAGCCACTGGCAGGCCAGATTGCAAAGCCAGCGCTTGTTCAGCACAGGGTACGCAGACCCATGCCTTGTCAGCGTCAACATGAGGTTGTCCACACGCCATACACAGCCGGTCTTGTCCCAAAGGGACCTCGGTCACAATATCCTGAGATGCCTCCATATGGTGATTATTAGGCACAATATGCCAGTAGGGATTGACGCTATAAAGCAACCCTGGATGCCCCAATGACCAGCTAGGGAAGTGGGAGTAATTTTACTAGGCCCGACTATCAATTACACCGGGCCGGGAGAAGCCAATGGATTGACCCGTCTGAAAGACACAATGAAAAGAAAGGGTGTCAGAACCGAACACACTACAATGAGTATAAAGCTGCCCGTGAGGGCACTTAGGGACCACGGTAAGTAGAACGTCACATGCGCGCACGCGCGCGAACTGGCATCATGGAGGCGAATACCTCGAAGGGCGGGCCAGAGCGCGCTGTGATGTGGGGCGCGCCAGGCCAGGCCTCGCCTCCCCGGAGAGCGCAAAGTCCAACCGACAAGCAGCCAATGAGGACGCAGAAGCGTCTGAGTTAATGCCGCCGCCTGGCGCGGAACATCCGAATGAAAGAAAAAGCGCGGCATTTGCAAGAGTAAAAGGACAAGTCAGCGCGGCGGCTGACACCACATATACTAGTCCAAAAGACATTACCAAAGGCCATATGCACGTAATCACGATACACTGATACCCACACACCCCCCCCCTTTCTTTTCCCCCGAAGGCTACAGGGAGAATGAGGGAGGATGGCGGCCCTTTGTACAGGGCCCACCACTACCGGGGGCATGGGGAATAATGTGGGAGGGGCATCCCATAAAGGCTCACCATCAGCCTATACCGCCTACCCTTTGGTGGGGGACTGCGGTGGAGCAGCGCTCCATAAGCACGCATGGTGCCGCCTACCTTCACCCGACCAGCGCAGCCCAGGCTGAGAGGCACCTCATACGAAAGGACGGGTGGGAATAGTCCAACAGGGCCGCAGGCTAATAGCCCCTCACCTGCGAGAGAGTGATAATTTCATGTCTTCGCAGTAAGCACTGCAGAGAAATCTGGGGATTTGTGGGAGGTCCCCGGGTATTTGAGGGGCCGGGAGGAGTCTGTTTTGCATGTCTCTGCAGTGCAGCGCCATCTGGCGGAGGATAACCCAAGTGTAAGTAATCTATCTGGAGCAGGACGTACTGTATACTAAGAATAAAAGCAAACAAGAGTCTAGGGCTAAAACTAACTGCCTTCTGCCTTATTTACCACCTAAGAAAAACAGCCTCTATCCCTCCTTTACTGAGGAAGAGATAGAAGTCTTAATAACCCACGGAGTCAGGAAACAAATGGGCAGCGACAGACAGAAGCTGTCTGCTGATATTTCTTATATAAAGAGGAACACAATGAGAAAAATGAACTAGGTGAAGGTGACAGCTGGGTTTCCTATGGGGGTCCCGCTGCAAATACTAGAAGCAAAATTAGTTGGAAAAAGTTAATATAGAAGCCTAACTGCTGAAAAAAGGTCAGGATACCATGTGGAAGAATTTGTCTCAGATGTCTATGAAAGATTCATAGATATATGTTTTAACTGTAAAGCAATAACTCATAGATGCTTTGTTAGGATCCACATCAGATCAGGGTAATATGAAAATTATTTCAGAGACATCCTATGCTGTATGAGAGTGTATGGGTTAAAAACACACAAGCTGGCTGGAACGGAATGTGTGTGCATGGGGGGGGTCACAGACCAATGAAAAGAGCAGAAATGCACAGTATTCTTTAGGAGCTCAGCTCGCAGCACGCGCTACATAGTTACATAGTTAATACGGTTGAAAAAATACATATATACATCAAGTTCAACCAAGGGTGTTGGGGTAGGGGAAGTTATTTTTTATTTTATATAGGAAGCTATTTTATTTTTTGTTTTATTTTTTTTACTGATAACCACTAAAAGTAACTGTTAATGTTATTTTCTTCTAAATTAGCATCTAATCCTTTTTTGAAGCCGTCAGCGGTTGATGCTGTGACTAGCTTCTGTGGCAGCCTATTCCATAGACTTATATGGCTTGATGCAGAGCCTCCCCGTTCAGTTCTCCCGTGCGTTTTCCCATTGGTTTTGGCCTTTGATCGGGTCAGGAAAGGGTGCTACGTTGATTTTAGTGTGCGCTTATGCGCTCAGGTGTGCGCTCAGCCGCCTTTCCGATTGTCGGCTCGCACGAGGCTGTTTCCCGGGAAAACGGACGCCTCGTTCATTGGTCCGTTTTTTTCAGTGATGCAGAGCCTTGATTTCCTATTGAAAACACCCTAATAAAACGGGGCTGCCGAGCCTTCACTTACGGCAAGTCAGAGCAGCCGTATTTGCACTCGGGCAATAATATGCAGTCCTCTGTTGGAGCACATCAGCGGCGCCAGCTCCGCGGTCTTGTCCTGCTGAGTATGGCAGAAACCAGGCTGCACCGCACGCCTTTGGACATCGATGGCATGAGTATTTGATATTTTTTATGGTTTTTTTTGGGGGGTCCTTTTTACAGGGTCTCCATAATTTGTATTTTATTGTCTGTGTGCAGGCATTTGAAGATGGGACATAGCATAAATGTGCAGGCACTGGCTGGCCCTGATTTGGTTTTTGGGAGTCGTTTTTCTGGCTTTCCCTGCCTAGGAATTCCTGCTTACATGAGCGATTCAAATCAGCCGATCTATTTGGTGGCTGGCTACTGGGTATGTGTATGAAACTTGTATTGGTTACGCATCCTGTCTGACTGTGTTTTTTCCATTAACACACTATTTGGTAACTTTTTTCGTAGTATATTTGGAGCCCAATTATTGATCTACAAATTAAATGGGTTAAGTGATTGTACCCTATTGCGTCATGTTCTTGCCCTCTTATGTAAGTAGGATTCCCCAGACTTTTTTAATGAGAGTACAGGTTGGATGTGCATGTAGTCTCATTACAAATGTCCTTTCCTCCCACCCTACCCCGCTCACCTATTTGTCCCTCTTTTCTATTGTTGCAATGCACACAGCTTGTGGGCTACTCCACCACCTTTAGTTTCTGCCCTCTCCACCCCTCCTTTTTCTTGCACCCAAAGTGGCACCGCGCAAACCATACGTGCACAACTAGTGTTTAGTGTTTTTTCAGAGACCACATTTTTTTTTTGTTTTTTTTTTGTTTTTTTTCAAACAAATTTTGTTTGGTCATTTGTTTTTTTGGGGCCAAAAGAAAAATTACATGTGGGCACAGAAAATGTATTCCCCACAAATTAGTGGTATGTTGGGTTGCATGGTGACGAGGAATGATGTTGTGCCTGCAAATTGGCTGCAATGTGGGCCAGGCTTTGATTAATCTCACCCATATGGCTGGTTAGGGCAGAGATACTTCTGTTTAATACCTCTACTTGGGCGTTGAGGTTTGTGAGTTGGGTGCACACAGTCTCATTGAATTGCTGTGTTGTCGCAGCAAAGGCAATATTTTCCTGCCTCCATGTTTCCTCCAAAATTTGAAGTTGCCTTCTTTGGGAAATATGGCGTCTAGACTGGGTAGGAGCAGTGGGACGGGTGGTTGGTTCTGGTTCCGAAGGTGGTTGTGGATGTGCCGGGGTTGACTGCGTTGCTGCCACTGGTGCAGTCGTGGTTAGTGACATATGTGGGGTGTCCTCCTCCAAATCTCGTATATGGTCGATGATGGGTGGGCTTCCTGTGGTCTGTAAAGAAATATAGCATCCTTTTATGTTTATTTCTGTCCACAAAAGCTCTCAAATATCAATGTTAAAAGTACACACCAAGGCCCATTGACTTACCTCATCGCAATCCACAATTTGGGTTTGTGGTGTAGAAGCCTGGTGTGCCCTTGGCCTCGGTGCTAACGCAGGGGTTTGTGGGCCTGGTGTGTCCTGTTGACTTGGTCCTTAGAATGTAGATAGGAAGATTAGCTAAATGGCCAAGTACAGTGTGTTGTGTAGCATAACACTGCCTTCTTGAACTTTTTGTAATAGGTCATGGCAAAATCAGACTCACCTTGGGACCTTACATTCCGGTCTGTGTCTTGTGCCTCTGCCAGGCCCTGGATGCTGGCCGGGTGTATGTATGTATATACATGTTCCTCGGCGGGAGTAAGGATTATTTTAGTGGGTAAGCCACCCCCTGTCTGTTGGCTGGGGAAGATTAAATCACACCTAATAAGTGTTACATCCTTTTAACAATGTGACTAAAAATTGTCCTTTACCTCTGCTGACGGCGCATGTCCATTTTTTTTTTGCTGTAGTATTTCAGGTCCCCAAATTTCCTTTTTATTTGTTGAATATCTCTCCGGACTGATCCCACACTATTGACCTGCCTGCAAATATTAGTCCAGATCTCCATCTTAGCCTGCTTAGTGGTTGTTTTGGAGGTGCGGCCAAATAGGGCATCATAATGCTCGCAAACTGCATTTGCCACCGCCATGCTTTGAGCATCGCAAAATCGGGCAGTTAGTGAGCCATGCCGTAGTTGCCACATGGGTGTGTGGTCTCCCCTGCCTCTGAGGAAATTCATGGTTGGGTATCTGGGGAGTCGTGTGTGCTTCTTTGGCTTATGGGGGAGGGGGATGTTGTGTGTGTGCTTCTCTGGCTTAATGTCTGGGTTCCTGTTGAGCTATCAGATGTGGAGCTGCATGTGGAATCTGAGGTACTGGAATTGGGGGAACCAGAGGGTGGAGGGGTGGGTGACCTGGGTGGGGTGGTGGTTTTTGCAATGCGCTTACCCTTGCTTATGTGTTTGGATTTGTGGGTATGCTTGGTGTGTGGAGGTGGAGGATGCTGCATGGTCTGACTAGATGGGGCACCCTTGTGTGTGCGTGTTTTTTTTGCAGGTGGTGGTGAATGGGTTAATGTACCCTTGGTCCTGCGTTTTTTTGAATGTGCCTGTTTGTGTGGAGTATCCACCATTTTAGTGGGGGCATGTTTGGCATGTGTCTGGTGCCTGCTCTTCTGTCTTGTGGAGGATGAGGCATGTGTGCGGCTGCTATGTGCCTCGGCCCTTGGTTGGCTCTTTTTGCTCCCTTTAGGTCTGCCCATATTGATATGGTATCCAACACAGAGCTGAGTGCCTTGTGCTTTAAATATGTTTTCCGTGGGGCCGTGGTCAACAGCAGGTGCGCGCCTGCGTGCACGCACGCACGCACGTCTCTGCGGGGGAACGTCAGAGCTATACCTTGCAAACCCAGAAAAGCTGTCGGCCGCAATCTTTACCCCGGAGCAGGACGACATCATCATGGATGTGAGTATGCGCGCGTGCGTTTATGTGCGCGCACACATTCCTTGTAATAAAAAAAAGCACCAGAATAGTCTGAAACAACTTAGTTTTTCACGTTACATACCAGCCCACCTTAGTTTAACACATGTACGCAGCTCCAAACTAGGCTACATGCAGATAGCAGAACTAGGGCAATGTGAGGCAGCAAGAGGTTCAAAAAGTGACTTTAGTTAGGCCAGCAAACTTGTTAATGCTTTTTGTGTACATGAGACAACAACAGTCTCTAATATCAGTGTCTTTGTCATGCAAACAGATTCACAGCAGCAACCAAGGGAGCAAGAATGGAGACTCCGCCCCTGACGCAATATGCACCTAAAACATGGTAAGTGGCGTTTTTTTGTACCAAAGTAAATGAACCAACAATTCCATTGCCCACAAAATGTAAAAACCAAAAAAAAAAAACAAAGACTTTGTCTAAAAAGCCCTTAAAGCGGACCTTCAATCAGAATAAGAGTCTATCTTATATGTTTCCCACACCCTGTACATAAAGTTTGCCCACCTTCAAAATCATCCTACCTGCACCTAGTGCATGTTATGAGGCTTTCAACATCCAAGATGGCGGATTATGGAAGCCGCCATCTTATCAGGCAGCCTGCAAACAGGAAGTGCCTTCTAACTGTGCTGCCCTGCATTCTGGGATTGCTGACCTTTTCAAGAGCACAGCTCTGCTCTGTGTGAGCAAAGCACAGCTATAACCCACCCCCTGTACCTTATCCCACTCTCCTCTCCTCAGTAAGTGTGATGCTTCTGAGTCAAGATGGCGGCGGCCGTATACTAAATTCCTGAACTGAGTTGCAGCCTAGTGGTGGAAAGAATAATTATTGATTGACTAAAAAATTACAATCTATTCTTTTGAGATGCTGCGGAATCTTTTGTTAAGAGTTTGGGCTTTTCAGTAAATCACGCAGAAGGTCCGGTTTAAAAAGGGCCCCAAAAAAACCACGCACAACCAAACCAAATAAACAATGCTAAACTAATGTTGTTTTTCATTCACAGATACAAGAAAATCACAGCCACAAGACACCGAGGCCTAAAGAATTTTAATTTGGCTTAAAATGAAAATAGTTTATTTGTTAAAACATTTAGATTCAATTATTTGTAAAAAACTTTGTTTTAAAATTTCAATTTCCAACGTTGGAATAAAAAATGTAAAAAAAATTTTGACAGTTCTGTT
Organism: Gastrophryne carolinensis; assembly: GCA_027917425.1. Taxonomy (NCBI): domain Eukaryota; kingdom Metazoa; phylum Chordata; class Amphibia; order Anura; family Microhylidae; genus Gastrophryne; species Gastrophryne carolinensis. The sequence goes on from CM051243.1 coordinate 118,710,599, forward strand.
TCCTGCAAATGTACAATCACACAACATCATCACACATTTACATGACACAAAAAGTTTAGATATGGTACAATAAATCCAAAACAATCAGAAAGTATGAAGGTATGCATTAATGGCAAGGAAAAAGGAACACAAAGGAGATTAAGGTATGCATTAATGGCAAGGAAAAAGGAACATAAAGGAGATTAAGGTATGCATTAATGGCAAGGAAAAAGGAACATAAAGGAGATTAAGGTATGCATTAATGGCAAGGAAAAAGGAACATAAAGGAGATTAAGGTATGCATTAATGGCAAGGAAAAAGGAACATAAAGGAGATTAAGGTATGCATTAATGGCAAGGAAAAAGGAACATAAAGGAGATTAAGGTATGCATTAATGGCAAGGAAAAGGGAACAACCCAAATGTATTGTTCCAAAAAAAAAAAAGTCAAATTGGCAGTGGTTGCCATATGTATATTCCAATGAAGGTTTAGGGATGTGCGCTTGCATGTAGCCAGATTGACAACTGAAGAGCCATGGAGATGTAAGTATACTTGCTAAAACCACCAAAATGGAAGGTCAAATACGACGGAAACCAAGCAGGTACGTTCAAAAAGGCAGGAAAAATCAGGGAAAAACGGGCCGCCCGTGTGAACGTGAACGGGAGCCCCGATCAAATTGAAGGCACCCGAGAGAGCAAAAAAAGCTTTCCAAGTAAAGTGAAATTGACGGATCAGTTAGGGAGCCATTCCGACGGAGGCTCTGCATCACATTTGAGCCACGATTCAAACGGGAGCCCCGGACAATCGGAAGGTTTTAAGGGCAGTTCAGAGGAGGCTCTGCATCAGGCCCATAGTTCCTATCGTAAAAAAAGATTGTCGCCTCCAGAGACTAAATTTCTTTTTTTCCAATCGAAGGCAGTGCCCCCTTTAGGGAGGCACTGCCTTCCTTTAGAGAGGATTTTACATGAAATAGTGTTCCCCCATATTTTTTGTATGGGCCATTTATATATTTATACAAGTTAATCATGCCCCCCCTCAATCGCCTCCTCTCAAGACTAAACAGATTTAATTCTCATAATCTTTCCTCATAGCTAAGATCTTTCATTCCCTTTATTAGTTTGGTGGCTCTCCTCTGCACCCTTTCCAAAGTCAGAGCGTCCTTTCTATGAATGGGTGCCCAGAACTGGACGGCATATTCCAGGTGAGGGCGCACCAGTGCCTTGTAAAGAGGCAAAATTACATCTCTATCCCGTGATTCCATGCCTCTTTTAATGCATGATAGTATCTTGGTGGCCTTGGAAGCAGCTGCTTGGCATTGCATGCTGTTATTTATTCTGTGATCTACCAGTACCCCCAGATCCTTCTCAACAAGTGACTCTTCCAGTTTTACTCCCCCGAGGACATATGTGGCCTTCAGGTTGTTAGGCCCCAAGTGCATGACTTTACATTTTTCCACACTGAACTTTATTTGACAAGTAGATGCCCAGACACTCAATGTGTCCAAGTCAGCTTGAAGCTTGTGAACATCTTCAATAGACTGCACTGTGCTACGTATCTTTGTGTCATCTGCAAAAATTTTTAAAACAGCAGATTTCAGACTGTACAAACTTAGATCAGCATGCATTTTCAGGAAACTAAAAAAAGCCGCAGGATGTTTTAGGTGTGGGAGTCCTGAGCCCAGTGCCCCTATGCTGGAGTAAGAAATAATTAACCAGGCACCGCAGCCAGAGCTCTCTCCAGCATGCTGTCAGATGCCCTGCACAAGCAATGGGGATAAATACACCGCCCTTACAAATTTCTGACCTTTCCAGGCTAAACGGGGAATCAAACATAGTTTCACAATAAAACTTAACAGAAAAGGTTGTATGCAGACTCAAACTCAAATATAGGATGCCTTGCCTTTTGAGAAAGACGTAGGTCAGCTGAGGGCACTGAGTGCTGGATGTAGGATTTATTCCCTGCATATCTTACAAAGCCACATTGAAGCCATGAGATTTGTCTAAGATCTCAGACACATAGTCTAGTGATACCAACTGCCCTAATAGTGCCTGATGTGCCATCACTTCTCACCTACATTTCTCATGACACAGGCTGGTATAGCAACATTGATTTAAGATATGTTATTTTAGCGTCCTAGTGGACGAGGAGACAGCCCATCTTTGCCTTTTGTTTCAGGCAACATTTTCCCTAGGGCTCTGTGTATTGGCTAGTAGTTTTTGCAATAGTCCTCCTAGCCACTCTTAAAGCCTGGACACCCAGCCATGGTTCCGTCCTACTGCCTTCTCCTCTGCAGTTTTGATCGGGAGGCCACCCTGTAGGACAAGAGGGATCATTTGAAATGTTTTTTTGAAAGTGGTCATAAAGTGTCTAAAGAAAAGTTGCAGTGGTGTCAGGAAAAGGTTAAGTACCTGGGTTTTGTGCTTTCCCAGGGACAAAGAGAAATAAGCCATGAAAGAATAGCTGCTGTTGTGGGTCTGCCCCGCCCCCTTACCAGGAAGCACATGCTAACCTTCCTTGGTATGACTGGTTATTGCTGCCAATGGATTCTAGATTGTTCATGTTATGACAGCATATTGCGAGCTGAAATGTATGTTGATAAACCTGACACGGTTAAATGAAATGTGCTATATTTTGTGTATTTGAGAAATGACAACCCTAGAGGTTTGCCAGATTATGGCAAGATGTGTCACTTATTTGCCAGGATTTGTTAAACCGCTGGAAGGTGGTCCTAGGCTAGCATAAGAGCATGGAGGTGCCCTGTTGTTTATTCTTAGTATACAGTACGTCCTGCTCCAAATCTAATACTTACAGTTGGGATATACTCCGCCAGATGGCGCTGGACTGCAGAGACATCAAAAATAGGCTCCTCCCGGCCCCTAAAATACCCGGGGACCTCCCACAAATCCCCAGAATTTCTCTGCAGTCTGGCTGCGAAGGACGAGAAATGGCTCTCTACTCGCAGGTGAGCGGGGCTATTAGCCCGCGGCCCTGTAGGACTATTCCCACCCGTTCCACTAGTAATATGCCTCCCAGCCTTGGCTGCGCTGGTTGGGTGAAGGTAGGCAGCACCACTGTTAGGTGCTTAGGAGCGCTGCTCCACCGCAATCCCCCACCAAAGGGTAGGTGGTTCAGGCTTATGGTGAGCCTCTATGGGATGCCCCTCCCGCACTAGTGCCCCCTTGTCCCTGCCCATTGGTGGGCCCTGTTTAAGTGGCCGCTGTCCTCCCTCATCCTCCTTGTAGCCTTTGGGGGAAAAGAGGGGGGGTGTGTAAATGTGTATGCTATGCATTCTGTGTTTTACACTCCTTTTCCATTCTGTTTAGTCTTGTGTCAGCCGCCACGCTGACTTGCCTTTACAGTCTTTTTAAAAAATTGCCGTCGCCGCGCGTTGACTTGGTTCCACGCTTGGCGGCGGCATTACCTCAGGCGCTGGTGCGCTGTCATTGGCTGCTTGCACGTTCTGGCTTCGCGCTCTTCAGGGGGGCGGGGTCCGTCTATGGCGCGCTCCGCGTCATCGCTGATACCGGCCCGCCCCTCGAGGTATACCGACGCCATCTTTAACCTACTTGGTTGGCCCATGCGCGACGGACCTACCGCGGTCCGTAAGTGCCCTCGCGGGCGGTTTTATATCTTTCACTTTTGTTACTGGGTGCTTACAGGTCTTGTCTGCTTATGTCTTTCAGGCGGGGCGAACCCTTTTGGCTTCTTCCGGCCCTGTATTAGTATATAACTTGTAGGCCTTGTAAATATAATACTCCCACTTCCCTAGCGGGTTATTGGAGCATCCGGGGTTGCTATATATAGCGTTATTCCCTATCGGCGTATAGCGCCCGCTATAATCACCATATGGAGACATCCCAGGATAATGTAACCGGGGTCCCTTCGGGACAAGACCGGCTGTGTGTAGCGTGTGGGCAGCCTCATGCTGACGCTGACAAGGCGCGGATCTGTGTACCCTGTGCTGAGCAGGTGCTTGCATTGCAATCTGGCCTGCCAGTGGCTGCACCTCGTTTCACTTCGCCTACTCCCCCAAGCTTAAACCTCACTCCTACTGAGTTGTATACTAGTGGGGATTCTCAGCCTGATGTGTCTTCTAGACTGGCTACTGTTGAGCAGTTGATTGCTAAGTCCTTAGTGTGTAAGGCCCCTGCTAAGAAGCGGCACTTGACGCCTAATGTCACTATTTTCCCTATGGGAACTGAGGAGTTTTTGAATCTTTATGGCTATACCCCGTCTGATGAAGGGAAGCTCTTTTCTGATTCAGGCTGGTCTGATGAGAGACCAAGGGGTCATGACGATTCTGGCTCTGACCCCTGGGCCCCGGAAGACACTGACAGATTATTGACCCAGATCTTTGAGGTTCTGTCCATCTCTCTCCCCGTTGCGGCTCCCAGGCAAAGAGGGGAGCTTTTCCATACGGCAAAATCACGTTTGGAATTTCCAGAGCAGGCACATTTCCATAACCTTATGCTCAAGGAATGGGAGTGCCCCAGTAAACTTCCCGGGGTTCCAAGGAATTGGGATAGGAAGTATCCTTTTCCTACTGAGGTGGTTAAATGTTGGTCATCCCCCCCCAAGGTGGATGCCCCGATCCTAGGACTCTCTGTCATGCATTCCCCTGACTCCACTACCCTGCGGGATGCTGAGGACCGGCACATTGACCAGCTGGCATCCCACGCTTTTGCATGTGCGGGGACGGCGCTGTGCCAGGTCTGTGCCTCTGCCATTACTGTTGTGGCCACTAGAACCCTTATCAGAAATATGCTTGATAGTGCCCTGATGATTTGCCTTGTGAGGTGTTTAATGCACTCTCCAGTTGTGATGTTTTTGTAAATGTTGTCCTCTCAACATTGGATGACACCATCAGAATGTGTGCCAGAACTTCTGCCCTTGTGGTGGCTATACGCCGTTCGGTTTGGCTGCGCCAGTGGACTGCTGACAACGCTGCCAAGAAGGCCCTCACTGGGTTCCCCTTTAAAGGACTGCGCCTGTTTGGGGACCGCATGGACCTTTTTGCTAAGGGAGGCAGGGTACCCCAGCGCAGGTGTCAATCTAGGCCCTTTCGGGGTCAGGGTTCCTTCTCCTCCCCTTACCAGACAGGGGAGGGGGGTTTCCTTTCCTGGGACCCGGGGAGATTTCTGGGGCAGGGGCAGAGGACGTGGGCGTCCTGGCCCCTCCTGGGGTCCCAAAGCAAAATCTTTCCCCAAGCCCCCTCAGGCATGATGGGGCGCCCTCATCCATCTGGGTGGGGGGACGGCTGCAGCACTTCGCTCACATCTGGAGGCTACATGTCTCAGACTGATGGATTCAGAAGGTAGTGTCCTCCGGTTACAAGATAGAGTTTGCTGCCTGTCCCCCTCCAAGATTCATCAGATCCCAGATTCCACAGGACCCTGTGTCAGCTCAGGAGCTAGTGCAAGCAGTGCAAGGCCTCCTGGAGCTGGGGGTCATCTGCCAGGTCCCCTTAAGAGAAAAAGGCAAGGGCTTTTATTCCAACCTATTCACAGTACCCAAAAAAGATGGTTCAGTCAGGCCCATCCTGGACTTGAAGATCCTCAACAAGTTTGTCAGGGGCAGGCGCTTTCGCATGGAAACTCTGCGCTCTGCCATCAGTTCCCATGCACCAAGGGGATTTCATGACTTCAGTGGACATCAAAGATGCTTATCTTCATATTCCTGTGTTCCCAGGTCATCAAAGGTTCCTCAGGTTCGCTCTGATGGATCAACACTACCAGTTTGTGGCCTTGCCCCTTGGCCTCACTTCAGCTCCCAGGGTGTTCACCAAGGTGCTGGCCGGCGTGATGTCTCTGCTCAGGTGTCAGGGCATCCGCGTGCTTCCCTATCTGGACGACATTCTCATCACTTCCCAGTCTCTACATCAGGCAGAGTTGGATACTCATCTGGTGGTGTCCACTCTGGAGTCTTTTGGATGGGTGATCAACCACCAATCAAGTCCTCACTGTCCCCTTCCTTGGTAACTCCATACCTAGGAATGAATCTGGATACAGTTCAGGCAAGGATCTTCCTTCCTCAACAGAAGGTGGACAGTCTGATTGCACAGGTTCAGTCCCTCCTAGCTTGTCCCCATCCATCCATCAGGCAGGGGATGCAGCTGGTGAGCCTGATGGTGGCATGCTTCGAAGTGGTCCCTTATGCTCAGTTCCACTTGAGGCCTCTGCATCTTCACCTATTGTCAGTATGGGACAAGGACCCAGCATCCCTGGACAGGGTCTGTGTGCTCTCACCCCTGGTCAGCAGGTCCCTCTCGTGGTGGATGGACTCAAGGAACCTGTTGGGGGGCAGATCCTTTCTTGCCCCTTCCTGGGAGACGGTCACCACAGATGCCAGTCTGTCAGGTTGGGGGGGGTTTCTGGAAGTCCCTGTGGTTCCAGTGGAGGTGGGGCCGTCAGGAGGCCCACACACCTATCAATGTCTTGGAACTGTGGGCGATCAGGCTAGTTCTGGCTACCTTGACTATTCACCTTCGGGGCCTGCCTGTTCAGGTGCGCTCGGACAACCAGACGGCAGTTGCCTACATCAATCATCAGGGAGGGACCCGGAGCAAGGGGGCCCTCCAGGAAGCGTCTCTGATCCTGACTTGGGCGGAGGCCAATGTCCCCTGCATATCAGCTGTGTACATCCCGGGGGTGGAAAATCGCCTGGCGGACTCTCTGAGCAGTGGGATCTCTCGCCAGGGAGAATGGTCCCTATGCAGCAGAGTGTTCCAATCTCGGTATCACCGTCGGGGCCAACCAGATGTGGATCTGTTTACGTCCCGCCACAATCACAAGCTGCCAGCTTTTGTCTCTCTGTCCCAGGATCCTCTGGCCTTGACCTCGGATGCGCTAGCAATGTCATGGCAGGACTTTCAGTTCCTGTATGTCTTCCCTCCAATCCCCCTGCTGGGCAGGGTTCTGCGCAAGATTGCTCTGGAATGGGTGCCAGCAATTCTGGTGGCCCCCAGGTGGCCAAGAAGAGTGTGGTTCGCGATACGTGGTGCAACTGGCAGTAGATCAGTACCCTCTGCCCTTGGTGCCAGATCTGCTCACTCAGGGCTCATTACGCCATCCCAATTTACAAACTCTGGCTTTGACGGCCTGGCTGCTGAAACCTCCATCTTGATGGAGAAGGGGCTGTCTTCCTCGGTTGTGGATACTTTGATAAAGGCTAGGAAGAAGTCTTCCTCTTCCATTTATTACAGGGTTTGGCGTGCCTACATTGACTGGTGTGAGTCTAAGTCTCTTCCCTGTCGGGTGTTCTCTATTTCCAGGATTCTGGAGTTCCTGCAGCATGGGTTGGAGATGGGACTCCAGCTCAGTACTCTAAAGGGTCAGGTTTCTGCCCTGGCTATTTTCTTCCAGAAGTCCTTTGCTCAGCACCCTCTGATCAGGACTTTTTTCCAGGGGGTCACTCATGTGCGCCCCCCACGTAAGCCTATGGTACCTGTTTGGGATCTGAACTTGGTTCCGTCAGCCTTGCAGGGTGCTCCCTTTGAACCTGTGCAGGATGCTGCCTTGGCCATTCTTACACTCAAGGTTGTATTTCTGGTGGCTATCACTTCGGTCAGGCGTGTGTCTGAGTCGGCGGAGCTTTCCATTCAGCCCCCCTACTATGAGAGACACCAGGACAAGGTGGTGTTTCGTTTCAAACCTGACTTTCTGCCTAAGGTAGTGTCTGCCTTTCATTTGAATCAGGATATTGTTCTTCCTTCTTTGTGCCCTAATCCTAGCAATGCTAAGGAGAGGGTTTTGCACTCTTTGGATGTGGTTAGGTGTCTGAAGTACTATCTGGTGGCTACTGCACCTTTCAGGAAAACTGATGCTCTTTTTGCGGTCCCTTCTGGTCCTAGGAAGGGTTTGGCTCCTGCCAAGTCTACTATCAGCAAGTGGATTCGTCAGGCTGTGATTCAGGCCTACTCTGCTAAGGGGAAGATTCCTCCCTTCCGCCTTACTGCTCATTCCACTCGTGCTATTGGTGCCTCTTGGGCTTTTCAGCACCAGGCTTCTGTTGAACAAGTTTGCAAGGCCGCTACTTGGTCTTCTGTTCATACCTTTTCAAAGTTTTACAAGGTTGATGTTAGGGCCTCAGCTGATGCTGCTTTTGGCCGAAAGGTTCTGCAGGCGGCAGTGGTTTAAACTGTCTGCTGCTGATTTTTCTTGGGGATCCCACCCTACTTTATGGACACTGCTATTGGATGTCCCAACTGTAAGTATTAGATTTGGAGCAGGACATACTGTATACTAAGAATACAATTCTGTAATTACTCACCTGTAGAATTGGTATTATGAGTATACAGTACGTCCTGCTTCAACCCACCCTTATTTTGCATTATCTTGGATCCCCTGTATGGTGATTGTTATCATTGTTATAGTTGATAGTTTGGATTGTTTAATTCTCCCGGCTTCTCATTAACTGCTTTTCAATGCTGGGGATTTGTGGGAGGTCCCCGGGTATTCGAGGGGCCGGCAGGAGGCTATTTTCAATGTCTCTGCAGTCCAGCGCCATCTGGAGGAGTATATCCCAACTGTAAGTATTAGATTTGGAGCAGGACGTACTGTATACTCATAATACCAATTCTACAGGTGAGTAATCACAGAATTGTATTTTTTTCTTGAAGGTGATCCTAGGCAGGTACAGGGCATGCCTGTGTGTCCTTTTTGTGACGTCATACAACTTTACTACTCACAATTTGTCTTTCCTTCTTAAGAATGTACACGCAACAGCAGACATGTAAATGCCCAAGCTAACTTACTGAAATATGCTAGTACAGAGGACAGGGAGGATTGAGGAAAGGCAGGAATGCACAAAGACCAGAATGGACTTTTGTGCAAAGAGGGGAAAACCGTGCAACAATTAGTGCACTTTTTATTTCCCAACATTATGGTATAGGACATAGAGGCTGGAAGATGACATGTAGACATGAGCACCTGACATATCCAACAACCCCGTTCACACATCTGCAGATTGATTTCACTCACATGCCGAGTTTAGGGGAAAGACAGGAGTACCTTTTAGTGATAGTGAATATGTTCTCAAGCTGGGTTGAACTTTTGTGACGAGGGAAGATGCCAGGACTGTGGTAAGAATTCTCACACAAGAGATTATTCCTAGATGGGGATGCTCCTTTGCGGGTAAATTCAAATGGCCTGTCCTTTACCGTGAAGGTATGTCAGGATTTAGTAGAAAACCCTTAGGATAGAGTGGAAGTGTCACATCCCATACCACCCTCAGACCTCAGGAATAGTTAAAAGATAAATAGGACCATAAAGGATAAAATCAAAAAAGCCACAAAAGGGAACTTATGCTAAATGTAAAAGGGAGTAGGATTGGCAGAAATTAGAATGACCCCTTCTAAGGTCACTGGGTATTCATCATTTAAGGTTTTAATGGGAAGACCACTCCCCATCCCCTGGGCTAGGGTGCCCCTTTATGTTAGAAAGAGGGGACCTAGACCTGATATACGATGAATATGAGAGGAAGCTGATTAAATATTTGGAAAAGGTTCAAAGAAATGTGGCTTACACCTCTCTGCCTCGCATCTCTTTTTCTTCAGATGTCCATCATCCATCCATCATTTTGAAGTAGGTGACGCACTCATGGTCCAGTAGCTGAATCGGAGAAAGAAGCAAGACTAACATTTGGTGCTCCAACCACAGTGGAGGATTGCCAATCATGGATACACGTTTCTTGAGTGAAGAGGACAGAGGACAAGCAGTTAGAGGAAGATCTCTTCCTAGCAGCCACGCCGTCAAAGCCAGCGTTGGTAAATTGGGGTAGCGTAGCTGACCCTGGGTGATAAGATCCAGAAGAAGAGGCAGATAAAACTGATCTACTGCCAGCCGCACGACGTCTGCGAACCACACTCGTCTTGGCCACCTTGGAGCCACCAGAATTGCTGGTGCCCCTTCTAGAGTTAGCTTGCGCACCACCTTGCCCACCATGGAGAAGGGGGGGAACAGGTACAGAAGCCCCAGTTTCCTCCAAGCCAGGGACATGGCATCCACTGCCAGGGCCAGAGGATCCTGAGACAGAGACACAAAGGCAGGAAGCTTGTGATTGTGACGAGAGGCAAAGAGATCCACCTCTGGAGTCCCCCACTTGTGACAAAGGGACTGGAATACCTTGGAAATGAGAGACCATTCTCCTCGGCGAGAGGATCTCCTGCTCAGGGAATCCGCCTTCGTGTTCTCCACTCCCGGGATGTAAATAGCTGAGATGCATGGGACATTGCTATCTGCCCAAACAAGGATCAGAGATACCTCCCTGAGGGCACTCCTGCTGCGAGTCCCTCCTTGGTGATTGATGTAAGTGACCGCCGTCCGATTGTCCGATTGGACTTGAACTGGCAATCCCTGCAATAGAAGAGTCAAGCGAGACAGAACCAACCAAATGGTCCATAGCTCCAAAACGTTGATAGGGGTATGAGCCTCCCGAGGCCCCCATAACCCCTGGAACGGATGTTCCCTCCAGAAGCCCCCCCCAGCCCGATAGGCTGGCGTCCGTGGTGACCGTTTCCCAACAAGGGGTCAGAGAGGATCTGCCCTTCAACAGATTGCTTGACACTAGCCACCACTGAAGGGACTGCTGAGCCCGGGGAGACAGCAGACAAGACTGATCCAATGACAGCGGACACTTGTCCCAAGTCGCTAGAAGATGGAGCTGAAGCGTCCTCATGTGAAACTGGGCAAAAGGGACTACCTCAAAGGAAGCCACCATCAGACCTACCAATCTCATCCCTAGCCGGATAGACGGGCGAGGATTGGAAAGCAGAAGCCGAATCAAATCTTGGATCAGAAGAATCTTGGGCTGAGGAAGGAACACCCTGGCCTGAAAGGCATCCAGAGTCATGCCCAGAAACGAAACCTCCCTGGACGGGGAGAGGGAGGACTTGGGAGAGTTGATCACCCAACCGAACCTCTCCAGCGTGGATACCACCACTCTGGTGTCTAGCTCCGCTTGGCTGAGAGAGGAAGCCAAAATGAGAAGGTCGTCCAGGTATGGTACAATGCAATTGCCCTGGACTCTGGGGAGGGCCATCACCCCCGCCAATACCTTGGTGAACACCCTCGGAGCCGAGGTAAGCCCGAATGGAAGGGCCACAAACTGAAAATGCTGATCTTCCACCACGAACCTGAGGAATCTCTGGTGTGCCAGGAAGATAGGTACATGCAGATAAGCATCCCTGATGTCTATGGACGTCATGAAGACCCCCTGGCGAAGAGAATCGACGGCTGACCATAAGGTTTCCATGCGAAACTTCCTGAAGCGGATAAACCGATTGAGGAGCTTCAGATCCAAAATGGGTCGAACGGAGCCGTCCTTCTTGGGCACCGTGAATAGATTGGAATAGAATCCCAAGCCCCTTTCCGCGAAAGGCACTGGGCAAATGACAGCCATGTCCAGCAGATAACTTACTGCCGCCCGGAGCCCCTGTGCGGCCAGTGGATCCGAAGGCCTGAAGAATCTGGGAGGAGGCCGGATCTCGAATTCCAGCTTGTAACCGGAAGACACCCCTTCCAGAATCCATTTGTCTGAGACCTCCTGGTCCCAGACCTGGAAGAACTGCCGCAGCCGTCCCCCCACCCGCAAGGGTGAGGGCGCCCCCTCATTGCTGAGATGGCTTAGCAGCAGGCTTGGGTTTGTGACCTGGACGGGCACGACCTCTGCCTCTACTCCAGGAATCACCTCTAAGGGTAGAGAAGGCCAAAACTCTGCCAGTTCTGGCACCACGAAAGGAAGGGTTAAAGGAGGCCGCCCCCCGAAAGGGATGACGTTGCCTCTTACGCTGAGGTAACTTCCCTCCTTTCGTGACAGAATCTAATCTTTCTCCAAAGACCCGCAATCCCACAAAGGGAAGTGCTGTAAGCGTATTTTTGGCCACATTGCAGAGACGAAAGACTGGGGAATGGTGGGAGGTCCCAGGTATTTATGGACCGGGAGGGGTTCCTTTTTTTTCATGTGACCTCTGCAAGAACGCCCTCTACAGGACAGTTACCCAAGTGTCATGAATATTCAGAAGCGGGGAGTGTGACATACTGGGAATAGTACAATTAAAGTAGGTAAGAGGGGGACAGGTAAAGCTTGGACTCCTAAGATGTTTCCCCTGTTAGTATGCATATGCCGGAAGTCAAGTGTTGGATCTGTAGTAGATTACACCCTGAAATATCACAGGTCCCTACATTTCACTCAGGATGTGATAGCAGATAATTGAGACGTCATTAATAGTCTTAATGAAGAAGTAATGGCTATCAGAAAGAAAAGAGGTCTACATGATTTAGCCATAGAAAGCATGAGTGCGGCCTTAACAGGCATATGCAAAATGACAGGAATATGAATGTTATACCTGGGTTCACAATACTAGTCTGGAGATTCCTGATTATCATGAGGTGATTAAAGGACACAGGGAAGAGGTGAAAGAGAAAGTAAGAGATTTTGCCCAAGAAAGAAGCCCTTTTGGTAATTTTGGAGGAATTTTAAAATGGTTAAAAGATATGGTCATTAATGTTCTTGAAGTCATTTTTGTGATTATTATGCTTTTTGCTTCTTTCAAACTTATTATGTACTTAATTGCTAGTTGTAAGAAGAGCTCTGCTAGTACCTACACTGCCTACCTGGCTCAAAGGAAAAAAATTGCATAGTGAGATCATCAAGATTATCTAAGGAGGGGATTTGAAGGGTTAATTCTCTCTCTCTCTCTTTGACATCATTTCAGCCATCTTGCTGCTTTAATATATTTAGACTTAGAGTTTTGCCTTAAGCTTTGTGGTGTACGTGTGTTTCTGAGGTTACAGAGGTTGAGTCAGAGAGCCAGACAAGACTTATCAGGGGGGTCAGAGCTACCTCCTAACACTCACCTGACCTCTCGATCAATCCAGCCAGGTCTCCAGTTCACCAGGGGGCCTCTAAACCCACCCGGGGTCTTTCAGCCACCGCCGGCATTTACTGTAAAAAAAAAAAAAAAATTGCTTACCTGTGTGCTCGTTCCCTCCTGCCAGGTTCACCGATCCCTGCCTGGGCTCTTCCGCGGTGAAGAAAGAGCCTGAAAGATGCCCCCTCCCACACCTCTGACATAGCGCCTCTTGTGGGCAGGGTGAATGACATCACCCAGTGACATCATCCCGCTCCCAACTCGGGGAGCACAATCACTGGAGGGAGGTTGGTGTGCCAGGGAGCTGTGATGCCCTGCCTCCCCAGCATCCCTCCAGTGATCACCCCCGGCAGCTGTCATCAGATTGCCAGGGGGCAGGATCACCGCGGGACACAGGATTAGAGGTGAGTGTTAAAAAAAATATATAAGTCATTTTATTTCTGTGTGTGTGTGCTTTAACACTTACCCCTTTGTGAACTGGTAAGAGATCCATGAGCCCCCTATACCAGTTCAGAAGGCTTGGGGGCTGGCAAGTTACCTGCTCCTGCGCCCTGTTGTACAAGCCCCTAAAGCTGGTCCCTGGGCTGGTTATGCTGGGTAGGGGGGGAACCGTATGTCATTTTTTTAAATTAAACCTGTTACCTGTCAGCCAGCAGGTATAAAAGGCTTCCAGCAGCAGCAGCAAAGTGATCAGCGTGGGACAGTGCTCTGTGATGGATAAGAGGTAAGTATTAAAAAAAACACAGACTGTTACCGGTAACAGATTTCTCAAGAATCCTTCAGCATGACCACATGGAGAGCGAGGCTCCACCCCCTGGGAGGAAACACAAACAGCAGAGTTTAAAAGCCCCACCCCTTCCTCCCCACCTCAGTCTTTGTATTGCAACCTAAATAACCCTCAGACTATGGGTGGGTAATAGGTGGGCATGCTGAAGGATTCTTGAATTATCTGCTACCATTCTAATGGTGGTTTTTCCAAATCATCCTTTAGTATGACCACAAAGAGAGGATTAAGTAGAAGCCTGAACGGAGCAGCGGCTGTACGTATAGTTTTTCTGGATTTTGCAAAAGCATTTGACACTGTCCCACATAGACGCTTATTGGGGAAATTGAGATCTTCAGGTTTAAAAAATACAGTTTGTAACTGGATTGAAAACTGGCTGAAGGGTTGTGTGCAGAGAGTTGTGGTTAATGATACCTACTCTGAATGGTTACCGGTTGTAAGTGGTGTAGCGCAGGGTTCAGTCCGGGGCCCACTTTTATTCAACTTGTTTATAAACGACATAGAAGTTGGGATTAGAAGCACTGTCTCTATTTTTGCAGAGGACACAAAGATATGTAGCACAGCGCAGATTATCCAAGATGTTCACAAGCATCAGGCTGACTTGGACACTTTGAACCTCATTTGCCAAGTGAATGTCCAGACACTCAATGTGGAGAAATGTAAAGTCATGCACTTGGCCACATATATCCTTGGGGGAGCAAAACTGGTAAAAACACTTGTTGAGAAGGATCTGGGGGTACTAGTGGATCACAGGCTAAAAGCATGCAATGTCAAGTGGCTGCTTCCAAGGCCACCAAGATATTATCACACATTAAAAGAGGCATGGAATCATGGGATAGGGATGTCATTTTGCCTCTTTGCAAGGCACTGGTGTGCCCTCACCTGGAATATGCTGTCCAGTTCTGGGCACCCATTCATAGAAAGGACGCTCTGACTATGGAAAGGGTGCAGAGGAGAGCCACCAAACTTATCAGAGGAGTGAACAATCTTAGTTATGAGGAAAGATTACGGGAATTACATCTGTTTAGTTTTGAGAAAAGACGACTGAGGGGGGACATGATTAACTTGTATAAATATATAAATGGCTAATACAAAAATATGGTGAAACCCTATTTCAGGTAAAATCCTCTCCAAAAACAAGGGGCACTCCCTTTGACTGGAAAAAAGCAATTCTGTGAGTACTCACCTGTAAAATTGTTTTTGTTCTTGCATGGCACGTCCCGCTTCGGTATTCATAACAGATGGGTTATTCCGCCACAAGGTGGCGCAGTAGCACTGCAGAAAGCTGTGGCACCTCCCGGCTCCCTATAAAAACAGAATTAACCAACAAGTTCCCAGCGTAGACGAGCAGTGAGACAAGAAGCCGGGAGAGAATAAAGGTAAGAATGTAAAAAAGTTTAAAAAAAAAAACAATTTAACTTGGAACAATCACCATAAAGAGGCAACCAAGAACAACGATAACAAGAGTGGGGCGAAGCGGGCCGTGCCATGCAAGAACAAAAACAATTCTACAGGTGAGAACTCACAGAATTGCTTTTTTCTTTAATGCATGGCACAGCCCGCTTCAGTATTCATAACAGATGGGACATCCAAAAGCAGTGTCCAAAAGTAGGGTGGGATCCCCAAAGAGTAACGGCCAGTAGTTCAAGTCACTACCGCCTGAAGCACCTTGCGGCCAAAAGCAGCATCCGCTGAGGCCTTAACATCAACTTTGTAGAACTTGGAAAAAGTATGAACAGAAGACCAAGTAGCGGCCTTGCAAACTTGTTCAACAGAAACTTGGTGCTGAAAAGCCCAGGAGGCACCAATAGCACGAGTGGAATGAGCAGTCACCCTAAAGGGGGGATTCTTTCCCTTATAGGCTTGAACCACTTGCTGATAGTGGATTTAGCCGGAGGCAAACCCTTCCTAGGCCCAGAAGTGAGAACGAACAGAGCATCAGACTTTCTGAAAGTCTCAGTGGCAACCAAATAGAACTTCAGAGCCCTGACCACATCCAGAGAATGCAGAGTCCGCTCCTTGGAATTAGCAGGATTAGGACACAATGAAGGCAAGACAATGTCCTGATTGAGATGAAGGGCAGACACAACCTTAGGCAAAAAATCTGGCTTAAGCCAAACACCACCTTATCCTGATGCCTCTCAAAATAAGGAGGCTCGATGGAAAGCGCCGCTAACTCAGAAACTCACCTTACAGAAGTGATAGCCACCAAAAAGGCTACCTTAAGAGTCAAAATGGACAAGGCAGCCTCACTGATAGGCTCAAAGGGAGGTCCTTGCATAGCAGACAACACCAGATTCAGATCCCTGTGTGCACATGAGTGACCCCCTGGAAAAAAGTCCTGATCAGGGGGTGCTGAGCAAAGGACTTCTGGAAGAAAACAGCCAGGGAAGAAACCTGACCCTTCAGAGTACTGAGCTGGAGTCCCATCTCCAACCCATGCTGCAGGAACTCCAAAATCCTGGGAATAGAGAACACCCGACAGGGAAGAGACTTAGACTCACACCAGTCAATGTAGGCACGCCAAACCCTGTAATAAATGGAAGAGGAAGACTTCTTCCTAGCCTTTATCAAAGTATCCACAACCGAGGAAGACAGCCCCTTCTCCATCAAGATGGAGGTTTCAGCAGCCAGGCCGTCAAAGCCAGAGTTTGTAAATTGGGATGGCGAAGTGAGCCCTGAGTGAGCAGATCTGGCACCAAGGGCAGAAAGTCCTGCCATGACATTGCTAGAGCATCCGAGGTCAAGGCCAGAGGATCCTGGGACAGAGAGACAAAAACCTCGGAGCTTGTGATTGTGGCGGGACGCAAACAGATCCGCATCTGGTTGGCCCCAACGGTGACACAGGAATTGAAACACCCTGCTGCATAGGGGCCATTCTCCCTGGCGAGAGGTCCCCCTGCTCAGAGAGTCCGCCAGGTGATTTTCCACCCCCAGGATGTACACAGCTGATATGCAGGGGACATTGGCCTCCGCCCAAGTCAGGATCAGAGACACTTCCTGGAGGGCCCTCTTGCTCCGGGTCCCTCCCTGATGATTGATGTAGGCAACTGCCGTCTGGTTGTCCGAGCGCACCTGAACAGGCAGGCCCCGAAGGTGAGTAGTCAAGTGAGCTAGAACTAACCTGATCGCCCGTAGTTCCAAGACATTGATAGGTGTGTGGGCCTCCTGAGGACCCCACCTCCCCTGGAACCGCAGGGACTTCCAGAAACCCCCCCAACCTGACAGACTGGCATCCGTAGTGACCGTCTCCCAGGGAGGGGTAAGAAAGGATCTGCCCGATGATGGCGGCGGCCTGACAGAGCTCCGTGCCCGACAGCAGTGAAGAGGGGCTGTGTGCGCTGTTTTATGCCCGGATCGGAACCTGGTAGGAGTCAGACCGCAGCGGAGCTACTTGTGGAGGTGGCGGAGGAGAGAGACGGCGGTCGGAGACGGCTGCGGTGAGCTGCGGTGAGCTGCGGTGAGCTGCGGTGAGCGGAGGCAGCGTTCTTGCTGAGCTGAGCTGGCCTCGCTACAGCTGTCCTGGGATCGCGGCTGGCCTGCTAAGTGAGAAGGTGGGTGCAGTTGTGGTGAAGCTGGTGTCCCTGAGTGTATCCCCGGAGCGCTGCTTGTAAACTTGTTGGAGGATAGAGGGGAGCTGGACAGCTGATATTAAAGGTGCGTGTGTGATCGGTCGGTCTGGAGAGTGGAGGCAAGATGGCGGAAGACCTCACACCTGAAGATATAGAGGTCATTGAAAATACTGAGGCTTCCTTCCTGGAAGAGGAGAAGGAGAAATCAGCTATGACCACTTCTGTGCCCCAGCTGGATGTGAGCCCATCTTTATTATATAGCTTTGAATCTATGCTGCAGAATGCCTTATCATCTACTACTAAGCTGATTAAAGAGCATGTATCTAGTGAGATGGAGAAAGTTGCTTCCAGCTTCACCGCGTTAGAGGCTAAATTAAGTGATATAAAGGTGGCTCAGGGAGTTTTGGATACTGAAGTTGCTCAACTAAAAACCGAAAATTGTTCACTTGTCGCCAAGATGGAGGACTTGGAAAATAGGGAACGTCGCTCCAATCTGAGGTTTCGGGGTCTTCCTGAGCATTTAGAAGACGTCAGAGGGGTAATAACTGCTTTATGTCAAGAATTGGTCCCAGGGCTGTCGGCAGAGAGGCTTGAAATGGATAGGGTCCATAGAACCTTGGGCCCTCGGAGACAACCTACTGACCCTCCCCGAGACATAATTGCCAAATTTCATTTTTATAGTTCTAAGGAGATGGTCCAGAAGGCAGCGAGGCAACTTCCTGAGCTTTTGTTCCAGGGACACAAATATCAAATCTTCTCAGATCTCTCGGCGGTCACCATGGCCAGGAGGCGTGACATGAAGCCTTTGTTGAGTATCCTGCAGGAGCATGGGATAAAATACCGATGAGGTTTTCCCTTCCGCATCACTTTCTCAGATAATGATGTCACCTTCACTGCTGCTTCTGTGGAGGAATTGCGGGCTCATATTGCTTCTGTGGGTCTGTCCAGATTGGCTTCAACGAAAACCCTTAGGATCTCTGAGGACTCTCCCAAATCTCAGCGGGCTGGGAAACGTCAAAGGCGGGGAGGTCGACAAGCAAGTTGTAGCTCATCGTTGGTTTTTGGGGACACTTGAGTTCTATATCGTTTTCATTGGTTAAAGTTTTAATGCTTACAATGCTAGTTTTGCTGCAAAGAGTATTTGTGCTCCTTAATTGGTAACAGTATGTCTGGAATGTTTTGTTATGGTTCTGGATCTCAGGGAGATTCTCTTAGCGACAGGACCATAACAGGATATTGGTTTTAAATTAAGTTTATGGTTAACTGATCCGGGCCGTGACCCTTTTTCTTTTTTTTTCTGTTTGTTGATACAGCCCCTTCTGCTCGTCGGCCTATGTATGTTGCACTCCGGTTTAATCAGAGGGTTTATTCCCTGTGGTTATCTTTATTTCTATTCCTGATTGTTATTAATACTGAGTAAGTGATTAATGTTATAAAATCCTGGCGATTCCAGGCTGTCTGGTAGTCATTCTTTGCCCTTCTAGACGAGAGTGAAGAGGCAACCGGTCAGAAGGTGGGATTCAGCCAGAAGGACTCCCTATTGGTTGCAAAGCTATCGAAGGTGGTGGTGGGATCTCTTTCTGGCTGACTTCTAAGTTCGTACCCTTATTTCCTTACCTAGTCTTTCCTTTCCCATTTTCCCCTTTTTTTTTTTTTTTTATAGGAATTGTATATTATTGCACCATGGTAACTGTGTTGTCTGTAAATGTACAGGGCTTTAATTCGCCAAATAAACGGTCTACCGCGTTTAGGAGGATTAAGGCCCTGCATCCTGAGGTCATCTGCCTACAAGAGACTCATTTTTCGAGATCTTCCCAGCCGCGATATTTGGATCCTGCGTTTCCCCAGGTATTTACTGCTAATGCATACACCAAACAGAGGGGTGTGTTGATTGGGTTCAAAAGGGGGGTTACCTTTCATTGTAACAAGGAAATTAAAGATATAGAGGGGCGTTATTTGATCCTAGTAGGGTTGTTGCAAGATGTGGAGGTTACTATTGTTAGCTACTATGCTCCTAACACCGGTCAGGTGGTGTTTCTCAAACAGCTTTTTACCAGAATTTCGGATGTGGCACAGGGTAGTGTAATCATTTGTGGGGATTCGAATCTAACCCTAAATCCCTACTTAGATAGGCAATCTGTGGCAGGGCTAGCGGTTAGTGCTCAGTATGCAGCTTCTTCCAGGCAGTTTCGGGGGCTGCTAGATGAATATTCTCTGTCAGACAGCTGGAGGGAATTACATCCGGGCACTCAAGATTATACTCATTTTTCACATCCCCATAATGTTTGGACCAGGATAGACCATATATTTCTGTCTCAGAGGGCTGTGGCGGCAGCTAGATTGGCTAAGATTTACCCGATTTCGTGGTCAGACCATGATTGCGTAATTTTGAAATTAGATTTGTTGTACTATGGCCGATCTGGGATTTCTTGGTCTCTTGATACCTCTATTTTATCGAATCCTGGAGTGGTTACGGAGGTTTCTGAAGCCCTAGTAGAGTATTTTCATACCAATGAATCCCCGGAAGTATCACCTGTTCTTACTTGGGAGGCGCATAAGCCCACTTTGAGAGGTAGATTGATAGCAATCGTCTCCAGGAAAAAAAGAGAGCGTAATACCCGTATTGAAGAGTTGGAAAAGAAATATTTGGAGTTAGTCGAGGAAGCTAAACGGGGCTTATCCTCTGGGGTGCGTTCTAGGCTTTTTGAGGTCACTCAGGAACTTAATTTGGCCCTTGCGGGCAGGGCTGAGAAGGCACTAAAGTGGGTGAAACACCGGTATTATTGCAAGGCTAATAAGCCGGACTCTTTATTGGCCAGGAAACTTAAAATCCCGGAACAGGGGTATAAACCGATTAGATTAAGGAATCAGAGGGGGGAACTCACAAGTAATCCAGAAAAGATTGTGGAGGTGTTCAGGGACCAACTGTTGAAGCTATATTCTTGCCATGCTAAGCTTGACCCCGAGGCGGTGGGGGATTATTTATCTGATGATGTGCTTCCTAGTCTGCCCGAGCAGTTGCGAGACTCTCTGGAGGAAGGCTTCGATGTGGCGGAAATTAAGAGGGTTATTGATAAGTTGCAGCTTAATAAGAGACGGGACCTGATGGTTTCCCGGTGGCTTATTATAGGACTTTCAAAGAGATTCTTGCACTTAAATTAGCTGCTAGCTTTAATGGTGTGCGTTCGGGTTGTCCTTTCTCCAGGGAGTCTCTCACAGCTTCCATTAGTATGATCAGGTTCAGATCATACAATATGGTCCAATTTTAGGCCTATTTCGCTTATAAATGTTGATATGAAAATACTGACAAAAATTCTAGCAGATAGGTTGTCTGAGCATTTATCAAACTTAGTACATAAAGATCAGGTGGGTTTTATTCCTGGCAGACAGGCAGGAGATAATATTAGAAAAGTGTTGCAGTTGACCCATGTTGCCAGAACCACTCAAACTCCGACAATGCTCCTCTCACTGGACATCAGGAAGGCGTTTGATACAGTGTCATGGGAGTATTTATTTGCTCTACTTTCTAAATGGGGATTTGGACCTAACTTTATAGGAATTCTAAAATTAATATATTCTTCCCCGAGGGCTTTTATTAAATATAATGGCTTTAAATCTGGGGAGTTCCCACTGCAGCGGGGCACTAGACAGGGGTGCCCGTTGTCGCCTCTCCTGTTTGCATTAGTAATGGAACCTTTGGCACAAATGATTCGGTTGTCTCTGGACATTTCAGGTTTGAAAGTTGGCCCTATTCACCATAAATTGAGCCTATTTGCGGACGATGTATTAATGGTGGTCTCTAACCCAAGTATATCACTTCCTGCGGTCTTACGGAAGTTGAAGGAGTTTGAGTTGATTTCTGGCTTACAGGTTAATACGGCCAAGTCAAAAGCTTTAAATATTAGTATCCCTTCTGAGCTGGGTGCTCGATTGAAAGCTTCTTTTGACTTTCAATGGGAAACCGTAGGATTAAAGTATTTGGGCATCAATTTAACTGGGGATTATTCTTCACTTTTCGCTGCCAATTATATCCCTCTGAGACAGAATCTCCTCGGTCTTTTGGATAAGTGGAAGGGATATGGTCTATCTTGGTTGGGGAAAATTGCGGCGATTAAAATGTCCGTGTTGCCCAAATTTTTATATTTAGTGAGAACACTACCAGTTACTATTCCCCGTAGCTATTTATGGGCGTTACAAAAGAAAATGTTCGATTTTATTTGGGGTGCCAAGAGGCCGAGGGTAGCAAGAAATATTATGCTACGCTCTACGGAGCAAGGGGGATTAGGAGTGCCTAACTTCGTTAAGTACTACCAGTCTGCCCAGTTAGCTCAGGTCATGTCGTATTATGCCACTGTTGATGTTCCTTTATGGGTACAAATAGAGTCGGAGCTGTGTTGTCCGTTATCTTGCACTGCTATTTTATGGGTCCCCCGCAAGATTAGGGGTAAAGTTAGTAATCCGATTATTTCTCATACACTTGAACTCTGGGATAGCCTTAAAGATGCTCATGGTCTGGCATCCCCTTATTTGCCTTTAATGTGTCTATGGGGTAATCCAATGTTTCCTCCGGCACTTATAGATTCGACTAGGTTTGAGAATTGGAAAAAAGCGGGGGTAACTTGTCTATTAGATTGTATCGAAGGACATAGAGTAGCTGAATTTAGGGTTTTGCAGCGTAAGTTCCAGTTGCAGCCCAGAGATTTTTTTAGCTATTTCCAGATAAGACATTTTTTGAGTTCTATGATGAGGGGGTCAGAGTCAGTGTCTCACCTTACCTTTTTTGAGAAGAGGTGTAGATTGGATCCTAGGGGGAGGGGTTTGGTTTCTGAGTTGTATGGAGTGTTGAATGGTGTTGATCAAGGGGTAGTGTTGCCATATAGGCAGAATTGGGAGAGAGACTTGGGTGAGGTTAGAGAGGTGAAAGATTGGCGTAAGATGTGGCTGACCTCATTCGGCCCAGCGGCCTCGGTGTGGGCGATTGAGGTTAATATTAAGGTGGCCATGCGATGGTATTTGGTCCCTAAGCAGCTGGGGAGGTTTGGTAGGGGGACTTCTAGTTTGTGTTTTAGAGGTTGTAATGAGGAGGGATCATATCATCATATCTGGTGGAGTTGTTCCAGGGTTAGGAGTTTTTGGAGGAAAGTCTTTGCTGCTCTTAGTAGGGTTTTGAGCAAGCGTATTAGTTTAAGTCCCTGGACAGCGCTTTTAAATGGCTCCTT
The DNA here is from genome assembly GCA_027917425.1 of Gastrophryne carolinensis. Lineage (NCBI taxonomy): Eukaryota > Metazoa > Chordata > Amphibia > Anura > Microhylidae > Gastrophryne > Gastrophryne carolinensis. The sequence continues at coordinate 118,733,020 of CM051243.1, forward strand.
GGGTCCCACCTCAAGAAATCAGAAACGTTTGGCATACCACATTCTGACGGCTGCTAAGCTGACTATTGCAGGAGCATGGAAAACTCCAGCTCTCCCTTTTAGAGAATTTAAAACTCGAGTACATTATATAATGTCTATGGAAAAAATGTCAGCGATTCAAGATGGGAAACTGGACAGGTTTCGGGAGATGTGGTCTCTGTGGACACGTGAATTTATGCATGCTAGCTTTAATGATGATTTATTGACTCTGTAGTTTGTGTATGCTTTTTTTTTTTTTTTTTTTTTCCCTCAATCCCTCTTTCCCTTCCCCCCTCCTATTGGGAAACTCCTGATGTGTATATTAATCTAAGGGGTTTCACTTTAGTAGATTTGTATATAAGATAGCTGTGCCCCTTTAAAAGATGTTGATATTTTGATAGTAGTTTATGATGCGGTCATATTTGGCCAATTCTGGCATTGTGGCCGATTAGGCCTTTTTCTTTTTATTTTATATACAACGTTTTTGATATTAGAGGTATTAAGCCTTTTAGACTTAAAGATGTAATTTATGTCTCACTGTAAGTGATTGTCAAGGAGATGTTTTCTTGTATAACTGCTATGATAAAAATAAAAATTTTATTGCAAAGAAAGGATCTGCCCCCAACAGGTTCCTTGAGTCCATCCACCACAAGAGGGACCTCCTGACCCGAGGGGAGAGCACACAGACCCCGTCTAGGGACTCTGGGTACTTGTCCCATACTGACAATAGGTGAAGTTGCAAAGGCCTCAAGTGGAACTGCGCATAAGGGGCCGCTTCGAAGCATGCCACCATCAGGCCCACCAGCTGCATCCCCTGCCTGATGGAGGGATGAGGACAAGCTAGGAGGGACTGAGCCTGTGCAATCAAACTGTCCACCTTCTGCTGAGGAAGGAAAATCCTTGCCTGAACTGTATCCAGATTCATTCCTAGGAATGGAGTTACCCAGGAAGGGGACAGTGAGGACTTGATTGGTGGTTGATCACCCATCCAAATGACTCCAGAGTGGACACCACCAGATGAGTATCCAACTCTGCCTGATGTAGAGACTGGGAAGTGATGAGAATGTGGTCCAGATAGGGAAGCACGCGGACGCCCTGACATCTGAGCAGAGACATCACGCCAGCCAGCACCTTGGTGAACACCCTGGGGGCTAAAGTGAGGCGAAAGGGCAAGGCCACAAACTGGTAGTGTTGATCCATCAGAGCGAACCTGAGGAACCTTTGATGACCTGGGAACACAGGAATATGAAGGTAAGCATCTTTGATGTCACAAAATTTACAAAAACATCAGAACTGGAGAGTGCATTGAACACCTCACAAGGCAAATCATCAGGGGCACTATCAAGTATATTTCTGATAAGGGTTCTAGTGGCCACAGCAGTAATGGCAGAGGCACAGACCGGGCGCAGTGCCGTCCTCGCACATGCAAAGGCGTGGGATGCCAGCTGGTCAATGCGCCGGTCCTCAGCATCCCGCAGGGTAGTAGAGTCAGGGGAATGCATGACAGAGGTGTTAGATAGCCCTAGGATCGGGGCATCCACCTCAGGGGGGGGGGATGACCAACACTTTACCAGCTTAGCAGGAAAGGGATACTTCCTATCCCAACTTTTTGGAACCCCCGAAAAGTTTACTGGGGAGCTCCCATTCCTTGAGCACAAGGTTATGGAAATTTGCCTGCTCGGGAAATTCCAAACAGATTTTTCTGTATGGAAAAGCTCCCCTCTCTGCCTGGGAGCCGCAACAGAGAGAGAGATGGACATAACCTCAAAAATCTGAGTCAATAATCTGTCAGTGTCATCCAGGGCCCAGGGGTCAAAGCCAGAATCGTCATGACCCCTTGGTCTCTCATCAGATGAGTCTGAATCAGAAAACAGCTCCCCTTCATCATACGGGGTATAGCCACAAAGATTCAAAAACTCCTCAGTTTCCATAGGGAAAATAGTGACATTAGGCATTAAGTGCCGCTTTTTAGCAGGGGACTTAGCAATCAACTGCTCAACAGTAGCCAGTCTAGAAGACACATCAGGCTGAGATTCCCCACTAGTACGCAACTCAGTAGGAGTGAGGTTTAAGCTTGGGGGAATAGGCGAAGTGAAACGAGGTGCAGCCACTGGCAGGCCAGATTGCAATGCAAACAGCTGCTCAGCACAGGGTACACAGACCCACGCCTTGTCAGCGTCAGCATGAGGCTGCCCACACGCTACACACAGCCAGGCTTGTCCCGAAGGGACCCCGGTCACATTATCCTGGGATGCCTCCATATGGTGATTATAGCGGAGCTATATTCCGATAGGGAATAACGCTATATAGCAACCCCGGATGCCCCAATAACCCGCTAGGGAAGTGGGAGTATTAACAAGGCCTACTAGTTATATAACTAATAAAGGGCCCGGAGAAGCCAAAAAAGGTTCGCCCCGCCTGAAAGACATAAGAAGCCAAGACCGTAAGCACACAGTAATAAAAGGAAGAATATAAAGCCGCCCGCGAGGGCACTTACGGACCGCGGGAGGTAGAGGTCCGTCGCGCAGGGGCCAACCAAGCAGGTTAAAGATGGCGTCGGTATACCTCGAGGGGCGGGACGGTATCAGCGATGACGCGGAGCGCGCCATAGACGGGCCCCGCCCCCCCGAAGAGCGCGAAGCCAGGACGTGACAAGCAGCCAATGACGGCGCCTGAGGTAATGCCGCCGCCAAGCGCGGAACAAAGTGTTGACAAAAAGAGCGCGCGGCGGCGGCAAAATTTAAAAGACCGTAAAAGGAAGCCAGCGCGGCGGCTGACACAAGACAGACAGAATAAATATAAAGTGTAAAACACAGAATGCATAGCATACACGTTTACACACACACCTCCCCCTCTTTTCCCCCGAAGGCTATAAGGAGAATGAGGGAGGACAGCGGCCACTTAAACAGGACCCACCGATAGGCAGGGGCAAGGGGCATTAGTGCGGGAGGGGCATCCCATAGAGGCTCACCATAAGCCTGAACCACCTACCCTTTGGTGGGGGATTGCGGTGGAGCAGCACTCCTAAGTACCTAACAGCGGTGCTGCCTACCTTCACCCGACCAGCGCAGCCAAGGCTGGGAGGCATATTACTAGTGGAACGGGTGGAAATAGTCCTACAGGGCCGCAGGCTAATTGCCCCGCTCACCTGCAAGTAGAGAGCCATTTCTCGTCCTTCGCAGCCAGACTGCAGAGAAATTCTGGGGATTTGTGGGAGGTCCCCGGGTATTTGAGGGGCCGGGAGGAGCCTATTTTCGATGTCTCTGCAGTCCAGCGCTATCTGGCGGAGTATAACCCACTTTTAAGTATTATATTTGGAGCAGACACAATTATAACAATAAAGGAGTCCTAGATTACCCCTAAGCTACCATCCCCATGTATATAAGGCCGCACTCTGAAAATAAAATTTAGCAATGATATTTTATTAAGTGGTTTCTTAAAAATTAACAACACAATATGCAACACATCACAATACAGTACACAATAATTTAAAAAACATATAAACACACAACGGGGGATTAACCTATGTGACTATATTAATTAAGCCATAATTATGGCTATTATAAGTATTATAGATATTTATTAAAATTGGGCGTGTATATATGATTATTCAAAAATATATCCTGAGCATACTGCTGGCCAGAATATTTAAATTGACAACGTGACCAAGCAAGTGGAATTGTTAAAAGAAAATCATAATTATCACACTATTGATATAAACAGCTATTTTCAAAAAGTGCTATGTGCATAAATACAGACTGTAACATGCAATTAATAAAACTAATTAATACTTAAAGTGCTGTGTGCATGAATACCCACTATGGCATACAATTGTATACCGTGACAAAAACCAACAACCAACAAAAGACACTTCTAATACCCAACCATATAATTAAAAACAGTGCTATGCAAAACCGTGTATGCCAGTGAGCGCCTAGCCAGTATTGATGTTTAAATAAGAGCACGCTCAGAGCAGATATAAGCTTAGTGTAAAAAAGAAACTATCATTTGTGGTAAGGTGCAAGGGGCCGTTATTGACGGCAGGTATGTAGCACCAATGTACCTGGCATTGGTGCAGTAAAGCCGTATAGCTTGTTTTCCAGCATCAGCTGCTGGCGGCAGTTTGCTGCTGTTGCTTTAGAATAGCCGAAAGGCCAACCTGGGACGGCTTTACTGGGATGGAGTAGAGCAGGGTGGGACTCCATCCCACTACCCAGGTCTGGGTTTTGCGGGCTGTTTAAATAGCCTGGGGAATCAGCTGTGGCCTGTCCTTTGTCTAGAGCTCACATGGGAGTGAGACTCTGTGAGCCTGGCTGAAATCTCCTGTGGAGGCTGTTCATGCGGACCTGAGGCCTATTTGACTGTAAACAGGACCTTTGCTCAAGGACTAAAAGCTGTTTGCCTGACTGTATCGTTTATGCTGCGGTTTCCTGAAAAGGTGATGTAACCTGTATGGACATATGCTTTTGTGGATTTTTGTGTGAAATAAACACAGACTTTACTTTGAACTGTTTGCCTCCGCCTCTATACTGCTGACACCCGGTCGCCTACCAGAGCTAATCTCCACATTTGGTGTCGGATGCGGGCACAGCAGTGAGGCCGTTGCTAGGAGCAACCGACGAAAACGTTTTTGTTTTGTGCATGTCCTATATTAAACCTGCCAGGCTGCTACCTGGGACTGCAGACAAAATGGAGGCGGTCGTAAAAGCGCTCTTGGAGGCGAATCTGCAGCAGCAGGAGGCCAACAAGCAGCAGCAGGAGACCAACCAGCTGTTTTTGCAACATATGATGGCACAGCAAGCTGCAGTATTCCTGATGCCTGGAAAGCTGTCAGCTCGGCGCTCACAAAAATGACCCCTTCAGATGACGTTGAGACTTACCTGGCGGTGTTTGAAAAGGTGGCTGCAAGGGAGAAGTTGCCGCATGACCAGTGGGCTGATGTCATCGCTCCATTTCTGGCGTCTGGACCCCAGCAGGTGTTGTTTGATCTCCCAGAGGACCAAGCCGCTGACTACCCGACTTTGAAGGGTGAGATACTGGCCAGACTGGGGGTGAATGTGTGGGTTCGGGCTCAGCGGGTGCATCAGTGGAGCTACCAGTCGGCAGAGCCCGCCCGACCCCAGTATTATAAACTGCTGCACCTGCTGCAAAAATGGCTGCAGCCGGAGTTGTTAAGCCCCACTGCCATGTTGGACCGCTTGCTGGCGGACATTTTCTGGAGGGCTTTACCGCACCCTCTTCAGCACTGGGTTGGCCAGGTATCCCCTGACAACGCACTAGGGATGGTGGACCTAGTGGCCACCAGGAACTTGCAAGGCGGCTCCATGAGGAGGGATTCGGGGAAACCCCGGAGGTCCCCGCCCCAGCTCAGGCGAGTGGCGTCCCCTAAACCCCCTCAGGACCTACCCCCCAAAGTCCCTGCCCAAGTGTTGTGTTGGGGATGTAAGGAGCCGGGACATATCAGAGCCAATTGTCCCCACCAGGGGGAGCCCATGGACGTGAACTTTGGTTACCGCCCTTCCATGTATGCCAGGAGGCTGTGTGCTGCCGGTGTCCCTGAGCTTGTGGGGCAAAGTCACCTCTGTCAGGTGAAAGTGGGAGACACCCTGGCTGTGGCCCTTTTGGACTCGGGGAGTATGGTTACCCTGGCAAGACCCGCCTTAGTACTGCCCGATGAGTACACTGGGCGGAAAACCGGGGTTTTGTGCATTCATGGGGACTTGAGAGACTATGCCACAGCACAAGTGTCTCTCACCACCGTCTCCGGCAGCTGGAAACATGAAGTCGCTGTCGCCGCTAAACTCCCGTATGAACTGATTATTGGGAGAGACTTTCCAGGGTTCAGGTCACTGTGGGCCAAGTTGGCAGTTCCGGAAACCTGCGAGGCGGGTGTGTCCCCTATAGACTGGCCCTATTCAGGGGAGACCCCGGTGCCCTGGGAACCGGAATCAGGAGGCACCGTGGAAGAGGTGCCCGCCCCTAAAATGGAAGAGGGGGAGTCAACCCCACTAAATGTTATGGTTGGAGATGTGGAAGAGTTGGCAACAGGTCCAGAGTTGGCAGATCTCCATGTCTCCACAATTAACTTTGGTACCGCTCAACACCAGGACCCGACACTGTCTCGGGCCTGGGAGAATGTTCTTGAGGTGGAAGGTGAACCACAACAGCCAGGGGCGGAGTTACAGTTTCCTCACTTTGTGGTTCACCAGGAAATGTTGTACCGAGTAAACAAGGTACGTGAAGAGGTGGTGGAACAATTGGTGGTACCCAATCCATATCGCAAGTTGGTGTTGGATTTGGCCCACCAACATGTTCTGGGTGGACACCTAGGCCAGCAGAAAACACTGGACCGCGTTTTACAACGATTCTACTGGCCCAGTGTGTACAAGGAGGTGGAGAGATATTGTGAGTCCTGCCCAACATGTCAGATGACCAGCCCTCAGCCTCATTACCGTGGTCCCTTAGTTCCTCTCCCAGTTATTGAGGTACCCTTTGAGCGGATTGCCATGGATCTAGTGGTTCCAGTGCCAAAATCCGCTAGAGGGCACCAACATATTGTGGTGATCTTGGACTATGCCACGCGGTACCCTGAGGCAGTGCCCCTGCGTCACACCTCTGCCAAGCTCATTGCTAAGGAGCTTATGGAAATGTTTTCCAGAGTAGGTCTGCCTAAAGAGGTCCTGACCGATCAAGGTACCCCGTTTATGTTGAAAGTAATGAAAGAGCTCTGTAAACTGCTGCAGGTGAAACAGTTGCGGACATCCGTTTACCACCCGCAAACAGACGGCCTAGTAGAACGGTTTAATCAAACTTTAAAGACCATGTTAAAAAGGTTGGTCGCCAAGGATGGGAAGAATTGGGACTTGCTGCTGCCCTATCTGATGTTCGCAGTGCGAGAGGTGCCCCAGGCCTCTACGGGGTTCTCGCCCTTCGAACTCTTATACGGTCGACATCCACGGGGCCTGTTGGATATAGCCAAGGAGGCCTGGGAACAGCAACCCACACCCCACAAAAGTGTGGTAGAGTACGTTACTCACCTACAGGAACGGATAGAGACCGTCTTGCCGCTTGTCAGAGAACACATGGAGGCAGCGCAGCGGGCCCAAAGCAGAATTTATAATCGGCAAGCCAGGGTACGGAACTTTAACCCAGGTGACAGAGTTGTGGTTCTGGTACCCACGGTGGACAGTAAATTTCTAGCTAGGTGGCAGGGTCCCTATGAGGTCATTGAAAAAGTTGGGGAAGTGACTTACAAGGTACATCAGCCTGGGCGGAGGAAGCCAGAGCAGGTGTACCATGTAAACCTGTTGAAACTGTGGAAAGACAGGGAGACCCCTGGGGGTGACAGTCCCCGACCAGGTATGGTGGGGGTGGAGCTTCCCATTCCTCGGTCTGTTATTAGAGAAGCAGTAGTCGAGGTGAAAACTGGCGACAACCTCTCCTCTAAACAGACTCAGGAAGCCAGGGAGTTTATTAGCAGAAACCTGGGCGCACTTCGGTTATCCAACATGATGTTGTCACGGAACCTCAGGTCAAGGTCCGGTTGAGGCCTTACCGGGTACCTGAGTCCCGGCGACAAGCTATCGCGGAGGAAGTGCAGCAAATGCTCCGGTTAGACGTGATCGAAGAATCAAAGAGTGAGTGGGCCAGCCCCATAGTCTTGATTCCCAAGCCCGATGGTACGTTGCGGTTCTGTAACGATTTCCGCAAACTTAATGAAGTTTCCAAGTTTGATGCCTACCCTATGCCCCGGGTAGATGAACTCATTGAGAAGCTAGACCAAGCCAGGTACTTTTCGGTTTTGGACCTCACAAAAGGGTACTGGCAGGTGCCCTTGACTGAGGCTGCCAAGGAGAAAACAGCCTTTATTACACCAGAGGGACTGTTCCAATACAAGATATTACCCTTTGGGTTACACGGCGCTCCCGCTACGTTCCAAAGGTTAATGGATATTGTCCTCAGGCCACATCGTCGGTATGCTTCGGCATATCTGGACGATATAATTATCCATAGCACGGATTGGGAAAGTCACCTACCCAAAGTCCAGGCCGTAGTGGATTCCCTCAGGAAGGCTGGGTTGACGGCAAACCCGAAAAAATGTGCTTTAGGCCTAGAAGAAACAAAATACCTGGGCTATGTGATTGGACGAGGAGTGGTCAAGCCCCAGGTGAACAAACTAGAAGCCATCCGTAACTGGCCCCGGCCTAACACCACCCGCCAGGTAAAGTCATTTCTGGGGTTGGTGGGATATTATATGCGGTTCATTCCCAATTTTGCCACCCTAGCGGCACCATTGACAGACCTGTTAAAGGGACGCAAGTCTGTCATGGTGAAGTGGAATGAACAGGCCGAAAAAGCGTTCTCCGCTTTGAAGTCTGCCCTGTGTGGGTCTCCGGTGTTGGTGACACCCGACTTTAAGAGGGAGTTCATAGTGCAGACCGATGCCTCCGAGGTAGGTCTCGGTGCTGTACTGTCTCAGGAAGTCAACGGGGAGGAGCACCCCGTTGTCTACATGAGTCGCAAATTAACACCCGCGGAGACCCGGTATAGTATAGTGGAGAGGGAGTGTTTGGCCATTAAATGGGCCCTGGAGTCTCTTCGCTACTACTTGCTGGGGAGAAGGTTCCGGCTGATTACGGACCACTCTCCCCTCAAGTGGATGTGCCAGGCTAAGGACAGGAATGCCAGGGTCACCCGATGGTTCTTGTCACTACAAAACTTCAAGTTCACAGTTGAGCACAGAGCGGGACGATTATTGGGTAATGCGGATGCCCTGTCCCGAGCACATTGTTTGGCATGTGTCCACCCCCTCAGGGTTGAACAAAGGGGGGGGGGTATGTGGTAAGGTGCAAGGGGCCGTTATTGACGGCAGGTATGTAGCACCAATGTACCTGCCATTGGTGCAGTAAAGCCGTATAGCTTGTTTTCCAGCATCAGCTGCTGGCGGCAGTTTGCTGCTGTTGCTTTAGATTAGCCGAAAGGCTAACCTGGGATGGCTTTACTGGGATGGAGTAGAGCAGGGTGGGACTCCATCCCACTATCCAGGTCCGGGTTTTGCGGGCTGTTTAAATAGCCTGGGGAATCAGCTGTGGCCTGTCCTTTGTCTAGAGCTCACATGGGAGTGAGACTCTGTGAGCCTGGCTGAAATCTCCTGTGGAGGCTGTTCATGCGGACCTGAGGCCTATTTGACTGTAAACAGGACCTTTGCTCAAGGACTAAAAGCTGTTTGCCTGACTGTATCATTCATGCTGCGGTTTCCTGAAAAGGTGATGTAACCTGTATGGACATATGCTTTTGTGGATTTTTGTGTGAAATAAACACAGACTTTACTTTGAACTGTTTGCCTCCGCCTCTATACTGCTGACACCCGGTCGCCTACCAGAGCTAATCTCCACACATTACATACCTAGTCACTAGGGGGTCCCCCATAGCAGCCGCCACACGCAGAGGAAGATCAAATTGACCAAGAGTTTGAATTGTAAATCCAAGGGAGTGGTTTATGTGATTGCATGCCCCTGCCCGAAATATTACGTGGGAGAGACCATGAATATAGCCAAGGCTAGGATCCAAAAACACGTATCAACCATCAGATTGGCTGCGCGGGATGCCGAAAATGGAAGAACGCTTACTCTGGTGGCCGCTCATTTTTTACAAAGCCACCAAGGAAGCACACAAGGCATGCGGGTCTTTTTTATAGACCAGGTATGTCTAGGGATTAGAGGTGGGAACCTAAAGAGGAGACTAGAGCAAAGGGAGACTCAATGGATATATAACTTGAGGACACTAGTGCCTTATGGCATGAACGAGGATTTTGGGTTCACCTCCTTTTTGGGGCGGGATTGACCATGAGGAATATTGTTGTCCTTTGACTGGGTCTATATTGTACATCGCTATGTGAACCTATTAGCAACATATTCCCGTGACTAATCTTCTTTTGTTTTTCACTTTATTTTTAGAAAAGTGCGATTAGCCTTCCATCATGTATGTGATGTTGTACCATTGGGTCTCGCCCTTTGTGTGTTGATCTACGGGTCTGGATAATCACCTTTTCATCTCTCTCCCTTCTTACTTTGATCGTGGGCTTCATCGCAACATGGTCAAGAAAATAGAAACTCCCTTTCTTCACGCATAGAAGATAGGATCCCTCTTGATAGGATCCCCCTTGCTGGAATCAGAATGAGACATGAGGCTTCATGTCTCTGGATAAATGCTGGTCACTTGAAGTATCCACAGACTGGTTGATTACTAATGTTATAGGCTTATAAGAATAACCATGTGATCTGACCCAATTTTTGGGGTTGGAACACATGAGATATTGTAAATAATAATCCTTAAAGCCCTCAATCTATTAACGCCCAGCTTCTCCTTGATTGTATTGTATTTTATTGTACCTGTATTGGGCCTTGTTGAATTTTACTGTACAATTTAAGCATATCAATAAATTCAAACGCCAAATGATCACAATTGTGATTGAAGGTTATGTGATTGTACAACTTGAATGCTGAATATATATTGCCACATTGCCATCAGACAACCATTGGGCACTTAGTGCCCTTATTGTATACAAAATACCACTATTCTTCCCAACTGTAAGAATCATCAGCTGGACAGAAATAGTATGGTATTTGATAGTACCTATTGAACTCTATCGTTGTGCGGACATCAGGCAGGCCTGACTCTGCGCACTGTATATTAGTTCTACAATAAGGGGGTCCCTTCCTAGTTGAATTGGAGGACATTGAATGCTATACACCATGCAACAACTGCAAATATTTCTAAACTTTTATAATTACAAACTGTTGAGATACTCACTAGTTTGTTTTATTATATGCAGTCTGTGCCTGGTGTTTGATATCCAATGTATATCCCCAGTTTCACTGATGGTAATGTGTTGAAGTGCAGCGGTGTGGTGGCCAGGGACTTATAGTCCTTAGGTATGTATATATGTCCCACTCTAAGGAGCATCCGCCGAGTGCACATATATATTTGAGGAGCCAGATGGCCTGTATAATGCCAGTTGGCCCTTACAATGGTAACTATAAATTTAAATCTTAATGTAATAGCCAAGGGATATATAGTAACACAGCCATGTAACATTATACCACATTAAGCTCCTAGTGGAGCTTTGATGTAACATACTTGTATGTATCATATTTAATATACTTAGGTATCAAATATAGGTATAAATTAGGTGACACACACTTTCCCCCCCTCCCCGAATACTCACCTTCCACGATCCGGGCTGGGTCTAGTACCCAGCCATTGGGTGGACGGGATGTGTCTGTGTCTGTGCGCGCGGCGGGTGGTCGCCTCCTACTGCAGGGGAGTGCGCCCGCCCACGGCGCACGCGGCGGCACGACTGACTCGGATACACCCGGTATCGGCGGCCTACTGAGGCGTGGGCCACGTGACGCCTGACGCGCTGCCCTTGCGGCCATTTCCATTGGCCGGACGGGGCGCGCGTATGGGCGGTGAAGTGGCGCCGCTTCATTGGCCAGCGGTTTTCATCTCAGGGTATTTAAGGAGGGGGATTCCGGGCAGCCGACACACCCTGGCGAAGTGTCGTTTGGACACGCAACGCGTAAAAAAAAAAAGGTGGCGGCTGCTACGGGGGACCCCCTAGTGACTAGGTATGTAATGATAGTTTCTTTTTTACACTAAGCTTATATCTGCTCTGGGCGTGCTCTTATTTAAACATCAATACTGGCTAGGCGCCCACTGGCATACACGGTTTTGCATAGCACTGTTTTTAATTATATGGTTGGGTATTAGAAGTGTCTTTTGTTGGTTGTTGGTTTATGTCACGGTATACAATTGTATGCCATAGTGGGTATTCATGCACACAGCACTTTAAGTATTAATTAGTTTTATTAATTGCATGTTACAGTCTGTATTTATGCACATAGCACTTTTTGAAAATAGCTGTTTATATCAATAGTGTGATAATTATGGTTTTCTTTTAACAATTCCACTTGCTTGGTCACGTTGTCAATTTAAATATTCTGGCCAGCAGTATGCTCAGGATATATTTTTGAATAATCATATATACACGCCCAATTTTAATAAATATCTATAATACTTATAATAGCCATAATTATGGCTTAATTAATATAGTCACATAGGTTAATCCCCCGTTGTGTGTTTATATGTTTTTTAAATTATTGTGTACTGTATTGTGATGTGTTGCATATTGTGTTGTTAATTTTTAAGAAACCACTTAATAAAATATCATTGCAAAATTTTATTTTCAGAGTGCGGCCTTATATACATGGGGATGGTAGCTTAGGGGTAATCTAGGACTCCTTTATTGTTATAATTGTGTCTGGTTTCACATCCCCCTTGGCCAGCACCTACTTCACAACTATATAGATCCTTAGCGGTGCATATCCACCTTGTTTGAACGGTTATATTTGGAGCAGGACGCACTGTATACTAAGAATACATCCTACAGGGAAGAGACTTGGACTCACACCAGGCAATGTAAGCATGCCAGACCCTGTAGTAGATGAAAGACGAGGACTTCTTCCTAGCCCTAATCATGGTATCAACAACAGAAGCAGGCAACCCTTTTTCCATCAAGATGGAGGTTTCAGCAGCCGAACCGTTAAAGTCAGCATTTGTAAATTGGGGTGGCGTAGCTGCCCCTGAGTGAGGAGATCTGGATCCTTGGGCAAGACGTACCGGTCTACTGCCAACAGCACGGTGTCTGCGAACCAAACCCTTCTTGACCAACAAGGGGCCACCAGGATGGCTGGTATTCGCTCCTGGACTATCTTGCGTATGACCCTGCCCAGGAGAGGAAACGCAGGGAACACATAGAGAAGCCGAAACTTCATCCAAGGAATTGCCAGGGCATCCGTGGCGAAGGCCAGAGGATCCTGAGACAGAGAGACAAATCTTGGAAGCTTGTGATTGTGACGGGACGCAAACAGGTCCACGTCTGGCTGACCCCAGCGGTGACACAGGGAGAGAAACACCCGGTTGTTGAGGGACTATTCCCCCAGACGAGACGTCCCCCTGCTCAGGGAGTCCGCCACCTGGTTCTCCACCCCCGGGATGTAGATCACTGAGATGCAGGGAACATGCTGTTCTGCCCAAGACAGAATCAGGGACACTTCCTTGAAGGCTCGCTTGTCCCGAGTCACTCCCTGATGATTGATGTAGGCAACCGCCGTCTGGTTGTCTGAGCAGATCTGAACAGCCCGACCCCGAAGGTGAGTGGTTAGGCGAGAAAGAACCAACCTGATCGCCCTCAGTTCCAGGACGTTGATGGAAGCATGGGCCTTTTGTGGGCCCCACCGACCCTGGAACCTCAGGGACTTCCAGAAGCCTCCCCAACCGGTCAGACTGGCATCTGTGGTGATCGTCTCCCAGCACGCGGGCAGGAAGGTCCTGCCCCCCAGAAGGTTCCTCGAGTCCAGCCACCACGAGAGGAACCATCTGGCCAGAGGAGACAGAGCAAATACCTGATCCAGGGACACAGGGTCCCGATCCTAAACTGACAAGAGGTGCAACTGAAGAAGTCTCATGTGAAGCTGAGCAAAGGGGACTGCCTCGAAGCAGGACACCATCAGGCCCACCAACTGCATCCCCTGACGGATGGAGGGATGAGGACACGATAGCAGAGCCCGAGCCTGCATCTGAAGATCCTCCACCTTCTGCTGAGGAGAGAACACCTTGACCTGAGAGGTATCCAGAGTCATGCCCAGAAAGGACCTCACCAAGGACGGGGACAGAGAAGACTTGGGATAGTTGATCACCCAGCCGAAGGACTCTAGAGTGGATGTCACCATCTGAGTGTCCTGCTCGGCCTGAGGAAAGGACTTGGCCACAATCAGGATGTCATCCAGGTAAGGAATGATGTGGATGCCCTGGTTCCTTAGCAGAGCCATCACTCCCGCCAGTACCTTGGTGAACACACGAGGCGCCTAGGTGATACCGAAGGGTAGAGCCACAAACTGGTAATGCTGATCCTCCAGTGCGAACCTTAGAAATCTCTGATGACCTGGGAAGACAGGCACATGCAGATAAGCATCCTTGATGTCCACAGTGGTCATGAAGTCGCCCGGGCGAAGGGTACTGACAGAAGAGCGAAGCGTCTCCATGCAAAAATGCTTGAATATGACAAATTTGTTGAGGTCCTTCAGGTCCAGAATGGGCCTTAGAGAGCCGTCCTTTTTGGGGACTGTGAAAAGATTGGAATAGTACCCCTGACCCCGTTCTTGATGGGGCACTGGACAAATGACCCCTGACTCCAGCAGGCATTGAACCGCCAGAAGCAACCCTTGAGCTGACAGGGGGTTTAAAGACATCCGGGACCTGATGAATCTTGGGGGTGGCCAGGCTGCAAACTATCTTGTAACCGGAGGACACTGCCTCCTCAATCCACCGGTCTGAGACGTGAAGCCTCCAGACGTGAGCAAAGAGCCGAAGCCGTCCCCCCACCCGGATGGGTGAGGGCGCCCCTTCATGCCTGAGGGGGCTAGGGAGAGGGATTGGGCTTGTAGTTCCAGGAGAGACCGGGACGACCACGGGGTCTGCCACGGCCCCAAGAATCTCTACGACCACTGGGGAGGAGGGAGCCTCGGCCTCCTCTGGGAACACGAAAGGAAGGGATGGGGGCCTAGGACCCCGAAATGGCAGAGACTGCCTCCTACGCTGAGGCAGCCTGCCATCCTTGGCTAGAACATCAAGACGCTCCCCAAATAGCCGCAGCCCCGCGAAGGGGAGACCAGTGAGAGCTTTCTTAGCAGCAGCATCAGCTGCCCATTGGCGCAACCAGACAGAGCGGCGCATAGCCACCAAGAGCGCAGAGGCCCTAGCACAGCATCATCCATAGCAGTAAGGATAAAGGCCACAAAATCAGAGCAAACCAGGAGAGTCCTAAACTCCTCCCCCCTCTACGAGCTGAGGTGCCATCCAGGAGGCACTTGAGCAGAGATTTAAGGGCAATAGCCGTGATAGCCACGGCACAGGTCTGCGCAAGCCAGCCCCCACACAGGTAAAGGCATGGCAGGCCAGCTGATCCATGCGCCTGTCCTCACCGTCCCTCAGAGTGGTAGTGTCCGGGAAAGGCATGACAGAAGTGTTGAACAAGCCTAGCACAGGAGCGTCCACTTCAGGGGGAACTGACCACCTCTTAACAAGATCAGCAGGAAAGGGATACCTCTTATCCAAACCCTTGGACACAGCAGGCAGCCTGTTAGGACGTTCCCATTTTTTAAAGTGGACCGTCACCCAGTGGTGATCGGCCCGGGAATCTATAATCTATAATCCCGCGGTGAGGGACCCCCCCCAAAACCCCTGAAAAACTCACCTCCCGCGCGCCCCTCTAGGCGCGCACTGTCAGAGGGGCGCGCGGGAGGCGGCGGCGGACGCGCTGTGTTGTTCGCAGCTGTCACCCGCTTGTCCGTTGGCGCTGATTGGTCAGCGCGGCCACGTGGGAGCGTGGTGAGGTGAGTTTTGGGGGCTTTCTGGGGGGTTTCACATAACGGGGCACCCTTAATCGGGGTGCCCCCCTGAAGTGGACCAAAACCCAGGATAGTCAAAATCCTGGGTGTTGGTCCACTTTAAGCACCATAGTGGTGAAATGTCCTTGCTCAGGGAACTCCAGACGCTGTTTAACAGGACGAAACAGCTCACCCCGTTTCCTTTTAGCCTCCACAGGTGGGGCAATGTGTAAGATTTCTAAAATGTGAGACAGTAAAATACAGTTCTGTGATTACTCACCTGTAGAATTGGTATTATATGTATACAGCATGTCCTGTTCCAGAATGATCCTTACTCCTGGGTAAAACATCCACAAGATGGCGCTGGACTGCAGAAAACAGATTGTGGCTCCTCCCGCCCCTTATAAGCCAGGGACCTCCCACAAATTCCCCAGTATTGACAAGCAGTTAACAAGAAGCCGAGAGAACTAGAAAACCATAATTCAATGAACATGTGAACAATCACCATACAGAGGTAACTAAGAATGATGATAACAAGGGTGGGGTGGAACAGGACGTGCTGTATACGTATAATACCAATTCTACAGGTGAGTAATCACAGAATTGTATTATTCTAAGTATACAGCACGTCCTGTTCCAGAATGATCCTTACTCCTGGGACATCCAATAGCAGTGTCCGTAAGATAGGGTGGGATCCTCCAAAAAAACAGCGGCAGTTTAAATCACTGCCGCCTGCAGAACTTTGCGACCAAAAGCAGCATCAGCTGAGGCCCTAACATCAACTTTGTAAAACTTCGAAAAAGTGTGAACAGAAGACCAAATAGCGGCCTTGCAAACTTGTTCAACAGAAGCTTGGTGCTGAAAAGCCCAAGAGGCACCAATAGCATAAGTAGAATGAGCAGTAAGACGGAGGGGAGATTCCTTCCCCTTAACAGAATAGGCTTGAATCACAGCCTGATGGATCCACTTGCTGACAGTGGACTTAGCTGGAGCCAGACCCTTCTTAGGCCCAGAAGGGAGCACAAAAAGAGCATCAGTCTTCCTGAAGGATTCAGTAGCCACCAAATAGAACTTCAGGGTCCTAACCACATCCAAGGAGTGCAAAACCCGCTCCTTGGGGTTACTAGGATTAGGGCACAGAGAAGGCAGAACAATGTCCTGATTGAGATGAAAGGCAGACACAACCTTAGGCAGAAAGTCTGGCTTAAACCGAAACACCACCTTGTCCTGGTGTCTCTCAAAGTAAGGTGGCGAGATAGAAAGCGCCGCCAACTCAGAAACACGCCTAACAGAAGTGATAGCCACCAAAAAGACTACCTTGATCCTCAACATGGACAGAGGAGCCTCACGCAAGTGCTCAAAGGGATACCCCTGCAAAGCAGATAAGACCAAATTCAAATCCCAGACTGGTAACATAGGCTTACGTGGGGGACGCACATGAGTAACGCCCTTGAAGAAAGTCTTAACCAAACAATGATGAGCAAAAGATCTCTGGAAAAGATTGCCAAAGCAGAAACATGACCTTTGAGGGTACTAAGCTGAAGACCCAAATCCAAACCATGTTGCAGAAATTCCAGAATCCTAGGAACAGAAAACACCCGACAGGGAAGCGATTTAGACTCACACCAGTCAATGTAAGTATGCCATACCCTATAGTAGATGGAGGAAGAGGACTTCTTCCTAGCCCGAATCATGGTATCAACAACCGAGGCAGGCAGCACCTTTTCCATCAAGATGGAGGTTTCAGCAGCCAGGCCGTCAAAGCCAGCGTTTGTAAATTGGGATGGCGTAGCTGTCCCTGAGTGAGCAGATCTGGCACCTTGGGCAGAACGTACTGATCTACTGCCAACTGTACAATGTCTGCGAACCACACCCTTCTTGGCCAGCAGGGGGCCACCAGAATGGTTGGCACCCCTTCCAGGGCTATCTTGCGCAGTACCCTGCCCAGCAGAGGAAACGGAGGGAACACATAAAGGAGCTGAAAGTTCTTCCAGGACATTGCCAGTGCATCCATGGTCAAGGCCAGAGGGTCGTGGGACAGAGAAACAAAGACTGGAAGCTTGTGATTGTGACTGGACGCAAACAAATTCACATCTGGCCAACCCCAACAGTGGCACAGGGAGCGAAACACCCTGCTGCTGAGGGACCACTCCCCCAGACGAGACATCCCCCCTGCTGAGGGAGTCTGCCTCCAGATTTTCCACCCCCGGAATGTACACAGCTGAAATGCAGGGGAAATTGTCCTCCGCCCATGACAGAATCAGAGACACTTCCTTGAGGGCCCTCTTGCTCCGGGTCCCTCCCTGATGATTGATGTAGGCAACCGCTGTCTGGTTGTCCGAGCGGACCTGGACAGCCCGACCCCGAAGGTGAGGGGTCAATTGAGCGAGAACCAACCTTATCGCCCTTAGTTCCAGAATGTTGATAGGAGTGTGGGCCTCCTGAGGACCCCACTGACCCTGAAATTGCAGGGACTTCCAGAAGCCCCCCCAACCGGTCAGACTGGCATCCGTGGGGACTGTCTCCCAGCAAGGGGTCAGAAAGGATCTGCCCACCAACAGGTTCCTCAGGTCCAGCCACCACGAGAGAGACCGCCTGGCCAGAGGGGACAAAACAAACACCTGATCCAGGGACACAGGGTCCCGATCCCACACTGACAAGAGGTGAAGTTGAAGAGGTCTCATGTGAAACTTAGAGTATGGAACCGCCTCGAAGCAAGACACCATCAGGCCCACCAGCTGCATCCCTTGCTGAATGGAAGGATACGGACAAGACAGAAGAAGCTGGGCCTGAGCTTGAAGACACTACACCTTCTGCTGAGGGAGAAGGATCTTGACCTGAGATGTATCCAGAGTCATGCCCAGAAAGGACCTCACCAATGACGGGGACAGGGAGGACTTGGGGTGGTTGATCACCCAGCCGAAAGACTCCAGTGTGGACACCACCCTCTGGGTATCCAGCTCTGCCTTCTGGAAGGACTGGGAAGTGATGAGAATGTCGTCCAAATAAGGAAGGATGCGGATGCCCTGAGATCTCAGCAGAGCAATTACTCCTGCCATTACCTTGGTGAAAACCCTGGGAGCCGAGGTGAGAGCGAAAGGCAAGGCTACAAACTGATAGTGCTGATCTCCCAGAGCGAACCTGAGAAACCTCTGATGACCTGGAAAGATTGGTACATGAAGGTAAGCATCCTTGATGTCTACAGATGTCATGAAGTCGCCCGGGCGCAGTGAATTGACGGCTGAACGCAGAGTCTCCATGCGAAAATGCCTGAATCTGACAAATTTGTTGAGACGCTTTAAATCCAAAATGGGCCTGAGGGACCTATCCGTTTTGGGAACAGTGAAGAGATTGGAATAGAAGCCTCTGCCCCTTTCTCTGAAAGGCACTGGACAGATGACCCCCCAACTCCAGAAGGTTTTGAACAGCAAGGCCCAGATCCTGAGCTGCCAGGGGGTTTTGAGCCATCCGGGATTTGATGAATCTTGGGGGTGGCCAGGCTGCAAACTCTATCTTGTAACCGGAGGAAACTACCGGTCTGAGACGTGAAGCCTCCAGACGTGAGCAAAGAGCCGAAGCCGTCCCCCCACCCGGATGGGTCAGGGCGCCCCTTCATGGCTGAGGAGGCTTGGGGGGAGGACTTAGGTTTGGGACCCCAGGAGGGGCCGGGGCGGCCACGTCCTGTGCCCCTTCCCCAATAATCTCCGTGGGCCCCAGCAAAGGAAGCACCTCGCCCAAGTCTGGAACCACAGAAGGAAGGGAGAAGGGCACCTGTGCCCCGAAAGGACCGGGACTGCCTCCTACGTTGAGGTAACCTGCCGCCCTCAGCATACAAGTCCAAGCGTTCACCAAAGAGGCACAGCCCTTTAAAGTGGACCAACACCCAGGATTTTGACTATCCTGGGCGTTGGTCCACTTAGGTGGGGCACCCCGATCGGGGGTGCCCCGCTGTGTGAAACCCCCCCGATCGCCACAAAAACTCACCTCTCCCCACTCCCACGTGACCTCGTCCGGCCAATGACAGCGCTCAGAGCCGCTCTGGTATGCGCGTCCAAAGCCGCTTGGACGCGCATACCAGAGCGCTGTCATTGGCTGCGTCTCTCGCTTCCCTCTAACAGGGAGCGCGCCTGCGCCGGCCATTCACAAAACGGCCTGCTAGAGGGAAGCAAGAGCCGCGGCCGCGTATCGCGCATGCGCCGTTGGATCACCGGTAAGGTGAGGATTGTGGGCCTCCTGGGGGGTTCCTCCCCGCGGGACATCCCGATTTCGGATGCCCCGCGGGGAGGGATCTGATCGGTCCGGGAATCTTATAGATTCCCGGGCCGATCCCCCCTGGGTGTTGGTCCACTTTAAAGGGAAACCCAGTGAGAGCCTTCTTAGCAGCGTTATCAGCTACCCATTGGCACAGCCAGACAGAACGGCGTATAGCCACTAGCAGAGCAGATGGCCTTCCACACATTCTAATGGTATCATTCATAGTGGACAGAACATATTTAACAAATTCATAGCAACGCAGGAGATAGCCATATACTTCTCCTCCCGCGTCACCAGCAGCCCCATCCAAGAGACTCTTGAGCAGGCCTTTAATAGCAACAGCTGTAATGGCAGAGGCACAGATCGGGTGCAGAGCGGTCCCCACACAGGCAAAAGCATGGCACGCCAGCTGGTCCATGCGCCGGTCCTCAGCATCCTTCAGGGTAGTAGTGTCAGGAGAATGCATGACAGAAGTATTGGACAACCCCAGAACAGGTGCATCCACTTTGGGAGGACATGACCAACGCTTAACCACCTCAGCAGGAAAGGGATACCACTTATCCCAACTCTTAGGCACCCCAGGAAGCTTGCTAAGTCGTTCCCATTCTTTGAGCACCAGATTATTAAAGTGAGTTTGTTTAGGAAATTCGAAGCATGGTCTGTGTGAAAAAGCTCACCCTGCTGCTGCGGAGCCACAGCAGGGGGGGAAATACATAGCACTTCAAAAATATGAGCCAAAAGCCTGTCAGTGTCATCCGAGGACCATGGGTCAGTCCCAGACCCGGTATCACAGTAAGTCTTAGGCTGTTCCTCAGATGATTCTGAATCAGAAAATAATTCCCCTTCCTCCAGGGGAGTATAACCGGTAATGTAAAAAAAACTCCTCGGCCTCCATAGGGAAGAGTGAAACAGCGGGTGACAAATGCCGCTTCTTAGCAGAAGCCTTACGCGGGCCAGACCCAGCAATATGCTTTTCAATGCTGGCCCCCTGAGCAGCCAAATCAGGGTGTGACTCCCCACTGGTATGCACCTCACTAGGAGTCAAATGTACGCGTGGGGGGGTAGGCGAAGCCAGAGGGGGCGCATGGCCCAGCCGCAGGTAACCCAGGCTGCAGCGCAAGCACCTGCTGGGCGCAGGGTACACACACCCTGACATCATCACTTATAGGGGACACCCCACACGCAATACACAGCCGGGCTTGTCCCGAATGAACCCCAAGCACATTATCCTGAGAAGCCTCCATATGGTGATTAATGTGGCACAGCAGGCCAATATGGGAATAATGCTAAAAATAGCTACCCGGGATGCCCCAAGAGCCCGCTAGGGAAGTGGGAGATATATAATTGCAATAGCCCTCCAAATAGGATTAGCGCTAGTAAAAGGGGAGAGGACTGGGAGAAACCACAAAAAGTTTGACCCGCCTGAAAGACATAAACATCCCCATAAGCAAACATTCCAATAAATCCCAAAAATAAAACAGAGACCCCCCACAGGGGCACTTACGGACCGCGGTAGGTAGAAGCAGCCACGCAGCACAGCAGACAAAATGGCATCCGTCATATACCTCGAGGGGCAGGCTGCGGAGAAGTGATGCAAAAAACGTCATCCACAAGGCCCGCCCCCCCGAAGAACACGAAACGCACCCACGTGATTGCGGCAGCCAACGATGGCGCGACGGCGCCTGAGGCGATGTTGCGCCGCCCACGGAGCGCAGTACAAGCGCGCGCAACGCCATTAGTACAAATAGCGAAAATCATGCCGTGGATCAAGAGAAATCAATTCTACATCCAGCATAAGCAACCGCACACAAGCACAACACAAGCAAGGCGGGGAAGCACCTAAGAGAAGGGGCCCAACCCAGGGGACAAGGGAAAAGGGGGCCCCAGATAGCAGGAGGGGAATCCCATAAGGCTCACAACAGGCCTATACCGCCTACCCTTTAAAGCAGGGACTGCGGTTGGAGCAGCACTCCTTAGCACCTGACCCCGGTGCTTCCTACCTTCACCCGAACCAGCTCAGCCTAAGCTGGGAGGCAGTGGGTTCGGGTGGGAATAGTCCTACAGGGCCGCAGGCTAATAGCCCCGCTCCCCTGCGTAGCATAAAGAGCGATCTTCTATTCTTTGCAGTCCAGACTGCAGATAAGAACTGGGGAATTTGTGGGAGGTCCCTGGCTTATAAGGGGCCGGGAGGAGCCATAATCTGTTTTTTACAGTCCAGCGCCATCTTGTGGATGTATTACCCAGGAGTAAGGATCATTCTGGAACAGGACGTGCTGTATACTTAGAATATTACCAGTGTCCTCAGGATACCATGACTCCCCAGACTTAGGGTCACTGTCACAAACCTCCTGCTGGTCCCCAGAGAAGTCAGAGTCCTGCGGCAGTTCTCCTTCCTCCAGGGAATAATGTCCAGCAGTGACATCAAATTCCTTATACTCCTCAGTAGAGGTGAGGGAGTAGAAGTCGGGTGCCGCTTCTTGCCAGAGGCCTTCCTAGGAAAAGTCCTAGCAAGCTGCCTCTCAATGCTGGCCACCCGTAGAGCCAGATCAGAGTGTGACTCCCTCACTGGGGCCCAATTGCAGGAGCGGGGGAGTAGGTGAAGCAGAGGGATGCGCAGAGCTGGAAAGCGAAGCAAGCAAACCAGCTTGGAGCGCAAGGACACTCTCAGCGCACAGCACGCACACCATGACACTGTTACTCACAGGGGATACCCCACACATGGAACACAGCCGGGCTTGCCCCAAAGGGCCCCCAAGCACGCTATCCCCAGAAGCCTCCATATGGTGATTAACACAGGCGCAATAGGCCAGCGGTGGGTAAAGGCTATACAAAGGCCACCCGGGATGCCCTCCCACGGGATGCCCCCAGAAGTCAGTGAAGGAGGGAATGAGGGGAGGAAAGGAGTGGAGCTGGGAGAAACCACAACCCAATGGTATCCCGCCTGAAAGACATAAGTAAGAAAGACACATGAGCATCCCGCAGCACATACACCCAAATTCAATAAAAAAAAACCCAAGGGGGACTCACGGACCAAAGACACTGCAGGGTCACTGAGGTACAGACCGCAGGATAAAGCGACACATCGGATGAAGCAGCGCCGCAGCCAGGAAGGGAGAAAACCAGACGCGCAGCTCGTCCAAAATGGCGCCGGCAGAGGTACCTCGAGGGGCGGGCCGCATGGAGACAACGCGATACGCGTCATCAAGTGGCTTTGCCCCCCCCCCGAAGAGCGTGAAAACGACGCTCACGTGGCCCAGCCAGCTCCATGATAAAGCAAAAACGCCTCAGGTTATAGCTCCCACAGCCGCGGAGCGCAGTACAAAGCGGCGTGGCAGCTAAAAACAACACAAAACACACAAAAAATGTCAAAACACCACAGATATCACCCCTCGCTGCTACCACCCGCCCTCCCCCCCGAACAAAGTCAGAGAGGGGGGGGAAGAGAGAGACAAGAAGGCAGCGGCGAGCAGCCATGGCCAGGGAGGGGAGGGGGGACCCCAAAAGGAAGATAAGGGGACACAGTCCCTAACAACTCACCCCCTCAGAAGCCAGGGCAGGAACTCTGCATCCCTATTAGGCTCACCATAAAGCCTATGGCCGACTACCCTTTGTGGTACAGGGTCTGCGGCTTCAGACCGTAGTGCTGCTCTTCTACCTTCACCCGATCTGTCAGCCAAGGCTGGGAGGCAGTGAGGGTCTAGAAACGGATGGAAATAGACATGCAGGGCCGCAGGCTTGGTTGCCCCGCTCACCTGCGCAAGAGAGAGAGCCATCTTCTAACTTTGCAGTGTCACTGCAGAGGAAACACTGGGAACTTGTTGGTTAATCCTGTTTTTGTAGGGAGCCGGGAGGTGCCACAGCTTTCTGCAGTGCTACTGCGCCACCTTGTGGCGGAATAACCCATCTGTTATGAATACCGAAGCGGGCCATGCCATGCATTAAAGAAAAAAAGAAATTCAGTCTTCGGAAGGGACAATCATTCTTTACCATAAGAACTATAAATCTGTGGAATAGCCTCCCCCAGAAGCCTGATACAGCATCAATGGCTGACAACTTCAAAAAAGGATTAGATGCTTATTTAGAAGAAAATAACATCAGCAGTTACTATTAGCAATTATCAGTAAAAAAATAAAAATAAAATAAAACAACTTCCCCTACCCCAACACCCTTGGTTGAACTTGATGGACATATGTCTTATTTCAATCATATTACTACTCTTCTATAGGTGGGACTCCAGGGCTAACCCACCACTGTGTCCTCATATACCAAGCTGCACACCATACTTCATATAATGAATTGATTTATTGATCAAATAGTACATCCAATAATCCACATACACAAAACACACATCAAACGTTAAAAAACATATAATAAAAACCCCAAGTGGGGAGGAACTCCAGGGCTATATAGTCTACAGATACTCAAATATAGTGTCAGAGCAACTCTTTACATTTGATTAGGATAGTTTTAAAATTTCATTGAAATCAACCAACATATAATCACTGACGTTTGTAGGACAAGATATTATGTTAAGTGCCTGTGCAGTCTAAAATCTATAATAAAATATAAAGTGAATACAACTCCATATAGGGTTGCAGTATACCATGTGCAAAATTACAATTAACCAACTAAAGTGCCTTCATAAGTGCAAAAAAGTGCCTAAGTGCTAACATGCATTAAAATAGTGCCTCTCCTTGTCTCCAGAAACGTCAGAGATACACATCAGGAATCCATCATAACAATTTTCTGATAATAACAATGTCACATAGCAGCCCAATTCCTCCCCACTTACCTCCTCACCTACGCGCTTCGTGGATATGAACCACTTCACCTGGGTGGCTGTATGTAACCGGCCAGCCTGTTCTTAAATACTCTGTGGCGTGTCTACATAGATGCGGTGCGACACGGCGCCTCTCCCCCTCCTCACTTCCGCCCTTTCTGTGCAGCTCCCATCCAACTACACTCTCAGGGCAGAAGTGACGTCGCCGCGCTCCCCCCCCCCCGCCCGCTCCCACCCCCAACACGCCCTCTTATTCTAAGTTTTTGAGGCCTGATCTGAATGGAGCCACACTCTCTGTGTATACGCTGCGCAGCCACTCCATAAAGCTGCGACTGCACGCGCTGTATCATCGCTCACACTGTGCTATTGAATCATGTCACAGCAAAAGACTCCATTCCACTGGCCTCACTTCCTATTAGAGTACTATTCAGACCCCTTGGCTCACACTAAGGTATAGGCAATTTACTACAATTTACATACATACAACATGACATATACTATAATTCTATATCTACTAATGAATCTATCTATAACATTATTCTAACACTCTATACATTATACTCTAACAATATAACTCCATGGAGAGAGTTCTTATATAGGTCATCACCCCTATCTTGCTGGTATTTAAAGACTATGTGACTATCTCTGAGCTCTAGAGCTCCTATAAATTTTCAAGACACCTATATTGATATACTCATATCGCAGTATTCCCCTTTTTTTTATCTTCCTCTTTTGCCATCGTTCTATTTCTCTTATCCATTCCATGATGATCATATTCATATCTTAGTCCTTCTCTCCACCTCCTTCTTTCCATTAATACGTTCTGCATTCTACCAAGTCCATCTTGTCACCTTCAATACATTCTCTGTTCCTCATTCCATTCATCAGGGGATCCGCTCTATCTGTCTGAAAGTCAATCAAATATCATACCATTAGTCACCTCCTAAAGCCGATCTTACATAGAACTATGTTTAGAGGGACCCTATCCGCTTTTATTCCTCTTTTAAGGTGGGATCGTCCAGGTCTATCCTCAGTTCCAGAGCATACAGCTCTTCTACACCCATTCACTTGTGCCTCCTACACCTTTCCTATGAGGACTAATCCTATATTAGATCTCATATAATTCTACCTCCCAATTCAGTGACACATCCTATTCCTGCAACTATGGGTCTCCCCGGCGGCTTCCTCATATTTTTGTGCACTTTTGGTCTTATATAGAAAGTCGGTATTCTCGGGTGCTCAACTTTCAAATACTCTGATAGGCTCTCACTAATAATTCCCTCTTCTCTAGCCCCGTCTATTATCTGCTCTAATTCCTCTTTATATTTTTCCGTGGGGTTCCCTGATAGCTTTACATATGTGGTCGTGTCACTCAATAGCCTGTTTACTTCTTCAACATAGTTATGTCTAGTTAGAATGACCACATTCCCCCCTTTGTCCGCCTCTTTTATTATAATCTCTTCGTTGTTCTGAAGAGATCGGAGAGCTTCTTGTTCTTCCCTCGAAAGATTAAATTTCTGTCTACTCGGTGTTAATGCCCTCACCTCTTGACTCACCAGGGAGAAGAATGTTTGCAGCGCGGGTATGCTGTTCCATGGAGGTATGTATGTGGATGGTTTCTTAAATCGCCTAATGTTGGGCTCGACCCATTCCGGTTCCTCCCCAACATCCAGGTCTGATATTTCTTGTTCAGCTAGAAGGGCCTTTAAATCCACGAGAGCCTGTTTTTCTTGGGTGCTCCAAGTAAGCTCCTGCTTCTCTTGTTCTGCATCCGAAAACAAACACTTGAGAGAAAGTCGTCTACAGTATAGGAATAAATCCTTAATGATTGTAAATTTATCTATTTTATTGGTCGGTGAAAAACTGAGACCTTTCGCCAAGACTCGCTCTTGAGTCTCAGTTAGAGGTTGATCAGTAAGATTTATAATTTTCAATTCCGTATTGTCCTCCTGTATCTTTGTGATTGTGGGGATTGTGGGCGCTTGCGTTTTATCTCCCTTGGTCTTAAACGGTGATGGGCCCATAGATCTAAATCCCTCCCTCTGCTGTTTGGATCTCCTTTGTCTCCTCTTTCGCTGGTTCCCCCTCCTCGTACGCTGCCTTCGTCCTGCTCTAAAAAATCACCATCAGTAGAGGAGTGGTCTGAGAATCTATAGGATGATGAGGATGATGTCCCTGAAGGGGACCTCTGTCTTCTCCCCTGCCTATTGTCTTCTTGATCAGATGACCTATGGTAGCCGGGTCTGGGATGATCCCTGTTCCTCTGTCCTCTATGCCCCCTTTGGTTGCCATGATGTTTCCACCTAAAGACATTACCACGGATAACATCCTGTCTATCCCTATATAGCTTCCTCCTTTTATTCTCTGTCACCTCCTCTTCATATTTATCCAATTCTTTTTGCATGGAATCCTTGAATTTCACCATCCTGTCTGTCTCTTCTAGTTCATTCAGTTCAGCATATAGTTCTTGTAGTCTTATTTTGATGGATTCTAATAATTTGCTATCCTCTTTAATGAGCATATCAATCAATGTAAGAGAACAGGCTGTCAGATTTGACTCCCATTCCCTTTTGAACTCTGTTGTCACCTCCCAAGCTGGGAAAATTTGTATTCTTAAGCCTCTAGGTATGATCTTTTCCTCTTTGTAAATGGTTAAACTACTAATGTTCCACCAAATTTTTAAGTAATCCCGCCTAGTGCGTTTTATCTCATATAGGAGGTCATTTATGGATTTCCCCTCTTTCAATTGTACATTCTCATCTGAGGCACCAGCATTCCTCAATACTAATAGTTTGTTAGACCAGACACTCTCCATAGTATCGAAATTCATGATGAACAATAACTGCGTGCACCACCTATTAGGTCAAATATTCTCTGACCGCCCTAGACAAATCCTATACTGCTAACTATCAGGTATGCACTGCTCACCTTGGTATACCGGGTGCTAGCTGCAGGGACAACAATACCATACTCCTACTCTTCTATAGGTGGGACTCCAGGGCTAACCCACCACTGTGTCCTCATATACCAAGCTGCACACCATACTTCATATAATGAATTGATTTATTGATCAAATAGTACATCCAATAATCCACATACACAAAACACACATCAAACGTTAAAAAACATATAATAAAAACCCCAAGTGGGGAGGAACTCCAGGGCTATATAGTCTACAGATACTCAAATATAGTGTCAGAGCAACTCTTTACATTTGATTAGGATAGTTTTAAAATTTCATTGAAATCAACCAACATATAATCACTGACGTTTGTAGGACAAGATATTATGTTAAGTGCCTGTGCAGTCTAAAATCTATAATAAAATATAAAGTGAATACAACTCCATATAGGGTTGCAGTATACCATGTGCAAAATTACAATTAACCAACTAAAGTGCCTTCATAAGTGCAAAAAAGTGCCTAAGTGCTAACATGCATTAAAATAGTGCCTCTCCTTGTCTCCAGAAACGTCAGAGATACACATCAGGAATCCATCATAACAATTTTCTGATAATAACAATGTCACATAGCAGCCCAATTCCTCCCCACTTACCTCCTCACCTACGCGCTTCGTGGATATGAACCACTTCACCTGGGTGGCTGTATGTAACCGGCCAGCCTGTTCTTAAATACTCTGTGGCGTGTCTACATAGATGCGGTGCGACACGGCGCCTCTCCCCCTCCTCACTTCCGCCCTTTCTGTGCAGCTCCCATCCAACTACACTCTCAGGGCAGAAGTGACGTCGCCGCGCTCCCCCCCCCCCCGCCCGCTCCCACCCCCAACATGCCCTCTTATTCTACGTTTTTGAGGCCTGATCTGAATGGAGCCACACTCTCTGTGTATACGCTGCGCAGCCACTCCATAAAGCTGCGACTGCACGCGCTGTATCATCGCTCACACTGTGCTATTGAATCATGTCACAGCAAAAGACTCCATTCCACTGGCCTCACTTCCTATTAGAGTACTATTCAGACCCCTTGGCTCACACTAAGGTATAGGCAATTTACTACAATTTATATACATACAACATGACATATACTATAATTCTATATCTACTAATGAATCTATCTATAACATTATTCTAACACTCTATACATTATACTCTAACAATATAACTCCATGGAGAGAGTTCTTATATAGGTCATCACCCCTATCTTGCTGGTATTTAAAGACTATGTGACTATCTCTGAGCTCTAGAGCTCCTATAAATTTTCAAGACACCTATATTGATATACTCATATCGCAGTATTCCCCTTTTTTTTATCTTCCTCTTTTGCCATCGTTCTATTTCTCTTATCCATTCCATGATGATCATATTCATATCTTAGTCCTTCTCTCCACCTCCTTCTTTCCATTAATACGTTCTGCATTCTACCAAGTCCATCTTGTCACCTTCAATACATTCTCTGTTCCTCATTCCATTCATCAGGGGATCCGCTCTATCTGTCTGAAAGTCAATCAAATATCATACCATTAGTCACCTCCTAAAGCCGATCTTACATAGAACTATGTTTAGAGGGACCCTATCCCCTTTTATTCCTCTTTTAAGGTGGGATCGTCCAGGTCTATCCTCAGTTCCAGAGCATACAGCTCTTCTACACCCATTCACTTGTGCCTCCTACACCTTTCCTATGAGGACTAATCCTATATTAGATCTCATATAATTCTACCTCCCAACCATATGTAGCCCTCGATCGAAAGATTACATTATTAAGGCATACCTGTTGGGCCCCAAGATCCAGATCCTATCATGTCCTCTATGCGCACAGCTCATCATAGCCATAATTCCCATCAATCTTACGTAGCCCAACTTTTAATTGCGCAATACGGACTATTAGCCCCCTTGCACTCACTCCTATTGAACTAACGTGGGTCCTTGTATATACATACCTATTACCCATGTGTCTCATACTTATCCTTCATGATCTGTTCTTCCTCCTTCCGTCATCTATGGATGCAACAGCAATCAAAGATATTAAATACAGGAAATCATATATGTAGCTACTCAAAAATTTCCCCTAATTACGCCCCAAAAAGGGGCCAAAGCTGAAGTCCTCAATCATATTAACTATGTAACAGGAAGCAAAATTTTAGTGACAACCAGTAGTAAATTTTCGACTGGTCAGAAGAGTTTGTCACTCTAATTGAACAGCGCTTACTTCTTAGGATGTTCCCTTCCAGATCCAAGCTGTCAGCAGAAGTTTTGACGGATTCAGGTGAAGAATGACACCCTGATGAATATTTGGAATGTCTGAAAGTCGCTAGGGACCCTTCTTTACCATCCTTCTTAGTTCTGCGAACCACAATGTCTTTGGCCACAATGGAGTTATGAGGATAACGCTGACCTCTTCTTGACCTCTCGGATCACTTGTGGCAGAATTATGAAAGGAGGAAAGGCATGGGCACGATGGTCACCTCCATGGATGAGCTAGGGCATCCATTGCAAACGCACCCTCTCCGCTTGTCAGAGAAAATAATTTCTTGCATTTGTATTGCTGGCAGTGGCAAACAGGTCTATGTGTGGGAGACCCCAAGTACTTACGATCTGAAGAAAAGCCGCTTGATTAAGACACCATTTTGTCTGCTGAAACCTGACTCAACTTAAATAGTCTGCTAAAGTATTGAGGGTCCCCTTCGGATGAACTGCCAATACTGACCAGACCTGCTCCTCTAAGTTCATTAGAGCTGAGGATCTGGTCTTGCGCTGGTGGTTTAGATAAGCTACCGTGGAGGAATGACCTTATCTGTACGTCTCTGCCTGCTATGACTGGCCAAAATTGATCCAGTGCCAACTTGACCACCAGGAGTTCTCTGAAATTCAAGGACCTGGCTGCCAAGGCCTTTGGCCACTTACCCTGCATCTGATGA
Organism: Gastrophryne carolinensis; assembly: GCA_027917425.1. NCBI lineage: Eukaryota > Metazoa > Chordata > Amphibia > Anura > Microhylidae > Gastrophryne > Gastrophryne carolinensis. The sequence goes on from CM051243.1 coordinate 118,763,391, forward strand.
CTTCCCAAGTGGGCTCCTCAACCCCAATTGCTTGCATCTGTCGTGATCACTACTGGGTTGGTTTCTCTCCATTCTCTTCCTTTCCCTAGTACCCCTGGATCTAACCACCACCTGAAATCCTCTAGGATACTCAGAAGTAACTGAACTAATCAGTCCAGTGTGCTTTGTAGCTTGTACCACTGCTGTAGAAGAAAGTTCTGCAATGTTCTTGTGTTTAGTTGAGCCCATGGTACCGCAGGAGTTGCCGAGGTCATGAGACTCAAGATTTTCATGATCTCTAAGCTTGGGCTTAGCTGATGCTTTAGCTGAAGCTCTGATGACCTCCTCTAAAGCATTATTTGGGAAAGCTACAGCTCTGAGAAGAGTCGATAAGGTCACTAGCAAGTCCTCTGTGGGCACCTTATTTTCCATGTGACCTTTTAGATTATTAATCAATACTGCCATGCTCCTGAGAATACCATCAAATGCTAGTGTGGGTCTGAATGTAAATGTGATAGTGTCCCAAGCTCTTTTTAAGAGATGTTCTGCGGTCCATAGGATCGCGTAATGCACCCATGTCATCAAAACTTAAATCCACTTTTCTGGACATCTGACCCAGTGGGACATCCAGTCTAGGACACTTGCTCCATGGTTCCATGTCCTGATCATTGAACAGAAATTTTCTTGGTTTTTCCAATTCAGCCTTAATAACCTCCTTAAGTGCCGAATGGATTTGAAAAACTTTGGACGCTTTCCCCAAAAACTTTTTGTGCATTTCATCCTGAAATGTTAAAGGCTTATCCTCTTGCTGAATCCCACATGTTTTATACATACCATTCAACAACTTCTCTAATTCTTCAGATAATTTGTTAGAATACTCTGGTCTCCCTTCCACCTGGATTTCCTCATCCAGGGAATCTTGTGAGAACAGGTCCTCTTCAGTTACTTTGCCTAGTTCTGGTACCACATTAATCTGAAATGGGCCGGAACCCTAGGCACTGGGAATACTATTAGTAATGCATAATCCTGTTTTTACCTGATTTTCTATAATTAGGTGAGGAGTCAGTGCGGTAGCAATGGACAATTTTGACTGAGTGACCATACCCCTCTGGGCATCCCGTATTGAGGCAATCTCCTACCAGTAAGGATACTGAGACTGCATCCTTTTTTTGCCTTATCACAATCCTGGCACAGAGACATCTGCCAAGTGTCAGGGAGCACATTGCTGCATTCTTAACAGCATTTGGATTTCTTGGATGCTTTTGCTTTTAATTTAAGGGTCTCATCTCTCTTTATTTTATGCGTTTATGGCTAAAAAATACATAAAAAATATGTAATTTACCTTATACCTTTGGGCATCCCATGCTCTGCACAAATAAAGAATTTTAAACCTGCTGAGTTGCCAGTTGCTGAGCTTCTTTTTGGACCTTTTCAGTCTCTGGGCTGGCTAACATCACTTCGAGGACATTTCCACTTTACCTTCACGCTTGCCAGGGCTCTGCCCACGCACACTGTCCACCCTTAGCCCCGCTGCTCGCTGGCGCTGCTGCCGCTACCACCTCTGGTGTCCTCTGACTCCCTACGATCTGCACATTGGCCGGGGAGAAAATGCCGCCTTTCTGCTTTCGGGTTGTGGCATGTGTCATTGCTACAACCAGAAATGATGTCAGTGCACTGGGATCTCGAAACTCCACCACCCAGAATAAGACATTTTGGAGGGAAAAATTACTATATGGAAAAACATTTGGAATCCCGAAATCTCTGATCCAGCGCTTGGTGAGTAAAAAAAAAACACTTAAAGGCCCGGAATACCCACAACTTGTCTGGATATAAAGCACAACTTGTGCTTGGTCAAAACTATGTGGGAATCGGGGGGCGATCCGGTGGGGCGTCGGTACTGGCCTGGCCCGGTTGGGGCAAAGAGGCTTTCTCTTCCTCTCGTGGTCCTCGGGATCCCCCCTCACCCCCCCTTCTGGTGTTCTCTATCCTCCTGGTCTTTTATCTCTCCTCTTCTCTCCCCTCCTATCCACCCTTCCTTCTGTTCCCTTCTCGCTTCCCTCCCTTGTCCTCCTCCCTCCTGGACCCGCCTCCCCCTCTTTTGCTCCCGCCCCCGCGCCCTGCTGCCCTGTTCCCCCCTCCTTTCACCTCGGGGTGGAGAGATGCGGTATCCCCCTCTCACCCTTAAATAGCCCCGCTGGACCATCTGAAGTCCCCCTGGCACTGGTCCACAGAGAGAAGCCTGGCTCATAGATAGCTTTAACGAGATTAGAAGAGATTGAGACGCCTCATGGGAACTACGCGCCGGATATGGTGCTGCGTCATGGGTGGTCTAATGTATCTTCCTCTGTGATTGGGTGCAGTTATCTGTGTCATAGACTGATAGGCGCATCTCAGACTGCTGGGGCCTGAGATGAACCGGCCACCGAGAGATGACGGGCGTGGGTGTGAGATGCGGACATTATCCCCGGTTGCTCTCTTGTCGGCGCCCCCTGGTGGGTGGGGGGTGCTGTTGGGTCGTGTGGGTGGGGCTGGGGCGGCTCTGGGGGTGGATTTGATGTCTTTATGTTTGAGCTAACCTTCATCTTGTTTTACCCCTTCATTTCGTAATGTGTATTTGTTTTCTCTGTATTGTACAAAATCCCAATAAAGACAAATTGAACTAAAAACTATGTGGGAATAAGCCCCAGGCTGTACCAAGACTTCAGTTGAACTCCAGCTGGATATATGTGCAATGGTCAGCAGGCTTCTCCAGAACTTTGGAGTCTGAAATAACAAATAAAAATCGGCTGAAGTCTAACACAACCTAGCACACTCTGCCCAGTAGTTCCCTCGGGAGGAAATACAAGGAACCGAGGTGGGGAGAAAGGGTTTGGGCTTTTAAACTCTGATCAGTATGTGTTTCCCCCCAGGGGGTGGAGCCTCTCTCAATGTGTGGTCATGCTAAAGGATGATTTGGAAAAAAAAAATATTTTTCCTCTGTGTCCATGTTTTTTTTTTTTACATTTAACCCCTTGTGAACTGATAAGGGATCCATGAGACCCCTATACCAGTTCACAAGGATTGAGGGGCTGGCAATTCACCTACAGTAAGTGGGTGACTTGCTATTAACCCCCATTACCTGCCTCCTCAAAGCCCCCATAGCTGGTACCCAGGCTGGTTATGCTGGGTAGGAGAAATTTTTTGGAGGGATTTTTAACCTTTAAAATTCTCCCAAAAAGTGCCCCCTATCCTTTATAGTGAGGATAGTAGTTGTATTTTATTTGTAAATGTTATAAAGTGCTCTTTTCAGTTATGTGATACGGTTGTAATCAGGAAAAATGGGGCTTTCACATGCAATATGGTTTTCTTTAGTAAAATAAATGTTTTATTTAAAATAAGACATTTTTTAAACATAAAATATTAAAAAAAAACAGTGGAAAAATTACAAACAAGACATTTCATGTTAAAGCATAAACTCTGCCGCAAAAAGAAATAATGTAATTATAATAAGATAAAATAAAGATAATGTAATTTACCTGGAAATTCCTACAAGAAATTACAGTTGAACATGGACCAAAACTGTGAAGAATTACCTGTCAACAGAGGGTGACAAAATCTCAAGTAGGCTGGCAGTTAAAAGAGTTAAAAGTACCTATGCATGTTGGGTATTGTTCTGTTCGAGGGACCTTGTGCTTTAGGTTGTTTATTCTTTATTGCACATTGATATTTTAGGAAAAAGTGTCAGTTTTCTAGCTTTTTTTACCCTGTGCAACCTAAGAATTCTTCAAGGGATTACTTCCACAAAGATGAAGCCACTACAATAAGCTGGGTACACCTATAATGCTTAATGTGTGTACTTTCAGGAAATATATGGTTTGTGGGGAGTATTCCAGATGTAAAGGGTTGTTTTGGTTGAAAAAGATGCAATTTTCAAATAAAATTACCCTTACACGCATGCTTTACTTTTTGGTGTTTGGCAACTCTTCCCTTGACAGTACCTATGCATGTTGGGTATTGTTCTGTTCGGATGACCTTGCTTTTTCAGATTTTATTTGTTGCATATTGTATTTTTTAGGAAAATGTGGCTTCGATTCTACTTTTTGTTCTTTTTTTTTCGGGAAATTCTGTGCAATGAAAGAAAGAATTCATTAAAACAGAAAACTGTGCCCGCATCAACAAGCCTGGTACGCCTAGAAGGGAATATAATTTGTTGGGGGTACTTGATGCGTAAAGGGTTGTTTTTCCTGAAAAACTACAAGGTGCGCATAGCATAGTTGTATTTAAGCTGAAAATCTCTTAAGGCGCCGTTTCAGTTTGGGGGAGTCTCCTGGGCAGGAAAGGGTGTCTACCAATACATATGTGGTACCGTTGTAACCAGGAGAAATAGGGATTTAATGCGCAATAAGATTTTATTGACAATTTTTTTATTACAAAAAACACTACAAAAATCACTTTTTTAAAAAAAATATTTGCACATATTTTACCTGAAAATATTGAAAATACAGTTAAAAAATGACAACCACACTCTGCTGAAAAAACAATATATGATTTCCCTGGCAAGCCCCTGGAAATTCCTTCAGAAATCACAATTGCACATGTGTAGTGAAAAACAGTGAAATAAGGACTGGCCACAGACAAAAATCTCCAGGTAGGATGGCAGCAAAAGTGTTCTCAATTGAAGCCCTTCATCAATACCTTTCTGCAAAAATTCCAATATTCTGGAAGCAGAAAAAGTTCTATAAGCGAAACCTCTAGTGTCACACCGAGCGATTAATACTCGCTAGCTTCTGTAGTAAATCTTTATTGAAGTTTGCTTCCTGGTCTGAATCATGGTCTGGATAACTGATAGAAAATACAATTTTGTGAGTACTCACCTGTAAAATGGGTATTACGAGTATGTCACACACCCCGCTTCCAACATTCATGACACTTGGGTAACTAGCCTGTAGAGGGCAATCTTGCAGAGATGACATGAGAAAAAGGAGCCCCTCCTGGTCCATAAATACCCGGGATTTCCCACTATTCCTCAGTCTTTTAAAAAAGCAGTGAAGAACCAGGAAGAGCAAATTATATAGTGAAAAATAATAAGAAACACCATATAAAGGATCCCAGAACAAAAAAGGGCGGGGGAAGCGGGGTGTGTGACATACTCGTAATACCCATTTTACAGGTGAGTACTCACAAAATGGTATTATTCCTAGTATGTCACACACCCCGCTTCCAACATTCATGACACTTGGGACATCCAATAGCAGTGTCTATAATGGGCGGGGATCCCACAAGGAAAATAAGGCATAACTTAAAATTACTGCAGCTTGCAGAACCTTGCGACCAAAAGCAGCAACCGCTGAGGCCCGCACATCAACCTTGTAAAACTTAGAAAAAGTGTGAACCGAAAACCAAGCAGCAGGCTTGCAAACTTGTTCAACAGAAGCCTGGTGCTGAAAAGCCCAGGACGCACCAAGAGCACGAGTAGAATGAGCAGTAACACGAAAAGGGGGAACCTTCCCCTTAGCAGAATAGGCCCAAACAATGGCCTGACGAATTACTAATGGAAGATTTGGCGGGTGCCAAACCCTTTCTAGACCCAGAAGGCACAACACAACGAACAACATCCAAAGAATGTAAAACCCTTTCCTTGTTATTACTAGGATTAGGGCACAATGAAGGAAGAACTATATCCTGATTTAAGTGGAAGGCAGACACCACTTTTCTGGTTTAAAACGGAAAACCACCTTATCCTGATGCCTCTCATAGTAAGGAGCCTGTATTGACAGGGCCGCCAATTCAGAAACCCGACGGACAGAGGTAATAGCAACCAAAAAGGCAACTTTCTGAGTGAGAATATGAAGAGGAACCTCCTGTAAAGGTTCAAAAGGAGCCACCTGCATAGCAGAGAGCACCAGATTAAGATCCCAAACTGGAAGTAGGAGCTTTCTAGGAGGCCGCACATGCGTGACCCCCTGGAAAAAAATCTTAACCAAAGGGTGAAGAGCAAATGACCTTTGAAAGAAAATAGCCAAAGCAGAAACCTGCCCTTTCAAAGTACTAATCTGGAAGCCCAAATCCAGACCCCATTGCAGAAACTCCAAAATCCTAGGGATAGAAAAGAAAGCTCCATGCGGAACCTTCAGAAACGCATAAATGGATTGAGTCGTCTCAAAAATAGAATAGGCCGAACAGAGCCGTCCTTTTTTGGGAACCGTAAATAGGTTGGAGTAAAACCCCAGACCTCTTTCCGCTGGAGGAACCTGGCGGATCCATTTTTAAAAAGTTCGCCACAGCTGCCCGGAGCCCCTGTGCGATCATCTGCGGGCATCTGAGACCTGAAAAATCTGGGAGGAGGCCGAACCTCGAATTGTAACCAGGTTGTAACCGGAGGACACAGGTTGTAACCGGAGGACACAACTTCCAGAATCCATCTGTCTGATACCTCTTGACCCAAGCCTGGAAAAAAGAATCGCAGCCGTCCCCCCACCCGCATTGCTGGGCAGGCTTGGAAGTGGACTTGGGCTTAGATCCCCAACTCTGACCTGGACGGCCACGTCCTCTTCCTCTGTTCCATGCAGTCCCCCTTGGGGCTGAAAAGGGCCGATCCTCTGCCCGTTCTGGAACCACGAAAGGAAGGGTCAAAAGGAAGCCGATCCCCGCAAGGAACTACGTTGCTTCTTACGCTGAGGCAATTTGCCTCCTTTAATGACAGAATCCAACTTCTCACCAAAGAGGCGTAATCCCCCAAAGGGAAGCGCTGTAAGCGACTTCTTTGCCACCGTGTCAGTCGCCCACTGGCGTAGGCAAATAGACCGCCGAATCGTAACAAGCAAGGCAGAAGTTCTGCTACACAAGACCATAGAGTCATCTAAAGCAGAAAGTACAAAAGACACAAATAAATCACATCGCTTGAGAGCGGAAAACTCATCAGAGGCTGGATCAAGCCCTGAGGTATTCAATAGGTCTCTAATAACAGACCTAATAGCGACTGCCATAAGTGCCGAGGCACCCACAGGCCGCAAGGCCGAGCCAACGCTAGCAAACGCATGGCAAGCTATTTGTTCAATACGTTTGTCCTCCCCATCCTTTAAGGGAAGTAGATTCCGGAAAATGCAAAACAGAGGAATTGGACAAACTGAGCACAGGTGAATCCACCACAGGGGGGATGACCAACGCTTACAGTGTCTGCAGGAAAGGGATATTTTTTTTTTTTTATATCCCAGCCCAAAGGAATACCAGGAAGCCGCGCAGGCTTTTCCCATTCCTTAAGAATGATATCTTCAAAATGTTTCTGATTAGGAAATTCAAAACGAGGCTTGGAGGCTCCAAAGAACTCCCCTGAGGAGGGACTGCTTCTGGAAAATCAATAGCCAAGACCTCATATAATTGAGCAAGAGCTTTAGGGGTGTCAAAATTCTCCCCTTCACCTTGTTCAGCGTCAATACCCACAATTGCTGAACATCTGAAACATCAGATTCTTTAAAGAATTCTCCTTCTTCAAACGGAGAACAATCAAAAATGCTTGCTACAATCAAGCTCATTTGCCTCAACGGTCAGAGCTAAATGTTTTCTTTTAGCTGAGGCCCTCTTGGCCACAGAGCTAGACATTAATTTTTTCAATGTGAGCCAATCAGGCACATACATCAGAAAGCGACTCTCTACCCATGACAATATCACTGGGGGTATGAACAAGACAAGGCGGTGTGGGGGAAGAGACAGGAGCCACCTACCCTGAGGCTTGGGCCCCTTACTGCTGCATTATAACCAATTGAACACAAGAACACAAAAAAAATGCATTATCCCCAACAAGGGATGCCCCACATCGCAAACACTGCTGAGTCTGTCCCGCAGGTACTGAAAAGCCAGTATCCTGAGATGCCTCCATATGGTGTTTATTAAAATACTTAATTTTTTTATAGTCGCCAAGTATATGGGATTTTTACAGCCGAAGCTACCCGGGATGCCCCTTAATAGTCCCTAGGTGGGAGGATTTTAAACAAGCACCAGGAGAAACCCCTATTAAGAGAGTTTCCCCCTGGAAGATAGAGAAAACACAATGAGCCTTATGCATATGCAAGAAAGAAATGACAGTAAATAAAAAAGATTTCCCTTTAGTATAACTAAAGGGTACTCACAGTGACCACAACGGCCCAGCGACAGCCCTGCGACCAATCGATATAAGAAAAGCCCAGCAGCGGCACCAACGCAGCAGCCAGGACCAGTGGAGGCCAGCACCAGAACAGGAACCAGCAAACCACATGTCAAACAGGAAGAGGAAGCAGAAATGCAATGCCGACTCGAAGCCCCGCCCACCACCTAGCACTGCTCAGAGAGCAGAGGGCGGGTCAGCCAAAGACAATAGCATGACATCATAGAACGGGGCCGAACGAAAAAAAGAGAGGGAAATTTAAAAAACCCAAAACAGGTATGTCACTTTCTTATCTTTTCCTTTAAAAAAAAAAAAAAAACAAATGCATAGGCCAAAAGATACTCCCTAAATAAAGACCCCCCCCTTCACCCCAGCAGGGTCCAGGAGGGCCAAAAAGGGGGAAAACAATAATTACCCAATAGGCACAAGGAGATTTAAAAGGGACGGGGCATCCCATGCCGGGGGACACCAACCCGGATTCCGCCTACCCCTTATTTGAGGTCTCACGGAGGGAGCAAGCTCCCATATACACAAGGGTGTATCTACCTTTTCCCGAGCCCATCAACCAAGGCTGGGAGGCATAACATACATATCACAATACAAAAATGTGGCTTCAGGCAGAAATAGAAAAAGGCCGCGCGTAACCCGGCTACCTGCAGGAAGGAGAGTCCTCTTCTGAATGCTTCGCCGACTGCAGAGACGAAAAGACTGAGGAATAGTGGGAGGTCCCGGGTATTTATGGACCAGGAGGGGCTCCTTTTTCTCATGTCATCTCTGCAAGATCGCCCTCTACAGGCTAGTTACCCAAGTGTCATGAATGTTGGAAGCGGGGTGTGTGACATACTATGAATAAGCCTTTTCTGCCAGCATGGAGGTTTCAATAGCCAGGCCGTCGAAGCCAGAACTCGTAAATTGGGGTGCCGTAGGGGCCTCTATGTGAGAAGATCTGGATTGTCGAGCAACCTCCAAGGGTCGCCTTCTGACATCCTTACTATGTCTGAGAACCAGCTTCTCCTTGGCCACTGAGCAGCCATCAGAATAGTTGGGATTCCCTTGTGGGCTATCTTTTCTAGTACTCGACCCTGCAGTGGAATCAGAGAGAACGCATAGAGATGCTTGAATGCTCACCACTGAAGAGTTAGTGCATCTGCTGCTATTGCTAAAGGGTCCCTGGATCGAGATACAAACTTCGGAATCTTCTGATTGTGCTGGAACGCAAAGAGATCTACATCTGGGACCCCCCAGCACCTGCAAAGGGACTGAAAACTCTGACAGAGGGATCATTCCCCCCCAATGCCGGACCATTCTGCTTAGATGATCGGCCTGCGAGTTGTCCACTCCTGCTATGTGGATTACAGAGATGCATGGAACATGTCTCCCGCTTCAACTTAAGATCCGGCTCACTTCCTTGAGAGCTCTTCTGATTCTGGTGTCCCCCTGATTGTTGATATATGCCACCACAATTTGATTGTTTGAATTCTGAAAGGATGACACCTCAGATCGGATGTCTAATGTTTGAGAGACAATAGAATCATTAGGTCATCTAAGTAAGGGATTATGTGTATCCCCTGGTTTCTTTGGAAAGCCATAAGGCCTGCCAAAACCTTGAATAAAGGGGGGTGAGAGCAGCTCAATCACTATTATTTATACAAAATTATTATTATTATTCAGGGCCTGGGAACTAATTTACCGCCCAGTTTAACCCTCTCATCAACTAAATATCAAGCAACAAACATGTCTAGCTATGTGGAAAAACAGAGATTTGGTTGCATATATCTGCAGATACATGTGGAAGCCACACTGCCCCGGCAAGGCACTCTGTGTTTAGTGTGGTCCCTACTCTTAATTCTGAGTCCCCAAAGTTGGGACATGCAATGCAGAAAGCAGCCTGCCAAAACCTTGGTAAATACTCTTGGGGCTGAAGACAGGCTGAAGGGTGGAGCTACAAACTGAAGATGTAGGCCATCTACTGCAAAGCACAAATATTTTTGATAATCCGGAAAAAATTGGGATATGTAGATACGCATCCTTTATATCCACTGTGGTCATTAATTCTTCCGGCTGAAGCGACATCACTACGGATCTTATAGATTATCTGTGAAATTTCTTCAGACAGACAAACCTGGTGAGGCCCTTGAGATCTAATATTGGGCATACAGCATCGTCCTTCTTAGGAAGTATGAACAAATTGGAGTTAAACCCCCTGACCCCTATCTAAAAGGGAAAACATGACAAACTACTCCAATCTACTGCGGCGCTCAATGCTTCTGCTTTCACTGGATTTTGGGATACCCATGACCAAAAGAACCTCGAGGAGGTCTGGCCCCTAATTCAGTCTTGTAACCTGAGGATACCACTTCCTTTATTCAAAGATCTGTTACATGGAGCCTCCAAATGGCAAGTGCAGAAGCCACCCCCCACCTGCAAGGCCTTTGGGGGCTCCTTGTTCCGCCAGAAAGATATTTTGGGACTATTCCAAAATTCTTTTCAGTATCCCAAAGAGGCGGAAACTCTACCCTCACGATTGGAGACCCTGCGAAAAAAGTTCTAGACTTCCATTTCTGTGGAAGTTTAGCAGACTTACCCCAGTAGCTTCCATTCCCATTTCATCTTACAGCTCCCTAAACAGACGTCTCCCATGAAAAGGGAGTCCCGTCAGATTCTTGTTAGAGGCAGCATCAGCCATCCACTGCTTTAGCCATATGGAGTCTCTTAAAGCTACTAACAGAGCTAAACCTCTGGCACTTAACCAAATTAAATTATCCATAGCAGATATGACATAACTGTTAATATTCATACTGGTCTTAACTGGGAGCATGCCTTCCGTGAATTAGCCTAACGAGTCTTGGAATCCAGTTGCTTCAACAACTTTCTGCTTGCCAAAGATGCTATGGATGTTGTGCAGGTTGGCCGTAAAGTGGACCCTACAATAGAAAAAAGTATGACGTGCCACCTGATCTATTCGCTTATCCGCTAGATCCTTTGGGGAGGCACTATCAGAGGATGGCATAACAGAAGTCTTCAAGAGACCTGAAACTGGAAACTGATCATAAATCAATCAGATTTGAGGAAAAAATACAATTCTGTGAAATACTCACCTGTAGAATTGGTATTATACGCATACAGCACGTCCTGCTCCATCTATAATACTTACACATGGGTAATCCTCCGCCAGAGGGCGCTGTTCACTGCAGACATGCAAAAACAGGCTCCTCCCGGCCCTTCATATACCCAGGGACCTCCCACAAATCCCCAGTATTGAAAAGCAGTGAGAAAAGAAGCCGGGAGAAACCAACCACCAACTGGTAACAAAAGTAATGATAACAATCACCATACAGGGGATCCATAAAAATGTAAAACCAGGGTGGGGTGGAACATGACGTGCTGTATGCGTATAATACCAATTCTACAGGTGAGTATTTCACAGAATTGTATTATTCTAAGCATACAGCACGTCCTGCTCCATCTATAATACTTACACATGGGACATCCAATAGCAGTGTCTATAAAGCAGGGTGGGATCCCCAAAAACAAGGCACAGCAGACAGTAAAGGCGCTGTCACCTGCAAAACTTTGCAACCAGGTATGACATGAGCAGAGGCTCTAACGTCAATCTCATAATGAAACCTTTGAAAGGTATGAACAGAGACAAGCAACAGTCTAGTAACTTATTCAACAGAAAAACCTGGTGCTGAAGGGCCAAAGGTACCCAAACACCAATATAACGGAATAAAATGAGAAAGGGAGATTCTTCCCCCTTAAAGGAATAGGCCAGTGTAACGGCCCAACCAGCCCACAGGCAACAGAAGCCTTGTGGAAAACTTAGAACTCTCCCCAAGGGGAATGAGAACTGGTCACCCGTCAGACAGGCGGGAATACTGACCCCTACATTTAGCAAGAAGCCGAAACCTTTACTCAGGACCAGGAACGCATCCAAGTAAGATCAATCCAAAGGGCGCAGTGGCCCTGGAAGCAAGCGAAATCAGGCGCATACATAAGGAGGCGCCCGCAGACCCCAAGGGCATCAGTCCCCCTAAGGGACAAGAAGCCACCAGGAAAAATTGCAACACCTGTTGAGGGAACGTAGACCCTTTACTTCAGCATTATTAAGAATAAGGTCCTAAGTTAGACTAAAGGACTTAAACAATGATCATAAAAACACCACTTGGACAAAGGGGTCCGGCGTAAGAAGGAATACCACAACGTCATGGTGTGCATATAGATATATATATATATATATATATATATATATATATATATATATCGAGCTAAGGCTAAGTAATCAGATCCACCTTTTCAGGCACACGTCTGACTGAAGCAGGAGCCCCCAGAGAAGCGACTTGAACTACAAGACAGCTCAGACAGCATCCAGCATAAGTCCCAAGGGAACAATCCGCAGGGCAAACAGAATGAAAATGGATCCCAACAGGAACCACAGAAATACTTGGGAGATGCCCTTGAGCAAACCCCAAGAAAGCTCCTCACAAGGACGACTGAACCAGACTTCTACAGGGAGACAGACAGGACAGAACCTTAACCTTCAGAGTACCGAGATGGGGAGCCAACCCCAACCTATGCAGTAACAACTCTAGAACCCTGGGAACCGAGAACGTCCAACAGGGAAGAGACCAAGACTCATGCCAATCAATATGGGTACACAATAACCCACAATAGATGGAGGAAGAGGAAGCTTGCTCCTAGCCCCCCATATACCCCATATAGATAAGCCCGTCTCCAAGGGGTGAATGAATCAGCTGTCAAGCCCCAGACTAAAGTCTGTAGATTGGGACGACAAAGAAGGGCCCTGACAAGGGCAGAACCGCACTCCCGAGAGAGCGAACAGGTCAGCTGACCTTATCAGAATCATCTGCGAACCACAGTTCACTAGTTCACCCGGGGGTCAACAAACTCACGGGTCTCTTAATCAACAACCGTGCGCAGAACCCCACATAGTAGGGTGAATGAAGAGAAGGCATATAAGATAGAAAATCCATGCATAATTTTACTAGACCCCCATGACTGGAGTCAGAATATTCTGAGACAGCAAACACAAGGGCGGAGCCCCTGTGGTATAAGCGAGACCCAACAGATCTGCCCTAGTTGGCTCTCAGAGTGACACCAGGATAGCAAAACCTGCCACTGAGAAACATCCGTTGGGGCGAATACCGTTGAGGAGCAGGGGGGCGTAGACCCCCGCCCAGATCAGGATCAGGAACCCTCCAGAGGGATCATCCTGCTTCAAGCTCCAGACAAGCCATTGTCTTCCAACAGGCCAAGATTCCCCAAATAGACAGGTCCTAAAATGGGAGAAGTCCAGCCATATAGAGTCAACGGAAGACTCATGTTTTAACAAACCAGTAGGTAAGATGGGCCCTCTAAGGGTCCCTACCCAGGAGCCACAGGGGGTTTTTGGAAGAAACCCCCCCCCCCCCCCCCGCCAACCCGCGAGACTTGGTACCCAAGGCGACCATTCACAGGAAGATGCAAGCAAGGAAGGGGGTGCCCCCCGACAGGGTCCTTGAATGTAATCAGCTCAAGAGGAACCACCGTACCAAGGGGGAATGAGCACAGACCTAGTTCCAGGGGTGCTGGAACCCCAAGTAGGATCAGTAACCTACTGTGCAAAAGAGCCCAAGGGCACTGTATATAAGGGACATCATCTGATACGCCACCGATGGCCCACCAGCTGCAATCCTGCCTGGTGAAAGTAAGATGTCAGTAAAGGGGGGACAGAGCCCCCGTGACCAGGAGTCCACTTGTTGCCAAGTGAGAAGGCTCAAGCCTGAACCGAATCCAAGGAATGGAGATAGCGGATAAGGGACCATGAGGGATTGAGGTGACTGAGCACCCATCCAGTAACTCCCAGGGGACACCGCCTGCCAACTAATCCACTCGGCCTGACGTAGAGATTGGGGAGTAAGGAAAGATGACCCGGTAGGTCCTAGTGCGGACGCCCCCCCAGGCATGTCCGAGACATCACCCCCCTTTGCGCCATGGCGAGCAGCTTGGGAGCGAAAGAGAGGCCAAAAAAAACAAAGCCTCCATCCGCAGGGTTGGTCCTGCAACACCGATTAGTAACGGTCTTGGTGTCCAACAGACACAGGGGTAGCTAAAAAGATCTAGAACTGCACAGGAGGCCGGAGGCCCCCCTTGCACAGGGCGCATGTGTCCCAAGACAGAGATGTCACATAGGGACTACCTGTGAGAGTAGAATTGCCGGGCCTACCATAGGCCAGCATGGTCCAGACTGCCTCATACTGTTGAGGAAAGGAGGAAGGTCAAAATAGAGGCCATAGCCCCATTCTGTTAACCCTTTCGCTGCCAGCCTACCTGGAGTTTTTGTCACCCTTGGTGCCAGACCATTTTGCACTATTTTGCGCTCCCCATGTTCAAATGTGATTTTTGAAGGGATTTCCAGGGATTTTCCAGGAAAATGATATATTGTTTTTTAGCAGTGTCTGGGCTTTAACATGAAATGTCTTGTTTGTAATTTTTTAGGTGTATTCTCAATACTTTTGGGTGAAATATGTGCAAAAAAATAAAAAAAATCTATTTTTTGCAATATGTAGCGTTTTTTGTAAAAAAAAATGTAAGTTTGTCAATAAAATCTTATTGCATGTGAAACCCCAATTAATCCCGGTCTCAGCGTTACCACATATGTATTGATAGACACCCTTTCCTGCCCAGGAGACTCCCCCAAACTGAAACAGCGCTTTAGGAGATTTTCAGATAAAATACAACTATGCACCGCGCTAAGCGCACCTTGCTGTCTTTCCAGAAAAAGAACCATTTACATTTGAAATACCCCCACAAACTATATATTCTCTGGAAGTATACACCTCAGGCTTTCTAGGCGTACCCCTAACCCTCAAAAATCCCCCCAAAAATGACATAGGGTCCCCCCTCCCAAGGGGGGGGGGGCTTTTTTGGGGGAATTTTAAGGGTTAGGCTAACCCTAACCCTTAAAAATAAAAAGATATACAAAAATTAAAATTCCCCCCAAAAAATGGGGAGCCCCCCCACCTCCCCCCCCCGGGGGACCCTACATCATTTTTATTTTTAAGGGTTAGGGTTAGCCTAACCCTAACACTTAAAAAAAAAAAAAAATATGATGCAGGGGGGGGGACCGTACGTAATTTTTTTTTTTTTTTTAAAGGTTAGCCTAACCCTCGCCCTTAAAAAAAATTTTTTGAATTTTTTTTTGAATTTTAAGGGTTAGGGTTAGGGTTAGGCTAACCCCAACCTGTAAAAATAAAAAAAAAGACTTTTTTTTTTTTAATTTTAAGGGTTAGGGTTAGGCTAACCCTAACCCTTAAAAATAAAAAAAAAGACGTAGAGGGGAAGCCATTTTTATTTTTTAATTTTAAGGGTTAGGGTTAAGCTAACCCTAACCCTAACCCTTAAAAATAAAATAAAAATGACGTAGGGTCCCCCTTACCCGTCATAACCAGCCCGGGACCAGCTATGGGGGCTTGTAGGAACAGAGTGGAGGGGCCAGCTTTTGTGGCCCCCCAGCCTGCAGCCTACAAGCCCACATACCCTGTGTGGGCCCGGGCTCTTCTGCCCCCCCCCTGGGCTTTGGGGAGGCAAGTAATTGGGGGTGCGGGGGTTAATGGCAAGCCACCCGCTAGTTGCAGGTGACTTGCCAGCCCCTAGCATTGTGAACTGGTATAAGGGGTCTCATGGACCCCTTACCAGTTCACAAAGGGTTAACAGTAAAAAAAAAAAAAAAGACAGACACAAAATTTTTATTTATTAAAAAAAAAAAAAAACTTTACTCACCTCACCCGATTGTCAGCTCCTGTGTTCATCAGCTGTCAGATGCCCTGGTGATCGCTGGCCAGAGGGGGGGGGGCAGGGGATCAGAGCATCCCCTGCCCCTCCACTGCTCTGCCCAGCGATCACCAGGGCATCTGACAGCTGAGCCGAGGAGAGGCAGCAAGACGCCAGGGAGTGACGTCATAAGCCCCGCCCCGAAAGGGGCAAGGCTTAACAGCAAGATGGCGGCGCCCATCGGGAGAGGAGGGGGAGAGCCCTTTCATGCTCTCCCCTGAAGCTGAAGAGGCTGGGGGGGGGGGCGATCGGAGGCCCCCCAGTGAAGAGGAGACCCGGAGGGAGGCAGCGCGACTGCAGGTAAGTAAATGTCATTTTTATTTTAATTTTTTTTCTTACAGTTAGCAGCTGCTGCTGCCAAACGGGGGGGGGGGGCTATTCCGGGGGCTCTCCAAATGGCACCAAATTAAAGAGGAGACCCGGCCGGATCCAAAGAGGAGTTAGGTGAGTATTTTTGATTTTTATTTTTTTTGTTAGCAGGGGGGAAAGTCAAGCACGTAGATTCTACGTGCTTGGCACTTAAGTGGAGTGGTAGCGAGGACGTAGAAACTACGTGCTTGGCACTGAAAGGGTTAAGGGCAACCTGTAAGTAAGCCCAAGCACCGTAGGCCTAGTATGGCCTGCACCAAATCCTGAGGGGAAAACAGGGGCTAGAGGCACCCTGACAACATCTGAGAGGGACCGCCCAGCAAATGCTATGCTGTGTCCAGGGGAACTACCTCCTGGAACCACCAGAAGGAGAAGGTACCTTCCTAGATAGGAGTCAGCTGCTGCAGCAGTACCCTCGCCCAGAAGGGCGAGGGCGTCCCTTCATGCTTGGGAGGTCTTGGCAGATTTGGACTTAGTCCTGCCTGAGGGCCCAGGGCGTTGCCTGCCCACCCCATGGTGGAAATCCACACCGAACAGTTGGA
The DNA here is from genome assembly GCA_027917425.1 of Gastrophryne carolinensis. Lineage (NCBI taxonomy): Eukaryota > Metazoa > Chordata > Amphibia > Anura > Microhylidae > Gastrophryne > Gastrophryne carolinensis. The sequence goes on from CM051243.1 coordinate 118,780,233, forward strand.
AGCACACCTCAGGTTCGCATTTGACGCTAACGTAGGGAGGTGGAGGGGTGGCCCTGCCCTGAGGAGGCCGGGACGGCCTTCTGCGTAGGGGTGCCTTACCCTTTTTTCCAAAAAGGTCCAAACGGGCCCCAAATAGTCACCGTCCTCTGAAGGGAAGGCCAGTGAGCACCTTTTTCGTAGCATCGTCAGCACCTCACTGTCGCAGCCAGACCAGGCGGCGAATAGCTACCACAAGGGCAGAGGTTCTAGCACACATCTTAATGGTGTCATCCAGCGCTGAGAGGATGAACCTCACAAACACGTCACAGCGCATTAAACACCAGGGGAGGTCCTCAGGTCGGTGGGCAAGTACTTTTCTAATGAGAGTCCTGGCGGCCACCGCCATGATGGCCGCGGCACAGACCGGGCGCAGAGCCGTCCCTGCACACGAAAAGGTGTGGGAAGCCAATCTGTCAATGCGCCGGTCCTCAGCATCCCGAAGGGTACGGTAATAAGGAGCCATCATGAAGGGGGGGTTAGTAACCCCTATAATCGGTGCATCCACCACAAGAGGTGCTGACCAAAAGTTAACCACATCAGGAGGGAAAGGGTACTTCCAATCCCAGACCCCTGGGACCCCTTTAAGTTTACAAGGCGATTCCCATTCTTGGGATATAAGATTCTGGAAATGATCCTGTTCCAGGAACTCCAAGCGCGGCGGCACTGTGTGGAAACTCTCCTTGCTAGGCTTGGGAGCCTCTCCAGGAGTGGAGATTGACAAAACCTCAAAGATCTTAATAAGAAGTTCATCTGTGTCACACAGGCCCCAAGAACCAGGCCCAGAATCATTGCGGCTCCCAGGCATCTCATCCGAGGAGCCAGAATCTGAGAATAGCTCACCTTCCTCAGAAGGATCAAGGTCCTGCATATCAGCAGAGTCATCGGTATCGTTAGGGACCGGAGAGCCAGGAGGCGTCAGGGACCGCTTCTTTCCAGGGCCCATACGCTCCGCCAAACCAGACAGCACCTGCTCCGCCGTAGGCAGCCTGCGCGGCACGTCTTGCTGGTCATCCCCGCTCGAGTGAGACTCATCCGGAGTGAGATTTAGATCCGGGGAGATGGGTGTATTGAAGGAAGGTGCAGCCACTGGCAAACCTGATTGCAGGGTCAGTGCCTGTTCAGCACACGGTCCACAGACCCGTGCTCTGTCAGCATCAGCATGGGGCTGACCACACACTGCACACAGCCGGTCATGTCCCAGAGGGACCCCGGGTACATAATTCTGAGATGTCTCCATATGGTGATTATCTGAGCAGTATGCCCGCAGGGATTTACGCAATAGGCAACCCTGGATGTCCCAAGACCCGCTAGGAAGTGGGAGAATTTGTTATGTGGACCCGCTATAATATATGTTAGGCCGGGAGAAGCCACCGAAGTCCTGGCGTCTGAAAGACATAATGGGATGGGGGGGGGGGTGTCAGTGCCATGCGCAGCTGAATAAAACACATAGAAACAAATACCGCCCCGGAGGGTACTTACATGACCAAGGGAGGAGGCGGATCGCACCACGCGCGCGCGAAGATTGTCAAAATGGCGCCAAGCGAACCTCGAGGGGCGGGCCTGATCTGGCTGTGACGCGGAGCGCGTCATGCCGAGTCCCCGCCTCCCCCAAAGAGCGCGAAGCTCTAACCAACGAAAAGTGAAAGACAGTAGTGGATAGTACGCACATACATAATGTTGCTGTCACGCTAGAAGATGATGCTGCCGTCTGGGCAGTAAACTCATGTAATGAAAGGACAAACAGGCTCGCAACCATAAACTTATGTGGAGCAAGGAGCGCGACACTGACACCCAAGTACAATGAAAGATCAAAGGCCTTAAACGTGTTACATTACACTAGGACTGCCACACATACCCCCCCCCCTTTCTTTTCCCCCGAGCTACGGGAGGAAGCGAGGGAGAAGCGGACCTGCGTCCAGGGATTAACTCTGGCAGGGGCACGGGCAACAATGCGGGAGGGGCATCCACTAGAGGCTCACCATCAGCCTAACCGCCTACCCTATGGTGGGGGATTGCGGTGGAGCATGGCTCCGTTAAGCACACAAGGTGCTGCCTACCTTCACCCGACCAACGCAGCCCAGGCTGGGAGGCATATTCTTTCACAAGGAGGACGGGTGGAAATAGTCCCGCAGGGCCTCGGGCTGTAAAGCCCCGCTCGCCTGCGAGAGCGTGATACTTCATGTCTTCGCAGGGAGCACTGCAGAGAAATCTGGGGATTTGTGGGAGGTCCCTGGGTATATGAAGGCCCGGGAGGAGCCTGTTTTTGCATGTCTGCAGTGAACAGCGCCCTCTGGCAGAGGATTACCCGTGTGTAAATATTATAGATGGAGCAGGACGTGCTGTATGCTTAGAATAAGGATACTTTGTATCCAATACTTTAGGAATGCCCAGAAGACTATCAGGCTTCTACCATTTCTTTTGGATCAGGAAAAAACTGTCCTCTGTTCTTCTGGCTTAAACAAATCCCCCCTTTTTCCTCATGGGGGTTTCTGGATCCGAGATCTCTAAATCTCTAAAATGAAATTAAATCAGACTTTCCATTTGTTAAAGTACGAACCCCCTTGTGTAGAACATTCTGAATCCGTTTCTTTAATACCCTTCTTGGAACAGGTGGTTCCAAACGGCCTTCTATGCGGGCCAACCTATTGACAATTTCTCGGTTATCCTCATTAGACTGGGCTACCAAAAGAACCCTAGGTTCTGATGGTCCAGCGACAGAGGTCTCTTTAGGAGCCCTTTCTGCAGGAGACATCTTTCTTCAATATTCAGTGATTACTACTGTATTACAATCCCTAAGGATAGTGCTGTCCTCGTCCAGTGTGCAAAAGGGCCAGATCCGATAACCCTGGATACCTCAGTCATGGTGAAAATAATACAGTCTAAAAACCCCTGAGGGCCTAAGATCGTATATATAACAGGCCTCGATAGTCACAAGTGACTACTCCGAGACCTTATCCCTTTCCCACAATCTACAAGACAAAAATAAAAATTATTATTATTAATAATAGTAATAAAAATATATATACTTGCCCAGCCAGCAGTGTAGGTCCTGTTGAATACAGCCACAACAGCAGCCTTGGAAGTGGCCCTGCTGCAGGAGGCCCAACAGCCTCTGAGGCAGCAGAACTGTCAGCGATCTTCCGTCGCTGCATTGATGGAAGGAAGCATCTACCTATTCCTGCCGCCTAGCTCCGCCCCCTCGCTCGAAGGCCTTGTCTCCTAAAAGGGCATAAAAAGTGAAAACATAAAAATAAAAAAAAATTTGGAAAGGCAGTAAAAGAGGAAAAATGATTTCTCTGGTCCCCCTGCAGGTTCAACAGACAAAAACCTGTGGCTTACATTACCTTAAAGCAGAACTGCGGCCCAGAGTGACAACTTTTAAAAAACAAAAGTGACACCCCAAAGACCCTGGTGCTTACCCTTACCACCCTGATCTGTATCACAGCAAAGCTGGGGAAGCATCGTGGATCCTCAGATCAGTGGGATATAAGGCCCTGGAATACCAACATGGTTAAATTCCCCTGCTTGCTAGTAAAAAATCTAAAAACAGAAAATAAATGAGGCGTCTCATGTACACCTTGTAGACCAGTTCCAACTGCAAGAATGAAACTAGATATAGGCCAGGAGGAGCCACACTTTTGTCTTGCAGGCCAAGCCCTTTGGTGGAGAGTTAACCCAAACGTGACTGACTGCCTGATGGCCTGGAGTAAAATTGGAGAGAAATTATTGTAATAAATGACGCCATGATATTGCAATATGTTATTCGTATCCTCCTTTAAACTGCACATAAAAATATATAAAAAAATATATAAAAATACTATTTGTATCCTCCTTTAAACTGCACAATACTTGCATAATTTTTAATGTTCTTTGATAAAACACGGGATGAGGCACTTTTGCATTTAAATATTCTCCTTAGGTAAATAGGAGAAACACCTTCAAGTGATTGACAACCTGCTAGTACTAATTATTCTCTCCCTTAACCCCTCCCCAGCCACTGACTTGCACTCCCACCTAACTCACTCTCAGTCCCCACCCTGAACCCACACCTGGGGGGCCCCAGTGTCCAAACTGTTCTCCTCACCTAACCCCCTTCCTCAGTCACCAACCTGTAACCCTAAATAAAACCCTCCCAGTGAACAAACTGTACAATCAGTCACCAACTCCTCCAACCACTACCCAGACACCAACCTACAGCCCTCAGCTAACCCCCTCCCCAGTCACCAACCTGTAGCCCCCACCTAAACCCCTCCCCATTGACTAGATTGTACCCATCACCTAACCCCGTTACCCAGTCACCAACCTGTACTCCCACCAAACCCTGCTACCTAGTTACCATGCTGAACCCCCCTCCCCAATCACCAAGCTGTACCCCCACACAATGAACCACCCCTCCCCAGTCACCAAGCTGTACCCCCCCACACCGAATGCCCCTCCCCAGTCACCAACCTGTATCCCACACCGAACCACCTGTCCCCAATCACCAACCTGTTCCCCACACTGAACCCCACCTCCCCAATCACCAACCTGTACCCCATACCGAACCTCCTCCCCAGCCACCTACCTCTACCTTTTACTTAACCCCCTCCCATGCCACTAACCAATACCCAACTCACTCCTTCCCCAGTCGAAGACCCATACCCAACCTAGCCCCCCAGTCATCAACCTAAAGCCCTTATCTAACCCCTCTCAGGTTACCAACCTGTACCCCCACCTAGCCCCCTCGCTAGTACCCACATTTTACCCTTTCCCTAACCCCTTTTACAGTGACCAAACTGTACCTAACCCCCTCCTGAGCTACCAACCAGCACCCTCACCTAACCCCCTTCTCACTCCCTAATGCACCTATTTTAGCAGGAGCAGCAAGAATCAAGGTGGCAAGAACCTGTTGACCTGGAAACAGCAGAGAACCCATATGGGCAGCAGCAAAAAGGCAGCAAGGTTCAGAGGCCGATGAGCAAAAGGGAATTGGAGGTCATGCTAAGTATTGAGAGGCCCATACACAAGGCAATGCCTTATACAAACCTAACCCAGTGTCATTGGCTGGGCACTTCAAAGGGGAGAGATGGCTGGTATTATCTAGCAATATTGACCAGAAAGAGGTTGCGGGGGCATTCCTATAGCAGCCCAGAGTAGTCAGACTGCAGAATTGGCAAAACCAGCAGGATGGGTATTCTTGGCCTTTAATCTCACCCCTTTTATTGCTGGGTATTGGAGATGGTTCTTACTTATGGTTTTGGGTGGAGGCGGTTATGTTTAATTGGGGGGGATTGGTCTCATTCCAATTATAAACAGTACAACCAGGGTAAGCTAGTTGTATGCCTGTAAGGACTTTGCCCAAAGTGCACCACTTTGCAGTCCGTTTTGTCTGGGAACATTGGCACTTTCTTCGGCAATATACATGTTTTTCCCTATATCGCTTTACCTGGATCGCTTTGACAATTCTATTTGGAATTTAAGGGGTCGCAGGTCGCCAACATGGAGCTTCACATTTGATTCACCGCTGTCATGATCCTGACGCAACGTGAATTCTTAACTTTGATTTGTCCTTCAGGTTGATGTATCAGAGAAATCAGTTGAAGTAGTACTTTCACAACACTCTGGAGATAAAGGTGAACTCCATTACCATTGTACTATTTCTCCTCCAATCAACCTTCTTCTGCTAGAATAGAAGACTTGAGAAACTGAAGCATGCTATGCTTACTGGTGGAGGTACATGGTGCCCAGGGCTGGGCACAGTCAACATTGTGCAAGATATTAATGCAGAGAAATGTGTAAAACCTGTTTTGGAATCTCCTAGCACCACTAGTCTCCCAGGGTAATCTGATTTTTGTAACATTTTTAGGAAGCATGGTCCATGGAAGCTGGGAAACAGTGTCCATGCTTTTCCACCTTCAATCTCGACATTGGGTTGGAAAATCCACTTGTGTGGGTCAGGTAATTTTTGGTGTGGCGGGGGCGTGGCCAAGATGGCGTGCTGAGCGGACGCACCTGTGCTGGGCTCCGCATATTATCCTGATTAATACCCCTTCCTGGTGACTGGGCATCGCCTTTGTTCCCCTTCCTGGACTCCCCTTGGCAGAGGGATTGTGCCTGTGTGCGGATCGGCGGCTGTGGAGGCCCTTGGGACAACTAGCAGGCGGAAGGAGCAGAGCGGAGGGTGCCGGCCAGATCCGGCCATGTGCGCTACCTGTGTGGAGTGAAGAAGAGAGGCGGCGGCGGCGGCTTACCGGACGGCGGTGGCCGCGGAGGCGGCATCCGCCTGTCCTGGGCTGCGGCGGTGTGAGCAGTGAAGCCGAGAGGTGAGCTGTGCGTCCCCGCAGGCTGTGGATCACCGGCGGGCTGAGATGGAGGGAGGCGGCGCCATCTTGAGTGTGGGCGGCTGGGAGGAAGAGAGAGCAGCTGCATTACTGATCTGCCCCAGGCTGCGGCGGTGTCGGAGGAGGGCCCGAGAGGGGAGACGAGCCCCTGCACTAGGCAATACAGGACACAGCTCCTGCGATCGCTGGACCTGGTGGATCCCTGCTGTGGAGGCAGGGAGGGACTGGCGCCATCCCAACATCACTGCACTAGGGTGAGGGGGAGACTGTGGGCCTCAGCGAGGGGTGGAGGACCTGGCTCCTCTCAGAGACTGCTTCACCTGACCCTCAGGACCGCGGGTCATAAGCTTCCAGTGACTGTACCTGTGCTGGGCCTAGGGGAAGCCATATAAATCCCCCTAACGGGGGCATCTGGAAGGCTCCCAGGGACATCCCCAGATCCCCCTGTTGCTTGTGGAGGGGGCTGCTGCTCCCATTTATATTGACATCCAGTGCCCTTTGATCACTCTATAAGTACCCTGCCTGCGGCTGAGGAACTGACCATTTATATAGGTCGCGCGGCGGTATCCTCCCTCCCAATTGCTACACCGCGCGGACCGATCTGGGGTCCCCCCCCCCACACATGAAAGGAAATAAGAAACGCAAGTCGACGGCGGTCACCTGCAGTACGCAAACGATGGAGGCCCTGAAAGGGGTGGAGCAGGAGCTCTCTAATCCTGATACCGCAGTCATAATGGCGGCTATTGCCTCATGTCAGAGTGCCCTCACATCCAAATTTGACGCCCTCCAAGAGCAATTTAATTATGTGCGACATGATCTGGATAAAATCCGGGACCGCACTGGGGAGGCAGAGAGGAGAATCGGAGAAACGGAGGACCGGCTTTCAACCCACGCGGGGGAAATCGCTCTATTGAGGAGGCAAGTGACCACCTTGATGGGAAGGGCTGAGGACGCTGAAAATAGGAATCGGAGGAATAATATTAGAATCCTTGGTCTTCCCGAAAAAGCTGAGGGCCCCTCCCCAGAACAATTTGTTGAGAACCTCGTGAAAGAGACGCTGACCCCGGTCAATCTGACTAAATTTGTTACGGTGGAAAGAGCGCACAGGATTCCCGTGAGACCCCTCCCCCCGGGATCGCCGCCAAGACCCTTCATATTTAAAGTCCTCCACTACAAGGACAGGGACGCTATCCTGGCCGCAGCAAGAACGAAAGGGGTGGTGACCTATGATAATAACCGTCTGTCCTTCTTCCCGGATTTTACACCCGAAGTCCAAAAGATGCGCCGTTCCTTCAATGGAATAAGAGAGAGGCTCTGGAAAAAGAAAATCAAGTACTCCATGATGTTTCCAGCGCGGCTACGTGTGCAGGACGGGGAATCTACTAGGTTCTTTGTCTCTGCCGAGGAGGCCAATGCTTGGCTGGACTCTCTGCCTGGGGCCTGATGGACTGGGCTCTGGATCAGAGAAGAGCTAAGATTTATTACGTTGATATTAGTGATGGTTTGTGGCCGGGGCGCGCCGGCCTCCGATGGGTTCCCCTGCTGATAGACCTGGGTGCGTCCCAGCTCGGCCCTGTCGGGATGAGTTAAGCCGCCAAGTTGGAAAGTTAAAAGTTGTTGGTTGTTACGCCTTGAAATACTGTCCAAGTCACCAATGTATCCTGTCCTGATTGTCACGGGAGAGGTGGGGCTCTGGTTCCCCGGGGAGTGATGCAGGCCCCTTTCCACTGCCTTTTTTTCCCCTTCCCTTCCTCTCTCCTTCCCCCTCCCCCCTGCTCCTTGAATTTGCCCTCCCCCCCTCCGTCTGCTTTCATGCGACCCTGGGAGCCTGAGACAGCTAGCCTGCCTCCAAGTGATAATTAAGTGGTGAATACTATGTTGCAGGCCCACTAGGCGTAGGTACCTGCATCCCAGTTGCAACAAGTTACACCTGTGTTGTTGTTTTCGGTTGGGAGGGTTTTGATGCTCGCCAGAGTTTGGGGGTGGTGGAGCTGGGTGGGGGGGAGGGGGGTTGGGAATTGTTGGTTTGGTTTTAAGTGTTGTACTATCTGTTTTGTGAATTGTTGTCTGTGTGTTGGTATGACTGTGATGTATGATTGCTGGACTCAAGTAACAGGAAGCTCTCTGGGAGGGACGGTGAACCGCAGAGATGCAGCCCCTGATAGAAGTACTTTAAGCGGTAATGATGGGTGAGTGTAAATTTCTCTCCTGGAATGTCCGGGGGCTTAACGATAACATTAAGAGGGCTACTGTCCTCCAGTTTGTAAAGAAGCACAAGCCGAATGTAGTTATTCTCCAAGAGACCCATTTGGTGGGTCAGAGGGTGCTGGCCTTGAAGAGGCCATGGATCCAGAGCTCCTTTCACGCCCCATTCTCGGCCTACTCAAGAGGTGTATCAGTGTTGGTCTCTAAGGGTACCCCGTTTGTGGTGTTCTCAGTACACATTGACCGAGAGGGTTGTTATGTTATCCTTCATGCCAAACTAATGGATACTGTTATGATAATAGTCGGAGTGTATGTTCCCCCACCATTCTCTGCTAGGATACTGGACAGAATAATGGAGAAAGTACTCTCCTACCCCCCAGCCCCGATACTGCTATTAGGGGACTTTAATATGGTCTTGGATTCGGCGCTGGACAGGATGGGTAAGAATCCAGGTCCCAAGACTCAATTGGCTAATTGGGCAGAGGCTCTGGGGCTGCAGGAGCTTTGGAGGTGGAAGCACCCCGCCGACAGGGCATACTCCTGTCACTCGGTTACACACAAGTCCCTGTCCAGAATTGACCTGGCGTTCTCCTCGTCCGATTTTCTAACCAAGGTGGCGGCCTGTAGCTACCTCCCGAGAGGGGTCTCGGACCACTCACCCCTATTGATAACAGCTGAACTGTCACTGAGGCAGGAAAACTGGGTGGGATGGACCCTAAACCCTCTTTGGTTGGAATCCCCCGACATTAAGAGTAGTCTGCAATCCTCTACTGAGGCGTTCTGGGAATGTAACATGATGGAGACCTCGGTGGAAGTAAGATGGGATGCCTTTAAGGCTGTCACCAGAGGGGCGGCCATCAGCGCCATCGCTACAGCTAGGAGGAAGAAGGGGAGGGAAGTGGCAGATCTTGAAAGCAAACTTGCGCTGGCGGAGGAGAAGTTTAGTACAACGTCAGACAGCAGGGACCACTCAACACTGTTGGCACTAAAGAGGGAATATAATCTGCTTTTGACTGATTCGGCTAGGAAACTACTGCTATATAAGCAGGCAACAATCTTTGATAAAGGGGATAAGAACGGTAAGACCCTGGCCTACCTAGCGAGAGCTGAAAGCCAATCCAATCACATTGCTGAAATCCTAGACAACGGGACGAGGGTGACGGGGGGGAAGGAGATAGCCCAGAGGTTCCTGGAGTACTACTCGGCCTTGTATTCCTCGAGGGCGAGCTATGGGTCGACTGACCTGGGTAATTATCTGGATCAGATTGCCTTCCCGAGGCTGACTGAGGAAGATCAGGAGGCTTTGAACTCCCCTATCACCATGGATGAGGTCTCTGGCGCAATTAAAATGCTTTCTAGCAGGAAGGCGCCGGGACCGGATGGGATGCCGGCTGAGGGAGGTGCTGAAACAAGCCCTTGAGAGTGGGTGCCTACCGGCCTCTTTTCATGAGGCACATGTGGTCCTCATTTACAAGGAAGGAAGACCCCGACTCCTGCGCGTCTTATCGTCCCATATCACTGTTGAACCAAGATGCCAAAATATTAGCAAAAATACTGGCCACTAGGCTGAACAAGGTTATTCTACATTTGATCGGGCCAGATCAGTCAGGGTTTATGCCAGGACGTACCACGGGGGTGAATCTCCGCAGACTGATGTCAAATCTCCAAGTTGTACATGATAACCAGGGGGAGCGGGTGGTCATCTCGTTAGATAATGAGAAGGCCTTTGATTCGGTGGAATGAGAATATCTTTGGGCAGTTTTAGAAAGATTTGGGCTTCCTGCTAGTTTCATTACATACATCAAATTGTTATATAAACGGCCAACAGCCCGGATACGGGTCAATGGGTGTTACTCTAATTCGTTTGCGTTCGATAGGGGGACAAGACAGGGGTGCCCACTTTCGCCGCTGCTTTTTGCCTTAGCTATTGAACCCCTGGCGATCATTGTCAGGAACTCCCCAAGCATCTCTGGATGGAAGTTAGGAGCAGTGGAGGAAAAGATATCTCTCTATGCAGACGACACACTGCTGTACCTGGCGGATGGCCATAAGTGTCTTGACGCAGCTCTGGACACTATTGGAGTGTTTGGGAGGTTCTCAGGGCTGAGGATTAACTGGGACAAATCCAGTCTAATGTTAGTGGATGAGCTTGTTTCCCCCGACATTTCCCCGAGGTCCCAATTTAAAATTGTCCAACAATTTAAATACTTGGGGATCCTGATTAGTAGGCAACCAAGCGAATTCATATCTCTAAATATCGCCCCTGTCGTGTCAAAGTTAAAGAAGCGGGTCACTCAGTGGGCGAACCTGCCGCTGTCAGTTATGGGCAGAATTAATATATATAAAATGATATTCCTTCCAAAATTTCTATATATATATCAGGCCTCACCAGTGTTACTGCCCGTCTCCCACTTCAAGACGCTGGATTCAATTCTGTTTGGCTTTATCTGGGGGCAATCTCCACCTAGGCTTAACAGACAAATAATGAAAGCGCAGGTCACGGAGGTGGGACTGGCGGTCCCGCACATGCAACTGTATTACTATGCTACGCAGCTTCTGTTTGTGCACTGGTGGCTCTGTTAGCCGCACAACAACCCGGTGGTGAGTCTGGAGGTGGAGGTGTTGGGTTCCCCTGGGAGACTATCCCTCTTGGTGTATAGGGGGGTTCGGGGGGTCCCGGAGGCTACCGGTTGTATGAGGGTAGTGTGTAATATATGGGAAAGGGTGGCCAAGTTTAACAGAAATCCGGACGAGGCCCAGTATTGGTCCCCCTTTGTTCCTCTCTGGAACAACCCCAAGCTCCCTGAGTTGGTTACTATGCAAGATCCGCAGTTCTGGGATGGAAGGGGCCTCCAGGTGCTGGGCCAGGTGTACAGGGACGGAATGCTTATCTCCTTTGACCAAATGAGGGAGACCTTTCGAATTTCCCATCGGGACTTCTTCCGCTACCTGCAACTCAGGCATGCTCTGCAGACCCAATTCCGTAGGGACAGCCCGAATTTTTCGGTGTCCCGAGTGGAGAGTGTGGTGAGAGGGCCGGACTTGGGGAAACCTGTCTCCACATTATACAAGTGCCTGGTCGCCGGGCTGGAGTCCCCCAGGGGAAAAATTGAAAGTAAGTGGCAAACTCTAGACCAAACCTTAGACCGGGATGATTGGGAAGAAATCTTAGATAACCTACACTCATCGGTCATAGAAGTCAGAGACTGTTTATCCAGACCAAGTGGTTACATCAAGCCTACATCACGCCAATACGTCTACATAGGATGGGATTACTGGTTAGTGATTTATGCCCCAGGTGTGAGAGGGAGGCTGGTGATGGATTTGATTGGTGGGGTGGTGGGCATCCGGATCACTGGTTCGATTCCCTTATGTCTTCTGGGGGTGGTTGAACCACTGTCGGTGACGAGGGCGTTGAAATCACTATTTAGGCTGCTGCTCTTTTATGCCAGGAAATGTGTTCTGCTTAATTGGAAACACCCGGCCAAACCTTCCGTACAGGCGTGGAGGGCTCTAGTTAACCAGAAACTTACGATGTACAAGCTGACTTACACGGCCAGGGGGGTGCCTGATAAGTTTGAAAAGGTGTGGGGTCCCTGGCTGCAGAGTCAGGACACCGCTTCAGAGGACGATTAAGGGAGGGAATGGGTTAACTTGAGGGGGCGAGACTGCTCACCTACGGTAGGTTGAGTCATTGAGCGAGTTAAAGTGGAATTGAGGAGACGGGAGAAACATCCTGGGAGAAGCGGCTCTCCGACCTACTCCTCCATCCCAGTGAATAGTTAACTAGATATCCAGGTCCAGATTGTATGTATGTGTTGGGTGAATGGTTGTCATGTCTAAATATTCATTGAATTTGTGCTACTGAGAAGGGTGCCTGCTGCAACTCAATGTGATATGTAACTTGTCTTGGTGGTTTTGATGTTTGTTGAACTGCAAATAAAAAGAAACTTTAAAAAAAAAAATTTTGGTGTGGCATTCACTGAACAATTAGTGATTTCAAGTGTTTCACTGTATAGGAACTATAGTAAATGTACTAAAAGATACACAATGAGCAGGCACTGCCAAATAAATTGTAGTATATCTTTAAAGACAAGAGCGTATTCCACCAGACCCCTTAATTACTATTACACAGCACAAAAACCAATATGCGGTCTGTACAGAGGGCACAACTCCAAATGTATATAAAAATAAATACATTTAATTTTATTGGTTTCAAGCTATTAAAACAGTATTTAAAAACCAAAAATCTCCACCAACATTTTCCTAGGCTTCTGGCGTAAATACACCAACCGCAGGTAAATTCACACTACAGGGTATTATGCATACATAAATATCACACAGATTACATTCCCCAGAAGAAAGTCCCCCGAAAAATTACCAATATGAAGAAATCCCCAAAGACTAGTGCTATACGATTATCAATAAATAATTCAATGATATGCTGTTCCAATCTCTCCAAATAAAGCATATAAAATTGTATAACATGATTCCCAAACCTAATGCTATATAGCTGTCAACTAAATAAGATATCATTCTAATCCATCCAAATAACACATGTGGAATTTCATTACTAAGGTATCCATAAAGTGATAAGTGCCAATAGAAATAACTTAAGTGCTAGTGTTACTCTTAAGAGCAGACCTCTGCTCGATCAAAATACAATTCTGTGAAGTACTCACCTGTAGAATTGGTATTATACGTATACAGTACGTCCTGCTCCAGATATAATACTTACACTTGGGTTATCCTCCGCCAAAGGGCGCTGTGCACTGCAGACATGCAAAAACAGGCTCCTCCCGGCCCCTCATATACCCAGGGACCTCCCACAAATCCCCAGCATTGAAAAGCAGTGAACCAGAAGCCGGGAGAAACCAACCACCAAAACAACTGGTAATGATAACAATAACAACAATCACCATACAGGGGATCCAGAATAATGCAAAAAAACAGGGTGGGGTGGAGCAGGACGTACTGTATACGTATAATACCAATTCTACAGGTGAGTACTTCACAGAATTGTATTATTCTAAGTATACAGTACGTCCTGCTCCATATATAATACTTATACTTGGGACATCCAATAGCAGTGTCCATAACAGTAGGGTGGGATCCCCAACAAAAAAGGCAACAGCACGTAGCTGAACAGAAGACCAAGTAGCGGCCTTGCAAATTTTCTCCACAGAAACCTGGTGCTGGAAGGCCCAGGAGGCCCCAATAGCACAAGTAGAATGAGCAGTAAGACGGAAGGGAGGACTCTTCCCCTTAGCAGAATAGGCTTGAACCACAGCCTGACGGATCCACTTGCTGATAGTAGATTTGGCAGGAGCCAAACCCTTCCTAGGCCCAGAAGGCACAACGAAGAGAGCATCAGTCTTCCTGAAAGCTGCAGTGATAACCAGGTAATACTTCAAGCACCTGACCACATCCAAGGAATGCAGAACCCTTTCCTTGTCATTACTAGGATTGGGGCACAAGGAAGGAAGAACAATGTCCTGATTCAAATGAAAGGCAGACACAACCTTAGGCAGAAAATCCGGCTTGAAGCGGAACACCACCTTGTCCTGGGTCTCTCATAGTATGGAGACTGAATGGATAGAGCAGCCAGCTCAGACACACGCCTAAACGAAGTTATGGCCACCAAAAAGACAACCTTGAGAGTAAGAACAGCCAGAGAAGCGAGGGGGACGCGCATGAGTGACCCCCTGAAAGAAGGTCTTAACCAAATGATGATGAGCAAAGGTCTTCTGAAAGAAGACGGACAGGGCAGAAACCTGACCCTTCAGAGTACTGAGTTTTAGACCTAACTCCAAACCATGCTGTAAGAACTCCAGAACCCTGGGGACAGAGAACTCCCTACAGGGAAGAGACCTAGACTCACACCAGTCAATGTTGGTACGCCATACTCTATAATAGATAGCAGCAGAAGCCTTCTTCCTAGCCTGCACCATAGTGCAAACCACGGAGGCAGACAAACCCTTCTCCATCAAGATGGAGGTCTCAGCAGCCAGGCCATCAAAGCCAGCGTTTGTAAATTGGGATGGCGTAGGGAGCCCTGAGTTAGCAGATCTGGCACCCCTGGCAGATCGTACTGGTCTACTGCCATTTGAACCACGTCTGCGAACCACACTCTTCTCGGCCACCGGGGGGCCACTAGAATCACAGGCACCCCTTCCAGAGCAATCTTGCGCAGAACCCTGCTCAGCAGGGGGAATGGTGGAAATACATACAGGAGTCGAAACTCCTTCCATGACATGGACAGGGCATCCGTGGCCAAGGCCAGAGGGTCCTGAGACAGGGACACGAAGGCCGGGAGCTTGTGGTTGTGGCGGGACGCAAACAGGTCCACATCCAGTAGACCCCAACGGTGACACAGGGACTGGAATACCCTGTTGCAGAGGGACCACTCTCCCTGACGGGACGTCCCCCTGCTCAGAGCATCTGCAAGCAGATTCTCCACCCCCGGAATGTAAACAGCCGAAATGCATTGTACATTGGCCTCCGCCCATGTCAGAATCGGAGACACCTCCCAGAGGGCACCCTTGCTCCGAGTCCCTCCCTGATGGTTGATGTATGCAACCGCCGTCTTGTTGTCTGAGCGTACCTGGACCAACAGCCCCCTCAGGTTGTGGGTCAACCGCTCCAGTACCAACTGAACAGCCTGCAGTTCCAGAATGTTGATGGGTAAATGGGCCTCCCGAGGACCCCACGTCCCCTGGAAGCGCAGGGACTTCCAGAATCCCCCCCAACCTGACAGACTGGCCGTTGTGACCGTCTCCCAGGAAGGGGCCAGAAAAGACCTGCCCCCTGTCAAGTTCTCGAGGTCCAACCACCACGCAAGGGACCGTCTGACCGAGGGGGGGAAGCACACAGACCCCGTCCAAGGACGCTGGGTTCTTGTCCCATACTGACAGAAGGTGAAGCTGCGGAGGTCTCAAATGGAACTGAGCAAAGGGCACCGCCTCGAAGCTCGCCACCATCAGGCCCACCAGCTGCATTCCCTGCCTGATGGAGGGCTGTGGGCACGAGAGCAGGAACCTGGCCTGCGCAATCAAAGCTTCCACCTTCTGTTGAGGAAGGAATATCCGTGACTGAACCGTATCCAGAATCATTCCCAGGAAAGGGGTCACCGAGGATGGGGACAGAGAGGACTTGGGGTAATTGATCACCCAACCGATGGACTCCAGGGTGGACACTACCAGTTGGGTGTCCAACTCTGCCTGCCGCAGAGACCGAGAGGTGATGAGGATGTCGTCCAGGTAAGACAGCACGCGTATGCCCCTTAGCCTTATCAGGGACATCACCCCTGCCAGGACTTTGGTGAACACCCTGGGAGCCGACGTGAGGCCGAATGGCAGGGCCACAAATTGGTAATGCTGATCTTTTAGTGCAAATCTGAGAAACCTTTGGTGTCCTGTAAACACCAGGACATGAAGGTAAGCATCCTTGATGTCTACTGACGTCATAAAGTCCCCTGGGCGCAATGAGCCAATGGCCGAGCGCAGAGTTTCCATGCGGAAATGCCTGTTCTTGACAAATTTGTTGAGGATTTTTAAATCCAGAATGGGCCTGACTGACCCATCCTTCTTGGGTACTGTGAAGAGATTGGAGTAGAAACCCGTGCCCCTGTCTCCTAAGGGGACCTTGCAAATGACACCTAGATCCAGGAGACCCTGCACGGCCAGCAACAAGACCTGAGCTGAGGCAGGGTCCTGAGGGATCCAGGATCCAATGAATCTGGTGGGGGGCCGTACAGCAAATTCTATCTTGTAGCCGGAGGACACTACCTCCTGAATTCACCGGTCTGAGACGTGGCGCTGCCAGACGTGCTCTAAGTGCTGTAGACGTCCCCCCACCCTGACGGGTGAGGGCACCCCCTCATGCCTGAGGGGTCTTGGGAGGGGCTTTGGGCTTGGGCCCCCAGGAGGAACCGGGATGGCGTCCTCTATTCCTGTGCCAGGAAACTGCGCGGGGCCCCGCGAAGGACACCCCTTTTCCCTGTTTTGCCCCGCGGTAGGGGATTGAAAGATTGTGCACCTATTTGTATCATATTAACTAGTTACCTAAATTACAGCCGCAGCACTTTCCTATGCCTTGTTATTGTCTCACCTCATACATAAACAACCAGGACAGGCAGCCTCCCAACTTGTGCACAATAGGGGTACACTTCCCCTCAGCCAATCACAGAGTGTTACTACTAACATTTTATTTTAACTACTATCTTACACTGATGTACATGTCACACTCCACTATCCACATATCCAAAACAGGCCCGGAACAAAGAAGGGAGAACAGCCATACACTGGCAATAATGCACTGATACAACATTGCAACGGGATACAAAGGCCCCGGGACCCAACAAGTGGAGAAGGGAAGAACAAGGTAGAGAATAGAACACAATAATTATTGATACATATATATATATATATATATATATATATATATATATATAATGTGTGAAGGAGCAGAAAAAAGAAGAGAGAAGAAGAGAGTAAAACAGAGAAACACAAGCCACCGGAAGAAGGGGAGGGGGGGGGGGAGAGGGAATGAAACCCCTCTTATCCCTAGACCCCTTACCTATTACTTGATGTAATTATGTTTAATCTTATTTTATTGAGTTTTCAAGCATAGGACAACATTTTGGAAAAATAGCACAAAAACATGTAACAAGTACAATGCGCCTGTCACCTCCAGCTTACCGGGATTGACAACATCCACCTGTATGATCGGGAAGCACACAAGTCACTCGCCTTTGTCCCCTTTTCCTTGCCAATCAAATCACTTTCGCAGCGACCTTCAAGTTGCTAAATCCCCCCATTCCCTCCTCTGCTCCTCCGGAGAGGCGTGCGAAGACATTCACCCGAACCACCAATCCTATGTGGAGGACCACAAAGTTGAGCCAAGCCCCAAGTGGGCCTAGAGCTCGCTCCCATAGGATTAGCTCCCCAATAATCGATCCCTGGATGTCCAAAGTCTACGGTTCTCCCGGAGCACTTCTGGAGCGACAACCAGCCCATTGTACAAAGGACAATAACAGACTCACACGAGACACACACACACTAGACACTAGGACAGAAAAGGGGAGGGGAAAACGGGGAAAGAAGGAAGGCCGTGTACTCAAATGCTCGAATGCGGATGAACGGAAAAGAGGAAAGGGGAATACCACCGTGGCCGGCACAGTCCAGCCCCTACCCAGCGCCTCCTACTGCTTTCCAAGTATCCTCTTTTGGCCAGCATCTGAGTCTTTAAACATAATCCAGGCTACCCACGTATGTGTAAACTTTTCTCTTTCACCTGCCCCCCCCAGATCCGCGGTAAGCTCCTCCATCCTCATGATATTATTCAGTTCATCATACCATTCTAGCAGTGAGGGGGGAGTCGCACTCTTCCAGTGCCTAGGGATCACCATCCTCGCCGCGGTCAAGAAATGTCTCAAGGCCCCACTCCTCCCCACTCCCCGGGAGCATGGAAAGCAACGTTATCTCAGGGGTGTTTGGAGTCACAGTACCAAAGACCTCGTCATATAACAGTAGGACCTTCTCCCATAATCTATTTATACTAGGACATCCCCACCAGACATGTAAAAGTGTCCCCTTCTCCTTGTTACATCTCCAGCACGAGTCTGGAGCTGTGGGGAAGATCTGATGTACACAGACTGGGCTCCTATACCACCTGGAGAATTTTTTTCCTGGGCTTTACATGGTTTCGCCATTTTATGGGTTAAATAAAACGCCTTCTCCCAGTCCTCCTTCTCAAACGTCTTCCCTATCTCCCTCTCCCATTCCGCTACGAAGTCCAACTTTCTAGGTTCCCGCTCGTCCATCATGATGCCATACAGGATAAAGATAACCCCTTTAGGTCATTCGACTGCCTCCAACAGATCCTCAAACTGGGTTCTATTCCTGGTTATCTCCCCCAACGAGCTCAAGTAATTGTGTAATTGACTTATTGCAAGCCAAGACCCCCCCACCCCCCAGACCCTCCAACGTAAGGGGTCCCCCTCCCATCAGCGTAAGCCGCAGCCTGGGCCGTGCGGACGCCTCCCAACACAGGAATTTAGACACCCCCACCCCGGGTGGGAACACCGGGTTGTCAAACAAAGGCACCAATGGGCCGGCCTAGTTGCAATTTGAATATTTCTGAGACTGTCCTCCCACAGCAGGAGGAGCTGGGTCATCAGAAAGGGTAACCCTTCTCTGGAGATTAGTTTTGGGTCAACCCAGGGAAGAGTAGTCAAACTCCATGTTTGCATGTCTTGCTCGATTGTCACCCATTGCTTAGATTCCTCTCCTAGATACCAGTCCACCATCCTTGTTAACACTGCCGCTCTGTGGTAATTTTCAATGTCTGGCAGCCCAACCCCTCCCTTCTCCTTCGGCCTCATCAATTTCCGTAAACTCAGTCTTGGCTGTCCCCCCCCCCCCCCCGAGATGAACCTAATAATGTCCAACCTCAACCGCCGAAAAAATGCTTGTTACCGTAAATAGGCACAGCTTGAAAAACATATAGTAGCTTAGGTAGTATGTACATCTTTATAACATTGATCTTACCCAGCCACGAAATGCCCTTCTTTCTGTACTCTTCCAGGTCCGCTTTTACCCTCGCCAATAAGGGGTCATAGTTCAGTCTAAATAGTGAAGCAGGATCAGCTGGTATGAGAACCCCCAGGTAATTTATGGCCTCCTCGCACCACTTAAAGGAAAAATTCCCCTTCAGCCTCTGAACCAGCAACTGTTCCTCTATACTGATATTTAGAATTTCAGATTTGGCCATATTGACCTTAAAGTTGCTGACCCTACTGAATCGCTTAAACTCCTGAATGATCGAGGGCAAGGAGGTGTGTGGTGAGGTGTGTGGTGAGGTGACATACATAAGCAAATCGTCAGCATATAGCGCCAGTTTGTGTGTCCTATTCCCCACCTCTATTCCCTTAATGTTAGGGTTCTCAAGGCCACCGCTAAATGCTCCATCACCAGTACGAATAACAAAGGACCCCTGTCTTGTCCCATTCCTAACCTGGAACGAAGAGGACAGGAGCCCGTTTGTTCTCACTCTTGCTGTGGGACCCGAATAGAGTGCCCGTATCTTCTCTCTTATAACTGGGCCTAGGCCTGCTTGACTAAGGGAGTGCTCGAGGAATCTCCAACTAACTCTGTCGAACGCCTTTTCGGCATCTACGGACATGAGGCACATAGGGATTTTATGAGATTTAGCGTAGGAATTTAACAAGATAGTCTTAATCGTATTGTCACGTGCCTCTCTTCCCGACACAAACCCCACCGTGTGTGCCCAGGAAGGCAGCAATCCCTTCAATCGATTCGCAATAATTTTGGAATAAAGTTTGACATCAACGTTGATTAGAGAGATCGGCCTGTAGCTACCACATAACGTTAGCTCCCTTCCCGGCTTGGGCAGGACCGTAATATGTGCCTCTAGGGTCTGCGTCGGGAAGCTGCACCCACCAGACACTGCATTGAACGTCTTAGTCATGAATGGGACCAGCAGGGTTTTAAACTGTTTATAGAACTTCACCGTAAAACCGTCAGGGCCGGACTCCTGCCAGACGGTGTCCCGACCAATGCCTCGAACAACTCTAGCTGTTCAAACGGCTCCTCCAATGCGTCTCTATCCGCTGAATCTAGTACTGGTAGCCCTGTGTCCTCCACATACATCTCTATTTCCTTCTCCCGGGCTCCCCCCCTGTCTCCCCCCCCCCCCAATGCTATATAGTTGAGAATCAAAAACCGTCTAAAGACCTCCACTATTTCCTTGGGATCATGCACCAGGTCCCCACCTCCCCCCTTTATGGTCGGTATGTATGTTTGGCGTTGTCGGGGGTGTAAAAGTCTCGCCAATGGGCGTCCGCATTTATTACTCATAGTAAAACCTGTTCGCCAGTTCCCTCTGTCTGTAAGACATCCTATTTAACAAGCTCAATAACTTATTCCTAGACTCCGTCAATTCCAGTAACACAGAGGAGCTCGGGCTCTGCTTGTGGGAAACCTCCAACCTGGATATACACTCAATCAGCCCCTTTACCTGCACCCCTCTCTCCCTCTTCAGCCTTGATGCGTGCTGCATGAGGATCCCCCTCAACGTACACTTCAGGGCCTCCCATTGCGTGGGGAGCCCAGTTGTGTCATTCTCGTGGTTTCTCAGGAAATCCGAAATTCCTTCCGAAACAGCTTTAATACACATCTCGTCCTGCAGAAGACCCTCATTCAGCCGCCACTGCCATGTTCTTTCATGCAACCCCGGCAAGTCCAGTGACAGGAGCAGGGGAGCATGATCTGACCAGATTCTGGTATCTATAGTCGCCACCGGGGACCACTGAAGAGCATGGTGACTAATGAAAAAATAATCAATCCTACTATAGGATGAATGAATGTTTGAGTAGAACGTAAAATCTTTAGTCCCTGGGTTACAGATCCGCCAAACATCAATTAATTGTCTGTCATGAAGCAATTTTTTGAAGGCTCTCAACTTTGCGTAGGACAGGGACGACCACCCTGTTGAAGTATCCAACAATGGTTCAATGGCCAAATTAAAGTCCCCCCCTAATATAACTACCCCCTCCGCAAAATCTTCTAGTTTCCTAAGGATCTTCTGGGTAGCCCCAACCTGATCTACATTTGGGAGGTAAACATTGGCCAACGTTAAAATTCTACCCCCCATCTGAGCCTTCACAAAAACATATCTACCCTCCGCATCTATCATCTTGTCCAAAAACACACATGGGGCATTCCTATGAATCGCTATAGATACTCCCTTCGATTTGGCCTCCGGATTCGGTGCATGAAACCAATCAGGAAAGTTTTTATCCTTGCTGTTTGGCACTTTACCTGTCCTAAAATGCGTCTCCTGCAAGAAAAGGATCTGACACCTCTTCTTGTGCAGAGAATATAAGATCTGGGCCCTCTTCGATGGGCTGTTCAGGCCTTTTACATTAAATGAGCAGAATGTAATACATGGACCACGCCCCCTGCCATCCCCCCCCCCCCCCGCTCCCCTAAACACAGGCAGATAAAACAAAAGGAAGGGACACACGCAACTCAACACTTAGACACACACAGAACACCAAGCGACACCGGCTACGGCCCGGTATCCAACAACTCTAAGGAAGGCTAACCTCCCCAACCTAAACTATCTGCTCTGGGAGCAACTCCCAAAACACTGTCCACCCCCAGCAAAGCGTACTCCACAAGGGTGGTCAGTTACCTATTTGGGGAACTTTGGTTGAATACAGGCGTGACGAGGTCCGCCCAGCCCAACTGGCCATCAACTTGTAAAAAGCATAAATGCAGAGCGGGTTCCACTGCACCGACCCAACTGTAACTAGTTTAACATCGGTCCACTGGTGCCTGCTGCCCGGCCCTCCAATCCTCTGTCTTCCATGGACCCTCCCCCCACCCCACCCCGTATTCCCGAACCGAAGCACTCTCGGCCCCCCCATCGGGCTGGGGGGAGGGGAAGCGCCCGAGAGCGCCCAGCCAAAAACCGGCTGCCCGTGCCCAGGACACCCCCCCGATCCCCCCCCAGGCAAGCAAGTAGACAAGTAAATAAATAGGTAAGCAAGCAGTCCCCCCACGGGGGGGGGGGGGGCGGGGGCGGACCAAGACAGACCGCTCCCATCGCAGAGACCTTAGGTTCAACGTTGTCATGTCCCGCCCCATCCCCCCCATCCCAGAACAAGACCATAGCAAGTTCCTTAAACATCTACCGAAATGTTATAACAATACAACTTCAAGAAAAAATATTTATAATGAGCTCAATAAACTGGCAAGAAGAAGAAAAAAAAAAAAAAGGGACTTACGATGGGCGCCAAATGAAGTAGTGCAATGGTGCAGCATGTGGCCACGACCAGAGGAAGGACAGAGCCGCCAACTCGTCCGAGTCTGGCCAGTCAGAGACATTGTGAACCCATTGGGTCTTTTGCCCGGGCCAAAGGACAGGGCCGGTAACCCCCTCACTTTCTCAGTTGGCGCCCCATCCACTCCTCCCTCCGAGGCCACGCTCGGTCTGGCCGAGCCCCCCCTCCCCGAACCCCCCCCCAAACCGAGGCCCCCTTTCCCGCTGTGGCAATGGCTGAAAAGGGGGAGGCAGCGTCTCCGTCAGCCAGTCTGGTATCTGGATAGCGTCCACTGATAAAAAGTCAAACAGCCGTGGGAGTTTCTCAGGAGACCTTAAAGCAAAAACAGAGTCATTTTTTCTTACTACTAAATGGAATGGGTGCCCCCACTTGTAAGAGGCACCCGAGCTCTTAATTTTCTCAAGAAGCGGGCGCAGAAGCCGTCTAATATGAAGTGTTCTCCTCAAAAAATCTGGCAAAATGGTGATTCCTGCACCGCTCCAATTGACTGTGCCCCTCTCCCATGCCGTTTTCACTATTTCCTCTCTGTCCTCGAAAGACAACAGTCGGCACAGAACGTCACGTGGGGAACCGGGACCCCCTGGGGTCTGCTCATCACTCTGTGAATTCGTTCAATTCTATACGTCGTCTCCGGTTGTCTGCCCAGTAGAGAGTTGAAAATTGACTGCGCCGCAGATCTCAGCCTGTCGCCCCCAATCTCTTCTGGGATCCCCCTTAATTTCACATTGTTTCGTCTTCCCCTGTTCTCCAGGTCGTCTAGGTGTAACTGCATTTTTTTTTGCTGTCGCCGGACCTCCCGCTGCAGCCCGGCCAACTCAGACAGTTCCCGGGACAACTCTTCCCGATTTCTTTCCACTACGGCCACTCTCGTGTCTAACGTAGCTGTCTGTTGTTGCAGGTCTTCAATATCCTTTCTCACCGCCTTCTGAATACGAAGCGCCATTGACTCTAGATCTGCCTTGGAAGGAAGGGCCTGTAGGTCCTCTTTAGTAACCAAAGATTGCAAAAGATTCCTGAGCGTCAGCCCTCTGGGCTCCCCATCATCCAGCGGCGACCAGTCCCGACGGGGGGTTGCGGTCGAGGACGCAGACCCCGCCATCCGCCAATCCCCCCGATCACCCTCATCTATATCCGGGTTCCACTTCTGGGCGACGGTGTCTTTTAGGAGGCCACTCTGACTGGGGTTGGGGCCAGCAGCATCTTCACTCATGTCCTCTAGGGACTCCGAGGAAACGAGCCTTGTGTCCACCACACTGCTGTCACTTCCACTGCAGCTACTGCTGCTGACTTCAAAGTGTGGGCTGAGAATAGGGGATAACTCCCTCACTCTGGGGTTCCCCTGGGATGCCTTGGCAGAGCCATCTGACCATCTCCCCACTCCTGGTCTGCACTCATGAATGTTCCTTTGACCAGACTCTGAGGGGTATAGAGGCTCATTGCATGCCTCCAGTAATTGCTTGGGTGAATGACATATTTCTTGTTGGACTGAGGGAAGCTGAGTTTTTGGCGAGTCTGTAGGGATTTGTTTTAGTGGTACATTTGTGTCAGTCCCAGAGTTTGTGACCTGCGCACTCTTGTCCAACTGAGTCAGTTCATTTTCTTTTTTTTTAAAGTTTTTATTTTATGCTTTCAAAGTATACAACAAAACAATACAATACAATTACCAATGCAATACTACCATTATTACACTACATTGCAACTACACTCGTAACCGCAGCAACAACCACACATACACACCAGCATATTCACACCACATTCACTCTCATTCTCACCTGCTTAAATTGAGCTCAG
The DNA here is from genome assembly GCA_027917425.1 of Gastrophryne carolinensis. NCBI lineage: Eukaryota > Metazoa > Chordata > Amphibia > Anura > Microhylidae > Gastrophryne > Gastrophryne carolinensis. The sequence continues at coordinate 118,804,458 of CM051243.1, forward strand.
CTTGTGAAGGATAAGTTATAGCCCTGGTGGGTGAACCACCGGTAGTCCCTAGCCACTAGTGGAGTTGGGGGCATTAAGCCACGCTCCCCAAACTCGCTCAAACTTGTCCGGGCATCCCCTGGCCTGGTAGGTCAGCTTATACAGAATCAGTTTACCGTTTATCAAGCTCTTCCAACCTGGAAGGCTTGGCTTGTTTGGATGCTTCCAATGCAAAAGAAGGCACTTCCTCGCATAAAACATTAGTAGTCGTAACAGGATTTTTTGCAGACCATCATCTAACATGGGTTCTACTATACTTAATAAACAGAGGGGAGCTGACTTCCTCACGGGGAGGCCTATGGAAGTCGAGATAAAGTTGGATACCCCATCCCAAAAATCAGAAATAATCGGACATTCCCAGATCATGTGCCGCAAAGAGCCAATACCGGTGCTGCACCTAGGGCAAAGGTCTGTTTCTGCCAGGCCCATCCTTTTCAACCTAACTGGGGTCAGATACACTTGATGGAGCCATTTGGCCTGGATCAGCCTATCTCTAGCATCTATAACAGAGGAGTACAGGTTATCTATCGCTTCTTCCCAATCCTCCTGGTCCATACCTGGGATCAATTCTTCCCATTTCCTCTGCGCTTTTCCTAGGGGGGATGGCTGACTCAGAAGGAGGGCATTATACAACGTAGAGGTGGGCTTGCTTATGTCTGCAGATCTTATCAGGGACTCAATTGGTGATTCCACCAGCTGCAATCCTACTATAGGGATCTGGGATCTCAGGGCATGCCGGAGCTGTAGGTACCGGAAGAAGTCTCTGGGCGTCAGTGCGAACGCATGGCACAACTGCTCATATGTCATCAGAGTCCCTCCAGTAAATAGCTGCGCTAGTGAGATTATTTCCCGCCTTTTCCAGAAGATTGTGTCAGGAAGGGCCTTCAATTCTGGCAAATTAGGGTTATCCCAGAGAGGGGTATTGGGAGACCATTCAAAAGGGGACCGGGGGGGATTCCTCATAGCCTGTACCTTCTGCCACACATATAACGTTGTTCTCATACATGTAGTGGCGCGCGGGAGGCCCTTTGTTCCCATATACACCAGGCTCTGCAACGGGAGTGTTGGGCCCAACAGAGAGGACTCAAGAGCCACCACCGGGTTACCAACAGGGGGGTTCATCCACCACGTAGTGTATACCAACTGTGCAGCATAAAAATACAGCATCATGTGCGGTGCGGCCAAGCCACCCAATCCCGACGGGGCTTTTAGGATGGTCCTGTTCATTTTGGGAGGAGAGACCCCCCATATGAACCGGAATATGATGGAGTCTAAAAGTCGAAAGTGTGAGGGAGGCAGCACCACAGGCGACGCTTGGTACATATATAGGAACTTAGGGAGAAAGATCATTTTAATTATGTTAATGCGACCAATGACCGATAAAGGGAGAGTCGTCCACTGGGTCACTTTTCTCTTGAGGGCGCCTACCATCGGGCAGATGCTAAGTTCAATAAATTTAGAGGGGTCCGCGTGCATGACAATTCCCAGTCAGTTCATTTTCTAAGACCTTAGACTGGGAAATGCTACTTTGCTTGTTTGTCTGTGCTGCATCCTGTGTTTCTCCACTTTCCCCTTCCTTACTCAGAGCAGCAGCCTGCTCAGCAGGCATTCTGCTATCACTGCCACTTCGGCCCGTGTCAGGTGTCATGCGCTGCTGCTGTGCCGTCAGCTCCCCTCCTCTCACCTTTTCACCTCATGCTCTGCTAGCAGCGTCTTTCTCCGCTCGCCTCCCCTCCTTCCCTCTGCTCGGCGGGTGGCTGTCACTTTGATTCACAGCTGATCCACCGGTGTGATCGGGCAGCCCGGCTCTTCTCCCCGCCGCCGCCTCTTCTCTCTCTTCACTGCGGGACCCCATTGCGGCCGCAGCAGCCGCCTCCGCCATCATGTCTACCTCCCCCCGCCTCTTCAGGGCAGCCGGGGGGGTAAGGAACTTCGCAATCCCGGGTCGGGTCGCCACCGCAGTCCTTCTCCCGCTCTTCTTTCTCTTCTGGGACCCCATTTCTGAGGATCCGCGCGACCGGTCTACAGGTAATCACCTGAAAACGTCTTGGGCTGGACGGAGCTCTGCCAAAACGCTCCTCACACGGCATATCCAGACCACGCCCCCTACTTGATGTAATTAATTGACCTCCCCTCCTGCAGCTTTCCTGACCCACATAAATTAAGCAACCCACCCCCTACAGTCACCCAAGGCTACACAACCATTTCCTCATCACTTTAGGTCACAGGAAAGCACCAAGGCCTGTCTCAGTATTAAGGCCACAAGGTGACATAGTCCCTAATTCAAAGATCAATCGTGCCTCTTCTTGCCTCAATCTTAAATCCCAAAAACCCCGCCTCCCCTCCGTTCGTAACCTGAAAATGCCACAGACTTTCATGCCCGCAGGATCACTCTTTTGGAACCATAAAAAGTGCTCCGCCACTGGGCTCTTTTCATTGGCTTTTCTAATATCCCTTATGTGTTCCCCTATTCTTACCCTCAATTCACGTTTCGTCTTGCCGACATATTTCGTTCCACAGGGACATGTCAGCAAATAGACCACCAGGGTAGATGCACAGTTAATAAATTCCTTTATCGTTCTTAGATCATTACCTCTCAGGCCAGTATATGTTGATGTATTTATCATAAATTTGCATATCTGACAATGCCTTTGTATCCCGTTGCAATGTTGTATCAGTGCATTATTGCCAGTGTATGGCTGTTCTCCCTTCTTTGTTCCGGGCCTGTTTTGGATATGTGGATAGTGGAGTGTGACATGTACATCAGTGTAAGATAGTAGTTAAAATAAAATGTTAGTAGTCAGGAGGTGTACACTCTGCGATTGGCTGAGGGGAAGTGTACCCCTATTGTGCACAAGTTGGGAGGGTGCCTGTCCTGGTTGTTTATGTATGAGGTGAGACAATAATAAGGCATAGGAAAGTGCTGCGGCTGTAATTTAGGTAACTAGTTAATATGATACAAATAGGTGCATTGCCAGTATATGTCAACATTGGTTAGAAGGAACTATGACACATGTTGTAAATAGAATGCGGAAGCATATATATGCTTGATGCCCATCGCTGTTCAAAAGCTTAACCTGCATAGCAAAATGGTGATTCGCTATGAGAGAGTCCGCAAATGCATGAGCCCATAGGGTTAATGACAGACGCGTGAGTTAACCATGCTGCAGGAAGTCTGTGATGATAAAAGCCAGGCAGCGATTGGCGGTTGCCACCCTGACGAAGCCCCAGTAGGCGGGGCGAAACGCAGTTGGTGGACGGAAGGCCTGGCCACGCCCCCTCCTCTTCTCTTCTCACCACACACGCTGGCTTTGCCGAGATAACATGTTGATGGCGGAAGGCGCTTCCTAGCGTGAGGCTACACACCCGGCTGCGGGCCAGGAGAGGTATCACGGCCGAGCTGCGGGAAACAGGGTCGGAGGCCAGACGCATCAGCGCGGCCGGGCCCAGCGCGGCTCCCGTGGGTTATATGTGCATCGTTAATGTGGCCTGTTTAATCACATGTTTCCAAGCTGCCATTGCCCAGTATTAGTGACATATGAAGGTGCAAAAGGGGCTGTGCAATTAGGATGAGCTTGTGTTCTGGCATGTATATCATCATTCAGCGTGTGACTCTGTATGCCTTTTTGATCCATGAATTGATATTGGACTTTAATCAGCACAAAGCACTTTAAGGATCACACAGCTGGACATTGCTGCTATTTAGCCACGTGCTTGTCAATCCAAAGATTTGTTTACAGCACTTAGCACTTTAGTCTTTACATGTTTTTGGCCCGTTTCAGGATATTCATCTCTCCCCTACATGCAGCTGGTAATAGAGTATTAATTAGTGGCTGGCCAGCCATTTAACCTTAGGGATGTGTGGTGGTATGTGTGGATATGAGGAGGTGTGGCATGTGTGTGGGGGCCCCCGTATCTATTTTGAGCTATGCTAGCTTTTTAATTTGAGGGATAGGGGTTTTGTTCATATGTTTATGTGCCATATTTAAATAAATATATTCAGGTGTTGCGGTCAAGCAGCCTTGAGTGTGTACGTTTGTTTGTAAGTGCCAGCCCTATGTGAACCACTTGTCTTGTTGGTGTTTCTTTATTACAGTACTTCTAGGTTTATGGGCGCCCATAATGACATAGGGCAGTGCACTAGACATAATAACACATGGTCTCCCTGTGGTTTTAAATTGTGTATTTGTGGGAGGTCCCTGGGTATATGAGGGGCCGGGAGGAGCCTGTTTTTGCATGTCTGCAGTGCACAGCGCCCTCTGGCGGAGGATAACCCAGGTGTAAGTATTATATCTGGAGCAGGACGTACTGTATACTTAGAATAATAAACTTCCACCAATAATATTGAATTAATATAAAAAATATAACAAAACACATCTGGATGACAAACTCACAAGAAGCAATTCATAAAGATAATGAGATAAGAGATACTGCCCTGTGTAATAACACAATTCTGTGAGTACTCACCTGTAGAAATGTTTTTTCTGGGGATCCATTCCAGACCCTCCTTACACTTGGGATTACCTCCTTGCCGATAGGATGTGACTGCAAGACAAAAAAGGCGTGGCCCCTCCCGGGCCCATAAGTAGCAGCTGCCTCCTAATCAAGATCAGTACTTAAAAAGCAGTAAAAACATAAATCAGAGGCAGGCCGGGAGGCCCCCATATAGGAGACAATGTTACTCTCACACCGAACTCCACTTGAAATTCTCTCAAAATATACTCTCTATCCTTTTTTTTTTTCTTTCTATAATGCCAATGAAATAATAAATGGACTAAACACCATCAAAAAAGCATCAAAAGATAGATCATGACCCAAAAAGGGTGGGCCGGAGGGTCTGGAATGGATCCCCAGAAAAAAAACAATTCTGTGAAATACTCACCTGTAGAATTGGTATTATACGTATACAGTACGTCCTGCTCCAGATATAATACTTACACTTGGGTTATCCTCCGCCAGAGGGCGCTGTGCACGGCAGACCTGCAAAAAACAGGCTCCTCCCGGCCCTTCATATACCCGGGGACCTCCCACAAATCCCCAGCATTGAAAAGCAGTGAACAAGAAGCCGGGAGAATTTAACCACCAAAAATAACTGGTAATGATAACAATGATAACAATCACCATACAGGGGATCCAGAATAATGCAAAAACCAGGGTGGGGTGGAGCAGGACGTACTGTATACGTATAATACCAATTCTACAGGTGAGTATTTCACAGAATTGTATTATTCTAAGTATACAGTACATCCTGCTCCAGATATAATACTTACACTTGGGACATCCAATAGCAGTGTCCATAAAGTAGGGTGGGATCACCAACAAAAAAGGCAACAGCAGACAGTTTAAAGCACTGTCACCTGCAATACCTTGCGGCCAAGAGCAGCATGAGCTGAGGCTCTAACGTCAACGTTATAAAACTTTTGAAAAGGTATGAATAGAAGACCAAGTAGCGGTCTAGCAAACTTGTTCAACAAAAGCCTGGTGCTGAAAAGCCCAAAAGGCACCAAAAGCAGGAGTAGAATAAGAAGAGAAGCGAGTAAGAAGATTCTTCCCCTCAGTGGAATAGGCCTGCGTAACAGCCTGACAAGTCCAAACGCCAACAGTAGCCTTGGCAGAAGCCGAAAACCTTTCCTAGGACCAGAAGGAACCATCCCATCCAAGTAATGACCAGGCCCAAGGCCGCCTAATCCCCCGAGAACAGACGAGATCGGGCACATACAGGATGGAGTTGGCCGTAGAACCAAAGGAGCATCAGTTCTCCTAAAGGGCACAGTGACAACCAAGGAAACACTTCCAACACCTGTTCAAGGAAAGCAGAACCCTTTCCTCAGCGTTGCTAGGAATAAGGCACAGAAGGAAGAGCAATATCTTGAATCAATGAACATAAGACACAACCTTAGGCAGAAAGTCCGGCTTAAAGCGGAACACCACCTTATTCTGGTGTATATCAAAGAATGGGGGCTAGATAGACAGAGCCGCCCGCTCAGACACACGTCTGACTGAAATAACAGCCACCAGAAGGACAACTTTGAGGGTAAGAACAGCCAGACAGCATCCTGACAAGGTCCAAAGGGAACACCCCGCAAGGCAGACAGAATCAATTCAAAACCCATCAGGGACCATAGGATTATGCGGGGGACGCACATGAGTAACCCCCTGAAAGAAGTCTTAACCAAAGAAACTGAGCAAAAGACTTCTGCAGGAAGGCGGACAGGGCAGAACCTGACCCTTCAGAGTACTGAGTTGGAGAATTCCAACTCCAACCCATGCTGTAATAACTCTAGAACCCTGGGAACAGAGACTCACACCAATCAATATGGGTACGCCATACCCTATAATAGATGGAAGAAGAAGAAGCTTGCTCCTAGACTTCCCATAGTCTCAATCACCGAGACAGACAAGCCTGTCGCCATCAAGATGGATGTCTCAGCAGTCAGGCCGTCTAGGCCAGAGTCTGTAGATCGGGGTGACGTAAAGGGGCCCCGAGTGAGCAGAGCTGGCACTCCTGGCAGAACGTACAGATCTACTGTCCTCAGTACCATGTCTGCGAACCACACTCCACTAGGCCACCCGGGGGCCACCAGAATCACTGGTCCCCCCATCCAGAGCAATTTTGCGCAGAACCCTGCCTAGCAGGGGGAATGGAGAAAAGACATACAGAACAGAATGTCCTGCCATAACATTACTAAATCATCATGACCACGGCCAGAGAATCCTGGGACAGGGGAACAAGGGCCGAGAGCTTGTGATAGTGACAGGGCACACACAGATCCACACTGGTAGGACCTCAAAGTGACACAAGGATTAGCACATCCTGTCGCAGAGGGACCTCAACCGGAGCGAATACCACTGATATGCAGGGAACATTGTCCACCACCCAGATCAGGATCAGAGACACTTCCCGGAGGACCCTCCTGCTCCGGGTCCCGCCCTGAATATGTAATGTAGGCCAAGGCCGTCAGATAGGCCTAGCTCCCCCGAACAGGCAGGCCCTGAAGAGGAGTAGGCAAGCGAGTTAGAACTAACTTGAACGCTCATAGATTCAAACATTGATAGGTGTATAGGCCTCCTAAGGGCCCCACCTCCCCTGGAACCATAGGGACTTCCAGAAGAAGACCCCCCTCAACCTGATAGATTGGCATCCATGGTGACCATCTCTCAGGAAAGGGCAAGAAGGGACTGCCCCCAGACAGGTTCCTTGAGTTCATCCACTACAAGAGGGACCTCCTCACCAGGGAGGAAGGCGCACACACCCTGCTCCAGGGACGCTGGGTCCTTGTCCCGTAGGACAAATAGGAGAAGTTGCAGAAGGCCCCAGGGGGGACTGAGCATAAGGGGCCTCTTCGGAGTATGCCACCAACGGGCCCACCAGCTGCATCCCCTGCCTAGTGGAGGGACGGGGACAGCTATGAGGGACTGAGCCCATACAACCAGATTGTCCACTTTATTGCCGAGGAAGGAAGATCCTTGCTTGAACTGTATAAAATTCGTTCATAGGAATGGAGTTACCAATGAAGGGGACAATAAGGACTTGGGGGGGTTTGATCACCCCTCCAAATGACTCCCAAATGGACACCCTCCAGCCGAGTATCCAACGTAGCCAGACGTAGAGACTGGGAAGTGATGAGGACGTCCAGGTAGGTCATCCATCGAAACGCCCCTTGGTCTCATCAGAGACCACACCCCCATCAGCACCTTGGTGAGCACTCTGGGAGCTGAAGAGAGGCCAGATGACAAGGCCACAATTATCAGTGTTGGTCAACCAACACGAATCTGAAGAACCTCGGTGTCCAGAGGACACAGGGAAGTAAAAATAAGCAGCATTGAGCTCCACAGACGGCAAGAAGCCCCCGACGTGCAAGGAGCTGATGGCTGAGTGCAGTGTTTCCATTGCAGAAACCGCCTGTAATTGACGAGTCCAGATTGGGCCAGACTGACCCATCCTTTTTTGGGGAACTGTGGAAAGGTTGGTGTAGTGGCCCCTGCCCCTTAAGGGCAATCTGCAAGAGACCCCCAGACCCCGCAGGCCTTGCATGGCCTGCACCAGCACCTGAACAGGGGCAGGGACCAGGAGCACCCGGGACCCGATAATCTTGGGGGAGGCCGCACAGCAAACTCTATCTAGTAGCCGGAGGGCACTACCTCCTGAATCCACCAGTCTGAGGCGTGATACCTCCTGGCATGAGCAAGGTGCCGCAGCCGTCCCAGGCGGGCGAGGGCGCCCTATCATGCTTGAGGGGATTTTGGTGGAAGATTTAAGCTTAGCCCCGTCAGAGGGGCCAGGGCGTTGTCTGCCGCTCCTGGGGCAGGAGTCTGCACGAGCCCCCAGGAAGGACACCCCTGGTTCTTGTTTTACATTATGGTAGGGAGGGGTTACCCTGCCCCGAGGGGCCACGACGACCGCCTACGTTGGGGTGATTTGCCCTTTTTTACCAAACAGGTCCAGACGGGCCACAAACAGGTGTTGCCCTCTAAAGGGAAGCCCAGTAAGAGTCTTCTTAGCAGCATCGTCAGCACCCCACTGTCGCAGCCAAACTTAGCAACGTATAGCCACCACAAGGGCAGAAGTCCTTGCACACATTCTAATGGTGTCATCCAGTGCTAATAGGATAATTATACAAATACATCACAACTGGAGAGCGCATTAAACACATCCCAGGGGGGATCCTCAGGGTGATGATCAAGCATCTTTCTGATGAGGGTTCTAGCGGCCACTGCAGTAATAGCCACGGCACAGACCGGGCGCAGCGCCGTCCCTGCACAAGAAAAGGCGTGGGAGGCCACAGATCAATGCGCCGGTCCTCAGCATCCCGAAGGGTACTATAAGCTGGGGCTGTAATAAAGGGGGGGTTAGGAACCCCTACGATCGGCACATCCACCACGGGGGGTGATGACTAACAATTGACCACCTCAGGGGGAAAAGGGTATTTCCTATCCCAGTCCCCTGGGACCCCTGGAATTTACTGGGGAAATCCCATTCCTTGAGTACAAGAGCATGGAAACGAGCCTGCTCTAGAAATTCCAAGCGCGCTGTCGCTGTATGGAAACGCTCCCCTCTCGGCTAGGAGGCCTCACCAGGGAGAGAGATAGACAGGACCTTAAAGACCTTAATCAACAATCTCACACTGGCCCCAGTATTCAGGGCCAGAATCGTCATGACTCCTCGGCCTCTCATCAGATGAGCCTGAGTCAGAGACCAGCTCTCCTTCATCAGAAGGGGTATAGTCACACGGAGTAGTGAACTCCTCAGTTCCCATAGGACAAACAGAAAACAGGAGGCGTCAAAGGCCACTTCTTACCAGGGCCCCTGCGCCCTGACAACCTCGCAATAATCTGATCAGCCGTAGGCAGTCTGGAAGACACAGCAGGCTGCAAATCCCCACTTGTATGCGACTCAGCAGGAGTGAGATTTAAGCATGGGGGTATAGGTGTATTGAAACGAGGTGCAGCCACTGGCAAGCCTGATTGCAGGGCCAGTGCTTGCTCGGCACATGGTGCGCAGACCCGTGCCCTGTCAGCATCAGCATGGGGTTGACCACACGCTATACACGCAGTAATAAAGAATCATGAAAATCGCCCGCGAGGGCACTTACAGACCAAGGGAGAAGGAGGGCCGTTACCACGTGCGCACGCGCGACTAGCATCAAAATGGCGACAAGCGAACCTCAAAGGGCGGGCCAGAGCGGGCCGTGATGCAGAGCACGCCAAACCAGGTCCCCGCCCCCGAAGAGCGCGAAGCTCTAAGATAGTAGTCAATATTGTAAAGAGAGGCAAAGTGTATGACACACATAGAATAGATGATTTTGCCAATGGAGGCGACGCCGCCGCCCGGCGCAGCACATCCAATAAAGGAAAGAGACGAGCGCGGCAGATACACAATAAAAAGGCAAACAGCGCGGCTCTGACACCAAGTTACAAGTCAAGGACAATACTAAGGCCATAATCGTGTAATCACAGTACACTTGAGACCGCCACCCCCCCCCCCTTTCTTTCCTCCCGAGCTACGGGGGGGAACGAGGGAGGATGGCGACCCTTTGGATAGGGCCCACCGCTACACGGGGCACGGGGCAATAATGCGGGAGGGGCATCCACTAGAGGCTCACCATCAGCCTAAACCGCCTACCCTTTGGTGGGGGACTGCGGTGGAGCATGCCTCCGTTAAGCACGCATGGTGCTGCCTACCTTCACCCGACCAGCGCAGCCCAGGCTGGGAGGCACATCACAAGGAGGACGGGTGGGAATAGTCCAACAGGGCCGCAGGCTGTAATAGCCCCGCTCACCTGCGAGAGAGTGATACTTCATGTCTTCGCAGTCAGCACTGCAGAGAAATCTGGGGATTTGTGGGAGGTCCCCGGGTATATGAAGGGCCGGGAGGAGCCTGTTTTTTGCATGTCTGCAGTGCACAGCGCCCTCTGGAGGAGGATAACCCAAGTGTAAGTATTATATCTGGAGCAGGACGTACTGTATACTTAGAATAACAATTCTACAGGTGAGTACTCACAGAATTGTGTTTTTTCTTCCGATCCATTCCAGACCCTCCTTACACTTGGGATCTCCAAAAGCAGTGCCATCCCCAGCGCAGAACAGCAGGTAGTTTTTCACTACCGCCTGAAGAATCTTTCGACCAACCACAAAGTCAGCTGAGGCCCTAACATCTACCTTGTAGAATTTGGTAAATGTATGAACCGAAGACCAGCTTTACAAACCTGTTCCACCGAGGCCTGATGCTGAAAAGCCCAGGAAGCACCAATAGCCCTAGTGGAATGGGCCGTGACCCGAAAAGGGGGTTCCTTCCCCTTGGCCGAGTAGGCTCTTTCAATTGCCTGCCTAATCCACTTACTGACAGTGGATTTAGCTGGCGGAAGCCCCTTTCTTGGCCCTTCCGATATAACAAAAAGAAAATCCGACTTCCGGAGGGATTCCGTAGCTGCCATGTAATATCTTATGGCTCTGACTACAGCCAAAGAATGAAGCGCCCTTTCCTTAGCATTAGCCGGAACGGCATAAAGAAGGTAGAATTACCTCCTTATTAAGGTGAAAAGGAGAGACGACCTTAGGTAAAAAATTAGGCTTAAACCGAAAAACTACCTTGTCTCTGTGTAACTCAAAATAAGGCGACTTCATACATAAGACGGATAATTCAGAAACTCGCCGCACAGAGGTGATTGCCACCAAAAATATCACCTTAAGCGTCAAAATGCTCAAAAGAGCATCAATCATAGGCTCGAAGGGAGCACCCTGGAGAGCAGATAGTACCAGATTCAAGTCCCACACCGGTAAAATAGGCTTGCGCGGTGGTCGGACATGAGTGACTCCCTGAAAAAAGTTCTAATGAGTCTATTACTAGCGATAGATTTCTGGAAAAAAATAGATGAGGCCGAAACATGCCCCTTTAGGGTGCTTATTTCTAGGCCCATTTCTAAACCATCCTGCAGAAATTCTAAAATTCTAGAAACTGAATATCTTCTGCATGAAAATTTCCTAGACTCACACCAGGAAATGAGCGCCCGCCAGACCCTGTAGTAAATCTTGGCAGATGTCTTCTTCCGGGCCTGAATCATAGTATGAATAACCTTAGCCGATAAACCTTTCTCTGCCAAGATCGAATAGCCAGGCCGTCAAAACCAGCATCTGTAAATTCGGATGTCGAAGCGCCCCCCTGTGTGAGAAGGTCTGGATCGTCTGGCAGGCTCCACTGATATACCGACATCCTTACTATGTGTGAAAACCAGCTTCTCCTTGGCCAGCGAGGAGCCACCAGAATTATTGGTACCCCCTCCTGAGCTATCTTCCTTATTACACGACCCAGGAGCGGGGGAAAGACGTACAGGAGCTTGAACCTTGCCCAAGAGGTTGACAGGGCGTCCGTTGCTATGGCCAGAGGGTCCCTTGACAGAGACATGAACTTCGGCCGTTTGTGATTGTGCCTGGATGCAAAGAGATCCACCTCTGGACAACCCCAGCTTGAAAAATCTTCTGACTGAGGGACCATGACGCAGCGACCCCCTGCTCCATGCGTCTGCCTCCTGGTTCTCTACCCCCGGGATGTAAACTGCCGAGATGCAGGGAACATTCTCCTCTGCCCAAACCAGAATCCGGCTTACTTCCCTTAGAGCATTCCTGCTCTGAGTACCCCCCTGACGGTTGATATAGGCTACCGCCATCTGATTGTCTGACTGGACTTGGACAGCCTGTCCCTTTAAACTGGGGGTCAGATACTGAAGCACTAGCCAGATTGCCCTTAACTCCAAAATATTTATGGGAAGCTGATTCTCCTTCGGACCCCACTGTCCCTGGATCTTCTGGGTCTGCCAGATGCCCCCCCAGCCTGTAAGACTGGCATCCATGGAAACAATCTGCCACTGAGGTGTCAGAAAGGACCTGCCTACTGATAGGTGCAGAGGGTCCAACCACCACAGGAGAGATTGCCTGGCTGAGGGAGTCAGAACAAAGGCCTGATCCAGCGACTGCGGGGCTCGATCCCAGCTTGACAACAGATTTAACTGAAGAGGCCTCATGTGAAACTGGGCAAAAGGCACGGCCTCGAAGCAGGCCACCATGAGGCCTACCAGTTTCATCCCTAACCAGATAGTCGGCTGCTGACAGGCCAGTAAGGAATCTGGCTCTGAATTAACCGAGCCTTCTGCTCTGGCAGAAAGACTTTGACCTGGAAAGTGTTCAGAGACATCCCCCAAAAATTCCTTACTGGCGCAGGGACTTCGGATAATTGATCACCCAGCCGAACTCTTCTAGGGTCGATAGAACCGTCTGCGTGTCCTTCTCGATCTCCTAAAGGGACCCGGCAGAAATCAAGAGATCGTCCAAGTATGGGATTATGCATATCCCCTGGCTCCTCAGAATGGCCATGAGACCTGCCAAGACCTTGGTGAATACCCTTGGAGCCGAGGATATGCCGAACGGCAGTGCCACAAAAATGTTGACCCTCCAGGGCAAACCTCAGGAATTTCTGATGCCATTTTGTGAATACTCACCTGTAAAATGGGTATTATAAGTATGTCACACACCCCGCTTCAGATAGTCATTACACTTGGGTTATACCGACCTGTAGAGGGCGATCTTACAGAAATGTCATGAAAAACAGGGAGCCCCTCCCGGTCCATAAATACCTGGTACCTCCCACTCATTCCCCAGTATTTAAGACAGCAGTAAAGGGACCAGGAAGAGCCAAAATAACCAGTAACAGTAAAAAAGGTTCACCATAGAAAGGATCCAGAATACCAAAGGGCGGGGTGAAGCAGGGTGTGTGACATACTTATAATACCCATTTTACATGTGAGTATTCACAAAATGGTATTATTCTAAGTATGTCACACACCCCGCTTCAGATTACACTTGGGACATCCAATAGCAGTGTCCATAAAGGGCGGGGATCCAAAACAAGGCAACAAGGCAAAAACTTAAACCACTGCAGCTTGCAGAATTTTGCGGCCAAAAACAGCATCCGCTGAGGCCCGAACATCAACCTTGTAAAACTTGGAAAAAGTGTGAATGGAAGACCAAGTAGCAGCCTTACAAACTTGCTCAACAGAGGCCTGATGCTGGAAAGCCCAGGACGCCCCAACAGCACGAGTAGAATGAGCAGTAACCCAAAAAGGGGGAACCTTCCCCTTGGCAGAATAGGCCCCAACAATGGCCTGGCGAATCCATTTACTAATAGAAGACTTGGCGGGAGCCAAACCTTTCCTAGGCCCGGAGGGCACCACAAAAAGGGCGTCAGTCCTACGAAAAGAGGAAGTAGCCACCAAATAGTACTTCACACAGCGAACCACATCCAGAGAATGCAAAACCCTCTCCTTGTCATTGCTGGGCTTAGGACACAAGGAGGGTAGAACAATGTCCTGATTAAGATGAAAGGCAGAGACCACCTTAGGAAGGAAATCTGGCTTGAAGAGGAAAACAACCTTGTCCTGATGCCTCTCAAAATAAGGAGCCTTAATGGACAAAGCAGCCAACCCCGATACACGCCGAACGGAAGTGATGGCAACCAAAAATGCAACCTTCTGAGTAAGCGTAGAAAGAGCAATATCCTGCAAAGGTTCAAAAGGAGGACCCTGAAAGGCAGAGCAAAAAAAAATTCAAATCCCAAACTGGGAGCAAAGGCTTCCTAGGAGGCCGCACATGCGTAACCCCCTGGAAAAAGGTATTAACCAGAGGATGAAGAGCAAAAGACTTTTGAAAGAAAACCGCCAAGGCAGAAACACGCCCTTTCAGCGTACTAAGCTGCAAACCTAGGTCCAGACCATGTTGCAGAAATTCCAAAACCCTAGGGATAGAAAACGCCCTGCAAGGCAAGGCCCGGACCTCACACCAATCAATATAAAACCTCCAAATCCTATAGTAGATGCCAGAGGAAGACTTCTTTCTAGCCCTAACCAGAGTCTGAATGACAGCATCAGAAAGACCTTCCCCCCTCAAGATGGAGGTTTCAGCAGCCACGCCGTCAAAGCCAGCGTTGGTAAATTGGGGTAGAGCAGTGGACCCTGAGTGAGCAGATCCGGCAGAAGGGGCAGATCTAACTGATCCTCTGCCAACCTTACCACGTCTGCGAACCAAACCTGTCTTGGCCATCTTGGAGCCACCAGAATTGCTGATGAGCCCTCTAGGGCCAGCTTGCGCACCACTTTGCCCACCATGGGAAATGGAGGTAACAGGTACAGAAAACCCAGATCCCTTCAGTTCAGAGACATGGCATCCGCTGCCAGAGCCAGCGGATCCCATGAGAGAGAGACAAATGCCGGAAGCTTGTGATTGTGATGAGAGGCAAAGAGGTCCACCTCCGGAGTCCCCCAACGGTGGCAAAGCGACCGAAACACCTTGGGGCTGAGCGACCATTCCCCCCGGCAAGATGAGCACCTGCTCAGGGAGTTTGCCTCCATGTTCTCCACTCCCGGATTGTACACTGCCGAGATGCACTGGACATTGCTCTCTGCCCAAGCCAGGCTCAAAGACACTTCCCTGAGGGCACGCCTGCTGCGAGTCCCTCCCTGGTGATTGATGTAGGAGACCGCCGTCCGATTGTCTGACCGAACTTGAACCGGTAGGCCCCTCAACTGATGAGTCAAGCGAGCCAGAACCAACCTGAAGGCTCTCAGCTCCAGAACATTGATGGGATCGTGAGCCTCCTGAGGCCCCCGCAGTCCCTGAAACTGAAGATCCTTCCAAAATCCCCCCCAAGCTGACAGGCTGGCATCCGTGGTGACCGTCACCCAACGAGGGGTCAGAAAGGATCTGCCCCTCATCAGATTGCTCGGTTCCAGCCACCACCGAAGAGAATGCTGAACCCGGGGGGACATCAGAAAAGACTGATCCAATGACAACGGGGACCCGTCCCAGGCCGCCAATAGATGGCGCTGGAGCGTCCTTGTGTGAAACTGGGCGAAGGGAACCGCCTCGAACGATGCCACCATCAATCCCACCAGTCACATCCCCAGCCGGATGGACGGGCGAGGGATGGATAGAAGACGCTGAGTCAATTCCTGAATCAAAAGAACCTTGGGCCGGGGGAGGAACACCCTGGACTGAGAAGTATCCAGAGACATTCCCAGGACGGAGAGAGGCAGGACTTGGGATAGTTGATCACCCAGCCGAATCTCTCCAGGGTGGCTACCACAGTCCTGGTGTCTAGCTCCGCCTGACCGAGAGAGGATGCCATAATAAGAAGATCGTCCAGATAAGGCACGATGCGGATACCCTGGGCTCTGAGAAGGGCCATCACCCCCGCTAGCACCTTGGTGAAGACTCTTGGAGCCGAGGTAAGGCCAAACGGAAGGGCCACAAACTGAAAATGCCGATCTTCCACCACAAACCTGAGAAATCTCTGATGCGCCGGGAAGATTGGAACATGCAGATAAGCATCCTTGATGTCTATTGATGTCTATAGACGTCATGAAGTCCTCCTGCCGAAGTGAGTTTATGGCAGAGCGCAGAGTTTCCATGCGGAACTTCCTGGGACGGATAAACCTGTTGAGAAACTTCAGATCCAGGATGGGACGAACGGAGCCATCCTTCTTGGGCACCGTGAACAGATTGGAATAGAATCCGGGCAGATGACTGCCATGCCCAGGAGATCTTTTACTGCCGCCCGGAGCTCCTGCGCGGCCAGAGGATCCAAGGGCACGCGAGACCTGAAGAATCTGGGAGGAGGCCGGGTCTCGAACTCCAGCTTGTAACCGGAAGACACCACTTCGCCAATCCATCTGTCCGAGACCTCCTGGTCCCAGACCTGGGAGAAGTGTTGCAGCCGTCCCTCCACCCATGAGGATGAGGGTGCCCCCTCATTGCTGAGCCGGCTTAGCAGTGGCTTTGGGCTTAGAGCCCCAGCTGTGACCTGGACAGGCACGTCCTCTTCCCCTGTGCCAGGAATCGCCTCTGGAGGGGAAAACAGCCGATCCCCATCCAGCTCTGGCCCCACGAAAGGAAGGGGTAAATGCAGCCGCCCCCGAAAGGGACGACGTTGCTTCTTTCGCTGAGGTAACCTACCTCCTTTGGCAACCGAATCCAATTTTTCTCCAAAGAGCCGCAAGTCCAGAAAGGGAAGAGCCGTAAGAGACTTTTTGGACACAAAATCAGCCGCCCACTGGCGCAACCAAACCGACCGCCGAATTGCCACCAGCAAGGCTGAAGTTCTACTACACATCACCAAGGTGTCGACCAGGGCGGCTAACACAAAAGACAAAAATAATTCACACCGCTTAAGGGCGGTGAACTCATCGCTAGCCGGGTCAAGGCTGGAGGTAGACAACAGGTCCCTGACAACCGACCTAGAAGCCACTATAAGAAGCGCTGAAGCACAAACAGGCCGCAAGGCTGACCCGACGCTGGCAAAACCATGACAAGCCATCTGGTCAATGCGTTTGTCCTCACTGTCCTTGAGAGTAGAACAGTCAGGAGAATGAAAGACAGAGGAGCTAGACAACCCCAACACAGGGGTGTCCACCTCGGGAGGGGACGACCAGCGCTTCTCCGCGTCCACCGGAAAGGGATATTTCTTATCCCAACCCGGAGGGACACCCGGAAGCCGAGTAGGCCTCTCCCATTCCTTGAGGATAATGCCGTCAAAATGCCTTTGATTCGGGAATTCTAAGCACGGCTTAGCCTCCTCAAAGAACTCACCCTTCTGCGGAAGAGTCACTTCGGAGGAGAGATTGCCAGAACCTCAAACATATGAGCCAGGACCTCAGGGGTATCCCAAGAATCCCCCTGACCCCGCTTGGCATCAGTGCCAACAACCTGCTGATTGTCAGAACCCTCAGACTCCTCAAAAAGCTCCCCTTCCTCTAGCCGGGGGTAATCAGACCAGTCCAGCGAATCAGAAGCCTGCGTGGCTGGGGACAAGTGTTTTCTCTTAGCCAGGACCTTTCTGGCCACAGCGCTAGAAAATGATTTTTCAAGATTGGACAATCTGGCACACACCTCAGATTGCGACTCCCCACTCGTGACATCACACGGGGTACGGGTCAGGCGGGGAGGGGCAGGAAAAGGGACTGGCGGCGCAGAACCAGACGCAAGGGATCCGGACTGCGGCGTAATAGTCTGCTGCGCACATGGTATGCAAAGGAAAACATCATCCCCTGTAAGGGATGCCCCACACCCCAAACACTGCCGGGGTTGCCCCGAGGGGAGCCCGAGGCCGGTATCTTGGGAAGCCTCTATATGGCGATTTTATAGGTACTCTCAAGCTACCCGGGATGCCCCTTCTGTGTT
The DNA here is from genome assembly GCA_027917425.1 of Gastrophryne carolinensis. Taxonomy (NCBI): domain Eukaryota; kingdom Metazoa; phylum Chordata; class Amphibia; order Anura; family Microhylidae; genus Gastrophryne; species Gastrophryne carolinensis. Next base: position 118,822,221 of record CM051243.1, read on the forward strand.
CCGAGTGGGAGGATTTTATGGGGAGTTCTAAGCTTAAACCAGGGACCCTAGGACCGGGAGGACCCTTTAGGCTCCGACAAGGGTCCACCTGGAAGACAGAATACCGGGCTATTCAGCACCTCAATCATGCCCAGGCACACACAATGCAGACATACTGACAATGCAAGGAAAACAGATGAATTGTATATATACATGTGCAGGTCAAGCAATGGCTGTTCATATAATAACAAAACGCTAAAGTATAATGCAGAGTTAGCAGACAGTGCCTGGGGCCACTCACGCGATCAGCCTTGGAGACCTGAGAAGCAGAGGGAGAGAAGGGCAGGCCGGCGCGGTGCGCGCGACGTGCCCGGTCCCGCCCCCTCCCCTGACGAAAAGAGCACGCCGAGCGCCCAACCCCGTCCCCTGCACGAACCGTACCTGAGGGGAAACAGCTCCCCGCCGAATGTCACAACAGTCGGCGCTGCGGCACAGCCAGCGCCGGCTGATACTGTTCAAAGAAAAAAAGCGCCCAGTGAACACACGCACAGCTGAGACAAAAACGCATTAGTTTAAACAGAAGATGCGCCCAGTGAACGCACTCACCCACACACACACAGCTGAACAAACACACGTTAAGAGAGAAGGGGACCCTACGCTGCCCCCCCTCTAAGGAGCAAGGGCCATCCGGGAGAGGGGGAATCCACGCTGGAATGTGGAAGGGCAAGGGACGGGGCATCCCTAACCGGGATCACCAGCCCGGTAAAACCGCCTACCCCTTAGTATGGGGTCTCACGGTGGAGCGTAGCTCCTAAGCACCCTGCCGTCTACCCTTGCAAGGACCAGCAGCCTAGGCTGGGAGGCAAGGTGAATACTAAGACAAAGGGTCCAGGCAGAAATAGACTAACACGCGGGCCGGGAGTTACCCCGGCTACCTGCCAGGAGGAGACATCATCTTCTGATTTGCTCGCCGTCTGCAGAGATGAAAGACTGAGGAATGGGGGGCGCATGCGCGCGGCGTGGTGAGATGGTCGCACCTTGATCACGCTCCGCACTCTCGGGGGCCGCCTGCCTACCTGACGGGACCAATCGACGGGCAAATACCTGATTCTGATAGCTGCGGACCTCAAGCACCTGGTGGATACCCTGGCGGTCAATAATATGGGTAATCCGAAGAAGAAAATGGCTAAAGATCCCGGCGGTCAACATCCCAAAATGGCGACCGGCATGGAGGGCGAGCTGGCGGCACGTGGAAGTGAGCGGGAGGACTCCCGAGACTCCTCAGACAGCTGGACCCAGTTCCCATCTGAAATAGTGGGCTCTGGCCCCCCCATCACGCTAGACCGAGCCACCCTCCAACAGATCCGGGAAATGATCAGAGAAGAAATGACCACCGTTTCTACTAAAACAACTGCGGAGCTACTCGGAGGCCTAAAAGACCTAGGCAACCGCACGTCGCAACTTGAAAACCATATTGGCGACGCCACGCTTATCATGGAGGGGCATGAGCAAGAAATTGAACAGCTTCACGATCTAGTTCGCACTTTGCAATCACAGCATGAAGATCTTGAAAACAGGTGCCGCAGAAAGAACTTACGCTTCCGAGGCCTACCGGAGTCCATGGAAGACGCCAGGGGCTCCATTACTGCGCTCATCCAGGAGCTTGTCCCGGACATCCCGCCCGAGAAGTTAGAACTGGAAAGAGCCCACCGTGCCCTGACCACTTGCAAATCGGAGGGCCCCCCGAGAGATATAATTGTGAAGTTTTTATATTTCCAAACGAAAGAAGCTGTTCTTAAAGCGGCCAGAGGAAAATCCTCCCTGTCTTTCCAAGGTACCAGCTTCCAAATCTTTGCTGACCTGTCGCAATCCACGATAATGAAGCGGCGTGCATTTCGGCCCTACTTAGAAGTCCTACAAAGGTCAAATATTAAATATCGATGGGGCTTCCCATTCAGAGTTATGTTTTCCTATAACGGTAAGCAAGTACAGGCCTCCACGCTAAGGGAGCTCCGGGATCACTTCAAGCAGTTGGACTTAACTCTCCCAGGCCTCACCAATGACTCGGGCAATAGATCGCCCATCCAGCATGACTCTAACAAGGACGGCCCTGAGGAACGTGCCCCAACTGACAACATACCCAGATCACAGCGGAAGCATAGGAAACAAGTCTTAAAGAGACTCTCCTCCCAGTCGTTCCAGAGATCAGGTGATGGGTAAAGGACGCTGAGGCCATTCATATATCCTTTTTCTCTCTTTTTATATTACACACCTCGTGTAGAGGTAAGAACTCGGCCCATTGGACTGCCCGTCGATTGGTCCCCCAAGTTCTTGCAGAAGAACCCCTTCTGCATACTCAGGTTCATATTGTGTTATGTGACAACTATTCCTTTTGCCTTAAACTATGTATGCCTAACAGGTGTCTAGGGAAGCGCTTGGTGTACCTGGACACCTGTTATGACTCCCCTAATCCACCGAATCTTGTTTTGGGCTTGATGATCTGATGGGAATAGTTGTTAAGTGATGTTGGTTATCTTTCCACCCACTATATGGGATTCTCTAATATTGATTGTTCGCTAAGTGACAACTAGTCATCTTTTTTTTTTCACTATGCATGCCTGACAGGTGTCAGGGGAGCCTCTTGGTGCACCTGACCACTTGTCATGACCCCCCTCGATCGCCTAGTCCTATTTTGGACTTGGTGATTCGACGGGAATAGTTGTTAAGTTATGTTAATCACCACCTCGCCTCATTACATGGGGAATTTTGACAATGTTTGTTGACCTGAGGGCGTCAAGCAATCCACAAAGTGGGGGGTAGCTAAAATGCCTTTATTTCCTATGACTTATTGCAGGAGGCTGTGAGTCCATTTCTTGGCTCCCGAGAGCTACGCAAGCGGTCTGACCCCTCTCCAGCGGGAAACACCCTCTGGTGAGGTGACACTAGTGACAAGAGTCACAATAATGGAGTTATGTGTTTATACTATAGTACATTGCTTTGCTTTATGTCCGAATGTCTGTGACCTTTATGTTTTTTCTCTCACCCAAACTTTTGTTTTATTTCTTAGCCCTACTAGACCTTCCTCAGCCTCTACCAGCCCCCAAACCCAACCATCTTTCCCTTCCTATAGCCTTCCCTGGGGGGGGTGGCGCCCAGCCATACTAACAACCTGGAGGTATGTACCATATAGCATGATACATCTAGTCAATGGTGCTTAAAGTTGTTTCGGTTAATGTGCAGGGACTAAACTCCCCGAATAAAAGATCCAGGGTTTTTAGATACTTTAGCTCCACACACGCAGACATAGTCTATGCTCAGGAATCTCACTTTTCTGTCTCCTCAACCCCTAAAATCCTAAATCCTAAGTATCCACTGGTTTACCACGCTAGGGCCAAAACAAAGCAGAGGGGAGTATTTATTGCTTTTCATTCCCGAACTCAATTTAAATGTGCCAAGCAAATTTCAGATCCTGCAGGCAGGTTCCTGCTGCTCCAGGGTACGTTGCAAGACACAGAAGTCACACTCTTAAACTATTATGCGCCAAACTCAGGCCAGAATGATTTCTTGAATAAACTATGCAACCTCCTAGTCAAACATAAGAAAGGGACAGTACTTGTAGGAGGTGACTCAAATCTCACACTAGACCCGGTACTGGATAGATCTGCCCCGCCAACAGCACAGCATAGAAAAGATGCCCACCAGTTCCAATCTCTAATTTCTGAGGCGGGACTGGTGGATGTCTGGAGAGATATGCATCCATTTCAGAGAGACTACACACACTACTCAGCCCCCCATGGCCTACATACCAGGATTGATCATTTTTTTACTCACAAAAACTTCCTTCCTAGTATCTCTCGTGCTCATATCCACCAAGTACCATGGTCAGACCATGACCTACTTAGTGTCACTTGTAGGTCATTGGTAATTAAGCCCGGCCCCTCTGCCTGGATGCTTAATGATGCTCACCTGGCCTCCAAGGAGAAGGTGCTAGAGACTGTGAAGGAAGCGGAGCTCTTTTTTCGCACAAATGTCAATTCAGTCCAGTCGCCGTCGGTTCTCTGGGGAGCATTCAAAGCTGTGATGCGGGGGCACTTTATCTCCAGAGCGGCCAGGACTAAAAGGGAAAAAGCTCAGCTTATGAACACACTGGAAAGGGAATATTTAACAGCATCCCAGGCATTCAAAACCACGGGCAGTGTAGTTAATAGGCGGAGACTAGAGAAGGCCAGAGTGGAGCTTAACTCGCTCCAGATGCAGGAGGCTGAGCGTAGATATAAATGGTCTGCCCAAAGATACTACACCCTGGCAAATAAACCTAATACTCTTCTGGCATCACAGCTACGGTGCCAGGCGAAATCCCACCCATCCATTAAATTAAGGGTAAGAGATGGGCAGGTCACTAGTAACCCCTGCAAGATCCTAGAAGAATTCAGACAAGGCCTAGCAAAACTATATGAGACGCACAAGGGATCAGATAGGGGGGCTATGAAGAAATACCTTGATAATGCTATTCTACCCCAGCTGGACTCTGACTGGGCTGAATATGTAGACGCAGATATAACGGTACAGGAGGTGAAACAGGCAATAGCTTCTCTCAAACCTAATAAGAGGCCCGGACCTGATGGCTATACAGCAACTTTCTATAAAAAACTAACAGATGTGATTGCCCCTCACCTCACAACAATGTATAATAGCATTAAAGGAGGTAGCCACTTTGATCCGGAGTCCTTGTCTGCTGCCATTGTTATGATCCCAAAGCCAGGGAAAGACCCCTTAGCTTGGCAGAATTACCGCCCTATCTCTCTGCTAAATCTAGATCTAAAAATCTTGGGGAAAATTATTGCTGCCAGAATCAACACATCTCTTAACTCCCTAATACACTCCGATCAGGTAGGGTTTGTCCCAGGGAGGCAGTCTTCAGATGGGGTAAGATGCATAACACAGGCAATAAGGGGAATTCCCTATGGAAAGGAGGAACACAAATTATCTATGTTTGCAGATGACATGTTGCTCACTATCTCTTCTCCTCATATAACGGCACCTAATCTGACCTCGGAGTTGGAGGTTTTTGGCAATATGTCAGGCCTTAGAATTAATGCTGGTAAGTCACTGGCCATGGGACTCTCTTTAACACAACAGACCAATACTCTATTAAGGGGCAACTTTCCCTGGCTTTGGGTCACGAAGCTCCCATACCTAGGAGTCACATTAACCACATCTGTTGCAACGCTGTATAAAGCAAACTACCCAGGTCTATTTAACCAATTGAGTACCCTTCTGTCCACTTGGCGTCAAGTAAATCTCTCATGGCTGGGGCGCCTGGCAGTGGCAAAGATGACTATTCTGCCTAAGTTGTTATATTTTTTTAGAGTCCTTCCTATAAATGTAACTAAAAATGCCCTCCAGCCACTACAACAAAAGCTTAACAAATACATCTGGGGGACGATTAGACCACGGATCGCTAGGGGAACACTATACTGTAGAAAGGAAGATGGAGGCTTGGGCGTTCCAAACCTATATAAATATTATATGGCGGCGCAGCTGGCGGCACTGCTCCCTTTGCATGCTACAACAAATATACCTGGCTGGGTGCAGATGATGTCTAAGAGCTGTGCTCCAATTTCTGTGACATCAATTATCTGGACTCCAAAGAAACTTAGACCAGAGACCCTGGTACAGGGCATAGGCCCAGCGCTGGATATCTGGGACAGGAATGCGAAGCTCAGGGGGTGGTGTTCGTCACATGTGCCGGCAGCTCCTATCCTGGGAAACCAGTTGTTTCCCCCGGGATTAGAGTCAAGACAGAGATTTAAGTGGTGGGAGGAACAGGGATATCGTACGATACAAGACCTACTCGCAGGTTGGAAAGGGGAATCCCCATTCTCACTAACCAATAGAATCATAGCGCCCCCTGCTGAAAAATTTAGGGCACTACAACTGGATCACTTTGTCAAATCACTGATTCGGGACCTGGATCACTTTAGTAAACCTTCGGACTTTGAACAGAGATGCCTATATGACCCACTGGCGAGAGGAGCAATTTCAAAACTCTACGCATCCCTGGTCAAACCGGAAGGAACAAACTCACACTTATATAAAACTAGGTGGGAAGACGATTTAGGGAAAATAGGGGATGAGCAAACCTGGCCAAACATATGGAAATCAGCAGGAAAGGTGTCCTACAACACGCTCATTCAGGAGAACTCATTCAAGGTCCTGTTTAGATGGTACCTCACCCCTGCTAGAATACACAAGTTTGATGTAAATACCTCTCCCATGTGCTATAGGGGATGTCAAGAGGAAGGGACTATGCATCACATATGGTGGAACTGTCCTCATGCCTACAAGTTGTGGAGCGATGTATACAACCTCCTGTCTACGCTCTTTACAGGCACTTACTCCCCTAGCGCATGGGAAGCTCTCCTCTCTTATAAGACAAATAATTTTAAATTTATCCAATGGAAATTAGCTTTACATATTTTCTCAGCAGCAAGACTAATAATAGCTAGGAATTGGAGGAGTGGACACTTACCCTGGCAGATGGTGATTACTAAAATTTCTGATATTATGTTAATGGAAAAACTGACGGCAATAGCCCATGACGACTTTGATCGCTTTAGTGAAATATGGTCCCCATGGATAGACTTCATTGGAGTGAGTAGAAAAGTTGGGGACGTCTAGGAACCATGATATAGGCGGGAACTGTTGGTTGGGTCCTCCCCTCCCCCCCCCTCACTCCCTATTATCCTCCCCCCCTCTCTTTCTTCCTAATATAACACCCCTTGATCACTCCTATCTCTTCCCTTTTCCCTCTGTTTTGTGTCAGTGGGTTCTCCTTACCCTCACCCCTTCTTTTGTTCTTACTGTTCGGCTCTCGTGTAATGGCATATATATAGTTAGAGGTTATGCCTCGTTATTGACAAAATGATAATAACTGCTTCTTACAATAACCACTTGTTACCTTATGTTTATTTGTAACTTTTTACATTTTGCACTCTTTTTCTCCTTGGATTATGTAATGTGAACTTTTTATAAATGCTGGTTTTGTCATTTTATTTGTATATGCTGTTGCTGATGAAGTCCACAGAATGTCTTTACCCAAATTTTGTATTGTCTACTACCGCTTTTCTATAAACAATAAAAATCATTGTAAAAGAAAGACTGAGGAATGAGTGGGAGGTACCAGGTATTTATGGACCGGGAAAGGCTCCCTTTTTTTCATGACATCTCTGCAAGATCGCCCTCTACAGGTTGGTATAACCCAAGTGTAATGACTATCTGAAGCGGGGTGTGTGACATACTCAGAATAATCGGGATATGAAGATATGCGTCCCTTATGTCTATTGTGGTCATAAGATCCCCGGGCTGAATCGATCTTACCGCTGACTTCAAAGTCTCCATGCGAAAATGTTTCACCCGGATAAACTTGTTGAGACCCTTTAAGTCTAAAATAGGATGCACCGACCCATCCTTCTTGGGAATTGTGAACAGGTTGGAGTAAAACCCCTGACCTTCCTCCTGAAAGGGTACCTGGCAAACTACCCCTTTTTGAAGAAGATGCCAAACAGCGGCTCTCAGGGCATCTGCCTTTACCTGGTTCTGGGATGCCCCTGACCAAAGGAACCTTGCGGGCGGTCTGGCTGCAAACTCAATCTTGTAGCCTGATGACACCACCTCTTGGATCCAAAGATCCGCCACGTGGCGTCTCCAGATAGGAGCAAAATGCAAGAGCCGTCCCTTCCCCCCGCTCGGGTGAGGGCGCCCCCTCATGCCGGAGTGGGCTTGGCTGGAGGCTTAGGCCTATTTCTCCAGGCACCTCCTGCCCTGCCTCTGCCCCAAAAATCCCTACGGGAACATGAAAAGGAGCCTCTACCGCTCCAAAAGGGCCAATATGATGCAGGCCTCTGAAAGGGCCGAGCCAACCTCTCTCTGAGGAAGCTTGCCATCCTTGACCATAAGGTCGAGCCGCTCCCCAAAGAGTCTGCTCCCTAAAAGAGGTAAATCTGTAATGAACTTTTTAGCAGCAGCATCCGCCGACCATTGTCTTAGCCATAAGGAGCAGCGCAAGGCAACCAGAAGGGCAGAGGTCCTAGCACCTAATCTGACTGCATCATCCATGGTAGTGATAGCAAAAGCGTTAAAGTCCAAGCAAGCTCTAAACTCCTTGGCCTCCTAAGAGTGTCTGTGAGACCTAGCCCTGGCCAAAAGCTTCTTCACCTTCTTCCTCGAAGCCAAGGACACAATAGCAACGTACAAAGGCAAAGTTTGACCAACTTAGAGATGCCCTACACTGCATTGACTGGGAAAATGTCCTTAAAAACAAAAGCATGGACGCTAAATGGGATACTTTCAAAGGAATACTTAATTTTCATTGTGACAGATATATACCTTACAGGAATAAAACTATTAGACACACATGTAAACCGATGTGGCTAAATAAAAAGGTTAAGGGGGCAATAAACAACAAAAAAAGGCATTTAAACGTTTAAAGCAGGAAGGGACAGCGGAAGCATTAAAAAACTACAAAGAAGAAAATAAACAATGTAAACAACAGATAAGGGCAGCTAAGCTGGAGACAGAAAGACTGGTCGCGAAAGAGTAAAACTAACCCCAAATTATTCTTTAGCTACATAAACCGTAAAAGGTACAAACCTGAGGGTGTGGGCCCCCTGAAAAGCAAGGAGGGGACCCCTATAGAGGGAAATGAGGAGAAAGCAAATTTGCTTAACTACTTCTTAGCTTCTATATTCACAAAAGAATTTGACATGCCGAGTGAAATGCAGGGGTATAACTGAAACCCTCCATTAAATGTCACTGGTCTAACCAAGGAAGAAGTCCAGCACCGTCTCAAGCAGATAAAAATCGATAAATCCCCGGGACCAGATGACATACCTCCTCGTGTTTTAAGGGAGTTATGTACAGTAATAGACAAGCCGTTATTTCTAATATTTGTGAATTCCATAACTACAGGGTCTGTTCAGAGGGATTGGCGCTTGGCAAATGTGGTGCCAATATTCAAAAAGGGATCTAGGGGGGAAACGGGGAACTACAGACCGGTAAGCTTAACATCTGTGGTGGGCAAGCTGTTTGAAGGTTTCTTAAGGGATACTATCCTGGAGTACCTTGGGGAAAATGACCTTATTACTCCATATCAGCATGGATTTATGAGGAATCGCTCCTGCCAGACAAACCTAATCAGCTTTTATGAGGAGGTAAGTTCAAGATTGGATCAGGGGGAGTCATTGGATATCATATATCTTGACTTTTCTAAAGCATTTGATACTGTGCCACATAAAAGGCTGGTACAAAAGATGAGAATGCTTGGAATGGGGGAAAACGTGTGCAGATGGGTGGGAAATTGGCTTAATGATCGGAAGCAGAGGGTGGTTATCAATGGTACACACTCAGATTGGGTGACTGTACTAGTGGAGTACCAAAAGGGTCAGTTCTGGGACCAATTCTCTTCAATATATATATAAATGACATTGGGTATGGATTAAACAGTAACGTATCAATCTTTGCAGATGATACTAAGCTGAGTAAAGTAATTAAAACAAAAGAGGACAGCAGGCAGCTACAAACAGATTTAAATAAATTGGAAGCATGGGCAGTTAAATGGCAAATGTTTAACACAGATAAATGTAAGGTTATGCACATGGGAAGGAGAAATCTGTGTCATGATTACACACTAAATAAAGAAACACTTGGTAAAACAACAATGGAAAAAGACCTAGGGGTTTTAGTTGACAATAAGCTCAACTGTAGTAATCAATGCCAGGCAGCTGCTGCCAAGGCAAATACGATCATGGGGTGCATCAGGAGGGGCATAGGTGCTCATGACCAGAGCATCATTTTACCCCTGTACAAGTCACTGGTCAGACCTCATATGGAATACTGTGTACAGTTCTGGGCACCTGTGCTTAAGAAGGACATATCAGAACTGGAGCACGTTCAAAGAAGGGCAACAAAGTTAATAAAAGGAGTTTGGGGGGACTAGAGTACCCGGAAAGATTGTCCAAGTTAGGTTTATTTAGTCTAGAAAAAATACAACTCTGTGAAGTACTCACCTGTAGAGTTGATATTATAAGCATACAGCACGTCCTGCTCCCGAATAGTCATAACATGTGGGGTAGTCCTCCGCCTCCGGCGCCGTGCACTGCAGACATGTAGAAAACACGCTGCTCTCGGCCCTACATATACCGCGGGACCTCCCACAAATCCCCAGCATTGAAAAGCAGTGAGAAGAGAAGCCAGGAGGAACCAACCACCCAGAATAACTGGCAGCAATATCTTAATGATAATAATCACCATACAGGGGATACAGAATTAGTGAAATCAGGGTGGGGTGGAGCAGGACGTGCTGTATGCGTATAATATCAACTTTACAGGTGAGTACTTCACAGAGTTGTATTATTCTAAGCATACAGCACGTCCTGCTCCCGAATAGTCATAACATGTGGGACATCCAATAGCAGTGTCCATAAGCAGGGTGGGATCCCCAGAAAAAGCAAGGCACAGCGGACAGTAAAGGCGCTGTCACCTGCAAAACTTGCAACAGGCATAACATGAGCAGAGGCTCCAACGTCAGTCTCATAACAGAACCAAGAAGGTATGAACAGAGACAGGCCATAAGTCAAGTAATTGAACTAACAGAAAAAAACCTTGGTGCTGAAGGGCCAGTGATACCCAAGCACCCATGATAACGGAGTAAACAGTAAAGGGGAAGAAACGCTCCCCTGAAGGAACATAGGTCAGTGTAGTGACCCAACCAGCTCACAGGCAAGGAAGCCTTGTGGCAACTCTTGTAACACCCCCAAAGGGAACAAAAAAACAGGTCACCCGACCAAGGCAGGAATACAGAGCCCTAATTATCAGGAAGCCAAGGCTTCCTCAAGATCAGGGAGCATCCAGAAGGATCAGTCAAAAGGCGCAATGGCGCTGGAATAGACATCAGGCACATACCGAAGGAGGCACCCGTAGACTCCAAGAACAGCAGTCCCCCCTAAAGGCCAAGAAGGCCAGCATGGGGAGAAGTGCAAAACCTGTAGAGGGATGTAGGCCCTCATATTAGTATTTACAATGATCAGCCAAGGCTAGAGTAAAGAACTGAATTCAAAGGTCCAACAGACCACCTGAACCGGAAGCCCAGCGTAAAGGGGAACACCCCCAGGCATGGAGTGCCGGTAGCCGTATCCATCTGTACAAGTATATATGTGTATACATCACGTCAGGGAATAATTAACCAGAGCCATCGTCTCAGGCAGAATAGCGGGCTGGCCTACAGGGCAGCTGAGGCCGCATCCAGACAGGGTCCCAGGAAGCCCACAGGGTAACAGAATGAGAAAAAAATTGATCCCCACGGAACTTATGGAACTACTGGGGAGGTGCAGCTAAGCAATCCCGAAGAGAATACTCTACAAGGGTGACGGAACCAGACTCCTGCAGGAAGGCCAAGACAGACCTACACCATCAGAGTCCCCAGATGGGGAGCCAACCCCAATTTATGCTGTAATGGCTTTAAAGGCCCTGGGAACCGATAACGTCTCACAGGGAAGAGACTAAGGCCCATGCCAGTCAATATGGATACCACCAAGCCATTGAAGGCGGAGTAAGGAGAAGCTGGGGAGCTAGCTCCCAAACCCCCTCTCATAATAGGTCACCCAGAAGATGAGGCCCCCCCCCAAGGGGCGATCAGCAGTCAATCCCCAGACAGGAGACCTTTGAATGGAAACAGGGAGAGACCTGATAAGGGCAGAACCGCACCCCAACAGAGATATCACAATTCAGTAGCCTTCAGCAGGGGCATCTGCGAACCATTACTCCCAGGGCCGCCTAGGCCATAGATCCCATGGGACTCCCTATCCTGCCAGCCGTGCGCAGAACCCAAGGTAGGTTGATGAAAAGAAGGCATATATGAAATAACAAGGCTATGCCTAAATACTCAGGCCCCCTGACCAGAGTCAGAATATCCTGGGACAGTAGGGACAGGGGCAGAGGCCCTGTGTCAGGAGGGAGACCCCTCAGAGCCACGCTAGGCTCCCTGGGCAACCCGGGATAGCATAACCTGCCGCTAAGGGCATCCATAGAAGCGAATACCGCTGAGAAGCAGGGGGGGTAGAACCCCACCCAGTCCAGGAACAGGGACCCACCAGAGGTAGTAACCTGTCACAATCTTTAGACCAGCATTAAAACCATGCCATCATCTTTCAACAGACCAGGAGTCCCCCATAAACCGACCGGTCCTGAAGGAGGGGGAGGCCCGCCATATAGATTCAAAGGGGGCCACCGCTTCAACAAGCCCAGCAGGTAAGATGGACCCTGTAAGGGGCCCAACCTAGAACCCCGTGGGTCGTGGAAGAGATTTACCTTTCCCCTTCCAAACCTGCGAGACTTGGTACCCAGGGTGACCATACTCCAGGAGATGCTGGTAAGGAAGGGGAGTGCCCCCCTGACGGGGCCCTTGCATATGGGAAGCTCCAGAGGAACCACCTTACCAAGAAGGCATGAGCACAGACCAAGCACCGGGGTGCTGTGACATATGTAGGTTTAGTAACCTACTGCGCCGAAGAGCCCGAGGGCTCGGTATATAAATGACATCATCTTGACGTGCCACCGACAGGCCCACCAGCTGCCATCCCACCTGGTGAAGGCAAGGCGCAAGTAAAGGGGGGCAGAGCCCCCGTAACCAGGGGTCCCCTAATGCCAGAGAAGAAGGCAGCAAGCCTGAACAGATTTCCCAGGAACGGGGAATAGTGGATAAGTGACCGGGAGGGGATGAGTGTTAAAGCAACCATCCAGTAGCTTCCGGGGGACACTGTCGGCCAACCGACCCACTCCGTCTGATGCAAAGGCTGGGGAGTAAGGGAGACGACCCAGTAGGTCCCAACGCATAAGCCCCACCTCAGGTGTGTCCCCCGACATGCCAGGCTAGTAGCCTGGGCCGAAAGAAAGGCCCCAATAGTGCCTCAAGCCGCAGGGTTGATCCTGTGACACTGACTAGAAATAGTCTTAGGCGTCCAGCTGACTCCAGATAAACTAAGAAGAGCTAGATCTTCGTAAGGGGCCGAAAGCCCCCCCGCGCAGGGGGACCCATGACCCAAGACAGAGTTGTCATATATGGGCTACTTGTGAATGGTAGAGTTGCTAAGCCTGTCATAGGCCAACGGGGTCCAGACTACCTCATACTGATGAGGGGGGAGGATGGAGAAATTATATACAGAGGCCATGGCCCCTACCGTTAAGGCGATTAACAAGCGCGCCCAACACTGCAGGCCCAGTCCGGCCTGCGCCAGGTTCGGAAGTGAGAGCAGGGACTAAAAACACCCTGACAAAAAACTGAGGGGGGACCGAGAAGGCATGAGCACAGACCAAGCACCGGGGTGCTGTGACATATGTAGGTTTAGTAACCTACTGCGCCGAAGAGCCCGAGGGCTCGGTATATAAATGACATCATCTTGACGCCCAGGTGGGTTACATCCCAGAACCACCAGAAGGGGAAGGCATAATCCTGGATGTGAGACAGCTGTGCAGTCGCCCCCTCGCCCAGACGGGCGAGGGCGCCCCTTCATGCTTGCGAGGTTTTGGCAGATTTGGACTCTGTCCTGCCCGAAGGCCCAGGGCGCTGTCTGCCAGCGCAATGTTGGAAATCCACGCCGAACAGCTAGAAACACACCTCAGATTCACGTTTGACACTAACGTAGGGAGGTGGAGGCCGGAGCGGCCTTCTGCGGAAGGGTGCTATAGCCTTTTTGCCAAAAAGGTCCAAGCGGGCCCCGAATAACCGCCGTCCTCTGAATGGAAAGCAAGTGAGAGCCTTTTTTGTAGCTCCATCGGCGCCCCACTGTCGCAGCCAGACCAGGCGGCGAATGGCTACCGCAAGTGCTGAGCTCCTAGCACACATCTTAGGTGTCATCCAGTGCCGATAGAATAAACTTCACAAAGGCTTCGCAGTCTGATAGCGCACTAAACACCCCCCAAGGGAGGTCCTCAGGGCGGTGATCCAGTATCTTTCTGAGAAGAGTCCTGGCGGCCACCGCAGTGATGGCTGTGGCACAAACCGGGCGCAGGGCCGTCCCAGCACATGAGAAGGCGTGTGAGGCCAGTCTATCAATGCGCCGGTCCTCAGCATCCCGAAGGGTACGGTAAAAGGGGGCAGTCATAAAAGGGGGGTTTGTGACCCCTATAACCGGCGCGTCCACCACCAGGCGAGCTGACCATAAATTGACCACATCAGGGGGAAAAGGGTACTTCCATTCCCAGACCCCTGGAATCCCTTTAAGCTTACCAGGCGATTCCCATTCCTGGGATATAATATTCTGGAAATGTTCCTGTTCTAGGAACTCCAAGCGTGGCGGCGCTGTATGGAAACTCTCCTTTTTAGGCTTGGGGATCTCCCCAGGGGGAGAGTTTGACAAGACCTCAAAAATCTTGATCAGGATTTCATCCGTGTCACACAGACCCCAGGAGCCAGGCTCGGATTCCTCACGGCCCGCGGGCATCCCATGGGAGGAGCCGAGTCTGAGAATAGTTCACCTTCCTCAGAAGGGTCAGGGTCCTGCATATCAGCAGAATCGTCGGTATCGTCAGGAACCGGAGAGCCCGGAGGCGTTAGGGACCGCTTTTTATCAGGGCACATACGCTCTGCCAATCCAGAAAGCACCTGCTCCGCCGTGGGCAACGCTCGCGGCACCTCTTGCAGGTCATCCCCGCTGGAGTGGGACTCATCATGAGTGATGTTTGGGAGCGGGGAGACGGGGGTGAGGAAGGGAGGATCCTCTGTTAGCAATGCCTGTGCTGCACACTGTCCGCAGACCTGTGCCCTGTCAGCCTCAGCCAGGGGCTGGCCACACACTGCACACAGCCGGTCACGTCCCGGAGGGACCCCGGTTCCATAATTCTGAAATGCCTCCATATGGTGATTTTTATGCAGTATAGCGCAGGGAATTATGCAAGTAGCAACAATGAATGCCCCAAAAACCCGCTAGTAATGTGGGAGAATTTGTAAAGAGGACCCGTTATGATATATGTTAGGCCGTGGCCGGTAACGAAGTCTTGGCTTCTGAAAGACATAATGGGACAAGGGGAGTGGAGTCAGTGCCATGCTCTGTTTGAAAAACCTAGAAACCATACCGCCCCGGAGGGCACTTACATGACCGAGGGAGGAGACGAGCCACACCACGCGCGCGCAGATAGAGAAAATGGCGCCAGCGAACCTCGAGGGGAGGGCCAGGCCAGGCTGTGACGCAAGACGCGTCATGCCAAGTCTCCGCCTCCCCCAAAGAGCGCGAAGCTCTAACCGACAGCAAGTGCAGAAGCAGAGAATAAGTAACATCTAATGCTGACACGCTGGAATGAATCTGCCGAGACTGATAGTGAGAAAAGACGGATCGCACTGTACAGTGATGCGCGACACTGACCCCCTGATTAAAAAAGACAAGGTCTAATGGCGGATGGGCACTAGGGCTGCCACACACACCCCCCCCCCTTCTTTTCCCCCGAGTTATGGGAGGGAGCAAGGGGAGAAGCTGACGGTGTCCATGGACTGAGTCTATGAGGGGCAAAGGCAATATGAGGGAGGGGCATCCTCTAGAGCAGGGGTACTCAACTACTTTCAGTGGAGGTCCACTTACCAGGCTCTGCCGTGGAATGAAGGTCCGACCTGCACACCGACAGTAAAGAACCCTGGTCCCCTAGCAATAAGGCCAATTTGGTGTGAGAGAGTCGGGGGGGGGGGGTTAAGTAAGAGTGCATGTCACGGGCTGGGAGAAGGGTTAGGGGAGGTGCAGATCAGCTGCTTGGGGGGATAGGTGAGGGTCAGTGGATGGGTAGAAGGGTTAGGTGAGGGGTGCAAGTCAGCAGCTGGGGAGAAAGTTAGGTGAAGGGTACAGGTCCAGGAGCTGGGGTGAGGGTTAGGTGAAGGGTACAGGTCCAGCAGCTGGGGTGAGGGTTAGGTGTCTGGCAATAATGCAAGTCAACAGGTCCACACACTGGCTGCTCTCATGCTCCATCATCTATCTGCAGCCTGTGTGCAGCAAAGCATGAGGGTGCATGTGAGTGGCTGGGAGCAGGATAAGGTGAGGGGTGCAGGTCAGTGACTGGAATGGGGATTAGGTGAGGGGTGCAGGTCAATGGTATTGGAGGTGATTAGGTGAGGGGTGCAGGTCAGTGGCTGTGAGGGGGATTAGGTGAGGGGTGCAGGTCAGTGGCTGGGAAGGAGAGGGTAGGTGGGGTGCAGGTCAGTGGCTGGGAAGGAGGGGGTAGGTGGGGGTGCAGGTCAGTGGCTGGGAAGGAGGGGTAGGTGGGGGTGCAGGTCAGTGGCTGGGAAGGAGGGGGTAGGTGGGGTGCAGGTCAGTGGCTGGGAAGGAGGGGGTAGGTGAGGGGGCAGATCAGTGGCTGGGAAGGAGGGGGTAGGTGGGGGTGCAGGTCAGTGGCTGGGAAGGAGGGGGTAGGTGGGGTGCCGGTCAGTGGCTGGGAAGGAGGGGGTAGGTGGGGTTGCAGGTCAGTAGCTGGCTGACGCAGTATGCCTCTCAGCCGGGGTTGCAGCTGTGGCCTGCACACCTGCCATGGGATCAATTGGGGATCCCTGGGGATGCACACAGTCTCAGAGACAGGCCTAGGTCCTGATTTGGGATGCCCCAGGGATGAGGAATTATGCCTTCCTGGGAGGCTGACTTTTCTCTTGAAGGTGGAGCAAAAGTTTTAAAAGACTCTTAGTCTGCTTAGTTATGCCTCCTTACTTTGGCCCTGTGGGAAATAAACAGGCAGACCATGAGTCTTATGAGACTTTAGATCCACTTTAAAGGTGAAGCACTTGGGGGGGGGGGGGGGCTTTAGCATTAAATAAATGACCCTATCAGAATGACTGTATCCCTAACTTACACTTTGTGCGATCCTGTCGTCCAGCATTGCTCCTCCTTGACGCTGCCTGATGCTAATGATGAATCAATGATGTCAGCACACTGGCTGCTTCCGTGCTCCGCCGCCTGTCTGCAGCCTGTGTGCAGCAAAGCATGACAGGCTTTGCTCCCGCGCCTCCCGGCTCCTCTCCGCTCTGCTCTGTTCTATCCTCTCCAGCCATCCTCCCCACTACGGCGCTGCCAGTGCACGATGATCTTGCCGACAGTGAGCGGCCGGTCGGTCGAGGTAGCAGGGAGACAGGTGGCAGGAACTAAAAATATATTTGTGTGTCCTGTGGGGGGCGCTAAAAGCTAAGTGAGAGCTCTGCTGGAAGCGCGGCCGGATAGGACAAGAAATATCATTTTAGCACGGCAGTTACGTTCTGTGAAACGGCTCCAGGGACACTACACCAGCCCTGGGCAGCGGTCCGGACAAATGGCGTCTGTGGTCCGGATTCGGACCGCGGTCCGCCAGTTGAGTACCCGTGCTCTAGAGGCTCACCAACGGCCTGACCGCCTACCCTATGGAGGGGGATTGCGGTGGAGCATGGCTCCATTCAGCACACCAGGTGCTACCTACCTTCACCCGACCCGCGCAGCCTAGGCTGGGAGGCATATTTCTTCTGACAAGGACGGGTGGAAATAGTCCCACAGGACCTTGGGCCTAAGGCCCGCTCGCCTGCGAGAGCGTGATACTTCATGTCTTCGCAGTTCCCGCACTGCAGAGAAATCTGGGGATTTGTGGGAGGTCCGTGCAATATGTAAGGCCGGGAGGAGCTTGTTTTCTACATGTCTGCAGTGCACGGCGCCGGAGGCGGAGGACTACCCCACATGTTATGACTATTCGGGAGCAGGACGTGCTGTATGCTTAGAATAAGACGATTGAGGGGTGATCTAATAACTATGTATAAAATACCATTTTGTGAATACTCACCTGTAAAATGGGTATTCTAAGTATGTCACACCCCCCGCTTCATGATATCCATAACTTGTGGGTAATACTGACCTGTAGATGGCGATCTGCAGAGATGATAGGAAAAAGAAAGCCCCTCTCGGTCCATAAATACCTGGGACCTCCCACTCATTCGGTCCATAAATACCTGGGACCTCCCACTCATTCCCCAGTATAAAGATAGCAGTAAGGAAAGGGACCAGGAAGAGCCAAATATAAGTCATAACAACGCAAAGTTCACAATATAAAGGATCCAGAATACAAAAGGGCGGGGTGAAGCGGGGTGTGTGACATACTTATAATACCCATTTTACAGGTGAGTATTCACAAAATGGTATTATTCTAAGTATGTCACACACCCCGCTTCAAGATATCCATAACTTGTGGGACATCCAATAGCAGTGTCCATAAAGGGCGGGGATCCAAAACAAGGCAATAAAGCACAACTTAAACCACTGCAGCCTGCAGAACTTTGCGGCCAAAAACAGCATCCGCTGAGGCCCGAACATCAACCTTGTAAAACTTGGAAAAAGTGTGAACAGAAGACCAAGTAGCAGCCTTACAAACTTGCTCAACAGAGGCCTGGTGCTGGAAGGCCCAGGACGCCCCAACCGCACGAGTAGAATGAGCAGTAACACGAAAAGGAGGACTCTTCCCCTTAGCAGAATAGGCCCCAACAATGGCCTGACAAATCCATTTACTAATGGAAGACTTGGCGGGCGCCAAACCCTTCCTAGGCCCAGAGGGCACCACAAAAAAGGCATCAGTCTTACGAAAGGAAGACGTTACCACCAAATAGTACTTCACAACGCGAACCACATCCAAAGAATGCAGAGCCCTCTCCTTGTCATTGCTGGGATTAGGACACAGAGAGGGCAGAACAATGTCCTGATTTAGGTGAAAAGCAGAAACCACCTTAGGAAGGAAATCCGGCTTAAAACGAAAAACCACCTTGTCCTGATGCCTCTCAAAGTACGGAGCTTGAATGGACAAAGCCGCCAACTCAGAGACACGCCGAACAGAAGTGATAGCTACCAAAAAAGCCACCTTCTGCGTAAGCGAAGACAAGGCAATATCATGCAAGGGCTCGAACGGGGGACCCTGAAGAGCAGAAAGAACCAAATTCAAATCCCGAACTGGGATCAAAGGCTTCCTAGGAGGCCGAACATGCGTAACCCCCTGGAAAAAAGTCTTAACCAAAGGATGAAGCGCAAAGGACCTTTGAAAGAACACTGCCAGGGCAGAAAGCTGCCCCTTCAGAGTACTAAGCTGGAGCCCCAGGTCCAGACCATGTTGAAGAAACTCCAGGATTCTAGAAATAGAAAATTCCCTACAAGGGAAAGCCCTGACCTCACACCAATCAATATAAGACCTCCAAGTCCTATAGTAAACGGTAGAGGAAGACCGCTTCCTAGTGCTAATAAGAGTCCGAATCACTGAATCGGAAAGACCTTCCTCCTTCAAGATGGAGGTTTCAGCAGCCACGCCGTCAAAGCCAGCAATGGTAAATTGGGATAAAGTAGTTGACCCTGGGTGAGCAGATCCGGCAGCAGGGGCAGAACGAACTGATCCTCTGCCAATCTTACCACGTCTGCGAACCAAACCTGTCTTGGCCACCTTGGGGCCACCAGAATTGCTGACGTGCCCTCCAGGGCCAGCTTGCGCACCACTCTGGCCACCATGGGAAACGGAGGGAACAGGTAAAGAAACCCCAGATCCCTCCAGTTCAGGGACATGGCATCCACTGCCAGAGCCAGTGGATCCTTCGAGAGAGACACAAATGCCGGAAGTTTGTGATTGTGACGAGAGGCAAAGAGGTCCACCACCGGAAACCCCCACCTGAGACAAATCAAGCGAAACACCTTGGGACTGAGAGACCATTCCCCCCGGCGAGATGAGGACCTGCTCAGAGAGTCCTCCTCCGTGTTCTCCACTCCCGGAATGTAAACTGCCGAAATGCACGGGACATGGCTCTCCGCCCAGTCCAGAATCAAAGACACTTCCCTGAGGGCACTCCTGCTGCGAGTCCCTCCCTGGTGATTGATGTAGGCAACTGCCGTCCGATTGTCCGACCGAACCTGAACCGGCAAGCCCTGCAACTGATGAGTCAAGCGAAACAGAACCAACCTGATGGCTCTCAACTCCAGGACATTGATGGGCTCGTGAGCCTCCTGAGGCCCCCACAGACCCTGAAACTGAAGATCCTTCCAGAAACCCCCCCATCCTGATAGACTAGACAAGGAGTCAGAAAGGATCTGCCCTTCAACAGATTGACTGAATTCAGCCACCAGTGAAGGGAGCGCCGAACCCGGGGGGTCATCAGGAAGGACTGATACAACGACAGTGGAGACCTGTCCCAAACCGCCAACAGATGGAGCTGGAGCGTCCTTGTGTGAAACTGAGCAAAGGGAACTGCCTCGAATGAGGCCACCGTCAATCCCACCAGTCTCATCCCCAGCCGGATGGCCGGACAAGGGATGGACAGGAGAAGCCGAACCAACTCCTGAATCAAAAGAACCTTGGACTGAGGAAGAAACACCCTGGCCTGGGAAGTATCCAGAGAGGTCACTACCCTGGACGGAGAATGGGAGGACTTGGGGTAGTTGATCACCCAACCGAATCTCTCCAGAGTGGATACCACCGTCCTGGTGTCCAACTCTGCTTGGCTGAAGGAAGACGCCATAATGAGAAGATCGTCCAGATAAGGCACAATGCGTATACCCTGGGCTCTGAGGAGAGCCATCACCCCAGCCAGCACCTTGGTGAAAACCCGTGGAGCCGAGGTAAGACCGAAAGGAAGTGCCACAAACTGAAAATGCCGATCCTCCACCACGAACCTGAGAAACCTCTGGTGCGCTGGAAAAATCGGAACATGCAGGTAAGCGTCCTTGATGTCTATGGACGTCAGAAAGTCCCCCTGACGAAGAGAGCGCAGCGTTTCCATGCGGAATTTCCGCGGACGGATGAACCTGTTGAGGATCTTCAGATCCAGGATGGGTCGAACCGAGCCGTCCTTCTTGGGTACCGTGAACAGATTGGAATAAAAGCCCCGGCCCCGGTCTGAGGGGGGCACTGGGCAAATGACAGCCATATCCAGAAGACTCTTTACTGCCGCCTGGAGCCCCTGCACGGTCAGAGGGTCCGAAGGCACCCAAGACCTGAAGAATCTGGGAGGGGGCCGGAGCTCGAACTCCAGCTTGTAGCCGGAAGTCACCACTTCCCGGATCCATCTGTCCGAGACCTCCCGATCCCAGACCTGGGAGAAGTGTTGCAGCCGTCCCCCCCACCCACATGGGTGAGGGCGCCCCCTCATTGCTGAGCTGGCTTAGCAGCGGGTTTGGGCTTAGAGCCCCAACTGTATCCTGGACGGGCACGTCCTCTGCCCCTGTTCCCGGAATCTCCTCTGGATGAGGGGAAAGCAAATCCTCTGCCAGCTCTGGCCCCACGAAAAGAAAGAGCAAAGGAAACCGCCCCCCGAAAGGGACGGCGTTGTTTCTTGCGTTGAGGTAACTTACCGCCTTTGGCGACGGAATCCAATTTCTCTCCAAAGAGCCGTAATCCTACAAAAGGGAGAGCCGTCAGCGACTTTTTTGACACAAAATCAGCCGCCCACTGGCGCAACCAAACCGAACGCCGAATAGTCACCAGCAGAGCCGACGTCCTGCCACACATCATCAGAGTGTCATCCAAGGCGGCTAGTACAAATGACAAAAACAATTCACACCTTTTAAGGCCAAGGAACTCGTCACTACCCGGATTAAGCCCGGAAGAAGTCAACAGGTCCCTGACCACTGACCTGGTAGCCACCACCAACAGCGCCGAAGCACAAACAGGCCGCATGGCTGACCCAACACTGGCAAAACCATGACAAGCCATCTGGTCAATGCGTTTATCCTCACCATCTTTAAGAGTGGAACAATCAGGAGTATTTAAAACAGCAGTGTTGGACAACCCCAGAATCGGTGCATCCACCTCGGGAGGGGACGCCCAACGCTTAACCGTATCCAAAGGGAAGGGATATTTTTTGTCCCAACCCTGAGGAATACCTGGGAGCCGAGCAGGCCTCTCCCATTCCTTAGCAAGAATTCCATCAAAATTCTTTTGATTAGGAAATTCCAAGCGCGGCCTGGATTCCTCGAAAAACTCCCCCTTTTGCTGTGGAGCCGCCTCAGGAGGAGAAATAGCCTAAACCCCAAACATCTGAGCCAGAACGTTAGGAGTATCCGAGGACCTCCCCAAGTCCCGCTTGGTATCAGCGCCAACAAACTGCTGATCGCCTGAATTATCTGATTCCTCATATACCTCCCCTTCCTCAAGTGGGGAGTAATCGGACCAATCCAGATTATCAACATCATCAAAGTCAACCACCGGCGAGGCCGGTGACAAGTGCTTTCTCTTAGCCGGAGCCTTTCGGGCAACCGCGCTGGAGAATCATTTTTCAAGATTGGCCAATCTGGCGCACATCTCAGATTGCAGCTCCCCACCCATGACAACGTCACACGGGGTACGTATCAAGCTGGGGGGGGGAGGGGAAGCGGCCGGCGGTGCTGACCCAGACGCCTGGGGTCCGGACTGCTGCGTAATAGTCTGCTGTGCAGATGGTATACACAGAAGTACATCATCCCCAGTAAGGGATGCCCCACACCCCATACACTTCCGGGATTGCTCCGAGGGAAGCCCGAGCCCAGTATCGGGGATGCCTCCATACGGTGAACTTATAGGTAGTCGCTATGACCAAGGGAATTACGCATATAAGCAACCCGGGATGCCCCTTTAATGTCCCAAGTGGGAGGATTTGTAATAAGTCAATTTAACCCAGGGACCCTAGGACCGGGAGAAACCCCCTAAACCCTAATGTAGGTCTACCTGGAAGACATAACAAAACACAGAATAAGCATTAAAGTTAATTGGACATGCATAGTACAGAAAAAAGGGGGAGGGGGCCCATAGGGCCACTCACTGTGCCTTCCTGTCAGCAGGGAGTAATGGCGTCCTCACGCCACACGCGAAGCAGCAGCAGCAGGAGGCAGAGAGGAGAAGGGGGGCATGTCCATTGCTCCGCCCCCTTCCAGGCCGGAGACCAGGCTCCGCAGCGGCGCCTGCCGCACGGGGGCGGGCCGCGGCGTCCCGCCGAAAGCCCGGCCCCGCCCCCTGTTCCCAGCGCGTGAGGGGAGATCTCCCCTCGCCACCCGCACTGCAGCCCCTTCAGATGCTGGCGCCGTGGCGACAGCGGCGCCTGTCAAGTAAAAGAAAAGACAGGGGGCGGGCCGCGGCGACGTGCCAAACGCCCGGCCCCGCCCCCTACTCTCAGTATCTGAGGGGAGAAGCTCCCCTCCGCCATACCGCCGGGAGAAGCCGCGGCCGCAGCGCCGTGAAGTAAAAGACACTTAAAGTGACACACACACAAACACACACTAAGGTAAAGAATAAGGGCCTAACACAGGAGTAAAGACCCCCGACCCCTCTAAGGAGAAGGGCATCCGGAGAGGGGACCACCACCTAGGGTGAAATGGCCGAGGGACAGGGCATCCCAAACCGGGATCACCAACCCGGATAACCGCCTACCCTCTGGTACAGGGTCTCACGGTGGAGCTTAGCTCCTGAGCACCTAAGGTGCCATTCTACCCTCACCCGGACCGCAGCCTAGGCTGGGAGGCAGGGAATCAACAAGGGATCCGGGCGGAAATAGATAAAAAAGCGGGGTGGGAGTCATCCCGGCTACCTGAAATCCCCCTGTGCAAGGAGGAGACATCATCTTCTGACTTGCTCGCCATCTTCAGAGATGAAAGACTGGGGAATGAGTGGGAGGTCCCAGGTATTTATGGACCGGGAGGGGCTTTCTTTTTCCTATCATCTCTGCAGACCGCCATCTACAGGTCAGTATTACCCACAAGTTATGGATATCTTGAAGCGGGGTGTGTGACATACTTAGAATATATATTCGGGGTCAATACAAAGATCTGTCCCACAATCTATTTATACCCCGGAGTGTAACCATAACCCGGGGGCATCCACTAAGGTTAGAGCAAAGGTGCTTTCTCCACCGACATAGGAGGGGATTCTTCTCTGTAAGAGCAGTGAGACTATGGAACTCGCTGCCAGAGGAGGTAGTAATGATGGATACAGTAAAAAACGTTCAAAAGTGGCCTTGATGCCTTCCTGGCATGTAATAACATTTCCAGCTATGGCTACTAGACCACTGGAAGGAGTTAAACAGGCTGAACTGGATGGACTAAAGTCTTTATTCAGCCTTACATACTATGTTACTATGTTACGTCAGACCACGCCTCTTAAAAGGAAAAGGCGCGAATTTTAAAGACAAAAAAATCTTTTTTATATTCTTTAAATTAACCTAACACATGTTGGAAGAAGGATGGGTTGGATAAAAATAACATGTTCCTTAGCAGGTACACCAGAGAAAAACCTGCGACTGACTTGCTTTTAAAAAAGCCTGCAGCCCAGAGCATAAACTCTGTAAGCGCTCCAAGACCCCGACGCTTCCACCTTACCTTCACGAACCCCAGAACAGCCAAAAGCTGTAGGAGGCACAATTGGGTCTGGGGGATCCGTGGGAATAAGGCTATGCAGGAAGCAGACAGGGTGCAATCCCTCGCTTGCTGCCAATCCTTAAGAGAGAATCTTCAACAGCCTTCACAGTCACTGCAAGAATGCAACTGCAAGAATGAAACTGGTCTTGATTAGGAGGCAGCTGCTATTTATGGGGCCGGGAGGGGCCACGCCTTTTTTGTCTTGCAGTCACATCCTATCGGCAAGGAGGTAATCCCAAGTGTAAGGAGGGTTTGGAATGGATGGGAAGAAAAAATCCAATCAATCATCTAGGAATTGGTGAACAGCCCGGTCCCCATGCGTTCTGCCCTTCTGCGGCTTCTTCAGGGGTGCTGTTTGACTGTCTGATTCCCCGTTTATGGCGGCAGAGGATAAGTGCACGCCCTGCCTGGCCGGAAGCGATGTGCGCATAAGTGGTGTACACGCGGCAGACCACTCTGCCTTCGCCTGCACACACAGGGGAGATCAAGGAAATAATGTGGATTTTCCAGTAGTCTGTGTATTTACACCATAAGCCTAGGGAAATGTTGCTGACTTTTTTGGCTTTTAAATACTATGCTGTCTTGTGTGTGTTTTAATAGCTTGCAACCAATAAAATTAAATGTATATATTTTTATATGTTGGAGTTGTGTCCACTGTACAGACCTCAAATAGTTTTTTGTGCTGTGCAATACTAAAAGGATTACATGGCTTCTAGGACCTTTGCTCGTTGAATCTGGCTTTCATGTTAAGAAAGGTTGGGGAGCCCTGCCCTTAGAGTAATGTCTATCCGCGGGCAGGATGTACCAGAATGAAACCCTCGGAGGCATACCGACATCTGCCTAGGGATGGAGAGAGTGATTAGGCTGATAAATGTTCTTTTCCAGATAAATGTTCTTCTCGAGAGATTCAACAGACATGCCCTCTGTTTTTCAACACAGTGTCAGTAGAATAAAAGTTCAGCTGAAGGTCTAATTACTTGTGGGGACAAATAGCATATGGATAATTACTTTTTTCTCTATTTTTGGGTCTGCTGGGTGTAGTGGCTGTAGCCAGCAGCTATTTATGAATCTTGGCCGATCTGTAGAATGTTAAAAAAAAAAAAAAAAAAAAAAACTTTATACCTGGAGGAGTGGCTTCTTAGGATTTTTGCTAGCAACTCTGACCCTAGGAAATTTCCAAGAATCCACATCCCTGTGGGGCTCTGACATGGCACCAATGAAAAAGGAGTGCCCCAAGTCTGTCTGAACAGTGGAGAATCGTGAGGGACTGGCACAATGCAGGCAAGCACAGAAGATACCAGGTCAGGACACACTCCTCCAGAGACTTGTTTAAAGCACGCCCAGGAAAGAAAGAAACATGCTCGACATTGGGATTAAGAAGAAGCCAGACAATTTATATTATTTCTTTATTTTATATAAGTGGTAAATGAGAGTTACCTAAAAGAAGCACTACTGCGGAATAATACATTTCCAGTAATAAACATCCAAATAAATATGCTAAATAGCAAGGAGGGGTTACATATATACCCTAAACAAATTCAAAGATATATCATTTAATGAAAGGGAGGGGAATCTGTAGACAAGCACTGGAATGGAGCAGATCACTCCGAAAAAGCCCTGGCATACCATCCTCCTTGCGTGGCGGCTCAGGGAAAGAGGGGCTACAAGAAAATGATATGGATTTTTAGCCAATGCAGTCACAATACTAATAATAAGCACTTACAACAAGTAACCAAAATGTTTGTATACAACTTGAAAGGTGAAATACCACCATAATTGCAGGATGATGAGTGGGCAGATGAATAACCACATTTACCACCAACGAAAGTGAGCATAGGCTCGATTTGATTCTGCCATTTTATGCAGATCATGTTTCTTTTTAATAATGCTACCTTCTTCATTAAAGCTTTCAATAATTATATCTGCAAGTTTCTCAAACATTCTTGTCCGATTAACCTTCTTTTCTCGACATGCTGTAATCATCCACTTCATAGCCATAAAACGTTGTCTGTTTTCAGTTAGTGGTGTGGGTACCTGTCCAAAAAAAAATAGCTTAAAGTGAATTTATAACCAGTTAAAACAAGAGGTTTAAGGTTTCTGCACTGGATACGCCTTTAATAGAATTAATAGACTAGTCTGGCTTTCTCCAGGAAACAAAGGGGGCTTGGGTGTTTACATCCACTTGATCCACTTTAATATTTGGTAACATTGATACTTTAACTTTGTTGATCATAGGAAGAACAGCAACTGTAGTCATTTCTACTATACCTGGTAGTATTTTCCACCTCTTAACACACTAGTGAGACCAATAATAGGTTGGCAGTTGTTCAGTGCTTGATGAAAGACCATATAAGGATTGCATTCGATACATTCTCTATCCTCAAGGGAAGCTTTGTAATATTTGTCCAACTGTATTCGCTTTATTTTCTCTAAAGTCTTTAAAAAAATAAAAATAGATATAGATAAAAGAAACATATAGATAACCATAAAAATACCATGTTGTGATTACTCACCTGTAAAATGGGTATTATAAGTATGTCACACACCCCGCTTCCACTATTCATGACATATGGGTTATGGTCCAGTAGAGGGCGAACTTCTGCAGAGATGAAAGCAAAAAAAGAAGCCCCTCCCGGTCCATAAATACCTGGGACCTCCCACACATTCCCCAGTATATGATAGCAGTAACGGGACCAGGAAGAGCTAATAAAACATTCTTAACAATAAAAGGTTCACCATATAAAGGATCCAGAATACCAAAGGGCGGGATGAAGCGGGGTGTGTGACATACTTATAATACCCATTTTACAGGTGAGTAATCACAAAATGGTATTATTCCAAGTATGTCTCACACCCCACTTCCACTATTCATGACATATGGGACATCCAATAGTAGTGTCCGTCATGGGTGGGGATCCAAATACAGCAAAAAATGTACCAATTTAAACCACTGCAGCTTGCAGAACCTTGCGGCCAAAAAACAGCATCCGCTGAGGCCCGCACATCAACCTTATAAAACTTGGAAAAAGTATGAACAGAAGACTAAGTAGCAGCCTTACAAACTTGTTCAACAGAAGCCTGGTGCTGAAAGTCCCAAGAAGCCCCAACAGCACGAGTAGAATGAGCAGTGATCTTAAAAGGAGGAACCCTCCCCTTAGTGGAATAGGCCCCAACAATGGCCTGACGTATCCATTTACTAATGGAAGACTTGGCTGGCGCCAAACCTTTCCTGGGCCCGGAGGGCACCACGAACAAGGCGTCCGTCTTACGAAAAGGAGAAGTAGCAACCAAATAGTACTTAACACAACGAACCACATCCAAAGAGTGCAAAACCCTCTCCTTGTCATTGCTAGGCTTAGGACACAAGGAAGGGAGAACTACTTGATATGGAAGGCAGAAACCACCTTAGGAAGGAAATCTGGTTAAAAGCGAAAAACCACCTTGTCCTGGTGTCTCTCAAAGTAAGGGGCCTGAATAGACAGAGCCGCCAACTAAGAGACACGCCGAACAGAGGTAATAGCCACCAAAAATGCAACCTTTTGAGTGAGCACAGAAAGTGCCACATCCTGCACCGGCTCAAAAGGAGGCCCCTGGAGGGCCGAGAAAACCAAATTTAGGTCCCAAACGGGAACCAAATGCTTTCTAGGGGGCCAAACATGAGTGACCCCTTGGAAAAAAGTCTTGACCAGATGATGCAAAGCAAAGGACCTTTGAAAAAGGACAGCCAGGGCAGAAACCTGACCCTTCAAAGTACTGAGCTGGAACCCCAGATCCAGACCGTGCTGTAGAAACTCCAAAATCCTAGGAATCGAAAAAACCCTGCAAGGTAAGGCCCTAGCCTCACACCAGTCAATATAGGACCGCCAAGTCCTATAGTAAATGATAGAGGAAGACCTCTTCCTAGCTCTAATCAAGGTCTGAATAACTGCCTCAGAGAAACCTTCCTCCCTCAGGATGAAGGTTTCAGCAGCCACGCCGTCAAAGCAAGCGTTTGTAAATTGGGGTAATGTAGTTGACCCTGAAAGATCAGATCCGGAAACAGGGGCAGCCTGTACTGATCTACCGCCAGTCTTACGACGTCTGCGAACCAAACCTGTCTTGGCCACCTTGGGACCACCAGAATTGCTGGTGCCCCCTCTAGAGCCAACTTGTGCACTACCTTGCCTACCATGGAGAAAGGGGGAAACAGGTACAGAAACCCCAGATCCCTCCAGGCAAGGGACAAGGCATCCGCTGCCAGGGCCAGAGGATCCTGAGACAGAGATACAAAGGATGGAAGCTTGTGATTGTGCCGAGAGGCAAAGAGATCCACCTCCGGAGTCCCCCACTTGTGACACAGGGCCCGAAATACCGTGATTAAGAGACCATTTCCCTCGGCAAGAAAACCCCCTGCTCAGGGAGTCCGCCTCCGTGTTCTCCACTCCCGGAATGTACACTGCCGAGATGCAAGGAACATTGCTCTCCGCCCATGTTAGAATCAGAGAGACTTCCCTGAGGGCACTCCTGCTGCGAGTCCCTCCCTGGTGATTGATGTAAGCTACTGCAGTACGATTGTCTGATCGAACCTGAACTGGTAAACCCTGTAGGTGAAGTGTCAGACGCGACCGAACCAAGCGGATAGATCTGAGCTCCAAGACATTGATGGGGGTGTGAGCCTCCTGAGGACCCCACAACCCCTGGAACTGATGATCCTTCCAGAAACCTCTCCAGCCCGACAGGCTGGCATCCGTGGTAACCGTCTCCCAACAAGGGGCCAGGAACGATCTGCCCCTCATCAGATGCTTGATTCCAGCCACCACTGAAGGGACTGCCGAACCCTGGGAGACATCAGAAATGACTGATCCAAGGACTGTGGACATCTGTCCCATTTCAGTAATAGATGGAGTTGTAGCGACCTCATGTGAGCAAAGGGGACTGCCTCGAAGGAGGCCACCGTCAAACCTACCAGAGTCATCCCTAGCCGAATAGAAGGGGCGAGGATTGGTCAGGAGAACACGTATCAGATCCTGAACCCTCTGCACCTTTGGCTGAGGTAGGAACACTCTGGCCTGACTGGTATCCAGATTCATGCCCAGAAAGGAAATCTCCCTTGATGGGGAGAGAGAAGACTTGGGGTGGTTGATCACCCATCCGAACCTCTCCAGTGTCGTCACCACTGTCCTGGTGTCCAGCTCCGCCTGGCAGAGGGAAGAAGCTGTAATGAGCAGGTCGTCCAGATATGGCACAATGCGAATGCCCTGGGCTCAGAACAAGGCCATAATGCCCGCCAGAACCTTGGTAAACACCCTCGGTGCCGAGGTCAGCCCAAACGGGAGGGCCACAAACTGAGAATGCTGATCTCCGACCACAAACCTGAGAATCTCTGGTGTGCTGGGAAAAATACAAGTTTGTGATTACTCACCTGTAAAATGGTTATTACAAGTATGTCACACACCCCGCTTCCGAATATTCATGACACTTGGGTAACTGTCCTGCAGAGGGCGAGCTTGCAGAGATGACATGAAAAAAAGGAACCCCTCCCGGTCCATAAATACCTGGGACCTCCCACCATTCCCCAGTATAAGACAGCAGTAAAGGGACCAGGAAGAGCCAAATGTAAACAGCAAAGAAAAAGGTTCACCAAATAAAGGATCCCAGAAAACCAAAAAAGGGCGGGATGAAGCGGGGTGTGTGACATACTTGTAATAACCATTTTACAGGTGAGTAATCACAAAATGGTATTATTCCCAGTATGTCACACACCCCGCTTCCGAATATTCATGACACTTGGGACATCCAATAGCAGTGCCCATAATGGGTGGGGATCCCAAAAAGGCAATAATGCAAACTTAAACTACTGCAGCTTGCAGAACTTTGCGGCCAAAAACAGCATCCGCTGAGGCCCGCACATCAACCTTATAAAACTTGGAAAAAGTATGAACAGAAGACCAAGTAGCAGCCTTACAAACTTGTTCAACAGAAGCCTGATGCTGAAAAGCCCAAGATGCTCCAACAGCACGAGTAGAATGAGCAGTAACACGAAAAGGGGGAACCCTTCCCTTGGCAGAATAGGCCCCAACAATGGCCTGTCGAATCCATTTACTAATGGAAGACTTAGCGGGCACCAGACGTTTCCTGGGCCCGGAGGGCACCACGAAAAAGGCGTCCGTCTTACGAAAAGGAGAAGTAGCCACCAAATAATATTTCACACATCGAACCACATCCAAAGAATGTAAGGTCCTCTCCTTGTCATTACTAGGCTTAGGACACAAGGAAGGGAGAACTACATCCTGATTGAGGTGGAAGGCTGAAACCACCTTAGGAAGGAAATCCGGCTTAAAGCGGAAAACTACCTTGTCCAAGTGCCTCTCAAAGTAAGGAGCCTGAATAGACAAGGCCACCAACTGAAAGACACGCCGAACAGAAGTAATAGCCACCAAAAAGGCAACCTTCTGAGTGAGCAGAGAAAGAGCAATATCATGCACCGGCTCAAAAGGGGGCCCCTGGAGAACCGACAGAACCAAGTTTAAATCCCAAACCGGCAGCAAGGGCTTTCTAGGAGGCCGCACATGAGTAACCCCCTGGAAAAATGTCTTAACCAGGGGATGAAGGGCAAAAGACCTTTGAAAGAAAACCGCCAGGGCAGAAACCTGCCCTTTCAAAGTACTAGGCTGGAACCCCGAGTCCAGACCATGTTGAAGAAACTCCAGAATTCTGGGAATAGAAAATACCCTACAAGGCAAGGCCCTAGCCTCGCACCAGTTAATATAAGACCTCCAAGTCCTATAGTAGACGTTAGAGGAAGATCTCTTCCTAGCTCTAACAAGAGTCTGAACCACCGCATCAGAAAGACCTTCCTCCTTTAAGATGGAGGTTTCAGCAGCCACGCCGTCAAAGCCAGCGTTGGTAAATTGGGGTAGCGTAGCTGATCCTGGGTGATAAGATCCGGAAGAAGAGGCAGATAAAACTGATCTACTGCCAGCCGCATGACGTCTGCGAACCACACTCGTCTTGGCCACCTTGGAGCCACCAGAATTGCTGGTGCCCCTTCTAGAGTTAGCTTGCGCACCACCTTGGCCACCATGGAGAAGGGGGGGGGAACGGGTACAGAAACCCCAGTTCCCTCCAAGCCAGGGACATGGCATCCACTGCCAGGGCCAGAGGATCCTGAGACAGAGACACAAAGGCAGGAAGCTTGTGATTGTGACGAGAGGCAAAAAGATCCACCTCCGGAGTCCCCCATGTGTGACAAATGGACTGGAATACCTTGGAACTGAGAGACCATTCTCCTTGGCGAGAGTATCTCCTGCTCAGGGAATCCGCCTTCGTGTTCTCCACTCCCGGGATGTAAAATGGCTGAGATGCATGGGACAGTGCTCTCTGCCCAAACAAGGATCAGAGATACCTCCCTGAGGGCACTCCTGCTGTGAGTCCCTCCTTGGTGATTGATGTAAGCGACCGCCGTCCGATTGTCAAGCAAGACAGAACCAACCAAATAGTCCGTAGCTCCAAAACGTTGATAGGGGTATGAGCCTCCCGAGGCCCCCATAACCCCTGGAACGGATGTTCCCTCCAGAAGCCCCCCCAGCCCGACAGGCTATCGCCCGTGGTGACCATTTCCCAGCAAGGGGTCAGAAAGGATCTGCCCTTCAACAGATTGCTTGACACTAGCCACCACTGAAGGGACTGCTGAGCCCGGGGAGACAGCAGACAAGACTGATCCAATGACAGCGGACACTTGTCCCAAGTCGCTAGCAGATGGAGCTGAAGCGTCCTCATGTGAAACTGGGCAAAAGGGACTGCCTCGAAGGAAGCCACCATCAGACCTACCAATCTCATCCCTAGCCGGATAGACGGGCGAGGATTGGAAAGCAGAAGCCGAACCAAATCTTGGATCAGAAGAATCTTGGGCTGAGGAAGGAACACCCTGGCCTGAAAGGCATCCAGAGTCATGCCCAGAAACGAAACCTCCCTGGACGGGGAGAGGGAGGACTTGGAATAGTTGATCACCCAACCGAACCTCTCCAGCGTGGATACCACCACTCTGGTGTCTAGCTCCGCTTGGCTGAGAGAGGAAGCCAAAATGAGAAGGTCGTCCAGGTATGGTAAAATGCGAATGCCCTGGGAGGGCCATCACCCCCGCCAATACCTTGGTGAACACCCTCGGAGCCGAGGTAAGCCCGAATGGAAGGGCCACAAACTGAAAATGCTGATCTTCCACCACGAACCTGAGGAATCTCTGGTGTGCCAGGAAGATAGGTACATGCAGATAAGCATCCCTGATGTCTATGGACGTCATGAAGACCCCCTGACGAAGAGAATCGACGGCTGACCATAAGGTTTCCATGCAAAACTTCCTGAAGCGGATAAACCGATTGAGGAGCTTCAGATCCAAAATGGGTCAAACTGAGCCGTCCTTGGGCACCGTGAATAGATCGAAGCCCCTTTCCGCGAAAGACACTGGGCAAATGACAGCCATGTCCAGCAGATAACTTACTGCCGCCCGGAGCCCCTGTGCGGCCAGTGGATCCAAAGGCACTCGAGACCTGAAGAATCTGGGAAGAGGCCGGATCTCGAATTCCAGCTTGTAACCGGAAGACACCACTTCCAGAATCCATTTGTCTGAGACCTCCTGGTCCCATACCTGGAAGAAGTGCCGCAGCCATCCCCCCATTGCTGAGCTGGCTTAGCAGCGGGCTTGGGTTTGGAACTCCAATTGTGACCTGGATGGGCACGACCTCTGCCTCTACTCCAGGAATCACCTCTGAGGGTAGAGAAGGCCAAAATTCTGCCAGTTCTGGCACCACGAAAGGAAGGGTTAAAGGAGGCCGCCCCCCGAAAGGGACGACGTTGACTCTTACGCTGAGGTAACTTCCCTCCTTTCGTGACAGAATCTAATCTTTCTCCAAAGAGCCACAATCCCACAAAGGGAAGTGTTGTAAGCAACTTTTTAGCCACAAAATCAGCCGCCCACTGGCGCAACCATACCGACCGCCGAATAGCTACAAGCAAGGCCGAGGTTCTACCACACATGACCATGGTGTCATCCAAGGCGGCAAGCACAAATGACATGAACAATTCACACCGCTTAAGGGCGGCGAACTCATCACTAGCCGGGTCAAGCCTGGAGGTACTCAACAGGTCTCTAACCACAGACCTGGTAGCCACTGCCAAAAGCGCCGAAGCACAAACAGGCCGCAAGGCTGAACTGACACTAGCAAACGCGTGGCAAGCCATCTGATCAATGCGTTTATCCTCACCATCTTTGAGAGTGGTGGAGTCAGGAGAATGCAAAATAGAAGTATTGGATAACCCGAGCACCGGGGCATCCACCTCGGGAGGAGACGACCATCATTGTACCACGTCCACCGGAAAGGGATACTTTTTATCCCAACCTTGAGGAATACCTGGAAGCCGAATAGGCTACTCCCATTCCTTAAGAATAATGCCATCAAAATGCTTTTGATTTGGGAACTCCAGGCGCGGCTTGGAAGTCCCAAAGAATTCCCCTTTTTAAGGAGCGGCCTCCTCAGGAGGAAAAATTGCCAGAACCTCAAAAAGGTGAGCCAAGACCTTCGGGGTATCCACAGCATCCCCCTGCCCTTGCTCAGTATCAGCACCAACAAACTGCTGATTGTCAGAACCCTCAAATAATTCCCCCTCTTCTAGCGGGGAATAATCAGACCAGTCAAGGAAATCATAATCATCAAACTCAAAGGTCGGCGCGGCTGGAG
This sequence comes from Gastrophryne carolinensis, assembly GCA_027917425.1. Taxonomy (NCBI): domain Eukaryota; kingdom Metazoa; phylum Chordata; class Amphibia; order Anura; family Microhylidae; genus Gastrophryne; species Gastrophryne carolinensis. Next base: position 118,856,308 of record CM051243.1, read on the forward strand.
ACAAATGCTTTCGCTTAGCCGAGGCCTTTCTGGCAACAGAGCCAGAAATACATTTCTCAATATTAGCCAGTCTGGCACATACATCAGATTGCGACTCCCCACCTGTGACAACATCACTAGGGGTACGGATAAGGCAGGGTGGGGAAGGAGATGAGGCCAGGACCCCGGACCCAGACGCCTGGGCCCCCGACTGCTGCGTTATGGCCCGCTGAGCACAAGGTATGCAAACAAGTACATTATCGGCCGCAAGGGATGCCCCACAACACACACACTGCCGGGGTTGCCCCGAGGGGAGACCAAGCCCGGTATCCGGAGAAGCCTCCATATGGTGATTTTAATGTAGTCGCAATGACCAGAGGGATTTACGCTATTAAGCTACCCGGGATGCCCCTTCAGGTCCCTAGTGGGAGGAATTTATTTTTTTTATTTTTTTTATTTTTTGGAAAACCCTAAATTAAACTCTAAGGGACCCTAGGACCGGGGGAACTCCCTCTTTAAACTTCAAAAGAAGGGATCCCAACGCAGCAAAGCAGCACCACCATCAACCCTCACAGCAGCAAGGGAATGAGAGGGAGAGCAGCAAAGCAGGCAGCGAGGCCGGAAAGAGTGCTTGAGAGAAGCCGGCCTCGAGCACGCCGAGCGCCCGGCTCCGCCCCCTCCTTAACTGCACCTGTTAAAAGCAACAACGGCCACAAAAACGCATACACACACACACAATCCACACAACTTTTCCCCCAAATAAAGTAAAACAACCAACAGGAGAAAAGGCCCCCCCCCAAGGGGCACAGAGGGACACGGTAGGGGGGAGAACCCACACCAATAGGTGAAAGGGTAAGAGGGACGGGGCATCCCAAGCCGGGATCACCAACCCGGACACCGCCTTCCCCTTTGTATGGGGTCTCACGGGGGAGCAAGCTCCCATATACACCATAAGGTGCAGCCTACCATTGCCTGGACCTTCAGCCTAGGCTGGGAGGCATACTGCTATAGTTTAAATTATAAAAGGTTCAGGCAGCAATAGAAACAAAAGGCCGGGGGGTTACCCCGGCTACCTGCAAGGAGGAGACAACCATCTTCTGACTTGCTCGCCGACTGCAGAGACGAAAGACTGGGGAATGGTGGGAGGTCCCAGGTATTTATGGACTGGGAGGGGTTCCTTTTTTTCATGTCATCTCTGCAAGATCGCCCTCTACAGGACAGTTACCCAAGTGTAATGAATATTCGGAAGCGGGGTGTGTGACATACTGGGAATATTGGTACATGAAGGTAAGCATCCTTGATGTCTATGGACGTCATGAAATCCCCCTGACAAAGGGAACCGATGGCTGAACGCAGAGTCTCCATGCGGAACCTCTTGGTTCTGATGAACCTGTTGAGAAGCTTCAAATCCAGAATGGGTCTTATGGAACCATCCCTTTTGGGAACCGTGAAAAGGTTGGAATAGCAGCCCCAGCCTCTCTCTGAAAGAGGCACCGGGCATATGACCGCCATGTCCAGGAGGTTCTTTACAGCCGACAGGAGCCCCTGCGCCGCCCGAGGATCCGAAGGCACCCGAGACCTTAGGAATCTGGGAGCAGGACGGTACTCGAACTCCAGTTTGTACCCAGACAAGACCACTTCCAATATCCACTTGTCACCCGTAAGGGTGAGGGCGCCTCCTCATTGCTGAGCTGGCTTGGCAGCGGGCTTGGAACCCCAGGTAGAGGCTGGACGGGCACGTCCTCTACCTCTGTTCCAGGAACCCCCTCTGAAGCCAGAGTAGGCAAGACCTCTGCCCCCTCTGGCGCCGTGAAAGGAAGGACTGAAGGAGCTTGCCCCCCGAAAGGAGCGACGCTGCTTCTTACGCTGAGGTAGCTTTCCACCTTTCGCCACAGAATCCAATTTGTCTCCAAACAGCCGCGTTCCCAGGAAGGGCAGAGCTGTAAGTGATTTCTTGGCTGCAATGTCAACCGCCCACTGGCGCAGCCAGACCGATTGGCGCATGGCCACCAACAAAGCCGAAGTTCTACTACACATGGTAATAGTGTCGTCCATAGCCAACAAAACAAAATTCATGAACAATTCACACCTCTTAAGGGCTGTGAATTCAACGCTGTCCGGGTTGAGCTGGGACCCATTTAACATGTCCCTGATCTCCGACCTGGTAGCCACAGCCACGAGTGCCGATGCACAGACAGGCCGCAAGGCTGAACCCACACTGGCAAAGGCATGGCAAGCCATCTGATCAATGCGCTTGTCCTCGCCATCCTTAAGGGTAGTGGCGTCAGGAGTATGTACAACAGAGGTGTTGAACAGTCCTAAGATGGGCGCATCAACCTCGGGAGGGGAAGACCAGCGCTTCACCGCGTCCACCGGAAAGGGATACTTTCTATCCCATCCCTGAGGAACACCAGCTCTCGGCTTCTCCCATTCTTTAAGAATCATGCTGTCAAAATGATCCTGATTTGAAAACTCCAAGCGGGGCTTAGAGAACACAAAGAATTCCCCCTTCTTCGGAGGGGCCTCCGCTGGTGGGGAAATACCCAGAACCTCTGATAGATGGATCTATCAGTATCCACAGCATCCCCCAGCACCTTCCCGGCATCAGAATCAAAGAACTGCAGTTCCTCAGTCTCAGATCCCTCAAATAATTCCCCCTCCTCGAGCGGGGAATAATCAGCCCAGTCAGGGGAGTCATAATCATCAAAATCAATTACCGGCGTAGCCGGTGACAGATGCCTTTTCTTAGCAGGGGCCTTTCTGCCCACTGAGCTAGAAATAATTTTTTCGAGGTTGGTCAGCCTAGCACATACATCCGAGTGCGACTCCCCACTAATGACAGTGTCCCTTGGGGTACAGATGATGTGGGGAGGGGTAGATGAGGCGGGAGGCACAGACCCAGACGCCTGGGATCCCGACTGCCACTCAATGGCCTGTTGCGCACATGGTATGCAAATTAGTACATTCTCCCCCGTAAGGGGTACCCCACAACCCACACATAGCCGGGATTGCCCAGAAGGGAGCCCAAGCCCGGTATCCTGTGGAGCCTCCATATGGTGATTTTAAGGTAGTCGCAATGACCAGAGGGAATTATGCTGGTAAGCAACCCGGGATGCCCCTTTAAGTCCCGAGCTTCTTTTTTTGCTTTCATCTCTGCAGAAGTTCGCCCTCTACTGGACCATAACCCATATGTCATGAATAGTGGAAGCGGGGTGTGTGACATACTTGGAATATGATGTAGGTTTTCAAATGCTAAAGCATTGGCAAACAAAATAATGCACAAATTACAAATGAAGCAATCAAGTAAAAAGTAAAAAAAAACTTTCATGTACCCCGTAAAACCAAACCAGATTCTGATCCTAAGCTTATGCGGCAAGTAATTCAAAATTGAAGACCCATGTAGACATACCCAATTATCATAGTGATTTTCGTCTGTAGAATTGTTTTCGCTCTTCTTCCACTCTAGGACGTCAGGAAGTCAGAAACGAATGGGTCAACTCGATTGCAAGATAAAAGGTGTGGTTTCTCCCGGCCTATATATAGTTCCGGGTAGTTCCGGCTCTACAATCCAGTAATTGAAAAGCAGTAGACACAGCCGCCCGGGAAAATAAGGCATCTTAAGAAGCCCCATGTTTAGTAGGAAACAAGGAGAGACGAAATAAGCTCCTCTCTTTCCTTTATTCTCCTCTTTTTTCTTATGCTGATCAACTATTTACATATATACAAGCTCGACTAGGACTATGGCATCAAGGAACAAATATTGTAGCCTAGCAGCCTGATTCCCTGTAGTGGAAGCTCATATTTCACTCCAGGGCATCAGGAAGTCAGAAACTAATGGGACCTCCAAAAGCAGTGGCATTAATTCAGGGTGGATCCCAATTGTTGATCTTAGCCCTCTACGTGAGGAGTAAGCCATTCCAAAAATCAAACCTTAGCTAAAGAGCTTACTACTGTCTGTAATACCCTTCTACCAAAAGGTACGTCTACCTTATAACATTTGCTAAATGTATCAACTGAAGACCAGGTAGCAGCATTGCATACCTGCTCTACCGGACCCTGGTACTGAAAGGCCCAGTAAGCTCTGATAGCTCGTATAGAGTGGGCTGTAACCCGAAAAGGCGGATTCTTCTCCTTGGAAATGTAGGCCCTTATCACTGCTGGTCTAATCCATCGGCTGATAGTAGACTTAGCTGGTGGTAGACCTTTCCAACCTTCAAAGGGAGGACCCTGAAGGGCTGATAAAACCAAGTTCAGGTCCCAGACAGGCAAAAAGAGTTTTTTGTGGAGGTCGCACATGGGTGACCCCCCTCGCAAAATGTCCTAATAAGTTTATTTTCAGCAATGGGTTTCTGAAAAAAAGATGTATAAAAGTCAGATATCTGTCCCAATTGCCACGCGGTCAAAGCCAGAACTGGTTAATTGGGGTGCCGTAGAGGCCCCTGTGTGAGGGGATCCGGATCGCTGGGAAGCCGCCAATGGTCGTCTATGGACATTCTTACTATGTCTGAGAACCAGTTTCTCCTTGGCTAACGGGGTGCCACCAAAATGGTTGGGATTCCTTTGCAGGCTATCTTTTTTTAGTACTCGACCTAGGAGTGGAAACAGAGGGAACGCATAGAGAAGCCTGAATGCGGAGAAAGGAAGGGTCAGGGCATCTGTTGCTATAGCTACAGGGTCCCTGGACCGGGAGACAAATCTTGAAACCTTCTGATTGTGGGGGGACACAAAGAAATCCCTGTCTGGGATCCCCCAGCGCATGCATAGGGCTTGAAAAATCCTGAGGGACCATTCTCCCTTATCCAAGACTGCCCTGCTTTGATGATCGGCTTCCAGGTTGTCCACTCCTGGTAAAAGGATTTGCCCACCTGAAGAGGCTGAGGATTTAGCCACCAGGCTAGAGATTACGTTGCTGTGTGTGTCATGTGAAGGCGGTGATCCAGAGTCTCCGTGGCAATTCCGCCTACAGGGGACTTGGTATCTAGTGCCTTTTGCACAGCACACATCAGGCCCGACAAATGCATTCCTTGACGGATCGTCGGGTAAGGGCAGGTCAAGAGAGCCTGTACCTTGGCCTGAAGTGAGAATCTCTTCTGTTCCGTAAGAAAAACTCTGGCCTGAGCCGTGTCTAATGTCATTACCAGGAAGGAGATAACTCCGGAGGGAATGATATGCGACTTTGGATAGTTGACTATCCAACCAAAGCTTTCCAAAGTCGATAATACAGTCTCTGTATCTCTCAAGGCCTCCCGAAAGGATGAGGCCTTGATTAAAAGATTGTCTATATAAAGGGATTATTTGTATCCCCTGGTTCCTTAGAAGGGCCATGAGACCCACCAGAACTTTGGTAAACACCCTTGGGGACGAAGACAGGCCAAAAGGCAGAGCCACAAATTGAAAATGTAGGCCTTCTAGCACAAAATCTTTGATTGCCTGGAAAGATAGGGATATGAAGGTAGGCATCGCTTAAACCATTGTGGTAAAATAATCCCCCAGCTGAAGTGTTGGCATTGTGGGTCTTAAAGATTCCATGCAAAGAACAAACCTGTTGAGGCCCTTGAGGTCTAATATTGGGTGCAGAGAACCGTCCCTCTTGTGGATTACGAACAAATTTGAGTAGAATTCTGAAAGGGGAGCGTGACAGACTACTCCTAACTGCAGCAGGTGAGCTACAGCAGATCTCAATGCTTCTGAATTTCCCGGATTCCGGGATACCCTTGACAGAAAAAACCTGGTATGACCCCGAATTTGATCTTGTAACCTGAAGAAACAAGCTCCTGTAGCTAAGCATCGGTTACATGGAGCCTCCAAATGGGGGAAAAATGCAGAAGCCACCCCCTACCTGATGGGGGAGGGCATCATTTGATGCCTGAGGGGCAGTGTTCTGGGTCTTAGGTTTATTCCAAAATTCCTGTTGGTGTCTAGAGGAGGAAGAACCTCTACCACCTTGAAACGGACGAGTATTGGAAGATCTGCAAAAAATACCGTTTTGTGAGTACTCACCTTTAAAACTGGTATTATGAGTGTGCCATACACTCCACTTTGATCTTCATGACATGTGGGTAATCTCCAGTAGAGGGCGAACTTCTGCAGATATGAATATGCAAAAAAGAAAGCCCCTCCCGGTCCATATATACCTGGGACCTCCCACCAAATTCCCAGTGTAAAAAAAGCAGTAAGGGGACCAGGAAGAACCAATTATAACCGAACAATCAAAACCAATGGTTCACCATATAAAAGCCCCAGAATACCTGAAAAAAGGGGTGGGGCGAAATGGAGTGTATGGCACACTCATAATACCCGTTTTAAAGGTGAGTACTCAGAAAACGGTATTATTCTAAGTGTGCCATACACTCCACTTCGATCTTCATGACATGTGGGACATCCAATAGCAGTGTTCGTCATAGGTGGGAACCAGAAACAGTAAAGAATGTACCAACTCAAACCACTGTAGCTTGCAGAACCTTGCGGCCAAAAACAGCATCCGCTGAAGCCCGCACATCAACCTTGTAAAACTTGGAAAAAGTATGAACGGAAGACCAAGTAGCAGACTTACAAACTTGTTCAACAGAAGCCTGGTGCTGAAAAACCCAGGACGCACCAACTGCACGAGTAGAGTGCGCAGTAACCCTAAAAGGAGGAGTCCTCCCCTTAGCAGAATAGGCCCCAACAATGGCCTGACGAATCCATTTGCTAATCTTAGACTTAGCAGGTGCCAAACCTTTCCTGGGTCCGCAGGCCACCACGAAAAAAGCATCCGTCCTGCGGAAGGAAGAAGTAGTCACCAAATAGTACTTCACACAGCGAACAACGTCCAAATTGTGCAGAACCCTCTCCTTGTCATTGTTAGGCTTAGGACACAAGGAAGGGAGAACAATATCCTGATTGAGGTGGAAAGCAGACACCACCTTGGGCAGGAAATACGGCTTAAAACGAAAAACCACTTTATCCTGGTGTCTCTCAAAGTAAGGGACCTGAATCAACAGAGCCGCCAACTCACGTCGAACAGAGGTAATAGCCACCAAGAAAGCAACCTTCTGAGTGAGAACCGAAAGAGCAATATCCTGTAACGGCTCAAAAGGAGGACCCTGCAGAGCCGAAAGAACCAAATTCAAATCCCAAACAGGAACTACAGCCTTCCGCACATGCGCGACCCCATGGAAAAAGGTCTTAACCAGCGGGTGTACGGCAAAAGACCTCTGGAAGAAAACCGACAGAGCAGAAACCTGTCCTTTCAAGGTACTAAGCTGGAACCCAAGATCCAGATTATGCTGAAGAAACTCCAAAATTCTGGGTATCGAAAACACACTGCAAGGCAAGGCCCTAGCCTCACACCAATCAATATAGGACCTCCAAGTCCTATAGTAAATGCCAGAAGAGGACCGCTTCCTAGCCCTAATCAAGGTCTGAACAACAGCCTCAGACAAACCTTCCTTTTTCAAGATGAAGGTTTCAGCAGCCAAGCCGTCAAAGCCAGCGTTTGCAAATTGGGGTAAAGTAGATGACCCTGAGATAGCAGATCTGGCAACAAGGGAAGCCGGTACTGATCTACGGCCATCCTTACGACGTCTGCGTACCAAAACCTTCTTGGCCACCGTGGAGCCACCAGAATCGCTGGTGCCCCGTCTAGAACCAGTTTGCGAACTACCTTGCCCAGCATGGAGACGGGTGGAAACAGGTACAGAAAACCCAACTCCTTCCAAGCCAGTGACAAGGCATCCACTGCCAGAGACAGAGGATCCTGAGAAAGAGACACAAAGGCCGGAAGTTTTGATTGTGCCTCGAGGCAAAGAGATCCACCTCCGAAATCCCCCACTTGCGGCAAAGATCCAGAAAAACCTTGGGGTTGAGAGACCACTCTCCTTGGCGAGAGGATCCCCTGCTCAGGGAATCCGCCTCCGTGTTCTCCACTCCCGGAATGTAGACTGCCGAAATGCAAGGAACATTGCTCTCCGCCCAGTGCAGGATCAGAGAGACTTCCCTGAGGGCACTCCTGCTGCGAGTCCCTCCCTGGTGATTGATGTAAGCTACCGCCGTTCGGTTGTCCGAGCGACCCTGAACCGGCAGACCCCGTAAATGTGAGGTCAGCCGAGCCAGAACCAGTCGGATGGCTCTGAGCTCCAAGACATTGATGGGGGTGTGAGCCTCCTGAGGACGCCACACCCCGCTGAACTGATGACTTTTCCAATAACCTCTCCAGCCCGACAGGCTGGCATCCGTGGTAACCGTCTCCCAACAAGGGACCAGAAAGGATCTACCCTTCAACAGATTGCTCGATTCCAGCCACCAACGAAGGGCCTGCCGAACCCTGGGAGACATCCTGAAAGGTTGATTCAATGACTGCGGACACCTGTCCCAATGCGTCAATAGGTGAAGTTGAAGAGATCTCATGTGAAACTGTGCAAATGGTACCGCCTCTAAGGAGGATACCATCAAGCCCACCAGTTTCATCCCCTGTCGGATAGAGGGACAAGGATTGGCCAGAAGAAGGCAGATCAGACCCTGAATCCCCTGCACCTTGGCTTGGGGCAGAAACACTCTGGCCCGAATGGTATCCAGATTCATGGCCAGAAATGAAATCACACGAGACGGGGAGAGAGAAGACTTGGTGCGGTTGATCACCCACCCGAACCTCTCCAGGGTCAACACCACCTGGTGGGTGTTCAGCTCCGCCTGACGGAGGGAAGAAGCTGAGATCAACAGGTCGTCCAGATAAGGCACAATGCGAATGCCCTGCGCTCTGAGGAGAGCCATTATTCCCGCCAAGACCTTGGTGAAGACCATCGGCGCCGAGGTCAGACCGAAGGGAAGAGCTACAAACTGATAATGTTGATCCTCCACCACAAACCGGAGGAATCTCTGATGTGCCTGAAAAATCAGAACGTGCAGATACGCATCCTTGATGTCTATGGATGTCATAAAATCCCCTTGGCGAAGGGAATTGATTGAGTCTCCATGCGGAACTTTTTGGCTCCGATAAACCTGCTGAGAACCTTGAGATCTAGAATGGGTGTCACCGAACCCTCCTTTTTGGGAACCGTGAAAAGGTTGGATTAGTAACCCCTGCCTCTCTCAGACAGAGGCACCGGGCATATAACCCCCATGTCCAGAAGGTTTTTTACTGCCAACAGGAGCCCCTGTGCAGCCTGAGGGTCCGAGGGCACCCGAGACCTTAAGAATCTTGGGGGCGGCCAGTACTCGAACTCCAGTTTGTACCCGGAGGAGATCACTTCCAAGATCCAATTGTCTGCGACCTCCCGGGCCCAGACCTGGAAGAAGAGCCGCAGCCGTCCCCCCCACCCTTGCGGGTGAGGGCACCCCTTCATTGCTGAGCCGGTTTAACGGCAGGCTTGGGCTTGGAACCCCAGGCAGCCGCGGGACGTGCCCGACCTCTGCCTCTGTTCCAGGACGAGCACCTGACACCCGAGAAGGCCAAACCCCTAGCCGCTCTGGCCCCTCGAAGAGAAGGAGTGAACGAGCCAGCCCCCGAAAGGGGCGGCGCTGTTTCCTCCGCTGAGGTAACTTACCTCCTTTAGCAACAGCATCCAATTTATCTCCAAACAGCCGCGATCCCAAGAAGGGAAGAGCTGTGAGCGACTTCTTGGCACCAACGTCCACTGTCCCCTGGCGGAGCCAGACCAATCTGCGCATTGCCACCAGTAAGGCTAAAGTCCTACTACACACGACAATAGAATCCTCCATCGCAGCCATGACAAAATCCATGAACAATCGCATCTCTTAAGGATAGCGAACTCAGCGCCAGTTGGATCAAACTGAGCGTTATTCAGCCAGTCCCTGATAAGAGATCTGGTAGCAAGCGACACCAGGGCAGATGCACTAACAGGCCGCAGGGCTGAACCCACGTTGGCAAATGCGTGGCACGCCATCTGATCAAGGCGCTTATCTTCGCCATCCTTAAGGGAAGTGGCGTCAGGGGTGCTCAGCACAGAAGAGTTGGTCAAACCTAAAACTGGCGCATCGACCTCGGGAGGAGAAGACCAGCGCTTGACCGCCTCCACCGGAAAAGGATACTTCTTATCCCATCCCTGAGGAACACCAGGAAGCCGACTGGGCCTCTCCCATTCTCTAAGGATCAGCGCATCAAAGTGACCCTGGGTAGGGAATTCCAGACGGGGCTTGCAGGCCCCTAAAAAGTCCCCCTTCTTGAGAGGGGGCGCCTCAGGTGGTTCAATATCCAACACCTCTAATAAATGTGACAAAACAGTGGCCGTATCTACGGCATCCCCCAGCGCCTGCCCGACATCGGCATTCCCAGACTGAACATAGTCAGCCTCTGTTTCCCGATACAATTTCCCCTCCTCTAACGGGGAATAATCTGACAAATCAGCGGAATCGTCGTCAACATCCCACAAGGGCTGGGCCGACGACAAATGTCTCTTTTTAGCCTGGGCCTTCTTGCCCACCGTGCTAGCAATAATTTTCTCGATGCTGGCCAACCTAGCCCAAACATCAGAGAGCGACTCCCCGCTGGCACCAATGTCACTTGGGGAACGGATAAGGTGGGGAGGGGAAGGCGATGAAGCGGGAGGAGCCGACCCAGAAGGCTGGGTACCAGACTGCCGCGTTATGGCCTTTTGTGCGCATGGTATACAGATCAGCACATTCTCCCCCGTAAGGGATACCCCACACCCCACACATGGCCCGGATTGTCCCAGAGGGAGCCCGAGCCCAGTATCCTGCGGAGCCTCCATATGGTGAATTTTTGTGGTCAGTCGCAAGACCGCAGGGAATTTACGCCTAAGCAACCCGGGATGCCCCTTAAAAGTCCCCGTGGGAGGATTTGAGGTGAACAAATTTACACTAGGGACCCCAGGACCAGGAGGAACCCCTTAATATGCACATATACAATGCAATCTGTAACACACAAAACAGGCAACATAAGTGCAATCCTACATATATAAGGCAATAACACATAATTCATTGAATGAATATATATCTGTATTCCAGCCAGACATGCGTAACAAACACAAACCACACACATGCCCGCAATCAGTGGGGGCCCCCCCGCTAGAGAGGGGCCCCCATACAAGCTAAGGATGTGGCCATCCGGCCCTTACCACTCGGAGCGCAGGTCAAAATGGCCCCCGAGAAGTGCCTTAAGCAGGAAGAGGGAGGGAAGGGGGAGGGCGGACCAGTGCAGAACGCGCGCTCGCCAGGCCACGCCCCCTCCCAGCAACGCGGATCCCCTAGAAACGAGCCACAGAATCGCGCCAAAGAAGGGGGCGGGGCTACCGCGGCCGCGCCGAACACAGCCTGAGGGGGAGAAGCTCCCCCAGGCTAATAACAGCATCTGCCATGGCCCAAAGTAAAACACTCACTGTCCCACACACACGCACAGTGAATCACACACCACACACACAGGGGCATATGTGGGAGAACGAAAAACGAATAATGTCCAGGCCAGGCAACCCCCCCAGAGGGGAATAAGGGACCCAGAAGGAGGGGAACCCTGCCAGAATCCGGCCATAAGCACAGAGGGACGGGGCATCCCACACCAGGATCACCAAAAAACCCGGATAACCGCCTACCCAATAGTGAGGTCTCACAGTAGAGCAGTGCTCCTTCCGCACCATATGGTGCTGCCTACCTTTACCAGGACCCGCAGCCTAAGCTGGGAGGCTCAAACAGGGGCAATTTAGAAAGGGTCCTGGCAGTAATAGGGACAATAGACGGCCGGGCAGGAGCCCGGCTTACCTGTAAGTAAAGAAGTCTTCATCTTCTGTCTTGTCGCCTTCCCTGCAGAGAAGGAACTCTGGAATTTGGTGGGAGGTCCCAGGTATATATGGACCGGGAGGGGCTTTCTTTTTTGCATATTCATCTCTGCAGAAGTTCACCCTCTACTGGAGATTACCCACATGTCATGAAGATCGAAGTGGAGTGTATGGCACACTTAGAATAAATGGTTAGCTCTTCTTCTTTGTGGGAGTCAGGTAGAATTACCCAATGTGGCTCTCTTTACAATGTAATCCAAAATCTCCCCAGATACCCCCCTCAGAAAAGGAAGGTCAGGGCCCTCTTGGAAGTTGCGTCTGCCAACCACTGCTTAAGCCATAATGAACACCCCAGAGCCACTAACAGAGCCAAACCTCTAGTGTTTAGTCTGACCATATCATCCATAGAAGAAATTACATACCTGTAAATTTCCATGCTGGACTTTGCTGGAGCAAACATTACGGGAGTGACCCGAACGAGTTTGAGAACTCAACTGTTTTTACAGCTTTTTGCCTGCCACAACTGCCATGGATGTAACACAAGCTGGCCGTAAGGCCCGACCCTACCATAGAAAAGGCATGTCTGGATGATCCACTAGGTCTTTTAGGGAAGCACTGTAAGAGGTAGGAATAGTGGTGTTAATAGAAAGTCCTGAAACTGGATCATCCACCTCAGGCAGAAAGGACCATACCTCAATCATGTCTGAGGAAAATGGGTATTTATTATCCAGGACTCTAGGAATGGTGGGGTGCTTGTCTGGCTTTTTCCATTCATTTTATATAAGTCTGGTAAAATTAGACTGCTCGGAAGGCCGTTGTTTCTGCTTTACTGGTTTGTATGGATCTCCATTTTTCCTCTTTAGGGACTTCACTTTAGGTCCCAAATCTCTAAAATAGAAGATGTCAGACTATCCATCTGCTCTCTAAACAGAGACCCCTGTTCAGATGACCCTAAATCCGAGTTACTCTCTTCCCTACTGGATGAGAGTTCCCCCTCTGAAAAATCTTCCTGAGATGCAGCATAAATATCCTCCTACTCTAAATCAGAGAAGTCCCTGGAAACAAAATGTTTCTGGTTTTCTGATGCCTTCAAGGACCTTGAAACCAGAGGCTCTAAGGCACCCTCAGCATGCAGATAGTGGCTTTCCATGCAGGCCAGTGTCTCCAACATATCAAGCTGGATAAGAAACCCAGTGTTATCAAAGCGACCTGGTGCTGCCGATGGAGGACTAAGCTGCAAAGGGGGGAACTCAGAGGCTTCCATGGTGGGAAGTTCCCCCGGGGTTGGCATCTGCCTGCTTAACCCGGGTGTACAACCATGGCAGTACATTCTGAATAGGGCTGTTCCCTTCCTCTTCTTGCAGACACACAGGACATGGGGCAACACTTTCTACTAAAATACCAGACCCGGATGCCCAAGTCATGGTAAAATAGACGAATATCCCTGAGGGCCTAAAATCGAAGTACATGAGGAATCTCGATAATCACAAGTGACTACTAGGGGTGGACCACAACCTAATATTCTTACCCACAATATCAAAATTCCAAAAAATAACAATTAAAATAGTATAAAATTGGTGTGACACCGCGCTTACAAATTTTTAAATACCTATATACAACGATAAGATTTAGATGGCAGCTCAACGTGTTGAAATATTCCCAATATCTCCAATCAATCGTGACAAAAAATAAACACAGAGCTAACTGAATATACCAAAAGTGCACTTATTCTTTGATAGATAAATAAATGTCCAAGATGTGTAATAGTCCAATAAAAAATGAAAGAAATATCAAATAAACAATTGCTGTGAAGAACGTTATTTTCTCATTATCCACTTCCCATAAAGTGCTTGTAATTGCTCTTCTATGTGCACCACACCCAAATGTGCTTATCCTTACCAGAGAGACATCAAAGAGAGGCCAATATGATTGGTAATCTGAATCTCCTCCCCGTACTGCTGAATCACCGATTTAGAGAAAGGATCCACATCCACTCAGATCCCCAGGAATAGACGTTTCAATCATAAATTCTCAGGAAATAGCAATGGATCATAATCCACATATGGAGGAAGATAAAAATATTGCAAATCTAGTGCAATGACGTTTAAAAGCTCATTTATTGCACACAAATATTAAGAATCGCACTCACAATTTTGAAGTAAAAAATCAGCATGTCAGCTCTCTATCCAGAGCAGAGTGGATGGAGCAGGTCTCATCACCAGATTACAATGTTCCCGTCGGCCAATGGAAAACAAGTATAGGTGATGGGTACTGTCTCAGGAAAACGCCTTGGTCCAAGGCGTTTTCCTGAGACAGTACCCATCACCTATACTTGTTTTCCATTGGCCGACGGGAACATTGTAATCTGGTGATGAGACCTGCTCCATCCACTCTGCTCTGGATAGAGAGCTGACATGCTGATTTTTTACTTCAAAATTGTGAGTGCGATTCTTAATATTTGTGTGCAATAAATGAGCTTTTAAACGTCATTGCACTAGATTTGCAATATTTTTATCTTCCTCCATATGTGGATTATGATCCATTGCTATTTCCTGAGAATTTATGATTGAAACGTCTATTCCTGGGGATCTGAGTGGATGTGGATCCTTTCTCTAAATCGGTGATTCAGCAGTATGGGGAGGAGATTCAGATTACCAATCATATTGGCCTCTCTTTGATGTCTCTCTGGTAAGGATAAGCACATTTGGGTGTGGTGCACATAGAAGAGCAATTACAAGCACTTTATGGGAAGTGGATAATGAGAAAATAACGTTCTTCACAGCAATTGTTTATTTGATATTTCTTTCATTTTTTATTGGACTATTACACATCTTGGACATTTATTTATCTATCAAAGAATAAGTGCACTTTTGGTATATTCAGTTAGCTCTGTGTTTATTTTTTGTCACAATTAAAATAGTATATCCACAAGATAAATAAACAAAAAAACATGACAGAAAAAATACTTACCTGCCCACGGAACTACGGAGGAATGCAGCCAGGATCCAGCGACCTCCAGTGTAGCTACCTGCTGGACCGAAGGCAATGAAAGCTAGATGGAGGAGCAGGTGGCAGTGGTCCTATTACAAGAAGGAGCCAAGTCATGGCAGGGTCCACAGCATGGCGACAGCAGCGGTTCTATGAAATTGAGCAAAACGGTCTCCTAACCACTGTGGCTGCACAGTAAAATATTGGAAGAAGCCTCAACCTTCCTCCTTCCTGTTTGACGCAGGACACACCCCGCCAATCACCGATGCATTCCCACCTTCTTCCATGGCGAAATTCAAACCGAAAAGCGCCCTAACACATGTGCAGACACCTACATCAATGCATATTGTGGGAAGAAAAAGGGGATTATTACACCCATGTTTCCCCTGAGGCTCACCAGACAAAAACCTGCGGCTGGTTTTCCCTTCAGGCGGGAAACTCCAGCCCTTTAGCATCAGCTTATAAAAAAATTTTATAAAAACAAAGTGACACCCCATAGCACCCACTGGACCCTGGCGACTACCGCTAAATCACCCTGATCCGGTTTAACAGACTCTAGAAGGCATAGGTGGGTCCACTGGATCAGCGGGCCTGTAAGACCCTTGAAAACAGACAGGGTTATTTCCCCTGCTTCCTAAATAAAACCTACACAATGAAAAACATAATTGAATAAGAGGAACATAAATCCAGACACAACCTTCACAGTCCAGTCCAACTGCAAGAATGAGACTGTATTGCAGAGAGCAGACGGAAGTATATATAGGCTAGGAGAAACCACACTTTTTATCTTGCAGTCCTTCGGATGAGAGTTAACCCATTCGTTTCTGACTTGATGCCCTGTAGTGGAATATGTAAGAAAATACACAAGTGGACTGTTAAAATGAATAAACCTCTCAAAACAGTGTCTTTCCTGCAGATAATCAAATGTAACCACAAGGCGCCAATGGTGGCTACGTTCCTCACTTCTCCTAGGCAGCTCGCAGCAGGTCGTGTCAGATAGCCTGCACTGGCCTCCTGACATGACAGTCACCGACTGCACCATTGACACCTTCCAGTTTATCTAATGGAAGCGGTAAAATCATGCACTGCACAATATATGACAGTGAAGTGTCGCCTTATAATGCAATGTGCAAGTTTTAAAAAGTTGAGTAGCATTTTATAGGGGATTAAATAGGATGAATTATAAACAGTATTACGTTCCTCCTTTTTTCCCCCTCTGCGCAAGTATTAAACTGTATGGCAATACCCGGCATGGAGATGTATTTTATGCAAATTTGCTTACAGGGCAAACAGGTCATCGTAGGATGCTGTGAACTTTGCCTTTCATTACATGTACGGTCACTTTGACAATTCAGACTCCTACCTCAAAATTCTTTTTGATTGTGTGCCATTTTTAAGGGTGGTGTTGTCTAGGGCCCAGGGTGTGTAATTCATATGCTGCTAATCACACCCTGGCTTACACATCTATTTATTAGGATCAATTATATATTTTGTGAATGTGGCTCTTCATTACATGTACAAGTACTTGGAGTGCGGGCACTCATCCAATCAGCACTTTATGATGTACATACTAATGCATGGCATAAAGCCATTGTTTTGGACTGTGTGTCAGCATAGGGTATATCAGAGGCTACATCCCTGGCCTGAATTCCCCCAGTGCATTTGAATATTTGAACGGCTGGGAGTGAGTGCCCCTAGCTACAGGGATGCCGGGTAAGTGACCAAGGCCTGCGAATGTGGTGAGGGACCGGCATTAAGGTAAGGGTTTTGCTGGCCTTCTGGGGAAGGGGGTTCAGATGGTGGGATTTCCCCCCTGGGCCCCTAGTTGGCTGACCCTGGAGTCTTTTGGATTTTTGCCAAAGGCTTTATTTCCTATTCCCTGGATGCAAGATCAAACATCAGAACTCACAAAGACTTGAAGAATGCCAGATTCAGCTCCCACTCTCTATGGCATATTCAGAAAGTGGTACTTGATTCCCAGGAAGACAAACTGCTTACAGAGTTTGTGTATTGATCTGCCCAGTGTAGAATGAGCATAGCAATCACCCTGGCAGCAATGCTCTTGGTGCCTTGATTATTGATGTAAGCTTCTTCTGTAATCAGACTGTGCTCTCATCGGACAATCCTAGATTTAAGTACTACATCCACGTACTACTGCGTCCCCTTTGCTGTGAGACTCTTTAGAACCCCAAAGCCCACCCCAGCATTTGGCTAGCATTTGAAGTAAGGATATTGGTGTCAGCCACCACTGCAATTCCAGCCTTATGTTGTTAGGACTAACACACATCCTGTTCAAGGTCAGAGGAGATCAGATTAATTTTGACAGAAAATACAGCTGCAAGAGTTTGCCTGACCCCTCCGGCCGGGTCTTCTCTTCCCCGGGGGGGTTCGTTCCACCCCCCGGCTCCGCGGGCTTCAGGTAAGGGCCTGGAACAGGGCGATGCTGGCTGCCGCCTCTAGCCACTCCTTTTTGTGGGAAGAGCGGGATGATGTCATCTAGCTCCTCGTAGTTTCCAGATCAGTTCTGGCTCTGACAGATGCCGGCAGTATCAGTGCAGAGCGGGTCGGAGGCCAGAGGGCTCTGATCTGCCCACCTGCCCTGCTCTGATCACCACCGGCATCTGTCATCTTCGTGGGAAAGTAGCACGGGACATAGGATCGGTCATCATTTAATATATGTCATTTTTTTTGTATATTTATTACTAAATTTTTATTTAACCATTTGTAAACTGGTAAGGGATCCATGAGACCCCTATACCCGTTCACAAGGCTTGGGGGGCTGGCAGGTTACCTCTTAGCGGAACTCTTAATAACTTTCAGTTTTTTTCTATCTGTGTGTATGTCTTTCACAGTTAACCCTTTGTGAACTAGTAAGAGATCCTATACCAGTTCACAAGGCTTGGGGGGCTGGTTATGCTGGGTGGGGGAACCCATGCTATTTTTCTTTATTTTTAGCGTTGTTTTTACCCTTTTTTTTTTTTAAAGCGTGAACACCACAACAATTTTTGTAACCCTTAGTTGTATTTTATTTGTAAATGTTATAAAGTGCTCTTTTTAGTTTGGGGGCGTCCTTGGCATAAACAGGGGGCTACCGATACATATGTGCTACCGTTGTAATCAGGAGAGATGGGGATTTCACATGCAAGATCATTTTCTTGAATAAAATACATATTCTTAGTATAGAGTACGTCCTGCTCCAGATAGATTACTTACACTTGGGTTATCCTCCGCCAGATGGCGCTGCACTGCAGAGACATGCAAAAACAGCCTCAAACACCCGTGGACCTCCCACAAATCCCCTCAGGTTTCTCTGCAGTGCTTACTGCGAAGACATGAAATTATCACTCTCTCGCAGGTGAGCGGGGCTATTAGCCTGCGGCGACTATTCCCACCCGTCTTTCGTGTGATGTGCCTCCCAGCCTGGGCTGCGCTGGTCAGGTGAAGGTAGGCGGCACATGCGTGCTTATGGAGCGCTGCTCCACCGCAGTCCCCCACCAAAGGGTAGGCAGTATAGGCTGATGGTGAGCCTTTATGGGATGCCCCTCCCGCATTATTGTCCCATGCCCCGGTAGCGGTGGGTCCTGTACAGAGGGACGCCATCCTCCCTCATTCTCCCTGTAGCCTTCGGGGGGGGGGTGATCGTGTATCGTGATTCGTGCATACGGCCTTTTGTCATGTTTTCTGACTAGTATATGTGGTGTCAGCCGCCGCGCTGACTTGTCGTTTTACTATTGCAAATGCCGCGCACGCCTTTTCCTTCATTTGGATGTTCCGCGCCGGGCAGCGGCGTTACCTCAGACGCTTCTGCGTTCTCATTGGCTGCTTGTCGGTGGACTTCGCGCTCTTCGGGGGGCGGGGCATGGCTTGGCGCGCCCTGCGTCACGGCGCGCTCTGGCCCGCCCTTCGAGGTACTCTCGGCGCCATGTTGTCAGGTCGCGCGCGCGTGTGACGTTCTTACTTACCGCGGTCCGTAAGTGCCCTCGCGGGCGGCTTTATACTCATTGTAGTTTGTTTGGTTCTGACACCCCTTCTTCTCATTGTGTCGTTCAGACGGGTGAATCCATTGGCTTCTCCTGGCCCGGTGTAATTGATAGTTGGGCCTTGTAAAATTACTCCCACTTCCCTAGCGGGTCATTGGGGCATCCAGGGTTGCTTCATAGCGTCAATCCCTACTGGCACATTGTGCCTAATAATCACCATATGGAGGCATCCCAGGATAGTGTTACCGGGGTCCCCTTGGGACAAGACCGGCTGTGTGTAGCATGTGGACAGCCCCATGCTGAAGCTGACAAGGCGTGGGTCTGTGTACCCTGTGCTGAGCAGGTGCTTGCATAGCAATCTGGCCTGCCAGTGGCTGCACCTCGTTTCACTTCACCTACTACCCCCAGCTTAAATCTCACTCCTGTTGAGTTGCATACTTGTGGGGATTCTCAGCCTGATGTGCCTTCTAGACTGCCTACTGCTGAACAGATTATTGCGAGGTCCTTAGCGCGTATGGGCCCTGGTAAGAAGCGGCACTTGACGCCGAATGTTACTGTTTTCCCTATGGGATCTCAGGAGTTTATGAATCTGTGTGGCTATACCCCATCTGATGAAGGAGAGCTCTTTTCTGATTCAGGCTCATCTGATGAGAGACCAAGGGGTCATGACGATTCTGGCTCTGACCCCTGGGCCCCGGATGACACTGACAGATTAGTGACCCAGATCTCTGAGGTTCTGTCTATCTCTCTCCCTGGTGATGCTCCCAGGCAAAAAGGGGAGCGTTTTCATACAGCAACATCACGTTTGGAATTTCTAGAGCAGGCACATTTCCATTCCCTTGTGCTCAAGGAATGGGAGTGCCCCAGTAAACTTCCCGGGGTTTCAAGGAATTGAGATAGGAAGTATCCCTTTCCCCCTGAGGTGGTTAAATGTTGGTCATCCCCCCCCCCCCCCGAGGTGGATGTCCCGATCCTAGGGCTATCTAACACCCCTGTCATGCATTCTCCTGATTCTACTACCCTGCGAGATGCTGAGGACCGGCGCATTGACCTGCTGGCCTCCCACGCCTTTGCCGGTCTATGCTATTACTGCTGTGGCCACTAGAGCCCTTATCAGAAATATGCTTGATAGTGTCCCTGATGATCTCCCTTGTGAGGTGTTTAATGCACTCTCCAGTTGTGATGTTTTTGTAAATTTTGTCCTATTAGCATTGGATGACACCATCAGAATGTGTGCAAGAACTTCTGCCCTCGTGGTGGCTATACGCCGCTTGGTTTGGCTGCGACAGTGGGGTGCTGACAATGCTGCAAAGAAGGCCCTCACTGGGCTTCCTTTTAAGGGGCTACGCCTGTTTGGGGCCCGTCTAGACCTTTTTGCTAAGAGAGGTAAGTTACCCGAGTGAGACGGCTGTCTCAGCCCCTTCGGGGCCAGGGCTCCCCTTCACCCCCCTACCATGGTGTTAAACAAGAAACAGGGGTGTCCTTCGCGGGGGCTCGTGCAGATTCCTGTCAAAGGAGCAGAAGACAACGTCCTGGCTCCTCCGGGGGGGCTAAGCCCAAATCCTCTCCCAAGCCCCCTCAAGCATGATGGGGCGCCCTCGCCCGTCAGGGTGGGGGGACGGCTGCGGCACTTGGCTCAAGTCTGGAGGCATCACGCCTCAGACCGGTGGATTCAGGAGGTAGTGTCCTCCGGCTACAAGATAGAGTTTGCTGTGCGGCCTCCCCCAAGATTTATCAGGTCCCGGATACTCCAGGACCCTGCCTCTGCTCAGGTGTTGGTGCAGGCCGTGCAAGGCCTGCTGGGTCTGGGGGTCATTTGCAGATTTCCCTTAAAAGACAGAGGCAAGGGGCTCTACTCCAACCTTTTCACAGTTCCCAAAAAAGATGGGTCAGTCAGGCCCATTCTGGATTTAAACAAGATTGTCAAGAACAGGCGTTTTCGCATGGAGACTCTGCGCTCGGCCATCAGCTCCTTGCGCCCCGGGGGTTTCATGACATCTGTGGACATCAAAGATGCTTACCTTCACATCCCTGTGTTTTCAGGACACCAAGGTTCCTCAGATTCGCGTTGGAAGATCAACACTGCCAATTTGTGGCCTTGCCATCTGGCCTCTCTTCAGCTCCCAGAGTGCTCACAAAAGGTGCTGGCGGGGGTGATGTCTCTGATGAGGGGCATAAGCGTGCTGCCCTACCTGGACGACATACTCATCACCTCTCGGTCTCTACAGCAGGCAGAGTTGGACACTCAGCTGGTGGTGGCCACCCTGGAGTCCTTCGGCTGGGTGATCAATCACCCCAAGTCTTCTCTGTCCCCTTCCCTGGTGACCCCGTTCCTGGGAATGATTCTGGATACGGTTCAGTCAAGGATATTCCTTCCTCAACAGAAGGTGGGAGCTCTAACTGCGCAGGTGAGGTTCCTGCTGTCGTGTCTCCATCTCTCAGGCAGGGAATGCAGTTGGTGGGCCTGATGGTGGCGTGCTTCGAGGCAGTGCCTTTTCCTCAGTTCCATTTGAGGCCTCTACATCTTCACCTTCTGTCAGTTTGGGACAAGGACCCACGTCCACAGACGTGGTGCTGATGATAGTAGACCAGGGGGGCACCAGATCTGCTCACTCAGGGCCCCTTACATCATCCCAATTTACAAACTCTTGCTTTGCGGCCTAGCTGCTGAAACCTCCATCTTGATGGAGAACGGCTTGTCCGCCCCGGTGGGTGTTACCATGGTGAAGGCTAGGAAGAAAACATCTTCTTACATCTATCACAGGGTATGACGTACCTACTTTGACTGGTTTGAGTCTAGGTCTCCTCCTCCTGTAGGGTCAGGTGTCTGCCCTGTCTGTTTTTTCTTTCAGAAATCTTTTGTTCCGCATTCTTTGGTTAAGACTTCTTTCAGGGGGTTACTCATGTGCGTCCCCCACGAAAACCTATGGTCCCTGTTTGGGATTTGAACTTGGTCTTGTATGCCTTGCAGGGTGCTCCCTCTGAACCTATTCAGGATGCTGCTCTGGCTGTACTTACCCTCAAGGTTGTCTTTCTGGTGGCTATTACTTCGGTCAGGCGTGTGTCTGAGCTGGCGGCTCTGTCTATCCAGTCCCCATACCTTGAGAGACACCAGGATAAGGTGGTGTTCCGCTTTAAGCCGAATTTAGGGTCGACACCACCTGGAGGGTGTCCAGTTCTGCCTGCTGAAGGGAAGAAGCAGAAATCAACAGATCGTCCAGATAAGGCACAATGCGAATGCCCTGAGATCTGAGCAGAGCCATTACGCCCGCCAAAACCTTGGTGAAGACCCTCGGTGCCGAGGTCAGACCGAAGGGAAGAGCTACGAATTGATAATGTTGATCCCCCAGCGCAAACCGGAGGAATCTCTGATGTGCCTGAAAAATCGGAACATGCAGATACGCATCCTTGATGTCTATGGATGTCATAAAATCCCCTTGGCGAAGGGAATTGATAGCCGAGCGCAGAGTCTCCATGCGGAACTTTTTGGCTCTGATAAACCTGTTGAGAACCTTGAGATCTAGAATGGGTCTCACCCTCCTTTTTGGGAACCGTGAAAAGGTTGAAGTAGTAACCCCTGCCTCTTTCCAACGGAGGCACCGGGCATATAACCCCCATGTCCAGAAGGCTTTTTACTGCCAACAGGAGCCCCTGTGCAGCCTGAGGGTCCGAGGGCTCCTGAGACCTTAAGAATCTTGGGGGCGGCCAGTACTTGAACTCCAGTTTGTACCCGGAGGAGACAACTTCCAAGATCCAGTTGCCTGTGACCGGGCCCAGACCCGGAAGAAGAGCCGCAGCCGTCCCCCCATCCTTACGGGTGAGGGCGCCCCTTCATTGCTGAGCCGGTTTAAAGGCAGGCTTGGGCTTGGAACCCCAGGCAGCCACAGGACGTGCCCAACCTCTGCCTCTGTTCCAGGACGAGCCCCTGACCCCCGAGAAGGCCAGACCCCTAGACGCTCTGGCCCCTCGAAAGGAAGGAGTGAACGAGCCTGCCCCCTGAAAGGGACGGCGCGGCTTCCTCCGCTGAGGTAACTTACCGCCTTTAGCCACAGCATCCAATTTATCTCCAAACAGCCGCGCACCCAAGAAGGGGAGAGCTGTGAGCGACTTGGCTCCAGCGTCCGCTGTCCACCGACTGAGCCAGACCAGTCTGCGCATGGCCACCAGCAAGGCTGACGTCCTACTACACACGACAATGGAGTCTTCCATCGCAGTCATGACAAAATCCATGGACAATTCGCACTTCTTAAGTATAGCGAACTCAGCGCTAGCTGGGTCCAGCTGAGCGTTATTCAGCCAGTCCCTGATAAGAGATCTGGTAGTAAGCGACACCAGGGCAGATGCACTAACCAGCCGCAGGGCCGAGCCCACGTTGGCAAATGCATGGCACGCCATCTGATCAAGGCGCTTGTCCTCGCCATCCGTCAGGGAGGATGCGTCAGGGGTGTTCAGTACAGCAGAGTTGGTCAAACCTAACACAGGGGCGTCGACCTCGGGAGGAGAAGACCAGCGCTTGACCGCCTCCACCAGAAAGGGATACTTCTTATCCCATCCCGGAGGCACACCAGGGAGCCGAATGGGCCTCTCCCATTCCCTAAGGATCAGCGCATCAAAATGACCCTGGGTAGGGAATTCCAGACGGGGCTTGTAGGCCCCCAAAAATTCCCCCTTCTTAAGCGGGGGCGCCTGTGACAGACTCTGCCTTTGGATTTTAAAGGCGCTGTTTTTGCATAGACCCATTACTTTCATTTTCTTGAGCATGTCCCAGACAGACTGCCATTGTGTTATTGATTGCTTTACAGACTGCCATTGTTGATTGTATTACAGACTGCTATTGTTCTACTGATTGTGCTACAGACTGCTATTGTTCTACTGATTGTGTTACAGACTGCTATTGTTCTACTGATTGTGTTACCGGCAGAGTTGAGGGATTGTGTGCCCTGCTCCCATTGGTCCGTGTGTTTGTCATGCAGTTCTTCATCAGGTCCACGGGGGAGGTCCCCTTGCATGGAGCCTTGCATATAAGGCACAGTGTGGCACTAATAAAGTTAAGTTCATCTTCACCCTCAATACTGAGTTCTGTCTCTTATTGGGGGAAACGCTATATTACAATTCACTAGCCCTTGTAAGGGCTGTTCCTGGTTCCTCCCGGATGACTCTGGGATTCCTGCAGCACCTCTCACCATTGGGAAAAGGACGTCTCTGGCGGGGAAGCCCTCCGGCGATAAAGGTTATCGCTACAGCGCCTCAGGTGGATCAATATCCAACACCTCCAATAAATGTCGCGTTATGGCCTTTTGTGCGCATGGTATGCAGATCAGCACATTCTCCCCCGTAAGGGATACCCCACACATGGCCCGGATTGTCCCGAAGGGATCCCGGCCTGGTATCCCGCAGAACCTCCATATGGTGAATTTGTGTGGTCAGTCGCAAGACCGTAGGGGATTACGCATAAGCAACCTGGGATGCCCCTTAAAAGTCACGGTGGGAGGATTTTTGGGTGGACAATATTTACATCTAGGGACCCCAGGACCAGGAGGGTCCCCTTAAAATGCACTTATACGGGGACACCTGTAACACACCAAATAAGCCACATAAGAGCAGAGCATAGTAAGGGATGCCCTAGCATTTGATATTACAGTCACACAACCGAAATATACATATACAGGTATATGACACATATATATATATATATATATATATATATATATAATAATTACGTATATACCACCAAGCGGCCATACAGAGCAAATAATACCATTTTGTGATTACTCACCTGTAAAATGGGTATTATAAGTATGTCTCACACCCTGCTTCGGAAATAATCATTACACTTGGGTTATGTCCAGTAGAGGGCGAACTTCTGCAGAGATGAATAGAAAAAAGAAGCCCCTCCCGGCCCATAAATACCTGGGAACTCCCAAACACCTCCCAGTATAAGAAAGCAGTAAGGGGACCAGGAAGAGCAAATAAAAACTACAAGAAAAACAGTAACACCAAAGAGGATCCAAGATACAACTTATTATTCTAAGTATGTCTCACACCCTGCATCGGAAATAATCATTACACTTGGGACATCCAATAGCAGTGTCCAAAAAGGGTGCCGCTTGTAGAACATTGCAGCCAAAAACAGCATCCGCTAAGGCCCGCACATCAACCTTACAAAAACTTGTAAAAGGTATGAACAGAAGACCAAGTAGCAGTTATAAGGCCCGCACTCAACCAACATTCAAAAAGTGCAGGGCCCTCCCCTCGTCATCGCTAGACGAAGGACACAAGGAAGAGAGAACCACATCCTGAAAGAGATGGAAAACAGAAACCATTTTAGGAAGGAAATCCGGCATAAAGCGGAACACCACCTTGACCCGGTGTCCCTCAAAGTAAGAGGCCTGGATAGACATGGCCGCCAACCCAGAAACACAGCAAACAGAAGTAATAGCCACCAAAAGGCAATCTGTTGTGTAAGCATAAAAAAAGCAAAATTTAAATCCCAAAAAGACGCAAGGCTGTTCGAGGACAAAAGGCCCTAGAAAAAGACCACCAGGACAAAGGTCTGCCCTTTCAAAGCACTTACACTGGAGCCCCGGGCCCAGACCGTGCTGACGAAAGTCCAAAAACCTAGGAAACAAAAAAAAAAAAACACCCTGCAAGGCAAGGCCCTAGCCTCACACCCATCAAAATAGGACCGCCAAGTCCTGTAGAAGATGCCAGAGGAAGACCACTTCCTAGCCCAAACAAGTGTCTGAAGCATGACATCAGACAAAACTTCTTCTATGAAGATGGAGGAGGTTACAGCAGCCACACCGCCAAAGCCAGCATTTGCAAACTGCAGCACGAACCAAACCTATCTTGGCCACCCTGGAGCCACCAGCACTGCTGACGCACCCCCAGGAGCCAGCTTGCGCACCACCTTGCCCACCATGGCGAAGGAAGGAAACAGGTACAGGAGCCCCAGATCCCTCCAGGCAAGAGACATGGTGACCACTGCCGGTGTCAGAGGAACCTGAGACCGAAAACCAAAAGTCGGGAGCTAATGATAGCAACGTGAGGCAAAGAGAACCACCTCCGGAGTCCCCCACTTGCGACAGAAGAACCGGAACACCTTGTGTAGAAAAAACATCCCCCTCAGCGAGAGGATCCCCTGCTCAAGGAGTTCGCCTCCGTGATATCCACTCCCGGAAAGAATGCCACTGAGATGCATGGAACATCGCTCTTCGCCCATGCAAGAATCAGCGAAACTCCCCTGACGGTACTCCTGTCGCGAGCCCCTCCTTGGTGATCAACGTAAGCGACCGCAGTTCAATCGTCTAACTGAACCTGAACCAGCAAGACCTGTAAGTGATGCATCCAGCATGACAAAATCAACCGAATAGTTCTGAACTCCAAAAACAGAGGGAGCGTGAGCCTCCTGAGGACCCCCCAGCCCCTGGAACTGAAAGTCCGTCCGGAAACCTCCCCAGCCCGACAGGCTGGCATTCGTGGCAACCATCTCCCAACAAGTGGCCAAAAAGGATCTGCCCCTCATCCGATAGCTAAGCTCCAGCCACCACTGAAAGGATTGCCGAACCCTGGGAGACAGCGGAAAAGACCGATCCAAGAACCGGGAACAGCCGTCCCAAGACCGCAAGAGATGGAGTCAGAGAGACCTCATGAGGAACTGAGCAAAGGGGACTGCCTAGAAGAAAAACCACCATCAATCCCACCAGTTTCATCCCTAGCCAGAAAGAGAGGCGAGGATTGTCCAGGAGAACAAATATCAGATCCTGAACCCTCTGCACCTTAGGGTGAGGAAGGAACATTCCGGCCTGACTGGAATCCAGAGTCCTGCCCGGAAATTAGATCCCCCTTGAAGGGGAGAGAGAGAGAGAACTTGGGGTGGGTGATCACCCATCCGAACCGGTCCAGATACGGCGCAATGTAAACGCCCTGGGCTCTGAGAAGGGCCATAATGCCCGCCAGCCCCGTGGTGAACACCCTTGGCACCGAGGCCAAACCGAAGGGAGGGCCACAAACTAAAAATGCCGAACCCCAAACCTGAGAAATCTCTGGCGAGCGAGATAGATGGTACATAAAGTTAAACAACCTTGATGCCTATAAATGTCACAAGATCCCCTTGATGAAGGGAATTGAGGACTGAGCACAGGGTAACCATGCGAAACATAGAAAGGCCTCAAAAACCAGAATGGTTCTGATGGATCCATCCCATTAGGGAACCACAAAGAGGTTGGACCAATAGCTCCGGCCTTTCCCTGAGAAAGGCACCGGGCATATGACCTCCATGTCCAGAAGATTTAATCCTGTCAACAGGAGCACCCGCACAGCCCGGGGGTCCGATGGAACCCGAGAACAGAGGAATCTGGAGAAGGCCGGTACTCGAACACAAACACGTACCCGGAAGAGACCACGTCCACAATCCACTTGTCTGTGACCTCCCAGGCCCAGACCTGGAAAAAACATGCCGCAGCCGACCCCCCCACCCGCCAAGGTGAGGGCCTCCCCTCATAGCTGAGCTGTCTCGGCAGCGGGCTTGGAACCTCAGACAGGTCTTGGACGGGCCCAACCTCCACCTCTGCTCCAGGAATCACCACTGAAGGTAGAGAAGGCAGCACCTCTGCCTGCTCTGGCACCGCGAAAGGAAGGATTAGAGAAGCCTGCCCCCCGAAAGGAGCAACGCTGCTTCTAGCGTGGCGGAAGCCTGCCTCCTCATGCAACTGAATCCAATTTGACTCCAAACAGCCGCATACCCCGAATGGTAGCCCTGCAAGAGACTTCTTAGCCATAATGCTAGCCGCCACCGGCGCAAACAGACAGAGCATCGTATAGCCACAAGCAACGCTGAGGTTCCGCCATACAGACATATAATGTCATCCAGGCAGACAAGACAATGGTCATGAACGATACACACCGCATAAACGCTGCCAAATCAGCACTGGCTGGGTCCAGCTGGGACCCCTCGACAGGCCCCTAACCACAGACCTGATAACCACAACCGTGCGTACAGAAATACAAACAGGCCACAAGGCAGAACCCACGCCAGCAAAGGCATGTCAAGCCATCTGATCAAAACGACGGTCCTCACGATCCTTAATCGTGGTGGCGTCAGGAGAGTGCACCACAGATGTGTTGGACAATCCCCGTACAGGACGCATCGAACTCAGGAGGAGATGACCAGCGCTTCACCGTGTCCACCGGACAGTGATACCTCCTATCCCGTTCCTGAGGAAAACCGGAAAGCCGGCTAGATCCCTCCCGATCCTTAATAATCACATATTAGAAATGAAACTGAGTTGGGCACTCCTTACGAGGATTAGAGGTCTCAAGGAAAAACATTTTTCCCTTCTGCGGAGGGGACTCCGCCGGAGGAGGAATAGCCAGCACCTCAAATAAATGGCCCAGGATCTCGGGGATAACCACAGCATCCCCAAGCCCCTGCCCGGCATCAGCATCCCAAACTGCTGATCCTCAGAGCCATCAGATTCGGTAAACAGTTCCTTCCACAAGCGGAAAATAAACAGACCAGTCAAGGGAATCATAAACATCAAGAACCGGCACTGCCGGTGACAGATGTCTTCTCTTAGCCGGGGCCACCCTGGCCACAGAGCTAGAAAACAATTTATCGATGTTGGCCATCCAGCACATACATCAGATTGCGACTCCCCGCTAATGACCATGTCACATGGGGTACGGATAATTTAACGTGGAGTAGGTGATGAGGCCGGCGGCACTGACCCAGAAGTCCGGGCCCCCGACTGCCGTGTTATGGCCTACTGAACACATAGTATGCACCAGCACAGCATCCCCAACAAGGGATACCCCCAACCCACACACCGCCGGGACTGCCCCGAAGGGAGCCAGAGCCCGGATCCAGGGGAGCCTCCAAATAGTTATTTGTATGGTAGTCGCAATGACCAGCGGGAATTACGCTAGAAGCAACCCGGGATGCCCCTTAAGTCCGTTAGTGGGAGGATTTGCAAGCCCAAGGGACCCCAGGACACATTGACAAGGGGGGCCCCATAAATAAGGTAGCAAGACAAGCACTCATACATTCAAAAAGTAAACAGAGAGTGGCATATAAAACACATATACATATATATACATCACAGAATGTATAAAAACTAAAAGCAATGCATCAAGACCAACAAGGCATGCTTACTATTAGATAATGACACCTAAGTGTACCAGGCCCAGGATGAGGCCTCAAGCATAAAGGAACAAAACAAAACAAAACAAAACAAAGCCCCGCAGGGCACTCACCGCCAGCCAAAAGAATGTGCAAGTGCCCCGCCCCCTCCCCAACAAGATTAACCGGGCGCCGCCGAGGGCGCCAGAGGTTTCACATTTCCCAGAATCCCCTGTGTGGAAAGCCTGACAGACACTTACTCTGCTACTGTTACACCTTCAAGGGGTCTCATTTCCCAGAATCCCCTAGAACAGCCCCCAACCTGTAGCTCAGGAGCCACGTGCATCTCCAGGGGGGTTACATAGTGCCCAGGGCTGAGCAGGTGGAGAGAGAGGAGCGGGCCGCCGCCAGCGAGTCGAGCGCCCGGCCCGGCCCCCTCCCCAATAAGATTACCGGGTGCCGCCGCCAGAGAGAGAGAGAGGGGCAGGCCACCGCCAGCGCACCGAGCGCTCGGCCCCGCCCCCTCTCCACACAGCAAGAAGAGGGAGAAGCTCCCCTCACCCTCCACCTAGCGACGCCACTACTACGGCCGCCGCATGAACAAGGACTGTGAAAAATACATTTAAAAATACAGTAAAAACACACACACACGCACACTCATACACAAAAATCAACAGACCCAAAGAAAATCACAGCCCCCCCCCTCCCATAGGGAATAAGGGACAAAGTAAAGGGAGAGAGGGATCCCCAACTACAGCAGTAGACAATGGGGGAACGGACAGGGCATCCCAAACCAGGGTCACCAACCCGGTTAACCGCCTACCCATTAGTATAGGGTCTCACGGTGGAGCATTAGCTCCTAAGCACCTAGGCTGCCATCTACCCTCGCCCAGACCAGCAGCCTAGGCTGGGAGGCAGGGTAGATCAAAAGGGATCAGGGGGGTAATAGATAAAATAAGAGGGCCGGGAGTCATCCCCGGCTACCTGAAATCCCCTTGTGCAAGGAGGAGACATCTTCTGACTTGCTCGCCGTCTGCAGAGACGATACTGGGAGGTGCTGGGAGGTCCCAGGTATTTATGATCTGGGAGGGGCTTCTTTTTTCTATTCATCTCTGCAGAAGTTCGCCCTCTACTGGACATAACCCAAGTGTAATGATTATTTCCGAAGCAGGGTGTGAGACATACTTAGAATAAAAGGCATATAGACACACACAATACATATATCTATGAATATATATATATACACATGTCCCCCAGATGTATGTAGCCTGCGGGCACAAATAACGCCCGGCGACATGTACAACAAGAAGGTGCATAACCGAAGTATCCAGCTAAGGGAGCCCCGTATGGGGCACTCACGGGCTGAAGATGGCGTCCCTTTGTGGAAAGGGTGAAGGAGGCGGGCCAGCACATGGCCCCGCTCCCTTCCGACGCGGGATTCACCCCCAAGCCGCGCATCCAGCCGATAGGGCTGGAGCCGGCCGACGAAGCCAAGGGGGGCGGGCCGACACGGCGCGCGCTCTGCCGATGCGGGAGAGCGCCAGGCCCCTCCCCCCCTCACTGAGGGAAGTAGAAGGTCGCGCTCCCCGGCCAATATGGCCGCAGAGCCGACCATAAGAGAACCGGCCCGCCGCCGCACGAGAGTGTGCGTGCGGGCCGAACGTTAAACACACACACACACATATACAAAGGGGGGGAACCCTGCCAGAATCCGACCCTAAGCCTAGCGGGACGGGGCATCCCACACCAGGATCACCAAAAACCTGGATAACCGCCTACCCCATGGTGGGGTCTCACGGTGGAGCGGTGCTCCTACTGCACCTATAGGGTGCTCCTACCTTTACCAGGACCCGCAGCCGAAGCTGGGAGGCTCAATACAGGGACAATTTAGGAGGGTCCTGGCAGCAATAGGGACAAAAATGGCCGCGCGCGAGCCCGGCTTACCTGCAAGTAAGAGAAGCCTTCATCTTCTGTCTTGCTCGCTCCCTGCAGAGAAGACAACTGGGGAATTGGTGGGAGGTCCCAGGTAGTTATGGACCAGGAGGGGCTTCTTTTTTTGCATTCATCTCTGCAGAAGTTCGCCCTCTACTGGAGAATAACCCAACTGTCAAGAAGTATTGAAGCGGAGTGTATGTCACACTTGGAATATTATCTGTCAACAGAGGGTGACAACATCTTTGGGCACGGTTCTGCTCGGAGGACCTTGCGCTTTCAGATTTAGCTTGATTTTTCTTGTCTGCATACTGATATTTTAGGAAAATGTGCATTTTATTCATTTTTTTAGGGAAACCCTATGCAACCAAATAATTCTTCAAGGGATTACTTCAAGAAGATGCGCCCACTACAATAAGCTGGGTACACCCCTACGCGTATGCTTTACTTTCAGGTGTTTGACAACTCTTCCCTTTACAGTACCTATGCATTTTAGGTATTGTTCTGGGGGGAATCTTGCTTTTTCAGATTTAATTTGTTCTTGTTTGCATATTGCGGCTTTGATTCTGCTTTTTTATTCTTTTTTTTTTTTAGTATAATCTCTTTTTTATTGAATTTTCCTAACACGAAAAAGGTACAGCAAAAGGCAAAAACAAATACATAAGATACAGTCAGGTAGATTGTCAACACCCATATCCTCCCGCGCGCCCACCGCCTCGGGCGCGAAAGTGTTATACTGCCCCCCCACCCCCTCCCCCCAGCAACAGCGGGTGTACATGAGCCAAGGTATGCAGAATGATCGACCGTTAGTGTTTGCATCCCATACTGTCAGTGCCTTTGTCTCCGAGAAGTGGATCAGCCTCTGAGGGAGGGTTGGGACTGTCGCTGGGGAGTACATGCTCAGGGCAGAGAAAGAGGGCGGGAAGGGCCTCCCTGCACTGTCCTGCACTGGGGAGGCCCCACCCATCCCACACAACTCCCATTGCTAACTGTACGGGCAGTCAGTGTATAGAACGTCTGATGGGGGGAGGCAGGGCGTCCACATAGGAAAAGCACAAGGGGGAGGCCAAGCCTCAACCCCACAGCTTTCGGACTCATCGGTGGGAAGAAACAACTGCAATACCCACAAACATACTGGGATGGCATTGCCCGGTGGCACCACACTGGTTTGGATCCACGTTTAATACATGGACATATCTGACATGCTACACAGCAGCTTGAATCGAAGAACGGTTGGATTACGACACAGCCAACCAGCAGTTGACAGTGATATCGTCATTTAGTTAACATCCTGTATAAGGCCTAGTGGCTCCCTTGCTCACATCATTATATTATTGTTTCTTTAATGAATGTAGGATCTAGACACAGTTATAATGCTACATGATAATATGCCTCTAGTTGGATTTTTGAGCAGGATACAGTTTATTGGGTGTTGACAGTGGCGCTGTCACTTAGGACTTGCCTAGTATGATGTGCATCCTTCTCTTGTTTATTGAAAGTTGTTTTTTCTTATAAGGGACTATACATAGACATAGGCATATATAGGCTTACAGTAATGTTACATTGGGTATGACATCATGTATTTGGGTCTACCCAGATGAGAGTAATTCACATAATGGGGCTCAAGTATTGTGGGCCATACATGCAACAAAAATGGTTGGGCATGCATGAAGCAGCCTATGGCGAATATGTTTGAGTCTGCTATTGATATATATTAGTGTAGAGTAGTCCATTAAATATTTAGGTGCGTTGCTGTATGTACGGTCAGATTAATAGAAATACATCCACATTTACAATTGTTTATGACAGGCCGCGTATGATTACAGGCCATGATATATATAAACAGTAGTCAATTACAGATATAGCTATTAGTATCTTTAAATGTATAGTATAACATAGTACGCTTTTCCTTTCTTTTATTGTACAATTTAGACATACACCCTTGATATGTGCCTGCTTTAGAGGTTGAGGGTTTTTTCCCTCATTCCCTTTTCCCCCTTTCCCCCCCCCCCCCCCCCCTTTCTTTACATTTTTCCTTACGCCCTTTGCATAGCGGGATAGATTGATGTTGAGAGCATCCTGCTATGCAACAGCCGGTTGCACGATTTGTCAGTTGACTTGATACTTTGTTATGTGACCAACGCTTGCTATTATGCGCTTTACGCTTCCTTATAGACTGAAACGCCACTTATAGGGCGCCAGCGTGTTTGCGCAACGCATATGGTTGGTCTTGATCCCCCCTCCCTTTGTTATGTGTGTGGGTTTACAAGGTATGGCGCATAATGTGAGAAGGTCACTGCCGTCAGACAGGATGGCTCCGCCCCTGTGTTTACTACGGGGCAGATTTCTGTTGTATGCGTCTGGTTGCCTAGCAGCGGGCGGCGTGCTCTGTCAGATGACAGGGAGCGTGAGGACGCCGTCTGCGTCCGGTGATCTAGCTGAGGTGACGCCTGTTGCGCCCCGGATCGTGTAGATGCCGGGGTTTTGTTTTTCTGCTCACCCGCGCTTGAGACACACGGTATGTTTGTGGAGCAACGGGGCGATCAGGCCACGCAGGGGTTGTGGTGCGACCGCTATTGGGAGAGGGGGTTTGGGCCAGTGTGAACGGCATCATGTTGTGGGGTGGGCGGGCATTAGCGAACACAGTTTCAATTTACTAATTAAGGAGATGATTGGAGAGGGTGGGTTCAGGGTAGGCAGGCATTATTTAAGGGCTGATGATTACAGTCACATTACCCTGACCCTTGAAGCAGCATGGGGGCTGCGTGCGCGGGTAGTTTCATTTAAGATTGACCGGTCCGTTGCCCTGGGTGACAGCACGTGAGACACATTGGTTGTATTGTCTGCCGGCACTTGCTATTTTGTATACCGTGGTTTGGGTTCACTTTATTACTCCATGCGTGGGTTTCCTGTGCAGCAGCAGGTTAATTGATAGATCATTATGGTTTGCACTTGCACAATTTCTTTGTATATGGTTTTTTATAGTTAGGTCACATTTGATAGATTCTTTTACACCATTAGGGTGTTTAGTAGTAGTGTAGTTTAGTTTTTAGGTATTAGTATTACTATCTGATATTCTTTTGTACATATACTATATTTATATATATCTCTTAATTGCATTTATATATACATTTTTTTGTGTGTGTTTGGGTGTACACATTAATAGGTATATGGTTATATATTTTTTCTGTATGTATAGATTTTGTATATAATATACTTGTATTGATTTTTGTACATATTTGTATTGGTATAGATATGTGCTTTGGTTGTGATATATATTTTCAATAATTCACATTTTTTAACATACATATTTTTTTGATATTTTTGTGCCGGCACAAACTAGTAATATTAATACACGGTTTTCACCCAGGGGTACATTATACATTGGTTAGCCCCTTTGGTTGGGCAGATTATAGTTATTAATCAATTGTTCTCGGTCATATCGATTGTTTTTACTTTGTCTTGTGGTGTGTAGATGTTTGATGTTTTTAAAAATTTTTTGTACTAATAAAATATGCATTTTTGATTAGAATTATACATGTTTTTTGTGGTGCTTCCAGTGGGAGAAAGGTGTGCTTTGCATGCCTACTCCAGGTTTGTGCAGAGGTGTGGGGGACACGCAGGGAGACAGGGAGGTGCTGAGTCAATGAGAAGAAAAAGAGGGGGCAGGGGGATCAGGGAAAGAAGAGGGGACCTGGAGTGAGAGTGAGGGGGGGAAAGAGAAAAAAAATAAAAAATACAATTCTGCGAAATACTCACCTGTAGAATTGGTATTATACGCATACAGTACGTCCTGCTCCAATATAATACTTACATGTGGGTAATCCTCCGCCAGAGGGCGCTGTTCACTGCAGACATGCAAAAACAGGCTCCTCCCGGCCCTTCATATACCCAGGGACCTCCCACAAATCCCCAGTATTGAAAAGCAGTGAGAAAAGAAGCCGGGAGACACCAACCACCAAACTGGTAACAATAGTAATGATAACAATCACCATACAGGGGATCCAGAAAATGTAAAACCAGGGTGGGGTGGAGCAGGACGTACTGTATGCGTATAATACCAATTCTACAGGTGAGTATTTCACAGAATTGTATTATTCTAAGCATACAGTACGTCCTGCTCCAATATAATACTTACACGTGGGACATCCAATACCAGTGTCCATAAAGTAGGGTGGGATCCCCATCAAAAAGGCACAGCAGACAGTAAAGGAGCTGTCACCTGCAAACCTTGCTACCAAGTACGACATGAGCAAAGGCTCTAACGTCAATCTCATAACAAAACCTTTGAAAAGGTGGGAACAGAAAAAAAGCAGCAGTCTAGCAAACCTGTTTAACAGAAAACCTTGGTGCTGAAGGGCCAAAGGTACCCAAACACCAGTAGAACAGAATAAAAAGAGAGGGAGATTCTTCCCCCTTAAAGGAATAGGCCAGTGTAACGGCCTAACCAGCCCACAGGCAACAGAAGCCGCGGTAAAACTTAGAACTCTCCCCAACGGGGAATTGAAAACTGAACTCCCGCAAGACAGGAGGGGATACAGACCCCTTCACTAACAAGGATCAGCAAGAAGCTGAAACCTTTACTCAGGAACAGGAAGGCAAACCATCCAAGTAAGATCAGTCCAAAGGGCGCATAGGCCCTGGAAGCAAACGAGATCAGGTGCATACATATGGAGGCGCCCGCAGACCCCAAAGGACATCAGTCCCCCTAAGGGACAAGAAACAACCAGGAAAATTTCAACACCTGTTGAGGGAATGTAGACCCCTTACTTCAGCATTACTAAGAATAAGGCCCATAGGCAGACTAAAAGGAATTAAATAATGATCATAAAACCACCACCTTCGACAAAAGGGTCCGGCGTAAAGCGGAATACCACCACATCATGGTGTGAATATATATATATATATATATATATATATATATAATGAACGAGGGCTAAGTAATCAGAGCCCCCTTCTCAGGCACACGTCTGACTGAAACAACAGCCCCCGGAAGGGAGACTTGAACTACAAAACAGCTCAGACAGCATCCAGAATAAGTCCCAAGGGAACAATCCGCAGGGCAAACAGAATGAAAATTGATCCCCACAGGGGCCATAGAACTACTTGGGAGATGCCCCTGAGCAATCCCCAAGAGAACTCCTAACAAGGAAGACTGAACCAGAATTCTACAGGAAGGCAGACAGGACAGAACCTGAACCTTCAGAGTACCTAGATGGGGAGCCAACCCCAACCTATGCTGTAACAACTCTAGAACCCTGGGAACCAAGACGTCCAACAGGGGAGAGACCAAGACTCATGCCAATCAATATGGGTACACCATAACCCACAATAGACGGAGGAAGAAGAAGCCAAAGAAGCTTGCTGTTAGCTCCCCATAGGCCAAGTCACCCAGAAGATAAACCCGTCTCCAAAGTGGTGAATGAATCAGCTGTAAAGCCCTCAGACTAGAGTCTGTAGATTGGGACGACATAAGAAGGAGCCTGACAAGGGCAGAACCGCACTCCTGAGAGAGCGTACAGGTCCGCTGACCTCAGCAGAAGCATCTGTGAACAACAGTTCACTAGGCCACCCAGGGGCCATCAATCTCACGGGTCTCTTTATCAGCACGACCATGCGCAGAACCCCACATAGCAGGGTGAATGAAGAGAAGACACATAAAATAGAAAGTCTATACATGAATTTACTAAGCCCCCATGACCAGAGTCAGAATATTCTGGGGCAGTAAAAACAAGGGCAGAGCCCCTGTGATATTAGCGAGAACCAACAGAGCCACCCTAGTTGGCTCTCAGAGGGGCACCAGGATAGCACAACCTGCCACTGAAAGACATCCATTGGAGCGAATACCACTGAGGAGCAGGGGACGTAGACCCCCACCCAGATCAGGATCAGGAACCTTTCCAGGAGAATCATCCCGCTTCAAGCTCCAGACCAATAATAAAACAGGCCATTGTCTTCCAACAGGCCAAGAGTCCCCAAATAGACAGGTCCTGAAGAGGAGAAGTCCAGCCGTATAGAGTCAACTGAAGGCTCATTGTTTTAACAAAGCCAGTAGGTAAGATGGACCCTCTAAGGGGCCCTACCTAGAAACCACGGGGGGTTTTGGAAAAAATCCCCCCCCCCCCCCGCCAACCTGCGCGACTTGGTACCCAAGGTGACCATTCACAGGAAGATGCAAGCAAAGAAGGGGGTGCCCCCTGACAGGGTCCTTGAATATAACCAGCTCAAGAGGAACCACCGTACCATCAAGAGGAACCACCGTAGCTCCCGGGGTGCTGGAACCCCATCTAGGATCAATAACCTACTGTGCCGAAGAGCCCAAGGCTCTGTATATAAGGGACATCATCTGATACGCCACCAACGGGCCCACCAGCTGCAATCCTGCCTGGTGAAAGTAAGATGTCAGCCAAGGGGGACAGAGCCCCCGTAACCAGGAGTCCGCTTGTTGCCAAGCCTGAACCGAATCCAAGGGATGGAGATAGTGGATAAGGGACCATGAGGGATTGAGGTGACTGAGCACCCATCCAGTAACTCCCAGGGGACACCGCCGGCCGACTAACCCACTCGGCCTGACGTAGAGATTGGGGAGTAAGGAAAGACAACCCAGTAGGCCCTAGTGCGGACGCCCCACAGGCATGTCCGAGACATCACCCCCATCCGCGCCATGGGGAGTAGCCTGGGGGCGGAAGAGAGGCCAAAAACAAGGCCCCAATCCGCAGGGTTGGTCCTGCAACACTGACTAGTAACGGTCTTGGTGTCCAGAAGACACAGGGGGAACTAACAGGATCTAGAACGCCACAGGAGGCCAGAAGCCCCCCTTGCACGGGGCGCCTGTGTCCCAAGACAGAGATATCATACAGGGACTACATGCACCAACTCCTGAGGGGAAAACAGGGGCTAGAAGCACCCTGACAACCTCCGAGAGGGACCGCCCAGCAAATTCTATCCTGTGTCCAGGGGAACTACCTCCTGGAACCACCAGAAGGAGAAGATACGCTCCCAGATAGGAGCCAGGTGCTGTGGCAGTCCCCTCGCCCAGAAGGGCGAGGGCATCCCTTCATGCTTGGGAAGTCTTGGCAGATTTGGACTTAGCCCTGCCAGAGGGCCCAGGGCGTTGCCTGCCCACCCGTGGTGGAAATCCACTCCGAAAAGTTGGAAGCACACCTCAGGTTCGTGTTTGACACTAACGTAGGAGGGGAGTCCCTGCCTCGAGGAAGCCGAGACGGCCTTCTACGTAGGGGTGCCTTACCCTTTTTTCCAAAAAGGTCCAAACGGGCCCCAATTAGACGCTGTCCTTTGAAAGGAAGGCCAGTGAGAGCCTTTTTCGTATCATCGTCAGCACCCCACTGTCGCAGCCAGACCAGGTGGCGAATAGCTACCACAAGGGCAGAGGTTCTAGCACACATCTTAATGGTGTCATCCAGCGCTGAGAGGATAAACCTTACAAACACATCACAGTCTGAGAGCGCATTAAATACCTCCCATGGGAGGTCCTCAGGTCGGTGATCAAGTAGTTTTCTAATGAGAGTCCTGGCGGCCACCGCAGTTATGGCCGCGGCACAGACCGGGCGCAGAGCCGTCCCTGCACACGAAAAGGCGTGGGAAGCCAGTCTGTAAATGCGCTGGTCCTCAGCATCCCGAAGGGTACGATAATGAGGGGCAGTCATGAAGGGGGGGGTTAGTAACCCCTATAATTGGTGCATCCACCACGGGAGGTGCTGACCAAAAGTTAACCACATCAGGGGGAAAAGGGTACTTCCAATCCCAGACCCCTGGAACCCCTTTAAGTTTACAAGGCGATTCCCATTCTTTGGATATAAGAGCCTGGAAATGCTCCTGTTCCAGAAATTCCAAGCGCGGTGTCGCTGTGTGGAAACTCTCCCTCTTAGGCTTGGGAGCCTCTCCAGGAGGAGAGATTGACAAAACCTCAAAGATCTTTATAAGTAGTTCATCAGTGTCACACAGGCCCCAAGAACCGGGGCCAGAATCATCACGGCTCCAGGGCATCCCATCCGAGGAGCCCGAATCGGAGAATAGCTCACCTTTATCAGAAGGATCCAGGTCCTGCATAGTAGCAGATTCATCGGTTTCGTTAGGAACCGGAGAGCCAGGAGGCGTCAGGGACCGCTTCTTTCCAGGGCCCATATGCTCCGCCAAACTAGATAGCACCTGCTCAGCCGAAGGCAGCCTACGCGGCACATCTTGCTGGTCCTCCCCGCTCGAGTGAGACTCATCCAGAGTGAGGTTTAGGTCCGGGGAGACGGGAGTATTGAAGTGAGGTGCAGCCACTGGCAAACCTGATTGCAGGGTCAGTGTCTGTTCAGCACACGGTCCGCAGACCCGTGCTCTGTCAGCATCAGCATGGGGCTGGCCACACACTGTACACGTCCGGTCTTGTCCCCGAGGGACCCCGGGTACATAATTCTGAGATGCCTCCATATGGTGATTATCTGAGCAGGATGCCCGCAGGGATTTACGCAATAGGCAACCCTGGAAGCCCCAAGACCCGCTAGGAATGTGGGAGAATTTTTTATGTGAACCCGCTATAACATATGTCAGGCCGGGAGAAGCCACCGAAATCTTGGCGTCTGAAAGACATAAAGGGGATAAGAGGGGGGTGTCAGTGCCATGCGCAGCTCATAGGAACAAAGACCGCCCAGGAGGGCACTTACATGACCAAGGGAGGAGGCGGATCGCAACCACGCGCGAAACCGTCAAAATGGCGCCCAGCGAACCTCGAGGGGCAGGCCTGATCTGGCCGTGACGCGGGGCGCGTCATGCCAAGTCCCCGCCTCCCCCAAAGCTCTAACCAGCGCAACGTCCATGACAGTAGTGGATAGGACACACAGAGAGTGTAAATGAGGAGATTGCTCTCAACACTAGGGAATGATGCTGCCGCCCGGGCTGCACCCTTCATGTAAGGACACACGCGCGCACAACCAGACAAGGTTTATGTGGGGCAAGGAGCGTGGCACTGACACCCAAGTTTAAATGAAAAGTCAACGGCCATAACGTGTTAACATTACGCTGGGACCGCCACACACATACCCCCCCCCCTTTCTTTTCCCCCGAGCTACGGGAGGAAGCGAGGGAGAAGCGGACCTGCACCCAGGGTTCATCGCTATGAGGGGCACGGGCAACAATGTGGGAGGGGCATCTATTGAAGGCTCACCATCGGCCTAAACTGCCTACCCTATGGTGGGGGATTGCGGTGGAGCGTAGCTCCGTGAGCACACGAGGTGCTGCCTACCTTCACCCGACCAGCGCAGCCCAGGCTGGGAGGCACATCTTATCGAAGAGGACGGGTGGTAATAGTTGATACTTTATGTCTTCGCAGTCAGCACTGCAGAGAAATCTGGGGATTTGTGGGAGGTCCCTGGGTATATGAAGGGCCGGGAGGAGCCTGTTTTTGCATGTCTGCAGTGAACAGCGCCCTCTGGCGAAGGATTACCCACGTGTAAGTATTATATTGGAGCAGGACGTACTGTATGCTTAGAATAAAAAAGTAGGGGAAGGGGGGATGTTGGTGCATATAATAGTGGTGGGCCAAGAGGATAAGCTCGGATGCCAAATCCCAGAGGACACTGGGAAAAAACTCCACCAGCCCATCTCCACCAGGGGACCTCCCTCACCCCCGGCTGGTATCCACCATCAAGGAGGCCCTCGCCTCGTCTGTCTATCTGAATCTGATCCAACTCGTCCAGGTCTCCAAGTGCATCTCAACGTTTCCTTTATGTTCCGAGATTAGTTCCTCCATCCTCATGATGTGGTCCATTTACGCAAAGCATTCTGCCATGCTTGGTGGCTGTAAGGACTTCCAGCGCCTAGGAATAATCGTCCTTGCCGCCGTTAAAATGAATTTGAGGACCCCCTTCTTCACCTTGGCCATTGGCACCAGGATCAAGGAAAGAAGGGCAATCTCAGGGCTGTTTGGTACGACAAAACCTTTCACCTCAGTGTGAATTTTGAAAATAGTGTCCCAGAGTCTCCTGACATTCCCACCAGATGTGGAGGATCCCTCCTTGGGCCCCCCCCCGCACCTCCAGCACACACCTGATTCATTTGACGAGAATGAGGCAATATCCGTCGGGCACCTATACCACCTTGTGAGGACCTTGTAATTTCTCTCCTGCACTGCGCTAGCGCCAGAAAGCCCATGCGCCAGGGTGAATATATTAAGGGCCTCTTCATTGGTGATTGAGATCCCCAGGTCTCTCCCACCTGGACAGGAATTCCAGCACTGAGGCGTGTCTGGAGGCAACCAGTAAGTTTAGAAATCATATGCTCCATTGTTTGGGGTTGCGTTAAGACACTCCTCTAAAGGGGTTAGGGGAAGGGATGCGATCTCAAGGAGTCTCCGTGGCGAGGAATGCCTCAAGCTGACGATGCAGGAGCCATGACAGACGACCTCTTGCATTTTGCATTGCTAATTCTGCCAGGGAGGCTAGCCTTCCTCTTACAAGAATGTCGCGTAGCCTGGTGTCTTCCGTCTCTCTCCAGATCAAAAAACGAGTATGCTGCTCCGGAATAAAATCCGGGTTGTTGAAAAGTGTCGCTGGATCCTGGCCCAGCTGGAGAGAAAATGCCAGGTTAAAAAGGGGAAACCCCTCCTGGCTATGCCGCCTGTGGCGGATACCCACGGGAGAGAGCATGGATTAAAATCCAGGAGGTTTCGCTCCAAATGAACCCAGAGTTTGTCCCCCCCGTACGTCCAGTCCACCAGCCTTGTTAGGGGTTTCCGTGAGCTCCATATAAATTTCAGGAAAGCTGCCTGTATAGACTTGAAAGTGCCTGGGGAGAAGGATAGGTATAGTTTGGAACAGGTACAAAAATCAGGGGAGAATATCTATCTTCAGGATGTTTATCCTTCCTAACCAGCATCCTCTATCGTACTTTGAAAGGTCTTGGATGGTTTTGGACTTGAGCTCCTGAAAGTTGAGCTTGTATAAACTATTCAGATTAGATGGTATTAGAGTCCCTAGGTATTTTATTGCGGTAGGTTGCCACTAAAAGGGAAAGCTGCTGTTAAGGTTATCTACTAAATGTTGAGGTTCAATGCCTCGGATTTCGCGTAGTTAATACGGAAGTTGGATAACTGACCAAATCGCTCCAGTTCCCTGAGAGCCACAGGAAAGGATACAACCTGGGACATCAGGTGGAGAAGCAGGTCATCCGGGAAGATCAAAATTTTGTATTGCCTGCGCCCACACTCAACACCCCTAATGTCAGGATTGTTCCTTATCGCTATCGCCAAGTGTTCCATAGTTAGGATGTACAATAGGGGTGAGAGGGGACATCCCTGGCGAGTGCCATTTGCGATTGCGAAGGGCTCCGATAGGACACCGTTGGCTTTAACTCATGCTGCTGGATCCTGATACAGTGCCGTGATCTTAGAGGTTATGTTGGGCCCAAGGCCAATTTGAGTGAGGGAGGCTTTGAGGAAGCGCCAACTAACTCTGTCAAACGACTTTTCAGCGTCACATGAGAGGGCACATGCAGGGTCCGTAATAGTCTCCCCTCCTTCCGCCTCAATGTTCAGGATGAACGATGTTGGAGCTCTGTGATGGAGAGATCTAGCCAGAAGTTTACAGCATTTGTTTGCATGGTCATACATTGAAGCGTGCCGCCTGTCTCTGTGTCTGAGCCTGGTTATACAGTTTCAAGAGCTCAGAAAGTAGTTCCGGAGATGGGTTCTGTTTGTGGTTATACTCAAGATCATGTATGATTTGCAGAGTTTTAGTGATCGGTTGCTGTATAGGGTCCCCACACATCCCAAAGTTTGTTCCAAGACAGGTGATAAAGAAATAGGGCACCACCCTCTTAAGGTATAAAAATATATAAATTTATTATATTTAAGACATAGAACATTTATCCAAAAGACACATTAAAAAACATATATGACACCAAACAAGCACACTAGGGGGCGCCAGGGTATAAAAATGAATATAAATGTCAAGATAGCAGCGTTCCAATAATTATCTGTACTAGGCTGGGAACATCTATAATCAAGTGAGATATCTATCAAATTAATTCAAAAATCATCCATGTGAGAAATATATACATATATACATGTGCAATTAGTTCAAACAAACATAATAATAGCAAAACCATATGCCTGTACAATATAGGCTGTGTAGTCTCAAAACCAACTAAACCACATCTAAGTAAGACCAGCCAGGGTGGTTGAAAAAGTCATGGAACAATCATTATAATAAAGTAAGTATACCAACTGGACTTACCCCCACAGTAAATCCGCCAACGCGTGTCACAACGGCCACACGTTGCTTCCTCAGGGAAGTTGTTCTTTCCCCTTGTGGGCAATTTTTTGTACCAAGTTTAGTGAGCACACTCCTATACTATTATTATTTATTATTATTTATAAGAGTACTGGTGCGACCCGTTTCCTTTCTGTTTAAATTGAGTTTTAGTGATCAGCGCTGCTCTCTCCCCTTCAGGCCTCGAGCCCTCTTGGATGAGGACCCCCCTCAGCACACACTTGAGCGCTTCCCACTGAATCGCAGGAGAGCAGTTGTCCTGCTCGTGGTCAGCGGTAAAATTAGTGATCGCATGGTCATACATTGAAGCGTGCCGCCTGTCTCTGTG
Organism: Gastrophryne carolinensis; assembly: GCA_027917425.1. Taxonomy (NCBI): domain Eukaryota; kingdom Metazoa; phylum Chordata; class Amphibia; order Anura; family Microhylidae; genus Gastrophryne; species Gastrophryne carolinensis. The sequence goes on from CM051243.1 coordinate 118,899,639, forward strand.
TCTGAGCCTGGTTATACAGTTTCAAGAGCCTATTCCTGTCGAGTAAGAGCTCAGAAAGTAGTTCCGGAGATGGGTTCTGTTTGTGGTTATACTCAAGATCATGTATGATTTGCAGAGTTTTAGTGAACAGCGCTGCTCTCTCCCCTTTAGGCCTCGAGCCCTCTTGGATGAGGACCCCCCTCAGCACACACTTGAGCGCTTCCCACTGAATCGCAGGAGAGCAGTTGTCCTGCTCGTGGTCAGCAGTAAAATTAGTGATCGCATGTTTTACCCAGTTCAGACACACCGCGTCTCTAAGAAGATTATCATTTAGAAGACCAATATAAGTCTTTGGGTGCCATGGCAAGGCATGGTGACTTAATAAGATATAGTCAATGCAACTATAAGAGCTATGCGCAGGCAAAAACTAAGTATAATCCCTGGCTTGTCCGTGCTCCAGCCTCCACGCGTCCATCAGCAGCAGGCTATACAGAGCTTTCCACAGGGATTGTAGCTTCCCAAGGGGCACCGAGGACCTACCCGATGAAGAGTCCAGGGAAGGACTTAAAGTGAGGTTGAAGTCCCCACCTACTATTAGGATTCCCTCTGCGAATTCCTCCAATTTCCTGAGATACCTCTTGAATGCCGCTACCTGGTCGAAATTTGGCAGATAAAGGTTAGCTATTGTGTACGTTTTTTGATGGGTCAACACCTTCAGAAAGATAAATCTTCCCTTTGGGTTGGATAGTTGGCCCAGCGCCTCGAAGAGCAAGGATTTATGCAGTGCTATGGACAAGGCCCGTGATTTACTCTGCGGGTTAGTGCTATGATACCACGAGGGAAAGTACCTACTGTGGAGGCTGGGCACATTTCTTTCCTGAAAGTGGGTCTCCTGGAGAAGGAGGATGTTGACTCTTTGCTTGTGGAGGTCATACAGCACCTTGGAATGTTTCTTCAGGACGTTGAAGCCCTTAACATTCAGAGAGCAGGTTGTCTCTCTGACGTCAAACCCAGGCCGAGAAGATGGAGAGGAAAAGAAAAGGGGGGGTAGTGAGGATTCCTACCCAAAAAAGGTGCGAGGAAGCAAAGGAGGGAGGGAGACAAAAAGAAGAAAATGAGCAGGCGGGAGGGATGGGAGAGCAAAGATCAGAGGTTGTGGGGGGGTAGGGGTCACTGGCGTCTACCACTAAAACCACTAAGCTAAGGTCCCAAGAAGGGGACCCACGCAGATAGATGCCGTCTACCAGCCAAGAAGTAAGGGTCAGAAGATGGGAAGGATGGGGCACTCAGGATAGCAGGTCACCAGGGCAAGGTGAGCCCGCAATGGGCTCTAACAGGGGGAGTCCTGTGTTGCTAGCGAACCACAAGTACCCTTGTTTCCCTGTTTGGGTCGGCCCTGGCGGAATCGGTGCAGGGTCCCACCAGAGATGCCTAAGTTGGGGGAATGTAAGTCGAAAGCGATACAGGCGTAGCAAATGCACACACTGAAAAGTCTTGACACATCACGACTAGTACTCTATATAACTCTATATAAGGCACAATCAGCATTTATAGCTTTAAAATGTCACCTGGATATGAAACCCAAGAAGGGTACCCCAAAGGGATATATGCCAGCTGTCCGGCTTCCCAGGGGGAGGGCACCCCCCATCCCGCCCACCGTGTGGGCAGCCGGACCCTCCCCCACCCGCACAGGGCAAGGGGGGGGAGCGGCAAGAGGCCGCCCGCACATCCATGTCTCAAGCCCCACATCCAGGGATCCAAAGCCAGGTGGCAGAAAGGAAAAGAGGGTAATAAATTCTTTAACAGAGTAACCAAACCATTACGAGCAGTGTTATAACTTTTAAGGTGTCACAGGAAAGGGGGGCACCAGAGAGTGGCACATGCCAGTCATCTACTTCCGCGGGCAGGGGGAGCATCCAAGAACTTTCACCTGAACTTAAACCAAAACCAGCAGAACTCCTGAGTGTCCAAAAACAAACCCACGAGGCCGGTGGTACCAGAGTGATAAAAGATGAACCCTCACTGCAGCAATACAAACACCACTCACTGTCACTGAATATCTTATCCGTAAAGAAATAGTTAATGCAGGCTTGCCCTGAAAATTACTGGGCATTCTTTTATGAATGCAGTCAAAGACTTGGAATTTACCATCAGGTCTAACATCTCCACTGCTGTTAAGAGGCTTGGGTTAGAGTCCGCAGAGCATGCAAGAAGGATGCGCAGGATATACCTATTTAACCCTCCAGTAGGACTCGATATGGCCTGGCAAAGGTTAGAAGAAAGATATGGATCACCAGAGGCAATTGAAGGCGCTCTAATGAAAATACTGGAGTCTTTCCCCAAGCTAAACAGCGAAGACAATTTGAAACTACAAGAGCTAGGTGATATTCTTTGGGAAGTTCAGTGTACCAAGGAAGAAGGTTATTTAAAGGGACTTGCACATTTAGATATCGCCAACAGTACTAAGCCTATAGTGGAAAAACTACCTCACCACCTGCAAGAAAAATGGGTTAGTGTTGGAGCCAAATACAACATGGTGTTCCCTTCCCCCCTTTCCTTGTGTTTTTCTAGGTTTATACAGCAGCAAGCTAGAAGCTAGAAGCTAGATGAGGTGCAATCCCAGTTTTTCCTTCATCACCAGCAGCCAACTTCCAAAGGCAGAAAAGCCACCTAGACACTACCATAGGACTTCAGTGACCGCCCACAAGACAATGGTTCCCTCTGAAGACCCAGGACGTACAAGCAGCTACAAGGTAAACACCTATGAAGACCCTGACAGACTTTGCCCACTTCATAAAAACCCCATCCTCTAAACAAGTGCAAAGGCTTCAAAAGTAAACCTATCAAGGAAAGGTTAGCCTTTCTTAGAGAAAACAGCATCTGCTTCAAGTGTTGTGGATCCACCAAGCATATAGCGAAAGACTGCAAAATACAAAGCAAATTGCTTAGAATGTGGCAGTAACAGACACATCGCAGCTTTACACCCCAATACCTGGCATGAACCACTAGAGGTCGCTGAAACCCTGAAAGATGAGGGCAGGGAGAAAAAGGATGAATCAGCTACCCCAGTAATGTCCAAATGCACTGAAATATGTGGTGACAGTGCGAATCCACGCTCAGGTTTCAAGATCAACCTAGCAACAGTGTACCCCACCGGGAGTAAAGAGAAGGCAGTGAAGATGTATGTGTAGGTCTCTGGCAAGGTCAGACTTTTTTGATGCCTTCAACATTACGTCGAGTGCAGTTCCATACACCCTCATGACATGTGCAGGAGTGATAGAAACTGTAGAAAGAAGACTTTACTATTGAGTCCCTTGACAAGAGAGTCCATCTCTCACTTCCCATTTGATAGAGTGTGATATGCTACCAGATGATAAAGCAGAGATTCCTTCACCAGAAGTGCCCCTTCATCATCCTCATCTTAAATCAATATCTCACCTTATTCCAGCTGTCCAGAGAGACGCCTCTATTCTTCTACTTCTTGGAAGAGACATTCTACAGGTACATAAGGTACGCCAACAAAAATTATTGGACCTTTTAATGCCCCTATGCTCAAAGACTTGATCTGGGGTGGGTTATAGTAGGATAAGTTTGTCTGGGAGCAGCACATCACATTCAACACTTTAAAGACATCTGTGCTAACAAATGGGTGCATGTCCCTCCTCAGTCCATGCCAGAACAGCATTGTTGTTAAGGAAACCCTAAAATCATGCTATCACTCTTCTTCCAGTTATAATAGAGACATTTGTTGTGACATGAAGACTGACAGTTTAGGGAACTCAGTGTTTCAGTAGACAAAAGATGATGACAAACAAGCAATGTCTATAGATGATCAAGCATTTCTCCTTATCATGGACAAAGAGGCTTTCTAAGATGAAAATACCATTTTGTGAGTACTCACCTGAAAAATGGATATTGTCAGTGTGCCACACACCCCGCTTCCCCTTTAATTCTTACGATCGGGTTACTCCACCAGCCCCTTCCGGCCTATATATACCTGGGACCTCCCACTTAATCACCAGTTATTTAAAAAGCAGAAAGACAAGGTACCAGGAAATCCAACGGTAACCTCAAAATAAAAAAAAGCTTCACCATATAAAGGATCCAGGATACCAAAAAGGGCGGGTGAAGCGGGGTGTGTGGCACACTGACAATATCCATTTTTCAGGTGAGTACTCACAAAATGGTATTATTCTCAGTGTGCCACACACCCCGCTTCCCCTTTAATTCTTACGATCGGGACATCCAAAAGCAGTGTCCACAAGGGATGGGTATCCAAAGGCAAGGTGAAGCATAACTTAAACAACTGCAGTCTGCAGAACTTTGCGGCCAAACACAGCATCCGCTGAGGCCCGCATATCAACCTTGTAAAAAAGTCTGAACAGAAGACCAAGTAGCAGCCTTACAAACTTGTTCAACAGAAGCTTGGTGCTGAAAAGCCCAAGACGCTCCAACGGCGCGAGTAGAATGAGCAGTGATACGAAAAGGGGGAACTTTCCCCTTAGCAGAATAGGCCGCAATAATGGCCTGACATATCCATTTGCTAATGGAAGATTTGGGCGGCACCAAACCCTTCCTAGGCCCACAGGGCACAACAAAATAGGCATCAGTTTTACGAAAAGGAGAAGTGATAATCAAATAGTACTTAACACAGCGTACTACATCCAAACAATGCAAAACCCTCTCCTTGTCATTCTTAGGCTTAGGACACAGGGAGGGAAGAACAATATCCTGATTCAATTGAAAAGCAGAAACAACCTTAGGAAGAAAGTCTGGTTTGAACCGAAAGACCACTTTGTCCTGATGCCTCTCAAAGTAGGGCGCCTGAATAGACAAGGCCGCCAACTCCGAGACACGCCGAACCGAAGTTATAGCTACCAAGAAGACAATCTTCTGAGTCAGGGTAGACAAAGCAATATCTTGCAAAGGCTCAAAAGGAGGAGCCTGAAGAGCAGAAAGAACCAAATTCAAGTCCCAAACAGGGAGTAATGGTTTCCTGGGAGGCCGCACATGCGTAACCCCCTGGAAAAAATGTTTTAACTAGAGGATGAAGCGCAAAGCGCTTCTGAAAAAAGATAGATAAGGCAGAAACCTGCCCTTTCAAAGTACTCAGCTGAAGACCAGAGTCCAGCCCTGATTGTAAAAACTCCAGAATCCTGGAGACCGAAAAGACCCTACAAGGCAAAGACCTAACCTCACACCAAGCGATATAGGCTTTCCAAGTCCTATAGTAGGTGATAGAAGAAGACCTCTTTCGGGCACCGATCAGAGTCTTAATAAACGAGTCAGAAAGACCCTCCTCCTTCAAGATGGAGGTCTCAGCAGCCAAGCCATCAAAACCAGCATTGGTAAACTGGGGTAAGACAGCCGACCCTGAGTGAGCAGATCGGGCCGAAGAGGCAGAATGAGCTGATTCACGGTCAGCCAAATGATGTCTGCGCACCATACTCGTCTTGGCCATCTTGGGGCCACGAGAATGGCGGACACCCTTTCCAGAACCAGCTTCCGTACCTCTCAGCCTAGCATGGGTATCGGGGGAAACAGGTACAGAAAACCCGGGTTCCCCCGGCTCAGGGATATGGCTTCTGCCGCCAGAGCCAGAGGATCCTGGGAGGGCGACACAAAGATCGGGAGCCTGCAATTGTGACGAGAGGGAAACAGGACCACCTCCGGTGTCCCCCACCGGAGTGGACTGCAGACTGCCGAGAGACAAGGAACATGTGCCTTCGCCCAGGTCAGGATCAGGGACCCCACTCTGCGGGCACCCAGACTGGAAGTCCCTCCCTGATGATTGAAGTAAGCAACCGCTGTTTGATTGTCCGAGCGTAGCTGAACCAGAAGGCCCAGACAATGATGGGACAACAGAGCAAGAAGACGGAAGGCTCTCAGCTCCAGGACAGACGGCCGAGGATTGGAAAGAAGGACCCAAGCCAACTCCTGAATCAGACAAATTTTGGACTGAGTGAGCAACACCCTGTGTTGACCGGAATCCGACCGCATTCCCAGAAAGGACACCACCCTGGCCAGAGCAAGGGAGGATCTGGGAAGTTTGAAAAACTTCAGATGCAGGTCGGGTCAAGCCGACCCGTCCTTCTTGGGGACTGCGAAGAGAATGGAGTAAAAACCGACGCCCACCTCTAAACGCGGCACCGGCAGGATGACCGCCATTTCCAGGAAAAACCGTGAAGGAGGGCGAGACTCGAACTCCGGTTTGTAACCGGGCGACACCACCTCCCAGATCTACGTGTCCGGAAACTCCCGGCCTTAAATCAGGGAGAAGTGTCGCAATCGTCCGCCCACCCACACGGGTGAGGGCAGCCCCTCATTGCTGAGCGGGCTTAGCAGTAGGTTTGGGCTTGGCGCCCCAGTACTGACTGGGACGGCCACGGCCCCGTCCCCGGGTCCAACCTACACCCCCGGTAGCGGGAAAGGAAGCCCCTCTGCCCGCTCTGGCACCCCCAAAGGAGGGACTAAAGGAACTCGCACCCCTAAAGGAGCGACGAGGCTTCTTGAATTGAGGCAACTTACCATCCTTGGTAACAGTATCCAATTTCTCGCCAAAAAGGCGTAAACCTAGGAAAGGAAGCGCTGTAAGCGCCCTCTTAGAGTTAATGTCCGCCGTCCACTGGCGCAGCCATATAGACCGACGAATAGCCACCAGCAATGCCGCTGTCCTGCTACTCGTCGCCAGAGGATCGTCCTGAGCAGTCAGGACAAAAGAAACAAACGACTCACACTGCTTGAGAGAACTAAACATATCACAAGCGGGATCAAGATCTGCGAGCAGATCCCTAATAATGGATCTAACTGCCAGAAGAAGCGCCGAAGCACAAATTGGCCGTAGTGTCGGCACTGATAAAACCATGGCGAGCCAATTGATCCACCCGACGATCCTCACCATCCTTAATGGTAGTGGTGCCAGAAAGGTGCAACGCAGCCGAGCCAGTCAATCCTAACACCGGGGTATCGACGTCGGGGGGCACTGACCAAAGCTTCACCAAGTCCTCCGGAAAGGGATAACGCTTATCCCAATTAGGAGGAGTTCCAGCCAGGCGTGCGGGTTGTTCCCATTCCTTAAGGACAACCCTCTCAAAGTGCTGTTGCCTGGGAAACACCAAACGCGGCTGGGGTACGTCAAACAACTCACCCTTTGGCAGAGGGACCACCGCAGGTGGATCCAAGGCCAAAACTTTAAACGTCTGAGCCAAAATGGAAGGAGTGTCAAGGGACACCCCCACAGCCTGATCACCAGCAGTGTCAAACAATAGCTGGTCTGCATGCTCGTCCGACTCCTCAAGGAATTCCCCCTCCTCATCAGGGGGACAATCGGAATAATCCAAAAACTCAGGTACCTCACCCTCCGAAGCAGGCACTGCCGGAGCAAGGTGCTTCCGCTTTGCCGTAGCCTTCTGAGCCACTGAAGAGGAGATAATTTTCTCGAGGTTGGCCAACCGGGCATTCACGTCGGAATGCGAATCCCCATTTTTGACAATGTCACACGGGGTCCGGACTAGGTTGGGGGGGATAGGAGATGACGGAAGTTGCAAGGAGCCAGAAGCCGGAGCAACGGACTGGCGCGCAATGTTCTGCTTTGCACATGGAACGCATAAAATGACATCACCTGGGAGCGGAACCCCACAACCCCCACACAGCCTAGATAGCCCCGAGGAGCCATTTCTGGTAACGTTGGAAGCCTCCATATGGTGAACTTGTGGTATTAGCAACAACCCAGGGTTTTACGCATTAAGCAACCCGGGATGCCCCTTTGTAATTAAAGTCCCGGAAGTGGGAGGATTTTTTTTTTTTTTAAAGCCTAGGGAAATCCCAATTTAGAGACTAACCCCTCGATTCAAAGAGCAAAAGTTAATTGATTTCGGATCGAGAATCGTAAGTTTGGGTGGGTGTTAGTCATTTTTTCCTGTTTTTTTGGCCATTTCCGACTCGCACGAGCCTACGTACGAATGCGTATATGCTCTTACGATCATCGCAAGTTCGTTCCTAAATTTTAGGATCAAAACGTAAAACTTAGGATCAAATCCTAAAACTTAGGATCAAAACGTAAAACTTAGGATAATCGAATGTGTTTAGGTGTGATTCAGAGAACAGTTTTCAAACCTCTAAATACGTTTTAAAAGAAAGCCACTGCCGACACCTTTTAGCAGTCGGATTGCTGTTCTTGAACAGGTTTTTTGGCTATGTGGAGGAGTCTGCACGTCTTGAGCTCCAATGAACTGCATGTATCAGCATGGCCGAGGCCATAAATTGTATGGCAATGCATACCTGATTCATGTATGCCTTATAAAAGCATTTTAATGTGGACCTTAATTAGTCCTTTGCATGTAAACCTTTATTTTGCAATATATTTGCGTTAATTAAAGAAACTTATGTCCTTTGTTATTTATTTTTAAATTGATGTACTAGAATAATATTTTTAGATTGCATTTATTGGTGTAGTTGTTTACCTTTGCTTTGTTTAATTATTTAAGCACATCTTTGGTCAGATGCATCACACTTACTGAGGAGAGGAGAGCGGGATAAAGTGCAGGATGTGGGTTACTGCTGTATTTTGCACAGACACAGCAGAGCTGGGGGCACGGAAAGGTCAGAAATCAAAGAATGCAGAGCAACACAGTCACAAGGCCCTTTCTGTTTGCAGGCTGCCCGAGAATACCTGAGCCGCCATCTTGGCTGTTTCTAGACTCATAACATGCAGAAGTTGCTGGGTGTTTTTTTATATTTGAGAGCAATCTGTATGTAGAGGGTGTGGGTAACCACACACAAAATTTTAAGTTGTACCATTTGAAACCAAAATATTAAAATTAAATCCACAAGTAAAAAATGCAAGTTAACTAAAAATTAAACAAAGTAAGATTTACTTATGCAAATGCATTCATTAATGGTTGGTTACTACAAAATGAATGAAATAAAGAAAAATAAAAGACCAAATATTTAGAATGCACTTTAATGAGGTAAGTTTGTAGTGCGCAGCCGCAAGATCAGAAGGATTTACGTCCAGACAAAAAAGGAAAAAGGGCAAAACCAATGTTGCAACCTGAGAAATGAAACGGAAAATTCAGGATGGAAACGGACATAGGTCTGATTCCCGAACTGCCATACGAACGGACGTACATTTTAGGATAGAAACGTATTTGCTTATAGAATCACTCGCAAGTTCATACGAACGCACGAGCGTACGGGAAAAATAGGATGATCGGCACCCAAATCCAAGCTGTTACATGTTTCTTTGAATCGACCCTTAAGACTAGCCAGGTATAACAGACCGGGAGAGCCACTTCCATGAAGGGATCCCAGAATCTGTGGGGGAAAAGAGACCACAGTCAGTCCCCCAGCCAGAATGCACCACAATCATACAAAACCAACAAGGCAATATATATATGGATAGCTTAAACATCTTGAATAAATATACATGATACATGCAATTTCAAGGAAAAGCCAAAGAGTGCATTAAATAAAAAATCAGAGTATATACCTGTATGAATATATGCCTATATATATATATATATATATATATATATATATATATATTACACATAAACATACATATACATACAACCACACATAAAAACATCCCAATAAGTAGAAATGCCCCAGGAGAGAAAAAACGCTATACATGGCAGGCATACACAGCACAAGGACGGCCCCACATGCGCAATGGTGGGGACCGTTTACCTTACAGCTTCAGCCGCACAGGAGACGTCCTCTTCCCCCACCGGCTGCAGCCCACTAGTCTCAAATGAGACCAGGGAAGTGAAGGGCGGGCCCGGACACAGCGCGTCCTGGCCGCGCCCCCTTAATCACGGAGCGAGGCCGCAGAGAGTAACGCGGCTTGTCCAATGGCGATACCGCAACCAGAAAAAGAGGGAAATTAAACGTGCAAAACATAAACAGGCCCCAGCAGCCCCAAGAAACCTGCCAAGACATTTCCACAAATGATATAAGTAAAGCACCTCATGCAACACCCCCCCCCCCCCCTTAGCAAAGGGAGAAGGGACCGAGCGGGAAGGTGACCTAAAGGGAACATCGGGACAGGGGCATCCCAAATCCGGATCACCATGCCGGATAGCCGCATTGCCCCACAAGTGGGGTCGAGCGGAGGAGATAAGCTCCTAGGCACCTAAAGTGCCATCTACCTTTGCCCAGCCCGCAGCCTAGGCTGGGAGGCTTCCGTTTAACTAGGCATAAACAATACAATAGAAATGGGTAGAAATAGACCAAAAGGGGATGCCGGGTTTTACCCTGGCTACCTGCAAGCAGGAGACTTCATTCTTCTGTCTTGTCGCTTCATGCAGAGAGAAAAAACTGGTGATTAAGTCGGAGGTCCCAGGTTTATAGAGGCCGGAAGGGGCTCGTTTTCAAGACTTCTCCCTGCACGTCGCCACCTGCTGGTGGAGTAACCCGATCGTAAGAATTAAAGGGGAAGCGGGGTGTGTGGCACACTGAGAATAACAATTGGGTAGCCCCTTTACCTTTTCGCACACCCAGGTGTTATCTACCTAGTAACAGAGAGCAAGCCATGAAGCGCTTGAACACACTACGTAAAACTTTCCAAAGAAAACCTGAAGTAAGAAAAGACTCTACAGAATTCATCAAAAGGATGCTGGACAATAATCATGCTGAAGTAGTACCACCACTGGATAAAAGGTAAAGAACACTGGTATCAGCCAATGTTTGGAGTTTACCACCCACACAAACCGGATCAGATAAGAGTTGTGTTTGATTCCAGAGTGCAACATGAAGGCGTTTCAGTGAATGATGTACTGCTTAGTGGTCCGGGTCTAAACAACACACTTCTGGGGGTCCTATATGCTTCAGGAAAAAGCCTATTGCCTTCACAGGAGATGTGCAACAGATGTTTTATTGTTCTCTAATGAGAGAGAACCATCATGACGACCTGCGTTTCCTGTGGTACAAGGACAACGACATAGATAAAGAGGTAAGAGTACAGAATGAGAGTTCATGTGTTTGGTAACAGCCCTTCACCAGCTGTTGCTATATACTGTATGCGGAAGGCTGCCCAGAAAGGTGCAGAACATTATGGTCAAGATGCCAAGCACTTCGTGATGAGACATTTCTATGTGAATGACGGATTTGCTTCAGCTAACACACCTGAAGGAGCAGTCAACATTCTCAATAAAGCAAAACAAATGCTGGCAGAGTCTAATCTGCGACTACATAAGATTGCCTCTAACAGCAAACAAGTCATGAAAGCTTTCACTGCAGAAGACAGAGCTAAGGACCTCAAAGACCTTTACCTGGGAACAAACGCCCTTCCTTTGCAGAAGAGTCTAGGCCTAAGCTGTGATCTTGTTAAAGACTGTTTTGTGTTTCAGGTTTCTTTAGCAGAAGAAGTCCATGAACTAAGGCCTTACCTTTCACGGTTACTGTCAAGTGGAGAAAGTAAGTGGGATGCCTTACTTTCACAAGAAAGACTCAATGAGTGGGTCCAATGGACAGAGTCTTTACAAGCCGTACAGTGCTTACAAATATCCAGGTGTTATGTTCCAGTTTCATTGTCACAAGCCTGTAAAAAAGAACTGTATGTCTTTTCATATGCATCTGTTATAGCAATAGGTGCAGTTGCTTACTTGAAGGTAACTGATGCAGGAAATGTCTGTCATGTTGGATTTGTTATGGGAAAATCCAAGCTAAGCTCTAAGTCGGCACATACGATTCCACGTCTAGAGTTATGTGCAGCTGTACTAGCGGTTGAACTGTATGAGCTAGTGAGAGAAGAGATAGACCTAAGTCTAGATGCTGTGAAATTCTTTACAGACAGTAAAACAGTCCTAGGCTATATCTGCAACACTACAAAGAGATTCTTCTTATATGTTTCCAACCGGGTGAATAGGATCAGACAAACAACATGTCCAGAGAAATGGTTCTATGTGCCCTCAGAACAAAATCCTGCAGATTATGCTACCAGGCCTACTCAGATAGCTTGCCTTCAGAACTCTATATGGTTCTCAGGCCCACCATTTCTGTATCAGACGGCTGTAGATAATCCTGATAACACCAATATTTACCCTTTAGTGGAGCCTGAAGCTGATCCTGAAATTAGGTCAGAAGTAGTAAACTTTAGTACTAAAGCCCTTGGCGCTAAACTGTAGCCACATCGCTTCGTAAGATTCTCTGACGGGAAGAGACTGAGCAGGGTTATAGCAAGGTTAATCCATGTTGCCAAAAGTTTCCAGAAGAAAACTAATGATGATCAACCTGGAAGCAGGAGAGTTTTCCATGAAAGGGTCAGTTTAGAAGAAATTTTACAAGCCAAACCTACTTGTTGACTTATGAGACTTTGAGTACCTTTATGGCAGAGGTATTGGCCAACATTAATGCGAGACCTATGGTGCCAATATCTACAGATACAGATAACCCAATGGTTCTTACCCCTGCTATGCTCTTGGCCCAAAAGGTAGACTCTTTATCAGCCCCGTGTGGGGACTTTAGTAAAACAGAACTTCATGTAAAGCAATGGAAACAAGTTCAATGCCTGGCTGATAAGTTTTGGAAGAGATGGAGGAGAGATTATCTGTTTACCTTACAAAGTCGCAAGAAATGGGCTGAAACTAGTCCCAATGTCAAGAAGGGAGACATTGTGTTATTGAAAGATATCCAAGAAAGCAGACATAACTGGCCTATAGGATTGTCACAAATAAGTAAAGATGGTAAAGTCAGAAAGGTTGAAGTTAAAGTGGCGAAACAAGGGAATGTTAAAGTGTACACCAGACCAGTCTCAGATGTCATTGTGCTCCTTTGAGTATTTGTTATGTTGTAGTGGGGGGGTTTAGGGCAGGGAACGGTGGAAGTAATCCTGGGGAAGCGTATTGGGGTAGGGATTTTAGGCGCTTCTGACTGTCAGAAAATATAGTAGGGGGATTGGGTTTGGTTCCTCTGTCCGGCGGTCCCAGGGGTCTTACTGGTATGCCCTGTGGGGCCGCTTTTGGAGGGTGGCCAAGTGCGCCTAATTATTTTAACCTTATTTAATAAGTTAAATATGTTCTTTTCATGTTTACATCAATTATTAACATTTTTATGTATACAGAAAAAATTCACCATGTGCTATACATAATACGGTTAACTTGGTTCCTAAATCAAAAGGGTTAAATAGGGTAACAGAGAAAGGTAGTCCAACACCTTCATGTCCTGTTTGTCGGACAGATAGGTGGTCTGGGTGTAGAAGGGGGCACGAATGTGCCCTACCTTCCGTGGAGTCCTTTTCTTGGTACCCCGTTTGTAGCAAAATGTCAGTTTTTGGGGTTTTCAAAGTCCCTCGTTTGTAGCAAGTTGCTGGGTTGCAAAGAAATCCCTCGTTTGTAGCAAGTTGCTGAGTTGCATACGCGTTTCGCTCCAGAGAGCTTCTTCAGTGCAAACAGTTCTAGTGAAGGTACATGGGGGATAGATGAGTACTTTTGCTATAGAAGTTACATATAGGTAATTCCCACATTGGGTTGTATTACTCACATACATGTGTGCCCGGTACTTCGACCTGCCAACCTTTTTGGGGTATTGTTGTTTAAATGGGATGTTGTCACTTCTGTGGGGAGAACAGATCCCTTTTAGCTAGTTGTATTATTGGATTGTTGACTCAATGTAGTATGGGTGAGCCCCGGGGAGGAATCCCTCGGGTTGTGTCCGTTGTTTACGTGGGGTCGCGCAGTCAGCGTGGAGTGCCTATCTATGCTGCGCGCTTACTGACTCCCGTTCGCGCCTTTCATATAGAGTCAGGCGCCTGCGTACTAGGGCTGCTTGTGTTGGGGGCGGGGTAAGCGGAGCTTCCCAGCCCTCCATTGGTTCACGGAGCGTGTTTTGAGCAGCCCGGGCCTCGTCAGCGGAGGTTGTACCTCCATTTTGTTGTAGCTCGTATGGAGCGGTGTAGATCACCATTTTGTTGTGGGTATGTCGGCGGCGCCATCTTGTAGGTTAGAAAACAGCGATACCGTTAGTTGGCAGGTGTCCGTCGCTTGGGCAGAATTTGTCTGATCAAAAGTGGCATATACAGGCATTAATGTCTTGCATGGTTTCTTATAAGAGAAAATGAATAATTAAAAAAAAATAGCATGTAAATGATGCGGGTATTCTTTTTTAAAACTGTATTTCAATAGGGTGTGTCTGCATTTTGGATATATTAACTTGATGTGGTTATGTAGTTGGTGCTGAGTAGGGCATGCTCCTCTGGTTTGGGAAGTCAAATAGGTGTGTTTATAGCTGCCAATTTGTTTATCGATCTTGTTTCCCTCTGGAGTGTTATTTTCTCTATGTCCCCTCCCCTGGGGCCGATATGTATCCGGTCTAGGACTTGGAAGGTGACTGTGCTTGGGTCAGAATTATGTTTCCTTAAGAAATGTCTCCCTATTGGTGATGTTGTTGATCCATTTCTAATATCCCTTATATGTTCATAGATTCTCTGTTTCAATTTCCTGTTCGTCTTGCCAACATAAAAACAGGGGCATGTACATGTTATCAGATAGATCACGTGACTTGTTTTACAGTTTAGAAAGTGTCTCAATATATGTGTCTGGCCATTAGGTAATTGGATCTCTTTACCGTTTGAGATATCTGCATGTGTTGCAACCGTCGCAACTGTAAATGCCTAGTGTTTTACAGCAGGCGGGTTGGTCAGGTTTATTGTAGTGGCTGTGTACAAGAGTATCTTTGCTTGAGCGGGGGAGCCTGAATGTTAGTTGGAGTGTTCTCGGAACCAGCGGGGCTAGGTCTGGGTCATGGGTGAGTATACTCCAGTGTTTCTGGATAATTTTCCGTATGTCCTGGTGTTGTTGTGTATATGTGAGTATGAAGGGTAGTTTGATAGTTTCTTTTTCTGTGATGGTTGTCTGGTGTCTAAACAGTAATGAATGTCTGTCCTTATTTTTTGCCTTGTTGTAGGTCAGTCTCAGTATTCTTTTACTGTAGCCCCTCTTCGAGAGGCGGTCTCTGATGCCGTCTGCTGCTGTTTTGAAATCTGTTAGGGTAGTACTGTTTCTCCTTGCCCTTAGATACTCGCCGTAAGGTATGGTTTTTTTAAGAGCTGCTGGGTGTGCACTGTTGGCTCTGAGTATGTTATTTGCCGATGTTGGTTTACGGAAGAAGTTAGTTTCGAGTTGTCCTTCCCTGTCCCTATAGATGGCTAGGTCCAGGAAGGAAACTCACTCTTTGTGATAGTCTAGTGTAAACTTAAGATTTAGGTCATTCTGGTTAAGTATGTTAACAAAAGTTTGGAGTTGTGTTTCGGTGCCTTCCCAGACTATCAGGATATCGTCTATGTATCGCAACCATACTAAGACGCTATCGTGGTAGTCTTGAGTTTTTCGTCTTGCCAGTTTGTGCTCCCACCAGCCGAGGTATAAATTAGCATAGGAGGGAGCACAAATCGTGCCCATGGCTGTGCCCTGTGTCTGCTGGCAAAGTTCCTGGTTGAAAAGGAAAACATTATGAGTTAAAATGAAGTTTAATAACCTGATTAGGTCGGCATAGTGTTTGGTTATTTCTGGATGTGGCGTCGCCACACTCACGGGTGGCATTATTTTAACTTGTTAATTTAGCACTGTCTGCACCAGTGCCTTAATTCATTATGGGTTTTATTGCACATAAGTGACATCATATAGTCACTTACATGTCTCTATGAGGTTTTAGTCTATTTCCACATGCATATATATAATTTTATATATATGTGTACACGTTGCTTTATATTATTTTCTTTTTTATTATATCACTTTATTTTTATTGTCCTTTAGGTGTCACGGAACTGCACACACGGTGTTGAAGTTTGGGAACCACCATACACCTGATGAGCATCCCCCTTGATGCGGCGCTCAAGGATCTACCCACATCTCATTGTCGCCATAATCTCACCCTCTTGTTCACAACCTGGCATTGGCAACTCTACCTGCGCATTGGTCCAAAATCATAGTGTAGTCCACTAACCTGTATAGCAGCCCATTTGATAGGCAGCTCAGGCTGGTGGCCGCTTGGATCTTCACCCTTTGCCCCATTTAGTTTGTTGTAATGTAGATGGGGCTATATTGCGGTTTTGATAAGTATTGGTGACACTATCTGTTATATTTTGAGCGGATACTGCCATTAAATGCTTGCATTACTGTCTTGCCTGTGGCACCATAACTATAATATATTGGGTGCCCACAAGATCTCGTATTCCAACCTTAGATGTGCCAACACCGGGCTTATTAATGCCTTTATTTGTCTGGCTTTACTAGATTGTCTGGGCTTAAAAATCATTGCCCGTTTACCATTCTTTGATATTGAAACAGTATATAAGAATGGTTGCTATTGTATCATCATGTGGCTGACTTTATGTCATAACTGTCATACAGCCACGGGGTTTGCTTTATTTATGCATGTACTGTATATAATGTATAATAGGTTGTTGTGTTTATCAATTACTTTACTAATTAAGCTGTACATACAATGTTATGTGTCTTATATGTCTTTTTAACCAAGGCCTGTAGACAAATAGAATGAATACAACCTATTCACCAACTTCATTGGGTCGCGCCCTTGATATTTGGGGCGCCCTGTGCGCCCGCCTGCGGACACTCACACCCGGTCTGTGCGCATTCACCGGGGCATGGCGCTTTGTTCCGGTTGAGGCGCTTTCTGGGGTGGGCAGGTCCGTGCATGTGGTGGGTATATGTGTGGGGTGGAGGATTGACGGCATGTAGGTGGGGCACCGGCATACAAACACAGATTTTGCCCTTATGCCCCTCGCACTGTTGGGGATTGTGAGGGAATTCCGGATATGAGGGGGAGTGGCCTCTGTGTGACATGACTGATCAGCACAGTTGGTTCACTCTCGCCCTCCCTCCCCTCCCCCGTGACAGTTTCCACCCTTTACTGATGACGATGCTGGCCTGCAGGCGCAGCAGCGTCATTTCCGGCGGCGCGTGCGACGGCCGGGATGTGATGCCCGAAGGCTGACACGCATATGTGCACCATGCACACCTGCTGGACGGCACCAATGATTGATTAATTAACACAGGTATTTAAAACAGGCCTTGGTTTAGTTTCACTTATCCACCCAGCAAAGTGGCACGGGCGGCCGCGAACGTAGGTGTCCCCTCTGCTAGGCCTCACTCCTCTATTTCACGTGATTTACCCTTTGTTAGTTTTTGATTATGGTGCTATTGCTTGTTCTACTTTTATCTTGTGCCACAATTTTTATTGAAAGGGTTTGATTGTTATCCCTGTTTGCCTCTTTACAGGTATCCATGACCATGCCTGTTTTGTCTATTATCCACATTTTTTGCACAGTCACTTTACCCTACACTGTTAAAGGGTTAGTATATATATATTTTGCTGTTAGATTCATATAGTGTCTCGTTTATTTATTTATTTATGCACTGTCACTTTACTTGTATATATTAATTAGTTTATTGTATAGGGTTATATTGTGCCGGCACAATAGTCTATTGTTTATTATTAGGGGTGTGTATACGTGCTGATATTAGGAGTTTTCCCAGGAATTTTTATGCTGTGGTACTCAGCACTGGATGAAATTTGGGGTACTAGGCAGTGTTTTTAAGGTGTTAGTCATGTCCTGTATGTATTGCATGTTATGCATTGTATGTTTCAGGTTGATTCTTAAATAAATTAAATTGTTTGATTTGATTATTGTTGGTGCTCCTGTCCTTTAGACTTGTGGGTTTACACCCATGAGCCTAATTTGGTTTTGGTACTAGTATTGTTGCAGTGTAGCACAGTTTCTCTCATAATATGTGGTGCACCACTTTGGTCTATCACTGATTAGGAACAAGCTATGTTCGTATTCCTTTATGTGAAGTTGATCTAAGAAGAATTTAATGGCACAAAGTCCTTGCGAATGTGGTATGCTGGAATAAAGGGCTTCGACATCTAATGTCACCAAGATAGAGTCATCTGGTATGGTTATATCGTGTAAAATCTGTAGTAGATGTGGGGTGTCCTTCACATATGATAGTAATGCCTGTACGAATGGTTGTAAGTGAGCGTCTACATATTCGCTCGCCTTACTGGTTAGGGAATCAATACCTGATACTATCGGTCTTCCTGGTGGATCAGTAAGTGATTTATGGACTTTGGGCAAGATGTAGAAGGTCTGAGTAGTAGGTTTAGGTATGATTAAGAAGTCTGCTGTTTTCTTGTCAATATCATGTGATTGTGCATCCCTCACCAGTTGTTCAAATGCTTGTTTATCCTTCATTAAAGATGTCATTGGGACTTTCTTATACCATCCTTTATTTTCTAGGACACTTTTGCATATGGTTTCGTATTGCTGTCTGTGTAGTATGACTGTGTTACCTCCCTTGTCGGCTGGTTTTATTATAATTTGGTGATTCTCTCTAAGTTGTTTGAGGGCCTGTATTTGTGCAGGGGTAAAGTTGGTTTGTGGTTTTTCTTTGGTGTTCAGGTGTTGTATGTCGCAGCTCACCATGTTGACGAAGGTTTTTACACTGTGGTTCAGGTTTAGAGGGGGGGGGGTGAGTCTTGGTATGTCTCTTGTGATACTTCCTCGTATGACTTTACAAATACGTGCAGAACTCAGTAATGAACAGTTTGTTGGTCGTCATGTGTAAGTGTAATGCTGCTCGTGTCTGTATGGGGTTCTTTATCTGTGTACTGATCTTTATCTGAGTAGAATTCTCCTGGCAAATAGGTATAGATCCTTAGTTCAAATTTGTCTGTGTTTGTGTTGGGGCAGTCAACCAGGAACTTTACCAGCAGACACAGGGCACAGCCATGGGCACGACTTGTGCTCCCTCCTATGCTAATTTATACCTCAGCTGGTGGGAGCACAAACTGTGGCAAGACGAAAAACTCACAGACTACCACGATAGCGTCTTAGTATGGTTGCGATACATAGACGATATCTTGATTGTCTGGGAAGGCACCGAAACACAACTCAAAACTTTTGTTAACATACTTAACCAAAATTACCTAAATCTTAAGTTTACACTAGACTACCACAAAGAAAGAGTTTCCTTCCTGGACCTAACCATCTATAGGGACAGGGGAGGACAACTCGAAACTAACTTCTTCCGTAAACCAACATCGGCAAATAACATACTCAGAGCCAGCAGTGCACGCCCAGCAGCTCTTAACAAAAGCATACCTTACGGTGAGTATCTAAGGGCAAGGAGAAACAGTACTACCCTAACAGATTTCAAAACAGCAGCAGACGGCATCAGAGAAGCCTCTCGAAGAGGGGCTACAGTAAAAGAATACTGAGACTGGCCTACAACAAGGCAAAAAATAAGGACAGACATTCATTACTGTTTAGACACCAGACAACCATCACAGAAAAAGAAACTATCAAACTACCCTTCATACTCACATATACACAACAACACCAGGACATACAGAAAATTATCCAGAAACACTGGAGTATACCCATGACCCAGACCTAGCCCCGCTGGTTCCGAGAACACCCCAACTAACAGCATCAAAGATACTCTTGTACACAGCCACTATAATAAACCTGACCAACCCGCCTGCTTTAAAACACTAGGCATTTACAGTTGCGGCGGTTGCAACACAGGCAGATATCTCTAACAGGGTAAAGAGATCCAATTACCTAATGGCCAGACACATATATTGAGACACTTCGTAAACTGTAACACGAGTCACGTGATCTATCTGTTAACATGTACATGCCCCTGTTTTTATGTTGGCAAGATGAACAGGAAATTGAAACAGAGAATCTATGAACATAGACATTAGAAATGGATCAACAACATCACCAATAGGGAGACATTTCTTAAGGAAACATAATTCTGACCCAAGCACAGTCACCTTCCAAGTCCTAGACCGGATACATATCGGCCCTAGGGGAGGGGGCATAGAGAAAAAAACACTCCAGAGGGAAACAAGATCGATAAACAAATTGGCAGCTACAAAGCCCCCTGGACTTAATGAAACAAACAGCTTTGTCCTCTTCCTATAAACACACCTATTTGACTTCCCAAACCAGAGGAGCATGCCCTACTCAGCACCAACTATATAACCACATCAAGTTAATATATCCAAAATGCAGACACACCCTATTGAAATACAGTTTTAAAAAAGAATACCCGCATCATTTACATGCTTTTTTTTTTTTTTTTAATTATTATTTCATTTTCTCTTATAAGAAACAATGCAAGACATTAATGCCTGTATATGCTACTTTTGCCCAAGCGACGGACACCTGCCAAATAACGGTATCGCTGTTTTCTAACCTACAAGATGGCGCAGCCGGGTGCCTCCGACATACCCACAACAAAATGGCGATCTACACAGCTCCATACGAGCTACAACAAAATGGAGGCACATCCTCCGCTGACGAGGCCCGGGCTGCTCAAAACAAGCTCCGTGAACCAATGGAGGGCTGGGAAGCTCCGCTTAACCCGACCCCAACACGAGCAGCTCTAGTACGCAGGCACCTGACTCTATATGAAAGGCGCGAATGGGAGTCAGTAAATGCGCAGCATAGATACGCACAGAGGCACTCCACGCTGACTGCGCGACCCCACGTAAACAATGGACACAACCCGAGGGATTCCTCCCCAAGGGCTCTGGCTGGCCTATACAGCGGTCCTCCTAACATACAAGGTATTTTTACTCACCCATACTACATTAACCCTTCCTGACATTGAGTCAACAATCCAATAATACAACTAGCTAAAAGGGATCTGTTCTCCCCACAGAAAGGACAACATCCCATTTAAACAACAATACCCCAAAAAGGTTGGAAGGCTGAAGTACCGGGCACACATGTATGTAAGTAATACAACCCAATGTGGGAATTACCTATATGTAACTTCTGTAGCAAGAGTACTCATCTATCCCCCATGTACCTTCATTAGAACTGTTTGCACTGAAGAAGCTCTCTGGAGCGAAACGCGTATGCAACTCAGCAACTTGCTACAAACGAGGGATTTCTTTGCAACTCAGCAACTTGCTACAAACGAGGGACTTTGAAAACCCCAAAAACTGACATTTTGCTACAAACGGGGTACCAAGAAAAGGACTCCACGGAAGGTAGGGCCCCCTTCTACATCCAGACCCCCTATCTGTCCGACAAACAGGACATGAAGGTGTTGGACTACCTTTCTTTGTTCCCCTTTTTAACCCTTATGATTTAGGAACCAAGTTAACCGTATTATGTATAGCACATGGTGAATTTTTTCTGTATACATAAAAATGTTAATAATAAATGATGTAAACATGAAAATAACATATTCAACTTATTAAATATACTAAATAAGGGTAAAATAATTAGGCGCACTTTGGCCACCCTCCAAAAGCAGGCCCACAGGGTATACCAGTAAGACCCCCGGGACCGCCGGACAGAGGAACCAAACCCAATCCCCCTATTTGTTATGTTGCTGGCACAATACATAACTGTATAACTGTTGAATTTCATTCTATGGATTACAATTGGGCTTGGAGATAGTTTGGCTTAGTGCGGCTTCTCCAATCCGAAGATAAGTTTTTGGACAAATTATTTCTTCATGTAGACTACTAGCGTGAAGTGCCACAGCCAAGAGACACCGATATTGTGGACTCATGTATAGTTTATGTTACCAGTTCTGGTCAGGAATGTATTCTCTCATTAATGTGTTTTCCCTGTACAGTAGATATGTGTAGGTAGTGATATAATGTATTATATCAGGCAGGGAGTGCGCTGCCTTTTCAGGCTAGTTCAGTTATAATTACTTATAGGTAGTGTAAACTTATAGTTGTGTAGTGCACCACTGCTATCTGGTGGCAGAAGTTTGTAAGTTCCTCAGACAGGAAACGTCGTTGTTCCAGGAAGTTCCTTAGTCATTTTAGTTTCATTTTCATTCTTATGGACGCAGCAAGTATTTTCCTCTCCCATGAGGTAATGACATCAATACCTGTAAGTGCCTTTCTGTTGTGTCATTGTCATTTATGCTGGACTAGTGATTCCATGTGTACCGATATGCTGTTATTGTATTGTATTGCAGTTTCACATACTAAAGAAATTATACTAATAAAGTATAAAGTTGGATTCCTTTGGTGAACAGTACAAGCATTGGCTTCTGTTTATTGAAATCTCTGACAAGTGTTTAGCTGTCCGTTTAGAATCACACACAGCCAGTGCTTTGAGAGCAGAACAGAAGGTCGTCCAGGTTGAGGTAAAGAGCAGAGAAGTGGTGTCTCTCATCCTGATGTAGATGCTCCAAATCACTCCACAAAGCAAAGGTGTGCCCGGCCGGGTGATCTGCTCTCTCGTCACTGTGTCGCCCCCAACACCAGGTGTACGTGTGTCTGGGTGCCACTCGTCCCCCCACCCACTGGGGTCCGCGTTCAAGACCCTCTCAGGGGATGAATGAGCTGCCCGGGAAACATGATCCCCTTCGCAAGGGGCATCCCATTGCTACGTTGCTGGGGCGGTCTCCCTCCGGTTTTGCGGGGTTGGACAATGCACTGTGGAATCTCTCGCCGATGATGGGGGGGCCTTGTGCATGAGGGCCCCCAGCAGCTCCAGGTAGTGGCTCAGCTTGGGGGCTGGGGGCTTAGGTCTCCTCCCCGTCCGGCTGTGGGCCAGATCTTTAAACGTCCCATGGCCCCCCAGGCACCCTCCCCTCCCTGTCCATTCACGAGCTCTTGAAGGCTGATTGGCTTTACAGCGGGCAGGCAGGGCCAGCCTCTGAGTCGGCGTGCTTCTCCACCTCTCCGGCCTCGCTTGCTGACACTCTTGCCGCTGCCCCCCACCCGCCCGCAGCGCGGTCAGGAGCGGCATCGTGCTGCGCCTCTGTCTTGGTCATCCCTGCGAGATCCGTCTGGCACCAACCTCCTCCCCCGCCACGTGCTCCTCCTCACCGCCCACCACTGCCATTTTTTTTTTTAGGGAAACCTTGTGCAACCAAAAGATTCATTGAGGTATTACTTAAAAAAAAAAAGCAAGAAACTGTGCCACATCAACAAGCCTGGTATGCCTAGAAAGCTTGAAGTGTGTACTTCCAGGGAATATATAGTTTGTGGGTGGTATTTCAAATGTAAAGGGTTGTTTTTCTTGAAAAACTGCAAGGGGCGCATAGCATAGTTGAATTTTATCTGAAAATCTCCTAAAGTTTCAGTTTGGGGGAGTCTCCTGGGCAGGAAAGGGTGTCTATCAATACATATGTGGTACCATGCTAACCAGGAGAAATGGTGCTTTTACATGCAATAAGATTACATTTTGTTATTAAAAGAGAACACTACAAATTGTAAAAAATATATTTTTTTAGCTCAAATTTCACGCAAAAATATAGAGAATAAACTTAAACTGACAAATGAAATGACAAACAAGACATTTCATGTTTAAGTCCAGAGTCTGCTGAAAAAAAAACTATAAAATTTCACGTGTAGTGCAAAATAGTGAAAAATGGTCTGGCAACAGAGAGTGACAAAAACTCTAGGTAGGCTGGCACTTAAAGGCTTAACCCTTTAAGTGCCAGCCTTCCTAAAATTTTTGTCACCCTTTGTTGCCAGACCACGTTTCACTAATTTGCGCTACATATGTTCAACCTTGATTTTTGAAGGGATTTCCAGGAAAATTATATATTGTTTTTTTCAGCAGAGTCTGAGCAATATCTTGTTTGGCCTTTTTTTAGTGTATTCTCAATACTTTTAGGTGAAATATGTGCAAAAAATAAAAGAAAATCTATTTTTTGCAATTTGTAGTGTTTTCTGCAATAAAAAAATGTAAGTTTGTCAATAAAATATTATTGCGTGCGAAACCCCAATTTCTCCCGCTCACAGCGGTACCACATATGTATTGGTAGACACTCTTTCCTGCCCAGGAGACTCCCCCAAACTGAAACAGCGCTTTAGGAGATTTTCAGATAAAATACAACTATGCTACGCGCTAAGCACACCTTGCAGTTTTTCCAGAAAAACAACCCTTTAAATTTGAAATACCCCCCACAAATGACATATTCTCTGGAAGTACACACCTCAAGCTTTCTAGGTGTACCAGGCTTGTTGACATGGTCGCAGTTTTCTGGAAGTAATCCCTCAATCAATTCTTTGGTTGCACAGAGTTTCCCTAAAAAGGAATAAAAAAGAAAAATCAAAGCCACATTTTCCTAAAAAAAAAAAAAAAAAACTATATGCAAACAAGAAAAAAACAAAATCTGAAAAAGCAACATCCCCCGAACAGAACGATACCCAGCATGCATAGCTACTGTCAAGGGAAGAGTTGCCAAACACCCCAAAGTAAAGCATGCGCATAACGGTAATTGTACTTTAAATTTTTAGCTATGCTGACAAAGTGCACACCTTGCAATTTTTCAACCAAAACAACCCTTTACATTATATTCCCTGAAAGTACACATGTTAAGCTTTCTAAGCGTACTGAGCTTGTTGTAGTGGGCTCATCTTTCTGGAAGTAATCCATTGAAGAATTCTTAGGTTGCACAGGGTTTCCCTAAGAAAAATTATAAAAAAGCAGAATAAAAACCATGTTTCCCTAAAATATCAATATGCAAACAAGAAAAAACAAGCTAAATCTAAAAGCGCAAGGTCCCCCGAGCAGAACAATACCCAACATGCATAGGTACTATTAACCCTTTTAATTGCCAGCCTACTTGAAGTTTTGTCACCCTCTGTTGACAGGTCATTTTCCCCATTTTGCGCCATTTTTAACCGTAATTTTTGCTGGAATTTCCGGAAAAATTATATACATATTTTTTGCAGCAGAGTTTAGCGTGAAATGTCTTGTTTGTAATTTTTCTACTGTTTTTTGAATATTTTTGCGTAAAAAAAACCCAAAAAATAAATAAAATAATATTTTTTAGACAATTGTCTCCTTTATTTTAAATAAAAAATTTGTTTTATTAATGAAAACCATATTAAATGTAATAGCCCCATTTCTCCGGATTACAACGGTACCACATATGTATCGGTAGCCCCCGAATTCTTGCCCTGGAGACCCCCCCAAACTGAAAAGAGCACTTTATAACATTTACAAATAAAATACAACTACTATCCACACTATAAACATAAGGGGTTAATTAAAAAAAAAAAAAAGACATATGGTCCCCCCTCCCGGGGGACATAGGGACGACCCCATTTTTTTTTAATTTTAGGGGTTAGGGTTAGGCTAACCCTAACCCTTAAAAATAAAAAATAAAAATGACATTGGGTCCCCCTTACCCGTCATAACCAGCCCGGGGCCAGCTATTGGGGCTTGTAGGAACAAAGTGGAGGGGCCAGCTTTTGTGGCCCCCCACCCTGCAGCCTACAAGCCCACATAGCCTGTGTGGGCCCAGGCTCTTCTGCCCCCCCCCCTGGGCTTTGGGGAGGCAGGTAATTGGGGGTGCGGGGGTTAATGGCAAGTCACCCGCTAGTTGCAGGTGACTTGCCAGCCCCCAGCCTTGTGAACTGGTACAGGGGTCTCATGGACCCTTTACCAGTACACAAAGGGTTAATATTAAAAAAAAAAAACACACTGACACATAAGAAAAAATAGCTTTTATTAAAAAATAAAAACTTTTTTTTACTTTACTTATCTCCGATCGTCAGCTCCTTTGTCCCTCGATGTGATGACAGATGCGATCATGCTGGCTACAGTAGCAGAGGGGCAGGTGATGATCTATCACCTGCCCCTCTTCTCCTGGGGCCAGCATGATCGCATCTGAATGAAGAGCAGCAGGGAGCCAGGACGACACCTGGTGAGTGACGTCATAAGCCAAAGGGCGGGGCTTAACAGCAAGATGGCGGCACCCGTCGGGAGAGGAGGGGGAGAGCCCTTTCAGGCTCTCCCCTGAAGCTGAAGAGCCGGGGGGGGGGGGCGATTGGAGGCCCCCCAGTGAAGAGGAGACCCGGAGGGAGGCAGCGCGACTGCAGGTAAGTAAATGTCATTTTTAATTTTTTTTTTTTTACAGTTAGCAGCTGCTGCTGTCAAAGCGGGGGGGCGCTATTCCGGGGGCTCTCCTGGAGCCATCCGACCCCCCACGGGGGATCGGATGGCACCAAATTAAAGAGGAGACCTGGCTGGATCCAACGAGGGGTCAGGTGAGTATTTTAATTTTATATTTTTTTTACTGTGGGGGTTTAAAATCAGCTACATGAGTCTAAACTAGCTGGCACTTAAGTGGAGTAGAGGCAGCTACGTGAGACTCACGTAGCTGCCACTAGAAGGGTTAAGGTCTGCAAATACACTTGTGAATTTAAAAAAAATTACACCTGAAGCAAAACAGGTTTCTACCCTTTAAGGCTAGAAACATCAAGAGAAATAATAATAAACCACCCAGAACAACTGGTAATGATAACAATGATAACAATCACCATACAGGGGATCCAGAAAAATGCAAAAAGAAAAACCAGGGTGGGGTGGAGCAGGACGTACTGTATACAAATAATATCAATTCTACAGGTGAGTATTTCACAGAATTGTATTATTCTTAGTATACAGTACGTCCTGCTCCAGATATAATACTTACACTTGGGACATCCAAAAGCAGTGTCCATAAGTAGGGTGGGATCCCCAACAAAAAACAACAGCAGCAGACAGTTTAAACCACTGTCACCTGCAGAACCATACGGCCAAGACAGCATGAGCTGAGGCCCTAACATAAACATTGTAAAAAACCTTGCAAAAAGGTATGAGCAGAAGGCCAATGGTAGTGGCCTAGCCAACCAGTTCAACAGAAACCCGGTGCTAAAAAGGCCCAAGAGGCATCAAGCACGCGTAGAAAGGATTCAAGGCAACAAGGGAGAATTCTTCCCGTTGCCGGAATAACAGCCTGACGAATCCGATAGCTACAATAGATTTGGCAGAAGCCAAAGGCCGAACAAGGTACCGGAAGTAACATCCATAGGGTAACAACCAGGACCAAACCGCCCAACTCCCGAGAGCAGACGAGATCGGGCACATTCAGGATGTAATGACCACAAGCCCCAAGGAACCTTAGTTCCCCTAAAGGACACAGTGACTCCAAAGGAAAAAACTGCCAACACCTGTATAAGGAATGCAGAACCACTTCCTCAGCGTTGCTAGGAAAAGGGGATAGCTGTTGATAAGAATATCTCGAATAATGAACATAAGACACCTCCAGATGTATAGAGAGTCCGGCTTCAGAC
The DNA here is from genome assembly GCA_027917425.1 of Gastrophryne carolinensis. Lineage (NCBI taxonomy): Eukaryota > Metazoa > Chordata > Amphibia > Anura > Microhylidae > Gastrophryne > Gastrophryne carolinensis. The sequence goes on from CM051243.1 coordinate 118,926,702, forward strand.
GGAACTCCACCTTATCCTGGTGTATCGCAAGGAATGAGGACTAGGTAGACAGAACCGCCCGCTAACACACGCCTGACCAAGGTAACAGTCACCAGAAGGACAACCTTGAGGGTAAGGACAGCCAGACAGCATCCTGAATAGGACCAAGGGACAAATCCTGCAAGCAGACAGAATGAATTCAATTTCAATCCCAACAGGGACCATAGGATTACATGGAGGACGCACATGAGCACCCCCTGAAGGAAGTCTTAACCAGGAAGACTGAACCAAGGACTGCTAAGGCAAGGTGGACAGGGCAGAGCGTGACCCATCAGAGAACTGAGCTGGGGAACCAACTCCAATTCATGCTGAAAACCACACTAGAACCCTGGGAACCGAGAACGCCCAACAGGTAAGAGAACTAGACTCGCCCCAATCAATGTGGGTATGCCATACCCTACAAGAAATAGAAGCAGATGAGGAAAAGGCTTACTCCTAGCCTTCCCATAGTCACAAACACCGAGACAGATAAACCTGTCTCCATCAAGATGTATGTTTCAGCTAGTCAGGCCGACTAGGCCAGGGACTGTAGCTTGGAGTGACGTAAAGGGGGCCCTGAGTGATCAACTGGCACTCCTGGCAAGGTACAGAACTACTGACCACAGTACCATGTCTGCAACCACACTCTACTAGGTCACCTGGGGGCCACCAGAATCACTGGTCCCCTTACCAGAGCAATCTTACGCAGAACCCTGCCTAGCAGAGGGAATGGAGGACATACAAAACCGAACGTCCTGTCAAGACGGTACTAAAGGCATCCGGACCACTGACATAGGATCCTGGGACAGGGAAACAAGGCCGATAGCCTGTGAAGGTGACGGAACCCAACAGATCCATGACTGGTTGGACTCCATAGCGACAAGGGGATTAGCACATCCTGTCGCAGAGGGGCTCTGCCGGAGCTAATATCACTAACATGCAGGGAGCATTGTCGCCACCCAGAAAGGAAACATAGACACTCCCTGGAAGGACCGCCAGCTCCAGGCCCCTTCCAATGATTAATGTAGGACATCTGTCGTCAGACGGACCGAGCACCCCCAGACTGGCAATCCAGAAGGGGAGTGGTCAAGCGAGATAGAGCCAACTGAAAAACGCTCACTGTTTAGAATTCAGTAGGCGTAAGGACCTGCTAAGGGCCTCGCCACCACCAGAATCGTAGGGAGTTTCAGAAGAAACCTTCCCCCTTCAACCTGAAAGGTTGGCATCCATGGTGACCATTTCCTGGAAAGGGCAAGAAGGAACTGCCCCCAGACAGGTCATCCATTTTCAAGAGAAACCCGTGATACAGGTGGGAAGGCCCACAGACCCTGCTCCAGGGGTGCTGGATCGCTGTCCTGTGTTACCAATAGAAGTCGCAGAAGGGCTCAAGGGGAACTGAGCGTAAGGGACCTCTTCCGAGCAAGTTAACAACGGGCCCACCAGTTGCATCCCTGCCTGGTGTTAAGAGACTGGGGCAGCAGTGAGGGACTGGGCCCATGAGACCAGATTGCCCACCTAATTGCTGAGAAGGGGAGAATCTGATTTGAACCTAATCCAGAATCATTCCTATTAAAGGAGTTACCACTTTAGGGAACAGCAAGGACTCGGGGTGATTGAACACCCATCCAAATGACTCCCAATGGACCCACCAGCCGGGTATCCAACTATCCTGACGCAGAGACAGGGAAGTGAGGAAGGGCGTCCGGGTAGACCGCGCGGACGCCCCTTGGTCTCATCAGAGACATCACCATCGTCGGCACCTGAGTGAACACTCTGGGAGTTGAAGAGAGGCCAGATAACAAGGCCACAATTAACAGTGTTGGACTTCCAACACGAACCTGAAGACCTGAGGGCACAGGGATGTAAACATAAGCATTGTAGAGTTCCCCAGACGGCAAGAAGCCCACTGGGCGCAAGGTGCTGATGGTCCAACTCAGAGTTTCCATGCAGGAAACTGCCTGTAATAAGAGAATTGCTGTGAATCCAGAATGGGCCAACCCGACCCATCCTTTGGGGGACTGTGGAAAGGTGGTATAGCGGCCCTTGCCTCTGCCTATTACAGGCAATCTGCAAGAGACCCTCAGAACTTGCAGGCCTAGCATGGCCTGTGCCAGCAACTGAACAGCGGCAGGGACCAGGAGTACCTGGGACCTGATAAAAACTGGGGAAGGCCGTGCAGCAAACGCTATCCTGTATTTGGAGGACACAACCTCCTGAATCCACCAGAATGAGGCGAGATGCCTCCTGATAAGAGCAAGGTGCTGCATCCATCCCCTCACCCAGACGGGCGAGGGCGCCCCATCATGCTTGAGGGGGTTTGGTGGAAGATTTGGGCTTAGCCCCGCCGGAGGGGTCAGGGCGTTGTCTGCTGCTCATGGGGCAGGAGTCTGCACGAAAAATCCGGAAGGACACCCCTGGTTCCTGTTTAACACTAAGGTAGGGGGGAGGAGGGGTGCCCCTGCCCCGAGGGGGCCGAGACGGCTATCTGCGTAGGGGTGATTTGCCCTTTTTACCGAACAGGTCCAAACGGTCCCCAAATAGGCGTTGCCCTCTAAAGGGAAGCCCAGTAAGAGTCTTTTTAGTAGCCTCATCAGCACCCCACTGTCGCAGCCAGACCAAGTGACGAATAGCCACCGCAAGGGCGGAAGTTCTTGCACACATTCTAATCGCGTCATCCAGCGCTAATAGAATACATTTTACAAATACATCACAATTGGAGAGTGCATTAAACACCTCCCAGGGGAGATCCTCGGGGTGATGATCAAGCAATTTTTTGATGAGGGTTCTAGCGGCCACTGCAGTAATGGCTGCGGCACAGACTGGGCGCAGCGCCGTCCCAGCACAAGAAAAGGCATGGGAGGCCAGCAGCTCAATGCGCCTGTCCTCAGCATCCCGAAGGGTACTATAAGCAGTGGTTGTAATAAAGGGGGGGTTAGGCGCATCCACCACGGGGGGTGATGACCAACAATTAACCACCTCAGGGGAAAAAGGGTATTTCCTATCCCAGTCCCCTGGAAGTTTACTGTGGCACTCCCATTCCTTGAGCACAAGGGCATGGAAATGAGCCTGCTCTAGAAATTCCAAACGTGCAGTCGCAGTATGGAAACGCTCCCCTCTAGGCTTGGGGACCTGACCGGGGGGAGAGATAGACAGTGCCTTAAAGTCCTTAATCAACAAGTCGTCAGTGTCACACTGGCCCCAGTATTCAGGGCCAGAATCGTCATGACTCCTCGACCTCTCATCAGATGAGCCTGAGTCAGAGAACAACTCCCCTTCATCAGAAGGGGTATAGTCACACGGAGTAGCTGGCTGTGACGCGGAGCGCGCCAACCAGGTCCCCGCCCCCCCGAAGAGCGCGAAGCTCTGAGATAGTTACAAGTTGTCATGAGGAGCGAAGTGTATGGCACACTTAGAAAAACATGATTTGCCAATGAAGACGCCGCAGTGTCTGAGGCGACGCCGCTACGGGGAGAATGAGGGAGGATGGCGACCCTTTGTACAGGGCCCACCGCTACACGGGGCATGGGGCTATAGTGCGGGAGGGGCATCCCCTAGAGGCTCACCATCAGCCTAAACCGCCTACCCTTTGGTGGGGGACTGCGGTGGAGCATGGCTCCGTTAAGCACACATGGTGCTGCCTACCTTCACCCGACCAGCGCAGCCCAGGCTGGGAGGCACATCACAGGGAGGACGGGTGGGAATAGTCCAGCAGGGCAGCAGGCTTTGGTAGCCCCGCTCACCTGCGAGAGAGTGATACTTCATGTCTTCGCAGTCAGCACTGCAGAGAAATCTGGGGGATTTGTGGGAGGTCCCTGGGTATTTGAAGGGCCGGGAGGAGCCTGTTTTTCTATGTCTTTGCAGCGCCATCTGGCGGAGGATAACCCAAGTGTAAGTTTTATATCTGGAGCAGGACGTACTGTATACTAAGAATAAATGAGCAACTAATAAAGAATCATAGCTTATGCTCCCTCATGAGGGCTAAAAGAACCAAGACTTAGAAATAGTTTGCCAATGTCTTGGAGCAAAACTCAGTTTGAAGTCTGCAAGTTACTAAGGTAAGCCCTGATACCTAAGTCAGTAAGAAATCATTTCAAGTACCAGGTCTTGGGTCTCTAAGCCACATCTATAAAATAATCTATATATCATTAAAGAAGTTCCAAGCTGTATGCTAGCCTAAAATGCCAGAACATAATTCAGAACCCACTGACCCTTGACAAGGATCTCTGACAACAGAAAGAAAACAAATATATATTACTATTTTTGGAGAAATATCGCTTTAATATCTAATTGGGCATGTGTGTGCTTTGGAACTAAATCTGTATAGTATATTAGAGCAAAGAAGCACTTGGGACAGTGGTAAACGTTCTGTTTTCAACGCACGCATTGATCTTTCTTTGAAACTCTGAGCATGGTTTAAAATGTATTTGCTCAAAAATACACATTTTATGCAAGACACCAAAAGTGTGGGTATAGTCTATAAATAAATCTCTGTGCATAGATGCATTGAAAAAAAGGTTTAAGAGAAATTCACTGCAAGGCTCTCTTTAAATGTAGTTAATTCATGAACAAATCACAATGTCCCAACACATTTTGTGGCTTCCTCAGGGGACTGTATGGATCTAACTGATATATAAAAAAAAAATATTACATTTCACTTCTTATAAGCCAATAAAAATAGTACAATAAAATAATTAATGGTTCATTTGAATCTAACTGCAGGGATAGCACTGAACAGCCAATGTATGTATGTACGGTGACTGTAATCCTGCAGGCCACAAACCAGAAAATACAATTCTGTGAAATACTCACCTGTAGAATTGATATTATTTGTATACAGTACGTCCTGCTCCAGATATAATACTTACACTTGGGTTATCCTCCGCCAGATGGCGCTGCACTGCAGACATGCAAAAACAGGCTCCTCCCGGCCCTTCATATACCCGGAGACCTCCCACAAATCCCCAGCATTGAAAAGCAGAGAACAAGAAGCCGGGAGAATTTAACCACCAAAACTGGTAACAACAACAACGGTAACAATCACCATACAGGGGATCCAGAATAATGCAAAAAAACAGGGTGGGGTGGAGCAGGACGTACTGTATACGTATAATACCAATTCTACAGGTGGGTATTTCACAGAATTGTATTATTCTAAGTATACAGTACGTCCTGCTCCAGATATAATACTTACACTTGGGACATCCAATAGCAGTGTCCATAAAAGTAGGGTGGGATCCCCAACAAAAGGCAACAGCAGGCAGCTTAAACTACTGCTGCCAGCAAAATCTTGCAGCCAAACACAGCATCAGCTGAGGCCCTAACATCAACCTTGTAAAACTTTGAAAAGGTATGAACAGAAGACCAAGTAGCGGCCTTGCAAACTTGTTCAACAGAAGCCTGGTGCTGGAAGGCCCTGGAGGCCCCAATAGCACGAGTAGAATGAGCAGTAAGACGGAAAGGAGGACTCTTCTCCTTAGCAGAATAGGCCTGAATCAAAGCCTGACGGATCCATTTGCTGATAGTAGACTTGGCAGGAGCCAAACCCTTCCTAGGCCCAGAAGGCACAACGAAGAGAGCGTCAGTCTTCCTGAAAGCCGCAGTGACCACCAGGTAATACTTCAAACACCTGACCACGTCCAAGGAATGCAGAACCCTTTCCTTGTCGTTGCTAGGATTGGGACACAATGAAGGAAGAACAATGTCCTGATTCAAATGAAAAGCAGAAACACAACCTTAGGCAGAAAATCCGGCTTGAAGCGGAACACCACCATGTCCTGGTGCCTCTCATAGTACGGAGGCTGAATGGATAGAGCAGCCAGCTCAGACACACGCCTAACCGAAGTTATGGCCACCAAAAAGACAACCTTGAGGGTAAGAACAGCCAGAGCAGCATCGTGAATAGGCTCAAAGGGAGAACCCTGCAAGGCAGATAAAACCAAGTTTAAATCCCAAACGGGGACCACAGGTTTACGAGGGGGACGCGCATGAGTGACCCCCTGAAAGAAGGCCTTAACCAAATGATGCTGAGCAAAGGACTTCTGAAAGAAGACGGACAGGGCAGAAACCTGACCCTTCAGAGTACTGAGTTTTAGACCTAACTCTAAACCATGCTGTAAGAACTCCAGAACCCTAGGGACAGAGAACTCCCTACAGGGAAGAGACCTAGACTCACACCAGTCAATGTAGGTACGCCATACTCTATAATAGATAGCAGCAGAAGTCTTCTTCCTAGCCTGCACCATAGTACCTACCACAGAGGCAGACAAACCCTTCTCCATCAAGATGGAGGTTTCAGCAGCCAGGCCTTCAAAGCCAGCGTTTGTAAATTGGGATGGCGTAAGGAGCCCTGAGTTAGCAGATCTGGCACCCCTGTCAGGTGAGTATTTCACAGAATTGTATTATTCTAAGCATACAGTACGTCCTGCTCCATATATAATACTTACACGTGGGACATCCAATAGCAGTGTCCATAAAGTAGGGTGGGATCCCCATCAAAAAGGCACAGCAGACAGTAAAGGCGCTGTCACCTGCAAACCTTGCTACCAAGTACGACATAAGCAAAGGCTCTAACGTCAATCTCATAAAAAAAACCTTTGAAAGGTATGAACAGAAAACAAGCAGCGGTCTAGCAAACCTGTTTAACAGAAAACCTGGTGCTGAAGGGCCAAGGTACCCAAGCACAAGTAGAACAGAATAAAAAGAGAGGAAGATTCTTCCCCTGAAAGGAATAGGCCAGAGTAACAGCCTGACCAGCCCAAATGCGACAGGAGCCTCGGTAAAAACGTAGAACTCTTCCCAACGGGGAATTGAAAACTGGACTCCCGCAAGACCGGCGGGGATACAGACCCCTACACTAACAAGGATCAGCAAGAAGCCGAAACCCTTACTCAGGACCAGGAAGGCAAACCATCCAAGTAAGATCAGACCAAAAAAGGCGCAGAGGCCCTGGAAGCAAACGAGATCAGGCATATACATATGGAGGCGCCCGCAGACCCCAAGGGGCATCAGTCCCCCTAAGGGACAAGAAACAATCAGGAAAACTTCAACACCTGTTGAGGGAATGTAGACCCCCTTACTTCAGCATTACTAAGAATAAGGCCCTTAGGCAGACTAAAAGGAATTAAATAATGATCCCACCTTGGGCCAAAGGTCCGGCGTAAGGCGGAATACCACCACATCATGGTGTGTATATATAAATAATGAACGAGGGCTAACTAAACAGAGCCCCCTTCTCAGGCACACGTCTGACTGAAGCAACAGCCCCCGGAGGGGCAACTTGAACTACAAAACAGCTCAGACAGCATCCGGGATAAGTCCCAAGGGAACAACCCGCAACCCGCCCAACAGGGACCATAGAGCTACTTGGGAGATGCACGTGAGCAATCCCCTAGAGAAAGCTTAACAAGGAAGACTGAACAAGACTTCTACAGGAAGGCAGACAGGACAGAACCTGAACATTCAGAGCACCAAGATGGGGAGCCAACCCCAACCCATGCTGTAATAACTCTAGAACCCTGGGAACAGAGAACGTCCAACAGGGGAGAGACCAAGACACACGCCAATCAATATGGGTACGCCATACCCTATAATAGACGGAAAAAGGAGAAGGAGAAGAAACTTGCTCCTAGCCCCCCATAGGCCAAGTCACCCAGAAGATAAACCCGTCTCCAAAGGGGTGAATGAATCAGCTGTCAAGCCCTCAGACTAGAGTCTGTAGATTGGGACGACATAAGAAGGAGCCTGAAAAGGGCAGAACCGCACTCCTGAGAGAGCGTACAGGTCCGCTGTCTTCAGCAGAAACATCTGCAAACCACCCAGGGGCCATCAGTATCATGGGTCCCCTTATCGGCGCAATCTTGCGCAGAACCCCGCCTAGCAGGATGAACGAAGAAAAGACATATAAGATAGAATGTCCAGACATAAAATTACTAAACCCCCATGACCAGAGTCAGAATATTCTGGGGCAGTAAAAAGAAGGGCAGAGTCCCTGCGACATTAATGGGACCCAACAGAGCCACCCTAGCTGGCTCTCAGGGGGACACCAGGATAGCACAACCTGCCACAGAAGGACATCCATTGGAGCGAATACCCCTGAGATGCAGGGAAGGTTGACCCCACCTAGATCAGGATCAGACACCTACCAGGAGAATCATCCTGCTCCAAGTTCCAGACTGATAATATATACAGGCCACTGTCCTCCGACAGACCAAGAGTCCCCAAATAGACAGGTCCTGAAGAGGAGTAGTCCAGCAAAATAGAGCCAACGGAAGGCTCACAGTGTTAACAAAATCAATAGATAAAATGGACCCTCTAAGGGCCCTTACCTAGGAGCCACGGAGGATTTTAGAAGAAAATCCCCCCCGCCAACCTGCGAGACTTGGCACCCGAGGTGACCATCCACAGGAAGATGCAAGCAAAGAGGAGGGAGCCACCTGACAGGGTCCTTGAATTTCAGCAGCCCAAAAGAAACCACCGTACCAAGGGGAAATGAGCTCAGACCTAGCTCCCGGGGTGCTAGAACCCCATCTAGGATTAATAACCTACTGTGCCGAAGAGCCCAAGGGCTCTGTATATAAGGGACATCATCTGATCCGCCACCAACAGGCCCACCAGCTGCAATCCTGCCTGGTGAAAGTAAGGTGTCAGCAAAGAGGGACCAAGCCCATGTAACCAGGAGTCCACTTATTGCCAAGGAAGAAGGTTCAAGCCTGAACCGAATCCAAGGAATGGAGATAACGAATAAGGGACAATGAGGGATTGAGGTGACTGAGCACCCATCCAAATAACTCCCAGAGGACACCGCCGGACGACTAACCACTCGGCCTGGCGTAGAGATTGAGGAAGTAAGGAAGGACGATCCGGTAGGTCCTAGTGCGGACGCCCCACAGGCATGTCAGAGACATCACCCCCATCTGCGCCTTGGCGAGTAGCCTGGGAGCATAAGAGAGGCCAAACACAAGGCCCCAATCTGCAGGGTTGGTCCTTCAACCCTGACTAGTAAAGGTCTTTGTGTCCAGAAGACCCAGGGGAAACTAAAGGGATCTAGAACTCCACAGGAGGCCAGAAGCCCACCCTTGCACAGGGCGCCTGTGTCCCAAGACAGAGATATCATTCAGGGACTACCTGTGAGTGTAGAATTGCAAATCCTACAATAGGCCAGCAGGGCCCAAACTGCCTCGTCATGTTGAAGGAAAGAGGAAGGACAACTTAGAGGCCATAGCCCCAGCCTGTTAAGGGCAACCTGCAAGTGAGCCCAGACTCTGCAGGCCGAGTAAGGCCTGCACCAACACCTGAGGGGAAAACAGGGGCTAGAAGCACCCTGACAACCTCTGAGAGGGACCGCCCAGCAAATTCTATCCTGTGTCCAGGGGAACTACCTCCTGGATCCCCCAGAAGGAGACGATACGCTCCCAGATAGGAGCCAGGTGCTGCAGCAGTACCCTCGCCCAGAAGGGCGAGGGCGTCCCTTCATGCCTGGGAGGTCTTGGCAGATTTGGACTTAGCCCTGCCAGAGGGCCCAGGGCGTTGCCTGCCCACCCTGGAGTGATAATCCACTCCGAAAAGTTGAAAGCATACCTCAGGTTCGTGCTTGACACTAACGTAGTGAGGGGGAGGGGTGTCCCTGCCCCGAGGAGGCCGAAACGGCCTTCTGCGTAGGGGTGCCTTACTCTTTTTTCCAAAAAGGTCCAAACGGGCCCCAAATAGACGCTGTCCTCTGTCGCAGCCAGACCAGGCAGCGAATAGCTACCACAAGGGCAGAGGTTCTAGCACACATCTTAATGGTGTCATCCAGCGCTGAGAGGATAAACCTCACAAACACATCACAATCTGAGAGTGCATTAAAGACCTCCCAGGGGAGGTCCTCAGGTCGGTGATCAAGTAGTTTTCTAATGAGGGTCCTGGCGGCCACCGCAGTGATGGCCGCGGCACAGACCGGGTGCAGAGCCGTCCCTGCACACGAAAAGGCGTGGGAAGCCAGTCTGTCAATGCGCCGGTCCTCAGCATCCCGAAGGGTACGGTAATGAGGAGCAGTCATGAAGGGGTAGTAATTGGTGCATCCACCACGGGAGGTGCTGACCAAAAGTTAACCACATCAGGGGGAAAAGGGTACTTCCAATCCCAGACCCCTGGAACCCCTTTAAGTTTACAAGGCGATTCCCATTCTTTGGATATAAGAGCCTGGAAATGCTCCTGTTCCAGAAATTCCAAGCGCGGCATCGCTGTGTGGAAACTCTCCCTCTTAGGCTTAGGAGCCTCTCCAGGAGGAGAGATTGACAAAACCTCAAAGATCTTTATAAGTAGTTCATCAGTGTCACACAGGCCCCAAGAACCGGGTCCAGAATCATCACGGCTCCAGGGCATCTCATCCGAGGAGCCCGAATCTGAGAATAGCTCACCTTCATCAGAAGGATCAAGGTCCTGCATAGCAGCAGATTCATCAGTTTCATTAGGAACCGGAGAGCCAGGAGGCATCAGGGACCGCTTCTTTCCAGGGCCCAAGCGCTCCGCCAAACTAGATAGCACCTGCTCAGCCGTAGGCAGCCTGTGCAGCACGTGCTGGTCATCCCCGCTCTGCGACTCATCAGGAGTGAGATTTAAGTCCAGGGAGACAGGTGTATTGAAGTGAGGTGCAGCCACTGGCAAACCTGATTGCAGGGTCAGTGCCTGTTCAGCACACGGTCCGCAGACCCGTGCTCTGTCAGCATCAGCATGGGGCTGACCACACCGGTCTTGTCCCCAAGGGACCCCGGGTACATAATTCTGAGATGCCTCCATATGGTGATTATCTGAGCAATATGCCCGCAGGGATTCATGCAATAGGCAACCCTGGATGCCCCAAGACCCGCTAGGAATGTGGGAGAATTTTTTATGTGAACCCGCTATAATATATGTCAGGCCGGGAGAAGCCACCGAAATCTTGGCGTCTGAAAGACATAAAGGATAAGAGGGGGGTGTCAGAGCCATGCGCAGCTAAATGAAAGATCATAGGAACAAAAAACGCCCCGGAGGGCACTTACATGACCAAGGGAGGAGAAGGATCACAACCACGCGCGAAGACCGTCAAAATGGCGCCAAGCGAACCTCGAGGGGCGGGCCTGATCTGGCCGTGACGCGGGGTGCGTCATGCCAAGTCCCCGCCTCCCCCAAAGAGCGCGAAGCTCTAACCAGCGCAACGTCAATGACAGCAGTGGATAGGACACACATACAGAGTGTAGTTAAGGAGATTGCTCTCAAAACTAGAGAATGATGTTGCCGCCCGGGCCGCACACTTCTTGTAAATGAAAAGGACACACACGCGCGCAACCCGACAAGGGTTATGTGGAGCAAGGAGTGCGGCTCTGACACCCAAGTTTAAAGAAAAAAGGCAACGGCCATAAACGTGTATAATATAACGCTGAGACCGCCACACGCATACCCCCCCCTTTCTTTTCCCCCGAGCTATGGGGGGTTCATCGCTACAAGGAGCACGGGTCAATAATGTGGGAGGGGCATCTATAGGAGGCTCACCATCAGCCTAAACCGCCTACCCTATGGTGGGGGACTGCGGTGGAGCGTAGCTTCGTGAGCACACATGGTGCTGCCTACCTTCACCCGACCAACGCAGCCCAGGCTGGGAGGCACATCTTTATCGAAGAGGACGGGTGGTAATAGTCCTGCAGGGCCGCAAGCTGTAAAAGCCCCGCTCACCTGCAAGAGAGTGATACTTCATGTCTTCGCAGTCAGCACTGCAGAGAAATTCGGGGATTTGTGGGAGGTCCCTGGGTATATGAAGGGCCGGGAGGAGCCTGTTTTTACATGTCTGCAGTGAACAGCGCCCTCTGGCGGAGGATTACCCACGTGTAAGTATTATATATGGAGCAGGACGTACTGTAAGCTTAGAATAAGTAAACAGCGCGGCTCTGACACCCATTCCCAGTCAAACGCGATTCAAAGGCCAAGAGCGTGTAATAGCGTACACTGAGGCCGCCGTACTCACAAACCCCTCCCCCCCCTTTCTTTCCCCCCGGGCTAAGGGGGGAACGAGGGAGGATGGCGACCCTTTACACAGGGTCCATCGCTACACGGGGTGTGGGGCAAAGATGCGGGAGGGGCATCCCCTAAAGGCTCACCATCAGCCTAAACCGCCTACCCTTTGGTGGGGGACTTCGGTGGAGCAAGGCTCCATAAGCACGCATGGTGCTGCCTACCTTCACCCAAACAGCGCAGCCCAGGCTGGGAGGCACATCACAAGTAGGACGGGTAGGAGTAGTCCAACAGGGCCGCAGGCTGGAATAGCCCAGCTCCCCTGCGAGAGAGTGATACTTCATGTCTTTGTACGTACTGTATACTTAGAATACAACCATTAAACAACATAGTGTAACCCTTGGATAAAAGTATTAGGCTTTTAAATGCGTGGAAACAGACTTTAGATTCCTAGAAGAATTAGGAAGCAAAAACAGTCAAAGTCTGATGCAGGACAGGAAGTGGCTGCACACTGGTATTAAGTTAACAGCAGCGAGGCAGACTCTGCATGTGTGTGCTACCATTACCCATTAGTAAACGATTGCTCACTGATGGAGTAAGGAGGTAGGTTATGTAAGGAAAATGTTTAGGAATGTTAGGAATATTAGCCAGCGGCCGGAGCAGAGGACGCGACTGTGGCCTACGTGACCGCCCGGCGGCCAAACACGGGACTCTGCTGTCGCCGTAGGCTCATAATGAATTATGAGATTTCTGTGCTATTAGCTGCGAGGGGGCATCCAGAATTCTGGAGCCCCCCTCGCAGCTAATAGCACAGAAAGCTTCTTGCAATCAGATAGCGGGACCAACACCCGTTAAAGTAAAAATGGGTATTGGCCCGGTTTAAGGTTCCATGAATCAAGTCATTCAGGTACCTGATTAGTGCAGCTTTGTTATAATTTTCCAGGTTTGAGAAGTTAATTCCGCCATTTGAGAGGTGTTGGTGTCAAGAGGCCATGCTCATAGCATGAGGTTTTCCTCCCCAGATAAATTGTCTGAGATTCCCATTTATCTTTTGGAACTCCCATTGTCAGGAGGTGGGCTCTGTCCAGGAAAGCGAAGGTTAAATGTTTCCAAGCCTTTATTTCTCTTCTAACCATTCTCAATGGCCTGTTGGGGTTTTTAGTGATAAGCCTGGCTCTGTAAGTGCTAATTGGGAAGCAGGAGTTAAAGCGGACCAAAACCCACTGAACTTGTAAAATACATTTGGCCAAAACCCCTGCCAATATTCCCTTCTTAGTAGAAATAGAAATAGATATTTTCATTTTTCGAATCGTGTTTTTTTTTTCTGTCCCTCTCTGTAAGATGGCAAGAGATCAGTCATTGCATTGGTGTGGCAATGACATCATTGCCACACACAACAATGGCAATGAATGATGGAGGAAGAGCTTTGCAGCTAAAACAAGGGCTATTATCTGGGATTAGATTGAAGCAGGAGCACTAAAAATTGGCAAAAGGTGCTCCTCATGGGGGGGGGGTTGAAAATGTGGGTTTGTTCTGCTTTAAAAGCAGAAGTTACAAGCAAAAGAATCTTTACTTAACCCTTTCAGTGCCAGCCTTCCTAGAGTTTTTGTCACCCTCTGTTGCCAGATAATTTTCACTATTTTGTGCTATTTTGAAGGGATTTCCCAGTACAATTACAGTCTGTGCTTTAACGTCAAATGTCTTGTGTGTCGTTTTTTAAGTGTATTCTCAATATTTTGGGGGAAAATATGTGCAAAAAGAAAAACAAATTATATTTTTTTTGTAATAAAATTTTTTTTAAGTTTTTCATAAAATTGTATTTCATGTAAAAGCACTATTTGTCCTGGTTACAGCGGTATAACGTATATTGGTAGACACCCTTTTCTGCCCAGGAGACTCCCCCAAACTGAAACAGCGCTTTAGGAGATTTTCAGATAAAATACAACTGCTATGCACACCTTGCAGTTTAAAAAACAAAACAAAATAAAACAACCCTTTACATTTGAAATACACCCAACAAACTGTGTAACCCCTAAATTAATTCTTTGGTTGCACCCTAAAACTGAGAATAAAAAAGCAGAATCAAAGCCACATTTTCCTTAAAAAACAATATGCAAACAAGAAAAAACTAATTAAATCTGAAAAAGCAAAGTTTATTGAACAGAACAATACCCAACATGCATAGGTACTGTCAATGGAAGTTGCCAAACCGAATTTAACTTGAAAATTTCAGCTCTGCCGAAGCATTTTGCAATTTTTCAACCAAAACAAAAAAGGTTTTCATTTGGAATATCCCCCACAAACCATCTACTGCCTGAAAGTACACGTTAAGCTTTCTAGATGCACCCAGTTGGGCTCAGTTGTAGTGGGCTCATCTTTCTGGGAGTAATCCCTTGAAGAATTCTTTGGTTGCACAGGGATTCCCTAAAAATGTACAAAAAGCAGAATAAAAAAAAAAACACATTTTCTTGAAATATCAATATGTGAACAAGAAAAGCAAGCTAAATCTCAAAGTACAAGGTCCCCTGTGTAGAATACCCTACACTTTTTTACTGCCAGCCTACTTGAGATTGTCACTCTGTTGACCGGTAATTTTTCACCATTTTCACCAACTAAACTAAAAAGAAAAAAAAATGTTTTTTTAAAAATTGTCTCAATTTTAAATAAAACATTTATTTTATTAAAGAAACCCATATTGCACGTGAAAGCCCCATTTGTCCCGATTTCAATGGTACCTCATATGTATCGGTAGCCCCCCCCCCCCCCCCGTTCCTGCCCAGGAGACCCTCCAAACTGAAAAGAGCACTTTAACATTTACAATTAAAATACAACTACTATCCACAATATAAAGTGTTAAATCACAAAAGAATATGGCATGGGGCCCATAAAAATCACCACAAAAATTGTATGAGGAGTCTCCTACACAGCATAACCATCCCAGGAACCAGCTAAGGGAGCCTTGGGAGCCCCTACCCCTGCCCTGCAGGCTACAAACCTGCAGAGCCTAAATGACCAGGGCTCTTCTGCTCCCCTAGGCTTTGGGGAGGCAGGTAATTGGGGGGCAGGGGTTAATGGCAAGTCACCCACTAGCCGCAGGTGACTTGCCAGCCCCTAAGCCTTGTGAACAGGTATAGGGGACTCATTGATACCTTACCAGTTCACAAAGGGTTAATATAAAAAAGACAAACTGGAGGGGGGCTGGGTAGGAAGGGGACCATAGCCCCCTAGCCCTCCAACCTCCCTCCAGTGATTAGCCTCAGCATTTGACAGTTCAGAGCCAGAAAAGGGATGACGTTACCGGGTGACGTTATCCGCCCGCCCGCAAGAAGGCTTCCTTCGGGGCCCTCTCCTCACGGTGAAAAAGAGCCGAGGGGGGGGCAAAGGTGAAGAGGAGACCTGGCAGGAGGGATTGCAGCCGCAGGTAAGGATATGTCTTTCAAGGTTAGCAGCGGCCGAAGCCGGGGGGGTGGTATTTTGTGTCCCTTCTTGAAGCCAGAAGAGCCCCATGGGGTAATGGGATACCCTCAGGGTGAAGAGAAGACCCAGACGATCGAGGGGTCTGGTGAGATTTTTTTTTACATTTTCTTTTACACTAGAGGGGGGAAAGCCAGGCACATAGACCCTACGGCAGGGGTACTCAACCACTTCTTGTAAAAGCTCATTTACAGGCGTCCGGTGAGAGGGGCTGTTGCAGGGGGGTGGATAGTTAGAAATAAGCGCACTGGGGGTGGGGGTGGATTCCACAGGCAAAACTAAAAAAGGCTGCTTGCCCTCCCCAAGAATCCTATTGGGCACTGGGAAAAGACAGCTTTTTTTTTGGGCCCCACAGAACCTACAGCTCTTGCCCGCGGCACACTGCTTGTGGTCTGGTAACAACAATGGATAGATAGACCTTGGCAGAGAAGGATAAATTGGAGAGGAGTTGTAAGGAAGAGGGATGGGCAGGGAGGGATGGATAGAGAGCTGATATAAGGGGTGGATGGGCAGAACAAGAAGGACAGGAATGATTGGTCAGAGCTGGGGGGGGGGGGGGGGTATATGGCCAGAGCTGGAAGAAAGAGTAATGTCTTGGCAAAGCTGGGAGGCCAGGGATTGGATAGGCAAAACTGGGAAGACAAAAATAGATGGGGAAGCTAAGGGTTTGGATGGGCAATGCTGGAAAAACAGGAATGGATGTGGCAGTGCCGAGAGGACAGGGATGGATGTGGCAGAGCCAAAAGGACAGGAATGGATGGGGCTGAGCTGGGAGGACAAGGATGGATGGGGCAGAGATGGCAAGACTGGATGGGGCAAAGAAACTGAGAAACAATGTTTAAGTGTACCCTGCAATGCTACTTCCCACCTGTGCAGTATTTCATATTGCAATGCTGGGTGCCAGAGAGTCATGACACAGGCAGGGAAACTAAGAACTACATCGCTGATCAAGTAAAGAAATCTGGTGCCAAGGTCCTCCAGTTCAGTACTGCTGCCCTACGGGCTTGCCACTTAAAGGTAGAAGCAAACCCGTAGGGCCTACGTGCTCGGCACTTAAAGAGCGTTAGTGCAGGGATTTGTGTTCCAACAAATTGATATAATGTGCTCCATTCCTAACAATGCTGTCCAGTGTACATCTTGTGCTATATTAGTCAAGGGAGCCTACTTCTGTTCCAGACGTGTCCGCATTGCTAATTTGAAAGCAGACATCGATGATCTAAAGGAGCAGTTGGCAACACTGAGAAGCATTGGTATCATGGAAAAAGAGTCTGGTGTTCACTGAGCAGGCACTATCTGGGTTAGGGGAGGGTGGTAGTATGGGGGCAGGAAAAAAGGGAATTTGTGTATTCACCAGTAAATTTCTTTTCTCTTCTGCTTCCATTCTAAGCGCTGCCAGATCCAAAGCCCACTGGATGGAGGTGATCGCAACTAGAAAGGCCACCTTCAACATGAGCTTCGTCAGAGAAGCCTCCACTATGGTTTTAAAAGAGGTTCCCTGAAGCTCTGATTGCACCAGATTGATATCCCAAGGCAGGACTATCTACCGTCGGAGGCCGAATATGTGCAGCGCACTGCATCCATTGAAAAAAAAACAGACAAGGCTGAGATCTGTCCCTTAACCCTTTGAGTGCCAGCCTACCGAGATTTTTTGTCACACTCTGTTGCCGGACTACTTTTCACGTTTTTGCGCTACACGTGTTCAACCTGGATTTTTGAAGGGATTTCCAGGGATTTTCCAGGAAAATTATATATTGTTTTTTTCAGCAGAGTCTGGGCTTCAACATGAAATGTCTTGTTTGGCCTTTTTTTAGTGTATTCTCAATACTTTTGGGTGAAATATGTGCAAAAAAATAAAAAAAAAAACAATTTTTTACAATTTGTAGTGTTTTTTTCTAATAAAAAATGTAAGTTGTTAATACAATATTATTGCGTGTGAAAGCTCTATTTCTCCCGGTTACAACGGTACCACATATGTATTGGTAGACACCATTTCCTGCCCAGGAAACTCCCCAAACTGAAACAGCAGTTTAGGAGATTTCAGCTAGAATACAACTATGCAATATGATTGTATAGTTGTAAGGGGTTAACTTAAAAAAAAAAAATGACGTAGGGTCCCCCCTCCCAGGGAAAAATGACGTAAGGTCCCCCTTACGTGGCCCGGGCCCTTCTGCCCCCCCCCCCTGGCCGTTGGGGAGGCAGGTAATGGGGGGCTGGGGGTTATGGCAAGTCACTCGCTTGCCGCAGGTGACCTGCCATACCCAGAGCCTTGTGAACTGGTATAAGGGGTCTCATGGACCCCTTACCAGTTCACAAAGGGTTAAGTAAAAAAAAAAGACACAGACACAAAATTCTTTATTATTCTTCTTTCACCTATATTTACCTCCCATCCAGTGTCCCACGCCGCTGCAGATGACAGTTGTCGGTAGTGATCAGAGCAGGGAGGGAGGGAGGCAGGGAGATCAGAGCCTCCCTGCCTGCCACCCTCCCTGCTCATATCGCTACCGACAACTGACAGAACGGAGCCCGGGTGCCGGTAACCCGAGGAGCGGGATGACGTCATCAAGTGGGCGGGGCAAGTGCCGGCCGAAGAGGATGGTGAGGGCCTGTTTCTGGGCCCTCACCCGAAGCGCGGAAAGCCCAGGGGGGGGGGGGATCGGAGCCCCTCCTGGTGAAGAGAAGACCCGGGGAGAGCTATTGTACTGCGAGGTGAGTAAATGACATTTACTTTTTTTTTTTCAGATGTCGCGCCGGCGGAGGGGGGGGGCTATTCCGGGATGCCACCCCAACCCGTCAGACTGGTGTCTGTGGTCAGGATGACCCCCCCTGATCTGGCAGGAAGTACCAACCCACTGCCAGCGGCTGCTGAACCAGCCACCAATGCAGGGATAGCCGGACATTGTCCGTCGAGATGAAGTAACGGTCCAAAGTCTGCACAGTCCAGAACCATTATGTCCTGCAACAACATGAACAAATGTTAGATTCCAAGGGGACTCAATACAAGTTAAAAGGCATTAGTCCCAAAAGGGAGCCCTACCTGACCAGGAAAACCGTGGGGCGGCAGCTGTGCTGGAACTAATCCTCAGCCCAGGATCAGGGAGGCAGTGCAGAGCTGACAATCGATCTCTGAATGCAGCAGGGACCACAGGCACCACACAAGATGGCAGTGCCTCGGGCCGTTAGTGAGGAGGAGGGCGGGTCCATGGACCTTGCAAATGCGATAGCTACGCTACCTTCTCATAGCCTCCACTGTCAGGCCAGAGATTCTGAACTCATGCCCCCCACTGACACCACAGACGCAGCCGGCCCACCCTCTTCCCGAATCTGCCAATAGGCTGGCTGCATGGGTGGAGGCCATGCCCCCACAGTGAAGCCACCTCCCCCACAAACCATTGGCACTGAGCTCTGAATGAGTCAGAGCCCCCACTCCTGGTCAGCAGTGTAATAAAAACAAAAAAACAGACATGTTCATAGTCTCTTGCAGCTGCTTGCCTTATATAGGACGAGAGGAGCTTTTTTTCCACCTTGCAGTTCACATCTACGGCTGAGATTAAACCACACGTTGATGCTAGTGGTGCAGAATGGAGATGAGAAAGCAGAAAAATGAGGCAGCCAGCTGGATAATAGTTAGAAGGTGGGGTGGGGGTAAAAGTTACAGGGAGGCTAGCCCTGAGCAGGCATCCCCCAACAAGTTTGTCTGAGGAGGAGAATTTTTGCTCAGGAGTGGCATAACACCACTGTCTGCTCCAGTAAGGAAGGGAAGAGAAATAACAGGGCAGGCAAGACAGGTGCTGGTAGTGGGTGACTATTATTAGGGGAACAGACAGGGCAATCTGTCACAAAGACTGGGATCACCGAACGGTGCGTTGCCTTCCTGGGGCAAGAGTTCGGCATGTTGTGAATCAGGCTGATAGATTATTGGGAGGGGCTGGCGAAAACCCAGCGGTCATGGTGCGGATTTGCACCAATGACATAGGAAGAAGTAGGTGGAGGGTCCTTAAAAATGATTTCAGGGACTTAGGCCTCAACTGTAGTATCCTCAAAAATAGTACCAGTGGGCGCAGGAAAAGAACTCGATGGTACAGGTGCCAGGTGGACCTTGTCAGGTTTGGGGGAGTCGGGTTCATGCTGGTGGTGTAGGAATGCGGAGGGGACAATGCTTCACATTTGGTGGGAATGCCCCATGGTTAACACATTTTGGGACCAGGTGCTCTCTGTATATCCTTTTCTGTCCCCAACAACCCGCAGGTTGTTCTCCTGTCGGTAGTACCCAGCTCGATCTCTGCCACAAAAAAGGATCTTCTCAGGCACATACTCACGATAGCTAGATCGGCGATCCCCCGACACTGGCGAGCCCAGGCTGCACCTGGCATCTTGAAATGGGTACAGGAGGTTGAAAATATCAGGAGAATGGAGGAGCTGGTCTTTGAGGGGGTAGAGAGTGGGAGGCAGAAATTTAACACTACCTGGACGATTTGGATGTATCCCAAAATTCTCCTGAATTTCAAGCGCTGCTCTTATCACTTAATTAACCAAAGGACGGGTCCCTCCATAGAAAGGGGCGGATGGGGGACCCTGTGGGGCCTTACCTTACTTCCCCCCCTCCTTCCCCTCAATGTTCTTCTTGCCTGCTGTCTGACAGTTTTCTTTTGCTCTGTTCTTCTCGTTTCATTTCAGCTTACTACCTGGGCCAATGTCAGGGCAGAATGGTCACCACAGCCCTCGGAGGGACACCTAGAGCCGAGTGGCAGTAGGGTGCGAACTGGGGGTGAGAGAGGGGAGCACACCAAGGGCACTCAAAAGAAGGATATGGCATGGGTTTTGGCAAGTGCCCCCTCCCTAGGTGTTACACAAAATTTTGAGGAGAGTACTGGGTATAAGCTGACAATTGTGCTTTAATAGATTGTAGTACATGGTTCAGTTGTGTTATCACTATTGTGTACGGTTTCTCTGTTTCTGTCTTTTTTCTCAATAAAAACATATTGAACAAAAAAAATAGTACCAGTACCAAAAGCCACATCAGAGAGGAGATGGGGGCTTAGGGGGGTAAACAGATGGCTCACAAATTGGAGGGCTTTGAGTTCTTAGAGAACTGGGCAGAATTCACAGTGGGCTACAAGTTCTTTGGCAGGGATGGGCTGCATCTCAATGAGAAGGGTGCATCTGTTCTGAGGGAGAGGATGGCTAAAAGGTTGGAGGAGTGTTTAAACTAATCTCTGGGGGGAGGGGGAGGTATAAGCAGTTATAAAGGAGAAGTTAGGAAATAAAATACAATTCTGTGAAACTCACCTGTATAACTGTTTTTGTATCCATCCATTCCAGGCCGTCCAGAAGTACTTACAAATGGGGTATTCGCCCCTAGGGGGCGCTGACTGCAAGATCCAAAGATGTAGCTCCTCCTGGTCCCCTATACAGGCAGCTGCCCGTCTATCATTCCCCAGTGGTTTAAAAGCAGTACTCAACAAAAGGGCAGGCCGGGAGGCCTAACAAAAAAATAGGAGACCATGTTACCTCACATAGCCTCTGCTTGTACTCTCTCGAATCCAAAAACTAGAAAACTTATATAACTAGTGTCCTATGAGCAAAAATGGTTCATCACCATAATAGGCATGCAGGACATAATGAACACAAGGGAGGGGTGGACGACATGGAATGGATAGATACAAAAACAATTCTACAGGTGAGTTTCACAGAATTGAATTTTTCTCCTCCATCCATTCCAGGCTGTCCAGAAGTACTTACAGATGGGACATCCAAAAGCAGTGTCCATATGGGCGGGATCCCCAGTGCGAAACAGCATGTAGTTCATTTCACTACTGCCTGAAACCGGACCAACACCCGTTTTTACCTTAACGGGTGTTGGTCCCGGTATCTGCGCTTCAGAATAGCCTCCGGACGGACATCCAGAATGCCGGAGCCCCCTCGCAATGCTCAAAAAAAAATGCTCATAAAACTCACCTGCATTCCGAGCCAGCGCCGGCAAAGGAGTCCCGCGATTGGCCGCCGGGCGGTCACGTCTGGCGGCCAATCACGGGACTGCTTTGCCGGCGCCGGCTCGGAATGCAGGTGAGTTTTATGAGTGATTTTTTAAGTTACCTGCGAGGGGGCTCCGGTATTCTGGATGCCCGCCCCGAGGCTATTCTGAAGCGCAGATACCGGGACCAACACCCGTTAAGGTAAAAACGGGTGTTGGTCCGGTTGTAGCACCATTCGGCCAAAAACAGCGTCAGCTGAGACCCCCGACATCCACCTTGTAAAACTTTGTAAAAATATGAACAGAAGACCAAGTGGCGGCCTTACAAACTTGTTCCCGATGCTGAAAAGCCCAAGAGGATCCAATAGCCCTAGTAGTATGAGCTGTGATCCGAAAGGGGGGGTTCCTTCCCTCTGGCAGAATATGCTTGTACCACTGCCTGTCTCATCCACTTACTGAGAGTGGATTTGGCTGGTGGCAATCCCTTCCTAGAACCCTCTGTTAAGACAAAGAGCAAATCCGATTTCCTGAAGGATTCAGTTGCAGCCAGGTAATACCTTACGGCTCTGACCACATCCAAAGCATGGAGGGTCCGTTCTTTGGAATTAGCCGGTGCTGGACACAAAAAAGGTAAGACAACTTCTTCATTAACGTGAAAAGAAGAAATGACCTTAGGCAAAAAATCAGGTTTAAAACGAAAAACCACCTTATCTCTGTGCAACTCAAAGTAGGGTGGTTTCATACAAAGCGCGGCCAGCTCTGATACGCGATGCACCGAGGTGATCGCCACCAAAAAGACCACTTTGAGAGTCAGCATATACAATGCAGCATAATTCAATGGCTCAAAGGGAGGACACTGGAGAGCAGACAGCACACACCGGTAACATGGATTTACGTGGTGGCCGGACATGGGTGACTCCCTGGAAAAAAGTCTTGATCAATCTATGATTGTCAATGGATCTCTGGAAAAAAATGGCTAAGGCTGAGACCTGCCCCTTGAGGGTGCTCAGCTGGAGGACCAAGTCTAAACCGTGTTGTAAGAACTCCAGAATCCTAGAAATAAAAAATTTCCGGCAAGGAAGGGTATTGGCCTCGCACCATCGATATAGGCCAGCGACACAGGCCTGCCAAACTCTGTAGTATATCATGGAAGAAGACTTCTTCCATGCCTGAATAATTGTGTGAATAACCATGATCGATAACCCTTTCTCCATCAGGATTGAGGTTTCAATAGCCAGGCCGTCAAAGCCAGCGTCCGTAAATTCGGGTGCTGCAGCGACCCCTGTGTCGTCGGGCATGATGTAGTGATCCATTGACATCTGAACTATGTCTGCAAACCAACTCCTTCTCGGCTAGCGAGGAGCCACCAGGATGGCTGGCACCCCCTCCTGGGCTATCTTGCGCAGCACTCTGCCCAGGAGCAGAAACAGAGGGAATGCATACAGAAATTTGAACTCTGTCCAAGGAATTGCCAGAGCGTCTGTTGCAATGGGCAGAGGATCTCTTGAGAGAGAGACAAACCTTGGAAGCTTGTGACTGTATCTGGAAGCAACAGATCCACATCTGGTTGACCCCAGCGGAGGCACAGAGCCTGAAAAGTCTCGCTGCTGAGGGACCATTCCCCCAGGCGCAAGGAACTCCTGTTCAGGGAGTCTGCCTCCTGGTTTTCCACCCAGGGATGTAAACCTCCGAGATGCAGGGAACATTCTCCTCTGCCCAAGTCAGAATCTGGCTTACCTCCTTGAGAGATCTCTTGCTCCGAGTCCCCCCCTTGTGGTTGATGTAGGCCACAGCTGTCTGCTTGTCTGAACGGACCTGGATCGCATGGCCTCTTAAATGGGGAGTCAGGCGTAGAAGAACCAACCGGATTTCTCTCAGCTCCAAGAGATTTATGGGTAACCGGTTCTCCTTCGGACCCCAGTGACCCTGGATCTTCTGGGTCTGCCAAACGCCTCCCCAGCCTGTAAGACTGGCATCCGTGGTAACTATCTCCCAATAGGGAGTCAGGAAGGACTTGCCCACCAGCAGCTTCTGAGAGTCCAACCACCACAAGAGGGACTGCCTGGCCAGGAAGGGGGGGGGGGGGACAGTGAAAATTCTTGCTCCAGCCGGTCAGCAGGTTCAATTGTAGAGGTCTCATGTGAAATTGGGCGAAGGGCACTGCCTTGAAGCACGACACCATTAGGCCCACCAATCTCATCCCCAGACGTACCGACGGCTGTTGACAAGCCAGCAAGGCCTGCACTTGCATCTGGAGACCCAAAACCTTCTGCTGTGGCAGAAAGACCTTGACCTGAGCGGTGTCTATCGTCATTCCCAGGAAGGATCTCACTGTTGAAGGCGTGATAAACGACTTGGGGTAATTGATCACCCAACCGAAGGCTATCAGGGTTGGCAGTACAGTCCGGGTATCGCTGTCAGCCTCCTGAAGGGACCGGGCTGAAATCAGAAGGTCGTCTAGATAGGGTAACACCCGAATGCCCTGACTCCTCAGGATAGCCATGATGCCCGCCAGTACCTTGGTGAACACTCGGGAGCTGAGGATATGCAGAATGGAAGTGCTACAAACTGGTAATGTTGGTCCTCCAGTGCAAACCTCAAGAACTTCTAATGTCCTTGGAAAATCGGGATGTGTAGATAAGTGTCCCTGATGTCCACCGTGGTCATGAAGTCGCCGACCGCAACGTTTCCATGCGGAAATGTCTGATCTTTACAAACTTGTTGAGACCCTTCAGGTCCAAGATCGGCCGCAGCGTTCCGTCCTTCTTGGGAACCGTGAACAGGTTGGGAGTAGTACCCCTGACACTGTTCCTGCCGGGGCACAGGGAAAATCACACCTATCCACAGGAGGTGTTGAACAGCCGTTCTCAAAGCCTGAGCTTTTAGAGGGTTTCAGGATATTCTTGAACATAGGAATTTCGAGGGTGGCCTGGCTGCCAGCTCTATCTTGTAACCGGAGGACACCACCTCCTGAATCTGCTCAGATCTTGAGATGTGACGTCTCCAGATCTGAGCAAACAGCAGAAGCCGTCCCCCCACCCGTATGGGTGAGGGCGCCCCTCATGCCTGAGTAGATATGGCTGGGGTATTGGGCTTAGCTCCCCAGGAGGGGTTGGGTCGGCTGCGGGACCTACCTCTGCCCCACGTATCTCTGCGGGTACCTGGAAATGAAGATCCTCTTCCTCCCCGAAACGACCGATAAGAAGAGGGGTTCCGAAAGGACCGAGCAGGCTTTCTTCTCTGAGGGAGATTACCATACTTGACCAAAAGGCCCAGTCGCTCCCCAAACAGCCGGCTTCCCCCAAAAGGTAGACTTGTGAGGGACTTCTTGGCAGCCGCATCGGCCGACCACTGTTTCAACCAGAGCGAGTGGCGTACAGTAACAAGCAAGGCCGAAATTCTGGCACCAAGCCTGGCCACATCATCCATGACAGTAACAACAAGCCAAGCAGGCCTTGAGTTCCTTATACTCCTCTGCCCGTTTGCGAGATTTAGCCTTATACATTAATGAATAAAGTGCGCACTCATATACCATTTAGTTCAAAGATTTAATAGTATCAATGCAGTTATATTACAATACATTTAATTTGTTCAGACGAGTACAAACAAGAAAAACAACATTTAAAGATCACTCATAGCAAACTGCTTGCTTCATATAGCTCAAATAACAGTTGAAATACTGTAAATCTGTGTTTTAAGGTGCATAAAGTGCTTTAGCAGCAATCTCCGCAGGAGAGACAATAGTTCACACAATGACACATTGTATACATTGATAAAGTGCAGGTTAGTGCTTTAGCAGCAATTAATTGATAAGTTACTCCTTTGTCAGCATATTGCATCTCTTGAAACACCTTAAAAAATGTTATCATTAAATGTAATACAATCGTGTTCCATTATGTAAACTTATTGTACAATAATAGCTCATTTGTAAACATATTGTGCTCAAGTCACATTGTCATCTTATTTCTGAAAGCAATAGCACCTCTCTCTACATTTAAGTCTATTTACATAACTATGAATTGCAAGACATCGCTAGTTAGTATAAATGTATCCCTTTCATCACATAACATAGAAAACAAACCGACACAACACCTTACGGCCGTTTCGGGTCCTCACACCCTTCGTCAGAGGTATGCCTAATCCTATGTCTCATACGCGCGCTTTTTATATTCAGAGTCCTTCTACCCCCGGCGCCGCGTGACAGGAAGTGACGCGGACATCCCGCACTCCGCATCACGTGTCTGCATGACGGAGGTCCCGGCATGTCCGCCAACCGCCCCGCAGCTGGTACTTCCGCCAACCGCCGCTTGTCAGCGCGCATGCGCACGGGGCCACCGCACGCAGACCTGTCTTGTTAATGTTAAATCTTACATCGTTCCTTGTATAACTTATATGTAACCAAAAGACAAGACAATGGGGATAATTGATGCTTGACTCCAATCTCTTTAAGGGGAGAAGGTGCTCCATCTTCATTTCTTATTACCACATCATACCTATAAAGCATAAAATAATTATTCACATTTACAACAAACTATCCATGTTTTCTTGTTATTACAAATCCTAATAATTATTTCCCTTATTATATTCGTCATTAATTGATTTTACACATATCCACAAACATATCCCACATCTATTGAAACGCCCCAGCAAACCCAAAGCCCAAATCCTGTCCCACGGGGCCTAAGAATCAACCTAAAACCTACATTCTGTAAAGAAGGTACGGATTATCATGTAAAATGGTTTCAGATACTCAACAAGTGTAGTTTAGACTTAATGACATTATCAGTACAGAGTATACAGTCTCAAATTAGGGACCTGGACCAAGAGATCGCATTGGTGCGTACAAAATTGGAAAACACCTTAGAGGCGGGGGAGTTTAAAACATATCTAGAAACATTGGAAACTTCTTTGAAGCAATTTCATATAGACACACTAAATGTTAAACTAAACAAATATAAACGAGATATTTTAGATTATGAATCCAATAGAGTATATAACTGGAGAGATTCCAGACCCTATAGACCATACAATCGTCAATGGAGACAGAATATATCTGACACAGAATCTAGTAGTTCATCAGGCAGTGACCAGAGATATTTTTTAGATCGAAAGGAACGCAGAGCCCAGGGAAAAGGCCAAAGAGGAGGGGGCAAAGAGGAAGTAGGGGGACAAAGGGTAACTCGCAGCAAAACAAAGACCCCACATCCGACTTAGTAATTAATATCTCCAAGAGAAAACTTAACCAGGATGAATTACAAGTATTAAATAAAGGACTAGGTTTTGTACCAACTTATAGCAGTAACCCCCTACAGGTAGATATTGAATTACAACATTTCTTTCGGAATCTCAGGATTCGGGCCCACTTTGATAACCCACAAATAGGGATACCCTCCATCCCCACTGGAGAAGAGAATACACAGATGGGGTTACCTAGGGGAGTCGATTTGACTACATGTAGACCTAAAAGTAAATGGCAACCACCACAGCACCAACATGTGGTAGAGGCTTACATCAAGCTGGTGCAGCGGGATGTATCCATGATTCAGTGGCACCCCCCAGTCAGGAAAAAGAGGTATAACCTGAGTAGAGGCGAGAAGAGAGCCCTACAGGAACTTGGTCAAGATGATACAATAATAATTAAACCAGCCGACAAGGGGGGTGCCACTGTGATCATGGACAGACCCTTTTATGAACGGGTAATAGAAACCCAGCTGATGGATAGGGAAGTATATTCTAGATTGAATAGGGATCCACTACCAGATATTAAAAAATTGATTGATAATACAGTATTAACTGCTTATGATGTGGGTCTAATCACAAAAAAACAAAGGGACTATTTAATCACGGATTTTCCAATGACGCCTATTTTTTATATCTTGCCAAAGATACATAAGGATATGAACAACCCCCCGGGACGCCCAATTGTGGCTGGGACCCAATCGGTCTTTCAGTCACTGGCAATTTTCTTGGATAAAATACTCCAACCAAGTGTAATGGCGACCCCTTCATTTCTTTTAGATACAGGGGACTTTTTAAATAAAATATCACATCTTGGAGAATTGCCAGCAGACGTAAGACTCTGTTCAATGGATGTCAATAGTTTGTACACATCAATCCCCCATGATCAGGGGATAGATGTGATACGAGAAGTACTGGAAGAACTCAATTTGGATGAACAATTTAGACTGTTTCTTTTGAAATTGCTCGAGATTGTATTAACTAAGAATTATTTCTACTATAGTGGGACTTTTTACCAGCAACTTCAGGGGACAGTGATGGGGTCCAATGTGGCCCCGTCGTATGCCAATCTGTTTATGGCATGGTTCGAAAGGAAATTTGTTTATTCGCACCCCCTTTATGAGCAGCATGTACTTTTGTGGTACCGCTTCATCGACAACGTGTTTCTGATATGGAGGGGTACCCCAGAATTACTCATTGAGTTTAAGGAAACTTTAGATGGATATATTCCTTCAATATCATTCACAATCGAACATAGCGAGACACAAGTCCATTTCCTGGATGTGAATGTAAGTCTGAATAGAAATAATATAACAACTAACATTTTTAAAAAAGTGACGGATAGAAATACTTACTTACATTACGAAAGCTTCCATCCCCCTACACAAAAGAAAGGGATACCCTATGGACAATTCTTATGCCTTAGGCGGATCATAGATGATGATGATGATAACTTTTTACTTCAAGCTAATAAAATGGCGGAAGATTTTAGGGAAAGGGGTTACCCAGATACCTTAGTAGAGGAAGCTAAAAATAGGGCGATGGGGGTGTCAAGAGACTCATTGATGAAGTATAATCCAAAGAAGACAAGTGACAGAATTCCAGTGGTCCTGACACATAGCACCCAGGGTGAACAAGTGTGTAAAATCATTAAGAAACACTGGTCGGTGTTGAATAGTGATCCTACTTTGAAAGATATTTTGTTAATCCACCTCTCTTCACTTATAGGAGACCTAAAAATATAAGAGGACATATTATCAGAGCAGATACTGAACCCAATAAGCCAGATGAAGGTAATAACCCATTGGGTCTACCTAAATTGAAGGGAATGTTTAGCTGTGGGCATTGTGCCCAATGCAGTTTTGTAAATAAGGGCTCAAGTTTCTGCCACCCTAGAACTGGCAGGAAGTATGAAATAAGGGACTTTGTGAATTGCTCTTCGAGTATTGTTATATATTTGTTGAAATGCCCATGTGGTATGGCATATATTGGCCAAACAATGCGTGAGGTCAGACAGAGAATATCGGAGCATAGGAGTAGTATAAGGAGAGGAGACCCCATGTCGCCAGTAGCACGGCATTTTTTAAATGCGGGTCATATTTCACAACTGCGTTATATGGTGATTGAGAAAGTGAAGCCCATGAAGAGGGGAGGAGATTCAAAGCGTAAACTCTCCCAAAGGGAGTTATATTGGATATATGAATTGAAAACATTATCCCCTTATGGGATGAATGAGGATTGTGACTTCACTCCTTATCTATGATGAAAGATCTTCTGTAAAAATTATTATTATTTATTACCGTATTTTTCGCCCTATATGACGCACCTGCCCATAAGATGCACCAAGGATTTGGGGGAAGAAAATAAGAAAAAAAATATTTTAAACCAAAAACGCACCATTACAGACAGTGTGGCATTCCCCTATCCCATTCCCATAGGCCGTGTGGGATGCCCCCCTCCCATTTCCCATATACCCATTGGCTGTGTGGCATCCCCCTCTCCCCCCATTAGTATAGGCTGTATGGCATCCCCCTCTCCCCCCATTAGTATAGGCTGTGTGGCATCCCTCTTCCCCCATTCCCATAGGCTGTGTGGCATCCACCTCTCCCCCAATTCCCATTGGCTGTGTGGCACCCCCCCCCCCCAATTAGTATAGGCAGTGTGGCATCCCTCTCTCCTCATTCCCATAGGCAGTGTGGCATCCCCCTCCCCCCATTAGCATAGGCTGTGTGGCATCCCCCTCCCCCCATTAGTATAGGCTGTGTGGCATCCCCCTCCCCACATTAGTATAGGCTGTGTGGCATCCCTCTCTCCCCATTCCCATAGGCTGTGTGGCATCCCCCTCTCCCCATTCCCATAGGCTGTGTGGCATCCCCCTCTCCCCATTAGTATAGGCTGTGTGGCATCCCTCTCTCCCGATTCCCATAGGCTGTGTGGCATCCCCCTCCCCCCATTAGTATAGGCTGTGTGGCATCCCTCTCTCCCCTCATTCCCATAGGCTGTGTGGCATCCCCCTCTCCCCCAATTCCCATTGGCTGTGTGGCATCCCCCCCCCCCAATTAGTATAGGCAGTGTGGCATCCCTCTCTCCTCATTCCCATAGGCAGTGTGGCATCCCCCTCCCCCCCATTAGCATAGGCTGTGTGGCATCCCCCTCCCCCCATTAGTATAGGCTGTGTGGCATCCCCCTCCCCCCATTAGTATAGGCTGTGTGGCATC
Source organism: Gastrophryne carolinensis (assembly GCA_027917425.1). Classification (NCBI taxonomy): domain Eukaryota; kingdom Metazoa; phylum Chordata; class Amphibia; order Anura; family Microhylidae; genus Gastrophryne; species Gastrophryne carolinensis. The sequence continues at coordinate 118,956,585 of CM051243.1, forward strand.
CCTCTCTCCCCATTCCCATAGGCTGTGTGGCATCCCCCTCTCCCCATTCCCATAGGCTGTGTGGCATCCCCCTCTCCCCATTAGTATAGGCTGTGTGGCATCCCTCTCTCCCGATTCCCATAGGCTGTGTGGCATCCCCCTCCCCCCATTAGTATAGGCTGTTTGGCATCCCTCTCTCCCCCCATTCCCATAGGCTGTGTGGCATCCCCCTCTCCCCATTCCCATAGGCTGCGTGGCATCCCCCTCTCCCCATAGGATGTGTGGCATCCCTCTCCCCCCATTCCCATAGGCTATGTGGCATCCCCCTCCCCCCATTAGTATAGGCTGTGTGGCATCCCTCTCTCCCCATTCCCATAGGCTGTGTGGCATCCCTCTCCCCCCATTCCCATAGGCTGTGTGGCATCCCTCTCCCCCCATTCCCATAGGCTATGTGGTATCCCCCTCTCCCCATTCCCATAGGCTGTGTGGCATCCCTCTCCCCCCATTCCCATAGGCTGTGTGGCATCCCCCTCTCCCCATTCCCATAGGCTGTGTGGCATCCCTCTCCCCCCATTCCCATAGGCTGTGTGGCATCCCTCTCCCCCCATTCCCATAGGCTGTGTGGCATCCCCCTCCCCCCCATTCCCATAGGCAGTGTGGCCCCTCTCCCCATTGCCATAGGCTGTGTGGCATCCCCCTCTCCCCATTCCCATAGGCAGTGTGGCATCCCCCTCCCCCCCATTAGTATAGGCTGTGTGGCCCCTCTCCCCCCATTCCCATAGGCTGTGTGGCATCCCCCTCTCCCCATTCCCATAGGCTGTGTGGCATCCCCCTCTTCCCATTGCCATAGGCTGTGTGGCATCCCCCTCCCCCCATTCCCATAGGCAGTGTGGCATCCCCCTCCCCCCATTAGTATAGGCTGTGTGGCATCCCCCTCCCCCCATTAGTATAGGCTGTGGGCCCCTCTCCCCCATTAGAATAGGCTGTGTGGCCCCTCTCCCCCCATTCCCACCCCCCTCCCCCCATTAGTATAGGCAGGCGCCATGTAAAAAAAAAAAAAAAAAAAAAAGTTAAACTCACCTGTCCACTGACGCCGCTGCGCTTAGCGGCCGGCTCCGTGAATGGGGTGGGCGTGGCCTGCGCCGACGCTGTGGCGCAGGCCACGCCCATCCCATTCACAAGCTGGCTCTGTCCCGGCCCCGCCGCTGCGATCGCTGTCTTTTCAGGCAGCGATGAAAGCGGCGGGGCCAGAGACAGAGCCCCTGCCGCTCCTCCATCTGCTTCCTGTGCACATGCGAGCACGAAGGTCCGGGCAGTGGGTGGGCGTGGCCCACCCACTGCCCGGACCTTCCTGCTCGCATGTTCTGAGCCCGGAAGAGGCAGCAGATGGAGGAGCGGCAGGGGCTCTGTCTCTGGCCCCGCCGCTGTCATCGCTGCCTGAAAAGACAGCGATCGCAGCGGCGGCGCCGGGACAGAGCCCCCGCCGCTCCTCTGGCCTCTCGCAGTGTGGCAGACAACGCGGGAGCGCCGGGGACGGGTGAGTTTTTTTTTTTTTTTTTTTTTACATTCGCCCGATAAGGCACACAGACATTTTTCCCCCACTTTTGGGGAAAAATAAGTGCGTCTTATAGGGCGAAAAATACGGTATGTCTTTGTAAAGAGGGATCTGTGTTATACATTTGATTGTGGGGACAGGATTTGGGCTTTGGGTTTGCTGGGGGGTTTCAATAGATGTGGGATATGTTTGTGGATATGTGTAAAATCAATTAATGACGAATATAATAAGGGAAATAATTATTAGGATTTGTAATAACAAGAAAACATGGATAGTTTGTTGTAAATGTGAATAATTATTTTATGCTTTATAGGTATGATGTGGTAATAAGAAATGAAGATGGAGCACCTTCTCCCTTTAAAGAGATTGGAGTCAAGCATCAATTATCCCCATTGTCTTGTCTTTTGATTACATATAAATTATACAAGGAACGATGTAAGATTTAACGTTAACAAGACAGGTCTGCGTGCGGTGGCCCCGTGCGCATGCGCACTGACAAGCGGCGGTTGGCGGAAGTACCAGCTGCGGGGCGGTTGGCAGACATGCCGGGACCTCCGTCATGCAGACACGTGATGCAGAGTGACGCGGCGGGATGTCCACGTCACTTCCTGTCACGCGGCGCCGGGGGGAGAAGGACTTTGAATATAAAAAGCGCGCGTATGAGACATAGGATTAGGCATACCTCTGACGAAGGGAGTGAGGACCCGAAACGGCCGTAAGGTGTTGTGTCTGTTTGTTTTCTATGTTATGTGATGAAAGGGATACATTTATACTAACTAGCGATGTCTTGCAATTCATAGTTATGTAAATAGACTTAAATGTAGAGAGAGGTGCTATTGCTTTCAGAAATAAGATGACAATGTGACTTGAGCACAATATGTTTACAAATGAGCTATTATTGTACAATAAGTTTACATAATGGAACACAATTGTATTACATTTAATGATAACATTTTTTAAGGTGTTTCAAGAGATGCAATATGCTGACTAAGGAGTAACTTATTAATTAATTGCTGCTAAAGCACTAACCTGCACTTTATCAATGTATACAATGTGTCATTGTGTGAACTATTGTCTCTCCTGTGGAGATTGCTGCTAAAGCACTTTATGCACCTTAAAACACAGATTTACAGTATTTCAACTGTTATTTGAGCTATATGAAGCAAGCAGTTTGCTGCTGCTAAAGCACTTTATGCACCTTAAAACACAGATTTACAGTATTTCAACTGTTATTTGAGCTATATGAAGCAAGCAGTTTGCTAAGTGTGATCTTTAAATGTTGTTTTTCTTGTTTGTACTCGTCTGAACGAATTAAATGTATTGTAATATAACTGCATTGATACTATTAAATCTTTGAACTAAATGGTATATGAGTGCGCACTTTATTCATTAATGTATACTGGATAAGAGGGATAATTGGCATCCCTAGTAAAGTAGCAGCGCCATTCACTTCTTTAAATAGAGGGATATTTTCCCTCTTTCTATGTAGCATATCTTTTTTTGTGCGAGTGCTGGACTAATAATAATTCGAGATTTAGCCTTAGCCACAAGGTGCTTAACCTTTCTCCTGTTGGCAAGCGAAACAATTGCCGAGGCACGCGCAGGCCGAAAAAGAGCACCAGCAAAGGTGAAAGCATGGCAGACCAACTCATCCATGCATTTGTCTGCAGGATCACGTAAGGAAGCATTGTCAGGCGAAGGCTTAACAGTGGTGTTGGACAATCCTGACACCGGAAGGTCCACTTCGGGAGGGTGAGACCATAACCGAACCAATTCAGCAGGGAAAGGGTACCGCCTATCCAGGCCGACGGTAATTCGTTGGGCCTTTCCCACTCCTTAAGAATCATGTTAGAAAAATGAGGCTGCTCAGGAAAGACCCGCCGTTGCCTTTCAGGTCGAAATAAATCTCCCGGCTTCCCCTTAGCCATTCTGGGAGGGACAATGTGCAAGGTATCAAAAACGGAAGAGAGCAAACTTTCCGTATCATCCGGTAGGCAAGAATCCTCATCCGATGAGGAACCAGAGATGCTGTCGTCTCCAGCGGGAAGCAGCTTCGTCACTGACAGTGAGTCATCTGGCAACTCACCTTCCTCTGCAGATCCCAAGAAATCATAGAAATCATCATCCGAGTAAGTCGGCTCCAGATGTCGCTTCTTACTCAAGGCCTTCTTAGGGGCTGTCAACGAGATCCGTTTCTCGAGACTAGCCAGCCTGTGTCCCCTTGCTGGCTCCCCCTTCACTAGGGGCTAACTGCAGCAGCGGAGGATCCAGAGAGGCTGATGGTAACGCAGGGCTAGGGTCAGGAGCGACCGCCCGCTCATGGTCCAAAGCGATTCCTCTGGCGCAAGTGGAACAAATAGTGCTGAATCCGCCCAGGGGATTCCGTCTGCACAAGGGGCAGAGCCTGTCTTGCCCTAGTGGAGTGCCCGGCTCACTATCCCCTAATGCCTCCATTATAGTGATTCTGAATAGCAATATTCAATAAGGCTATTAGACACTAACGGCCTAAGCCTAATAGCCGATCCCTCAAATTAATAATGGGGACCGGGAGTAAACACAAATCTCAACCTTAGCCCACGGTCTAAAATAAAAAGAGAAAATACCATTTTGTGAGTACTCACCTGTAAAATGGGTATTATGAGTATGTCACACACCCCGCTTCCAAAATCCATGACACTTGGGAACCGGCCTGTAGAGGGCGATCTTGCAGAGATGACATGGAAAAAAGGAGCCCCTCCTGGTCCATAAGTACCTGGGACCTCCCACTAATCCCCAGTCTCTTAAAAAAGCAGTGAGAAACCAGAAAGAGAAAATTATATAATAATATAAGAAACACCATATAAAGGACCCCAGAACAAAAAAGGGCGGGGGAAGCGGGGTGTGTGACATACTCGTAATACCCATTTTACAGGTGAGTACTCACAAAATGGTATTATTCCTAGTATGTCACACACCCCGCTTCCAACATCCATGACACTTGGGACATCCAAAAGCAGTGTCAATAATGGGTGGGGACCCAAGAAGAAAAATAAGGCATAACTTAAATTACTGCAGCTTGCAGAACTCTGCGGCCAAAAGCAGCATCCGCTGAGGCCCGCACATCAACCTTGTAAAAAAAGACCAAGTAGCAGCCTTACAAACCTGCTCAACAGAAGCCTGGTGCTGAAAAGCCCAAGAAGCCCCAACAGCACGAGTAGAATGAGCAGTAACCCGAAAAGGGGGAACCTTCCCCTTTGCAGAATAGGCCCCAACAATGGCCTGACTTATCCATTTACTAATGGAAGACTTCCTAGGCCCAGAGGGCACAACAAAAAAAGCATCCGTCTTACGGAAAGCAGAAGTAGTCACCAAATAATACTTAACACAACGAAACAACATCCAAAGAATGCAAAACCCTTTCCTTGTTATTACTAGGATTAGGGCAAAGTGAAGGAAGAACTATATCCTGATTAAGGTGGAAAGCAGACACCACCTTAGGAAGGAAATCCGGTTTAAAACGGAAAACAACCTTATCCTGATGCCTTTCAAAATAAGGGGCCTGGATTGACAGGGCCGCCAATTCAGAAACCCGAAGGACAGAGGTAATAGCAACCAAAAAAGCAACCTTCTGAGTAAGAATATGAAGAGGAACATCCTGCAATGGCTCAGAAGGAGCAGCCTGCATGGCAGAAAGCACCAAGTTAAGATCCCAAACTGGAAGCAAGGGCTTTCTAGGAGGCTGCACATGCGTGACCCCCTGGAAAAATGTCTTAACCAAAGGATGAAGAGCAAAAGATCTTTGAAAGAAAATAGCCAAAGCAGAAACCTGCCCCTTCAAAGTACTAATCTGGAAACTCATATCCAGACCATGTTGCAAAAACTCCAAAATCCTAGGGATAGAAAATACCCTACAGGGCAAGACCCTGGGTGATGAGATCTGGAAGAAGAGGCAGATGCAACTGATCCTCTGCCAGCCTTGTGATGTCTGCGAACCACAGACGTCTTGGCCATCTTGGAGCCACCAGGATTGCTGGCGCCCCTTCCAGAGCTAGCTTGCGCACCACCCTGCTTATCATGGAGAATGGGGGAAACAGATACAGGAACCCCAGATCCTTCCAGGCCAGAGACATGGCATCCACTGCCACTGCCAGAGGATCCTGGGATAGAGACACAAACACTGGTTGTGGTTGTGACGAGAAGCAAAGAAACTGAAAGACCCTGGGATTGAGAGACCACTCTCCCTGTCAAGCGCATGCTCTGCTCAGGGAGTCTGCCTCCACATTCTCTATCCCCGGAATGTAAACTGCCGATATGCAGGGAACATTGAACTCTGCCCAATGGAGGATCAGAGACACTTCCCGGAGAGCACCCCAACTGCGAGTCCCTCCTTGGTGATTGATGTATGCAACCGCTGTTCGGTTGTCTGACCGAATCTGAACCGGCAGACCCCGCAAGAAATGAGTTAATCGAAGTAGGACTAAACGAATGGCCCGAAGCTCCAATAAATTGATTGGAGAGTGAGCCTCCTGCGGCCCCCACAAACCCTGGAACCGATGTTCCCTCCAGATGCCCCCCCAGCCCATGAGGCTGGCATCTGTGGTGACCAATTCCCAACAGGGGGTCAGAAATTACTTGCCGCTTCTGAGATTGCTCGAAGTCAGCCACCACTGAAGGGACTGCAGAACACGGGGAGACAACAGACAAACCCGATTCAAAGACAGCGGTCGCTTGTCCCACCTTGCCAAGAGAAAGAGCTGAAGAGACCTCATGTGAAACTGTGCAAACGGGACCGCCTCGAAAGTGGCCACCATCAGCCCCACTAGCCTCATCCCCAGGCGGACAGGCTGACGAGGATTGAACAGGAACAGACAAATTAAATCCTGAATCAGAACAACCTTGGACTGAGGAAGAAATACCCTGGCCTGAAAGGTATCCAGTATCAGACCCAGAAAGGGAATCTCCCTGACGGGGCAAAGAGAAGATTTGGCATGGTTTATCACCCAACCGAATCTCTCTAGTGTCGCCACCACCGTTCTGGTGTCCAATTCCGCCTGATTGAAGGACGGGGCTGTGATGAGAATGCGAATGCGAATGCCTTGGACCCTGAGAATAGCCATTACTCCTGCCAACACCTTGGTAAACACTCTTGGGGACGAAGCAAGACCGAATGGAAGGGCCACAAACTGAAAATGCTGGTCTTCTACTCTGAACCTGAGAAATCTCTGGTGAGCGGAACTGATGGGAATGTGCAGATAAGCATCCTTGATGTCTATAGACGTCATAAAGTCTCCCTGACGGAGAGCATCGACTGTTGAAAGCAATGATTCCATGCGGAACCTTCTGAAACGGATAAATAGATTGAGTCGTCTTAGATCTATAATAGGCCGAACAGAGCCGTCCTTTTTGGGCACCGTAAAAAGGTTGGAATAAAAACCCCGACCCTTTTCCGCTGGAGGTACCAGACGGATGACATCCATGTTTAAGAGGTTCGCCACCGCCGCCTGGAGACCTTGCGCGATCAACGGATCCGCGGGCATCCGGGACCTGAAAAATCTGGGAGGAGGCCTGAACTCGAATTCCAGCTTGTAACCGGAGGACACAACTTCCAGAATTCATCTGTCTGATACCTCCTTGACCCAAGCCTGGAAGAAAAACCGCAGCCGTCCCCCCACCCGTAAGGGTGGGGGCGCCTCCTCATTGCTGGGCAGGCTTGGAAGTAGACTTAGACTTGGACCCCCAACTCTGACCTGGACGCCCACGTCCTCTACCTCTGTTCCATGCAGTCCCCCTTGGGGCTGAAAAGGCCGATCCTCTACCAGATCTGGAACCACGAAAGGAAGGGTTAAAGGAGGCCAATCCCCGAAAGGAACGACGCTGCCTCTTACGCTGAGGCAATTTGCCTCCTTTAATGACAGAATCCAACTTTTCACCAAAAAGGAGCGATCCCCCAAAGAGAAGTGCAGTAAGTGACTTCTTAGCCACAGTATCAGCCGCCCACTGGCGTAACCATATAGACCGCCGAATAGCAACTAGCAAGGCAGAAGTTCTGCTGCACATGGCCAAGGAATCATCGAAAGCAGAAAGTACCAAACACACAAACAATTCACAACGCTTGAGAGCGACAAATTCAGAGGCTGGATCAAGCCCTGAGGCATTCAATAGGTCTCTAACAACAGACCTAATAGCAACTGCCATAAGTGCCGAAGCACCCACAGGCCGCAAGGCCGAGCCAACTCTAGCAAAAGCGTGACAAGCCATTTGATCAATACGTTTGTCTTCCCCATCCTCAAGAGTAGTAGATTCCGGGGGATGTAAAATAGAGGAATTGGACAAACTGAGCACAGGAGCATCCACTTCAGGGGGGATGACCAATGCTTAACAGTGTCTGCTGGAAAGGGATATTTCTTATCCCAGCCTAGAGGAACGCCAGGAAGCAGCACAGGCTTCTCCCATTCCTTAAGAATGATGTCCTCAAAATGCTTTTGATTAGGAAATTCTAAACGAGGCTTGGAGGCTCCAAAGAACTCCCCTTTCTGAGGAGGGACTGCTTCAGGAGGAGCGATTGCCAATACCTCATAGAATTGAGCAAGAGCTTTAGGGGTGTCAAAAACTTCCCCATCTCCTAGTTCAGCGTCAATACCCACAAATTGCTGAGCATCAGAAATATCAGTTCCCTCAAAAAATTCCCCTTCCACCAATGGAGAAAGGTCCGACCAATCAAGGCGCTCGCAATTATCAAACTCACTAGTCTTAGCAGCAGGAGTTAAATGTTTTTTCTTAGCCGAGGCCTTCTTGGCCACTGAGCTAGACATTAATTTTTCAATGTGAGCCAATCTGGCACATTCATCAGAAAGCAACTCTCCACCCATGACACTATCACTGGGGGTATGGACAAGACAAGGTGGTGTGGGGGAAGAGGCTGGAGCGACCGACCCTGAGGCTTGGGTCCCTGACTGCTGCATTATAACCAAATGAGCACAAGATACACAAAGAAATGCATTATCCCCAACAAGGGATGCCCCACAACGTAAACACTGCTGAGTCTGTCCCGAGGGCACTGAAAGCCCAGTATCCTGAGATGCCTCCATATGGTGTTTATTAAAAAATACTTAATTATTATTTATAGTCGCCAAGTATGTAGGGATTTACGCAAAAAGCTACCCGGGATGCCCCTAAATAATCCCAAGTGGGAGGATTTAATAGAGGATCAGGAGAAACCCCTAATGAAGAGTTTCCACCTAGAAGAAGATACAGTAATCAACCCTATGCACATAAAGAGTAAAGAGACCAACAAAAACATCCCTTTAGCAGGGCTAAAGGGTACTCACAGCGACAGGACAGGCGACCGGACCAGGCGACCGGGACCAGCGCATAGCAGGCAAAACCGCGTGTACGCAGAAGAAAATGCCATCCATATGCGACACCATCGAGAAGCCCCGCACACACAGAACTGCAGAGAACGGAGGGCGGGCCAGAAAGAAACGACTGCCAGGACGCAATAGAACAGGGCCGGACGCTGCGCGCCAAGCCCCGCCCACATCCAGGTCGGCACGCTGCAAAAAAGAGAGGAAGATTTAAATCCCTCACCAGGAAAGAACTACAGGTAGGCCAGAGAAAAAAGGAAAATCTATCAGATCTAATCCGCTCTACTTTACTCTTTTCACTTATATTCTCAAAAGTGCATAGGACAACAACACTCCCTTCCTTATCACCCCTGCAGGGCCCAGGAGAGCAAAGGGGGAAGGCACAAGGAAGCACCCTAAGGCACAGGGAGTTTTATAGGGACAGGGCATCCCATGCCGGGGGACAGCAACCCGGATACCGCCTACCCCTTATTTGAGGTCTCACGGGGGGAAAAGCTCCCATATACACCCAAGAGTGTATCTACCCTTGCCCAAGCCCTTCAGCCAAGGCTGGGAGGCATATCGCAAGCATAACAGTAAAAAAGGAGGTTCAGGCAGAAATAGAGAAAGGCTGGGAGTTACACCGGCTACCTGCAAGGAGGAGAGAGTCATCTTCTGACTTGCTTCGCCGATCTGCAGAGACAAAAAGACTGGGGATTAGTGGGAGGTCACAGGTACTTATGGACCAGGAGGGGCTCCATTTTTCCATGTCATCTCTGCAAGATCGCCCTCTACAGGCCGGTTCCCAAGTGTCATGGATGTTGGAAGCGGGGTGTGTGACATACTAGGAATAGGACAGCAATTACAAAATTACCCCAAATGTCATGCATTTGCATTAACATATAAAAGTCATAGAAATACTTACAATCAACGAGAAAATACAGTGTCTTCCCATATCCCCTTAATAAGATAGAATCAAAAAAAAAGGAGGGACTCACGCCAAGTTAAGTGAGCGATTACTTCCATGCACTCACATCAGCACCTGGAGACACAGCAAACGCTGTCTCCCTGTCACAGTAGAGGGCCTCAGCAGCGTGCTCCGCAGCCCCGAGCACCGCAGCGTTTCCAGAAAGAACTGCCGGGAGGCGTCACCGGCGCAACGTCAGTCTACGCACCGGGCTCCGCCCCCCCGCAGCGCGTCATCCGGCCCAGTGCCGTGCCACAAGCGTCGCCTGTCATGGCGGCGGTCCCCCCCCGTCCCCCACCGCAGCACGAGAGTCGCACTCTGCAGTGCAGACAGGAGAGCCCGCGGGGCGCGTCTGCCTGGGTACGCCCCGGGCCGGAGCCGGCGGGGGAACGAAGGGAGGTAAGAGATGTGAGGAGCGGTGACTGCTCCTCGCTGCAGGTGACAGTGAGGAGCTCTCAATGCTCCCAGTCGCGCCAAACACAGCACCACACACACACAATAATAAAGCAAGTGGGCAGGGAGGGCATATATACAAGAATATATCTGTGGTTCCCCATCAGGCTCACCATAAAGCCTGTGGCCAACTACTTTTTAACATGAAAGTCTGCGGATGTGCTCTGACAGAATGCCCCAGAACCCGGCGTTCACCCTACCGTCACGGATCCCTGTAGCAGCCAAAGGCTGGGAGGCAAGGATGGGTCAGGAGAGATCCACGGAAATAGGGTCCTGCAGCGTCCAACAGCCTAGGTGGCCCCGCTCTGCTGCCAAATTCTGAGAGAGTGAGTAGCGATCTTATGCAGTCAACTGCAAGATAAATAACTGGGGAATGATAGACGGGCAGCTGCCTTTATAGGGGGCCGGGAGGAGCTACATCTTTTGATCTTGCAGTCAGTGCCCCCTAGGGGCGAATACCCCATCTGTAAGAACTTCTGGACAGCCTGGAATGGATGGAGGAGAAAAGTGACAGTGGGTGTAGACATGAAACTGGGGGTGGAGAGGAGGCACATCTAAAACATTTTCTTTGCTTAGATATTCACAAAATAATGTGACATGCCAGATGAAATGCAGAGCAATAACCCAAACTCTCCATTACATACTTGTCTCACCAAGTAAGAAGTGCAGCGCCATCAATAAATCCCCGGCACCAGATGGCATACATCCCCATATTTTGAGGAGTTATGTACAGTAATAAACAAGATATTATTTCTAATATTTGTAGATTCAATAATTACGGTGGCTATTCCAAGGGATTGGCACTTAGCAAATGTGGTGCCAATATTCAAAAAGGGGTCCAAGGGGGAACCTGTGAACTACAGACCAGCATCTTTAACATCTGTGGTGGCAAGCTGTTTGAAGGTTTTTTTAAGGGATATTATCCCAGAGTATCTCAGTGAAAATGACCTTATCACTCCATATCAGCATGGATTTATGAGGAATCGCTCCTGCCAAACCGAATCAACTTTTATGAAGTGGTAACTTCAAGATTGGATCAGGAGGAGTCATTAAAGCAGGCTTTGTAGTCTGGGTCTTCAAATAAGATAAGAATTCTGTGAATACTCACCTGTAGAATTGATTTCTCTTCCATTATTACTTCAGGACATCAGGATAATTCAGTAACGATAGGGTTAACCTATCTCGACCGAAGGGCGTGGGTTGCAAGACAAAGGCGTGGCTCCGCCTCCCGGCCTATATCCTTCTAGCTGACATCCGGGAGGCATGCCTATATCTCTTGTTGGAGACTCCTCTCTCGGATTATACATAAGTATCTATCTAAAATATATTATATATTATATATATATATATATCACTCCACTAAGACTAGGCATCCAAGGAATAGACATAGTAGTAATAATGGAAGAGAAATCAATTCTACAGGTGAGTACTTACAGAAATATCTTTTCTCTTCCATTTTACTTCAGGACATCAGGATAATTCAGTAACGATAGGGATCTCCAAAGGCAGCACCCTGAATTCAGATGGGATCCCCAAAAACCTTATCCCTTTCTATCAGGAATAAGACATTTAAAACAGCCTGTAATAGCTTCCTACAGGTATTCGCATCCGCTGAGGCTCTTTATATACTTGTTTTACTGAAGCTTAATGCTGAAGCCCCAGAAGCTCCAATAGCTCATGTAGAATGAGCAGCAGTCCTAAAGGGAGGGATATAGGCTCTTACCACTGCCTGTCTAATCCACCGGCTGATGGTAGACTTAGCTGGTGGAAGACCATTCCGTTGACCCTCAGGTAAAACACCTTCTTGTCCTTGTGCTACACTAAATAAGGAGACTTAACTGATAAAGCAGTAAAATTCGGAAACCCGCCTTTCTGAAGTTATTGCTACTAAAAAGTAACCATAGAAAACATGTTCTGATAAACTCATTCTCAGCTATGGGTTCTGAAAAAGGATAGATAAGGCAGATATTTGTCCTTTAAAAGTACTCAATTGAAGACCTTCATAAAGAAATCCAATATTCTGGCGACAGAAAAAGTTCTACAAGTAAACCCCCTGGATTCTCAACAAGGGATAAACGCGCGCCAGGCTCTACAGTAGACCATTGATGAAGACTTCTTCCTGCCCTGAATCATAGACTGAATGACACTGGCAGAGAGGCCTCTTTCTGCCAAGATGGAGGTTTCAATAACCAGGCCGTCAAGCCAAAACTCGTGAGTTGGGATGCCCTAGAGCAGGGGTACTCAACCACTTCTTGTAAAGGTCCATTTAAAGGCATCCGTGAGAGGCGAAGGTCCGGGCCGAGGACTGTTGCATGGGGGGGGTGGATAGTTAGATGGATGGGGCAGAGCTGGGGGGGACAGGGATGGATGGGGCTGAGCTGGGGGGACGAGATGGTTGGACAGGGATAGATGGGGCTGAGATGGGACAGGGGGAAAAGATTGGATGGGGCAAAGAGACAAAGAAACAAAGTTTGTGTACCTTGCAATGCCACATCCCGACCGTGCAGTACTTTATATTGCAATGCTAGGTGCCAGGGAGCCATGACACTGCCAAGGAGACTAAGCGCTATATCGCCAATCAAGGGGGCACGGCAACACAGAAACAACTAAGTGCAGGGCTGTCTGGGCTGGGGTCCGGAAATCTGACACCGAGGTCCGCATTCGGACCCCGGTCCGCCAGTTGAGTATCGCTGCCCTAGAGGCTCCAGTGTGAAGAACTGTAATGTCGGTAAACCCCTACATCCTTACTATGTCTGAGAACCAGCTTGTTCTTGACCACCGAGGAGCCACCCGAATGGTTGGGCCTCCCTCACGAGCTAACTTTTCTAATACTCGACCCAGGAGTGGAATCAGAGGGAATGCATAAGGAAGATAGAATGCTGACAACTGAAGACTCAGAGCATCTGTTGCTATTGCTAGAGGTTCCCTGGACTGGGACACAACCTTCAGAAACTTTTGATTGTGCAGTGATGCAAGAGATCTATGACTGGAATCCCCCAGCGCATGCATAGAGATTGAAAGACCCCTGACTCAGAGACCATTCCCCCTGATGCAGGGTCTCCCTACTGAGATGATTGGCCTGCAAGTTGTCCACTCCAGGTATATGTACTGCCGACATGCATGGAGCCTGTTCTCGGCACAAGTAAAATCTGGCTCACTGCCATGAGGGCTTGCATCTGGCACCCCCCTGGTGGTTGATATATGCCACCGCCATCCGGTTGTCCATCTGAATTCGGACGGGATGCCCCTCAAATGGAAAGTCCAATGTCTGAGACACAATAGAATTGCTCTCAGTTTCAGAATATTAAAGGAGGTCTGCTATCCCTCGGACAGCATTGTCCCTGGATCATCCATGATACCTCTCCAATCAGCTAGACAAGCATCTGTGGAAATGATCTTCCACTGTAATGGAAGGAAGGATTTGCCTGAAGAGGCTGAGAGGCCACCAAGCTTGCGACTGTCTTGTTGACTCTGTCATGCAAAAAGTGTCTGTGTGCCTTGATCCAGATCCTGAGCAATACATAGTGACAAAGCATGTAAGGCTGAATAGAACTTTAGCCCATCCAGTTCAGCCTTCCATCTGCAGGGGTCCTGCGTGAAACAGAGCAAGGAGCACTGCCTCGAAGCAAGAGACCATCAGGCCCAACAGAGGCATTCCTTGACGAATCCTCGGGTGAGGGCAAGACAAGAGACCCTGCCTGAGACGTGTCTAAAGACCTTCCCAGAAAGACATAATTCTAGAAGGTATGATATTTGACTCTAGAAGAATTCGACTGGATAGTCAGATATCCAATGTCTATCAGACAGTCTGTGTATCCTTCTGGGGCCGCTGACATGATGGGGCCCATATAAACAGATCGTCTAAGTAAGGGGTTATATGAATACCCTGAATTCTTAGAGAAAACATGAGACCTGCCAGCACCTTGGTAAACACCCTTGGTGTTGATAGACCGAAGGGTAGCGCCACAAAACTGAAGATGTAGGCCACCTACTGCAATGTAGGTACCCATCTTTATATAATATATATATGTTATAAAATCTCCCAGCTGGAGTAACATCACTGTGGATCAAAAAACTCCAAACTTTAAAAGGCGAGATGCGGCAGATCTCGATGCTTCTGATTTCTGCAGAATTCGGTATACCCCTGATCAAGACAATCTCCAAGAGGTCTGGCTCCTAATTTGAAACTTTCCCCCACCTCCATGGGTGGAGGCGTCCCTTCATGCCTGAGCAGGCTTTGAAAGGGGCTTGGCTTTATTCCACCACACAATGTCACCTTAATTAGGGACCTTGTCTTATTTAAAATCTCTTTGGTATCCTGAAGAGGCCAAACCTCTACCCCCATGAAAAGCCGGAGGATTAGAGGCCCTGCAAAAAGCAGTATTAGACTTCGGCTTCTGTTAAAGGGGAGTCCTGTGAAATTATTTTTAGAGGCTGTGTCAGCTGGCCATTGCTTAAGCCATAAAGCACACCTTAAGGCTACCACCAGAGTTAGGTCTCTGGCACTTAACCTGGTCAAATCCTCCATAGCCAAGATCACATACCTGTTGATATCCAAACTGGAGCATGATTTCTGTGAATGACCCGATGAGTCTTAGAGTCCAGTTGTTTTAACAACTTTCTGCTTGCCAAAGATGCTATGGATGTAGCGCAGGCTAGCCGCAAGGTCGACCCCATAATAGAATAAGCATGACGTACCACCTGATCCATGCACTATCTGCTGGAGCTTTTGGAGAAGCACTATCAGAGGATGGCATAACTAATGTCTAAAAAAGACCTGTCCACAACAGGAGGGTGAGACCATAACTCAATCTGAACTGGAGGAAAGGGATACAAGTATCTAGTACTTTAGGAATAGGCGGAAGGCTATCTGGCTTCTGCCATTCCCTATAGATCAGATTAGAATAATGTGTATGGGAGACTATGGCAGCCACACATATCCTCTTCAACTCAATTGTTTTTTTTAACCTTTTTAGTAGCCAATACTACTTAACGGACTCTTTAAGGGTTTAGGACCACTTGGGGGCTGCCAACAGAGTTTAAAGACTCAGAGGGAGACTATAGCACCCATACTATCCTCATCAAAAACTCAGGAGGAAAAAATATCTTTTTTTTTTCTTTCAAAAACCTTCTCAGTGTCCGATATGACTCACTAAAGGTTTAGGTCCACTTGAAGGCTGCCAAGGGGGCTTTAAGGCTCAGAGGGCACCGGTGACAGGGGTCAGAACCCTTGCAGGGAAGACAACTGTCTTCCCTAACCACTATTACCGTAGCATAATCCCTGCACACCGTGCTATCCTTGTCCAGTGCCACTGCATGCATACTGGACATGGGGTAAATCTGATAAAGACCAGATCAGATTACCCCAGATGCTTCCGTCATGGTGAAAAATACTAGACTACGTCCCTGGGGATCTGAGACCAAGTATGTAACAGTTCTCGACAGTCACAAACCTTCCGAGTCCTCTGGGGGGTAAACCAGCATATAATTTTTATATTACTTTGCCCTTTCCCACAATCTATAATAATATAGATTTAAACAATAAAAAGAGTATTATTAATATACAATCAAAATAAAATATAAACAAAATGACCTATCAAAAGGTTTAGGTCCACTTGAGGGTGGCCGTGCAGCGGCTCAGAAGCAGCCATTTTGTCGGCCAACAACCCCAGTAATTATGTGCTGCTGGAGGGGTACCGCGATGTTGGCGGTGCTAGGCCCCATGCCTAGCCAAAAATGTTTCAGCAGAGTAAAACGCGCTGTGTCGGAGGAGAACCAGCCGCTTCGGCAGTGCTAGTTAGTTCGCTAAGCCAAAAATCTTCCAGAGTCACCGGCCTGAGATACCACGCTGTACCTCTGAGAAGAATCGGAGATCGTCGGTGGTGCTAGCTACTTCGCCAAGCCGAAAATCTTTCCATGGCGGCGGACTGAGAACATGATTCTTCCTTGCTGCCGCCTTAGCTCCGCCCCACCACCCAAAAAAAAAGGCGCGCAAATTTTGAATTTTACAAACAGTAAAACACATAAACACATGGGAAAGAGCAATAAAGAGCAATAAAAGAGGGAAAATAATTTCCGTGGTCACCCCCAATCAGGCTCACCAGACAAAAACCTGCGTCTGATTTGCTTTTCAACAAAAGACTTAGGCCAGAGTGCCATGACACCCCAAAGCGCCCCAGGACCCTGGTGCTTACCATTACCATCCTGATCCGGATACAGCTTAGCTGAGGAGGCATAGTGGATCCATCCAGATTAGAGGAGCATAAGGGACCTAGGAAGGCAGACAGAGTCTCGCCCCCGCTTCCATGGTATAATCTTAGAAGCAAAATATAAATTGAAGGGGAGTCCAGATAGAGCCCTGCAGTCCAGTCCGACTGCAAGAAAGAAACTGGAGTGGAGAAGTCAACCGGAAGGATATAGGCCGGGAAGCAGAGCCCCGCCTTCTTGCAGTCCACACCGGTCGAGAGAGGTTAACCCTATCGTTACTGAATTATCCTGATATAAAATGGAAGAGAAATAAGCCATCGTCTTACATGAAGATTTCAGATGTAGTTTAGAGATGTTCTGAAATCGGGATTTCTGTTTCAGTGTTAAAATTACTAGGTTCTGTAATACCTGCTTTACGCAATAAACAAATTGTAAAAGAAAAAATATATAACTGACCTTATTCATAATTGATCTAGAGAGAACCTTGTCACCACCCTTCATCATCATGTTGGTGAATTTGCTGGAATCACAAACATTAACATAATGTAAAACCTACTTCAGAAGCACCTGGAAAGGATCACGTATACTAGTAACATTTCTATACATTATGTGAATTAATGCTCTTTTATTAGTGTTTGCATTGAAGCAGACCTATTCCCTCAAATGACACCCATGTTTTGCCTCCAACTCTCAAAGATCAGAGATGACTACAAAACAAATGCAGCCCTTAAACAGGAACTGAGCTACTGTGTATACATTTACAGTGTCCAAGCTACCTGAGGTGTACATATACCGAGTAACAGCACACAGAATGAATACACTACTATGTGTGAATGCAGATTTTACAAGACTCCTGGCAGGAGTAACATTGGCTAAAGCAGTGGTTCTCAAACTTTTCATGCAAAGTAACAGGTAGCATAAAGACATTTCAACAGAGTAACCCCAAGCAGGGGGTCAATTACAGATTTTAATAAAATAAATAGGTCACAGACATTGTAGCACTTGTATAGCAAGACAAAATAATGTTTTAATGTTAAAATAATAAGCTGGACTCCTCAGACCCCTTCCTGTCCATATTCCCCTGAACATCACTCACCCCAGGTTGAAAAACAGTGGCCTAAAGCACTTTCTTGTCTGTATGGATAACTGCCTAATAGGCACTCTGGCTGGCAGGCCCAAAATGTTTTTGACTGAATCAAAGAAGGCATTGCAAAAGGGATTATTAATGTTTATATGGCGCCATCTTCATAATTACAGACAAGGTAAAACATACTGTACAGGGACCATTACAAACCAGAGTCTACAAAGTTACAGGCTACAGACCAAATGTTGTAAGAACTGGAGACAATAGGAAAGAGAGCACTGCCCTTGCAAAGTGAAGCTTAAAGTCTAAAGAATAGGGGGTGGAGAAAAAAAAATGAAGGTTATTGGAGTTGCTTAAGCTAAGTTATATGCTTGTCTAAAGATGTGGGTTTTGGGGGGCACATTTAAAGGCTTGGGTCATTGGAGAGTGACAGATTGAGTAGGGGAGTGCATTTCAGAGAGTTGGAGAGGAGCAGGAAAACTCTTAAAAGCGAAAGTGCGAGAAGGAGGACAGGAGAATGACAGAGAGCTGGTTGCTCCTGGGTTGGTATTGCTGGCATAGAGATAAAATGTAGGGAGAAAAAATGATTGACAGAGGGGAGTTGGAAGAGGCATGAGTCCAGAGGCAGAGTTCAGAACAGGTATGAGATAGTCCCAGAATTGGTGCCTCAACCACACCATGGGAAAGGCATACCTCTTGTCCCAGCTTTTAGGTACACCTGGAAGCCTACTGGGTTTTTCCCATTCATGTAAAATGAGATTAAAATGAACCCGAGCCGGGAATTCCCAGGGTGGTTTAGCAGCACAAAATAATTCTCCCTGCTGATGTGGGGGAGCAACGGGGGGGGGGGGGGGGGGGGCAATTTCAAGCACCTCAAATAAATGGGCAAGAAGCCTATCAGTATCAGCTGTATCCCAAGGCTTGGACCCAGTCTTTGGCTTATCAAAAGACCTATTCTGGTCCTCAGATTCAGACTCAGAGAATAATTCCCCCTCCGGGGAAAAAACCAACAGTGTCATGGGGCAAACATAGGAATTATCAATCAAATGCTGTGTCTTGCCAATAGCCTTGCGCAACTCAAAACCACCCATCTGCCTCTCCAGATTGGCCAATCTAGTAGCAAAATCAGATTGGGCATCCCCAGAAGCATGTGCCACAACCAAAGCTGAATGCAAGAGAGAGGGAGTAGGCAAGGCCTCAGGGGAGGCGGCCCTCAGCAGGGGCATCCCAGACAACCACGCAACAGTCTGCTGGGCGCAGGAGAGACAGACCTTGAAGTCGCTAGGAACAGGGGAAATCCCACAATCAGTACAGAACCGGCCTTGTCCCGAAGGAACCCCGGACTCAAGGTCTTGAGAAGCCTCCATATGATGATTATTGTGGCTCGCAAGGCCAAATGGGAATAATGCCGAAGCAAACCTGGGATGCCCCCAATGCACCGCAAGGGAAGTGGGAGGATTTTATATATTAGACAATATCCCCTTAATGAAAGTAAAGGCCGGGAGAAACCACTGATTCTATAGGCCTATTAGACAGAAAATACCGTTTTGTGAGTACTCACCTTTAAAACGGGTATTATGAGTGTGCCATACACTCCACTTCGATCTTCATGACATGTGGGTAATCTCCAGTAGAGGACGAACTTCTGCAGAGATGAATATGCAAAAAAGAAAGCCCCTCCCAGTCCATATATACATGGGACCTCTCACCAATTTCCCAGTGTAAAAAAGCAGTAAGGGGACCAGGAAGAACCAATTATAACCTTAACAATCAAAACCAACGGTTCACCATATAAAAGCCCCGGAATACCTGAAAAAAAGGGGTGGGGCGAAGTGGAGTGTATGGCACACTCATAATACCCATTTTAAAGGTGAGTACTCACAAAACGGTATTATTCTAAGTGTGCCATACACTCCACTTCGATCTTCATGACATGTTTCAAGATGAAGGTTTCAGCAGCCAAGCCGTCAAAGCCAGCGTTTGTAAATTGGGGTAAAGTAGATGACCCTGAGATAGCAGATCCAGCAACAAGGGAAGTCGGTACTGATCTACGGCCAGCCTTACAACGTAGCTAGTGCCCCTTCTAGAACCAGTTTGCAAACTACCTTGCCCAGCATGGAGACGGGTGTAAACAGGTACAGAAAACCCAACTCCTTCCAAGCCAGTGAAGAGGCATCCACTGCCAGAGACAGAGGATCCCGAGAGAGAGACACCAAGGCCGGAAGTTTGTGATTGTGCCTCGAGGCAAAGAGATCCACCTCCGGAGTCCCCCACTTGCGTCAAAGATCCAAAAAAAACCTCGGGGTTGAGAGACCACTCTCCTTGGCGAGAGGATCCCCTGCTCAGGGAATCCACCTCCGTGTTCTCCACTCCCGGAATGTAGCCTGCCGAAATGCAAGGAACATTGCTCTCCGCCCAGTGCTGGATCAGAGAGACTTCCCTGAGGGCACTCCTGCTGCGAGTCCCTCCCTGGTGATTGATGTAAGCTACCGCCGTTCGGTTGTCCGAACGAACCAGCACCTGCAGACCCCGTAAATGTGAGGTCAGCAGAGCCAGAACCAGACGGATGGCTCTGAGCTCCAAGACATTGATGGGGGTGTGAGCCTCCTGAGGACCCCACACCCCGCTGAACTGATGACTTTTCCAATAACCTCCCCAGCCCGACAGGCTGGCATCCGTGGTAACCGTCTCCCAACAAGGGATCAGAAAGGATCTGCCCTTCAACAGATTGCTCGATTCCAGCCACCACCGAAGGGACTGCCAAACCCTGGGAGACATCCTGAAAGGTTGATCCAATGACTGCGGACACCTGTCCCAATGCGTCAATAGGTGAAGTTGAAGAGATCTCATGTGAAACTGTGCAAACGGTACCGCCTCGAAGGAAGATACCATCAAGGCCACCAGTTTCATCCCCTGTCGGATAGAGGGACAAGGATTGTCCAGAAGAAGGCGGATCAGACCCTGAATCCCCTGCACCTTGGCCTGGGGCAGAAACACTCTGGCCCGAATGGTATCCAGATTCATGCCCAGAAATGAAATCACACGAGACGGGGAGAGAGAAGACTTGGTGCGGTTGATCACCCACCCGAACCTCTCCAGGGTCGACACCACCTGGTGGGTGTCCAGCTCCGCCTGACGGAGGGTAGAAGCTGAGATCAACAGGTCGTCCAGATAAGGCACAATGCGAATGTCCTGCGCTCTGAGCAGAGCCATTATTCCCGCCAAGACCTTTGTGAAGACCCTCGGCGCCGAGGTCAGACCGAAGGGAAGAGCTACAAACTGATAATGTTGATCCTCCACCGCAAACCGGAGGAATCTCTGATGTGCCTGAAAAATCGGAACATGCAGATACGCATCCTTGATGTCTATGGATGTCATAAAATCCCCTTGGCGAAGGGAATTGATAGCCGAGCGCAGAGTCTCCATGCGGAACATTTTGGCTCTGATAAACCTGTTGAGAACCTTGAGATCTAGAATGGGTGTCACCGAACCCTCCTTTTTGGGAACCGTGAAAAGGTTGGAGTAGTAACCCCTGCCTCTTTCCGACAGAGGCACCGGGCATATAACCCCCATGTCTAGAAGGTTTTTTACTGCTAACAGGAGCCCCTGTGCAGCCTGAGGGTCCGAAGGCACCCGAGACCTTAAGAATCTTGGGGGCGGCCAGTACTCGAACTCCAGTTTGTACCCGGAGGAGACCACTTCCAAGATCCAATTGTCTGTGACCTCCCGGGCCCAGACCTGGAAGAAGAGCCGCAGCCGTCCCCCCACCCTTGCGGGTGAGGGCGCCCCTTCATTGCTGAGCCGGTTTAATGGCAGGCTTGGGCTTGGAACCCCAGGCCGCCGCGGGACGTGCCTGACCTCTGCCTCTGTTCCAGGACCAGACCCTGACACCCGAGAAGGCCAAACACCTAGTCGCTCTGGCCCCTTGAAAGGAAGGAGTGAACGAGCCAGCCCCCCTAAAGGGGCGGCGCTGTTTCCTCCGCTGAGGTAACTTGCCTCCTTTAGCAACAGCATCCAATTTATCTCCAAACAGCCGCGATCCCAGGAAGGGAAGAGCTGTGAGCGACTTCTTGGCCCCAACGTCCGCCGTCCACTGGCGGAGCCAGACCAATCTGCGCATAGCCACCAGTAAGGCTGAAGTCCTACTACACACAATAATAGAATCCTCCATCGCAGCCATGACAAAATCCATGAACAATTCGCATCTCTTAAGGATATCGAACTCAGTGCCAGCTGGATCAAACTGAGCGTTATTCAGCCAGTCCCGGATAAGAGACCTGGTAGTAAGCGACACCAGGGCAGATGCACTAACAGGCCGCAGGGCCGAGCCCACGTTGGCAAATGCGTGGCACGCCATCTGATCAAGGCGCTTATCCTCGCCATCCTTAAGGGAAGTGGCGTCAGGGGTGTTCAGCACAGAAGAGTTGGTCAAAGCTAAAACTGGCGCATCGACCTCCGGAGGAGAAGACCAGCGCTTAACCGCCTCCACCTCCATCCCTGAGGAACACCAGGAAGCCGACTGGGCCTCTCCCATTCTCTAAGGAGCAGCGCATCAAAATGACCCTGGGTAGGGAATTCCAGACGGGGCTTGCAGGCCCCAAACAATTCCCCCTTCTTGAGAGGGGGCGCCTCAGGCGGTTCAATATCCAACAATCTAATAATAATCTAATAAATGTGACAAAACAGTGGCCGTATCTACGGCATACCCCAGCGCCTGTCCGACATCGGCATTCCCAGACTGAACATAGTCAGCCTCTGTTTCTTGATACAATTCCCCCTCCTCTAACGGGGAATAATCTGACAAATCAGCGGAATCGTCGTCAACATCCCACAAGGGCTGGGCCGACGACAAATGTCTCTTTTTAGCCTGGGCCTTCTTGCCCACTGTGCTAGCAATAATTTTCTCGATGCTGGCCAACCTAGCCCAAACATCATAGAGCGACTCCCCGCTGGCACCAATGTCACTTGGGGTACGGATAAGGTGGGGAGGGGAAGGCGATGAAGCGGGAGGAGCCGACCCAGAAGGCTGGGTACCAGACTGCCGCGTTATGGCCTTTTGTGCGCATGGTACACAGATCAGCACATTCTCCCCCGTAAGGGATACCCCACACATGGCCCGGATTGTCCCCAGAGGGAGCCCGAGCCCAGTATCCTGCGGAGCCTCCATATGGTGAATTTTTGTGGTCAGTCGCAAGACCACAGGAATTTACGCCAAAGCAACCCGGGATGCCCCTTAGAAGTCCCGGTGGGAGAATTTGAGGTGAACAATTTTACACTAGGGACCCCAGGACCAGGAGGAGCCCCTTAATATGCACATATACAAAGCAATCTGTAACACACAAAACAGGCAACATCAGTGCAATCCTACATATATAAGGCAATAACACATACATGCGCAAAGAAGCCCCCTCCCTGACCACAGCCTGAGGGGGAGAAGTAACAGCACCTCCCATGGCCCAAAAGTGAAAACACTCACAGTCCCACACACACACACACGCACAGTGAATCACACACCACACACATGTGGGAGAACGAAAAACTAATAAACGTCCAGGCCAGGCAACCCCCCCCCCCCCCCGGAGGGGAATAAGGGACCCAGAAGGGGGGGAACCCTGCCAGAATCCGGACATAAGCATAGAGGGACGGGGCATCCCACACCAGGATCACAAAAAAACCTGGATAACCGCCTACCCCATAGTGAGGTCTCACGGTAGAGCAGTGCTCCTTCCGCACCCATATTGTGCTGCCTACCTTTACCAGGACCCGCAGCCTAAGCTGGGAGGCTCAAACAGGGGCAATTTAGAAAGGGTCCTGGCAGTAATAGGGAGAATAGACGGCCGGGCGCGAGCCCGGCTTACCTGTAAGTAAAGAAGTCTTCATCTTCTGTCTTGTCGCCTTCCCTGCAGAGAAGGAACTGGGAAATTGGTGGGAGGTCCCAGGTATATATGGACCGGGAGGGGCTTTCTTTTTTTGCATATTCATCTCTGCAGAAGTTCGCCCTCTACTGGAGATTACCCACATGTCATGAAGACCGAAGTGGAGTGTATGGCACACTTAGAATATATACATTCAACAGCTCCGCCTTCTCTTCATTCCCAGTGACCATTTCCTTCCCCATTAGCATCAATTAGGGCACCTATCTGTTCTGAGGCACTTTAAGAGTAATCCTAAAGTAAGGGCTGCTGCTATTGAACTATCAAGCTACCTACTATAAACCTTAGTTGTCTGGCTGAAAGGAAAGTCAAGTTGTTCAAATGATTTATTTAGGGACTGGGCTGTGCACGAGACAGCCCAGCTATTAACCCTTTCGTTACTATAAAAATTAAGAATCAAGGTTTGTCTGCATGCATGCAATTGCACGCTAATCAAGGCCTTCTTCCTTCTTAAAACAACAGACAAAACTGATCATCATTTCTAACTCTCTGGTTGTAATTAAAGTGTTAAAAGATGGGCTGTCCCACTGTTCAGAGCCCGGGTCTCAAATACATTTTTACATTTTATAAATAGTTTTGGGGATTTCACCCCCCCAATTCATTATGGAATTCCACCTACAATTTATTAAAGTCATTGTCCATTGTCTTTGTTGTGTGATCTGATACCAGGGTAAGGGAGAGCAGTAGTCTGTCATCACGCAGCTGCTCATTCATGAGACATGAGTAGACGTGGTTACGTTGGGAGTGAGAGACTGAGGGGTTGAGAAAGGATGGGAGGAAAACAAATGAGCATGAATGGGCAAGTCCATCTGCCAAGACAAGGAACATGATTGGAGTATGATGGGCAAGGAGAGGGAGAGAGCAAGGACTGAAAAACAATGCACGGAGAAGATGAATCATGGGCTGACAATGAAAAGTAATATTACCCTCCCGAGTCCCAGCCAAGGTAAGAACTATGGGAGATCTTTAAAAGGAAAAATACCATTTTGTGAGTACTCACCTGAAAAATGGATATTGTCAGTGTGCCACACACCCCGCTTCCCCTTTAATCTTTACGATTGGGTTACTCACCGCAGGTGACGACGTTGCAGAGAGGAAGTCTTGTAACGAGCCCCCTTCCGGCCTATATATACCTGGTACCTCCCACTTAACACCAGTGATTTAAAAAGCAGAAAGACAAGGTACCAGTAATCTAAAGGTAACCTCAAAATAAAGAAAAGCTTCACCATATAAAGGATTCAGGATACCGAAAAGGGCGGGGTGAAGCGGGGTGTGTGGCACACTGACAATATCCATTTTTCAGGTGAGTACTCACAAAATGGTATTATTCTCAGTGTGCCACACACCCCGCTTCCCCTTTAATCCTTACGATTGGGACATCCAAAAGCAGTGTCCACAAGGGATGGGTATCCGAAGGCAAAAATGAAGCATAACTTAAATGACTGCAGTCTGCAGAACTTTGCGGCCAAAAACAGCATCCGCTGAGGCCCGCACATCAACTTTGTAAAACTTAGAAAAAGTATGAACAGAAGACCAAGTAGCGGCCTTACAAACTTGTTCAACAGAAGCTTGGTGCTGAAAAGCCCAAGACGCTCCAACAGCGCGAGTAGAATGAGCAGTTATACGAAAAGGGGGAACTTTCCCCTTAGCAGAATACGCCGCAATAACGGCCTGACGTATCCATTTGCTAATAGAAGATTTGGCCGGCGCCAAACCCTTCTTAGGCCCACAGGGCACAACAAAAAAGGCATCCGTTTTACGAAAAGGAGACGTAATAATCAAATAGTACTTAACACAGCGTACTACATCCAAACAATGCAAAAACCCTCTCTTTGTCATTCTTAGGATTAGGACACAAGGAGGGAAGAACAATATCCTGATTCAAATGAAAAGCAGAAACAACCTTAGGAAGAAAGTCTGGTTTGAACCGAAAGACCACTTTATCCTGATGCCTCTCAAAGTAGGGCCTGAATAGACAAGGCCGCCAACTCCGAGACACGCCGGACCGAAGTGATAGCTACCAAGAAGACAATCTTCTGAATCAGGGTAGACAAAGCAATATCTTGCAAAGGCTCAAAGGGAGGAGCCTGAAGAGCAGAAAGAACCAAATTCAAGTCCCAAACAGGGAGTAATGGTTTCCTGGGGGGCCGCACATGCGTAACCCCCTGGAAAAAAGTTTTAACTAAAGGATGAAGCGCAAAACGCTTCTGAAAAAAACATAAGGCAGAAACTTGCCCTTTCAATGTACTTAGCTGAAGACCAGAGTCCAGGCCAGACTGTAAAAACTCCAGAATCCTACAAGGAAAAGATCTAATCTCACACCAAGCGATATAGGCTTTCCAAGTCCTATAGTAGATGATAGAAGAAGACCTCTTCCGGGCACTGATCAGAGTCTTAACGACCGAGCCAGAAAGACCCTCCTGCTTCAAGATGGAGGTTTCAGCAGCCAGGCCGTCAAACCCAGCGTTAGTAAACACAACCGACCCTGAGTGAGCAGATCGGGCCGAAGAGGCAGAACAAACTGGTCCACTGCCAGCCGAATGATGTCTGCGAACCACACTCGCCTTGGCCACCTTGGGGCCACGAGAATGGCGGACACCCTTTTCAGAGCCAGCTTCTGAACCACCCTGCCCAGCATGGTTATCGGAGGAAACAGGTACAGAAACCCCAGATCCCCCCAGCTCAGGGACATGGCGTCCACTGCCAGAGCCAAGGGATCCTGGGAGAGCGACACGAAGTTCGGGAACCTGCAATTGTGACGAGAGGCAAACAGGTCCACCTCCGGCGTCCCCCATCGGAGACACAGTGAGCGAAAAACCTGAGGATGAAGAGCCCATTCTCCCAGACGGAAAGAGCCCCTGCTCAACCGGTCCGCTTCCTGGTTTTCCACCCCTGGAATGTACACCGCCGAGAGACAAGGAACATGGGCCTCCGCCCAGGTCAGGATCAGGGACACCTCCCTGAGAGCACCCGGACTGCGAGTCCCTCCCTGATGATTGATATAAGCAACCGCTGTTCGATTGTCTGAACGAACCTGGACCGGAAGGCCCAGAACGTGTTGAGTCAGAAGGGCAAGAACCCAACGGATGGCTCTCAGTTCCAGAATATTGATGGGTAAGTGGGCCTCTTGAGGTCCCCACTGCCCCTGGAACTGAAGCTCCTTCCAGAATCCCCCCCATCCCGAAAGACTGGCGTCCGTGGTGACAATTTCCCAAAGAGGGGTCAGGAAAGACCTGCCCTTCACGAGATTGGCCAAGACCAACCACCATTGGAGGGACTGCCGGACCCGGGAGGACAACTGGAAGGGCCGATCCAGCGACCGAGGCCACCAGTCCCAGGACGCCAACAGATAGAGCTGAAGCGTCCTCGTGTGAAATTGAGCAAAAGGAACTGCCTCGAACGAGGCAACCATCAACCCTACCAGCCTCATCCCCAGATGGATGGACGGCCGAGGATTGGAAAGTAGGACCCGAGCCAACTCCTGAATCAGATAAATTTTGGACCGAGGGAGAAACACCCTGTGTTGACAAGAGTCCAACTGCATCCCCAGAAAAGACACCACCCTGGCCGGAGCAAGGGAGGACTTGGGAAAGTTGATCACCCAACCAAAGCTTTCCAGCGTGGAGACCACCATCCTGGTGTCTGTCTCTGATTGATTAAGGGACGGAGCCATGATGAGAAGGTCATCCAGATAAGGTACGACACGAATGCCCCGAGATCTGAAAATGGCCATCACCCCTGGTGAACACTCTTGGGGCCGAGGTAAGGCCAAACGGAAGTGCCACGAATTGAAAAATGCTGATCTTTCATCACGAATCGAAGAAAACGTTGATGAGCCTGGCAGATGGGAACATGAAGATAAGCATCCTTGATGTCTATGGACGTCATGAAGTCCCCCTGCCGAAGAGAACCGATGGCCGTACGCAAAGTATCCATGCGAAACTTCCGAATACGGATGAACCTTTTGAGTAATTTCAGGTCCAGGACGGGACGAACCGACCCGTCCTTTTTGGGGACTACGAAAAGATTGGAGTAGAAACCGAGGCCCATCTCTAAGCGCGGTACCGGCCGGATGACCGCCATTTCTAAAAGATTCCTTATCGACGCCAGGAGCCCCTGTGCGGCCAAAGGATCGATGGGCACCCGAGACCGAAAGAACCGTGAAGGAGGGCGAGACTCGAACTCCAGTTTGTAACCGGACGACACCACCTCCTGGATCCATCTGTCCGGAACCTCCTGGTCCCAAACCTGGGAGAAGTGTCGCAATCGTCCCCCCACCCGCACGGGTGAGGGTAGCCCCTCATTGCTGAGCAGGCTTACCAGCAGGTTTGGGCTTGGCGCCCCAGGACTGAGCGGGACGGCCACGGCCCCTCCCCCGGGTCCAACCTGCACCTCTGGTAGCGGGAAAGGAAACCCCCCTACCCGCTCTAAACCCCCGAAAGGAAGGTCTAAAGGCACTTGCACCCCGAAAGGGGCGACGAGGCCTCTTGCGTTGAGGCATTTTACCACCTTTTGCAACTGAATCAATTGTATCACCAAACAGTCGCAAACCCAAAAAAGGAAGTGCTGTGAGCACCTTTTTAGAGACCAAGTCCGCCCACCACTGGCGCAGCCACACTGACCGACGAATAGCCACCAGCATTGCCGCTGTCCTGCTACTCATCGCCAGAGCATCGTCCTGAGCGGACAAGACAAAGGAAATAAATGACTCACACTGTTTTAAGAGAACTAAACTCATCACAAGCGGGATCAAGATCTGCGCACAGATCCCTAATAATGGATCTAACTGCCAACAGAAGAAGCGCCGAAGCACACACTGGCCACAGCGTCGATCCGGCACTGATAAAACCATGGCGAGCAAATTGATCAGACGATCCTCACCATCCTTAATGGCAGTGGTGTCAGAAGAATGTACCACAGCCGTGCTAGACAGCCCTAACACAGGGGTATCGACGTCAGGGGGAACTGACCAAAGCTTCACCAAATCCTCCGGAAAGGGATAGCGTTTATCCCAACTAGGAGGGATTCCAGCCAGTCGCGTGGGTTGTTCCCATTTCATAAGCACAACCCTCTCCAAGTGTTGTTGCCTGGGAAACACCAAACGCGGCTGAGGCACATCAAACAACTCACCCTTTGGCAGGGCGACTGCCTCAGGTGGATCTAAATTCAAAATTTCAAACATTTGAGCCAAAATGGAGGGGGTGTCAAGGGATACCCCTGTAGCCTGATCGCCAACAGCATTAATCTCTAGCTGGTCTGCAGGCTCATCCGACTCCACAAGGAGTTCCCCCTCCTCGTCCAGGGAATAATCGGACCAATCCACAACTTCGCACCTCTCATCCTCCGAAGCAGGAGCTGCCGGAGAAAGGTGTTTCCGCTTCGCTGTAGCCTTCTGAGCTACTTTGGCGGAAATTATCTTCTCGAGGTTGGTCAATCGCGCACACACCTCTGATTGCGAATCCCCACTTTTGACAATGTCACACGGGGTCCGGAATAGGGAGGGGGGGGTAGGAGATGACGGAAGTTGCGAGGAGCCAGAAGCCGGAGCGACGGACTGACGCACAATATTCTGCTTTGCACAAGGAATGCATAATATAACCTCATCGCCTGGGAGCGGAGTCCCGTAACCCCCACACAGCCTAGATGGCCCCGAAGAGCCATTTCCGGTATTGTCGGAAGCCTCCATATGGTGATTTTATGGTATTCGCAACAACCGTGGGTTTTACGCATAAAGCCACCCGGGATGCCCCTTTAAATTAATGTCCCGGGAAAGGGAGGATTTAAAAATTTTTTTTTTTTAAATATATATATATATATATTTTTTTTTTTAAAACCTTAGGACAAAACCCAATTTAGAGCAATAAGGCTAGCCAGGTATAACAGAACCGGGAGAGCCTGCAGTGAGGGAATCCCAGAATCTGTGGGGGAAAAGAGACCACAGTCAGTCCCCCAGCCAGAATGCACCACAATCATACATAACCAATAAGGCAAACATATATGGCTAGCTTAAACATCTTGAATAAATACACATGACACATGCAATTTCAAGGCAAAGCCAAAAGTGCAAAAAAAAAAAAGAGTACATACCGGTATGAATACATGCCCATACATATATATATATCTATACACAACACATATATATATATATATATATATATATATATACACATATATACATATACACAAACACCAATATATATATATATATATATATATATATATACATTCATATCAGAATGGTAATGTGTAATAACGCAGCAACTGGAGCCCAAATCCCACAGTTATGTGATATATTAAGTCAACCTATCAGAAGGCTGACATAAAAAATATACCCATAAGTAGAAATGCCCCAGGGAAACGCTACACAAGCAGCACATAGCATAAGAACGGCCCCACGTGCACAATGGTGGGGCCGTTTACCTGTGAAGCTTCAGCCGCACAGAAGGCTCTTCCCCCACCGGCTGCAGCGTACAGGTCTCTAATGAGACCAGGGAAACGAAGAGCGGGCCCGGAGCCGAGAAGAGAGGGAAATACAAACGTGCAGTAACTGAAAACAGGCCCCAGCAGCCCTGGCCATGTGCTGACACTAAAAACTGCCAAGGCCTTTTCACAGTAAAGTAAAGCACTCATGCACATTGCACACACACACACACCCCTCCCCCCCCCAGCAAAGGGAGAAGGTGACCTAAAGGGACATCGGGACAGGGGAATCCCAAATCCGGATCACCATGCCGGATAGCCGCATTGCCCCACGCGTGAGGTCGAGCGGAGGAGATAAGCTCCTAGGCACCTATAGTGCCATCTACCGTTTGCCCAGTGAGCAGCCAGGGCTGGGAGGCTTCCATTAACCACGCAGGTAACAAACAATCAAACTGGGCAGAAATAGACCCAAAGGGGGTGCCGGGGCAAGACCCCGGCTACCTGCAAGCAGGAGACTTCTTTCTTCTGTCTTGTCGCCATGCAGAGAGAAAAACACTGGTGTTAAGTGGGAGGTAACAGGTATATATAGGCCGGAAGGGGGCTCGTTACAAGACTTCCTCTCTGCAACGTCGTCACCTGCGGTGAGTAACCCAATCGTAAGGATTAAAGGGGAAGCGGGGTGTGTGGCACACTGAGAATAGTAGACCAAGATATTGGCATTCAGTAATAATGGGATTCCCTGAAGAAGTGTGTCAACTTTGAAGACTACAGGAATTGACATTACCCTAACCCCAAACAGAAGCAACTTGTTATTGAATAAACGACCTACTAAACAATAAAAATGTTCATAAACATTTTCTATTCCCAATGTACTGTATAGCATGTATTGTTTTTACACAAAGCGTGTACATCTATTAAAAAGATACATACCTTACAGTTTGGTCAGCAAAGAGGGAGCTGGTCAGACTGGGGGGGCATGCTTTGATTGGTTGTGTGGTTTTTAAATCCCATGCCCCTTTTTCTTCTTTACTTAGTTCTTCCAGAGGACATATGTACTTCCCTTTATCTGTGACTGGATCCACATATGTAGGGTTGTACCTGCTCCACCGCACAGGGATCATACTGCATGAAGATTGCATTTTATTACAAATGGGCAACAATGTTCTATAATTTCTGTATACATTTGACAATAAAAGAAAAACATCAGAAATTCTGCCCTAAATGTTATTGAGGAAAATGATTAATTCATGAGAGTGATGTGATTCTTTGTTTTCAATATGACCAGTTAGTGCCACAATAACAGCATCTTAACATTTTTGTTGGTAGATTGGCAGGGTTGTGGAGTTGGTAAGCCAAAGTACTGGCTTTTCGCACCATAAAATAAAGTTCTTGTCCATGCAATAACAAAAAATTAAATGCTGACCCTTTTCTCCCTTGCATCTCCATACTTCTTCATTGTCAGGCAGGCTCTACGGCATCCATCAACTTGGCTTTCCCCCTCCCCGCAACATGCCTACTCTATTCACTACAATGGAGAGAGTGTAATAGGGTGTGCTGAACCCACCTTTCCACCCACATTGCAATGAATGGAGTAAGTGTGTGGGGGTGTAAACAAGGCTCAAAAGACGATAGGTGATAGTGATCCCTTATTACAGCCAGTGAGGGGCATCCCTCCATTACAGTCAGTGTCCACTTTTTCAGATAATTGGCTGAGGAGGGAGCATTGGCTGGAGGAAGGGTGAAGCCATGTGCACACATTGGAGCTTTTACTGAGGAGGGGCGGGTGGGGCTTGCACTGACAAGAGGTGGGAGAGGAGGACGCAGCAGCACAACAGGGAATTAAACTTCTCTATGATCAGCATGCCTCCCAACCATCACACGGACAAGTGGTACTCCGGCAGGACAGAGGGATAGCGATGAGAGCCTGGGACAGTCCTGCCGAATCCATGACTGTTGGAAGGTATGCAATAGCCCATCCTTACTGTACCCTTTAGAACTACCATTACACATCAGTTCTATTTACCCCTCCTACTTTTCTCACAGCAGGTAAAGGGCCACCTCAGTCGGCTCTGAGGGCCACAGGTTGAGCATGTGTGGATTAACATGACTTTTCAAAACATTGTTTTTTTTTTTAACCCTTCTGATTAGGATAATGCAGCATGACCAACATTCGGAGCACATAAAGATTTAATTACATTTACCCCATATGCAGCTGTAACATTTAGTTATAGGCAATCATTAACCTTAAAGTAGACTGTCATGCCCAGGGCATGATCATAGAACATCATAGAACATACGTATTATGAGTGTATATATGTGTGTGTATATTTGAATATGGACCAGCTGCTTTCCCCTCCACCCGTGTGCCATAAAACACCCTCCTATATAAAAACAGGGCCATGCAGCGTGTGTACATTCCAACTTAATTAAGACTCTGTTTGTGATACTTCCTTGTATGAAGTCAGATCTCTTTGAAGTGCCAGGCTGTTGTCTTTGCTCTGGCCATAAACCGGCAATCAGATAAGGGGACCTGGGAAATAGAATCCCCACCCCACCCTTAGGAATTCCATGGAAATGGAAGGTGTCCTGTTAAGCCATATTCCCTCCAAATTCTGGCTAACAAAAGCTAGGAGAGCTGACATGTTGGTGTGCATTACAAGCTAAGGACCTGGGAACATAACATCATCCCAAGCAACGAGCAACCACAGAAAACTCCAACAAAAAGGACTGCGTAAAGACTCTATTTTTGAACTGTTATTTGCTGTATACTCTCTGTATTTTTGTATGTCATTTTATTGTTGTAAATTACATCCAGCACTGTGATACCTTTTATCAGATTAAATGTTTAATTAATCAGCTCTAGTCTTTGACCTCTAAATAGATGAGCTCACCTTCCTGAGGGAAGCTCTGGTGATACACGTTTATTAGGGTTAATTGATGACTTGCTGGGACTAGTAGTCCCTGTCTGGGGGTCTATTGGCGTGTTAACCCTGGTACCATCACACTCTGTCTGGCGTATGGATAGAGCGTGATCGTGACAACTGGTGGCAGCGTCGGGACATATTTAGAGATTTTTAGTGCTTGCTGGATTTTACCCGAAAATCTTAAGCACTAAAAGAAATTTGCATACATCTTATTGTGTGTAAATTCCCAAAGACAGAGCTCAGTGCTGATCTAAGTGACATACCAAAAAAGAGTGCAAGACAGTTCTGTCCTTCCCATCTGTTGTTTTACTCCCTCTGCTTCATATCGGAAATATGGAGGCATATCGCAAGCAGTCCAAGCCCGCACTGGAGTTAATGTGCCAAGAAAAGGAGATCCCTACAGCGGGAAAGACCAAGGACCAGCTTATTGCCGATCTTGTGGAAAATGATGCCCGTGCAGCAGAGCTGAGTGATGTGAGGCTAAGTCCTACAGCGGAGAATGAGGGACACCACATTACTCCCCATCAGGACAGTACTCCACATGAAGCCTTGGACTCTTATATGCGGACTGCTTTACAACACCTTGGAGATGTGGATGCTAATATTAAACTCCAGTTGCTTCTCCAGTACCAAACAGCAGAAAGAGAGGCCCAGGCACGAGCTGCAGAAAGAGAGAGAGAGGCGGCAGAAAGAGAGGCCCAGCGCAGACATGAACTGGAGGTCCTGAGGCTGAGAGGGGACGCTTTATCCGCACGCAGTGATGTGCAGGGTGAGGGTGACCACAAACCCCGCTTGGAACAGTTCCCCATGATGGAGAAAGATGGTGATTTGGACATATTCCTGAGAGGATTTGAAAAGGTTTGCCGGCAGTTTCATCTTCCTAAAGAGCAGTGGGGACGATACCTAACCCCACGGCTGCGAGGAAAAGCTCTGGATGTGTTTGCTTCTCTTCCCTCTGAAAGAGACCAGGACTATGAGACAATAAAATCTGCCCTGCTAAAAAGTGCTAATCTGACTCCAGAAACCTATCGGAAGAAGTTTAGGACTTTACAACAGAGCACCACAGAGAGTTGCACTGAACATGCAGGTCAGCTAAGGACTGCATTCAGGCAATGGACTGGGGGCCTACAAGTCACCACTTATGAGGCCCTGGAGGACTTGATTGTCCTGGATCAGTTCCTCCAAACAAGGAGCTGTGAAGCCAGAGAGTGGATTTTGGACTGCAAGCCCAAGACAGTCGCAGAAGCCGCAGAACTAGGAGATGACTTTGCTAATAACCGTGCACCAACAGCGAAGCGTGGTTCTGCACAAGCTGGATCAAGTACCTGGAAGGGAGCTGCACACCCGCAGAGTGCCAGTAGGTCAACTGGGAGATTCCTGCCGTCCACACCAAGAGCAACAGGAACCACATCGGGTCAGGGGGACACCCGCCGATGTTACAGATGCAACAAGATTGGGCACCTGAGTGCCACCTGCCCCAACAAAAAGAATTCTCCACCGGCAGTTGAAGGATACCCAGCCGTTTTTCTGGTGTCTGGAACAGTGGAGAAAAGAGTGGATAACCTGCAGAGCGTAACTGTGGGTGACCGTGGGTCTACGTGATTCGGGGGCCTCCTTTACCTTAGTGCGGCCTGAAGTGGTGGATACCAAGGACATCATCCCTGGAAAAACCATGGCTTTAAAAGGAATTGGAGGTGTGCGCCCGGCTGTACCCATGGCCCGTGTGTACCTGGATTGGGGTATAGGCAAAGGTTTGCGGGAGGTGGGGGTCTCTGAGGATATCCCTGTCAGTGTTCTGCTGGGGAATGATTTGGGTCGGATGCTATGTCATTATGCTCCAGAGGACACTGCCTGCACACCACAGGGGCTAGGAGACAGCCCTGATCGTTCTGAGGTACTGTACGAGACTTTGGGGGACACTGTGAAATGTGATAACTGGGAGGGAGTGCAGGGGGCTGATAAATGTTTACCTGTAACTGAACCAGTTGTGTCTTCCAAAAGTGGAGTGGGGTGTATTGTGAAATGTAATGCCAATGTATTACCTTTGTCAAAACCTAGCGGAGATGGGCTAGGGGGAGGGGTTGGTGGGCCCCTGGTGACAGGTAAGGATGAGGGACCAGCAGTGAGTGATGTGTCCCCATCCTGTAAGCGGGAGATGGCCGAGGAGGAGGAGAGAGGAAGGAGTGATGTAGCTGTATATGATGCCTGTAACGTTGTTATGTCCGGGACTGAGGGGGAGGAAGGTAAACCCCAGGGAGGCATATCAATGGTGGCAGTGGTTACAAAAGAAGGGAGGATGTAAAAAGAAGGGAGGATGGTGATGACTCACAAGCCAAAGCAGAGGAGGGTGGAGATGGTAGTTCACCTGAGGGAAATGTGTCCCCTGATGCCACGAGATGGGGGGAGGGCAATGAACATTTTCGGGAAGCTCTGCGCAGTGATCCTTCCCTTGAAGGGCTGAGACAGCGTGCTGAGCAGCCAGGCGCTAACTCAGATGGGCATCGGGTATATTGGGAAAACAATATCCTGTATTGGGAGTCCCTTTCCAAAACCATGCTAGGGCCCCAGGAGAGAGAAAGGCAGTTGGTGGTTCCTAGGCAGTTTAGGAAAGAGCTACTGAGGTTAGCCCATGAGACCCCCCTGGCGGGACACTTGGGAGTGGCCAAAACAAAGTCCAGGTTGGCACACAATTTCTACTGGCCAGGTATGGGTACTGCTGTTGCTAGTTACTGTAGGTCCTGTCACGTTTGCCAGAGGGTGGGTAAGTCCGGGGATGTAACTCGTGTTCCCCTAGTGCCCCTACCCATCATATCTGTACCCTTTGAGCGAGTGGCAGTGGATATTGTGGGGCCTCTAGCTATACCCAGCAGCACAGGGAAACAGTTTATTCTTACTGTGGTGGACTATGCAACCAGGTACCCTGAGGCTGTTGCCTTATCTTCTGTCCGGGCAGATAAGGTGGCAGATGCGCTGATCAGTATATTCTGCAGGGTTGGGTTCCCTAGAGAAATACTCACTGATCAGGGCACCCAGTTCATGTCCAATCTAATGCAAAGTCTCTGTAAGAAGGTAAACGTACAGCACCTGGTAGCAAGCCCATACCACCCCCAAACAAATGGTCTCTGCGAGAGGTTCAATGGGACCCTGAAACAAATGTTAAAAACCTTTGTAGAGTCAGAAGGCAGGGACTGGGAAAAGTACTTACCCTATTTGTTATTTGCTTACAGGGAGGTACCCCAAGAATCTACAGGTTTCTCACCTTTTGAATTATTGTATGGTCGCAAAGTGCGGGGGCCCCTAGATTTAGTTAGAGGGGAGTGGGGTGCAACATACTCCTGAAACTTCGGTGGTGGAGTATGTCCTAAAGTTTAGGGACAGAATGCAGGTTTTGACTGGGCTAGTACACGATAACCTCAGAGCAGCACAGTCCAGGCAGAAACACTGGTATGACCGCAATGCAAGGGACCGGGTCTATGAGGTGGGACAGAAGGTAATGGTTCTAAACCCCATTAGGCAGAATAAGTTACAGGCTGCCTGGGAGGGTCCTTTCACCATTTTACAGCGCCCAGAACCAACCACGTATGTAGTAGCCCTTGATAAGAAAAGTCAGAGACAGAGACAGTACCACATTAATATGTTAAAGGCCTACTATGACCCGGAGGATGTGGTACTCAGTGTGTGCAGTGCACCAGAGGAAGAGGGGGTTAGTGATCCCTTACTAGATCTTGTGGAGGAAGCTAAGAGCCAGGGATCCCTTCAGGATGTGCAGGTCAATCCACAGCTCCCAGATGAAAGGAAGAGGCAGCTACATCAGGTGTTAGGCCCCTTCAGTGCCAACTTTACTGGGAAGCCAGGGCGAACTACCATAGCTACCCACCATGTGGATACGGGGGCCCAGCCACCGCTTAGACAGGTAGCCTACCGGGTATCCCCAGAAATAAAGGCCCACATACAGAAGGAGATCGAGGACATGCTAAAACTAGGGGTAATTAAGAAGTCTAAAAGCCCCTGGGCCTCCCCAGTAGTGCTAGTGCCCAAAAAGGATAAATCCACCAGGTTCTGTGTGGATTACCGAAGGTTAAATGCCGTGACCACATTTGATGCCTACCCAATGCCAAGAATAGATGAACTGCTTGATCAGCTAGCAGGTTCTCAATACGTCACTATTATGGATTTGAGCCGAGGGTACTGGCAGATCCCCATGACTCCAGAGGCCCAGGAAAGGTCAGCCTTTATTACTCCCTTTGGGTTGTTTGAGTGCTGTGTCATGCCCTTTGGGATGAAAAATGCCCCAGCCACTTTTCAGCGACTAGTCGATCAGCTGCTAGAGGGCCACAAGGAATATGCAGTAGCTTACTTAGATGATATTGCCATATTTAGCAAGACCTGGGAGGAGCACCTGATTCACCTGCACAAGGTGGTAAAACAAATAGCTGAGGCAGGGCTTACCATCAAACCAGAAAAGTGTCAAGTTGGCATGACAGAAGTGCAGTATCTGGGACATCGGGTAGGAGGAGGGACCCTACGCCCCAAGCCCAGTAAGGTGGAGTCTATTATGGCCTGGCCAATTCCCAAGACCAAAAAACAGGTCATGTCTTTCCTGGGAACAGCAGGTTATTATCGTAGATTTGTCCCAGACTATAGCAAGATAGCCAAACCCCTCACCGATTTGACTAAAAAGAAAGTGTCCAAGCAAATTACCTGGACTGAGGACTGTAATAAGGCCTTTGTCGCCCTCAAGACAGCATTGTCCAACTCTCCGGTCCTCCAGGCCCCTGATTTCAGCAGGAGGTTCGTGGTACAAATGGATGCTTCCAATTTTGGGCTGGGGGCTGTTCTTAGCCAAGTGAACTCCCATGGAGAAGAACACCCCATACTATACCTTAGTAGGAAGCTATTGCCTAGAGAAGTGGCCTATGCTGTCATAGAGAAAGAATGTCTAGCTATGGTCTGGGCTTTGCAAAAATTACAACCCTACCTGTACGGAAGGGATTTCACTGTCATAACGGATCACAATCCTCTACATTGGTTAGACAGGGTGTCGGGTAACAATGGCAAACTGCTTCGCTGGAGTCTTATCCTCCAACAATATAATTTCACAGTCCAACACAGGAAAGGAAGCCTGCATCAAAATGCAGATGGACTATCGCGTCAGGGGGAAATAGACTGTTAGTGGGTGCAGATTTATCAGCCTGGATAGGCTGGATCTCTCTGCCCCATCTTAAGGGGGAGGTGTCATGCCCAGGGCATGATTATAGAACATACGTATTATGAGTGTATATATGTGTGTGTATATTTGAATATGGACCAGCTGCTTTCCCCTCCACCCGTGTGCCATAAAACACCCTCCTATATAAAAACAGGGCCATGCAGCGTGTGTACATTCCAACTTAATTAAGACTCTGTTTGTGATACTTCCTTGTATGAAGTCAGATCTCTTTGAAGTGCCAGGCTGTTGTCTTTGCTCTGGCCATAAACCGGCAATCAGATAAGGGGACCTGGGAAATAGAATCCCCACCCCACCCTTAGGAATTCCATGGAAATGGAAGGTGTCCTGTTAAGCCATTTTTCCCTCCAAATTCTGGCTAACAAAAGCTAGGAGAGCTGACATGTTGGTGTGCATTACAAGCTAAGGACCTGGGAACATAACATCATCCCAAGCAACGAGCAACCACAGAAAACTCCAACAAAAAGGACTGCGTAAGGACTTTTTTTTTTGAACTGTTATTTGCTGTATACTCTTTCTGTATTTTTGTATGTCATTTTATTGTTGTAAATTACATCCAGCACTGTGATACCTTTTATCAGATTAAATGTTTAATTAATCAGCTCTAGTCTTTGACCTCTAAATAGATGAGCTCACCTTCCTGAGGGAAGCTCTGGTGATACACGTTTATTAGGGTTAATTGATGACTTGCTGGGACTAGTAGTCCCTGTCTGGGGGTCTATTGGCGTGTTAACCCTGGTACCATCACACTCTGTCTGGCGTATGGATAGAGCGTGATCGTGACATAGACCTATCACCACCGCAGCTGGCCCTGAAGTCTAAAAGATGCCACTGGGGCATGACGATTTTGGCATGGGCAACTGTGTGAACCCCCCCAGATTGCCCATAAGCTCCCTTACCCTTCCCCTGGACCTCACTGCAATTGTGTGCCAAATCCCTATAGTTGGGCGCGATTTTAAGCGGTGCACTCACATGCTCCCTGGTTATCTGAATACACACTAATATGCACGGCATACAATACTGATTGGACAAGTGCCTGCTCATGCGATGTAGGAATGGTGGAAAGGTGGGTGGAGTGGGAGATCTGGGGGTTTCACACAGCAGAGGCAAGAACCTATCACCAGTATAGGCAAAATCCTGGTGACAGGGCCACTTTAAAGATTTGGGATGCCCCACTGCGTCAAACCCCCCACGTCGCCCCAAAAAAACACCAACGTGCATGCACAAGCAGCGGCCGCATCCCAGGGAAGCGGATCTAAGTGAGCTGACGAGAGGCTGAGCATGTGCCGTAGGAACAAGTAAGGGTAAGTGAGATCAGGCGACCTGGGGGAGTTTTACACAGCGGGGCATCCCCGATCAGGGTGCCTGGGAGGCAAAGACCAAAGCCCAGGATAGTCAAAATCCTGGGTTTCGGTCGAGTTTAAAGTGATCTTATACCCAGAAAGGAAGTTAATGTTGTAACTTTCTATCAGTGCCCCAAAACAGCAAGTGCCTCTTTTTTTTCTAAAGTCTTTGCCCAACGTTCAAAAAAAAAAAAAAAACACAAACAGGATGCAGCCAGTTGTATTGCTCCCTAGCCAAGCAGCCTGCCCCTTGGTCCTTTCCAACCTTCATACACCCAGCTCAGCACTTCGAACTAACTGACGTTAAGTGACAGTTTAGTTGTAACTGAATTTATTAGCATTTCATAATCATAATGCTTCCTGTTAGTGTTTTAATGAAAATTGGGCAAAGATCTAGAGCTATAAAAAGGAAAATCCTGGGGGGCGTGGCCGGGCATGGAGGAGTGAGGTTGTCTGTGGCGTGAGCTCCCTCCGGCCGACCGATTAACCCTACAATTTCAGGGCATCCACCCACCCAAATCAGCTGGACCCAGCATGGCTAAGAAGCGGAGAGGGCAGAGAGCCGTTTCATCCCCTCAAGTGCGCAAGCGGTCCGGCCGAGGAGGTACCGGCGGGCTGTGCTGCTGCATCCCCGAGAGGAGGGCTGCGGCGAGCGGCGGGTGTCGGGCTCCGCATCTGACCCAGACCTCATCGTGATGGCTGCTGGCGCCGCCGGATCGGTGCGCGCGCCAGTGAAGAGGGGGCAGCCAGAGCCGCATGTAAGAGAGAGATTCCCGCCAGGAGGGAGGGGGAAGGCGGGGGAGACGCGAGCTGACGTCGGGGGCGGGAGCCGCCAGAGATCAATGGCTGCTGCTGCGGAGTCTGTGCAGCTGCAGCCCGGTTCCCCAGCACAATGTGCCCACATGGCCACCTACAGCCTCGGAGGAGGCACTCACATTCAATATACTAAGGGGACTCCCACACTCCACGCTACTGACCCCATCGTGGGCGACCCCGACCGCGAGATGCCCCTGCACAGGACACCCCACCCTGGGGCGGGGGTCTCTGGGGAGCTGCTCGGGGCCCACTGCTTTGTGCGCCCAGCTGGGACCCCAGAGGCAGTTGAGACGGAAGGGCCGCCCCTACAGCACAGAGAGAGCGCAAGCGAGGGGAGCCCGGCATCTGCGTCATCGCCAATGAGGGGGGTGTCCCCGCCAAGCCCAAATTCGCGGGCACTCCACGACGCTTCCTCGAACCCGGTTGGGTTGTGGTTCTCCCCTGGAGCTCCTGTGCACTCCCCTCCCTCCCCTGCATGGCACTCCGGAGGGATCAGGATGGAGGGACTTGGGGTGGCAGTCGCAGCGGAGAAGCCCGCGACCATGGTCTGATCCCACATCAGAGCACATCAGAGCACATCACAGCACCTGGATGACCAATCTCGGAGCCGATCCCCCCCCCCCCCGGCTTCTGGGCCTCTCGTGCCAAGGGGGGACTCTACCCCCCGCTCAACAAGGGTTTGCACTGGAGCAACCCAAGATGCCAACAACCGGGGCGGTCCAGGACGCCTTTCAAAGCTACCGGGATGGAAGTCTGGGCGTCCCAGCTGGTCCCTCTCCCCCCTCTCAAGATTACCACGCGGGAGTCCTTGTAGATATCAGGGCTGAACTTAAAGCCTTACCGACCAAGGCGGACCTGGAATCCTTTATATTGAGGGTTGAAAGTACCTTTAAGAAGGATATCTCTGACTTACAAGGTGCCGTGGGCAATCTGGACTCCAGGGTTTCGGGCATGGAACAGTCCCACATCTCGACCATCCAAAGAATAGAAGCCCTAGAGAGAAGCATGGCTTCCCAACGTTCCATATCTCAAGCGGTGGTCCTACACTTGGATGACCTAGAAAATAGGAGCCGCCGTAACAATATAAGGCTGGGGGGCCTACCTGAAGCCACTGGTCCAGATCAACTGCTGCAAACGGTCACTGGTGTCTTCAACGGGATCTTGAGCCGTCCACCCACTGCGGAAATAGTGATCGGCCGCCTCCACCGAGCCCTGGGGCCTAAACCTGATGACCCGGGTCGCCCACGAGACGTCATCTGCCGCCTGCATTACTTCTCTGTAAAAGAGGAAATCCTCAGAAAAGCACGGGAGAGAGACCGGATACACTTTGCTGGTGCCACTTTGCAGGTGTTCCAGGACGTTTCCAGGCGGTCCCTGTACCTGAGGAGCCTTTTGAGACCTCTACTGGAAAGGATTCGGGAATGCGGGGCCTCCTACCGGTGGGGATATCCGTTTCACCTCCTGGTGAGGAGACACCAGCGTGTTTTTGCCTTAAGAACCCCAGCGGACCTCCCTGAACTTTTCGTTTTCTTGGACTCGCCGGCAATAGAGGTGCCGGACTGGCTGGATCCTTCCACGGCGGGCCCCCCACCTCGCGGGGCTAGACGAGAGGGGGGCGCGGGCACCTTGCGCAGAAGAAGTACCAGAGGCCAACCGCCTACACCACGGGCCCGCGACAGTGAGACCTAACTCAAAAAGGGCCATCTTTATGTTCTTCTGCCAAAGCTGTCTCATCTATGGGCTTTTTTCTTTTCTTTTTTATGTTACAATAATGTTGCCTCTCTGGCCACTCCGTTATATGTTCAGCTGGGCTCTGAGTAGCCCTTTACCTGCACCGGCGGGTTTAGCGGATCGTTGATGGGGGTGCCAGGGGGCGTCTGAAAATGTTATTTGAATTGGGTGGGTGTCTGCATCATTTGCATGCTCTGCGGCTGCCAGTGCAGCCGAGTTGGAGCCCGCTTAGCGAGTGGAGGGGTTGGCTGGGGGGACGCCACGGTCGCCTTCAGCCTGTTGCGTTCCCACAGTAGGTTGGGGTCCTTTCTCGTTCGACGTCCGGCAGACGAGTGGAGGACCTCCTTTTTGGGGAGCAGTAACCTTATTCCCCGTTTAAGTCCGCGCCTAGCTGCAGGGATTTTCTTTGACGCATCCCTGTAGTTATTGTGGTGGAAACGTTTATTTGTGTTGTATTTACATATGTGTGGATGTTCTTTTTGTTTTGTCTTGTCTTGTTCTGTGCTCTCCTATCCTTCTATAATTTTTGTTGTTTTGCTTTGTTTTGGTCTTCATTTCTGTGGAATTTGACCCCGGGCCCTTTCTCTCCATATCAATATGTCCAAGGTAAAGTGCACATCCCTCAATGCGAAGGGTTTGAATTCTCCCCTTAAGAGATCATCCGTCCTCAGGGAACTGAAGCGCATGCACACTCAGATTGCGTTTTTACAAGAAACTCACCTCAAAATAGGTAGGTCCCATAATCTCACTGACCGTCACTTTAAAACTCAAATCTAGGGGAGTCGCCATTCTCCTGGCAGGGGCGCTACCCTGGACACACCTCGAGACGCTCCTGGATCCCGGGGGGAGGTTTCTCTTTGTTAAGGGAACACTTTACTCCTTAAAAATTACGCTAGCAACATGCTACTGCCCCAACTCTAATCAACACAAGTTCCTCCATTCCACCTTAGAGAAACTCATGGCTTTTACAGAGAGGGTTCTCCTGTTAGGAGGGGACTTTAACATAGTCTTAGATCCTGGATTGGATACTTCTAGGGGGGTCTCACACATCCCCTTTTCGATGCTTAAAAAAATAAGGCCCTACTTCATAGGAATCAACTGATGGACGTGTGGCGGACACTCAATCCCAGGGAGAGGAACTATACGTTTTTCTCTGCACCACATAACTCCTACTCACGCATAGACTTCTTCCTAGTCCCACACAGGTTCTTACACTTGGTGGTCAGCATGGACAGAGGGCAGATAACTATCTCAGACCACGCGCCTGTCTAGGTCATCCTCTCCATTCCGGATACCCCACCCCACAGAGGTCACTGGAGATTGAACAATTCGCTCCTGCAGGACCCTGAGGTTAGGGCCGATAGTCATAAGGCCATCGAGGATTATTTCTCTGTTAACGTCACCGAGGAGGTCTCGCGGATGTCGGTGTGGGAGGCCCACAAGCGCGTGGTCAGGGGCCTGCTAATTAAACATGGCTCGCGCCTTAAAAAACTGAGAAATGAACAATTTGCCCGGCTGACTCAAGAGATACTGACTATTGAAACTAGGCACAAGCAGACCCTGGACAGGGAACTAGGGGCCAAATTAGTGAATCTTCGGGAGTCCCTTAGGGATATCTGCCTCACTGAGGCTAAAAAATGTGCGGCTGGGAGTCATAGATTATTCTAGGAATATGGCAACAAGTCGGGTAAGGCCCTAGCGAGAGCACTGAAAGCTCAACGTGGGAGGAATTTTATCTCAGTTATTCAGGATCCCAAGGGGGGCAGGAAACACCTGACGCCTGATATAGCGCTGGCCTTCAGGGAATTCTATGAAAGCCTCTACAATTTACCCCAGGAGCGTTCGTCTACACATCTGAATCGTATTGCTTCCTATATTCGGGAATCAGAGCTCCCTAGACTCAATAAAGAGGTGATTAACACCCTCGATGGGGAGATTGAGTTGGAGGAATTCCTGAAGGCCATTAAAGGCACTAGATCGGGACGGGCACCGGGCCCAGACGGTTTCAACTTGGTGTATTACAAGGAATTTGCGGAGCTACTCAGCCCTCAGTTTATTGCCTCCTTCGGCTCCCTGAAGGACGGATGCCCCCTGCCCCCCTGAGCCCACATCACGATCATCCCGAAGGCGGGCAAAGACCCGTTACAGTGTGGCAGCTATAGGCCCATTTCTTTATTGAATTGCGACCTGAAGCTATTCAACAAGGTTATTGCGGACAAACTGGCGCCCCTTATCCCTCATCTCATCCACTGGGACCAAGTTGGCTTTGTTCCTACAAGAGAGGGTAGGGACAACACCACGAGGGTCATCAATTTGATTCACCAGGCATGTACTGGGGGGCCGGGTACTTTGCTCCTCTCAACGGACGCAGAGAAGGCGTTTGACAGGGTCAGCTGGGAGTTTCTGTTTGCAACCCTCAGCCATATTGGCCTTGGAAAACATATGACC
Organism: Gastrophryne carolinensis; assembly: GCA_027917425.1. Classification (NCBI taxonomy): domain Eukaryota; kingdom Metazoa; phylum Chordata; class Amphibia; order Anura; family Microhylidae; genus Gastrophryne; species Gastrophryne carolinensis. Next base: position 119,000,994 of record CM051243.1, read on the forward strand.
AACTGGATTAAGGCCTCTTATTCATGCCCCTCTGCGTCTGTCATAGTAAACGGGCTCCCCTCTGAACCATTTAATCAATCAAAACGGGACGCGCCAGGGATGCCTGCTTTCGCCATTGATCTTTGTCTTGACTTTAGAACCACTCTTGCGCACTGTCAGGAAGAACGCGGATGTGGCCGGAGTTCGGGTTGGTCACGTTGAACATAAGGTGGCAGCGTATGCCGACGACCTGATTTTCTTCATCACTAAGCCAGAAACCACTCTGCCCGTCCTGCTGGTGGAGCTCCGGGACTTCCAGGCAGTGTCTAACTATAAAATAAACTACCAGAAATCCTCAGCCCTTAACATTAACATTCCCCCCAAAAGAATAGAGCAGATCTCAAAGACCTTCCGCTTCAAATGGGAGGGGGAGGCGGTGACTTACCTGGGGACGCAAATATCGGCTCAGCCTCAGAAGATTTATGGTCTCAACATTCCCCCGTTGTTGAGGAGGCTGGAGGAGGACCTTCGGAGGTGGAATAGGAGTGCATTCACCTGGTTCGGCCGGGCGAATATTGTTAAGATGAACATACTACCCAGAGTGCTGTATCTCTTCCAGGCCCTTCCAATAGAGGTCCCCCACACATTCTTTAAGAGACTAGCGGGGTTGTGCTCGAGGTTTGTTTGGGCTGGGAAAGCACACCGATTGGCAGCATCCCTCCTGACCCTTCCCAAGGCTCGCTGAGGCCTGGGCCTCCCGGATTGGAGGCTGTATCACGCTGCGACTCACCTGGTCACGGTGATCGACTGGTGCAGGCATTCCACGTTGAAACAATGGACACACATTGAACAAGAAGCCTTGCATGCCTTCCTTCCGGGACTCCCTTGGATCCCACCGAATCAGCTCCAAATTCTCAACAAACACCCGATGATAGGCTCCACGAGGAAGGTGGTGGCGAGGATCTTCCTGAAGCCCGATATCTCCCCCTCCCTGTCACCTCTAACGCCGGTGATAATGCACCCAGATTTCCCAGTGAGCCAGTCTGACTGTGTCCTCCGTTCGTGGGCGCATCAAAATTGTTATAGGCTCATGCATATGCGCGAGGAGGGCGGGTGGTGTGGGCCGGGGGATTTGGCGGCTAGGCACTCGCTTCCGCCACTTAACTTCTGGCGGGCTCTCCAGCTGTCACATTACCAGAAATCTGTGGACCGGCCGGATGAAGCTGATAGACCATTGACCCCTTTTGAACGACTTTGCATTGGGGCGGGCCATTTCATAGGGGCTTTGTCGCATGCCTATTCCCTGCTTAGTAGCCCCCCGGAGTCGTTTGTGCCCCCTTGCATGGAGGGATGGGAGAGGGAACTTAACAGAAACTTCTCAGCAGAACAGAGGCAAGCCATGTTTCAGCTGGCTCATACATCTTCTATTTCTAGCAGATATCAAGAAGCCTCATATAAAATCCTGACCCGATGGTATTACGTGCCATCTAGATTGGCTAAGATGTTGCCCTCTTCCAGCCCCCTTTGTTGGAGATGCTCACGTGAAAGGGGCACAATGCTTCATATGTTCTGGAACTGCACTGGCCTTACTAAGTTTTGGGACAATGTCCGGAAAATAGTACTACACTTGACCGGGATTGACCTGGGAGAGGATCCGGCCAGCTACCTCCTTAACTTGGCCCCTGCCTCGATCTGCAAGAGGGGCAAATCCCTCCTAGCCCCATTGCTGAACGCCGCAAAGTCATGTATACCTGCGTGTTGGAAATCACCCGATCCTCCAACAACAGCGATGTGGCTGGCTAGAGTGAGGGACGTAAGTAGGATGGAGGAGCTTACGGCCTCAATGAAGGACACCCTTGACAAATACAGAGAGCTTTGGTGTGCCTGGGATCAGTTTACCCTATCGGCCGACTACCTTGGTTATCTTCAGGAGTAAAGCCGAAGTGCTTCGGAACGGGTTCCCCCCTCCCTACCCCACTGTCCCGCTACCCCGTTCTCTCTTTTTGTCCCTCCCATCCCTGTCTTTTCTTCTCTCTCCACTTTTAGTTTACTCTTTTTTGTCGTGTGTCCTGTTCAAGATGTTGTGGCATGTTCATGCATTAAAGTTGAAAATGTACTCTGTGAGCTACGGACAGCCTCACTTTCCTTATTTGTTCCTTTTTTTATGTTGTATATTATTATACTTTGCAAAATGAAAATAAAGAATAAAAAAAAAAAAAAAAAAAAAAAGGAAAATCCTGAATAGTCCCTAACACATTAAACTAGAACATAACCCTGAATAAGAGCCTACCTTATATGTTTCCCCCACCCTGTACATACCGATTGCCCACATATAAAATCACCCTACCTGCATCTACTGCATTTTCTGATCCTTAAAACATCCAAGATGGCAGCCCATGGAGTTTCAGGCTGCCTGCTAACAAAAGGTCTTCTGACTGTGCCACTCTGCATTCTGGAATTGCTGTCCTTGTCTGACCCCAACTCAGCTCTGTCCATGCAGAGCACAGCTATAACCCCGCCCCCTGTACTTTTCACCTCTCTCCTCCCCTCAGTATGTGATGCTTCTGAGACAAGATGGCGGCACCTGTATCCGAGAGTCCTGGACACAGTTGCAGCCCAGTGGGGGAAAGAATAATAAGTGACCAAAAACTTAAATTATATTAATTTTAGATGCTGGGGAATGTCTTTAAGGGTTTGGGCTTTTCATTAAATGATGCTGAAGGTCCGGTTTAACCAACACAAACCCTCCTAAATGTAATGCTGGCTAATAAATACGTTGGGCACCCAAGCAGTAAGGTTATTGCACTGCCCAAATTATCCTGCCATATTGCACTATCCCAATATCTTGGCTTCTGGCTCTTTATACAGGAAACTTAAGTGTCCCAAAGCAGTCTCAAAGCTACATTAATCAGCAGATGCGGATTTTCCTATTTTACTATACTGCCGTTGTAACGCTATGATATTTTGATATATTTTGTTCCCAAAGAAATTGAAAAAAATGTATACAATCAAGAAATTGCACAGCATATAGAATAGCCCCCTTTTTAGTCAGCATGGTTGGTTCCTTAATTCATATGCAGCATGGTGGGAGACCTTCCTTGGTTTTGAAAATTGGGCTTGGTAGCTTTTGGCCCAAGTTTAAGTTCATGTGTGAATTTGCATGCAAACTACGTTGGCCAGCAGGAAATCACCTGTGATAGTTTTATCTGAGACAATCAGAGTATCACCTGGGTTAGTTGGTCTGGGCCAATCATAGATCACCTGAGCTATTTCAAATAAAACAAAGGGGTCAGCCTGGAAAAAAGAGCTGGCTGGTAAAAGACGCGTAGATTCGCTCGGGGCAGTTGAAGGACACACACACACAGAGTCGTGTCTTGAATGTAAATGGACATAGAAGATGGTGAGAATGGCTTTGGGATTTGAGAGACCTGCTTTGCGAACTTGAATACAGCAGCCATCTTGTATGGAGATTGGATGAAGCCTGCCGATTTCTGCCTGGACTAGATTAAACAGGTAAGTAATCCATTTTAATTTATGATTTTGCCCTGTTAGGCTGTGTTGTGACAGTGCTTGTAGCGTCTTTGTGCTTGTACATTTTTGCAAGCAAGATATAAAAATATCTACTAAAAGTGCATCATCTAGCTTTTCCTTGGAGTTACTGACAAATGAACTAATTAGACACCGTGTCGTGTAATTTTAAAAATATACATATATTTGAGCTTTTAAAATGCCTTATACATTTAAGGGCTGCAAAAATACTTGCAATTTTTTTTTAAAATTACACCCAAGCAAAACAAATTGTAGACAGCGGGTGTAAATTCAGGGGGGTGGGGGGCTTTAGCCAGAACGGTGCAGGTAGCAATGCAGACAGGGTTGTAAATCCCCCTGCAGGCGCTTGCCACAGCACCACTAACCGCTCTCCAGGTACAGCAGTGGTGCAGGATTGCCCAAGCTAGAATGTATGCAGCTCTAGTGCTGTCACTTTCCTGTGCAACTCTCAATATTCCTGTCTCCAGTCCTGTCCTTTGCACTGGATCTGCCGCTTGCTCTATGTTAAAGGGGAAAGCAAGATGAATATTCATAGGAATATTTATTATACTTTATATGATTACAGATATCCCCCAACTTATACTCCTGAATTCTTAGTAAGACTTAAGTAGGATGGAAGCCTGAGTTCCTGCCATTTGTCTACAGTAAACAGACCATTTCTCATGAATACAATAGACTATATTCACACCTAGCTGCCAACAAGGTACCTCAATAGCCGAGCTGCAGGTCATTTCCTCTTGAAAAGGCATCCTTGAATTCCTAATTAGGTTGGAGTCCGACATTCAAATATGCATGCATGCAATAGATGATATTTATGAAGAGCTAATATGAAATATGACAGTTATGACTATATTAATAAGATAATCTTATACAGGATTATAAGACCTTTCATTTGATACTAAACATAGCATATATGTATTGGCCAGGGAAGGACAATCTGCATAGTATCAGACTCTGTAGGATATGTATTTTAGTGTTTCGGTTCATTTAAAAGGAGCAGTATCGTGAAAAAATGTCCCAAAAATAATATCCAACTAGGCTTGTTTTTCTTTCCTTTAATGGAATGAAAAATACAATTCTGTGATTACTCACCTGTAGAATTGGTATTATGAGTATACAGTACGTCCTGCTCCAAATAGAATACTTACACTTGGTTATTACTCCGCCAGATGGCGCTGGACTGCAGAGACATCGAAAACAGGCTCCTCCCGGCCCCTCAAATACCCAGGGACCTCCCACAAATCCCCAGCATTGAAAAGCAGTTAACGAGAAGCCGGGAGAATTAAACAACCCAAACTAGTAACTATAACAATGATAACAATCACCATACAGGGGATCCAGGACGTACTGTATACTCATACTACCAATTCTACAGGTGAGTAATCACAGAATTGTATTATTCTTAGTATACAGTACGTCCTGCTCCAAACAGAATACTTACACTTGGGACATCCAATAGCAGTGTCCATAAAGTAGGGTGGGATCCCCAAAGCTAACAGCAGACAGTTTAGACCACTGCCGCCTGCAAAACCTTTCGGCCAAAAGCAGCATCAGCTGAGGCCCTAACATCAACCTTGTAAAACTTTGAAAAGGTATGAACAGAAGACCAAGTAGCGGCCTTGCAAACTTGTTCAACAGAAGCCTGGTGCTGAAAAGCCCAAGAAGCACCAATAGCACGAGTAGAATGAGCAGTAAGGCGGAAGGGAGGATTCTTCCCCTTAGCAGAATAGGCCTGAATCACAGCCTGACGGATCCATTTGCTGATAGTAGACTTGGCAGGAGCCAAACCCTTCCTAGGACCAGAAGGGACTACAAAAAGAGCATCAGTCTTTCTGAAAGGTGCAGTAGCCACCAGATAGTACTTCAGACACCTAACCACATCCAAAGAATGCAAAACCCACTCTTTAGCATTACTAGGATTAGGGCACAATGAAGGGAGAACAATGTCCTGATGAAAGGCAGACACTACCTTAGGCAGAAAATCTGGCTTGAAGCGAAACACCATCTTGTCCTGGTGTCTCTCATAGTAGGGGGGCTGAATGGAGAGCGCCGCCAACTCAGACACATGCCTAACAGAAGTGATAGCCACCAGAAAAACAACCTTGAGAGTAAGGGTGGCCAGGGAAGCACCCTGCACAGGTTCAAAGGGAGAACCCTGCAAGGCTGACAAAACCAGGTTCAAATACCAAACAGGCACCATAGTCTTACGTCACCCCCTGGAAAAAAGTCCTAATCAGGGAATGCTGAGCAAAGAACTTCTGGAAGAAAACAGACAGGGCAGAAACCTGACCTTTTAGAGTACCAAGTTGGAGCCCCATCTCCAACCCATGCTGTAAGAACTCTAGGATCCTGGGAATAGAGAAGACACGACAGGGAAGAGACTCACACCAGTCAATGTAAGCACGCCAAACCCTGTAATAAATAGAAGAAGAAGACTTCTTCGTAGCCTTAATCAAGGTATCCACAACCGAGGAAGACAGCCCCTTCTCCATCAAGATGGAGGTTTCAGCAGCCAGGCCGTCAAAGCCAGAGTTTGTAAATTGGGATGGCGTAGTGAGCCCTGAGTGAGTAGGTCTGGCACCACGGGCAGAGTGTACTGATCTACTGCCAGCTGCACCACATCTGCGAACCACACTCTTCCTGGCCACCTGGAGGCCACCAGAATTGCTGGCACCCCTTCCAGAGCAATCTTGCGCAGAACCCTGCCCAGCAGGGGGAACGGAGGGAAGACATACAGAAGCTGAAAGTCCTGCCATGACATTGCTAGGACATCCGTGGTCAAGGCCAGAGGATCCTGAGATAGAGAGACAGGATGCTTGTGATTGTGACAGGACGCAAACAGGTCCACATCTGGAACGTCCCCAACGGTGACACAGAGATCGGAACACCCTGCTGCACAGGGACCATTCTCCCTGGCGAGAGGTCCCCCTGCTCAGAGTCTGCCAGGAGATTTTCCACCCCTGGGATGTACACAGCTGATATGCCGGGAACATTGGTCTCTGCCCAGGTCAGGATCAGAGACACTTTCTGGAGGGCCCCCTTGCTCCGGGTCCCTCCCTAATGATTGATGTAGGCAACTGCAGTCTGGTTGTCCGAGCGCACCTGAACAGGCAGGCCCCGAAGGTGAGTAGTCAACTGAGCCAGAACTAACCTGATCACCCGCAGTTCCAGAATGTTGATAGGTGTGTGGGGCTCCTGAGGGCCCCACCTCCCTCGGAACTACAGGGACTTCCAGAAACCCCCCAACCCGTCAGACTGGCATCCGTGGTGACCGTCTCCCAGCAGGGGGCCAGAAAGGATCTGCCCCCCAACAGGTTCCTGGAGTCCAGCCACCACGAGAGGGACCACCTGACTAGGGGGGAAAGCACAAGGATCTGGTTCAGGGACACGGGATCCTTGCAGAGGCCTCATGTGGAACTGATCATAAGGGACCGCCTCGAAGCACGCCACCATCAGGCCCACCAGCTGCATTCCCTGCCTGATGGAGGGATAATGACAAGATAGCAGGAACTGGACCTGTGCAATCAGAGCATCCACCTTCTGTTGAGGAAGGAAAATCCTTGCCTGAACTGTATCCAGATTCATTCCTAGGAATGGAGTCACCAAGGAGGGGGACAGTGAAGACTTGGGGTGGTTGATCACCCATCCAAATGACTCCAGGGTGGACACAACCAGCCGAGTATCCAGCTCTGCCTGATGTAGAGATTGGGAGGTGATGAGAATGTGGTCCAGATAAGGCAGCACGCGGACACCCTGATACCTGAGCAGAGACATCACGCCAGCCAGCACCTTGGTGAACACCCTGGGAGCTGAGGTGAGACCAAATGGCAATGCCACAAATTGGTAGTGTTGATCCTCCAGGCGAACCTGAGGAACCTTTGATGACCTGGAAATACAGGAATATGAAGGTAAGCATCCTTTGATGTCCACAGAAGTCATGAAATCCCCTGGGCGCAGAGAACTGGTGGCAGAGCTCAGAGTTTCCATGCGAAAGCGCCTGCTCCTGACAAATTTGTTGAGGATCTTTAAGTCCAGGATGGGCCTGACTGAACCATCTTTTTTGGGAACTGTGAATAGATTGGAATAGAAGCCCTTGCCCTTTTCTCTTAAAGGGACCTTGCAGATGACCCCCAGCTCCAGGAGGCCTTGCACTGCCTGCACTAACTCCTGAGCTGACACAGGGTCCTGAGGAATCCGGGATCTGATGAATCTTGGGGGCGGCCAGGCAGCAAACTGAGACATGAAGCCTCCAGATGTGAGCGAAGTGCTGAAGCCGTCCCCCCACCCGGATGGGTGAGGGCGCCCCATCATGCCTGAGGGGGCTTGGGAGATGATTTTGCCTTGGGGCCCCAGGAGGAGCCAGGACGCCCACGTCCTCTGCCCCTACCCCAGAAATCTCCCCGGGCCCCAGTGAAGGAAACTCCCCTCCCTTGTCTAGCACCACGGTAGGGGGAGGAGAAGGAGCCCTGACCCCGAAAGGGCCGAGATTGCCGCCTGCACTGGGGTAACCCGCCTCCCTTAGCAAAAATGTCCAGGCGGTCCCCAAACAGGCGTAGCCCTTTGAAGGGAAAACCAGTGAGGGCCTTCTTGGCAACGTTGTCAGCAGCCCACTGGCGTAGCGCCACCACAAGGGCAGACGTCCTGGCGCACATTCTAATGGTGTCATCCAGGGCAGATAGGACAACATTTACAAAAACATCACAACTGGAGAGTGCATTGAACACCTCACAAGGCAAGTCATCAGGGGCACCATCAAGAATATTTCTGATAAGGGTTCTAGTGGCCACAGCGGTAATGGCAGAAGCACAGACCGGGCGCAGCGCTGTCCCCGCACATGCAAAGGCATGGGACGCCAGCTGGTCAATGCGCCGGTCCTCAGCATCCCGCAGGGTAGTAGTCAGGGGAATGCATGACAGAGGTGTTGGATAGCCCTAGGACCGGGGCATCCACCTCGGGAAGGGATGACCAACATTTTACCACATCAGCAGGAAAGGGAAACTTCCTATCCCAACTTTTAGGTACCCCGGGAAGTCTACTGGGGCGCTCCCATTCCTTGAGTACAAGGTTATTGAAATAGGCCTGCTCGGGAAATTCCAAGCGTGATTTAGCTGTATGGAAGAGCTCCCCCCTTTGCCTGGGAGCCACAACAGGGGGAGAAATGGACAGAACCTCAAAAATCTGGTTCAGCAATCTGTCAGTGTCATCCGGGGACCAGGGGTCAGAGCCAGAATCGTCATGACCCCTTGGCATCTCATCAGATGACCCTGTGTCAGAGAAAAGCTCCCCTTTATCCGAAGGGGTATAGCCACAAAGATCCCAAAACTCCTCAGTTTCCATAGGAAAAAGTGACATTAGGCGTTAAGTGCCGCTTTTTAGCAGGGGCCTTACGCGCCAAGGTCTTAGCAATCAACTGCTCAACAGTAGCCAGTCTAGAAGACACATCAGGCAGAGAATCCCCACTTGTATGCAACTCAGTAGGAGTGAGATTTAAGCTTGGGGGGGTAGGTGAAGTGATACGAAGTGCAGACCCAGCCACAGGAAGGCCAGATTGTAGTGCAAGCACTTGCTCAGCACAGGGCACACAGACCCGCACCTTGTCAGCATCAGCATGAGGCTTCCCACACGCTACACACAGCCGGGCTTGTCCCGAAAGAACCCCGGTCACATTATCCTGAGATGCCTCCATATGGTGATTATAGTGGTGCTATAAGCCGATAGGCATTAACGCTATAAAACAACCCTGGATGCCCCAATAGCCCGCTAGGGAGTAGGAATAAATACAACTAGGCCTATAATAAATTAGCAACTAAGAAAGCCGGGAGAAGCCAATGGATTCGCCCGCCTGAAAGACATAATAAAAAGGGGGCCGTAAGCAGATGATATTAAAAAAATTAGATAATAAAACCGCCCACGAGGGCACTTACAGACCGCGGTAGGTAGGGGACCGTTGCGCATAAGCCAGCCAAGCAGACAAGATGGCGTTGGTATACCTCGAGGGGCGGGCCGGTAACAGCAATGACGCGGAACGCGCCATAGACGGGCCCCGCCCCCCCCCGAAGAGCGCGAAGCCAGCACATGACAAGCAGCCAATGACGGCGCACCGGCGCCTGAGGTAACGCCGCTGCCAAGCGCGGAGCATAGTGACAGAAAAGGCACGCGGCGGCAGAGGCTCACCATAAGCCTGAAACGCCTACCCTTTGGTGGGGGATTGCAGTGGAACAGCGCTCCTAAGCACCTAACAGCGGTGCTGCCTACCATCACCCAACCAGCGCAGCCAAGGCTGGGAGGCATATTACTAATGGAACAGGTGGGAATAGTCCTACAGGGCCGCAGGCTAATAGCCCCGCTCACCTGCGAGTAGAGAGAGCCATTTCGCGTTCGTAGCAGTCCAGACTGCAGAGAAAATCTGGGGATTTGTGGGAGGTCCCTGGGTATTTGAGGGGCCGGGAGGAGACTGTTTTCGATGTCTCTGCAGTCCAGCGGCATCTGGTGGAGTAATACCCAGGTGTAAGTATTCTATTTGGAGCAGGACATACTGTATACTAAGACCAGCAGATCTGGGGTAACAGCCCCTGTCACCCCTGATAGACTAAACCGGTCACTCCTGGATTGTATTCCTACCATGAGAGAATAAACAACAATCTTGCAGGAAGTTTTATTCAGTTCGGGAGTATAAGTAACCCCTATTTTCGTTAGCCAGCGTTTTATATGTATTTTTTTTTTTTAATTCTTCATTTTCAATGGAGAGACAAAGAAAGAATACAACAGTTGCATAGATATAGTTACAGAGTCCTCACGCATATATAGGTGAGCAAGGCACGTACCGACACAACCAGTGCGCCAGATATACATATATACAGAAAATAGTACCAGTCGACCCACGTCCGCTATGGTTCTCCAATCAAGCCGGCGGCGGACCCCCACCCGGGACCCCACCCTGAAGCCAAAGACAGTTCATGCAAACCTCCCGGCTCCAGGGTGAGTTAACTCCATCTGTGAAAGCTAATAGACAAAGAGAAAGAGTAAGGAGAAGAAGGAGAAAAAGAGGGAAGAAGAATGGGGAAGGAGAGGTGGGAGGGAAGGGGGTCGAACCAGGGCGGAAGTCAGCCCATCATTACTCTTCCACACTTATCCTCAAAGCGTCATTAGTGTTCCACTTTATTCTCCAGTAGTACAGTCTCCATACCAAGGCAATCCCAAATGGAAGCCATGCCCACTAGTTTCAGTGGGGAGGGGGGGGAGGGCCAAGGGTCATAAGCTGTTTAAACCTATTTGTCTCCGGTGTGTTATATAGCTCTTTTTGTTGCCCATCAATGATTGCCTCCACAAAGTTTAACGTTTGCTGCTTCCTAAGGGCCCTTGCCAAAAGTGCACTGCTCTTATTCCCCCATTCAAAATATAATCTTTTACATTGTTTTATAATATACGCAGCCCTCGAAGATGGGAGAGAGTTTAGAGCTGATCTGGCCTCCGTGAGCGCTAGGAAATTAGTTTTTGCCAACGAGGCTTTATGCACCCTTTCCAGCTCCTGGACCCTTTCGAGGCAGTTCTGCAGCTCCTGCTCCCGTTCCCTCCTTATCTTAGTAGTGTGCCTGATGAACGAGCCCCTGATGACCGCTTTGTGGGCCTGCCAGTTCCGTACTTTTGTTTAGCTCAAAGTAGTTTTTGTATATCCTGAACCAACGGCTCGTTTTTCAATAGGGACTCGTTCAGCCTCCACACCCACTCACCCTTCACGCCCCCAGATAAGTTGACAGTGAGCACCACCGGAGCATGGTCAGATATGACCATAGGCTCTATTTTGGTGTCCACCACTCGGGGCAGTAACTCATGGGAGATTAGGACATAGTCGATTCTGGAGTACGTGGCATGGACCGCGGAAAAAAACGAGTAATCCTTAGTAGTAGGGTGGTTGATACACCAAGGATCGCATAGCTGAACCCTGTGGAGGGATTTCTTAATTCTCTTCAATGCCACATATGCCAAAGCCGACCGTCCCGTGGAAGAGTCCAACAAGGGATCCATTGCCACATTGAGGTCACCCCCCAGGATGATGGGACCTTCCTGTACCGCCAGGAGTTTGTCCATAAAAGCCTCAATAAAAGTCACCTGCCCAGAGTTAGGAGCATAAGCCACCACCAGGGTGTATTTTTTATTAAACAGGGAGCCCTTAAGAATTAAGTATCTACCTTGCTCATCCGCTATCCTATCCAAAACTCGGAATGGAGTGTTCCTAGCGATTAAAATCGCAACCCCTCTATCTTTAACATCTAGCACATTGCTGGTGTAGGATTGGGAGAAGGACCTGGAGGACAACCTGGGAGCCCCCCCACCCGTAAAATGCGTCTCCTGTATGAGCGCAATATTTGCCTTGTGTTTGGACAGCTCCTGGAATAATTTAGATCTCTTCAAAGGGGTGTTCAAGCCCCTGGCGTTTATCAAAATCACCCTAAGCTTCTGAGTAAAAGGAGGATTGGGAGCGTCGGGCGCACCAGCGCTCCGCGCATCATTTTCGATACCGGACATGCTGGTAATTTAAGGCTAAGAATTGCCCTGGTTCAGGAAGGGCCATGAAGGGATGGGGGGGGAGGGGGGGGAGACCAAAAAGGTAAAAGAAGAAGGGGAAAAAGGATTAGAGAAACAGATGAAGAACAAGACGTAGGAAATCAACACTTCAAACTTTTAGAACTAGTTGTTAGTCCCCGAAGCGGACGCGCCCGCACCGGGGTAGGCGCTGAGGGCCCGATCGGCAAGCCGGAACCTCTAACTGGGCACCGACCCCCGAACAGCGACACCCCCACGCACCCAAAATGAGGGGAGCGAGAGGCCACACAACAGTGGCACCAGCAGCATGCGCAGTGGTCACTCAATCCACCAGCGCAGGCGAAAGTCCGCCCCCGGCAGCCAACCAATCAGAAATAAAGCATGTAAACTCTTAAACATTTATAAGCTGTTAAACCTGAGAGCCCAAGTGCTCCAAATAATAAGCTAGAGCTCTACTCCGCCACCTGTCCGCCCAGGGAATCCGCAACTATCCATCAACACCAAGGTGAGGAAACGCAAGGAGCACCCCTCTATGAGGGGCATCTAGACCCTTCAGCCTGGAGCCCGCCGAGGACTGTGGCTGAAGGCCGTGAACGGGCAGGCGGCACAGGCTGAGCTGGTCAAAAGCACCTACAATGAAAACACAAAAGAGTGATTAGCAACAGCAAAGCCATACAACCCTGTCAAAAGTGTCCAAAGGAATGGGTCTAGGAGAAGCCCACTATCAATTCAACTACCGGCCCATCTCGCGCCCGCTCGGGTTTTCCTATGGGTCAGTAGGCTGGGAGTCTGCTCCTCTTCTTGCTTGTGAAGGATAGAGGTCCGGGGGATATGAGAGCCAGTCTGGGACCCGAACGGGGCGCAGGCCGAACTTTGAGGCAATTAAGGCGAAGGGGTACCCCCATCTGTAAGTGACGTTATTCTGCTTGAGAGTCTCCAGCAGCGGCCAAAGGACCCTCCGCCTCGCCAAGGTGGACCTAGAGAGATCTGAATAGAAGTGCAGGATTGCACCATCAAAGTCCAGCTGACCTTCTGGCCGCTGCCATGATTGCTTCTTTTTCTTGGAAAAAATGAATTCCACAAATAACGTCCCTTGGGGGGGTCGCTCTGACGAGGAGGGGGGGCGATTGCTCTATGCGCCCGGTCTATCTCTATTTTGGAGTCGCTGCCCGACGGTTCCCCCAATAGCGTAGAGAAGATCCCCTGCAAGGTAGGAAGAAGGTCCTCTGCTCGCGTCGCTTCAGGGAGCCCCTGTATGCGTATGTTACGCCGATTACGGTCCTCCAAATCCTCCAGATGAAGGGCCAGAGAAGCAGTCACTGATTCTTGCGCCTGGAGACGCCACGTGAGCTGTTGAATAGTGGATTTATCTTCCTCATGCTGCTGTTCAACCCCGGCAAGCCTAGAGTCCAGTTGTTTGAGGGTATCCCCCCCCCCCCAGTCGCTGATTCCTTCATTCGCGGCCCCCCCCCCCGGAGGGCCTCCCCGGCGGGGCCCGATTCTCGAGCGGATTCTGTAGGCTTCGATATGTAGCGATTTAAATCTCCTTGAGTAGTTGCTGCCGCACTTCTTGTCTGCCCCCTGCTATCCTTAGGTTTGCTGCCGCCGCCCATTTCTGGATTTCTTGGTTTGAAGGAAAAGTCCCGGGCTGCAAAGCTTTGAGGGCACTAAAATGAGGGGAGACCGGCCTAGGATAACTGAGGGCGCCCAAGTGCAAGGCGTCCAGGCCAGGAAACTTGACAGGCGCTTAACGGAGGGGGTCTGGGTCCAAACGCTTTGAGGGTACTTCTGAAAGGGCTGTTAGGTCCCAGATGCTTTGAGAGTGCACAAGTGAGGGTTTCCAGACCCCGAGTGTTTTAGGAATACTTCAGTGGGGGTTATCAGGACCAAGGTGCTTTGCGGGCGCTTAAAGTGGACCAACACCCTCCCATGATCGGCCCGGGAATCTATAAGATTCCTGGACCGATCAGGCCCCTGACTGCGGGGCACCCCCATCGGAAACCAGAAACCCCTAAATCCCTACCTTATCCACGATCCAGCGGCGTCCGCCGCCACCTCCCGCACATCCCTCTAGCGGGACGCGCACCCGCGCCGGCCGTTTGTGAATGGCCGGCGCGGGCGCGCTCTCTTGTCCGTCGGCGGGGATTGGCAGAGGCGGACACGTGGGAGCGAGGAGAGGTGAGTTTTTCGGGGGTTTCACACAGCCGAAGTGGACCAAAACCCAGGATAGTCAAAATCCTGGGTGTTGGTCCACTTTAAATGGAGAATTGCCAGCAAAGGGTGCAAATAGGGAACTTAAAGAAATTCGACCCCTAGCCCAGGTGTAAGGAGGGCGATTTATTTAATAGGCGATGTCTGAACCTGAATGCTTTGAGGATGCTCAGGTGAGGGGTGTTTGGCCCAGCCTGCTTTGAGGGTGCTTCAATTGGGGCTGCACGAGTCAAAATGCTTTGCGACTACTTAAATGAGGGATTTCTAACCCAAGGTGGTTGGAGGCGTTTCAAAATACAATTCTGTGAAATACTCACCTGTAGAATTGGTATTATAAGTATACAGTGCGTCCTGCTCCAGATAGATTACTTATACTTGGGTTATCCTCCGCCAGATGGCGCTGCACTGCAGAGACATGTAAAACAGGCTCCTCCCGGCCCCTCAAATACCCGGGGACCTCCCACAAATCCCCAGCATTGAAAAGCAGTGAAAAAGAAGCCGGGAGAATTTAACAACCAAAAACTGGTAACTATAACAATGATAACAATCACCATACAGGGGATCCAGAATAATGCAAAAACCAGGGTGGGGTGGAGCAGGACGTACTGTATACAAATAATACCAATTCTACAGGTGAGTATTTCACAGAATTGTATTATTCTTAGTATACAGTACATCCTGCTCCAGATAGATTACTTACACTTGGGAAATCCAATAGCAGTGTCCATAAAGTAGGGTGGGATCCCCAATAAAAAAGGTAACAGCAGACAGTTTAAACCACTGCCGCCTGCAAAACCTTGTGGCCAAAAACAGCATCAGCTGAGGCCTTAACATCAACCTTGTAAAACTTTGAAAAGGTATGAACAGAACACCAAGTAGCGGCCTTGCAAACTTGTTCAACAGAAGCCTGGTGCTGGAAGGCCCAAGAGGCACCAATAGCACGAGTAGAATGAGCAGTAAGGCGGAAGGGAGGATTCTTTCCTCTTAGCAGAGTAGGCGTGAATCACAGCCTGACGGATCCATTTGTTGATAGTAGACTTGGCAGGAGCCAAACCCTTCCTAGGACCAGAAGGGACCACAAAAAGAGCATCAGTCTTCCTGAAGGACACAGTTACTACTAGGTCATACTTCAGAAACCTGACCACAACCAAGGAATGCAAAACCCTTTCCTTAGCATTGCTAGGATTAGGGCACAATGAAGAAAGAACAATATCTTGATACAAATGAAAAGCAGACACCACCTAGGCAGAAAATCCGGCTTAAAGCAGAACACCGCCTTATCCTGGTGTCTCTCAAAGTATGGGGGCTGGATAGCCGCCAGCTACTACGCCTGACCGAAGTAATAGCCACCAGAAAGACA
The DNA here is from genome assembly GCA_027917425.1 of Gastrophryne carolinensis. Classification (NCBI taxonomy): domain Eukaryota; kingdom Metazoa; phylum Chordata; class Amphibia; order Anura; family Microhylidae; genus Gastrophryne; species Gastrophryne carolinensis. The sequence continues at coordinate 119,016,637 of CM051243.1, forward strand.
AGCTTGAGTGTAACTACAGCCAGAGCAGAATCCTGAATAGGATCAAAGGGAGCACCCTGCAAGGCAGGCAAGACCAAGTTCAAATCCCAAACAGGGACCATAGGTTTTCATGGGGAACGCACATGAGTAACCCCCTGAAAGCAGTCTTAACCAAGGAATGCTGAACAAAAGACTTCTGAAAGAAGACAGACAGGGCAGAAACCTGACCCTTCAAAGTACTGAGTTGGAGACCCGACTCCAACCCATGCAGTAAAAACTCCAGAACCCTGGGAACTGAGAACACCCAACAGGGAAGAGACCTAGACTCACACCAGTCAATGTAGGTACGCCATATCCTGTAATAGATGGAAGAAGTCGTCTTCTTCCTAGCCTTCATCATGGACTCAACCACCGAGGCAGACAAGTCTTTCTCCATCCAGATGGAGGTTTCAGCAGCCAGGCCGTCACAGCCAGAGTTTGTAATTGGGATGGCGTAAGGGGCCCTGAGTGAGCAGATCTGGCACTTCTGGCAGAAAGTACTGATCTACTGCCATCTGCACCACGTCTGCGAACCACTCTTCTTGGCCACCAGAATCACTGGCCCCCCTTCCAGAGCAATCTTGCGCAGGACCCTGCCTAGCAGGGGGAATGGAGGAAAGACATACAGAACCTGAATGTCCTGCCATGACATTACTAAAGCATCAGTGGTCACGGCCAGAGGATCCTGGCAGGGAAATCTGCAAATGACCCCCAGACCCAGCAGGCCTTGCACGGCCTGCGCCAACGCCTGAGCAGAGGCAGGGACCAGGAGTACCGGGGACCTGATAATCTTGGGGGAGGCCGCACAGCAAACTCTATCTTGTAGCGGGAGGACACTACCTCCTGAATCCACCGGTCTGAGGTGTGATGCCTCCAGACTTGAGCAAGGTGCCGCAGCCGTCCCCTCACTCTGACGGGCGAGGGCGCCCCATCATGCTTGAGGGGACTTGGGAGAGGATTTGGGCTTAGCCCCCCCGGAGGAGCCATGGTGTTGTCTTCTGCTCCTGGGACAGGAATCTGCGCGAGCCCCCGCGTAGGACACCCCTGGTTCCTGTTTAACACGATGGTGGGGGGTAGAAGGGGGTCCCTGGCCCCGAAGGGGCCGAGACAGCCGTCTGCGCTGGGGTAACTTACCTCTCTTACCAAAAAGGTCTAGACGGGCCTCAAACAAGCGTAGCCCCTTAAAAGGAAGCCCAGTAAGGGCCTTCTTCGCAGCATTGTCAGCACCCCACTGTCACAGCCAGACCAAGCGACGTATAGCCACCAGGAGGGCAGAAGTTCTTGCACACATTCTGATGGTGTCATCCAATGCTATTAGGATAAAATTTACAAACACATCGCAACTGGAGAGTGCATTAAACACATCACAAGGGAGATCATCAGGGGCACAATCAAGCATATTTCTGATGAGGGTTCTAGTGGCCACAGCAGTAATGGCAGATGCACAGACCGGGCACAGCGCCGTCCCCGCACATGCAAAGGCGTGGGAGGCCAGCAGGTCAATGCGCCAGTCCTCAGCATCCCGCAGGGTAGTAGAATCAGGGGGATGCATGACAGGGGTGTTAGATAGTCCTATGATCGGGACATCCACCCCGGGGGGGGGGGGGGGGGATGACCAACATTTAACCACCTCAGGTGGAAAAGGATACTTCCTATCCCAATCCCTTGGAACCCCGGGAAGTTTACTGGGGCACTCCCATTCCTTGAGCACAAGGGTATGGAAATGTGCCTGCTCTCCAAATTCCAAACGTGATGTTGCTGTATGGAAACGCTCCCCTCTTTGCCTGGGAGCCTCACCAGGGAGAGAGATAGACAGAACCTCAAAGATCTGGGTCAATAATCTGTCAGTGTCATCCGGGGCCCAGGGGTCAGAGCTAGAATCGTCATGACCCCTTGAGTCAGAAAAGAGCTCTCCATCAGAAGGGGTATAGCCACACAAATTCATAAACTCCTGAGATCCCATAGGGAAAACAGTAACATAAGGCATCAAGTGCCGCTTCTTACCAGGGCCCTTACGCGCTAAAGACCTCGCAATAATCTGTTCAGCAGTAGGCAGTCTAGAAGACACATCAGGCTGAGAATCCCCACAAGTATGCAACTCAACAGGAGAGAGATTTAAGCTGGGGGGAGTAATGAAACGAGGTGCAGCCACTGGCAGGCCAGATTGCAAAACCAGCGCTTGCTCAGCACAGGGTACGCAGACCCATGCCTTGTCAGCGTCAGCATGAGGTTGTCCACACGCCATACACAGACGGTCTTTTCCCAAAGGGACCCCGGTCACATTATCCTGAGATTCCTCCATATGGTGATTATTAGGCACAATATGTCAGTAGGGATTGACGCTATAAAGCAACCCTGGATGCCCCAATGACCCGCTAGGAAGTGGGAGTAATTTTACAAGGCCCGCTATCAATTACACCGGGCCGGGAGAAGCCAATGGATTCACCCGTCTGAAAGACACAAGGAGAAGAAGGGGTGTCAGAACCGAACACACTACAATGAGTAGAAAGCTGCCCGCAAGGGCACTTACGGACCACGGTAAGTAAGAACGTCACACGCGCGCACGATCTGACAACATGGCGCCGAGTACGTCGAAGGGAGGGCCAAAGCGAGCCGTGAAGCGGGGCGCGCCAAGCCAGGCCCCGCCCCCCTGAAGAGCGTGAAGTCCAACCAAGCAGCCAATGAGGACGCAGAAGCGTCTGAGGTAACGCCGCCGCCCAACATCCATTGCGGCGTTTGCAAGAGTAAAAAAGACAAGTCAGCGCGGCGGCTGACACCACATATACTAGTCCAAAAGGACATTACCAAGCCATATGCACGTAATCACGATACACTGACACCCACACCCCCCCTTTCTTCCCCCCCCCCCCGAAGGCTACAGGGAGAATGAGGGAGGATGGCGGCCCTTTGTACAGGGCCCACCGCTACCGGGGCATGGGGCAATAATGCGGGAGGGGCATCCCATAAGGCTCACCATCAGCCTATACCGCCTACCCTTTGGTGGGGGACTGCGGTGGAGCAGCTCTCCATAAGCACGCATGGTGCCGCCTACCTTCACCCGACCAGCGCAGCCCAGCCTGGGAGGCACATCACACGAAGGACGAGTGGGAATAGTCCAACAGGGCCGCAGGCTAATAGCCCCGCTCACCTGCGACAGAGTGATAATTTCATGTCTTCGCAGTAAGCACTGCAGAGAAATCTGGGGTTTGGGGGAGGTTCCCGGGTATGAGGGGCCGGGAGGAGCCTGTTTTTACATGTCTCTGCAGTGCAGCGCCATCTGGCGGAAGATAACCCAAGTGTAAGTAATCTATCTGGAGCAGGACTTACTGTATACTATGAATAAAGGGCTGTCCGGGCCTGGGTGCTTTGGAGGTGCCTGTCCCAGGATGCTTGCAGGGGCTAATGAGAGGTGTCTAGCCCAAGATGTCCGGGAGGTTCTCTATTTCCACCCCCGCAAGAGGTAAGCCAGCCACTCCTTTTTGGGGGCTGCAGCCTGGAGCTTCCCCTTAATGGCAGGGGGTTCTTTTCCCTCTAGTGCAGAGTATGGCCAGGGATATCGCAGGTGCACTTTCATTCTGATCCAGGATTCGCTGACTGGCTGGGGTGCTGAAGCTCGCACCCAGCCTCGCTCAGAATTGCAGCCAGTGAGGGGGGAGAAGCAGCAGGGAGGGATCCCCTGACTGTCCGGGATCTGACGCCTCTACCCTCTCCTCAGTCCACCGGTCCGAATCCAAGATGGCGGCCACCGCCGCACGATGCTGCTCCCCGTGCACAGGCTTAAGTGTGCGGTCCCTCGCCTCGCTCCCGCACTTGTCACGGGGAGAGGCGGCAGGAGGTCCAGGACCCGTCGCTCTCACCCGATCCTCGCTGTTGCCAGGCTGCTTAACACCGATGCCTCAGATGGGATGATGCAGGGAAGATGGGGGCCACGATCACGCTGTCTCCCGTCCGGATCAGCTGAGCACGTCCCAGGCCGTGTGACTTCACCACTTCCAGGCCAAGGTGGGTCAGGGGGTTCCCACAAACGGAGGGTGGGTGATCCCCGATAATAGGGCTCACAGGGCTCTCTGCTTTAAGCTGATAATTGCTATAGCTGCCGGGAGCGGACTGCCAGCACGTCCTCACAGCTCCATGGCAAGCTCCGCCCCATATGTATTTTTAATATACGCGATAGTGCTTCTTTAACTAAAAAAATAATGGGGGATAATGAATTTCCTAGTTACAATATAATAACATGCATATTGTGGGAATTAAATTACTTCATAGAATATTTATCTAATCTCACATAGGTGGGGGTTGCAGGGGTATTCAGACAATGGACGAGCCCCCCTACCTGAAGCATAATGGCTAAGTATTCTACCTGTGATCTCTCTCTCTCCCCATTATAACATTTATTGTACTGCAACTAACTTATCATGTAACTGCCTGTAACATTCAACCCTTCTAGTGCCAGCTACGCGAGTCTCACGCAGCTGACTTTAAACCCTCACAGAAAAAAAAATAGTATAAACGTTAAAAACTAAAAATTGACATTTACTCACCTGCGTCCGGGATCTCTCACACTGTGTCTCCTCTTCAACTGGGGAGGGGGGGCTTTTCCGTGATGTGGAGAGGATGAAATAGGCCCGCTCCTGCACGTCCACAGTTGCCCAGCCACAATGATGTGGATGATGTCATATATGGCACCATCCATGGCATCATCACAACCCCGCCCGAGGACGCTAAGTAGCGTCGGATGATCAGAGGGGAGAGACTTGGAGGGGCAAGGGGCTGTGATCCCTTGCCCCCACAATGAACACCCAGCAGCTGTCATTGGAGCATTGTGGGACAGGAGCACGGGGGGACAGAAGGAAAAAAAATTTACTCTGTGTGAGGTCTATTTTTTACATTTAATCTTTTGTGAACTGGTAAGGGATCTATGAGACCCCTATGCCAGTTCACAATGCTTAGGGGTCTGGTAAGTCACCTGCAGATAGCGGGTGACTAATCATTAACCCCCGGCCCCCCAATTACCTGCCTCCCCAAAGCCCGGGGGGGGGTATGGCAAAAGAGACCAGGGCCATTTAGGCTTTGTGGGTTTGTAGCCAGGGCGGGGAAGAACAATAAGGCTGGCCCTTGCGCCCTGTTCTACAAGCTCTGCATTGCTTGCCCCAAAGCCAGTAGTGCTGGGTAGGGGGACCGCATTTTTTGGGGGATTTTTAAATTTTTACATTCCACACAAAAAAATGGGGTGCCCCCCAAGGTATAAAAGGCTTCCAGTAGCAGCAGGAGCCAGAGTGACTGTGAAGGACACAGAGGGAGATAAGTATTTAATAAAAAAAACAAAAAAAAAATATTGTTTTCTGTGTGTGTTTTTTTACATTTAACCCTTTAACCGCCAGCCTACCTGGAGTTTTTGTTACGCTTTGTTGCTAGACCATTTTTCACTATTTTGCACTATGCATGTTCAACTGTGATTTTTGAAGGGATTTCCCAGAAAAATTATACACTGTTTTTTTCAGCAGAGTCTGGGATTTAACATGAAATGTCTTGTTTGTCATTTTTTAAGTGTATTCTTAATATTTTGGGCTGAGATATGTGCAAAAAAATTAAAAACAAAATCTATTTTTTACAATTTGTAGTGTTTTTTTTGTAATAAAAAAATGTAAGTTTGTCAATAAAATCTTATTGCGTGTGAAATCCCCAATTTCTCCCGGTTACAATGGTACCACATATGTATTGATAGATGCCCTTTCCTGCCCAGCAGACTACCCCAAACTGAAACAGCGCTTTAAAAGATTTTCAGATCAAATACAGCTATGCTATGCGCACCTTGCAGTTTTTCAATAAAAACAACCCTTTACATTTGAAATACCCCCAACAAACTATATATTCTCTTGAAATACACACCTCAAGCTTTTTAGGCATACCAGGCTTGTTGATGTTGCCACAGTTTTCTGGAAGTTCTCCCTCAATGTATTCTTTGGTTACACAGAGCTCCCCTAAAAAGGGGATAAAAAGCAGAATCAAAGCCACATTTTTCTAAAGAAAACTAGATACAAACAAGAAAAAACAAGTTAAGCTAAAAAAGCAACATCCCCCGAACAAAACAATACCCAACATGCATTGCTACTGTCAAGGGAGGAGTTGCCAAACACCCCAAAGTAAAGCTTGTGCACAACAGTAATTTTGCTTGAAAATTTCAGCTCTGCAGACAAAGTGGCACCTTGCGCTTTTTCTACCAAAACAACCCTTTACATTCGGAATACCTGCCACAAACCATACATTCCCTGAAAGTACACATGATAAGCTTTCTAAGCGTACCGAGCTTGTTGTAGTGGGCCCATCTTTCTGAAAGTAATCCCTCAAAGAATTCTTTGGTCACACAGGGTTTACTTAAAAAATGTATAATAAAGCAGAATAAAAATGAGTTTTCCTAAAATATCAATATGCAAACAAGAAAAAACAAGCTAAATCTGAAAGCGCAAAATCCCCCGAGCAGAACAATACCCAACATGCATAGGTACTACTAACCCTTTAAACTGCCAGCCTACTTGAGGCTTTGTCACCCTCTCTTGACAGGTCATTTTTCACCATTTTGCGCTATGCTTAACTGTGATTTTTGCAGGAATTTCCAGGAAAATCATCTATTTTATTTTTGCAGCAGAGTTTAGGCTTTAACATGAAATGTCTTGTTTGTAATTTTTTTACTGTATTTTTTAAATATTTTTGAGTAAATTAAACAGAAAAAATATTTTTTAGAAAATTGTCTCCTTTATTTCAAATAAAACATTTGTTTTATTAAAAAAAACCATATTGCATGTGAAAGCCCCATTTCTCCCGATTACAACGGTACCACATATGTATCGGTAGCCCCCCGTTACTGTTCAGAAGACCCCCCCAAACTGAAAAAACACTTTATAACATGTAAAAATAAAATACAACTACAATCCACACTATAAAGGGTTAAATCAAGAAAAAAATTGGCGTGGGGTTCCCCTTCCCGGGGGGGGGGTGACCCCCATTTTTTTTTTTTTTTTTTTTAAGAGTTAAAAACCCTTAAAAATTCCCATTAAATATGACATGGGGTCCCCCCTACCCAGCATAACCAGCCCGGGGATCAGCTATGCAGGGCTTGTAGAACAGGGCGCAGGGGCCAGCTTTGGTGGCCCCCCGCCCTGCCAAGTACAAGCCCGCACCGCCTAAATCAGCCCGGGCCCTTCTGCCCCCCCCTGGGCTTCGGGAAGGCAGGTAATGGGGGGCCGGGGTTAATAGCAAGTCACCCGCTAGCCGCAGGTGACTTGACAGCCCCCGAGCCTTGTGAACTGGTATAGGGGTTTCATGGACTCCTTACAAGTACACAATGGGTTAAAGTGGACCAACACCCAGGGCTGATCGGCCCGGGAATCTATAAGATTCCTGGACCGTTCTATTCCCTCCCCCCGGGGCATCCAAAATCGGGATGCCCCTTTGTGTGAAACCCCCCGGAACACCCGCTACCACTTACTTGAATCCCGGTCCTACGGCGCATGCGCGGGCCGCATCCCCACTATCCCTCTAGCAGGGCGCGTGCCCGTGCTGGCTATTTATGAATGGCTGGCACGGGCACGCTCCCTGTTAGAGGGAAGTGGGGGATGCGGCCGTCAGCGCGCTCAGAGCGGCTGAGCTTAGACGTCTCTTAGACGTCCATAACTCAGCCGCTCTGAGCGCGCTGATTGGACGAGCGGCCGCGCATGTGCCGTAGGACCCGGGTGAGGTGAGTTATTGTAGGTGATCGGGGGGTGTTTCACACAACGGGGCATCCCCGATCGGGATGCCCCGAGGGAAAGGACCAATACCTAGGATAGTCAAAATCCTGGGTGTTAGTCCACTTTAAATGTAAAAAAAAAAAAAAAACACACCACAAATGCTGGAAGCATTTGTTACCAGCTGGGCAACAGGACATAAGGGGTTAATTGAAAAAAAATTGACATGGGGGGGGGATTTTTTTTTTTAATTTTAAGGGTTGAAAACCCTTAAAAATAAAAAAAAAATTAAAAAGACGTAAAGTCCCCCCTACCCAGGGTTACCGACCCGGGCCAGCTATGGGAGCTTGTAGAACAGGGCGCAGGAGCCAGCGTTGGTGGCCCCTGGCCCTGCAGGCTACTAGCCCGCATAGCCACTTAGTGGCCCGGGCCCTTCTGCCCCCCCCGGTCGTTGGGGAGGCAGGTAATGGGGGGCTGAGGGTTAATGGCAAGTCACCCGTTAGCCGCAGGTGACTTGCCAGACCCAGAGCCTTGTGAATTGGTATAAGGGGTCTCATAGACCCCTTACCAGCTCACAAAGGGTTAACTGTAAAAAAAAAAAAAAAAAAAAAAAAAGATCACACAAAATTATTTTATTAAAAAAAAAAAAAAAAATTTTTACTGTACTTACCTCCGATTGTAAGCTCTTGTCCCTCACCACTGTGCTGACAGATGCTGGTGATCGGCATCCAGAGAAGGGGGCGGCCGCCATCGAGGAGGAAAGGGGAGAGAGCCTCCCGGGCACTCTCCTGAAGATTGGTAAGTCCTGAGGGGGATCAGAGGCCCCCCAGGCCAAGAGGAGGGTCGGCGGGAGCCAGCGCACACGCAGGTAAGTAAATGTCATTTTTTTACAGGAAACCCAGTGGCAGCTGAAACGGGGGGGGGGGGGGCACCCTATTCCAGGCGCTCCCTTGCAGCCGGAGGAGGTCCGACGGACTATCAGAGCCCACCATCTTAAAGAGGAGACCCGGCCAAATCAAACGAGGGGTCAGGTAAGTGACTTTTTATGCTATTAGTGGGGAAAGTCAGGCACGTAAAATTTAAGTGACTGGCGGTTAACTGCAGGGGAGGCAGCCACTTAAATTTTACGTGGCTGGCGTTTAAAGGGTTAACCCTATGTGAATCGGTAAGGGGTCTATGAGATCCCTATACTAGTTCACAAGGCTTAGGGGCTGGCAAGTCACCTGCGGATAGAGGGTGACATGCCATTAACCCCATTAACCCCCAGAATAGGTTTTAGTTGGAAACCTTTGGAACAAACAGAATCTGCAATTTACACAGCTCTAAACCTTTTTGGACTTTAAACAGAAAGAAGGACATTGGAATCAATTGGGCTGATAACACCATCACCATGTATGAATTCCTGCATATTGCTTTTATTATTTTATTTTATCATGAGATATTAAACATATTTTGAAGTATATAGAAGTAGTTTGATATTCATTGAAGTGCACCAAGATAAAGAGGATCCTTTCAGGATCATAATCATCTGGACCTCTTAAAGCTACAGCAACGACTTAAACATCGGATCCAGATACTCCATAGACAACTACACGGGCGGTAGATCCTCACAGGCCCTGGGTAGGTCGGCGTACCACCGGGCCGCGGCGGTGAGTTTCTTAAACTTTTGCATAAGTTATATCTCTTTTATTTCTATGGTCTATATGATAGCTGATATCTCTGAGCTGTGTGATTAAAACTACACAGCAGATATTATAAATCATTCAATTAGAAGCGTCAACCTGAATCAGACACAATTAATTTATTGTCTCTGGCTAAAAATCCTTCTAACACATGAGCATTAAAGCACGCCTAAACCACTTTTTCTGACGCCAGGAAACCCAGTTTTCTGTTTTCAGGAAATCCACTTTTGATTTTATACATATTTGAATGAGGTGTGACCCCTCATTATAGGCAGCTGCTAAGAAACGGATTCCTAAAGTGCACCTTAAACACTCCTAAGAAACCCCCAGAATATATAGTTTGTGGGGGGGGGGGATTTTAAATGTAAAGGGTTGTTTTTCTTGAAAACCTGCAAGGTACGCATAGCATAGTTGTATTTCATCTGAAAAGCTCCAAAAGGCACAATATATATATATATATATATATATATATATATATATATATATATATATAAATAAATGTTTGCGACAACCATTTTTCTGGCACCTCATCTAGAGGCTCAAAGGGAGGGTCCATTAATCCCCTTAACAAAACTGACAAGTCCCAGGAATGGAACTCTTTAAATGGTGTAGGTGTTCTCCGCATAACTGACTTGGGAAAAAAATGATTACCGTATTTTTCGCCCCATAAGACGCACCTAGGATTCGGAGGAAGAAAATAAGAAAAAAATATGTTAAACCAAAAACGCACCATTACAGACAGTGTGGCATTCCCCAATCCCATTCCCATAGGCTGTGTGGGATGCCCCCATTCCATAGACAGTGTAGCATGCCCCCATCCCATTCCCCGTATACCCAGTGTGGCATCCCCCCCTCCCATTCCCCATATACCCATTGGCTGTGTGGCATCCCCCTCTCCCCCCATTAGTATAGGCTGTGTGGTATCCCTCTCTCCCCATTCCCATAAGCAGTGTGGCATCCCCCTCCCCCCATTAGCATAGGCTGTGTGGCATCCCCCTCCCCCCATTAGTATAGGTTGTGTGGCATCCACCTCCCCCCATTCCCATAGGCTGTGTGGCATCCCTCTCTCCCCATTCCCATAGGCTGTGTGGCATCCCCCTCTCCCCATTCCCATAGGCTGTGTGGCATCCCCTTCCCCCCATTAGTATAGGCTGTGTGGCATCCCTCTCTCCCCATTCCCATAGGCTGTGTGGCATCCCCCTCCCCCCATTAGTATAGGCTGTGTGGCATCCCCCTCTCCCCATTCCCATAGGCTGTGTGGCATCCCCCTCCCCCCATTAGTATAGGCTGTGTGGCATCCCTCTCTCCCCATTCCCATAGGCTGTGTGGCATCCCCCTCCCCCCATTAGTATAGGCTGTGTGGCATCCCTCTCTCCCCATTCCCATAGGCTGTGTGGCATCCCCCTCCCCCCATTAGTATAGGCTGTGTGGCATCCCCCTCTCCCCATTCCCATAGGCTGTGTGGCATCCCCCTCTCCCCATTCCCATAGGCTGTGTGGCATCCCCCTCCCCCCATTAGTATAGGCTGTGTGGCATCCCTCTCTCCCCATTCCCATAGGCTGTGTGGTATCCCCCTCCCCCCATTAGTATAGGCTGTGTGGCATCCCTCTCTCCCCAATCCCATAGGCTGTGTGGCATCCACCTCCCCCCATTAGTATAGGCTGTGTGGCATCCCCCTCTCCCCATTCCCATAGGCTGTGTGGCATCCCCCTCCCCCCATTAGTATAGGCTGTGTGGCATCCCTCTCTCCCCATTCCCATAGGCTGTGTGGCATCCACCTCCCCCCATTAGTATAGGCTGTGTGGCATCCCCCTCTCCCCATTCCTATAGGCTGTGTGGCATCCCCCTCCCCCCATTAGTATAGGCTGTGTGGCATCCCTCTCTCCCCATTCCCATAGGCTGTGTGGCATCCCCCTCTCCTCATTCCCATAGGCTGTGTGGCATCCCCCTTTCCCCCATTAGTATAGGCTGTGTGGCATCCCCCTCTCCCCATTCCCATAGGCTGTGTGGCATCCCCCCATTAGTATAGGCTGTGTGGCATCCCTCTCTCCCCATTCCCATAGGCTGTGTGGCATCCCCCTCCCCCCATTCCCATAGGCTGTGTGGCATCCCCCTCTCCCCATTCCCATAGGCTGTGTGGCCCCTCTCCCCCCATTAGAATAAGCTGTGTGGCCCCTCTCCCCCCATTAGGCAGGCGCCATGTAATAATCCCAAAAAAACTTTAAACTCACCTGTCCGCTGACACCGCTGCGCCGAGCGGCCGGCTCCGTGAATGCAGCAGGCCCCGCCCACCCCATTCACGAGCTGGCTCTGTCCCGGCCCCGCCGCTGCGATCGCTGTTTTTTCAGGCAGCGATGACAGCGGCGGGGCCAAAGACAGAGCCCCTGCCGCTCCTCCATCTGCTGTTCCTGGGCACATGCGAGCACGAAGGTCTGGGCGAAAACTTGTGGCAGAATTATGAAAAGAGGAAAGGCATAGGTAAGATGAAACCTCCATGAATGAGCTAGGGTACCCATTGCTAATGCACACTCTGTCAGAGAAAAGAATGTCTTGCATTTTGTATTGCTGGCACTGACAACAGAATGTGTCCAAAGGCGGGCAACAAAAATGGTGGAAGGACTTAAAAACTTAGGAGACCAGGAGAGACTTAAAGAACTAAATTTGTACAGTCTGGAGGAAGGAAGGGAGAGGGGAGACATGATTGAGACCTTTAAATATGTGAAAGAATTCAATAAGGTTCAGGAGGGAAGTGTTTTTAAAAAGAAACTTAATGATAAGACAAGGGGGCACAACCTGAAGCTAGTCTGGGGGAAGATCAGGAGCAATGTTAGAAAATATTATTTTACAGAAAGAGTAGTAGATGCTTGGAACAAACTTCCAGCAGACGTAGTTGAAAAATCAACAGTCACTGAATTTAAACATGCCTGGGCTAAGCATACATCTACCCTAAGATAAAGAGAACATACCGTATACACATAAGGGCAGACTAGATGGACCGTATGGTCTCCTTCTGCCGTCAACTTTCTATGTTTCTAACAGGTCTATCTGCGGGAGACCCCAAATATTTACGATTTGAAGGAAACTCCTTCTTCGGACACCATTCTGTCTGCAGACTCCTGACTCGTCCAAATAGTCTGGCTAGGATAGGGTGCCCTTCAGATGAACTGCCGATACTGACCTGCTCCAGTAAGGGTAGGAAAATGGCATTTGAGACATTCATTAAAGCTGAGGGTCTGATCCCCCCTTGGTGGTTTAGATAAGCTACCGTGGAGGCGCTGTCTGACCTTATCTATAGGTCTCTGTCTGCTATGACTGGACGAACTGCCACTTGACTGACAGGAGTTCTCTGAATTTGAGGACCTGGCTGCCAAGGCCTTTGGCCACTTTCCCTACACCTGGTGACTTTCCAAGTGGGCTTCCCAATGTCAATTGCTTGCATCTACCATGATCACAACTGGGTTGGTCTGTCTCCATTCTCTTCCTTTACCTACTACCCCTGGATCTAGTCACCACCTGAGATCCTCTAGGATACTCAGAAGTAACTGGACTAGTTGATCCAGTGCGCATAGTTGTTTGTCCCCCTGCTCTAGAAAAAAAAATCTGCAATGTTCTTATGTGAGGTTGAGTCCATGGTACTGCAAGAATTGCCCAGGTTATGAGCTTCTGCTCTGATCCTGTCCACCTTTTCTTGTGGAAGAAAATGCTTTTGTTGAGTGCTGTCTATGTTGAACCCCAGAAATCTGCATTGCTGACTGGGCATTAGGGTGGAATTTTCTAGATTTATCACCCACCCCGCAAACAATAGGGTTGTCCCTGCACCACTCCGCAGATTGCTAATGATAGATTGGTGTGCAATAAAATGGTGACCAACAAACAAAGCAATTTGTAAACATATATGGTATGTGGCCCAGTACCACAAACAAGGGCACCGATAGTCTGCACCACCAATCTAAATAATCACAGAATCAGGCATGTGTTATTAAATTCCAAATTCAATCATAAGTTTATTTGAGACATTAAAAATATAGAGCTCATACAAAAATCATTAAAGACCCTGAACCATCTCTCCATGGGCGACTACCAGGCCAGAAAAAGGTGTCATCGTGCAATATTAAAGTGCTAAATAGTGCTAATATACTCTCACATTTATAACTAAGACAACATTCAAATGACTAATACATTTCATAAGATCCATAAAGTGCCAAGTGCAACACAGCAAAATATAGCAGCAAAATATTATGTACGTCCTGGTAGTGAAGGTTTCTTGGTCTAAGTGAACCGCAAACCTCAGATACTTGTGGTGTGAGTTCAGAATGGGTATATGTAAGTAGGCGTCCTGTAAATCTAGGTTCACCATCAGGGCATTCTCTATCAGAATGTTCCTGAATGAGCGTATTGACTGCATTCTAAACTTTGTGTATCAAATGAATCTGTTCAATGTTTTTAGATTCAAACTCATTTGACACTTTCCTGATGGCTTCTGAACCAGAAAAAAAACAGAGTAGAACCCCCCTCCCAGGATTTCTCACATACAATAGATATTATGTGCAAGGTACTTAAGCATACCAAAACCCACTTTTTTAACTAGCATGCCCTCAATTTCTCCCCCCATGAAGAGTACATTTTTGACAATTTTCAGTGCTCCTACTACAGTCTAATGCCACATAAGGCCATCTGTTTTAGCTGTAAAGCTCCGCCTCCTCCATTCATTGCCACTGTTGTGTGTGATGTCATTGCCACACTTATGCAATGACTGATCATCTGCCATCTCACACAAAAGCACAGCAAAAAAAAAAAAAAAAAGTTCCAGGATGATTAGAAAATCAAAATTGTCCATTTCTAGTTCTACACCCTAAGAAAGGAGTATTGGCAGGGGCTTTAGCCAAATGTATTTCACAAGTTAAGTGAGTTTCGGTCCACTTTAAGAGAAAATATCTCTTCCTAGGACACTTCACTGGATGTGTGAGGATAGCGTCAGCGACCATTGGTTTGTATCAGATTAATGGCCGTCGGGCTGATATGATTATTAGTATTTGCAGTATTTATAATATTAATCGATAATAGAAATATGGGAGATGTGCTGAAATATTAGTTTTCCCTTATATTCACAGTAAATAATTATAAAAACAGATATAAATAAAGACCAGACAGCTACCACACTAGAACTGTAATATGAGGACAATTTGTTCGAATCAGATGAATCAGAACTATTTGAGGACCACGGCCAACAGTACAAACAGTATATTATAGGGGCTACCCTGACCAATTATTATATGAAGCCGAGACAGAAGCCAAAAATTTAGATAGACTACTCTGGTACTTACCTATTCTTCAGTCTCGAAACAGATTCAACATGCCTTATGGAAACACTGGCCATACTCGAGCGATCCAAAACTTACGACTACTTTCTCCCTTCCACAACCACGAAGAATATTCCCTTACGAACAGTGCGCTCAATGCAGCTTTATTAACAAATGTTCCTCATTCACACACCCATACACACGTAAAACATATCCACTCAGTTTCTTTCAAAATTGCTTAACCAAAAATGTGATTTATATTATAAAATGCCCATGCGGCTTAGCATATGCAAGTAAAACCTCTAGAGAACTTAGGCAACGGATGAGTGAACACCGTTTGGACATTAGATGTAGTAATATTGATTCTCCCCTAGCAAGCTAGTTCTTGTCATCAAGTCACCTAATCTCATAATTAAAGCAAATAGAACCCCAATTTTGTGTCCACCGCTCAGTGTTTGGGCCCCCAAAGTCTCTCTCAAAAGTGCCGATGTGACGAGGATATAGCCAGCTGGCCACACCACTGTTCGAGTGCGTGCTCCTGCGCCCAGCCATTCAGAAAAGATGGACGCAGGAGTGTGCGCAGCCGCCAGCTGAATCTACTAACCCTACTATAACCTACTTACTTTGTGATCTGCTTTATCTCCAATCTAACCTTTATATTTGTTCTCTCTAAGAGAGGATACACCAGTGTTTCCTGTTCACTATTGAACGTCTCTCATATCATTAGGACTGTCCTTGCTGAAATCCTCAAATCCATTTTCAATGCATAACAATAAAACATACGGTCCCGGTGCTGAAATGTGTGAAAGTCACGCCTTTGTATTACAGTTATGTAAACCCCAGATATTACATTTTATAAAATATAAAAATAGGTGCCCTTCACCCTCAACCATGTTTCACCTCTCACATGGAGGTCCCGTATCATGGATGGTGCTAGATGTGAACTCAGGGTAGGTGGTCTTCTAGAAACTCACCCCGGTTGAGATTACCTGATCTAACTCCCCATCACATTTCAGGATAGGGGTGTATTTGCACAGTGGATACTTACTACAAATCTCTTATAGGACACAGTGTTTGTGGATTTGTAGATGCAGTGTTATATCATAAGCTATCCTCATAGAACATGCTGTATTGCATCGTCAAAGTATTCATACCAGAGCCGTAGTGGAGGTGGACCTCCCGCCCTTTCTTCAATCGGTGGCAGAGGCAGGACGGGATACACAGCGCAGCCTTCTTTTTAAATTGTAATATTTTATGAGAGAACTATATGTTACAGACCATGTTCAAGGCACAGAAATATACACACAGTATTCAATGCGTAAAAAACACAACAGGCAAGCAGGATTGTGAACAGCTTGGGGGGGGACAAGATCCAAGAGCCGGACCCAGACAGTCTCATTCCTGAGCAAAGTCCAGACGGAACATATTGCAGGAGTAATAAATCAATAACCTAAACCATCTGTTCTTTCCATATCTAGCTCCCTGCGATGACAAGTGAACGGTAATGCGCCCTGTTGATCCAAACTTGCATGCCGAGTGTTGAAAAAATAAAATAAAAATAAAGACTAGTCTGAAGCCTGCACACCATGCCTCCTCTTTCTTTTTAATCGAGACAGGGCTATTGCTAGCCTAAAACGTACAGAACATAACGCTAGTAAAACAACGCTGGAGGGGACACAGACAAGACGCACGAACACAACATAGGGGAGGGACATAACAGACGAGGGGAGACTGGGAGGGAGAGGAGGGGATGGGGTAGAGGAAAAAAGGAAAAAGCCGGGTGCCCCGAAGAGAGGGTAGACTCCTTTCTGCCTATATCATATTTTACACCTTCAGGTAGTCCAGGTATTCCGCTGAGAAGGTAAAACGATCCCACTCAAGCCATGTATCTCTACATTTCTCTAAATTACCCTTTAGTGAGGCCGTAAGCTCCTCCATCCTGCCAATATCTCTGACTCTGGCAAGCCACAACGCGGTGGTTGGGGCTCCAGAGATTTCCAGCATGCCGGGATGCAGGTCCTGGCGGCATTCAAGAGAGGAGCGAGCAGAGACTTGCCTCGTCTCCGGATAGAGGTAGAGGCAAGATTGAGGCGATAGCTTGCCGGATCTTTGCCCAGGTCAATGTCCGTCAGGACCCGCACAATTGTCCTCACGTTGTCCCAAAACCTTGAGAGCCCCTCACACTCCCAGAATATGTGTATCATTGTGCCCCTTGCTCGTGAGCATCTCCAACATAAGGGGGAGGAGGAGGGGAATATTCTTGATAATCTGGTTGGTACCAGATACCATTGAGTAAGAATCTTGTAGGAAGCTTCTTGATAACTGCAAGACATGGAGGACCTATAGGCAAGCTGCAGCATTGCCTGCTTTTGTTCTTCTATGAAGTTCCTGTTTAACTCCCTCTCCCACCCCTCCACAAACGAGGGGGAGAAGGATTTCGGGGGCTGATCACCAAACACCAGAGCCCCTCAGAAATGGCCAAACCCTGCACAGGTATGTTCAAAAGGGGTCAGGGGTCTGGAGGTCTCAGTCATCTGGCTTATAGAATTCTGAAAGTGTGTTAACTGAAGGACCTGCCAGAAGCTGGAGCGCCGGTAAGGAATTCCTTGCCGCCAGCCCATCCACCCCCAACCAGCCCGACCCATCCCGTAGGTGCAGAATCCTAAACAGATTCTACTTCATCCACGCCCAAAATGTGCTGTCAGAGTTGCCTACCGAGAAATCCGGGTGGCCCATTATTGGGGAAGATATCCAAATTCTGAAACATTTTACTCGCCACTCTCCATGTAGGCCCAATTGTAGGGTGTTTGTTTAGTGCAGTAATCCGGTCCAGTAGCAACCAAGGCAGCCCCACGAGGGGGGTTGTGGAAGCCTCCTGCTCGATACTCGTCCACTGCTTCAGGTGGGAATGTCTGCACCAATCAATCACACGGGCGAGATGAGCTGTGGCATAATAAGATTTCCAGTCCGGGAGGCCTAACCCCCAACGACTCTTGGGGAGAACCAAGAGGGAAGCTGCTAACTGATGAGGTTTCCCTGCCCAAACGAACCTAGCGCAGATCCCCATTAATCGCCTCAAGGTGTGGGGGACCTCGATTGGCAAGGCCTGGGGGGGATATTAATATTTAGGGCCGAGGGTTTTTGTAGTTGGACAGCAATTGGAAAATTCTGAGTTCTGCTAGAAGGTTGGGGAGAGTCGTTTCAGACCTGGTGATGAAAAACATGAGGTCGTCGGCAAATTCCGCCACCTTGTGTTCCACCCGACCCGAAAGGACCCCTGAAATGTCAGGGTTTTTTCTTACTGTGCGCAAAAAAGGTTCTAACATAAGAATAAAAATCAAGGGGGATAGCAGACAGCCCTGACATGTGCCGTTTGCTAGGGAGAACGGTTCAGAAGCCAGCCCATTTACGACGACAGACACCGAGGGGCATGAGTAGGAGGCTAAGATCCATCGAGTCAGGTTTTCTCCCAAGCCAACATGTCTAAGGGTAGCAGAGACAAAGTCCCAGCTAACCCTGTAAAAGGCCTTCTCGGCGAGAGAAGCAGCGCAGCCGAACCTCCCATGTGCGCGCAATGGATCAGGTTAATCACTCTAGTAGTGTTTGTTACTGTATTCATAAAAACCATCTAACCGGTAAGGTTTTAGCCTCCGCAAAACAAATGTCTCTTTAGGGATTCCCGCAGGCCCACCAACTTGGCAGCCAGAGCCCCGTCATGGGTTTGTTTGTGCTGGGTTTCGACTTTGAATATTTCTTGGGTAAGGAGGTCTATTTGTTTATTCCTTTCCTTTTTAAGGCGGGCCCTGTGCTGGATCAGGAGCCTCCTGATCACACACTTGTGGGCTTCCCACAGAGACATTCGCGAGATCCCCTCAGTGTCGTTCGTCATGAAAAATTCTGCAATGGCCTTTTTGATATCCACCTTAATGCCCGGGTCTTGCAGGAGAGAGCTGTTGAGCCTCCACTGGCCTCTAAGGGGGGGGTGTTGGGGATGGAGATAGTCAGGGAGACTGGAGCGTGGTCCAGTAATCTGACCAATGTCTATACTGACTATAAGGTGAAGGAATCTGTGAGGGGACCAAGAACCAATCAATGCGAGAGTATGAGTTGTGTGCAGCAGAAAAAAAAACGTGTAGTCCTTGCCCTTGGGGTTTAGGGTCCTCCAAGCATCCATCAGCTGGTTTTTAAATAGGAGGGCTTTGAGTTTTTTCGTTGATGTGAGGGAGGAGTGGGACCGCCCCTCGGGAGGTGTCAGTCAAGGGGTCAAGGACCGTATTAAAATCCCCACCCAGCAGGAGAACCCCCTCTGTAAATGCTACCAACCTCCCCAGCGTGGAGTGCAGGAATTTATATTGGTTGACGTTAGTAACACGTCTGACGTTAGTAACACGTCGCTAACGTCACCTTTAAAGAGAAGAGAGTGCCCTTAACAAAGAGAAACCTTCCCTCTGGGTGCTGGAGTGTCTCTGAGTGTGTCCAAGGCAAGGACCCCGCAAGGAGGATGGCAACTCCTCTGGATTTCGAATCTGGGGGAAGAGCAGAGGTACTGAGTTTTGAAGGAACGGCTGGTGAGGTTGTGGGTCCTCCCTTCCTTCAGATGGGTCTCTTGCAAAAAGGCGATCTGTGCATGTAGGCGCCCCAGCACCCTCAGGACAACGGATCTCTTAAAGGGGGAATTAAGCCCTTTAACGTTGAGGGATGTGCACTTAACCCTGGACATTGCAGATCTTCCCGACACTCACCACTCGCGGTCTCAGGGAGGGACCGCCTAGGGTACCCAGATATGGGGATGGCAAGGTCGAATAAGGGTAAAGGAGGGGGGAGGGGTGCGAACACAAGGAACGAGGGGGGGGTGACAACACACAACACTAAAACAACGCCTGCACCACTGAGGAATGCCAACGGATATAACAACCTAAACGGGAAATGTATTTTGTTTACCAGTTATGAACCTCACCACGCCCCATAGGGTTGGCGGAGGGGGCTCAGTCCTACTGTGGAAGTGAGGCGGACCTGAAGGGCAAAGAGGGCCCCCCCCCCAGCCGACCCTGAAGATAGGCACCGGATGAAACCTAAGTGGCCATCTTGGGAGGTCGTGGCCCGGAGGCGATACCCACCCACAATCTTCAAACAGCAACGTACGGTTAGGGCCCGTCTAATATTGGCCGGCCACCCCCCAGCCCGCTAGAGACCGGTGTGGGGCCACCAAGGCCACAACCAGAGGCACCACTGCAGAGAGTTTACTACCCGACAGCGAAAAACATATGCAACTTATCGTTCAGAACCGCAAGAGGAAGGAGAAAACAAAGAAGACAATCAACTTGGTAAAGCATCAGCTTGGTAAAGGATATCTATTAAGTAGCACGGCCTGGGCTGGATCAAGTCTCATTTTCCCAGGGACGCGGGACCCCAGGCATTCCTCTGGCACTTCTCCTGCGTGTTGCGTTTCCACCTCTGGCATGTAGAGTTATTTGCGGCAACCCCCCCTCCTCGACTTGGGAAGGTGAGCGGAGAAGGGTCCAGCCAGTCCGGCACCGCCTCCAGAAAAATGAAAAGCTCCGCTAGATCAGCTGGGGACCTCAATGCGAAAGTCCGCTGGTTCTTGCTGATAGGCAAGTGAAATGATTTTGACCCATCACTTTAGGTAGGCCTCTCAATCCGATATTATTCCGCCTGCTTCTATTCTCAAGGTCATCCAGGTGTAGGACCGCAGTTTGAGGCCTCGATTATTTGTTGTCGAGAGTTGCGATTGCTCCAGCCCTGAAACTTTGGAATCTAGACACGCCACTGAAGTCTGCAGATCCGAAATCTCCTTCTTGAAGGAGCTCTCCACTCTCAGGATAAAGGATTCCAGATCAGCCTTAGTAGGCAGGGCTCTGAGTTCTGCCCTAATGTCTGCTAACATTCTGTCGCGTATGTCTGGGGGAGTTATGGGAAGGGTTCCAGAACAAGCGGCAGGGTCCCACCGGGGGGTCTCCAGTGATGTTGCGGACGTCAACTTTGCCCGGGGGTGGTACCAGGTCCGGTACGGTTTCCGATTGCACAGTGGGGTGTGCCTCGCCTGGGCCAGCTCGGTACTGTTGCGGGAAGGGCTCCTCGGCGCCTGTCCATTGAGAGTTCGGGAGAGGTTCAAGAGCGTGGGGCCGGAGGCATCCCAGTCCCGTGTGTTGGTAATTCTTGTCTCCATGCCAGCTGGTGCCTGCCCCGCCTATTGCCGTACGCCAGGCAGGGGACTGTTCGGCCCGTGAGTGTTCATTAGGGGAAAACCACTCCCCACTGGGGCCCTGGGATGCTTCAGAAAAAACAGGGGATCTTGCGCTTGACATGGAGCGATATGTGAGGGGGATCGACTGTTTTGTTGATCCGGGGACTTTGGGGTCCCTGGATTACTTAGGGTGGGGCTCCTAAGGCGTGGAGGTGTCTCCCCCTCCAGGTTCCTGTGTAGCCGAGCAGTGGAACGCCCCCCAGTGACCCGGGAGTCTTTTCACTTTGCCCGCATCTTCTGTGCAATTCCCCCCAGCTGCAGCGCGGGGGGGGGCTCCCAGGGGTTTCACCGCCCTCCCCTGTGCATTTTCCCCCCTTAGGGAAGCCACACTCTGCCGTCTGCTGTGCGCGCCTGATGGTTGGACCTCCTGCTCGCTCCCCGCCGCGGCGGCTGCGTCATCTCCCCCACCTGGGTTGCTTGCTCGGAGATGTGTTGGGTACGGGGAGCCAGAGCACCGACGCAGAGAGAGACGTCAGCTGGTGGCGGCGCTGTCCGGCTCCTCCCAGCCCCAGCCACTGATGCGTTGTCCCTCGGCTGTCCACCGCTAGTCGGCCTGCCTCTCCCCTCGCCCCAGGTAAGCTTCCGCCTCTTTCCCTCTGAGCGGGGCATGATCCGTCCCGCCGCCGCCGCCACCCATTCTCCTCACCTCCGACATGAACAGACTCGCAGGGGACTTCCAGTTCCTCTCCTTGGGCAGCGTTCTCAGCAATCTCCAGCATAAAACTGCAGCCTTTACCATCTGTAGCTCTCTCCCCGTCTTCATGTTTCCTAGTGAGGCCATCTTGAATGCCTCCTCTCTGCCTCCTTTCGGGCACTCCGTGGCCCTATAAGCGCTTATTTTTTTTAGTTTGAGGGGGTGAAGCGGTTTTCACCCCTATCCTCTTCTTCGCCATCTCCTTAAGATAAGTGTCTGGGTGGGTTTTAGCCCCGAAAAGGCCAGAAATCTCAGTTGGCTGGTGGGAGCTCAGAACACGAGCGTCTTCACCCCTCCATATCCGGCCATGCCCCCCCACAGTGCAACCTTCTTATTGCAGAGCTTCACCCACCCTTGTTGAGGTTGACTAAGGGGTTTTTACCCCAATACGCGAGGGGGGCGTGACTTTCAAACATTTCAGCACAGGAACTATATGTTTTATTGATATTAGTAAAAGTTACATTTTATGGGGCTTGGTCAAGCTGGGTGCATGTTATGGAAGTCTGAATTGTATCTACAGAGGTCTGTCCTTGCTCCCAGGTGGATATCCCTTTTGGGGTTCCTCAGGCCCTTGCCATCAGCATCACTCGGGGACCAAAACAAATTAATTTGTTCTCCTTAAGCCGGAGCAACAAGCATTTTACAACACACGGGTGTTGGTCAGAGAAGGGTTTGATTATGGCAAGTGGCAGGGTTTCAAGCCATAGAGCATCCCAAATTAGGATCCCCATGGGGCAGGGACCATGATCAATGGCTTTGGTTTGCTTTATAGCGGAACAAAGCCCTTGATTTTCAAAGTTTGGTTCCTTTTCCAGTGCAGGAGGGGAGCAAATAACGATTTGGGATGCCCTGCTGTAACACTGTGGCCACTTTCACTTCCTGGGTCAGCCATGCACATAAGACGTGTGCACTGCGATCAGGGAAAGGTACGTTTTTAGAGACCTGGAGATTTCACACATCAGGGCACCCCAAATGAGGATGACCAAAAGGGGGGAGGCTGCTGCTCCGTAGGTGGGGGCTCAGCATTAGTTACATATTAGTGTGTACAGCAACGGACATGGAATTTTAGTGCAAGCCCAGGCATAGATGGTAACCATCTTGTTATGAATGTCTTACACAGATATAAAACACATTTGAATAGGCAAATGAATCATTTATTGCTGCAGATCTGCAGAGGGACAGATAAGAACAGCGAGGGACACTTGGGAGGTATGGATTGATGTTATACATATATCAACTACCCCCTTAGCGCAAAACGGCGTCTTACCCGTCTGCCCACACAGGTCGAACAAATTTCCGCTTCCTCTATGCAACTTTTAGATCACATAATTTTAGACTGCACTTACCTGGGCAATCCAGCCCGTAGACGCTGAAGGAAAAGCTTACTTGTGGGCGCTGCCATCTTGCCCATTCACACAGGTCATCCAGAACGTACAAGCCACCATATAGTCACGCGAGGCGCCTATCCCTTCCTGGGTGTCGCTGTCTGGAGGCGGGCCTCCGCTGACAATATGGTAGATGCTAATTCCTAGCCAGTGAAAGGACATCTGACGACATCATGCCCATGTGACTGGACGTAGGCGGAGCCAATATGGTGGAAAGTGACGGAGAGAGCCTGGAATCTTGGCTAAGTGAGTGAAGTTACAGCTGGCGTGTTAGTAAATATCACATAGTATCCGTAAATTCCTCCGTATATAGCTGCATATAATGTGGGCAGACAAATCTTTTTCATTCTTTCCGTCATTGTGGGAATTCCCGCATGACTCCATTCATCACATTAATTTGGTTAACTAATATCCACCTGCCATGGTTGCACTCGCTGTTTGCCAGTATTAGTTATGTTTCACATAATGACAGTCTAAGTGAATTGCCAGCCGTTTCCCCTAAAATCCCTGTTTCCTCTTTTGTTTGTCATGTAAGCGTGTAGTGTTCTGGACCAAGCTCCCATTTTTTATGTAGATGCAGGTGTGGACATTTTGTGATGGGTTTTACCTGGCTTAGGTGCCTTGCACATTGTGGGTTTCCATACCCCCGGGTGTCCCTCATTTGGAGGGACTGTCCCTGTTTTGAGCCCATCTACCCCTGTCCCTCATTGTTTTGTATCAATAAATGATTTGTTTGTCTATTCAAAGTGTCTCTATTGTGGTAACTGTTACAACCTATCCCTCAGTGAGGGGGCGTCGCTACATTTAAAGGTGACCAAAACTCAGGATTTTGATTATCCTGGGATTTGGTTCTTGCACCCGAGGTGTCCAGATTGGAGTTGCCCTACTGTGTGAAACCCCTTAGGTCACCCAAACTAATTCACCCTTCCGCGGTCCTGCTACCCTTTAACAGGGTAAATGCCTGGTGGGGGCAAGCGCCCTGCTAAAGGGATAGTGGGGATGCCTCTGCTGATCGCCCATGAGCCGTTAGACCGGGAAAGAAGCTGACGACCTGGGGGGTTTTACACAGCGGGACATCCCTATTCTGGATGCCCCGGGTGGTAGGGAATCTAATGACCCTGGAATATTATTGATACCAGGGGCTTGGGTTTTGGACCACGTTAACAATTGTCCCTGAAGGTTGGAAGGTATGCGTTTCCACCACAGAGCAGTACGCAGTTGTGTGCTGTGCACTGTTGTTTCCGGTCCTGCCGTAAATAGAGGAAAGAGCTTCGGGCGCGGTTTCCTGGAGAAGACTGGCTTCAACAGAACCCCAGCATCCTCCACCCCCCCTCTGAATAGAATCCAGCAAAGACCACCCCAAAGAAGGTGGCTGCAGCAGGCACTAGACTGGGGGTCTGAGTGACAGGGGTGAGGGACCAGCAGCGATTGGTGGGAGGCCCATGCACGTATCATACAGCGCTTTGCAAAACGCAGAGCAATGATGTGTAAGAGCTCATTTATTTTTTTCTTCCCGTTTGTGATATGCTGGAGCATTTTTACTCAAACGTGAAGCAAATGAGTAGGTGTGAAAAGGGCCTTAGGCATTATAGAAAATTTTTTATTGACACAGTACATTAATGTTACAGTGTTGCTAATGCAATGCAGGTAGTAAATGCCTCTGTGTTTGAAACCCCTTGGTTCGCCCTGTAACACGCCTTGATCAATCAATATAATTGCCAAGCATTTTAAACGGACATTCCAGGCAAAGGGTAACATGAGCCTGCTTTCTAATTTCCCCATGCTGGCTGTCGGGGCTGCATCTTTCATTCATCTATACTTTATATTTCTTAAACCAGAATAACAACAACCCCCAAATAAGTTTGCTGCATTTGGATTGCACACAGTTCACAGCCAAAATAAGTGATCACTTTTTTTAACACACAAAACGAAAAGTTTTTATTTATGTCCTTTAATGGCGGCCCCTGGGTGCTATCCGGAAGTGCCCACTCAGCTCCTGAGCAAGTGGTGCTCTCCCACTGGCACATGCCCGGTAGCGAGGGGGGGTGAGTCTTGCATGCATGCCCTCTCAATGGGCCATCGCAAGGGCTCCCCCCTTTCCTAATGCGCATGTGCCGGGAGCATTTTCTGAGCTTGGGGTGTGCACTTCCGGATTGCCGGCTTCCGCTTTGCCAGCCGAAGAGCACTCAGGGGCTGGACATAAATATTTGTTTACACAAAATGAAAAAGGTGAGCACTTTTATTCCGGCTGCAATCTGGATAGTACATGTGCAGCAAACCTATTTAGGGGGTGTTATTCCAGCTAGAAGGAGCATTATCGCGAAAAATTGCCTAATGATAAAAATGCATATAAATTTGCTATATACCCGGCAACAAGAAACATCCAGCCAAGCTTGTTTTTCTTTCTTTTAATGAAAGGAAAAGGATATCCGGGGTTGACAGGCTCTGTCACCCCTGAAATACTAAACCTGTCCCCCCTGGATTTTATTCCTACAAGGAGAGGAAAACCACAAGCTTGGCGGGAGTTTTATTCAGTTCAGATCTATAAGTGACCCCTCCTCTCATTAGCCGACGTGTTTATATGTATTTTTAATATTACACAATTTCATGATAGTCCTCCTTTAAGCTCCTGTGAAATCTCTCCATTCTGCCGTGCCTCCTCATCAGCAGAGCATGACTGGTCCATGTATGTGTTAACTCAGGAATTTGACTTTCTTGGGTTTTGTTCCATTAACTGGGGGCATCCCAAATTGGGGTTCCCCTCTTTATGAAACCCTAGAACGTCCACGTCACATCTTCCTTCTTCCTAATGTGTATGCACGGGTGTGCAGTCAGAGTCATGTTTATATGCTTTGGCAAATGGTTCTCATTATCTTCAGTGGGGAGCGTGTGCTACCGTATCTTTAGCAGCAGGCACTGTCTAAATAGCTGGGGCGGGAGTGTGCTCATGTCGCTGGGGATGCATGTGGTAGTGCACACTCCCCATTGACAACAGAGCCGTTTGCCAAACCAGATAGTCACGGCAGTCGTCTCTCATTGGGCGAGAGACTGCGTATGCGCCATTAGATCGGGAAAAGGTAAGAGATGCCAGGGTGGCGGCTGTTTTTAAGAGGACCAAAACCCACTCAGAAATCTGAGACTCCAGGGCAGACACACTCCCTCCCCCCTCCCCCCCCGCGGCACCCCGATCAACTTGGTAAAACTCGCTAGGTCACCAGAAAACTCACCTTCGTTTCCGGTCCAATGGCGCATGCGCGAGTAGAGGCCGCAGTCCCGCTATCCGTTTAGCAGGGCACGTGCCCTGTTGGAGAGTAGCGGGCTAAGCGGTTGCCTGCATGCTCTGATCCGCTCACATTAGATGAGCTTCTGGACGAAGGGGCTCGAGTGGATATGAGCGGGGGGGGGGGGGTGTCAGTGTGTCTCATTGGGCGAGTGTAAAAGAAAAACTTGCGTGCCCGAGCTCCCATCCCAAGCCGCAGCTGTCTCCCTCTGACCTGAACTCATTGGGAGACACCCACACAGCAAATACATTACCGCTGCTCACATTCACCGCCTGGATGCTGATGCCACCAGTAACCAGGTGGGCGTGGCCTATGACTCCAGTACCAGTGACCATGCCCGCCCAGAAGCATGGACCGGCACTACGGGAGCTTGTTGTATGTGCAGGTGGCGGGAAGCAGCATGATGCACTGCCTGTATTTGGGATGCCACTTGCACTCTCTGTAATGTGGGGTCTGTGATGGGGGGATTTTGCACACTGTCTGTAATAGGGTGATGGGGGGCTATTTTAACACGCTATTTGGTTCAGAATATTTTCTCAAAATATCCTCCAGGCAGCATACTTCATGTCTTTGCCCCTAGGTTGGAACATGTGACCACCAGAGAGTATAAAGATGACTTGACGACTCCTCCCATTCACCGGTTGTTTCTGACTCTTCCCATCCACCGGCTGTTCCTGTGTTCCTTCCTTAAACCGGACCTTCACCATGATTTATTGAAAAGCCCAAACCCTTATAAAATGATTCCCAAGCATCTAAAATTAATATATTTTAAGTTTTTAGTCACTTATTATTCTTTCCCCCACTGGGCTGCAACTCTGTTCAGGACTTTAGGATACGGAAGCTGCCATCTTGACTCAGAAGCATCACACTTACTGAGGAGAAGAGAGTGGGATAAAGTACAGGGAGGCGGGCTATAGCTGTGCTTTGCTCAGACAGAGCAGAACCAGGGTCAGGAAAAGGTCAGCAATCCCAGAATGCGGAGCAGCACAGTCAGAAGGCACTTCCTGTTTGCAGGCTGCCTGATGTTCCATGAGCCGCCATCTTGGATGTTTAAAGGCTCATAACATGCAGTAGATGCAGGTAGGATGATTTTTAATGTGAGCAATCTGTATGTACGTGGGAATGTATGGGTGTGGGAAACATATAAGATAGACTCTTATGCAGGGTGAAGGACCGCTTTAAGTAGGATACCCCATGCTTTGGGCATACAAAACATTTGAGTATTCCTTAACGAGTTACCTTTAGATGTTCATGATCACAATATGTTTTTGCTTGAATTACTGCAGTTCATCCTCACCCACAATCTCTTCCTTTTTAACAACATCCTTTACCACCAGATACAGGGCACAGCGATGGGGACTACGTGTGCCCCATCATACGCCAACCTGTATCTGGGTGGGTGGGAGAGGGGATTGTAGGCTGAGGATGCCATGTCGCGATACCTGTGCCACGTCGACACGTGGCACAGGTATATCGACGATATTTTCTTTGTCTGGACCGATACTGAAAAGAAGTTGATAGAGTTTGTAGAGGAACTAAATAGAAACCGACTCAATTTAAAGTTCACATTTGAACTCAGTCAGACAATGATTAACTTCCTTGACTTAACTATTATGAGTCGGGAAGGTCAAATTACAACCACATTTTTTCGTATACCGACAGCAGCGAACACTATGCTTCGAGCAACTAGTGCCCATCCCCAACCACTTTTGAAAAGTATTCCCTATGGTGAGTATGTGAGGGCCCGTCGGAACTGTTCTTCCGACGCGGACTTTCAACAAGCAGCCGATGGTATCTTTGAAAGAATGACCAATAGAGGATATGATAGGATCACATTGCAGAAAGCATACATGAGGGCCAAGAAGAGCTCTAGAGACCAATTACTATATAAACCCCGTAGGAGTCGGAATGACCCGTTTCCCTCGATGATATTGACTTATTCTGTCCATCACAAGTACATAAGAGATATATTTTACAGACATTGGCATGTACTGCGAAATGATACCAGTCTCAGTAAACTTATATCAAAGAAAGCAAAGTTTGTGTATCGTAGATCAAGGAACTTATGAGACCAATTAGTACAAAGTCACTATCTCTCTAAGAAAAAGCCTACATGCTGCAACACAGTAGGCATGAATAAGTGCCAATCGTGTACGATGTGTCTATATGTTCAACAAACAAAAAGTATCAAGCTGGGAGAATTTCCACCAATCAAGCTAAAACATTTTATTAATTGCAAAAGTGTGAACATCATTTACGCTCTCATTTGCACCTGTGAGCGTTTTTACATAGGGAAAACGAATAGAGAGTTGCGTAAAAGGATTTACGAACATACGTATGACATTAGGACAGGTAATAGGAAAACCCCGGTGGGGAGACATTTTTTTTTTACCATCATAAACAAAATCCATCAGAAATGTCTGTTTTTGGCATTGACAGGATACATACCAATCCCCGAGGAGGGGATATCGAAAAGATGTACCTCCAGAGGGAAACTCAATGGATTCCACAAATTTAAGGCCCATTGTTTTCCGGGACTGAATGAGACAATTAGTTACGTACCTTTTCTGGGATGATTGATATTTATTTAGGGTCACTCAACAATATTCCGTCACATGGTCGTGGTCCTTTTTTCTTTCCTTTTTTTATTTATGTGCAAAATATGCTTGGCATAGGTTCCTAGTCTTGGACGGCCGACTTATTCAGTATGCCCTTTTATTGGTCTAGAGTGTCTAATTTATATAAAATGTATTTATATTTTCTTTGTACAGGTCAGTTTGGGACGATAAGCCTGGTATGCCGGATCGATCGATCCATGTTGGGACATCTGTGGTTCTGAGCCTGCTGTTGTTAGTCTAATGTGCTGTTTTTTTTCCCCCTCCTCTACAATATTATTTGTTGATTTAATATTAATAAATTATAATTATTTTTGTATATCAATTAATAAATTATCATGTATTGACTAATTATTATTGCATATTTAACTAATCAATTTATTTATTATTATTATTTTTTAATTTTTTTATTTATTTGATTTTATCTTATTTATTATTTATTATTGTTTGTTTTTTATTATTTTTTTCATTTATTTATATATATTTTTTTATTTTATATTTATAACTATATTTATTTACTTTTTTTTTTTTTTTTTTTATTATATTTTTTTTTTCTCAGATATTAAATTGTTCGGTTAAGGTTAAAAACATGCTACATTTGATTTCATTTGAGCATGCATAAATGGGGTTCAATATTTCAAATCTGTTTGGTTGGTTGGTTGGTTCGCTTAAGAAATATAGTAGAAATATAGTACAATTATAGTTGATTAGTATTAGATTTGAGGGTTTTGGGATTAGGAGGGGTATTAACAGTGGATAGGACGAGTAGCGTCCATGGTTATCCATGGCCTGCGGCAACAACAGTAAGAGGTGCTGTTATTGACAGGGGGCGGGGCCGCGATGTGTGGGGCCGGCACATGACGCTCTGTCCTCCTCTACCATCAGTGATGCTGTTGGGAGGAGTGTCTCTTGCGTCTGTGGCCGGCCCCCCACGCTCGGCCCGTCTTCCTCACGTCAGCAGCGGTGACGCGCTGCCTCTGCCCCGCCGGAAACCGCCGCCTTTATAGCGGTGGGAACGGCTGGGGGAAGGTGTTTAGACGCGCACGCCGTCAACTCGGCTGCACGTGTTCCTGTCCATCTTGCACGTTGTCGGCTGGGTTACCAGCACCTCGACGGGGAGACTTCTACCTGGGTGGCCTCCAGGGAAGTAGGGAGTTGTACAGATAGAGATCTCAAGGTATTGTATTTATTTATTTTTCTGATGTTAGGCTGTTCATGTAACAAAAATACTACCTTATATTTTTCTTTTTAATTTTTCTTTTTTTCTCTAATTTATTACTTTCAAGCAGTTGTGGTATATGTTTTTATAAAAAAGATTATGATCTTAAATTAATGAAAACTGCGGTACAACATTATTTATATATTTACTGCTATTTATATAGGGCTCCCTTTTCCTTGCTCAGTGCCACAGAATGTCCCAATATTGTGATTGATTTTTCTTGGCATTCCTTTGTCTATCCTAATCTTATTTCATATTTAACTCTGTCTAGACTGGGCTATCGTGGTGTGCCTTCAGTTGAATATTTCTAGCCATTGGGCAACCATCTATACATCTTGACCCAAAAAGTTGGTTTTCCAAGCCAGGATTCTTATGTTTTTTCTTAGAGCAGGTATTATGCTATAAATAATGATTATCTATTTGGATTGATATTTTTTTATTTTTCTCATGTTTATTGTATGCATTTGATGTGGTTTTATATTTTATTTTTTATCTCTAAATTGTTCTTTTTTTTTTCTTGTTGTTTGTTTATCCTCTTTGATGTAATATTGAAATAGAGTGAACAAAGGGGCGCTGAGGAAGCCTGTGGTGCAGGTGAAACTAGTCCGCCCAGAGCCTTTATGGTTATGGATTTGAACACACTGCAATAGGATTTAATTGTGTTTAAGTGTATTTGTATGTTTTTTGTATATTTATATATTTGTATATTTTCTGGCTAGTAGGAGCCAGACCACCAGCTCCTGAACCGGCACTGTGGGTCTCATGCAGGACAGACTCATTTCCCACCTCCGGAGGCAGCTTACCAGGGACCTGAGATACCCCCAGGGGACTGATATTAATGCACACCTGACAACTATAGTTGATATGCAAAAAAGGATGATTTTATTTATGTACAATATATTAAGCTAAATTAGTGAATATAGGTCCACTTGAAGGGTTTACAATGTAACACACGGGTGGGGGATAGGGTGCATACACTTATACATTCAGGGTATATATACATGCACTATGTACACTATATACAAAGAGAGTAACCGATGAATCCTGAATACTGCGTTTATGAGGTACTCTAGAGCTGTTTATGTTGATAACAGTATCAGGAATTGATTTGATATGGAATGCTCTCAAGGAATAGAATTGCAAAGTTCAGTCATTGTTTATAAGCAGGATTTTTGTAATTGAGAATATTGATTTAAAGGCACTTGCCAAAAGTTTTTCCTTTGCTGCAGAGATACTGGGAAGTCCACTGTATCCAACAAGCGCTGCTGCTGGTGTAGAGCGCCACATGTATGCTGACATGTGTTTCGGTTGTAGTAAAGTTAAACCTTCGTCAGAGCGTTTCAAAAGTGCTTTGAGGTTCCCGTGCAGGATGCGGTGCCTGTTTGCTATGCTGTCTAGCTGTGTCTAAAAAGCCCTAATGGCGCCAATCCCCCGGGCCGGCCCTGGTGACGCGCGAATGACGCGAACGCTGTTCGCGTCACTTCCGGTGACGCCCGGCAGGCGCCAGCCAGGTTGCGGACAGCATATTGCCAGCCGCAAGATGGCGGCGCGCAGGCGCACGGGGCTCCCGTCACTTCGGAGTCTAGCGTAACGATGCTAGGTGAGTATAGTGGATGTCGGGGGAATCTTCTCAAGGGGAAATGTGCTCCATCTGAAAAAAGTAAACAAAAATAAACATAGAGGGCATAGCAACACGCTTACAATAAAGGTTACAGCACTTCATGTCATTACAGCCAGACTTATCTTATTCTATAGAGCGGTGTTAATCTAGAATTATGCAGCATATGTGAATGCTTGGGAGCACAGAAAAAATAAAGCAAGGGGAAATGAGAGGAAATCCCTCGCTCCAGAATAAGGGGGAGGAATATGAAAAGGGTATTCTTCCTATAGGTGAGCACAGGGAAATATATGCCTCCCCGAACAACACGATAACATCCACATGTTAGCCATGAACCGCATAATTTAAGGTGGTTCTGGTGGAAATGGAACTATAATAAGTAATAGACTATATTGATATGTAATAGGCCATTACTGAGCAGAACCTTTAAGTACAATATTAAATTGGCTCATATGAAACGATTTAGTGAAGATGAGCACAAGAGTTATATGCAGTGGAGGGACTATCTACACTATTAGGTAGCCATATAAGTCATAAAGAGTGTTGTGAGGAAATGGTACATAGGGGCGGGGGGCTTATCTTGTGATGCCTAGTTGGAAAAAATTCATCAGTGTATAGAATATACCTGTAGTTTAGAAGATAACTTAAGGGTATATACGGATGGTCCCTGTTTCTGTATATCTTGTTGAGCTATGGACAAGAGGTGGAGAGTTAACAGTCGTGACCAAAACAGTATCGGAAGCAGAGGTTCAACTATAGGAATGGGGACAAGTCACACTCTTCATTCATACCTGTGGGATATCTTGTATTGAGTTCATAAATCCAGAACAGTTCTCTTCTGGATAGACGATTAGCTAGATCGCCTCCTCTCTTATGGGGGTGTACTTTTTCTATCACAAGAAACCGTAGTTGGGACACTTGATGGTTAGCTTCTGCAAAATGCCTAGCAACTGGTGAATCAAAATTAAAGCGACGTATATTGCTGCGATGTTCACTGATGCGAGTTTTACATTTCTCTTTGCGTTTGTCCCACATAGGCTTTCCCACACGGGCATTTCAAAAGGTAGATTACGTTGCTAGTATGGCAGTTGAAAAAGTTTTTAAATTAGTATAATTTGCCAGTGGAAGGGTATTGTGCACAGCTCCCACATGCAAACATCCCAATTGGTTTCGGAAGGGCAGCCTAGCCAATCGCTGCTCGGAAGTATGGTGGTCTTGTGTGATGTGTCCGCTTGTATGAGAGTGTCTTTAAAGTGGACCGTCACCCATGGGTGATCGGCCCGGGAATCTATAAGATTCCCGGGCCGATCACCCCCCTCACCGCGGGACATCCGAGATCGGGATGTCCCGCGGTGAGGGACCCCCCCCAAAACCCCAAAAGAACTCACTTGATCGGCGGCGGCAGACAATTAATAGAGCCTTACAGAAAGCCTCTATACTTGATAGAGCTTCACTCACGGTATAAACCAAAACAGCCGTCCAACCGGATACCATGTATCTTAACATACAATAGACAAAGCAATGTAGTTAAATCTATCATTTATAAACACTGGAGCATTCTTACATGTGATGAGAAAATGTCAGAAGTATTCAGGGACCCACCTATGTTTACCTACTAACGCTCCAAAAGCAGCGATTGGCTAGGCACCCTTCCGAAACCAATTGGGATGTTTGCATGTGGGAGCTGTGCACAATGCAATTCTGTAATTCGATGCACCTCATTCAATCACCCTTCCACTGGCAAATTATCCTCATTTAAAAACTTTTTCAACTGCAATACTAGCAATGTAATCTACCTTTTGAAATGCCCGTGTGGGAAAGCCTATGTGGGACAAACGCAAAGAGAAATGTAAAACTCGCATCAGTGAACATCGCAGCAATATACGTTGCTTTA
This sequence comes from Gastrophryne carolinensis, assembly GCA_027917425.1. NCBI lineage: Eukaryota > Metazoa > Chordata > Amphibia > Anura > Microhylidae > Gastrophryne > Gastrophryne carolinensis. The sequence continues at coordinate 119,050,332 of CM051243.1, forward strand.
ATTTTGATTCACCAGTTGCTAGGCATTTTGCAGAAGCTAACCATGTGATACTGTTTTGGTCACGACTGTTAACTCTCCACCTCTTGTCCATAGCTCAACAAGATATACAGAAACAGGGACCATCCGTATATACCCTTAAGTAATCTTCTAAACTACAGGTATATTCTACACACTAATGAATTTTTTCCAACTAGGCATCACAAGCTAAGTCCCCCCCGCCCCTATGTACCATTTCCTCACAACACTCTTTATGACTTATATGGCTACCTAATAGTGTAGATAGTCCCTCCACTGCATATAACTCTTGTGCTCATCTTCACTAAATCGTTTCATATGAGCCAATTTAATATTGTACCTAAAGGTTCTGCTCAGTAATGGCCTATTACATATCAATATAGTCTATTACTTATCATTATAGTTCCATTTCCACAAGAACGACCTTAAATTATGCGGTTCATGGCTAACATGTGGATGTTATAATGTTGTTCGGGGAGGCATATATTTCCCTGTGCACACCTATAGGAAGAATACCCTTTTCATATTCCTCCCCCTTATTCTGGAGGGAGGGATTTCCTCTCATATCCCCTTGCTTTATTTTTTCTGTGCTCCCAAGCATTCACATATGCTGCATAATTCTAGATTAACACCGCTCTATAGAATAAGATAAGTCTGGCTGTAATGACATGAAGTGCTGTAACCTTTATTGTAAGCGTGTTGCTATGCTCTCTATTTATGTTTATTTTTGTTTACTTTTTTCAGATGGAGCGCATTTCCCCTTGAGAAGATTCCCCCGACATCCACTATACTCACCTAGCATTGTTCCGCTAGACTCCGACGTGACGGGCGCCCCGGCATCTTGCGGCTGGCAATATGCTGTCCGCAACCTGGCTGGGGGGGATTGGCGCCATTAGGGCTTTTTAGACACAGCATAGCAAACAGGCACCGCATCCTGCACGGGAACCTCAAAGCACTTTTGAAACGCTCTGACGAAGGTTTAACTTTACTACAACCGAAACACGTGTCAGCGTACATGTGGCTCTCTACACCAGCAGCAGCGCTTGTTGGATACAGTGGACTTCCCAGTATCTCTGCAGCAAAGGAAAAACTTCCATTTTGGCAAGTGCCTTTAAATCAATATTCTCAAGGTATTGTTCAACCTTTATTGATATCTTCCAATTACAAAAATCCTGCTTATAAACAAACAATGACTGAACTTTGCAATTCTATTCCTTGAGAGCATTCCATATCAAATCAATTCCTGATACCTGATACTGTTATCAACATAAACAGCTCTAGAGTACCTCATAAACGCAGTATTCAGGATTCATCGGTTACTCTCTTTGTATATAGTGTACATAGTGCATGTATATATACCCTGAATGTATAAGTGTATGCACCCTTTCCCCCACCCGTGTGTTTCATTGTAAACCTTTCAAGTGGACCTATATTCACTAATTTAGCTTAATATATTGTACATAAATAAATTCATCCTTTTTATTTGCATATCAACTATAGTTGTCAGGTGTGCATTCATATTGGTTCTCGGTGGTTGGGAGACCTTTGGTCTCATTTTTTATGAAGTTGCACCCACATAACATGATACTGTGATTTACAATTGACCTAAAAAGCAAGAGTGCTTTCCATTTTCTTTTTATTTTTTGACACCCCCAGGGGACTGGTCAGATTTCTCTTTCTCTGACTTCTGGGGCAGGGGGGTAAGCTTACTTACCCTTTTACTAAGGATGATGTTAGGAGAAGCTTGCATAGCCGGGTTCCTCCCCCACCCCTCTGAACCTGAACAGCACCCATCCACCCTCCCACCCCTCTCTTGCCTCCCTGTCCCTCTACCTGCAAAGCTTCAGCTGATAATTAGGTGGCGGGGTGGGAGGGGTCCTTTCGGCAGCGGCTTGCCCGGGAAAAATGGGAGCGTATTGGAGTTGTATTAGGTGCATGCAGCTTCCGGCCTTTTGATGGCTTCTCCTCCCAGCGGTGATGACGTCATCTCCATGTGCCACCAGGCTCCCTGCCTAGCACATGTGTATTCTAAGCATACAGCACGTCCTGCTCCAGAACATATTCGTAACGTATGGGTATACCTCCGCCTTCAGTGCCATGCACTGCAGATCATGAAGAAAACAAGCTCCTCCCGGCCCTACATATACCGGAGGACCTCCCACAATCCCCAGATTTCTCTGCAGTGCTGAAACTGCGAAGACATGAAGTATCACGCTCTCGCAGGCGAGCAGGGCTTGACAGCCCGAGGCCCTGCGGGACTATTTCCACCCGTCCTCATTGAAAAATTGATTGGTTGGTTAGCACTCCAAAAAATAGAACGAAAGATTGTATACATGTGAGGGTGCTACTTCCTTTGGTTCACTTCCTCTTGTGAACCCCAAATCATATATACTATTCACCATATAAGGAAGTGTAAGCACACCAAATTATGCTCAAAAAAAGATTTAATATACACACATATCACAAAAATATAAAGAGTATTTACACTGCTATATACATAATCAATATGATGACAGGAGATGAGTTTAGGCTATATCCCAAAGTTTGCATATATACATTTATACAGAAAAAAGGATACTGATCCCAATGTATAGCTTCAGGGGAGGCTGTATGTATCAAGACTCTGCATAATATATAAATATATATAGATATTAACTGTAACGGTACAGTAAAGACTATGCAAATGGTAAAAAATTACCTTATAATGAAAAATGAGTCTGGTGCAAATGCAGCAATCCCCGGTGCAATCGCATACAAAATGTAATACCTGAGTTATTATTAAGGTAATTAATCCAAAATGTACACAGATGGATATAATCTAATAAATCTGTATCAGCATTGGTTAACTGTCATCATATTACAGACCAAATGATATATAATACACAGATAGAAGTTGTAATCATGACGCCTAGTCATAAATATAGAGCAATGCATATACATATGCACACATGTAATGGCAGTAGCACAAGAGATTAAATGCATAAATGAATAGTGATCGCCTATAACGTTACCGACGTTTCACGGCACACGGCCGTTTCATCAGGGCCGCGGCCCTTAATCTCTTGCGCTACTGCCATTACATGTGTGCATATGTATATGCATTGCTCTATATATTTTGTATGCGATTGCACCGGGGATTGCTGCATTTGCACCAGACTCATTTTTCATTATAAGGTAATTTTTTACCATTTGCATAGTCTTTACTGGTTACCGTTACAGTTAATATCTATATATATTTATATATTATGCAGAGTCTTGATACATACAGCCTCCCCTGAAGCTATACATTGGGATCAGTATCCTTTTTTCTGTATAAATGTATATATGCAACCTTTGGGATATAGCCTAAACTCATCTCCTGTCATCATATTGATTATGTATATAGCAGTGTAAATACTCTTTATATTTTTGTGATATGTGTGTATATTAAATCTTTTTTTGAGCATAATTTGGTGTGCTTACACTTCCTTATATGGTGGATAGTACACCCGTCCTCATTGTGAATTAATGCCTCCCAGCCTGGGCTGCGCGGGTCGGGTGAAGGTAGGCAGCACCTGGTGTGCTTATGGAGCTAGTCTCCACCGCAATTCCCCAACCATAGGGTAGGCGGTTTAGGCTGATGGTGAGCCTCCAAGGGATGCCCCTCCCGCATTATTGTCCCGTACCCCGCGTTGTGCTGAGCCCTATTTCGGGTCGCCATTCTCCCTCTTTTCCCCGTCTACTGGGGGAAAAGAAAGGGGGGGGGTACGCGTGTGGCGGTCCCAGTGTACCGGTGTGTCACGCTCGTGGGTTCTATTCTGACCTTACTAGCTCAGAGATGTCAGGGCCGCGCTGCTTGCTTCTTTTTCGGCTGCCCATGGGTGTTTTTTACTTGATTGCCACTTAATATTGTTGCCGCGGTGCCCTCGCTTACTGTCGGTGTCCGCTCTATGGTACGTTAGGCCGGCTGTTGCACCATTGCCTTATTTTTTACTTCAGAGCTTCGCGCTCTTTAGAATGGGCGGGGCCTTTTTTGGTGCGCTCCGCGTCACGGCGGAGTATTTAGCCTGGTCTTCGAGCTTCGCCGGGCGCCATTTTGGTTAGCTTCCCGCTCACGCGTCGTGGCGGTCTCCTCCTCCACTAGAGCTGTAAGTGCCCTTGCTGGCGAATCCCTCTCATTATTGTCTGCCCAACTGCGCATGTTCCTGACATCTCTTTCCCATTGTGTCTTTCAGACGCTGAGTTCCCGGCGGCCTCTCCCGGCCTCATATACATATATACCTATTCATATATTTACGTTATACATATACATTGCTATACTCATAAGTATAAGGAGCGGGCCTTCCCAAAATCTCCCACATTGATCAGCGGGTAGTTGGGGCATCCAGGGTTGCTTACGGCATAAATCCCTATCGACATCCTATATTTAAACAATCACCATATGGAGGCATCTCAGGATTGTGTTACCGGGGTCCCCTTGGGACAGGACCGGCTGTGTATATCGTGTGGTTTCCCCCATGCTGAGGCGCACGGGGCACGTGTCTGCGCGTCATGTTCTGAACAGACGCTGGAACTGCAAGCGACGCTTGCGGTTGTTCCTCGCTCCTTCCCCCTTCCCTAAACCTCACTCCTGTCGAGTCTTGTACAAGTGGGGAGTTACAAATAGATCCCTCTCCTAGGCGGCCCATGCTGGCCCAGATCGTGGAAGGCTTGTCTGGCTGGATCGGCCCAGTTAGACAACGGCCTTCTTCTCCCGCGGCTTCGGCCTGTGCTATGGGATCTGAGGAGTCCTTGTCTACACGTTCTAGTGCCATGTCGGATGAAGGGGACCTGTTCTCTCACCTGGGCTCTCCTGACGAGAGATCGAGGGGTCAGGATGATGCTGGTCTGGATGTCTTGGACCAGCTTGACATTGACGGGATGTTACTCAGGATTTTTAAGGTATTGTCCGTTTTGCCTCCCGGTGCGGTCTCCAGGCCGAGAGGGGGGCGCTTTCATACCGCGCCTGCGCGCTTGGAATTTCTCGAGCAGGCTCACTTCCATGCTCTTGTTCTTAAAGGGTGGGAATGTCCCGCTGCTGTTCAAAAGACTCCGGAGGATTGGGTTTGGAAATACCCTTTCCCCCCCCCCCCCGAGATGGTAGATATTTGGTCCTCGTCCCCAGTAGTGGACGCTCCGAACATTGGGGTACCTAACCCCCCATTCCTTACATCTCCGGCTTACAGCTCCCTGCGGGACGCCGAGGATCGGCGTATCGATAGGCTTGCTTCCCACGCCTTTACCTGTGCTGGCACGGCGCTGCGCCCTGTCTGTGCCGTGGCTATCACGGCAGTGGCCGCTAAGACTCTTATAAGTAAGTCACTGGAGCATCAGCCTGAAGATTTACCCTGGGAGGTGTTTAATTTATCCTTATGGCCTTGGATGACACCATCAAAATGTGTGCTAGACTTCTGCCCAAGTGGTGGCTATACGTCGCCTGCTCTGGCTTCATCAGTGGGGGGCAGACGATGACACTAAAAGGATCTTTTTTTTTTTCAACAATATTTTTATTGAAAATATAGGAGAAGTACATAACATTACAGTGTATTTTACGGTATGTGGATTATATAACCACATCCCAAAGGGTGCCAACACATACACAATTAGAAAACGTTATCACCAAATGCAATGTGTAAGAAGCGTGTGGCACAAGACCACGTAGCGGAGAAGAGAAGGAGATTAGGAATGGAAGGTTAGGGTTAAAGAAATAAGGAGCGAAGAAAGGGGAAGGGAAGGAATTGGGGGGTGGGTGTCCAGCCGTCTACAGACGCGAGATGTGCTCACCAGGTCACTGGGATGTGAGGAGGGAACGATCAAGGTTTTTAGGATAGAAATGTGTAATCCACCCTTCCCAGGTGGAGAGGAAGGGAGTAAGATCACCCTGCATTAAGGCGGCCATTTTCTCAAAAAACATGACTTCATTGATGCGAGGGATCAGGCATCCACTAGGAATCGTCTTCTGCTTCCAAGAACGTGCTATAATAAGTTTATCGGCCGTAAGGATGTGCCTGATGGGGTTTCAAATTAAGTAAGGCCAGTTGGGGAGAGGGGGTTAGGTGTAGACCTGTTGCTCTCCTTAAAAGGTAAAAAACCTTAGCCCAAAAGTGGCGGACCTCCCTGCATTCCCACCATATATGACTATAAGTTCCCTAAAGGCGGCAATCTCTGAAACACTCCGGAGGGTAAGAGGGGCAGAATCTGTGGATCTTATCCGGAACCAGGTACCATCGGAGTAAAACCTTAATATTAACCTCCTGGGCACTCGTGTTAAGGAACCATGAGAATGAGTTCCGCCAAGCAATTTTCCATTCACTAGGCGATATGTTTACACCCAAATCAGCTTCCCACCCGTTCGTATAGTTTGGAAGGGGCGCCTCCTCGCTTCCTGTATACCGTGGCGATCATCCCCTTCCCCAGAGGTTGTGACCCACAAGCAAACTCGAAGGATGAAGATGGTCTTGCGATACCCCCCGCTTTAGACTTAGTAGAAATATAGTGGGATATTTGTAAGTGACGGAAGTATTCCCTGCTGGGGATGTCCCTAAGGGCTTGGAGCTCGGAGAATGTTAAAATTCCCCTATGTGAGGTAAGGTCTTTAATCCTTGTTAAATGTTGCAATTTCCACCACCTAAATGCATCAGGTTCCTGGTAAGCCAGGAGAAATTCGGGGTTACCTAGGAACGAAAGAAGGGGAGGCATGGGGGAGGTGAGGTGGCCCTTGGATCTGTTAATTTTCCAAACTCTGAGGGAATGCTTCAAGACCGGGTTGTCAATACCCTTGTAAACTACCGAGGGCAAACATAGTAAATTTGAAATGGCAGTCGGAGTACAACTGGCCTGCTCGATGTCTACCCATAATGGTCTATCCTCCCCCCGCATGAACAACAGCCATTTGCGCTATCTGACATGACACGTAGTATCGAGCTATATTAGGGACTCCAAGCCCTCCCTGCAGTTTGGATCTATACATTGTCTTACGGTTAACCCTTGGTCTTCGCTGACCCCAGATGAAGGAATTTAAAGAAGATTGGAGACCCTTTAAACACGCAGCTGACATCTGCACCGGCAGGACCCGAAAAGCATAGAGTATTTTGGGAAGCCATGACATTTTTTATGGCAGCTATTCTGCCGAGCCACGAGAGATGCAATTTGGCCCATGAAGATTGAAGGGAGCGGAGGTCTCTAAGTAAAGCAGGGTAATTAGCAGCGTAGAGGGAATCCTAATTTGCAGATAGGCGGACCCCTAGATATTTGATATGCCTCTCTTGCCAAGAGAAGCTAAAGGAGGTTTTAAGTGCGGACAGCATGCTGGCAGGGAGGGAAACATTAAGGGCTTGAGATTTTGAAGGATTAATCTGCAGGCCAGAGATCTTGGAAAAGTCATCAAGGGTTTGAAAGAGGTTTGGGAGAGATGTGATGGGGTTAGATACCAGCATCAAAATGTCGTCAGCAAATAAAGAAATTTTGTGGTCGTATCCCCCAACTGTGACACCCGTTATATTAATGTTAGCTTGAATTAACATTAAAGGGGCTCAATGGCGAGGGCAAATAGGAGGGGGGAGAGGGGACAACCTTGCCTAGTGCCTCTGCTCAAGGGGAAACGCTTAGAAGAATAACCTGAATACCTAACATATGCACCCGGCTTAGTATAACAAGGATATCCATGTGGTGAAGGAGGGTAAAATGAATTGGAGGTAATCCCAAGCAACCGTATCAAAGACTTTGCGAATATCAAGGGTTAAAAGCATAGCTTGTCGACCCTCCTTCCTCACATGATGGACCAAATTAATGACCTTGCGGATGTTATCTCCCCCTTGACGTTGAGGAATAAATCCAGTCTGTTCCTTGGAGATCAAAGATGCTATATACCTATTAAGGCGTGCCGCGAGGACCTTCGCCAGCAATTTAACATCTATATTTAGTAGGGAAATGGGTCTGTAGTTGGACCAGAGGGTGGTATCGACATTTGGTTTAGGTATCATACATACAGCCGCAGTGAGAGCCTCCGTACTCCAAGAATCGCCATTATTGAGAGAGTTAAACATCCGGACAAGCCTTGGAGAGAGTATCTGGGAAAACTTTTTATAATATAGTGCGGAGAATCCATCCGGACCAGGTTGCTTCCCATTCTTTAAAGATTTAATAGCTTCCTGAACCTCAGGTATTTCAACCGGCCTGTCTAAGAAGGCTTTGGCCTCAGGTGGTAGGGAAGGTAGTGTAAGTTGTCCCAACAACTTCTCTGCAAGACGTACGTCCAGCTTAGACTTGGGTTTGTATAGATCCTCAAGATGTTTGCTAATAGTCGACACCACCCTCAAATGATTACTAGTTAATGTGCCCTCTATGGTCCTAATGCGCACTGGGTTAAACCTCTGAGTGACTCCTCTAAGCCTTCTAGCGAGAGGGGTATTTGGTTTGTTGCTGATGCGATACCACTTAAACCTGGACCGATTGATTTGACGCACAGCCTCATCTGTAAGGCAGAGATTAAGTTGATCACCTGCTTGCATGAAATTGATTCTGTTACGTTTGGTCGGCCGCTCTTTATAGGCAGAAGAGGCTGAGTGATATGCATCCAACAATTTTTGCAGTTTTTCCCTGTGAGAGGCTTTGCGACGAGCAGATTCTTGGATGAATTGCCTGCGCATTACCGCTTTATGAGCCTCCCATAGTAGGGCCTCAGAGCTCACCGACCCCGCGTTTTGCTGGAAGAAGCACTCAATCTCTTTGCTAAAGCGTTCAAGTAGAATTTCGTCAGACAACATGGGATCGTAGAGCTTCCAAGACTTTTGGGCAGATCTTTGGGTTAGGGACACCAACTCAATGGCTACGAGATCGTGATCCGACCATACAATCGGAACTATAGAAGAGTGAGAGAGGTGTGGCAAAGAGGGGAGTTGCAAGAAAATATGATCTATTCTCGTAAAAAACCTTATGAGGGCAGGAAAAATGAGTGAAGTCCCTTTTGGTGGGGTGAACCTCTCTCCAAGCATCAACGAGATGGTACTGGTTTAGTAGGGAACGGAACGTTTTTCCTGAAGAGCTCACCCTGGGGCAGTCCAAGAGGCGACCAACTTCATGCCTATCCAGAGTGGGGTGCAGGATTTGGTTTGAGTCACCCGCCAATATTAGAAGCCCTTTTACAAGGGGATCCAGAGTCTTAAGGAACTCTTCGAGAAAGGCATTCTGATTCTGATTGGGTGCGTAATAAGTGGCAATAGTGACTAGCTGGAGAAGGCTTCATGGCACGCCTTCTGATGATGGTCTGGGGGGAGAGATCGGCAAACAATTGGTACTCAGTCCTGGAATTTAAGAGAACCTTGATCTCGTGCAGCCAACATAAGTTGTTCCTTCGTGCGATAAAAGTGTAGTTTAACTAAGACATCCCGCGGGAGCCCGTCCGCTCTTTTTTTTTCTGCAAGGCCCGATGTATTCTGTCAAATTCTAGCCTCTCGATAGGAATGGTTGGGGTGAGCTCTTGGAAGAGAGCCGTTACCGTAGAATGTAAATCGACGATGGCTTCAGGTATACCTCTAATCCTGATGTTGGACCTGCGCGAGCGGTTCTCCAAATCCTCTAGCTTATGGTGGAGGGTGAGGTTCTCCTCTTTTAAGGATTGTAGATCTTTCCCGACGGTGGAAAGCTCTGAGGCCTGTGCTGAGGTCTGCTGTTCTAGGTCGTCGACTCTTTGGCCCAACTCTTTTATTTCAGCAGAGAGATTGGCAGAAATATGGGTCGTAATATTCAGAGCCCACCTCTCAAGGGCCTTCTCAAGCATAGCTTCATATTTGTCAAGAGGTGGTGGTTGTGACTGTGGCGGTGAACCGTGTAGGGAGTCATCCATCCAGGTCACGTCCTCTGAAATGGGATCCGCAGGAATTAGGGGATCGCTTTGAGAAGGCATGGAGGCTTCCATTTCCCATGAAACAGAAGGCCAGGAGGTCAAAGGTGCACCTTATGATTAGCGAAGGTGGGGGGGGGGTGCAGGCAGGCTGACAGCTAGTGGAGCTTATTGCCCTAAACAACTGGGCATATTCTGGACTAGAGAAAGCAGAAAAAAGAGGGCTTATAAGTGCCAGCTAGAGGAGGCTGCTGTAACCCCTTGCCACGGAGGTATAGTGTGGGCTGGCTAAGTTCTCCTCCTACAATCCGCGTTGACGAAGGGGATGTGAGTCCAACCACCCCTTGCCTGGGGCTTATGAGCTGACAGGACCTGTGGAGGCAGTGTAGCCCTTCAGTAATAGGATGATCAGGACGCAGCAGTTGGAGAGGATCCTCGGTGGCTGTGCACTGGAAATGCTGCGCCCTCTGCAGCTATGGACTGGGTGTCACCTTCATAGGTTGTAGGGGCAATGCTGCCCAGTAGACTTGTAATGGACACTGCAGCTATAGGGGGCCCAAAAAGTTGTGGCCAAATCAGCCCAGTCCAAAACTGTAGGGAGTGTGTTGCCTTATGTGGATGGAGAGGTTAATAGAGCTCCACGGGAGGAGGGGGACGCTGGGGCTGCTGGAGAGACTGGAGCTGCACACACCTTCACCCAAAGATAATGATAATAGAAGCCCACTGCCTGTGTGTATTGGGCACTTTAAATCTGATCCGGCTGCAGAGGCTGCTACTCCCTGCGAGAACCAAAATGGCGTCCGCCGCTCACCTCCGTCTCAGGCAGGCTGTCAGTGACGATCCGGGGGCCGACACAGATTCAGGCGAAACGAGGTAGGGGGAGCCCAGGGACCTCCCAGGCCTCCCTGCATCAAAACCGCCGCTCAGAGCTTACTGTAGGGGCCCGGGCAGCAGGGTTTCACCGGAGCTCGGAATCACGCAGCCATCCGGGCTCCGCACGCATGCGCACTCGCCGACACTAAAAGGATCTTGACGGGGCTCCCCTTTAGAGGGCATCACCTGTTTAGGGCACGTCTGGACTTATTTGAGAAACAGGACAGTCCACCCAGTCAGAGGCGGCCGTTCCGCCCCCCGCGGAGCAGGGAGACCCCTCCCCCTCCATATCATTCCGGAACCGGGGTTGACCCCTGCTGGGTCTGGTTCGGGGTCCTATCCCAGGAGTAACATTCAAGGCCCGGGGCCCTCCGGTCGGCCTAAGTCCTTTTCCTTCCCTGAATTCCCTCATGCATGATGGGACGTCCTCACCCGCCTGGGTGAGGGGATGGCCACTGCACCTTACTCCTATCAGGAGGCATCCTGCCTCGCTCTGGTGGCTTTAGGTAGTTACCCCAGAGATGGAATGGTGTTTGCTTGGTGGTCCTTCCCTGAGTCGGTTAGGAGGACTATGGTTCCATGCCCGTCTTCGGTGCAGGCCTAACTGGGCCTGTCAGGTATGGCTTCCCTGCTGAACGCCATTATCAGCGGGTCTGCCCCTCTCTCCCTTCTAGGATGAGGGAGTTTATCTGCCTAACACCTAGGGGGGTGTGGCATCTGTACCATAAGCTTTCGGCCTGGTGCCCTTGACAGGGCTGTCTGTGCCCCATGCCCCAGGGGCCTTCTGGACGCTGGTGGCGTGTTTGGATTTCTTTCTAGGCTCTAGGGAGCCTTCTGGATACTGAGCCCTCTACGACTGGGTATTGGTGTTCACTAACACCGTTGAGACTTAAACTAAGCCCCCTGTTGCGCCCTTGTACGCACTGGGCACCAAAGGACGTTTTACAGGGGACCTAATAGGCTCTCCTGTTCCCTCACGAAGAGTTTAGGGGATGGAACTTGACAAAACCGGAGCCCTACTCGGCTCCACCCTCTAGTCCCTGGTTTACACCAGGTGTAGGTTTCACCCAGTGCCCTTTTTTTCCTTGATTATAAGGAGTTTACAGGTATGAGACCTCCGGTCCTCCGTCCTGTATAGTGATTCCTCCAGACAGCTTCGCTTCTGGTGAGCTGATTGGCGGCTCATCCTTTGACATCATTTGTCTCGGGGATCTTTGGGCTCTGAGATAAATTAGCCATTAGCCCTGGATGAGGGGTTTGCACCCTGGGTCTGGGTCTGCTTACCTTACCCCTTGTGGAGGCGGTTATTCTTCTACTGGTTACTCGTTAGTACCGTGGGGGAGCATTCCATACTCTTTGCCTGTCCCTGATGGTTACCATGGTACCTAATCTGGCAGGATGACAAAGGGGGCCTTTCTTCTGAATCCCCCGGGGGTTCCTAGGAAGGGACCTTGAAGGTTCGGGTTTCCTAGGTGATTTTTGGTCATAAGGAGCACGTTGTGAGTCCTGGTTGGGGACTATTCCTTCTTGTACCCGTCCATTGGGGGACTGTTTGCCTTAATAGGACAGTGGTTGCTCCTTGTTCCTGCGGAATTCTTGGGTCTGGATCTTGTCCAGGGGAGCCCTGATTCCTTAGGGGACTTGATATTCCTTGTCCCTCCTGAAGTATTCCTCCCTTGGGAGGTTCTCTGTTGTGCCTCCGGGCTCACACTGGCAGGGTTCTGTGGGACCCCGCCTCTATTACAGGGGTCTACCCCTGTTATTGGCCAGATTGGTCTGCCCTGGTTGGGGCTAGTGGTTCTGGTTGGGTAGTTTACTCGATGATGTTATACCCTTGCCCTACCGGGCGCGGGGAGAGCTTGCGCTAGTCCCTGATGGCAAGCAGCACCTTATGCTTGGGGCCTGGGAGGCCCAGTGGGGTGTGGGTTCTCAGGGAGTCCGGCTGGGTACAGCTGGACGGTGAAGTTCCCTCATGAGGACTATTTTTAACATAGTATGGTTCCTTTCCTTTAGACCTGCCTTAGCGTTGGCAGGATCGGGGGCTTACCCTGCCGGAGATCACGGATCTCAGGGTGTCTTGCTCCTTGGAGGCTCTGGACTTTGTCTTTCTCATTATTTTTTTCTTCCTGCTACCACGCTGGGTTAGCTTATGTTGTCCCTATGCTATTCGCTGGGTCTAAGCTCCTTCCCTGACGGGAGGGTATCTGCTCCTGGGATTAAGGTTCCTACAAGCAGTGTTTGGTATGGGCTCACTACTTGACTCGGTCTATGGTTGGGGCCTGATCTGTTCTTCTATTACGAGACCTGATCCATGGTTGGGGCCTGATCTGTTCTTCTATTACGAGACCTGATCCAATCTTTTGTTTGCATTCTTCAGGGTCTGCTCAGGAGCGTTCCTGGGGGATCCCCAGTTCCCCCCCCTGGGGAGGACTTATCCTGAAGCCCTACCAAGGGTTCCCCACAGGTCTTAGTCAGGTCCCTGTCTGACCTGCTCCCTCCATCAGGTTGCTCCTCTGGGGAAGTTACCCCAGGCAGTGGTGTGCCATAAGGAACGGCACTATTGGTGGTCCTAGTCATTATATATATATTTTCTTATATATATGCATGCCTTGGTATAGATCTATACCATGAGGTGAGGGTACCCCCCTCACCCTAAGTTGGATTCAGGAGTTATTTCGTCCTTCTGCCTTGGACGGATCCTCTGGTCTTGGGACTATGATCTAATTTACTATGAGATGAAAGGGATCTGTCCCCCTCTACTGGGGTTAGAGACCTGCCGGAACTGTCTCGTCCCTGATGGGATCTTATCTTGGGGTCTACCGGTGCCCCCTTCTTGAAGTACCGGGTTGATCGTTGCCATGGATTTAGGGCCCCCTGGCCTGGTCCTTTTTGGTTGATCATCCTTCCGGACCTGTAGGACTCTTTCGGCTCTGCTGAATATTGTTGTTAGCACTTCTGTTGGTTCCGTCTGTGACCTGGACATGTATTCCCCATTGGGAAAAGTTTTGAGTTACCATGGCTACCCCCTCTGTAGCGACATGGTTAGACAGTTATTTTGGCCTATCCTTTTAGAGGAAGAATCTTCCTCCCTATTGTTATTCGTTCTTGTACTATTAGTGCTTGGCTTGCCCTGTAGCACTATGTTCTGACGATCAAGCCGGCCAGTCCGCTGCTTGAGCTCAGTTCTCCCTTTACAAGGTTCAAAGATTGAGGTCAGAGCATTGTTCTCGTTGTTGATAGCATGGTTAAGGGTGACAGTGCTTTACTGTTGGCTGTGCCTTTTCATGGGGATCCCACCCTATTGTGGACACTGCTATTGGATGTCCCATACGTTATGAATATGTTCTGGAGCAGGACATGCTGTATGCTTAGAATAATACAATTCTGTGAGAATCTCACCTGTAGAATTGGTATTATATGCATACAGCACGTCCTGCTCCACCCCACCCTGGTTTCACTTAGTTCTGGATCCCCTGTATGGTGATTGTACTCTCTTGGCGTTATTGCCAGACATTCTGGGTGGTTTGTTTCTCCTGGCCTCTCTTCTCACTGCTTTTCAATGCTGGGGATTGTGGGAGGTCCTCCAGTATATGTAGGGCCGGGAGGAGCTTGTTTTCTTCATGATCTGCAGTGCACAGCGCTGAAGGCGGAGGTATACCCATACGTTATGAATATGTTCTGGAGCAGGACGTGCTGTATGCATATAATACCAATTCTACAGGTGAGATTCTCACAGAATTGTATTTTTTGCTGTTAAAGCAATATACACGTGCGCAATACAACTAACTGGATTCTTCTGGCCCCTTCTTTGGCAGTACAGAGGATTAAGGAATCAGCAGCTATGTACTATTTCCAGTACTTAACGTATTTTATTTCTTGGGAATTGCCTGCTACCTCATTCTAGACATGGCGGATCAAGCAGAAGAGGTTGTATAATCTTTGCTCCTTTATCAGCATCTTTGGGAAACGTATTGATTCAACGCAATCGAGATCCGAATCCATCATATCCTTTGTATTCTGCAAAGTCTGGGAAGAAAAGGTCCAGCTGCTCCAGTAAATCCTTTTTTTTTTTTAATCTTATTTTTCTGGCACAGGATTTAAAGCTATAGTATCTTGAACCCCTTATTTGGTGTTTTTTCATTATTTTGGACCAAGTTCCCCAAAGCAACAGTATGTGTTTAAAGCTAATCCTGGCTTCAAGGCTGGTAAGAAAAGTAGGAGACACCCAATTTGTGAATCTAAATTGTCCGGTTCCTATAACAAGCCTCTTTGTCAAGCCTGTACGGAAAGAGTCGTGGGAATGTAAACCCAGTATGTCATATATGGTTCTCATATGATACAAGGATCATATTTCCCTCCTCCTTTAAGAGCCTTAAGACCTCATGGGATACAGTTGGGCGCCCCTGTGACGGATGTTATGGTTCTGGAAAGGATGAGGTTCCATCTACCTCTGATGAGGATGGTCAGAAATCTGTTGCAGAGTCATCCACTCTGTGTAGGTTTTTCTTTTCCCCGGGGACTTACCCTATCTCTTACATATTTTTCATCTCTCATATATATGGGATTTAAGGAAGTCTAAGTCTAAACATGACAGCCCCTTTGTCCTTCCCGTTCACAAATCCGTTAAGGAAGCTATACTTAATGAATAGAGATCCAGTCCCCAAAAAAAAAAAAAAAAGTATTTAGATCAGGATCTCTTCTGTTTTTATCAGAAGACTCTCTCTTCTTGGATGAATGTCATAAAATGAACACAACTTTTGCAAAGATTTCTAAAGGGGTAGAATTGGCCTTGAGGTTTTTTTTTGCGTCCTCAAGGACCTATTAGATAAAGGGATGGATTCTCCGTTAAAGTGGGCCTGACAGGCAGAATCTTGCTCTCTGAAACTGATTCTAGCCCCTGCCTGGGTTGCAAGGAATTTTTAAATTATTGGCTCATGCACCTTATAGCGTGTTTATTGAAACAAACTAGTATGGAGGAAATAGCGAAGGCTTTACCTGTTCTTTTTTCTGCAGCCTCCTTTCTTTCTGACGGTACTGCTGAATCAGTAAGATTTTTGATCCTGAACATGGCACTGACCACAATTTGGTCCGCAGAACCTTATGGCTAAGAACCTGGTCTGGGGACACTGGTTCTAGGATAAGCCCCTGTGCCAATCCCTTCAGTGGGCAATTCATTTTTGATCCAGAATTATAGAAGGTTTTTGATAGATCTCTTTTTAGGAATAAGGGATTTTCTAATCTGTGTTTAGACGCTCCCTTCTCAACAGGGAATCATTCAGAGGAACCAAAGGTGTCTCATTTTTTGCTAGGAGGGGCAGATTTAGAGGATCTACCCTGTTTGGTACTCAGCAGTCCACTTCCAAGAAGCAATTGCTTATTGGGGCTCGGCTAAAATCCTTCCACATTGGTGGGAGACCCTTCTAGATTGCCCCTTTATTTCAAGGGGTTTTAGAGAGAGTTTTCCAATAGAATGTACTCACTTATGCCTCCCACAAATTCCATGCCCCCCTGCCAAGAAATGGGGAGGAAAGACTGACCATAGGAAGCAGTATAGTGTATAGTATAGTATGTTAAACATGAGGGTTATTGTTTCAGTCCCCCGCCAACAGTGGGGGATATTTGTTTTCTCGATTATTTCTGGTGTAGAAGGCTTTCAGGAGGTTTAAGTGCATTCTAAATTTAAAGAAATGTAATCTCTCAGTATGTTACAGATGTTTTCCGCATGGAATCCATCTTCTTAGTCAGTTGTAGGCGGCATGTGGCTGCGTGTGAAGCCGCAAAATTGGGGCCATGGGAGCCAGAATCCCCTACCTAGAAAAAAAAAAATAGCCACATACATCATACTAACATTAACTCCTGAAAACAAAAATACATAGGGGGAGCCAGGGGATGCATCCACAAATACAATAGTTATATACGACAAAAAGAATACACATAATTCATAAGGATAAGACTTACCAAGTAGCCACCTGCCAGACAACTCAAAACAGCCATAGAGACTGGAATTCCTAAGAATATAGGCATCATGGATGGACCCTGGAAATCCTGCAATCACACTCATAAACTTAAGGTTGGGAGCCTGCTACACTTTGGACATTCCTGCACAAAAAAACAACAAAAACACCAGTCAAGAGCAAAGCAACATTCCTGCACACCTACACTGACATAAGAAATGCAAAGCAGAATGCTTAGCATTGGTAAGACTGCTTTCTTTGGCTGAGTAATAAGGCTGATTGCTTTATATTTGGGGGCCATCAATTGTGTGAGAAAAAGGAGCAGATACTTTAGAGTGAAGGGACTACAGGAAACAAGGAGCTAGTATTTGAAAGGGGAGATTGAGGTCTACTTTACAGGATACTTTAAAGTATACAATGCAAGGGCAATGGAAAATACCTATAGGGATGCTCATCCGTAACTGGAGGCACCAGCACCAAATGCGAACAATCGATCACACCCATGATGTTATGCATATTAGCTAGGTCATAAGATCCCAACTTAACTGAATTCCAGGCTACCATGGTGTCAGGGAAACAGATGTATTTTTTAAACATGGCAGCCATGCAAGAGAAATTTGTAGTGTGCAGCTGACTGTAGTCTGGGACATGCCCACAGAGAGGGTGCCTCGCCTCTGGAACGAGTGTTCGCTAGAAATTGAAGCCAGCCAAACAATTTGGTCCTACCCCCAGTGGCATGCCCCTTGCTTGTGGTGGGGGCCAATTCATTATACAGTCAGCTCGAATAGCTCAACATCATGCATGCGATCAACATCCAATTGTGGCAGATGCAATCTAAAGCCCAACAAACAAATGCATAGAATGCCGCAAAGCTGCAGACGCTCCTATTCCTTTAGGTAATCAACCTCCATGACACTAGAATTCACACCACCGCGACTTTTTCACCAGGAAATAGCGCCGTAAGTTGGGCGTGAATGAACCCATTTTATTGGCCATACTGAAACCACTAATCAAGGCTCTAAATCATGCACAAGCCCATTATAATCACGTATTACACGCATGAACGCAAATTGGATCAACAAATGCACAAAAGAGGCTGTGAATCAACCTTATAATATCTCACGCACACATTCTGTCTCACACACGCACATCCACCCTCGCACACACATTCACACTCTCACATTCATACACGCTCACACATTCTCACACATACACATTCAAACTCACACACTGGGGCCAGACAGCGGGACCAGCAGCTGCTGCAGCAAACAGGCTTGAATTGGTCACCCTGCCCATCCACTCACTGACCACCACCTGCCATCCCAAATGCGCTGCCACCTGCCCTTCAGCTTCCTCCATGGCTGTCCCAGGTGCCGGCCTGTTCCACAGAGGAATTGGGACATTTGGGAGTGCATGGTGTTGTCAGTGCTGTGCAAGGGAGTTAATGTAGAGTAGGAGAGGCAGAGAAGCACAATGGTTTGCTTCCAGTGCTTCAATTGGTTTTAGTTCTTCCAGTTATCCTCTTAGGGGCTGGGGGGTTTCCTTTGCTGGTTGAGCATTTTTTGCTGGAATTTACCCTTGCTATCGGACAAAAAAAGGAAAGAAAAAAACTTACTTACTATCGATCTGGCCGGGTCTTCTTTTCACCCTGGGGCATCCGATACCCCCTCGGTGCTCTTCCTGCTTCATAAGAGGTGGATTAGTAAATATATATTTAAAGATGGGATCACTACTCAACACCGACCAATGCTTCTTAATGATTTTACAAACATGTTCCCCCTGTGTGCCAGAACAACTGGAATTCGATCACTTCATTTTTTAGGACTATATTTCAGCAGTGATTCTCTTGACACAGCCACCGCCTTATTTTTAGCTTCCTCTATCGGGGTCTCTGGATAGCCCCTTTCCCTAAAGTCCTCCACCATTTTATTTGCCTGATATAAACAAGAAAAAACAAGAAAATCTGAAAAACAGAACGATACCCAACATGCATAGGTCCTGTCAAGGGAAGAGTTGTCAAACACCCCAAAAGGTAAGGCATGCGTGTAACGGTAATTTTATGTAGTGCTACAGACACATTATGGGTTTGATCTGCTATAAATGTATAAATTGTTTGAGTTGGAATGTTACAAAATGGCTGAAGACTGTTTCCAAGATGGCTGAAACCATGCGGCTTGTCTTCCTATGGGTATATGTGTAGATTTCCCATTGGTTAATAAGATAGCATTCACCCATTGGACAATTTTGGAGACATGTGATTGGTCAAGAGGGGCGGTCCTATTGCCGGACAAAAGGAATTGCAAGGAGGACTTTGCTCTCTCTTTCCCTCTCACACCCAAACCGGAGACACATGATGGACCTTCTGCTGTTGTTTGGAAACTGAAGACCCAAGTGACCTTGGAATCGGAACCAGCTTAACTAAGATAAGTTTGTTGAACTATTGTTAAGCTACTGAATTGCATTTTTGTAACTATATTGGCTTTTATTGCATTATTTTCCTTTTATTTTTTCAATAGAAACTATTGTTCTTGATAACTAGTTAAACCTGTTTTTTCCTTTGTCTGGGGTCTGTGTCTGATTGCTTGTGTAGTGAGTTAACTGTAGTGCAATTATCCTCAAAACTCACTGTTTTTAAGTGAACTTTTAGACAAACAAGGCGCAATTGTATATATATGTGTTTGAGCTCTTAAGTTCCTTTATATATTTGAGGGCTGCAAATACATTTTGTAAATTTTAGACAAATTACGCCTAAGTAAGACATTTTACTTGACAATGTCAGCTCTGCAGACAAAGTGCGCACCTTGCGCTTTCACCCAGAACAAACCTTTATATTTGGAATACCCCCACAAACCATATATTCCCTGAAAATACACATGTTAAGCTTTCTTAATGTACCCAGCTTGTTGTAGGGGCTTCATCTTTCTGGAAGTGATTCCTCAAAGAATTATTTGGTTGCACATGGTTTACCTAGAAATAATGAATAAAAAGCAGAATAAACTTTTTCCTAAAATATTAATATGCAAACAAGAAAAAGCAAGCTACATCTGAAAGCGCAGGGTCCCCTGAGCAGAACAATATCCAACATGCATAGGTACTTTTAACCTTTTTTAATTGCCAGCCTTGAGATTTCATCCCCCTCTGACAGGTAATTTTTCACCATTTTGTGTGATGCTTAACTGTTATTTTTGCAGGAATTTTCAAGAAAATTACATATTCTTTTTGAGTTTAGGCTTTAACAGTAAATCTCTTGTCTGTAATTTTGTCCACTGTTTTTTTAAATATTTTTTTAATAAAATAAAAATATATGTTAAATTGTCTCATTTATTTTAAATAAAACAATTATTTTATTAAAGAAAACTATATTGCATGTGAAAGCCCAATTTCTCCCGATTACAATGGTACCAGATATGTATCGGTAACCCCCCGTTTCTGCCCAGGAGACCCCCCCAATCTGAAAAGAGCACTTTATAACATTTACAAATAAAATACAACTGATAGCCACCCTATAAAGGGTTAAATGAAAAAAAATTGAAGTGGGGTCCCCCCTTTTATTTTGGAATTTTAAGGGTTAAAAACCCTAAAAAATAATAAAAAAATGGTGTGTGGTCCCCGTTACCCAGCATAACTAGCCCGGGGCCAGCTATACAGGGCTTTTAGAACAGGGCACAGGGGCCAGCTTTGGTGGCCCCTGTCCCTGCAGGCTGCAAGCCAGCATAGCCTATGGCCACAGGCTCTTCTGCCCCCCCCCGGGCTTTGGGGAGGCAGGTAATGTGGGGGCTCGGGGTTAATGGCCAGTCACCCGCTAGCTACAGGTGAACTGGTATAGGGGTCTCATAGATCCCTTACCAGTTCACAAAGGGTTAAATTTAAAAAGACACAGAGAAAAAAATATTTTATTTTTTTAATACCTCCCATCCATCCTGGCACACGTTGATCACTTTGGCTTCTGCTCTCAAGTTGCTGCCAGAAGCCTTTTATAGCTGCTGGGTGACAGGTAACATGGGGTTACATTTTTTAAAAAATGACATAGGGTCCCCACTCCCGGAGGGTCCCCATTTTTGGGGGAATTTTTGTCGTGAGGTCCCCTCATCCAGCATAACCAGGACTGGGACCAGCTATGGGGGCTTGTAGAACAGGGGGCGCAGGGACCAGCTATGCAGGCTACAAGCCAGCATAGTCTATGGCCACGGGCTCTTCTGCCCCCCCCCCGGAGCTTTAATGGCAAGTCACCCCCTATCCGCAGGTGACTTGCTAGCCCCCAGAGCCTTGTTAACTGGTATAGGGGTCTCATGGACCCCTTACCAGTTCACAAAGGGTTTACAGTAAAAAAAAAACACACAGACACAGTAAAAGTTACTTTATTAAAAAAAAAAAAATTACTCCCCTCCGATTGTCAGCTCCTTTGTCCCTCGCCGATCTGATGTCAGATGCCGGCGGCCAGATCTGCTGCCCACCGATCACCAGGGCATCTGACAGCCAAGGGGGCGGGGCTAGTCGTCAAGATGGCGCCGCACGTCGGGAAAGGAGGGGGAGAGGGTCTATTCGTCTCTCTCCTGAAGCACAGAGAAAAAATATTTTATTATTATTTGGCCACTAGCAGGGGGGAAAGCTAGGCATGTAGAATTTAAGTGGCTGGGAGGCAGCCACATAAACATTACGTGGCTGGCAATAGAAGGGTTAAACCACAGGCGCACACCCATGCCCAGTCATTTAGATACGTCAGCCGGCATTCTTGTTATCAAGACAAAACCAGGCTGGTGGGGAAGGGCTATAAAGGGACTTGTGCCGCTTGACTTGATTGAATTAATATTATATATTATTTCTGCAAGATTTATTCAGTTCTTAGAATCTATTTACCTCGAATGTGGCTCACAACCATTCTGCCTTGAATTTGTTAGCAAATATGACCTTTCTAGCAATCCGCAAGCTTTTATTTCCTCAAATGATACCTGGCTGGCTGTTAGCCTGCTGTGTGAATCCCCCCTCCTGGATAAACTCACCTGTGATTGTAGGCCTTCGCATTCCCCATATTTTTCTCCTTTCATCCTTCAGCACAACCCATGGAGAGAGAGGCTCCACCCCCTGGTAGGAAACAAAACTGAACAGAGCCTTAAAAGCCCCACCCCTTCCTCCCCACCTCAGTTCTTTGTGTTTCTTCTCTTGGAACCACAGGACAGTTAGACTGCAGGCTTTTTTTTTTTCTTAGGTTGTTATTTTCAGCTCTAGGAGATGCCTGAAGAAGCTAGCTGAGTCTGGAATCTTTCATTTTCTGGTGTAGTTTCCCGAAGTTTACAGACGGCCAGGGCAGTCCCACATACTATATTTTTCTGACACTGCACTAGTTGTGCTCTGTCCCTTTAGGACCACTTCCACCATTTTACACAGTGCACAGTAACATTTTTTTTTTAATTTCTTTTTTTTCTATACTAACCTGATTTCCGAGGATCCGGTCTCGGGTGTCTCCTCTTCGTTGCTGCCACTTTGAATTTCAGGGGCAGAACCACTGACAGGCGGCAAGCTGAAGTCACTACTGGAGACTGAGGAGCAGTGGGTGCAGTGGTGGTGACAGCAGCAGTCCAGCAGCAATTGGCAGCACACAGCAGCTCTCATTTCTGGCCAAATCCGAGTCTGGAGGTACTGGGCAGAAATATCCTAAGACGCAGACAATATTTCTGCTGATCCTCATACCTTATGCAAAATGCCTTAGGATAAAATGGTAACATATAAATCCTGATATGTATATATAAACATTTTTTTTTTGTATATTTTGCATCCAAGTCCTATGACGGGTATGTATGCTAAACATTGGTATTTAAATTGTCCCTTAGCCTAGTTCACATAAATCCTCCTGGATCAGCTCCTGGGGTATTCACTGCAGACTCACTTACTCCCCAGTCAGAACCCTCCATTTTATGCACTAAACCTCTTTGCCTAGTAGCATCTATACCTGCCATTAATCTACCCGGTCGAGTGCCTGTTTAAGTCATAACAGGATCTGACATAGTGGAAGAAAGTAAAGGTGAACTTTCTTCAGTAGATTCTCTTAATGGGGGAATACAGGGGGCCTCCGGATCCTCTGAGGCAGTACCAGTTTGTTGTAAGTTTTGGCAGGATTTTTGGATGATGTCAATGAAACATCTGGAATTAAGTGTGAAGATAAACCTCTATCTATACAGGACACAATATATACATTTTTTTACTTCAAATATATCTTTATTGAATTTTAACATTTTGTACAGAACAGTAAGTAGAGACAAAAACAGAGGATCACAGAGTGATGACACAGCAGCCAAATACAAAGCATCACAATCTTATTCAGCCTAAGGGGTTCTGATAACACCGCGTACCCCAACTCGGGGCACAAGCTGAGTCAAAACCTGGAAGATCCCTAGCCAGTGCCCAGCAACAACCTAGCGCTTTACACCAGGTCACCGCCACAGAGGGGCGACC
Organism: Gastrophryne carolinensis; assembly: GCA_027917425.1. Lineage (NCBI taxonomy): Eukaryota > Metazoa > Chordata > Amphibia > Anura > Microhylidae > Gastrophryne > Gastrophryne carolinensis. Next base: position 119,073,483 of record CM051243.1, read on the forward strand.
TTCCCTCCTCCCATGGGCCACCCCCGATCGGCCTTTTCCAGTTTGTAGCAGCCGAGTCCATTCCCCCCCGACGATCCGAGAGAATAGATAAGTTGTAGAGGAAAAAAGAATAAAGAAGAGAAAAAAAAAGAGCAAAAGGAACGAATATAGAAGAAAGAAGAAGAGAAGAAAACCCAAAGGCCCGGCGTCCCGCGCCCGAACCCCTCCCCCCGGTCCTGCCAGACCACAGTCCACCAACAAGGAACCAGGTCCCCTCCCGCCACCCCCCCCAATGTTACACACGTTCTAGGAGCACCTGAAAGTCAGGTGAAACCCGTGACACCTCCCAAAGGGTCCATGTCTTGAGGAACCTCTGGGTACCCTCCTCCATCCTTTCCAGAGTCAACTCCTCCATCCTCTTGATGTTCTCCACCTCCCCATACCATTCCAGCAGGGAAGGGGCAACATTGGTACGCCAATGCCTGGGGATCACCGACCTGGCAGCCGTGAGCAGGTGCCTCAGCAACCCCCTCTTGTTTGCCGATACCGACCCTGAGATCATCGACAAGAGAGTAACCTGCGGTGACCGCGGTACGGCTTCAAGCGTCAAGTGCTTGTAGATTCCGAGCACTCCCTCCCAGAAAGACCTCACCGACCGGCACTCCCACCAGATATGCAATATAGTCCCCGGGGCCCTCCCACATCTCCAGCAGTCTCCAGACTCCGCTCCCCCAAACTGATCTGATGGGCATCTATACCATCTCGCTAGGATTTTATAGTTTCTTTCCTGCACGCCATGGACAATTTGTGGGTAAGCGCAAAAGACTTCTCCCAGTCATCAGGTTCCAGTGTGTGTCCCAACTCCTCCTCCCACCTCCTGCAGAACCGGGGCTGCTCCCGACCCTCCCCCTCCTCCTGGAGGATCTTGTACAGGGTAGAGATCACATGTTTAGGGGGTGTAGGGTCCTGCAAGAGCCTCTCCAAGGGTGTGAGGGGGCAGGAAAGGTTTGAGGCTGGAGCATGGGATCTGATAAAGGCAAGCAGTTGGGCATGCAGGAGCCAGGAAATATTCCCACGTCCGCCTCGATCCCGTAAGTCAGCAAGAGAGGGCACGCCCGCACTCAACACAATGTCTCCCAGTCTGATGTGCTGAGATGCCTCCCATAGGAGGAATGACCTAGAGTCCATCCCAGGGGGGAAAGCCGGGTTGTCAAATAGCGGGGTGAGAGGTCCAGGTCTGAGTGACAATTCCCCTTGCCTCAAGAACCTATCCCATATCGTCAGCAGGGGGCCGACCAGATAAGGCATGTCCCGCTTCCTGGGCCGGCGTGGGGGATCCACCCAAGGCAGGGCCACTGGACCTAAGGGGGAGGTGTCTCTCTCAATACCAACCCAGCACTTATCGTCTTTGTGGTGGAACCAGTTCGAGAGATGCACTGAAGCAGCATGGTAAGTCCTAAGGTCTGGAACCCCAAGTCCCCCCCTATGTTTACTAAAGCGCTTGAACTCCGCCAGAACAGAGGGCACAGATACATGCGGTGAGGTTATATACATGAGCAGGTCGTCGGCAAAGAGAGCTTATGTTCCCTTCCCCCACAGGCGATCCCCCTGACAGATGGGTTAGCCCTCAGGGCATTAGCCAGATGCTCCATTACTAATACATAAAGCAGTGGGGATAAAGGGCAGCCTTGACGAGTACCATTTCAGATCTCAAAGGGGCCAGACAAGGAGCCATTGACCTTTACCTTCGCGGTAGGGTCCTGATATAGAGCCATGATTCTAGATAACATAACCGGACCCAATCCCACCTGGCTTAGTGTGGCCTTCAGAAACCCCCAATGCACCCTGTCGAATGCCTTTTCCGCATCCACCGCCAGTATGCAGGCCGGGATGGCCTGCGACTGTGCATAGTGCATCAGGGAGATTGTCTTGATGGTGTTATCTCTTGCCCCCCTTCCCGAGACAAACCCCACCTGATCCAAGTCAATCAATGAGGGAAGCAGCGGCTGCATTCTCAGAGCAATAACTTTGGCATATATTTTCATATCAACATTAATCAATGAAATTGGTCTGTAGCTTCCCGGCAAGATACTGTCCCTGCCGGGTTTAGGAATTACCGCAATGTGCGCCTCCAGGGCCTGCGTCGGGAAGGAGCAGAGATCCGAGATCGAATGAAACACCCTAACAAGAAAGGGGGCTATCATAGTCCCCAGTGTTTTGTAGAATCTAGGGGTAAACCCATCAGGGCCCGGACTCTTACCCGCGGGAGCCTCCCCCACAGCCCGAACCACCTCCTCCAAGGTAAATGCATCTTCAAGCGAATCGCTATCCTCTGGGGTTAAGGTTGGGAGGGCTGTCTCCTTTACATAATCTACTATCGGAGCACTCTCTACCTGACGCGGACCCTGAGCAGGAGCGCTCTCAATGTTGTAGAGCCTGGAGTAAAATGCCTGGAACTCACTCCCTATCTGGGGCATCTTATGAACCTCCAAGCCCCCCACCCCTTGAGTGGGAATGAACGTGCAGCCCCGCCTTGGGTGGAGAGAATGGGCAAGCATCCCGCTACATTTATCGGAGTGTTCATAGATACGGGCCCTACACCTATCCCGGTATTTGAGGAAGCACTGATCGTACAGGCTCTTTAAGTTCTGCCTAGCGTCTAATAGCTCCCTCAAGACTGTGTGGGTGGAGCAGGCTTTGTGCGCCTCCTCTAGTTCCCCGATACGCTCCAGAGCAGCCCCGATCTGTTTCGCCCTGTCCCTCTTGAGCCTGGACCCATGCTTAATAAAGACCCCCCGTAGCACACATTTTAGCGCCTCCCACTGCAATGGCAGTGGAGTTAGGTCATTCACATGGTCAGAATGGAAGTTGGCTATAGACGTCTATGTCTGCCAGACATACAGCGTCTTTCAACGAATTGTCTTTCAACCGCCAGTTGTGTTGCCTGGGCACCACTTCCGGGATCGGGAGCTCAAGAAGACCGGGGCATGGACCGACCATAGTATCTGCCCAATAGAGGTATCAGGATCACGCGCAAGTGCGTGGTGACTGAGGAAAATATAGTCTAGTCTGCTATATGTATTATGGGGGTGGGAGAAGAACATATAATCCCTTGCCCCACCATGCTGGACCCTCCAGGTGTCAACGACCTGGAGAGCGCGGAGGGCCCCACGGAGACCATTCAGCTTAGAAAAGGCTATTGCCGACTTACCCTGGGAGGAATCAAGCCTCGGATCCAGTGCCAGGTTAAAGTCTCCTCCCAGCACTATAATATCCTCTGCTAACTCCTCCAACTTACGTAACATCCCAAGGCCCACCTCGACCTGAGCCTGGTTGGGCAGGTACAGGTTAGCCAGAGTATACCTGGCTACATAAAGTGTAAACTTGAGGAATCCCTTAGACTTGTTTTCTGGGTTAGGGCTGTGGAATCATCTGTCATAATATCTATTTCTAAGTTCTGGGATTTTCCCCTGGCAAAAATGAGTCTCCTGTAACATGATGACATCCACCCTCTCCTTGTGGAACCCGTACAATATTTTTGCCCTCTTTTCAGGGATATTAAGTCCCTTGGCATTGAAGGTACATATCTTGAGATCAACCATGGTGGCCTATTGGCTGGAGTTACAACTCAGGGGTAAGTAAGGCACAGCAGTCAGGGGGACCAGAGATCGGAGGCGCCAAAAGCGCGGGATCCGAGCCAAGAACCGAGCCCCAAGGAAGAACAGAAGGAGAGATAAGAGAGAAGGATAGAAAATAGAAAGTTAAAAGTTAAGAACAGAGGAAGAATGGAAAGAATAGTAGAAGAAACCTAATAAGCCCTTCCTTTACAGAGGAGGGCAAAAAAGAGTACTAAGGACAATGTCCTCGAACATCACGCGCCACCTGCCGGTCAAGGTCCAGCAGGACAGTGTGGGATGGTTATTGGGGGAAGTGACCTAGCAACTTATGAGCCAACCCCTGTCCTTTCCAGGTCACTAATCAGGCTCCCCCTCCCCCCCACCCGCCCAAGGAGCAGACGGCACTCCACATCTCCAGACCGGCACCCCCCACAGCCCCCCCAAGTGCCTCCCAACGCCCCCCAACATGCCCAAACAAATGTGAATTGCATCAACAGAACCACCGGACGACCGTAAACAAGGAACACCAACAATCGTTGTTCCAGCAACTCTGAGTAACATTCCCCCTCCCAGGGAGCTAACAAAACAAAGCTATACCTGCCCCCTCAGATGGCCTGGCCGGCGGACCCCCCCCCCGCGACACACACGAAAAGGGTGGGGCGGGAGGAGGTCGGCCCGCCCACACAGACCCGGGGGAGAGGCACGCACATATAATTCCAAACCCCGGTCCCTACCCGAGAGTCCAGAACACTCCCATCAGAACCTTGCAACGAAGTCACACTGGGACATGGTAGTCTTAAGAAAATGATCAATAGGGGGTGGGGGCAGGCGGGACAACGGGGAAAACAGGCAGCAGTCACCAGAAGGGGAAGGGCAAAGAAAAGGCGGGGTGGCGAGGTCTAACGGTCCATGACCCTTCTAGGGGCTCCTCCCCTCCAATCCCCAGCCATCCGGGGCCTTCGAGGAGCTCTCTGCGGCAGAGGGGGCGGGGGGTCAAACGCCAGCCAATCCGGGACCGGGAAAGGGTCACCCGGCAGGTCCGCCTTGCTTCTGAGGACAAAAGTGGAATTATCTTTGCGCGCTATAAGATGAAATGGGTGGCCCCACTTGTAGGAGGCCCCGACTTCCCGTATCTTATCGAGGAGAGGTCTAAGCACACGCCTCATCTGTAGGGTGCGATGCAATACATCCGGCAAAATCGTGATTTGCGAGCCCTTCCACTTGAACCTTCCTATCTCCCAAGCCAGGAGCAAAATGTCGTCCTTAATGGTAAAAAAGTGGATTCTACAAAGGACGTCTCTGGGAGCCTGAGGGTCTCCGGCCGGGCGACCAGCTACTCTGTGGATTCTATTTATTATCAGCTCGGCGTCTGGCGATCTCCCCAGCAGGTAGTTGAATAATTCTGCTGCCAAGGGACGTAGAGATTCCGATCTGATCGATTCCGGGATACCTCGGATCTTCAGGTTGTTACGCCTGTTTCTGTTCTCCTGGTCGTCTGTTTGGAGCCGGAGGTCCACCAGCTGTTGGTGATGAAGCACCTGATTTCTCTCCAGGGTTGCCAGGCGTGTTATACATTTTTTTTAGAAAAAAGTTCTAAGCCGTTTCCATTCACTCGGCTCTTAAAGATAAAATCAAGTCTGAGTGGGAACGCCCAGAAAAGAGATTTTTCATGCCTAACTCACTAAAAAAATGTCCCCTCCAGGACATGGAACCATGGAGCAAGTGTCCTAAATTGGATGCTCCATTGGGTCAGATGTCCAGAGCAACTGATTTAAGCTTTGAGGATATAGGGGCACTCCGTGATTCTATGGATCGTAGGATTGAAGGCATTCTAAACAAGGCTTGGGATGCGCCCTCCTTTTACCTTTAAACTGATGCTGGCAACTGTTGTTGTCGCCAGGAGCTTCGACATATGGCTCAATAGCCTGAAAGGTTTTTGGAGGACGACACTCTTAAGGAGAGTATTTTAGATACTTTTCCCTTTTTAGAGCAGTTTCCTTCATAACAATTACTTCAAAAGAGGCTACTAGGGCTATGGGCAAATCTAGCTTAGCTTGCACCAGAAGGCTGAAAACCAGGGTCAGGTGATCTGTTTTCTAAGGCTAAATTGTGTGGCATCTCATTCCGTGGTATCTCTTGTTTGGAGAGGACCTAAATACTATTTTAGCTTGTTCTGATGAATCGAGTAAAAAGTCCCCAAACAAAAAACAAAAGTTTCAGAGTCATGTCTTGGTCAAAGGCAAGATGGCTCTAAGACCAGTTTCTGGGTAAACAAAATGAGCAAAAGAAACGTTGGGCACAGGGTAGACCTCAGAAAAGGGTTAGTTTGCTTGGCAAACACCAAGAGGCCCCAAATCTGCCTGGTGAGCAATTTCCCAGCATCTATTTGTGCTACATTCCTCATCTTGCTTGGTGGTAACCAGATTACCCAGATACCTCAGAATGAGGGAAGCCTTTCATTTAGTTATACAAGAGTTAATTCACAAAAATGTAATAGAGACAGTCCTGCCTCACGCAGCAGGGTGGGGATTCTATTCTCACATCTATCAATTTTTCCAAGTCATCCTTCAGCTTGACCACGTGGAGAGATTATGCTCCACCCCCTGGGAGGAAACACAAAACAGGAACAGAGTTTAAAAGCCCCACCCCTTCCTCCCCACCTCAGTTCTTTGTGCTTCCTCCCTGGGAACCTTGGGACAGAGTGTGCTGATGTTTTTTAGTCAACGGCCTGTTTGTTATTTTAGTTTATTATTTTCTACCCTCCATAGTTTGGAGATAGCCAGCTGCACCAGATATAAACCCACAGGAGACCCTGTTGGAGGCTGGATGCATCGGGGGCTATATCCCTCATAGTCTATGGGAATTGCACAGACAGTGCAAATTTCCCGTTTTTTAATCCTGCTCCATATAGGAAGCAGGTGCGCGGGTTGTTCTGCCGCTCTGGAAGTAATCCTTTAGAAGGGTTGCGGTTTGGGGAAATAGATCGTTAGTTGCGATCTATTTCCCTCCATTTTTTCTAATCCGGAGGTGTGGCGGTGACGTCAAATGCGTCGTTTCCGGTTTTTCGGCAGGAAGCCGGAAACCGGAAATTCAACCAGCGTGTTTAAGCTGAGCCGGCGCGGGAGCGTCGGATTAGTTTAAAACCCAGGGACAGCGGCAACAGCAGCAGCATCCAGCCGAGCTTCCATGGACCCCACCAACACTGAGGTGGACACTGCAGTGGATGCAACATGTCGGAGGCGGCCGACGGAAGCCAGCACTCGGTAGGAGACACCTGCCAGCATATATAGTGATGTCTTTACATGTATATGATGCAGATATTGTGCATATGTGTGTATAGGTGTAGAGATATATATATATTATATTTGTATGCATTGTATGGATATTGACATATCACTATATATTCTATATATTGTATATGTGTATATATGTATGGGTTTATATATGTATGTGTGTGTATATATATATTATATATATATGTATGTATGTGTGTATATATATGTATGTGTGTGTGTATGTATATATAATATATATATATATATATATATATATATATATATATATATATATATATATATATATATATATATATATAATTAGTTATATACTCTTTGCCGTGGAAGGGGTCCAGCTAAATATGCTTTTTTAACTTATGTTTAGAGAGAGTCTAAGTCTGAAGAAAAAAAGCCTGTTAAGTCTACCAAGAAAACCAAAAGATGTGAAGTTTGTAATACCACTCTTCCGGATTCTTGGCAGTTGGCTCTGTGTATGGGGTGTGATAAAGCCAAAAGAGAAAATGATTCGGCTGCTATCCCCAGGGAAATTTTTACTTTGAAGCAACAGTTGGCTTCAATGGAAAATGCCCAAAAAGGATTTGTAACCCATGATCAATGGTCGCTTGCTACTGCACCCATTTCTAATATTAGTACAGAGAGCCAAGACAAGGGAATTTCATTAGTAGGATTAAATAATGAAACTACCCCCTTAGCCCCAATACAAATTGAAGTCACTTCAGATCCAGGGGAAGAAGGGGAAGACCCTCTCAGTCCTCTCAGGACTCGCTGGATGAGGAAAGTCAGCCAGAGGGGAGGCAGGTATGTACAAGCTCCTTTTCGGAGGACTTAGAGTCACTGTTAAAAGATATTTATGATACATGGGGCTGGGGCATCCCGCAGGAGGAGACAACTCTTTCACAGCAGGTTGAAATGTATAGAGAAGTTTTGATTAAAAAATCAGAGCTTTTCCAATCCATTCGGTTTTGAAGGATTTGGTTAAAAGTGAATGGGATAATCCGGAAAGAAAGTTTTTTCTTCCTAGATCTTTAATAAGAAAATACCCTTTTAAGGATCCCATTATGGATTTGTGGACAAAATGCCCTAAAGTTGATGCACCTGTTGGTCAAATGTCCAAAACCTCAGATTTAAGTTTTGAGGACATGGGTTCGCTACGTGATCCTATGGATCGTAGAGGAGAGCATGTTCTAAAAAGGGCTTGGGATGCTACTCTGTTTCAATTTAAACCAGCAATGGCTTCAGATGTGGTCCTAAGAAGTATGTCAAAGTGGATAGACAACCTTAAGGCTCATATTGGAAATAGAGTTCCACCTCAAGATGTTATGGCAACTCTTCCTACATTATATAGAGCTATGTCTTTTCTAACACATGCTTGTCAGGAAATCATCAGGGCCTCAGCCAAAACTGCGGCTTTAATATCTTGTGCCCGCAGAGCAGTTTGGTTAAAAACCTGGTCTGGGGACAATAGTTCTAAAAATTGACTATGTTCAATTCCTTTTCAAGGAGGACGATTGTTTGGGGAAGACTTAGATAATATCCTGTCAAGGTCCACAGAATCGGGGAAAAAGTTTCCTACTAAAAAGAAGACTCATTCCTTTAGGTCAGCTAATAGGGGCAGACCAACCACTAGTCAGACCCACAGAAAGGCAGACACAAAGAAACGCTGGGTGCAGCCTAGGTCACAAAGGAAATATTCCTTGGTCAGCAAGGCTCCGGAAGGGCCTAGGCAGCAGTCCTGACAACCCTGTGCAGGTGGGGGGAAGACTTTCCAGGTTTGTAACAGCCTGGAAAGAAATTACCCAAGATCCGTTTGTATTAAAAACACTGGAAGGAGGGTATCATTTTGAATTTTCTTCCCTTCCCCCATTTTCCTTCTTAGTGACCAAGCTGCCAAAAGATCCCAAACAAAGGAATGTTTTACCAATAGTGTTGCAGGAACTTTTACAGAAAGAGGTGATAGAAATAGTTCCGCCAAATCTGATTCTGGAGGGCTATTACTCTCATGTTTTTCTAGTAATAAAGCCGTCTGGAAAGTACAGGATGATTCTGAATCTGAAAAGATTAAACAGATTAATTCGGGGGGCGTGGTTATGATGGCCGCCTAGACGGACGTGTCTGCTAGGGGCTCCTGACGTTATCCTGATTTGATTGCCTTCTGGGCTATTTTGGGCGCATTTGGACACCTCGGCCCCCACTCACCTGGGCTGGAAGATCGTGCCTGTGGCTGGGAAAGCCTGTAGCTGTGCGGCGGTGGAGGCGGCCCTCGAGGGTTGTCGGCGGCCTGCGAGATCCGGAGCTGCGGCGGGCTGGTGGCGGGGGCGTGCGGAGCAGGCGGAGGCTGGTGAGCGGGGCATCGATCCCTGGGAGATCCGGGCGGCGGAGAGAGTGTGGAGGGATGCCCGGAGCTCGCGGTGGTGTGTCCCCGCAGTGTTGTCGTCGCCGGTGTGGTCCGGTCGGCGGGTGGACGGGGCGGGCGGCCCCATCGTGAGCGGAGAGAGCGGCGGTGGAGGAGAGTCTGCCCCTGTGTAACCCGAGCAGCGGCGGCGATCACTGGGGATCCCCCCGGGAGTGCTGGGTGTCTCCCTGCAGAGGACCGCAACAGGCAGCAGTTTGGCGCGAGATCGGGGGAGAGGCCAGCGCCATTTTGGAGCATATCACACCTGTACATCTTGGGCTGCTCCTGCAACTGTGCCCCCTCAGTGTGAAGTGCAGGCTGCCAGAGAGGGGAAAATAAGTCCCCCTGAAAGCATTTGAAGGCTCCTCAATTCCATATTGGAGCAGCGGTTGGGGTGGGTTCCTTGGCCCCCCCCCAGCGGGACAGCGCAGCAGTTAATTCCATAAGCCCCATATAGGTGCAACGCAGGGGCGAGCTTCTGAAGCCCTGAATGGCAGCTGGGCTCTCTGCGGTCTCCATACCACGGTCTCCCGACGTCCGGGCAGCAGCAGCAAGTCTCCTTGGATCCAATACCTGTGCAGTACTTGCGGGTCCCCCCTGCCCCCCCGGTCCTGAGCGGCAGCGAAAGGCTCTTTGACCCCTATATCTGTGCTCCTTGAACCCTCCAACCTGTACTGCGTCTGCAGGCTCCCTGAACCCTATACCTCTACAGCACCTGCAAGCTTTTTGATCCCTATATCTGTGCCGCTAAACCAGCTCCTTGAGCCCTGTATCTGTGCATCATCTGAGAGCTCCTTGAACCCTATATCTGTGCCGCAAAACAAGCTCCTTGAACCCTATATCTGTGCAGCATCTGAGAGCTCCTTGAACCCTATATCTGTGCCGCAAAACAAGCCCCTTGAACCCTATATCTGTGCAGCATCTGAGAGCTCCTTGTCCCCTATATCTGTGCCGCAAAACAAGCTCCTTGAACCCTATATCTGTGCAGCATCTGAGAGCTCCTTGAACCCTATATCTGTGCCGCAAAACAAGCTCCTTGAACCCTATATCTGTGCCGCAAAACAAGCTCCTTGAACCCTATATCTGTGCCGCAAAACAAGCTCCTTGAACCCTATATCTGTGCAGCATCTGAGAGCTCCTTGAACCCTATATCTGTGTAGTATCTGAGTGCTCCTTGAACCCTATATCTGTGCCGCAAAACAAGCTCCTTGAACCCTATATCTGAGCAGTATCTGAGAACTCCTTGAACCCTATATCTGCGCCGGAAAACAAGCTCCTTGAACCCTATGTCTGTGCAGCATCTGAGTGCTCCTTGAACCCTATATCTGTGCCGCAAAATAAGCTCCTTGAACCCTATATCTGTGCAGCATTTGAGTGCTTCTTGAACCCTATATCTGTGCTGCAAAATAAGCTCCTTGAACCCTATATCTGTGCCGCAAAACAAGCTCCTTGAACCCTTTATCTGTGCAGCATCTGAGTGCTCCTGGAACCCTATAGGGTCGATTCAAAGAAACATGTAACAGCTTGGATTTGGGTGCCGATCATCCTATTTTTCATGTCCGCTCGTGCGTTCGTATGAACTTGCGAGTGATTCTATAAGCAAATACGTTTCTATCCTAAAATATACGTCCGTTCGTATGTTATCTCCCGAACTTGCCTCAGTCAGTTGTCAATCGTAAAAAACACGTTGATGTGATCACTTGTTGCGGCGGCAGCCTGTTTTTTCGTCCGCTTCCATCGTCCACCTCTTCCAATTACTTGCGTTTGCCTCTGGTTTTCAATGGTTTTTGGCCTCTTATATTCGTTCGTTCGTATGTATCTAGGGTCTTGCGCATGCGCGATCCAAGCTACACTCTACAAACCAATGTGTGCCCTATCTGACACTACCAATCTCACCACTACTGCCTCGCGCCAGGCTAACACTTACCTTTAGGAACCATAAAACTTACCCAAACCCCTTAGCGCTTGCATCCTTCTTCATTTGGACGACCCTAAAACTTACCCAAACCCCTTAGCGCTTGCATCCTTCTTCATTTGGACGACCCTAAAACTTACCCAAACCCCTTAGCGCTTGCATCCTTCTTCATTTCTCGGACCCTAAAACTTACCCAAACCCCTTAGCGCTTGCATCCTTCTTCATTTGGACGACCCTAAAACTTACCCAAACCCCTTAGCGCTTGCATCCTTCTTCATTTCTCGGACCCTAAAACTTACCCAAACCCCTTAGCGCTTGCATCCTTCTTCATTTCTCGGACCCTAAAACTTACCCAAACCCCTTAGCGCTTGCATCCTTCTTCATGTTGACGACCCTAAAACTTACCCAAACCCCTTAGCGCTTGCATCCTTCTTCATGTTGACGACCCTAAAACTTACCCAAACCCCTTAGCGCTTGCATCCTTCTTCATTTGGACGACCCTAAAACTTACCCAAACCCCTTAGCGCTTGCATCCTTCTTCATTTGGACGACCCTAAAACTTACCCAAACCCCTTAGCGCTTGCATCCTTCTTCATGTTGACGACCCTAAAACTTACCCAAACCCCTTAGCGCTTGCATCCTTCTTCATGTTGACGACCCTAAAACTTACCCAAACCCCTTAGCGCTTGCATCCTTCTTCATTTCTCGGACCCTAAAACTTACCCAAACCCCTTAGCGCTTGCATCCTTCTTCATTTCTCGGACCCTAAAACTTACCCAAACCACTTAGCGCTTGCATCCTTCTTCATGTTGACGACCCTAAAACTTACCCAAACCCCTTAGCGCTTGCATCCTTCTTCATTTGGACGACCCTAAAACTTACCCAAACCCCTTAGCGCTTGCATCCTTCTTCATGTTGACGACCCTAAAACTTACCCAAACCCCTTAGCGCTTGCATCCTTCTTCATTTCTCGGACCCTAAAACTTACCCAAACCCCTTAGCGCTTGCATCCTTCTTCATGTTGACGACCCTAAAACTTACCCAAACCCCTTAGCGCTTGCATCCTTCTTCATTTCTCGGACCCTAAAACTTACCCAAACCCCTTAGCGCTTGCATCCTTCTTCATGTTGACGACCCTAAAACTTACCCAAACCCCTTAGCGCTTGCATCCTTCTTCATTTGGACGACCCTAAAACGTACCCAAACCCCTTAGCGCTTGCATCCTTCTTCATTTGGACGACCCTAAAACTTACCCAAACCCCTTAGCGCTTGCATCCTTCTTCATTTGGACGACCCTAAAACTTACCCAAACCCCTTAGCGCTTGCATCCTTCTTCATTTGGACGACCCTAAAACGTACCCAAACCCCTTAGCGCTTGCATCCTTCTTCATTTGGACGACCCTAAAACTTACCCAAACCCCTTAGCGCTTGCATCCTTCTTCATTTGGACGACCCTAAAACTTACCCAAACCCCTTAGCGCTTGCATCCTTCTTCATTTCTCGGACCCTAAAACTTACCCAAACCCCTTAGCGCTTGCATCCTTCTTCATTTCTCGGACCCTAAAACTTACCCAAACCCCTTAGCGCTTGCATCCTTCTTCATGTTGACGACCCTAAAACTTACCCAAACCCCTTAGCGCTTGCATCCTTCTTCATTTCTCGGACCCTAAAACTTACCCAAACCCCTTAGCGCTTGCATCCTTCTTCATGTTGACGACCCTAAAACTTACCCAAACCCCTTAGCGCTTGCATCCTTCTTCATTTGGCCGACCCTAAAACTTACCCAAACCACATAATGTACATATGTGTATATGTTTCTAAGCATCTATTTTCGTGTTTGTGTAAATGTCTTTTTGGGCGCATATTAGAAATGACACATTTATAAAGGCTTAAAAGATTATTTATTATAATTTTTTTTTTGTTGTGGTGCTTTGCCTTTTTTAAAAACTTTAAAATCTTAAATTTTTTTTTTTTTTTTTTTTTTTTAAACTATAAAAGTAGGTCCAATAAAAACAACTTTAAAACTATTTTACAAAATTAGCCAGGACCAAGGGCACTAATCCTCCTCCTCTTCTTCGTCTGTTGGCCCCAACGTCGCCTGTATGGCCAGCAGCTCGGCCACCAACTCCTTGATGCGTTTTTTTTTTCCGGCCAAGGTTTTTGGGATCATCCCTGTAACCAATAGAGAAATAAACATAAATAGGAGTACCAGACCGGTTTGTATGCTGGGAATAGATTTAGTGTTAATCAAATACATGTAAATGCATGACATATGTCATTCTTCTAAGGGATAAAGTAAATGCATTTCCCACTGGTAAGTATTGAAACTCCTTAAACCGGACCTTCAACATTATTTAATGAAAATCAATAACTATTCCCAAATGATTCTGCACCAGATAAAAGTACATTTTGGTGCATTTTTTATTACTGCGCCGCCATCTGGACTCAGAAGCATAACACTTAATGAGGAGAGGAGAGTGGGATAAAGCACAGGGGAGTAGGTTACAGTTGTGCTTTGGTAATACAGAGCATAGCTGGGTTCAGGGAAAGGTCAGCAGTCCCACAATGCATGGCAGCACCTTACTTTTTAAAATCTGTATGCCATGCTGCCTGTAAATATTGCGCCTTCCATATGCCGCCATCTTGGATGTTTAAAGGCTCCTAACATGCAGTAGATGCCGGTAGCCTGTTTTGGAATGTTCGCAATCTGTATGTACAGTGTGTGGGATAATTATTAGCTAGGCTCTTAATACGAGTTAGGGTCCGCTTTAAGCTAACGAAGTGCCCACATGAAAGTGTTAACTATACATTGGCTACGCCTTTAGTTATGTGTGTGTTATTAGCTAAAAACACATAAATATGAATAATGGCATGGCTACTTACTTTGTTGGTGGCCGACAGATGGCAGGTTGGGGCCAACAGGATGCCCTTGGTCCTGGCTATGCTGTGAAGAAGTCCCTGGAGAAACATGTGACATTTGGTTAGTAGTTGTATAGAGTCACTATTCCCAACATATCTGGCTCCCAGTCTGGCTGACATCACTCACCTTCGCCAGGATCAACTTCCAGCATCTCTGCTGCCTCCTCCTCCACTATCTCACCCGCTCCTGAAGCTTCTACAAATACATAATAAAGGAGCACTTAGTTTTTGGCCTGGCATGTATATCTTTGTGCATATACATGAAGAGTGACATACCAGAGCCTTCCCCATGCCTGGCCGGGCATGACTCCACGCCCACGCGGTTGGGCCCCTCCTCTGTGGTAAGGTCCAGGGGCTGGTCTGAGGAGGCCACAGAGGAGGGGTAGGTCCGTCGCCCGGGAGATCCACCACCTTCACTCACAGATGCAGAATCATGCAGCACTGGTCGGCCTGTGCGCCTCCGGGTGCGGCGAATTCTGAAATCCATTTCCAACACTAACAAAGAAAAGTCATTATAAATAAAGGCATAACTTATACATTTGGAACATATACCATGCAATTGCTTTGTACTTACTTGGGAAATGGATTCCAAAAAACCTCCGCACCCGGGGCATGTGCAGACGTTTCAGGTCCGACCAATGCTGCATTATCTGGGTGTGAGTGAAGGTGGTGCTGGTGACACGGTGTATTTCCGCGATGATCTCCCGGGCGATGTCCCTTTTTTCGCACACATTGGGCGCGAAGTCATACCGGCGCTGAAGCATGATCTGAAAAACATAATGGACACAGAGCTTTTACTTTTACACACAGAGCCATATGTGTTGCATCACAAGTAGCGAATGTCATGTCATTAACACACACATTTAGAGTGCCAGCCATTTTTGGGGAGTGCCTTAAAGCGGACGTTCACTCTGATTCAGAGTCTGGTCTTATGTTATATGTTTCACACACCATGTACATACAGATAGCCAACATTACAAATCAGGCCACCTGCCTGGCATGTTATGATGGTTTGAACCTCCAAGATGTCGGCTTATGTAAAATGCCTTCTTTGCAGGCAGCCTGCAAACAGGAAGTTCATGCAAACTGTAAGTGTGTGTGCTGCTCGGCATTCTTGGACTGATGACCTTCCCATGACCACAGCTCTGCTGTGTCTGAACAAAGCACAGCTATAACCCACCCCCCTGTACCTTATCCCACTCACCTCTCCTCAGTAAGTGTGATGCTTCTGAGTACAGATGGCTGCGCGCATCTCTTAAATTCTTGAGCAGAGTTTCAGGCCAGTGGAGGCAAGACTAATAAGTTATTGCCTTCAAATGGCACATTTGGAAATGTCATAGGCTGTGTACTGGTTTTTTAGGTTTTATTGCTTTTTAGTCAATCAGGCTGAAGGCCCGGTTTCTGTCTTTTTGCCCGCGTGTGTGGCTTGCCGTTGTGTTTTGATGTCTTAGGCAAACAGTGGTCCTCAAACATCCGCATCAAGGTCCGAGACAGGCCAGGTTTGACAGCTAGCCACGCTACTCCACAGGTTAATTAACTGTTGCTAAGCCAGAGCAATTGCCCGAATTAGGACATCAGCATAGAGAGGTGAAAACGTGGCCTGTCTCGGCCCTTGAGGATGAAGTGTGAGGAGCCTGTTCTAAAACATTAAGATCCCCAAAACTAGTTCCAACCGCATCATTTACATTTAGTACATCAGTCAGTATTAGCTTAAAAGGCAGAGCAAGGCACTTACCAGCATGAGGATCTCTTCCTGTTGACGGGTGAAGATAGTGGGCGCCATCTTTATGCTTCTTCAAGGCAGCAGATAAGTGAAACCCCAGCGGTTTCCTGGTTCCGCACGAACGTATGTCCGTACGAGCGCGTAGTCGTGCGCATAGGCGTCAGACGCTGGGCGCATGATTTAAAGGTCCCTGCACCCAAAGCTCATTCTCTTTGAGCTTTTTGAGAAAATGGCACCAGCTAAACGCGCCCAGCCAAGGCAGACCTCTGAGGGCCCAACCACCAGGTCCCAGCAACGACCGAAGAAGCTAAGGGCCCAGAAGGCAAGTACCACCTCGGCCCCACCAAGGGACACTGGACCCTCCCTTTCCCAAAAAAGAGCCCCAAAGGCACGTGCCCCTGCGGCCAAAAAACAGGCCACAGCAGCCACCACCACCTCTGCCCCCAGAAGAGGCCGCCCAAGGGAGCCCACACCACCCATGCTTTCAAGCCGGGCACTTAGCCAACCCAGGCCCCGCAGCAGGCCCAGAAGCACATCCAGGCCCCACAGCAGGGCCCGAAGCCCATCCAGGCCGCACAGAAGGGCCCGAAGCCCATCCAGCCCGCACAGAAGGGCCCGAAGCCCATCCAGCCCGCACAGCAGGGCCCAAAGACCATCCAGGCCCCACAGCAGGGCCCGAAGCCCATCCAGCCCGCACAGAAGGGCCCGAAGCCCATCCAGCCCGCGCAGAAGGGCCCGAAGCCCATCCAGCCCGCGCAGAAGGGCCCCAAGACCATCCAGCCCGCACAGCAGGGCCCAAAGCCCATCCAGGCCCCACAGCAGGGCCCGAAGCCCATCCAGCCCGCGCAGAAGGGCCCCAAGACCATCCAGCCCGCGCAGAAGGGCCCGAAGCCCATCCAGCCCGCGCAGAAGGGCCCGAAGCCCATCCAGCCCGCGCAGAAGGGCCCGAAGCCCATCCAGCCCGCACAGCAGGGCCCGAAGCCCATCCAGGCCGCGCAGCAGGGCCCGAAGCCCATCCAGGCCGCGCAGAAGGGCCCGAAGCCCATCCAGGCCGCGCAGAAGGGCCCGAAGCCCATCCAGCCCGCGCAGAAGGGCCCGAAGCCCATCCAGCCCGCGCAGCAGGGCCCAAAGCCCCCGACCTGGCACCAGCCGGGAACATAGCCCCCGACCTGGCACCAGCCGGGAACATAGCCCCCGACCTGGCACCAGCCGGGAACAGAGCCCCCCCAAGAGGCCAAAGAATGGACACCCGGACCACATCTACACCTGGAAGTTCGGTGGCCAGCCACGCAAGAACACCCAGTCCCTTGGCCAGTCCAGTCCAGTCATTGGGAAGCCAGCAATCCTTCCATTCCCCTACCCAGCCCCAGGCCATAATGTCACCACATGTGTCTGCACACATGGAGGAGCACCCAAGCCAACCATCTGTCCGCACATTGCGGCGCGGACATTTGAGTGGGAGATTCTCCCATGACCAAAATATGGCATTGGCTAGTGGCCTTACATTATACTATGACGAGCTCTATGGGAGCAAATCAAAACACACCACTAAGCAGCGCAAGATGGAATTGTTTGAAACCATCCTACGACAAGTAAATGCAGCGGGGGAAGAGAGGAAAGATGTTGGACAAATCCAGAAGAAAATTTCGGATCTCAAATATGCTGTACCTCAAAAAGAAATTAAAAGGCATAATTACAGGTAAATAAATGATGTCTCCAAATGTAATGATTAGGATGTACTGTATGCACCTTTTCTGGGTACCAAACTATTTTTTCATTTCAGCATGAAAACTGGAGGTGGCTTTCCAACCAAACTGGAGTTTACACCTGCTGAGGAGATTGTGCTGGGCCTTCTCCATCCTGTGGCGGTCGGTGGCCATGCGGGTCTAAGGGACACAGGCTCACCGACCCGTACACAAGGTGAGTACTCTTAATCTGCATGTTTGCCTGTTTGCCCAGAAAATTAAAGTTCACTAGTACCAAGATGACGGTATGGCCCTATGGTGTGGCTTGCTTGGCCTCGCACTACTGTGCCTGTTTGTGTCCTGTTTTGGTCCCTGTGAATCAGGCATTTTGGAACACAGACATTATGTAAAAGAACAATTAACACTAATTATGTGTGAAGGAAGGAAGTTTATGAAGAAAAGTGATATATTTGGACTCAATCACAAAACACACATCATTAGGGATGTGTTGGCTATTTGTTGTGTGAGTTGTGTTTGAGGTAACAATTTAATTCAACACCCCCAAACATATCTGACCTAGAGCAGCGAGACTCAACTGGCGGGCCGGGGTCCCAATGCGGACCTTGCCACCAGATTCCCAGACCCCTGCCCAGACAGCCCTGCACTCAATTACTTCTGTGTTGACGTGCTCAGAGCTGCCCCCTTGATCGGCGATGTAGTGGTTGGTCTCCTGGCCAATGTCATGGCTCCATGAAACCTAGCATTGCAATATGAAGTACTGCACAGGAAGTGGCATTGCAAGGTACACACTAACTTGGTGCATCATTATCTTTGTCCAATCCTGTCCCGCTGCCCCAGCTCTGCCCCATCTGCCCCTGTCCCACCATCTGCCCCCCCCCACATCAGCCCCATCCATTCCTAACAGATTTGCTCCATCCATCCCATCACCATCCATTCCTGTCCTCCCAGCTTTATCCATCCAATCCCTGTCCCCTCAGCTCTGCCCCATCCAGCCCAGCAAGGGCAAGCAGCCTTTATTAGTTTGCACTTGGCAATCTCTAGCCCCTCCCCCAGTGTGCTGATTTCTAACTAGACACCCCCTGCGACAGCCCCATGCCCGGACCTTCACCTCTCACTGGATACCTTTAAATGGACCTTTACAAGAAGTGGTTGAGTACCCCTGACCTAGAGAATGGTAGTCAAACTCTAAATAGTTGCTCTGCAAGTTGTATGCTGACTGGGTACACTTCCTGACTTCAAACTGAGGTCAGTTAGCAGTTTACTCGATCCATTGCACATATGTTAAATTGAGTGTCTTTTACCAATTGGACCCATTGCTGTAGAGTTGCTTAATATTAGAAATAGTGGCTTGTTTTAGTACGTACCCAAACAATGCTTATGTGTGTGTTTACCTTGTTTTGTTTTCTCTTCTTCAGCCCAGCATGACCCCTCAGCAAGTGTAAACTCACCCCCCAGTTTGATTATGCCTACCAGGTCCGTACAGCATAGGAGCCCAGATCCGAGTTTTCCGGTAAGTTTATTTAGTACCCAAAATACTAACAAGTGCTTAAGCATGTGTTAAACTGATGTAATCCTAATTTGGGACGCCAACTTAACCTTTTTTTTTCTATGTCCCTACAGACCCACACACTCATGGAAGAGATCCAGGAAATGGAGGAAGATGATGGATCCCTGCTGGCCACGTCAGATGACCTCCCCCTGGGTCCCAATCTGCAACTGCTCCCTAATGTTTCTCTGGCCAATCCTCAGCAGCAGAGTGAATCTGCATCCATTGTGCATGCACATGGGGAGACTGACACAACAGTCCCCAGTGTTCACTCTGCTGCTGAGGATTTGCCAAGCATGCCTGTTGCTGTTGAGGGGACGACACAACGCGGCAGGGCACGCCCAAGAGCCAGGGTAATTGTGCGGCGGACTCCATTACGCCGCCGCACAATTCCCCAGGGGAGGCACAGTGCCCTGCTTGATTTATGGAACCAAGAGAGGGACTCTTTTGAGGCACAGCTCGTAACTGAGCGGGAGGAAAGGCATGCCGATATGGTGAACCTAACTACCACCTTACAGGGCATCCTCGCGGAGTTTCGCACCCTCAACAGCAACATGGTCACTGCAAGTAATGGCATCCAGTCAGCCATGGCTGAGATGACCAATATGCAGAGAAACATTATGGAGCAGTTGCAAATTCACAATGCAACCATGGCCCAGGTTAGGTCCCATCCCCACGGACCTCCACCTGGGTTTTATGGGCAGCCACCCTATTAATCCATGAATGTGTGGGACATCTTTTCTCTTCTCCCCCACTGTATTTACTTGTCCTTTGAGGTTTCAAACAATCCATTTTGTGTTTCACATGCAGGTTGTGTTTTGTATTTGCTCCCATAGAGCTCCTTAGAGTAATGATTAAGGCCACTAGCCAATGCCATAGGTCTATGTGCAGTCTAGTTGGCAACTATCATGTGCCAATTATGGCTTTTGACATTTGTTTGGTTTGTGCTCCTCCTGTTTGCAGACATGTTTGTGTGACATTATGGCCATGCCCTAATATCCCTTGGCACAGGCAATATTAATGACTGGACTAGGCTGGCCTTTGGACTGGGTGTCCTTGTTTGGTTGTGCCACTCTCTTCCAGGTGTAGATGTGGTAGATTTAATGTTAATACCTTATTTTTTTTTGACCCACAGTTGTATGTGGATTTTTATTTGTTATGCACCACCAATCAAAGTGCAAAAAGTAAAAAAAATTCAAACTTACTATACTTGTTGCGTTTTGAGTTGAAACACATTTAACATCACCTTGGGCTAAAGCAGATACATTTTTGGTTAAGAGGTGTAAAATGCAAAGATCAATCTAAGTAAACACCAGGAAAAACATTAGGCAACAATTAAGGGAAATTGTGTATTTATTTAAGGTAATGCCACATTACGGCCAAACAAATATTTGAAAATAAAGGCAAATACACACACACAGACTGGGAAACAAAAAAAAGGCTTTAACTAAAATGCTGCAAGATCAAATTTGCTCGCACTGATTGGCCAGACTCACTGGGTGGGCCAACATAATTGTCACCATCATCTTCTCGGGCTGTAGAGGGCAGAACATCAACATAACGGGGGACACGTTCTTGAATGGCAAAATTATGCAGAACAGCACATGCCATTATGATGTCTATCACTTTGTCAGGAGCATATTGCAGGGCGCCCCCGGTATGGTCCAAACAACGAAAACGTGTCTTCAACAGTCCAAATGCCCTCTCAACAACAGCCCTGGTCTTGCGGTGCGCACGATTATAGGCTTCCTGAGAGGCATCCTGGGGCCGCAGCACAGGCGTCATGAGCCAGGGGAGAAGTGGGTAACCGGAATCACCTTAACAAGACAATTAAATAACCAAAATTAACACATTGCAAGACAACAAACACAAACAATTTGCCATATATCAAAATGAGGTAAGCTAAAGGGCCAAAAAAGACACCCAGGGTACATTAGAAAAAACACTATTGGCCAAAATGTAGTACATAACTAAAAATGCTGCTTAAATAAAGTCAAAAATTAAAAAACATCTGCACGGACAAGGCTGTTTAGAAATATGTTTTTGATTCTGGCTTCGCAAATGTTACAATTAGGATGCTGCTGAGGGGCCCACACCATTTAGATAAAGAATGCACTGTATGCAGTTTAAGTCCACTTTGGCGTTGCAAGACCAATACTACAAAAGGGCCCAAAAATAGCAGATACTTCGGGACAATATGCTAGCCAATATATTTTGGGACATGGAAGTTACAGACATCCTAACCTAAGTTATCAAAAAAACAGAAGCACAAAGGGAGCAAAGCGTTTGGTTGAAAACCAAAATACAATCCACAAAAGCCCCCCCCAAAAAATGCAGGTTCGTTTTCCTGACAAGAATTATAAAGCTAAAATAGGCAAACAATACAGATTCCTGGGAAATATCGGTAACCAAAAATAGGACACACTTACCAAGCAGCCATGCACCCAAAAATTCCCCAGACTCAAATCTCCTAAACAAACCAGATCGTCTCAGGATATAGGAGTCGTGCGACGATCCAGGGTAGCCGGCAAGGACACTCAGGAAACGCATGTCCGGCCCCACCACGGCCTGGACATTAAGGGAGTGTCCCATTTTTCGATTCCTTAAGGCAAAAACAAAAAAAAAGGGTAAGTGATAAGGGCCCAAAAATTTTTGCCCAAAAAAATGTCTGCACACAAAATCAAACAACAAATGAGAAGCCTAAATAAAGCATGTACACAAAAGTCCAAACAAAAATATGCTGCCGCCAAGGAAAATAGGTTACATTACACGTTGGGCCCCATAATAACCCAAACCCAAAATATATACCTATATATATATTCGTCGGATGCCCTAGGTACGAGTGCCACATGTGTGCAGTCAACAGCACCAATGACGTTGGGCATGTCGGCCACATTATAAAAACCAAGCTTAATGGCGTTTCTGGCTGCCATATCATCCGGGAAAAAAATATATTTTGGAGTTATGGCAGCCATGCCTTCCAAAAATTTAGAGAGTGCGCGGCTCAGCGTAGGCTGGGACATCCCCACGGAGAGGGCACCCAGCCTCTGGAACGAGCCGTTCGCCAAAAATTGCAGGCAGCCAAGCATCTTGGTCATACCTGAAATTGCATGCCCCTTCCTTGTGATGCGGGCTAACCATGGCCGCAGCTCACTATATAATTTATGGAGGGAAGCGCGATTAAGCCTGGTCAGCTCAAACAGCTCAACATCATTCATGCTATCGATGTTCATGCGACGACGCAGGGGCAATCTGCTCTCAGACATCCGGATCAAATCGATGCCAAAAAGCATAAGCCCTTGATGTGCCACAAACTCGCTCCTCTCCATCCTACTCCCGAGGCCAAATAGCTGCCGGCAAACATTTCGGGAAGCAGCTCTTTAATGGGCTTCAAAACAATTAGCAATCACCTCTCTGAATTGGTCGCAAGCCCATGTGAAGCACGTAAAAAATAGGATCGGACCTAAAAAATACGATTTGGACGGGAAAAACACACGAACTAACGCAAAATATACGATTGGCGTCCGGAAAGCGTATGTTCATATACGTCTATGCGCGAACGTTCGTGCGAATACGAAATGGCCAAAAAAAAAGGAAAAAATGACAAACACCCACCCAAACTTACGATTCTCGATACGAAATCAATTAACTTTTGCTCTTTGAATCGAGGGGTATATCTGGGCCGCAAAACAAGCTCCTTGAACCCCGCATCTGTACTGCAGACGAGCTCTTTGAATCCTATACCTGTGCAGCGCCTGCAAGCTTCTGGCACCCTATACCGGTGCAGTACCTGCAAGCTCCTTGGATCCCGTATCTGTGCTGCAAAACAAGTTCCTGACCCTTATATCTGCGCAGCATCTGGAAGCTCCTTTGTACCCTATATCTGTGTGGCAACAGCAAGCCCCTTGAACCCTATATCTACGCAATGTCTGCGAGCTCCTTGAACCCTATATCTGTGCCAGAAAACAAGCTCCTTGAACCTCATATCTGTGCAGCATCTGCAGGCTCCCTGAACTCCGCAACTGCGCCGCAAAACAAGCTCCTTGAACCCTGTACGCTCTCTCTCGCGCATGTCAGGCAATAGGAAGTGTAAATCCACAGCGGTCAGTTGCAGCACGCAAACAATGGAAACTCCAGGCGGTGCCGGGCAGGAGCCTTCTAATCCGGACACAGCGGCAATCATGGCTGCCATCGCCTCTTGTCAAAATGCCCTTACAACTAAATTTGATACTCTTCAGGAGCAATTCAATTATTTTCGTCACGACCTGGATAAAATTCGGGACCGCACAGGGGAGAATGAGAGGAGAATTGGGGAGACGGAGGATCGCTTATCTGTGCAGGCGGGGGAGCTGGCGACCTTACGAAGGCAGGTGACTGTCCTATTGGGAAGGGCCGAGGACTCTGAAAACAGGAATAGGAGGAATAATGTTAGAATCCTGGGACTACCCGAAAAATCGGAGGGCTCCTCCCCAGAGGAGTTTGTTGAAAACCTTATAAGAGATACCCTGGCACCCAGGAACCTGACCAAATGTTTCACAATAGAGAGAGCACATAGAATCCCGCTGAGATCCCCCCCGCCCGGGGCCCCGCCAAGACCATTTATATTTAAAGTCCTCCATTACAAGGACAGATACGCTATACTCGCCGTGGCCAGGATGAAAGGAACGTTATCTTATGAGAACGCCCGGCTGTCTTTTTACCCGGATTTCACATCGGAGGTTCAGAAATTGCGGCGCTCATTCAACGGTGTTAGAGAAAGGCTCAGAAAGAGGAGGATTAAATACGCCATGATGTTCCCAGCGCGACTGCGTGTTCAAGATGGAGAGTCTACTAAGTTCTTTACCTCGGCCGAGGAAGCTAACATATGGCTTGACTCTCTGCCAGGGGCCTGATGAACTGGGCTCTGGTCGGAGAGAACAGACCAGCCATTGCTTTGACCTATTTTTTCCTTGTTTGGCCTACGCCGGTGACGTTTAGCCGGGGTCCGCCTCCACTACTCTCCCGGAAACCCCACCGCTGGGTATTCTGGTGGAGCCCGAGGTGGCGCTTTGTTATGAATCTTGTTTAAGTTACTGAGTTTTGTCTTTTATGATGCCCAATTAGCTAGTGCATCCTGATAGCAAGTGTTACAGGGGAGCCTTGGCTCCGGATTCCCAGGGTGTGATGGGCGTTGTTACCCCTTCCATTCCTCCTCCTTCCCATCCCACCCAGTGCCCGTCCTATGTCCCTTCCCCCCCGGCCCCTCTGGCCCCCTTCTATCTGCCTCCCCTAGCCCTCACTACTGGGGACTGCGAACCCCACAGGGGGCTCTCCCCCCTCCTTCTCTCCCTGATCGCCTCTGGATAACTCTGGGAACCCGTGGCGGATAATCTGCTGACCTGTATTTGATCGGCAAGCCCATTTTGCAGACCCCTAGGCAGTGGGCCTGCGCACCCCAATTGCACATAGTTAAAACCAGTGTTGTGTTACTCTGTTGGGGGATATGATGCTCGCCAAAGTTGGGGGGGGGGGTGAAGCGGGGGGGGGGGGTGAAGCGGGGTGGGGGGTGGGCCTGGGAAGGGTTTACTGTTAAAGTGTTGTACTATCTGTTTTGTGTGTTGTTATCTGTGTGTTGGTATGATTGTGATGTATGATTGCTGGATTCGAGTAATAGGAAGATCTCTGGGGGGGACGGTGAACCACAGGGAGGTAGCCTTTGATAGAAGCACTTTAAGCGGTAATAATGGGTGAGTGTAAATTTCTCTCCTGGAATGTCCGGGGGCTTAATGATAAGATCAAGAGGGCTACTGTCCTCCAGTTTGTTAAGAAGCACAAACCGAATGTAGTTATTCTTCAAGAGACCCATCTGGTGGGTCAGAGGGTGCTGGCGTTGAAGAAGCCATGGATCCAGAGCTCCTTTCATGCCCCCTTCTCAGCCTACTCAAGAGGTGTATCAGTGTTGATCTCTAAGGGTACCCCATTTGTGTTGTTCTCAGTACACATTGACCGAGAGGGTTGTTATGTTATCCTCCATGCCAAACTTATGGACACTGTTATAATTATAGTCGGAGTGTATGTTCCCCCACCATTCTCTGCTAGGATACTGGATAGAATAATGGAGAAAGTACTTTCCTACCCCCAGGCCCCGATACTGCTGTTAGGGGATTTTAATATGGTTTTGGATTCGGCGCTGGACAGGATGGGTAAGAATCCAGGTCCCAAGACCCAATTGGCAATTTGGGCAGAGACGCTGGGGCTGCAGGAGCTTTGGAGGTGGAAGCACCCCACCGACAAGGCATACTCTTGTCACTCGGTTACGCACAAGTCCCTGTCCAGAATTGACCTTGCGTTCTCCTCGCCTGAATTTCTAACCAAGGTGGCGACCTGTAGTTATCTCCCGAGACGGGTCTCGGATCACTCACCCTTATTGATAACAGCTGGACTGTCACGGAGGCAGGAGAACTGGGTGGGATGGACCCTAAACCCTCTATGGTTGGAATCCCCCGACATTAAGAGTAGTCTGCAATCCTCTACTGAGGCATTCTGGGAATGTAATACGGTGGAGACATCGGTGGAAGTAACATGGGATGCCTTTAAAGCTGTTACCAGAGGGGCGGCCATCAGCGCTATCGCTACGGCTAGGAGGAAGAAGGGGAGGGAAGTGGCAGATCTTGAAAGTAAACTTGCGCTGGCGGAGGAGAAGTTTAGTACAACTTCAGACAGCAGGGACCATTCAATACTGTTGGCATTAAAGAGGGAATATAATCTGCTTTTGACTGACTCGGCTAGGAAATTACTGCTATATAAGCAGGCAACAATCTTTGATAAAGGGGATAAGAACGGTAAGACCCTGGCCTACTTAGCGAGAGCTGAAAGCCATTCTAACAATATTGCTGGAATCCTAGACAACGGGACGAAGGTAACTGAGGGGAAGGAGATATCCCAGAGGTTCCTGGAGTACTACTCGGCCTTGTATTCCTCGAGGGCGAGCTATGGGGCGACTGATCTGGGTAACTATCTGGATCAGATTGTTTTCCCGAGGCTGACTGAGCAAGATCAGGAGGCTTTGAACTCCCCTATCACCATGGATGAGGTCTCTGGCGCAATTAGAATGCTTTCTAGCAGAAAGGCGCCGGGACCGGATGGGATGCCGGCCGAGTGGTATAAACAGGACTTTGAGCAAGTGACTCCAAAGTTATGGGAAGTGCTGAAACAAGCGCTTGAAAGTGAGTGCCTACCGGCCTCTTTTCATGAGGCGCATGTGGTCCTCATTTATAAGGAAGGTAGACCCCCTGACTCCTGCGCGTCTTATCGCCCTATATCCCTGTTGAACCAAGATGCCAAAATATTAGCCAAAATACTGGCCACTAGGCTAAACAAAGTTATTCTACATTTGATCGGGCCAGATCAGTCAGGGTTTATGCCAGGGCGTACCACAAGTGTGAATCTCCGCAGACTGATGTCAAATCTCCAAATTGTACATGATAACCATGGGAAATGGGTGATTATCTCATTAGATAATGAGAAAGCCTTTGATTCGATAGAGTGGAAATATCTTTGGGCAGTTTTAGAAAGATTTGGGATTCCTGCTAGCTTTATTAAATACATCCAATTGTTATATGAACGGCCAACAGCCCGGATACGGGTCAATGGGTGTTACTCTAATTCATTTGCGTTGCATAGAGGGACCAGACAAGGGTGCCCACTATCGCCGCTGCTTTTCGCCTTAGCTATCGAACCCCTGGCGATTTTTGTCAGGAGCTCCCCAAGTATCTCTGGATGGAAGTTAGGAGCAGTGGAGGAGAAGATATCTCTCTATGCAGACGATACACTGCTATACCTGGCGGATGGCCATAAGTGTCTAGACGCAGCTCTGGACACTATTGGAGTGTTTGGGAGGTTCTCAGGGCTGAGGATTAACTGGGACAAATCCAGTCTAATGTTAGTGGATGAGCTGGTTTCCCCGGACATCTCCCCAAGGTCTCAATTAAAAATAGTTCAACAATTTAAATACTTGGGGATCCTGATTAGTAGGCAACCAAGCGAGTTCATATCTCTAAATATCTCCCCTGTCGTGTCAAAGTTAAAGCAGCGGGTCACTCAGTGGGCGAACCTGCCGCTGTCAGTTATGGGCAGAATTAATATATATAAAATGATATTCCTTCCAAAATTTCTATATATATATATCAGGCCTCGCCAGTGTTGCTGCCCGTCTCCCACTTTTAAGACATTGGATTCAATCCTGTTTTGCTTTATCTGGGGGCAGTCTCCACCTAGGCTTAACAGACAAATAATGAAGGCGCAGGGGACTGGAGGTCCCACACATGCAACTGTATTTCTATTCTACGCAGCTCCTGTTTGTGCACTGGTGGCTCTGTCAGCCGCAAAACAACCCGGTGGTGAGTCTGGAGGTGGCGGTGTTGGGTTCCTCTAGGAGACTGTCCTCCCTGGTGTATAGGGGGGTCCGGGAGGCAACCGGTTGTATGAGGGCAGTGTGTAATATATGGGATAGGGTGACCAAGTTGAATAAGCATCCGGACGAAGCCCAGTATTGGTCCCCCTTTGCTCCTCTCTGGAACAACCCCAAGCTCCCTGAGTTGGTTTCTATGCAGGATCCGTAGTTCTGGGATGGTAGGGGCCTCCAGACGCTGGGCCAGGTGTACAGGGATGGAGTGCTTATGTCGTTCGACCAAATTAGGGAGACGTTTCGAATTTCTCACCGGGACTTCTTCCGCTTTCTGCAACTCAGGCACGCTCTGCAGACTCAATTCCACAGGGACAGTCCGAATTTTTCGGTGTCCCAAGTGGAGAGTGTGGTCAGAGGGACGGACCTGGAAAAGCCTGTCTCTACATTGTACAAGTGCTTGGTTGCTGAGTTGGAGTCCCCTAGGGGGAAAGTTGAAAGCAAGTGGCAAATTCTAGACCAAACCTTAGACCGGGAAGAAATCCTAGATAACCTACACTCATCGGTCATAGAAGCCAGAGACAGATTTATCCAGACCAAGTGGATACACCAAGCCTACATCACGCCGATACGTCTGCATAGGATGGGATTACTGGCTAGTGGTTTATGTCCCAGGTGTGAGAGGGAGGCTGGTACATGGGAGCATATGACCTGGTCCTGCGCAGTTCTGGCGAGATATTGGGAAGAGGTGATGGATCTGATTGGTGGGGTGGTGGGCACCCGGATCACCGGTTCGACTTCTTTGTGTCTTCTGGGGGTGGTTGAACCACTGTCGGTGATGAGGGCGTTGAAGCCATTATTTAGGTTGCTGCTCTTTTATGCCAGGAAATGTGTTCTGCTTAATTGGAAGCACCCGGCCAAACCTTGCGTACAGGCGCGGAGGGCTCTAGTTAACCAGAAACTTACCATGTACAAGCTGACATACACGGGCAGGGGGGTGCCTGATAAGTTTGAAAAGGTGTGGGGTCCCTGGCTGCAGAGTCAGGACACCGCTTCAGAGGATGATTAAGGGAGGGGGTGGGTTTGCTTAATGGGGCGAGGCCGCTCACTCATGGTAGGTTGAGTCACTGAGCGGGTTAAAGTGGAACTGGGGGGACAGCAGAAGCATCCTGGGAGATGTGGTTCTCCGACTTGTTCTTCCATCCCAGTAAATAGTTAACTAGATATCTGAGTCCTGAATGTATGTGTGTTGGGTGAATGGTTGTCGTGTCTAAATGTTTATTGAATCTGTGCTACTGAAATGGGTGCCTGCGGCACCTCAATGTGATATGTAACTTGTTTTGGTGTTCCGTTGTTTGTTGAACTGCAAATAAAAAGAAACTTTAAAAAAAATGGAGTCAATCTACTCAGTGAGACACACCCTGATCCAAGATGCCCTTATGGCCCATCTGGATCTTCAGGATGCATATCTGCACATTCCAATTCAGGAATCTCATCGCAAGTATCTGAGGTTTGCAGTACAACTAGACCACAGAACCTTGTATCTCCAGTACAGAGTACTCCCATTCGGCCTGTCATCCTCCCCCAGAATTTTTACAAAAATACTAGCAGAGCCAATGGCCTTCCTGAGGCAATTGGGAATCAATATTGTGCCATATCTGGACGATCTGCTGATTCTCAGCAATTCCAAAAAGACTCTGTTGGTGCATTTGGAAAAAACAATAAACGTCTTAAAGGAACTAGGTTGGATAGTAAACCTGGAAAAATCCTGTCTAGTTCCTTCACAACAGTGCAAGTTTCTGGGGTTCTTGATAGACAGCACCCAGGAAAAGTTATTTCTGACAGAGGAAAAGGCTATAAAGATAAAAAGAGAGGTGATGGCATTGGTAAAAGAACCAAAGACATCCCTAAGGGGAATAATGAAGGTGCTAGGGTTAATGACCGCAACAATTCCAGCAGTAAACTGGGCTCAGTTACAGATGAGAACACTGCAGGGATTCCTATTAGAAAATTGGGACAAAAGTAAAAAATCACTGGACCAGTTAGTGAAGTTAAACTCAACGGTCCTGAGAGAACTACGCTGGTGGACAGAGACCACAAATCTAACAAAAGGGAGAGAATGGAGACAGTCAAATCCGGTGGTATTAACCACGGATGCAAGCAGCTGGGGTTGGGGCGCCCACTTGGGGATTCACCAAGCCCAGGGAAAATGGTCAAAGGTAATCTAAAAAAAAAAGTCCTCAAACTTCAGGGAACTTCTAGCTGTAAAACTAGCATTAAACCATTTCCAGAAGGAAATATCGGGGAAGGAAGTTCAGGTAAGATTGGACAATGCAACGACAGTGGCTTGCCTAAACCATCAAGGGGGAACAAAATCAAAGGTGCTGACAGCACTAGCATTAAATCTCTTAATTCCCTTGCAAAGTCAAATAAGATCCCTGACGGCAATTCATTTGAGGGGGACTCTAAACACGCTAGCAGACTCCCTAAGTCGGGGAAAAGTGTGTCAAACGGAATGGTGTCTGAAGCAAGACATATTCGATTTGATCACGAGTGCTTGGGGTCATCCTCAAAATAGAAAAGGAAAATACAAAATGTCAACAGTTTTTCTCCCTAGTGAGGGAGGAAGTTGCAGTAGCAATAGATGCACTTGCTCAAAAATGGAACTTTCACCTTGCCTATGCTTTTCCACCCTTCAGAATCCTGCCACAAGTGATCCGGAAGGTGGCTCAAGAAAGAGCAAATGTGATACTCATAGCTCCATATTGGCCAAGAAGAGTATGGTTTGCAGAATTAACCAGAATTAACCAGAAGGTCCTTGGAAGCTGCCGGAGGTCCCAGACATCCTTCATCAACAATCAATACTTCATCAAAATTCAACAAGGCTTCAAATGACAGCATGGATCCTGAAAGGGCACTCCTGAGAAAAAAGGGGTGTTCGCACAGAGTAATAGAAACGTTACTTCAAAGCCGTAAGTTAACTACAAGAAAGATTTACGGAAAGGTATGGAAAAAATTTACTTCTTTTTGTGAAGGTAACAATCTGAAGGGAAAGGATATAGCTTCAGTGCTAGAGTTTTTGTACCCTGAAAAGTCAAGCCTCTGCGTTATCAGTTTTCCTGGATTGTAAGCTTAGACAAAATGAACTTGTTAATCGTTTTTTCAAATCTATTGTTCGTAGGAGGCCAGCTACATTTAAAGGCTTTCCTACCTGGGACTTGTCGATAGTTCTAAAAGGCTTGTTGGAACCTCCATTTGAACCCCTAGAAGAGGTTTCAGAAAAATGGTTGTCTCCGATAACATCTGCAAGAAGGGTGAGTGAGCTTCAAGCATTATCTATCAAGGAGCCTTATTGTGCTATACTACCAGATAAGGTAATCCTTAGACCCAATCCAATGTTTTTACCCAAAGTCGTGACAACAGACAACAGGTCGCAAGAGAGAGTTCTCCCGACACTGCCTAATGCAGCTGGGAAGGAGGAAGATCTTTCGTAGATAGTTCAAAAGATTGCAGCATGGGGCGTGGCTTGACATGGCGCCGTAGAAGACGTGGGCGAGGGGAGCTCTGCACTACTACAGTAGAGGACGGCACTTAGGCGCTATAGAGGAGCCCGAAATACAGATGCCCAAGAAGGGGAGAGGTAGGGGAGCGACCAGAAAGCCCCGAGACCGCTCCATCCCCTCATATTTCCACACCCGGGGGGCCGCTTCGCCCCGGGAGGCAGACAGCAAGATGGCGGCGGAGGACGCGAATGAGCGGGGAGACGCAGGGGGCCGCACTTACCCTGCCACACCTGGCCCTGGCGGCCCGCGGCGATGCGAGGTTCCGCAGCCCCATGGAGGAGGGGTAGAGGCTCCGCCGACGGAGGAAGATGGCAGCGAGCACGGACGAGAGGAGAGCGGGGGGAGCCCCCCCCACCGCTGACGGAGAGAGGAGACGGCGACCACGTGCTGGCTGCGGGAGGTGAGGACCCGCTGTCAGAGATGGAGAAGAGAGACGGAGCGCACGGGTCGGCTGCAGTCAGAGGACATATCGGTGACTGCGCTGGTGCACTGCAGGGCGGACTGTCCCAGAGGAACAACCGGAGGAACACCTGGCGGCACCAAGGTCAGTGCTCATCTCCCAGACCCCCCCCCCCGGCCCCCAGCTACCCAATACTGCCTCAATATGACCCACAGCAGCGAGGAGCCCACCACATGAGTGGTGCACCACAGCAGCAACATGATGACCCCAATATGCGGAAGCCTACGCGGGGTGCGGGATCCCCAGGACTGAATACATACGTATACCTATTATATGGGGACATGTCCCGGTCCCCACCAAGCTCGTTAACCTTCTCCCCGGGGCCACGCGACGGCCCGGCCGCCATGACACCCCCGGGAGCCCCACTTCATTCAGGCGGGTCCACTCCGGGACTGACCCACACGCCGGACCGTATGAGCAGGCGCTTTGGGGCGAGATTCAGCTGCCACGGCTGGGATGGTCTGGGCGGGTGCCCCCGGCTAGGGGGAGTCTGGATGGCCCCCTCCACCCTGCGGTTCACCACACAGAGCAAGACGGGCCCGCAGCTGGGCTCCACTCTCATGGCGGAGGAGGAACACCGCGCAGCCCCACACCCCCGACACCTGGCCCCGCTCAATTTGTTATCCCGTGTGGTTGCGGAGGAGGTTAGAATCAACATCAGCGAGGCCGTGAGAGGTCTTCCCACCAAAGGCGACTTTGATGGATATGTCTCCAAGATGGAGGGGGCTATCAAAAGAGAGTTGGCGACCCTCCAGGGGGCGGTGCCAGACATCACGCTTAGAGTGGACGGGGTGGAGAGATCGCATGGATCGCTAGAAACGCGTGTGGCGACTTTGAAACAACAGCAAACGGAGAGCAGAAGACAAATCTCTGACCTCCTTCTTGCACATGACGACATAGAGAACCGGAATCGGAGGAACAACCTTCGCTTGAGGGGAGTGCCCGAATCGGTGGAGCCCCGAGATCTTGAGGCAACAGTTACATCGATTTTCAATGAGCTCCTGGAGCTCCCTAGCACCAACCGTATTGAGCTGGATCGAGTACACCGCGCGCTAGGCCCCCGCCAGCAGGAGAGAGACAGACCCAGAGATATTATATGCAGGGTCCATTTCTTCAAAATTAAAGAAGAGATTTCCCGCCGAGCCTGGGAGAAGGGTCCCATCAAGTTTCAGGGTGCCCAGGTGACTATTCTCCAGGACCTGTCACGCAGGACTTTGCTCATGAGGAAGCTTCTGAAGCCGTTGCTAGAATCTATCCAGAATCAGAGAGCCACCTACCGTTGGGGACATCCTTTTCAACTGATTGTTCGGAAAAACGGCAACCTCTTCGTGCTGAAATCCCAGAGTCAACTCCCGGACTTGTTCCACTTCTTGGAGACGGCCCCGGTGGAGGTCCCTGATTGGACTGCTCCAGATCTGCCAGTCTACGGTGGAAGAATGCCGGGGAGAGCGGCGGAGGCCCCCCGGGGAGCAGGGAGAAGAGGCAGACGAGGCCGCTAACCCTGAAGCGCTTTCGCCCGGTCCCTCCCCGCACCGGTAAGACTCATCACCCTGTGACGAAAAGTTTGGGGATGGGCGACCGAGGCGGGCGAGACGGGTGGCGCTTTGGTAAGAGCTCATAGTTGTCTGATGATAGTGTATTGATTGGACTTGGTGGGCTGCCTCCGAGTGGGCGTCCCGGCTGGGGACCTGCTCCTTGCGGGTCGCTGGCTGGCTCCCCTGCGCGGTCGTGCCTTATCATGCCTAATCCCATATTGGTTGCTGTAAAGCTCTATTGTGTCTGGCGGGGGTGGCGGTGACGCCGGTCGCACGGGGCAAATAGCCCTAGGCCCTCCCACTGATACAATACATGTTGCATAAACGCATTTGCTTTGTTTAAACGTTCTGACGTGTGCACACGGATGGCTGGTTGGCCTTGGCCCTGTTGGACCTCTGGGGTGCTCGCTGGGCGGGCCGCCTTCCTGTTGTCGGGGGACCCGCCTGCGGTACTGGGCCCCGGGCCCCGCTGCCGTCCCTTTTAGGAGTTGGCCGCTGTCGCGGGGACTCGGTGGCTGCCTCGCTGGATCGCATTACTGATCGTATAGCCGCGCCCTGGCGGCCCTGCGGCGCCTTACCGGGACACCCAGCCATCCGTCCATCTGAACCCCCCTTCATTATTTGCACGCCTCCAAGTGCATCACAATGAGAAAACATAATACAGTGCAGCCCACTCCCCTCAGATCACGGCCCCGGTCCTCTTCTCCCCCTATTCACCAGGTGCACCCCTCTAGTGGCGACCCGGTCCCTACGGAGGGGAAGTAAGAAGCGGACTGCCTGTCCACCCCATATTTGGGGAGATAGAGCGGAATTCCACCATCCTCCGCTAAAAGAGCACCACTCCCAGAACACGTATATCGTGATCTGCTGGTTGACTACTGGTTAGTCTAGTTCTTTGTTTCAAGTTTGTTTAATTCTTCTCCCCTGTACACACCCCTAGCCTAATCCGTTACCCCTTGCCCCCCCCCCCCCTCTACACCCATCTCCCCCAGGGGTATTAACAGCAGCCTCATTTCAACGGACCTACCTGGCCACCTCCTGAGAGACTAAACACAGTATGGGGCCGCTGAGGGTCCTGTCCCTGAATGTGAAGGGCCTGAATACCCCGGAAAAAAGGTCGATATTGTGGCAGGAGCTGAGGCGGTATAAAGCGAGGATAGTCTTTATCCAGGAGACTCACTTTAAAAGGGGCGCCTCTCCTAGGCTAAATAGTGGGCTCTTTCCGCACGCGTTCACCAGTTGTACTGCCGAAGGCAAAAAGAAAGGGGCGGCGATCTTAATAGCAAGAGACACCCCATTTTCCTTGATAGATTCCTGGGCAGATGGAGCAGGGAGGGTTGTCATGGTCAAATGCCTTATTAATCAGAAACGCTACACCTTGATCTCGATATACGCGCCCAACCAGGGTCAGGTTCAGTTCCTCAGGCAGACACTGGATAAGGTAGAAAGATTTGCTGAGGGCGAGTTGATCCTGGGTGGCGACTTTAACCTGCCAATTGACCCTCTCCTTGACACCTCAACGGGCAAATCAGTAATTACTCAGCCTGCCCTAAGATCCCTAAAGGTGAGATTGCAGAGTCTGCAGCTGGTGGACGCGTGGCGAATTAGGAACCCCACGGCTAGGGACTACTCATTCTATTCAAAGGTGCATGGGACTTACTCCCGGATTGACTACCTCTGGGTCTCGCATAGCTTGCTGGGGCGGGTCTCGGACGACGGTATCTACCCCACCTCATTCTCGGACCATGCGCCAGTTTACCTAGACCTGGAGCTGGTGGATAGACCTCCCTCCCCCTTTACATGGCGGTTGAATGAATCTCTGCTACATAACCCGGTGGTGTTACAGGCAGTCAGAGATGGTATTGTCTCGTATTTTAACGAAAATGACAACGGGGAGGTCTCCCCACTGACTCTATGGGAAGCGCATAAAAGCGTGGTCCGGGGCATTTTGATTAGCCATGCCTCGAGGTTAAAGAAAGAGAATACGGCTATGCTGGAGAGACTGACAGAGAAGGTCAATGCTCTGGAACTCTCCCACAAAAAATCAGAGGCAGCAAGTGTGTTAGGCGAGCTAACGCAAGCTAGGGCGGCTCTTAACGCCCTATTAAGGCAAAAGGCCAAGCATATGATAAGAAAATGTAAGCGGAGGTATTACGAATTTGGCAACAAAAATAGTGCTCTCCTTGCAAGAGCTCTTAAGCAACAACAGGCCCAGACTTTCATACCCGAGATTCTTGACGACACCCAACGGAAACAGCACACCTCAGAGTCCATAGCAGGCACGTTCAGGAAATATTACTCAGGACTTTATGGCCTGCCTAACGACACGTCAGGGTCGACGCATGTTGAGAGAATCAGGCAATACCTGATGAGCTCAAAAATGCCGAAGGTCTCGGAAGAGGCTGCGACCCTTGTCGAGGCCCCAATTACTACGGATGAGTTAGCGGAGGCTATTAAATATTCTCCGACGGGCAAAGCGCCGGGGCCTGACGGCTTTACGGCTAGGTATTACAGGACTCTGGGGGATCTGCTGGGACCGCGGCTGGTGGGGGCCTGGAACACGTTATTAGACAGGGATAACCCGGGAGCATTCTCCAGTAGAGAGTTAGAAGCCCACATCACTGTTATACATAAACCCGGGAAGGACCCGTTGTCCTGTAGAAGCTACAGACCCATCTCCCTGCTTAATGCGGATATGAAGCTGTACGCCAAGGTCCTGGCTAATAGGTTGTCGTCGCTAGTCCCCCATCTGGTACACCTGGACCAGACTGGGTTTGTGCTGCACAGGGAGGCCAGGGACAACGTCATCCGGGCCATTAATGTCATTCACGCGGCCAAGACGTCTGGGACCCCTTTGATGCTTCTCTCCACCGATGCCGAAAAGGCCTTTGATAGGGTCAGTTGGCCGTTTCTCAAGGAGTCTCTCCGGCACATCGGATTAGGGACTAACATGAGATTGCTCATTGAGGCGCTGTACACCACCCCCTCAGCGAGAGTGAGGATTAATGGCCACCTCTCTGACCCGGTGTGGATTAGAAATGGCACCCGCCAGGGTTGCCCCCTCTCGCCCCTCCTTTTTGCCCTATCGCTTGAGCCCTTCCTGTGTAGAATCAGAGACAACGTTGACATCCGGGGACTGGTTACCCGCGAGGGCACCCATAAGGTCGCTGCCTACGCGGATGACCTGCTCTTTTTCGTAACAAACCCCTCCGTGACCATCCCAGTCCTGATGAAAGAATTTGAGGCATATGGGAGACTCTCATACTTAAAAATCAACTTTGAAAAATCAGAGGCCCTGAACGTTTCACTCCAGGGGGACCTGGTCAGGACCCTACGGCAGTCATTCCCCTTTAAGTGGGCTAGGACATCTCTAAAGTACCTGGGAACCCAGCTGCCGAGCTCCCTGTGCAGCATTGTAGCCCTGAACTTCCTCCCAATGGCTAGGAGAATTAGGGGAGACCTGGAGAGGTGGGACCTTCCCACCTTTTCTTGGATGGGAAGGGTAAACATAATAAAAATGACGATCCTGCCCAGACTGTTGTACCTGTTCCAGGCCCTGCCGGTGCGGATCCCCGCGAGTTTCTTCACTGACCTTAGCGGGTCCCTCCTGAGGTTCGTCTGGAATAATAAACGGGCGAGGCTTGGGAGACGTACACTCTATAGACCCAAGAATCAGGGGGGTATGTCCTTACCTGACATTAAGCTCTACTGGGCGGCCACACACCTCCAGAGAACCTGCGAATGGGCTACATGCCAGGATACCAAGAGATGGGTTCAGTTGGAGCTCGCGGCGGTCTCCACCCCTCCAGATGTCTTGATGTGGGGCAGGGGGAATCTGCCCAAGGACATAAAGAGACACCCGACCATAGCGGCATCATTGCGGGTCTTCGGGACCTACAGATCCAACTCGGAGATATCCCCATGGCCCTCCCCTATGGTTCCCATAATAACTAACCCATTGTTGGCTCCCGGGTCATTGGCAGCAGGCCTCAGGGAATGGAGTAAGCTGCGTCAGTTGAGAGCTGGGGACCTATTGTCAGAAAGAGGATGGGTATCACTGTCAGATTTGAGATCCAGATGTGGAAACGTAGGCCTCGACTCATGGACTTTGGTTCGCTTGCAGTCCTTTGTGTCGGGGCAGGGATTGAGGAGGGACAACTGCAGGTCCCACACTGAATTCGAGAACATTTGCCTGGGGTTGACACAGAACGACCACCTGACCTCCAGACTATACTCGCGATTGGTGGGAGGAGATGATAGCCCCCAGACGTTTTGGAGAGATTGGGAAGCAGAACTGGGGATGACATTTGAGGAGGGCCAGAGAGAAAAGATTGCATCACTCGCTCATAGATCCTCGATTGCTACCAGGGTGCAGGAATCTAATTATAAGATCCTGACCCGATGGTACTATACGCCTGACAGGCTTAACAGAATGTCTTCCGCGGTGGACCCGCACTGCTGGAGGTGCGGGACCGAACGGGGTACTTTGCTGCACATCCTCTGGTCCTGCCCCGGGATACGGGCATACTGGGGGAGGGTGTTAGCCATTGTCTCCCAGCTCACGGGTGACCCGACCCTCACGGACCCCGCTCAGATCTTGCTGCATTCGACGAACCGGCCTGTAAGCAAATATAAGAAATCGTTGCAGGCTCATTTGTTGAATGCAGCTAAGTTAGTGATTCCAAGGTTTTGGAAACAAAAGAGAGCCCCCACCGTGAAGGATTGGATCGGGGAGGTGCTGAACATCTCGGAGATGGAGGACCTCACACTTGCGATCCATGATAGAGATGAGCAGTATAGGCGCACGTGGATGCCCTGGTTGATATTCCAAGAGTCAGAGGAGTTTAAACAATTGTTTGCAGAACCAGCTGGTTGATGAGTGCAACCTGTACCACTGCACCTTCGGGCAGCTACGGGGACTCGCCCCGGCCCTCCCCCTCTCCCCTCCGGCAGTAGATATATTCTTGGCCCCGGTTGGCTCCCTAGGTGACTTGCAGAGAGAGGTGGCGACAGGCTCTGGGCTGGTTGGGGTTCTCCGCGACCTTAGCCGGGAGCCCTCCCCTATGGCTCTAGTCGCACTGTCGTGTTGGTAGTGTACAAGGCAGAGTACCTTTTAAATCAACAGGCTGCTGCTGTGCCCCCTCCCAGTCCCCTATTCCCGGACCCCACCCTTCCCCTCCGGTCCCTTTCCCCCTACTGTGTAATGTAATGTTCTGTAATCTATGACTTTTCTGTATATGTTTCTGTATGTTTATATGCAAAAACCTATAAATAAAGAATTATAAAAAAAAAAAAAAAGATTGCAGCATAAATGCAGTAAGCAAAAAGGGTTACTTCACCAACCAAATAGTCCTGGGCTGGGTACTCCAGCAAGCTGATCAATTCCAGTCCTCTTTACAGGGCGTATCAGCCCTCTGCTCAATGTCCAGTGCTATCCTTCACCACGGTGCAGCTCAGCCTGGGCTCACTCCAACAGGCTGGTCATAGACAAAGGAAAGGCCATGTGCTCTCTTCTTATACAGGCTTCCCCTGTAATCAGCGTGCACACTTGTGGAGGCCTTAGAACATGTAACAACCCGTTAGGGAATTGGGGAAGTGACCTGGGTCCTGAAAACCCAGCCCGGATTGTGCTTTATACAGCCAAGCAGGGGAGAAATAGACATTTTGATACAATTTACCACATATCCCCCCCCCCTCTTCTTCAGACCCACGGTCTGACAACCTTCAGCGGCCATACAGTGGGTTCGGGACACAGCGACTACATTCCCCGGCTTATGTTCCGCTTTAAAGTTCACTTTTTCAGCCAGGGGTACTATTCTCCGCACTACAGGCCCTCACCCTGGTCGGCCTATTACATAATGTGTTGGGGACCACACGTCTAACGAACTTAACGGGGAGGGTTACCAGTTCTCCCGGGGGTACTCCATTGTTGGCAGGAGGGATACACCTTTCCCACAAGGGCCAGAACAAGGGGAAATCCCACCCAACCACGACATCCTAGCCCAGGCATTTTACTACGCCAACCTCATGGGACAATGTTCCCACGGGGGTCTCAAACTTACCCACTGCAACAGGGTAAGTCACGACATCCCCGTGGATGCAAAGCACGCTCAGCTTTTTCTTTGGTTTGCAACCACCATGGCCCGGACCAAAGTTACCCGGCTACCTGAGTCCAATAATGCCTTTACTGGGCGACCATTCATCTTTAAAGACACAACCTGCGTTTCAGATTTTGACCGCTGATTGGCGGCACAACCGGGGTCTGCCAACAGGGATCTTCTGCGACCCGCGTCACATTTCATGGCCTCAGGGCCGAGGGGGCAATCCGCGGCTATGTGCCCCCACTCACGGCACCTCCAACACTGGGGACCCCGGAACCTCCTTGTCCGGACGTCTTCCCTAGGGTTAGGGGCCCTCTGGGGGTCAGGGACAGTCTTTTGCCCTCTCACAGCGCTCCACACACCTCCCAGGGGAACTTGTTTACTCACTGGTCTGCCGAACTTGTCAGGGGCATCCCGAAGTTGGTCCTCAGTCGCGACA
Organism: Gastrophryne carolinensis; assembly: GCA_027917425.1. Taxonomy (NCBI): domain Eukaryota; kingdom Metazoa; phylum Chordata; class Amphibia; order Anura; family Microhylidae; genus Gastrophryne; species Gastrophryne carolinensis. The sequence continues at coordinate 119,113,057 of CM051243.1, forward strand.
AAACGTTCCACGACGTTAACTAGCTGCTCAGCAGTCTGTGGGTCGCCCTGTCCAGCCCATTGCTGTAGCTTCGGCGGCAGTGCCCGAACAAAACGGTCCACCACGACTTTTTCGATGATCTGCGCAGGGGTCAAACGCTCTGGCTCAAACCACTTTTGGACCAGATGAATTAGGTCATACATCTGCGATCGGGCAGGTTTATCAACAGAAGAAGTCCAGTTGTGTACTCGCCTTGCCCGAACCGCTGGCGTGACTCCCAGGCGAGAAAGGATCTCCATTTTTAGCTTGGCATAGTCCCGCAAATCCTGCTCCCTGAGATCAAAAAATGCTTTTTGCGGCTCACCTGACAGGAACGGTGCAATCACGTCAGCCCATTCCGTGACTGGCAGCTGCTCTCTCTCAGCCATGCGCTCAAACACCGTGAGGTAGGCCTCCACATCATCCTCATGGGTCAGCTTTTGTAAAACCCGCTGAACGGTTCTTCTCGCCCCCTCCGTCTCAACCGGGCTTCTCTCCGGTTGTGAAACTTTGGCACCAACAGTCTCTCTAAGCGCGGCCATCTGTTCAATCAACAGGCGTTTTGTCTCCTGCTGGTTAGCCACGGCCTGCTGCTGTTGTGCCAGGACCTGCTGCTGTTGTGCCAGGGCCTGCTCCTGTGCTCGCTGCTGTTGTGCCAGGGCCTGCTCATGCCGGAGGTCAGCTTGTATTAGGTGTTTTATCACCTCCTCCATTTGCTTTTGTTGAGACATTTTGATTGCTGCCTTCGCCAACGACAACCAAAATGCAGTGCGTTTTGTCACTCCGTTGCCCCTAGGCAACAGTCACTGTGCCCCTCGCATCCTCCACCAATTGTAAGTGGGCAAACAATCATCAGTGACGGACAACGGATTTGAACGGCAAAACGGCTTTTATTCAGCAAAGTTCAGTAGATAGTTCAAAAGATTGCAGCATAAATGCAGTAAGCAAAAAGGGTTACTTCACCAACCAAATAGTTCTGGGCTGGGTACTCCAGCAAGCTGATCAATTCCAGTCCACTTTACAGGGCGTATCAGCCCTCTGCTCAATGTCCAGTGCTATCCTTCACCACTGTGCAGCTCAGCCTGGGCTCACTCCAACAGGCTGGTCATGGACAAAGGAAAGGCTGTGTGCTCTCTTCTTATACAGGCTTCCCCTGTAATCAGCGTGCACACTTGTGGAGGCCTTAGAACATGTAACAACCCGTTAGGGAATTGGGGAAGTGACCTGGGTCCTGAAAACCCGGCCCGGATTGTGCTTTATACAGCCAAGCAGGGGAGAAATAGACATTTTGATACAATTTACCACTATATATATATATATATATATATATATATATATATATAATATGTATATATATAATGTAGATTATAATTTTCCTGGAAATTCCTGCAAAAATGGCGCAAAATGACCTGTCAACAGAGGATGACAAAATCTCAAGCAGGCAGTTAAAAGTAGCTATGCATGTTGGGTATTGTTCTGCTCAGGGGGCCTTGTGCTTTCAGATTTAGCTTGTTTTTTCTTGTTTGCATATTGATATTTTAGGAAAAGGTGTTTTTTACTCTGCTTTTTTATACATTTTACCCTGTGCAACCAAAGAAGGGATCACTTACAGAAAGATGAACCCACTACAATTAGCTGGGTACGCTTAGAAAGCTTAACGTGTACTTTCAGGCAATATATGGTTTATGGGGGATATTCCAAATGTAAAGGGTTGTTTTGGTAGAAAAAGCGCACGGTGCGCAGTTTGTCTGCAGAGCTGAAATTTTCAAGGAAAATTACCATTGCGCACATGCTTTACTTTGGGGTGTTTTGGCAACTCTTCCCTTGACAGTAGCTATGCATGTTGGGTATGGTTCTGTTCGGGACATGTTGCTTTTTCAGATTAAACTTGTTTTTTCTTGTTTGTATATAGTTTTTTTTTTAGGAAAATGTGGCTTTGATTCTGCTTTTTTATCCTTTTTTTAGGGAAACTCTTTGCAACCAAAGAATACATTGAGGGATTACTTCCAGAAAACTATGGCCACATCAACAAGCCTGGTACACCTAGAAAGCTTGAGGTGTGTACTTCCAGAGAATATATAGTTTGTTGGGGGTATTTCAAATGTAAAGGGTTGTTTTTCTGGAAAAACTGCAAGGTGCACATATTGCATAGCATAGTTGTATTTTCTGAAAAAAAAAAGTTTGGGGGAGTCTCCTGGGCAGGAAAGGGTGTCTACCTATACATATGTGGTATCGCTGTAACTGGGAGAAATTGGGATTTCACACGCAATAAGATTTTATTGACAAACTAGAAATTTTAAAATATAGATTTAAAAAAAAAAATTTGCACATATTTCAACCAAAGATATTGAGAATACACCTAAAAAATGACAAACAAGACATTTCACGTTAAAGCCCAGACTCTGCTGAAAAAAACAATAATACCATTCTGTGAATACTCACCTTGTAGAATAGATGTTATAAGTATGCATCACGCCCTGCTCCAGTAATAATCATTACGTCTGGGATATAGTCCACTATAGGGCGCTTTACTACAGAGATGGCAAAAAAGAGGCCCCTCCCGGTCCACATATACCCGAGACCTCCCACTCACTCCCCAGTATAATTAAGCAGTAAGGGAACCAGGAGAAGCCAATAACAAGATTAACAATATTTAACAAGGAAAACTTCACCATATAGAGGATCCAAGAATAAAAACTCAGGGTGGGATGGAGCAGGGCGTGATGCATACTTATAATATCCATTCTACAAGGTGAGTATTCACAGAATGGTATTTTTCCAAGTATGCATCACGCCCTGCTCCAGTAATAATCATTACGTCTGGGACATCCAGTAGCAGTGTCCAACAACAGGTGGCAATCCCAAAAAGAGCAACAGGATTACCAGGATTAGCGCATAAGGAAGCAAGCACAATGTCCTGATTGAGGTGAAAGGCAGAGACAACCTTAGGCAAGAAGTCTGGTTTAAAGCGGAAAACCACCTTGTCCTGGTGTCTCTCAAAGTAGGGGGCCTGAATGGACAGAGCCGCGAACTCCAAAACACGCTGGATAGAGGTGATAGCCACCAAAAAGGCAACTTTCCAAGTGAGAATAGACAGTGTAGCCTCATGCACAGGCTCAAATGGAGGACCCTGAAGGGCAGACAAAACCAAATTCAAATCCCAAACCGGTAACAAGGGTTTGCGGGGAGGGCGCACATGAGCGACCCCCTGGAAGAAAGTCTTGACCAAAGGATGAAGAGCGAAAGACCTCTGAAAGAAAACCGCCAATGTAGGTCCACCAGGTCCTGTAGTAAATGTTAGAAGAGGATTTCTTCCTAGCTCTGACCAGAGTCTGCACAACCGCATCAGACAGACCCTTTTCCTTTAGGATGGAGGTTTCAGCAGCCATGCCGTCAAAGCCAGCGTTTGCGCTCCCGGAATGTAAACCGCCGAGATACACGGGACGTTGACCTCGACCCAAGAGAGAATCCACGACACCTCCCAGAGGGCACTCTTGCTCCGAGTCCCTCCCTGATTATTCATGTAAGCGACCCTGTTGTCGGAGCGAACCTGAACCGGTAGGCCCTGGAGGTGATGCGTCAGCTGCGCCAGCACCAACTGAACCGCCCTCAGCTCCAGAACATTGATGGGGGCGTATGCCTCCTGGGGGCCCTACAGCCCCTGGAATTGGTGGGCTCTCCAGTAGCCCCTCCAACCTCACAGACTGGCATCCGTAGTGACCGTCTCCCAGCACGGTGTCAGGAACGATCTGCCCCCAGAAGATTCTTCGAGTCCAGCCACCAAAGGAGGGACCGCCGGACCAGAGGGGAAACAGCAAAAGCTTGGTCCAGGCCTCATGTGAAATTGAACATAGGGAACAGCCTCGAAGCAGGCCACCATCTGTCCCACTAGTTGCATCCCTTGCCGGATGGATGGATGAGAGTTGGATAGCAAGCCATGAATCAGCGTTTGAAGAGAGTCCACCTTCTGCTGAGGGAGGAAAATCCTGGCCTGAATGGTATCCAGAGTCATACCCAGGAAGGCGATCACCCGTGACGGGGAGAGTGAGGACTTGGGGTAATTTATCACCCATCCGAACCTCTCCAGTGTCGCCACCACCGTCCGGGTGTCCAGCTCCGCTTGTTGGAGTGAAGGAGACGTAATGAGAAGGTAGTCCAGATAAGGAAGAATGCGAATACTCCGGGCTCTGAGAAGGGCCATCACGCCTGCCAACACCTTGGTGAACACCCTGGGGGCAGAGGTGAGCCCGAAGGGGAGTGCCACAAATTGGTAGTGTTGTTCCCCTACCGCAAACCAAACCTGAGGAACCGCTCGTGCTCTGGGAAGACCGGCACATGAAGGTAAGCATCCTTGATATCTATTGAGGTCATAAAGTCCCCCGGGCGCAGGGAGCTGATAGCGGAGCGCAGCGTCTCCATGCGAAAACGCTTGGTTCTGATGAATTTGTTGAAAAGCTTTAGGTCCAGAATGGGTCTGATGGAACCATCCTTTTTGGGCACTGTAAAGAGATTGGAATAGTAACACGGACCTCTCTCTCCCGGGGGAACCTGACAAACGACCCCCATGGCCCGAAGGTTTTGAACCGCCAACAACAGGCCCTGAGCTGCCCGAGGGTCCGTAGGAACCCGTGACCTGAGGAATCTGGGAGGAGGCCAGTCCGCGAACTCCAGCTTGTATCCGGAAGAGACAACCTCCTGAATCCATTTGTCTGAGACTTGTTAATCCCAGACCTGAGCGAAGAGCCGCAGCCGTCCCCCCACCCGCAAGGGTGAGGGCGTCCCCTCATTGCTGAGCGGGCTTGGCAGTGGATTTGGGTTTGCCACCCCAGGAGGATCCGGGTCGGGCACGGCCTCTGCCCTTGCCCCAGAAATCTCCCCTTTGTCCCACAAAGGATACCCCCCTGCCTGACCTAGGCTCACGAAAGGAGGGAGTGAAGGAGCCCGAACCCCGAAAGGGTCACGGCTGCTTTTTGCGTTGGGGTAACTTACCTCTCTTAGCAAAAAGGTCCAGACGATCACCAAACAGGCGTAACCCTTTAAAGGGAAGCCCTGTGAGAGCCTTCTTAGCAGCATTGTCAGCTGCCCACTGGCGCAACCAGACCGAGCGGCGGATAGAGACAACCAAGGCCGAGTTCCTGCTACACCGAATGGTGTCATCTAAGGCAGAGAGTACATAAGTGATGAACAACTCACATTGTGACAAGGCTCTAAATTCCGCACTAGAAGTATCCTCATGGGAGCTGTCCAGAAGGCACCTGATTAAGGTCCTAATAGCCACGGCCGTAATAGCGGAAGCACAAACCGGGCGCAAGGCCGAACCCACACAAGCAAAGGCGTGGGAGGCCAGTTGGTCAATACGCCGGTCCTCACTATCCTTCAAGGTAGTGGAATCCGGGGAATGCACAACAGAAGTATTAGACAGCCCCAAGACGGGGGCATCCACCTCTGGGGGAGATGACCAACATTTGACCACATCCGAGGGGAAGGGATAGGCCGTTCCCATTCCTTGAGTGTCAGATTATTAAAATGCGTCTGTTCTGGGAATTCCAAACGTGGTTTTGCGGTACCAAACAATTCTCCCTGCTTCTTAGGTGCCGCTGCAGGAGGGGAAATGGCAATTACCTCAAAAATTTGAGTCAGAAGTCTATGGGTGTCGTCAGCACCCCAATGCTCTGAGCCGGCATCAGTGCCAAGGCAATGCTGATCTGAATCTGAAAATAATTCCCCTTCCTCGAGAGGGTTATAGTCAGACAAATCAAGGAAATCAACTTGTCCGAAGGTAAAGGCCGGCGCAGCGGGCGCCACGTGCCGTCTTTTAGCTGGAGCCTTACGGGCTGCAGAGCTAGCAATCAATCTCTCAATGTTGGCCAGTCTGGCGGAAACATCAGATTGCGACTCCCCACTAGTGTTAATGTCACTAGGGTTCATAACCAGGTGTGGGGATGAGGCCGAGGGTACTGATCCGGCCGCACGGGGCCCAGATTGCCGCGCAATAGCTTGCTGGGCACAGGGTACACAAACCCGCACATCATCGCCCACAAGGGATGCCCCGCACACCACACATAGCCGGGCTTGCCCCGAAGAGACAGGCCCCGCCCCCCTGAGAACGTGGGGACAGTGCAGAGAGGCCAGGCAGCCTATCGCCCGCCCCCCTGCAACAGATGACGTCACCGGCCCGACAACGAGTGCGGGCCGTTCAAACTCTGCCAGCATCCTCACAGTAATGGTGGGGGATTTGGTGGGGGATTTGCAGTGGAGCAATTCTCCAGTAAAAAGCGCCTCTAATAGGTGCTGCCTACCATTACCCGGACCCTGCAGCCGTAGCTGGGAGGCATGTAAAGGTGGCACGGGTGGGAATAGGACATATGTCCGGGGGCTGTGCAGCCCGGCTTACCTGCAAGGAGAGAGACCCATCATCTTGACCTTCGCTGCCCACTACAGAGACTAAACTGAGGAATGAGTGGGAGGTCCCGGGTATATGTGGACCGGGAGCGGCCTCTTTTTTGCCATCTCTGCAGTAAAGCGCCCTCTAGTGGACTATATCCCAGACGTAATGATTATTTCTGGAGCAGGGCGTGATGCATACTTGAAATATATAATTTTCCAGGGAAATCTCTGGAAATCCCTTCAAAATCACATTTGAACATGCGTAGCGCAAATAATGCAAAATGGTCTGACAACAGGATGACAAAAACTCAAGGTAGGCTGGCACTTAAAGGGTTAAAGGATTTTTAACATGGGACCATTCAATAGTATTGAAGGGACTACTAGAACCTCTACTTGAGCCTTTGGAGAAATTGCTGGAAAAATGGTTTAAAATGTTGCTTCCTTTTGCCATTTGCTTTCACCAGATGAATATGTGCACTGCAAGCTCTATCTATAAAGGAACCTTACTTACCTATTCTCCCAGATAAGGCCATTCTGAGACCTAACACTTTATTTTTACCAAAAATTGCTACCTCAGTAAATGGGTCCCAAGACATAGTGCTCCCGACATTGCCAGTTACAGCAGGAACAGGAGAAGAGCATTGGTTATTTATTATTTATTTATTTGGAAAGATCTAGAGAATGGCAGAACAGCTTTTTGATAAATATCAGCAACAAGAGAAGAGGCCTATCTGCCTCAAAATCGACTATTGCCAGATGGTTAAAACAAACTATTATGCAGGCTTATATTTCCAGAGGAGAATCTCTGCAGCAGGTGTCTACACACTCAACAAGAGCAATATTTACTTCCTGGGCAGAAAGGACAGTTGCCTCCTATAGAAGAGATCTGTAAAGTAATGTGGATATCACCCCACGCCTTCCTCAAGCATTATAGTCTAGTATGTGAAAGGGGATAGAACCCAATAACCCCAAAAAATAATCAATTTTACACAGTACAATTTTAAGAAAATATTCATTTTGACAGACGTTTTTCTACTTATCTATAAAAAATCATACTATTCTAAGTATGTCACACACCCCGCTTCAGATAGTCATTACACTTGGGTTATACCAACCTGTAGAGGGCGATCTTGCAGAGATGTCATGAAAAAAAGGGAGCCCCTCCCGGTCCATAAATACCTGGTACCTCCCACTCATTCCCCAGTCTTTCATCTCTGCAGACGGCGAGCAAGTCAGAAGATGGATGTCTCCTGCTTGCAGGTAGCCGGGTTAACCCCCGGCCCGATTGTTAGTCTATTTCTGCCTGGACCCCCTTTCTTAGTATTGCACCTTGCCTCCCAGCCTAGGCTGCTGGTCCGGGCAAGGGTAGACGGCACCTAATGGTGCTTAGGAGCTATGCTCCACCGTGAGACCCCATACTAAGGGGTAGGCGGTTTGCCGGGTTGGTGATCCCGGTTAGGGATGCCCCGTCCCTTGTCCTTCCATCTTCCAGCGTGGATTTCCCCTCTCCCGGATTGCTCTTGCTCCTTAGGGGGGGGGGGGGGGGCCTTTCTCCCTTAGTGTAATTGTTTTTATTAGGTCACAGCTGTACTTTGTTGTGTGTGTGCGTGTTCACGTGGGTGCACTTCATGGAGGTCTCAGCCTTCTGTGCCACGGCGCCGGCCGTTGTGGCAGCTTCGGTGGAGGAGCTTCTTCTCCTCAGGTGCAGTTGGTAGGAGGGGCGGGGTTGGGCGCTCGGCATGATCGCCTACGGCCCGCCCCCCGTGCTCCTGGCGCCGCTGCGGAGCCTGGGCTCTGGCCGGGAGCGGCGTTGTTGTCAGGGGGGAGGGGCGGGGCCCTTCTTCTCCCTCTGCTAATCGTGTCTCTCGCCTCTGGCTGGATGGACGCAATCTTCCTCCGTGAGTGGCCCTTGGGGCCTCATTACTTCTTGACAAGCATATTCATATATATATTATATATATTTTATATTTATATATTTATATAGATTCCTTATGTCATTGCGACAGTATGTCTGCCTTGTGTGCTTGGGCATGATTGAGGTGCTGAATTGCCCTGTATTCTGTCTTCCAGGTGGACCCTTGTTGGATCCTAAAGGGGTCCTCTCGGTCCTAGGGTCCCTGGTTTAATTTTAGAACTCCCCATAAATCCTCCCACTCGGGACACAGAAGGGGCATCCCGGGTCGCTTATATTGCATAATTCCCTCGGGTATTGCGACTACCAATAAAATCACCATATGGAGGCTTCCCAGGATACCGGACTTGGGCTCCCCTCGGGGCAACCCCGGCAGTGTTTGGGGTGTGGGGCATCCCTTACAGGAGATGATGTATTCCTTTGCATACCATGTGCACAGCAGACTATTAGCCGGCAGTCCGGATCCCATGCGTCCGTCCGTTTGGTTCTGCACCGCCGGTCCCTTCTCCTACCCCTCCCCGCCTGATCCGTACCCCGGGTGATGTTGTCACGAGTGGGGAGTCGCAATCTGAGGTGTGTGCCAGATTGTCCAATCTTGAAAAATTATTTTCTAGTGCTGTGGCCAGAAAGGCCCCAGCTAAGAGAAAGCACTTGTCCCCAGCCACGCAGGCTTCTGACCTTGAGGAGTTTGATTCTCTGGACTGGTCTGATTACCCCCCGCTAGAGGAAGGGGAGCTTTTTGAGGAGTCAGATGGTTCTGACGATCAGCAGTTTGTGGGTGCTGATGCCGAGCGGGGTCAGGGGGATTCTTTGGATACCCCTATGGTCCTGGCTAATATGTTTGAGGTTTTGGCAATCTCTCCTCCTGAAGTGACCCTTCCGCGGAAGAGGGAGTTCTTTGAAGAGGCTAAGCCGCGCTTAGAATTCCCTAATCAAAGGCATTTTGACGGCATTATTCTTAAGGAATGGGAGAGGCCTACTCGTCTTCCGGGTGTCCCTCCGGGTTGGGATAAGAAATATCCCTTTCCGGTGGATGCTGTGAAGCGCTGGTCGTCCCCTCCCAAGGTGGACGCCCCTGTTTTGGGGTTGTCTAGCACCTCTGTCTTGCATTCTCCTGACTGTTCTACTCTCAAGGACGGTGAGGACAAACGCATGGACCAGATGGCTTGTCACGGTTTTGCCAGTGTCGGGTCGGCCTTGCGGCCTGTCTGTGCTTCAGCGCTTTTAATAGTGGCTTCTAAGTCGGTTGTCAGGGACCTGTTGTCTACCTCCAGGCTTGACCCGGCTAGTGATGAGTTCACCGCCCTTAAGCGGTGCAAATTGTTTTTGTCATTTGTGCTAGCCGCCCTGGATGATACCATGATGATGTGTAGTAGAACTTCGGCCTTGCTGGTGACTATTCGGCGATCGGTTTGGTTGCCCCAGTGGGCGGCTGATTTTGTGTCCAAAAAGTCGCTTACGGCCGTTCCCTTTCTGGGCTTGCGGCTCTTTGGAGAAAAATTGGACTCGGTCGCAAAAGGAGGTAGGTTACCTCAGCGAAAGAAGCAACGTCGTCCCTTTCGGGGGTGGCTTCCTTTACCCCGTCCTTTCGTGGGGCCAGACCTGGACGGGGATCGGCTGTCTTCTCCTCCAGAGGTGATTCCTGGCACAGGGGAGGAGGACGTGCCCATCCAGGTCACAGCTGGGGCTCCAAGCCCAAAGCTGCTGCTAAGCCGGCTCAGCAATGAGGGGGCGCCCTCACCCTCGCGGGTGGGGGGACGGCTGCAACACTTCTCTCCGGTCTGGGGCCAGGAGGTCTCGGACAGATTCGGGGAGTGGTGTCTTCCGGTTACAAGCTGGAGTTCGAGATCCGGCCTCCTCCCAGATTCTTCAGGTCTCGGGTGCCCTTGGATCATCTGGCCGCGCAGGGGCTCCGGGCGGCAGTAAAAGATCTCCTGGACATGGCATCTGCCCGGTGCCTCCCTCGGACCGGGGCCTGGGATGCTATTCCAATCTGTTCACGGTGCCCAAGAAGGATGGCTCAGTTCGTCCCATCCTGGATCTGAAGTTTCTCAACAGGTTTATACGTCCCAGGAAGTTCCGCATGGAAACCCTGCGCTCTGCCATAAATTCACTTCAGCAGGAGGACTTCATGACGTCCATAGACATCAAGGATGCTTATCTGCACGTTCCAATCTTCCCGGCACATCAGAGGTTTCTCAGGTTCGTGGTGGAAGATCGGCATTTTCAGTTTGTGGCTCTTCCGTTTGGCCTTACCTCGGCTCCAAGGGTTTTCACCAAGGTGCTGGCGGGGGTGATGGCCCTCCTCAGAGCCCAGGATATCCGCATTGTGCCTTATCTGGACGATCTGCTTATTATGGCATCCTCTCTCAGCCAGGCGGAGTTAGATACCAGGACTGTGGTAGCCACCCTGGAGAGATTCGGCTGGGTGATCAACTATCCCAAGTCCTTCCTCTCTCCGTCCAGGGTGGTGGTGTTCCTGGGAATGTCTCTGGATACTTCTCAGTCCAGGGTGTTCCTCCCCCGGCCCAAGGTTCAGGAATTGACTCAGCTTCTCCTATCCATCCCTCGTCCGTCCACCTGGCTGCGGATGCGACTGGTTGGATTGATGGTGGCTTCGTTCGAGGCGGTTCCGTTTGCCCAGTTTCACACAAGGACGCTCCAGCTCCATCTCTTGGTGGCCTGGGACAAGTCTCCGCTGTCTTTGGATCAGTCTTTTCTGATGTCCCCCCGGGTTCGGCGTTCCCTTCGGTGGTGGCTGGAACCGAGCAATCTGCTGAGGGACAGATCCTTTTTGACCCCTCGTTGGGAGACGGTCACCACAGATGCCAGCCTGTCAGGTTGGGGGGGTTTGGAAGGATCTTCAGTTTCAGGGCCTGTGGGGGACGATCCCATCAATGTTCTGGAGCTGAGAGCCATCAGGTTGGTTCTGGCTCACTTGTCTCCTCAGTTGCGGGGCCTACCGGTTCAAGTTCGGTCGGACAATCGGACGGTGGTCGCCTACATCAATCACCAGGGAGGGACTCGCAGCAGGCGTGCCCTCAAGGAAGTGTCTTTGATCCTGGCTTGGGCAGAGAGCAATGTCCCATGCATCTCGGCGGTGTACATTCCGGGAGTGGAGAACACGGAGGCGGACTCCCTGAGCAGGTGCTCATCTCGCCGGGGGGAATGGTCTCTCAGCCCCAAGGTGTTTCGGTCGCTTTGCCACCGGTGGGGGACTCAGGAGGTGGACCTCTTTGCCTCTCGTCACAATCACAAGCTTCCGGCATTTGTGTCCCTCTCGCGGGATCCGCTGGCTCTGGCAGCGGATGCCATGTCTCTGAACTGGAGGGATCTGGGGTTTCTATACCTGTTCCCTCCGTTTCCCATGGTGGGCAAAGTGGTGCGCAAGCTGGCTCTAGAGGGCGCGTCAGCAATCCTGGTGGCTCCAAGATGGCCAAGACAGGTTTGGTTCGCAGACGTGGTAAGGTTGGCAGAGGATCAGTTAGATCTGCCCCTTCTGCCGGATCTGCTCACTCAGGGTCCACTGCTCTACCCCAATTTACCAACGCTGGCTTTCACGGCGCGGCTGCTGAAACCTCCATCTTGGAGGAAGGTCTTTCTGATGCTGTCATTCAGACTCTGGTTAGGGCTAGAAAGAAGTCTTCCTCTGTCATCAACTATAGGATTTGGAGGTCTTATATTGATTGGTGTGAGGTCCGGGCTTTGCCTTGCAGGGTGTTTTCTATCCCTAGGGTTTTGGAATTTCTGCAACATGGTCTGGACCTGGGTTTGCAGCTTGGTACTCTGAAAGGGCACGTTTCTGCTCTGGCGGTGTTCTTTCAAAGGTCTTTTGCACTTCATCCTCTGGTTCGGACCTTTTTTCAGGGGGTTACGCATGTGCAGCCTCCTAGAAAGCCGTTGCTCCCAGTTTGGGATTTGAATTTGGTTCTTTCTGCTTTTCAAGGTCCTCCTTTTGAACCCTTGCAGGATATTGCTCTTTCTACGCTTACTCAGAAGGTTGCGTTTTGGTTGCCATCACTTCCGTTCGGCGTGTATCCGAGTTGGTGGCTTTGTCCATTAAGGCTCCTTACTTTGAGAGGCATCAGGACAAGGTTGTTTTCCGCTTCAAGCCAGATTTCCTTCCTAAGGTGGTTTCTGCCTTTCATCAGGACATTGTTCTACCCTCCTTGTGTCCTAAGCCCAGCAATGACAAGGAGAGGGTCTTGCATTCTCTGGATGTGGTTCGCTGTGTGAAGTACTATTTGGTGGCTACTTGTTCTTTTCGTAAGACTGACGGCCTTTTCGTGGTGCCCTCCGGGCCTAGGAAAGGTTTGGCTCCCGCCAAGTCTTCCATTAGTAAATGGATTCGCCAGGCCATTGTTGGGGCCTATTCTGCCAAGGGGAAGATTCCCCCTTTTCATGTTACTGCTCATTCTACTCGTGCTGTTGGGGCGTCCTGGGCTATCCAGCATCAGGCCTCTGTTGAGCAAGTTTGTAAGGCTGCTACTTGGTCTTCCGTTCACACTTTTTCCAAGTTTTACAAGGTTGATGTGCGGGCCTCAGCGGATGCTGTGTTTGGCAACAAAGTTCTGCAAGCTGCAGTGATTTAAGTTTGTGCATTGTTGCCTTGTTTTGGATTCCCGCCCTCTATGGACACTGCTATTGGATGTCCCAAGTGTAATGACTATCTGAAGCGGGGTGTGTGACATACTTAGAATATTACCATTTTGTGAATACTCACCTGTAAAATGGGTATTATAAGTGTGTCACACACCCCGCTTCACCCCGCCCTTTGGTATTCTGGATCCTTTCTATGGTGAACCTTTTTTACTGTTACTGGTTATTTTGGCCCTTCCTGGTCCCTTTACTGCTGTCTTAATACTGGGGAATGAGTGGGAGGTACCAGGTATTTATGGAGGGGCTCCCTTTTTTTTTTCGCCCTCTACAGGTCGGTATAATGACTATCTGAAGCGGGGTGTGTGACATACTTATAATACCCATTTTACAGGTGAGTATTCACAAAATGGTATTTTCATCAGGATGCCAACATGTTTTGTACTTTCCTGAATAGGGGTGGACCCTCTATCTAAAGCAGGCATACTCAACTGGCGGACCGCGGTCCGAATCCGGACCGCGGCCGCCAGTTATCCGGACCGCAAAGAAGACGCCGCAGATGAAGTGTGGCTCAGTAAGATGAAGTGCGGCTCAGTATTTGGGTCCCTGCTAGCGCCGCCGAGCAGCCTGATGCTCTGTGCACCCTGGTATAGTAATGACGAGGCACGCAAGGGGAGAGGTCCAGATGAGGTGGATGAGACGCACGCTACTTGTATCTGTGAAGCCGAGCCCTCAGATGTAAGCTGTAATGGGGGTTATCACTGCCTTGTGACCTGTGCTTCATGACTGTGCGTCTCACTTCCTCCCAGTGTGTATGTTTTCCCCCCCGAACACTGTTCCCCTTCCATCTACCAGCTCTCACTGCCTTCCCAATTGTAGTCACATCAGAGCCGTTAGGCTCCTGCTGCCCTCTGCATGACCCCTCTGTGAGAAGTGATACTGACACCCTTTGTATACCTGCAATACCATCTTGCTGTGCTGTGCAAAACCCTGTATTCCTGGTAAGCTTTGTCTGTCTGTCTACTCACTCATTCACTACTTCCCTGCACTCTGTGTGTGTCTCTCCATCTGTAACTCCCTGGACTTTGTCACCTTTCTGTTTCTATTTCTCCATGAGTTCTCTGTCTTTTTATCTCCATCTGGTTGCACACTTTCTCTGACTCGCTCTTTATCTTTCTCTATTTTCACTCCCTTCTTTCTGTTCTTTCTTTTTTTCCTCACTGCTAGTAATCCTCTTGCCTCTTTTTGTGTCACCTCTATACTAGGGGGAGGGGTCGCCATGCATCAATGGCACAGAGAGCTTTGTTTTGTTCTTAAGCAACTATTGTCCAATTTTTTTTCTCTTTTAATTTTGCTTTCATTACTGTTCGGGATATTTACCAGCCCTGGCATCTAAAAAAACCCCAGGGCTGGCTGTTGCTCTTTGGCAGGGCATTTGGAGTGCCCTGTGGTGTGAAACCCCCAGGTTCACCACTAATTTTTACCTGACCGGCGGCGCAATGATGCATGCACAGGCTCACCACCAAATAGCGTGGCTGTATCTTCATTCATGTTTCTTTGCTGCATTTGCATAAGAGCAGCTAGGAAACATAAATGAAGATACAGCCACACTGATTGGTGGAGAGATGTGCATGTACCATTGTGCTGCCGGTCCCATAAGAATTAAAAGCCAATCCAGGGGTTACACATGGCAGGGCATCCCAAATCAGCATACTCAGCAGAAGAGGAATATCCAGCCCTGTTGTCATTTAGACACCCCTCATCCATCCAGTCCCATCCCCATCCCTCTTATTCCCAGCTCTGTTCCATCCATCCCTCCAAAATAGAATATATAGCCTCCGGTGTGCTAATTCCCCCCCCCCCCCCCCCCGGACCTTCAACCTGCCGCAGGCCACGGTTAACGGACCTCTACTAAAAGTTCTTGAGTACCCCTGATCTAAAGTATAGTATAGTCAGAAGTTGAAATTTACCTGCAGAAATTTCGTGTTCAGGTAGAGATGTTCAAGGCCATGGATTTATCATTATTAAAGTTTATACTAAAAGCAAGCCCGATTGTTGTCTCGTGCTACGCGTTTCACTGTCAATCCGTTTTTCTAAAAGACCCTGTAGTTCCTAAGATATTTGTGAAAGTATTAGAGCACAGGAGATGCAGAGAAACATTAAGGAGAAACAGTGGGTTTGGCAACATTGATGTAATGTAAGTACAATGTGTGCTTTACATATTCATAATATTATAGTAAAAAAAGTGCATTGTTGTGTGTCTTGTTATTGCCAGCACATAGCGTGATCAGATAAGGGGAGTATGAGATGCTGCAGGAGATCAGAGAGGAGGGAGGAGGTTGGGGTTTCTCTGAGGATGACTGGGCAGTGTTTCTGTTCTTAGTCCCCTGAAGGTTGATTGGTGGCCCGCATCGGTGGGGAGGGGAAGGAAACCAGAATGAGAATGTGATTTTCCTCACTGAGGAGGAAGGCAGGAGGGGAGGGATAGTGCTGGAGCCACTTGATGAATGGTAAGCTACTTATTTTTTGTTTGTAAGAATCAACAGCTGAAGAGCTGCAAAACACCGCGCTTGAACACACAAAATTAATAAAAGTACAATTAAATAAGATTCCCAATCTTACAAAAATAAAAAATATTAAGAGAAATCACAGAGCTTAATATTACTCCGGACCAGTATGAATAATGTCCAACAATTAAGATATCCCTCACCGTATGAACAGGTGAATCATAAATGCCACAGTCCACAATATTATAATTTGACCACGTCCCAAAGTGCATGTGCCGTCTTTTTAATCCATGCTCACGTCACCCATTTGTGCAAATCCTTACCAGACTTATGTCTTGATCAATTCGTCAATAGCAAGCCGATATTTCATCAACACTCCCAAGGTGACAGAATATCCTCAAATACACGGCTTGATAAAATCATCACCATCCACATTAAACCAATATTTCATCAATTTCCGCAGGATGACAGGCAGGTTCAAATATTCTCTCAAACCATCAGTAAGGCAATGAGCAGCAGAGCCATACATGTAAAGGAGGGAAAAAGCAAAACAGACCTAGTGCAATAACGTTTTTCTTAAAAGCACCATTTAATAAAAACAGGAATCACACTCACAAAAATAAAAGGTAAATCAGCATATCAGCTCATAAGAGCCATATATAAGCGCAGTACAGCAGGTCTCACCGCCAGTCTCAAACGCTCCCAGTCCCAAACGCCGCGTGACCGGCAATACAGCCCACGATGAGGGTATTTCCTCTGCAATAATCCAATCTCCAAAAGATGTAAACAGAAGTCTCCAGGCCGAGTTCCAACGCGTTTCGTCGCTTCGTGACTTTAACCAGGATACTCGGCAAGAATAAGGGGAAGTTTAAATAACAGAAGGAACAGGGAGGTAGAGGGAGTGCCGTCCGCCCTCATCCTCTGACGTGTGCTGAGACGCGCACGTTACTATAGCAACTAACTCATGCTTCCTACGGTTCCAGGACATGCCAGTAGTTAATCACGTGTGCATATCTCAAATCACGTGAGCGCTGTCAGAACCACAGCGCAGTTGCTCCCCTTTCTGTTGTTAAAGCAACGGAGGTACAATACTGATAATAGCACTAAACCCCCGTCTACAGGGAGGAAGATAATGCCACAGCATAGTAGCAGAGAGCTGGCCAAACGTTTTATTTGAAAGTGTGCAAAGCTGCAGTTTATTTAAAACTGTGCACAACTAAGCTGGCCATACAGTTTGATTGATTAAAACTAAGCTTAGGAAAAGACCTTTTTTATTATTAATGTTATTACAACAAGACCAAAGCATCATAGCTTGGCGTTGAAACCCCTGTACAAATAAAGACAAATAGCATTACATGCAGACAATACGACAATAGGTAGGTATAATGAATAACTGCACACTCTCATGTATGCATACAAAAGAGTGTTTACATCACCATATAAGTGGATACAAATTCATAACACTTAAATAAACAAATGTTTATACTCTTATGCATACATGAGTTATGCACACGTGATTAACTACTGGAATGTCCAGGAACCGTATGAAGCATGAGTTAGTTGCTATAGTAACATGCACGTCTCAGCAGACGTCAGAGGATGAGGGAGGAAGGCACACCCTCTACCTCCCTGTTCCTTTCCGTTATTTAAACTTCCCCTTATACTTGCCGAGTATCCTGGTTAAAGTCGCGAAGCGATGAAATGCATTGGAACTCGGCCTGGAGACTTCTGTTTACATCTTTTGGAGATTGGATTATTGCAGAGCATATACCCCCATTGTGGGCTGTATTGCCGGTCACGCGGTGTTTGGGACTGGGAGCGTTTGAGACTGGCGGTGAGACCTGCTGTACTGCGCTTATATATGGCTCTTATGAGCTGATATGCTGATTTACCTTTTATTTTTGTGAGTGTGATTCCTGTTTTTATTAAATGTTACTTTTAAGAAAAACGTTATTGCACTAGGTCTGTTTTGTATTTTCCCTCCTTTACATGAATGGCTCTGCTGCTCATTGCCTTACTGATGGTTTGAGAGAATATTTGAACCTGCCTGTCATCCTGCGGAAATTGATGAAATATTGGTTTAATGTGGATGTGATGATTTTATCAAGCCGTGTATTTGAGGATATTCTGTCACCTTGGGAGTGTTGATGAAATATCGGCTTGCTATTGACGAATTGATCAAGACATAAGTCTGGTAAGGATTTGCACAAATGGGTGATGTGAGCACGGATTAAAAAGACGGCACATGCACTTTGGGACGTAGTCAAATTATAATAATGTGGACTGTGGCATTTATGATTCACCTGTTCATATGGTGAGGGATATCTTAATTGTTGGACATTATTCATACTGGTCCGGAGTAATATTGTTAAGCTCTGTGTTTTCTCTTATTTTTTGTTTGACTTGCAATCACTTTAATTTTCAGATCTGACACTTCTGTGTGGAGCTGTTTTGCCTTAGCTAAACGAGTAAGATTAATTCATCTTCTAATATGTACTAAGCATTCTTGGTTGCAATGTACCAGGGTGTTAGGTATTTTGACAAACAAAGAAATCCCCGCACAGCAAAAATATTATACCAAACTGGATGCTGGCTGAGGGGGCACTTGCCGCCCGAAACCGGCGTACCTAAAGAGGAAGGGGGTGGACTGCCAGCACAGACCACAAATGCTCACCCCTATATAGTACAGCCGCACTACAGTAAATGTATTGAAATCAATCCTTTATTACATGTTATAGTACAAAAAATTGTATACAAGAAAAAGCCACCAAAAAACATATTAAAAACAATTAAAAGCACATATGCGGAGATAAATGGACCTAATAGACTAATAATGACCTAGTCCAAAAATATATTGTATTAACCCTTTAAATGCCCAGCACGTAGTTTCTACGTGGTTGCTTCTCCTACCGTTAAGTGCCAAGCACGTAGAAACTACGTGCCTGGCATTTACCCCTAACAGTTAAAAAACAGAAAAAAAAACACTTACCTCTGGTATCCCTGTGAAGCTGGGGGTCCCCTCTTCCTGGGGGGGGCATCCGATCCCCCCCCCGTCGTCCTCCGTCTTCGGGGGGGGCGAAACCGGCCGCCCCCCCGTTTTCCCCGCTGTCAGTATCTGCTAAAAAAAAATAAAATAACAGCCGCTTGCTCACCTCCTCGCCCCTCCGCGCCGTCTTCTCTTCACCAGGGGGGGGTGGGAGGCGAGGAGGCTCCGATCGGAGTCTCCTCTCCTCTCATCCGCCCTGCACCGATCACTATCGGTATCTGACAGATGCCGGAGCTGAGAGAGCGGCGCGGGACAGCGACGTGGGACCCAGGATCGGAGGCGAGTATAGTAAAAAAAAAATAATAAATAAATGTCTTTTTTTATATCTGTGTCCATGTCATTATTTTTTACTTTTAACCCCTTGTGAACTGGTAAGGGGTCCATGACCCCTATACCAGTTCACAAGGCTGGGGGGGGTGGCAAGTCACCTGCGCTAGCGGGTGACTTTCCATTAACCCCCGGCACCCCCATTGCCTGCCTCCCCAAAGGCCAAGGGGGGGGAAGAAGAGCCCCGGACCACGGGCTATGCAGGGCTTGTAGAAACAGGGCACAGGGGCCAGCTTTTGTGGCCCCTGACCCTGCAGGCTACAAGCCCGCATAGCCCGTGGTCCCGGGCTCTTCTGCCCCCCCCTTGGCCTGGCTGGTTACTTTGGGTAAGGGGGACCCCATGTCAATTTTTTGGGGATTTCTAAGGGTTTTTAACCCTTAAAAATCCCCCAAAAAATGGGAGGGGGGACCCTATGTCATTTTTTTTCTCGATTTGACCCTTTGTAGTGTGGATGGTAGTTGTATTTTATTTGTAAATGTTATAAAGTACTTGTTTCCGTTAGGGGGGTCTCCTGGGCAGGAACGGGGGGCTACCGATAAATATGTGGTACCGTTCTAATCGGTAGAAATGGGGCTTTCTCATGCAATATGGTTTTCCTTAATAAAATACATTTCAATTTTCTAAAAAAAATGTTATTTATTTTTTTTACTTGATACTTAATACAATTTACAAACAAGACATTTCATGTTAAAGCCTCAACTCTGCTGCAAAAAAAATATATATATATAATTTTCCTGAAAATTCCAGCAAAAATGGCGCAAAACATGGTGCAAAATGGGGAAAAATGACCTGTCAACAGAGGGTGACAAAATCTCAAGTAGGGTGGCAATTAAAAGGGTTAAAAGTAGCTATGCATGCTGGGTATTGTTCTGTTCGGGGACCTTGCGCTTTCAGACTTAGCTTGTTTTTTCTGGTTTGCATATTTATATTTTAGGAAAAGGTGTTTTTTATTCAGCTTTTTTATACATTTTTTAGGGAAACCCTGCGCAACCAAAGAATTCTTTGAGGGATTAATTCCAGAAAGATGAGCCCACTACAACAAGTTAAGTACGCTTAGAAAGCTTAACATGTGTACTTTCAGGGAATACATGGTTTATGGGGGATATTCCAAATGTAAAGGGTTGTTTTTGGTTGAAAAATCGCAAGGTGCGCACTTTGTCTGCAGAGCTGAAATTTTCAAGTAAAATTACCGTTACGCACATGCTTTACTTTGGGGTGTTTAGCAACTCTTCCCTTCTTGTTTGTATATAGTTTTTTTTAGGAAAATGTGGCTTTGATTCTGCGTTTTTATCCTTTTTTTAGGGAAACTCTTTGCAACCAAAGAATACATTGAGGGATTACTTCCAGAAAACTATGGCCACATCAACAAGCCTGGTACACCTAGAAAGCTTGAGGTGTGTACTTCCAGAGAATATATAGTTTGTTGGGGGTATTTCAAATGTAAAGGGTTGTTTTTCTGGAAAAACTGCAAGGTGCACATATTGCATAACATAGTTGTATTTTATCTGAAAATCCCCTAAAGCGCTATTTCAGTTTGGGGGAGTCTCCTGGGCAGGAAAGGGTGTCTACCTATACATATGCGGTATCGCTGTAACTGGGAGAAATTGGAATTTCGATAATAAGATTTTGACAAACTTTCATTTTTTATTACAAAAAAAACTACAAATTGTAAAAAATAGTTTTTATTTTTTTTGCACATATTTCACCCAAAAATATTGAGAACACACCTAAAAAATGACAAACAAGGCATTTTATGTTAAAGCCCAGACGCTGAAAAAAACAATATATAGGGGGGCGTGGCTTGGCCAGTGGAGAAGATGGCGGCGTGATAACAGAGCTCCCGGTGCAAGCGCCCGTTTGCGACAGCTGCAGGACCCTAGAAGCGTCATGGGCAAGAGCCGAAGATCGGGGGTGGCCTCTAGAACACCCAGGGCGCCCCGAAACCCGATTTTGACCGGGAGAAGTCTCCCGGAGCTGTTTCGCACTCAGCGTGTGGAGGATGAGTCAGGCCGGGCCTCCAAGATGGCGTCGCTTTTGTCGCAGGAGAGTTCGCCGGAACGCAGCACGGAGGGCTCGCTTCACAATGACCAGCAGGATTTGACGGCGCAGCTTAGCCAGCTACCCACGAGGAGCGAGCTAGCAAGGTTTGCTGGCGAGATTAAAACCTCCATTTCGGAGGCCGTGGCGGATTTGAAGGCAGACATGCGGGAGATGGGCCGAATTGACTTCTCAGAATTGAGAAGGTGGAGCAAGAGGCGGCGGGTTCGAGTCGCAAGTTATGAGAGGTGAGTGATGTAGTGGCTTGGCATAATAGCCACCTCATGAACGTCCACAGGCATCTTGAAGACCTCGATAACAAAGCCAGAAGATGCAATATTAGGGTGCGGGGGAAACAGGAGGCGGTTGCCCAGGATCAGATCCCTGGGGCCCTGACCTCCATTTTTAACTCTTTGTTGGACAGACCCCCGGATACGCCTATTGAATTTGTACGGGCCCATCGAGCCCTTCGTTCCAGGAGCATGAATGAGGCGGCCCCTATAGACATAGTTTGCTGTTTACAGAGCTTTCCCCTGAAGGAATACATAGTTGCCAGAGCAAGAGGGAGAGATGCTATTCTATTTAATAACAGTGAAGTTCAACTATACCAGGATCTTTCCGGTATCACCTTGCAGCATAGAAGAGCGCTTAGACCATTGACAACGCTCCTTAGAGAGAGGGGCATACCGTACCGGTGGAGGTTCCCCTTCGCACTTTTGGCTACTAGAAATGTAAAGACAGGGGTGCTACGCACTCCGGAAGATTTTCCTGACTTTTTTGCTTTCCTAAAGATTCCTGCAGTTGGTGTCCCTGACTGGTTTAGAGAATTTCGTATCCCTGTCCTATCTGAGGGAGTGCCACATCTGAATGATCCGAGGGAGCCTCCCGGACGGAGCTCACCAGGTTCTGCGCCAAGAAGAGAGGAGTTCTAGCCCTTTGAAGTGGAGATGAAGGAGCTGGGAGTTATTTCTTGGCTTGTCTTCCTGTGAGCTGCTGAGCGAGCGCAGCGGTTCTGTCCTGCATTCACAGCCTATTGTTCGGAAGAGTTGAAGATACCGTTACCTACATGATGGATGTTTCTGTTTGTGTATGAAGTTTCATTTATAGGTGTTGAATGTTGTTGCTTTCCCCCTTCCCATTTCCCCGTGCTTGGAGGGCTCTACTGGTTTGTGTGGGACCCTTGCCGGGCGGGGGTGGGGGTGGGGGGTTAGCTTAGCTTTGTTTAGTTTTGCATGTTTATGGCTCGGGGTGCCTCTCCCCCTCTGTGTTCCTCTCCCCCCCCCCGCCTGGGGAGGGTCCCGTGTTTTCGGTGGGGGCCTTCTTGGGTGGGGGGGCTGACGGGATATCGGGGTGGTGATGTTGGGCGCTGGAATGTTAAGGTTGCTGTTGGAGGATATAGGACGGGTATCGGTTTTACAGAATAAATGCTTAGTTTCATCATTGTGCTTTTGATATGGGCTTTCGGTGGGTGGCTGGGGTGCCCGCTGTCCCTCCTTCCCTCTGGGGTGGACCCTGCGATTTCGGTTGGGGCCTTCTCTGGGGGGGACTGGGGGCCGGTGGGCTCCTTGATGGGGAGGAGTTGTGCTGCGTTGGGTATATGGTCTCCATTGGGCTGAATATTCTTTGAGTTAAGGGTTAAGAGTTTGGGGAGTTTACTTCATCTTTGTGGGTGGGTTAATCTGTCTTGTTTATTAAGTGGCGCGGGTTTTGCCCTGGGGACCTCAGCTTGGGAAGGTCTTTTTTCCCCGCCCCCGGGCAAAAATATAGAGGTCTAAGATTCAGCGCCGGAGTGGAGAGTGGTCAAGCTGGTCTGATAACGGATCTCCAGGTGTTATGTTCATTGGGAGGGCGATTTGGAGTATTGTTTTGCCCCGAGGTTAATACTATAGTTGGGGGTGGTTGGGGTGTTATATGCGGGCGCTCTACTGGGTTAATTCTGTACAGAGTACTTGATTTGTTGTGTTTTTTATTATAAGTGTCTAAGAGCTGCTGTCTGGCTGGCCTTCCATGGTCCCCACGATTTTTGTAATTTTTCATGGTTAGTGGGATTTTAGGGATTCCCTTTTGGGTCCCTATTTCTTGGAGAGATCTAGGGGTTTTTTTTTAGCCCTGGACATAGCTTCAGGTGGGGTAGGGGGTCGCTGGGTTCTTTTATCTAGCACCACTCTCTCTTAATTTCCCTCCCGTGTTTTTTACACCCTGGTGGGGTGACTTTTTTCTTTTATTTGTTTTTTCTCCCCCTCCTTCTTCTCTTGTCTTGATCTCTCCCCCTTTCATTCTTTCCCAACTATTTGTGGGTCTTGACTCCTGCTTGGCTCCGGAGGTTGGGGGGGGTGGGGGGGACTGGGGTCCCGGGGTGGGTCTAGTTGGATCTTCCTTTGCAGAGATGACTGCGGTGGGGGGGATGGAGGTGAACATAATGACCTTAAACGTGAAGGGTCTTAATTCACCAGAGAAGCGACATTCCCTTATGAGGGAGCTTAGGAAGCATAAGGTGCACATTGCATTAATTCAGGAGACACATTTCCAGAGGGGTAGGGTACCTTATTTGGGAAATAGGACGTTTTCTTCTCACTGGACGGCGCCCTCTCCTTCCTCTAAGACCAAGGGGGTTTCTATACTGGTAGATAGGGCTCTAGCATTTTCTGTGACTTCTGAAGCTATTGATAAGGAAGGGCGCTGCATTTTCCTTAAGGGGAAACTTCAGTCTGGGAGGGTCCTTACATTGGCCAATATTTATGCTCCCAATAGATTACAGCATCAGTTTCTGGTCTCCACTATTAAGAAACTTCAAGCTTTCAGCGAGGGCACCTTGGTTGTGGGAGGGGACCTGAATTGTGCATTAAACCCGTGGACACTTCTAATGCAAGTTCTACCATTGCTTATAGTTCCCTAAAGCGGATTAAAACTGTGCTCCAGAGTGTGCAGGTAATTGACACCTGGAGATTTGCGCACCCAGAGGGTAGGGATTTTACTTATTTCTCCCCCATTCAAAATACTCGAGGATTGACTACTTATTCTTGTCCCAGAGAGACCTTGAATGGATAGAGGCGGTGGAGATTGGAACTATTACTTTTGCGGATCATGCCCCGGTGGTCCTTAGACTTCTGCTGCCAGGGAGGTCCCACAAAGAGTGGAATTGGAGGATGAATACTGGCATCCTGAAGGACGTGGCAGTGGCGGACAGGGTGAAACAACAGATTATTCAGTACTTTCGTGAGAATGTGGTGGAGGATCTGGACCCTCTCACAATCTGGGAAGCGCACAAGTGTACGGTACGAGGTTTTCTCATTCAGGAAGGAGCGAGATTGAAGAAGGAGAGATTGGCTAAAATTGAGGGGCTTATAAAGAGAGTTTCCGTTTTGGAAACTCAACATAAAAAAACGCTCTTGGAAAAGCATTTGAAGGAACTGGTGGATAAGAGGAAGGAGCTCAGAGCTGCCCTGATAGGATCCGCTAGGACAGCTTTCACATTCCGTAACGGGCTCTATTATGAGCAGAGCAATAAACTGGGCAAGTCTCTGGCAGGTGCTCTTAATCCAAAGGGCCTTAGGGCTCGGGTGGCAGAGATTAGAGACTCAGCGGGAACCTTGTACCAAGCAGAGAAAGACATTGCTGAGCAGTTTAGGAGGTATTATTCAACCTTGTATAATCTACCAAGCCCTGATTCGGGGGGAGGACGTAAAACGAAGATGGCAGAGTATTGCAGAATGGCCCAAATGCCCTAATTATCGCAGGAGGCTGTTAGTCACCTTGAGAGCCCAATTTCAGTTGAGGAGTGTTTACTGGTAATCAAGGAAACCAGGCCGGGAAAAGCACCGGGACCGGATGGATTCCCCAGTCAGTATTATAAAGCGTTTGCTCCCCAGCTGTTCCCACATATGGTGCGGGCGTTCGAAAGTGCTGCGACTACTGGGGTATTCCCACTGGATTCTCTGGAGGCCCGTATAGTGGATATCCCAAAGGTGGGAAAGTATGAGACCCAGTGCCAAAATTACAGGCCTATATCCCTGTTACATGTGAATACCAAGGTGTATGCAAAGGTGTTAGCAAAAAGATTGGCAGGGTTCTTACCAGAGTTGGTCCAGCAGGATCAAGTGGGCTTTATTCGAGGCAGGGAAGCGCGCGACAAAACGGTGAAGGCCCTGAATGTCCACTGGTGGGCCACCTCCCACAAGCTGAAGGTTATGATGCTTTCCACAGATGCCAAGAAGGCATTTGATAGGGTTGGCTGGGAGTGGATTGGTGCAGTTCTGGAACACATTGGCTTGGGGGAGGTGGCTCGGAACAGGATCCTGGCTTTATATTCAAACCCTCGAGCTAGAGTTAGGGTTAATAATGTTACCTCGGATGTTTTTTTGATTCATAATGGGACCAGGCAGGGCTGCCCCCTGTCCCCGCTGATTTTTGCACTCACATTGGAGCCTTTTCTGAGGATGGTGTCTTTGAACCCAGATATTAAGGGAGTTTAGGTAGGGGGGAAGGAACAAAAAGTGGCTGCTTACGCGGATGATATGTTGTTCTCTTGTCCCCTCGGATTTCGGTACCCTGTCTGCTGAAGGAGCTGGAGAATTTTGGGAGATTGTCCAATCTGAAAATAAACTACTCGAAGTCGGTGGCTTTGGATGTCTCACTCCCTAGTGGAGAGAGGGAGATCCTGGAGAAGTCGTTTCCATTTAGGTGGGAGAGGTGCAGTATCACCTACTTAGGGATTCATTTACCTAGGGAATTATCCCAGTTGTTTCAGAAGAATTTTGCCCCTCTTGTCACTAAGTTAAAGGCGGATCTGAACAGGTGGAAATGTTTGAAACTTTCATGGTTTGGGAAACTTGCAGTTTTGAAGATGAATGTGCTTCCAAGACTACTGTACCTGATCCAGTGTATACCCATAAAACTCCCGAGCTCTTTTGTTTCGGAGGTCAGAAGAACTTTCTCAGGGTTCCTATGGGCAGGTAAGCCTCCAAGGGCAAGAGGAGCTTCTCTTGTCCTGCAGAGGGACAGAGAAGGACTGGGTCTCCCCTGCATTGACACCTATGTGAAGGCCTCTCATTTGGCTAGGATCATTGATTGGCAGGTGAATAAATCCCAAAAGGAGTGGGTCCTAATTGAGGAGGAGGTTTGGGGGGGTGCTTTGGGTCACCTCTGGGCCCTTAGCAAAAAGAATATCCCGGAGAGGATTAGATCTCATCCATTCATTGGTACTACATTGAAGGTGTTTTGGCGGGTATGTAAACACTATACTGGGGTGTCATCAATCCCTGGACCCCTCTTACCGCTTCATAACAATCCGGACTTCCCTCCTGGTAGGGAGAAGTCCTTTTTGTCCCATTGCCGAGGCCAATTCCCGCTCAGAGCTGCTCATGTATTCTCAAGAGGGGTGTTTTTGCAGAAACAGGACCTTCAGGACAAACTTGGAGGGCAAATGTCCCATTTGGAGTACCTACAGGTGCGGCACTTTGTTCAAGCTAAGAGTTTGAGAGGGAAAGTGGAGAGGAACCTTACAATATTTGAAAAAGCGAGTTTGGGGGAGGGCCCGAGGAACCACCTTTTGTCCTGGGCTTATAGGTTGTTACTTACGGGTGGTCCTGCTCCTGGGGAGACCCTGGGAAGGGAAATGGAAGAGGGACCTGAATTTGGAGCTGACTGAGGAGGATTGGGGTAAGATCGATCAGAGGGCATATAAGGGGCTGGCTAACTCCTCAACTCAGGAGACAAATTATAAACTAATTACTAGGTGGTATAGGACCCCGGTGGTGCTTCATAGAATGTTCCCTTCCGTCCCTGATAACTGTTGGAGGTGCAATCAAAAGGGAGCTGATGTGCTGCATATTTGGTGGGCGTGTCCACGTCTGGTTCCTTTCTGGGAGGAAATCCATAGTTTGATTGAGAAGATTGTGGGCCTATCCCTGGAGTGGGACCCTGCATTCTATTTGTTGAATTGGAGGAGGGAGAGGGACGGTTCTCAGGATCCTGGCCCTTTGGGTATTCACTTAACTAATGCTGCGAGAAGGATAATACCTAGAAAGTGGAGATCTCCGGACGTCCCAACGATTAAAGAATGGTTTCTCCAAATGAATCATGTCGAGGAAATGGAAGAAATCCTGCATCTGAGGCATTCAGGAAGATATGGACAGTTTGGTCCATCTTTAAGACTTCCCCTGAATATCGGGCAGTAATGGATACTGGCTAAATATGGAAACTCACCTGCTGGATGTCTCTCTGTGTGGTGGTGGTGGAGGGGACGGGCTGGGCTGTCGTGGGGCTCCCTTTTGTCCCTCGTCCCCCCCTCCCCCTGGCCCCGGAGCCTCTGAGGCCTGTTTTGAGTTTGCTTTCTGGTCATTTTCTCTTTTTCTTTTTCTCGAGTTCTTGGTCTCCTTCTCTGTTCCTTTGTTTCTCTTTTTTCTTGTTGCCCTTTTATTTTCTTTCTTCCCCGTCCCTCAGGCACCTTTTTTTTTCTTTTCTTTTGTCCTGAGCTTTTGTGGGAGGGAGGAATAAAAGTGAGAGGTCTTGGTGGCAAAACATTGGAGAAGCTGGGTTTTTAGGTTGGAGCTCCTTTCAGCAGTATGGCCTTGGGATCCCATGGCGGGGGGTTCCAGACAGGCAGCAGTATGGTTTTCGGAGGTGGTTCGTGGAGGGCTTTAAGCGGGTAAAAGAGCAGAGTTTCCTGTACTGGTGTACCCACATGTTGAGTGCTGTTGAATGACATTGCACTAGTTGTACTATGGTCTCAAGTTGCAACCTGGGCCTATTTTACTGATGCTGCTATGTTTTGATATTCAAATGTTTGTACACCTTGTCTTTACCTCTGGAAAATCTCTAAATAAAGAACAGTGTGATTTAAAAAAAAAACAATATATAATTTTCCTGGGAAATCCCTTCAAAAATCACATTTGAACACGGGGAGCGCAAAATAGTGCAAAATAGTCTGGCAACAAAGGGTGACAAAAACTCCAGGTAGGCTGGCACTTAAAGGGTTAAAATGATGCCATGTACAGTTGTTTTGCCCTGGGGTCTTCCCCACAGAGAGTGCTAGTGCATAAAGTCAAGAGTGTACTATAGACAAATACTAATTGTGCAAGAAAAAGCTATGTGCAAAGTCCACAGCAAAAGACTAATAAGAGGACTGAAATGTCCTTATGTATGCATGAGTGCACGAGTAAAGTGCAGATTGTGCAAATCTAAGAAAAAGAGATAGTGAGGCACCAAGGCATATACAGCATCAATGGCAATATCAAGTAAATGTCAATAGAAAATGTAACAATGAACGTTACCAATTAAAGAGTCTAAGTCCACTTCATCAGGGTGTACCCAATGTCAGTTTGTCCATGGCTTAAATATTCCCCTGATTATCCACCGCGCCCAATGCAGCGAGCCGCCCCAATACTTCGGGTGAAGAAGGTGAGCACGGAAGTAAATGCGGCAAGTGCGCGGCAGCCCCGTGCCTGCGCATTGGAATATGCGCATGGCGCTTCACAGGGCCTCAGTGACGTGTGCGGCCCCGCCGCCGGGCGCGCAGACGTGTCCCGGGGCCTGAATGACGTATGCGGAGGGGAGACCCCAGGGCATAACAACTGTACATGGCATCATTTTAATACAATATATTTTTGGACTAGGTAATTATTAGTCTATTACGTCCATTTATCTCTGCATATGTGCTTTTAATTGTTTTTAATATGTTTTTGGTGGCTTTTTCTTTTATACAATTTTTTTGTACTATAACATGTAATAAAGGATTGACTTCAATACATTTACTGTAGTGCGGCTGTGCTATATAGGGGTGAGCATTTGTGATCTGTGCTGGCAGTCCACCCCCTTCCCTCTTAGTGTTAGGGATATTCTTGGTGTGCCACACACCCCGCTTCACCTTTAATTCTTCACGATTGGGTTACTCACCGCCAGGTGACGCTGTGCAGAGAGGAAGTCTTGTAACGAGCCCCCTTCCGGCCTATATATACCTGGTACCTCCCATTTATCACCAGTGTTTTTCTCTCTGCATGATGACAAGACAGAAGATTGAAGTCTCCTGTTTGCAGGTAGCCGGGGTCTTACCCCGGCACCCTCTTTTGGTCTATTTCTGCCCGGTTTTTGATTGTTTGTACCTTTATGGTGGAATGGAAGCCTCCCAGCCTAGGCTGATCAATGGGCAATTGGTAGACGGCACTATAGGTGCCTAGGAGCTTATCTCCTCCGCTCGACCCCCTCTTTTGGGGGCAATGCGGCTATCCGGCATGGTGATCCTGTAGGGCCAGAGCTTTGGGTCAGCTTTAGGGGTGATCGGGGCTGGCTGTACGGTGTCAGGCTTGCTTATGGCTGCCTGCGCTTTTCTCACTTTATCCAGCCCCCCTCCCCCCTCCGCTTATCTCCTTTGTTTTAATCGGCCACTCCCGCCTTCGCTGACATTTGCTGCCTATCTTCCACCACCTCTTTGGTCGGGTGCTGGGCTTTTGTAAGCCTTACTGGGGCAGGTAGGCGGCCTCACCTGGCGTGGGGCCGTCTATTTTTTTATGGGTTTGTCTGTTTATTTAAAAAGTAATATATTTAATGGAAAAATACTTTTATTTAAAAAAAAAAAAGAAAAATATATAAGGAGGAAAATCAGAGGCCAGTTTTCTTGCCTCTTCAAAGCACTTGGTGCTGTGTATGTATGTTATATTGCATGTTGCCATTGGTTTCTGGGGGTTTTACTGTTGGTTTGTTTCTTCCCCACAGATCCTGGGATTCCCTCAATTAGTAGCCTCCCGGTTCTATATTTGCCTGGCTAGTCTCTTTTCTCCTAAACTGGGACATATTTATATATTTATATATTTATATATATATACTTGTATATATATTTAAAAAAAAAAAAATTTTATACTATTATTTTTTAAGGGGGACCTTTATTATCATTAATTAAATCCTCCCTCCCGGGACATTAACATAAAGGGGCATCCCGGGTTGGCTTATGCCTTAACCCTTTAAATGCCAGCCACGTAAAATTTACGTGGTTGCCTCTCCATCACTTAAACCGGACCTTCACCATGATTTAATGAAAAGCCCAAACTCTTAAAAAACAATTCCTCAGCATCTAAAATTAATATATTTTACATGTTTAGTCACTAATTTATTATACTTTCCCCCACTGGGCTGCAATTTTGTTCGGGAATTTAGGATACGGGCGCCGCCATCTTGACTCAGAAGCATCACACTTACTGAGGAGAGGAGAGTGGGATAAGGTACAGGGGGGCGGGTTATAGCTGTGCTTTGCTCAGACAGAGCAGAGCTGGGGTCAGGGAAAGGTCAGCAGTCCCAGAATGCAGAGCAGCACAGTCACTTCCTGTTTGCAGGCACTTCCTGTTTGCAGGCTGCCTGCAAAAATGGCAGCTTCCATAAGCCGCCATCTTGGATGTTTAAAGGCTTATAAAATGCAGTAGATGCAGGTAGGATGATTTTTAATGTGAGCAATCTGTATGTACAGGGTGTGGGAAACATATAAGATAGACTCTTATTTAGAGTGAAGGTCCGCTTTAAGTGCCAGCCACGTAAAATTTACGTGCCTGGCATTTACCCCTGCTAGTGGGCAAAAAAAAAAAAAAAATTACTCACCTGACCCCTCGTTGGATCCGGCCGGGTCTCCTCTTTAATTTGGTGCCATCCGATCCCCCGTGGGGGGTCGGATGGCTCCAGGAGAGCCCCCGGAATAGGCCGCCCCCCCCCCCGCTTCTGCAGCAGCAGCTGCTAACTGTAAAAAAAATAAAAATAAAAATGACATTCACTTACCTGTGTGTGCGCTGGCTCCCGCTGTCCCTCCTCTTCACCTGGGGGGCCTCCGATCGCCCCCCAGGACTTACCGATCTTCAGGAGAGAGCCCGGGAGGCTCTCTCCTCTCTCCTCCTCGATGGCGGCCGCCATCTTGCCGCTAAGCCCCGCCCCCTTGGGGGCTATGACGTCATCCCGGCCCGTCTCCGTGTCAAGCCCCGCCCCTTTTGGGGGCGGGGCTATGACGTCATCCCAGGCCCGATCACCGGCGTCAGCTCTTTCAGCTGTCAGATGCCGGTGATCGGCAACGGGAAAGGAGGTGGCAGGAGATCCTCTGATCTCTTGCCTCCCCCTTCTCTGGATGCCGATCACCGGCATCTGTCAGCAGAGCGGTGCGGGACAAAGGAGCTTACAAGTACAGTAAAAACATTTTTTTTTTTTTTAAATAAAATACTTTTGTGTGGTGTTTTTTTTATTTAACCCTTTGTGAACTGGTAAGGGGTCCATGAGACCCCTTATACCAGTTCACAAGGCTCTGGGTATGGCAGGTCACCTGCGGCAAGCGGGTGACTTGCCATAACCCCCAGCCCCCATTACCTGCCTCCCCAACGGCCAGGGGGGGGCAGAAGGGCCCGGGCCACTTAGTGGCTATGTGGGCTAGTAGCCTGCAGGGCCAGGGGCCACCAACGCTGGCCCCTGCGCCCTGTTCTACAAGCCCCCATAGCTGGCCCGGGTCGGTAATGCTGGGTAGGGGGGACCCTACGTCATTTTTTTTTTGGGATTTTTAAGGGTTTTTAACCCTTAAAATTCCAAAAAAAAATGGGGTCCCCCCCCCTAGGAGGGGGAACCCTATGTCATTTTTTTTTTAATTAACCCTTTTGTTTTCTGTCATCCAGCAGCTATAAAAGGCTGAAAGAGTGCTCCACTATGGATGGGAGGTAAGTATTAAAAAAAATAAAAAAAAATAAAATATTTTTTCTCTTTGTGTGTCTGTGTTTTTTTTTTTACATTTAACCCCTTGTGAACTGGTAAGGGGTCCATGACCCCTATACCAGTTCACAAGGCTGGGGGAGGTGGCAAGTCACCTGCGCTAGCCGGTGACTTGCCATTAACCCCCGGCACCCCCATTACCTGCCTCCCCAAAGCCCAGGGGGGGGGCAGAAGAGCCCGGGCCCACTGGCTATGTGGGCTTGTAGCCTGCAGGGCCAGGGGCCACAAAAGCTGGCCCCTGCGCCCCGTTCCTACAAGCCCTACATAGCTGGTCCCGGGCTGGTTACTTTGGGTAAGGGGGGGGGGGCCATGTCATTTTTTTTTTTTTAAGGATTTTTAACCCTTAAAAATCCCCCCAAAAAATGCCCCCCCCCCCCCTCCCGGGAGGGGGGACCCTATGTCATTTTTTTTTCTCGATTTAACCCTTTGTAGTGTGGATGGTAGTTGTATTTTATTTGTAAATGTTAAAAATTACTTGTTTCAGTTAGAGGGGTCTCCTGGGCAGGAACAGGGGGCTACCAATAAATATGTGGTACCGTTCTAATCGGTAGAAATGGGGCTTTCACATGCAATATGGTTTTCCCTAATCAAATACATTTTTTTATTTAAAATAAAGGAGGCAATTTTCTAAAAAAATTTTGTATTTATTTTTTTTTTTTTTACTTAATAATAAATAAAATTAATAATAAATAAAATTTACAAACAAGACATTTCATGTTAAAGCCTAAACTCTGCTGCAAAAAATATATATATAATTTTCCTGAAAATTCCAGCAAAAATGACGCAAAACATGGCGCAAAACATGGCGCAAAATGGGGAAAAATGACCTGTCAACAGAGGGTGACAAAATCTCAAGTAGGCTGGCAATTAAAAGGGTTAATAGTACCTCTGCATGTTGGGTATTGTTCTGTTCGGGGGACCTTGCGCTTTCAGACTTAGCTTGTTTTTTCTTGTTTGCATATTTATATTTTAGGAAAAGGTGTTTTTTATTCTGCTTTTTTATACATTTTTTAGGGAAACTCTGCGCAACCAAAGAGTTTTTTGAGGGATTAATTCCAGAAAGATGAGCCCACTACAACAAGCTGGGTACGCTTAGAAAGCTTAACATGTGTACTTTCAGGGAATATATGGTTTATGGGGGATATTCCAAATGTAAAGGGTTGTTTTGGTTGAAAAATCGCAAGGTGCGCACTTTGTCTGCAGAGCTGAAATTTTCAAGAAAAATTACCGTTATGCTCATGCTTTACTTTGGGGTGTTTGGCAACTCTTCCCTTGACAGAACCTATGCATGTTGGGTATCGTTCTGTTCGGGGGATGTTGCTTTTTCAGATTATACTTGTTTTTTCTTGTTTGTATATAGTTTTTTAGGAAAATGTGGCTTTGATTCTGCTTTTTTATCCTTTTTTTAGGGAAACTCTTTGCAACCAAAGAATACATTGAGGGATTACTTCTAGAAAACTGTGGCCACATCAACAAGCCTGGTACGCCTAGAAAGCCTGAGGTGTGTACTTCCAGAGAATATATAGTTTGTGGGGGGTATTTCAAATGTAAAGGGTTGTTTTTCTGGAAAAACTGCAAGGTGCGCATAGCGCATATCACAGTTGTATTTTTTCTGAAAATCCCCTAAAGCTCTGTTTCAGTTTGGGGGAGTCTCCTGGGCAGGAAAGGGTGTCTACCTATACATATGTGGTACCGCTGTAACTGTGAGAAATTGGGGTTTCACACGCAATAAGATTTTATTGACAAACTTACATTTTTTATTACAAAAAAACACTACAAATTGTAAAAAATTGATTTTTTTAATTTTTTTGCACATATTTCGCCAAAAAATATTGAGAATACACCTAAACAATGACAAACAAGACATTTCATGTTAAAGCCCAGACTCTGCTGAAAAAAACAATATATCATTTTCCTGGGAAATCCCTGGAAATCCCTTCAAAAATCACATTTGAACATGGGGAGTGCAAAATAGTGCAAAATGGTCTGGCAACAGAGTGTGACAAAAACTCCAGGTAGGCTGGCACTTAAAGGGTTAAACCCTAAATTTTGCGAATACCATAAATCACCATATGGAGGCTTCCGATATTACCGGAAATGGTTCTTCTGGGCCATCTAGGGTGTGCGGAGGCTGTGGGACTCCGCTCCCAGCTGATGATGTTTTTGTATGCATTCATTGTGCAAAGCAGAGTATTGCGCGTCAGTCCGTTGCTCCGGCTGCTGGCCCTTCGCAACTCCCATCATCCCCTACCCCTCCCTCCCTATTCCAGACCCCGCGTGACATTGTCAAGAGTGGGGATTCGCAATCCGAGGTGGCGGCACGGTTGGCCAACCTCGAGAAAATAGTTTCCGTTAAAGCAGGGTTAAAGGCCACTGCGAAACGGAAGCACCTGACTCCTGTACCTCCGGCTTCACAGGATGATGTATGTGAGCCTGTGGTTTGGTCCGATTGCTCCCTGGACGAGGAGGGAGAATTTTTGGTGGAGTCAGATGAGCCTGCAGATCAGCTTGATGTTGATGCTATTGGCAATTTGTCTGCGGGGGGTTTTCGTGACACCCCCTCCATTCTTGCTCAAATGTTTGAAATTTTGATTTTAGATCCACCTGAGGCTGTCACCCTGCCAAAGGGTCAGTTGTTTAATGTCCCTCAGCCGCCTTTGGTTTTTCCCAGACAACACCACTTTGAGAAAATTGTGCTCAAGGAATGGGAACATCCCACGGGGTTAACTGGAATTCCTTCCAGTTGGGAGAAACGTTATCCCTTTCCGCCAGAGTTGGTGAAGCTTTGGTCGGTTTTTCCTGACGTCGATACCCCTGTACTAGGGCTCTCCAGCACGGCTGGATGGTGATGGGATCGTCGGATTGACCAGTACGCTCGTCATGGTTTTAGTTACGCCGGGTCAGCGATGCGCCCGGTGTGTGCTTCAGCGCTTCTTCTATTGGCGGTTAGATCTGTAATTCAGGGTCTGTGTGTGGATCTTGATCCCACTTGCAAGGAGCTTATTGCTCTCAGGCAGTGTGAGTCTTTTGTTTCCTATGTTCTGTCCGCTCAGGACGGTGGCTATTCGTCGGGCAGTATGGCTGCACCAGTGGTCGGCGGACGCAGCTTCTAAAAAGGTGCTCACAGCTCTCCCCTTTTTGGGGTTGCGGCTGTTTGGTGATAAAATTGATTCAGTTGCCAAAGGTGGTAAAATGCCGCAACGTAAGAAGCCTCGTCGTCCCTTTTGGGGGGCAAGTTCTGGTAGACCTTCCTTTCGGGGATTCAGAGCGGGTAGGGGGGCTTCCTTTCCCGCTACCAGAGGTGCAGGTTGGACTCGGGGGAAGGGCCGTGGCCGTCCCACTCAGTCCTGGGGCACCAAGCCCAAACCTGCTGATAAGCCTGCTCAGCAATGAGGGGCTACCCTCACCCGTGCGGGTGGGGGGGCGATTGCGGCACTTCTCCCTGGTTTGGAACCAGAAGGTTCCGGACAGATGGATCCGGGAGATAGTGTCGTCCGGTTACAAACTGGAATTCGAGTCTCGCCCTCCTTCACGGTTCTTTCGGTCTCGGGTGCCCATCGATCCTTTGGCCGCACAGGGGCCCCTGGCGTCGGTAAAGAATCTGTTAGAGATGGCGGTCATCCGGCCGGTACCGCGCTTAGAGAGGGGCCTCGGTTTCTACTCCAATCTTTTCGCAGTCCCCAAGAAGGACGGGTCTGTTCGTCCCGTCCTGGACCTGAAATTACTCAACAAGTTCATCCGTTTTCGGAAGTTTCGCATGGAAACTTTGCGTACTGCCGTCGGTTCCCTTCGGCAGGGGGACTTCATGACGTCCATAGACATCAAGGATGCCTATCTTCATGTTCCCATCTGCCATGCTCATCAACGTTTTCTTCGATTCGTGATGGAAGATCAGCATTTTCAATTCGTGGCACTTCCGTTTGGCCTTACCTCAGCTCCAAGAGTGTTCACCAAGGTGCTGGCAGGGGTGATGGCCATTTTCAGATCTCGGGGCATTCGTGTCGTACCCTATTTGGATGACCTTCTCATCATGGCTCCGTCACTCAATCAATCGGAGAAAGACACCAGGATGGTGGTCTCCACGCTGGAAAGCTTTGGTTGGGTGATCAACTTCTCCAAGTCCTCCCTCGCTCCGGCCAGGGTAGTGTCCTTTCTGGGGATACAGTTGGACTCTCATCAACACAGAGTGTTTCTCCCCCAGTCCAAAATTCATCTGATTCAGGAGTTGGCTCGGGTCCTACTTTCCAATCCTCGGCCGTCCATCCGTCTGGGGATGAGGCTGGTAGGGTTGATGGTTGCCTCCTTCGAGGCAGTTCCTTTTGCTCAATTTCACACAAGGACGCTTCAGCTTTATCTGTTGGCATCTTGGGACCGGCAGCCTCGGTCGCTGGATCAGCCCTTCCAGTTGTCCTCCCGGGTCCGGCAGTCCCTCCAGTGGTGGTTGGTCTCGACCAATCTCGTGAAGGGCAGGTCTTTCCTGACCCCTCTTTGGGAAATTGTCACCACGGACGCCAGTCTGTCGGGATGGGGCGGATTCTGGAAGGAGCTGCAGTTCCAGGGGCAGTGGGGGCCGCAAGAGGCCCACTTACCCATCAATATTCTGGAACTGAGAGACATCCGTCGGGTTCTTGCTCTCCTGACTCAACACGTTCTGGACCTTCCGGTCCAGGTGCGTTCAGACAATCGAACAGTGGTTGCTTACATCAATCATCAGGGAGGGACTCGCAGTCTGAGTGCTCTCAGAGAGGTGTCCCTGATCCTGACCTGGGCGGAGACCCATGTTCCTTGTCTCTTGGCGGTATACATTCCAGGAGTGGAGAACCAGGAAGCGGACCGGTTGAGCAGGGGCTCTCCCCGTCTGGGAGAATGGGCTCTCCATCCTCAGGTTTTTCGCTCACTGTGTCTCCGATGGGGGACACCGGAGGTGGACCTGTTTGCCTCTCATCACAATCACAGGCTCCCGAACTTTGTGTCGCTCTCCCGGGATGCTCTGGCAGTGGACGCCATGTCCCTGAGCTGGGGGGATCTGGGATTTCTATACCTGTTTCCTCCAATACCCATGCTGGGCAGGGTGGTTCGGAAGTTGGCTCTGGAAAGGGTGTCCGCCGTTCTCGTGGCCCCAAGGTGGCCAAGGCGAGTGTGGTTCGCAGACATCGTTCGGCTGGCAGTGGACCAGTTCGTTCGGCCTCTTCGGCCCGATCTGCTCACTCAGGGTCGGTTGTGTTACCCCAATTTACCAGTGCTGGGTTTGACGGCCTGGCTGCTGAAACCTCCATCTTGAAGGAGGAGGGTCTTTCTGACTCAGTCGTTAAGACTTTGATCAGTGCCTGGAAGAGGTCTTCTTCTATCATCTATTATAGGATTTGGAAGGCCTATATCGCTTGGTGTGAGATTAGATCCTTTCCTTGTAGGGTCTTCTCGGTCTCCAGGATTCTGGAGTTTTTACAATCTGGGCTGGACTCTGGTCTTCAGCTAAGTACTTTGAAAGGGCAAGTTTCTGCCTTATCTATCTTTTTTCAGAAGCGTTTTGTGCTTCATTCTTTAGTTAAAACTTTTTTCCAGGGGGTTACGCATGTGCGGCCTCCCAGGAAACCATTACTCCCGGTTTGGGATTTGTATTTGGTTCTTTCTGCTCTACAGGCTCCTCCTTTTGAGCCTCTGCAAGATATTGCTTTGTCTACCCTGACTCAGAAGATTGTCTTCTTGGTAGCTATCACTTCGGTCCGGCGTGTCTCAGAGTTGGCGGCCTTGTCTATCCAGGCGCCCTACTTTGAGAGGCATCAGGATAAGGTGGTCTTTCGGTTCAAGCCAGACTTTCTTCCTAAGGTTGTTTCTGCTTTTCATTTGAATCAGGATATTGTTCTTCCCTCCTTGTGTCCTAATCCTAAGAATGACAAAGAGAGGGTTTTGCATTGTTTGGATGTAGTACGCTGTGTTAAGTACTACTTGATTATCACGTCTCCTTTTCGTAAGACGGATGCCTTTTTTTGTTATGCCCTGTGGGCCTAAGAAGGGTTTGGCACCAGCCAAATCTGCCATTAGCAAATGGATACGTCAGGCCGTTACTGCGGCCTATTCTGCTAAGGGGAAAGTTCCCCCTTTCCGTATCACTGCTCATTCTACTCGCGCCATTGGGGCGTCTTGGGCTTTTCAGCACCAAGCTTCTGTTGAACAAGTTTGTAAGGCCGCCACTTGGTCTTCTGTTCATACTTTTTCTAAATTTTACAAGGTTGATGTGCGAGCCTCAGCGGATGCTGTTTTTGGCCGCAAAGTTCTGCAGACTGCAGTCATTTAAGTTATGCTTCACCTTGCCTTGGGATGCCCATCCCTTGTGGACACTGCTTTTGGATGTCCCAATTGTGAAGAATTAAAGGTGAAGCTGGGTGTGTGGCACACCAAGAATAATACCATTTTGTGAGTACTCACCTGAAAAATGGATATTGTTGGTGTGCCACACACCCCGCTTCACTCCCACCCTTTTCGGTATTCCGAATCCTTTATATGGTGAAGCTTTTATTGATATTGATTTATTTTGAGGTTACCGTTAATTTACTGGTACCTTGTCTTTCTGCTTTTTAATACACTGGTGATAAATGGGAGGTACCAGGTATATATAGGCCGGAAGGGGGCTCGTTACAAGACTTCCTCTCTTTACAGCGTCACCTGGCGGTGAGTAACCCAATCGTGAAGAATTAAAGGTGAAGCGGGGTGTGTGGCACACCAACAATATCCATTTTTCAGGTGAGTACTCACAAAATGGTATTTTTGTTAACCTGATGAGCTATAATTTTAATATCCAAGTTAAGAAGACATGGGCCTATAACTGTCCAGAAATTGGTAATTTTCCCCATCTTTACGAATCGAGTTAAAAATGTTTACCATTGTAAGGGCTCAGAATTCTGCTATAGATTATAGCAAATCTGTCCAGCCTAGGAAATTTGAATCTTTTATAGCGTTCATTGGTGAGTCTCCTATAAGGTTTTTGTCCCTTTGCTGGGGTTGCATTTATGGCCTTTAATTTTTTTTTTGCGCAATATATCTTTATTAAATTTAGAATTTTGCATAGACAGTAATTCAGAAATACACCAAAGAAACAGCGTAAGGAAGAAAAACACAGAGCCATAACATTTTGTTATACACTGGAGGCGACCAATAGGAGCATCTAGATATTGTAAAAGTCAAAAATATCCAATGATGGTACCAGGGCCTCCCAACCCCGCAAAGGCTTCCCATCTACTAATCACTGTTTAAGTAGGAGAACCCCGGGAACAACCATAGGTCCAACTTCAGGAGATGAGGATTAGGGGGGAACCACCTCTGACCTGGGGGACCCCCAGCAGCATCAAGTCTGAGGAGGTGTTTCCCCGGGCCCCACCCCCAAACCATTGATCACCTATGCCTCTCTGTTGCACGCTCTGTCCACCCCCAGGAGGAGCCCAGGCGAAGGAGAAGAAGAAAGGAAAGAACAACGAGAAATAGAGGAAACAAGAAAGAATAAGAAAGGTCACGCCCCCCTCAACTGCTCATCTCTAGCAGATGCCAAATCTCCTGAGAACTCTTAGAGACCTCCCATATTGACCAGGTCCTGCAATGCTTCTCAACCCCCCCCCCTCGACGCCATCTTGTGCTAGTTCCTCCATCCGCTTAATATTTTCCAATTCACCAAACCATTCCATCAGGGAGGGCACTGTATTAGAGCGCCATTGTCGGGGTATCACTGAACTGGCTGCCGTAAGCATGTGCTTTAGCGGGCCCCTTCCCCCTGCCGCTACTGAGCCTGGAGTTATTGATAGGAGGGCCACCTGTGGAGAGTTGGGGACACTCTCAAGCGTTGTATACTCGAAAGCTTTCAACACCCCCTCCCAAAAATTTTTTATAGCAGGGCATTCCCACCAAATGTGAGTCAGGGTTCCACGTGCTGTGTTGCATCTCCAACAGTCCCCGGTCTCTGATCCTCCAAACCTCACCAAGTCCGCTGGGCATCTGTACCACATTGTCAATATTTTGTAGTTCCTCTCCTGAGCTCTACAAGCCATCGAGACTCAGGGTCCATTGCGAGGGCGTGGTGGCTCAAGAGGAAATAATCCAGTCTGCTATACACGTTGTGGGTATGGGAGAAATATGTGTAGTCTCTCCCCCCCCATGCAGGACCCACCACACATCCACCACCTCTAGGGACCGGAGAGCTTCGCGGAACCTATTAAGCTTAGAGTGAGGAATTGCAGATTTCCCCTGGGAGGAGTCGATCCTTGGGTCTAGGGTCAGGTTAAGATCTCCACCCACGATTAACATTCCCTCTCTAAAGTCTTCTAGCAAGCGTAACATCTCCACTCTCGCCTCCACCTGTCCCTGGTTGGGTAGATATAAATTGGCCAGGGTATATCTTGTCCCATGCAAGGTAAACTTTAGGAACAAATATTTAGGTTTGGAGTATGAATGCGGTTTGCTGAATGGTATGAGGGTTATAATCATCTTATTTACTATGTAGCTTCTTGTGCTTATTGCTTATTGATATGCTGTTATCTTGTTTATAGAAAGACAAGGAATGTGTAGGCAGTGCTATTTCATCATGGGTCTATTATTTGGGATTGTTAAAGTGTATTAGTGTATATAAGACGTTGCCTGCTTGTAGCATGACTAATTTTATGATTCATTGAAGCTGCTGGATACTTTTTGTTGGCACATTGCACTTTAGCACTCTTGCTGATACATTATGCTGCTCATGCACTTTTTGCAATTGGTATTTATATAGCGGATAAGACCTAATTATGTAGCACATCCTACATTACATTTTTTGTCATTGTAAATATTTTTTAGTGTTATATGTGATGTATAGGTTGATATGAATTCATGTATATCGAATTGTGATTTTATATATGTGTAATAAAGGATGCATTTTTGTGATATTGCTGAAGTACAATTATATTTATTGAGTGCGCACCTCAGACCCTTTGTTTAAACAAATATCTACCCCCAGGACCCACCCTGACCTGTATGTTCTCCACAGGGATACTTTTGTGTATGGTGACAGATACTCCCTTGGATTTACTATCGGGGTTAGGGCTGTGATACCATTTGTCGTAGTACCTATTTTTGATGTCGGGGATTTTCCCTTGACAGAAATGTGTCTCTTGTAGAAGGGCTACGTCCACTCTTTCTTTATAAAACCCATAAAGAATTTTCGCCCGTTTCTCAGGAAGATTAAGCCCCTTGGCGTTGAACATACAGAACTTAAGGTTCGTCATTGTTGCTCAACCATAGGGGAAGGAAGTCCCCCTGACCAGGAGAAATCGTAGGGTCCAAGTCGCGTAACAGCCCAGGCCCAGGGGGTCGAGACCAGGCACCACCTCGAGAGAAAGGTGAGTGGGAGACAGAGAAAAAGAAGCAGAAAAGACAAAGAGAGATAATAGAAAAGACAGCGAAAGAGAAAGAGGACTAACAAGCCCTTCCTTAAAGAGGAGGGCAAATGAAACCTAAAAGGGGCGTAGCCCCAAACCCACGCAAGTCCCGCCGGCTCACAGCCCCCGGGATGGCGCAGGAAACTATCTGGAGAAAGTGGCCTCGCTACTCAGGAGCACGCTCCCGCCAGCCCCAACCCGCGTCACGGGTCAGAACACTCGACTACCCCCCCCCATCACCCAACGTTGTATCCAACCCGTACCTCATTTTCAGTCACCCTTCTTTTAACATCCCCCTTGGGGCGGCCCAAGGGGGAGCCAACTAAACGAGCACCCCCACCGCGGCGGGTTCGGTCCCCAGCCTCCCCTCCGCTTGAATGTTCAAACTTTGGTGATGGGTCAGCCAGTGATCCCACACTCGACCCCATGGACCACTCCAGATCCAGATTTGCAGAGGATTTTTGCTTGCGCACAGGTGGAAAACCCAA
The DNA here is from genome assembly GCA_027917425.1 of Gastrophryne carolinensis. Taxonomy (NCBI): domain Eukaryota; kingdom Metazoa; phylum Chordata; class Amphibia; order Anura; family Microhylidae; genus Gastrophryne; species Gastrophryne carolinensis. The sequence continues at coordinate 119,154,499 of CM051243.1, forward strand.
ACAAGCCGGTATGGGATGGACCTCTGCATGAACAAGACATCCATAGGGGCCCGGGGCTCCCTCCCCAGTGTCACCCCGATCCCAAATCAGGGGGGTGTTGGAAGACTCCTCATCTGTGGCCCGGCCAGGGCTTAGTCCCCAGCATCCCGACTTGGAGTGGCTGTAGTTCTGGGTTGATCCATGTCCCAGTACAGAACATGCCCGCCCAAGTGCGTTGGGTGAGAAAGCAGGGGAATCAGGGTTCAGGCCGCCGCCTCCAGTATTCCACGGCAGGAGGGTTAATTCAGGGTCTTCTCCCCCCCCCCGTCTCCCAGCCCCCCTGCAGCTCGATATTGCAGCATCCCTCAGGAGTCTCAGTCACAGTTCTGTAGGTATGTGTTTGACCTGCAGTGTGTTTCCCTCCAGCCCCCAGGCTCACCTGCTTGGCAGCAGCGGCGTCCCTGCTGGCTGGCCCTCCACGCTCTCGTCCTGTCCCCTGTATGCCGCCTCTCTCACCTGCGGCAGGGGTCGCAATCTGGGCGGTGGCGGCAGCAGCGGCTCCCCGCCCGGGCTCCCGGCTGCTCTCTCCTTCCTCGCAGCTGCCCATCCCGCCGATGGTGGCCGGGGCTGCCATCATGCCGGTGGCGGCTCTCCGCCCAAACTCCGGGCAGCTCACCCCTCCTTCTTCGCAGCTGCCCCTCCCACTCGCAACACACACATCAGCGGTGCCGGTGGCTGCAGCAGTGTCACAGCCCGACTTCGGGCTCCGCTCCTCTCGCAAGTAGCGCCGCGATCCTGGGCATGGTCGGGTGTGCCCAAGGGACCTCCAGATCGGGGGCCAGGATGTCCCCCCTCCTCACCATCACTCCCGCTAGGTAGAGCTGCGGGCGCCATCTTGGATGGGGACCTCCACTGCCCCGCCGACTCCGCTCTGAAAATTTCCTTATGGCCACTTTCGGTGAGCCTCTGGAGCTGCCCCCAGTCCTCCTCTTCTTGTTGCCCCTCATCTGGCTGATTTGGGGGTGAGTTGGGATATTAAAATCAACTATAAAGGTCAAGGACAGACGGGAGCTCGTGCCTAAGCTTCCTTACTCCCTCATGCCGAAGCCACGCCCCCTTTAATTTTTGCTAGCATGAAATTTTGTTTGTTACTCAGTGAGTAGTAATTCTGTTTAGTCCACTGCAGTCTTTTTTTCCTTAGGTTCATCTGCATACATTTTTCACTTGTTTGGGCATTTTAGCAAAGTACATATTTTATTTTATGCTGGCGTAAAATAAATGAAGTCACGCAAAGTCTTATTTTTTTTTAAACTGAGTAAAGGGGGTGGGAGTAGCTCCATCACGATTATTTATACAAAATTATTATCATTATCATTCAGGGCCTGGGAACCAATTTACCGCCCAGTTTAACCCTGTCATCATCTAAGTATTAGGCACCAAACATGTCTAGCTATGTGGAAAGACAGAGATTTGGTTGCACATATCTGCAGATACATGTGGAAGCCACACTGCCCCGACAAGGCACTCTGTGTTTAGTGTGGTCCCTACTCTTATTTTTGAGTCCCCAAAGTTGGGACATGCAATGCAGCCAGAGCTACTCACCTGGGAAGCTGCCAGCCTCCCTTTAGAACACTCCACAGGGAGAGATCCATATTGACTGGATCCCTCCCTGTGTGTGTTCATGGCAATTCAAACTGAGTAAAGGGGGTGGGAGTAGCTCCATCACTATTATTTATACAAAATTATTATCATTATCATTCAGGGCCTGGGAACCAATTTACCGCCCAGTTTAACCCTCTAATCATCTAAGTATTAAGCACCAAACATGTCTAGCTATGTGAAATTTGAATCTTTTATAGCGTTCATTGGTGAGTCTCCTATAAGGTTTTTGTCCCTTTGCTGGGGTTGCATTTATGGCCTTTAATTTTTGCTAACATGGAATTTTGTTTATTACTCAGTGAGTAGTAATTCTGTTTAGTCCACTGCAGTCTTTTTTTCCTTAGGTTCATCTGCATACATTTTTCACTTGTTTGGGCATTTTAGCAAAGTACATATTTTATTTTATGCTGGTGTAAAATAAATGAAGTCACGCAAAGTCTTATTTTTTTTAGATTTCAATAGATTTTTGTTTGAAAAGTTTCAGAATAAAATAATTTAGCAAAAGCATAATCTGACTTAAACCGGCCCTTCACCATGATTTATTGAAAACCCCAAACCCTTAAAAATCTATTACCCAACATCTAAAATTTATATATTTTACATTTTTATTCTTTCCCCCACCGGGCTGCAACTCTCTTCAGTGCTCTAGGATACGGGCGCCGGCATCTTGACTCAGAAGCATCACATACTGAGGAGAGGTGGATAAAGTACAGGGGGTGGGTTATAGCTGTGCTTTGCACAGACAGAGCAGAGCTGGGGTTAGGGAAAGGACAGCATTCCCAGAATGCAGAGCAACACAGTCGGAAGACACATCCTGTTTGCAGGCTGCCTGATGCCCCATGAGCTGCCATCTTGGATGTTTAAATGCTCATAACATGCAGTAGATGCAATCTGTATGTACAGGGTGTGGGAAACATACGAGATATCCTTTTATTCAAGGTGAAGGTCCGCTTTAATACTCTAGTATCAGGATCCCATGAAACAAACTCTCAACTGTGATACTGTATTTAAATTGGGAATTGTACAAAGATGCTTGCCCAGAGGAACATTGTGATAGAACACCACAGTCAGACTTCTTCTTGACCATCCTCCACAACTGTCATTAACCTTCTGTTAGCTTTAGAAAAAGAAATGCGGAGAAGCGATGTTGGGAAAAACTCAAAAAGGTCATACGGAAAAGATAAAGAGTAAGAAAGAAATGTAATTAATTCAGGCTCTGCCTCCAAGGTTTCCAAGGTAATTCTTTAGATTTGTAAGTGGTGCTTCCCTGGTACTGATTTACCCATATCCAGTCTATTTTATGAATAAACAATATCCAGCTGATTCCCCTGGACCTCCACATCCTAGCTATGATGCATTTAGCTGCCATACAAAAAAATAAGTCATTTGCATGTGTTCCGGTTTCCAATCTTATCCAATAAGGCCTTCTCTGGAGGTTTGACTATTGTTCGCGTTACCCGAGAGAAGGAATGGAAGACCCTAGTCGAAAATCTGCTGACCACTGGACAAGACCACCAGGTATAAATGCAGTCCCTGACCTATCCTCATTCCTGAAAGCACAGGGAAGACTGGTCTGGAAATGTTTTTGCTAGAGTGGTTCTAAATACCATCATAGTACAACCTTGGCTTCTATTGGCTTCTAGCAGAGAGGTATTGAGCACCCCCAACAGTGACATCATTTGCTTATACCATTTTTTCCCATCCCATGAGACCCCCAGGTTCTGCTTCCACACCAACATGTATGGTAATTTCTCAGGGGATCTCCACATACAACTTTGATATGGCCCCCACTGATCCAGCGTTGTTGATACTTTTTCTCAAATTTGGTAGGTTCTGGGAACCCCTCCCAGAAAACGTTGGAAGGGATCTCAGAAAACTGGAGATCTGAAGACATCTGTAAATGTCAGCCTCTAGTAAATGGAAGGTCCTTAAGGTTACAAATACAAACACAAAAGTTCTCTATCTGGTATCGCCCTTATTTGTAACTACCATTCAAAAGGCTCTGGCCTTAGGCCAGGTATAAATTTGGAGTTTTGAAATAGCGGGGTGACAGGGGTATATGACGAGATTTCTTTTTTTTTTCCTAGTTGATTTCCTATTTACTTTGTCCCAGACAGCCAGGGAGTGGGACAGTGTAGGGCATAAAATCAGTCAGTCTATCTTTCCCACTCATTCACATGAGTACATTTATGGGTACTGCCCCACTCACCTCCCATTCCAAGGTTACCCAGGTAGTTTTTTTTTTTTTTTTTTTAGTATATAGACAATCTGTGAAGCCTGGTAATACACCCTTAGATTAGGGGTGCCCCCCCAATTCCTTGGGGAGTATAAGGTCACCTGGTTAACTCTTTGCTCCCCCTCCAAATAAAGTTCATAACTTTAGATTGCATCTCTCTTGAGTCTGAGACTGATACCTTGAGTGGAAGCATCCTAAAAAAAAAAAGTACAAAAGTAATTTTAAGATAGCCCAAGACAACTGTCAGGAATCGGCGCTTACCTAGGAATCGGCGCTTACCTGAGCCCCGTTCCAACGCTGGCTTCGGGCGCCCGGCCGCAGCAGCTCCTGCCCGGCGGCCACGCCGAGCGGCGGCGGCTCAGGCGGCGCCGCGCACGGCCGCTCTCCTTCCTCGTGCCCGCGCCCGCGTTACTGTCTCGCGTGCGCATGCGCGAGCACGTAATCTTTATGCCCTCCGGCGGCGCTGCACACAGCGCGCCCGCCGGAGGCTGTAGTGGGAAGGGATTGAACCAAGGGGCACAGGCACGCCCCTTGGTTCAGACTATGGGCCAATGAGCCCAATAGAGAGGTTCTGGGCTACACGCCCTTTTTAGGTTCTGGTCCAATGTTTGTTAGGATTGTAGTTGCACCAATCACACACTCACCTCCCATCATATCTGTCCCTATATAAGGTCCACCCTGTCAGTTGCTCAGCGCCTGTGATAGTGCCTTGAACCTAGTAGCTGCTTGTCTCTTGTGATTATTCTGAACTTCTGTTGCCGACCTTCGCCTGTGTTTGACCATCCCCGATCTGATCTCCTGTTGCCGACCTTCGCCTGTGTTTGACCATCCCCGATCTGATCTCCTGTTGCCGACCTCTGCTTGATCCTCGACCACGAATTGTCCAACCCTATTGTACCGCTGCCATCTCAGAACTTCCGTTGCTGACCCTAAGCCTGTTTGGACTTCCGTTATACGCTCAGCGATTGGGCTACTCAGTACCACTTCCAGCCACGGGTTCTCCAGGCCTCTGAACAGTAAGACTCCAATCTTTGAGCCATTGAAGTCCTGGGGGCAACCGATCCCGGGCAGGCTTGTTCTGCGTCCCGGCAAGCGGGGGCTCCTATAGGTGAAGCTGGCTGCGGAGATTGGGGGTTGAGGTCTTACCGAGAGGGCTGGAGTTATCTAAGTGGATTGCTGTAGTACCCGGAGCGTGACATTATCACAGGCCCAAAAGATGGATGACCTGGTACAGCAGGTGCAAGCTATGGCTACGGCGATAAACCAGCTCGCTCAAAGAGTGGCCACTCAGGAATCTCGTCAGTTACCGGCATCCTCTGTACCACCTCATATCTCAGAACCAAAGATTCCACTGCCTGAAAAGTTTTTTGGAGAACGAGTAAAATTTTCCAATTTTAAGAATGCCTGCGAACTGTATTTCAAGCTGAGACCCATCTCCTCAGGCACTGAGTCCCAACGAGTAGGCCTAGTCATTTCTCTGCTTCAAGGAGACCCGCAGTCCTGGGCCTTTAGTTTACCATCTCATGATTCCGCCCTACAATCCGTTACAGCATTCTTTAATGCTATGGGCGTTTTATATGCTGATCCTGATCAACAATCTATGGCAGAGAATAGACTTCGGGCCTTAAGACAAGGACGGAATTCGGCTGAAGATTATAGTGCTGAATTCCGCCGCTGGGCCATCGAATCGAGGTGGAATGATCCCGCTCTGTGTAGTCAGTTCAGGGTGGGGCTGTCGGAAAGCATCAAGGATGCTTTGGTTAATTTTCCTCCACTCGCAGACCTAGACCAATTAATGCAGGTCTTAGACAGGCGTCTTAGAGAGAGGGCTAGGGAGAGAGCCAGGGCTCCCACGTCCTTCAGGTCCTCCCAGAGTCTTAGTTCCCCGGCTACCCATGGGGAAAATACCTCATCTCCTTCCCAGGAAGAACCCATGCAATTAGGGAGAACCCGATTATCCCAAGAGGAAAAGCAGCGTAGGCGATCCAAGGGGTTATGCCTATATTGTGGGAACTCGGGACATTTCGCAGGGTCCTGTCCCAACAAGGGGAGACCGGCGGAAAACTTCCGCACCCAGACCAGGTAGAGAGTACTGATCTGGGTGAGTCAGTTTTCAACTCTCGCCAAAATAAAATGTTAGTGCCCATTGACCTGTCTTGGGGTTCTTCTAAGCAAACAGTTTCCGCCTTTATCGACAGCGGTGCGGCAGGAAACTTTCTGGACAGGAGTATGATCTCCCTTTTAGGTATCCCGTTAGTTCCTCTTGAAAGATCCCTACAAGTTTTGGCCATCAATGGGAAGGCCATCCAGGGGGGACCTATAAACACCAAGACCCCACCTCTTCGGTTAATTGTTGGCTCTTCCCACTCTGAGTTCTTAGAATTTTTCATCTTCGACTGTCCAGAGACTCCGGTGGTTTTGGGATACCCCTGGTTACAACTCCACAACCCGGTGTTAGATTGGCGGGTTGGAGAATTGATCAAGTGGAGTGACCATTGTAAAAGTCACTGCTTTACTACAGGCCTTAGAAGTGTGCAAGTTTTACCTCAGGGATTACCTCAACCATACGCAGACTGGGTTGATGTCTTCTCTGAACGTTCTGCGGATACCCTTCCTCCACATCGGTCTTATGACTGCCCTATTGACTTGCTTCCTGGCACGATTCCCCCGAGGGGAAAAATTTATAATCTTACCCTGCCCGAAGAGCAAGCAATGAGGGAGTACATCACCGAAAATTTAAGGAAGGGATTTATTCGCCCCTCTACCTCGCCTGCCGGGGCTGGATTCTTTTTTGTAGAGAAAAAAGATGGCGGCCTGAGACCATGCATAGATTATCGAGCCTTGAATAAGATCACTGTTAAGAACCGATACCCCTTGCCCTTGATCGGGGATCTGTTCAATCAAGTCACAGGGTCCCAAATTTTTTCCAAGTTGGATTTAAGAGGGGCTTACAATCTGATTCGCATCCGACAGGGGGATGAGTGGAAAACCGCATTTAATGTGAAAGACGGCCATTACGAGTACCTGGTCATGCCTTTTGGTCTTTGTAACGCGCCAGCCGTTTTTCAAGATTTTGTTAACGATATTTTCAGAGAGTATCTCGGTAGATTTGTGGTCATATACTTAGACGATATTCTCATTTTTTCTAATTCCTTGTTGGAGCACAGACGTCATGTTAAGTTGGTACTACAAAAATTAAGAGAGAACAACTTATTTGCTAAACTTTCTAAATGCGTGTTTGAAGTCACCACAGTTCCTTTCTTAGGGTATATTATTACCAACCAGGGTTTAGAGATGGACGCGGGGAAAGTTTCGGCGGTTCAGGATTGGGTTCAACCCAAGACCTTAAAAGAATTGCAGCGTTTTCTAGGTTTTGCTAATTTTTATCGGCGGTTCATCAAAGGCTTCTCTCATGTTGTCGCACCTCTTACCAATCTTACCCGCAAGGGGGCCTTTACTGCTAACTGGTCTCCCTCTGTCTGTGAGGCCTTCCTGACCTTGAAACGGGCCTTCACTTCGGCACCAGTGTTAATTCACCCAGACATTCGTAAGGCCTTCATTGTTGAAGTGGACGCTTCAGAGCTGGGAGTGGGTGCAGTTTTGTCGCAATATTCCGGTAACCCTGAGCGTCTTCATCCATGCGCTTATTTTTCACGTAAATTCAGTACCGCGGAGCAAAATTATGATGTCGGTAATAGGGAACTATTAGCTATTAAACTGGCTTTTGATGAATGGCGACACTGGCTGGAGGGTTCATTACATCCTATAACTGTGTATACCGATCACAAAAATCTTGAATACATTGGGTCTGCCAAGAGATAGAACTCTCGTCAAGCACGTTGGGCATTATTCTTCTCGCGTTTTAATTTTATTATTACGTTCAAGCCAGGTGTAAAAAATACTAAAGCGGATGCTCTATCTCGCATGTTCGGTGAATGTAAGGATCGGGGTGATATTGGTGACCCGATTCTACCTATGGGTTGTGTGGTCGGGGCATTACTTCCTGATCTCTCTAACACCTTGGCGCCGTTTCAAGACCAGTCTCCTAGTGATGTTCCCTTGGGATGCCAGTTTGTACCGCCACATTTGCGTTCAGATGTAATTCGCGAGTTTCACGTTGCTAAAACTGCTGGTCATGTGGGTAACCGAAAAACCTTTATGCTTGCCCGTCGCCATGTATGGTGGCCAACCATGAGACGCGATATTACTGCCTTTATCGACGCTTGTGCTGTTTGCGCTCGAAGTAAAGGGGTTCATAAGGCTCCCAGTGGCGGTTTGGTTCCTCTTGAAATCCCTGCTGAACCTTGGACTCATATTTCTATGGATTTTATTGTAGATTTGCCTTTATCACATGGGAATACTGTTATTTGGGTGGTCGTAGATCGTTTCAGTAAAATGGCACACTTCATTCCTTTGGCTAAGCTTCCTTCTGCACCAGAGCTTTCTCGACTATTTACTTCACACATTTTTCGTATTCATGGTATTCCGTCCAATATAGTCTCTGATCGGGGCGTCCAATTTACTTCCCGTTTTTGGAAACATTTCTGTTCGCGGCTGGGTATACAGATCTCTCTTTCGTCTGCCTATCATCCCCAGTCCAATGGGCAGACGGAAAGAACTAATCAAACTCTGGAACAGTACTTAAGGTGTTATGTCTCTGATGCCCAAGAACAATGGGCAGAATTTATTGATTTCGCCGAATTTGCTTACAATAATGCGCCTAGTGAGAGTACCAAGATATCGCCTTTTTATTGTAACTTAGGGAAAAATCCTAGAGCTTCTTCCCTTTCAGGGTCACCCTCCAATTCGCCGGCGTTGGAGGAGTGGCTTCAAGAACGGAAGAATATCTGGACACATGTTCAGGAAATTCTTAAAACCACTAGTTTAAGATATAAAAAATTTGCTGATCATCATAGATCACGGGAACCTACTCTTCAAGTAGGCGATCTAGTTTGGGTCTCCACTAAAAATATTGCGCTCCGTCAACCCTCTAGTAAATTGGGTCCGAAATTCATTGGCCCTTTCCCGATTATCAAGAAATTGAATAATGTGTCTTTGAAGATTCAACTCCCGCCGACTATGAAAATACCTAATTCTTTTCATGTTTCATTGTTAAAACCGGCGAAAAATACTCCTCTTGCCGGTCCCTCGCCAATTCTTGTTGATAATGAGCCCGAGTATGAAGTGAATAAGATCTTGGATTCACGTAAAGTGCGTAATTCTTTACAGTATTTGGTGGACTGGGTTGGCTACGGTCCCGAGGAAAGGTGCTGGGTAGCAGCTAAGGATGTGCACACCAGTACTCTTGTAAAGAAGTTTCATCATGACAATCCAGGAAAACCCGGTAAGGGTCCGGAGGCCCCTCGTGAAGGGGGGGTAGTGTCAGGAATCGGCGCTTACCTAGGAATCGGCGCTTACCTGAGCCCCGTTCCAACGCTGGCTTCGGGCGCCCGGCCGCAGCAGCTCCTGCCCGGCGGCCACGCCGAGCGGCGGCGGCTCAGGCGGCGCCGCGCACGGCCGCTCTCCTTCCTCGTGCCCGTGCTACTGTCTCGCGTGCGCATGCGCGAGCACGTAATCTTTATGCCCTCCGGCGGCGCTGCACACAGCGCGCCCGCCGGAGGCTGTAGTGGGAAGGGATTGAACCAAGGGGCACAGGCACGCCCCTTGGTTCAGACTATGGGTCAATGAGCCCAATAGAGAGGTTCTGGGCTACACGCCCTTTTTAGGTTCTGGTCCAATGTTTGTTAGGATTGTAGTTGCACCAATCACACACTCACCTCCCATCATATCTGTCCCTATATAAGGTCCACCCTGTCAGTTGCTCAGCGCCTGTGATAGTGCCTTGAACCTAGTAGCTGCTTGTCTCTTTTTTTTTATTATTCTGAACTTCTGTTGCCGACCTTCGCCTGTGTTTGACCATCCCCGATCTGATCTCCTGTTGCCGACCTTCGCCTGTGTTTGACCATCCCCGATCTGATCTCCTGTTGCCGACCTCTGCTTGATCCTCGACCACGAATTGTCCAACCCTATTGTACCGCTGCCATCTCAGAACTTCCGTTGCTGACCCTAAGCCTGTTTGGACTTCCGTTATACGCTCAGCGATTGGGCTACTCAGTACCACTTCCAGCCACGGGTTCTCCAGGCCTCTGAACAGTAAGACTCCAATCTTTGAGCCATTGAAGTCCTGGGGGCAACCGATCCCGGGCAGGCTTGTTCTGCGTCCCGGCAAGCGGGGGCTCCTATAGGTGAAGCTGGCTGCGGAGATTGGGGGTTGAGGTCTTACCGAGAGGGCTGGAGTTATCTAAGTGGATTGCTGTAGTACCCGGAGCGTGACAACAACCTAATGTTCCCAAGTAAGTCAAAACTTTCTTTTGAAGGGCAAGGTGTGTTTCAAGTGTGTTCAAGTTTTGTAGTTTTGTTGTTTTGCCTGCCTGTTTTTTTGTCCTCTTTAACCCTTTAAATGCCAAGCACGTAGTTTCTACGTGGTTGCTTCTCCTACCGTTAAGTGCCAAGCACGTAGAAACTGTTTGGCATTTCCCCCAAACTGTTAAAAAGATAGAAAAAAAAAACACTTACCTCTGGTATCCCTGTGAAGCTTGGGGTCCCCTCTTCCTGGGGGGGCATCCGATCGCCCCCCCGTCGTCCTCCGTCTTCAGGGGCGGGCCCGAAACCAGCCGCCCCCCCCCCCCCGTTTCCAGCGCTGACTCGCCGTTGTAAAAAAAAAAAAAAATAAAACTGTCATTTACTCACCTCCGCACCCGAGCCTTCTGTCCGGGTCTCCTCTTCACCAGGGAGGGGTCCAATCCCCCCCCTGGGCTCTTCCGGGTCCTCACCTCTTGTAATGGCGGCGATGGCCGCCGCCGCTTAGCTCCGCCCATTGTGGGAGGAGCGGGATGACATCATCCCGCTCCTCCTATACCCCCTCCGAGCTCCGGCATCTGTCAGATGCCGGTGGTGATCGGAGCAGGGCGGATGTCAGGTGAGGAGGCTCCTCGCCTGTCACCCGCCCTGCGCCGATCACCACCGGCATCTGTCAGTGAGATGATCGGCGCGGGACAGCGGCGAGGGACGCCGGATCGGAGGTGAGTACAGTAAAAAAAAAAAAAAATAAAGATTTTTTTTCTCTGTGTCAGTGTGATTTTTTACTTTTAACCCCTTGTGAACTGGTAAGGGGTCCATGACCCCTATACCAGTTCACAAGGCTGGGGGGATGGCAAGTCACCTGCGCTAGCGGGTGACTTGCCATTAACCCCCGGCACCCCCATTACCTGCCTCCCCAAAGGCCAGGGGGGGCAGAAGAGCCCGGGCCCACTGGCTATGCGGGCTTGTAGCCTGCAGGGCCAGGGGCCACAAAAGCTGGCCCCTGCGCCCTGTTCCTACAAGCCCTGCATAGCTGGTCCCGGGCTGGTTACTATGGGTAAGGGGGACCCCACGTCAATTTTTTTTTTGATTTTTAAGGGTTTTTAACCCTTAAAAATCAAAAAATAAATGGGGTCCCCCTCCCCTGGGAGGGGGGACCCTATGTCATTTTTTTTCTCGATTTAACCCTTTGTAGTGTGGATGGTAGTTGTATTTTTTTTGTGAATGTTATAAAATACTTGTTTCAGTTAGAGGGGTCTCCTGGGCAGGAACGGGGGGCTACCGATAAATATGTGGTACCGTTCTAATCGGTAGAAATGGGGCTTTCACATGCAATATGCTTTTCCTTAATAAAATACATTTTTTATTTAAAATAAAGGAGTAAATTTTCTAAAAAAAATTTTTATTTATTTATTTATTTATTTTACTTAATAATATTGTAAAAAAAATAAATAAAATTTACAAACAAGATATTTCATGTTAAAGCCTAAACTCTGCTGCAAAAAAAAATATATATAATTTTCCTGAAAGTTCCAGCAAAATGGCGCAAAACATGGCGCAAAACATGGCGCAAAATGGGGAAAAATGGCCTGTCAACAGAGGGTGACAAAATCTCAAGTAGGCTGGCAATTAAAAGGGTTAATAGTACCTCTGCATGTTGGGTATTGTTCTGTTCGGGGGACCTTGCGCTTTCAGACTTAGCTTGTTTTTTCTTGTTTGCATATTTATATATTAGGAAAAGGTGTTTTTTATTCAGCTTTTTTTTTAATTTTTTAGGGAAACCCTGTGCAAACAAAGAATTCTTTGAGGTAATAATTCCAGAAAGATGAGTCCACTAGAACAAGCTGGGTACGCTTAGAAAGCTTAACGTGTGTACTTTCAGGGAATATATGGTTTATGGGGGATATTCCAAATGTAAAGGGTTGTTTTGGTTGAAAAATCGCAAGGTGCGCACTTTGTCTGCAGAGCTGAAATTTTCAAGTAAAATTACCGTTACGCACATGCTTTACTTTGGGGTGTTTGGCAACTCTTCCCTTGACAGTAGCAATGCATGTTGGGTGTTGTTCTGTTCGGGGGATATTGCGTTTTCAGATTAAACTTTTTTTTTCTTGCTTGTATATAGTTTTTTTAGGAAAATGTGGCTTTGATTCTGCTTTTTTATCCTTTTTTTAGGGAAACTCTTTGCAACCAAAGAATCCATTGAGGGATTACTTCCAGAAAACTATGGCCACATCAACAAGCCTGGTACACCTAGAAAGCTTGAGGTGTGTACTTCCAGAGAAGATATAGTTTGTTGGGGGTAATTCAAATGTAAAGGGTTGTTTTTCTGGAAAAACTGCAAGGTGCGCATATTGCATAGCATAGTTGTATTTTTTCTGAAAATCCCCTAAAGCGCTGTTTCAGTTTGGGGGAGTCTCCTGGGCAGGAAAGGGTGTCTACCTATACATATGTGGTACCGCTGTAACCGAGAGAAATTGGGATTTCACACGCAATAAGATTTTATTGACAAACTTACATTTTTTATTACAAAAAAAAACTACAAATTGTAAAAAATATATATATATATATTTTTTTGCACATATTTCACCCAAAAATATTGAGAATACACCTAAACAATGACAAACAAGACATTTCATGTTAAAGCCCAGACTCTGCTGAAAAAAACAATATATAATTTTCCTGGGAAATCCCTTCAAAAATCACATTTGAACATGGGGAGCGCAAAATAGTGCAAAATGGTCTGGCAACAGAGTGTCACAAAAACTCCAGGTAGGCTGGCACTTAAAGGGTTAATGAGAGATTGGTCTATAGTTCCCACGCTCTGCTGGGTCCAAAATGCAAATGTTATCTTTGTTGCTTTCCCTGGAAAGACAAGCCCCCTCCCGGAGAATTAAACCAGGCTGCCAGGTAATGTGCCAGGAAATTTTTTGTAATATGATATGCTATCATGATATGAATATGATATGCTATCATGAGTCCATGCTGACCATTGGCACTCTTTGCCTGATAACATCCACAACCCCTTTTTGTGATGAAAACTTCTAGTATCTGCTTGTGTATCTCTTGCAGTTCAATGAACCCCATTTCCCCCAAAAATCCATCTGCTGTTTCTTTTGGGAATGGTTAATGCTCAGCATATAGTTTTTGATAAAATGTATAAAACTCTTCTAAAACTTTTTCAGGAGTGACAGAGCGTTTCCACTGGACAGGCTTATTGTTCGAATTGTCGTAACCTTCAATCTAGGGGTCAACTGTAGTGCCAGGGTAGATCCCACCTTATCATTGTTAGAATAACCATGTATTTCCTTCCTCTTTTTTAGCTCAGGTGGTAAGACAGACATTTAGATCTGCCCTGGCATGGTCTATCCTAGTCCTTAGGATATCATTCGGCTGATATTTATGTTCTTTACACAGTTTTTTCAAATACTCCTCTTTCTGTCTAAGCTGATTGCCAACTTGCCTCTAGAAGACTAGAAATTTTAATTAAAAGACCTCGCACAAATGCCTTATGGGTCGCCCAATTATTGGGACGGATCAGAGGGATCATTCTGTGCAAAACAATTTTTAAGGCCTTCTGCCGGCTAATTACACACCGCCTGGTAGCGCAATAGTGATTCATTAAGCCTTCACTTAAAGACTTTTGGTCTATGCTGTAAATTATTGCTAACCAAAGAGACCGGGGAACGGTCCACCCAAGCTACCTCTAAGATCTTGTAATTAACTAGATATGGCACCATCTGCGGTTGGTGTCACAAGTGAACAATGCGTGAATATGAGGTGAAGGACAGGCGAAAAAGGAAAATCCCTTTCCTAGATTTGGCCTCTCTACAGCAATCGACCAACCCATGTGAAGAAACCATTTTTGCAAACCTCCCACTGACTTTTTGAAATGTTATGGCATCTAGGAAGATTTCCTGGGGTCTTGTCCAGGGTAGCATCAATAGCTAAATTGTAGTCTCCACCAATAATGGTCCCATCCACCCTGCCTTTGATTTGATCTAAGATTTGATCAATTCCTGAACTAAGAGGAACCTTCCATTTGGGTCTGACACAGACTTCTTCAGGGTTAATGGGATTTTATTAAAGAGAAAGATACCCATCCCCCTCTTTTTCTTTGGGCTACTAGCCAGAAAATATGTTTTGTACTTAGAGCTGATATAAGCTGGTTGAACATTATTGGAGAAGTGGGTCTCCTGTAACATTATTATATTAGCTCTGATAAAATTGTAATGCATGAACGCTTTAGGTTTTTGGGACATTTAAAGATTACTGAAAAACCTGAGGCAGGGGGTGGTTATAAAGAAAATATTAGTCCGAGATAAGAGAAGAAGAATAAGAATAAGGTATAGTAAGGATAGATTTAAAAAGAAAAGCTATACAAACACAACCATTTATTAAACCTCCACTCCTTCCTTGGAAGAAAACCTGGGGTAGGCCCTTGAAAGCTAGCCAGCAGTATCCAATGTCACAGGAGTCAAGAGTGTGTTAGTTTTGAATCCAAACCAGGTATAACTATTGCCTGATAGGGAGTCTGGGGTTAGCCTGTCAGCTACTCTCACACAACTGAAAACAACGCATTTATAGCCATCAAAGCCGTCCACCATGTCGGGGGGGGGGGGATGAGGACAAGACTCATGACAAGAGAGCAGCGCTGCGAATGGTGTTGGGCACAAGGGACCAGCCTTTCAGGTAAGCACTGCAGCCCAGGGCTAGGAGCTATGGTCTTCATGGAAGAAAAGGGAAGTATATATTTTTTTATTTTTTTTTATTTTTTGGGGGGGGGGCTGAAAATGTACTTTTAAAATTTCCAAACCTGTCAAAAAGAGCCTGTAAAACCTACAATAAAACAATATAAACATTATGACTTGTTCTCTCATAACCAATCGGAGGACTCTAATCATTAGAATTTTTCTTCCAATCCATTCCATACACTCCTTACTCTTGGGCTTCCTCCTCCTTGCTGATCACGTGACTGCAAGAAAGAAAACAGGCGTGGCCCTCCCGGCCCATAAGTAGCAGCTGCCCCTAATCAGATCAGTTTTTCTTTCTTGCAGTGGCAAGATGACTGACTGAAGATTCAGGTAGCTCTCAAGGTTTTGGCAGCAAGCGAGGGACTGAACCCTGTCGACTTTCTGCAGAGCCTTATTCCCACAGATCCCTCAAGACCCAAGTTTATGCCTCAACAGCGTTGGCTGTTTTGGGGTCCGTGAAGGTAAGGTGGAAGCGCCGGGGTCTTGGGGCGCTTACAGAGTGTATATGCTCTGGGCTGCAGGCTTTTTTGAAAAGTAAGTCAGCTGCAGGTTTTTCTCTGGTGTACCTGCTGAGGAATGTTTTTTTATTTTTTACCCAACCCTTCCTTCTTCCAGTTAGGTAGGTTTTTTTATCATAAAAAAAAAAAAATTATTAAAAAAAAAAAATTTTATGTATGCCTTTAAGGGACGTGGCTGACGTCACGCAAGGGGCAGAGTTTAACCCGGAACCACAAGGCCGTGTATTCAGTTGTCTCTCTCCCTGGGCGAGGAAATCGCATATTGATAGGTGTGTGTGTGTGTGTGTGTGTGTGTGTGTGTGTGTGTGTATATATATATATATATATATATATATATATATATATTGCGGCCAGATAGCAGTGCGATTGCGGCAGCAGCCAGTTGGGCCAAGGTGCTGGCCTAGAAATGCCTTGTGATTAGGATGGCTTCGGGAGTTCCGCTGGTTTATTCATATTGCTGCCTCAGGGCAAGCTGATTTTGCCATTGTTTGCACTAAGCTATGATATATATATTATGTGTTTGATAATTTCTCTTGTATAGCGGTAAAGAGAAGAGCGGTGGTGGTGAGTGGACATCGCCATTATCATTTTTATATCAATTTTTTTGATGAATTGTATTATCAATTTCATATTTCAGTTAGTATATTATTTATATTGTTATTATATATTTTTATATGTGTGTGTGTGTATATATGTGTATATATATATATATATATATATATATATTTTAATATTTTACTATCTGTATGAATATATTTTATTATTATAATGATTGTCAGTTTTTATCTTTTTATCAGTTAAAAAAAAAAATTAAAAAAAGAGGTAGATTATTAATGCTCTTTTTTTCTCCTGTTTTATTTTTTAGAATTTGGAAGAAGGATAGAAAAGGGTTGTGGTTCCTCCCGGTCCCTTTTGGGATTGGTTTTAGGCTTATGGCCTTTTAGGTCTGATTGCCAAATTTAAAAAAAAAAAAAAAAAACACCATGAGGGAGTCATCAGGGGATAGTGATTCGGGCATCCCATTTGAGCAGGACGGGCTGTTATGCAACAGAATTTTTAGATGTAATGTATATATTTTATTGAAAACATGACATGGTATACGCTTTTAATTGCTGACTTGGATGTCACTGGGCTGACTCAGACATTGGGAAATATTGCTGTCTCTATCATAAAACCTGTCATTGTTTATCCCTTAGACAATGTGTACGTCTTCCCGTTATCTTGTGTTGGAGAAATTAATGTTTATACATCTTTTTCCCTCCACTGTCTATATCCTGAGTATTGTTTGTTGACTTCACACAATCCATTGTTAGAAGGCTGACATCTTAATTTAAGACTTACGAAGCTGGGGGGGTATTTGGTCTTCGGAAGTCTGAGTTTGCAAGCTAAATTGACCCTAAGGTCAAGTAAGGGAAATGGGCATTCCCTGCTTGATTTTAGGTAATTTATGTCTAGTCAGCAAATAACTGCTGACTTGCCTCCATAAAAAGGGGTCCGGAGTGCAGTGTAAGACAGGAATTATTAACCTGTGCTTTGAGACGTCTTAGCATAGTGTGGTTGCCACGAATAATATCCTGTCTTTTCGCCGTTACTCTGAAGATTTCTCCGGCTGATGCTCAAGACAGATGACGACAGAAGCCCCCTCTGTTTCGTGGTGAAGTGGTGCTGATTTCCCATTCAAGTTCCCATTGGAAAGGTGATGTTACTGAATGGTGATGCTGTATTAGTGTGTGGATATTAGGGTGCACTACCTGTGTCAGGGACATAGTGTTGTTTTCCCACAAACCCCTTGTCTGTCGCCTCCCCTGCTCCTGGCTGATGAATCTCAGACAATGGTTGTTTCTGTGGTGTAATATGTATCCCACTAAGTCTTATGCTATTTATAACTGTGTGGTGAAGTTTTCCTGTATTTATATGTATTTTTGTTTGTATATACTTTTTATATCTTATTTAGAATAAAGTAATATTCTTTATTGGTTATGCTCTGATCTCTTTAAAACAATATAAAGAACCTGCATTTATATTAGTAGCCCTGCTCTGGGCATTAATTAGTAAAGTATTAGATATTTGGGTGTGTGTTTGGCCACCAGCAAAACATTTGGCGACGAGGATGGGATGTTGTAGAGATCAGCATAACAAATAGAATATACTTATTGTGTCTCTATATGCTGCAAAGTGTTGCAAAGTTTGAGAAGTTGTTTCTGTTTGTATAATCAGTTGATTAGCTACTTACCCACCATGATGAATAGGTGTGATGTTGGTGCTAATGCTGATGTTATTGATGCATGGATTTTGAAACGCATTAAGCGCTATGGAGGTCCATTTGAACTCCCTGATGAAGCTAGACAATCATGGGTCTTGATGCTGGAGTTTTTGAAAACAAATGTTTTTGATGTTAAAATTTCTGAGAGCAAAATTAAAGGCTGGGTAATGCAAGGCTTGTGGTCTTAATGCATTGCTTTGGAGAATTCCATCCAAGCAAAAGATAATTTGATTAAGGACCTCCAAACAGCACTTATTGCTTCTCAAAAAAAGTTTGATCTGTTAGAACAAGTTTCCAGCAATGCTGATTTAAGGTTGCATGCGCAATTGCTGGAAGAAGCATCATTAGAAAAAGCAGATGTGCAGCATAATAAGCCCTCTTTAGTTATGACAGCTGCTCCCCCTTACAGGTTTGAAAAGCAATGGGCCAGATGTGCAGACAGCAGCATGCCACCTTAAACCACATGAGCTGGACTCTAGTGCTACCAAAGAACCAAGGATGGTTCAGAAGGTTTGTGAGACTCACCCCATTAAAGTGGACCAACACCCTGAGGTGATCGGCCCGGGAATCTATAAGATTCCCGGGCCGATCACCTCACACACCGCGGGATATCCGAGATCGGGATGTCCCGCGGGGTGAACCCCCCCTGAACACCCCAATTCCACCTACCTGGTCTTCAGCGGCGGCCGGCCGCCGCCGCCTCCCTCGCGCCCCTCTAGGCGTGCGCGTGCCCGCGCGGGTCGTCTCTGAATGGCCGGCGCGGGCGCGCACACGTCAAGAGTGACGCACGGGAGGCGCCGACGGGCAAGCTGCTTGTACGTTGCTGTCAATCAGCTTGTCCGTCGGCGCCGATTGGACGGCGCGGCCACGTGGGAGCGGGGAGAGGTGAGTTTTTGGGGCTTTCTGGGGGGTTTCACACAGCGGGGTGCCCCGGGGAAGTGGACCAATACCCAGGATAGTCAAAATCCTTGGTGTTGGTCCACTTTAAGAGTATGAGCAAAAATATACCAGGGGGACTCTCAAGATGTAATATTACAAAAGAGGTTGTGCCCCAAACACAGTGTAGAATGCCTAGATCAGCAAATGTCTCTTCTGTACAGAGCAGAGACAATCCCCTCGATTCAAAGAGCAAAAGTTAATTGATTTCGGATCGAGAATCGTAAGTTTGGGTGGGTGTTAGTCATTTTTTCCTTTTTTTTTGGCCATTTACGACTCGCACGAGCCTACGTTCGAATGCGTATATGCTCTTACGATCATCGCAAGTTCGTTCCTAAATTTTAGGATCAAAACGTAAAACTTAGGATCAAATCCTAAAACTTAGGATCAAAACGTAAAACTTAGGATAATCGAATGGGTTTAGGTGTGATTCAGAGAACAGTTTTCAAACCTCTAAAGACGTTTTAAAAGAAAGCCACTGCCGACACCTTTTAGCAGTCGGATTGCTGTTCTTGAACAGGTTTTTTGGCTATGTGGAGGAGTCTGCGCGTCTTGAGCTCCAATGAACTGCATGTATCAGCATGGCCGAGGCCATAAATTGTATAGCAATGCATACCTGATTCATGTATGCCTTATAAAAGCATTTTAATGTGGACCTTAATTAGTCCTTTCATGTAAACCTTTATTTGGCAATATATTTGCGTTAATTAAAGAAACTTATGTCCTTTGGTATTTATTTTTAAATTGATGTACTAGAATAATATTTTTAGATTGCATTTATTGGTGTAGTTGTTTACCTTTGCTTTGTTTAATTATTTAAGCACATCTTTGGTCAGATGCATCACACTTACTGAGGAGAGGAGAGCGGGATAAAGTGCAGGATGTGGGTTACTGCTGTATTTTGCACAGACACAGCAGAGCTGGGGGCACGGAAAGGTCAGAAATCAAAGAATCCAGAGCAACACAGTCACAAGGCCCTTTCTGTTTGCAGGCTGCCCGATAATACCTGAGCCGCCATCTTGGCTGTTTCTAGGCTCATAACATGCAGAAGTTGCTGGGTGTTTTTTAATATTTGAGAGCAATCTGTATGTAGAGGGTGTGGGTAACCACACACAAAATTTTAAGTTGTACCATTTGAAGCCTAAATATTAAAATTAAATCCACAAGTAAAAAATGCAAGTTAACTAAAAATTAAACAAAGTAAGATTTACTTATGCAAATGCATTTATTAATGGCTGGTTACTACAAAATGAATGAAATAAAGAAAAATAAAAGACCAAATATTTAGAATGCACTTTAATGAGGTAAGTTTGTAGTGCGCAGCCGCAAGATCAGAAGGATTTACGTCCAGACAAAAAAGGAAAAAGGGCAAAACCAATGTTGCAACCTGAGAAATGAAACGGAAAATTCAGGATGGAAACTGACATAGGTCTGATTCCCGAACTGCCATACGAACGGACGTATATTTAGGATAGAAACGTATTTGCTTATAGAATCACTCGCAAGTTCATACGAACGCACGAGCGGACGTGAAAAATAGGATGATCGGCACCAAAATCCAAGCTGTTACATGTTTCTTTGAATCGACCCTAATATCAAGAAAAATAGAGATATGAAGTGTAATTTGTGTGGGCAATTGGGGCATATTTTTAAGTTTTGCCGCTCAGTGAAACAGATAATACAGTAATACACCTATAAATTGTAGAACCTATAGAAGGGAAGATGTGGTGTACTCTGCTAGGTGGAGCATTGCCAGACCCCAGCAGAGAAAAGTGCCAAGGGTTCATCAGCATGAATGTCAATCTGCAAAGTATGTTCCATTTACTGTCCTTAAGACTAAAAATGAAAGTTTAAAATCTGAAAATCAGCAGCTTAGGCATGATTTAGGAAAACTGTGGCAGCAATTTAAAGAAATCAGGGATGAGGTAGGTATGTTGGTGAGAGGAAGAATAGAAAATGAGTTAGGTACTGTCCAAAGGGTCCCTAGGACCCCAGTCAAAGGTTAGTAATGTTTTAGATTTTTGTCTTATAGGAATAAAGAAACCAGGACCCGGCATAAAGATGAATTCTCTCCCTCTCTTTGTCTCTTAATTGTGTGTAACTAAATGTTTATTATTTGAGGACCTTAGCATTAAAGCTCCTGTTTCTGCTCAAATGTTAAGGGGAAGCCTCGAAGGATATGATATGATTTTTGCAGTCAGGTTGTCTGAAATTCCACATTGAATTTTGTTGCTTTTAGTTAAAAATGCCTGTACTGCTCAGCTGGCGTGACAATGGGAGTGTCTCAAATAAGGGTAGATGGTCCCTGCACAATAGATAATCACTCGTTTTGTTTTTTGTTAGTGATTGTACAGACTGGTTAGATCGTAGAAATCTGCCAGTCTGGGCTCAGCAAGCATTGTTGTATTTTTCTGGGATGGTCATTGAGACTGATCAAGTTCTTGTGGTAGATTGTAAAACTCAGAGCAGAGCTGATTGCCTGATTTGTACAGCCTTACAAATGGACTTTCCCATGAAGTAATAATTGTTTGATTTTTGTTTGTTTTTTCTCTCTTTACTATCTGATCCTGAAATAGTGGCAGAGAGAAAACCATAGTTAAATCATTTTTTGGTTTAAAATTTAGTTTTTTTAGTGTGCGCTTGGAAAGTTTTTTGATCAGTTTTTATGTTTTATTCTTAAAATTTAGATACATGTTGTAAGGTTTTTTTTTTATTATTATTATTATTTACAAGCACACAGATTGAAACTATTTTGTTTGTTATACCTTTTTGTGAAAAGTTTTGAGTGGGGAAATATCTTGCATCAGATGGATCTAACGGTCTGTAATGATTTACAGAGTATTAGTTTGAATGCAATGAGGATTCTTCTGTAAGGAATGATGACTTTGAAAGACACCTACCAGAGTGTGTCAGAGTGATCTTTTGAAAGACACACACATGAGTGTGTGAGTTCTTGAGGAACACACTGAGGAGGAAGCTTCCCCCTCCCTCTACAGTAAACAAAAGGTGAAGAAATGTGAATGTAAAAAGACTGAATTGTCTAAAAGTAATTGACTTGAAAAATAAAGCTAATAGAGCTTCAATTTTAATTAGAAATAAACTAAGTACCTTGTAAATCAAGGGGCGAAGAGTGACATATTAATAATGCTTTACAAGGTACAAGTTATACTGTACGTGTAATTTTGATTATGTGTGTTTTGAAAAATTGTTTAACTCACGCATTCAAATTCATGGGTTGTTTGATTTATATAGATACTGAATGGGTGCAGGTTTTATATTTTCCTTGTTGTGGTTGAAAAGTGCCCCATACTTGTTTTAGTTAAAAAGGTGCCTCATATTAGTTTAACGTTCAAAAGGGTGCCTCATGTTTGGTTTTGGGTAAAAGGTGTCCCATAGTTTAAAAATTGAGTCCAATGGGTAGTTAAAAATAGGGGTAGACCTTTAAGGAAAAGGGTATCCCAAGAGGGATGGACCTCATATCACCTTCTGGGTGGACTCGACTGGAGGACCTTAGGGGGAGATGGGACACGCACCTGTTTGACCATTGGCTTTTGTTTACCTTCCGGAGCTTTCTGCTGAGTCTGGGGCCCAGGCAGGCACTGACCAGAGCCCTTACCCCCTTTGAGCGGTTAGCGATTGAGCAGGACCCCCCTCCGAGACTAGTGTCTCAACTATATGCTTTGTTAGGGAGTTCTGAGGACGCTGACCTCCCTCGCTTCTGTGGGGACTGGGAGAGGGACCTGAACAGGCAGTTGACGGAGGACCAGTGGAGATACATATTTCTAGCAACTCATAAGACCTCTATCTCCTCAAAGACACAAGAAACAAACTATAAATGCCTTACACGGTGGTATTACCCGCCGCAGAGACTGCATAGGATAACCCCGTCTGCCCCTGCGGAATGCTGGAGATGTCTGCGAGCAATGGGGAGCTTTTTTCATATATTCTGGGATTGCCCCAAGATAGTCCCCTTTTGGCAATCTGTAGCTAGAATCGCTGGGGAGATTGTGGGCCGTCCAGTACCCCAGGAACCCTCTCTGCTTCTCCTCCACTTGGGGGATGTCCTTCTGAAGACTTATAAGAAGTCACTCCTGAGCCATCTCATTAATGCAGCAAAGGCTGTCGTCCCGAGGCTATGGAGGTCGGAGATGATCCCTTCGGTGACGGACTGGGTGGGAGAAATCGTGTTATGGAAATGGAGGAGCTTACCACCTCTATCCATGAAACCACGCCACAATTTTTACAAACTTGGACACCATGGTTCCTTTTTAGGGATACTGACAGATTCAAACAGCTCACAGCTGTCAGCCCCCGGGTAGACCCTTAGTTTCCCCTGCTACTTTATCCACCCCAGGCTAGATGATGCGTGGTGCGGGGCTGGGGACCCCTGGCTAGTGCTTGAGGTCATACCGTGCTCAGCCGATTTCCATAGCATCCCTCTCCTATCCTTTCCCCCCATCCCCATCCCCCCCTTTTTTCCTTTGCTCCTTTTTCTAGCCTTTCCCCTCTTTTCGTCTTTTCCCTCTCTCTCTTTGATCCTTACTGTGTTGAGCCAGCTTGCTTCGGAGCAGGAGGTTTATTAGGGGTCTTATTGTGGCTTTCCCCCTAGGTTGGTGGGCCCCGCCGCGGGCGCCGGATACCCGGTTACCGCGGGGGTCTGTTGCCGAACTGGGTGGACAATAAAGTGCATACTTCATATGCCATATCTTGTTTTTAATAGAAATGAGCATTTGTTAATGGTTCTTAACTTTATACATGCGTATCTTCATTGATTGCATATACATTGGCTGGCTCTGTAAAGTTACTCCACTGTGCTTATCTTTTCACTTCTGTACTGATTTGTTATAATTCTGAAAATAAAGAATTAAAAAAAAAAAAAATAGGGGTAAAGGTTAAGGTTAGGTGTCCCATAGCCTAAAATATAGAATGTGTAGAATAGATTTTCATGGGTAGCTAGGCGACGCAAATAATAGAATAGTTTTTTTTTTTTTTTTACCCTTGCAGAAATTTCTTTCGGTATGTATGGGCCTTATTTTTGAGTTGTTGGACTGACTATAAGTAATGAACTGTCCAGATTCTAAACTGTCTCTAAAACACTCTTTCCTCTGACCACTCTCAGCTGCTACATCTGTGCAATTGCAACTGTGATTTTGCTTGCCCCTACCACTGCTGAACTGCTGTGATCCAGAGCTGTTTAACCCTCTGCGAGCTGCATACCCCCCTCTACCTCCAATTCTGGCTTTGTATTGGTTTAGCACATCTGATGTCTACGGTGCTCTCCTTGTCTGTCTACAAGAAGCAAAGCGACTTTCCAGATGATTTCAGAGGCACTAACCAGGCCTATCCACAGACCCCAGGCCTTTGTGTGTCAGTGAGCGTTTCCTCACCAAAAGTGTGTCCTCAGCAAGATGGAGTTCTACTGTCTTTGTTACAGACAAGTTAAATAAAAGCCATGATGCTGAAGAGGAATGTGATTTGGGGGCCAGTCATGCGCAGCTGATCTGTTTGGGGAAAAGCTTCATGTGATATGATGATTAAATAATTGCACATATACAGTATAACTTTGTGAACTGCACAGGTCCTGAGGATAAAGAGACTTCAATATACAGCAACGACCCTGCTGTCCTGCAACTGTTGTCTGTGGAGAATTGCTACAGTTTTAAAATTGCTACTACATGAGTCCAATATATATACATATATATTTTTATGTTTTTTGTTTTTACAGCCCCACCCATTGGAGAATTTCTGTAGGGTAAATTAGATAGTTGATAGGCCATATTTTTCTTTAGAGTAGATAAATAGGCTAAATATGGGATAGATGTAGATAACCGAGGGTGGTGGGACTGGTTCCTGTGCTTTTAGGGTGTCGCCTGAGCCCATTTGTATCAGGTACCATGTTTGTTTTAAATAAATTATAAGGGTGGAATGTTATGCAACAGAATTTTTAGATATAATGTATATATTTTATTGAAAACATGACATGGTATACGCTTTTAATTGCTGACTTGGATGTCACTGTGCTGACTCAGACATTGGGAAATATAGCTGTCTCTATCATAAAACCTGTCATTGTTTATCCCTTAGACAATGTGTACGTCTTCCCGTGAACTTGTGTTGGAGAAATTAATGTTTATACATCTTTTTCCCTCCACTGTCTATATCCTGAGTATTGTTTGTTGACTTCACACAATCCATTGTTAGAAGGCTGACATCTTAATTTAAGACTTACGAAGCTGGGGGGGTATTTGGTCTTCGGAAGTCTGAGTTTACAAGCTAAATTGACCCTAAGGTCAAGTAAGGGAAATGGCCATTCCCTGCTTGATTTTGGGTAATTTATGTCTAGTCAGCAAATAACTGCTGACTTGCCTCCATAAAAAGGGGTCCGGAGTGCGGTGTAAGACAGGAATTATTAACCTGTGCTTTGAGACGTCTTAGCATAGTGTGGTTGCCACGAATAATATCCTGTCTTTTCGCCGTTACTCTGAAGATTCCTCCGGCTGATGCTCAAGACAGATGACGACAGAAGCCCCTTCTGTTTCGTGGTGAAGTGGTGCTGATTTCCCATTCAAGTTCCCATTGGAAAGGTGATGTTACTGAATGGTGATGCTGTATTAGTGTGTGGATATTAGGGTGCACTACCTGTGTCAGGGACATAGTGTTGTTTTCCCACAAACCCCTTGTCTGTCGCCTCCCCTGCTCCTGTCTGATGAATCTCAGACAATGGTTGTTTCTGTGGTGTAATATGTATCCCACTAAGTCTTAAGCTATTTATAACTGTGAGGTGAAGTTTTCCTGTATTTATATGTATTATTCTAAGCAGACAGCACATCCTGCTCCAGACATAGTCCTTACATGTGGGTATACCTCCGCCTTCAGCGCCGTGCACTGCAGAACATGAAGAAAACAAGCTCCTCCCGGCCCTACATATACCGGAGGACCTCCCACAAATCCCCAGATTTCTCTGCAGTGCTGAAACTGCGAAGACATGAAGTATCACGCTCTAGCAGGCGAGCGGGGCTTGTCAGCCCGAGGCCCTGCGGGACTATTTCCACCCGTCCTCATTGGAATTAATGCCTCCCAGCCTGGGCTGCGTTGGTCAGGTGAAGGTAGGCAGCACCTAGTGTGCTTATGGAGCTAGACTCCACCGCAATCCCCCTCCATAGGGTAGGCGGTTAAGGCGTATGGTGAGCCTTCAATTGGATGCCCCTCCCGCACTTGTGCCCCTCGCCAGGTGTAGCGGTGAACCCAGTATATCGGATCACCTTCCTCCCTAGATTCCCCCGTTAGGGGGGAAAAAAGAGGGGGGGGGGGGTTCGTGTGTACGATGGCTAAACCTTGCCCTAATCACACTAGTCACCCATTGTCTTAATGGTTACCGGAGTCAGAGCCGCGCTTCACTTTCAGCTTTTAGCTTTCTGCAGCGCTTTTCATTGCATTACTCGGCGCGTACTTCGGCTCTATTCGATTGACGCTTGACGTTCTATCACGGTATTCACCCTGTCAGATTTCTCTGAGGTGATTTTTCCCTGACAATATCTGTCGCTTCTGATTGGCTGCGCGCCTTCGAGCTTCGCGCTCTCCGGAGGGGGGTGTGGTTCGGTTGGCGCGTTCCGCGTCATCGCCCGCTCTGGCCCGCCCTTCGAGGTTCGCTTGGCACCATTTCCTTCTCACATGCGCGTGGTGAAGACGGTCCTCCCCTCGCTGTTCGGTAAGTGCCCTCATGGGCGATTCCTTCCTAGCTTTGGCTTCTTCACGCTTGGCTCTGACATCCCTGTTCCCCTTGTGTCTTTCAGACTGCGGACTTCGGCGGCTTCTCCCGGCCCGGGTTAGCATCCGGTCCAGACTATTTTAATCAAATCACTCCCACTTCCCAGCGGGTGTTTGGGGCATCCAGGGTTGCTTTACAGCGTCAATCCCTACTGGCATATTAAATATAATAATCACCATATGGAGGCATCTCAGGATATTGTGAACGGGGTTCCTTCGGGACAAGCCCTTCTGTGTGTAGCTTGTGGGGTCACACCTAGCAGTGGTGACAATGCACGGGTCTGCGTCCCTTGTGCCCAGCAGGCGCTAGCTGGCCTCCCTACCTCTTCCGAGGCTGGGCCCGCACCTAGCCTTGCTTCTCCTACTCCCCCAAGATTGAGCCTAACCCCCAATACTAGTGGGGACTCTCATGCTGATTTTGCCACTGGACTGGCTAGCGTGGAAAATGTAATCGCTGGCTCCTTGGCGCGCAAGGCTACTGCCAAGAAGCGCCATTTGAATCCTGAAGCTACTATTCTTCCTTTAGAATTTGACGACTTACATCTGTCTTATGCACATTCCCCCTCAGAGGAAGGGGAACTGTTTTCCGACTCAGGGTCCTATGACGACGAGTCCAGGAGTCAGAATGAATCTGGTTCTGATCTTTGGTCCCAGGATGACGTTGATAGATTGCTGGCCCAGATCTTTGATGTGTTATCCCTCTCTCCCCCGCCCGCGGCTCCTCGGCAAAGAGGTGACCTGTTTCATACCGCTAGGGTGCGATTGGAGTTTCCTGAACAAACTCATTTTAATAATCTCGTCCTAAAGGAGTGGGAACATCCCAGCAAACTCCAGGGAGTCCCTAAAGTTTTGGATAAGTAGTATCCATTCCCTGCCGACCTGATCAAGTGTTGGACTTCGCCGCCCGAAGTCGATGCCCCGATCCTTGGTCTGTCCAATACCGCTATTATGCACTTCCCTGACACTACTACGCTGAGGGATCTGGAGGATCGGCGGGTTGACCAACTGGCTTGTCATGCATTTGCATTTGGGGGAGCGTCGCTCCGCCCGGTTTGCGCCTTAGTCATCACGGCGGTGGCGCTCAGGACTGTGGTTAAGACTGCTCTTGAAGGGGCGGATGACTTGCCACCTGATGCCGCCAATGCTTTGGTTACCTGTGAGACTTTTATCAATTATATCCTGTCTGCAGCGGACGATGCTATTAAGCTGAGTGCTAGATCCTCTGCTCTGGTGGTAGCCATACGCCGCGCGGTCTGGTTACGCCAGTGGGCCGCTGACAATGTCACCAAGAAGGCTCTTACGGGGCTTCCATTCAAAGGGCTGTGCCTTTTTGGGGAAAGGTTAGATATCTTTGCTAAAGGGGGCAAGCTGCCCCAGCGCAAGCGTCAGATTCGGCCCTTTCGTGGCCCAAGCTCCCACTCGACCCCCTATCGTGGGGCTAAACAGGGAAGAGGGGTGTCCTTCGCCGGAGCTTGCACAGATTCCTGGAACAAGAACAGAGGACGCCGCCCCAGTTCTTCCTGGGGGCCCAAGCCCAAAGCCACTCCCAAGACCTCCCAGGCATGAAGGGGCGCCCTCGCCCATCAGGGTGGGGGGACGTCTACAGCATTTTCAGCATGTCTGGAGACGCCACGTCCCAGACCGATGGATCCAGGAGGTAGTGTCCTCCGGTTACAAGATAGAGTTTGCTGTACTGCCCCCTCCCAGGTGCGTCGGGTCCCGAATCCCACAGGATCCTGCCTCAGCTCAAGCCTTGATGCTAGCGGTACAGGACCTTCTAGATCTCGGGGTCATTTGCAAGGTCCCCTCAAAAGACAGGGGCGTGAGGTTTTATTCCAACCTGTTTACGGTGCCCAAAAAGGACGGGTCAGTCAGACCCATTCTGGATTTAAAAATATTAAACAGATTTGTAAGAAACAGACATTTTCGTATGGAAACTCTGCGCTCGGCCATTGCCTCGTTGCGCCCAGGGGACTTCATGACATCTGTGGACATCAAGGACGCTTACCTGCACGTTCCGGTGTTCCCAGGGCATCAAAGGTTTCTCAGATTTGTGCTGCTGGATCAGCATTACCAGTTTGTGGCTCTGCCATTCGGGCTTACGTCAGCTCCCAGGGTATTCACCAAGGTGCTGGCAGGAGTAATGTCTCTGTTGAGACTAAAAGGCATACGAGTGTTGCCCTACCTGGACGATATACTCATCTCATCTCAGTCTCTGCAGCAGGCAGAGCTGGACACGTGGTCGGTGGTGACCACCCTGGAGTCCTTCGGCTGGGTGATCAAGTCCTCTCTGTCCCCCTCCTCAGTAACCCCGTTTCTAGGGATGATTCTAGATTCAGTTCAGTCAAGGATATTCCTTCCTCCACAGAAGGTGGAAGCTCTGACAACGCAGGTGAGGTCCCTGCTCTCGAGCCCTCATCCCTCCATCAGGCAGGGAATGCAGTTGGTGGGCTCAATGGTGGCAAGCTTCGAGGCGGTGCCCTTTGCACAATTCCATTTGAGAACTCTGCAGCTTCACCTTCTGTCAGTTTGGAACAAGGACCCAGCGTCCTTGGACGAGATCTGGGCGCTTCCTCCTCGGTCAGACAATCCCTGGCGTGGTGGCTGGACCACGGGAACTTGACAAGGGGCAGATCCTTCCTGGCTCCCTCCTGGGAGACGGTCACAATGGATGCCAGTCTCTCGGGCTGGGGGGGATTCTGGAAGTCCCTGCATTTCCAGGGGAGGTGGGGCCCTCAGGAGGCCCATCTACCCATCAATGTCCTGGAGCTCAGGGCGGTAAGGTTGGTGCTGGAACAATTGACCCAGCACCTGAAGGGTCTAGCAATTCAGGTACGCTCAGACAACAGGACGGCGGTGGCCTACATCAATCATCAGGGAGGAACCCGGAGCAAGGGTGCTCTCCAGGAGGTGTCTCTGATTCTAACATGGGCAGAGACCAATGTTCAATGCATCTCGGCTGTTTACATTCCGGGGGCGGAAAATCTGCTAGCAGATGCCCTGAGCAGGGGGTCGTCCCGTCAGGGGGAGTGGTCCCTCTCCAACTCGGTATTTCAGTCCCTGTGTCACCGTTGGGGTGTCCCAGACGTGGATCTGTTTGCGTCCCGTCACAATCACAAGCTCCCGAGCTTTGTATCCCTGTCTCAGGATCCTCTGGCTCTGGCCTCGGATGCTCTGTCAATGTCTTGGAGGGAGTTTCGGCTCCTGTATGCGTTTCCACCAATTCCCCTTCTGGGCAGAGTGCTACGCAAGATCGCTCTGGAAGGGGTACCCACGATTCTGGTGGCCCCAAGGTGGCCAAGAAGAGTGTGGTTCGCAGACGTGGTTCAAATGGCAGTAGATCAGTACGATCTACCAAGGATTCCAGACCTTCTAACTCAGGGGTCTCTACGCCATCCCAATTTACTAACTCTGGCTTTGACGGCTTGGCTATTGAGACCAGCATTTTAAAGGAAAAGGGTTTGTTCGCTTCTGTAGTGGCTACCATGGTCCAAGCCAGGAAGAAGACCTCTTCTGCTATATATTATAGGGTATGGCGTGCCTACATTGACTGGTGTGAATCCAGGTCTCTTCCCTGCCGGGAATTTTTAGTCTACAGGGTGCTGGAGTTTTTACAACATGGTCTAGACTTAGGTCTGAAGCTTAGTACTTTGAAGGGCCAGGTTTCGGCCCTGTCTATCTTCTTTCAGAAGACCTTTGCCCAGCACTCTTATCAAGACTTTCTTCCAGGGGGTCACTCATGTGCGCCCCCCTCGGAAACCTATGGTTCCTGTTTGGGATCTGAATTTGGTTTTGTCGGCCCTGCAGGGTCCTCCTTTTGAACCTATTCACGAAGCAGCTCTTGCTGTTCTCACGCTCAAGGTGGTCTTTCTGGTAGCCATTACCTCGGTTAGACGTGTGTCTGAGTTGGCTGCCTTGTCTATTCAGCCTCCCTACTTCGAGAGACACCGGGATAAGGTGGTGTTTCGCTTCAAGCCAGACTTTCTGCCTAAGGTTGTGTCTGCATTTCTCTTGAATCAAGATATTGTACTTCCTTCTTTGTGCCCCGATCTTAGTAACCCTAAGGAGAGGATTTTGCATTCCCTGGATGTGGTTAGGTGTGTCAAGTCTTACCTGGTTACCACTCAGGCCTTTAGGAAGACTGATGCTCTTTTCGTTGTGCCTCACGGGCCTAGGAAAGGTTTGGCTCCCACCAAGTCTACCATCAGTAAATGGATTTGTCAGGCTGTGGTTCAAGCCTATACTACTAAGGGGAAGACTCCCCCCTTTCGTCTTACTGCTCATTCTACTAGAGCTGTTGGGGCTTCTTGGGCTTTTCAGCACCAGGCCTCTGTGGAGCAAGTTTGCAAGGCCGCTACTTGGTCTTCGGTTCACACCTTTACAAAGTTTTACAAGGTTGATGTTAAGGCCTCAGCTGACGCTGTGTTTGGCCGCAAGGTTTTGCAGGCCGTAGTAGTTTAAACTGCTTGCTGTTGCCTTCTGTTGGGGATCCCACCCTTCCTTACGGACACTGCTATTGGATGTCCCACATGTAAGGACTATGTCTGGAGCAGGACGTGCTGTCTGCTTAGAATAATACAACTCTGTGAAGTACTCACCTGTAGAGTTGGTATTATATGCAGACAGCACGTCCTGCTCCACCCCACCCTGGTTTCACTTTGTTCTGGATCCCCTGTTTGGTGATTGTTATCCTTGATATTTTTTTGCCAGTTTTGGGTGGATTGTTTCTCCTGGCCTCTCATTCTCACTGCTTTTCAATGCTGGGGATTTGTGGGAGGTCCTCCGGTATATGTAGGGCCGGGAGGAGCTTGTTTTCTTCATGTTCTGCAGTGCACGGCGCTGAAGGCGGAGGTATACCCACATGTAAGGACTATGTCTGGAGCAGGACGTGCTGTCTACAGGTGAGTACTTCACAGAGTTGTATTTTTACCTTTGTTAAGCTTTCTTTCTGTACATAAGTATATTGTATATACTTTTTATATCTTATTTAGAATAAAGTAATATTCTTTATTGGTTATGCTCTGATCTCTTTAAAACAATATAAAGAGCCTGCATTTATATTAGTAGCCCTGCTCTGGGCATTAATTAGTAAAGTATTAGATATTTGGTTGTGTGTTTGGCCACCAGAAAAACACAGGCTTTGCCCCTTATGTAAGCAGGATCCCCTGGGTAGTTTCAGCATGGTTTGTTCCGCTGGTGCCATGAGAATTGGTTAGACCATAATAGAGCGGCGGCTCAGGTCTTTAGTCCAGTTATTACTGGTGTGCGGCTCACCCATCCCTTCCTTCCCCTGGAAGGGGGAAGGCAGCGAGGCGCAGTCAGATGTGGTGCACAGGTTGGATAACCTGGAGAGACAGTTATCCTTGGTTATTCCAAAGAAGGCCACCTATAAGAGGAGGCATTGGAACCTGTTGCGGAGGAAAGAGATTTATTTGCCTCCTTTGGAGAGTGGGAGGAAGAAGAGTATATAGATGAGCAGCTCTCAGAAGGCGAGGAAGATAGTAACTCTATTCTTTTCTCTTCTGATGAGGACCCCTTCCTCGCAGACGAAACACAGTGTCTGCTCTTTTCGTTTTTTTTAACTTTGAATATCACTCTCTCCCATATTGTATCTTGTACTCAGAATATCCACTGTCAAATGTGTAAAACTGCATTTGAAATAGTGTATGTACTGTATATTCTACCCTGTCTGTAATTACTACTTTGTAAAGCGCTTCGGAAGATGATGGCGCTATATAAATGAATAATAATAATAATATCACCCCTCCTGAGGCAAAAAGAGGGAAGGATGATCTGTTTAAGCCAGTAAGGCAAAGGCAGGTATTCCCGGAGCAGCCGCACTTTTCTAAAATGGCGTTAAAGGAATGGGAAAATCCTAACAAATTACCGGCTGTTCCTAGAATACTAGACTCTAGGTATCCCTTTTCGGCGGACATGATTAAGCTTTGGTCTTACCCACCTGAGGTGGATTCTCCAGTAGCAGGCTTGTCTAATGCTTCCATCATGCCGTCTGCTACTATGGGATCTTTAAGAGATCCCACGAAGAGAAGAATGGATCAATTAGCCCGCCATGCTTTTGCTATGAAAGGATCCTTTCTACGTCCTGTTTGTGCCATGGCCATTGTGCTTCAAACCACGCCTGTTTTCTTTCTTGGAAGAAGATGAAGAAAAAGTTTAGCCAGGGCTAAGTCTCGCAGGCTTATTCAAGAGTCCAAAGATTTTAAGGATTGTTTGGACTTTAACTCGTTCGCTATCACTGCGATGGATGATGCAGTCAGGCTAGCTAGAATTTCTGCTCTGCTTGTGGCCTTGCGCCGTTCCTTATGGCTAAGACAATGGTTGGCGGTTGCCGCCACTAAGAAAGCTCTTATAGGTCTACCTTTTTTAGGGAGCAGATTTTTTGGAGAAAAACTGGACGGTATGGTGAAGGATGGCAAACTGCCTCAGAGGAAGAGGACGACTCGGCCTTTTCAGAGGACTTCATCATATCGACTCTTTTGGACTGGCAGAGGGGCCTTTCGTCCTTGCTCCCGTAGAGTTTTTTTAGGTAGAGGCAGAGCGCGTAATAGGGCAGGAGGGGCCTGGAGAAGTGGGCCTAATCCTCCAGCCAAGCCCACTCCACCCGAGCGGGTGGGGGGACGGCTTTTGCATTTTTGCTCATATCTGGAGGCGCCGCGTAAGGATCTGTGGATCCAAGCGGTAGTGTCCTCAGGTTACAAAATCGAGTTAGCAGCCAGACCGCCCGCAAGGTTCCTTCGGTCAGGGGCATCCCGGAACCAGTCAAAGTTAGATGCCCTGAAGTCCGCTGTTCGGCACCTCCTTCAAAAAGGGGTGATTTGTCTAGTACCCCTTCAGGAAGAAAGTCAGGGGTTTTATTCCAACCTTTTTACAATCCCCAAAAAGGACGGGTCGATTCGTCCCATTTTAGATCTGAAGGATCTCAACAGATATATCCGCGTGAAGCATTTCCACATGGAGACGTTGAGGTCAGCTTTAACAGTAGTTTGACCCGGGGATCTTATGACTACCATAGACATAAGGGACGCGTATCTGCATGTGCCAATTTTTTCGGGACATCAAAGATTCCTGAGGTTTGCCATGGAAGACAAGCATTTCCAGTTTGTGGCACTCCCATTCGGGATATCCTCGGCTCCAAGAGTATTCACCAAGGTTTTGGAAG
Organism: Gastrophryne carolinensis; assembly: GCA_027917425.1. Classification (NCBI taxonomy): domain Eukaryota; kingdom Metazoa; phylum Chordata; class Amphibia; order Anura; family Microhylidae; genus Gastrophryne; species Gastrophryne carolinensis. The sequence goes on from CM051243.1 coordinate 119,188,148, forward strand.
GTCTCATGGCAATTTTCAGGAGCCAGGGGATTTGTATTGTCCCCTATTTGGACGATCTTCTAATATCAGCCGGATCACAGCAGCAGATCCTGAAGGACACGCAGGCGGTCCGATAGACTCTGGAGGAATTCGGCTGGGTGATCAATTACCCGAAGTCTCATATCACTCCGGCGCCAGTAAGAAACTTCTTAGGTATGATTCTGGACACTGTCCAAGTCAAAGTGTTTCTACCAGGACAGAAGGCGCGACTAATCCAAGATCAGATAGAGTGCTTCCTGGCTGGCCGGCAGCCGACCATTCGGCTGGGTATGAGGTTGATAGGCCTGATGGTAGCCTGCTTCGAGGCGGTACCTTTTGCCCAGTTTCACATGAGGCCCCTTCAATGGAATCTGTTGGCAAGCTGGGATCGAGCCCCACAGTTGCAGGATCAAGTGTTTGTACTAACGCCCTCGGCAAGACATTCTCTTCTGTGGTGGATGGACCCTCTTCACCTGTCTGTGGGCAGATCCTTCTTGACCCCACAGTGGCAGATTGTTGCCACGGATGCCAGTCTCACAGGATGGGGCAGCGTTTGGCAATCTCAGAAAGTCCAGGGTCAGTGGGGGCCGAAAGAGAATTGGCTTCCCATAAATATATTGGAATTAAGAGCCATCGGGTTAGTGCTTCAGTATCTGACCCCCTGCTTGAAGGGGCAGGCAGTCCAGGTCCAGTCGGACAACCGGACGGCGGTAGCCTATATCAATCATCAGGGGGGTACCCGGAGCAAGGGTGCTCTACTGGAGGTAAGCCGGATTCTGATCTGGGCAGGGTTCCCTGCATCTCGGCAGTTTACATCCCGGTGATAGAAAACCAGGAGGCCGACGCTCTGAGCAGGAAGGTCCTGCGCCGGGGGGAATGGTCCCTCAGTCGGAAGGTTTTCCAGGCCCTTTGTCGGCGCTGGGGGCGCCCGGAAGTGGATCTCTTTGCGTCCAGACACATTCACAAGCGGCCAAAATTCATGTCCCTGTCAAGGGACCCTCTGGCCATAGCCACGGACGCCCTCTCAGTCCCTTGGACAAGGTTCAAGCTTCTGTACATTTTTCCCCCGTTTCCACTTCTGAGTCGAGTGCTAAGAAGGATAATTATGGAAGGAATACCCGCCATTCTAGTAGCTCCTCATTGGCCAAGAACAAGGATGGCGGTAGACCAATGGCGTCTACCGGTCGAGCCAGATCTTCTCACTCGGGGCGCTTCGGCACCCGAATTTACAGATGCTGGCTTTGACGGCTTGGCTATTGAGACCGCGGTCCTAGCAGAGAGAGGATTATCAGCTAAGGTCATTCATACCATGATCCAGGCCCGGAAGAAGTCGTCTTCCATTATTTATTACAGGGTCTGGCGGTCATTCATATCCTGGTGTGGAGCTAGGAAATGTTCATGCAGAACGTATTCAATTTCCAGAGTTCTAGAATTTCTTCAGGATGGCTTAGAAATGGGCCTACGATTAAGTACCCTAAAAGGGCAGGTATCGGCCTTATCTATTTTTTTTCCAGAGGTCTATCACTTGTAATAGACTCATTAAAACTTTTTTTCAGGGAGTCACTCATGTCCGTCCACCGCGCAAGTCTATATTACTGGTGTGGGACTTGAATTTGGTGTTGACGGCTCTACAGGGCGCTCCCTTTGAACCTATGATTGACGCTCCAATGAGCATTTTGACACTTAAAGTAATTTTTTTAGTGGCAATTACTTCTGTGCGGCGTATTTCGGAGTTAGCCGCCTTATGTATGAAGTCTCCTTATTTTGAGTTACATAGAGACAAGGTAGTTTTTTGTTTTAAGCCTGATTTTTTACCTAAGGTTGTCTCTCCCTTTCACCTTAATCAGGAGGTAATTCTACCCTCCTTATGCCCAGTTCCGGCTAATACTAAGGAAAGGGCACTTCATTCTCTAGACGTGGCTAGAGCCATCAGGTATTACGCAAGACGGATTTTCTCTTTGTCATTTCAGGACTAAAAAAAAAAAAAAAAAGGGGGTTTCCGCCAGCTAAAGCCACTGTCAGTAAGTGGATTAAGCAGGCAGTAGCTAGAGCTTATTCGGCCAAGGGGAAGGAACCCCCTTTTCAGGTCACGGCCCATTCCACTAGGGCCATTGGTGCTTCTTGGGCTTTTCAACATCCGGCTTCGGTGGAACAGGTTTGCAAAGCTGCCACCTGGTCTTCGGTGCATACATTCACCAAGTTTTACAAGGTAATTAGAGCCTCAGTGTTAGAGCCTCAGCTGACGCTGTTGTGGGTCGGAAGATTCTACAGGCAGTAGTGAAGTGAACTTCCTGCCGTTCTGAGTTAGAGGATCCCGCCCATAGATGGCACTGCTTTTGGAGATCCCAAGAGTAAGGAGTGTATGGAATGGATTGGAAGAAAAAATGCAATTCTGTGAGGTACTCACCTGTAGAATTGTTTTTTCTGGGAATCCATTCCATACACTCCGGCCCACCCGTTCTGGGTCATGGTATCTTCCGATGTTTTTCTGAGGTGTTAATCCATTTTTTGGATTATTAACTCATAGTATTGAAAAAAAAAAAAGTAATAGGACTTAATTTTGAGAGCATTTTTTGGTTGAGTTTGATGTGTAGTAACATGGACTCTTTTTAGGGCCTCCCGGCCTGTCTCTAAATTATTTACTGCTTTTTAAGTAAACTGATCTGATTAGGGGCAGTTGCTACTTATGGGCCGGGAGGGCCACGCCTGTTTTCTTTCTTGCAGTCACGTGATCAGCAAGGAGGAGGAAGCCCAAGAGTAAGGAGTGTATGGAATGGATTCCCAGAAAAAAAAAATTCTACAGGTGAGTACCTCACAGAATTGCTTTTTTCCCCTCTTCAGGGCTCAACAGCTCCTGAAAAAGAGATTGGCCAGGGCACCAGAAGCAGACACTTTCTTCTTATCAAGTGTCCATCTGAGGCCTGTGCATCCCTCTTGATCCTCCTACCCCAAAGCGAAGAAAGGGGTGGTTCGGGTAGATGAAGAAGGCTGGCTCTTCGGATCCTTAGAGATTATCTGGGTCAGAATGTCCTCCCCTTGATGGAATGTTTCAAAAAAGTTTGATTTGTTCTTGAAGTTGAAGGGCAGCCTAAAGGGAAATAGCCATCTGTAAAAAAATTCTCTTTTCTGGATATGCAGCACAAGGGGTTTGAGGGGACGCTTTTCGGGACGGTGCCAAATCAGCAAAAATCTGGACACGGTACTCCCTTAATCTGATCTCCCCTGCCATTCTCTCCTCCTTTATTACCTGCTCCTTAATATGATGATAGTGAAATGTGCTCACTATGTCCCTGTGTGACCCAACTGCTTTTTGAGCTGTATGGGCTCTGTCAACAAGGTTAGGAATTAGCAGCTGTATTAGTTCTTTCACAACAAGATCTAGATTCACATGTTGTTCTGGCAAACCCCTTGTTCTGAAATCTTGCATACTAGATCTGTTTTCCAGATCCTCTCATTTCAAATAATTTGTGTCCAGCCTTTTCTGTACTGTGATGAGGACAACTGTGTTCTGGTTAACTCTAGCAATAGTCATATCAATTTTCTTCTCTGCCCTCTTTGTATGCAGCCCCACTTCTTGCATTTCTCGCTTAACCCTTCTAACGACATAAGGATACACAGACTGTCTTATTGACATTAGAAAGGTTCGCTGGATAGTCACCTATCCAAAGTTGCATATCATAAATGTAAGAGTTTTATCTTTCCTGGAAATGTCATTAACACAACTCAGGCCAAGGTATTTCTTCCAGAACTGAAGAGTCTTTAGCTTCAGGCCAGAGTGCAGAATCTCTTGACCTGTCCTCGCCTCACTATTCATTAAGGAATGCGTATGTTGGGCATGATGGTGTCTTTGCTTCGAGGCAGTGCCTTTTGCACAGTTTGGAACAAGACACCTGCAGATAAAATTGCTCTCTATCTCGGGTCGGAATCCAGAATCCCTGGATAACCCCCTTTCCATGACACATTCAACAAGGCAGTTCCTAACCTGGTGGCTAATTCCTTTTTTTCTTCCGGTTCAATGGAAGATTGTCACCACAGATGCCACTCTATAAGATTGGGGGGGTGTAATGGGGTCACAAACGCAGGGATTGGAGGGAGATCAGTCTTCTCATAAATTTCCTGGAACTAAGAGCGATTCTATTGTCTCTCAAACATTGAATCCTGGCGGAATGACCCTTAAGATTGGATGTCCAAACAGACAATTGGACAGCGGTGCCATATATCAACCATCAGGGGGACACCAGAAGCAGGAAAACTCTCAAGGAAGTGAGCAGGATCTTTGGGCCGAGAGATATGTTCCATGCATCTTGGCAATCCACATGCCAGGAGTGGACAACTTGCAGGCCGATCATGTAAGCAGAGTCCAGCATCAGGGGGAATCGTCCCTTAGTCAGAGGGTTTTTCAGTGCCTTTGCAGGCGCTGGGGGAAACCAACATAGATCTACTTGCCTCCTGGAACAATCGCAAGATTCTGAAGTTTATATCCTGGTTTGTATCCTGGTTTAGGGACCCTCTAGCAATAGCAACAGGTGCCCTGACTCCTCAGTGGTCAGATCTCTAGCTTCTCTATGTGTTTCCTCTGATTCCACTCTTGGGTCGAGTATTCCGTGTGGGAATACCAGTTATTCTGGTAGCTCCTCACTGGCCAAGGAGAAGCTGGTTCTCAGACATAGTAAGGATGTCAGAAGGCGACCCTTGTAGGTTGCCTGATGATCCAGATCTTCTCACACAGGGCCCCTACAGCACCCCAATTTACGAGCTCTGGCTTTTATGGCCTGGCTATTGAAACCTTCATCATGGCAGAAAAAGGCTTTTCTGCCACAGTTATCCAGACCATGATTCAGGCCAGGAAGCAAACTTCATCAAATAATTACTACAGAATCTGGCGAATATTTATCACTTGGTATGAAACTATAGGTTTCGCTTGTAGAACTTTATCTGTTTCCAGAATATTAGAATTTTTGCACAAAGGTCTTGATGAAGGTCTTCAGTTGAACACTTTAAAAAGGACAGATATCAGCTTTATCCATCTTTTTCCAGAAACCCATTGCTAAGAATACATTAGGACTTCTTTACAGGGGGGCACTCGTGCGACCCCCCCTTGTAAGCATCTTCTGCCTGTCTGGGACCTGAACCTAGTTTTATCAGCCCTTCGGGGTCCTCCCTTTGAACCGCTGGCAGATGCGTCACTAAGCTTAATGACACCTAAGGTCATATTTTTAGTGGCAATTACTCCAGTATGACAGGTTTCTGAATAAGCAGTTTTATAGGTTAAGCCTCCTTATTTAGAGTTAAATAAGGACAAGGCCGGGTTCAGTTTTAAACAGGACTAAAATGGTTTCCCCTTTTCATCTTAATGAAGAGGTGGTTTTGCATTCCTTATATCCTACTCCGGTTAACCATAAGAGAGAGTCCTTCATTCTCTTGATGTAGTGAGAGCACTAAAATTCATATCTCTGCTACACAAGCCTTCCGTAAGTTAGACTCCTTATTTGTTATACCTGAGAGTCCACAGAAGGGTTTTTTTGCCAGCTAAATCTACCCTCAGCAGATGGATTAGACAAGCAGTCATAAGGGCCTATATCTCCAAGGGGAAGAATCCCCCCTTTTGAGTTACAGATCATTCTATACAAGCTATTGGAACTTCCCGGGCTGTTCAGCACCAGGCTTCGGTGGAACAAGTATGCAAAGCTACTACTTGGTCCTCAGTTCATACATTTACCAGATTTTATAAGGTAGATGTCAGAAACTCTGTGGTTGCTGCTTTTGGTAGAAGGGTATTACAGACATTAGTAAGCTAGGGGTTTTGAAATGCCTTACTCTTCATTTAAGGAATAAGATTAATACATGGGATCCCACCCTGAAGTTAGGGCACTGCTTTTGGAGGTCCTATTCATTATTGAATGCCGAAGGCCTGGAGTGGATTGGGAGAGACAATACAATTCTGGGATTCTCACCAGTAGAATTGTTTTCTCTTCCATATCCACTCCAGGCCGTCAGACCCTACCTTCTGCTAGCTTACTATAGCTATGCTTCGGATGCCTAGTCCTAGTGGAGCGTGTAGATATGTACATAATTGTTCATGGGGAAAAAAATAATAAAAAACATAAATGGAGAAAGGTAGAGAGTAACTTATCTAGTTTTTCCTTGCCTTCAAAAAAGACACAAGGCTTCTTAGGATGCCTTATCCTCCCGGGCGGTTGTGTCTGCTGATTTTAAATTACTGGATTGTGGAGGTGACCCTGGACGTATATAGAGGCAGGAGGAGCCACGCCCTTTTGTCTTGCAGTCCACGCCTTTTAGTTAAGAGTTAACACATTTGTTACTGAATGTCGCTGGCCTGGAGTGGATATGAAAGAGAAAACAATTCTACAGGTGAGAATCATAGAATTGTATTTTTTGAGGGTTTGCATCATTTGACTAGACCTTTTCAATACATTTACTTGTTTCCCCTAAAGTGGACCAAAACCAACGGCTGATGGCCCCGAATCAAAACCACTGTGTGCCAAGTCCCCTAAAGAACCTTTTTTCGATCCATCGGCACATGCACGAGCCATGACTGGAGTCCGTTATACCTTCGGCAAGGAATGCGCCCACGACAGGCATTTGCATGTTTCCCCTTAAAGTGGACCAAAACTCATGGCTAGATTTCAGTGCCGCTTTAATCCCCTTACCCCCTCTATTTTATTTACCTGGCATATGCGCTAGCCATGACCAGTATCTGCTATACCTTCAGCAGGGCATGCTTCTAAGGCAGGCATTTGTGAATGGTCGGCACAGGCACACAACCTGAGGGTAGAGGAGATGCTGACCCCCTTCGGCTTGACTCAGCCCTTAGCCGAGTCTTAGCGAATATTGACAAGTACGCCAATTAGAGGAGAGGCCCTGTAGGCCTGGGGAAAGGTGAGTTTTACTGGGTGACCTTGGGGGTTTAACACAGTGGGGCATCCTGAATTAGGGTGCACTGGTGGCAAAGACCAAATCGAGTGTTGCAGTATGCATTTTCCTGTTTTGAAGGTCTCAAATCACTGATGAACAGGTTTTGCTCAAGAGTATCTCTGTATTTGGCACCATCCATCTTCCCCTTTTCAGACCAGACCAAAGTTCCTGCAGCTGAAAAACATCCCCACAGTATGATGCTGCCACCACCATGATTCACTGTGGAAAATGTGTTCTGGGGGGTGATGAGATTCATTGGTTTTACACCAGACATAGAGATTTTCTTTTTGGCCTAAGCATTTAGTTTTCTTCTAATCAGACCAGAGCACCTTTCTCCATGCCCTATGGCAAACTTTAGCCTTCCTACATTTGCCTGAAAGTAAAGGCTTTTTCCTGCCACTATTCCATGAAGCTCTATGGAGTGTCCAGCTTACTGTGGCTATATGGACATCTATATGTCTCTGCTTGGGAACTCTGCAGCTCCTTCTGGACTACATTTGGTCTCTGTGCTGCCTCTCTGGTTAATTCCTTCCTTGGCTGGTCTGAGAGTTTTGTTGGGAGCCCCTCTCTTTACAGGTTTGTTGTACTATATTATTTCCTATTGATAATGGATTTGATGGTGGATTTCACTGTATGTTTCATCAACTTTGTCCCTGATTTGTTTGGCGAGCTCCTTGATCCTTGTGGTATTTGTTTAGTGATGCCTCCTGCTTAATGGTGTTGCAGCCTATGGGGCCTTTCATAAAAGGTGTGTTTATACTGACAGATCATGTGACAGATTGCACCCATGTGGACTTTAGAATGAGACTTCTAAATATAATTGGTTGCACCTGAACTTTTTTTATACTTCATAGCAAAGGGATGAATACATATGCACATTTCAATTTTCATTTTTCTAATGCCTGAAATATGTAATACCTGACCATAAGTCTCACCCAAGGCTTAGAGGAGGAAAACAAGAAAAAATTCTGAACCAAATGGTGTGTTAAAATACCCCCCCCCCCTGAAAAAACGCCCTATTACAGGCAGTGTGTAAACCTCCTCCAATCATAGTATCACAGGCCATGTGCGGAATCTCCACCAGTCACCCCATTGCAGGCAGTGTGTGGCATCCCCCCAACTTACAGTTGCTCTCTGCTTGCCGATCCTCCAAGCTCCAGTGCCCAGCTCTCCACACACACACACAATTGCAATCCCACATTCCTGTTTCCGATGAGTGGGCATGGCCTATTTACGGACGGCGTTCATGAATGGACGTGAACTGCGTAGGCCTCACCCACTAGCTAAGGCTGGGGCAGCACTATAAGGTATGGCGTTTTTTGTGTGTGGGGGGGGGGGACATTGAAGGGCCAGCAGGCAAGGAAGCAAGTGTAATTTTTACTGCTTCCTGCCCACTGGTCCTCCATGGCGCCCCCCCCCCCCCCACACGCACACTTTTGGAAGGGGTTTGTCTTATAGAGAACAAAAAATGGTATATAACTTTCTTAGTTCACTTCACCAAATTAGACAAAATTGTGCAGATGAACAAACAATTCAGATTAAAAAACAAACCTTTAAATACATTTTGTAATGTAACAAAATAGAGAAAAAGCCAAGGTGGGGTAAATACTTTTGCAAGCCACTGTTTATAGACTTGCGATCTGAAACTAAAAGGAAAGTGTCCCTAAAAGTTTTAACTTGTCCTTGAATTATCTCAGAGACCAAATATCGAAGAAGGACTTTGTAGTTTGCTTCTATCAGGAAAGTATTTATAGAGCATTTATCTGTTGTGTACCAAGCTCCCAAACTCCCTGATGTCCTCTCCCACATCTCTGTATTGTTAGACCAAATGGTCAAATGGCATTTTCGAGGCCAGGTCCAGGCAAGATGAGTGCAGTAATGCTACTAATAAGTTAAAGAAACTTTATTGATCATGTCCTAAACCTGAAAGGAATGTGAAAATATAAACTTTAATTCTGTTGGGATACAGGCCTTTTGTTCAAGATTAAACTAACTTGTCTTCCCTTTCAGATTGTCCATACAGGGACATTGTAAATGGATTAGCTAGCAACTGGAAGACAGGACTAGAGCAGAAAGTGATCTGTAATTCCTCCCCATCTGCAGGTATAAGACCTGATAAAAATAGATAAAATACCGCGCTATTTCTTTTTCCAAAGCCAAAAGGAGAAACTTAAAAGGAATGCTCTACGTGTAAAAAACCCTTGTCCACAGAGTTCAATCAGTAATAGAATATGTACACAGAGCTTCCTGGTTTACCCGTGGGTTGTCCCAAAGTACATGTGCGAGCACTACCTCCACAGGTGACCTCAAATACGATCTCTTTTGCATCCGTGAGTAGTTTCTTCAGATCCCAATGGTATACATATTCACTCCTCCAATCAATCCAGAGAAAGCACCATGTAAGTTCAAAGGTGTGGTGTCACGCCAAGGAGTGCAACATGGAACAAAAGAACATACATCTAGTGTGATACTGTCAAACACACACTATTTAATAAAGGCACTGCACTCACATGTAAATAAAATTCAATCGCTTAAAAAACGGAGGGTGGCTCTCACCAACTCCCCACCGACAAGATCTGGCCAGATCAATCAATCAACTCAGTACATAGATGCCGCCTGCCACCGCCGCCGACGCGTTTCGTTGCTCCTGGCAACTTTAACAAGGCTGGTGGCACTGCGGCATGATACTCATATATATACCTTTAGTGTAAATCCAGAAATCCCAGAAGGGGCAGAGGGCGCGCTGCGCTGGAAAAGAAAGTCGCACTTCCGGATCGCGCTTAATGATGGAGGCACTGCTGAAAGACTGATCTGCGCAGTGTCTAGCCTCCCGTCATCCAGCCCAACTCCGCCCCATGTCTCCTCTTAGTATAATCAGCTAAATACGCAAACTGCGTAGCAGTAGCTACGCCGACAATGTAAGGTCTATGTTATGCGTCCACTGGCACCACCCAGTGGCCAAAGGGGGAAAAACAATTAACAATTAGAAGGAAACTACAACCTTCACTGTGCAGCAGCCAGCCACAAGCAGGCCTTATGCTGTGTATATAAAACGCCCCCCAACAGCCACAAGGGACCAGAGGACCTAACAATTATAATGAAAGCAACCACGCCAACAGTAACGGGCGCAAATGAACAACAATTTCTCAGACAAACCACTGTCTAATCAGCCAGCAGCCGTCACTTAGGAAATAGTGGTAGTACAACGCCAGCTGCGCAGCCTGCGTACAGGGAAAGCTTTTTCTATTTAAATTGCTCTAGTTTGTGTATAGTCCACCCAAAGTTTTCTTGCACTATCAACAAAGAGGGCAATTTCACAAACCAAACAAAGGACCCAGTAATACCCAGCAGGAATTATACATACTGGCACAGGCAGAAGCAAATAGAACATACAAAGCTAGTGTCACCTAGTGGATTCTAGATGTAACTATACAGTTCAAACACCTAACAAATAGACATGTACCAGAGAATGTTCCTTAAATATACATATCATAATAACAATCTAAAAGGCCTAAATAATTACATAAAATTACATTTATAACCTAAAAAATATATAAAGTTTAAGAATTATCGATAAAACAATTTAGATCAAAATCGACATTAAGACCACTTGGGGCTAAAGTATTCAGAGTAAAAATCCACTTGCCCTCTTTCTGACAGATGTCCCTCTTTAAATTAGAACCCCTCCAATGGGTTTCTGTGTGATCTATGCCAATAAATGACATCTGTGTAGGATCGCTGGAGTGGGAAGCTTTAAAGTGAGCCGACAGACTGTGTAAATCGTAACCACGCCTGATGTTATAAATATGTTCGCGTATCCGCACGCGAAGTTCTCTCGTGGTCCTCCCCACATACAGCAACCCACACAGACACCAGATCAAATAGACCACATATTTCGTGTGGCAGGTGATGAATTTTGAAATCTTAAAATTCTGACCTGTGTTAAAATCTTCAAAGCTTTTTTGGGGTTTGGGTAAAGATTTCCCAGTTTTGCACCCCACACATCTCCCACATTTATAAAAGCCCAATAAGGTGTTATCAGTTAGTGTCACCCGTGCAGGTGGATCTACAAAGCTTTTGGTCAAACGGTCCCTCAAGTTGGGTGCACGTCGGAAAATTATTTTAGGTCTTACAGGGAGAGTCGGTCCTAACACCGAATCCAGATGCAGAATATGCCAATGTTTGGCTACCAACCGTTGGATCTCCCTGTATTGGGTGTTAAAACCTGTAATGAAGGGTACCCCTGAACTGCTGTTCATTTTCCTCCTGGTATTGCCTAACAAAGTCTCTCTCTGGGTTTCACGTACTGCTATTCTTTGAAATTCTACCTTCTCTGGGTCATATCCCTTATCCACGAACCGCTTCTTAAGGATGGCGGACTGCCGATCATAATCTGTTAATGAAAAGCAATTCCGTCTAATCCTGAGGAACTGTCCCTTTGGTATAGCTGATAACCAATTCGGGTGATGACAACTAGAGCACGGAACGTACCCATTTCTGTCCGTAGGCATAAAATATGTAGAAGTGGTCAATTTAGACCCCTCTATTCTGATATTTAAATCAAGAAAGTTTACTGCCACAGGACTAGCATCCACCGTGAATTCCAGATTGTAAAGATTATTGTTGACTTCAGTGAAAAAGGCATCCACCCGACTTGGGTGCCCTTCCAGATGACAATCACGTCATCTATATATCTATTCTTGGTGTGCCACACACCCCGCTTCACTTCTTAAATATTCATCCATTATTGGGTTAATCCACCGCCAGGTGACGTAGTGCAGAGAGGAAGTCTTGTAACGAGCCCCCTTCCGGCCTATATATACCTGGTACCTCCCTTCAATCACCAGTATTTTTTCTCTCTGCTTGCTGACAAGTCAGAAGATGGAAGTCTCCTGCTTACAGGTAGGCCGGGGTATTCTTACCCCGCCACCCCCCTTTTGGTCTATTTCTGCCCGGTTTGAGTTTGTATACCTTTATGGTGGAATGGAAGCCTCCCAGCCTAGGCTGCTCACCGGGCAAATGGTAGATGGCACTTTAAGTGCCTAGGAGCTTATCTCCTACCGCTCGACCTCATGCGTGGGGCAATGCGGCTATCCGGCATGGTGATCCGGAAATGGGATGCCCCTGTCCCGAGGGTCCCCGTAGCCCCTCTCTCCCCCGTTACGATCCCTTCTCCCTTCACTATGGGGGGGGGGGGTGTGAGGGTGTGCTTTAAGTATATGTGTTTAACTTGTATCACTTCATTTCAACATGTGTGTGTATTCATGATTATGCATTCACTGTATTCAGCATGTGTATACTTTTGGTCTGCTTGAGGGCAGGCTGCGCTGGGTAGGGGCTGGCCACTTTTCTTTGCAGACTGTTGCTTTGTGGCCCCCTACCCCCTCTCCTCTCCCCTCTCCCCGCCTGGCATTTTATGTATTCATTAGGCGGCGCCATGCGGTCTTTACCCTCCCCCCTCCGCCGCCTGGGTGCACGTGTAGTGGCCCAGCTGAGAGTGATTTCCAGCTGATCGGCGTAGGGGGGGGCGGGTCCCGCTGACGCGGCGTCGGGGGCGCGGCGCCGACGTCTTGCGGCGGGCCCAGCGTTTGCTTCCTTCAAATGCAGGAAGTCGCGTGGGCGCACGGCCGCACTTTGTCTTCCGTGCTGGCTGCTGGCTGCAGTCTTGTTCCGGCTGCTGCCTTCGCTGACCAGGTAAGCGGCCCCACCAGTTGGGGCCGTTAAATGGGTGATGCATTTCCTTGCAGTAATATAGTGGGGAGTCACTTTGTATTAAGGGGGCGTGATTTGACTCTTATTTAAGGGCACTTTTGTGCCATGCTTATATGTCTTTTTATACACATGTGAGGGTCTGATGGTTTTTCTTTTCCTTGCAGATCCTGGGATCCCTGCTTATGGTGGCCCTCCGGCTCTATGTGCCTGGCTAATTATTGGGATATATACATAGACTATATATAAATATATATATATATAGTTCATTAAAGGGGACCTTAACTTAAAAAAAAAAAAAAATATTAAAAAAAAAAAATAAAATCCTCCCTTCCGGGACATTACTAATAAAGGGGCATCCCGGGTTGGCTTATGCCTTAAAAGTCCCAGTATTGCGAATACCATAAATCACCATATGGAGGCTTCCGTAATTTCCGGAAACTGTTCTGCTGAGCCGTTCGGGGGGTGCGTAGGTTGTGGGGTTCCACTCCCAGCTGATGATGTCTTTATTTGCATCCCTTGTGCAAAACAGACTATTGCGCGCCAGTCCGTTGCTTCGGCTGCGGGGCCATCGCATCCTTCATCATCTCCTACCTCTCCCTCCCTGTTCCGGACCCCGCATGACACTGTCAAAAGTGGGGATTCGCATTCCGAGGCGGCAGCACAGCCCAGCCCCCGGAAAGTAATGCCCGTTAAAGCAGCGTTAAAGGCCGCTGCAAAACGAAGGCACCTGACTCCGGTACCTTCGGCTCCACAGGACCAGTTTTGTGAACCTGTTGAATGGTCCGATGGATCCCCGGACGAGGATGAATTCCTGTCGGAGTCAGATGAGCCGACAGGTCAGCTTGTGGCTGATGAGATTGGCGATTGGTCAGAGGGGGTTGTTTTTGACACCCCCTCTATTCTGGCTCAAATGTTTAAAATTTTGAGTTTAGATACGCCTGAGGCGGCCGCCCCGCCAAAGGGTCAGTTATTTAAAGAGCCTCAGCCGAGTTTGGTTTTTCCCAGACAACACCACTTTGAGAGGGTGGTTCTTAAGGAATGGGAACATCCCACGCGGTTATCTGGAATTCCTTCCAGTTGGGAAATGCGTTATCCTTTTCCACCAGAATTGGTGAAGCTTTGGTCTGTCCCTCCTGACGTCGATACCCCTGTACTAGGGCTCTCCAGCTCGGCTATGGTACAATCTGCTGAGACCACTGTCCCTAAAGATGGGGAAGATCGTCGGATTGACCAATACGCTCGACATGGTTTTATCTATTCCGGGTCAGCGTTGTGCCCGGTATGTGCTTCAGCCCTTCTGCTATTGGCAATTAAGTCCTTAATTCAGGGGCTATATGAGGATCTTAATCCCGCTTGCAAACAGTTCACTGCGCTTAAGCAGTGTGAATCTTTTGTGGCTTATGTCCTGGCTGCTCAGGACGATGCGCTGACTATGAGTAGCAAGGCAGCAGCTATGCTGGTGGTTATTCGCAGGTCAGTATGGCTGCGTCAGTGGTCAGCGGACACGGCTTCCAAGAAGGTGCTCACAGCTCTCCCCTTTTTGGGGTTGCGTCTGTTCGGGGAGAAAATTGATTCAGTCGCAAAGGGTGGTAAGATGCCACAATGCAAGAGGCCTCGTGGTCCCTTCAGGGGGACAAGTTCCGGTAGGCCTTCCTTTCGAGGATTCAGAGCGGGCAGGGGTGCGTCCTTTCCCGCTACCAGTGGCACAGGTTGGACTCGGGGGAGGGGCCGTGGCCGGCCCACTCAGTCCTGGGGCACCAAGCCCAAACCTGCTGATAAGCTCACTCAGCAATGAGGGGCTGCCCTCACCCGTGCGGGTGGGGGGACTATTGCGACACTTCTACCATTGGAACCAAGTGGTTCCAGGCAGATGGATCCAGGAGGTAGTGTCGCCAGGTTACGACCTGGAATTCGAGTCTCACCCTCCTTCACGGTCCGTTCATGGGTCGGTTCATCCCGGCCTGAACTCTCATCAAGACGGAGTGTGTCTTTCTTTTGCCCAAATTCACACGAGAACGCTTCAGCTATTTCTGTTAGCGTGTTAGGACCAGCAACCTCAGTCGCTGGATCAGTCCTTCCAGTTGTCCTCCCGTGTACGGCAGTCCCTCCTGTGGTGCTTGGTCTTGACCAATCCTGTGTGGGGCAGGCCTTTCCTGACCCCCCTTTTGAAAAGTGTCACCACGGACGCCAGTCTGTCGGGATGGGGCAGATTCTGGAAGGAGCTGCGGTTTTAGGGGCAGTGGAGACCTTAAAGGCCCCACTTACCCATCAATATTCTGAATCTGAGAACCATCCGTCAGGTGCTTGCTCTCCTGACTCAGTACGTTCTGGGCCTTCTGGTCCAGATGTGTTCAGACAATCGATCAGCGGTTGCTTACGTCGGTCTTCAGGGAAGGACGCGCAGTCTGAGTACTCTCAGAGAAGTGTCCCTGATCCGGACCTGGGCAGTGTTCCATGTTCCCTGTCTCTCGGCGGTTTACGTTCCAGAGTTGATGAAACAGGTAGCGGGCCGGTTGAGCAAGGGCTCTCCCTGTCTGGAAGAATAGGCTCTCCATCCTCGGGTGGTTCGCTTACTGTGTCTCCAATGGGAGACCCCGGAGGTGGACCTGTTGGCCCCTCACCACTATCACAGACTCCCGAACTTCGTGTCGCTCTCCCAGGATCCTCTGGCTCTGGCAGTGGACGCTATGTCCCTGAACTAGGGAGCTCTGGGATTTCTATACCTGTTTCCTCCGTTGCCCATGCTGGGCAGGGTTCTTCAGAATTTGGCTCTGGAAATGGTGTACGCCGTTCTCGTGGCCCCAAGGTGGCCAAGACGAGTAAGGTTCGCAGACATCGTTCGGCTGGCAGTGGACCAGTTAGTTCTGCCTCTTCGGCCCGGTCTGCGCACTCAGGGTCGATTGGGTTACCCCAGTTTACCAGCGCTGGGTTTGATGGCCTGGCTGCTGAAACCTCCATCCTGAGGGAGGAGGGTCTTTCTGATTCAGTCATTAAGACTTTGATCAGTGCCCGGAAGAAGTCTTCTTCCATCACCTACTATAGGACTTGGAAAGCCTATATCGCTTGGTGTGAGATAAGATCTTTTCCTTGTAGGGTCTTTTTGGTCTCCAGGATTCTGGAGTTTTTACAATCAGGGCTGGACTCTGGTCTCCAGCTAAGTACATTGAAAGGGCAGGTCTCTGCCTTATCTATCTTTTTTCAGAAGCGTGTTGCGCTTAAACCTTTAGTTAAAACTTTTTTCCAGGGGGTTACGCATGTGCGGCCTCCCAGGAAACCATTACTCCCTGTTTGGGATTTGAATTTGGTTCTTTCTGCTCTTCAGGCTCCTCCTTTTGAGCCTTTGCAAGATATTGCTTTGTCTACCCTGACTCAGAAGATTGTCTTCTTGGTAGCTATCACTTCTGTCCGGCGTGTCTCAGAGTTGGCGGCCTTAACTATCCAGGCGCCTTACTTTGAGAGGCATCAGGATAAAGTGGTCTTTCGGTTCAAGCCAGACTTTCTTCCTAAGGTTGTTTCTGCCTTTCATTTGAACCAAGATATTGTTCTTCCCTCCTTGTGTCCTAATCCTAAGAATGACAAAGAGAGGGTTTTGCATTGTTTGGATGTAGTACGCTGTGTTAAGTACTACTTGATTATCACGTCTCCTTTTCGTAGGACAGATTCCTTTTTTGTTGTGCCCCATGGGCCTAAGAAGGGTTTGGCACCAGCCAAATCTGCCATTAGCAAGTGGATACGTCAGGCCGTTACTGCGGCCTATTCTGCTAAGGGAAGAGTTCCCCCTTTTCGTATCACTGCTCATTCTACTCGCGCCGTTGGGGCGTCTTGGGCTTTTCAGCACCAAGCTTCTGTTGAACAAGTTTGTAAGGCCCCCACTTGGTCTTCTGTTCATACTTTTTCTAAGTTTTACAAAGTTGATGTGCGAGCCTCAGCGGATGCTGTTTTTGGCCGCAAAGTTCTGCAGACTGCAGTCATTTAAGTTATGCTTCACCTGGCCTTGAGATGCCCTTCCCTTGTGGACACTGCTTTTGGATGTCCCAATAATGGATGAATATTTAAGAAGTGAAGCGGGGTGTGTGGCACACCAAGAATAATACCATTTTGTGAGTACTCACCTGAAAAATGGATATTGTTGGTGTGCCACACACCCCGCTTCACCCCCACCCTTTTCGGTATTACCGAAGCATTTATATGGTGAAGCCCTCTTTTTTATTTATATATCAAAATTGATTTTTGAGGTTACCGGTGGAATACTGGTACCTTGTCTTTCTGCTTTTTAAATATACTGGTGATTGAAGGGAGGTACCAGGTATATATAGGCCGGAAGGGGGCTCGTTACAAGACTTCCTCTCTGCACTACGTCACCTGGCGGTGGATTAACCCAATAATGGATGAATATTTAAGAAGTGAAGCGGGGTGTGTGGCACACCAACAATATCCATTTTTCAGGTGAGTACTCACAAAATGGTATTTTTCCAGCATATCAAATTATCCCATTTCCGGCCGAAAATAAATTCTTCTTCCCACTTTTCAACGTAGAGGTTCACCATACTGGGAGCAAACTTAGCTCCCATGGCGACACCTCTACGTTGCAAGAAGAACTCCCCCCCGAACCAGAAATAATTGTGCTGGAGTGCGAATTCCAAACATTGCATCAGATATTCAACCTGTCCTGAGGGTAAACTCTGGCTAGAGTTAAGGAAGTGTTGGACAGCTTCCAGGCCGAGGTCATGAGGAATAGCTGTGTATAAAGATGACACATCGGCCGTAGCCAGGATGGAATGTTCCTCAATTTTTAGGTCCTCACACAGCTGGATTACCTGCGCCGAATCCCTTAAGTAGGCAGGCAATTCCACCACTAGTGGTTGTAGGAAGTGGTCAATCAGTTCACCCAAACGACATGTAATCGAGCCAAGTCCTCTCACTATGGGCCTCCCCGGGGGTTTCGTCAGACTTTTATGGATCTTAGGCAGTATATACATGGTAGGGATTTTGGGAGCATTAGGTGTTAAGTAATCAAATTCTTTTTTACTAAGAAAGCCTTTTGTCACGCCTTCATTAAGTAAACTCTCTATCTTTGACTTGTACTCACGAGTGGGATCTTTGTCCAGTTGAGTGTAGGTATCTGTATCTGCTAACAGCCTGTTAACCTCTTTGAGGTAATCAGATTTATTCATAATCACTAAGCCCCCCCCCCCCTTATCGGCTGGTTTCAAAATTATATCGTGTTTAGCTTCAAGCTGTTTAAAAGGTATAAGACCTGGCCACACAGAAGATTTCCCACTCAGCTTGAATATTTTAAGATTCACAGTATTTTAGGGCAGCTTTGCTGCAGATGTTCCCGCCCCCCCCCCCCCCCCCCCTCACTCATACCTTCATCTTCGGGTTATGTAGCAGCCACAGGCGAACCTTACTGTAGGTACAGGTAAGGCCCCAGTGGGGAGCCAATCCCTTTAGAAAAATATATTTAAATATTAATAAACTTTCATGCGCCTACTTAAGCAAGGCTTCATTTACCTTTCTGTGTTTCAGGAGGAAATCTGAAGGGGACACAGCCTAGAGCAGGGGGCATCCGCTCCTTCCCTTTTTGTTGACTTTATGCAGGTGGAGTCTTTGTTTGTGGGAGGATTCATGGTATTTCACTGGCTGGCTGTTCAGGGAAAAGCGATTATCCAGGACCATCTGTACAATCAGTCCTGTGATTAGACATTTTGCTACGTTTCAGACCCAACAGGTCACCCTTGGACACCCCTTGGTATGAGGGGTTCCTTCTTAGCATAGGATACCTTCCCTGGTGGCTCCTGTTTCCTGGGATTGCCCCATCAGGACAAAAAAAATTCTTCAGGGATTATTGGGCCTTCGTCACCTTGTTTTTGATGCAGGTGGGTGCGCATAGCATCCGCGGGCAAGCAGGTAGCCCAAAAGCTTAAACACCTTATGGTTTCAGAAACTGCAGGTAAACCTATGCTCACAACCTCAACCTATCCCATTGAGGTCTCCCTTGGCCCGGTAGAGGCCAGAAAAGCCTCTTTGCCCATGATCTTCTACCAAAAAGTGGTGGACCTATTTTGCTTGCCTTTTTTCCCTTGCATCTTAAAATTTCAGCAGAAGGGTCTTGATGACTGGTTTAAGCAAAGCACCCTTATGGGCAAAGTTTGGGCCTTATATCCATTTTGTTTCGATAGCGAAGAATTCTTTGGTCTGCACATTAATGCAGGGGCTGCTCATCTTCGTATCTCCCGCAAGTTTCCTATTCTCACTTGGTCCTGTCCTCATTACAAGGGGCCTCCTGTAGAGCCTACATGGTGTCCCTAGTGGCCATCACTTTGGTTCGCTGAGTATTAAATCTAGCAAGCCCCTCTTCCTGATCTTTCAGAAGGACAAGGTGGTTCTACGGTAAGATTTCTTGCCAGAGGTTGCTTTGGCTTTTTATTTAAATGAGGACCTTCATCCAAAAGAATTGATTCTGCACTCTTGAGTTAGTGTGTGTGTTCTTTAGCGGCTACAAAGTTTGCATAAAACAGATGTGGTGGTTGTGGTTCCGACCGGACCCAAGAAGGGGCAAACCTACTGTTGGATCAGTTTTCTCAAGCTAGGGAGAACCCCCTTTTATGTAACAGCTCAGTCTGCTAGAATTGTGGGTAGGTCCTTGGCCTTCCAATACCAGGCTTCAATGGACCAAGTGTGCAAGGCTGCCATTTGGTCATCAATTTACACCTTCTCTTACTTCTAGAAGGTGGATGTCTGGGCATCCACGGACACAGTCGCCCATTTTTTGTTTAAGACTTGTTTTGCAGAGCTGCTTCCCACCCATTTCGGGGCTTCTTTAAACATCCCATTTGTGATGGCTCAGTCTTTCTGTATGGACAACCTGACCTTCTAAAGTGGTTTTCTGTTAGTTGCCCATACAGGGACACCCAAGGGTGTTGCGACTGTGCCTATTTCCATTGCTTTGGACAAGTTGTCTTAGCCCATTGATGGCTCTTTTATGTCCAGATCAGGGATGCCCCACTGTGTATAAGCCCCCAGGTCACCCCATCTAATTCTACTTTCCTCGATCCTACTGTGCATACACTGCCTCTCGTCCAATCAGCAGGCTCGGATCCGCTCCTTAAGCTAAGCGGACCCGAGCACAATTCAGAAATGCCTAAAGGTATAGCAGGGAGTGGCCGCTGTTCACACGTGCTGCTGGAGTGGGGGGAGAAGGTGAGTTTACAGGGTGACCTATGGGGGTTCACACAATGGGGGGAGGGAATCAAGCAGCCATGGAATCTTATAGATTCCAGGGCCGTTGAGTCTGAGTTTTGGTCCACTTTAATTATCCGAATTCCGGTATCCCTCTCATAGACCAACTCGACTGCTTGTGTACTGGGAGATGGGGAGGAATTACATCTTGCTTCTGTCTCCACACCTTGGATACTAGGTAACAGATTGCTAATGGCTGTGTGTCCCTGTATCAACTAAGGGAAAACAATTTTACAAGATATGTACAAAAATGTATTATTCTAAGTAGGTCACACACCTCGCTTCAAGACATTCATTACATGTAGGTATACTGACCTGTAGATGGCGATCTTGCAGAGATGTCAATAAAAAAGTTAGACCCTCCCGGTCCATAAATACCTGGGACCTCCCACTCATTCCCCAGTCTTTCATCTCTGCAGAGGCGAGCAAGTCAGAAGATGGATGTCTCCTCCTTGCAGGTAGCTGGGATGACTCCCGGCCCTCTATTGTTCTATTCCTGCCCGGATTCTTTTATTTATATTACTTGCCTCCCAGCCTAGGCTGCTGGTCCGGGCAATGGTAGATGGCACCCTAGGTGCTCAGGAGCTGGGAGACCCCATAACAAGGGGTAGGCGGCTAACCAGGTTGGTGACCCCGGTTTGGGATGCCACGTCCCTTGGCTCCCACCCTAACATGGATTCCACCTCTCCCGGATACCCTTAGAGGGGGGGCGGGTCCCTTATGGATCCTCCTTATTAATTATAATGTGTGTGTGGTGCTTTACAGTGCATGGCTTTACTCAGACCGGTGCCGGCGGGCTTCTGGCCCGGGAGCGACGGGGGAGGGGCGGGGCCGGGCGCGAACCTCCCTCCCTCTTCCTCTGCCTATGCGCCTTTTTCCTTCCTAGTGCCAGGGACTCCGGAGGTGGTGACAGTTGGGTGAGTGGCCTTGGGCCCAATTAGTTTTTCCCTTCTTGATTGTGCCCCTCCTTGGGGTTGCTTGGCAACGCTGCTGTTATTAACCCTTTGGGCACTTGCTATGTAGGTCTGATTGTGTGTTTGTTTGTGTGTTCCAGGTGGACCATCGTTTATATTAAAGGGGCGTTCTCCCGGTCCTAGGGTCCCTGGTTAAATCTAGGTGTCTGTAAATTCCTCCCACTCGGGACTTAAAGGGGCATCCCGGGTTGCATTACTGCGTAATTCCCTCGGGACATATATATATATATTATATATATATATATATATATATATATATATATATTATATATATATTAAAA
This sequence comes from Gastrophryne carolinensis, assembly GCA_027917425.1. Lineage (NCBI taxonomy): Eukaryota > Metazoa > Chordata > Amphibia > Anura > Microhylidae > Gastrophryne > Gastrophryne carolinensis. Next base: position 119,209,311 of record CM051243.1, read on the forward strand.
ATTACCATATGGAGGCTTCCCTCGGGGCAATCCAGGCTGTGTTTGGGGTGTGGGGATGATGTATTTCTTTGTGTACCCTGTGCGCAACGGTCCATTACACGGCAGTCCGGATCTCAGGCGTCTTGTTCTGCTCCGCCAGTCTCCTCTCCGTCTCCCCCTCGCTTGACACGTACCCCATGTGATGTGGTCATTGGCGGGGAGTCGCAATCTGAGGTGTGTGCCAGATTGGACAATCTTGAAAAATTGTTTTCCAGCGCCGTTGCTAAAAAGGCCACGGCAAAGTGAAAACATTTGTATACAGCCACGCAGGCCTCTGATATGGAGGAGTTTGACTCCCTGGATTGGTCGGATTGTCCCCCGCATGAGGAAGGGGAGCTGTATGAGGAGTCTGAGGGCTCTGATGACCAGCAGTTTGTGGGTGCTGATACCGAACAGGGCCAGGGGGATTCCTTGGATACCTCTAGGGTCCTGGCTCATATGTTTTTTTTTTTTAAAGTTTCTTTTTATTTGCAGTTCAACAAACATCAAAACCACCAAAACAAGTTACATATCACATTGAGGTGCCACAGGCACCCATTTCAGTAGCACAGATTCAATGAACATTTAGACACGACAACCATTCACCCAACACATACATACAATCTGGACCTGGATATCTAGTTAACTATTCACTGGGATGGAGGAGTAGGTCGGAGAACTGCTTCTCCCAGGATAGTAACATAGTAACATAGTAATATAGTATGTAAGGCTGAATAAAGACTTTAGTCCATCCAGTTCAGCCTGTTTAACTCCTTCCAGTGGTCTAGTAGCCATAGCCGGAAATGTTATTACATGCCAGGAAGGCATCAAGGCCACTTTTGAACATTTTTAATGTATCCCTCATTACTACCTCCTCTGGCAGCGAGTTCCATAGTCTCACTGCTCTTACAGAGAAGAATCCCCTCCTATGTCGGTGGAGAAAGCACCTTTCCTCTAACCTTAGTGGATGCCCCCGGGTTATGGTTACACTCCGGGGTATAAATAGATTGTGGGACAGATCCTTGTATTGACCCCGAATATATTTATACATAGTTATTAGATCACCCCTCAATCGTCTTTTTTCTAGACTAAATAAGCCTAACTTGGACAATCTTTCCGGGTACTCTAGCCCCCGCACTCCTTTTATTAACTTTGTTGCCCTTCTTTGAACGTGCTCCAGTTCTGATATGTCCTTCTTAAGCACAGGTGCCCAGAACTGTACACAGTATTCCATATGGGGTCTGACCAGTGACTTGTACAGGGGTAAAATGATGCTCTGGTCATGAGCACCTATGCCCCTCCTGATGCACCCCATGATCCTGTTTGCCTTGGCAGCAGCTGCCTGGCATTGATTACTACAGTTGAGCTTATTGTCAACTAAAACCCCTAGGTCCTTTTCCATTGTTGTTTTACCAAGTGTTTCTTTATTTAGTGTGTAATCATGACACATATTTCTCCTTCCCATGTGCATAACCTTACATTTATCTGTGTTAAACTTCATTTGCCATTTAACTGCCCATGCTTCCAATTTATCTAAATCTGTTTGTAGTTGCCTGTTGTCCTCCTTTGTTTTAATTACTTTACTCAGCTTAGTATCATCTGCAAAGATTGAGACTTTACTGTTTAATCCATACCCAATGTCATTTATATATATATTGAAGAGAATTGGTCCCAGAACTGACCCTTGTGGTACTCCACTAGTAACAGTGACCCAATCTGAGTGTGTACCATTGATAACCACCCTCTGCTTCCGATCACTAAGCCAATTTCCCACCCATCTGCACACGTTTTCCCCCAGTCCAAGCATTCTCATCTTTTGTACCAGCCTTTTATGTGGCACAGTATCAAATGCTTTAGAAAAGTCAAGATATATGATATCCAATGACTCCCCCTGATCCAATCTTGAACTTACCTCCTCATAAAAGCCGATCAGGTTTGTCTGGCAGGAGCGATTCCTCATAAATCCATGCTGATATGGAGTAATAAGGTCATTTTCCCCAAGGTGCTCCAGGATAGTATCCCTTAAGAAACCTTCAAACAGCTTGCCCACCACAGATGTTAAGCTTACCGGTCTGTAGTTCCCAGGTTCCCCCCTAGATCCCTTTTTGAATATTGGCACCACATTTGCCAAGCGCCAATCCATCGGAACAAACCCTGTAGTTATGGAATCCACAAATATTAGAAATAACGGCTTGTCTATTACTGTACATAACTCCCTTAAAACACGAGGATGTATGTCATCTGGTCCCGGCGATTTATCGATTTTCATCTGCTTGAGACGGTGCCGGACTTCTTCCTTGGTTAGACCAGTGACATTTAATGGAGGGTTTCGGTTATTCCCCTGCATTTCACTGGGCATGTCAAATTCTTTTGTGAATATAGAAGCAAAGAAGTTGTTAAGCAAATTAGCTTTCTCCTCATTTCCCTCTATAGGGGTCCCCTCCTTGCTTTTCAGGGGGCCCACACCCTCAGGTTTGTACCTTTTACGGTTTATGTAGCTAAAGAATAATTTAGGGTTAGTTTTACTCTCTTTCGCGACCAGTCTTTCTGTCTCCAGCTTAGCTGCCCTTATCTGTTTTTTACATTGTTTATTTTCTTCTTTATAGTTTTTTAACGCTTCCGCTGTCCCTTCCTGCTTTAAACGTTTAAATGCCTTTTTTTTGTTGTTTATTGCCCCCTTAACCTTTTTATTTAGCCACATTGGTTTACATGTGTGTCTAATAGTTTTATTCCTGTAAGGTATATATCTGTCACACTGAAAATTAAGTATTCCTTTGAAAGTATCCCATTTAGCGTCCATGCTTTTGTTCTTAAGGACATTTTCCCAGTCAATGCAGTGTAGGGGGCATCAAGTTGGTCAAACTTTGCCTTTTTGAAGTCCCGCGTTTTTGTGACTCCTTGATAAGGCACCCTAGTGACTGCTAATTGGAAATTAATGATATTATGATCACTGCTTCCAAGGTGTCCCCCAACCCGTACCTTTATTACTTTGTCTGGTACATTGGTTAGTATTAGGTCCAATATGGCTTTCCCCCTTGTTGGAGCTTGTACTTGTTGGGAAAGGTAGCCATCTTTTGTTTTAGATAAAAAACTATTACTTTTCTGCGAAACACATGTTTCAGCATCCCAGTCTATATCTGGGTAGTTAAAGTCCCCCATAATCACTACCTCATTTATTTTAGCGGCTATATCTATTTGCCTTAGCATCATATTTTCTATGGATTCGGATATATCTGGAGGTTTATAGCAAACCCCCATCAGTATTTTATTTTTGTTTCTCCCTCCATGTATTTCTACCCATACCGACTCCACATGGTCATTCCCCTCACATATATCCTCCCGCAGAGCAGGCTGTAGAGAGGATTTTACAATTAAGCAGACTCCACCCCCTTTGCGTTTGTTACGGTCCCTCCTAAACACACAGTATCCCTGTAAATTTACTGCCCAGTCATAGCTTTCATCCAGCCAGGTCTCTGTTACCCCCACTATATCATATTGTTCTTCTGTTATTATCAGTTCTAGTTCATCCATTTTATTAGTCAAGCTTCTAGCATTTGTAAGCATGCATTTCAAATGCTTCTCCCGTCTCCCCAATTCCACTTTAACTTGCTCAATGACTCAACCTACCATAAGTGATCAGTCTCGCCCCCTCAAGTAAACCCATTCCCTCCCTTAATCGTCCCCTGAAGCGGTGTCCTGACTCTGCAGCCAGGGACCCCACACCTTTTCAAACTCAGGCACCCCCCTGGCCGTGTATGTCAGCTTGTACATCGTGAGTTTCTGGTTAACTAGAGCCTTCCACGCCTGTACGGAAGGTTTGGCCGGGTGTTTCCAATTAAGCAGAACACATTTCCTGGCATAAAGCGCAGCAGCCTAAATAGTGATTTCAACGCCCTCGTCACCGACAGTGTTTCGACCACCCCCAGAAGACATAAGGAAATCGAGCCAGTGATCCGGGTGCCCACCACCCCACCAATCAAATCCATCACCTCTCCCCAATATCTCGCCAGAACCTCACAGGACCAGGTCACATGTTCCCATGTACCAGCCTCCCTCTCACACCTGGGTCATAAATCACTAGCCAGTAATCCCATCCTATGTAGACGTATTGGCGTGATGTAGGCTTGATGTATCCACTTGGTCTGGATAAATCTGTCTCTGGCTTCTATGACCGATGAGTGTAGGTTATCTAAGATTTCTTCCCAGTCATCCCGGTCTAAGGTTTGATCTAGAATTTGCCACTTGCTTTCAATTTTCCCCCTGGGGGACTCCAGCCCGGCGACCAGGCACTTGTATAATGTGGAGACAGGTTTCCCCAAGTCCGGCCCTCTCACCACACTCTCCACTTGGGACACCGAAAAATTCGGGCTGTCCCTGCGGAATTGGGTCTGCAGAGCATGCCTGAGTTGCAGGTAGCGGAAGAAGTCCCGATGGGAAATTCGAAAGGTCTCCCTTATTTGGTCGAACGACATAAGCATTCCATCCCTGTACACCTGGCCCAGCGTCTGGAGGCCCTTTCCATCCCAGAACTGCGGATCTTGCATAGAAACCAACTCAGGGAGCTTGGGGTTGTTCCAGAGAGGAACAAAGGGGGACCAATACTGGGCCTCGTCCGGATTCCTGTTCAACTTGGCCACCCTTTCCCATATATTACACACTGCCCTCATACAACCGGTAGCCTCCCGGACCCCCCGAACCCCCCTATACACCAAGAGGGATAGTCTCCCAGGGGAACCCAACACCTCCGCCTCCAGACTTACCACCGGGTTGTTTTGCGGCTGACAGAGCCACCAGTGCACAAACAGAAGCTGCATAGAATAGAAATACAGTTGCATGTGCGGGACCGCTAGTCCCCCCTCCGTGACCTGCGCTTTCATTATTTGTTTGTTAAGCCTAGGTGGAGACTGCCCCCAGATAAAGCCAAACAGAATTGAATCCAGCGTCTTGAAGTGGGAGACGGGCAGTAACACTGGCGAGGCCTGATATATATACAGAAATTTTGGAAGGAATATAATTTTATATATATTAATTCTGCCCATAACTGACAGCGGCAGGTTCGCCCACTGAGTGACCCGCTGCTTTAACTTTGACACGACAGGGGAGATATTTAGAGATATGAACTCGCTTGGTTGCCTACTAATCAGGATCCCCAAGTATTTAAATTGTTGAACTATTTTTAATTGAGACCTTGGGGAGATGTCCGGGGAAACAAGCTCATCCACTAACATTAGACTGGATTTGTCCCAGTTAATCCTCAGCCCTGAGAACCTCCCAAACACTCCAATAGTGTCCAGAGCTGCGTCAAGACACTTATGGCCATCCGCCAGGTACAGCAGTGTGTCGTCTGCATAGAGAGATATCTTTTCCTCCACTGCTCCTAACTTCCATCCAGAGATACTTGGGGAGTTCCTGACAATGATCGCCAAGGGTTCAATAGCTAAGGCGAAAAGCAGCGGCGATAATGGGCACCCCTGTCTTGTCCCCTATGCAATGCAAATGAATTAGAGTAACACCCATTGACCCGTATCCGGGCTGTTGGCTGTTCATATAACAATTTGATGTATGTAATGAAACTAGCAGGAAGCCCAAATCTTTCTAAAACTGCCCAAAGATATTCCCATTCCACCGAATCAAAAGCCTTCTCATTATCTAACGCTGGCTCATATGTTTGAGGTCCTGGCTATTTCTCCCCCCGAGGCGGCTCCACTGCTAAAGGGGGAGTTCTTTGAGGTGACCAAGCCGCGCTTGGAATTTCCTTATCAAATGCATTTTGATGGTATCATTCTCAAGGAATGGGAGAGGCCGACTAGGCTTCCGGGTGTCCCCCCGGGTTGGGACAAAAAATATCCCTTTCCGGTGGGCGCGGTGAAGCACTGGTCACCCCCCCCCCCAAGTGGATGCTCCTGTTTTGTGGTTGTCCAGTTCCTCAATCCTGCATTCTCCGGAGTGCACTACCCTCAAGGCTGGTGAGGATAAATGCATTGACCAGATGGCTTGTCATGGTTTTGCCAGTGTTGGGTCGGCCTTGCGGCCAGTTTGTGCTTCAGCGCTTTTATTGGTAGCCGCCAGGTCGGTTGTTAGAGGACTGTTGACCTCTTCCGGGCTTGACCCGGCTAGTGAGGAGTTTGCCGACCTTAAGCTCTGTGAGTTATTTTTGTCCTTTGTGTTGTCCGCCTTGGACGACACATTGGTGATGTGTAGCAGAGCTTCGGCCTTTCTTGTGGCTATCCGGTGGTCGGTTTGGTTACGCCAGTGGGCGGCTGATTTTGTGTCCAAAAAGTCGATTACGGCCCTTCCCTTTGTGGGGTTGCAACTCTTTGGAGAGAGATTGGATTCGGTGGCAAAGGGAGGTAAGTTACCTCAGCGTAAGAAGCAGCGTCGCCCCTTTCGGGGGGCAGCTTCCTTCTCTCAGTCCTTTCGTGGGGCTAGAGTTGGCAGGGGTTCGACTTTCCCCTCATCCAGAGGTGATTCCTGGCCCAGTGGCCCGACCCGTCCAGGACACAGTTGGGGCTCCAAGCCTAGAGCCGCTGCCAAGCCGGCTCAGCAATGAGGGGGCGCCCTCACCCTTGCGGGTGGGGGAACGGCTGCAACTCTTCTCCCCGGTCTGGGTCCAAGAGGTCTCGGACAGGTGGATTCAGGAAGTGGTGTCTTCCGGTTACAAGCTGGAATTCGTTCCGGCCCCCTCCCAGATTCTTCAGTTCTCGGGTGCCGTCAGATCCTCTGGCCGCCCAGGGGCTTCGGGTGGCAGTAGCAAGTCTCTTGGACATGGCTGTCATCTGTCCGGTGCCTCCCTCAGACCGGGGCCTGGGTTTCTATTCCAATTTGTTCACGGTGCCCAAGAAGGACGGATCCGTTCGTCCCATTCTGAATCTGAAGTTGCTCAACAGGTTTGTTCGTCCCCGGAAGTTCTGTATGGAAACTCTGCGCTCAGCCATCCACTCACTTCGTCAGGGGGACTTCATGACGTCCATAGACATCAAGGATGCTTACCTGCATATTCCAATATTTCCGGCACACCAGAGATTCTCAGGTTTGTCGTGGAAAATCGACTTTTTCAGTTTGTGGCTCTTCCGTTTGGCCTTACCTCGGCTCCAAGGGTTTTTACCAAGGTGTTGGCAGGAGTGATGGCCATCCTCAGAGCCAGGGGTATCCGCATCGTGCCTTATCTGGACGATCTTCTCATCATGGCGTCTTCCCTCAGTCAGGCGCAGCTGGATACCAGGACCGTGATGTCCACTCTGGAGAGTTTCGGTTGGGTGATCAACTATCCCAAGTCTTACCTCTCTCCCTCCGGGGTGGTGGAGTTCCTGGGAATGTCACTGGATACTTCTCAGTCCAGGGTGTTCCTCCCCTGAGCCAAGGTTCTTCTGATTCAGGAATTGACTCAGCGTCTCCTATCCATCCCCCGCCCGTCCATCCGGCTATGGATGCGACTGGTGGGATTGCTGGTGGCATCGTTCGAGGCGGTTCCCTTTGCCCAGTTTCACACAAGGACGCTCCAGCTCCATCTCTTGGCAGCCTGGGATGGGTCCCCGCTGTCATTGGATCAGTCCTTTCTGATGTCTCCCCGGGTGCGGCGTTCCCTTTGGTGGTGGCTAAAACCAAGCAATCTGACGAGGGGCAGGTCTTTTCTGACCCCTCGTTGGGAGACGGTCACCACGGATGCCAGCCTGTCAGGTTGGGGGGGATTTTGGAAGGATCTTCAGTTTCAGGGACTGTGGGGGCCTCAGGAGGCTCACGATCCCATCAATGTTCTGGAGTTGAGAGCCATCAGATTGGTTCTGACTCACTTGACTCATCAGTTACGGGGACTACCGGTTCAAGTTCGGTCGGACAATCGGACGGCGGTCGCCTACATCAATCACCAGGGAGGGACTCGCAGCAGGCGTGCCCTCAGGGAAGTGTCTTTGATCCTGGATTGGGCAGAGGGCAATGTCCCATGCATCTCGGCAGTGTACATTCCGGGAGTGGAGAACACAGAGGCGGACTCCCTGAGCAGGGGGTCATCTCGCCGGGGGGAATGGTCACTCGGCCCCAAGGTGTTTCGGTCACTGTGCCACCGGTGGGGGACTCCGGAGGTGGACCTCTTTGCCTCTCATCACAATCACAAGCTTCCGGCATTTGTGTCTCTCTCGCGGGATCCGCTGGCTCTGGCAGCGGATGCCATGTCTCTGAACTGGAGGGATCTGGGGTTTCTATACTGTTCCCTCCGTTTCCCATGGTGGGCAAAGTGGTGCGCAAGCTGGCCCTAGAGGGCGCGTCAGCAATCCTGGTGGCTCCAAGGTGGCCAAGACAGGTTTGGTTCGCAGACGTGGTAAGGTTGGCAGAGGATCAGTTAGTTCTGCCCTTTCTGCCAGACCTATTCACTCAGGGTCCACTGCTCTACCCCAATTTACCAAAGCTGGCTTTGACGGCGTGGCTGCTGAAACCTCCATCTTGAAGGAGGAAGGTCTTTCTGATGCTGTCATTCAGACTCTGGTTAGGGCTAGAAAGAAGTCTTCCTCTGCCATCTACTATAGGATTTGGAGGTCTTATATTGATTGGTGTGAGGTCAGGGCCTTGCCTTGCAGGGCGTTTTCTATCCCTAGGGTCTTGGAATTTCTGCAACATGGTCTGGACCTAGGTTTGCAGCTTAGTACGCTGAAAGGGCATGTTTCTGCCCTGGCGGTTTTCTTTCAAAAGTCTTTTGCTCTTCATCCTCTGGTTAAGACCTTTTTCCAGAGGGTTACGCATGTGCGGCCTCCTAGGAAGCCTTTGCTCCCAGTTTGGGATTTGAATTTGGTTCTTTCTGTTTTGCAGGGTCCTCCTTTTGAACCTTTGCAGAATATTGCACTTTTTCTTACTCAAAAGGTTGTTTTTCTGGTTGCCATCACTTCTGTTCGGCGTGTTTCGGAGTTGGCAGCCTTGTCCATTAAGGCCCCTTACTTTGAGAGGTATCAGGACAAGGTTGTTTTCCGCTTCAAGCCAGATTTCCTTCCTAAGGTGTTCTCTGCTTTTCATCTTAATCAGGACATTGTTCTACCCTCCTTGTGTCCTAAGCCTAGCAATGACAAGGAGATGGTTTTGCATTCTTTGGATGTGGTTCGCTGTGTGAAGTACTATTTGGTGGCTACTTCCCCTTTTCGTAGGACTGACACCCTTTTTGTGGTGCCCTCTGGGCCTAGGAAAGGTTTGGCTCCCGCCAAGTCTTCCATTAGTAATTGGATTCGCCAGGCCATTGTTGGGGCCTATTCTGCTAAGGGGAAGATTCCCCCTTTTCATGTTACTGCTCAGTCTACTTGTGCTGTTGGGGGCGTCCTGGGCCTTCCAGCACCAGGCCTCTGTTGAGCAGGTTTGTAAGGCTGCTACTTGGTCTTCGGTTCACACTTTTTCCAAGTTTTACAAGGTTGATGTGCGGGCCTCAGCGGATGCTGTTTTGGCCGCAAGGTTCGGCAAGCTGCAGTGGTTTAAGTTTGTGCCTTGTTGCCTTGTTTTTTGGATCCCCGCCCTTTATGGACACTGCTATTGGATGTCCCACATGTAATGAATGTCTTGAAGTGGGGTGTGTGACATTCTTAGAATAATACCATTTTGTGAATACTCACCTGTAAAATGGGTATTATAAGTGTGTCACACACCCCGCTTCACCCTGCCCTTTTGTATTCTGGATCCTTTATATGGTGAACCTTTGTTAGTTTTAATTGGCTTTCCTGGTCTCTTTACCTTACTGCTATCTTTATACTGGGGAATGAGTGGGAGATCCCAGGTATTTATGGACCCGGAGGGTCTTACTTTTTTTTATTGACATCTCTGCAAGATCGCCATCTACAGGTCAGTATACCCACATGTAATGAATGTCTTGAAGCGGGGTGTGTGACATACTTATAATACCCATTTTACAGGTGAGTATTCACAAAATTGTATTTTTTCTGACTTGTGTAGAACTGAGGGTTGCACGCAGGGCCAGCCTTTGTTTGAAAAGCCTCCTGTGCAGGATTGCAGGATGGTGCCTCCTGCACGTGGTGTGTTTTGTCCTGGAGCTGCCTACTCTGCCAGATTAATATTTTGTGTGCTGCTAGGTCTACTGCGAATGTGCAGTGTTTTGTCCTGGGAAGGGGGTCCATTGAATGGCAATCTGGTTCACCCATTGAAAATAGGAAGTTCAGATTTTTCCCCTCCTGGGACAATACTAGGCAGCACTGCTAGTAATGGAACTGTGAAGTGCTGCCTAGTGTTACATCCCTATAATGGGAAGGTACATAAGTGACAGTATCATGCACATTTTGGCTGCCTGACCAAAAAAAAATTAATGTCAATAAAAGTCTGGTGCCCCACCCTGTGTGGCTGCTCCAACTGTACAACCAAGATGGTTATGAGGTTCTCTTGGCTTGATTATACCCTTTTGTTTTTATTTCTCTAGATAAAGCAACAAATCCTTGTAACCATCAGGAGGACTGGGAGTATATCATCTGTTTCTGTGACCAAATCAACAAGGAACTTGAGGGGTAAAACATTTTAATAAATCACTCAAGAATTGGTTTCCATGTGTTTTTCTCAAATATTTTATTTTGTCATTTTATTAACATTTTTGTAAAATACGCCTTATATTGTGAATTCCGTATATTTGCTTGGGCAGTTTGGGCACACAATAGTACGTGTTATCTTGCTAGGGAGATGTTGATTCTTTTATTCTGTATGAATTGAAATTGTAGGGTCATGATACTCAATTTAAGTCTTACTCTCAGGTATTTTTCCTTTGGAACCACTTATTGGGTTCCTGTTCAGTGACCCCAATTCACCCCTATTGAAACTGTTGTTGGTTGGTACAAAGCCTGGCCCCTATTGTAAAGCACAACTTTTTTTCAGGCTAGGTGAACCTGAAGAATTTTTGGACTCAGAACTAAAACCTCACCGAAAAATTGGTATAAGTTCTATCATTGATTTATTAGATACATAAATATACAAATATAAAAAACAATTATCCACAATTGTGACCTTATTTACATTCAATAATATTTTTACATCACAAAGTATGCAGTATAAAACCTGTCTTTCCTTGTTACATACGAAGCTCTCATAAGTATGCAATACATTGTATCATCGTTTTTTCAATGGGGCAGACATGTATCATGTTTCGCCTTACACGGCTTCCTCAATGCCCTATGTATGTGGCAAGACAGACAGACATTCCATATTGTTAGTAAGTTAGTATCTATTAGTGTCAATGACTTATTTTTGTATTCATTTAGGAATTCAATCAAAAAATGGCATTTACCTGATTCTGATGTTTTCGTATATGCTGGTAGTATCTCACATGTAAATTACATATTTCATGAGGCGAACCGGTGGTATGCACTCACCTATGTATTAGATCCCATGTCAATTAGTGTGTAAAAAATCACTGCATTATCTATCCTTATAATTATGGGTCTTATTTAGAAGACCTCATTTGTTATTGGGTTTGAGGCAGTTTGTTTGTTAATTAGTCAAGTACCTGGCATAATTGTAACCATCCTTAGGTGATCCACTTAAAAGCCCCCCAGGGGCGATCATCATTTCAGGAGAAATCCCGTGCCCCCACAATGGTCATTCTGTATTTGGGTGACAAGAAAAAGGGGAGTTTATGCCCATATGCCTTTGCAGCACTTCAAATAATCTAAGTAGGATGAAACCATTTGTGACTTGCCTGTATATTTGAAATCTCAGCAGTCGCAGGGCGGTCGCGGTGACAGGTACATTTTTTGAGTCAGGGCAGGTGCAGATGTGCCTCTGTAATATTGTATCCACGCTGTTTCCCCGCGTCTGAAAAGTCTCCCGCCGTGTGTTCCAAAATCCGCCCGGTAGCTACTCACCTGGCATGCGCGCCAGCGACGCTCATTTATGCGCCCCATCGCTATGGGGCGTGACTTCCTACACGTCCGGCTTCCGCCGGAAATGACAAGGCGCTTTCCCTCCACGAGCTTGTGGAACGCAGCTGCGTCAGAGGCGGCATCCGCCGGAAGTGACGGAGCGCATAACCACACGTGGAGCGCATCCACATCGCAAACCGGCATCCGCCGGAAGTGACAATGCGTGCCACCCCGTGGAGCGCATCTGCGTCAATTCCCGGCTTTGGCCATAGGTGAGGAAAGGACGGGCGTCGCTGGTCCGGCTCTATGCTAGGAGTTAGGGTGCCATTATACCGGAGACACACCAGTGCAACGGGAATTGTATCCCGGCCACTGGCGGGACTCACTCTATTCGGCACTCCCCCTCCCCTCATTAAATTGCTCCTCATATAAGCCACTGTTCAAGGGGAAAGAGAAAAGGCAAAAAAAGAAAGATATTCATTGCCATCTTGTCCCCACTTACAGGGTGAAAACCCTTAATCAAAATGTTAACTTTGTTTTCAAACTAGTAAAATATAGAGCCAGAGCCGCCCTGCAAAAGCGTTTTTTGTTACAGCTTAATTTTGTGTTTCAAAACTCAATATTGTAAATTGTTATTATTGTATGCTGCAAGGGCACAGTAATATAAGATAATATGGTTGTTATCATATACTGCAGGGATACTTGTGGTATGATGTATATTCATACAGTTACTGTCAGGTACTCCACAAACTAAAACCCGATTATAATTTCGTTTTTTTCTCATTTGAGGCAGCACTCCACCGATTCCCCTACATGGCACCACTATAATCATGTCATTTGCCTACCCTAGGCTTATCTTTAGTTCAACATTTGAATAAAATTACATCATAGCTATATTTGGGGCTTTTATGTATAGAGATTCTTCTACATTCTATTTACATGTTCTTATCTCACTAGACACATTTTATTAATTGAGAGAGAAGAGGTTACTAGGAATTGAGAGCAAGGAGAGTCTCTTTTTTCGGTATGATTTATTTCATCAAAGCTATAAATGGGCCCATATAGTGATGTTGGTATAGCTTTGCTATTTTTTATGTTGTTAGAGATAGGAAGCGAAACTTAATGTCTCATTCAGGCCGGGGTATCTAAATGTTCCCAGCCTATATATCCATCTAGTTTCCAGTTGGAGGGTTAATTTCTCAATGTTCCCTCCACGAATTGTTGAGTGTAATCTATCCAAGCCCTGCACCTGCAGGGAACTTGGGTCCTTGTTATGATGTCTGAGAAAATGGCGACTTATTGGAGTCTTTATAGAGCCCGTTCGTATGCTATACTGATGCTCGTAAATTCTTTTCTTGAGAGAGCGGTTAGTTTTTCCCACATAGTAGCACCCACAGGTGCAACTTAACAGATAAATTACATTAGCTGTGTTACAATTTATGTAATGTTGTGCTTTATAGGTGTTACGTCCCCCCAAAATTATAGTTGGGCCCACTTTCACGTATTTGCACATATTGCATCCCCCACACCTATACGTCCCCTTAGTTTTACAACACACTGTTGCTCTGTTTGGTTCATAATGGCTATAAACAAGGGTGTCTCTTAAGTTTTTTGACCTCCTATATATGATCTTTGGTGCTTTTGGCAGGAAAGTCTGGAGGTGTGGGTCATGTAGGAGAATTGACCAACGAGTTTGTAAAATCTGTCTAATGCGGTTATGAGCCCCGGTGTAGGTCATAATGAGGGCAGGTCCAGGTTGTTCATTATTTTTTCTAGGTCTATATAATATTTCTTGCCTATTTAGGCTTATGGCTTTCTTATACGCTGTTCTAAGGACCTTGGCTCTATACCCCCTTTCCCCCAGTCTGTCTTTTATTTTTGATGCTTCTGCCTCAAATAATTCATCGGTGGCGCAGTTACGCCATGCTCGAATAAATTCCCCAAATGGGATGCTCTTGAGGAGGTGTGTTGGATGGGAACTGGTGGCTCGCAACATGTTGTTTGCAGAAGTTTCTTTTCGAAACAGATTGGTTATAATCTGTCCGTTGGGGGCCTTCATAATTTCTAAATCCAAGAATGTAACTTTATGCTGATCGTGATTGCACGTGAATCTAAGATTGATGTCATTGTCATTAAGTTTTTTTACAAATGTTTCCAGATCCTGCTTCGGCCCCTCCCATATGACCAGAATGTCATCACCCCACAACCGCCTCTCCCACCATCCCAGATACAGGTTCGCAAACGATGGGGCACATGTCGTCCCCATCGCAGTCCCCTGTATCTGGTGGTATAGTTGACCCTTGAAGAGGAACAAGTTGTGGGTGAGGACGAAGTTGAGGAGCCGAAGCAGGAAAAGGTTGTGGTTGTGTTGGGATATGTCCAATTCGTTGAGGAAAAACTCCACCGCCCTAATTCCCTTTTGGTGCGGGATACTCGAGTAGAGGGCCTCCACGTCCAGAGTCACCAGGGTAGACTCGGGGCTCACCCACATCTCGTCCAGGATCCTCAGGATATGCCCAGAGTCCTTGACATACGACGGTAAACCAGTCACGAGTGGTTGGAGGTGTCGATCCACATAAATGCTGGCATTTTCGGTCAGAGCCCCCATGCCCGACACTATGGGACGACCCGGAGGTGCCGTGGTCGACTTGTGCACTTTTGGTAGTGCGTAAAAAGTTGGTATTCTCGGGCATGGGGACTCCAAAAAGCCAGCCACATGTGGCTCAATCACCCCACCATCCCGGGCCTGGCGGATGAGCAGATGATATTCCTTGTTGTCCCTGGCGAGTCTGGACATGGAGGCCCGTGCATACCACTCTTTGTTGTTGAGTATGTCCATGCACATTTTCTCATATTGTCCCGTGGACATGATCACAATGTTGCCACCCTTGTCCGCCGGCTTGATCACCAAGTCATGATTTTCTTCAAGTTCCTTCACTGCTTGCTGCAGTTGTTCATCGATGGTCTTTTTGCAAGTGTTTCTAGATCCATTGTTATCATGTCCACAAAGGTGGCAACATTGTGATTCATGCCCACGGCAGAATAGAATGTGGAGGGTTTTTTGAATTTAATATCAGTGGAATTACCCATTGTGTGTCCTGCCACCTCCAGACCTAATTCTATAATATCTTTTTCGATGTCTTTTTCAAGTTGTATGTTGCTTACAGAATCGGTCTGTATGGGTGTTCTCAGTTCGTCTCCTTTTTCCATAAAGTGATATTTGCATAGCACTTTTCTAGCAAATAAATGAATATCTTTGACCGCCTCAAAAACATCAAGTTTCTTTGACGGGCAAAAATTCAGGCCCAATCTCAAGGACCCTTGTCCTTGAAGCAGCATGGGGGCTGCGTGCGCAGACATTTTTCATTGAGGTTGGCCTGACTGTTGCCCTGGGTGTTATCTTATGACGTGAGATTTAACCATTTATTTTCTCTCTGCTGGCACTTGCATTTATATCATATATTGTTATTGTCTGCACTTTAAAGTCTTATTGGTATGGGTTTCCCTGTGCAATATTAGGTAGTGTTTTAGGTTTATGTGTTTTTCATGTATTTGCACTTTATATATTGATATTATTTTATTGTATATTCACTGTTTTTGCACATATTTTTGCCATATATATTATTAATATTTTTGTAGTATTGGTTTCATGAATTTGCACATATATTTACATGTGGTTAGGATTTTTTGTGCCGGCACAAAAAGGATGGGTTATGACTATTCTAGGATAATCAATATTATTCACCCATAGGGCAGTTATTTAAGCGGCCCTTAGGGGCCATATACATTGATATAGATACATTTGGCCATACTGGTTGTTTTTAAATTTGTCTTGTGGTGTATGTATTTTAATTTTTTGTTTTTTTGTACTAATAAAATCATTAATATATACTGTTGATTGTAGTGGTGCTTCCTTTGGGAGATTGGTGTGTTCTTTGCACGCCCACTCCAAATTATTGTGGCTCCTGTTGTTTTCTCGTGAGCTCATAATTAGAGAGATTAATAATATCCTGTTGTAATGGCATTCTATTGTCTGCCTCCTGCTGTATTATGTGGTCGGGTGGGTGATGATCGCCCCTGGGGGGCTTTTAAGTGGATCACCTAAGGATGGTTACAATTATGCCAGGTACTTGACTAATTAACAAACAAACTGCCTCAAACCCAATAACAAATGAGGTCTTCTAAATAAGACCCATAATTATAAGGATAGATAATGCAGTGATTTTTTACACACTAATTGACATGGGATCTAATACATAGGTGAGTGCACACCACCGGTTCGCCTCATGAAATATGTAATTTACATGTGAGATACTACCAGCATATACGAAAACATCAGAATCAGGTAAATGCCATTTTTTGATTGAATTCCTAAATGAATACAAAAATAAGTCATTGACACTAATAGATACTAACTTACTAACAATATGGAATGTCTGTCTGTCTTGCCACATACATAGGGCATTGAGGAAGCCGTGTAAGGCGAAACATGATACATGTCTGCCCCATTGAAAAAACGATGATACAATGTATTGCATACTTATGAGAGCTTCGTATGTAACAAGGAAAGACAGGTTTTATACTGCATACTTTGTGATGTAAAAATATTATTGAATGTAAATAAGGTCACAATTGTGGATAATTGTTTTTTATATTTGTATATTTATGTATCTAATAAATCAATGATAGAACTTATACCAATTTTTCGGTGAGGTTTTAGTTCTGAGCCCAAAAATTCTTCAGGTTCACCTAGCCTGAAAAAAAGTTGTGCTTTACTCTCAGGTACCCATGTAGGAAGACATCCAGTATTAGCAACTCTTATTAATAAATTCTTTCTATTTCCCCAACATTGAATTGGCAAAAGAAGTATTAACCTTGACCTCACCAGAAGTTCGTCAGCAGATGGAAAGCTTCAGCTAGGGGTAATTATAGTTATTGGGTGACAACATCAACATCCACAAACTGGCTGCTGTAGTGATTGGATACAGGCCACGGCTTCTGTCCAGGGAAAATTTAGAACTGTTGCAAAGTGTGGTATAACAGGAACTGGCTTTACTGAAGCATGAATGCATTAAGAGACTGTCACCTTACATGGTGGCTAAACACAGACAGGAAAAGAAGTACCATAGATCAACTGGAAGCGCAGGAAAAAACACGGTAGTAAAATGTATAGACTCTATAGGCTCGATTCAATGAAACATTCGTCCAGACTTCCGTAGCTGTCTGTGAAAGTTTTGGTGGGTGTTTGTCATTTTTTTGCTTTTTTTCGTACATTTTTCATTCGTACGAACGTTCGGGAAGATGCGTATATGCTCTTTCGCAAAACGGAAGCAAATCGGAAGTTTCTCGTTCATTCGGGAGCATTTTTCCACCAAATCTGATTTTTTTTCGTCCGTTCTGAAATTTTTCGTTATTGCAGTGGGCTTGCGATTAATTCAGAGAGCTGATTGCCGATGGGACAACACCCCATAAATACGTTTCATTGACGAACCACTCCCGGCACCTTTTAGACGTCGGAACTAGAGCCATGGACGAGTCTACTGCCTTTGAGGAGCATGAGGATCTGCAACTCATGGGAATTTAGATCGTCCGGAGGTCACAGACTAGACTGCATCGGCGGCGACGCATGGACATCAATAGCATGCATGACGTTGAGCTGTTCGAGCTGACCAGGCTTAATCGCGCTTCCCTCCATAAATTGTATAGTGAGCTGCGGCCATGGTTAGCCCGCACCACAAGGAAGGGGCAAGCAATTTCAGGTATGACCAAGATGCTTGGCTGCCTGCAATTTTTGGCGAACGGCTCGTTCCAGAGGCTGGGTGCCCTCTCCGTGGGGATCTCTCAGCCTACGCTGAGCCGTGCACTATCCAAATTTTTGGAAGGCATGGCTACCCTAACTCGGAAATACATTTGTTTCCCTGAGGATATGGTAGCCCGAAATGCCATTAAGCTGGCATTTTATAATATCGCCAACATGCCCAACGTCATGGGTGCTATTGACTGCACACACGTTGCCCTCGTCCCGCCGGCAGTCGACGAGTATATATACAGGCAAGTTGTGGCTTCCATTGTATCTAAATGTTTGGTTGTCCCTCCTTTGGCCAATACCATTATTTGTATTTCTCCATCCTTGTTTTTAAACCATCAGTGTGAATAGTCCCTCCTTTTAAGCAGAGCATCCTTGCCCTTATTTACTCCATTTTTAGCCTCCCTTATTGTGAAGAGTCCCTCCTTTTAAGCAGAGCATCCTTGCCCTTATTTACTCCATTTTTTGCCTCCCTTATTGTGAAGAGTCCCTCCTTTTAAGCAGAGCATCCTTGCCCTTATTTACTCCATTTTTAGCCTCCCTTATTGTGAAGAGTCCCTCCTTTTAAGCAGAGCATCCTTGCCCTTATTTACTCCATTTTTAGCCTTCCTTATTGTGAAGAGTCCCTCCTTTTAAGCAGAGCATCCTTGCCCTTATTTACTCCATTTTTAGCCTCCCTTATTGTGAAGAGTCCCTCCTTTTAAGCAGAGCATCCTTGCCCTTATTTACTCCATTTTTTGCCTCCCTTATTGTGAAGAGTCCCTCCTTTTAAGCAGAGCATCCTTGCCCTTATTTACTCCATTTTTAGCCTCCCTTATTGTGAAGAGTCCCTCCTTTTAAGCAGAGCATCCTTGCCCTTATTTACTCCATTTTTAGCCTCCCTTATTGCGAAGAGTCCCTCCTTTTAAGCAGAGCATCCTTGCCCTTATTTACTACATTTTTAGCCTCCCTTATTGTGAAGAGTCCCTCCTTTTAAGCAGAGCATCCTTGCCCTTATTTACTCAATTTTTAGCCTCCCTTATTGTGAAGAGTCCCTCCTTTTAAGCAGAGCATCCTTGCCCTTATTTACTCCATTTTTAGCCTCCCTTATTGTGAAGAGTCCCTCCTTTTAAGCAGAGCATCCTTGCCCTTATTTACTCCATTTTTAGCCTTCCTTATTGTGAAGAGTCCCTCCTTTTAAGCAGAGCATCCTTGCCCTTATTTACTCCATTTTTAGCCTCCCTTATTGTGAAGAGTCCCTCCTTTTAAGCAGAGCATCCTTGCCCTTATTTACTCCATTTTTTGCCTCCCTTATTGTGAAGAGTCCCTCCTTTTAGCAGAGCATCCTTGCCCTTATTTACTCCATTTTTAGCCTCCCTTATTGTGAAGAGTCCCTCCTTTTAAGCAGAGCATCCTTGCCCTTATTTACTCCATTTTTAGCCTCCCTTATTGCGAAGAGTCCCTCCTTTTAAGCAGAGCATCCTTGCCCTTATTTACTCCATTTTTAGCCTCCCTTATTGTGAAGAGTCCCTCCTTTTAAGCAGAGCATCCTTGCCCTTATTTACTCCATTTTTAGCCTCCCTTATTGTGAAGAGTCCCTCCTTTTAAGCAGAGCATCCTTGCCCTTATTTACTCCATTTTTAGCCTCCCTTATTGTGAATAGTCCCTCCTTTTCACTAGCCACTCTATGCTGCTAGTCTCTCCTTTTACATATTCCCTCATTGCAATCAGTCCCTCCATGATAATGCTTCCTCCTTGGCAAGAGTGTATGTGCAACAATGGACCTTCTTTTTCCATTCTTTGCCAACTTTGGCACAAGTCAAACATTTTAAAGTGTACTTGAAAGAGAACAAGTCACTCAACCATGTAAAGGCTCGAACATACATCTTCTTTTGTTGGCCACTTAAATGTAAGGTAGTTGTTTATTGTTAGTTGTCTGGATGCTAACGTTTGACTTAGCCTGTTAGAAGTGAGCGTTGGATTCGTGGCCTTTTTTTTAAAAATTTTGTTTTATCTTTATTTTTGTCACAGAAATCGGAAAATGGGCCACTCACTGAATGTGCAAGCAGTGGTGGCCCAGGACATGCGTTTTCTGAGCGTCCTGGCAGGCTACCCTGGCTCAGCCCATGATGCCTACATCCTGCGCCGTTCTGGATTATTCCGGCGGTTTGAGTCAGGAGAATTTGCGGGTGCATGGCTCCTTGGTAAGTTGAGTCCAATTACCGATTTAGAATGTATATGTGTGGCTTGAATGCTTGTGGGAGTCACCTTACCTACACGATGCCTTGCACATCACCTTGGGAACATGTGTAACCCGACTGGTCCCATTACTTTATCCAAACTACATTGGCTGCAAAATTTATAGTCCTGCATTGTTTAAACTCCAAAGTGTAATGAGAGCAAAAGTAAGAAACAGTCTTCAAAACACTTTGCCCTCCAAATCTGTTAGGGACTTTAGCAGAGGGTCTGCGCCATCTTTGCTTACATGCATTTCACTTACTGAGTAGAGGTGAGCGGGATAAAGTGCAGGGGCAGCCTTACACCTGTTTTGGACTAAGCCAAAACAGAAAATGGGTCAGGTAACAGTCTGCCTGATTACCCAGCATCCACAGTATAATTGACCTACTTTGGTCCCCCATCTCTCACATATGTTTAATTGTTGTTTTGACATCTGCAATATGTATGCTCATGTTTGGGTGACAATGTCACATACCTCAGTAATATTTTTTTAAAAGCAATTTTGCGCTGCAATGTCTGAATTAATGGTAATATTAGTTTCCCTTACATTGTTGTAAGCGATTTGGGGTATCCACTACTCCCGTGGCTGATGACTCCGGTCCTCCGGCCACAGACTCCAGCCCAAGAGGCCTACAATCGTGCCCATAGAAAGACCAGGGCAGTGGTGGAGAGGGCCTGAAGACCCGTTTTTGGTGCTTGGACCACACTGGGGGCTCCCTGCAGTATGACCCTAAAAAGGTCATTGATATCATTATGGCATGTGCAGCGCTGCATAATTTTGCTATTCTGCAAAGGGTCCCCCGATATGTTGATTGCCCACCCTCTCCACCCTCCGATGAGCCAGACGACGCCTATGTGGGCCAGCCAAGTGCGTCTGGCCAAGCCGTGCGGGCCAATTTAATAGCCACACATTTTGCCTAATTTATGTTTGGGTTTGGATGTGTTTTTTTGGACTTGGTTATTGTTGATTTTTTTATTTGTTTTTGGTATGTCTAATTTCATTATGAATAAACCAATAATGAATTTGTGTTAAAAACAAACAACAATGTTTGTGGACTTATTTGGAGACATTTTTTTTGTTTTTTTTTTTTGGGTCTACTTGAACTAATATTTCGCAATCAAAACACCACAGACATAAACTTGTTGAAACCAAAATATTTACTAGTTTGTAAAATGTTTCTGGCATACAAACTGAATAGGAGGTGAGTGCCCCTCACAGACTTTGGGGCCAGACATGTACATGAAATTGTTGGAAAAACATGTTCCAAAACATAAAAATTGACACAAATAAGCCCTCTCCTGCTTGCCCACATTTTCAACAGACACAGGTTTTAAGCAAACCGAGCTATGCCACATCTACACCTGTAAGTCAATGGCCCACCCAAACCAGAACAGCCAGTCCCAATCCCAATCCAGTATAATCACAGCCAGGGTCCAAGGTCTTAGTTTGGCAGCCCAGAATGTCACCCAATCATGCCACCAAACATGAGGAGCCACCACAAATGAGATTGTGCCCAAGACAGCCACGCCACAGCTTAAGTGGCCGCTTCAGTGAGTCTTGGGCTCTGGCATTGGCTAGTGGGCTACCTCACGCCTTGACTGACCTATACGGGGGCAAATCCAAAACAACCTAGCAAGAGCAGTGCAAAATGGCAGATTTTTAGCCCTCACCAGACAAGTCAATCCAGTGGAGATGTCTCGCAAAGATGTGGAACAGATTCAGGCCAAACACACATTAATATTGGTGATGCCCATAGAACCCAGGTTGGGGCCCTTGGGGGGGGGGGGCCTAACCTGGGCCTGTGTGGCATTCAGAATCTGCAACTGTTCCAAAATGTTTCTTTGGTTACTGTGCATTTCGGCCATGCCTGACCTGATTTCGGAGGTCAAGTTGACCATGTGGCTGTTATGGGTCCTCAATTCAGTCAGCACGGCACTGAAGGTAGTATTTAGGGACTCTAATTGGCCCCTAATATGCTCCTGATTTTGCTGATTTTGGCGACGAAAAAGCCGCCTCTCTTGGTGCCATGCTGACTCCATCATCTGCACGCCCCTCCCCTGGGAAACTGGGCGACGTTGCTGAGTACGCCGCCCAATTCCCCGGGTTGTGGGGCGTGCAGATGATGTTGCTCGAGGACCCCCAACAGCCACAGGTATGCTCGCCAAATCCTCAGCTGCAGATCTGAAACTGGGGACTGGAGGGTCAGTCTCTGCATGCTGCCCACGATGAAAAAAAAAAGGTTCAGTGTGGGAAATACATATATAAATCAGACAAGAAAAACATGGCAAGCCACATGCATACACAACAGCATGAAAAAACACTTACCGTAGATATCGGATCCTGGGTCCTATGCAGTGCGGAAGAAGACGGCAGCGGTAACATGGCAGAGGAGTCCCCACTAGCTGAGGGATGATGCTGGGCTGCATTAGAAGAAAAAGAGCAATAAAAACACACAACTATGCATTGTTGATGTTTAAGCACACTTATGCTAAGCAAAGAAACGTGGCCAAGCAGGAATGGCCACTCCCACAACGTGGCCACTTGGCCTTCACTAGGAATGCCATTACATTAGTGCATGGATAGTTAAACCAGACTAGACACATTGGTCACGTGTCTAAAAACAAACATGCAAGTAATGGCTGCTGTGTGAGTTGCCACATCCCTTTTAGGCGATGAAGTTAACACACTAAGGTGCAAAATAGCAGTTACAATGTTCCCCAACAGAATCATATTGTATCTCTGAAAACATTTGTAGCAAACCATCTTAATCCGTTGGCCACCCAACCCAGCTCTTACCACATTGACCAAAAGCCAATGATGTTAGTGTGGCGTGTGCTTGTCAATTAATACATAGCACGCATTCCTTTTCTCCACTCCTAAATTTCTTAGTTTACTGTAATTTACTTAAACGTCATGTATGTGGCTGTCAATTTGCACATTACCAGTCCACACACATTACACACCCTGGTCAAAGTGAGCACTCCACTAAAAGCAACACCCTAGAGCCATGTGTTTAGCTAGCCCTTGCAGCCACCCCCTAGAGCCATGTGTTTAGCTAGCCCTTGCAGCCACCCCCTAGAGCCATGTGTTTAGCTAGCCCTTGCAGCCACCCCCTCGAGCCATGTGTTTAGCTAGCCCTTGCAGCCACCCCCTCGAGCCATGTGTTTAGCTAGCCCTTGCAGCCACCCCCTAGAGCCATGTGTTTAGCTAGCCCTTGCAGCCACCCCCTCGAGCCATGTGTTTAGCTAGCCCTTGCAGCCACCCCCTCGAGCCATGTGTTTAGCTAGCCCTTGCAGCCACCCCCTCGAGCCATGTGTTTAGCTAGCCCTTGCAGCCACCCCCTAGAGCCATGTGTTTAGCTAGCCCTTGCAGCCACCCCCTAGAGCCATGTGTTTAGCTAGCCCTTGCAGCCACCCCCTAGAGCCATGTGTTTAGCTAACCCTTGCAGCCACCCCCTAGAGCCATGTGTTTAGCTAGCCCTTGCAGCCACCCCCTAGAGCCATGTGTTTAGCTAGCCCTTGCAGCCACCCCCTCGAGCCATGTGTTTAGCTAGCCCTTGCAGCCACCCCCTAGAGCCATGTGTTTAGCTAGCCCTTGCAGCCACCCCCTCGAGCCATGTGTTTAGCTAGCCCTTGCAGCCACCCCCTAGAGCCATGTGTTTAGCTAGCCCTTGCAGCCACCCCCTAGAGTTATGTGTTTAGCTAGCCCTTGCTGCCTATGTGTAGGTTTACACACATTTTTGGGGTCATTCACACATTACTAACCTGCTGGAATTGGCGGGTTGTCGGTGTCCTGCTGGCCCGAGTGTCCCTGTAAGGCCATAGGATGGAGCAAGCCCAGAATCATCTCCTCAGCTTGGGTAAATCTCATTTTTGTGGGAAATCCTCCGCCAGTTTTTTCGCTGTAAAACATAGTAAGCATAATTAAGCGCACTGATGGATACACAAGAATAATAAAAACCCACAAATAAGCTAGGTACCTGTACAGCTGCCTTTGACTCTGTTTCTTCCGCACTGCATATTTCAGGTCCGATATCTTCCGCTGAACCTGTTCCACATCTTTGCGTTCCTCACCCGCTGCATTGACTTGCCTGGTGAGTTCTTCCAAAATCTCTGCTTTGCGCTGTTTGCTGGTGGTTTTGGATTTGCTCCCATATAGGTCGTCATAATATAAGGTGAGCCCACTAGCCAATGCCAGAGTTTGGGACTCACCAAAACGGCCACTCAAGTGTCCTCGGCGCAATGTGCGCCCTCTTTGGGGTGGTTGTGGCTCCTCAGTGCTTGGTGGCAAATGGGGTGACATTCTGGGCTGGGGGGATGGAGGAGACCTCAAGGACTGGAGGCTGGCTGTGGATCGTACTGGACTGGGAAAGGGACTGGGTGTTCGGGGGCTGGGTGGCCACTGAAGTTGCAGGTGTCGATGTGGCATAGGGGGAATGCATGACAACCTGTGCCGGAGGAGAATGTGGGCGAGCAAGAGAGGGTCTGGGCGAGCTGGAGCTGCTGCTTTGAGCCCTGTGGGTCTGTGGGGCCTTGGAGGTCGTGGGCTGGGGTGAGGCATATCTTGTGGTTCGCACACTCTTGGGCTTTGCTTTGGAGCCACGTGCGGGGGTGGAGGGGGCCGTTGGCCTTTGGCGGCTTTTCGGGCTTCTGGACCTTGTTCGGCCCCTGCTGCGCCTTGGGCCCCTGCTGCGGCTTCTGGACCTGGACCTGCTTCGGCCCCTGCTGCGCCTTGGGCCCCTGCTGCGGCTTCTGGACCTGGACCTGCTTCGGCCCCTGCTGCGCCTTGGGCCCCTGCTGCGGCTTCTGGACCTGGACCTTGTTCGGCCCCTGCTGTGCCCCATCTGTGGGGCATGAGCTTGCCCAGCCTTGGTTTGCTTGCTCTTTGGTTGGGCTGCTGCAACCTCCTTTTTTGCCGCGGCCTTGGTGGTAGGCCTTAGCCTGGCTTTGGGCTCTTGGGAGCGTGTTCTCGGTCCCTCGGCCTGCTCAGCCCGCTTGGTCTGCTTCTTCTGGCCAGTAGCTTTTTTCGGTGCCATTTTGGGTGGACTCTCAAAGAGAATGAGCTGTGTGTGCAGGGCCCTTTAAATAAGGTATCCGGCGTGTGACGCCTACGCGTCCGCTTACGCGCACGGCCGGCCGTTCGCACGGCCGTGCGAAACCCGGAAACCGCTGGGGCAGTGCTTATCTGCTGCCGAGAAGAAGAAGAAAGATGGCGCCCACTATCTTCACCCGCCAACAAGAAGAGATCATCATGCTCGTAAGTGTCTTTTAAGGACTTTGCTTGGCTTTCTAAATGCTGCTCTACATGTTAAGGATGCGCACGAAGTAATAGATTGTTGTTAAATTTGGTTCAACTACATGCACACCCAAGCGCACACCACACGTGTGCCAAACAACAGTGCTGGCAGATTTAAAAGTTAACTTAGCCTAGAAGTGTGTGTGTGTATGTGTTCATGTGATCGAACCAAATAATGTATTGTTGCCACTTGTTGATAGGCATTTCTGATTTCTTGCTATGTTTGATTTTTGTTTTGTAGACCATGCTGGAGCGCAGGTACGACTACCTGCCCAACTCGTTTGAGAAACGAAACGTCGCCCTGGAGATCATTTCGGAGATTCAACATCAGACCGACACCACCTTCACCCACACACAGATAATGCAGCATTGGTCGGACCTGAAGCGACTGCACATGCCCCGGGTGCGGAGGTTTTTCGGGATCCATTTCCCAAGTAAGTACATAGCGCTTGCATGCAAGATGTAACTACGACAGAAGTTAGGCCTTTTATTTATAATGCCTTTTCTTTGGTAGTGTTGGAAATGGATTACCGTATTCGCCGCACCCGGAGGCGCACAGGCCGACCAGTGCTGCATGATTCTGCAGCTGGGAGTGAAGGTGGTGGATCTCCAGGGCGACGGGCCGACCCCTCCTCTGTGGCCTCCTCAGACCAGCCCCTGGACCTTACCACAGAGGAGGGGCGGCACAGCGTGGGCAGGGAGTCGTACCCTGCCACGCATGCGGGAGCCTCTGGTATGTGACTCTTCATGTCTACGCACACACATATACATGCTATCTCCTACCCAACTGATTCCTTTCATCTGTTTATCTAGATGCTTCTGGAGCGGGTGAGGAAGTGGAAGAGGAGGCAGCAGATGTGCTCCAAGCAGAAGCTGGAGAAGGTGAGTGATGTGAACCAGACTTTGCCAAAGACATTTTCTAACTGAGGAATTTGACCATAAAACTGAACATATTTCCCATGTTTCTACAGGCACTTCTTCACAGCAGAGCCAGGACCCAGGACCTCAGCGTGTTGTCCCCAACGAGCCAGCTCGCGGCCACCAACCAAGTAAGTAGTCAGGGCATTATTAGCATTTATGTGGTACTTGACATCAACACACAGATACATCAAGCCCTAGCCAATGGCAATTTAAGAGTGACCTGTGGCCACTTCCTTAGCTTAATGACTTGCCAGAATTACATATGTAGCCTTGATTTATTTGTGTAACTTCAAAACATTCAATCCACAGGTGGCAAACATGTATTGGTATGAATCTAATGTTTTTTTCTCCATTTGTTACAGGGACCACATGCCAACAAATTTTAGAAATGAATAGGAGGGTCCTTGCGTTGGTGGCCAATATGAAGGTGATGGTTGACTCGTTGGGGACAACAGAAGAAGTGGAAGAGGATTAGAGTCCTGGGTCCTGGCCCTGGTCTGCTGACCCATGTTTTTATAGATGTTTTAAAAAGTTTCAAAATTTTAATAGCCAAGGGCTAAAAATGTAAAAAAGCCCATTTTAAAAACAAAAAAAAAAAAAATATTTTACAGTAAAAAAGTTTTACAGAAACCAACGTTTCAGTGTCATTTCTGGGCACACATACATTTCCAAAAAAGAAAGGGGCCAAAACATATTTGGAGGTCAAGATTGAGATGTCCAGGAAGTGATTTGGGTAAGTTTTAGGGTGCAAAAATGGAAGAAGAACCTAAGCACTAAGTGATTTGGGTAAGTTTTAGGGACCTAAAATGGAAGAAGAATCTAAGCGCTAAGGGATTTGGGTAAGTTTTAGGGACCTAAAATGGAAGAACCTAAGCGCTAAGTGATTTGGGTAAGTTTTAGGGTGCTAAAATGGAAGAAGAACCTAAGCGCTAAGTGATTTGGGTAAGTTTTAGGGACCTAAAATGGAAGAAGAACCTAAGTGCTAAGTGATTTGGGTAAGTTTTAGGGACCTAAAATGGAAGAAGAATCTAAGCGCTAAGGGATTTGGGTAAGTTTTAGGGTGCTAAAATGGAAGAAGAACCTAAGCGCAAAGTGATTTGGGTAAGTTTTAGGGACCTAAAATGGAAGAAGAATCTAAGCGCTAAGGGATTTGGGTAAGTTTTAGGGTGCTAAAATGGAAGAAGAATCTAAGCGCTAAGGGATTTGGGTAAGTTTTAGGGACCTAAAATGAAAGAAGAACCTAAGCGCTAAGTGATTTGGGTAAGTTTTAGGGTGCTAAAATGGAAGAAGAACCTAAGCGCTAAGTGATTTGGGTAAGTTTTAGGGACCTAAAATGGAAGAAGAATCTAAGCGCTAAGGGATTTGGGTAAGTTTTAGGGTGCTAAAATGGAAGAAGAATCTAAGCGCTAAGGGATTTGGGTAAGTTTTAGGCTGCTAGAATGGAAGAAGAACCTAAGCGCTAAGTGGATAGGGTGAGCTTTAAGGGCTCAAAAGGGAAGAGGCAGGATAGCGCAAAGTGGTTAGGGTGAGCTTTAAGGGCTCAAAAGGGAAGAGGCAGGATAACGCAAAGTGGTTAGGGTGAGCTTTAAGGGCTCAAAAGGGAAGAGGCAGGATAGCGCAAAGTGGTTAGGGTGAGCTTTAAGGGCTCAAAAGGGAAGAGGCAGGCTAGCGCAAAGTGGTTAGGGTGAGCTTTAAGGGCTCAAAAGGGAAGAGGCAGGATAGCGCAAAGTGGTTAGGGTGAGCTTTAAGGGCTCAAAAGGGAAGAGGCGGGATAGCGCAAAGTGGTTAGGGTGAGCTTTAAGGGCTCAAGAGGGAAGAGGCAGGATAGCGCAAAGTGGTTAGGGTGAGCTTTAAGGGCTCAAGAGGGAAGAGGCAGGCTAGCACAAAGTGGTTAGGGTGAGCTTTAAGGGCTCAAAAGGGAAGAGGCAGGATAGCGCAAAGTGGTTAGGGTGTTTTTTTGGGTATTCTACGTGATGTGAGTGAAATAGATGCAAGCACTTTAATGAGATAAGTTTGTAGTGCGCAGGCGCAAGATCGTAACACTTCCGTCTGGACGAAGATTTTTGGAAAAAGTGAAGCAGGATGTATCGGGAAGCGGAAAGGATTCGTGTGAGGATACGATGGAAAAAGGGCAAAATCGAAAGGCTACGTTGTTAGCTGAGAAAATGAATCTGAAAAGTCTCGATTGAAAATGACATCCTCGTACGCGTACTCTGGCATACGAGCGGATGGATGCTTTACGGAAGGTTTACGAAGCATGCTTGGAATCGCTCGCACATTCATACGAGAGCGGGAACTTTTGAAAATGATACGACGACGGCACGAAATCGAAAGTTTTTTTGTGTCTTTGAATCGAGCCTTATGGTTGAGCATTGGTCACAACACCATCTAGTGACATAACTTGCCATATATGTAAACTGCAGTAAATCTAGCAAAAGTCACTAATCACATTTAACCCTTCTAGTGCCAGCTACGTGAGACTCACGTAGCTGATTTTAGAGCCCCATAAAAAAAAAAGTATAAAACATACAGACTTAGCGTACCCCTCATTTGAAAGGGCCAGCGATTCTGTACAAGAATCCCGGGCCTCTGATCTTCAGGAGGCCGTAATAGCCCCCCCCCCTGCCGGCGCCGACATCTGCAAGAAAAAAAAAAAAGTAAATGTCATTTACTCACCTAGCAGCGCGGTGGCTCTCCCCGGGTCTTCTCTTCACCAGGGGGGCTCCGATCCCCCCCTGGGCTTTCCACGCTTCGGGTGAGGGCCCAGAAACAGGCCCTCACCATCCTCTTCGGCCGGCGATGGCCCCGCCCCTAACCCCACCCATAACCCCACCCTAGCCCCGCCCATTTGATGACATCATCCCTCTCCTCGAGTTACCGGCGCCCGGGCTCCGATCTATCAGTTGTCGGTAGCGATCGGAGCAGGGAGGGTGGCAGGCAGGGAGGCTCTGATCTCCCTGCCTACCACCCTCCCTGCTCTGATCACTACCGACAACTGTCATCTGCAGCGGCGTGGGACACTGGATGGGAGGTAAGTATAAGTAAAAAAAAGAATAATAAAATATTTTGTCTGTTTTTTTTTTACTTTTAACTATTTGTGAACTGGTAAGGGGTCCATGAGACCCCTTATACCAGTTCACAAGGCTCTGGGGCTGGCAATCACCTGCGGCCAGCAGGTGACTTGCCATAACCCCCAGCCCCCCCATTACCTGCCTCCCCAACGGCCGGGGGGGGGGCAGAAGGGCCCGGGCCACTTAGTGGCTATGTGGGCTAGTAGCCTGCAGGGCCAGGGGCCACCAACGCTGGCCCCTGCGCCCTGTTCTACAAGCCCCCATAGCTGGTCCGGGTTGGTAATGCTGGGTAAGGGGGACCCTATGTCATTTTTTGGGGGGATTTTAAGGGTTTTTAACCCTTAAAATTCAAAAAAAAATGAGTTCCCCCCCCCCCCCCCGGGACGGGGGACCCTACGTCATTTTTTTTTTTTAAATTAACCCCTTACAACTATGCAATCATATTGCATAGTTGTATCCTATCTGAAATCTCCTAAACTGCTGTTTCAGTTTGGGGGAGTTTCCTGGGCAGGAAAGGGTGTCTACCAATACATATGTGGTACCGTTGTAACCGGGAGAAATAGGGCTTTCACACGCAATCATATTTTATTAACAAACTTACATTTTTTATTTTTAATAGTTTTTTTTACATTTTTTGCACATATTTCACCCAAAAGTATTGAGAATACACAAAAAAAGGCCAAACAAGACATTTAATGTTGAAGCCCAGACTGCTGAAAAAAAACAATATATAATTTTCCTGGAAAATCCCTGGAAATCCCTTCAAAAATCCAGGTTGAACACGTGTAGCGCAAAAACGTGAAAAGTAGTCTGGCAACAGAGTGTGACAAAAAATCTCGGTAGGCTGGCACTCAAAGGGTTAAAGACCAGCTGTAATCTGTTTCAAAGTATTGTAGCTCCAACACCCATTCTCAACAGCTGATGCTTAGTCTGTGAAACACATCTTCTTTGTAAGCCTCGAGTGTCTTTCACCGGTCAGGGGCTTAGTAAGGATATTTGCTGTCATATCCTCAGTAAAGCAGTAAAGTAACTCAAGAACTCAGAAATTGAAACTTCACATCAAGGTTCTGGGTTCTCGAGCTAACTCTTTCCATCTTCGCAAGTGCAAGGCATCCTTGATTATCCTCAGAGATTCTCGTTGGTTCCAACTGTGGTTGACCCAAATCTGTTAAGTTGTCTCATCCATATAGCTTCTTGGCTTGCATATGCTGCTGCAATATACTTCTACTTTGGCAGATGAAAGTGTAACAGAGAGCTGCTTTCTGTTAGTCCAACTAACAGCACCTCCTGACAGAAGAAACAAGTAACCATTGGTAGATTTTCTGTCACTGTTATCTCTGGCCCAGTCGGCATACACATATCTTGTCAGGATGCTTTCGTCACTTGCTGGTAACTTTAGCTTGTAATGTAAATTCCCTTCAGGATGGTGAATGACTCTCTTTACAGCATTCCAGTCCTTCTTGACTTTGCATTGAAACCTTTCTGCATAGAATTCCAATAACTACTGCAATGTCATGCCTTGTAGCGGTGTTAAGGTACATCAATTTCCCTATTGCTTGCCTGTACTGAGTGTTAGTTGGTAGTGGCGTATCTTGTCTTTTTCAAGTAGTTGGTTTCCATGGAGGATGTCAAACCAGTAAAATCTCCTATTTCAAATGTTTTACTTAATTTTTGTATATCTCAAAACATCCTTCGAGCAGCATAAACGTGAGACCTCGTGTCTCCTCCCCTTGAGATGGAACACCTGACCACCAGACTTACATAAAAACCTGACTCCTCCTCCCAGTCCCCAGTTGTTTTTGTGTTCCTCCTTGGGATAGGCAGGCCCATTTCCCAATCCTGGCCAGATTCCTGTTCTTTGATCCTCAATTTGTTTATGGACAAAGGGGGGTAAGCAGTGTTTCCCTCTTACTGAAGATTAATTTAAGGAGAAGGCTGGGGTGGCCAGGTCCCTTTTTTTATTTTTTGTACTGTTTTTTTTCCTTTCCCTTCTAGCTAGGCGAGTTTTCTCACTTCCTCTTGGGGTGGGTGGCGGCTGCTGACGCTATTGGCAGGCAGATGCTGTTTGAGGTGGTGGCAGCTGAGGATGCTAATCATTCGCTAGAGTGGCGGCTGCTGGGGGGCAGGTGTTGCCCACCATTCCTGTTTCAGAGGGATTGCTGGGCTTGAGGAGAAACGGATCTCATCCCGACGAGTGCTGTTGTCCGTGTGTTGTGTAGCGCGGGCACTCACTCATTTATAGCAGTTTGGAGGGAAAAATGACATAGTCACAGCGATGATGTCAGACATGTGCCGCCGGGTTTTCTGTTTGATGCACGTGTGCTGCAGTTAAAGAGCGCACACAGGCATGATTTATTTTTGGCTTCTAGCCTCCCTCTTCTGTGATTATCAGAGGGCTAATAAGCCTTAGGTGAGATTCCCACCCAATTTAAGGTTACTGGGTGGTTTAATCTTTACCTCATACCAGAAATGGTGGACCAGGCAGAGGAGGTTGTGTGTGTAAATCTGATCCTCATATCTGCACCAATGGGAAATTCTCTTTCAGTTCAACACAATCCGGATCCAATTCAATTTATTGTTCGCCAAGTACATCGTGAGATGAACAAGGAATTCTTTTTGGCATATACACAGTGCAACAGTTAACAGTTTACATAGAAAAGGGAACATAGAAACCGAGATACAGATGGTCTTTCATAGTGCAATTGATACCGGCTTTGAGCCTGGGGTCTATGACGCTTGGTTATTGTTGAGGATGCGGACAGCCAAAGGAAAGAAACCACTCCTAGACCTAGAAGTCCTGCAAGCTGGTACCGCAAGACATCGCCCAGATGGTAGATACTGGAATAGGGTGTGACCAGGGTGGGAGGGATCCCGAAGGATCTTTTCTGACTGTGTTTTTGTTCTGTGTTTGTGCAGTTCCTGCAGGGATGGTAAGGGGGCTCCAATTATTCTTTCTGCTGTCTTTATTGTTCTTTGGAGTGTACACTTATCTCTTCTAGTAGATCCCTCAAACCAGACAGAAAACAAAAAACAGTACAGAACCTATGACAGCATTGAAGAAGAGAGACAATATTAAGATTTAGGTTATAGTCGCACACCATAAATTACATAATTTAGTTAAGTAGACCAAGGTAAGGTATGGGGTTCCAATGATAGCGAAGTGTGCCCACTCACTGCACACTAAGGATAACCTTATTACAGAGCTATATATGAACACCCAGGAAACGTAACTATGCAAAAAAGTGTATATATTTAATCCAAGTGACAAAAAATTATATACAAAGGATACATGTCAGAGTATAAGTTTAACAGTATGCACAGTTATTCTAAGTATACAGCATGTCCTGTTCCAGAATAATCCTTACTCCTGTGTTATACATCCACAAGATGGCGCTGGACTGCAGAGACAGAAAAGTGGCTCCTCCCGGACCCTTATATACCAGGGACCTCCCACAAATTCCCCAAGATCTTCTCTGCAGTCTGGACTGTGATGACGTGAAGATGGCTCTTTCTGATCGCAGGTGAGCGGGGCTTTTAGCCTGCGGCCCTGTAGGACTATTCCCACCCGTTCCTGTTCACCGCCTCCCAGCTTAGGCTGCGCTGGTCGGGTGAGGGTAGGCAGCACCGCTGTAGGTTCTAAGGAGCGCTGCTCCAACCGCAGGCCCCCACCAAAGGGTAAGTGGTACAGGCTTGTGGTGAGCCTCATGGGATGCCCCTCCCGCGTATTTGCCCCTCACCTCCCGTTCCCCGGTTAGGCTCCTTCAGGTGGTCCGCTTCCCCCTCGCTCTCCCGGGCTAGTGGGGGGGGGGGGGGGAATGTATTACTGTGCTTTTGGTTGATATACACTTTATTTGTGTTATCCCGCCATGATTTCGCTATTACCGCCGCCACCACGTGCTTGTACAACGCTCCGCGGACGGCGGCAACATCGCCTCAGGCGCTGCTGCCCCGTCATTGGCTGGCCTTGTCATGTGGGCGCGTTTTCGCATTCTTTGGGGGGGCGGGCCTTGCGGATGGCGCTTTCTGCATCACTGTCTCCGCGGCCCGCCCCTTAAGGTATTATAATTTAAGGTATAGGAATTTTTTGCCGTTACTGGTTATACCCCCCTAGAAGAGGGGGAATTATTTTCAGAATCATCTGAGGAACTGCCTAAGCGTTATGCTGCCGGTTCTGGATCTGAACCATGGTCCTCAGGTGACACTGATAGGCTTTTGGCTCAGATATTTGAAGTGCTTTGTATTTCCCCTCCTGCTGCGGCCCCTCAGCAGCAGGGGGAGCTGTTTCATACTGATAAACCACGCTGGGAGTTTCCTGAGCAAACTCACTTTAGTAATTTTTGTCTAAAGAGTGGGAACGGCCTAGCCGGCTTTCCGGGGTACCAAAGAATTGGGATAGCAGGTATCCCTTTCCCGCTGAGGTGGTTAAGCGTTGGTCATGTCCTCCCGAAGTGGATGCACCAATTCTGGGGTTATCCAACACATCTGTCATGCATTCCCCTGACACTACTACCCTGAAGGATGGGGAGGACAGGCGCATGGACCAGCTGGCTTCCCATGCCTTTGCTTGTGTGGGGGCCGCGCTGCGTCCGGTCTGTGCCTCTGCCATTGCTGCTGTTGCTATCCAGAGCCTGCTCAAGGGTATCTTAGATGGAGCCCCTGAGGATGCGAGTGATGAAGAATATTCAGCTGTTATGCGCTGTGAGACTTTTGTTGCATATGTCCTTTCTGCCCTGGATGTTACCATTAGAATGTGTGGCAGGGTCTCTGCCTTGTTGGTGGCTATACGCCGCTCGGTCTGGCTACGCCAGTGGGCAGCTGACAACCCTGCTAAAAAGGCTCTAATTGCTTTTCCCTTTAACCCTTTAAACGCCAGCCACGTAAATTTTACGTGGCTGCCTCTCCAACAGTTAAACGCCAGCCACGTAAAATTTACGTGCCTGACTTTCCCCAGAAATAAAAAAAAAAGTAAAAATAAAAGACACTTACCTGACCCCTCCTTCGATCCAGTCGGGTCTCCTCTTCAGCCAGAGGGGCTCCGATCGCCCATCGGGGCTCCTCCGGCTGCAGGGGAGGGCCCGGAACAGGGTGCCCCCCCCCGTTTCAGCAGCCGCCCGGTTTCCTGTAATAAAAAAAAAAAAAATGACAGTTACCTACCTTTGTACCCGCCGGCTCCCGCAGGCTCTCCTCTTCACGGGGGGGGGGCTCCGATCCCCCCTCCCCGCTCTTCTGTCTTCTGGAGGGGGCATAACAGCCCTCCTCCCTCAGCAGCGTCTTCCGATGGCGGCCGCCATCTTGGATTCTGGCCCCGCCTCTTCGGGGCGGGGCCGGTGACGTCACTGCCGGGTGTCATCGGGGCACCCGGCGGTTCAGCTGTCAGATGCCAGTGATGGCTGGGCAGGGAAGGAGGGAGGTAGGCGATCCTCCGATCGCCTGCCTCCCCCCTCCTCTGCCCAGCCGTCACTGACAGCAGATCACCGCGGGACACAGAAGATGAAGATCGGAGGTGAGTAAAGTAAAACTTTTTTTTTTTTTTTTTTTTTTAATAAAGTTATTTTCAAAAACGTGTGTGTCTTTTTTTTACCTTCTAACCCTTTGTGAACTGGTAAGGGGTCCATGTGACCCCTTATACCAGTTCACAGGGCTCGGGGGTCTGGCAAGTCACCTGCGGCTAGCGGGTGACTTGCCATTAACCCCTGGCCCCCCAAATTACCTGCCTCCCCAAAGCCCAGGGGGGGGCAGAAGAGCCGTGGCCCTAGGCTATGACGGCTTGTAGCCGCTAAAGCTGGTCCCTGCGCCCTGTTCTACAAGCCCCCATAGCTGGTCACAGGCTGGTTATGCTGGGTAGGGGGGACCTCACGCCATTTTTTTTTTGGATTTTTAAGGCTTTAACCCTTAAAAATCCCAAAAATAAAATGGGGTCCCCCTCCCTTTGAGGGGGGACCCTATGTCATTTTTTTTTTAATTAACCCTTTGTTACCTGTAACCCAGCAGGAGAGCAGAAGCCTAAGTGATCAGCGTGGGACACAGGGATGGATGGGAGGTAAGTATTAAAAAAAATAATTAAAAAAATATTTTTTTTTAATAAAGTTTTTTTTAAAGTGTGTCTCTGTGTGTTTTTTTTTTTTTTACTTTTAACCCTTTGTGAACTGGTAAGGGGTCCATGTGACCCCTATACCAGTTCACAGGGCTCGGGGGTCTGGCAAGTCACCTGTGGCTAGTGGGTGACTTGCCATTAACCCAGAGACCCCCCCATTACCTGCCTCCCAAAAAAACCTTAAAATTCCCCCAAGAAATGGTGTCCCCCCACCCTGTGAAGGGGGACCCCACACCAATTTTTTTTATTTAACCCTTTATTATGTGGATAGTAGTTGTATTTTATTTGTAAATAATTTGTTATAAAGTGCTCTTTTCAGTTTATGGGATCACCTGGACAGGAACGGGAGGCTACCGATACATATGTGGTATCATTGTAATCAGGAGAAATGGGGCTTTCACATGCAATATGGCTTTCTTTAATAAAATAAATGTTTTTGTTTAAAATAAAGGAGACAATTTAAAAAATATATATTTTTTTATTTATTTATTTGAAAATATTTAAAAAAGTAGAAAAAATACAAACAAGACATTTCATGTTAAAGCCTAAACTCTGCCACAAAAAGAAAATATGCCATTTTCTTGGAAATTCCTGCAAAAATCACAGTTAAACATCACGCAAAATGGTGAAAAATATCCTGTCAGGAGAGGGTGACAAAATCTCAAGTAGACTGGCAGTCAAAAGGTTACAGGTACCTATGCATGTTGGGTATTGTTCTGCTCGGGGGACCTTGCGTTTCAGATTTAGCTTGTTTTTTCTTATTTGCATATTGATATTTTAGGAAAATGTGTTTTTTATTCTGCTTTTTTATAAATTTTTTTGTGAAATCCTGTGCAACCTATGAATTCTTCGAGATATTACTTCCAGAAAGATGAGCCCACTACAACAAGCTGGGTACGCTTAGAAAGCTTAACATGTGTACTTTCAGGGAATATATGGTTTATGGGGGATATTCCAAATGTAAAGGGTTGGTTTGGTAGAAAAAGCACAAGGTGCGCACTTTGTCTGCAGAGCAGAAAATCTGAAGTAATATTACCGTTATGCGCATGCTTTACTTTGATGTGTTTGGCAACTCTTTCCTTGACAGAACCTATGCATGTTGGGTATCATTCTGTTTGGGGGATGTTGCTTTTTCAGATTTTCTGTTTTTTTCTGGTTTGCATATAGGTTTTTTTAGGAAAATGTGGTTTTGATTCTGCTTTTTTATTCATTTTTAGGGAAACCCTGTGCAACCAAAGAATACATTGAGGGATTACTTCCAGAAAACTGCTCCCATGTCAACAAGCCTGGTACGCCTAGAAAGCTTGAGGTGTGTACTTCTAGGGAATATATAGTTTGTGGGGGGTATTTCAAATGTAAAGGGTTGTTTTTCTTGAAAAACTGCAAGGTGCGCATATTGCAAAGCATAGTTGTATTTTATCTGAAAATCTCCTAAAGCGTCGTTCCAGTTTGGGGGAGTCTCCTGGGCAGGAAAGGGTGTCTACCTATATTTATGTGGTACCGCTGTAACCGGGAGAAATTGGGGTTTCACACGCAATAAGATTTTATTGACAAACTTACATTTTTTATTACAAAAAAACACTACAAATTGTAAAAAATAGTTTTTTTTTATTTTTTTGCACAATTTTCACCCAAAAATATTGAGAATACACTTAGAAAATGACAAACAAGACATTTCATGTTAAAGCCCAGGCTCCGCTGAAAAAAACAATATATCACTTTCCTGGGAAATCCCTGGAAATCCCTTCAAAAATCACAGTTGAACATGGGGAGCGCAAAATAGTGCAAAATGGTCTGGCAACAAAGGGTGACAAAATCTCAAGGTAGGCTGGCGGTTAAAGGGTTAAGGGCCTGCGCCTCTTTAGGGTACGTTTGGACTTATTTGCCAAGGGAGGCAAGTTACCTCAGCGTAAAAAGCAGTCCCGGCCCTTTAGGGGGTCAGGTGCCTTTTCCCCCTCCTTTCGTGGATCCAGAATGGGACGGGGAGCTTCCTTTGCTGGGGCACGCGGAGATTTTTGGGGCAGGGGCAGAGGACGTGGCCGCTCCGTTCCCTCCTGGGGTCCCAAGACTAAGTCCTCCCCCAAGCCCCCTCAGGCATGAAGGGGCGCCCTCACCCATCAGGGTGGGGGGATGGCTTTGGCTCTTTGCACACGTCTGGAGGCGTCATGTCTCCGGTGGATTCAGGAGGTAGTGTCCTCCGGTTACAAGATAGAGTTTGCAGCCTGGCCGCCCCCAAGATTCATCAGATCCCGGATTCCTCAAAACTCCGTCAGCTCAGGGTCTTTCCCTGGCTGTCCAAAACCTGCTAGATTTGGGGGTCATTTTCCAGGTTCCCTTAAGGGAGAGGGGCAAAGGTTACTATTCCAATCTCTTCACGGTTCCCAAAAGAGATGGGTCCATTAGACCTATCCTGGATTTAAAGCTCCTCAACAAATTTGTCAGGTTCAGGCACTTTCGCATGGAGACTCTGCACTCTGCTGTAAATCCACTACGCCCGGGGGACTTCATGACCTCTGTAGACATCTAGGATGCTTACCTTCACATACCTATCTTTCCAGGTCATCAGAGATTCCTCAGGTTCGCTATGGAGGATCAGCAGTACCAATTTGTGGCCTTGCCCTTCGGTCTCACCTCGGCTCCCAGGGTATTCACCAAGGTGCTGGCAGGTGTGATGGCTCTGCTGAGATCTCAGGGCATTCGCATTCTTCCCTATTTGGACGACATTCTCATCACTTCTCAGTCCCTCCAGCAGGAAGAGCTGGATACCCAGCGTGTGGTGTCCACTCTGGAGTCCTTCGGCTGGGTGATCAACCACCCCAAATCCTCCCTGGCTCCTTCCATGGTGAAGTCCTTCCTGGGAATGACTCTGGATACTTCTCAGGTCAGGATCTTTCTTCCTCAGCAGAAGGTGGAGAGTCTTCAAGTGCAAGCACAGCTCCTTCTGTCTCTTGCCCATCCGTCCATCAGGCAGGGAATGCAGCTGGTGGGCCTGATGGTGTCTTGCTTCAAGGCGGTTCCCTATGCTCAGTTTCACATGAGACCT
This sequence comes from Gastrophryne carolinensis, assembly GCA_027917425.1. Taxonomy (NCBI): domain Eukaryota; kingdom Metazoa; phylum Chordata; class Amphibia; order Anura; family Microhylidae; genus Gastrophryne; species Gastrophryne carolinensis. The sequence continues at coordinate 119,247,605 of CM051243.1, forward strand.
CTTCAACTTCACCTCTTGTCGGTATGGGATCGGGACCCTGTGACCCTGGATCGGGTTTTTGTTCTGTCCCCTCTGGCCAGGCGGTCTCTCTCGTGGTGGCTGGACTCAAGGAACCTGTTGGTGGGCAGATCCTTTCTGGCCCCTTACTGGGAGACAGTCACCACGGATGCCAGTCTGACAGGTTGGGGGGGCTTTTGGAAATCCCTGCAATTCCAGGGTCAGTGGGGCCCTCAGGAGGCCCACACCCCTATCAACATTCTGGAGTTGAGGGCGATCAGGTTGGTTCTCGCCCACTTAACCAGACGGCGGTTGCCTACATCAATCATCAGGGAGGGACCCGGAGCAGGAGAGCCCTCAAGGAAGTGTCACTGATTCTGTCCTGGGCGGAGGAGAATGTTCCCTGCATCTCGGCAGTGTACATTCCGGGAGTAGAGAATCTGGAGGCAGACTCCCTTAGCAGGGGGACTTCTCACCTGGGAGAATGGTCCCTCAGCAGCAGGGTGTTTCGCTCCCTGTGTCTCCGTTGGGGTCAGCCGGATGTGGATCTGTTTGCGTCCCGTCACAACCACAAGCTTCCAGTCTTTGTCTCTCTGTCCCAGGACCCTCTGGCCTTAGCCACTGATGCCTTAGCTATGTCTTGGAAGAGCTTTCAGCTCCTCTATGTGTTCCCTCTGTTTCCTCTGCTGGGCAGGGTGCTGCGCAAGATAGCTCAGGAAGGGGTGCCAGCCATCCTGGTGGCCCCCTGTTGGCCAAGAAGTGTGTGGTTCGCAGACATCGTGCAGCTGGCAGTAGATCAGTACTCCCTGCCCAGGGTTCCAGATCTGCTCACTCAGGGGCAGCTACGCTACCCCAATTTACAAATGCTGGCTTTGACGGCCTGGCTGCTGAAACCTCCATCCTGCTTCTGTTGTTAACACCATGATCAGGGCTAGGAAAAAGTCCTCTTCTTCTATCTACTATAGGGTTTGGCGTACTAACATTGACTGGTGTGAGTCTAAGTCGCTTCCCTGTCGTGTGTTTTCCATTCCTAGGATTCTGGAATTTCTGCAACATGGTTTGGATCCGGGTCTTCAACTCAGTACTCTGAAAGGTCATGTTTCTGCATTGGCTATTTTCTTCCAGAGATCTTTTGCTCAGCATCATCTGGTCAAGACCTTCTTCCAGGGGGTTTCTCACATGCGTCCCCCACGTAAGCCTATGTTACCAGTCTGGGACTTGAACTTGGTCTTATCTGCCTTGCAGGGCTCTCCCTTTGAGCCTGTGCAGGAGGCTCCTTTGTCCATTCTTACGCTTAAAGTGGACCAACACACAGGGGGGATCGGCATTCCCGGGCCTATCAGATCCCTCCCCGCGGGGCATCTGAAATCGGGATGTCCCGCGGGGTGAAACCCCCCAGGAAGCCCACAATCCTACCTTTTCCACGTTCCAGCGGCGCATGCGCATCCGCCGCCGCCTCCCGCGCGTCCCTCTAGCAGGGAGCGCTCCCGCGCCGACGTATGTGCGCTCCCTGTAAGAGGGATGCGCGGGAGGCGGCGGCGGACGCGCTCTGTTCTGCAGCGGTCACGTGGGAGCGGGGAGAGGTGAGTTTTCGGGCCTTTCTGGGGGGTTTCACACTGAAGTGGACCAAAACCCAGGATAGTCAAAATCCTGGGTGTTGGTCCACTTTAAGGTAGTCTTTTTGATGGCTATCACTTCTGTTAGGCGTGTTTCTGAGCTGGCGGCGCTTTCTATCTCGCCCCCTTACTTTCAGAGACACCAGGACAAGGTGGTGTTTCGGTTTAAGCCAGACTTTCTGCCGAAGGTTGTGTCTGCCTTTCATCTCATTTAGGACATTGTTTTGCCTTCCTTGTGCCCTAATCCTAGTAGCCCTAAGGAACGTTTTTTACACTCTCTGGATGTTGTCAGGAACTTAAAGTTCTATTTGGTGGCTACTGCATCTTTCTGGAAGACTGATGCTCTTTTTGTTCTCCCTTCTGGGCCTAAGAAGGGTTTGGCTCCGGCTAAGTCCACTATCAACAAGTGGATTCGCCAGGCTGTGATGCAGGCCTACTCTGCAAAGGGGAAGAATCCTCCCTTCCGCCTTACTGCTTATTCTACTCGTGCTATTGGTGCTTCTTGGGCTTTTCAGCACCAAGCTTCTGTTGAACATGTTTGCAAGGCCGCTACTTGGTCTTCTGTTCATACCTTTTCTAAGTTTTACAAAGTTGATGTTAGGGCCTCAGCTTACGCTGCTTTCGGCCGCAAGGTTCTGCAGGCGGCAGTGGTTTAAACTGCCCGCTGTTACTTTTTGGGGATCCCACCCTACCTTACGGACACTGCTATTGGATGTCCCAGGAGTAAGGATTATTCTGGAACAGGACGTGCTTTATACTTAGAATAATACAATTCTGTGATTACTCACCTGTAGAATTGGGTATTAGGTATTAGGTATACAGCACGTCCTGTTCCACCCCACTCTTGTTATCATTATTCTGTTACCTCTGTATGGTAATTGTTCAATTTTGATCTGGTTATAGTTCTCCCAGCTTCTTGTTAACTGCTTTTCAATACTGGGGAATTTGTGGGAGGTCCCTGGTATATAAGGGGCCGGGAGGAGCCACTTTTCTGTCTCTGCAGTCCAGCGCCATCTTGTGGATGTATAACCCAGGAGTAAGGATTATTCTGGAACAGGACGTGCTGTATATGTATAATACCAATTCTACAGGTGAGTAATCACAGAATTGTATTATTCTTAGTATACAGTACGTCCTGCTCCAGATTAGATTACTTACACTTGGGAAATACTCCGCCAGATGGCGCTGGACTGCAGAGACCGCGAAATTGGCTCCTCCCCTTAAAATACCCGGGACCTCCCACAAATCCTCCAGATCTTCTCTGCAGTCTGGACTGCGAAGGACAAGAAGATGGCTTTCTCTTCTCGCTGGTGAGCGGGGCTATTAGCTTGCAGCCCTGTAGGACTATTCCCACCCGTTCCATTATTAATGCATACCCGGCGCCATTATTCTAAGCAGACAGCACGTCCTGCTCCAGACATAGTCCTTACATGTGGGTATACCCGGCCTTCAGCGCCGTGCACTGCAGAATCATGAAGAAAACAAGCTCCTCCCGGCCCTACATATACCAAGGGACCTCCCACAAATCCCCTAGATTCCTCTGCAGTGCTCAAACTGCGAAGACATGAAGAATCACGCTCTCGCAGGCGAGCGGGGCTTGACAGCCCGAGGCCCAGCGGGACTATTTCCACCCGTCCTCTTTGTGAGTAACATGCCTCCCAGCCTGGGCTGCGTTGGTCGGGTGAAGGTAGGCAGCACCTAGTGTGCTTACGGAGCCATGCTCCACCGCAATCCCCATCCATGGGGTAGGCGGGTTAGGCTAATGGTGAGCCTCATAGTGGATGCCCCTCCCGCACCTTGCCCCACGCCCCATGTAGCGGTGAACCCCGAGTGCTGGGTCACCTTCTTCCTTAGTTCCCCCCGTTAGTGGGGGGAAAAAGAGGGGGGGTTGTGTACGTTGGCCTAATCTCGCCATATCACACGCCTTGCCTTAGCCCTATCCGGGGGTCAGAGCCGCGCTTTAAACTTTGTTTTTACGTTGGCCGCAGCGCCTTTAAAATATGTGACTTGGTGCGTAAGGCGGCTCTGTCTCGCGACGCCATGGCGTTATTTCTGTTCTTTTCCTGTCTTGTTCTGCGGAGCTTCGCGCTCTCCGGGGTGGGCGTGGTCTGGTTTGGCGCATTCCGCGTCACCTATATCTCTGGCCCGCCCTTCGAGGTTCGCTGGCGCCATTTTGTCGGTCTCCCGCGCGCGCGTGGTCACGATCCTCCTTCTCCCTTGGTTGCTGTAAGTGCCCTCACGGGCGTTCGTTTAATTTTCTTTTTGTGCTGCGCATGGCTCTGACACCCTCTTTTCCCCTTATGTCTTTCAGACGCCAAGCTTCCAGTGGCTTCTCCCGGCCTGATATATATATATATCTCACGGGGTTATATTAGAATCTCCCACATTCCCAGCGGGTTTCGGGGCATCCAGGGTTGCTTACAGCATAAATCCCTTCCGGCATATTACCTAGATTAATCACCATATGGAGGCATCTCAGAATTTGGTGTCCGGGGTCCCGCGGGGACAAGACCGGCTGTGTACCATGTGTAGACAACCCCACGCTGACGCTGACAGAGCACTGGTCTGCGGACCGTGTGCTGAACAAGCACTGGCCCTGCAATCAGGCTTACCAGCAGCTGCACCTCGCTTCGATACATCTGTCTCCCCGGACTTGAATCTCACTCCTGATGAGTCGCACTCGAGCGGGGAGGACCAGCAAGTGGTGCCGCGCAAGCTTCCCACCGCGGAGCATATTATGTCAGGCTTGGCAGAGCGCTTGGCCGCTGGCAAGAAACGATCCCTGACGCAACCTAGCTATAGGTTTTCCACTGAAACCGAAGAACCTGCCGCTATGCAGGATCTGGATCAGTCCGAGGATGGTGATCTGTTCTCAGGGTCCAGTTCTTCAGATAAGTTGTCTTGGAACCGCGACGGTTCTGGCCCGGAGTCCTGGGGCCTGTGTGAAACAGATGAGTTACTCATTAAGATCTTTGAAGTGCTGTCCATCTCTCCCCCGGGAGAGTCTCCTAAGCCCAAGAGGGAGAGTTTCCACACGGCTACGCCGCGCCTGGAATTCTTGGATCAGGATCATTTCCAGTATCTTATATCTAAGGAATGGGAATCCCCTTGTAAACTCACAGGGGTTCCGGGGGTTTGGGACTGGAAGTACCCCTTTCCCCAGGATTTGGTTGAACGATGGTCAGTTCCTCCAGAGGTGGATGCTCCAATTATTGGAGTGCCGAGGACCGGCGCATGGACAGATTGGCCTCCCATGCCTTCTCTAGTGTAGGGACGGCTCTGCGCCCGGTCTGTGCTGCGGCTGTTACCTCGGTGGCCGCCAGGACGCTGCTCAGGAAGATAATTGACCAACAGCCGGAGGATCTCCCTTGTGAGGTCTTCAACGCCCTGTCAGATTGTGACGTTTTTGTGAGATTTATCCTCTCAGCTATGGATAACACCATTAAAATGTGTGCTAGAACCTCGGCCCTTGTGGTGGCCATTCGTCACCTGCTTTGGCTGCGACAGTGGGGGGCTGACAATGACACTAAAAAGGCTCTTACTGCTATTCCCTTCCGAGGACGTCGCTTATTCGGGGCCAGGTTGGACCTTTTTGGCAAAAAGGGTAAGGCATCCTCGCGCAGACAGTCAGCCAGGCAGCCCAGGGGCAGGGACCCCTCGCCCCCTCCTTATGTTTCTGTTAAAAGAGAACCAGAAGTGTGCTTCCAACTTTTTGGAGTGGAAGCTCGTTCCAGGGGCGCAGGCATCGCCCTGGGACCTCTGGCAGGTCAAAACCAAAGTCTGCCAAAACCTCACAAGCATGAAGGGTCCCCCTACCCGGTGACATTTAGATGGGTCCAGGTTCAACCCTCCCTTCTGATTTGGGTGCCTTGATATGGAAGGGGCCTTGCCCTCTGTATAATCTCATTACATTCACCTTGCGGCTGGTGGGCCTATTGCTGGCGGCCCGAGGCTGTTCCTTTTCCCAGATGCCCCTGGGACCTGCGGCACCTTGGGTTACTTATCCTGGATGGGGTTCCAGCACCCCTGGAAATAGCTCAGTACGTTCGTCCTACTTTATGGGGGTTCCATTCTGGTTGGTCTAATCATGGAAGTTGCTGATGGACATCACTTCCTTCTTGCTATCCCTGTAGATGGTCGCCATGGGGACCAGGTCTGGCAGGGTCACTAAAGGGGTTCTATTTCTTATGAATTTCCCTGAGGTACCTAGGGAGGGCCCCTTTAGGGGGGCCCATTTTCATACCATTGGTAGGTCATCACATTCTGCCTTGTTGGGCCTAGCTGGCTGGTCTGTTTCCCTTAGGCCTCGCCTCTTGGGGACTCTTGGTCTGTCTGGTCAATGGCCTGTCCCAGCTTTTTATCCGAGAAGGTCTCGGAACAGGTTGACCCTTCTTGTAGGGTCTGGTTCTGATCCAGTGGAGGTTTTTTACACTCCTTGCGCTTCATTGGTATTGGCTCGTTGGCTGTCATACTGTCCTGGGAGGGCCTTCCTAGTGTCTCAATGAGCCTACTGGTTAGGGCCATGGCCCTGTGACTGTTACAGAGACTCTGTCCTGGTTAAGGTCCTAATTCGTTGCCCTGGGTGATCCCAGGACTCTCTGGCCTTGGTCACGGTGACCTAGTCTGGCCTTTTGTCTGGGTATTCTACCCTTTGTCTGACCCTTCTTACATTCTGCTAGGTGGGGTTCTGCACAGGCTTACTGTGGCAAGGGTGAACTGTTGCACTGGGGACCTTGAGTGGCCCTGTGTGGTTGGTTCGCAATTTCTGCTGGAGACAGTTGTACTGTGTGCCCTCTTCTGTGGGCTGTTATGCCTAAGTCAGGCTCCTTACTACGTCATTCCCTTCACAGGGTTTGGACGATCGCTATTCACCCTATCAGAAATGTTCCCTCTGGGTGTCTCTTCCTCTTGGAGGGTTGGGCCTAGATCCCTACCCTTTTTATTCTTCTCCCTTTTCCACCAGCTATGGTGGGAGTTGGCGCCCTAGTTGGATGGCTGGGACTAGCTCCCTATTCCCTTTGGAATGAGGTCTTACTCATGGGTACCAGAGTCCTTATGGCACGGCTGGAGTTGGTCCTCCAACTCAGTTCCTTGAGAGGCTCCAGGGCTCATCCTGTTTGTCCTCGGTAGAGACTAGTTTCAAGATTCGGCGTTGAGCATTCCTCAAGGGCGGCTCAGGCGCATTCCCCAGAGAATTCTAAGCTCCCTTGAGGGGAAGGTTGCTTATCCTGTTGCCCTGCTAAGGGTTTTCCCTGGGTCTTATTCAGGTTCTTGTCTGAACTGTTCCCTGCCTCAGGCGGCTCCTTCGGGGCGGGTGCCTCAGTCTGAGGCGTGTCATAGGAGACGGCGTTCTTAGCCTAGTCCTTTTTACATTTTACAACTTTCTTATATCTGTACACCGTGTTGGTGAGGATGTGCCCGCCTTGCACCAAACTTGAATCCAGGCAGAGGGTTGTTATTCTTCTCTATTCCAGATCCTAGGGTCCTTGGACTGGTGTTCTGCTTACTCTGAGCTTAAAAGGGATCTGTATCCCTCAATAGGCGTTGGGAACCTCTGGACTGCTTCCTGTCCAGGGTTGGGACTATGCCTGTCGGGCTTATAGATGTCCTCATCCTTCCTGCAGCAGGATCTGGTTACTCCCATGATTATGGGAAGCCGGTTGGACCGGTCTCGTTTGGCTGGTTGTCCTTCTGAGCTCCTGATTATCAGTTTGGCTCTAGAGGAGCCTCGTTAGCTAGTGTGTAGTATTATGTCGGTCTCTCCGAGACCAGGGTTTGTATTCCCCGAAGGGAAAGGTTCTATGGTTGCCATGGCTACCCTGTTATCGTTAGTAGCATGGTTAGGCCGTCATTCTGGCCTGTTTGTTTAGGGAAGTTTATCCTCCTCTCTTGGTTTGGATTTCTTCTACCGGTGCTCAGTTTGGGCCTTATGGTGGTTGAGCAGGCTGACTAGTTCTCTGCTCGTGTTTCATTAGCCTTGTTAGGCCTCATAAGTTAAGTTAGAGCTTGCTCTAGTTGCTCCTGGTAGCAAGGTTACAGGCGGTAGCACTGTTCTGGTTGGCTGTGCCTTTTTCATGGGGATCCCACCCTACTTATGGACACTGCTATTGGATGTCCCACATGTAAGGACTATGTCTGGAGCAGGACGTGCTGTCTGCTTAGAATAATACAACTCTGTGAAGTACTCACCTGTAGAGTTGGTATTATATGCAGACAGCACGTCCTGCTCCACCCCACCCTGATTCACCTTGTTCTGGATCCCCTGTGTGGTGATTATTATCTTGAATATTATTGCCAGTCTCTGGGTGGTTGTTTTCCTCCTGGCTTCTTCTCTCACTGCTTGTTAATGCTGGGGATTTGTGGGAGGTCCCTCGGTATATGTAGGGCCGGGAGGAGCTTGTTTTCTTCATGATTCTGCAGTGCACGGCGCTGAAGGCGGAGGTATACCCACATGTAAGGACTATGTCTGGAGCAGGACGTGCTGTCTGCATATAATACCAACTCTACAGGTGAGTACTTCACGGAGTTGTATTTTCTCTGCATCCGGCTGCTGCGTGACTGGCATCTACCTACCGCGGTCCGTGAGTGCCCTCGCGGGCGGCTTTATTTACCATATGTCATTTCACGTGTCTTTTACAGGTTCCCCTTTGCTTATGTCTTTCAGACGGGCCGACCTCTATTGGTTTCTCCCGGCCCTACTGCCTCTATTTAGTTATTTAACTTGTGAGGCCCAGTGTGTAAATTACTCCCACTTCCCTAGCGGGCTATTGGGGCATCCCGGGTTGCTTTTATAGCGTAAATCCCTATCGGCCTATTGTGCCGCTGTAATCACCATATGGAGGCGTCTCAGGATAATGTGCTCAGGGTTCCTTCGGGACAAGCCCGGCTGTGTGTAGCTTGTGGGGTGTCCCCTACTAGTGCTGACAATGTGCGGGTTTGTGTACCTTGTGCCCAGCAGGTGCTTGCGCTGCAGCCTGGTTTACCAGTAGCTGGGCCTGCGCCGCGTATGGCTTCACCTACTCCCCCAAGCTTAAATCTGACTCCCATTGAGTTGCATACTAGTGCCTGATGTGTCTTCCAGACTGGCTAGTGTTGAGAAGTTGCTTGCTAATACCTTGGCTCTTAAGGCCCCTGCTAAAAAGCGGCACTTAACGCCTGATGTCACTCTCTTCCCTATGGAAGCTGATTAGTTTTTGGAACGGTCTGGCTATACCCCTTTGGAAGAAGGGGAGTTATTCTCTGACTCTGTCATCTGATGAGAGGCCCAGGGGTCATGATGATTCTGGCTCTGACCCCTGGGCCCCAGATGATACTGATAGGCTGTTGGCTCAGATTTTTGAGGTACTGTCTATCTCTCCCCCGGTTGCGGCCCCCAGGCAACAGGGGGGTATTGTTTCATACTGCTAAGCCACGTTTAGAATTTCCTGAGCAAGCCCATTTTAATAATCTTGTGCTCAGGGAATGGGAGCATCCCAGCAGGCTTCCCGGTGTACCTAAGAGTTGGGATAAGAGGTATCCCTTTCCTGCTGATGTGGTGAAGCGTTGGTCATCCCCTCCTGAAGTGGATGCCCCGGTCCTAGGGTTATCTAACACCTCTGTCATGCACTCCCCTGACTCTACTACGCTGCGGGATGCTGAGGATCGGTGCGTTGATCAGCTGGCGTCCCATGCTTTTGCATGTGTGGGGACGGCGCTGCGCCCGGTCTGTGCCTCTGCCATTACGGCTGTGGCTATTAGGACCCTGCTTAGAAGTATCCTTGATGGTGTGCCCCTGATGATGTGTCTATTGAGGAGTTTAATGCACTCTCTCGTTGTGAGGTTATTCTAAGTGTGCCATACACTCCACTTCCTTCATCATTACATCTGGGTATTCTCCAATAGAGGGCGAACTTCTGCAGAGATGAATATGCAAAAAAGAAAGCCCCTCCCGGTCCACATATACCTGGGACCTCCCACCAATTCCCAAGTTTCCTTCTCTGCAGGAAGGCGAGCAAGGTAAGCAGCAATAGGCCCTTTTTTTGTACCTATTGCTGCCAGGATTCATTCTAAATGTACCCCTATTGAGCCTCCCAGCATAGGCTGCGGATACTGGCAAGGGTAGGAGCACCCTGTGGGTGCATTAGGAGCAGTGCTCCACCGTGAGACCTCATTTTGGGGTAGGCGGAAAACCAGGTTGTGGTGATCCTGGTAAGGGATGCCCCCATCCATACTAGCGTGCGGCCTTATTATTGGCCGGGGTTCCCTTCCCCCCTCCGGTCCCTTTCCTCCCCTCGGGGGGGGGGGGGGGGGGGGTGCTGGCGCATCCTAACTGGCCTCTCCTTTGCCTTATTTGATTAATTAATTATTTAATTATGTACAGTGTGTGTGTCTGTTTATGGGTGCTTCACAGTTGTATGTGTGTGTGTGAGTGGTCCACCTGGCTGTAATCCCTTATGAATTGGTTGCATATGGCTTCCTGCCAGCCTGCGTGATTCTCTCAGGCTGTGTGTGTTCAGGGCGTTTTTTTGTGGGGCCTCCCTCAGGCCAGAACCACGTTGCTGGGAAGGGGGCGTGGCCGGGGGAAAGCGCGCCTTTGGTGCTGGCACGCCCCCTTCTTCCTGGGTCTTGTTCTTCAATGCCAGGGGCCATCTTGTGTGCTGTTGCTGTCCTAGGGGACAGGTAGGGGCCTGCTGGCCATTTTCATTGTTATTGGGGGTCACTCTCTGGGGTGTGCTTGCTGATGGCATTTTTTAATGGATATATATATATATATATATATATATATATATATATATATATATAATGTATATGTATTGTTGTACATTTTTTTCTTCCAATCCGTTCCAGGCACTCCTTACTCCTGGGTTTCCTCCTCCTTGCTGAGCATGTGACTGCAAGAAAGAAAACAGGTGCGGCCCTCCCGGCCCATAAGTAGCAGCCGCCCCTTAATCAAATCAGTTTTCTTTCTTGCAGTGGCAAGATGACTGTGTGAAGGTTAGAGATCGCTCTCAAGGTTTTTGGCAGTAAGCGGGGGACTGAACCCTGTCAGATCGCTGCGTAACCTTACTCCCGCGGCCCCCTCAAGACCCGAGTTTATGCCTCCACAGCATTGGCTGTTTTGGGGTCGTGAAGGTAAGGTGGAAGCGCCAGGGTTTTGGGGGCTTACAGAGTGTGTATGCTCTGGGCTGCAGGCCTTTTTGAAAGGCAAGTCAGCCGCAGGTTTTTTCTCTGGTGTACCTGCTGAGGAATGTTTTTTATTATTTTACCCAACCCTTCCTTCTTCCGTCAGGCAGGTTTTGTTTCATTTAAAAAAAAAAAAGGAAAAGGAGGGTAAGTGGGCATACCGAAAAGGTTACAGCCCTGCGCAAGGATGATTTATTCATAAAAAAAAAGAAAAAAAAAAGGGGAAAGATGAGTGAAGAAATGTTTTATTATATTCATTTGTACATGTTTCACAAGGAAAATAGGGGAGAGCATTTCCTTGTTGTGTGGCTTTAAGAGTGGGGCTGACGTCACGCTGAGCGTGGGCTCAGGCCACGTGTTACAATTACTGGGGAGGAGATCACTTCCTCCCAGCCCTTCGCGCCAGAGAGGTGTATAGGCACTCTCCGGAGTCAGGTAGGAGTCTCAACAAGGGGAATGTAGAGCTATGGCCTCTTCCTGACATCCCCTCTCTTCCTTCCTCGCGCTGCGCTCGGTGCCTGTCCTGCGGGGGGAGCCGGGGCCATGGGCGTTTGCTCCTCAGCCCTTCGCGTCCTCCCAGTCCTCCGCTTCCGCCCAGCCCCTCCTCTCTCGCCCACACCACGCTAGAGAAGCCGGCTTGTGTCTCCGGCGGCGGAGACCGGCTCGTGCGGTCCCCTTCTTGGACTAGCCGCATCACCGGCTCTGATTCCGGCAGCGGCGACAGGTAGGGAGGGGGCTGTTGGTGCTTTTTGTTTGGGCTGCAATATACTCTTATCTTGCTGTGAGCGCAGGCAGCAGCTGGGCTTGATGGCGGTGATTGATTTATGCTGAAGATTGATCTTGTCTCCCCAGGGTGAAGACAGACGGCTGTGGTGAGTGGATCTTCTGATCATTTCTTTCTCTGCTATAGTTTGATGTATTAGCTAGCCTTCAGGGAGGATTTTAATCACGATTATTGTAAATGTTTTTTAATGATAAGTTGGGAGAAAATATTATTTTCATGATATTGAAATACTAAAAAGATCTTGGTATTTTTTAAGTTATCAGCTTGGTTGGATAATGATTATTATATTTTATATTTTTATATTATTATTATTATTATTATTATATTATTATTATAATATATAATTTTATATTATTATATTATATTGGATGATTATATTTCTATTATATCCTCAATGTGTTTATTATAAGGAGGATATATCTCATTGTTTTTAATATTTTTATTAATGAATAATTTTTTAACTGTTAATTATTCCCCTGTGGAGCTAAAGGTTGTAGGTATTAAATCCTTTTCTCTTTTTCCCTTTTATTTCTTAGATTGGAAGAAGGATAGAAAGCAGGGTTGTGGTTCCTCCCGGTCCCTTTTTTGGGGGGATTGGTTTAGGCTCAGGGCCCTTTGGGTCAGAGGGCCAATATAAAAAAAAAATAATAATAATAAAAAAAAATATATATATATATATATATATACAAAGTATTTTTTAATAAAAACACCATGAGGGAGGCATCAGGGGATAGCGACACGGGCATCCCTCTTGAGCAGGGCAGGATTTGCCCTTTATGCAGGCAGGATCCCCTGGGCAGTTTTGGCATGGTTTGCTCCACCTGCGCCGTAAGGATCGGCCTAGACCATAACAGACTGGCTGACAGAGTTTCTGGGCCGGCTGATGCCGAGGGCATTACGGTTCATCCGTCTCCTGCTTCCCCTAAAGGGGGAGAAGGCAGTGAGGTGCAGACAGAACTTGCTCACAGATTGGATAATCTGGAGAGGCAGTTGTCTCTTGTGCTTCCAAAGAAGGCCACCTTTAAAAGAAGGCATTTGGAACCGGTTGCGGAGGAAGAGGATATGTTTGCCTCCTTTGGGGAGGAAGAAGACGAGGAGTATTTGGACGAGCAGCTCTCTGAGGGCGAGCTGCGGTCAGAAGATAGTAATTCTATCTTATTTTCGTCTGATGAAGATCCTCTCCTCGTGGATGAAACAGAAGGTCTGTTGTCTGTGGTGTTTGACACCTTGAATATCTCTCCACCTGAGGTAGCGAAGAGAAAGAAGGATGTTTAAGTCTGTCAGGCAAAGGCAGGTGTTTCCAGAACAGCCACATTTTTCCAAGATGATACTTAAGGAATGGGAAAATCCTAATAAGCTACCGTCTGTTCCTAAGGTCCTAGATTCTAGGTATCCTTTTCCAGCGGACATGATTAAACTGTGGTCCTATCCACCTGAGGTGGACTCCCCGGTTGCAGGCTTGTCTAACACTTTGGTGATGCCGTCCGCTACTATGGGTTCCCTTAGAGATCCCACAGAGAGGCGTATGGATCAATTGGCCCGCCATGCCTTTGCCATGATAGGTTCTTTGCTCCGCCCCGTTTGTGCCACGGTCATTGTGTCTCTGGCTACGAGGAAAAAGATGAAGAGGAGCTTAGTTAGGGCTAAGTCTCGCAGGCTGGCCCAGGAGTCCAAGGACCTTAAGGACTGTTTGGACTTTAATGCATTCGCTATTACTGCAATGGAAGATGCGGTCAGGCTGGCGGCGAGAACCTCTGCTCTTCTTGTGGCTTTGCGCCGCTCGTTGTGGCTTAGGCAGTGGTCTGCGGACGCCACCGCTAAGAAGGCGCTTACGGATTTACCCTTTTTAAGGAACAGACTTTTTGGTGAGAGGCTGGACGGTATGGTGAAGGATGGCAAACTGCCTCAAAGGAGAAGGTCGACTCGACCTTTTCAGAGGTCTTCGTCATTTCGGCCTTTTCGAAGGGGCAGAGGAGCCTTCCGGCCTTGTTCCCGTCGAGATTTTTGGGGTAGAGGAAGATCGCGTAATAGGGCAGGAGGGGCCTGGAGAAATAGGCCTAAACCTCCAGCCAAGTCGACTACAGCATGAGGGGGCGCCCTCACCCGAGCGGGTGGGGGGACGGCTTTTGCTTTTTGCTCATATCTGGAGGCGCTATGTAGCGGATCGATGGATCCTGGAAGTGGTGTCTTCAGGTTACAAAATCGAGTTTGCAACCAGACCGCCCGCAAGGTTCCTTCGATCAGGGGCATCCCGGAACCAGTTAAAGCTAGTGGCCCTGAAGTCCGCAGTTCGGCACCTCCTTCAAAAAGGGGTGGTTCGTCGAGTACCCCTTCAGGAAGAGGGTCAGGGGTTTTATTCCAACCTTTTTACAATCCCCAAAAAGGACGGGTCGATTCGTCCCATTTTAGATCTGAAAGATCTCAACAGATATATCCGCGTGAAGCATTTCCGCATGGAGACGTTGAGGTCTGCCTTAACAGTAGTTCGACCCGGGGATCTTATGACTACCATAGACATAAGTGATGCGTATCTGCATGTGCCGATATTTCCGGGGCATCAAAGATTCCTGAGATTTGCCCTAGAAGACCAGCATTTCCAGTTCGTGGCTCTTCCGTTCGGGATATCCTCGGCTCCAAGAGTATTCACCAAGGTCTTGGCGGGCCTTATGGCGATCTTCAGGAGCCAAGAGATATGTATCGTCCCTTATTTGGACGATCTCCTAATTTCAGCGACTTCGCATTAGCAGATTTTAAAGGACACGCAGGCGGTTCGGTCGTCTCTGGAAGAATTCGGCTGGGTGATCAACTACCCTAAGAATCACTCCAACTCACTTCTTGGGTATGACTCTGGACACCGTCCAGGTCAAGGTTTATCTGCCAGAGCAGAAGGCTCGGCTAATTCAGAATCAGGTAGAGTGCCTTCTGGCTTGCCGGCAGCTGACTATTCGGCTGGGAATGAGGGTAGTAGGCCTGATGGTAGCCTGTTTCGAGGCAGTGCCCTTTGCCCAGTTTCACATGAGGCCCCTTCAATGGAATTTATTGGCAAGCTGGGACCGGACCCCGCAGTCGCTGGATCAGGTCTTTGTTCTATCACCCTTGACCAGACATTCTCTTCTGTGGTGGATGGACCCTCTGCATCTGTCGGTAGGCAGATCCTTCTTGACCCCACAGTGGCAGATCGTTGCCACGGATGCCAGTCTCACAGGATGGGGCGGCATCTGGCAATCTCAGAAGGTCCAGGGTCAGTGGGGACCGAGGGAGAATCAGCTTCCCATAAATGTACTAGAGTTAAGAGCTATCCGGCTAGTACTCCTGTATCTGACCCCCAGCTTAAAGGCAGTCCAGGTCCAGTCGGACAGAGGTAGCCTATATCAACCATCAGGGGGGTACTCGGAGCAAGGGTGCTCTGGAAGAAGTAAGCCGGATTCTGACGTGGGCAGAGGAGAATGTTCCCTGCATTTCGGCAGTTTATATTCCGGGGGTAGTAAACCAGGAAGCCGACGCGCTGAGCAGGAAGGTTCTGCGTCGGGGAGAATGGTCCCTCAGTCAGCAGGTTTTTCAAGCCCTTTGTCTTCGCTGGGGGCATCCGGAAGTGGATCTCTTTGCGTCCAGACACAATCACAAGTTGCCAGTATTCATGTCCCTGTCGAGGGACCCTCTGGCCATAGCCACGGACGCACCTGTCAGTCCCTTGGGCAGGGTTCAAACTTCTGTACGTTTTTCCCCCGTTTCCGCTTCTGAGTCGTGTTCTAAGAAAGATAATTCAAGAGGGGGTACCCTCCATTCTAGTAGCTCCTCATTGGCCAAGAAGAAGTTGGTTTTCGGACATAACAAAGATGGTGGTAGACCAGTGGCGCCTACCGGTCGAGCCGGATCTTCTCACTCAGGGGGCGCTTCGGCATCCGAATTTACAGATGCTGGCTTTGACGGCTTGGCTATTGAGACCTCGGTCCTAGCAGCCAAGGGTTTGTCAGCCAAGGTTATTCATACCATGATTCAGGCTCGAAAGAAGTCTTCTTCCATGATTTACTACAGGGTCTGGAGATCCTTTATATCCTGGTATGAGGCTAGGAATTTTTCATGTAGAAAGTATTCGATATCTAGGATCCTAGAATTTCTGCAGGATGGCTTAGAGATGGGCCTACGATTAAGCACCCTAAGAGGGCAGGTGTCGGCCTTATCTATTTTTTTCCAGAAGTCTATCGCTTGTAATAGACTCATTAAGACTTTTTTTCAGGGAGTCACTCATGTCCATCCGCCGCGCAAGTCTATCTTACCAGTATGGGACTTGAATTTGGTGTTGACGGCTCTACAGGGGGCTCCTTTTGAAACTATGGTCGACGCTCCAGTGAGCATTTTGACACTTTAGTGGTATTTTTAGTGGCAATCACTTCTGTGCGGCGTGTTTCGGAACTAGCCGCTTTATGTATGAAATCTCCTTATTTTAGGTTACACAAAGACAAGGTGGTTTTTCGGTTTAAGCCAGATTTTTTGCCTAAGGTCGTTTCTCCTTTTCATCTTAATCAGGAGGTAGTTTTACCCTCCTTGTGCCCAAGTCCGGCTAATGCTAAGGAAAGGGCACTTCATTCCTTAGACATGGTTAGAGCCGTAAGGTATTATTTGGCAGCTACAGATGCCTTCCGCAAGACGGATCTTCTTTTTGTTGTTTCAGAAGGACCCAGAAAGGGACTTCCACCGGCTAAAACCACTGTCAGCAAGTGGATTAGGCAGGCAGTGATTAGAGCCTACTCGGCCAAGGGGAAGGAACCCCCTTTTCGGGTCACGGCCCATTCCACTAGGGCCGTTGGTGCTTCTTGGGCTTTTCAGCATCAAGCTTCGGTGGAACAGGTCTGCAAAGCTGCCACCTGGTCTTCGGTTCATACATTCACCAAGTTTTACAAGGTGGATGTTAGAGCCTCAGCTGACGCTGTTGTTGGTCGGAGGATTCTCCAGGCAGTGGTGAAGTGAACTGCCTGCTGTTCTGCGTCAGGGGATCCCGCCCATAGAGGGCACTGCTTTTGGAGGTCCCAGGAGTAAGGAGTGCCTGGAATGGATTGGAAGAAAAAACACAATTCTGTGAGGTACTCACCTGTAGAATTGTTTTTTCTGGGAATCCATTCCAGGCACTCCGGCCCACACTTTTTTTGGGTCATGTTATCTTCTGACGCTTCTCTGTTGGTGTTAAAGCCATTTCTTTTTTGTTATTCATGGCATATAAAAAAAGAAAAAGAAGTTAAAAAAAAAAAAGAAAAAAAGAGAGAAAAGATTTCATTTATCTTATTTTTGAGAGCATTTTTTGAGTTTGATGTATAGTAACATGGACTCTTTATGGCCTCCCGGCCTGTCTCTAGATTATTTTTACTGCTGTTTAAGTAAACTGCTTTGATTAAGGGGCGGCTGCTACTTATGGGCCGGGAGGGCCGCACCTGTTTTCTTTCTTGCAGTCACATGCTCAGCAAGGAGGAGGAAACCCAGGAGTAAGGAGTGCCTGGAATGGATTCCCAGAAAAAAAAATTCTACAGGTGAGTACCTCACAGAATTATGTTTTCAATTAATATGCTATTAATAGTAACTTATATGCCTAGGGTGTGTTGCAGATTGCTTCATATTGTACATATTAAGGGGTTCCTCATGGTCCTGGGGTCCCTAGATAAAAATTGTCCACCCAAAAAACCCTCCCACCGGGACTTTTAAGGGGCATCCCGGGTTGCTTATGCGTAATTCTCTAAGGTCTTGCGACTGACCACAAAAATTCACCATATGGAGGCTCTGCCCGATACCGGGCTCGGGATCCCTCTGGGACAATCCGGGCCATGTGTGGGGTATCCCTTATGGGGGAGGATGTGCTGATTTGTATACCATGCACACAAAAAAGGCCATAACGCGGCAGTCTGGTACCCAGCCTTCTGGGTCGGCTCCTCCCGCTTCATCGCCTTCCCCTCCCCACCTGATCCGTACCCCAAGTGACATTGATATCAGTGGGGAGTCGCTTTCTCATGTTTGGGCTCGGTTGGCCAGCATAGAGAAAATGATTGCTAGCACGGTGGGCAAGAAGGCCCAGGCTAAAAAGAGACACTTGTCGTCGGCCCAGCCTTTGTGGGATATTGACGACGAGTTCGCTGAATTGTCCGATTATTTCCCGTTAGAGGGGGGAAAATTGTATCAGGATTCAGAGGCTGCCTATGGTCAGCCTGGGAATTCCAATGTCGGGCAGATGCCGGGAGATGCCGTTGATACGGCCACCGTTTTGTCATATTTATTGGAGGTGTTGGATATTGATCCACCTGAGGCGCCCCCTCTTAAGAAGGGGGAATTTTTTGGGGCTCACAAGCCCCGTCTGGAATTCCCTACCCAGGGGCATTTTGATGCGCTGATACTTATGCCCTTATTCATCAAGCGATAGCGCCAGGTAGTGTCCGACGAGCGCCAGGTAGCGGCAGCTAACGGCGACTACCGACTCAAGTACGCCCGGCGGCGGTCACAATGACGCATTTATCAAGCAAAATGAGGCTAGCGCCGGCGAGAGCGACGGCTAGCGCGGCATTCATCATGAAGCCGCCTGGACCGAACAGCGCCGCTGCAAATTCCCTCACAGTGCCAGGTATGAGCTGTCGCTCCCTGGCGATGTCCAATGCATTTCAATGGAGCAATCTATAATAATTCATGATTAATTGGTAATAATTTTTTTTTAAATTTTTTTAATGTCAAAAAATCGGAGACCACTTCTGCAATGTTAGGATTTATTTTTAAGTAAAAAAAAAAAAAAAAAAAAAATATGTGCAGAATTGATCTAACAGGTCTGAGATTAATGTATTCATATAACAAAATGATTCTAAAAACATGTATAATGTTACATTAAAAAAATATGGTTGTTTAGGGGTTAAAAACTAGTTAATACAGATCGCCGCCAGCGCTCTGGGGTTTAAACAAGGAATGGACAGCGACAGCACATTCGGAGCGTGATTTTTTGATGAATATGAAGCTAGCCGTTCGCTCTGGCCATTCGTTGTCAGGCGCTCACATACAACGCTGGACCTGTGAAACAGCGACTCCCCAGCCCGTATTCAACATTACCGCACACCGACTGAGTCGCTGTCATCAAGCTAATGCCGGCCAAGCACAGCGAATACTGGCTGGCGCTGAAAAAATCACGCTACAGTCGCTCATCTGTCGCTACCTGGCGCTATTGATGAATCGGCCTCCCCGAGAATGGGAAAGGCCCTGCCGGCTTCCTGGTGTGCCTCAGGGATGGGATAAGAAGTATCCTTTTCCGGTGGAGGCGGTCAAGCGCTGGTCTTCGCCTCCCGAGGTCGACGCGCCCGTTTTTAGGTTTGACCAACTCTTCTGGGCTGAACACCCCTGACGCCACTTCCCTTAAGGATGGCGAGGATAAGCGCCTGGATCAGATGGCATGCCACGCATTTGCCAACGTGGGCTCGGCCCTGCGGCCGGTTAGTGCATCTGCCCTGGTGTCGCTTGCTACCAGGTCCCTTATCAGGGACTGGCTGAATAACGCTCAGCTTGATCCATATGGCGCTGAGTTCGCTATACTTAAGAAGTGTGAATTGTTTATGGATTTTGTCATGGCTGCGATGGAAGACTCCATTGTCGTGTGTTGTAGGACGTCAGTTTTACTGGTGGCCATGCGCAGACTGGTCTGGCTCCGACAGTGGACGTGGGAGCCAAGAAGTCCATCACAGCTCTCCCCTTCTTGGGTGCGTGGCTGTTTGGAGATAAATTGGATGCTGTTGCTAAAGGAGGTAAGTTACCTCAGCGGAGGAAGCAGCGCCATCCCTTTCGGGGGGCGGGCTCATTCACTCCTTCCTTCAGAGGGGCCTTCTCAGGTGTCAGGGGCTCGTCCTGGAACAGAGGCAGAGGTCGGGCTCGTCCCGCGGCTGCCTTGGGTTCCAAGCCCAAGCCTGCCGTTAAACCGGCTCAGCAATGAAGGGCCGCCCTCACCCGCAAGGGTGGGGGGACGGCTGCGTCTCTTCTTCCAGGTCTGGGCCCAGGAGGTCACAGACAACTGGATCTTGGAAGTGGTCTCCTCCGGGTACAAACTGGAGTTCGAGTACTGGCCGCCCCCAGGATTCTTATGGTCTCGGGTCCCTTCGGACGCTACGTTTAAGCGAAACGCGTATGCATTTGCTGCAAACTGGAGGTATTAAACCCAAAACTGGACACCTGGCTGCAAACGGGGTCCCCCAACATTGCAAAGGAAAAAGGATCATTGGAGAGGGGAAAGGCCAACAGTGGCCCCCATCTTCCCTCCCAATAAGATTCAATAGACCAATGGACTATCAGCTGAATAGCAGTCAATTAGACTGAACATAGGCTGAAACCACCAAGAGTGGAGAAAAAATGTGTAAATATATGTGAATAGGTAAAATATGTAGAAAATGTGGTGTAAGCAAATTTGGAAAAATATATGTGTATTGGTAATAGTATGTGAAAAAAATGTAAAAAATGTATATGATGTACTTGCATAAATAAACAGCACTACTGTATATATGTACACAATGGTAAGCTTACTATAATATAGGGTAAAAAACAGGCACATCCCGGTTCCCTCCCTAGTGAGAGAACCAACCCCCTTCTAAACTATATATTCCCTAAAAGTACACACCTCAAGCTTTCTAGGCATACCAGGCTTGTTGACATGGGTGCAGTTTTCTGTAAGTAATCCTTCAATGAATTCTTTGGTTGCACAGGGTTTACCTAAAAATAGAATAAAAAAGCAGAATCAAAGCCACATTTTCCTAAAAAAAACAATATGCAAACAACAATAAGAAGTTAAATCGGAAAAAACACCACCCCCTGAACAGAACGATACCCAACATGCATAGGTACTGTCAAGGGAAGAGTTGGCAAACACCCCAAAGTAGAGCATGTGTGTAAGAATAATTGTACTTGAAAATTTCAGCTCTGAAGACAAAGTGCACACCTTGCGCTTTTTCTATCAAAACAACCCTTTACATTTGGAATACCCCCCACAAACCATATATTATCTGAAAGCACACATGTTAAGCTTTCTAAGTATACCCAGCTTGTTGTACTGGGATTATCTTTCTGAAAGTAATCTCTAGAACAATTCTTTGGTTGCACAGGGTTTCTTAAAAAAATGTATAAAAAAGCAGAATAAAAACACCCTTTCCTAAAATATCAATATGCAAACAAGAAAAAACAAGCTAAATCTGAAAGCACAAGGTCCCCCGAACAGAACAATACCCAACATGCATAGGTACTATTAACCCTTTTAATTGCCTGCCTACTTGAAATTATTCTAAGTATGTCACACACCCCGCTTCCAGTATTCATGACATGTGGGTTATGTCCAGTAGAGGGCGAACTTCTGCAGAGATGACAGGAAAAAAAGAAGCCCCTCCCGGTCCATAAATACCTGGGACCTCCCACACATTCCCCAGTTTTCGTCTCTGCAGACGGCGAGCAAGTCAGAAGATGGCTGTATCTCCTCCTTGCAGGTAGCCGGGTTACCCCCGGCCAATTGTTTCTATTGCTGCCCGGACCTTTTTTATTTAAGTCCTATAATGCCTCCCAGCCTAGGCTGTGGGTCTGGACAATGGTAGGCAGGTCATGATTAAGAGCGCAAGCTCGAAACGCGTAGACGCGGGGTTGGCTCTTCATATGTGCGTTTTGTTTTACTTGCTGTGATGGCTTTTTACAACGATGTACAATAAAGGAGGATGATTTTACTCACCTAACCATGTGGCTGGCGCTTCTTATCTACGGACAATGGTAGGCAGCACCTTAGTGGTGTATACAGGGAGCCATGCTCCCCCGTGAGACCCCATACTAGGGGGTAGGCGGCGTCCGGGTTGGTGATCTCGGTTTGGGATGCCCCATCCATATTCTGTTCCTTCCACCTATGTGGTGTGGAAACCCCCCCTCTCCGGGTCTCCCTGTGCCCCTCTTTAGGGGGGGGGGGCCTTCTCTTCCCATAACTTTTAATTGTGTATTGTGTGTGTGGGTGTTGTGCATGTTTTTACTGTCTCTCCTTAACTGGCCAGTCATTAGCTATCCGGCGCCTGCCGTATGTGACGGCGATTATCGGTGGGGGAGCTTCTTCCCCTCAGGTGCCCGGTGGGGGGGGGGGCGAGCGCTCGCCGCGGCCCACCTCCCTTGATCATTGGTGCCATGGCGGAGCCCGGCCACTGGCTGGGAGACGCGTTCCTCGCTGAAGGGAGGGGGTGGGGCCAGGCACGGAGCGCGATCCGTGCTGGCCCGCCCTTCTCCCTCTCTCTTCTGGAGCTGCTGGCCGGACGCCATTGCATTTTTGGTTGTGAGTGCCTTATTGCGCTGCGCCCCGCTTGATAGCGCTTGGAGCAGCTTCCTAGGCCTTTAGTTTAAAATTATATATTTATATGTATATTATATGTATTTGCATATATTGTTTTGTATAAGACATATGAGTATGGTGTGTGCATGATTGTACATTCTTATGGTTCCCTTCAATTGTGTCTTTCAGGAGGACTCCCTACCTAGTGTTTAAAAAATAAGGGGGTTCTCCCGGTCCTAGGGTCCCTTGGAGTTTAAATTGGGTTCCTAAAAATCCTCCCACTTGGGACTTGAAGGGGCATCCCGGGTAGCTCAAGTAGCGTAATTCCCTCTGGTTCTTGCGACTACCTTAAAGTGGACCAACACCCAGGATTTTGACTATCCTGGGTCTTGGTCCACTTCGGTGGGGCACCCCCGATCGGGGTGCCCCGCTGTGTGAAACCCCCCCGAACACCCCGAAAAACTCACCTCTCCCCGCTCCCAGCGCCGACAGACAAGCCGCAGACAAGCGGCTCCTCCGCCGCCGCCTCCCGCGCGTCCCTCTTGACGCGCCCGCGCCGGCCATTCGCAGACGGCCGGCGCGGGCGCGCGCACGCCTAGAGGGGCGCGAGGGAGGCGGCGGCGGCCGGTCGCCGCCGAAGATGAGGTAAGGAGTTTGGGGTGTTTGGCGGGGTTTCACCCCGCGGGACATCCCGATCTCGAATGTCCCGCGGGGAGGGAGGTGATCGGCCCGGGAATCTTATAGATTCCCGGGCCGATCACCCGTGGGTGTTGGTCCACTTTAAAATCACCATTTGGAGGCTCCCCAGGATACCGGCTCTGGCTCCCTTCGGGACAATCCCGGCAGTGTGTGGGTTGTGGGGTATCCCTTACGGGGGATAATGTACTGTTTTGCATACCATGTGCTCAGCAGGCCATAATGCGGTAGTCGGGGTCCCAGGCGTCTGGGCCCGTGCCTCCGGCCTCATCTCCTACCCCACCCCGCCTTATCCGTACCCCAAGTGACACTGTCATTAGCGGGGAGTCGCAATCTGATGTACGTGCTAGATTGGCCAACATCGAGAAATTGATTTCTAGCTCTGCGGCCAGGAAGGCCCCAGCTAAGAGAAGACATTTGTCACCGGCCGCGCCGGTTCTGGATGTTGATGACTATGTTACCCTTGACTGGTCTGATTATTCCCCGCTTGAGGAGGGGGAATTGTTTGGGGCAGGCGCAGGGGGATGCCGTTGATACCCTCAGGGTCCTGGCCCATTCATTTGAGGTGCTGGATATTTCTCCTCCAGCGAAGTCCCCTCCGCTGAAGGGCGAATTCTTTGGGACTTCTAAGCCTCGCTTGGAGTTTTCAAATCAGAATCATTTTGAAAGCATGATTCTTAAGGAATGGGAGAGACTTAGCCGGCTCCCCGGTGTTCCTCAGGGATGGTATAGGAAGTATCCCTTTCCGGTGGACGCGGCGACCTCCCGAGGTCGATGCGCCCATTCTGGGATTGTCCAACACCTCTGTTGTACATGCTCCAGACACCACCACTCTAAAAGATGGTGAGGACAAGCGCCTTGACCAAATGGCCTGCCATGCCTTCGCTAGTGTGGGTTCAGCCTTGCGGCCTGTGTCTGCATCTGCGCTCACGGCTGTGGCTACCAGGTCAGTGGTTAGGGACCTGTTGAGTGGTTCCCAGCTTAACCCGGCCAGTGATGAATTCGCAGCCCTTAAGCGGTGCGAATTGTTCATGTCTTTTGTTTTATCCGCCTTGGATGACACAATATGCATGTGTAGAGGGCGTGGCCTGGCGCACTAATGGAGTGGCCGCATTAGTCTGAGCTCCGGACCTTAACCGGGCTTCTACAGTGATTTTTGAGGCAATCGGGCACCAAGAGCACCCTGTGGCATGCCAGGAAGAAGGGGCAAAAGAAGAGAGGGAGACAGAGGCGCGTCTCGATCTGGGGGCAGACCGAGAAGAAGACCGGCGGCCACCTCACCTCGATCCGCCGGCGTGGAGAGCGGGAAGCAACCCGTGCAGCTGACGTCGCCGGCTCCGTCATCGGCTTCCTCATCAGGGGCACCGGCCGGGGAGTCGTACAGCGGGCTGCGGGAGGCGAGAGGTCGGCCCCCGTCGAGTCCCGCGAGGAGAAGGCCGCATCCAAGATGGCGTCCGGAGGCGAGGTAGGGAGGTCGTCCCTTCTCCCCCCGCCCAGTCCCGCATACAGGCACCGGCGAAAGACCCTGAAGGCGCGGGGACACACCTCGCTGCCGCGGACCCCCACCGTTGTACAGCCAGGGGCGGCCGTGATGTAGTGCCTGCACTTCCCAGCAGCGGGGGGATGGCTTCACAGGCGCCCGGACAAGATGGCGGCCGGGGCGCGGGGAGAACAGCCAGCTGGCAGCAACGAGGGTGCGGTGGGGGGGGGGCGCCCTGACTCCTGAGGGGGAGAGGGTAGATGACCAGCTACTCTCAAGCATGCGAAGGGATGGAGGGCCGGGGGCACCAGCCACAGAGCCCCGAACAACACAAGCAGCCAGTTGGAGAGAGACTGCCCTGAGCAAATTGGGGAGATTTGCCTTTCTCCCTGACGGAGGGGAAGCTGAGAGACTGCCACCCACCAATGATACAGGTGGGCCGCCGCGCCCATTCCATGCGATGCAAGGGGAGGCCCTCCCACAGAGAACCCCAAGGTCCAGAAGCCGCTCCAGGCCGGGGAGAGACAGAAGCCCCAGACAGGGCCAAGAGTTGGCTGCCACCGGGCGCGAACATCCAGCCCACTGCCGTCCCATCCGCACCCTATTTCTGGGGCATGGTCAACTCAGGGGGACACAGCCATCCCCAGCTCCCCGATTCTGATGCCCTTCTCCCAGGAGGAGCCCCTTCACCCTATAGAGGAATTCTCCATAACAGAAGAAATCGAGCTCCCTCCCCCAGCCGCTTCCCTTATGCGGTCCCCGCAGCGAATCTCGAGAGATGTTGATGAAGCAGCTCACGCCGGTAATATACACAGAGAAACCCTCTCATTCCTGAGGTCCATCCCTACCAGGGCGGATTTTGAGGCGCTCATATCTAAGTACGATGCGCCATACAAAAAAGATATCGCAGAGGTGAGGGGCCACCTTCGGGCTCTCGACTCTAGGGTGACTTCCCAGCAATCAGCTAATGAAGCCGCTATCGCAGATCTGGCGCAACAAGTGGAAGCCCAGAATGCGCAGATTCTTCAGCTCCAGTTACAGCACGATGACCTGGAGAACAGGCATAGGAGAAACAATCTGCGGCTTCGGGGCATACCGGAGGCCTCGGCGGGAGAAGATGTGAAGCAGATCATCACCACAATATTTAGCAAGCTATTGGACAGAGACGCGGAGACCCCGATTGATAGAGCTCATAGGGCCCTGGGCCCTCGCAATCCCGACCCGTCGCGCCCGAGAGACGTGGTGTGTAGGGTCCACTTTTACAAAATCAAGGGGGAAATAGCCCGGAGGGCCTGGCGACATGGACCGGTGGACTTTGATGGTGCTAGTATACATATCCTACCGGATCTCTCCAGGCGTACACTGCAAATGAGGAGGGTGCTGCGGCCGGTGTTGGAGGTTGTCAGGAGCGCGGGGGCCTCTTATCGCTGGGGCTTCCCCTTCCACCTGATTGTGCATAGAAATCGTGAGACATTCCTCCTCAAAACGCACCGGGACCTGGAGGGACTTTTCTCATTTTTGGGCTGTGACCCGATTCAGGCCCCTAACTGGCTCCTCCCAAACGCGGAGCCGCTCTTACAGAGGCCCCGCGGAGCGCCCCCTCGCAGACCGAGAGCGTCCAGACCCCGAGTGAGACAGGAAAGACGCGCCGGACCTACAGACAGCGAGCCTTGACCTCCTTCGACTTGGATGCACAGGAACTGTGGTGATAACTGATCTCTCTCTAGAATTTTAGTTATTTGTTTACGTTATTCAGATTATTGGATCTGATTGCTCAGGTACTATCCTCGTTTTTTCTATGATGGTTTTTTGAAGCCCGGTGGGTCTGGTTGAAGGCTACCCCAGACTCGTAGCTAGTCACAGACCCCCACCTAGGTTGGCATCAGCCCCCCTCCAGAAGGAGGTGCGCTGATCCCCAGAGCAGTTGCTCCTTAGAGTTTACCCCCCGCCAGATTTGGCTTTTGCACTGTTTGACACTGTATTTCTTTGTCTCCCTCCCCCCCTGACAACCCTCTCCGTGTACCTTAACCCCTCATTACTTAGCCACCCCCGCGGTCCTTCACCCCCCCCCCCCCCCCCGACGGCCGGCGCCTTCCGCCTCCCGATTCCCAGCGAGAGACGGTTGGCGACCTTAGTGCGTCCTAGGCTCCCCCGGGATGGGTGAGGTAGTGATTAGCTCTTTTAATGTGAAGGGCCTTAATATCCCCGAGAAGAGATCCAAAATTCTGTACAATCTCCATAAACAGAGAGTTAAAATAGTTCTTCTCCAGGAAACCCACTTTAAGACATCCCTGACATCCGCGACAGGTACTACACAACCTGGCACCATTGTTCTACTCCGGAAGGGAAGACAAAGGGGGTATCGATAGCTCTCCACAAATCACTTCCCCATGAGACCCTAGATGTTAAAGTCGATCCCCGGGGTAGATTCCTTTTTCTTAAAGCCAGGATATTCAATAGGATCTACACTTTTGCAAACTTGTATGCCCCCAATACAGACCAGACCAGGTTCTCCATCCAGACTCTCAAAAGGGGAAAAATATATAAGGAGGAAAAATCAGAGGCCAGTTTTATTGCCTCTTCAAAGCACTTGGTGCTGTGTATGTATGTTATATTGCATGTTGCCATTGGTTTCTGGGGGTTTTTACTGTTGGTTGTTTTTTCCCCACAGATCCTGGGATTCCTTCAATTAGTAGCCTCCCAGTTCTTTTTTGCCTGGCTAGTCTCTTTTTCTCCTAAATTGGGACATATTTATTTATATATACTTGCGTATATATATTTTAAAAAAATAAATATAAAAAAAAATAAAAATAAATAAATATATATATATATATATATACAATCTATATTTATATATAGATTATTAAGGGGGACCTTCCTTTTTGAAAAAAAAAATATATATATATATAAATAAAAATCCTCCCTTCCGGGACATTTACAAATAAGGGGGCACCCCGGGTTGGCTTATGCCTTAAAGCCCAAAAATTGCGAATACCATAAATCACCATATGGAGGCTTCCGTTATTGCCGGAAACGGTTCTTCTGAGCCATTCGTAAGTGCGTAAGTTGTGGGGTTCTACTCCCAGCTGATGATGTCTTTATTTGCATCCCTTGTGCAAAGCAGAGCATTGCGCGCCAGTCTGTTGCTTCGGCTGCTGGCCCATCGCAACCTTCATCATCGCCTACCTCGCCCTCCCTGTTCCGGACCCCGCATGACACTGTCAAAAGTGGGGATTCGCAGTCCGAGGTGGCGGCACGGTCGGCCAGCCCCCGGAAATTAGTGCCCGTTAAAGCAGGGTTAAAGGCCGCTGCAAAACGGAGGCACCTGACTCCGGTACCTTCGGCTCCACAGGACGAGTTATGTGAGCCTGTGGAATGGTCCGATGGATCCCGGAACGAGGAAGAATTCCTGTTGGAGTCAGATGAGCCTGCAGATCAGCTTGAGGCTGATGCGATTGGCGATTGGTCGGAGGGGGTTGTTTTTAACACCCCCTCTATTCTGGCTCAAATGTTTAAAATTTTGAATTTAGATCCACCTGAGGCTGTCACCCTGCCAAAGGGTCAGTTGTTTAAGGAGCCTCAGCCACGTTGGGTTTTTCCCAGACAACACCACTTTGAGAGGGTGGGCCTTAGGGAATGGGAACATCCCACGCGGTTATCTGGAATCCCTTCCAGTTGGGAAAAGCGTTATCCTTTTCCACCAGAGTTGGTAAAGCTTTGGTCTGTCCCTCCTGACGTCGATACCCCTGTGCTAGGGCTCTCCAGCACGGCTATGGTACAGTCTGCTGAGACCACTGTCCCTAAAGATGGGGAAGATCGTCGGATTGACCAATACGCGCGCCATGGTTTTATTTATTCCGGGTCAGCGTTGCGCCCGGTGTGTGCTTCAGCCCTTCTTCTATTGGCGATTAGGTCTTTAATTCAGGGGCTATATGAGGATCTCAATCCCGCTTGTAAACAGTTTACTGCGCTTAAGCAGTGTGAATCTTTTGTGTCCTATGTCCTATCCGCTCAGGACGATGCGCTGGCTATGAGTAGCAAGGGAGCGGCTATGCTGGTGGCTATTCGCCGGTCAGTATGGCTGCGTCAGTGGTCGGCGGACGCAGTTTCTAAGAAGGTGCTCACAGCTCTCCCCTTTTTGGGGTTGCGTCTGTTTAGGGAGAAAATTGATTCAGTCGCAAAGGGTGGTAAGATGCCACAACGCAAGAGGTCTCGTGGCCCCTTTAGGGGGGCAGGTTCCGGTAGGCCTTCCTTTCGAGGATTCAGAGCGGGCAGGGGGGCTTCCTTTCCCGCTACCAGAGGTGCAGGTTGGACTCGGGGGAGGGGCCGCGGCTGGCCCACTCAGTCCTGGGGCACCAAGCCCAAACCTGCTGATAAGCCCTCTCAGCAATGAGGGGCTGCCCTCACCCGTGCGGGTGGGGGGACTATTGCGACACTTCTCCCAGGTCTGGAACCAAGTGGTTCCAGGCAGATGGATCCAGGAGGTAGTGTCGGCCGGTTACGACCTGGAATTCGAGTCCCCGAGGAAGATGGGTCGGTTCGTCCCGGCCTGGACTCTCATCAACACAGAGTGTTTCTTCCTTTTGCCCAAATTCACACGAGAACGCTTCAGCTTTTTCTGTTAGCGTCTTGGGACCAGAAGCCTCGGTCAATGGATCAGTCCTTCCAGTTGTCCTCCCGGGTCCGGCAGTCCCTCCTGTGGTGGTTGGTCTCAACCAATCTGGTGTAGGGCAGGTTTTTCCTGACCCTCCTTTGGAAAATTGTCACCGCGGACGCCAGTCTGTCGGGATGGGGCGGATTCTGGAAGGAGCTGCAGTTTCAGGGGCAGTGGGGACCTCAAGAGGCCCACTTACCCACCAATATTCTGAAACTGAGATCCATCCGTCGGGTGCTTGCTCTGCTGACTCAGCACGTTCTGGGCCTTCCGGTCCAGGTGCGTTCAGACAATCAAACAGCGGTTGCTTGCATCGGTCATCAGGGAGGGACTCGCAGTCTCAGTGCTCTCAGAGAAGTGTCCCTGATCCTGACCTGGGCGGTGTCCCATGTCTTGTCTCTCGGCGGTTTACATTCCAGAGGTGAAGAACCAGGTAGCGGACCGGTTGAGCAGGGGCTCTCCCCATCTGTGAGAATGGGCTCTCCATCCTCGGGTGTTTCGCTCACTGTGTCTCCGATGGGGGACCCCGGAGGTGGACCCGTTTGCCTCTCGCAGGCTCCCGAACTTCGTGTTGCTCTCCCAGGATCCTCAGGCTCTGGCAGTGGACACCATGTCCCTGAGCTGGGGAGTTCTGGGATTTCTATACCTGTTTCCTCCGATGCCCATGCTGGGCAGGGTGCTTCGGAAGATGGCTCTGGAAAAGGTGTCCGCCGTTCTCGTGGCCCCAAGGTGGCCAAGGCGAGTGAGGTTCGTAGACATCGTTCGGCTGGCAGTGGACCAGTTCGTTCTGCCTCTTCGGCCCGATCTGCTCACTCGGGGTCAATTGTGTTACCCCAATTTACCAGCGCTGGGTTTGATGGCCTGGCTGCTGAAACCTCCATCCTGAAGGAGGAGGGTCTTTCGGATTCAGTCATTAAGACTCTGATCAGTGCCCGGAAGAGGTCTTCTTCCATCACCTACTATAGGACTTGGAAAGCCTATATCGCTTGGTGTGAGATAAGGTCTTTTCCTTGTAGGGTCTTTTCGGTCTCCAGGATTCTGGAGTTTTTACAATCAGGGCTGGATTCTGGTCTCCAGCTAAGTACGTTGAAAGGGCAGGTCTCTGCCTTATCTATCTTTTTTCAGAAGCGTGTTGCGCTTAAGCCTTTAGTTAAAACTTTTTTCCAGGAGGTTACGCATGTGCGGCCTCCCAGGAAACCATTACTCCCGGTTTGGGATTTGAATTTGGTTCTGTCTGCTCTTCAGGCTCCCCCTTTTGAGCCTTTGCAAGATATTGCTTTGTCTACCCTGACTCAGAAGATTGTCTTCTTGGTAGCGATCACTTCGGTACGGCGTGTCTCGGAGTTGGCGGCCTTGTCTATCCAGGCGCCTTACTTTGAGAGGCATCAGGATGAAGTGGTCTTTCGGTTCAAGCCAGACTTTCTTCTTAAGGTTGTTTCTGCTTTTCATTTGAACCAAGATATTGTTCTTCCCTCCTTGTGTCCTAATTAGAGATGAGCGAACTTTTGAAAAATTCGATTCGACTGATTCGCCGAATTTTCCGACAAAAATCGTTTCGACCCGAATAAATTCGCGACGAATCGCTATTAAAAACGGCTATTTCTGAGCCTCCTAGAGCCTCAATAGGGTTGTAAACCATTCAGCCTTGCTGTAACACGCACAGGATGCGTGCTGGGTTAGTTAAATAATACTTTGAAGAAATATCACATGCAGATCAGAGGCATCGCTAATAGAATCGCAGAGCGGCACAATTGCAGAGAGTTGAAGTGGCATCACTATGAGGGGCAGAAGGAGCCCAAATATACACTGGAGTTGGCCTCAGGAGCCCAAAAATTGGATGAATCACACCCTGGAGTTGGCAGAAGTTGGCAGCAGCAGCAGCCGGAGCCCAAATATACACTGGAGTTGGCCTCAGGAGCCCAAAAATTGGATGAATCACACCCTGGAGTTGGCAGAAGTTGGCAGCAGCAGCAGCAGGAGCCCAAAAATTGGATGAATCACACCCTGGAGTTGGCAGAAGTTGGCAGCAGCAGCAGCAGGAGCCCAAATATACACTGGAGTTGGCCTCAGGAGCCCAAAAATTGGATGAATCACACCCTGGAGTTGGCAGAAGTTGGCAGCAGCAGCAGCAGGAGCCCAAAAATTGGATGAATCACACCCTGGAGTTGGCAGAAGTTGGCAGCAGCAGCAGCAGGAGCCCAAATATACACTGGAGTTGGCTTCAGGAGCCCAAAAATTGGATGAATCACACCCTGGAGTTGGCAGAAGTTGGCAGCAGCAGCAGGAGCCCAAATATACACTGTAGTTGGCCTCAGGAGCCCAAAAATTGGATGAATCACACCCTGGAGTTGGCAGGAGTTGACAGTAGCAGCAGCAGGAGCCCAAATATACACTGGAGTTGGCTTCAGGAGCCCAAAAATTGGATGAATCACACCCTGGAGTTGGCAGGAGTTGACAGCAGCAGCAGCAGGAGCCCAAATATACACTGGAGTTGGCTTCAGGAGCCCAAAAATTGGATGAATCACACCCTGGAGTTGGCAAAAGTTGGCAGCAGCAGCAGCAGGAGCCCAAATATACACTGGAGTTGGCCTCAGGAGCCCAAAAATTGGATGAATCACACCCTGGAGTTGGCAGAAGTTGGCAGCAGCAGCAGCAGGAGCCCAAATATACACTGGAGTTGGCCTCAGGAGCCCAAAAATTGGATGAATCACACCCTGGAGTTGGCAGAAGTTGGCAGCAGCAGCAGCAGGAGCCCAAATATACACTGGAGTTGGCTTCAGGAGCCCAAAAATTGGATGAATCACACCCTGGAGTTGGCAGGAGTTGACAGTAGCAGCAGCAGGAGCCCAAATATACACTGGAGTTGGCTTCAGGAGCCCAAAAATTGGATGAATCACACCCTGGAGTTGGCAGAAGTTGGCAGCAGCAGCAGCAGGAGCCCAAATATACACTGGAGTTGGCCTCAGGAGCCCAAAAATTGGATGAATCACACCCTGGAGTTGGCAGGAGTTGACAGTAGCAGCAGCAGGAGCCCAAATATACACTGGAGTTGGCTTCAGGAGCCCAAAAATTGGATGAATCACACCCTGGAGTTGGCAGAAGTTGGCAGCAGCAGCAGCAGGAGCCCAAATATACACTGGAGTTGGCTTCAGGAGCCCAAAAATTGGATGAATCACACCCTGGAGTTGGCAGGAGTTGACAGTAGCAGCAGCAGGAGCCCAAATATACACTGGAGTTGGCTTCAGGAGCCCAAAAATTGGATGAATCACACCCTGGAGTTGGCAGAAGTTGGCAGCAGCAGCAGCAGGAGCCCAAATATACACTGGAGTTGGCTTCAGGAGCCCAAAAATTGGATGAATCACACCCTGGAGTTGGCAGAAGTTGGCAGCAGCAGCAGCAGGAGCCCAAATATACACTGGAGTTGGCCTCAGGAGCCCAAAAATTGGATGAATCACACCCTGGAGTTGGCAGAAGTTGGCAGCAGCAGCAGCAGGAGCCCAAATATACACTGGAGTTGGCTTCAGGAGCCCAAAAATTGGATGAATCACACCCTGGAGTTGGCAGGAGTTGACAGTAGCAGCAGCAGGAGCCCAAATATACACTGGAGTTGGCTTCAGGAGCCCAAAAATTGGATGAATCACACCCTGGAGTTGGCAGAAGTTGGCAGCAGCAGCAGCAGGAGCCCAAATATACACTGGAGTTGGCCTCAGGAGCCCAAAAATTGGATGAATCACACCCTGGAGTTGGCAGGAGTTGACAGTAGCAGCAGCAGGAGCCCAAATATACACTGGAGTTGGCTTCAGGAGCCCAAAAATTGGATGAATCACACCCTGGAGTTGGCAGAAGTTGGCAGCAGCAGCAGCAGGAGCCCAAATATACACTGGAGTTGGCTTCAGGAGCCCAAAAATTGGATGAATCACACCCTGGAGTTGGCAGGAGTTGACAGTAGCAGCAGCAGGAGCCCAAATATACACTGGAGTTGGCTTCAGGAGCCCAAAAATTGGATGAATCACACCCTGGAGTTGGCAGAAGTTGGCAGCAGCAGCAGCAGGAGCCCAAAAATTGGATGAATCACACCCTGGAGTTGGCAGAAGTTGGCAGCAGCAGCAGCAGGAGCCCAAATATACACTGGAGTTGGCTTCAGGAGCCCAAAAATTGGATGAATCACACCCTGGAGTTGGCAGGAGTTGACAGTAGCAGCAGCAGGAGCCCAAATATACACTGGAGTTGGCTTCAGGAGCCCAAAAATTGGATGAATCACACCCTGGAGTTGGCAGGAGTTGACAGTAGCAGCAGCAGGAGCCCAAATATACACTGGAGTTGGCTTCAGGAGCCCAAAAATTGGATGAATCACACCCTGGAGTTGGCAGAAGTTGGCAGCAGCAGCAGCAGGAGCCCAAATATACACTGGAGTTGGCTTCAGGAGCCCAAAAATTGGATGAATCACACCCTGGAGTTGGCAGGAGTTGACAGTAGCAGCAGCAGGAGCCCAAATATACACTGGAGTTGGCTTCAGGAGCCCAAAAATTGGATGAATCACACCCTGGAGTTGGCAGAAGTTGGCAGCAGCAGCAGCAGGAGCCCAAATATACACTGGAGTTGGCCTCAGGAGCCCAAAAATTGGATGAATCACACCCTGGAGTTGGCAGAAGTTGGCAGCAGCAGCAGCAGCAGGAGCCCAAATATACACTGGAGTTGGCTTCAGGAGCCCAAAAATTGGATGAATCACACCCTGGAGTTGGCAGGAGTTGACAGTAGCAGCAGCAGGAGCCCAAATATACACTGGAGTTGGCTTCAGGAGCCCAAAAATTGGATGAATCACACCCTGGAGTTGGCAGAAGTTGGCAGCAGCAGCAGCAGGAGCCCAAATATACACTGGAGTTGGCTTCAGGAGCCCAAAAATTGGATGAATCACACCCTGGAGTTGGCAGGAGTTGACAGTAGCAGCAGCAGGAGCCCAAATATACACTGGAGTTGGCTTCAGGAGCCCAAAAATTGGATGAATCACACCCTGGAGTTGGCAGAAGTTGGCAGCAGCAGCAGCAGGAGCCCAAAAATTGGATGAATCACACCCTGGAGTTGGCAGAAGTTGGCAGCAGCAGCAGCAGGAGCCCAAATATACACTGGAGTTGGCTTCAGGAGCCCAAAAATTGGATGAATCACACCCTGGAGTTGGCAGGAGTTGACAGTAGCAGCAGCAGGAGCCCAAATATACACTGGAGTTGGCTTCAGGAGCCCAAAAATTGGATGAATCACACCCTGGAGTTGGCAGAAGTTGGCAGCAGCAGCAGCAGGAGCCCAAATATACACTGGAGTTGGCTTCAGGAGCCCAAAAATTGGATGAATCACACCCTGGAGTTGGCAGGAGTTGACAGTAGCAGCAGCAGGAGCCCAAATATACACTGGAGTTGGCTTCAGGAGCCCAAAAATTGGATGAATCACACCCTGGAGTTGGCAGAAGTTGGCAGCAGCAGCAGCAGGAGCCCAAATATACACTGGAGTTGGCCTCAGGAG
Source organism: Gastrophryne carolinensis (assembly GCA_027917425.1). Classification (NCBI taxonomy): domain Eukaryota; kingdom Metazoa; phylum Chordata; class Amphibia; order Anura; family Microhylidae; genus Gastrophryne; species Gastrophryne carolinensis. Next base: position 119,281,802 of record CM051243.1, read on the forward strand.
CCCAAAAATTGGATGAATCACACCCTGGAGTTGGCAGAAGTTGGCAGCAGCAGCAGCAGGAGCCCAAATATACACTGGAGTTGGCTTCAGGAGCCCAAAAATTGGATGAATCACACCCTGGAGTTGGCAGGAGTTGACAGTAGCAGCAGCAGGAGCCCAAATATACACTGGAGTTGGCTTCAGGAGCCCAAAAATTGGATGAATCACACCCTGGAGTTGGCAGAAGTTGGCAGCAGCAGCAGCAGGAGCCCAAATATACACTGGAGTTGGCCTCAGGAGCCCAAAAATTGGATGAATCACACCCTGGAGTTGGCAGAAGTTGGCAGCAGCAGGAGCCCAAATATACACTGGAGTTGGCTTCAGGAGCCCAAAAATTGGATGAATCACACCCTGGAGTTGGCAGGAGTTGACAGTAGCAGCAGCAGGAGCCCAAATATACACTGGAGTTGGCTTCAGGAGCCCAAAAATTGGATGAATCACACCCTGGAGTTGGCAGGAGTTGACAGTAGCAGCAGCAGGAGCCCAAATATACACTGGAGTTGGCTTCAGGAGCCCAAAAATTGGATGAATCACACCCTGGAGTTGGCAGAAGTTGGCAGCAGCAGCAGCAGGAGCCCAAAAATTGGATGAATCACACCCTGGAGTTGGCAGAAGTTGGCAGCAGCAGCAGCAGGAGCCCAAATATACACTGGAGTTGGCTTCAGGAGCCCAAAAATTGGATGAATCACACCCTGGAGTTGGCAGGAGTTGACAGTAGCAGCAGCAGGAGCCCAAATATACACTGGAGTTGGCCTCAGGAGCCCAAAAATTGGATGAATCACACCCTGGAGTTGGCAGGAGTTGACAGTAGCAGCAGCAGGAGCCCAAATATACACTGGAGTTGGCTTCAGGAGCCCAAAAATTGGATGAATCACACCCTGGAGTTGGCAGAAGTTGGCAGCAGCAGCAGCAGGAGCCCAAATATACACTGGAGTTGGCTTCAGGAGCCCAAAAATTGGATGAATCACACCCTGGAGTTGGCAGGAGTTGACAGTAGCAGCAGCAGGAGCCCAAATATACACTGGAGTTGGCTTCAGGAGCCCAAAAATTGGATGAATCACACCCTGGAGTTGGCAGAAGTTGGCAGCAGCAGCAGCAGGAGCCCAAATATAAACTGGAGTTGGCCTCAGGAGCCCAAAAATTGGATGAATCACACCCTGGAGTTGGCAGAAGTTGGCAGCAGCAGCAGCAGGAGCCCAAATATACACTGGAGTTGGCTTCAGGAGCCCAAAAATTGGATGAATCACACCCTGGAGTTGGCAGGAGTTGACAGTAGCAGCAGCAGGAGCCCAAATATACACTGGAGTTGGCTTCAGGAGCCCAAAAATTGGATGAATCACACCCTGGAGTTGGCAGAAGTTGGCAGCAGCAGCAGCAGGAGCCCAAATATACACTGGAGTTGGCCTCAGGAGCCCAAAAATTGGATGAATCACACCCTGGAGTTGGCAGAAGTTGGCAGCAGCAGCAGCAGGAGCCCAAATATACACTGGAGTTGGCCTCAGGAGCCCAAAAATTGGATGAATCACACCCTGGAGTTGGCAGAAGTTGGCAGCAGCAGCAGCAGCAGGAGCCCAAATATACACTGGAGTTGGCTTCAGGAGCCCAAAAATTGGATGAATCACACCCTGGAGTTGGCAGGAGTTGACAGTAGCAGCAGCAGGAGCCCAAATATACACTGGAGTTGGCTTCAGGAGCCCAAAAATTGGATGAATCACACCCTGGAGTTGGCAGAAGTTGGCAGCAGCAGGAGCCCAAATATACACTGGAGTTGGCCTCAGGAGCCCAAAAATTGGATGAATCACACCCTGGAGTTGGCAGGAGTTGACAGTAGCAGCAGCAGGAGCCCAAATATACACTGGAGTTGGCTTCAGGAGCCCAAAAATTGGATGAATCACACCCTGGAGTTGGCAGAAGTTGGCAGCAGCAGCAGCAGGAGCCCAAATATACACTGGAGTTGGCTTCAGGAGCCCAAAAATTGGATGAATCACACCCTGGAGTTGGCAGGAGTTGACAGTAGCAGCAGCAGGAGCCCAAATATACACTGGAGTTGGCTTCAGGAGCCCAAAAATTGGATGAATCACACCCTGGAGTTGGCAGGAGTTGACAGTAGCAGCAGCAGGGGCCCAAATATACACTGGAGTTGGCTTCAGGAGCCCAAAAATTGGATGAATCACACCCTGGAGTTGGCAGGAGTTGACAGTAGCAGCAGCAGGAGCCCAAATATACACTGGAGTTGGCTTCAGGAGCCCAAAAATTGGATGAATCACACCCTGGAGTTGGCAGAAGTTGGCAGCAGCAGCAGCAGGAGCCCAAATATACACTGGAGTTGGCCTCAGGAGCCCAAAAATTGGATGAATCACACCCTGGAGTTGGCAGAAGTTGGCAGCAGCAGCAGCAGGAGCCCAAATATACACTGGAGTTGGCCTCAGGAGCCCAAAAATTGGATGAATCACACCCTGGAGTTGGCAGAAGTTGGCAGCAGCAGCAGCAGGAGCCCAAATATACACTGGAGTTGGCTTCAGGAGCCCAAAAATTGGATGAATCACACCCTGGAGTTGGCAGGAGTTGACAGTAGCAGCAGCAGGAGCCCAAATATACACTGGAGTTGGCTTCAGGAGCCCAAAAATTGGATGAATCACACCCTGGAGTTGGCAGAAGTTGGCAGCAGCAGCAGCAGGAGCCCAAATATACACTGGAGTTGGCCTCAGGAGCCCAAAAATTGGATGAATCACACCCTGGAGTTGGCAGGAGTTGACAGTAGCAGCAGCAGGAGCCCAAATATACACTGGAGTTGGCTTCAGGAGCCCAAAAATTGGATGAATCACACCCTGGAGTTGGCAGGAGTTGACAGTAGCAGCAGCAGGAGCCCAAATATACACTGGAGTTGGCTTCAGGAGCCCAAAAATTGGATGAATCACACCCTGGAGTTGGCAGAAGTTGGCAGCAGCAGCAGCAGGAGCCCAAATATACACTGGAGTTGGCCTCAGGAGCCCAGAAATTGGATGAATCACACCCTGGAGTTGGCAGAAGTTGGCAGCAGCAGCAGCAGGAGCCCAAATATACACTGGAGTTGGCTTCAGGAGCCCAAAAATTGGATGAATCACACCCTGGAGTTGGCAGGAGTTGACAGTAGCAGCAGCAGGAGCCCAAATATACACTGGAGTTGGCTTCAGGAGCCCAAAAATTGGATGAATCACACCCTGGAGTTGGCAGAAGTTGGCAGCAGCAGCAGCAGGAGCCCAAATATACACTGGAGTTGGCCTCAGGAGCCCAAAAATTGGATGAATCACACCCTGGAGTTGGCAGGAGTTGACAGTAGCAGCAGCAGGAGCCCAAATATACACTGGAGTTGGCTTCAGGAGCCCAAAAATTGGATGAATCACACCCTGGAGTTGGCAGGAGTTGACAGTAGCAGCAGCAGGAGCCCAAATATACACTGGAGTTGGCTTCAGGAGCCCAAAAATTGGATGAATCACACCCTGGAGTTGGCAGAAGTTGGCAGCAGCAGCAGCAGGAGCCCAAATATACACTGGAGTTGGCTTCAGGAGCCCAAAAATTGGATGAATCACACCCTGGAGTTGGCAGGAGTTGACAGTAGCAGCAGCAGGAGCCCAAAATATGGCCTAAAGACATAAATATGTTTTGCACCATTTGGAAAGTGTAAAACGTGGCACCATGCTGAATCTAGTCGCATGCATCAGGCATTGGTGGGTGGAAATCCTGGCTGATCCATCCCTGATTCATTTTGACAAAGGTGAGTCTCTCCACATTTTTAGTTGACAGACGAGTTCTCCTCGCCGTAACTATGGCCCCCGCCGCACTAAACACCCGCTCAGATGGCACGCTACTTGCCGGGCAGGACAGCTTTTCCAGGGCAAACTCTGCTAGTTGCGGCCACAAATCAAGTTTGGCTGCCCAGAAGTCCAGCGGATCCTCAAGGTGTGTTGGCATGGTCATGTCAAAGTATGACATGACCTGCTGGTTCAGGTCCTGCTCCAGGTCTTCCTGCTGCTCATGAGTAGCCTCACTATGCGGGTGTAGAAAGCTACTCATTAGCGACTGAAGACTGAGGCTGCTGCTGCTGATGGAGCTTCTGCTGCTGCTGCTGCCAACCCCCCCAGCGGCCATGGCAGTGGAAGGTGAGCGCAGAGGTCCCCTCGAGTCAGACCTGCGAGAGTATGGACCATGGCGCAGATAGGCATCGGCCAACTGCCTACGTAGAATGTCTTTGTAGTAGTTGAGTTTGTCCTCCCTCTCGGTGGGTTTAAAAAATGCCCCCATTTTGTGCCGGAAGCGAGGGTCCAATAAGGTGGACAGCCAGAAGTCATCCCGCCGACAGATGGAAACAATTCTGGGGTCACTACGCAAGCACGTGAGCATGCTTCGTGCCATTTGCGCAAGTGACTCGGATGGACTACCTGTCTCCATCTCCACTGCATACTGCCACGGTGTGCCCGGGTCCTCTGTCTCGCCTTCCTCAAAAACCTCTAGCTCCTCTGGCTGCTCCTGCTCCTCCTCTCCTGTCCGCTGACTAGATAAACCAGCCATTTCGCCAAGCCTAAACTGTGTTTCGCTGGGCAACTCCTCCTCCTCCTCTTCCTCCTCCTCCAGTTCAGCTCCAGCGGGGTTCATGTGGCCGTAAGATGTAAACGCCATGTCTCCAGTGCCCTGACCAGCCATGGTTTCCAACATGTGCTGTAGTACATGAAGCAGTGGAATCACGTCGTTCATCCCGTAATCCTGCCGACTGACAAATAAAGTGGCATCCTCAAAGGGCCTGAGCAAACGGCAGGTGTCACGTATGAGCTGCCACTGGTTGACATTGAAGTTACACAGGGGAGTCCCCCTATCTGCTTGGATCATCAGGAAATCCGTGATGGCTTTTCTCTGTTCATATAATCGGTCCAACATGTGAAGGGTGGAATTCCAACGGGTGGAAACATCGCAAATCAGACTATGTTGGGGGATACCATTCTGACGCTGTAGCTCAAGAAGGGTGTGTTTGGCGGTGTAGGAGTGGCTGAAGTGCATGCAAAGTTTCCTTGAAGTTGTTAGGATGTCTTGCAGATGGGGGGAACACTTCAGAAACCGCTTGACAACCAGATTGAAGACGTGAGCCATGCAGGGGGCATGGGTCAGGCTTCCTTGGCGCAGCGCAGACAAAATGTTCTTCCCATTGTCGGTAACCATGATTCCCATTTTAAGTTTTCTCGGAGTAAGCCATGTTTGGATTTCCTGATGAATACATTTAAGCAGTTCCTCCCCTGTGTGACTCCGTTCGCCAAGACAAACCATGTGAAGCACTGCGTGACACCTCCGTGCCCTGCACACATGGTAGACTGGAGGGGCACTGAGACTTGAGCCTACAGTGGAGGGTGAGGAGATGGCGGAGGATGAGGAGGCCGAGTCGCACGGTGTCACAGGCCCAATGGGCAGAGAGCGCGGAGGCCGAAGCGGCGTGACCTGTCCAAGTTGCTGCTGCAAAGGGACCACATTCACCCAGTGGGCCGTAAACGACATGTACTGCCCCTGACCGTAGTTACAGCTCCAGATGTCGGCGCTGCCATGTATTTTGCTACACACCGACAGGCTCAAGGACTGGCCCACCTTCTGTTCAACAAAAGTGTGCAGCGCTGGTACTGCCTTCTTGGCAAAGAAATGACGGCTTGGGACTCTCCACCTCGGCTCGGCACAAGCCATCAGTTCTCTGAAAGGTGCAGATTCCACCACCTGAAAAGGGAGCGACTGCAGCACCAGCAACTTGGACAGGAGCACATTCAGCTTCTGCGCCGTAGGATGAGTGGGCGCATACTGCTGTCTCTTGGACATGGCTTCGCTGATGGATTGCTGGCGGGATGCATGACTTGGAGGAGGAGGAGGAGGAGCAGGAGCGACAGAGGATGGGTATGACGCACAGCTGCCTTCGGCTGAGGTGCTGGAGCCTTGGCTGGCAGAAATTGGGAGCTCACTTGGTGAGGAAGCAGACTGGACCACCCCTTGGGAGCCTCGGTTCTCCCAGGTCGTTTTATGGTGACGCATCATATGTTGACGCAGGGCCGTGGTGCCAACATTTGGACCCTGGCCACGCTTCACCTTTTGCCTACATATCTTGCATGTGGCCATGTTACCCTCCTGCGGATGCCTCAGGAAAAACTGCCACACTGCCGAGTAGCTACTTTTCCCACCCCCTGGCCTCACTGATTCACTGCTGCTGTTGCCAACTCCAGGAACCCCTGCTCCACTACCTCCCGATAAGGTAGACTGCCGCACAGCAGGTGCTCTACCCCGGCCCCGGCCCCGGCCGGCTCCAGCCTTTGGAATTGTGCCCCCATGCGGACTGCTACCACCTTGCTGCCTCAGCTGCTGACTCCGGGGCAACCTGCGCCCCTCTTCTCCTGATGATGACGATGAAGCCCCTTCATCACCTGGCTCCCAAGTGCGATCGGCTTCATCGTCATCATCATCATCATCACCGAGTTGTGGCTGTACGTCACTGATGTTCGTGGATTCGTCAACAGTGTCTGGCGCAGGAGCTGGAACGCTCGCAGCACCCACGACACTGTCCACATCACTATTTGTCTGCCTAGCTAAAGAAGCCACCTCCATTTCTTGGCTGGGCAGTAGCTGCTGACTGTCCTCCTGTATCTGATCGTCCTCCTCACTAAAGAGTGGAGCTGAACCCAAAGCATAGGATACGTCGCTGGGGGAGGGAACGGCGTAGGACAGAGGCAATGGGAGGACAGGGACTGCTCTCGGGGCATGCCAACTCAGGGTTGTGTCAGAGGAACCTACCGACCCTAGACTGGGGGTCTCAGATGTAAGTTGTGATGATGTTGTTGATGAGCGCGTCAGCCAATCTACCACGGCAGATGCGTTACTGGTGGAGACCCGACCGCTAGCAGATACTGGCAGATTAGGTCTCTCAGCGTGACTCCTGCTGCTACTGGCCCCCAGTCTGATGCGAGCTCTGCCTGCGGAATCTTGGCCTCTGCCACTCCTCTTTTCACTTCCAGGCACTTGTCTGCCCGACATAGTCTAACTGGCGTGGTAGTAGGTGATATTTAAAAAAACCCCGGGCAGCGGTGGGTCTATATGAAACAGAATATAATGCACACCAAAAGTGAGCAGTAACACTCAGCCTCCAACAGGCCTGCTTAGTGTAAATAAGAGAGCTGCTTAGTGTAAATAAAGAGGGGTATGCTATGTTACAGAATGGGATGCCTCAACAGAAGTGCACCTGGCAGGCAGCAGTAAGCCTATGCCCAGCAAAAGTGTCTTATAATATAAATATAATAAGAGCAAATGCTTATATGGTCTTAAACAGAGGCTGCTTTAGTCACAGAATGGGATGCCCCAACAGAAGTGGACCTGGCAGGGTCCAGTAGTGCTATGCCCAGCAAAAGTGTCTTTATCAGGCCTAATTTCAAATATGATAAGAGCAAATGCTTATATGGTCTTAAACAGAGGCTGCTTTAGTCACAGAATGGGATGCCCTGGGCAGGAATGGACCTGGCAGGGTCCAGTAGTGCTTTGCCCAGCAAAAGTGTCTTTATCAGGCTAATTTCAAATATGATAAGAGCAAATGCTTATATGGTCTTAAACAGAGGCTGCTTTAGTCACAGAATGGGATGCCCTGGGCAGGAATGGACCTGGCAGGGTCCAGTAGTGCTTTGCCCAGCAAAAGTGTCTTTATCAGGCTAATTTCAAATATGATAAGAGCAAATGCTTATATGGTCTTAAACAGAGGCTGCTTTAGTCACAGAATGGGATGCCCTGGGCAGGAATGGACCTGGCAGGGTCCAGTAGTGCTTTGCCCAGCAAAAGTGTCTTTATCAGGCTAATTTCAAATATGATAAGAGCAAATGCTTATATGGTCTTAAACAGAGGCTGCTGTAGTCACAGAATGGGATGCCCTGGGCAGGAATGGACCTGGCAGGGTCCAGTAGTGCTTTGCCCAGCAAAAGTGTCTTTATCAGGCCTAATTTCAAATATGATAAGAGCAAATGCTTATATGGTCTTAAACAGAGGCTGCTTTAGTCACAGAATGGGATGCCCTGGGCAGGAATGGACCTGGCAGGGTCCAGTAGTGCTTTGCCCAGCAAAAGTGTCTTTATCAGGCTAATTTCAAATATGATAAGAGCAAATGCTTATATGGTCTTAAACAGAGGCTGCTGTAGTCACAGAATGGGATGCCCCAACAGAAATCGACCTGGCAGGGTCCAGTAGTGCTTTGCCCAGCAAAAGTGTCTTTATCAGGCCTAATTTCAAATATGATAAGAGCAAATGCTTATATGGTCTTAAACAGAGGCTGCTTTAGTCACAGAATGGGATGCCCTGGGCAGGAATGGACCTGGCAGGGTCCAGTAGTGCTTTGCCCAGCAAAAGTGTCTTTATCAGGCCTAATTTCAAATATGATAAGAGCAAATGCTTATATGGTCTTAAACAGAGGCTGCTGTAGTCACAGAATGGGATGCCCCAACAGGAATCGACCTGGCAGGGTCCAGTAGTGCTTTGCCCAGCAAAAGTGTCTTTATCAGGCTAATTTCAAATATGATAAGAGAAAATGCTTATATGGTCTTAAACAGAGGCTGCTGTAGTCACAGAATGGGATGCCCTGGGCAGGAATGGACCTGGCAGGGTCCAGTAGTGCTTTGCCCAGCAAAAGTGTCTTTATCAGGCTAATTTCAAATATGATAAGAGCAAATGCTTATATGGTCTTAAACAGAGGCTGCTTTAGTCACAGAATGGGATGCCCTGGGCAGGAATGGACCTGGCAGGGTCCAGTAGTGCTTTGCCCAGCAAAAGTGTCTTTATCAGGCTAATTTCAAATATGATAAGAGCAAATGCTTATATGGTCTTAAACAGAGGCTGCTTTAGTCACAGAATGGGATGCCCTGGGCAGGAATGGACCTGGCAGGGTCCAGTAGTGCTTTGCCCAGCAAAAGTGTCTTTATCAGGCTAATTTCAAATATGATAAGAGCAAATGCTTATATGGTCTTAAACAGAGGCTGCTTTAGTCACAGAATGGGATGCCCTGGGCAGGAATGGACCTGGCAGGGTCCAGTAGTGCTTTGCCCAGCAAAAGTGTCTTTATCAGGCCTAATTTCAAATATGATAAGAGCAAATGCTTATATGGTCTTAAACAGAGGCTGCTTTAGTCACAGAATGGGATGCCCTGGGCAGGAATGGACCTGGCAGGGTCCAGTAGTGCTTTGCCCAGCAAAAGTGTCTTTATCAGGCTAATTTCAAATATGATAAGAGCAAATGCTTATATGGTCTTAAACAGAGGCTGCTGTAGTCACAGAATGGGATGCCCCAACAGGAATCGACCTGGCAGGGTCCAGTAGTGCTTTGCCCAGCAAAAGTGTCTTTATCAGGCCTAATTTCAAATATGATAAGAGCAAATGCTTATATGGTCTTAAACAGAGGCTGCTTTAGTCACAGAATGGGATGCCCTGGGCAGGAATGGACCTGGCAGGGTCCAGTAGTGCTTTGCCCAGCAAAAGTGTCTTTATCAGGCTAATTTCAAATATGATAAGAGCAAATGCTTATATGGTCTTAAACAGAGGCTGCTGTAGTCACAGAATGGGATGCCCCAACAGGAATCGACCTGGCAGGGTCCAGTAGTGCTTTGCCCAGCAAAAGTGTCTTTATCAGGCTAATTTCAAATATAAGAGCAAATGCTTATATGGTCTTAAACAGAGGCTGCTTTAGTCACAGAATGGGATGCCCTGGGCAGGAATGGACCTGGCAGGGTCCAGTAGTGCTTTGCCCAGCAAAAGTGTCTTTATCAGGCTAATTTCAAATATGATAAGAGCAAATGCTTATATGGTCTTAAACAGAGGCTGCTTTAGTCACAGAATGGGATGCCCTGGGCAGGAATGGACCTGGCAGGGTCCAGTAGTGCTTTGCCCAGCAAAAGTGTCTTTATCAGGCTAATTTCAAATATGATAAGAGCAAATGCTTATATGGTCTTAAACAGAGGCTGCTTTAGTCACAGAATGGGATGCCCTGGGCAGGAATGGACCTGGCAGGGTCCAGTAGTGCTTTGCCCAGCAAAAGTGTCTTTATCAGGCCTAATTTCAAATATGATAAGAGCAAATGCTTATATGGTCTTAAACAGAGGCTGCTTTAGTCACAGAATGGGATGCCCTGGGCAGGAATGGACCTGGCAGGGTCCAGTAGTGCTTTGCCCAGCAAAAGTGTCTTTATCAGGCTAATTTCAAATATGATAAGAGCAAATGCTTATATGGTCTTAAACAGAGGCTGCTGTAGTCACAGAATGGGATGCCCCAACAGGAATCGACCTGGCAGGGTCCAGTAGTGCTTTGCCCAGCAAAAGTGTCTTTATCAGGCCTAATTTCAAATATGATAAGAGCAAATGCTTATATGGTCTTAAACAGAGGCTGCTTTAGTCACAGAATGGGATGCCCTGGGCAGGAATGGACCTGGCAGGGTCCAGTAGTGCTTTGCCCAGCAAAAGTGTCTTTATCAGGCTAATTTCAAATATGATAAGAGCAAATGCTTATATGGTCTTAAACAGAGGCTGCTGTAGTCACAGAATGGGATGCCCCAACAGGAATCGACCTGGCAGGGTCCAGTAGTGCTTTGCCCAGCAAAAGTGTCTTTATCAGGCTAATTTCAAATATGATAAGAGCAAATGCTTATATGGTCTTAAACAGAGGCTGCTGTAGTCACAGAATGGGATGCCCCAACAGGAATCGACCTGGCAGGGTCCAGTAGTGCTTTGCCCAGCAAAAGTGTCTTTATCAGGCTAATTTCAAATATGATAAGAGCAAATGCTTATATGGTCTTAAACAGAGGCTGCTGTAGTCACAGAATGGGATGCCCCAACAGGAATCGACCTGGCAGGGTCCAGTAGTGCTTTGCCCAGCAAAAGTGTCTTTATCAGGCCTAATTTCAAATATGATAAGAGCAAATGCTTATATGGTCTTAAACAGAGGCTGCTTTAGTCACAGAATGGGATGCCCTGGGCAGGAATGGACCTGGCAGGGTCCAGTAGTGCTTTGCCCAGCAAAAGTGTCTTTATCAGGCTAATTTCAAATATGATAAGAGCAAATGCTTATATGGTCTTAAACAGAGGCTGCTGTAGTCACAGAATGGGATGCCCCAACAGGAATCGACCTGGCAGGGTCCAGTAGTGCTTTGCCCAGCAAAAGTGTCTTTATCAGGCTAATTTCAAATATGATAAGAGCAAATGCTTATATGGTCTTAAACAGAGGCTGCTTTAGTCACAGAATGGGATGCCCTGGGCAGGAATGGACCTGGCAGCGTCCAGTAGTGCTTTGCCCAGCAAAAGTGTCTTTATCAGGCTAATTTCAAATATGATAAGAGCAAATGCTTATATGGTCTTAAACAGAGGCTGCTGTAGTCACAGAATGGGATGCCCCAACAGGAATCGACCTGGCAGGGTCCAGTAGTGCTTTGCCCAGCAAAAGTGTCTTTATCAGGCCTAATTTCAAATATGATAAGAGCAAATGCTTATATGGTCTTAAACAGAGGCTGCTTTAGTCACAGAATGGGATGCCCTGGGCAGGAATGGACCTGGCAGGGTCCAGTAGTGCTTTGCCCAGCAAAAGTGTCTTTATCAGGCTAATTTCAAATATGATAAGAGCAAATGCTTATATGGTCTTAAACAGAGGCTGCTGTAGTCACAGAATGGGATGCCCCAACAGGAATCGACCTGGCAGGGTCCAGTAGTGCTTTGCCCAGCAAAAGTGTCTTTATCAGGCCTAATTTCAAATATGATAAGAGCAAATGCTTATATGGTCTTAAACAGAGGCTGCTTTAGTCACAGAATGGGATGCCCTGGGCAGGAATGGACCTGGCAGGGTCCAGTAGTGCTTTGCCCAGCAAAAGTGTCTTTATCAGGCTAATTTCAAATATGATAAGAGCAAATGCTTATATGGTCTTAAACAGAGGCTGCTGTAGTCACAGAATGGGATGCCCCAACAGGAATCGACCTGGCAGGGTCCAGTAGTGCTTTGCCCAGCAAAAGTGTCTTTATCAGGCTAATTTCAAATATGATAAGAGCAAATGCTTATATGGTCTTAAACAGAGGCTGCTGTAGTCACAGAATGGGATGCCCCAACAGGAATCGACCTGGCAGGGTCCAGTAGTGCTTTGCCCAGCAAAAGTGTCTTTATCAGGCTAATTTCAAATATAAGAGCAAATGCTTATATGGTCTTAAACAGAGGCTGCTTTAGTCACAGAATGGGATGCCCTGGGCAGGAATGGACCTGGCAGGGTCCAGTAGTGCTTTGCCCAGCAAAAGTGTCTTTATCAGGCTAATTTCAAATATGATAAGAGCAAATGCTTATATGGTCTTAAACAGAGGCTGCTTTAGTCACAGAATGGGATGCCCTGGGCAGGAATGGACCTGGCAGGGTCCAGTAGTGCTTTGCCCAGCAAAAGTGTCTTTATCAGGCTAATTTCAAATATGATAAGAGCAAATGCTTATATGGTCTTAAACAGAGGCTGCTTTAGTCACAGAATGGGATGCCCTGGGCAGGAATGGACCTGGCAGGGTCCAGTAGTGCTTTGCCCAGCAAAAGTGTCTTTATCAGGCTAATTTCAAATATGATAAGAGCAAATGCTTATATGGTCTTAAACAGAGGCTGCTGTAGTCACAGAATGGGATGCCCCAACAGGAATCGACCTGGCAGGGTCCAGTAGTGCTTTGCCCAGCAAAAGTGTCTTTATCAGGCTAATTTCAAATATGATAAGAGCAAATGCTTATATGGTCTTAAACAGAGGCTGCTGTAGTCACAGAATGGGATGCCCTGGGCAGGAATGGACCTGGCAGGGTCCAGTAGTGCTTTGCCCAGCAAAAGTGTCTTTATCAGGCTAATTTCAAATATGATAAGAGCAAATGCTTATATGGTCTTAAACAGAGGCTGCTGTAGTCACAGAATGGGATGCCCCAACAGGAATCGACCTGGCAGGGTCCAGTAGTGCTTTGCCCAGCAAAAGTGTCTTTATCAGGCTAATTTCAAATATGATAAGAGCAAATGCTTATATGGTCTTAAACAGAGGCTGCTGTAGTCACAGAATGGGATGCCCCAACAGGAATCGACCTGGCAGGGTCCAGTAGTGCTTTGCCCAGCAAAAGTGTCTTTATCAGGCTAATTTCAAATATAAGAGCAAATGCTTATATGGTCTTAAACAGAGGCTGCTTTAGTCACAGAATGGGATGCCCTGGGCAGGAATGGACCTGGCAGGGTCCAGTAGTGCTTTGCCCAGCAAAAGTGTCTTTATCAGGCTAATTTCAAATATGATAAGAGCAAATGCTTATATGGTCTTAAACAGAGGCTGCTTTAGTCACAGAATGGGATGCCCTGGGCAGGAATGGACCTGGCAGGGTCCAGTAGTGCTTTGCCCAGCAAAAGTGTCTTTATCAGGCTAATTTCAAATATAAGAGCAAATGCTTATATGGTCTTAAACAGAGGCTGCTTTAGTCACAGAATGGGATGCCCTGGGCAGGAATGGACCTGGCAGGGTCCAGTAGTGCTTTGCCCAGCAAAAGTGTCTTTATCAGGCCTAATTTCAAATATGATAAGAGCAAATGCTTATATGGTCTTAAACAGAGGCTGCTTTAGTCACAGAATGGGATGCCCTGGGCAGGAATGGACCTGGCAGGGTCCAGTAGTGCTTTGCCCAGCAAAAGTGTCTTTATCAGGCTAATTTCAAATATGATAAGAGCAAATGCTTATATGGTCTTAAACAGAGGCTGCTTTAGTCACAGAATGGGATGCCCTGGGCAGGAATGGACCTGGCAGGGTCCAGTAGTGCTTTGCCCAGCAAAAGTGTCTTTATCAGGCTAATTTCAAATATGATAAGAGCAAATGCTTATATGGTCTTAAACAGAGGCTGCTGTAGTCACAGAATGGGATGCCCTGGGCAGGAATGGACCTGGCAGGGTCCAGTAGTGCTTTGCCCAGCAAAAGTGTCTTTATCAGGCTAATTTCAAATATGATAAGAGCAAATGCTTATATGGTCTTAAACAGAGGCTGCTTTAGTCACAGAATGGGATGCCTCACAGCAGACTTAAGATCAGTTCAGTATATATGCACAGTTAGTTACTATAAGCAGCCTGAAAACGCTAACAAAGCCTGTCAGCCAGCTAGTAACACTCAGGCTGGATGAAAAAAAAAAAAAATCTCCTTGTGACAGCCTCCGTTTTTCCTACCTTTCCCTGGCTTTCTGTCTGTCTCCTGTCTGTCTCCTGCCTGTCTCCTGCCTGTCTCCAGCCTGTCCCTGTCTGTCCCTGCCTGTCTAACTGCCTCAGCTACACAGCGTTCTGTCTGTCACGAATGCAATAGAGAAATGAGGAAAAGCAAGATGGCCGCCGTTAAATACCGCTGTGTGACGTCACCGGGCTTGCTGGCTGCTGATAGGCTGCATGTGACTGCCCCAGCTTGCACTGACGCGGGATAGATGTCCAGACATGTCCCGTCCGCCATCTTAGAATGCCTGTAAATGTAAATGAATGGATGTTAAAGGAAAACTTCGAGTGATCGAATCGCGGGGAAATTCGGATTCGATCCGAATCGAATTTTTCCTGAAATTCGGATCGAATCCGGGTTCGTCCGGATCGATTCGCTCATCCCTAGTCCTAATCCTAAGAATGACAGAGAGGGTTTTGCATTGTTTGGATGTAGTACGCTGTGTTAAGTACTACTTGATTATCACGTCTCCTTTTCGTAGGACGGATTCCTTTTTTGTTGTGCCCCATGGGCCTAAGAAGGGTTTGGCACCAGCCAAATCTGCCATTAGCAAGTGGATACGTCAGGCCGTTACTGCGGCCTATTCTGCTAAGGGAAGAGTTCCCCCTTTTCGTATCACTGCTCATTCTACTCGCGCCGTTGGGGCGTCTTGGGCTTTTCAGCACCAAGCTTCTGTTGAACAAGTTTGTAAGGCCGCCACTTGGTCTTCTGTTCATACTTTTTCTAAGTTTTACAAAGTTGATGTGCGAGCCTCAGTGGATGCTGTTTTTGGCTGCAAAGTTCTGCAGACTGCAGTCATTTAAGTTATGCTTCACCTGGCCTTGAAATGCCCATCCCTTGTGGACACTGCTTTTGGATGTCCCATTAAGTGAAGAATATTTAAAAGTGAAGCGGGGGGGTGTGGCACACCAAGAATAATACCATTTTGTGAGTACTCACCTGAAAAATGGATATTGTTGGTGTGCCACACACCCCGCTTCACTCCCACCCTTTTCGGTATTTCCGAAGCCTTTATATGGTGAAGCTTTTTATTTATATCGAATTGATTTTGAGGTTGCCGGTGGAATACTGGTACCTTGTCTTTCTGCTTTTTAATATACTGGTGATTGAAGGGAGGTACCAGGTATATATAGGCCGGAAGGGGGCTCGTTACAAGACTTCCTCTCTGCACTGCGTCACCTGGCGGTGAGTTAACCCATTAAGTGAAGAATATTTAAAAGTGAAGCGGGGTGTGTGGCACACCAACAATATCCATTTTTCAGGTGAGTACTCACAAAATGGTATTTTTGTGGTCCGACCACGCCCCGATCTTTATCTCGCTGGCTTTCCCCGGCCACTCTCCTCTCTGCTGGTCGTGGAGACTTAACGACAATCTGCTCGACGACACGGTCTGCTCTTCTGCGGTGGAACAGACGATAGGGTACTTTCTTGAAGACCACAAGGCCGACCCAACCCCCTTGCCCATCCAGTGGGAGGCCCTGAAATGTGTTCTCAGGGGGGAGCTCATTAAACAGGGATCCAGAATTAAAAGGGAAAAAGTGGCTTTAATTGAGAAAACCTTGAATGACATTTGTTCCCTGGAGGTTGCACACAAAGCCAAGCCCACCAACCTCAGGCTTCTGAAACTGCAGGAAGCTAGGGAGAAATTGCAGAAACTGTATAACCTATCCTATCTAGGCTACAGGGATAGGGGCAGGGCTCAGCTTTATAGGCTGGCAAATAAATGTGGCCGTATGTTGGCCAAAACCCTCCACCCCCGGGCAACAGCCTCGTACATTCCTGCCCTCCGGAAACCTGACAGTTCACTGGCACAATCCCCATCGGATATAGCAGCCACGTTCAGAGAATATTACAACTCCCTCTACAATATTCACAACCCATCCAGCTCTCCCCCGGGTAGGGGGACCTCCCCCTCAGCGATAGACGAATATATCTCTGATACCCCTTTGCCCATAATCTCCCCAGAGGAGGCTGAATCCCTGGAGCTGCCTTTCTCTGACTTAGAGGTTGCCCAAGCAATCAAAGACTCACCAACTGGCAAGTGCCCGGGGCCGGACGGATATACCCCCAAATTCTACAAACGACTTGAGGCCCGGCTGACCCCTTTCCTAACAAGAGTCTTCAACTCCATAGGCGGAGACTGCCCCTTCCCTAAGCAAGCCCTGGAGGCCACAGTCTCGGTTATCCCTAAACCAGGAAAGGACAATTCGATCTGTGGGAATTACAGACCGATTTCGATTATTAACATAGATCTTAAACTTTATGCAAAGATCATAGCCGTAAGGTTACAAAGATTGCTTCCGGGCAGGATTCACCTTGACCAGGTGGGTTTTGTCCCGGGGAACGGAGGCCAGGGACAATACTAACAAGCTGTTCACCCTGATTTCACATATAGCCTCTTCCAAAACTCAAGCGTGCCTTCTCGCATGTGACGCTGAGAAGGCGTTTGACAGGGTGAATTGGGCCTTTATGTCAGCCACGTTGAGACAGATTGGGGTTGGCCCTGGCCTCCTCTCCAAGATTATGGCCCTTTACACTGGCCCGGCCGCCAGGGTTAGAGTTAACTGATTACAGTCCGCCCCATTCACCATAAGTAATGGCACGAGGCAGGGGTGCCCCCTCTCCCCCCTCCTGTACGTCCTAACGATGGAGCACTTAGCCATAGCCATACGCAATAACCCTGATATTAAGGGCATTCAGATCGCTGATAACCAGTACAAAGCATCTCTGTTTGCAGATGACTTAATGTTGCATGTAACATCCCCACATATATCATTCCCAGCTCTCCTTAAGGAGTTTGAGCGCTTCAGTGCGGTAAGCAACTTCAAAATCAATCTCTCCAAAACTGAGGCGCTCAACCTCTCCCTCCCGTGCCAGGAGGTACGCCTCTTAGAAGCAAACTTCCCGTTCAAATGGAAATCACAGGCCATCAATTATCTAGGCATTCAAATACCGGCGGACCTCTACAAAATATACTAACTTAACTACTCCCCCCTCCTAACTAAAATAGGGCGGGAACTAGAAGCTTATGCGAAGAAACCAATTTCCTGGTTCGGTAGGGTCAACAGCCTAAAGATGGACATACTCCCAAAACTCTTGTATGTCTTTCAGGCGGCCCCGATAAGACTGCCCAGCAGCTTTTTTAAAAGATTGAGGTCAGCTTTCTCAAAATTTGTGTGGGGGTCATCCAAACCAAGGATTCGACTCACGACTCTTTCCAGGGGCAAGGGGGAGGGGGGCATGGGTCTCCCCGACCTGAAAACTTATCATGCGGCGGCGGTCTTGCAGAGGCTGGTGGACTGGACTTGCAGAGGGGAGGAAAAACTTTGGGTTCAATTGGAGAAATCGCTCTCCCTGTTCAACCCCTCCACAATAGCATGGGCTGCCCCTTTGTCCAGACCCCAGAAAGGGGCTCTACCCTTCCTTATGCAGCACTTCTTAGACATTTGGCACCCCCTACAACTTAAATACAACCTGGTCCGCAGACCCGGCCCACTCACGCCAATCTTCGACAACCCAGCGTTTGAACCAGGCTTACTATCTAGGAGCTTCCTCATTTGGGAGGCATCCGAGGGAACTACAGTGGGCCGGGTGATGCGAAACGGGGGCATTCCCTCCTTGGATGACCTGAAAGCTAGAGCAGGGGGCAAACATATCTCATGGTTGCTGCACAGACAGCTTCATACCTTCCTAACCTCCAATAACATGGTTGATAGAGCTCGGACCCCCCCCACAAAGCTGATCCTACAGGATACCCCGCCTACCCACACGATTTCCAGGCTCTATAATCTCCTCACCAAAGCTCTCCACACGGGAACACCCAGATATATAGAAAAATGGGAAAGAGAACTAGGTCTCACGTTTTCTGAAAACTATGTGACAAAAATATACGCCTGCACCCTTGGCTCATCTATAGCCGCATCCATCAATGAGCGTAATTTTAAAATCCTTACCCGCTGGTACAGGTGCCCTGCAGATATCCATAGATTTGACAAAACAACCCCCATCACATGCTGGAGGTGTCAGAAAGAGGAGGGGAACATGACCCACATTTGGTGGGGCTGTCCAACCATAAAATCCCTGTGGGACGAAATCATCTGTATATATGGGCAAGTATCAGGTAGAGCCATTACGAATACGCCCCAACTAGTGCTCTTGTCGCTGCTTCCCAACTCCTTAGCTAACGCTAAAAAGGATGTACTTCGCTTCTTCCTAGCGGCCATGAGAGCAATCATCCCAAGACACTGGAAGAAAACAGACTCCCCCACACTGGCAGAATGGGTGCTGGAATTGGAGTCTATCCGCTACTTGGAGAGCCTGATCACTGGAGACACGGAGTCTAACAGCAGGTACATGTTGATCTGGGCGAGCTGGCTGGATTACCGGGACACCCGCATGCCTGCGATGTTGCGAGCATCCAAGTAGTAGTCGGACGGCCCCCCTACAGGGGTCTCGTTCCCATCCGCCGGGCTTCCCCGGATCACGCATCCCACCTGCGCCAGTTAACGACCCGTGCTGGTAGCACATGAGATACCAGACCCACCCGTCATCCAACAGTCAACACTGGCACCACGGGCCGGTCTCCTGACCTTCCCGCCCCCAGCAGGCTTCTATCCCCCCCTTCCCCTCCTCCTTCCCCCCCTCCTTTGTCGATGCAAGTTGCCACCAAGGGAAAGTCTTCCCTTCCTGACCCAAGGAACAACTGGGTTGCATGGCAGAGCCCTGCAAACCGCTCCCACACGTCCCTATAGGTAGCAGAGGTACGGTTTGGATGGTGTATCCGCTGATCATAAGTACTCTGTATTGGACTAATGTAAAGCTGTAAGTTGAAAGTGTGTATCCCATTCATCAAACTGATAAACTTTAACTGTGATACATTGTACGATGCTCCCTCCCCCGCACCCCTTGCCTTCTGTACCCCCCTTCCCCCTTCCTCTTGTGTTGTATTCAATTGTTGTTTGAAAATCAATAAAAGTTGATTATACTAATATGCATGTGTAGTAGAACCTCGGCGTTGCCAGTGGCTATTCGCCGATCAGTCTGGTTGCGCCAATGGGTGGCTGACATTGCGGCTAAGAAATCACTTACAGGGCTACCCTTCCTGGGTATGCGGCTGTTTGGAGATAAGTTGGATTCGGTGGCGAAAGGGGGAAAGTTACCACAACGTATGAAGCAGCGTCGCTCCTTTCGGGGGGCAGGCTCCTTTAATCCCTCCTTTCGCGGTGCCAGAGCAGGCAGAGGTTTTGCCTACTCTACCTTCAGAGGTGATTCCTGGAACAGAGGCAGAGGATGTGCTCGTCCTGGACCTGCCTGGGATTCCAAGCCCAAGCTCGCTGCCAAGCCAGCTCAGCAATGAGGGGGCGCCCTCACCCTTGCGGGTGGGGGGGGCGGCTGCGACACTTTTTTCCAGGTTTGGGCCCGGGAGGTCATAGACAAATGGATCTTGGAAGTGGTCTCTTCCCGGGTACAAACTGGAGTTCGAGTACCGGCCTCCTCCCAGATTCCTCAGGTCTCGGGTGCCCTTAGATCCCTGGGCTGCGCAGGGGCTCCTGTTGGCAGTACAAAATCTTCTGGACATGGAAGTCATATGCCCGGTGCCTTTCTCGGGGAGAGGCCGGGGCTATTATTCCAACCTCTTCACGGTGCCCAAAAAGGATGGATCCGTTAGACCCATTTTGGATTGGAAGCTTCTCAACAGGTTCATTCGAACCAAGAAGTTCCGCATGGAGACTTTGCGCTCAGCCATCCTTTCTCTTCGTCAGGGGGACTTGACGTCCATGGACATCAAGGATGTTTACCTTCATGTACCTATCTTCCCAGCACACCAGAGATTTCTCAGGTTTGTGGTGAGAGATCAGCATTTTCAGTTTGTTGCCCTCCCTTTCGGGCACCTTCACCAAGGTGCTGGCGGGCATAATGGCCCTCCTCAGAGCCCAGGGCATTCGCATTGTGCCGTATCTGGACGACATCCTCATTACGGCATCCTCTCTCAGACAGGCGGAGCTAGACACCAGGACAGTGGTGACGATGCTGGAGAGGTTTGGCTGGGTGATCAACCATCCCAAGTCTTCTCTATCCCCGTCAAGGGGGATTTTGTTTCTGGGCATGAATCTAGATACCGTTCGGACCAGGGTGTTCCTACCTCAGTCGAAGGTGCAGATGGTTCAAGATCTGATACGTCTTCTCCTGTCCAACCCTCGTCCGTCTATCTGGCTAGGGATGAGACTGGTGGGTTTGATGGTGGCTTCCTTCAAGGCAGTTCTCTTTGCTCAGTTCCACATGAAGTCGCTTCAGCTCCATTTACTGTTGGCTTGGGACAGATGTCTGCAGTCATTGGATCAGTCATTTCTGATGTCTCCCCTGGTTCGGCAGTCTCTTCATTGGTGGCTGGAACCAAGGAATCTTCTGAGGGGCAGGTCTTTTCTGACCACTTGTTGGGAGACGGTCACCACGGATGCCAGCCTGTCGGGCTGGGGGGGGTTCTGGAAGGAACATCAGTTCCAGGGGCTGTGGGGTCCTCGGGAGGCCCACACCCCCATCAATGTCTTGGAGCTGAGAGCTTTTTGGTTGGTGCTGTCATGTTTGACGCATCACCTCCAGGGTCTACCGGTTCAGGTTCGATCAGACAATTGAACTGCGGTCGCTTACATCAATCACCAAGGAGGGACTCGCAGCAGGAGTGCCCTCAGGGAAGTTTCTCTGATTCTTGCATGGGAGGAGTGCAATGTTCCATGCATTTCAGCGGTGTACATTCCGGGTGTGGAGAACACTGAGGCGGACTCCATGAGCTGGGGATTCTCTCGCCGAGGGGAATGGTCTCTCGACCACAAGGTATTCCGGTCCCTTTGTCACAAGTGGGGGATTCCGGAGGTGGATCTCTTTGCCTCACGTCACAATCACAAGCTTCCTGCATTTGTGACTCTGTTTCAGGATCCTCTGGCCCTGGCAGCGGACGCCATGTCTCTTGCCTGGAGGGATCTGGAGTTCTTGTACCGGTTTCCTCCCTTCTCCATGGTGGGCAAGGTGGTGCGCAAGCTGGCTCAAGAGGGTGTGCCAGCAATTCTGGTGGCCCCAAGGTGGCCAAGACAGGTTTGGTTCGCAGACGTCGTACGGCTGGCGGTAGATCAGTACAGGTTGCCCCTGTTTCCGGATCTGATCACTCAAGGTCAACTTTGTTACCCCAATTTACAAACGCTGGCTTTGACGGCGTGGCTGCTGAAACCTCCATCTTAAAAGAAGGTTTGTCTGGTGCTGTGCTTCAGACACTTGTTAGGGCTAGGAAGAGATCTTCCTCTAACATCTACTACAGGACTTGGAGGTCCTATATTGATTGGTGTGAGGCTAGGGCCTTGCCTTGCAGGGTTTTTTCGATCCCTAGGATTTTAGATTTTCTTCAACACGGTCTGGACCTGGGGTTCCAGCTTAGTACCTTGAAAGGGCAGGTCTCTGAAGATCTGGAGCCCTTGGGTGGAGTACTCGTTTACAGAGCTGAGAGAGGCTTTGTTGCAGTGAAGACTGGCATACAAATCTTCTCAATTCTTTTTTTTTTTTTTTTTTTTTTTCTTTCTTTCTTCCTTTTTACCCCAATCCCCCCCTCCCCCTCAATAATCCGCCACCCTCCCTCTCAATAATCCGCCACCCTCCCTTACCCAGGCCCCCAGTCCCCCTTAACCCCTCCCCTGGCGCTGGAGGGGTGGCAGTGCAAGGAGCTGGGGGCAGGAGGAGATAATCCTCCTGTCCGTCAAATTGAGTAAAGATGCTCATAAGTGGGGGGTGTGGTTAAGATGGCCGCCTAGACGGACGTGTCTGCTAGGGGCTCCTTGGACATATCCTGATTTTATTGCCTTCCTGGGCTATTTGGGCAAGTTAAGAGACCCCGGCCTCACTTACCTGGGCTGAGAGATTGGGCCTGCTGCTGAGGGGACCCGTGGTGGCGGAGGCGGAGGCGGCTCCCGTGCGTTCTCAGCGGCCTGTGCAACCCAGTGCTCCGGCAGACTGGTGGCGGGACACGCGACCCCCGGTGTGTGGAGAGCGCGCGGAGACAGCGGGCGAGGTATCGGCCCTCTGAGGGATTCGGCGGCGGTGAGAGCCGGGAGGAGTGCCCGGAGACCGTGACGGCTCTCCCCGTTGTGCTGCTGGTGGCGGAGTGGTCCGGGCGGCGGCAGCTGGCCGACGGAGAGGACGAGCGGCCTTTCGGTGAGCTGCTGGGTGACAGCGGAGGAAGATCTCCCCCTGCGTGAGCTGGGCGGCGGCGGCAGTCACCCCCCCCCCCCCGGGAGCGCGGTATTTCCCCGCTGAGGACCGCAGCAGGTGGCGGTTTGGCGGGAAGCTGGAGGAGAGGTCGGCGCCATCTTGACGTTGAGGTGAGCTGCAGTGTCGTGAGGTGCCTGGGACTGTGCGGGAGAGGCCTGCGACAAATAGTACAGATCCTGCTGCAGGGACCTGTCAGAGGGGGTGTGTGAAGCCAGAGGGGATCCCCCCTAAAATTCCCTGGCAGAACCGGGAGGCCCCTTCCCCATTCATTGGAGCGGCTGAGGTGGGTCCCTTGGACTCCCCCCCGACGGGACGGTGCGGAGGCTGGCCCTTTGAGCCCCATACAATCCAGGGCCCCCCTGAAACCTCCACCTTATAATCGCCCAGCGACTAGGGGCAGCAACAACAAATATTCCCGGAATCCCACACCTGTGCGGTGTTTGCGGGCCGAGCGTCCCCCTTCTCTGGGCAGCAGCGCGTGGCTCCCTGAACCCTGCATTTGTGCTCCCCGGGCCCCCCCCCACCGCCTGTATACTATCTGCGGGACACCTTGGATCCCATATCTGTGCAGGAAACGAGCTCCTGGAACCCTATATCTGTGCAACATACTCTGCCTCCCTGGTATCTGTGCAGCAGGACAAACCGCTAAACAAGCTCCCTGACCCCCATTTCTGTGCAGCATCTGAGAGCTCCTTGAATCCTACATCTGTGCCGCCGACTAGGCCCCTTGAACCCTATATCTGTGCGGCGCCTGGAAGTCCCTTACTCCTTGCATCTGGGCCGCAGAACAGGCCTCTCGAACCCTAACACTGAGCAACGTCCTTTGACCCCCATATCTGGGCCGCCAAACTAGCTCTCCTGGGACCGGTGTCAATGCAGCATCCGAGAGCTCCCTAAACCATATATCTGTACCGCTGCACAAGCTCCTTGGACCCTATATCTGTGCGGCGTCTGAGAGCTCCTTGAATCCTATATTTGAATCGCCATACAAGCTCCTTGACCCCTATATCTGTGCAGCTTCTGAGTGCTCCTTGATTCCCATATCCGTGCAGCATCTGAATGCTCCCTGAACACTATATCTGTATCTATACCGCCAAGCAAACTCCCTGAACCCTATGTCTGTGCAGCATCTGGGGGCTCCTTGAATCCTATGCATCTGCTCCTTGAACCCTATATCTGTGCAGCACCAGAGTACCCTTCTGAAACTGAGCCGCTATACAAGCTCCTTGAACCCTTTATCTGTGCAGCAGCCGGGTGCTCCACGAACCCTGTACCTGGGCTCCGCAAAACAAGCCTCATATCTGTGCAGCAACTGCGGGCTTCTGGATCCCTGTATCTGGGCACTGCAAAACAAGTACCTGACACCCAGTACGCCCTTCTTCTCACGCATGTCAGGCAATAGGAAGCGTAAATCCACAGCGGTCAGTTGCAGCACGCAAACGATGGAAGCCCCAGGCGGAATTGGGCCGGAGCCCTCCAATCCGGACACAGCGGCGATCATGGCTGCCATAGCCTCTTGTCAAAACATCCTTACAACTAAATTTGATACTCTTCAGGAGCAGTTCAATTATTTCCGCCACGACCTGTATAAGAGGATCGCTTGTCTGTGCAGGCGGGGGAGCTGGCTACCCTACGACGGCAGGTGACTGTCCTATTGGGAAGGGCCGAGGACTCGGAAAACAGAAATAGGAGAAATAATGTGAGAATTCTGGGACTGCCCGAAAAAGCAGAGGGCTCCTCCCCGGAGGAGTTTGCTGAAAACCTCATATGGGATACCCTGGCACCCAGGAACCTGACCAAATTTTTCACTATAGAAAGAGCACACAGAATCCCGCTGAAATCCCCCCCCCCCCGCCCGGGGCCCCGCCAAGACCATTTATATTTAAAGTTCTCTCCCAAGGACAGAGACGCTATACTCGCCACGGCTAGGACAAAAGGTGCGGTGTCCTATGAGAACGCCCGGCTGTCTTTTTACCCGGATTTCACATCAGAAGTTCAGAAATTGCGGCGCTCATTCAACAGGGTCAGAGAACGGCTTAGGAAGAAAAAGATTAAATACGCCATGCTGTTCCCGGCGCGGCTGCGTGTTCAAGATGGAGAGTCTATTAAATTCTTCACATCGGCTGAGGAAGCTGACATATGGCTGGACTCTGCCGGGGGCCTGACGGACTGGGCTCCAATTGGAGAGAATAGATCAGCCATTGTTTTGACCTGCTTTAACCTGTTTTTTTTTCTCCCCCCTTCTTTGGCCTGGGCCGGTGACAGGGGCCCGCCTCCGCTGCTCTCCCGGGAGCCCCACTGATGGGCGATTTGGTGGAGCCCGAGTTGGTGCTTTGTTATGCATCTTGTTTACAGTTAATGTAGTTGTGTTTTTTTTGTGATGCCTGAATAGCCAGTACATCCTGCCAGTAATTGCTGCAGGGGAGCCTTGGCTCCGGATTCCCAGAGCGCGATGGGGCTGCCTTCCAACCCCCTCCCACCCACCCCACCAACTGCCTTCCCTGCCCCCCCTTCCCCCCCCCACCCTCACCCCCCCCGGTCCCCCTATGGCCCCTCTATCGAGAATCTCCCTCTCCCTCTTCCCCTGTTTCCCTCTCGCTGGCTCTGGGAACCCGCGGCGGATAATCCGCTGACCCGCAGATGTTCAGCAAGCCTGTTTCTTGCAGACCCCTAGGCAACGGGCCTGCGCACCCCAATTGCACATAGTTAAACCAGTGTTGTGTTACTTTGTTTGGGTTATGATGCTCGCCAAGGTTGGGGGGTGGTGGAGCGGGGTGGGGGTGGGTTTGGGGAAGGGGTACAGTTAAAATGTTATATTAACTGTTTTGTCTGTGGTTGTCTGTGTGTGGGTTTGACTGTGATGTATGATTGCTGGACTCGAATGATAGGAGGATTTCTGGAGGGGGGGGGACAGCAGGGAGGCGGCTCTTGATAGTAGCACTTTAAGCGGTAACAATGGGTGAGTGTAAATTTCTCTCCTGGAATGTCCGGGGGCTTAATGATGAGATCAAGAGGGCCACTGTCCTCCAGTTTGTTAAGAAGTATAAACCGAATGTAGTTATTCTCCAAGAGACCCATTTGGTGGGCCAGAGGGTGTTGGCATTGAAGAGACCATGGATCCAGAGCTCCTTTCATGCCCCATTCTCGGCCTACTCAAGAGGAGTATCAGTGTTGATCTTGAAGGGCACCCCGTTTATGTTGCTTTCAGTTCACGTTGACCGTGAGGGTTGCTATGTTATTCTCCATGCTAAATTGATGGATACTGTTATGATAATAGTCGGAGTATATGTCCCCCCACCATTTTCTGCTAGGATCCTAGACAAAATAATGGAGAAAGTGCTCTCTTATCCTCCAGCCCTGATACTGCTGCTAGGGGATTTTAATATGGTTTTGGATTCAGCGCTGGATAGGATGAGTAAGAACCCCGGTCCCAAGACCCAACTGGCTAATTGGGCAGAAACGTTGGGGCTACAGGAGCTTTGGAGGTGGAAACACCCCACCGATACGGCGTTTTCCTGTCACTCGGTTACACACAAGTCCCTGTCCAGAATCGACCTTGCGTTCTCCTCGCCTGAACTTCTACCCAGGGTGGCAACCTGTTGCTACCTCCCGAGAGGGGTTTCGGACCACTCACCCTTACTGATCACAGCTGGACTGTCGCTGAGGCGGGAGAACTGGGTGGGATGGAACCTGAACCCTCTATGGTTGGAAGCCCCCGATATTATGAGTAGTCTGAAATCCTCTACTGAGGCGTTCTGGGACTGTAATAAGGTGGAGACATCGGTGGAGGTTAGCTGGGATGCCTTCAAAGCTGTTACCAGGGGGGCGGCCATTAATGCTATAGCTGCAGCTAGGAGGAAGAAGGGGAGGGAAGTGGCAGATCTTGAGTGTAAGCTGGCGCGGGCGGAGGAGAAGTTTAGTGCAAGCTCGGATAGCAAAGACCATTCAACACTGTTGGCATTAAAGAGGGAATATAACCTGCTTCTGACCGACTCGGCTAGGAAATTACTGCTTTATAAGCAAGCAACAATTTTTGATAAAGGGGATAAGAACGGTAAGACCCTGGCCTACCTAGCGAGAGCCGAAAGCCAGCCCAACCACATTGCTGAAATTCTGGATAACGGTGCGAGGGTGACAGGGGGGGAGGAGATTGCCCAGAAGTTTCTGGAATACTACTCGGACTTATATTCCTCGAGAGTGAGCTATGGGACGTCTGAGCTGGATAACTATCTGGACCAGATTTCCTTTCCTAGGCTGGCCGTGGAGGATCAGGAGGCTTTGAACTCCCCTATCACCATGGACGAGGTCTCTGGCGCAATTAGGATGCTCTCTAGCAGGAGGGCGCCAGGGCCAGATGGGATACCGGCCGAGTGGTATAAACAGGACCTTGAACAAGTGATCCCTAGGCTGTGGGAAGTGCTGAAACAAGCGCTTGATAGTGAGTGCCTTCCGGCCTCTTTTTATGAGGCACATGTGGTCCTCATTTATAAGGAGGGGAGACCCCCTGGCTCTTGTGCGTCTTACCGCTCCATATCCCTGTTGAACCAAGATGCAAAAATATTAGCCAAAATACTGGCCACTAGGCTAAATAAAGTTATACTACATTTGATTGGGCCAGATCAGTCGGGGTTTATGCCAGGGCGTACCACGTGTGTGAATCTTCGCAGACTGATGTCCAATCTCCAAATTATACATGATAACCATGGGGAACGGGTGGTCATATCATTAGATAATGAAAAGGCCTTCGACTCGGTAGAATGGGAATATCTCTGGGCAGTACTAGAAAGATTTGGATTCCCTCCTAGTTTTATTACATACATCAAATTGTTATATAAACGGCCAACTGCCCGGATACGGGTTAATGGGTGTTACTCTAACTCATTCGCCTTGCATAGGGGGACAAGACAGGGGTGTCCACTGTCACTGCTGCTTTTTGCCTTAGCTATCGAACCCTTGGCGATTGTCAGGAACTCCCCGAGTATCTCTGGATGGAAGCTGGGAGCAGTAGAGGAAAAGATATCCCTATATGCAGATGACACACTGCTATACCTGGCGGACGGCCACAAGTGTCTGGACGCAGCTTTGGACACTGTTGGAGTGTTTGGGAGGTTCTCAGATTTGAGGATTAATTGGGATAATCCAGTCTAATGTTAGTGGATGAGCTTGCTGCCCCCGACATCTCCCCGAGGTCTCAATTAAAAATAGTACAACAATTTAAGTACCTGGGGATCATGATTAGTAGGCAACCAAGTGAGTTCATGTCTCTGAATATTTCCCCTGTCGTGTCAAGGCTAAGGCAGCGGGTTGCTCAATGGGCAAACCTGCCCCTGTCAGTCATGGGCAGAATCAATATATACAAAATGATATTCCTTCCAAAATTTCTGTACATATATCAAGCCTCGCCAGTGTTGCTGCCCGTTTCCCACTTTAAGACGTTGGATTCAATCCTGTTTGGCTTTATCTGGGGGCAGTCTCCACCTAGGCTCAACAGGCAAATAATGAAAGCACAGGTGGCGGAGGGGGGTCTAGCGGTCCCACACATGCAAATGTATTTTTATTCCACACAGCTCCTGTTTGTGCACTGGTGGCTCTGTAAGCCGCAAAACAACCCGGTGGTAGGTCTGGAAGCGGCGGTGTTGGGTTCTACTGAGAAACTATCCCTCTTGGTGTACAGGGGGGTTGCATGAGGGTAGTGTGTAACATATGGGGAAGGGTGGCCATGCTGATCGAGAATCCGGACGAGGCCCAGTATTGGTCCCCCTTTGCTCCTCTCTGGAACAATCCCAAGCTCCCTGAGTTAGTTTCAATGCAGGATCCGCAGTTCTGGGATGGGAAGGGCCTCCAGACGCTGGGCCAGGTGTACAGGGATGGAGTGCTTATGTCGTTTGACCAAATCAGGGAGTCCTTTCGAGTTTCCCACCGGGACTTCTTCCGATACCTGCAACTCAGGCACGCTCTGCAAACTCAATTCCACAGGGTCAGTCCGAATTTTTCGGTGTCCCAGGTGGAGAGTGCAGTGAGAGGGTCGGACTTGAGGAAACCTGTCTCTACATTGTACAGGTGCCTGGTTGCTGGACTGGAGTCCCCCAGGGGGAAGGTTGAAAGCAGGTGGCAGACCCTGGACCAGACCTTGGACCAGGACGACTGGGAGGAAATCTTAGATAACCTACACTCATCGGTCATAGAAGCCAGAGACAGATTTATCCAGACCAAGTGGATACATCAAGCCTATATCACGCCGATACGGTTGCATAAGATGGGATTACTGGCTAGTGACTTATGCCCCAGGTGTGAGAAGGAGACTGGTACATGGGAACATGTGACCTGGTCCTGTGAGATTCTGGTGAGATATTGGGGAGAGGTAATGGATTCGATTGGTGAAGTGGTGGGCACTCGGATCACCGGCTCGATTTCCTTATGTCTTCTGGGGGTGGTCGAATCACTGTCGCTGTCGAGGCCGCTGAAATCATTATTTAGACTGCTGCTCTTTTATGCCAGGAAATGTGTTCTGCTTAATTGGAAACATCCGGCCAAACCATCAGTACAGGCGTGGAGGGCTCTAATTAACCAGAAACTCACTATGTACAAACTGACATACACGGCCAGGGGGGTGCCTGATAAGTTTGAGAGGATATGGGGTCCCTGGCTGCAAAGTCAAGACACCGCCTCAGAGGACGATTAGGAAGGGTATAGATCCACTTAAAGGGGCAGGGCTGGCCACCTATGGTAGCTTGAGGTATTGAGTGAATGGAGTGGCATTAAAGAGATGAGAGTAGCACCCTGGAGACGGATCTCCCGACTGGTCCTCCCATCCCGGTGAATAGGTAACTAGATATTCGAGTCCAGAATGCGTGTGTGTGTGTTGAGTGAATGGTGTCGTGTCTATATGTTTATTGAAACTATGCTACTGAACTGGGTGCCTGCGGCACCTCCATGTGATATGTGACTTGTATTTGTGTCTGATGTTTGTTGAACTGCAAATAAAAAGAAACTTTAAAAAAAAAAAGATGCTCATAAGTGAATAAATGATAATTTTAAGTGGCTCATGCCCATGCGCAAGTACTTCTTAGAAGCCTCGCTACACCCATATTGTGCCTTAGCGGTTTACTTATGATGTATGTATGTTCAAGTTAATTAAGAATGACAACTTGTATTCCGTGATCGCTTTATTTGTAAAAGAACAATATGTCATGCTGTTCAACTTTTATATAAAAAAATAACAATAAAAAGATTGAAACAGAAAGGGCAGGTCTCTGCCCTGGCGGTCTTCTTTCAAAGGTCCTTTGCTCTTCATCCCTTGGTTAAAACTTTTTTCCAGGGGGTCACTCATGTGCGTCCCCCTCGAAAGCCTTTGTTGCCTGTTTGGGATTTGAATTTGGTTCTGTCGGCCCTCCAGGGACCTCCTTTTGAGCCGGTGCAGGATGTTGCAATTTCTGTGCTCACTCAAGGTGTTGCCTTTTTGGTGGCTATTACCTCTGTTCGGCGTGTCTCTGAGTTGACGGCTCTGTCTATTCAGGCCTCTTGCTTTGAGAGACACCAGGACAGGGTGGTATTTCGCTTTAAGCCAGATTTCCTTCCTAAGGTGGTTTCTGCCTTCCACCTCAATTGGGTTGTAGTTCTCCCTTCCTTTTGTCCTAAGCCTAGCAATGACAAGGAGAGGGTTTTTGCACTCTTTGGATGTGGTTCGTTGTGTGAAGTACTATTTGGTGGCTGCTTCTCCCTTTCGTAAGACGGATGCCTTGTCCGCCAAGTCTACCATTAGTAAATGGATACGCCTGGTCATTGTTGGGGCCTATGCTGCCAAGGGGAAGGTTCCTCCTTTTCAGATCACTTATCATTCTTCTCGTGCTGTTGGGGCTTCTTGGGCTTTTCAGCACCAGGCTTCCGTTGAACAAGTTTGTAAAGCTGCTAGTTGGTCTTCCGTTCATACTTTGATGTGCGGGCCTCAGTAGATGCTGTTTTTGGCCGCAAGGTTCTTCAAGCGGCAGTGGTTTAAATTTGTGCATTTTTGCCGTATCGGGATTCCCACCCTTGATGGACACTGCTATTGGATGTCCCACATGTCATGAATATTGGGAGCGGGGTGTGTGGCATACTTAGAATAATACCATTTTGTGATTACTCACCTGTAAAATGGGTATTATAAGTATGTCACACACCCCGCTTCATCCCGCCCTTTTTTTGTATTCTGGATCCTTTATATGGTGAACCTTTTATTGTTAAGTTTGTTATAATTGGCTCTTCCCGGTCCCCTTACTGCTGTCCTATACTGGGGAATGTGTGGGAGGTCCCAGGTATTTATGGACCGAGAGGGGCTTCTTTTTTTCCTGTCATCTCTGCAGAAGTTCGCCCTCTACTGGACATAACCCACATGTCATGAATATTGGAAGTGGGTTGTGTGACATACTTATAATACCGATTTTACAGGTAAGTAATCACAAAATGGTATTTTGTCACCTTCTGTTGACAAGTCATTTTCACCATTTTCCCCCATGTTTAACTGTGATTTTTGCAGGAATTTCCAGGAAAATTCTATATATTTTTTTTGCGGCAGAGTTTAGGCTTTAACATGAAATGTCCTGTTTATAATTTTTCTACTGTTTTTAAAAATATTTTTATGTAAAAAATATATATATATATAATTTTTTTCAAATTGTCTCCTGGGCCCCCTGGGCTTTAGGGAGGCAGGTAATTGGGGTGTCGGGGGTTAATGTCAAGGTACCCGCTAGCCGCAGGTGACTTGCTAGACCCAAAGCCTTGTGAGCTGGTATAGGGGGTCACATAGATCTCTTACCAATTCACAAAGGGTTAACAGTAAGAAAAAACAGTAGCGGGGCTGAAGCGGGGGTCATCCTATTCTTGGCACTCCCTGCAGCCGGAGGAGCCCAGGGGGGGGGGATTGGAGGCCCCCCGTTGTGAAGAGGAGACCCGGCCGGATCGAACAAGGGGTCAGGTGAGTGTTTTTTTTTACTTTGGTTTTACTGTAGCAGGGGGGGGAAGTCAGACATGTAGATTCTACACGCTTGGCACTTAAGTGGAGTGGAAGCGAGCATGTAGAAACTACGTGCTTGGCACTGAAAGGGTTATATAATATGGGTTGTTCATCGAGAGTGACTGAAACTCTTCTGTCCAGCCATAAGTTTACTAGGAAGATCTACGGAAAGGTATGGAAATGTTTTTTTTCTTTTTGTGAAATGAACAAATTGAGGAAAAAAGACATCCACGGTACTAGAATTCCTGTAGAAAGGATTTGATAAGGGTCTGGCTGTGAGTACCCTAAAGACTCAGACTTCTGCATTAATTGTTTTTTCATAGCAATTATGTGAAAAAGGCTCAGTTTAAAGGTTTTCCTACATGGGATTTGTCTATTGTATTAAAAGGGTTAATGGAACCTCCATTTGAGTCCATGGATGAAGTTAAAAGTGATTATCATTGAAATGTTGTTTTTTTTTGCTAGTTACCTCGGCAAGGCGGATAAGTGAACTACAGGCCTTATCCGTTAAGGAACCATATTGTGCAGTACTACCGGACAGGGTTATACTTAGACCCAATCCATTATTTTTACCAAAAATAGAGACCAAGAGCTAACAGGTCGCAAGCGATAGTTCTTCTGACATTGCCAAATACAGCAGGCAATCTCTCACTGCTTGATGTTCGAAGAACCCTGATCATTTATTTGGAAAAGTAAAGAGAATAGTGCATAGTGGAACAGCTCTTTATATCCTTTAGAGGGAATCAGAAGGACTCAGCAGCTTCAAAGTCCACTATAGCCAGATGGATAAAACAGACTATTGTACAAACATATTCGACTAGGGGAGCTTTTCCCCCAGAGGTATTTGCTCATTCTACAAGAGCAATGGCTACGTCATGGGCAGAAAAGACTGGTGCTTCTATAGAGGAGATCTGCAAAGCAGCAATGTGGTCTTCACCCCACACCTTCCTCAAACATTATAGACTTGATTTACTATCTACAAAACATCAGGCCTTCAGTAGAAGGGTACTACTTGCATATTCCCACCCCTAAGGTATAATTACTTGCCTAATCCTCTCCATGTGGTCAAGCTGAAGGATGACTTGGATAAACCACCATTAGACTTACCGGTAATGGGATTTTCAGGAATCCTTCAGCTTGACCGCTAATTACCCGCCCAGAGTCCAAGGGTGGTTTTATTAGGTTACTTTTCAAATACTGAGGTGGGGAGGAAGGGGTGGGGCTTTTAATCTCTGTTCAATTGTGTGTTTCCTCCCAGGGAGTGGAGCATAATCTCTCCATGTGCAAGTTTGCAACAGCTGGGTTTTTTGGACTGCTTTGAACATACCATTTATGATGGCTTGGTGTCCCTGTATGGACTACCCGACTGGGGAAAATAATTTTTTTTTGTACTTGCATCGTAATATACACCCGCCCAAGTTGTGACTCTGCCCTTTAACATTGCCAAGTTAGTCTTAGGCCATTGATTTTCAGCCTTATTTTGTGTATACATTTTAATATCATTCAGGCATTTCTCCCATAGACCCAGTGTCGACTGCTCTGTACTGGGAAAATAACCGGCTGGCCAAGCCTTATACTTGCACCTGGGGAGGAATTACAGCTCACTCCGGCTCTATTCCTGCCTTCCAGCTACTAGATTAACCCATATGTGATGGCTTGGTGTCCCTGTTTGAACACTTGGGGGGGGGGGGGTAAACATTTTACAAAGTAAGTACAAATATTGTATTTTTCCCAGTCAGGTTGTCCATACAGCGACACAGAGCCACCATGAATGGGAAGGGTTGGTTGCGGGTTCTGGCCCTTATGGCCCAAGCTAGTCGAGCAGCAGTTAGGGCAATTGGATTAAGGAGCTTACACAATCTCCTTTATTAAGGGGTACTGGGGCTAAAGAGGGGGGCAGCTTTTATATAATAAAATATTTTATATTTGCAGAAGCAGGGCTGATGCAGTATCCTTGATCACCTCAGCCTCCCGTAATCACTTATGAAAGGCTAGACTGAGTTTTTGTGACTGTGACTTAAAGGCTCCAAACTAAAAATGCACTGAACTGAGGAGAACTTAGCAGCCTGGAGGAAGTGATTTCTCACCTTCTCCCGGGCAGGACATGTGTTAAGCTGA
Organism: Gastrophryne carolinensis; assembly: GCA_027917425.1. NCBI lineage: Eukaryota > Metazoa > Chordata > Amphibia > Anura > Microhylidae > Gastrophryne > Gastrophryne carolinensis. The sequence goes on from CM051243.1 coordinate 119,315,450, forward strand.
CTGGTCTTGTGCGTCTCTCACATTCTACTGTATAGACACAATCTTTCCTCCACATTACCTTTACTTCTTGCACCGCCTTGCCGATAGAGTCGACACCTCTCTGGCACTGCCATTGTTTCTGGCAGTCTCTGCTGGGGCCACCACTTTGCCTTCAGTCCCTAGCTTCATTGACAAAGCTTCCAGGGGTCTTTTTTCGGGTCCCTCCATTTGTGAATGGACAGCACAGGCATTCACCCTTTTAAAGGCTAGCAGGGATGCGCCTGCTGGCACGCTCGGCTGCTTTTGGCTATAGATTTAGCCTTTAGGCGAGTGCACTGATAAGTTGAGAGCACACGCATGTGCTGTAGGACTGGGAAAAGGTGAGATTTTATCGGTGACCTGGAGGGTTTCACACAACGGGGCATACCAAATCGGGTTTCCCAGGGGCAAGGGCCAAAACTCGGGATCGTCGAGTTTTGGTCCAGTTTGAAGAGGACACAGACTAGAGCAAGGGGAATCCTCTTCCTTTCTTAAATTGTATTTAGACAGGTTTAGTGTGCTGACTAATTAGATTGCTAAGGACTTAGCAGCAGTTATCCAGGTCGATCCATTTTTGATTAGTCTTGTGATCAGACATTTTTATACTATGACACTTTGGTGAGGTTGGGGTGATTGATCAATTACCCCAAGTTCCATATTAATCCCTTGCAGTATGGATGTTTTCTCTGAATGAACCCGGGCACTGCAGGAGAGCATTGTGAACTTGCGCTCCAATTTTTAGCCCAGTGTAAGACTTCTTGCCTACCTTTGAGGCAGTCACATACGCCCTGATACACACCAATGATCTGCAGTTATTCCATCCCATTTAGACATTCCCGAGGTAGACCTGTTTGCATCCAGGCTCAACAGGAAGGTATTGAGAACGATATATATCTCCCACAGCCCTTTGTCAATTACAGTGGATGCTTTGGTGACCACTTGTTACCAATGCAGGCTAGTCTAGGCTTGTCCACCACTGTTGCTGCTCCCTCGACTAGTAAAAACAAGTCATAGAGTGTGGCACAACCCTTCTAGTCGTTCCTCATTGACCAAGACAAACGTGGCTCGCAGATGTGGTCACACTGACTGACAACCTGTTTGGCAGAGCGATTGACTCCAAGGTAGAGGACTTTAATGTGGGCTAGAAAGGTCTCTTTTTAATGTGGCAGGCTTACTTTCTTGGTGCAAATCACTTAATCATTTGCAGCAGAGCTTTTCCATCTGTCGAAGTATAGAATTTCTGCAGAAGACTGTGGATAATGGGTTGCACTTAAGTACCCTTGAGGGCCAGGCTTCAGCCTTGGCCATATTTTATCAGCATCCAATAGAGCAGAACTCTTTAGTCTGCAAGTTCATGCAGGGAACGACTCATAACACATTTTCTAATAGCATGGGTGATACCACATTTGGGACTCCGAGGCCTTTTTCTTTTAGGGGAACAGGGTCACTCTAACCACCTGGGGTTTAGTATTTGACCAGATGAAGGTAAGTATGATAGATTGAAGAACTGCGCAAGTAATGCATTGGATTTTTGATGGGAGTGTTCTGAAATAATAGAGTAATTTAGGGAGCAGTTTCTTTTTGATCGCATTAATGTGGCCCATTCAGGAGTGGTAGGATGTATTGATCTGCATACAGATACTTTAAAGAATAAGGGGCCCATCTAAACAGAAAATTTCTCTGAATGGCTTCCAATTGGTCATGGTCTACGTGTATGTCGAGAGCTCTTGGTTGATCATTCATCCCAGCATCTCAGAAAACTCTTTCAGTGATTTAGAAATAGAAGGAAGAGATGTATGTGGTTCATTGATTGTTAGGAAGATATCATCTGCAAATAAATAAACTTGTACCCAACATTTAGTTGGGTGCACATGCCAATGGGAACTCATACAGAGCGCTCACCCTTCGTATAAAGTTATCTCCAAAGCCCCATCCCTTTAAGTAGACCAACATTTTTTACTAGTATCCCCTGAATTGCTCCCCCAATGAAGACTACCCTTTGCCAATTTTCAATGCTCCTGCTTCACTTTAATCCCAGATAATGTCGCCTGTTTTAACTGTAAAGCCCCACCCCCTCAATTTAATGCCACTGTTGTGTGTGGCAATGATGTCATTGCAACACCTAAACAATGACTGATCGCCTGCCATCTTACAGAGAGAGACAGCAAAAAAAAGCAGTGTTCCAGGATGAATCCAAAAGCGAAAATATCCATTTCTAGTTCTACACCCTAAGAAGTGAGTATCGGCAATGACTTTGGACACCGCTGCTGTCTTGAATCCATTCACCTGTATGGTAGGCACCGGTAGGGTAAAAGTTATTAATCCGTGATCTCACGGCCTGGGTAATGGAACTGCGGGCATGGTCGGGTGAGGTTAATATTTCTCACCTTCACTTTCAGGGATGTACCAAAATGCTGGGGGGGGGGGGCTCAATTTGGGCACTGTGAGCTTCTGCTGGCTATCTAGGCTTCTTGGATGCACTCTGCACGATTTTACAGACTTTCGATGCAATCCCTAAATTGCACAAGTCTTGAAGAGATTTTGTCACCCTTGTTGCCAGACCATTTTGCACTATTTTGCGCTCCTTATGTTCAACTGTGATTTTTGAAGGGATTTCCCAGGGAAATTAAATATTGTTTTTTTTCAGCCTGGGCTTTAACATGAAATGTCTTGCTTGTAATTTTTTTAGATGTATTCTCAATATTTTTGGCTAAAATATGTGCAAAAAATAACAAAAATCTATTTTTTTTACAATTTTTAGTGTTTTGTTGCAATAAAAAATGTAAGTTTGTAAATGAAATTTTATTGTGTGTAAAAGCCCCATTTCTCCCGGGTTACAGCAGTACCATATATGTATTGGTAGACACCCTTTCCTGCCCAGGAGACTCCCCCAAACTGAAACAGCGCTTTAGGAGATTTTCAGATAAAATACAACTATGCTATGCGCACCTTGCAGTTTTTCAAGAAAAACAACCCTTTATATTTGAAATACCCCCCCCCACCCAAACTATATATTCTCTGGAAGTACATACCTCAAGCTTTCTAGGCGTACCAGGCTTGTTGACATGGGTGCAGTTTTCTGGAAGTAATCCCTCAATTAATTATTTGGTTGGGTTTTCCTAAAAACAGAATAAAAAAACAAAATCAAAGTCACATTTTCCTAAAAAAACAATAGGCAAACAAGAAAAAACAAGTTAAATCTGAAAAAGCAACATCCCTCGAACAGAACAATACCCAACATGCATAGCTACTGTCAAGGAAAGAGTTGCCAAAAACCCCAAAGTAAAGCATGTGCGTAACTGTAATTTTACTTGAAAATTTCAGCTCTGCTGACAAAGTGCGCACCTTGCGCTTTTTCTACCAGAACAACCCTTTATATTTGGAATACCCCCCACCAAACTATATATTCCCTGAAAGTACACATGTTAAGCTTTCTAATCATACCCAATTTGTTGTAGTGGGCTCAACTTTCTGGAAGTAATCTGTCAAAGAATTCTATGGTTGCACAGGGTTTCCCTAAAAAATGTATAAAAAAGCAGAATAAAAAACACCTTTCACTAAAATATCAATATGCAAACAAGAAAAAACAAGCTAAGTCTGAAAGCGCAAGATCCCATGAACAGAACAATACCCAACATGCATAGCTACTTTCAACCCTTTTAATTGCCAGCCTACTTGAAATTTTGTCACCCTCTGTTGACACGTCATTTTTCCCCAATTTGCGTCATGTTTAATCGTGATTTTTGCCGGAATTTCCAGGAAAATATATATATATATATATATATATATATATATATATATATATATATTGCAGCAGAGTTTAGGCTGTAACTTGAAATGTCTTGTTTGTAATTTTTCTACTGTTTTTTAAATATTATTGCGTAAAAAACAAAAAAAAAAAATAAAATAATATTTTTAGACAATTGTCTCCTCTATTTTACAAATAAATTATTACTATCCACACTATAAACATAAGGGGGGGGGGAACCCATGGGCTGGAAGCCTTTTATAGCTGCTAAGCGACAGAGCATAAGGGGTTAATTTTAAAAAAAAATGACATAGGGCCCCCCCCTCCCAGGGTTAGGGTTAGGTGTAGGCTAACCCTTAAAAATCCCCCCAAGGGGCGTGTCCTGGCAATGGTGGAGTGTGGACGTGTGTAGCCCTGTTCCCGGACCCCAGACCCCTTAATCAGGCTGAGCACTGCTAATACAGCCACCGGCGACATGTCTAAAAAGAAGGTGAGGAAGAGTGGGGACAGAGGAGACAAGAAGACTCCCCCGAAGTGGGCGACAGCGGGTAAATGGCACATCGGCGGGAGAGGTGCGAGGAGCAGCATGGCGGCGGGATGCGGCAAGGAGCACGCGATGGAAACAGCCTGCCTTACCTCATCGCACAGCGAGGCTTCAGATCCTGAGAGCGTGGTGTCCCGGGGCCCCCCGTCCGACCGCGGGGCTGAGGAGCGAGGAGAGACGCAGACTGAGGAGTTGGAGGAGCGAGGTGGAGGCGGCCGCATCACGGGCCGCGTCATGGCCCGCATCATGACCCTCTGAGGGCCTATCTCGGAGGGGAGGGGGAGCGGAGAGAGGGACTCAGCTTGCCGACACGGGCTCGGCGAAGACAGTGGGCACAGCGGGGCTCTGCAGCAGGGAGCAGAGAGGCAGGATGCAGCATCCAATGCAGCTCACATTAGCAGGCCCCTGGGGCACAGTAAAAACATTCCACCACACTCCCTGTCCTTCTCCCCTTCAAATATACAGGCCGGGCAGCAAGAGATGAGCTGCGCCGAAGTTCCTCCAACAGATCTTATAATGGAGACAGTGGTGCAGGGCGCAGAGAAGGGCAGGGCTCCCTTGCACCTCAATCTAATAAAATTCGCCTTTGAGCCCAGAAGAAGCAATAACACAGCTCTGCCTGCCCCAGGAATTCCCACTTCTGTTGACGGGGCTGCCCTGTCCGGGGAGCTTCCCCAAATGCCTCAGGGTCATAGCGAAGCCACCCAGGGAGTATACCCAGCCGAGCTTGGAGCCCCCCCGTTGCTGGGCTCCCCGCCATCTCCGTTGCTACCGTCCCCAGGGAGAGTTAGCGATAAAGCAGGACCGGGGCTTTCACCCATGTCCCCAGGGTCCTTTTCATCTCCACCTGGCGCCCGCCCTGTGTCCCCACCTGGGCCGCTCTTCTCTTCCGATGGAGGCTCCCCTGAAGTGTCTCAATCCCAAGCCAATGAAATCCATTTAGAAACCATCTCGCTTCTAAAGGGGATCCCGTCACGATCCGACATTGAAAGTCTCATCGCAAAATATGAAGCAACATTTAAACGGGAACTGACAACTGTTAAACATCAGGTCTCAGAAGTGGAGCTGAGAGTTACTGCGCTAGAGACGGAGAGTGCAACAGCAGCTGACCGAGTGCAGGCGTTAGAATCCAGATGCGTTCGGCAAGAAGCGATGCTGCAAACGTGCCTTCTCCATATGGCCGACCTGGAAAACAGGAGTAGGCGGAATAACCTCCGTCTCAGGGGCAACCCAGAAGCGACTGAGGGAGAAAACCTACAGCGCATTGTCTCAAATATCTTTAACATGGTCCTTGACCGAGATCCAGCTACTTCTATCGAGCTCGACAGAGTACACCGGGCCTTAGGCCCCAAAAGTCCGGATCCAGCTTTCCCACGAGATGTGGTGTGTAAAGTCCACTTGTTCTCCCTTAAGGAAGAGATACTTCGGAAAGCCTGGCACAAGGGTTCAGTTGAATATAATGGAGCGGCTGTTAAAATTCTCCAGGACTTCTCCAAACGGACTTTGCAGATGCGGAGGGCCCTTAAGCCCCTTCTTGAAGTTATCTTAACAAATGGGGCCACCTACAGATGGGGATTTCCCTTTCATTTGATTGTGTGGAGAGAGCAACGCAATTTCATTCTGAAGTCTCCTTTGGACTTGGAGAATTTGTTTGAGTTTCTCGGCTGCGGCCCGTCTCCGGAGTTTCCCCGCACTGTGCAAGAGTCCACGAGCGGTCCACGGAGGGGTCCGAGGAACTACCGCGATCTGCAGCGCCTCAAGAGGTCCTCTGCCCCGTATGGGAGCGGGTTGTCTCAGTCTGTGCGGGGCGGCCTTTCTGTGCTGCGGCCCCGCACGGCTCGCCTGGACGGACTGCCCGGGGTCTTCTCCCCGCCCTCTGGTTCCCCCGTCTGGAGTGGTGGAAGGAGCCTCAGCGAGCCCCAAGGGGGGTGACTGGCGTTGGACTGTCTCCCGGAGACGTTCCCTTTGGGCCTAGTCCCCACTGTTAAGTTTTAGGTTGTTGTTTTCCTTTGGTCCTCTTCTCTCTAGTACGGTTACTGTCAATATAGGTGGCTAATTGGCAGGTATACGTGTCTGAGCAGGGGTCGGGGGATGGTGGGGTGCTTGCCCTTGAGTTCCGCCTTCCCTGCTAGACGCTTTACCCCCCAATAGGTGGGGCTTTTCGGACGTAGGCGACCGAAGCCCCGATTTTCCATACTTGGAATAGTACTGTTAATTTTAGTTTGTTCTGTTCTGTGTTCTAATTTTGGTTATAGCGCACCCTCCACCACAGGGGTAGACTAGCTACCCTTTATACCCCTCCTTCCCTTTCTTCCCCTCCTCCTCTCTATTGGGTGTTGGGCTAGCACACGTGGGCGCCATGGCTAGAGAGGTCAAACCAGCAATTCCGACCAAAGCCATATCTGAATTTAACATAGTTTCCCTGAACGTTAAAGGGCTTAACAGCCCAGAAAAAAGGTCCCTCACTTTGAGGAATCTTAAGGGGCTTAAAGCCCAAATAGCCTTCTTGCAGGAAACGCATTTCAGCCGGTGGTCCACCCTCTTTGGGTAACAGAACCTTTCAAAAAAGCTACCACAGCTACTCTCCGGACTCTAGGTCTCGGGGGGTCTGCATTTTAATCGATGCTGGTCTCCCGTGGGAGCTTGCTGACTATAAAACTGATGGGGAGGGGCGCTGGATCTTCCTGAAAGGGAGGCTAGCATCTCATCTCTACACCTTTGCCAATCTTTACCTGCCAAACACGGGTCAGACCGCCTTCCTTGAAAAAGCAATGGAAAACCTCTCAACCTTCAGAGAGGGGGAATTGATTATTGGGGGTGATTTTAATCTAGCACTAGACCCACTTATTGACACCTCCAAGGGCGCACCCCAGCTGTCCTATACTAAACTTAATAGGCTTAAAAAAGTAATCGCCCTGCACCAGCTAATAGACCCTTGGAGAATCCTCCATCCGACGGATAAGGACTACATGTTCTTCTCCGCCCCCCACAACTCTTACTCCAGGATATACTTCTTCCTGATCCCCCATGCCTCACTACCCAGGGTCTCTGCTGCTGAAATCGGCAATATCACCATTTCCGACCATGCCCCAGTCAAGCTCACAGCGATCCTACCGAGCCCAGTCATGAAGGGATGGTCCTGGAGGCTCAATACCTCCCTACTAGAAGACCAGGAAGTCATGGAGGAAATTCAAAAAGAACTCCAAGAGTTCTTTGCCTTAAACACCTCCCCTGAGATAAGCCCTGGAGTCTTGTGGGAATCCCATAAATGTGTCATTAGGGGGATATTTATCAAGATCGGTTCCCGAATAAAAAGGGAAAAGCAAAACGCACGTTGGAACTCCTGACGGAGATCAGGAGATTTGAGATGCTCCATAAACAATCCCTGGCAGCCGCCCATCTTGCAACGTTGACGTCCTTGAGGGAACAGCTTAAAATGCTGAGTTGTGATAAGTTGAAGGCTCAACTGACTAAATGCCGGAGAGCCTTTTATGAGTCGGGGGACAAATGTGGCAGGCTCTTGGCCAGGGCCCTTTGATCAGAGAGGGCGAAGACCTATATCCCGAAAATCACAGACTCGGATGGTCGGGTCAGACACCTAACAAGTGAAATTGCAGAGTCCTTCAGGAGGTTTTACCAATCTTTATACAACCTTCCAAAGGACCGGAGACCTGACCAGTCGACCGTGATAGATAGATATATCAGTGAGTCGGGGATGCCCAGCTTGCCGCCTGATGTGGTCGAGGGTTTGGAGGAGCCTATGTCTTTGATGGAGCTACAGAAGGCGGTTAGGGGGACGGCGGGTGGAAAAGCCCCGGGTCTGGATGGGCTCCCGGCGCTCTACTACAAAAGATTAATGCCGATCCTGGCCTCCAGAATGCTGTCGGTCTTCAACTCGGTCAGAGACGGAGGCTCCTTTCCGACAGACTCCCTAAGGGCATTCATTTCTGTGCTGCCGAAGGAGGGGAAAGATCCCTCACAATGTGGCAGCTACAGACCTATTTCACTTTTAAATTCGGATATTAAAATATTTGCTAAAGTCCTGGCCACAAGAATAGCCTCACACCTCCACCACGTAATCGGGTTGGACCAAGTAGGTTTCATGCCACACAGGGAAGCAAGGGACAACACTATTAAAGTGTTGAACTTAATCCATACTGCACAGCAGAAAAACATACAGACCCTTCTCCTCGCGACCAATGCCGAGAAAGCATTTGATAGGGTTAATTGGCTTTTTATGAAGGCCACCCTACGTCACTTGGGCCTTGGCCCTAATGCACTAAGCTGGATCCTCAGCCTTTACGAGGGTCCCTCGGCGTCGGTTCGAGTGAATGGCATGTTCTCAGATTCTTTTAGTATCTCAAAGGGGATGAGGCAGGGGTGCCCGCTGTCTCCCCTGATTTTTATTTTGACCCTTGAACCACTACTTTGCAAGATTCGCAGACACCCAGACATCAGAGGTCTGAGAAGTGCGGAGGCGGAATATAAAGTTGCTGCATACGCGGACGATCTGATCTTCTGCTTATCAGGTCCAGAAATTACACTACCTAACTTAATGGAAGAGCTCAAGCAATATGGGGAACTTTCAGGCTATAAAATAAATTACTCCAAATCTGAAATGCATAATATTAACATCCCGACAGAAAGGTTCTCCCACCTGCGGAGCTCGTTCCCCTTCAAATGGGCCAAAGAAAGTTTTACCTATCTGGGGACTAAAATTGGATGTGACCTCTCCAAAATATTTGGCTTAAACTTACTTCCCCCCTCTCCTTAAAAAATTTCAGGAAGATATCTCACAATGGTCTCTGGGAAAACTATCATGGTTCGGGCGCTGCAATGCTCTGAAGATGAACCTTCTCCCTAGGCTGCTGTATCTTCTGCAGGCCCTCCCGATAGCAATCCCACCAGCCTTTCTGCGTGAGGTTAGATCCCTCTTTGCCAAATTTGTTTGGGGAGGAAAACGGCACAGGATTGATAGAGACACGCTCACCAGGACAAAGGAGAACGGGGGTATAGGGTTCCCAGATCCAGTGAGATACCACTCTGCTGTACACCTAGGGAGAATTGTAGACTGGTGTCTACATGGGAGCAACAAGCAGTGGGTTGGCATGGAACAGGAGGCCGCGGAGACATTGTTACCAAACATTATGTGGTTGGAGGGCAAGGACGTGCCCCGGGCTCTGAAACATCCCACTATAAGAACCACTTTAAAAATAGGCAAGTCAACAGCTGGCCTTCCGGAAATCTCTCCCGGACCCTCCCCCCTGATCGAGAGCGAAGGAATGGAGAGAGGCGGGAGTCTATAGAGTACAACATTTTTGGTCGGAGGGTGGATGGTCGGATCTATCTTCATTAGCTCAGGCCAGGGGACTTTCGGAATGGTCAAGTTGGCAGAGCACTCAGCTCTGACACTTCCTAAGGTCCCTTGGGGATATCCCCACCCGGAACAGGCCTCTCACAACTTTCGAGGAAATCTGTACAAGCAACAACCCTGAGACACACGTTCTCTCCCGCATGTATAAGCTACTTATCTCCCCCATGACTGATAAGGTGCCGCCTTACATTGGAAAGTGGGAACGAGACTTGGGTGTCACCCTGTCACCAGACCAGATTGGGAGGCTTCTCTCCGCGCCACACAAAACCTCCATTTGCACTAAATTCCAGGAATGCAATTACAAGCTACTCACCCGTTGGTATGCAGTCCCCACCGTGGTCGGTAAGTGGGCGCCTGGCTCGTCGACTAATTGCTGGAGGTGTGGTGCGGAGAGGGGTGACCTTTTACACATTTTCTGGTCTTGCCCTAAGATTCGTCCTTTTTGGGACGCCGTCAGGAAGATAATAAACGATGTATCGGAATATCACCTACCTGACGACCCGGGCGCGTGACTGCTCCACCTAACCAATGCCCCCTTTAAGGGTTATAAGAAATCTCTCCAGTGTCAGCTATTGAATGCAGCAAAGGCTTGCATTCCGTTGATGTGGAGGCAGGAAAGTTCCCCCTCGCTGGCAACCTGGGTTTTAAAGGTGAATGATATCATGCGCTTTGAGAGCCTTATACTGACGAGAGATGGAGGGTCTGAAAAATTCACCACCACCTGGTATAATTGGATGCTGTTTTTAGACTCCGATGAATGTAAGTCAATCCTGGAGTCTTCCTAGGAACGTAAGCTCCCGCACCATGGATACTACAACAGCCCGAGCATGAGGTTTTGTATCCCCCAGCTCCGTTTCCCCTCCCCCCCCCACACTTGTGGTTGGGAGCCTGAACATCCCCCCTGCTCTTATTCCCTGCTTTGCCCTCTCGTTTTTACCCTGTAGGTTTTTTGTACTCTTGGTTGATTTAAATTTGAGCCAATAGGTTTGATTTGAGCTTGCTAATGAAACAAATGTATGTAGATTTATAATCTTTAATACGACCGCTATTGTTTCTTGCTATGATTGTATTTTCTCTGTTTTTCTTTGAAAATTAATAAATAAAGAATTAAAAAAAATAAATAAATCCCCCCAAAAATGACATAGGGCCCCCCCTACCCGTCATAACCAGCCCGGGACCAGCTATGGGGGCTTGTAGGAACAGGGTGCAGAGGCCAGCTTTTTTGGCCCCCCACCCTGCAGCCTACAAGCCCACATACCCTGCGTGGGCCCAGGCTCTTCTGCCCCCCCTGGGCTTTGGGGAGGCAGGTAATTGGGGTGCCGGGGGTTAATGGCAAGTCACCCGCTAGCTGCAGGTGACTCTTTACTGTTAACCCTTTGTGAACTGGTAAGGGATCCATGAGATCCCTAAACCAGTTCACAAGGCTGGGGGCTGGCAAGACACACAGACACATAATTAAAAATGACTTTTATTAAAAATAAAAACTTTTTTTTTTACTTTACTTACCTCCGATCATCAGCTCCTGTGTCCCTCGATGTGATGACAGATGCGATCATGCTGGCCACAGTAGCAGAGGGGCAGGTGATGATCTGATCACCTGCCCCTCTGCTCCTGTGTCCAGCATGATTGCATCTGAATGAACAGCCGGGAGCCAGGACGACACCCAGTGAGTGATGTCATAAGCCCCGCTCCAAAGGGGCTTAGCGGCAAAATGGCGGCCCCCGTCGGGAGAGGAGGGGGGAGGCCTGTCAGGCTCTCCCCTGAAGCTGAAGGGCCGGGAGGGGGGTGATCGGAGGCCCCCCTTGTGAAGAGGAGACCCGGCGAGAGCGATGGAGCACTGAGGTGAGTAAATGTCATTTTTATTTATTTATTTTTTTTACAGGTAATTCCGGTGGGGGGTTGGCTGTTCTGGGCCCTCCCTTGCACCCGGGGGGGCCTTGGTGTGGGATCGAAGCCCCCCCCAGATGAAGAGGAGACCCGGCAGGATCGAACGAGGGGTCAGGTGAGTGTTTTTTTTACTTTACTGTTACTGCAGCAGGCACATAGATTCTACGTGCTTGGCACTTAAGTGGAGTGGAAGCGAGCACGTATAATCTACGTGTTTGGCACTGAAAGGGTTATTAACATCTTATACCTCCAGATACAGGAGACGGCAATGGGGACCACATGTGCCACATTGTTTGCAAATCTGTATCTGGGAGAGAAAGTTGTGGGTGTACCTGTGCCACGTACATCGATGGCATCCTGATTCTGTGGTCGGGGCCCATTCCAGAATTAAATCAGTTTGTGAACCTGATACCAAAAATAATTTCAAATTCACTTTAGACTTTAATATTGAAAGAGTACATTTTTTTGATCCTTCCAGCCATATAACGCTAGATGGGGAATTTAAAACCACCCTATATCGTTAGGAATCAGTGGGTAACACCATCTTGCGAGCTTCAAGCTTGCACCCGTCTCCTTTGAAGAGGAGCATCCCTTTTAGGGAATTTCTCTGTGATCAGGTTATCATCCCCAACTGTTGAAAGAGGCAAAAGAGAAAGCTTCGGAAGTCTTAGAATTACTCCATGTATCATCATGACAATGGTTCGCAATGAATAATATAGGCCTTCGTCAATGTTGTGAAGCACTAAAATATTATAGTATATATTGGTGAGGATCTGTCCGAGGAAACAATATTTTATTTTATAGTTGAACAGTGGAGGAAAGAGGTGATATGTTCTTATTAGAAATTTCTGGCTGCTTTTACATGCTCAGTTTGATTTTCGGGGAGCCACCCACTGGTAAATGTACACAGTGTCAATTTGGTGGATACAGCGATGGGATATATATCTTGGGGCTGGACGGGCACATGGGACCAGTGGCGAGCACACTGACATACCCCTTTTTTGGGCATCTAGCCTTCCTCCTTGAAGCATGCAACTAGAGCGAAGATGTGCCTGGACACAAGCGGAGTCTGGTTGTGGCAATTCCCCCTCCCATTCCCATATAGGCAGTGTGGCATCCCCCTCCCATTCCCATATAGGCAGTGTGGCATTCCCCCTCCCATTCCGCAAAAGTAAAAAAAAAAAAAAAAAAGTAAACTCACCTTTCCATCCTTCCCGCTGTCCCCGCAGTCTTCACACACAGACACCTGACTAGATATAGTGGTGGGTGTGGCCAATGCTCAAGCATCGGCCACGCCCACTGCTGTATAAGGCCGGGTGTCTGTGTGTGCTGGCACTGTGGAAAAGTGGCAGGGACAGTGCGAGTGAAGGTTCAGCTGCCTCCACCGCTGCCACTGTCCCTGCCACTTCTCCCCGACGCCAACACACAGAGACACCCAGCCTTACACAGAGGTGGGCGTGGCTGATGCTCAAGCGTTGGTCACGCCCACCGCTGTATAAGGCCGGGTGTTCACTTTGTGTGCTGGCACTGCAGAGAGGAAGCAGCGGAGGAAGCTGTATCTGCCGCCTTCTCTGCGATGGCTACACATACTGACAGCCAGCTACATACAGCGGTGGGCCATGTGCACCTGCTGTACGAAGCAGATGTCTGTATGTGCAGGCGCTGCTGAGAAGGCAGCAGATACAGCTCCCTACGCCGCTTCCTCTCTGCTGCTCCAGCACACACAGAACACACAGCTTGGTATAGCGCTGGGCATGGCTGATGCTTGAGCTTCCCTCGCTCTATCTATCTTTCCCTTGCTCTATCTATCTATCTGTCCCTCGCTCTGTCTCTGCCTGACCCATTCTCGCTGCAATACACAGCCGAAATGAGCCTCCGCAAGATGGCTGCCGCTTATATAGGGCTGTGACATTATCAGGAAGCCTGGCTGCTGATAGGCAGCATGTGATGCCTACCCAGGATTCTTTGCCCCATGGGACATGTCCTGACATATGGAGCCACCATTTTAGATGGCCTGGACCACAGTAAATGGAGTTTTAAGGAAGCGTTTTGAGCGATCGAATCGCAGCGATTTTTTAATCGTTTATAATCAAATTTTTCCTGAAATTCGTAAAAAATTCGGAATCGTCAGATTCGATTCTCTCATCTCTAATGGTAACAGCTAATTGGGTACAGTGGTCCGTGGGGAGCACCCAAAAATTGAAGGTTCCACTCACGGGCTACCCCAGTGTCCTGTACCAGCTAGTTACAGTTTTCCAAATAGGTGAAATACATTGGGTTGTGGTGAATGGTACGTGGTTCTCATTTTCTCCATCAACCATCAGCTAGTCACTATCTGGGCAACCAAGCATTCAGGCAGTTTGGAGCTGATTTAGGATGTGTCCATTACAGTCAGCTGCTCACTAGCACCTTCCCTCCTTTTTAATTTTAAATCTAGGGGTGGTGTTCCTAGTGGCCATCACTACAGTCTGCAGAGTGAACTGAATTGGCAGCACTGTTTTGCAAGCCACCCTTCCTGATCTTTCATAAGGACAAGTTAGCCCTACGACTGCAGGATGATTTTTTCCGAAGTTGTACTTTCTGCTTCCTTCTTATTGTCCGAATCCAGTTCACCATAAGGAATGGATTTTACATGCTGCTAATTTAGTGCATGCACTAAAATATTTTTGGAAACTTATGAGTTTAGACCATCTGTGCGAAAAACTGTTTGTGGTTCCTACCAGACCCAAAGAGGGGTTGGTGGCTGCCAAACCCACTATTATGACAGACATGTCGGTTTATCAGACATGCAGTTTCTCAAGCCTATTCTATCCATTCCATTAGAACTGTGAGTTCCTCCTGAGCCTTTCGGCTCCTGGGTTCAGAGGGCCAAGTGTGCAACCACTTAGACATTCACCCAATACCATAAAAGGAAAGTATGGACTGATGACCGCGCATCAGGAGATGCAGTGTTCGAAAGATATGTGCTGAATGAATATGGCTCCCTATGCACAAGTCGCTCTTTTTTGTTAAATTGAGCTTACGCTGTGGAGTGTTCCTTGCCTTATTGGGTACTGCTTTATACATCCCAAGTATGCATCACACCCTGCTTCAGAATGATTCATTACATCTGGGTTATAGTCCACAAGAGGGCGCTTTACTGCAGAGATGGCAAAAAAGAGGCCCCTCCCGGTCCACATATACCCGGGACCTCCCACAAATTTCCCAGTATAAGTAAGCAGAAAGGAACAAGGAGAAGCCAAAACCAAAATAACAACATGAACAAGGAAAAATTCACCATATAGAGGATCCAAGAATAAAACTCAGGGCAAGATGGAGCGGGGTGTGATGCATACTTATAATATCCATTCTACAGGTGAGTATTCACAGAATGGTATTATTCCAAGTATGCATCACACCCTGCTCCAGAATGATTCATTACGTCTGGGACATCCAGTAGCAGTGTCCAACAACAGGTGGGGATCCCAAAAAAAGGCAACAATGCGCAGTTCAAACCACTGCAGCTTGCAGAACTTGGCAGCCAAAAACAGCATCCGCTGAGGCCCGAACATCATACTTTTTTTACAAGGTTGAACAGAAGACCAAGTAGCAGCCTTACAAACTTGTTCAACAGAGGCCTGGTGCTGAAAAGCCCAAGAGGCCCCAACAGCTCGAGCAGAATGAGCAGTGATCCCGAAAGGGGGATCCTTCCCCTTGACAGAATAGGCCCTAACAATTGCCTGATGAATCCATTTGCTAATGGTAGACTTGACGGGCGCCAAACCCTTCTTAGGACCAGAGGGCACAACAAACAAGGCGTCCGTCTTCCTGAAAGGCGCAGTAGCCACCAGGTAGTATTTCAAGTTTCTGACGACATCCAGAGAGTGCAGGGCCCTCACCTTGTCGTTACTAGGATTAGGACATGATTGAGATGAAATGATTGAGATGAAAGGCAGAGACAACCTTAGGCAAGAAGTCTGGCTTAAAGCGAAAAACCACCTTGTCCCGGTGTCTCTCAAAGTAGGGGGCCTGAATGGACAGAGCCGCCAACTCAGAAACACGCCGGACAGAAGTGATAGCCACTAGAAAGGCAACTTTCCAGGTGAGAATAGACAGTGCAGCCTCATGCACAGGCTCAGAGGACCCTGAAGGGCCGACAACACCAAATGCAAATCCCAAACCTGTAACATGGGTTTGCGGGGAGGTCGCACATGAGCGACCCCCTGGAAGAAAGTCTTGACCAAAGCATGAAGAGCGAAAGACCTCTGAAAGGGCATGTTTCCGCCTTGGCGGTTTTCTTTCAGAGTGCTGAGCTGAAAACCCATATCCAGACCATGTTGGAGGAACTCCAGAATCCGAGGGATAGAAAACACCCGACAAGGGAAGGCCCTAGCCTCACACCAGTCAATGTAGGTCCGCCAGGTCCTGTAGTAGATGTAGTAGAAGATTTCTTCCTAGCCTTAACCAAAGTCTGAACAACCGCCTCAGACAGACCCTTTTCCTTTAGGATGGAGGTTTCAGCAGCCACGCCGTCAAAGCCAGCGTTTGTAAATTGGGGTAACAGAGATGTCCTTGAGTGAGAAGATCCGGAACCAGAGGCAGAGGGTACTGATTGACCGCCAACTGCACAACGTCTGCGAACCACACCAGTCTTGGCCACCTGGGGGGCCACCAGAACAGCTGGCACTCCTTCGTGAACCAGCTTGCGTAAGACCTTGCCCAGAAAGGGAAACGGAGGGAAGAGGTACAGGAGACCGAACCCCCGCCAGGACAGAGACATGGCATCCACTGCCAGAGCCAGAGGATCCTGGGACAGTGACACAAATGCTGGGAGCTTGTGATTGTGGCGAGAGGCAAACAGATCCACATCCGGCAGCCCCCACCTGCGACAGAGGGATAGGAAGACCTCGTTGCTGAGGGACCATTCCCCCCGGCGAGAGGCCCCTCTGCTCAGGGAGTCCGCTTCCAGGTTCTCCACCCTCGGAATGTAAACCTCTAAAATGCACGGAACGTTGCTCTCAGCCCAAGACAGAAGCAAAGACACCTCCCGGAGGGCACTCTTGCTCCGAGTCCCTCCCTGATGATTGATGTAAGTGAACCTGAACCGGCAGGCCCTGAAGGTGAGGCGTCAGCTGCGCCAGCACCAACCGAACCGCCCTCAGCTCCAGAACGTTGATGGGGGCGTGTGCCTCCTGAGGGCCCCACAGCCCCTAAAATTGATAGGCTCTCCAATAGCCCCCCCAGCCTGACAGACTGGCATCCGTCGTGACCGTCTCCCAGCGGGGCGTCAGAAATTATCTGCCCCCCAAAAGATTCTTCGGGTCCAGCCACCACAGAAGGGACCGCCGGACCAGAGGAGACAGAACAAAGGCCTGATCCAGAGATAGAGGACACTTGTCCCAGGCCGACAGGAGATGGAGCTGAAGAGGCCTCATGTGAAACTGAGCAAAGGACACTGCCTCGAAGCAGGCTACCATCTGTCCCACCAGTCTCATCCCTTGCCGGATGGATGAGGATTGGACAGTAAGAGATGAATCAGCGCTTGAAGAGCGTCCACCTTCTGCTGAGGTAAGAAAATCCTGGCCTGAATGGTATCCAGCGTCATGCCCAGGAAAGAAGTCACCTGTGACGGAGAGAGTGAGGACTTGGGGTAATTGATTACCCACCCGAACCTCTCCAGTGTCGCCACCACCGTCCGGGTGTCCAACTCCGCCTGATGGAGTGAAGGAAACGTAATAAGAAGGTCGTCCAGATAAGGAAGAATGCGAATGCCCTGGGCTCTGAGAAGTGCCATCACACCCGCCAGTACCTTGGTGAACACCCTGAATGCAGAGGTGAGCCCGAAGGGTAGAGCCACAAATTGGTAGTGTTGGATCCGGGTCGGGCACAGCCTCTGCCCCTCGCGGCTGCTTTTTGCGTTGGGGCAACTTACCTGCCTTAGCAAAAAGGTCCAAACGATACCCAAACAGGCGCAAACCCTGAAAGGGAAGCCCCGTGAGCGCCTTTTTAGCAGCATTGTCAGCTGCCCACTGGCGCAACCAGACCGAACGGTGGATAGAGACTACCAATGCCGAGGTCCTGCTACACATCCGAATGATGTCATCTAAGGCAGATAAGACGTAGGTGATGAAGAACTCACATTGCGACAGGGCTCCCAAAGCACTAGAAAGATCCTCATGGGAGCCATCCAGAATGCCCCTGATCAAGGTCCTAATAGCCACGGCTGTGATAGCAGAAGCACACACCGGGCGCAAGACCGAACCCGTACAAACAAAAGCATGGAGGCCAGTTGGTCAATACGTCGGTCCTCACTATCCTTCAAGGTAGTGGAATCAGGAGAATGCACGACGGACGTATTGTACAACCCCAGGACGGGGGCATCCACCTCGGGGGGAGTTGACCAACGTTTGACCGTGTCAGCGGGAAAGGGATACCTCCTATCCCACCCCTTAGGGATACCGGGAAGCCTGCTAGGCTTCTCCCATTCCTTGAGAATCCGCTTGTTAAAATGCGTCTGATCTGGGAATTCCAACCGTGGCTTAACGGTACCAAACAATTCCCCCTGCTGCTTAGGCACCGCCGCAGGGGGGGAAATGGCAAGTACCTCAAATATTTGGGTAAGCAGCCTATGGGTGTCTTCCGCATCCCCACGCTCTGTACTGGCATCCAAGGTACCGCTGATCATCAGAGAAATCGGAGTCAGAGAATAATTTCCCCTCCTCAAGCGGGGGATAGTCAGACAAATCAAGAAAATCATCATAATAAGAGGCAAAGGCCGGCGCAGCGGGCACAATGTGCCGTCTTTTAGCTGGAGCCTTCCTGGCTGCAGAACTAGTAATCGTTCTCTCAATGTTGGCCAGTCTAGCGCAATCATCGGATTGCGACTCCCCGCTAGTGTTAATGTCACTAGGGGTCATAACCAGGCGCGAAGGTGTGGGGGATGAGACCAGCGGAGCTAACCCAGCCGCACGGGGCCCAGATTGCCGCGCAATCGCCTGCTGCACACATGGTACACAAATCTGCACATTATCGCCCACAAGGGATGCCCCGCACACCACACACAGCCGGGATTGCCCCGAGGGGACCCCGAGCACAGTATCCTGGGGAGCCTCCATATGGTGATTTTAGGTAGTCGCAATGACCAACGGGAGTTACGCTAATCAGCTGCCCGGGATGCCCTTTAAATGTCCGTTAGTGGGAGGATTTTATTGGATAAAATTAAAGTTACATTTTCTGGGGGGGGGGGATGGGCCACAGGACCGGGAGAAACCTCTAATTAGGGTTGTCCCCCTGGAAAACATAATGGGAAAACTCACATGAGTAAAAAACCCCCGCGTGTATACCCATAATAGTAATTTATATATACACTGCCCGCAGAGTCCCCTAGCAGCCATCACATGAAATAGTAAGCAATCACTGAAGAAGGTAAGCCCGCACAGGCACTCACGGAACCGACAGGAATCGCAAGATTGGGTCCGGACGGAGAGCAGGAAGAGGAGGAGGACGGGGGCGGGCCACTGCTGAGTGCGCCGAGCGCTAGGCCCTGCCCCCTACAGAGAGCGAGGACAGCTAACAGGCCGCGCTCCCCAGCCAATAGGCTGGGAGCCGGCCGTGACGTCACTGGCCCGCTGCCGCAGAGCACGCGCGCGGGCCGATCAAAATGAAGGAGCCGACGGAGGAGAGGAGGAGAGCGTGCTGGCAGCTGCCAGCGCGCGTAAGACAATCACACACACACGTAAAAGCACACATACATATAAAATACAATAGCCGTGGATACACCCCCCCCCTCCACTAACGAAGAGGGCAGTAAAAACGTACAGGGCATCCCCTATCAGGATCACCAACCTGAAAACCGCCTACCCTTTGGTGGGGGATTTGCGGTGGAGTCTAGCTCCATTGTGAAAAGCACCTCTAATAGGTGCCACCTACCCTCACCCGGAGCTGGGAGGCATTTTAAAATGGCCCGGGTGGAAATAGGACAAAAGGGGGGCCGGGTGCTACCCGGCTTACCTGTAAGGAGAGAGAGAGCCATCATCTTGACTGTCGACACCAACTGCAGAGACTAAACTGGGAAATGAGTGGGAGGTCCCGGGTATATGTGGACCGGGAGGGGCCTCTTTTTTGCCATCTCTGCAGTAAAGCACCCTCTTGTGGACTATAACCCAGATGTAATGAATCATTCTGGAGCACGGTGTGATGCATACTTGGAATATAATATTTGTGAAATGGTTTTCCCTGCCTGTAAACTCTCAAGGGTTTTGCAACTGTGCCTATTTCTGTTGCTTTTTGACAAAGTCTGTCTCAGGCTCTTAAAATTGTTTGGCCTTTTTTTTTAGTTGTTAAATGTTTTATTAGTTATTACTGTATTTTGGCATGCCTCCCAGAAACCCAATCTCAACTACTTTTGTACAGGGAAGCCTAATGCCTGGCTGGGTTTTATACCTGCAATGAGGGTGAGCTGCAGCTTGTGTTCTGCTGTAGCCCCACCTTCTATTTACTAGATTAACCCATTAGTTGTAAACTCTGTTTTACCTGTATGGATAACTAAAGGAAAAACATTTTACAAGGCATGTGCAAAAATTGTATTTTTGCACTACCTGCTGTAGTTGGTGGCCCCTGTGTTCGTTGTATGTCCTGCTCATCTCAGTGTATACCCTTGTAGGCAAAGAAGGGGGGAGGAATGGGACTTGTATCAGTAATGTGAGTGCAGCATAGTTTTTTGCTTTGGTTGTGATGCAGGGGCAAGCTCACAGACGGGAGGTGGTGAATAATTGTATTACTAGATCAGATATTTGGCTTGTAATTAGCAATGCCAGGCTCTAACACTGTTTTTCTGTAATCTCTGGGTCTGATAAATTTGCTAGTGTTTTAGAGCATGTCCTAATTGTGTACCAGATATTAAAGAGGAACTTCAGAGGCCCTCGAGTCTAAAAGACTCCAGAGCCATCCGAGTTCAAATTCTTTGCGATTCCCCAGTGTGTAAAACCCCCCTGTGTGAAAAGCTTAGCAGTCAGCGGAGCCAACCCCCCCCTGAGCATCCCGATTTGGGATGTCCCAAGTGGAACTCAAATGGTTCTAAAAGACTCCAGGGCTTCCCCAGTTCCTCTTTAATATCTAGTACACAGCTAGGATAGGGAGCCTAGCGAAAGGGAGCAGGCTGCTCAGCCAATCTGTGTGCTCGCTTTCAGATTGAGCCTGTGCCATGGGAGCAACTGGAAGGTTAGTTGATTGGTTGACCTGGGGGCGATACACAAAGCGGGCCATCCCAATTTGGGATGTCACTGCATATAGGAATACCACCCCAAAAGGCACACTTGGATGTGTTGTTCTCCTAGAAACCTAGAAACGTTTTGGGTTCTGCAGTCCAAAAGTTAAACCGGACCTTCACCATGATTTAATGAAAAGCCCAAACTCTTAAAAAACGATTCCCCAGCATCTAAAATTAATATATTTTACATTTTTAGTCACTAACTTATTATTCTTTCCCCCACTGGGCTGCAACTCTGTTCAGGAATTTAGGATACGGGCGCCGCCATCTTGACTCAGAAGCATCACACTTACTGAGGAGAGGAGAGTGGGATAAGGTACAGGGGGCAGGTTATAGCTGTGCTTTGCTCAGACAGAGCAGAGCTGGGGTCAGGGAAAGGTCAGCAGTCCCAGAATGCAGAGCACCACAGTCACTTCCTGTTTGCAGGCACTTCCTGTTTGCAGGCTGCCTGATAAAATGGCGGCTTCCATAAGCCGCCATCTTGGATGTTTAAAGGCTCATAACATGCAGTAGATGCAGGTAGGATGATTTTTAATGTGAGCAATCTGTATGTACAGTGTTGGGGAAACATATAATATAGACTCTTATTCAGAGTGAAGGTCCGCTTTAAATTCTGGTCTGATACCATTGGTCTAGTTTAAATGAGATCTTGCACGTTTAATGCACACACAGCATATGCCTCCAGTGTCTCAGACTCAGAAAGTGTGATGTTTGTCGCCCAAGATCAGAACACTGGGATAACCAAGGAAAATTATTAATATGCCCCTTCTCACACAGATGCCTTATCCACTTTGGTAGGGAGGTGTTATTACATTAGGGATGCCCATACTTACAGCTTACTAGTTAAAATTCAGAGCGCTTGCTGTCTCTAAGAGACTAGGGACCTAGGGAGGTATTTCCAAGTCATAAGCACTTTTGATGACAATTTCTCAGAGACCTTGGCCGTGAAATTTACATGTCTTGGGAAAGTCGGTATCATTCCCCTAATGACTTTACAAAATAGAAAGAGATCATTGGCAGTTCTCTTTGAGAGGGCCATGCTAGCAAAAGGAAAATCAGGCTCCTTGAAGAACCCAGCTGGCAGATGTACAGGTTTGTTTAGGCACATTCACTTGCTTTAAGGGAGAACCATAAAACTTACCCTCTAGCTGCAGCCCTGGTTAGTGAGCCATGTAAGAATTAGAGAAGAACCACTTCCCAGGTCTCACTCATTTTTTTGAGAATGTAATGGCCAGTCACGCCAAGGTTTACTTTTTGGCTCTAGGCATACTCAGGTGATGCTTCTTCCAAAAAAAAAGCCCTGGCTGCCCTTCCAAGTTCAAGGTTACCTTTAAGTGAAAGCTGTTTTTACACAACAAATCCACAAAAGTCCAAGTTGTCTTCTTTCTCCGGGTGAGGGGGGTCTCTGTTGGCCATCGTGCAGGTCAACCACTTTTTTTCTTTTTAAAATTCCACTTGTGCCAGAAAATGCAGGAGACTTACTAGAAGCAGTTTAGAAATTAGAAGAGGAGTTTCTACTCCAGGAACATGGGTTGGGATTTGATTCCAATCTCTTTGTGGTTCCAAAAATGAATGACTTGATTTGCACCTGGACCTCACAAGCCCCAACAAGTTTGATTACACTCAGTAGTTCAGGATGTCGTCTTTGAAATAATTCCTAAACTTCATGGAGCAGAAGTCTTTGGCCTCAAAGCACATAAAGTAAGCCTAACTGCATTTTCTAATATTGCAGAGGTTCTTGCTTTTTTCAGTGCTGAAAGCTTGGTGCCAGTTCATGAACTTTCAGCCTAGCCACGGCGCCCAGGGTGTTCACCTATATGGTTATCCTAAGGAAATGGTGGCACCTGATCAGGAGACCCAGAAGAAGGTATTCTTAGCACTGTCCACACTAGAGGCAATGGAGTGGGTTATTAACCATCCAAACTTCTCCCCCCCCCCCCAAAAAAAATAACAGGCAATATGAGGGGGACACATGCCCCGGGGCCTCCACAACTTGTCCTGCAATGGGGGCCTGCACCAACCTTTGGGTTATGGTATGGTCCAGGAGGATTTTCAGTCTTTGGTCTCGCAGGCCAGGGAGACAGCAACAAAGCTATCGGCGGCAGCGGAGTGCCCCGCGCCTGGCCAAGCCATTTTTTGTTTTTGCAAATCTGCAGCCAAAGCCATCACAGGGCAGGACAGCTCATAGTTTAGAGCAGCAAAGCCGCTGTCAGCAACTCTACAGGGATGGGAGGGTGCAAAACTGTCAATTGACAGCCTCTCACTGCACATAAGCCACCAAGCACAGCCGCTGGCAGCTCAATGCAGGAAACTGTTTTCTGCTGGACCAGATGGGCGACTGCACTACCCCCCACCCAGAATGGCAAAGCAGAAGTTCCAGAGCAGCACATATCTGCACAAGGGACTCAATTTGGCTGTTACTTTGCGGTGACTTGGCTGGACTATTATTTTAAAGGAAAAAAAAATATTGCATCTCCACACTTTATCCTGCCCTGACTGCAGTGTAGTGAATGTGGTGAGGGGCAAAGCTTTTATTTTTTTTACAGTGATTTAGGGTTCCTTTGGCTAAGAAGCCATGTCCATTTTCACCATCATCCCGTGCCATCACAGTTTGACGTCATGGCCAAATACAACCCCCCTGTTACCACAAGTCATATGAGGACTGAGGTGCTGGCTTTATGCCAACCCAGGGCCATGGCTTTCTCATGATCCAGTAGCAACAACTAATGACCGTCTTTGTGGCTGGAGAAGGGTAATGGGGGACCAGACTGTCCAGGGCTTCTGGTCCCAGAAAGAAAAGCTTTGAACATTCAATGGCACTGCACCACTGGTCTCAAGTTTTAGAGAGATGTGAAGCTTCCATGTCTCTGGTAAAAACTTTTATCCAGAATGTTGTTCATTTGGCGCCCTAAAACAGGCCTCTGGTGGAGCCCTTGGATTTAAATTTGTTGACTTTAACTTTGCAGTTGCCTCCTTTTGAGTCATCACTTCAGTAAGAGGTGTATCTGAGCTGGCTGTAATTTCCACTGACTGGTTTGCCTCTTTTTGTCCTGTTTCTTCGCATCCCACTATGACGTTCCTACAATACATCTAACGAATGTAGTTAGGGTCTGTAAAAGGGATGGTGAATATTAATGATAATGCCACCATTTCATAATCATAACTGATATATTCTTATATATACTATGATATAGCACAGGGGTGTTAAAGTCATTTTCACAGAGGGCCACATCAGTTTTCTGTTTGCCTTCAAAGGGCCGGTTAATAACAGACAAAAAACAAAATGGAAGCACAACCATTCAAATGTACAGACACATTACATTAAAGCATGATTTTGCCTAGGACAGATGAGAGCAAGAGACAAAGAGGGGGAAACTATAGCAGTTTACTCTGTTCTTTTGTTGGGTCTTAAGGTAGTTTTGCGTTCTTAACATTTGAGGAGGCTTACATATAAGCCCTAGTTATGGGGTAAATAAGGCAATTATGGGGCCCCAGGACCAGAAGATCCCATCATGGTGAGGGCCATTTTTTGCCATGTACCCCTGCGCATTAGCAACCCACCATGAGTTTTCTCAGCCAAGAAGGTGGGTGATTAATAGAATAAGGGAGAACTTCATTTTATCAGTGTCTCATTTTGTGTGCTAAGTGCTGGTCACCTACAAATATCTGACTATTATGGATTAAATGATTTACAATAGTCAATAAGGTGCCTATGTTTGATTCTTTCTTCTTCTATTTGGTTGTTAATGATCCAACTTTTTGTTTATTGATATTTTTCTATCCACCAGGGGCAGCATCCCGCACAGACCTTCCAACACTTATTGATCTTGAAGGGTTTGAGTCTTCCTCTGCTAGAGCTGGGAATTCAGAGTCTCTTCCTACTGCACTGATACCAGTTATTCCACCCCCTCCCTCACATCCTACTCATTCCCAATCTTCATCTACTCATGTAAATCACACTCCAAAAGCTCAAATGAACAGTGCATCTAAATTGGTGTGCTTGCTTGATGAAGAGTTGTCACAGCTGTGTAATTACTTTCATCAATATTGTTGTAAACCATACTGTTTAAACAGGGGGCTTCTGTAATTTATATAATTGTACTACAGCCTTAAAGAGGAACACATGGCCAATGTCCTATCCCTGGGTTATCATGATTTGGGCTGTCCCTTTTATACCTCACCTCACTGAAAATGCACAAGCCACTGTGGCATCCCTGATTTGCCTTGGCTGATGTGTGCACCTGCACCAGGCATTTCTGAATGGCTGGATGCACAGATAAAGGGTGTCTGAGCAGCTTAATAAAAATGAATGAAACACTGGGCACTGATTGGGGTTAGCCTGCACATGTAACCAATTATTGCTGGTGAAGTTAATAAATTATGTGATCTGGGGGATTTTGCACAGCAGGACATCTTACAATGGGATGCCCCACTGGAGAACATAACCCATGAATGTGAAAATATACTCCTTTTGTCACTACTCACCTTTTGTCCCCCGATGATCACTGCTAGTCTGCCACTCTGGATCTTACCCGATTATCGACGATCACAGTTATGCCAGAATGCATCCCACAGTCACTGGGGCAGCATCCCGCACAGACCTTCCAACACTTATTGATCTTGAAGGGTTTGAGTCTTCCTCTGCTAGAGCTGGGAATTCAGAGTCTCTTCCTACTGCACTGATACCAGTTATTCCACCCCCTCCCTCACATCCTACTCATTCCCAATCTTCATCTACTCATGTAAATCACACTCCAAAAGCTCAAATGAACAGTGCATCTAAATTGGTGTGCTTGCTTGATGAAGAGTTGTCACAGCTGTGTAATTACTTTCATCAATATTGTTGTAAACCATACTGTTTAAACAGGGGGCTTCTGTAATTTATATAATTGTACTACAGCCTTAAAGAGGAACACATGGCCAATGTCCTATCCCTGGGTTATCATGATTTGGGCTGTCCCTTTTATACCTCACCTCACTGAAAATGCACAAGCCACTGTGGCATCCCTGATTTGCCTTGGCTGATGTGTGCACCTGCACCAGGCATTTGGGGTTAGCCTGCACATGTAACCAATTATTGCTGGTGAAGTTAATAAATTATGTGATCTGGGGGATTTTGCACAGCAGGACATCTTACAATGGGATGCCCCACTGGAGAACATAACCCATGAATGTGAAAATATACTCCTTTTGTCACTACTCACCTTTTGTCCCCCGATGATCACTGCTAGTCTGCCACTCTGGATCTTACCCGATTATCGACGATCACAGTTATGCCAGAATACATCCCACAGTCACTGGAATGGAGGGTGTCTTGGCACACCCCCTCCATTGCAGGCAATAGAGTGAGTGTGCTTTTGACTGGTGATCGGGCCCTGGTAGCGCGGGACTCAGATATGATCTAGAGTGCGAGGTTGGCGATTGCAAGGGACAATAGGTGAGTATAACATTTTTTTTCCGTAATAGCCTGCAGAGCTTGAACTAACGCATATGTATGCGTACTAAGATGCATTACATATAATTTTAACATGTATCAACTTGAATTCTCTGAGCAAAGCTGGCTGCTTCTCTCATAAAGCAAATGTAACGATTCCTTCTGAGCTAGCGTAAACAATGTTGTTATAATGTGACATGTACTGTTGCTAACAAATTGTTACATTTGCCATAGATGGGGCAAATTCAGGTGTGGCAGGGAAAAGATAATAAATGTCTTTTAAAGCATACTCTGTAGTCCGCTTATATCTATGCATCTGACTATATAGAGATAGTATCTCTTTATATAGCTAGGCATCATGTTCTTAGAGCTTTCCGGTAACCCCCCTCTTCTGCATATACAAAGCGTGAACACATACAGAGTATTTATTTCATAGGCTTTAAGAGTCCTGTATATATACACACACAGGTATAACCTGCAAATAGTTATATCTCACAATCTCTGTTGATCTATAAATATATATATATCCTTTAAAATAAAGGCTGTAAGAACACGATGTCTGACTATATTGGGAGAGTATTATCTATAGAGTAAGACTCAGACACCCCTAGAGTAACTGCACCCCTCTTCTGCAGTTACAAGCTATCGACAAACCTGCCTACAGCTTCGCCCATGCTGGCTGTCAGGGGCGGCATCTTTTATTCACTAGTACTTTGCATTCCCGGATAAACCCTATAGAACTTGCGTCCTTCCTCTGACTCAATTTTCACCATCCCCAATCAAGAGATGGTGATTCATCCTAGTATAAGAGGTCCAAGAACAAGGAAGTTCACTTGGGGCTGTTAGAAAATATAAAGCAGGCTGAATGGCAGCTCCTCACAGCCAGAATGGAGAAAGCAGAAAGATAGCTAAATTAACTATTTGTCTTGAATGTCCCTTTAACACCACCTATACCTCTATATTTAATGTAATTACTGCAAAATGCGTACTCCTCCTTGACTAAAAATATTCCTCCAAGATGCTGGGAGGAGTTTCTCTTCCATTTTACAGCAGGCCATCAGAGTAATTCAGTCACAATTGGGTTAACATCTCGGGGGAAGGGCATGGACTGCAAGAACAAAGACGTGGCTCCTCCTCCCAGGCCTATATCCTTCTGGCTGACTTAATTCAATCCAGTTTCTTTCTTGCACTTGGAACTGGGCTGCAAAGGTGTATCTGAACTTCACTTCCATTTACTTTTTTGTTTTTAAGAATTATGCCTTGGAAGCGGGGGTATTGGAAACCCTGTCTGTTCTTGGCCCCTTATACTCCTCTGATCTGGATGGACTCACAATGCCTCTGCAGCTACGCTGCATTCAGATCAGGATGGTAAGGGTAAGCGCTAGGGTCTTGGGGCGCTACTTTTTGTTTTGTAAAAATTGCTGACACTCCTGTGCTGGGAATTCTGCTACAGGAAAAAAAGCAGCCACAGGTTTTTGTCTGGTGAGCCTGATTGGGGGTGTCCGAATTATTTTCCCTCTTTTATTCCTCTTTCCCACGTGTTAATTATGTATTTTACATAATGCTGAAAGATTTTCGGCTGGATGAAGTGCTGATCTCTGCCGACGCCTCTGGTTCTTCTCAGGGGCACATCACGGTTTCTCAGTCCGCCGGCTCTGAAAGATGTTCGGCTTAGCAAAGTAGCACTGCTGTCGCCTCTGGTTCTTCTCCGGCCGCGCCGCTGCTATACCTCAGCTGCTTGTGGTTCTCTGGCTAGGATGCTCACCCCCCACCCAGTCGCTGGGGTTGCTGGCCGGCAGGAGGCTGCTTCCGAGCTGCCACACGGCCACCCTCATGCAGACCTAAACCATTGTGTAGGTTAATTTGATTGTATTTTTATATGATTATTGTGTTTATTAATATGTTTATTAATATATAAAAACTGTTATATACTTGATCTCAGATCCCCAGGAACATAGACTAGTATTATTTCACCATGACGGAGGCATCTGGGGTAAACGGATCTGATCCTTAGCAGATAGATTTACCCATTGTCCAGTTTGCATGCAGGAAGCACTGGAGGAGGATTGCACGGTGTGCAGGGGGTCTCCCCCCTGAAAGGGTTCTGACCCCTGTCACCGGTGCCCTCTGAACCCTAAAAAACCCCTTGGCAGCCTTCAAGCGGACTTAAACATTTAGTGAGTCATACCGGCTACTAAGAAGGTTTTTAAGAAAAAAAATTTCCTCTGAGTTTTGAAGAGGATATTGTGGCTGCCATAGTCTCCCTCTGAGTCTTAAAAAACTCTGTTGGCTGCCCTCAAGTGATCCTAAACCTTTAGAGAGTTGTTTAAGAAGTTTCCTCTGAGTTGAAGAGAATATTGTGGCTGCCATAGTCTCCCAGGAAGAGTTATCTGTTGGGGAGGATTCATCCATTAGGGACTCGGATTCCTCTACACAAGGAGGTGCTCAGTTAAGGAGAAGATGGATGGTTTGGTTTCCTCCATTGTGGAGGTTGTTGCGGTGCATACGCATTACCCTAATCTGATCAATAGGGAAGGGCAGAAGCCAGATAGTATCTAGTACTTTAGGAATGGGTGGAAGACTATGTATCCCTTTCCTCTTTAGGAATGGGTGGAAGACTATGTATCCCTTTCCTCTTTAAGACTTTGGTTATGCCATCCTCTGATGTGCTTCTCTAAGGGATCCAGCGGATAAGCACATGGATCAGGTGGCACGTCATGCTTATTCTATTATGGGGTCGACCTTGCGGCCGGCCTGTGCTACATCCATAGCATCTTTGGCGAGCAGGAGGTTGTTAAAACAACTGGACTCTAAGACTCGTATGGATTGTTCACGGAAGTGATGTTCACAGTTGATCAAAACCAGTTTGGATACAACAGGTCTTGGCTATGAAGGATTTGATCAGGTTAAGTGCCAGAGACCTAGCTCTGGTGGTAGCCTTAAGGCGTGCTTTTTGGCTTAAGCAATGGCCAGCTGACACAGCCTCTAAAAAGAATCTGACCGGGACTCCCCTTTAAGGCGGGGCATCTGTCTGGGGAGTGCTCTTTGGGGGGAGAATAAGACAAGGGAATAAGACAAAGTCCCAAATTAAGGCAACATGTGTGTGGCAGAATAAAGGCAAGCCCCCTTCAAAGCCTGCTCAGGCATGAAGGGACGTCCCCAACCTTGCAGGTGTGGGGGGATGGCTTCAGCATTTTGCTCATATTTGGAGGCTTCATGTAACAGATCTTTGGATACAGGGAGTTGTATACTCAGGTTACAAGATCAAATTAGGAGCCAGACCTCCTCTGAGATTCTCTTGGTTAGGAGTATCCAGAATTCCGCAGAAAGCAGAATCAATGAGATCTTACATATCTCGCCTTTTAGAGATTGGAGTAGTTTGATCCACAATGGATTCTCCAGTGGGGAGATTTTATAACCACTTTGTATATATAAGGATGCATACCTACATTGCAGTAGATGGCCTACATCTTCAGTTTGTGGCGCTACCCTTCGGACTATCGTCAGCACCAAGGGTGTTTACCAAGGTGTTGGCAGGACTCATGTTTTTTCTAA
This sequence comes from Gastrophryne carolinensis, assembly GCA_027917425.1. NCBI lineage: Eukaryota > Metazoa > Chordata > Amphibia > Anura > Microhylidae > Gastrophryne > Gastrophryne carolinensis. The sequence continues at coordinate 119,345,257 of CM051243.1, forward strand.
GAAGTCAGGGTATACATATAATCCCTTACTTAAACGATCTGTTAATACGGGCCCCATCATGTCAGGGGACCCAGAAGGATACACAGACTGTATTATCGACATTGAATAACTGACTATCCAGTCAAATTAATACCTTCAAGAGTTATTTCTTTTCTGGGAATGTCATTAGACACATCTCAGGCAAAAGTGTTCTTCCAGAACAGAAGAGACTTTTACTCCAGGCCAGGGTACAGGGTCTCCTGGCTTGCCCTCACCCGACGATTCGTCAAGAAATGCGTCTGATGGTATCTTGCTTTGAGGCAGTACCTTTTTCACAGTTTTCACACATGACCCCTGCAGATGGAATTGCTCACGATCTGGGATCAAGACACACAGCCACCAGGTTAGAGACTGCCTTGTTGACTGTGTTATGCAAAAAGAGTGATCCAGAGTCCTCAGTCCCTTCAAATCGGCAAATCCTTACTTCCAGTTCAGTGGAAGATCATTACCACGGATTCCAGTCTAACGGGTTGGGGGATGTCATGGAGTCACAAATGATCCAGGGACATCAGAGTCTGAATGAGAGCAGACGCCTCATAAATATGCTGGAACAGAGCAATTCTATTGTGTCTCAGACATTGGACATACCATCTGAGGGGGAATCCTGTCCAGATTCAGACAGACAATCGGACGGCGGTGGTATATATCAACCACCATGGGGGTACCAGAAGCAGTAAAGCCCTCATGGAAGTGAGCCAGATTTTACTTGGGCCGAGAAACCGGCTCCATGCATCTCGGCTGTACACATACCTGGAGTGGACAACTTGCAGGCATCTCAGCAGAGCGGTCCGGCATCAAGGGGAATGGTCTCTCAGTCAGAGGGTCTTTCAATCCCTATGCATTCGTTGGGGGATTGCAGACATAGATCTCTTTGCATCACGGCACAATTGGAAGGTTCCAAAGTTTGTATCCCGGTCCAGGGATCTTCTAGCAATAGCAACAGATGTCCTGACTCTTTAGTGGTCAGAATTCAAGCTTCTTTATGCATTCCCTCCGATTCCACTCCTGGGTCGAGTACTAAAAGAGAGAGCTTGTGAGGGAGTCCCAACCATTCTTGTGGCTCCTTGGTAGCCAAGAAGAATCTGGTTCTCAAACATAGTAAGGGGGCGACCCGTGGAGGTTACCAGACGATCCAGATCGCATCCCAATTCACAAGTTCTGGCTTTGACGGCCAGACTGTTGAATCCTTCATCTTGGCAGACTATGATTCAGGCCAGGAATAAGTCTTCATCAATGATCTACTATTGCTGCGAATTCATAGGGTTCGCTTGTAGAACTTTTTTCTGTTCACAGAATATAATTTAAAGAAAATAATTAGAAAATAATTTTTTGCAGGAAAGGTCTTGATGAAGGTCTTCAATTGAGTACTTTAAAGGGACAGATAGCTTCAGAGTGAAGCTATGATATTTTTTATATATTTTGTTCCCAAAGAAATTGTAAAAAATCTTATACAATCACTGTATATAGGATGATCCCTTTTGTTTGATGCAGCATGGTGGGACCCCCCCTTTGTTCTTTGAAGACTGGTTTGCTGTAGTGTTAGTTTCAGGTGTGCATTTGCATGCAAATTAAAATGGCTACCTGTGATAGATTAATCGGGGCCAGAGTATCACCTTGGTGAGTTTTGCCTGGGCCAATCAGAGATGACCTGCGGATTTCAAATGGAACAAAGAGTAAAGCCTGATAAAAAAAAACAGTGTCCTGGAGAGAGAGATTTTGCTTGGAGGGCAGCTGCAGAAAGGCTGTCCTGGTGAGACTTGACTAGATGACGGACAAACGGACGATGATGAGATTGCCTTGGGGTAGAGGGACCTGTATTGTGAAGCCAAATACAGCAGCCATCTTGTTTGGAGATTGGACGTGGCCTGCTGATATCTGCTTGGACTCAATTAATACAAATGCTATATGCTTTTGCCCTTTTAGGCTTTCTATGTTTTAACACTCATTGTAGCATTTTTGTTTTGTACATTTTTGCAAGGTATATAAAATAACTTTAAAGTGCATCATTTTCCTTGGAGATTACTAGCAAATTAACTCATTAGACAAATGAGGCGTAATTTTAGAGATATACATGTATTTAAGCTCTTAAACCGGACCTTCACCATGATTTAATGAAAAGCCCAAACTCTTAAAAAACGGTTCCCCAGCATCTAAAATTAATATATTTTACATTTTTGGTCACTAACTTATTATTCTTTCCCCCACTGGGCTGCAACTCTGTTCAGGAATTTAGGATACGGGCGCCGCCATCTTGACTCAGAAGCATCACACTTACTGAGGAGAGGAGAGTGGCATAAGGTACAGGGGGGCAGGTTATAGCTGTGCTTTGCTTTGGTCAGCAATCCCAGAATGCAGAGCAGCACAGTCACTTCCTGTTTGCAGGCACTTCCTGTTTGCAGGCTGCCTGATAAAATGGCAGCTTCCATAAGCTGCCATCTTGGATGTTTAAAGGCTCATAACATGCAGTAGATGCAGGTAGGATGATTTTTAATGTGGGCAATCTGTATGTACAGGGTGTGGGAAACATATAAGATGGACTCTTATTCAGAGTGAAGGTCCGCTTTAAGTTGCCTTATATATATGTATAAGGTTATCTTTTTAGTGGCAATAACCTCAGTAAGGGTTTCTGCTGTAATCAGGATGTTCTTCCTAAAGTGGTTTTCTCATTTTCATCTTCATGAAGAGGTGGTTTTGCCTTTCTTATGTCCTGCTACAGTGTCCGATAAGGAAAGGATTCTTCACTCGCTGGATGTAGTAAGAGCACTAAGATACTATCACTGCTACACATTCCTTCCGCAGGTTGGACTCCTTATTGGTCATACCTGAGGGTCCACGGAAAGGTCTTCCACCAACTAAGGCTACCGTCAGCTGATGGATTAGACAGACTGCAGTAAGTTCCTATCTCTCCAAAGGAAAGGATTCTCTCTTTAGGATTACTGCTCATTTGACCCAAGCTATTGGAGCTTCTTGGGCATTTCAGCATCAAGCTTCAGTAGAACAAGTATGCAAGGCTGCTACTTGGTCTTTAATACATTTACCAAATTTTAGAGGGTAGATGTTAGAGCCTCCAGGGAATGCTGCCTTTGGTGAAAAAGTATTATAGGCAGTAGTAAAATAAATGTTTTTGGTATGACTTATTTCTGATAGAAAGGAATAAGGGTTTTTGGGGATCCCCCCCCCCAAATTAAGGGTACTGCTTTTGGAGGTCCCAGTTGTGACTGAATTACTCTGATGGACTGAAGTAAAATGAAAGAGAAAAGATAATTCTGTGAGTACTTACCTGTAAAATTGATTTCTCTTTCATTATTACTTCAGGACATTTGACTCTCCCTTGTCTTCTAGGTTGTTATATCCATGTCTTGGATGCCTAGTCTTAGCAGAGTGGTAAATATGTAAATAGTTGCTGTAAATAATGATTAGCATAAAAAAAAAATAATACAATTGTAAACGGAGAGAGGAGTCTTGTATTTTGTCTCCAGCAAGAGATATATGTATTCATCCCGGGAGGCTGGTTCTACTGCTTTTCAATTAAACTGGATTGGAGGAAGTCAGTCAGAAAGATATAGAGCCCGGGAGGAGGAGCCACGTCTTTGTTCTTGCAGTTCATGCCCTTCAGCCGAGATGTTAACCCAATAGTGACTAAATTACTCTGATGTCCTGAAGTAATAATGAAAGAGAAATCAATTCTACAGGTGAGTACTCACAGAATGATCTTATTTCTACTATTTGGGAAAAAGTCTAGTGCCACTTATGATAACCTGGACTTTAACTCTTCTAACTTACTATTCTTTACTTTTCACATACAGTTGTTGAAACTTATGCTTCTACTAACATTTGTGCGTCTATTGACTTTGTTTTTTACTCAACACAGATCTAAATGATCCTTTTGCAAATGCAGACCCAAAACAGACACCAGGTTTAAAGTGTGATATTTTCCAGGTAATATTTTTCTGTACTGCAATTACACAACAAACTACCTGCATCTGGGGGATCATAACTCTATATGTATTAATTTATATGTACCTATTGCAGGTAAACTGTCAAGAAATTGATACAGCAACTAACACAGTCAGTCCCTGGCCAGCACACCTGGAAAAAAATATTAATGTCTCAACTATTCTACCTCAGTCTGCTCTTACTACTTTTACTCCTTTGTATGATGCTGCACCCAAATCTGCAACGGTGGCGGCAAATACCACTACAGGAGGAACTGCACTACATGAGTTAGTGCTAGAAGAAGCAAAATGGTAAATATGTGTCAAAAAACATCTTTGCAAAAATCATAATACTTTTTTTTAGCAACTTAAAAGCTGTTTTTTTTTAGGCCACCAGTGAGGACCATTGGCTTGATGCAGAGCCTCCCCGTTCAGCTCCCCTACGTTGATTTTAGTGTGCGTTTATGCGCTCAGGTGTGCACTCAGCCGCCTTTCCGATTGTCGGCTCGCACGAGGCTTCCCGGCAAAACAGACGCCTCGTTCATTGTTCCGTTTTTTTCAGTGATGCAGAGCCTTGTTTTCCGATTGAAATCAGCCTAATGAAACGGGGCCGCCAAGCCTTCACTTACGGCAAGTCAGAGCAGCCGTATTTGCACTCGGGCAATAATATGCAGTCCTCTGTTGGAGCACATCAGCGGCGCCAGCTCCGCGGTCTTGTCCTGCTGAGTATGGCAGAAACCAGGCTGCACCTATTTGAGCTCACCCGCCTTACTGGGTATGTGTATGAAACTTGTATTGTTTGCCCACCCTGTCTGACTGTTTTTTCCCTTAACACACTATTTGGTAATTTTTTTGTTAGTATCTTTTTAGCCTAATTTTTTAACTTTAAATTAAATGGGTTAAGTGATAGAACCCTATTGCGTCATGTTCTTGCCCTCTTATGTAAGTAGTATTCCCCAGACTTTTTTTAATGAGTGTACAGGTTGGATGTGCATGTAGTCTCATTACAAATGTCCTTTCCTCCAACCCTACCCCGCTCACCTATTTGTCCCTCTTTTCTATTGTTGCAATGCACACCATTTTTTATTTTTATTGTTTTTTTTTTTTGTTTTTTTTTTGGGGGGGGGCAGGAGACTCTGGCTATCCTTTGCTCCCCTGGCTGCGGACCCCAATCCTGCACCCATCTTCACAGGCAGAGGAGCCCTACAATACTGCCCCCAGGAGGACTCGCTCTGTGGTGGAGCGAGCCTTTGGTCTCTTGAAGATGAGGTTCCGTTGTCTTGATCAGACTGGTGGGGCACTACAATATACGCCTGCAAAGGTCATTAAACTAATCATGGCTTGTCCCGCTTTAAGAGAGGGAGTCTGTCATTTCTGAGTAAAGTCTCATTAAAAAGGGTTTCACACAGTGGGGCACCCCGATCTGGGATTTCCAGGGGGAAGACCAGTGGCCGCTCTGGGTTTTGTTCTGCTTTATGTGAGGGAACCTGTGTTACTTTAAGAATAATGTAAAGGAGGTGGGTTATTCCATCCTAACCTGATTTGGTCATGATGTTTTAAAGCAGGCCAAAACCCATGTAACCCAGCCCTTTGGAGTGTGAAGAAATCCAGGGCTGGGTTACAGGCATCATGTCTCTGGGGCATTCCAATTTGGGATGTCCTGCACGTCACTGCGGGGGAACGTCAAAGCTATACCAGGAGCTATGCCATCTTTACACAGGAGCAGGATGACATCATCATGGATGTGAGTATGCAAGCGTGCGTTTATGTGCGCGCACACATTCCTTATAATAAAAAAAAAACAAAGCGCAAGAATAGTCTGAAACAACTTAGTTTCTCACGTTAAATACAAGCCCACCTTAGTTTAACCCATGTACGCAGTTACAAACTAGGCTACATGCAGATAGAAGAACTAGGGCAATGTGAGGCAGCAAGAGGTTAATAAAGTGACTTTAGTTAGGCCAGGAAACTTGTTAATGTATTTTGTGGATTAATTGTGGGTCCTTGTATCTTTTTTTTACAGATGATGCTGCGGAATCGTTTTTTTAGAGTTTGGGCTTTTCATTAAAGCACGCTGAAGGTCCGGTTTAAAAAGGGCCCCAAAAAAACAACGCCCAACCAAACCATAAAAACAATGCTAAACTAAGGTTGTTTTTCATTCACAGATCAAAGAAAAACACAGCCACAAGACCCCGAGGCCTAATTTTTAACATGTTTAATTCAAATTTAAATAGTTTTTTACTTTTGTTTTATCCCAAAAATAATCTCAAAACCACAAAAGCAAAAAAAAAAGTTTGATTTAAAAAAACATAAACAGATTTTGTGAGTTGTCTTTCCTGCAAATGTACAATCACACAACATCATCACACATTTACATGACACAAAAGGTTTAGATATGGGAAAAAAATCAGAAAAACTCAAAACCAATTACGGTAAACATTAAAGGCAAGGAAGGAGGAACACCAAGGAGATTAAGGTATACATTAATGGCAAGAAAGAAGGAACGCCCAAAAATAAATTTGACAATATATATATGTGTCAAATTGGCAGTTGGTGCCATATGCATATTCCAATGGAGGTTTAGGGATGTGCGCTTGCGTGTAGCCAGATTGGCAACTGAAGAGCCATGGAGATGTAAGTATACTTGGAAAAATCACCAAAATGGAAGGTCAAATACAACGGAAACCAAGCAGGTACGTTCAAAAAGGCAGGAAAAATCAGGGAAAAACGGGCCGCCCATGTGAACGTGAACGGGAGCCCCGATCAAATTGAAGGCACCCGAGAGAGCAAAAAAAGCTTTCCGAGTAAAGTGAAATTGACGGATCAGTTAGGGAGCCATTCCGACGGAGGCTCTGCATCACATTTGAGCCACGATTCAAACGGGAGCCCCGGACAATCGGAAGGTTTTAAGTGCAGTTCAGAGGAGGCTCTGCATCAGGCCCCATAAGTTCTTCTGTTCATTTAAGAGCCACCCCTGCAACAGAATCTCTTAATTTTGCTGCAAGCACAATTTCTGCTTCTTTAAACTGTTTCTTGCCACCAGCCTCTATTAGTGCCATTTTTGAAAGGCAGGAAAGCCCTCAGAAATCATCACAAATATCGTTGGCAAATGTGACCGTGCCCTTGGACAGTATCCAAACAAGTGAGTGCACTAAAATCATCATAGTAGGGTTGGAGCTAACTCTAGGTATGATTATGGGGGATTCTTACTCCGAAACACGTCACCTTTTGGGGGGCGAGATGGGACTACACCTCACACAGGACATGTATGTTTTTTAATGGAAATATTAAATTTTATGGTTTTGGTGAGCTGGACACCATATACAGATTACTTGTTTAGGATTTACAGAGATCCATCCGTGCTGGCAAGCCAGCACAAGGGCTGGGGTGTTTCTGAGCTGTCTGGACTTGAGCCCAATACTGAAGCTGATTGATGGGCTACATTACTATACTGCTCCCCCGAAAAGCTGGCTAAAATTCCAAATTAGACATATTTACATAAAGAGCTCACTTACATAGTAGATTCTGGATATTTTATATTGGTTACTTGGAATAGTATCTTGTGATCTGTGGTTATCCATCTCATATACCAATAAGGACACCTCCCTTTTCTTCCATGACAGTGAAGAAAAGATGTACTATGTACTGTAGCAGCCACCACACAAGAGGAGACTAAAAAAACCTGTGTATGAAGGCCCTGCAATAACCGGGCATAGCCCCTTAGTGCAGGACTTGTGGATGAAGGTGTGTGCTCTGCCTCCTTAAGCCGAGTTTATTTCCTACAATGAGATAACCTTACTTTGAAACATGCATGGATGAGTCATCTGCGGCTGGCCCTGCAGAAGGGACAGTGTTAATTGGGAGGAGTTTCATTGAGAACTATAAAGCAGGAATGGAGTAGACGCGTTGTCCTGAGCTCCCGAGTGACCCAGGGCTTATCTAAATTAATCAGGGCTTTCCTGGAACAAATCGCCCGTTGGCATGAAGGGGAGGAAGTCTAAGAAAAAGGACAGGGGGAACCGCCAGGTCCGATCAAGCAACGGACCGGGGGGGAGACCATCCCGACCGGAGCGCGGGCGGGATGGAGCACGTGGCGGCGCTCACGGCATCCCCCTCATCGGGGTCATCAGCAGCTGAAGAGGAGCACTCACCGGCTGCGGAGCGGTGGGCGGGCAGTCCGGCATCCCCGCCGTCCGCGGGAGAAGTGGAGATGGAGGCGGCGGCGTGCAGCGCCGGTCAGCAGAGACTCCTGTACCCAGTGTTGGGGCCGGCGCCGGGGGGGGCAGACGACCCCCGCCATGCCTGTCGAGCGGGAGGTGCTGGGAAGCGGCCCTGTGGCTGTCGGCGGGAGTGAAGCTGCTGCAGGCTTCCTCAGATGCGGACCTGGAGTGTTACATGGCGGGGCCCAGCGGCAGCACGGAGCAGTACTGCCGGCACGAGGGCCAATGAAGATGGTGGCTGCGAAGACTGGAGGTGACGGCACAGGCAGCAGCCACAGCTCATCTGAACCAAGGTATGAGGGGGGGGGGCACCATAAGCCCCATAGAAGAAATCCCAGGGGGATCCCCGTTTGCCCTCTCTGTGGATGATGCTGGGAAACAAGTGCCCCCGTATACTCCTGGTTCCCTCACACCCCAAAGTGTCAGCTGGAGGGAGGTGGCCGTTGACAGGCTAGGAAAATATGCCTTTGCCCCTGATTCGGGTGACCCCGGTGCCCGGGGACCCTCAGGTGTGCCGCTGGAGCCATCCTGCACCATACTCCCACCTCCAGCTGGCGCCCTCCCTCAGAGAGTCCCGAGCTCAGAAAGCCGCCCCAGGCCGGACAGGGGGTGGGGACCCTGCGCTATATTGCCGCCCGGCACCCCAGCTATGCTTGCATCCAGCCCACTAATATCCACATGTGACTTGTCCGTGTCACAGCAGACCACGGGAGGCTCTACAGTCCTCGGTCCCACAACCGTGCTGGCATTCTCGCAGGAGATTCCCCCACATGCAAGAGACTTATCCTTTAACGGGGAGGTTTCCCTTCCATCCCCTGCCCCCTTCTGCTGGCCGGCTCAGCCACCAAATCTGAGTGACGGTAACGAGGGCACGACCCGTGCTAGTAGCATTCACACAGAAACCCTCTCCTTCCTAAGAGCCATTCCTACTAGAGCAGACTTTGAGGCGCTCATATCAAAATACGAGGAGGCGTACAAGAAGGACATCGCGGAAGTACGGGTGCATCTCCAGACCATCGATTCCAGAGTCACAATACACCAGTCAGCCAACCAGGAGGCCTTCGCCGAATTGTCAGCCCGAATTGAGGCGCAGAACGCCCAAATTCTCCAGCTGCAGCTACAGCACGATGACTTAGAAAATAGACATCACCGCAATAATCTCCGGCTCCGAGGCATTCCAGAGGCATCTGGCACAGAAGATGTGAAGCAAATTATCACTACCATCTTCAATGGACTGCTTGAGAGAAATATTGATGCCCCGATTGAAATCGACAGGGTGCATAGGGCTTTGGGTCCCCGTAGTCCAGATCCGGCACGCCCTAGGGATGTGATCTGTAGGGTGCATTACTACAGAGTCAAAGAAGAAATCGCTCGCAGGGCTTGGAGACATGGCCCCGTGGAATTTGATGGCGCTCTAATACAAATCCTCCCGGACTTGTCCAGGCGTACGCTTCAAATGAGAAGACTGTTGAGGCCCGTATTGGACGCTATCAGGGACTCAGGTGCCTCATACCGCTGGGGATTCCCCTTTCACCTGATAATTACTAAGGATCGGGGTACATATTTCCTCAAGACCTATCGAGACTTGGAGGGCCTTTTCTCCTTTCTGGGGTGTGACCCGGTCTCGGTGCCCAACTAGCTCCTCTCGGTTCCAGAGTCAGGTGTGTCGAGACCACGGAGGGAGCTTTCTCGGCGATCCAGAGCTGCCAGACCTAGGGCCCGAAACTTTGGGCGCCCTGGACCGACGGAGAGCGAGCCCTGATCCATCTCCCAATACTTAATCAGAGGACTGTCTCCTTGTCCTATACATTTAGCTTCAGTCTTTCGCAAATGCTTAGTATTCATAACGTTTAAGTTGTTGTGTGGCCGGCTGGCGTGCGGGGCTGGGCCGGGTACCGGTGGAGCTGTTGTGCGCTCTGCACTTTAAGTACTGGTGGAGATGTAGAGGTCTGTATGGCCCCGGAAATCCCCTTGAGAAATGCCGGTCTTTGCGGCTCTGCTGGTGCTCGGCGTGCTCGGTCGGTCAGCCGGATGCATGTCACAATGGGCGTTACAGTTAAATTTCCTCTGATAGTTTGTTCTCTCGTTAACAATTGCTTGTTTTCTTAAATCCAGTTGCCTAATAGAAATGTAATGCCCGGTAGACTCGGGCGACAATTGCTTCTCTGTTCGTTGTTGGACATCGTTCCCCACTTAGGCTGGTCTCAACTCCCCTTTATACAGGGGCGAGCTGAAACCTAGGGCAGTGCCCATTAGTTCGTTTTCCCCCTGCTCAGTTTTGAGCTAAATTTTGGTGCTTCTGTATTGACTGTTTTGTTCTATCCCTGTTCGTCCTACTGTCCCCCTCCCTCCCTGTCATACCTTTCCCCCCTGTTTTGCCCCCCCCCTCCCGCCTCCGCAGACCTTTGGCATTTCTCTTCTCCCGTATATAGCTGACACACTATTGCTAACATGAGTGATCTTAACCTGATATCTTTTAATGTAAAGGGCTTGAACACCCCAGAGAAGAGATCTCTGGTCCTAAACAACCTTAAAGCACTGAAGGCGCAGGTGGCCCTTCTTCAGGAGACCCACTTTAGGGCTGCGAAGCCCCCGGCACTCAAGAACAGGGTATTTCCGACCTCGTATCATAGTCTATCCCTGGACTGGCGGTCTAGAGGGGTTAGTATTCTGCTGGCCAGATCTACTCCTTGGGAGGAGGTGGGTGTCCTGAGTGGTGGAGACGGGAGATGGTTGTTTGTTAAGGGGAGGATAGGCCCTGAGTTGTACACTTTTGTTAACATATATTCCCCTAACACTGGACAGGTCACGTTTCTGGAGGAGGTATTTGATAAGATGACCGAGTTTGCTGAAGGCAGGTTGATAGTGGGCGGGGATTTCAACCTTACCCTGGAGCCCTTGCTGGATACCTCGAAAGGCCACTCTTATATTTCCTACCCCAAACTTAGGAGAATCAAAAAACTTTTACACTCTCACCAACTGATAGATCCTTGGCGTGTCCTTAACCCTAGTGCGAGAGATTATTAATTTTTCTCAGCACCGCAAAATTTATACTTGAGGCTAGACTTTTTCCTGATTCCGCACTATTTGCTGCCGCGAATTGAAGCCGCCTCGATTGGTAACATTACCATATCGGATCACGCACCAGTATCTCTCAGACTTGTGACACAGGACCAAGAGCTGAGGCCTTGGACTTGGAAGCTGAACAGTGCCCTAATTCAGGACCCTATAATCAGGGAAGATGTTAGGAAAAAACTCTAGGAATATTTCATTGACAATACCACCCCTGATACCAGTCTTCCCATGATCTGGGAGGCCCATAAGTGCGTTGTTCGGGGTCTCCTTATCGAGCATGGGTCCAGAATTAAGAAAGAAGCAAACTAATAGGTGAACTCCTCGCAGAAATCCGGAAAATAGAAACCCTACATAAGCAGTCTTTGGCGGCTGCACAACTAGCTTCCCTGACCTCCCTCAGAGAGCGGTTAAAGGGTATATACTCTGAGAGATGTAAACTCCAGATTATTAAGAGCAGGAAAGTCTTCTATGAGTCAGGAGACAAGTGTGGCCACCTGTTGGCCGCCGCTCTGAGGGGAGAAAGGGCTAGGACATATGTTCCTCGAATTAGGAATGGAGAGGGAAATTTGGTCCATAAGGATAGAGACATAGCAGGGGTTTTTAGGGAGTACTATCAATCCCTCTATAACATACCCACCGCCCACCCGGGCCCTGGTCCGATTGACATCAGCGAGTATATTCAACAATCAGGTATGCCCAAATTACAACAGGCGGTACTTGAGGACTTGGAGACTCCAATTTCGCCTGAGGAACTTGCACTGGCCATTAAAGGTTCGGCTAACGGGAAGGCTCCGGGTCCAGATGGTCTCCCCTTGCTGTACTACAAAACATTTGCAGACCCACTCTCGCCCAGGCTTCTTGGGGTACTCAACTCCCTTATGGCAGATAATGTCCTCCCGACGGACAGTCTGCGTGCCCACATTTCTGTGATACCAAAGGAAGGGAAGGACCCCACCTTGAGTTCCAGTTTTAGGCCAATTTCTCTTCTTAATGCTGACATTAAGCTCTTCGCTAAAATTCTTGCCAGTCGCCTTTCCCCCCATTTACATCATATTATCCATCTTGACCAGGTAGGATTCATGCCCCATAGAGAGGCTAGAGATAATACAGCTAAAGCACTGAATCTTATCCACAGGGCCCTTGAGAAGAACTTGATCCTCCTAGCGACCGATGCTGAGAAGGCGTTCGACAGGGTACAGTGGGATTTCATGTTTGGGGTCCTGGATCATATTGGCTTGGGGCCTCACATGACTTCTTGGATTGCTAATCTCTATCAGCACCCGACGGCTCGGGTGAGAGTTAATGGTGCCCTGTCGGAACCCTTTGACATCGGAAACGGGACGAGGCAGGGATGCCCTCTTTCCCCATTAATTTTCATACTGACATTGGAGCCCCTGCTGTGCAGAATAAGGAAAAACCCGGATATACAGGGTATTTCCCTCCCGTCAGGTCAATACAAAGTTGCGGCATTCGCCGACGGTTTGCTTTTTTTTATAACCAGCCCTGAGGTAACGCTCCCTAACCTTATGAAAGAATTAGAGACATTTAGCAACCTGTCCAACTATAAGGTTAATATGCAGAAGTCTGAGGCACTGAATCTGAACGTTACGGCAGAGAGGGCGGAAATCCTCAGACAATCCTTCCCCTTTAGTTGGGCTAAGGACCACATAACATACCTGGGTACGAAGCTGGGCAGGTCTTTGGAGAAGATTTACTCCTTGAACTTCCCCCCCTGTTACAAGCTTTCACAAAGGACTTAGAGGCCTGGTCTCTCAAAAAACTTTTGTGGTTTGGGAGATGTAACGCCCTTAAAATGAATGTGCTTCCCCGCCTTCTCTACGTATTCCAGGCATTACCTGTTGTGGTTCCGAATGCGTTCCTTAAAAGAGTTGGGACGCTGTTCTCTAAATGTATCTGGCTGGGGAAAACTCCCAGAATAAGCAGAAAGATCCTGATTAGAACTAGAGACAATGGGGGGATTGCCCTTCCTGACCCAAGTCTATACTATGCTGCCACACACCTAACCAGAATAGTGGACTGGTGTAGACACTCTCAGCATAAACAGTGGGTCCAGATAGAGCAGGGGGCCACGACGCTCCCATTGGTGTCTCTCCCCTGGCTGCTGCGGCAGGCTTTAACTTCAGAAATAAAACATCCCATGCTGGGAGCTTCCCTAAAGATATGCCACAAATATTTCTCATTCAGCGAGATATCGCCGGGTTTCTCTCCCTTGTTTCCGGTCTTGGGGAACCCAGCGTTCCCACCCGGAGCGAGGGGGGGGACTGCGGACAGTTGGTTACGGAAGGGAGTAAATAGGATCAGTGATTTTTATGGCCGAAACGGTTTGTTTTCGCTGGACGCGATTGCTGAATCCAAAGAGCTCCCAAGATTTGGCAGCTGGCAGCAAATGCAGCGTAAACATTTCTTGTCACCCCTAAAGCTCCAGACTCGGCAGATCAGAGAACATACGCTGTTTGAGAGACTATGGCCTGCCCAGCACATGTTATCGTTCACCTATAAACTATTAGTAAACCATCAGAAACAAGAGTCTGTACCGTCCTTTGCAAAATGGGAGAGAGATCTGGGGACTACCTTTTCGGAGGAGCACAGGAAACGGATTATACGCCTGGCTCACAAAACAGCCACTTGTACCAGGTACAAGGAATGCAATTATCAAGTTCTCATGAGATGCTACAGAGTACCTACACTACTGCACAAATGGTTCCCTGATGTCTCCCCCACATGCTGGCGATGTGGCAGTGCTGATGGTGACCTTCTTCATATCTTTTGGTCGTGCCCGAAGCTGACAAATTTCTGGGCAACGGTCAGAGACACACTGAGACATATTACAGACTGGGAGGTCCCTGCGGGTCCGGCGTTCTTCCTTCTCCACCACTCAGGGTTCCCCACTAAAAGGTACCAGAGGTCGGTTCTTTGCCAAATGGTGAATGCTGCTAGGGCATGTGTCCCCTCGCTGTGGAAGAGCCAAACCCCTCCTGACATCCCTATTTGGCTGAACAAGGTGGCAGAGATCGAGAGGTTTGAAGGCCTTATTGCAGCAAAAAATGAAGCCTTGGAAGATCACCGCCTTAAGTGGGCGGGATGGGATATGTTTGCGGTCTCTAGTGAATTTGCAGGGCTGGTGGCAGACAGTCAGTAGCGGCCATCGGAAGCGCAGTTCTCCCCCTTTTTCCTTACTTTCCCTACCCCCACTTTCCCACCCCCCCCCCTCTCTTCCTATCTGCATTGGTCTTGGTTTCCACGATCCTCAGTTCTACAGTTAATGAGCCGGGGTTGTCTCCCCCCCCCCCCCTCTCGTGAGGTGATAGGAGCTGCTGACGCCCGGATCTCCTTATATGAGGAATATAGAATCGACCGAGAGTCGGAATATGGAAACGAGCCTTGGTAGCCTCCTCTGAAGAGCTTTAGTTACCCGAGGGTGAGGCTATGGCAGTGGTCATACCTTTTGAATATATATGTACTGTCTAAGTGTGTTTGTACCTGAGGATGCTGTGACTTTGATGTTTGTGGAATACCCATGTTTTCCCTTTTGTGTATTATAAATCACGAAAATGATAAATAAAGAATATATAAAAAAAAAGAGAAATATAAAGCAGACCGGATGAAAGATGTAGCCCTTGACAGAAAGCATAAGGAAAGCAGAACACAACCCAATTTAAAGAGGAACATCAGACCTTTTCTGATGTTCCTCTATAAACATCCCTCCCTCACTGCCTTTTGGATGTCAGCAATATCAAAAAAGGCCTACCTCGGGGCGTGGCTGGCTGCCGAGAGAGATGGTCGCACTGTAACTCAGCTCAGCACCCCGGGCAGGCAAAAGGGCGGCTACCCAGAGCAATCCGGTGCCAGGAGACTCAAAAAGTGCATCTAGACCCTGCGGAGGTTGGCACCATCCTGATGGGCAAAAGCGGAGGCGGAGGTAGGAGGAGGACGGCGCCTACGCACCAACATAGTGCGAGACGCAGCGCGGGTCCAACAAAGATGGCGGAGGGAGACGACACATATAACCTACATGAGCAGCAACACCAGTCGGATGCTCGTCAGACAGAGCCCGCGATCGGGTCTGCAACCAGCCAGCAGGTGCTCCCGGTCAGAAGCGGCGACGGAGGAGATGCGACAGTCCTAGACTGGGCGGCCATGGCGAAAGATCAGCGTCCGAGTTTGGCGGGAAACGGCCGAGGGGATGCGGGAGAGGCGAATGGCGGCAGCGACAACAGCAGGGCTGGTAGCCCGATCCCCGCCACCACACATGGCCCATCCAGCGCCCCGGTGTCACCCACGAGGCTCCCTCACATGGACAGCGCAGATTCCATCAGCAGCCCATTAAGCAGCAGCCCGCCGAACAGTGAGTCATCCCTTTTTTCGGGCCCCCGTAGCCCCTGCGCCCCACCTCAATCCCTAGAACCGGGGAACCAGGCCCAATCAGCCCCAGACCCAGTTGAGCTCAGAGACGCCAACCTGCTAGCAAAGTTCAAGTTGCTCCTACAGCAGGAACTACAAGCTGTCACAGATGCATGGGCCTCCCCATTGAAAGCGGAGATTCATAGCTTGGGGGAAAGAACAGAGGCCCTAGAAAGCAAAATGGAGCACACCCTAACCACCATACAATCCCGGGACAGGGACATTGAGGCCATACAGTTAAAGCTGGAGGATTTGGAGAATAGGGCCAGAAGGGGCAACCTGCGTATCAGAGGCCTACCGGAATCCATGCTGGATGTAACTGAGACAGTGACTGCCTTGTTCCAAGAATTGATTCCTAACCTGCCGATAGAGAGGTTGGAGCTGGACCGGGCCCACAGAGCTCTGGGGCCTAAACGCAAGGATGGGCTGCCCCGGGATATCGTTCTAAAACCCACATATTTTCGCACCAGAGAGGCCTTACTACGGGCGGCAAGGGAGAAGAAGGAGCTAACTTTTCAAGGCCACACCTATCAGCTCTTTCAGGACTTAGCCCCTCAGACCATACAGAGAAGACGGGAGATGAGGCCGGCCCTGGAAGCCCTACGGGCACATCATGTCAGCTACAGATGGGGATTCCCATTTAAAGTCCTCTTTGCATACAGGGGGGATCAATATTCAGCCTCCTCCTTAAGCGAACTGTGCCATATTCTCAAAGATCTTGCTATACCCATGGACGCGGGGGGTTCAGGGAGCCGTGACTCCAGCCCCCCCTTATCCAGGAAGCGAACCGCCCTCAGGCCACCCCGGGACAGGCCTTCCTTTGATAACAAGAAAAAAGCCCCTACTTTACCGCGGGTTCACTGGGACCCCATACAAAATAATCAAAGGTGACGGACCCGGAGCTACGCTCCTTCTCCCTGTCTTCTGCAGTTTTTGGCTCTGTGGAATGTTGTTGCCCGCCTTATTTCCAGGACGTAGTGTGAATCCCTTTTAGTCCGGGACTCTGATGCCGGATTCTTCTGCAGTCAGCGCTGCAAGCCTTTCGGGTTATGCGCCCAAGGCGCAAGTTCTCTCTTTTGCCTTTTCAACATGTTAGCCGTTGGTTTTATACGGTTATATGGTTTTATATTCTTTTTATGCATTTTCTCTAGTGATGTATTAAGATCTCTTGGGTTTTGTCCTGACTTTCCCTCAGTCGGGAGAATCCAACCGGTCAGTATTTTCTTAAAGTAATATAGTCGTCCTTAGCCTGCCCTGGGGGACACACCCCCACTGTACTTTTTTACTACAGCATTACGGTAGACGGAGGAGTTGTAATAACCCTCCCTCTATTGATAGGCCCGCTTGAACGGGCGGTGAAATCCCGGCCTTGGTCCAGATGGGCCCCCTTGTATCATCCCGGTTAATGATACTGTTGCTTATGAATATTATGCATGTTATGCAGATCAGTAGTTTATATTTTTTACAGTTTGTCCTTATTAGTGATCTCAACACCCACCCTACCCTGGCCCCCTCCCTGTGTGTCCACCCCGGTGATTCCCCCCCCCCTCCTTGGGTCCCTGGTCCGCCCTGGACGATAGTGTCGATTGTACTGTATGGCTATGTCTCACAATAGTTTGAAAATAATCTCTCATAATGTACAGGGGTTTAATTCTCCCTCCAAACGGAACAAAGCCTTCCAATTCTATAAAACCAACAAAGCTGATATTCTTTGCCTGCAGGAAACCAGATTTGCCCGCCATTCACACCCTAAGTACCTAAACAGACATTTCCCCCTGCACTATCATGCTATGTTTAAAGAAAAGAAACGGGGGGTCACAATAGCTTTCAGGAAAAATTTACCCTTTGTCTGCCATAAGGAGATAGTGGACCCGACAGGCCGCTATGTACTGGTGTCTGGATCCATCTATGATGTGGAAATCACGGTAGTTTCGTATTATACCCCCAACGCACACCAGCTCAGATTTCTGTCCCATTTATTCAAGGTAGTAAAGGAGCACTCCAGAGGGGTGGTATACCTGGCGGGCGACTCAAACCTGGTAATAGATCCCAAGGGGGACAAGACAGTCCCCACAGTGCCAGGCCGAGGAGGGGAACCAGGGACGGGCAAACCAGGGGCGTTCAGTGCATTGTTGGGCTCTTATGCACTGTGTGACACTTGGCGGGAGGTCCACCCCACAGGGCGAGACTTTACATTCTACTCCAATCCACACAAATCTTTCTGCAGAATAGACCATGTTTTCATGCCACAACATTCACTTACACAACTTCAGGGAGCCACAATCCTCTCCACGCCTTGGTCTGACCATAGCCCAATGATGATCTCCGTGGACTTGGCGGTCCCCGGGAGATCTCTTGACTCCTGGCGTCTTAATGACTCGCTCCTAACAACTAAAGATACTTGTGACAAAATCCAGAAGCATCTAGCTGATTATTTTTTGCACAACGTGGGCTCGGTGGACTCTCCAGTTTCCTTATGGGAAGCCCATAAACTGGTGATGAGAGGGCACATAATACAAATAGCCACAGTAAGAAAAAGAGAAAGGGAGGCCAAAGTGAAGGAATTGTCTGATCAATTCAGGAAGGCCGAGGAGGAGTGGAAGGGCAACCCATGTCAGACCACCAAAGACAGAGTTGACTTGGCCCGCCTGGAACTTAACTTACTCCTAGACTGCCAGGCAGAAAAGCAGCTACGGTGGTCCAAACAACACTTTTACTCCAGGGGCAACAAGCCGGATTCCATGATGGCCAAACAACTCAGACTGAGCAAACCCAAAAACCAACCCATTCAACTGAAGTTACAAGGGCTCACAACTGCCAACCCCTCAAAGATAGTGGAGGCCTTTAAAACTTTTCTGGCAGATCTCTACTCCAACCCGGGGGGGAACAATCCACAAAAACTGGAAGAATTTTTCTCCGGCATTGAGCTCCCGGTTGCCCCTCGGGATTGTTTAGATAGTATGGAAGAGCCCATTACTTTACAGGAATTGTTGGCTGCAATAAAGACCATTAAACCCAAAAAGACCCCGGGCCCAGATGGTTTCTCGGGACTCTACTACAAGAAATTTGCCCCGCTGCTGGGGCCCCACCTGGTGGCACTATTCAATTCCCTTAGATCGGGCATGAACCCCAGTCCTGAGTCGTCAATGGCTAATATTGTCATGATCCCCAAACCGGAGAAAGATCCCCTGCTGACCTCTAACTATAGGCCTATTTCATTACTTAACCAGGACGTTAAACTCCTGGCTAAAATCCTGGCCTCGAGACTGAATTCCTTCCTGGGCTCGTTGGTCCATAGAGACCAGTCGGGCTTTGTCCCTTCCAGACAAGCTAGTGATAACGTCAGACGTATAGCCCACCTAATTCACTCCATTCAGAACAGGAAAATTCCTGCTTTTTTATTATCTTTAGACATTTATAAAGCATTTGACACAATCTCATGGGAGTACATGCGTATAACGTTGGGGAGGTGGGGCTTTGGCAGTAAGTTTTTACAGTGGATCTCGGCATTGTATTACCAACCGACAGCGAGGGTTAGATACCTTGGGTTCTCTTCAGACAGGTTTGGTATACAGAGAGGTACCCGTCAGGGATGCCCCCTATCCCCCATCCTGTTTATTTTGGCCATGGAGCCCTTAGCGCTTAAAATCAGAGCCAACAAAAATATCAAGGGCATTGACATTGGAGGAGTCCACCATAAGATTTCGCTTTTTGCGGATGATGCTGTTCTGGTTTTGTCACAACCTATCACCACTTTACCCAATCTTCTCGGGGTGTTGGACGAGTTTGCTGAGATCTCTGGGCTCAAGATAAATAGATCCAAATCGGTTGCTATGAATGTGGGGCTCTCGGCGGGATCAGTGTTGCACCTCAAATCCACATATGACTTCAAGTGGACCTCAAATGGTCTCCCCTATCTGGGTGTTCGCCTGGCACCCACATATGGGGGCCTCTACGCTGCCAACTACCCACCTCTGATACGAACTCTGAATTCTTTGATGGATTCCTGGACAGACCTTCCCATATCGTGGTTGGGACGGGTGGCTGCGGTCAAAATGACAATCCTCCCCAAAATATTGTATTACTTTAGAGTATTACCTGTCAGGATCCCGGCCTACATGCTCCGAATCCTTCAGAGACGGATGTTCCAGTTTGTGTGGGGAACAATCAGACCCCGAGTGGCAAGACGCACAATGTATGCCCATAAATCTCAAGGGGGTTTGGGGGTGCCTAATATTACTCACTACTATAAAGCAGCACAAATAGCGCAGTTGTCCCAGTTACATGCAATGAGGGATTTACCACTGTGGGCCCTGCTGGAGATCCCGAACCTGGGGAAGTCCCCCCTAGAGGCTTTGTTATGGACAGACCCCAGAAATAGACCAAAAGATCTGAGCCCTTTGATGATACACTCCCTTAAGGTTTGGGACTCTATAAAATTTTCCTCGGGATTAATGTCACCTCACGCTCCTTTACTGAATTTATGGGATAATCCTCTATTCCCACCGGGTCTTCAGGGAGGGGCGTCCTTTTCACATTGGGTGTCGGCGGGTATCTGCGCTTTTCATCATCTCTTGACAGACAAAGGCCTTATGTCATTTGAAGAATTGAGGGATAAATATGGTCTTCCACGGACGGAATGGTTCCATTACACACAATTGAGTCACTGGCTTAGACCTAGGCTTGCTGGCCTGGCCTCGTATAGGAAATGGACCAAATTTGAGGCCTTGTGCGTGGAGGAGCCGGATAGCCCGAGGAGGATCTCCTTGCTATATTCTTCCCTGAACGATTTCCCAAAACCCTTTGACCACAAATATGTGCAGGAATGGGGGGAAGACCTGGGATTGGAGAAGGAGGAGGTGGACTGGGAGGATGTGTGGAGGGCGACCTGGGGCTGTTCAATTAATTCACTCACAGTTGAGTCAGCCTATAAAGTCCTGTTACGTTGGTATCTGGTCCCTGCTAGAATCCATAAAATTTATCCTGCCTACCCAGAACAATGCTTCAGGGGCTGCTCGGTAAAAGGCGATGTGCTCCATACATGGTGGACCTGTCCCTTTGTATCACGCCTTTGGCAACAGGTCTTTCGCTTGGTAGCTGTAATCATGAATGTTTCCCCCAAAAAGGACCCCTGGGTGGCGCTGTTGCGCCATAAAGCCCCTGAACTTAATAGGCTCCAAAACAAACTGTTCTCATTTATTATGCTGGCCACCAAACAGACGATTGCAAAGGCCTGGAAACAGCAGTTGGTTTCTATTTCGGAGGTTAAAGCTAGACTAAATGGATTCTTGATAAATGAAAAACTTTCCAGCATCTTGAATGATAAACATGAGCACTTCCTAGAGGTTTGGGAGCCATGGATCCGATTTGCAACCCCTAACATATCGATGCTAGCATTGAATTGACGAATATGAAGAGAGGCTATTAGGAGCGGACCAGGGACTCTTACCTCTTACCTCTTACCTCCTTCCCCCTCCCCTAGTTGCTTCCTTTTGTGGTTTTCCTTCCCCCCCCCCCCCTCATTTGTTGAAACCATACCTCTGATTGTTGATAGAACCAGAATGACATGA
Organism: Gastrophryne carolinensis; assembly: GCA_027917425.1. Lineage (NCBI taxonomy): Eukaryota > Metazoa > Chordata > Amphibia > Anura > Microhylidae > Gastrophryne > Gastrophryne carolinensis. The sequence continues at coordinate 119,366,518 of CM051243.1, forward strand.
TTCTTGTATTACGTATTGTGTATCACGACATGGCTGGTCTGTACTCGGGGTAGTGGAAGGTATCTCCGGAGATCGGGAAGGGGAGGCCCCCCTTAGAGCCCCCCGCCCCTCGGGTCGGATCAGCCATTTCTTTTTCTTTTTCCACATTATGCATCTGGCTCCAGACAATAGTTACTATACTGTCTCGATGTCTTTGACACAGTTCTTTTTTTGCTATGTATGTAACGATACTGATTTCAATGTGATCTTGAAATATTGTATTGTCAAAATTCAATAAATAGATTGAAAGATAAAAAAGGCCTACCTCTGGGAGTATTTCTGGCTCATTCCCACCCCCCTTAGCCGCCCAGAGTGATGGCTACTGGCTTAGTCCCCCTTACCTGTACTTGCCTTGTAAAATGGTTTTCCCTTTAGTGGTCCTTACAGGAAAAATATAAAAAACAGGGAGTCCCCAAAATTATTATTAATACCAGTGCACTGCCCACTATTTATTCGGGCGCCCCACTAACCTCCAAATCAATACTAATAGAACACACACAAGACAAAGGTTATGGGCGAGGCTGGCACTAAGGATCACCAGGAGGCATATATTGCCTTTAGAAAAACAGTCAATTTATTGAAGCAAATGAACACACATATACAAGAATAAGCACACCAATATCCCACCCTTACACCAAAAAATAAAAAGCAACATTGCTTAAGACTAAAAAAAAACGGGGGGGGGGGCTTGCTATGGCGCCGTGAGGAGTCTGGTTGAGGGAGCTCCGCACGCCATACATTAGAAACAGCACCCAGGCACAATTCATCTACCCCCTTACCCGATGCCCAGAAAGGGGAAGGTGAGCAGACAACGCCGGAGGGGACAGGAGCGTCCCATCCCCACATCCCCACAGCTGTGCGGCGCTCCCCATCCCCTGGCAGCATGATATGCACCCGCCGCCCCCGGTGAGCCCTGGGCCGGACTGGGGTAACCGGGAAGTCACCCCCCCTGGTCACTCCGTGGAGGGATCGGGGTTGTTCGGTGCTGGACTTGACCGGTTGGGGGGGCCGCGGCCTCGCCGATGTTTAAATGGGGCCCCTCGGACGAGCGGAGAAGCCCTGAATCTCTTAGTGGCAACGGGCATCCCGTCCAGGATGCCGTCAGACCTGCTACTGCTTCGGGCGCCGTTCCTGCTGTTCTAATCGATTTCCTGTCCCGCACTATAGCTGAGGCGGTGAGAATCAACATCAATGAGGCCCTGCGGGGCCTGCCATGGAGGGCACCATAAAGAGAGAGTTGGCGACCCTACAGGGAGCAGTGACGGAGGTCGCGCAGAGAATAGATGTTGCAGAAGCCTCCCACAGATCATTAGAAACGCGAGTGGCGGAGCTTAAGCAACAACGGGACGGTAACAATCGCCTCCTGTCCGACTTGTTCTTGGCCCAGGACAATGTGGAGGACCGCAGCCGCAGGAATAATCTTCGTCTTCGGGGCGTCCCGGAGTCGGTGGAGCTGAGGGACCTCCAGGCCGCAGTCGCCTCCATTGTTAATGAGCTTCTGGGCCTACCGGAATCGAACCACGTTGAGCTGGATCGCGTACACAGGGCCCTTGGACCCCGCCCCTCTGATACTGGAAAACCGAGGGACATAATTTGTAGAGTCCACTTCTTCAAAATGAAGGAGGACTTGCTGCGTAAGGCATGGGAGAGGGGCCCAATACAGTTTAGGGGAGCGCAGATCATTATCCTTCAGGATCTTTCACGGAGAACATTACTTATGCGGAGGCTACTGAAGCCGCTACTTGAGACCGTCCAGAGGCAGGGCGCTTCGTATCATTGGGGCCACCCCTTCCAGCTCTTGGTCCGAAGAAATGGGGAGCTCTTTGTTCTCAGGTCCCCGAGCCACCTCCCGGACTTGTTCCGCTTCCTGGAGGCTCCTGCGGTGGACATTCCGGACTGGACAGCGCCTGACTTGGCAGTGTTCACCAGGCAGCTTCCACAGCGCCTTGGAGGTGCTCTTCGTGGCGCCGGGAGAGGTTTGAGGGGACGCCGTCAGTAATCATGTGTGGTATGGGCGGTGCTGCGCCGGCTCTCCCCGCCGTCCCCCTCAAGCAGAGATTTCCAGTGTGCTCCCAGTTGTATGGGCGGCGGGGGGGGACCGGTTTGGCGCCCCCTGGGACTTGGTCCCTCTCGGTTGTGTGGTGGACTGGCTTTCTGGACCGCCTCGGCGGCGCCGGAGGGCGGGTGACCTCGGTCTCTGACTCATTTTCTTCCTCTTGTGCCTGTTATAAGTTAAGATTGGGCTCCACGGTCTCTTGAGGACTCGCCCCGTTTGGCCGCCCTTGCTGGCTCCATGCAGGGGGATGTACCGTGTCCCCTGCTGTCGGGCGTCCCTCCCGTATCCTAGCCTCTGGCTTGGGGGGGGTGGTGGTGGCTGGGGGGGTGGTGATGGCTGGGCGGATGGGTCCTCCGGATCCGCCGTGTCTCGCGAGTTGTAAATGAATATGTTGGATGGACTCGGGTTGGGGTAGGCGGTGGCGGGCCTGAGGCCCCAGCTGCCGGCCCCCTCAGAGTTAATGTGGTTCACTCCCCCCGGATGCGGGTTGGGTTACATCAGGTTGCGCTTCTATTGCTCCCCCTTAATAACCACGCCTTGGGTTGCAACACTAGATGTTAGTTGAAATAGTGCGGCTCCCTCACTGCTGCTCCATGTTCTGATCCTCCACCCCCCCCACGACTATTGGTGCCCCCCTCTGTGCAAGACAATTGTCTCTCACGGACGGGGAAACGCAGCGTCTGACTGAACCAGCGCTCGCGTACTCCACTCAGGGGAGGAGGAGTGGAGGAGAGTACAAGGTAGCACCAGTTCCGGAGACCCCCTACAGGCTGTCCTACGGTTGACTACTTCGGTAGTCTTGTTGTTAATTAGTTTTCATTTACCTGTTTTTGTCCTCCTCCTTTGTACCCCCATACGTTTAAGTCTCCCCTCCTTCCCACCCTTTGGCCCTCCCCCTCCTTCCCCCTCCAATCCCTACCCGTTATCCCAGCCGCCCGTGCTGTAACACCGGGTGGGGTGAGGTGTTGTGATCTTGGCGCGGCGCCGCTGACCGGTGACATTGTTGTGGTTGCTGGGGTATGTCCGCAATGAAGCTAATTTCTATGAATGTGAAAGGCCTCAACTCCCCTGAGAAGAGGACGATTCTTGGACAGGAGCTGCGGAGGCTCAAAGCAAAAATAGCCTTTAGTTCCTTAGACACTCACTGAATAAGATAGCGGAATTTGCTGAGGGAGAAATAGTCCTGGCGGGCGGTTTTAACCTGGCCATGGAACCACTATTGGACTCTTCAGCGGGCAGATCAGCGGTATCCCACCTAGCGTTGAGAACTCTGAGGAAAAAGCTTCACGACATGCAGCTGGTGGACGCAGCTGGGAGGCGCACAAAAGCGTTATTAGAGGGGTCCTGATCAGCCATGCATCTAGGGTGAAGAGGGAAAGAATGAGGCAGTTGGAGCAGCTCACGGAAAGGGTTAAGCGCCTGGAGCTGACTCACAAACAGACCGAGGTGGCAAAAGTACTTGGTGAGCTGACACAGGCACGGGAGGCTCTCAATGCATTGCTCAGACAGAAAGCTAAGTTCATGATCAAGAAATGCAGGCGTAGGTACTACGAACATGGGAACAAGAGTGGCACGCTCCTAGCGAGAGCCCTTAAGCAGCAGTACACCCAGAACTATGTATCCAAAGTCATAGATGGCACACAACAGAAGCAACACACTTCTAAAAAAATTGCAGAAGCATTCCGGGCGTATTATGCCAGGCTGTATGATCTGGCTGGTGGAGGGGGTGCGCTCCCTGAGAGAGTCAGGGCATATATAGAGGGCTCGGGGATGCCGGTGTTACCACGGGAGGTGGCTGAGACGCTAGAAGATCCAATTAGCATGGAGGAGCTGGCTGAGGCGATAAAACTTTCGCCAACGGGGAAGGCTCCGGGGCCGGATGGGTACACCGTCAAATACTACAAATCCTTTATTACGCTGTTGGGCCCCTGCTTGGTGAGAGCCTGGAACACGATTACGGACCGGGAGACACCCGGCTGGTTCTCGGAAAGGGAACTGGAAGCCCATATCTCAGTAATACACAAACCGGGTAAAGATCCGCTATCCTGCAGGAGCTACCGCCCCATTTCCCTGCTCAACACGGACCTCAAATTATATGAGAAAATCCTGGCCAATAGACTAGCCCCGGTAGTGGCACAGTTAGTGCACCTCGACCAAACGGGCTTCGTGTTGGGCAGGGAAGCCAGAGATAATGTGGTGCGAGCTGTTAATGTGATACACGGAGCCAAGGCATCCTCCACCCCTGCCATGCTCCTGTCCACGGATGCGGAGAAGGCCTTTGACAGGGTGAGTTGGCCTTTCCTCCGGGAGACCCTTCGTCATATAGGACTAGGAGATAGGATGAGGCTGCTGATTGAGGCCTTGTATACCACCCCATCGGCTAGAGTCAGGGTGAATGGCTTATATTCTGATCTGGTGCTCATCCGGAATGGAACCCGACAGGGGTGCCCGCTGTCCCCCTTGCTCTTTGCTCTGTCGCTGGAGCCGTTCCTTAGCAGGGTTAGAGGCAACAGTGACATTCGTGGGGTAGATTTGGCAGATGGCACGCACAAGGTTGCCGCCTACGCGGACGACATGCTCTTTTTTGTCACGAACCCCACAGTGTCGGTTCCAGTCCTGATGAAGGAATTCGAGATTTACGGGAGGCTTTCCTACCTCAAAATAAATTTTGATAAATCAGTGGCCCTAAACGTCTCACTTCCTGGTGAGACGGTAAGAAACATCCAACAGTCTTTTTCATTTAAGTGGGCAAGATCCTCTATTCCATACCTCGGCACACACCTGCCTAGCCAGTTGTCAAAGGTCCTAGCCCTAAACTTTTGGCCTTTGACTTAGAGTCCTGGGACCGCCCTGCGTTTTCCTGGATGGGCAGGGTTAACATTATTAAAATGTCTATTCTTCCGAGGTTGTTGTTCCTGTTCCAGGCTCTCCCGACCCGCATCCCGCTACGCTTCTTCCGGGAAATAAATAGCACCTTATTGGGTTTTGTCTGGGGCAAGAAAAGGGCGAGATTGAAGTCTCAGTTGCTTTATAGACCCAAGCAGGCAGGTGGCATGGCGCTACCGGACGTGAGGCTGTATTGGGTAGCCACTCACCTGCAAAGAGTATGTGAGTGGCAGAATTGCCGAGCAACTAAAAGGTGGGTCCAGTTGGAGACAGCAATGACCCCTGCGCGACTAGATTCCCTGGTGTGGAACAGGTCACCCTCCACTCCGGAGACTAGGGCTCATCCGACTATTGGGGCGACTCTGGGGATTTTCAGGGAGTACAGAGAATGACCTGAGTTCTCCCCCTGGCCCTCTCCGGTGTTGCCGGTAGTTGGTAATACCCTGCTACACGCGGGTCCATTCAGAACAGACCTGCGAGAGTGGGGAAACCTGCCTCAGTTGAGAAGCGGAGACCTGATAAACAGAGAGGGTTGGGTCACTTTGGCTGTTCTGAGAACTAGATGGGAGAATGACAGGCTGGACCCCTGGACTCTTCTGCGCTTCCAATCCTTCCTCTCCCAATTAGGGTTTAGAAGAGATTTGAGTAGAGGCCCTACGGAATTTGAGAGGATTTGCATAGAAGGACAGCCGTTCCCGCACTTAATCTCCAGACTATATTCCCTGTTAATAAACGTGCGGATGGACCCCCCGACCTTCTGGTGAGAATGGGAAAGGGACCTGGGCAGACCCTTGGGAAAGAAAGAGAGGGAGAAAATTTCCATGTTAGTGGCCTCGAAGGTACAGGAGACGAATTATAAAATCCTCACTCGCTGGTACTACACTCCTGACAAGCTTAGTAGGATGTACCCAGCAGTAGACCCAAAGTGCTGGAGATGTGGTATTGAGCGTGGCACGATGCTCCACATATTCTGGACTTGCCCTAAGATCAGAGAATTCTGGGGAGAGATCTTGCCCATTATCACGCAGGTTACTGGGGTGGATATGCAGGACGACCCGGCCCAGGTCCTACTACACTCAACAAAACGACCGGTTGGGAAATACAAGAAATCCTTGCGAGTCCATTTGCTTAACGCAGCCAAACAAGTGATCCCCAGGCGCTGGAAGCAAGGTAGCGCTCCATCTGTGAGAGACTGGATAGGTGAAGTACTTAATATATGTGAGATGGAGGATCTTACGCTGTCGCTCCACGACAGAGAAGATCAGTTCAGGACCACTTGGATGTCCTGGTTAATGTTCCAGGAGTCGGAGGGGTTTAGAGCGCTGTATGGCTAACCGTTCCCCGGGATGGGCTCGCGCTGTTCTGACGGGGTGAGATTTAGTGGGGTTGGGGTCCCGCAAGAGGAGCTCGCACTCACGCCTTGGCGGCGTTGCCCACAGCCTGGGAATGCTGCATAGCCTTTTGCCTGCCTTCTCCCCCCCGGTCCCTTCCCTTTCCCCTTCTTTTTCCACCCCTTATCCCCTCGTCTCCCCCCCTTGTGTGTCCCCCTACCCTGTCTTGATACGCGGGAGTGGGTCCGGCGGATCCCGGGCCCTTCTGCACTAGAAGAGTGTAGTTCTGGTCTAGAGCCTAAACGATATAAGCAGTTACCAGCACGCCGAGAGAATATTTACCGCCCTGAGTGGTAGCCGTGAAGTAGCGGCTGTTTAGTATAAGAATCTACTGCTCTGTGTTATCTCTGTATGATGCTGGCATGTGGCCTGACTTCCCCTGTCCCCTCCTCCCTATATTTTTTTTTTTTTTCTGCTGTCTTTTGTATTGTAATTATTTGTTGCATTATACTTATAAAACTGCTTAAATAAAGAATATTAAAAAAAAAAACAAAAACGGGGGGCCCCACACTACATTCAGTGTTACCACGCACGCCATGCACCACACTCCATCCACACCAAATTAATGGCTGGCCAGCAAATTCTATTCCTTCTTGTGGATTCAGTGTTTATGCATTTTTGCAATCCTGAAGGTACTTGATATAATCTCCAAGTTATCTGATAATAATCTGAAGTGCAAAGCTGCCTAAAGTGCAAGTGTCTAGCAGCAAATCTCATGGGGATTCACAAGTGGAATGTCCATAAAGTGCTGTGGCATTAAAGCAGCTCAATATAAGTGCAGGAGTGCTAATTGTGCTTACTTGATGTATCCACACACATTAGAATGGTCTTGGGGCGGGAGCTGCGCTAGCCTCAGCTCACTGTATCTCAGAGCCTGAAGGCCTGGTTGTGCAGCTCTTCCGTCTACAATAGCTCTCCTTAGATGTGGCTACTCATCACGTCTGCGTCTGAGCATTCGGCCGCTCCGAGTTGCAGGCTGGCAGTGCGCAGAGCCAGCACGTGTGGAGAGGGGGGGCGTGGTTAGACCATCCGTCCGTCGATGTACGTTTCGCCCCTTCTACTGGGGCTTTGTCAAGGTGGCCGGCGGCCAATCGCTTCTCAATCATCATCATGCCACGCCTCTATTCAACCATCTCGCCAATCAGCATTCGCCTATTCTGGTCCATACAAAATGTACGGCTCAAATTGCATGAGATCCAAATAGAGATTTTCAACAGGGCACAGGTATCTCTCAGAAGCACATTGTGGGGTTAAATAAACCCATCCCGTATTTCATAGCAACATTCCAGGAATGTTCATGACCTCAAAATTAAATGCAGTAGCAGTTGAACACTCGGGCTTACCGCATTCCATGAAGTTCATATGTTGCATACTGTTTGTTAGTTCCATCACATATACATCTTTGAGCGGGTCCTGAAATGGGGATAGAAGCATTTCAACCTGCAAAGATATGGTCAGCCGCACACACAGCCATACCACACAGTGCTCTACAGCAATATGCAGGGGGGGACAATATTCATGCGGACCCACATTCCATCCCAGACCAGCTCTTCCCATACCAATATTTAAACCTACATAACAAAGGCTTGAAATGACCCCCTATTTGTCTCAAATAATTACCAGCCCATTATGGGACAAAAACGCGGGGGGGGGGCAAAGAGAGGGGGCTCCCGGGGGGGGGGGGGGCAAAGAGAGGGGGCTCCACTCCAGTTACTATTTGTGGACAAGTAAGCCCCAAAAAGCACGGGTTCCTTTATTCTATCCTTTAATATGCTTTTCTTACCGCGACAGAAAGGAGGGTGAGTAAACAGTCCCTCCTATTATCCTGTTGCCATACACAGCAGACACCGAAGGATTACACCACCCGAGGGGCCCTACACCCCTCAAGGTCACACTGGTTTCTACATAAGGAGTGACAAGATTGCTACTCAAGAGACACTGGGGCATCCCTTTTTCATAAAAAGGCCCTCAGGCCCATATCTGTATTAAGGGCATGGGGTACCATTGTTCCCAACTCAAAAATGAATGGAGCCTCCTGCTGCATAAGACTTTGGTCCCAGAACCCCAGTCTTCCCTCCTTTAGTAATTTAAAAATGGCACACACCGTTAGCCCCACCGGATTACTCTGATGATAATGTCAGAAATATTCAGCCACGGGCCTTTTCTCATTGGCTTTCCTAATATCCCTGACATGCTCTCCCGCTCTAACTCTTAACTCCCATTTTGTCTTTCCCACATAATTTTTACCGCAGGGACAGATAAGTAAATAAACTACCAGACTAGAGGCACAATTAATAAATCCTCTGATATCTCTAGGGTTGATATTCCTTGCACCTGTATAACGCGTTGTTTTTAATATAAATTTGCACACGTGACAGTGTCCACATTTAAAACATCCATTGGGCCTTTTATTAACGCTTCCCTCACCCCCCATGGACTTTGACATAAGGTCACTATGTACCAATCGATCACGTAAATTCGTAGCCCGCCGAGCCATCAAATATGGTCTAGGGCCTATACACTTTGCTATAATGGGGTCAAGTTGTAAAATGTGCCAAAGGGATTGTAACATATTACGAAATTTATCCCAATGTGCACCAAATTGTGTAATCAATCCTACTGGTTGGCACTTTTCCTTTAGGCACCTGCCTCTATTTCTATCTTTGTTTTTATTTTTGGACTTCCCCTGCAGCAGGTCCTCCCGAGATGACTCTAGGGCTTTTTTTAACACAAGTCCGCAGTAATTTGTGGGGAAACCTAAATCTCGCCACCAACCCACATGATTCACAGCGGTAATCCTGATCGGACGAACAGTTTCTTCCATATCGGTAGAAACTGTCCGAGGGGTATCCCCCTTCGCAATGGGCTTGGGTGGTGACTTGAAAAGTGAAAGAAGGGTATTCCCCACTGTGGGTTTTCGAAAAGTATTTGTAACTAATCTTCCTTCCTCTTTCATGATCAATAAGAAATTCCATCTTGTAAGGACTAATCTTATGAGTTAGTCGGATATTGTGATCGTTCAGAGAGGCCACAAACTTTCAGCAGCAGATCACTGCTGTCCAAGAGAAATGAGGGTAAAATTCTTAATAGAGGTTTCAGATTTTCATCCACAAATCTAGCTACTTTTTCAAGTGGACTTCCATTCCCCGACACAATGGGCCTCCCGGGCGGCACCGACGGACACTTGTGAATTTTGGGGATAGTATATAACACGGGGATGTTGTAGTCTGTCAGCCTCAAATATTAAAGTACTTTTGGAGCTAAGATTCTCTCTTCCCTTGCCCAATCAAGTTTGTCATTGAGGGCTAATATTACTTTGGGAAATGGGTTCTCCCATACTCTCCAATAGATGTTCATGTTGCTCAGCTGAGCTTCAATTTCTTTAATGTAAAAATCTTCATTTAATAAGACTACATTTCCCCCTTTATTGCTGGGCCGTATAATAATGCCTTGTGCTTTTTTCAATTCCTTAATGGCCAGTCTTTCCTAGTAAGAATATCATGCCCTCCATACCTAGCCCAGTCTCCTCTCATAAGATCCTGTTGTACTAGTTGGGGAAAGAGGGCCACATGTTTGTTTGAACTTAGGGATAGGAAATTCTTTGACTGCAGCTTCAAATTATTGAGGTTGGGCATTAGATTGGGGATATCTTTATCAGAGTACTCAGCAATTTCATCCCTCTCATCAATTTGGGGAGGGATTCAAATGGACTCCCTGTTCCAGAGTTCCATCCTCCCCACCTAACTCCCCCCATTACCTGCATACATGGCCCTATAGATTACTTTTCTAAGAAATAGTGAAGTGTCTTTGAATAACGTAAATTCATCCCCCCCCCCATACATGGGGAGAAGGACAGGCTTTTATAAACTGATAAATGGTACTTTAAGTTTAATATCAAATAAATTGATCACATTAAGGCCTGTTTCCCCCTTGGACTCTATATCTATGTTTAAAGAGGGGGGGCTGTTAGTTTTATTTTTCGTATCCCTCTCAGGGTTTTGACCCGAGTAGCTACACTTCTTCTCCTCTTCTTCCACCCTGGTCTAAAAAAGTCACGAGCAGTGATTTCTGCGGGAGGGCCGCGGTGGGCTATCATGAGATACTTTGGCTTCACCCCCTGATAGATCACTTAAAATTTCTTTCCATTGCCTCTGGCAGGATATGAACCTCCCTCTTGGTTTAATCTTGAGGAAGACCTTCCCTGTCTCAAATTCTGCCAGATCGCTAATAAATTTCTTTTGTTCAATGTCTCACTGCCTTCTGCACCCGCTCCACTTCCGTCTTAACTTCGGGCTCTAAGATACAGATACAGTGAGCTGAGGCTAGCGCAGCTCCCGCCCGAGCCCATTTTGATGTGTGTGGATACATCCAGTAAGCACAATTAGCACTCCAGCACTTTATATTGAGCTGCTTTATTGCCACAGCCCTTTATGGATAGTCTACTTGTGAATCCCCATGAGACTTGATGCTATACCCTGACTCTTGCACTTCAGATTATTCGCAGATAATTTAGAGATTATATCAAGTACCTTCGGGATTGCAAAAATGCATAAATACTGAATCCGCAAGGAGGACTAGATTGGAACCCAATTTGCTGGCCAGCCATTAATTAGGTGCGGATGGAGTGTGGTGCCCCCCGTGTTTTTTAGTCTTAAGCAAAGTTGCATTTTTTGGGGGGGATGTAAGGGGAGGAGAGTGGGATATTGATGTGCCTATTCTTGTATATGTGTGTTCATTTGCTTCAATAAATTGACTGTTTTTCTAAAGGCAATATATGTCTCCTGGTGATCCTTAGTGCCAGCCTCACCCATAACCTTTGTCTTGGGTGTGTTCTATTAGTCCTTACAGGAACACTGAGCCATTAGTATTGGGTTTTCAAGTAGCCGAAAGGCAAGCAAGACTAAAGCAGAGAGAGAGCTGTGACTCCTCCCCATTTGCAGGAATAAGGCCTGTCATGCCAGTAGGTTAGACAAGCAGTCGAGATCAGTTGAGGAATACCCAAATAATTTTTTGAACAAAAAAGGCCAGAGAAAATCAACATCCTAGGAAAACCATTTTACAAGGCAATTACAAAAATTGTATTCCCTTGTCAGGTTATCTATACTGGAAAACCAAGCCTATATGATTGGGATGTTCAAAGCAACCCCACAATTGTAATGCAAAAAGGGCAACTGCGTTAGGAGCGCCACACTTGGTCCGGCCGATAATCAGGCCCTGGTCAGTGATTAAACTGCCGCCTGAAGCACCTTACTTTGAACACTGGACCTAACAGACAGTTCGACATCCACCTTCTAAACAAAAGTGAACGCAGTGAAGAATGAATATGTGACTAGCACCAATCAATGTAGGTTTGCCAGGTTCATAGTAGATCTTCTCCAAAGAGGTATTTCTGGGCCAAATCTATTGCTGTGCTGCCAAAGCAACCATGAACTGGGATGAAACATCGGTCCCTGAGACAGCAGATCTGGTCTGTCTGGAAGTCAAAGAGGTCGGTTAGTCTGACCATGTTCATTTTGGCCAGTGAGGAGTGACTAGAATGGTCATAATGCCCTCCAGACATACCCTTTTCATCACCTGAAAAAGCTGCTACAGCAGGAGGAATATAGTAGCCAAAAATGGGACTACAGGGTCACCAGAGCATCCACCAAAAATGCTACAAGGTCCTGTTGTGCCTGAAAAAAAGGTCACCCTGGGGAACACCCCACCTGCCATAGAACACCTGATGGAGAGCTCAGTTTCTCTGGTTGATTATTTATATGCTGGGAAAATCTGCACAGCGTTGCCTACATGTGGAATGTGTACAGCTGAAATGCAAGGAACAGGCTGTGTTGCCCATAGCAACAATCCTGCCAACTTCCCAAAATGTCATCTTGCTCCTGGTGCCTCTCTGACGTCTAACATTTGCGATGGCCATCACCCCAAAGACTGCTGGTCCGGGGCATCCCGATGGGACAGAATGGTAAACTCCAGAGCTCTGGTGTGAATCTGGGTGTAAAGAGCTGCCTTAAAGGAGGTCTGCATCAGACCCAGAAGACCCATCAGACCCCTTCACACTGGCCTGAGGATTTGAGTGCAAATTCACCTTGCTGTCCTGCAGTTTCCAGAGATAAGAGTTCCAGCAAAAACACCTTGGCGTTGTCTGAATCTCAGGAACACCCTCAGGAAAAAACCCAGTTGAGAAGATTAGATAACTGTTTAGCTACACAAACCTCTTCAGCATATCCAACAATGTCTGCACTGTTCTGCATTTTTCCAAAGAGGGAGCCTGAATAGCCCTGATAACGGAATATGACCATCACTGCCAACACCTTGTGAATACTCTGGAAGCCGTGCCAGCACCACTGACTGCAGCAAATCCATCTTGCATTTGATCATGCAAATGTGATTGTTGAGGTGTCTGAGGTTCAGAATGGGCTACCATCCTTTTTGGAAATTACAAATAGGTTGGAATAGAAGCTGAAGCCTCTAAAGCACCATGCAGTACTGGAGCAATTACTTCAGCCTGCAATAGTCAGTCAACAGTTGGCATGTGAGTCTTGAAGCCAAGAATCTAAGCAGAGAATTCGATCTTATATCCAGAGGTCAGAATTGGCAGATGTGAACAAACTAGCATAATGCCCCACCGCACACAACATGCCTGGGCATCCCTTCATGCCTGACTAGACTTATGGTATAACTTAGGCTTACATGGGGGGCTTCTTCTTAAAGGCATTTTGTGCTTCCTTCTCTGAAGACGTCTTCCCTTTTTGTGGAAGGGCTGAAAAAGTTCACCCAGGTTCTATCTGCTAAACAAAGCAGAGATGTGACAAATGTAGGCTGCATCAACCCCAGCACACGTGTTGACCAACCACACCCTGGTATATCAAGCCCCCCCTCATAGCTAGTACCCAGGCTGGTTTTGCTGGAGAGGGGGGACCCTATGCTGCAGGGGACAGGAAACCACCAGAGGTCAGTCTGCAGATGTGGTGGTGACTGCTGTAGCAACTGCTGGCAACAATCCCTTGATGCAAGGTGGCACTGTGGGTGGCCTGTTGCAAAGTCGCAGTGGTCATTGCTGGCGGTGCTGGTGTACCAGCTTACATAAAGATACTGCAATGGACTGAGCCTACCTAAATTGCAACACTGCAGAACATGTCCCAGCCCCAGGGGAAACATTCAGTTGTAGGAGAGGGGGACATAAGGGGGGCGTTAAGCCCCCTTTGTGTAGGGAAAATAAAAGCTGGAACTGGTATGCTGATAAGTAAATCACAGGTCTGGGGCCACAATCCTACACAAATTAATATTTTACTTTCCAAAATAGGAAAACAATAAGGCAGAACACCAAAAATGCACCAAATATGGAGTTTTACTTGGAAGGGAAAGCCCACTTTCGTGGGCTTTCACAAATCTCCTGTACTTCAGGAACTTTCTTGTACAGAACTGCCAATTGTTCAGCTGGCTGTACACAGATCATGCCCACTTACTAGCTGGAAGCACAGCTCCTAGCAAAACACTCCTGGAGGCCGACTCTGTAAGTGGCTGCTTGGTAAGTGGTGAGTTAAAGCAGGATCTCCTGTGGTAAGCTTTGGGAAACTGGGCTCATTTGGTAAGTAAAATATAACAAACTGTAGTTGTTTTATTTTTGTGAATCAGTGTGTTAATGCTGGCACAAATTTAAACAAAAGAAAAAAAAGAGAGGTTTTTTTTTTCACTTTCTCTCTCCTGGATTCCTGCTGAGGCCTAATTGAAGCAGGTGTGTTATAAGCCATTGTACAGCTCTTGGAGCTTGCTCCTGGAGGCTGACTCTGTAAGTGGCTGCTTGGTAAGTGGTGAGTTAAAGCAGGAGTTAAAAGCAGAAGTACTGAAGGTTTAAGTATCTACCTTTGAATTCAGATTGTTATTTTAAGTGTTGTAAATTCTTCACTCAGTGTTCCAACAAATTGATACAATGGGTTCCATGCCTAACAATGCTGTTCAGTGTACATCTTGTGCTATGTATGCACTTTTTGATCAATCGGTCGATGGTGGATATTTATGCCCCAGATGTCTGTGAATTGCTGATTTGGAAGCCGTCATTCATGATCTAAAGCAATTGGCAACACTGAGAGACATTGTTGTCATGCAAAAGAGTCTGGATCTCACTGAGCTGGAACTCAATGGGTCAGGGGACCGTGTTAGGATGGGGGGAGAGGAAAAGCAGGAAATTGTGGCAGCTAGCTGGATAACAGAAGGCGGGGTAGGGGTAAAAGTTACAGGGAGGCTAGCCCTGAACAGGCACCTCCCAACAAGTTTGCCCGGTTGGCAGATGAGGAGGATGTTAGCTCAGGGATGGCACACCTGCAGCAAGACACATCTGTCTGCTCCAGTAAGAAAGGGAGGGGAAATGGGAGAACAGGGCAGGCAAGACAGGTGCTGGTAGTGGGTGACTCTATTATTAGGGGAACAGACAGGGAAATCTGTCACAAAGACCGGGGATTGCCTAACTGGGGCAAGAGTACGGCATGTAGCGGAGCGGGCTGACAGATTATTGGGAGGGGCTAGCGTGAACCCAGCGGTCATGGTGCATATTGGCACAAATGACATAGGAAGAATTAGGTGGAAGGTCCTTAAAAATGATTTCAGGGACTTCGGGGCCGTAAGCTTAAGGCAAGGACCTCAACTGTAGTATTCTCAGAAATACTACCAGTACCAAGAGCCACACCAGAGAAGCAGCGCGAAATTAGAGGGGTAAACAGGTGGCTCAAAAATTGTAGTAAAAAGGAGGGGTTTGGGTTCTTAGAGAACTGGGCCGACTTCACAGTGGGCTACAGGTTCTTTGGCAGGAATGGGTTGCACCTCAATGGGGAGGGTGCATCTGTTCTGGGGGAGAGGATGGCGAAAAGGTTGGAGGAGTGTTTAAACTAAGCACTGGGGGGAAGGGTAATAGCAGTTACAAAGGGGAAGTTAGGAAAGAAAGTGACAGTGGGTGTAGACATGAAAATGGGGGTGGAGAGGAGGGAGGGGTTAGCACATCTAGGAGGAAAAAGGGCAATATACAAAATTATCATAAGCATTTGAAATGCATGCTTACAAATGCTAGAAGCTTGACTAATAAAATGGATGAATTGATAATAACAGAAGAGCAATATGACATAGTGGGGGTAACAGAGACCTGGCTGGATGAAAGCTATGACTGGGCAGTAAATCTACAGGGCTACTGTGTGTTTAGGAGGGACCGTAACAAACACAAAGGGGGTGGAGTCTGCTTAATTGTAAAATCCTCTCTACAGCCTGCTCTGCGGGAGGATATATGTGAGGGAAATGACCATGTGGAGTCTGTATGGGTAGAAATACAAGGAGGGAGAAACAAAAATAAAATACTGATGGGGGTTTGCTACAAACCTCCAGATATATCTGAATCCATAGAAAATATGATGCTAAGGCTAATAGACATAGCTGATAAACTAAATGAGGTAGTGATTATGGGGGACTTTAACTACCCAGATATAGACTGGGACGCTGAAACATGTGTTTCGCATAAAAGTAATAGTTTTTTTATCTAAAACAAAAGATGGCTACCTTTCCCAACAAGTACAAGCTCCAACAAGGGGGAAAGCCATATTGGACCTAATACCAGACAAAGTAGTAAAGGTACAGGTTTTGGGACACCTTGGAAGCAGTGATCATAATATCATTAATTTCCCTTAGCAGTCACTAAGGTGTCTTATCAAGGAGCCACAAAAACGCAGAACTTCAAAAAGGCAAAGTTTGACCAACTTATAGATGCCCTAAACTGCATTAACTGGGAAAATGTCCTTAAAAACAAAAGCATGGACACTAAATGGGATACTTTCAAAGGAATACTTAATTTTCATTGTGACAGATATATACCTTACAGGAATAAAACTATTAGGCACACATGTAAACCGATGTGGCTAAACAAAAAGGTTAAGGGGGCAATAAACAACAAAAAAAGGCATTTAAACGTTTAAAGCAGACAGGGACAGCGGAAGCGTTAAAAAATTATAAAGAAGAAAATAAACAATGTAAACAACAGATAAGGGCAGCTAAGCTGGAGACAGAAAGACTGGTCGAAAGAGAGTAAAACTAACCCCAAATTATTCTTTAGGTACATAAACCGTAAAAGGTACAAACCTGAGGGTGTGAGCCCCCTGAAAAGCAAGGAGGGGACACCTATAGAGGGAAATGAAGAGAAAGCAAATTTACTAAACAACTTCTTTGCTTCTATATTCACAAAAGAATGTGACATGCTGAGTGAAATGCAGGGGAATAACCAAAACCCTCCATTAAATGTCACTGGTCGAGAAGTCCAGAACCGTCTCAAGCAGATAAAAATCGATAAATCACCGGGACCAGATGACATATATCCTCGTGTTTTAAGGGCGTTATGTACAGTAATAGACAAGCCATTATTTCTAATATTTGTGGACTCAATAACTACAGGGTCTGTTCCGAGGGATTGGCGCTTGGCAAATGTGGTGCCAATATTCAAAAAGGGATCTAGGGGGGAACCTGGGAACTACAGACCGGTAAGCTTAACATCTGTGGTGGGCAAGCTGTTTGAAGGTTTCTTAAGGTATACTATCCTGGAGCACCTATGGCAAAATGACCTTATTACTCCATATCAGCATGGATTTATGAGGAATCACTCCTGCCAGACAAACCTAATCAGCTTTTATGAGGAGGTAAGTTCAAGATTGGGTCAGGGGGAGTCATTGGATATCATATATCTTGACTTTTCTAAAGCATTTGATACTGTGCCACATAAAAGGCTGGTACAAAAGATGAGAATGCTTGGACTAGGGGAAAACGTGTGCAGATGGGTGGGAAATTGGCTTAATGATCGGAAGCAGAGGGTGGTTATCAATGGTACACACTCAGATTGGGTCACTGTTACTAGTGGAGTACCACAAGGGTCAGTTCTGGGACCAATTCTCTTCAATATATATATAAATGACATTGGGTATGGATTAAACAGTAAAGTCTCAATCTTTGCAGATGATACTAAGCTGTGTAAAGTAATTAAAACAAAAGAGGACAGCAGGCAGCTACAAAAAGATTTAGATAAATTGGAAGCATGGACAGTTAAATGGCAAATTACGTTTAACACAGATAAATGTAAGGTTATGCACATGGGAAGGAGAAATCTGTATCATGATTACACACTAAATAAACAAACACTTGGTAAAACAACAATGGAAAAGGACCTAGGGGTTTTAGTTGACAATAAACTCAACTGTAGTAGTCAATGCCAGGCAGCTGCTGCCAAAGCAAATAGGATCATGGGGTGCATCAGGAGGGGCATAGGTGCTCATGACCAGAGCATCATTTTACCCCTGTACAAGTCACTGGTCACTGGTACTGTGTACAGTTCTGGGCACCTGTGCTTAAGAAGGACATATCAGAACTGGAGCACATTCAAAGAAGGGCAACAAAGTTAATAAAAGGAGTGCGGGGACTAGAGTACCCTGAAAGATTGTCAAAGCTAGGTTTATTTAGCTTAGAAAAAAGACGATTGAGGGGTGATCTAATAACTATGTATAAATATATTCGGGGACAATACAAAGATCTGTCCCACAATCTATTTATACCTTGGAGTGTAACTATAACCCGAGGGCATCCACTAAGGTTAGAGGAAAGGTGCTTTTCCACCGACATAGGAGGGGATTCTTCTCTGTAAGAGCAGTCAGACTATGGAACTCGCTGCCAGAGGAGGTAGTTATGAAGGATACAGTAAAAACATTCAAAAGTGGCCTTGATGCCTTCCTGGCATGTAATAACATTTCCAGCTATGGCTACTAGACCACTGGAAGGAGTTAAACAGGCTGAACTGGATGGACTAAAGTCTTTATTCAGCCTTACATACTATGTTACTATGTTTGCAGGAGATCCTGTATATTCCACTGCTTGTGCCCTATGATCTGAGGTCTGTGGAAAAGTCCAAAAAAGTTCAGGATGACAGGTACAGGTTGCAGTACAAATTAGGCCCCTACTGGAAAGAGTAAAATAGTCTGACCTTGTTGAAACATTTATGCAAACATACTGTGGGGCATAGTATAAAAAAAACAAAAAAAAAAAGACTTATCGGTAATGGCTATTTCAGGAATCCTTCAGTGTGACCACATGTAGAGATAGGCTCCACCCCCTGGGAGCAAACTGAAAGAGAGGTTAAAAGCCACACTCCTTCCTCCCCACCTCAGTCTTTGTAAATTAACTTAAATAACCCTTGGACTATAAGTGAGTAATAAGAGGTCATGCTGAAGGATTCCTGAAAAAGCTGTTACTGGTAACAGTGGTTTTTCCAAGTCATCCTTTAGCGTTACCACATGGAGATGATTAGGTAGGTAATTATACCTTAGGGGTGGGAAGCTGCAAGTAGTACCCTTCTACCGAAGCCCTGATGTTTTGCAGATGGTAAATCAAGTCTATAATGTTTGAGGAAGGTGTGGAGTGAAGACCACATTGCTGCTTTGCAGATCGCTTCCAAAGAGACACCAGTCCTCTCTGCCCAAGATGCTGACATGGCCCTTGTAGAATGTACAGACACCTCTGGGGGAGAGACTCCCCTAATAGAATAAGCTTGTGCAATAGTCTGTTTTATCCATCTGGCTATAGTGGATTTCGAGGCTGCTAAGCCCTTTCTTTTTTACACTGAAAGTTACTAAAAGTTGTTCCGCTATACACCATTCTTTGGATCTTTCCAATAATGATCAGGGCTCTTCTAACATCTAGCAGCGAGAGAACTTCTTCCTTGCCTGCTCCGATCGGTAGTCTTGCAACCTGATAGACCTAATCCATTGTTTTTGCCAAAAATAGTGACTTCTGGGGACGTGGCCGCGGCATGGCAGCGGGAAGACGTGAGTCCAAAGGGCTCCTGACTACCCTCAGCCCACGTGCTTTTTTGAGTTGCAAACCCCCAACCTGTTTTCTAAGAAGATGGGGAGACTGTGAGGACAACAGAGGGGCAGGAGGATGGAGGAGAGACAGAGTATTGCACGCTATCTGCATCCCGACAAGCCCTGATGCGTGCCAGAGCAAGATGGTGCCGGACATAGCTGAGGCGTGGCTGCCGGCCGAAAAGAGACACAGCAAGAAGCAGACGATCCGGAGCGGGCAGAGGCTGAGCCTGGACCACCTGAACAGCTGTCGGCTGGCGAGGCGCCCGGCAGCTTCATATGGCGCAGAGAGCGGAGGAAGACACAGTCGGCGAGACGCCAGCCGCAGAGGAAGAGCAGCAGGAGGAGGTATGGCGGGCGCTCCCCTCCCAGCAATCGGGGGGCCCGTGTGGTGGAGGGAATGGGGTGGCCAAGACAGGATCCAGGGGACAGAATGGAGGTGAGCCCCCCCCCCCGGTCCTGGGACTAATGGTGTGGACTCCCCCCCTGCTCGTGGAGGGGGATCCAGGAAGCCCAGAGCAAGACATTCTGGGATGCCTCTTAAAGGGCCAGCCCCGCTCCATGGCTGGTCATGGACGGGGTCTCCCTGGGTATCAGCACTGCAGCATGAAGCAGAGGAGATGCCCCACAGCCATGGGCCAGGGGAATGTGATGCACGGTCGGGCCGGGGAGGCATCCCGGACTCCTGGCTCGATTCCTGGCATTCAGAGTCGAGAACCAACTACGCCCATGACAATCCCGCTGAGCTGATCCGCTCCTCCAGACACGGTGACCCCCTCACCCCCCACGCCAAGTTTGCAGAGGACGGATCGTCCCGCCTTCTTCTGGAACTTCTTCCCTGTTCTATGGGACGCACCCAGACTGGCTCCAGTCTCACAAAACAGTAGAGAAAGGAACTGACTCACCAGGCATTCGTACAGGCTCCTCAACAGGGACCTGACCTGGACCTGCATTCTGTGCTGCTGTCTCTCCCCACCAAAGCTGACCTTAAATCGATCCCCACCAAGGCAGACATGGAAACTATGATCTCAAGAATTGAAAAAGCCTTCCGAAAGGATCTAGAGGATGTCCAACACAATGTAGCAGCAGTGAAGGCCCTGGAGAACGCAAGAGAAGCGACGGGAGAGCATCTCGCCAGCCTGTAACAAACCAACTCACAAGCAGCGCAAGTCTCCAACTTAAAACTCTATTACGATGACCTGGAAAACTGGAACAGGCAGAATAACCTGTGTCTGCGAGGGATCCCCAAAACGCCCTGGTTTGCAGACTTGGAGTCATTGCTACCTCTATTTTCAACTCGCTGCTGGGGAACCCCCCGGGGACCCACAGGGTGGCGGGTCGGCCACCGGGAGCAAGTGGGTATACACATTCCACCTTCTTGTCATTAAAAACTTTCCATCAGTCCAACTGTTACCACAGAGGATCCGCAGAAGAAGAGCTCCGGTCAGGCGGGGGCAGCCACGGAGGAGTGGCACGCCTTCTCCCGGAAGAGTAAATAATGCCTTGGGCCCTGGCCTCGAACTTGTTATGAGACATTGTCCTGCACCCCTACCTGCCTGAGGCGGGTTTTTGTCGGGATCCCCAGACTCTCCGGGATGGCCCCCCTTCCGCTTGAACCAATGTTGCTGACCATTTGATTCCGGATGTAGTGGGCCCCGTGGGCGGCCACCCGGGGAGGGCCTTGGCCTCAAACTTGCTGCAAGACATTGTCCTGCGCCACTGCCTGCCTGTGCTCTCCAGGATGGTCCTCCTTTCCGCATGGACCAATGTTGCTGACTTGGCATACGTGGCTGTCCGGCGGATGCCTTCATCTTCGGCCGCCGGGGGGGGCCCGCACCCCAGCTGTTGATTAATGGGACTGTACTCCCCTGTGCAGGTGGCCCCTTGTGTGGCTAACCCCACAGGTCATGGTGGCCCTGGAGATGGACAAGTGTTGTAATATGGAGGTCATGCATCGGGGAGGCCCGGGCGTGCCTACATATTTTGGGTCATGTGACGGTGGGCCCTGGGGCAGGCCACAGTTTGGGCGGGGCATGGCATGCAATGAGTATCCCAGTCGGGGGCCCCCGGGTCTTCTGCTGCGGGGCTCACAGTCGTTGGTGTCCGGGATCCTGGGCAGCTGTGTCTGGGGTCCCCTCTCCTTCCCCGGGGGGGCGCTGTGGTTGGGGCGCCGGGGTCATTTCTGACAGGCTGTACTCTGTTCTGTGCGGGGTTGTCCCTGCCCGTTACGCCCCTTCCAACCCTGGTGGGGGGATGGGGTCTCTGGGTGCCATGTGGATGAGGAGCGGCCCTGGACGGGGTGAGTCTCTTGGGGCAGATTTGATGAGTGTGAGGTGTCAGGGTGGCAGTGGCCGCAGTACGGGGGGCATGCGGTCGGTTGGTCTGCTCCCCCCCCGGCCTGTGGGGATTGTCTGCCCCTGCTCGTAGTCCGCGGCTGGGGCGGACGCACGGGTGCCTGTGGGGGGGACCCTGCCGGCCATTGCCTTCCCCCCTCGGCTGGCGGGCCCCGGGTGGGGGCGCTGTATGCGCTGCCTGGCACCTGGGCTCGGGGCAGATGGGTGGGGCGTGCAGACCCGGGGGTGGGGCGTGAGACATGTGCAATATGCAGCAATTTTCAGTGCTTGGGAGCTGAGGTTATATGTGATTTCTGCAATTATTTTTGTTAACGAATGTTAAGGGTTAATACTTGATGGTTAGTAGATCTTGTTCCCCCTCGGTCCTCACTGGGGGAAATTAAGTCTTGGACTGTCCCCTACGGGAGGGACTGCCCTGGGCCAGCTTGCTAGGGTCCTGAGAAGGCTGGCGTTTTTCTCTCTTCTTTTCCTCCTTCTGCCCTCTTTTTCTTCCCCCCCCCTCGTGCCCTCCCCTGCTCTGCCTTGCTGGGGCCACCCCTCTCGCCTCTCCCCCGTGGCCACCTTGTTTTGGAGGCGAAGAGCACAAGTAGTATTTACTCAGGAGATGCACTTCCAAAAGGAAAGGGCTCCAAAGCTCTCAGATAGACACTTCACTACAGGGTATCATTCTTATTCACTGAACTTGAGATCAAGGGGTGTGAGCATTCTGCTTGCCTCTTCGCTCTCTTGGACCTATGTGAGTAGTGTATCAGATGAGGAGGGTAGCTTCATCTTCCTCAAAGGGAAGGTGGGTAACCAGATGTGCACTCTAGCAAACATCTATGTACCCAATACAGATCAGACGTGGTTCATAGAACAAGAGTTGGACACCCTCCAAACTTTTTTAGAGGGAATGAGAAAAGCCTCCCATCTTTCTTTTTCTACTCTCCAAAAACTTAAAACGGCTTTTAGGCTGTTTCAACTGGTAGATCCATGGCGGATACAAAACCCACGAGGGTGAGACTACACTTTCTACTCCCCTCCCGATGACTCGTACTCTAGGATTGACTATCTTTTCATAGAGCACAGGCATCTCCAGCTTGTGCGGAAAGCCGAGATCGATCCAATTACGATTTTGGACCACGCCCTGATCTCAGTGGGAGTGCCTGAGTGGTTGTCAAAACCAAACACTTGGACACTTAATGAATTGTTACTCCAGGACCCGACTGTACAGGAGGTGGTCAGGGAGGAGCTTAGATCATACTTTGACCAGAACGCCAGACCTGAGATGAGCCCCCTTAACTTGTGGGCGGCCCATAAGTGCTACATTAGGGGCATCATCTTGAAGATAGCATCCAAAAAAGGAGAGGTCATTGGTGACCTGTGAGCAGAGCGGAGGCCGAGCATAAAAAGCAACAGGTGGTGAGGGTCAGTCAGGAGTTGGCAGCAGCGCAGGAAAGACTAAAGGACATTATGCTGGTCAAGGCCAAGGCAACCCTTCTGAAATCCAGGCACTGAAATCCGGCCGTACAATAGCTATGGCAATCCTGGAGCAGAGGGCGAACAATTTTGTCCCTCAGATCCAAGGAGCGGGGGACCGGCTGTTCTCTAACCTGGCCCGACATTGTTTCGGCATTCAGAGAATTTTACCACAAGTTGTATAACCTGACTGGGGAGGGAGCCGGCCGGGCCAGCCTTCTACAGGAGGCACAGGGATATGTGGCATCTTCAGGCCTCCCTGTGCTTGGTTCAGAGTTTGTAGAGGCCTTAGAGCAGCCTATATCTGACTGGTAGTGGTCTCAAGCAATCAAATCTTCACAGCCAGGCCAATCTCTGGGACCTGATGGGTTCTCCCTGTCTTACTATAAATGGATGGGCGACATCCTGACCCTGCGAGAAATTGCCGTCCTTCAACTCCATCTCAGCCGAACAAGCCATTCCGACAGATATGTTGCGGGCCCAAGTTACGGTATTACCCAAGCAGGGGAAGGGCCCCCTCCTCTGTTCCAACTACAGGCCAATTTCCCTCCTAAACGTGGACCTAAAAGTGTTCGCTAAAATCTTAGCCAATAGGCTGATATCAAACCTGAGCAAACTGATAGACACGGATCAAGTGGGCTTCTCCCCAAAGAGGGAAGCTAGGGATAATGTAATTCATGTCATCAACCTGATACACCTGATCCACAAGGAGGGGATTCCAGCCATGTTGCTCTTCCAGGATGCAAAGAAAGCATTCGCTATGGTTCACTGGGACTTTATCCGGGCCACGCTGGAGCATATGGGCCTGCAGGAAAATATGAGGACTTGGATACTCTCCCTGTATTCCTCCCCTTCGGCATGCATCAAAGTCAACGGAGTGCTGTCAGAGCCATTCTCGATAACGAATGGAACAAGGCAGGGTTGCTCGCTGTCCCCAGTCATCTTCATCTTAACGTTGGGACCCTTCCTCCGTCGGGTAAAGGCAAATCCAGACATAAAAGGGGTGGTGGGTGGAGGCACCGAGCACAAAGTAGCGGCTCTCGCCGACGATCGACGATCTGATCTTCTGCATTACCCAGCCAGCGACGACTGTACCCAATTTGTTGAGAGTTAAAAGAGTATACTGAACTCTCGAATTTCAAAATTAACCTACAAAATTCAAGGAACTAAACATCTCTCTGCCACAGAGGCACCTGGAAATCATCAAAACCAATTTCCCCTTTTGTTGGTCGGTCGGATCAATTACTTACTTGGGAGTACAGATCACTCCTCAACTGAAGGACTTGTTCACCAAGAACTTCCCACTGCTGTCGACCACAATTAAGAGAGACCTCAGCGTATGGAAAGACAAAATATTAGGGTCGATTCAAAGAAACATGTAACAGCTTTGATTTTGGTGCCGATCATCCTATTTTTCCCGTACGCTCGTGCGTTCGTATGAACTTGCGAGTGATTCTATAAGCAAATACGTTTCTATCCTAAAATGTACGTCTGTTCGTATGGCAGTTCGGGAATCAGACCTATGTCAGTTTCCATCCTGAATTTTCCGTTTCATTTCTCAGGTTGCAACATTGGTTTTGCCCTTTTTCCTTTTTTGTCTGGACGTAAATCCTTCTGATCTTGCGGCTGCGCACTACAAACTTACCTCCTTAAAGTGCATTCTAAATATTTGGTCTTTTATTTTTCTTTATTTCATTCATTTTGTAGTAACCAACCATTAATGAATGCATTTGCATAAGTAAATCTTACTTTGTTTAATTTTTAGTTAACTTGCATTTTTTACTTGTGGATTTAATTTTAATATTTTGGCTTCAAATGGTACAACTTAAAATTTTGGGTGTGGTTACCCACACCCTCTACATACAGATTTGCTCTCAAAAATTAAAAAACACCCAGCAACTTCAGCATGTTATGAGCCTAGAAACAGCCAAGATGGCGGCTCAGGTATTCTCGGGCAGCCTGCAAACAGAAAGGGCCTTGTGACTGTGTTGCTCTGCATTCTTTGATTTCTGACCTTTCCGTGCCCCCAGCTCTGCTGTGTCTGTGCAAAATACAGCAGTAACCCACATCCTGCACTTTATCCCGCTCTCCTCTCCTCAGTAAGTGTGATGCATCTGACCAAAGATGTGCTTAAATAATTAAACAAAGCAAAGGTAAACAACTACACCAATAAATGCAATCTAAAAATATTATTCTAGTACATCAATTTAAAAATAAATAACAAAGGACATAAGTTTCTTTAATTAACGCAAATATATTGCAAAATAAAGGTTTACATGCAAAGGACTAATTAAGGTCCACATTAAAATGCTTTTATAAGGCATACATGAATCAGGTATGCATTGCCATACAATTTATGGCCTCGGCCATGCTGATACATGCAGTTCATTGGAGCTCAAGACGCGCAGACTCCTCCACATAGCCAAAAAACCTGTTCAAGAACAGCAATCCGACTGCTAAAAGGTGTCGGCAGTGGCTTTCTTTTAAAACGTATTTAGAGGTTTGAAAACTGTTCTCTGAATCACACCTAAACACATCCGATTATCCTAAGTTTTACGTTTTGATCCTAAGTTTTAGGATTTGATCCTAAGTTTTACGTTTTGATCCTAAAATTTAGGAACGAACTTCCGATGATCGTAAGAGCATATACGCATTCGTACGTAGGCTCGTGCGAGTCGGAAATGGCCAAAAAAACAGCAAAAAATGACTAACACCCACCCAAACTTACGATTCTCGATCCGAAATCAATTAACTTTTGCTCTTTGAATCGAGGGGATTGTCTTGGTTTGGCAGGTGCAATGTCCTCAAAATGAACGTGCTGCCACGCTACTCAATCCTATTCAGGTGCTGCCCATTCATTTACCATCCCACTTCCTTAAATCCATTCGCTCAGAATTCATAAAATACGTGTGGGGGGCAAAAGCCAGAGAGTTGCACAGAGAACGCTTACCCTGCCAAGGATAAGGGAGGGGAGTGGGACTCCCGGATGTTAAAATGTACTACGCAGCGGCGCACCTGAGCAGAATCGTGGACTGGAACCTCCACAGAGAGCATAAGTGAGCAGGTGTGGTCTTCGGTCCCATTGGCGAGTCTTCCATGGTCCACCGGCACTATCCCGAGTGCACTTAGGATAAACCCAACCCTACAGGTATGGGCCAGGCGAGCGACGAAAGAGAAGATATCCCTTTCACCGTCCCCACTCAGGCCAATTTTAGGTGCACTGGATTTCATGCCGAGCCATCTGGATGCGGAATTTGGAAAGTGTAAAGCGGCTGGAAGAGACACCGCTCGAGATTTCCTGAATGGCTCAAGATGGAAGACTCTGCAGGAGCTCATGTCATGGGGGGATCCTCCCCACCCGTTACAAATCTTACACTTTCTCGGGAGCTTACCCCCCCCGAAGAGTATGGGAGGGAACTAACGCCATTTGAGTGGATGTGCTTGGCCGCAGAGCCGATGAGGGGAGTGCTTTCATATGTGTACCAACTTTTAATGGACTCGGGGGAGACCTTTGTGCCGAATTTTATTGGGGCATTGGAGGATGAACTTAAAGTTACCTTCCCCCCAAATCAAGTAAAGAAAATCCTTGAGTTAGCACAACGAGAGTTGATCAGCAGCTCGTACCAGGAGGCAGGATACAAAATCCTCAGCCTCTGGTACAGAACCCCCCAGACGCTGCACCAGCTCTTTCCAACAGTCTCACCCCTTAGTTGGAGATGTGAGAAAGATCAAGGCTCCATCCTCCACATCTTCTGGGAATGCAAGAAAGTACAAAGGTTCTAGAAAAATGTCGTAGAGTGTATCCGTAAGATAATGGGAGACATCCCACTTTCTCCAGAAGCTCTCCTCCTGCACTCCACCAGCAGTGCGGTTGGGAAGTATAGGAAATCACTGACTATTCCTCTGGTAAATGCCGCTAGAGCGTGCCCAGTGGAAGACCTCCACACCTCCTCTCATCGGCTCTTGAATCCGAAGGGTAGAGGACATTAGGCTATGGAGGACCTGACAGCTCTCCTTAGGCGGTCAGAGGAGAGGCACAGGCATCTGTGGTTGCCGTGGGTCCTGTTCAGGGAATCTGCTGAAGGCAAGACACTGCTTAGCAAAATGTGGACTGCTGGGGGTGACAGATGGAGGCTGGAGTTGGCTCGAGGTGCCTGGTCCAGGTGGTGCAGCGGGTGCTTGGGTGGGGCGGCCCTGTCGGGTGTTGGGAACCGGAGAGATACCCCCTTTTTTTTTTCTTGCTCCCTCCGCTTTTCTTCCCTCTCCTCCTTCACCTTCCAACCCTGTCCCTTTCCTCCCTAGCTCCCCACCCCTATAACTTTACCCGTTTTACAATAAAAAGGCCGGTGGATGGGAAAAGTGAGGCACGCCCCAGGGGTAATCAGGGGGGTGGATAATTCGACTGTCGAGCACAATATGTTAAAGTCACAATATGTTAGCACAGTTTCTACCCAGTTAACACCAGAGGCTAGGTGTCAGGGCCGAGGAGTTCTCTAAAGTGAACTCTCCGCCCGGAAACAGAAAGTTCGGCCAGAGCAATGACACAACAACAAAAAATATCATATAATGGTTTTAATAAAGGGAAAAGGGGCAACAAAAATATCTTACATTCAGATACAAAGGCTCACTAACAAAAATACCTAATAAAAAAAGATAACCTAAGGTGCTGGAGCACTCACCCAAGGGCCTAAGGACAGGTTCCAGCAGTCTCCAGACTCTGGAAGGTACAAACTATGACAGATGCCGGCAGTCTCCAGACTCCGGTAGGAACAGACTTTGAATAAACGCACAGAGACAGAGACAATCCTGCTGCACCAGGTGTAGGGCAGATCCCACTTAAATAGTACCACACAAGACAGGGCCCGGGTGACGGCTGGTAGCGGAGCCCGGGTGACGGCTGGTAGCGGAGCCCGGGTGACGGCTGGTAGCGGAGCCCGGGTGACGGCTGGTAGCGGAGCCCGGGTGACGGCTGGTAGCGGAGCCCGGGTGACGGCTGGTAGCGGAGCCCGGGTGACGGCTGGTAGCGGAGCCCGGGTGACGGCTGGTAGCGGAGCCCGGGTGACGGCTGGTAGCGGGGCCCGGGTGACGGCTGGTAGCGGGGCCCGGGTGACGGCTGGTAGCGGGGCCCGGGTGACGGCTGGTAGCGGGGCCCGGCTGCAGGCTGGTAGCGGGGCCCGGCTGCAGGCTGGTAGCGGGGCCCGGCTGCAGGCTGGTAGCGGGGCCCGGCTGCAGGCTGGTAGCGGGGCCCGGCTGCAGGCTCGCTGTGGGGCCCGGCTGCAGGCTCGCTGTGGGGCCCGGCTGCAGGCTCGCTGTGGGGCTCGGCTGCAGGCTCGCTGTGGGGCCCGGCTGCAGGCTCGCTGTGGGGCCCGGCTGCAGGCTCGCTGTGGGGCCCGGCTGCAGGCTCGCTGTGGGGCCCGGCTGCAGGCTCAAAGGCTGGGGGCCCGGCAGAGGGCTCAAAGGCTGGGGGCCCGGCAGAGGGCTCAAAGGCTGGGGGGCCCGGCAGAGGGCTCAAAGGCTGGGGGCCCGGCAGAGGGCTCAAAGGCTGGGGGCCCGGCAGAGGGCTCAACGGCTGGGGGCCCGGCAGAGGGCTCAAAGGCTGGGGGCCCGGCAGAGGGCTCAAAGGCTGGGGGCCCGGCAGAGGGCTCAAAGGCTGGGGGCCCGGCAGAGGGCTCAAAGGCTGGGGGCCCGGCAGAGGGCTCAACGGCTGGGGGCCCGGCAGAGGGCTCAAAGGCTGGGGGCCCGGCAGAGGGCTCAAAGGCTGGGGGCCCGGCAGAGGGCTCAACGGCTGGGGGCCCGGCAGAGGGCTCAACGGCTGGGGGCCCGGCAGAGGGCTCAACGGCTGGGGGCCCGGCAGAGGGCTCAAAGGCTGGGGGCCCGGCAGAGGGCTCAAAGGCTGGGGGCCCGGCAGAGGGCTCACGGTGGGGCCCAGCGGCGGCTGACTCACGGTGGGGCCCAGCGGCGGCTGACTCACGGTGGGGCCCAGCGGCGGCTGACTCACGGTGGGGCCCAGCGGCGGCTGACTCACGGTGGGGCCCAGCGGCGGCTGACTCACGGTGGGGCCCAGCGGCGGCTGACTCGACCATGGGACGCTCTGGCGGCAGGCTGGCATCGACCATGGGACGCGCTGGCGGCAGGCTGGCATCGACCATGGGACGCGCTGGCGGCAGGCTGGCATCGACCATGGGACGCGCTGGCGGCAGGCTGGCATCGACCATGGGACGCGCTGGCGGCAGGCTGGCATCGACCATGGGACGCGCTGGCGGCAGGCTGGCATCGACCATGGAATCCACATTGGAAAAATCAGACCAATCATCATCAGAATCTTCATAGAACCAGGAATCAGGGTCCTGGCTTCTAGCAGCAGACACAGGTTGGCTCCATGAGGAAGCAGCAGACCCCTGAGCCAAGGCCCCAGGTGAAGCACACAGCACCTCAGAGTTACCCCTAGACCCTATAGATCTAGCTAAAGGGACAGGAGATGGGGGAATCTGATCAGGGACACTGGGTTCAATGGAACTGGTCTGCTTAACCTGTGGCAAAGGAGTATTTATTTTGAAAGCTACATCCACCAGGATCTTAATGAGGGGTTGAGCAGCTGGAAAATCAAAATCTCCTTGATCAATCAAAGAATGAATAAAATTGATCATATCTAGACACATGGATTTAGAGTATCCCACAAATAAAGCTTGCACAGAATCAGCATGGCTTTCCGTTAATGAAAGCAACTTTTTGATCACTCCAGGATCCATTTTAGGGGGCTAGGAACGGACTTTGGCAAAAGCTAGAGGGACTACAGGTCCCAGGATGCGCAATGCTCTGGCCAGGTGGGTAGTTTGGCAGCAGGATTATGTCAGGGCCGAGGAGTTCTCTAAAGTGAACTCTCCGCCCGGAAACAGAAAGTTCGGCCAGAGCAATGA
Organism: Gastrophryne carolinensis; assembly: GCA_027917425.1. Classification (NCBI taxonomy): domain Eukaryota; kingdom Metazoa; phylum Chordata; class Amphibia; order Anura; family Microhylidae; genus Gastrophryne; species Gastrophryne carolinensis. The sequence goes on from CM051243.1 coordinate 119,396,494, forward strand.
CACAACAACAAAAAATATCATATAATGGTTTTAATAAAGTGAAAAGGGGCAACACAAATATCTTACATTCAGATACAAAGGCTCACTAACAAAAATACCTAATAACAAAAGATACCCTAAGGTGCTGGAGCACTCACCCAAGGGCCTACGGACAGGTTCCAGCAGTCTCCAGACTCTGGAAGGTACAAACTATGACAGATGCCGGCAGTCTCCAGACTCCGGTAGGAACAGACTTGAATAAACGCACAGAGACAGAGACAATCCTGCTGCACCAGGTGTAGGGCAGATCCCACTTAAATAGTACCACACACCAGGTGCAGCAGATGATGAGGAGAGAGCATCCAAGGCTCTGCTGACACCCTCTGGTGTCTGATGGAGTGTAGCTGGGGTGAGCAGCCAGAGCTCTGCTGACACCCGCTGGTGGCAGATGGATCTGCATGTGGGACCATAAAACCCAGCCACCAGTCGGGCATCAGCAAAACCCAGGGTTCTTACACTAGGTGTCTGTAATAGGAGTGTACATAGGTAATTAGACCACTATATCTGTAAAGGCCCAAAAGATTATATATTATAAAGATTATATATATCCCCACAGTTGGGGGGGGGAGTAACAGTATATTGGGGTGCCTTTAGACAGACATACAAAAGAGTAATATATAGGTGCAGTATGCAACTGCACAAGATATAAATATACATACATGCTGTCCGGTGATCTTCCAGGACTATGTATCAGGAAGTACATCAGAGTGATTGTAGAAAAATTTAGAATATATATATCCATCCACGGCATACCTTGGCCCAATATATTGTTATAACTCTCTTACTACAGTAATTCCTGCCCGGAGGGCGTGGACTGCAAGATAGAAAGGTATGGCTCCTCCAGGCCCTATATTCTTCCGGCTTACCCATCACAAGTCAGTATTTGAAAAGCAGGAGAACCGATCGGGAGGCTAAGATATCTATAAGCTGTCGGAGAAGAAATGTTAATCCACACAGTTCTCCGCTTATTTTCTTTCTCAATTTATACGCCTCTTTTTTTTCTAATGCTGAAACTCTTTGCATATATACAGATCCACCAGGACTAGTCATCTAAGGAGTAGAAACCGTAACCCAGAGGAAGGGAGGGCCTGACCGCCTGGAATGGATGTAGAAAAGAAAACAATTCTACAGGTGAGTGTCACAGAATTGTATTTTCTCTCCCAATCCATTCCAGGCCTTCAGCTTCATTAACTAACAAGACCTCCAAAAGCAGTGCCCTACATCTGGAAGGGGTCCTGAAACGAAGAAGAGTAAAACTTGGTAAATGTATGAACTGAAGACCAAGTAGCGGCTTTACAAACCTGTTCCACCGAGGACTGGTGCTGAAATGCCCAGGAAGCGTCAATAGCTTGAGTGGGGCTCTTTTCCTTTGGCAGTATACACCCTTACTACCGCCTGTCTGATCCATCAACTGATGCTGATGACAGACTTAGCCTGCTGAAGACCTATGCGAGGACCCTCGGCTATAACGAATAAGAAGTCCGACTTACGGAAGGACTTTGTAGCAGAGATATAATATCTTAAAGCTCTTACTACGTCCAAAGAATGAAGAACCCTTTCCTTGGGATTAGCTGGAACCAGACCTAAAGATGGTAAAACCAACTCTTTATTAAGATGAAAAGGAGAAACCACCTTGCAGTCAGCCTTAGCCCTATGTAACTCAAAATAAGGAGGTTTAACCAAAAAAGCTTCTAATTCGGAAACTCATCGTACCGAAGTAATAGCTACTAGAAAAATGACCTTAAGAGTCAATAAGCGCAGAGAACCATTTATCAAGGGCTCCAAAGGAGCGCCCTACAGGGCCAATAATACTAAATTCAAGTCCCAAACCTGCAAAATAGGTTTAAGCGGCGGGCGCTTGGAAAAAGGTCATAAGTATATTCTCGGCAATGGGCTTTTGAAAAAAGATGGATACATGGGCAGATACATGCCCTTTTTAGCATGCTTTATTGGAGTCCATCCTCCAGACCCTTTAGCATGCTTTATTGGAGTCCATCCTCCAGACCCTTCAGTAGAAATTCAAGGATCCTGGAGACAGAAAAACTCCTACAAGGAAGGTTCATAGATTCACACCAGATGATGAAACCCCGCCAAACCCTGTAGTAAATCTTTGAAGAAGTCTGCTTCAGGGCCTGGATCATGGTGTGAATAACCTTGGCTGATAAACCCCTCTCTGTTAAGATCGTGGTTTCAATAGCCAGGCCGCCAGCATTCGTAAATTGAGGTGCCGAACGGGCCCCTGTGTGAGAAGATCTGGATCGTCAGGGAGACACCAATGCTCCCCTGCCAACATTTTTACTATGTCTGAGAACCAGCTTCTCCTTGGCCAGTGAGGAGCCGCTAGAATGGTTGGCACCTTCGCAAGCTATCTTCTTTAGGACTCGACCTAGGAGTGGAAATGGAGGGAATGGATAAATAAGGCTGACTGCTGACCAGGGAAGGCTCAGTGCATCCATTGCCATTGCTAGAGGGTCCCTCTGAACCTCTGAATTTTCTGATTGTGTCAAGATACAAAGAGATCCACATCCGGCTGACCCCAGCGCATGCAAAGGGCTTGAAACACACTCTGACAGAGACCATTCCCCCTGGTGCAGGACTGGTGCGACTTAAACAGTTGGCCTGCGAGTTGTCCTCTTCTGGAATGTAAATTGCTGAGATGCAAGGAACATTCTTCTCGGCCTAGAAAATCATTCGGCTTACCTCGAGAGCGCTCTTGCTCCTGGTGCCCCACTGATGAAAATGCAGGCCATCCAGCGCAAAATGCAGATAAATGCAAAAATGAGGATGTGAAAATACGCATCCTTTATATCCATTGTGGACATCAAATCTCCCGGCTGAAGTGACATCACTGCGGACCTTAAGGACTCCATTAGAAAGTGTATTAAAATGGACAAACTTGTTGAGGCCCTTCATATCTAAAATTGAGTGTGCCGATCTGTCCTTCTTTGGGATGGTAAAATCCCTGGCCCCTCTCTGGGAGGGGAACCCTGACCGATAACCCCTATCCGAGACAAATGCAAAAACAGCGTCTCTCAAGGTTTCTGCCTTTATCGGATTTCGGTATACCCTTGACCAAAGAAACCTTCGTGGAGGTCTGGCTGCAAACTCGATCTTGTAGCCTGAAGACACCACGTCTTGTATCCAGTGATCTGATACGTGGTGCCTCCAATCAGGAGCAAACTGCAGAAGCCGTTCCCCCACCCGCAAGGCCATAAAGAGCGCCGTAATGCTACTAGTAAGGCAGAAGCCATGGCGCTTAATCTAGCCAAATCATCCATAGCCTTAACATATTTATTAATTTCCAAACTAGTCTTGAATAATCAGGAGTTACAGGAATGACCTTGGGTCCTAGTTTTAGCAAAAAAGCTGTTTTAACAATCTTCTATTTGCCAAAGATGCTACAGAAGTAGCACAGGCTGGCTGCAAAAGCGAGCCTACCATAGAAAAGGCGTGACGTGCCAACTGATCAAGGTGCTTTTCTGCAGGATCCTTCAAAGAAGCATTGTCAGTGGAAGGCATGACCGTAGTGTTAGAAAGACCTGACACAAGTGTCTACCACAGAGACCATAACTTAACTAAATCCCAGGGAAAAGGATACCTAGAATCTAAAACCTTAGGAATGGGAGGAAGCTAATTTGGCTTCTCCCACTCCCTCCGAACCATATTGGAAAAATTAGACTGTTCAGGGAAAACGAGTCTCTGTCTTTTGAGCTTGTATAAGTCTCCCATCTTCTTGGAAGGCAAAATATGCAGAACCTCAAAAATAGCACCAATGAGGTTCTCCATCTCATTCTTGACCCGAGAATCCTCTTTAGAAGGAATCAAGAGCCGAACAACTGTCTTCCCTACTAGAGGGAAGCTTCCCCTCAGACAACTCTTCCTCATCCTCCTCAGAAACTAATGATGCATGTAAATCCTTCCTTGGAGGCTCTGAGGAACCCGCATCAATGGTTACTGATGGAATAGGCCTCCTACTATGATCAGTAAAAATCAATTTAGCACAATCTGGGCACACCGTACCAAACTCGCCCAGCGGTCTCTGACGACATACAGGACAAAGGATAACCCTGTCTGCTGGGATACCAGATCCACTATCCCCAGATGCCTTAGTCATGGTGATTTATAATAGTCTAAATAATCCTAAAGGGCCTAAGACGTAAGTATATAAGACCTCGATAGTCACAAGCGAATACTCCGAAAGACTGGGTGGAACCACAACAAACTACCCCTCTTCCCACAATAGAAACAAAATATAAAGGCCCATTAAAAGACAAAAATAAATTAACTTACATAATGAAATTCAATAAATAAATGTACTCACCAACGATAACCAGGCCGGAATGCTGCTTTAATAGGGTCTCGCCTCAACATGCGGACCCCAGGAGCAGGCAGCAGGGCAGCGGAACAGCGTTGGATGCGGCATGGGCCTGAAGCAAGGCTGGGACTCCCTGAGAAGAACCCCACTGCCCGACAAGGTAACGGCAGCAGCGGCGGAAGGCGGCGGTGATGTCCAGGGTCGCAATCCCTGCACTAATGTAGAGCAGAGCACTTCACCGGCAAAGGGGCGACAGGCCGTCTGAGCAGCCAAAGAAGAATGAACTGCCGCGTGTGCCGCCAGTCACTTCCTGGTGCAAGACCCTGCCCCTGACAAGTACCCGCCCCCTGAAACAAAGAGCGCAAATTTTGAAAAAGGTAAGGTAAAGTAAAATAAAGTAAGAGTCATGTGGGAAGGAGAAGGGGGGATATATAAAAATACATGCAGGTTCCACCTGCAGATTCTCCAGACCGAAACCTGCAGTTGATTGCATCCCCGAGTGCCATGACACCCTAAAGCGGCCCAAGACCCCGGCGCAACCCTTACCACCAGGATTCTAAACAGCATAGCTGAGGAGGTATAGTGGGTCCAAGGATCAGTGGGAAATAAGGGCATGGAAGAAGACAGAAAGGGCAAAATCCCCCGCTTCCTGCATAAATCCTAGAAAAAGGGAGAAAAAAAATCCATGGAACCTTCTCAGTCTAGTCCAACTGCAAGAATGAAACAGAGTTGTGATGGGGCAGCTGGAGGTATATAGGGCCGGGAGGAGCCACGCCTTTCGATCTAGCAGTCCACGCCCTCCGGGCAGGAATTAACCCGTTCGTTACTGAAGCTGATGGCCTGGAATGTATGGGAGAGAAATGTCAAGGGTTGCACAAATATTGAGAACACCCATATATTAGTAAGTGATCATAATTGTTGTCAAACAAATTCCCAAGGTCAAGTAAGTATATGATGTGGCTATAGACAGAATATATAGAATACTATTATATGAGGACAACATATAACTAAATATACAGGCAGGGAAATGATGGCATAAAGAATAAAAACCCCCATGGCAGGGGTCAGTAGCAGCTTATAAAGAGACTAGAAGAGGTATAATACTAGTCCATGGATACAATGGCTTCAGATCACAAGACAAGGTCACCATGTCCAGTGGCAGATCACTATCGGTTCCCACTAAACATGCTGGATCAATCTCTGGGCAGGGATTACATGTGTTCATGCGACAATATGACATCACCCACACAGTTTATAACTGTCCTGCATACAGGAGATCCCCTGATGTAATAATATAATGCTCCCCAGCGTCAGACCCCCCCCATGAGGGAGTGTCTATATGACGGTTGTGAGGGGTCCCAGGTTGGGTGACATGGTGGAGGCAGGGGGGGTTGGACTCCCCCAAACATAAGTACCCATGCACCTCTGGGCATCCTGTTTTGAGGCAATCTCCTGCCTAATTATCAGGCTCTAACCTAGGCCATCCCATGTCTGGTATAAATAAAGGAATGTTGCACCTTACTGTTTTGCTGGGCCTCCTTGTGGCCCTTCTGTCTCCGTGGCCAACATTGTTGTGAGGATAGGTCTGCTTTACCTAAGCTTGCCTGTGTGCTGCTCTGTATGCCTTCCTTGCTTAGCCCCACTGCATGCTGTCGCCCCGCTGTTTAACTGCTGCTGCCATCGTTCCGCTGATGTCCCTGCGCCCTCCAGTGTCTTTAAGCTTCCTCCGACCTACATGCTGGCCTGGGAGCAAAATGCCGTCCTTCCGCTTCCAGGTCACGTGTCATTGCAGAACCCGGAAGTGACATCAGAGCTAGATTACGATCTCTTGAAATTTTGGAAGAAAGAGTTACTAAATAAAAAATAATTCATTTAACTTTAAAAAGTGGAAATTACTGATCCAGCGCCAAAAAGTCACTTAAAAGCTACAGCACACCCATAACTAAGTTATCTGGGATTTAAGCGGACACCGCACAAACTTGTGCATGGTCAAAAACTATGTGGGAACAAGCCCCGGCTGTACCAAGACCTCAGGTGAACTACACCTGGATTATGCATTTCATGGTCAGGGGGCTTATCCAGAACTCCTGGAGTTGAAAGCAATAAATTAAAATAAAAAAATACAATTCTGTGAAGTACTCACCTGTAGAATTGGTATTATACGCATACAGCACGTCCTGCTCCAGATGTAGTAATAACATGTGGCTAATCCTCCGCCTCCGGCGCCGTGCACTGCAGACATGTAGAAAACAAGCTCCTCCCAGCCCTACATATACCGAAGGACCTCCCACAAATCCCCAGCATTGAAAAGCAGTGAGAATGAGAAGCCAGGAGAAACCAACCACCCAAAACTGGCAATAACAGTAAAGATAATAATCACCAAACAGGGGATCCAGAACAAAGTGAAACCAGAGGGGGGTGGAGCAGGACGTGCTGTATGCGTATAATACCAATTCTACAGGTGAGTACTTCACAGAATTGTATTATTCTAAGCATACAGCACGTCCTGTTCCAGATGTAGTAATAACATGTGGGACATCCAATAGCAGTGTCCATAAAGTAGGGTGGGATCCCCCTGAGAAAGGCACAGCCAACAGAAATAGCGCTGTCACCCGCAACCATGCAACCAGGAGCAACGTGAGCAAATGCTCTAACTCAAACTTATGAACCTTACAAGGCTGATTGAAGCACAAGCAGCGAACTAGTCAGCTTGCTCAACAGAACCAAGTGCTGAAAGGCCGGAGCCAAGCACAAGAAGAAAGAGAACAAAACCCCGGAGAGAAGAATGAATCTCCCCTAAACGAATAGGCCAGAATAACGCCTAAGCATGCTACTGCAAAGAAAGGGTAGCCATGGCAACCTTAGAACCCTCCCCATCGGGGAATATGAATCCTGGTCTCAGGTGAGACCGGTGGGAATACTGAAAAACAACGATAACAAGGCTCAGCAAGAGCCGAAACGTCTATTTTAGGCCCAGAGGGAAAAACCAACCGAGAAAGACCAATCCAAAGGGCTCCTACACCCATGGAAGCAATCAAATCCTGTTACATAAGGATGGAGACGCCTATAAGCCCCAAGGGGCATGATCTCTTAAGCTCAGAGTAAGCAAGACACTAGCCCAGAGGCCGGAGGGTCTGGGATAAAGGAGAATAAAAACTCTGCCTGGATCCAAATTCGGTGCAAGGCGAACACCCTCACCTAATGGTGTACAGATATATAAGCATATAAGTATATAGATAATGACTAGGACCGCTAACAGAGCCATCCGCAATGGCACTCTTCTGACAGAGGCAACCGCCCCAGAAGAGGGATGTGAGAGAAGGAACAGTTCAGACCAGAACCTGAGTAAGACTCAAGGAACCCTTAGCAGGGCCTCAGGATAAGTAACCCCCCCAAAAGGGAGCTTAGGAGGTCCCTGGGGAATGCACCTGAGCAACCCATGAGGAATGCTCCACACAGAAGATTGAACTAGACTTCTACAGTAGGTGAACAGGGCGAGCCCTGACAACTCTCAGATAACTGAGTTGGGGAACCAACTCAAACTGTGTTGTAAAAACTCTAGGACTCAGGGATCAGGCAACATCCCGCAGGAGAGAGAGCCAGTCCCAGCAAGGCAACTAGAACGACATCTCCCAAAATAGCAGAGAAGGGAGAAGAAGAAGAGGAGGGAGCTAGGCCTAGTCCTCTAAAAGAGAAAAGACACCCCGAGATAACCATCTCCAATGGGGTGAAGAGCAAACCGTCCGATCGCCTAAAAAGGCCTGTAGATAGGGGCGACGAAGTAAGGAGCCTGAATAGGCAGAACAGCCCTCGCGAGAGGGCAAACAGTACGACTGTCTTCAGCAGAATCAGCGAACCACGCCCCACTGGCCACCTAGGGCCCCCAGCGTAACGGTTCACCCTTGCCAAGGCAAACTTGTGCAAAACCCCACCTAGCAGGGCGAAAAAAGGTTAAGACCTATAGAGTATAATGTCTTGACAGCAAGCAATACTAGGCCCCCATGACCAGGCTAGCGAGGTTTGGGACAATAACCCAGGACAGAGTTCCTGTAATAGGAACGGGGCCCCACAGGGCCACACCAGTAGGGGCTCAGTGAGACATTAGAATAGACCCTCCTAGCACAGTAGGACAGCCAACAAGCCAATACCAATGAAGTGTAAGGAATGTAAACCCCCACTTAGATCAGAACCAGACCCTTCCTGAAGGGTCAACCTGTTCCGAGACCTTCACAGATAAAGGACAGGCCACTGTCGTCAGACTGACCGAGAGACCCCAAAGAGACAAGTCCTGAAGAGGAGTAGTCCAGCAATTTAGAGCCCGCCAAGGCTCAATGTGATAACCAAAAAACAGTATGAAAACGGAACCCCATAAAGGGGACCCCCTTAGGAGCCACGGGGGATTTCAGAAGAAATAAAAAACCCCTAGAAAACCTGCCAGACTTGGTCCCCATGGTGACCATTTACAGGGAAAGGCAAAAAGGAAGGCATGGTCCCTGACACCTTCCTTGAATTTACCAACTCCAAAAAGGAACCCCCGTAACAAGGGGGAGCGTACTGACCTAGTTCCAGGGGTGTTGGAACCCCGACCAGGATAAGTAACCTAAGGTGTCACAGGCCCCAAAGGCCTCTGAGAATAAAGGACAGCATCTGGACCGTCACCAACAGGCCCACCAGCTGCAAGGTGAAGGTAGCGTGACAAACCGGAGGGCAAGGCCCCTTCCATACTAAGGCCACAAATAGCCGAAGGGAAGGTTTAACGTGAACCCATCTAAAAGCCACCCCGTAGGGGGATACCGAACCGGGGTACACTAAGTAGGAGGTGTGCCTGAGCACCAATCCAAAGGACTCCCAAGGAGCCCCAAGTCAATAGCCAACACGGCCTGACGCAAAAGTGGAAAAAAAAAACAAAAAATGACAATCAAGTGGAACCTAGCGCGGACGTCACAGGGGCACGTCCAAGACCACACTCTCATACTCACCTTGGTGAGCCGTCTGGGAACAGGAGAGGGACCCAAGACAAGACCCCAATCAGCAGAGTTGGTCCTGCAATACTGTCTGGAAATAGCCTAGGTGTCCTGAAGGCACAGGGGACTAAGAAGGAATATAGATCCTCACAGGCATCAAGAGGTCCACTTGGACAAGAGCTCCTGTGGCCCAACAGGTAAATACCATGTAGGAGCTGCCTGTGAAAGGTAAATGCTAGGTCCAGAATGCCTGCCCGGGTCAGACTGCTTCATCCCAGAGGGAAAAGGTATGTGTATACAATCACAAGTGATGGGCCAACCTGTAAGAGAGCCCAGATCCTGCACGCCTGGCTCGGCCTGCCTCAACCCCCGAAAGGTAAAGCAGGGACTAGAAGAACCCTGACAACCTCAGAAAGGGACCGACCAGCAAACTCCATTCTGCATCCAGGGGGACTATCTCCCGTAACAGCCTTAACGGAGCATGGCGCCCTGTGATAGGAGCCAAGTGCTGCGGCAGCCCCCTCGCCCAATAGGGCGAGGGCGTCCCTTCATGCTTGCGTGGTTTTGGCAGATTTGGACTTCGCCCTGCCGGAGGTCCCAGGGCGTTGCCTGCCCCCCCTGGGGCAGGCCTCCACTCCAAAAAGTTGGAAGCACACTTCTGGTTCTCGCTTGACACTAACGTAGGGAGGGGGAGGGGTATCCCTGCCCCTGGGCGGCCGGGACGGCCTTCTGCGCGAGGGTGCCTTACCCTTTCTTCCAAAAAGGTCCAACCGGGCCCCGAATAAGCGTCATCCTCTAAAAGGAAGACCAGTAAGAGCCTTTTTTGTATCATTGTCAGACCCCCACTGTCACAGCCAAAGCAGGCGGTGAATAGCCACCACAAGAACCGAGGTTCTAGCACACATTTTAATGGTGTCATCCATCGCTGAGAGAATAAACCTCACAAAAACATCACAATCAGACAGTGCATTAAAGACCTCCCAAGGGAGATCCTCCGGCTGTTGGTCAAGTATCTTCCTAAGAAGGGTCCTGACGGCCGCAGCACAGACCGGGCGCAGAGCCGTCCCTGCACACGAAAAGGCATGGGAAACCCTTCTGTCAATGCGCCGGTCCTCAGCATCCCGAAGGGTACGATGAGTGGAAGCTGCCATGAAGGGAGAATTAGCAACCCCAATAATAGGTGCATCCACCTCGGGAGGTACTGACCATTGATCAACCAAATCATGGGGAAAAGGGTACTTCCAGTCCCAGACCTCTGGAACCCCTGTAAGTTTACAAGGTGATTCCCATTCCTTAGATATAAGAGTCTGGAAATGATCCTGTTTCAGAAATTCCAGGCGCAGCGTTGCCGTGTGGAAACTCTCCCTCTTGGGCTTGGGAGACTCTCCCGGAGGAGAGATGGACAGTGCTTCAAAGATCTTTATAAGTAACTCATCAGTGTCACACAGGCCCCAAGAACCTGGGCCAGAACTGTCACGGCTCCAAGACATCTCATCTGAGGAACTGGAACCTGAGAAAAGTTCACCTTCCTCAGAAGGATCAAGGTCCTGCATAGCAGCAGACTCCTCAGTTTCAGTGGGACACCTAGAACCAGGGGGCGTTAGGGACCGTTTCTTTCCAGCGCCCAAGCGCTCTGCCAAACCAGACATCACCTGCTCCGCTGTGGGTAACCTGCACGGCACCACCTGCTGGTTATCCCCGCTCGAGTGCGACTCATCTGGAGTGAGATCTAAGCACTGGGAGACAGGAGTATTGAAGCGAGGTGCAGCTACTGGTAAACCTGATTGCAGGGCCAGCACTTGTTCAGCACACGGTCCGCAGACCCGTGCTCTGTCAGCATCAGCGTGGGGTTGTCCACACATGGTACACAGCCGGTCTTGTCCCCTCGGGACCCCAGACACATAGTTCTGAGATGCCTCCATATGGTGATTAATCTAAGTAATATGCCAGTAGGGATTTATGCTATAAGCAACCCTGGATGCCCCAAGACCCACTAGGGATGTGGGAGAATTTAGAAATAAACCCGCTAAGATATATATATCAGGCCGGGAGAAGCCACTGGAATCTTGGCATCTGAAAGACATAAGGAGAAAAGAGGGTGTCAGAGCCATGCGCTACAGGAAGACCAATAACCGAAAACGCCCATGAGGGCACTTATAGTAACCAAGGAAGAGGAGGATCGTGACCACGCGCTCGCGGGAAGACCGACAAAATGGCGCCAAGCGAACCTCGAAGGGCGGGCCAGAGCTCAGATGACGCGGAACGCGCCAAACCAGACCACGTCCCCCCCCCGGAGAGCGCGAAGCTCTAAGCGCAGAACAAGACAGAAAGGGGAGACAGTAATAAACGCCATAGCATCGCTAAATGGAGCCGCCGTGCGCCAAACCAAAGTACATTAAAGGCGCTGCGGCCAACTTTAACATAATGTTTGAAGTGCGGCTCTGACCCCCGGTAACCATTAAAGGCTATAAGCAAACAGTGTAATAGGGCAAGGTTAGGCCAACGTACACACAACCTCCCCCCCCTCTTTTTCCCCCCACTAACGGGGGGAACTGAGGAAGAAGGTGACCCGGCACTCGGGGTTCACCGCTACACGGGGCGTGGGGCAATGATGCGGGAGGGGCATCCACTGAAGGCTCACCATTAGCCTTGACCGCCTACCCTATGGTGGGGGGGGATTGCGGTGGAGTCTAGCTCCGTAAGCACACTAGGTGCTGCCTACCTTCACCCGACCAACGCAGCCCAGGCTGGGAGGCATATTCTTGGTAAAAAGGGCGGGTGGAAATAGTCCCGCAGGGCTTCGGGCCGTAAGCCCCGCTCGCCTGCGAGAGTGTGATACTTCATGTCTTCGCAGTTCCAGCACTGCAGAGAAATCTGGGGATTTGTGGGAGGTCCTTCGGTATATGTAGGGCCGGGAGGAGCTTGTTTTCTACATGTCTGCAGTGCACGGCGCCGGAGGCGGAGGATTACCCACATGTTATTACTACATCTGGAGCAGGACGTGCTGTATGCTTAGAATATAGTCAAAGTCTAACATATCTAAGCACTCTGTCCAGTGGTTTCCCAGGGAGGAAACACAAAGAACTGATGTGGAGAGGAAGGGGTGTGGCTTTTAACTTGTCTGTGTTTCCTCCCAGGGGGTGGAACCTATCTCTCCATATGGTCACACTGAAGGATGACTTGGAAAAGAAAACAACACTTACTATGCATTAGATTGAGACCTGGTGTCAGGTGTATGTTAAACAACAATACAGTCAGTAGAAGTATCCTGCACACAAGAAAACACCGTTAGACTTACCGGTAACTAGGAATCCTTCAGCTGGAGATATTATGCCCCCTCCCCCTGGGAGGAAACACAAAACAGGAACAGAGGTTAAAAGTCCCACCCCTTCCTCCCCACCTCAGTTATAGAACAGTAACCATACACCTACCCTTGGAATATGGCCGAGTAATAAACGGTCAAGCTGAAGGATTCCTAAAAATACCATTTTGTGAGTACTCACCTGTAAAATGGATATTGTCAGTGTGTCACACACCCCGCTTCCCCTTTAATTCTTACGATCGGGTTACTCCACTGGCAGGTGGCGACGTTGCAGAGAGAAGTCTGGAAAACGAGCCCCTCCTGGCCTACATATACCTGGGACCTCCCACTTAACACCCAGTGAATTCAAACAGCAGTAAGACAAGGTACCAGGAAAACCAACGGTAACCTCAAAATAAAACAAAGGAAAGCTTCACCATATAGAGGATCCAGGATACCAAAAAGGGCGGGTGAAGCGGGGTGTGTGAAACACTGACAATATCCATTTTACAGGTGAGTACTCACAAAATGGTATTATTCTCAGTGTGTCACACACCCCGCTTCCCCTTTAATTCTTACGATCGGGACATCCAAAAGCAGTGTCCACAAGGGGTGGGTATCCGAAGGCAAAATGAAGCATAACTTAAACGACTGCGGTCTGCAGAACTTTGCGGCCAAACACAGCATCCGCTGAGGCCCGCACATCAACCTTGTAAAACTTAGAAAAAGTATGAACAGAAGACCAAGTAGCAGCCTTACAAACCTGTTCAACAGATGCTTGGTGCTGAAAAGCCCAAGACGCTCCAACAGCACGAGTAGAATGAGCGGTGATACGAAAAGGGGGAACCTTCCCCTTGGCCGAATAGGCCCCAACAACCGCCTGACGAATCCATTTGCTAATGGAAGACTTGGCCGGAGCCAAACCCTTCGTAGGCCCACAGGGCACAACAAAAAAGGCATCAGTCTTACGAAACAGAGAAGTAGTAATCAAATAGTACTTAACACAGCGTACTACATCCAAACAATGCAAAATCCTCTCCTTGTCATTCTTAGGCTTAGGACACAAGGAGGGAAGAACAATATCCTGATTCAAATGAAAAGCAGAAACAACCTTAGGAAGAAAGTCCGGTTTGAAACGAAAAACCACCTTGTCCTGATGCCTCTCAAAGTAGGGCGCCTGAATCGACAAGGCCGCCAACTCCGAGACACGCCGAACCGAAGTGATAGCCACCAAGAAGGCAATTTTCTGAGTCAAGGTAGACAGAGCAATATCCTGCAAGGGCTCAAAGGGAGGAGCCTGAAGAGCAGAAAGAACCAAGTTCAAGTCCCAAACAGGGAGCAATGGCTTCCTGGGCGGCCGCACATGCGTAACCCCCTGGAAAAAAGTTTTAACTAAAGGATTAGGCGCAAAAGGCTTCTGAAAAAAGATAGACAAGGCAGAAACCTGCCCTTTCAGAGTACTCAGCTGGAGACCAGAGTCCAGCCCTGATTGCAAAAAATCCAGAATCCTGGAAACTGAAAAGACCCTACAAGGCAAAGATCTAACCTCACACCTAGCGATATAGGCTCTCCAAGTCCTATAGTAGATGGTAGCAGAAGACCTCTTCCGGGCACAGATCAGAGTCTTAACAACCGAGTCAGAAAGACCCTCCTCCTTCAAGATGAAGGTTTCAGCAGCCAAGCCGTCAAACCCAGCGTTGGTAAATTGGGGTAACACAGCCGACCCTGAGTGAGCAGATCGGGCCGAAGAGGCAGAACGATCTGATCCACCGCCAGCCGAGCAATGTCTGCGAACCATACTCGCCTTGGCCACCTTGGAGCCACGAGAATGGCGGACACCCTTTCCAGAACCGGCTTCCGTACCACCTTGCCTAGCATGGGTATCGGAGGAAAAAGGTACAGAAACCCCAGATCCCCCCAGCTCAGGGACATGGCGTCCACCGCCAGAGCCAGAGGATCCTGGGAGAGCGACACGAAGATCGGAAGCCTGCAATTGTGACGAGAGGCAAACAGGTCCACCTCCGGTGTCCCCCACCGGAGAAACAGCGACCGAAAAACTTGAGGATAGAGAGCCCATTCTCCCAGACGGGAAGAGCACCTGCTCAACAGATCCACTTCCCTGTTTTCCACACCCGGAATGTAAACTGCCGAGAGACAAGGAACATGGGCCTCCGCCCAGGTCAGGATCAGGGACACCTCTCTGAGGGCACCCAGACTGCGAGTCCCTCCCTGATGATTGATGTAAGCAACCGCTGTCCGATTGTCCGAACGAACCTGAAGGCCCAGAACATGCTGAGTCAAATGAACAAGAACCAGAAGGATGGCTCTCAGTTCCAGAACATTGATGGGCAAGTGGGCCTCTCGAGGTCCCCACTGCCCCCGAAACTGAAGATCCTTCCAGAATCCCCCCCATCCCGAAAGACTGGCGTCCGAGGTGACAATTTCCCAGAGAGGAGTAAGGAAAGACCTGCCCCTCAAGAGATTGGTCGAGACCAACCACCATTGAAGGGACTGCCGGACCCGGGAGGACAACTAGAAGGGGCGATCCAACGACCGTGGTCGCCGGTCCCAAGACACCAACAGATGAAGCTGAAGCGTCCTTGTGTGAAATTGAGCAAAAGGAACTGCCTCGAAAGAGGCAACCATCAACCCTACCAGTCTCATCCCCAGACGGATGGACGGTCGAGGATTGGAAAGAAGGAACCAAGCCAATTCCAGACAAACCTTGGATTGAGGCAGAAACACCCTGTGTTGACAAGAATCCAACCGCATTCCCAGAAAGGACACCACCCTGGTCGGGGCGAGGCAGGACTTGGGAAAGTTGATCACCCAACCGAAGCTTTCCAGCGTGGAGACCACTGTCCTGGTGTCCGTCTCCGATTGATTGAGAGAAGGAGCCATGATGAGAAGGTCGTCCAAATAAGGTACGACGCGAATGCCTTGAGATCTGAGAATGGCCATCACCCCTGCCAGCACCTTGGTGAACACTCTTGGAGCCGAGGTAAGGCCAAACGGAAGAGCCACGAATTGAAAATGCCGATCCTTCATTACAAACCGAAGGAAACGTTGATGAGCCTGGCAGATGGGACCATGAAGGTAAGCATCTTTGATGTCTATGGACGCCATGAAGTCCCCCTGCCGAAGAGAACCGATGGCCGATCGCAGAGTTTCCATGCGAAACTTCCGAGTACGGATGAACCTGTTGAGGAACTTCAGATCCAGAACGGGGCGAACCGACCCGTCTTTCTTGGGGACTGTGAAAAGATTGGAGTAAAACCCGAGGCCCACTTCCAAGTGCGGCACCGGCCGGATGACCGCCATTTCCAGAAGATTCTTCACCAACGCCAGGAGCCCCTGCGCGGCCAAAGGATCGGTGGGCACCCGAGACTGGAAAAACCGTGAAGGGGGGCGAGACTCGAACTCCAGCTTGTAACCGGACGACACCACCTCCCGGATCCATCTGTCCGGAACCTCCTGGTCCCAAACCAGGGAGAAGTGTCGTAATCGTCCCCCCACCTGCACAGGTGAGGGCACCCCCTCATTGCTGAGTGGGCTTACCAGCAGGCTTGGGCTTGGCGCCCCAGGACTGACCGGGACTGCCACGGCCCCTCCCCCGGGTCCAACCTGCACCCCTGGTAGCGGGAAAGGAGGCCCCTCTGCCCGCTCTGACTCCCCGAAAGGAGGGGCTAAAGGAAGCTGCTCCCCGGAAGGAATGACGCGGCCTCTTGCGTTGAGGCAACTTACCACCCTTGGTAACAGAATCCAATTTGTCGCCAAACAGGCGCAAACCTACAAAAGGAAGAGCTGTAAGCGACTTCTTAGAGTTAAAGTCTGCCGTCCACTGGCGCAGCCACACCGGCCGATGAATAGCAACCAACAGGGCCGCGGTCCTGCTACACATCGTAAGCGTATCGTCCTGGGCAGTCATGACAAAGGAAATAAACGACTCACACTGCTTGAGAGAACCAACCTCATCACAAGTGGGATCAAGATCTGCGTACAAATCTCTAATAATGGCCCTAACAGCCATCAGAAGAAGCGCCGAAGCACACACCAGCCGCAGTGCTGATCCAGCACTGATAAAACCATGGCGAGCCAATTGATCAATCCGACGATCCTCACCATCCTGAATGGTAGTAGTGTCAGGGGAGTGCAACACAGCCGTGTTAGACAGCCCCAACACAGGGGCATCGACGTCAGGGGGAACAGACCAAAGCTTCACCAAATCCCCCGGAAAGGGATAACGCTTATCCCAACTAGGAGGAATCCCAACAAGGCGCGTGGGTTGTTCCCATTCCTTAAGGTCAACCCTCACAAAGTGTTGTTGCCTGGGAAACACCAAAACGCGGCTGGGGCACATCAAAAACTCACCCTTTGGCGGGGGGACCGCCTCAGGTGGGTCCAAAGCCAAAATCTCAAACATTTGAGCCAAAATGGAAGGAGTTGTCAAGGAACACCCCCGCAGCCTGATCGCCAGCGGTAGCAACCAATTGCTGGTCTGCAGGCTCGTCCGACTCCTCTAGGAGCTCCCCCTCCTCAGCCGGGGGACAATCGGACCAATCCAATACTTCCAACACCTCATTCTCCGGAACAGGCGATGCCGGAGAAAGGTGCTTCCGCTTAGCCGTAGCATTCCGAGCTACCGCGGCGGCAACTATTTTCTCGAGGCTGGCCAATCGTGCACACACCTCAGATTGCGAATCCCCACCTTTGACAACGTCACATGAGGTCCGGAATAGGTGGGGGGGGTAGGAGATGACGGAGGTTGCGAGAAGCCAGCAGCCGGAGTGCCGGACTGGCGCGCAATATTCTGCCGTGCACATGTAATACATAAGATGACATCATCGCCTGGGAGCGGAGCCCCACAACCCCCACAAAGCCTAGATAGCCCCGAAGAGCCGTTTCCGGTAATGTCGGAAGCCTCCATATGGTCAATTTATGGTATTCACAATAACCCAGGGATTTACACATAAAGCAACCCGGGATGCCCCTTTAATAATTAAATTCCCGGGAGTGGGAGGATTTTTACACAATAAGACTAGCCAGGTATATCAGACCGGGAGATCCACCGCAGCACGGGAATCCCCAGACCTGTAAGAAAGAGACACAATCAGCCTCCAGAAAGTACAAAAAAGGTATGCAGCAAGTGTAACAAACACACACACAGCGTACTAAGTATTAAACACCCAAAAATATGTGTATATATATATATATATATATATATATATATATATCAAAATGCATCCCTCTAACAGTGCAACCAATCTAGAGGGATTACTTCCAGATAGGCCATATCCCCATATAAGCAACAAAAGAGATTTGCCAGACCGCCCTACGCTGACCTGTTGTAGAGAGCCCTCTGTGGGCTCCAGCAGACCCCAGTCGCAGACGGCCCGAGCACGCACCTCTTCCAGACGCTCCACACCGGAGCGAAGAGACAAAGGGCAGGCCGGTAAAGCACACAAAGCGCTCCGGCCCCGCCCCCTCGACTGCGTAAGCATGGCGCGGGCGACGGCCCCGCCCCCTAGACAATGAGCATTGCGGCCGTACTACGAACGAGGCGGGTGCCAGACACAGGCACCCCGCCCAGCCGCACAGCACCAAAGCACAACACAGCCCCAGCACAAAAAAACGCAGCCCGCCCCTAGACAACGAGCATAGTGGACAACATGGCTACTCACATACAAGAGCGAGTCCTCCCCTCAGTGGACTGCCACACCCAGCGTACTAAGCAGTTTCACAGTAAAAAACATACCACACATCCTGGCCAGCATAATATTAAAAAATACCCCCAAACGCCACCCCCCCCCCACGTTAAGGGAGAAGGGACCAGGCGAGGGAAAGGCAGGCTAAAGGGGGGACCGGGACGGGGCATCCCAAATCCGGATCACCTGCCGGATAACCGCGTTGCCCCACGCGTGGGGTCGAGCGGAGGAGATAAGCTCCTAGGCACCATGAGGTGCCGTCTACCATTGCCCAGCCAGCAGCCTAGACTGGGAGGCTTCCAATATCAACTCAGTGAACAAAAAACAAATAGCTGGGCAGAAATAGACCATGGGGGGATGCCGGGGTTTGACCCCGGCTACCTGCAAGCAGGAGACTTCTTTCTTCTGTCTTGTCGCATCTTGCAGAGAGAAAACACTGGGTGTTAAGTGGGAGGTCCCAGGTATATGTAGGCCAGGAGGGGCTCGTTTTCAAGACTTCTCTCTGCAACGTCACCACCTGCCAGTGGAATAACCCAATCGTAAGAATTAAAGGGGAAGCGGGGTGTGCGACACACTGAGAATAAATCCATTACCGGTAAGTCTAACGGTGGTTTTTCCAAGTGATCCTTCAGCTTGACCACATGGAGAGGATTAGGCAAGTAATTATACTGTAGGGGTGGGAAGCTACATATAGTACTCTTCTTCCAAAGGCCTGATGCTTTGCAGACAATAAATAAAGTGTTCTATAGAGTTTTAGGAAGGTGTGGGAGGCAATGACCACATAGCTACTTTGCAGATTTCATTTAATGAAGCACCTGTCCTTTCTGCCCATGACGTGACCATTGCCCTTGAGGAGTGAGCAGAAACATCTGGGGGAGTAGAGTAAGTCTTTGCAATAGTCTGTTTGATCCATCTAGCAATTGTAGATTTGGATGCTGCTGAGCCCTTATTTTTTCTGCTAAAAGTTGTAAATAACTGTTCTGCCACTTGTGTCTGGATCTTTCCAAATAAATGATCAGTGCTCTTCTGACATCAAGCAGCGAGAGGTCTTCTTGCTTTCCTGCTCCATTCGGCAGCGTTGGAAGAAATCACTATTTTAGGTAGAAATAACGGATTGGGCCCAAGTATGACCTTGTCTGGGAGTATAGCACAATATATTCGGTCACCCTTCTTGCAGAAGTAATAGCTAGAAGAAAACCTTTCAAAGACATCCATTTTTCTGAAACTTCATCTAGTGGCTCAAATGGAGGTTCCATTAACCCTTTAATACAATTGACAAGTCCCAGGTAAGGAAACACCCTTGAAGGGTGACGGTCTTTTATGTAGAATTGATTTGAAAAAGCGATTGACCAGTTTATTTTGCATCTCATTGCTAGAAAAACGATAAAGTGGAAGTTTGAGTTTTCAGGGTACTTACAGCCAGTCCCTTGTCAAATCCTTCCTGCAAGAACTCTACAAGTGTGGCAATTTCTCTTTTCTTCAACCTGTTAACTTCACAAAAAATACAATTCTGTGATTACTCACCTGTAGAATTGGTATTATGAGTATACAGTACCTCCTGCTCCAGATAGATTACTTACACTTGGGTATTACTCCGCCAGATGGCGCTGGACTGCAGAGACATCGAAAATAGGCTCCTCCCGGCCCCTCAAATACCCAGGTACCTCCCACAATCCCCAGCATTGAAAAGCAGTTAACGAGAAGCCGGGAGAATGAAAACAAACCCAAACTGGTAACAATAACAATGATAACAATCACCATACAGGGGATCCAAAATAATGCAAAACCAAGGGTGGGGTGGAGCAGGACGTACTGTATACTCATAATACCAATTCTACAGGTGAGTAATCACAGAATTGTATTATTCTTAGTATACAGTACGTCCTGCTCCAGATATATTACTTACACTTGGGACATCCAATAGCAGTGTCCATAAAGTAGGGTGGGATCCCCACCCTACAGCAGACAGGTCATACCACTGCTGCCTGCAGAACCTTACGAGGCCCTAACATCAACCTTGTAAAACCTTGAAAAGGTATGAACAGAAGACCAAGTAGCGGCCTTGCAAACTTGTTCAACAGAAGCCTGGTGCTGAAAAGCCCAAGAGGCTCCAATAGCACGAGTAGAATGAGCAGTAAGGCGGAAGGGAGGATTCTTCCCCTTAGCAGAGTAGGCCTGAATCACAGCCTGACGGATCTATTTTCTGATAGTAGACTTGGCAGGAGCCAAACCCTTCCTAGGACCAGAAGGGACCACAAAAAGAGCATCAGTTTTTCTGAAAGGTGTAGTAGCCACCAGATAGTACTTCAGACACCGAACCACATCCAAAGAATACAAGATCCTCTCCTTAGCATTACTAGGATTAGGGCACAATGACGGAAGAACAATGTCCTGATTCAAATGAAAGGCAGACACAACCTTAGGCAGAAAGTCTGGCTTGAAGCGGAACACCACCTTGTCCTGGTGTCTCTCATAGTAGAGGGGCTGGATGGAGAGCGCCGCCAACTCATGTCTAACAGAGGTGATAGCCACCAAAAAGACAACTTTAAGAGTAAGAATGGCCAGGGCAGCATCCTGCACAGGTTCAAAGGGAGCACCCTGCAAGGCTGACAAAACCAAGTCAACATAGGCTTAGGTGGGGGACGCACATGAGTAACTGCCTGGAAAAAGTCCTGATCAGAGAATGCTGAGCAAAGGACTTCTGGAAGAAAACTGCCAGGTCAGAAACCTGATTCTTCAGAGTACTGAGTTGGAGCCCCATCTCCAACCCATGCTGCAGGAACTCCAGGATCCTGGGAATAGAGAACACACAACAGGGAAGAGACTTAGACTCACACCAGTCAATGTAGGCACGCCAAACCCTGTAATAAGCCTATGCCTAGCCTTTATCATGGTATCAACAACCGAGGTAGACAGCCCCTTCTCCATCAAGATAGAGGTTTCAGCAGCCAGGCCGTCAAAGCCAGAGTTTGTAAATTGGGATGGCGTAAGGGACCCTGAGTGAGCAGATCTGGCACCCTGGGCAGAACGTACTGATCTACTGCCAGCTGCACCACGTCTGCGAACCACACTCTTCTTGGTCACCTGGGGGCCACCGGAATTGCTGTCACCCCCTAGAGAGCAATCTTGCCCAGCAGGGGGAATGGAGGAAAGACATACAGGAGCTGAAAGTCCTGCCATGACATTGCTAGGGCATCCGTGGCCAAGGCCAGAGGATCCTGGGACAGGGAGACAAAGGCCGGGAGCTTGTGATTGTGACGGGACGCAAACAGATCCACATCTGGTTGGCCCCAACGGTGACACAGAGATTGGAACACCCTGTTGCAGAGGGACCATTCTCCCTGGCGAGAGTTCCCCCTGCTCAGAGTCTGCCAGCAGATTTTCCACCCCCGGGATGTACACCGCTGATATGCAGGGAACATTGGCCTCCACCCAGGTCAGGATCAGAGACACTTCCTGGAGGGCCCTCTTGCTCCGGGTCCCTCTCTGATGATTGATGTAGGCAACTGCCATCTGGTTGTCCGAGCGCACCTGAACAGGCAGACCCCGAAGGTGATGAGTCAACTAAGCCAGAACCAACCTGATCACCCGCAGCTCCAAGATGTTGATAGGTGTGTGGGCCTCCTGAGGGCCCCACCTCCCCTGGAACTGCAGGGACTTCCAGAAACCCCCCCAACCTGACAGACTGGCATCCGTGGTGACCGTCTCCCAGGAGGGGGTCAGAAAGGATCTGCCCCCCAACAGGTTCCTGGAGTCAAGCCACCACGAGAGGGACCGGCTGACCGGGGGGGGGAAGCTGTTTTGCTGGTGGCCAAACACACACCCAAATATCTAATACTTTATAAATGAATGCCCAGGGGCAGGGCTACTATAAATGCAGGTTCTTTATATTGTTTTAAAGAGATCAGAGCATAACTAATAAAGAATATTGCTTTATTCTAAATAAGATATAAAGAATATAAATATACTTATGTACAGAAAGAAAGCTTAACAAAGGTAAAAATACATATAAATACAGGAAAACTTCACCACACAGTCATAAATAGCTTAAGACTTAGTGGGATACATATTACATCACCACAGAAACACCATTGTCTGAGATTCATTAGCCAGGAGCAGGGGAGGCGACAGACAAGGGGTTTGTGGGAAAACAACACTATGTCCCTGACACAGGTAGTGCACCCTAATATCCACACACTAATACAGCATCACCATTCAGTAACATCACCTTTCCAATGGGAACTTGAATGGGAAATCAGCACCACTTCACCACGAAACAGAGGGGGCTTCTGTCATCATCTGTCTTGAGCATCAACCGGAGGAATCTTCAGAGTAACGGCGAAAAGACAGGATATTATTCGTGGCAGCCACACTGTGCTAAGACGTCTCAAAGCACAGGTTAATAATTCCTGTCTTACACCGCACTCCAGACACCTTTTTATGGAGGCAAGTCAGCAGTTATTTGCTGACTAGACATAAATTACCCAAAATCAAGCAGGGAATGGTCATTTCCTTACTTGACCTTAGGGTCAACCTAGCTTGCAAACTCAGACTTCCGAAGACCAAATTCCCGCCCTAGTTTCGTAAGTCTTAAATTAAGATGTCAGCCTTCTAACAATGGATTGTGTGAAGTCAACAATCAATACTCAGGATATGGACAGTGGAGGGAAAAAGATGTGTAAACATTAAGACATACACGAGGATGTAGAGGGTGACAGGAAAACGTACACATTGTCTAAGGGATAAACAATGGCTTCATGAGAGAGAGAGCTATATTTCCCAATGTCTGAGTCAGCACAGTGACATCCAAGTCAGCAATTAAAAGCTTCTACCATGTCATGTTTTCAATAAAATATATACATTACATCTAAAAATTCTGTTGCATAACAAAAGCGCAAAGACCCGGTCCAGGGACGCAGGGTCCTTGTCCCATACTGACAAGAGGTGGAGTTGCAGAGGCCTCAGCTTTCCCATGAGCAGTTGGCTGGGTCTTGCTGTTGGTCTGATCGAAACCAGTGCTGGGTTTTTAGAGAAGGAAGAATTGCTGTGGCCACTCTGGCGCTGCCAAGACAGATAAGGGCCTTGCTTCTGTCATCCCCCCCCCTCCCTGTAAGCGGCTCTATCATTCAGCAGGGTCACTGGCTGCTGAGCCACATGCAGCATGGAGGAGAGGGGTGATGGGCTCTGCATGAAGAAGGTTATGGCAAATGGTTGATTACCTCAGCCAAACTACACTTGTATATACTCCTCTCTAGTCCAGGCTTGGTCTCTGAGAAGGTGGACAGGAAACTGCAGCACACATTTTAGCAGTTAGTAGGTGTGTGTGCTCTGATATCCAGTCCCCCATCTTGGAGACCATTTACTAGATAGTGCAGGACTGTAAGCTGCATTATGGCATGCTTCACCCCCTGGGGTGCCCTAAAAATGTACCTTTCAACTAGTCCCATGGTGCATGTGCAGTCACTTCCAATCAGCACTGTATGCCATGTATAAGGCTTGATATACAGCTCTGTTTGGACAAATTGTCGGCATAGTGACACTAGAGGTCCTGTGCTCTGTGGCCTGCTGCGGTCCTAGCCTATCTGAATGTCTGGGCAGGGGAGCACACCTCTGGTGCAAAACATGCTGTGGGTGCGACAGAAAGGTAAGTGTTTGCAGGGCAATACCGGGGAGGTTCACACGATGGGGTATTCCGAATGGGGATGCCTGAGGGTTAGCACACATCTATCCTAAGATAAAGAGTACATACAGTATACACATAAGGGCAGACTAGATGGACCGTATGGTCTCCTTCTGCCGTCAACCTTCTATGTTTCTATGAAAGCGCCTGCACCTGAAAAATTTCTCTAATCCCCACCTGCGCAGCAAGTGCTGCTGAGAGGAACTGATCAATTCTACAGGTCGGAAGTCATTATAGTAAATGTACTACAGCTCGCTCCTCCGGCTAGCAGGGGTCGCTGGTGTATTTCCTGCTGCTGCTCTAACTTCTCCTCTGTGGCCAGCATAGGAAGTGCAGGGAATCCAGATCCTTGTGTGTGAATAGCGACCTGCCCCAGCGCTCCTGTGAGACATGGCTGCTCTCTCACAGCACCATCTGCCAGGAGCTTCCCTGGATCTCCTCTAACAGGTGAGCAGTTGGCTGGGTCTTGCTGTTGGTCTGATCGAAACCAGTGCTGGGTTTTTAGAGAAGGAAGAATTGCTGTGGCCACTCTGGCGCTGCCAAGACAGATAAGGGCCTTGCTTCTGTCATCCCCCCCCCCCCTCCCTGTAAGCGGCTCTATCATTCAGCAGGGTCACTGGCTGCTGAGCCACAAGCAGCATGGAGGAGAGGGGTGATGGGCTCTGCATGAAGAAGGTTATGGCAAATGGTTGATTACCTCAGCCAAACTACACTTGTATATACTCCTCTCTAGTCCAGGCTTGGTCTCTGAGAAGGTGGACAGGAAACTGCAGCACACATTTTAGCAGTTAGTATTTGTGTGTGCTCTGATATCCAGTCCCCCATCTTGGAGACCATTTACTAGATAGTGCAGGACTGTAAGCTGCATTATGGCATGCTTCACCCCCTGGGGTGCCCTAAAAATGTACCTTTCAACTAGTCCCATGGTGCATGTGCAGTCACTTCCAATCAGCACTGTATGCCATGTATAAGGCTTGATATACAGCTCTGTTTGGACAAATTGTCGGCATAGTGACACTAGAGGTCCTGTGCTCTGTGGCCTGCTGCGGTCCTAGCCTATCTGAATGTCTGGGCAGGGGAGCACACCTCTGGTGCAAAACATGCTGTGGGTGCGACAGAAAGGTAAGTGTTTGCAGGGCAATACCGGGGAGGTTCACACGATGGGGTATTCCGAATGGGGATGCCTGAGGGTTACTTAAACATTTTCACAAAATGGGCGTTGTTCCTAGGGCAGGGGGCATCTCTTGCCAGTGCCCCCTGCATATTAACCCCAGTGAACCTTCAAAATCTTTTCTTTCGCCTCAGTCCCTCATGAAATTGAGAAATGCGATTGGCCGCCATAGTCATCTGGTTGCCGATGGCCAGATACCCAAAAGAAGCCAGTGACTGTGGTGGCTAATAACAATGCTCAATTTTGCCAGGGGACCAATAACATGGTCGGTTGTCTTGAATGGAAAAATCCACAGACCTCAGGCAAGCTAGCGAGAGTGGGTACAAAGCAACCCATAATCCTTGGTACCGCTCCTGAGCCACCCCAAGCTATGCGAACCTGTTTATGGCGGAGTTTGAGCAGGAACATGTTTACACCTCTTCTGAATATCAGGTACATGCCCTATTATGGCGTCGATACATCGATGATATTTTTTTGATCTGGCAGGGGCCCATGTCTACTTTACAGACATTTCATTTTACCTTAAATCAGGCCAAACCAACCATTAAACTCTCTCTTGAAGCTAGTACAGAGAGGGTACATTTTCTAGATGTTCTAGTCAAAATAGAAAATGGTCGGATAAGAACTGACATTTTTAAGAAACCGACCGACAAGAATACGTACCTTGAAGCAGATAGTTTCCACCCTAGGGATCTTGTGGATAATTTACCTTATAGCCAGTTTCTCAGGGTAGCTCAGACGAACTTTTTGATATTAGATCTGAGGAGATGAAGGATAATTTCCTAGCACGTGGCTATAGCAGGGAAAAGGTTACGGCCAATCAAAATAAGGCAAAACATAAACCTAGAGCTGATCTACTCAAATATAATCCTAGAAAAAATGAGGATCGTATACCTGTTTCCCTGACGTATTCCACACAATCAAGTAGGATCAAGCACATCATTAAACGACACTGGTCGGTACTCAATAGCGAGGAAAATCTTCAGGGTGTATTTAAAAACCCTCCACTTATGGCATATAAGAAGTCCCGAAGTATTCGGGACAGGCTCATAAAGGCCGAGTTCTCGCTAGAGGAGACCACCGGGATAGGACAGAACTGGCTCACAGGACTCCCCAAACCAATGGGTATGTACCCATGCGGCCATTGTGCCCAATGCAGTTATGTCCTTTCCTCCAAGACCATCAGTCACCCTAGAACTGGACAGAAATTTCCATTAACTGAATTTTTTAACTGCAATACTAAAAATGTGGTCTACATGATCAAATGCCCTTGTGGATTGGCGTATGTAGGCCAGACATCTCGTGAGGTCAAGACAAGGATAGGAGAGCATAGATCCGACATCAGGAGGGGTAATCTTGACTCCTCCCTTACTAAGCATTTTCTTGAGTCTGGGCACCAAATTACACAGCTGAGGTTTACAGTTGTGGAGAAGGTGGCACGCCCCCGGAGGGGGGGAGATCTGACTCGTAAACATATTGGATCTATAAGCTCAATGCCTTATGGCCGGCAGGATTAAATGAGGACTGTGACTACCAATGTTACCTCTAAATACCCGCCTTTGGACGCAATATGGATTTACCATGCCTAAGTCATGGTCCATATAGGTGGAGTTTCCCAATGGGTATGCTGCATTCAAGCTGACTATCATTATGGAACATATATTCACTTGCACTAATGCTTCAAGCTAACTGCCATTTTGAGATATTTTTCCAGTTAGGAGATTATCAGTTGTAAATATTTAATAATTTTTTCACTTATTTTCACTTCACTGTTTTTAATATTTTTTTAAAAAATAACTTTGCGCTGGAGTTACTCTTTATGCAATGGCACATGACATTGGTGGCACTAATACTGATATTTCCCTTGTTTCCTAGATTAAAGATAGCGTGATCTATATGGTCTTTTTTTATATGGACCTTGGGCGGCATTGAAAGTCTACAAGTGATAACTCTCCCTGATTCCAATCTGCTGTTGTTTCTGGGCAAAAGGATTCATAATAGGATATGCTGCTGAGCTGCAGTGGACCTAGCATGCTGATGGACTACCCCTGTAATCTTACATCAATACAGCATATGAAGCGCATGAAAGGAAAACCGCTCTCTACGCTAACTGCGCAGCAGCTACGCTCTTTGCGCAGCTTCCCGTCGATCTGACATGCAGCAGCACACATCCCACGGTGACGCTGCCGGCTGGCGCTCTGATGAACGCCCCCTGTGAAGTCACCGGCCGGCCAGGAAAGCCCGCCAAGGTCTGTATTTAATGCCTGCCTCCACTGCCATGTCCCATCGCCACTTTTCATCCCCCTGAGGAAAGACCTTTGTGGTCTGAAACGTCGGGTGCTCTCTGTTAATGCTGTAACGTATTATATCTTTGTTGAGACTTTGCTCTGATTCCCTGCTGGGTTGTGTATGCATTCATTGTTTTGCTTACTATCACAAGTCTCTGCTTTGCTTATGCCACGCTCTCATATTATTGTATATGTATTGCTATTTATCTCGAATTCTGGCGCCATCTAGTGACGCTCTTTATGTACTGCTTATGCTGTTCCCCTGAGTGAGGGACATGCTGTTTTTTCATTCACTACTGTTTGCTATGAGAACTGGAAACTGGGTTCAGACGCCACCTAGTGGCGGCTATTGAGCAACAGTGCATATATGATTTATGATTACTGTGGTCAACTTTATCTCTAATTCTGGCGATTTTTTTGTATCTAATTATGTAAATAATTACTGTAGATATGTTGTACTTATTTTGTACCACTTATTAATACACTTCTTTTGCAAATCACAACCCTCTGTAGTAAGGTGTGCATTTTTTTCAATATCTTGGTTATGATTTGTTTGATCCTACTGGGGAAAAGGATCTTTGTAGAAAAAAATCTTGCACCCATACTTTGAACTCAATTGTCTTTTTGGTGTGCGGACTTGCTGGACTAAAATTGTTTTTTCCACCCCCAGAGTTTACCAGCCTATTATTTTCGATGGAAACTGGGCTGTGCATAGGCCATGCCAACCCGACAGCTGGAACCAGGAAGCAGAACTCCCGGTTTTATGAACCAAGGCTGCAGAAGACTGATAAGCGACACAGGTACAGCGATGAAATAAGTGGGTTGCTGTGTGCCCACTGGCACTAGCTGATCTGAGGTCTGGGGGAATGGTCCCCAAAACCGGACTGTTACTTTAATAATTAATTTGGGGATCTGATCATTTTGGTTAAATGGAGGCTTTGTGGTGATTTCGGTGATATTTTTCAATGATGGGATCAGTGGCTAATGCTGGGTGTTGTTGCTCTGCAGAAGAAGAGCACAACTTATCCACTCATATTTGGGGGGGGGGGGGGGGCTGTTTTTTCGTTTCTTTGCAGTGTCGACTTCTGTGATAGTAAAGTGTTATGTATTTATATCTTACTTTTACTATGTATAAACCACACCCATCACCCTGTAAACTGGTCTCTGGTGGATGTATGTCACCCCCCCCCCCCCCAAGTGCCCATTTACATTTACTCCTCCTTATTTCCATATTTCCCCTTTCTCTCCCCCTTCTCCTCATATCCCCCTTTCTCTCCTGTATATCTCAATACCCCCCCATTCTCTGCTTCTTCTCCCCGTTCCACCTTTCTCTCCTCTTTCTCTTCAAATTCCCTCTTTCTCTCATCCTTCACTCCATATCCCCTCTTTCTCTACCCCTTTTTTCCATATTCCCTCTTTGTCTCCTCCTTCTCTCCATATCCCGTCTTTCTCTTTATATCCCCTCTTTCTCTACCCCTTTTTTCCATATTCCCTCTTTGTCTCCTCTTTCTCTCCATATCTCCTCTTTCTCTCCATATCTCCTCTTTCTCTCCATATCTCCTCTTTCTCTACCCCTTTTTTCCATATTCCCTCTTTGTCTCCTACTTCTTTCCACATTCCCCCTTGCTCTCCTACATATCTCCATATTCCCTGTTTCTCTCTCCTATCTTCTCATATCCCCCTTTCCATATTCTGTCTTTCTCCCCTTCTCTCCATGTTCTCCCGTGTCTCCTCCTTCTCTCTATGTTCCCCCTTCCTCTCCCCCTTCTCTCACTTTCCCCCTTTCTCTCCTCCTCTCAATATTCCCCCTCTCTCTCCTCATTCCCCCTGTATCTGCCTTTCTCTCCATATTCCCTCTATCTCTCCTCCTCTCAATATTCCCACTATATCTCCTCCTCCTCCTCTCCATATTCCCTCTCTATCTTCCTTCTCCCCATGTTTCCTTTCTCTGCTTAGTCTCTCCATATTCCCTTTTTCTCTCCTGTATATCGCCATAGTCCCCCTTTCTCTCCTCCTTCTCTCCATATCCGCCTTTCTCTCCATATTCCCTCTTTCTCTCCTCTGTATCCTCATATTCCCCCTTTCTTTCCTAAGTTTCACCATATCCCCCTCTCTCTCCTCTCCTTATCCCCTAAATATCCCCCTATTCTAACCTCTTTCTATATTTCCTCTTTCTCTTCTTCATAACTCTCTATTCCCCCCTTTTTCTCCCCCCTGGCTCTATATCACCCCATTCTCTCCTTTATGTCACCATATTCTCTTTTATGTCACCATATTCTCTTTTTTGTTGTTTTTGTCTTTGGTTGTGAGCCAAGACAGTTGGGGGCATAGGGAGCTGGTGATTGAGGGCGTGATGGTGAGGGCCCCCAAGATTGAACTGCTCGATACCATGAATGTCCTTAATCTGGGCCTGAACACTGGGTTTTCCTTCCCTAGTCCTGCACTGTTCCAGGTGGAACCAGTACAACTGTTGGTACCAGCAAAAAAAATCCCAGTCAAGCATAGTGGTGAGGAGATGCTTGTATTTATATAAGTTTTGTGGACAGATTATCTTATGTTAATTTGTTGGTGTCAGTGTATATTTATACATACCCTAATGAAAAAGTGACCACCTCATTTAAAAAAATAAAAGTATACTCACCTTTGCCCCCAGCTGATCCAGGGGTGTAGCTGGGGGCGCAGGAGGGGCACATGTCAGGTCAGGGGGGCCCCAAAGTGGGGCCTGAGTACAGGTGGGTGGGTACCATTTTGAATCTTTGCCCCAGGTGCCAGAAAGCCTAGCTGCACCTCTGAGCTGATTGCTCAGTGATTGTGCCATCGTTGCTTTCTTGCATGATGCTAGGTGCAGTCCCCATGATGTAGGGCCACTCCACCATCACTCTACAGTAGAGGGGCGCGTTGATCGTCGGAGATCGGCCAGCAGCCACCTTAGGTGGGGCATTGCCCAGCTCTCTTGTTACTCCGCACAGCAGCAGCTGAGGCTTAGAGGGAACATTGGTCCTAATAGCCACAGCCGTAATGGCAGAGGCACAGACCGGGCGCAGTGCCGTCCCCACACATGCAAAGGCATGGGACGCCAGCTGATCAATGCGCCGGTACTCAGCATCCCGCAGGGTAGTAGAGTCAGGGGAGTGCATGACAGTGGTGTTAGATAACCCTAGGACTGGGGCATCCACCTCAGGAGGGGATGACCAACACTTCACCACATCAGCAGGAAAGGGTTACTTCCTATCCCAACTCTTAGGTACACCGGGAAGCCTGCTGGGGCGCTCCCATTCCTTGAGCACAAGGTTATTAAAATGGGCTTGCTCAGGAAATTCCAAGCGTGACTTAGCAGTATGAAACAGTTCCCCCTGTTGCCAGGGGGAGAAATAGATAGAACCTCAAAAATCTGAGCCAACAGTCTATCAGTATCATCTGGGGCCCAGGGGTCAGAGCCAGGATCGTCATGACCCCTGGGCCTCTCATCAGATGACCCCGAGTCAGAGAATAGCTCCCCTTCTTCCAAAGGGGTATAGCCAGACAGTTCCAAAAACTCATCAGCTTCCATAGGGAAAAAAGTGACATCAGGCGTTAAGTGCCGCTTTTTTGCAGAGGCCTTACACGCCAGGGTATTAGCAATCAACTTCTCAACACTAGCCAGTCTGGAAGACACATCAGGCTGAGAATCCCCACTTGTATGCAACTCAGTGGGAGTGAGATTTAAGCTTGGGGGAGTAGGTGAAGTGATACGAGGCGCAGGCCCAGCCACTGGAAAACCAGGCTGCAGCGCAAGGTACACAGACCCGCACATTGTCAGCGCTAATAGGGGACACCCCACAAGCTACACACAGCCGGGCTTGTCCCGAAGGAACCCCGAGCACATTATCCTAAGACGCCTCCATATGGTGATTACAGCGGCACAATAGGCCGATAGGGATTGACGCTATAAAAGCAACCCGGGATGCCCCAATAACCCGCTAGGGAAGTGGGAGTAATTAACACTAGGCCTCACAAGTTAATTAACTAAATAGAGGAAGTAGGGCCGGGAGAAGCCAAGAGGGTTCGGACGGCTGAAAGACATAAGCAAAAGGGAGCCGTAAGTGTACAAGTAAATAACAACGGTAATAAAGCCGCCCGCGAGGGCACTCACGGACCGCGGTAGGTAGAAGCCCGTCACGTAGCAGCTGGAACCAAGAAAAAATGGCGTCGGGTATACCTCGAGGGGCGGGCTGCAGGGACAGTGACGCGGAACGCGCCAAAAGCGGGCCCCGCCCCCCCGAAGAGCGCGAAGCCATACATGTGACAAGCAGCCAATGGTAACGCCGCTGCCACAAGCGTAACACAGTGGAAGCGCGCGCGGTGGCGGCAAATTTAAAACAGACAATAAGTGTAACCAAGTCAGTGCGGCGACTGACACCAAGCATAATGAAATAATGTAGTGAAGCACAAAGGCCAATACAAATACACACACACACACCCCCTCCCTCCCCCAAGGGCTACAAGGGAGAGCGAGGGAGGACAGCGGCCACTTAACAGGACCCACCGATAGACAGGGGCAAGGGGCAATAGTGCGGGAGGGGCATCCCATAGAGACTCACCATGTGCCTATACCGCCTACCCTTTGGTGGGGGATTGCAGTGGAGCAGCGCTCCTAAGCACCTGACAGCGGTGCTGCCTACCATCACCCGACCAGCGCAGCCAAGGCTGGGAGGCAAATTACTAATGGAACGGGTGGGAATAGTCCGCAGGCTAATAGCCCCGCTCACCTGCGAAAATAGAGAGCCATCTTCTTGTCCTTCGCAGTCCAGACTGCAGAGAAGATCTGGGGATTGTGGGAGGTCCCTGGGTATTTGAGGGGCCTGGAGGAGCCTATTTCCGATGTCTCTGCAGTCCAGTGCCATCTGGCGGAGTAATACCCAAGTGTAAGTAATCTATCTGGAGCAGGACATACTGTATACTAAGAATAGAGGAAAAACGTTTCCATACCTTTACGTAGATTTTTCTAGTGGTTATCTTATGACTTTCCAATAGTGTTTCAGTCACTCTCTGGGAACAACCTTTTCCTTAAAGTGGACCAACACCCAGGATTTTGACTATCCTGGGTCTTGGTCCACTTCGGTGGGGCACCCCCGATCAGGGTGCCCCGCTGTGTGAAACCCCCCCCCCCCGATCACCCGAAAAACTCACCTCTCCCCGCGCCGACGGACAAGCGTTTTGACAGCCGCGGACAAGCGGCTCCTCCGCCGCCCCCTCCCTCTTGACTCGCGCGCGCCCGCCATTCACAGACGGCCGGCGCGGGCACGTCTAGAGGGGCGCGAGGGAGGCGGCGGCGGCCGGCCGCCGCCAAAGACAAGGTAAGGGGGTCTGGGGTGTTTGGGGGGGTTTCACCCCGCGGGACATCCCGATCTCGGATGTCCCGCGGGGAGGGAGGTGATCAGCCCGGGAATCTTATAGATTCCCGGGCCGATCACGGGAGGGTGATGGTCTACTTTAACAAGGACCTTTCAGGATCCAGGCTGTCAGCATTAGACTTGACAGATTTGGATGCAGGATGGCTCACTGGTGAATGATGTCTGGAATGTCCGCAAGTCTCCACAGCCCTCTTATCGCCATCTTGATTATCTCTGCAAACCACGTTCTTTTTGGCCAGAAGGGTGCTACTAGGATCACCGTTACTTCTTCTTGAGCGATCTTCCGGACAACTTGAGGCAGGATTCTGAAAGGGTGAATGCACAAGCAAAGTGAAATTTCCAATTCTGAGCAAGGGCATCTATTGCTGCCGCACCTGCCTCCCTGGCAATCGAGAAGAATTTTCTGTATTTTGCATTCTTTTCGTTGTCGAACAGGTCTGTCTGAGGGTGACCCCAGGTGCTTGTGATCAGTTGAAAGACTGACAGAATCAGGCACCACTTGGTCTGTCTGACCTCTACACGACTTAGCAGATCTGCCAGTGTGTTTAGGATCCCCTTTAGATGGATTGCTGTCAAGGACTGGATTTGATACTGAAGTGGAATTAAGATGTCCTGCACTAGTGTCATTAACTTCCAGGACCTGGTTTCCCCTTGGTGGTTTAGATAGGCTACTGTCGCATTGTCTGACCTTATCTGTACATTTTTTTCCATGAATTTCCTCTCTGAAGTGTTCTAGTGCTAGTTTTAATGCCAGCAGCTCCCTGAAATTTGAGGATCTCACAGCAACTTTTTTGGCCATTTCCCTTGAACCTGCATATTTTTC
The DNA here is from genome assembly GCA_027917425.1 of Gastrophryne carolinensis. NCBI lineage: Eukaryota > Metazoa > Chordata > Amphibia > Anura > Microhylidae > Gastrophryne > Gastrophryne carolinensis. Next base: position 119,430,173 of record CM051243.1, read on the forward strand.
TGGTGATCCCCCCCAACCCCAGCTGCTTGCATCTGTGGTGACTATCACTGGGTTGGCCTGCTTCCACTCTCTTCCCTTTCTCAGATTTTCTGTGTTTGTCCACCACTGTAGATCCTTTAGTACAAATGGATCCAGCTGAACTATCTGCTCTAGTGACTGATTCTTGTCCCAGTTTTCTAAGAGGAATCTTGGAAGAATCCTTGAGTGTAACTGTGCCCAATGATTACGGGATTACGGAGGTCGTTAACCCCAATATTTTCATTATTAGTCTTAGGGATACTCTGGGGCTTTCTAATAGTTAGATTTATTATGAAGAAATGGTGGTGGCCCCCCCTTGAACCCATTGACCTTGCTGTACAATATAACTACAAATACTATTTCAAATTTTAGCCATGTTTAATATTTTTGCTGCTTGCTATACAAAAAAGACATCTGTTATACAATAAAGCTACAATGAATTTTACAATATACAAGAAACACTTATCTATCTTATCACAATCAATAAAAAGCGCTTGATTAAAAGCCGAGTATTGTGCTATGTTGCTTGTTTCAGGGGATGCCAAAATGCCCCTTGCTGTGGTACCTTGCTGTTCTACCACAGCAAGGGGCATTTTGGCATCCCCTGAAACAAGCAACATAGTACAATACTCTGCTTTTAATCAAGTGCTTTTTATTGATTGGTGACATAGATAAGTGTTTCTATGTCAAGTGTTTATTGTATAGCAAGGTCAATGGGCCCACCCCCATTTCTTCATAATAAATCTAAATATGGGTTTTGAACCCACCATAGACCAGCTTTTTTAAGATGTATAATGTGGAGGCTTGCCTACCAGTCCACTTCTGCATCCCCCTCAGAGTACTGAGATGCAATTGGGACTTTTAGAAAGCTTAAATTGTTTAAAAGTGCCAAAACTTCTGCCACTAGCTTCTCCCTTTTTTATTCTACCAAGAGAAGTAACTTTTTCTGGGTGCTGTCTATGATGAACCCCAGGAACTTACATTGCTGAAAGGGTTCCAAATTCAACTTTTCCAGGTTTATGACCCATCCCAATGATTCCTTGTCGGAGGCAGGCCATGGGCTTCTCCAGGATCTTTGTAAATATTCTTGGGGAAGATGACAGGCCGAACGGAAGCATCCTGTATTGTAGATAAAGTGTCTTCTGTTCTACCTGTACTGCATATCTCAAATACTTGCGGTGAGCTGGCAAAATTGATACATGGAGATATGCATCCTGTAAATCTAAATTGATCATAAGGGCCTCTTCCCTCAGTATTCTCCTTACAGAGTAAATATATTCCATTCTGAACTTTTTGTACCTGATGAATCTGTTCAGTCTTTTTAGATCATCCTGCACTTTCCTGATGGTTTCTGTACCAGAAACACATGGGAGTAAAACCCCTCCAAAAAGGTTGGAGGTACTACTTATATGACATTCTTTTGTAGAAGTTCCTGCAAAACTAATAGAAAGGCCTTACTGTGTTTTGGATCCTTTGGCAATTTCGTTATTAAAAAGGATGACTGGGGGTAGAGAGGCAAATTCTAATTGATACCCTTTTTCTAGAGTTTGTAGGACGAACTGATTTTGGGTAATGTCTTTCTAAGCCTTCCCTCCCACTGGTAATTGTCAGGATTGCAGATTGGGCCCTGTTCTCGCCTCACTAACAGGACGAGAATAATAGGGCCTCTTTTTAGCAGAGAATGTTTTCCTCCGACTCACTAGACCTAGATAATATCTCACTAAACAGGCGACCCCCCTGAAATGGAATCCCACACAGTTTAGTCTTAGACCCACTGTCACCAGACCAAGTCTTTAACCAAATTGCCCTGCAGCCACATGCCACTAAGGCAGAAGTCTTGGCCAAAGTTCTGATAATTTCCTGAGCAGCATTAGTTAGGAATGAAAGGGCTCTGTAAAGAGTCGGAAGCATATCAACATAGTCCTAAACAGGTACCTTATCCACGCACTCCTCAGAACCACATAAGAAGCCATAACAGGTTTAAAACCAAAGAGGGTAGCATCCCATGCTCTTCTCAAAATGTGATCCCCTCTGCGATCCATAGAATTCCTCAATGTACCCATATCTTCAAAACAAACTGACAACGCACCAACCGCCTGTTGGCCACTGTCAGTGTTTTCCGACATGGCTGCTGCTTCTCGCTGGGCTGCTGCTGCCACTCTCTGCTGCTCTGCTCAGCCCCGGGTTCTCCGGGGTCTCGGTCCTGGCCACTGCCCCAGCCCGCCTCCTGTCCGGCTTGCTACTCGTGCCAGGATGGAGGAGAACACGCTGCTCGACGCTTTCTTGCTGAAACCGGAAGTGACGTCATGTACATGTCACTCGGCCCGCCCACAAAATTCAAAATTGTGGAGGAAAATTTCCCTCAAGTCCAATATATGGTATATATAGTATTAAAAAGTTAAAATACCAGATTACAAGTAAAAGACAAAAGCGCACCTGCACAAATAAAATTGGATTTAAAGAGACAGAAGCACAACTAGTGCTAAATATAAAGACTATGAGGGAATAGTCCCGGGTGTAACCTTCCCTGGAATGTGTCCAGTACAGCCGACTAGCTCCAAACTCTGGAGGGTAAAAAATAATAAACTAAAAAAACAAACTGGCCGAAACCCCAGGCACTCTGTGCCAAGGTTTGCCAGGGCGGAAACACAAAGAACTGAGTTGGAGAGGAAGGGGTGGGGCTTTTAACCGCTGTTCCTGTTTTGTATTTCTGTCATAGAACCAGGACTGTTCCTTTGGTTTCCCAGCAGAGGGCGCCAAGGTTCCCCGTGCATTTGCATTTTCGCAATAGACATAGTAGGGCCAGTAAGCGTGTGAATATGCGTGCGTATTTGTACACCGTATGATTCAATGGACTTGTGCGCATGTGCACACATGCACATTGCAAACGCGGGGCCTTTAAACACTGGTGAGCTCTGAGCTCCATTGCCAGTTGGTCATTTCTCCTGCCTGTTCTGGAGTGCCAGTCTTCCATTCCTGTGTACCGACCTGGCTTGATCCTGACTATGCTCTTGTTCTCCTGACGACCTCGACCTGTTTACGACTTTGATCCTGATCTGCCTGCCCCTGACCTCGGCCTGTTTACGACTTTGATCCTGTTCTGCCAGCCACGACTTCAGCTTGTTCTACGTTTCCAGCCCAGCTCTGGTCTTTCTTCTACCCAGAACTTGGCAAAACCCACTCCTAGGTTGCCTGACCTGGGGCCTTCCTGCAGCCCAGTTTATCCTCACCTTTAGAGGCTCTAGTGAAAACCAGGCTTCCCGGTCAAGAGGTGAGCTGGTTCTTAGTTTCCGCAAGCAGGGTTCACACCTGGTAGCCTGACAGTTTCCTTCCAGGGGGTGTTGCATAATATCTCCACGTGGTCAAGCTGAAGGAGGACTTGGAAAAATTTGGTACCCTTTTAATGTGGATCATCTAGTTTTAATGCTCACAGAGTTGCCAGGAGCAGCTGTTAATTTAGATTGGTGCTTCACCAGCTATTTGAAGTATACAAATTTCCCTGAAATTCTGGTAATTAAAAGGGTCAGTGGAGGCAGATTAAAAATCAAACTCCCTTGCCAGCCCTGGTGTGCGTTTCTGCTGCAGGCTCCTCTGGTTGATGAGCTACAGGTTTGACAAAACAAGGGTTCTATGTTTTCACTGTAGCAAATTAGGCCTGTATTTGTGTTAGCCTATATCTTCCTTTTTAAGAGATCATTTTCCGTTTTGTTGGTTATGTCTTTCTAGGTTCCTTTCTCTCAGTGACTGCTTATGATAGAAATGGCCTACGAATACTTCTTCACTTTGCCAAGAACTGTCCACCTGGCCGTCCAGATGTTTTGGTGGTAGTAATCTCTATACTCAACACAGCTCCTCTGCCCGTACGAAATATTCTTTTCCAAGCAGCAGTGCCCAAAGTAAGTCTATTCTGAGCTGTCATGTTTGTTTATTTGTTTTGTCTTGGCATTTTATCCAAATACTTTGGTTATTACAGTCAATGGAGGTAAAGTTGCAGCCTCCTTCTGACACAGAGATGGCTCCCTTTAACCCCATACTGCCACCAGCATCAATTACACAAGTTATGTTACTGGCAAACCCCCTCCAGGTAAATACTTGTGCATTGAAAATGTCACAGTTGAGAACAAATTCTTATATTATCCTAAATATTCCAGAATGTCATGTCAACTCCAATAACAGATTCATGATTACAGATTTATAAAAGGTATTGAATAAAAAATTACAAAATGTATTAACCTAGTTCATTTTCTTTTGTCCTGCAGGAGGAAGTTCGTCTCAGGTATAAGTTGTCTTTTTCATTGGGAGAGGACTTTAGCACAGAGGTGGGAGAAGTGGACCCAGATCTCTGGGGAAATCTATAAGTGTGACTCGTACAAGTAGGTTTGAGGGAAAAGAACCAGGAACCTTAAAGCATGTTATCTGAATTCTACATTTTCACTCTTTTTTTACAATGCATTGGTCTCCCCCTCTTTATGGGGCATCCCAAATTGAAACTCCCTATATTGCCCACCCACAGCTAAAGGTGTGCTGGGTTTTGTTCCTTTTTAAAAGACAAAAAAATACAGTGCAACACTTAAGCTGAATTAAGGATAACAAGCTTGACGTGTACAGAGTCCCTTCAAAATCTGGTAGTTTAGAATTGTACAATAACACAGAGCTTGTTTATAATATGGAAAGTTTGTCCCAAAGTGTATACTCTTCTTCTATCGTGTTAGTGAACCGCCACCGAACACACCAGACTCTTACCAGATGAAACGTGGGCAGATGCACCACACATTAGCATAAGCAATTAAATCCGCAATCCTGTAATGTCACAAAGGTAGCAATCCTCACCGCCAGGGGTCCCAAACTGCATCAATTGTCAATCTCAAATCCAGGTCAAGGGCGAAGTAAAGTGAGTAATCCAACGTGTTTCGCCGTAGGAACGGCTTCTTCTGCGGTTTGGGACCCCTGGCGGTGAGGACTGCTGGAGTTCCTGGATTACATTTTGAAAATGCTTCACAGTATTGTTTGTGAGTGAGTTTTTACACATGAAATTACCTTGTTTTTTAAAGCATATTGCACTAGTATTCTATAACTTCTTTTACATGGCTGTTTGAAATCCAATGGTGATCGGTTCTCGAGTAACACGAGAAATGAACCTATTCATATTATGGTTGCTAGTGGAAACTGCCAGCCTGGATGCTATTGAGGATTCCTACCTTTGTGACATTACAGGATTGCGGATTTAATTGCTTATGCTAATGTGTGGCGGTTCACTAACACGATAGAAGTAGAGTATGCACTTTGGGACAAACTTTTCATATTTATTATAAACGAGCTCTGTGTTATTGTACAATTCTAAACCCCGGGGATCACCCGTAATCTTACCTCCTTAAGCGCAATCCCTAGCATCCAGTGCATGCACCTACACTAGGCACATCTTAAAGACTGGTGGCAGGTGTGTGTGCAACCAGAAGTAGTGTCAGTGGTAGGTGTCTGACAATCCATTTATTCAGCAATACTGGCTGGTTGTTAATATGCATGCCAATCAATGCAGATTGGAGGACATATGGTTGCAGTTGATCCTGGGCGTTTCACAGTGTGGGCATTCCAAATAGGGATAAAGCTGTAAAGTGGACCAAGGCCTAGGAAGGTAAAAGTGCTGGGTTTTGGTCTACCTTAAAGCATTCATTCTATGCCAGTTAATATTAAACATTTTTTGTTAACTAATGTTTTGATCCCGATTAGCACCCCAAATTTTAACGTCGGGTTCTCAAACCTTAACTTCAGCCAGAAGTCTGTGTTCAGGTTTGGCATCTGCCCCGAACACAGAAAAGCTGGTTGATGGGCTACTGAGCAGCCCATCAACCAGCTTCACCTAAAGGATGCAGCAGCCGCTGTAAAACTTACCTGAGCCCTGTGGTCCCCTTCCTGTCAGCGGTGGTCCCTTTTAAATGGTCCACGGCCCAGGCCACAGAAAGATGGCAACCGACCCTCACTCATGGGATCGGCAGCCATTTTGTTTGCACCCCCCTCCCCCTAAGACAGGTGGGGGAGCAGAGGGCCTCTAGAGGCAGAATTGTCCCCCAAAGTTCATTTTAGTGAAGATAAAATATCTAGTGATGTACAGTATTATTGTAGTTAATTTATTGTTTGGTAGCATCTCCAAGTAATTCATAACAGTGGAACAAAACCCACCAGCTGCAAACCTTACCAAATAGGGATGCTCCACTGTGTAAATCCCCCCAGGGTGCCTGTAAACACTCAGTTTACCTTGCTCCAACAGCCCATATGGGGACAGTCAATGAGAGCAGTTTTCTGTGACTGTCATTTAGCAAACAGTTCTCATTGTTGTAAATGTGGAGTGCATGCATATGCTCCCGCCCCAGCCATTCATATAGGCTAGGAAGGGAGGGGGTTGCGGGGGGGGGCACGGTTCCCGCTCTAGTCAACGAGAACAATTTGCCTATTGACAGTCATGGCAGGCGGCTCTCATTGGATTAGAGTCTGCACATCCCTCGCTAGATCCAGGAAGAGGTGAGTGAAAAGTGGCTCTCATAGCGGAGCATCTCAATTTGGGATGCCCAAAAGAAATGGGACCCTGGGAAAGTCAAATTCACAGGCTTTGTTCTGCTTTAAAGCAAACAAACCATATTCGTAATGAAACCTGAAGCATTGTTTGGTGTCATCCATCTCTCTGTCTTTTCCCACCAACTTAAAGATGGGGCTGGGTTTTAGAATGCCAAGGGCCAAGTCTGTTTTAGGTTAAAATGAATGCAGTTTTGATTTGTAAAAGTGTATGCTGCCATAGCCAGATATATGTATTGAAAAATTAGGTAAAATGGTCTAGTAATTAAAGGGGGCAAGTAGAGTTATAGAATAGTTAAAAAGCACTTTCTGCTTGAGCCTGTCTTTCCCCACAAAGCTTATTATAGATCACACAAAAATGAAGCCTCCTGATTTTATTGTGGTTATGCAGGACTTTTATGTAGATCAGTGGGTTATATTCTAAGCATACAGCACGTCCTGCTCCAAGGATAGTAATAACATGTGGGTAATCCTCCGCCGCCGTGCACTGCAGACATGTAGAAAACAAGCTCCTCCCGACCATTCATATACCGAGGGACCTCCCACAAATCCCCTAGATTTCTCTGCAGTGCTGTGCTGGAACTGCGAAGACATGAAGTATCACGCTCTCGCAGGCGAGCGGGGCTTGACAGCCCGAGGCCCTGCGGGACTATTTCCACCCTTCCTCATTGTGAATTAATGCCTCCCAGCCTGGGCTGCATTGGTTGGGTGAAGGTAGGCAGCACCTAGTGTGCTTACGGAGCTAGTCTCCACCGCAATCCCCCACCATAGGGTAGGCGGTTAAGGCGAATGGTGAGCCTGCAGTTGGATGCCCCTCCCGCACCAGTGCCCCCATGTAACGGTGAACCCCGTATTCGGGTCACCTTCCTCCCCAGATTCCCCCGTTAGTGGGGGGAAAAAGAGGGGGGAGTTGTGTGTTTGATGGCCTATCCTTGCCCTAATTACACTAGAGTCCTATGGTTTTTACCACTACCGGTTCGCTGGGCGCCATTTCCTTCTCGCATGCGCGTGGTGAAGACGGTCCTCCCCTCGCAGACCTGTAAGTGCCCTCATGGGCGATCTTTTCCCTAGCTTGCTTCTTCGCGCTCGGCTCTGACATCCCTGTTCCCCTTGTGTCTTTCAGACAGCGTTCCTCGGCGGCTTCTCCCGGCCCAACATAGCGCCCGGTCCAGACCATTTTTCAGAAATTACTCTCACTTCCCAGCGGGTTATTGGGGCATACAGGGTTGCTTATAGCGTCAATCCCTACTGGCATATTGAATTTAATAATCACCATATGGAGGCATCCCAGGATATTGTGAACGGGGTCCCTTTGGGACAAGCCCGTCTGTGTGTAGCTTGTGGGGTTTTACCTAGCAGCGGTGACAATGCACGGGTCTGCGTCCCTTGTGCCCAGCAGGCGCTAGCCGGTCTCCCCACCTCTTCCGAGGCTGGGCCCGCACCACGCCTTACTTCCCCTACTCCCCCAAGCTTGAGCCTAACCCCCAATACTAGTGGGGATTCTCACGCTGATTTGGCCTCTAGACTGGCTAGTGTGGAAAACTTCATCGCTGGCTCCTTGGCGCGCAAGGCTACTGCCAAGAGGCGTCATTTGAATCCTGAATCTACTATTCTCCCTGTAGAATCTGATGATTTACTGCTTTCCTATGCACATTCCCCATCAGAGGAAGGGGAACTGCTCTCTGACTCAGGGTCCTATGATGACGAGTCCAGGAGCCAGGAGGAGTCTGGTTCTGATCATTGGTCCCAGGACGACATTGATAGACTGCTGTCCCAGATCTTTGATGTGTTATCCCTCTCTCCCCCTCCCGCGGCTCCTCGGCAAAGGGGTGATCTGTTTCATACCACTAGGGTGCGGTTGGAGTTGCCCGAACAAACTCATTTTAATAACCTAGTGCTGATAGAATGGGAACATCCCAGCAAACTCCAGGGGATTCCTAAAGCTGTGGATAAGAAGTATCCATTTCTGGCCGATCTGGTTAAGTGTTGGACATCGCCGCCCGAAGTCGATGCCCCGATTCTAAGTCTGTCCAACACCTCTATTATGCATTCCCCTGACACTACTACTCTGCGGGATTTAGAGGATCGGCGAGTTGATCAATTGGCATGTCATGCCTTTGCATTTGGGGGAGCGTCGCTCCGCCCGGTTTGTGCCTTAGCCATCACGGCGGTGGCGCTCAGGACGGTGGTTAAGACTGCTCTGGAAGGGGCGGATGACTTCCCCTCTGAGGCTGCCAACGCTCTGGCCACCTGTGAGACCTTTGTGAATTATATCCTATCTGCATCGGACGATGCTATTAAATTGAGCACTAGATCCTCTGCTCTGGTGGTAGCCATACGCCGTGCGATCTGGTTACGCCAGTGGGCTGCTGACAATGTCGCCAAAAAGGCCCTTACGGGGCTTCCATTTAAAGGGCTGCGCCTGTTTGGAGAAAGGTTAGATATCTTTGCCAAGGGTGGCAAGTTGCCCCAGCGCAAGCGTCAGATTCGGCCCTTTCATGGCCCAAGCTCCCATTCGACCTCCTACCGTGGGGCCAAGCAAGGTAGAGGGGTGTCCTTCGCTGGGTCTCACGCAGAGTCCTGGAACAAGAACAGAGGACACCGTCCTGGTTCCTCCTGGGGGCCCAAGCCCAAAGCCCCCCCCAAGCATGAAGGGGCACCCTCGCCCATCAGGGTTGGGGGACGTCTACAGCACTTTGAACATGTCTGGAGACGCCTTGTCCCAGACCGGTGGATTCAGGAGGTAGTGTCCTCCGGTTACAAGATAGAATTTGCTGTGCTGCCCCCTACCAGGTTCCTTGGGTCTTGGATCCCACAGGACCCTGCCTCAGCTCGAGTCTTGATGCTGGCTGTGCAGGACCTTCTGGAGCTCGGGGTCATCTGCGAGGTCCCCTTAAGAGACAGGGGCATGGGGTTTTATTCCAACCTGTTCACGGTGCCCAAAAAGGACGGGTCAGTCAGACCCATTCTGGATTTGAAAATCCTAAACAGATTTGTCAGAAACAGGCATTTTCGTATGGAAACTCTGCGCTCGGCCATTGCCTCGCTGCGTCCAGGGGACTTCATGACGTCTGTGGACATCAAGGACGCTTACCTGCACGTTCCGGTGTTCCCAGGGCACCAAAGGTTTCTCAAATTTGCACTGTTGGATAAGCATTATCAGTTCGTGGCCCTGCCATTCGGCCCTACGTCGGCTCCCAGGGTGTTCACCAAGGTGCTGGCATGGGTGATGTCCCTCTTAAGACTAAAGGGCATACGCGTGTTGCCCTACCTGGACGATATACTCATCACCTCTCGGTCTCTGCGGCAGGCAGAGCTGGACACTCGGTTGGTAGTGTCCACCCTGGAGTCCTTCGGCTGGGTGATCAATTACCCAAAGTCCTCTCTGTCCCCCTCCTCAGTGACCCCGTTTCTGGGGATGATTCTGGACTCGGTTCAGTCAAGGATATTCTAAGTATGTCACACACCCCACTTCAGACATTAAATCATTAATCACGGGTACTCACCGCTAGGTGGCGCAGCTTTGCTGAGAAGTCCAGAAAAAGCAAGCCCCTCCCGGTCTATACATACCTGGTATCTCCTAACAATTCCCCAGTGTTCTTCTCTGCAACGTGGCGACAAGACAGAAGAAAGAAGTCTCCTGCTTGCAGGTAGCTGGGGTATCACCCCGGCCCCCCCCCCTTATGGTCTATTGCTGCCCGGCTCTTGTGATCCCCTTGGTTTAATGGTAGCCTCCCAGCTTAGGCTGTAGGCCGGGCAAGGGTAGTTGGCACTTTAGGTGCCTAGGAGATTAGCTCCTCCGCTCGTCCCCATATTTTGGGGCATAGCGGTGCTCCGGTTTGGTGATCCGGAAGTGGGATGCCCCAGCCCTTAGGTCCCTGTTAGGGTTTTTCATCTTTCCACTACATGGTGTGTGTGTGTGCGTTTTGTGGACAGCACGGGCCCGTCCTTGTTGTTTGTACTTGGGGGGCTCCCTAGCCCCTGCGTTTATTACTGGTGGGGGACGGGTCGGGTGGGGGTTATGCGGACCGCTACAGTGCCGTCCTTGTTTCTATGGCGGGCGCCTGTCTGCTACCTCATGTGTGTGTTTTACTGGGGGTGCGCTGCGCCGCCGGCCCGCCTGTGTGGGTGTTGGCGCACTGCCGGTTTGTCTGTTACTGCGGGCGGGACCGGGCGGCATGCGAGGCCGCCGGCCCGCCCCGTCGGCCTCTGCAGGCGCCATTACAGTGTGGCGTCCGCTGCTCTGGGCTGAGGCTCAGGACTATGACGTGGGCGGGCCGCGTCAGGCGCGGCCCGCGCCGTTTCTGGCGGGTTAGGGAGTGGCGGGGTTACAGCGGTCCCGCGCTTGCTGACGGGCCCGCCCCCAGTCTCTCTCTGTCGTTTCCCGCCTGGCGCGTCTTCGTTACTGGACGCAGGTAGGATAGGGGTCCCCTTGCGGTTCACCTTTATTAGAGGGAGCTTGTTAATGGAGGGGAGGGCAGACGCTGGTTATTGCCTCATATAGCCGTCGGTTTAGTTCCGGCTGCTGTTCGGGTCTGCGCTCTCTCTCTCTCTCTCTCTCTCTCTCTCTCTCTCTCCCCCCCCCCCCTTTTTGGAGGTGATGGCAGGGGGCTTCGGTCAGGCCTTGGGCTTGCTGGCTGGGGGTGTTTTCTTCTATGTACTTGTGTTATAGTAGTTTGTGCTGTGTGATTGTACTGACTGTAGTCTTTGTTTTTCAGATCCCGGGATTCCATCATTCAGGGCTCTCCCGGTCTTATATATACCTGGCTAGTTGGGTTTGGGCTTATTGTCCCTCTTTTTTGCTAATTTCCCTGGTCAGGGCTATACAAGTTAGTATATTTACCCATATTTATAGGGCTATATATTTATATATATTTATATATATATATTTAATTCTATTAAAATCCTAGAGGGGCATCCCGGGTCGCTTACTGCGTAAATCCCTGGGGTCTGCGAATACCATAAATTCACCATATGGAGGCTACCAGAGATACCGGAACTAGTCCTTCGGGGCAGTCCAGGCTGTGTGGGGGATGTGGGACTCCGCTCCCAGGGGATGATGTTATCATTTGTATTCCATGTGCACAGCGGAACATTGAGCGCCAGTCCGACACCTCGGTGCCTGGGACTTCTTCTACCGCGCCTTCTCCCTCCCCGCCTGTTCCGGACCCCGGGTGACGTGGTCGTTGGGGGCGATTCGCAATCTGAGGTATGCGCCCGTTTGGCCAGCCTCGAGAAAATGTTTTCCGCAGTGGTCGCTCAGAAGGCTCCAGCCAAGCGGAAACATCTGTCTCCGCCTCTGCAGGGCTCCGATGAGGAAGTTGAGGTACTGGATTGGTCGGATCGACCCCTTGAAGAGGGTGAGCTTGTTGAGGAGGCGGAGGATTCTGAGGTTCAGCAGCTGAGGGGGACCTGGATGAGGGGCCCCCCCTCGATACACCCACTATTCTGGCCCAAATGTTTGAGGTTTTGGATTTGGATCCGCCGGCAGTTACTCCTCGGCCTAAGGGTTAGCTTTTTGGGGGGTCCAAGCATCGCTTGGAGTTTCCCAGTCAGCAGCATTTCGAGGACAAGAAAGACGATCAGCCAGCACTCCAAAAGATATTGTATTCAAATCCAACAGGTCAATATCACAGCAAAGACCAAAAAGATCCAACAAAATCCAACGTTTCGGGGCGTCTAGCGCCCCTTCATCAGGGAGCAAAAACAAGCAAGCAGAGATTCCCCTCCACTGAGGATTAAATGTCCTCAGAGAGCCCGGGATTGCCACCTGATGTCAGTGGGTGTGACCCACGTGACATCAGAGCTGATGCAGCCAATCAGAACAACACCAGCCAAACAAATGCAATTACAAACCATATACATAATACAATCATGTGAAACAAGTAAAATAAGTAAAATAAACACGGCAGAGACCTGATGCGGTCGCTCAACAGGGGCTAAGGTGGGTAGGTCGCACCCCGCAGCACCACGTGCCAGCAGAGCAGCAAGCCGCTGCGATTGGAAAGCGGCGCTGCCAGGGCTGCTCCTAGTGGGCCAGGAGCTGCCAGTCCCGCATCTGGTGTATAAACACCAGCGCCGGTTGCTGTCAGCACCGGCGCATGCGGGGAACGTCGGCAAACCAAGCGCTGCTGGGGGAACCTCTCCACCTCAGACCTCCCGGCAACCCATTCGATTCAGGTTGCACACGAAAAATAAAATAAATAAACAATACCAGTAGGAGGATAGGTCTACCCACAGTGCCCAAGTCATGCTGTCACCACACACCCGCGCCATGGCAGGCTCCCCACCGGCCGCCCACATCTGGCACGGGGCGGCCGGTGGCGTGCCCACATCCGAACTAGCGCATCATGGGATCCGCCTGTGGCAGCACGGGTCGAGCACCACTGGGGAACCTCTCCACCTCAGTGCCAAAAGGTTAACCAGGCAGAAAATACGCCATAAATAAAACCACAATATGCGCCTCAAACACTTAGGGGTGAGGTAGAGGGCTTCCCTCCGTAGTGAGCCCCAGACCTGGGGCCCCACAGCCGGCAAAGTGGGCCCCCACCCACAGGGATGGTAGTCCGCCAGCAGGCCGCCGTGCGACAGAAGGCCGCACTCAACGGGAGAGCCTCCCCACCTCAACCTCGCCTACATACTATAAACAAAATATTAACAGATAGATGCATATCAATAAATGTCTGTCCCAATGCAGACATCAGGGAGAAAGGACCTCCATGGTCACACTGGATCCACTACAGACACCCAATTAGGGTGAGTATAAGCGTTCCCTACGGGTCCTGACCAGGAACGGGGGAGGGGGAAGGGGAGAGGGGGAAAAAAGAAGGGGGGGGGAGAAGGGGGGGAGGAGAAGGGGGGGGAGGAGAAGGGGGGGGAAAGGGGGGGGAGCCATTGGTAGGAAATAGGGGAAGGTACCATAGGGGAAGTGTACCAAAAAACAAAAAATGTAATTCCATCAAATCAACGTCTCTCAAGAAAGCAAGTGTATCCAAACGCGGTGTTAAGTCCCTTCGGGTATACAGTATTCAGTCTGTGTATCCAGAAAGTCTCTCTTTGCAGTAGTCGGGTATGCCGGTCTCCCCCCCGGGGTGGTTTCTGGACATGTTCTATTACCATCCCTCTGAGTTCGTGTGTTTGGTGTCCCAATTTGACAAAATGTGCCGCAACTGGCTTCTCATAGTCAATTGATTCTCCTTTTAGGTGTCTGTTGATGTTGATCCGGATGTCACTACGATGTTGTTGAAACCTCTTTTTAAAAGGGCGCATTTCGAGGACGTTGTCCTTAAGCAGTGGGAGCAGCCTACGCGTCTTGTCAGGGTCCCACCTAGTTGGGACAAGAAGTACCCTTTTCCAGCGGAATTGTTGAAGCGTTGGTCTGTCTCTCCCGAGGTGGATGCTCCTGTTTTGGGGCTGTCTAATACGGCGGCTGTTCATCTTCCTGACACTACTTCTCTCAAGGATGGCGAGGATCGTCGGATTGACCAGTTGGCCCGCCATGGGTTTGTCTGTGCGGGTTCGGTTTTGAGGCCTGTTTGTGCTTCTGCCTTTTTGTCATTGGCAGTTAGGTCTATGGTCAGGGACTTATGTGTGGACCTTGATCCTGCCTGTGATGAGTTTCTTGCTCTTAAGCGTTGTGAATCCTTTTTGTCGTTTATTCTGGCTGCTCAGGAGGTTGCCATGTTGATGTGTGGCAGGGCTACGGCTCTGTTGGTGGCTATTCGTCGTTCAGTATGGCTGAGACAGTGGACGGCTGATTTTAATTCTAAAAGATCGCTTACGGCTCTTCCCTTTCTGGGTTTGAGGCTTTTCGGTGAAAAGCTGGATTATGTCAGTATGTACTCAGGGAAACAGTATGTACTCAGGGAAAAAAGGCACTCAACATCGCCAAGTTCAACTTGTGGTTACGTCAGTGGTGTGAAGACAAAGGCTTTGGATGTATTAGTCATGATGTTAGAAGGTGGTCGAACAATGAGTTGTTTAAGAGGGATGGCTTGCATCCTTCACAGAAAGGCACAAAAGAACTTGGAGTGGAACTCAGAGCATTTTTTGATTTAAACTAGAGGAAGGGGACAGAGATGTAACTTGCGAGGGTGATTTCTGTCCCCTACCATTTAGGATGAAGCAGGACATTGAAGCAGGAAACCCGGTTAGTGGTAGGCTAGAGGTGGAAAAGATCAAGGACACACTAAAATACAATACCAACAACATCCACATGATGTGTACCAATGCTCGCAGCTTGGGCAACAAGCTCTGTGAATTAATGGCTATCATATCCAGAGATGAATTGGATCTTGTTGCAATAACAGAGACTTGGTTCAAGGATCACAATGACTGGGAGATAGCCATACCCGGTTACACATTGTACAGAAAAGACAGATTAGATAGAAAGGGCGGTGGAGTAGCCATTTATGTCAAGACTACCCTTCAATCAACAATAATTCAGCATACACATAATGAACTAGAAACTCTCTGGGTTACCATGCAGACTAAGGAGGGAGCTGTGGTCAGAATTGGTGTGATATATAGGCCCCCTGGACAATCTGAGGATCTAGATAACCTGTTAATAGATGAAATCAGTGGAATGGCAGAGAAGGGGGATGTTGTAATTACAGGTGACTTCAACATGCCTGATGTGGACTGGAATATCCCAAGTGCATCGGCATGCAAGAGCAGGACTATATTAGAGGCACTTAATGGAGTATCTCTAAAACAACTTGTGACATTGCCAACTAGAGGAGATAACATTCTGGACTTAGTTCTGACCAATGGGGATCTGGTGTCCGAGGTCAGGGTTGAAGAAAATCTGGGTTCCAGTGACCATCAATGCTTATGGTTCAGAATAAAAACAGACATTGTGCAATCACACACCAGAACCAAAGTGCTAGACTTTAGGAAGACAAACTTCAAGGAAATGGCGGAGTATGTAGAAAGAAAATTAGGTGAGTGGAACAGAGTAGCAGAAGTGAGTGCCCAGTGGTCACTATTAAAAATGGCCATCTTAAAGGCAACTAAGCAATATGTGAAACAAACTAGCAAGAATAAAAGGAAGAAGAAACCATTATGGTTTACTAGGGAAGTCAGCACTATCATAAAAGATAAGAAGTCTGCCTATAAGAAGTATAAAGTAAGTGGAAGTGTAGCTGACAGAGAGGCGTATAAAATTAAACAGAGGGAAGCAAAACTAATTATAAGGACTGCTAAAGGGCAAAAAGAGGAAGAAATGGCCAAATCTATGAAGAGGGGAGATAAAACCTTTTTCCGATATATTGGTGACAGAAAGAAGAAAAACAATGCAGTCTCAAAAATTAGAAATAGGGAAAATAAATATATTGACGGAGATAAGGCTGTGGCTGACCATCTGAATAGCTACTTTTGTTCGGTATTTTCAGATAGTAGCAGGCATGGTCATAGCACAACATCCAGCTGGGAGAGTACAGCTCCGGAGTTTCTGGAGGCTGATGTCTTAGCCGAGCTGGCACATCTAAAGGTAAGTAAGGCAATGGGTCCAGATGGAATCCACCCCAGAGTTCTAAGGGAACTTAGGTTTGTGATTGCAGCCCCTCTAACTGATTTACTTAACCATTCCCTTTCAACTGGTGAGGTTCCAGATGATTGGAGAATGGCCAATGTCGTACCAATCCATAAAAAGGGGAGTAGAGAAGAAGCCAGTAATTACAGGCCAGTTAGTTTAACATCTATAGTGGTCAAATTAATGGAAACACTCTTAAAAAAACAGATAATTTCCCATCTAAAAATTAATGACCTATTGGACCCAAAACAGCACGGCTTTACTGAGGGCAGATCATGTCAGACCAATCTTATTGATTTCTTTGACAATGTCACTAAAGTGTTAGATGAAGGTGGTGCTGTGGATATCGCCTATCTGGATTTTAGCAAAGCCTTTGACACTGTACCACATAAGGAGCTCATAGATAAGTTATTGAAGGTAGGACTCAATCCCTGGATAGTTCAGTGGATTTCCAGTTGGCTGAGGGATCGGTATCAGAGCGTTGTTGTAAATGGCGTGCAATCTGAACAAAGGCGAGTTACAAGTGGTGTGCCGCAGGGCTCTGTCCTGGGCCCCATTCTTTTTAATATATTTGTAAGTGACATAGGAGAAGGCTTGGTAGGAAAAGTTTGTCTGTTTGCTGATGATACAAAGGTTAGTAATAGGGTGGATATTCCTGGAGGTGTCTGCAACATGGAAAATGATTTAGCTTTACTGGATAGATGGTCAAAACTGTGGAAACTAGAGTTTAATGTCTCTAAATGTAAAATCCTGCACTTGGGTAGAAGGAATCCCTGCTCTGAGTACCGTATGGGCAGCACTGTGTTAGCCAGGACCTCGGAGGAGAGAGATTTAGGGGTACTGATTACTGATAGCTGCAAGATGAGTGGACAGTGTAGCCAGGCAGTGGGAAAAGCAAGCAGGATGCTCGGCTGCATAGCTCGAGGCATCACCAGTAGGAAGAGGGAGGTTGTGATGCCGCTGTATAGAGCCCTGGTAAGGCCACAGCTAGAATACTGTGTGCAGTTCTGGAGACCTTACCTGCAAAAAGACATTATTCAAATAGAACGTGTCCAAAGGCGGGCAACGAAAATGGTGGAAGGACTTACACTTAAAACTTATCAGGAGAGACTTAAAGAACTTAATTTGTACAGTCTGGAGGAAAGAAGGGAGAGGGGGGACATGATTGAGACCTTTAAATATGTGAAAGGATTGAATAAGGTTCAGGAGGGAAGTGTTTTTAAGAAGAAACTTAACGATAGAACAAGGGGGCACAACCTGAAGCTAGTCGGGGGGAAGATCAGGAGCAATGTTAGAAAATATTATTTTACAGAAAGAGTAGTAGGTGCTTGGAACAAACTTCCAGCAGAGGTAGTTGAAACATCAACAGTCACTGAATTTAAACATGCCTGGGATAAGCACACATCTATCCTAAGATAAAGAGAACATACAGTATACACATAAGGGCAGACTAGATGGACCGTATGGTCTCCTTCTGCCGTCAACCTTCTATGTTTCTATGTTTCTATGTTGCCAAGGGAGGCAAGTTGCCTCAGCGCAAGAAGTTTCATCGTTCCTTTCGGGGGGCGGCCTCCTACAATCCGTCCTTTCGGGGAGCCAGAGCCGGCAGGGGTGCGGGCTTCTCGGCTTCCAGGGGCGCCAGTTGGAATAGGGGTAGAGGCCGTGGCCGTCCCGTGCACGCTTGGGGCGCCAAGCCCAAGCCAGCTGCTAAGTCCGCTCAGCAATGAGGGGGCGCCCTCACCCGTACGGGTGGGGGGACGGTTGCGACTCTTCTCCCGGGTATGGGACCAGGAGGTCTCGGACAGGTGGATCCGGGAGGTGGTGTCGGCCGGTTACAAGCTGGAGTTCGAGTCCTGCCCTCCTCCAAGGTTTTTCAGGTCTCGGGTGCCTTTGGATCCTTTAGCCGCGCAGGGGCTCCTGGCGGCGGTAAGGAATCTTCTGGAATTGGCAGTCATATGCCCGGTCCCTCCTTTGGAGGTGGGGCGCGGGTATTATTCCAATCTCTTCACTGTTCCCAAAGAGGATGGGTCGTTCCGCCCGATCCTGGATTTGAAGTTTCTCAACAGGTTCATTCGTCCCCGGAAGTTCTGCATGGAAACCCTGCGGTCTGCGATCGGTTCGCTTCGGCAGGGGGACTTTATGACGTCCATAGACATCAAGGATGCTTACCTTCACATTCCGATTTTTCCACCTCATCAGAGGTTCCTTCGCTTTGTGGTGGAGGATCGGCATTTTCAGTTTGTAGCTCTTCCGTTCGGCCTCACATCTGCCCCGAGAGTGTTCACCAAGGTGTTGGCGGGAGTGATGGCCCTGCTCAGAGCTCAGGGGATTCGCATTGTGCCTTACCTGGACGATCTTCTCATCATGGCACCTTCCTTCAGTCAAGCGGAAAGGGACACCAGCTTGGTGGTGTCTGTGCTGGAGAGGTTCGGCTGGGTGAACAATTATCCCAAGTCTTCTCTGGTCCCGGCCAGAGTGGTGACCTTTCTGGGGATGTCGTTGGACTCTTGCCAGCACAGAGTTTTTCTCCCTCAGGCCAAGGTTCTTTTGATTCAGGAATTGGTTCAGCTTCTTCTTTCCAATCCTCGCCCGTCCATTCGGCTAGGGATGAGACTGGTGGGGTTGATGGTGGCCTCGTTCGAGGCAGTTCCCTTCGCGCAGTTTCACACGCGGACGCTTCAGCTTCATCTTTTGGCGTCTTGGGATCGGCGACCGCGGTCGTTGGATCGGTCCTTCCAGATGCCTCCTCGGGTTCGGCAGTCTCTTCTGTGGTGGATGGTCTTGGACAATCTTCTGAAGGGCAGGTCGTTTCTGACCCCGCTTTGGGAAACTGTCACCACGGATGCCAGTCTGTCAGGATGGGGAGGTTTCTGGAAGGATCTTCAGTTTCAGGGGCAGTGGGACCCTCAGGAAGCCCACTTGCCCATCAATGTTCTGGAGTTGCGAGCCATCAGGTTGGTTCTGTCTCACTTGACACATCATTTACAGGGCCTGCCGGTGCAGGTTCGGTCGGACAATCGGACGGCGGTTGCTTACATCAATCACCAGGGAGGGACTAGCAGTCTGGGTGCCCACAGAGAGGTGTCTCTGATTTTGGTTAGGGCAGAGACTCATGTCCCTTGCATCTCGGCAGTTTACATTCCAGGAGTGGAGAACACGGAGGCGGACTTTCTGAGCCGGTGTTCGTCCCGCCGGGGGGAATGGTCTCTCCATCCACAGGTGTTTCGGTCATTGTGTCTTCGGTGGGGGGACGCCGGAGGTGGATCTGTTTGCCTCTCGTCACAATCACAAGCTGCCGTCATTCGTGTCACTGTCCCGGGATCCTCTGGCTCTGGCGGCGGATGCCATGGTCCTGAGCTGGAGGGACCTGGGGTTTCTTTACCTGTTTCCTCCGATTCCCATGCTAGGCAGGGTTCTGCGAAAGCTGGTTCCGGAAGGAGTTCCCACCATTCTCGTGGCTCCAAGGTGGCCGAGGCGGGTGTGGTTCGCAGACATCGTTCGTCTGGCAGTGGATCAGTTCGATCTGCCTCTTCGGCCAGATCTTCTCACTCAGGGTCAATTGTGTTACCCCAGTTTACCAACGCTGGCTTTGACGGCTTGGCTGCTGAAACCTCCATCTTGAAGGAGGAAGGTCTTTCGGATTCGGTCATTCGGACTCTTATCAGTGCTAGGAAGAGATCCTCTTCTTCCATCTATTATAGGGCTTGGAGATCGTACATTGACTGGTGTGAATCTAGATCTTTGCCCTGTCGGGTCTTTTCCGTTTCTAGGATTTGGGATTTTCTTCAGTCAGGGCTGGACTCTGGTCTTCAGCTGAGTACTTTGAAGGGGCAGTTTTCTGCCTTATCTATCTTTTTTCAGAGGTCGTTTGCTAGCCATTCCTTGGTCAAGACTTTTTTCCAGGGGGTTTCGCATCTGCGGCCGCCTAGGAAGCCTTTGCTCCCTGTTTGGGATTTGAATTTGGTTCTTTCTGCTCTTCAGGCTCCTCCCTTTGAGCCTTTGCGGGATATTGCTCTGTCTACTCTGACTCAGAAGGTTGCCTTTTTGGTGGCCATTACTTCGGTTCGGCGTGTTTCGGAGTTGGCGGCTCTGTCGATTCAGGCCCCTTATTTTGAGAAACATCAGGATAAGGTGGTTTTCAGATTCAAGCCGGACTTTCTTCCTAAAGTGGTCTCTGCTTTCCATCTTAATCAGGACATTGTTCTTCCTTCTTTGTGTCCTAAGCCTAAGAATGACAAGGAGAGTGCGTTGCACTGCTTGGATGTTGTTCGTTGTGTCAGGTTCTATCTCCGTACTACGGCTTCTTTTCATAGGACGGATGCCTTTTTCATGGTGCCCTGTGGGCCTAGGAAGGGTTTGGCTCCGGCCAAGTCTTCTATTAGCAAATGGATTCGTCAGGCTATTGTTGGAGCCTTTTCAGCACCAGGCTTCTGTTGAGCAAGTTTGTAAGGCTGCTACCTGGTCTTCGGTTCACACCTTTTCGAAGTTCTATAAGGTTGATGTGCGGGCCTCAGCGGATGCTGTTTTTGGCCGCAAGGTTCTGCAGGCTGCAGTGGTTTGAGAGTTTCTGCATTATTGCCTGGTTGGATACCCTCCCCATTTTGGACACTGCTGTTGGATGTCCTATGATTAATGATTTAATGTCTGAAGTGGGGTGTGTGACATACTTAGAATAATACCATTTTGTGATTACTCACCTGTAAAATGGGTATTATAAGTATGTCACACACCCCACTTCACCCGCCCTTTTTTGGTATCCTGGTTCTTTATATGGTGAAGTTGGTTTTATTCACGGTTGAGGGTTACTTTTGTTTTTGGTCTCCTGGTATCTTGCCTTTATTGCTGTTTGAATACTGGGGAATTGTTAGGAGATACCAGGTATGTATAGACCGGGAGGGGCTTGCTTTTTCTGGACTTCTCTGCAAAGCTGCGCCACCTAGCGGTGAGTACCCGTGATTAATGATTTAATGTCTGAAGTGGGGTGTGTGACATACTTATAATACCCATTTTACAGGTGAGTAATCACAAAATGGTATTATTCCTTCCTCCATAGAAGGTGGAAGCTCTGACAACGCAGGTGAGGTCCCTGCTCTCGATCCCTCATCCCTCCATCTGGCAGGGAATGCAGTTGGTGGGCTCGATGGTGGCAAGCTTTGAGGCGGTGCCCTTTGCCCAGTTCCATTTGAGAACCCTGCAGCTTCACCTTCTATCAGTATGGAACAAGGACCCAGCGTCCTTGGACGAGATCTGGGTGGTTCCCCCCCCCCCCCGTGGTGGTTGGACCACAGGAACTTGACAAGGGGCAGATCCTTCCTGGCTCCCTCTTGGGAGACGGTCACAACGGATGCCAGTCTTTCGGGCTGGGGGGGGATTCTGGAAGTCCCTGCGCTTCCAGGGGAGGTGGGGCCCTCAGGAGGCCCATCTTCCTATCAATGTCCTGGAACTCAGGGCAGTCAGGTTGGTGCTGGAACGATTGACCCAGCACCTGAAGGGTCTGGTGGTTCAGGTACGCTCAGACAACAGGACGGCCGTAGCCTATATCAATCATCAGGGAGGAACCCGGAGCAAGGGTGCTCTCCAGGAGGTATCTCTGATTCTAACATGGGCAGAGATCAATGTCCAATGCATCTCGGCTGTCTACATTCCGGGGGCGGAAAATCTGCTAGCAGATGCTCTGAGCAGGGTATTTCTTTTTTTTTTTTTTTTATATATTCTTTATTTTCCATTTTACAATGTTACAGTATAAAACAGTAAAGCAGCAATAAAGAGAAGAGATAGAAATACAGTCTCTGACTCATATTACATCAAATGTTATGAGGTGTTGAGTATATCTGACAAAGAGAATCCACGGCCCGCCGGGGCCGTCCCAAATGGAAAATGGGGTACATTTCCGCCTCACGGGGCAGGAGGGAGCCCCCTCGGCACCACCCCACCCCCCCAAGAGCACTTCCCTGAGGGGACGCCGCTGCAGGTGGCCCTTTGTTGCAACCCTGATGAATACGGTGGCTCCGACGGGACCCCCCCCCCCGACCACACCACCACCCCAGTTATTCAAAAGAAAGCTCGACATGTTTGAACTCTTATAACACAACCTGTAAGAAATTAAGAGGTAGGAGCCATGAGGAAGGGAAAAAAGGAAGAAAGATTAAAAAGGGGGGGGGGGGGGGGGAGAGGAAGGGAAGGTTTAGCTGGTAACAAAAGAGGGGGGAGAGAGGTGCGGAGGAAGGGAAGTAGAGGGACAAAGAGACAGACGTGCGGCAGAGGGAGGGAGGCACGCCAACCCATCAAAGGCCATCTTCCAGGAGGGTCCTGTAATCCTGTGATCCTGTAATCCACCCAACTGAGCCACTTGAGTCGGTGGCTCTCAGAGGATTCAGCCTGTGCCGCAATCAGGCCCTCAAATCTCTCTATTTCTGCCACCCTGCTAAGCCAGGAGGAGATTGTGGGAGATGCTGTGGTTTTCCACAGCGCAGGGATGCATGCCTTCGCGGCATTTGCCATCTGGCTCAGAACAGATCGCCGGTATTTTTTAGTGGGCATCTCCGAATGATGTAAGAGGAAGAATGCCGGTCCCAGCGGGATCTCCCTCTCAGTCATACACTGCATTGTGTTCCCGACTGTCTCACAGAATCTTGACAATTTGGGGCATGGCCAAAATATGTGGAGGAAATCCCCTCGCTCCCCGTTACAACGCCAGCAAAGGGGGGGGAAACATCTGGGAACCACTCGTGCAGAAGGGTTGGGACCCTATACCACCGCGTTAAAATTTTATAATTACATTCCTGTTATTTCGTACATATAGCTGTTTTATGTGCCAAGCGAACAATCACATCTTTCTGTTTTGTCGTGAGGACAACGTCCAGGTCTCTCTCCCACTTTCCCAAGGAAGGCAGGGGGTCTTGGTCTTGAGGGCACACTAGGGTTTTGTAGGTGTAGGATAGGACATGTTGAATAGGTCCCCTCTCTTCACAGAGCCTCTCAAACGGAGTGAGTTCCCTGAGACCTCTGGCCTGTTGCTTAAGTGACGATAAGAAATGGTTTATTTGCATTTTTTGCCAGTCATCCCACCTGGGGAGGTCTTGCGATTGCGCAATGTCATCCAAAGATTTCCAACTCCCCTGGGTGTAGAAGTGTCTGACCCTGCTCATCCCCTCCCTCACCCATCTCTCCGCCAGTCCCTTCTCCATACCCGGTGCAAATGCCGGATTTCCCAGTACAGGGAACATGGGGGAGAATGTCGGTGACATGCCCTCAAAGGGAAAATACTTTAGACAGACTTTCAATGAGGCTCCAATTGTAGGGTGTCTTAATTCCGCTCCCATATCTCGCCTTGGGAGCCAGAGGAGAGAGCCCAAGGGGGGGACCGAGCAGTCTTGTTCAATCTGGACCCACTGTTTGTATTGCTTATGTCTACACCAATCTACTATTCTCGTCAAGTGGGTGGCAGCATAGTATAGACCCGGGTCAGGAAGGCCTATTCCCCCCTTATCCTTTGTCCTCACCAGCAATTTCCTATTAATCCTCGGGCTTTTACCCATCCAAATGAATTTAGTAAAGAGCGTTGCAAAAATGTGTTGGGAATGTGGATTGGCAAGGCTTGCATCACATATAAGAGGCTCGCAAGTATGTTCATTTTCAAGGCATTACACCTCCCAAACCAAGAAAGCTTTTTAAGTGACCACGCCTCTAGATCATTGGAGAGCGTGCGGAGTAACGGAGGGAAATTTAGCGAAAATATCTTGTCAATGGACCTGCCCAATTTTGTGCCCAGATAGGTGATGCATTCCCCAGCCCATCTAAAGGGGAATGCTTTCTGAAGGTTGCCCTCTCTAGCTGACGGCATGTTAATGTTAAGCACTTCAGACTTTTGCATGTTTACTTTGTAGTTTGACAGGTTCTTATAGATCTCCAGCTCTTTTATGAGGTTTGGGAGCGTCACCTCTGGGCTAGTTACGAAAAAGAGCAGGTCATCGGCAAAAGCCACGACCTTGTATTGGCCGGACGGAAGGGAGATCCCCTGGACGTCAGGATTCCCTCTCACTCTACAGAGGAAGGGCTCCAGTGTCAAGATGAAGATCAAAGGGGAAAGGGGGCACCCCTGCCTCGTCCCGTTCCCGATGCCAAAGGCCTCCGACAGAAAACCGTTAACCCTGACTGAAGCAGTGGGATGTTGGTAGAGACTTGCTATCCAGGATTGCATACAAGGCCCGAGCCCAATGTGGTCGAAGACCCCGAACATAAAATCCCAGCTTACTCTGTCGAAAGCCTTTTCGGCATCAGTCGCAAGAAAAAGCGAGGGGTGGCCTCCCACTAGGGCCGCCTGAAGTTCAGGGCCTTTGCAGTATTATCGCGTGCCTCCCTATGGGGCATGAATCCCACCTGGTCAAGGTGGATCACTTGATGAAGGTGGGGAGCCAGGCGGGTAGCGAGGATTTTGGCGAAGAGCTTGATATCAACGTTAAGTAATGAAATCGGTCTATAGCTGGAGCTGAGTGAAGGGTCCTTCCCTTCTTTCGGTATGACCGAGATGTGGGCACGGAGACTATCAATGGGTAGTGTATTATCTTCCTTCAGGGAGTTGAAGACCTCCAGGAGTCTGTGGATTAGGATTGATCCAAACTCCTTATAGTACAGTAAGGGGAGTCCATCCGGCCCTGGTGTTTTCCCATTGTCTGACCCCTTAATTGCTATCTCTAGTTCTTCCCGTGTAATTGGGGTTTCTAGATCCTGTAACACAACCCGAGGGAGCCTAGGCATTCCTGAGTTTCTGATATAATCACCTATCTCCTCTCTCCTACGGCTTGAATGGGGTGAGGGAATGTTATAAAGGGACTGATAGAAATCCCTAAAAACTCCCGCGATGTCTGTGTGTGTACCATGCTTCCCTCCTGAGTTTGGTTCTGTCACTGTATATCGTCTTTAGTCGCTCCCTGAGGGCGGTCAGAGAAGCCAGATGAGACACAGCCAATGACTGCTTGTGGAGAGTCTCAAGCTTCTGAATCTCCCCAAGCAGTTCCAAAATCTGCCTGCCTCTTTCCTTTTTAACTCTGGCTCCGTGTTGGATCATCAGGCCCCGTAATACACATATATGTGTTTCCCAAATCACTGGTAAGCTGACATCAGGGGTGGAGTTGGAGTGAGAATTCTTGCAAGTTTTTCATCACATCTTCTTTAATTAATGGGTCTTGGATTAGGGAGCTATTCATTCTCCAGGACCAAGGGCGTGGAACCTGTGACTGCTCTGCCAGCGTGAGTGTAACTGGAGCATGATCTGAGATAGTGATGTTTCCAATTGACACAGCAGTCACCCGCGGGAGCAGGTAGTGCTGTACCAAGAAGAAGTCTATCCTAGAGTACATGTTATGTGAGGCGGAGAAAAAGGAATAGTCTCGGACTTCAGGGTTAAGTATGCGCCATGGGTCAATCAATTGGTGAGTGTGTAGGAGTTTCCTAATCCTCCTGAGCTTGGAGTAGGAGATATAAGAGTGTCCCTTGGATGTATCAACAAGGGGTTGTAAGGAAAGGTTAAAATCACCCCCCACTATCAGTTTGCCTTCTGCAAAGTTCGCCATCCTGTCAAATACATCCTCAAGAAATTATATTTGCCCAGTGTTGGGTGCATATATGTTTACAAAGGTGAAAGTCTCCATCCTAATCCTACCCTTTACGATGATCCACCTCCCCTCCTCACCGCTCAGGGAGCCCACCTCCTCCCAGGGAGTCGTCCTGGAAAGTAATATACTTACTCCCCTCGAATGCGAGTCTGGAGAGTAACCATGGTAAGAAATTGGAAATACCTTATTCCGCAGGGATGGGGGGTTGGAGGCCTTGAAGTGCGTCTCCTGTAGAAAAACCACTTGAGCCTTCAGAGCCCCGAGGATCTCTTTTCAGGGGTGTTCAAGTCTTTTACATTAAAAGAAATCAGTTTAATTTCACCCATAATAGCACGTATGGAAGGGCCTCAATATTAAGGACAGCAATTGAGTAAGGAGGGGTCAGTGACCAAACAGAGGGCAGGAAGGGGCACTCGCCCTGTACTGGGAGCCTCTCCCCTCCCTCCGCCGATCACAGCAAGAAAATAGAGAAACGGAAAGAGGGACGGACAAGAGTCAGTAGGAAGGGGCAAGGGAACAGGGAGGGAAAGGGAGAAGGGTAGACAACGGGGAAGGAAGAAACGAGGGGGGCAGGAAAAGAGATAGAGGACAAAAATACCATTTTGTGAGTACTCACCTGAAAAATGGATATTGTTGGTGTGCCACACACCCCGCTTCACTTTTAAATATTCTTCACTTAATGGGTTAACTCACCGCCAGGTGACACTGTGCAGAGAGGAAGTCTTGTAACGAGCCCCCTTCCGGCCTATATATACCTGGTACCTCCCTTCAATCACCAGTATATTAAAAAATCAGAAAGACAAGGTACCAGTATTCCACCGGTAACCTCAAAATCAATTTGATATAAATAAAAAGCTTCACCATAGAAAGGCTTCGGAAAATACCGAAAAGGGTGGGAGTGAAGTGGGGTGTGTGGCACACCAACAATATCCATTTTTCAGGTGAGTACTCACAAAATGGTATTATTCTTGGTGTGCCACACACCCCGCTTCACTTTTAAATATTCTTCACTTAATGGGACATCCAAAAGCAGTGTCCACAAGGGATGGGCATCTCAAGGCCAGGTGAAGCATAACTTAAATGACTGCAGTCTGCAGAACTTTGCGGCCAAAAACAGCATCTGCTGAGGCTCGCACATCAACTTTGTAAAACTTAGAAAAAGTTTGAACAGAAGACCAAGTGGCGGCCTTACAAACTTGTTCAACCGAAGCTTGGTGCTGAAAAGCCCAAGACGCCCCAATGGCGCGAGTAGAATGAGCAGTGATACGAAAAGGGGGAACTTTCCCCTTAGCAGAATAGGCCGCAGTAACGGCCTGACGTATCCACTTGCTAATGGCAGATTTGGCTGGTGCCAAACCCTTCTTAGGCCCATGGGGCACAACAAAAAAGGAATCCGTCCTACGAAAATGAGACGTGATAATCAAGTAGTACTTAACACAGCGTACTACATCCAAACAATGCAAAACCCTCTCTTTGTCATTCTTAGGATTAGGACACAAGGAGGGAAGAACAATATCTTGGTTCAAATGAAAAGCAGAAACAACCTTAGGAAGAAAGTCTGGCTTGAACCGAAAGACCACTTTATCCTGATGCCTCTCAAAGTAAGGCGCCTGGATAGACAAGGCCGCCAACTCCGAGACACGCCGGACCGAAGTGATCGCTACCAAGAAGACAATCTTCTGAGTCAGGGTAGACAAAGCAATATCTTGCAAAGGCTCAAAAGGAGGAGCCTGAAGAGCAGAAAGAACCAAGTTCAAATCCCAAACCGGGAGTAATGGTTTCCTGGGAGGCCGCACATGCGTAACCCCCTGGAAAAAAGTTTTAACTAAAGGCTTAAGCGCAACACGCTTCTGAAAAAAGATAGATAAGGCAGAGACTTGCCCTTTCAACGTACTTAGCTGAAGACCAGAGTCCAGCCCTGATTGTAAAAACTCCAGAATCCTGGAGACCGAAAAGACCCTACAAGGAAAAGATCTTATCTCACACCAAGCGATATAGGCTTTCCAAGTCCTATAGTAGATGATGGAAGAAGACCTCTTCCGGGCACTGATCAGAGTCTTAATGACTGAATCAGAAAGACCCTCCTCCTTCAGGATGGAGGTTTCAGCAGCCAGGCCATCAAACCCAGCGCTGGTAAATTGGGGTAACACAATCGACCCTGAGTGAGCAGATCGGGCCGAAGAGGCAGAACGAACTGGTCCACTGCCAGCCGAACGATGTCTGCGAACGTGGGGTCGCCTTGGCCACCTTGGGGCCACGAGAACGGCGGACACCTTTTCCAGAGGCAACTTCCGAAGCACCCTGCCCAGCATGGGCATCGGAGGAAACAGGTATAGAAATCCCAGAACTCCCCAGCTCAGGGACATGGCGTCCACTGCCAGAGCCAGAGGATCCTGGGAGAGCGACACGAAGTTCGGGAGCCTGTGATTGTGACGAGAGGCAAACGGGTCCACCTCCGGGGTCCCCCATTGGAGACACGGTGAGCGAAACACCCGAGGATGGAGAGCCTATTCTCCCAGACGGGGAAAGCCGCTGCTCAACCGGTCCGCTACCTGGTTCTTCACCCCTGGAATGTATACCGCCGAGTGACAAGGAACATGGGACTCCGCCCAGGTCAGGATCAGGGACACTTCTCTGAGAGCAGTCAGACTGCGAGTCCCTCCCTGATGACTGATGTAAGCAACCGCTGTTTGATTGTCTGAACGCACCTGGCCCGGAAGGCCCAAAACGTGCTGAGTCAGGAGAGCAAGCACCCGACGGATGGTTCCTAGTTCCAGAATATTGGTGGGTAAGTGGGCCTCCTGAGGTCCCCACTGCCCCTGAAACTGCAGCTCCTTCCAGAATCCGCCCCATCCCGACAGACTGGCGTCCGTGGTGACAATTTCCCAAAGGGGGGTCAGGAAAGACCTGCCCTACACAAGATTGGTCGAGACCAACCACCACAGGAGGGACTGCCGGACCCGGGAGGACAACTGGAAGGACTGATCCAGTGACCGAGGTTGCTGGTCCCAAGACGCTAACAGAAAAAGCTGAAGCGTTCTCGTGTGAATTTGGGCAAAAGGAAGAAACACTCTGTGTTGAAGAGAGTCCAGGCCGGGACGAACCGACCCATCTTTCTTGGGGACTGCGAAAAGATTGGAGTAGAAACCGAGGCCCATCTCTAAGTGCGGCACCGGCCGGATGACCGCCATCTCTAACATTCCTTACCGACGCCAGGAGCCCCTGCGTGGCCAAAGGATCGATGGGCACCCGAGACCGAAAGAACCGTGAAGGAGGGTGAGACTCGAATTCCAGGTCGTAACCGGCCGACACTACCTCCTGGATCCAACTGCCTGGAACCTCTTGGTTCCAAACCTGGGAGAAGTGTCGCAATAGTCCCCCCACCCGCATGGGTGAGGGCAGCCCCTCATTGCTGAGAGGGCTTATCAGCAGGCTTGGGCTTGGTGCCCCAGGACTGAGTGGGCCGGCCACGGCCCCTCCCCCAAGTCCAACCTGCACCTCTGGTAGCGGGAAAGGAAGCCCCCCTACCCGCTCTGAATCCTCGAAAGGAAGGCCTACCGGAACCTGCCCCCCTAAAGGGACCACGAGGCCTCTTACGTTGTGGCATCTTACCACCCTTTGCGACTGAATCAATTTTCTCCCCAAACAGCCGCAACCCCAAAAAGGGGAGAGCTGTGAGCACCTTTTTAGAAACCGCGTCCGCAGACCACTGACGCAGCCATACTGACCGGCGAATAGCCACCAGCATAGCCGCTGCCTTGCTACTCATAGCCAGCACATCGTCCTGAGCGGATAGGACATAGGACACAAAAGATTCACACTGCTTAAGCGCAGTAAACTCTTTACAAGCGGGATTGAGATCCTCATATAGCCCCTGAATTAAAGACCTAATCGCCAATAGAAGAAGGGCTGAAGCACACACCGGGCGCAACGCTGACCCAGAATAAATAAAACCATGGCGCGTGTATTGGTCAATCCGACGATCTTCCCCATCTTTAGGGACAGTGGTCTCAGCAGACTGTACCATAGCCGTGCTGGAGAGCCCTAGCACAGGGGTATCGACGTCAGGAGGGACAGACCAAAGCTTCACCAATTCTGGCGGAAAAGGATAACGCTTTTCCCAACTGGAAGGGATTCCAGATAACCGCGTGGGATGTTCTCATTCCTTAAGGACCACCCTCTCAAAGTGGTGCTGTCTGGGAAAAACCCAACGCGGCTGAGGCTCTTTAAACAACTGGCCCTTTGGCCGGGTGACAGCCTCAGGCGGATCTAAATTCAGAATTTCAAACATCTGAGCCAGAATGGAGGGGGTGTCAAGGGAAACACCCGCCGACCAATCGCCAATAGCATCAGCCTCAAGCTGATCTGCAGGCTCATCTGACTCCAACAGGAATTCTCCCTCGTCCGGGGAGCCATCGGACCATTCCACAGACTCACATACCTGTGAAGCCGAAGGTATCGGAGTCAGGTGCTTCCGTTTTGCAGTGGCTTTAGACCCTGCTTTAACGGGCACTATTCTCCGGAGGCTGGCCAATCGCGCCGCCACCTCGGATTGTGAATCCCCACTCTTGACAGTGTCATGCGGGGTCCAGAACAGGGAGGGAGAGGTAGGAGATGATGGAAGATGCGACGGGCCAGCAGCCGAAGCGACGGACTGACGCGCAATACTCTGCCTTGCACAAGGAATGCATACAAAGACATCATCATCTGGGAGCGGAGTCCCACATCTTGCGCACCCCCTAGATGGCCCAGAAGAACCATTTCCGGTAATAACGGAAGCCTCCATATGGTGATTTATGGTATTCGCAATTCTTTTGGGATTTAAGGCATAAGCCGACCCGGGATGCCCCCTTATTGTAAATGTCCCGGAATTTTTTTTTTTTGGGAGGATTTAATTCAAAAAGAAGATCCCCTTAATAATCTATATATAAATATAGATTGAATATATATATATATATATATATATATATATATATATATATATATATATATTTTTTTTTTTTTTTAAATATATATACGCAAGTATATATAAATAAATATGTCCCAATTTAGGAGAAAAAGAGACTAGCCAGGCAATAAAGAACTGGGAGGCTACTAATTGAAGGGATCCCAGGATCTGTGGGGAAAAAACAAACCAACAGTAAAAAACCCCCAGAAACCAATGGCAACATGCAATATAACATACATACACAGCACCAAGTGCTTTGAAGAGGCAATAAAACTGGCCTCTGATTTTCCTCCTTATATATTTTTCCCCTTTTTTTTTTTAAAAACAAAAGTATGTTTCCATTAAATATATTACTTTTTAATAAACAGTCAAACCCATAAAAATATAGACGGCCCCACACCAGGTGAGGCCGCTTACCTGCCCCAGTAAGGCTTACAAAAGCCCAGCACCCAACCAAAGAGGTGGTGGAGACAGGCAGAAAATGTCAGCGAAGGCGGGAGTGGCCGATTAAAACAAAGGAGAAAAGCGGAGGGGGGAGGGGAGCTGGATAAGGTGAGAAAAACGCAGGCAGCCAAAAGCAAGCCTGACACCATACAGCCTGCCCCGGTCACCCCTAAAGCTGACCCAAAGCTCTGGCTCTACAGGCCAGCAGCAGCAGCCCGCAAAACAGAGACTGCCATATAAGGAGGAATCAAAGTCAGGCCATATGCACACTCACTTGCAGGGCATCCCATTTCCGGATCACCATGCCGGATAGCCGCATTGCCCCACGCATGAGGTCGAGCGGAGGAGATAAGCTCCTAGGCACCTATAGTGCCATCTACCATTTGCCCAGTGAGCAGCCTAGGCTGGGAGGCTTCCATTCCACCATCAAGGTATAAACACTCAAACCGGGCAGAAATAGACCAAAAGGGGGGTGCCGGGGTAAGACCCCGGCTACCTGTAAGCAGGAGACTTCAATCTTCTGTCTTGTCATCAAGCAGAGTGAAAAATACTGGTGATTGAAGGGAGGTACCAGGTATATATAGGCCGGAAGGGGGCTCGTTACAAGACTTCCTCTCTGCACAGCGTCACCTGGCGGTGAGTTAACCCATTAAGTGAAGAATATTTAAAAGTGAAGCGGGGTGTGTGGCACACCAAGAATACACTTGCCCAGATAGAGGGCTAGGTGGAACCAAAACTATGGAACGAGGGGGGATAAACAAGAATTAAACCAAGTGCCCAGCTAAAGGGCTAGGGGGAACCAAAACTAGTTAGCAAATGCTCTTAGCTTCGAGCCTCCTCCGGTACAAGGAGAGCAAAGCTTGGCCTAAGTGGTGGACTGTGTCTGGCGACGAACTAGAGGACTGTATACTCCTGAAATATTAGGGCAAATTGGTCTACTGGGCTACTAGTCTACGAGAGAAACTGACATTAACAAACAACGCATAACTGGAAAGGAGAGAACGTTCCAACTTCCCACGGGCAACGGCCACTCAACGGTCTCTGCCACCCGCCAGCAGAGAGAGGGACAAAGCCACTCCCAATGGGGCAGGCTGAGGTCTCTGTCGTGGTACCGGCCCTCTAGGGCCAGACAAGTTCGTAGAGAACCTCTCACCACCGGCAGTCACAGCAAGACCCGGTCGCGCCCGCGGGACAGGCAGGAACAGAACCATTGGTGTAACTGGAAACCCAGGGCTAAGGAGAGAACTAATTAAGTAGTCCAAGACTATAGCACGGGAGTTCAGAGTTCGTTGTCTGTTGGTCGTGATCTTTGGTCATCCCGGCCTCTCGGTCTGATCGATCTAGGTTGACGGGTGAATCCTCTGCGCTGTCTCTGTGGACGGGGTTCAGATGTGTGTGACAGCCAATTGGGCACCACTACCGGATCGCACCCCAGGAAGGAGAAGAGACTTCCCAAGTCCTGGTAGGTTTTAAGGTAAAACGTGTCTCGCCCCTTAGAGACTATCAGGTGGAGTGGGAACCCCCATCAGTATGTGGCGCCAGCGTTTCGCACTGCATCTAGCACCGGCCTCATAACCCGTCTCATTTGCAGCGTTCGTCTGGAAAGGTCCGGGAGGATGTGGATTCTGGCACCATCAAAGTCCACCGGGCCATGTCTCCATGCCCTTCTCGATATCTCTTCCTTTACTTTATAGAAGTGTATCCGGCATATGACATCACGTGGGAGCGCCGGGTCAGGATTGCGCGGACCTAGGGCCCTATGTGCCCTATCAATCTCGATTGGGGCGTCACTGCTCCTGTCCAGAAGGGTGTTGAAGATGGTGGTGATGATTTGTTTCACATCTTCGCCGGACGATGCTTCTGGTATTCCTCTAAGCCGAAGGTTGTTCCTCCCATGTCTGTTCTCCAGGTCATCATGCATAAGTTGGAGCTGCAGGATTTATGAGCTTTGGGCTTCCACCCTTGCTGTTAGGTCTGCGACAGCGGACTCAGTTGCCGATTGGTGGGACGTAGCTCTGGAGTCAAGCGCCTGGAGTTGGACCCTCACTTCTGCAATGTCTTTCTTGTATGCCATTTCATATCTGGCTATAAGCGCCTCAAAATCAGCTCTTGTGGGGATAGCTTTAAGGAAGGAGAGGGTCTCCTTGTGGATATTGCCAGTTGGTTCTGACCTGGTTTGTAATGCTTCGACGCTCTGGGGTGAAGATGGCGTGCTTGGGCCCATCGGAGAGGGCAGATTAATCTCGTCCGCAGGCGAGAGCTGCATATCAGGGGGGAGGATTTCTTCCTGTGTGACATGTAGCAGGGGTGGAGGGCTGGGGATGCCGGCGTCTTCTGGGGAAGACCATTCCATAGAGAGATCATAGGGTGGATGGGTCGGGTTCAGCGGGTGAGAGGTTGCAACATTTGACGCCTCTCCGCTCCCAGTGTTCCACAGCCTTTCTCTGAGTCTTGGGAGGCCTCTAGATCTTGGGGTTCTTTGCGGGAGGCCACTTATGGAGAGCAGAGAGGCAGAGGGACCCACCACTCGCTGGGGGACTGAGGTATCTGGAGATCCCTCACTTCTAGCGGTGGGGATAAAGGCGAACCTGCCCAGGCTTCCGCAAGTAGCTTGTCTCCCCTGCAGCCCATGGGTGGGAATCCGCTGATCTGCAGTCCTATCTCCACGTGCTGGGGCCTTCAGGGCAGCATCTCCTCCGCCAGCCACTTCCCGAGCCTTTAATCCCAGCTGCAGGGGCCCCTCCACGGCCAGAGTAAACTGTGCCCCCCGGGGGATCAACTGGTGGCCCCCCCGAACTGTGCACTCGGGTCTCCCCAGCGTACCTCAGAGCAGCCACAGCAGTGTAGCTGCTGATGTCAGAGGGACTTGATGCCGATGCTGCCTCGCTGCATGTTCTCTCCTCAGCTACCGGCCACTGCTTGTTTCTTCCCCCGCAATGTTCTCGGGGCTGACTCCCCGCCGCTGCCAGGGTTCGGAGGGGGGGGGGGGGGGGGGCAAGCACACACGCTTCTCTTCAGTGACGGCCGCCATCTTGTGGATCTTAGCTGCGGCGGCCGCCACTCTCCCCGCCGCTATCCTGCCTGAAATCAGCCCTCCGCGCTCCTGTAGTGAGACCGGCGGTACGTCCTCCTGCCCGTCGTCACTCAGATGTCTCTCCCCGCCGCTTTCAGGTGTCTCCACTGGAGGTGAGGAAGGTGCCGCCACGGACCCGCCGCCGACCATCGGGTCTTCCTGCCGGGGATCAGAGGTAAGCGCGACCTCCCTGTCCCGGTCTCTCTTCCTGTGCTTCTTCCCGGCCATCAAAAAGAGGGAAGAGAGCAGTCAAGTAGCCTGTAAAATGGAATATTAGCCCTTGGAATCTCAGGAGCCTTCTCCTCTACGTCTGCTCCATTTGCCTGCCAGGCCATGCCCCCCGCGACAGGGTATTTCAGTCCCTGTGTCACCGTTGGGGTGTGCCAGACGTGGATCTGTTTGCGTCCCGTCACAATCACAAGCTACCGAGCTTTGTATCCCTGTCTCAGGATCCTCTGGCTCTGGCCTCGGATGCCCTATAAATGTCTTGGAGGGAGTTTCAGCTCCTGTATGTGTTTCCACCAATTCCCCTTCTGGGCAGAGTGCTGCGCAAGATCACTCTGGAAGGGGTACCCGCGATTCTGGTGGCCCCAAGGTGGCCAAGAAGAGTGTGGTTCGCGGATGTGGTTCAAATGGCAGTAGATCAGTACGATCTGCCAAGGTTGCCAGATCTTCTAACCCAGGGGTCTCTACGCCATCCCAATTTACTAACTCTGGCTTTGACGGCTTGGCTATTGAAACCTCCATCTTAATGGAAAAGGGTTTGTCTGCTTCTGTTGTGGCTACTATGGTGCAAGCCAGGAAGAAGACTTCTGCTGCTATCTATTATAGAGTATGGCGTGCTTACATTGACTGGTGTGAATCCAGGTCTCTTCCCTGCCGGGAATTCTTAGTCTCCAGGGTGCTGGAGTTTTTACGACATGGTCTAGACTTGGGTCTTAAGCTTAGTACCTTGAAGGGCCAGGTTTCGGCCCTGTCTATCTTCTTTCAGAAGACCTTTGCCCAGCACCCTCTTATCAAGACCTTCTTTCAGGGGGTCACTCATGTGCGTCCTCCACGGAAACCTATGGTTCCTGTTTGGGATCTGAACTTGGTTTTGTTGGCCCTGCAGGGGGCTCCTTTTGAGCCTAGTCATGAGGCCGCTCTCGCTGTGCTCACGCTCAAGGTTGTCTTTCTGGTAGCTATCACTTCGGTTAGACGTGTGTCTGAGTTGGCTGCCTTGTCTATTCAGCCTCCCTACTTTGAGAGACACCGGGATAAGGTGGTGTTTCGCTTCAAGCCAGACTTCCTGCCTAAGGTGGTGTCTGCATTTCATTTGAATCAGGATATTGTGCTTCCTTCCTTGTGCCCTAATCCTAGTAACCCTAAGGGAAGGGTTTTGCATTCCTTGGATGTGGTTAGGTGTGTCAAGTCCTACCTGGTTACCACTCAGGCCTTTAGGAAGACGGATGCTCTCTTCGTTGTGCCTCACGGGCCTAGGAAAGGTTTGGCTCCCGCCAAGTCTACCATCACTAAATGGATTCGTCAGGCTGTGGTTCAAGCCTATACTGCTAAGGGGAAGACTCCCCCCTTTCGTCTTACTGCTCATTCGACTCGAGCTGGTCGGGCTTCTTGGGCCTTTCAGCACCAGGCCTCTGTTGAACAAGTTTGCAAGGCCGCTACTTGGTCTTCCGTTCATACCTTTACAAAGTTTTACAAGGTTGATGTTAGGGCCTCAGCTGACGCTATGTTTGGCCGCAAGGTTTTGCAGGCGGCAGTAGTTTAAACTGCTTGCTGTTGCCTTTTTCTGTTGGGGATCCCACCCTACTTATGGACACTACTATTGGATGTCCCACATGTTATTACTATCCTTGAAGCAGGACGTGCTGTATGCTTAGAATAATACAACTCTGTGAAGTACTCACTTGTAGAGTTGATATTATATGCATACAGCACGTCCTGCTCCACCCCACCCTGTTTCACCTTGTTCTGGATCCTCTGTTGGTGATTGTTATCTTTAGTATTATTGCCAGTTTTGGGTGGTTGTTTTCTCCTGGCCTCTCTTTCTCACTGCTTTTCAATGCTGGGGATTTGTGGGAGGTCCCTCGGTATATGAAGGGCCGGGAGGAGCTTGTTTTCTACATGTCTGCAGTGCACGGCGCCGGAGGCAGAGGATTACCCACGTTATTACTATCCTTGGAGCAGGACGTATGCATATAATATCAACTCTACAGGTGAGTACTTCACAGAGTTGTATTTTTCTCCCTTGACAACAGTTGTATAAAACAAGACGCAGGACAGAAAAAATACAATTCTGTGATTACTCAACTGTATACAGCAGATCCTGTTCCAGAATAATCCTTACTCCTGGGTAATACATCCACAAGATGGCGCTGGACTGCAGAAAACAACATGTGGCGCCTCCCGGCTCCCACAAATTCCCCAGTATTAACAAGCAGTTACACAAGAAGCCGGGAGAACAATAATAAAAAATTCCAAAATGAACAATTGAACAATCACCATACAGGAGTAACTAAGAACAATGATAAGGGTGGGATGGAACAGGACGTGCTGTATACATATAATACCAATTCTACAGGTGAGTAATCACAGAATTGTATTATTCCAAGTATACAGCACGTCCTGTTCCAGAATAATCCTTACTCCTGGGACAACCAATAGCAGTGTCCGTAAGGTAGGGTGGGATCCCCAAAAAGTAACAGCGGGCAGTTTAAACCACTGCCGCCTGCAGAACTTTGCGGCCAAAAGCAGCATCAGCTGAGGCCCTAACATCAACCTTGTAAAACTTAGAAAAAGTATGAACAGAAGACCAAGTAGCGGCCTTGCAAACTTGTCCAACAGAAGCTTGGTGCTGAAAAGCACAAGAGGCACCGATAGCACGAGTAGAATGAGCAGTAAGGCGGAAGGGAGGTTCCTTCCCCTTAGCAGAATAGGCTTGAACCACAGCCTGACGGATCCATTTGCTGATAGTGGACTTAGCTGGAGCCAAGCCCTTCTTAGGCCCAGAAGGGAGAACAAAAAGAGCATCAGTTGGGGCGTGGCTTGGCCGGGGAGCGGAATGGCGGCGTGAAGTGAGAGCTCTCGGCGGAGTCCCCACTGAAGCTACTTGTGCAGCACTCCTATTTGAGCATGGGACGTCTCACCAAAACTGGGGCAAGTACTAAGACCCCCCGAGTTCCCCAGACCCCGAAAGCTGGCAGTAGGAACCTGCCGGAGATGTTTAGCAGCCAGCGGTCGGAGGACGCTTACCCTCGCGGAGCTAAGATGGCGGGGGCCCCTTCGCCGGGGTCGTCGCCTGGAAGGGAGGAGGAGGTGGCGTCGGAGGGTGAGGAAGGTGGATTGGCAGCACAGCTCAGCCAACTGCCCACACGCACCGAACTCGCCAAATTCGCAGGTGAGATCAAAGCTTCGATTGCCGAGGCGATTGCAGACCTCAGAGATGACATGCGGAAGTTGTCCAACCGCGTGGAGAAGGTGGAAAAGGAGGAAGCCAACACGAGCAACAGGCTGTCGGAGGTGAGGGAGGTCGTGATGGCGCACAACAGACACCTCATGAATGTCCATAGACACCTGGAAGACCTGGACAATCGCAACAGAAGATGCAATATCAGGGTCCGCGGTGTTCCTGAGGAGGTGGCGCCGGATCAAACTCAGGAGGCCCTGCTGTCCATTTTTAATTCCCTACTGGAGCGACCGCCGGGCACCCCAATTGAATTTGTGAGGGCCCATAGAGCCCTTAAACCCAGGAGCATGGGAGAGGCTCCCCCTCGGGACATTATCTGTTGCCTACAGAACTTTCAACTAAAGGAGGAAATCCTGTCTAAGGCGAGGAATCGGGACGCCATCTTGTTCAACAACAACGAGGTTCAACTATATCAGGATCTCTCCGGAATTACGTTACAGCATAGAAGGGCGCTGAGACCCCTTACAAGGTCCCTGAGAGAGAGGGGCATCCCATATCGATGGCGCTTCCCATTTGCCCTGTCAGCCACGAGTAATGGAAGAACGGGCACCCTGCGAATGCCGGAGGATCTACCTATTTTCTGTGAGACGCTGCGACTTCCTATGATGTCCTTGCCGGAGTGGTTTAGCGACTTTTCCATCCCGCAGCTAGTACAGAGAGCGGGCCGGCGGCGGCTGTCAGGCGGCCCTCGACGGAATAGCCTAGAAGCTTCGCCTCCGCTCGGCGACAGAGAGAGAAGCCGGTCGAGATCCAGGAGATGAAGTGGCTGGAGGTCACCCGGAGCGTCGTACACCAACGGGACTGTTCTTCGTGGATAGATAAGCCACTGTTTTTACAGCTTTATTTCTATAATTCCATTTTGCCATTGCAATGTTTGCAAATACCCCGCGTTTAAGTATGTATATGTGTCTTGGTTTGGGTTTAGGAGATGGGCTGCTCTCACTCGCGTCCCCCGGTGGCGTATCCCTATACCGTATTACTGGCATGGGCCCCGCAGGAGGAGGTGAGGTGACAGGTTGGGGCGTTTGTGGGCTGTGGTGGCGACAGTTGTCTGGCGTTTGCTGGCTGGGATTGAATATGGAGCGCCAAATGGCTCCCCCAGTCGCAGGATGTGCTACTACGCGAGGGGCTGGGTTAGCATATGGGGCTCTTTGTGGCACTGCCCTGAAAGACTGAATATACGGGGCACGCCAAACTAGTGAAATGGGCTAATCGCTCTGGGCTTTGTTAAAGGGGTGGGGTGACTCTCGCTCGCGTCCTCCGGTGGACATCCTCGCCCCACTTTCACGGACGTGGGCGCCACAGGAGGAGTTGTGGTGACGGTCTAGGGGTTCCTGTGCTATATGGTGGGGGCCTGTGCCTCATGCTGGATGACCATGATCGCGTGTTAAGTGCTGCATGTCCTCCCAGGCCGTTGCTCGGATATACACGTGTTGGGCTGGAAGAATATGTAGGGACTTCGGAGTGTTGCTCTGAGAACTCTAATGTGCTTGATTTGCCAAAACATCCTGCATGTGTATTGTTTTGTTTTGCTCCGTCTGAGCCGGGGGCCCCGATCATGTCATCTCCTCACCGCCAGGGTGAGGCAAACCCCGATGGCGAATTGGGCCGGGTTAACCTCCGTCGCCTCGCTTAACGAGCATGCTTATGGTACTGGTTCTGGACGGGTCCTGTTCCTAGTGTGGCCCCTTGCCGTCAGGACGACGGATAAATTTACAGTATCAGCTCCACAGCTCCATTCCGCCATTACACTGTTTGCTAATACTCCGCATTTAATGCATGTGTAGGTGTTTCGGGCTGGGTCTAAGGGGCGGGTGACTCTCGCTCGCGTCCCCCGGTGGCGTTTCCCTATACCATACCACTGGCGTGGGCGCCGCCGGGGGAGGTGAGGTGACAGGCTAGGGTGGTTAAAGGGATGCGACAGCGGCCTATGTCTAACGCTTGCCAGCTGAGATTGGACATGGCGAGCCACACAGCTGCTCATGCCGCAGGAAGTGCTAATTTTTGACGGGTTGGGCTAGAGCGAGGGGCTATTTAGGCACTGATCTGAAAGACCGAATATGTTTGATATGCCAGAATAGGTAAATGGGCTAATTGCTTTGGGCTTGTTAAAGGGAGGGGTGACCCTCTCTCGCGTTCTCCGTTGGGGCTTCCCCATACCATTTTGTGGGCGTGGGCGCCATAGGAGGAGGTGTAGGGACAGTCTGGGGATCTATGTCCTCCAAGGATGAGGCATATGGCTGGGGCTAGTTAGCCATGGACGGGTGTGTACCGCATATCCTCCCAGGCCGCGGGTGGGGCAAACGCGTGGTGGCCTGGAAGAATGTGTGGAGCCTTCGGGGTATTGTAGTGCTCTGAAAATTCTAACATGCTTGATTTGCTAAAACTTCTTATATGTGTTACTCTGCTTTGCCCCACTTGAGCCGGTTGCCCCGTCCAGGTCATCTCATCTCCTCACCGCTATACTGTGGACGGGCCCCTCTGGCACATTGCGCTGGGTTGATCCCTGTCACCTGTCGCTTGGCGAATTAGGCGAGGTGACATAGTGCCTCCGGC
Organism: Gastrophryne carolinensis; assembly: GCA_027917425.1. Taxonomy (NCBI): domain Eukaryota; kingdom Metazoa; phylum Chordata; class Amphibia; order Anura; family Microhylidae; genus Gastrophryne; species Gastrophryne carolinensis. The sequence goes on from CM051243.1 coordinate 119,470,388, forward strand.
AGAGCTATCTCTTGCACGGTGGGGCTGTGTTGGGGATTAGTGAGCATCCCAGGGATGGGAACCCTAGGGCCGGCAGAGATGGGGGTGCGAGACGGTCGGGGTCCATGGAGCCTACTGGATATTCAGCTTACTCTTTTACAAGGGGTGGTGCATTTTGGGTATATTAGCTGCCCGACCAGATCAGATTACCCAGATTGCACCATGCTTATACGGGGTACAGGGTGCTTTCTCCTGATCTTAGGGGGCCCTGCCGGGTCTCTCGGGATCGCCCCTACTGATACTGGGTTATTTCATCAGGTGTTGGGTGTCGTTCTCCCGGCCTTCCATGGTTTTTCCCCCAAAAAGGGCCTTTTCTTTCTTTCCCTTCTCTAGGGGTGGAATAGGGGAGATCCAGGGTTGGATTACTCCCGCCTCTTTTTGTCCCTGGAGCCTATGCCCCGGGACGTGGGGGACAACAGGAGAGCTTTGTAACCTCTCCGTGAAAGGTTGTCCCAAGTGTTCCCACCTGGCTGGGAGGTAACCCTCCCTTGGCCCTCTTCAGGATGGGGTTGTACAGAGTTAGGGTTGGGTCTCTATAAGTTGTTTGTCTTTTGTTTAGGTCCTTGTGTGTCTCCCCCCCCCCCCCCCCCCCCGGTGGGTGTGCGCTCTTCCCTCTGTCCCTTCTCTTCTCTCTCTTCTTGTTGGCCTTTTCGTTCTTTTTCCCTTCCCCCTACCTATCTATTACCTCTATCAAGGGGGCGGCGTGTGGGAGGGGTGCTGAGGTTGAGACTCTAGTTCGACAGCTAGATTTAGTGAGCAATGGGGCCCCAGAGCTTGAACATCCTCTCTGTAAATGCCAAGGGACTGAACTCGCCCCAGAAAAGACATGCTTTATTTAGAGAACTTAAAAAATATAAAGCACACATTGCGCTAATCCAGGAAACCCACTTCCAAATTCATAGGGCTCCCTTCCTGGGTAACAGAATGTACACCTCTTGTTTTTCCGCCCTTTCTCCGAATAACAAAGCGAAAGGGGTGTCGATTTTGGTTGATAAAGAGCTGGACCTTAGGATAATGGCGGTGGAAAAGGATAAGGAAGGAAGATACATCTTTCTGAAAGGGAGGCTCCCAAACGGATCGATCATTACAGTAGCTAATGTTTATGCCCCGAATAAAGATCAACAGAAATTTTGTAAGGTGGTCTTAGGTAAACTGAGATCATTCCAGGAGGGGATGCTGATCATGGGAGGGGACCTGAACTGTGCGCTCAACCCCTTGGTGGATACATCAGACGCCAAAACTGCCATCTCCTTTAGGGCTCTGAAGCAAATAAAGAAGGCCCTGCAGGCGCTAGCTCTGGTAGACACATGGCGTATGATGCATCCTACAGGGAAAGACTTTACTTACTATTCACCAGTTCATGTGAAGTACTCGAGGATTGACTTTCTCTTCCTGTCACAAAGAGACTTGGAGAGGGTAACCTCGGCTCAGATCGGCAATATATCGTTTTCTGATCATGCTCCAGTTGTTCTTTCCATGGTACTGCTGGGTGGTGAGAAGGGGGAGTGGAATTGGAGAATGAATGAGAGTCTACTGAAGGACCCCGGAGTGGTAGAAAGGATAAGGCAACACTTGTCCATGTATATAAAAGAAAATGCCACAGAGGGGATGGACCCAGTTATGGTATGGGAAGCTCACAAATGTACATTGAGAGGGTACCTGATCCAGGAAGGTGCAAGGGCTAAAAGGGAGAGAGGGGCTATTGTGGAGAGGCTAGTCCAACAGATAGCTGATCTTGAGTTGAAACACAAACGGTCCCTTCAGGTGCCAGTGTTGATGGAACTGGAATCTAAAAGACAGGAGCTCAAAGATGTCCTGTTCAGAGAGACAAGCAGGTTTTTTACTAGACGCCACGGGCTGTATTATGAACAAGGAAATAAGGCGGGACGCTTGCTGGCTAGGGCTTTACGTCCTAAACAGGCTAAGACTAGAATTGAGGGGATTAGGGGGTCAGATGGGATCCTCTACCAGAAGAATGGGGAGATTGCGGACCTCTTTAGAAGGTTCTATTCCACACTATATAACCTCCCGATCCAGCAAGGGAAGAGGGATATGGAACAGTCCATGGAGGCCTATTTGATTGATTCCAAAATGCCATCGCTCTCTGGAGAAGAAGTGGAACAGTTGGAGGCTCCAATCACTGTTATGTAACTGCAAGAGGCAATTAAAGCGTCTAGGCCAGGGAGGGCCCCCGGGCCGGATGGCTTTTCTTCCCAATATTATAAAACCTATTCTGACCTGTTGCTCCCACTTATGGCCCGTGCCTTTGAATCCACAGCGACCTCGGGTTCGTTACCGCGTTCCGCTCTAGAGGCGCAAATTGTCGTAATACCAAAAGGGGGGAAGGATGCTACGGATTGTAGGAATTATAGACCCATCTCTCTGTTGAACGTGGATGTGAAAATCTTTGCCAAGGCCTTGGCAGGGAGGCTGGCCTCCCTGTTGCCGGGTCTGATAGACCAGGATCAAGTCGGGTTTGTCCCCGGTAGAGAGGCCCGCGATAATGTGATCAAGGCCTTAAACATACAATGGTGGGCAAAAGCCAAGGGGGTGGGGTCAATCATGCTTTCTACTGATGCCGAGAAGGCATTTGACCGGGTGGATTGGAGATGGATAGGGAAGGTTTTGGATCATGTAGGGCTGGGATCTGCGGCTAAAAAATACCATTTTGTGAGTACTCACCTGAAAAATGGATATTGTTGGTGTGCCACACACCCCGCTTCACTTCTTAAATATTCATCACTTCATGGGTTAATCCACCGCAGGTGACGTAGTGCAGAGAGGAAGTCTTGTAACGAGCCCCCTTCCGGCCTATATATACCTGGTACCTCCCTTCAATCACCAGTATATTCAAAAAGCAGTAAAACAAGGTACCAGTATTCCACCAGTAACCTCCAAAATTAATTTTGATATAAATAAAAAAGGGCTTCACCATATAAATGCTTCGGTAATACCGAAAAGGGCGGGTGTGAAGCGGGGTGTGTGGCACACCAACAATATCCATTTTTCAGGTGAGTACTCACAAAATTGTATTATTCTTGGTGTGCCACACACCCCGCTTCACTTCTTAAATATTCATCACTTCATTGGACATCCAAAAGCAGTGTCCACAAGGGAAGGGCATCTCAAGGCCAGGTGAAGCATAACTTAAATGACTGCAGTCTGCAGAACCCTGCGGCCAAAAACAGCATCCGCTGAGGCCCGCACACCAACCCCGCAAAACCTAGAAAAAGCGTGAACAGAAGACCAGGCGGCGGCCTCACAAACCTGTTCAACAGAAGCCTGGTGCTGAAAAGCCCAAGACGCCCCAACAGCGCGAGTGGAACGAGCAGCAACACGAAAAGGGGGAACCCCCCCCCTAGCAGAACAGGCCGCAGCAACTGCCCGACGCATCCACCCGCCAATGGCAGATCCGGCCGGCGCCAAACCCTTCCTAGGCCCATGGGGCACAACAAAAAAGGAATCCGTCCTACGGAAAGGAGACGTGATAATCAAGTAGTACTTAACACAGCGTACAACATCCAAACAATGCAAAACCCTCTCTTTGTCATTCTTAGGATTAGGACACAAGGAGGGAAGAACAATATCTTGGTTCAAATGAAAAGCAGAAACAACCTTAGGAAGAAAGTCTGGCTTGAACCGAAAGACCACTTTATCCCGATGCCTCTCGAAGTAGGGCGCCTGGATAGTTAAGGCCGCCAATTCTGAGACACGCCGGACAGAAGTGATCGCTACCAAGAAGACAATCTTCTGAGTCAGGGTAGACAAAGCAATATCTTGCAAAGGCTCAAAAGGAGGAGCCTGAAGAGCCGAAAGAACCAAATTCAAATCCCAAACAGGGAGTAATGGTTTCCTGGGAGGCCGCACATGCGTAACCCCCTGGAAAAAAGTTTTAACTAAAGGTTTAAGCGCAACACGCTTCTGAAAAAAGACAGATAAGGCAGAGACCTGCCCTTTCAATGTACTTAGCTGGAGACCAGAGTCCAGCCCTGATTGTAAAAACTCCAGAATCCTGGGGACCGAAAGGACCCTACAAGGAAAAGATCTTATCTCACACCAAGTGATATAGGCTTTCCAAGTCCTATAGTAGGTGACGGAAGAAGACTTCTTCCGGGCACTGATCAGAGTCTTAATGACTGAATCAGAAAGACCCTCCTCCTCCAGGATGGAGGTTTCAGCCGCCAGGCCATCAAACCCAGCGCTGGTAAATTGAGGTAACACAATTGACCCTGAGTGAGCAGATCGGGCCGAAGAGGCAGAATGAACTGGTCCACTGCCAGCCAAACGATGTCTGCGAACCTTAATCGCTTTGGACACCTTGGGGCCATGAGAACGGCGTACACCCTTTCCAGAGCCAACTTCTGAAGAATTCTGCCCAGCAAGGGCCACGGAGGAAACAGGTATAGAAATCCCAGAGCTCCTCAGTTCAGGGACCTGACGTCCACTGTCAGAGCCAGAGGATCCCGGGAGAGAGACACGAAGCTCGGGAGCCTGAGATAGAGATGAGGGGCCCACAGGTCCACCTCCGGAGTCTCCCATTGGAGACACAATAAGAGAACCACCCGAGGATGGAGAGCTTATTCTTCCAGACGGGGAGAGCACTTGCTCAACCGGTCCGCTACCTGTTCCATCACCTCTGGAATGTAAACCGCCGAGAGACAGGGAACATGGAACACTGCCCATGTCTGGATCAGGGACATTTCTCTGATGGGTAAGTGGGGCCTCCACTGCCCCTGAAGACGCAGCTCCTTCCAGAATCTGTCCCATCCCGACAGACCGGTGTCCGTGGTGACACCTCTCCAAGGGAGGGTCAGGAAAGACCTGCCCTATACAAGATTGGTCGAGACCAATCACCACAGGAGGAACTGCCGTACACGGGAGGACAATTGGAAGGACTGATCCAACAACAGAGGTTGCTGGACCCACACGCTAGCAGAAATAGCTGAAGTGTTCTTGTGCGAATTTGGGCAAAAGAAAGACACACAGCGTCTTGATGAGAGTTCAGGCCGGGATGAACCGACCCCTGAATGGACCGCGAGGGAGGGTGAGACTCGAATTCCAGGTTGTGACCTGTCGACACTACCTCCTGGATCCATCTGCCTAGAACCACATGGTTCCAATGGTAGAAATGTCGCAATAGTCCCCCCACCCGCACGGGTGAGGGCAGCCCCTCATTGCTGAGTGGGCTTATCAGCAGGCTTGGGCTTGGTGCCCCAGGACTGAGTGGGCCGGCCACGGCCCCTCCCCCCGAGTCCAACCTGCGCCACTGGTAGCGGGAAAGGACGTACCTTTTCCCGCTCCGAACCTTTGAAAGGAAGGCCTACCGGAACTTGTCCCCCTGAAGGGACCACGAGGCCTTTTGCGTTGTGGCATCTTACCATCTTTTGCGACTGAATCAATTTTCTCCCCAAACAGACGCAACCCCAAAAAGGGGAGGGCTGTGAGTACCTTTTTGGAAGCCGTGTCTGCTGACCACTGACGCAGCCATACTGACCTGCGAATAGCCACCAGCATAGCTGCCGCCTTGCTACTCATAGTCAGCGCATCGTCCTGAGCGGCCAGGACATAAGCCACAAAAGATTCACACTGCTTAAGTGCAGTGAACTGTTTGCAAGCGGGATCAAGATCCTCATATAGCCCCTGAATTAGGGACTTAATTGCCAATAGAAGAAGGGCTGAAGCACATACCGGGCGCAATGCTGACCCGGAATAGATAAAACCATGTCGAGCGTATTGGTCAATCCTGCGATCTTCCCCATCTTTGGGGATAGTGGTCTCAGCAGATTGTACCATAGCCGAGCTGGAGAGTCCTAGTACAGGGGTATCGATGTCCGGAGGGACAGACCACAGCCTCACCAATTCTGGTGGAAAAGGATAATGCTTTTCCCAACTGGAAGGAATTCCAGATAACCGTGTGGGATGTTCCCATTCCTTAAGAACCACCCTCTCAAAGTGGTGCTGTCTGGGAAAGACCAAACTCGGCTGAGGCTCTTTAAATAACTGACCCTTTGGCGGGGCGGCCGCCTCAGGCGTATCTAAACTCAAAATATTAAACATTTGAGCCAGAATGGAGGGGGTGTCAAAAACAACCCCCTCTGACCAATCGCCGATCTCATCAGCCACATGCTGACCTGTCGGCTCATCTGACTCCGACGGGAGTTCATCCTCGTCAGGGGATCCATCGGACCATTCCACAGGTTCACAAAACTGGTCCTGTGGAGCCGAAGGTACCGGAGTCAGGTGCCTTCGTTTTGTAGCGGTTTTAAACGCTGCTTTAACGGGCATCATTTTCCGGGGGCAGGGCTGTGCTGCTGCCTCGGAATGCGAATCCCCACTTTTGACAGTGTCATGCTGGGTCCGGAATAGGGATGGAGAGGTAGGAGATGATGAAGGATGCGATGGCACCGCAGCCGAAGCAACGGACTGGCGCGCAATAGTCTGTTTTGCACAAGGGATGCAAATAAAGATATCATCAGCTGGGAGTGGAACCCCACAACCTACGCACCCCCCAAACGGAACAGCAGAACCGTTTCCGGAATCAACGGAAGCCTGGTGATTTATGGTATTCGCAATAATGGGACTTTTAAGGCATAAGCCGACCCGGGATGCCCCCTTTATTTTAGTAATGTCCCGGAAGGGAGGATTTATATAAATTTTTTTTTTTTTTTTAAGTTTAGGTCCCCTTTAATAGAAACTATATATATATATACTTATATATAGTCTATGTATATAAACATTCAAATCAATCCCAATAATTAGCCAGGCACATAGAGCCGGAGGGCTAGCATAAGCAGGGATCCCAGGATCTGCGAGGCAAGAAAACAACCATCAGATCCTTCACATGTGTATAACATAAGTATGGCACCAAGTGCCCTTAAATGACGCCCCCTTGATAATAGTGATTTCTCACTGTATTATTAAACAATATCTCCCATTTAACGGCCCCAACGGGAGGGGCCGCTTACCTGTACCGCAATCAGCCGGTAAGCCTGCAGCCAGCAGCCATGAGCCGGCAGAAGACAAAGTGCGGCCGTGCGCCCACGTGCCTTCCTGTTTTGAAGGAAGCTGGGACGCTGGGCCCGCCGCTGGCGCCGCGTCAGCGGGCCCGCCCCCCCCCCCCTACGCTGATCAGCTGGAACACTTTACAGCTGATCCAGCACGCGTGTCCAGGCAGCGGAGGGGGGATGAATGCCAGGCGAGGAGAGGGGAGAGGGGGGAGGGGGGAGGGGAGGGGGGGAGGGGAGGGGGGAGGGGAGGGGAGAGGGGGGAGTGGAGAGGGGGTAGGGGGCCACAAGCAACCAACTGCCAGAGAGGTGGCCAGCCCATACCCAGCGCAAGCTGCCCTAAAGCAGACCCAAAATATACACATGCTACAGTGAATGTATAAACATGACATATATGTTAACATGCAGTGATACAGTGAAACACACATACTAAAGCACGCCCTCACCACCCCCCCAACAGGAGAGAAAGGGGCTACGGGGACCCTCGGGACAGGGGCATCCCATTTCCGGATCACCATGCCGGTTCGCCGCATTGCCCCACGCATGAGGTCGAGCGGTAGGAGATAAGCTCCTAGGCACTTAAAGTGCCATCTACCATTTGCCCGGTGAGCAGCCAAGGCTGGGAGGCTTCCTATTTCACCATAAAGGTATACAAACTCAAACCGGGCAGAAATAGACCAAAAGGGGGGTGGCGGGGTAAGAATACCCCGGCCTACCTGTAAGCAGGAGACTTCCATCTTCTGACTTGTCAGCAAGCAGAGAGAAAAAATACTGGTGATTGAAGGGAGGTACCAGGTATATATAGGCCGGAAGGGGGCTCGTTACAAGACTTCCTCTCTGCACTACGTCACCTGCGGTGGATTAACCCATGAAGTGATGAATATTTAAGAAGTGAAGCGGGGTGTGTGGCACACCAAGAATATAGGGTTATGGCACTGTACTCCAACCCGGTGGCGAGGGTAAGGACGAATAACTGCTCTTCTCCCTTCTTTAATATTAGTAATGGCACAAGGCAGGGCTGTCCGCTATCCCCTCTTATATTTGCCCTTTCCCTGGAGCCGTTCCTGCGTAAGGTTAATCTGTGTGGAGGCATTAGTGGCATCATGTTAGGTGGAAAAGAAAGAAAGGTAGGGGCATACGCGGATGATATGCTTTTTTTTCTGCGATCCCCGAGGGTGTCGGTTCCCAACTTACTGAAAGAATTGGAGACATATGGGCATTTATCTAATTTGAAGATCAACTTTAGCAAGTCTAGCGCCATGAACATTTCGCTACCGGAAGCAGAGGTGGAGGCGCTGAAGGGTATCTTCCCCTTTGGCTGGGAGAAAAGGAGTCTTCAATATTTGGGGGTTCAGCTGCCCGTTTCTTTTGCTAACCTGTTCCAACTTAACTTTGCTCCTATTAAGACCAGAGTTAAAAGGGACCTGGAGGGGTGGAACCGGTTGCAACTCTCATGGTTTGGACGCATGTCGGTTTTAAAGATAAATATATTGCCGCGGATCCTATACATGTTACAGTGCATTCCCATTAGACTACCGGAGTCCTTCTTTAAGGATCTGATGAAGACATTCAGGGGGTTCATCTGGGCAGGTAAGCCCTCGAGAATCCGGCGGAGCCTTCTTCTACTTCCAAAGGTTAAGGGGGGGACGGGGATACCTTGTATAAAATCATATTACCGGGCGGTCCATGTAGGTAGAGTGGTTGATTGGCAAGTGAATGCTTCGCAGAAAGACTGGGTGCGCATAGAAGGAATAGTGGCTACGGGTGGAGGTTTGGATACAGTCTGTAATTTACGGTGGGACGAGATCCCCATGATTGCTAAGACCCACCCGCTGACTGGAACTTCCCTGTCTACCTTGGGAGAGCTTTGTAGAGGGGGACATGCTTTGACCACATTCCCAGGTCCACTAACACCGATTTTGGGGAACCCTGCGTTCCCTCCAGGGAGGGATTTCTCCCTGCTAAGGGGCAGTGGGGGGCCTAGGCCTCTGAGACTGTATCACCTGCAGGACAAGGGGGTATTGAAGGATAGACAAAGCCTGCAGCAGACGTTGGAAAAAGAAATTTCCATGTTCACCTATCTTCAGCTTAGACATTTTCTCTGCTCCAAAGGAATAAAAGAGGGGATGAAGAGAGAACTGACAGAGTTCGACAGGGCCTGCCTAGGTATGGGCCCTACCACTCACCTTTTGTCCTGGGCTTACAGACTGCTGCAGCGCAGAGACAATGGGGGGATTAAGCCTTGGAAGAAATGGGAAGCCGACATTGGCCGTTCCTTGTCGGCAGACGAGTGGAATGATATCTATAAGAATGAGCACAAAGGGTTAATTAGTAGCTCAATGCAAGAAACGAACTATAAACTAATCACACGATGGTATCGGACTCCTGAGGTCTTACACTCCTCCTTCCCTGCAGTTCCTGATGTATGCTGGAGATGTGGTCAAACTGGTGCTTCATTATTACATATCTGGTGGTCCTGCCCGGGGGTGAGGGGGTTCTGGGATAAAGTGAGAGGCATCTGTGAGATTGTACTAGGAGAGCCCATTGACTGGAGGGTGGAGCCTGTTTTACTGGGATGGTCGGAGGATGGAAGGGGGGTTGCAGCCGGAGCCCCTCTGGGCCGCCACCTGCTGAATGCGGCTAGGGTCCTAATCCCAAGGCTTTGGAGATCGAAGAGGTCACCCACAATCAAAGACTGGTTCAAGCAGATTAACCACGTAGAGGTGATGGAAGAAATTTGTTACGCTAAACAGGATAGATTGGAAGCATACCGTAAAATCTGGACTACCTGGGCTCTATTTAAAGACACGGCCCCCTATAAACAGGTGTGGGACTCGTGAGATGTTTCCAGAGCGGCAGCTGCATTAATCAAGTCTGACAGCGGGGGGTGGGATGCCGCCAGGGGACCGGCTGCTCAGCCTTGGGGCAGACCTCCATTCCCCTTGGCGGATGAGGTCTCCTCCCCGGGACACTATTGCAGATGTCACTACTCCTTCCCACAGGGTTAATGGGGACGTCTCTGGGCTCGGACCTTACCTCTTCTCCCACCGATGCTCTTCTTACTAGCGCTGCTCTTTCAAGCACTTTTGCTCCTGCAATTTCTCAGCTCAGCTCTACTCTATTCTGCTCCATGTTTGAGGATTTTTCTTTTTATCTATGATCTTGCCACTTGGGTCCTTCCCTGCGGCTTTCTTCTTCCTTTTCTTTTTATCCCCTCTGTTCCTCTCCTTATGTGTCTGTTGTTGTGTGTGTGTGTGGGTGTGTATTCATGTCTTAGGAAGCATAGTGCAGGGGGGGAAGCGCAGGGGTGCTCTTAAAAGGTGGCTTAATATGCTGGCCACTCCGCCCAGGCCCAGGATTCCACCAATGGAAGTGGCTAGAGCGGTCTTGTAGACTTGGCATCTATGCATCTATGCCTGGGCCCACTCAGTGTGCGGTTTATTTGAGGCGATGGCATGGACCACAGAAGTCAGCTGGGAGCCGGGTGTGGCGGGTATCTCGCAAGCCCCCGGTGCTCCCTCCCACCTGTACGGGTTAATTGGCTGATAGTCATATATTTTCTTATACTGTACAATGTTGAAAGTCTTACTCTGCCTTTCTGTTTCTTTCAAACTGGATGTTATGCACCCTTTTTTTTTGTCTCGCCTATTCCGAGCATTAATGTCTGTAACTGTTTACTATGTTGTTATGAAAACAATAAAAATAAGTATGATCAAAAAAAAAGAGCATCAGTTATCCTGAGGAACTCAGTAGCCACCAAATAGAACTTCAAGGTCCTGACCACATCCAGAGAATGTAAGACCCGCTCCTAAGGGTTACTAGGATTAGGGCACAGAGAAGGCAAAACAATGTCCTGATTGAGATGAAAAGCAGACACAACCTTAGGCAGAAAATCTGGCTTAAAACGAAACACCACCTTGTCCTGGTGTCTCTCAAAGTAAGGAGGTTTGATGGAAAGCGCCGCCAACTCAGAAACACGCCTAACAGAAGTTAGCCAAAAAGGCTACCTTAAGAGTCAAAATGGACAAAGGCGCCTCATGCAAGGGCTCAAAAGGAGACCCCTGCAAGGCAGATAAGACCAAGTTCAAATCCCAGACTGGTAACATAGGCTTACGTGGAGGACGTACGCGAGTAACCCCCTGAAAAAAGGTCTTAACCAGACGATGGTTGGCAAAAGATCTTTGGAAGAAAATAGCCAAAGCTGAAACATGACCTTTGAGGGTACTAAGTTGAAGACCCAAATCCAAACCATGTTGCAGGAATTCCAGAATCCTGGGGATAGAAAACACCCTACAGGGAAGTGACTTAGACTCATACCAGTCAATGTAAGCATGCCACACCCTAAAGTAGATAGACGACGAGGACTTCTTCCTAGCCCGAATCATGGTATTAACAGAAGCAGGCAGCCCCTTTTCCATCAAGATGGAGGTTTCAGCAGCCAGGCCGTTAGGGGCAGCTACGCCATCCCAATTTACAAACGCTGGCTTTGTGTGAGCAGATCTGAAACCTTGGGCAGGGCGTACTGATTTACTGCCAACTTCACGATGTCTGCGAACCACACTCTTCTTGGCCAACAGGGGGCCACCAGAATGGTTGGCACCCCTTCCTGGGCTATCCAGGGAGCTTACTAGGCCTTTCCCATTCTTTGAGAACCAGACTATTAAAGTGAGTCTGCTCCGGGAACTCCAAGCGTGGTTTAACAGTTTGCAAAAGCTCACCCTGCTGCTGCGGAGCCACTGCAGGAGGGGAAATACAAAGCACTTCAAAAATGTGAGACAAAAGCCTGTCAGTGTCATCTGAGGACCATGGGTCTTATCCAAATGGAGACCCAGTACCACCATAAACCTTAGGCTGTTCCTCAGATGATTCTGAATCAGAGAATAATTCCCCCTCCTCAAGGGGGGGGAATAACCAGCAATGTCAAAAAATTCCTCAGCCTCAACAGGGAAGAGGGAAACAGCAGGTGACAAATGCTGCTTCTTAGCAGAAGCCTTACGCGGGGCAGATCCAGCAATATGTTTCTCAATGCTGGCCACCCGTGCAGCCAAATCAGGTTGAGACTCCCCGCTAGTATGCCCCTCGCTGGGGGTCAGATGTAAGCCTGGGGGGGGTAGGCGAAGCCACAGGGGGTGCAGCACCAGGCCCAGAAACATACAACCCAGACTGCAGCACAAGCACCTGCTGGGCGCACGGTACACACACCCTAACATCATCACTTATAGGAAATACCCCATATGCAACACATAGCCGGGCTTGTCCCGAAGGAACCCCAAGCACATTATCCCCAGAAGCCTCCATATGGTGATTTGAGTGGCCCAACAGGCCGGTAAGGGATATCGCTAAAGAGCTACCCGGGATGCCCCAAGGACCCACTAGGGAAGTGGGAGATAGTGAGGGGAGAGGTCCGGGAGAAACCACAGTTGCAGGCAAAGAACCAGGAGACTACCCCGCAGGGGATACTCACGCACCGCAGGGAACCAGCAAGCACGCAGCACAGGAGAGGTAAAAATACAATTCTGTGATTACTCACCTGTGGAATTGGTATGAGTATACAGTACGTCCTGCTCCAAATCTAATACTTACACGTGGGATATACTCCGCCAGATGGCGCTGGACTGCAGAGACATCGAAAATAGGCTCCTCCCGGCCCCTCAAATACCCAGGGACCTCCCACAAATCCCCAGCATTGAAAAGCAGTTAAGGAGAAGCCGGGAGCATTAAACAATTCAAATTATCAATTATAACAATGATAACAATCACCATACAGGGGATCCAGGAAAAAGTAAACCAAGGGTGGGTTGGAGCAGGACGTACTGTATACTCATAATACCAATTCTACAGGTGAGTAATCACAGAATTGTATTATTCTTAGTATACAGTACGTCCTGCTCCAAAAACAGCATCAGCTGAGGCTCTAACATCAACCTTGTAAAACTTTGAAAAGGTATGAACAGAAGACCAAGTAGCGGCAGCCTGGTGCTGAAAAGCCCAAGAGGCACCAATAGCACAAGTGGAATGAGCAGTCAGGCAGAAGGGAGGATTCTTCCCCTTAGAGTAGGCCTGAATCACAGCCTGACGAATCCACTTGCTGATAGTAGACTTGGCAGGAGCCAAACCCTTCCTAGGACCAGAAGGGACCACAAAAAGAGTATCAGTTTTCCTGAAAGGTGCAGTAGCCACCAGATAGTACTTCAGACACCTAACCACATCCAAAGAGCATTGCTAGGATTAGGGCACAAAGGAAGAACAATATCCTGATTCAAATGAAAGGCAGACACTACCTTAGGCAGAAAGTCAGGTTTGAAACGAAACACCACCTTGTCCTGGTGCCTCTCATAGTAGGGGGGCTTAATGGACAGCGCCGCCAACTCAGACACACGCCTGACAGAAGTGATAGCCACCAGAAATACAACCTTGAGTGTAAGAATGGCCAAGGCAGCATCCTGCACAGGTTCAAAGGGAGCACCCTGCAAGGCTGACAGAACCAAGTTCAAATCCCAAACAGGCACCATAGGTTTACGTGGGGGACGCACATGAGTGACCCCCTGGAAAAAAGTCCTGATCAGAGGGTGCTGAGCAAAGGACTTCTGGAAAAAAATAGCCAGGGCAGAAACCTGACCCTTCAGAGTACTGAGTTGGAGCCCCATCTCCAACCCATGCTGCAGGAACTCCAGAATCCTGGGAATAGAGAAGACGCGACAGGGAAGAGACTTAGACTCACACCAGTCAATGCTGTGCAAGCAGATGTCCACCTTCTGCTGAGGAAGGAATATCCTTGCCTGAACAGTGTCCAGATTCATTCCTAGGAATGAAATTACCAAAGAAGGGGAAAGCGAGAACTTGGTGGCTGATCGCCCATCCAGATGACTCCAAGATGGACACCACCAGCTGAGTATCCAACTATGCCCGATGTAGAGGCTGGGAAGCGAGGAGGACGTCCAGGTAGTGCAGCACGCGGACGCCCCTTGGCCTCATCAGAGGCATCACCCCCGCCAGCACCTTGGTAAGCACTCTGGGAGCTGAAGAGAGGCCAGATGGCAAGGCCACAAATTGGCAGTGTTGATCCTCCAACGTGGATCTAAGGAATCTTGGTGTCCCGAAAACACAAGGATGTGAAAGAAAGCATCTTTGATGAGGAAGGCGCCTGTACTTGACAAATTGCTGAAGATCTGTGCATCCAGAATGGGCCAGACTGACCCATCTTTTTTGGGAACTGTTAGAAGGCTGGAGTAGGGTCCCTTGCCTCTGTCCGTTAAGGGAAGTCTGCAAACGACCCCCAAACCCGAGCAGAAGCAGGGACCAGGAGTACCCGGTAATCATAGGGGGGGGGGGGGGCGCACAGCAAATACCATCTTGTAGCCGGAGGACACTACCTCCTAAATCCACCGGTCTGAGGCGCGGTGCCTCCAGACTTAAGCAAGGTGCCGCAGCCGTCCCCTCACCCAGGCCGGTGAGGGCGCACCATCATGCTTGAGGGGACTTGGGAGAGGATTTGAGCATAGCCCCCCCAGAGGAGCAAGGGTGTTGTCTTCTGCTCCTGGGGCAGGGAGTTGCGCGAGCCCCCACGAAGGACGCCCCTGGTTCCTGTTTAACACAGTGGGGGTGGAAGGGGGCCCTGGCTCCGAAGGGCCCGAGACAGCCGTCTACGCTGGGGAAACTTACCTCTCCTACCAAACAGGTCTAGGCGGGCCCCAAATAGACGCAGCCCTTTAAAGGGGAGCCCAGTAAGGGCCTTCTTTGCAGCATTGTCAGCACCCCACTGTCGCAGCCAGAGCAAGCGACGTATAGCCACCACAAGGGCAGAAGTTCTTGCACACATTCTAATGGTGTCATCCAATGCTAATAGGATAAATTTTACAAACACATCACAATTAGAGAGTGCATTAAACACATCCCAAGGGAGATCGTCAGGGGCACGATCAAGCATTTTTCTGATGAGGGTTCTAGTGGCCACAGCAGTAATGGCAGAGGCACAGACCGGGCTTAGCGCCGTTCCGGCACATGCAAAGGCGTGGGAGGCAAGCAGGTCAATGCGCCGGTTCTCAGCATCCCGAAGGGTAGTATAGTCGGGGGGATGCAAGAAAGGGGTGTTAGATGGCCCTATGATCGGGACATCCACCTCAGAAGGGAATGACCAACATTTAACCACGTCAGGGGGAAAAGGGTACTTGCTATCCCAATCTCCTGGAACCCCTGGAAGTTTACTGGGGCACTCCCATTCCTTGAGCACAAGGGTATGGAAATGTGCCTGCTCTAGAAATTCCAAGCGTGGTGATGCTGTATGGAAACGCTCCCCTCTTTGCCTGGGAGCCTCACCAGGGGGAGAGATAGACAGAACCTCAAAGATCTTGATCAATCTGTCAGTGTCATCCTGGATCCAGGGATCCAGGGGTCAGGGCCAGAGTCTTCATGACCCTCCGGTCTCTCATCAGATGAGCCTGAGTCAGAAAAGAGCTCTCCATCAGAAGGGGTATAGCCACAGAGAGTCCGAAACTCCTCAGCTCCCGTAGGGGAAACAGTAACATTAGGCGTCAAGAGCTGCTTCTTACCAGGGCCCCTACGCGCCAAGGACCTCGCAAAAATCTGTTCAGCCGTAGGCAGAGTAGATGCCAATTCAGGCTGAGAATCCCCACTTGTGTGCGACTCAGCAGGAGCGAGATTTAAGCCAGGGGGATTAGGTGAAGTGAGGCGAGGTGCAGCCACTGGCAGGCCAGATTGCAAAGCCAGCGCTTGCTCAGCACAAGGTACGCAGACCTGTGTCTTGTCAGCATCAGCATGGGGATGTCCACACCCCATACACCGCCGGTCATGTCCCAGAAGGAACCCGGTCACATTATCCTTAGATGCCTCCATATGGTGATTATTAGGCACAATATGCCGGTAGGGATTGACGCTATAAAGCAACCCTGGATGCCCCAATGACCCGCTAGGGAGTGGGAGTAATTTTACAAGGCCCGCTATCAATTACACCGGGCCGGGAGAAGACAATGGATTCGCCCTCTGAAAGACACAATGAGAAGAAGGGTGTCAAAACCGAAACACACTACAGTGAATTTATAAAGGCGCCCGCGAGGGCACTTACGGACCACGGTAAGTAAGAACGTCACACACACGCGACCAGACAATATGGCGCCGAGAACCTCGAAGGGCGGGCCAGCGCGAGCCGTGACACGAGGCGCGCCATGCCAGGCTCCGCCTCCCCGAAGAGCACGAAGTCCAACAGACAAGCAGCCAATGAGGA
This sequence comes from Gastrophryne carolinensis, assembly GCA_027917425.1. Classification (NCBI taxonomy): domain Eukaryota; kingdom Metazoa; phylum Chordata; class Amphibia; order Anura; family Microhylidae; genus Gastrophryne; species Gastrophryne carolinensis. The sequence continues at coordinate 119,486,672 of CM051243.1, forward strand.
CGCAGAAGCGTCTGAGGTAACGCTGCCGCCCGGCGGGGAACATCTAAATGAAGGAAAAGGCGCGCGCGGCGGCGGCCTTAACAGTGTAAAAAGACAAGTCAGCGCGGCGGTTGACACCACATATACCAGTCCAAGCAGACATTACAAAGAGGGCCATAAGCGTGTAATACCGCTACCGGGGCATGGGACAATAATGCGGGAGGGGCATCCCATAAGGCTCACCATCAGCCTATACCGCCTACCCTTTGGTGGGGGACTGCGGTGGAGCAACGCTCCTTAAGCACACATGGTGCTGCCTACCTTCACCCGACCAGTAGAATCAGGGGAATGCATGACAGAGGTGTTAGATAGCCCTAGGATCGGGGCATCCACCTCGGGGAGGGGGGGGGGTGACCAACATTTAACCACCTCAGCAGGAAAGGGATACTTCCTATCCCAACTCTTTGGAACCCCGGGAAGTTTAGTGGGGCGCTCTCATTCATTGAGCACAAGGTTGTGGAAAAGTGTCTGCTCTGCAAATTCCAAATGTGATTTTGCTGTATGGAAAAGCTCCCCTCTGCGCCTGGGAGCCTCAACAGGGAGAGAGATAGACAGAACCTCAAAAATCTGGGTCAATAATCTGTCAGTGTCATCCGGGGCCCAGGGGTCAGAGCCAGAATCGTCATGACCCCTTGGTCTCATCAGATGAGCCTGAATCAGAAAAGAGCTCCCCTTCATCAGACGGGGTATAGCCACACAGATTCATAAACTCCTCAGTTCCCATAGGGAAAACAGTGACATTAGGCGTCAAGTGCCGCTTCTTAGCAGGAGCCTTACGCGCTAAAGACTTCACAATAATCTGTTCAACAGTAGCCAGTCTAGAAGGCACATCAGGCTGAAAATCCCCACTAGTATGCAACTCAGCAGGAGTGAGATTTAAGCTTGGGGGAGTAGGTGAAGTGAAACGAGGTGCAGCCACTGGCAGGCCAGATTGCAATGCAAGCACCTGCTCAGCACAGGGTACACAGACCCGTGCCTTGTCAGAGTCAGCATGAGGCTGCCCACACGCTACACACAGCTGGTCTTGTCCGGTAGGGACCCTGGTCACATTATCCTGAGATGCCTCCATATGGTGATTATAGCGGCGCTATACGCCAATAGGGAATAACACTATATAGCAACCCTGGATGCCCCAATAACCCGCTAGAGACGTGGGAGTATAACTTTATACAGGGCCTTTACAAGTGATATACTAAAAACAGGGCCGGGAGAAGCCAAGAAAGGTTCGTCCCGCCTGAAAGACATAAGCAGACAAGGAGTCCGCCGCGCATAGGCCAACCAAGTAAAAAAAGATGGCGTCGGTATACCTTCGAGGGGCGGGCCAGTAACAGCGATGACGCCCCCCGAAGAGCGCGAAGCCAGAAGGCCAACAGCCAATGATGGCCCAACAGCCAATGATGGCGCACCAGCGCCTGAGGTAATGCCGCCACCAAGCGCGGAACCAAGACAGTGCGCGGCGGCGGTAAATTTAAAAGCAATACAGACAAGTCAGCGCGGCGGCTGACATAAGAATAAAGACATGTGAAAGGTGAAAGCACAGACTTCATAACCTACATATCTATACACACACACACACACCCCCTCTTTTCCCCAGAAGACTACGAGGAGGATAAGGGAGGACGGCGGCCACTTAAATAGGGCCCACCGATAGACCGGGGCAATAGTGCGGGAGGGGCATCCATAGAGGCTCACCATAAGCCTGAACCTCCTACCCTTTGGTGGGGGATTGCGGTGGAGCAGCGCTCCTAAGCACCTAACAGCGGTGCTGCCTACCTTCACCCGACCAGCGCAGCCAAGGCTGGGAGGCATATTACTAGTGGAACGGGTGGGAATAGTCCTACAGGGCCGCAGGTTAATAACCCCGCTCACCTGTGAGTAGAGAGCCAATTTCTCGTCCTTCGCAGCCAGACTGCAGAGAAATCTGGGGATTTGTGGGAGGTCCCTGGGTATTTGAGGGGCCGGGAGGAGCCTATTTTCGATGTCTCTGCAGTCCAGCGCCATCTGCAAGTGTAAGTATTAGATTTGGAGCAGGACATACTGTATACTAAGAATATGGCGCTGCAGAGACCTCAAGGGGCGGGCCGTGGAGACGTGATGCAAAAAACGTCATCCACAGGGCCGCCCCCCCCCCGAAGAGCGCGAATCGTGCCCCACGTGATGCGGCCGGCCAATAGCGGCGCCGCCACCTGAGAATCAATGTTGTCGCGCGTGGCGGCGGCGTACCAGTGAAAACACACAAACAAGCCAAAAAAAGGCAAAAAACATAGCAACATAGAGAGCCATCTTCTATCTTCGCAGCCCAGACTGCAGAAAAGAACTGGGGAATTTGTGGGAGGTCCCTGGCTTATATGGGGCCGGGAGGAGTTGTTTTCTGCAGTCCAGCGCCATCTTGTGGATGTATTACCCAGGAGTAAGGATTATTCTGGAACAGGACGTGCTGTATACTTGGAATAGTGGTCGCTTCTTGCCCAAACCCTTCGATTTAGTTAAATAGAGAATGTGGTATACATTTTCCTGAAGGAAGTGCAGAATGTCAAGGCCTAACCATCACTGCTGGCCTGGGAGACAGGCAAATAAAGTAAATGTAAAAATTGTATATTGTAACGATCAGCAACATTCCTCAATTTCAATGACCATATGAATTTAAATTTCTGTACAGGTTTAATTAAATTGGGTTGAATTTAGAAGACAATTCGTAGTGTCCCTTACACTGTAATTTCCTAATAGATCATTTATCGTTTGTAACTAGTATCCCACAAATTAGAATTCCATAAACTGGTCTTCTTTCTGCAAAGGTCTTGGGATATTTTTACTGTACTAGAACATGGATAAAGTTCCTGCAATAAAAGGTCGACTCAGCACCATTTGTAAATTAAATGGAAGTGCTCTTTTTACACCTGGTGCTGAATCAACCCCCTAGACAGACAATGACAATGAAAGTGAATGGCACTTTCTACTTTTACCTTCAAAAAAAGTAGAGCAAAAGTCAAAGAAATGGATTCTGTACTAGATGTAAAACATATGCTCTTTTTCTGGAGTAATATGTGCCATTCATTTATAAGCTCTACCTGAGAATCAATTCAGCACCATTTTTAAAAAAAGCACTTAGATTTTATTTTTCACCCAAAGGTTTCTTTTTACAACAGTGCTGAATGGCTTCCAAAGGAAACAAGAAATACGCTACATAGAATGCCTGGTTTAACACAGACAAATAGACTAATAGACTCGCCCTGGCAGCAGCTAGACTATGGATGAAGATACTATTTATCAGCCAAACGCATATTATCTCATTAATACAGAAGTCTATTGTATTGGTTTTGTGAAAATTCATTAGACTGGAATTGTAGAGGCTGAACATTGCATGTTTAATAAAGTATTTATCTCATGTACTGCGTTGCTATATTTATACTAATCAGTTCACAGCAAAAAAAAAAGGACAAAAAAGGTATTATTGCCATCTATAATGTAGTTTATTATTATTATTAAACACATTGACGAGCTGATTCTAGTTTAATAATGTCTTAATTAACCTATGAGACAAAAAAGTCGTTTTGAGACCGTAAATGTAGCAGTTATGTTTGTAATTGTAATAGTAACTGCAATAGTCTATATAAGGGAGGAATTCCAGGATTCTCCACCTCTGGGTTCAGAGGGTTCCTTCTTTCACTATGGCACGTGCTAGGTTTCGTGCAAGGGCCAACTCCAATATCTCAACCTTAGTAATTTCAATGTTTCCTTCCTGGGGTAAAGGAGATAAAGAAAAAATATATATTTAGATTGCAAGTGTATAAAATGATCAAAAAATACCATTTTGTGAGTACTCACCTGAAAAATGGATATTGTTGGTGTGCCACACACCCCGCTTCACTTCTTAAATATTCATTACTTCATGGGTTAATCCACCGCAGGTGACGTAGTGCAGAGAGGAAGTCTTGTAACGAGCCCCCTTCCGGCCCATATATACCTGGTACCTCCCTTCAATCACCAGTATAATCAAAAAGCAGTAATACAAGGTACCAGTATTCCACCAGTAACCTCAAAATCAAATTTGATATAAAAAGGCTTCACCATATAAAGGCTTCGGTAATACCGAAAAGGGCGGGTGTGAAGCGGGGTGTGTGGCACACCAACAATATCCATTTTTCAGGTGAGTACTCACAAAATGGTATTATTCTTGGTGTGCCACACACCCCGCTTCACTTCTTAAATATTCATTACTTCATGGGACATCCAAAAGCAGTGTCCACAAGGGAAGGGCATCTCAAGGCCAGGTGAAGCATAACTTAAATGACTGCAGTCTGCAGAACTCTGCGGCCAAAACCAGCATCCGCTGAGGCCCGCACATCAACTTTGTAAAACTTAGAAAAAGTATGAACAGAAGACCAAGTGGCGGCCTTACAAACTTGTTCAACAGAAGCTTGGTGCTGAAAAGCCCAAGACGCCCCAACAGCGCGAGTGGAATGAGCAGTAATACGAAAAGGGGGAACTCTTCCCTTAGCAGAATAGGCCGCAGTAACGGCCTGACGTATCCACTTGCTAATGGCAGATTTGGCTGGTGCCAAACCCTTCTTAGGCCCATGGGGCACAACAAAAAAGGAATCCGTCCTACGGAAAGGAGACGTGATAATCAAGTAGTACTTAACACAGCGTACTACATCCAAACAATGCAAAACCCTCTCTTTGTCATTCTTAGGATTAGGACACAAGGAGGGAAGAACAATATCTTGGTTCAAATGAAAAGCCGAAACCACCTTAGGAAGAAAGTCTGGCTTGAACCGAAAAACCACTTTATCCTGATGCCTCTCGAAGTAAGGCGCCTGGATAGACAAGGCCGCCAATTCCGAGACACGCCGGACCGAAGTGATCGCTACCAAGAAGACCATCTTCTGAGTCAGGGTAGATAAAGCAATATCTTGCAAAGGCTCAAAAGGAGGAGCCTGAAGAGCAGAAAGAACCAAATTCAAATCCCAAACCGGGAGTAATGGTTTCCTGGGAGGCCGCACATGCGTAACCCCCTGGAAAAAAGTTTTAACTAAAGGCTTAAGCGCAACACGCTTCTGAAAAAAGATAGATAAGGCAGAAACTTGCCCTTTCAACGTACTTAGCTGAAGACCAGAGTCCAGCCCAGATTGTAAAAACTCCAGAATCCTGGAGACCGAAAATACCCTACAAGGAAAAGATCTCATCTCGCACCAAGCGATATAGGCTTTCCAGGTCCTATAGTAGATGATAGAAGAAGACCTCTTCCGGGCACTGATCAGAGTCTTAACGACTGAATCAGAAAGACCCTCCTCCTTTAGGATGGAGGTCTCAGCAGCCAGGCCGTCAAAGCTAGCGCTGGTAAATTGGGGTAACACAATCGACTCTGAGTGAGCAGATCGGGCCGAAGAGGCAGAATGACCTGGTCCACTGCCAGCCGAACGATGTCTGCGAACCACACTCGCCTCGGCCAACTTGGGGCCACGAGAACGGCGGACACCCCTTCCAGAGCCAACTTCCGAAGCACTCTGCCTAGCATGGGTATCGGAGGAAACAGGTACAGAAACCCCAGATCCCCCCAGCTCAGGGACATGGCGTCCACTGCCAGAGCCAGAGGATCCTGGGAGAGCGACACGAAGTTCGGGAGCCTGTGATTGTGACGAGAGGCAAACAGGTCCACCTCTGGTGTCCCCCATCGGCGACACAGTGAGCGAAATACCCGAGGATGGAGGGCCCATTCTCCCCGACGGGGAGAGCCCCTGCTCAAGCGGTCCGCTTCCAGGTTCTCCACTCCTGGGATGTATACCGCCGAGAGACAAGGAACATGGGCCTCTGCCCAGGTCAGGATCAGGGACACCTCTCTGAGAGCACTCAGGCTGCGAGTCCCTCCCTGATGATTGATGTAAGCAACCGCTGTTCGATTGTCTGAACGCACCTGGACCGGAAGGCCCAGAACGTGCTGAGTCAGGAGAGCAAGCACCCGACGGATGGCTCTCAGTTCCAGAATATTGATGGGTAAGTGGGCCTCTTGAGGTCCCCACTGCCCCTGGAACTGCAGCTCCTTCCAGAATCCGTCCCATCCCGACAGACTGGCGTCCGTGGTGACAATTTCCCAAAGGGGGGCCAGGAAAGACCTGCCCTTCACGAGATTGGTCGAGACCAACCACCACTGGAGGGACTGCCGGACCCGGGAGGACAACTGGAAGGGCTGATCCAGCGACCGAGGCTGCCGGTCCCAAGACGCCAACAGATAAAGCTGAAGCGTCCTCGTGTGGAATTGAGCAAAAGGAACTGCCTCGAAGGAGGCAACCATCAACCCTACCAGCCTCATCCCCAGACGGATGGACGGCCGAGGATTGGAGAGTAGGACCCGAGCCAACTCCTGAATCAGAAGAATTTTGGACTGAGGGAGAAACACTCTGTGTTGATGAGAGTCTAACTGCATCCCCAGAAAGGACACCACCCTGGCCGGAGCGAGGGAGGACTTGGAGAGGTTGATCACCCAACCGAAACTTTCCAGCGTGGAGAGCACCACCCTGGTGTCTTTCTCCGATTGATCGAGTGACGGAGCCATGATAAGAAGGTCGTCCAAATAAGGTACGACACGAATGCCCCGAGCTCTGAAAATGGCCATGACCCCTGCCAGCACCTTGGTGAACACTCTTGGAGCTGAGGTAAGGCCAAACGGAAGTGCCACGAATTGATAATGCCGATCCTTCATCATGAATCGAAGAAAACGTTGATGAGGGTGGCAGATGGGAACATGCAGATAAGCATCCTTGATGTCTATGGACGTCATGAAGTCCCCTTGCCGAAGAGAGCCGACGGCAGTGCGCAAGGTTTCCATGTGAAACTTCCGAAAACGGATGAACCTGTTGAGTAACTTCAGGTCCAGGACGGGACGAACTGACCCATCCTTCTTGGGGACTGCGAACAGATTGGAGTAGAAACCGAGGCCCATCTCTAAACGCGGTACCGGCCGGATGACCGCCATCTCTAACAGATTCTCTACCGACGCCAGGAGCCCCTGTGCGGCCAAAGGATCGATGGGCACCCGAGACCGAAAGAACCGTGAAGGAGGGCGAGACTCGAATTCCAGCTTGTAACCGGACGACACTATCTCCTGAATCCATCTGTCCGGAACCTCCCGGTTCCAAACCTGGGAGAAGTGTCGCAATCGTCCCCCCACCCGCACGGGTGAGGGCAGCCCCTCATTGCTGAGCGGGCTTACCAGCAGGTTTGGGCTTGGAGCCCCAGGACTGGGCGGGACGGCCACGGCCCCTCCCCCGCGTCCAACCTGTACGACTGGTAGAGGGAAGGGAAGCCCCCCTACCCGCTCTGTATCCTCGAAAGGACGGCCTACCAGAAGCTGCCCCTCTAAAGGGGCGTCGAGGCCTCTTGCGTTGTGGCATCTTACCACCCTTTGCGACTGAATCAATTTTCTCCCCGAACAGACGCAACCCCAAAAAGGGGAGAGCTGTGAGCACCTTTTTAGAAGCTGAGTCCGCCGACCACTGTCGCAGCCATACTGACCGACGAATAGCGACCAGCATTGCCGCTGTCTTGCTACTCATAGCCAGCGCATCGTCCTGAGCGGATAGAACGTAAGACACAAAAGAATCGCACTGCTTAAGCGCAGCGAACTCATCACAAGCGGGATTGAGATCCTCGCATAGCCCCTGGATTACAGATCTTACTGCTAAAAGAAGAAGGGCCGAAGCGCACAGGGGGCGCATCGTTGACCCAGCATAAACAAAGCCATGGCGAGCATACTGGTCAATCCTACGATCCTCCCCATCTTTAGGGACAGAGGTCTCAGCAGACTGTACCATAGCGGAGCTAGATAGCCCTAGCACAGGGGTATCGACTTCAGGAGGGACGGACCAAAGCTTCAGCAATTCTGGCGGAAAAGGATAACGCTTTTCCCAACTGGAAGGGATTCCAGATAACCGCGTGGGATGTTCCCATTCTTTAAGGACCACCCTCTCAAAGTGGTGCTGTCTGGGAAAAACCAAACGCGGCTGAGGCTCTTTAAACAACTGACCCTTTGGCAGGGTGACAGCCTCAGGCGGATCTAAATTCAGAATTTCAAACATTTGAGCCAGAATGGAGGGGGTGTCAAGGGCAACCCCCGCCGACCAATCGCCAATCGCATCAGCCTCAAGCTGATCTGCCGGCTCATCTGACTCCAAGAGGAATTCACCCTCATCCGGGGAGCCATCGGACCATTCCACAGGCTCACACAATTCGTCCTGAGGAGCCGAAGATACCGGAGTCAGGCGCTTCCGTTTTGCAGGGGCCTTCAGCCCCGCTTTAACGGGCAATACTTCCCGAAGACTGGCCGATTTTACCACCACCTCGGATTGCGAATCCCCACCTTTGACAGTGTCATGCGGGGTCCGGAACAGGGAGGGAGAGGCAGGAGATGATGAAGGTTGCGACGGGTCAGCAGCCGGATCAACAGACTGACGCGCAATAATCTGCCTTGCACAAGAAATGCAAATAAAGATATCATCAGCAGGGAGCGCAGCCCCACATTTTACACACCCCCTGGACGGCTCTGACGAGTCGTTTCCGGTAGTAACAGAAGCCTCCATATTGGTGATTTATGGTATCGCAAATACTGGGACTTTTAAGGCATAAGCCAACCCGGGATGCCCCCTTATAAAGAATGTCCCGGAAGGGAGGGTTTTTGTAAATACACTTTTTTTTTTTTTTTTTTTTTTTAAGAGAAAAGGTCCCCCTTAACAGTCTCAAAATAAATATATATATATATGTATATATATATCTAAAATGTGCAATTTCATATATAAAGAATGACTAGCCAGGCAATATAGAGCCGGAGGGCCGCAATAAAAGAGGGATCCCAGGATCTGAAAGGAAAGAAAAACAAACCATCAGATCCCTTGTGAGTGTAACATATGCAGCATGTTCACAATAGTATGATAAGAGTGCCTCCTTAAAAGCTTGCCCCATAAGAAATCTCACTCTCGGCCCCACAAAAGCGGGGCCGCTTACCTGACAGCAAGACCGGAGGGACATGTAGCAGCCGCAGCAGTAGAACACAAAACCCATGTGTTGCTGCAGCGCGCGCCCCCCCCCACGTGACCTCTCTTAACAGAGACAGGAAGGAAGTGAGGCTGGGGCCGCCGAGCGCCGCTTCCGCCGGCGCCACGCCCCCCCCCCCGCGTCACAGGGAGCCGCCCCGTTCCATTCATTGAGGGATTGCCACCAGCTGCGCTGGCTGACACACAGCCAGGCGGCGGAGGAGGGGGAAGGAGACATAAGCGCAGCCACACAGGCTGCCGCACGGAGCAGCGGGGAAGGGAGGGAGGCGGGAGGGGACGCATCTGAAGTGAAAGCACAGCAGCTGAGCGCGGTCCGCTGCCCCGCCCCCATAAAGCTGACCAACACACTGGCCATCTCTAAAAAGTATCTGCCCGGAGCTCCAGCATAACAGACAAAGCGCACCATGCTGCTGCGCAGTCTGCTTCTATGCACAAAGTGAACACACAGAAAAAGACAGCAATACAGTGAAAACACTATACAAGATACACAACCCTCTATACCCCCCCCCCCCCCCCATAGTGAAGGGAGAAGGGACCGAAACGGGAGAGTAAGGGGCTACGGGGACCCTCGGGACAGGGGCATCCCATTTCCGGATCACCATGCCGGATTGCCGCATTGCCCCCAAAAGAGGGGGACGAGCGGAGGAGATAAGCTCCTAGGCACCAATAGTGCCGTCTACCAATTACCCGGTGAGCAGCCTAGGCTGGGAGGCTTCCTATCCACCATAAAGGTATACAAACTCAAACCGGGCAGAAATAGACCAAAAGGGGGGTGGCGGGGTAAGAATACCCCGACCTACCTGTAAGCAGGAAACTTCCAACCTCTGTTTGTCAAGCAGAGAGAAAAATACTGGTGATTGAAGGGAGGTACCAGGTATATATGGGCCGGAAGGGGGCTCGTTACAAGACTTCCTCTCTGCACTACGTCACCTGCGGTGGATTAACCCATGAAGTAATGAATATTTAAGAAGTGAAGTGGGGTGTGTGGCACACCAAGAATAGTTATGCAATGCCAAGACCCACTACCATATCCCACCCAATATTCTTGATTGTTACACTGGCTCTAAGTAAATCCTCTAATTTAAGACAATTTATACCAAGGCACCACATACAGTGGTGTCACAAATACAGTATTTAATTTATCACTCGACTGGTTTGCTATGACATGTCAGCTGTTGACACTATTTATTTTAAGTGTAACGTTAACAGTGGTTTTGACAGCTTTAAATCTCGCTGTGATTGCCCATATGCATTGCTTTTTGGCATTGTAATTGATTGGCCACAATTTTAAAGAGGACCAACACCCAGGGGTGATCGGCCCGGAAATCTATAAGATTCCCGGGCCGATCACCTCCCACACCGCGGGACATCCGAGATCGGGATGTCCCGCGGGGTGAAACCCCCCCAAACCCCCCAAATCCACTTACCTTGTCGTCGTCGGTGGCCGGCCGCCGCCGCCTCCCTTGCGCCCCTCTAGACGTGCTGTGAATGGCCGGCGCGGGCGCGTCAAGAGTGACGCGCGGGCGCGTCAAGAGTGACACGCGGGAGGCGGCGGCGCCGCTTGTCCGCGGCTGTCAAACCTCTTGTCCGTCGGCGCTGGGAGCAGGGAGAGGTGAGTTTTTTGGGTGATCGGGGGGGTTTCACACAGCGGGGCACCCCGATCGGGGGTGCCCCCCCGAAGTGGACCAAGACCCAGGATAGTCAAAATCCTGGGTGTTGGTCCACTTTAAAAACAAATGATGGTAACACTATCAGAAATAGGTTTTCCAGTGCAATCTTCAAAATCACAAAACATTTTAACCTGGAGGAGTGAAATAACTAGTAACTACAACACATTTTAACCAAAATAATGTATACAGTGTCTCAAGTACCTGTTTGGATTCAGCAGTTGGGTTTACATAGCGGTCATCGACACATTATGTACTATATTTTGGGAGCTATAAAATGTACCTCCCCCTGCCTATCTGAATGGCTCGGCATGGGAATGTGCCTCAGCTGCAGGGATGCCGGGGATGTGATCGAAGCACAGGGAATGCCGAAAGGTTAGTGATCGCGGGCCTGTCTGGGAGGTTCACACAGGGGGCATACCAAATTGGGATGGGGGGGGGGGTCGGAAGGTCCTGGAGATGATAGGTCCATTTTAAATGGCCTGTTCTCAAAAGATTGAGTACTGCCTTACAGAGAGTTGTCCAAATAATTTTGGATCTTTCTAGGCGAGGTCGAACTTGGAAAGGTAGTCAGAACTTCTTAGTACATAAAGTAAAAAATATATTTAATTGTATTAAAGTAAAAAATATATTTAATTGCATTAAAGTAAAAAAATATTTTATGGTTTTTCATAAACATCTGCACCATTCACTACAATGTACCTCCAGCAGCAGGTACAGTGGATGGCGATTGAGTTTCATCATACAAAATGTAACTGCATAGCCTGCCAGGCAGAAATGTGTGGTACCTTGCCAAGGTTCTCAGTATCACTGATATGCAGCTTTGCGCTTACAGCGTTGTGCTGCTAGCGACAATGATAAGACCTTCAGGAGGCTTGATAATATGTGGCTGTCAGTTGTTGCTTTACAACCTGCCAAGCCGGTTTCCTATTGGTGATTCTCTTATTGGCTGCTGGACCCACGTGCTCATTTGCTTGGCAGTGACGCCGGAGGTCCTAGACGGACGCTCTGCTTTTCCTGATGGAGATGTTAATGCTCCTTACCAGGCCGTCCATATGGATAAAAACCCTTTTAATATTCTGTGAGTTTTATCAGCCATTCGTTACTTTCAGTTGTAGTTTCTGTGTAGCGTCATGTCACATTCGGCTAGGGGACTGAAGGACCTTGATCACGTGACCGGATTCCTTTTTTGTATATATTTTCCGCCGCTCTGCCGCGCCACCAGCCTAGTTAAAGTTGCCTTGCGGCGATGAAACGTGTCGGCGGTGGCGAGCGGTGGATTCAGGATCTTTTTTATCTTTTTTAACTTGGAATTTTTTAACATTTGGAACAGCACTGCCCGTTATTTGGGACGCAGCCGGTGACCGTCGGATTCCAGCGCCGGTGAGACCGTCATTGTGTTTTAATGCTTACTTCGTTCATTCACTATGTGAGTGCAATTCTGGGTTTTTTATTAAAGTGATGAAGTTTTGCAGAATTACACTATATTCGTTTTTCTGTTCTTTACATTAATGCATTAATACCATCTGAGTCATATCTGACAACTACAACATCCGAGACAGAAGTCTTTTGGAAGTGGTGCCTATATTGTGTACATCATCTGGAAGCGCTTTATAGATGGGGAGTCTATATTTGGTTTGAGCATTGCCCGACTAGTATATAACCTACACTGAATTTATTGCTGGCAACAACGCTGTACAACACTAATTGGAGGCTTTCTATATGCTGTGAAGTTGGTAAGAGTTTGCACGTTTGGTGGAGGATTATTTTGCACATGTACATGTGAAGTGCATGCACCGTGGGATATTTCATTATTTCATGTTTTGGACTTTTTCTTTTGTGATTCCACAAGTTAGGATTTGTGGGTTTAAGTTTATTATTACCTGTGCTCTGTGTTCACTGTTTATTAATCTTAATATATAGCCTTCATTCTAGAACAAGCCCAGGAAAGATCTCTAACACTAGTAACTAGTAAACTTGAACCATGAAAGGTGACAAATTGGACTGCAGGAAATTATTTTACAAGGAGTACTAAAAATCCAAATTTGCTTATTGTCCTGTTCTACTTCTGGAACATTCCAAGCAGTTTTTATCCAGTGTGGGTATTCAAACAATATCTGCAATCCCTTCTGGGACAGAGGCAACTTTGGGGTTAACTCCTTCAACCAACCAGGTGGACTGACAACAAAAATAATGTAACAAATCTTGGCTTGGTCTATTCAGCACTAGGTGAGAAAACTCTTTTGGGAGAGAGTACACTTTGTATACCTTGCGACTGATTCGACAATTGGACGTGCATTTTCACCTTGCGCTGAATCGTCTGGACGGAAAGAACATGCTGCTTAGTCTGCAGGGCTTATTTTAGTGCTTCTTTACACTTTTTCTATGGTGATTAAAGTTAGTGGGGGGGCCCACAAGATCGCTCCATGGGAAGTAACCTACATAAGACATCTGCACTTGGCTTGCCCTAGGCAGAGACCGATGATTAAAACAAAAATACCATTTTGTGATTACTCACCTGTAAAATGGGTATTATTAATCATTCCGAAGCAGGGTGTGAGACATACCTATAACACGTGGGTTATGTCCAGTAGAGGGCGAACTTCTGCAGAGATGACTGCAGAAAAAGAAGCCCCTCCCAGTCCATAAATATCTGGGACCTCCCACACATTCCCCAGTATAAGAAAGCAGTAAGGGGACCAGGAAGAACCAATAAAACCTATGAGAAAAAATGTTCACCAAAAAGAGGATCCAAGATACAACTCAGGGTGGGACAAAGCAGGGTGTGAGACATACTTAGAATACCCATTTTACAGGTGAGTAATCACAAAATGGTATTATTCCAAGTATGACTCACACCCTGCTTCGGAATGATTAATAACACGTGGGACATCCAATAGCAGTGTCCAAAAAGGGTGGGGATCCCAACAGGCAATAATGCACAAATTAAACCACTGCAGCTCGCAGAACTTTGCGGCCAAAAACAGCATCAGCTGAGGCCCGCACATCAACCTTATAAAACTTGGAAAAGATATGAACAGAAGACCAAGTAGCAGCCTTACAACTTGTTGAACAGAGGCTTGGTGCTGAAACGCCCAGTAAGCCCCAACAGCACGAGAAGAATGAGCAGTGATCTGGAAAGGGGGATCCCTCCCTTTATCAGAATAGACCCTAATAACGGCCTGACGAATCCATTTACTAATGGTAGACTTGACAGCCGCCAAACCCTTCTTGGGCCCAGAGGGCACCACAAAAAAGGCGTCCGTCTTCCGGAATGGTAAAGTAGCCACCAGATAGTACTTTACACATCTAACAACGTCCAGAGAGTGCAAAGCCCTCTCCTTGTCATTGCTAGGTTTAGGACACAATGAAGGAAGCACAATGTCCTGATCGAGGTGAAAGGCAGAGACAACCTTTGGCAAGAAGTCTGGTTTAAAACGGAAAACCACCTTGTCCTGATGTCTCTCAAAGTAGAGAGCCTGAATGGACAGAGCCGCCAACTCCAAAACACATCAAACAGAGGTGATAGCCACCAAAAAGGCAACTTTTAAAGCTGAAAATGGATAGAGCAGAATCCTGCACTGGTTCAAAAGGAGGACTCTGAAGGTCAGACAACACCAAATTTAAATCCCAAACAGGTAACATGGGTTTGCGAGGAGGGTGCACATGAGTGACCCCCTGAAAAAAAGGTCTTAACCAAAGGATGAAGAGCGAAAGATCTCTGAAAGAAAATCACCAGAGCGGACACATGCCCCTTAAGAGTGCTAAGCTGAAACCCCATGTCCAGACCATGCTGAAGAAACTCCAGAATTCGAGGGATGGAAAAACACCCGACAAGGAAAAGCCCTGGCCTCACACCAAGCAATATAGGAACGCCAGGTCCTGTAGTAGATATTAGAGGAAGACTTCTACCTAGCTCTAACGAATGTCTGGACAGCAGTTTCAGACAAACCTTTTTCACTTAGGATGGAGGTTTCAGCAGCCACGCCGTCAAAGCCAGCGTTTGTAAATTGGGGTAACAAAGCTGACCTTCTGTGATCAGATCCGGAACAAGAGGCAGCCTGTACTGACCGACCGCCAGCCGCACGACGTCTGCGAACACACCTGTCTTGGCCACCTTGGGGCCACCAGGATTGCTGGCACACCCTCGGGAAGCAGCTTGCGCACCACCTTGCCCACCATGGGAAAGGGGGGAAACCGATACAGGAGACCGAGATCCCTCCAGGGCAGAGACATGGCATCCACTGCCAGAGCCAGGGGGTCCTGGGACAGAGACACAAATGCAGGGAGCTTGTGATTGTGACGGGAGGCAAAGAGATACACTTCCGGAATCCCCCACCTGTGACAGATGGATTGAAATACCTTGTTGCTGAGGGACCATTCCCCCAGGCGAGAGGTCCCCGTGCTCAGGGAATCCGCTTCCAGATTCTCCACCCCTGGAATGTACACTGTCGAAATGCATGGAACATTGCTCTCGGCCCATGCAAGAATCAGAGACACTTACCGGAGGGCACTCCTGCTGCGAGTCCCTCCTTGGTGATTGATGTAAGCGACCGCAGTCCGATTGTCGGATCGAACCTGAATCAGTAAGCCCTGGAGGCGATGCGCCAGGTGCGACAGCACCAACCGAACCGTCCTCAGCTCCAGAATGTTGATGGGGATGTGGGCCTCCTGAGGACCCCACAGCCCCTGGAACAGATGTTCCTTCCAGAAACCCCCCCAGCCCACAGGCTGGCATCGGTGGTGACCATTCCCCAACAGGGCGCCAGAAAATATCAGCCCCCCAGAAGATTCTTCGGGTCCAGCCACCACTCAAGAGACCGCCGGACCAGAGGAGACAGAACAAAGGACTGATCCAGGGACAGAGGACATCTGTCCCAAGCCGATAAAAGATGGAGCTGAAGAGGTCTCATGTGAAACTGAGCAAAAGGCACTGCCTCGAAGCAAGCCACCATCAAACCCACCAGTCTCATCCCTTGGCTGATGGACGGACAAGGGTTGGACAGAAACGAAGTCACCCTTGACGGAGAGAGAGAGGACTTGGGGTAATTGATTACCCACCCGAACCTCTCCAGCGTTGTCACCACCGTCCTGGTGTCCAGATAAGGCACAATGCGAATGCCCTGGGCTCTGAGAAGGGCCATCACGCCTGCCAACACCTTGGTGAACATCCTGGGCGCCGAAGTCAGCCCGAAGGGGAGAGCCACAAACTGGTAGTGCTGATCGCCTACCGCGAACATGAGAAACCGTTGGTGTCCCGGGAAGACCGGCACATGAGGTGAGCATCCTTGATGTCTAATGAGGTCATAAAGTCCCCAGGACGAAGGGAGTTGACAGCAGAGCGCAGAGTCTCCATGCAAAATTTCTTGGTTCAGATGAACCGGTTGAGAAAGTCCAAAATGGGCCTTATGGATCCATCCTCTTTGGGCACCGTAAAGAGGTTGGAGTAGTAACCATGACCTCTCTCTATGGGGGGGGGGGGGGGGGGGGACCATAGAAACGACCCCCATATCAAGGTTTTGCACCGCCAGAAAAAGTCCCTGTGCAGCCCGAGGTTCCGCAGGAACCCGAGACCTGAGAAATCAGGGAGGAAGCCGGTAAGCGAACTCCAGCTTGTACCCAGAGGAGACCACCTCCAGGATCCAGTTGTCTGTGACCTCCAGAGTCCAGACCTGTGCGAGGAGCCGTCCCCCCCCACTCACGAGGGTAGGGGCGCCCCCATATTGCTGAGCGGGCTTGGCAGCGGCTATGGGTTTGGTACCCCAGGAAGTCCCGGGTCGGGCGCGTCCACTGCCCCTGCCCCAGGAATCTCCTCTGAACGCAGGGAAGGACATGCCCCTGCTCGTTCGAGAGCCACAAAAGGATTGAATGAGCCTGAGCCCCGAAAGGGCCGGTGTTGCTTCTTGCGCTGAGGTAACTTACCTCCCTCAGCCACAGAGTCCAAATTTTTACCAAACAGGCGCAGACCCACAAAGGGAAGCCCTGTGAGCGCCTTCTTGGCAGCGATATCGGCCGCCCACTGGCGCAACCAGACAGATCGGCGTATAGCCACAAGCAGCGCCGAGGTCCTGCTACACATACGGATAGTATCATCCAAAGCTGAAAATGCAACGGCAATGAACATCTCACATTGCGACAAGGCTGAAAATTCCTCACTGGAAGGATTCAGATGGGGGCCATCTAACAGGCCCCCGATTAACGCTCTAGTAGCCACGGCTGTGAGAGCAGAGGCACAAACCGGGCGCAAGGCCGAACTCACACAAGCAAAGGCATGTGAAGCCATTTGGTCGAGACGTCGGTCCTCACTATCCTTCAAAGTAGTGGAATCCGGGTAATGCACAACCGACGTATTGGACAATCCCAGAACGGGAGCGTCGACCTCTGGGGGTGTCGACCAACGCTTAACAACATCAACAGGGAAGGGATACTTCCTATCCTACCCCTGAGGAATACCATGGAGCCAGCTAGGCTTTTCCCATTCTTTAAGGATCAGGTTGTTAAAGTGCTTCTGATCCGGGGACTCCAAACGAGGTTTGGCGGTACCAAAAAATTCACCCCGTTGCGGAGGGGCCTCCGCAGGAGGGGAAATAGCAAGCACATCAAAAATACGGGACAGGAGTCTGGGGGTATCCAAGGTAGCCCCGCGCTCCGTACCGGCATCAGCATCCAGGTACTGCTGATCGTCAGAGCCTTCAGAGTCTGAAAAAAATACCCCTTCCTCAAGCGGGGAATAAACAGACCAATCAAACAAATCATAATTGTCATAATGAAAGGCCGGTTCGGCAAGCGCCAAATGCCGTCTCTTAGCTTGGGCCTTGCTGGCCGCAGAGCTAGCAATCATCTTCTCAATGTTGGCCAGTCTGGCACAGACATCGGATTGCGACTCCCCGCTAATGACAACGTCACTTGGGGTCAAAGCCAGGCGTGAGGGTGTAGGTGATGAGGCCAGCGGAGCCGACCCGGCAACCCAGGGCCCGGATTGCCGCGCAATGGCATGCTGTGCACATGGTATACAAATTTACACATAGTCTCCCACAAGGGATACCCCACAGACCACACACTGCCAGGGTTGCCCCGAAGGGATCCCAAGCCCGGTATCCTGGGAAGCCTCAATACGGTGATTTTTAAGGGTAGTCGCAATGACAAATGGGACTTACGCTATGAAGCTACCCGGGATGCCCCTTAGCGTCCGTTAGTGGGAGGATTTGCAATGACAAAAGGGAACCCCAATTTGACAACAAGGGACCTAAGGACCGGAAGAACCCCCTTTTGTATTAAAGGCTAGGTAGTCCCACCTAAAAGACACAATAAGGGAACACTAAGAATATGCACCCAGAGGCAGCCTAATGCACACACACATGCAGGCATAAGACATCCATTTACATATATATAAATATATGTACATATATATACACAGCACATAATATCACACACCCGCACAAGATATGGTAATGCCGGATAACAAACAGAAAATAAATGCGGTATTCCCAGGCCACCAGGGCGCAGTAATACTAGCGCAATTAAGAAAACAATAATAGAACCAAGGTGCCCCGAGGGGCACTCACAATCAGCCGGCAGCAAGGAATGGCGTCCAACACCCGGAGAGCAGCAGGAAGAAGGGCGGGCCTTCCCGACCGGGGAAAACGACAGACCAGCTTCCAGCCAATAGGGCTGAGAGCCGCAAGGCGCGTCAAAGAAGGGGGGCAAGCCGTAACTGGCGCGCAGAGCGCCCGGCCCCGCCCCCTCCCCTGAACAGAGGAAGGAGAGCCACGCTCCCCAGCCATGCTGCGGAGCCGGCCAAAAAGTAACCGGCCATAATGTAACCGGCCCGCCGCCGCTAAATAGCGAGCGTGCGGGCCGCAGTCAAGAGACATACACACACACATACGTACCCACACACTGGCAGTAGCCAGAGCTTGAAGTAAAAGCGTGAAGTAAAAGCACAAACGCACTGACAACTATATAGGGGTACTATCCGGGAACAGGGAGTAATGGAGCGGAAGCCAATAGCTACATATAGATATGTAGCGATGGTTTCAATACGGACAGGGCATCCCATGTCAGGGTCACCAACCTGACAAACCGCCTACCCCTTGGTGGGGGATTTGCGGTGGAGCATGGCTCCAAACACCTCTAAGGTGTGCCCTACCCTCACCCGGACCTACAGCCGAGGCTGGGAGGCATAGGGACATTAGAGAAATAGTCCAGGTGGAAATAGGAAAAAATGGCCGGGTGTACACCCGGCTTACCTGAAAAGGAAAGAGACAGCCATCTTCTTGACTTGCTTCGCCGTCTGCAGAGACTAATCTGGGGAATGTGTGGGAGGTCCCAGGTATTTATGGACTGGGAGGGGCTTCTTTTTTTCTAGTCATCTCTGCAGAAGTTCGCCCCTCTACTGGACATAACCCACGTGTTATTAATCATTCCGAAGCAGGGTGTGAGACATACTTGGAATAAGATTATTACTGCACTGGGTCCAAGTTCAGGACATAATGCTGCAGAAGGGCCCCATAAATTAGATTATCAAGATACTACATCTGTTGGGCGCGTTCATCTGATTAAAACGATGCAAATAAGCCTTACTAGCAAAAATACCGTTTTGTGAGTACTCACCTTTAAAATGGGTATTATGAGTGTGCCATACACTCCACTTCGATCTTCATGACATGTGGGTAATCTCCAGTAGAGGGCGAACATCTGCAGAGATGAATATGCAAAAAAGAAAGCCCCTCCCGGTCCATATATACCTGGGACCTCCCACCAATTCCCCAGTGTAAAAAAGCAGTAAGGGGACCAGGAAGAACCAAAAATAACCTTATCAAAACCAATGGTTCACCATATAAAAGCCCCAGAATACCTGAAAAAAGGGTGGGGCGAAGTGGAGTGTATGGCACACTCATAATACCCGTTTTAAAGGCGAGTACTCACAAAACGGTATTATTCTAAGTGTGCCATACACTCCACTTCGATCTTAGTGACATCTGGGACATCCAATAGCAGTGTCCGTCATGGGTGGGGACCAGAAACCGTAAAGAATGCACCAACTCAAACCACTGCAGCTTGCAGAACCTTGTGGCCAAAAACAGCATCCGCTGAAGCCCGCACATCAACCTTGTAAAACTTGGAAAAAGTATGAACGGAAGACCAAGTAGCAGCCTTACAAACTTGTTCAACAGAAGCCTGGTGCTGAAAAGCCCAGGATGCACCAACAGCATAAGTAGAGTGTGCAGTGACCCTAAAAGGGAGAGTCCTCCCCTTAGCAGAATAGGCCCCAACAATGGCCTGACGAATCCATTTGCTAATGGTAGACTTGGCGGGCGCCAAACCTTTCCTGGGCCCGTAGGGCACCACGAAAAAAGCGTCCGTCTTGCGGAAGGAAGAAGTAGTCACCAAATAGTACTTCACACAGCAAACATCATCCAAATTGTGCAGAACCCTCTCCTTGTCATTGTTAGGCTTAGGACACAAGGAAGGGAGAACAATATCCTGATTGAGGTGGAAAGCAGACACCACCTTAGGAAGTAAATCCGGCTTAAAACGAAAAACCACCTTATCCTGGTGTCTCTCAAAGTAAGGGGCCTGAATCGACAGAGCCGCCAACTCAGAGACACGCCGAACAGAGTTAATAGCCACCAAGAAAGCAACCTTCTGAGTGAGAACCGAAAGAGCAATATCCTGTAGCAGCTCAAAAGGAGGACCCTGCAGAGCCGAAAGAACCAAATTCAAATCCCAAACAGGAACCACAGCCTGCCCGCTGGTAAAGTCTTAACCAGCGGGTGTAAGGCAAAAGACCTCTGGAAGAAAACCGAAAGAGCAGAAACCTGTCCTTTCAAAGTACTAAGCTGGAACCCAAGATCCAGATTATGCTGAAGAAACTCCAAAATCCTGGGTATCGAAAACACCCTGCAAGGCAAGGCCCTAGCCTCACACCAATCAATATAGGACCTCCAAGCCCTATAGTAAATGCCAGAAGAGGACCGCTTCCTAGCCCTAATCAGGGTCTGAACAACAGCCTCAGACAAACCTTCCTCTTTCAAAATGAAGGTTTCAGCAGCCAAGCCGTCAAAGCCAGCGTTTGTAAATTGGGGTAAAGTAGTTGACCCTGAGATAGCAGATCCGGCAACAAGGGAAGCCGGTACTGATCTACGGCCAGCCTTAAAACGTCTGCGTACCAAACCCTTCTTGGCCACCTTGGAGCCACCAGAATCGCTGGTGCCCCTTCTAGAACCAGTTTGCGAACTACCTTGCCCAGCATGAAGACGGGCGGAGGGAAGAGGTACAGAAACCCCAGATCCTTCCAAGCAAGGGACAAGGCATCCACTGCCAGAGACACAAAGGCCGAAGTTTCCCCCATTTGCGGCAAAGATCCAGAAAAAAACCTCGGGGTTGAGAGACCACTCTTGACGAGAGGATCCCCTGCTCAGGGAATCCGCCTCCGTGTTCTCCACACCCGGAATGTGTACTGCCGAAATGCAAGGAACATTGCTCTCCGCCCAGTGTAGGATCAGAGAGACTTCCCTGAGGGCACTCCTGCTGCGAGTCCCTCCTTGGTGATTGATGTAAGCTACCGCAGTTCGGTTGTCTGATCGAACCTGAACCGGTAGACCCTGTAAATGTGAGGTCAGCCGGGCCAGAACCAGTCAGATGGCTCTGAGCTCCAAGACATTGATGGGGGTGTGAGCCTCCTGAGGACCCCACACCCCGCTGAACTGATGACTTTTCCAATAACCTCCCCAGCCCGACAGGCTGGCATCCGTGGTAACCGTCTCCCAACAAGGGACCAGAAAAGATCTGCCCTTCAACAGGTTGCTCGATTCCAGCCACCATTGAAGGGACTGCCGAACCCTGGGAGACATCCTGAAAGGTTGATCCAATGACTGCGGACACCTGTCCCAATGCGTCAATAGGTGAAGTTGAAGAGATCTCATGTGAAACTGTGCAAACGGTACCGCCTCGAAGGAGGATACCATCAAGCCCACCAGTTTCATCCCCTGTCGGATAGAGGGACAAGGATTGTTAGAAGAAGGCGGATCAGACCCTGAATCCCCTGCACCTTGGTCTGGGGCAGAAACACTCTGGTCTGAATGGTATCCAGATTCATGCCCAGAAATGAAATCACACGAAACGGAGAGAGAAGACTTGGGGCGGTTGATCACCCACCCGAACATCTCCAGTGTTGACACCACCTGGAGGGTGTCCAGCTCCGCCTGACGGAGGGAAGAAGCTGAGATCAACAGGTCGTCCAGATAAGGCACAATGCGAATGCCCTGAGCAAAGCCATTATTCCTGCCAAGACCTTGGTGAAGACCCTCGGCGCCGAGGTCAGTCCGAAGGGGAGAGCTACAAACTGAAAAGGTTGATCCTCCACCGCAAAGAGGAGGAATCTCTGATGTGCTTGAAAAATCGGAACATGCAGATACGCATCCTTGATGTCTATGGATGTCATAAAATCCCCTTGGCGAAGGGAATTGATAGCCAAGCGCAGAGTCTCCATGCGGAACTTTTTGGCTCTGATAAACCTGTTGAGAACCTTGAGCTCTAGAATGGGTCTCACCGAACCCTCCTTTTTGGGAACCGTGAAAAGGTTGAAGCAGTAACCCCTGCCTCTCTCCGACGGAGGCACCGGGCATATAACCCCCATGTCCAGAAGGTTTTTCACTGCTAACAGGAGACCCTGTGCAGCCTGAGGATCCGAGGGCACCCAAGACCTTAAGAATCTTGGGGGGGGGGGGCAGTACTCTAACTCCAGTTTGTACCCGGAGGAGACCACGTCCAAGATCCAATTGTCCGTGACCTCCCGGGCCCAGACCTGGAAAAAAAGCCGCAGCCGTCCCCCCACCCCCGCGGGGGGACGGCTGCGGCTTTTTTTCCAGGTCTGGGCCCGGTGAGGGCGCCCCTTCATTGCTGAGCCGGTTTAACGGCAGGCTTGGGCTTGGAACCCCATGCAGCCATGGGATGTGCCCGACCTCTGCCCCTATTCCAGGACAAGCCCCTGACACCCGAGAAGGCCAAACCCCTAGTCGCTCTGGCCCCTCGAAAGGAGTGAACGAGCCAGCCCCCTGAAAGGGACGTTGCTGTTTCCTCCGCTGAGGTAACTTACCTCCCTTAGCAACAGCATCCAATTTATCTCCAAACAGCCGCGTACCCAAGAAGGGAAGCGCTGTAAGCGACTTCTTGGCCCCAAAATCCGCCGTCCACTGGCGGAGCCAGACCGATCTGCGCATAGCCACCAATAAGGCTGAAGTCCTACTACACACGACAATAGAATCTTCCATAGCAGCCAAGACAAAATCCATGAACAATTCACATCTCTTAAGGGTAGCATACTCAGCGCTAGCCGGATCAAACTGAGCGTCATTCAACCAGCCCCTGATAAGAGATCTGGTATCAAGCGACACAAGGGCAGATGCACAAACAGGCCGCAGGGCTGAGCCCACGCTGGCAAATGCGTGGCACGCCATCTGATCAAGGCGCTTATCCTCACCATCCTTAAGTGAAGTGGCGTCAGGGGTGTTCAGCACAGAAGAGTTGGTCAAACCTAAAACTGGCACATCGACCTCGGGAGGAGAAGACCAGCGCTTAACCGCCTCCGCCGGGAAAGGATACTTCTTATCCCATCCCTGAGGAGCACCAGGAAGCCGACTGGGCCTCTCCCATTCTCTAAGGATCAGCGCATCAAAGTGATCCTGGGTAGGGAATTCCAGACGGGGCTTGCGGACCCCAAAAAATTCCCCCTTCGTGAGAGGAGGCGCCTCAGGTGGGTCAATATCCAACACCTCCAATAGATGTGACAAAACAGTGGCCGTGTCTACGGCATCCCCCAGCGCCTGCCCGACATTGGCATCACCAGACTGAACATAATCAGCCTCTGTTTTCTCATACAATTCCCCCTCTTCTAACGGGGAATAATCCGACAAACCAATGGAATAGTCGTCCACATCCCACAAGGGCAGGGCCGACGACAAATGTCTCTTTTTAGCCTGGGCCTTCTTGGCCATCGTGCTAGCAATAACTTTCTCGATGCTGGCCAACCTAGCACAAACATCAGAGAGAGACTCCCCACCGGGACCAATGTCCCTTGGGGTACGGATAAGGCGGGAAGGGGAAGGCGATGAAGCGGGAGGAGCTGATCCAGAAAGCTGGGTACCTGACTGCTGCGTTATGGCCTTTTGTGCACATGGTATACAGATCAGCACATTCTCCCCCGTAAAGGATGCCCCACACCCCACACATGGCCAGGATTGTCCCAGAGGGAGCCCGAGCCCCGTATCCTGCGGAGCCTCTATATGGTGATTTTTGTGGTCAGTCGCCAGACCGCAGGGAAATTACGCCTAAGCAACCCGGGATGCCCCTTTAAAGTCCCAGTGGGAGGATTTAAGGTGAACAATTTTAACACTAGGGACCCCAGGACCAGGAGGAACCCCCTAAAATGCACAATTATGAAGCAATCTGAAACACACAATTAGGCATATAGTTACTATCCAGAGTAACACACAAATAGATAGATAGATATCTATCATACCAACTGGCAAAACACAAACCAGCACTAAAGGGGACCCCCCACCAGAGAGGGACGCCCAATCACTAAGAAAGTGGCCACCAGGCCCTTACCATCCCCCAGAAAAACGGCAGCAACAGCAGCATGGCATCAAGATGGCCCCCGTCTCTGAGGCGATCTGGAGAAACAGGGAAAGAAGGGGGGCGGGCCAGCACCGAAGGCGCCTTTTCCAGGCCCCACCCCCCTCCCAGCAGCGCGGATCTAGCCAGGGAGGCCCCCCCCAGACAACGCGCCGAATGAGGGGCGGCTCTACCGCGGCCGCGCGAGCGCCTGGCCCCGCCCCCTTTTCTAACACAGCCTGAGGTAGAGAAGCTCCCCAGGCTGACAGGCAAAGGCACACCAGGCTAGGCCAAGCTACTAATCCATCGAGGGACAACTACCAGATGAGCCACTCCAATCACACACACACACTGCCAAAATACAGTGGTAACACCAACACACATACACACAAAATAAAAGTTTAAACGATAAGGGAGAGACCGAGGATGATGGCCCACCAGCCCCCCCCCCCCTCCGGAGGGAAGTAAGGGACCCTGAAGGGGGGGGGGGAACCCGGCCCGAATAGGGCCACAGGCATGTAGGGACGGGGCATCCCACACCAGGATCACCAAAAACCTGGGTAACCGCCTACCCCACAATGAGGTCTAACGGTGGAGCAAGGCTCCTTCCGCACCCATAGGGTGCTTCTACCTTCACCAGGACCTGCAGCCTAAGCTGGGAGGCTCAATTAGGGGCAATTTAGAAAGGGTCCTGGCAGCAATAGGGACAATAAACGGCTGGGCGTGGGCCCGGCTTACCTGCAAGCAAAAAAGTCTTCATCTTCTGTCTTGTCGCCTTCCCTGCAGAGAAGGAACTGGGGAATTGATGGGAGGTCCCAGGTATATATGGACCGGGAGGGCCTTTTTTTTGCATATTCATCTCTGCAGAAGTTCACCCTCTACTGGAGATTACCCACATGTCATGAAGATGAGCTTCTTGCGGCTGGTTAGGGGCAAAGCTGCCAGAGTGGTAGGTAGTGCTTAGTCACACTTAAATTCTTGGAATATGCCTGGATCAGTGATTGGTGACTGTATCTAAGGCAACCATAGTGGGCCTACCTTTTGCTGGTGGCCATTTCAGCTAGCAGCTGAACATTGTCAAAAAGGCTACAATATCCCATAGAGTTCTGGATTTGGAATGATACTCAAAGTGAAAAATCTAATTACAGGCTGGAAATGCCCCAAGACAAGAGAACAATCGTGGCCTCCTCGTGCCTGTATGACCTCCCTACAATGCCTAGGCATGCTCCTGATGAGGCTGTGGATATTCTCCTGGGGGATCTACTCCTAGACCTTGATTAGGGCATCAGTCTGGGGGTACGTTCGCATACCAGTAGGCATTTGAGGCTTTCTTACGACCTCAAGGACACAGGCAGCATCCACAAAAATGAATTTCATACATTTTTAAATCAAGTCAATATTTGTTGGAATTTTTGGGTTTCGAAATACCATCGGACAGGGTACCTGAAAAACACATTTTTGTTTTAATTCTCATTTCCACTCTGGTTGGGTAAAAATTAATCAAGTCTGGCTGTTCAATTTTTTTGCAGAGACCACCATGTTTGTTTTTCTTCCCTTTCATTACATTTCAGAAAAAAAACAATTTTACCAGATACTTTTATTTCTCAAAGATACCATACATATATTTTTTAAGTATATGTGTATTAATAGTTGTTATATACATACAATCACTGCACATAAATATTCAGTATTAGAGCTAATGGGAATGTAAGGCTATAGCTCCCCCTGGTTCCTAATATATATCACCTTCTTGCTTCTTCGGGGATGAGGAATAGGTAAGGGCAGACTAGGGAAAGAGTGGGTCAGTGAACCCTTTTCACAGACCTTCTCTCCGCTGGTCCTAATAAACCTTATTCCCAAAGGCCATGTTGTAAATCTTAATTGTTGTAGAGGGAGAGAAGGGGAAAAAAAAAAAAAAAAGACGACTGGAACCGCATGATACAGAATATTTTGGGATGCACAATAGGGAATTAACAGCAAACTAGTGAATCGGAAATTCTACAATCTAATTTATTTTTTTATCAAAAAATTCTTCAGCGTGACCACATGGAGAGATAAATGCACCACCCGCTGGGAGGAAACACAAACTCCCCACTTCAATCTTTGTATAGTAACCTAAATAACCCCTGGACTATGGGTGGGTAATAAGTTGTCACCCTGAAGGATTCCTAAAAAGTCCATTACCGGTAAATTTAACAGTGGTTTTTCCAAGTCATCCTTCAGCATGACCACATGGAGATGATTAGGCACATAATTATTCCTTCAGCTTCCCACCCCTAAGGCCTGATGTTAAATCAAGTCTAGAAAGTTTGAGGAAGGTGTGGGGGCGAAGACCACCTTGCCGATTTAAGAATCAAATGCAAAAGAGGCAAGCACTTTCTGCCCCTAAGCGGCCACAGCTCTTGTAGAATGGGACGAACCTCTGGGGAAGATACCCCCCAGTAGAATACTATATGGCTATAGTGGACTTTGAAGCTTCTGTGCCTTTCTTTCATCTCCTTAACAATTACTAAGGGCTGTTCTGCTATACGCCATTCTCTGGATCTTTTCAATAATGATCAAGGCTCTTCTAACATCTAGCAGTGATAAATCATCTACATTGCCTGCTCCCTTTATCACAACTTCACCTTCACAACTTCAATCTGCATGAGAATGGCAGGCAATCACCAGGAGCAGTGCTAATCAAGGAAAACACCTGTTTTTCAGGCTGACTATGAACCTGAAGAGGGAATTGTGTGGAAGCAAGAGACTATCGAGACTGCGTGAAAATATCTTTTTTGGGCATCCCAAATAGAACTGCCTCATACTACGAATTAGCCACCGAGTCTGCCTCTTTTTTAAAACTTTTCCCAAATCAGGCACAGAACCAGCTGATAGTGTCTGAAGCAATGAACTAAAACTTCAAAACTTCTGGACTTTTTAACTTCCAGCCAAAATATAAAAATAAATATCACTACCTTTAACCTTTTACCCTGGTTGGCTTATACATGATCAAATAAAACAGAATAAAGAGATCCTACCAAAAGTTGTGCTTCCTTAGGGCTGCTTCCGTATCTGCTAGAGAGGCCGAATTGGGGGAAGAACAGGTCTTCTTTACCCGACAGGCCGACGAATGCTATCCCAGCCACGCACCTCGCCGTCACTTCTGCTGCTGCCACTCTTCCTTTGTCAGTGCAGGCACTGCTGAGACAAATCTTTCTAGCCCAGGTGCCAATTAATGAGGTGGGGAGGAACCTTCTGCTCCCCGACATCCTCCACGTGTCTCCCTCTGTGACTGGGGAGAAATGCTGCCTTCCACTTCTGGGTTTGTTCTCACTGCCAAAACCAGAAATGACGTCAGGAGCTGGTCACTGAGTAACGCCTCCCAAATTTGAAACTTTGAGGGAAAAATGTACACAAGTAAAAAATAGATTTACAGTAAACTAGTAAATAGTAACATATTGTTCAGTAAACCCAGTACCTGATGTCAGTAGATTTTAAAAGGAGCAACATACCCACAACTGACTCAGTTGTTTAGGATTTAAAGTGACATTGAACAACTAGTGCATTTGTAAAAGACTATGTGGGAATCTAGCCCCGGCTGTGCCCAGACCTCAGATGGTACTCCTCTGGTATTTTGTCCAGGACAATGGGCTACTCCAGTACTCTGGAGGTCCTAAAAATACAATTCTGTGAAATACTCACCTGAGGAATTGGTATTATACGCATACAGCACGTCCTGCTCCAGATGTAGTAATAACATGTGGGTAATCCTCCGCCTCAGGTGCCTTGCACTGCAGACATGTAGAAAACAAGCTCCTCCCGGCCCTACATATACCGAGGGACCTCCCACAAATCCCCAGCATTGAAAAGCAGTGAGAAGGAGAAGCCAGGAGAAAACCAACCACCCAGAGACTGGCAATAATATCAAAAGATAATAACCACCATACAGGGGATCCAGAACAAAGTGAAACCAGGGTGGGTTGGAGCAGGACGTGCTGTATGCGTATAATACCAATTCTACAGGTGAGTATTTCACAGAATTGTATTATTCTAAGCATACAGCACGTCCTGCCCCAGATGTAGTAATAACATGTGGGACATCCAATAGCAGTGTCCATAAAGTAGGGTGGGATCCCCATGAGAAAGGTACATCCAACAGTAACAGCGCTGTCACCCGCAACCTTGCTACCAGGAGCAACGTGAGCAAATGCTCTAACTCAAACTTATGAAACCTTACAAGGCTGAGTGAAACACAAGCAGCGAACTAGTCAGCTTGCTCAACAGAACCGAGTGCTGAAAGGCCCAAGCCAAGCACAAGTAGAAGGAGAACAAAAACCAAGAGAGAAGGATGAATCTCCCCTAAACGAGTAGGCCAGATTAACGACTAACCATGCTACTGCAAGAAAGGGTAGCCATGGCAACTTTAGAACCCTCCCCGTCAGGGAATATGAACCCTGGTCTCAGGCCAGACCGGTGGGAAAACTGAAAAAAACGCTAACAAGGCTCAGCAAGAGCCGAAACGTTTATTTTAGGCTCCGAAGGACAACCGAGCAAGACCAATCCAAAGGGCTCCTACACCCATGGAAGCAATCAATCCTGTTACATAAGGATGGAGACGCCTATAAGCCCCAAGGGGCATAGTCCCAACCAGGGACAGGGAACAGTCCAGGAATCTCCAACGCCTGTAGAGGGATACAGATCCCTTAATCTCAGAGTAAACAAGACACTAGCCCAGAGGCCGGAGGGTCTGGAATAAAGGAGAATAAAAACTCCGCCTGGATCCAAACTCGGTGCTAGGCGAAACCCCCTCACCTAATGGTGTACAGAT
Organism: Gastrophryne carolinensis; assembly: GCA_027917425.1. Taxonomy (NCBI): domain Eukaryota; kingdom Metazoa; phylum Chordata; class Amphibia; order Anura; family Microhylidae; genus Gastrophryne; species Gastrophryne carolinensis. Next base: position 119,515,852 of record CM051243.1, read on the forward strand.
ATATAAATATATATATATATAATGAATAGGACCGCTAACAGAGTCATCCCTTATGGCACTCTTCTGACTGAAGCAACCGCCCCAGAAGAGGGATGTGAGGGAAGGAACAGTTTAGACAAGAACCTGAATGAGACCCAAGGGAACCCTTAGCAGGGCATCAGGATAAGTAACCCCCCCAAAAGGGAGCTTAGAAAGTCCCTGGGGAATGCACCTGAGCAACCCATGAGGAATGCTCAACACAGAAGATTGAACTAGACTTCTAGAGTAGGCGAACAGGGCGAGCCCTGACAACCCTCAGAGAACTGAGTTGGGGAGCCAACTTACACCGTGCTGTAATAACTCTAGGACCCAGGGAACAGGCAACATCCCGCAGGAGAGAGAGCCAGTCCCAGCAAGGCAAACTAGAACGACATCTCCCAACATAGCCGGCAGAGAAGGGAGAAGAAGAGGCGGAAGCTAGGCCTAGTCCTTCAATAGAGAAAGAAACCCCGAGATAACCATCTCCAATAGGGTGAAGAGCAAACCATCCAATCGCCTAAAAAGGCCTGTCGATAGGGGCGACGTAGTAAGGAGCCTGAATAGGCAGAACAGCCCTCGTGAGAGGGCACAGTATGACTGTCAGCAGAATCAGCGAACCACGCCCCACTGGGCCACCCAGGGCCCCCAGCGTAACGGTTCACCCTTGCTACAGCAAACTTGTGCAGAACCCCACCTAGCAGGGTGAAAAAAGTTAAGACCTATAGAGTATAAGGTCCTGACAGACAGCAATCCTAGGCCCCCATGACCCAGGCCAGCGAGGTTTGGGACAATAACCCAGGACAGAGTCCCTGTAATAGCAACGGGGCCACACCGGTAGGGGCTCAGTGAGACACTAGAATAGACCCTCCTAGCACAGTAGGACAGCCAACAAGCCAATATCAAAGAAGTGCAAGGGATGCAAACCCCCACTTAGATCAGAACCAGACCCTTCCAGAAGGGACAACCTGTTCCGAGACCTTCACAGATAGAAAAGGACAGGCCACTGTCGTCAGACTGACCGAGAGTCCCCAAAAAAGACAAGTCCTGAAGAGGAGTAGTCCAGCAATTTAGAGCCCGCAAAGGGCTCAATGTGATAATCGAAAAACAGTATGAAAACGGACCCCCTAAAGGGGCCCCCTTAGGAACCACGGGGGATTTCAGAAGAAATAAAAACCCCCTAGACAACCTGCCAGACTTGGTCCCCATGGTGACCATTTACTGGGAGAAGCAAACGGAAGGGATGGTCCCTGACACCTTCCTTGATTTACAAACTCCACAAAGGAACCCCCGTAACAAGGGGGAGCATACTGACCCAGTTCCAGGGGTGTTGGAACCCCATCCAGGATGAGTAACCTAAGGTGTCGCAGGCCCTAAGGGCATCTGAGAATAAGGACAGCATCTGGGCCGCCACCAACAGGCCCACCAGCTGCAAGGTGAAGGTAGCGTGACAAAAAGGAGGGCAAGGCCTACCATACTAAGGCCACACATAGCTGAAGGGAAGGTGTAAACATGAACCCGCCTAAAGGCCACCCCGTAGGGAGATACCGAACCGGGGTACATTAAGTAAGAGAAGTGCCTGAGCACCAATCCAAAGGACTCCCAAGGAGCCCCAAGTCAATAGCCAACACGGCCTGATGCAAAAATTGGAAAAGAATGACAATCAAGTAGAACCGAGCGCGGACGTCACAGGGGCACGTCCAAGACAACAATCCCATACTCGCCTTGGTGAGCCGTCTGGGAGCAGGAGAGGGACCCAAGACAAGACCCCAATTTGCAGAGTTGGTCCTGCAATACTGTCTTGAAATGGCCTAGGTGTCCTGAAGGCACAGGGGATTAAAAAGGAATATAGATCCTCACAGGCATCATGAGGTCCACTGGACAAGAGCTCCTGCGGCCCAACAGGTAAATACCATGTAGGAGCTGCCTGTGAAAATGTAAATGCTAGGTCCAGAATGCCCGCCTGGGTCAGACTGCTTCATCCCAGAGGGAAAAGGTAATGTGGATACAATCACAAGTCAAGGGCCAACCTGTAAGAGAGCCAAGACCCTGCACGCTGGACTCGGCCTGCCTCAACTCCCGAAGGGAAAGCAGGGACTAGAAGAACCCAGACAACCTCAGAAAGGGACCGACCAGCAAACTCCATTCTGCATCCAGGGGGACTATCTCCTGTAACAGCCTTAACAAAGCATGGCGCCCTGCGATAGGAGCCAAGTGCTGCGACCGACATCAAATACTGAACACAACATCACCAACAGATCAATCACTCACAAGAACCCATAACCCAGGCACAAAAAGAAGCATTAACTTCAGGCCCAAATTTCTTCCCAGAAAAGAACATTGATACATTTAAGATATTTAAGGACCTTAACCCTTTAAATGCCAAGCACATCGTCTCTACTTGCCAACCACGTAGAATCTACCCCCTGCTACTGTAAAAATAGAAAAAAAAAGACATTTCTGTGAGTACTCACCTGTAGAATTAATTTTTCTTCCATTATCACTTCAGAACATCAGAATAATTCAGGGACGAATGGGTTAACCTTTCCCGAAGGGTGTGGTCTGCAAGAACAAAGGTGTCTCCCCACCTCCTGGCTGACTTGATGCACTTCAGTTTAATTGAAAAGCAGTAGAACCAGCCGTCCGGGAGGCATACCTATCCTGTTGGAAACAAAAGGCTGGAGACAAAATACAAGACTCCTCTCTGTTTAATCTTTTTTTTTTTTTTTTCATAATGCTGATCATTATTTACAGCAACTATTTACATATTTACCACTCCATTAAAACTAGGCATCCAAGACATGGACATAGTGACCTAGCAGACTTTTTACTTCAGGCTTGCTGCTTTCCAGGGTAAATTCTAGATTATCATTCTTGTTTACCGCCATGAAAAATGACTCCAGGGCTGCTTGGGAATCATTCCATCGATGTACCGTCTCCAGATTTTGAGGTTTGGCCAGATATTGGGCTTCCCACCACCCAACGTACAATGTACGCCATTTCTTGGACCTCCATCCCACCCTCCCTGAACCACAGGTGGAGTTTGTGATCGAATGTTTGATTTTTGCTTAAAACATAATTATTTTTGGTTTTCCAACACGTTCTATCTACAAAAGGGGGTGGCGATGGGGCCAAGTTTGCACCCAGCATGGCCACTTTTGTACGTTGGGTGGTGGGAAGCCCAATTCATTGACTTCAATATCTGGCCAAACATCAAAATCTGGAGACGGTAATGATTGCTTTATATGTGAGGTGTTTCCCCACTGCCTCTCACTATGGGCGTTTTAAGATTTTTTTATCCTTGTTTTTCTTTTTGGGTTGGCCAAGTGCTTCCCTGTCCCCTTGCACCCAGCTTCCTGAATTGTAAGACTGTGGGGGTAGTATATCTGCTTACATGCAGTTGCCCAAGAATGTATGTGGGCGAAACTAAAAACACATTGAAGGCAAGGATACAGGCACACTTTTCCTCGATCCGCTTGGCAAAAAGGAATATGGATCAGGGTCGTCCTGTGCCACCGGTAGCGAGGCACATGCTGAATTATCATAACAGTAATTTTAGGGATCTTAAGATAGTGGCTTTAGAAAAGGTCCACTTAGGAATACGTGGGGGTGACATTAAAAAAAAACCTACAGCAAAGGAAGCTTCGCTGGATATACCAATTAGATGCACAGCAACACCTTGGTTTGAATGAGGACTTCTCATTTGCACCATTTTTGGGTGAATAATATACTATCCAGGGGTACATTATATCAGTATAAGAGCCATACGGCCGAACAGGTTTCTGGCAGAATTTAAGTTCAAAATTTTGGGGGAGTTTGGGTGTTTTGTTTGGATTTCACCTTGGGTGTATAGCCTTGCTGGTTGTTCTGTTTTTTTTTTATTGATATTAGTATGGTTCACGTCACCTATATGTGGTTAATTGGGGGACTTTTTTCCCCCCCCTTACTTTGAGGTCCTGTAATGGAGGTATATCACCAATTTTGTATTGGGGCTATCCCCCCCCCCCCCGGTCCTCTCATGGGGATACATCCCCTTATTTCTATTGGGGGTGCTTGTAAAAAATCTTTTTCATTGGGGGTATGTGTAGATTCTATTTAGGGGGTTGGGATTTAATTGGGTTGAATTATTTATTTTTTAGTCACTTTGAATATGTGGTTACTTATTTAAATGACCTATTTTTTTTTGCCAGCCTGTATGGCATTAGGTTATAGGTCTTCTGGTGTGGCTCCTTTTGAATGAGATTACCCAATTTGGAGGCAATGGAAAGCGAGAAGAACGATACATCATTCAATATGAAGCCCTCTGAAGAGGATTACATTGCATAGGACAGCGATCAAAAAACTTTGATAGAGTTCCTCATATATTGTTGCCCCCCCTTCCCCTTCTCCATCCCCCTCTCCCCTTCCCCCCTTTCCCTTCTTCCCCCCCCCTTTTTTTTTCCCCTTTTCTTTCTCCCCCCTTTTTTTCGTTTTCCCTTTTATTCCTTTGATATGGCATGTTTTTTTGTCACGGATGGCCGGGCGATCATATGTGCAAGATCCTAACCTAATTCTAATGTCGTTAGGCACTGTAGAATAGCGGGATGCCAGAAATATATTATATTGTGTATATAGATATTCATACTGATATTTCACTAAGTAGTAATGTAAATATATATATATATATATATATATATATATATATATATGTTGTTTGTTACATGCTTGTTGTCCAACGGGGGATACTTACCTCCCGAGACCCAGTCCCACGCCGTGCCCACTTATGGCGGAGGCGGCGGTCCGCTGTCTAGGGCGTTTGTTTTGGATTACGTCAGCTGCGCTCCAGTGTGGTGCGCGGCCGCGTCATATCCGGCGAGCTGTCGGTGACGCACTTCCGGCCGGAGTGCGCCCGCCAACCGCCGGCATTATCATTACGTGGGGCTGGGGAACGGTGAGTATATAAGAGTGTCAGCTGGTACTGGTATGCTGTATACTCTGCTTGAGGAAGTGACGGTGACGTCACGAAACGCGTTGCAGGGCTTCTGTTTGAGGGGGGTTCCAGAGGTGCCAAGCACTCAGCACTTTATCTATAAGTAAGGTATTTAATGGTGTATGTTTTCTGTGATTTGGATTTCTCTCACATCTCCAGTGTTATTCACATGGCTCCATTTGATTGTACTTGATTTTGATGCACTTCAGGAGTGGTCGGCGTTTAGACTTTTTGAACACCACGGTGTCGGTGGAAATAGCCGAACACCGCGTCCCTTGTACGGCCCCTGCCAACATAATGTTGGCGGAAGCAGCCGAAGTGAAGACTCAGATGAGGGCCTTAGCATCAGCATACTGGTGCGTGTCCAACGCCGCTTCGGGAGCCAATTAAGAGTCACTGACACAAGTTCTGACAGTGGACGGGGTGAACGCCGCCGTCGGGGGCCAATCACGGCTCTTGATACACATGCACATTCAGTTTCGGCGTTCTAGTCTACACCAGCCTATTGGAGGCTGCTGCGATGGCGAGCGTACTCCGGAAGTTGGAGGGTAAGTACCTCCCAACAATGTATATCTTACCTTTTCCCCACAAGCCCCGTACCTTTGACAAAGATGTTAATTCAGCAAAATGAGTTAGGCGGAAGGTGTGGGGAATAGCATTTGAAGACAGAAGAGACCCTTTACCTTGATCACAGGCGGCCGCAGTGTGAGAGATTGGGGACACCTTCGATGATATTTACTGCAAGTTTTATTCATGAGCGTTTGTAAGTGCATTTTTGAAGCATTAAAGCCTTTGATTTTAACTGGAATGACAGAGTTGCACTAGATGTGTCTTTCTGCTTTTACTTCCCACATGATTTGTTAATGGCATTGGTGAGCCTCTAAGAAGTGATATTTGTCCAAGATCTTTGGATCCTCAGCCATTTTTAATCGTTTGGAAATTGCTGGATCTAAGAAGTACCTCTGTGTGATACACTTGAGAAGTGTCTTTCCATCGCAGAGTTGGTAAGCGTACCCTTGGGCGGTGGTGGGCACGGAAAGCTGCGTGCATGCACAGTGGGACTCCATCGGAAGGTTCATCTTACTAATTAAATGGACCTAAAAATTGTTTCTTTGCTCTGTGCCTTTTAGTTATAACTATGAATTAAAAGATAGCATAAATTACAAAAATACAAGTAAGCAACCTAATGATAAACTTACTTGCCCCAGATGCCTCTGACCAGGAAGGGAAAGATCATCTACATATGGCTCCAGAGACCACCGATGAACACCCCTGTCCAGAGGCAAAGGAGCAGAAGGGTGGCAGCAGGTGTGAGAAGCAGCCCCCGCTAAGAAAACAAGCAGGCAGTGGGAGAGACCGCAGCAGCCGCGACCAGCTACATAAGGGCAGGCCGCGAGCCGCAGCGGTGGCCGAGAAATGCGCCCCTGCTATGAACCGTGCGAGCCGCAGCAGCGACGCCCGAGACAGCGCCCAAGCGACCTATTCACTACACTCAGCTGTGCAGCATCCAAGCGCCAGAAGGAAAGTCTTCTTTCTTCCTGCCAAGAGAAGGCCCACCCTGCTCCGCCCACCACCCATATGTTCCCGCCCCCTGTGAGGGTGCAAAATTCAAACAGTTAATGTGCTACAATACACATGCCCTACCTAAACAAAAAACGGTATATTGTGGGAAGGAAAGGAAAATACCATTTTGTGAGTACTCACCTGAAAAATGGATATTGTTGGTGTGCCACACACCCCACTTCACCTTTAATATTCTTCACGATTGGGTTACTCACCGCCAGGTGACGCTGTTGCAGAGAGGAAGTCTTGTAACGAGCCCCCTTCCGGCCTATATATACCTGGTACCTCCCATTTATCACCAGTGTATTAAAAAGCAGAAAGACGGGGCGTGGCTTCGGCATGCAGGAGTAAGGACACACGGAGAGGAGCTCCCGACTAACCCGAGACTATTTAGTGGATCTGCACACCCCACTTTCTTCCCTGATCAGCAGGATGAGGGGTAACAAGAAGAGGAAGGCTGGGGGTGTCGCCAAAGCGCCCCAGAAGGCTGCAATCGGGGCTTTTTTCCACCCCAAATCCCAGTCAGGGCCAGGGGCCCCGCAGGTCAAGATGGCGCCTGCCACAAGTGGCCGACAGGAGAGGAGGAGCGGAGGCGCCGGGGCAGGCACGCAGCATGGTGGAGCGATGCCCACAGAAGAGGAGCTGAGACCCACCTCTGATGTGGCCGGGATGAGCAGCGCAGATGTGGTGATGTCCCCCGACGACACCCGGGGACCGGCGTCGGCGGAGGCTGGTGCCGGCTGCGAGGAGCGGAGGCGAAGAGGCGGGGGCAGCCAGACGCTGATGCGGCCAGGAGCGGCGCAGAGGAGGAGGACGTGCCCTCCAGTGAAGACAGCTCGGAGGTGAGCGGTGTGAGCGGAGAGCGGGGGCGGAGGGCAGGCAGCAGAGAGGGGGCAGTGGCAGCCGCCTCAGATCGGGAGGCAGGCGGCGCCCTGCTCTACTCCAGAGCAGACATGAGCAGCAGAGCCCGTGACAGGGGCGGACTGGCCACCCCAACAACCCCGGTGGCGGTGGAACACCCGGCGGGCACTATTGACGTTGTTAGCTGTGAAGGAGCGGACGAGCTCCAAATGTATCCACAGCTCTCCTCCAGCGCAGGTGTAAGCTGCAGAGCCCTTGACAGAGGCGGACTGGCCGCCCCAACAACCACGGTGGCGGCGGAATTCCCGGTGGGCCCCGGCCCTATAACAAGCAGCGAAGGAGCGAATAAGCCCCAAATGTCCTCACAACAGGCCGGCGCAGTGGTCTTAAGGGGAGACTCCCCACCACCTTTGTCTGCACGGAACGAACCCGGGAGAAGAGCGTCAAGCTTAACCGTAGCGAACAGAGTGGTGCGGGTAGATGTCCATCCCGAACCGACTGGTCCTCAAGTCTATACCCCAGCACACTCAGGACACCTACGAAGCCCCCCCAAAGTGGATGGTTTGGAAGGGTCGTCGAGGTCCAGCGTTGTCTCAATCAGCGACATACCCCCGGGGCAGGGATGCATAAGTCCTCTGGGATATCACAGTCCAAGTCCTCCGCGGCAACCGGATGATGGTTTTGTTGGTTCTCCTCTGGGGTCGCCACTACAGTTTTCCCCGGGCGACCGTCCACCCCCGACCCCAGCCATTGATCCTAGCCTCCAGGCCATATTGCAATATTTGCCGACGAAAGCAGAGCTTAAAACGGACCTGGAGGCTGTGGCGATCAGAATCGAAAGAGCCCTACGCAGGGAAATTGAAGACATCCAGCAGAAATCCTCCGCCCTGGAGACTAAAGTCGCTGGTCTTGAGGACTCCCGATCGGACCACGAGACCCGGCTGGTGAACTTGGAAAGAATGCAGGTACTGCATCACCAACAGATGACCGACCTCAGACTTCAAGTAGACGACCAGGAAAACAGGAATCGGCGTAACAACCTGAAGATCCGCGGCATCCCTGAATCAATCCACGTTCCTTGACCGTGGAGCTATTCAATTCCCTTTTGGGGAGACCCTTGGACTCGGAGGTGAACATTGATCGGATCCACAGAGTGGCCGGCCGGCTGGGGACCCCCAGGCTCCCAGAGACGTATTGTGCAGGATACATTTCTTCACCGTCAAAGAAGATATTTTGCGTCGGGCCCTGGGATCGAGGCAGATTCGAGTGGAGGGGCTCACAGATTACGATATTGCCGGATGTTTCTCGTCGCACTTTGCAGATGAGAAGAATGCTTCGCCCTCTGCTCGACAGGCTTCGAGAGGTGGGGGCCTCATATAAATGGGGCCACCCGTTTCATCTCATAATCCGAAAGGACAATTCTGTTTTTACGCTTCGTAGCAAGGCGGACCTGTCTAGCATGTTTGACTTCTTGGGCTTGGCTCCTTTTCCGATCCCGGATTGGCTGGATTTTGACCCGCCTCCCCCGCTTCCGCAGAGGGCCCCCAGACGCCCCGGTGGGTTCGGGAGCGGGGAGCGGGTGCCCCCAGAAGAAATTTGGATCAGTAAGTGCGCCTCCGGATCTCTAACGTTTTTTTTTTCTTTTTTCCTCCTTTTTTCCCACCCGGATCTGGTGAACATTATTGACTCGTTAGACTTGGGACCCCCGTGGCGTTGGGGCGGCTGATCTTGCCGCGCTTGGTCTCCCCCCCCCCCCCGGAAGCGCTTCGGGGCGGACGGGGCCTTGGCCCCTCAGCGTTCAATAATTTTGACCCCTCCCCCCCTTGCGCTCCTGCCGCGGGGGGAGCCGGCCATATGCAGTTTGTCTTATGCCGCATGTGTATAGCTGTGCACGAGGTTTGCCGGAGTGTGGGTCGGGTGGGGTGGGGGCGCGGGGGGCCCGCCGGCGGCGGGTGTCCGTGCCGCGGCCGGCCGGGGTGCGGCGTGGCCCCTTGCGCCCCCGCCCCGATGGGGACCGGCTGTATGTATATATATATATACATATGCGGTATGCTGTTGGTTATGTGTCATGTGTTTCAGGCCGTGCATGGGATTTTTGCCATGGTATGGGCCGGGTGGGGGCGCGGTGGGCCCGGTGCGCCCTGGCGGCCGTGGCGGGTGTCTGGGCCGCGGCTGGTCGGGGTGCGGCGTGGCCCTGCTGGTCGGCTGGTTCGGGGGTGGGGGGGCGGAGCCTGGGGATCCGGTGTCTGTGGGGGAGGGAGATTGCTCCGCCCGGCCGAGGAGGGGAGCCACTCGGGAGAGACCCGAACCAAACGGTTATATAGAGGTTAGTTTTTTTTTCTAGTGTTTATGCTGTTGTTAGCGCGAAGAACGTGTTAGGTCGGTCGAAGAGGGTGTCACTAGATTCGGCTGGGGTGCTGACTCAGAGGTTAAGGTGGGTGCCTCAATCTGTGTTACAGAGGGTAACAGTCGGGAGTACGCTCCTGGTTGGCTAGGTCACTTCCCCAATTCGTTTTCCTCGCCATCCCGTGGGGCTCTGTTCCAGCGGGATTTGCGTGGACATCGGGGATTTAACCCCGCTTAGTTTCCTACTTGCCCTCATCTATAAAGAAGGGCTTATAAAGGTGTTCTGTCTCTCACCTCCTTTTTTCTATATTCTTCCCTGCTTTTCTGTTTTTCTCCCTTGCTCTCAACCTATCCCCCTCTTGGACTTGGTCTTCGGGCCCCAACCCCTAGGTCTAGGCGATACACCGTGGGCCGGACCCCGTGGTCTCATTTGGCCTGGGTTGCTCCCCTCGTACGCTGACCACAATGTCGAGCCTAAAACTTTGTTCATTTAATGCTAGGGGGTTAAATATCCCTGAGAAAAGGGCAAAAGTTCTGTATGGGTTCCATAAGGAAAAGGTGGACATAATCCTTCTGCAGGAGACACACTTCTGCCAAGGGAAAATCCCCGAAATTAAAAACAGGTATTACAACAAGTGGTTCCATAGCCCCAACCCCGACAATAAATCCAAGGGAGTGTCTGTCGCCATACGCAAAAACGTTCCGTTTGAAAACCTGGATGCAAAAACGGACCCAGGGGGCAGGTACCTGTTCCTCAGGTTCACCTTATATGGGGCAAGATATACTCTGGCCAACTTATATTTGCCCAACCAGGGGCAGGTAGAGGCGGGTATAGAGATGCTGCGTTTGCTGGAAGATTTTGGGGAGGGAACCATAGTGGTGGGCGGGGACCTCAATCTGGTCTTGGATCCAAGATTAGATTCCTCCCAGGGAAGGTCCAGAATTACACATTCTAGACTTAATAGATTCCGTAGAGCTCTTCAGTCCCTTCAGTTGGTAGATGTGTGGAGGGTCTTGCATGGAGGCGAGAGGGACTATACATACTTCTCTCATACCCATAATATGTACAGTCGTTTAGATTACTTCTTTCTGAGCCACCATTCTCTAGCGGCGGACCCTGAGTCCTCTAATGGACAGATGCTTTGGTCAGACCACGCCCCTGTGTTCCTGATCCTCCCAACTCCGGATGCGACCCCAAGGCAATGCACTTGGTGTCTCAATGACAACCTTTTAAAAGATATCCCATGTCTGGCAGAGGTCAAGGATGTAGTGGCAAACTTCCATATCGATCACTGCAACGACGACACTTCACTGCCGATACAATGGGAGACGCTTAAGTGTATGCTACGAGGAGTCTTCATTAAACATGGCGCAAGGCTTAAGAGGGAAAGGGCGCAACAGATCAAAGACACGTTAGGTCTCATACACACACTGGAGGTGGCGCACAAGGCCCTCTCGTCTCCCAAGGGATTGCGTGATTTATTAGACGCCAGGCAGAAGTTGAGAGGGCTGTACGATCAATGTTACCTCAGATTCAAGGAAAAGGTGTAGGGCGCGCCTTTACGAGCACTCCGATAAGTGCGGTAGGTTGCTGGCTCGGTCCCTCCACCCGAGGCAGGGCTGTTCCTTCATACCCAGTATTAAAACTGCTGGGGGAGAGGAGGTACATAAAACACCCCAGATTGCGGAAGAATTCCAAACCTTTTACTCCAACCTCTATAATATCGACAGAGCTTCCCCTCAAGGACTACAACGGGGCCCAGAAGGTGCACTCGATAGTTACATAACGGAGACGGCCCTCCCAGTTATCCCCCTGGAGGAGAGCAAGGCCCTGGAGGATCCTATACGGTGGGAGGAGGTAGCTGGGGCTATAAAGGGGTCACCTGCTGGGAAAAGTCCGAGACCGGATGGGTTCACCCCCAGGTTTTACAAAACACTGGGGCCCCTGGTTGTCCCCTTCCTGACAAAGGTATTTAATTCAGTGTCCGGCCGCTGCCCCTTCCCGAGACAAACCTTAGAAGCACATATCGCGGTCATTCCAAAACCGGGTAAGGACGCCACCCTGCCAGGCAGCTATAGACCAATATCGCTGATCAACGTGGACATCAAATTGTACGCCAAGATCATTGCGAATAGGATTCAGCCTCTTCTCCCTTCGTTAATACACAATGATCAAGTCGGGTTTGTCTCGGGAAGGGAGGCCAGGGATAATGTCATCAAGACCATATCCCTGATGCACTACACACAAACCCGTGGGATCCCAGCGTGCCTCCTCACGGTAGACGCAGAAAAGGCCTTCGATAGGGTCCAGTGGGGATTTCTGAGGGCTACGCTGTCCCAGATAAGGATGGGACCCGTGATGTTGGACAGAATTATGGCACTGTATCATGACCCCACTGCTAGAGTGAAAATAAATGGGGCTCTTTCAGGGTCCTTCAATATCAGGAATGGCACGCGACAGGGTTGTCCCCTGTCTCCCCTACTTTATGTTCTGGTAATGGAACACTTGGCTAATGCTCTGAGGGCCAACTCCTCCATCAAAGGGGTTTCATGTGGGGAAGAGGAGTACAAACTCTCTCTTTTTGCGGACGATCTCCTGTTGTACGTGACCTCCCCTCATACTTCCCTCCCCTCTATCATTAGGGAGTTTGATCGTTTTAGCGAGCTAAGTAATTTCAAGGTCAATCTGACTAAAACAGAGATACTAAATATCTCTCTTGATGAGCAAGTGCAGAAGTTACTGCGGATGAATTTCCCATTCAGATGGCAACAAGAAGCAATGAAATATCTGGGGGTTTATTTATCCGCTGACCTTGGGAAGCTATATAAACTGAATTATGTCCCACTCCTTAATAGCACAGTAGGCAACCTGGGGTCCTATGGAAAAAAGCAATACTCATGGTTGGGGAGAATTAATATTTTAAAAATGGACATATTGCCCCGGTTTCTATATGTTTTCCAAACTCTCCCGATATTGCCGGAACGGGGGTTCTTCCAGCAACTACAGACGGCTTTTTTCAATTTTGTTTGGGACAACAAGAAACCTAGGGTTGGAAGGGGGACACTATGTAGATCTAAGGGGGAGGGTGGACTCGATCTGAAATCATATCACGCGGCAGCAGTCTTGGTGAGGCTTGTGGACTGGTTCCACCATGGGAAGAATAAACGATGGGTCACTTTGGAAAATGATATCTCTCCAATCAGCTTGACGGCCTTGCCCTGGGTGGACCCCGCGTGCCGCCCGAAGAGGCAGGAACTTCCTTCCATATTTAGTGCGCCCTCTCCTGGCCCTCTGGGATAGGTCTTTGAATTGGAGGGATCTATCACACAGACCAGGCCCCCTCACCCCATTTTTCGATAACCCAGCTTTTCCCCCGGGGCTAGGTGTTAAATCATTCCTTATCTGGGATGCCTCCCAAGATGTGAGATTGGGTGATGTAGTCTCTGGATCGGGTCTGCCATCCTTGTCGGACTTGCAAGCACGAGGAGGGGGGGTGAGGATTTCCTGGTTTCTACACGCCCAGTTGAACGCCTTTATCAAATCTCAGGGCTCCAGACTAACTTTCTTCAGGTCCTTGACAGCCCTGGAAACAATTCTCAAAGCTAGTACCCCTCCAACACACGTTGTCTCGACTCTTTATAAGATCTACCAGAGTGGGGGAAGGATAGGGGAGCTCCCTCCATTTTGCAAGAGGTGGGAAGAGGATCTGGGACAGACAATTGAGAAGGAGGAGTGGGAAAAGTCTTTTGCCTTAACGCATAAATTCTCAGTCTCATGCAGAGCTCAGGAGAGGAACTATAAGATCCTAGCTAGATGGTACAAGTGCCCGGCGGACTTGGTGAAATTTGGGGGTTCTGAGACCGGGGACTGCTGGAGATGTAATAATGCTCTTGGGACCCCGATACATGTTTGGTGGGAATGCCCAGCGGTGAGGACTTTTTGTGAGGGTGTCCTAAGGATTTTTGAAGCTACGACACTTGAAAGGGTCCCCAACTCCCCACAGGTGACCCTCCTGTCTATGGTCCCTGGGCCGGTGGCGGCCGGGGGAAGGGGTTGTTAAGGCATATGCTTACGGCGGCCAGGTCAGTAATACCCCGCCACTGGCGCTCTAATATCACACCCTCTTTGATGGAATGGTATGGGGAGGTGGAGAACATCAGGAGGATGGAGGAGCTGGCTCTTGACGGGGTGGAGGGGGGGGGGGGTGCGAGAAACACTCTAAGATCTGGATGGTGTGGGAAGTCTCTAAGGGATCCCCGGAAATCCAAGCTTTGTCGGAAGAGACCGGGCGATAGGGGGGGGGGATGCGGTGTGGAAGCTGTGGAACCCGGGGTCGGCAGTGTGGGGGGGGGGGGGGAACGGGGACCTCCTTCTCTTCTCTTCTTCCTTTTCTTTCTCCTCTTCTTCTTGCTTTTGATCTTTCATTTCTGTTGTTTTTCCTCTTTCCTCTGTATATTCTTCATGCCTTCCTTTTTAGTTGAGCTCTGCTGTGCTCTCCCCCGCTCTGTCCCCCAACTCCTGGGGCCTTGTCCCTGGGGGGGGCAGGGCGAGTACAGATGCCAGCTCATGGGACTGGTGGACGGCCGGTGGGGGAGCCGGAGCTTTGGGGTCCCCCGGGGGAATCACTTATCTTGGACATCCACATGATCGACCCCGGAATTTGGGGTTGGAGCGTTTGTTGGGCCCTGGGCCCCCCCGCAGAGTGATGATTTTTCCATTATGGTCCCTCGGGGCGGACCTGAAGATTGTCTAGGCTATGGTTGTATGCTTTATTTCTGTATTTTTTTTTGTGCTCTTTTACCTTCACTCTCTCTCTGCTGTATTACTTGCAAAAATTCAATAAAACGTATTGAAAATAAAAAAGCAGAAAGAGAAGGTACCAGTAATTTAACGGTAACCTCAAAATAAATAAAAGCTTCACCATATAAAGGATTCGGGATACCGAAAAGGGTGGGAGTGAAGCGGGGTGTGTGGCACACCAACAATATCCATTTTTCAGGTGAGTACTCACAAAATGGTATTATTCTTGGTGTGCCACACACCCCGCTTCACCTTTAATATTCTTCACGATTGGGACATCCAAAAGCAGTGTCCACAAGGGATGGGCATCCCAAGGCAAGGTGAAGCATAACTTAAATGACTGCAGTCTGCAGAACTTTGCGGCCAAAAACAGCATCCGCTGAGGCTCGCACATCAACTTTGTAAAACTTAGAAAAAGTATGAACCGAAGACCAAGTGGCGGCCTTACAAACTTGTTCAACCGAAGCTTGGTGCTGAAAAGCCCAAGACGCTCCAACGGCGCGAGTAGAATGAGCAGTGATACGGAAAGGGGGAACCTTCCCCTTAGCAGAATAGGCCGCAATAACGGCCTGACGTATCCATTTGCTAATGGAAGATTTGGCTGGTGCCAAACCCTTGTTAGGCCCACAGGGCACAACAAAAAAAGGCATCCGTCTTACGAAAAGGAGACGTGATAATCAAGTAGTACTTAACACAGCGTACTACATCCAAACAATGCAAAACCCTCTCTTTGTCATTCTTAGGATTAGGACACAAGGAGGGAAGAACAATATCCTGATTCAAATGAAAAGCAGAAACAACCTTAGGAAGAAAGTCTGGCTTGAACCGAAAGACCACCTTATCCTGATCCCTCTCAAAGTAGGGCGCCTGGATAGACAAGGCCGCCAACTCCGAGACACGCCGGACCGAAGTGATGGCTACCAAGAAGACAATCTTCTGAGTCAGGGTAGACAAAGCAATATCTTGCAGAGGCTCAAAAGGAGGAGCCTGCAGAGCAGAAAGAACCAAATTCAAATCCCAAACCGGGAGTAATGGTTTCCTGGGAGGCCGCACATGCGCAACCCTCTGGAAAAAAGTTTTAACTAAAGGATGAAGCGCAAAACGCTTCTGAAAAAAGATAGATAAGGCAGAAACTTGCCCTTTCAAAGTACTTAGCTGAAGACCAGAGTCCAGCCCAGATTGTAAAAACTCCAGAATCCTGGAGACCGAGAAGACCCTACAAGGAAAGGATCTAATCTCACACCAAGCGATATAGGCTTTCCAAGTCCTATAGTAGATGATAGAAGAAGACCTCTTCCGGGCACTGATCAAAGTCTTAACGACTGAGTCAGAAAGACCCTCCTCCTTCAAGATGGAGGTTTCAGCAGCCAGGCCGTCAAACCCAGCGTTGGTAAATTGGGGTAAGACAACCGACCCTGAGTGAGCAGATCGGGCCGAAGAGGCAGAACGAACTGGTCCACTGCCAGCCGAACGATGTCTGCAAACCACACTCGCCTTGGCCACCTTGGGGCCACGAGAACGGCGGACACCCTTTCCAGAGCCAACTTCTGAACCACCCTGCCCAGCATGGGTATCGGAGGAAACAGGTATAGAAATCCCAGATCCCCCCAGCTCAGGGACATGGCGTCCACTGCCAGAGCCAGAGGATCCCGGGAGAGCGACACGAAGTTCGGGAGCCTGTGATTGTGACGAGAGGCAAACAGGTCCACCTCTGGTGTCCCCCATCGGAGACACAGTGAGCGAAAAACCTGAGGATGGAGAGCCCATTCTCCCAGACGGGGAGAGCCCCTGCTCAACCGGTCCGCTTCCTGGTTCTCCACTCCTGGAATGTATACCGCCGAGAGACAAGGAACATGGGCCTCTGCCCAGGTCAGGATCAGGGACACCTCTCTGAGAGCACTCAAACTGCGAGTCCCTCCCTGATGATTGATGTAAGCAACCGCTGTTCGATTGTCTGAACGCACCTGGACCGGAAGGCCCAGAATGTGATGAGTCAGGAGAGCAAGCACCCGACGGATGGCTCTCAGTTCCAGAACATTGATGGGTAAGTGGGCCTCTTGAGGTCCCCACTGCCCCTGGAACTGAAGCTCCTTCCAGAATCCGCCCCATCCCGAAAGACTGGCGTCCGTGGTGACAATTTCCCAAAGAGGGGTCAGGAAGGACCTGCCCCTCACGAGATTGGCCGAGACCAACCACCACTGGAGGGACTGCCGGACCCGGGAGGACAACTGGAAGGGCTGATCCAGCGACCGAGGCTGCCGGTCCCAGGACGCCAACAGATAAAGCTGAAGCGTCCTCGTGTGAAATTGAGCAAAAGGAACTGCCTCGAAAGAGGCGACCATCAACCCTACCAGCCTCATCCCCAGACGGATGGACGGCCGAGGATTGGAAAGTAGGACCCGAGCCAACTCCTGAATCAGATGAATTTTGTACTGGGGGAGAAACACTCTGTGTTGATGAGAGTCCAACTGCATCCCCAGAAAGGACACCACCCTGGCCGGAGCGAGGGAGGACTTGGGGAAGTTGATCACCCAACCAAAGCTTTCCAGCGTGGAGACCACCATCCTGGTGTCTGTCTCCGATTGATTGAGTGACGGAGCCATGATGAGAAGGTCGTCCAAATAAGGTACGACCCGAATGCCCTGAGATCTGAAAATGGCCATCACCCCTGCCAGCACCTTGGTAAACACTCTTGGAGCCGAGGTAAGGCCAAACGGAAGTGCCACGAATTGAAAATGCTGATCTTTCATCACGAATCGAAGAAAACGTTGATGAGCGTGGCAGATGGGAACATGAAGATAAGCATCTTTGATGTCTATGGACGTCATGAAGTCCCCCTGCTGAAGGGAACCGACGGCCGTACGCAAAGTTTCCATGCGAAACTTCCGAAAACGGATGAACTTGTTGAGTAATTTCAGGTCCAGGACGGGACGAACCGACCCGTCCTTTTTGGGGACTGCGAAAAGATTGGAGTAGAAACCGAGGCCCATCTCTAAGCGCGGTACCGGCCGGATGACCGCCATTTCTAACAGATTCTTTACCGACGCCAGGAGCCCCTGTGCGGCCAAAGGATCGATAGGCACCCGAGACCGAAAGAACCGTGAAGGAGGGCGAGACTCGAATTCCAGCTTGTAACCGGACGACACTACCTCCCGGATCCATCTGTCCGGAATCTCCTGGTCCCAAACCTGGGAGAAGTGTCGCATTCGTCCCCCCACCCGCACGGGTGAGGGCAGCCCCCCATTGCTGAGCGGGCTTACCGGCAGGCTTGGGCTTGGTGCCCCAGCACTGTGCGGGGCGGCCACGGCCCTTCCCCCGAGTCCAACCTGCACCTCTGGTAGCGGGAAAGGAAGCCCCCCTACCCGCTCTGAATCCCCGAAAGGAAGGCCTACCAGAACTTGCCCCCCAAAAGGGACGACGAGGCCTCTTACGTTGCGGCATTTTACCACCTTTTGCAACTGAATCAATTTTATCACCAGTCGCAATCCCAAAAAGGGGAGAGCTGTGAGCACCTTTTTAGAAGCTACGTCCGCCGACCACTGGCGCAGCCATACTGCCCGACGAATAGCCACCAGCATTGCCGCTGTCTTGCTACTCATAGCCAGCGCATCGTCCTGAGCGGACAGAACATAGGAAACAAAAGACTCACACTGCCTGAGAGCAGTAAACTCCTTACAAGTGGGATCAAGATCCACACACAGATCCTGAATTACAGATCTAACCGCCAATAGAAGAAGCGCCGAAGCACACACCGGGCGCATCGTTGACCCGGCATAAAAAAAAACCATGGCGAGCGTACTGGTCAATCTGACGATCCTCACCATCCTTAAGGGCAGTGGTCTCAGCAGACTGCACCATAGCCGTGCTGGAGAGCCCTAGCACAGGGGTATCGACGTCAGGAGGAACCGACCAAAGCTTCTCCAATTCTGGCGGAAAGGGATAACGTTTCTCCCAACTGGAAGGAATTCCAGTTAACCGCGTGGGATGTTCCCATTCCTTAAGCACAACCCTCTCAAAGTGGTGTTGTCTGGGAAAAACCAAACGCGGCTGAGGCACATTAAACAACTGACCCTTTGGCAGGGTGACGGCCTCAGGCGGATCTAAATTCAAAATTTCAAACATTTGAGCCAGAATGGAGGGGGTGTCAAGGGAAACCCCCGCAGACAAATCGCCAATAGCATCAACCTCAAGCTGATCTGCAGGCTCATCTGACTCCACCAGGAATTCTCCCTCCTCGTCCAGGGAGCAATCGGACCAATCTACAGGCTCACATACTTCATCCTGTGAAGCCAGAGGTACAGGAGAAAGGTGCTTCCGTTTCGCAGTGGCCTTTAACCCTGAAATTATCTTCTCGAGGTTGGCTAACCGTGCAGACACCTCGGATTGCGAATCCCCACCTTTGACAATGTCACACGGGGTCCGGAACAGGGAGGGAGGGGTAGGGGATGATGGAAGTTGCGAAGAGCCAGCAGCCGGAGCAACGGACTGACGCGCAATATTCTGCCTTGCACAAGGAATGCATACAATAACCTCATCGCCTGGGAGCGGAGTCCCACAGCCTCCACACACCCTAGATGGCCCAGAAGAACCATTTCCGGTATTATCGGAAGCCTCCATATGGTGATTTATGGAATTCGCAAAATCCTGGGTTTAAGGCATAAGCCACCCGGGATGCCCCTTTATGTTAATGTCCCGGGAGTGAGGATTTAATTTATAATAAAGATCCCCTTAAAATAATTGTATAAATAAATATATATATATATATATATATTTTTTTATATATATATATATATATATATATATATATATATATATTATATGTCCCAATTTGAGAAAAAAAAAGGACTAGCCAGGCAAAATAGAACCGGGAGGCCACTGTATTGAGGGAATCCCAACATGCAATACAACATTCATACACAGCACCAGAGTGCTTTGAAGAGGCAAAGAAAACTGGCCTCTGATTTTCCTCTTTTTTTTTTTTTTCTTTTTTTTAAATAAACAGTCAGATACAATAAAAAATAGACGGCCCCACGGCAGGTGAGGCCGCTTACCTGCCCAAGTAAGGCTAAAAAAGCCCAGCACCCGACCAATAGAAGTGGTGGAAGACAGGCAGCAATGTCAGCGAAGGCGGCAGTGGCAGCAGTGGGAGCAGTAGCGGCAGAGCTCGCAGAAGCGGAAGAAGCGGCGGAGCGGGCAGCAGCACACATATGCGGCTGAGAGCCCCGCACGCGTCGTCCTGATAACAGGAAGGAAGTGCGGCTGGGGCCGGTAAGATGACGCGCCGCCGGAACCACGCCCCCACCCCTGACGTCATCCGGGCCCCGCCCCCCCCCCGCCGAATTTGAGCAGTGCGGCCCGCCGGACGACGGTGCCAAGACAACCAGAGTGCTAACAAAGCCATCAGTAAAAGGAGAAGAGGGGAGGTGGAACAGGAGTTCCTAGGCAGCCTGTGCTGCCCCCAAATACTAACACGCGGCCCGCCAAGCGGCGGCCGTTTTAAACAAAGGAGACAAGGGGAGGGGGGAGGGGGAGCTGAATAACCTGAGAAGGGCGCAGGCAGCCTCAGGCAAGCCTGACACCGTGCAGCCCGCCGCGGCCACCCCTAAAGCTGACCCAAAGCTCTGGCCCTACAGGCCAGCAGCAGCAGCCCACATAACAGAGACTGCCATGTAAGGAGGAATCTTAGTCAGGCCACACGCACCCTCGCTTGCGGTGCAGCCTGACAAACATTGAAAAAAGTAAACACATGAAATAAACATACAGTAAACCATACACACAATACACATCCCTCTACCCCCCCCCCCCCCATAGTGAAGGGAGAAGGAACCGAAACGGGAGAGCAAGGGGCCAAGGGGACCCTCGGGACAGGGGCATCCCACATCCGGATCACCATGCCGGATAGCCGCATTGCCCCCAAAACAGGGGGTCGAGCGGAGGAGATAAGCTCCTAGGCACCTATAGTGCCGTCTACCAATTGCCCAGTGAGCAGCCTAGGCTGGGAGGCTTCCATTTAACCACAAAGGTAACAAACAATCAAAACCGGGCAGAAATAGACCAAAGGGGGTGCCGGGGTAAGACCCCGGCTACCTGCAAGCAGGAGACTTCAACCTTCTGTCTTGTCGTCATGCAGAGAGAAAAACACTGGTAATAAATGGGAGGTACCAGGTATATATAGGCCGGAAGGGGGCTCGTTACAAGACATCCTCTCTGCAACAGCGTCACCTGGCGGTGAGTAACCCAATCGTGAAGAATATTAAAGGTGAAGCGGGGTGTGTGGCACACCAAGAATAAAGGATTTTCATCCCCCTGGTCCTCCCTACAGGCTCACCAGACAAAAAACTGGTTGCCCTTCATTGTCCTTTCCTTGCGGAAACTTAAGGCCTTGATTGTCTTCAAATTTCACTAGGACTATGGCATCTAAGGAATGTATATAGTATCCTAGCAGATAAGGTGGTTGTGACGCCCTAGAGTTGAAAGAGAGAAATCAATTCTACAAGTGAGAATCACAGAATTGTATTTTCACTCAAATCAGATCTGAATCAGATATGAATGGGACTTCCAAAAGCAGTGCCCTTGATCCAGGATGGGAATCCCAAGTGTTTTTTTCGAAAAAAGAAATCAAACCTTAGCTTACTACCGCTAGCATTCGCTGAGAATGTCTACCTTATAAAATGTGGTAAAGGTATGAACCTAAGACCAGGAAGCAGCCTTGCAAACCTGCTCTACTGAAGCCTGGTGCTGAAAAGCCCAAGAAGCTCCTCCCTTTGGAGACCTAGGCCTTAACCCCTGCTTGTCTAATCAATCAGCTGATGACAGACTTAGCTGGCGCTAGTACTTTCCAAGTCAGTCCTGCGGATGGTCTAAGTAGTGGAGATATAATATTTACGTCCAGGGGGTGCTTATGGCTCTCCTTATGGCTAACCGAAGCAGGGCACAAGAGGGCAAAAACCACCTCTTGGTTGGAAGGGGGAAATCACTTTAGGAAGAAGTCTTGTTTAAAACTGAAGACAGCCTTGTCCTAGTGTAGGATTAAGTAAAGAGGCTTTAACCGATAAGGCTGCTAATTGACTATGCAACTATGACTATGGAACTCGCTGCCAGAGGAGGTAGTAATGATGGATACAGTAAAAACATTCAAAAGTGGCCTTGATGCCTTCCTGGCATGTAATAACATTTCCAGCTATGGCTACTAGACCACTGGAAGGAGTTAAACAGGCTGAACTGGATGGACTAAAGTCTTTATTCAGCCTTACATACTATGTTACTATGTAATTCAGAAACCTGACGCACAGAGGTAATTGCCACTAAGAAGATGACCTTAATTGTCATCAACCCCAGTGAAACTTCTGCCAGCGGTTCCAAAGGGAGGACCCAGAGGTGCCGATAAGACTAAATTTAGGTCCCAAACAGGCAGAAGAGGCTTTCGGGAGAGTCGCACATGGGTGACCCCCTGCAAACAAGCAAAACCCCTGGTTCACATCAAGTGATAAAGACTCCAACAAAACAGCAGGCACAGCCTAAATATAAGCAATTATGCATGCTCCTCTGTCCGTGCCACTCCACTAAATCCACAATTCAAATAGGCACAAAAAGACCTCAACAAAGGGCACAGCAGGGAATATCATTAAAGTAACACTTTATTGTTGTGACTTCACTACATTAAAAAACAAGTATAGACACATTAAAAACATTTACACCAATACATAGCCCATCTGCTCTGGTATAATTATCTAGTGAACCAGAGACTCAATCTCGTCCATGAAGGAAAAAATCACATCTTAATCATACAAAAAATCATTTATCTTATTGCAAATACCCTGAATGGATAAATAAATAATATTAAATCACCAACTAAAAATAATATCAATTAATATAACCACATGAAAAAAACGGAATATTCTTATAAAGCGCTAGTGCAAAATTGCTGTGCAATATTAATAAGTGTAGGTCCACATAAGGGACCTATTGCTATAATAAAAATATGATAACCTTAAACCATCATGTTCATATGCTACCCCAAAAAAGGAGTATATAAGCTTCACCAAAAAATACCATTTTGTGAGTACTCACCTGAAAAATGGATATTGTTGGTGTGCCACACACCTTTAATTCTTCACGATTGGGTTACTCACCGCCAGGTGACGCTGTTGCAGAGAGGAAGTCTTGTAACGAGCCCCCTTCCGGCCTATATATACCTGGTACCTCCCATTTATCACCAGTGTATTAAAAAGCAGAAAGACAAGGTACCAGTAATTTAACGGTAACCTCAAAATAAATCAATATAAATAAAAGCTTCACCATATAAAGGATTCGGAATACCGAAAAGGGTGGGAGTGAAGCGGGGTGTGTGGCACACCAACAATATCCATTTTTCAGGTGAGTACTCACAAAATGGTATTACCGTATTTTTCGCCATATAACAATTATACCAATAGAGGAGTCCTAGATTACCCCTAAACTACCATCCCCATATGTATAAGGCCGCACTCTGAAAGTAAAATTAAGCAATAATGTTTTATTAAATAGTTTCTTAAACATTAACAACACAATCTGCAACACATCACTATACAATACACAATAGTTTAAAAAACATATACACACACAACGGGGGATTAACCTAAAATCTGTGACTAAATTAATTAAGCCATAGTTGTGGCTGTTTAAAATTGGGCGTATATATAAACAATTTCAAAAATATATCCTGAACTTATTGCTGGCCAGAGTATTTAAATTAGCGATGTGACCAAACAAGTGATATTATTAAAAACCAACCACAATTATCACATTATTAATATGAACCACTATTAGCAAGAAAGTGCTGTGTGCATAAATACAAGCTATAACATACAATAAATAAAACTAATTAGTACCTAAAGTGCTAAGTGCATAAATGCCCACAATGGCATACAATTGTATGCCGTGAAGAAAACAAATGACCCGCAAGAAACACTTCTAATGAATAACTGTGTAATTAAATAAATAAAAACAGTGCTATACAAAAACCGTGTGTACCAGGGAGCACCTGGCCAGTATTGGTGTTTAAGTAAGAATACGCCCAAAGCAATTATAAGCTAAGTATAAAAAACAAGAACTATCATTACATACCTAGTCACTAGGGGGTCCCCCGTAGCAGCCGCCACCACCGACGCGTTGCGTGTCCGAATGAGACTTCGCCAGGGTGTGTCGGCTGCCCGGAATCCCCCTCCTTAAATACCCCGAGAATGATAAACCGCTGACCAATGGGGCGGCGCCATGTCACCGCCCCTACGCGCGCCCCGTCCGGCCAATGAAAATGGCCGCAAGGGCAGCGCGTCAGGCATCACGTGGCCCACGCCTCAACAGGCCGCCGATACCGGGTGCGTCTGAGTCAGCCGCGCGCGCACACAGACACAGACGCATCCCGTCCACCCAATGGCTGGGTACTAGACCCAGCCCGGATCGTGGAAGGTGAGTATTCGGGGAGGGGGGGGGGGGGGGAAAGGGGAACAATAACACAATACTAATACTGCTGTTACAATACATTAACAAAAGTGTGTGTCGCCCAATTGATACCTCAATTTGATACCTAAATATATAAACTATGATATATACAAATATATTACATCAAGGCTCCACTAGGAGCTATATACAGTGTAGTATTACATGGCTATATTTTACTGCATATCCCTTGGCTGATACATTGAACTATTAAATATTGTAATTATCATTGTCAGGGCCAACTGGCATTATTCAGGCATTTTGTACATAGCCATCAAGGAAGTACACATGGTATGCGGGTCTTTTTTATAGACCAGGTATGTTTAGGGATTAGAGGTGGGAATTTAAAGAGGAGACTAGAGCAAAGGGAGACTCAATGGATATATAACTTAAGGACACGAGTGCCTTATGGCATGAACGAGGATTTTGGGTTCACTTCTTTCCTGGGACGGGATTGACCATGAGGAATCTTGTTGTCTCTTGACTGGTCCCATTTTGTACATCACTATGTGAACCCATTAGCAACATATTCTCGTTACTAACCCTCTTTTGTCTTTTCTTTATTTTTAGAAAAAGTGCGATTAGCCTTACATCATGCATGTGATTGTTGTACCATTGGGTTTCGCCCCTTGTGTGATGATTTATGGGTCTGGACAATCACCCTCTCATCTCTCTCTCTTCTTACTTTGATCGTGGGCTTCGCCGCAACATGGTCAAGAAAACAGAAATTCCCTTCTTTCATATACAGAAGACAGGATCCCTTTTGACAGGATCCCCCCTGCTGAAACCAGAATGAGACATGAGGCTTCATGTCCCTGGATAAATGCTGGTTATTTGGAGTATCCACAGACTGGTTGATTACTAATGTTATAGGTTCATAAGAATGATCAGGTGATCGGACCCAACTCTTTGGAGTCGGTACTCAGGAGATATTGTAATGTAAATAATAATCCTCAAGGCCCCCAAATTCAACGCCCAGTTTCTCCTTGACTGTATTGTAATTTTCTGTATCTGTACTGAGCCGTGTCGATTTTCTGCATAATTTAGCATATCAATAAATTTTAATATCAAACGATTACTATCGTGATTGAGGGTTATGTAGTTGTACAATTTGAATGTTTAATACACACCGCCACATTGCTATTTGATATCCATTGGCCATTCAATACCCTTGTGGCAATTAAAATGCCATTTTTTCTTCCCAGCTGCAAGTATTATTAGCTGGATAGAAAAGGTATTTGATAGCATCTATTGAACTCTATCGTTGTGCGGATGTCAGGTATTCCTGACCCTGCACACTGTATACTGGTTCTACAACAAGGGGGGGCCTATACAGTGGAACTGGAGGACATTGAACGCTATACAACATGCAACATCTGCAAATAATAATTTTTATAATCACAAACTGTTGAGATATTCTCTAGTTTGTTTGACTGTATGCAGTTTGTGCCTGTTGTGTGATATTCAGTATATATGTCCAGCCCCACTGATGGCAATCTGTGGAAGCATAGTGATGTGGTGCCTAGGGACTTACAGTCCTTACAGATGTACATATGTCTCACTCTAAGGAGCACCCATGAATGTACATGCATACCTGAGTAGCCTGATGGCCTAAAATACCATTTTGTGAAATACTCACCTGTAAAATGGGTATTATAAGTATGTCACACACCCCGCTTCAAGATATCCATAACATGTGGGTAGTACCGACCTGAAGAGGGCGTTCTGCAGAGATGATAGTAAAAAGAAAGCCCCTCCCAGATCCATAAATACCTGGGACCTCCCACTCATTACCCAGTATATAGAAGCAGTAAGGTAAGGGACCAGGAAGAGGCAAATATAAGTCATAACAACGCAAAGTTCACAATATAAAGGATCCAGAATACAAGAAGGGCGGGTGAAGCGGGGTGTGTGACATACTTATAATACCCATTTTACAGGTGAGTATTTCACAAAATGGTATTATTCTAAGTATGTCACACACCCCGCTTCAAGATATCCATAACATGTGGGACATCCAATAGCAGTGTCCATAAAAGGGCGGGGATCCAAAACAAGGCAACAATGCACAACTTAAACCACAACAGCTTGCAGAACTTTGCGGCCAAAAACAACATCCGCTGAGGCCCGAACATCAACCTTGTAAAACTTGGAAAAAGTGTGAACAGAGGACCAAGTAGCGGCCTTGCAAACTTGCTCAACCGAGGCCTGGTGCTGAAAAGCCCAGGACGCTCCAACCGCACGAGTAGAATGGGCAGTAACACGAAAAGGGGGACTCCTCCCCTCGGCAGAATAGGCCCCAAAAATGGCCTGACGAATCCATTTACTAATGGAAGACTTGGCAGGAGCCAAACCTTTCCTAGGCCCAAAGGGCACCACAAAAAAAGCATCAGTCTTACGAAAGGAAGACGTAACCACCAGATAGTATTTCACAACTCGAACTACATTCAAGGAATGCAGCGCCCTTTCCTTGTCATTGCTAGGATTAGGACAAAGAGAAGGCAGAACAATGTCCTGATTCAGATGAAAGGCAGAGACCACCTTAGGAAGAAAGTCCGGCTTGAAACGAAAGACCACCTTGTCCTGATGCCTTTCGAAATACGGAGCTTTAATGGACAAAGCTGCCAACTCAGAAACACGCCTAACCAAAGTGATAGCCACCAAAAAGGCCACCTTTTGAGTAAGTGAAGACAAAGCAACCTCATTCAGGGGCTCAAACGGAGGACCCTGAAGAGCAGAAAGAACCAGGTTCAAGTCCCAAACTGGAACAAAGGGCTTCCTAGGAAGCCGAACATGCGTAACTCCTTGGAAAAAGGTCTTGACCAAGGGATGAAGTGCAAAGGACCTTTGAAAGAACACCGCCAGGGCAGAAACCTGCCCCTTCAAGGTACTAAGCTGGAGCCCCAGATCCAGACCATGTTGAAGAAACTCCAGGATCCTAGAAATGGAAAACTCCCGACAAGAGAAAGACCTACCTTCACACCAGTCAATATAGGACCTCCAGGTCCGATAGTAAACAGTAAAGGAAGACCGCTTCCGGGCGCTAATAAGAGTCTGAATCACCGCGTCAGAAAGACCTTCCTCCTTCAAGATGGCAGTTTCAGCAGCCATGCCGTCAAAGCCAGCGATGGTAAATTGGGATAGCGTAGCCGACCCTGGGTGAGCAGGTCCGGCAGTAGAGGCAGAACGAACTGGTCCTCTGCCAGTCTTACCAGGTCTGCGAACCAAACTTGCCTTGGCCACCTTGGTGCCACCAGAATTGCCGACGCGCCCTCCAGGGCCAGCTTGCGCACCACTCTGGCTACCATTGGAAACGGAGGGAACAGGTAAAGAAACCCCAGATCCCTCCAGTTCAGAGACATGGCATCCACTGCCAGAGCCAGTGGATCCTGCGAGAGAGACACAAATACCGGAAGTTTGTGATTGTGACGAGAGGCAAAGAGGTCCACCGCCGGGAACCCCCACCTGAGGCAAATCGAGCGAAACACCTGGGGACTGAGAGACCACTCCCCCTGGCGAGAGGAGGACCTGCTCAGAAAGTCCGCCTCCGTGTTCTCCACTCCCGGAATGTAGACCGCTGAGAGACACGGGACGTGGCTCTCCGCCCAATCCAGAATCAAATAAACTTCCTTGAGGGCACTCCTGCTGCGAGTCCCTCCCTGGTGATTGATGTAAGCAACCGCCGTCCGGTTGTCCGACCGAACCTGAACAGGCAGGCCCTGCAACTGATGAGTCAAGCGAAACAGAACCAACCTGATGGCTCTCAATTCCAGAACATTGATGGGCTCGTGAGCCTCCTGCGGGCCCCACAGACCCTGAAACTGAAGATCCTTCCAAACACCCCCCCAACCTGACAAACTGGCATCCGTGGTGACTGTCTCCCAACACGGCGCCAGAAAGGATCTGCCCTTCAGCAGATTGGCAGACCCCAGCCACCATTGCAGAGATCGACGGACTCGGGGGGTCATCTGGAAGGACTGGTCCAACGATAGCGGAGACTTGTCCCAAACCTTCAACAGATGAAGCTGGAGCGCCCTTGTGTGAAACTGCGCAAAGGGAACTGCCTCGAATGAGGCCACCATCAACCCCACCAGCCTCATCCCTAGCCGGATGGCTGGACGAGAGACCGACAAGAGAAGCCGAACCAACTCCTGAATCAAAAGAATCTTGGCCTGGGGCAGAAACACCCTGGCCTGCGCAGTGTCCAGAGACATTCCCAGAAAGGTCACTACCCTGGACGGAGAAAGAGAGGACTTGGGGTAGTTGATCACCCAACCGAACCTCTCCAGAGTGGACACCACCGTTCTGGTGTCCAACTCCGCTTGGTTGAAGGAAGAAGCCATAATCAGAAGATCGTCCAAATAGGGCACAATACGGATGCCCTGAACCCTGAGCAGAGCCATCACCCCCGCCAGCACCTTGGTGAACACCCGAGGAGCCGAGGTGAGACCGAAGGGGAGTGCCACAAACTGAAAATGCCGATCCTCCACCACGAACCTGAGAAACCTCTGGTGTGCTGGAAAAATCGGAACGTGTAGGTAAGCGTCTTTGATGTCTATGGATGTCAGAAAGTCTCCCTGACGAAGAGAGTGGATAGCCGAACGCAGCGTTTCCATGCGGAATTTCCGCGGCCGGATGAACCTGTTGAGAAACTTCAGATCCAATATGGGTCGAACCGATCCGTCCTTCTTGGGTACCGTGAACATATTGGAATAAAAACCCCTGCCCTGGTCTGAGGGGGGCACTGGGCAAATGACAGCCATGTCCAGGAGACTCTCTACTGCCACCAGGAGCCCCTGCGCCGCCAGAGGTTCCGAAGGCATCCGAGACCTGAAGAATCTGGAAGGGGGGCGGAGCTCGAACTCCAGTTTGTAACCGGAAGACACCACTTCCCGGATCCATCTGTCCGAGACCTCTTGATCCCAGACCTGGGAGAAGAGTCGCAGCCGTCCCCTCACCCGCATGGGTGAGGGCGCCCCCTCATTGCTGAGCTGGCTTAGCAGCCGGTTTGGGCTTAGAATCCCAACTGTATCCTGGACGAGCACGTCCTCTGCCCCTGTTCCCGGAATCTCCTCTGGAGGAGGGGAAGGCAAATCCCCTGCCAGATCTGGCCCCACGAAGGAGGAGTAAAAGAAGGCGCCCCCCGAAAGGGACGGCGTTGTTTCTTGCGTTGAGGTAACCTACCACCCTTGGTGACAGAGTCCAATTTCTCTCCAAAAAGCCGTAAACCAACAAAAGGTAGAGCTGTCAATGACTTCTTGGACATAAAATCGGCCGCCCACTGGCGCAACCACACCGATCGCCGAATAGTCACCAGCAGAGCCGATGTCCTACCACACATCATCAAGGTGTCATCCAAGGTGGCTAAAACAAAAGATAAAAACAACTCACACCGTTTAAGGCCAAGGAACTCGTCACTACCAGGACGCAGCCCGGAAGAAGTCAACAGATCCCTGACCACGGACCTGGCGGCCAACACCATTAGCGCCGAAGCGCAAACGGGCCGCATGGCTGACCCAACGCTAGCAAAACCATGACAAGCCATCTGGTCAATGCGTTTATCCTCCCCATCCTTGAGGGTGGAACAATCAGGAGAATTTAAAACCGAGGTGTTGGACAACCCCAAAACCGGTGCGTCCACCTCGGGGGGGGGGGGGGGGATGCCCAGCGCTTAACCGCATCCGAAGGAAAGGGATATTTCTTATCCCACCCCTGAGGAATGCCAGGGAGCCGAGCCGGCCGGTCCCATTCCTTAGCAATGATTTTATCAAAGTGTCTTTGAGTAGGAAACTCCAAGCGCGGCCTGGATTCCTCAAACAACTCACCCTTCTGCTGAGGCGCCTCCACGGGAGGGGAAATATTCAGAACCTCAAACATCTGAGCCAGAGCGTTAGGAGTATCCGAGGATCTCCCCAAGTCCCCAAGCTCAGCATCAGCGCCAATAAACTGCTCATCGTCTGAATCATCAGAATCCTCATAAACCTCCCCTTCCTCTAGTGGGGAATAATCAGACCAATCCAGATTATTAACCTCATCAAGGTCATCCACCAGCGAAGCCGGCGACAAATGCTTTCTCTTAGCCGGAGCCTTACGGGCGACCGAACTGGAGAGAATTTTCTCAAGGTTGGCCAATCTGGCGCACATCTCAGATTGTAGCTCCCTGCCCATGACAACGTCACACGAGGTGCGTATCAAGGTGGGAGGGGTGGATGAAGCGACCGGCGGTGCTGACCCAGAAGCCTGGGGTTCGGACTGCCGCGTAATATTTTGCTGTGCACAAGGTATACAAAGAAGTACATCGTCCCCAGTAATGGATACCCCACACAACATACACTTCCGGGGTTGCCCCGAAGGGGCCCCGAGCCCAGTATCCGGGGATGCCTCCATAAGGTGAACTTTAAGTAGCCGCTATGACCAAGGGAATTACGCCAGTAAGCAACCCGGGATGCCCCTTTAATGTCCCGAGTGGGAGGATTTATGATCAGTAAGATTGAACCCAGGGATCTAGGACCGGGAGAAACCCCCTAAATACCACTGATGATCCAACCTGAAAAACACAAATAACCCCAATCAATATATGCCATAGAAGACTAAGAAAAAAAGGGAAGAAGAAAAACAGGGGCCCACAGGGCCCCTCACAGTGCCGTCGGTAGCCGGAGCGCTACTTAGTCACACCATCCTGAGGGAGAAGACAGGCCAATAAAGGGGCGTGGTCAGCGCGGACCGCGCGAAAACGAGGAACCGCCCCCAGTCTGCATCCAGTCACGGAGCGACAAGCTCCGCAGCGGCGCCTGCAGCAGAGGGGGCGGGCCGCGGCGACGCGCCGAAACCCCGGCCCCGCCCCCATACGTAGTAAGCATGAGGGGAGAAGCTCCCCTCAGTGGCGAGCACAGAGACCGGCGCCGCGGTTAAGGTAGAAATGAGGAGCGTCTGTGGGCCGCAGCATCCAGGCGGGATGCTGCGGAGCACCCGCCCCGCTCCCCGTAACGGTCTGAAGCGCAGAGCCTAAGGGGGGGGGGGGGGTGGGCCGCGGCATCGCGCCAAAGTCCCAGCCCCGCCCCCCGCTAACAGTACGTGAGGAGACAGCTCTCCTCACAAATCATGAGAGGAAAACTGGCGCCCCGGCGGCAATGGCGGCCGCGGCGCCTAAGAAACACAAGAAAAAGTAAAAACACACACACATTAATAAGGAACGGACACCTAGCTCTAATAGAGTGACCCCCAACCCCCAACCTGAGGAGGGCGTTCTGTCCTCTAGCGGGGAGTAATAGGACTGGCAAAAAGGGGGAACTGGGAAGGGCCACCCAGGGATAAATGTTAGGGGACGGGGCATCCCAAACCGGGGTCACCTACCCGGTGTAACCGCCTACCCTCTTATGTAGGGTCTCACGGTGGAGCTCTGCTCCTAAGCACCAGAGGTGCTAAAAATACCCTCACCCGGACCAGCATCCGAGACTGGGAGGCATGTAGATCAAAGGGAAAAAGGGGGTCCGAGCGGAAATAAATAAATAACGGGCCGGGAGTTATCCCGGCTACCTGAAATCCCCCTGTGCAAGGAGGAGACATCATCTTCTGACTCGCTCGCCGTCTGCAGAGATGGAAAACTGGGTAATGAGTGGGAGGTCCCAGGTATTTATGGATCTGGGAGGGGCTTTCTTTTTACTATCATCTCTGCAGAACGCCCTCTTCAGGTCAGTACTACCCACATGTTATGGATATCTTGAAGCGGGGTGTGTGACATACTTAGAATATAATGCCAGTTGGCCCTGACAATGATAATTACAATATTTAATAGTTCAATGTATCAGCCAAGGGATATGCAGTAAAATATAGCCATGTAATACTACACTGTATATAGCTCCTAGTGGAGCCTTGATGTAATATATTTGTATATATCATAGTTTATATATTTAGGTATCAAATTGAGGTATCAATTGGGCGACACACACTTTTGTTAATGTATTGTAACAGCAGTATTAGTATTGTGTTATTGTTCCCCTTTCCCCCCCCCCCTCCCCGAATACTCACCTTCCACGATCCGGGCTGGGTCTAGTACCCAGCCATTGGGTGGACGGGATGCGTCTGTGTCTGTGTGCGCGGCCGTCTCCTACTGCAGGGGAGTGCGGCCGCCCGCGGCGCGTCTGACTCAGACGCACCCGGTATCGGCGGCCTGTTGAGGCGTGGGCCACGTGATGCCTGACGCGCTGCCCTTGCGGCCATTTTCATTGGCCGGACGGGGCGCGCGTAGGGGCGGTGACGTGGCGCCGCCCCATTGGTCAGCGGTTTATCATTCTCGGGGTATTTAAGAAGGGGGATTCCGGGCAGCCGACACACCCTGGCGAAGTCTCATTCGGACACGCAACGCGTCGGTGGTGGCGGCTGCTACGGGGGACCCCCTAGTGACTAGGTATGTAATGATAGTTCTTGTTTTTTATACTTAGCTTATAATTGCTTTGGGCGTATTCTTACTTAAACACCAATACTGGCCAGGTGCTCCCTGGTACACACGGTTTTTGTATAGCACTGTTTTTATTTATTTAATTACACAGTTATTCATTAGAAGTGTTTCTTGCGGGTCATTTGTTTTCTTCACGGCATACAATTGTATGCCATTGTGGGCATTTATGCACTTAGCACTTTAGGTACTAATTAGTTTTATTTATTGTATGTTATAGCTTGTATTTATGCACACAGCACTTTCTTGCTAATAGTGGTTCATATTAATAATGTGATAATTGTGGTTGGTTTTTAATAATATCACTTGTTTGGTCACATCGCTAATTTAAATACTCTGGCCAGCAATAAGTTCAGGATATATTTTTGAAATTGTTTATATATACGCCCAATTTTAATAAACATTTATAATACTCATCAACAGCCACAACTATGGCTTAATTAATTTAGTCACAGATTTTAGGTTAATCCCCTGTTGTGTGTGTATATGTTTTTTAAACTATTGTGTATTGTATAGTGATGTGTTGCAGATTGTGTTAATGTTTAAGAAACTATTTAATAAAACATTATTGCTTAATTTTACTTTCAGAGTGCGGCCTTATACATATGGGGATGGTAGTTTAGGGGTAATCTAGGACTCCTCTATTGGTATAATTGTGCGTGGTTTCACATCCCCATTAGCCAGCACCTATTGCATTACTTAATTTGATTTTTTAGCGGTGCAGATCCACCCTTTTTGAACGGTTTTTCGCCATATAAGACGCACTTATTTTTCCCCAAAAGTGGGGGAAAAACGTCCGTGCGCCTTATCGGGCGAATGTAAAAAAAAAAAAAAATATTAAAAAAATATTAAAAAAAAAACAAAAAAAAAAAAACCTCACCCGTTCCCGGCGCTCCCGCGTTGCCTGTCACACTGCGGGAGCTCTGTCCCGGCCCCGCCGCTGCGATCGCTGTCTTTTACAGGCAGCGATGACAGCGGCGGGGCCAGAGACAGCGCCCCCGCCTGTTGCTTCTTCCGCCTGGGGCACATGCGAGCACCCAGGTCAGGGCAGCGGGTGGGCGCGGCCTGCACCAAGTCGGTGCAGGCCACGCCCACCTGCTGCCCTGACCTGGGTGCTCGCATGTGCCCAGGAAGAAGCAGCTGGCGGAGGAGCGGCGGGAGCGCTGTCTCTGGCCCCGCCGCTGTCATCGCTGCCTGTAAAAGACAGCGATCGCAGCGGCGGGGCCGGGACAGAGCTTCTTACGGCCAGCTCCGTGAATGGGGTGGGCGTGGCTGTGTGCACGCCCACCCCATTCACTGAGCCGACCGCTCAGCGGAGTGGTGTCAGTGGAGAGGTGAGTTTAACTTTACTTAAGCCGCACAGGGGGGAAAGGGGGACGCCACACAGCCTATGGGAATTGGGGGAGGGGGGGATGCCACACAGCCTACGGGAATTGGGGAGAGGGGGGATGCCACACAGAATATGGGGGGAGAAGGGGATGCCACACAGCCTATGGGAATTGGGGGAGGGGGGTGCCACACAGCCTATGGGAATTGGAGGGGGGGGATGCCACACAGAATATGGGGGAGAAGGGGATGCCACACAGCCTATGGGAATTGGGGGGGGGTGCCACACAGCCTATGGGAATTGGGGGAGGGGGGATGCCACACAGCCTACGGGAATTGGGGGGAGGGGGGATGCCACACAGAATATGGGGGGAGAAGGGGATGCCACACAGCCTATGGGAATTGGGGGGAGGGGGGATGCCACACAGCCTATGGGGGGAGAGGGGGATGCCACGCAGCCTATGGGGGAGAGGGGGATGCCACACAGCTTATACTAATGGGGGGAGGGGGATGCCACAC
The DNA here is from genome assembly GCA_027917425.1 of Gastrophryne carolinensis. NCBI lineage: Eukaryota > Metazoa > Chordata > Amphibia > Anura > Microhylidae > Gastrophryne > Gastrophryne carolinensis. Next base: position 119,550,184 of record CM051243.1, read on the forward strand.
AGCCTATGGGGGGAGAGGGGGATGCCACACAGCCTATGGGGGGAGAGGGGGATGCCACACAGCCTAAACTAATGGGGGGAGGGGGATGCCACACAGCCTATGGGGGGAGAGGGGGATGCCACACAGCCTATGGGGGGAGAGGGGGATGCCACACAGCCTATACTAATGGGGGGAGGGGGATGACACACAGCCTATGGGGGGAGAGGGGGATGCCACACAGCCTATGGGAATTGGGGGGAGGGGGGATGCCACACAGCCTATGGGGGGAGAAGGGGATGCCACACAGCCTATGGGGGGAGAGGGGGATGCCACGCAGCCTATACAAATGGGGGGAGAGGGGGATGCCACACAGCCTATGGGGTGGGAGAGGGGGATGCCACACAGCCTATACAAATGGGGGGAGAGGGGATGCAACACAGCCTATGGGGGGAGAGGGGGATGCCACGCAGCCTATGGGGGGAGAGGGGGATGCCACAAAGCCTATACTAATGGGGGGAGGGGGATGTCACACAGCCTATGGGAATTGGGGGGATGCCACACAGCCTATGGGGGGAGAAGGGGATGCCACACAGCCTATGGGAATTGGGGGGAGAGGAGATGCCACACAGCCTATGGGGGGATGCCACGCAGCCTATACAAATGGGGGGAGAGGGGATGCTACACAGCCTATGGGGGAGAGGGGGATACCACACAGCCTATACAAATGGGGGGAGAGGGGGATGCCACACAGCCTATGAAGGGAGAGGGGGATGCCACGCAGCCTATACAAATGGGGGGAGAGGGGATGCTACACAGCCTATGGGGGAAGAGGGGGATGCCACACAGCCTATACAAATGGGGAGAGAGGGGAATGCCACACAGCCTATGGGGGGAGAGGGGGATGCCACACAGTCTATACTACTGGGGGGGGGAGGGGGAATGCCACACAGCCTATGGGGGGAGAGGGGGATGCCACACAGCCTATACTAATGGGGGGAGGGAGATGCCACACAGCCAATGGGAATGGGGGGGCACACTGCTTATATGGAGAATAGGAGGGGGGAATGCCACACTGCTTACGATAATGGGGTGTACACTGCCTATAAGGGGAATAGGAGGGCGGAATGCCACACTGGGTATACGGGAAATGGGATGGGGGCATGCTACACTGTCTATGGAATGGGGGCATCCCACACGGCCAATGGGAAAGGGGAATGCCACACTGTCTGTAATGGTGTGTTTTTGGTTTAAAATATTTTTTTTCTTATTTTTCTCCCCCAAATCCTGTGTGCGTCTTATGGGCAGGTGCGTCTTATAGGGCGAAAAATACGGTATTCTTGGTGTGCCACACACCCCGCTTCACCTTTAATTCTTCACGATTGGGACATCCAAAAGCAGTGTCCACAAGGGATGGGCATCTCAAGGCCAGGTGAAGCATAACTTAAATGACTGCAGTCTGCAGAACTTTGCGGCCAAAAACAGCATCCGCTGAGGCTCGCACATCAACTTTGTAAAACTTAGAAAAAGTATGAACAGAAGACCAAGTGGCGGCCTTACAAACTTGTTCAACAGAAGCTTGGTGCTGAAACGCCCAAGACGCTCCAACGGCGCGAGTAGAAGGGGCAGTGATACGAAAAGGGGGAACTTTCCCCTTAGCAGAATAGGCCGCAGTAACGGCCTGACGTATTCATTTGCTAATGGAAGATTTGGCTGGTGCCAAACCCTTCTTAGGCCCACAGGGCACAACAAAAAAGGCATCCGTCTTACGAAAAGGAGACGTGATAATCAAGTAGTACTTAACACAGCGTACTACATCCAAACAATGCAAAACCCTCTCTTTGTCATTCTTAGGATTAGGACACAAGGAGGGAAGAACAATATCCTGATTCAAATGAAAAGCAGAAACAACCTTAAGAAGAAAGTCTGGCTTGAACCGAAAGACCACTTTATCCTGATGCCTCTCAAAGTAAGGCGCCTGGATAGACAAGGCCGCCAACTCCGAGACACGTCGGACCGAAGTGATAGCTACCAAGAAGACAATCTTCTGAGTCAGGGTAGACAAAGCAATATCTTGCAGAGGCTCAAAAGGAGGAGCCTGCAGAGCAGAAAGAACCAAGTTCAAGTCCCAAACAGGGAGTAATGGTTTCCTGGGAGGCCGCACATGCGTAACCCCCTGGAAAAAAGTTTTAGCTAAAGGATGAAGCGCAAAATGCTTCTGAAAAAAGATAGACAAGGCAGAAACCTGCCCTTTCAAAGTACTCAGCTGGAGACCAGAGTCCAGCCCCGATTGCAAAAACTCCAGAATCCTGGAAACCGAAAAGACCCTACAGGGCAAAGTTCTGACCTCACACCAAGCGATATAGGCTTTCCAAGTCCTATAGTAGATGGTAGAAGAAGACCTCTTCCGGGCACAGATCAGAGTCTTAACAACCGAGTCAGAAAGACCCTCCTCCTTCAAGATGAAGGTTTTAGCAGCCAAGCCGTCAAACCCAGCTTTGGTAAATTGGGGTAACACAGCCGACCCTGAGTGAGCAGATCGGGCCGAAGAGGCAGAACGATCTGATCCATCGCCAGTCGAACGATGTCTGCGAACCATACTCGCCTTGGCCACCTTGGAGCCATGAGAATGGCGGACACCCTTTCCAGAGCCAGCTTCCGTACCATATACCGTATCGGAGGAAAAAAGTACAGAAACCCCAGATCCCCCCAGCTCAGGGACATGGCGTCCACCGCCAGAGCCAGAGGATCCTGGGAGAGCGACACGAAGGTTGGAAGCCTGCAATTGTGACGAGAGGCAAACAGGTCCACCTCCGGTGTCCCCCACCGGAGACACAGAGACCGAAAAACTTGAGGATGGAAAGCCCATTCTCCCAGACGGGAAGAGCACCTGCTCAACTGATCTGCTTCCCTGTTTTCCACACTCGGAATGTTAACTGCCGAGAGACAAGGAACATGGGCCTCTGCCCAGGTCCGGATCAGGGACATCTCTCTGAGGGCACCCAGACTGCGAGTCCCTCCCTGATGATTGATGTAAGCAACCGCTGTCCGATTGTCCGACAAAAGAACAAGAACCAGACGGATGGCTCTCAGTTCCAGAACATTGATGGGCAAGTGGGCCTCTCGAGGTCCCCACTGCCCCCGAAACTGAAGATCCCTCCAGAATCCCCCCCATCCCGAAAGACTGGCGTCCGTGGTGACAATTTCCCAGAGAGGAGTCAGGAAAGACCTGCCCCTCAAGAGATTGGTCGAGACCAACCACCATTGCAGGGACTGCCGGACCCGGGAGGACAACTGGAAGGGGCGATCCAACGACCGTGGTCGCCGGTCCCAAGATGCCAACAGATGAAGCTGAAGCGTCATTGTGTGAAATTGAGCAAAAGGAATTGCCTCGAAAGAGGCAACCATTAAGCCTACCAGTCTCATCCCCAGACGGATGGACGGTCGAGGATTGGAAAGAAGGAACCGAACCAATTCCTGAATCAGACAAATCTTGGATTGAGGCAGAAACACCCTGTGTTGACAAGAATCCAACTGCATTCCCAGAAAGGACACCACCCTGGTCGGGGCGAAGGAGGACCTGGGAAAGTTGATCACCCAACCGAAGCTTTCCAGTGTGGAGACCACCGTCCTGGTGTCCGTCTCCGATTGATTGAGGGAAGGAGCCATGATCAAAAGGTCGTCCAGATAAGGTACGACGTGAATGCCTTGAGATCTGAGAATGGCCATCACCCCTGCCAACACCTTGGTGAACACTCTTGGAGCTGAGGTAAGGCCAAACGGAAGTGCCACGAGTTGAAAATGCCGATCCTTCATCACGAACCGAAGAAAACATTGATGAGCCTGGCAGATGGGAACATGAAGGTAAGCATCCTTGATGTCTATGGACATCATGAAGTCCCCCTGCCGAAGAGAACCGATGGCCAATCGCAGAGTTTCCATGCGAAACTTCCGAGCACGGATGAACCTGTTGAGGAACTTCAGATCCAGAACGGGGCGAACCGACCTGTCTTTCTTGGGGACTGTGAAAAGGTTGGAGTAAAACCCGAGGCCCACCTCCAAGTGCGGCACCGTCCGGATAACCGCCATATCTAGAAGATCCTTTACCGACGCCAGGAGCCCCTGCGCGGCCAAAGGATCGGAGGGCACCCGAGACCGGAAAAACCGTGAAGGAGGGCGAGACTCGAACTCCAGCTTGTAACCGGACGACACCACCTCCCGAATCCATCTGTCCGGAACCTCCTGGTCCCAAACCAGGGAGAAGTGACGCAATTGTCCCCCCACCCGCACGGGTGAGGGCACCCCCTCATTGCTGAGCGGGCTTACCAGCAGGCTTGGGCTTGGCGCCCCAGGACTGACTGGGACGGTCACGACCCCTTCCCCGGGACCAACCTGCACCCCTGGTAGCGGGAAAGGAGGCCCCTCTGCCTGCTCTGACTCCCCGAAAGGAGGGACTAAAGGAAGTCGCTCCCCGAAACGAACGACGAGGCCTCTTGCGTTGAGGCAACTTACCACCCTTGGTAACTGAATTCAATTTATCGCCAAACAGGCGCAAACCTACAAACGGAAGAGCTGTAAGCGACTTCTTAGAGTTAAAGTCCCCCGTCCACTGGCGCAGCGACACCGACCGACGAATAGCAACCAACAGGGCCGCGGTCCTGCTACACATTGCAAGCGCATCGTCCTGGGCGGACATGACAAAGGAAATAAACGACTCACACTGCTTGAGAGAAGCGAACTCATCACAAGTGGGATCAAGATCTGCGTACAAATCTCTAACAATGGACCTAACAGCCATCAGAAGAAGCGCCGAAGCACACACCGGCCGCAGTGCCGATCCAGCACTGATAAAACCATGGTGAGCCAATTGATCAATCCGACGATCCTCACCATCCTTAATGGTAGTAGTGTCAGGGGAGTGCAACGCAGCCGTGTTAGACAGCCCCAACACAGGGGCATCGACGTCAGGGGGAACAGACCAAAGCTTCACCAAATCCTCCGGAAAGGGATAACGCTTATCCCAACTAGGAGGAACTCCAACAAGACGCGTGGGTTGTTCCCATTCCTTAAGGACAACCCTCACAAAGTGTTGTTGCCTGGGAAACACCAAACGTGGCTGGGGCACATCAAACAACTCACCCTTTGGCGGGGGGACCGCCTCAGGTGGATCCAAAGCCAAAATTTCAAACATTTGAGCCAAAATGGAAGGAGTGTCAAGGAACACCCCCGCAGCCTGATCGCCAGTGGTACCAACCAATTGCTGGTCTGCAGGCTCGTCCGACTCCTCAAGGAGTTCCCCCCTCCTCAGCTGGGGGACAATCGGACCAATCCAATACTTCAAACACCTCATCCTCCAGAACAGGCGATGCTGGGGAAAGGTGCTTCCGCTTAGCCGTAGCCTTCTGAGCCACCGCGGCGGAAACTATCTTCTCGAGGTTGGCCAATCGTGCACACACCTCGGATTGCGAATCCCCACCCTTGACAACGTCACGCGGGGTTCGGAATAGGTGAGGGGGGGTAGGAGATGACGGAAGTTGCGAGGAGCCAGGTACTGGAATGCCGGACTGGCGCGCAATATTCTGCTGTGCACAAGAAATACATATTATGACATCGCCTAGGAGCGGAGCCCCACAACCCCCACACAGCCTGGATAGCCCCGAAGAGCCATTTCCGGTAATGTCGGAAGCCTTCATATGGTGAAATGATGGTATTCGCAATAACCCAGGGGTTTACGCATTAAGCAACCCGGGATGCCCCCTTTATAATTAAAGTCCCGGGAGTGGGAGGATTTATAAGCCTAGGAGAATCCCAATTTGGAAAATAAGACTAGCCAGGTATATCAGACCGGGAGGCTCACAGCAGTGAGGGGATCCCAGGATCTGTAAGGGAAAGAGACCATAATCAGACCCCCAAAGAAAGTCTGCCAGCATGGGCCACACACATAACCAAACAGAATGTACAGTAAAAAATATATACAATATATACAAAAGCCTGAAGTGTATACAGCCCATGAGATATAAACATATACATGAATAACCAATATGTGCCTCCAGAAGGGGAACTATAAAAAAGTGACAAGGTTAATTGCACCATCTCCCCTAAATCGCATGCACCGCACAATCAAGCCAGACAAAACAACACAAGAACCTGTTTAAACGGCGGCGCCCTCCTCAGCCGAGCTAGGGACCGCTAGGCTGTTGCCGAATACCTCCGTGTAGTGAGGCTCCGGGTGAGGAAGAGAGAGGAAGGCGGGCCGGGGTGAGTGCATGCAGCGCTCCGGCCCCGCCGGAGCCAAACAGCGTGGGCCAAGAACATGCGCGGCCCCGCCCCCTAGACACGAGCAGCGCGGCCCATTGAATGGCGGCGCCGTGTGTAAACGGGCGCCACAGACGCCCCATAAAAAACAGCCATGTGGGAAAGGATCACAGCAGGGGGATCATAATAAAACACGCTATAAGGAGCCCCAGCAGGCCGGGACACGCGCCTGCCCGCGGCGCTGACCCCGCCAGCTGCCAGCGCTCCCCACAGCCACAAACACACAAAATGTAAAAGCACCCCATACAAGCCCACCCCCCCACGTGAAGGGAGAAGGGGACCAAGCGGGAGAAGGTAGCCCAAGGGGAACATCGGGACAGGGGCATCCCAAATCCGGATCACCAAGCCGGATATCGGCATTGCCCCACGCGTGGGGACGAGCGGAGGAGATAAGCTCCTAGGCACCATATAGTGCCATCTACCTTTGCCCAGCAAGCAGCCTAGGCTGGGAGGCTTCCGTTAACTATCTAGGCAAAAAACACAATTTTGACTGGGCAGAAATAGACCAAAGAGAGGATGCCGGGGTCTGACCCCGGCTACCTGCAAGCAGGAGACTTCTTTCTTCTGTCTTGCCGCATCTTGCAGAGAGAAAACACTGGGTGTTAAGTGGGAGGTCCCAGGTATATGTAGGCCAGGAGGGGCTCGTTTTCAAGACTTCTCTCTGCAACGTCGCCACCTGCCGGTGGAGTAACCCGATCGTAAGAACTAAAGGGGAAGCGGGGTGTGTGACACACTGAGAATATAGTTTGCTTAGGGAACTGCTGTCTCTGTTCCTCTGGCTTGAACAAATCTCCCTTTTTCCCCTTGGGAACTTTTGGAGCCGAGATATCCAGAATCTCTAAAATGGAACTAATCAGACCTTCCATCTGATCCTTAAACAGGGAACCCTCTTGTGTAGAGGACCCTGTATTCAAACTACTCTCCTCTCTACTGGAAGTAGTGCACCCTTCGATAAATCATCATAAGAAACTATGGACCGATACATATCCTCTTCAGAATCAGAGGAAATTAAATGCTTCCTTTAATCTAATGCTTTCTTCGGGACAGGGAAGCTAACTGGCTTTCTACGCGGGCTAACCTCTCTGCAAAATCCCGCTGGACACTATCCTGGTTATCCAGACGAAGCTGAGTTGCCAAAGGAGCACTTTTCTTTACCAAACTTAGCGAGTACCACTATAGCGCATTCAGGACAAACGTCCTTGTCCAGAGGCCTTTGCAAGCATACCGGATATGGGGTGACCCTGTCTGTTAAGGTACTAGTCCCACATAGCCCAGATTCCTTCGTCATGGTGAAATAGGACCTAAGACCGAAGTATATACAAGTAGTCGATAGTCACAAGCGACTACTACTTTAGGGGGTGAACCACAACCAATATGTCCATTTCACACAATCTATATATATAAAAAAAAAAAAAAAAAAAATCAGATTAAACATAATTGAAATAATTTAGAAAAGCACCCACATACATGTAAAGAAATTCAGAGCCGTAATCCGAAGGGGCACCCCGCTGAATGGACCCCGACAGAGGACGGGCAGCAGCCTGGACGGTGGAGCACGAGCCACAGCAACCCTGAAGCAAGGGCCACAGCTGGAGCATGAAGACGTTGGCGGTGCACAAGGTGCAGCAACCCTGCATCACGGGCCGGAACCAGTGGTGAAGCCCAGCAGGTGAAGGAATGGTCCGCAACCTGCCACAGAGGCGGCTAAAGAAAATCTTCCTTCCCTAGCCACGATGTGGCTGAGGCGGCAGACACAGGCAGTGACCTTCCTCCTGTCGCTCAGAAGAAGCGCCTGCCTCTTCCTGCCACACGTGTTTCCACCCCTTCAAAGAAAAGGCGTGAAATTCAAAACTTTCAAGTGAAAAACACACAAAAAATAAAAGGTATATTGTGGGAAGAAAAGTAAGAGGAAAAAATATCCCCCTGGTCCCCGCCCCTGAAGGCTCATTAGAAAAAAACCTATGGCTGACTGCTCCTTAAGGCAAAAACTCCAGCCCCAGAGTGACAACCTTAAAAAACTAAACTGACACTCTGAAAGCGCCCCAGGACCTTAGCGCTTACCCCTACCACCATGATCTGCATAAACAGCTTAGCTGAAGCATAATGGGTCCATCAGATCAGCGGGATATAGGGGGCCTGGAAGATAGGGTTATTTCCTCCAATTCCTAGGTAAAAATCCTATTAAAAAATGACAAAAAATAGGAAAAAAAAATTAGAAGAAAATAAATCCAAGCACAACCTTCGCAGTCCAGTCCAACTGCAAGAATGAAAGTGGATTGTGGTGGTGCAGGCGGAAGTATATATAGGCCTGGAGGGACACCTCCTTCGGTTTTGCAGTCCAAGCCCTTTGGTCGAGAGTTAACTCATTCATTTCTGGTTGCTGGTGGCCTGGCGTGGATTAGGAGAGATAGGATAAGTCTGACAAAAAGTACCCAGTCCTGAGACGTTTGGTACTCATTTCTAGCCGATTTCAGTAAATAAGGAAAGGCCTGAAAAGGGATCACCATCCTCCCTAGGGGGGCCATACTGATCAGGGTAAACAGGCTGCTGAAAGGGGAAAGCTGATTGACTAAAAGAATGTTTATTTAAAGCACCTTAAAAGACTCCAGGGCCAGCTTTGCTGGCGGATACCACAACGATGTCTTAGAGGGTGGTCTCATTCCCAGCTTCAATGTAGCTGTGGTACACAAGCTAATTAGGATGGGGACAGAAACGCTCTCCAGACTACAGGGAAAATGGGGATGTAACCAGCGGCTGGGTCATTTCACCCAGCATTCTTAAGATCGACCAGTCGGTGATCTAAAAAATGCCAAGTGAGCAATGGAAAAAACGCGTTTGATAACTGGGCCTTCGCCCGAACTACTCAGACAGGGGTACAAAAAAGTGTTTCGTGCAACTTTAATTCACTGGTATGGACAGTATTAACTTATGAATCTTCCCTTTTTTTTACCTGAGATCTCTGGCTTTCAACCGAAACAATGTTGTCCAGCTTTGTTGCCATTCTGTCTTCAAGGCAATGCATTAGTTGGTATGTCTGCTCAGCTGAGAAAACTACCTATTAGAGAAAAAAAAAATATATAAAATAAAAAAAGGATGCAAAAGTTTTTTTTGTTTTTAGGATTGGCATTGGGATGCCCTGCTTTGTGAAACTCCAAGGAACGGTCAATTCACCTACCTCTCCCTAGAGCCCATGTCATGGCCTTGTCCTCGGCATAGCCCATGACAGGCTTTTTTTTTTTAATGGGCAGCATCAACAGGGATTCGGCTGGCAGCACTCACTTCATTTAGATTTATTTGCTGCACTGAGAAATGTGAAGTGAAATGTGAATGTTATGAGCACCACTGACTGACCAAGTGGGCAGTGTGGTAACCAGGTGGTGACTTTTCAGCGATCCCTGGGGAGACACACAGCACTGCTTCCCAAGATGGGACATTCTTGGGTTTTGTCCCTCTTTAATTGCAGTACCAGGTTTTATACACATTTTATTTGTAATTATATGAAATTTTGTGACTGGATGATAATACAAATGTTTATTTATAAAAGAACAAATTCAACAAGATGCACAAGATAAAAAAACCATAACATTTGCATTACTTCAACAGCATGTATAATTGCTGTGTCAGTTTTTAAGATGTTCCACTTCTGATTGGAATGCCTTTCTTAGAGGATTTTACGTCAAAAAAATACCATTTTGTGAATACTCACCTGTAAAATGGGTATTATAAGTATGTCACACACCCCGCTTCAAGACATTAATTACACTTGGGTATACTGACCTGTAGATGGCGATCTTGCAGAGATGATAAAAAAAGGTCAGACCCTCCCGACCCATAAATACCTGGGACCTCCCACTCATCACCCAGTATAAAGATAGCAGTAAGATCAAGGGACCAGGAAAGCCAATTAAAACTAACAAAGGTCCACCATATAAAGGATCCAGAATACAAGGGAAGGGTGAAACGGGGTGTGTGACATACTTATAATACCCATTTTACAGGTGAGTATTCACAAAATGGTATTATTCTAAGTATGTCACACACCCTGCTTCAAGACATTCATTATACTTGGGACATCCAATAGCAGTGTCCATAAAGGGCAGGGATCCAAAAAAACAAGGCACAAACTTAAACCACTGCAGCTTGCAGAACTTTGCGGCCAAAAACAGCATCCGCTGAGGCCCGCACATCAACCTTGTAAAACTTGGAAAAAGTGTGAACCGAAGACCAAGTAGCAGCCTTACAAACCTGCTCAACAGAAGCCTGGTGCTGGAAGGCCCAGGACGTCCCAACAGCACGAGTAGAATGAGCAGTAACACGAAACGGGGGAACCTTCCCCTTGGCAGAATAGGCCCCAACAATGGCCTGGCGAATCCATTTACTAATGGAAGACTTGGCAGGAGCCAAACCCTTCCTAGGCCCAGAGGGCACCACAAAAAGGGCGTCAGTCCTACGAAAAGGAGAAGTAGCCACCAAATAGTACTTCACACAGCGAACCACATCCAAAGAATGCAAAACCCTCTCCTTGTCATTGCTGGGCTTAGGACACAAGGAGGGAAGAACAATATCCTGATTCAAATGAAAAGCAGAGACCACCTTAGGAAGGAAATCTGGTTTGAAGCGGAAAACAACCTTGTCCTGATGCCTCTCAAAGTAAGGAGCCTTAATAGACAAGGCTGCCAACTCCAAAACACGTCGAACGGAGGTGATGGCAACCAGAAAAACAACCTTCTGAGTAAGCGTAGAAAGTGCAATATCCTGCAAAGGTTCAAAAGGAGGACCCTGCAAGGCAGACAAAACCAAATTCAAATCCCAAACTGGGAGCAAAGGCTTCCTAGGAGGCCGCACATGCGTAACCCCCTGGAAAAAGGTCTAAACCAGAGGATGAAGAGCAAAGGACTTTTGAAAGAAAACCGCCAGGGCAGAAACCTGCCCCTTCAGAGTACTAAGCTGCAAACCTTGGTCCAGACTATGTTGCAGAAATTCCAAAACCCTAGGGATAGAGAACGCCCTGCAAGGCAAGGCCCTGACCTCACACCAATCAATATAAGATCTCCAAGTCCTATAATAGATGGCAGAGGAAGACTGCTTCCTAGCCCTAACCAGAGTCTGAATGACAGCATCAGAAAGACCTTTCTCCCTCAAGATGGAGGTTTAAGCAACCACGCCGTCAAAGCCAGCGTTGGTAAATTGGGGTAGAGCAGTGTCCCCTGAGTGAGCAGAGCCGGCAGAAAGGGCAGGTCTAACTGATCCTCCGCCAACCTTACCACGTCTGCGAACTACACCTGTCTTTGCCACCTTGGAGCCACCAGGATTGCTGACGCGCCCTCTAGGGCCAGCTTGCGCACCACTCTGCCCACCATGGGAAACGGAGGGAACAGGTACAGAAACCCCAAATCCCTCCAGTTCAGAGACATGGCATCCACTGCTAGAGCCAGTGGATCCCACGAGACAAAGCGACCGAAAAACCTTGGGGCAGAGTGACCATTCCCCCCGGCGAGATGATCCCCTGCTCAGGGAGTCCGCCTCCGTGTTCTCCACTCCCGGAATGTACACTGCCGAGATGCATGGGACATTGCTCTATGTCCAGGCAAGGATCAAGGACACTTCCCTGAGGGCACGCCTGCTGCGAGTCCCTCCCTGGTGATTGATGTAGCCGACCGCCGTCCGACCGAACTTGGACCGGTAGGCCCCGCAACTGATGAGTCAAGTGAGCCAGATCCAGCCTGATGGCTCAACTCCAGAACATTGATGGGATCGTGAGCCTCCCAGAGGCCCCCACAGTCCCTGAAACTGAAGATCCTTCCAAAATCCCTCCCAACCTGACAGGCTGGCATCCGTGGTGACCGTCTCCCAACGAGGGGTCAGAAAGGACCTGCCCCTCGTCAGATTGCTCAGTTTCAGCCACCACCGAAGGGAACGCCGCACCCGGGGGGACATCAGAAAGGACTGATCCAATGACAGCGGGGACCCGTCCCAGGCCGCCAAGAAATGGAGCTGGAGCGTCCTTGTGTGAAACTGGGCAAAGGGAACCGCCTCGAACGACGCCACCATCAATCCCACGAGTCGCATCCCTAGCCAGATGGACGGACGGGGAATGGATAGAAGACGCTGAGTCAATTCCTGAATCAGAAGAACCTTGGCCCAGGGGAGAAACACCCTGGCCTGATAAGTATCCAGCGACATTCCCAGGAACTCTACCACCCTGGAGGGAGTGAGGCAGGACTTGGGATAGTTGATCACCCAACCGAAACTCTCCAGAGTGGACACCACATTCCTGGTATCCAGCTGCGCCTGACTGAGGGAAGACGCCATGATGAGAAGATCGTCCAGATAGGGCACGATGCGGATACCCCTGGCTCTGAGGATGGCCATCACTCCTGCCAACACCTTGGTAAAAACCGTCGGAGCCGATGTAAGGCCAAACGGAAGAGCCACAAACTGAAAATGTCGATTGTCCACGACAAACCTGAGGAATCTCTGGTGTGCCGGAAATATTGGAATATGCAGGTAAGCATCCTTGATGTCTATGGACATCATGAAGTCCCCCTGACGCAGTGAGTGGATGGCTGAGCGCAGAGTTTCCATACAGAACTTCTGGGGACGAACAAACCTGTTGAGCAACTTCAGATCCAGAATGGGATGAACGGATCCGTCCTTCTTGGGCACCGTGAACAAATTGGAATAGAAGCCCAGGCCCCGGTCTGAGTGGGGCACCGGGCAGATGACAGCCATGTCCAAGAGACTTGCTACTGCCACCCGAAGCCCCTGGGCGGCCAGAGGATCTGATGGCACCCGAGAACTGAAGAATCTGGGAGGGGGCCGGAACTCGAACTCCAGTTTGTAACCGGAAGACACCACTTCCTGAATCCACCTGTCCGAGACCTCTTGAACCCAAACCTGGGAGAAGAGTAGCAGCTGTCTCCCCACCTGCAAGGGTGAGGGCGCCCCCTCATTGCTGAGCCGGCTTGGCAGCACTTCTAGGCTTGGAGCCCCAACTGTGTCCTGGACGGGCCCGACCCCTGCCCCAAGAATCACTTCTGGACGAGGGGAAAGCCGAACCCCTGCCGACTCTAGCCCCACGAAAGTACTGAGAGAAGGAAGCCACCCCCGAAAGGGGCGACGCTGCTTCTTACGCTGAGGTAACTTACCTCCCTTTGCCACTGAATCCAATTTTTCTCCAAAGAGCCGCAACCCCACAAAGGGAAGGGCCGTGAGCGACTTTTTGGACACAAAATCAGCCCCCCACTGGCGTAACCAAACCGACCGGCGGATAGCCACAAGCAGAGCCGTAGCTCTGCTACACATCACCAAAGTGTCGTCCAGGGCGGACAGTATAAAGGATAAGAATAACTCACAGCGCTTAAGGTCGGCAAACTTCTCACTAGCCGGGTCAAGCCCGGACGAGGTCAAAAATCCTATAACAACCGACCTGGCAGCAATCAATACAAGCTCAGAAGCACAAACCGGCTGCAAGGCCGATCCAACACAGGCAAAACCATGACAAGCCATCTGGTCAATGCGTTTATCCTCACCATCATTGAGAGTAGTGCACTCCGGAGAATGGAGGACTGAGGAGCTGGACAACCCCAAAACAGGAGCATCCACCTCGGGGGGAAACGACCAGTGCTTCACTGCGTCCGCCGGAAAGGGATATTTCTTGTCCCAACCCAGTGGGACACCCGGAAGCCGCGTCGGCCTCTCCCATTCCTTGCGAATGATACCATCAAAATGCTTTTGATAAGGAAATTCCAAGCGGGGCTTTGTCTCTTCAAAGAACTCCCCCTTCAGCGGAGGAGCTGCTTCGGGCAGGAAAAATAGCCAGGACCTCAAACACCTGAGCCAGGACCCTGGATGTATCCGAGGAATCCCCCAGGCCCTGCTCGGTATCAGCGCCCAGTGCTGATCGTTGGAGTCATCAGACCCCTCATACAGCTCCCCTTCCTCACGCGGGGAGCAATCAGACCAATCCAGGGAGTCAAAGTCCTCCCTATCAAAGGCCTGCGCAGCCGAATACAAATGTTTCCTCTTTGCCGTGGCCTTTTTGGCGACGGCACTAGAAAACAATTTTTCAAGATTGGCCAATCTGGCACACACCTCAGATTGCGACTCCCCGCTAATGACCACATCACACGCACGTGTCAGGCGAGGGGGAGACGGGGAGGAGACCGGCGGAGCAGAACCAGACGCCTGAGATCCGGTCTGCCGCGTAATAGCCCGCTGCGCACAGGGTACACATAGAAATACATCATCCCCCAAAAGGGATACCCCACACCCCAAACACAGCCTGGATTGCCCCGAGGGGGGCACAAGCCCAGTATCCGGGGAAGCCTCCATATGGTAATTTTTTAGCACTATATATGCAATAAATGTGTACAATGCGCTTTACATTGTTTGGAAATTGCGCAATTATGCCACCCGGGATGCCCCTTTAAGTCCTGAGTGGGAGGATTATAGGCCAGCTAAATTTTTAACCAGGGACCTGGACCGGGAGAACCCCCCTTTAATATGCTCAATGGTCCACCTGGAACACAAGAACACAAGCACACACTCAGTACCATGCAAATGTAAGCAAGCCAGTAACAACTGACAGTGACGGGCATAAGGCCCCTCACCCGACCATCGGTACAGCAGGAACCGCGCGCAGTGTGCAGTAGGAGGAGGGAGGGCGGGCCGGTGCGGTACGCGCGTCGCGCCCGCCCCTCTCCCGGCCAGAAGCCGGGACGTGAAAGCCGCACTCTCAGCACGGGGACGGGCCGTAGGCGCGCGCGGACGCCTGACCCCGCCCCCCCCCCATTGGAGGAGAAGAAGCCCTCATGGGCTCGCCGCCACCATTGCGGCCAGCACTATTAGCGCGCCGGAGGCCGGCGCCGCGGGACCTCCGGCGCCATGAAAATAAAGTAAAAAGCACACACATGTAAACGCACACACACACACATGAATACAGGAATCCATAAGGGACCCGCCCCCCCCCCCCCTCTAAGGGTACCAGGGAGAGGGGGAATCCATGCCAGGGAAGGGCCAATGGACGGGGCATCCCAAACTGGGATCACCAACCCGGATATACCCCTTGTTATGGGGTCTCACGGCTCCTAAGCACCAGGGGTGCCAACTACCTTTGCCCGGACCAGCAGCCTAGGCTGGGAGGCAGGGAATATAAAACAAGGGGATCCGGGCAGAAATAGAAGAATAAAAGTGGCCGGGAGTCATCCCGGCTACCTGCAAGGAGGAGACATCATCTTCTGACTTGCTCGCCTCTGCAGAGATGGAAAACTGGGTGATGAGTGGGAGGTCCCAAGTATTTATGGGCCGAGAGGGTCTTACCTTTTTTTGTTATCTCTGCAAGATCGCCATCTACAGGTCAGTATACCCAAGTGTAATGAATGTCTTGAAGCGGGGTGTGTGACATACTTAGAATAGACTTTAAGCCCTTTCACAACAAGCTAAATAGTAATAATGGTAATAGTAAAGACTCAGAAAGTATGCTAACTTGCAAGGAATCCCAAATCAAGTGGGCCATGTGGAATACCTACCGTAGGTCCTCTCCTCTCTAGACCAAAACCGGTCTTGGGCTGCCATGCAATCTATAATATTTCCTATTCAGGATGCCCCACTGATTGCACCCCCCCCCCCCAGAGTCTCCAGTAAAACCTACCTGATCCCCAACGCAATAGCAAACTACACTATATACCTGTAGCCAGCTGCCTGCCTGTAATGGCTGTCGTGAGCACACCCCCTGCTAGAGGCCGCCAGCACCAGAGCACTGGTTAGCTGTGCACCTGTGCTGTCGTACTGGGGAAAGGCGATTTTTTGGGGTGACCTGGAGAGTTTCACACATCAGGATAGGAGGCGAGGACCAAAACTAGGGATAGTCAGAATCATGGGATTTGGTGCATTTTTACTTGTAGAGAAACAAAGAACGTACAGAAAAGAATGTAAAATCAAATCAATATTTGGTGTTACCACCAAATATTATACAGGGTGATAATATAAAGTCAGCAAAACCCTTGTCTTGTACAAAATATGGGCTTTTAGCATTTGTCCTAGGTTTCATTTCTTGGTGTTCCATGGGAGACATGGCAATTATTCAGAAAAATTTACATTTGGGTTATATACACTGCCTAGAAGTTGGTAACTTACAAAGTGGTTCTTCCCTAGGGATACTAACCCTTTAATTGACAGCCTACCTAGAGTTTTGCCACCCTATGTTGCAAGGCCATTTTTCACCAAGGAATTTCTAGGGATTTTCTAGGAAAATATATTTTCAGCAGAGTCTGGCCTTTAACTTGTAATGTATGGTTTGTCATTATTTTCTATATTGTTGGTGAAATGTGAAAAAGAAATTCTTTTACATTCAGTAGCGTTTCTAGTAATACAAAAATGTATGTTTTACATTTGAAATCTCCCCACAAACGATATATTCTCTCGAAGAACACATCCCAAACTTTCTAGGTGTACCAGGCTTGTAGTTGTGCGTGCTGTTTTCTGGAAGTAATCCTTTAACTATTTTTTGGTTGCACATAGTTTCCCTAAAAAATAAAAAAAGAATCAAAACCACATTTTACTAAAAAAAAAAATGTAAACAAGAAAAAAAAGTTAAAACTGAAAAAAGCAAGGTCAAATGAACAGAATACCCAACATGCATGGCTAATTTCTTTTTTTTTTTTAATATTCTTTATTTTGTTTTGCAAAAATACCATTTTGTGAGTACTCACCTAAAAATGGATATTTTTGGTGTGCCACACACCCCGCTTCACTTCTTAAATATTCATCACTTCATGGGTTAATCCACCGCAGGTGACGTAGTGCAGAGAGGAAGTCTTGTAACGAGCCCCCTTCCGGCCTATATATACCTGGTACCTCCCTTCAATCACCAGTATATTCAAAAAGCAGTAATACAAGGTACCAGTATTCCACCAGTAACCTCCAAAATCAATCTTGATATAAATAAAAAAAGGGGCTTTACCATATAAATGCTTCGGTAATACCGAAAAGGGCGGGTGTGAAGCGGGGTGTGTGGCACACCAACAATATCCATTTTTCAGGTGAGTACTCACAAAATGGTATTATTCTTGGTGTGCCACACACCCAGCTTCACTTCTTAAATATTCATCACTTCATGGGACATCCAAAAGCAGTGTTCACAAGGGAAGGGCATCTCAAGGCCAGGTGAAGCATAACTTAAAAGACTGCAGTCTGCAGAACTTTGCGGCCAAAAACAGCATCCGCTGAGGCCCGCACATCAACTTTGTAAAACTTAGAAAAAGTGTAACAGAAGACCAGGTGGCGGCCTTACAAACCTGTTCAACAGAAGCTTGGTGCTGAAAAGCCCAAGACGCCCCAACAGCGGGAGTGGAATGAGCAGTAATACGAAAAGGGGGAACTCTTCCCTTAGCAGAATAGGCCGCAGTAACGGCCTGACGTATCCACTTGCTAATGGCAGATTTGGCTGGTGCCAAACCCTTCTTAGGCCCATGGGGCACAACAAAAAAGGAATCCATCCTACGAAAAGGAGACGTGATAATCAAGTAGTACTTAACACAGCGTACTACATTCAAACAATGCAAAACCCTCTCTTTGTCATTCTTAGGATTAGGACACAAGGAGGGAAGAACAATATCTTGGTTCAAATGAAAAGCAGAAACAACCTTAGGAAGAAAGTCTGGCTTGAACCGAAAGACCACTTAATCCTGATGCCTCTCGAAGTAAGGCGCCTGGATAGCTAAGGCCGCCAATTCTGAGACACGCCGGACAGAAGTGATCGCTACCAAGAAGACAATCTTCTGAGTCAGGGTAGACAAAGCAATATCTTGCAAAGGCTCAAAAAGGAGGAGCCTGAAGAGCCGAAAGAACCAAATTCAAATCCCAAACAGGGAGTAATGGTTTCCTGGGAGGCCGCACATGCGTAACCCCCTGGAAAAAAGTTTTAACTAAAGGTTTAAGCGCAACACGCTTCTGAAAAAAAGACAGATAAGGCAGAGACCTGCCCTTTCAATGTACTTAGCTGGAGACCAGAGTCCAGCCCTGATTGTAAAAACTCCAGAATCCTGGGGACCGAAAGGACCCTTAGTGAGCAGATCGGCCGAAGAGGCAGAACTAACTGGTCCACTGCCAGCCAAACGATGTCTGCGAACCTTATTCGTTTTGGCCACTTTGGGGCCATGAGAACGGCGTACACCCTTTCCAGAGTCAACTTCTGAAGAACTCTGCCCAGCAAGGGCCACGGAGGAAACAGGTATAGAAATCCCAGAGCTCCTCAGTTCAGGGACCTGACGTCCACTGTCAGAGCCAGAGGATCCCGGGAGAGTGACACGAAGCTCGGGAGCCTGTGATAGTGATGAGGGGCCAACAGGTCCACCTCCGGAGTCTCCCATTGGAGACACAATAAGAGAACCACCCGAGGATGGAGAGCTTATTCTTCCAGACGGGGAGAGCACTTGCTCAACCGGTCCGCTACCTGTTCCATCACCTCTGGAATGTAAACCGCCGAGAGACAGGGAACATGGAACACTGCCCATGTCTGGATCAGGGACATTTCTCTGAGAGTACTCAGACTGCGCGTCCTTCCCTGAAGACTGACGCAAGCAACCGCTGATCGATTGTCTGAACACGTCTGGACCCGAAGGCCCAGAACGTACTGAGTCAGGAGAGCAAACACCTGACAAAGGGTTCTCGGATTCAGAATACTGATGGGTAAGTGGGGTCTCCACTGCCCCTGAAACCGCAGCTCCTTCCAGAATCTGTCCCATCCCGACAGACTGGTGTCCGTGGTGACACCTTTCCAAGGGAGGGTCAGGAAAGACCTGCCCTATACAAGATTGGTCGAGACCAATCACCACAGGAGGAACTGCCGTACACGGGAGGACAATTGGAAGGACTGATCCAACAACAGAGGTTGCTGGACCCACACGCTAGCAGAAATAGCTGAAGCGTTCTTGTGTGAATTTAGGCAAAAGACAGACACACTCCGTCTTGATGAGAGTTCAGGCCGGGATGAACCGACCCCTGAATGGACCGCGAGGGAGGGTGAGACTCGAATTCCAGGTTGTGACCTGTCGACACTACCTCCTGGATCCATCTGCCTAGAACCACATGGTTCCAATGGCAGAAGTGTCGCAATAGTCCCCCCACCCGCACGGGTGAGGGCAGCCCCTCATTGCTGAGTGAGCTTATCAGCAGGTTTGGGCTTGGTGCCCCAGGACTGAGGGGGCCGGCTACGGCCCCTCCCCCGAGTCCAACCTGCGCCACTGGTAGCGGGAAAGGACGTACCTTTGCCCGCTCTGAACCTCTGAAAGGAAGGCCTACCGGACCTTGTCCCCCTGAAGGGACCACGAGGCCTTTTGTGTTGTGGCATCTTACCACCTTTTGCGACTGAATCAATTTTCTCCCCAAACAGACGCAACCCCAAAAAGGGGAGAGCTGTGAGTACCTTTTTGGAAGCCGTGTCTGCTGACCACTGACGTAGCCATACCGACCTGCGAATAGCCACCAGCATAGCTGCCGCCTTGCTACTCATAGTCAGCGCATCGTCCTGAGCGGCCAGGACATAAGCCATAAAAGATTCACACTGCTTAAGTGCAGTGAACTGTTTGCAAGCAGGATCAAGATCCTCATATAGCCCCTGAATTAGGGACTTAATTGCCAATAGAAGAAGGGCTGAAGCACATACCGGGCGCAATGCTGACCCGGAATAGATAAAACCATGTCGAGCGTATTGGTCAATCCTGCGATCTTCCCCATCTTTGGGGACAGTGGTCTCAGCAGAATGTACCATAGCCGAGCTGGAGAGTCCTAGTACAGGGGTATCGACGTCCGGAGGGACAGACCCAAGCTTCATCAATTCTGGTGGAAAAGGATAACGCTTTTCCCAACTGGAAGGAATTCCAGATAACCGTGTGGGATGTTCCCATTCCTTAAGAACCACCCTCTCAAAGTGGTGCTGTCTGGGAAAAACCAAACTCGGCTGAGGCTCTTTAAATAACTGACCCTTTGGCGGGGCGGCCGCCTCAGGCGTATCTAAACTCAAAATTATAAACATTTGAGCCAGAATGGAGGGGGTGTCAAAAACAATCCCCTCTGACCAATCGCCGATCTCATCAGCCACATGCTGACCTGTCGGCTCATCTGACTCCGACGGGAGTTCATCCTCGTCAGGGGATCCATCGGACCATTCCACAGGTTCACAAAACTGGTCCTGTGGAGCCGAAGGTACCGGAGTCAGGTGCCTTCGTTTTGTAGCGGTCTTCAACGCTGCTTTAACGGGCATCATTTTCCGGGGGCAGGGCTGTGCTGCCGCCTCAGAATGCGAATCCCCACTTTTGACAGTGTCATGCGGGGTCCGGAATAGGGAGGGAGAGGTAGGAGATGATGAAGGATGCGATGGCCCTGCAGCCGAAGCAACGGACTGGCGCGCAATAGTCTGTTTTGCACAAGGGATGCAAATAAAGATATCATCAGCTGGGAGTGGAACCCCACAACCTACGCACCCCCCAAACGGAACAGCAGAACCGTTTCCGGGATCTACGGAAGCCTCCATCTGGTGATTTATGGTATTCGCAATAATGGGACTTTTAAGGCATAAGCCGACCCGGGATGCCCCCTTTATTTTAGTAATGTCCCGGAAGGGAGGATTTGTATAAATTTTTTTTTTTTTTTTTTTTTTTAAGTTTAGGTCCCCTTTAATAGAAACTATATATATATATTTATATATAGTCTATGTATATAAACATTCAAAGCAATCCCAATAATTAGCCAGGCACATAGAGCCGGAGGGCTAGCATAAGCAGGGATCCCAGGATCTGCAAGGCAAAGAAACAACCATCAGATCCTTCACATGTGTATAACATATAAGTATGGCACCAAGTGCCCTTAAATGACGCCCCCTTAATAACAGTGATTTCTCACTGTATTATTAAAAAGTATTCCCCATTTAACGGCCCCAACGGGAGGGGCCGCTTACCTGTACAGCAATCAGCCGGTAAGCCTGCAGCCAGCAGCCATGAGCAGGCATGAAGACAAAGTGAGGCCGTGCGCCCACGTGACATCCTGTGTTTTGAAGGAAGCAAGGACGCTGGGCCCGCCGCATGACGTCGGCGCCGCGCCCCCGGCGCCGCGTCAGCGGGACCCGCCCCCCCCTACGCCGATCAGCTGGAAACACTTACAGCTGGCCACAGCACGTTCGCCCAGGCGGCGGTGGGGGGAGGGTAGAAACCGCATGGTGCTGACAAAGCTACATAAATGCCAGGCGAGGAGAGGGGAGAGGGGGCCACAAAGCAACAAACTGCAGCGCAAGCTGCCCTTAAAGCAGACCCAAAATATACAGCTACAGTGAATGTATAAACATGACATATATGTTAACATGCAGTGATACAAGTGAAACACACATACTAAAAGCACACCCTCACCACACCCCCCCCCCCCCCCATAGTGAAGGGAGAAGGGACCGAAACGGGAGAGAAAGAGGCTACGGGGACCCTCGGGACAGGGGCATCCCATTTCCGGATCACCATGCCGGTTAGCCGCATTGCCCCACGCATGAGGTCGAGCGGTAGGAGATAAGCTCCTAGGCACTTAAAGTGCCATCTACCATTTGCCCAGTGAGCAGCCAAGGCTTCCATTTCACCATAAAGGTATACAAACTCAAACCGGGCAGAAATAGACCAAAAGGGGGGTGGCGGGGTAAGAATACCCCGGCCTACCTGTAAGCAGGAGACTTCCATCTTCTGACTTGTCAGCAAGCAGAGAGAAAAAATACTGGTGATTGAAGGGAGGTACCAGGTATATATAGGCCGGAAGGGGGCTCGTTACAAGACTTCCTCTCTGCACTACGTCACCTGCGGTGGATTAACCCATGAAGTGATGAATATTTAAGAAGTGAAGCGGGGTGTGTGGCACACCAAGAATATACAAGGATAACAACATAGGTACACACACATAGGAAATGCAGCTGTCCGTAGCTCGCTGTGCAAGTTTCAATAGACCACGCATTTATTACAATGATACAATTGTCCATTCTGAACAATAACGTGAAGCAAAAAGGTCTTATCACGATTAGCATGCTTCGCAGGTACCAATTGGACCAGTTTTTTTTTTATCAGTAAGAGGGAAGAAGGGGGCGTGAAAGGGAGCATCACCCCTAGGGGTTGTCTCCCTGCTGTTCCTCGGAACCCTCAAGTCTCTCACCCTCTGAGGTGCCCTGAGTCCTGCGCCATGTATAAGGACGTGCTTAACCCTATGTTCAAGGTATGAGAGGAAGGAAAGGAGGGGTAACGGATAGGTTGGGGGGGGGGGGGGGGGACTCCCGTTCCCTAGGGGGCGATTCCATTCCATAGCTCTTTCACGCACTAGATATTAAGTGTCAGGGGTTTCACATACCCCTGTTTAAGGCAACTCCGGCCTGGTTCTCGCTTATGAGTCAGCTATCAGGGTTCTATACTCCGACGACTCCTGGAAGGCCAACCAAGGCCACCAAGTGTTGTTAAACTGCTCGTCTCTATCGTGAAGGGACAGGGTCATGTCCTCCATCTCCCTAATGAAGGAAACTTCACTCAGCCAATCTCTTACTGATGGGGCCCCCTTTTGCTTCCACAGGTGAGGGATCACTAACTTCGCAGCATTTAGCAGGTGGACTAACAGAGACCTCTTGCATTTGCCGATGGAACCATCCGCCAGGTGTAAAAGTATAACTGCAGAGTCATATTGAGTCTGGGAACCCATGATCTTCTCAATTACTGGGATAACTTTCTCCCAGTATGTCTGAATTTTGGGACATTCCCAAAAAATATGAAATAGGGTCCCCTTTTCTCTACTACATCTCCAGCAGCGGTCATCAGTCCCTGGGAACATCTTGCTAATTCTATCTGGTGTGTAGTACCATTGCGTTAAGAGCTTGTAATTTGCTTCCTGCACCCTGGTCACCACTGAGGATTTCTACTGCAAACCGCAGATATTTCTGATGACCCGGAAAAATCAGGAAAAACGTGTAGGTACATATTCCTTATATCCACTGTGGTCATAAAATCTCCCAGCTGGCGTGACATCACTGTGGATTTAAACGATTCCATGCAGAATTTCTTCAGAAGGATAAACTTGTTGAGGCCCTTGAGATCTAATATTGGGCATACAGATTTGTCCTCCTTGGGAATTATGAACAAATTGGAGTAAAACCCCTGACCTCTCTCTAAGAAAGAACAGGACAGACTACTCTAAAAGGCGAGCTACGGTAGATCCCATTGCTTCTGCTTTCTGCGGATTTCGGGATACCTCTGACCAAAAGAATCTCCAAGGAGGTCTTGCCCCAAACTCGATCTTGTAACCTGAGGATCTGACCTCATGTATCCAAAATACCATTTTGTGAGTACTCACCTGAAAAATGGATATTGTTGGTGTGCCACACACCCCGCTTCACTTCTTAAATATTCATCCATTAATGGGTTAATCCACCGCCAGGTGACGTAGTGCAGAGAGGAAGTCTTGTAACGAGCCCCCTTCCGGCCTATATATACCTGGTACCTCCCTTCAATCACCAGTATATTTAAAAAGCAGAAAGACAAGGTACCAGTATTCCACCGGTAACTTCAAAAATCAATTTTGATATAAATAAAAAAGGGCTTCACCATATAAATGCTTCGGTAATACAGAAAAGGGTGGGGGTGAAGCGGGGTGTTTGGCACACCAACAATATCCATTTTTCAGGTGAGTACTCACAAAATGGTATTATTCTTGGTGTGCCACACACCCCGCTTCACTTCTTAAATATTCATCCATTAATGGGACATCCAAAAGCAGTGTCCACAAGGGAAGGGCATCTCAAGGCCAGGTGAAGCATAACTTAAATGACTGCAGTCTGCAGAACTTTGCGACCAAAAACAGCATCCGCTGAGGCCCGCACATCAACTTTGTAAAACTTAGAAAAAGTGTGAACGGGGGGGCGTGGCTTGCGCATGGAGGGATAGGACGGACGCCGAAGATTCTTGGCTCCCCACTTAACCCCCTTAATACCAATTATCTGGCGCACAGGCAGCAATCGGACCGAATGTCCAAACGTAGGAAGATGAGGAGCACACCCCGGGCCTGCAGAGGAGCACCCATCACTGCTTACTTTGGGGCGCACACTCCTGGAAGCCCTGATCCCCCGTGTACCAAGATGGCGACGCCAGGTGTGGAAATGGAGGAGGCGGGGAGCGCTCCCCCCCATGCGGACGCGGAGACGGACTCACCTGCTGACATGTCCGTGGCGAGGGGGGCGAGAGGCAGCCCATCAGAGGAGCTGGAGAGGAGTCGGACTTCAGAGCCGCAGCAGCCCCCGTGTCTGGTGAGAGAGAGAGAAGTGGAGCCGACCGCGGTGAGGCGGGGGGCGGAGTCCCGCCATGCCGGGATCCGGGCCGGAGGATGGCCCCACCGCATCTGTGGGCCCAGCCAGGGGAGAAGACGAGCAGAGCCGTGGAACCGGGCTCCTCCCGCACCCTGCGGGAGTGGAGCACATGCCGCACTGCCGAGAAGAAGAGAGGCAGAGAGCGGGCGGCTGCGAGCTGTTCTCCTTAGAGGAGCCATCCCCTATCCAGCAACAGGTGACGTCTTGCCCTGGCCCTGCAGCATCTCAGGCTGACAGCATACGACAAATGGATCCTGAGACACACGGAGAAGAGATCACTCTGCAGGTGGGTGCCAGCAGCCCTGTGAGGGGGGATGGGGCGGTCAGGGGCCCAGACCCAGGGGAGGACACCATGATCCCTGGAGGAAACCCAATGGGAAGAGAGAGCCTGCAGCTGGATATGCCACTGAGGAGGGGGTCACGGATAATGACCACAGCCACAATATATAGCAGCCCGAGGGGGCAGAAAGCTCGGGGGGCCGGACTAGATCCCGTGGAGTGGGGGCCCACACATGGGTGTGCGGGATACCCGGGCTCGTGGACTCCTGAGCCCAACATGATGGCTAGTGGGCGGGGGACCCAGAGGACCGCATCGGAGGGGTGGGGAACTCCCCCCCCCCCCCCGACTCATGCTATGCCAGCTATGCAGAGATGGCCCGGCCCGCGGGAGGACATAGGCCCACAGCACCTCCCCACGAACACCATACTATGACACCGCTGGGGACACAAAACACAGAGTGGTCGCCCAGGATAGATGAGAGACCCCCAGAATGTGATTTCTTGAATAATGCATGTCCTGAAACTGCTTTGCCCCGATCCTTGATCTCAGCTATTGCGGAGTCGGTCCGGACGAACATCGCGGATGCCCTCAAATCGCTGCCATCCCGTTCAGACTTTGAAACTTACATAACCAGGATGGAGGGCACGTTTCGCAGGGAGATAACATCCATGCAGAACTCAATGGCAGACCTGTCGAGTAGAGTAGATGCCAATAATGCCGCACAACTAGACGTCCAAGCCAGAGTTGAGGCTCTAGAACGTGAGCGAGATGTCACCAGACGACTGCTCTCCGAGTTTCAACTGCAACAAGACGATCAAGAAAACAGAAATCGCCGTAACAACATCCGGCTGCGGGGCCCCCCCCGAATCGATAACTCCACCAGAGCTAAAGGCAAAAGTCACGAGACTGTTCAATAATATGCTGGACCGCCCACCCTCGGACCACATGGAGATAGATCGAATTCATCGAGTCCAGGGGCCCGCGCGGCTCGACCTCAGAGGTCCAAGAGATGTACTCTGCAGAGTGCACTACTACCAGGTCAAAGAAGCCATAATGCAGAAAGCCTGGAGCCGGGGTCCAGTGGAGATGGAGGGAGCGCGGATCACCTTGCTACCAGATCTATCACGCCGAACCCTCCAGATGAGGCGATTGCTGAAACCCCTTTTGGAGCTAATACAACAGAAGGGAGCGACATATCGCTGGGGTCATCCGTTTCAAATGATTATACGAAAGGATCGCAGATCGTTTGTCCTGAAAGCACCGTCCCAGCTGGCGGAGCTGTTTGATTTTTTGGAGGCTGCACCGATCATGATTCCGAACTGGTTGGCGTGGGAGCTGGACCGCAGAGAGGGCCCGCTTCCTCAGCGCCCGAGAAGAAGAGGCCGAGATCGAAGAAGGCGCCGGGGGGGTCCTCCTGGCCCGGTCCGGGGGGCTGACTTTGCCCCCCCGGGAGCCGAGTAGCGATACATCCACCCAAATGGACATAGAGGGGACATTGAGTTATGGCTAGAAAAGCTGATGTGATGTCCTCTCTTTACACTTTACACTCTACACTTTACATTTTACAGTTTACAGTTAATTTGATTGTTGGTTAAAGTTGTTGTTGTTCTTGTGGCCGAGTATGTGGTTCCCGGGGGAGTTTGGGATCTGCGGGTGGGTTGGCGGGGGGGGTTCTGGGGCCTTGGGCGGGCGGGGTCCCCCTCCCAGAGTAGGGGGGTGGCGCCCCCCCCGGCCTGGGGCCTCCGCCCCTCTCCCCCCCCTAGAGAAGGAGGGCCGGCCCTTGCGACCCCCCTGGGGATGGACCGCGCTCACGGTGATAACAGGAACCGGAGCTGGGGCGGGTGAGGATACGACCCGGATTTGGGAGATGAAGGGGGGACGTCTGACTCCCCCCGCCCCGGGGGGGGGGGGGTACGACCTACTCGCCTTATGTGAGATCCCTTGGGAGGGGAGGATGACTAGACTTTGTTGGTGCGTGCCCTCTGCCCCGGGGGTGGGCGGTCTCCCTCTGATTGGGGGAGGGGGATATGTCCTTCCCGTCGAGACGACTGAGCCATTCGGCAGACGGCGGCCTGGCCCTCTGGTGGGGGCGGATTCCCCCCTTCGCCCGGAGCTCAGCCGGTGCGGCCCTCCCCATCCCCTTCAGAGGTGGCCCGGAGCTGGGGATGGGGGGAGATATCATCGGGCGGGTCTCGGGGGTTCCTCGGCTTGGTGTGGCTTCGCGCCTGGGAGACCGACTCCCGTGACGGGGGTGTCCCCGACGTGCCGGGGGTGTGGCCTGTGCCCCGCATTCGGTGACGAGTTCCTATGGGGGACCCCGCTACTGGACCCTGACTGCTGTGGCATGACTACTGGGGGGCGGTCCGCTCGCCCGGCACTGAGGGGACGGGCTCGAGGGGGTAGGGGAGGCCCCGGGTCGAGGGTATGGCCCCGCGGATGAGCTGGCTGAGAGGGAGAAGAGGGCCTTGTTCATAGAGACATAGAGAGGTCGGTGGGGGGTCTTGGATCAGCCGGGGGCCTGCTGGGGGGACCTTGCCCGCCGGCCTGGGGGGGTGTCTTGGGCCGGGGCCCGTAGGCTGGCCGGTCGGGGTGCCTTCCCGGGACGGCGGCTGGGTCGCTCGGGGGTCGGTCGGTCACTTGATCAGCTGACCGTTTCATTAAATGCCCTGCGCGCCTGGATTTCTCTGGGAACCGGTTAATTTAATCTATATTGCTGCCTAACTGTTTATGTGTTATGAGGGAAGGGAGTGGGAGATGCCTGAGTGTTGGTTGAAGTTAATTATTTGCAATTGCGGACTGAATCTTGGCTCCTTTTCGCCGGGCTTCCACTTCCCCCCAGTGGTCCGAGTGTCGTCCCGGGAGAGGTTACCGGAGACTCTCGCGGGAGACACTGGACTAGACTCCCTTATATTAGGGGAGTTAGTATAATCGCTTGACTGTTACCCAAATTATTCTTGGGTTTCTCCGGAATTCACAATTTCAAATTTGTTGGTTTGTATTCCTTGTTTTGTTGTGACTCCTACTATTTTCTTGCTTTCTCTCGCATTGATTCACTTACGCTTTGCCCGACCCTTCCTCCTTCATACCTCTTAGTTGCCGGTTGTCTCGCGTCCGGGGGGTGGCTGGTGGGGGGCGGGCGGGGGGATGGCGGGGCCGGGTGGTGGCCCGGGCCCTCGGAGCGTCTCCTTACGGGTGGTCTCCTTGAACTGCAGAGGGCTTAACATACCAGAAAAGCGATCAGCGGTGATCGCTGAGTTAAAACGACTAAAAGCCCAGGTGGTGTTTCTTCAGGAGACCCATTTTAAAAAAGATGGCCGCACGAGACTCTCCTCCAAACTATACTCCCAGGTGTTCATGAGTTCGTCTCCCAGCTCGAAAACTAAGGGAGTGGCGATACTCCTGTCCAGGACCATGCCTTTCCATCTTCATAGCGTGAGCGCAGATGGAGAAGGCAGATATGTTATGATCAAAGGCAAGATTGCGGAGGAGACTTACACACTGGCCTCAGTATATGGACCTAACTCTGGTCAGGTAGACTTCCTCTTGGGGTTCCTTGCCAAACTGGCCGAATTTCAGGAGGGAAGTGTGATTTTGGGTGGGGATCTAAACCTCGCGCTGGAGCCCCTCTTGGATTCCTCCTCGGGAAAATCATCCATCCCCTACAAGAGATTGAGGAAGGTGAAACAGGCCCTCCACAGCCTGCAGCTATGTGACATCTGGAGGATCTCCAATCCTACCGGTAGGGACTTTTCCCACTATTCTACAGCCCACGCAACATATGCCAGGCTAGACTATGTACTCCTGTCCCACAATTTGCTGCCCAGGGCCCATGATGCCTTTATAGGGGTTGCGTCATTGTCAGACCATACCCCGGTACGCGTAGCCCTGGTAACGCAGGAAAGAAGTGGTAGAGCATGGACTTGGCGTCTGAATGAGACCCTATTGAAGGACCCGGTGGCGACAGGGGCAGTGCGAGAGGCCCTCGCCGACTACTTCCAGCTAAATGACACGGAGGGGATGAAGCCTATGACCTTATGGCTAGCTCATAAGGCTGTGGTCAGAGGAGTTTTAATCCAACAGGGGGCTAGGCTGAAAAGGGCGGATATTACCAGACGAGATCGCTTGCTGACCCAGATTAAGACCCTGGAGAAACGGCATAAGGAAACCCAACTAAGGGACACCTTGAAAGAACTGACGGCGTGTAGAGAGGAATTGAACTCCATCCTGCTGCAAAAGGCGGCGTTTGCGATAAAGAAATGCAAACGCTTCTACTACGAGTGGGGGAACAAAAGCGGCAAGCTTCTCGCACGGGCCTTGAGGAAACAACGCTCCTTGAACTTTATTGAGGCAATTAAAGACGGACAGCAACAGAAGTGGCATAAGACGCGGGACATCGCTAAGGTATTCCGCGAATACTATCACTCACTCTATAATTTACGTCCACAAGGCATGGGGGACCCTCAGGGTGGTTTAGAGAAGAAAAGGAGATATATCACAACGTCAGGTATGCCCCAGCTGAGTACGGAGGCGATCAGTAGATTGGAGGAGCCGCTTTCAGAAGCGGAGTTGCAACAGGCGCTCAAGCAGACCCCAGCTGGGAAATCACCAGGTCCGGATGGTCTGACTGCCGCATACTACAAAGAATTCCTCCCTGTCCTGGGTGGCCACTTTCTCCGAGCCTACAATACGATAGGGAGCGGGGATGACCCGGGGCAACTCCCTGGAGAGGCACTCGAAGCTCATATAACAGTGATCCATAAGGCAGGAAAGGATCCGTTATGCTGCAAAAGCTACCGCCCAATATCACTCTTAAATGTCGACCTCAAATTATTCACTAAGATCCTGGCTAACCGACTGGCAAGGTATTTGCCAGATCTAATAGAGGAAGATCAATGTGGCTTTATCCCGGGTAGGGAGGCAAGAGACGATACGGTCCGAACCCTAAACCTCATACACCGTGCCCGCTCGGATAGAACTCCGATCATGCTGCTATCAACGGATGCCGAAAAGGCGTTTGATCGCGTGGACTGGGAGTTCGCTTTCGAGGTGCTGAGACATGTAGGATTGGGAACGAGAGCACTGGGATACGTCACTGAGTTGTACTCTAGACCTCAGGCCAGAGTGAAGATTAACGGCGATCTCTCCTCACCCTTTCCGATTTCGAACGGCACCAGACAGGGATGCCCACTGTCGCCGCTCATTTTCGCGTTGATAGTGGAACCCTTCTTACGACATGTAAGAGAGAATGTAGATATCCAAGGGATAAGAGCTGGCGGTCTGGAGCATAAGGTCGCCGCATATGCGGATGACCTCCTGTTCTTTATATCAAACCCAGTGATAGGACTACCGGTTCTCATGAAGGAGCTAGAGGGATTTGGTAAACTCTCTAACTTCAAGATCAACCTCGATAAGTCCGAGGCACTTGGCGTGGATCTTCCGGACGACATCTCCACACACCTCAGGGCCTCTCTCCCGTTCCGATGGGTCTCCCCGACATTGAATTATTTAGGGGTAAAAATACCAAATAATATTGATGATGTCTTCCGTTTCAACTTTATACCAATGTTGAATAAGACTAAGCTGGATCTGGCAAACTGGAATGTCCCGACATTCACGTGGATGGGACGCATAAATATAATAAAGATGGTGGTCCTGCCAAGAATTTTATATCTACTCCAGACTCTCCCGTGTCATATCCCGAAGAGTTACTTCAAGAACCTGAACTCGATCTTTAGGAAGTTCATATGGAGTAACAAAAAGCCTAGGTTGAGACTCACCCTACTGCAGTGCCCTAGGAACAGGGGAGGTCTGGCAGTGCCAAACTTGATGAAGTATTGGCAGGCGACCCACTTGCAGCGGATTGTAAACTGGAATAGGGGACTAGGCAGGAAAAAATGGGTTGCCATAGAGGCTGGGGGAGTGGAGGCCTCGTTGAGAGATTTGCCCTGGGCGTCCAGGAATTCGGCTAAATGGGTGAGGACCAACCCCATGGTCAGGGAGACCCTCGAGGTTTGGGATGGACTGAGATCGAGGGAAGGGATATCCCCCTGGCCATCTCCGCTAATCCCGTTGCTAGACAACCCCGAACTTCCGAGTGGTCAAAGACTCCGGACAACGGTGGGTTGGGGAGAATTGGAAATGGTGAGAGGGCAGGACCTGATACAGAGGAGGACATAGTGCTCCATAGACGAACTTAGAGATAGGTGGAGCAATCCACGACTAGACCCTTGGCGACTACTGATGTTCCAGCATTATTTGCAACAAACAGGCCCCAGAGACTCCTTCACACGGAGCCTTACAGGTTTTGAAACCCTTATCATGAGAAAGGACCCCCCGTCGGGGCTGATCTCACAGATTTACCAATTACTGGGAAAGGAACAGGGACCCAGGCCACCATACTGCCAGCGGTGGGAGAAGGACCTAGGAAGAGAGTTCACGGAGGAGGAGTGGGAAAAGATTTTCACTCTTGCCCACAAATCTTCAATAGCAGTACAAACTCAGGAGACAAATTACAAATACCTCTCCAGGTGGTATTACACCCCAAAATATATGGCAGCATGTTTCCCCGGAACCTCGCCTAGATGCTGGAGGTGCGGAGAAGAGGATGGGTCCTTCTTCCATATCTTCTGGACGTGCCCGAGAATAAAACTCTTTTGGACTGAAGTGATCCCACTTATGACAGAAGTCACTGGCTCTCAGGTTCCGAGTTGCCCGGCTCTCATGCTTCTACACTACAGCACATGTAGCGTTACTAGCTACAGGAAGTCAATACTGATGCATCTGATTAATGCGGCGAGGACACTGATCCCCAGATTTTGGAAGTCGGAACACACCCCTACAAAGGGGGAATGGATTAGAGAGGTTAACAGAATCAGGGAAATGGAGGAACTGACGGCGGCCTCCCATGACAGAGGAGAACAGTCCAGGGCGATCTGGACGCCATGGTATCTCTTTAGGGATTCGGCAATCTGAGCCGGGGGCCTGGCGCCGGGTCCCTCTTGTCTGTCTGCCCCCATCTGCCTCCCCCCCCCCCGGCCCTGGGCGTAGGAGAGACGACTTTCCTTCCCTTTTTTTTTTCTCTCTCTTTAGTTGTCTCAATCCTAACCAATTGTTCTGCAATCTCTCCCTCACTATTCCTATCCTTCCTTTAGTTCTACTTACCTCGTAACGATGCAGTGGAGTGGCAACCTCAGCCCGGTGTAAAGCAAGAGACGGAGCCCCTGACGGACCCGTAATGCAACTTGGGCTTAGTACGACTACCCGGTCCTAGAACTAGCCACTCGGACCCCACCTTCACTGAGGAGTGACCGGGGCCCCCCTGGGGTGCCCCCTCCTCTCATATTACCCCTCCCACACTGTGGACACAGCGAACAGGAGCCAACCTCGGGGTGGGGGGGAGCCCTTCGGGCCCGATCCGGATGATCAACGACACTATTACCCGGTGGAACCCGTTGGGTTGCAATAATGGAGGTGGAGGAAGGGAGGGGTGGGGGAGCCGGCTTCGCTGTATTGTACTTCTTGTTTACACTGTTTTACCCTGCAATGTCACTGGGTTATTTGTTCCTGTAATGTCTGTAACGTATTGAAAAATAACAAAATAAAGAGTTTAAAAAAAAAAGTGTGAACAGAAGACCAAGTGGCGGCCTTACAAACCTGTTCAACAGAAGCTTGGTGCTGAAAAGCCCAAGACGCCCCAACCACGCGAGTAGAATGAGCAGTGATACGAAAAGGGGGAACTCTTCCCTTAGCAGAATAGGCCGCAGTAACGGCCTGACGTATCCACTTGCTAATGGCAGATTTGGCTGGTGCCAAACCCTTCTTAGGCCCATGGGGCACAACAAAAAAGGAATCCGTCCTACGAAAAGGAGATGTGATAATCAAGTAGTACTTAACACAGCGTACTACATCTAAACAATGCAAAACCCTCTCTTTGTCATTCTTAGGATTAGGACACAAGGAGGGAAGAACAATATCTTGGTTCAAATGAAAAGCAGAAACAACCTTAGGAAGAAAGTCTGGCTTGAACCGAAAGACCATTTTATCCTGATGCCTCTCAAAGTAAGGCGCCTGGATAGTTAAGGCCGCCAACTCTGATACACGCCGGACCGAAGTGATCGCTACCAAGAAGACAATCTTCTGAGTCAGGGTAGACAAAGCAATATCTTGCAAAGGCTCAAAAGGAGGAGCCTGAAGAGCCGAAAGAACCAAATTCAAATCCCAAACCGGGAGTAATGGTTTCCTGGGAGGCCGCACATGCGTAACCCCCTGGAAAAAAGTTTTAACTAAAGGCTTAAGCGCAACACGCTTCTGAAAAAAGATAGATAAGGCAGAGACCTGCCCTTTCAACGTACTAAGCTGGAGACCAGAGTCCAGCCCTGATTGTAAAAACTCCAGAACCCTGGAGACCGAAAAGACCCTACAAGGAAAAGATCTTATCTCACACCAAGCGATATAGGCTTTCCAAGTCCTATAGTAGGTGATGGAAGAAGACCTCTTCCGGGCACTGATCAGAGTCCTAATGACAGAATCAGAAAGACCCTCCTCCTTCAGGATGGAGGTTTCAGCAGCCAGGCCATCAAACCCAGCGCTGGTAAATTGGGGCAACACAATTGCCCCTGAGTGAGCAGATCGGGCCGAAGAGGCAGAACGAACTGGACCACTGCCAGCCGAACGATGTCTGCGAACCTCACTCGTCTTGGCCACCTTGGGGCCACGAGAACGGCGTACACCTTTTCCAGAGCCAACTTCTGAAGAACCCTGCCCAGCATGGGCATCGGAGGAAACAGGTATAGAAATCCCAGAGCTCCCCAGTTCAGGGACATGGCGTCCACTGCCAGAGCCAGAGGATCCTGGGAGAGCGACACGAAGTTCGGGAGCCTGTGATAGTGATGAGGGGCCAACAGGTCCACCTCCGGGGTCTCCCATTGGAGACACAGTAAGCAAACCACCCGAGGATGGAGAGCCTAATCTTCCAGACGGGGAGAGCCCTTGCTCAACCGGCCCGCTACCTGTTTCATCACCTCTGGAACGTAAACCGCCGAGAGACAGGGAACATGGAACACTGCCCAGGTCCGGATCAGGGACACTTCTCTGAGAGTACTCAGACTGCGCGTCCTTCCCTGAAGACCGACGTAAGCAACCGCTGATCGATTGTCTGAACACATCTGGACCAGAAGGCCCAGAACGTACTGAGTCAGGAAAGCAAGCACCTGACGGATGGTTCTCAGATTCAGAATATTGATGGGTAAGTGGGGCCTTTAAGGTCTCCACTGCCCCTGAAACCGCAGCTCCTTCCAGAATCTGCCCCATCCCGACAGACTGGCGTCCGTGGTGACAATTTTCCAAAGGGGGGTCAGGAAAGGCCTGCCCTACACAAGATTGGTCGAGACCAAGAACCACAGGGGACTGCCGTACACGGGAGGACAACTGGAAGGACTGATCCAGCGACTGAGGTTGCTGGTCCTAACACGCTAACAGAAATAGCTGAAGCGTTCTCGTGTGAATTTGGGCAAAAGAAAGACACACTCCGTTTTGATGAGAGTTGAGGCCGGGATGAACCGACCCATGAACGGACCGTGAAGGAGGGTGAGACTCGAATTCCAGGTCGTAACCGGGCGACACTACCTCCTGGATCCATCTGCCTGGAACCACTTGGTTCCAAACCTGGTAGAAGTGTCGCAATAGTCCCCCCACCCGCACGGGTGAGGGCAGCCCCTCATTGCTGAGTGAGCTTATCAGCAGGTTTGGGCTTGGTGCCCCAGGACTGAGTGGGCCGGCCACGGCCCCTCCCCCGAGTCCAACCTGCGCCACTGGTAGCGGGAAAGGAAGCACCCCTGCCCGCTCTGAATCCTCGAAAGGAAGGCCTACCGGAACTTGCCCCCCTAAAGGGACCACAAGGCCTCTTGCGTTGTGGCATCTTACCACCCTTTGCGACTGAATCAATTTTCTCCCCGAACAGACGCAACCCCAAAAAGGGGAGAGCTGTGAGCACCTTTTTGGAAGCCGTGTCCGCTGACCACTGACGCAGCCATACTGACCTGCGAATAGCCACCAGCATAGCTGCTGCCTTGCTACTCATAGTCAGCGCATCGTCCTGAGCGGCCAGCACATAAGCCACAAAAGATTCACACTGCTTAAGCGCAGTGAACTGTTTGCAAGCGGGATTAAGATCCTCATATAGCCCCTGAATTAAGGACTTAATTGCCAATAGAAGAAGGGCTGAAGCACATACCGGGCGCAACGCTGACCCGGAATAGATAAAACCATGTCGAGCGTATTGGTCAATCCGACGATCTTCCCCATCTTTAGGGACAGTGGTCTCAGCAGACTGTACCATAGCCGAGCTGGAGAGCCCTAGTACAGGGGTATCGACGTCAGGAGGGACAGACCAAAGCTTCACCAATTCTGGTGGAAAAGGATAACGCTTTTCCCAACTGGAAGGAATTCCAGATAACCGCGTGGGATGTTCCCATTCCTTAAGAACCACCCTCTCAAAGTGGTGTTGTCTGGGAAAAACCAAACGCGGCTGAGGCTCTTTAAACAACTGACCCTTTGGCGGGGCGGCCGCCTCAGGCGTATCTAAACTCAAAATTTTAAACATTTGAGCCAGAATAGAGGGGGTGTCAAAAACAACCCCCTCTGACCAATCGCCAATCTCATCAGCCACAAGCTGACCTGTCGGCTCATCTGACTCCGACGGGAATTCATCCTCGTCCGGGGATCCATCGGACCATTCCACAGGTTCACAAAACTCGTCCTGTGGAGCCGAAGGTACCGGAGTCAGGTGCCTTCGTTTTGCAGCGGCCTTTAACGCTGCTTTAACGGGCATTACTTTCCGGGGGCTGGGCTGTGCTGCCGCCTTGGAATGCGAATCCCCACTTTTGACAGTGTCATGCGGGGTCCGGAACAGGGAGGGAGAGGTAGGAGATGATGAAGGATGCGATGGACCCGCAGCCGAAGCAACGGACTGGCGCGCAATAGTCTGTTTTGCACAAGGGATGCAAATAAAGACATCATCAGCTGGGAGTGGAACCCCACAACCTACGCACCCCCCGAACGGCTCAGCAGAACCGTTTCTGGAAATTACGGAAGCCTCCATATGGTGATTTATGGTATTCGCAATACTTGGGACTTTTAAGGCATAAGCCAACCCGGGATGCCCCTTTACTAGTAATGTCCCGGAAGGGAGGATTTTTTTTTTTATTTAAATATTTTTTTTTTTTAAGTTAAGGTCCCCTTTAATAAACTATATATATATATTTATATATAGTCTATGTATATATACATTAAATAGATATCCCAATAATTAGCCAGGCACATAGAGCCGGAGGGCCACCATAAGCAGGGATCCCAGGATCTGCAAGGAAAAGAAAAACCATCAGATCCTCACATGTGTATAAAAAAAACATATAAGCATGGCACCAAAGGGCCCTTAAATAAGAGCCAAATCACGCCCCCTTAATAAAAAATGACTCCCCACTATATCACTGCAAGGAAATGCATTCCCCACTTAACGTCCCCAACGGGTGGGGCCGCTTACCTGGTCAGCGAAGGCAGCAGCCGGAGCAAGCCTGCAGCCAGCACGGAAGACTAAGTGCGGCCGCGCGCCCACGCGTCTTCCTGCTTTTGAAAGGAAGTAAACGCTGGGGCCGCCGCAAGACACCGCATGACGTCGGCGCCGCGCCCCCGACGCCGCGTCAGCGGGACCCGCCCCCCCCTACGCCAATCAGCTGGAAATCACTCTCAGATGGGCCACTACACGTGCGCCCAGGCAGCGGAGGGGGGAGTATAAAGACCGCATGGCGCAGCCTAAAGAATACATAAAATGCCAGGCGGGGAAGAGGGGAGAGGGGAGGGGGCCACAAAGCAACAGTCTGCCAAGAAAAGTGGCCAGCCCCTACCCAGCGCAGCCTGCCCGTCAAGCAGACCAAAACCAAAAGTATACACTTGCTGAATAACAGTGAATGCATAATCATGAACACACACACATGTTGAAATGAAGTGATACAAGTGAAACACACATACTTAAAGCACACCCTCACACCCCCCCCCCCCCCATAGTGAAGGGAGAAGGGACCGTAACGGGAGAGAAAGGGGCTACAGGGACCCTCGGGACAGGGGCATCCCATTTCATTCTAAAATAATGGGTCTAATGGGTCTAAATTATAAGTAATTGGATGTGTTTTGGGAATGTGATGGGATTGTCCCGGTAGGAGGGTTCCCAATTTGATATTTAATAGTCCTCATAAAAAATAACAAATAATCTATATTGTGATTTTGAGATATCATTAAAAATACATATATGTCATTTAATAGCTTTTTGCGCCTTTTGTGCTCCCCTCCTGGCTATACAGGTGTCCCTTCGGAACAACCTGGGCCGGACCCGGTGGCTGTGGCTAATGCTGTGCGGGCAGGGGTTAACAGCAGTCGAGGATATGGGATGCGGCTGGGCCGCTATGTTATTGCGCTGTGAGTGGGCGTGCCGGCTGGCCGGGACCGGGTTGTCAGGTGGGGGGATGGCGTCCTTGACAACGGACACGCCTCCCGCCGTGTCACTTCCGGCGGTGGCC
Source organism: Gastrophryne carolinensis (assembly GCA_027917425.1). Taxonomy (NCBI): domain Eukaryota; kingdom Metazoa; phylum Chordata; class Amphibia; order Anura; family Microhylidae; genus Gastrophryne; species Gastrophryne carolinensis. The sequence continues at coordinate 119,587,694 of CM051243.1, forward strand.
GGGGCACGCGCTCGCATGCGTTCCCCTGCGAGCGCAGCTGTGCCATGGCCACGGGGATGAAGGTGAGTATTAAAGGCGGTGATTGTCCAGTATTCGTCTCACCCCAGCAAGAAGCGATCAAGAACCGCGAAGCGCAGGTGGAGCACCCCCGTCGCCCTGACTGTCCTCCCCGGTGACTGCATGCTCTGTGCCATTATAGCTGAGTATATCTCTCTCTTGTATTTCTAGTTGTAAGCTCGCTTTCTCTTGTGTCATTTATGTTTTACTTGGTTACTTTTGGGTGTATTAACATTTGGATGAATTTTTGAGTCAATGCATTTGATTATATTTAATATTTTATGTAATATATATATTATATTTTGCACAATGTACATTTTCTTGATTCTATTTATGGTATGTTGGATTTTTTGAGGTTTTTGGGTATTGGTTGTGGCAAAAAATACCATTTTGTCAGTACTCACCTGAAAAATGGATATTATCAGTGTGCCACACACCCCGCTTCCCCTTTAATTCTTATGATCGGGTTACTCCACCAGCAGGTGGCGACGTGCAGGGAGAAGTCTTGAAAACGAGCCCCTTCCGGCCTATATATACCTGGGACCTCCCACTTAATCACCAGTTATTTGAAAAGCAGAACAACAAGGTACCAGGAAATCCAACGGTAACCTCAAAATAAAGAAAAGCTTCACCATATAAAGGATTCGGGATACTGAAAAGGGCGGGTGAAGCGGGGTGTGTGGCACACTGATAATATCCATTTTTCAGGTGAGTACTCACAAAATGGTATTATTCTCAGTGTGCCACACACCCCGCTTCCCCTTTAATTCTTACGATCGGGACATCCAAAAGCAGTGTCCGCAAGGGATGGGTATCCAAAGGCAAGGTGAAGCATAACTTAAATCACTGCAGTCTGCAGAACTTTGCGGCCAAATACAGCATCCGCTAAGGCCCGCACATCAACCTTGTAAAACTTAGTATGAACAGAAGACCAAGTAGCAGCCTTACAAACTTGTTCAACAGAAGCTTGGTGCTGAAAAGCCCAAGACGCTCCAACGGCGCGAGTAGAATGAGCAGTGATAAGAAAAGGGGGAACTTTCCCCTTAGCAGAATAGGCCGCAATAATGGCCTGACGTATCCATTTGCTAATGGAAGATTTGGACGGCGCCAAACCCTTCCTAGGCCCACAGGGCACAACAAAAAAGGCATCAGTTTTACGAAAAGGAGAAGTAATAATCAAATAGTACTTAACACAGCGTACTACATCCAAACAATGCAAAACCCTCTCCTTGTCATTCTTAGGCTTAGGACACAAGGAGGGAAGAACAATATCTTGGTTCAAATGAAAAGCAGAAACAACCTTAGGAAGAAAGTCTGGTTTGAACCTTAAGACCACTTTGTCCTGATGCCTCTCAAAGTAGGGCGCCTGAATAGACAAGGCCGCCAACTCCGAGACACGCCAAACCGAAGTGATAGCTACCAAGAAGACAATCTTCTGAGTCAGGGTAGACAAAGCAATATCTTGCAAAGGCTCAAAAGGAGGAGCCTGAAGAGCAGAAAGAACCAAATTCAAGTCCCAAACAGGGAGTAATGGTTTCCTGGGAGGCCGCACATGCGTAACCCCCTGGAAAAAAGTTTTAACTAAGGGATGAAGCGCAAAACGCTTCTGAAAAAAGATAGATAAGGCAGAAACCTGCCCTTTCAAAGTACTCAGCTGAAGACCAGAGTCCAGCCCAGATTGTAAAAACTCCAGAATCCTGGAGACCGAAAAGACCCTACAAGGAAAAGATCTAACCTCACACCAAGTGATATAGGTTTTCCAAGTCCTATAGTAGGTGATAGAAGAAGACCTCTTTCGGGCAGCGATCAGAGTCTTAATAACCGAGTCAGAAAGACCTTCCTCCTTCAAGATGGAGGTCTCAGCAGCCAAGCCATCAAAACCAGCGTTGGTAAACTGGGGTAAGACAGCCGACCCTGAGAGAGCAGATCTGACCGAAGAGGCAGAATGAGCTGATTCACTGTCAGCCAAACGATGTCTGCGCACCATACTCGTCTTGGCCATCTTGGGGCCACGAGAATGGCGGACACCCTTTCTAGAACCAGCTTCCGTACACCCCAGCCTAGCATGGGTATCGGAGGAAACAGGTACAGAAACCCCGGGTCCCCTCAGCTCAGGGATATGGCTTCCGCCGCCAGAGCCAGAGGATCCTGGGAGAGCGACACAAAGATCGGGATCCTGCAATTGTGACGAAAGGGAAATAGGACCACCTCCGGTGTCCCCCACCGGAGCGGACTGCAGACTGCCGAGAGACAAGGAACATGTGCCTTCGCCCAGGTCAGGATCAGGGACCCCACTCTGAGGGCACCCAGACTGGAAGTCCCTCCCTGATGATTGAAGTAAGCAACCGTTGCTTGACTGTCCGAGCGTAGCTGAACCAGAAGGCCCAGTCCATGATGGGACAAAAGAGCAAGAACCAGACGGAAGGCTCTCAGCTCCAGAACAGACGGCCGAGGATTGGAAAGAAGGATCCAAACCAACTCCTGAATCAGACAAACCTTGGACTGAGTGAGCAACACCCTGTGTTGACCGAAATCCGACTGTATTCCCAGAAAGGACACCACCCTGGCTAGAGCAAGGGGGGACCTGGGAAGTTTGAAAAACTTCAGATGCAGGACGGGGCAAGCTGACCCGTCCTTCTAGGGGACTGCGAAGAGAATGGTGTAAAAATCGAGGCCCACCTCTAAGTGCGGCACCGGCCGGATGACCGCCATTTGCAGAAAAAAACGTGAAGGAGGGCGAGACTCGAACTCCGGTTTGTAACCGGGCGACACCACCTCCCAGATCTACATGTCCGGAGACTCCCGGCCTTAAACCAGGGAGAAGTGTCGCAATTGTCCCCCCACCCGCACGGGTGAGGGCAGCCCCTCATTGCTGAGCGGGCTTAGCAGTAGGTTTGGGCTTGGCGCCCCAGGACTGACCGGGACGGCCACGACCTCTTCCCCGGGACCAACCTACAGCCCCGGAAACGGGAAGGGAAGCCCCTCTGCCCGCTCTGGCTCCTCGAAAGGAGGGACTAAAGGAACTCGCACCCCTGAAGGAGCAACGAGGTTTCTTGAATTGAGGCAACTTACCATCCTTGGTAACAGCATCCAATTTCTCGCCAAAAAGGCGTAAACCTAAGAAGGGTAGCGCTGTAAGCGCCCTTTTAGAGTTAAGGTCCGCCGTCCACTGGCGCAGCCATATAGACCGACGAACAGCCACCAGCAATGCCGCTGTCCTGCTACTCGTCGCAAGAGCATCGTCCTGAGCAGTCAGGGCAAAAGAAACAAATGACTCACACTGCTTGAGAGAGCTAAACATAAAACAAGCGGGATCAAGATCTGCGAGCAGATCCCTAATAATGGATATAACTGCCAGCAGAAGAAGCGCCGAAGCACAAATTGGCCGCAGTGTCGACCCGGCACTGATAAAACCATGGCGAGCCAATTGATCAACCCGACGATCCTCACCATCCTTAATGGTAGTGGTGCCAGAAAGGTGCAACACAGCCGGGCCAGTCAACCCCAACACCGGGGTATCGACTTCGGGGGGCACTGACCAAAGCTTCACCAAGTCCTCCGGAAAGGGATAACGCTTATCCCAATTAGGAGGAGTTCCAGCCAGGCGCGTGGGTTGTTCCCATTCTTTAAGGACAAGCTTCTCAAAGTGCTGTTGCCTGGGAAACACCAAACGCGGCTGGGGTACATCAAACAACTCACCCTTTGGCAGAGGGACCACCGCAGGCGGATCCAAGGCCAAAACTTTAAAGATTTGAGCCAAAATGGAAGGAGTGTCAAGGGACACCCCCACAGCCTGATCACCAGCAGTGTCAAACAATAGCTGGTCTGCAGGCTCATCCGACTCCTCAAGGAGTTCCCCCTCCTCATCAGGGGGACAATCGCAATAATCGAAAAATTCAGGTACCTCACCCTCCGAGGCAGGTACTGCCGGAGCAAGGTGCTTCCGCTTAGCCGTAGCCTTCTGAGCCACTGAAGCGGAGATAATTTTCTCGAGGTTGGCCAACCGCGCATGCACCTCGGAATGCGAATCCCCATTTTTGACAGTGTCACACGGGGTCCGGACTAGGTTGGGGGGGATAGGAGATGATGGAAGTTGCGAGGAGCCAGAAGCCGGAGCAACGGACTGGCGCGCAATGTTCTGCTGAGCACATGGAACGCATAATATGACATCATCGCCTGGGAGCGGAACCCCACAACCCCCACACAACCTGGATAGCCCAGAGGAGCCATTTCCGGTAACGTTGGAAGCCTCCATATGGTGAATTTGTGGTATTCGCAACAACCCAGGGTTTTACGCATTAAGCAACCCGGGATGCCCCTTTGTAATTAAAGTCCCGGAAGTGGGGGGATTTTTTTTTTTTTTTTTTAAACCTAGGAAAATCCCAATTTAGAGACTAAGACTAGCCAGGTATAACAGACCGGGGGAGCCTGCAGTGAGGGAATCCCAGAATCTGTGGGGGAAAAGAGACCACAGTCAGCCCCCCAGCCAGAATGCACCACAATCATACATAACCAATAAGGCAAACATATATGGCTAGCTTAAACATCTTGAATAAATATACATGACACATGCAATTTCAAGGCAAAGCCAAAGGGTGCATCAATAAAAATCAGAGTACATACTGGTATGAAAACATGCCTATATATATATATATATATATATATATATATATATATATATATATATATACACACACATACAAACACATATATATATATATATATTGGAGCACACATCCCACAGCTATGTGATATATTAAGTCAACTCAGAAGGATGACAAACAATATATCCCCATAAGTAGAAATGCCCCAGGGAGAAAACGCTACACAAGCAGCACATAGCATAAGAACGGCCCCACGTGCGCAATGGTGGGGCCGTTTACCTGTGAAGTTTCAGCCGCACAGAAGCTCTTCCCCCACCGGCTGCAGCGTACAGGTCTCTAATGAGACCAGGGAAGCGAAGGGCGGGCCCAGAGACAGCGCGCCCCGGCCAAGCCCCCTTTACAAGCAGAGCGAGGCCACAGATAGCGCGGCCCCGCCCCCTAGTGACGCGGCTCGTCCAATGACGAGCCGCAACCGAGAAAGAGAGGGAAATACAAACGTGCATGACTAAAACAGGCCCCAGCCACGCTCTGAACACTGAAAACTGCCAAGACCTTTCACAGTAAAAGTAAAGCACCCATGCACACTACACCCCCCCCCCTTAGCGAAGGGAGAAGGACCGGGCGGGAGAAGGTGACCTAAAGGGAACATCGGGGACAGGGGCATCCCAAATCCGGATCACCAGCCGGATAGCCGCATTGCCCCAATTACCTAAAGTGCCATCTACCTTTGCCCAGCCCGCAGCCTAGGCTGGGAGGCTTCCATTTAACTAGGCATAATAAACAATAGAACTGGGCAGAAATAGACCAAAAGGGGATGCCGGGTCTTCATTCTTCTGTCTTGTCGATTCATGCAGAGAGAAAAAACTGGTGATTAAGTGGGAGGTCCCAGGTATATATAGGCCGGAAGGGGCTCGTTTTCAAGACTTCTCCCTGCACGTCGCCACCTGCTGGTGGAGTAACCCGATCGTAAGAATTAAAGGGGAAGCGGGGTGTGTGGCACACTGAGAATATATTTTTTCTATGCACTTGGGTTTATTTAATAGGGTAGTTTTTGTGCCGGCACAAGGGGGGTTAGGTGTTGATATATACATCTCGGGCTAGGATAGCAGAAGCCTGAATTAGAGAGTAGATGCCTTAATTAGAGCAGCAGCCTTATACCATATGGGTGATTGTTGAGGACAGAGATATATATATATATATATATATATATATATATATATAATTATTCAGGGCAAATAGAGGGGTTATGTTTTAATATGTCATAATTGTTGGTTTTAAATGTGTGTCTTTTATGATTGTTCCAATACATTTTTCATGGATTTTCTGTTGTGCTCCTTTATGTGGTCCCTGGGGGATTGAACCTGGGTTCCACTTTGGATTTTGTTGCAAATTATTTTTAGAAGCTGCGTCAGAAGACCATTGCTTCAGCCATAAAGCACACCCTAAAGCAACCACCAGAGCTAGGCCTCTGGCACTTAAGCTGATCAAATCATCCAAAGCCAAGATAATATACCTGTTGAAATCCAAACTGGTTTTGATCAACTGACAATCTGATCTGAGGGAAAGATATACTTAGTACCTAGCCCTCTAGGAATGGGCAGAAGAATACCAGGATTCTGTCATTCCTTTTGAATCAAATTAGAACAATGCATATGCACCGGAAAATCCTTCCTGCTTTTCCTGCGTAAACCAATCCCCTTTTTCCTTTTGGGGTCTCCTGAGCCAGAAAAATCTCAAATCTCCAGAATGGAAGTAATCAAACTATCCATCTTCTCTTTAAAATGAGCACCCTGGGGGGGGCGTGGCCTGAGCATGGTCGGGTGAGGAGCGTTTGTGCTGAGCTCCGTCAAGCCCTATACTGTACAGCAGATTCAAGCAACTTGATTGAGTGGGACTCACCGATAATGGGGTCCCAGAAGAAAAAGAAGGGTGCGAGGAAGTCGGCAGGAGCACCGCGAGCGGGGATCGTGAGATTCCTGACCTTCCCTGCTGAACTGGTACAGCGGGAGGCGGCGATCAAGATGCCGCCGGCCGCGGCGAGGCAGCGCGATCGAGCTGAGGAGGAGAGGAGAGAGACCCGGCTCTCCTGACAGCGCGGCGGTGACGGAGGCATGTGAAGGGCGAAGACGAGAAGCAGAGAGACTGGGGCCAGAGCAGCTGCGGAGCGGAGCCGAGGAGGTGAGAGGAGGGGGGCTGGAGGAGAAGCACGTGGGGGAGAAGCCGGACCGTGGCGGCGGTGAAAGCAGCAGGAACGAGCACGCAGCCACTGTTAAAGCAAGCTGCAGAGGCCAACAATAATAATGATGGGGGGGCGCCCAGCAGCCCCAGGAATCCCAGAGGCAGCATAGATATGGACACCCTTGCTGGCAGCATGAGCCCAGGAGAAAGTGGGCAGGTGGCGCACCATAAGGGGATCCCCTCCAGCAGCATAAGGGAGGAGGCCAGCTCCCCTATTGAAAGCCTAGACATGCGCCTGGATATGGATGCTGGCCGCAGTGGCAGTGAAAGCAGCCTGAGCAGCATGAGGCTCGATCCCCCGGAATCCCCGGCGGAGGGAAACATCCCCAGCGATGGCAGTCCCAGACCCCGCCGGAAAACCCGGACATCCTCCTCATTGGCATGGCAGCCTGGACCGGCAGCGGGTATGCACCATACTCAGAAAGGAGAGGGGTTCGTGTCCCCAGCGGCAACCCCCTGCAGGGATCAGTCGCCACTAGCTGAGAGGGATCTGGGGGGGGCAGCTTTTAGAAACCTCCTGCAGTCCCTGGCTACTAGGGAAGACCTACAGGCCCTACCCTCCAAAGCGGATCTAGAGTCTATGGCGCTTCGAATAGAACGTCAGAAGGAATAAATGTCGAGGTTTCATATGATTGGGGTCCTTACAGCACCAGTGGTGCTTGCTCAGGGATGAGGAGGGTAACAGGATGTAAAGGGCCCCTCCAGACGCGGTCACAGCTATGGTGGTTGTCACTGTTAAGTTTTTCTCTCTTGTCTGCAATAAATTTCTTGGGTTTGCGGTACCACTTGCATTTAGGGGGAGACATATGATTGTTGGTTGATATTTGCAGGGTTCTCCCCCTCCCTCTCCCCGGGTACCCACTCATCCGGGAGTAGCGCTACATGGATAAGATCGTTGGAGGTCGCGGGCTGGCTTGCTCTCGGTGTGGGGGCCCCGGGGGAGGCTCTTCGGAGAGAGCCGGGGGGTTGTAATGTCCAATAGTTATGACTACCCTCGTGCCTTCCCTTGGGCCTGCCTTCTGTTCCAGGCATTGGTTGGCTTGTCCCTGGGGCGGGGGGGGGGTCTTCCTTAGAGCGAACACGGACGTGCTTGCTTACTCTGGTGATAGGTAGATGGGGACTGGCGGTTTGGGACTTTCTCCGGCTTGGAGCATTTGGGTTGTTGTCTCTTCTTTTATTATGGTTATTTCCTGTGTCGTTGGATTGTATTCGCTTGTTACAGGTGAAGGATGAGAGGGTACAGAGTGGTCTGGGGTTCGTCTGGCCCCTCCCCTGGGCTTTGCCCTGCCCTAAGTCGGCACATCGTGGGTCGGCTCTGGACGCTGTCCGTGGCTTGCTGCCGGGCGGGGGGGGGGGGGCTTTGGGGGGGTTGTTATGGAGGGCACCTTCGGAAGTTGGCTCCTGAGGGGGTGGATGGGTCGCCGGGTCCTGGGGGGCGCGCTCTTGGGCGGGGGCCCTCACATCCTGGGGATTTGAGGCTTTGGGGGGGGTCCCCGTTCGGGGGTGATGCTCACCGGGATAGAGGGTGGATCCGAGGGGGGGGACCATTCCTACTGAAGGAGACGGAGATACAATCTAAGGAGATGGTTCGAGTTAGAGGGTAGCCCTCAAATTTACCATGGAAGGGTTGTTTGTTGCTGTAAAGCCAAAATACTGTACTTTGTTTGCACTAAAGTTTACTGTTATTACGGGCTGTGCGGACCTCGCCACGGCTGTGTTCAACCAAGTTCCCCAAATAGGTAGCCGACTACCCCGGCAGAGCTTGCTTTGCAGGAGGTGGTTGGAATTTTTGGGAGTTACCCCCAGAATGGTTTAGTGTAGTTTTTGGGGGGCTAGCCTTCCCTGAAGCTCTCAGATACCTGGTAGTGACCAGTATCTGGTTTTGTGTGTGGTGTGTGTCGGTGTCCTTAGTCTTGTGTTCTTGTTAACCCAGTGTTAGGTCAACGCCTTACATTTTGCTCTTTCAATGTGAAGGGCTTGAATAGCCCCGCAAAGAGGTCCCAGATTCTATATTCCCTTCATAAAAAGAAATGTCAGATTCTCTTCCTACAGGAGACCCATTTTAAAGAGGGAAAGGTGCCGAAATGTAAAGACAGGAATTTCACCATCTGGTTTCATGCACCGAACCCGGAAGCCAAGGCCAAGGGGGTGTCAATAGGGATCCATAAAAATGCACAGTTCCTGTTAGACAAGTTGATAGACCCAGAAGGCAGATTTATGTTCGTTAAGGCCCAAATAGGGGGGAAAAAGTTCACATTGGCCAATTTATATTTTCCAAATATAGACCAGGTGAAAGCAGCTCAGAGGATCCTCAGGGTTCTGGATGACTTTGCAGAGGGGGTGATGATAGGGGGGGGGGAATCAACATGGCTATTGAACCATTGGTGGACACATCACAAGGCAGCTGATTGATGTATGGCGGACATGTAATTCAGGGGTCAGGGACTGTACCTTTTACTCAAATATTCATGCTTCCTATAGTAGGATCGATTACTTCTTTGTAAGCCATCATGCACTGCAATGGTCCCCGATGACAGACATTGATACTAGGATTTGGTCAGATCATGCTCCCCTACTGCTGTTACCTGGGCTGACTGAAAGACCTTGGCAATGGAGACTGAATGAAGGTCTTTTTGACGAGGTGTGTTCTAAGGCGATATTGGAGGGAATTGTGGATTTTCTAAGGAATCATGAACTTGATACAACTAGGCTTCCTATACAGTGGGAGGCATTAAAAAGTAGCCTGAGGGGGATTTTCATACAGCAAGGCTGAAAAAGGAGAGGGGGCGAGGATAGCGGGATAGTATATCCAAATTAGAAACCTCTAAGAGCCCGAGCCCATCCATATTGATGGAACTGACGAAATCACGGAATGAGTTACTGAGCCTACTAAATAAAATGACTAGCAGGCAGAGAGAACTGGCCAATAGATTTTTTTTATGAACACAATAACAAATGTGGGAGCCCTCTGGCTAGATTATTGCATCCCCGACAATGTCAGACGTATATTCCAACTATAAAAGATACTGGGGGGAATCTGGTGCATGATCCGAAGGGAATCGTGGAGATATTTAGACAATATTACTCCCAATTATACAACATAGAGGGTGGGCGGGGCCTAGAGGGGTATGTAGAGGAGACAGGATTACCAGTTTTGAACCCCTTGGATAAAGAGGCGCTGGAAAAACCGTTTGAACAATTAGAATTGCTGGCAGTCATAGCCTCGACCCCATTCGGGAAAAGCCCATGCCCTGATGGGTTTATGACAAGATTCTACAAACAATTTAAGACTCAACTGGCCCTAAAACTTTTAAACGCGGTCTCGGGGGAGTGCGGCTTCCCGACGCAGACCCTGGAGGCACACATCACGGTCTCGCCCAAGCCGGGTAAGGAGCAAACACTCTGTACCAGCTACAGGCCAATCTTGTTAATTAATGTGGATGTCAAACTTTTCTCCAAAATCATCGCTAACAGGTTAAGGGGATTCCTGCCTGCTTGGGCACACACAGACCAGGTGGGGTTTGTGTCGGGAAAGGAAGCTCGAGACAACACAATAAAGACTATCCTTTTGAACTCTTATGTCAGATCAAATAAAATCCCTATGTGTCTCCTATCAGTAGACGCAGAAAAAGCGTTCGACAGGGTTAACTGGAAGTTCCTGGAGTGCACGCTGAGGCAGGCAGGACTGGGCCCGCTCCTGCTGGGGAAGATACAGGCTCTGTATAGTGGTCCCACAGCAAAAAATACCATTTTGTGAGTACTCACCTGAAAAATGGATATTGTTGGTGTGCCACACACCCCGCTTCACCTTTAATTCTTCACGATTGGGTTACTCACCGCCAGGTGACACTGTTGCAGAGAGGAAGTCTTGTAACGAGCCCCCTTCCGGCCTATATATACCTGGTACCTCCCATTTATCACCAGTGTATTACAAAGCAGAAAGACAAGGTACCAGTAAATTAATGGTAACCTCAAAATAAATCAAAATAAATAAAAGCTTCACCATATAAAGGATTCGGAATACCGAAAAGGGTGGGAGTGAGGCGGGGTGTGTGGCACACCAACAATATCCATTTTTCAGGTGAGTACTCACAAAATGGTATTATTCTTGGTGTGCCACACACCCCGCTTCACCTTTAATTCTTCACGATTGGGACATCCAAAAGCAGTGTCCACAAGGGATGGGCATCTCAAGGCCAGGTGAAGCATAACTTAAATGACTGCAGTCTGCAGAACTTTGCGGCCAAAAACAGCATCCGCTGAGGCTCGCACATCAACTTTGTAAAACTTAGAAAAAGTATGAACAGAAGACCAAGTGGCGGCCTTACAAACTTGTTCAACAGAAGCTTGGTGCTGAAAAGCCCAAGACGCTCCAACGGCGCGAGTAGAATGAGCAGTGATACGAAAAGGGGGAACTTTCCCCTTAGCAGAATAGGCCGCAGTAACGGCCTGACGTATCCATTTGCTAATGGAAGATTTGGCTGGTGCCAAACCCTTCTTAGGCCCATAGGGCACAACAAAAAAGGCATCCGTCTTACGAAAAGGAGACGTGATAATCAAGTAGTACTTAACACAGCGTACTACATCCAAACAATGCAAAACCCTCTCTTTGTCATTCTTAGGATTAGGACACAAGGAGGGAAGAACAATATCCTGATTCAAATGAAAAGCAGAAACAACCTTAGGAAGAAAGTCTGGCTTGAACCGAAAGACCACTTTATCCTGATGCCTCTCAAAGTAGGGCGCCTGGATAGACAAGGCCGCCAACTCTGAGACACGCCGGACCAAAGTGATAGCTACCAAGAAGACAATCTTCTGAGTCAGGGTAGACAAAGCAATATCTTGCAGAGGCTCAAAAGGAGGAGCCTGCAGAGCAGAAAGAACCAAATTCAAATCCCAAACCGGGAGTAATGGTTTCCTGGGAGGCCGCACATGCGTAACCCCCTGGAAAAAAGTTTTAACCAAAGGATAAAGCGCAAAACGCTTCTGAAAAAAGATAGATAAGGCAGAAACTTGCCCTTTCAAAGTACTTAGCTGAAGACCAGAGTCCAGCCCAGATTGTAAAAACTCCAGAATTCTGGAGACCGAGAAGACCCTACAAGGGAAGGATCTAATCCCACACCAAGCGATATAGGCTTTCATAGTCCTATAGTAGATGATAGAATAAGACCTCTTCCGGGCACTGATCAAAGTCTTAACGACTGAGTCAGAAAGACCCTCCTCCTCCAAGATGGAGGTTTCAGCAGCCAGGCCGTCAAAGCCAGCGCTGGTAAATTGGGGTAACACAACCGACCCTGAGTGAGCAGATCGGGACGAAGAGGCAGAACGAACTGGTCCACTGCCAGCCGAACGATGTCTGCGAACCACACTCGCCTTGGCCACCTTGGGGCCACGAGAACGGCGGACACCCTTTCCAGAGCCATCTTCCAAACCACCCTGCCCAGCATGGGTATCGGAGGAAACAGGTATAGAAATCCCAGATCCCCCCAGCTCAGGGACATGGCGTCCACTGCCAGAGCCAGAGGATCCCGGGAAAGCGACACGAAATTCGGGAGCCTGTGATTGTGACGAGAGGCAAACAGGTCCACCTCCGGTGTCCCCCATCGGAGACGCAGTGCGCGAAAAACCTGAGGATGGAGAGGCCATTCTCCCAGACGGGGAGAGCCCCTGCTCAACTGGTCCGCTTCCTGGTTCTCCACTCCTGGAATGTATACCGCTGAGAGACAAGGAACATGGGCCTCTGCCCAGGTCAGGATCAGGGACACCTCTCGGAGAGCACTCAGGCTGCGAGTCCCTCCCTGATGATTGATGTAAGCAACCGCTGTTCGATTGTCTGAACGCACCTGGACCGGAAGGCCCAGAACGTGATGAGTCAGGAGAGCAAGCAACCGTCGGACGGCTCTCAGTTCCAGCACATTGATGGGTAAGTGGGCCTCTTGAGGTCCCCATTGCCCCTGGAACTGAAGCTCCTTCCAGAAACCGCGCCATCCCGAAAGACTGGCGTCCGTAGTGACAATTTCCCAAAGAGGGGTCAGGAAGGACCTGCCCCTCACGAGATTGGCCGAGATCAACCACCACTGGAGGGACTGCCGGACCCGGAAGGACAACTGGAAGGGCTGATCCAGCGACCGAGGCTGCCGGTCCCAGGACGCCAACAGATAAAGCTGAAGCGTCCTCGTGTGAAATTGAGCAAAAGGAACTGCCTCGAAAGAGGCGACCATCAACCCTACCAGCCTCATCCCCAGACGGATGGACGGCCGAGGATTGGAAAGAAGGACCCGAGCCAACTCCTGAATCAGATTAATTTTGGACTGGGGGAGAAACACTCTGTGTTGAAGAGAGTCCAGCTGCATCCCCAGAAAGGACACCACCCTGGCCGGAGCGAGGGAGGACTTGGGGAAGTTGATCACCCAACCAAAGCTTTCCAGCGTGGAGACCACCAACCTGGTGTCTGTCTCCGATTGATTGAGTGACAGAGCCATGATGAGAAGGTCGTCCAAATAAGGTACGACCCGAATGCCCCGAGATCTGAAAATGGCCATCACCCCTGCCAGCACCTTGGTAAACACTCTCGGTGCCGAGGTAAGGCCAAACGGAAGTGCCACGAATTGAAAATGCTGATCTTTCATCACGAATCGAAGAAAACGTTGATGAGCGTGGCAGATGGGAACATGAAGATAAGCATCCTTGATGTCTATGGACGTCATGAAGTCCCCCTGCCGAAGGGAACCGACGGCCGTACGCAAAGTTTCCATGCGAAACTTCCGAAAACGGATGAACTTGTTGAGTAATTTCAGGTCCAGGACGGGACGAACTGACCCATCTTCCTTGGGGACTGCGAAAAGATTGGAGTAGAAACAGAGGCCCATCTCTAAACGCGCCACCGGCCGGATGACCGCCATCTCTAACAGATTCTTTACCGACGCCAGGAGCCCCTGTGCGGACAAAGGATCGATGGGCACCCGAGACCGAAAGAACCGTGAAGGAGGGCGAGACTCGAATTCCAGTTTGTAACCGGACGACACTACCTCCCGGATCCATCTGTCCGGAATCTCCTGGTCCCAAACCTGGGAGAAGTGTCGTAATCGTCCCCCCACCCGCACGGAGGGCATTGCTGAGCGGGCTTACCGGCAGGCTTGGCGCCCCAGGACTGTGCGGGATGGCCACGGCCCTTCCCCCGAGTCCAACCTGCACCTCTGGTAGCGGGAAAGGAAGCCCCCCTACCCGCTCTGAATCCCCGAAAGGAAGGCCTACCAGAACTTGCCCCCTGAAAGGGACGACGAGGCCTCTTGCGTTGCGGCATTTTACCACCTTTGCAACTGAATCAATTTTATCACCAAACAGCCGTAATCCCAAAAAGGGGAGAGCTGTGAGCACCTTTTTAGAAGCTGCGTCCGCCGACCACTGGCGCAACCATACTGCCCGACGAATAGCCACCAGCATTGCAGCTGTCTTGCTACTCATAGCCAGCGCATCGTCCTGAGCGGACAGAACATAGGAAACAAAAGACTCACACTGCTTGAGAGCAATAAGCTCCTTGCAAGTGGGATCAAGATCCACACACAGACCCTGAATTACAGATCTAACCGCCAATAGAAGAAGCGCCGAAGCACACACCGGGCGCATCGTTGACCCGGCATAACAAACCATGGCGAGCGTACTGGTCAATCCGACGATCCTCACCATCCTTAAGGGCAGTAGTCTCAGCAGACTGCACCATAGCCGTGCTGGAGAGCCCTAATACAGGGGTATCGACGTCAGGAGGAACCGACCAAAGCTTCACCAATTCTGGCGGAAAGGGATAACGTTTCTCCCAACTGGAAGGAATTCCAGTTAACCGCGTGGGATGTTCCCATTCTTTGAGCACAACTCTCTCAAAGTGGTGTTGTCTGGGAAAAACCAAAGGCGGCTGAGGCACATTAAACAACTGACCCTTAGGCAGGGTGACGGCCTCAGGTGGATCTAAATTCAAAATTTCAAACATTTGAGCCAGAATGGAGGGGGTGTCACAGGAAACCCCCGCAGACAAATCGCCAATAGCATCAACCTCAAGCTGATCTGCAGGCTCATCTGACTCCACCAGAAATTCTCCCTCCTCGTCCAGGGAGCAATCGGACCAATCCACAGGCTCACATACTTCATCCTGTGAAGCCGGAGGTACAGGAGTCAGGTGCTTCCGTTTCACAGTGGCCTTTAACCCTGCTTTAACGGAAATTATCTTCTCGAGGTTGGCCAACCGTGCCGCCACCTCGGATTGCGAATCCCCACTCTTGACAATGTCACGCAGGGTCCGGAACAGGGAGGGAGGGGTAGGGGATGATGGAAGTTGCAAACAGCCAGCAGCCGGAGCAACGGACTGACGCGCAATACTCTGCCTTGCACAA
This sequence comes from Gastrophryne carolinensis, assembly GCA_027917425.1. Taxonomy (NCBI): domain Eukaryota; kingdom Metazoa; phylum Chordata; class Amphibia; order Anura; family Microhylidae; genus Gastrophryne; species Gastrophryne carolinensis. Next base: position 119,602,977 of record CM051243.1, read on the forward strand.
GGAATGCATACAAAAACAGCCTCCACACACCCTAGATGGCCCAGAAGAACCATTTCCGGTATTATCGGAAGCCTCCATATGGTGATTTATGGTATTCGCAAAATTCTGGGTTTAAGGCATAAGCCACCCGGGATGCCCCTTTATGTTAATGTCCCGGGAGGGAGGATTTAATTAATAATAAAGATCCCCTTAAAATAATAGTATATATATATATATATATATTTTTTTTTTTTTTTTTAATATATATACACAAGTATCTATATATAAATATATAAATATGTCCCAATTTGGAGGAAAAGAGACTAGCCAGGCAAAATAGAACCGGGAGGCCACTGTATTGAGGGAATCCCAGGATCTGTGGGGAAGAGACAAACCAACAGTAAGACCCCCAGAATGGCAACATGCAGAGACCATAAAAAAAAATAGACGGCCTCACGCCAGGTGAGGCCGCTTACCTTGGCAGCAAATGTCAGCGAAGGCGCAATGGCAGCGGTGGAGCCGAAGCTGCAGAGCTCGTCCAACGGAAGAGGCGGCGGAGCGGGCAGCAGTAGCAGCAGCAACAGACACATGCGGCCCCGAGCCCCGCACGCAGCCTCCTAATGAACCGGAAGGAAGTGCGGCTGGGGCCGGTAAACGACGCGCCGCCGGACCACGCCCCCACCCCTGACGTCATGCGGGCCCCGCCCCCCCCGCCAAATATGAAAAGTGCAGCGGTGAAAAGCAATCAGAGGGCAAAACAAGCCCTCAGTAAAAAGGAGAGAGGGGGGAGAGGAAAAAACGGAGACACTAGGCAGCCTGAGCTGCCCCAGAAAATCCCCACGGCCCGCACAAAAGAGACAAGGGGAAGGGGGGGGGGGGGGGGGGGGAGGGGGAGCTGAAAAGGTGAGAAGGGCGCAAACAGCAAGCCAGAAAACCAAACAGCCCACCCCAGTCCCCCTAAAGCTGACCCAAAGCTCTGGCCCTACAGGCCAGCAGCAGCAAACATACAGTAAAACAAACACACAATACACAGCCCTCTACCCCCCCCCATAGTGAAGGGAGAAGGGACCGCAACGGGAGAGCAAGGGGCCAAGGGGACCCTCGGGACAGGGGCATCCCACCTCCGGATCACCATGCCGGATAAATGGGAGGTACCAGGTATATATAGGCCGGAAGGGGGCTCGTTACAAGACTTCCTCTCTGCAACAGCGTCACCTGGCGGTGAGTAACCCAATCGTGAAGAATTAAAGGTGAAGCGGGGTGTGTGGCACACCAAGAATATAAGAACGAACGGGCTTCTGTCCTCAGCTTTTAAGATAGGCAATGGGACGAGACAGGGCTGCCCCTTGTCACCCTTGTTGTTTGTACTAGTAATGGAGCATTTAGCGGTGGCATTGCGTAGGCACCAAGACATTAAGGGGATAGAGGTGGGGGGTAAGACACATACATGAGTAGGTCATCTGCATATAGTGCCAGTTTATATCACATCACCTCATATATCCTTACCATCGATAATAAAGGAATTCCGGAGATTCAGCAAAGTCAGTAATTTTAAAGTCAACATGTCCAAATCAGAAATGCTGAACATTAGTATAGAAGACCATTCCCTGGTCCAGAGGTTGGAGGGGAATTTCCCTTTTAAATGGTGCAGGGAGGCCATAGAATATGTGGGAGTCCTCATCCCGGCTGATCCCTCCCGGTTATTCGTCTTGAACTATGACCCCTTACTCACAAGGATCAGGGCGGACTTGGAGGCGTATGGGAAGAAAGGTATTTTCTGGCTCGGGAAGATAAATGTTCTAAAAATGGATGTACTGCCAAAATTACTATATATTTTTCAGGCGATCCCCATACATGGTAACAGACGTTTTTTCAGACAAATCAGATGAGAGATAGTGAGGTTCGTCTGGGGAGAGAAACAGCCGAGGCTGAGCCTTCACAAGCTGGCTAGGCGGAAGGAGAGGGGGGGAGCTGGATTACCGGACATAGAAAATTACCATAGGGCAGCAGTACTGGTAAGGATAGTGTATTGGTATCATGGGGAAGGATCCAAGCAATGGGTCACAATAGAGCAGGACATGCAAACGTGGAGGGTGACGTCTCTCCTCTGGGTGAACCCGAAGGGGATACAGAAAGAGAAGTTGCCATTTTTGACGGTCCAGCTCCTCCTGACATGGGAAGACTGTCTTAGAAACTTGAAAATAGCAACAAGGCCAGGCCCAATGACGCCTTTGACAATCCAGAGTTCGAGCCAGGAGTGGGGGGTCCCAAAATTTCTGATCTGGAACAAGTCCCCACAAGTTAAGCTGAGGCATACGTTGGTGCAAGGCAGGCCACCCACAATGGGGGAGCATCCTGGATGGCGATAAATCAGCTGCGGAATTACCTGGGCTCGGTAGGGGATTTGGGGGGGTTATAGGAGAGTGCTCCCAGTTTGAAAACTTATTGGAAGCAAGGGAAAGACCAAAAAAAGTAGTCTCAGTCCTATACGGGGTTCTGATGGGGGAGGGGGACGCAAAGTTGGATTTTGTGGCAGAGTGGGAGAGGGAGATTGGAAGGATCTTTGAGAGAGAGGAGTGGGAGAAGGCCTTTTTCCCCACTCATAAGATGGCAAAACTGTGTAAGGTCCAGGAGAAGAATTTCAAATTGATATCTCGGTGGTATAGAAGCCCTGCCCGCATCCACCAGATCTTTCCCACCGTGCAGGATACATGTTGGAGATGCAACGTAGCCCGGGGAACCCTTTTACATATACGGTGGGAATGCCCCAGCATAAACCGCTTGTGGGCTAAGATTCTTCGATTGTACGAGGAAGCGTATGGTTCCTTGATCCCAAATACCCAGGAGATAACGTTGTCCATGCTTCTGGGCAGTAGACAATCATGTGGTAGGGAAGCCTTGAGACATTTTTTGACAGCTGCGAGATCGGTAATACCAAAGTATTGGAGGAAAACGGTGGTCCCTTCTCTGCTAGAGTGGAGCTTAATAACATAATGAGAATGGAGGAGCTGACGGCTGATATAGAGGGGGAGGGAGAGAAGTTCAGGAATATATGGGTAGCATGGATCATGTTTAAGGGCTCGGACCAAGGGCAAAAAAGTATAGTGGAGTTACAATAGGCACTGGAGGGGTTCAGGTTTCCCCTCTTCTCCTTTCCCTCTTTGTTTCCTTTCATGTGTGTTCCCCGCTGTTGTCACCCCCGCCCCACCCCAATCCTTTGTCTTAGTGTTAGGTGTGTATCTCTATGTTATTCGTTTGGGATGGGGAATTATCTAACCTACAGATAGGTAGTGAATCGGAGTGGATCGGGTAAATACAGATCCACATCGGGTGGCATCGTTTAGACCACTTCAGTTTATTCATCAGGACTAGGGCTTCCTCTCCACGAGGTGCAGTCATGGTAAAGCTACACTCACCACACTCTTTCTGAGAGAGGGAGTGGTGCTGATGCGATGAGCAACGTGGGGGAGGCACGGAAGCAGGATGGGTTGATGCAGGTTACGGAAATGTGATGTAATGTTATTTGTCATGTATTGGTACCATGTTATGTCCATTTGTGAAAATGTTGTAATCTTTAAAATGCCAATACACTAAGATTAAACATAAAATGAGCACCCCCTTGTGTAGAGGGCTGTGAACCGCTACTGGATGAATCTTCCCCAGCGGACAATTCTTCCTTGGAGACTATGGCAGCAAAAATGTCCTCTTCAGAAACAGAGGAAAATAAATTCTTCTTTTTCTTTAGAGCTGTCCTTGGAGTTGATGATTCTAAACAACATTCTTATCCTAAATATCCTCCTGAGGGCCCGGTGTCAGGGGTTGAAACCCTTGCAGTGAGAGAGGACTGTCCAGGACTTCCATACTTGGCAACTACCATCGTTGCACAATCCCTGCACACTGTGCTTTCCTCATCCAGTGTCACTTGCATGCAAACTGGACATGGGGTAAACCTGCCAAGGGACCAGATCCGATTAGCTCAGACGCCTCCGTCATGGTGAATGTAATACAGTCTAACTCCCTGGTGATCTAAGACTAAGTATATAGCAGGTCTCGATAGTCACAAGTGATTACTCCAAGACCTTAGGGGTGAACCACACCAATATATTGCCTGCTCTTTTCCCACAATCTACAGGACAAAAACAACAAAACAAAAAAAAAATTAACATAACATAATATTAATGCACATAATAAGCCATAATAAAAAATAACCGGAATTGCAGCCGAGCGCCAACTTTTTTGAAAAACAAAAGTGACACCCCAAAGCGCCCCAAGACCCTGGCGCTTAACCTTACCATCCTGATCTGCATACAGCATAGCTGAGAAGGCATTGTGGGTCTATCCATATCAGAGGAGTAGAAGGGCCAGGAAGACCGGGTTTTTATTCCCCCGCTTCCAAGGTAAAATCCTTAAAAACAAAAAGTAAATGGAGGAGTTCAGGTAGACCCTTGCAGTCCAGTTCCAAGTGCAAGAAAGAAACTGGATTGTAGAAAGTAAGCCTGAAATATATGGGCCGGGAGGAGGAGCCACACTTTTGTCTTGCAGTCCACGCCCTTCGGTCAAGAGGTTAAACCAATCGTTAATGAATTCCTCTGATGGCATGATGTGGGGATATGCATCGTTTATATCCACTGTGGACATACATTTTCCCGGCTGAAGCAATATAACTGTGGATCTTAGTGACTCTATGCAAAAATGCTTCAGATGGACGAACATGTTGAGGCCCTTGAGATCTAATATTGGGTGCACAGAACCGTCCTTAGGGATTGTGAACAGATTGGAGTAAAACCCCTAGCCCCTCTCTGAGAAGGGAACCTGACAGATTATTCATACTGGCAAAAACACAATTCTGTGAGAACTTCCCTGTAGAATTGTTTTTTCTGGGGATCCATTCCAGACCATCCTTACACTTGGTATTACTTCCTTGCCCGAAAGGGTGTGACTGCAAGACAAAAATACAATTTTGTGACTACTCACCTGTAAAATGGATATTGTCAGTGTGTCACACACCCCGCTTCCCCTTTAATTCTGACGATAGGGTTATCCTCCAGCAGGAGGCGACGTTGCAGAGAGAAGTCTTGAAAAACGAGCCCCTCCTGGCCTATATATACCTGGGACCTCCCACTCAACACCCAGTGAATTTAATCAGCAATAAGACAAGGTACCAGGAAATTCAACGGCAACCCTCAAAATAAAATAAAGTAAAGCTTCACCATATAAAGAATCCAGGATACCAAAAAGGGCGGGTGAAGCGGGGTGTGTGACACACTGACAATATCCATTTTACAGGTGAGTACTCACAAAATGGTATTCTCAGTGTGTCACACACCCCGCTTCCCCTTTAATTTTGACGATAGGGACATCCAAAAGCAGTGTCCACAAGGGGTGGGTATCCGACAGCAAAATGAAGCATAACTCAAACCACTGCAGTCTGCAGAACCTCGCAACCAAACACAGCATCCGCTGAAGCCTGCACATAAACCTTGTAAAACTTAGAAAAAGTATGAACGGAAGACCAAGTAGCAGCCTTACAAACTTGTTCAACCGAAGCCTGGTGCTGAAAAGCCCAAGACGCTCCAACATCACGAGTAGAATGAGCAGTGATACGAAAAGGGGGAACCTTCCCCTTGGCCGAATAGGCCCCAACAACCGCCTGACGAATCCATTTGCTAATGGAAGACTTAGCCGGAGCCAAACCCTTCCTAGGCCCACAGGGCACAACGAAAAAGGCATCAGTCTTACGAAAAGGAGAAGTAGTACGCAAATAGTACTAAATACAACGTACAACATCCAAACAATGCAAGACCCTCTCCTTGTCATTCTTAGGCTTAGGACACAAGGAGGGAAGAACAATATCCTGATTCAGATGAAAAGCAGAAACAACCTTAGGAAGAAAGTCCGGTTTGAAACGAAAAACCACCTTGTCCTGATGCCTCTCAAAGTAGGGCGCCTGAATCGACAAGGCCGCCAACTCCGAGACACGCCGAACAGAAGTGATAGCCAACAAGAAGGCAACCTTCTGAGTCAATGGTAGAAAGAGCAATATCCTGCAAGGGCTCAAAAGGAGGAGCCTGAAGAGCAGAAAGAACCAAGTTCAAGTCCCAAACAGTGAGCAATGGCTTCCTAGGAGGCCGCAAATGCGAGACCCCCTGGAAGAAAGTCTTGACCAAAAGGATGAAGCGCAAAGGACTTTTGAAAAAAGACAGACAAGGCAGCAACCTGCCCTTTTAAAGTATTCAGCTGAAGACCAGAGTCCAGCCCCGATTGAAGAAATTCCAAAATCCTGGAAACAGAAAAGACCCGACAGGGCAAAGATCTAGCCTCACACCAATCAATATAAGATCTCCAAGTCCTATAATAGATGGTAGAAGAGGACCTCTTCCTGGCACTAATAAAAGTCTGAATAACAGCATCCGAAAGACCTTCCTCCCCTAAGATGGAGGTTTCAGCAGCCAGGCCGTCACAGCCCGCGTAGGTAAATTGGGGCAACGCAGTTGACCCTGAGTGATAAGATCCAACCGAAGAAGCAGATTGAACTGATCCATCGCCAGACAAACGATGTCTGCGAACCACACTCTCCTTGGCCACCTTGGAGCCACGAGAATGGCGGGAACCCTGTCCAGGGCCAGCTTTCGGAACACCTTGCCTAGCATGGGAATCGGAGGAAACGGATAAAGGAACCCCAGGTCCCCCCAGCTCAGGGACATGGCATCCACCGCCAGAGGATCCTGAGAGAGCGACACGAATGTCGGAAGCTTGTAATTGTGACGAGAGGCAAACAGATCCACCTCCAGCGTCCCCCACCGGAGACAAAGCGACTGAAAAAACCTGAGGGTGAGAGACCATTCCCCCCGGCGGAAAAGAGCACCTGCTCAGGAAGCCCGCCTCCGTGTATTCCACTCCTGGAATGTACACTGCCGAGATGCAAGGGACATGAGTCTCCGCCCAGGCTAGAATCAGAGACACCTCCCAGGCGATTAATGTAAGCAACCGCCGACCGAACCTGAACTGGCAAGCCCTGTAAATGCTGTGTCAAGTGAGACAGAACCAACCTGATGGCTCTCAACTCCAGAACGTTGATGGGCAAGTGGGCCTCCAGAGGACCCCACCGCCCCCGGAATCGAAGGTCCTTCCAGAAACCTCCCCAGCCCGACAAACTGGCGTCCGTGGTGACAGTTTCCCCAAAGAGGCATCAGCAAGGACCTGGCCTCAAGAGAATGTCCGAGACCATCCACCACTGGAGAGACTGCCGAACCCGGGAGGACATCCGGAAGGACCGATCCAACGACCGCGATCGCCAGTCCCAAGACGCCAACAGATGAAGCTGAAGCGTCCTCGTGTGAAACTGAGCAAAGGGAACTGCCTCAAACGTAGCTACCATCAACGCGAACAGTCTCATCCCTAGCCGGATGGACGGGCAAGGATTGGAAGAAGCTGCGCCAATTTTTGAATCAAGAGAACTTTGGCCTGAGACAGAAACACTCTGTGTTGGCAAGAATCCAAAGACATCCCCAGGAAGGACACCACCCTGGCCGGAACGAGAGAGGACTCGGGATAGTTGACCACCCAGCCGAAACTCTCCAGAGTGGATACCACAGTCCTGGTGTCCACCTCCGCTTAACTGAAGGAAGGAGCCATGATGAGAAGATCGTCCAGATAAGGCACAATGCGAATCCCCTGAGCTCCGAGAAGGGCCATCACGCCCGCCAACACCTTGGTGAACACTCTCGGAGCCGAGGTAAGGCCGAACAGAAAAGCCACAAATTGAAAATGCCGATCTTCCCCCACAAAGCGAAGAAACCTTAAGTGATCGGAAATATAGGAATATGAAGGTAGGCATCCTTGATGTCTATGGACGACATGAAGTCCCCCTGCCGAAGAGAATTGATGGCCTGAGCGGCTAGGATAGACGAAACAAAGGACTCACAACTTTTGAGAGCAAGGACCTCATCCCAAGTAGGATCAAGGTCCGCACATAAATCTCTGACAAAGGACCTAACCACCAACACCAAAAGTGCCGAAGCACAAACAGGCTCAAAGCCGAACCCGCACAGGTAAAACCGTGACGAGCCAGCTGGTCAATCCGGTGATCTTCGCCAGCCTTAAGGGTAGTCGTGTCAGGAGAATGCAACACCGCCATGTTAGGTAGCCCCAAAACCGGAGCATCAACCTCGGGAGGAAAAGCCAACGCTTCACCAAGTCCGCCAGAAAAGGATACTTCTTATCCCAGCTCGGCGGAACACCGAGACGCGTAGGCTGTTCCCATTCCTTAAGGACGACATTCTCAAAATGTCGTAGACTGGGAAACTCCAAACGCGGCTTGGCCACATCAAACAACTCACCCTTAGGCGGAGGAACCGCCTCGGGAGGGTCCAAATCCAAAACTTCAAACAATTGAGTCAATATGGAAAGGGTGTCAAACACCGTCCCCGCCGCCTGGTCACCCTCAGCGCCAAACACTGCTGGACCTCAGGGTCGGTCAGCTCCTCTAGAATCTCCCCCTCTCAGACGGGGGGCAATCTGACCAATCCAATGCCTCAATAACATCCACGTCTGAGTCCGGCGGAGGCGGGGACAAGTGTTTCCGCTTAGCCGTAGCCTTCTGAGCCACCGCGGCGGAAAACATCTTCTCGAGGCTGGCCAACCGTGCGCACACCTCGGATTGCGAATCCCCACCTATGGCAACGTCACAGGGGGTCGGGAATAGGCAGGGGGGTGTAGGAGATGACGGAGGTTGCGAGGAGCCAGAAGCCGGAGTGCCGGACTGGCGCGCAATATTCCACTGTGCACATGGAATACATAATATGACATCATCGCCTGGGAGCGGAGCCCCACAACCCCCACACAGCCTGGATTGCCCCGAAGAGCTGTGTCCGGTAATGTCGGAAGCCTCCATATGGTGAAATTGTGGTATTCGCAATAACCCAGGGATTTACGCAGTATGCAACCCGGGATGCCCCTTTTATAATTAAAGTCCCGGGAGTGGGAGGATTTTAGACAATAAGACTAGCCAGGTGTATCAGACCGGGAGACCCACAGCAGCGCGGGAACCCCCGGACCAGTAAGAATGAGACCACAATCAGCCTCCAGAAAATACAAAAAGTATGCAGCAAGCGTAAGCGGGCACACACACACACACAGTCACTATACATTAAATACACAAGGTATACTGGCAAAAAAACACATATATATAACCTAACGGCCATTATCAAAAGTGCACCAGCACCTAGAAATGAATCAATGCAACCAATCAGAGGTAAAACTTCCATAAGAGCCTCATCAACATAGGAATAAATGTACTCCCTCTATATACATATATATAAGGATAAATGCATGAAACATGTCCTTAGAAACATATCTTGATAACGGACATAATAACATAGCACAGACTGGCAGCACAGCAATATGCAATACTTGCAAGACAGAGCCCTTTTGCAGAACCCAGACATCAGGCAGACACATTACGGAGCGAGGAAGACGGAGGGCGGGCCGGACAAAGCGCGCAAAGCGCTCCGGCCTCGCCCCCGCTCAAGCCAGCACAGCGCGGGCCGCGAAGAAAAGCGGCCCCACCTAGAAGACGAGCACCACGGCCCGCAAAATGGAGACGCCGTACAAGTGAGGCGGGTGCCAAAACAGGCACCCCGCCCGCAAACACAAGTAACACACACTAACCACACAATACACAACCCAAACGGAGCCCCCGCAGCCCGAGGACACGTTCAGACTATACCGCAGCGCCGTCCCTTAGCTGTCATCACTCACAATAAAACACACTCACCAACCTAGCCAGTACGGACACCCCACAAAACGCCACCCCCCCCCACGCTAAGGGAGAAGGGACCAAGCGGGAGAAGGCAGACTAAGGGGGGACCGGGACGGGGCATCCCAAATCCGGATCACCGGCCGGATAACTGCGTTGCCCCACGCGTGGGGACGAGCGGAGGAGATAAGCTCCTAGGCACCATGAGGTGCCATCTACCATTGCCCAGCCAGCAGCCTAAGCTGGGAGGCTTCCAATGTCTAACTAGGCATACAAAACAAGTAACTGGGCAGAAATAGACCATGGGGGGGGTGCGACCCCGGCTACCTGTAAGCAGGAGACTTCTTTCTTCTGTCTTGTCGCATCTGCAGAGAGAAAACACTGGGTGTTGAGTGGGAGGTCCCAGGTATATATAGGCCAGGAGGAGCTCGTTTTTCAAGACTTCTCTCTGCAACGTCGCCTCCAGCTGGAGGATAACCCTATCGTCAGAATTAAAGGGGAAGCGGGGTGTGTGACACACTTAGAATAAAGGTGTGGCGCCTCCCAGCCCATAAGTAGCAGCTGCCTTCTAATCAAGACCAGTACTTAAAAAGCAGTAAAACATAATCAGAGGCAGGCCGGGAGGCCCCTTTATAGGAGACAATGTTACCGCACACCGAACTCCACTTGAATTCTCTCAAAATGTACTTTTTTTTTTATGCCAATGAAATAATAAATGGACTAAACACCATAAAAAAAATGATCAAAAGATAGATCATGACCCAAAAAGGGTGGGCCGGAGGGTCTGGAATGGATCCCCAGAAAAACCACAGAATTGTGTTTTTTCTTCCGATCCATTCCAGACCCTCCTTACACTTGGGATCTCCAAAAGCAGTGCCATCTAAGGGCAGGATCCTCAGCGCGGAACAGCAGGTAGTTCATTTCACTACCGCCTGAAGAATCTTTCGACCAACCACAGCGTCAGCTAAGGCCCTAACATCTACCTTGTAAAATTTGGTAAATGTATGTACCGAAGACCAGGTGGCAGCTTTACAAACCTGCCCCACTGAAGCCTGATGCTGAAAAGCCCAAGAAGCACCAATGGCCCTAGTGGAATGGGCCGTGACTCGAAAAGGGGGTTCCTTCCCCTTGGCCGAGTAGGCTCTTTCCACTGCCTGCCTAATCCACTTACTGACAGTGGATTTAGCTGGTGGAAGACTGCCACCAAGAATATCACCTTGAGCGTCAAAATGCTCAATGGAGCGTCAATCATAGGTTCAAAGGGAGCACCCTGGAGAGCCGATAGTACCAGATTCAAGTCCCACACCGGTAAAATAGGCTTGCGCGGTGGTCGGACATGAGTGACTCCCTGAAAAAAAAGTTCTAATGAGCCTATTGCTAGTGATAAACTTCTGGAAAAAATACAATTCTGTGAAGTACTCACCTGTAGAATTGGTATTATAAGTATACAGTACGTCCTGCTCCAGATAGATTACTTACACTTGGGTCATCATATATTTTTTGTAAAAAGAAGAACATATATAGTTTTCACCCATGGGCAAGATATACATTGGATAGCCCTTTAGGGGCAGTTTATATTAATTTCTGGCCATACCGATTGTTTTTAAATTGTCTTGTGGTGTCTGTATGTTTATATGTTTTATTTTTAATTTTTGTACCAATAAAGCATTACATTTTGATTGAGATTTTTGGCGGTGCTTCCTTTGGGAGGAAGGTGTGCATACTGCACGTCCACTCCAGGTGTTGCAGAGTACACTTGGGTTATCCTCCGCCAGATGGCGCTGCACTGCAGAGACAGGCTCCTCCCGGCCCCTCAAATACCCGTGGACCTCCCACAAATCCCCAGCATTGAGAAGCAGCGAAAAAGAAGCCAGGAGAATTTAACAACCAAAAACTGGTAACTATAACAATGATAACAATCACCATACAGGGGATCCAGAATAATGCAAAAAAAACGGTGGGGTGGAGCAGGACGTACTGTATACTTATAATACCAATTCTACAGGTGAGTATTTCACAGAATTGTATTATTCTTAGTATACAGTACGTCCTGCTCCAGATAGCACTTGGGACATCCAATAGTGTCCATAAAGTAGGGTGGGATCCCCAATAAAAAAAAGATAACAGCAGACAGTTTAAACCACTGCCGCCTGCAAAACCTTGCGGCCAAAAACAGCATCAGCTGAGGCCTTAACATCAACCTTGTAAAACTTTGAAAAGGTATGAACAGAAGGCCAAGTAGTGGCAAGTAGAGCAGGCCTGAATCACAGCCTGACGAATCCACTTGCTGATAATAGACTTGGCAGGAGCCAAACCCTTCCTAGGACCAGAAGGGACCACAAGAAGAGCATCAGTGTTCCTGAAAGGTGCAATAGCCACCAGATATTACTTCAGACACCTAACCACATCCAAAGAGTGCAAAACTCTCTCCTTAGCATTGCTAGGGTTAGGGCACAAAGAAGGAAGAACAATATCCTGATTCAAATGAAAGGCAGACACTACCTCTAGGCAGAAAATCAGGTTTGAAACGAAACACCTTGTCCTGGTGCCTCCCAAAGTAGGGGGGGCTGGATGGACAGCACCACCAACTCAGACACACGCCTGACAGAAGTGATAGCTACCAGAAACACAACCTTGAGCGTAAGAAAGGCCAAGTCAGCATCCTGCACAGGTTCAAAGGGAGCACCCTGCAAAGCAGGCAAGACCAATTCCAAATCCCAAAAACAGGGACCATAGGTTGTTGTGGGGAACGCACATGAGCAACCCCCTAAAAGCAGTCTTAAGGAATGCTGAACAAAAGACTACTGAAAGAAGACAGACAGGGTAGAAACCTGACCTGAGTTAGAGACCGACTCTAACCCATGCAGTAAAACTCCAGAACCATGGGGAATGAGAACACCCAACAGGGAAGAGACCAAGACTCAACCAGTCAATGTAGGTACGCCATACCCTATAACAGATGGAAGAAGAAGTCATCTTCCTAGCCTTCACCATGGACTCAACCATAGAGGTAGACAAACCTTTCTCCATCAAGATGGAGGTTTCAGCAGCCAGGCCGTCAAGGCTCGAGTTTGTAAGTGGGATGGCGTAAGGGGTCCTAAGTGAGCAGATCTGGCACTCCAGGCAGAAAGCACTGATCTACTGCCAACTACACCACGTCTGCGAACCACACTCTTCTTGGCCACCTGAGGCCACCAGAAGCACTGTCACCCCTTCCAGAGCAATCCTGCGCAGAACCCTGCCTAGCAGGGGGAATGTAGAAAGGACATACAGAAACTGAATGTCCTGCCATGACATTACTAAGGCATCCATGGGCACGGCCAGAGGATCCTGGGACAGGAAGACAAAGGCCGGGAGCTTGTGATTGTGACGGATGCAAACAGATCCACATCAGGTTGGCCCCAACGGTGATACAGAGATTGGAACACCTTGTTGCAGAGGGACCCCCCACCGGAATATATACCACTGAATGCAAGGAACATTGGCCTCCACCCAGATCAGAATCAGAGACACATCCTGGAGGACCCTCTTGCTCCGGGTCCCTCCCTGATGATTGATGTAGGCAACTGCCATCAGAGTGACCATGTGCCCCTGAGCAGGCAGGCCCTGAAATGAGTAGTCAAACGAACCAGAACTAGCCTGATCACTCACAGCTTCAAGACATTGATAGGTGAATAGGCCTCCCAAGGCCCCACCTCCCCTGGAACCGCAGGGACTTCCAGAAGAACCCCCCCCAACCTAATACACTGGCATCCGTGGTGACCGTCTCCCAGAAAGGAGCAAGAAGGTTCCGCCCCCCAATAGGTTCCTTGAGTCCATCCACTACAAGAAGGACCTCCTCACCAGGGGGGAAGACACCCAGATCCTGTCCAGGGATGCTGGGACCTTGTCCCATACAGACAATAGGAGAAGTTGCAGAAGCCCCAAGAGGAACTGAGCACAAGGGGCCGCTTCGAAACACGCCACCATCAGGCCCACCAGCTGCATCTCCTGCCTGGTGAAGGGACGGGGACAGCTAGGAGGAACTGAACTTGTGCAAGCAGATTATCCACCTTCTGCTGAGGAAGGAATATCCTTGCCTGAACTGTGTCCAGATTCATTCCTAGGAATGAAGTTACCAAGGAAGGGGACAGTGAGGACTTGGGGTGGCTGATCACCCAGCCAGATGACTCCAGAATGGACACCACCAGCTGAGTATCCAAATTTGCCAGATGTAGAGGCTGGGAAGTGATGAGGACGTCCAGGTAGTGCAGCACGTGGACACCCCTTGGCCTCATCAGAGACATCACCCCCGCCAGCACCTTGGTGAGCACTCTGGGAGCTGAAGAGAGGCCAGATGGCAAGGCCACAAATTGGCAGTGTTGATCTTCCAACGTGGATCTAAGGAATCTTGGTGTCCTGAAAACACAAGGATGTGAAAGTAAGCATCTTTGATATCCACAAACGGCATGAAGCCCCCGGGTCGCAAGGAGCAGATGGCCGAGCGCAGAGTTTCCATGAGGAAAGCGCCTGTACTTGACAATTTGCTCAAGATCTGTACATCCAGAATAGGCCAGACTGACCCATCTTCTTTGAGAACTGTGAAAAGGTTGGTGTAGGGTCCCTTGCCTCTGTCTGTTAAGGGAAGTCTGCAAATGACCCCCAGACCCAGCAGACCTTGCACGGCCTGCGCCAGCATCTGAGCAGAAGCAGGGACCAGGAGTACCAGGGACCAAATATTCTTAGGGGAGGGCGCACAGCAAACACCATCTTGTAGCTGGAGGACACTACCTCCTAAATCCACCGGTCCGAGGCGTGATGCCTCCAGACCTAAGCAAGGTGTCGCAGCCATCCCCTCACCCAGGCGGGTGAGGGCGCCCCATCATGCTTGAGGGGACTTGGGAGAGGATTTGGGCATGGCCCCCCCAGAGGAGCCAGGGTGTTGTCTTCTGCTCCTGGGACAGGGAGCTGTGCGAGCCCCCGCGAAGGACACCCCCGGTTCCTGTTTAACACCATGGTGGGGGGTGGAAGGGGGGCCCTGGCCCCGAAGGGGCCGAGACAGCCGTCTGCACTGGGGTAACTTACCTCTCTTACCAAACAGGTCTAGGCGGGCCCAAACAGATGTAGCCCCTTAAAGGGGAGCCCAGTAAGGGCCTTCTTCGCAGCATTGTCAGCACCCCACTGTCGCAGCCAGACCAAGCGACGTATAGCCACCACGAGGGCAGAAGTTCTTGCACACATTCTGATGGTGTCATCCAATGCTACTAGAACAAAATTTATAAACACATCACAACTGGAGAGTGCATTAAACACCTCACAAGGGAGATCATCAGGGGCACTATCAAGCATATTTCTGATAAGGGTTCTAGTGGCCACAGCAGTAATGGCAGAGGCACAGACCGGCGCAGCGCCGTCCCCGCAAATGCAAAGGCGTGGGAGGCCAGCAGGTCAATGCGCTGGTCCTCAGCATCCCGCAGGGTAGTAGAAGCAGGGGGATGTATGACAGGGGTGTTAGATAGCCCTATTATCGGGACATCCACCTTGGGGGGAATGACCAACATTTAACCACCTCAGGTGGAAAGGGATACTTCCTATCCCAATCCCTTGGAACCCCGGGAAGTTTACTGGGGCACTCCCATTCCTTGAGCACAAGGGAATGGAAATGTGCCTGCTCTAGGAATTCCAAACGTGATGTTGCTGTATGGAAGCGCTCCCCTCTTTGACTGGGAGCCTCACCAGGGAGAGAGATAGACAGAACCTCAAAGATCTGAGCCAATAATCTGTCAGTGTCATCCGGGGCCCAGGGGTCAGAGCCAGAATCGTCATGACCCCTTGGTCTCTCATCATATGCCTGAGTCAGAAAAGAGCTCTCCATCAGAAGGGGTATAGCCACACAGATGCATAAACTCCTGAGATCCCATAAGGAAAACAGTATCATAAGGCGTCAGGTGCCGCTTCTTACCAGGGCCCTTATGCGCTAAGGACCTCGCAATAATCTGCTCAGCAGTAGGTAGTCCAGAAGACACATTAGGCTGAGAATCCCCACTTGTATGCAACTCAGCAGGAGTGAGATTTAAGCTTGGGGGAGAAGGTGAAGTGAAGCGAGGTGCAGCCACTGGCAGGCCAGATTGCAAAGCCAGCGCTTGCTCAGCACAGGGTACGCAGACCCATGCCTTGTCAGCATCAGCATGAGGTTGTCCACACGCCATACACCGCCGGTCTTGTCCCAAAGGGACCCCGGTCACATTATCCTTAGATGCCTCCATATGGTGATTATTAGGCACAATATGCCAGTAGGGATTGACGCTATAAAGCAACCCTGGATGCCCTAATGACCCGCTAGGGAAGTGGGAGTAATTTTACAAGGCCCGACTATCAATTACACTGGGCCGGGAGAAACCAAAGGATTCACCCTCTGAAAGACACAATGAGAAGCAGGGTGTCAGAACCGAAACACACTACAATGAATATAAAGCCGCCCGCGAGGGCACTTACGGACCACAGTAAGTAAGAACGTCACACGCGCGCGCGACCAGACAACATGGCGCCGAGTACCTCGAAGGGCGGGCCAGAGCGAGCCGTGACGCGGGGCGCGCCAAGCCAGGCCCCGCCCCCCTGAAGAGCGCGAAGTCCAACCGACAAGCAGCCAATGAGGACGCAGAAGCGTCGCCGCGGAACGCCCGAATGAAGGAAAAGGCGCGCGCGGCGCCATTTTACAGTGTAAAAAGACAAGTCAGCGCGGCGGTTGACACCACGTATAATAGTCCAAGCAGAAATTACAAAGGCCATAAGCACGTAATCACAATACACTGACATCCACACCCCCCCCTTTCTTTTTCCCCCGAATGGCTACAGGGAGAATGAGGGAGGATGGCGGCCCTTTGTACAGGGCCCACCGCTACCGGGGCATGGGGCAATAATGCGGGAGGGGCATCCCATAAAGGCTCACCATCAGCCTATACCGCCTACCCTTTGGTGGGGGACTGCGGTGGAGCAGGGCTACTTAAGCACACATGGTGCTGCCTACCTTCACCCAACCAGCGCAGCTCAGGTTGGGAGGCACATCACACGAAGGACGGGTAGGAAAAGTCCAACAGGGCCGCAGGCTTTAATAGCCCCGCTCACCTGCGACAGAGTGATAATTTCATGTCTTCGCAGTAATCAGAGAAATCTGGGGATTTGTGGGAGGTCCCTGGGTATTTGAGGGGCCGGGAGGAGCCTGTTTTGCATGTCTCTGCAGTGCAGTGCCATCTGGCGGAGGATAAGCCAAGTGTAAGTAATCTATCTGGAGCAGGACGTACTGTATACTAAGAATAAATAGATAAGGCCGAAACATGCCCCTTTAGGGTGCTTAATTGTAGGCCCATTTCTAAGCCATCCTGCAGAAAATCTAAAATTCTAGAAACGGAATATCTTCTGCATGAAAACTTCCTGGACTCACACCAGGAAATGAACGCCCGCCAGACCCTGTAGTAAATCTTGGCAGAGGTCTTCTTCCGGGCCTGAATCATGGTATGAATAACCTTAGCTGATAAACCCCTCTCTGTCAAGATCGAGGTTTCAATAGCCAGGCCGTCAAAGCCAGCATCTGTAAATTCGGATGCCGAAGCGCCCCTTTGTGTGAGAAGCTCTGGATCGACTGGTAGGCGCCAATGATCTACTGACATCCTTACTATGTCTGAAAACCTTGGCCAGCGAGGAGCCACCAGAATGGTTGGCACCCCCACCTGAGCTATCTTCCTTAGTACACGACCCAGGAGTGGCAGAGAAGCGTACAGGAGCTTGAACCTTGTCCACTGGGTTGACAGGGCATCCATTGCTATGGCCAGATGGTCCCTCGACAGGGACATGAACCTCGGCCGCTTGTGATTGTGTCTGGACGCAAAGAGATCCACCTCTGGATAACCCCAGCGAAGGCAAAGGGCTTGAAAGATCTTCTGACTGAGGGACCATTCTCCCCGATGCAGCGACCCCCCGCTCAATGAGTCTGCCTCCTGGTTTTCTACCACCGGGATGTAAACTGCTGAGATGCAGGGAACATTCTCCTCTGCCCAAGTCAGAATCCCGCTTACTTCCCTTAGGGCACTCCTGCTCCGAGTACCCCCCGATGGTTAATATAGGCTACCGCCGTCTGATTGTCTGACTGGACTTGGACAGCCTGTCCCTTTAAACTGGGGGTCAGATACTGAAGCACTAGCCAGATTGCTCTTAACTCCAAAATATTTATGGGAAGCTGATTCTCCTTTGGACCCCACTGTCCCTGGATCTTCTGGGTCTGCCGAATGGTCGGCTGCTGACAGGTCAGTAGGAACTCTATTTGAATCCGAATCAGCAGGGCCTGCTGCTCTGGCAGAAAAACCTTAACTTGAACTGTGTCCAGAGACATTCCCAAAAAAATCCTTACTGGCGCAGGGGTGATATGAGACTTCGGATAATTGATCACCCAGTCGAACTTTTCTAGGGTTGATAGAACCGTCTGCGTGTCCTTCTTGATCTCCTGAAGGGACCCGGCAGATATCAAAAGATCGTCCAAGTATGGAATTATGCATGTCCCCTGGCTCCTCAGAATGGCCATGAGACCTGTCAAGACCTTGGTGAACACTCTTGGAGCCGAAGATATCCCGAATGGAAGTGCCACAAACTGGAAATGTTGGCCTTCCAGGGCAAACCTTAAGAATTTTTGATGCCCTGGAAAAATCGGGATATGAAGATACGCGTCCCTTATGTCTATTGTGGTCATCAGACCTCCGGGCTGAATCGATCTTATCGCTGACTTCAAAGTTTTCATGCGGAAATGTTTCAACTGGATAAACCTGTTGAGACCCTTCAGGTCTAAGAAAAGACGCACCGACCCATCCTTCTTGGGAATCGTGAACAGGTTGGAGTAAAACCCCTGACCTTGCTCCTGAAAGGGTACCTGACAAATTACCCCTTTTTGAAGTAGATGCTGAACCGAGGCTCTCAGGGCATCTGCCTTTAACTGGTTCCGGGATGCCCCTGACCAAAGGAACCTTGTGGGCGGTCTGGCTGCAAACTCGATCTTGTAGCCTGACTACACCACCTCTTGGATCCAAAGATCCGCCACGTGGCGTCTCCAGATAGGAGCAAATTGCAACAGCCGTCTCCCCACCCGCCCCCCAAGGGTGTGCTTGGCTGGAGGCTTAGGCCTGCTCGTCCAAGTACCCCCCGCCCTGTTGCAGGCCCTGCCTCTGCCCCAAAAATCCCTATGGGAACATGAAAAGAAGGAGCATCTATCGCTCCGAAAGGGCCGATATGGCCTCTTTCTCTGAGGAAGTTTGCCATCCTTGACCATAAGGTCAAGCCGCTCCCCAAAGAGTCTGCTCCTTAAAAGGGCAAATCAATAAGAGATTTTTTAGCGGCAGCATCCGCTGACCATTGTCTTAGCCATAAGGAACGGCGCAAGGCAACCAGAAGGGCAGAGGTCCTGGCACCTAACCTGACTGCATCATCCATAGCAGTGATAGCAAAAGCGTTAAAGTCCAAGCAAGCTCTAAACTCCTTGGCCTCCTGAGTATGTCTGCGAACTTTAGCCCTGGCCAAAAGCTTCTTCACCTTCTTCCTTGATGCCAAAGACACAATACCCGTGGCACAAACAGGGCGTAGAAAGGAACCTACCATAGTAAAGGCATGGCAGGCCAACTGATCCATTCGTCTCTCTGTGGGATCTCTTAAGGAAGCATTAGTTGCAGACGGCATGACAGAAGTATTGGGCAGGCCTGATACCGGTGAATCCACCTCTGGCGGAAAAGACCATAGCTTAATCATATCCGCCGGAAACGGAAACCTTGAGTCTAGGATCCTAGGCACAGCCGGCAATTTGTTAGGACTTTCCCATTCCTTTAACACCATCCTGGAGAAATGTGGCTACTCCGGAAATACCTGCCTTTGTCTCACCGGCCTAAACAGGTCATCCTTCCCTCTTTTTGCCACCTTGGGGGGGGGGGGGGGGGGGGTAATATTCAAAGTCTCGAACACTGAAGAAAGTAAACACTCTGTTTCATCTGAGAGAAGGGGATCCTCATCAGAAGAAAATATAATAGAATTACTGTCCTCCTCACCAGAGCGTAACTCACCCTCTGAGAGCTGTTCATCAATATATTCTTCCTCCTCCTCAGACCCAAAAGAGGCAAATAAATCCTCCTCATAAACAGGCTCCACATGCCTCCTTTTATTGGTGGCTTTTTTAGGGAGGACCAAGGATAACTGTCTCTCCAAGTTATCCAACCAGTGTGCCACATCCACCTGCGCTTCACTGCCTTCTCCTTCTCCAGGGGACACTAGAGCAGGCTGAGCTATAGCGCTCCCCAAAGCTATTGCTGGGCTAGATACAGGAGCAACCGTTCTATTATGGTCTGAACCAATTCCCCTGGCGCAAGCGGAACACACGTGCTGAAAATGCCCAGGGGATCCTGCTTACATAAAGGGCAGAGCCTGCCCTACTCAAGTGGGATGCCTGGACTCACCATCCCCCGATGCCTCCGTCATGGTGTTTTTTTTTTTTTTTTGCAAAAGACCTAAGGTCCTAAGCCTATACCAATCCCCAAGGGACTGGAAGAAACCAAAACCCCTTTATCCTCCTTCCCAATCCCAGCAGCTCCCTTCTCATACAATCCTAAACAAAAAACAAACACACAGTGTACAGGGGAAACTATTGGGGCCCCCCAGGTGCCTGCGCCCTGTAGCCCCATATAAAATGCTGCGCCACTAAGGCAGTTATCGGGCGCCCCAGAGACCCCCCAGGTCAATAATCAACAGCGGGGCTACTGGTTCAGAAACTCGGCGGACAGAAGTAATAGCAACCAAAAAGGCAACCTTCTGAGTAAGAATAGGAAGAGGAATATCCTGCAAAGGCTCAAAGGGAGCGGCCTGCATAGCTGAAAGCACTAGGTTAAGGTCCCAAACAGGAAGTATAGGCTTTCTGGGAGGCCGCACATGCTTGACTCCTTGGAAAAAAGTCTTAACCAAAGGATGAAGAGCAAACGACCTTTGAAAGAAAATAGCCAAGGCAGAGACTTGCCCTTTCAAAGTACTAATCTGGAATCCCATATCCAGACCTCGTTGCAGATATTCCAGAATTCTAGGAATAGAAAAATACAACTCTGTGAAGTACTCACCCGTAGAGTTGATATTATACGCATACAGCATGTCCTGCTCCAGATATTGTAACAACATGTGGGTAATCCTCCGCCTTCGGTGCCGTGCACTGCAGACATGTAGAAAACAAGCTCCTCCCGGCCCTTATCTTGATGCCTCTCAAAATAAGGGGCTTGAATAGACAAAGCCGCCAGTTCTGAAACTCGGCGGACAGAAGTAATAGCAACCAAAGAGGCAACCTTCTGAGTAAGAATAGGAAGAGGAATATCCTGCAAAGGCTCAAAGGGAGCGGCCTGCATAGCTGAAAGCACTAGGTTAAGGTCCCAAACAGGAAGTATAGGCTTTCTGGGAGGCCGCACATGCGTGACTCCTTGGAAAAAAGTCTTAACCAAAGGATGAAGAGCAAACGACCTTTGAAAGAAAATAGCCAAGGCAGAGACTTGCCCTTTCAAAGTACTAATCTGGAATCCCATATCCAGACCTCGTTGCAGATATTCCAGAATTCTAGGAATAGAAAAATACAACTCTGAAGTACTCACCTGTAGAGTTGATATTATACGCATACAGCATGTCCTGCTCCAGATATTGTAACAACATGTGGGTAATCCTCCGCCTTCGGTGCCGTGCACTGCAGACATGTAGAAAACAAGCTCCTCCCGGCCCTACATATACCGAGGGACCTCCCACAAATCCCCAGCATTGACAAGCAGTGAGAAAGAGAAGCCAGGAGGAACAACCACCCAGAGAGTGGCAATAATATCCAAGATAATAATCACCATACAGGGGATCCAGAACAAGGTGAATCAGGGTGGGGTGGAGCAGGATGTGCTGTATGCGTATAATATCAACTCTACAGGTGAGTACTTCACAGAGTTGTATTATTCTAAGCATACAGCACGTCCTGCTCCAGATATAGTAATAACATGTGGGACATCCAATAGCAGTGTCCATAAGGTAGGGTGGGATCCCCAAGAAAAAGGGCACAGCCAACAGTAACAGCAACCTTGCTACCAAGAGCAACGTGAGCAATGCTCAAACTCAACTTCTGAACCTTATAAAGGCTAAGCGAAACACAAGCAGCGAACTAGTCAGCCTGCTGACAAAAAACAAGTGCTGAAGGCCCAAGCCAAACACAAGTAGAAGAGAACAAAACTCAAGAGAGAAAATGAATCTCCCCTAAACAATAGGCCAGAGTAACCGCCTAACCATGCTATTGCAAACAACAGGGCAGTCATGGCAACCTTAGAACCTTCCCCGTCAGGGAAAACGAAGCCTGGTCTAAGCGAGACCAGCGGAATACTGAAAAACAACGCTAACAAGGCTCGGCAAGGCCGAAACGTTAACTTTAGGCTCAGAAGGACAACCCAACCGAGCAAGACCAATCCAAAGAGCTCCTACACCCATGTAGGCAATCAGAAACCGTTGCATAAGGGATGTAACGCCTATAAGCCCCAAGGCATAATCCCAACCATGGACCGGGAACAGTACAGGAGTCTCCAATGCCTGTCGAGGGATACAGATCCCTGAAAGCGCAAGGTAAGCAAGACACTAGCCCGGAGGCCGGAGGGTCTGGAATAAGGAGAATAAAAAACTCCGCCTGGACACAAACACGATGTAAGGTGGAACATCCTCACCTAATGGTGTACAGATAGACACTAGAATAGGCCCTCCTAACACAGTAGGACAGCCAACAAGCCGATACTAATGGGGTGCAAGCAATGTAAACCCCCACTGAGATCAGAACCAGACCCCTCCTGAAGGGTCACCTGTTCAAGACCTTAACAGATAAGAAAGGACAGGCCACCGTCCGCAGACAGACCGAAAATCCCCAAGGAGACAAGTCCCGAAGGGAAGTAATCCTGCACTTTGGGGCCCAAAGGGGCTAAATGTGATAACCGAAGACAGTATGAAATTGGACCCCCTAAGGGGACCCCCTTTGGAACCGCGGGGAATTTCAGAAGAATAGAACCCCCTAGTCAACCTGCCTGGCATGATCCCCATGGTGACCATCTACAGGGATAGGCAAGAAGGAAGAAGATGGTCCATGACAACTTTCTTGAATTTACAAACTCAAACGGGACCCCCGCAATAAAAGGAGGGGCGTACAGACCCATTTTAAGGGGAGTTGGAACCCCGTCCAGGATAAATAACCCAAGGAGTCGCATGGCCCTGGGCATGGTCGTGGATAAGGACAGCGTCCGGGCCGCCACAACAGGCCCACCAGCTGCAAGGTGAATTAGTGTGATCACACTTTCATACTGAGGTCATACTAGCAGAAGGGAAGGTTTTGACCTGAACCCATCTAAATGCCACCCCGTAGGGAGATACCGAACCAGGGTACACTAAGAAGGTGATATGCCAGAGCACCCATCCAAAAGACTCCCAAGGAGCCCCGAGTCAACAGCCAACGCGGCCTGATGCAAAAATTGGAAAAGAATGACAATCAAGTAAAACTAACGCGGACGTCACAGGTGCACATCCTAGACAACACTCCCATACTCGCCTTGGCGAGCCGTGGGAGCAGGGGAGGGACCCCAAGACAAGACCCTAATCCGTAGAATTGGTCCTGTAACACTGGCTGGAAATGGCCTGGGTGTCCTTAAGGCACCAGGGACTCCAAAGGGATATAGATCCTTGCAGGCATCAAGAGGTCCACTGGACAAGGACGCCCGCGGCCCAACAGGTGGATACCATGTAGGAAATGCCTGTGAAAACTACAATACTAGGCCCTGAATGCCCGTCCTGGTCAGACTGCTTCATCCGAGAGGGAAAGCGCAATGTGGATGCAAACACCAGCCAAAGGCCAACCTGAAAAAGAGCCCAGACCCAGCCCACCAAACTCGGCCTGCGTCAATTCCCGAAGGGAAAAACAGGAACTAGAGGACCCCTGACAACCTCAGAAAGGGACCGCCCAGCAACTCCATTCTGCATCCAGGGAGACTAACTCCTGTAACAACCTGAACGAAGCATGGCGCCCTGCAATTGTAGCAAAGTGCTGCGGCAGCACCCTTCGCACAACGGGGCGTCCCTTCATGCTTGAGTGGTTTTGGCAGACTTTGGTTTCGCCCTGCCGGAGGTCCCAGGGCGTTGCCTGCCCCCTCTGGGGCGGGCCTCCATTCCAAAAAGTTGGAAGCACACTTCTGGTTCTCGCTTGACACTAACGTAGGGAGGGGGAGGGGGTGTCCCTGCCCCTGGGCGGCCGGGAAGGCCTTCTGCGCGAGGGTGTCTTACCCTTTCTTCCAAAAAGGTCCAACCTGGCCCCGAATAAGCGTCGTCCTCTAAAGGGAAGACCAGTAAGAGCCTTTTTTTGTCTCATTGTCAGCCCCCCACTGTCGCAACCAAAGCAGGCGGCGAATAGCCACCACAAGAACTGAGGTTCTAGCACACATTTTAATAGTGTCATCCATAGCTGAGAGAATGAACCTCACAAAAACATCACAATCAGACATTAAAGACATCAGTGCATTAAAGACCTCGCAAGGGAGGTCCTCCGGTTGTCGGTCAAGTATCTTCATAAAAAGGGTCCTGGCGGCCACCGCGGTGACGGCCGCAGCACAGACCGGGCGCAGAGCCGTCCCTGCACTCGAAAAGGCGTGGGAAGCCAATCTGTCAATGCGCCGGTCCTCAGCATCCCGAAGGGTACGAGGGGTAGAAACAGCCATGAAGGGAGGGTTAGCAACCCCAATAATAGGCGCATCCACCTCGGGAGGGACTGACCATCGATCAACCAAATCATGGGGGAATGGGTACTTCCAGTCCCAGACCCCCGGAACCCCTGTAAGTTTACAAGGGGATTCCCATTCCTTAGATATAAGGTTCTGGAAATGATCCTGTTCCAGAAATTCCAGGCGAGGCGTCGCCGTGTGGAAACTCTCCCTCTTGGACTTGGGAGACTCTCCCGGAGGAGAGATGGACAGTTCAAAGATCTTTATAAGTAACTCATCAGTGTCACACAGGCCCCAAGAACCCGGGCCAGAACTGTCACGGGCCCAAGACATCTCGTCTGAGGAACTGGAACCTGAGAACAGTTCACCATCATCAGAAGGATCAAGGTCCTGCATAGCTGCAGACTCCTCAGTTTCAGTGGGGACCCTAGAACTAGGGGGCGTCAGGGACCGGTCATCCCCGCTCGAGTGCGACTCATCTGGAGTGAGATTTAAGCACGGGGAGACAGGAGTATTGAAGCGAGGTGCAGCTACCGGTAAACCTGATTGCAGGGCCAGTACTTGATCAGCACATGGTCCGCAGACCCGTGCTCCTTCAGCATCGGCATGGGATTTCACAGTGGGCTACAGGTTCTTTGGCAGGGATGGGTTGCACCTCAATGGGGAGGGTGCCTCTGTTCTGGGGGAGAGGATGGCTAAAAGGTTAGGAGTGTTTAACTGAGCACTGGGGGGGGGGGGGGGAGGGTAAAAGCAGTTACAAAGGGGAAGTTAGGAAAGAAAGTGACAGTGGGTGTAGACATGAAACTGGGGGTGGAGAGGGGGGAGGGGTTAGCACATCTAGCAGGAATAAGTGCAATATACAAAATTATCAAAATTGTCATAAGCATTTGAAATGCATGCTTACAAATGCTAGAAGCTTGCCTAATAAAATGGATGAACTAGAATTGATAATAACAGAAGAGCAATATGACATAGTGGGGTAACAGAGACCTGGCTGGATGAAAGCTATGACTGGGCAGTACATTTTCAGGGATACTGTGTGTTTAGGAGTGACCGTAACAAACGCAAAGGGGGTGGAGTCTGCTTAATTGTAAAATTCTATCTACAGCCTGCTCTGCGGGAGGATATATGTGAGGGGAATGACCATGTGGAGTCTGTATGGGAAGAAATACATGGAGGGAGAAACAAAAATAAAATACTGATGGGGGTTTGCTATAAACCTCCAAATATATCCGAATCCATAGAAAATATGATGCTAAGGCAAATAGATATAGCCGCTAAACTAAATGAGGTAGTGATTATGGGGGACTTTAACTACCCAGATATAGACTGGGATGCTGAAACATGTGTTTCGCATAAAAGTAATAGTTTTTTATCTAAAACAAAAGATGGCTACCTTTCCCAACAAGTACAAGTTCCAACAAGGGGGAAAGCCATATTGGACCTAATACTAACCAATGTACCAGACAAAGTAATAAAGGTACAGGTTGGGGGACACCTTGGAAGCAGTGATCATAATATCATTAATTTCCAATTAGCAGTCACTAGGGTGCCTTATCAAGGAGCCACAAAAACGCGGGACTTCAAAAAGGCAAAGTTTGACCAACTTAGAGATGCCCTACACTGCATTGACTGAGAAATTTCCTTAAAAACAAAAGCATGGACGCTAAATGGGATACTTTCAAAGGAATACTTAATTTTCATTGTGACAGATATATACATACCTTACAGGAATAAAACTATTAGACGCACATGTAAGCCGATGTGGCTAAATAAAAAGGTTAAGGGGGCAATAAACAACAAAAAAAAGGCATTTAAACGTTTAAAGCAGGAAGGGACAGCGGAAGCATTAAAAAAATATAAAGAAGAAAATAAACAATGTAAACTACAGATAAGGGCAGCTAAGCTGGAGACAGAAAGACTGGTCGCGAAAGAGAGTAAAACTAACCCCAAATTATTCTTTAGCTACATAAATCGTAAAAAGGTACAAACCTGAGGGTGTGGGCCCCCTGAAAAGCAAGGAGGGGACCCCTATAGAGGGAAATGAGTAGAAAGCTAATTTGCTTAACAACTTCTTTGCTTCTATATTCACAAAAGAATTTGACATGCCGAGTGAAATGCAGGGGAATAACCAAAACCCTCCATTAAATGTCACTGGTCTAACCAAGGAAGAAGTCCAGCACCGTCTCAAGCAGATAAAAATCGATAAATGACGACCAAATGACATACATCCTCGTGTTTTAAGGGAGTTATGTACAGTAATAGACAAGCCGTTATTTCTAATATTTGTGGATTCCATAACTACAAGGTCTGTTCCGATGGATTGGCGCTTGGCAAATGTGGTGCCAATATTCAAAAAGGGATCTAGGGGGGAACCTGGGAACTACAGACCGGTAAGCTTAACATCTGTGGTGGGCAAGCTGTTTGAAGGTTTCTTAAGGGATACTATCCTGGAGCACCTTGGGGAAAATGACCTTATTACTCCATATCAGCATGGATTTATGAGGAATCGCTCCTGCCAGACAAACCTAATCAGCTTTTATGAGGAGGTAAGTTCAAGATTGGATCAGGGGGAGTCATTGGATATCATATATCTTGACTTTTCTAAAGCATTTGATACTGTGCCACATAAAAGGCTGGTACAAAAGATGAGAATGCTTGGACTGGGGGAAAACGTGTGCAGATGGGTGGGAAATTGGCTTAATGATCGGAAGCAGAGGGTGGTTATCAATGGTACACACTCAGATTGGGTCACTGTTACTAGTGGAGTACCACAAGGGTCAGTTCTGGGACCAATTCTCTTCAATATATATATAAATGACATTGGGTATGGATTAAACAGTAAAGTCTCAATCTTTGCAGATGATACTAAGCTGAGTAAAGAAATTAAAACAAAAAGAGGACAACAGGCAGCTACAAACAGATTTAGATAAATTGGAAGCATGGGCAGGTAAATGGCAAATGAAGTTTAACACCGATAAATGTAAGGTTATGCACATGGGAAGGAGAAATCTGTGTCATGATTACACACTAAATAAAGAAACACTTGGTAAAACAACAATGGAAAAGGACCTAGGGGTTTTAGTTGACAATAAGCTCAACTGTAGTAATCAATGCCAGGCAGCTGCTGCCAAGGCAAATAGGATCATGGGGTGCATCAGGAGGGGCATAGGTGCTCATGACCAGAGCATAATTTTACCCCTGTACAAGTCACTAGTCAGACCCCATATGGAATACTGTGTACAGTTCTGGGCACCTGTGCTTAAGGAGGACATATCAGAACTGGAGCGCGTTCAAAGAAGGGCAACAAAGTTAATAAAAGGAGTGCGGGGGCTAGAGTACCCGGAAAGATTGTCCAAGTTAGGCTTATTTAGTCTAGAAAAAAGACGATTGAGGGGTGATCTAATAACTATGTATAAATATATTCGGGGTCAATACAAGGATCTGTCCCACAACCTATTTATACCCCGGAGTGTAACCATAACCCGGGGGCATCCACTAAGGTTGGAGGAAAGGTGCTTTCTCCACCGACATAGGAGGGGATTCTTCTCTGTAAGAGCAGTGAGACTATGGAACTCGCTGCCAGAGGAGGTAGTAATGATGGATACAGTAAAAACGTTCAAAAGTGGCCTTGATGCCTTCCTGGCATGTAATAACATTTCCAGCTATGGCTACTAGACCACTGGAAGGAGTTAAACAGGCTGAACTGGATGGACTAAAGTCTTTATTCAGCCTTACATACTATGTTACTATGAGGCCGGAAATCGAATTCCAGTTTGTAACCGGAAGAGACTACTTCCAGAACCCAATTGTCTGATACCTCCTGACCCCAGACCTGGAAGAAGAACCGCAGCCGTCCCCCCACCCGTAAGGGTGAGGGCGTCCCCCCAATGTTGAGCAGGCTTAGTGGCAGATTTGGTTTTGGACCCCTAATTCTGACTTGGACGGCCACGTCCCTTTCCTCTATTCCATGCATTCCCTCTAGGGGCTGAAAAGGCAGATCCTCTACCGGATCTAGAGCCCCGACAGGAAGGGTTAAAAGAGGCCACTCCATGAAAGGAACGACGTTGTTTCTTACGCTGAGTGACAGAATCCAATTTTTCTCCAAAGAGGCGCAATCCCACAAAAGGGAGCGCTGTAAGCGATTTCTTGGCTACAATATCAGGTGCCCACTGCCGCAACCATACTGACCGCCGAATGGCGATTAACAAGGCAGAGGTTCTGCGGCACATGAGCAGAGTATCATCTAAGGCAGAAAGTACAAAAGATGCAAACATCTCACATCGCTTAAGAGCGGCATACTCATCAGAGGCCGGATCAAGCCCAGAGTAATTCATTAGGTCTCTCACAACAGACCTAATAGCCACTGTTTTGAGTGCAGAAGCACCAACAGGCAGCAAGGCCGAGCCCACACTGGAAAAAGCATGGCACGCCATTTGATCAATACGCTTATCTTCTCCATCTTTAAGTGTAGTGGAGTCAGGAGAATGCAACACAGAAGAATTGGATAAATAAAGCACAGGGGCATCCACCACAGGTGGTGATGACCAACGCTTAACAGTATCAGCTGGGAAGGGATATTTCTTGTCCCAGCCCAAGGGAATGCCAGGAAGCCGCGCAGGCTTCTCCCATTCTTTAAGAATAATGTCATCAAAATGCCTTTTGATTTGGAAATTCTAAACAAGGTTTAGAGACTCCAAAGAATTCCCCTTTTTGAGGAGGGACTACTTAAGGAGGAGTGATAACCAAAACCTCAAATAACTGAGCAAGAGCCTTAGGGGTATCCACAACACTAGCTTCACCCTGCTCAATCACAGTACCAACAAATTGCTGTTTATCAGAGACATCTGAATCCTCATATAATTCTCCTTCTTCTAACTGAGAAGGATCAGACCAATAAAGCATTTCACAATTATCCAACTCACTTACCGGAACGGCCTGAGTCAAATGTTTCCTTTTAGCTGAGGCCTTCTTGGCCACAGAGCTAGACATTAATTTTTCAAGATGAGCCAATCTGGCACATAAATCAGAATGCGACTCACCACCCATGACAATATCACTGGGGGTACGGACAAGACATGGCGGAGTAGGAGATAAGGCAGAAGCCGCAGACGCCGAAGCCTGGGCCCCAGTTTGCTGCATAATAGTTAATTGAGCACAAGGGACGCAAAGAATTGCGTTATCCCCAACAAGGGATGCCCCACATCAAAAACATTGCCGAGTCTCTGCAGAGGGAACTGCATGCCCGTTGTCCTGAGATGCCTCCATATGGTGTTTAGTATTATACTATAATTGATTATAGTCGCCAAGTATATATGGGATTTACGCAATTGCTACCCGGGATGCCCCTTTAAATAGTCCCAAGTGGGAGGATATTAACACAAATGGATGCCCAAATAAGGCTTTAAGGGCTAAAGACCAGGAGAAACCCCTTTAAAATAAAGAGTTTCCACCTACAAGGAAAACAAAGTCACCAATGCACACAATACAATAAATGACAAAGCATGAAAAAATACAACTCTGTGAAGTACTCACCTGTAGAGTTGGTATTATATGCAGACAGCACGTCCTGCTCCAGACATAGTCCTTACATGTGGGTATACCTCCGCCTTCAGCGCTGTGCACTGCAGAACATGAAGAAAACAAGCTCCTCCCGGCCCTACATATACCGGAGGACCTCCCACAAATCCCCAGCATTGAAAAGCAGTGAGAAGGAGAGGCCAGGAGAAACAACCACCCAAAACTGGCAAAACAAAATATCAAGTATAACAATCGCCAAACAAAGTGAAACCAGGGTGGGGTGGAGCAGGACGTGCTGTCTGCATATAATACCAACTCTACAGGTGAGTACTTCACAGAGTTGTATTATTCTAAGCAGACAGCACGTCCTGCTCCAGACAGTCCTTACATGTGGGACATCCAATAGCAGTGTCCGTAAAGAAGGGTGGGATCCCCAACAGAAGGCAACAGCAAGCCGTTTAAACAACTACGGCCTGCAGAACCTTGCGGCCAAACGCAGCGTCAGCTGAGGCCTTAACATCAACCTTGTAAAACTTTGTAAAGGTATGAACGGAAGACCAAGTAGCGGCCTTGCAAACTTGCTCCACAGAGGCCTGGTGCTGAAAAGCCCAAGAAGCCCCAACAGCTCTAGTAGAATGAGCAGTAAGCAGCCTGACGAATCCATTTACTGATGGTAAACTTGGCGGGAGCCAAACCTTTTCTAGGCCCGTGAGGCACAACAAAGAGAGCATCCGTCTTTCTAAATGCCTGAGTGGTAACCAGGTAAGACTTGACACACCTAACCACATCCAGGAAATGTAAAACCCTCTCTTTAGGGTTATTAGGATTAGGGCACAAGGAAGGAAGAACAATATCTTGATTCAAATGAAACGCAGACACAACCTTAGGCAGGAAGTCTGGCTTGAAGCGAAACACCACCTTATCCTGGTGTCTCTCAAAGTAGGGAGGCTGAATAGACAAGGCAGCCAACTCAGACACACGTCTAACCGAGGTAATGGCTACCAGAAAGACCACCTTGAGCGTGAGAACAGCAAGAGCTGCTTCATGAATAGGCTCAAAAGGAGGACCCTGTGGGGCCGACAAAACCAAATTCAGATCCCAGACAGGAACCATAGGTTTCCGAGGGGGGCACACATGAGTGACCCCCTGAAAAAGTTTTAATAAGAGAGTGCTGGGCAAAGGTCTTCTGAAAGAAGATAGACAGGGCCGAAACCTGGCCCTTCAAGGTACTAAGCTTCAGACCTAAGTCTAGACCATGTTGTAAAAACTCCAGCACTAAGAATTCCCGGCAGTGAAGAGACCTGGATTCGCACCAGTCAATGTAGGCACGCCACACCCTATAATATATGGCAGAAGAGGTCTTCTTCCTGGCTTGGACCATGGTAGCCACTACAGAAGCGGACAAACCTTTTTCCTTTAAAATGGTGGTCTCAATAGCCAAGCCGTCAAAGCCAGAGTTAGTAAATTGGGATGGCGTAGAGACCCCTGAGTTAGGAGGTCTGGAATCCTTGGTAGATCGTAGTGATCTACTGCCATTTGAACCACGTCTGCGAACCACACTCTTCTTGGCCACCTTGGGGCCACCAGAATAGTGGGTACCCCTTCCAATCTTGCGTAGAACTCTGCCCAGAAGGGGAAGTGGTGGAAACGCATACAGGAGCCGAAACTCCTTCCAAGACATTGCCAGAGCATCCGTGGCCAGAGCCAGAGGATCCTGAGACAGAGATACAAAGCTCGGTAGCTTGTGATTGTGACGGGACGCAAACAGATCCACGTCTGGGACACCCCAACGGTGACACAGGGATTGAAATACCGAGTTGGAGAGGGACCACTCCCCCTGAGGGGACGACCCCCTGCTCAGGGCATCTGCTAGCAGATTTTCCGCCCCCGGAATGTAAACAGCCATTGGTCTCTGCCTATGTTAGAATCAGAGACACCTCCTGGAGAGCACCCTTGCTCCGGGTTCCTCCCTGATGATTGATGTAGGCCACCGCCGTCCTGTTGTCTGAGCGTACCTGAATCGCCAGACCTTTCAGGTGCTGTGTCAATTGTTCCAGCACCAACCTGACCGCCCTGAGTTCCAGGACATTGATGGGTAGATGGGCCTCCTGAGGACCCCACCTCCCCTGGAAACGCAGGGACTTCCAGAATCCCCCCCAGCCCGAGAGACTGGCATCCGTTGTGACCGTCTCCCAGGAGGGAGCCAGGAAGGATCTGCCCCTTGTCAAGTTCCCGTGGTCCAGCCACCACGCCAGGGATTGTCTGACCGAGGGGGGAAGCACCCAGATCTCGTCCAAGGACACTGGGTCCTTGTTCCAAACTGACAAAAGGTGAAGCTGCAGAGTTCTCAAATGGAATTGGGCAAATGGCACCGCCTCGAAGCTTGCCACCATCGAGCCCACCAACTGCATTCCCTGCCTGATAAGAGGGATGAGGGCTCGAGAGCAGGGACCTCACCTGCGTTGTCAGACCTTCCATCTTCTGTGGGGGAAGGAATATCCTTGACTGAACTGAATCCAGAATCATCCCCAGAAACGGTGTCACTGAGGAAGGGGACAGAGAGGACTTTGGGTAATTGATCACCCAGCCGAAGGACTCCAGGGTGGTCACCACCAACCGCGTGTCCAGCTCTGCCTGCTGCAGAGACTGGGATGAGATAAGTATATCGTCCAGGTAGGGCAACACTCGTATGCCTTTTAGTCTCAACAGAGACATTACTCCTGCCAGCACCTTGGTGAATACCCTGGGGGCTGACACAAGTCCGAATGGCAGAGCCACAAACTGGTAATGCTGATCGAGCAGCGCAAATCTGAGGAACCTTTGATGCCCCGGGAACACCGGAACGTGCAGGTAAGCGTCCTTGATGTCCACAGATGTCATGAAGTCCCCTGGGTGTAGCGAGGTAATGGCCGAGCGCAGTGTTTCCATACGAAAATGCGTGTTTCTGACAAATCTGTTTTAAGTCCAGAATGGGCCTGACTGACCCGTCCTTTTTGGGCACCGTGAACAGGTTGGAATAAAACCCCACGCCCGTCTTTTAAGGGGACCTTGCAAATGACCCCGAGGTCTAGAAGGTCCTGCACCGCTAGCGTCAAGACTTGAGCTGAGGCAGGATCCTGTGGGATTCGGGACCCGACGAACCTGGAAGGGGGCAGTACAGCAAACTATCTTGTAACCGGAGGACACTACCTCCTGAATCCACCGGTCTGGGACGTCGCGTCTCCAGACATGCTGAAAATTATGTAAACGTCCCCCCACCCTGACGGGCGAGGGCGCCCCTTCATGCCTGGGGGGTCTTGGGAGGGGCTTTGGCCCCCAGGAAGAGCTGGGGCGGCGTCCTCTGTTTTTGTTCCAGGAATCTGTGCGAGCTCCGGCGAAGGACACCCCTCTTCCCTGTTTAGCCCCACGGTAGGGGGTCGAGTGGAAGCTTGGGCCGTGAAAGGGCCGAATCTGACGCTTGCGCTGGGGCAGCTTGCCCCCTTTAGCAAAGATATCTAACCTTTCTCCAAACAGGCGCAGCCCTTTGAAAGGAAGCCCCGTAAGGGCCTTCTTGGCGACATTGTCAGCTGCCCACTGGCGTAACCAGACCGCTCGGCGTATGGCTACCACCAGAGCAGAGGATCTAGCACTCAGCTTGATAGCATCGTCCGATGCAGACAGTATATAATTGATAAAAGTCTGACAGGTAACCAAAGCATTGGCGGCATCGGATGGCAAGTCATCCGCCCCTTCAAGAGCAGTCTTAACCACTGTCCTGAGCGCCACCGTGATGGCTAAGGCGCAAACCGGGCGGAGCGAGGCTCCCCCAAATGCAAAGGCATGACATGCCAATTGATCAACACGTCGATCCTCCAGCGTAGTAGTGTCAGGGGAGTGCATAATCAAGGTATTGGACAGACCCAGGATCGGGGCATCGACTTCGGGCGGCGAAGTCCAACACTTGATCAGGGCAGCAGGGAATGGATACTTCTTATCCACAGTCTTAGGGACCCCCTGGAGTTTGCTGGGATGTTCCCACTCCTTTAAGACTAGATTATTAAAATGAGTTTGTTCATGGAATTCCAACCGCACCTTAGCGGTATGGAACAGGTCACCTCTTTGTCGAGGAGCCGCAGGCGGGGGAGAGGGGGATAACACGTAAAGATCTGGTCCAGCAATCTATCAACGTCATCCTGGGACTAAAGGACAGAACCAGATTCATCCTGACTCCTGGACTCATCGTCGTAGGACCCCGAGTCAGAAAACAGTTCCCTTTCCTCTGAGGGGGAGTGTGCGTAGGACAAATGTAAATCATCCGAGTCTACAGGAAGAATAGTGGCTTCAGGATTCAGGTGGCGCTTTTTAGCGGTAGCCTTGCGCGCCAAGGAGCCAGCGACTAAACTTTCCATGCTAGCCAGTCTAGCGGCAAAGTCAGCATGGGAGTCCCCGCTAGGATTGGGGGTTAGACTCAGGCTTGGGGGGGGGGGGGGAGGAGAAACAAGGTGAGGCGCGGGCCCAGCCTCAGAAGAGGTGGGTAGGCCAGCTAGCGCCTGCTGGGCACAAGGGACGCAGACCCGTGCATTGTCACCACTGCTAGGTGACCCCACAAGCTACACACAGACGGGCTTGTCCCGAAGGAACCCCATTCATGATATCCTGAGATGCCTCCATATGGTGATTATTATATTTAATATGCCAGTAGGGATTGACGCTGTAAAGCAACCCTGGATGCCCCAAGCACCCGCTGGGAAGTGGGAGTGATTTGATTAAAAGGTTCTGGGCCGGACTCTGCAACGGGCCGGGAGAAGCCACCGAAGTCCGCGGTCTGAAAGACACAAGGGGAAAAGGGACGTCAGAGCCAAGCGCGAAGAAGTCAAGTTAGGAAAGGGATCGCCCATGAGGGCACTTACAGAACAGCGAGGGGAGGACCGTCTTCACCACGCGCATGTGAGAAGGAAATGGCGCCAAGCGAACCTCGAAGGGCGGGCCAGAGCGGACGATGACGCGGAGCGCGCCAAACCGCACCACGCCCCCCCCCCCCCCCCCGGAGAGCGCGAAGCTCGAAGGCGCGCAGCCTATCAGAAGCGACAGATATTGTCAGGGAGACATCACCTCAGAGAGATGTGACAGGGTGAAAACAGTGATAGGACGCAAGCGTCTATCGAATAAAAACTGAAGTACGCGCCGAGTAATACATGAAGGCGCAGTAGGAAAGCAAAAGGCTGAGAGTGAAGCGCAGCTCTGACTCCAAGGACCAAATAAGACAATGGTTGACTAGTGTGATTAGGGCAAGGATTAGCCGTCGTACACACGACCCCCCCCCCCTCTTTTTTCCCCCACTAACGGGGAAATCTAGGGAGGAAGGTGATCCAAGATACTGGGTTCACCGCTACACCGGGCGAGGGGCACTAGTGCGGGAGGGGCACCCAATAAAAGGCTCACCATACGCCTTAACCGCCTACCCTATGGAGGGGGATTGCGGTGGAGTCTAGCTCCGTAAGCACACTAGGTGCTGCCTACCTTCACCCGACCCGCGCAGCCCAGGCTGGGAGGCATTAATTCACAATGAGGACGGGTGGAAATAGTCCCGCAGGGCCTCGGGCTGTCAAGCCCCGCTCGCCTGCGAGAGCGTGATACTTCATGTCTTCGCAGTTCCAGCACTGCAGAGAAAACTGGGGATTTGTGGGAGGTATATGTAGAGCCGGGAGGAGCTTGTTTTCTTCATGTTCTGCAGTGCACAGCGCTGAAGGCGGAGGTATACCCACATGTAAGGACTATGTCTGGAGCAGGACGTGCTGTCTGCTTAGAATAAATGGCAGAAACTCCCTTCAGCAAGCTGAGGGGTACTCACAGCACTTTTAAAATACAATTCTGTGAAATACTCACCTGTAGAATTGATATTACACGCATACAGTACGTCCTGCTCCATCTATAATACTTACATGTGGGTAATCCTCCGCCAGATGGCGCTGTTCACTGCAGACATGCAAAAACAGGCTCCTCCCGGCCCTTCATATACCCAGGGACCTCCCACAAATCCCCAGTATTGAAAAGCAGTGAGAAAAAGAAGCCGGGAGAAACCAACCACCAAACTGGTAACAATAACAATGATAACAATCACCATACAGGGGATCCAGAACAAGGTGAAACCAGGGTGGGGTGGAGCAGGACGTACTGTATGTGTATAATATCAATTCTACAGGTGATTCACAGAATTGTATTATTCTAAGCATACAGTACGTCCTGCTCCATCTATGATACTTACACGTGGGACATCCAATAGCAGTGTCCATAAAGTAGGGTGGGATCCCCAACAACAAAGGCAACGGCACGTAGCTCAGACTACAACCGCCTGCAAAACCTTACGGCCAAAAGCAGCATCAGCTGAGGCCTGAACATCAACCTTGTAAAACTTTGAAAAGGTGTGAACAGAAGACCAAGCAGCGGCCTTGCAAACTTGTTCAACAGAGGACTGTTGCTGAAAAGCCCAAGAGGCACCAATAGCACGAGTGGAATGAGCCGTAAGACGGAAAGGGGGAGCCCTCCCCTTAGTAGAATAGGCCTGAATCACAGCCTGACGAATCCATTTACTGATGGTAGACTTGGCGGGAGCCAAACCTTTCCTAGGCCCGGAAGGCACAACAAAGAGAGCATCAGTCTTCCTGAAGGCCTTAGTGACAACCAGGTAATACTTCAAGCACCTGACTACGTCCAAGGAATGCAGAACCCGCTCATTGTCGTTGCGAGGATTGGGACACAGAGAAGGAAGAAAAATATCCTGGTTCAAATGAAAAGGCGAAACAACTTTAGGCAGGAAATCCGGTTTGAAGCGGACCACCACCTTGTCCTGGTGTCGCTCATAGTATGGAGGCTGAATAGATAGAGCGGCCAGCTCTGACACACGCCTAACCGAAGTAATAGCCACCAAGAAGACAACCTTGAGAGTGAGAACAACCAGAGCAGCATCTTGAATAGGCTCAAAGGGAGCACCCTGCAAGGCAGACAAAACCAAGTTCAAATCCCAGACAGGGACCATAGGTCTCCGAGGGGACGCAGGTGAGTGACCCCCTGAAAGAAGGTCTTAATCAGGCGATGTTGAGCAAAGGTCTTCTGAAAGAAGATAGGGCAGAAACCTGACCCTTCAGAGTACTAAGTTTGATACCTAAGTCCAGACCATGCTGTAAAAACTCCAGAACCCTAGGGAAGGAGAATTCCCGGCAGAGAAGAGACCTGGACTCACACCAGTCTATGTAGGAACGCCATACTCTAATAGATAGCAGAAGAAGTCTTCTTCCTGGCCTGCACCATAGTAGCCACCACAGAGGCAGACAAACCCTTCTCCATCAAGATGGAGGTTTCAGCAGCCAGGCAGTCAAAGCCAGAGTTTGTAAATTGGGATGGCGTAAGGACCCTTGAGTTAGCAGATCTGGCACCCTTAGCAGATCGTACTGATCTACTGCCATTTGAACCACGTCTGCGAACCACACTCTTCTTGGCCACCTGGGGGCCACTAGAATCACAGGTACCCCTTCCAGAGCAATCTTGCATAGAACCCTGCCCAGAAGGGGGAACGGTGGAAACACATACAGGAGACGAAACTCCCTCCAAGACATGGACAGGGCATCCGTGGACATGGCCAGAGGATCCCGAGACAGTGAGACGAAGGCCAGGAGCTTGTGACGGGAAGCAAACAGATCCACATCCGGTAGGCCCCAACGGTGACACAGGGACTGGAATACCTTGTTGCAGAGGGACCACTCCCCCTGACGGGACATCCCCCTGCTCAGGGCGTCCGCCAGCAGGTTCTCCGCCCCTGGAATGTAAACAGCCGAAATGCATTGAACATAGGCCTCCGCCCATGTCAGAATCTGAGACACCTCTTGGAGAGCACCCTTGCTCCGGGTCCCTCCCTGATGATTGATGTAGGCAACCGCCGTTCTGTTGTCCGAGCGTACCCGGACCGACAGACCCCCTCAGATGTTGGGTCAAACGCTCCAGTACCAACCTGACTGCCCGTAATTCCAGAATGTTGATGGGTAAATGGGCCTCCTGAGGGGACCCCACGTCCCCTGGAAGCGCAGGGACTTCCAGAATCCCCCCCCCCAACCTGACAGACTGGCATCCGTTGTGACCGTCTCCCAGGAGGGGGTCAGAAAAGACCTGCCCCCTATCAAGTTCCTGTGGTTCAGCCAACACGCAAGGGACTGTCTGACCGAGGGGGGAAGCACACAGAACCCGTCCAAGGACGCTGGGTTCTTGTCCCACACTGACAGAAGGTGAAGCTGCAGAGGTCTCAAATGGAACTGGGCAAAGGGCACCGCCTCAAAGCTCGCCACCATCAAGCCCACCAACTGCATTCCCTGCCGGATGGAGAACTGTGGGCTCGAAAGCAGGAACCTCGCCTGCGCTGTCAGAGCTTCCACCTTCTGTTGAGGAAGGAATATCCTTGACTGAACCGTATCCAGAATCATTCCCAGGAACGGAGTCACCGAGGAGGGGACAGGGAGGACTTGGGGCAATTGATAACCCAGCCAAAGGACTCCAGGGTGGACACTACCAGCCGAGTGTCCAACTCTGCCTGCCGCAGAGACCGAGAGGTGACGAGAATATCGTCCAGGTAGGGCAGCGCGCGTATGCCCCTTAGCCTTATCAGGGACATCACCCCTGCCAGCACCTTGGTGAACACCCTGGGAGCCGAAGTTAGGCCGAATGGCAGGGCCACAAATTGGTAATGCTGATCTTTTAGTGCAAATCTGAGAAACCTTTGGTGTCCTGGAAACACCGGGACATGCAGGTAACCATCCTTAATGTCTACTGACCTCATGAAGTCCCCTGGGTGCAGTGAGCCGATGGCCGAGCGCAGAGTTTCCATGCGAAAGTGTCTGTTCTTGAAAAATTTGTTGAGGATTTTTAAATCCAGAATGGGTCTGACTGACCCATCCTTCTTGGGTACTGTGAAAAGGTTGGAGTAGAACCCCATGCCCCTGTCTCCAAGGGGGACCTTGCAAATGACCCCTAGATGCAAGAGACCCTATACAGCCAGCAACAAGACCTGAGCTGAGGCAGGGTCTTGAGGGATCAGAGACCCAATGAATCTGGTGGGGGGCCGTACAGCAAATTCTATCTTGTAGCCGGAGGACACTACCTCCTGAATCCACCGGTCTGAGACATGGCGCCGCCAGACGTGCTCGAAGTGCTGTAGACGTTCCCCCACCCTGACGGGTGAGGGCGCCCCCTCATGCCTGAGGGGCCTTGGGAGGGGCTTTGGGCTTGGTTCCCCAGGAAGGACCGGGACGGCGTCCTCTGTTCCTGTGCCAGGAATCTGCGCGAGTCCCAGCGAAGGATGCCCCTCTACCCTGTTTGGCCCCACGGTAGGGGGTTGATAGGGAGCCTTGGCCACGAAAAGGCCGAGTCTGCCGCCTGCGCTGGGGTAACTTGCCTCCTTTGGCAAAAAGGTCTAATCGATCCCCAAACAATCGCAGCCCTTTAAATGGAAGCCCCGTGAGGGCTCTCTTGGCGGCATTGTCTGCGGCCCACTGGCGCAACCAGACCACGTGGCGTACAGCAACCACCAGGGCACACATCTTAATAGCATCATCCGATGCAGACAGGATAAAGTTCACAAATGCATCACAGCTGGACAAAGCATTGACAGTATCAGGAGGCAACTCATCTGTGCCATTGAGAGCACTCCTAACCACGGCCCTGAGCGCTACTGCCGTAATGGCTAAGGCGCAAACCGGGCGCAGAGTCGCTCCCCCAAATGCAAAGGCATGACATGCCAGTTGCGTAGCAGCGTAGTAGTGTCAGGAGAGTGCATAATAGAGGTGTTGGACAACCCTAGAATAGGAGCATCGACCTCAGGCGGCGATGACCAGCACTTAACCAAGTCAGCAGGAAAGGGATATTTCCTATCCACGCTCTTAGGGACCCCCTGAAGCCTGCTGGGATGTTCCCATTCTTTAAGCACAAGGCTATTGAAATGGGTCTGCTCGGGAAATTCCAAGCGAGCTTAACAGTATGTAAAAGATCACCCCTTTGGGGAGAGGGACAGAACCTCAAAGATCTGAACCAGCAGTCTATCAATATCATCCCAGAACCAATGCTCGGAGCCAGACTCTTCCTGACCCCTAGACTCATCGTCATATGACCCTGAGTCAGAGAACAGTTCCCCTTCGTCCGAGGGGATATGGGCATAGGAATGCAACAAATCATCAGGTTCTATAGGGAAGAGGGCCGATTCAGGGTTCAAGTGCTTTACGCGCTAAGGAATTAGCAAGCAAGTTTTCAACACTAGCCAGCCTCGTGGCCAGATCAGGATGAGAATCCCCACTGGTATTGGGGGTTAGACTCAGGCTTGGGGGAGTAGGTGAAGTGCGGCGGGGTGCAGGCCCAGCCTCAGAGGAGACGGGAAGCACCGATAGCGCCTGCTGTGCACAAGGAACACAGACCCGTGCATTGTCGCCGCCGCTAGGTAAGACTCCACAAGCTACACACAGCCGGGCTTGTCCCGAAGGAACCCCGTTCACAATATCCTGAGATGCCTCCATATGGCGATTTAATCGGCACAATATGCCAGTAGGGATTGACGCGGTAAGCTACCCTGGATGCCCCAATAACCCGCAGGGAAGTGGGAGTAATTTTTATGGTCACGACCGGGAGCTACACTGGGCCGGGAGAAGCCACCGAAATCCACGGTCTGAAAGACATAAGGGGGAACAAGGATGTCAGAGCCATGCGCAATGGGAGATAGAAACTAACGAAGAGTCGCCCATGAGGGCCCTTACGGACAGAGAGGAGAGGACGATCTTCACCACGCGTGCAGGAGAAGGAAATGGCGCCAAGCGAACCTCGGAGGGCGAGCCTGAGCCGACCGCGACGCGTAGCGCGCCAAGCCGGAACCACGCCCCTCCCCAGCGAGCGCGAAGCTCGGAAGGCGTCTAGCCAATGAGAGACAGTAAAGTCATAATGCCTAATGTAAATGGCGCTCGGAGCCTATACAGGCACGGCCGAGATCTGTACTCGGGCTCTCCTGTGGCTCCCCGTCGGGGAATGAACCCCGGTCTGCCGTGACAAGGCGTACTGTATTGGACAGGCGCTCAAGCCAGTGCAACCTAGGAAGAGCCACTAAGGCTAAGAAGGGGAAGGAAGGAAGACTAAGGACGCCGAGGCGTCCGCAAAGCCCGTACGTGCGGTGCGAGTAGAAAACAGAAACTAATGGCGGTTAACAGTAAGGTAAGAGCGCGGCTCTGATCCCCGTTCCCAGTAAAGCACAGCCAAGCCATAAGCGTGTAAGGATACACTGAGAAGCACGGAACAAACACCTGATCCAGGAACACAGGGTCCCGATCCCAAACTGACAAGAGGTGAAGTTGAAGAGGTCTCATGTGAAACTGAGCATATGGAACAGCCTCGAAGCAGGCCCACCAGCTGCATCCCCTGCCGGATGGAAGGATGAAGGCAAGACAGAAGAAGCTTGGCTTGAGCTTGCAGACTGTCCACCTTCTGCTGAGGGAGAAGGATCTTGACCTGATATGTATCCAGAGTCATGCCCAGAAAGGACTTGACCATTGATGGTGACAGGGAAGACTTGGGATGGTTGATCACCCAGCCGAAGGACTCCAGTGTGGACACCACCATCTGGGTATCCAGCTCGGCCTGCTGGAAGGACCGAGACGTGATGAGAATGTCGTCCAAGTAAGGAAGAATGAGAATGCCCTGAGATCTCAGCAGAGCCATTATGCCCGCCAGCACCTTGGTGAATACCCTGGGAGCCGAGGTGAGACCGAAGGGCAAGGCCACAAATTGGTAGTGCTGATCCTCCAGAGCAAACCTGGGGACTCTCTGATGACCTGGAAAGATTGGTATATGAAGGTAAGCATCCTTGATGTCTACAGAGGTCATGGGGGCGTAGTGAATTTACAGCTGAGCGCAGAGTCTCCATGCTAAAGTGTTTGAATCTGACAAATTTGTTGAGGCGCTTTAAATCCAGGATGGGTCTGATGGACCCGTCTTTTTTGGGAACAGTGAAAAGATTGGAATAGTAGCCTCTGCCCCTTTCCTTTAAGGGTACTTGGCTGATGACCCCTAACTCCAGAAGGTTTTGGACAGTAAGGCGCAGACCCTGGACTAAAAGGGGGTTTTAAACCATCCGGGATTTGATGAATCTTGGGGGCGGCCAGGCTGCAAACTCTATCTTGTAACCGGAGGACACTACCTTCTGAATCCACTGGTCTGAGACGTGAAGTCTCCAGACGTGAGCAAAAAAACTAAGCCGTCCCCCCACCCGGATGGGTGAGGGCGCCCCATCAAGCCTGAGGGGGCTTGGGTGAAGATTATGGCTTGGGAACCCAGGAGAGGCCAGGACGGCCACGTCCGTTGCCCCATCCCCAATGGTCTCCGCGGGCCCCAGTAAAAGAGACTCCACGGTTAGTTCTGGAACCATGGAAGGATGGGAGAAAGGCACCTGTCCCCCGAAAGGACCGAGATGGCCTCCTGCATTGAGGTAACCTACCAAACCTAGCAAACAAATCCAAGCGTTCTCCAAAGAGGCGCAGAACCTTGAAGGGAAAACCAGTGAGAGCCTTCTTAGCAGCATTGTCAGCTACCCACTGACGTAGCCAGACAGAGCGGCGTCCGACCACACATTCTAATGGCATCATCCATGGCAGAGAGGATACATGCAATAAATTCCTCACAAAGCAGAGATCTATACTCTTCCCTACCCGCATCCTCAGATGCCCCATCCAAAAGACACTTAAGCACCCCTTTAATGGCAATAGCCGTAATAGCAGAGGCACAAACCGGGCACAGTGCCGTCCCCACACAGGCAAAGGCATGACAGGCAAATTGGTCCAAACGCCAGTCCTCGGCATCTCGCAGGGCATCAGCAGGAAAGGGATACCTCTTGTCCCAACTCTTAGGCACCCCTGGCAGCTTGCTAGGCCGTTCCCATTCTTTGAGCACTAGATTATTAAAGTGAGACTGCTCATGGAACTCCCAGCATGGCTTAACCGTATGAAAAAGCTCACCCTGCTGCTGCGGAGCCACTGCCGGAGGAGAAATACAAAACACCTAAAAAATGTGACTCAGCAATACATCAGTGTCATCAGGGGACCACGGGTCTTCCCCAAAGGGAGTCCCAGTACCACCGTATATCTTAGGTTGTTCCTTAGAGGAATCAGAAAATTCCTCCTCCTCAAGGGGGTAGGCACCTGAGAGTGAGTAAGGGCCCTCATCTTCCACAGGGAAGAGGGAAACCGCGGGTGATAAATGCCGCTTCTTAGCAGAAGCCTTACGCGGGGCAGACCCAGCAAGATGTTTTTCAATACTGGCCACCCGTGCAGCTAAATCAGGTTGAGACTCCCCACTTGTATGCCCCTCAGTGGGGGTCAGATGTAAGCGTGGGGGGGGGGGGGGTGAGGCAAGAGGGGGCGCACCCCCAGGAGTAACAGACAGCCCAGACTGCAGACACGCAACATAGCCGGGCTTGTCCCGAAGGAACCCCAGGCCCACTATCCCCAGAAGCCTCCATATGGTGATTTGAATGGCACAATAGGCCAGTAAGGGTTAACACTAAAAAGCTACCCGGGATGCCCCAAGAACCGCTAGGGAAGTGGGAGTTAGTGAGGGAAGATGGCCGGAAGAAACCACAGTACTGAAGTTTTCACCCGCCTGAAAGACATAATCAAACATTCCCATAAGAATAAAAAAACTTTTGAAAAAAATCACCCCACCGGGGTTACTCACAGACTGCAGAGAGCCAGCAGCACGCAGCAAGGAGACAAATTGGCATCCACAGACCTCGAGGGGTAGGCCCTGGAGTTGTGAGGTAAAATGCATCATCCACAGAGCCCGCACCCCCCGAAGGGCGGGAAACGCGCCCACGTGATCCGGCCAGCCGATAGTGGCCCGGCAGCTCTGAGGTGAATGGGGCAGCCAGGGTCGGAGCGCAGTACAAAGCGCGGCGGCGTATTATAAAAGTTACATTCACTATAATATTGTCAACAGTGAAAATACAATTCTGTGAATACTCACCTTGTAGAATTGTTATTATAAGTATGCAGCACGTCCTGCTCCAGTAATGATTCATAACAACTGGGATATAGTACACAAGAGATCGTTTTACTGCAGAGATGGCAAAAAATTGTTATTATAAGTATGCAGCACGTCCTGCTCCAGTAATGATTCATAACAACTGGGATATAGTACACAAGAGGGCGTTTTACTGCAGAGATGGCAAAAAAAGAGGCCCCTCCCGGTCCATATATATGTCGGGACCTCACACTAATTCCCCAGTATAAAACAGCAGTAAGGGAACCAGGAGAAGCCAATAACAAAAGTAACAATTTAACAAGGAACTAATCACCA
Source organism: Gastrophryne carolinensis (assembly GCA_027917425.1). Lineage (NCBI taxonomy): Eukaryota > Metazoa > Chordata > Amphibia > Anura > Microhylidae > Gastrophryne > Gastrophryne carolinensis. Next base: position 119,647,341 of record CM051243.1, read on the forward strand.
TATAAAGGATCCAAGAATAAAGTACTCAGGGTGGGATGGAGCAGGACGTGCTGCATACTTATAACAACAATTCTACAAGGTGAGTATTCACAGAATTGTATTATTCCAAGTATGCAGCACGTCCTGCTCCAGTAATGATTCATAACAACTGGGACATCCAATAGCAGTGTCTAACAAACGGGTGGGGATCCCAAAAGGCAACAATGCACAGTTCAAAGCACTGCCGCCTGCAGAACCGTGCGGCCAAAAACAGCATCCGCTGACGCCCGAACATCAACCTTGTAAAACTTGGGAAAAGGTATGAACCGAAGAAAAAGTAGCAGCCTTACAAACTTGTTCAACAGAAGCCTGGTGCTGAAAAGCCCAAGAGGCCCCTACAGCACGGGTAGAATGAGCAGTGACTCAGAAAGGAAGATCCTTCCCCTTAGCAGAATAGGCCCTAACAATGGCCTGACGAATCCATTTACTAATAGTAGACTTAACAGGAGCCAAACCCTTCTTGGGACCTGAGGGTACCACAAACAAGGCGTCCGTCTTTCTGAAAGGCGCTGTAGCCACCAGGTAGTATTTCAAATTCCTGACCACGTCCAGAGAATGCAGGGCCCTCTCCTTGTCATTACCAGGATTAGGGCACAAGGAATGAAGCACAATGTCCTGATTGAGGTGGAAGGCAGAGACAACCTTAGGCAAGAAGTCCGGTTTAAAGCGGAAAACCACCTTGTCCTGGTGTCTCTCAAAGTAGGGGGCCTGAATAGACAGAGCCGCCAACTTAAACACGCCGGACAGAAGTGACAGCCATCAAGAAGGCAACCTTCAAAGTGAGAAGGTGAAGGATGTGTTATGCAGGCTTAGAGTAAGCTCGACTGGGCCCTTGAATGATTGACACCAAATAGCAAATATTATAGCCACATACAAATAATAAATAAACAAACAAACACACACCAGGGTGGCAAAGTGTCATACGGACACGCAACGCATCGGTGGCGGCGGCTGCGGGGGACTCCTGGTGACATGGTGATGTAACAGTTTGTTTATTTATTATTTGTATGTGGCTATAATATTTGCTATTTGGTGTCAATCATTCAAGGGCCCAGTCGGGCTTACTCTAAGCCTGCATAACACATCCTTCACAGCTCACACTGAGGTGTTTACTTTGTTGATACTTTGTATAGCGGCCTGTTACGTATGTACAGCGCAGGCTGCATCACAAGCTGCACATACTTTGTTATTATTGTAAATAGTACTCTCATGCACTTCAGCACTTTCTTTCTTGTGTCCATCACATTTACTGGATACATTCTATTTGAATGATTGTCCAACAGTTGTTTGCTTGATTCAGATCGTTCACTCATTCATACTGGTTTTTATCTGGGTCCATTTATAGTATTTTTACACCATATGCTTCACATTGTGTATATATATAATCAAGTGTTTTAGACCTGATATAGAATAGTCACCGCTTTTTGGGATCTCCCCCATGTTTTGTCTGTGTTTTTTAATCTTGTATATGTCTAGATTTGTGCCCTTATCTATGTTTATGTATATAATTAATACTTATTAAATTGATTGGTTTTTTACATCATATTCAGTGTGCGGCCTTTTTGGTGGGGGGTTTTGGGATCAGTCTAGGATCCCTTACCTGCATTCTTCACTTGTCTTGTTCCCCCCATGGTCTGCACCTACTTTTGACTGTATTGCGGTGCACCGTCCATCAGAGTTGTAGTTTCCCTTCAAAGTGAGAATAGACAGCGCAGCCTCATGCACAGGCTCAGAAGGAGGACCCTGAAGGGCAGACAATACCAAATTCAAATCCCAGACCGGTACCATGGGTTTGCGGGGAGGGCGCACATGAGTGACCCCCTGGAAGAAAGTCTTGACCAGAGGATGAAGAGCGAAGGACCTCTGGAAGAAAACAGCCAAGGCGGAGACGTGCCCCTTCAGAGTGCTGAGCTGAAAACCCAAATCCAAACCATGTTGAAGGAACTCCAGGATCCGAGGAATGGAGAACACCCGACAGGGAAAGGCCCTAGCCTCACACCAGTCAATGTAGGTCCGCCAGGTCCTATAATAGATGGTAGAAGAGGATTTCTTCCTAGCCCTGACCAGAGTCTGAACAACCGAATCAGACAGACCTTTCTCCTTTAGGATGGAGGTTTCAGCAGCCAGGCCGTCAAAGCCAGCGTTTGTAAATTAGGGTAACAGAGCCTTCCTTGAGTGAGAAGATCCGGAACCAAGGGCAGAGGGTACTGATCCACTGCCAGCTGCATGACGTCTGCGGACCACACCTGTCTTGGCCACCTGGGGGCCACCAGAACAGCCGGCACCCTTTCCTGAACCAACTTGCGCAGAACCTTGCTCAGAAGGGGAAAAGGAGGGAAGAGGTACAGGAGACCGAACCCCTGCCAGGACAGAGACAGTGCATCCACCGCCAGAGGATCCTGGGACAGTGAGACAAATGGTGGCAGCTTGTGATTGTGGCGGGAAGCAAACAGATCCACGTCCAGCATCCCCCACCAGTGACAAAGATAGGAAGACCTCGCTGTTGAGAGACCATTCTCCCCGGCTAAAGGGCCCCCTGCTCAAGGAATCTGCTTCCAGATTCTCCGCTCCTGGAATGTAGACCGCAGAGATGCAAGGGACATTGTCCTCGGCCCACGACAAGATCAACGACACCTTCCGGAGGGCACTCTTGCTCCGAGTCCCTCCCTGATGATTGATGTAGGCGACTGCAGTCCGGTTGTCGGAGCGAACCTGAACCGGCAGGCCCTGGAGGTGAGGCGTCAGCACCAACCGAACCGCCCTCAGCTCCAGAACATTGATGGGGGCGTGGGCCTCCTGAGGGCCCCACAGCCCCTGGAATTGGAGGGCTCTCCAGTAACCTGACAGACTGGCATCCGTAGTGACCGTCTCCCAACATGGTGTCAGAAATGACCTGCCCCCCAGAAGATTTCTCTCTGCCAGCACAGGAGGGATCGCTGGACCAGAGGGGATAGAACAAAGGCCTGATCCAGAGACAGGGGACTCTTGTCCCAGACTGACAGAAGATGGAGCTGAAGGGGTCTCATGTGAAATTGCGCGTAAGGGACTGCCTCGAAGCAGGCCACCATCTGTCCCACCAATTGCATCCCTTGCCGGATGAAGGGATGAGGGCTGGACAGCAAGAAATGAACCAGAGCTTGAAGAGAGTCCACCTTCTGAGGAAGGAAAATCCTGGCCTGAATGGTATCGAGTCATACCCAGGAAGGGGGTCACCCGGGACGGGGAGAGGGAGGATGTGGGATAATTGTTCACCCATCCAAATATTTCCAGGGCCGCCACCACTGTCTGGATGTCCAGTACCGCCTGCTGGAGTGAATGGGACGCAATGAGAAGGTCGTCCAAATAAGGAAGAATGCGAATACCCCGGGCTCTGAGAAGGGCCATCACACCTGCCAGCACCTTGGTGAACACTCTGGGGGCTGAGGTGAGACCGAAAGGAAGTGCCACAAATTGGTAGTAGTGTTCCTCCACTGCGAACCTGAGGAACTGCTGATGCCCTGGGAATACCAGCACATGAAGGTAAGCATCCTTGATGTCTATTGAAGTCATGAAGTCCCCCGGGCGCAGGGAGCTGATAGCGGAGCGCAGAGTTTCCATGCGAAAACGTCTGGTCCTGATGAACTTGTTGAGAAGTTTTAAGTCCAGGATGGGTCTGATGGAACCATCCTTTTTGGGCACTGTGAAGAGATTGGAATAGTAGCTCTGACCTCTCTCTCCCGGAGGGACCCGGCAAATGACTCCCATGGTCAAGAGGTTTTTTACCGCCAGAAACAGACCCCGAGCTGCCCAAGGGTCCGTAGGAACCCTGGACCTGAGGAATCTGGGAAGAGGCCAGTCTGCGAACTCCAGCTTGTATCCGGAGGAGACAACCTCCAGAATCTAATTGTGTGAGACTTGTTGAGCCCAGACTTGAGCGAAGAGCTGCAGCCGTCCCCCCACCCGCAAGGGTGAGGGCGCCCCCTCATGGCTGAGTGGGCTTGGCAGTAGATTTGGTTTTGGAGCCCCAGGAGGATCCGGGCTGGGCACCCAGAAATCTCCCCTGTGCCCCGCGAAGGATACCCCCCTGCCTGACCTCGATCCGCGAAAGGAGGGAGTGAAGGACCCGGAGCTCCGAAAGGGTTGCGGCTGCTTTTTGCGTTGGGGCAACTTACCTCCCTTTGCAAAAAGGTCCAAACGATCACCAAAAAGGCGCAGCTCCTTAAAGGGGAGCCCGGTGAGCGCTTTCTTAGCAGCATTGTCAGCTGCCCACTGGCGCAACCACACCGAGCGGCGGATAGAGACAACCAGGGCCGAGGTCCTGCTACACATCCGAATGGTGTCATCTAAGGCAGAGAGAACATGGGTGATGAACAACTCACATTGTGACAAGGCTCTAAAATCAGTACTAGAAGGATCCTCATGGGAGCCGTCCAGAAGGCCCTTGATCAAGGTTCTAATAGTCACGGCCGTAATAGCGGAAGCACAAACTGGGCGCAAGGCAGAACCCACACAGGCAAAGGCGTGGGAAGCCAGCTGGTCAATACGCCTGTCCTCACCATCCTTCAAGGTAGTGGAATCAGGGGAATGCACCACAGAAGTGTTAGAACAACCCCAAAACAAGGGCATCCACCTCTGGGGGAGTTGACCAACATTTGACCACATCCAAGGGGAAAGGATACCTCTTATCCCACCCCTTAGCGGTCTAGTCGGCTCCCCGGTATCCCTCCCATTCCTTGAGAACCAGATTATTAAAATGCGTATGTTCTGGGAATTCCAAGCGTGGTTTTGCGGTACCAAACAATTCTCCCTGCTGCTTAGGTGCCGCTGCGGGAAGGGAAATGGAAAGTACTTCAAAAATTTGAGTCAAATGTCTATGGGTGTCATCAGCATCCCAATGCTCTGAGCCGGCATCAGCGCCAAGGCAATGCTGATCATCAGAAAAATCTGAATCTGAGAATAATTCCCCTTCCTCGAGAGGGGTATAGTCAGACATATCAAGGAGTTCATCTTGCTCCATAGAAAAGGCAGGCGCAGCAGGCGCCACATGCCGTCTTTTAGCTGGAGCCTTATGGGCCGCAGAGCTAGCAATCAGTCTCTCAATGTTGGCCAGCCTGGTGGAAACATCAGGTTGAGACTCCCCACTAGTGTTGATCTCACTGGGAGCCATAATCAAGCGAGGGGGTGTGGGGGACGATACAGTGGGTGCCGACCCAGACACATGCAACCCAGATTGCCGCACAAGCGCCTGCTGGGCGCAGGGTACAGAGACCCGCACATCATCTTCCACATGGGATGCCCCGCATACTACACACAGCCGGGCTTGCCCCAATGGGACCCCGAACACAACATCCTGAGAAGCCTCCATATGGTGATTTTTATTGTCACAATGACCAATGGGAATTACGCTGTGCAGCTACCCGGGATGCCCCTTAAATGTCCGCTAGTGGGAGGATTTAATAATTAAGCCTCTAACAGTGTCAATATGGCTAATAGAGGGCACAGGACCGGGAGAAACCTCCAATTAGGTTGTCCCGCCTGAAAGACACAACACAATACACACAGTCAGCATGATATACACAATAAATGAAAAAAAATACAACTCTGTGAAGTACTCACCTGTAGAGTTGGTATTATATGCAGACAGCACGTCCTGCTCCAGACATAGTCCTTACATGTGGGTATACCTCCGCCTTCAGCGCCGTGCACTGCAGTATCATGAAGAAAACAAGCTCCTCCCGGCCCTACATACACCGAGGGACCTCCCACAAATACCCAGCATTGACAAGCAGTGAGAGAAGAAGCCAGGAGGAAAACAACCACCCAGAGACTGGCAATAATATCCAAGATAATAACCACCACACAGGGGATCCAGAACAAGGTGAATCAGGGTGGGGTGGAGCAGGACGTGCTGTCTGCATATAATACCAACTCTACAGGTGAGTACTTCACAGAGTTGTATTATTCTAAGCAGACAGCACGTCCTGCTCCAGACATAGTCCTTACATGTGGGACATCCAATAGCAGTGTCCATAAGTAGGGTGGGATCCCCGAGAAAAAAGGCACAGACAACCATAAAAGTGCTGTCACCTTAACCATGCTACCAAGAGCAACGAGAGCAATGCTCTAACCACAGCCTTTGCATTCTTGTAAAGGCAGAACTGAACACAAGCAGCGGACTAGCCAGCTTGCTCAACAGAACCTAGTGCTGAAAGGCCCAAGCCAAGCACAAGTAGTAAGAGAGCAAAAACCAAGAGAGAAGAAGAATCTTCCCCTAACGAGTAGGCCAGAGTAACAGCCTAACCATGCTACTGGAAAAAAAGGGGCAGCCATGGCAACCTTAGAGATCTCCCCATCTGAGAATATGAACCCAGGTCTCAGGCGAGACCAGCAGGAATACTGAAAAACATTGCTAACAAGGCTCAGCAAGAGCCGAGACGTTTACTTTACGCTCAGAGGAACAAGGCGACCGAGCAGGACCAAGCCAAAGGGCAACTACACCTGTGTTAGCAATCGGATCCGGTACATAAGGACGGAGAAACCTATAAGCCCCAAGGGGCATAATCCCTACCAGGGACAAGAGAAAGGCCAGGAATCTCCAACAACTGATGAGGGATACAGATCCCTTTCACTCAGAGTAGGCCAGACAATAGCCTAGAGACCGTAGGGTCTGGACTAAAGGAGAATAAGAACACCGCCTGGACCCTATCCGGCGTAAGGCGGAACACCCTCACCTCATGGTGTACAGATATATAATATATATATATATATAATGACTAGGACCGCTAACAGAGCCATTCTTTATGGCACATTTCTGACTGAAGCAACCGCCCCAAAAGAGCGATATGAGGGAAGGAACAGTTCCGACAAGAACCTGAATAAGACCCAAGGGAACCCTTAGCAGGGCATCCGGATAAGTAACCCCCCAAAAAGGGAGCATAGAATTCCCTGGGGAATGCACCTGAGCAACCCCTGAGGAATGCGCAACACAGAAGATTGAACTAGACTTCTGCAGCAGGTGAACAGGGCGAGCCCTGAAGCCTTCAGAGCACTGAGTTGGGGAGCCAACTTCAACCGTGCTATAATTATCCTAGGACTCAGGGATAGGGAACATCCCGCAGGAAAGAGCTAGACCAAGCAAAGCAGACTAGAACAGCATACTCCAACATAGCCGGCAGAAAAGGGAGAAGAAGAGGAGGGAGCTAGGCCTAGCCCTCCAATAGAGAAAGACACCCAGAGACACCCATCTCCAATAGGGTGAAAAGCCAACCGACCAATCGCCTAAAAGGCCTGTAGGTAAGGGCGACGTAGTAGGGAGCCTGAATAGGCAGAACAGCCCTCTTGAGAGGGCATACAGTACAACTGTCTTCAGCAGAAAATCTGCGAACCACGCCCCGCTGTGCCACCCAGGGCCCCCAGCATAACGGTTCTCCCTTTCTACTGCAATCTTATGCAGAACCCCGCCTGGCAGGGTGAAAGAAGTTAAGACATATAGAATATAATGTCCTGACAGAAGCAATACTAGGCCCTCATGACCAAGGCCAGAGAGTCCTGGGACAATAACCCAGGACAGAGTCCCTGTAATAGCAACGGGGCCCCACAGGGCCACACTCAGTGAGATACTAGAATAGAACCTCCTGCCACGTTAGGGCAGCCAGCCAAGCTAATACCAATGAAGTGCAAGGGATGTAAACCCCCACTTAGAACCGAACCGGAACCTTCTTGAAGGGTCAACCAGTTCCGAGACCTTCACAGATAAAAAGGGACAAGCCACTGTCCACAGACTGATCGAGAGTCCCCAAAAAGGACAAGTCCTGAAGAGGAGTAGTCCAGCAAATTAGAGCCCACCAAAGGCTCAATGTGTCAACCAAAAAACCGTATGAAGATGGATCCACTAAGGGGACCCCTTTAGGAACCACGGGGGATTTCAGGAGAAATAAGACCCCCCAGTCCACCTGCAAGACTTGGTACCCATGATGACCCTCTACAGGGAGAAGAGAGAAGGAAGGAATGGTCCCAGACATCTTCCTTGAATTTACAACCTCAAAAGGAACCCCCGTAACGAGGGGGAGCGTACTGACCTAGTTCCAGGGGTGCTGGAACCCTGTCCAGGATAAGTAACCAAAGGTGTCGCAGGGCCCAAGGGCTCCTGAGAATAAGGGACAGCATCTGGGCCGCCACCAACAGGCCCACCGGCTGCAAGGTAAAGGTGCGACATCAAAGAGGGCAAGGCCCTTTCCATAACAAGTCCACATTTAGCAGAAGGAAGGTTCTAACATGAACCAATCTAAATGCCACCCCGTAGGGGGATACCGAACCGGTACACTAAGTAAGTGATGTGCCTGAGCACCAATCCACAGGACTCCCAAAGGAGCCACAAGTCAATAGCCACACGGCCTGATGCAAAAATAGGAAGCAAAGAAGGACAATAAAGTAGAACCTAGCGCGGACACCACACGGGCACGTCCAAGACACCACTCCCATACTCGCCTCGGTGAGTCATCTGGGAGCAGGAGAGGAACCAAAACAATACCCCAATGCGCAGAGTTGGACCTTCAACACTGGCTGGAAGTGGCCTAGGTGTCCTGAAGGCACAGGGGACTAAAAAGGGATTATAAATCCTCACATGCATCAAGAGGTCTACTGGACTAGAGCGCCTGCGGCCCAACAGGTAGATACCATGTAGAAACTGCCTGTAAAGGTATAAATGCTAGGCCCCAGAATGCCAACCTGGGTCAAACTGCTTCATCCCGGAGGGGAAGGGTAAAGTGGATGCAATCACAGGTCAAGGGCCAACCTGTAAGAGAGCCCAGACCCTACACGCCAAACTCGGCCTGCCTCAACTCCCGAAGGGAAAACAGGGACTAGAAGAACCCTGATAACCTTAGAAAAAGGACCGCCCAGCAGACTCCATTCTGCATCCGGGGGGACTACCTCCTGTAACAACCTGAAAGAAGCATGGCGCCCTGCGATAGGAGCCCAGTGCTGCGGCAGTCCACTCGCCCAACAAGGTGAGGGCGTCCCCTCACGCTTGTGCGGTTTCGGCAGATTTGGACTTCGCACAGCCGGAGGACCCAGGGCGTTGCCTGCCCCCCCTGGGGCGGGTCTCCATTCCAAAAAATTGGAAGCACACTTCTAGTTCGCGCTTGACACTAATGTAGGGAAGGGGAGGGGTGTCCCTGCCCCTGGGAGGCCGAGACTGCCTTCTGTTCGAGGGTGCCTTACTCCTTTTTTCCAAAAGGTCCAACCGGGCCCTAATAAGCGTCGTATCTAAAGGGAAGGCCAGTAAGAGCCTTTTTAGTATCATTGTCAGCCCTCTACTGTCGCAGCCAAGCAGGCGGCGAATAGCCACCACAAGAACCGAGGTTCTAGTGCACATTTTAACAGTGTCATCCATGAGAGAGAATAAACTCACAAAAACATCACAATCAGACAGTGCCTTAAAGACCTCCCAAGGGAGATCCTCCAGTTGGTGGTCAAGTACCTTCCTAAGAAGGGTCTTGGCGGTCACCGCAGTGACGGCCGCGGCACAGACCGGACGCAGAGTCGTCCCTACACACGAAAAGGCGTGGGAAGCCAGACTGTCAATGCGCCGGTCCTCAGCATCCCGAAAGGTACGATGAGTAGAGGCTGTCATGAAGGGAGGGTTAGCAACCCCAATAATAGGTGCATCCACCTCGGGAGGGGCTGACTAGCAGCCAACCACATCAGGGGGAAAAGGGTACTTACAATCCCAGACCCCCGAAACTCCTGTACGTCACAAGGTGATTCCCAATCCTTAGATATAAGAGCCTGGAATGATCCTGCTCCAGAAATTCCAAGCGCGGCGTTGCCGTGTGGAAACTCTCCCTCTTGGGCTTGGGAGACTCTCCCGGAGGAGAGATGGACAGTACTCCAAAGATCTTTATAAGTAATTTATCAGTGTCACACCGGCCCCAGGAACCAGGGCCAGAATTATCACGGGTCCAAGGTATCTCGTCTGAGGAACCGGAACCTGAAAACAGTCCACCTTCATCCGAAGGATCGAGGACCTGCATAGCAGCAGACTCTTCAGTTTGCTTGGAAAACATAGAACCAGGAAGCGTCAGGGACCGCTTCTTTCCAGCGCCCAAGCGCTCCGCCAACCAGGCATCACCTGCTCAGCCGTAGGTAGCCTGCGCGGCACCACCTGCTGGTCATCCCCGCTCGAGTGCGACTCATCAGGAGTGAGATTTAAACAAGGGGAGACAGGTGTATTGAAGCAAGATGCAGCCACTGGTAAACCTGATTGCAGGGCCAGTGCTTGTTCAGCACACGGTCCGCAGACCCGTGCTCTGTCAGCATCAGCATGGGGCTGTCCACACGCCGTACACAGCCAGTCTTGTCCCCGCGGGACCCCGGACACATAATTCTGAGATGCCTCTATATGGTGATTATCAAAGCAATATGCCAGCAGGGATTTATGCTATAAGCGACCCCGGATGCCCCAAGACCCGCTAGGAATGTGGGAGAATATAAAAGTGAGCCCGTTTAAGATATATATCAGGCCGGGGGATGCCACCGGAATCTTAGCGTCTGAAAGACATAAGGAGAAGAATGGGTGTCAGAGCCATGCGTAGCTGGAAAACATATAAAAAGGAGTCACCCGCAAGGGCACTTACAGACCAAGGGAGGAGGGAACCGCCACCACGCGCGCGCAAAGATCAGCAAAATGGCGCCCAGCGAACCTCGAAGGGCGGGCTCGATGCTCGGCCGTGACGCAGAGCGCGCCAATTCAAGTCCCCGCCCACTCCGGAGAGCGCGAAGCTCTGAGGTAACAGCAAAGCAAGGATACAATCACACGCTTAAGGATTTGTAGGAAAACCATTACGACTAGTAAGGAAAAGGCGCCACAGCATCTAGACAATGCAGCAAACTGTGCATAACACATACGGCGGTAGCCGAAAACCAAATAAAGAGCAAGCAGCGCGGCTCTGACATTTCAATGTTAATGAAGGGCAGAAATAAGGCCATAAGCATGAAATACTGGTACACAGGGACCACCACACAGATACCCCCCCCCCCTTTTCTTTTCCCACTAACTAGCTGGGGAATGAGGGAGGATGGCGACCCTTTACACAGGGTCCAGCACTACGCGGGGTACGGGGCAATAATGCGGGAGGGGCATCCACTAGAGGCTCACCATCAGCCTAAAACCGCCTACCCTATGGTGGGCACAAGTCTTAAAGGAGCCACAGCACTCAACCCTGTTAGCTTGCAGACCAGCCTATAATCTGTCTCTAAACTTGGTTAAAAACAGAGGACTCGGTCACACACATCTGCAGAAGTATGCTTAAGCTGCACCACTACGCTAAAGTGCCTCTGTGGGGTGCAGTCCTAACTCTAATCTCTGAGAGCCCATCTGGGACATACAGTGCAATAGATAAATTGGGAGCAGGCTTACCTGAGGTTGCCCTAAACCTCTCAAGTGCAAGCCATGGGGTGGAAGGGTCAAAGACCTTGCAATACAGCCTAGACCCCACACACCATGTGCTTGCACAAATTCAGGGTTGAGTGCTGTGGCTCCTTTAAGACTTGTGTGTACTAATTGCCCTGCTAACGTGCACCTCCCAGGTTAGTTATAAAATGGTCTGAGCGGCTGCCAGCCCCCCTTTGTTTCTTTTGAATTTGTGCAAGCACATGGTGTGTGGGGTCTAGGCTGTATTGCAAGGTCTTTGACCCTTCCACCCCATGGCTTGCACTTGAGAGGTTTAGGGCAACCTCAGGTAAGCCTGCTCCCAATTTATCTATTGCACTGTATGTCCCAGATGGGCTCTCAGAGATTAGAGTTAGGACTGCACCCCACAGAGGCACTTTGGCGTAGTGGTGCAGCTTAAGCATACTTCTGCAGATGTGTGTGACCGAGTCCTCTGTTTTTAACCAAGTTTAGAGACAGATTATAGGCTGGTCTGCAAGCTAACAGGGTTGAGTGCTGTGGCTCCTTTAGGACTTGTGTGTACTAATTGCCCTGCTAACGTGCACCTCCCAGGTTAGTTATAAAATGGTCTGAACGGCTGCCACCCCCCCTTTGTACCTTATGGTGGGGGATTGCGGTGGAGCATGGCTCCGTTAAGCACACGAGGTGCTGCCTACCTTCACCCGACCGACGCAGCCCAGGCTGGGAGGCATATTCTTTCACAGAGAGGACGGGTGGAAATAGTCCCGCAGGGCCTCGGGCTGTAAAGCCCCGCTCGCCTGCGAGAGCATGATACTTCATGTCTTCGCAGTTCAGCACTGCAGAGAAATCTGGGGATTTGTGGGAGGTCCCTCGGTGTATGTAGGGCCGGGAGGAGCTTGTTTTCTTCATGATACGGCAGTGCACGGCGCTGAAGGCGGAGGTATACCCACATGTAAGGACTATGCCTGGAGCAGGACATGCTGTCTGCTTAGAATAGTCAAATTTAAATACAAGCCCCCTGAGGGCACTCAAGGACGTTGAAGAGCTTGCACTCCACCGCAATGCCAGGGACAAGATGGCGCTGAGAGGCTCAGGAGGGGCGGACCTTCTGCGGAATGCGCCAAGCCACGCCCCCTCCAGGAACAGGCCGAAGACAGGCCGCCCCGCAGCCAATCATCGTGCAGCTGGCCCCAGAGTGACGTCACCGCCCCGCTGCCGAGCGCGTGGGCCGTTCAAATGTGAAGCAGAAGGAGAGGAGGAAAACGCTGAGCACATGTGCCAGCGCGGATTGTACAGTGTCACAAAGGCATAAGAATTTACAGTGCATAATCACTCACACACACGGACACTAACCCCCCCCGACTAACAGGGCAAACGGGAAAAGGGGGGAGTATAAGCCCTTGATTACATTTGGGACATGTAAGGGAGGGCTAAAGCGGACGGGGCATCCCAAATACAGGCTCACCAAAAACCTGTGCTTCCTACCCTTTGGTGGGGGATTTGCGGTGGAGCAATACTCCAGTAAAGCACCTCTAATAGGTGCTTCCTCCCGTCATCCGACCACGCAGCCAAGGCTGGGAGTGGGAATAGGACACAGGGCCAGGGGCTGTGCAGCCCAGCTTACCTGCGAGGAGAGAAGCCATCATCTTGACCTTCGCAGCCAACTGCAGAGAAGGAACTGGGGAATTAGTAGGAGGTCCCGGGTACATATGGACCGGGAGGGGCCTCTTTTTTTGCCATCTCTGCAGTAAAGCACCCTCTTGTGGACTATATCCCAGTTGTTATGAATCATTACTGGAGCAGGACGTGCTGCATACTTGGAATATACAGTATTAAAACACTAGACCTGACCTGATATGTATCCAGAGTCATGCCCAGAAAGGACTTGACCATTGATGGTGACAGGGAAGAATTGGGATGGTTGATCACCGAGCTGAATGACTCCAGTGTGGACACCACCATCTGGGTATCCAGCTCGGCCTGCTGGAAGTACCGAGATGTGATGAGAATGTTGTCGAAGTAAGGAAGGATGCGTATGCCCTGAGATCTCAGCAGAGCCATTATGCCCGCCAGCACCTTGGTGAATACCCTGGGAGCCGAGGTGAGACCGAAGGGCAAGGCCACAAATTGGTAGTGCTGATCCTCCAGAGCAAACCTAAGGAATCTCTGATGACCTGGAAAGATTGGTATATGAAGGTAAGCATCCTTGATGTCTACAGAGGTCATGAAGTCCCCCGGGCGTAGTTGAATTTACAGCTGAGCGCAGAGTCTCCATGCGAAAGTGCTTAAATCTGACAAATTTGTTGAGGCGCTTTAAATCCAGTCTTTTTTTGGGAACAGTGAAAAGATTGGAATAGTAGCCTAAGAGTGAAATATATATTATATATTGTCAAGAGTGAAATACAGTATTAAAACACTAGACAACCCCCCCCCCCCCCCTCGGAGGTCTCCAAGGGAAGAGTGAGGGAGGATAACAGAAGAATTCCCAGGGAAAATGGTGCCCAGAGGATTAATATGAGAAGTGAGGGGGAAATATATATATGAATAGGTTTTAACTGCACAGGATAACCTGGCAAAACCCATGAGGCAGTGGGGGCATCCCAAAAAGGCTCACCATTAGCCTAAACCGCCTACCCTGTTAGAGCAGGGACTGAGGTAGGAGCCTAGCTCCTCAGAACCATTGGTGCTTGCTAACCTACCTTCACCCGAACCTTATCAGCCGAGGCTGGGAGGCAGTAAATGGGAAGGAACGGGTGGGAATAGTCTTGCAGGGCCGCAGGCATATAAGCCCAGCTCACCTGCGCCACAGAGAGCTATCTTCTATCTTCGCAGCCCAGACTGCAGAAACAACTGGGGATTTTGTGGGAGGTCCCTGACTTACCCAGGAGTAAGGAATATTCTGGAACAGGACGTGCTGTATACTTAGAATATAAAACATGTTCCTCAGCAGGTACTCCAGAGAAAAACCTGCGGCTGACATGCTTTTCAGAAAGCCTGCAGCCCAATCTTTGAGAGAATCTTCAACAACCTTCACAGTCACTTCAACTGCAAGAATGAAACTGGTCTTGATTAGGAGGCAGCTGCTACTTATGGGCCGGGAGGGGCCACACCATTTATGTCTTGCAGTCACACCCTTTCGGGCAAGGAAGTAATCCCGAGTGTAAGGAGGGTCTGGAATGGATCGGAGAAAAAGGTGAGTTACAGCGATTCTCAAGGCTTCTGCTTTCCCTGGATTTCGGGATACCCCTGACCAAAGAAAACTCTGGGGATGCCTGACTCCCAACTCGATCTTCTAACCTGAGGACGACACCACCTTTTGTATCCACAGATCTGACACATGGCGCCTCCAAATGGGAGCAAACTGCAGAAGCCTTCCACCCCACCCGCACGCAAGGGGGCGTCTCCTCATGCTGGAGAGGGCTTAGCAGGGGGCTTTGTCTTATTCGGCCAAAACGATCTTGCCTTACTCTGGGACTTATGCCTGTTCCAGAATTCCCTGCTGTAACCCAAAAAGGCGGAAACTCAGCCCCCACAAAAGGGACGGGAATTGGAGGATTTGCAAAAAAAGGGGGTAGACTTCCCTTTTTACTGCTAATTTGTTTTGGAGGAAGTTTAGTAGACTTACCACCCGTCGCCTCCTTTACCATGTCATCCAGGTGTTCCCTGAACAATCGTCCCCCCTTGAAATGGG
This sequence comes from Gastrophryne carolinensis, assembly GCA_027917425.1. NCBI lineage: Eukaryota > Metazoa > Chordata > Amphibia > Anura > Microhylidae > Gastrophryne > Gastrophryne carolinensis. Next base: position 119,662,463 of record CM051243.1, read on the forward strand.
AGTCCTGTAAGACTTCTTGGAGGCCACGTCCGCCGACCATTGTTTTAGCCATAAGGAACACCCTAACGTCACTAGCAAGACTAAGCCTCTGGTGCTTAACCTAACCAAATCATCCATAGCAGACATGACATTTATTAATCTCGAAACTGGTCTTAATCAACTGGTAGCATGAATCTTGTGACCAGGTCTTAGAATCAATGCGAGCCACCTGATCTATGCTCTTATTCACTGGATTTTTAAAACAGTCCTTCTAAACTTTTCCTTCCTTTTAAACAGACCTTCTTCTTTCAAGATGGAGACTTCAGCAGCCATGCCGTCAAAGTCAGCGTTTGTAAATTGGGGTAACAAAGTTGACCCTGAGTGATGAGATCTGGAAGAAGAGGCAGATGGACACGATCCACTGCCAGCCTTACGACGTCTGCGTACCACAGACGTCTAGGCCACCTTAGCGCCACGAGAATTGCTGGCACCTCCTCCAGTGCTAGCTTGCGCACCACCTTGCTGATCATGGAGAATGGGGGAAACAGATATAGGAACCCCAGATCCCTCCAGGCTAGAGACATGGCATCTGCTGCCACTGCCAGAGGATCCTGGGATAGAGACACAAAAGCTGGCAGCTTGTGATTGTGATGAGAAGCAAACAGGTCCAACCGTGGAGTCCCCCACTTGTGACAAAGGAACTGAAAGACCCTTGGATTGAGAGACCATTCTCCCTGGCGAGAACATCCCCTGCTCAGGGAGTCTGCCTCCACATTCTCTATCCCCGGAATGTAAACTGCTGATATGCAGGGAACATTTATCTCTGCCCACTGAAGGATCAGACACACTTCCCAGAGGGCACCCCAACTGCGAGTCCCTCCCTGGTGATTGATATATGCAGCAGCTGTTCAGTTGTCTGACCGAATCTGAACTGGCAGACCCTGTAAGAAATGGGTCAGTCGAAGTAGAACAAGACGTATGGCCCGAAGCTCTAATACATTGATTGGCGAATGAGCCTCCTGAGGCCCCCACAATCCTTGGAACTGAGGCTGGCATCCTTGGTAACCAGTTCACAACACGAGTCAGAAATGACTTGGCCTTCTGGAGGTTGTGCGATATTAACCACCACTGAAGGGACTGCAAAACGTGGGGAGACAATAGACAAGTCTGATTCAATGATAGTGGGCACCTGTCCCACTTTGCCAAGAGGAAGAGGTAAAGCGTCCTTATGAGAAACTGGGCAAACGGGACTGCCTCGAATGCAGCTACCATCAATCCCACTAGTCTCATCCCTAGACGGATAGACTGACAGGTTAGACAAGAATAGACAAATCAAGTCCTGAATCAGAACCATTCCAGAATTAGGCCCAGGAAGGGAATTTCCCTGGACGGACAGAGAGAGGATTTGGAGTAACTTATTACCCATCCGTACCTCTCTAGTGTAGAGACCACCATCCTGGTGTCCAACTCTGATTGTTCGAGGGAGGAGGCAGCGATAAGAAGATCGTCCAGAAAAGGCACAATGCGGATGCCCTGGATCCTGAATATAGCCATCACGCCTGCCAGCATCTTGGTAAAGACTCTTGGGGCCGAGGTAAGGCCGAATGGCAGGGCCACAAATTGATAATGCTGGTCTCGAGAACCTGAGAAATCTCTGGTGACCCGGAAAATAGGAATGTGCAATAAGCATCCTTGATGTCTATGGATGTCATGAAGTCCCCCTGATGGAGAGCATCGATCGTTGATCGCAGAGACTCCATGCGGAATTTTCTGAAACGGATAAATTGATTGAGTCTCCTTAGGTCTAAGATAGGCCGAACAGAGCCGTCCTTTTTGGGTACCGTGAATAGGTTGGAGTAAAACCCCAAACCCCTTTCCGCTCGAGGCACTAGGCTGATAACAGCCATATTTACCAGATTCGCTACTGCTGCCCGCGGTCCCTGCACAATTGCCGGATCTGACGGCATCCGGGACATGAAAAATCTGGGAGGAGGCCGGGACTCGAAATTCCAGTTTGTAACCGGAAGAGACTACTTCCAGAACCCAATTGTCTGATGCCTCCTGAACCCAGACCTGGAAGAAGAACCGCAGCCGTCCCTCCACCCATAAGGGTGAGGGCGTCCCCTCATTGTTGAGCAGGCTTAGTGGCAGATTTGGTTTTGGACCCCCAATTCTGACTTGGATGGCCACGTCCCTTTCCTCTATTCCATGCATTCCCTCTAGGGGCTGAAAAGGCGATCCTCTACCGGATCTGGACCCCCAAAAGGAAGGGTTAAGTGATGCCATTCCACGAAAGGAACGACGTTTTTTACGCTGAGGTAATTTACATCCTTTAGTGACAGAATCCAATTTTTCTCCAAAGAGGTGCAATCCCACAAAAGGGAGCGCTGTAAGCGATTTCTTGGCTACAATATCAGCTGCCCACTGCCGCAACCATACTGACCGCCGGATGGCGACTAACAAGGCAGAGGTTCTGCTGCACATGAGTAGTGTATCATCTAAGGCAGAAAGTACAAAAGATGCAAACATCTCACATCGCTTAAGAGCGGCGTACTCACCAGAGGCCGGATCAAGCCCTGAGTAATTCATTAGGTCTCTCACAACAGACCTAATAGCCACTGTCATGAGTGCCGAGGCACCAACAGGCAGCAAGGCCGAGCCCACACTGGAAAAAGCGTGGCACGCCATTTGATCAATACGCTTATCCTCTCCATCTTTAAGTGTAGTGGAGTCAGGAGAATGCAACACAGAAGAATTGGATAAATTAAGCACAGGGGCATCCACCCATGAGCAGAGTATCTTTTAAAAATCCAGTCTCGGGGGGCGTGGCTTGACATGGCGGCGTGAGGGTCGGTGTTCAGGGAGCTCCGCACCTACCTTCTTCTGGTGAGCGACACAGCGGACGGGACAGAAGATTAAGGAGATGCCCAGGCGGGGGAAGCAGAAGGGATCAGCCCGGAGGGGCAGAGACCGAGCCATCGCCGCCTCCTTCAGACAGGGAGAAGGAGAGGCCGGGACATCGGAGGGCCCCAAGATGGCGGCGCGCGCGAGGGCCAAGCAGGAGGGCGGAAGACGGCAGACTGTGTGCCCTCTGAGGTGCGGACCGGCGGCGGAGGAGGCGGGACGAGCGGCCCCGGAGCGTCGGGCGGAGGTGGAGGAGGGCAGCCGGCAACACACCGTTCGGGTGCTGGTCCACAGTGCCCCGGAGGATCGCAAGATGGCGGAGCGCGAGGAAGAAGGCGGAAGACAGCAGGCGGTGAGTCCCCTGGCGTGCGGGCCGGCGGCGGTGACGGGCTCCCGTAGTGCTGAGGCGGAGGAGGTGGGGCGGGCCGCGGGGGCGACAAGGGTTAAGAGCCATCAGCGCTCCATTCAGGCGCTGGAACTCTGCGCGCCGGACTGGCCGGAGGGAACAACCGGTGGGCTCAGGGGCACATCAGTGGAGGGGAGCACTCAGGCGACAGCAGCAGAGCTTAAACCCCAGACATTAAGGAGGGGGGGGGGGGGGGACTCCAAAACTGGAGAGTGGCCCGATCCCCACAACAAGATGAGAAGCTGCAGGGCTTGGAGGAGAGCGAGGCTGCCCCTATTCCCCCAGAGCAGAAGATAACCGGACTGGCCAGGAGGGATACCGGCCGGGTCTGGTCCCTCAAACCTGGGGATGAACACGAGGGGGCCACAAACAGATTCCCCCACTGATCTCCCAGCGCACTCACCCCAGACAAGGAGGGGGGAGAAGCCCCAGAGCGAGAGAGGGGCTCAGATAGCACAGCTACAGTTCGACGCCTAGCAAGATCCTGGGGAGAACATATTGAGCCTCATTCCCCCAGACCAGGAGAAAACCCCACCTCCCTCACTGGACACCTCCCCAGCCCGGGGAGGTCTCGACACGTTGGGGGGAGGGGCCCGTGAGTCCCCCAGCTACAGCACCTTCTCGGGTACCCCGACTCCCCCGGGAGGCCCGAGCCCCCCCTGCAGCCTGTGATGCGGGGGGCTCTGTGGCGGCCCCACTCCGTCCCTGCCACGTATGGAGTGAGATATGGGGGCACGCAGATCCTGGCCCGCTGAAGGACCTCCGAGGCAAGACGCAGGCCATAAAGACCCATCAGGAGACCGACCGCTAAGCTACCCGACGTGGGCGACTACATGCCCGACACCCCCACACACCATGCCTCGGAGGGAATGCGAGGATTGGGGGGTAACCCCAGGGCCCAGCCAGGGGCCATCCGTCCCACTAGATATGATATCTCAGTCTGTTGCAGAAGCGGTCCGAGTCAATATCAGTGAGGCCCTAAAGGGTCTTCCTACCCGAAGGGACTTCGACGGCTATGTCTCCAGAATGGAGGGGACTATCAAGTGCGAGCTGGCGACCTTGCAGGGAGCCGAGGCTGACGTCACCCAGAGGCTGGATGGCATGGAAACCGCACACAGATCCCTATCAACAAGAATGACGGCTCTGGAGCAGCAACAAGAAACCAACAAGAGACTTTTTTCTGAGCTTTATTTAGCGCATGATGATGCCGAAAACAGAAGCAGAAGAAATAACCTTCGGCTGAGGGGTGTACCAGAGTCAATAGGACCACAGGGCCTGCAGCAAACAGTCGTTTCTATCTTCAACACGCTTCTCGGGCAGCCAAGCGAAAACATCATTGAGTTGGATCGGGTGCATAGGGCACTAGGGGCCCCCCCCCCTCAAGAAGGAGACAGACCCAGAGACATTATCTGCAGGGTCCACTTCTTCAAAATAAAAGAGGAGATCTTAAAAAAGGCCTGGGAAAAAGGTCCCATTGCCTGCCAGGGAGCACAAGTCATCATCCTGCAGGATCTCTCGCGCAGGACATTGCACATGCGCAGGATCCTGAAGCCGGTGTTGGAGACGATTCAACGACAGGGGGCTGCATACAGATGGGGCCACCCCTTTCAGCTTATTGTCTGAAAGAATGGTAACCTTTTTACACTCAAAACCCCGAGCCAGTTGCCGGATCTTTTTCATTTCTTGGAATCCGAGGCGATCGATGTACCGGACTGGACAGCACCGGATCTGGCTATATACGCCAGACAGTTGCCGAGACGCCCAGGAGGGGGTCCTCGGGATGGGCGAAGAGGAAGAAGAGGTCGTAGACTGTAAGGCCTGGGACCTCCCAGTCCTGCCGGGCTTGCTCCTGTCGTTGGGGGGGGGGGGGGGGGGGTCCCCGACGGGGGGCGAGCCGGTGAGCGGTATAAAGGTTGTGTGGTTAGAGTTTGGCTTCGCCGCCTGGTTATCCCTTGTTATGGTTAAAGTTTGAATTACATCTGTTATAATTGTGTCCCCTTAAGAATTATCCCGTGGCTTTGCAGTTAGCAATCATCAGGGTGCGGATCCCGTACGCCAACCGCGGATTCGGTCTTCCTCACCCCCAAGGAATCTGGCGTGCGCCCCTCTGAGGGGATTCACGGACCCCCTCAGACGGGAAAGCGAGGTTCCTTAACCGAGGGGTTTGGGTTGTATACCCACCTCTCTGAAACAATAGGCACCGTTGACGGTGCTCGCTTAGAGGCGTAGCACCAATACCCTATTGAGTTTGTTCTCCCCCATACCCCTACCCCTTGCCCCAGCCCCTTTGTCTGGTTCTCCATAGTGTTTTATACCCCACCCCCCCCTTGCCTCGACTAGGGTTCTTTCTGGGAACGGATGGGAGATGGGCTCCATAAAGGTTGTGTCTTTAAATGCTAGGGGTCTTAACACCCCAGAGAAAAGAACGATCCTCCGACAGGAACTTAGAAGGCAAAAAGTCAAGATAGCATTTGTGCAGGAGACCCACTTTAAAAAGTCTGCGGTTCCGCGTTTGGATAGCAGGGACTTCCCCCAGGTGTTCACCAGCTGCACAGATGAGGGGAAGAAAAAAAAGGGTGTCGCAATTCTACTAGTTAGAGACCTCCATTTTTCCACCTTAGAGGAGTGGAGCGATGAGTGGGGTAGAGTGGTAATGATCAAAGGCTTACTGGGCCGTAGGAAATATACTCTGGCCTCGTTCTACGCCCCCAACCGGGGCCAACTTAAATTCCTGAACAAGGCCCTGGACAAGTTGGAAAAGTTTGCAGAGGGGGAGGTGATCCTGGGAGGAGATTTTAATCTAGCTATGGAACCCATTTTGGACTCCTCAACGGGCAAATCCGCACTGTCCCAGTCAAGCGTTAGAGCTCTGCGGAAAAAATTACACTGTATGCAGCTGGTGGATGCCTGGCGAGTGACCAATCCCAAGGTGAGGGATTACTCCTACTTCTCCAAGGTTCATGGGACATACACCAGAATCGATTACCTATGGGTATCGCATAACCTGTTGGGTGTTGTGGAGGGGGGAGGCATCTCTCCGGCTTCTTTCTCGGACCATTCTCCGGTATACCTAGACATGGCCATTGGGGACAGACCCCCCCCCCCCACCGATGACTTGGAGACTTAACGAGTCCCTTCTCCAGGATGCTGTGGTCACGAAGGCGGTCGGAGAGAGCATTAGCGCATACTTTAGGGAGAATGATAACGGTGAGGTGTCACCTTTGACACTGTGGGAAGCTCACAAGAGCGTGATCAGGGGTATACTGATCAACCACGCATCCAGACTGAAGAGGGAGTCCCAACTGATGAAACTTATGGAAAGGGTTCAGGGTCTGGAGTTGTCCCACAAACGATCTGAAGCAGCACGAGTACTCGGCGAACTGACACAGGCAAGAGAAGCCCTAAATGCATTACTCCTGAATAAAGCTAAGTTTGCGACTAAAAAAGGCAAACACACATATTACGAATTTGGGAATAAGAGCAGCTCACTATTGGCCCGAGCGCTGCGGAAGCACCGCGCCCAAAATTTTATTGCAGAAATCCTTGACGGGTCCCAACGGAAACAGCACGCCTCTGAACAGATTGCAGAATCTTTCAGATCATACTACGCTAAATTATACAACCTGTCGCCAGACATGACGACCAGCACCCCAAGGGATCGGATTAGGGAGTATATAAAGATGTCGGGGATGCCCAAGGTCCCGAGGGAGGTGGCCGAGTCTTTAGAGGCCCCTATTGATATAGCAGAATTAGAAAAGGCAATAAAGCAGACCCCAGCTGGTAAGGCCCCCCCGGACCAGACGGCTACACGGCAAAATACTATAAAACGTTCTTGTCGGTGTTGAGCCCCCATGTTATTAACCCTTCTAGTGCCAGCTACGTGACTCTCACGTAGCTGCCTCTCCAACCGTTAAGTGCCAGCTACGTGAGAGTCACGTAGCTGACTTTAGAGGCCCATAAAACAAAAAGTAAAAAACATACAGACTTACCTTACCCCTCATTTGAAAGGGCCAGCGGTTCTGTACAAGAATCCGCTGTTAGATTTCCGCCCCAGGCCTCTGATCTTCAGGAGGGGGCCCGGAATAGGCCCCCCCCCCGCCGACATCTGAAAAAAAAAAAAAAAAAAACAGTAAATGACATTTACTCACCTGGCAGCGCGATGGCTCTCCCCGGGTCTTCTCTTCACCAGGGGGGGCTCCGATCCACCCCCTGGGCTTTCCACGCTGCTTGTGAGGGCCCAGAAACGCCCCTAGCCCGCCCCTAACTCCGCCCACTTGATGACGTCATCCCGCTCCTCGGGTTACTGGCACCCGGGCTCCGTTCTGTCAGTTGTCAGCAGCGATCGGAGCAGGGAGGGTGGCAGGCAGGGTGGCTCTGATCTCCCTGCCTGCCACCCTCCCTGCTCTGATCACTACCGACAACTGTCATCTGCAGCAGCGTGGGACACTGGATGGGAGGTAAGTATAAGTGAAAATAGAATAATAAAGAACTTGTCTGGTGTCTTTTTTTTAACTTAACCCTTTGTGAACTGGTAAGGGGTCCATGAGACCCCTTATACCAGTTCACAAGGCTCTGGGTATGGCAGGTCACCTGCGGCAAGCGGGTGACTTGCCATAACCCCCAGCCCCCCATTACCTGCCTCCCCAACGGCCAGGGGGGGGGCAGAAGGGCCCGGGACACGTGGCTATGTGGGCTAGTAGCCTGCAGGGCTTGTTCTACAAGCCCCTATAGCTGGTCCGGGTCAGTAATGCTGGGTAAGGGGGACCCTATGTCATTTTTTGGGGGGGATTTTAAGGGTTTTTAACCCTTAGAATTCCAAAAAAGAAATGAGCCCCCCCCCCTTCCTGGGAGGGGGAACCCTATGTCATTTTTTTTTTTTATTAACCCCTTACAACTATGCAATCATATTGCATAGTTGTATCCTATCTGGAATCTCCTAAACTGCTGTTTCAGGAAAGGGGGTATACCTATACATATGTGGTACCATTGTAACTGGGAGAAATAGGGCTTTCACAAGCAATAATATTTTATTAACAAACTTACATTTTTTATTACAAAAAAAACACTACAAATTGTAAAAAATAGGTTTTTTTCATTTTTTTGCACATATTTCACCCAAAAGTATTGAGAATACACTAAAAAAAGGTCAAACAAGACATTTCATGTTGAAGCCCAGACTCTGCTGAAAAAAACAATATATAATTTTCATCGAAATCCCTGGAAATCCCTTCAAAAATCAAGGTTGCACACGTATAGCGCAAAAACGTGAAAAGTCGTCTGGCAACAGATTGTGACAAAAAATCTCGGTAGGCCGGCACTCAAAGGGTTAAGGCTTGGAATACCATCGTAGACCCTGAAAAACGGGGCGCCTTCTCCGACAGAGATCTTGAGGCACAAATCGTGGTCTTACACAAGACTGGAAAGGATCCGTTGGTATGTCAGAGATACCGCCCCATCTCGCTCCTCAACACGGACCTAAAATTATATGCGAAAATCCTAGCGAATAGATTGGCTCCTATAGTGGCACAGGTCGCGCACTGGGACCAGACGGGGTTCGTGCTGGGGAGAGAGGCTGGGGAGAGAGGCTAGGGATAATGTGGTGAGGGCCATCAACGTGATCCATAGGGCGAGATCCACCGGGATCCCCACGATGCTTCTGTCTACTGACGCCGAGAAGGCCTTCGACAGGGTGAATTGGAGGTTCATGGAGGAAACAATCTGCCACATGGGCCTGGGCGAGGTAATGAGGAGATACATCGGAGCCCTATACAATGCTCCCTCGGCTAGGATCAGAGTGAATGGCCTCCTGTCGGACCCGGTGCATATTCGCAACGGTACTCGACAGGGGTGCCCATTGTCACCCCTTCTCTTCGCACTCTCATTGGAACCTTTCCTGTGCAGGGTGCGGAGCAACGCGGATGTCCGCGGGGTGGAGTCCTCGGAGGGGCCACACAAAGTGGCAGCCTACGCGGACGACCTCCTCTTCTGTGTCTCCAGCCCAGTGATATCCCTCCCAGTGCTAATTAAAGAGCTCGAGGTTTATGGAAGGCTCTCCTTCTTCAAAATAAACTTCGATAAGTCGGAAGCCTTAAATGTTACGCTCCCGACGGACATTTGCAGGACCCTGCAGCAATCTTTTCCGTTTAAGTGGGCAAAAACCTCCATAACATACTTGGGAACCCAGCTGCCGAGCCAACTCCCGCTCATTTACGCCTTGAACTTTTCGCCCCTTGTGCGAGGGATTAAGGCGGACCTAGAGAGGTGGGACCTGCCCACCTTCTCATGGATGGGCAGAGTCAACATTATCAAGATGTCGGTGCTGCCCCGACTGCTGTTCCTTTTTCAGTCCCTTCCAATTCAACTCCCTGGACACTTCTTTAGAGACCTGAACCAGGCATTTAGGAGGTTTGTCTGGCAGAAAAGGCCGGCCAGGTTAAGATACCAGATCCTGTGTAGCCCCAGACACCGGGGGGGGGGGGGGAATGGAGCTACCCGACATCAAGCTGTACTGGACCGCCTCCCACCTACAGAGGGTTTGTGAGTGGCAGTTATGCTATAATACCAAACGCTGGGTCCGTATGGAGAGAGCGGGGGCGCCTGTTCCCCTTGATGTTGTCCCATGGAATAAAGATATCCCTCTGGCAGATGTTAAGGGGCACCCCACGATATCTGCGACATTTAACATCTTCAAGAAGCATAGAGACCAGGAGGAGATATCGCCCTGGCCAACCCCCATGACGTCTCTCCTGCATAACCCCACACTCCCGATAGGCTGCTCTGGGGCCACGCTCAAGGGATGGGGTGGCCTGACTTCTCTGAGGAGTGGTGATCTAATAACCGCAAATAGATGGTCCACTCTGGGTGAATTGAGGGCCAGGTGGCCTGCGGGGGATCTAGACCCGTGGAACCTACTATACTTTCAATCGTACCTATCTCGCATAGGCTTTAAAAGAGAAACCCCACGGCATTTGAGAAGATTTGTTTGGGAGAACTAGAACGCTCACACCTCATCTCCAAGATATATTCATTGCTCTCTGGGAGACAGGAGACCCCTCCAACGTTTTGGAGGGACTGGGAAGCCGATTTAGGCCGACCCCTCTCCGATAAGCAAATGGAGAAGGTGGCGACACTCGCACACAAATCCTCAGTTGCCACTAAGGTTCAGGAGTTGAACTATAAACTGTTAACGAGATGGTACTACACGTCTGATAGAATCAGCAGAATGTTCACAGGGTCGGATGACCGGTGCTGGAGGTGTGGCAGGGAAAGAGGGACTTTGTTCCATATTTTCTGGGGCTGCCCTAAAATTCAGTCATACTGGGGAAAGGTCATACCAGTAATTGAGAAGATTGTGGATTTTCAGACTAAAAGCGACCCCGCAGTCATACTCTTACACTTAGTGGATCGCCCCATTGGGAAGTATAAGAGATCTTTAGTGGTCCACCTCTTAAATGCAGCTAAACAGGTGATCCCGAGACTGTGGAAACAGAAGAGAGCCCCGTCGGTGAGGGACTGGTTGAGGGAAGTGTCCTCCATCAGGGAAATGGAGGACATGACCCTGTCCCTCCGCGACAGGGACGAGCAGTTCAGGAGCGCTTGGCTGCCCTGGTTGATCTTTCAGGAGTCGGAGGAGTACAGAACCCTATGGGACAGTGAGCCAATAAGTGGGTGATGATCTGGAATCGCCTACACCGGGGCGGACAGGGGCACCTGTGAGGATCTGGACACACTCCGGGCTCTGAGGCGGCAACGAGCGACCCCCCTCCTGGGGGACTACCCTTCCCAGTTCTCGGAAATACCCTACCCCATTCACCCCTCCCCCCATATACGTTAAGTCACCGCTTTGAATCTAGTTACCTACGAAGTACATTACCACAAGCACCCTGGGGTGAAGGGAGAGCACTCAGGAATAATATTGGGACGGATGTGAGGGGAAGTAACCCCTGCATAGTCCCATACACCCCCCCCCTAATGTTACAGGATACTATGACTTTATATGCCATGAGCTACTGTTTTACTTGCAGTGATATTTGTTCTGTATGGAAAATGTACCCAGTGAGCTACGGACAGCCTCACTTTCCTTATGTGTTTATCTATGTTGTACCCCACTTTACTTTGTAAAATGAAAAAATAGATATTAAAAAAAAAAAAAATCCAGTCTCTCTATAAATTAAATATTAATGCATAGATGGCCATTGTATGCTTGCGCACACATAGGAATTTGTCCTCCGCATTTAACCCATCCGTGCAGTGAGTGTACATATGCCCAGAGCGGTGGGCACAGGTGGTGATGACCAACGCTTAAAGCGGACCTTCACTCTGAATAAGAGTCTATCTTATATGTTTCCCACACCCTGTACATACAGATTGTCCACAATAAAAATCATCCTACCTGCATCTACTGCATGTTATGAGCCTTTAAAGATCCAAGATGGCGGCTTATGGAAGCCGCCATCTTATCAGGCAGCCTGCAAACAGGAAGTGCCTCCTGACTGTGCTGCTCTGCATTCTGGGACTGCTGACCTTTACCTGACACCAGCTCTGCTCTGTCTGAGCAAAGCACAGCTATAACCCGCCCCCCTGTACCTTATCCCACTCTCCTCTCCTCAGTAAGTGTGATGCTTCTGAGTCAAGATGGCGGCGCCCGTATCCTAAATTCCTGAACAGAGTTGCAGCCCAGTGGGGGAAAGAATAATAAGTTAGTGACTAAAAATGTAAAATATATTAATTTTAGATGCTGGGGAAGCGTTTTTTAAGAGTTTGGGCTTTTCATTAAATCATGGTGAAGGTCCAGTTTAACAGTATCTGGGAAGGGATCTTTCTTGTCCCAGCCCAAGGGAATGCCAGGAAGCCGCGCAGGCTTCTCCCATTCTTTAAGAATAATTTCATCAAAATGCTTTTGATTTGGAAATTCTAAACGAATCCAAAGAATTCCCCTTTTTGAGGAGGGACTACTTCAGGAGGAGTAATAACCAAAACCTCAAATAACTGAGCAAGAGCTTTTGGGGTATCCACAACACTTGCTTCACCCTGCTCAATCTCAGTACCAACAAATTGCTGTTCATCAGAAACATCTGATTCCTCATAATAACTCTCCTTCTAACTGAGAAGGATCAGACCAATCAAGCAATTCACAATTGTCTGACTCCCTTGCCGGAGCGGCATGAGTCAAGTGCTTTCTTTTAGCTGAGGCCTTCTTAGGCACATTAATCTTTCAAGATGAGCCAATCTGGCACATAAATCAGCATGCGACTCACCACCCATGACAATATCATTGGGGGTACGGACAAGACACGGCGGAGTAGGAGATGAGGTATTAGCCGCAGGCCCTGAAGCCTGGGCCTCAGTTTGCTGCATAATAGTTAATTGTGCACAAGGGACCCAAAGAATTGCGTTATCCCCAACAAGGGATGCCCCACATCCAAAACATTGCCGAGTCTGTGCAGAGGGAATTGCATGTCCGTTATCCTGGGATGCCTCCATGTGGTGTTTAGTATTATACTATAATTGATTATAGTCGCCAAGTATATATGGGATTTACGCAATTGCTACCCGGGATGCCCCTTTAAATAGTCCCAAGTGGAAGGATTGAAACACAAATGGACCCCCAAATAAGGCTTAAGGGCTTTTTTTTATTATATAAGGACCAGGAGAAACCCCTTTTTAAATAAGGAGTTTCTACCTACAGATAAAACAAAAAAACAGTCACCAAATGCACACAATATAAATAAATGACAGCCCATGCAATAAGCTCACATCATGACGTAAGGCCACATGGAAGCAGGAAACAGGAAGTCAAACAGAGCATACCAGGTGCTCTCTGAATAAAAGCATGCCTAAGCCCCGCCCACTTCCAGGATCACATGGCCAAAAATGGAGGGAAAATTCAAATCTGAACACAGCCAGAAAACAAAGAGCTTTAATAGGTAAGCAAAAAATGCTGCCTAGACAGAGAGGAAAATCTAAATAAAACATTTCCTATTAAATAGTATAGTAAAACATACATAATAAAAATAAATATAGACTTATTTTATATATCTTTTTTTATTTTTTTGTGTGCATGGTGACAAATAAGCCTAGATAACGCCCCCCTTCCCCCCTCCTTTTCACCCAGCAGGGTTAAAGGAGAACTAAGGGGAGGGGATAGAAAAGCACCCATAAGGCACAAGGGGATTATAAAGGGACAGGGGCATCCCATGCCGGGAACACCAACCCGGAAGCTGCCTACCCACATTTAGGTCTCACGGAGTAGTAATACTCCTGTATACACCAGAAGGTGTATGTATCTACCTTTGCCTGAACCACACAGCCAGGGCTGGGAGGCATACAATATAACCAAACAGGTTTAAAGAGTTTCAGACAGAAATAGAGAAAAAAAAAAGGGCCGGGGCAAACCCGGCTACCTGCAGCTTGAAAGAGAGTCATCTTCTGAATGCTTCGCCGACTGCAGAGACGAAAAGACTGAGGAATAGTGGGAGGAACCCAGTACTTATGGACCAGACGGGGATCCTTTTTTTCCATGTCATCTCTGCAAGATCGCTCTCTACAGGTCGGGTTCCCAAGTGTCATGAATATCGGGAAGTGGGGGATGTGACATACTAGGAATATTAGTATGCTCAGGGAACTGCTGCCACAGTCTCCTGGCTTGAACAAGTCTCCCTTTCTTTTGGGAACCTTTGGAGGTGAAATGTGCAGAAATTCTAAAATGGAACCAATGAGGCCTTCCATCTGATCCTTGAATTCTCATGAGTAGAGGATTCTGAATCTGAATAACTGTCTTCCCTACTGGATGGAAACTCTTCCTCAGAGACTACGGATGCATACAAATCTTCCTCAGACTCCTTGATGCCTTCTTGAGGACCGCTGGTGCTAGCTGCCATTCTAGGTGAGCTAACTTTTCTGCAATATCAAGCTAGACTTTGGCCTGGCTCTCCCAGCGAGGCTGAGCTACCGAATGAGCTCTAAGTTCTGAGGGCCCTGCAGAAGCAGTCTCAGAAAGAGAAATTTTCCTCCCATGCTCAGCAAAAACTAACCTAGCACATTCTGGGCAAACAGCATTGCTTGCACACAGAGGCATATTGGACATAGGATAACCCTGTCTGCTAAGGTACCAGATTCGCTATACCCAGATGCCTCCGTCATCAATAGTCACAAGTGACTACTCCGAGACCCTAGGAGGAACCACAACCAAACTCTCCCTCTACCCACAATATTTAAAAATACCACTAACTAATAAAATATCATATAAAAACACTCGCTTGCCGCTTGAAGCAGCGGGGGCGGAATTCCAGAGGCTGCAAACCCCAAAGTATGAAGCAGGCCGGCTAGCAACGCTGCTACGCCGTCAGAGGACAGACCGATGACTCCGCGGCCGAGTGCCACATGGCTCCACCCCCTTGCCGTGTATCCCCCCTTAAAGAAAAGGGTGAGGGGGAAGGAAGAAAAGAGCATAAATATATATCCACCAGGTTCCCCCTGCAGACTCATTAGACAAATACCTGCGGATGTCTGTTTCTTAAGGTGAAAACCCAGAGTGACAACTTTACAAAGCCAAAGTAACACCCCGAAGACCCTGGTGCTTACCCCTACCACCTTGACCTGTCAAACCGCAAACCTGAGGAGGCATAGAGGGTCCAAATAGATCAGTGGGACAAAGAGACCTGGTAGACAGGGTTAAAATCCCTAGCTTCCTAGGTAAAGAGAAAGAAGATCCAAGTAACCTTCACAGTCCAGTCCAACAGCAAGAATGAAACTGAATTGTGGTGTTGCAGTTGGAAGTATATAGAGACCGGGAGGAGTCTTGCAGTCGAGAGTTAAATCATTCGCTTACGAATGCTTACGGCCTGGAGTGGATTTGGAGAGAAAAATGTGCATAAAAAAAAAAAAAAAATTTTCAGGAGCTCGAATTGGGTTTCTTTTATGGTGGAGGGAAGTATGAAAATTTCAAGTCAGTCAATTTTGGCACAAGAGGAATTAAACTTTTCAGCATGAAAATGAAAAACACAAATTATACCTCCACATAAATGAAAGGAAAGGCTTTGGAATTGCCCAGCCAGAGCACAGACCTGAGTACAAAAATCTGTGGGTTGACCTAAAGAAGGCTATAAACTGGAGAATTTTAGACTGAAACCGCAAAAAAACTCGATGCCGTCATAAATTCAAAGGGTATTTCAACAAAGTAGTAATTTGAGGGTGTGTATATTTCTGCAACATGATTTTCATTTGTTCAACTAATTGGATTGTACAGATTATAAGTGACATTAAAAAGGTAGAAGTTCTGAAATGATTCTTCTTGTTCTGAATGTATTAAGTGACTAAAACCTGACACTTTAAAGTGGATGTCCAGTGTGTAGCTTTTTATCTCACCCAGAATCCCCTGCTCTGTGCGCGCACCTGCCTGCCCGTTCAAGTGAATGAGTGGGCACACAGAGCGGGGGAATGGTGTCCCAGGGCCTGAAATGTCAGGAGAATGGAGGAATATTAATGGCAAGGTAAAGAGGTAACCCCCTAGGATTTTGTATGAATAAGACCCATGGAACTTGAAAATTGCGGACCTCCAGTCAAAAAATCAAAGCTTAGTAAATTGCTCCCCTAAAGCCCCTCTCTGGCAAACGGCGACATATGTTTATTGAAAGGAATTTACACCATACAGATGTTTGGAATAGCAGGCAAATTCTGCACTCAAACATGCAAGGCACGGCCATCTTGCCCCAAATGAAGGCGTGGATTTTGAAAAACCAAGCCCTCAGTCAAAAATACCATTTTGTGAGTACTCACCTGTAAAATGGATATTGTCAGTGTGTCACACACCCCGCTTCCCCTTTAATTCTTACGATCGGGTTACTCCACCAGCAGGTGGCGACGTTGCAGAGAGAAGTCTTGAAAACGAGCCCCTCCTGGCCTACATATACCTGGGACCTCCCACTTAACACCCAGTGAATTCAAACAGCAGTAAGACAAGGTACCAGGAAATCCAACGGTAACCTCAAAATAAAATAAAGGAAAAGCTTCACCATATAG
Organism: Gastrophryne carolinensis; assembly: GCA_027917425.1. Lineage (NCBI taxonomy): Eukaryota > Metazoa > Chordata > Amphibia > Anura > Microhylidae > Gastrophryne > Gastrophryne carolinensis. Next base: position 119,678,772 of record CM051243.1, read on the forward strand.
AGGATCCAGGATACCAAAAATGGCGGGTGAAGCGGGGTGTGTGACACACTGACAATATCCATTTTACAGGTGAGTACTCACAAAATGGTATTATTCTCAGTGTGTCACACACCCCGCTTCCCCTTTAATTCTTACGATCGGGACATCCAAAAGGGATGGGTATCCGAAGGCAAAATGAAGCATAACTTAAATCACTGCAGTCTGCAGAACCTTGCGGCCAAACACAGCATCCGCTGAGGCCCGCACATCAACCTTGTAAAACTTAGAAAAAGTATGAACAGAAGACCAGGTTGCAGCCTTACAAACTTGTTCAACAGAAGCTTGGTGCTGAAAAGCCCAAGACGCTCCAACAGCGTGAGTAGAATGAGCAGTGATACGAAAAGGGGGAACTTTCCCCTTAGCAGAATAGGCCCCAATAATGGCCTGACGTATCCATTTGCTAATGGAAGACTTGGCCGGAGCCAAACCCTTCCTAGGCCCACAGGGCACAACAAAAAAGGCATCAGTCTTACGAAAAGGAGAAGTAGTAATCAAATAGTACTTAACACAGCGTACTACATCCAAACAATGCAAAACCCTCTCCTTGTCATTCTTAGGCTTAGGACACAAGGAGGGAAGAACAATATCCTGATTCAAATGAAAAGCAGAAACAACCTTAGGAAGAAAGTCCGGTTTGAAACGAAAGACCACCTTGTCCTGATGCCTCTCAAAGTAGGGCGCCTGAATCGACAAGGCTGCCAACTCCGAGACACGCCGAACCGAAGTGATAGCCACCAAGAAGGCAGTCTTCTGAGTCAAGGTAGACAGAGCAATATCCTGCAAAGGCTCAAAGGGAGGAGCCTGAAGAGCAGAAAGAACCAAGTTCAAGTCCCAAACAGGGAGTAATGGTTTCCTGGGAGGCCGCACATGCATAACCCCATGGAAAAAAAGTTTTAACTAAAAGGATGAAGCGCAAAATGCTTCTGGAAAAAGATAGACAAGGCAGAAACATGCCCTTTCAAAGTACTCAGCTGGAGACCAGAGTCCAGCCCCGATTGCAAAAACTCCAGAATCCTGGAAACCGAAAAGACCCTACAGGGCAAAGATCTGACCTCACACCAAGCGATATAGGCTTTCCAAATCCTATAGTAGATGGTAGAAGAAGACCTCTTCCGGGCACAGATCAGAGTCTTAACAACCGAGTCAGAAAGACCCTCCTCCAAGATGAAGGTTTCAGCAGCCAAGCCGTCAAACCCAGTGTTGGTAAATTGGGGTAACACAGCCGACCCTGAGTGAGCAGATCGGGCCGAAGAGGCAGAACGATCTGATCCACCGCCAGTCGAACGATGTCTGCGAACCATCCTCGCCTTGGCCACCTTGGAGCCACGAGAATGGCGGACACCCTTTCCAGAGCCAGCTTCCGCACCACCCTGCCTAGCATGGGTATCGGAGGAAAAAGGTACAGAAACCCCAGATCCCCCCAGCTCAGGGACATGGCGTCCACCGCCAGAGCCAGAGGATCCTGGGAGAGCGACACGAAAGTCGGAAGCCTGCAATTGTGACGAGAGGCAAACAGGTCCACCTCCGGTGTCCCCCACCGGAGACACAGACGCGAAAAACTTGAGGATGGAGAGCCCATTCTCCCAGACGGGAAGAGCCCCTGCTCAACAGATCCGCTTCCCTGTTTTCCACACCCGGAATGTAAACTGCCGAGAGACAAGGAACATGGGCTTCCGCCCAGGTCAGGATCAGGGACACCTCTCTGAGGGCACCCAGACTGCGAGTCCCTCCCTGATGATTGATGTAAGCAACCGCTGTTCGATTGTCCGAGCGAACCTGAACCGGAAGGCCCAGAACATGTTGAGTCAAGAGAACAAGAACCAGACGGATGGCTCTCAGTTCCAGAACATTGATGGGCAAGTGGGCCTCTCGAGGCCCCCACTGCCCCCGAAACTGAAGATCCTTCCAGAATCCCCCCCCATCCCGAAAGACTGGCGTCCGTGGCGACAATTTCCCAAAGAGGAGTCAGGAAAGACCTGCCCCTCAAGAGATTGGTCGAGACCAACCACCATTGAAGGGACTGCCGGACCCGGGAGGACAACTGGAAGGGACGATCCAACAACCGTGGTCGCCGGTCCCAAGACGCCAACAGATGAAGCTGAAGCGTCCTCTTGTGAAATTGAGCAAAAGGAACCGCCTCGAATGAGGCAACCATCAACCCTAACAGTCTCATCCCCAAACAGATGGACGGTCGAGGACTGGAAAGAAGGACCCGAGCCAACTCCTGAATCCGACAAATCTTGGACTGAGGCAGGAACACCCTGTGTTGACAAGAATCCAACCGCATTCCCAGAAAGGACACCACCCTGGCCGGAGCGAGGGAGGACTTGGGAAAGTTGATCACCCAACCGAAGCTTTCCAGCGTGGAGACCACCGTCCTGGTGTCCGTCTCCGATTGATTGAGAGAAGGAGCCATGATGAGAAGGTCGTCCAAATAAGGTACGACACGAATGCCCCGAAATCTGAGAATGGCCATCACCCCTGCCAGCACCTTGGTGAACACTGAACACTCTTGGATCCGAGGTAAGGCCAAAGGGAAGTGACACGAATTGAAAATGCCGATCCTTCATCACGAACCGAAGAAAACGTTGATGAGCCTGGCAGATGGGAACATGAAGGTAAGCATCCTTGATGTCTATGGACGTCATAAAGTCCCCCTGCCGAAGAGAATCGATGGCCGATCGCAGAGTTTCCATGCGAAACTTCCGAGTACGGATAAACCTGTTGAGGAACTTCAGATCCAGGACGGGGCGAACCGACCCGTCCTTCTTGGGGACTGTGAAAAGATTGGAGTAAAAACTGAGACCCACCTCTAAGCGCGGCACCGGCCGGATGACCGCCATTTCCAGAAGATTCCTTACCGACGCCAGGAGCCCCTGCGCGGCCAAAGGATCGGTGGGCACCCCAGACCGGAAAAAAACGTGAAGGCGGGCGAGACTCGAACTCCAGCTTGTAACCGGACGACACCACCTCCCGGATCCATCTGTCCGGAACCTCCTGGTCCCAAACCAGGGAGAAGTGTCGCAATCGTCCCCCCCACCCGCACGGGTGAGGGCACCCCCTCATTGCTGAGCGGGCTTACCAGCAGGCTTGGGCTTGGTGCCCCAGGACTGACCGGGACGGCCACGGCCCCTCCCCCGGGTCCAACCTGCACCCCTGGTAGCGGGAAAGGAAACCCCTCTGCCCGCTCTGACTCCCCGAAAGGAGGGACTAAAGGAAGTCGCACCCCGAAAGGAACGACGAAGTCTCTTGCGTTGAGGCAACTTACCACCCTTGGCAACTGAATCCAATTTATCGCCAAACAGGCGCAAACCCACAAAAGGAAGCGCTGTAAGCGCCCTCTTAGAGTTAAAGTCCGCCGTCCACTGGCTCAGCCACACTGACCGAAGAATAGCAACCAACAGTGCCGCTGTCCTGCTACTCATCGCAAGTGCATCATCCTGGGCGGTCATGACAAAGGAAATAAACGACTCACACTGCTTGAGAGAACTGAACTCACCACAAGTGGGATCAAGATCTGCGAACAAATCTCTAATAATGGACCTAACTGCCATCAAAAGAAGCGCTGAAGCACACACCGGCCGCAGAACCGATCCAGCACTGATAAAACCATGGCGAGCCAATTGATCAATCCGACGATCCTCCCCATCTTTAATGGTAGTAGTGTCAGGGGAGTGCAACACAGCCGTGTTCGACAGCCCTAACACAGGGGCATCGACGTCAGGGGGAACCGACCAAAGCTTCACCAAATCCTCCGGAAAGGGATAACGTTTATCCCAACTAGGAGGAACTCCAGCCAGGCGCGTGGGTTGTTCCCATTCCTTAAGGACAACCCTCACAAAGTGTTGTTGCCTGGGAAACACCAAACGCGGCTGGGGCACATCAAACAACTCACCCTTTGGCGGGGGGACCACCACGGGCGGATCCAAAGCCAAAATTTCAAACATTTGAGCCAAAATGGAAGGAGTGTCAAGGGACACCCCCGCAGCCTGATCACCAGCAGTATCAAACAATAGCTGGTCTGCAGGCTCATCCGACTCCTCAAGGAGTTCCCCCTCCTCATCAGGGGGACAATCGGACCAATCCAATATTTCAAACACCTCATCCTCTGGAACAGGCGCTGCCGGAGAAAGGTGCTTCCGCTTCGCCGTAGCCTTCTGAGCTACCGTGGCGGAAATTATCTTCTCGAGGTTGGCCAATCGCGCATACACCTCGGATTGCGAATCCCCACTCTTGACAACGTCATACGGGGTCCGGAATAGGGGAGGGGGGAGGTAGGAGATGACGGAAGTTGCGAGGAGCCAGAAGCCGGAGTGCCGGACTGGCACGCAATATTCTGCTTTGCACATGGAACGCATAATATGACATCGCCTGGGAGAGGAGCCCCACAATCCCCACACAGCCTAGATAGCCCCGAAGAGCCATTTCCGGTAATGTCGGAAGCCTCCATATGGTGAAATTATGGTATTCGCAACAACCCAGGGTTTTACGCATTAAGCAACCCGGGATGCCCCTTTATAATTAAAGTCCCGGGAGTGGGAGGATTTTTTAAGCCTAGGAAAAATCCCAATTTTGAGACTAAGACTAGCCAGGTATATCAGACCGGGAGAGCCACTGCAATGAGGGGATCCCAGAATCTGTAAGGGAAAAGAGACCACAGTCAGTCCCCCAGGAAAATAGCCAGCATGCATCACACACATACAACAAACAAACATTAATGGTAAAACATATATATGCAATATATACCCCATGAAGACAAATTATATATATATATATATATATATATATATATATATATATATATATATATATATAATGTATATATAACAATAAAAACAATAAGTGCCTCCAGGAGTTATGCTAAAGTGCCAGGGAAAACTCACAAACACTACATATGCACAGTATGAGCTACAGCATAAATGACGGCCCCACGTGAGCTGAGGTGGGGACCGCTAACCTGATACAGCTGCTGAAGACAAAAAACACTGCACTGCTGGGAACGTACTTTCCCCAGCTCAGCCCCAGCACCTGTCTCCGTGATGAGGCAGAGGAAGGAAGGCGGGGACAGGCTCAGCGAGCGACGCGCTCCGGCCACGCCCCCCGCCAGTGAATCACACAGCGAGGGCCGAAAGGGAGCGCGGCCCCGCCCCCAAGACCCGAACAACACGGCTCGCCAAATGCCGGCGCTGCGTGTAAACGGGCGCCACAGACGCCCACAGTCCCCCAAGCCAAGCGGGGGAAGTTTTTTAACAACATAAGTAGAAGGAGCTCCAGCAGCTCAGGCCACGCACCCGCACACCGTGGCGCTGACCCTGCGTCTGCCGGCGCTCCCCACACACACACACAATACACAAGTAAAAGCACCCCATGCATGGGGTCGAGCGGAGGAGATAAGCTCCTAGGCACCATATAGTGCCATCTACCGTTGCCCAGCCAGCAGCCTGGGCTGGGAGGCTTCCATTAACCATCTAGGCATGTAAACAAATGACTGGGCAGAAATAGACCAAAAGGGGGGTGCCGGGGTTTGACCCCGGCTACCTGCAAGCACTTCTTTCTTCTGTCTTGTCACATCTTGCAGAGAGAAAACACTGGGTGTTAAGTGGGAGGTCCCATGTATATATAGGCCGGAAGGGGTTCGTTTTCAAGAGTCCTCTCTGCAACGTCGCCACCTGCTGGTGGAGTAACCCGATCGTAAGAATTAAAGGGGAAGCGGGGTGTGTGACACACTGAGAATATAGACCAAAGAGGGGATGCCTGCAAGCAGGAGACTTCTTTCTTCTGTCTTGTCGCATCTTGCAGAGAGGAAACACTGGGTGTTAAGTGGGAGGTCCCAGGTATATGTAGGCCAGAAGGGGCTCGTTTTCAAGACTTCTCTCTGCATCGTCGCTACCTGCCGGTGGAGTAACCCGATCGTAAGAATTAAAGGGGAAGCGGGGTGTGTGACACACTGAGAATATGTCCTCATAGTTCTGTGCAATAATCTCATATTTCTAGCTAGAAGTAGTAAGCCTTCAGCTGTAATGACTTTTTTTTTTCAAACAGCTGAAATCTTCTAAATACATTGTATCCCCTGACTGGATACTTTTGGGGCTGCCACAGTTATACAGATGCATTGTACCAGCTCCCCACACACAAATTTGCTACTTTACCTGTTTATTCAGTGTTTGTGTGTGAAAAATAATAGGAAAGCTTCTCCTTGTTTCTGGGGCATATCTCATTTTGGTGCGAATTACTGCTGGTACAGCACCCCCCTAATTTTCATTTGTAACCAGGATTATCAGGTGTTTGGCAAGATGGCAGTCCCCATGCAATTCAAAAGTGAATCTTTATGCCATTCCACATCTGCTTATGCCACTGTTCATAAGAGGGGAAGCAATTTACTAAACTTTTTTTTGACTGCAGGTCCACTCTAACTGCATACTATGAACTGTCTTTCACGTTGCATTTAATGTCTGCAAACCTTTTCTATTTACAGACTAAATCTCACCTGTTGCTGTTCAAGAAGTGGCAGTGCGTCCAGCAGTAAGGTTAGCCAAAAACAGCATGGAGCAATTTGAGCAGTCATAAGAGAGAGCAATAAATGGGCTGCTTCGTGGAACTGCTGTTCACTGTAAAGCCTGTGAAATTCCCTGTATTTACCTGAGGAAAAAATCAGAATAGGTTATGTAAAAGCTGTGCAGCTACATAAAACGTTTACTGTAAAATACGTTTCTTTAAGACAACAGGAAAGCAAGTGTCTAAGGGACAGAAACTTTCAAAAAGACGCAACTTCCTCATAAGGAAGATCAGGAAATACCTCAGTATTAGTAGCAAGCAGTACCGCCAAAGGTGTATCATTAAATCTTGGATTGAAGCAGGCATATAGCCTCATAACCCTTTCGCTGCCAGCCTACCTGGAGTTTTTGTCACCCTTGGTGCCAGACCATTTTGCACTATTTTGCGCTCCCCATGTCCAAATGTGATTTTTGAAGGGATTTCCCAGGAAAATGATATATTGTTTTTTGGTATGGGCTTTAACATGAAATGTCTTGTTTGTAATTTTTTAGGTGTATTCTCAATACTTTTGGGTGAAATATGTGCAAAAAAATAAAAAAATAAAAAATCAATTTTTTGCAATTTGTAGTGTTTTTTGTAATAAAAAATGTAAGTTTGTCAATAAAATCTTATTGCATGTGAAACCCCAATTAATCCCGGTCACAGCGTTACCACATATGTATTGGTAGGCACCCTTTCCTGCCCAGGAGACTCCCCCAAAATGAAACAGCGCTTTAGGAGATTTTCAGATAAAATACAACTATGCACCGCGCTAAGCGCACCTTGCTGTCTTTCCAGAAAAAGAACCCTTTACATTTGAAATACCACCCACAAACTATATATTCTCTGGAAGTATACACCTCAGGCTTTCTAGGCGTACCAGGTTTGTTGACATGGGCGCAATTTTCTGGAAGTAATCCCTCAATCAATTCTTTGGTTGCACAGAGTTTCCCTAAAAAAGAATATAAAAGAAGAATCAAAGCCACATTTTCCTAAAAAAAACTATATGCAAACAGAAAATAACAAGTAAAATCTGAAAAAGCAACATCCCCCGAACAGAACAATACCCAACATGCATAGTTACTATTAACCCTTTTAATTGTCAGCCTACTTGAAGTTTTGTCACCCTCTGTTGACAGGTCATTTTTCCCCATTTTGCGGCATGATTAACTGTGATTTTTGCTGGAATTTCTAGAAAAATTATATACATTACATATACATTTTTTGCAGCAGAGTTTAGGCTTTAACATAAAATGTCTTGTTTGTAATTTTTCTACAGTTTTTTTGAATATTTCTGTTTAACCCTTTAAATGCCAGCCACGTAAATTTTACGTGGTTGCTTCTCCTGGACTTAAGTGCCAGCCACGTAAAATTCACGTGCCTGGCATCTACCCCTGCTAGTGGGCAAAAAAATAAATAAAAATACTCACCTGACCCCTCGTTAGATCCAGCCAGGTCTCCTCTTTAATTTTGGTGCCATCCGATCCCCCGTGGGGTCTCGGATGGCTCCAGGAGAGCCCCCGGAATAGTGCCCCCCCCCGCTTCGGCAGCAGCAGCTGCTATCTGTGAAAAAAAAAAAAAAAAAAAAAAAAAAAAATGACATGCACTTACCTTAGGTCGCGCTGCCTCCCGAAGGTCTCTTCTTCACTGGGGGGGCCTCCGATCGCCCCCCCCCTGGCTCTTCAGCTTCAGGGAGAGCCTGAAAGGGCTCTCCCCCCTCCTGCTCCGACGGGTGCCGCCATCTTGTGATAAGCCCCGCCCTTTGGGGGCGGGGCTTATCGCGCCCCTCGCTCAAGCGCCGCCCCTTTGGGGGCGGGGCTTATCACGATCCCGTCTCGAAGCCCCACCCCCTTTGTGACGTCACTCACCGGGTGCCCGTACTGGCTCCCGGCTGTTGTTCTTTACAGATGCGATCATGCTGGCCACAGGAGCAGAGGGGCAGGTGATCAGATCATCACCTGCCCCTCTGCTACTGCAGCCCAGCATGATCACATCTGTCAATCACATCGAGGGACAAGGAGCTGACGATCGGAGGTAAGTAAAGTAAAAAAAAAGTTTTTATTTTTTAATAAAATTTTTTATTAAAGTGTCAGTGTGTTTATTTTTACTGTTAACCCCTTGTGAACTGGTAAGGGGTCCATGAGACCCCTTATACCAGTTCACGAGGCATCCCCTATTACCTGCCTCCCCAAAGGCCAGGGGGGGGGCAGAAGAGCCCGGGCCCACATAGGGTATGTGGGCTCGTAGGCTGCAGGGTGGGGGGGCCACAAAAGCTGGCCCCCCCACTCTGTGCCTACAAGCCCCCATAGCTGGTCCCGGGCTGGTTATGACCCTACGTCATTTTTTTTTGAATTTTAAGGGTTAGGGTTAGCCTAACCCTAACCCTTAAAATTCAAAAACAAATGAGGTTCCCCCCCCCCCCTGGGAGGGGGGACCCTACGTCATTTTTTTTTTTTTTAATTTTAAGGGTTAGGGTTAGCCTAACCCTAATCCTTAATTTTTTTTTTTTAAATGACGTAGGGTCCCCCCTCCCAAAAATTTAAGGGTTAGCCTAACCCTTAAAATTCTGCCAAAAAATGGGTTCCCCCCCCCCCCCTTCCCGGGAGGGGGGATGCTACGTCTTTCTTTTTTTTTTTTTTTTTTTTTTTAAAGTGGACCAACACCCAGGCTGATCGGCACGGGAATCTATAAGATTCCAGGGCCGATCAGATCCCTCACCGCGGGGCATCCGAAATCGGGATGCCCCGCTGTGTGAAACCCCCCAGGACGCCCCATTCGCCTTACCTTATCCCCGTTCCAACGATGCATGCGCGGGCCTCCGCCGCCTCTCATGCTTCTGTCTAGCAGGGTGCCGTTTGTGAATGGCCGGCGCGGGCACGCTCCCTGTTAGAGGGAAGCGCGAGATGCGGCTGCCAGCGTGCTCGGAGCTGCTGTGGTTGTCCGTCCCTTGTCCGTGCATACCACAGCGGATCTGAGCGCTCTGATTGGACGAGCGCTCGCGCATGCGCCGTAGGAGCGGGGTGAGGAGTTTTTTTTATACCTTTCTCGGGGGTTTCACGCAGCGGGGCACCCCCGCGGAAGTGGAACAAAACCCAGGATAGTGAAAATCCTGGGTGTTTGTCCACTTTAAGGGTTAGGGTTAGGTTAACGCTAACCCTTAAAATTCCCCCCAAAAAATGGGGTCCCCTGGGAGGGGGGATCCTATGTCATTTTTTTCTTTAATTTTAAGGGTTAGGGTTAGGCTTAGCCTAACCCTAACCCTTAAAATTCCAAAAAAAAACGGGGTCCCCCCCCCCTGGGAGGGGGGTCCATATGTCATTTTCTTTTTAAATTAACCCCTTGCGTTTATAGTGTGGATAGTAGTATTTTGTTTTTAAATGTTATAAAATGCTATTTTCAGTTTGGGGGGGGGTCTCCTGGGCAAGAATGGGGGGCTATCGATACATATGTGGTACCGTTGTAATCGGGAGAAATGGGGCTATCACATGCAATATGGTTTTCATTACTAAAACAAATGTTTTATTTAAAATAAAGGAGACAATTGCTTAAAAAATATTATTTTATTTTTTTGTTTTTTTTACGCAAAAATATTTAAAAAAACAGCAGAAAAATTACAAACAAGACATTTAATGTTAAAGCCTAAACTCTGCTGCAAAAAAAAATATATATATATATTTTCCAGGAAATTCCGGCAAAAATCACGGTTAAACATGGCGCAAAATGGGGAAAAAATGACCAACAGAGGGTGACAAAAGTTCAAGTAGGCTGGCAATTAAAAGGGTTAATAGTACCTATGCATGTTGGGTATTGTTCTGCTCGGGGGACCTTGCGCTTTCAGATTTAGCTTGTTTTTTCTTATTTGCATATTGATATTTTAGGAAAAGGTGTTTTTTATTCGGCTTTTTTATACATTTTCTTGTGAAACCCTGTGCAACCTAAGAATTCTTCAAGGGATTACTTCCAGAAAGATGAGCCCACGACAACAAGCTGGGTACGCTTAGAAAGCTTAAAATGTGTACTTTCCGGGAATATATGGTTTATGGGGGATATTCCAAATGTAAAGGCTTGTTTTGGTAGAAAAAGCACAAGGTGCGCACATTGTCTGCAGAGCTGAAATTTTGAAGTAAAATTGCTGTTACGCACATGCTTTACTTTGGTGTGTTTGGCAACTCTTCCCTTGACAGGACCTATGCATGCTGGGTATTGTTCTGTTCGGGGCATGTTGCTTTTTCAGATTTTCGTGGTTTTGATTCTGCATTTTTATTCTTTAGGGAAACCCTGTGCAACCAAAGAATATATTGAGGGGTTAACTCCAGAAAACTGCACCCATGGTACGTCTAGAAAGCTTGAGGTGTGTACTTCCAGAGAATATATAGTTTGTCGGGGGTATTTCAAATGTAAAGGGTTGTTTTTCTTGAAAAACTGCAAGGTGCGCTTAGCGCGTAGCATAGTTGTATTTTATCTGAAAATCTCCTAAAGCGTTGTTTCAGTTTGGGGGAGTCGCCTGGGCAGGAAAGGGTGTCTACCAATACATATGTGGTACCGCTGTAACCGGGATAAATTGGTGTTTCACGCGCAATAAGATTTTAGTGAGAAACTTACATTTTTTATTACAAAAAAACACTACAAATTGTAAAAAATAGTTTTTGGGGGGTTTTTTGCACATATTTCATCCAAAAATATTGAGAATACACCTAAAAAATGACAAACAAGACATTTCATGTTAAAGCCCAGACTCTGCGGAAAAAAACAATATATCACTTTCCTGGGAAATCCCTGGAAATCCCTTCAAAAACCACAGTTGAACATGGGGAGCGCAAAATAGTGCAAAATGGTCTGGCAACAAAGGGTGACAAAATCTCAAGGTAGGCTGGCACTTAAAGGGTTAAAAATAAAAATATATATTTTTTTAGACAATCGTCTCCTTTATTTTAAATAAAACCTTTTTTTTTTAATGAAAACCATATTGCATGTGATAGCACCATTTCTCCCGATTACAACGGTACCACATATGTATCGGTAGCCCCCCCATTCTTGCCCTGGAGACCCCCCAAACTGAAAAGAGCACTTTATTACATTTACAAATAAAATACTATCCACACCGGGGGGGGGGTAATTTTGGGTAATTTTAAGGGTTTAGGGTTAGGCTAACCCTAACCCTCAAAAATCCCCCAAAAAATGACATAGGGGGGGGGGACCCCTTTTTTTTGGGAATTTTAAGGGTTAGGCTAACCCTTAAAAATATAAAAATATACACAAATTAAAATTCCCCCCAAAAATGGGGAGCCCCTATGATCCCCCCTATGTAATTTTTTTGGAATTTTTGGGGTTAGGCTAACCCTAAAAAATAAAAAAAAATGACACAGGGTTCCCCTTCATTTTTTGGGGGGAATTTTAAGGGTTAGGGTTATTTAAAAAAAAAAAATGGTCCCCCCCTCCCGTCATTTTTATTTTATTTTAAAGGTTAGGGTTAGCCTAACCCTTAAAATTTTTTTTTTGAATTTTAAGGGTTAGGGTTAGGCTAACCCTAACCCATAAAAATAAAAAAAAAAAAACAGACTTTTTTTTTTTTAATTTTAAGGGTTAGGCTGACCCTAACCCTTAAAAATAAAAAAGACGACGTAGAGGGGAACCCATTTTTTTTTTTAATTTTAAGGGTTAGGGTTAAGCTAACCCTAACCCTTAAAAAAAAATTAAAAATGACGTAAGGTCCCCCCTCCCAGGGGGGGGGGGGGGGGGAACCCATTTTTTTTTTTTAGTTTTAAGGGTTAGGCTAACCCTAACCCTTAAAATTAAAAAAAAAAAAAATTACGTAGGGTCCCCCTTACCCGTCATAACCAGCCCGGGACCAGCTATGGGGGCTTGTAGGAACAGAGTGGAGGGGCCAGCTTTTGTGGCCCCCCACCTTGCAGCCTACGAGCCCACATACCCTGTGTGGGCCCGGGCTCTTCTGCCCCCCCCCCTGGGCTTTGGGGAGGCAGGTAATTGGGGGGTGCGGGGGTTAATGGCAAGTCACCCGCTAGTTGCAGGTGGCTTGCCAGACCCCAGCCTTGTGAACTGGTATAAGGGGTCTCATGAACCCCTTACCAGTTCACAAAGGGTCAACAGTAAAAAAAAAGGCAGACACAAAAATTTCATTTATTAAAAAAAAACAAAACAAAAAAAAAACAAAAAAAACTTTACTCACCTCACCCGATTGTCAGCTCCTGTGTTCATCAGCTGTCAGATGCCCTGGTGATCGCTGGCCAGAGGAGGGGGGGCAGGGGATCAGAGCATCCCCTGCCCCTCCACTGCTCTGCCCAGCGATCGCCAGGGCATCTGACAGCTGAGCTGAGGCAGCAAGACACCTGGGAGGGACGTCATAAGCCCGCCCCAAAGGGGGCGGGGCTTAACAGCAAGATGGCGGCGCCCATCGGGAGAGGAGGGGGAGAGCCCTTTCAGGCTCTCCCCTGAAGCTGAAGAGGCTGGGGGGGGGGCGATCGGAGGCCCCCCCAGCGAAGAGGAGACCCGGAGGGAGGCAGCGCGACTGCAGGTAAAGTAAATGTCATATTTTTTTTTTTTTTTTTTTACAGTTAGCAGCTGCTACCAAACGGGGGGGGGGGGGGGGGGGGGGGGGGGGCTATTCCGGGGGCTCTCCTGGAGCCATCCGACCCCCCACGGGGGATCGGATGGCACCAAATGAAAGAGGAGACCCAGCCGGATCCAACGAGGGGTCAGGTGAGTATTTTTGATTTTACTTTTTTTTACTAGCAGGGGGAAAATCAAGCACGTAGATTCTACGTGCTTGGCACTTAAGTGGAATGGAAGCGAGCGTGTAGAATCTACGTGCTTGGCACTGAAAGGGACAATAGGAAGACTGGAGAAAAAAATGAGGGACCGCCATCAAATGGGTGGAATTCAGACACCCTTACTGTCCTGAAAACTTTTTTGTTTACAGAATGCACTGAAATGCTTTTATCTCTGATAGCCAGAAGAGGTGCAGCAACTTTATATACATGAAAGCTGGAAAGTGCCACAGCACAGGGAAAAAAAAAAAAAACGGAACTAGATTACAGCATGGCTTAACACAGTGTCATCAGACATCAGAGATAACATAAATTGAGCTTATAAATGGGAGGGAGTGACACGTGTATTCCTTTTAGGAAAGTTTTAACCAAGGAATTCCTTCAACAGAGGCTTTTGGAAAAGGATGGAAATAATGGACGCCTGTGCTTTCAGAACTCGTTAAGCAAAGAGGGAATCCAGCCCACACAATATTGATCTTAGTATCATAAGTAACTTGAGGCAACAGTGTTATTTTCTTCATGTCTGTATAGTCTACAAACTATCAGGGGCTATTCGTCACCAGGATTAGTAGGACCTGCATACCAAGGCCTTCTTGACCAAATGGGTGGGTGACTGTGAAGGTCTTGACCCCCCATCTGCCCTTCCTCTTGGTGGATAAAGTAAAAAGAAGGCAGAATACATCCACCCTCTAGTGCCAAAGGATAACTGGGCACATTAAAAAAACTTATCACGGTATATTATAATTATTTATATAGTGCCATCTTCAACTGTAGCACTGTACAAGATATCATTACAGACAAGATAAAACACAGTGTAAAGGGACCATTACAAACTAGAGGATACAAATATTTAGACCTAATGTTGTGAGGAGATCATAAGAAAGAGAGCCTTACCCTTTACCAGCTTACAGTCTAATGGATAGAATTTTGGTGACAAAAAACATAGAAGTTGCTTAAGCCAGGTTATATGCTTGTCTGAAGAGGTGGGTTTTGACGGAGCAAGGAGAGCATTCCAGAGATGTGGAGAGGTACAGGAGAAGTGTTGAAGATGGGAGTGCAAGGAGGTGGCGAAGGAGGGCAACAGGGGAATGAATGTCAAAGGCACAGTGGAGGGTGCATCTGAGTTGATATTGCTGGATTAGAGATGAAATGTAGGGAGGAGCCTGGTTGGAGAGTTTTTGTAGGGTATGTTAGAAGTTTAAACTGCCAATCCCTCCACTGGTTACCTGTTCCTCAGAGCATTCAAAGACAAGCAGAGCTAAAGAAGCGAAGTCGGAGGTGGATGAGGTGAGCAGCATTCTGTGAATGAGAGGGGAGACTAGAATATCGCTCGAGGTGTTGCAGTTATTTAAAAATCGTCATTATCAAGGGGACTGAGAAGGTAGCAAAATGACCAGTTTTGTCCATGTCCAGTTTAGCCTCTTAAGTGCCAGCCTACCTAGAGTTTTTGTCACCCTCTGATGCCAGACCATGTTTTACTATTTTGCGCTACACATGTTCCACTGTAATTTTTGAAGGAATTTCCAGGGATTTTCCAGGGCTTCAACACGAAACGTCTTGTTTGGCATTTTTTTTTACTGGATTCTCAATTTTGGGTGAAATATGTGAAATTTGTAGTGTTTTTTTTTAATATAAAAATGTAAGTTTGTCAATGAAATCTTATTGCGTGTGAAATCCCAAATTCTCCTGGTTACAGCAGTACCACATATGTATTGGTAGACACCCTCTCCTGCCCAGAAGACTCTCCCAAGCTAAAATAGCACTTTAGGAGATTTTCTGCTAAATACAGCTATGCTAGGCGCTATGCCCAGCAGAGTTTAGGCTTTACCATGAAATGTCTTGTTCGTAATTTTCAACTGTTTTTTAAAATATTTAAAACATTTGTTTTATTAAAGAAAACCATATTGCTAGCCGCATGTGACTTGCCAGCCCCTAAGCCTTGTGAACTGGTATCATGGGCTCCTTACACGAAGGAGCTCCTTCACAAAGGGTTAAATGTAAAAAAAAACAAAAAAAAAATTTATTATTTTTTAAAACTTACCTCCCACCCATCCAAGAGCACTGTGCCCCACGCTGATCACAGAGGGTTAATTTAAAAAAAAATTTCATTTTATGGCACGAGGTCCCCTCTACCCAGCGTAACCAGCCCAGGGACCAGCTATGGGGCACATAGAACAGGGCGCAAGGGCCAGCTTAGATGGCCCCCCGTCCTGCAGGCTACAAGCCCCAAATGTCATATCCCGAGGCTCTTCAGCCCCCCACGGGCTTTGGGGAGGCAGGTAATGGGGTGTCCAGGGGTTAATGGCAAGTCACCCGCTAGCCACAGGTGACTTGCCAGCCCCCAGCCTTGTGAACTGGTATAGGGGAAAAAATACCATTTTGTGAGTACTCACCTGAAAAATGTATATTGTCAGTGTGCCACACACCCCGCTTCCCCTTTAATTCTTACGTTCGGGTTACTCCACCAGCAGGTGGCGACGTGCTGGGAGAAGTCTTGAAAACGAGCCCCTTCCGGCCTATATATACCTGGGACCTCCCACTGAATCACCAGTTATTTAAAAAGCAGAAATACAAGGTACCAGGAAATCCAACGGTAACCTCAAAATAAAGAAAAGCTTCACCATATAAAGGATTCGGGATACCGAAAAAGGGTGGGTGAAGCGGGGTGTGTGGCAAACTGACAATATCCATTTTTCAGGTGAGTACTCACAAAATGGTATTATTCTCAGTGTGCCACACACCCCGCTTCCCCTTTAATTCTTACGATTGGGACATCCAAAAGCAGTGTCCCCAAGGGATGGGTATCCAAAGGCAAGGTGAAGCATAACTTAAATGACTGCAGTCTGCAGAACTTTGCGGCCAAACACAGCATCCGCTGAGGCCCGCACATCAACCTTGTAAAACTTAGAAAAAGTATGAACAGAAGACCAAGTAGCAGCCTTACAAACTTGTTCAACAGAAGCTTGGTGCTGAAAAGCCCAAGACGCTCCAACGGCGCGAGTAGAATGAGCAGTGATACGAAAAGGGGGAACTTTCCCCTTAGCAGAATAGGCCCCAATAATGGCCTGACGTATCCATTTGCTAATGGAAGATTTGGCCGGCGCCAAACCCTTCCTAGGCCCACAGGGCACAACAAAAAAGGCATCCGTTTTACGAAAAGGAGAAGTAATAATCAAATAGTACTTAACACAGCGTACTACATCCAAACAATGCAAAACCCTCTCCTTGTCATTCTTAGGCTTAGGACACAGGGAGGGAAGAACAATATCTTGGTTCAAATGAAAAGCAGAAACAACCTTAGGAAGAAAGTCTGGTTTGAACCGAAAGCCCACTTTATCCTGATGCCTCTCAAAGTAGGGCGCCTGGATAGACAAGGCCGCCAACTCCGAGACACGCCGAACCGAAGTGATAGCTACAAAGAAGACAATCTTCTGAGTCAGGGTAGACAAAGCAATATCCTACAAAAGGCTCAAAAGGAGGAGCCTGAAGGGCAGAAAGAACCAAATTCAAGTCCCAAACAGGGAGTAATGGTTTCCTGGTAGGCCGCACATGCACAACCCCCTGGAAAAAAAGTTTTAACTAAGGGATGAAGCGCAAAACGCTTCTGAAAAAAGATAGATAAGGCAGAAACCTGCCCTTTCAAAGTACTCAGCTGAAGACCAGAGTCCAGCCCAGATTGTAAAAACTCCAGAATCCTGGAGACCGAAAAGACCCTACAAGGAAAAGGTCTAACCTCACACCAAGTGATATAGGTTTTCCAAGTCCTATAGTAGGTGATAGAAGAAGACCTCTTTCGGGCACCGATCAGAGTCTTAATAACAGAGTCAGAAAGACCCTCCTCCTTCAAGATGGAGGTCTCAGTGGCCAAGCCATCAGAACCAGCGTTGGTAAACTGGGGTAAGACAGCCGACCCTGCGTGAGCGGACCGGACCGAAGAGGCAGAATGAGCTGATTTACTGTCAAACGATGTCTGCGCACCATACTCGTCTTGGCCGTCTTGGGGCCACGAGAATGGCAGACACCCTTTCCAGAACCAGCTTCCGCACCACCCAGCCTAGCATGGGTATCAGAGAAAACAGGTACAGAAAACCTGGGTTCCCCCGGCTCAGGGATATGGCATCCGCCGCCAGAGCCAGAGGATCCTGGGAGGGCGACACAAAGATCGGGAGCCTGCAGTTGTGATGAAAGGGAAACAGGACCACCTCCGGTGTCCCCCACCGGAGCAGACTGCAGACTGCTGAGAGACAAGGAACATGTGCCTTCGCCCAGGTCAGGATCAGGGACCCCACTCTGAGGGCACCCAGACTGGAAGTCCCTCCCTGATGATTGAAGTAAGCAACCGTTGCTTGACTGTCCGAGCGTAGCTGAACCAGAAGGCCCAGACCATGATGGGACAAAAGAGCAAGAACCAGACGGAAGGCTCTCAGCTCCAGAACAGACGGCCAAGGATTGGAAAGAAGGATCCAAACCAACTCCTGAATCAGACAAACCTTGGACTGAGTGAGCAACACCCTGTGTTGACCGAAATCCGACCGTATTCCCCGAAAGGACACCACCCTGGCTAGAGCAAGGGGGGACCTGGGAAGTTTGAAAAACTTCAGATGCAGGATGGGGCAAGCTGACCCGTCCTTCTAGGGGACTGCGAAATCGAGGCCCACCTCTAAGTGCGGCACTGGCCGGATGACCGCCATTTCCAGGAAAACCCGTGAAGGAGGGCGAGACTCGAACTCCGGTTTGTAACCGGGCGACACCACCTCCCAGATCTATGTGTCCGGAGACTCCCGGCCTTAAACCAGGGAGAAGTGTCGCAATTGTTCACCCACCCGCACGGGTAAGGGCAGCCCCTCATTGCTGAGCGGGCTTAGCAGTAGGTTTGGGCTTGGCGCCCCAGGACTGACCGGGACGGCCACGGCCTCTTCCCCGGGACCAACCTACAGCCCCGGTAACGGGAAGGGAAGCCCCTCTGCCCGCTCTGGCTCCTCGAAAGGAGGGACTAAAGGAACTCGCACCCCTGAAGGAGCAACGAGGTTTCTTGAATTGAGGCAACTTACCATCCTTGGTAACAGCATCCAATTTCTCGCCAAAAAGGCGTAAACCTAAGAAGGGTAGCGCTGTAAGCGCCCTTTTAGAGTTAAGGTCCACCGTCCACTGGTGCAGCCATATAGACCGACGAATAGCCACCAGCAATGCCGCTGTCCTGCTACTCGTCGCAAGAGCATCGTCCTGAGCAGTCAGGGCAAAAGAAACAAACGACTCACACTGCTTGAGAGAACTAAACATATCACAAGCGGGATCAAGATCTGCGAGCAGATCCCTAATCATGGATCTAACAGCCAGCAAAAGAAGCGCCGAAGCACAAATTGGCCGTAGTGTCGACCCGGCACTGATAAAACCATGGCGAGCCAATTGATCAACCCGACGGTCCTCACCATCCTTAATGGTAGTGGTGCCAGAAAGGTGCAACGCAGCCGGGCCAGTCAACCCCAACACCGGGGTATCGACTTCGGGGGGCACTGACCAAAGCTTCACCAAGCCCTCCGGAAAGGGATAACGCTTATCCCAATTAGGAGGAGTTCCAGCCAGGCGCGTGGGTTGTTCCCATTCTTTAAGGACAAGCTTCTCAAAGTGCTGTTGCCTGGGAAACACCAAACACGGCTGGGGTACATCAAACAACTCACCCTTTGGCAGAGGGACCACCGCAGGCGGATCCAAGGCCAAAACTTTAAACATTTGAGCCAAAAAGGAAGGAGTGTCAATGGACACCCCCACAGCCTGATCACCAGCAGTGTCAAACAATAGCTGGTCTGCAGGCTCATCCGACTCCTCAAGGAGTTCCCCCTCATCAGGGGGACAACCGGAATAATCCAAAAATTCAGGTACCTCATCCTCCGAGGCAGGTACTGCCGGAGCAAGGTGCTTCCGCTTAGCCGTAGCCTTCTGAGCCACTGAAGCGGAGATAATTTTCTCGAGGTTGGCCAACCGCGCATGCACCTCGGAATTCGAATTCCCATTTTTGACAGTGTCACACGGGGTCCGGACTAGGTTGGGGGGGATAGGAGATGACGGAAGTTGCGAGGAGCCAGAAGCCGGAGCAACGGACTGGCGCGCAATGTTCTGCTGAGCACATGAAATGCATAATATGACATCATTGCCTGGGAGCGGAACCCCACAACCCCCACACAACCTGGATTGCCCCGAGGAGCCATTTCCGGTAACATTGGAAGCCTCCATATGGTGAATTTGTGGTATTCGCAACAACCCAGGGTTTTACGCATTAAGCAACCCGGGATGCCCCTTTGTAATTAAAGTCCCGGAAGTGGGAGGATTTTTTTTTTTTAAACCTAGGAAAATCCCAATTTAGAGACTAAGACTAGCCAGGTATAACAGACTGGGAGAGCCTGCAGTGAGGGAATCCCAGAATCTGTGGGGGAAAAGAGACCACAGTCAGTCCCCCAGCCACAATCATACATAACCATTAAGGCAAACATATATGGCTAGCTTAAACATCTTGAATAAATATACATGACACATGTAATTTCAAGGCAAAGCAGAGTGCTAAAAAAAATCAGAGTACATACCGGTATGAATACATGCCCATACACATATACAACACATACACAAACACCAATATATATATATCATAATGGTAATGTGCACTATCGCAGCCACTGGAGCACATATCCCCCCTATGTGATAAAATAAGTCAACCTATAAGAAGGATGACAAACAATATCCCCCATAAGTAGAAATGCCCCAGGGAGGAAACGCTGCACAAGCAGCACATAGCATAAGAACGGCCCCACGTGCGCAATGGTGGGGCCATTTACCTGTGAATTTTCTGCCGCATAGAGCTCTTCCCCCACCGGCTGCAGCGTCCAGGTCTCTAATGAGACCAGGGAAGCGAAGGGCGGGCCCGGAGACAGCGCATCCCGGCCACGCCCCCTTTACACGCAGAGCAAGGCCACAGAGAGCACGGCCCCGCCCCCCAGTGACGCGGCTCGTCCAATGGCGAGCCGCAAACGAGAAAGAGAGGGAAATACAAAAACGTGCAGTAAAAAACAGGCCCCAGCAGCGCGCTGACACTGAAAACTACCAAGACCTTTCACAGTAAAAGTAAAGCACTCATGCACACTACACCCCCCCCCCCCCTTAGCAAAGGGAGAAGGCCAAGCGGGAGAAGGTGACCTAAAGGGATATCGGGACAGGGGCATCCCAAATCCGGATCACCAGCCGGATAGCCACATTGCCCCACAAGTGGGGTCGAGCGGAGGAGATAAGCTCCTAGGCACCTAAAGTGCCATCTACCTTTGCCCAGCCCGCAGCCTAGGCTGGGAGGCTTCCATTTAACTAAGCATAATAAACACACTAGAACTGGGCAGAAATAGACCAAAAGGGGATGCCGGATTTTACCCCGGCTACCTGCAAGCAGGAGACTTCATTCTTCTGTCTTGTCGCTTCATGCAGAGAGAAATAACTGGTGATTCAGTGGGAGGTCCCAGGTATATATAGGCCGGAAGGGGCTCGTTTTCAAGACTTCTCCCTGCACGTCGCCACCTGCTGGTGGAGTAACCCGATCGTAAGAATTAAAGGGGAACCGGGGTGTGTGGCACACTGAGAATAATACCATTTTGTGAATACTCACCTGTAAAATGGTTATTACGATTATGTCACACACCCCACTTCCAAAGATCCATGACACTTGGGAAACCAGCCTGTAGAGGGCGATATTGCAGAGATGACATGGAAAAAGGAGCCCATCCTGGTCCATAAGTACCGGGTTCCTCCCACTATTCCCCAGTCTTTTTAGAAAGCAGTGAGAACCAGGAAAAGCCAATTAAATTCAATAAGTGAAAAATAATTTGAAAATAATAATCATCATATAAAGGATCCCTAGAACAAAAAAAGGCCGGGGGAAGTGGGGTGTGTGACATACTCGTAATGACCATTTTACAGGTGAGTATTCACAAAATGGTATTATTCCTAGTATGTCACACACCCCACTTCCAAAGATCCATGACACTTGGGACATCCAATAGCAGTGTCTATAATGGGTGGGGATCCCCAAGGAATAATGCATAACAAATTACTGCAGCTTGCAGAATTTTGCGGCCAAAAGCAGCATCCGCTGAGGCCCGCACATCATCCTTGTAAAACTTAGAAAAAGTATGCACAGAAGACCAAGTCGCAGCCTTGCAAACTTGTTCAACAGAAGCCTGGTGCTGAAAGAAGCTCCAATAGCACAAGTAGAATGAGCGGTGACACGAAAAGGGGGAACCTTCCCCTTAGCCATATAGGCCCCAATGATGGCCTGACGTATCCACTTACTAAGGGAAGATTTGGCAGGAGCAAAACCCTTCTTGGGCCCAGAAGGCACAACAAAAAAGGCATCCGTCTTGCGGAAGGCCGAGGTAGTAACTAAATAATACTTAACACAACAAACTACATCCAAAGTATGTAAGACCATTTCCTTGACGTTACTAGGTTTGGGACACAAGGAAGGAAGAACTATATCCTGATTTAGGTGGAAAGCAGACACCACCTTAGTTAGGAAATCCGGTTTAAAATGGAAAACAACCTTATCTTGATGCCTCTCAAAATAAGGGGCTAGAATAGTCAAAGCCGCCAGTTCAGAAACTCGGCGGACAGAAGTAATAGCAACCAAAAAGGCAACCTTCTGAGTAAGAATAGGAAGAGGAACATCCTGCAAAGGCTCAAAGGGAGCAGCCTGCATAGCTGAAAGCACCAGGTTAAGGTCCCAAACAGGAAGTATAGGCTTTCTGGGAGGCTGCACATGCGCAACTCCTTGGAAAAAGGTCTTAACCAAAGGATGAAGAGCAAACGACCTTTGAAAAAAAATAGCCACGGCAGAGACTTGCCCTTTCAAAGTACTAATCTGGAATCCCATATCCAGACCTCGTTGCAGATATTCCAAAAATTCTAGGAATAGAAAATACTCTACAGGGCAAGGCCCTGGATGCACACCAATCAATATAGGACCTCCAAGTACTGTAATAAATGACAGAGGAAGACTTCTTCCTAGCTCTAATAAGAGTCTGAATAACCACATCAGAAAGACCTTCTTCTGTCAAGATGGAGACTTCAGCAGCCATGCCATCAAAGCCAGCCTTTGTAAATTGGGGTAACAAAGTTGACCCTGAGTGATGAGATCTGGAAGAAGAGGCAGATGGAAACGATCCACTGCCAGCCTTACGACGTCTGCGTACCACAGACGTCTTGGCCACCTTGGCGCCACCAGAATTGCTGGCGCCTCCTCCAGTGCTAAATTGCGCACCACCTTGCTGATCATGGAGAATGGGGGAAACAGATATAGGAACCCCAGATCCTTCCAGGCCAGAGACATGGCATCCGCTGCCACTGCCAGAGGATCCTGGGATAGAGACACAAAAGTAGGCAGCTTGTGATTGTGACGAGAAGGAAACAGGTCCAACCGTGGAGTCCCCCACTTGTGACAGAGGAACTGAAAGACCCTTGGATTGAGAGACCATTCTCCCTGGCGAGAACATCCCCTGCTCAGGGAGTCTGCCTCCACATTCTCTATCCCCGGAATGTAAACTGCTGATATGCAGAGAACATTGATCTCTGCCCACTGAAGGATCAGAGACACTTCCCAGAGGGCACCCCAACTGCGAGTCCCTCCCTGGTGATTGAAGTATGCAACAGCTGTTCGGTTGTCTGACCGAATCTGAACTGGCAGACCCTGTAAGAAATGGGTCAGTCGAAGTAGAACAAGACGTATGGCCCGAAGCTCTAATACATTGATTGGAGAATGAGCTTCCTGAGGCCCCCACAATCCTTGGAACTGATGCTTCTTCCAGAAGCCCCCTGTGGTAACCAGTTCCCAACGCGGAGTCAGAAATGACTTGCCCTTCTGGAGGTTGAGCGATATTAACCACCACTGAAGGGACTGCAAAACGTGGGGAGACAATAGACAAGTCTGATTCAATGATAGTGGGCACCTGTCCCACTTGGCCAAGAGGAAGAGCTGAAGCGTCCCTATGTGAAACTGGGCAAACGGGACTGCCTCGAATGCAGCTACCATCAATCCCTCTAGTCTCATCCCTAGACGGATAGACTGACGAGGGTTGGACAAGAATAGACGAATCAAGTCCTGAATCAGAACCATTTTGGACTGAGGAAGAAAAACCTTGCCCTGAAATGTATCCAGAATCAGGCCCAGGAAGGGAATTTCCCTGGACGGACAGAGAGAGGATTTGGGGTAACCTATTACCCATCCGAACCTCTCTAGCGTAGAGACCACCGTCCTGGTGTCCAACTCTGATTGTTCAAGGGAAGAGGCCACGATAAGAAGATTGTCCAGAAAAGGCACAATGCGGATGCCCTGGGCCCTGAATATAGCCATCACTCCTGCCAGCATCTAGGTAAAGACTCTTGGGGCCGAGGTAAGGCCGAATGGCAGGGCCACAAATTGATAATGCTGGTCTTCTATCGAGAACCTGAGAAATTTCTGGTGACCCGGAAAAATAGGAATGTGCAAATAAGCATCCTTGACGTCTATGGATGTCATGAAGTCCCCCTGACGGGGAGCATCGATCAGAGACTCCATGCGGAATTTTCTGAAACAGATAAGTTGATTGAGTCTCCTTAGGTCTAGGATAGACCGAACAGAGCCGTCCTTTTTGGGTACCGTGAATTGGTTGGAGTAAAACCCCAAACCCCTTTCCGCTGGAGGCACTAGGCAGATGACAGCCATGTTTAACAGATTCGCTACTGCTGCCCGCAGTCCCTGCACAATTGCCGGATCTGACGGCATCCGGGACATGAAAAATCTGGGAGGAGGCCGGAACTCGAATTCCAGTTTGTAACCGGAAGAGACTACTTCCAGAACCCAATTGTCTGATACCTCCTGACCCCAGACCTGGAAGAACCACCGCAGCCGTCCCCCCACCCGTAAGGGTGAGGGCGTCCCCTCATTGTTGAGCAGGCTTAGTGGCAGATTTGGTTTTGGACCCCCAATTCTGACTTGGATGGCCACGTCCCTTTCCTCTATTCCATGCATTCCCTCTAGGGGCTGAAAAGGCCGATCCTCTACCGGATCTAGACCCCCGAAAGGAAGGGTTAAAAGAGGCCACTCCACGAAAGGAACTACGCTGTTTCTTACGCCGAGGTAATTTACCTCCTTTAGTGACAGAATCCAATTTTTCTCCAAAGAGGCGCAATCCCACAAAAGGGAGCGCTGTAAGCGATATCTTGGCTACAATATCAGCTGCCCACTGCCGCAACCATACTGACCGCCGAATGGCGATTAACAAGGCAGAGGTTCTGCTGCACATGAGCAGAGTATCATCTAGGGCAGAAAGTACAAAAGATGCAAACATCTCACATCGCTTAAGAGCAGCGTACTCATCAGAGGCTGGATCAAGCCCTGAGTAATTCATTAGGTCTCTCACAACAGACCTAATAGCCACTGTCATGAGTGCTGAAGCACCAACAGGCAGCAAGGCCGAGCACACACTGGAAAAAGCGTGGCACGCCATTTGATCAATACGCTTATCCTCTCCATCTTTAAGTGTAGTGGAGTCAGGAGAATGCAACACAGAAGAATTGGATAAATTAAGCACAGGGGAATCCACCACAGGTGGTGATGACCAACGCTTAACAGTAACAGCTGGGAAGGAATATTTCTTGTCCCAGCCCAAGGGAATGCCAGGAAGCCGCGCAGGCTTCTCCCATTCTTTAAGAATAATTTCATCAAAATGCTTTTGATTTGGAAATTCTAAACAAGGCTTAGAGACTCCAAAGAATTCCCCTTTTTGAGGAGGGACTACTTCAGGAGGAGTGATAACCAAAACCTCAAATAACTGAGCAAGAGCCTTTGGGGTATCCACAACACTAGCTTCACCCTGCTCAATCACAGTACCAACAAATTGCTGTTCATCAGAAACATCTGAATCCTCATATAATTCTCCTTCTAACTGAGAAGGATCAGACCAATAAAGCATTTCACAATTATCCAACTCACTTACAGGAACGGCCTGAGTCAAATGTTTCCTTTTAGCTGAGGCCTTCTTGGCCACAGAGCTAGACATTAATTTTTCAAGATGAGCCAATCTGGCACATCAATCAGAATGCGACTCACCACCCACGACAATATCACTGGGGGTACGGACAAGACATGGCGGAGTAGGAGATAAGGCAGAAGCCGCAGATGCCGAAGCCTGGGCCCGTTTGCTGTATAATAGTTAATTGAGCACAAGGGACGCAAAGAATTGCGTTATCCCCAACAAGGGATGCCCCACATCCAAAACATTGCCGAGTCTGTGCAGAGGGAACTGCATGCCCGTTGTCCTGAGATGCCTCCATGTGGTGTTTAGTATTATACTATAATTGATTATAGTCGCCAAGTATATATGGGATTTACGCAATTGCTACCCGGGATGCCCCTTTAAATAGTCCCAAGTGGGAGGATATTAACACAAATGGACCCCCAAATAAGGCTTTAAGGGCTAAAGACCAGGAGAAACCCCTTTAAAATAAAGAGTTTCCACCTACAAAGAAAACAAACAGTCACCAATGCACACAATACAATAAATGACAAAGCATGAAAAAAAAAATGGCAGAAACTCCCTTCAGCAAGCTGAGGGGTACTCACAGCACCTTTAAATATGTAACGCTTCACGAATTTGCGTGTCAACCTTTCGCAGGGACCATGCTAATCTTCTCAGTATTGTTCCAATTTTAGTATATGTGCTGCCAAAGCAAGCACAATGAGGGAAGACCATAGGGAAACAGCAGGAGCCAGGCAGACAAGGAGAGCACACCAGGTGCTCTGATAATGCAATGCAATGATGCTGTGTGCCTAAGCCCCACCCACCCCCAGAATCACATGACCAAGAATGGTGGGAAATTCAAATCTGAACATAGCAGAAACAAAGAGCTTTGAAAGGTAAGCAAAAGAATGCTGCCTAGACAGAAATAGGAAAATCTAAATAAAACATATCCTATTAAATAGTATAGTAAACATACATAATATATATGCAATAAAGATTTATTTTATATATATATTTTTTTTCTTCATTATTTGTGTGCATGGTGACAAATAAGCCCAGATAACCCCCCCTCCCCCTCCTTTTTACCCCAGCAGGGAGGCCGCACATGCGTAACCCCCTGGAAAAAAGTTTTAACTAAAGGCTGAAGCGCAACACGCTTCTGAAAAAAGACAGATAAGGCAGAGACCTGCCCTTTCAATGTACTTAGCTGGAGACCAGAGTCCAGCCCTGATTGTAAAAACTCCAGAATCCTGGGGACCGAAAGGACTTTCCAAGTCCTATAGTAGGTGACGGAAGAAGACTTCTTCCGGGCACTGATCAGAGTCTTAATGACTGAATCAGAAAGACCCTCCTCCTTCAGGATGGAGGTTTCAGCCGCCAGGCCATCAAACCCAGCGCTGGTAAATTGAGGTAACACAATTGACCCTGAGTGAGCAGATCGGGCCGAAGAGGCAGAATGAACTGGTCCACTGCCAGCCAAATGATGTCTGCGAACCTTAATCGCTTTGGCCACCTTGGGGCCATGAGAACGGCGTACACCCTTTCCAGAGCCAACTTCTGAAGAATTCTGCCCAGCAAGGGCCACGGAGGAAACAGGTATAGAAATCCCAGAGCTCCTCAGTTCAGGGACCTGACGTCCACTGTCAGAGCCAGAGGATCCCGGGAGAGAGACACGAAGCTCGGGAGCCTGAGATAGAGATGAGGGGCCCACAGGTCCACCTCCGGAGTCTCCCATTGGAGACACAATAAGAGAACCACCCGAGGATGGAGAGCTTATTCTTCCAGACGGGGAGAGCACTTGCTCAACCGGTCCGCTACCTGTTCCATCACCTCTGGAATGTAAACCGCCGAGAGACAGGGAACATGGAACACTGCCCATGTCTGGATCAGGGACATTTCTCTGATGGGTAAGTGGGGCCTCCACTGCCCCTGAAGCCGCAGCCCCTTCCAGAATCTGTCCCATCCCGACAGACCGGTGTCCGTGGTGACACCTCTCCAAGGGAGGGTCAGGAAAGACCTGCCCTATACAAGATTGGTCGAGACCAATCACCACAGGAGGAACTGCCGTACACGGGAGGACAATTGGATGGACTGATCCAACAACAGAGGTTGCTGGACCCAACACGCTAGCAGAAATAGCTGAAGTGTTCTTGTGCGAATTTGGGCAAAAGAAACACACACAGCGTCTTGATGAGAGTTCAGGCCGGGATGAACCGACCCCTGAATGGACCGCGAGGGAGGGTGAGACTCGAATTCCAGGTTGTGACCTGTCGACACTACCTCCTGGATCCATCTGCCTAGAACCACAAGGTTCCAATGGTAGAAGTGTCGCAATAGTCCCCCCACCCGCACGGGTGAGGGCAGCCCCTCATTGCTGAGTGGGCTTATCAGCAGGCTTGGGCTTGGTGCCCCAGGACTGAGTGGGCCGGCCACGGCCCCTCCCCCGAGTCCAACCTGCGCCACTGGTAGTGGGAAAGGACGTACCTTTTCCCTCTCCGAACCTTTGAAAGGAAGGCCTACCGGAACTTGTCCCCCTGAAGGGACCACGAGGCCTTTTGCGTTGTGGCATCTTACCATCTTTTGCGACTGAATCAATTTTCTCCCCAAACAGACGCAACCCCAAAAAGGGGAGGGCTGTGAGTATCTTTTTGGAAGCCGTGTCTGCTGACCACTGACGCAGCCATACTGACCTGCGAATAGCCACCAGCATAGCTGCCGCCTTGCTACTCATAGTCAGTGCATCGTCCTGAGCGGCCAGGACATAAGCCACAAAAGATTCACACTGCTTAAGCGCAGTGAACTGTTTGCAAGCGGGATCAAGATCCTCATATAGCCCCGGAATTAGGGACTTAATTGCCAATAGAAGAAGGGCTGAAGCACATACCGGGCGCAATGCTGACCCGGAATAGATAAAACCATGTCGAGCGTATTGGTCAATCCTGCGATCTTCCCCATCTTTGGGGACAGTGGTCTCAGCAGAATGTACCATAGCCGAGCTGGAGAGTCCTAGTACAGGGGTATCGACGTCCGGAGGGACAGACCACAGCCTCACCAATTCTGGTGGAAAAGGATAACGCTTTTCCCAACTGGAAGGAATTCCAGATAACCGTGTGGGATGTTCCCATTCCTTAAGAACCACCCTCTCAAAGTGGTGCTGTCTGGGAAAGACCAAACTCGGCTGAGGCTCTTTAAATAACTGACCCTTTGGCGGGGCGGCCGCCTCAGGCGTATCTAAACTCAAAATATTAAACATTTGAGCCAGAATGGAGGGGGTGTCAAAAACAACCCCCTCTGACCAATCGCCGATCTCATCAGCCACATGCTGACCTGTCGGCTCATCTGACTCCGACGGGAGTTCATCCTCGTCAGGGGATCCATCGGACCATTCCACAGGTTCACAAAACTGGTCCTGTGGAGCCGAAGGTACCGGAGTCAGGTGCCTTCGTTTTGTAGCGGTTTTAAACGCTGCTTTAACGGGCATCATTTTCCGGGGGCAGGGCTGTGCTGCTGCCTCGGAATGCGAATCCCCACTTTTGACAGTGTCATGCGGGGTCCGGAATAGGGATGGAGAGGTAGGAGATGATGAAGGATGCGATGGCACTGCAGCCGAAGCAACGGACTGGCGCGCAATAGTCTGTTTTGCACAAGGGATGCAAATAAAGATATCATCAGCTGGGAGTGGAACCCCACAACCTACGCACCCCCCAAACGGAACAGCAGAACCGTTTCCGGAATCTACGGAAGCCTCCATCTGTTGATTTATGGTATTCGCAATAATGGGACTTTTAAGGCATAAGCCGACCCGGGATGCCCCCTTTATTTTAGTAATGTCCCGGAAGGGAGGATTTATATAATTTTTTTTTTTTTTTTAAGTTTAGGTCCCCTTTAATAGAAACTATATATATATATATATATACTTATATATAGTCTATGTATATAAACATTCAAATCAATCCCAATAATTAGCCAGGCTCATAGAGCCGGAGGGCTAGCATAAGCAGGGATCCCCGGATCTGCAAGGCAAGAAAACAACCATCAGATCCTTCACATGTGTATAACATATAAGTATGGCACCAAGTGCCCTTAAATGACGCCCCCTTGATAATAGTGATTTCTCACTGTATTATTAAACAATATCTCCCATATAACGGCCCCAACGGGAGGGGCCGCTTACCTGTACCGCAATCAGCCGGTAAGCTTGCAGCCAGCAGCCATGAGCCGGCAGAAGACAAAGTGCGGCCGTGCGCCCACGTGCCTTCCTGTTTTGAAGGAAGCTGGGACGCTGGGCCCGCCGCAGACGCCGCATGACGTCGGCGCCGCGCCCCCGGCGCCGCGTCAGCGGGCCCGCCCCCCCCTACGCTGATCAGCTGGAACACTTTACAGCTGATCCAGCACGCGCGTCCAGGCAGCGGAGGGGGGAGGGTAAAAACCGCATGTGCTGACAAAGCTCAATGAATGCCAGGCGAGGAGAGGGGAGAGGGGGGAGGGGGTAGGGGGCCACAAGCAACCAACTGCCAGAGAGGTGGCCAGCCCATACCCAGCGCAAGCTGCCCTAAAGCAGACCCAAAATATACACATGCTACAGTGAATGTATAAACATGACATATATGTTAACATGCAGTGATACAGTGAAACACACATACTAAAGCACACCCTCACCACCCCCCCAACAGGAGAGAAAGGGGCTATGGGGACCCTCGGGACAGGGGCATCCCATTTCTGGATCACCATGCCGGTTCGCCGCATTGCCCCACGCATGAGGTCGAGCGGTAGGAGATAAGCTCCTAGGCACTTAAAGTGCCATCTACCATTTGCCCGGTGAGCAGCCAAGGCTGGGAGGCTTCCTATTTCACCATAAAGGTATACAAACTCAAACTGGGCAGAAATAGACCAGAAGGGGGGTGGCGGGGTAAGAATACCCCGGCCTACCTGTAAGCAGGAGACTTCCAACTTCTGACTTGTCAGCAAGCAGAGAGAAAAAATACTGGTGATTGAAGGGAGGTACCAGGTATATATAGGCCGGAAGGGGGCTCGTTACAAGACTTCCTCTCTGCACTACGTCACCTGCGGTGGATTAACCCATGAAGTGATGAATATTTAAGAAGTGAAGCGGGGTGTGTGGCACACCAAGAATAATACAGGTTACAAGGCACTAACGGCCCAAACCTAAGAGACCCCTAATTTTGTCCCTCTTTTTAGTAATCCCTCTTTAAGTGGAGAGGGTGCGGAGAGAGGGGGGGTGTAGGAGACCGGGAGGAACCACAACCCTCAGCTGGCAATGGGGGGCCAGCCTAGAAGACACAAGCGTAAGTATTCATGAGCATCCCACAGCACAGGCACATAAAAAAATTACACAGATGAAAGAGGGACTCACGGACCTGACCAGTGAGGTAGCGGGGAGCCGGGAAGGCAGGCACCAGAAAAAACGCAGGCAGTGAGTGGTGAAATTGATGCCCCTCAGCCCGTGGGGACCCTTGGCAGGGTCCGCAATTGACAAAAAGAACAGCACAGAAAATGGCGCACGAGCACAGCAAAGACGCAAAATGCGTCTCCGCGTGGCCCCACCCCCTGCTGCAGGCGCGAACAGGGGCGCCGAGAGCGCAGGAAGGGGGGGGGCGGCCCACGGAGGAGCCCCCCCCCAGAGGCTGAGCCCCGCACCACATGCCGAGCCCTTGCCTCAAACGCCGAACCCGCCCCCCCCCCCTCACAGCCTCAAGATGGAGGGGAAGAGGAAGAGGTGAGGGAACGAGGAAAGGTGAGTATCCACACAGCTGTCAGCAACAACAAAGTCTGAGGTAAAAATGAAGTAAAAGTGAAGCAAAAAGCACAACATATGACAATAAAGTATGTGGGCACAGATAAGGGCATAACCCCGGGCAATTTTCCACACAGCTACCAGCAACAACAAAGTGAGGTAAAAATTAAGTAAAAGTGAAGTATGGGATTTAACTAAGGTTTATTTGGCTAGCCTTCTGTGAGCCATCAAGATCTGAACAGGAGTATGGAAATGACAGATTAAGATCATCTAAAACCTTGATGACTGAATGTAGTCAGTAAAAAGATTCATTTTTGCGGTGAAGGACTGTGACCAGCACTGCGGCCGGGTGTGCATGCACTTTGGGATATCTTTGAAAAAACATTCCATATTTTGTCGCAAGTGTGTTGGGACAGTTATGAACATTGCACATAATCAAGGGAGCTCTGTGTTGACATTTTTTTGTGTTTCTTGTGAACTCTGTGGAGGAGGAGTTTTTTTGCACGTTGAGCACCCGTCCCTTTAAGAACTTTATAAGGACTTGTTTGTTTATTTGTGAGCGCGGTATTTGCAATTTATTTTCATAGGACGGATATTACCCCCCCCCCACCTCCGCCATAAGGTGAGCAAAAACCACAAGCTGGTTATATATACACACCACAAGATACAGGGCACCTGTAGTAACCCCTACCCACCCCTCTCTTCCCCCCCCCCCCCACTTTACAATAATTGGCATACCCAGGGGTCAAACGGGAAATAATCCCACACCTACACCAAGCTGGGAAGAACCACTGCAACCATACCTCAGAAGCTCGGGCCCCCACAAGAAGTATTCATGTGAGTAACAAAAATACCATTTTGTGAGTACTCACCTGAAAAATGGATATTGTTGGTGTGCCACACACCCCGCTTCACTTTTAAATATTCTTCACTTATTGGGTTAACTCACCGCCAGGTGACGCTGTGCAGAGAGGAAGTCTTGTAACGAGCCCCATTCCGGCCTATATATACCTGGTACCTCCCTTCAATCGCCAGTATATTAAAAAAGCAGAAAGACAAGGTACCAGTATTCCACCGGTAACCTCAAAATCAATTTGATATAAATAAAAAGCTTCACCATATAAAGGCTTCGGAAATACCGAAAAGGGTGGTAGTGAAGCGGGGTGTGGCGCACACCAACAATATCCATTTTTCAGGTGAGTACTCACAAAATGGTATTATTCTTGGTGTGCCACACACCCGCTTCACTTTTAAATATTCTTCACTTATTGGGACATCCAAAAGCAGTGTCCACAAGGGATGGGCATCTCAAGGCCAGGTGAAGCATAACTTAAATGACTGCAGTCTGCAGAACTTTGCGGCCAAAAACAGCATCCGCTGAGGCTCGCACATCAACTTTGTAAAACTTAGAAAAAGTATGAACAGAAGACCAAGTGGCGGCCTTACAAACTTGTTCAACAGAAGCTTGGTGCTGAAAAGCCCAAGACGCCCCAATGGCGCGAGTAGAATGAGCAGTGATACGAAAAGGGGGAACTTTCCCCTTAGCAGAATAGGCCGCAGTAATGGCCTGACGTATCCACTTGCTAATGGCAGATTTGGCTGGTGCCAAACCCTTCTTAGGCCCATGGGGCACAACAAAAAAGGAATCCGTCCTAGGAAAAGGAGACGTGATAATCAAGTAGTACTTAACACAGCGTACTACATCCAAACAATGCAAAACCCTCTGTCATTCCTAGGATTAGGACACAAGGAGGGAAGAACAATATCTTGGTTCAAATGAAAAGCAGAAACAACCTAGGAAGAAAGTCTGGCTTGAACCGAAAGACCACTTTATCCTGATGCCTCTCAAAGTAAGGCGCCTGGATAGACAAGGCCGCCAACTCCGAGACACGCCGGACCGAAGTGATCGATACCAAGAAGACAATCTTCTGAGTCAGGGTAGACAAAGCAATATCTTGCAAAGGCTCAAAAGGAGGAGCCTGAAGAGCAGAAAGAACCAAATTCAAATCCCAAACCGGGAGTAATGGTTTCCCGGGAATGCCGCACATGCGTAACCCCCTGGAAAAAAGTTTTAACTAAAGGCTTAAGCGCAACACGCTTCTGAAAAAAGATAGATAAGGCAGAGACCTGCCCTTTCAACGTACTTAGCTGAAGACCAGAGTCCAGCCCTGATTGTAAAAACTCCAGAATCCTGGAGACCGAAAAGACCCTACAAGGAAAAGATCTTATCTCACACCAAGCGATATAGGCTTTCCAAGTCCTATAGTAGATGATGGAAGAAGACTTCTTCCGGGCACTGATCAGAGTCTTAATGACTGAATCAGAAAGACCCTCCTCCTTCAGGATGGAGGTTTCAGCAGCCAGGCCATCAAACCCAGCGCTGGTAAATTGGGGTAACACAATCGACCCTGAGTGAGCAGATCGGGCCGAAGAGGCAGAACGAACTGGTCCACTGCCAGCCGAACGATGTCTGCGAACCCCACACGCCTTGGCCACCTTGGGGCCACGAGAACGGCGGACACCTTTTCCAGAGCCAACTTCCGAAGCACCCTGCCCAGCATGGGTATCGGAGGAAACAGGTATAGAAATCCCAGAACTCCCCAGCTCAGGGACATGGCGTCCACTGCCAGAGCCAGAGGATCCTGGGAAAGCGACACGAAGTTCGGGAGCCTGTGATTGTGACGAGAGGCAAACGGGTCCACCTCCGGGGTCCCCCATTGGAGACACAGTGAGCGAAACCCCCGAGGATGGAGAGCCTATTCTCCCAGACGGGGAAAGCCCCTGCTCAACCGGTCCGCTACCTGGTTCTTCACCCCTGGAATGTATACCGCCGAGAGACAAGGAACATGGGACTCCGCCCAGGCCCGGATCAGGGACACTTCTCTGAGAGCACTCAGACTGCGAGTCCCTCCCTGATGACTGATTTAAGCAACCGCTGTTTGACTGTCTGAACGCACCTGGACCGGAAGGCCCAGAACGTGCTGAGTCAGGAGAGCAAGCACCCGACGGATGGTTCTCAGTTCCAGAATATTGGTGGGTAAGTGGGCCTCTTGAGGTCCCCACTGCCCCTGAAACTGCAGCTACTTCCAGAATCCGCCCCATCCCGACAGACTGGCGTCCGTGGTGACAATTTCCCAAAGGGGGGTCAGGAAAGACCTGCCCTACACAAGATTGGTCGAGACCAACCACCACAGGAGGGACTGCCGGACCCGGGAGGACAACTGGAAGGACTGATCCAGCGACCGAGGCTGCTGGTCCCAAGACGCTAACAGAAAAAGCTGAAGCGTTCGTGTGAATTTGGGCAAAAGGAAGAAACACTCTGTGTTGATGAGAGTCCAGGCCGGGATGAACCGACCCATCTCTCTTGGGGACTGCGAAAAGATTGGAGTAGAAACCGAGGCCCATCTCTAAGCGCGGCACCGGCCGGATGACCGCCATCTCTAACAGATTCCTTACCGACGCCAGGAGCCCCTGCGTGGCCAAAGGATCGATGGGCACCCGAGACCGAAAGAACCGTGAAGGAGGGCGAGACTCGAATTCCAGGTCGTAACCGGCCGACACTACCTCCTGGATCCATCTGCCTGGAACCACTTGGTTCCAAACCTGGGAGAAGTGTCGCAATAGTCCCCCCACCCGCACGGGTGAGGGCAGCCCCTCATTGCTGAGTGGGCTTATCAGCAGGTTTGGGCTTGGTGCCCCAGGACTGAGTGGGCCGGCCACGGCCCCTCCCCCGAGTCCAACCTGCACCTCTGGTAGCGGGAAAGGAAGCCCCCCTACCCGCTAGGAAGGCCTACCGGAACCTGCCCCCCTAAAGGGACCACGAGGCCTCTTGCGTTGTGGCATCTTACCACCCTTTGCGACTGAATCAATTTTCTCCCCAAACAGACGCAACCCCAAAAAGGGGAGAGCTGTGAGCACCTTTTTAGAAACCGCGTCCGCCGACCACTGACGCAGCCATACTGACCGGCGAATAGCCACCAGCATAGCCACTGCCTTGCTACTCATAGCCAGCGCATCGTCCTGAGCGGATAGGACATAGGACACAAAAGATTCACACTGCTTAAGCGCAGTAGACTCTTTACAAGCGGGATTGAGATCCTCATATAGCCCCTGAATTAAAGACCTAATCGCCAATAGAAGAAGGGCTGAAGCACACACCGGGCGCAACGCTGACCCGGAATAAATAAAACCATGGCGCGCGTATTGGTCAATCCGACGATCTTCCCCATCTTTAGGGACAGTGGTCTCAGCAGACTGTACCATAGCCGTGCTGGAGAGCCCTAGCACAGGGGTATCGACGTCAGGAGGGACAGACCAAAGCTTTACCAACTCTGGCGGAAAAGGATAACGCTTTTCCCAACTGGAAGGGATTCCAGATAACCGCGTGGGATGTTCCCATTCCTTAAGGACCACCCTCTCAAAGTGGTGCTGTCTGGGAAAAACCCAACGCGGCTGAGGCTCCTTAAACAACTGACCCTTTGGCAGGGTGACAGCCTCAGGCGGATCTAAATTCAAAATTTTAAACATTTGAGCCAGAATGGAGGGGGTGTCAAAAACAACCCCCTCCGACCAATCGCCAATCGCATCAGCCTCAAGCTGATCTGCAGGCTCATCTGACTCCAACAGGAATTCTTCCTCATCCGGGGATCCATCGGACCATTCCACAGGCTCACATAACTCGTCCTGTGGAGCCGAAGGTACCGGAGTCAGGTGCCTCCGTTTTGCAGCGGCCTTTAACCCTGCTTTAACGGGCACTACTTTCCGGGGGCTGGCCGACCGTGCCGCCACCTCGGACTGCGATTCCCCACTTTTGACAGTGTCATGCGTGGTCCGGAACAGGGAGGGAGAGGTAGGAGATGATGAAGGTTGCGACGGGCCAGCAGCCGAAGCAACAGACTGACGCGCAATGCTCTGCTTTGCACAAGGGATTCAAATAAAGACATCATCAGCTGGGAGCAGAGTCCCACAACTTATGCACCCCCCGAATGGCTCAGAAGAACCGTTTCCGGCAATAACGGAAGCCTCCATATGGTGATTTATGGTTTTCGCAATTTTTTGGGGCTTTAAGGCATAAGCCAACCCGGGATGCCCCCTTATTTGTAAATGTCCCGGAAGGGAGGATTTCTTTTTTTTTTTTTTTTTAAAAGGAAGGTCCCCCTTAATAATCTACATATACATATAAATTATATATGCATATTCTTAAATCTAGAAATATCCCATAATTTTTTTTTTTTTTTTTAAAAGAAAGACTAGCCAAGTAACAGAGCCGGAGGGCCACCACAACATGGATCCCGGGATCTGAAAAGGAAAAGAAACCACAATCAGATCCCCACATGTATGTAACAAGCCAAAAAACCTATATATATGCATGGCATGAAAGTGTCTTTAAATGAACAAGAAAAGACCACAACCCTGCCCCTTAATAAAAACAAAAGAAACATGATGCCTCCTTAAGAAAAAACAACCGCCCCCATATCTATATATTATAGAAATGTGACTCCCACTCAACGGCCCCACCAGGGTGGGGCCGCTTACCTTAAATGACCGAGGCCGCATGACGCTACCACCTAGGAATGAAACCAGATGAGCCGCTACACGCGCACAACAAAGCCGGAGGCGGCGGAGGGGGGAGACGAAGGAGGGGGGAGGAGGAGAGAAAAAAAAACAGCAAAGCGCAGCCAAAAACCGACAGGAGACCTGCCATACCATGGCCACAAGGAGACCAGCGGGGAAGGGGAGAGGCGGGAGGGGACTGTGGAACTCAGGCGCAAGTCAAGCTGCCCGGCGCGGTCCGCCCCTCAAGCTGACCTAAACACAACAACCGGCCAGAACAATAAAAAACAGACCTGGCCGAGGAAGCTCCCAGGAGGGAAAAGAGTGTACACATGTTGTGCAGTCCGCTCAATGCATAAGGTAAAAACACATGTCATAATAAAGTTATACTGTGAAAAACACATACATAATACACAACCCTCTAACCCCCCCCCCCCATAGTGAAGGGAGAAGGGACCGTAACGGGAGAGTAAGGGGCTACGGGGACCCTCGGGACAGGGGCATCCCATTTCCGGATCACCATGCCGGATAGCCGCATTGCCCCACGCATGAGATAAGCTCCTAGGCACTTATAGTGCCATCTACCATTTGCCCAGTGAGCAGCCTAGGCTGGGAGGCTTCCATTCCACCATCAAGGTATAAACACTCAAACTGGGCAGAAATAGACCAAAAGGGGGGTGCCGGGGTAAGACCCCGGCTACCTGTAAGCAGGAGACTTCAATCTTCTGTCTTGTCGTCAAGCAGAGAGAAAAATACTGGTGATTGAAGGGAGGTACCAGGTATATATAGGCTGGAAGGGGGCTCGTTACAAGACTTCCTCTCTGCACAGCGTCACCTGGCGGTGAGTTAACCCAATAAGTGAAGAATATTTAAAAGTGAAGCGGGGTGTGTGGCACACCAAGAATACAATATCGCCTGTAACATTTACTATGAGTATGTAGTATTTACTATGTTTTACTATGATCCGATACTTACCATGCATCCAAAAAAATGCATTACCAATAGAAATAATGGACCCACACACTGAAGTAGCCTCGGCGAAACGCGTATGTGATGGAGTACCAATCTTTGCTACAAAATACTAAAAGGCCATAACTTGCTACTAACTGTGGACTGAAAGCCCAAGTTGCTACAAACTGAAGGGACCACTAGTAAACAGATCTTTATATTGGAGTACTTAATGTATCTAAGGACTTACATCTGGTTTGTCTCCCAACTATAAGACGTTGCAAAAACGTAAAGTAACAACGTACTATGTATGAATATAATACATGTTTGCATGATTTAGAGCAATTATTGGAATAAATAATACTGTAAAAATAATACACAGTGTGTGACTTAGAGGCATTTGAAGGACCCACCGGTTCCCACCTTGACGGGCGACGAACAGTTTTCTGACGCCTGGTGGCCAAAAGGAACAAAGGCGGGCCCAAGAAAACCCCCCCTTTTCTGTTTAGATTAGTGCCCATAGAGGCCACACCTCTACACCACTGTTAATAGCCACTGTGAACTAACCGCAAACGGTAACCTCCCCCATAGCCTTCCCCCCCACCCTCTTTCTAAATGTTATAAATCGCTATTTTCGGTTTGGGGGATCTCCTGGGCAGGAACGAGGGGGCTACCGACATATGTGGTATTGTTGTAATCGGGAGAAATGGGGCTTTTGCATGCAATATGGTTTTAATAAAATAAATGTGTTAAAATAAAGGAGACAATTTAAAAAAATATATTTTTTTACTCATTTACTTAAAAATATTTGAAAAACCAGTAGAAATAATACAAACAAGACATTTCATGTTAAAGCCTAAACTTCCGCAAAAAGAAAATAGTCAGCAGAAGGTGACAAAATCTCAAGTAGGCGACAAAATCTCAAGTAGGCTGGCAGTTAAAAGGTTGAAGGTACCTATGCATGTTGGGTATTGTTCTGCTCGGGGGACCTTGAGCTTTCACATTTAGCTTGTTTTTTCTTATTTGCATATTGATTTTTTTAGGAAAAGGTGTTTTTTTTCTGCTTTTTTTTTATCCTTTAGGGAAACCCTGTGCAACCAAAGAATTAATTGAGGGATTACTTCTAGAAAACTGCACCCATGTCAACAAACCTGGTACACCTAGAAAGCTTTAGGTGTGTACTTCCAGAGAATATATAGTTTATGGGGTGTACTTCAAATGTACTGGGCTGTTCTTGCAAACTGCAAGGTGCACATAGCGCCTAGCACAGTTGAATTTTATCTGAAATTCTCCCTAAAGCGCCATTTCAGTTTAGGAGAGTCTCATGGGCAGGAAAGGGTGTCTACCAATACATATGCGGTACAGCTGTAACCAGGAGAAATGGGGACTTCACACGCAATAAGATTTTATTGACAAACTTACATTTTTTATTACAAGAAAAACTACAAATTGTAAAAAATTTATTTTTGACTGATTTTTTTTTTTTTTTATTTAACATTTTTAACATATTTCACCCCCCCCCAAAAAAACAACCTAAAAAGACATTTCATATTAAAGCCCAGGCTGAAAAACACAATACATAATTTCCCTGGGAAATTCCTTCAAAAACCACAGTTGAACATGTGGAGCGCAAAAATACCATTTTGTGAGATACTCACCTGTAAAATGGTTATTACGAGTATGTCACACCCCCTACTTCCCGATATTCATGACACTTGGGAACCCGGCCTGTAGAGGGCGATCTTGCAGAGATGACATGGAAAAAAGGAGCCCCTCCTGGTCCATAAGTACTGGGTTCCTCCCACTATTCCTCAGTCTTTTTAAACAGCAGTGAAGAACCAGGAAGAGCCAATTATATTCAATAATTGTAAAATTATATGAGAATAATACCAAATAAAGGATCCCTTAGAGCAAAAAGAGCCAATTATATTTAATAATTGTAAAATTATTTGAAATAATAATAATAATCACCATACAAGGGATCCCTCGAACAAAAAAGGGCGGGGGAAGTGGGGGGTGTGACATACTCGTAATAACCATTTTACAGGTGAGTATCTCACAAAATGGTATTATTCCTAGTATGTCACACGCCCCACTTCCCGATATTCATGACACTTGGGACATCCAATAGCAGTGTCTATAATGGGTGGGGATCCCAAAGGAATAATGCATAACTTAAATTACTGCAGCTTGCAGAACTTTGCGGCCAAAAACAGCATCCGCTGAGGCCTGCACATCAACCTTGTAAAACTTAGAAAAAGTATGCAGAGAAGACCAAGTCGCAGCCTTGCAGAGGCCCGCACATCAACCTTGTAAAACTTAGAAAAAGTATGCACAGAAGACCAAGTCGCAGCCTTGCAGACTTGTTCCACAGAAGCTTGGTGCTGAAAAGCCCAAGAGGCTCCAATAGCACGAGTAGAATGAGCGGTGACACAAAAGGGGGAACCTTCCCCTTCGCCATATAGGCCCCAATGATAGCCTGACGTATCCACTTACTAAGGGAAGATTTGGCAGGAGCAAAACCCTTCTTGGGCCCAGAAGGCACAACAAAAAAGGCATCCGTCTTGCGGAAGGCCGAGGTAGTAACTAAATAATACTTAACACAACGAACTACATCCAAAGTATGTAAGACCATTTCCTTGTCGTTACTAGGTTTAGGACACAAGGAAGGAAGAACTATATCCTGATTTAGGTGGAAAGCAGACACCACCTTAGGAAGGAAATCCGGTTTATAATGGAAAACCTTATCTTGATGCCTCTCAAAATAAGGGGCTTGAATAGACAAAGCCGCCAGCTCAGAAACTCGGTGGACAGAAGTAATCGCAACCAAAAAGGCAACCTTCTGAGTAAGAATAGGAAGAGGAATATCCTGCAATGGCTCAAAGGGAGCAGCTTGCATAGCCGAAAGCACCAAATTAAGATCCCAAACAGGAAGTAAAGGCTTTCTGGGAGGCCGTACATCCGCGACTCCTTGGAAAAAGGTCTTAACCAAAGGATGAAGAGCAAACGATCTTTGAAAGAAAATTGCCAAGGCAGAGACTTGCCCTTTCAAAGTACTAATCTGGAATCCCATATCCAGACCTCGTTGCAGATATTCCAGAATTCTAGGAATAGAAAATACTCTACAGGGCAAAGCCCTGGATTCACACCAATCAATATAGGACCTCCAAGTTCTGTAATAAATGACAG
The DNA here is from genome assembly GCA_027917425.1 of Gastrophryne carolinensis. Taxonomy (NCBI): domain Eukaryota; kingdom Metazoa; phylum Chordata; class Amphibia; order Anura; family Microhylidae; genus Gastrophryne; species Gastrophryne carolinensis. Next base: position 119,719,604 of record CM051243.1, read on the forward strand.
AGGAAGACTTCTTCCTAGCTCTAATAAGAGTCTGAATAACCGCATCAGAAAGACCTTCTTCTTTCAAGATGGAGACTTCAGCAGCCATGCCGTCAAAGCCAGCGTTTGTAAATTGGGGTAACAAAGTTGACCCTGAGTGATGAGATCTGGAAGAAGAGGCAGATGGACACGATCCACTGCCAGCCTTACGACGTCTGCGTACCACAGACGTCTTGGCCACCTTGGCGCCACCAGAATTGCTGGCACCTCCTCCAGTGCTAGCTTGCGCACCACCTTGCTGATCATGGAGAATGGGGGAAACCGATATAGGAACCCCAGATCCTTCCAGGCCAGAGACATGGCATCCGCTGCCACTGCCAGAGGATCCTGGGATAGAGACACAAAAGCTGGCAGCTTGTGATTGTGACGAGAAGCAAACAGGTCCAACCGTGGAGTCCCCCCTTGTGACAGAGGAACTAAAAGACCCTTGGATTGAGAGACCATTCTCCCTGGCGAGAACATCCCCTGCTCAGGGAGTCTGCCTCCACATTCTCTATCCCCGGAATGTAAACTGATATGCAGGGAACATTGATCTCTGCCCACTGAAGGATCAGAGACACATCCCGGAGGGCACCCCAACTGCGAGTCCCTCCCTCGTAATTGATGTATGCAACAGCTGTTCGGTTGTCTGACCGAATCTGAATTGGCAGACCCTGTAAGAAATGGGTCAGTCGAAGTAGAACAAGACGTATGGCCCGAAGCTCTAATACATTGATTGGAAAATGAGCCTCCTGAGGCCCCCACAATCCTTGGAACTGATGCTTCTTCCAGAAGCCCCCCCAGCCCACCAGGCTGGCATCCGTGGTAACCAGTTCCCAACGCGGAGTCAGAAATGACTTGCCCTTCTGGAGGTTGTGCGATATTAACCACCACTGAAGGGACTGCAAAACGTGGGGAGACAATAGACAAGTCTGATTCAATGATAGTGGGCACCTGTCCCAGTTTGCCAAGAGGAAGAGCTGAAGCGCCCTTATGTGAAACTGGGCAAACGAATGCAGCTACCATCAATCCCACTAGTCTCATCCCTAGATGGATAGACTGACGAGGGTTGGACAAGAATAGACGAATCAAGTCCTGAATCAGAACCATTTTGGACTGAGGAAGAAAAACCCTGGCCTGAAATTTATCCAGAATCAGGCCCAGGAAGGGAATTTCCCTGGACGGACAGAGAGGATTTGGATTAACTTATTACCCATCCGAACCTCTCTAGCGTAGAGACCACCATCCTGGTGTCCCAACTCCGATTGTTCGAGGGAGGAGGCCGCGATAAGAAGATCGTCCAGAAAAGGCACAATGCGCATGCCCTAGACCCTGAATATAGCCATCACTCCTGCCAGCATCTTGGTAAAGACTCTTGGGGCCGAGGTAAGGCCCAATGGCAGGGCCACAAATTGATAATGTTGGTCTTCTATCGAGAACCTGAGAAATCTCTGGTGACCCGGAAAATAGGAATGTGCAAATAAGCATCCTTGATGTCTATGGATGTCATGAAGTCCCCCTAACAAAGAGCATCGATCGTTGATCACAGAGACTCCATGCGGAATTTTCTGAAACGGATAAATTGATTGAGTCTCCTTAGGTCTAGGTAGGCCGAACAGAACCGTCAATTTTGGGTACCGTGAGGCACTAGACCGATAACAGCCATGTTTAACAGATTCGCTACTGCTGCCAGCAGTCCGTGCGCAATTGCCAGATCTGACGGCATCCGGGACATGAAAAATCTGGGAGGAGGCCGGAACTCGAATTCCAGTTAGTAACCGGAAGAGACTACTTCCAGAACCCAATTGTCTGATACCTCCTGAACCCAGACCTGGAAGAAGAACCGCAGCCGTCCCCCCACCCGTAAGGGTGAGGGCGCCCCCTCATTGTTGAGCAGGCTTAGTGGCAGATTTGGTTTTGGACCCCCAATTCTGACTTGGATGGCCACGTCCCTTTCCTCTATTCCACGAAAGGAACGACATTGTTTCTTACGCTGAGGTAATTTACCTCCTTTAGTGACAGAATCCAATTCTTACTCCAAAGAGGCGCAATCCCACAAAAGGGAGCGCTGTAAGCGATTACTTGGCTACAATATCAGCTGCCCACTGCCGCAACCATACTGACCGCCGGATGGCGACTAACAAAGCAGAGGTTCTGCTGCACATGAACAGAGTATCATCTAAGGCAGAAAGTACAAAAGATGCAAACATCTCACATTGCTTAAAAGCGGCGTACTCATCAGAGGCCGGATCAAGCCCTGAGTAATTCATTAGGTCTCTCACAACAGACCTAATAGCCACTGTCATGAGTGCCGAAGCACCAACAGGCAGCAAGGCCGAGTCCACACTGGAAAAAGCGTGGCGCGCCATTTGATCAATACGCTTATCCTCTCCATCTTTAAGTGTAGTGAAGTCAGGAGAATGCAACACAGAAGAATTGGATAAATTAAGCACAGGGGCATCCACCCATGATCAGAGTATCTTTTAAAAATCCAGTCTCTATAAATTAAATATTAATGCATAGATGGCCATTGTATGCTTGCGCACACATAGGAATTTGTCCTCCGCATTTAACCCATCCGTGCATTGAGTGCACACATGCCCAGAGCGGTGGGCACAGGTGGTGATGACCAATGCTTAACAGTATCAGCTGGGAAGGGATCTTTCTTGTCCCAGCCCAAGGGAATGCCAGGAAGGCGTGCAGGCTTCTCCCATTCTTTAAGAATAATTTCAGCAAAATGCTTTTGATTTGGAAATTCTAAACGAGGTTTAGAGACTCCAAAGAATTCCCCTTTTTGAGGAGGGACTACTTCAGGAGGAGTAATAACCAAAACCTCATATAACTGAGCAAGAGCTTTTGGGGTATCCACAACACTTGCTTCACCCTGCTCAATCTCAGCAAATTGATGTTCATCAGAAACATCTGATTCCTCATAATAATTCTCCTTCTTCTAACTGAGAAGGATCAGACCAATCAAGCAATTCACAATTGTCTGACTCACTTGCCGGTGCGGCATGAGTCAAGTGCTTTCTTTTAGCTGAGGCCTTCTTAGGCACAGAGGTAGACATTAATCTTTCAAGATGAGCCAATCTGGCACATAAATCAGCATGCGACTCACCACCCATGACAATATCATTGGGGGTACGGACAAGACATGGCGGAGTAGGAGATGAGGCATTAGCCGCAGGCCCTGAAGCCTGGGCCTCAGTTTGCTGAATAATAGTTAATTGTGCACAAGGGACGCAAAGAATTGCGTTATCCCCAACAAGGGATGCCACACATCCAAAACATTGCCGAGTCTATGCAGAGGGAATTGCATGTCCTTTATCCTGGGATGCCTCCATACGGTGTTTAGTATTATACTATAATTGAATATAGTCGCCAAGTATATATGAGATTTACGCAATTGCTACCCGGGATGCCCCTTTAAATAGTCACAAGTGGGAGTATTGAAACACAAATGGACCCCCAAATAAGGCTTAAGGGTTTTTTTTTTAAATAAGGACCAGGAGAAACCCCTTTTTAAATAAGGAGTTTCTACCTACAGAGAGAACAAAAAAACAGTCACCAGATGCACACAATATAAATAAATGACAGAAAAAAAACTCCCTTCAGCTGCCCGTGCAATAAGCTCACATCATGAGGTAAGGCCACATGGAAGCAGGAAACAGGAAGTCAAACAGAGCATAAGTGCTCTCTGAATAAAAGCATGCCTAAGCCCCACCCACTTCCAGGATCACATGGCCAAAAATGGAGGGAAAATGCAAATCTGAACACAGCCAGAAAACAAAGAGCTTTAATAGGTAAGCAAAAAATGCTGCCTAGACAGAGATAGGAAAATCTAAATAAAACATTTCCTATTAAATAGTATGTGAACCAAAATTTTTTGCAGGTGGCACCAACACTATTGTGTTATTGATATTCTATGTGTACAGGGTGCGCTGCCCAATCAGGGACCCTATTGCAATTGCATACTGAATAAAGCTACTTTTGGAATGTCCTCCTGACCATTCCCCCAAGGGCCCCTGGGGACTAACCCTCGCACTCCAAAAAATGTTCTCCAAAATTAATTAATACAATACTTTATTATGAATAACAAGTTAAAAGCATGTTTTAAAATAACAGCAATTCATGATGCCATACCGTAAATAACCACATGGGGGAGCCAGACGGCCAGACATTTAACTATAATGTGCTCAAATGAATGGTGAATATCTATATGCTAACATATCTAATAAAGTGCTAAGTGCTTGTAAACGAGTTACATCAATCTAGCCAAGCAGGACCCCTAACAAGAAGCAGGCCCAGCGAGGGACAAAAGTGCAAAGTGACAAATGAGGCAATATACAAAAAATAATAAGTAAACAATCTTACTGTGCTACTGGCCAAAATGGATCCCCCCGGCAAGCCCACGCGTTCCGAGCCTCTAGGGCTCTTTCTCAAGGCTGTATGGTGATGGGGGGCTCTGTCCCCAACTCACCTTAAATACCCCCCTCTCCATCGGTCCATCCGCACCCACACGTGTGCTGAGCCGGCCCCAACACGCTCCGGCCGGAAGCGCGTAGGGCCGGAACCGGAAGTGATCCTGCGCTCCAGCTTGGAGCGCAGGGCTTCCGTGATGTCACAGTGGAGCAGCGACGTCGCGCTCCGCCCCCCCCGCACACGTCCCCCCCAAAACAACGGGGGCAGGGCGCAGGCAGAGGGAAGGAAGCGCTGCACCGCTCAAGGCAGCACGGAGGTGGCGGACTGGAACCACGGAAAGGTGAGTATTACCTGTAAGACTCACAACACTTATGATTAAAAAACAAAAACCATTTAAATTTTTTAATTTAATAAAAAAAAATTGTTATAAAAAAAAAAAACAAAAACCACAATATATTTACATCATGTAGTGATAAACAGTCTATTTTACTCAATTTACAAGCAGTAATTCCATACAATATGACGCAGTGTTATGAATTTAACCCTATGGCTAATACTTTATCATGTTCATGGGGCTATAATGGGCACGGACAAAATAAAGCCCATACCTAGTGTGGGGCAAATTATATTATAGGAGATTAACACATGACTCCTAAACTTAAAGTCCCGGCCAGGCTTAGACCTGGTCCCTAAAGTGGAACTAAAGTGTCCCCTATAGCAATGGTCGTCCTATATAGCATCCCGGAGGGGATGCCCAAATAGGGCCGGTACATCTCCTCCCCCAGGGGCAATGCAAACTAGATCATTCTAAACAAGATACACCCCTACCCACCCCAACCCCACAGGGCAGCATGGAGGGACTTAAAGTGACGGCATTGGAGAGAGTTAGTTTGGGACCCAGAGGGGGGGACATTAAAAGACTTCTGCAACAGAAAGAGCTTAGGTGGATGTATGCATTGGACACACAATCTCCTTGGGGTTTAAACGAGGATGTGGCTTTTTCACCATTTTTGGGCTAACGTCCTCTCACTTAGGGTGAGTATGTTAGGATGGATATGTTTTAGGGTTGCTTTAGGGTGCACGGTTAAGTGGGATCACTAGGTAAGTATGTACACATAATTTGCATCAATCACGTGAGCACTGTTGGTTTTTAAGTTTGCACATTTTGACACTTTTTCACTATAGTGCACTGGGACCTAAGAGCACTAGTAGTGGAGCGCAGGATCACTTCCGGTTCCGGCCCTACGCGCTTCCGGCCGGAGCGTGTTGGGGCCGGCTCAGCACACGAACTTATTTTATATATCTCTATTTTTTTTGTGTGCATGGTGACAAATAAGCCCAGATAACCCCCCCCTTCCCCCCTTCCTTTTACCCAGCAGGGTTAAAGGAGACTAAGGGGAGAGGATAGAAATGCACCCATAAAGGCACAAGGGGATTATAAAGGGACAGGGGCATCCCATGCCTGGATCACCAACCCGGAAGCCGCCTACCCACATTTGGGTCTCACGGAGGAGTATTACTCCTGTATACACAAGAAGGTGTATGTATCTACCTTTGCCTGAACCACACAGCCAGGGCTGGGAGGCATACAATATAACCAAACAGGTTTAAAGAGTTTCAGACAGAAATAAGAGAAAAAAAAGGGCCGGGGCAAACCCGGCTACCTGCAGCTTGAAGGAGAGTCATCTTCTGAATGCTTCGCCGACTGCAGAGAGGAAAAGACTGAGGAATAGTGGGAGGAACCCAGTACTTATGGACCAGGAGGGGCTCCTTTTTTCCATGTCATCTCTGCAAGATCGCCCTCTACAGGCCGGGTTCCCAAGTGTCATGAATATCGGGAAGTGGGGGGTGTGACATACTAGGAATATAGTGTAAAATGGTCTGGCAACAATTAGTGACAAAATATCCAGATAGGCTGGCAGTTAAGTTAAGGGTTAAAGGTACTCCAAAAGGATCATGACCTGAAACACAGTTAAAAACATCCAATAATGGGCTAGAGCAGGGGTTCCCAACCTTTTTTCATCAAGTACCACTTGGGTGCTGCGTGCACATGTTCAGTCACCGAAAACCGTAATTAAAACACTAACTTTTAATGTGTATTAAAACCCACGGCAATCTATAAGTTTCCAGAGTCGATTGATTCCCTCCCTCTGGGGCATCCAAGATTGGGATGTCCTGCTGTGTGAACCCCCTCGTCCCCTCGCCCCCCCCCCCCCCCCCCCCCCCGCTGATTGGACAAGGGGCCAGGCATGCGCCGCAGGACCGGGAAGAAGTGAGTTGGTTTCGGCAACCTGGAGGTTTTACACTGCGGAGCACACACGATCGGGGTGCCCTGGGGGCAAGTACCAAAACCCAGGTTAGCCAAAATCCTGGGTTTTGGTCCATTTTGAGTGCACAAAAAATTGCAGTTTTCTTTATGGCGCAAATCATGCTTGAGAAGCATAGATTTAAGTGGTGAAAATCATGCTTGAGTGAAGCATAGATCCGGTTGGGGTACAGGTAAGTTTATAGCCTTGTTGAGTACCACACATGTTGTGAACCCCTGGGATGGAGCAAAGCATGGAACTACTCTGAAATGGCCTTTTTGAGCCCTAATCTTAAAAGAGGAACTATGATTAGAAATGACAGTAGTCACTCGTTAACATGCAACAGTGTGATAGCTGGGGTTTGGCTGTCCCACAGTACATTGCGCCACTAAGAAAAAAACAGCAGCCCAGATACTTGCCTCTTCCAGGTTGGGAGCCCCACGTGAATGTGAGCAGCCAAAGAAGAGGCTAGTACCCATACAGCCTGGATCTTTATTTTAGCAGCGCAATGCACAGCGGGGCAGCCTGAAACCTGCTTCACTCTCCTACTGTTAACTGACAAGCACGTAGAATCTACGTTCTTGGCAAATTCCCTGAGTTACGGTAAAAAAAAAAAAAAAAAAAGTCAATCTTCTTGCGGGAGCATCCGATCCCTTCCAGGGGGTCTTCAGCGGGACAGAGAAGGCAATATCTCTGCCTTCAGACATCTCGCCGGCCGCCGCATATGACAATATTATTTGATCCGCCCTAAAATACCCGGGGACCTCCCACAAATCCCCAGCATTGAAAAGCAGTGAAAAAGAAGCCGGGAGAATTTAACCACCCAAAAACTGGTAACTAACAATGATAACAATCCACCATACAGGGGATCCAGAATAATGCAAAAAACCAGGGTGGGGTGGAGCAGGACGTACTGTATACTTATAATACCAATTCTACAGGTGAGTATTTCACAGAATTGTATTATTCTTCGTATACAGTACGTCCTGCTCCAGATAGATTACTTACACTTGGGACATCCAATAGCAGTGTCCGTAAGGTAGGTTGGGATCCCCAATAAAAAGGTAACAGCAGACAGTTTAAACCACTGCCGCCTGCAAAACCTTGTGGCGAAAAAAACAGCAACAGCCGAGGCCTTAACATCAACCTTGTAAAACTTTGAAAAGGTATGAACAAAAGACCAAGTAGCGGCCTTGCACACTGGTGCAATAGCAGCCTGGTGCTGGAAGGCCCAAGGGGGCACCAATAGCACGAGAAGAAAGAGCAATAAAGCGAAGAGAGGACTCTTCCCAATAGCAGAGCAGGCCTGAATCACAGCCTGGCGAATCCACATGCTGATAGTAGACTTGGCAGAAGCCAAAAACCCTTTCCTAGGACCAGAAGGGACCACAAGAAGAGCCTCAGTGATTTTGAAAGGTGCAGTAGCCAACAGATAGTACTTCAGACACCTAACCACATCCAAAGAGTGCAAAACTCTCTCCTTAACATTACTAGGGTTAGGGCACAAAGAAGGAAGAACAATATCCTGATTCAATGAAAGGCAGACACTACCTTTAGGCAAAAATTCTGGTTTGAACAAAACACCTTGTCCTGGTGCCTCTCAAAGTAGGGGGGCTGAATGGGCAGCCCCGCCAACTCAGACACACGCCTGACAGAAGCGATAGCTACCAGAAACACGACCTTGAGTGTAAGAATAGCCAAGGCAGCAACCTGCACAGGTTCAAAGGGAGCACCCTGCAAAACAGGCAAGACCATTTTCAAATCTCAAAAACAGGGACCATAGGTTGTAGTGGGGAACGCACAAGAGCAACCCCCTAAAGGCAGTCATAATCAAGGAATGCTGAACAAAAGACTTCTGAAAGAAGACAGACAGGATAGAAACCTGACCCTTCAGAGTACTGAGTTAGAGAAAAACTCCAACCCATGCAGTAAAACTCCAGATCCCTGGGAACTGAGAACACTTAACAGGGAAGAGACCAAGACTCAACCAGTCAATGAAGGTAAGCCATACTATATAACAGATAGAGGAAGAAATCATCTTCCTAGCCTTCACCATGGACTCAACCAACAAGGTAGACAAACCATTCTCCATCAAGATGGAGGTTTCAGCAGTCAGGCCGTCAAGGCCAGAGTTAGTAAATGGGATGGCGTAAGTGGTCCTAAGTGAGCAGATCTGTCAATCCAGGCAGAAAGCACAGATCTACTGCCATCTGCACCATGTCTGCGAACCACACTCTTCTTGGCCACCTGAAGCCTCCAGAACAACTGGCACCCCTTTTAAAGCAATCCTGCGCAGAACCCTGCCTAGCAGGGGGAATGTAGAAAGACATACAGAAACTGAATGTCCCGCCATGACAGTACTAAGGCATCCATGGGCACGGCCAGAGGATCCTGGTACGGGGAGACAAAGGCCGGGAGATTGTGACGGAACGCAAACGGATCCACATAGATTGGGCCCAATGGTGATACAGAGATTGGAACACCCTGTTGCAGAGGGAACCCCCCCCCCCCCCCCCCCCCGGAATGTGAACCGCTGAAAAGCAAGGAACATTGGCCTCCACCAGATCATAATCAGAGACACTTCCTGGAGGACCCTCTTAGGCCGGGTCCCTCCCTGATAATTGATGTAGGCAACTGCCATCAGAGTGACCATGCGGCCCTGATTATGAGTAGTCAAGTGAACCAGAACAAACCTGAGCGCTCACAGCTTCAAGACATCGATAGGTGAATGGGCCTCCTAAGGGCCCCACCTACCCTGGAACCGCCAGGACCTCCAGAAGAACCCCCCCCCCCCCCAACCTGATAGACTGGCATCCGTGGTGACCATCTCCCAGGAAGGAGCAAGAAGGTTCCGCCCCCAACAGGTTCCATGAATCCATCCACTACAAGAGGGACCTCCTCACCAGGGGGGAAGACACCCAGGGACGCTGGGACCTTGTCCCATACAGACAATAGGGGAAGTTGCAGAAGCCTCAAGAGGGACTGAGCACAAAGGGGCGCTGCGAAGCGGCAGCTAGGAGAAGCTGAACTTGTGCAAGCAGATGTCCACCTTCTGGTGAGGAAGGAATATCCTTGCCTGAACAGTGTCCAGATTCATTCCTAGGAATGAATTACCAAAGAAGGGGACAGCGAGAACTTGGTGGTGGCTGATCGCCCATCCATATGACTCCAGGATGGACACCACCAGCTGAGTATCCAACCATGCCCGATGTAGAGGCTGGGAAGTGATGAGGATGTCCAGGTAGTGCAGCACGCGGAAGCCCCTTGGCCTCATCAGAGACATCACCCCCGCCAGCACCTTGGCGAGCACACTGGGAGCTGAAGAGAGGCCAGATGGCAAGGCTACAATTGGCAGTGTTGATCCTCCAACGTGGATCTAAGGAATCTTGGTGTCCTGAAAACACAACGATGTGAAAAGTAAGCATCTTTGATATCCACAAACGGCATGAAGCCCACGGTACGCAAGGAGCAAATGGCCGAGCGCAGAGTTTCCATGAGGAAGGCGCCTGTACTTGACAAATTGCTGAAGATTTGTGCATCCAGAATGGGCCAGACTGACCATCTCTTTTGGGAACAGTGGGAAGGTCGGAGTAGGGTCCCTTGCCTCTGTCCGTTAAGGGAAATCCGCAAACGACCCCCATACCCAGCAGACCTTGCACGGCTGCGCCAGCATCTGAGCAGAAGCAGGGACCAGGAGTAACCGGGACCTGGTAATCATGGGGGGGGGGGGGGGGGGGGGGGGCGCACAGAAAAACACCATCTTGTAGCCGGAGGACACTACCTCCTAAATCCACCGATCTGAGGCGTGGTGCCTCCAGACTTAAGCAAGGTGCCGCAGCCGTCCCCTCACCCAGGCGGGGAGGATTTGAGCATAGCCCCCCCCCCCCCAGAGGAGCAGGGGTGTTGTCTTCTGCTCCTGGGACAGGGAGTTGCGGGAGCCCCCACGAAGGACGCCCCTGGTTCCTGTTTAACACCATAGTGGGGGGTGGAAGGGGGGCCCTGGCCCCGAAGGGCCCGAGACAGCCGTCTACGCTGGGGTAACTTACCTCTCCTGCCAAACAGGTCTAGGCGGGCCCCAAACAGACGCAGCCCTTTAAAGGGGAGCCCGGTAAGGGTCTTCTTCGCAGCATTGTCCGCACCCCACTGTCGCAGCCAGAGTAAGCGACGTACAGCCACCACAAGGGCAGAAGTTCTTGCACACATTCTAATGGTGTCATCCAATGCTAATAGGATAAATTTTACAAACACATCACAATTGGAGAGTGCATTAAACACATCCCAAGGGAGATCATCAGGGGCACGATCGAGCATTTTCCTGATGAGGGTTCTAGTGGCCACAGCAGTAATGGCAGAGGCACAGACCGGGCGTAGCGCCGTCCCAGCACATGCAAAGGCGTGGGAGGCCAGCAGGTCAATGCGCCGGTTCTCAGCATCCCGAAGGGTAGTATAGTCGGGGGGATGCAAGAAAGGGGTGTTAGATGGCCCTATGATCGGGACATCCACCTCAGGGGGGAACGACCAACATTTAACCACGTCAGGGGGAAAAGGGTACTTACTATCCCAATCTCCTGGAACCCCTGGAAGTTTACTGGGGCACTCCCATTTCTTGAGAACAAGGGTATGGAAATGTGCCTGCTCTAGAAATTCCAAGCGTGGTGATGCTGTATGGAAACGCTCCCCTCTTTGTCTGGGAGCCTCACCAGGGGGAGAGATAGACAGAACCTCAAAGATCTTGATCAATCTGTCAGTGTCATCCTGGATCCAGGGGTCAGGGTCAGAGTCTTCATGAGCCTCAGGTCTCTCATCAGATGAGCCTGAGTCAGAAAAGAGCTCTCCATCAGAAGGGGTATAGCCACAAAGAGTCATAAGCTCCTCAGTTCCCATAGGGAAAACAGTAACATTAGGAGTCAAGAGCCGCTTCTTACCAGGGCCCTTACGCGCTAAGGACCTCGCAAAAATATGTTCAGCCGTAGGCAGTCTAGATGCCAATTCAGGCTGAGAATCCCCACTTGTGTGCGACTCAGCAGGAGTGAGATTTAAGCCAGGGGGATTAGGTGAAGTGAGGCGAGGTGCAGCCACTGGCACGCCTGATTGCAAAGCCAGAGCTTGCTCAGCACAAGGTACGCAGACCCGCGTCTTGTCAGCATCAGCATGGGGTTGTCCACATGCCATACACCGCCGGTCATGTCCCAGAAGGACCCTGGTCACATTATCCTTAGATGCCTCCACATGGTGATTATTAGGCACAATATGCCAGTAGGGATTGACGCTATAAAGCAACCCTGGATGCCCCAATGACCCACTAGGGAGTGGGAGTAAATTTACAAGGCCCGCTATCAATCACACCGGGCCGGGAGAAGCCAATGGATTCACCCTCTGAAAGACACAATGAGAAGAAGGGTGTCAGCACCGAAACACACTACAGTGAATTATAAAGCCGCCCGCAAGGGCACTTACGGACCACAGTAAGTAAGAACGTCACACACACACGCGCGCGCCCAGACAATATGGCGCTGAGAACCTCGAAGGGCGGGCCAGAGTGAGCTGTGACACGAGGCGCGCCATGCCAGGCCCCGCCTCCCAGAAGAGCGCGAAGTCCACAGACAAGCAGCCAATGAGGATGCAGAAGCGTCTGAGGTGACGGCGCCGCCAGGCGCGGAACATCCAAATGAAGGAAAAGGCGCGCGCGGCGGCCTTAACAGTGTAAAAAGACAAGTCAGCGCGACGGTTCACACCACATACACCAGTCCAAGCAGACATTACAAGGAGGACCATAAGCGTGTAATCACAGTACACGGACATCCACACGCAAACACACACCCCCCCCTTCTCTTCCTCCCGAGGGCTACTGGGAGAATGAGGGAGGATGGCGGCCCTTTGCACAGGGCCCACCGCTACCGGGGCATGGGACAATAATGAGGGAGGGGCATCCCATAAGGCTCACCATCAGCCTATACCGCCTACCCTTTGGTGAGGGACTGCGGTGGAGCAACGCTCCTTAAGCACACATGGTGCTGCCTACCTTCCCCCGACCAGCGCAGCCCAGGCTGGGAGGCACATCACATCAAGGACGGGTGGGAATAGTCCAACAGGGCCGCAGGCTTTAATAGCCCCGCTCACCTGCGACAGAGTGATAACTTAATGTCTTCGCAGTCAGCACTGCAGAGAAATCTGGGGATTTGTGGGAGGTCCCCGGGTATTTGAGGGGCCGGGAGGAGCCTGTTTTGCATGTCTCTGCAGTGCAGCGCCATCTGGCGGAGGATAACCCAAATGTAAGTAATCTATCTGAAGCAGGGCATACTGTATACTAAGAATAAAAAAAGCTCATCACAGCGGTGGCAAGTGAGACACAAGCCGGGAGTGATCAGCGGAACTGGATGCCAAGGGCAGAGGGGACCGATCCACCTGCACCCAGCTCCACTGATCACTTCCGAACACCAGTGAATTACTTTTGCAGTGTTTTTTCCCCCCATTTAACCCTTTGTGAACAGGTTTGGGATCCATGAGACCCCTATACCAGTTTACACAGCAGGAGGGGGCTGGCGAGTCACTTGCCGATCAGTGGATGACTTGTCATTAACCCTGGCCCCACCTGCCTTCTGGGGACAGAAAAGCATGTGACCTGTGATGGAGCCCAGGTCTATCATAGCTGGTGTCTGGGCTGGTTTTACTGCGATGGAGGGGGGGACCCCACACCATTTCGAGAAACATTTTTTAAAGGGTTTAAATCATAAAAATCAAAAAGCATGTAACCCTTGATAGTATGAATAGTAATCAACTTTTAGTTGAAAATGTAATAAAGTGCTTATTATTTTGGGGTCTCCTGGTAAGGAATGGGGGGCTACTGTTGCATATGAGAATCCAATTAATTTATTATTAAAATAAAATGCACTAGATTTTTTAACATTCTTTACTCAAAAATAAGAATGCACTATAAAATTACAAACAAGACATTTTATGTTAAAGCCCAAACTTACAAAACTCTGCCTGTCAGTAGAGGGTGCCAAAATCTCAAGGCTTTGCACCCTGAAAATTGCGCCTCCAAGAATAAGCCTTGTACGCCTAGAAAGCTGTGTACTTGGAGAGAATAATACAATTCTGTGAAACTCACCTGTAGAATTGTTTTTGAATATATTCTGTCCAGGTCGTCCCAGAAGTGATGACATGTGGGTAGTCTGCCACTGGGTGGCGCAGTTACTGCAAGATCCAAAGCTGTAACTCCTCCCGGCCCCCTATAAAATTAGGTGTCACAGTAGAATCCCCGTGGTCAAAAGGCAGTAATAAAGGAGACAGGCGGGAGGCCACGAAACCATGTTACATCACATAGTTTTTGTTGGAGTACATGCTGAAGCTAAGGACAACTGTCCCATATAAAAAAGGTAATCCCCATAACAGGCACACAAGAGATAATGAACCAAGGCGGGGTGGGACGACCTGGACTGGATATATTCAAAAACAAATCTACAGGTGAGTTTCACAGAATAGAATTTTTCTCTATATCTAGTCCAGGTCGTCCCAGAAGTGATGACATGTGGGACATCCAAAAGCAGTGTCCATAAGGGCGGGATCCCCAGTGCGTTACAGCATGTAGTTCATTTCACTACCGCCTGAAGCACCTTTCGGCCAAGACAGCATCAGCTGAGGCCTTAACGTAAACCTTGTAAAACTTAGTAAAGGTATGACCGAAGACCAAGTAGCGGCCTTACAAACTTGTTCAACAGAGGCCTGGTGCTGAAAAGCCCGGGAAGCACCAATAGCTCTAGTAGAATGAGCTGTAACACAAAAGCTGTAACCCCCTGTACCTTCCCCTTGGCAGAATATGCTTGCACCACCGCCTGTCTAATCCACTTACTGGGAGTGGACTTGGCCGGAGGCAAGCCCTTTCTGGAACCCTCAGTGAGAAAAAAGAGCGAATCCGACTTCCTGAAGGATTCAGTCGCAACCAGATAGTACTTAATGGCTCAGACCACATCCAAGGCATGGAGGGTCCTTTCCTTAGACTTAGTCTGTGCAGGAAAAAGGGAAGGGAAGGCAAGATAACTTCCCCATTAAGGTGAAAGGGAGAAACGACCTTAGGCAAAAAATCAGGCTTAAAACGAAACACCACCTTATCTTTATGCCGCTCAAAATAAGGAGGCTTCATACAAAGCTCGGCCAGCTACGACACGCGACGCACCGAGGTGATAGCTAGCAAAAAGACCACCTTAAAGGTCAAAATAGACAAGGCAGCATCACACAATGGCTCAAAGGGGGGCCCCTGTGGAGCAGAAAACACCAAATTCAAATCCCACACAAGTAATACAGGCTTACGCAGTGGGCGTACATGGGTAACCCCCTGGAAAAAAGTCCTGATCAGTCTATGATTGGCAAAGGATCTTTGGAAAAAGATGGCCAAGGCTGAAACCTGGCCCTTGAGGGTGCTCAGCTGGAGACCCAAGTCTAAGCCGTGTTGCAAAAAATCCAAAATCCTAGAAACAGAGAATGTGCGACAAGGGAAACTCTTGGATTCACACCAAGCAATATAGTCATGCCAAACTCTGTAGTAAATCATGGAAGACTTCTTCCGCGCCTGAATCATGGTCTGAACAACCGTGGCCGACAGCCCCTTCTCCGTCAGGATTGAGGTCTCAATAGCCAGGCCGTCAAAGACAGCGTCTGTAAATTGGGGTGCCGCAGCGACCCCTGAGTGAGAAGTCCTGGGTCGTCGGGCAAGATGTAGCTTTCGACTGACATCTGAACTATTTCCGCGAACCAACTCCGTCTTGGCCATCAAGGAGCCACCAGGATGGTAGGCACCCGCTCCTGGACTATCTTGCGCAGCACTTGGCCCAGCAGAGGAAACGGAGGGAAAGCATAAAGGAGCCTGAACTCCATCCAAGGAATTGCCAGAGCGCCTGTGGCAAATGCCAGAGGATGTCTTGGCAGAGAGACGAGCCTTGGGAGCTTGTGATTGTGTCTGGATGCAAACAGGTCCACATTCGGCCGACCCCAGCGGAGACACAGGGTGTAAAAGATCTTGTTGCTGAGAAACCATTGCCCCAGAAGAGAGGCACTCCTGCTCAGGGAATCTGCCTCCTGGTTTTCCACCCCAGGAATGTAAACCGCCGAGATGCAGGGAACATTTTCCTCCACCCAAGTCAGAATTTGGGTCACCTCCTGGAGGGCTCGCTTGCTCCGAGTCCCTCCCTGGTGATGTAGGCCGTCTGATTGTCCGAGCGAACCTGGATCGCACGATCCCTTAAGTGGGGAGTCAAGCGAAGAAGCACCAAACGTATCGCTCTCAGCTCCAGGAGATTGATGGGCAAGTGGGCCTTCTGCGGCCCCCACTGACCCTGGATCTTCTGTGTTTGCCAAAAACTGCCCCAGACGATCAGACTGGCGTCCGAGGTAAATAATCTCCCACCGGGGAGTCAGAAAGGACTTACCTACCAAAAGATTTCTGGGGTCCAACCACCACAAGAGGGACTGTCTGGCCAGGGGAGACAGTGAAAACTCCTGTTCCAGGGACTCCTGCATCCGGTCTCAGCCGGTCAACAGATTCAACTGAAGCGGTCTCATGTGGAACTGGACGAAGGGCACTGCCTCGAAGCATGACACCATTAGGCCCACCAGTTTCATCCTCAGACAGATAGAAGGCCGCTGACAAGACAGTAAGGCCTGCACCTGCGTCCGGAGGCCCGCCAACTTCAGCTGGGGCAGGAATACCTTGACCTGAGAGGTGTTCAATGTCATGCCCAGAAAGGACCTCACCACTGAGTGATAGAAGACTTAAGGTAACGGATTACCCATCCGAAATCCTCGAGAGAGGATAACACCATCCGGGTGTCGCTTTTGGCCTGCTGAAGGGACTGAGCCGCAATCAGCAAATCTTCCAGATAAGGAAGAACACGAATGCCCTGGTTCCTCAGGATAGCCATTATGCCCGCCAGCACCTTTGTGAACACACGGGGGGCTGTGGATATCCCGAACGGCAGCACCACAAATTGGTAATGCTGATCCTCCAGCGCAAACCTCAAGAACCTCCGATGCCCCTGAAAAATCGGGATGTGCAGATAAGCATCCTTGATGTCCACTGTGGTCATGAAGTCGCCGGGCCGAAGCGAGCTCACCGTGGACCGTAAGTCTCCATGCAGAAATGTGACTGACAAACCTGTTGAGACCCTGCAGGTCCAAGATAGGTCTCAGTGTTCCGTCCTTCTTGGGCACTGTGAACAGATTGGAGTAGAAACCTTGACCCCGTTCCTGGCAAGGCACAGGACAAATCACACCTGACAGCAGAAGGCGTTGGACGGCCATTCTCAGGCCCTGTGCCGTCAATGGGTTATGAGATATCCGCGACTGAAGAAATCTTGAGGGCGACCAAACTGCCAGCTCTAATTTGTAACCGGGGAAACCACCTCCTGAATCCACCGATCCGAGACGTGCTGTCTCCATACGTGAGCAAATAGCAGAAGCTGTCCCCCCACCTGGATGGGTGAGGGCACCCCCTCATGCCTGAGAGGGCTTGGCAGGGGGTTTGGATTTAGCTCCCCAGGAGGGATTGGATCGGCTGCGAGACCTACCTAGTTCCCAGGATTCTCTACGGCCACCTGAAAATGAAGAGCCTCTTCCTCCTCGAAAGGAGCGATAGGCAGATGAACCCCAAAAGGGCAGCGCAGACTTCCGTCGCTGAGGGAGTCTTCCATCCTTAGCCAGGAGGTCCAGACGCTCCCCGAATAACCGGAGCCCCAAGAAGGGGATACTAGTGAGTGATTTCTTGGCTGCAGCATCAGCCGACCATTGCTGCAGCCAGAGCGAGCGGCGGAGCGCAACAAGCAGGGCCGAAGCCCTGGCGCCAAGCCGGACACTATCGTCCATAACCGAGACTACAAATGCAATAAAATCCACGCAAGCTTTGAGGTCTTTATACTCCTCTGCCCGCTTGCGAGACTTGGCAGTATCAACAGGACGTCTCACCTTCTTCCTGATAGCTAAAGAGACAATGGCCGTGGCACACACAGGGCAAAGCCCAGCACCCACAAAGGTGAACGCATGACAAGCCAGCTGATCCATACGCATGTCAGCAGGGTCACGCAAAGAGGCAGTATCGGGAGACGGCATAACCGTAGTGTTGGATAACCCCGACACAGGGGAATCCACATTGGGGGGACGGGACCAGAAGCGGACCAGCTCCTGAGGGAAGGGATACTGCCTGTCCAGGCCCTAAGGCACCAATGGTAATTTATTAGGTCTTTCCCATTCCTTAAAAACCATATTGGAAAAGTGGGCCTGCTCAGGGAAAACAAGCCTCTGTCTCTCAGGCCGGAATATCACCCCGTTTCCTCTTAGCCGCTTTAGGAGGGACAATATGCAAGGTCTCAAACACTGCACACAAGACAGCAACTTCTCCATATCGTCAGGGAGCCACATATCCTCGCCCGAGAAAGAACCAGGGTCGCTGTCATAGCCAACCAACTGATCCCCTGATGAAACGGAGTCCTTAAACAACTCTCCCTCCTCCATGGAGTCCCGACCTCCAAAAAGATCACCACCACCATCATCGGCAAAATCCGAGTAATCCGGCTCGATGTGCCGCTTCTTACCGGTGGCCTTCCCAGTAGCCGTGAAAGATAACTGTGTCTCCAGGCTGGCCACCCGGTATGCCAAATCAGCACGGGGCCCCTCTGCTGGCTTCCCCCTCACTGAGGGCTGAATGCAGTCGCGGGGGTGCAGGTAAAAGAGTGCTAGGGGCAGAGACGCCTGCCCTACCATGCTCCAAAAGTACGCTCCTAGCGCAAGTGATACAAACCGTGCTAAGTCCGCCCAGGGGGCTGGTACCGCACATGGGGCAGAGCTTCACCGCCCAGATGGGGCCTCTAGGTCACTATCCACAGAAGCCTCCATTATGGTGATTATAGTGAAAGTTATATAGGTTACAAGGCACTAACGGCCCAAACCTAAGAGATCCCCAATTTAGTCCCTCTTTTTGTGATCCCTCTTAAAGGGAGAGGGCGCGTAGAGAGAGGGGGAGGGGGGGTGGTAGGAGACCGGGAGGAACCACAACCCTCAGCTGGCAAGGGGGGCACACCTAGAAGACACAAGCAGACAAGGAGCCATGAGAATCCCACAGCACATGCATCAAAAAGAAGAGCATAAGAAATAAAGAGACAAAAAGAGGGACTCACGGAACCGACCAGCGACGCTCTGGGGACAGCAGGAGCAGCAGGCAGGAACCTCGAAGGGCGGGCCGCGTAGTCGTGACCCGTCATCGTGCGGACCCCACCCCCCTGCTGCGGGTGCGCAAACGAGCGCCCTCCACAAGTAAAAATGGTGCTGAGGGCGAGCAGGCAGGAAGGGCGGCCCACGGAGGGCCCCCCCCCCAACGCGGAGCTCAGGGTGCCCCGCGCACACACACCTTCACGGCCTCAGAAGAACAAGCCCCACCGAGCGCCGCTCCTCCCCCCTCACAGCGCGTCAAGATGGAGGGGAGAGGAAGGAGCCGAGGGAACGAGGGAGGTAAGTATGTCATGAGGTTAAAGTCATCATGCACAACACAGTAATAAATCTTGTGAGCACAGACGGGCAAAACCCATGGGCATAAGGTGGTTCCCCCCCCCCAATAGGCTCACCATCGCCTATGGCCGGCTACCCTTTAGGGAGGGTCTGCGGCCCAGAGCCTAGCTCTGTCAACGCCTGACCCCCAGCGTTTTTCCTACCTTCACCGTCCCATCAGCTGAGGCTGGGAGGCAGAAGTGGGTCCACGGGAACAGTGGGAATAGGGGTGCAGCGGCCAACAGGCTTAGGATGCCCCGCTCAGCTGCAGTATCCAGAGAGAGTATCCAAGATGATCCTAGCAGCAGTACTGCAAGATGAACTCTGGGGATTCTACTGAGACACCTCATTTTATATGGGGGCGGGAGGAGTTACAGCTTTGGATCTTGCAGTAACTGCGCCACCTAGTGGCGGACTACCCACATGTCATCACTTCTGGGATGACCTGGACTGGATAAAGTGAAAATATAGTTTGTGAGGGGTATTTCAAATGTAAAGGGTTGTTTTGCCTGCAAGGTGCGCATAGTAGTTGAATTTTCATTGAAAATCTCTTACAGCGCTGTTTCAGTTTGGGGTGTCTCTTGGGCAGGAAAGGATAGGAAAGGGTGTCTACGATACATATGTGGTACTGTTGTAACCGGGAGGCTTTTAGAAGCAATATGGTTTTCTTGAAAAACTGTTACAAATTGTAAAAAATAGCATTTTTTATTTTTTCCCCCACACATTTCACCCAAAAATAAGATATTTTCTGTTACAGCCCAAGCTCTGACAAAAAATATATTTTTCTTGGGAAATCCCTGGACATTCCATCAAAAATCACAGTTACATTTGTATATGTGCAAAATGGTCTGGCAACAGAGGGTGGCAATCTCTAGGTAGGTCAGCAAAAGGTCCAGAAATCAACACAGAGCTTTAACACAAAGTCCAAATAGTGATTAACAAAAATTGTAATCCCACAGTGCATGCATCTCCGGAAAGAGTAAACTTGGAACATGAGAAAAGCAAATGCCAAGGTAAGCCCAAACTCATAGGGTCAACATAGCAGATCAATCCACCACACTGATGTTACTCAAATCTGCCACAGGAAATTATCCATATCATAGAGCGAGGACTCTCACAAGGAGTTAGTTTAAACATGTGAACAAAGCATAAATAAAACAATAGTGCAGCACTGTTGAGCAGCTGAGAATAATTTAATGCAAAACCAATAAAACGCTCACACAGAAAAATGTAAAAAAAATCTCATATCAGGTGATAATAGGCAATTCTCACCGCTGCAATCTGCCATACGAGATCCTCCGAATAGGTCCTCTTAAAATGAAGGGGGATGAATCGTGTCCGCCGGCAACCACTGCGTTTCGATGTCCTCCTGCGTCTTTAGCTAGGTTAGCCGGCGCGGCGGTGCACAGGCAGTTATAAAGAGAAAGGTTGGGAGGCATGACTAATTAGCCCCACCAGCCAGCCAGCTTCCAATTGGTGTAGAGGCGGAACCTGGGTGTGTATGTTTCGCCTCATCAACAACATGGTAGGAAAGCAAAAGGCGACGGAGGGCGTGGTTACTTCGCCCCAGCTAGCCCCGCTTTTGATTGATGTAAAAGTGGAGACGGGGCATTTTCCCTTCTCTACAGACAGAAACCAAATGAATAGGTAGGCGGAGATGGGGGTGTTTACTTCGCCCCAACTGCATCTCAACTGGAACCTTGGCTTTCGTCTAAAGTGACAGCATGTAAAACACGCTCAGGAAATAATAGCCAAAGTGCTACCCTAATGCATAAATTCCAGTCACAAGCCTTGCATACCTACACATTACAACAAACACCAAGGATTACCGCTCCACCTAATCACCAGGTTAGAGTTTTGGCAAAGTAAAAAACAAATGATAAATGATTTACACATATCTAGAATTAAAACCTGTTAAATTCAATTAAATTTAATTTGAAATAATTTACGAATATCTAATAATACAAACCCTGCAAGTTTAAAGCACTCACCTCTTGCTAGAAGTGATAACATGGTGTGCCAAAAATAAGATTAGAAGAGACTGTTAACCCATCTAGCAAGAGGTGGGTGCTTTAAACTTACAGAGTTTGTATTAGATATTCGAAAATTATTAAATTTTAATTAAATTATACTTAAATTAAATCTAATTGAATTTAACAGGTTTTAATTCTAGCTATGTGTAAATCATTTATCATTTGTTCTAACTTTGCCAAGACTCTAACTTGGTTATTAGGAGGAGTGGTAATCCTTTGAGTGTGCTGTAATGTGTAGGTATGCAGGCCTGGTATAAGGCTTGTGACTGGAATTTATGCATTAGGGCAGCACTTCGGCTATTTCCTGAGCGTGTTTTACACGCTTTCACTGTAGACCAAAACAAAGGTTCCCGTTGAGCTGCAGTTGGGGAGAAGTTAACACATCCAGTCTCCACCTTTCTATTAATTTGGTTTCTGGCTGTAGAGAACAGAATACACCCCGTAGCTTTTACATCAATCAAAAGCGGGGCTAGCTGGGGCGAAGTAACATAGTATGTAAGGCTGAATAAAGACTTTTGTCCATCAAGTTCAGCCTGTTTACCTCCTTCCAGTGGTCTAGTAGCCATATTTGGAGATGTTATTACATGCCAGGAAGGCATCAAGGCCAATTTTGAACGTTTTTACTGTATCTATCATTACTACCTCTGGCAGCGAGTTCCATAGTCTCACTGCTCTTACAGAGAAAAATCCCATCCTATGTCGGTGGAAAAAGCACCTTTCCTCTAACCTTAGTGGATGCCCTCGGGTTATAGTTACACTCCGGGGTATAAATAGATTGTGTGACAGATCTTTGTATTACCCTGAATATATTTATACATAGTTATTAGATCACCCCTCAAGCGTCTCTTTTCTAAACTAAATAAACCTAACTTTGACAATCTTTCAGGGTACTCTAGCCCCTGAACTCCTTTCAACTTTGTTGCCCTTCTTTGAATGCGCTCCATTTCTGATATGTCCTTTATATGCACAGGTGCCCAGAACTGTCCACAGCACTCCATATGGGGTCTGATCAGTGACTTGCACAGCGGTAAAATGATGCTCTGGTCATGAGCACCTATGCCCCTCCTGATGCACCCCATGATCCTATATGCTTTGGCAGCAGCTGCCTGGCATTGATTACTACAGTTGAGCTTATTGTCAACTAAAACCCCTAGGTCCTTTTCCATTGTTGTTTTACCAAGTGTTTATTTAGTGTGTAATCATGACACAGATTTCTCCTTCCCATGTGCATAACCTTACATTTATCTGTGTTAAACTTTTGCCATTTAACTGCCCAATTTATCTGAATCTGTTTGTAGCTGCCTGCTGTCCACTTTTGTTTTAATTACTTTACGCAGCTTTCACAGTCATTTATATATATATATTGAAGATAATTGGTCCCAGTAGTGAGCACTTGTAACAGTGACCAAATCTGAGTGTGTACCAATGATAACCACCCTCTGCTTCCGATCATTAAGCCAATTTCTCACCCATCTGCACACGTTTTTCACCAGTCCAAGCATTCTCATCTTTTGTACCAGCCTTTATGTGGCACAGTATCAAATGCTTTAGAAAAGTCAAGATATATGATATCCAATGACTCCCCCTGATCCAATCTTGAACTTACCTCCTCATAAAAGCTGATTAGGTTTGTCTGGCAGGAGTGATTCCTCATAAATCCATTATATGGAGTAATAAGTTCATTTTCCCCAAGATTCTCCAGGACAGTATCCCTTAAGAAACCTTCAAGCAGCTTGCCCACCACAGATGTTAAGCTTACTGGTCTGTAGTTTCCAGGTTCACCCCTAGATCCTTTTTTGAATATTGGCACCACATTTGCCAAGCGCCAATCCCTCGGAACAGACCCTGTAGTTATTGAGTCCATAAAATACCATTTTGTGAGTACTCACCTGAAAAATGGATATTGTCAGTGTGCCACACACCCCGCTTCCCCTTTAATTCTTAAGATCGGGTTACTCCACCAGCAGGTGGCGACGTTGCAGGGAGAAGTCTTGAAAACGAGCCCCTTCCGGCCTATATATACCTGGGACCTCCCATTTAACACCAGTGATTTAAAAAGAAGACAAGGTACCAGGAAATCAAACGGTAACCTCAAAATAAAGAAAAGCTTCACCATATAAAGGATCCAGGATACCAAAAAGGGCGGGTGAAGCGGGGTGTGTGGCACACTGACAATATCCATTTTTCAGGCGAGTACTCACAAAATGGTATTATTCCCAGTGTGCCACACAAACCGCTTCCACTTTAAAGTGGACCAACACCCAGGATTTTGACTATCCTGGGTCTTGGTCCACTTCGGTGGGGCACCCCCGATTGGGGTGCCCCGCTGTGTGAACCCCCCCCCCCCCCCCGATCACCCGAAAAACTCACCTCTCCCCGCTCCCAGCTCGACGGACAAGCAATCTGACAGTCCCGGACAAGCGGCTCCTCCGCCGCCGCCTCCCGCGCGTCCCTCTTGGCGATAAGATAAGTTAAGGGGGTTTGGGGGGGTTTCACCCCGCGGGACATCCCGATCTCGGATATCCCGCGGGGAGGGAGGTGATCGGCCCGGGAATCTTATAGATTCCCGGGCCGATCACCCGTGGGTGTTGGTCCACTTTAATTCTTACGATCGGGACATCCAAAAGCAGTGTCCACAAGGGATGGGTATCCGAAGGCAAAGTGAAGCATATGCATATAATGAACTAATGAGAACCATCAATTTCATCAAACACCGCGCTTACAACTAAACAAGTGATTAGCAAGAAAGAATTAACAAGAAAAAATTAGTGAAATATCGATTAAATAAAGAATAATAATTAAACTTAAAAGTCCTCGCTGGAGTATTCAAACTGTGTTGGATCAGTCTGTAATTAATTCAAATTAGTTGTTTGTATGTTAGTGACAAAGAACACCACAACTCCGCGGGACAATACTTCCTCCTTCAATACAACATAACTTTCATTCTTGACTGCGAGAAATCCACCTCTTGTGTGTATTTTCCACTAAGAATAACAATTGGTGACAACTCCCACCACCATCTATTAAATCACGTACCAGATGCAAATGAAAAACTTGCAGAGTGAGTTTAGGTCCTCTTTAAGGTGTCAAAGCTTCTGTATGCTTTAGTTCGACCTAAATTGCTTCATTGGCAATCAGTAAGTTTTAGGTCTGCTTTAAGAAGGTTCCTGGTTAGATCCCCCCCTTTTTTTTTTAGAAAAGTATATACACAATTTAATAATTTTTCCAATGTTTTCTTGGTTTTTATATTTTTCAAATGTATTTTAGATTTATGAATTTGGTTGTGCTTTAATGGTTATAAAAAATTGTAATACATTCTTAATTGCTGCATTTTTATGGTAAAATTTATGTTATATGGGAGTCAGGCAGAAAAGAGCTTTTGTGTCATTAGGTGAGTCTTTGATAGGTTTTAATAAAATTTTAGAAGAATGACATAGAATACAATACTTACCCAAATGATATAAGGAGTAAATCCCCTTTTTCATTATTTAACAAATACTGTAATAAACATTTTTGGAAGGAGACTCATTAAGTTTAGAACGAAGTATTAGAAAGATAGTTTTAACCTCCTTTTTTTAGGAAACTGTCTGCCTCAGTATTAAGATATAAATGATGCCAATCAAAGAGTTAAATCAGGTAGACCACATGATCGCTGCTTCACTAGAAAAGAGAGACGCTCTACAGGGCCTGCTCATGATTAAGTTGTCAGGTGACGACGAAACGCGTTGGGCAGGGCCAGGACTGTGAGGCGTCATCACGTAGCTACACAGAGGAGAGACAGCGAGCGCTCCCGTGTCCGGCGGCCGAGGAGACGGGGAGGAACGCGCAACTGCATCACGGAGTGACATCAAACTGAAGGTAGCGTGTATGGGGACACAAAAGGTCTTTACAGCGTGCCTCCCAGTATAGTGTCTGAAGTTGGAATCTTGATTTTCAAAACGTGTTTTTATTTGAATGCTGGTAAGCATATTAAATGTGGGCAGGAGCTCTGAAGTTTTGAAGATATCACGCTATGTGTTTTTATTTGTTTGTTTTCATGCTATAAATCTCTGGAGTGGAGGAGATATAAGGAGCTTTGAATGATAAGGAGGATCTAAAAGTTATTAGTATTGCTCTAATATACCTTAATTGATGAGAGGCATACAGAAGCTTTGACACCTTAAAGAGGACCTAAACTCAATCTGCAAGTTTTTCATTTGCATCTGGTACGTGATTTAATAGATGGTGGTGGGAGTTGTCACCAATTGTTATTCTTAGTGGAAAATACACACAAGAGGTGGATTTCTCGCAGTCAAGAATGAAAGTTATGTTGTATTGAAGGAGGAAGTATTGTCCCGCGGAGTTGTGGTGTTTTGTCACTAACATACAAACAACTAAAGTGAAGCATAACTTAAATGACTGCAGTCTGCAGAACTTTGCGGCCAAACACAGCATCCGCTGAGGCCCGCACATCAACCTTGTAAAACTTAGAAAAAGTATGAACAGAAGACCAAGTAGCAGCCTTACAAACTTGTTCAACAGAAGCTTAGTGCTGAAAAGCCCAAGACGCTCCAACGGCGCGAGTAGAATGAGCAGTGATACGAAAAGGGGGAACTTTCCCCTTAGCAGAATAGGCCGCAATAATGGCCTGATGTATCCATTTGCTAATGGAAGATTTGGCCGGCGCCAAACCCTTCCTAGGCCCACAAGGCACAACAAAAAAGGCATCAGTTTTACGAAAAGGAGAAGTAATAATCAAATAGTACTTAACACAGCGTACTACATCCAAACAATGCAAAACCCTCTCCTTGTCATTCTTAGGCTTAGGACACAGGGAGGGAAGAACAATATCCTGAAAAGCAGAAACAAACTTAGGAAGAAAGTCCGGTTTGAACCGAAAGACCACTTTGTCCTGATGCCTCTCAAAGTAGGGCACCTGAATAGACAAGGCCGCCAACTCCGAGACACGCCGAACCGAAGTGATAGCTACCAAGAAGACAATCTTCTGAGTCAGGGTAGACAAAGCAATATCTTGCAAAGGCTCAAAGCGAGGAGCCTGAAGAGCAGAAAGAACCAAATTCAAGTCCCAAACAGGGAGTAATGGTTTCCTGGGAGGCCGCACATGCGTAACCCCCTGGAAAAAGGTTTTAACTAAAGGATGAAGCGCAAAACGCTTGTGAAAAAAGATAGATAAGGCAGAAACCTGCCCTTTCAGAGTACTCAGCTGAAGACCAGAGTCCAGCCCTGATTGTAAAAACTCCAGAATCCTGGAGACCAAACAGACCCTACAAGGCAAAGATCTAACCTCACACCAAGCGATATAGGCTTTCCAAGTCCTATAGTAGGTGATAGAAGAAGACCTCTTTCGGGCACCGATCAGAGTTTTAATAACTGAGTCAGACAGACCCTTCAAGATGGAGGTCTCAGCAGCCAAGCCGTCAAACCCAGCGTAATTGGGGTAAGACAGCCGACCCTGAGTGAGCAGATCGGGCCGAAGAGGCAGAATGAGCTGATTCACTGTCAGCCAAACGATGTCTGCGCACCATACTCGTCTTGGCCATCTTGGGGCCACGAGAATGGCGGGCACCCTTTCCAGAACCAGCTTCCGTACCACCCAGCCTAGCATGGGTATCGGAGGAAACAGGTACAGAAAACCCGGGTCCCCCCAGCTCAGGGATATGGCTTCCGCCACCAGAGCCAGAGGATCCTGGGAGAGCGACACAAAGATCTGGAGCCTGCAATTGTGACGAAAGGGAAACAGGACCACTTCCGGTGTGCCCCACCGGAGCGGACTGCAGACTGCCGAGAGACAAGGAACATGTGCCTTTGCCCAGGTCAGGATCAGGGAAACCACTCTGAGGGCACCCAGACTGCAAGTCCCTCCCTGATGACTGATGTAAGCAACCGCTGTTTGATTGTCCGAGTGAAGCTGAACCAGAAGGCCCAGACCCTGATGAGACAAAAGAGCAAGAACCAGACGGAAGGCTCTCAGCTCCAGAATAGACGGCCGAGGGTTGGAAAGAAGGACCCAAGCCAACTCCTGAATCAGACAAATTTTGGACTGAGTGAGAAACACCCTGTGTTGAATCCGACCGCATTCCCAGAAAGGACACCACCCTGGCCTGAGCAAGGGAGGACCTGGGAAGGTTGAAAAACTTCAGATGCAGGACGGGGCAAGCCGACCCGCCCTTCTTGGGGACTGCGAAGAGAATGGAGCAAAAACCGAGGCCCACCTCTAAGCGCGGCACCGGCCGGATGCCCGCCATTTCCAGGAACAACCGTGAAGGAGGGCGAGACTCGAACTCCGGTTTGTAACCGGGCGACACCCCCTCCCAGATCTATGTGTCCGGAATCTCGCAGCCTTAAACCAGGGAGAAGTGTCGCAATCGTCCCCCCACCCGCACGGGTGAGGGCAGCCCCTCATTGCTGAGCGGGCTTAGCAGTAGGTTTGGGCTTGGCGCCCCAGGACTGACCGGGACGGCCAAGACCTCTTCCCCGGGACCAACCTACACCCCCGGTAACGGGAAGGGAAGCCCCTCTGCCCGCTCTGGCTCCTCGAGAGGAGGGACTAAAGGAACTTGCACCCCGGAAGGAGCGACGAGGCTTCTTGAATTGAGGCAACTTACCATCCTTGGTAACAGCATCCAATTTCTCGCCAAAAAGGCGTAAACCTAAGAAAGGTAGCGCTGTAAGCGCCCTTTTAGAGTTAAGGTCCACCGTCCACTGGTGCAGCCATATAGACCGACGAATAGCCACCAGCAATGCCGCTGTCCTGCAACTCGTAGCAAGAGCATCGTCCTGAGCGGTCAGGACAAAAGAAACAAACGACTCACACTGCTTGAGAGAACTGAACTAATATCACAAGCGGGATCAAGATCTGTGTGCAGACCCCTAATAATGGATATAACTGCCAGCAGAAGAAGCGCCGAAGCACAAATTGGCCGTAGTGTCGACCCGGCACTGATAAAACCATGGCGAGCCAATTGATCAATCCGACAATCCTCACCATCCTTAATGGTAGTGGTGTCAGAAAAGTGCAACGCAGCCGAGCCAGTCAGCCCTAACACAGGGGTATCGACGTCGGGGGGCACTGACCAAAGCTTCACCAAGTCCTCCAGAAAGGGATAACGCTTATCCCAATTAGGAGGAGTTCCAACCAGGCGCGCGGGTTGTTCCCATTCCTTAAGGACAACCCTCTCAAAGTGCTGTTGCCTAGGAAACACCAAACGCGGCTGGGGTACGTCAAACAACTCACCCTTTGGCAGAGGGACCATCGCAGGCGGATCCAAGGCCAAAACTTTAAACATTTGAGCCAAAAAGGAAGGAGTGTCAATGGACACCCCCACAGCCTGATCACCAGCAGTGTCAAACAATAGCTGGTCTGCAGGCTCATCAGACTCCTCAAGGAGTTCCCCCTCCTCATCAGGGGGACAATCGGACCAATCCAAAAATTCAGGTACCTCACCCTCCGAAGCAGGCACTGCCGGAGAAAGGTGCTTCCGCTTTGCCATAGCCTTCTGAGCCACTGAAGCGGAAATTATTTTCTCGAGGTTGGCTAACCGCGCATGCACCCTGGAATGCGAATCCCCATTTTTGACAATGTCACACGGGGTCCGGAATAGGTTGGGGGGATAGGAGATGACGGAAGTTGCGAGGAGCCAGAAGCCGGAGCAACGGACTGGCGCGCAATGTTCTGCCTTACACATGGAACGCATAATATGACATCATCGCCTGGGAGCGGAGCCCCACAACCCCCACACAGCCTGGATAGCCCCGAAGAGCCATTTCCGGTAACGTTGGAAGCCTCCATATGGTGAATTTGTGGTATTCGCAACAACCCAGGGTTTTACGCATTAAGCAACCCGGGATGCCCCTTTGTAATTAAAGTCCCAGGAGTGGGAAGATTTTTTTTTTTTAAACCTAGGAAAATCCCAATTTAGAGACTAAGACTAGCCAGGTATAACAGACTGGGAGAGCCACTGCAGTGAGGGGATCCCAGAATCTGTGGGGGAAAAGAGACCACAGTCAGTCCCCCAACCAGTATGCACCACATTCATACATAACCAACAAGGCAAACATATATGAATAGTTTAAACATCATGAATAAAATATACATGAGACATGCTATTTCAAGGCAAAGCAAGAGAGTGCATCAATAAAAAAAAAATAAGAGTATATACCTGCATAAATATATACACACACACACACACACTCAAAAACAGGCATTTGACCCATACAAGGAAAAAACGCTATACATGGCAGGCAATAAAGTACAAGGACGGGCCTACGTGCGCGATGGTGGGGACCGTTTACCTCTACAGCTCAAGCCGCACTGGACCTCTTCCCCCACCGGCTTCAGCACACCTGTCTCTAATGAGACAGGGGAAGTGAAGGGCGGGCCCGGACACAGCAAAAAAGGGGGGAAATTTGAAAGTGCAATACAAACAAAGGCCCCAGCAGCCCAAGCCACGCGCCGCCACCACAGCGCTGCCCTGCCAAAGCACTTCCACACATAACACTAAGTAAAGCACCTCATGCAACACGCACCCCCCCCATTTAGCGAAGGGAGAAGGGACCGAGCGGGAGAAGGTGACCTAAAGGGAACATCGGGACAGGGGCATCCCAAATCCGGATCACCATGCCGGATAGCCGCATTGCCCCACAAGGGGGTCGAGCGGAGGAGATAAGCTCCTAGGCACCTAAAGTGCCATCTACCTTTGCCCAGCCAGCAGCCTAGGCTGGGAGGCTTCCGTTTAACTAGGCATAAACAACACAATAGAACTGGGCAGAAATAGACCAAAAGGGGATGCCGGGTTTGACCCCAGCTACCTGCAAGCAGGAGACTTCTTTCTTCTGTCTTGTCGCTTCATGCAGAGAGAAAAAACTGGTGTTAAATGGGAGGTCCCAGGTATATATAGGCCGGAAGGGGCTCGTTTTCAAGACTTCTCCCTGCAACGTCGCCACCTGCTGGTGGAGTAACCCGATCGTAAGAATTAAAGGGGAAGCGGGGTGTGTGGCACACTGAGAATATATTCGAAATAACGGCTTGTCTATTACTGTACATAACTCCCTTAAAACACGAGGATGTATGTCATCTTGTCCCGGTGATTTATGGATTTTTATCTGCTTGAGATGGTGCTGGACTTCTTCCTTGGTTAGACCAGTGACATTTAATGGAGGGTTTCGGTTATTCCCCTGCATTTCACTTGGCATGTCACATTCTTCACATTCTTTTGTGAATATAGAAGCAAAGAAGTTGTTTAGTAAATTTGCTCTCTCCTCATTTCCCTCTATAGGTGTCCCCTCTTTAGAGCCCCCCTTTTCAGGGGGCCCACACCCTCAGGTTTGTACCTTTTACGGTTTATGTAGCTAAAGAATACTTTGGGGATAGTTTTACTCTCTTTTGCGACCAGTCTTTCTGTCTCCAGCTTAGCTGCCCTTATCTGTTGTTTACATTGTTTATTTTCTTCTTTATAGTTTAACGCTTCCGCTGTCCCCTCATGCTTTAAACGTTTAAATGCCTTATTTTTGTTGTTTATTGCCCCATAACCTTTTTGTTTAGCCACATTGGTTTACACGTGTGTCTAACAGTTTTATTCCTGTAAGGTATATATCTATCACAATGACAATTAATGATTCTTTGAAAGTATCCCATTTACTGTCTATGCTTTTGTTTTTAAGGACATTTTCCCAGTCACTGCAGTTTAGGGTATCTCTAAGCTGGTCAAACTTTGCCTTTCTGAAGTTCCGCATTTTGTGGCTCCTTGATAAGGCACCCTAGTGACTGCTAAGTGGAAATGAACAATATTATGATCACTGCTTCCAAGGTGTCCCCAAACCTGTACCTTTATTACTTTGTCTGGTACATTGGTTAGTATTAGGTCCAATATGGCTCTCCCCCTTGTTGGAGCTTGTACTTGTTGGGAAAGGTAGTCATCTTTTGTTCTAGATAAAAAAAAAAACTTTTATGAGAACCACATGTTTCAGCCTCCCAGTCTATAGCTGGGTAATTAAAGTCCCCTATAATAACTACCTCATTTAGTTTAGTGGCTATATCTATTAGCATCATATTTTCTGTGGATTCGGATATATCTGGAGGTTTGTAGCAAACCCCCATCAGTATTTTATTTTTGTTTCTCCCTCCATGTATTTCAACCAATTCAGACTCTACATGGTCATTCCCCTCACATATACCCTCCAGCAGAGCGGGTTGTAGAGAGGATTTTACAATTAAGCAGACTCCACCCCCTTTGCTTTTGTTACGGTCCCTAGATTTACTGCCCAGTCATAGCTTTCATCCAGCCAGGTCTCTGTTACCCCCACTATGTCATATTGTTCTTCTGTTATCAGTTCTAGTTCATCCATTTTATTAGTCAAGCTTCTAGCATTTGTAAGCATGCATTTCAAATGCCTATGATAATTTTGTATATTGCCCTTATTCCTCCTAGATGTGCTAACCCCTCCCCCCTCTCCACCCCCAGTTTCATGTCTACACCCACTGTCACTTTCTTTCCTACCTTCCCCTTTGTAACGGCTTTTACCCTCCCCCCCAGTGCTTAAACTGGACCTTCACCATGATTTATTGAAAAGCCCAAACCCTTAAACTATTCCCCAGCATATAAAATAAATATATTTTAAGTTTTTAGTCACTTACTTACTTATTCTTTCCCCCACTGTGCTGCAACTCTGTTCAGGACTTTAGGATACGAGTGCCGCCATCTTGACTCAGAAGCATCACACTTACTGAGGAGAGGAGAGCAGGATAAAGTACAGGGGGGCGGGTTATAGCTGTGCTTTGCTCAGACAGAGCAGAGCTGGGGTCAGGAAAAGGTCAGCAATCCCAGAATGCAGAGCAGCACAGTCAGAAGGCACTTCCTGTTTGCAGGCTGCCTGATGTCCCATGAGCCGCCATCTTGGATGTTTAAAGGCTTATAACATATATAACATATATAACATAATGTGAGCAATCTGTATGTACAGGGTGTGGGAAACATATAAGATATGTTCTTATTCAGAGTGAAGGACCGCTTTAAACACTCCTCCAACCTTTTAGCCATCCTCTCCCCCAGAACAGATGCACCCTACCCATTGAGGTGTAACCCATCCCTTACAAAGAACCTTTAGCCCACTGTGAAGTCGGCCCAGTTCTCTAAGAACCCAAACCCCTCCAATTTATGAGCCACCTGTTTACCCCTCTAATTTACTGCTGCCTCTCTGGTGTGGCTCTTGGTACTGGTAGTATTTCTGAGAATACTACAGTTGAGGTCCTTGCCTTAAGCTTACGGCCTAAGTCCCTGAAATCATTTTTAGGGACCTTCCACCTACTTCTTCCTATGTCATTTGTGCCAATATGCACCATGACCGCTGGGTTCACGCCAGCCTCTCCCAATAATCTGTCAGCCCGCCCCGCTACATGCCGTACTCTTGCCCCAGGAAGGCAACATACTGTTTGGCAATCCCGGTCTTTGTGACAGATTTCCCTGTCTGTTCCCCTAATAATAGAGTCACCCACTACCAGCACCTGTCTTGCCTGCCCTGTTCTCCCATTTCCCCTCCCGTTCTTACTAGAGCAGACAGATGTGTCTTGCTACAGGTGTGCCATCCCTGAGCTAACATCCTCCTCATCTGCCAACCGGGCAAACTTGTTGGGAGGTGCCTGTTCAGGGCTAGCCTCCCTGTAACTTTTACCCCTACCCCACCTTCTAACTGTTATCCAGCTAGCTGCCTCATTTTCCTGCTTTTCCTCCCCCCCCCCATCCTAACACGCTCCCCTGACCCATTGAGTTCCAGTTCAGTGAGATCCAGACTCTTTTGCATGACAACAATGTCTCTCAGTGTTGCCAATTGCTTTAGATCGTGAATGACGGCTTCCAAATCAGCAATTCGCACACATCTGGGGCATAAGTATCCACCATCGACCGACTGAAAATACCATTTTGTGAGTACTCACCTGAAAAATGGATATTGTTGGTGTGCCACACACCCCGCTTCACTTCTTAAATATTCATCCATTATTGGGTTAATCCACCGCAGGTGACGTAGTGCAGAGAGGAAGTCTTGTAACGAGCCCCCTTCCGGCCTATATATACCTGGTACCTCCCCTCAATCACCAGTATATTTAAAAAGCAGAAAGACAAGGTACCAGTATTCCACCGGTAACCTCCAAAATCAATTTTGATATAAATAAAAAAGGGCTTCACCATATAAATGCTTCGGTAATACCGAAGAGGGTGGGGGTGAAGCGGGGTGTGTGGCACACCAACAATATCCATTTTTCAGGTGAGTACTCACAAAATGGTATTATTCTTGGTGTGCCACACACCCCGCTTCACTTCTTAAATATTCATCCATTATTGGGACATCCAAAAGCAGTGTCCACAAGGGAAGGGCATCTCAAGGCCAGGTGAAGCATAACTTAAATGACTGCAGTCTGCAGAACTTTGCGGCCAAAAACAGCATCCGCTGAGGCCCGCACATCAACTTTGTAAAACTTAGAAAAAGTGTGAACAGAAGACCAGGTGGCGGCCTTACAAACCTGTTCAACAGAAGCTTGGTGCTGAAATGCCCAAGACGCCCCAACAGCGCGAGTGGAATGAGCAGTAATACGAAAAGGGGGAACTCTTCCCTTAGCCGAATAGGCCGCAGTAACGGCCTGACGTATCCACTTGCTAATGGCAGATTTGGCTGGTGCCAAACCCTTCTTAGGCCCATGGGGCACAACAAAAAAGGAATCCGTCCTACGGAAATGAGACGTGATAATCAAGTAGTACTTAACACAGCGTACTACATCCAAACAATGCAAAACCCTCTCTGTCATTCTTAGGATTAGGACACAAGGAGGGAAGAACAATATCTTGGTTCAAATGAAAAGCAGAAACAACCTTAGGAAGAAAGTCTGGCTTGAACCGAAAGACCACTTTATCCTGATGCCTCTCGAAGTAAGGCGCCTGGATAGTTAAGGCCGCCAATTCTGAGACACGCCGGACAGAAGTGATCGCTACCAAGAAGACAATCTTCTGAGTCAGGGTAGACAAAGCAATATCTTGCAAAGGCTCAAAAAGGAGGAGCCTGAAGAGCAGAAAGAACCAAATTCAAATCCCAAACAGGGAGTAATGGTTTCCTGGGAGGCCGCACATGCGTAACCCCCTGGAAAAAAGTTTTAACTAAAGGCTTAAGCGCAACACGCTTCTGAAAAAAGACAGATAAGGCAGAGACCTGCCCTTTCAACGTACTTAGCTGGAGACCAGAGTCCAGCCCTGATTGTAAAAACTCCAGAATCCTGGAGACCGAAAAGACCCTACAAGGAAAAGATCTTATCTCACACCAAGTGATATAGGCTTTCCAAGTCCTATAGTAGGTGATGGAAGAAGACTTCTTCCGGGCACTGATCAAAGTCTTAATGACGGAATCAGAAAGACCCTCCTCCATCAGGATGGAGGTTTCAGCAGCCAGGCCATCAAACCCAGCGCTGGTAAATTGGGGCAACCCAACTGACCCTGAGTGCGCAGACCGGGCCGAAGAGGCAGAACGAACTGGTCCACTGCCAGCCGAACGATGTCTGCGAACCTTACTCGTCTTGGCCACCTTGGGGCCACGAGAACGGCGTACACCTTTTCCAGAGCCAACTTCTGAAGAACCCTGCCCAGCAAGGGCATCGGAGGAAACAGGTATAGAAATCCCAGAGCTCCCCAGTTCAGGGACATGGCGTCCACTGCCAGAGCCAGAGGATCCTGGGAGTGTGACACGAAGTTCGGGAGCCTGTGATAGTGATGAGGGGCCAACAAGTCCACCTCCGGGGTCTCCCATTGGAGACACAATAAGTGAACCACCCGAGGATGGAGAGCTTATTCTTCCAGACGGGGAGAGCACTTGCTCAACCGGTCCGCTACCTGTTCCATCACCTCTGGAATGTAAACCGCCAAGAGACAGGGAACATGGAACACTGCCCATGTCCGGATCAGGGACATTTCTCTGAGAGTACTCAGACTGCGCGTCCTTCCCTGAAGACCGACGTAAGTAACTGCTGATCGATTGTCTGAACACATCTGGACCCGAAGGCCCAGAACGTACTGAGTCAGGAGAGCAAACACCTGACAAATGGTTCTCGGATTCAGAATACTGATGGGTAAGTGGGGCCTCCACTGCCCCTGAAACCGCAGCTCCTTCCAGAATCTGTCCCATCCCGACAGACTGGTGTCCGTGGTGACACCTTTCCAAAGGGGGGTCAGGAAAGACCTGCCCTATACAAGATTGGTCGAGACCAATCACCACAGGAGGGACTGCCGTACACGGGAGGACAACTGGAAGGACTGATCCAACAACTGAGGTTGCTGGTCCCAACACGCTAACAGAAATAGCTGAAGCGTTCTTGTGTGAATTTGGGCAAAAGAAAGACACACTTCGTCTTGATGAGAGTTCAGGCCGGGATGAACCGACCCATGAATGGACCGTGAGGGAGGGTGAGACTCGAATTCCAGGTTGTAACCGGGCGACACTACCTCCTGGATCCATCTGCCTGGAACCACATGGGTCCAATGGTAGAAGTGTCGCAATAGTCCCCCCACCCGCACGGGTGAGGGCAGCCCCTCATTGCTGAGTGAGCTTATCAGCAGGTTTGGGCTTGGTGCCTCAGGACTGAGTGGGCCGGCCACGGCCCCTCCCGAGTCCAACCTGCGCCACTGGTAGCGGGAAAGGACGCACCTTTGTCCGCTCTGAACCCTTGAAAGGAAGGCCTACCGGAACTTGTCCCCCTGAAGGGACCACGAGGCCTTTTGCGTTGTGGCATCTTACCACCCTTTGCGACTGAATCAATTTTCTCCCCAAACAGACGCAACCCCAAAAAGGGGAGAGCTGTGAGCACCTTTTTGGAAGCCGTGTCTGCTGACCACTGACGTAGCCATACTGACCTGCGAATAGCCACCAGCATAGCTGCCGCCTTGCTACTCATAGTCAGCGCATCGTCCTGAGCGGCCAGGACATAAGCCACAAAAGATTCACACTGCTTAAGTGCAGTGAACTGTTTGCAAGCGGGATCAAGATCCTCATATAGCCCCTGAATTAGGGACTTAATTGCCAATAGAAGAAGGGCTGAAGCACATACCGGGCGCAACGCTGACCCGGAATAGATAAAACCATGTCGAGCGTATTGGTCAATCCGACGATCTTCCCCATCTTTGGGGACAGTGGTCTCAGCAGATTGTACCATAGCCGAGCTGGAGAGCCCTAGTACAGGGGTATCGACGTCCGGAGGGACAGACCAAAGCTTCACCAATTCTGGCGGAAAAGGATAACGCTTTTCCCAACTGGAAGGAATTCCAGATAACCGTGTGGGATGTTCCCATTCCTTAAGAACCACCCTCTCAAAGTGGTGTTGTCTGGGAAAAACCAAACGCGGCTGAGGCTCTTTAAATAACTGACCCTCTGGCGGGGCGGCCGCCTCAGGCGTATCTAAACTCAAAATTTTAAAAATTTGAGCCAGAATAGAGGGGGTGTCAAAAACAACCCCCTCTGACCAATCGCCGATCTCATCAGCCACAAGCTGACCTGTCGGCTCATCTGACTCCGACGGGAGTTCATCCTCGTCCGGGGATCCATCGGACCATTCCACAGGTTCACAAAACTGGTCCTGTGGAGCCGAAGGTACCGGAGTCAGGTGCCTTCGTTTTGCAGCGGCCTTCAACGGGCATCATTTTCCGGGGGCTGGGCTGTGCTGCCGCCTCGGAATGCGAATCCCCACTTTTGACAGTGTCATGCGGGGTCCGGAATAGGGAGGGAGAGGTAGGAGATGATGAAGGATGCGATGGCCCCGCAGCCGAAGCAACGGACTGGCGCGCAATAGTCTGTTTTGCACAAGGGATGCAAATAAAGATATCATCAGCTGGGAGTGGAACCCCACAACCTACGCACCCCCCAAACAGCTCAGCAGAACCGTTTCCGGAATTTACGGAAGCCTCCATATGGTGATTTATGGTATTCGCAATACTGGGACTTTTAAGGCATAAGCCGACCCGGGATGCCCTATATATATATATATATATATATATATATATATATAGTCTATGTATATAAACATTCAAAGCAATAATTAGCCAGGCACATAGAGCCGGAGGGCCAGCATAAGCAGGGATCCCAGGATCTGCAAGGCAAAGAAACAACCATCAGATCCTCACATGTGTATAAACATATAAGCATGGCACCAAGTGCCCTTAAAGTGGACCAACACCCAGGATTTTGACTATCCTGGGTCTTGGTCCACTTCGGTGGGGCACCCCCGATCGGGGTGCCCCGCTGTGTGAAACCCCCCCGAACAACTCACCTCTCCCCGCGCCGACGGACAAGCCGCGGACAAGCGGCTCCTCCGCCGCCGCCTCCCCCACGTCCCTCTTGACGCGCGCGTGCCCGCGCCGGCCATTCACAGACGGCGCGGAAGATAAGGTAAGGAGTTTGGGGTGTTGGGGGGGTTTCACCCCGCGGGACATCCCGATCTCGGATGTCCCGCGGGGAGGGAGGTTATCGGCCCGGGAATCTTATAGATTCCCGGGCCGATCACCCGTGGGTGTTGGTCCACTTTAAATGACGCCCCCTTAATAAACAGTGACTTCTCACTATATTGTTAAAAGTATTCCCCACTTAACGGCCCCAACGGGAGGGGCCGCTTACCTGGACAGCAAAGGCATCAGCCGGCAAGCCTGCAGCCAGCATGAAGACAAAGTGCGGCCGTGCGCCCACGCGACTTCCTGTGTTTTGAAGGAAGCAAGGACGCTGGGCCCGCCGCAGACGCCGCATGACGTCGGCGCCGCGTCAGCGGGACCCGTCCCCCCCCCACGCCGATCAGCTGGAATCACTTACAGCTGGGCCACAGCACGTGCGCCCAGGCGGCGGAGGGGGGAGGGTAAAAACCGCATGGTGCTGTACAACGCAAACATGAATGCCAGGCGAGGAGAGGGGAGAGGGGGGAGGGGGCCACAAAGCAACAAACTGCAAGAGAAGTGGCCAGCCTTTACCCAGCGCAGCCTGCCCTTAAAGCAGACCCAAAAATATACACATGCTACAGTGAATGCATAATCATGACACATATGTTAACATGCAGTGATACAAGTGAAACACACATACTTAAAGCACACCCTCACACCCCCCCCCCCCCCCCCATAGTGAAGGGAGAAGGGACCGTAACGGGAGAGTAAGGGGCTACGGGGACCCTCGGGACAGGGGCATCCCATTTCCGGATCACCATGCCGGTTAGCCGCATTGCCCCACGCATGAGGTCGAGCGGTAGGAGATAAGCTCCTAGGCACTTAAAGTGCCATCTACCATTTGCCCGGTGAGCAGCCTAGGCTGGGAGGCTTCCATTTCACCATAAAGGTATACAAACTCAAACCGGGCAGAAATAGACCAAAATGGGGGTGGCGGGGTAAGAATACCCCGGCCTACCTGTAAGCAGGAGACTTCCATCTTCTGACTTGTCAGCAAGCAGAGAGAAAAAATACTGGTGATTGAGGGGAGGTACCAGGTATATATAGGCCGGAAGGGGGCTCGTTACAAGACTTCCTCTCTGCACTACGTCACCTGCGGTGGATTAACCCAATAATGGATGAATATTTAAGAAGTGAAGCGGGGTGTGTGGCACACCAAGAATAAGTGCATACATAGCACAAGATGTACACTGGACAGCATTGTTAGGCATGGAACCCATTGTATCAATTTGTTGGAACAGCAAGTAAAGAATTTACAACACTTAAAATAACACTCTGGATTCAAAAGGTAGATACTTACAGCTTCAGCTCCAAGAGCTGTACAATTCCTTATAACACACCTGCTTCAATTAGGCCTCAGCAGGAATCCAGGAGAGAGAGAGTGAAAAAAAAAAAAGGTTTTTTTTTTCTTTTGTTTAAATTTGTGCCAGCATTAACCCACCGATTCACAAAAATAAACCAACTACAGTTTGTAATATTTTACTTACCAAATGATCCCAGTTTCCCAAAGCTTACCACGGGAGTTCCTGCTTTAACTCACCACTTACCAAGCAACCACTTACAGTAACCACGCTCTGGTTGTTGGTGGGGCAAAACATACACACCCAGGTTCCGCCTCTACACCAATTGGGAGCTGGCTGGTTGGTGGGGCTAATTAGTCATGCCTCCACTACGCCCAACCTTTCCCTTTATAACCCCCATTACACTGCCGCACCGGCTAACCGAGCTAAAGTTGCGGGAGGTGTCAAAACGCACTGGTTGATGGCGGTCATGATTCCTCCTCTTTCATCTTAAAAGAGGAGATATTCGAAGCATCTCGTATGGCAGATTGCAGCGGTGAGCGTTACCTATTATCACCTTATTGGATATGAGATTGTTTTACATTTTTCTGTGTGAGTGTTTTATTGCCATTGCATTAAATGATTGTCAGCTGCTCAACAGTGCTGCACTATTGTTTATTTGTGCTTTGTTCCCATGTTAAACTCCTTGTGAGTGTCTTGAGTCCTCGCTCTTTGATTTGGATAATTTCCTGTGGCCGATTTGAGTAACATCAGTGTGGTGGATTGATCTGCTATATTGACCCTATTGGGTAAAGAGTTCACTCTTACAGGTGGAGAGCACAATATTCATTTTTTGAAGATGTTGAATGTTGAACTAAACTGCATCATTACTTTTATCTGTATCAAATAATTTCAGTGATAATTGCATTTTTTTCTTAAACCAACAACTTTGTCCATGTGTGTGTACCTGTAGGTGGGGTACAAAAAGGCACGCCCCCTTTTCCAAAGATGAACCTATTTTATTATTGGGTATTAATAATACAATTCTGTAATCCTCACCTGTAGAAATGTTTCCTCTTCCATATCCACTCCAGGCCATCAGCATTCACTAACAAATGGGTTAACCTCTTGACCAAGGGCATGGACTGTAAGACAAAGGCGTGACTCCTCCCGGCCTATTTACTTCTGGCTGCACTTCCACAATCCAGTAATTCGAAAAGCAGTAGAAACAGCTACCTGGGAAGAAGAATGACTATATCTTTGTTAGAGACAAGATGGGAGACAAGAAAAACTCCTCTCTACTACTCTTTTTTCATTTTTTTTTAATGCTAATAATATATATATATATATATATATATATATATATATATATATATATATATATATATATATATATATATATACACAAACTCCCCTAGGATTAGGCATTCAAGGAATATAGTAACCTAGCAAAAAGGGAGGGTCTGAAGGTTTGGAGTGGATATGGAAGAGAAAACAATTCTACAGGGGAGGCTCACAGAATTTTCTCTCCCAATCCACTCCAGGCCATCAGCATTCAGTAACGAATGGGACCTCCAAAAGCAGTACCCTTACTGCAGGGTGGAATCCCAGGAATGAATATAGAGTAAGCTACTGTAAAACCAAAAACATCTTAGCTTACTACTGTCGGTAATACCTTCCTACCAAATATGGCATCTGCCAACGCCCTAACATCTACCTTATTGAACTTGGTAAATGTATGAACTAAAGACCAGCTTTACATACCTGTTCCGGCAGGATGACATGGACAACCGGTAACTTTTGGGTCCTTGTTATGACAGGATGTTTACATGCTGATCGTCATTTCCGCCCTGCATTGTATGGAGCCATCTATGCCTGTAGACATTCATTTCCGCCCTTAATCTAGTCTGGCGGGAAATTCCCTGATTATTGGATAGGACACCTGATATGGGGCTATTTAAAGGGGGACAAATGGAAACTAACCACACTCTGAGGAAGTGGCAGTTTGCAGTCGCCACGCAACGCGTCAGTGGTGGTGACATGCTGGATATTGGAGTGGGACTCTTGCACTGACTATGCGGTAATGTAGATTGACCCTTGCTTTCACTTATTTTTAATAAGGATTGTGATTGTGATTTTGTCTGGCTGCCATTTTGGCAGGCTTATACTGTATATGCCCTGGAGCTTCATCTCTTAGTTAGCACTTGCACTTTCAGCACTAGCACTTTTATGCACTTAGCACTTTTTTCCATACTGAGTTCATTGAGCATTTAGGCTCATCTAACTGTCTTCCATATGGATAGCAGACGCTCTCTCTTGATTCTATATACACTTTAATAGTGTCACTTGCACAGCTCTATTGAAGTTCCCGGGCTTAAACAGATATAAAAAAAAATTTGTTTTATCATTTGGGCTATTATATGGCCCTTTACCAATAATCAATATCTACTTGTTTAGATTTGCAAGAGGTTATATATCAGTAAGGTTACACATCAATTAGTCCTAAACATCTCCTGTCCAGCAACTTTGTTTTGAATTGCTTTTATGGCTATAGAGAATAAAGCTTTGTGATAAAACGTTATACAATCTTTTTGATGGTTCTGTTGAGCGGCTAAATGGGTGGACCCTTGGGTCTGAGCTGGTAGGCCCTCTCTTTAAAGATATTTACATACCTGTTCCATTGAGGCCTGGTGCTGAAGAGCCTCCAATACCTCATGTAGAATGAGCTGTAACCTGAAAAGAAGGATTATTCTCCTTGGAGGTATAGGTCCTTTTTACAGACTGTCTAATCCATCAGCTGATGGTAGACTTATGGTGCCCTTCCATGGCCCCTCAGTTATAACAAACAAGGAGTCCATTTTTGGAAAGCTTGTGTAGCAGTGATATAATATTTCAATGCTCTCACTACATCCAGTGAGTAAAGGACCCTCTCCTTGAGATTAACTGGAGCCAGACATAAGGAGGGCAAAACCATCTGTTCATTAGGATGAAAAGGAGAAAACACCTTGGGCAGAAAATCCTGCTTAAAATGGAAGGCAGCTTTTTCCTTATGTAAATTTCAATAAGGAGGTTTATTCAATAAAGATGCAAATTCGAAAAAATCTTGTGCCAAAGTAATAGCTACAAGAAAAATGACCTTAAGAGTCAAAAAGCTCAGAAATGCATCTATCAGAGGTTCAAAAGGAGCGCTCTGCAGGGCAAACAGTAACAAGTTCAAGTCCCAAACAGGAAGAATAGGTTTACGCAGAGGGTGCATGAGTGACCCCCTGAAAAAAGGTCCTAATAAGCCTATTTTCGGCAATGGGTTTCTGAAAAAAGATGGCTAAAGCAGATGCCAGAGTGCTCAATTGAAGTCCCTCATCCAGACATAGAAGACAGTAGAAATTCAAGTATTCTGTAGACAGAAAACTTCTAACAAGAAAAGTTCTTAGATTCACAACTGACGATGAATACACGTCAAACTCTGTAGCAAATATTTGTAGTCCCTTGCTGGGCCTGGATCATGGTGTGGATAACCCTTGCCGATAAACCCCTTTCTGTCAAGGTCGAGGTTTCAATAGCCAGGCCGTCAAAGCCAGCATTCATAAATTGAGGTGCAGAAGAGGCCCTTGTGTGAGAAGATCTGGGTCATCGGGGAGCTGACAATGCTCCCCTGCCGACATGCTTACCATGTCTGAGAACCAGCTTATCTTGAGCCAGCAAGGAGCCACCAGAATGATTGAAACCCGTTTGAGAGCTACCTTTTTTAGCACTCGACCTAGCAGTGGAAAAGGAGGGAAAGCATAAAGGAGCCTGAAAGGTGACCAAGGAAGGGTCAGTGCTTCTGTTGCTATTGCTAAAGGGTCCCTGGATAGAGACACAAATTTCAGATTCTTCCGATTGTGCTAAGATGCAAAGAGATTTACATCCGGACGACCCCCATCACTTGCAAAGGGAGCAGGACTGTTCTGCTCAAACAATTGGCCTGTGGGTTGTCCACTCCTGGTATGTGTATCGCCGACATGCATGGAACATGCTTCTCGGCCCAGAGAATTATCTGGCTTACCTCCTTGAGAGCTCTTCTGCTCCTGGTGCCCCCCTAGTGGTCGATGTATGCCACCGCCGTCAGGTTGTCTGACTGAACCCTGACAGGCCAGGTGTCCAATGTAAGAGGAGTAAGAGAATTGCTCTTCGTTCCAGGATGTTTATGGGAAGCCTGTTTTTCCTGGACCCCACTGTCCCTGGATTGTCTGTGAGCTCCAGATACCTCCCCAACCTGTCAGGCTGCCAAGGAACCGGAAGATAGGATTTGCTTACTAGAAAATGTTGGGGATCCAGCCACCAGGTTAGGGATTGCCTGGCTGAATGCATCAGAACAAAAGGGTGATCCAGAGACTCCGAGGTCTGATCCCAGACTGATAGTCTGCGGTGGCCTAGTGTGAAACTATGCAAAGGGCACTGCCTCGAAGCAAGATACCATCAGGCCCACTAGCCGCATCCCATGATGGATCATTGGCCAGAAGCAGACCGAGAGAGCCTGTATTCTGGCCTGAAGACAGAATTCCTTCTGCTCTGGAAGAAATACGCTGGCCTGAGCCACGTCTAATGACATCCCCAAAAAAGACCTCACTGTTGATGGAATTATATGCAACTTTGCATAATTGATTATCCAGCCAAATTCCTCCAGTGTCGACAAGATTGTGTATCCTTTTTGGCCTCCTGAAAGAATGGGTCCCTGATTAGCAAATAGTCTTAGTTAGGGATTATGTGTATCCCCTGGCCCCTCAGGAAGACCATAAGGCCTGCTAAAACCTTGGTAAACACCCTCGGGGCTGAGGACAGGCTGAAGAGCAGAGCCACAAACTGAAAATTTAGGCCTTCCAGTGCAAATCGAAGAAATCTTTGATGGCCTGGAAAAATTGGGATGTGGAGATATGCATTCTTTATATCTACTGTGGGCATCAAATCTCCCGGCTGAAGCGGCATCACTGTGAATCATTAGAACTCCATGGGAAAGTGTTAGACGGCCCTTAAAATCTAATATTGGGTGCACAGACCTGTCCTCCTTGGGGACAGTGTATAAGAGTAAAATACCTGGCCGCTCCCTGGAAGGGGAACCTGATGGTTTACCCTCATCTGAAACAGATGCGTAACAGCGGCTTCTTCTTTACCGGATTGCGGGATGCCTTTCAACAAAGAAACCTTCGGGAAGGTCTGGCTCCAAACTCAATATTGTAACCTGCTAACGTATTGCCCTGCTAACGTGCGCCTCCCAGGTTAGTTATAAAATGGTCTGAGCGGCTGCCACCCCTCCTTTGTTTCTTTTGAATTTGTGCAAGCACATGGGGTGTGGGGTCTAGGCTGTATTGCAAGGTCTTTGACCCTTCCACCCCATGGCTTGCACTTGAGGTTTAGGGCAACCTCAGGTAAGCCTGCTCCCAATTTATCTATTGCATTGTATGTCCCAAATGGGGCTCTCAGAGATTAGAGTTAGGACTGCACCTCACAGGGGCACCTTGGCGCTGGAGGTGCAGCTTAAGCATACTTCTGCAGATGTGTGTGACCGAGCCCTTGGTTTTTAACCAAGTTTAGAGACAGATTGTAGGTTGGTCAGCAAGCTAACTGGTTTGAGTGCTGTGGCTCCTTTAAGACTTTTGATATTGCAACCTGAAGACACTACTTCCAGTATCCAGATCTGATACACGGCGTCTCCAAATGGAAGCAAACTGCAGAAGCTGACCCCCCACCCACAAAATTGTGGGCATCTCTTTATACTTAAGAGGGCTTAGCAGGGTGCTTTGACTTGTTCCACCAAAAGGTCTTGCCTTGCTCTTGGACTTAGGCCTTCCCAAGAATTCCCTTCAGAATCTCTACCCCCACGAAAGTGCCGGGAACCAGAGGGCTTGCGAAAAAAGAGGGTAGACTTCCTCTTCTGCAGAAGCTTGGTCGACTT
Source organism: Gastrophryne carolinensis (assembly GCA_027917425.1). NCBI lineage: Eukaryota > Metazoa > Chordata > Amphibia > Anura > Microhylidae > Gastrophryne > Gastrophryne carolinensis. The sequence continues at coordinate 119,764,577 of CM051243.1, forward strand.
ACCCTCCCACCTCCTTTACCATCAAGACATTCCCCAAACAACCGACCACCTAAAAAGGGAAGACCCCTCAAGGACTTCTTGGAAAACACATTTGCCGACCATTGTTTTAGCATAAAGAGCGTATTAATGCTACTAGTATTAAACAGTTCTCCAAACAGGTTTTAAACAACAGGGAACACTAGTCTCATGAATAACTTTGAGATCGGGTTTAAGCAACCAGCTGTTTTATCAACCTTTTGCTTGCCAAAGATGCTTTGGTGGCACAGGCTGGCCGTAAAGGTGAACCTACCATAGAAAAGGCATGGCGTGCCAACTGATCAATACGTTTTTTCGCAGGATCCTTCAAACAAGCGGTATCAGTGAAAGGCATAACAGTTGTGTTAGAGAGACCCGAAACAGGAGTGGCCACCACCAGAGGAAGAGACCATAACTTAATCAGATCCGAAGGAAAAGGATACTAAGTATCTTAGAAATGGGAGGAAGCCTATCTGGCTTTTCCCAAAATGAGACTATTCAGGGAATTCTTCAAGCCTTCCAGGCTTGAATAAGACTCATTACTTCCTCTTGGGAGACTTAGGGAGGTGAAATATGCAGAACCTCTAAAATGGCACCAATGAGGCTCTCCATTTCATCCCTGAACAGAGAATCCTCCTCAGAAAAGGATTCTTAATCTGAATAACTGTCCTCCCTACTGGAGGGAAGCTCACTCTCAGACAACTTTTCCTTCTCTTCCTCAGAGACCAATGATGCATATAAATCTTCTCAGACTTCTCAAAATTAAATGCTTCCTCTTCCTCGATGATTTCTTAGGGGCCAGAGCTAGCAGCCTTTCAAGGCAAGCGAACCTTTCTGCAATATCTGGCTGAATATCACCCTGGCTATCCTGGCCAGGCTGAGCTATCAAATGAGCTCTAGGTTTTGAGGGACCAGTCTCAACAGTCACTGACAGAATAGTCCTCCTGCCATGATCGGTAAAATTAAATTGGGCAAGCTGGGCAAACCATACTGTACTTGCCCAGAAGTCTTTGCCGACATACTGGGGGGCCTAAGATCGAAGTACTTGATACTCACAAGTGACTACTCTCTTCCCATAACCCTATTCCCATAATCTACAATAAAGAAAAACAATAATAATTAATAATACTCCTTCTAAGAATAACAAAAATAAAATGCAGTAAACATGAAAAACCACTCACATACCAGGGTTTGAAGGATGACCAGGGATGGAGTGCAGCTTTAAACTGGATACTACAGCCACCTACGGACCTCGGAGGCAGGTGGCAGGGCTGCGGGCCAGAGGCGGAAGATTCCCGCTAGCCACCGAAGGAGCGGAGAAGGGCGGCGGCAATAGAAGCGGCGATGGAGGCCGCAATCCCCCCAAAAAAGTAGCAAGAGAGGCTGGCAATCAGTGCCGCTTCGTCGCTGAAGAGGAGAGCAAGATACAGCCGAACAATGACTGAAACAGCAGCAACTCCCTGCCGAGTTCCCGCCTTGTTAAAGCAAAAGAGCAAAAATGTAAAAATAAAAATGTTAATAAATGTAGAAATACAGATATATATGGGAGGAAGAAGGGAGGATATATAAATATATACCCAGGTTCCCTTTACGACCAAGATCCAAAATACAGCAAGCTAAGGAGGCATAGTGGGTCCAAGGATCAGTAAGATATAAGGGCCTGGAAGACAGGGTTAAAATCCCCTGCTTCATAAGTATAGCCTTGAAAAGGGAGAAGGAAAATCTTCGCAGTCCAGTCCCACTGCAAGAATGAAACTGGGTGGTGGTGAGGCAGCCAGAAGTATATAGGGCCAGGAGGAGCCACACCTCTCTATCTTGCAGTTCACGCCCTCTGAGCAGGAATTAACCAGTTCATGACTGAAGCTGACCTGGAGTGAATTGGGGGAGAAATGTAATTATGACTAGTGTCCAACTTTCTACATGATAAGACAACAGAAGTGTCGGAAAAAGAGCTTTCAAATATTGGTCTGCACTAAATTGTTACTAACCTAGAAAGGTCAGACGATCACTGAGCAACATTGCAGGGCCTAAATTGTCAATTAGGTCCAAGTCAGAGAATTTCCCCCTCTCGCAGTAATCCTTCAAAAACCTAAACAGAAGCAAATGTTATTAGTTAACACTAAAATCTGCAGATAGAAGTAGTAGTGTCAGAGACATACAAATATTCTTTCATGCAGAAGAGGAGCAAAACCCAACAAATTGACTATCTTAGGAGTTGTTTCTCTCTGGCGGGGCACCCTGTTTGGAATTCCACAATGTGGGTATCCCGTGGGAGACATTGTGATTTATTATATCATGTATTTCAGCATGGAATATGTTTTGCTGACGTTCCGGAATATCTTTTCTTATAGAAGGATCAAAGTCAAATGGTTTGGGACATGCTCAAATAAAGGGCTTCTACATAGAGGGTGACAAGAAAAGTACTGGGGGAAAACAGACCACATCCAAAATCTCCAGGAGGTGCATACTATGTCCTAGATAGTAACCTTATTTATGCTTGTTTTATGTAAATATCACCCTCCTTTAAAAATCCAGAACAGGAAACACACAATTCTGTGAAACTCACCTGTAGAATTGTTTATTCTGGAGATCCATTCCAGGCCGTCCTCTTCCTTACATTTGGGTAATTCCTGCCCGGAGGTCTTGGACTGCAAGATTAAAGTTGTGGCTCCTCCCGGCCCTAAAAGTAAACAGCTGCCTCTAACAAAACCAGTACTTAAAAAGCAGTAAAACAGATCAAGAGGCTAAGGCCGGGAGGCCCCAAGTATAGGAGACAATGTTACTTCACACCGAATTTGCTTGTTTTCTCTCAAATTTTTTTTTTTCTTGATATATATTATCTTTTTTTTCCCCAATGCCAAATGATATAATAAATGGAATAATCACCATAAAAAAAAGGCATCAAGGATATAATGAACCCCAAAAAGGGGCGGGTCGGACGGCCTGGAATGGATCTCCAGAAAAAACTATTTTACACATGAGTTTCACAGAATTGTGTTTTTTCTTTCAATCCATTTCAGGCCTTCCTCTTCTTTACATTTGAGAGCTCCAAAAGCAGTGCCTATGTATGGGCGGGACCCCGAACACAGAACAGCAGGTAGTTCAATTCACTACCGCCTGAAGAACTTTTCGACCAAAAACAGCATCAGCTGAGGCCCTAACATCTACCTTGTAAAATTTAGTAAATGTATGAAATGAAGACCAGGTGGCAGCTTTACAAACCTGCTCCACTGAGGCCTGATGCTGAAAGGCCCAGGAAGCACCAATGGCCCTAGTGGAATGAGCTGTGACCTGAAAAGTGGGCTCCTTCCTCTTGGCAAAGTAGTCTCTTACTACTGCCTGTCGAATCCACTTGCTGATAATGGATTTAGCTGTCAGAAACCCATTTCTTGGCCCTTCTGATATGACAAAAAGAAAATCCGACTTCCGGAAGGATTCTCTAGCAGCCATGTAATATCTTATGGCTCTGACTACATCCAAAGGATGAAGAGCCTTTTCCTTAGAATTAGCCGGAACTGGACATAAGGAAGGTAGAACTACCTCCTCATCAAGCTGAAAAACGACCTTAGGTAAGAAATCAGGCTTAAACCGAAAGTGTAACTCAAAATAAGCAGCCTTCATACATAAAGCAGCTAATTCGGAAAATTGACGCACAGAGGTGATTGCCACCAAGAAAATCACCTCAATTGTCAAAATGCTCAATGGAGCGTCAATCAAGGGTTCGAAGGGAGCACCTTGGAGAGCAGATAGCACCAAATTTAGGCCCCACACCGATAAAATAGGCTTGTGCGGTGGGCGGACATAAGTGACTACCTGAAAGAAGGTTCTGATTAGTCTATTGTCAGTGACAGACTTCTGGAAAAAAAGGCCGAAACATGACCCTTGAGGGTGCTCAGCTGGAGGCCCAACTCTAAACCATTTTGCAGAAATTCTAGAATTCTGGAAACAGAATATTCTCTGCAAGAAAAATTCCTGGACTCTTTTTCCGGGCCTGAACCATGGTATGTATAACCTTGGCCGATAAACCCTTCTCTGTCAGGATCAAGGTTTCAATAGCCAGGCCGTCAAAGCCAGCATTTGTAAATTCGGGTGCCGAAGAGACCCCTTTGTGAGAAGCTCTGGATCGTCGGGCAGGCGCCAGTGATCTGCCGACATTCTTACTATGTCTGAAAACCAGCTTCTCCTTGGCCAGCAAGGAGCCACCAGGATGGTTGGTACTCCCTCCTGGGCTACTTTCTTTAGTACTCGACCCAGGAGCAGAAATGGAGGAGATGCATAGGAGATTGAACCCTGTCCATGGGGTTGTCAGAACGTCTGTTGCTAAGGCCAGAGGGTCTTGTGAGAGGGACACAAACCTTGGAAGCTTGTGACGACCCCAATGGAGACAAAGGGCTTGAAAGACCACTTGAGAGACCACTCCCCTAGATGCAGAGCCCCCCAGCTCAGGGAGTCTGCCTCCTGGTTCTCTACCCCCGGGATGTAAACTGCTGAGATGCAGGGAACATTCTTCTCTGCCCAAACCAGAATCCGGCTTACCTCCCTTAGGGTTCTTTTGCTCCGAGTACCCCCTGGTGGTTGATGTAGGCTACTGCCGTCCGATTGTCTGAGTGGACCTGGACAGCATGCCCCTTTAAACTGGGGGTCAGATGTTGGAGTACTAGCCAAACTGCTCTCAATTCTAAGAGGTTTATGGGTAACCGATTTTCTCTCGGACCCCATTGTCCCTGGATCTTCTGAGTAAGCCAGATGCCACACCAGCCTGTAAGACTGGCATCCGTGGTAACGATCTCCCAATGAGGGGTCAGAAAGGACATGCCTACTAATAGATGTACGGGATCCAACCACCACAGGAGGGATTGCCTGGCTGATGGCGACAGAACAAACATCTGATCCAGAGATTCCGGGGCCCAATCCCAGATAGATAACAGATTCATCTGAAGAGGCCTTATGTGAAACTGGGCAAAGGGCACTGCTTCGAAGCAGGCCACCATTAGGCCCACCAGTCTCATCCCTAGGCGAACCGTTGGCTGCTGACGAGCTAGAAAAGTCTCTATTTGCATCCGGAGCAGTAAAACCTTCTGCTCCGGCAGAAAAACTCTGTCCTGAACCGTGTCCAGAGTCATCCCCAGAAAAGACCTTACCATCGACGGGGTGATATGCGACTTTGGGTAGTTGATCACCCAGCCAAACTTCTCCAGGGTTGACAATATGGTCCGGGTGTCTCTCTCGGTCTCCTGAAGGGACGGGGCGAGATCAAAAGATCGTCCAAGTATTGGATTATGCGAATCCCTTGACCCCTCAGGATGGTCATGAGACCCGCCAACACCTTGGTGAACACCCTGGGAGCCAAGGATATGCCAAAAGGAAGAGCCACAAATTGAAAATGATGACCCTCCAGAGCAAATCTTAAAAATCTCTGATGCCCCGAAAAAGTAGGGATGTGGAGATATGCATCCCTTATGTCCACTGTGGTCATGAAATCTCTGGGCTGAAGCAACTGCTCACCTTAAAGTTTCCATGCGGAAATGTCTCAACCTTATGAACCTGTTGAGACCCTTTAGGTCTAGGATTGGTAGCACCGATCCATCCTTCTTGGGGATCGTGAACAGTTTGGAGTAGAATCCTTGACCTCGTTCCTGAAGGGGTACCTGACAAATTACCACTGTCCGCAGGAGACGCAGAACAGAGGCTCTCAAGGCTTCTGCCTTTTGAGCTTCAGTTTCAGGATGCCCTTGACCAAAGGAATCTTGTGGGTGGTCTGGCTGCAAACTCAATCTTGTAGCCTGAAGACACCACTTCCTGAATCCAAAGATCTAAAACGTGGTGCCTCCAGATCGGAGCAAACTGCAGGAGCCGTCCCCCCACCCGCCCGGGTGAGGGCGCCCCCTCATGCCTGACTGGGGAGGCTGCGCTTCAGAAGGGACCAAATTTAATGCAGGACTAGATACTGTAGCAATAGCCCTATTATGGTCAAAAACAATACCTCTGGTGCAAGCGGAACAAACCGTGCTGAAACTGCCCAGGGGATTTTGCTTGTACAAAGTGCAGAGCCTGTCTTGTCCGAGAGGGATACCCGACTCATTATCCCCTGATGACTCCATCATGGTGAGTTTTAGAAAGCAACAAAAGACTTTAAAGTCCTAAGCCTATAGCCAATCCGCCAAAAGGGACTGGGAGGAACCACAACCCTAACCTTCTTACCACAATCTAAGAAACAAAAAAGAGAAAAAACATATTAATTTTTTTTTTCGAACAACATATTCAAATAATGCCTATAACCATAGAATAACATAATAAAGCAATACAAAAAGATATAACCAATGATCCTCTTACCTCTTCATGGGGAAACAGCAACGGAAGACGTGATCCTGGGCCACAACTGCCGGGCTAGAAGCCCGGCCGCAGCCTGCCATGTCCGCCAGAATCCCGGGAAGCAGCGGCCCGTACCGTGGTGCCTGGAGCGGTCCGAGCATTGGCCCGAAAGCCCCCGGGTACGCCGTCCCAAACCGTGGGGCTACCAAGCCCCAGCGGTCCGCGTGATTCACCCGTAGCCCGGGGTGCGTCGGCTGGAGCGCGGCCCAGACCCTCAGGCCAGGAAGGAAATAATGGCCGCGACAAGGGGGCAGCGAGGGAGTGGTAGCATCATGGCAGCGGAGGAGCAGGCAGCAGAGGCCGCATCCCTGCTGTAATTACCTGCCTTGATGGTCTAAAGTAGTATATAGGCGGAGGAGCTCTCTCTGCTGCCTAACTCGATGCCGGAGAGAGCGATAGTAAAAGGCGGAAAGCCTTACAAGCGCTTCCGCCCCGGTTCTGCCCCCAGACATGACGCCACAACACAAAAACAAGCCCCCTTAAAGCAAAAGGCGCGAAATTTTAAAAATAAAAAGTAAAACACATGTGGGAAGAAGGGAGGGTAGTATATGAAAGGTTCACAAGACAAAAACCTGCGGCTGACTTGCTTTTCAAAGAAAGCCTGCAGCCCAGAGCGTATAGACTCTGAAAAGCGGCCCAGACCCCGGCGCTTCACCTTACCTTCATGGACCCCAATCAGCAAAGCTGGGGAGTCAATGGGATCCGTGGGAATAAGACTGTGCAGGAAGCCGACAGGGTATATCCCCCGCTTGCTGCCAATACCTAACCTTGAGAGAGAAATCCAAGCGATCTTCACAGTCCAAATCCAACTGCAAGAATGAAACTGGTTTGGTTAGAGGCAACTGCTTACTTATAGGGCCCGGAGGAGTCACACCAATAATCTTGCAGTCCACGCCCTCCGGGCAGGAATTACCCATAGGTAAGGAAGAGGACGGCCTGGAATGGATTGAAAGAAAAAAATACATATTTACATAATTTCCAGTAAACACATCTCTTAAATGCATTTTTTAATTTCATTTATTTTTTTTTTGCAATATATTTTTATTAAATTTTGCACAAATAAATGGTCAAGAAAAAGAATACAAAGAAAAGAATGCATACAGGGCATAAATGACAGCATAGGTTTCACTTTATAACCCAGAGATCCTTTAGAAACCTCCCATACTGCCTGAGTTCTGGAGTACTTTTGAGTCCCCCCATCTGCCTTTTCTAGCACCAGTTCCTCCATCCTTCTGTTCTCTACTTCTCCGTTCCATTCCAATAGGGAGGGGGTTACATTAGTCCGCCAGTGACGAGGGATCACTGACCTGGCCGCTGTATCTTAATTTAATTTTTTTTAATGCATAGATGGCCATTGTATAACCCATCCGTGCAGTGAGTGTACACATGTCCGGAGCGGTGGGCTGCCCTAAACGGCGGGGAGCAGTTGGGGGGTTAGGTGCCTTGCTCAAGAGCACTTCAGTCATGTTCCAGGATCGGGATTCGAACCTGCCACCCTCCGGTTGCAAGTCCGCTCCCTTACCTCTAGGCCACAACTGCCCCTTAAGTAGGTGCCTTAGTAATCCTTTCCCACCGATCCTGGAAGCATTGACAGAAGGGTCACCTGGGGGGAATCAGGAATGTTTTCGAGCATCAGGAATTTAAAAACTCCCAACACTCTTTTCTAGAAAGTCCTAGCTGCTGGGCATTCCCACCAAATGTGAGTCCCAGGAGCCTTATTACACCTCCAACAATCCCCTGACTCAGAGCTCCCAAACCTCACCAGGTCCGCTGGACATTTATATCATCTGACCAAGATTTTCTAGTTCCTCTCCTGGGCCCTACGTGCCATAGAGAACTTATGAGTCAGGACAAAGACTCACTCTCCTCAACTGCCAGTCCCAATTCCTCCTCCAACCTCCTACAGAATTGAAGAAGCTCCCTCTCCCCTCCCGGGGGGGTCAATATTGATCTGGGGGTAAACGAGTTGATGAAGGCTACCATTTGAGCATGCAGGAACCAAGAAAGTTTACCCCCATCGCTCCCGCTCCCTTAGGTCCGAGAAGGAGGGCAGGCCAGAGCCAGAGACCACATCACCCAGTCTTGTATCTTGAGTAGCGTTCCAAAGAAGAAATGTTGTGCCCATCCGGGAGAGGAATGCCAGGTCAAATGGGGGGTAAAGGACCAGGTCTATGTAAGATATTTCCTGCTTTATAGTCCTGTCCCACAGGGGGCTTACCAGATATGGGAGCTCCTGCTTCTTGGGACGACGGGATGGCTCCACCCAAGGCAGGCTCGTCAAGCCAAAGGAAACGTCCCTCTCGAGGCTAACCCATCGCTTACTTTCTTTATGGTGAAACCAGTCCATGAGTCACACCAGGACTGCCGCAGCATAATACGTTTTGAGTTCCGGAACTCCCAGTCTTCCCTCGGTCTTAGGTCTACACAGCGTTGCGCTCCTTACCCTAGGTTTCTTGCTGCCCAAATAAATTTAAAGAAGGCCTCCAGTAAGAATTTGAAAAACCCTCGCTCTGGAACAAGCGGCAAGGCCTGGAACACGTATAAAAATCGGGGTAACATATCCATTTTCAAAATATTGATTCGTCCGAGCCACATATGATTGTAAGTTGCTTAATGTAACATTTAGAAGCAGGGCATAATTGAGCCTTTATAGCTTCCCTAGATCTGTAGACAATTGAACCCCTAGATATTTTATTGATTCCTTCTGCCATTTGAAGGGCAATTTCGCCTCCAGTATTTGCAGGCAAAAAAGGAAAGCTTGTACTCCCCCCCCCCCCCCCCTCTCAATGCATTGGCGGGGTGCTCCATTACTATTACATATAATAAAGGGAACAGGGGACATCCCTGCCGGGTACCATTTCTGATATTGAAAGATCCTGTGAGGGTACCATTAATTTTGACCCCAGCGGTGGGGTCCTGGTAAAGGGCTATAATTCTCTCCACCATAACTGGACCTAACCCCACCTGGATCAGCGTGGCCCTCAGGAACCCCCAGTGCACCCTGTCGAATGCTTTTTCCGCATCTACTGCTGACAAACAGGCAGGGATCTCCCTGGTCTGAGCATAATGCATCAGTGAGACAGTTTTAAAAACATTATCACTGGCCTCCCTCCTCGTGAAAAACCTCACCTGATCAATGTTAACTAATTAGGGAAGCAGGGGCTGTATCCTATTTGCAATTATTTTGGCGTCCAGCTTATGTCTACATTGATCAGTGAGATTAGTCTATAAAATTGATTTAGTTTTAATGGAAATTATTTGAATGGGTCTTTTCTTTGCTGTGGCATGATAAAGGAGGATGATATACACAGATAAAAGGCATAAATGAGGTTGCTAACCTGTTTCCCCGAAAATAAGACAGATCTTATTCATTGTTGCTTAAATATATACATTTCTTGGCATTCCAGCTCCTCTGTTCCAAATCCCACTTTATTGCAAGTATAGCAGTTTGCCCCCCCGGTAACCAGAAGCAACCACAATGCTTTCATGCTGAGGAATAGAGACACCAGTGGGACTACATGATGTTTGTGTAGCATGCTAAGGGTTATTTTCGGGGTAGGTCTTATTTTCAGGCACACAGTAACTAGGGGATAGAAAGTAGTATGTATCTCTGCCGTGAGGTGGGGGGGGGGGGGGTTTGGAAAATCTCTGAAACCCCCTAAACCAATTCTAAACGTCTCCGGCCCCAGTATCTCGGGCGCTGATCTCAAAGGTGCAGTTGTGACAAGGTGCAGCTGGCATCCAGCCACTCTGGACATGGGAGCGCACACTGCTACAGGAAATCTGGGGATGCAGCACGGATGATTCTCACGTTGTGGGACCCCCCTGGTAAAGGTGAGTTTACCGGCGACCCTTGGAGTTACACACAGTGGGCCTTTTGCTATAAGATGCCCCGGGCCAGGCTAGCGGCTGGCCCTGGAATCTTTTACATTCTAGCACCTGGTTGCATACGATTTGATCCACTTTAACGTAAGAAACCCTACATATTTTGAGATAATATGAATAATCAAAGTTCAACACTTTGCAAACTGTATTACTCCACAATTAACCAGTATAATTACAAGTTGTCTTTTATATAGGCAAAACCTACTGCACATTATCTAAAATGTTATTTCAAGAACCATTATTATTGTTTATATATAGCTCCATCTTCTTCCGTAGCCCTGTACAAGGTAACCATGAAGAGAAAATGTATACAACTATATGAAACAAAAAATGAGGATCAATCTAGTTTTTGGTTTACATAGCATATAGCCATTCTACTATACCCAGCATTACTATATTACATGTTTATGCTAGAATACATATTTCTGACTGCATGTAGTGTTTACATACTGCATTTTTTTATGCACCTTACTTAATTACTTAAGAAAAAAAAGAAAACACTGTTCACTGTTGACGGCATAGGTCAGTTACATACATACGTATAAACGTATTGCCCAGTAATGGTGGAGAGAGGAATGAGAGGCAACATAGCAGCCAGGCTGCAGATGACAATGCTCTCACAGAAATGTTTAGGTTGGGGGTCAGGGGACCACCAGTCAAACATTGTTATGGTGAGATTGGAGTTGCTCCCATTGTGATGTAGAGGCACAGTGGTGCCAACTAAGAGACAACAGACACCTGCCCAAAGAGCTTAGCTTGGCAATAATGTGACCAACATCTTTCAGACGGTAAGTGTACGTCAATGGCCTGGACGTATGTTAAACCTTCTATCAAAGGGGACATAGCACTCAATAGCTTTTTTCCAAATTATGATCAATCTATCATTGAAGCACACTAGGTGAGGGGTCATACAGATACCAGGGAATCCCCTCCCCATATTAGGCACTGGAAGGCTGAGAAAGCATCTTCTAGCACAGAGCCAGTCTTCCCAGTGTCATAACCAGCTCTACCACTTCTTTGGTGACGAGGGCTCAAGATCGTACACAAAGCGACCAAAAACAAAATGTAGATTAACTAATTTTCCACAAAGGCATATTTATTGACATGTTACCAAAGTTTCTAATAAATGTCTACTTACCGATCTGAAATAAGAGTCGCAAATGCAGCATCCTTCGCTCGAATGCTCCAGGACAGAGCTGATCCAAGGCGATTGTTGCGTAGAGCTTGCATTGCCATTGTTTTACAAATACTTCGGACTACAAAGAAAAACAAAAATATATGATAATAGCACAGTTTTTATATTGACAACATTCAACACTAACATAACCCTTCCTAAACAAAAAACACAGGAAATAGTGCAACAGGAGCTAAAAATCAATTATCTCCTGGAGAAGCGGGACGGGTCGCACAAAAATAGTAATAAGGTATGGTTCCTTCAATAATCTTCTGAACAGTGCTATGATATTGCATATACTTGGATTTAATTCTTTGGCGGCCATGACGATGTATTTAGTGTTCCATGAGTAGGTAGGTATAAGCAAGTGCCTGGCCTGCCTCCGTCAATACCCATATATTGTTTGATTGTTGCTGCTATTTTAAAATTCTGGTAATTGCACTGGCTGCAAAATAGTATTAGAAATTTGCCCAACAGGGCGACACGTCGTCACATTTGATCTTATCAATGTCAAGATATGATCTGGTCCTAAATAAAAGGAAACAATTGCTGTAATGTGTGTTTTAGGATAGGCCAAAGGGCATAAAACAGACTTTAGCTCGATTGATTTTGAAGTTTTAGAGTAGCCTGAATTGGGGAATGAGATTAAAACAGGCGTTGAGCAAGTATAGGGATCTGTAAGACACAAAAGGATGTTTAATTGTACAGTTGCCGAGGTTTATTTCTTTGAATGTGAACAGCCCAGCCTGGTGCCATTTTGTATGTTAATCCTATTAGTCTTTGTATTGGTAATGACCATGCGTGTGTACCGGGCGGGTGATTAGAACCCCCGGCGAAAAGCAGACACGTTGGGAGGGATCACAGCTGCAGGCGAGTAAATGTCTTTTTTTTTTCCTTTCGGCGGCGCAAGGGGGAGGGCCCTCTCCTGAAGGCAGAAGAGCACGGGGGGGGGGGGGAGAGGGGTTTGAAGGGAAGACCCGGCTGGATCTAAAGGGGTCAGGTGAGTGTTTTATTTTCTTTTCTTTTTTTTTGTAGCAGGGGGGATAGCCAGGCACATTCTACATGCTTGGCAGTTAAAATGAGTAGAAGCGAACATGTACTTTGGCACTGAAAGGGTTAATTGAACCCAGACAGGATTATTCTGCCCTGGGTGTGCCAAATGTATCAGACAGCATTTCTAATAAGATTAAAATTGCCCCCAAGAATAAGTTGGCTTTTTTTAATGCATTCTAGTTTAGGAATGGGATGAAAACTCTTGTTGATTTTTGGTTGGGGCAATTGCACTTAACTCCATTTATAAAAAAACGGCTTTGTAGGTCTTTGAAGTCTTCTACGTTTCTGACATTCAAGCCTTTATTGAATATAACAGCAACCCTTTTTATTTTTTTGTCCTTGTGCTTACTGAAGTGAGCCAGACCAAACTCATGGAAAGGAGATCTACAGGTCCTTCTCAAAAAATTAGCATATAGTGCTAAAGTTCATTATTTTCCATAATGAAATGATAAAAATTAAACTTTCATATATTTGAGATTCATTGCACACCAACTAAAATTTTTCAGGTCTTTTTTTGTTTTAATACTGATGATTTTGCCATACAGCTCATGAAAACCCCAAAATCCTATCTCAAAAAATTAGCATATTTCATCCGACCAATAAAAGAAAAGTGTTTTTAATTAAAAAAAAGTCAACCTTCAAATAATTATGTTCAGTTATGCACTCAATACTTGGTCGGGAATCCTTTTGCAGAAATGACTGCTTCAATGCAGCGTGGCATGGAGGCAATCAGCCTGTGGCACTGCTGAGGTTATGGAGGCCCATGATGCTTCGATAGCGGCCTTAAGCTCATCCAGAGTGTTGGGTCTTGCGTCTCTCAACTTTCTCTTCACAATATTCCACAGATTCTCTATGGGGTTCAGGTCAGGAGAGTTGGCAGGCCAATTGAGCACAGTAATACCATGGTCAGTAAACCATTTACCAGTGGTTTTGGCACTGAGCAGGTGCCAGGTCTTGCTGAAAAATGAAAACTTCATCTCTATAAAGCTTTTCAGCCAATGGAAGCATGAAGTGCTCCAAAATCTCCTGATAGCTAGCTGCATTGACCCTGCCCTTTATAAAACACAGTCGACCAACACCAGCAGCTGACATGGCACCCCAGACCATCACTGACTGTGGGGACTTGACACTGGACTTCAGGCATTTTGGAATTTCCTTCTCTCCAGTCTTCCTCCAGACTCTGGCACCTTGATTTCCAAATGACATGCAAAATTTGCTTTCATCAGAAAAAAGTACTTGGGACCACTGAGCAACAGTCCAGTGCTGCTTCTCTGTGGCCCAGGTCAGGCGCTTCTGCCGCTGTTTCTGGTTCAAAAGTGGCTTGACCTGGGGAATGCGGCACGGTGGCTCTGGATGTTTCTACTCCAGACTCAATCCACTGCTTCCGCAGGTCCCCCAAGGTCTGGAATCGGTCCTTCTCCACAATCTGCCTCTGGGTCCGGTCACCTCTTCTCGTTGTGCAGCGTTTTCTGCCACATTTTTTCCTTCCCACAGACTTCCCATTGAGGTGCCTTGATACAGCACTCTGGGAACAGCCTATTTGTTCAGAAATTTCTTTCTGGGTCTTACCCTCTTGCTTGAGGGTGTCAATGATGGCCTTCTGGACAGCAGTCAGGTTGGCAGTCTTACCCATAATGGCGGTTTTGAGTAATGAACCAGGCTGGGCTTTTTTAAAAGCCTCAGGAATCTTTTGCAGGTGTTTAGAGTTAATTAGTTGATTCAGATGATTAGGTTAATAGCTCGTTTAGAGAACCTTTTCATGATATGCTAATTTTTTGAGATAGGATTTTGGGGTTTTCATGAGCTGTATGGCAAAATCATCAGTATTAAAACAAAAAAAGACCTGAAAAATTTCAGTTGGTGTGCAATGAATCTCAAATATATGAAAGTTTAATTTTTATCATTTCATTATGGAAAAAAAAATTAACTTTAGCACTATATGCTAATTTTTTGAGAAGGACCTGTAGGTGGACGGCCGTCCATAAAATGTGTTTCCTGTAAGAAGTTATTGAGATTTTATTCATATTTAATTCCTTCATTACCTCGCGACACTTAGTTGGGGGGGTGGGGGGGGGTGGCCCTGCATTCTAAATTCAGCATATGGATATGAGAAAGCTCGCTTCACATGACCTATCCTATTATTATAGGAGCCTGCCCATTGACAAGCCATGTAGGAATATGAAGAAAAAAACATTACAACTCTCACGTGATGCCCCATTCCCCCCCCCCCCCAATCAGCCGCGCTTGATGAGCTGACCAAACCAGGACATTGTACCCAAGATATGAATGGAATATTAGCGAAATAGAGCCCTGGTCGGACCCCACCATGGCCGCCCCAATTCCCACTTATAGTGCGACTAAGCATCCCTATTTAATTAAAGATGAATTTTTGTGAAGAAGCCATGTGTTTTTCCCCATTCCTTCCTCTTTTATCCCCTTTTACTCTTCTTTCCTCTTTTTACCACCTTCCGCCACATTTCCCTGCTCCTTTTCTCCACATTGATACTGTTAGTCTTTTCTTTTAACTTTTTTTCTTCTCTATTTCATCTCATCGCCCTACAGTGAGAGTTTGGGCCCAGCCCAGAAAGAGTTCTGAGTGAAATATCTTGGAAAATTAGCAGGTTCCGATTTTGGTATTTAAAGCGGCCCTTCACCCTGAATAAGAGCATATCTTGTATGTTTCCCACACCCTGTACATACAGATTGCTCACATTAAAAATCATCCTACCTACATCTACTGCATGTTATGAGCCTTTAAACATCCAAGATGGTGGGCTCATGGAGCATCAGCCAGCCTGCAAACAGGAAATGTCTTGCCTTTCTTGTCTTTCCCTGACCCCAGCTCTGCTCTGTCTGTGCAAAGTGCAGTTATGACCCTGCCCCCCTGTACTTTATCCCGCTCTCCTCTACTCAGTATATGTGATGCTTCAGGGTCAAGATGGCGGCGCCCATATCCTAGAGTCCTAAACAGAGTTGAAGCCCAGTGGGGGAAAGAATAATACGTAAATGACTAAAACCTTTAAATATATTAATTTTAGAGGCTGGGAAATAGTTTTTTTTAAGGGTTTGGGCTTTTCATTAAATCATGCTGAAGGTCCGGCTTAAAGATTTTTTTTTTTTGCTAATTCCTTTTTTTATTCTTATTCCTTCTTTCTGTTGGAAATAAACAAGGGGACAAAGGAAATCTTGTGATTCAACATGACCCTTGTTTTAAGATTTGAGCGAACATTTGTTGCATGTATGGCATCATGTCCCACGACCTGTGTTTCATACTTTAGTAACCAACTTAGTAATGGTCTGGGTTTGTTCGCTTACAGTTTGTTCTTTTGAGCAGTCTTCTTCCACCTTCTTTTATAGCTCTGTTTCGAGCTTTTGCATTTTGATTTAATTAATTTCCGCTCGTTGGCAATGTACTGCTCTACTGTCTCTGAGCAATACAGTCCATAGCAGTAACAACTAGCTGTGTGGCAATTTAGTCAAAAAGTTTGATAAATGCCACTTCTTGAGGTTTGTTTAGGGAGATCGCAGAGGACCTATATGGTGAATTATTAGAGCCCTGAGATGGTTTTGGTCCGAGACCCATCTCCTCATTCGCTGGAAAAAAAAAAAATGCTGCTTCCTCTGCAGTTGGGTCTCCCCCAGTGCGGCCCGGGGTTGACGTGCGGACTTCAATGTGGCCGTCCCACCATTGGAGGTTTCTTTTGTTAGTTGTGCATGAGTGGCAGAAATGTGTTGCATGTAGGCTGTGACATCTCCAGGGGTTAGGGAGCAACATCTAGAAACAGTCATACTTGTTTTAGTTTATATGTTAAGAAAAAGGGGAAAAAGAAGTGGCGGAATATGAGGCAAGTTTAATAGAGATTTAGTCCCTTTGTCTGTCTGCTTGAGACAGAAGGGGCTCAGAGCACCAGCTGGATGCCCGTGTATATGTCCGAGTTAGAATGACCTACCAAAGGTGTAGGACTGCACCATTAAAATGAATAGGAAGTGGCTAAATGATTTATGACAACTGCTTGCAGGGGCCCAATAAAGCCAGTAACTTTTTATAGGTGGACACTAGGTGGGGCTGGCTCAGCTGTCGGTGAAGGTGCAGCTACTCACTGCAAGCCTGTGAACTGGAGACTAGGGGGAGCAAAAGAGGAGAAGCACTCCAGGTGGCGAGAGTAAGACCGGGGGGCCATGTGTAGTAGCTACTTGCAGCGCGCAGCAGCAGAGGATCAAAGTGCCGCCAGCTGGAGAAACTAAAACCGGGGGCCAGACGCTGAAGATGCAAGCGTCAGGGCAGCAGAGGATGCAGATTGCTGGCAGAGCTGCAGACGATTGCGGACTCACCACAGAGGATACAGGGGGCTTCAGACAGAGTGAAGCAGTGTGAAATCATATCTGAAGCTACACAAGTCTGCTTGATTTTACAATTTCGCCTGCGGTTGGAGGGATTGGGCATTCACTCAGCCATACTCCCTACTTAGCCGTGATTTTTTACTTATGCTACCATGAGGCCTAAGATGGAGGCATGAAGAAAAATTAAATTCTGAATATTCTCCATTAGCGTTAGCCTCTTTGCCTTTTATAAAGAAATCTATTGCCTGAAAAGTGTCCAATATCATCCCCAAAAATGTCCAACTGGATGGAATCAGGCAAGATTTTTAGTGGTTCACCACCTAACCAAATTTCTCCATGGTTGAAAACATCAGTAGTACTTTGCCAGAGGTCTAAAAGATAGTACAGGTATGGGGTCATCTGAACTCCATGATGTTGCAAAGTCGCCAGCACCACTGTAAGAACCACCCGAATGACAGTGTGATAATTTGTGATGATCTTGGATGGCAAATCTGAGGAAGCATTGGAGGACTACGTCCATTAGGAAGAGCAAAAGAGCTTTCTTGATTTCTGTAGTGGCCAACACTGATCGGATGGACTCCATTTGAAAACATCTGTAGGAGCCCATGTTTCAGATATTTGAGGTCTAGAATCCTATTGGGAACAATGAATACATTGCATTACATATTAGGCTTTGATAAAGGTATTGGTACAATAACTTCCCAATGCAGAAGATCATGAACTGCCCGATTCACATTCGCTAGGTGGACAGGGTTGTGCTGCATATTTGAGATTAAAAACCTGTTTGGAGGGAAGGCTAGAAATTCTATTTTCTAACCAGTGGAAATCACTTCTCTGACCCAAACAACAAAAACTTGTTAACTAGATAACTTGTTTACATTGGTTAGAGTTTCAAAATCGACGGCTGCCTGTAGATTTCTTGGAATTGTCAAAGTCTCTTTTTCCTCTCGTATGTTTCATAATCAGGGTTTCTAGGACATTTCCAAAATGCTTATCACATCTATAATGAAGTTATACCATAGTTCTTTTGGCATTCATGTTGGCAGAGAAATCATCTGGAAACAGTAAGGGACATTGACCTAAGCAGACATCTTAACGGCGTATTAAGTTGTCTTTAAAAGCATGTCCATAGCAGAAGAAGCTGCTGATCTGGCTATCTGGGCCAGAGGCTAGGTTAGACTGCTCTGGATGTCTTAATATGCACTAATTATATTAGAAAGTTCCCCACAAGCTCTGGTTTCTGTAGGCAAGGATGAACACTAGAGCAATAGCAATAGGATCATCAATCTTTGCCATATCACATTTTATGATGAAATCATCAGGGAAGGAATGCCAAGAGTCCCGATGTTTGAGAACGGTAGTTATCCTGTCAGGCATTGACCACCAGCTTATTGAAATATCTTAAAATTCCAAGTGGTCAGCATCAATTTCTTTAACGACAATCCTTGTTGCCAGTGTCTAAGGGCACTGCAAAATCTGAATTATCAACGAGTGAATCCTCAGCTCTTCTCCAATGGAATAGCGGCAATAGCTTCTGATTAATCAGGCGATGAAGGTTTTTGTTGTTCCTTTCGTTACCAGAATCATTTGCAGGAGCACTTGTACTATGTGGTCGAGATTCCTCAATACTGCTGCTTGCATTAGCTAAATTTGGAAACATCAGCATAGTGGGATTGGTTAAAAAAAAAAAAATCATGGATGGTGATTTTGAGCATAGGCCATCATTGCAAAGGGCCAAAAATGTTGCCACCATGGCAGATCTACCACAGCCAAGGGCAAATTAGCAGTTATGCTCATGGAAAGCTTTTGCATGACATCAAGGCTACAAAATCCTGATCATGTCGCTACATTCCCTACAGGTCTGAAGGGCTGTTTAGCACAGAGGGGATGGTTGAAGTATCCATTTTAGAGACTCTATTGGAGTCTTGCGGGGACATGCTGGTTTCTGGGTCCAACGGCCCCCTTTCTTTCTCCCAAATAAAACATAACAGTGACCCAAAATGTATACAACTCACTTAAATACAATTAGGTATAGCAGACTCTGCAAGACAATAAATACATAAAACTATTTGTCCCTCTTATAGCTTCACCAAATATGACAGCAACTAGACTGAAAAAAAAATGTATAGAGTTAACCTAAAATGATTGGTAAGGAATATCTAGAAAAAAAAGATTGTATATTGAGAATATAAATGGGCTAACTAGTAATGTAGTAGTAAGCGAGTACTCACCTTTAAAACGGGTATTATGAGTGTGCCATACACTCCACTTCATTCTTCATGGCATCTGGGTTATTCTCCAGTAGAGGGCGAATTTCTGCAGAGATGAATATGCAAAAAAGAAAGCCCCTCCCGGTCCATATATACCTGGGGTGAATATAATTGGTATTGAGCGCTGGAATAACTGGAGGGGAGGGTAGAAAGGGCTGATGTGTAGAGTGCGGCAACCTAGGAATATAAGTGACCGTTTGCTTATATTTTGAATTGGATTGAAGGTTGAAATAGGTATTTTGTTGTGGTCAAAGAATTGGCCACAAACAGAAAACGCCTCAAGGTCGCGCTCTCTGGTGGGAATGTATCACAGAAAAGGCAATCCAAGTTAATGAATATAATTTGGATATTAGATTTTCTCTGAATATTTGGTATGTGCTGGGTGTTAGGAACTCTAATGGTTCTGTATCCCAGCCAAGAATTGTAGATAACAACCACGTTAGAACGGATAAAGGAATAAATCAAACATTCAATTGTTATTATGGCTTATTCTATTGAATGGGTGAGTAGTCTAAATTACCCTCAGAATAGACATAAATGAAATGAAACGAAGCACTTACCGCCACGGCCCGGGGGTGCTAAACCTACCCAGGGCCTCTAAGTTGTAATTTTCTTGTTGTAATCCGGTCAATGAATTCCTGCACTGTTGATCATTCCTTGTAAAACTGGGTCCAGGCTGCGGTGTGCTTTAAAACATGGAGATCCTCAATTGGTCGGTTAAAAAGTATTTTATTCTTAATAATAAAATAAAATAACAGGGTAAGAGTTAATGGGATAAGTCACAAAGGCTTAATGTGTATCCTGCGGAAATGGTGATCAGTTTCACGTTGAGATGTTCAGTTAAAGGTTTAGGAAACCTGCTGTTTCCCTTGGCAACGGATTGGCGGTTGTCTGTGTGATGTTTCTCCAAAGTTGATGAGAATGTCCTTCAAAGGGGGTGGGGTGATCCTCAATATGGTCTCCCCGAATAAAAAAGTCGCTGCTAGCAGGGGCGCACTCCGGCGGCTTCCCTGCTGTCTTGAGTACAAATATACACCGTTGTCTATGTGATTTTTCTTCAAAGTCACTGATGAAAGTATCCTTCAAAAGGGGTGGGGTGGTCCTCAATATGGTCTCCCAGAGTGACAAAGTCGCTGCTAGCAGGGGCGCACTCCGGCGGCTTCCCTGCTGTCTTGAGTACAAATAAACACCGACGCGAGTTTCGGCTTGAGCCGTCTTCCGGGTGTGAGAGGGACATGTGATTCAACTTCTATTTAAGACGGAGGTGACGTAGCCGTACCTTTAGGCATGATGGGAAATGTAGTCTTGATAAGAAACGCTGGCCTTCATACGAGGTTAGATAGCAACAGCTGTTTGTTATTTATGCTTGATCTTACTGGATGCCGGCGGGGCATCAGCTATCACAGAAATTAGCAGAACAAGACCAGATCTGAAGGCAAACCAAACACCAAACCCAAGAAGAAACTACTCTGAAATTACCATTTATCACCCAATTCAACAGCAATTACAAACAAATGGAAACTACAATTAGAAAACATTGGAACATCCTACTTACCGATCCCACCTTAGAACAAATTATCACCCCTCAACCAAACTTTATTTATAGGAAACCACAGACCGTATTGCAACATCTGGTAAAAAGCATATAAACCCACCTGTGACTAAAGAAAAAACTAAAGGAAAGTTTACAAAATGCAGAGACTGTAGGGCCTGCAGAAATTCATTGAAACATACTACCAATGCAACTAGTGCCACATTCTTCATTAACCCACGGGACCAAAAGGAACACCAAATAAAGGGTGTGACATCCTGTAATACCAAAGAAGTGGTTTATTGCCTGAAATGTCCCTGCAATAAACTATATGTGGGCCGCACCAAAAGACCCTTCAAAACACGGCTTGCAGAACATATAAGAAATATACAAAAGGGCCTCAAAACACACAACGTCTCTCTCCATTTTATGGAAAAACACAACCAAGAATCACACCTTCTGGATTATTGGATCATAGAAAAAATATCCCCGACTTGGAGAGGCTCAAACATAGACAACCTACTCTCCCAACGGGAAACTTTTTGGATTTATGAACTGGACACATTGACCCCAAATGGCCTGAATATTGAAATCGATTTGAACTGCTTTTTGGAAAACAAATAATAGATCATGTAAACAACTAAATGGACAATACCCCTCCCTACATCTACACTCCATCTCTCACTTCAAATAATTAGATCAAACCTTTTGTCAGCCTTTTAATACACCTATCGTATCTGATTTTATCATATTTTCATTTATTTGTTCTAACCAGACGCTGCTTTTAGCACTATACATTTTTTCCTTTTGTCATTTACACTTATATATTTATAATTATATATTTATACTTTTTAAACAACTCTTGGATTTATACATCTCTTCCCTTATAAATTAAAATAATGTCAATGCGCTGAAAGCCTGCTTCATCTCTCTCATTATCCCATCAAATCTCTCACCTTCATTGTCATTTTTCCCTTCTCCATCCCTTTTTCTTCATCCCTTCTACTTCATCCCATCCTCATTGCACCAGCTTACAACACCATCCGAATCTATAGCGCACTACTTGTACTCTTATGTCACATCTTTCTCCCCTGCCACCTTGCTGTTATAGTATAAATACATTGTATTCATAGCTTGCGCTATTTAAGAGTGCACGCAGCTGCAACTTCAACTAAAATAACCATAACTACAAATTACAAAGTAATAATCTTTGGCTGAAACACCTCCAAGCGCATAGACTCCGTGATATGTTAGTTTTCAAACATTTTAAATGCTTCTTTTTAAAATGCCTCCAGCGCACTGACTCCGTGATATGCCAGTTCTTTAAAATACCTTCTTACAAATTACCTTTTTTAAACTGAGTACATTTTTTATAATTTTTTATAATTCATTATTATTTCTTGTTCAACTTTTCCTTTTTTATATACTTTCAACATGCTTAGTCTAACATACAACCTTTTGTTCCATTTTCCGCTATACGAGGTTGATTTGGAATAAACAAACAACAAGAAGAAAAAGCTGGTGCCCCGCCGGCATCCAGTAAGATCAAGCATAAATAACAAACAGCTGTTGCTATCTAACCTCGTATGAAGGCCAGCGTTTCTTATCAAGACTACATTTCCCATCATGCCTAAAGGTACGGCTACGTCACCTCCGTCTTAAATAGAAGTTGAATCACATGTCCCTCTCACACCCGGAAGACGGCTCAAGCCGAAACGCGCGTCGGTGTTTATTTGTACTCAAGACAGCAGGGAAGCCGCCGGAGTGCGCCCCTGCTAGCAGCGACTTTGTCACTCTGGGAGACCATATTGAGGACCACCCCACCCCTTTTGAAGGATACTTTCATCAGCGACTTTGAAGAAAAATCACATAGACAACAGTGTATATTTGTACTCAAGACAGCACGGAAGCCGCCGGAGTGCGCCCCTGCTAGCAGCGACTTTTTTATTCGGGGAGACCATATTGAGGATCACCCCACCCCCTTTGAAGGACATTCTCATCATCAACTTTGGAGAAACATCACACAGACAACCGCCAATCCGTTGCCAAGGGAAACAGCAGGTTTCCTAAACCTTTAACTGAACATCTCAACGTGAAACTGATCACCATTTCCGCAGGATACACATTAAGCCTTTGTGACTTATCCCATTAACTCTTACCCTGTTATTTTATTTTATTATTAAGAATAAAATACTTTTTAACCGACCAATTGAGGATCTCCATGTTTTAAAGCACACCGCAGCCTGGACCCAGTTTTACAAGGAATGATCAACAGTCCCCCACCTGCGGCAAAGATCCAAAAAAACCTCGGGGTTGGGAGACCACTCTCCGTGGCGAGAGGATCCCCTGCTCAGGGAATCCGCCTCTGTATTCTCCAGGAATGTAGACTGCCGAAAGGCAAGGAACATTTCTCTCTGCCCAGTGCAGGATCAGAGAGACTTCCCTGAGGGCACTCCTGCTGCGAGACCCTCCTTGGTGATTTATGTAAGCCACCGCCGTTCGGTTGTCCGAACGCACTGAACCGGAAGACCCCGCAACTGTGTGGTCAGCCGAGCCAGAACCAGTCGAATGGCTCTGAGCTCCAATACATTGATGGGGGTGTGAGCCTCCTGGGGACCCCACACTCTGCTGAACTGATGACTCTTCCAATAACCTCCCCAGCCCGACAGGCTGGCATCCGTGGTAACCGTCTCCCAACAAGGGATCAGAAAGGATCTGCCCATCACCAGATTGCTCGAGTCCAGCCACCACCGAAGGGACTGCCGAACCCTGGGAGAAATCTTGAAAGGTTGATCCAATGACTGTGGGCTCCTGTCCCAATACGTCAATAGGAGAAGTTGAAGAGATCTCATATGAAACTGTGCAAACTGCACCGCCTCGAAGGAGGACACCATCAGACCCACCAGTTTCATCCCCTGTCGGATAGAGGGACAAGGACTGGCCAGAAGAAGGTGGATCAGGCCCTGAATCCCCTGCACTTTGGCCTGGGGCAGAAACACTCTGGCCCGACTGGTATCCAGATTCATGCCCAGAAAGGAAATCACTTGAGACGGGGAGAAAGAAGACTTGCTGCGGTTGATGACCCACCCGAACCTCTCCAGGGTCGACACCACCTGGTGGGTGTCCAGTTCCGCCTGCTGAAGGGAAGAAGCTGATAAACAGATCGTCCAGATAAGGCACAATGCGAATGCCCTGAGATCTGAGCAGAGCCATTACACCCGCCAAAACCTTGGTGAAGACCCTCAGTGCCGAGGTCAGACCGAAGGGAAAAGCTACAAATTGATAATGTTGATCCTCCACCGCAAACCGGAGGAATCTCTGATGTGCCTGAAAAATTGCAACATGCAGATACGCATCCTTGATGTCTATGGACGACATAAAATCGCCTTGCGAAGGGAATTGATAGCCGAGCGCAGAGTCTCCATGCGGAACTTCTTGGCTCTGAGAAACCTGTTGAGAACCTTGAGATCTAAAATGGGTCTCACCGAACCCTCCTTTTTGGGAACCGTGAAAAGGTTGGAGTAGTAACCCCTGCCTCTCTCCAACAGAGGCACCGGGCAAATAACTCCCATGTCCAGAAGGTTTTTTACTGCTAACAGGAGCCCCTGTGCAGCCTGAGGGTCCAAGGGCACCCGAGACCTTAAGAATCTTGGGGGCGGCCACTACTCGAACTCCAGTTTATACCCGGAGGAGACCACTTCCAAGATCCAATTGTCTGTGACCTCCCGGGCCCAGACCTGGAAGAAGAGCCGCAGCCGTCCCCCCACCCTTGCGGGTGAGGGCGCCCCTTCATTGCTGAGCCGGTTTAACGGCAGGCTTGGAACCCCAGGCAGCTGCGGGACGTGCCCGACCTCTGCCTCTGTTCCAGGACGAGCCCCTGACACCTGAGAAGGCCAGACTCCTAGAGGCTCTGGCCCCTCTAAAGGAAGGAGTGAACGAGCCTGCCTCCCGATAGGGACGGCGCTAACTTACCTCCTTTAGCAACAGCATCCAATTTATCTCCAAACAGCCGCGCACCCAAGAAGGGGAGAGCTGTGAGCGACTTCTTGGCTCCCACGTCCGCTGTCCACTGACGGAGCCAGACCAGTCTGCGCATGGCCACCAGTAAGGCTGACGTCCTACTACACACAACAATGGAGTCTTCCACCGCAGCCATGACAAAATCCATAAACAATTCGCACTTCTTAAGTATAGTGAACTCAGCGCCATCTGGTTCAAGCTGAGTGTTATTCAGCCAGTCCCTGATAAGGGACCTGGTAGCAAGTGACACCAGGGCAGATGCACTAACTGGCCGCAGGGCCGAGCCCACGTTGGCAAATGCGTGGCACGCCATCTGATCAAGGCGCTTATCCTCGCCATCCTTAAGGGAAGTGGCGTCAGGGGTGTCCAGCACAGAAGAGTTGGTCAAACCTAAAACAGGCGCGTCGACCTCGGGAGGCGAAGACCAGCGCTTGACCGCCTCCACCGGAAAAGGATACTTCTTATCCCATCCCTGAGGCACACCAGGAAGCCGGCAGGGCCTTTCCCATTCTCTAAGTATCAGCGCATCAAAATGCCCCTGGGTAGGGAATTCCAGACGGGGCTTGTGAGCCCCCAAAAATTCCCCCATCTTAAGAGGGGGCGCCTCAGGTGGATCAATATCAAACATCTCCAATAAATATGACAAAACAGTGGCCGTATCAACGGCATCTCCCGACGCCTGCCCGACATTGGAATTCCCAGGCTGAACATAGTCAGCCTCTGAATCCTGATACAATTCCCCCTCCTCTAAAGGGGAAAAAAATCGGACAATTCAGCGGACTCATCGTCAACATCCCACAAAGGCTGGGCCGACGACAAGTGTCTCTTTTTAGCCTGGGCCTTCTTGCCCACCGTGCTAGCAATCATTTTCTCTATGCTGGCCAACCGAGCTCAAACATGAGAAAGCGACTCCCCACTGGTACCAATGTCACTTGGGGTACGGATCAGGTGGGGAGGGGAAGGCGATGAAGCGGGAGGAGCCGACCCAGAAGGCTGGATACCAGACTGCCGCGTTATGGCCTTTTGTGCGCATGGTATACAAATCAGCACATTCTCCCCCGTAAGGGATACACCACACCCCACACATGGCCCGGATTGTCCCAGAGGGATCCCGAGCCCGGTATCCTGCAGAGCCTCCATATGGTGAATTTTTGTTGTCAGTCGCAAAACCGTAGGGAATTACGCATAAGCAACCCGGAATGCCCCTTAAAGTCCCGGTGGGAGGATTTTTGGGTGGACAAATTTAATATCTAGGGACCCCAGGACCAGGAGGGACCCCCTAATATGCACATATACAGGGCCTGTAACACACAAAATAAGCCACATAAGAGCAGAGCAGTGTAAATGCAATATATGATCTAACAGCCACACATGGAAAAATACAAAATAGATAGATATATATATATATATATATATATCTATCACACAGCCAAAGACTGAGACCAGTGGGTGCCCCCGCTAGATAAGGGCCCCAAAGCACACACACCAGCTGAAGAAAATGGCCATCAGGCCCTTACCACCCCGAGTGCAATCTACCTGTCAGGAAAGATGGCCCCCATGCTGCCTCATGCCTAGAAGGGAGAGCGGGCCAGCGCAAAACGCGTGTTTCCCGAGGCCACGCCCCCCCTCCCAGCAACGCGGACCCCTAGCAACGAGCCTGTAATCGAGCCAAATAAGGGTGCCGAGAGCCCGGCCCCGCCCCCTTCTCGAACGCAGCCTGAGGGGGAGAAGCTCCCCCAGGCTGAAGTAAAGCATTGAGGCCAGCACTGTATGCACTCACACACACACAAGTAAAAACACTCACACTGACAAGGTATGGGTAAAACGAAATATAGGCCAAAACGAAATATAGGCCAGGCCCCCCATCCCCCCCCCCGGAGGGGAATCAGGGACCCGGAAGGAGGGAATCCAGCCAGGAGCCGGCCATAAATCTAAAGGGACAGGGCATCCCACACCAGGATCACCAAAAAACCGGGATAACCGCCTACCCCATAGTGAGGTCTCACGGTGGAGCAGTGCTTCTGCTGCACCCATAGGGTGCTCCTACCTTCACCAGGACCCGCAGCCTAAGCTGGGAGGCTCAATATGGGGCAATTTAGAGGGGTCCTGGCAGTAATAGGGATAATTAGAAGGCCGGGCGCGAGCCCGGCTTACTTGTAGGCAAAGAAGTCCTCATCTTCTGTCTTGTCGACTTCTCTGCAGAGAAGAAAACTGGGGAATTGGTGGGAGGTCCCAGGTATATATGGACCGGGAGGAGCTTTCTTTTTTGCATATTCATCTCTGCAGAAGTTTGCCCTCTACTGGAGAATAACTCAGATGTCATGAAGAAGGAAGTGGAGTGTATGGCACACTTAGAATAAACAACCTGTGACTAGCACTGGTGTGAGAAGAAGCTGAATATACACAGGGTGGGGGAGCAACCCACAATATGCTCTTTCCTCACCTCACTTTGTGAGGTGATCTCCAGTGGACCATTTGGGGAAATTGTCGAGGTGAAAACCATCACTCTAGTGCATGTAGATGATTCTGACAAAAAATAAATAAATACAAGAAGAAGGATATTACAGTGGTGTCTTGGGGTGATTGCTCGTTCTGGCGCGTGGGGCAGCCTGGATGCCCGAAAACTGGGTATAGGCAAATTCCTGACTTCAAGCTTGTACCCGGATGTTACCAGATCCCTCACTCAAGCATCTGAAACTTTGGGCAGTCAGATGTGCAAGGACTTCAGGTCAAGTTTTAGATTTCGGGCACCAGGGAGAATGATTTACCAGCACCCCTCTGTGCTTCTCCTTTCTCAGGACTTTGTTCCAAATTAGCAAAATAGCCATAACCTAGGAGCATGCTGGGTCTGATGCCTGTGCCTTTTCTGAAGCAGTACTCTAGTACTCTCACCACCTGTCAGGTGCTTCACCAAATCCTCAAGTTGTTCTCCAAAAATGTGGTTGGCCAAAGCGAATAGCATAGCAAGCTTTTTGCCTGTAAATACTGGCATGAGGCCACTGATAGTGCAAGATTTTTGCCAAGTAGCTCAGCGATATCCTCCATTGCCTACACAGTAAACATGACCAGATTAAGATTTGCAAGAGAAATTTGTTCCTCGGTGGGACCCTTCTGTAGATCCCATGCCTTGCGTTCTCACAATCTGCTTGCCAGGCAGAATAGAGCAGCAGCAGGGCGTCGAGCTGCACCATCCCCTGCAAATATGCAATGTTCAACATAGTCCTGTTTCTTGTTTAACAGATACAGAGGCTTCCTTTAGACCAAGGATATCCAGAATAGTATAGTCAATGGCATCCATGATTGAGTCGGTGGAACAGCTTTGTCCAAACCTGAAGACTATTGTTCCTTCCACTCTGCTTTCTCTTCAGAATAAGAGGCATGCTCCAATCCCTAATAATCAAAAGCGTCCTCCTCAGAAATTAAAATGGTGTTTGCGTTTATGGGTTACCCTTTTACCTTTGGATGCTTGTGCACCTTGCCCGTCAGCTTCAGCAGCAAGGCTGTGGCAGAAAGTCTTGTGCTTTGTCACGGGAAGATCCCTGAGAACTGCTAAAAGAGGGATCAGATTTCAGAGAAGGCGAACCTGAGGGAGGTATCCTGCTCGTCAGTTGGTTCTCTTATGGCAGTGGAACGCTACTCCAAGATGGTGGTACAAGACTCACATGGGGCCTTACTCTCCGCCCCACACAAAACGCTGGGGTGCCCAAGTTGTAAGACCCTGCATCCATATCTGCTGTCCGAGACGCATTATACAAATGCCTCATCGCAGGACTGAATCAAAATCGAGCGACCTGGACAGTTGCTGCCAAATTATTTGTCAGTCATGGATAAAATGTGACTCGTCCCACAGACAGTAGATACCCCGGGCTCTAGTCGGTTTCTCATTTTAGACTCCACATGCAAAGCAGGAGACAACCTAAATACTCCCAATTAGGTACAAACATAATATTAAATACACAAAATATGAAAAAATTGCTCCACTGGGGCTACCTGTACCCTACCTGTATCTAAGAAAAAGGGGGTCTGGTAGGGTTACTGTCCCTGGAGAGACCCAATGAACCTTTAGAATGGACGGCAGAGAGGGACCGCAGACTGTGCTGTGGTTCCAGCAGTGACCACCTGAATAAATGTCAGAAAAGGAAAAAACACAATTCTGTGAGACTCGCCTGTAGAATTGGTTTTGATTCCTATCCATTCCAGGCCGTCCCTTAATCATTACACCTGGTAATTCCTGCCCAGATGGGCGTGTACTGCAAGATCAAAGGTGTACTGCAAGATCAAAGACCAGTAATTAAATAGCAGTAAATCATAAGAGGCTAAGGTCGGGAGGCCCCGAATATAGGAGACCATGTTACTTCACACCGCCTCCGCTTGGTTTCTCTCGAAAAATCCTTCTCGTACTTTTTTTTACAAGTGTCCTATTAAATAATAAATGGAGTAATCACCATAAAAAAGGGCATCCAGGACATAATAAACCCCCAAAAGAGGGCGAGTCGGATGGCCTGGAATGGATCGGAATCAAAACCAATTCTACAGACGAGTCTCACAGAATTGTGTTTTTTCTTCCAATCCATTCCAGGCCGTCCCTTAATCATTACACCTGGGACATCCAAAAGTAGTGAACTGAACTACCTACAGCAGGTAGTTCAATTCACTACCGCCTGAAGTACCTTTCGACCATATATAGTGTCAGCTGAGGCCCTAACACCTACCTTGTAAAATTGGTAAAACACAATTCTGTGAGATACTCACCTGTAGAATTGTTTTTTTCTGGGAATCCATTCCATACACTCCTTACTCCTGGGTTTCCTCCTCCTCGCTGAGACATGTGACTGCAAGAAAGCAAACAGGTGCAGCCCTCCCGGCCCATAAGTAGCAGCCGCCCCTTAATCAAATCAGTTTACTTAAACAGCAGTAAAAAATAACCTAGAAACAGGCCGGGAGGCCATAAAGAGTCCATGTTACTACACATCAAACTCAAAAATTACTCTCAAAAAGTACGATAACCTCTCTTTTCTTTTTTCTTTTTAATTTTAATACAAATATACATGCCATGAATAACCAAAAAGGAAAATGGCTTTAACACCAACAGAGAAGCGTCAGAAGATAACATGACCCAAAAAACGGGTGGGCCGGAGTGTATGGAATGGATTCCCAGAAAAAACAATTCTACAGGTGAGTATCTCACAGAATTGTGTTTTTTCTTCCAATCCATTCCATACACTCCTTACTCCTGGGACCTCCAAAAGCAGTGCCATCTATGGGCGGGATCCCCTGACGCAGAACAGCAGGCAGCTCATTTCACCACTGCCTGAAGAATCTTCCGACCAACAACAGCGTCAGCTGAGGCTCTAACATCCACCTTGTAAAACTTGGTGAATGTATGAACCGAAGACCAGGTGGCAGCTTTGCAGACCTGTTCCACCGAAGCTTGGTGCTGAAAAGCCCAAGAGGCACCAATGGCCCTAGTGGAATGGGCCGTGACTCGAAAGGGGGGTTCCTTCCCCTTGGCCGAGTAGGCTCTAATCACTGCCTGCCTAATCCACTTGCTAACAGTGGCTTTAGCCGGTAGGAGCCCCTTTCTGGATCCTTCTGAAACAACAAAAAGAAGATCCGACTTGCGGAAGGCATCTGTAGCTGCCAAATAATACCTTATGGCTCTAACTACATCTAGAGAATGAAGTGCCCTTTCCTTAGCGTTAGACGGATTTGGGCACAAGGAGGGTAAAACCACCTCCTGATTAAGATGAAAAGGAGAAACAACCTTAGGCAAAAAATCTGGCTTAAACCAAAACACCACCTTGTCTTTGTGCAACTCAAAATAAGGAGATTTCATACATAAAGCGGCTAACTCCGAAACACACCGCACAGAAGTGATTGCCACTAAAAATACCACTTTAAGTGTCAAAATGCTCACTGGAGCGTCGACCATAGGTTCAAAGGGAGCCCCCTGTAGAGCCGTCAATACCAAATTCAAATCCCATACTGGCAAAATAGACTTGCGCGGTGGACGGACATGGGTGACTCCCTGAAAAAAAGTCTTAATGAGTCTATTACAAGCGATAGACTTCTGAAAAAAGATAAGGCCGACACCTGCCCTTTTAGGGTGCTTAAACGTAGGCCCATCTCTAAACCATCCTGCAGGAATTCTAGGATCCTAGAAACCGAATACTTTCTACATGAAACTTTCCTAGCCTCACACCAGGATATAAAGGATTTCCATACTCTGTAGTAAATCATGGAAGATGATTTCTTCCGAGCCTGAATCATGGTATGAATGACCTTGGCTGACAAACCTTTAGATGCTAGGACCGAGGTTTCAATAGCCAAGCCGTCAAAGCTAGCATCTGTAAATTCGGGTGCCGAAGCGCCCCCTGAGTGAGAAGATCTGGCTCGACCGGTATGCGCCAATGGTCTACCGACATCCTCTTTATGTCCGCAAACCAACTTCTTCTTGGCCAATGAGGAGCTACTAGAATGGTAGGTATCCCCTCTTGAATTATCTTTCTTAGAACACGACTCAGGAGCGGCAACGGGGGAAAAATGTACAGAAGTTTGAACCCTGCCCAAGGGACTGACAGGGCGTCCGTGGCTAAGGCCAGAGGGTCCCTCGACAGGGACACGAACACTGGCAGCTTGTGGTTGTGTCTGGATGCAAAGAGATCCACCTCCGGACGCCCCCAACGAAGACAAAGGGCTTGAAAAACCTGCCGACTGAGAGACCATTCTCCCCAACACAGAGTCTTCCTGCTTAGCGCGTCGGCTTCCTGGTTTGCTACTCCCGGAATATAAACTGCCGAAATGCAGGGGACATTCTCCTCTGCCCACGTCAGAATCCGGCTTACCTCTTCCAGAGCACCCTTGCTCCGAGTACCCCCCTGATGGTTGATATAGGCTACCGCTGTCCGATTGTCCGACTGGACCTGGACTGCCTGCCCCTTTAAGCTGGGGGTCAGATACCGGAGTACTAGCCGGATAGCTCTCAACTCTAATACATTTATGGGAAGCTGATTCTCTCTCGGTCCCCACTGACCCCGGATCTTCTGAGACTGCCAGATGCCGCCCCATCCTGAGAGACTGGCATCCGAGGCAACTATCTGCCACTGTGGGGTCAAGAAGGATCTGCCTACCGACAGATGGAGAGGGTCCATCCACCACAGGAGAGAATGCTTGGTCAAAGGGGACAGAACAAAGACCTGATCCAGCGACTGCGGGGTCCGATCCCAGCTTGCTAATAAATTCCACTGAAGGGGCCTCATATGAAACTGGGCGAAAGGTACTGCCTCGAAACAGGCTACCATCAGACCTACTACCCTCATTCCCAGCCGAATAGTCGGCTGCCGGCAAACCAGAAGGCCCTTTATCTGATTCTGAATTAGCCGAGCCTTCTGCTCCGGCAAAAAAAACTTTGACCTGGACTGTGTCCAGAGTCATACCCAGGAAGTTTCTTACTGGCGCCGGAGTGATATGAGACTTCGGGTAGTTGATCACCCAGCCGAATTCTTCCAGAGATGACCGAACCGTCCGTGTATCCTCTAAAATCTGCTGCTGTGAACTGGCTGAGATTAGGAGATCGTCCAAATAAGGGACGATACGTATTCCCTGGCTCCTGAAGATTGCCATTAGCCCCGCCAGGACCTTGGTGAATACTCTTGGAGCCGAGGATATTCCGAACGGAAGAGCCACAAACTGAAAATGCTGATCTTCTAGGGCAAACCTCAGGAATCTCTGATGCCCTGGAAATATCGGTACATGCAGATACGCGTCCCTTATGTCTATGGAGGTCATAAGATCTCCGGGTCGTACTACTGTTAAGGCAGACCTCAACGTCTCCATGCGGAAATGCTTCACGCGGATGTATTTGTTGAGATCCTTCAGATCTAAAATGGGACGAACCGACCCATCCTTCTTGGGGATTGTAAAAAGGTTGGAATAAAACCCCTGACCTTCTTCCTGAAGGGGTACTCGACAAACCACCCCTTTCTGAAGGAGGTGCTGAACTGCGAACTTCAGGGCCACTAGCTTTAGCCGGTTCCGGGATGCCCCTGATCGAAGGAACCTTGCGGGTGGTTTGGCTGAAAACTCGATTTTGTAACCTGAAGACACCACTTCCTGGATCCATCGATCCGCTACATGGCGCCTCCAGATATGAGCAAAACGCAAAAGCCGTCCCCCCACCCGCTCGGGTGAGGGCGCCCCCTCATGCTGTAGTAGATTTGGCTGGAGGTTTAGGTCTATTTCTCCAGACCCCTCCTGCCCTATTACGCGCTCTTCCTCTACCCCAAAAATCTCTTCGGGAACAAGACCGGAAAGCGCCTCTGCCCCTCCGAAAAGGCCGAAATGACGAAGACCTCTGAAAAGGCCGAGTCGACCTTCTCCTTTGAGGTAACTTGCCATCCTTTACCAAACCATCCAGCTTTTCACCAAAAAGTCTGTTCCCCAAAAAGGGTAAATCCGTGAGCGCCTTCTTAGCGGCGGTGTCCGCCGACCACTGCCTAAGCCACAATGAGCGGCACAAGGCCACTAGGAGAGCAGAGGTTCTAGCCGCCAGCCTGACCGCATCCTCCATTGCAGTAATAACAAATGCATTAAGGTCCAAACAGTCCTTAAGGTCCTTGGACTCCTGGGTCAGCCTGCGAGACTTAACTCTGGCTAAGTTCCTCTTCATCTTTTTCCTCGTGGCCAGAGACACAATGGCCGTGGCACAAACTGGGCGGAGCAAGGAACCTATCATGGCGAAGGCATGGCGGGCCAGCTGATCCATACGTCTCTCAGTGGAATCTCTAAGGGAACCCATAGTAGCGGATGGCATTACCGACGTGTTAGACAAGCCTGCAACCGGGGAGTCCACCTCCGGCGGATAGGACCACAATTTAATCATTTCCGCTGGAAAGGGATACCTAGAATCTAGAATCTTTGGAACAGCCGGCAGCTTATTAGGATTTTCCCATTCCTTAAATATCATCTTGGAGAAGTGAGGCTGTTCTGGAAACACCTGCCTTTGCCTGACAGGCCTAAACAGGTCATCCCTCCTTCTCTTCGCTACCTCCGGTGGAGAAATATTCAAGGTGTCGAATACCATAGACAACAGACCATCTGTTTCATCCATGAGGAGAGGATCTTCATCGGACGAAAACAAGATAGAATTACTATCCTCTTCTGATCGCAGCTCGCCCTCAGAAGGCAGCTGCTCCTCCAGATACTCCTCGTCCTCCTCTTCTCCAAAAGAGGCAAATAAATCCTCTTCCTCTGCAACCGGTTCCAAATGCCTTCTTTTAAAGGTGGCTTTCTTTGGAAGCACAAGAGACAACTGCCTCTCCAGATTATCCAATCTGTGAACCAACTCCGACCGCACCCCACTGCCTTCTCCCCCTTTTGGGGAAGCAGGAGGCGGACGAACCGTAATGCCCTCGGCAATAGCCGGGCTAGCAACTCTGTCAGTTGGCCTGTTATGGTCTAGGCCGATCTTCACGGCGCAGGCGGAGCAGACCGTGCCAAAACTGCCCAGGGGATCCTGCCTGCATAAGGGGCAAATCTTGCCTTGCTCAGGAGGGATGCCCGTGTCGCTATCCCCCGATGCCTCCCTCATGGTGTTTGTTTGTTTTTGTTTTTTTTTTTCAACTTTTAGAATATATATATATTTTATATATCTTTTTTTTTTTTTTTGATGGCCAGCAGACCCAAAGGGCCCTAAGCCTGAACCAATCCCCAAAAAAAAGGGACCGGGAGGAGCCACAACCCTGCTTTCTACCCTTCTTCCAGTCTAAAAAATAAAAGGAGAAAAAAGGATTAAAGAAAAAACCTTAACTCTACCAGGGAAGAATAGCAGTAAATCACAATTAATAAATTTAATAAAATTAATTAAAATAAAATTGATAAAATATCAACAATACTAATATAATATATAAAAATATAATAATAATTAATATGATCTAATAATATAATTAATATAAAATAATGTAATATAATATATAAAATAATGTAATATAATATAATATAATATAATTAATATAAAATAATGTAATATAATATAATACGATATAATACAACACAACCAATCAAGCAGATAACTTAAAGTATCTGCGATATTTAGTATTTCATAGTCATAATAAAAAACTCTTCCCTTAAATTTTAAACATATTATACTTATTCCCTCTTTTTTTTTTTTTTTTTAAAAAAAAACAAAACATACACAAGATCAAAAAGACCTTACAGAAAACTTGCTGTACAACAAACTATAGAGAAAAAGAAGGGATCAAAAGATCCACTCACCAATGCCGTCTGTCTTCACCTGAGGAGACAAGATCAACCTTAAGCATATGACAGTTACAACCACCCAGCCCCGCTCCCACACACTCAAAAGATTCACTCACCAATGCCGCCTCACAGCCCCCTCCCTACCTGCCGCCGCTGCCAGCAACCGATGCGGTATCGCGGCTTGGCCTGAGAAGGGGACCGCAAGTCGGTCTGCCCCGCCGGAGACACGCCGCTAACGGCGTGTGTGGAAGGGAGAGGGAGAAGGGGCTGGGACACAAGGCTGGGAGAACATACAAGGCGCCGGGCGAACACAAGGGGCTGGGAGACACAAAAGGCTGGGAGGACACAAGGCCGGGAGGACGCGAGGTGAATCGCTCCCCCCGTAGCACCAGCGCCCGCGCAAATCCGGAAAGAGGGGAATGCCCCCTGTATCTCCGGTGATGAGTCCTACCTGCACCGGTCGAGCGGATATCCTCTCTCAGCACGCAAGGCTGAGGAAGTGGAGGCTGGGAGGAAGTGATCTCCTCCCCAGAATGTAGCACATGGTCTGGGTCTACGCCCAGCGTGACGTCAGCCCAGCTCTTAAAGGTACCAAGACCAGGAGCAACTCTTGCTATCTTTCTCTCTTTTTCAATAAAAACATGTACACATGAATATAAAAATGGACATTTTGCGCAGGGCTGTACCTCCCGGTATGCCCATTACGCCTCTTTTTAAATAAACAAATAATTATAAAAATAAAAAACCAAATGGAAGAAGGAAGGGTTGGGTAAACATCCTCAGCAGGTACACCAGAGAAAAACCTGCGGCTGACTTGCCTTTCAAAAAGCCTGCAGCCCAGAGTCTATCGCTCTGCAAGCGCCCCAAGACCCCGGCGCTTCACCATACCTTCACGGCCCCAAAAACAGCCAATGCTGTGGAGGCATAACACGGGTCTTGAGGGGCCGTGGGAGTAAGGTCCGTAGCGAGCCGACAGGGTTCAGTCCCCCGCTTACCGCTAAAGTCCTTGAGAGCACCTAATCTTCCACAGTCATCTTGCCACTGCAAGAAAGAAAAACTGATTTGATTAAGGGGCGGCTGCTACTTATGGGCCGGGAGGGCCGCACCTGTTTGCTTTCTTGCAGTCACATGTCTCAGCGAGGAGAAGGAAACCCAGGAGTAAGGAGTGTATGGAATGGATTGGAAGAAAAATGTGTGAATCAAAGACCAGGTGGCAGCTTTACAAACCTGTTCCACCGAGGCCTGATGCTGAAAGGCCCAGGAAACACCAATGGCCCTAGTGGAAAGAGCTGTGACCCAAACAAGCGGCTCCTTCCCCTTGACAGAATAGACTCTTACCACTGTCTGTCTAATCCATCAACTGATGGCAGACTTAGCTGGTGGAAGACCTTTCCGTGGACCCTTAGGTAGGACATAAGAAGTCCTAAGAAGAACTATGGAAAGATTGCGTAGTAGTGAGAATACCTTAGTGCTCTCACTACATCCAAACAGTGAAGAACACTCCTTTCTTATTAGACACTGGAGCAGGACATAAGGAAGGCAAAAAACATCTCTTCATTAAAATGAAAAGATACCTTTAGGACGAAAATCCTAAAACACTCAAATAACGAGGCTTACTGATAAGCTGCTAATTCAGAAACCCGCCTGCTGAGGTTATTGCCACTAAGAGATAACCATACGTGCCCTTAGACTTAATGACGCATCTACCATGGTTCAAAAAAAAGGGGGACCCTGAAAAGCAAATTCAGGTCCCAAGCCGGCAGAAGTGGATTAAGAGGCCGCACATGAGTGGCTTCTTGTAAAACAAGTTCTGATAAAATCATTCTCAGCTATGGGTTTTTGAAAGATGATAGATAGCAGATATTTGTCCTCCATTGAAGACCTTCATCAAGACTTCTGCAAAAAGTCAATATATTCTCTAAACAGAACAGTACTACAAGCAAACCCCTGAATTCGCACCAAGCTATAAATGCTTGCCAGACTCTATAGCAGATCACTTGATAAAGATTTCTTCCTGGCCTGAATCATAGTCTGGATGACTCTGGCAGAAAAATTCCCTTTCTTCCAAGATAAATTATTCAATAGCCAGGCCTTCCAAGCCAGAACTTGTGATTTGGGATGCCTTAGAGGCCCCTGTGTGAGAAGATCTGGATCATCACCTCCACAAGTTGCCCTGTGACATCCTTACTATGTCTGAGAACCAGCTTCTTCTTGTCACCGAGGAGCCACCAAAATGGTTGGGACTCCCTTGTGAGCTAAACTATTTTTTTAGTACTCGACCCAGGAGTGAAATCGGAGGGAAATGCATAAAGAAGCTTGAATGCTGACCACTGAAGAGTCAGGACATCTGTTGCTATTGTTAGAGGATCCCTGGGCTGAGACAAACTTCGGACCTTCCGACTGAGCCGTGATGCAAGAGATCTACGTCTGGGATCCCCCAGCACATGCATAGGGATTAAAAAACCCACTGGCTAAGATACCATTCCCTCTGATGCAGGACCGTTCTGCTGAGATGATCGGCCTACAAGTTGTCCACTCCAGGTATGGTTACCACCAAACGACATGGAACCCAAAGTAAAAACCCAGCTCAATTCCATCAGGGCTTTACTTCTTCTGATGACCTCATGGTGGTTGATATATACCACCGCTGTCCGATTGTTTGCTCTCAGTTTCAGGATCCTTATGGAGATTCTGCTCTCCTTCGGACTCCACTGTCCCTGGATCGTTTGTGAATCTATGACACTCCCCCAACCAGATAGACTGGCATCCATGGTGATGATCTTCCACTGTACTAGAAGAAAGGATTTGCTGACGGTGTCATGCAAAAAGATTGATCCAAAGTATGTGGGTCTCGATCCCAGATTGTGAGCAATTCCATCTGTAGGGGTCTTGTGAAAACAGTGCAAAAGGTCCTGACTCAAGCAATATACCATCAGGCCCAAGAGACACATTTCTTGATGAATCGTCGGGTGAGGGCAAGACAAGAGACCCTGTACCCTGGCCTGAAGTAACAGTCACTTCTGTGTTTGAAAAGCACTTTTGCCTGAGACGTGTCTAATGACATCCCCAGAAAAGACTAACTCTTGAAGCTATGAAAAGATATCCTTCTGGGCCCCCTGACATGATGGGGCCCATATCAACCGATAGAATCAGTAAGGGATTACATGTATCCCTGATTTTTTAGAGAAAAACATGAGACCTGCCAACACCTTGGTAAACACGCATGGTGCTGATGATAGACCGAAGGGTAGTGCCACAAACTGAAGAAGTAGGCCACCTACTACAATGTAGGTATGCATCCTTATATATACACTGTGGTTATAAAAACTCCAATCTCTAAAAGGGTGAGATACGGCAGATCTCAATGCTCCTGCTTTCTGCTGAATTCGGGATACCCCTGACCAGAGATCTTATGATGGGGTATGGTTCCTAATTTGATTTTGTAACCTGAGGATACAACTTCCTGTATCCAAATATCTGTTACATGAAGCCTGCAAATATGAGCCAAATGCAGAAGCTTTCCCCCCTACACCTCAAGGGCGGGGGCATCCCTCCATGCCTGAGCCGGCTTCGAAGGGGGTCTGGCTTTATTTTGCCAGACACCTGTTGCCTTAGTTTGGAACTTTGTCTTATTCCAAAATAATTCTCTTTGGTATCCCGAAGAGGCCGAACCTCTAGCCGGAACCCCGGAGTATTAGAGGCCCCACAGAAGCAGTATTAGACTTCGGCTTCTGTGGCAGATTAAATGACTTACCACTAGTAGCATGCTTTACCAAGTCAACCAAGCACTCCCCAAACGGATCCCATCATATTCCTTTTTAGAGGCTATGTCAGCTGGCCATTGCTTAAGCCATAAAGCACGCCTTAAGGCGACCACCATAGCTATGCCTCTTTCACTTAACCAGATCAAACCTCCATAGCCTGGATCACATACCTGTTAGAGCCAACTGGCTTTGATCAACTGGGAGCATGGCTTCCGTGAACGAGCCATACAAGTCTTAGAGTCCAGTTGTTTTAACAACCTCCTGCTCACAAAAAAATGGATGGATGTAGCACAGGCCGGCCGCAAGGTTGACCCCATAAATGCACGACGTGCCACCTGATCCCCACGCTTATCCGCAGGATCCTTTGGAGAAGCACTATCCGAGGATGGCATAACCTAAATCTTAAAGAGACCTGGCCCCAGAGCGTCCACCACAGGAGGGCGAGACCATAATTCAATCTGATCTGGAGAAGAAGGATACATAGTATCTAGTACTTTAGGAATGGTCAGAAGACAACCTGACTTCTGCCATTCCCTATTGATCAGATTATAATAAAGCGTATGCCCCGCAACATCCTCCAGAACCTTCCTCAGAGGGAATTTTTTTTTTTTTTCATTATCTCTTTAGTAGCCAATACACCATAATGACTCTATAGGTTTAGGACCATTGGAGGGCTGCCGACAGAGCTTAAAGACTCAGAAGGAGACTA
The DNA here is from genome assembly GCA_027917425.1 of Gastrophryne carolinensis. NCBI lineage: Eukaryota > Metazoa > Chordata > Amphibia > Anura > Microhylidae > Gastrophryne > Gastrophryne carolinensis. The sequence continues at coordinate 119,803,968 of CM051243.1, forward strand.
TAACAGCCACAATATTCTCAACAGAGTAAAAAATATTTTCTTCAAAAACGTTTTTAGTAGCCAATACTCCATTATGACACTCTATAGGTTTAGGACCACTTGAGGGCTGCCGACAGAGTTTAAAGACTCAAAGACTATGGCAGCCACAATATCCCCTTAAATACACTCAGAGGATTTTTTTTTATAAACCTTAGTAGCCACACTAAAGGTTTAGGTCCGCATTAAGGCCGCAAAGGGGGTTTTTAAACCGGACCTTCACCATGATTTAATGAAAAGCCCAAACTCTTAAAAAACAATTCCTCAGCATCTAAAATTAATATATTTTACATGTTTAGTCACTAATTTATTATACTTTCCCCCACTGGGCTGCAACTCTGTTCGGGAATTTAGGATACGGGCGCCGCCATCTTGACTCAGAAGCATCACACTTACTGAGGAGAGGAGAGTGGGATAAGGTACAGGGGGGTGGGTTATAGCTGTGCTTTGCTCAGACAGAGCAGAGCTGGGGTCAGGGAAAGGTCAGCAGTCCCAGAATGCAGAGCAGCACAGTCACTTCCTGTTTGCAGGCACTTCCTGTTTGCAGGCTGCCTGCAAAAATGGCAGCTTCCATAAGCCGCCATCTTGGATGTTTAAAGGCTTATAAAATGCAGTAGATGCAGGTAGGATGATTTTTAATGTGAGCAATCTGTATGTACAGGGTGTGGGAAACATATAAGATAGACTCTTATTTAGAGTGAAGGTCCGCTTTAAGTCTCAGAGAGCACCGGCAATAGGGGTCAGAGCCCCCTTCAGGGAAGAGAGAATTGTCTCCCTATGCACTACAACCGTAGCATAAATCCCTACGCACCGTGCTATCCTTGTCCAGTGCCACTACATGCATACTGGACATGGACCAGATCTGCTACCCCAGATGCCTCCGCCATGGTGAATTTAATAAGACTAGTCTATGGCCCTGGGGTTCTGACCAAGTATATATAGGTTCTCGACAGTCACAGAAGTACTGCGAGTCCTCTGGGGGGTTCCACCATATATATAGTAATATTATATTTGCCCTTTCCCAATCTATAGTAGTATAGATTTAAACAAAAAACAATAAAAAAACTGTATTAAAAAAACAAAATGACCTGCCAAAAAGTTTAGGTCCACTTGAGGGTGGCCGTGCAGTAGCTCAGAGCAGCCCCTTTTTGCTGGCCAACAACCTCAGCTTAAACACATGGGAAAGAGCAATAAGAAAGGGAAAATCCCTTGCCCCCCCCCCTCCCCCCCAAGCAGGCTCAACAGACAAAAACCTGCCGCTGACTTGCTTGTTAATGAAGCCTGCAGAGGGTTTAACATTCAGAAAAGTGCCCCAGACCCCAGCGCTTTACCTTAACTTCACGGACCCCAATTTAAACAGCACCAAAGCTGGGGAGGCATAAAGTTGGGTCAGAGGAATCCGTGGGAATACGGTCGTGCAGGAAGCCGACAGGTTGAAATCCCCGCTTGCTGCCAAATACCTAATCCTTGAGAGAGAATCAAGCCATCTTCACAGTACTTCTTCCAAACTGCAAGAAATGAACTGGCCTTTGATTAGAGGCAGCTGCTACTTATGGGGGCCAGGAGTCGTCACAACTTTGATCTTGCAGTACACGCCCATCCGGGCAGGAATTACCAGGTGTAATGATTAAGGGAAGGCCTGGAATGGATTGGAGGAAAAATTTTGGTGGCAGAGAAGAGGTGGCGGCCTGGAAGATATGGCAGTAGTGGCTCTCCACAGTGCAGCAGCACTGCACAGCAAGTAAAAGATGACCTGGTGTAGATTATAAGTTTTATTATTAAAACTGGATGGCACCAAACAATTGCTAAATAGATGTGGTGCAGTGCTCTGGATACCACTTAAGAAGCCAAATACCTATTAAGAATGGGGATGCCCAAAACCCCAGGAGTATAAACCAGAGACTTAATATTGCACACACTAGAATATTATAAAAATTGTTTCTTTATTTAATCCATAGAGTACCCAATCACTAAGGACAGTTTAAATAACATGAAAGACACACAATTTCATATTCTGCCATAGGGGGCACTGTTGTTCAAGGCAGCCATTATAATAGTAAATAATACATAGAACTAAATACCCACAGCCCTTCTAAGGGCGCACCCGCCCTAATTATGCGGTGCCGGCGCGCGCCACGAGCCGCCGGGAGCCCGCAGGCACCAGGGAAAGGTGAGTATACAAGGGAAGTAAAAGTGGATCATATATGGCACAACATAAACAATAAAAAACAAGTTATTTTACATCAACTACTCTATATAACGGGTAATTACATCGGATAGCAAAAATATCTATAAATCCAATGACAATGGCCTAATGAAATCTATTCATCAAATCACAGGCGTATCAGTATAAACATATGAAAGGTCATCTTTGGGCATAATTCTTTATATAGGGCCAAATATTATCTAGCCCAATACTAGCCAACAAGCCATTAAATAAGTAAATGTGGCAAAACAGCCACAACTGACTGAAAAGAAAAAAGGCAAAGTACAATGAGGTAGAACTGGAGCAAGATAAGGGTGGCGGTACAGATTAGTATGTTTATAAAGCTGGACTGACAAAAACAACCAGCTAGATCTACAGGTACACACATAATACAGTAAGAGGGAAGGGGGGGAAGGAGAGGGGGAAGGGGACTGTGAAGTCACAGGAATCCACTTGCAAGCAGCATCCACGTCAATTAGACAATACAGAAAGGCCAAGATGATAATTCTCTTCCGTCCACACAGACAACGATTTCATGAATTTCATCAGAGGGGGGGTCAGAGATGTGGCAGTATGTTATTTCAACACCTACATCAAACTAAAAATGTGCAGTTAGTCAATGTGATACAAACTGAGAACAAACATATGAAAAAATACCATTTTGTGAGTACTCACCTGTAAAATGGATATTGTCAGTGTGTCACACACCCCGCTTCCCCTTTAATTCTTACGATCGGGTTACTCCACCAGCAGGTGGCGACGTTGCAGAGAGAAGTCTTGAAAACGAGCCCCTTCCCGCCTATATATACCTGGGACCTCCCACTTAACACCCAGTGAATTCAAACAGCAGTAAGACAAGGTACCAGGAAATCCAATGGTAACCTCAAAATAAAAATAAAGAAAAGCTCCACCATATAGAGGATCCAGGATACCAAAAAGGGCGGGTGAAGCAGGGTGTGTGACACACTGACAATATCCATTTTACAGGTGAGTATTCACAAAATGGTATTCTCAGTGTGTCACACACCCCGCTTCCCCTTTAATTCTTACGATCGGGTTACTCCACCAGCAGGTGGCGACGTTGCAGAGAGAAGTCTTGAAAACGAGACCCTTCCCGCCTATATATACCTGGGACCTCCCACTTAACACCCAGTGAATTCAAACAGCAGTAAGACAAGGTACCAGGAAATCCAATGGTAACCTCAAAATAAAAATAAAGAAAAGCTCCACCATATAGAGGATCCAGGATACCAAAAAGGGCGGGTGAAGCGGGGTGTGTGACACACTGACAATATCCATTTTACAGGTGAGTACTCACAAAATGGTATTATTCTCAGTGTGTCACACACCCCGCTTCCCCTTTAATTCTTACGATCAGGACATCCAAAAGCAGTGCCCACAAGGGATGGGTATCCGAAGGCAAAATGAAGCATAACTTAAATGACTGCAGTCCGCAGAACCTTGCGGCCAAACACAGCATCCGCTGAGGCCCGCACATCAACCTTGTAAAACTTAGAAAAAGTATGAACAGAAGCCTAAGTAGCAGCCTTACAAACTTGTTCAACAGAAGCTTGGTGCTGAAAAGCCCAAGACGCTCCAACGGTGCGAGTAGAATGAGCAGTGATACGAAAAGGGGGAACTTTCCCCTTAGCAGAATAGGCCCCAATAATGGCCTGACGTATCCATTTGCTAATGGAAGCCTTGGCCGGAGCCAAACCCTTCCTAGGCCCACAGGGCACAACAAAAAAGCGTCAGTCTTACGAAAAGGAGAAGCAGTAATCAAATAGTACTTAACACAGCGTACTACATCCAAACAATGCAAAACCCTCTCCTTGTCATTCTTAGGCTTAGGACACAAGGAGGGAAGAACAATATCTTGATTCAAATGAAAAGCAGAAACAACCTTAGGAAGAAAGTCCGGTTTGAAACGAAAGACCATCTTGTCCTGATGCCTCTCAAAGTAGGGCGCCTGAATCGACAAGGCCGCCAACTCCGAGACACGCCGAACTGAAGTGATAGCTACCAAGAAGGCAGTCTTCTGAGTCAAGGTAGACAGAGCAATATCCTGCAAGGGCTCAAAGGGAGGAGCCTGAAGAGCAGAGAGAACCAAGTTCAAGTCCCAAAACAGGGAGCAATGGTTTCCTGGGAGGCTGCACATGCGTAACCCCCTAGAAAAAGGTTTTAACTAAAGGATGAAGCGCAAAACGCTTCTGAAAAAAGATAGATAAGGCAGAAACCTGCCCTTTCAAAGTACTCAGCTGAAGAGTCCAGCCCTGATTGTAAAAACTCCAGAATCCTGGAAACCGAAAAGACCCTACAAGGCAAAGCTCTAACCTCACACCAAGCGATATAGGCTTTCCAAGTCCTATAGTAGATGGTAAAAGAAGACCTCTTCCGGGCACAGATCAGAGTCTTAACAACCGAGTCAGAAAGACCCTCCTCTTTCAAGGTGAAGGTTTCAGCAGCCAAGCCGTCAAACCCAGCGTTGGTAAATTGGGGTAACACAGCCGGCCCTGAGTGAGCAGATCGGGCCGAAGAGGCAGAGCGAACTGATCCACCGCCAGCCGAACGATGTCTGCGAACCATACTCGCCTTGGCCACCTTGGAGCCACGAGGATGGCTGACACCCTTTCCAGAGCCAGCTTCCGTACCACCTTGCCTAGCATGGGTATCGGAGGAAACAGGTACAGAAAACCAGATCCCCCCAGCTCAGGGACATGGCGTCCACCGCCAGAGCCAGAGGATCCTGAGAGAGCGACACGAAGGTCGGAAGCCTGCAATTGTGACGAGAGGCAAACAGGTCCACCTCTGGTGTCCCCCACCGGACCCCACAGTGACCGAAAAACTTGAGGATGGAGAGCCCATTCTCCCAGGCGGGAAGAGCACCTGCTCAACAGATCCGCTTCCCTGTTTTCCACACCCGGAATGTAAACTGCCGAAAGGCAAGGAACATGGGCCTCCGCCCAGGTCAGGATCAGGGACACCTCTCTGAGGGCACCCAGACTGCGAGTCCCTCCCTGATGATTGATGTAAGCAACCGCTGTTCGATTGTCCGAGCGAACCTGAACCGGAAGGCCCAGAACATGTTGAGTCAAGAGAACAAGAACCCGACGGATGGCTCTCAGTTCCAGAACATTGATGGGCAAGTGGGCCTCTCGGGGTCCCCACTGCCCCCGAAACTGAAGATCCTTCCAGAATCCCCCCCATCCCGAAAGACTGGCGTCCGTGGTGACAATTTCCCAAAGAGGAGTCAGGAAAGACCTGCCCCTCAAGAGATTGGTCGAGACCAACCACCATTGAAGGGACTGCCGGACCCGGGAGGACAACTGGAAGCGCCGATCCAACGACCGTGGTCGCCGGTCCCAAGACGCCAACAGATGAAGCTGAAGCATCCGTGTGTGAAATTGAGCAAAAGGAACTGCCTCGAACGAGGCAACCATCAACCTTACCAGTCTCATCCCCAAACGGATGGACGGTCGAGGATTGGAAAGAAGGACCCAAGCCAACTCCTGAATCAGACAAATCTTGGATTGAGGCAGAAACACCCTGTGTTGACAAGAATCCAACCGCATTCCCAGAAAGGACACCACCCTGGCCGGAGCGAGGGAGGACTTGGGAAAGTTGATCACCCAACCGAAGCTTTCCAGTGCGGAGACCACCGTCCTGGTGTCTGTCTCCGATTGATTGAAAGAAGGAGCCATGATGAGAAGGTCGTCCAGATAAGGTACGACACGAATGCCCCGAGATCTGAGAATGGCCATCACCCCTGCCAGCACCTTGGTGAACACTCTTGGAGCCGAGGTAAGGCCAAAGGGAAGTGACACGAATTGAAAATGCCGATCCTTCATCACGAACCGAAGAAAAAGTTGATGAGCCTGGCAGATGGGAACATGAAGGTAAGCATCCTTGATGTCAATGGACGTCATGAAGTCCCCCTGCCGAAGAGAATCGATGGCCGACTGCAGAGTTTCCATGCGAAACTTCCGAGTACGGATGAACCTGTTGAGGAACTTCAGATCCAGGACGGGGCGAGCCGACCCGTCGTCCTTGGGGACTGTGAAAAGACTGGAGTAAAAACCGAGACCCACCTCTAAGCGCGGCACCGGCCGGATGACCGCCATTTCCAGAAGATTCTTTACCGACGCCAGGAGCCCCTGCACGGCCAAAGGATCGGTGGGCACCCGAGAACGGAAAAAACCGTGAAGGAGCGCGAGACTCGAACTCCAGCTTGTAACCGGACACCACCTCCCGGATCCATCTGTCCGGAACCTCCTGGTCCCAAACCTGGGAGAAGGGTCGCAATCGTCCCCCCACCCGCACGGGTGAGAGCAGCCCCTCATTGCTGAGCAGGCTTACCAGCAGGCTTGGGCTTGGCGCCCCAGGACTGACCGGGACGGCCACGGCCCCCCCCCCGGGTCCAACCTGCACCCCTGGTAGCGGGAAAGGAAGCCCCTCTGCCTCCCCGAAAGGAGGGACTAAAGGAAGTCGCACCCCGAAAGGAACGAGGCCTCTTGCGTTGAGGCAACTTACCACCCTTGGTAACTGAATCCAATTTATCGCCAAACAGGCGCAAACCTACAAAAGGAAGCGCTGTAAGCGCCCTCTTAGAGTTAAAGTCCGCCGTCCACTGGCGCAGCCACACTGACTCATCGCAAGTGCATCGTCCTGGGCGGTCATGACAAAGGAAATAAACGACTCACACTGCTTGAGAGAACTGAACTCATCACAAGTGGGATCAAGACTTGCATACAAATCTCTAATAATGGACCTAACTGCCATCAGAAGAAGCGCCGAAGCACACACCGGCCGAAGTGCTGATCCAGCACTGATAAAACCATGGCGAGCCAATTGATCAATCTGACGATCCTCACCATCTTTAATGGTAGTAGTGTCAGGGGAGTGCAACACAGCCGTGTTCGACAGCCCTAACACAGAGGCATCGACGTCAGGGGGAACCGACCAAAGCTTCACCAAATCCTCCTGAAAGGGATAACGTTTATCCCAACTAGGAGGAACTTTATCCAGGCGCGTGGGTTGTTCCCATTCCTTAAGGACAACCCTCACAAAGTGTTGTTGCCTGGGAAACACCAAACGCGGCTGGGGCACATCAAACAACTCACCCTTTGGCGGGGGGGCCACCACGGGCGGATCCAAAGCCAAAATTTCAAACATTTGAGCCAAAATGGAAGGAGTGTCAAGGTACACCCCCGCAGCCTGATCGCCAGCGGAGCCAACCAATTGCTGGTCTGCAGGCTCATCCGACTCCTCAAGGAGTTACCCCTCCTCATCAGGGGTACAATCGGACCAATCCAATATTTCAAACACCTCATCCTCCGGAACAGGCGCTGCCGGAGAAAGGTGCTTCCGCTTCGCCGTAGCCTTCTGAGCTACCGTGGCGGAAATTATCTTCTCGAGGTTGGCCAATCGCGCACACACCTCGGATTGCGAATCCCCACCTTTGACTATGTCACACGGGGTCCGGAATAGGGGAGGGGGGGTAGGAGATGACGGAAGTTGCAAGGAGCCAGAAGCCGGAGTGCCGCGCAATATTCTGCTTTGCACATGGAACGCATAATATGACATCGCCTGGGAGCGGAGCCCCACAACCCCCACACAGCCTGGATAGCCCCTTAGAGCCATTTCCGGTAATGTCGGAAGCTTCCATATGGTGAAATTATGGTATTCGCAACAACCCAGGGATTTGCGCATTAAGCAACCCGGGATGCCCCTTTATAATTAAAGTCCCGGGAGTGGGAGGATTTTTAAGCCTAGGAGAATCCCAATTTGGAGAATAAGACTAGCCAGGTATATCAGACCGGGAGAGCCACTGCAGTGAGGGGATCCCAGAATCTGTAAGGGAAATTGGACCACAGTCGGTCCCCCAAGAAAATTTGCCAGCATGTGCCACACACATACATCAAACAAAAAGTAATAGTAAAATATAAAAGCAATATATACACCATGAAGACAAATTGGTTGGTATATATATATATATATATATATATATATATATATATATATATATATACCAATCAAAACAATAAGTGCCTCCAGGAGCTATGCTAAAGTGCCAGGGAACACTCACAAGCACAACACAGCCACAATGTGAGACTAAACAACACAGCTTAAATGACGGCCCCTCGTGAGCCGAGGTGGGGACCGCTAACCTGTTACTGTAGAAGGAGCCCCAGCAGCTCAGGACACGCGCCCACACGCCGCGGCGCTGCCCTGCGGCTGCCAGCGCTCCACACACACACACACACACACACACATTACATAAGTAAAAAGCACCCCATGCAAAACCACCCCCCCCAAAGCGAAGGGAGAAGGGACCAAGCGGGAGAAGGTGGCCAAGGGGAACATCGGGACAGGGGCATCCCAAATCCGGATCACCATGCCGGATAGCCGCATTGCCCCACGCGTGGGGTCGAGCGGAGGAGATAAGCTCCTAGGCACCATATAGTGCCATCTACCGTTGCCCAGCCAGCAGCCTGGGCTGGGAGGCTTCCACTAACTATCTAGGCATATAAACAATTGACTGGGCAGAAATAGACCAAAAGGGGGGTGCCGGGGTTTGACCCTGGCTACCTGCAAGCAGGAGACTTCTTTCTTCTGTCTTGTCGCATCTTGCAGAGAGAAAAGTGGGAGGTCCCAGGTATATATAGGCGGGAAGGGGCTCGTTTTCAAGACTGCTCTCTGCAACGTCTGCTGGTGGAGTAACCCGATCGTAAGAATTAAAGGGGAAGCGGGGTGTGTGACACACTAAGAATATAGGCTATGCAAAGTAGAGTGTAAAAAATTACCCGGTGGGACATAAGTCAGATCCAGACACCTATACATAAAAAGTACCTGAAGGGCAATAACGCCCCACCCAGTGACGGCCTGCGGCCAGGAGGGAACGGGCTGCGGCCAGAGCAAGAGAGAGCTTATTAGTACCCAAGAGACACAAACCCTGTAGCCCCGAGATCAGATTTTGCACCCGGTATAATCGGGACTGGGATAACCTACGTTGTATTTTACAAAAACATTGGGGCATATTAGAATCAGACCCAGACCTCAAGAGGTGGATCCATAAGGGACCACGGATGATTGCACAGTGTGCGCCTAATATTCGGGATATCCTGTGCCCCAGTCACTTTAAAAGGGCAACCAACTGGTTGACGGAGCAAAGTTCCCTTGAGGGGAACTATCCCTGTGGGAAATGTACAATTTGCCCACACATGGTTAAGGATAAAGTAATACGCAATCTCCGGACGGATAAGGTGTTTAAAATTAAACAGTTTATCAACTGTCGTACAACTGGGGTGGTGTATGCGTTATGGTGCACCTGTCCAAGGATGTATATAGGGGAAACCCAGAATAGCCTTAAGGCCAGACTACAGGCCCATGTTTCTAGTATACGCTTGGCAGTTATACATATCGAACAGGGTAAAACCCTCACTCCAGTTGCCCAACATTTCTTACAAGCACATAATAGCGACTACAGTTGTCTGAAGATTATAGGCATAGAACGGGTGAGGTTGGGCCCGAGGGGGGGGGGATCTGAAACGCAAGCTGCAACAACAAGAACGGAGGTGGATCTACCTTCTGGACACACAGGTCCCCGGGGGGTTGAATGAGGATGTGGCTTTCACACCTTTTTTAGGAGGCACCTAATGTATGGTTATTTATAAGTACTGTTATTTATTTCAGCATTTTGGTGGGTTGTGTGATTTGGTGGTGCATTTTTCTTTGTGGTTGTTGTACAGGCATGGAGGGGCTGTCTAGCCATCCGTCTTTCCTGTCTGGTTTGTTTTCTTGATTTTGCATGTGGCCTATGTGGCCATCACTGGGTGGGTGCGTTATTGCCCTTCAGGTACTTTTTATGTATAGGTGTCTGGATCTGACTTATGTCCCACCGGGTAATTTTTTACACTCTACTTTGCATAGCCTATTTTTCATATGTTTGTTCTCGGTTTGTATCACATTGACTAACTGCACATTTTTAGTTTGATGTAGGTTTTGAAATAACATACTGCCACATCTCTGACCCCCCCTCTGATGAAATTCATGAAATCGTTGTCTGTATGGACGGAAGAGAATTATCTTGGCTCTTCTGTATCGTCTAATTGACGTGGATGCTGCTTGCAAGTGGACTCCTGTGACTTCACAGTCCCCTTCCCCCTCTCCTTCAACACAGCGCATTTGCTGTGTTGGCGCACTTCCGGCCGGGGTGCGTCACGCAGCAACCACTGTCCAGCCGGCATGGCCCTATACATTTGCAGTCACGCCGATCTCTATTATGCAGCACCTGTGTTGCGGTGCAGCGCACATCGCCCCTGGGGAGGAGGGTTTTAACTTAATTGCCATCTTATGCCTATTGGGGGATTACTCTGCCATCTTTGACCTGGGTGTGTATATAGGGAGGGAATACATGGTTTTCTGCCACAAAGTCGTCCTGAGGAAGCAGCGAGCGGGCGCTGCGACACGCGTTGGCAGACATTCAGCAGGGGTAGGTCCAGTTGGTGTACCTTTATAGATTGTTTCATGTGATTTCCAACCTTCCTCGGCTGGTTCTGATTGTTTTTTAGAGTAGATTTGTTTTTGTTTTGCACATGCACTTTATCATTCAATCGTTATTTCTTGAGCTATTTTGCACATTAGTTTTTGCACATATTTCAAATAACGGATTTTACTAGTAAATTGTATTTTTCCACTTCTTTATTCTATATTACCAGCCTAGAGCATATTTTCCATGGAACTTTAATGTTATGATATTTCAGATGGTACTCTGGCGCCCCCTGGTGTGCTGTGGTTATATGTGATGTATGTGTTTTAATATGTATTGTCTTCTGTTTTTTTAGACTTATATGTTACTCTAAATAAAATCATTTTTTATACTATACATTCAGATGGCAGTGCCCTAATTCTTTTCCATTCTGCCTTGGTAAATTGTTTTGGGGTGTGTGGAGACCCCACATAGAAATTGTGCTTTGTTCAACAGAAGCCTGGTGCTGAAAAGCCCAAGAGACACCAATAGCACGAGTGGAATGAGCAGTAAGGCGGAAGGGAGGATTCTTCCCCTTAGCAGAATAGGCCTGAATCACAGCCTGACGGATCCACTTGCTGATAGTAGATCTAGCAGGAGCCAGACCCTTCTTAGGACCAGAAGGGACCACAAAAAGAGCCTCAGTCTTCCTGAAGGGTTAAGTAGCCACCAAGTAGAACTTCAGATTCCTGACCACATCCAAAGAGTGTAAAACCCTCTCTTTAGGGTTACTAAGATTGGGACACAGAGAAGGCAGAACAATGCCCTGATTGAGATGAAAAGCAAAAACAACCTTAGGCAGAAAATCTAGTTTGAAGTGAAACACCACCTTGTCCTGGTGTCTCTCAAAGTAAGGGGGCTGGATGGTAAGCGCCGCCAACTCAGAAACACGCCTAACAGAAGTGATAGCCACCAAAAAGACTACCCTAAGAGTAAGAATGGACAAAGCAGCCTCTTGCACAGGCTCAAAAGGAGACCCCTGCAAGGCAGGGAGAACCAAGTTCAAGTCCCAGAGTGGCAACATAGGCTTACGCGGAGGAAGCACATGAGTCACCCCCTGGAAGAAGGTCTTGACCAGATGATGTTGAGCAAAAGATCTCTGGAAGAAAACAGCCAAGGCAAAAACATGACCTTTCAGAGTGCCGAGTTGAAGCCCCAGATCCAAACCATGTTGAAGAAATTCTAGGAATAAAGAACACCCGACAGGGAAGAGATTTGGACTCACACCAGTCAATGTAGGCATGCCATCCCTATAGTAGATGGAAGAAGAGGACTTCTTTCTAGCCCTGATCATGGTGTTAACAGAGGCAGGCAGCCCCTTTTCCATTAGGTGGAGGTTTCATCAGCCAGGCCGTCAAAGCCAGCGTTAGTAAATTGGGGCGGCGTAGCCGCCCCTGAGTGAGCAGATCTGGATCCTTGGGCAGGGCGTACTGATCTACTGCCAGCTGCACGATGTCTGCGAACCACACTTGTCTTGGCCAACAGGGGGCTACCAGAATTGCTGGCACCCTTTCCTGAGCTATTTTGTGCAGAACCCTGCCCAGCAGGGGAAATGGGGGAAAGACATACAGAAGCTGAAACCCCTTCCAGGGCAGTGTTAGAGCATCCATGGCTAAGGCCAGAGGGTCCTGGGACAGAGAAACAGACTAGAAGCTTGTGATTGTAATGTGACGCAAATAGGTCCACATCTGGCTGACCCAAACAGTGACACAGGGAGCGAAACACTCTGTTGCTGAGGGACCACTCTGCCAGGCGAGAAGACCCCCTGCTCAAAAGGTCTGCCTTCAGATTCTCCACCCCTGGAATGTACACAGCTGAGATGCAGGGAACATTGTCCTCCGCCCAGGACAGGATCAAAGACACTTCCTTGAGAGCCCCCTTGCTCCGGGTCCCTCCCTGATGATTGATGTAGGCAACCGCCGTACGGTTGTCCGAGCGGACTTGAACAGGCCAACCCCGAAGATGTGGGGTCAAGTGGGCTAGAACCAACCTGATCACCCTCAGTTCCAGAATGTTGATAGGGGTGTGGGCCTCCTGAGGGCCCCACAGCCCCTGGAATTTCAGAGAGTTCCAGAAGCCTCCCCACCATTTCAGACTGGCATCCGTGGTGACTGTCTCCCAGCAAGGGGCCAGAAAGGATCTGCCCACCAACAGGTTCCTTGAGTCCAGCCACCACGAGAGGGACCGCCTGACCAGGGGGGAAAGAACAAACACCTGATCCAGGGACACAGGGTCCTTGTCCCAAACTGACAAGAGGTGGAGTTGAAGAGGGCTCATGTGAAACTGGGCATAGGGTACCGCCTCGAAGCAAGACACCATCAGGCCCACCAGCTGCATGCCCTGCCTGATGGAGGGATGAGGACAAGACAGAAGGAACTGAGCTTGCGCTTGCAGACTGTCCACCTTCTGCTGAGGAAGAAAAATCCTGGCCTGAGCTGTATCTAGATTCATGCCCAGAAATGACGTCACCAAGGAGGGAGACTGGGAAGATTTGGTGTGGTTGATCACCCAGCCGAATGACTCCAGTGTGGCCAATACCCGCTGAGTGTCCAGCTCTGCCTGTTGGAAGGACTGAGAAGTGATGAGAATGTCATTCAAATAGGGAAGAATGCAAATGCCCTGAGATCTCAGCAGAGCCATTACTGCCGCCAGCACCTTGGTGAATACCCTGGGAGCCGAAGTGAGGCCGAAGGGCAATGACACAAACTGATAGTGCCGATCCACCAGAGCAAACCTGAGGAATCTCTGATGACCTGGAAAGATTGGAATATGAATGTAAGCATCCTTGATGTCCACAGATGTCATGAAGTCTCCTGGGCGTAATGAAGTCACAGCTGAGTGCGAAAGTGCCTGAACTTGACAAATTTGTTGAGAAGTTTTAAACCCAGGATGGGTCTGACGGACCCATCTCTTTTGGGCACAGTGAAAAGGTTGGAATAATAGCCTTCGCCCCTTTCCCTGAAGGGCACCTGGCAGATGACACCCAGCTCCAGAAGGCTTTGCACAGCGAGAGTCAGACCCTGAGCTGACAGGGGGTTTTGAGATATCCGGGATCGGATGAATCTTGGGGGCGGCCAGGCTGCAAACTCCATCTTGTAACCGGAGGACACTACCTCCTGAATTCACCGGTCTGAGACATGACACCTCCAGACATGAGCAAAGAGCCGAAGCCGTCCCCTCACCCTGATGGGTGAGGGCGCCCCTTCATGCCTGAGGGGGCTTGGGGGAAGACTTAGACTTGGAACCCCAGGAGGGGCGGGGGCGGCCACGTCCTCTACCCCAGAAATCTCCACGGGCCCCTGCAAATGAGGCTCCCCTTCCCATTCTGGACCCACGGTAGGAGGGAAGAAAGGAACCTTACCCCCGAAAGGGCCGAGACTGTCTTTTGAGCTGGGGTAACTTGCCTCCCTTTGCAAACAGGTCCAGGCGGTCCCCAAACAGGTGCAGTCCTTTAAAGGGAAACCCAGTGAGAGCCTTCTTAGCAGCCTTGTCAGCTGCCCACTGGCGCAGCCAAACCGTGCGGTGTATAGCCACCACCAAGACAGAAGCCCTGCCACACATCCTAATGATATCATCCAAGGCAGAGAGGACATAAGTAATAAACTCCTCACAACGTATAAGATCTCTATACACATCACTAGCAGCATCATCAGTAGCCCCATCCAAAATGTTTTTGAGCAGGGTCTTAACAGCCACAGCCGTAATGGCAGAGGCACAAACCGGGCGCAGCACAGTTCCCACACAGGCAAAGGCATGAGACGCCAGCTGGTCAATGCGTCGGTCCTCACCGTCCTTCAGTGTAGTAGAGTCAGGGGAATGCATGACAGAAGTGTTAGACAACCCCAAAATTGGTGCATCCACTTCTGCAGGGGACGACCAATGCTTAACCACTTCAGCAGGAAAGGGATACCTCTTATCCCAACTCTTAGGCACCCCAAGGAGTCTGCTGGGAGACTCCCATTCTTTAAGAACGAGGTTATTAAAGTGAGTTTGCTCAGGAAACTCCAAACGTGGCTTAGCAGTGTGAAACAACTCCCCCTGCTGCCGAGGGGCCGCAGCAAGAGGGGAAATGGCAAGCACTTCAAATATGTGGGCCAGAAGCCAGTCAGTATCATCTGGAGCCCATGGGTCAGAGCCAGATTCAGCGTAACTCTTGGCCTGCTCGTCAGATGATTCTGAGTCAGAAAACAATTCCCCCTCTTCCAGGGGGGTATAAACAGCCAGGTCAAAAAACTCCTCAGCTTCCATAGGAAACAGAGTAACCACAGGCGCCAAATGCCGCCTCTTAGCAGAGGCCTTACATGCCGTAGCATTAGCTATCAACTTCTCAATGCTAGCCACTCTGGAAGACAAATCAGGTTGGGAATCCCCACTGGTATTCACATCACTGGGAGTCAGATGTAAGCGAGGGGGGGGGTAGGCAAGCCCATGGTCGCAGGCCCAGTCACAGGTAACCCTGAAGTCAGCTCAAGTGCCTGCCCGGGCGCAGGGTGCACAAACCCTGACATCGTTACTCAGGGGCCACCCCACACGCAGTACACAGCCGGGCTTGTCCCGTAGGAACCCCAAGCACATTATCCTGTGAAACCTCCATATGGTGATTATTGTGGCCAAACAGGCCAATCGGGATTGACACTTAATAAGCTAACCGGGATGCCCCAATAGACCGCTAGGGAAGTGGGAGGAAATAGCACAATAGGCCTCAAAGTTTTCAACTAAATAGAGGGTAAAGGGCCGGGAAAAACCACAATTAAGTTTGACCCGCCTGCAAGACATTAATAGAAAGACCCTGTAAGCGGCATGCATAAAAGCATATAAAAGACAAATATAAATCAGCCCGCAGGGGCACTCACGGACCGCGGTAGATAAATGGCAGCCACGCCTCTGAAGGAAGCAAAATGGCGCCGAGTATACCTCGAGGGGCGGGCCGTGGAAGCAGAACGCGCCATCCGCCAGGCCAGCCCCCCCAAAGAGGCCGAAGCCGCCCACGTGACATAACCAACCAATGATGGCGCAGCAGCGCCTGAGGTAATGTCACCGCCGACCGCAGAACGCCGTACAAGCGCGTGAAATCCCAATTTCTTCCAGTTACAGCGGTGCCACATATGGATTGGTAGACACCCTTTCTTGCCCAGGAGTCACCCCCAAACTGAAACAGCGTTTTAGGAGATTTTCAGATAAAATGCAATTATGCTATGCGCACCTTGCAGTTTTTCAAGAAAAACCATCATTTACATTTGAAATACCCCCAACAAACTATATATTCTCTGGAAGTACACACCTCAAGCTTTCTAGGCATGCCAGCTGACAAGGGTGCAGTTTTCTGGAAGTAATCCCTAAATTAACTCTTTGGCTGCATTGAGTTTCACTAAAAAAGAATAAAAAAGCAGAATCAAAGTCACATTTATCTAAAAAAAAAAACAAATATGCAAACAAGAAAAAACAAGTTCAGCCTATAAAAGCAAGGTCCCCCGAACAGAACAATACACAACATGCATAGCTACTTTCAAGGGAAGAGTTGTCAAACACCTTAAGTAAAGCATGCATGTAGTGGTAATTTTACTTGAAAATTTCAGCTCTGCAGACAAACTGCGCACCTTGCACTTTTTCTACCAAAACAACTCTTTACATTTGGAATACCCCCCACAAACCATATATTCCCTGAAAGAACACATTAAGCTTTCTAAGCGTATCCAGCTTGTTGTAGTGGGCTCATTGTTTTAGAAGTAATCCCTCAAAGAATTCTTAGGTTGCACAGAGTTGCACAAAAATCAATATGCAAATAAGAAAAAACAAGCTAAATCTGAAAGCACAAGGTCCCCCGAGCAGCACAATATCCAACATGCATAGGTACTTTTAATCCTTTTCATTGCCAGCCTACTTGAAATGTTGTCACCCTCTGTTGAGAGGTCATTTTTCACCATTTTCACCATGTTTAACTGTGATTTTTGTTATTTATATTCTTGTTTGCAGCAGAGTGTGGGCTTTAACATGAAATGTCTTGTTTGTTTTATTTTTTGTTTTTTAATTCAAATATATTTTTTTAAAAAGTAGAAAAATTACAATGTTTAGGATATTTTTTTCCTTTATTTTAAATATAACCTATTAGAGAAAACCATATTGCATGTGAAAGCCCCATTTCTCCAGATTACAATGGTACCACATATGTATCGGTAGCCCCCCCCCCCCCATTCTTGCCCAGGAGACCCCCCCCCCCCCCCCACCAAACTGAAAAGAGCGTGTGGATAGTAGTTGTATTTTATTTGTAAATGTTATAAAGGGTTAAACCAAAAAACAATGGCGTAGGGTCCCTCTAAAAAAATGACAATGGGTTCCCCCTACCCAGCATAACCAGCCCGGGATGAACTATGCAGGGTTTGTAGGAACAGGGCACAGGAGCCAGCTTTGGTGCCCCCCAAAAGAAAATGGCATGAGGTCCCCCTTACCCAGCATAAGCAGCCCAGGGATCAGCTACGGGGCTTGTAGAACTGGGCGCAGGGGCATGCTTTGGTGTTCCCCTGCCCGCCAGCTACAAGCCCCAAAGCATCATATCCCAAGGCTCTTCTGCCCCCCGGGCTCTGGGGAGGCAGGTAATGGGGGGCCGGGGGTGAATAGCAAGTCACCCGCTAGCCACAGGTGACTTGCCAGCTCCAAGCCTTGTGAACTGGTGTAGGGGTCTCATGGACCCCTTACCAGTTCACAAAGGGTTAAATATAAAACAAAAAAACACACTGATAAAAATGTATTTTTAATATTTACCCCCCCACCCATCCCAGAGCACTGTGTCCCACGCTGACTATTCTGGCATCTGCTCTCCAGCTGTTGCTGAAAGCCTGTTATAGCTGATGGGCGACAGGTGACAAAGGGTTAATTAAAAAAAAAAATAATGACATAGGGCCCTCCCTCCGGTAGTGGGGGACCCCATTTTTGGGAATTTTAAGGGTTAAAAACCCTTAAAAATCCCCCCTCAACAAAATAACGAGGTACCCTCCTACCCCGCATAACCAGCCCAGAGAACAGCTATGGGGCTTGTAGAACAGGGCGCAGGGGCCAGCTTCAGTGGCCTCCCACCCTGCAGGCTACAAGCCCCAAAGCGTTATATCCCGGGACTCTTTTGCCCCCCCCCCCCCGGGCTTTGGGGAGGCAGGTAATGGGGGGTCCAGGGGTTGCCAGCCCCCAGCCTTGTGAACTGGTTTAGATCAGATCCCTCCCCGCGGGGCATCCGAAATCGGGATGTCCCGCGGGGAGGAACCCCCCAGGAGGCCCACAATCCTCACCTTACCGGCGATCCAACGGCGCATGCGCGAGACGCGGCCGCGTCTCTTGCTTCCCTCTAGCAGGGCGCGCTCCCGCGCCGGCCGTTTTGTGAATGGCCGGCGCAGGCGTGCTCCCCGTTAGAGGGAAGCGAGAGACGCAGCCAATGACAGCGCTCTGGTATGTGCGTCCAAGCGGCTTTGGACGCGCATACCAGAGCTGCTCTGAGCGCTGTCATTGGCCGGACGACGTCACGTGGGAGCGGGGAGAGGTGAGTTTTTGCGGCGATCGGGGGGGTTTCAGACAGCGGGGCACCCCCGATCGGGGCGCCCCACCTAAGTGGACCAACACCCAAGATAGTCAAAATCCTGGGTGTTGGTCCACTTTAACGGACTGAGAAGGGACCCCGTAGTACATACGGGCTTGGCACTCAAAGGCTTAATGGAAATGGCCGCCAGCTGATATACCCTTCTAATAGAAGTGATTTCCACCAAAAACTCCACCTTTTGAGACAATGTAAGGTAACAATCCATTGTCTTGAAAGGTGAATTCTGGAGAGCCATTAGTACTAGATTAATGTTCCGAGGCTCTGTCGGTTTTGTGAAAGGAGGATAAATGTATAATGCTCTTTGAGGAAATGTCATGACAGAATAATCTTCTGAAGGGGCAAGAATCAGCAATCACTATACCTTTTCAGAAAAATATTTGTTACGGAAAAAGCTGTAGACGAACAGCCTTGAGAGATGCACCCCTGCACAAAGAATGTACCTTGTTTCAGGATGATTTTAGTGCCTTTATGAGAGTAAAAATCGTTCTGTGTGAAGATGGACATTTCAGTAGCCACATCCTCAAAGATTCAATATTGAACCCCTTTGACAAAGAGTCTGGGTGAGGAGGAAGATGTACTGCATTGAAAGAATCACTAAATTGGCATACCAGGCTCTCAGGCGATCTGGAGCAATGAGGATCATTTCAACTTCTAGGTGTGCCCAACATAGAAGTTGATGTATACATCGGTGGAGGAGGGAATGCATAGACCATCTTGAACTGAAACCAAGAAGTCAACAGAGGATTTATATTGGGGGACTTTTGTTTATTGCCTAAGGTGTTATAGAGCTAAAATAAGAAGTTAAATGTTAAAGTGCTGCAACTGTAAGCACTAAAATTGTGTTTTTAATGCCGTTTTCTGGGATAATGGCTAGTAACATTGGAGGTCTACTTCAGTGCACAATTTCTCATATGTATACACTTCAGGAGCAGCAGTTCCAAGGTGAATACCACTTTGATAAATGTGAGCATATTGCAATAATGGAAGCTCAAGTGAGAGATCTGGAGGTGCAAAACGCAACACTGAGGAAGATTGACAATATGGAAAAGGGCATTCTGCTCACTGAGCAGGCATTATGTGGAGTAGATACAGAGAGTGGAGTAATGGGTCAGGAGAAGCAGATAAGTAGCTGGGTAAATAAAGACAGGATGAGTAGAAAGGGTGCACAGAAAAGGAAGGCCATACTTGTTTCTGTGCACCCTAGCAAAATTGCCAAGTTGGGTAATGATGCAAGAGTGTCAGTCTTAAAAATGGCAGCCCTAGCGGATACTGCTCTGCCGGGAACAGCCGGGAGGACAGCCCAGCCAGTGAGCAGGTGGTTGAGACTACAGGTAGGACTAGACATAGTAACAGGGAATTCTAATATCAGGCGGACTGATAATTTGTCACCAAGACCACCTCAACCGAATGGTTTGCCATCTCCCTGGTGCCAGGGTTTTTTCATGTGGTGGAAAGGGTGGATAAATTACTGGGAGGGGCTGGGGATGACCCAGCTGTCGTGGTCCACGTAGGGACCAATGATGGATAAGGAGATCCATGTGAAACCAGCAGTGAAAAATTTGAGGGATGCATTACTGCAGAAGCTGATACTAAAACTCAACAGTCACAAATGCCATAAGTCTGCCTAGTAAAAAGGGGGCGCTTGAGGCTCTGGTACTGGAAGAAAATATTGATGATATTGATGTGGCTGAGACATGGCTGGATTCCAAACCTTACTGGACTGTCAATCTTCAAGGTTTTGCTCTCTTTCAAAAAGACAGGGCAAAAAGGAAAGGGGCTGAGTGATTCTCTATGTAAAGCAAGAACTCAAAGCATATATTAATGAGGGGCTACTAGCAGAAGAATGCAAGGGTGTAGAATACTTGTGGATAGAAGTGCGGGGCGATATAAACATTCAATTCCTGTGGGTAACAAACGCAAGCGTCTAAAATGAAACCCCTCATGGCCTACATCTGCTGTTAAAAGGGCAATAAAAAACAAGAAAAGGATATTTAAACTTTACAAGGCTGAGTTCTCAACTGTAACCCTTCAAAAGTATAAATGAGTAAGTAAAGCATGTAAGAAAAAAATAAGGTTGGCAAAAGCACAAAATGAAAGAAATGTAGCCAAAGAAAGCAAAACAAACCCAAAACATTTTTTTTTAAATATATAAATTTAAAGAAATTCAGAACAGGTAGGTGCCCTAATTAATGATAATGGGGAAATTGTCACTGTGGATAAAAAGGCGGCTCTGTGTACACAAGAGAGGCGCAAGGAGCCAACACATGAGATGCCACCGATAGCAATAGCCCAAGTACAATACTAAACATGGATATCATCCAAGAAAAACTAAATTTAAATGTGAATAAGACTGCAGGACCAGATAAACTTCACCCTTAAAGAACCCTTCTAGTGCCAGCTACGCGAGTCTCATATAGCAGCCTCTACTCCACTTAAGTGCCAGCTACGTGAGACTCACGTAGCTGACTATAAACCCCCACAGAATAAAAAATAAAAAAATTTCGGCGCCCGAAATAGTGCCCCCCCCCCCCCCCCGCTTCGGCCGCTGGCACAATAAACTGTAGAAAAAAAAAATGACATTTACTCACCCGCGGCCGCGGTCCCTCCCGCGGGGGCCTTCGATAGCCCCGGGGTCTTCTGTGGTGAGGTAAATCGCCCTCTCCCTCACTTCCTGGTTCGCGGCTGCTAGCCCCGGATGACGTCATCTGTGACCCGGCATCTGTCACCCAGCAGCCGGGACCCGAGAAGCTCAGTCGCTGTTGGAGATCGGAGAAGGGGGGCTAGTGGGGGCGAGATGGCTCTGATCTCTCGCCCCCCCACCAGCCCTCCTCCACCGATCTCCAGCAGCTGTCATCAGAGTGTCTTGGGACAGGATCGGGACATCGGAGGTGAGTAGGGAAAAAGAAAAATGTCATTTTTTTCTAATGTGTGTCTGTGTGGTTTATTTTTACTGTTAACTCCTTGTGAACTGGTAAGGGGTCCATGAGACCCCTATACCAGCTTGCATATCGCAGTTGTATTTTATCTGAAAATCTCCTAAAGCTCTGTTTCAGTTTGGGGGAGTCTCCTGGGCAGGAAAGGGTGTCTACCAATACATATGTGGTACCGCTGTAACAGGGAGAAATTGGGGTTTCACACGCAATAAGATATTATTGACAAACTTACATTTTTTATTACAAAAAAAACACTACAAATTGCAAAAAAAATTTTTTTTTTTTTTTGTTTTGCACATATTTCACCCAAAAGTATTGAGAATACACTAAAAAATACAATTCTGTGAAACTCACCTGTAGAATTATTTTGGATACATCCAGTCCAGGTCATCCCAATATCCTTACGACTGGGTGTTCGCCCCTAGGCACTTGACTCAAAGATGTAGCTCCTACCAGCCCCCTATAAAGGCAGCTGTCCCTCTATCATTCCCTAGTGGTTAAAAAGCAGTAAAGGGGGCATGGCCGCAGCATGGCAGCAGCTGGACGTGCGATGTGAAGCTCCTCTGCAACCCCAGCCCAGGTGCCCCTTTAGTGTGCATCCCAAAACCCAAACTGTCCCCAGCGACGATGGGGAGGCGACGGACCCAACAGCGGGAACAGAGGAGGGAGGCAGCATCACTCGTTTTTTGCACTCCAGCGAACTCCTAGGAGCGGCCACGCGCTAGGCAAAATGGCGGCGGATGTGGCCGAGAGGGGAGGAGGGGGGGGCGCAGTGCGGCTCCAGACCCGACGGAGAGACGGCGGCCGCACGACGAGCAAGTGCAGGCCCGAGTCCGAGCAGTCCGGTCACCTGTCCCTGCAGCACGAGCAGGCGGGAGGAGGAGGAGGGCGAGGTGCCCAGCAGCCAACGGAGACGCTGACAGGCCCAGGAACGTCAGCCGCAACTGCAGAGTGGCAAGAGGTACGGGGAGCGGTTCAAGTCCGGAGGACAATGTCAGCGTAGGGAGCGGTGCAAGACTCGGGGGGAGGGAGGGCCCCCCCCAGCCCTAATGCCGGCTTCACAGACTCCCCCCCCCCCAACTCATGGGACCCACACAGCTCTGGGAGAGAGGGGGAGGGAGGGAAGGAATCCTCAGATCCATCCTCACCTGGCCAGGAGAAAAGAGCCCAGAGCCCTTTACAATAGAGTGGGCAGCGCAGGCATTCTCTTAAAGGGCCAGGCACATACCATGCTGGAGCACTGATTGGGCGCCCCCCGACCCCAGCTCTGAGTGTGGATTGGAGTGCGGCGTCCGAGGAGCTAACCCAGGTGAAATTATCTGCGGGGGATGGAGGACGGAGGGGCATCTAGATCCCGAACTCATGGCCCAGCTCCAGTCACCCGGAGCCGGCAAACGCAGCGGCGGAGGCCCGGAGGGAGATACCGGCAGCACATGAGGCAACCTCGCAGACTTGGTTCATCCCCTAAGACGCGATGGCCCCCTCGCAGCGGAGCGAGATACGCCAGCCCCTATGTCTATGTCGGGGGAGAGTCCCTGGGGCTGTGGGACACATGTGGGCCACCTCCACCTTCTGATTCCACTCCTGCGCGGTGAAATGGAGGAGAGTTGCAGCCACAAGAGGCCATGCTCGTGCCCCAACTGGGCTCGGACCTGGACCTGCGCTCCGTTCTGCTGTCTCTCCCTATAAAGGCTGACCTGAAATCTATCCCTACTAAGACAGACATGGAAACCATGATCTCAAGAATTGAAAAAGCCTTCCGCAAAGATCTTGAGGTTGTCCAACACAATGTAGCGGCAGTAGAAGATCGGGTCACGGCTCTGGAGAAGGCGAGAGCAGCGTCGGAAGACCACCTCACTCGTCTGGAGCAGGACAATGATCTACAAGCAATGCAAATCTCCAACCCCAAGATCCAAAATGATGACCTTGAAAACAGGAGTAGGCAGAACAACCTGCGTATACGAGGACTCCCAGAACTTCCCCAGTACGCGGACTTAGAATCGATCGCTACCTCGGTCTTAAACCTACTGTTGGGGAACCCTCCATCTACCGTCATTAAATTGTATAGGATCCACAGGGTGGTGGGTCGGCCACCGGGCGCCACTGATGCCCCACGCGACATACACTGCAGAGTCCACCACTTCAGAATTAAAGAGGAAATCCTCCGGAGGGCCTGGGAGGCAGGCCAGGTTGTCCACGACTCCAAACCATTAACCATCTTACCGGACCTGGCCCGATCCATGCTCTGGGTGAGGAGGCAATTGAAACCCCTCCTACAGAAGATAAAAGAAAGTGGAGCAGTTTACAGATGGGGATATCCCCTCCATCTTATCGTGCGAAAGAACGGAGGGTCTTTCACTCTCCGAACCCCCGGAGATCTGGATGACTTATTTGTGTTCCTGGATGCCGCCCCTCTGGAGGTCCCCAATTGGTTGGACTTCCCATCATTTTAACCTTTGCCACAGAGGATCCGACGAAGAAGAGCCCCGCCTAGGAGGGGGCCACCACGGAGGGGGGGGGCACACCCCCGCCTCTAGAAGAGTAAATACCATCTTTTTTGTCCTTGGCCTTGCTGTCGTTCACTGCCCGGCCCCCTTCCTTGCCATGTGTGAAGTGGCACCGGAGGCGACTTGGTGGACCCCCGGGGCCTGCAGGCGTCGTGTCTGGCGACATGGGACATTCTATGAGATGCCTCCCGGGGCGGGAGGTGGGATAGAGGCGGGGTCCCTGGGCCCGCTCCCCCCCCGGCCCCCCGACTTGACCTCACCCCTGGCCGATTCCCGGAGGCACCGGGCCTGGCCTTGGTCCCTGCTGCTGCTTCGATCCCCAGCCCCGGACTTTTTGGCTGGCCGCTGTTCCGCGTCCCTGCCCGTCATGGATGGAGTGACTTCGTGTTCCCCGGCCGGGTGGGTCTCTGGACCTGGTTGTTGCTCCTGCCCACCACATCGGACCTTCTTCGGGACGCTGTCTGGGCCCTGGGCCTGTATGATGTGGATTGGGAGTGGGGGACTCCTGGGGCCCCTCGTGGGCTTCAGAGTCCGTGGCTTGGCTGACCCCCGGGACTGGGCATCGGGCCCCCTTCAGGTTGTGACCGGACCTGGGTGACGTGAATGAGTGGTGAAGGCTCCTTTGGGGCCTCTCCCCCCCCCCTTCGGACCCCCGGGGGTGGCGGGGTCTTTGGCTCGGTGGGCCCTCGGATCTGGGCGGGACCTTGGCCCCTGGCCTTGAGCCCTTCATGGATTTCCGGTGGGGGCCCCCGGGCCTTGCCCCTCTTCTGGCCTCCCTGGTTGACCTCGGACCCCTGCCCTTGTCTGCTCGAGGTCTCTGGGGCCGTCGGGCATGGGCTCGGTCTTGGGGGTGGGAGTTAGTGGGTGAGTGCCGGTGCTGTTGCGTCGGGGCCGACCTTGGTATGTGCGAGTGGGGCCCGGGCTCTGTGCCTGTGGCGGGGGGCGAGCGGTTCCCCTTCCCCATTGGCACCCCTGGGGGGGGGGGCGGATTCGGCGGCTGGGCCCTCTGCGAGTGGCGCGGGACTGGCGCCCCCCCTCCGTAGCCGGTGTGGGACGCGCAGTGGCTGACGTGGCTTGATTGCCCTTGGGGGGGACCTCCCCGCCCTAGCTGTGGGGGGGGGGGGGGGGTGACCGTCCCGTGTGTGCCCCCCTCCGTCCCGATATGTCGGGTACCGGTCTCGGGCGGCGGCCAGGTGCATTCCGGGGTCTCTCCTGGGCGGGGGACTAGCCCGGGGACTGACCCGGTGGAGGCCTATGGGATTCGGGTGGGGATTGGTGTTGACAGACCTGCATGTGTGTCCCGACGGCCCGGGGTCGTGGCCGCTGTGTGCGGCTTGCGTTGGGGGCTGCCCGGGGGGGGGGGGACTCGCCCGTCCGGGTCCCCCCTCCTCGCCAGGCCCCGACGGCGGGGAGGTGCATAGATGTTTGTGCCAGAGGTGCCAGAGAGGTCGGCGCTTTGTGCCGACCTCTCTGGCCTTGTGTGACAGAGGGGCCCGGCTTGGGGGGGACTTGGGGCGCCTGTGGGCCGATTTGGGGGGACACTTTTACGGGTGGGGCGGTGGGGGTCCGAGGCTTGGATAACTGTATATTATGGGTTTTTTACAAGTGGCTATTACTGTTAAAGGTTGTATATGTTTGTTAGAGACTTAACCCTCCCTGGCAACATTCGCTGGAGACGGATGGGTGGGATATGTTAAGTTTTGAACCGTTCCTTGCGAGAGGAACTGCCCTGGGCTGGGGAGGGAGACCCCCGTTATCGTGCAGCGCCACAGTTCTTACTCCCCACATAGGCCAGCTCGTCAGGGTCTGAGAGACCTGAGCAGACGGGTGTCTTTTTCCCATCTACGTTCTTCCTCTCCTTACACTCCGTTCTTCCTCTCCTTACACTCCGACCCCCTACCTTCCTTCTTTGCTTACCCCTGTTCCCGTCCCCTTCCCCTCCGATTGGTCAGGAATAGCTCTCTCCGCTCCCCCTCCGCCGGCTCCCTCGCGCTGCCCCCCCCTCCGCTTCCCATCGGAGCCCGATCTTTGTCCGTGTAGTTTAACCCCTCCTCTGCGTTGACTTGTTGTACGACCCTGGGACAGAGAGCACGACAGAGCTACAAATCATTTCCCTGAACGCCAAGGGCCTCAACATTCCCAAGAAAAGGAAGATGTGCCTCACTCTGTTCTGGAGGCAAAGAGCTCAAGTAGTGTTCATACAAGAGTCACACTTCCAGAAAGGAAAGGCCCCAAAATTCTCGGATAGGCGCTTCCAGACAGGATATCACTCGTATTCGCCCGATGCAAGATCGAGGGGAGTGGGCATTCTGTTCGCTTCCTCGCTTCCCTGGACATTCATAGATAGCTTGTCAGAAGAGCAGTGTAGGTTCATCTTCCTTAAGAGGAGAATGGGCAACCAAATCTGCACTTTTGCAAACATCTATGCACCTAATGCGGACCAAATACGGTTTATAGAACAGACCTTGAAAACCCTCCATACCTTCTCGGAAGGCATGGTGATCTTCGGAGATGACCTTAACGTGGCCTTAGACCCACTGCTAGATGTGTCCAGGAAGGCCTCCCACCTCTCATTCTCGGCCCTCAAGAAACTTAAAACAGCCATTAGGATGGCTCAATTGGTGGATCCTTGGCGTATACAAAACCCGCGAGGGCGAGACTATACTTTCTACTCTCCCCCCACGATTACTATTCTAAAATAAATTACCTTTTTATTGAGCATAGGCACCTTCAGCTCACACAGACAGCTGAGACAGACCCTATCACAATATCGGACCATGCCCTGATCTCGCTCTCAGTAAGAATTCCAGAGTGGCCCTCGAAACCAAACTCGTGGATCCTTAACGAGTCTCTACTTCAGGACACAGCCTTAAAGGAGGAGGTTAGGAGAGAGCTCAGAGCCTACTTTGACCTGAACACTAGACCGGAGACGAGCCCACTCAACCTGTGGGCGGCCATTAATGTTATGTTAGGGGAATCCTACTGAAGATGGCGTCAAGGAGGAAAAATGAGAGAGAAAGCCACAAGTGACCTGCTAGAGAAGATTGGCAAACTCGAAGCCGAACACAAAAAGCAGCAGGCAGTGAGAGTTGGTCAGGAGCTGGCGGTGGCAAGGGAAACATACTAATGGTCAAGGCCAAAGCCTCGCTCCTAAAAGGTTAGGTGCTCCTTCTATGAATACAGAAATAAACGTCCCGCAGATTTTAGGAGCCGGGGGCCGGGTTTGTTCCAATCCGGACGACATCGCTACGGCTTTCAAGGAATTTTACCGTAAGCTCTACAACCTGGGGGGCGTGGCCTAACCTCTGAATGGAGTAGACGTGCTGTCCTGAGCTCCCGAGCGAACCAGGGCTTTTTCCAGCATATTCAAGGCTATTTCCTGGATCAAATTATATTGGACATGAAGGGGAAGAGGTCCAAGAAGAAGGAAAAGGAGAGGGGTCAGGTCCGATCAAGCGGCGGACCGGGAGTGAGATTGCCGGCAGCTCTGACCGCGGGCGGCATGGAGCACGAGGCGGCCCCCTCATCTGGGTCTTCTGCGTCGGAGGAGGGGTACTTACTGTGCACAGACTGACGAGCGAGTAGTCCAGCAGCCCTGCCGTCAGCGGGAAGAGTGAAGGTGGCGGAGGCGGCGTGCGGTGCTGAGCTTCAGGCTGCAGAGGCTCATATGCCCAGCGTGGAGACCGGCACGGGAGGGGGGCGGATAACCCCCGCCATGCCTGTCAGGCGGGGAGCATTGGAAAGCGGCCCCGCTGCTATCGGCGGGCAGGGAGTCGTGGGCTCCCGCCGATGCAGCCCAGAAGAGTGGACTGACGAGGCCCAGCACAACCGCAAAGCAGCGCTACATGCACGAGGGTCAGCGAAGATGGCGGCCGTGGGTGAGGGAGCTGACATCACAGGCAGCAGTCACAGCCCGCTGGAGCCAAGGTACGAGGGGGGGGGGGCATTATAAGCCTCATAGAAGAGGTCCCAGTCAGGTACCCGATTGCCACCACGGTGGAGGGTGCTGGGAAGCAGGCACCCTCGCATCCTCCTGGCCCCCTAACGCATCAGAGTGCAAACTGGAGGGAGGTAGCCATGGACAGGCTGGGAAAGTTTGCCTTTGCCCCTGAACCGAGAGACCCCAGTGGCTGGAGACTCCCGGGTGTACCACTGGAGCAGGTTTGCACCATCCTTCCGCCTCCAGCTGACGCCCTCCCCCGATCAGGCAGCCGCCCCAGGCCGGGTAGAGAGTGGGGACCCTGCGCCATATTGCCATCCGGCGCTCCAGCCATGCGCACTTCGAGCCCGCAGTTGTCCACTTGTGACTTGGCCGCGTCACAGCAGACCACGGGAGGCTCTGCTACCCTCAGCCCTACGACCGTGCTGGCACTCTCGCAGGATGAGTTCCCCCCTCTTGCAGGAGGCTTATCCTTTACCAAGGAGATTGCCCTCCCATCCCCCACCCCCTCCTGCTCGCCGAATCGGCCACCAAATTTGAGTGATGGAAACGGAGACATGACCCGTGCCAGTAACATTCACAAAGAAACTCTTTCCTTCTTGAGATTCATTCCTACTAGAGCGGACTTTGAGGCGCTCATATCAAAATACGAGGCTGCATACAAGAGAGACATCGCAGAGGTGAGGGGTCCTCTCCAAGCCATCGATGCCAGAGTCGAAACGCACCAGTCAGCTAACGAAGAGGCCTTCGCCGAATTGGCGGCCCGCATTGAGGCGCAGAATACCCAAATCCTCCAGCTCCAGCTGCAACACGATGACTTAGAAAAAAGGCTTCGTAGAAACAATCTCCGACTCCGGGGCATCCCGGAGGCCTCTGGCACAGAAGATGTGAAGCAAATTATCACCACCATCTTCAATGGGCTTCTTCAGAGAAATATTGATACCCCGATTGAAATCGACAGGGCGCATAGGGCTTTAGGTCCACGTAGTCCAGATCCAGCACGCCCTAGGAATGTGATTTGTAGGGTGCACTTCTACAAAGTTAAAGAAGAAATCACACGCAGGGCCTGGAGACACGGCCCTGTGGACTTTGATGGCGCTCAAATACAAATCCTTCCAGATCTGTCCAGACGTACACTTCAAATTAGAAGAATACTGAGACCTGTATTGGATGCTATTAGGGGTTCAGGTGCCTCGTACCGCTGGGGATTCCCCTTTCACCTGATAATCTCTAAGAATCGGGATACATATTTCCTCAAGGCTTATCGGGACTTGGGGGGCCATTTTTCCTTTCTGGGATGTGATCCAGTTCCAGTGTCCAACTGGCTTCTCTCAGTTCCGGAGTCAGACATGTCGAAGCCACGGAGGGAACCCCTTCGACGACCCAGAGCTGCCAGACCAAGAGTCCGAAACGTCGGGCGCCCTAGACCGACGGATAGCGAGCCCTGATCCATCTCCCATTACTCAATCAGGGGACGGATTCCTTCTCCTGTACACCTAGCTTGACTCTTTACAAATGCTTAGTCTACATAACGTTTTAGTTGTCTTGTGGCCGGCTGGCGTGCGGGGCATGGGAGGACACCGGTGGAGCTGTTGTGCACTCTGCACCCTAAGTGCTGGTGGGGGTATGGAGACCTCTGTGGCTCCAGAAATTCCCTTGAGAAATACCGGTCTTTGTGGCTCTGCTGGTGCTCGGCGTGCTCGGTTGGTCAGCCGGACGCCTGTCCCAATGGGCGTTACAGTTAAATTTCCCCTAATAGTTTGTTCTCTTGTTAACATTTGCTTGTTCACAAATCCAGTTGCCTAAATGAAATTTAATGCCCGGTAAACTCGGGCGACGGTTGCTTCTTTGTTCGTTGTTGGACATCGTTCCCCACTTAGATTGGTCTCAACTCCCCTCTGTACAGAGGCGAGCTGACACTTAGGGCTGGTGCCCATTAGTCCGCTTCCCCCTGCTCAGATTTGAGCTAAAATTTTGTGTTCCTGTCTTGATTGTTTTGTTCTATCCCTGATAATCTTCCTACCCCCCCCTGTCATACCTCTCCCTACCATTCTGCCCCCCCCTGCATACTCTTGGCCTTTTTCTTTCCCCGCGTATAGCTGACACACTACTGCAGACATGAGTGACCTTAACCTGATTTATTTCAACGTAAAGGGCTTGAACACTCCAGAGAAGAGATCTTTGGTCCTAAATAATCTTAGAGCATTGAAGGCACAGGTGGCTCTTCTTCAGGAGACTCACTTCAAGGCTACGAACCCCCCGTCTCTAAAGAACAAGTTTTTTCCAACCTCGTATCATAGTTTATCCCCGGACTCATGGTCTAGAGGGGTTAGTATTCTGCTGGCCAGCTCTGTTCCATGGGAGGAGGTGGGTGCCCTGAGTGGTGGAGATGGGAGGTGGTTGTTCGTTAAGGGGAGGATAGGACCTGAGATGTACACTTTTGTTAACATATACTCACCTAACACTGGGCAGGTCACATTCCTTGAGGAGGTGTTTGATAAGATGACTGATTTTGTTGAAGGCAGGTTGATAGTGGGCGGGGATTTCAATCTCACCCTGGAGCCTTTGCTGGATACCCCGAAGGGCCACTCCAAACTCAGGAGAATCAAAAAACTTCTACACTCTCACCAACTGATAGATCCGTGGTGTGTCCTTAACCCTAGTGTGAGAGATTATTCGTTTTTCTCTGCACCACACAATTTGTACTCGAGGCTGGACTTTTTCCAGATTCCGCACTATTTGTTGCCACGGGTTGAAGTCGCCTCGATAGGTAACATTACCTTATCGGATCACGCACCGGTATCTCTCAGACTCGTGACACAGGACCAAGAGCCGAGGCCTTGGACCTGGAAGCTGAACAGTGCCCTAATACAAGACCCTATAATCAAGGAGGATGTTAGGAAAAAAACTCCAGGAATATTTTATTGACAATACCACCCCTGACAAGTCTTCCCGTGACCTGGGAGGCTCATAAATGCGTTGTTCAAGGTCTCCTTATCGAACATGGGTCCAGAATTAAGAAGGAAAGAAGCAAACAAATAAGTGAACTCCTCGGAGAAATCTGAAAACTAGAAGCCCTACACAAGCAATCTTTGGCGGCTGCTCAACTGGCCTCCCTGACCTCCCTCAGGGAGCGGATGAAGGGTATATACTCTGAGAGATGTAAACTCCAGCTTATAAAGAGCAGGAAAGTCTTCTACGAGTCAGGAGACAAATGTGGCCACCTGTTGGCCGCTGCGCCGAGGGGGGAAAGGGCTAGGACATATGTTCCTCGAATTAGGAATGAAGATGGCAACTTGGTTCATAAGGATAGAGACATAGCAGGGGTTTTTAGGGAATACTATAAATCCCTTTATAACACCCCCCCCCCCCCCCCACCCGGACCCCGGTCCGATTGGCATCAGCGAATATATTCAACAATCGGGAATGCCCAAATTACCACAGGAGGTGCTTAGGGACTTGGAGACCCCAATCACGCCTGAGGAACTTGCAGTGGCCATTAAAGGTTCGGCTAACGGGAAAGCTCCGGGACCGGACGGTCTCCCCTTGCTGTATTACAAAACATTTGCAGACCCACTCTCGCCCAGGCTTCTTGGGGGACTCAACTCCCTTATGGCAGATAATGTCCTCCCGACGGACAGTCTGCGTGCCCATATCTCTGTGAAACCAAAGGAGGGGAAGGACCTCACTTTAAGCTCCAGTTATAGGCCAATTTCTCTTCTTAATGCTGACATTAAGCTCTTCGCTAAAATTCTTGCCAGGCGCCTTTCCCCCCACCTACACCAGATTATCCACCTTGACCAGGTAGGATTCATGCCCCATAGAGAAGCCAGAGATAACACAGCTAAAGCGCTGAATCTGTTTCACCAGGCCCTTGAGAAGAACTTGCCCTCGATCCTCCTTGCAACCGATGCTGAGAAGGCGTTCGACAGGGTACAGTGGGATTTCATGTTTGGGGTCCTAGATCATATTGGTTTGGGGCCGCACATGACTTCTTGGATTGCTAATCTCTATCGACACCCGATGGCTCTGGTGAGAGTTAATGGTGCCTTGTCGGAACCCTTTGGCATCGGAGACGGGACGAGGCAGGGATGCCCTCTTTCCCCATTAATTTTCATACTGACATTTGAGCCCCTGCTTTGCAGAATAAGGAGAAACCCTGATATTCGGGGTGTTTCCCTCTCGTCCGGTCAATATAAAGTTGCGCCATTTGCCGATTATTTACTGGCGAGGTTACGCTCCCTAACCTTATGAGGGAATTGGAGACATTTAGCAACTTGTCCAACCATAAGGTTAATATGCAGAAGACTGAAGCGCTTAACCTTAAAGTGGACCAACACCCAGGGGGGATCGGCCCGGAAATCTATAAGATTCCAGGACCGATCAGATCCCTCCCCGCGGGGCATCCGAAATCGGGATGTCCCGCGGGGAGGAACCCCCCAGGAGGCCCACAAACCTTACCTCAGCCCCGTTCCGCGGCCGCGTCTCGCGCTTCCCTCTAGCAGGGCGCGCACCCGCGCCGGCCGTTTGTGAATGGCCGGTGCAGGCGCGCTCCCTGTTAGAGGGAAGCGCGAGACGCGGCCTCCAGCGCTCAGAGCCAGCTGAGCTGGTATGCGCGTCCAGGCGGCCTTGGACGCGCATACCACAGCAGCTCTGAGGGCTGTGATTGGCTGGCGCAGTCACGTGGGAGCGGGGAGAGGTGAGTTTTTTGGGGCTTTCTGGGGGCTTTCAGACAGCGGGGCACCCCCGATCGGGGTGCCCCACCGAAGTGGACCAAAACCCAGGATAGTCAAAATCCTGGGTGTTGGTCCACTTTAACGTTACGGCACAGAGGGAGGAGAACCTCAGACAATCCTTTCCCTTTAGTTGGGCTAAGGATCACATAACATACCTGGGAACAAAGCTAAGCAAATCTTTACAGAGGATTTACTCCTTGAACTTTCCCCCTTTGCTACAAGCATTCACAAAGGACTTAGAGGCCTGGTCTCTCAAAAAACTTTCGTGGTTTGGGAGATGTAACGCCCTTAAAATGAATATACTTCCTCGCCTTCTATACGTACTCCAGGCACTACCTGTTGTGGTTCCAAACACGTTCCTTAAGAGAGTTGGGGCGCTGTTCTCTAAATTTAGCTGGCTGGGGAAAACGCCCAGAATAAGCAGGAAGATCTTTATTAGACCTGTGGACAATGGGGGGATTGGCCTTCCTGACCCCAGTCTATGCTATGCTGCCACGCACCTAACCAGAATAGTGGACTGGTGTAGACACTCACAGCATAAACAGTGGGTCCAGATAGAGCAGGGTGCCACGATGCTTCCACTAGTGTGTCTCCCTTGGCTGCCGAGACAAGCTTTAGGTACGGAAATGAAACACCCCATGTTGGGAGCTTCCATAAAAATGTACCACAAATATTCATCATTCAGCGAGATATCGCTGGGTTTCTCTCCCTTGTTCCTGGTTTTGGGGAACACGGTGTTCCCCCCCGGAGCAAGGGACTGCAGACAGTTGGTTACGGAGGGGAGTAAATAGGATCAGTGATATTTATGGTCGAGATGGTTTGTTGTCCCTGGATGCTATTGCTGAATCTAAAGGGCTCCCAAGATTTGGCAGCTGGCAGCAAATACAGCTTAAACATTTCTTGTCATCCCTGAGGCTCCAGACCCGGCAGATCAGAGAGCCTACGCTGTTTGAGAGGCTCTGTATTGAGAGGGGGCCTGCCCAACACATGTTGTCGTTCAACTATAAACTATTAGTAAGCCATCAGGAACAGGATTCTATGCCGTCCTTTGCAAAATGGGAGAGAGATCTGGGGACGATCTTCTCGGTGGAGCACAGGAAACGGATTGTACGCCCGGCCCACAAAACAGCTACTTGTACCAGGTACAAAGAATGCAATTATAAAGTACTTACGAGATGGTACAGAGTACCCACGCTACTACACAAGTGGTTCCCTGATGTCTCCCTCACATGCTGGCGATGTGGCAGTGCTGATGGTGACCTTATCCGTATCTTTTGGTATCTTGCCTGAAGCTGGCTAGTTTCTGGGCAAAGGTCAGGAACACACTGAGGCATATTACAGATTGGGAGGTCCCTGAGGGCCCAGCATTCTTCCTTCTCCACCACTCGGGGTTGCCCACTAAAAGATACCAGAAGTCAGTTCTTTGCCAGATGGTAAATGCCACTAGGGCCTGTGTCCCCTCGCTGTGGAAGAGCTCAACCCCCCCCCCCCCCCCCCAACATCCCTATGTGGCTGCACAAGGTGATAGAGATTGAGAGGTTCGAAGGCCTTATTGCAGCAAAAAATGAAGCCTCGGAGGATCACCATCTTAAGTGGGCTAGCTGGGACATGTTTGCAGCCTCTAGTGAATTTGCAGGGTTGGTGGCGGAGAGTCAGTAGTGGCCAACGGGAGTGCAGTACTCCCCGTTTCCTTTCCTACCCCCACTCTCTCACCCTCCTTTCCTTTCCTAACTGTGTCTATGTAATCTTATACCCCCCCCCCTTTTTTTTTCCCCTTCTGGTATTGGTTTCCATGATCAACGTTTACAGCTAATGAGCTGGTGTTAATCCCCCCCCCACCCCCCCTTGGAGGTGACAGGTGCTGCTGACGCCCAGTTCCCCTTGTTTGAGAAATATAGATTTGACCGAGAGTCGGAGGATGGGAGCGGGCCTTGGCAGCCTCCTCTGGACAGCTTTAGTTAACCGGGGGTTGAGGCTCTGGCAGCGGACATATCTTCCGAACATATATATATATATATACTGTCTCATTATGTAGTATGCCTGATGATGCTGTGACTTTGATGTTTGTGGAATACCCATGTTTCCTTTTATGTGTATTATAAATCACAAAACTGATAAAGAATATATAAAAAAAAAAACAAAACAATTTTGTGAGTACTCACCTGTAAAATGGATATTGTCAGTGTGTCACACACCCCGCTTCCCCTTTAATTCTGACGATAGGGTTATCCTCCAGCAGGAGGCGACGTTGCAGAGAGAAGTCTTGAAAAACGAGCCCCTCCCGGCCTACTTATACCTGGGACCTCCCACTTAACACCCAGTGAATTCAAACAGCAGTAAGACAAGGTACCAGGAAATCCAACGGTAACCTCAAAATAAAATAAAGGAAAGCTTCACCATATAGAGGATCCAGGATACCAAAAAAGGGCGGGTGAAGCGGGGTGTGTGACACACTGACAATATCCATTTTACAGGTGAGTACTCACAAAATGGTATTATTCTCAGTGTGTCACACACCCCGCTTCCCCTTTAATTCTGACGATAGGGACATCCAAAAGCAGTTTCCACAAGGGGTGGGTATCCGACAGCAAAATGAAGCATAACTTAAACGACTGCAGTCTGCAGAACCTTGCAGCCAAACACAGCATCCACTGAAGCCCGCACATCAACCTTGTAAAACTTAGAAAAAGTATGAACAGAAGACCAAGTAGCAGCCTTACAAACTTGTTCAACAGAAGCCTGGTGCTGAAAAGCCCAGGACGCTCCAACAGCACGAGTAGAATGAGCGGTGATACGAAAAAGGGGAACCTTTCCCTTGGCCGAATAGGCCCCAACAACCGCCTGACGAATCCATTTGCTAATGGAAGACTTAGCCAGAGCCAAACCCTTCCTAGGCCCACAGGGAACAACAAAAAAGGCATCAGTCTTACGAAAAGGAGAAGTAGTAAGTAAGTAGTACTTAACACAGCGTACCACATCCAAACAATGCAAAACCCTCTCCTTGTCATTCTTAGGCTTAGGACACAAGGAGGGAAGAACAATATCCTGATTCAAATGAAAAGCAGAAACAACCTTAGGAAGAAAGTCCGGTTTGAAACAAAAAACCACCTTGTCCTGATGCCTCTCAAAGTAGGGCGCCTGAATCGACAAGGCTGCCAACTCCGAGACACGCCGAACCGAAGTGATAGCCACCAAGAAGGCCATCTTCTGAGTCAGGGTAGAAAGAGCAATATCCTGCAAGGGCTCAAATCGAGGAGCCTGAAGAGCAGAAAGAACTAAACTCAAATCCCAAACAGGGAGTAATGGCTTCCTGGGAGGCCGCACATGCGTAACCCCCTGGAAAAAAGTTTTGACTAAAGGATGAAGCGCAAAACGCTTCTGAAAGAAGATAGACAAGGCAGAAACCTGACCTTTCAAAGTACTCAGCTGGAGACCAGAATCCAGCCCCGATTGTAGAAAATCCAAAATCCTGGAAACTGAAAAGACCCTACAAGGCAAAGATCTAATCTCACACCAAGTGATATAAGCTCTCCAAGTCCTATAGTAGATGGTAGAAGAAGACCTCTTCCGGGCACAGATTAAAGTCTTAACAACCGAGTCAGAAAGAACCTCCTCCAAGATGAAGGTTTCAGCAGCCAAGCCGTCAAACCCAGCGTTGCCGAACGATGTCTGCGAACCATACTCGCCTTGGCCACCTTGGCGCCATGAGAATGGCGGACACCCTTTCCAGAGCCAGCTTCCGTACCACCCTGCCTAGCATGGGTAACGGAGGAAAAAGATACAGAAACCCCAGATCCCCACAGCTCAGGGACATGGCGTCCACCGCCAGAGCCAGAGGATCCTGAGAGAGCGACACGAAGGCCGGAAGCCTGCAATTGTGACGAGAGGCAAACAGGTCCACCTCCGGTGTCCCCCACCGGAGATACAGAGACCGAAAAACTTGAGGATGGAGAGACCATTCCCCCAGACGGGAAGAGCACCTGCTCAACAGATCCGCTTCCCTGTTTTCCACACCCGGAATGTAAACTGCCGAGAGACAGGAACATGGGCCTCCGCCCAGGTCAGGATCAGGGACACCTCTCTGAGGGCACCCAGACTGCGAGTCCCTCCCTGATGATTGATGTAAGCAACCGCTGTCCGATTGTCCGAGCAAACCTGAACCGGAAGGCCCAGAACATGCTGAGACAAAAGAACAAGAACCAGACGGATGGCTCTCAGTTCCAGAACATCGATAGGCCCCCACTGCCCCCGAAACTGAAGATCCTTCCAGAATCCCCCCCATCCCGAAAGACTGGCGTCCGTGGTGACAATTTCCCAAAGAAGAGTCAGGAAAGACCTGCCCCTCAAGAGATTGGTCGAGACCAACCACCAATGAAGGGACTGCCGGACCCGGCAGGACAACTGGAAGGGCCGATCCAACGACCATGGTCGCCGGTCCCAAGACGCCAACAGATGAAGCTGAAGCGTCCTTGTGTGAAATTGAGCAAAAGGAACTGCCTCGAAAGAGGCAACCATCAACCCTACCAGTCTCATCCCCAGACGGATGGACGGTCGAGGATTGGAAAGAAGGAATCGAGCCAATTCCTGAATCAGAAAAATCTTGGATTGAGGCAGAAAGACCCTGTGTTGACAAGAATCCAACGGCATTCCCAGAAAGGACACCACCCTGGCCGGGGCGAGGGAGGACTTGGGATAGTTGATCACCCAACCGAAGCTTTCCAGCGTGGAGACCACCGTCCTGGTGTCCGTCTCCGATTGATTGAGAGAAGGAGCCATGATGAGAAGGTCGTCCAGATAAGGTACGATGCGAATGC
Organism: Gastrophryne carolinensis; assembly: GCA_027917425.1. Lineage (NCBI taxonomy): Eukaryota > Metazoa > Chordata > Amphibia > Anura > Microhylidae > Gastrophryne > Gastrophryne carolinensis. The sequence continues at coordinate 119,841,249 of CM051243.1, forward strand.
CTCGAGTTCTGAGAATGGCCATTACCCCTGCCAGCACCTTAGTGAACACTCTTGGAGCCGAGGTAAGGCCAAACGGAAGTGCTACGAATTGAAAATGCCGGTCCTTCATCACGAACAGAAGAAAACGTTGATGAGCCTGGCAGATGGGAACATGAAGGTAAGCATCCTTGATGTCTATGGATGTCATGAAGTCCCCCTGCCGAAGAGACCTGATGGCTGATCGCAGAGTTTCCATGCGAAACTTCCAAGTACGGATGAACCTGTTGATGAACTTCAGATCCAGAACGGGGCGAACCGACCCGTCCTTCTTGGGGACTATGAAAAGATTGGAGAAATACCCGAGGCCCACTTCCAAGTGCGGCACCGGCCGGATGACCGCCATTTCCAGAAGATTCTTCACCGACGCCAGGAGCCCCTGCGCGGCCAAAGGGTCGGTGGGCACCCGAGACCGGAAAAACGTGAAGGGGGGCGAGACTCTAACTCCAGCTTGTAACCGGACGACACCACCTCCCGGGATCCATCTGTCGGGAACCGCCTGATCCCAAACCTGGGCGAAGTGTCGCAATCGTCCCCCCACCCGCACGGGTGAGGGCACTCCCTCATTGCTGAGCGGGCTTGCCAGCAGGCTTGGGCTTGGCGCCCCAGGACTGACTGGGACGGCCACGGCCCCTCCCCCGGGTCAAAACTGCACCCCTGGTAGCGGGAAAGGAGGCCCCTCTGCCTCCGCGAAAGGAGGGGCTAAAAGAAGCCGCTCCCCGAAAGGAACGACGAGGCCTCTTGCATTGAGGCAACTTACCACCCTTAGTAACTGAATCCAATTTGTCGCCAAACAGGCGCAAACCCACAAAAGGAAGAGCTGTAAGCCACTTCTTAGAGCTAAAGTCCGCCGTCCACTGACGCAGCCACAGCGACCGACGAATAGCAACCAACAGGGCCGCAGTCCTGCTACACATCGCAAGCGCATCGTCCTGGGCGGTCATGACAAAAGAAATAAACGACTCACACTGCTTGAGAGAACAAAACTCATCACAAGTGGGATCAAGATCTGCGTACAAATCTCTCACAATGGACCGGACAGCCATCAAAAGAAGCGCCGAAGCACAAACCGGCCGCAGTGCCGATCCAGCACTGATAAAACCATGGCGAGCCAATTGATCAATCCAACGATCCTCACCATGGTAGTAGTGTCAGGGGAGTGCAACACAGCCGTGTTAGACAGCCCCAACACGGGGGCATCAACGTCAGGGGGAACAGACCAAAGCTTCACCAAAACCTCCGGAAAGGGATAACGCTTATCCCAACTAGGAGGAACTCCAACAAGGCGCGTAGGTTGTTCCCATTCCTTAAGGACAACCCTCACAAAGTGTTGTTGTCTAGGAAACACCAAACGCGGCTTGGGCACATCAAACAACTCACCCTTTGGCGGGGAGGCCGCCTCAGGATCCAAAGCCAAAATCTCAAACATTTGAGCCAAAATGGAAGGAGTGTCAAGGAACACCCCCGCAGCCTGATCGCCAGCGGTACCAAACAATTGCTGGTCTGCAGGCTCGTCCGACTCCTCTAGGAGCTCCCCCTCCTCAGCCGGGGGACCATCGGACCAATCCAACACTTCCAACACCTCATCCTCCGGAACAGGCGACGCCGGAGAAAGGTGCCTCCGCTTAGCCGTAGCCTTCTGAGCCACCGTGGCGGAAAACATTTTCTCGAGGCTGGCCAACCGTGCACACACCTCGGATTGCGAATCCCCACCTTTGACAACGTCACACGGGGTCCGGAACAGGTGGGGTGGGGGGGGGGGGGGTAGGAGATACGGAGTACCGGACTGGCGCGCAATATTCCGCTGTGCACATGGAACACATTATGACATCGTCGCCTGGGAGCGGAGCCTCCATATGGTGAAATTGTGGTATTCGCAACAACCCAGGGAATTACGCAGTATGCAACTCGGGATGCCCCCTTATAATTAAAGTCCCGGGAGTGGGAGGATTTTAAGCCTAGGAGAATCCCAATTGAAAAATAAGACTAGCCAGGTATATCAGACCGGGAGACCCACCGCATCGAGGGGATCCCAGGATCTGTAAGTGGAAGAGACCACAATCAGTCCCAGTGAAAACAAGGCCCCGAGAAACTACAAAAAGAGTTTGCCAGCATGCGCACACACATACACACCAACACAACCACTCAGAACGTAAAGGCAAAATATATATACAATAGCAAGAGAAGTATATACAGCCAATAAAAATATATAAATATACATGTATAATTATATGTACATCCAGGGGGGGAGACAAGGAGCTATATATCAGGGATAACTGCGCAAGCGACTGACCACCAGCACACACTGCACAGTCTCACAAGCAAGGAAACAAGCAAACCAATACTTGTAATGACGGCGCCCTCCTCAGCCGAGCCAGGGACCCGTGTAAGGCAACCAACAGGGCCGCGACAACTCCGGAGTGAGGGGGAAGGAAGGCGGGGCATGCTCAGCGTGCGAATTGCTCCGGCCCCGCCGGAGATCCATACAGCGCGGGCCGCGAAGGAGCGCGGGCCCGCCCACTAAACCACGAACACAGCGGCCCGCCAAATGGCGGCGCCGCGTGAAGCTAAATACAAATGGCTAAACGGAGCCCCAGCAGCTCAGAACACGCACCCGAACGCCGCGGCGCCGACCCCGCCAGCTGCCAGCACTCGCACACAGTGAACACACACAAAAGTGTAAAGCACCCCACACAAGCCACCCCCCCCCCCCCAACGCGAAGGGAGAAGGGACCAAGCGGGAGAAGGTGGGCCAAGGGGACCATCGGGACGGTGGCATCCCAAATCCGGATCACCGCGTTGCCCCACGCGTGGGGTCGAGCGGAGGAGATAAGCTCCTAGGCACCATGAGGTGCCGTCTACCATTGTCCAGCCAGCAGCCTAGGCTGGGAGGCTTTCGTTATCTATCTAGGCATACAAACAATGACTGGGCAGAAATAGACCAAGAGGGGGGTGCCGGGGTTTGACCTGTCTGTCTTGTCGCAACTTGCAGAGAGAAAACACTGGGTGTTAAGTGGGAGGTCCCAGGTATATGTAGTCCGGGAGGGGCTCGTTTTTCAAGACTTCTCTCTGCAACGTCGCCTCCTGCTGGAGGATAACCCTATCGTCAGAATTAAAGGGGAAGCGGGGTGTGTGACACACTGAGAATAGCTCTACAACCTATCTGGTGGGGGGAACAGTTGGACCAACCTGTTCCATGATGCACGGGGGTACGTGGCTGCGTCCGGCCTCCCTGCACTAAGTACCGAGATTGTAGAGGCTCTGGAGGAGCCTATCTCCGAGCTGGAGTGGGCTCATGCAGTCAAATCATCGCAGACGGGCAAGTCCCCGGGCCCAGACCGGTTCATCCTGTTCTACTATAAATGGCTGGGGGACGTCCTGACCCCATGGGCGGTAGCTGCATTCAACTCCATTTCAACCGAACAGGCAGTCCCACCAGACATGTTAAGGGCCCAAGTCACGTTCATTCCAAAGCCGGGAAAGGACCCCATGCTCTGCTCCACCTATAGGCCCATATCACTACTAAACGTAGATTGAAATTGTTCGCTAAAATACTGGCCAATAGACTTGTATCAAACTTAAGTGTGCTTGTAGACCTTGATCAAGTGGGTTTTACCCCAAAAAGAGAAGCTAAAGACAACGTGATTCGGGTCCTCAATATCATCCACGAAAAGATCCCAGCCATGTTGCTTTCTACGGATGCTGAGAAAGCATTCGATAGGGTCCACTGGAATTTTATTCGGGCCACTCTGGGCCTACAGGACAACATGAAGACATGGATACTGTCTCTGTACTCCTCCCCGTCGGCGTGTGTCAAGGTCAACGGGATGCTCTCGGAACCTTTTCCTATTACGAATGGAACGAGACAGGGATGCCCGTTGTCCCCGATCATATTCATCTTAACGTTGGAACCCTTCCTCTGCCGGGTGAGGGCGAACCCAGACATAAAAGGGGTGAGGGGCGGAGGCTCTGAGCACAAAGTGGCAGCCTTCGCCGACAATTTGCTCTTTTGTATCACCCAGCCAGTCACCACCGTCCCTAACCTGTTAAGGGAGTTCAAAGAGTAAGCCGAACTCTCGAACTTTAAAATAAACTTACAAAAGTCAGAGGCCTTAAATGTCTCCCTGCCAATAAGACAATTGGTGACTATCAAAAACAGCTTTGCCTTTCCCTGGGCAACAGAATCAATTTCATACCTGGGTGTTCAGATTACCCCCTCATTGAAAGAAGTGTTTGTTAAAAACTTCCCTCCACTGCTTACAGAAATCAAGAGGGATCTCAACATCTGGAAAAATAGGATACAGTCCTGGTTTGGCAGGTGCAATGTTCTGAAAATGAACGTGTTGCCAAGACTACTTTATCCTATTCAGGTGCTCCCCATCCACCTGCCAGCCTCCTCCTTGAAAACAGTCCGCACAGAATTTATAAAGTTTGTGTGGGGAGGCAAGAGTCCGCAAGTTTCACAAAGACCGCTCACCTTACCGAAAACAAGGGGGGGGGGGCGTGGGACTCCCCGACATCAAAAAGTACTACGCAGTGGCACACTTGGGCAGAATTGTGGACTGGAATCTCCACGGAGAGAACAAGCGTTGGGTCCAATTGGAGCAAGCGTGGTGCCCGGTCCCTCTGGCGGGCTACCCTGGTCTCCCAACTCGATCCCGAGCATGCTTAGAGTGCACCCAGCCCCTTCGCCCTCCCCGCTCAGACCGGTCATAGGGGCTCTGGATGTTGTCCCAGGCCGCCTAGATGCAGGATTTAAAAAATGGAGAACCCCTGCCAGAGGCACCACACGTGACTTTCTGAGCGGCTCTAGATGGAAAACCCAGCAGGAGCTCATGGTATGGGGGAAACCGCCTTACTTGTCGCATTGGAGAGCGCTCCAGATCACCCATTTGCTTGGCAACTTACCCCCCCCCCCCCCCCCCCCCCGAAGAGTTTGGGAGGGAGTTAACGCCATTTGAATGGTTGTGCTCATTCTCGGAGCCTATCAGAGGAGCGCTATAAATAGTATACCAATTACTGGTGGACCCTGGGGAGACCTTCGTGCCAAACTTTATTCGAGCCTTGAAATAACCTTTTCCCCAAACCAAGTGAAGAAAATTCTTAAACTGGCGCAACAAGCATGGGTTAGCAATTCTTACCAGGAAGCTGGGTACAAAATCCTCTGCGGCTGGTATAAGACTCCTCAAACGCTACATCGGTTCTACCCATCAGTCTCGCCACTATGCTGGAGATGTGAGAAGACCCAAGGCACCATTTTCCACATATTTTGGGAATGTGAAAAATACAATTCTGTGCTTATTCACCTTGTAGAATTGGTATAGGTATGCAGCACGTCCTGCTCCAGATAATTAATAACAGATGGAATTATCTCTGCCAGAGGGCGCTTGACTACAGAGATGGCAAGAAGAGGCCCCTCCCGGTCCATATATACCAGGGACCTCCCACAAATTCCCCAGTATAGAAAAGCAGTAAGGAGAACCAGGAGGAGCCAATGATAATTAACAACGTTAACAAGGATAACAATCACCATACAGAGGATCCAAGATAATGCAAACAGGGTGTGGTGGAGCAGGACGTGCTGCATATTTATAATACCAATTCTACAAGGTGAGCAATCACAGAATTGTATTATTCTAAGTATGCAGCATGTCCTGCTCCAGATAATAATTCATAACAGATGGGACATGCAATAGCAGTGTCCGAAAACGGAGGCAACAACGCGCAGTTCACACCACTGCCGCCTGTAAAACCTCGCGTCCAAAAACAGCATCCGCTGAGGCCCGAACATCAACCTTGTAAAACTTGGAAAAGGTATGAACAGAAGACCAAGTAGCAGTCTTACAAACTTGTTCAACAGAAGCCTGGTGCTGAAAGGCCCAGGAGGCCCCAAAAGCACGTGTAGAATGAGCAGTAACATGGAAAGGAGGATCCTTTCCCCTAGCAGAATATGCCCTAAAAATGGCCTGACGAATCCATTTGCTGATAGTAGACTTAGCAGGTGCCAGGCCCTTCTTGGGACCCCAAGGAACCACAAACAAGGCATCAGTTTTTCTAAAAAGGTGCAGTAGCCACCAAGTAGTACATCAAATTCCTGACCACATCCAGGGAATGTAAGGCCCTCTCCTTGGAATTACCAGGATTAGGGCACAAGGAAGGAAGCACAATGTCCTGATTGAGATGGAAGGCAGAGACCACCTTAGGCAAGAAATCAGGTTTAAATCTGAAAACCACCTTGTCCTGGTGTCTCTCAAAGTAGGGGGCCTGAATAGAAAGGGCCGCCAACTCCGAAACACGCCTGACCGAGGTGATCGCCACCAAAAAGGCAACCTTAAGAGTAAGAAGAGACAGAGCAGCCTCATACACAGGCTCAAATGGAGGGCCCTGAAGGACAGACAAAACCAAATTTAAGTCCCAAACTGGAAACAGAGGCTTGCGAGGGGGACGCACATGAGCAACCCCCTGGAAGAAAGTCTTGACCAGAGGATGTTAAGCGAAGGATCTCTGGAAGAAAACAGCCAAGGCAGAAACGTGACCCTTGAGCATGCCGAGCTGAAGTCCCAGATCCAAACCATGCTGAAGGAACTCCAGAATCCTAGGAATGGAAAACACCCGACATGGAAGGACCCTAGACTCACACCAGTCAATGTAGGCCCGCCAGATCCTATAGTAGATGGTAGAAGAGGATTTCTTCCTAGCCCTGATTAGAGTGTTAACCGGACTCAGAAAGCCCCTCATCCCTTAAGATGGAGGTTTCAGCAGCCAGGCCGTCAAAGCCAGCGTTTGTAAATTGGGATGGCATAGCCGCCCTTGAGTGAGAAGGTCCGGGACCAGGGGCAGAGAGTACTGGTCTACTGCCAGCTGAACGATATCCGCGAACCACACCTGTCTTGGCCATCGGGGGGGGGGGTTGCTGGTACCCTTTCCAGGGGAAAAGGAGGAAAAAGATACAGGAGACGGAACCCCTGCCAGGATAGAGTCAGAGCATCCACCGCAAGCTTTTAATTGTGGCGGGACGCAAAGAGTTCCACCTCCGGTACCCCCCCAACAGTGACAAAAGGACAGGCAAACCTTGCTGCTGAGAGACCATTTCCCCAGGCGAGAGGTCCCCCTGCTCAGAGAGTCACCCTCCAGATTCTCCACCCCCGGAATGTACACTGCTGAGATGCAAGGAACATTGTCCTCCACCCAGGACAGAATCATGGACACCTCCTTGAGGGCACTCTTGCTTCGAGTCCCTCCCTGATGATTGATGTATGCAACCGCCGTCTGGTTGTCTGAGCGAACTTGGACTGGCCGGCCCTGAAGGTGAGGAGTCAACTGGGCCAGTACCAACCGAACCGCCCTCCGTTCCAGGACGTTGATGGGGGCATGGGCCTCCTGAGGGCCCCACAGCCCCTGGAATTGAAGGGTTCTCCAGAAGCCCCCCCAACCCGACAGACTGGCATCCGTGGTGACCGTCTCCCAACAGGGGGCCAGAAAGGATCTGCCCCCCAACAGGTTCCTCAAGTCCAGCCACCACAAGAGGGACCGCCGGGCCAGAGGAGACAGAACAAAGGCCTGATCCAGAGACAGAGGACTCTTGTCCCAGACTGATAGGAGATGGAGTTGAAAAGGTCTCATGTGGAACTGAGCATAAGGAACTGCCTCGAAGCAGGACACCATTTGTCCCACAAGTTGCATCCCTTGCCGGATGGAAGGGCGAGGACAAAACAGCAGGTGGTGGATTCCCTTCAAGCTCTGGTTTATTTCCTTCTGAGGAAGAAAAATTCTGGCCTGAACAGTATCCAGATTCATGCCCAGGAAGGAGGTCACCAGAGACAGGGAGGATTTGGGGTGATTTATCACCCATCCGAATGTTTCCAGAGCAGTCACCACCGGCTGGGTATCCACTTCTGCCTGCTGGAAAGAATGAGAAGTGATGAGGTCGTCCAAATAAGGAAGAATACGAATGCCCCCGAGCTCTGAGGAGAGCCATAATACCTGCCAGCACCTTGGTGAAGACTCTGGGGGCTGAGGTGAGACGGAAGAGCAGTGCTACAAATTGGTAGTGTTGGTCCTCCAATGCGAACCTGAGGAATCTCTGATGCCCTGGGAAGACTGGTACATGAAGGTAAGCATCCTTGATGTCTATGGAGGTCATGAAGTCCCCTGGGTGCGCAAAGAGCTGATCGCGGAGCGCAGGGTCTCCATGCGAAAGTGTCTGGTCCTGATGAACTTGTTGAGGAGCTTTAAGTCCAGGATGGGTCTGATGGAACCATCCCTTTTGGGTACTGTGAATAGATTGGAATAAAAACTCCGACCTCTCTCCCCAGGAGGGACCTGACAGATGACCCCCATGTCCAATAGGTTTTGTACAGGCAGAAACAGACCCTGAGCTGCCAGGGGTTCTGGAGGAATCAGAGACCTGAGGAATCTTGGAGGCGGCCAGGTAGTGAACTCTAGCTTGTAGCCGGAGCACACAACCTCCAGAATCCACCTGTCTGAGACCTGCTGTCCCCAGACATGAGCGAAGGGCCGCAGCCGTCCCCCCCACCCGGATGGGTGAGGGCGCCCCATTCATGGCTGAGACGGCTTGGCGAGAGATTTGGGCTTGGACCCCCAGGAAGATCCGGAGTGGGCACGACCTCTGCCTCGGCCCCAGAAGTCCCCCCTAGGAAACCCCTCTCCCAGGCCTGGATCCACGGTAGGAAGGGACAAAAGGCACCCAAACCCCGAAAGGGCCGCAGCTGCTTCTTACGCTGAGGCAACTTACCCCCCTTGGCAAACAGGTCCAAGCGATCACCAAATATGCGCAGCCCCTTAAACGGGAGCTCCGTGAGGGCCTTCTTAGCAGCGTTATCAGCTGCCCACTGACGCAGCCAAACAGAGCGGCGCATAGCAACCACCAAGGCAGAGGTTCTACTACACATCCTAATGGTGTCATCCAAGGCAGAAAGGACATATGCAATGAACATTTCACACTGTGACAAGGTCCTGAACTCAGCACTAGAAGTCTCATCAGGGGCGCCTTCCAACAGACCCTTGAGGAGAGTCCTAACAGCAACAGCAGTAATAGCAGAGGCACAGACAGGACATAAGGCAGACCCCACACAGGCAAAGGCATGGGATGCCAGCTGGTCAATGCGCCGGTCCTCACTATCCTTGAGGGTAGTGGAATCAGGGGCATGGACCACAGATGTGTTGGACAACCCCAATACTGGTGCATCCACTTCTGGGGGGGTTGACCAACATTTAACCACATCAGTGGGAAAAGGGTACCTTTTATCCCAGCCCTTAGGGATTCCGGGAAGTTGGCCGGGACGCTCCCATTCTTTGAGAACAAGATTATTGAAAAAGGGCCTGTTCTGGAAATTCCAGACGTGGTTTAGCAGTACTAAAAAACTCCCCCTGTAGCTTGGGAGCCGCAGCAGGAAGAGATAGAAGGCACAAAAAATCTGAGTTAACAGTCTATTGGTGTTATCAGCATCCCAATGATCAGAGCCATAGTCAGCACCACTGAAATGCTGATCATCAGATAATTCTGAATCTGAGAATAATTCCCCCTCCTCAAGTGGGGTATAATCAGACAAATCAAGGAAATTCTCAATCTCCACAGGAAAGGCAGACGCACCCGGCGCCACATGCCTCCTTTTAGCCGGGGCCTTACGGGCCGCAGAGCTAGCAATCAGCCTCTCAATGTTAGCCAACCTGGAAGACACATCAGGCTGAGACTCCCCACTAGTATTTAGTTCACTGGGAGTCATAATCAAGCGAGCGGGAGTGGGTGAGGACATAGTGGGCGCAGGCCCAGTCACAGATAGCCCAGAATGCAGTGCAAGTGCCTGCTGGGCGCAGGGTACACAGACCCGCACATCATCGCTCTCAGGGGATACAGCACACACAGCTGGGCTTGTCCCGAAGGAACCCCGAGCACAATATCCTGTGAAGTATCCATATGGTGATTAAGGTGGCACAACTGGCCAATAGGAATTACGCCGTATAAGCAACCCGGGATGCCCCAAATGTCCGCAGGGAAGTGGGAGGATTTTACATTGTAGGCCTCTAATAAAGTTACAATAACTAATAGATGGGGCAGGACCGGGAGAAACCTCTAAAAACAAAGGTATCGCGCCTGAAAGACATAATAAAGACACCCCATAAGCACATTGAAATGACAAGGGAATAAAAAACAAGCCCGCAGGGGCACTCACGGACCGCGGTGGGGGACCAGCAATCACAGCAGGCGAGGACCAAAATGGCGCTGGAGGGATCTCAGGATGGATGTCAAAGAGACCCACCAATGACCAGAGCAGGGAAGGGCAAGAGCGGATGGGGCATCCCAAATCAGGTTCACCATAAACCTGCACCGCCTACCCTTTGGTGGGGGATTGTGGTCGGAGCCAGGCTCCGCAAGGAAAGCACCTCTGATAGGTGCAGCCTACCATCACCCGACCAGTGCAGCCAAAGCTGGGAGGCATAATTAATAAGTGGAACGGGTGGGAATAGTCCTACAGGGCCGCGGGCTGTTAAGCCCCGCTCACCTGCGATAAGAGAAGCCATCTTCGCAGCCGACTGCAGAGAAGAAACTGGGGAATTTGTGGGAGGTCCCGGGTATATATGGACCGGGAGGGGCCTCCTTTTGCCATCTCTGCAGTCAAGCGCCCTCTGGCGGAGGTAATCCCATCTGTTATGAATTATTATCTGGAGCAGGACGTGCTGCATACTTAGAATAAATACAGGGCTTCTGGAGGAATGTTGTAGAGTGGATCCGTAAGATAACGGGAGATGACGTCCCACTCGCCCCGGAGGCACTATTGTTGCACTCTGTTAGCGGAGAGGTAGGGAATTACAGAAAGTCGTTGACTATCCATCTGGTGAACGCAGCCAGGGCGTGTATTCCAGCCCTGTGGAAATCCTCCGCTACACCTACCATCAGCTCCTGGATACACAGGGTAGAGGACATCCGACACATGGAGAACCTGACAGCCCTTTTCAGGGGCTCGGAGGAAAAGCATAGATACCTGTGGTTGCCGTGGGACATGTTCACGGAGTCCGCTGAAGGCAAGCAACTGCGGAGTCCAACATGATTATGCTGAGTGCTGGTACGGAGACAAGAGGTGCCTGATGCAAGCGGCGGGACGCTCAGCTGGGCGGGTGGCCCTGGGGGGTGTGGAACACCCCCCTCCTCTCCCCCTTCTCCTTTTCATCCCTCCCTCCCCTCCTTACCCTTCCCTACTTCCCCCCTCCCTACTCCCCATCTTGTTTTTAAAATAAAAAGGTTGGTGGATGAGAACGGTGAGGCTTAATCTAGGGGACAGCCAGGAGGGTGGAGATAGCGACGGTCCAGCGGATTATACAGATAGTGATTACTATTATGTTATTGTGTAACACAGGTTCAGGACTTGTTTGCTGTATGAAACGGTTTCTTCTTGTTTTTCTTCAATTGCCTCATTGTCTTATCTACCTCAATAAAGATTATTAAAAAAAAAAAAAAAGCAGTAAACAAGAAAGAGGACAGGCCAGGAGGCCTAAGAAACAATTTTACTTCACATATCTTCAGCTTGTACTGTCTCTAAGCAAAAGGTTAGAACAAAAACAGTGTCCTATGAAAATGGTTGATCACCATAACAGGCAAACAGGACATAATGAACACAAGGGCGGGTTGGGACGACCTGGACTGGATGTATCCAAAAACAATTCTACAGGTGAGTTTCGCAGAATTGTATTTTTCCCTACATCCAGTCCAGGTCGTCCCAATATCCTTACGACTGGGACATCCAAAAGCAGTGTCCATATGGACAGAAGACCAAGTTGCGGCCTTACAAACCGATGCCTGGTGCTGAAAAGCCCAAGAGGCACCAATAGCTCTGGTAGAATGAGCTGTGAACCGAAAAGGGGGTTCCTTCCCCCTGGCAGAATATGCTTGAACCACCGCCTGTCTGTTACACTTACTGAGAGTGGATTTGGCTGGTGGCAGACCTTTCCTAGAACCCTCTGTTAGGACAAAGAGTAAATCAGATTTCCTTTAGGATTCAGTCGCAGCCAGGTAATAGTTTATGGCTCTGACCACATCCAAGGCATGGAGGATCCGTTCTTTGGAATTAGCCGGTGCTGGACACAAGGAAGGCTCGACAACTTCCTCATTAAGGTGAAAAGGAGATACGACCTAAGACAAAAAATCAGGTTTAAAGCGAAAAACCACCTTATCCCTACGCAGCTCAAAGTAGTGTAGTTTCATACAAAGCGCGGCCAGCTCTGATACACGACGCACCGAGGTGATCGCTACCAGAAAGACCACTTTGAGAGTCAACATAGACAATGCAGCATCGCACAATGGCTCGAAGGGAGGACCCTGAAGAGCAGACAGTACTAAATTCAAGTCCCACACCGGTAATACTGACTTGCGGTGGCCGGATATGGGTAACTCCCTGGAAAAAAGTCTTGATCAACCTATGGTTGGCAATGGATCTCTGGAAAAAGATGGCTAAGGCCGAGACCTGACCCTTGAGGGTGCTCAGCTGGAGCCACAAGTCTAAGCTGTGTTGTAAAAACTCCAGAATCCTAGCAAAAGAAAATATGCGGCAAGGAAGACTCTTGGACTCGCACCAAGCGATATAGGCAAGCCAAACTCTGTAGTATATCATGGAAGAAGATTTCTTCCGTGCCTGAATCATTGTCTGCACAACCATGGCTGATAACCCCTTCTCCCTCAGGATTGAGGTTTCAATAGCCAGGCCATCAAAGCCAGCGTCAGTAAATTGGGGTGCCGCAGTGCCCTGGGTCGTCGGGCATGATGTAATGATCTATTGCTATGTCTGCAAACCAACACCTTCTCGGCCAGCAAGGAGCCACCAGGATGGCAGGTACCTTTTCCTGGGCTATCTTGCGCAGCACTCTGTCCAGGAGCGGAAACGGATGGAATACATACAGAAATTTGAACTCCGTCCAAGGAATCGACAGAGCGTCTGTTGCAATGGCCAGAGGATCTCTTGAGAGGGAGACGAACCTTGGAAGCTTGCGATTGTGTCTGGACGCAAACAAATACACGTCCGGCTGACCCCAGAGGAGACACAGAGTGTGAAAAGTCTCGCTGCTGAGTGACCATTCCCCTAGACGCGAGGCACTCCTGCTCAGGGAGTCTGCCTCCTGGTTTTCCACCCCGGGGATGTAGACTGCCGAGATGCAGGGAACATTCTCCTCTGCCCAAGTCAGGATCTGGGTTACCTCCTTCGCCCACCCTGATGGTTGATGTAGGCGACAGCCGTCTGATTGTCCGAGCGGACCTGGAGCGCACGACTTCTTAAAAGGGGAGTCAAGCGTAGGAGCATCAACCAGATTGCTCTCAGCTCCGAGAGATTTATGGGTAAGCGGCTCTCCTGCAGAGTCTGCCAAAAATCTCCCCAGCGAAAAGCCAGTCAGCAGTTTCAATTGAAGAGGTCTCAAGTGAAATTGGGCGAAGGGCACAGCCTCAAAGCATGACACCATTAGGCCCACCAAGCTCATCCCCAGACGTACCGATGGCTGCTGACAAGACAGCAAGGCCTGCACTTGCGTCTGGAGACCCAAGACCTTCTGCTGTGGCCGAAAAACCTTGACCTGAGCGGTGTCTATCATCATTCCCAGGAAGGATCTCACTGTTGAGGGAGTGACAAAGGACTTGGGGTAATTGATTACCCAGCCGAAGGCTTCGAGGGTTGACAACACTGTACTAGTATCGCTCTCGGCCTGCTGAAGGGACTGGGCCGCAATCAGCAAGTCGTCCAGATAGGGTAACACCCGAATGCCCGGACTCCTCAGGATAGCCATGATGCCCGCCAGCACCTTGGTGAACACACGGGGGGCTGAGGATTTCCCGAATGGAAGCCCTACAAACTGGTAATGCTTATCCTCCAGAGCAAACCTCAGGAACTTCTGATGTCCCTGGAAAATCAGGATGTGCAGATAAGCATCCCTGATGTCCACCGTGGTCATGAAGTCGCCGGGCCAAAGCGATCTCACCGTCGACCGCAACGTTTCCACGCCGAAAAGGTCTGACTCATAAAAACCTGTTGAGACCCTTCAGGTCCAGGATCGGTCGTAGCGTTCCGTCCTTCTTAGGAACCATGAAGAGGTTGGAGTAAAATCGCTGACCCTGTTCCTGCCGGGGTACAGGGCGAATCACACCTATCCGCAGGAGGTGTTACACAGCTGTTCTCAAAGTTAGAGCCTTTAGCGGGTTTCGGGATATCCTTGAATGGAGGAATTTTGTGGGCAGCCAGCTCTATCTTGTAGCCGGAGGACAATACCTCCTGAATCCACCAATCCGAGACGCGACATCTCCAGATCTGAGCAAACAGCAGAAGCCGCCCCCCCCACCCCGATGGGTGAGGCCGCCCCCTCATGCCTGAGAGGGCTTGGCAGGGGGCTTGGACTTAGCTCATTATATACAAGTTGGTCTAACACTCCATAAGATAATCGATCACACTAAATAATGCCATAATTAAAAAGGGTGCAATTCACTCCGACCAGTATACCCTCCTGGTCAACTAGTCATATGGAAAAAATAACAAGGTTAGGAGTAATGCACACCACACACAAAGTTTGTCTCCGATTATAAAGATATATATTTTAGGAGATGATATTACATGTGTATATACCAACAAACGCATATATATTACAGACTGAGTACAAATTCTCATTAATTAGTTAACTGTCTGATCACAACAAAGTGTCAAAATTAGAATAAAAAGTCTCAAATGATGAATCACGTGTTGGCAGACATCGGGTTTAAAGTAAATATATGTACAAATGTAAAGCAAGGGATAATTTCTCCTTGCTGTATGAAAGTACTATACAGTCTGAAACCCCTATGGTTTCCCAAGCGTAGTTCTAGCACAACAAGGTGTTATATCGCCCTCTGGCTGCACATATGTCCAACAACATGTCACTCCATCAGACATTCAAGTATCATAGAAATAGTAATAATATGGCAGGCAGATATTAAATCACATTGCTGCATAGACCTAAACTGATCATTAATCTATGACCATATATACATATATACATAAGTGCACTTAGGCACAACTAGCTTAATGCAACAATTTATGGCATTAACCAAGAATCCAATGTAATTACAGCGCAATACAGTGAAACGGTAAAAAGAGATCACACAAAGACAAGCAGTGCGGCATATGAACTGACATACATGACACACTATCCCCTCGATTCAAAGAGCAAAAGTTAATTGATTTCGTATCGAGAATCGTAAGTTTGGGTGGGTGTTTGTCATTTTTTCCTTTTTTGGCCATTTCGTATTCGCACGAACGTTCGCGCATAGACGTATATGAACATACGCTTTCCGGACGCCAATCGTATATTTTGCGTTAGTTCGTGTGTTTTTCCCGTCCAAATCGTATTTTTTAGGTCCGATCCTATTTTTTACGTGCTTCACATGGGCTTGCGACCAATTCAGAGAGGTGATTGCTAATTGTTTTGAAGCCCATTAAAGAGCTGCTTCCCGAAATGTTTGCCGGCAGCTATTTGGCCTCGGGAGTAGGATGGAGAGGAGCGAGTTTGTGGCACATCAAGGGCTTATGCTTTTTGGCATCGATTTGATCCGGATGTCTGAGAGCAGATTGCCCCTGCGTCGTCGCATGAACATCGATAGCATGAATGATGTTGAGCTGTTTGAGCTGACCAGGCTTAATCGCGCTTCCCTCCATAAATTATATAGTGAGCTGCGGCCATGGTTAGCCCGCACCACAAGGAAGGGGCATGCAATTTCAGGTATGACCAAGATGCTTGGCTGCCTGCAATTTTTGGCGAACGGCTCGTTCCAGAGGCTGGGTGCCCTCTCCGTGGGGATGTCCCAGCCTACGCTGAGCCGCGCACTCTCTAAATTTTTGGAAGGCATGGCTGCCATAACTCCAAAATATATTTTTTTCCCGGATGATATGGCAGCCAGAAACGCCATTAAGCTTGGTTTTTATAATGTGGCCGACATGCCCAACGTCATTGGTGCTGTTGACTGCACACATGTGGCACTCGTACCTAGGGCATCCGACGAATATATATATAGGTATATATTTTGGGTTTGGGTTATTATGGGGCCCAACGTGTAATGTAACCTATTTTCCTTGGCGGCAGCATATTTTTGTTGGTACTTTTGTGTACATGCTTTATTTAGGCTTCTCATTTGTTGTTTGAATTTGTGTGCAGACATGTATTTTTTCAAAAAATTTTTTGACCTTATCACTTACCCTTTTTTTTGTTTTTGCCTTAAGGAATCGAAAAATGGGACACTCCCTTAATGTCCAGGCCGTGGTGGGGCCGGACATGCGTTTCCTGAGTGCTCCTATATCCTGAGACGATCTGGTTTGTTTAGGAGATTTGAGTCTGGGGAATTTTCGGGTGCATGGCTGCTTGGTAAGTGTGTCCTATTTTTGGTTACCGATATTTCCCAGGAATCTGTATTGTTTGCCTATTTTAGCTTTATAATTCTTGTCAGGAAAACGAACCAGCATTTTTTGGGGGGGGGGGGGGCTTTTGTGGATTGTATTTTGGTTTTCAACCAAACGCTTTGCTCCCTTTGTGCTTCTGTTTTTTTGATAACCTTGGTTAGGATGTCTGTAACTTCCATGTCCCAAAATATATTGGGTAGCAGATTGTCCCGAAGTATCTGCTATTTTTTGGCCCTTTTGTAGTATTGGTCTTGCAACGCCAAAGTGGACTTAAACTGCATACAGTGCATTCTTTATCTAAATGGTGTGGGCCCCTCAGCAGCATCCTAATTGTAACATTTGCAAAGCCAGAATCAAAAACATATTTCTAAACAGCCTTGTCCGTGCAGATGTTTTTTTAATTTTTGACTTTATTTAAGCTGCATTTTTAGTTATGTACTACATTTGGCCCAATAGTGTTTTTTCTAATGTACCCTGGGTGTCTTTTTTGGCCCTTTAGCTTACCTCATTTTGATATATGGCAAATTGTTTGTGTTTGTTGTCTTGCAATGTGTTAATTTTGGTTATTTAATTGTCTTGTTAAGGTGATTCCGGTTACCCACTTCTCCCCTGGCTCATGACGCCTGTGCTGCGGCCCCAGGATGCCTCTCAGGAAGCCTATAATCGTGCGCACCGCAAGACCAGGGCTGTTGTTGAGAGGGCATTTGGACTGTTGAAGACACGTTTTCGTTGTTTGGACCATACCGGGGGCGCCCTGCAATATGCTCCTGACAAAGTGATAGACATCATAATGGCATGTGCTGTTCTGCATAATTTTGCCATTCAAGAACGTGTCCCCCGTTATGTTGATGTTCTGCCCTCTACAGCCCGAGAAGATGATGGTGACAATTATGTTGGCCCACCCAGTGAGTCTGGCCAATCAGTGCGAGCAAATTTGATCTTGCAGCATTTTAGTTAAAGCCTTTTTTTTGTTTCCCATTCTGTGTGTGTGTATTTGCCTTTATTTTCAAATATTTGTTTGGCCGTAATGTGGCATTACCTTAAATAAATACACAATTTCCCTTAATTGTTGCCTAATGTTTTTCCTGGTGTTTACTTAGATTGATCTTTGCATTTTTACACCTCTTAACCAAAAATGTATCTGCTTTAGCCCAAGGTGATGTTAAATGTGTTTCAACTCAAAACGCAACAAGTATTGTAAGTTTGAATTTTTTTTACTTTTTGCACTTTGATTGGTGGTGCATAACAAATAAAAATCCACATACAACTGTGGCTCAAAAACAAATAAGGTATTAACATTAAATCTACCACATCTACACCTGGAAGAGAGTGGCACAACCAAACAAGGACACCCAGTCCAAAGGCCAGCCTAGTCCAGTCATTAATATTGCCTGTGCCAAGGGATATTTGGGCATGGCCATAATGTCACACAAACATGTCTGCAAACAGGAGGAGCACAAACAAAACAAATGTCAAAAGCCATAATTGGCACATGATAGTTGCCAACTAGACAGCACATAGACCTATGGCATTGGCTAGTGGCCTTAATCATTACTCTAAGGAGCTCTATGGGAGCAAATACAAAACACAACCTGCATGTGAAACACAAAATGGATTGTTTGAAACCTCAAAGGACAAGTAAATACAGTGGGGGGGAAGAGAAAAGATGTCCCACACATTCATGGATTAATAGGGTGGCTGCCCATAAAACCCAGGTGGAGGTCCGTGGGGATGGGACCTAACCTGGGCCATGGTTGCATTGTGAATTTGCAACTGCTCCATAATGTTTCTCTGCATATTGGTCATCTCAGCCATGGCTGACTGGATGCCATTACTTGCAGTGACCATGTTGCTGTTGAGGGTGCGAAACTCCGCGAGGATGCCCTGTAAGGTGGTAGTTAGGTTGACCATATCGGCATGCCTTTCCTCCCGCTCAGTTACGAGCTGTGCCTCAAAAGAGTCCCTCTCTTGGTTCCATAAATCAAGCAGGGCACTGTGCCTCCCCTGGGGAATTGTGCGGCGGCGTAATGGAGTCCGCCGCACAATTACCCTGGCTCTTGGGCGTGCCCTGCCGCGTTGTGTCGTCCCCTCAACAGCAACAGGCATGCTTGGCAAATCCTCAGCAGCAGAGTGAACACTGGGGACTGTTGTGTCAGTCTCCCCATGTGCATGCACAATGGATGCAGATTCACTCTGCTGCTGAGGATTGGCCAGAGAAACATTAGGGAGCAGTTGCAGATTGGGACCCAGGGGGAGGTCATCGGACGTGGCCAGCAGGGATACATCATCTTCCTCCATTTCCTGGATCTCTTCCATGAGTGTGTGGGTCTGTAGGGACATAGAAAAAAAAAGGTTAAGTTGGCGTCCCAAATTAGGATTACATCAGTTTAACACATGCTTAAGCACTTGTTAGTATTTTGGGTAGTAAATAAACTTACCGGAAAACTCGGATCTGGGCTCCTATGCTGTACGGACCTGGTAGGCATAATCAAACTGGGGGGTGAGTTTACACTTGCTGAGGGGTCATGCTGGGCTGAAGAAGAGAAAACAAAACAAGGTAAAACACACACATAAGCATTGTTTGGGTACGTACTAAAACAAGCCACTATTTCTAATATTAAGCAACTCTACAGCAATGGGTCCAATTGGTAAAATACACTCAATTTAAGATATGTGCAATGGATCGAGTAAACTGCTAACTGACCTCAGTTTGAAGTCAGGAAGTGTACCCAGTCAGCATACAACTTGCAGAGCAACTATTTTGAGTTTGACTACCATTCTCTAGGTCAGGGGTACTCAACCACTTCTTGTAAAGGTCCATTTAAAGGTATCCGGTGAGAGGTGAAGGTCCGGGCATGGGGCTGTCGCAGGGGGTGTCTAGTTAGAAATCAGCACACTGGGGGAGGGGCTAGAGATTGCCAAGTGCAAACTAATAAAGGCTGCTTGCCCTTGCTGGGCTGGATGGGGCAGAGCTGAGGGGACAGGGATTGGATGGATAAAGCTGGGAGGACAGGAATGGATGGTGATGGGATGGATGGAGCAAATCTGTTAGGAATGAATGGGGCTGATGTGGGGGGGGGGCAGATGGTGGGACAGGGGCAGATGGGGCAGAGCTGGGGCAGCGGGACAGGATTGGACAAAGAATGATGCACCAAGTTAGTGTGTACCTTGCAATGCCACTTCCTGTGCAGTCCTTCATATTGCAATGCTAGGTTTCATGGAGCCATGACATTGGCCAGGAGACCAACCACTACATCGCCGATCAAGGGGGCAGCTCTGAGCACGTCAACACAGAAGTAATTGAGTGCAGGGCTGTCTGGGCAGGGGTCTTGGAATCTGGTGGCAAGGTCCGCATTGGGACCCCGGCCCGCCAGTTGAGTCTCGCTGCTCTAGGTCAGATATGTTTGGGGGTGTTGAATTAAATTGTTACCTCAAACACAACTCACACAACAAATAGGCAACCCATCCCTAATGATGTGTGTTTTGTGATTGAGTCAAAATATATCACTTTTCTTCATAAACTTCCTTCACACATAATTAGTGTTAATTGTTCTTTTACATAATGTCTGTGTTCCAAAATGCCTGATTCACAGGGACCAAAACAGGACACAAACAGGCACAGTAGTGCGAGGCCAAGCAAGCCACACCATAGGGCCATACCGTCATCTTGGTACTAGTGAACTTTAATTTTCTGGGCAAACAGGCAAACATGCAGATTAAGAGTACTCACCTTGTGTACGGGTCGGTGAGTCTGTGTCCCTTAGACCCGCATGGCCACCGACCGCGACAGGATGGAGAAGGCCCAGCACAATCTCCTCAGCAGGTGTAAACTCCAGTTTGGTTGGAAAGCCACCTCCAGTTTTCATGCTGAAATGAAAAAATAGTTTGGTACCCAGAAAAGGTGCATACAGTACATCCTAATCATTACATTTGGAGACATCATTTATTTACCTGTAATTATACCTTTTAATTTCTTTTTGACGTACAGCATATTTGAGATCCGAAATTTTCTTCTGGATTTGTCCAACATCTTTCCTCTCTTCCCCCGCTGCATTTACTTGTCCTAGGATGGTTTCAAAACAATTCCATCTTGCGCTGCTTAGTGGTGTGTTTTGATTTGCTCCCATAGAGCTCGTCATAGTATAATGTAAGGCCACTAGCCAATGCCATATTTTGGTCATGGGAGAATCTCCCACTCAAATGTCCGCGCCGCAATGTGCGGACAGATGGTTGGCTTGGGTGCTCCTCCATGTCTGCAGACACATGTGGTGACATTATGGCCTGGGGCTGGGTAGGGGAATGGAAGGATTGCTGGCTTCCCAATGACTGGACTGGACTGGCCAAGGGACTGAGTGTTCTTGCGTGGCTGGCCACCGAACTTCCAGGTGTAGATGTGGTCCGGATGATGTCCATTCTTTGGCCTCTTGGGGGGCTCCGTTCCCGGCTGGTGCCAGGTCTTGGGCTTCGGGCCCTGCTGCGCGGCCTGGATGGGCTTCGGGCCCTGCTGCGGGGCCTGGATGGTCTTCGGGCCCTGCTGCGCGGGCTGGATGGGCTTCGGGCCCTTCTGCGCGGCCTGGATGGGCTTCGGGCCCTTCTGCGCGGCCTGGATGGGCTTCGGGCCCTGCTGTGGGGCCTGGATGGTCTTCGGGCCCTGCTGTGGGGCCTGGATGGTCTTCGGGCCCTGCTGCGCGGGCTGGATGGGCTTCGGGCCCTTCTGCGCGGCCTGGATGGGCTTCGGGCCCTGCTGTGGGGCCTGGATGGGCTTCGGGCCCTGCTGTGGGGCCTGGATGGTCTTCGGGCCCTGCTGCGCAGGCTGGATGGGCTTCGGGCCCTTCTGCGCGGCCTGGATGGGCTTCGGGCCCTGCTGTGGGGCCTGGATGGGCTTCGGGCCCTGCTGTGGGGCCTGGATGGGCTTCGGGCCCTGCTGTAGGGCCTGGATGGGCTTCGGGCCCTGCTGCGCGGGCTGGATGGGCTTCGGGCCCTTCTGCGCGGCCTGGATGGGCTTCGGGCCCTGCTGTGGGGCCTGGATGGGCTTCGGGCCCTGCTGCGCGGGCTGGATGGGCTTCGGGCCCTGCTGCGCGGGCTGGATGGGCTTCGGGCCCTTCTGCGGGGCCTGGATGGGCTTCTGGCCCTGCTGCGGGGCCTGGGTTGGCTAAGTGCCCGGCTTGAAAGCATGGGTGGTGTGGGCTCCCTTGGGCGGCCTCTTCTGGGGGCAGAGGTGGTGGTGGCTGCTGTGGCCTGTTTTTTGGCCGCAGGGGCACGTGCCTTTGGGGCCCTTTTTTGGGAAAGGGAGGGTCCAGTGTCCCTCGGTGGGGCCGAGGTGGTACTTGCCTTCTGGGCCCTTAGCTCCTTGGGTCGTTGCTGGGACCTGGTGGTTGGGCCCTCAGAGGTCTGCCTTGGCTGGGCGCGTTTAGCTGCTGCCTTTTTGGGTGCCATTTTCTCAAAAAGCTCAAAGAGAATGAGCTTTGGGTGCAGGGACCTTTAAATCATGCGCCCAGCGTCTGACGCCTATGCGCACGACTACGCGCTCGTACGGACGTACGTTCGTGCGGAACCAGGAAACCGCTGGGGTTTCACTTATCTGCTGCCTTGAAGAAGCATAAAGATGGCGCCCACTATCTTCACCCATCAACAGGAAGAGATCCTCATGCTGGTAAGTGCCTTGCTCTGCCTTTTAAGCTAATACTGACTGATGTACTAAATGTAAATGATGCGGTTGGAACTAGTTTTGGGGATCTTAATGTTTTAGAACAGGCTCCTCACACTTCATCCTCAAGGGCCGAGACAGGCCACGTTTTCACCTCTCTATGCTGATGTCCTAATTCGGGCAATTGCTCTGACTTAGCAACAGTTAATTAACCTGTGGAGTAGCGTGGCTAGCTGTCAAACCTGGCCTGTCTCGGACCTTGATGCGGATGTTTGAGGACCACTGTTTGCCTAAGACATCAAAACACAACGGCAAGCCACACACGCGGGCAAAAAGACAGAAACCGGGCCTTCAGCGTGATTGACTAAAAAGCAATAAAACCTAAAAAACCAGTACACAGCCTATGAGATTTCCAAATGGTCCCTTTGAAGCCAATAACTTATTAGTCTTGCCTCCACTGGCCTGAAACTCTGCTCAAGAATTTAAGAGATGCGCGCAGCCATCTGTACTCAGAAGCATCACACTTACTGAGGAGAGGTGAGTGGGATAAGGTACAGGGGGGTGGGTTATAGCTGTGCTTTGTTCAGACACAGCAGAGCTGTGGTCATGGGAAGGTCATCAGTCCAAGAATGCCGAGCAGCACACACACTTACAGTTTGCATGAACTTCCTGTTTGCAGGCTGCCTGCAAAGAAGGCATTTTACATAAGCCGACATCTTGGAGGTTCAAACCATCATAACATGCCAGGCAGGTGGCCTGATTTGTAATGTTGGCTATCTGTATGTACATGGTGTGTGAAACATATAACATAAGACCAGACTCTGAATCAGAGTGAACGTCCGCTTTAAGGCACTCCCCAAAAATGGCTGGCACTCTAAATGTGTGTGTTAATGACATGACATTCGCTACTTGTGATGCAACACATATGGCTCTGTGTGTAAAAGTAAAAGCTCTGTGTCCATTATGTTTTTCAGATCATGCTTCAGCGCCGGTATGACTTCGCGCCCAATGTGTGCGAAAAAAGGGACATCGCCCGGGAGATCATCGCGGAAATACACCGTGTCACCAGCACCACCTTCACTCACACCCAGATAATGCAGCATTGGTCGGATCTGAAACGTCTGCACATGCCCCGGGTGCGGAGGTTTTTTGGGATCCATTTCCCAAGTAAGTACAAAGCAACTGCATGGTATATGTTCCAAATGTATAAGTTATGCCTTTATTTATAATGACTTTTCTTAGTGTTGGAAATGGATTTCAGAATTCGCCGCACCCGGAGGCGCACAGGCCGACCAGTGCTGCATGATTCTGCATCTGTGAGTGAAGGTGGTGGATCTCCCGGGCGACGGACCTACCCCTCCTCTGTGGCCTCCTCAGACCAGCCCCTGGACCTTACCACAGAGGAGGGGCCCAACCGCGTGGGCGTGGAGTCATGCCCGGCCAGGCATGGGGAAGGCTCTGGTATGTCACTCTTCATGTATATGCACAAAGATATACATGCAAGGCCAAAAACTAAGTGCTCCTTTATTATGTATTTCTAGATGCTTCTGGAGCGGGTGAGATAGTGGAGGAGGAGGCAGCAGAGATGCTGGAAGTTGATCCTGGCGAAGGTGAGTGATGTCAGCCAGACTGGGAGCCAGATATGTTGGGAATAGTGACTCTATACAACTACTAACCAAATGTCACATGTTTCTCCAGGGACTTCTTCACAGCATAGCCAGGACCAAGGGCATCCTGTTGGCCCCAACCAGCCATCTGTCGGCCACCAACAAAGTAAGTAGCCATGCCATTATTAATATTTATGTGTTTTTTGCTAAGAACACACACATAACTAAAGGCCTAGCCAATGTATAGTTAACACTTTCATGTGGGCACTTCGTTAGCTTAAAGCGGACCCTAACTCGTATTAAGAGCCTAGCTAATAAGTATCCCACACACTGTACATACAGATTGCGAACAGTCCAAAACAGGCTACCGGCATCTACTGCATGTTAGGAGGCTTTAAACATCCAAGATGGCGGCATATGGAATGCGCCATATTTACAGGCAGCATGGCATACAGATTTAACAAAGTAAGGTGCTGCCATGCATTGTGGGACTGCTGACCTTTCCCTGAACCCAGCTATGCTCTGTATTACCAAAGCACAACTGTAACCTGCTCCCCTGTACTTTATCCCACTCTCCTCTCCTCATTAAGTGTTATGCTTCTGAGTCCAGATGGCGGCGCAGTAATAAAAAATGCACCAAAATGTACTTTGATCTGGTGCATTATCATTTGGAAATAGTTTTTGATTTTCATTAAATAATGTTGAAGGTCCGGTTTAAGGAGTTTCAATACTTACCTGTGGGAAATGCATTTACTTTATCCCTTGGAAGAATGACATATGTCATGCATTTACATGTATTGGATTAACCCAAAATCTATTCCCAGCATACAAACCGGTCTGGTACTACTATTTATGTTTATTTCTCTATTGGTTACAGGGATGATCCCAAAAACATTGGCGGGCAAAAAAAAAAGGATACAGGAGTTGGTGGCCGAGCTGCTGGCCATACAGGCGACGTTGGGGCCAACAGAAGAAGAGGAGGAGGATTAGTGCCCTTGGTCCTGGCTAATTTTGTAAAATAGTTTTTACGGTTTTATAATGTTAAAAATTTTAATAGTTTTTTCAAATCATCAAGAAAACAAAAAAAAAATTTTAGATGTTTTTACAAACACAAAGCAAAAAAAAAAAAATAATTTTATCCAAATAAATAATATTTTAAGTCTTTAGAAATGTGTCATTTCTAATATGCGCAAAAAAAGACATTTACACAAACACAAAAATACATGCTTCGAAACATATAGACATATGTACATTATGTGGTTTGGGTAAGTTTTAGGGTCGTCAACATGAAGAAGGATGCAAGCGCTAAGGGGTTTGGGTAAGTTTTAGGGTCGTCAACATGAAGAAGGATGCAAGCGCTAAGGGGTTTGGGTAAGTTTTAGGGTCCGAGAAATGAAGAAGGATGCAAGCGCTAAGGGGTTTGGGTAAGTTTTAGGGTCCGAGAAATGAAGAAGGATGCAAGCGCTAAGGGGTTTGGGTAAGTTTTAGGGTCCGAGAAATGAAGAAGGATGCAAGCGCTAAGGGGTTTGGGTAAGTTTTAGGGTCGTCAACATGAAGAAGGATGCAAGCGCTAAGGGGTTTGGGTAAGTTTTACAGTCGTCAACATGAAGAAGGATGCAAGCGCTAAGGGGTTTGGGTAAGTTTTAGGGTCCGAGAAATGAAGAAGGATGCAAGCGCTAAGGGGTTTGGGTAAGTTTTAGGGTCCGAGAAATGAAGAAGGATGCAAGCGCTAAGGGGTTTGGGTAAGTTTTAGGGTCGTCAACATGAAGAAGGATGCAAGCGCTAAGGGGTTTGGGCAAGTTTTAGGGTCGGCAACATGAAGAAGGATGCAAGCGCTAAGGGGTTTGGGTAAGTTTTAGGGTCCGAGAAATGAAGAAGGATGCAAGCGCTAAGGGGTTTGGGTAAGGTTTAGAGTCGTCAACATGAAGAAGGATGCAAGCGCTAAGGGGTTTGGGTAAGTTTTAGGGTCCGAGAAATGAAGAAGGATGCAAGCGCTAAGGGGTTTGGGTAAGTTTTAGGGTCCGAGAAATGAAGAAGGATGCAAGCGCTAAGGGGTTTGGGTAAGTTTTAGGGTCGTCAACATGAAGAAGGATGCAAGCGCTAAGGGGTTTGGGTAAGTTTTAGGGTCGTCAACATGAAGAAGGATGCAAGCGCTAAGGGGTTTGGGTAAGTTTTACAGTCGTCAACATGAAGAAGGATGCAAGCGCTAAGGGGTTTGGGTAAGTTTTAGGGTCCGAGAAATGAAGAAGGATGCAAGCGCTAAGGGGTTTGGGTAAGGTTTAGGGTCGTCAACATGAAGAAGGATGCAAGCGCTAAGGGGTTTGGGTAAGTTTTAGGGTCCGAGAAATTAAGAAGGATGCAAGCGCTAAGGGGTTTGGGTAAGTTTTAGGGTCCGAGAAATGAAGAAGGATGCAAGCGCTAAGGGGTTTGGGTAAGGTTTAGGGTCGTCAACATGAAGAAGGATGCAAGCGCTAAGGGGTTTGGGTAAGTTTTAGGGTCCGAGAAATGAAGAAGGATGCAAGCGCTAAGGGGTTTGGGTAAGTTTTAGGGTCCGAGAAATGAAGAAGGATGCAAGCGCTAAGCGGTTTGGGTAAGGTTTAGAGTCGTCAACATGAAGAAGGATGCAAGCGCTAAGGGGTTTGGGTAAGTTTTAGGGTCCGAGAAATGAAGAAGGATGCAAGCGCTAAGGGGTTTGGGTAAGTTTTAGGGTCCGAGAAATGAAGAAGGATGCAAGCGCTAAGGGGTTTGGGTAAGTTTTAGGGTCGTCAACATGAAGAAGGATGCAAGCGCTAAGGGGTTTGGGTAAGTTTTATGGTTCCTAAAGGTAAGTGTTAGCCTGGCGCGAGGCAGTAGTGGTGAGATTGGTAGTGTCAGATAGGGCCCACATTGGTTTGTGGAGTGTAGCTTGGATCGCGCATGCGCAAGACCTTAGATACATACGAACGAACGAATATAAGAGGCCAAAAACCATTGAAAACCAGAGGCAAACGCAAGTAATTGGAAGAGGTGGACGATGGAAGCGGCCGAAAAAACAGGCTGCCGCCGCAACAAGTGATCACATCAACCTGTTTTTTACGATTGACAACTGACTGAGGCAAGTTCGGGAGATAACATACGAACGGACGTACATTTTAGGATAGAAATGTATTTGCTTATAGAATCACTCGCAAGTTCATACGAACGCACGAGCGGACGTGAAAAATAGGATGATCGGCACCCAAATCCAAGCTGTTACATGTTTCTTTGAATCGACCCTTATGTTTACCAGGTAGAGGATCGCTCACGGGGACGTTTCGGGACACCGTCCCTTCCTCAGCTGAGCGATATGTAGCTCGCGCCGCAGCGCGCTTTTAAATCAGTGTCTTCCCCCCGGCCGGCCGGAGTAGTGACGTACTGCACGCATCCGATTGGATGCGTACCGTGACGTCCCTTCCGCCCATCGCCGTCCCGGCCGCCCCCCATCCAGATTGTTTTCTAACCAAGAAGATGGCGATGGTGCGGGGCGGCGACAGGCGGGGCCCCAATTAGTTTTATTGTAACAGGAAAAGCGAACAAACGGACACTATTGCAAGTAGTGACGCCGCTGCGAGGCTTTGACAGGGAAGATACATTTTCTTTGTGGGGAAGTCCGCTGAGCTGTTCAAGATTGATTTATATGCTGAAGAATAAACATTAACATATTAATACTTGAGTACACATGGCAAAATCTTATAAAAATTACCAAAGTTATATTAAAGTGGACCAACACCCACGGGTGATCGGCCCGGGAATCTATAAGATTCCCGGGCCGATCACCTCCCTCCCCGCGGGACATCCGAGATCGGGATGTCCCGCGGGGTGAAACCCCCATAACACCCCAAACTCCTTACCTTATCCTCGCCTCCCTCGCGCCCCTCTAGGTGTGCGCGCGCCCGCGCCGGCCGTCTGCGAATGGCCGGCGCGGGCGCGTCAAGAGGGACGCACGGGAGGCGGCGGCGGAGGAGCCGCTTGTCCGCGGCTTGTCCGTCGGCGCTGGGAGCGGGGAGAGGTGAGTTTTTCGGGGGGGGGGGGGGGGGTTTCACACAGCGGGGCACCCCGATCGGGGGTGCCCCACCGAAGTGGACCAAGACCCAGGATAGTCAAAATCCTGGGTGTTGGTCCACTTTAAATAATGCCTTACTTTTATTCTCTATAGTTACCCATGTGCAGGCAAACACATCTATAGAAATCCATCATGCAATGTCATGGCATTCTTATGGTATTATGTAATGATTTCTATTAGTGTCACCAGCACTTCGGTAATAATTTTGGAGTTCACAAATAGAGTTATCACAGGGTACACAATCTTTGTTGAATTGTGTCGTTGCAATCCTTTTGGATTTAGCGTAGCCATTTTTTAATTTTCTTTTTTTGTTTTTTTTTTTATTTGTTTTTTTTTTTTTTTTGGGGGGGGGGGGGGGGGGTAGTACACTTGAAAGTGAGAAGGTTTGCTTCTCCTTTAGTGTTTATTGTTAATGTGCACTTTTATATATGGTCCAATTATTGATCGGTGCTGGAACAATAGTCCTTTGCATTTGTTTGTTGACACTGACCATATTGGACCATTCTGATTCACTTTTTTATAGTACTTTCACACAAGCATTTGAATTTTGGTGTGGACTGTCACAGCATAATGATGTTAAGCGGTTATGTTTTTTCTTGTAGGTTCCTATCGGTCATCATGTGAGAAGGTCAGCAGAAGAATCCCCAAGAATGGGGATGGATAAAACATACCTGGCACCTTAAGGGTCTCTGGATGAAAGTGCAGTAACAACAAAAAATGGATGCATCTCTGCTGTCAGGCTCCCTGTAAAATCACACCATTCTGAAACATATATATCTTGCTGTTGAATATGGGATGCCCGAAGATACCTGGGATATTGAATAATAGATTGCTGTTTGGGGAGTCGAGAGTGACTCTCCAATACTCTGTGTATACATTTTGATCATCTTAATAATGGCCCATAAATATGGGACCAATGGGGCATATCCCTATAGGATTAACAAACAGAAGTAAAAATGTCCTCCTTTATTATTTTTTATTATGTATTTTTACATGAAGTTACAGCTTAGAGATTGGATAGATCATGCACAGCATAGTAGTAATGTTTTTTTATATACTTACCTCATAGCTTCTGTGCCTCCCTGGGATGTTTAAAAAACCCCATATTGCCCCTTGTTCTGAGCCTATTATATGGGGCCAGACCACAGTAATGGGGACATACACATGTATATTTTTGCTATTGGGGTGGCTGGATTGCACAGTGCAGCACAGGCGTGTGTCTGTGTTTATTTTAGCTGGCGGCCAGAGTGGTGACGTAATGCTGTCTTGATGCTGGGCCCGTTCGGCGAACGGAGCCCGCAGGGACACGCCCCCCTGCCCTGTGCGCAGGGTTACGAGCATACACGGAGCGCATATGTTATTATTGATGGTGATGACGCGTCGTCACCACCGCGTCACTAAGGCAGCGCCGGGCTGGAATGCGCACGTGCGTGCACGGTCTCGGCTGGACGCATATGCGCCAACATGGGAGGATCCTTCAATTTTATCCACACCCTGGGCAAAGTATAAAAAGCTATGAGGTAAAGTGAATCTGATCTCACCCAAGCAAGAAGCGATCTTCAGAATCGCGAAGCGCAGGTGGAAATACCCCCTGCTGTCCTGTTCTTCCTCCCCGGCATAGCCTGCTTGTTTTTCCATAGCTGAGTATTGTTTCTCTTTGTTATGCACCTTTTTTTCTTGTGTCCCTTATCTGCTCTAATTAATATACATGTCACTATTTTATTCATTTATTTGTCACAATGAGTTGGAAACATGAATTTGGATGGCCTTATTGATTCTGCACTATGTACATTTATATTGTTTTTATTATTAATTGTAGCACTTTTTGCACTGGTATTATTTAGGATTTGATTGTATTGATTCTTATGCACGAGGCATTATTTATTTAGTGGTTTCCCTCCTTTTGTGCTGGCACAATAGGGCATTTTTAGCAATATAGGTTTATAGAGAGATATAGGCTTGGATAGTAGATTTTTCATAGCAGGTTAGAGCCCTATATTATATGGGTCATTTATGAGGAATGTAATTGGATTTCAGTATTATACGGGACAAACAGCAGGGGTTTTTTAATGTGTCTTTAATGGTTGTCTTACATGTAGGTTATGTTGTGCTTTTCTAAATAAAAGATTGTATAGATTTTTATTGGTTGTGCTCTCTCAATTTGTGAGTTCTGGGGGACTTGAGGTACCCCAGTCTCTATTCCTTTGTTTCTATGAAGAAAATGTATTATAACAGATAAAAATATGTAGAGAATTATATGTAGAAGTTGCATACTGCCCTAATGCTTTCTATCTAGTCATTCACTAAAAAACAATTCAGGTCTAGTTCTATATTAAGGCCCCTTGGGGTGTGGCAGTCCAATCCCAAATATCCCTTTTAATGCAAAGTGGGAAGAGACACTGTGGGACTTACTTTCTTACTTTTATGGATTATTATTAAGAACACTCTTAACTATTTTTATAATAAATATAACATTTTTATATTATTCTTCTAATATAATTTTATGTTCCAATTCACATTTATAAAAACATTTAAATAGATATTATATTTATCAACAGTTATTTTAACAATCGGTTTTAATGTATATTGTATTTTTTACCCATTTGGATAATTCAATTCATTTATCATAAGTTTATAAGCACCTTTCTAATATGCACATACTGGGCTTGTATAGAACTATAATCATATTGTTTAGAATGAAAATCACTCACAAATATTACATATGGGATTACAAGATAGAGAAACATTTTATTGAAAGAACATATTGCTTCAAAAAATACTGCTGCTTCTTTAGAAGACATCATGCAATAAGAAGATCAAGCAGGATAGCAGCGGTTTACAAGATAACATTTTTGCTACTATGTGTCAATATCTCAGCGGCCAAGAGCCGATATACACCATGGTAGAACTACGTATTAAAACTACACATCCCAACAGCCTTTGCGGCTGTGACTTATATGAATCATCCTTCTGCTTCTGCACACTGAGGACCTTGATAACGAAATCTCGAAACGCGCGTCGGACCTCCGCTGGAGCAGGAATCACTAAATCTTTGTTTATTCGCGCTGTAGCAGGAACCGCTGAATCTTTGTTCATTTGCGCTTTTGCCTACAAAAGACTGTCCTAACGGAAACTCTGCGCTTTCTTACTTTTATGGATTATTATTAAGAACATCCTTTGGGAGTGCACGCCTGGAGGTTTAGGATCCATTGTATCAGTTTGAATTTTCGCAGTAGTTTCTTTGCGTAGTCAGAGTGAAGGAAGTTTTAAAGCGACCCCGCTGTCTGAAATACTTTTTTTATATATGTAAAGCCTACACATTGCACCTTATATTTGAATTTGAATAAAGAAGCGTTTTTGGAATATAAAGAAAATCAAGAATGGTGAATGATCATTAAGAGGACCAATCGGTGAAAGATTTAAAACAGCAGGCTCATGCAAAAAGTGGCCCTGGTTAGGCTTTGTCCGCCGAGCCAGGTGGTAAAGTTTTTGACCTTTTAATACTACCTACTGTGCATTATATATTTTAAACTGACCAGAGAGCACAACAATTGGAAAGTTTCTATAAAGGATAAGTGTTATTCTCTTAATCCTAATGCATTGCTGCCTTATACTCCTCAGCCTGCCTGCGAGCCTTAGTTCTAGCCACAAGGTGTCTCAATTTCCTCCTGTTGGCTAGTGAGACAATTGCCGAGGCGCACACAGGACGAAAGAGGGCCCCAGCAAAGGTGAACGCATGGCAGACCAGCTGATCCATGCTCTTGTCTGCAGGGTCACGTAAAGAAGCATTGTCAGGTGACGGCATAACAGTGTTGGACAAGCCTGACACGGGAGGATCCACCTCGGGAGGGTGAGACCATAACCGAACCAACTTATCAGGGAAGGGATACCGCCTATCCAGGCCTTTAGGGACCGACGGTAACTTGTTAGGCCTTTACCATTCTTTAAGGATCATGTAAGAAAAGTGAGGCTGCTCCGGGAAGACCCGCCTTTGCCTCTCAGGCCTTAATAAATCACCCTGCTTCCTCTTAGCCACTGTGGGAGGAAAAATGTGTAGGGTATCAAACACGGAGGAAAGCAATTTCTCCGTATCATCCGGGAGCCAAGAATCCTCGACCGAGGAGGAACCAGAAATACTGTCATCGCCAGCAGAATATTCCACCGTGGAGCGTGAATCATCTGGCAACTCACCTTCCTCCGCAGAGTCCAAGCCATCAAAAAGATGATCATCATCCGAGTAAATTGGCTCCAGATGCCGCTTCTTACTCGAGGCTTTCTTAGGGGCCGTCAACGAGATCTGCCTCTCGAGACTGGCCAGCCTATGCGCAAAGTCAGTATGAGACCCCTTGCTGGCTCCCCCTTCGCTGGGGGCTGAATTCAGCAGCGGAGGGTCCGGAAAGGCCGATGGTAATACAGGGCTAGGGTCAGGGACGACCATCTGCTCATGGTCCAAAATAATGCCTCAGGCGCATGTGGTACAAACAGTGCTGAATCCGCCTAGAGGATTCCTTATGCACAAGGGGCAGAGCTTGTCCTGCCCAAATGGGGCCCCCAGCTCACTATCCCCTAAAGCCTCCATTATGGTGATTTAAAATAGTAAAATTCAATAAGGCTACAAGGCTCTACTGGCCTAAGCCTATAAAATGATTCCTCTTATTAAAAAGGGGGACCGGGAGGAACCACAACCCTCAACCTCAGCCCACGATATAGACAGGAGAAGAGAGAGCCCCTGGTCAGCCTTGGCATAATACAAAAGACAAAAACAATGCAGTAAAAAGAGGGACTCACGACACTGTCAGTAGGGAATCCGCAGCGTCAAAACGGCCCAAGCTTGATCCCCAGCAACAGCAGAGTGGCAGCAGCAAGAGCAGACAGCATGTCCAGGCCAGCCATCTTCCAGAAGGATCCTCCGGGGGTGCGGCGCTGGCGTGACGTCAGCGGCGCGCCAGGCTCCGCCCCGCCACATCGCAAGAGGACGCCTGCCCCCTTCAGAGCTGCTCAGACTGGCCCCAAAATGGCGAGGTCCGCCACACATACAGCGCGAACACGCGCTCCCCCTCGTCTCTCACAAACAGCGCCGCACGGGCGGTGATGCGGCAGAGGTCCGCGGGACGCGACGGCCGAGAGGCACGTCCCGGGCGGCTGACGAGGGAGCGCATGGAGGTCAGTGTAAAGCCAGATGGCTCCTCGCTGAGCCAGTGAGGAGCCACAAGCACAGTCAGCACAGAAAAAGCACAGCAAAACACAGCATAGTACACCAATAAATAAAGCTTGTGGGCAGGGAGGGAGTCAACTGCTCCTACTCGGCTAAACCATCTTATACTGAATTACTGCAGCAAAGATTTTCTCCTGGTGTCTAAACCACGTGTTGATGATGTTAGAATCCAATGGTCCAGTTGCCTGTGTCACATTTTTTTTTTGATGTTTATGAAGTTTAGATTTGTAGCAATATAGTAAATATAAAGGGCTGAAAAATTATACATTTAAACATAAAATGTCATTCTGCTGTCAGTGACTATTATACAGACTAACCTGCTCATAAACTTTAGGTTTCACATACCTTGTTCAGTCATCTGCCTCTGCTCACAGATTCTAAGAGCTTTTAAAGCTTTCCTTTCAGTTGTAAGAGGTATACGCTCCATAAGAAGTTCAAGGTAAACTCTGCCCTTTTCTGGACAATGATCTAAATAATCGACCCCCAGCTGCCACAGACTGCAAGACACAAATTTCATATTATTCCCTTTTATTGTTTGAAAGACAGAAGAAACACTGAAACAAGATAGATGAATACCAGAGCATTAAAAACTCTGTGCATTTATTTAAAGCGGACCAGGACCCCCAAAAACTCAATCCATTTTGCTCCCCCAACCCTAGGTTCATTACCGTTTGGAGGTTTTCTCCCCTCAATGCTGCTGGGTATTACTGTTATAGTGATTTTAATTTTTGTTATCCATGCTATTGGTATGCTATTGGTTTCAGGATACCATTGTTCTAAACTAGCTGTGACCCACTCCACACAATCTCATGGTTGGAGCAATTACAGCCTAATGAAAAAAGTGCTAAAAAACATTTCCCTTAATTATTCCCCAATTTGCCCTACGAAGCCAAAATAGTTTGAGTAGTTTTATCCAATTTATTGCCAGGATACCACGGAGAGTTTATACTTTTTTTGGGGTGGGGGAGGGGGAAGTAACCTTCCATAGGACGTCGTCGTTGACTTTACCCTAAAGGTTTTGAATTGACAGATCATATCTGGCAAATACACCCAGTCATTTACATTAAATGTATATGCTTCCTTCCAAGCTGGAACCAGTAACTTGCCCATCATTCAAAAAGAACCCAACAGAACAATGACTACTATTTCCATTTATCCAGATAAAATAATCTGCAGAAGCAGCTTAGAAGTTATTAGAAGAAGACATTTGAAAGTCTGTCAGACTTCTAATGTCAAACAAGGCAGCAGGCACAGTCTATTGTAATGTGATTTGCAGCCTACCATTTACAAGTTTTATACAAATGTACAAAAACCTAACCATTAGCTCTTATTTGCCATCAGCTAGTCAGCCTCTAAGTCAGCTATCAGAAGCCAAAGGTGTGCTGAAACAAGGTTTTATTTGTCTTTCTTTTTTAATAAGCTTTGGCAAAAATGTATGAAAATGGACGCAAAGAAAACGGGTGGTAAGCTTGAGCTTTTATTGGCATATATACTGTATGACTGGAAAGCATTGTGCTGAAAAGAAGAGCAACCACGGGTCTAGAGTCTGAGACTCTAGGGCTGGTGATCTCCTTTTGAGTGGTGCATCTACACTATAACTATGTGAGGTGCTCCAGGCATACAAAGGTATACTACAGGAGTTTAGAACGGCAAAGCAAAAGCTAAATGAAATGGCCGGCGATTGGAAGGAAACATGGGTTTCCAGGCGATGCTGGGGGATACACATAAGGAATACCAATTCAGGATCCCCCAGGGAGCAGGAAGGTACGAGTTTTGTTTCACTTCCACTTGCTCCAGAGTTTCTTGCAAACTTTTTATTAAAGCAGCGGTTAGCAGAGTTCATACACAGTACATATTTATGTAAAGATGCCACAATTGCTTGTCTTTCAAAGTGGTCCAATACACGGGTCAAAAGCACAACACAACACAACAAGTGGTTAAATGTACCGGAACTAAAAATGCACTCCCATTGCCAGTACAACGCAATTTTATTCATATCACACAGAAGCTGGCTCAAAACAGTCACAGAACACGTTCCTTATTTACATAAAAATACATAGAACAGGTGAGCTAAAAATACGGGGGCCCCCCATTCACGCCACACGCATCCATACTCATCCCCACTCTATTGCACTGCTGTAAGCAAGTATTATATTCAAGTATGTGAATGTAGTCACTCCCTCATAGGGCCAGATTGTTTGCCTCTCGCAGGATCAGAACAATTCAAAAGACTTCAACACCATACATTAGGTGCCACTGTACTTGCTGTCCCAAATGGAAAATACCACTTTGTGAGCACTCACCTGTAAAAAATGGTTATTACGAGTATGTCACACACCCCACTTCCAAATATTCATGACACTTGGGAACCCGGCCTGTAGAGGGGGATCTTGCAGAGATGACATGGAAAAAGGAGCCCCTCCTGGTCCATAAGTACTGGGTTCCTCCCACTATTCCTCAATCTTTTTAAAAAGCAGTGAAGAACCAGAAAGAGCAAATTATATTCAATAATTGAAAAATAGTTTGAAAATAATAATCATCATATAAAGGATCCCTAGAACAAAAAAGGGCAGGGGAAGTGGGGTGTGTGACATACTCGTAATAACCATTTTAAAGGTGAGTACTCGCAAAATGGTATTATTCCTAGTATGTCACACCCCCCACTTCCAAATATTCATGACACTTGAACATCCAATAGCAGTGTCTAATGGGTGGGGATCCCCAAGAAATAATGCATAACTTAAATTACAGCAGCTTGCAGAATTTTGCAGCCAAAAGCAGCATCCGCTGAGGCCCGCACATCAACCTTGTAAAACTAAGAAAAAGTATGCACAGGAGACCAAGTCGCAGTCTTGCAGACCTGTTCAACAGAAGCCTGGTGCTGAAAAGCCCAGGAAGCTCCAATAGCATGAGTAGAATGAGCGCTGAATAAAGCCATCACTCCTGCCAGCATCTTGGTAAAGACTCTTGGGGCCGAGGTAAGGCCACAAATTGTTAATGCTGGTCTTCTATCGAGAACCTGAGAAATCTCTGGTGACCAGGAAAAATAGGAATGTGCAAATAAGCATCCTTGATGTCTATGGATGTCGTGAAGTCCCCCTGACGGAGAGCATCGATCGTTGATCGCAGAGACCCCATGCGGAATTTTCTGAAACTGAGAAATTGATTGAGTCTCCTTAGGTCTAGGACAAGCCGAACAGAGCCGTCCTTTTTGGGTACCGTGAATAGGTTGGAGTAAAACCCCAAACCCCTTTCCGCTGGAGGCACTAGGCAGATGACAGCCATGTTTAACAGATTCGCTACTGCTGCCCGCAGTCCCTGCGCAATTGCCGGATCCGACGGCATCCGGGACATGAAAAATCTGGGAGGAGGCCGGAACTCGAATTCCAGTTTGTAACCGGAAGAGACTACTTCCAGAACCCAATTGTCTGATACCTCCTGACCCCAGACCTGGAAGAAGAACCGCAGCCGTCCCCCCACCCGTAAGGGTGAGGGCGTCTCCTCATTGTTGAGCAGGCTTAGTGGCAGATTTGGTTTTGGACCCCCAATTCTGACTTGGATGGCCACGTCCCTTTCCTCTATTCCATGCATTCCCTCTAGAGGCTGAAAAGGCCGATCCTCTACCGGATCTAGACCCCCGAAAGGAAGGGTTAAAAGAGGCCACTCCACGAAAGGAACTACGCTGTTTCTTACGCCGAGGTAATTTACCTCCTTTAGTGACAGAATCCAATTTTTCTCCAAAGAGGCGCAATCCCACAAAAGGGAGCGCTGTAAGAGATTTCTTGGCTACAATATCAGCTGCCCACTGCCGCAACCATACTGACCGCCGAATGGCGATTAACAAAGCAGAGGTTCTGCTGCACATGAGCAGAGTATCATCTAGGGCAGAAAGTACGAAAGATGCAAACATCTCACATCGCTTAAGAGCGGCGTACTCATCAGAGGCCGGATCAAGCCCTAATTCATTAGGTCTCTCACAACAGACCTAATAGCCACTGTCATTAGTGCAGAAGCACCAACAGGCAGCAAGGCAGACACTGGAAAAAGCGTGGCACGCCATTTGATCAATACGCTTATCCTCTCCATCTTTAAGTGTAGTGGAGTCAGGAGAATGCAACACAGAAGAATCGGATAAATTAAGCACAGGGGCATCCACCACAGTTGGTGATCACCAACGCTTAACAGTATCAGCTGGGAAGGGATATTTCTTGTCCCAGCCCAAGGGAATGCCAGGAAGCCGCGCAGGCTTCTCCCATTCTTTAAGAATAATTTCATCATAATGCTTTTGATTTGGAAATTCTAAACAAGGTTTAGAGACTCCAAAGAATTTCCCTTTCTGAGGAGGGACTACTTCAAGAGGAGTGATAACCAAAACCTCAAATAACTGAGCAAGAGCTTTTGGGGTATCCACAACACTAGCTTCACCCTGCTCAATCACAGTACCAACAAATTGCTGTTCATCAGAAACATCTGAATCCTCATATAATTCTCCTTCTTCTAACTGAGAAGGAACAGACCAATAAAGCATTTCACAATTATCCAACTCACTTACCGGAACGGCCTGAGTCAAATGTTTCCGTTTAGCTGAGGCCTTCTTGGCCACAGAGCTAGACATTAATTTTTCAAGATGAGCCAATCTGGCACATGAATCAGAATGCGACTCACCACCCATGACAATATCACTGGGAGTACGGACAAGACATGGCAGAGTAGGAGATAAGGCAGAAGCTGCAGACGCCGAAGCCTGGGCCCCAGTTTGCTGCATAATAGTTAATTGAGCACAAGGGACGCAAAGAATTGCGTTATCCCCAACAAGGAATGCCCCACATCCAAAACATTGCCGAGTCTGTGCAGAGGGAACTGCATGCCCGTTGTCCTGAGATGCCTCCATATGGTGTTTAGTATTATACTATAATTGATTATAGTCGCCAAGTATATATGGGATTTACGCAATTGCTACCCGGGATGCCCCTTTAAATAGTCCCAAGTGGGAGGATATTAACACAAATGGACCCCCCAAATAAGGCTTTAAGGGCTAAAGACCAGGAGAAACCCTTTTAAAAATACCATTTTGTGAGTACTCACCTGAAAAATGGATATTGTTGGTGTGCCACACACCCCGCTTCACTTCTTAAATATTCATCCATTAATGGGTTAATCCACCGCCAGGTGACGTAGTGCAGAGAGGAAGTCTTGTAACGAGCCCCCTTCCGGCCTATATATACCTGATACCTCCCTTCAATCAACAGTATATTTAAAAAGCAGAAAGACAAGGTACCAGTATTCCACCGGTAACCTCAAAATCAATTTTGATATAAATAAAAAAGGGATTCACCATATAAATGCTTCGGTAATACCGAAAAGGGTGGGGGTGAAGCGGGGTGTGTGGCACACCAACAATATCCATTTTTCAGGTGAGTACTCATAATGGTATTATTTTTGGTGTGCCACACACCCCGCTTCACTTCTTAAATATTCATCTATTAATGGGACATCCAAAAGCAGTGTCCACAAGGGAAGGGCATCTCAAGGCCAGGTGAAGCATAACTTAAATGACTGCAGTCTGCAGAACTTTGCGGCCAAAAACAGCATCCGCTGAGGCCCGCACATCAACTTTGTAAAACTTAGAAAAAGTGTGAACAGAAGACCAAGTGGCGGCCTTACAAACCTGTTCAACAGAAGCTTGGTGCAGAAATGCCCAAGACGCCCCAACAGCGCGAGTGGAATGAGCAGTGATACGAAAAGGGGGAACTCTTCCCTTACCCGAATAGGCCGCAGTAACGGCCTGACGTATCCACTTGCTTATTGCAGATTTGGCTGGTGCCAAACCCTTCTTAGGCCCATGGGGCACAACAAAAAAGGAATCCGTCCTACGAAAAGGAGACGTGATAATCAAGTAGTACTTAACACAGCGTACTACATCCAAACAATGCAAAACCCTCTCTTTGTCATTCTTAGGATTAGGACACAAGGAGGGAAGAACAATATCTTGATTCAAATGAAAAGCAGAAACAACCTTAGGAAGAAAGTCTGGCTTGAACCGAAAGACCACTTTATCCTGATGCCTCTCAAAGTAAGGCGCCTGGATAGTTAAGGCCGCCAACTCTGAGACACGCCGGACAGAAGTGATAGCTACCAAGAAGACAATCTTCTGAGTCAGGGTAGACAAAGCAATATCTTGCAAAGGCTCAAAAGGAGGAGCCTGAAGAGCCGAAAGAACCAAATTCAAATCCCAAACCGGGAGTAATGGTTTCCTGGGAGGCCGCACATGCGTAACCCCCTGGAAAAAAGTTTTAAATAAAGGTTTAAGCGCAACACGCTTCTGAAAAAAGATAGATAAGGCAGAGACCTGCCCTTTCAACGTACTAAGCTGGAGACCAGAGTCCAGCCCTGATTGTAAAAACTCCAGAACCCTGGAGACCGAAAAGACTCTACAAGGAAAAGATCTTATCTCACACCAAGTGATATAGGCTTTCCAAGTCCTATAGTAGGTGATGGAAGAAGACCTCTTCCGGGCACTGATCAGAGTCCTAATGACAGAATCAGAAAGAACCTCCTCCTTCAGGATGGAGGTTTCAGCAGCCAGGCCATCAAACCCAGCGCTGGTAAATTGGGGCAACACAATTGCCCCTGAGTGAGCAGATCGGGCCGAAGAGGCAGAACGAACTGGACCACTGCCAGCCGAACGATGTCTGCGAACCTCACTCGTCTTGGCCACCTTGGGGCCACGAGAATGGCGTACACCTTTTCCAGAGCCAACTTCTGAAGAACCCTGCCCAGCATGGGCATCGGAGGAAACAGGCATAGAAATCCCAGAGCTCCCCAGTTCAGGGACATGGTGTCCACTGCCAGAGCCAGAGGATCCTGGGGGAGCGACACGAAGTTCAGGAGCCTGTGATAGTGATGAGGGGCCAACAGGTCCACCTCCAGGGTCTCCCATTGGAGACACAGTGAGCGAACCACCCGAGGATGGAGAGCCTATTCTTCCAGACGGGGAGAGCCCTTGCTCAACCGGCCCGCTACCTGTTTCATCACCTCTGGAACGTAAACCGCCGAGAGACAGGGAACATGGAACACTGCCCAGGTCCGGATCAGGGACACTTCTCTGAGAGTACTCAGACTGCACGTCCTTCCCTGAAGACCGACGTAAGCAACCGCTGATCGATTGTCTGAACACATCTGGACCAGAAGGCCCAAAACGTACTGAGTCAGGAGACTAAGCACCTGACGGATGGTTCTCAGATTCAGAATATTGATGGGTAAGTGGGGCCTTTAAGGTCTCCACTGCCCCTGAAACCGCAGCTCCTTCCAGAATCTGCCCCATCCCGACAGACTGGCGTCCGTGGTGACAATTTTCCAAAGGGGGGTCAGGATTGGTCGAGACCAACCACCACAGGAGGGACTGCCGTACACGGGAGGACAACTGGAAGGACTGATCCAGCGACTGAGGTTGCTGGTCCTAACACGCTAACAGAAATAGCTGAAGCGTTCTCGTGTGAATTTGGGCAAAAGAAAGACACACTCCGTTTTGATGAGCGTTCAGGCCGGGATGAACCGACCCATGAACGGACCGTGAAGAGGGTGAGACTCGAATTCCAGGTCGTAACCGGGCGACACTACCTCCTGGATCCATCTGCCTGGAACCATTTGGTTCCAAACCTGGTAGAAGTGTCGCAATAGTCCCCCCCACCCGCACGGGTGAGGGCAGCCCCTCATTGCTGAGTGAGCTTATCAGCAGGTTTGGGCTTGGTGCCCCAGGACTGAGTGGGCCGGCCACGGCCCCTCCCCCGAGTCCAACCTGCGCCACTGGTAGCGGGAAAGGAAGCACCCCTGCCCGCTCTGAATCCTCGAAAGGAAGGCCTACCGGAACTTGCCCCCCTAAAGGGACCACGAGGCCTCTTGCGTTGTGGCATCTTACCACCCTTT
Source organism: Gastrophryne carolinensis (assembly GCA_027917425.1). Taxonomy (NCBI): domain Eukaryota; kingdom Metazoa; phylum Chordata; class Amphibia; order Anura; family Microhylidae; genus Gastrophryne; species Gastrophryne carolinensis. Next base: position 119,882,182 of record CM051243.1, read on the forward strand.
GCGACTGAATCAATTTTCTCCCCGAACCGACGCAACCCCAAAAAGGGGAGAGCTGTGAGTACCTTTTTGGAAGCCGTGTCCGCTGACCACTGACGCAGCCATACTGACCTGCGAATAGCCACCAGCATAGCTGCTGCCTTGCTACTCATAGTCAGCGCATCGTCCTGAGCGGCCAGGATATAAGCCACAAAAGATTCACACTGCTTAAGCGCAGTGAACTGTTTGCAAGCGGGATTAAGATCCTCATATAGCCCCTGAATTAAGGACTTAATTGCCAATAGAAGAAGGGCTGAAGCACATACCGGGCGCAACGCTGACCCGGAATAGATAAAAATACCATTTCGTGAATACTCACCTGTAAAATGGGTATTATAAGTATGTCACACACCCCACTTCAGTCATTGATTATTACACTTGGGTAATACCTACCGCTAGGTGGCAGTGTTGCAGAGAATCTCCAAAAAAGCAACAGGCCCCTCCCGGTCTATACATACCTGGTACCTCCCAATAATCTCCCAGTATTAAAACAGCAGTAAGACAAGGTACCAGGAACAAACAAATGTAACCCTCAAACGTAAAGAACAAAACTTCACCATATAAAGAGCCAGGATACCAAAAAGGGCGGGTGAAGTGGGGTGTGTGACATACTTATAATACCCATTTTACAGGTGAGTATTCACAAAATGGTATTATTCTAAGTATGTCACACACCCCACTTCAGTCATTGATTATTACACTTGGGACATCCAACAGCAGTGTCCAGAAAAAAAAGGGCGGGTATCCAACCAGGCAATAATGCAGACACACTCAAACCACTGCAGCCTGCAGAACCTTGCGGCCAAAAACAGCATCCGCTGAGGCCCGCACATCAACCTTATAAAACTTAGAAAAAGTATGAACCGAAGACCAAGTCGCAGCCTTACAAACTTGTTCAACAGAAGCCTGGTGCTGAAAAGCCCAGGACGCTCCAACCACGCGAGTAGAATGAGCAGTAACACGAAAAGGGGGATCCTTCCCCTTGGCCGAATACGCTCCAACAATCGCCTGACGAATCCATTTGCTAATGGAAGACTTAGCCGGAGCCAAACCCTTCCTAGGCCCACAGGGCACAACGAAAAAGGCATCAGTCTAACGAAAAGAAGACGTAGTACGTAGATAGTACCTGACACAACATACAACATCCAAGCAGTGCAACGCACTCTCCTTGACATTCTTAGGCTTAGGACACAAAGAAGGAAGAACAATGTCCTGGTTAAGATGAAAAGCAGAGACCACTTTAGGGAGAAAGTCTGACTTGAAGCGAAAAACCACTTTGTCCTGATGTTCCTCAAAATAAGGAGCCTGAATAGACAAAGCTGCCAACTCCGAAACACGCCGAACCGAAGTGATGGCCACCAGAAAGGCAACCTTCTGAGTCAGAGTGGACAGAGCAATATCCCGCAAAGGCTCAAAAGGAGGAGCCTGAAGAGCAGAGAGAACCAAATTAAAATCCCAAACAGGGAGCAACGGCTTCCTAGGAGGCCGCAGATGCGAAACCCCCTGGAAAAAAGTCTTGACCAAAGAATGGCTAGCAAAAGACCTCTGAAAAAAGATAGACAAAGCAGAAACCTGCCCCTTCAAAGTACTCAGCTGAAGACCGGAGTCCAGCCCTGATTGAAGAAATTCCAAAATCCTAGAAATAGAAAAGACCCGGCAAGGCAAAGACCTAGCCTCACACCAATCAATATAAGATCTCCAAGACCTATAATAGATGGAAGAAGAAGATCTCTTCCTGGCACTAATAAGAGTCCGAATGACCGAATCCGAAAGACCCTCCTCCTTTAAGATGGAGGTTTCAGCAGCCAAGCCGTCAAAGCCAGCGTTTGTAAACTGGGGTAACACAGTTGGCCCTGAGTGAGAACATCCGGCCGAAGAGGCAGATCGAACTGATCCACTGCCAGACGAACGATGTCTGCGAACCACACCCGCCTTGGCCACCTTGGAGCCACGAGAATGGCGGGCACTCCTTCCAGAACCAACTTTCGCAGCACCCTGCCTAGCATGGGAATCGGAGGAAACAGATAAAGAAACCCCAGGTCCCTCCAGCTCAGGGCCATGGCATCCACCGCCAGAGCCAGAGGATCCTGGGACAGTGACACGAATGTCGGAAGCTTGTGATTGTGACGAGAGGCAAACAGATCCACCTCCGGCGTCCCCCATCGGAGACAAAGCGACCGAAACACCTGGGGATGGAGAGACCATTCCCCCGGCGGGACGAACACCGGCTCAGAAAGTCCGCCTCTGTGTTTTCCACTCCTGGAATGTAAACTGCCGAGATGCAAGGGACATGAGTCTCTGCCCAAACTAGAATCAGAGACACCTCTCTGTGGGCACCCAGACTGCAAGTCCCTCCTTGGTGATTGATGTAAGCAACCGCCGTCTGATTGTCCGATCGAACCTGAACCGGCAGGCCCTGTAAATGATGCGTCAAGCGAGACAGAACCAATCTGATCGCTCGCAACTCCAGAACATTGATGGGCAAGTGGGCTTCCTGAGGGTCCCACTGCCCCTGAAACTGCAGATCCTTCCAGAAACCTCCCCATCCTGACAAACTGGCATCCGTGGTGACAGTTTCCCAAAGCGGGGTCAGAAACGACCTGCCCTTCAGAAGGTTGTCCGAGACCAACCACCACAGAAGGGACTGCCGAACCCGAGGGGACATCCGGAAGGACCGATCCAACGACCTCGGACGCCGGTCCCAAGACGCCAAAAGATGAAGCTGAAGCGTCCTCGTATGAAACTGCGCGAAGGGAACTGCCTCGAACGAGGCCACCATCAACCCCACCAGTCTCATCCCTAGCCGAATGGACGGGCGAGGATGGGAAAGAAGAAGCTGAGCCAATTCCTGAATCAAAAGAACCTTGGCCTGAGGGAGAAACACTCTGTGCTGGCAAGAGTCCAACGACATCCCCAGAAAGGTCACCACCCTGGCCGGAACCAGAGAGGACTTGGGGTAATTGATCACCCAGCCGAACCTCTCCAGCATAGACACCACCATGCTGGTGTCCCCTTCCGCTTGACTGAAGGAAGGCGCCATGATGAGAAGATCGTCCAGGTAAGGCACAATGCGAATCCCCTGAGCTCTGAGCAGGGCCATCACTCCCGCCAACACCTTGGTGAACACTCTCGGAGCAGAGGTGAGGCCGAATGGAAGAGCCACAAACTGAAAATGCCGATCCTCCACCACAAAACGAAGGAACCTCTGATGAGCTGGAAAAATCGGAATGTGAAGGTACGCATCCTTGATGTCTATGGACGTCATAAAGTCCCCCTGCCGAAGCGAACCGATCGCAGACCGCAGGGTTTCCATGTGGAACTTCCGGGGACGAATAAATCTGTTGAGAAACTTCAAATCCAGAATCGGACGGAACGACCCATCCTTCTTGGGAACAGTGAAGAGATTGGAATAATACCCGCGCCCTACCTCCGAAGGAGGAACCGGGCAGACGACTGCTAATTCCAGAAGATTCCTTACCGCCGCCAGGAGCCCCTGCGCGGCCAAAGGATCCGAAGGTACCCGAGACCTGAAGAACCTTGGAGGAGGGCGGGACTCGAACTCCAGCTTGTAACCGGCCGACACCACCTCCCGGATCCACCTGTCCGAGACCTCCTGGTCCCATACCCGTGAGAAGAGTCGCAACCGTCCCCCCACCCGTACGGGTGAGGGCGCCCCCTCATTGCTGAGCGGGCTTGGCAGCTGGCTTGGGCTTGGCGCCCCAGACGTGAACGGGACGGCCACGGCCTCTACCCCTATTCCAACTGGCGCCCCTGGAGGCCGAGAAGCCCGCACCCCTGCCGACTCTGGCTCCCCGAAAGGACGGATTGAAGGGGGCCGTCCCCCGAAAGGAACGGCGAAATTTCTTGCGCTGAGGTAACTTACCTCCCTTGGCAACAGAATCCAGCCTCTCACCAAAAAGCCTCAAACCCATAAAGGGAAGAGCCGTGAGCGATCTTTTAGAATTAAAATCAGCCGTCCACTGTCTCAACCACACACGACGGATAGCTACCAGCAGGGCAGTAGCCCTGCCACACATCAACATGGCATCCTCCTGAGCGGCCAGAATAAACGACAAGAAGGAATCACAACGCTTAAGAGCGAGAGACTCATCACTGGTAGGCTCAAGATCCACACAAAAGTCCCTGACAATAGACCTAACCGCCAATGTCAAAAGAGCCGAAGCACAAACAGGCCTCAACACCGAACCCGCACAGACAAAACCATGGCGGGCCAGCTGATCAATCCGGCGATCCTCGCCGTCCCTGAGAGAAGTCGTGTCAGGAGAATGTACAGCCGCCGTATTGGGCAGTCCCAAGACCGGAGTATCTACCTCAGGAGGAACAGACCAACGCTTCATCAAGTCCGCCGGAAAAGGATACTTTCTATCCCAGCTAGGCGGTACCCCCGACGAGACGCGTAGGTTGCTCCCATTGCTTAAGTACAACCTCTTCAAAATGCTGTTGACTGGGAAACTCCAAGCGCTGCTTGGACCCAAAAAGCTGACCCTTAGGCCGAGGAGCAACTTCCGGAGGATCCAAATCCAAAACCTCAAACACTCAAATAGTAGGCGTATCGGGAGGGGGGCCTTCAGCCTGGTCCCCCTCAGCACCCAACAACTGCTGAACCTCGGAATCCTCTTCCTCAACGAGCTCACCCTCTTCAAGGGGACGATCTGACCAATCCAGGTCCCCAATAACTTCCTCATCTGAATCCGGCGGAGGCGGAGACAGATGTTTCCGCTTAGCTGGAGCCTTCTGAGCGACCACTGCGGAAAACATTTTCTCGAGGCTGGCCAAACGGGCGCATACCTCAGATTGCGAATCCCCACCCATGACAACGTCACACGGGGTCCGGAACAGGCGAGGGGGAGAGGGAGATGGCGCGGCCGATGAAGTACTACGCACCGGAGTGCCGGACTGTCGCTCAATGTTCCGCTGTGCACATGGAATACATAAAATGACATCATCCCCCTGGAGCGGAGTCCCAGAACCCCCACACAGCCTGGATTGTCCCGAACGACCGTTTCCGGTATCTTTGGCAGCCTCCATATGGTGAAATTTATGGTATTCGCAGAACCCAGGGATTTACACAGTAAGCGACCCGGGATGCCCCTTTAATATCTATATAATTCTTTAAAAACCCTGACCATGGGAATTTAGCATAAAAAATAACCCAATAAATGGAACAATGGCCTAGAAACAACCCCCACTAGCCAGGTATATAAGACCGGGAGTGCCCTGTAAGATGGGGGTCCCAGGATCTGAAAAACAAAAACAAGAACAACAATCATTCCAGCACAACAGCACACATGTCAAAATACAGTGCTTATAAACAATAAGGCCGTCCCCCCCCCCCCTTTAACCACAAGCCCTAGGCTGCTGGTTAAACAGTCACCCAAACAGCGGAATCGAGGTGAGGGGGAGGGGGTGGGGGGAGAGAGAAAGAGAGAGAGAGAGAACAGCCAAAATACTAATAAGAATATAGTTAAAATATTATTGCAAAAAATAATAATCACGGCGGTGCTACCGCAGGCCCGAGCATCAAGCAACAAAAATGAGCCAATGAGAGAAAGAGGGTACCTCAGATCTTCTACCAACCCGCGGGGCTACTTCAGGCCGAAATGGCGGCCCCAGCCAGTAAGTAACGCCAGCACAGTCCAGGAGAGGGGAGAAGAAAGGCGGCCCATGGAAGCGCGGGAGCCGCGATAACCCCGCCCCTCCCCAAACGGCCAACCACGGCGCGGGCCGCGCAAGACGCGGACCCGCCCGCCCACTGTGCTGCCGAGCCGCGGGCGTCGGTAAAGATGGCGCCCGCTTCCCCCATGACCAGACCGGCGGAGCAGCCGCCCGGTCCCCAACGAGCACCTGTCCCGGAAGACACACCGCAGCAAGCGCCCCCCATTCAGGCGGGCCCGCGGCGCAGAGCGCCGCCCAGCCCCGCCCACCGAAAAAACCTGACAGGAATACCGCGCCAACGGCGCCACCATGACACCCAGGAGTAACACAAATGGCGGGCCGGTAACACACGCCCGACCTGCCCGCAATAAAGCAGAGGCCCGACCAAGATAAATAAAAGTATAGCAGCCCCTGCCACCCGTCCCAGCATACACACTACACAACACACAGCCACACATTAAGGGCCAGTAAGCTGGGAGGAAAGGGCATCACCTCATGTGCAGAACTGACAGGCTCGCTTGATGAGCCAGTACCTAACTGCTATGGAATTAGGGGCATCCCACGTCCGGATCACCACTCCGGAATCCCGTTATGCCCCATAATATGGGGTCGAACTGAGGAGCTAATCTCCTAGGCACTCAAGGTGCCATCTACCCTTGCCCAGCCTACAGCCTAAGCTGGGAGGCTGCCAGTTATACAGGGAGAGAAAACCAAACGGAGCGGGGCAGAAATAGACCGTGGGGGGGGGGGGGGGGGGCGGGGTGATACCCCGGCTACCTGCAAGCAGGAGACTTCTTTCTTCTGTCTTGTCGCCACCTTGCAGAGAATAACACTGGGAGATTATTGGGAGGTACCAGGTATGTATAGACCGGGAGGGGCCTGTTGCTTTTTTGGAGATTCTCTGCAACACTGCCACCTAGCGGTAGGTATTACCCAAGTGTAATAATCAATGACTGAAGTGGGGTGTGTGACATACTTAGAATACCATGTCGAGCGTATTGGTCAATCCGACGATCTTCCCCATCTTTAGGGACAGTGGTCTCAGCAGACTGTACCATAGCCGAGCTGGAGAGCCCTAGTACAGGGGTATCGACGTCAGGAGGGACAGACCAAAGCTTCACCAATTCTGGTGGAAAAGGATAACGCTTTTCCCAACTGGAAGGAATTCCAGATAACCGCGTGGGATGTTCCCATTCCTTAAGAACCACCCTCTCAAAATGGTGTTGTCTGGGAAAAACCAAACGCGGCTGAGGCTCCTTAAACAACTGACCCTTTGGCAGGGCGGCCGCCTCAGGCGTATCTAAACTCAAAATATTAAACATTTGAGCCAGAATAGAGGGGGTGTCAAAAACAACCCCCTCTGACCAATCGCCAATCTCATCAGCCACAAGCTGACCTGTCGGCTCATCTGACTCCGACGGGAACTCATCCTCGTCCGGGGATCCATCGGACCATTCCACAGGTTCACAAAACTCATCCTGTGGAGCCGAAGCGACCTTTAACGCTGCTTTAACGGGCATTACTTTCCGGGGGCTGGGCTGTGCTGCCGCCTCGGAATGCGAATCCCCACTTTTGACAGTGTCATGCGGGGTCCGGAACAGGTAGGGAGAGGTAGGAGATGAAGGATGCAATGGACCCGCAGCCGAAGCAACGGACTGGCGCGCAATAGTCTGTTTTGCACAAGGGATGCAAATAAAGACATCAGCTGGGAGTGGAACCCCACAACCTACGCACCCCCCGAACGGCTCAGCAGAACCGTTTCTGGAAATTACGGAAGCCTCCATATGGTGATTTATGGTATTCGCAATACTTGGGACTTTTAAGGCATAAGCCAACCCGGGATGCCCCTTTATTAGTAATGTCCCGGAAGGGAGGATTTTTTTTTTTTTTTTTTTTTTTTTAAGTTAAGGTCCCCTTTAATAAACTATATAAATATATTTATATATAGTCTATGCATATATACATTTAATAGATATCCCAATAATTAGCCAGGCACATAGAGCCGGAGGGCCACCATAAGCAGGGATCCCAGGATCTGCAAGGAAAAGAAAAACCATCAGATCCTCACATGTGTATATGAAAACATATAAGCATGGCACCAAAGTGCCTTTGAATAAGAGCCAAATCACGCCCCCTTAATAAAAAGTGACTCCCCACTACATCACTACAAGGAAATGCATTCCCCACTTAACGGCCCCAACGGGTGGGGCCGCTTACCTGGTCAGCGAAGGCAGCAGCCGGAGCAAGACTGCAGCCAGCACGGAAGACTAAGTGCGGCCGCGCGCCCACGCGACTTCCTGCTTTTGAAAAGGAAGTAAACGCTGGGCCCGCCGCCAGACGCCGCATGACGTCGGCGCCGCGCCCCCGACGCCGCGTCAGCGGGACCCGCCCCCCCCTACGCCAATCAGCTGGAAATCACTCTCAGATGGGCCACTACACGTGTGACCAGGCGGCGGAGGGGGGAGGATAAAGACCGCATGGCGCAGCCTAAAGAATACATAAAATGCCAGGCGGGGAAGAGGGGAGAGGGGAGGGGGCCACAAAGCAACAGTCTGCCAATTAAAGTGGCCAGCCCCTACCCAGCGCAGCCTGCCCTTCAAGCAGACCAAAACCAAAAGTATACACATGCTGAATAACAGTGAATGCATAATCATGAACACACACACGTTGAAATGAAGTGATACAAGTGAAACACACATACTTAAAGCACACCCTCATACCCCCCCCCCCATAGTGAAGGGAGAAGGGACCGTAACGGGAGAGAAAGGGGCTACGGGGACCCTCGGGACAGGGGCATCCCATTTCCGGATCACCATGCCGGATAGCCGCATTGCCCCACGCATGAGGTCAAGCGGTAGGAGATAAGCTCCTAGGCACTTAAAGTGCCATCTACCATTTGCCCGGTGAGCAGCCTAGGCTGGGAGGCTTCCATTCCACCATAAAGGTATACAAACTCAAACCGGGAAGAAATAGACCAAAAGGGGGGTGGCGGGGTAAGAATACCCCGGCCTACCTGTAAGCAGGAGACTTCCATCTTCTGACTTGTCAGCAAGCAGAGAGAAAAATACTGGTGATTGAAGGGAGGTACCAGGTATATATAGGCCGGAAGGGGGCTCGTTACAAGACTTCCTCTCTGCACTACGTCACCTGGCGGTGGATTAACCCATTAATGGATGAATATTTAAGAAGTGAAGCGGGGTGTGTGGCACACCAAGAATATAAAGAGTTTCCACCTACAAGGAAAACAAACAGTCACCAATGCACACAATACAATAAATGACAAAGCATGAAAAAAATGGCAGAAACTCCCTTCAGCAAGCTGAGGGGTACTCACAGCACCAGGAAATCAGCTCGCACCATGAGGGAAGACCATAGGGAAGCAGCTGGAGCCAGGCAGACAAAGGGAGCGCAGCAAGGTGCTCTGGGAAATGATGCACATAAGCCCCGCCCACCCCCAGAATCACATGACCAAGAATGGAGGGAAATTCAAATCTGAACACAGCCAGAAAAAAAGAGCTTTAAAAGGTAAGCAAAAAAGAATGCTGCCTAGAAAGAGTTATTAGTGTGCATGGTGACAAAGCAGCCCAGGTAACGCCCCCCCCCCCCCCTTTTTACCCCAACAGGGTAAAGGAGAACTAAAGGGGAGAGGATAGAAATGCAACCATAAGGCACAAGGGGATTATAAAGGGACAGGGGCATCCCATTCCGGGAACACCAACCCGGAAACCGCCTACCCACATTTGGGTCTCACGGAAGAGTAAAATACCATTTTGTGAGTACTCACCTGAAAAATGGATATTGTCAGTGTGCCACACACCCCGCTTCGCCTTTAATTCTTACGATCTGGTTACTCCACCAGCAGGTGGCGACGTGCAGGGAGAAGTCTTGAAAACGAGCCCCTTCCGGCCTATATATACCTGGGACCTCCCACTGAATCACCAGTTATTTAAAAAGCAGAAAGACAAGGTACCAGGAAATCCAACGGTAACCTCAAAATAAAGAAAAGCTTCACCATATAAAGGATCCAGGATACCAAAAAGGGTGGGTGAAGCGGGGTGTGTGGCACACTGACCATATCCTTTTTTCAGGTGAGTACTCACAAAATGGTATTATTCTCAGTGTGCCACACACCCCGCTTCCCCTTTAATTCTTACGATCGGGACATCCAAAAGCAGTGTCCGCAAGGGATGGGTATCCAAAGGCAAGGTGAAGCATAACTTAAATAACTGCAGTCTGCAGAACTTTGCGGCCAAATACAGCATCCGCTGACGCACATCAACCTTGTAAAACTTAGAAAAAGTATGAACAGAAGACCAAGTAGCGGCCTTAGAAACTTGTTCAACAGAAGCCGGGTGCTGAAAAGCCCAAGACGCTCCAACGGCGCGAGTAGAATGAGCAGTGATACGAAAAGGGGGAACTTTCCCCTTTAGCAGAATAGGCCGCAATAATGGCCTGACGTATCCATTTGCTAATGGAAGATTTGGCCGGCGCCAAACCCTTCCTAGGCCCACAGAGCACAACAAAAAAGGCATCAGTTTTACGAAAAAGAGAAGTAATAATCAAATAGTACTTAACACAGCGTACTACATCCAAACAATGCAAAACCCTCTCCTTGTCATTCTTAGGCTTAGGACACAAGGAGGGAAGAACAATATCTTGGTTCAAATGAAAAGCAGAAACAAACTTAGGAAGAAAGTCTGGTTTGAAACGAAAGACCACCTTGTCCTGATGCCTCTCAAAGTAGGGCGCCTGAATAAACAAGGCCGCCAACTCCGAGACACGCCGAACCGAAGTGATAGCTACCAAGAAGACAATCTTCTGAGTCAAGGTAGACAAAGCAATATCTTGCAAAGGCTCAAAAGGAGGAGCCTGAAGGGCAGAAAGAACCAAATTCAAGTCCCAAACAGGGAGTAATGGTTTCCTGGGAGGCTGCACATGCGTAACCCCCTGGAAAAAAGTTTTAACTAAGGGATGAAGCGCAAAACGCTTCTGAAAAAAGATAGATAAGGCAGAAACCTGCCCTTTCAAAGTACTCAGCTGAAGAGTCCAGCCCAGATTGTAAAAACTCCAGAAAAGACCCTGCAAGGAAAAGATCTAACCTCACACCAAGTGATATAGGCTTTCCAAGTCCTATAGTAGGTGATTGATCGGTGCCCGAAAGAGGTCTTCTTCTGAGTCTTAATAACCGAGTCAGAAAGACCCTCCTCCTTCAAGATGGAGGTCTCAGCGGCCAAGCCATCAAAACCAGCGCTGGTAAACTGGGGTAAGACAGCCGACCCTGAGTGAGCAGATCGGACCGAAGAGGCAGAATGAGCTGATTCACTGTCAGCCAAACGCGCACCACACCCGTCTTGGGGCCACGAGAATGGCAGACACCCTTTCCAGAACCAGCTTCCATACCACCCAGCCTAGCATGGGTATCAGAGGAAACAGGTACAGAAAACCCGGGTTCCCCCGGTTCAGGAATACGGCTTCCGCCGCCAGAACCAGAGGATCCTGGGAGGGCGACACAAAGATCGGGAGCCTGCAGTTGTGACGAAAGGGAAACAGGACCACCTCCGGAGTCCCCCACCGGAGCGGGCTGCAGACTGCCGAGAGACAAGGAACATGTGCCTTCGCCCAGGTCAGGATCAGGGACCCCACTCTGAGGGCACCCAGACTGGAAGTCCCTCCCTGGTGATTGAAGTAAGCAACCGCTGTTTGATTGTCCGAGCGTAGCTGAACCAGAAGGCCCAGACCATGATGGGACAAAAGAGCAAGAACCAGACGGAAGGCTCTCAGCTCCAGAACAGACGGCCGAGGATTGGAAAGAAGGATCCAAACCAACTCCTGAATCAGACAAACCTTGGACTGAGTGAGCAACACCCTGTGTTGACCGAAATCCGACCGCATTCCCAGAAAGGACACCACCCTGGCCGGAGCAAGGGGGGACCTGGGAAGTTTGAAGAACTTCAGATGCAGGACGGGGCAAGCTGACCCGTCCTAGGGGACTGCGAAGAGAATGGAGTAATAATCGAGGACCACCTCTAAGTACGGCACCGGCCGGATGACCACCATTTCCAGGAAAAACCGTGAAGGAGGGCGAGACTCGAACTCCGGTTTGTAACCGGGCGACACCACCTCCCAGATCTACGTGTCCGGAAACTCCCGACCTTAAACCAGGGAGAAGTGTTGCAATCGTCCCCCCACCCGCACGGGTGAGGGCAGCCCCTCATTGGTGAGCGGGCTTAGCAGTAGATTTGGGCTTGGCGCCCCAGGACTGACCGGGACGGCCACAATCTCTTCCCTGGGACCAACCTACAGCCCCAGTAACGGGAAGGGAAGCCCCTCTGCCCGCTCTGGCTCCTCGAAAGGAGGGACTAAAGGAACTCGCACCCGTAAAGGAGCGATGAGGTTTCTTGAATTGAGGCAACTTACCATCCTTGGTAACAGCATCCAATTTCTCGCCAAAAAGGCGTAAACCTAAGAAGGGTAGCGCTGTAAGCGCCCTTTTAGAGTTAAGGTCCGCCGTCCACTGGCGCAGCCATATAGACCGACGAATAGCCAGCAGCAATGCCGCTGTCCTGCTACTCGTCGCAAGAGCATCGTCCTGAGCAGTCAGGGCAAACGAAACAAACGACTCACACTGCTTGAGAGAGCTAAACATATCACAAGCGGGATCAAGATCTGCGAGCAGATCCCTAATAATGGATCTAACAGCCAGCAAAAGAAGCGCCGAAGCACAAATTGGCCGTAGTGTCGACCTGGCACTGATAAAACCATGGCGAGCCAATTGATCAACCCGACGATCCTCACCATCCTCAATGGTAGTGGTGCCAGAGAGGTGCAACGCAGCCGGGCCAGTCAACCCCAACACCGGGGTATCGACTTCGGGGGGCACTGACCAAAGCTTCACCAAGTCCTCCAGAAAGGGATCACGCTTAGCCCAATTAGGAGGAGTTCCAGCCAGGCGCATGGGTTGTTCCCATTCTTTAACCCTTCTATTGCCTCTCCAACACTTAAACGCCAGCCACGTAAATTTTACGTGGCTGGCATCCCCTTACCTTCCATCCATCGTCGGGTCATCTGCCGGTCAGGATCGGCAGATTCTTCTCGAAGGGGGTCCGGGGGGTGCTGCCAGGTGACCTCTGGGTGACTTCGGTCACCCGATCGCTCCTGCAGCCAATCAGGAGCCGGCGCCGCATTGATGTCATTCGCCGGCGCCCGCCGGTTAAAAGGACAGCGAGGGCGGGCGCCGGCCTCTTTCTGCGCTGAGATCAGGTAAGTGTATGTTGTGTTGTGTCTCCGCTGGGGGTGGATGGCCGTAGGAAATGTGTTTTTTTTTTGTTTGATGGCAGTTTGGATCTCATAGTAATGAGATCCATTCAAAAAAACGGCGATCTAGCAGAGATCGCCGTTTTTTTGAATGGATCTCATTACTATGAGATCCACTACTTCTTTAGCCCATGGGGGAATGGGAGGGGGGATGGAATTGCCACACTACCTATATGGGATGAGGGGGGGATGAATGCCACACTACCTATATAGGATGATGGGGGGGGGTGGAAATGCCACACTACCTATATGGGATGGGATGAGGGGGGGGGGGGGGATGAATGCCACACTACCTATATGGGATGGGATGAGGGGGGGGGGGGGATGAATGCCACCCTACCTATATGGGATGGGATGAGGGGGGGGGGGGATGAATGCCACACTACCTATATGGGATGGGATGAGGGGGGGATGAATGCCACACTACCTATATGGGATGGGATGAGGGGGGGATGAATGCCACACTACCTATATGGGATGGGATGAGGGGGGGATGAATGCCACACTACCTATATGGGATGAGGGGGGGGGGGGATGAATGCCACACTACATTTATGGGATGGGGAGGGGGGATGAATGCTACACTACCTTTATTGGATGGGGAGGGGGGGATGAATGCCACACTACCTATATGGGATGGGATAAGGGGGGGTGAATGCCACACTACCTATATGGGATGGGATGAAGGGGGGATGAATGCCACACTACCTATATGGGATGGGATGAAGGGGGGATGAATGCCACACTACCTATATGGGATGGGATGAGGGGGGGATGAATGCCACACTACCTATATGGGATGGGATGAGGGGGGGATGAATACCACACTACCTTTATTAGATGGGGAGGGGGGGTGAATGCCACATTACCTATATGGGATGGGGAAGGGGGATGAATGCCACACTACCTATATGGGATGGGATAAGGGGGGGATGAATGCCACACTACCTATATGGGATGGGATAAGGGGGGGATGAATGCCACACTACCTATATGGGATGGGATAAGGGGGGGATGAATGCCACACTACCTATATGGGATGGGATAAGGGGGGGATGAATTCCACACTACCTATATGGGATGGGATAAGGGGGGGATGAATTCCACACTACCTATATGGGATGGGATAAGGGGGGGATGAATGCCACACTACCTATATGGGATGAGGGTGGGATGAATGCCACACTACCTATATGGGATGGGATGAGGGGGGGATGAATGCCACACTACCTATATGGGATGGGATGAGGGGGGGATGAATGCCACACTACCTATATTGGATGGGGAGGGGGGTGAACGCCACATTACCTATATTGGATGGGGAGGGGGGATGAATGCTACACTACCTATATGGGATGGGGAGGGGGGATGAATGCCACACCACCTATATGGGATGGGGAGGGGGGGATGAATGCCACACTACCTATATGGGACTGGCGCACACAAATCGCCCACCAGCTAAATGAATGAATCTGATTTCATCTTACACCTTAACTACTACTGTTATATATAATACTTACAGTTAAAAAAATATATTTTTTTGTAAGTATTATATATAACAGTAGTAGTAAAGGTGTAAGATGAAATCAGATTCATTTATTTAGCTGGTGGGTGATGGGTGCGTGCCAGTCCCAGTTTATTCCTGGGTGCAGATGGCGACTGGGGAAGGTGTCAGCGATGGGGGGGGGGGGGGTTGGATGTTGGTGGTGCACTGGCTGATTTCTGGTCGCCATGTGGCGATTTGCCGCCCCCACCCTGCCCCACCATCGCAGCTTTCACCCCTCCTTCCCCAACTGCACCCGGGTGTTTACTTGGTGAGATAGGCCCGGCGCACACCTGCCACCCATACCCCACCCCCCACTATGCGATTTGTGCACTTTTTAAAAAATGTGTTTTGCACGGATGTGTATGCTAATCTGGTTAGAGGGATGAGGGGTGGCTGGTAGGTGCGCGCCGGGCCCGGCTCACTATTGGGTGCAGCCGGCAACAGAAGGGGGGTGAGGTGGCAGGGATGGGGGAGCGGAATGACAGGCAGGGCGCTGGCTGATTTCTGGTCGCCATGTGGTTGGTGATCATGTGCCATTTGCCGCCTCCACCCTGCCCTCCCATCGCTGCTTCCACCCCTCCTTCATCGCCTACTGCACCCGGGTGTTTATTTGGTGAGCTAGGCCTAGCACGCACCTGCCACCCATTCCCCACCCCCCACTATGCGATCTAAGCTAATGTTTTGTTTTTGTGGTTGATTCTGGTTTTGTGCACTTTTTTAAAAATGTGTTTTGCACTGATGTGTATGCTAATCTGGTTAGAGGGATGAGGGGTGGCTGGTAGGTGCGCGCCGGGCCCGGCTCACTGTTGGGTGCAGCCGGCAACAGAGGGGGGGTGAGGTGGCAGGGATGGGGGAGCGGAGTGACAGGCAGGGCGCTGGCTGATTTCTGGTCGCCATGTGGTTGGTGATCATGTGCCATTTGCCGCCTCCACCCTGCCCTCCCATCGCTGCTTCCACCCCTCCTTCATCGCCTACTGCACCCGGGTGTTTATTTGGTGAGCTAGGCCTAGCACGCACCTGCCACCCATTCCCCACCCCCCACTATGCGATCTAAGCTATTGTTTTGTTTTTGTGGTTGATTCTGGTTTTGTGCACTTTTTTAAAAATGTGTTTTGCACTGATGTGTATGCTAATCTGGTTAGAGGGATGAGGGGTGGCTGGTAGGTGCGCGCCGGGCCCGGCTCACTGTTGGGTGCAGCCGGCAACAGAGGGGGGGTGAGGTGGCAGGGATGGGGGAGCGGAGTGACAGGCAGGGCGCTGGCTGATTTCTGGTCGCCATGTGGTTGGTGATCATGTGCCATTTGCCGCCTCCACCCTGCCCTCCCATCGCTGCTTCCACCCCTCCTTCATCGCCTACTGCACCCGGGTGTTTATTTGGTGAGCTAGGCCTAGCACGCACCTGCCACCCATTCCCCACCCCCCACTATGCGATCTAAGCTATTGTTTTGTTTTTGTGGTTGATTCTGGTTTTGTGCACTTTTTTAAAAATGTGTTTTGCACTGATGTGTATGCTAATCTGGTTAGAGGGATGAGGGGTGGCTGGTAGGTGCGCGCCGGGCCCGGCTCACTGTTGGGTGCAGCCGGCAACAGAGGGGGGGGGAGGTGGCAGGGATGGGGGAGCGGAGTGACAGGCAGGGCGCTGGCTGATTTCTGGTCACCATGTGGTTGGTGATCATGTGCCATTTGCCGCCTCCACCCTGCCCCCCCATCGCTGCTTCCACCCTGCCCCCCCATCGCTGCTTCCACCCCGCCCCCCCATCGCTGCTTCCACCCCTCCTTCATCGCCTACTGCACCCGGGTGTTTGGTGAGCTAGGCCCAGCACGCACCTGCCACCCATTCCCCACCCCCCACTATGCGATCTAAGCTATTGTTTTGTTTCTGTGGTTGCTTCTGGTTTTGTGCACTTTTTTAAAAATGTTTTTTGCGTGGCCTTGCGTGCACCTGCTACCCATGTCCCACCCCCATTATGATCAAAGCTGTTTTTGGTTTTGTGGATTTCTAAATGTATTTTTGGCCTGATGTAGTGTGAAATCCCTTGATGTAAATACCCCTGATTTCCAGTAAAACTTACCTTACCGTCAATGCAATGGTGCATACTGGCTAAAGCTATAGCTTAGTGCCGTTGTGGCCAGCACATGTGTTGTTGCATTGGGGATATTTATTACCAGGGATTTCACCCACCATTCTATACTTCTGTTAACAAAACTTACTTTAGGCTTGTCGGTTGTTTTTTTCCCTGAAGTCTCATACAGTTGGAGCTTCGCTGGACCTTCGCTGGACCATCATCCCTTCGCACTTGCTGAGTTCATCACTTCTCGTCGGATCGTAGATATATTTTTTTTTTAATATTTAACTGTTTATTGTGTGGTTTTATTTTTGTTATTTGTTTAGGGTTTAGGGTTTAGGGTCTAGGGTTTAGGGTCTAGGGTCTAGGCTTTTAGTTCAGTCATCCCTATAGTGTTTTGATTGTGTGACTCTTTGTTGTTAGATATAGAAATGGCTGGGCGAAAGTACACTGCACAGGAAGCAGCGGCTTATATGATGGAGTCGGACTCTGAAGAGTTTAGCGAGTCAGGTTCAGAATATATGCCAGGTAGTGAGTCCGACAGTGACTCCTCTATTGAGGAGACACAGCCGCGCAGTGGTACTAGTGGTAGTGCTAGGCATCCTAGAAGGGATGGTACCGCACAAGAAGAGGCCATGCTGGAGGAAAGTGTAGGCCAGGGGAGTGCTGCAGTTGGAGGAGCGCCTGCGTGGAGGCCTCCTAATAATTATTCCCCCGAAATTCCCCCATTTGATTCGGTCCCCGGGGTCAATGTCGACACCACAAACTTCGGTGTCATTGACTTCCTAAATTTATTCCTTTCAGAGGCCATCCTACTGGATATGGTCTTTTACACAAATCTGTATGCTGAGCAGGTCCTCACCCAAAACCCCCCACAGAGGCACGCCCGCGCTCATGCATGGCACCCAACAGACATAAGTGAGATGAAAAAATTTTGGGGGCTCACTTTAGCAATGGGTATCTGCAAAAAATTTAGTATCGCCTCCTACTGGGATACCCAATCCTTATTGGCAACCCCATTGTTTCCGGCCGTAATGTCCAGAAATCGTTACGAAATCTTACTGCGGTTTCTGCACTTTAACGATAATTCCACTGCTATTCCCCGTGGTGAGCCCGGTCACGACAGGCTGCATAAATTAAGACCCCTGATTAATAGCCTGTCGGAGCGCTTTGCGGAAGTGTACACCCCCTCACAAAATTTAAGTATTGACGAGTCACTTCTGCTGTTTAAAGGGCGCATTATATTTCGTCAGTATATCCCTAGCAAGCGTGCCCGCTATGGGATAAAATTTTACAAATTATGCGAGAGTTCGACCGGCTATACCAAATTTTTCTGAATTTATGAAGGAAGGGACACACATCTGGACCCCCCTGGTTGTCCCGTTGATTTGAGCATCAGTGGAAAAATCGTGTGGGAGCTCATGACTCCTCTACTGGGGAGAGGTTACCACTTATATGTGGACAACTTCTACAGCAGCATCCCCTTATTTAGAGCCCTTTACTCATTGGACACACCGGCCTGTGGCACCATCAACCGTAATCGAAAAGGTTTGCCCAGGTCAATGCTGCAAAAGAAACTGAATCGTGGAGAGTCGTATGCTTTAAGAAGCGGTGAGCTCCTGCCCGTGAAATATATGGATAAGAAAAATGTAATCATGCTGACATCAATCCACGATGAGTCAGTCATGAATGTACGACAACGTGGTCCCCGAGCCCCTTCCCAAAAGCCACGTTGTATAAAGGATTATAATAAATTCATGGGTGGCGTTGATAAGACGGACCAAATACTAACCTATTACAATGCCACCCGAAAATCCAGAGCCTGGTATAAAAAAGTTGCAATTCATTTGGTCCAAATGGCAACTTACAACTCCTTTGTTGTCTTCAAGGCAGCAGTACCAGGCTCTAATTTGTCTTTCATAAAGTATCAACAGCAGCTACTCCCTGCACTGTTTGGGGATACTGAGGAGGCACCACAGGTGACAGCTAGTGACAATGAGGCTAGGTTAGTGGGAAAGCACTTTATAAAGTGCATTCCCGACATCGGTGGAAAGAAGTATCCCCAGAAAGCTTGCAGAGTATGTAGAAAGCATGGCATCAGGAAGGACGTGCGGTACTATTGCCCGAAGTGCCCCAGCCAGCCTGGTTTGTGCTTTGAACACTGCTTTGAAGCATACCATACCCAGGTAGATTATTGATTGGTAGTGCTTTCATTTGATGTTCAGTTTAGATGGTAGGTGAACCCATTTTGTTTGCTGGGATAGGTAGTTGGGTGTGGTCTGTCTTTTCTTTTCATTTTTTTCATATTTACAGATGCAATAGTAAGTGGTAGAGGAGGAGCAGCAGGTTACTTGTGGCACATGATGATTAAAAAGTGGGCCCCTTTTCAGGATCGCAATACCTGTACCTGATCATATAATCTGATGCCACAGCTACTGTACCCTATCTGCACCTCACAAGTCCAATCCTTATTGCACCTGTTAGTATCGTTAAGAAATGTAAAGGCTGTTTTGTGCACTTTTATAGTGAGGTGTTGAGCTATGCTTGTTGGGTATTCTCTTTGGGGGACCCTGCTGTTTCAGAAGTTTTTTAGCAAAATATTGAGTCTGTTTTTTATAACATTTTATATGAAAACTGTAAAACCTGTGTATGCGTTCAGAATTTTTACAGAAAACTTTGCCCACTGGAATAAACGGGATAGAAATAGAATGCATAAGGTGTGTACTTTAAGTATATATATGGTTTGGGTGGGGTATTTCAAATGAAATGGGTTGTTTTTGTGGAAAAACTGAAAGGTGTGTGATTTGTTTGCAGAGCTGAAACTTTAAATACAACTATTCGTATGCACATACTTAAACTTTGGGGTGTAATTTCATATTGGGTATGTTTTTCCTTGTTAGCATATATTTTCTTTAGGAAAATGTGGTTTTTATTGTGCATATTTTACATTTTTGTAGGGAAATGCAGTGGCACCAGTGAATTCCTCGAAGGATTGCGTCCAGAAAGCTCTTGCCACGACAACAAGCCTGGTATGCCTGAAACGCTTAAGGTGTGTACTTTCTGTGGATATATGGTTTGTTGGGGCTATTTTATTTGCAAAGGGCTGTTATGGTTGAAAAAGCACAAGGTGCGCACTTTGTCTGCAGAGTAAGAATTTTCAAGTAAAATGCCCAATATGCATATGCTTTGCTTTAGGGTGAATGGCAACTCTACCCTTGGAGTTAGCAATGCATGTTGGGTATTGTTCTGTTCAGGGGACCTTGCCGATTCACATTGGGCATGTTTTTTGTGGTTAGTGTTTTTTTTTTTTATAGGAAAATGTGGTTTTGATTATGAATGTTTACGATTTTTTTAGGGCACCAGTGAATTCCTCAAAGGATTGCGTCCAGAAATCTCCTGCCACAACAACAAGCCCGGTACGCCTAGAACGCTTGAGATGTGTACTTTCTGTGGATATATGGTTTGTTGGGGCTATTTCATTTTCAAAGGGCTGTTTTGGCTGAAAAAGCACAAG
Source organism: Gastrophryne carolinensis (assembly GCA_027917425.1). Taxonomy (NCBI): domain Eukaryota; kingdom Metazoa; phylum Chordata; class Amphibia; order Anura; family Microhylidae; genus Gastrophryne; species Gastrophryne carolinensis. The sequence goes on from CM051243.1 coordinate 119,902,334, forward strand.
GTGCGCGCTTTGTCTGCAGAGTAAGAATTTTCAAGTAAAATGCCCAATATGCATACGCTTTGCATTAGGGTGAATGGCAACCCTACCCTTGGAGTTAGCAATGCATGTTGGGTATTGTTCTGTTCAGGGGACGACGCTGTTTCACATTAGGTATGTTTTTCCTTGTTAGCATATATTTTCTTTAGGAAAATGTGGTTTTTATTGTGCATATTTTACATTTTTGTAGGGAAATGCAGTGGCACCAGTGAATTCCTCGAAGGATTGCGTCCAGAAAGCTCCTGCCACGACAACAAGCCTGGTACGCCTGAAACGCTTAAGGTGTGTACTTTCTGTGGATATATGGTTTGTTGGGGGTATTTCATTTGCAAAGGGCTGTTTTGGTTGAAAAAGCACAAGGTGCGCGCTTTGTCTGCAGAGTAAGAATTTTCAAGTAAAATGCCCAATATGCATACGCTTTGCATTAGGGTGAATGGCAACCCTACCCTTGGAGTTAGCAATGCATGTTGGGTATTGTTCTGTTCAGGGGACCTTGCCGATTCACATTGGGCATGTTTTTTGTGGTTAGTGTATTTTTTTTATAGGAAAATGTGGTTTTGATTATGAATGTTTACGATTTTTTTAGGGCACCAGTGAATTCCTCAAAGGATTGCGTCCAGAAATCTCCTGCCACAACAACAAGCCTGGTACGCCTAGAACGCTTGAGGTGTGTACTTTCTGTGGATATATGGTTTGTGGGGGTTATTTAATTTTCAAAGGGCTGTTTTGGCTGAAAAAGCACAAGGTGCGCGCTTTGTCTGCAGAGTAGGAATTTTCAAGTGAAATGCCCAATATGCATATGCTTTCCTTTAGGGTGTATGGTAACCCTACGCTTGGAGTTAGCAATGCATGTTGGGTATTGTTCTGTTCAGGGGACGTCGCTGTTTCACATTAGGTATGTTTTTCCTTGTTAGCATATATTTTCTATAGGAAAATGTGGTTTTTATTGTGCATATTTTAAATTTTTGTAGGGAAATGCAGTGGCACCAGTGAATTCCTCGAAGGATTGCGTCCAGAAAGCTCCTGCCACGACAACAAGCCTGGTATGCCTGAAACACTTAAGGTGTGTACTTTCTGTGGATATATGGTTTGTTGGGGCTATTTCATTTTCAAAGGGCTGTTTTGGCTGAAAAAGCACAAGGTGCGCGCTTTGTCTGCAGAGTAAGAATTTTCAAGTAAAATGCCCAATATGCATACGCTTTGCATTAGGGTGAATGGCAACCCTACCCTTGGAGTTAGCAATGCATGTTGGGTATTGTTCTGTTCAGGGGACCTTACCGTTTCACATTGGGCATGTTTTTTCTTGTTAGTATATTTTTTTTAAGGAAACATTTGGCTTAAATTCAGTTTTTTATTATTTTTTCAAAAAACCTTGGAAAAAAGACGGAATTCTTTGATTAACTCCACCTGGAGATATGTAGCCACAACCTCAAGCTTGATACGCCTAGATAGCTTGAAGTGTGTACTTTAAGTGTATATATGGTTTTGGGGGGGTATTTCAAATGTAAAGTGGTGTTTATGTTAAGAAACTGCAATGAGCGCAAAATAATTGTATTTTCTTTGAAAGCCTCCTCAAGTGCTCTATTAAGTTTGTGGTGTCTCCTGGTCAGGAAAGGGTGTCTAGCACTACATATGTGGTACCGTTGGAATTGGCAGGAATGGGGCTTTTACACACAATATGACTTTTTTGGTACATTTGTAATTTTTATTAAGAAAAAACGCTACAAAATGTAATTTTTTTTTATTTTTTATTTTTTTTTACCTTATTTTCCACAAAAATATTAGAAAAACACCGATAAACTTTAAAAAAAGATATTCCCTGTTGAAGCCCAGACTCTGTTGAAAAAAACAATATATAATTTTATAGGTAAATCCCTGGAAATCCCTTCAAAAATCACTGTTGAACATATGTAGCGGAAAATAGCGGAAAATAGGCTGGCAACAGAGGGTGACAACTTCTCCAGGAAGGCTGGCAGTTAAAGGGTTAAGGACAAGCTTCTCAAAGTGCTGTTGCCTGGGAAACACCAAACGCGGCTGGGGTACATCAAACAACTCACCCTTTGGCAGAGGGACCACCGCAGGCGGATCCAAGGCCAAAACTTTAAACATTTGAGCCAAAATGGAAGGAGTGTCAAGGGACCCCCCCACAGCCTGATCACCAGCAGTGTCAAACAATAGCTGGTCTGCAGGCTCATCCGACTCCTCAAGGAGTTCCCCCTCCTCATCAGGGGGACATCGGAATAATCCAAAAAATCAGGTACCTCACCCTCCGAGGCAGGCACTGCCGGAGAAAGGTGCTTCCGCTTTGCCGTAGCCTTCTGAGCCACTGCGGAGATCATTTTCTCGAGGTTGGCCAACCGCGCATGCACCTCGGAATGCGAATCCCCATTTTTGACAGTGTCACACGGGGTCCGGACTAGGTTGGGGGGGGGGGGGATAGGAAATGACGGAAGTTGCGAGGAGCCAGAAGCCAGAGCAACGGACTGGCGCGCAATGTTCTGCTGAGCACATGGAACGCATAATATGACATCGCCTGGGAGCGGAACCCCACAGCCCCCACACAACCTGGATAGCCCCGAGGAGCCATTTCCGGTAACGTTGGAAGCCTCCATATGGTGAATTTGTGGTATTCGCAACAACCCAGGGTTTTACGCATTAAGCAACCCGGGATGCCCCTTTGTAATTAAAGTCCCGGAAATGGGAGGATTTTTTTTTTTTTTTTTTAAGCCTAGGAAAATCCCAATTTAGAGACTAAGACTAGCCAGGTATAACAGACCGGGAGAGCCTGCAGTGAGGGAATCCCGAAATCTGTGGGGGAAAAGAGACCACAGTCAATCCCCCAGCCAGAATGCACCACAATCATACAAAACCAATAAGGCAAACATATATGGCTATCTTAAACATCTTGAATAAATATACATGACACATACAATTTCATACCGGTATGAATACATGCCTATATATATATATATATATATATATATATATATATATATATAAACACACTATCAGAATGGTAATGTGCATTGTTGCAACAACTGGAGCATATATCCTACAGATATGTGATATATTAGGTCAACAAGAAGGATAATATACAAAACATCCCCATAAGTAGAAATGCCCCAGGAGAGAAAACGCTACACAAGCAGCACATAGCATAAGAACGGCCCCACGTGCGCAATGGTGGGGCCGTTTACCTGTGAAGTTTCAGCCGCACAGAAGGCTCTTCCCCCACCGGCTGCAGCGTACAGATCTCTAATGAGACCAGGGAAGCGAAGGGCGGGCCCGGAGACAGCGCGCACCGGCCACGTCCCATTTACACGCAGAGCGAGGCCACAGAGAGCGCGGCACCGCCCCCTAGTGACGCGGCTCGTCCAATGGTGAGCCGCAACCGAAAAAAAGAGGGAAATACAAACGTGCAGTAACTAAAACAGGCCCCAGCAGCCCCAGCCACGCGCTGAACACTGAAAACTGCCAAGACCTTTCACAAAGCATAAGTAAAGCACCCATGCACACTACACCCCCCCCCCCCCCCCCCTTAGCTAAGGGAGAAGGACCGAGCGGGAGAAGGTGACCTAAAGGGAACATCGGGACAGGGGCATCCCAAATCCGGATCACCAGCCGGATAGTCGCATTGCCCCACAAGTGGGGTCGAGCGGAGGAGATAAGCTCCTAGGCACATTTAAAGTGCCATCTACCTCTGCCCAGCCCGCAGCCTAGGCTGGGAGGCTTCCATTTAACTAGGCATAATAAACAATAGAACTGGGCAGAAATAGACCAAAAGGGGATGCCGGGTTTTACCCCGGCTACCTGCAAGCAGGAGACTTCATTCTTCTGTCTTGTCGCTTCATGCAGAGAGAAATAACTGGTGATTCAGTGGGAGGTCCCAGGTACATATAGGCCGGAAGGGGCTCGTTTTCAAGACTTCTCCCTGCACGTCGCCACCTGCTGGTGGAGTAACCCGATCGTAAGAATTAAAGGGGAAGCGGGGTGTGTGGCACACTGAGAATAACTCCTGTATACACCAGAAGGTGTATGTATCTTCCTTTGCCTGAACCATACAGCCAGGGCTGGGAGTCATACAATATAACCAAACAGGTTTAAAGAGTATCAGACAGAAATAGAGAAAAAAAAGGGGCCAGGAGCAAACCCGGCTACCTGCAGCTTGAAGGAGAGTCATCTTCTGAATTCTTCGCCGACTGCAGAGACGAAAAGACTAAGGAATAGTGGGAGGAACCAAGTACTTATGGACCAGGAGGGGCTCCTTTTTCTCTCTGCAAGATCGCCCTCTACAGGCCGGGTTCCCAAGTGTCATGAATATTTGGAAGTGGGGTGTGTGACATACTAGGAATATAATATCTGTGCAGTTATGCACCATCCAATGAGTGCCACTATACTCCATATCCCAGAGCGTCATCAATATGTGTACGTTTAAACATGTACTTGGGAGCTCCCATCTCATACTACACAGCTCATATGCCAATATAACTTGATGCTCCTATGGTACTTAGCTGTATGACCTAGTAGAAGCTGGGAGTGGCATGTCATCATTACTGTATCATCGTGCACATGCGGCTTCAACAGATGGCTGCAGGCAGCGCACAGAGAGAGGACGGGCCGCCCGTCGAAGCGCGTTTCGCTCCACCCACCGGAGTATCGTCAGGGTGGTGGGCGGCCGTGTCACTCTTGCATTTATATCACTGCTGCTCCTCCTCCAGCCCGTCCTTTTCAACAAACTTTATTAGCCGTTACAATGACAACTGCATTCTGGCGGACAACGGATCCCAGCAGATCTACCTTTTCACACAGTTTACATTCAGCGTGGTGACATATGGGTAACTAAATCAGGGAGCCACACATTATTATTCAATGGCATTCTGGCTTTCATAGATCATCGGCACTGTAATAAAGGCAAGTCCATTCCACAGGCAGCAATTTGATCATGGAATACTTTAGTCAGATACTGATACCTCGATATTCCACAGGCATAGGTCAGCATGTTGATATCATAGCTCTTATACATCATTTACAAGCACATCCATACCAGTTTTTTCCATTCTCACCACTCTTGCGCATATAGATATATTACAGGAACAACCATCCATCCTTGGCAAGGGGGATAAATAATACAATTCTGTGAAATACTCACCTGTAGAATTTATATTATTTGTATACAGTACATCCTGCTCCAGATATAGTACTTACACTTGGGTTATCCTCCGCCAGATGGCGCTGCACTGCAGAGACATGCAAAACAGGCTCCTCCCGGCCCCTCAAATACCCGGGGACCTCCCACAAATCCCCAGCATTGAAAAGCAGTGAAAAAGAAGCCGGGAGAATTAACCACCGAAACTGGTAACTATAACAATGGTAACCACCATACAGGGGATCCAGAATAATGCAAAAACCAGGGTGGGGTGGAGCAGGACGTACTGTATACAAATAATATCAATTCTACAGGTGAGTATTTCACAGAATTGTATTATTCTTAGTATACAGTACGTCCTGCTCCAGATATAGTACTTACACTTGGGACATCCAATAGCACTGTCCATAAAGTAGGGTGGGATCCCCAACAAAAAAAAGACAACAGCCGACAGTTTAAAACCACTGGCACCTGCATAACCATGCGGCTAAGACAGCATGAGCTGAGGCCCTAACATCAACCTTGTAAAACTTTGAAAGGGTATGAACAGAAGGCCAAGTAGCGGCCTAGCAAACCAGTTCAACAGAAGCCTGGTGCTGAAAAGCCCAAGAGGCACCAAAAGCACAAGTAAAATAAGAAGTAAAGCGAAAAGGAAGATTCTTCCCCTTGGAGGAATAGGCCTGAGTAACAGCCTGACGAATCCAATCGCTAACAGTACACTTGGCAGAAGCCAAAAACCCTTTCCTAGGACCAGAAGGGACCATCCCATCCAAGTAATGACCAGGGCCAAAGCCGCCTAACTCCCGAAAGCAGATGAAATCGGGCACATTCAAGATGGCGTGGCCGTAGGCGCAAAGGAACATCAGTTCTCCCAAAGGACACAGTGACTACCAAGGAAAAAACTTCGAACACCTGTTCAAGGAATGCAGAACCCTTTCCTCAGCGTTGCTAGGAATAAGGCAGGAAGGAAGAACAATATCTTGAAACAATGAACATAAGACACCACCTTAGGCAGAAAGTCCGGCTTCAGGCGGAACACCCCCCATCCTGGTGTATCTCAAAGAATGGGGGCTAGATAGACAGAGCCGCCTGCCAGACACACGACTGACCGAAGTAACAGCCACCAGAAGGACAACCTTGAGAGTAAGAACAGCCGGACAGCATCCTGAATAGGACCGAGGGAAAACCCACGCAAGGCAGACAGAATCAAATACAAATCCCAACAGGGACCATAGGATCACATGGGGGACGCACATGAATACCCCCTGAAGGAAGTCTTAACCAAGGAAAACTGAACAAAAGACTTCTAAAGTAAGGCGGCCAGGGCAGAACCTGACCCTTCAGAGTACTGAGTTGGAGAACCAACTCCAACTCATGCTGTAATAACTGTAGAACCCTGGGAACCGAAAACGCCCAACAGGGAAGAGACCTAGACTCACACCAATCAATATGGGTATGCCATATCCTATAACAGATGGAAGAAGAAGCTTGCTCCTAGTCTTCCCATAGTCTCAATCACCGAGACAGATAAGCCTGTCTCCACCAAGATGGATGTTTAGCAGTCAGGCCGTCTAGGCCAGAGTCTGTAGATTGGGGTGACGTAAAGGGGCCCTGAGTGAGCAGAGCTGGCACTCCTGGCAGAACGTACAGAACTACTGCCCTCGGTACCACGTCTGCAAACCACACTCTACTAGGGCACCCGGGGGCCACCAGAATCACTGGTCCCTCTTCCAGAGCAATCTTGTGCAGAACCCTGCCTAGCAGGGGGAATGGAGAAAAGACATACAGAACAGAACGTCCAACCATGACGTTACTAAGGCATCCGGACCACGGCCAGAGGATCCTGGGACAGGGAAACAAGGGCCAAGAGCTTGTGATAGTGATGGGACACAAACAGATCCACAACTGGTTGGACCCCATAGTGACACAGAGGTTAGCATATCCTGTCGCAGAGGGCCCCCCACCGGAGCGAATATCACTGATATGCAGGGAACATTGTCTCCACCCAGATTAGGATCATAGACACTTCCTGGAGGGACCTCCTGCTCCAGGCCCCTCCCAAATGATTAATGTAGGCCACTGTCGTCAGACAGACCGAGCGCCCCCAAACAGACAGGCCCAGAAGAGTAGTCAAGCGAGATAGAACCAACCGAAAACGCTCACAGTTTCAAACATCGATAGGTGTATGGACCTTCTAAGGGCCCCACCTTTTCCAGGAAGGGGCAAGAAGGAACTGCCCCCAGACCGGTTCCTTGAGTTCATCCACTCCAAGAGGGACCTCCTTACCAGGTGGGAAGGCACACAGACCCTGCTCCAGGGAGGTCCAAGAGGGACCTCCTTACCAGGTGGGAAGGCACACAGACCCTGCTCCAGGGATGCTGGATCCCTGTCATGTACTAACAATAGAAGTCGCAGAAGGGCCCAAGAGGAACTGAGCATAAGGGACCTCTTCTGAGCAAGCCACCAACGGCCCACCAGCTGCATCCCTGCCTGGTGAAGGGACCGGGACAGCAATGAGGGACTGAGCCCATGCAACCAGATTGTCCACTTTTTTGCTGAGAAAGGAAGATTCTCGTTTGAACCGAATCCAGATTCATTCCTAGGAATGGAGTTACCAATTAAGGGGACAATGAGGAATTGGGGTGATTGATCACCCATCCAAATGACTCCCAATGGACACCAGCAGCCGAGTATCCAACTTAGCCTGACGTAGAGACTGGGAAGTGAAAAAGGACGTCCAGGTAGGTCATCGCACGGATGCCCCTTGGTCTCATCAGAGACATCACCCCCGTCAGCACCTGGGTGTGCACTCTGGGAGCTGAAGAAAGGCCAGATAACAAGGCAACAAATTAGCAGTGTTGGACTTCCAACACGAACCTGAAGAGCCTCGGTGTCCTGAAGGCACAGGGATGTGAATATAAGCATCTTAGAGCTCCACAGACAGCAAGAAGCCCCCTGGGCGCAAGGCGCTGATGGCCCATCTCAGAGTTTCCATGCAGAAACTGCCTGTAATTGGAGAATTGCCGAGAACTTGTGAATCCAGAATGGGCCAGACTGACCCATCCTTTTGGGGGACTGTGGAAAGGTTGGTGTAGCGGCCCCTGCCTCTGCCTGTTAAGGGCAATCTGCAAGTGACCCCTCAGACCCCGCAGGCCTTGCATGGCCTGCGCCAGTACCTGAACAGAGGCAGGGACCAGGAGTACCCGGGACCTGATAATCTTGGGGGGAGGCCACGCAGCAAACTATCTTGTATCTGGAGGACACTACCTCCTGAATCCACCAGTATTAGGCGTGATGCCTCCTGACAAGAGCAAAGTGCCACAGCCATCCCCTCACCCAGACTGGCGAGGGCGCCCCATCACGCTTGAGGGGGCTTGGTGGAAGATTTAGGCTTAGCCCCGCCGGAGGGGCCAGGGCGTTGTCTGCTGCTCCCGGGGCAGGAGTTTGTGTGAGTCCCAGCGAAGGACACCCCTGGTTCTTGTTTAACACTATGGTAGGGGGGAGGAGGGGTGCCCCTGCCCTGAGGGGGCCGAGACGGCCGCCTGCGTTGTGGGGGCTTACCCTTCTTACCAAACAGGTCTAGACGGGCCCCAAACACGCGTAGCCCTCTAAAGGGAAGCCCGGTAAGAGTCTTTTTAGCAGCATCGTCAGCACCCCACTGTCGCAGCCAGACCAAGCGACGTATAGCCACCACAAGGGCAGAAGTTCTTGCACATATTCTAATGGCATCATCCAACGCTAATAGGATAAATTTTACAAACACATCACAACTGGAGAGTGCATTAAACACATCCCAGGGGAGATCATCGGGGGGGACGAGCAAGCATCTTGCTAATTAGGGTTCTAGTGGCCACGGCAGTAATAGCCACGGCACAGACCGGGCGCAGTGCCGTCCCTGCACAGGAAAAGGCATGGGAAGCCAGCAGATCAATGCGCCGGTCCTCAGCATCCCGAAGGGTAGTCTAAGCAGGGGCTGCAATAAAGGGGGGGTTAGGAACCCCTATGATCGGGGCATCCACCACGGGGGGGGGGGATGACCAACAATTAACCACCTCAGGGGGGAAAGGGTACTTCCTATCCCAGTCCCCAGTTTACTCCCATTCCTTGAGCACAAGAGTATGGAAATGTGCCTGCTCCAGGAATTCCAAACGTGCTGTTGCTGTATGGAAACGCTCCCCTCTCTGCTTGGGAGCCTCACCAGGGAGAGAGATAGTCAGAACCTCGCAGGAGCGAGATTTAAGCATGGGGAGATAGGCGAATTGAAACGAGGTGCAGCCACTGGCAGGCCTGATTGCAGAGCTATGAGTATAAGCCGCCCGAGAGGGAACTTACGGACCACGGTAAGCAGGAACGTCCCACGCGTCGCGCGCGGACAAAATGGCGGCATGTATCTCGAAGGGCGGGCCAGAGCGAGCCATGACGCGGAGCGAGCCATGACGCGGAGCGCGCCAGACCAGGCCCCGCCCTCCCGAAGAGCGCGAAGTCCAACATCGGCCAATGAGGACACAGAGGTGTCTGAGGTAACGCCGCCGCCCGGCGCGGAGCATCCAACGAAGGAAAAAAACGTGCGCGGCGGCAGTTATACGAGTAAAATACAAAAAGGTGCGGCGGCTGACACCACATATATAAGTCCAAAGACAGACAAAGTGCCATATACGTGCAATCATGCACAGACACTACAGGCACACCCCCCCCTTTCTCCCCCCCCCCCCCCGACTACGGGGGGAAAGAGGGAGGATGGCGACCCTTCTTACAGGGCCCACCTCTACACGGGGCGAGGGGCAATAATGTGGGCGGGGCATCCCATAGAGGCTCACCATCAGCCTACACCGCCTACCCTATGGTGGGGGACTGCGGGGGAGCAGCGCTCCATAAGCACGCATGGTGCTACCTACCTTCACCCGACCAGCGCAGCCCAGGCTGGGAGGCACATCACAAGGAGGACGGGTGGGAATAGTCCAACAGGGCCGCAGGCTTTAATAGCCCCGCTCACCTGCGAGAGAGTGATACTTCATGTCTTCGCAGTAAGCACTGCAGAGAAATCTAGGGATTTGTGGGAGGTCCCCGGGTATTTGAGGGGCCGGGAGGAGCCTGTTTTGCATGTCTCTGCAGTGCAGCGCCTTATGGCGGAGGATAACCCAAGTATAAGTACTATATCTGGAGCAGGACGTACTGTATACTAAGAATAACAGGTAAATTAATTAAAGCTGGACATCTAATCTGACTTATGCACAGGACAAAAGAGGGGGAAGGAGAGATTTTTTAGGACCTTTTCCTCCAACCCTCCTGACCTTACCTCTGGCAGTACAATGCTTAGAAATTATTTTATATAGCATATACACAGTCTATATGGATAGAGACTGCGGGATACTACTGAAAAGTAAGATAACACTATCCCTCAATGACCCATCCTGACATATACCTACTATTTTAAACATATACCTACAGACTCCTGCTCTAATCTACATATATACAAAATACCATTTTGTGAGTACTCACCTGAAAAATGGATATTGTTGGTGTGCCACACACCCCGCTTCACTTCTTAAATATTCATCCATTATTGGGTTAATCCACCGCAGGTGACGTAGTGCAGAGAGGAAGTCTTGTAACGAGCCCCCTTCCGGCCTATATATACCTGGTACCTCCCTTCAATCACCAGTATATTTAAAAAGCAGAAAGACAAGGTACCAGTATTCCACCGGTAACCTCCAAAATCAATTTTGATATAAATAAAAAAGGGCTTCACCATATAAATGCTTCGGTAATACCGAAGAGGGTGGGGGTGAAGCGGGGTGTGTGGCACACCAACAATATCCATTTTTCAGGTGAGTACTCACAAAATGGTATTATTCTTGGTGTGCCACACACCCCGCTTCACTTTTAAATATTCTTCACTTATTGGGACATCCAAAAGCAGTGTCCACAAGGGAAGGGCATCTCAAGGCCAGGTGAAGCATAACTTAAATGACTGCAGTCTGCAGAACTTTGCGGCCAAAAACAGCATCCGCTGAGGCCCGCACATCAACTTTGTAAAACTTAGAAAAAGTGTGAACAGAAGACCAGGTGGCGGCCTTACAAACCTGTTCAACAGAAGCTTGGTGCTGAAATGCTCAAGACGCCCCAACAGCGCGAGTGGAATGAGCAGTAATACGAAAAGGGGGAACTCTTCCCTTAGCCGAATAGGCCGCAGTAACGGCCTGACGTATCCACTTGCTAATGGCAGATTTGGCTGGTGCCAAACCCTTCAAAAAAGGAATCCGTCCTACGGAAAGGAGACTTGATAATCAAGTAGTACTTAACACAGCGTACTACATCCAAACAATGCAAAACCCTCTCTTTGTCATTCTTAGGATTAGGACACAAGGAGGGAAGAACAATATCTTGGTTCAAATGAAAAGCAGAAACAACCTTAGGAAGAAAGTCTGGCTTGAACCGAAAGTCTGGCTTGAACCGACCACTTTATCCTGATGCCTCTCGAAGTAAGGCGCCTGGACAGTTAAGGCCGCCAATTCTGAGACACGCCGGACAGAAGTGATCGCTACCAAGAAGACAATCTTCTGAGTCAGGGTAGACAAAGCAATATCTTGCAAAGGCTCAAAAGGAGGAGCCTGAAGAGCAGAAAGAACCAAATTCAAATCCCAAACAGGGAGTAATGGTTTTCTGGGAGGCCGCACATGCGTAACCCCCTGGAAAAAAGTTTTAACTAAAGGCTTAAGCGCAACACGCTTCTGAAAAAAGACAGATAAGGCAGAGACCTGCCCTTTCAACGTACTTAGCTGGAGACCAGAGTCCAGCCCTGATTGTAAAAACTCCAGAATCCTGGAGACCGAAAAGACCCTACAAGGAAAAGATCTTATCTCACACCAAGTGATATAGGCTTTCCAAGTCCTATAGTAGGTGATGGAAGAAGACTTCTTCCGGGCACTGATCAAAGTCTTAATGACCGAATCAGAAAGACCCTCCTCCATCAGGATGGAGGTTTCAGCAGCCAGGCCATCAAACCCAGCGCTGGTAAATTGGGGCAACCCAACTGACCCTGAGTGCGCAGACCGGGCCGAAGAGGCAGAACGAACTGGTCCACTGCCAGCCGAACGATGTCTGAGAACCTTACTCGTCTTGGCCACCTTGGGGCCACGAGTACGGCGTACACCCTTTCCAGAGCCAACTTCTGAAGAACCCTGCCCAGCAAGGGCATCGGAGGAAACAGGTATAGAAATCCCAGAGCTCCCCTGTTCAGGGACATGGCGTCCACTGCCAGAGCCAGAGGATCCCGGGAGAGTGACACGAAGTTCGGGAGCCTGTGATAGTGATGAGGGGCCAACAGGTCCACCTCCGGGGTCTCCCATTGGAGACACAATAAGTGAACCACCCGAGGATGGAGAGCTTATTCTTCCAGACGGGGAGAGCACTTGCTCAACCGGTCCGCTACCTGTTCCATCACCTCTGGAATGTAAACCGCCGAGAGACAGGGAACATGGAACACTGCCCAGGTCCGGATCAGGGACACTTCTCTGAGAGTACTCAGACTGCGCGTCCTTCCCTGAAGACCGACGTAAGCAACTGCTGATCGATTGTCTGAACACATCTGGACCCGAAGGCCCAGAACGTACTGAGTCAGGAGAGCAAACACCTGATAAATGGTTCTCGGATTCAGAATACTGATGGGTAAGTGGGGCCTCCACTGCCCCTGAAACCGCAGCTCCTTTCAGAATCTGTCCCATCCCGACAGACTGGTGTCCGTGGTGACACCTTTCCAAAGGGGGGTCAGGAAAGACCTGCCCTATACAAGATTGGTCGAGACCAATCACCACAGGAGGGACTGCCGTACACGGGAGGACAACTGGAAGGACTGATCCAACAACTGAGGTTGCTGGTCCCAACACGCTAACAGAAATAGCTGAAGCGTTCTTGTGTGAATTTGGGCAAAAGAAAGACACTCCGTCTTGATGAGAGTTCAGGCCGGGATGAACCGACCCATGAATGGACCGTGAGGGAGGGTGAGACTCGAATTCCAGGTTGTTACCGGGCGACACTACCTCCTGGATCCATCTGCCTGGAACCACATGGTTCCAATGGTAGAAGTGTCGCAATAGTCCCCCCACCAAAGGGTGAGGGCAGCCCCTCATTGCTGAGTGAGCTTATCAGCAGGTTTGGGCTTGGTGCCCCAGGACTGAGTGGGCCGGCCACGGCCCCTCCCCCGAGTCCAACCTGCGCCACTGGTAGCGGGAAAGGACGCACCTTTGCCCGCTCTGAACCCTTGAAAGGAAGGCCTACCGGAACTTGTCCCCCTGAAGGGACCACGAGGCCTTTTGCGTTGTGGCATCTTACCACCCTTTGCGACTGAATCAATTTTCTCCCCAAACAGACGCAACCCCAAAAAGGGGAGAGCTGTGAGCACCTTTTTGGAAGCCGTGTCTGCTGACCACTGACGTAGCCATACTGACCTGCGAATAGCCACCAGCATAGCTGCCGCCTTGCTACTCATAGTCAGCGCATCGTCCTGAGCGGCCAGGACATAAGCCACAAAAGATTCACACTGCTTAAGTGCAGTGAAATGTTTGCAAGCGGGATCAAGATCCTCATATAGCCCCTGAATTAGGGACTTAATTGCCAATAGAAGAAGGGCTGAAGCACATACCGGGCGCAACGCTGACCCGGAATAGATAAAACCATGTCGAGCGTACTGGTCAATCCAACAATCTTCCCCATCTTTGGGGATAGTGGTCTCAGCAGATTGTACCATAGCCGAGCTGGAGAGCCCTAGTACAGGGGTATCGACGTCCGGAGGGACAGACCAAAGCTTCACCAATTCTGGCGGAAAAGGATAACGCTTTTCCCAACTGGAAGGAATTCCAGATAACCGCGTGGGATGTTCCCATTCCTTAAGAACCACCCTCTCAAAGTGGTGTTGTCTGGGAAAAACCAAACGCGGCTGAGGCTCTTTAAACAACTGACACTTTGGCGGAGCGGCCGCCTCAGGCGTATCTAAACTCAAAATTTTAAACATTTGAGCCAGAATAGAGGGGGTGTCAAAAACAGCCCCCTCTGACCAATCGCCGATCTCATCAGCCACAAGCTGACCTGTCGGCTCATCTGACTCCGACGGGAGTTCATCCTCGTCCGGGGATCCATCGGACCATTCCACAGGTTCACAAAACTGGTCCTGTGGAGCCGAAGGTACCGGAGTCAGGTGCCTTCGTTTTGCAGCGGCCTTTAACGCTGCTTTAACGGGCATCATTTTCCGGGGGCTGGGCTGTGCTGCCGCCTCGGGATGCGAATCCCCACTTTTGACAGTGTCATGCAGGGTCCGGAATAGGGAGGAGAGGTAGGAGATGAAGGATGCGATGGCCCCGCAGCCGAAGCAACGGACTGGCGCGCAATAGTCTGTTTTGCACAAGGGATGCAAATAAAGATATCATCAGCTGGGAGTGGAACCCCACAACCTACGCACCCCCCAAACGGCTCAGCAGTACCGTTTCCCGAATTTACGGAAGCCTCCATATGGTGATTTATGGTATTTGCAATACTGGGACTTTAAAGGCATAAGCCGACCCGGGATGCCCCCTTTATTAGTAATGTCCCGGAAGGGAGGATTTTTTTTTTTTTTTAAGTTAAGGTCCCCTTTAATAGAAACTATATATATATTTATATTTATATATTTATATATAGTCTATGTATATAAACATTCAAAGCAATCCCAATAATTAGCCAGGCACATAGAGCCGGAGGGCCAGCATAAGCAAGGATCCCAGGATCTGCAAGGCAAAGAAACAACCATCAGATCCTCACATGTGTATAAACATATAAGCATCGCCACCGCCGACGCGTTTCGTCGCCGCAAGGCAACTTTAACTTTAACTGAGCCTAGTTAAAGTTTCCTTGCGGCGACGAAACGCGGCGACGAAACGCGTCGGCGGTGGCGAGCGGTAGATTCTTCAGAGCTTTTTGGAGTTCTTAAAGAAATCCTTTGGACATTTTATTCACTTTTATGGGATCGCCCTTTTATTGGACCGAATGGGGATTGTCTGATTCCAGGATCGGTGAGATTACAACTGTATCTCAATGCTGATTATTTTACCTGTCTTGTGAGTGGATTTGGATCTTTTTATTAAAGTTATAGTTTTTGCAATATTACACTATTTTGGTCTTTCTGCTTCTCCATGTATGTCACCCCCTGAGATTTGCCTGGAAAAGAGAGATTGCACAGCAGAGGGCTGTATGGAAATAGTACCTTTGTGACATCTGTAAATGCTGGAGGGTTGAAGTGTGGAAGCATTGCTGGATAAGCGTTTATTTAAAAGTGGATTACATCAGAATTGGCAACAACGCCGTGTAAAATCAATTTAAGCGCATTGCCTACTTAAAGTTGGTAAGAGTTTGCACGATTGGTGGAGGATTCCTTTGCACAATTTTGCGTGGAGTGCATGCACCGTGGGACAGTTATATTGAGCACTATAGCACCTTTGAAGGATTAAAAATTGGGACTTTTGTTTTGTTTTATTCAATCTAGCTTGCTCTGTGTTTATATTAACATTTTATTTGTGTTCTTTTTGGGGTTGAGGACATTTCACGTTGAGCATTATTTATCACATGTATTCATTGATTTTTTATTTGGGAAATTGCTAGTGCGGGCCTGTATACCAATAGTTCCACTGTTGTTATATCACTTTATATATATATATTTCTAAGCATTGTACTGCCAGAGGTAAGGTCAGGAAGGTTGGAGGAAAAGGTCCTAAAAAAATGTGCGTCTCCTCCCCCCTCTTTTGTCCTGCGCATAAGTCCAATTAGGCGTCCAGCTTTAATTAATTTTCCTGCTATTTATCCCCCTTGCCAAGGATGAATGGTTGTGCCCGTAATATATCTATATGCGCGAGTGGTGAGAATGGAAAAAACTGGTATGGATGTACTTGGACATGATGTATAAGAGCCATGATATCAACATGCTGACCTATGCCTGTGGAATAGTGAGGTAAAATGGACAGTATCTGGCTAAGTATTCCATGATCAAATTGCTGCCTGTGGAATGGACTTGCCTTTATTACAGTGACGATAATCTATGAAAGCCAGAATGTCATTGAATAATGTGTGGCTCCCTGATTCAGTTACCCATATGTCACCACTCAATGTAAACCGTGTGAAACGTTAGATTTGCTGGGATCTGTTGTCCGCCTGAAAGCAGTTGTCATTGTAACGGCTAATAAAGTTTGTTGAAAAGGACGGGCTGTAGGAGGAGCAGCAGTGATATAAATGCAAGAGTGACACGGCCGCCCACCACCCTGACGAAGCTCTAGAGGGCGGAGCGAAACGCCCGTCCTCTCTGTGTGCTCTGCCTGCGGCCATTCGTTGAAGCCTCATGTAGTACGAGATGGGAGCTCCCAAGTACACGTTTAAACGTACACATATTGATGACACTCTGGGATATGGAGCATAGTGGCACTCAGTGCATGGTGCATAACTGCACAGATATTTCCATTTTGGGACAGCAAGTACAGTGGCACCTACTGTATGGTGTTGAAGTCTTTTGAATTGTTATGATCCTGCAAGAGGCAAACAATCTGTCCCTATGAGGGAGTGACTACATTTACATACTTGAATATAAGGCCGACTTACAGAAGTGCAATAGAGTGGGGATGAGTATGGATGTGTGGCGTGTATGGGTGAATAGGGGGCCCCTGTATTTTTAGCTCACCTTTTCTATGTGTTTTTATGTAAATAAGAGAAGTGCTCTGTGACTGTTTTGAGAAAGCTTCTGTGTGATACGAACAAAAATGCGTTGTACTGGCAATGGGAGTGCATTTTTAGTGCCAGCCCTACATTTAACCACATGTTGTGTTGTGCTTTTGACCAATGTTTCTGGTTAGTAGGACGCTAGTTATGTCTGGCAGTGCACATGCAAAGTAGCACTGGGGATCTCTCAGCCTTTTAAAATTATTTACTGTGGTCCAATACACACCTAAAGGAAAATAACACTCCCATCCCACTCCTATGTAATCTTGATTAACATAATGACATAAAACAATCAATTTTAATACTTACCATAACATCCTTTTCTAGAAATACATACGTACACGGGGTGAGTTTCTTTTCATGTATTACATGTTGGTATGTAAGCAAAAGACAAGCACCTAAAGTAAAAAAAATGGCTGGGGTTGGGAGCGTGTGCACAAGCCAAAGTTGCTGGGGTTGTAGCCGCCAGTGTTTACATTGACAAAGAAACAGGCTGCCCATTCCCTTTTTATTTTCTACTTTAAGTACAAGGAGTATTAGGACAAAATAACCCAATTTCTAGGCATGTTGTCAAAGGACAGCCTGATCAAGGGACTTTGGAACCCATTAAGGAGGAATAACGCCACCATTTTTCCACTTCTGATAGCCGCTCTGACATCAGAGCACTCCAACTGGCTGCCCACCTGCACAGTGGGATCGCTGGAAAGGTGACTTTCTATTTTCTCTAGGATCCACGGGGATACACAGCAGGAATTCCCAAATGCACTGCCAACGTGGTACACCTCAGCGGAGAGTGAAAACCCAAGGTTTTATTCCTCTTAAACAACAGGCTCCTGGGCCAGAGACCATCTTCACTGTTCTTCATACTGTAAATACTAGGAGGAATCTCACCTTTCGGGTGGATGCTCAGAGCTTCCTAGTACATTGGATGCAAATTTAGAGATGCAAAAGCATAATGCATTGAGAATTGAAAAGCCCCAAAGGAGGAGAGGAAAAAAAATGCACACGATGGCCTATATAAGGCTCAGCAACCGCCCAGGCCCTAGTCACTTGCAATACCTGTCATTATGCAAATACACAGAATCCAATATTTATGCAGAGTGCATACACATACACAAGTGCTTGTCTCACTGTGGGCAGAAAGGTAAAGGTAAAGATAACAGTCGTTAAGGGAGGGTTGTGTGCAGGGGGACTTCAGCTTTTTGGATGTCAGCGGTGGTGCCAGTGGCAACCAACACCCTCGCCATGGATGGTTTTGGTCTACTTTAAATTCCAGCTCTGGGTTTTGGTCCTTGCCCCTGCGGATCCGCTCCTGCCCTATAAATCGTCTCCAGCCGAGTCTAGCTGAGCACACACTCTAAAAGAGAGCGTGCCATTGTCGGCCATTCACAAATGCCATGATAAAGGTTTAATAACAGGTGGTGGACGCAGCTCATACATGTGCTGTTAGATCAGGCAATAGGCGAGTTTACTGAGCGTTACTTGGGATGTTTTACAAAGTGGAAAACCCCGAATCTCAGACTCTGGGGTGAGTTTTGGTCCACTTTAAGAAGCATCTACTAAATCATGCCAACGCTTAATAAGCCATTGGATAACATAGAAAAGCCACCTTGTGCAATCCATAGATACTCAAAGAGAAGAGAGATAAAAAAAGGACACCAACAAACTGCTGCAACCTGGAAATTAATTTATCTTCAATAAGATGCCTCAAGGTTAAATAAGTTATATTCAAGTGAGTGAAAGAATATACAGAATAAAAAAAACATACCTATGATGTGAGAAAAGAGCAGATGCATACTCGAGAAGGAGATATTCTCTCATGTTGGCTCCAAAACTATAAAAAGAAATATACATATATATATATATATATATATAAGAAATGGATAATTACAGGGAGAAAAAATATATACACTTATTATCTAAAAAGGACCACCACCTGAGAATTTGACTTTCTTGGGCTTTGTCCGGCGTGTTCCCCGACTCACCTTTTCCTTATTACCTTGGTGCATAAGCGGGCCCGCGGGACCTAGCTAGAAGTATGCTGGGGATTCAGCGAGGACTTGTAGAAGAGTTGAGAGGCAGACCCCACGGCAGAGTCTTATAGACTAGAGGGGGTCTCTTTCCTCTAAATACAAAAAAGTAGGGGGGGGGGGGGTGGAGGAGGAGAGAAGGAACATTTCTGCCCGCTCACGTTTCCTTTATGAAATAGGTTTCTTCCATGCAAACTTTCTTTTCAATATCTTTTTACTAAAAGACATGCACAAGAAAATGTTATATTTAATATCTCTCTCTGTACATGAAAAATACAATTCTGTGATTACTCACCTTGTAGAATTGGTATTATAAGTATGCAGCACGTCCTGCTCCAGATAATGATTCATAACAGATGGGATTACCTCCACCAGAGGGCGCTTGACTGCAGAGATGGCAAAAAGAGGCCCCTCCCGGTCCATATATACCCCGGGACCTCAAACAAATTCCCCAGTATAGAAAAGCAGTAAGGAGAACCAGGAGAAGCCAATGAAAATTAACAACGTTAACAAGGATAACAATTACCATACAGAGGATCCAAGATAATGCAAACAGGGTGGGGTGGAGCAGGATGTGCTGCATACTTATAATACCAATTCTACAAGGTGAGTAATCACAGAATGGTATTATTTTAAGTATGCAGCACGTCCTGCTCCAGATAATGATTCATAACAGATGGGACATCCAATAGCAGTGTCCATAAACAGGGTGGGATCCCAAAGCAACAACGCGCAGTTCACACCACTGCCGCCTGCAGAACCTTGCGGCCAAAAACAGCATCCGCTGAGGCCCGAACATCAACCTTGCAAAACATGGAAAAGGTATGAACAGAAGACCAAGTAGCAGCCTTACAAACTTGTTAAACAGAAGCCTGGTGCTGAAAGGCCCAGGAGGCCCCAATAGCATGTGTAGAATGAGCAGTAACGCGGAAAGGAGGATCCTTTCCCTTAGCAGAATAGGCCCTAAAATAGCCTGACAAATCCACTTGCTAATAGTAGACTTAGCAGGTGCCAGGCCCTTCTTGGGACCCGAAGGAACCACAAACAAGGCATCAGTTTTTCTAAAAGGTGCAGTAGCCACCAAGTAGAACTTCAAATTCCTGACCACATCCAGGGAATGTAAGGCCCTCTCCTTGGAACTACCAGGATTAGGGCACAAGGAAGGAAGCACAATGTCCTGATTGAGATGGAAGGCAGAGACAACCTTGGGCAAGAAATTAGGTTTAAATCTGAAAACCACCTTGTCCTGGTGTCTCTCAAAGTAGGGGGCCTGAATAGAAAGGGCGCGCCAACTCCAAAACACGCCTGACCGAGGTGATAGCCACCAAAAAGGCAACTTTAAGAGTAAGAATAGACAGAGCAGCCCCATGCACAGGCTCAAAAGGAGGGCCCTGAGGGGCAGACAAAACCAAATTCAAGTCCCAAACTGGCAACAGAGGCTTGCAAGGGGGACGCACATGAGCAACCCCCTGGAAGAAAGTCTTGACCAGAGGATGTTGAGCGAAAGATCTCTGGAAGAAAACAGCCAAGGCAGAAAGGTGACTCTTCAGCTAAAGTCCCAGATCCAAACCATGCTGAAGGAACTCCAGAATCCTAGGAATGGAAAACACTCGACATGGAAGGACCCTAGACTCACACCAGTCAATGTAGGCCCGCCAGATCCTATAGTAGATGGTAGAAGAGGATTTCTTCCTAGCCCTGATTAGTGTGTTACCACAGACTCAGAAAGCCCCTCATCCCTTAAGATGGAGGTTTCAGCAGCCAGGCCGTCAAAGCCAGCGTTTGTAAATTGGGATGGCATAGCCGTCCTTGAGCGAGAAGGTCCGGGACCAGGGGCAGAGCGTGCTGATCTACCGCCAGCTGAACGATATCCGTGAACCATACCTGTCTTGGCCACCGGGGGGGGGTCACGACCAGGAATGCTGATACCCTTTCCTGAGCCAGCTTGCGCAGAACCCTGCCCAGCAAGGGAAATGGAGGAAAAAGATACAAAGACTGGAGCTTGTGAGTGATGTAGGCAACCGCCGTCTGGTTGTCTGAGCGAACTTGGAACGCTTGGCCTTGAAGGTGAGGAGTTAACTGGGCCAGTACCAACCGAACCACCCTCAGTTCCAGGACGTTGATGGGGGCATGGGCCTCCTGAGGGCCCCACAGCCCCTGGAATTGTAGGGTTCTCCAGAAGCCCCCCCAACCCGACAGACTGGCATCCGTGGTGACCGTCTCCCAACAGGGGGCCAGAAAGGATCTGCCCCCCAACAGGTTCCTCAAGTCAAGCCACCACAAGAGGGACCGCCGGGCCAGAGGAGACAGAACAAAGGCCTGATCCAGAGACAGGGGACTCTTGTCCAAGACTGATAGGAGATGGAGCTGAAGAGGTCTCATGTGGAACTGAGCATAAGGAACTGCCTCGAAGCAGGATAGCATTTGTCCCACAAGCTGCATCCCTTGCCGGATGGAAGGGCAGGACAGAAGGAAATTAACCAGAGCTTAAAGAGAATCCACCTTCTGCTGAGGAAAGAAAATCCTGGCCTGAACAGTATCCAGATTCATGCCCAGGAAGGAGGTCACCAGAGACAGGGAGGATTTGGGGTGATTGATCACCCATCCGAATGTTTCCAGAGCAGTCACCACCTGCTGGGTATCCAATTCTGCCTGCTGGAAAGAATGAGAAGTGATGAGGAGGCTGTCCAGATAAGGAAGAATGCGAATGCCCCGAGCTCTGAGGAGAGCCGTAACACCTGCCAGCACCTTGGTGAAGAATCTGGGGGCCGAGGTGAGACCGAAGGGCAGAGCTGCAAATTGGTAGTGCTGGTCCTCCAGTGCAAACCTGAGGAATCTCTGATGCCCTGGGAAGACTGGTACATGAAGGTAAGCATCCTTGATGTCTATGGAGGTCATGAAGTCCCCCGGGCGTAAAGAGCCGATCGCGGAGCGCAGGGTCTCCATGCGAAAGTGTCTGGTCCTGATGAACTTGTTGAGAAGCTTTAAGTCCAGGATGGGTCTGATGGAACCATCCCTTTTGGGTATTATGAAGAGATTGGAATAAAAACCCAGACCTCTCTCCCCAGGAGGGACCTGACAGATGACCCCCATGTCCAATAGGTTTTGTACAGCCAGAAACAGACCCTGAGCTGCCAGGGGTTCTAGAGGAATCTGAGACCTGAGGAATCTTGGAGGCGGTCAGGCAGCGAACTCTAGCTTGTAGCCGGAGCACACAACCTCCAGAATCCACCTGTCTGAGACCTGCTGTCCCCAGACATGAGCGAAGAGCCGCAGCCGCCCCCTCACCCGGATGGGTGAGGGCGCCCCCTCATGGCTGAGGAGGCTTGGTGACAGATTTGGGCTTGGACCCCCAGGAAGATCCGGAGCGGGCCCGACCTCTGCCCCTGCCCCAGAAGTCTCCCCTAGGACCTGCAAAGGAAACCCCTCTCCCAGACCTGGATCCACGGTAGGAGGGGGCAAAGGCATCCGAACCCCGAAAGGGCCGCAGCTGCTTCTTACGCTGAGGCAACTTACCCCCCTTGGCAAACAGGTCCAAGCGATCACCAAATAGGTGCAGCCTCTTAAAAGGGAGCCCTGTGAGGGCCTTCTTAGCAGCGTTATCAGCTGCCCACTGACGCAGCCAAACAGAGCGGCGTATAGCAACCACCAAGGCAGAGGTTCTACTACACATCCTAATGGTGTCATCCAAGGCAGAAAGGACATATGCAATGAACATTTCACACTGTGACAGGGCCCTGAACTCGGCACTAGAAGTATCATCGGGGGCGCCTTCCAACAGACCCTTGAGGAGAGTCCTAACAGCAACAGCAATAATAGCAGAAGCACAGACAGGGCACAAGGCAGACCCCACACAGGCAAAGGCCAGCTGGTCAATGCGCCGGTCCTCACCGTCCTTGAGAGTAGTGGAATCAGGGGAATGGGCCACAGATGTGTTGGACAACCCCAATACTGGTGCATCCACTTCTGGGGGGGTTGACCAACATTTAACCACATCAGTGGGAAAAGGGTACCTTTTATCCCAGCCCTTAGGGATTCCGGGAAGCCGGTCGGGATGCTCCCATTCTTTGAGAACAAGATTATTGAAAAAGGGCCTGTTTAGCAGTACTAAAAAGTTCCCCCTGTAGCTTGGGAGCCGCAGCAGGAAGGGAGATAGAAAGCACATCAAAAATCTGAGTTAACAGTCTATTGGTGTCATCAGCATCCCAATGATCAGAGCCAAAGTCAGCACCACTGAAATGCTGATCATCAGATAATTCTGAATCTGGGAATAATTCCCCTCTCCTCAAGTGGGGTATAATCAGACAAATCAAGGAAATTCTCAATCTCCACAGGAAAGGCAGACGCACCCGGAGCCACATGCCTCCTTTTAGCCGGGGCCTTACGGGCCGCAGAGCTAGCAATCAGCCTCTCAATGTTAGCCAACCTGGAAGACACGTCAGGCTGAGACTCCCCGCTAGTATTTAGTTCACTGGGAGTCATAATCAAGCGACGGAGAGTGGGTGAGGACATAGAGAGCGCGTGTCAGTGGCGGCAAATTCAAAATGACAAAGTGAAAGACAGAGCGCGGAGCCCTGAATAATACAACTCTGTGAAGTACTCACCTGTAGAGTTGATATTATACGCATACAGCACGTCCTGCTCCCGAATAGTCATAACATGTGGGTAGTCCTCCGCCTCCGGCGCCGTGCACTGCAGACATGTAGAAAACAAGCTCCTCCCGGCCCTACATATACTGGAGGACCTCCCACAAATCCCCAGCATTGAAAAGCAGTGAGAAGAGAAGCCAGAAGGAACCAACCACCCAGAATAACTGGTAGCAATATCTGAACGATAATAATCACCATACAGGGGATCCAGAATTAGTGAAACCAGGGTGGGGTGGAGCAGGACGTGCTGTATGCGTATAATATCAACTCTACAGGTGAGTACTTCACAGAGTTGTATTATTCTAAGCATACAGCACGTCCTGCTCCCGAATAGTCATAACATGTGGGACATCCAATAGCAGTGTCCATAAGCAGGGTGGGATCCCCAGAAAAAGCAAGGCACAGCGGACAGTAAAGGCGCTGTCACCTGCAAAACTTGCAACAGGCAAGACAAGAGCCTAGGCTCCAACATCAGTCTCATAACGGAACCAAGCAGGTTTAACCCTTTCAGTGCCAAGCACGTAGTTTCTACGTGCTTGCTTCTACTCCACTTAAGTGCCAAGCACGTAGAATCTACGTGCTTGACTTTCCCCCCTGCTAGTAAAAAAAATACAAATCACAAATACTCACCTGACCCCTCGTTGGATCCGGCTGGGTCTCCTCTTTAATTTGGTGCCATCCGGTCCCCCGTGGGGGGTCGGATAGCTCCAGGAGAGCCCCCGGAATAGCCCCCCCCCCCCGTTTTGGCAGCAGCAGCTGCTAACTGTAAAAAAAAAAAATAAATAAAAATGACATTTACTTAACTGCAGTCGCGCTGCCTCCCTCCGGGTCTCCTCTTCACTGGGGGGGCCTCCGATCGCCCCCCCAGCCTCTTCAGCTTCAGGGGAGAGCCTGAAAGGGCTCTCCCCCTCCTCTCCCGACGGGCGCCGCCATCTTTGGGGCGGGGCTTATGACGTCACTCCCGGGCCTCTTGCTGCCTCTCCTCGGCTCAGCTGTCAGATGCCCTGGTGATCGCTGGGCAGAGCAGTGGAGGGGCAGGGGATGCTCTGATCCCCTGTCCCCCCCCCTCCTCTGGCCAGCGATCACCAAGGCATTTGACAGCTGATCGACACAGGAGCTGACAATCGGGTGAGGTGATTAAAGTAAAAAAAAACTTTTTTTTTTTTTTTTTTTTAATAAATGACATTTTTGTGTGTGTGTTTTTTTTATGTTAACCCTTTGTGAACTGGTAAGGGGTCCATGAGACCCCTTATACCAGTTCACAAGGCTGGGGTCTGGCAAGCCACCTGCAACCAGCGGGTGGCTTGCCATTAACCCCCGCACCCCCAATTACCTGCCTCCCCAAAGCCCAGGGGGGGGGGGGGGGGCAGAAGAGCCCGGGCCCACACAGGGTATGTGGGCTCGTAGGCTGCAGGGTGGGGGGCCACAAAAGCTGGCCCCCCCACTCTGTGCCTACAAGCCTCCATAGCTGGTCCCGGGCTGGTTATGACGGATAAGGGGGACCCTACGTCTTTTTTTTTTTTTTAATTTTAAGGGTTAGCCTAACCCTAACCCTTAAAATAAAAAAATAAAAAAATGGGTTCCCCTCTACGTAATTATTTTTAAGGGTTAGGGTTAGCCTAACCCTAACAATTAAAAAAAAAAAGTCTTTTTTTTTTATTTTTACGGGTTAGGGTTAGCCTAACCCTAACCCTTAAAATTCAAAAAATATATATATTTTTTTTAAGGGTTAGGCTAACCCTAACCCTTAAAAAAAAAAAAAAAAAAAAAAAAAAAAAAAAAAAATGACAGGGCGGGGGGGTCCCCGTTTTTTGGGGGGAATTTTTATTTTTGTATATTTTTTTTATTTTTAAGGGTTAGGGTTAGCCTAACCCTAACCCTTAACATTCCCCAAAAAAAGGGGGGACCCTATGTAATTTTTGAGGGTTAGCCTAACCCTAAACCCTTAAAATTACCCCCAAAAATGCCCCCCCCCCCCCCCCCCCGGAAGGGGGGACCCTATGTCTTTTTTTTAATTAACCCCTTATGTTTATAGTGTGGATAGTAGTTGTATTTTATTTGTAATGTAATAATGTAATAAATAAATGTAAGTGCTCTTTTCAGTTTGGGGGGTCTCCAGGGCAAGAATGGGGGGCTACCGATACATATGTGGTACCGTTGTAATCGGGAGAAATGGGGCTATCACATGCAATATGGTTTTCATAAAAAAAAAAAAGGTTTTATTTAAAATAAAGGAGACAATTGTTTAAAAATATATATATATTTTTTTTGTTTTGTTTTTTTAAGCAGAAATATTCAAAAAACAGTAGAAAAATTGCAAACAAGACATTTCATGTTAAAGTCTAAACTCTGCTGCAAAAAATGTATATGTAATGTATAAAATTTTTCTGGAAATTCCAGCAAAAATCACGGTTAATCATGCCGCAAAATGGGGAAAAATGACCTGTCAACAGAGGGTGACAAAACTTCAAGTAGGCTGACAATTAAAAGGGTTAATAGTACCTATGCATGTTGGGTATTGTTCTGCTCGGGGGACCTTGCGCTTTCAGATTTAGCTTGTTTTTTCTTGTTTGCATATTGATATTTTAGGAAAACATGGTTTTTATTCTGCTTTTTTATAATTGTTTTTAGGGAAACCCTGTGCAACCTAAGAATTCTTCAATGGATTACTTCCAGAAAGATGAGCCCACTACAACAAGCTCAGTACTCTTAGAAAGTTTAACATGTGTACTTTCAGGGAATATATGGTTTGTGGGGATATTCTTAATTTAAAGGGTTGTTTTGGTTGAAAAATCGCAAGGTGCGCACTTTGTCTGCAGAGCTGAAATTTTTAAGTAAAATTACCGTTATGCGCACGCTTTACTTTGGGGTGTTTGGCAACTCTTCCCTTGACAGTACCTATGCATGTTGGGTATTGTTCTGCTCGGGGGATGTTGCTTTTTCAGATTTTATATGTTTTTTTCTGTTTGCATATAGTTTTTTTTTAGGAAAATGTGGCTTTGATTCTTCTTTTTTATTCTTTTTTAGGGAAACTCTGTGCAACCAAAGAATTGATTGAGGGATTACTTCCAGAAAATTGCGCCCATGTCAACAAACCTGGTACGCCTAGAAAGCCTGAGATGTATACTTCCAGAGAATATATAGTTTTTGGGGGGTATTTCAAATTTAAAGGGTTATTTTTCTGGAAAGACCGCAAGGTGCGCTTAGCGCGGTGCATAGTTGTATTTTATCTGAAAATCTCCTAAAGCGCTGTTTCAGTTTGGGGGAGTCTCCTGGGCAGGAAAGGGTGTCTACCTATACATATGTGGTAACGCTGTGACCGGGATTAATTGGGGTTTCACATGCAATAAGATTTTATTGACAAACTTACATTTTTTATTACAAAAAAACACTACAAATTGCAAAAAATAGATTTTTTTTTTATTTTTTTGCACATATTTCACCCAAAAGTATTGAGAATACACCTAAAAAATTACAAACAAGACATTTCATGTTAAAGCCCAGACTCTGCTGAAAAAAACAATATATCATTTTCCTGGGAAATCCCTGGAAATCCCTTCAAAAATCACATTTGAACATGGGGAGCGTAAAATAGTGCAAATTGGTCTGGCACCAAGGGTGACAAAAACTCCAGGTAGGCTGGCAGCGAAAGGGTTAAACAGACAGGCCATAAGGCAAGTAATTGAACTAACAGAGAAACAAAACCCCTGGTGCTGAAGGGAACGTGATACCCAAGCACCCATGATAACAGAGTAAACAATAACGGGGAAGAAACGCTCCCCTGAAGGAACATAGGTCAGTGTAGTGACCCAACCAGCTCACAGGCAAGGAAGCCTTGTGGCAACTCTTGTAACACCCTCAAGGAGAACAAAAACAGGGCACCCGACCAAGGCGGGAATACAAACCCTTAATTACCAGGAAGCCAAGGCTTCCCCAGGACCAGAGAACATCCAGAAGGAGCGCTCCAAGGCGCAATGGCGCTGGAAAGGATATCAGGCGCATACCTAAGGAGGCGCCCGTAGACTTCCAAGAACAGCAGTCCCCCAAAGGCCAAGGAGGCCAGCATGGGAAGAAGTGCAAAAACCTGAAGAGGGATGTAGGCCCTCACAATTAGTATATTAGTAATCAGCCCATGGTTATACAAAAGGGTCTGAACCAAGGGTCCAACAGACCACCTGGGCCAGAAGCCCAGGATAAAGGGAAACACCCCCAGGCATGGGGTACCCGTAGCCGCATATAGCCGTACATGTATATATGAGTATACATAGCGTCAGGGAATAATTCGCCAGAACCATCGTCTCAGGCCCAAGTCTGACGGAGTCAGGAGGCCCCAGAAGAGCGGTCCGCCTCCAGGGCAGCCGATACCGTATCCAAGCAGGATCCCCAGGAAGTCCGCAGGGTAACAGGATGAAAGGTTTGATCCCCACAGGGACTTATGGAACTACTGGGGAGGTGCAGTTAAGCACCCAAAGAGAATACTCTACAAGGGTGACAGAACCAGACTCCTGTAGGAAAGGCCAAGACAGACCTACACCATCAGAGTCCCCAGATGGGGAGTCAACCCCCATTTAAGCTGTAATGGCTTTAAGGCCCTGGGGACCGATAACCCCTCACAGGGAAGAGACTAAGGCTCCTGCCAGTCATTATGGGAACCACCCAGCCATTATAGGTGGAATAAAGGGAAGCTGGGGAGCTAGCCCCCAAACCTCCACTCATACTAGGTCACCCAGAAGATGAGGCCCGCCCCCACAGGGGGATTAGCAATCAACCCCCAGACAGGAGGCCTTTGATTGGAAACAGGAAGAGACCTGATAAGGACAGGACCACACCCCAAATGGGATATCACAAATCCATAGCCCTCGGCAAAGGCGTCTGCGAGCCATTACTCCCAAGGCCGCCTAGGCCGTAGCTCCCATGGGACTCACTATCCAGCCAGCCGTGCGCAGAGCCCAAAAGGTAGGTTGGTGAAAAGAAGGCATGTGAAATAATAAGGCTAAGCCTAGATACTCAGGCCCACCAACAGGAACCATAATATCCTGGGACCGTAGGGACAAGGGCAGAGGCCCTGTGTCAGAAGGGAGACCCCTCAGAGCCACTCTAGGCTCCCTGGGCAACCGGGGATGGCAAAACCTGCCTCCAAGGGCAACCATAGAAGCGAATACCGCTGAGAAGCAGGGGGGGTAGAACCCCACCCAGGCCAGGGACAGGGACCCTCCAGAGGTAGCAACCTGTCACAATCTTTAGACCAGCATTACAAACATGCCCTCGTCTTACAACAGGCCAGGAATCCCTCATGAACCGACCAGTCCTACAGGAGGGGGAAGCCCGCCATATAGAATCAAAGGGGGCCACCGTTACAGCGAGCCCAGCAGATAAGATGGACCCTCTAGGGGGCCCAACCTAGAACCCCGTGGGTCGTGGAAGAGATTTACCTTTCCCTTTCCAAACCTGCGAGACTTGGTACCCAGGGTGACCATACTCTAGGAGATGCAGGTAAGGAAGGGAGGCGCCCCCCTGACGGGGCCCTTGCATATGGGATGTTCCAGAGGAACCGCCTTACCAAGAAGGCATGAGCACAGAGCAAGCACCGGGGTGCCGGGACATATGAAGGTTTAGTAACCTACTGCGCCGAAGAGCCCGAGGGCTCGGTATATAAATAACGTCATCTTTATGTGCCACCGTCAGGCCCACCAGCTGCCATCCCGCTTGGTGAAGGCAAGGCGCAAGTAAAGGGGGCAGAGCCCCAGTAACCAGGGGTCCCCTAATGCCAGAGAAGAAGGTAGCAAGCCTGAACCGATTTCCCAGGAACAGAGAATAGTGGATAAGTGACCGAGAGGGGATGGGGAGTTTAAGCAACCATCCAGTAGCTTCCAGGGGACACTGTCGGCCAACCGACCCACCTCGTCTAAAGCAGAGGCTGGGGAGTAAGGAAGACGACCCGGTAGGTCCCAACGCAGAAGCCCCACCTCAGGCGTGTCCCCAGACCCGCCAGGCTAGTAGCCTGGGCCCGAAAGAGAGGCACCAATAGCGCCTCAAGCTGCAGGGTTGATCCTGTGACACTGACTAGAATAGTCTTTGGCGTGCAGCAGACCCCAGAGAAGCTGAGAAGGGCTAGAGCTTCGCAAGAGGCCGAACCCCCCCCCCCCCCCACGCGCGCAGGGGCCCGGTACCTAAGACAGAGATGTCATATATGGATTACTTGTGAAGGTAGAATTGCTAGGCCTGCCATAGGCCCATGGGGTCCAGACTACCTCGTACTGATGAGGGGGGAAGGATGAAAAAAATGTGTAGAGACCATGGCCCTATACCGTTAAGGCAATTAACAAGCGCGCCCAACACTGCAGGCCCAGTCCGGCCTGCGCCAGGTTCAGAAGGGAGAGCAGGGGCTAAAAACACCCTGACAGAAAACTGAGGGGGGACCGTCAGCGAGAACCCATCCTGAGCCCAGGTGGGTTACATCCCGGAACCACCAGAACGAGAAGGCATATTCCTGGATGTGAGACAGCTGTGCAGTCGCCCCCTCGCCCAAACAGGCAAGGGCGCCCCTTCATGCTTGCGAGGTTTTGGCAGATTTGGACTTGGTCCTGCCAGAAGGCCCAGGGCGCTGCCTGCCAGCGCCATGTTGGAAATCCACGCCGAACAACTGGAAACACACCTCAGATTCACGTTTAACACTAACGTAGGGAGGTGGAGGGGTGACCCTGCCTCGTGGAGGCCGGAGCGGCCTTCTGCGGAAGGGTGCTATAGCCTTTTTGCCAAAAAGGTCCAAGCGGGCCCCAAATAACCGCCGTCCTCTGAACGGAAAGCAAGTGAGAGCCTTTTTTGTAGCTCCATCGGCGCCCCACTGTCGCAGCCAGACCAGGCGGCGAATGGCTACCGCAAGAGCAGAGCTCCTAGCACACATCTTAATAGTGTCATCCAGTGCCAATAGAATAAACTTCACAAAGGCTTTGCAGTCTGATAGCGCACTAAACAGCCCCCAAGGGAGGTCCTCAGGGCGGTGATCCAGTATCTTTCTGACCAGAGTCCTGGCGGCCACCGCAGTGATGGCCGCGGCACAAACCGGGCGCAGGGCTGCCCCAGCACACGAGAAGGCGTGTGAGCCAGTCTGTCAATGCGCCGGTCCTCAGCATCCCGAAGGGTACGGTAAAAGGGGGCAGTCATAAAAGGGGGGTTTGTGACCCCTATAACCGGCGCGTCCACCACCAGGGGAGCTGAGCATAAATTATCCACATCAGGAGGGAAAGGGTACTTCCATTCCCAGACCCCTGGAATCCCTTTAAGCTTACCAGGCGATTCCCATTCCTGGGATATAATATTCTGGAAATGTTCCTGTTCTAGGAACTCCAAGCGCGGCGGCGCTGTATGGAAAGTCTCCTTTTTTGGCTTGGGGATCTCCCCAGGGGGAGAGATTGAAAAGACCTCAAAAATCTTGATCAGGATTTCATCCGTATCACACAGACCCCAGGAGCCAGGCTCGGATTCCTCACGGCCCACGGGCATCCCATGGGAGGAGCCCGAGTCTGAGAATAGCTCACCTTCCTCAGAAGGGTCAGGGTCCTGCATATCAGCAGAATCATCGGTATCATCAGGGACCGGGGAGCCTGGAGGCGTCAGGGACCGCTTCTTACCAGGGCCCATACGCTCTGCCAATCCAGAAAGCACCTGCTCCACCGTGGGCAACGCTCGCGGCACCTCTTGCAGGTCATCCCCGCTGGAGTGGGACTCATCATGAGTGATGTTTGGGAGCGGGGAGACGGGGGTGAGGAAGGGAGGATCCTCTGTTAGCAATGCCTGTGCTGCACACTGTCCGCAGACCTGTGCCCTGTCAGCCTCAGCCAGGGGCTGGCCACACACTGCACACAATTCTGAAATGCCTCCATATGGTGATTTTTATGCAGTATAACGCAGGGAATTATGCAATAGCAACCCTGGATGCCCCAAAACCCGCTAGTAATATGGGAGAATTTGTAAAGAGGACTCGTGTAATATATGTTAGGCCGGGGCCGGTAACGAGGTCTTGGATTCTGAAAGACACAATGGTACAAGGGGAGAGGAGTCAGTGCCATGCTCTGATCGAAAAAACCTAGAAATACCGCCCCGGAGGGCACTTATATGACCGAGGGAGGAAACGAGCCACACCACGCGCGTGCGGGAAGATAGAGAAAATGGCGCCAGCGAACCTCGAGGGGAGGGCCAGGCCAGGCTGTGACGCAATACTCGTCAGGGCGAGTCTCCACCTCCCCCAGAGAGCGAAGCTCCAACCGACAGAAAAGGTAGTGGATGTATAAGTCTCTTGCTGACATGCTGAATGAAGCTGTTGAGCAGCAGATAGTTAGTGAAAAAGCCAGCACACGCTGTATAGCGAGACGCGACACTGACCCCCTAACTCAGGGACCGAAGTCTAAAGGCGAAATAGCGCTAGAGCTGCCACACATACCCCCCCCCCCCCCCTTCTTTTCCCCCCCGAGTTACGGGAGGAAGCGAGGGGGAAGCTGACGGTGTCCATGGACTAATTTTGTGAGGGGCACGGGCAAAATTGCGGGAGGGGCATCCTCTATGGGCTCACCATCAGCCTGACCGCCTACCCTATGGAGGGGGATTGCGGTGGAGCATGGCTCCATTTAGCACACCAGGTGCTACCTACCTTCACCCGACCCGCGCAGCCAAGGCTGGGAGGCATATTTCTTCTGACAAGGACGGGTGGAAATAGTCCCACAGGACCTTGGGCCTAAGGCCCGCTCGCCTGCGAGAGCGTGATACTTCATGTCTTCGCAGTTCCCGCACTGCAGAGAAATCTGGGGATTTGTGGGAGGTCCCGCGGTATATGTAGGGCCGGGAGGCGCTTGTTTTCTACATGTCTGCAGTGCATGGCGCCGGAGGACTACCCACATGTTATGACTATTCTGGAGCAGGACGTGCTGTATGCTTAGAATAATACCATTTTGTGAGTACTCACCTGTAAAATGGATATTGTCAGTGTGTCACACACCCCGCTTCCCCTTTAATTCTTACGATCGGGTTACTCCACCGGTAGGTGGCGACGTTGCAGAGAGAAGTCTTGAAAACGAGCCCCTCCCGGCCCACACACACCCGGGACCTCCCACTCAACACCCAGCGAATTCAAAACAGCAGTAAGACAAAGGTACCAGGAAAACCAATGGTAACCTCAAAATAAAACAAAGGAAAGCTTCACCATATAGAGGATCCAGGATACCAAAAAAGGGCGGGTGAAGCGGGGTGTGTGACACACTGACAATATCCATTTTACAGGTGAGTACTCACAAAATGGTATTATTCTCAGTGTGTCACACACCCCGCTTCCCCTTTAATTCTTACGATCGGGACATCCAAAAGCAGTGTCCACAAGGGGTGGGTATCCCAAGGCAAAATGAAGCATAACTTAAATGACTGCAGTCTGCAGAACCTTGCGGCCAAACACAGCATCCGTTGAGGCCCGCACATCAACCTTGTAAAACTTAGAAAAAGTATGAACAGAAGACCAAGTAGCAGCCTTACAAACTTGTTCAACAGAAGCTTGGTGCTGAAAAGCCCAAGACGCTCCAACAGCACGAGTAGAATGAGCAGTGATACGAAAAGGGGGAACCTTCCCCTTGGCCGAATAGGTCCCAACAACCGCCTGACGAATCCATTTGCTAATGGAAGATTTGGCCGGAGCCAAACCCTTTCTAGGCCCACAGGGCACAACAAAAAAGGCATCAGTCTTACGAAAAGGGGAAGTAGTAATCAAATAGTATTT
Source organism: Gastrophryne carolinensis (assembly GCA_027917425.1). Taxonomy (NCBI): domain Eukaryota; kingdom Metazoa; phylum Chordata; class Amphibia; order Anura; family Microhylidae; genus Gastrophryne; species Gastrophryne carolinensis. Next base: position 119,935,688 of record CM051243.1, read on the forward strand.
AACACAGCGTACTACATCCAAACAATGCAAGATCCTCTCCTTGTCATTCTTAGTCTTAGGACACAAGGAGGGAAGAACAATATCCTGATTCAAATGAAAAGCAGAAACAACCTTAGGAAGAAAGTCCGGTTTGAAACGAAAAACCACCTTGTCCTGATGCCTCTCAAAGTAGGGCGCCTGAATCGGCAAGGCCGCCAACTCCGAGACACGCCGAACCGAAGTGATAGCCACCAAGAAGGCAATCTTCTGAGTCAAGGTAGACAGAGCAATATCCTGCAAGGGCTCAAAGGGAGGAGCCTGAAGAGCAGAAAGAACCAAGTTCAAGTCCCAAACAGGGAGCAATGGCTTCCTGGGAGGCTGCACATGCGTAACCCCCTGGGAAAAAGTTTTAACTAAAGGATGAAGCGCAAAAGGCTTCTGAAAAAAGATAGACAAGGCAGAAACCTGCCCTTTCAAAGTACTCAGCTGGAGACCAGAGTCCAGCCCTGATTGCAAAAAATCCAGAATCCTGGAATCCGAAAAGACCCTACAAGGCAAAGATCTAACCTCGCACCAAGCGATATAGGCTCTCCAAGTCCTATAGTAGATGGTAGCAGAAGACCTCTTCCGGGCAAAGATCAGAGTCTTAACAACCGAGTCAGAAAGACCCTCCTCCTTCAAGATGAAGGTTTCAGCAGCCAAGCCGTCAAACCCAGCGTTGGTAAATTGGGGTAACACAGCCGACCCTGAGTGAGCAGATCGGGCCGAAGAGGCAGAACGATCTGATCCACCGCCAGCCGAACGATGTCTGCGAACCATACTCGCCTTGGTCACCTTGGAGCCACGAGAATGGCGGACACCCTTTCCAGAGCCAGCTTCCATACCACCTTGCCTAGCATGGGTATCGGAGGAAAAAGGTACAGAAACCCCAGATCCCCCCAGCTCAGGGACATGGCGTCCACCACCAGAGCCAGGGGATCCTGGGAGAGCGACACGAAAGTCGGAAGCCTGCAATTGTGACGAGAGGCAAACAGGTCCACCTCCGGTGTCCCCCACAGGAGACACAGCGACCGAAAAACTTGAGGATGGAGAGCCCATTCTCCCAGATGAGCACCTGCTCAACAGATCCGCTTCCCTGTTTTCCACACCAGGAATGTAAACTGCCGAGAGACAAGGAACATGGGCCTCCGCCCAGGTCAGGATCACCTCTCTGAGGGCACCCAGACTGCGAGTCCCTCCCTGATGATTGATGTAAGCAACCGCTGTTCGATTGTCCGAACGCACCTGAACCGGAAGGCCCAGAACATGCTGAGTCAAAAGAACAAGAACCAGACGGATGGCTCTCAGTTCCAGAACATAGATGGGCAAGTGGGCCTCTCGAGGTCCCCACTGCCCCCCCAAAACTGAAGATCCTTCCAGAATCCCCCCCATCCCGAAAGACTGGCGTCCGTGGTGACAATTTCCCAGAGAGGGGTCAGGAAAGACCTGCCCCTCAAGAGATTGGTCAAGACCAACCACCATTGAAGGGACTGCCGGACCCGGGAGGACAACTGGAAAGGCCGATCCAATGACCGAGGTCGCCGGTCCCAAGACGCCAACAAATGAAGCTGAAGCGTCTTTGTGTGAAATTGAGCAAAAGGGACTGCCTCGAAGGAGGCAACCATCTACCCTACCAGTCTCATCCCCAGACGGATGGACGGTCGAGGATTGGAAAGAAGGAACCAAGCCAATTTCTGAATCAGACAAATCTTGGATTGAGGCAAAAACACCCTGTGTTGACAAGAATCCAACCGCATTCCCAGAAAGGACACCACCCTGGCCGGGGCGAGGGAGGACTTGGGAAAGTTGATCACCCAACCGAAGCTTTCCAGCGTTGAGACCACCGTCCTGGTGTCCGTCTCCGATTGATTGAGAGAAGGAGCCATGATGAGAAGGTCGTCCAGATAAGGTACGACGCGAATTGAGATCTGAGAATGGCCATCACCCCTGCCAGCACCTTGGTGAACACTCTTGGAGCTGAGGTAAGGCCAAATGGAAGTGACACGAATTGAAAATGCCGATCCTTCATCACAAACCGAAGAAAACGTTGATGAGCCTGGCAGATGGGAACATGAAGGTAAGCATCCTTGATGTCTATGGACGTCATGAAGTCCCCCTGCCGAAGAGAACCGATGGCCGATCGCAGACTTTCCATGCGAAACTTCTGAGTACGGATGAACCTGTTGAGGAACTTCAGATCCAGAACGGGGCGAACCGGCCCGTCTTTCTTGGGGACTGTGAAAAGACTGGAGTAAAACCCGAGGCCCACCTCCAAGTGCGGCACCGGCCGGATGACCGCCATTTCCAGAAGATTCTTCACCGACGCCAGGAGCCCCTGCGCGGCCAAAGGATCGGTGGGCACCCGAGACCGGAAAAAAACGTGAAGGAGGGCGAGACTCGAACTCCAGCTTGTAACCGGACGACACCACCTCCCGGATCCACCTGTCCGGAACCTCCTGGTCCCAAACCAGGGAGAAGTGTCGCAATCGTCCCCTCACCCGCACGGGTGAGGGCACCCCCTCATTGCTGAGCGGGCTTACCAGCAGGCTTGGGCTTGGCGCCCCAGGACTGGCCGGGACGGCCACGACCCCTCCCCCGCGTCCAACCTGCACCCCTAGTAGAGGGAAAGGAGGCCCCTCTGCCCGCTCCGACTCCCCGAAAGGAGGGACTAAAGGAAGTCGCTCCCCGAAAGGAACGACGAGGCCTCTTGCGTTGAGGCAACTTACCACCCTTGGTAACTGAATCCAATTTATCGCCAAACAGGCGCAAACCTACAAAAGGAAGAGCTGTAAGCGACTTCTTAGAGTTAAAGTCCGCCGTTCACTGGCGCAGCCACACCGACTGACGATTAGCAACCAACAGCGCCGTGGTCCTGCTACACATCGCAAGCGCATCGTCCTGGGCAGTCATGACAAAGGAAATAAACGATTCACACTGCTTGAGAGAACTGAACTCATCACAAGTGGGATCAAGATCTGCATACAAATCTCTAATAATGGACCTAACAGCCATCAGAAGAAGCGCCGAAGCACACACCGGCCGCAGTGCCGATCCAGCACTGATAAAACCATGGCGAGCCAATTGATCAATCCGACGATCCTCACCATCCTTAATGGTAGTAGTGTCAGGGGAGTGCAACGCAGCCGTGTTAGACAGCCCCAAAACAGGGGCATTGACATCAGGGGGAACAGACCAAAGCTTCACCAAATCCTCCGGAAAGGGGTAACGCTTATCCCAACTAGGAGGAACTCCAACAAGGCGAGTGGGTTGTTCCCATTCCTTAAGGACAACCCTCACAAAGTGTTGTTGCCTGGGAAACACCAAACGCGGCTGGGGCACATCAAACAACTCACCCTTTGGCAGGGGGGACCGCCTCGGGCGGATTCAAAGCCAAAATTTCAAACATTTGAGCCAAAATGAAAGGAGTGTCAAGGGACACCCCCGCAGCCTGATCGCCAGCGGTACCAACCAATTGCTGGTCTGCAGGCTCGTCCGACTCCTCGAGGAGTTCCCCCTCCTCAGCTGGGGGACAATCGGACCAATCCAATACTTCAAACACCTCATCCTCCAGAACAGGCGATGCCAGAGAAAGGTGCTTCGGCTCAGCCGTAGTCTTCTGAGCCACCGCGGCGGAAACTATTTTCTCGAGGTTGGCCAATCGTGCACACACCTCGGATTGCGAATCCCCACCTTTGACAACGTCACACGGGGTCCGGAATAGGTGGGGGGGGGGGGGGGGGAGGGGATGACGAAAGATGCGCGGAGCCAGAAGGCGGAGTGCCGGACTGGCGCGCAATATTCTGCTGTGCACATGGAATACATATTATGACATCGCCTGGGAGCGGAGCCCCACAACCCCCACACAGCCTGAATAGCCCCGAAGAGCCATTTCCGGTAATGTCGGAAGCCTCCATATGGTGAAATTATGGCATTTGCAATAACCTAGGGATTAACGCATTAAGCAAGAATGGAAAATCCCAATTTGGAGAATAAGACTAGCCAGGTATATCAGACCGGGAGACCCACTGCAGTGAGGGGATCCCAGAATCGAATAAGGGAAAAGAGACCACAATCAGTCCCCTAAAGAAAGTTTGCCAGCATGCACCACACACCACACACATACATCAAACATAATGCAACAGTGAAATATATAAATATATACAAAAGCAAGAGAAGTATATACAGCCCATGAAAAAAAAAAAAAAATCTATATAATATATATACACATATACATATACACATATCTAATTAATATGTGCCTCCAGGAGGGGGAAGCTATACCAAAGTGCCAGGGAAACTCGCAAGCGACTGCCATTAGCATGCACTACACAGACAACACCCTCCTCAGCCGAGCTAGGGACCGCTGGCCTGTTGAGTGCCTCCGTGTAGTGAATACTCCGGGAGAGGGAGAGTAAGAGGAAGGAAGGCGGGCCGGGCTCAGCGAGCGAAGCACTCCGGCCCCACCCCCCCGCCCCATACAGCGTGGGCTGAGAGGGAGTGCGCCCCGCCCCCAAGACACGAGCAGCGTGGCCCGCTGAATGGCGGCGCCACGTGCAAACGGGCGCCAACAGACGCCCTCAGTCCCCCACACAGACCAAGCGGGGAAGTTTTAAACATGCTACAAGGAGCCCCAGCAGCTCGGGACACGCGCCCGCACGCCGCGGCGCTTACCCCACCAGCTGCCAGCGCTCCCCAAACACACAGAATCACCGCAAGTGAAAAGCACCCCATACAAACCACCCCCCCCCCAACGTGAAGGGAGAAGGGAGCAAGCGGGAGAAGGTGGCCAAGGAAAACACCAGGACAGGGGCATCCCAAATCCGGATCACCATGCCGGATAACCGCATTGCCCCACGCGTGGGGACGAGCAGAGGAGATAAGCTCCTAGGCACCATATAGTGCCATCTACCGTTGCCCAGCCAGCAGCCTAGGCTGGGAGGCTTCCGTTATCTATCTAGGCATATAAACAATTGACTGGGCAGAAATAGACCAAAAGGGGGGTGCTGGGGTTTGACCCCGGCTACCTGCAAGCAGGAGACTTCTTTCTTCTGTCTTGTCGCATCTTGCAGAGAGAAAACACTGGGTGTTGAGTGGGAGGTCCCGGGTGTGTGTGGGCCGGGAGGGGCTTGTTTTCAAGACTTCTCTCTGCAACGTCGCCACCTGCCGGTGGAGTAACCCGATCGTAAGAATTAAAGGGGAAGCGGGGTGTGTGACACACTGAGAATAAAGTGCAATCAGACACACACAAAAGGCAATAAGCGCACATACACCATCCCCCCCCCCCCCCCGAACGGGATAACGAGAGAGGGGGGAGAGAGGATGTCAAATAAAAGACCCACCAATGACCAGGGCAGGGAAGGGCAAGAGCAGACGGGGCATCCCAAATCAGGTTCACCATAACCTGCACCGCCTACCCTTTGGTGGGGGATTGCGGTCGGAGCCAGGCTCAGTTGGAAAAATACAATTGTGTGATTACTCACCTGTAGAATTGGTATTATATGTATACAGCACGTCCTGTTCCAGAATATTCCTTACTCCTGGGTAATACATCCACAAGATGGCGCTGGACTGCAGAAAACAGCTTGTGGTTCCTCCCGGCCCTATATAAGTCGGAGCAGTTAACAAGAAACCGGGAGGACAATAATAACAAGAACTCAAAATGAACAATCACCATACAGAGGTAACTAAGAATAATGATAAGGGCGGGGTGGAACAGGACATGCTGTATACATATAATACCAATTCTACAGGTGAGTAATCACAGAATTGTATTATTCTAAGTATACAGCACGCCCTGTTCCAGAATATTCCTTACTCCTGGGACAACCAATAGCAGTGTCCGTAAGGTAGGGTGGGATCCCCAAAAAGTAACAACGCGCAGTTTAAATCACTGCCGCCTGCAGAACTTTGCGGCAAAAAGCAGTGTCAGCTGAGGCCCTAACATCAACCTTGTAAAACTTGGAAAAGGTATGAACAGAAGACCAAGTAGCGGCCTTGCAAACTTGTTCAACAGAAGCCTGGTGCTGAAAAGCCCAAGAGGCCCCAACAGCACGAGTAGAATGAGGCAGAAGGGAGGTTCCTTTCCCTTAGCAGAATAGGCTTGTATCACAGCCTGACGAATACACTTGCTGATAGTAGACTTAGCTGGAGTCAGACCCTTCTTAGGTCCAGACGGGAGCACAAAAAAAACATCAGTCTTCCTGAAGGATTCAGTAGCCTCCAAATAGAACTTCAGGGTCCTGACCATATCCAGAGAGTGTAAGACCCGCTCCTTAGGGTTACTAGGATTAGGGCACAGAGAAGGCAAAACAATGTCCTGATTGAGATGAAAAGCAGACACAACCTTAGGCAGAAACACCACCTTGTCCTGGTGTCTCTCAAAGTAAGGAGGTTTGATAGAAAGCGCCGCCAACTCAGAAACACGCCATGAGTAACCCCCTGGAAGAAGGTCTTAACCAGATGATGGTGAGCAAAAGATCTTTGGAAGAAAATGGCCAAGGCAGAGACATGACCTTTAAGGGTACTAAGTTGAAGACCCAAATCCAAACCATGTAGCAGAAATTCCAGAATACTAGGGACAGAAAACACCCGACAGGGAAACGACTTAAGACTCACACCAGTCAATATAAGCATGCCATACCCTATAGTAGATGGAGAACGAGGACTTCTTCCTAGCCCTAATCATGGTATTAACAACAGAGGCAGGCAGCCCCTTTTCCATCAAGATGGAGGTTTCAGCAGCCAGGCCGTTAAAGCCAGCGTTTGTAAATTGGGATGGCGTAGCTGCCCCTGAGTGAGCAGGTCTGGATCCTTAGGCAGGGCGTACTGATCTACTGCCAACTGTACGATGTCTGCGAACCACACCCTTCTTGGCCAACAGGGGGCCACCAGGATGGTTGGCACCCCTTCCTGGGCTATCTTGCGCAGCACCCTGCCCAGCAGAGGAAAAGGAGGAAACACTGAAAGCTCTTCCAAGACATTGCTAGTGCATCCATGACCAAGGCAAGAGGGTTCTGGGACAGAGAGACAAAGACTGGAAGCTTGTGATTGTGGCGGGACGCAAACAGATCCACATCCGGCTGGCCCTAATGGTGGCACAGGGAGCGAAACACCATGCTGCCGAGGGACCCTTCTCCCAGGCGAGAAGTCCCCCTGCTGAGGGAGTCTGCTTCCAGATTCTCCACTCCCGGGATGTACACTGCCGAGATGCAGGGAACATTCTCCTCCGCCCAGGACAGTATCAGGGACACTTCCTTGAGGGTCCTCTTGCTCCGGGTCCCTCCCTGATGATTGATGTAGGCAACCGCCGTCTGGTTGTCCGAGCGGATCTGAACAGCCCGACCCCGAAGGTGTGGAGTCAGTTGGACGAGAACCAACCTTATCGCCCTTAGTTCCAAAATGTTGATATGGATGTGGGCCTCCTGAGGGCCCCACTGACCCTGGAATTTCAGGGATTTCCAGAAGCCCCCCCCCCAACCTGTCAGACTGGCATCTGTGGTGACTGTCTCCCAGCACAGAGCCAGAAAGGATCTGCCCACCAACAGGTTTCTTGAGTCCAGCCATCACGAGAGAGACCGCCTGACCAGAGGGGACAGAACAAACACCTGATCCAGGGACACAGGGTCCCGATCCCAAACTGACAAGAGGTGAAGTTGAAGAGGTCTCATGTGAAACTGAGCGTATGGAACAGCCTCGAAGCAAGACACCATCAGGCCCACCAGCTGCATCCCCTGCCGGATGGAAGGATGAGGGCAAGACAGAAGAAGCTTGGCTTGAGCTTGCAGACTGTCCACCTTCTGCTGAGGGAGAAGGATCTTGACCTGATATGTATCCAGAGTCATGCCCAGAAAGGACTTGACCATTGAAGGCGACAGGGAAGACTTGGGATGGCTGATCACCCAGCCGAAGGACTCCAGTGTGGACACCACCATCTGGGTATCCAGCTCGGCCTGCTGGAGGGACAGAGACATGATGAGAATGTCGTCCAAATAAGGAAGGATGCGAATGCCCTGAGATCTCAGCAGAGACATTATGCCCGCCAGCACCTTGGTGAATACCCTGGGAGCCGAGGTGAGACCGAAGGGCAAGGCCACAAATTGGTAGTGCTGATCCTCCAGAGCGAACCTGAGGAATCTCTGATGACCTGGAAAGATTGGTATATGAAGGTAAGCATCCTTGATGTCTACAGAGGTCATGGGGGCGTAGTGAATTTACAGCTGAGCGCAGAGTCTCCATGCTAAAGTGTTTGAATCTGACAAATTTGTTGAGGCGCTTTAAATCCAGGATGGGTCTGATGGACCGGTCTTTTTTGGGAACAGTGAAAAGATTGGAATAGTAGCCTCTGCCCCTTTCCTTTAAGGGCACTTGGCAGATGACCCCTAACTCCACAAGGTTTTGGACAGTAAGGCGCAGACCCTGGGCTAAAAGGGGGTTTTGAGCCATCCGGGATTTGATGATTCTTGGGGGTGGCCAGGCTGCAAACTATCTTGTAACCGGAGGACACTACCTCCTGAATCCACCAGTCTGAGACGTGAGCAAAATACCGAAGCCGCCAACCCCCCCCCCCCCCCCCCCACCCAGATGGGTGAGGGCGCCCCATCATGCCTGAGGGGGCATGGGTGAGGATTTTGGCTTGGGACCCCAGGAGAGGCCAGGACGGCCATGTCCTCTGCCCCATCCCCAATGGTCTCCGCGGGCCCCAGTAAAAAAGACTCCACGGTTAGTTCTGGAACCACAGAAGGATGGGAGAAAGGCACCTGTCCCCCGAAAGGACCGAGATGGCCTCCTGCGTTGAGGTAACCTACCACCCCTAGCAAACAAATCCAAGCGTTCTCCAAAGAGGCGCAGGCTCTTGAAGGGAAAACCAGTGAGAGCCTTCTTAGCAGCATTGTCAGCTACCCACTGACGTAGCCAGACAGGGCGGCGTATAGCCACCAACAGGGCAGAAGTCCTACCACACATTCTAATGGCATTATCCATGGCAGAGAGGATATATGCAATAAATTCCTCACAAAGCAGGAGAGATCTATACTCCTCTCTACCCGCATCCTCAGATGCCCCATCCAAAAGACACTTAAGCACCCCTTTAATGGCAATAGCCGTAATAGCAGAGGCACAAACCGGGCGCAGTGCCGTCCCCACACAGGCAAAGGCATGACAGGCCAATTGGTCCAAACGCCGGTCCTCGGCATCTCGCAGGGTAGTAGTGTCAGGAGAATGCATGACAGATGTATTGGACAACATCCAACTGGCGCATTCAGTTCGGGAGGACATGACCAACGCTTAACATCAGCAGGAAAGAGATACCTCTTGTCCCAACTCTTAGGCACCCCTGGCAGCTTGCTAGGCCGTTCCCATTCTTTAATAATCTAGTGTTGAAAGAGAGACTGCTCAGGGAACTCCCAGCGTGGCTTAACCGTGTGAAAAAGCTCACCTGGCTGCTGCGGAACCTCTGCCGGGGGAGAAATACAAAACACTTCAAAAATGTGACTCAGCAATACGTCAGTGTCATCAGGGGACCACGGGTCTTCCCCAAAGGGAGTTCCAGTACCACCGTATATCTTAGGTTGTTCCTCAGAGGAATCAGAAAATAATTCCCCCCTTCTCAAGGGGGTAGGGACCTGAGAGTGAGTAAGGGCCCTCATCTTTCACAGGGAAGAGGGAACCGCGGGTGATAAATGCCGCTTCTTAGCAGAAGCCTTACGCGGGCAGACCCAGCAAGATGTTTTTCAATACTGGCCACCCGTGCAGCTAAATCAGGTTGAGACTCCCCACTAGTATGCCCCTCAGTGGGGGTCAGATGTAAGCGTGGGGGGGGGGGGGTGGGTGAGGCCAGAAGGGGCGCACTCCCAGGAGTAACAGACAGCCCAGACTGCAGCGAAAGTACCTGCTGGGAGCAGGGTACACACACCCTGACATTATCACTAATAGGGGATACCCCACACACAACACATAGCCGGGCTTGTCCCCCAGGCCCATTATCCCCAGAAGCCTCCATATGGCGATTTGAATGGCGCAATAGGCCAGTAAGGGTTAACGCTGAAGAGCTACCCGGGATGCCCCAAGAACCGCTAGGGAAGTGAGGGAAGATGGCTGGAAGAAACCAAAGTACTGAAGTTTTCACCTGCCTGAAAGACATAATCAAACATACCCATGAGAATAAGGCAGAGAAAAAAACTTTAGAAAAAATCACCCCACCGGGGTTACTCACAGACTGCAGAGAGCCAGCAGCACACAGAAAGGAGACAAAATGGCATCCGCAGACCTCGAGGGGCGGCCCGTGGAGTTGTGAAGTAAAATGCATCAGCCACAGACCCCCCCCCCCCCCCGAAGGGCGGGAAACGCGCCCACGTGATCAGGCCGGCCAATTGCGGCCCGGCAGCTCTGAGGTGAATGGGGTTGCCAGGCTCAGAGCGCAGTACAAAGCGCTGGGGCGGCGTATTATAAAAGTAACAATCACTAAAATATTGTCCAAGGGGAGCGTGAGGGAGGATAACAGCAGAATTCGCAGGGAAAATGGCGCCCATTGGATTAATATGAGAAGTGAGGGTGGAGGGGGAAATATATATATATATATGTGTGTGAATAGGGTTTAACTGCACAGGATAACCTGGCAAAACCCATGAGGCAGTGGGGGCATCCCAAAAAGGCTCACCATTAGCCTAAACCGCCTACCTTGTTAGAGCAGGGACTGCAGTAGGAGCCTAACTCCTCAGCACCATTGGTGCTTGCTAACCTACCTTCACCTGAACCTTATCAGCCGAGGCTGGGAGGCAGTAAATGGGATGGAACGGGTGGAAATAGTCTTGCAGGGCCGCAGGCATATAAGCCCCGCTTACCTGCGCCACAGAGAGCTATCGTCTATCTTCGCAGTCCAGGCTGCAGAAAGAACTGGGGATTTTGTGGGAGGTCCCTGACTTATATAGGGCCGGGAAGAGCCACAAGCTGTTTTCTGCAGTCCAGCGCCATCTTGTGGATGTATTACCCAGGAGTAAGGAATATTCTGGAACAGGATGTGCTGTATACTTAGAATAGAAAGGTAGCGGCCATTTTGGAGCTTCCTCTCCCAACTGACATAATTGAAATGCACAGTAACAGGAAGCCAGCAGCACCGTCTGCTGTGTTCTGATTTAATTCAATTTAGACTGTTGGTCCGCTTTAACATTTCAACTGTCGAAGAGCCTAAGTAGTGAGTGCAAATGTCGATTGACTAGATTGTCTTTGCTTTACTTTCTGATATGAGCAGTTCCTTCCCTCCCAAACCCGTTTGCCATGCGTTTCTGCCCCTCAGACATCCATGTATAATGAAAAAAGATTTAAAGTGAAATTCCTTTTTTAATGGCATTTTATAAAGTTTCCATTATTGTGTGCCAAAATGATTTGCTCAATGTACTGAACTTATGTTATTTTTTCACTTTATCGGTTTGCAACGCGTCACAATAATGTGTTTATATCAGCAACATGGCCGGCCTTTAGGGGATGTGCAAGGTGTGCAGTCACACAAGATATCCCGACCTCTGGAAGGGGCCAGGAGCTCTCAACTGGACCAACAAGCCTTTCTTTTTTTTCAAATACTCCCATCTCTGTCCTTTTCCCCACATTTATTTATAACAATTTTCCCTCATCTTGAATGCCCATTCTCTCTCTCCTTTATTTCATGACCCCCCCCTCCCTCTATTTCCCTGTTCTTTCCATTTTCTCTTGTCACCTTTCAACTGGTTTCAGCTTCTTCGCTTCATCTTTTTTTTTTCCTTCCCTTCATCTATTTTCCAGTAATGTTTCTTTATCTTTTGGTTAAGGCACAGGCCACAGGTTTAAGTCCATGTGCTCTATTCAAAACTCTGTAGATAAATGGGTCCAGTAGCTAATTAGTTACTGGCAGTATAGATAGGTGTGGATCAGCACTGGGAGGAAAAAATACAATTTTGTGATTACTCACCTGTAAAATGGGTATTATAAGTATGTCACACACCCCACTTCAGACATTAATTCATTAACATGGGTACTCACCGCTAGGTGGCGCTGCATTGCAGAGAAGTCCAGAAAAAGCAAGCCCCTCCCGGTCTATACATACCTGGTATCTCCTAACAATTCCCCAGTATTCAAACAGCAATAAAGGCAAGATACCAGGAGACCAAAACACAAAAGTAACCCTCAACTGTGAATAAACACAACTTCACCATATAAAGAGGCAGGATACCAAAGAGGGCGGGTGAAGTGGGGTGTGTGACATACTTATAATACCCATTTTACAGGTGAGTATTCACAAAATGGTATTATTCTAAGTATGTCACACACCCCACTTCAGACATTAATTCATTAACATGGGACATCCAACAGCAGTGTCCAAAATGGGGAGGGTATCCAACCAGGCAATAATGCAGACACAATCAAACCACTGCAGCCTGCAGAACCTTGCGGCCAAAAACAGCATCCGCTGAAGCCCGCACATCAACCTTATAAAACTTTGAAAAGGTGTGAACCGAAGACCAGGTAGCAGCCTTACAAACCTGCTCAACCGAAGCCTGGTGCTGAAAAGCCCAGGACGCACCAACAGCACGAGTAGAATGAGCAGTAACACGAAAAGGGGGAGCCTTCCCCTTGGCAGAATAGGCTCCAACAATCGCCTGACGAATCCATTTACTAATAGAAGACTTGGCCGGAGCCAAACCCTTCCTAGGCCCACAGGGCACCACGAAGAAGGCATCCGTCCTACGAAAAGGAGCCGTAGTACGCAGATAGAACTTGACACAACGTACCACGTCCAAGCAGTGCAACGCACTCTCCTTGTCATTCTTAGGCTTAGGACACAAAGAAGGAAGAACAATGTCCTGATTAAGATGGAAAGCAGAGACCACTTTAGGAAGAAAGTCCGGCTTGAATCTGAAAACCACCTTGTCCTGAAGTTTCTCAAAATAAGGGGCCTGAATCGACAGGTTCGCCAGCTCTGAAACACGCCGAACAGAAGTGATGGCCACCAGAAAGGCAACCTTCTGAGTCAGAGTAGACAAGGCAATATCCCGCAAAGGCTCAAAGGGAGGAGCCTGAAAGGCAGAAAGAACTAAATTCAAATCCCAAACAGGGAGCAACGGCTTCCTAGGAGGCCGCAAATGTGAAAGCCCCTGGAAAAAAGTTTTGACCAAAGAATGGCTTACAAAAGACCTCTGAAAAAAAAATAAAAAAAAAATAGATAAGGCAGAAACCTGCCCCTTCAAAGTACTCAGCTGAAGACCAGAGTCCAGCCCTGACTGAAGAAAATCCAAAATCCTGGAAACGGAAAAGACCCGGCAGGGCAAAGATCTAGATTCACACCAATCAATATACGATCTCCAAGCCCTATAATAGATGGAAGAAGAGGATCTCTTCCTAGCACTGATAAGAGTCCGAATGACCGAATCCGAAAGACCTTCCTCCTTCAAGATGGAGATTTCAGCAGCCAAGCCGTCAAAGCCAGCGTTGGTAAACTGGGGTAACACAACTGACCCTGAGTGAGAAGATCTGGCCGAAGAGGCAGATCGAGCTGATCCACTGCCAGACGAACGATGTCCGCGAACCACACCCGCCTTGGCCACCTTGGAGCCACGAGAATGGCGGGAACTCCTTCCTGAACCAGCTTTCGCAGAACCCTGCCCAGCATGGGAATCGGAGGAAACAGATAAAGAAACCCCAGATCCCTCCAGCTCAGGGCCATGGCGTCCGCCGCCAGAGCCAGAGGGTCCCGGGACAGAGACACGAACGTCGGAAGCTTGTGATTGTGACGAGAGGCAAACAGATCCACCTCCGGCGTCCCCCACCGAAGACACAGGGACCGAAACACCTGGGGATGGAGAGACCATTCCCCCCGGCGGGACGAACACCGGCTCAGAAAGTCCGCCTCCGTGTTCTCCACTCCTGGAATGTAAACTGCCGAGATGCAAGGGACATGAGTCTCTGCCCAAACAAGAATCAGAGACACCTCTCTGTGGGCACCCAGACTGCGAGTCCCTCCCTGGTGATTGATGTAAGCAACCGCCGTCCGATTGTCCGTCCGCACCTGCACCGGCAGGCCCTGCAAATGATGTGTCAATTGAGACAGAACCAACCTGATGGCTCGCAACTCCAGAACATTGATGGACAAGTGAGCTTCCCGAGGGTCCCACTGCCCCCGAAACTGAAGATCCTTCCAGAAACCTCCCCATCCTGACAAACTGGCATCCGTGGTGACAGTCTCCCAAAGCGGGGTCAGAAACGACCTGCCCTTCAGAAGATTGTCCGAGACCATCCACCACAGAAGAGACTGCCGAACCCGAGGGGACATCCGGAAGGACCGATCCAACGACCGCGGTCGCCGGTCCCAAGATGCCAAAAGATGAAGCTGAAGCGTCCGCGTGTGAAACTGTGCGAAGGGAACTGCCTCGAACGAGGCCACCATCAACCCCACCAGTCTCATTCCTAGCCGAATGGACGGGCGAGGATTGGAAAGAAGAAGCTGAGCCAATTCCTGAATCAAAAGGACCTTGGCCTGGGGGAGAAAGACTCTGTGCAGGCAAGAGTCCAATGACATCCCCAGAAAAGTCACCACCCTGGCCGGGACCAGAGAGGAATTGGGGTAATTGATCACCCAGCCGAACCTCTCCAACATAGACACCACCAAACTGGTGTCCCCTTCCGCCTGACTGAAGGAAGGCGCCATGATGAGGAGATCGTCCAGGTAAGGTACAATGCGAATCCCCTGAGCTCTGAGCAGGGCCATCACTCCCGCCAACACCTTGGTGAACACTCTTGGCGCAGATGTGAGGCCGAACGGAAGAGCTACAAACTGAAAATGCCGATCCTCCACCACAAAGCGAAGAAACCGCTGATGAGCCGGAAAGATCGGGATGTGAAGGTAAGCATCCTTGATGTCTATGGACGTCATAAAGTCCCCCTGCCGAAGTGCACCGATCGCAGACCGCAGGGTTTCCATGCGGAACTTCCGGGGACGAATAAATCTGTTGAGAAGCTTCAAATCCAGGATCGGACGGAACGAACCGTCCTTTTTGGGTACAGTGAAGAGATTGGAATAAAACCCGCGCCCCACCTCTGAAGGAGGGACCGGGCAGATGACTGCCAATTCCAGAAGATTCCTTACCGCCGCCAGGAGCCCCCGTGCGGCCAAAGGATCCGAGGGCACCCGAGACCTGAAAAACCTTAGAGGAGGGCGGGACTCGAACTCCAGCTTGTAACCGGCCGACACCACCTCCCGGATCCACCTGTCCGAGACCTCCTGGTCCCATACCCGAGAGAAGAGTCGTAACCGTCCCCCCACCCGTACGGGTGAGGGCGCCCCCTCATTGCTGAGCGGGCTTGACCGCAGGCTTGGGCTTGGCGCCCCAGACGTGAACGGAACGGCCACGGCCTCTACCTTTAGGCCAACTGGCGCCCCTGGAGGCCGAGAAGCCCGCACCCCTGCCGGCTCTGGCTCCCCGAAAGGACGGATTAAAGGAGACCGCCCCCCGAAAGGAACGGCGAAATTTCTTGCGCTGAGGCAACTTGCCTCCCTTGGCAACAGAATCCAGCTTTTCACCAAAAAGCCTCAAACCCAGAAAAGGGAGAGCCGTAAGCGATCTTTTAGAATTAAAATCAGCCGTCCACTGTCTCAGCCAAACTGAACGACGAATAGCCACCAACAGAGCAGTAGCCCTGCCACACATCAACATAGCATCCTCCTGGGCGGCCAGAATAAACTACAAGAAGGATTCACAACGCTTAAGAACTAGAAACTCATCACCGGTAGGATCAAGATCCACACATAAGTCCCTGACCATAGACCTAACCGCCAACGACAGAAAGGCAGAAGCACAAGCAGGCCTCAAAACCGAACCCGCACAGACAAACCCATGACGGGCCAACTGATCAATCCGGCGATCCTCGCCGTCCTTGAGAAAAGTAGTGTCAGGGAGATGAACAGCTGCCGTATTAGACAGCCCCAAAACAGGAGCATCCACCTCGGGAGAGACAGACCAACGCTTCAACAGATCCGATGGAAAAGGATACTTCTTGTCCCAACTAGGCGGAACCCCGACAAGCCGCGTAGGCTGCTCCCACTGCTTAAGGACGATGTCCTCAAAATGCTGTTGACTGGGAAACTCCAAGCGCTGCTTGGACCCCCCAAAAAGCTGACCCTTAGGCCCAGGAGTAACTTCCGGCGGATCCAAATCCAAAACCTCAAACATTTGGGCCAGGATAGTGGGCGTATCAAGGGGGGGCCCCTCCTCCAGGTCCCCCTCAGCGCCCGACAAGTGCTGAACCTCGGCATCCTCTGACTCCTCAACAAGCTCACCCTCTTCAAGGGGACGAACCGACCAGTCCAGTACCTCAACTTCCTCATCTGAGTCCCGCGGAGGCGGAGACAGATGTTTCCGCTTGGCTGGAGCCTTCTGAGCGACCATTGCGGAAAACATTTTCTCGAGGCTGGCCAAACGGGCGCATACCTCAGATTGCGAATCACCCCCAATGACCGCGTCACGTGGTGTCCGGAACAGGCGAGGAGGGGAGGGAGAAGGCGCGGTAGAAGAAGTCCCAGGCACCGAGGTGTCGGACTGGCGCTCAATGTTCCGCTGCGCACATGGAATACAAATGATAACATAGCGGAGTCCCACATCCCCCACACAGCCTGGACTGCCCCGAAGGACTAGTTCCGGCATCTCTGGTAGCCTCCATATGGTGAATTTATGGTATTCGCAGACCCCAGGGATTTACGCAGTAAGCGACCCGGGATGCCCCACTGGGATTTTAATAAAATATCTATAAATATATATATATATATATATATATATATATATATAATGAAATGTGTAAATAGGCCTGTCAAGGAATAGCAAAAGGGACCCAAAACCCAATAGCCAGGTATATACGACCGGGAGAGCCCAGAGTGAAGGAATCCCGGGATCTGGAAAACAAAGAAAAGACAATAGTAAATACATGCACACAGAAACACAATAGGTGGCTCAGACTAAAGAACAAACACAGGGCCGGCTATATATATATATATATATATATATATATATATATATATATATATATAATAATACATGCATTGACAGCCAGCATGCCCCAAGGCCAGTGTAACCCCAAGGGGACAAGAACGCTGCCCCCCCCTTATCAGCAAACTGGCCGCTCACACTAAAAGGAGCGTCCAGACAACATGAATGGCCGGGAGAACAAGCAGGCACCCACCTAAGCTCCGCACAGACACGCCGCCAGAACGAGACGGAGACGGGGAAGAAGGGCGGGCCCGCCAGGAGCGCGGGACCTCTGTAGCCCCGCCCCCCACGTACCCCGTCATACACGTCGCGACCCGCGCAGGCCGCAGCCCGCGAAACCAGGCCGCGAGCGCCACATACCATGGCGCCCGCATAAGCCCACAGGAGGACCGGCGGCAACGCATGCCGCCCGGCCCCACCTGCCAGCGGGACATCCACAGCAGCCGCGCCAAGGCCCAAGCCGCGGGCGCCGCGATGACGCCCGCAGAAGCCGTCGAGCGGGCCGGCGGAACATGGCCGCCCAATGAAAGTATCCCTGGCGGACCGGCGCGACGCGCCGCCAGGCCACCCGACATCACCAGCCACAGGGACTACAGTAACCGCCAAGCACCCTATAAAGGCAGACCGGACGGGCCGGAGCCAGGCCACCCGTCCCTGCCTCACAACACACACACACACGCACATGTATAATAAAGGAAGGAAAATGACAGGAAGGGAACCTAAGGGGAAAATCAGGCCCGGGGCATCCCACATCCGGATCACCAAAACCGGATCGCCGCTATGCCCCATAATATGGGGACGAGCGGAGGAGCAAAGCTCCTAAGCACCTAAGGTGCTATCTACCCTTGCCCAGCCTACAGCCTAAGCTGGGAGGCTACCATTAACCAGGGGCTAATCAAAAAGAAGCCGGGCAGAAATAGACCATGGGGGGGGGGGGGGGCCGGGGTGATACCCCGGCTACCTGCAAGCAGGAGACTTCTTTCTTCTGTCTTGTCGCCACGTTGCAGAGAAGAACACTGGGGAATTGTTAGGAGATACCAGGTATGTATAGACCGGGAGGGGCTTGCTTTTTCTGGACTTCTCTGCAAAGCAGCGCCACCTAGCGGTGAGTACCCATGTTAATGAATTAACGTCTGAAGTGGGGTGTGTGACATACTTAGAATACACAATTCTGTGACACTCACCTGTAGAATTGTTTTCTCTACCACCATTTCAGGTCGTCTGCTTCATTCACGAATGGGTTAATTCCTGCCCAGAGGGCGTGGACTGCAAGATAGAAAGGTTTGGCTCCTCCCCGCCCTATAAACATCAGGCTGCTTCAGACCAATCCAGTAATTAAAAAGCAGTAGAATCACCATCTGGGAGGCTAAGGCCTATTATGTATAGGAGACAATGTTACAACCACACCAATCTCAGCTTATTTTCTGTCTTAATTTTATCTTTTTTTTCATGCTAAAAACTATTTACATATATAAAAGTACACCAAAATACGGCGTAGAATCAACCCAGAAATAGGGAGGGTCTGACAGCCTGGAATAGATGTAGTAGAAAAAACAATTTTACAGGTGAGTGTCACAGAATTGTGCTCTTTCCCAATCCATTCCAGGCCGTCAGCTCCAGTCACGAACGGGACTTCCAAAAGCAGTGCCTCCATATGGGCGGGATCCCAAATGAAATATAGCAGCAGGTAGTACAATTCACTACCGTCTAATACTTTTCTGCCAAAAATGGCATCTGCTGAGGCTCTAACATATACCTTGTAAAATTTGGTAAATGTATGAACCAAAGTGGCCTTACATACTTGTTCCACCGAAGCCCGATGCTGAAAGTAGTACCAATGGCCCAAGTGGAATGAGCTGTGACCTGAAAGGGGGGCTCCTTTTCTTTGGCAGACCAGGCCCTTACTACCGTCTGTTTTAATCCAATGACTGATAATGGATTTAGCCGGCGGAAGCCCCTTTCAAGGTCCTTCTGCTATGACAAAGAAGACTTCCGGAAGTACTCTGTAGCAGAGATATAATATCTTAAAGCTCTAACTATGTCCAAAGAATGAAGGACCTTCTCATTTGGATTTGCCAGAACCAGACATAAGGATGGCAATACCAACTCTTCATTAAGGTGAAACAGGGAAACCACATTGGCTAAAAAATCCATCTTGAAATGGAAGACAGACTCATCTCTATGTAATTAAAAATAAGGGGCCTTGACCGACAAGGCGGCCAATTCAGAGACCCAATGTACAAAGGTAATAGCCGCCAGAAAAATGTCAATCAGGGGCTCAAAAGGAGTGCCCTGAAGGGCTGATAACACTAAATTTAAGTCCCATACCGACCAAATAGGTTTGCGCAGTGGGCGTACATGAGTGACTCCCTGAAAGAAGGTTCTAATGAGTATTTTTAGCGATGGGCTTCTAAAAAAAGATGGATAAAGCTGAAATATGACCCTTTAGAGTGCATAGCTGGAGGCCAGTCTCTAGGCCATTTTGCAGAAATTCTAGGATTCTGGACACAGAATATCTTCGCCAAGAAAACTTCGGCACTCACACCAGGTGATGAACGCCTGCCAGACCCTGTAGTGAATCTTAGATGACATCTGCTTTCAGCCTGGATCATGGTATGTATTACCATGGCCGACAAACCTTTCTCTGTCAAGATCGCTGTTTCTATAGCCAGGCCGTAAAAAAAACAGCATTCATAAATTCGGGTGCCGAAGAGGCCCCTGTGTGAGAAGATCTGGATTGCCGGGCAGCCGCCAATGATCTTATTCCGACATCCTTACTATGTCCGAGAATCGGCTTCTCCTTGACCAACGAGGAGCCACCAGGATTGTTGATACTCCCTTGTGAGCTACCTTCTTTAGGACTCGACCCAGGATCGGGAACCGAGGGAATGCATATAGGAAATGTAACCCTGCCCACGGGGTAGTCAGCACGGCTGTTGCCACGGCCAGAGGGTCTCGGGAATAGGGACACAAAACTTGGAAGCTTGTCATTGTGTCTGGACACAAAGAGATCCACCTTCGGAAGATCCCATCAGAAGAAAAGCCTCTGAGAGACCACTCCCCCTGATGCAGAGTTGTACTGCTCAGGATGTCGGCCTCTGGGATATAAACTGCTGAGATGCAGGGGACATTCTCCTCCGCCTATAGCATTATTTGGCCCACTTCTCTTAGAACTCTCTTGCTCCTTGTACCCCCCTGTTGGTTGATGTAAGCCACTGCTGTCCGATTGTCTGACTGGAATCGAACAGCATGTCGCTTAAGACTGGGTGTCCAATGGTGAAGCACTAACAAAACCGCTCTTTACTCCAAAAGGTTTATGGGAAGCAGATTCTCCCTCAGACCCATTGTCCCTGGATCGTCTGAGCCCTCCAGACGTCAGACTGGCATCCGTGGTGACAATCTCCCAGAGGGGAGTCAAAAAGGACTTGTCTACCTCTAGGTGTAAGGGATCCAACCACCATAGAAGGGATTGCTTGGCTAAGAGCGTTAAACCAACGGTCTGATCCAGCGACTCCAAGGCCCGATCCCAGACAGACAAAAGATCCATTTGTAGAGGCCTCATGTGAAACTGAGCAAAAGGCACTGCTTCAAAGAAGGACCCCATCAGACCTACCAGCCGCATCCCTTGACAAAATGTCGGCAAGCTCAACAGTAAGTACACACATTACACCCCCATACCACTTATTACAACAACGCAATATACCCCTTCCTTAATAATTATGTAGGTTCATGCACTGAAGAAGCCGATAGGTGAAACGGGTTTGCATATAGAACCGTGACCTGTTACTTGATACAAGCTGACATCATAATTTGCTATAAACAGGGATTTAATCCGGTCAACGCTTGCTACAAACTGGTACATTTATGCATTTATGGATATTTGGTATCTAAAAATACCATTTTGTGAATACTCACCTGTAAAATGGGTATTATAAGTATGTCACAGACCCCGCTTCAAGACATTCATTACACTTGGGTATACTGACCTGTAGATGGCGATCTTGCAGAGATGATAAATAAAGGTCATACCCTCCCGGCCCATAAATACCTGGGACCTCCCACTCATTCCCCAGTATAAAGATAGCAGTAAGACCAAGGGACCAGGAAAGCCAATAAAAACTAACAAAGGTTCACCATATAAAGGATCCAGAATACAAAAGGACAGGGTGAAGTGGGGTGTGTGACATACTTATAATACCCATTTTACAGGTGAGTATTCACAAAATACCATTTTGTGAGTACTCACCTGAAAAATGGATATTGTTGGTGTGCCACACACCCCGCTTCACTTCTTAAATATTCATCCATTATTGGGTTAATCCACCGCAGGTGACGTAGTGCAGAGAGGAAGTCTTGTAACGAGCCCCCTTCCGGCCTATATATACCTGGTACCTCCCTTCAATCACCAGTATATTTAAAAAGCAGAAA
This sequence comes from Gastrophryne carolinensis, assembly GCA_027917425.1. Taxonomy (NCBI): domain Eukaryota; kingdom Metazoa; phylum Chordata; class Amphibia; order Anura; family Microhylidae; genus Gastrophryne; species Gastrophryne carolinensis. The sequence continues at coordinate 119,957,137 of CM051243.1, forward strand.
GACAAGGTACCAGTATTCCACCGGTAACCTCAAAAATCAATTTTGATATAAATAAAAAATGGCTTCACCACATAAATGCTTCGGTAATACCGAAGAGGGTGGGGGTGAAGCGGGGTGTGCGGCACACCAACAATATCCATTTTTCAGGTGAGTACTCACAAAATGGTACTATTCTTGGTGTGCCACACACCCCGCCTCACTTCTTAAATATTCATCCATTATTGGGACATCCAAAAGCAGTGTCCACAAGGGAAGGGCATCTCAAGGCCAGGTGAAGCATAACTTAAATGACTGCAGTCCCTTGCGGCCAAAAACAGCATCCGCTGAGGCCCGCACATCAACTTTGTAAAACTTAGAAAAAGTGTGAACAGAAGACCAGGTGACGGCCTTACAAACCTGTTCAACAGAAGCTTGGTGCTGAAATGCCCAAGACGCCCCAACAGCGCGAGTGGAATGAGCAGTGATACGAAAAGGGGGAACTCTTCCCTTAGCCGAATAGGCCGCAGTAACGGCCTGACGTATCCACTTGCTAATGGCAGATTTGGCTGGTGCCAAACCCTTCTTAGGCCCATGGGGCACAACAAAAAAGGAATCCGTCCTACGAAAAGGAGACGTGATAATCAAGTAGTACTTAACACAGCGTACTACATCCAAACAATGCAAAACCCTCTCTTTGTCATTCTTAGGATTAGGACACAAGGAGGGAAGAACAATATCTTGGTTCAAATGAAAAGCAGAAACAACCTTAGGAAGAAAGTCTGGCTTGAACCGAAATACCACTTTATCCTTATGCCTCTCAAAGTAAGGCGCCTGGATAGTTAAGGCCGCCAACTCTGAGACACGCCGGACAGAAGTGATAGCTACCAAGAAGACAATCTTCTGAGTCAGGGTAGACAAAGCAATATCTTGCAAAGGCTCAACAGGAGGAGCCTGAAGAGCAGAAAGACCCAAATTCAAATCCCAAACAGGGAGTAATGGTTTCCTGGGAGGCCGCACATGCGTAACCCCCTGGAAAAAAGTCTTAACTAAAGGTTTAAGCGCAACACGCTTCTGAAAAAAGATAGATAAGGCAGAGACCTGCCCTTTCAACGTACTTAGCTGGAGACCAGAGTCCAGCCCTGATTGTAAAAACTCCAGAATCCTGGAGACCGAAAAGACCCTACAAGGAAAAGATCTTATCTCACACCAAGCGATATAGGCTTTCCAAGTCCTATAGTAGGTGATGGAAGAAGACTTCTTCCGGGCACTGATCAAAGTCTTAATGACTGAATCAGAAAGACCCTCCTCCTTCAGGATGGAGGTTTCAGCAGCCAGGCCATCAAACCCAGCGCTGGTAAATTGGGGTAACACAATTGACCCTGAGTGAGCAGATCGGGACGAAGAGGCAGAACGAACTGGTCCACTGCCAGCCGAACGATGTCTGCGAACCTCACTCGTCTTGGCCACCTTGGGGCCACGAGAACGGCGTACACCTTTTCCAGAGCCAACTTCTGAAGAACCCTGCCCAGCATGGGCATCGGAGGAAACAGGTATAGAAATCCTAGAACTCCCCAGATCAGGGACATGGCGTCCACTGCCAGAACCAGAGGATCCTGGGAGAGCGACACGAAGTTCGGGAACCTGTGATAGTGATGAGGGGCCAACAGGTCCACCTCCGGGGTCTCCTATTGGAGACACAGTAAGCGAACCACCCGAGGATGGAGAGCCTATTCTTCCAGACGGGGAGAGCCCTTGCTCAACCGGCCCACTACCTGTTTCATCACCTCTGGAATGTAAACCGCCGAGAGACAGGGAACATGGAACACTGGCCATGTCCGGATCAGGGACACTTCTCAGAGTACTCAGACTGCGCGTCCTTCCCTGAAGACCAACGTAAGCAACCGCTGATCGATTGTCTGAACACATCTGGACCAGAAGGCCCAGAACGTACCGAGTCAGGAGAGCAAGCACCTGACGGATGGTTCTCAGTTTCAGAATATTGATGGGTAAGTGGGGCCTTTGAGGTCCCCACTGCCCCTGAAACTGCAGTTCCTTCAAGAATCTGCCCCATCCCGACAGACTGGCGTCCGTGGTGACAATTTTCCAAAGGGGGGTCAGGAAAGGCCTGCCCTACACAAGATTGGTCGAGACCAACCACCACAGGAGGGACTGCCGTACACGGGAGGACAACTGGAAGGACTGATCCAGCGACTGAGGTTGCTGGTCCCAAAACGCTAACAGAAAAAGCTGAAGCGTTCTCGTGTGAATTTGGGCAAAAGGAAGAAACACTCTGTTGATGAGAGTTCAGGCCGGGATGAACCGACCCATCTCTCTCGGGGACTACGAAAAGATTGGAGTAGAAAACGAGGCCCATCTCTAAGCGCGGCCCCGGCCGGATGACCGTTATCTCTAACAGATCCCTTACCGACGCCAGGAGCCCCTGCGTAGCCAAAGGAACGATGGGCACCCGAGACCGAACGAACCGTGAAGGAGGGTGAGACTCGAACTCCAGGTCGTAACTGGCCGACACTACCTCCTGGATCCATCTGCCTGGAACCACTTGGTTCCAAACCTGGGAGAAGTGTCGCAATAGTCCCCCCACCCGCACGGGTGAGGGCAGCCCCTCATTGCTGAGTGAGCTTATCAGCAGGTTTGGGCTTGGTGCCCCAGGACTGAGTGGGCCGGCCACGGCCCCTCCCCCGAGTCCAACCTGCACCTCTGGTAGCGGGAAAGGAAGCACCCCTGCCCGCTCTGAATCCTCGAAAGGAGGGCCTACCGGAACCTGCCCCCCCAAAGGGGACACAAGGCCTCTTGCGTTGTGGCATCTTACCACCCTTTGCGACTGAATCAATTTTCTCCCCGAACAGACGCAACCCCAAAAAGGGGAGAGCTGTAAGCACCCTTTTAGAAGCCACGTCCGCTGACCATTGATGCAGCCATACTGACCTGCGAATAGCCACCAGCATAGCCGCTGCCTTGCTACTCATAGCCAGCGCATCGTCCTGAGCGGCCAGGACATAAGACACAAAAGATTCACAATGCTTAAGCGCAGTGAACTGTTTGCAAGCGGGATTAAGATCCTCATATAGCCCCTGAATTAAGGACTTAATTGCCAATAGAAGAAGGGCTGAAGCACATACCGGGCGCAACGCTGACCCGGAATAAATAAAACCATGGCGAGCGTATTGGTCAATCCGACGATCTTCCCCATCCTTAGGGACAGTGGTCTCAGCAGACTGTACCATAGCCGTGCTGGAGAGCCCTAGTACAGGGGTATCGACGTCAGGAAGGACAGACCAAAGCTTCACCAATTCTGGCGGAAATGGATAACGCTTTTCCCAACTGGAAGGAATTCCAGATAACCGCGTGGGATGTTCCCATTCCTTAAGAACCACCCTCTCAAAGTGGTGTTGTCTGGGAAAAACCAAACGCGGCTGAGGCTCCTTAAACAACTGACCCTTTGGCAGGGCGGCCGCCTCAGGTGGATCTAAACTCAAAATTTTAAACATTTGAGCCAGAATGGAGGGGGTGTCAAAAACAACCCCCTCTGACCAATCGCCGATCTCATCAGCCACAAGCTGACCTGTCGGCTCATCTGACTCCGACGGGAATTCATCCTCGTCCGGGGATCCATCGGACCATTCCACAGGTTCACATAACTCGTCCTGTGGAGCCGAAGGTACCGGAGTCAGGTGCCTCCGTTTTGCAGCGGCCTTTAACGCTGCTTTAACGGGCACTACTTTCCGGGGGCTGGGCTGTGCCGCCGCCTCGGAATGCGAATCCCCACTTTTGACAGTGTCATGCGGGGTCCGGAACAGGGAGGGAGAGGTAGGAGATGATGAAGGATGCGATGGGCCCGCAGCCGAAGCACCGGACTGGCGCGCAATAGTCTTCTTTGCACAAGGGATGCAAATAAAGACATCATCAGCTGGGAGTGGAACCCCACAACCTACGCACCCCCCGAACGGCTCAGCAGAACCGTTTCCGGAAATTACGGAAGCCTCCATATGGTGATTTATGGTATTCGCAATACTTGGGTCTTTTAAGGCATAAGCCAACCCGGGATGCCCCTTTATTAGTAATGTCCCGGAAGGGAGGATTTTTTTTTTTTTTTTTAAGTTAAGGTCCCCTTTAATAAACTATATATATATATATATATATATATATATATATATATATATATATATCTATATATATCTATAATATATCTATATCTATCTATATCTATATCTATCTATATATATATACACATTAATAGATATCCCAATAAATAGCCAGGCAACATAGAGCCGGAGGGCCACCATAAGCAGGGATCCCGGGATCTGTAAGGAAAAAGGAACCCCAATCAGATCCACACATGTGTATAAGAATCATATAGGCATGGCACCAAAGTGCCTTTAAATATGAGCAAAATCATGCCCCCTTAATAAAATGTGACTCCCCACCATATCCAACTACAAAAAGATATGCACTCCCCACTTAACGGCCCCAACGGGTGGGGCCGCTTACCTGGCCCAGCGAAGGCAGCAGCCGGAGAGCAAGACTGCAGCCAGCAGCCACCGCACAGAAGACTAAGTGCGGCCGCGCGCCCACGCGACCTCCTCCGTTTGAAGGGAAGTAAACGCTGGGCCCACCGCAAAACGCTGCATGACGTCGGCGCCGCGCCCCCGATGCCGCGTCACCGGGACCCGCCCCCCCTACGCCAATCAGTACAGCCATTCAGCTGGAGATTACTCCAGATGGGCCACTACACGTGCGCCCAGGCAGCGGAGGGGGGAGGATAATAATAAAGACCGCATAGCGCAGCCTAAAAGAGTACATAAAATGCCAGCGGGGAAGGGGGGAGGGGGTAGGGGGCCACTAAAGCAATAGTCTGCTAAGAAAAGCGGCCAGCCACCTACCTAGCGCAGTCTGCCATTCAAGCAGACCTAAACCAAATGTATACACATGCTGAATAACACTGAATGCATAACAAACATGCTGAAATAAAGTGATACAAGTGAAACACACATACTTAAAGCACACCCTCAAACCCCCCCCCCCCCCCCCCCCAGTGAAGGGAGAAGGGACCGTAACGGGAGAGTAAGGGGCTACGGGGACCCTCGGGACAGGGGCATCCCATTTCCGGATCACCATGCCGGATAGCCGCATTGCCCCACGCATGAGGTCGAGCGGTAGGAGATAAGCTCCTAGGCACTTAAAGTGCCATCTACCATTTGTCCGGTGAGCAGCCTAGGCTGGGAGGCTTCCATTCCACCATAAAGGTATACACACTCAAACCGGGCAGAAATAGACCAAAAGGGGGGTGGCGGGGTAAGAATACCCCGGCCTACCTGTAAGCAGGAGACTTCCATCTTCTGACTTGTCAGCAAGCAGAGAGAAAAATACTGGTGATTGAAGGGAGGTACCAGGTGTATATAGGCCGGAAGGGGGCTCGTTACAGGACTTCCTCTCTGCACTACGTCACCTGGCGGCAAGTTAACCCATTAAGTGATGAATATTTAGAAGTGAAGCGGGGTGTGTGGCACACCAAGAACGGCCAGGCCAGCCCCCCCCCCCCCCCCCCCAGCAACGCGGATCCCCGAGAAACAAGCCACAGAATCACGCCAAAGGAGGCGGGGCTACCGCATCCGCGCCGAGAGCCCGGCCCAGCCCCCTCCCCGAACACAGCCTGAGGGGGAGAAGCTCCCCCAGGCTAATCACAGCACCTGCCATGGCCCAAAAGTAAAACACTCACTGTCTCACACACACACACACACGTACAGTGAATCACACACCCACACACACAGGGGCATATGTGGAAGAACGAAAAACGAAATAACGGCCAGGCCAGGCAACCCCCCCGGAGGGGAATAAGGGACCCAGAAGGGGGGGAACCCTGCCAGAATCCGGCCATAAGCATAGAGGGACGGGGCATCCCACACCAGAATCACCAAAAAACCTGGATAACCGCCTACCCCATAGTGAGGTCTCACGGTGGAGCAGTGCTCCTTCCGCACCCATATGGTGCTGCCTACCTTTACCAGGACCCGCAGCCTAAGCTGGGAGGCTCAAATAGGGGCAATTTAGAAAGGGTCCTGGCAGTAACAGGGACAATAGACGGCTTACCTGTAAGTAAAGAAGTCTTCATCCTCTGTCTTGTCGCCTTCCCTGCAGAGAAGGAACTGGGAATTTGGTGGGAGGTCCCAGGTATATATGGACCGGGAGGGGCTCTCTTTTTTGCATATTCATCTCTGCAGAAGTTCGCCCTCTACTGGAGATTACCCACATGTCATGAAGATCGAAGTGGAGTGTATGGCACACTTAGAATAATATGGTGGGCGGTCGTGCATTTACTGGGTATTAGTAAGACTCTCTCAGGAGTTCTGGCCTTGAAAAGGAAAAAAAAAAAACCACAAGAAAATACAAGTTGTAGCACTGCCCTTATAACAGTTGCATGCTATTCAAATATATTTTCAAACATGATTAACAAAGCCATATATAGTAGGTAGCACAAGAAATATCAAAAGTCTTTGGCTTTGCAGTATCCTTTCTGAAAGAAAATACATATAGCTTACTATAAATTGTGAGACTGGAAGAGCTGACAGTGATCCAGCAGGTCAGTAAGGTGAGCCACAAACCACCAGTTGTTGGAAACAATGCTAAAATAAAGATGGAGAAATAACTTTCAAATATGTTGCACTGTACCGATAAACATTATAACAAACCTTAAATAACAAAACATAAATCCCATATAAGAATGACTGCCCTGCCCTAGGCTTCGCCCATACCTACAGACACTCCCAAACTGTATGTCCTAACCACAAAGAAATTTTCCGGCTGGGCCATGCAATTCCAGCGTAAACTTAAGTGTGCAGTTGACTAAGAAACTAAAAGTGGCCAGAAACAGTAGCTTACCCAGCTCTGATCTTACTGCAGAGGGTGCCACATTCCATGCCCAAGACAGCTTTGGTTCCCAGATTCTTAAATGGCAATATCCTCTTAACAAAACCATAAACTATAGATATTTGCTTATGTCCTTTAATCCTTGGTGCTTCTGCAGGTTTTATTTTCCATCATTGTGCCCTCCTCCCACCCCTTTATGTCATCCAATAGTTTTTTCACTATCCCAGGTTTTGGTCAATGTTCCTAGGGGTCTCTTGATTTGCTGTGTGAAACCCCATTGGTCGCCCATGATATTTACCTCATAGGAAATCCAATGGCACAGGTGTGGCTCTGCTCCAATCAGCTGAATAGGAGCTTAGCCACCCTTGCAATCGGCAACGCATCCCCTGCATTAATCTATGTCTGTGTGCACCTGTGCCAGTTATTCAGCTACAGCAGGTGCAGGCAAAGACAGACTAGAGGGATGAGGGAGATGCCACTGTTGACTGCACCTGTGTGTGGAATCAACAGTGGGGATTTTAACACAGTGGGCGGAGGGGAGTTACAATGAAAAAAGGAACATCTTACCTCACAAGGGATCCAATCGCTGCTCTCCAGTTGTTTCGAGTCCTGAGCGCAGCCATCTTGGACAGAAAGCACCGAGCGTCACCACCTGCTCTTCGCGTGCCCCCGTTCGTCTAATCATTTAAAGGGTGTGCAGAAGCGTGCACAGAGCAGGGAATACCACTTTGCACACTGTCTGTGCAGCTACAGCAGGAGTGCCATTGTCTGCATGGGGTAAGCATTTTTTTGTTCTTGCAATTGCTCAGCATCAGGGGAGGGAGGCAGGGTGGGGGGTGGTAAACTTGACTTGCACTTTAAATTAAACCTATGTTCATATAAGAAGATTCGGCGCATAAGCCACTAGGATTAGGCACCTATTTTAAATACTGCTCAGAAAAACACAATTCTGTGATACACACCTGTAGAATTGGTTTCTCTGCCATATCCATTCTAGGCCATCAGCTTCCTTCACAAAAGGGTTAATTCCTGCGCGGAGGGCGTGGACTGCAAGATTGAAAGGTGTGGCTCCTCCTGGCCCTATAAACATGCAGCTGCCTCTGACCAAGCCAGTTTTCATTCTTGCAGTTGGACTGGACTGTGAAGGTCACTTGGATTCTCTCTCAAGCGGGGAATTTGCCCTGCCGGCTTCCTGTACGGCCTTATTCCCACAGGGTCTGGGGAGCTTTCAGAGTGTATTACACTCTGGGCTGCAGACTTTCTTAGAAAAGCAAGTCAGCTGCAGGTTTTTTTCTTGTGAACCTGTCGGGAAACTGTGTATATTTTTATATATGTGCTCCCCCCTTCTTCCCACATATTTTTACTTTCTTAATTTTAACATTTTTAAATTTTGCACCTTTTGCTTTAAGGGGGCATGTCTTAGGTGTGACCTCAAAATGGGGCGGAGTCTGGGGTGGAAGTGGCCATGCAGGTCTTCCCGGCTTCACTCTCTCTCCAGCTCCGAGAGCTCGGCTTGAGTGCTTAATTGAGACCGGGGATTGCAGCCTACTGCCGTCTGTCTCCTCCACTCTCTTGCTATTGCGGCAGCTTCTTCTCTGGGCTTCCCCTCCTGGCAGCTGCCACACAGGGGAGCAGGCCTCTACGCCGCCACCTTCTCTCTGGGGCTGTGGCTGCTGCTTCGTGAAGGAAGCTGACAGCCTGGAATAGAGGATGTCAGAACTTTTTTATATTTAGTCAAGGTGTACTTTTTAGATTACCTGAATTCCTTGATGACTTGATGAATATCCAGTTCAAACGCAGCCAGCAGTATGCTGTCAAGTGGTTCTGGATCAGTTTCCCCAGCTGAAAAAACACTTAGGCAGGCCTAAAAACACAGAAAAGATTGTAGTTGGCACAGCAAGGAATCTAATTCAGTAGTGAATTAAAGTAAAGGCAAATAAAACAAATGGGTATTAACAATTTGTCCCTTGCAGCGAATCAGTCCTACGCTGGAACTGATCTGTTTGATTGATTCCCCACCATCAGTTACAGTGAAGCAGGCACGTCCACCTAATGCACTACAATGCCATGCTGATGGCCGGGGGCGTATGCCCAGGTGGCAGGGGAATCAATTGCACATATCAGGTAAATTCTGCCCTGTAATAAAAGATTCAGCTTGCTTTCAGAAGCATTTTATTTGCATTGACTGAACGGAATTACCTGTGCATAGGAATGCAACTCTGTTGGTTTTACAGTAGGGTATGTGAAGAGGAGCTTTGAGACAAGGAAGTGATACCAGGTAATCATAAGGTCCTTCTTCATCAGCAAAGTATCCTCATCGCCCAACATAATCTGTTGGAAATGTATTATTATTAGGATTGTTTATTAACAATGCACCATCATCTTTCATAGCGATGTACAATGTGAAATTACAAACAGGGTAAAACAACTAACTTGCAATACATGACAGAAAGTCATACTGAAATACACTAGGAGAAACAAAAGAGACTCACGTTGTAGACTTTAAAAAGCTAAAAAAAAAAAAAAAAAAAAAAAAAAAAAAAGGGCTGACCTGCAGCCAGGATCCTTTCTGATGGGTCTCCTCTTCACTTTTCCCCCGGGCTCTTCCTTGGTGAGGGGAGGGAGCGAAATAGCCCTTTCACTTCCTTGATCTTGGCCCTTTGGGGGTGGGGTGGCGTCATGCTTCAACTGACGCTCAGTAGCACCCCCAAGGCTCAGCAGCCGTCTCCCGCCAACATAAAACCACACACATATATACATATATTAGCAGCTTCCACCGCTGGTCACAGTTGTCCCATTGGTCAGGCCTGCTGCCCGCCGCCTACTGTACCCAGGATCAATACAAAACAAGGTGGATCTGCACCGCTAAAAGTCTAATCAAGAAAATAGTATGTAGGTGCCGGCAGATGGGGATGTGCATACATACAATCACCACACTAAAGGGGTCCTAGATTACCCCTGAACTACCATCCCCATATATTAAATGCCGCACTCTGAGAATAAAATCAACAATATTTTATTAATAAATTATTGCACATTGACAACACAAACTGCAACACATCACAGTACACTACACAAAGTTAAAAAACATATAAACTTTTGATTGTAAGGTTTTTTTGATAGAGGTGTTTTGGTTCACTAATGGTTGTCCACTCTGGCCCACACGTAATGCCATAGCAGGCATTTATGCACTCAGCACATTTTTGTATCAATTAGGTTGTGATTCATTGATTGTTTGTTTGTAGCTTGTAACTTTTGCACATAGCACCAGTCATTGATTTAAACTATTGGTGGTTATAATTAGGGTTGTTTTTTCAATATAACTCACTTTATCTATCACGTGGTTAAAAACCCTTTCTGGCCATTAATAAATTCAGGAATTATCTTTGTATTTTTTATATGCATGCCCAGTTTTGTATCAGCATTACAATACTTATATGTGAGCTGTAATTATGGTCTAATCTCCATATAATATAGTCACAGTTTGGAGGTCAATCCCCCCGTTGTGTGTTTATATGTTTTTTAACTTTGTGTAGTGTACTGTGATGTGTTGCAGTTTGTGTTGTCAATGTGCAATAATTTATTAATAAAATATTGTTGATTTTATTCTCAGAGTGCGACATTTAATATATGGGGATGGTAGTTCAGGGGTAATCTAGGACCCCTTTAGTGTGGTGATTGTACTGTACCCAGGATAACGGTTCAGGATAACGGACGGGGCATGGCCTGTGACTACAGCCAGCAGTCAATGAGGCTGGCAGGTGTCACAGGCCACGCCCACCCAGAAGTCAAACCCAGCGGCAGTGTGAGGCGGCAGGTAGCGGCAGCTACGGGGACCGAGAAGTGGTGGCGGTGTTTCCGGAGGCAGCAGATGCCGGTAAGGTGAGTGTGTGTGCAATAATTTTTATATATATATATATATATATATATATATATATATATATATATATATATAGCAGATGCTGGGGGAATGTTTTATGGGGGGGGGGGGGGGGGGGAGTACTGCACACTTTCAGCATTTGGGATGCCTGCACACTGCCTGCATTTGGGATGCCCACTCACTGGCAGTAATGTGGGATGCTCACTGCTTCCAGCATTCTGGGGAGGCATCCAGAATGGTAAAGTCCCCCTGCACATAACCCCCAGAATGCCCGGAATTCTCACCTTCACTAAGAGCCAGTGCTGGGAACGGAGTCCCGTAATTGGCCGATCACAGGGGCAGGCCATTCCACTAGGCAGTGTGACCTGGTGGGTGGCGCCAAGGACGCGACCATGGCCCACGTGACCGCCCGGCAGCAAATCATTGACTCTCTTCTCGGCACTTGCTCGTAGTGAAGATGAGGATTACTGCCGTTCTGGGGTGTTATGTGCCAGGAGGGATTACAGCATTCTGGATGCTCCCCCCCCCCCCCCCCCCTCAAGCTGGTTTTAGTTAGCTGACAGTGGGACCAACACACGCTAAAGAAAAAAAAGTGTGTTGGTCCGGCATAAATTACAAGTATCATTTGAAATCTCTGAAAAAAGTTATGTTCTTATATTAAAGACCTTGGAAAACAACATTTCACCAATATACTTTAATTTAAAAAAAAAATCTTCCCTTCTGTATTTGAGATGTCTGAAGGTAATAGCATTGTGCTTGAACTTATTGTGAGCAGACACTTACTGCCCATGCTGCTTCTGCCAGGCATAACAGGCCTGATAATTTTTAAATTTACAAAGTGTCAGGCCTGTCATGCCTAACAGAGTATTGTATGCAGTAAGTGTATGCTCACAAAGATTTCAAGCACAGTGCTAGATATTCAGACACATATCACAATCCTTCATCCATCAATAGTGCCAGTTCTAAGCATACCATTTATAGTGATTTCTCCTAACTGAGCAAGTTTTGTGACTTTCTAATGAGAACATAAAATTGCTAAATACATAAATAAATCATTTAAATAACGTATATTGGTCAAAGGTTTCTTTTTCCAAGGTCTACAATATAAGAACATACATTTTTTCAGGTTTCAAATGATACTTGTCCTTATAACTAGTAGCCTACCTAGAGTTTTTGTCACCCTCTGTTGCCAGACCATTTCTCGCTATTTTGCGCTACACAAGTTAGACTGTGATTTTTGAAGGGATATCCAGGGACTTCTCAGAAAAATTATATATTTTTTTTTTCAGCAGAGTCTGTGCTTTAATATGAAATGTCTTGTTTGCTGGCACTGGGTTTAATGGCCATTCACCTGCTAGTCGCAGGTGATGTGCCAGACCTAGAGCCTTGTGAACTGGTATAGGGATCCCTTACCAGTTTACAAAGGGTTAACAGTAATAAAAAAAAAAAAAAAAGAGAAAATGACTTTACTAATTAGAAAATCATTTTCTTTACTAACCTCTGATAGCTCGTGTCCCTTGCCGTTCTTATGATCGATATTGATTGTACGCGATACTACCCAAATAATACAAATTTTAGATGGTCAGAATCTTCCACCTCATTGTACCCTAGCAACTCCTGACATGGAGGTCCTGGAATCCTGCATCTTGCATGCCCAGTGGATTCTAACCTGTACCTGGGTTGGTAGTAGAAAAGGTTGTACCACAGAAGTACCACAAAAGGAAGACCATAACTAAATCCGGGAGGAAAATCCTCCTCAGAAGCTACTGATGTGTATAAATCCTCCTTGGAATTGGAGGAATTTAAATGCCTTCTTCTCTTCAAGGCCGCCTTGTACTAGACGGAGCAAGCTACCATTCAAGACGAGCTAACCTCTCTGCAATATTAGGCCGAATCTGACTCCCCCCGCTATCCTGGGCAGGTTGTGCAACCAAGGAGCTCTAGTCTCTGAGGGACCCGCATCAATAGCTACTGATGGACTAGGGCTTCTACTATGATCAGTAAAAAACAATTTAGCACAATCTGGGCACACCTTAGTAAACTCGCCCAGCTGTCTTTGCCAACATTACAAAGGATAATCCGGTCTGCTGGGATATTAAATGTTATCCCAGATGCCTCCGTCATGGTGATTGATAATAGTCTAAATAACCCTAAAGGGACTAAGACAAAAGTATATAAGCCCTCGATAGTCAGAAGTGAATACACCTAGAGACCAGGAGGAACCACAACAAACTATCCCTCTTCCCCCAATCTACAATAGAAACAATAAAAAAATGCAATTCTGTGATTACTCACCTGTAGAATTATTATGAGTATACAGTACGTCCTGCTCCAGATAAGAATTATTACACTTGGGTATTACTCCGCCAGATGGCGCTGGAGTGCAGAGACCGCGAAATTAGCTCCTCCTGGCCCCTCAAATACCCTGGACCTCCCACAAATCCCCAGCATTGAAAAGCAGTTAACGAGAAGCCGGGAGAATGATAACAGAACCAACCAGTAACTATAACAATGATAACAATCACCATACAGGGGATCCTAGGATAATGCAAAACCAAGGGTGGGGTGGAGCAGGAAGTACTGTATAGTCATAAAAACAATTCTACAGGTGAGTAATCACAGAATTGTAATATTCTTAGTATACAGTACGTCCTGCTCCAGATAAGAATCATTACACTTGGGACATCCAATAGCAGTGTCCATAAAGTAGGGTGGGATCCCCAAAGGTAACAACAGACAGGTCAGACCACTGCCGCCTGCAGAACCTTGCGGCCAAAAGCAGCATCAGCTGAGGCCCTAACATCAACCTTGTAAAACTTGGAAAAAGTATGAACAGAAGACCAAGTAGCGGCCTTGCAAACTTGTTCAACAGAAGCCTGGTGCTAAAAAGCCCAAGAGGCACCAATAGCACACGAGTGGAATGAGCAGTAAGGCGGAAGGGAGAATTCTTCCCCTTAGCAGAGTAGGCCTGAATCACAGCCTGACGGATCCATTTGCTGATAGTAGATTTAGCAGGAGCCAAACCCTTCCTAGGACCAGAAGGGACCACAAAAAGAGCATCAGTTTTTCTGAATGGTGCAGTAGCCACCAGATAATACTTCAGACACCTAACCACATCCAAGGAATGCAAAACCCTCTCCTTAGCGTTACTGGGATTAGGGCACAAGGAAGGAAGAACAATGTCCTGATTCAGATGAAAGGAAAACACGACCTTAGGCAGAAAATCTGGCTTGAAGCGAAACACCACCTTGTCCTGGTGTCTCTCAAAGTAGGGGGGCTGGATGGAAAGCGCCGCCAACTCAGAAACACGCCTAACAGAGGTGATAGCCACCAAAAAGAAAACCTTGAGAGTAAGAATGACCAGGGCAGCCTCCTGCACAGGTTCAAAGGGAGCACCCTGCAAGGCAGACAAGACCAAGTTCAAATCCCAAACAGGCAACATAGGCTTACATGGGGGACGCACATGAGTAACCCCCGGGAAAAAAGTCCTGATCAGAGAATGCTGGGCAAAGGACCTCTGGAAGAAAACAGCCAGGGCAGAGACATGACCCTTCAGAGTACTGAGTTGGAGCCCCAGCTCCAACCCATGCTGCAGGAACTCCAGGATCCTGGGAATAGAGAACACGACAGGGAAGAGACCTAGACTTACACCAGTAAATGTAGGCACGCAAAACCCAATAGTAAATGGAAGAACTTCTTTCTAGCCTTTATTATGGTATCAACAACAGAGGCAGACAGCCCCTTCTCCATCAGGATGGAGGTTTCAGCAGCCAGGCCGTCAAAGCCAGAGTTTGTAAATTGGGATGGCGTAAGTGACCCTGAGTGAGCAGGTCTGGCACCCTGGGCAGAGCGTACCAATCTACTGCCAGCTGCACCACGTCTGCGAATCACACTCTTCTTGGCCACCTGGGAGCCACCAGGATAGCTGGCACCCCCACCTGAGCTATCTTGCGCAGAACCCTGCCCAACAGGGGGAATGAGGGAAAGACATACAGGAGCTGAAAGTCCTGCCATGACATTACTAGAGCATCTGTGGCCAAGGCCAGAGGGTCCTGGGACAGGGAGACAAAGGCCGGGAGGTTGTGATTGTGACGGGACGCAAACAGATCCACATCTGGTTGGCCCCAACGGTGGCATAGAGTGAAACACCCTCTCGCAAAGGGACCATTCTCCCAGGCGAGAGGTCCCTCTGCTCAGAGAGTCTGTCTGCAGATTCTCAACCCCCGGAATGTACATAGCTGATATGCAGGGAACATTGTCCTCCGCCCAGGACAGAATCAGAGACACTTCCTTGAGGGCCTCCTTGCTCCGGGTCCCTCCCCGATGATTGATGTAGGCAACCGCTGTCTGGTTGTCCAAGCCTACCTGAACAGGCCGGCCCCGAAGGTGTTGGGTCAAGTGAGCCAGAACCAACCTGATCGCCCTCAGTTCCAGAATGTTGATGGGTGTGTGGGCCTCCTGAGGGCCCCACCGCCCTTGGAACTGCAGGGACTTCCAGAAGCCCCCCCCCCCAACCTGTCAGACTGGCATCCGTGGTGACCATCTCCCAGCAGGGGGCCAGAAAGGATCTGCCCGCCAACAGGTTCCTGGAGTACAGCCACCACGAGAGGGACCACCTGGCTAGGGGGGATAGAACAAGGACCTGGTCCAGGGACGTGGGATCCTTGTCCCATACTGACAAAAGATGGAGTTGCAGAGGCCTCATGTGAAACTGGGCATAGGGAACCGCCTCGAAGCACGACATCATCAGGTCCACCAGCTGCATTCCCTGCCTGATGGAGGGATGAGGGCAAGAGAGTAGGGACTGAACCTGCACCAGCAGACTGTCCACCTTCTGCTGAGGAAGAAAAATCCTTGCCTGAACCGTATCCATCCCCAGGAAGGGCGTCACCAAGGAGGGAGACATGGAAGACTTGGGATGGTTGACCACCCAGCCAAATGACTTCAGAGTGGACACTACTCGCTGAGTATCCAGCTCTGCTTGATGGAGGGACTGAAGTGATGAGAATGTCGTCCAAATATGGCAGCACGCGAATGCCCTGAGCCCTGAGCAGAGCAATCACCCCTGCCTACACCTTGGTGAACACTCTGGGAGCTGAAGTGAGACCGAAGGGCAATGCCACAAATTGGTAGTGCTGATCTTCCAGAGCGAACCTGAGGAATCTTTGATGACCTGGAAAAACAGGAATATGAAGGTAAACATCCTTGATGCCCACAGAGGTCATGAAGTCTCCTGGACGCAGGGAACAGATAGAGCGCAAAGTTTCCATGCGAAAGCGCCTGCACCTGACAAATTTGTTGAGGATCTTCAAGTCCAGGATGGGCCTGACTGAACCATCTCTTTTGGGCACGGTGAAAAGGTTGAATAGAACCACTTGCCACCACTAGGGCAGAGGCTCTGCCACACATCCTAATGGTATCATCCAGGGCAGAGAGGACATAAGTCAAAAAAACCTCACAACGAGAGAGTGCATTAAACTCCTCACTAGACACATCATCAGGAGCACCATCCAGGACACTTCTAAGCAGAGTCCTAATGGCCACCGCTGTAATGGCAGAGGCACAGACCGGGCGCAGCGCTGTCCCCACACAGGCAAAGGCATGGGACGCCGGCTGATCCATACGCCGGTCCTCACTATCCCGCAGCGTAGTAGAGTCAGGGGAATGCACGACAGAGGTGTTAGATAAACCTAGGACCAGGGCGTCCACCTCTGGAGGGGATGACCAACGCTTCACCACATCAGCAGGAAAGGGATACCTCTTATCCCAACTCTTAGGGACGCCGGGGAGCCTGCTGGGACGTTCCTATTCCTTGAGCACGAGATTATTAAAATGGGCTTTCTCAGGAAACTCTAAACATGGCTTAGCAGTATGAAACAATTCCCCCTGCTGCCTGGGTGCCGCAACCGGGGGGAGAGATAGACAGTACCTCAAAAATCTGAGCCCACAGCCTATCAGTATCATCTGGGGCCCAGGGGTCATAGCCAGAATCATCATGACCCCTGGGCCTCTCATCAGATGACTCAGTCAGAGAATAACTCCCCTTCTTTCAAGGGGGTATAACCAGACAGTTCAAATAACTCTTCAGCCTCCAAAGGGAAAAGAGTGACATCAGGCGTCAAGTGTCGCTTCTTAGCAGAGGCCTTACGCGCCAAGGTATTAGCAACTTCTCAAAACTAGCCAGTCTGGAAGACACATCAGGCAGGGAATCCCCACTGGTATGCAACTCAATGGGAGTCAAATTCAAGCTTGGGGGAGTAGGTGAGGCCATACGTAGCGCAGGCCCAGCCGCTGGTAAACCAGGCTGCAGCGCAAGCACCTGCTGGGCACAAGATATACAGACCCGCACATTGCCAGCACTAGTAGGGGACACCCCGCAAGCTACACACAGCCGGGCTTGTCCCGAAGGAACCCTGAGCACATTATCCTGAGACGCCTCCATATGGTGATTATAGCGGCACAATAGGCCGATAGGGAAATGGGAGTAATTAGCACACTAGGCCTCACAAGTTTAATAACTAAATAGAGGGAGTAGGGCCGGGAGAAACCAATAGAGTTCGACCTGCCTGAAAGACATAAGCGAAGAGAACCCCATAAGCGACATGTATAATGACATAGGGTAAATAAAGCCGCCCGCGAGGGCACTCACGGACCGCGGTAGGTAGATACCAGCCACGCAGCAGACAAATCCAAGGGAAAAATGGTGCCAAGTATACCTCGCGGGGCAGGCCGCGAAGACCGTGAAACGGAACGCACCATCCGCGCCCCCCCCCCCCGGAGAGCGCGAAGCAGCACACGTGACAAGTAGCCAATAAAGGCGCATCAGCGCCTGAGGTAATGCGGAACGCAGTGGAAGTGCACGCGGCGGCATTTTCAAATCGCAACCAGTGCAACTAAGTCAGCGCGGAGACTGACAAAAAACAAAAAGCACATAATCAAGTGAAGCACCAACGCATACACCCCCCCCCCCCCCCCGAGAGCTACAAGGGAGAGCGAGGGAGAGCAGCAGCCACTTAACATAGGGCTCACCGATAGACAGGGGCAATAGTGCGGGAGGGGCATCCCATAGAGGCTCACCATGTGCCTATACCGCCTACCCTTCGGTGGGGGATTGCGGTGGAGCAGCGCTCCTAAGCACCTAACAGCGGTGCAGCCTACCTTCACCCGACCAGCACAGCCAAGGCTGGGAGGCATATTACTAGTGGAACGGGTGAGAATAGTCCTACAGGGACCTGCGAGTAGAGAGCCATTTCTTGTCCTTCGCAGCCAGACTGCAGAGAAATTCTGGGGATTCGTGGGAGATCCCGGGTATTTGAGGGGCCGGGAGGAGCCAATTTCGCGGTCTCTGCAGTCCAGCGCCATCTGGCGGAGTTAATACCCAAGTGTAATGATTCTTATCTGGAGCAGGACGTACTGTATACTAAGTATATTAAAGATTATTTAAGTTAAGCAAACTGACATACCGACTGACGTGCTAACCTAAAAATATCCTGAAAAAATACCATTTTGTGAGATACTCACCTGTAAAATGGTTATTACGAGTATGTCACACCCCCCACTTCCCGATATTCATGACACTTGGGAACCCGGCCTGTAAAGGGCGATCTTGCAGAGATGACATGGAAAAAAGGAGCCCCTCCTGGTCCATAAGTACTGGGTTCCTCCCACTATTCCTCAGTCTTTTTAAACAGCAGTGAAGAACCAGGAAGAGCCAATTATATTCAATAATTGTAAAATTATATGAGAATAATAATACCAAATAAAGGATCCCTTAGAGCAAAAAGAGCCAATTATATTCAATAATTGTAAAATTATTTGAAATAATAATAATAATAACCATATAAAGGATCCCTCGAACAAAAAAGGGCGGGGGAAGTGGGGGGTGTGACATACTCGTAATAACCATTTTACAGGTGAGTATCTCACAAAATGGTATTATTCCTAGTATGTCACACACCCCACTTCCCGATATTCATGACACTTGGGACATCCAATAGCAGTGTCTATAATGGGTGGGGATCCCAAAGGAATAATGCATAACTTAAATTACTGCAGCTTGCAGAACTTTTACGGTCAAAAACAGCATCCGCTGAGGCCTGCACATCAACCTTGTAAAACTTAGAAAAAGTAAGCACAGAAGACCAAGTCGCAGCCTTGCAGACTTGTTCAACAGAAGCTTGGTGCTGAAAAGCCCAAGAGGCTCCAATAGCACGAGTAGAATGAGCGGTGACACGAAAAGGGGAAACCTTCCCCTTCGCCATATAGGCCCCAATGATAGCCTGACGTATCCACTTACTAAGGGAAGATTTGGCAGGAGCAAAACCCTTCTTGGGCCCAGAAGGCACAACAAAAAAGGCATCCGTCTTGCGGAAGGCCGATGTAGTAACTAAATAATACTTAACACAACGAACTACATCCAAAGAATGTAAGACCCTTTCCTTGTAGTTACTAGGTTTAGGACACAAGGAAGGAAGAACTATCTCCTGATTTAGGTGGAAAGCAGACACCACCTTAGGAAGGAAATCCGGTTTAAAACAAAACAACCTTATCTTGATGCCTCTCAAAATAAGGGGCTTGAATAGACAAAGCTGCCAGCTCAGAAACTCGGCAGACAGAAGTAATAGCAACCAAAAAGGCAACCTTCTGAGTAAGAATAGGAAGAGGAATATCCTGCAATGGCTCAAAGGGATCAGCTTGCATAGCCGAAAGCACCAAATTAAGATCCCAAACAGGAAGTAAAGGCTTTCTGGGAGGCCGCACATGCGCGACTCCTTGGAAAAAGGTCTTAACCAAAGGATGAAGAGCAAACGATCTTTGAAAGAAAATTACCAAGGCTTGCCCTTTCAAAGTACTAATCTGTAGTCCCATATCCAGACCTCGTAGCAGATATTCCAGAATTCTAGGAATAGAAAATACTCTACAGGGCAAAGCCCTGGATTCACACCAATCAATATAGGACCTCCAAGTCCTGTAATAAATGACAGAGGAAGACTTCTTCCTAGCTCTAATAAGAGTCTGAATAACCACATCAGAAAGACCTTCTTTCAAGATGGAGACTTCAGCAACCATGCCGTCAAAGCCAACGTTTGTAAATTGGGGTAACAAAGTTGACCCTGCGTGATGAGATCTGGAAGAAGAGGCAGATGGACACAATCCACTGCCAGCCTTACGACGTCTGCGTACCACAGACGTCTTGGCCACCTTGGCGCCACCAGAATTGCTGGCACCTCCTCCAGTGCTAGCTTGCGCACCACCTTGCTGATCATGGAGAATGGGGGAAACAGATATAGGAACCCCATATCCCTCCAGGCTAGAGACATGGCATCCGCTGCCACTGCCAGAGGATCCTGGGATAGAGACACAAAAGCTGGCAGCTTGTGATTGTGACGAGAAGCAAACAGGTCCAACCGTGGAGTCCCCCCACTTGTGACAGAGGAACTGAAGACCCTTGGATTGAGAGACCATTCTCCCTGGCGAGAACATCCCCTGCTCAGGGAGTCTGCCTCCACATTCTCTATCCCCGGAATGTAAACTGCTGATATGCAGGGAACATTGATCTCTGCCCACTGAAGGATCAGAGACACTTCCCGGAGGGCACCCCAACTGCAAGTCCCTCCCTGGTGATTGATGTATGCAACAGCTGTTCGGTTGTCTGACCGAATCTGAACTGGCAGACCCTGTAAGAAATGGGTCAGTCGAAGTAGAACAAGACGTATGGCCCGATGCTCTAATACATTGATGGGAGAATGAGCCTCCTGAGGCCCCCACAATCCTTGGAACTGATGCTTCTTCCAGAAGCCCCCCCAGCCCACCAGGCTGGCATCCGTGGTAACCAGTTCCCAACGCGGAGTCAGAAATGACTTGCCCTTCTGGAGGTTGTGCGATATTAACCACCACTGAAGGGACTGCAAAACGTGGGGAGACAATAGACAAGTCTGATTCAATGATAGTGGGCACCTGTCCCACTTTGCCAAGAGGAAAAGCTGAAGCGTCCTTATGTGAAACTGGGCAAACGGGACTGCCTTGAATGCAGCTACCATCAATCCCACTAGTCTCATCCCTAGACAGATAGACTGACGAGGGCTGGACAAGAATAGACGAATCAAGTCCTGAATCAGAACCATTCCAGAATCAGGCCCAGGAATGGAATTTCCCTGGACGGACAGAGGATTTGGGGTAACTTATTACCCATCCGAACCTCTCTAGCGTAGAGACCACCATCCTGGTGTCCAACTCTGATTGTTCGAGGGAGGAGGCCGCAATAAAAAGATAGTCCAGAAAAGGCACAATGTGGATGCCCTGGACCCTGAATATAGCCATCACTCCTGCCAGCATCTTGGTAAAGGCTCTTGGGGCCGAGGTAAGGCCGAATGGCAGGGCCACAAATTGATAATGCTGGTCTTCTATCGAGAACCTGAGAAATCTCTGGTGATCCGGAAAATAGGAATGTGCAAATAAGCATCCTTGATGTCTATGGATGTCATGAAGTCCCCCTGATGGAGAGCATTGATCATTGATCGCAGAATTTGATTATTCTGAAACGGATAAATTGATTGAGTCTCCTTAGGTCTAGGATAAGCCAAACAGAGGTGTCCTTTTTGGGTACCGTGAATAGGTTGGAGTAAAACCCCAAACCCCTTTCCACTGGAGGCACTAAGCTGATAACAGCCATATTTAACAGATTCGCTACTGCTGCCCGCAGTCCCTGCGCAATTGCCGGATCCGATGGCATCTGGGACATAAAAAATCTGGGATGAGGACGGGACTCGAATTCCAGTTTGTAACCGGAAGAGACTACTTCCAGAACCCAATTGTCTGATACCTCCTGAACCCAGACCTGGAAGAAGAACCGCAGCCGTCCCTCCACCCATAAGGGTGAGGGCGTCCCCTCATTGTTGAGCAGGCTTAGTGGCAGATTTGGTTTTGGACCCCCAATTCTGACTTGGACGTCCACGTCCCTTTCCTCTATTCCATGCATTTCCTCTAGGGGCTGAAAAGATCCTCTACCAGATCTAGACCGCCGAAAGGAAGGGTTAAAAGAGGCCATTCCACGAAAGGAACAACGTTGTTTCTTACGCTGAGGTAATTTACCTCCTTTAGTGACAGAATCCAATTTTTCTCCAAAGAGGCGCAATCCCACAAAAGGGAGCACTGTAAGCGATTACTTGGCTACAATATCAGCTGCCCACTGCCGCAACCATACTGACCGCCGGATGGCTACTGACAAGGCAGAGGTTCTGCTGCACATGAGCAGAGTATCATCTAAGGCAGAAAGTACAAAAGATGCAAACATCTCACATCGCTTAAGAGCAGCGTACTCATCAGAGGCCGGATCAAGCCAGTAATTCATTTAGGTCTCTCACAACAGACCTAATAGCCACCGTCATGAGTGCCGAAGCACCAACAGGCAGCAAGGCCGAGCCCACACTGGAAAAAGCGTGGCACGCCATTTGATCAATACGCTTATCCTCTCCATCTTTAAGTGTAGTGGAGTCAGGAGAATGCAACACAGAAGAATTGGATAAATTAGGCACAGGGGCATCCACCCATGAGCAGAGTATCTTTTAAAAATCCAGTCTCTCAATTAATTAAATATTAATGCATAGATGGCCATTGTATGCTTGTCCTCCACATTTAACCCATCCGTGCAGTGAGTGTACACATGCCCAGAGCGGTGGGCACAGGTGGTGATGACCAACGCTTAACAGTATCAGCTGGGAAGGGATCTTTCTTGTCCCAGCCCAAGGGAATGCCAGGAAGCCGCGCAGGCTTCTCCCATTCTTTAAGAATAATTTCATCAAAATGCTTTTGATTTGGAAATTCTAAATGAGGTTTAGAGACTCCAAAGAATTCCCCTTTTTGAGGAGGGACTACTTCAGGAGGAGTAATAACCAAAACTTTAAATAACTGACCAAGAGCTTTTGAGGTATGCACAACACTTGCTTCACCCTGCTCAATCTCAGTACCAACAAATTGCTGTTCATCAGAAACATCTGATTCCTCATAATAATTCTCCTTCTAACCGAGAAGGATCAGACCAATCAAGCAATTCACAAATGTCTGACTCACTTGCCGGAGCGGCATGAGTCAAGTGCTTTCTTTTAGCTGAGGCCTTCTTAGGCACAGAGGTAGACATTAATCTTTCAAGATGAGCCAATCTGGCACATAAATCAGCATGCGACTCACCACCCATGACAATATCATTGGGGGTACGGACAAGACATGGCGGAGTAGGAGATGAGGCATTAGCCGCAGGCCCTGAAGCCTGGGCCTCAGTTTGCTGCATAATAGTTAATTGTGCACAAGGGACGCAAAGAATTGCGTTATCCCCAACAAGGAGTGCCCCACATCCAAAACATTGCCGAGTCTGTGCAGAGGGAATTGCATGTCCGTTATCCTGTGATGCCTCCATGTGGTGTTTAGTATTATACTATAATTGATTATAGTCGCCAAGTATATATGGGATTTACGCAATTGCTACCCGGGATGCCCCTTTAAATAGTCCCAAGTGGGAGGATTGAAACACAAATGGACCCCCAAATAAGGCTTAAGGGCTTTTTTTTTTTTTTTTTTATTATATAAAGGACCAGGAGAAACCCCTTTTTAAATAAGGAGTTTCTACCTACAGAGAAAACAAAAAAAACGTCACCAAATGCACACAATATAAAGGACAGAAAAAAAAACTCCCTTCAGCCAAGCTGAAGGGTACTCACAGCCCATGCAATAAGCTCACATCATGAGGTAAGGCCACATGGAAGCAGGAAACAGGAAGTCAAACAGAGCATACCAGGTACTCTCTGAATAAAAGCATGCCTAAGCCCAGCCCACTTTCAGTATCACATGGCCAAAAATGGAGGGAAAATTCAAATCTGAACACAGCCAGAAAACAAAGAGCTCTAATAGGTAAGCAAAAAATGCTGCCTAGACAGAGATAGGAAAATCTAAATAAAACATATCCTATTAAATAGTATAGATTTACTTAAAGCAAGTCCCACTACATGCCCGAATACCCATTAAACCATGGCACTACCGCTATTATTAATAAAAATGAATGTTTTTATTTAATAGACAATTCTACATACATGAAACATGATTAAAAAACACTAAGGACAATATACAACAAGGAAGGGAGACATCTAGTGGGGGCAGTGGGAAGTGGTTTTAATACAAATTGATAATACAGATAAGTAAAACCTGGCTATATTTTAAAGTGCATAAGTGCCAACTAACCTAATCCACCTTATTGCTTAGAAATCACTACATAAAACCCAAATCACGTGCAATAGATAATTATCAAAAACCATATGGTAATGAAACAAATTATAATGTAATGCTAACAACCTAATAATGCTTCCTACTATATACACACTAAGTAAAACAGACACTGCCAGGGGGGACCAAGGAAATAATCCCCAAAGTGAAGAGCAATAGACTTACATGCAAACACGACCACCTGCCCACCGCCCCGCCCGTCTACGCGTTGCGTGACGTCAGGACGCGTCACTTCCTCAGGACAACGAGTATCTACACTAACCCCCTATTTAAGTGCCACTGACCTGTATAGGCTCCACGCCCTGATAGTAATTGAGTGCAGTACAGCTGATCCCGATCAGAGCCATGATGCCGCCGCCAGTATATGCGGGCGCGCCCCGGCCGGTCGCGCGCCCCCAGCAAGTGTACTGACGCGTCCCGGCCGGAGACGCGCCAGAACCACAGGCAGCGGAAATACACACTAGGTCCGTCAGGAGGCTGTCACCCAATGAGAATCCAGGCCCCCCTCAACCAATGAGCAGCACAGTAGCGGGATGACGCGCCCAGTGGAAGCAACCTGACAATTGCTGCGCGCGCATTCCCAAACAACTCCGTGACATCTCGCCAGACCGCAGCAGGGGTGCGCGCGCACCCAGCGGGTTATGAATAGTGCAGGGCGCCCGGCACCCGATAGGGGACCAGGCACACTGGGTCACTGTCAAGAAGGAATGTGCTGCTCATATGGAGTAGGAGGGGCCAAAGGGTAATGTGCAGGAGCCACCACAGGTAAGTATGCACCCAAGTCTAAACACCACCACCAACTATTAGTCTACCACCATATCTATTGTTAATCATTATTAATACTCATAAAGTTTATATACAGCTAGAAAAGCAAGGCTGTATTATATATCTACCTAATACTCATTCAATATGCCAAAGCTGGAGCATTATAACCCACATTGAGAGAAACAGGTACTATTGCTACTATTAATACTGTTCAGGCCAGCGGGCCATACTGCATGAAGAGAATACATGCTAAAAACATTCTGCATGCAGAGAGTGCAACTAACGGGCCGAACAACAGGCACATGCAAATACCTAAAGGGAACATCTAAGGGGGAGACTGCATGTACTATATGCAAAGAGGGGCACCAGAGACTGTTTCTAAATCGTGGCACTGGCCTCCAAGGGGGGGGACCTACCACATATGCCTAGCATGTACTGGTTACTAGTCCCATAAACCATTTTAACAACAGGCCAGTTTCCTATAGGGTAATAGTCATCACATTATTCGAATTTCATAATCAAGAGGGCCACGGATAGGTGGTTATGCTGCACTGCCATTTCGGCAGCCATCTCGAGTTGTCATCGGAAGTTGTCACACTGGGAGGCGTGAAGGTACCATCACTATCCTAATTCACATTTTTTTCGCTGTATGTTTCCACAGGGCACAGGTTGCCGGGTGCAGATGGTCACTGTTTTCTTCTGATGGGAGTTCCGCCGCACTCCTGACAGTCAGTCAGCTCTATTGTAACCATCCTGGGCTCAGTACACCCCACAAACCTATTACAGTGTAACCAAAAAATAAATAAATAAAACACCAATTAGTCAATGGCCGCATATACTGGTGGCGGCATCATGGCTCTGATCGGGATCAGCTGTACTGCACTCAATTACTATCAGGGCGTGGAGCCTATACAGGTCAGTGGCACTTAAATAGGGGGTTAGTGTAGATACTCGTTGTCCTGAGGAAGTGACGCGTCCTGACGTCACGCAACGCGTAGACGGGCGGGGCGGTGGGCAGGTGGTCGTGTTTGCATGTAAGTCTATTGCTCTTCACTTTGGGGATTATTTCCTTGGTCCCCCCTGGCAGTGTCTGTTTTACTTAGTGTGTATATAGTAGGAAGCATTATTAGGTTGTTAGGATTACATTATAATTTGTTTCATTACCATATGGTTTTTGATAATTATCTATTGCACGTGATTTGGGTTTTATGTAGTGATTTCTAAGCAATAAGGTGGATTAGGTTAGTTGGGACTTATGCACTTTAAAATATAGCCAGGTTTTACTTATCTGTATTATCAATTTGTATTAACCCTTTTGTTGCCAAGCACGTAACACCTACGTGCTGGCTTGGCTGGGCCTTAAGTGCCAAGCACGTAGGTGTTACGTGCTTGACTTTCCTCGCTTGTAGTTTAAAAAGTAAAAACAACAAATACTCACCTGACCCCTTGTTGGATCCGGCCGGGTCTCCTCTTTAATTTGGTGCCATCCGATCCCCCGTGGGGGGTCGGATGGCTCCAGGAGAGCCCCCGGAATAGGCCGCCCCCCCCCCCCGCTTCTGCAGCAGCAGCTTCTAACTGTAAAAAAAATAAAAAATAAAAATGACATTCACTTACCTGTGTGTGCGCTGGCTCCCGCTGTCCCTCCTCTTCACCTGGGGGGCCTCCGATCCCCCCCCAGGACTTACCGATCTTCAGGAGAGAGCCTGGGAGGCTCTCTCCTCTCTTCTGCACGATGGCGGCCGCCATCATGCCTCTAAGCCCCGCCCCCTTGGGGGCGGGGCTTATGAAGTCATCCCGGCCCCGATCTCAGGCTTCAGCCTTCTCAGCTTCTCAGATGCCGGTGATCGGTGCCCTGGAAGGAGGTGGCAGGAGATCCTCTGATCTCCTGCCTTCTCCTTCTCTGGATGCCGATCACCGGCATCTGTCAGCTGAGCGGCGAGGGACAAGAGCTTGCAATCGAAGGTAAGTACAGTAAAAAAAAATTTTTTTTTTTTCTAATAAAATACTTTTTATTATTGTGTGGTGTTTTTTTTTCACATTAACCCTTTGTGAGCTGGTAAGGGGTCCATGAGACCCCTTATACCAGTTCACAAGGCTGGGGGGGTGGCAAGTCACCTGCCCTAGCGGGTGGCTTGCCATTAACCCCCGCACCCCCATTACCTGCCTCCCCAAAGGCCAGGGGGGGGCAGAAGAGCCCGGGCCCACATAGGCTATGTGGGCTCGTAGGCTGCAGGGTGGGGGGGCCACCAAAGCTGGCCCCCCCACTCTGTGCCTACAAGCCCCCATAGCTGGTCCCGGGCTGGTTACTTTGGGTAAGGGGGACCCCACGTCATTTTTTTTTTTGGATTTTGAAGGGTTTTTAACCCTTCAAAATCCAAAAAAAATGGGGTCCCCCTCCCCGGGAAGGGGGACCCTATGTCATTTTTTTTTTTAATTAACCATTTGTCATCCAGCAGCTATAAAAGGCTTCTGGGCAGGAAAGGGTGTCTACCTATACATATGTGGTATCGCTGTAACCGGGAGAAATTGGGGTTTCTCACGCAATAAGATTTTATTGACAAACTTACATTTTTTATTACAAAAAAACTCTACAAATTGTAAAAAAATGTTTTTTTTTTGTTTTTTTTCACACATTTCACCCAAAAAAATTGAGAATACACCTAAAAAATACAAACAAGACATTTCATGTTAAAGCCCAGACTCTGTTGAAAAAAACAATATATAATTTTCCTGGGAAATCCCTGGAAATCCCTTCAAAAATGACAGTTGAATATGTGTAGCGCAAAATGGTGAAACATCGTCTGGCAACAGGGAGTGGCAAATGCTGCAGGTAGGCTGGCAGCGAAAGGGTTAAAACCACTTCCCACTGCCCCCACTAGATGTCTCCCTTCCTTGTTGTATATTGTCCTTAGTGTTTTTTAATCATGTTTCATGTATGTAGAATTGTCTATTAAATAAAAACATTCATTTTTATTAATAATAGCGGTAGTGCCATGGTTTAATGGGTATTCGGGCATGTAGTGGGACTTGCTTTAAGTAAATCTTTGCAGATTAGTGTTACCCATGTGTGCACACCGCTTTTGATTTATACTCTTAAATAACTAATAGTATAGGTCCGGGTGCAGTCTCAAATTGTTTTCTAACTATTAAATAGTATAGTAAAACATACATAATAAAAATAAGAAATAAAGACTTATTTTATATATCTTTTTTTTTTGTGTGTGTGCATGGTGACAAATAAGCCCAGATAACGTCCCCCCTTCCCCCCTCCATTTTACCCAGTAGGGTTAAAGGAGAACTAAGGGGAGAGGATAAAAATGCACCCCTAAGGCACAGGGGGATTATAAAGGGACAGAGGCATCCCATGCCGGGAACACCAACCCGGAAGCCGCCTACCCACATTTGGGTCTCACGGAGGAATAATACTCCTGTATACACCAGAAGGTGTATGTATCTACCTTTGCCTGAACCACACAGCCAGGACTGGGAGGCATACAATATAACCAAACAGGTTTAAAGAGTTTCAGACAGAAATAGAGAAAAAAAGGGCCGGGGCAAACCCGGCTACCTGCAGCTTGAAGGAGAGTCATCTTCTGAATGCTTCGCCGACTGAAGAGACGAAAAGACTGAGGAATAGTGGGAGGAACCCAGTACTTATGGACCAGGAGGGGCTTCTTTTTTCCATGTCATCTCTGCAAGATCGCCCTCTACAGGCTGGGTTCCCAAGTGTCATGAATATCGGGAAGTGGGGGGTGTGACATACTAGGAATATAAATGCACTCATCAACAAAAGCAGGCTGGAGTGCTGCTTTAATAGGGCCCCGCATCCATATGCAGACCCCAGAGATTATGGTGATTATAGCGGCGCTATACGCCGATAGGGAATAACGCTATATAGCAACCCCAGATGCCCCAATAACCCGCTAGGGAAGTGGGAGTATTTTTACAAGGCCTACAAGTTATATACTAATACAGGGCCGGGAGAAGCCAAAAGGGTTCGCCCCGCCTAAAAGACATAAGCAGACAAGACCTGTAAGCACACAGTAACAAAAGTGAAAGATATAAAGCCGCCCGTGAGGGCACTTACAGACCGCGGTAGGTAGGGGTCCGTCGCGCATGGGTCAACCAAGCAGGTTAAAGATGGCGTCGGTATACCTCGAGGGGCGGGTCGGTATCAGCGATGACGCGGAGTGCGCCATAGACGGGCCCCGCCCCCCCCCCCCGAATAGCTCAAAGCCAGAACGTGCAAGCAGCAAATGATGGCGCAGCAGCGCCTAAGGTAATGCCACCGCCAAGCGCGGAACCAAGTTAGCGCACGGCGGCGGAATTTTAAAAAAAAAAGACAGTAAAGGCAAGTCAGTGCAGCGGCTGACACAAGACTAAACAGAATGGAAAAAAAGAGTGTAAAACACAGAATGCATAGCATACACATTTACACCCCCCCCCCCCTCTTTTCCCCCGAAGGCTACAAGGAGGATGAGGGAGGGCAGCGGCCACTTAAACAGGGCCCACTGATGGGCAGGGGCAAGGGGGCACTAGTGCAGGAGGGGCATCCCATAGAGGCTCACCATAAGCCTGAACCGCCTACCCTTTGGTGGGGGATTGCGGTGGAACAGCGCTCCTAAGCACCTAACAGCCTGCCTACCTTCAACCGACCAGCGCAGCCAAGGCTGGGAGGCATAGCACTAGTGGAACGGGTGGGAATAGTCCTACAGGGACTGCAGAGAAATTCTGGGGATTTGTGGGAGGTCCCCGGGAGGGGCCAGGAGGAGCATATGTTCGATGTCTCTGCAGTCCAGCGCCATCTGGCGGAGTATATCCCAACTGTTATTATACAGTACGTAATGCTCCAAATCTAATACTAAGTATATATTAGATTCTTGACTGTTTATTGTGTAGTTTTATTTTTTGTATTTTGCTCTTTAGTAGGGTTTAGTTCTTGGCTTTTAGTTAGTACAGTCATCCCCCATAGGGTTTTGATTTTGTGACTATTTGGATTATCAGATTTAAAAATGGCTGGGAGAAGGTACACTGCTCAGGAAGCAGCGGCCTATATGATGGAGTCGGACTCAAAAGAGTTTAGCGAGTCAGGGTCAGAGTATATGCCCTCAGGTAGCGAGTCCGACAGTGTCTCCTCTAGTGAGGAGGAACAGCCGTGCAGTAGTACCAGTGCTAGGCATCCTAGAAGGGATGGTACCGCACAAGAAAAGGCCATGCTGGAAGAAAGTGTAGGGCGGGGGCGGAGTGCTGCAGTTGAAGGCGTGCCTGCGTGGAGGCCTATTAATATATATTCCCCCCGAAATTCCCCCATTTGATTAGGTCCTCGGGGCAATGTTGACACCACAAACTTCCGTCTCATTGACTACTTCAATTTATTTGTTTCAGAGGCTATCCTACTGGATATGGTCCATTAGCCCTTTCAGTGCCAAGCACGTAGATTCTACGTGCTCGCTTCCACTCCACTTAAGTGCCAAGCACGTAGAATCTACATGCTTGACCCCTCGTTGGATCAAAAAATACCATTTTGTGAGTACTCAACTGAAAAATGGATATTGTTGGTGTGCCACACACCCCGCTTCACTTTTAAATATTCTTCACTTATTGGGTTAACTCACCGCCAGGTGACGCTGTGCAGAGAGAAAGTCTTGTAACGAGCCCCCTTCCGGCCTATATATACCTGGTACCTCCCTTCAATCACCAGTATATTAAAAAAGCAGAAAGACAAGGTACCAGTATTCTACCGGTAACCTCAAAATCAATTTGATATAAATAAAAAGCGTCACCATATAAAGGCTTCGGAATACCGAAAAGGGTGGGAGTGAAGCGGGGTGTGTGGCACAGCAACAATATCCATTTTTCAGGTGAGTACTCACAAAATGGTATTATTCTTGGTGTGCCACACACCCCGCTTCAAATATTCATCACTTCATGGGACATCCAAAAGCAGTGTCCACAAGGGATGGGCATCTCAAGGCCAGGTGAAGCATAACTTAAATGACTGCAGTCTGCAGAACTTTGCGGCAAAAACAGCATCCGCTGAGGCTCGCACATCAACTTTGTAAAACTTAGAAAAAGTGTGAACAGAAGACCAAGTGGTGGCCTTACAAACCTGTTCAACAGAAGCTTGGTGCTGAAAAGCCCAAGACGCCCCAATGGCGCGAGTAGAATGAGCAGTGATACGAAAAGGGGGAACTTTCCCCTTAGCAGAATAGGCCGCAGTAACGGCCTGACGTATCCACTTGCTAATGGCAGATTTGGCTGGTGCCAAACCCTTCTTAGGCCCATGGGGCACAACAAAAAAGGAATCCGTCCTACGAAAAGGAGACGTGATAATCAAGTAGTACTTAACACAGCGTACTACATCCAAACAATGCAAAACCCTCTCTGTCATTCTTAGGATTAGGACACAAGGAGGGAAGAACAATATCGTGGTTCAAATGAAAAGCAGAAACAACCTTAGGAAGAAAGTCTGGCTTGAACCGAAAGACCACTTTATCCTGATGCCTCTCAAAGTAAGGCGCCTGGATAGACAAGGCCACCAACTCCGAGACACGCCGGACCGAAGTGATCGCTACCAAGAAGACAATCTTCTGAGTCAGGGTAGACAAAGCAATATCTTGCAAAGGCTCAAAAGGAGGAGCCTGAAGAGCAGAAAGAACCAAATTCAAATCCCAAACCGGGAGTAATGGTTTCCTGGGAGGCCGCACATGCGTAACCCCCTGGAAAAAAGTTTTAACTAAAGGCTTAAGCGCAACACGCTTCTGAAAAAAGATAGATAAGGCAGAAACTTGCCCTTTCAACGTACTTAGCTGAAGACCAGAGTCCAGCCCTGATTATTGAAGGAATGGCTGCTTAGCCTGACAGCATCCATTTTAGATCTAGACTCCATTTTGTGTAATTGAGTGTAATAGCTTGCTTCCAAAATGTATTTCTTGCTATAAGAATGTCTTTTGAGCTTCTAGCACGTACTCAGGAAAACATGGCTTAACCGCATTTTTACTTCCTCATTTTCTTTCCTGCGTACGTGACATTTCTTAACTGTAGCTGCAAAGATGTACTAACAAAAAAACCGTTTTCTGCTGAAATGGCTGACCACAAGCACCCACGTGATAGTGTGTTAAAATTTCATCTTGCAAGTGTAAAATATAGAATTATTACAAAGTGTGGAAAGACCCAAATGGGAGGTGCTTATTATTTGTTGAAATGTATTTAACCATCCGCCGAGCAGATAATAAACAGAGAGTGTTACCAAGACTTACTTTTGTTACATTCTGTGCACTTGGTCGCTCTCTCCAAGCCGGCTTGCCTGACATCACTTCTATACTTCACACTCGCAAGGGTTGCCCTGTGCCCCGGTGGGTCCGGGATTGGAAATTGCCCCAACAATTATAAAAACTCCAGAATCCTGGAGACCGAAAAGACCCTACAAGGAAAAGATCTTATCTCACACCAAGCGATATAGGCTTTCCAAGTCCTATAGTAGGTGATGGAAAAAGACCTCTTCCGGGCACTGATCAAAGTCTTAACGACTGAATCAGAAAGACCCTCCTCCTTCAGGATGGAGGTTTCTGCAGCCAGGCCATCAAACCCAGCGCTGGTAAATTGGGGTAACACAATCGACCCTGAGTGAGCAGATCGGGCCGAAGAGGCAGAACGAACTGGTCCACTGCCAGCCGAACGATGTCTGCGAACCCCACTCGCCTTGGCCACCTTGGGGCCACGAGAACGGCGGACACCTTTTCCAGAGCCAACTTCCGAAGCACCCTGCCCAGCATGGGTATCGGAGGAAACGGGTATAGAAATCCCAGAACTCCCCAGCTCAGGGACATGGCGTCCACTGCCAGAGCCCGAGGATCCTGGGAGAGCGACACGAAGTTCGGGAGCCTGTGATTGTGACGAGAGGCAAACGGGTCCACCTCCGGGGTCCCCCATTGGAGACACAGTGAGCGAAACACCCGAGGATGGAGAGCCTATTCTCCCAGACGGGGAAAGCCGCTGCTCAACCGGTCCGCTACCTGGTTCTTCACCCCTGGAATGTATACCGCCGAGAGACAAGGAACATGGGACTCCGCCCAGGTCAGGATCAGGGACACTTCTCTGACAGCACTCAGACTGCGAGTCCCTCCCTGATGACTGATGTAAGCAACCGCTGTTTGATTGTCTGAACGCACCTGGACCGGAAGGCCCAGAACGTGCTGAACCAGGAGAGCAAGCACCCGACGGATGGTTCTCAGTTCCAGAATATTGGTGGGTAAGTGGGCCTCCTGAGGTCCCCACTGCCCCTGAAACTGCAGCTCCTTCCAGAATCCGCCCCATCCCGACAGACTGGCGTCCGTGGTGACAATTTCCCAAAGGGGGGTCAGGAAAGCCCTGCCCTACACAAGATTGGTCGAGACCAACCACCACAGGAGGGACTGCCGGACCCGGGAGGACAACTGGAAGGACTGATCCAGCGACCGAGGCTGCTGGTCCCAAGACGCTAACAGAAAAAGCTGAAGCGTTCTTGTGTGAATTTGGGCAAAAGGAAGAAACACTCTGTGTTGATGAGAGTTCAGGCCGGGACGAACCGACCCATCTTTCTTGGGGACTGCGAAAAGATTGGAGTAGAAACTGAGGCCCACCTCTAAGTGCGGCACTGGCCGGAGGACCGCCATCTCTAACAGATTCCTTACCGACGCCAGGAGCCCCTGCGTGGCCAAAGGATCGATGGGCACCCGAGACCGAAAGAACCGTGAAGGAGGGTGAGACTCGAATTCCAGGTCGTAACCAGCCGACACTACCTCCTGGATCCATCTGCCTGGAACCTCTTGGTTCCAAACCTGGGAGAAGTGTCGCAATAGTCTCCCCACCCGCACGGGTGAGGGCAGGCCCTCATTGCTGAGTGGGCTTATCAGCAGGCTTGGGCCTGGTGCCCCAGGACTGAGTGGGCCGGCCACGGCCCCTCCCCCGAGTCCAACCTGCACCTCTGGTAGCGGGAAAGGAAGCCCACCTACCCGCTCTGAATCCTCGAAAGGAAGGCCTACCGGAACCTGCCCCCCTAAAGGGACCACGAGGCCTCTTGCGTTGTGGCATCTTACCACCCTTTGCGACTGAATCAATTTTCTCCCCAAACAGACGCAACCCCAAAAAGGGGAGAGCTGTGAGCACCTTTTTAGAAACCGCGTCCGCAGACCACTGACGCAGCAATACTGACCGGCGAATCGCCACCAGCATAGCCGCTGCCTTGCTACTCATAGCCAGCGCATCGTCCTGAGCGGATAGGACCATAGGACACAAAAGATTCACACTGCTTAAGCACAGTAAACTCTTTACAAGCGGGATTGAGATCCTCATATAGCCCCTGAATTAAAGACCTAATCGCCAATAGAAGAAGGGCTGAAGCACACACCGGGCGCAACGCTGACCCGGAATAAATAAAACCATGGCGCGCGTATTGGTCAATCCGACGATCTTCCCCATCTTTAGGGACAGTGGTCTCAGCAGACTGTACCATAGCCGTGCTGGAGAGCCCTAGCACAGGGGTATCGACGTCAGGAGGGACAGACCAAAGCTTCACCAACTCCGGCGGAAAAGGATAACGCTTTTCCCAACTGGAAGGGATTCCAGATAACCGCGTGGGATGTTCCCATTCCTTAAGGACCACCCTCTCAAAGTGGTGCTGTCTGGGAAAAACCCAACGCGGCTGAGGCTCCTTAAACAACTGACCCTTTGGCAGGGTGACAGCCTCAGGCGGATCTAAATTCAAAATTTTAAACATTTGAGCCAGAATGGAGGGGGTGTCAAAAACAACCCCCTCCGACCAATCGCATCAGCCTCAAGCTGATCTGCAGGCTCATCTGACTCCAACAGGAATTCTTCCTCGTCCGGGGATCCATCGGACCATTCCACAGGCTCACATAACTCGTCCTGTGGAGCCGAAGGTACCGGAGTCAGGTGCCTCCGTTTTGCAGCGGCCTTTAACCCTGCTTTAACGGGCACTACTTTCCGGGGGCTGGCCGACCATGCCGCCACCTCGGACTGCGAATCCCCACTTTTGACAGTGTCATGCGGGGTCCGGAACAGGGAGGGAGAGGTAGGAGATGATGAAGGTTGCGATGGGCCAGCAGCCGAAGCAACAGACTGACGCGCAATGCTCTGCTTTGCACAAGGGATGCAAATAAAGACATCATCAGCTGGGAGTAGAGCCCCACAACTTATGCACCCCCCGAATGGCTCAGAAGAACCGTTTCCGGCAATAACGGAAGCCTCCATATGGTGATTTATGGTATTCGCAATTTTTTTGGGCTTTAAGGCATAAGCCAACCCGGGATGCCCCCTTATTTGTAAATGTCCCGGAAGGGAGGATTTTTATTATATATTTTTTTTTTTTTTAAAGAGGAAGGTCCCCTTAATAATCTATTATATATATATATATATATTTTTTTTTTTAAATAAAGACTAGCCAAGCAACAAAGCCGGAGGGCCACCATAAACAGGGATCCCGGGATCTGTAAGGAAAAGAAAAAAACACAATCAGATCCCCACATACGTGTAACAAGCCAAAAACCCATGTATGCATGGCACCAAAGTGCCTTTTAAATCAGCAAAAAGCCCTGCCCCTTAATAAATACACGATGCCTCCTTAACAAAAAACCACTCACCCCCATATCTACACATGATAGATATATAATTCCCACTCAACGGCCCCACCAGGGTGGGGCCGCTTACCTGGAAGGACCGAGAGCAGCAACCGGAGGGACGAGGCAGCAGCCAGCAGCACAGGAAAATGAAACCAAGTGCGCCCCCCCCCCCCCCCCCCACGTGACTTCCCTTTGAAATTGAAAGGAAGGAAGTGAAGCTGGGGCCGCCGCATGACGCTACCGCCGGCGCCACGCCCCCGTCGCCGCGTCACCGGGACCCGCCCCCTAAGCTCGATCAGTGCGGCCAAATCATCTGGGAATTAACACCAGATGAGCCACTACACGCGCACACAAGGCAGGAGGCAGCGGAGGGGGGAGAAGAAAGAGGGGGGAGTAGGAGGAAACAGCATAGCTCAGCCATGCAATAGCAGACCTCATACAGTGGCCACAAGGAGACCAGCGAGGAAGGGGGGAGGCGGGAGGGGGCTACTCAGGTGGCAAGCCAACCTGCCCAGCGCGGTCCGCCCGACCGCCCCAAGCTGACCTAAACACACAAAGCGGCCAGGACTATAAAAACAGACCTGGCCGGAAGGGAAAAGAGTGCACACATGCTGCAGTAAGCTCAATGCATAACGTAAAAACACACATGTTGTAATAAAGTTATACTTGTGAAAACACATACATAATACACAACCCTCTAACCCCCCCCCCCCTCATAGTGAAGGGAGAAGGGACCGTAACGGGAGAGTAAGGGGCTACGGGGACCCTCGGGCAGGGGCATCCCATTTCCGGATCACCATGCCGGATAGCCGCATTGCCCCACGCATGAGGTCGAGTGGAGGAGATAAGCTCCTAGGCACCTATAGTGCCATCTACCATTTGCCCAGTGAGCAGCCTAGGCTAGGAGGCTTCCATTCCACCATCAAGGTATAAACATTCAAACCGGGCAGAAATAGACCAAAAGGGGGGTGCCGGGGTAAGACCCCGGCTACCTGTAAGCAGGAGACTTCAATCTTCTGTCTTGTCGTCAAGCAGAGAGAAAAATACTGGTGATTGAAGGGAGGTACCAGGTATATATAGGCCGGAAGGGGGCTCGTTACAAGACTTCCTCTCTGCACAGCGTCACCTGGCGGTGAGTTAACCCAATAAGTGAAGAATATTTAAAAGTGAAGCGGGGTGTGTGGCACACCAAGAATATACTCACCTGACCCCTCGTTAGATCCGGCTGGGTCTCCCCTTTAATTTGGTGCCATCCGATCCCCCGTGCCGTCTCCCGATGGGTCCCCTCTTCACTGGGGGGGCCTCCGATCGCCCCCCCAGCCTCTTGGGTGGCGAGGAGAGGGCAGAAATTGCCCTCCCCCCCTACTTCCTGGAACGGGTCTGCTAGCCCCGCCCCCCCAGGCTCTCTCCTTCAAACACGAGCAGACTGACAGCTGTCATCGGAGATTGCGGGGGACACAGGAGAGGTGAGTAAAGTAAAAAAAAATAAAAAAGATTTTTTTCTTATGTGTCTGTCTTTTTATTTAACCCCTTGTGAACTGGTAAGGGGTCCGTGAGACCCCTTATACCAGTTCACAAGGCTGGGGGATGGCAAGTCACCCGCTTGCCGCAGCGGGTGACTTGCCATTAACCCCCGGCACCCCCATTACCTGCCTCCCCAAAGCCCAGGGGGGGGGGGGCAGAAGAGCCCGGGCCCACATAGGCTATGTGGGCTCGTAGGCTGCAGGGTGGGGGTGCCACAAAAGCTGCCCCCCCCCCACTCTGTGCCTACAAGCCCCCATGGCTGGTCCCGGGCTGGTAATGCTGGGTAAGGGGGACCCCATTTCTTTTTTTTTTTGGATTTTTAAGGGTTTTTAACCCTTTTTTTTTTTAATTAACCCCTGTTATGTCGCCCAGCAGCTATAAAAGGCTTCCAGCTGCAGCAGAAAGCCAGATTGATCAGCGTGGGACACAGGGATGGATGGGAGGTATTAAAAAGTAAAGAAAAATAATAAAATTTTTTCTTATGGTGTCAGTGTCTTTTTTTTTTACACTTAACCCCTTGTGAACTGGTAAGGGGCCCAGGAGACCCTTATACCAGTTCACAAGCCTGGGGTCTGGCCGCTAGCAGGTGACTTGCCGTTAACCCCCGCACCCCCAATTACCTGCCTCCCCAAAGCCCGGGGGGGGGGGGGGGGCAGAAGAGCCCGGGCCAACACAGTCTATGTGGGCTCGTAGGCTGCAGGGTGGGGGGCCACAAAAGCTGGCCCCTCCACTCTGTTCCTACAAGCCCCCATAGCTGGTCCCGGGCTGGTAATGCTGGTTAAGGGGGACCCCATTTCAATTTTTTGGGGATTTTTAAGGGTTTTTAACCCTTAAATTTCCCCAAAAAATGACCTTATGTCTTTTTTTTAATTAACCCCTTATGTTTATAGTGTGGATAGTAGTAGTATTTTATTTGTAAATGTTATAAAGTGCTATTTTCAGTTTGGGGGGTCTCCTGGGCAAGAATGGGGGGCTACCGATACATATGTGGTACCGTTGTAATCGGGAGAAATTGGGCTTTCACACGCAATATGATTTACTCTAATAAAGTAAATGTTTTATTTAAAATAAAGGAGACAATTGTCTAAAAAATATTTATTTTTACACAAAAATATTTAAAAAAAAAGTAGAAAAATTACAAACAAGACATTTCATGTTCAAGCCTAAACTCTGCTGCAAAATATATATCTATAATTTTCCTGAAAATTCCAGCAAAAATCACGGTTAAACATGCCACAGAATGGGGAAAAATGACCTGTCAACAGAGGGTGACAAAACTTCAAGTAGGTTGGCAATTAAAAGGGTTAATAGTACCTATGCATGTTGGGTATTGTTCTGCTCGGGGGACCTTGCTCTTTCAGATTTAGCTTTTTCTTGTTTGCATATTTATATTTTAGGAAAACATGTTATTTATTCCGTTTTTTTTTTTCATTTTTTTATGGAAACCCTGTGCAACCTAAGAATTCTTTGAGGGATTACTTCCAGAAAGGTGAGCCTACTACAACAAGCTGGGTACTCTTAGAAAGCTTAACATGTCTACTTTCAGGGAATATATGGTTTATAGGGGATATTCGAAATGTAAAGGGTTGTTTTGGTTGAAAAATCGCAAGGTGCGCATTTTGTCTGCACAGCTGACATTTTCAAGTAAAATTACTGTTATGCGCATGCTTTACTTTGGGGTGTTTGCCAACTCTTCTCTTGACAGTACCTATGCATGTTGGGTATCGTTCTGTTCGGGGCATGTTGCTTTTTGAGATTTTACTTGTTTTTTCATGTTTGCATAAAGTTTTTTTTTTTTTTTAGGAAAATGTGGCTTGATTCTTCCTTTTTATTCTTTTTAGGGAAACTTTGTGCAACCAAAGAATACATTGAGGGATTACTTCCAGAAAACTAAGCCCACATAAACAAGCTTGGTATGCCTAGAGGTGTGTACTTCCAGAGAATATATAGTTTGTGGGGGGTATTTTAAATGTAAATTTTTTTTCTGGAAAAACTGCAAGGTGCGCATAGCGCAGTTGTATTTTATCTGAAAATCTCCTAAAGCTCTGTTTCAGTTTGGGGGAGTCTCCTGGGCAGGAAAGGGTGTCTACCTATACATATGTGATACCGCAGTGATTGGGAGAAATTAGGGTTTCGCACGCAATAAAATTTTATTGACAAACTTATATTTTTCATTACAAAAAAACACTACAAATTGCAAAAAAAATTTAATTTTTTTGCACATATTTCACCAAAAAGTATTGAGAATACACCTAAAAAATGACAAACAAGATAATTCATGTTGAAACCCAGACTCTTGAAAAAAATAATATATAATTTTCCTGGGAAATCCCTGGAAATCCTTTCAAAAATCACAGTTGAACATGTGTAGCGCAAAATAGTGAAACATGGTCTGGCAACAGAGGGTGACAAAAGCTGCAGGTAGGCTGGCACTGAAAGGGTTAAACTAATGTCTATGCGGAGCAGGTCCTCACCCAAAATTCCCCACAGAGGCACGTCCAAGCTCATGCATGGCAACCAACAAATTTGAGTGAGATGAAAAAATTTGGGGGGCTCACTCTAGCAATGGGTATCATAAAAAAACTTAGCATTGAGTCCTACTGGGATACCCATTATTTCCGGCCATAATGTCTTACTGCGGTTCCTGCACTTCAATGATAATTCCACTGCTCTTCCCCGTGGTCAGCTCAGTCACGACAGGCTGCATAAATTAAGTCCCCTGATAAATAGCCTGCCAGAGCGCTTTGCAGAAGCAAACAGCCCCTCCCAAAAATTTAATTGCTTCTGCTTTTTAAAGGGCGCATTGTATTTCATCAGTATATCCCTAGCAAGCGTGACCGCTATAGGATTAAATTATATTTTACAAATTATGCGACAGTGCGACTGGCTATACCAATTTTTTCCGAATATATGAAGGAAGGGACACACATCTGGACCCCCCTGGCTGTCCCCTTGATTTGACCATCAGTGGAAAAATGTGTGGGAGCTCATGACTCCTCTACTGGGGAGAGGTTACCACTCATATGTGGAAACTTCTATAGCAGCATCCCCTTATTTAGAGCCCTCTACTCATTGGACACACAGGCCTGTGGTTCCATCAACCACAATCGACAAGGCTTGCCCAGGTCAATGTTGCAAAAGAAACTGAATCGTGAAGGGTCCTATGCTCTAAGAAGCGATGAAAAATGTAATCATGCTGATGACAATCCACGATGAGTCAGTCATGACTGTACGACAACGTGGTCCCCGAACCCCCTACCAAAAGCCATATTGTATCAAGGATTCTAATAAATTCATGGGTGGCGTTGATAAGAAGGACCAAATATTAACATATTACAATGCCGCCCGCAAATCCAGAGCCTGGTACAAAAAAGTTGTAATTCATTTGGTCCAACTGGCAGCTTTTAACTCCTTTGTTGTCTTCAAGGCAGCAGTACCAGGCTCCAATGTGTCTTTTATAAAGTATAAGCAGCAGCTACTCCCTGCTCTGTTTGGGGACACCGAGGAAGCCCCAGAAATTACAGCTAATGAAAACCAGGCTAGATTAGTTGGGAAGCACTTTATAAAGTGCATTCCCAACATGGGTGGTAAAGGGTATCCCCAGAAGGCTTGTAGGGTATGTAGAAGCCATGGCATTAAAAGGGATGTGTGGTACTACTGCCTGACTTGCCCCAGTCAACCTAGTTTATGCTTCGACCATTGCTTTGAAGCATACCACACCCAGGTAGACTACTGATTAGTACTGGGTTAGTTTTACTTTAAGTTTAGACTGTAGGTGGACCCCTTTTTTGCTGGGTGTTAATGTGCTTTCTTTTCCTTTTCATTTCTTTTGATATGTTTACAGATGGGATGGGATGTACTGGTGGAGGAGCAGCGGGTTACTTGTGGCGCATGATTATTAAAACCTGGGCCCCCCTTTTCAGCATTGTAATACCTGAACCGGATCACTGATCTTATAATCTGATGGCACAACTACTATAGCCTATCTGCACCTCACAAGTCTAATCCTTATTGCAGCTGTTTGTACATTAAGAAATGTAAAGGTCTGTTTTGTGCGCCTATATAGCACATGCTTTACTTTGAGGTGTCTGGCACCTACCTTAAAAGTAGCTATGCATTTTGGGTATTGTCCTGTTTGGTGGACCCTGCTGTTTCAAATTTAACTTTTAATTCCTGTTTGCATACAGATTTTTTTTAGTAAAAATATGGAAACCCATGAAACCCTTTAATGTTAATGTGTTGAAAACTTTGGCCACTGGAACAAGCCAGGTACAGTTAGAATGCTTGAAGTGTGTACTTTCAGGGAACATAAGGTTTGTGGGGGGTGTTTCAATTGAAAAGTTGTGTTTTGGTTGAAAATGCGCAAGGTGCGCACTTTGTCTGCAGAGCAGGAAATTTCAAGTGAAATGCCTGTTATGCATATGCTTTGGGGTAGTTGGCAACCATACCCTTGGAGGTAGCTATGCATGTTGGGTATTGTTCTGTTCAGGGGACCTAGCTGTTTCAGATTTAGTTTTTTGTTTTTTTTTGGTTAGCGCATGTTTTTTTATAGGAAAATGGTTTTAATACTGCATTTTTGCTTTTTTTTTTGTTTTTTTTAAGGGAAATCTGGTACAACCACTGAGTTTCGGGAAGGCTTGCGTGCAGAAAGCTGCAGCTACAACAACAAGCCTGGTACGCCTAGAACGCTTGAGGTGTGTACTTTCAGGGAACATATGGTTTGTGTGGGGGGGGGGGGTATTTTAATTGAAAAGTGGTGTTTTGGTTGAAAAAACGCAAGGAGAGCAAAATGGTTGTATTTTCTTTGAAAATAGTCTCAAGCGCTCTTTTCAGTTATATATATCTCCTGGGCAGAAAAGGGTGTCTACCAATACATATGTGGTACTGTTGCAATCGGGAGGAATAGGGCTTTTACACACAATATGATTTCCTGGAACAACTTGCATGTTTTATTATTAGGTAAATGCACTACAAATTGTAAAAAAATGTTTTGTTTTGTTTTTTCCACAAAAACATTAAAAAAAAATCACTGACAATCTTACGAACAAGACACTTCATGCTAAAGCCCAGACTGTGCTGAAAAAAAAAAACAATATATACATTTCCAGGGAAATGCCAGGAAATCCCTTCAAAAAATCACAGTTAAACATGTGGAGCGCAAAATAGTGCAAAATGGTCTGGCAACAAAGGGTGACAAAATCTCAAGGTAGGCTGGCGGTTCAAGGGTTAAATGCTTGCTTTTCACTAAAGCTTACCTTGGCATCGATGGATGCCCCTGAGGGTCTAAGACCAAAGTATATAACAGAATTCAATGGTCACAAATGACTACTCAGAGACCTTAGGGGTGAACCACGGCAGGCGCTCAGACTAGCCGAAAATCATCCAGAGGTGGCGGCCGAAGAAACTACTTAGCTCGTGGGGAAGACGAGCGTCGCTAGCCGGAAAAAGAAAACGGCGTCGGTGGTGGTGCTAGGCACTCAGCCTAGCTGAAAATCTTCCAGAGGCGGTGGCCGAAGAAACGACCCTGCTGGCGGGGAAGACGAGCCGGAAAAAGAACCACCGGCGTTGCTAAGCACTTAGCCAAGCCGAAAAAAGAACCACAGCGGCAGACAATGCAGAGAACGTCCCACGCTGCGTCCGCGGAAGAAAGCTTTCCGTTTATGCCTGCCGCCTTAGCTCCGCTCCTTCTTAAAGGGCACAAAATTCAAAATTTTAAAGTAAAAAACACAATAAATGGGAAAAGCAATAAAGAGGAAAATCATTCCTCTTTCAATCAGGCTCACCGGACAAAAACCTGAGGCTGACTCTTCCAGCAGCCCAGGAGTGCCCACTTCTTAAAAAAACAAAAGTGACACCCCTGAAGTGCCCCAAGACCATGGCGCTTACCCTTATCCTGCGGAGGCATTGTGGGTCCATCCAGATCAGAGGGACATAAGGGTCAGGAAGACAGCGCTTCCAAGATAAAAACTTTAAAATTAAAAAAACAGAGAG
Source organism: Gastrophryne carolinensis (assembly GCA_027917425.1). Classification (NCBI taxonomy): domain Eukaryota; kingdom Metazoa; phylum Chordata; class Amphibia; order Anura; family Microhylidae; genus Gastrophryne; species Gastrophryne carolinensis. The sequence continues at coordinate 120,000,052 of CM051243.1, forward strand.
GCACTCACAGCACACCTTGCAGCCTAGTTCCAGCTGCCAGAATGAAACAGGATAGTAGGAAATCAGCCCGGATGTATATAGGTCGGGAAGAACTACACCTTTGTTCTTGCAGTCCACGCACAGTAACACGAAGCCCAGCAGCATTTCCAGTTTGCAGGTGGCCTACAAATGCATGAGCCGCCATCTTGTTTTTAAAATTGACCCCAGTAGGAGTTAGAAAAAGGTAAATGAATTTTATGTGCAGCAATCTAAATTGACCTGTGAGGGATGCATATGAGCACTGTTTCTTGTGTTGGTCTGGTTTAAGTTATTTGCGACTGTTGGTCCGCTTTAAGAAACAAAAAGTCACCACAGCCGCTATCAGAGCAGCCGGCCGCTCGCCGATCCATCAATGACATCGGCACATTGCTCTGTGCACTGCCATTGATGAATCAGTGTGTGGCTAACTGCCCCAGCGGTGGTTGGGGATAGGGGGGTGATTCTGGCACACTACACATTATGTGGGGAGGGCTGGGGCTGTTCTCTGTACACTGTCTGTTCTATGGGCGGGGGGGGGGGGTCGGCATAATGCTTGTTACTGGCGATTGGGGGGTATAGTATTTATGGGAGAAGGGGTTGCAACACTGCCTGGTTTAGTGTTTTTGGAGGTGCTGCCCGTTAAAGGGGAATGGGGGGGGGAATTCTGCACAATGCCTGTTATAGGGGAATGGGGGGGAATTCTGCACAATGCCCGTTTCTTTCACACTTATGTTTTGGGGTTATTGAGGGGATTCTGACATGTCCTGTCATTAGGTTCTTGGGGGGGGGGGGGGTGGAGGAGGATAGCAACCTATTTGGTTCACAATATATATATATAAATATATATATATTTTTTTTTTTTTTTTTTTTCTTCTTTCTCCTCCAAATCCTAGGTGCGTCTTATGAACAGGTGCATCTTATAGGGCTGAAAATACAGTATGTTATAATGAATAAAAACACCTTTCCACCCATTAAGCAATGGGTAGATCAATCATGCTTTGGTGTGTTCCAGACAATGGTGCATGTACTGCAAGAAGATGAAAAAGGAAGAATTCTAAAAATGGATAATGATCCTAAACACCACTTAAAATCCAATAAAGCCTACCTCACAGTCCAATGATCTGAATGCCACTGAAAATCTGAGAGAAGTCATCTGGCTGGCTATAAAAAGCATTTACACGACATGATACTTGCCAATGGGCATGCTACTATAGTTACTAACCATGCAGGGTGCCCAAAGTTGCTTTGGTCAGTTTTTTTTATTTTGAAATATAAATGATAAAAATATCTTTTTTTTTTTTTAAATTGTAATTTTTATTAGAGAAAAGCAGGTTACAGACCGTAATCCGGGTACAACAACATACACGGCATAAACGAAGCAATACAATACAGCGGGTAAATGGAGTATTGATCTGCGCGAGACAGTCCATCCTAGCCGCGATGCAACATTAAAGAAAATTCAACTATATCCTGGACTATTGGTGCATCGCGTATCTAGTTTCCTGTGGCGCTCTGAAACCGAAGATACGCCCCGCGGGGTCAACTGCGGCGTGAAACTATTCATATAAATGAAATACAGAAAGGCCTGGGGCCTGCATACCCTGCCTCCTCTTTCTTTTTTATTAATGAAACAGGGCTGACAGTAGCCCAACACAAACCAAACAAGACAATAACTAGTAGACGCAAACGGGGTGAACGCACAAGACTAACTCACAACAAGGGAAAGGAGAGCGGTAAAGGGAGGAGGGGAGATGGGTCAAAGGCATCGGGGGGGGGGGGGATTGATTGCCTACTGCGCAAGCCTCATTACATCTTCAGGTATTCCAGGTATTCCGCCGAGAGGGTAAAGCGGTCCCACTCAGACCATGTCACCCTGTACCTCTCCGTGGTACCCCTCAGCAGGGCCGTAAACTCCTCCATCCTGCAGACATCCTTGACTCTAGCTAGCCACAACGCAGTGGAAGGGGGCTCCCGAGATTTCTAACACGCCGGGATGCAGGACCTCGCCGCGTTCAGGAGGGGAGCAAGCAAAGATTTGCCTCGCCTCCGGATAGAGGTAGGGGCGAGATTAAGCAGGTAATTCGCCGGGTCCCCGCCCAGATCTACGTCCGTAAGGGCCATGACAACTTTCCTAACATTGCCCCAGAACCCAGCGAGGTCCCCGCACTCCCAAAATACGTGTATCATGGTACCTCTTGCGCGCATACATCTCCAACACAAGGGGGAGGAGGAAGGGAAGATCCTTGATAGTCTGGTTGGGACCAGGTACCAGCGAGTGAGAATCTTATAAGACGTTTCTTGATATCTGCAGGACACAGAAGACCCGTGGGCCAGCTGTATCATTGCCGACTTTTGCTCTTCAGTGAAACTCCTGTTCAGCTCTCTCTCCCACCCCTCTAGGAAAAGAGGCGAAAAGGAGTCGGGGGGGAAAGATCACCAGCGAATAGGCAAAGGCCAAAGCACCCCGGAAATGGCCACCTCCCACGCAGACCCGCTCAAAGGGAGTCAGGGGCCTGGCGGTCTCAGCTGCCCTGCCTATCGAGTTCTGATAGTGTGTTAACTGTAGGGTATGCCAGAAGCCCAGAGTAGGCAGGGACTCTCTCCGCGCTAGCTCCTCCAGCCCCACCCAGCCCGAATCGTCCCGCAGATGGAAGATCCGGAACCTGTTGTGCTTCGTCCAAGTCCTGAAAGTGCCGTCTGAAATGCCTGCCGGAAAATCCGGGTGACCTATCAGAGTTGTCAGAGGCGAAAGAGCCGGGGAAATATCCAATCCCCGGAACGTCCTACCTGCCACCCTCCTAGTGGGCCCAATCGAGGGGTGTTTGTTTAGTGCAGCAGAGCGGTCCAGTGGAACCCAGGGCAGTCCAGGGAGGGGGACCGGGGACGCCTCCTGTTCAATACTTGTCCACTGCTTTAAATGTGCATGCCTGCACCAATCAATCACCCGGGCGAGGTGCGCTGCTGCATAGTAGGAATTCCAGTCCGGGAGGCCCAGCCCTCCCCGTCTCTTAGGGAGTACCAAGAGAGAGGCGGCCAACCGATGGGGTTTCCCGGCCCATACGAATCTTGTGCAGATTCCCGTCAGTCGCCTGAAGAAAGTGTGAGGGACCTCAATTGGCAGGGCCTGGAAAAGGTAAAGCACACGAGGCAGGATGTTCATTTTTACAATGTTAACCCTGCTAAACCAAGAAAAGGCACTTTTATTCCATCTCTGGAGGTCCTCCTCCACCCTCCCCAGCAACGGGGGAAAATTCAAGCCATATAACTTTTGGGGGCAGGCCGAAATTCGTGTCCCCAGGTAAGTCACCGCCTCGCTCTCCCACTTGAACGGGAAGCTCCCCGAAATCCACTTCAATCTCTCCGGGGGGATATTAATATTTAGGGCTGAGGATTTTTGATAATTAATTTTATAATTGGACAACAACTGAAAAATTTTGAGTTCTGCCATAAGATTGGGGAGAGTCGTTTCCGGCCTAGTGATAAAAAATATGAGGTCATCGGCATAAGCCGCCACCTTATGTTCCACACGGCCCGAAAGGACCCCGGAGATATCGGGGTTTTTCCTGATGGTGCGCAAAAAGGGCTCTAGAGTCAAAATGAATATTAAGGGAGAAAGTGGGCAGCCCTGGCGGGCGCCATTCGCCTGGGAGAAGGACTCAGATGCCATCCCATTCACCACGACGGACGCCGAGGGGCATGAGTAGGAGGCCATGATCCATTGGGTCAGGTTATTCCCCAAGCCAATATGCCGCAGGGTGGCAGAAATAAAATCCCACCCAACCCTATCGAATGCCTTTTCGGCATCCGTCGAAAGAAGCATCGCGGCCTTATCGTCAGTGCGTGCGCGGTGGATCAGGTTGATCACCCTCGTCGTGTTATCCCTGCCCTCCCGCGTGGGAACAAAGCCCACCTGGTCCCAGTGTATGATGGAGGGGATGTGCGGGGCAAGCCTGTCAGCCATTATTTTATTGAAGAGTTTTATATCGCAGTTCAGCAAGGAGATGGGTCTGTAACTCCCGCAATGTGTAGGGTCTTTTCCTTCCTTGGGAACTACAGTTATATTAGCACGTAGGGTATGCCTAGGCGGGGGAACGCCATCCTTCAGGGAGCTGAATGAGGCAATAAATTGGGGGCCTAAGGTTTCTAAGAATTCCTTGTAATAGTCTAAACTGAAACCATCGGGCCCGGGAGCCCTCCCCGGTTTGGTATTTTTGATGGCCGCCCGCAACTCATCCATCTCGATTCCCCCCTCCAGGGAATCCACCACCTCCCGTTTAAGGCGTGGGAGCCCCGACTCGCGAATGTAAGACTCAATGTCACTCCAATAACTGGCAGGCTTGTCCCGAGGGAGGTTATAGAGTTTCTCGTAAAACCCCCTAAAGGTCTGGGCTATGTCCACAGGTAGGTGTCGCCTGTTACCCTCTGGGTCGTGAACCAATGGGATGTAATTTTTGCTGCGCTGGGCTTTGAGGGCCCTTGCCAGAGCCTTGCCGCATTTGTCACTATATTCGTAGAAAAACCTCCTACATCTGACTGCTAGGTTTTTGGCCTCGACAAAACAAATGTCCTTGAGCGACTCCCGCAGGCCCACCAGCTTGGCCATCAGAGCCACATCAAGAGATTGTTTATGCTGAGTTTCCAATTTAAATATCTCTTGGGTAAGGTGGTCAATTTGTTTATGCCTTTCTTTCTTAAGCCGGGCTCCGTGCTTAATCAGAAGCCCCCTTATTACACACTTGTGGGCTTCCCATATAGACATTCTCGATATCCCCTCCGTGTCATTTGTCTCAAAAAACTCAGCTATGCCCTTTTTAATGTCCACTTTTACCCCGGGATCTTGTAGGAGGGAGCTGTTCAACCTCCATTGGCCTCTAAGGGGAGACGTGTCAGGGATGGAAATGGTCAATGAGATCGGAGCGTGATCTGAGACCGTAATCTGACCTATGTCCATGCTGACAATAAGATGGAGATATCTGTGGGGGACAAGGAACCAGTCAATACGAGAGTACGAATTGTGGGCTGTGGAGAAAAAGGTGTAGTCTCTCCCCTTGGGATTAAGCGTCCTCCAGGCGTCCATGAGCTGGTTTTTAAATAGAAGGGCTTTAAGTTTTTTCAGCACCGTTGGGGAGAGATGGGATATCCAAAACCGCATTGAAATCCCCGCCCAGCAAAAGAACACCCTCCGTGAAGGACGCCAGCTTCCCAAAGGCGGAGCGTAGGAACTTGAGTTGGTGAACATTGGGGGAATAACATGTGGCCAATGTGACCTTCAGGGAGAATAGGGTGCCCTTTACAAAAAGGAACCTCCCCTCTGGGTCCAGGAGCGTCTCAGAGTGCGTCCATGGCAGGGATCCCGCCAACAAAATGGCCACCCCCCTGGTCTTTGAATCGAGGGTTGGGCAGATATATTGGGTTTTAAAGGAGCGGTTTTTGAGGTTATGTGACCGTCCCCCCTTTAGGTGTGTTTCCTGCAGGAAGGCTATCTGCGTGTGTAGGCGCCCCAGCTCCCGCAGGATAATGGATGTTTTATAGGGGGAATTGAGCCCCTTAACATTCAGGGAGGTGCACTTAACCCTTGACATGTCGGGGGCAGGGGGGAAGAGGGGGTGGGAGAAGGGGAAGAGTCAGGACAAGAGACGGGGGGGGGGGGGGGGACAGGAGACACAAGACGTGGGATGGGGTCAGAAACTATAACACCGGGGATCAGACACTAAACACTTAAACCAGAAATGCAACACTTGTAAGTGTTGCCCACTAAACACAGAAAAACCTAATCGGGAAGAACAAAAACCCTAAGCGGGAAATAAGATTATGTTTCCCAGACAACGAACCCCGCCCCACCCTCCAAAGGGGGTGAGGGGAGTCCCGGCCTACTGTGGGAACGAAGCGAACCGGAGGGCAAAAGAGGTCCCCCCAGCCAACCCAATAGAACAATCACGGCCCCAGGGCGGTCACGTGGACCTTCCCGTGGTCATTAGCCTGTGGGGCCACCCACCCAAACTTGGAATAACAGGATCTCACTCATCCGACACCGCCCAGAGCCTCCCCGCCCGCCCACAGGGGGTCAGAGCGTGGACCTCTGAGCCGCGCACGGAGGAGCCGACAGAAGGCAAAACTTAAACGGCAAACAAGAAAACATGAAATGGTAACACATCAATCAGCTGATAAAAGGATATAGAGGCATATGCATAGATCAAATCAAGTCTCGTTCGCTAGAGGACGCGGAGCCACCGGTGGTCTTCTGACGTTTCTCGTGTGAGCTGAACCCCCACCTCTTGCCTGTCGAACTCTCTGAGGTAGCCCACCACCCCCACGAAATGGAGGGGTGAGTGGGGATGGGTCGAGCCAATCCGGCACCTCCACCGGCTCGGCGCCCAGGAAAGCTAACAAGTCCGGAAGGTCGGCAGGAGATCTCAGAGCGTAGGTCCGCTGGTTTTTGCGAACAAGTAAGTGGAAAGGATACCCCCACCGGTACGAAGCCCCACACACACTCGGATTCTCGCTAGCAGGGGTCTCAAGAGGCGCCTCATCTGTAACGATCTTCTGGAGACGTCCGGGAAAATCTGTAGTGTTGCACCATCGAAGTGGATCCGTTCTCTCTCCCAGGCTTTTCTCAGGATCTCTTCCTTAACAGAGTAGTAATGTAGGCGACAAATCACATCCCGTGGACGGTTTGGATCAGCTGGTCTGGGGCCGAGGGACCTGTGAAGACAGTCTATAGCAATCTCTGTGTTGGGAGGGCGATTGAGTAACTCGTTAAAGATGCCAGTAATGGTGTGCCCTAACTGATCTTGCCCCGTTGCCTCCGGCAGGCCTCTTACTCTGATATTGTTGCGCCTGCTTCTATTTTCAAGATCATCCAGGTGCAGAACCGCCGCTTGGGATATGGTTCGCTGTAGCGCCAAGCCTCTCTCCAGGGCTTCTATCTGTTGGATGGTAGATAGCTGCGTTTGCTCTAGGCCCAGAACTTTGGAATCAAGGCAGACCATTGAACTTTGCAGATCAGAAATGTCTTTCTTAAAGGTGCTTTCCACTCTCAAGATAAAGGATTCAAGGTCCGCTTTAGTGGGGAGAGCTTTGAGATCAGCCTTAATATCTGCTAACACATCGTGCAAGCCAGAGGATGTTGTGAGGCCTGAACCTGAGAAGGCAACCATGTCCCCCTGATGGGGAGTGGGGGTGATCAGGGCGCCCCCCTTAGCCAAAGGCGATACCCGGTCGGGCTGCGCAACCGGGGAAACTCCATCCAAATGGCTTAGCAGTGGGAGGGGGTCAGCCGCCCCCGTCCCCAGGTCTCCGTGAAACGGCTCCGGTTCCCTTGGTGTAAGATGGCCTAGTTCGGCCCGATTAGAGATCCGGTCCCCCGGCCACGTGTCACCCGCCGAGTCGCTTCTTGCATACCATGTGGGAGACTGAATGGCGACCAAGTGCTCCCCGGGGGAAGACCATTCTCCAACAGGGCTCGGGGAAGCCTCAGAGAAGACCCTCAAATCCGGGCTGGGCGAGGGCACCACTCGGGGGGTCCGACTGCGATGTGGCCCAGGTGAGGACTGGTATGTCGCTTTGCTTAAGGTGGGGCTCCCCAACAAAACTGGAGGCCCCTCTCCGGGTTCAAGCGCATTCATTATGGGGGCCGTCGCCTGATGCCCCAAATCAGCTTCCATGCTTCCCCCGTGACAGCTTTCTCCCCTCTATATCACCGGGAGACTTTCTGAGGGGGCCGGGGCCATCTGGTGCCTTCTTTGTACCCCAGCCTGTATTTCCTTCCAGGGGCAGAGGAACTCCCCCTCCCCCCGCCGTCAACGCAGCGTTGGTCCCTCCGGTCCAGCCGCCCACCGAAGCACGAAGCTGGCGCGGGGAGCCGGCGCGGGGCCGCATAGAGTCATCGGCGGCTGGCAGCGCCGCTGCCCGGCTCCTCCCAGCCCTGTCAGTAGCTGTCGGGGAATCGCACACCTCTCCCCCTGCGGCGGCGGATGAAGCGCCGCACACCTGCCTTGCGACGCCTGTCAGCGTGTCACCTCCTCTGCTCCCGCCTCGGTCTTCTTCACCGGCCGCTTTGGCTGCAGCGGCGGACATGCCGCCTCTCTCTCTCTCGCCATCATCCGGCCCAGCCAGCTTCCTCCCGCGCTCCTCACCTCCTCCCCGGACAGATCTGAGGGGGAACGCCGCCTCCACTCCTCGAGCTCTTTCCTCCGCGGGCATACCGAGCAAGCCCGGCGCCTCCAGCTCCCGCTGTCCATTGGCTCCAGTCTCCAAAGTGCGAGTGGAGATCTCGACCTCGTTTGCAGCCCCCATCTTAGAAGCCCCTTCTCTTCCTCCTTTCGGGCACTCCAATGCCAGGTAGGCACTGATTTTCTTTGTTTTTGGGGGTGAGGCAGTTTTCACTCCCTTCCTCTTCTTGGCCATTCTCTGCTAATATGCGTCTGGGTGGGTTGGGACCCCGAAAATGCTTAAAAAGCTTGGTTAGCTGGGGAGAGCTCCAACCAACGTGTCTTTACCCCCGCATGTCCGGCCACGCCCCCCATAAAAATATCTTTTATTTAATTAAAATACATAGGGGGATGAGTCTTCTTTAATGTTATGCTTGTGAAGATCATTTCATCTTCTAATTGCTTAAATTGTACTAAAAACCAAGGAGATCGGCCCTGAAATCTATAACATTCAAGGGTTGCCGGATTCCCTCCCCCCTGAGCTTACAGAATCAGGATGCCCGACTGCGTGAATCCATTCGCACAGAATATTCACCTTCTACCCGGTCCAACAGCGCACGCACAAGCAGCGGCCGCATCCCCACTATCCCTTTAGCAAGGTGCTTGCACCAGGCATTTGTGAAAGGAAAAAGGTGAGATAGTTTGGGCGAACGGAGGGGTTTCCTCGATAAGGGTTCTCAGGGAGACAACGACAAACCCCAGATAGGCAAAATCCTGGGGTTTGGTCCACTTTAACCTTACCACAGTCAATTTGCATGTCACAGTACATAAGCTTGTTATTTATAGGACTGTCCAGGTATGCATTTGTTCTTCGGAAACCTAAATTAATAGATTGAAAGATGAAAGGATCTCTTGAAACTCTCTAAAGCACTGAACGCACCTTACAGATAGATTCCATGGGTGGGCTTGATGCAAATGTTCCCTCCTGTAAACTACGTTCACATTCCTCTTGCCAGTGCTGCCACTTTATTTCAAACTCTGTTAATGTCTGAGACCCTGTCCACTACAAAATATAAAAAAAAAAAACAAAAAAAAAAAAAAAGTACATTTTAGTTACTGCATTTTCTAGAAGTTCCATTTACAACTTGTCAATCAGATATTGTTTTTCTATTATGTATGTGGAGAATAAGGGAGTCCACCTGTCCATCGGTTAACACAGACACATTAAATAATTTTACGTTATCAGGCACATCAAACTCTTTCCAAGTAATAGTTGCTAGTTCAATAGTAGACAGAAATAGCATCCATGTGAAAAAAACACAGACTTACTGGTAACGGGTTTTTCAGGAATCCTTCAGCTTGACCACATGGAGAGTTTATGCTCCACCCCCTGGGAGGAAACACAAAACAGGAACAAAGGTTAAAAGCCCCACCCCTTCCTCCCCACCTCAGTCTTTGTAAAGAAAATACCATTTGGTGAGTACTCACCTGTAAAATGGTTATTACGAGTATGTCACACACCCCACTTCCAAATATTCATGACACTTGGGAACCCGGCCTGTAGAGGGCGATCTTGCAGAGATGACATGGACAAGGAGCCCCTTCTGGTCCATAAGTACTGGGTACCTCCCACTATTCCTCAGTCTTTTTAAAAAGCAGTGAAGAACCAGGAAGAGCAAATTATATTCAATAATTGAAAAATAGTTTGAAAATAATAATCACCATATAAAGGATCCCTTAGAAAAAAAAGGGCGGGGGAAGTGGGGTGTGTGACATACTCGTAATAACCATTTTACAGGTGAGTACTCACAAAATGGTATTATTCCTAGCATGTCACACACCCCACTTCCAAATATTCATGACACTTGGGACATCCAATAGCAGTGTCTATAATGGGTGGGGATCCCCAAGGAATAATGCATAACTTAAATTACTGCAGCTTACAGAACCTTGCGACCAAAAGCAGCAACCGCTGAGGCCCGCACATCAACCTTAAGTATGCACAGAAGACCAAGTCGCAGCCTTGCAAACTTGTTCAAACAGAAGCCTGGTGCTGAAAAGCCCAGGAAACTCCAATAGCACGAGTAGAATGAGCAGTGACACGAAAAGGAGGAACCTTCCCCTTAGCCATATAGGCCCCAATGATGGCCTGACGTATCCACTTACTAAGGGAAGATTTGGCAGGAGCAAAACCCTTCTTGGGCCCAGAAGGCACAACAAAAACGGCATCCGTCTTGCGGAAGGCCGAAGTAGTAACTAAATAATACTTAACACAACGAACTACATCCAAACGAATGTAAGACCCTTTCCTTGTCGTTACTAGGTTTAGGACACAAGGAAGGAAGAACTATCTCCTGATTTAGGTGGAAAGCAGACACCACCTTAGGAAGGAAATCCGGTTTAAAACGTCATCTTGATGCCTCTCAAAATAAAGGGCTAGAATAGACAAAGCAGCCAGTTCAGAAACTCGGCGGACAGAAGTAATAGCAACCAAAAAGGCAACCTTCTGAGTAAGAATAGGAAGAGGAATATCCTGCAAAGGCTCAAAGGGAGCAGCCTGCATAGCTGAAATCACCAGGTTAAGGTCCCAAACAGGAAGTATAGGCTTTCAGGGAGGCCGCACATTCGCGACTCCTTGGAAAAAGGTCTTAACCAAAGGATGAAGAGCAAACGACCTTTGAAAGAAAATAGCCACGGCAGAGACTTGCCCTTTCAAAGTACTAATCTGGAATCCCATATCCAGACCTCGTTGCAGATATTCCAGAATTCTAGGAATAGAAAATACTCTACAGGGCAAAGCCCTGGATTCACACCAATCAATATAGGGCCTCCAAGTCCTGTAATAAATGACAGAGGAAGACTTCTTCCTAGCTCTAATAAGAGTCTGAATAACCACATCAGAAAGACCTTCTTTCAAGATGGAGACTTCAGCAGCCATGCAGTCAAAGCCAGCGTTTGTAAATTGGGGTAACAAAGTTGACCCTGAGTGATGAGATCTGGAAGAAGAGGCAGATGGAACCGATCCACTGCCAGCCTTACGACGTCTGCGTACCACAGACGTCTTGGCCACCTTGGCGCCAAAAGAATTGCTGGTGCCTCCTCCAGTGCTAACTTGCGCACCACCTTGCTGATCATGGAGAATGGGGGAAACAGATATAGGAACCCCAGATCCTTCCAGGCCAGAGACATGGCATCCGCTGCCACTGCCAGAGGATCCTGGGATAGAGACACAAAAGCAGGCAGCTTGTGATTGTGACGAGAAGCAAACAGGTCCAACCGTGGAGTCCCCCACTTGTGACAGAGGAACTGAAAGACCCTTGGATTGAGAGACCATTCTCCCTGGCGAGAACATCCCCTGCTCAGGGAGTCTGCCTCCACATTCTCTATCCCCGGAATGTAAACTGCGGATATGCAGGGAACATTGATCTCTGCCCACTGAAGGATCAGAGACACTTCCCAGAGGGCACCCCAACTGCGAGTCCCTCCCTGGTGATTGATGTATGCAACAGCTGTTCGGTTGTCTGACCGAATCTGAACTGGCAGACCCTGTAAGAAATGGGTCAGTCGAAGTAGAACAAGACGTATGGCCCGAAGCGCTAATACATTGATTGGAGAATGAGCCTCCTGAGGCCCCCACAATCCTTGGAACTGATGCTTCTTCCAGAAGCCCCCCCCCCCAGCCCACCAGGCTGGCATCCGTGGTAACCAGTTCCCAACGGAGTCAGAAATGACTTGCCCTTCTGGAGGTTGAGCGATATTAACCACCACTAAAGGGACTGCAAAACGTGTTCAATGATAGTGGGCACCTGCCCCACCTTGCCAAGAGGAAGAGCTGAAGCGTCCCCTATGTGAAACTGGGCAAACAGGACTGCCTCGAATGCAGCTACCATCAATCCCACTAGTCTCATCCCTAGACGGATAGACTGACGAGGGTTGGACAATAATAGACGAATCAAGTCCTGAATCAGAACCATTTTGGAATGAGGAAGAAAAACCTTGACCTGAAATGTATCCAGAATCAGGCCCAGGAAGGGAATTTCCCTTGACGGACAGAGAGGATTTGGGGTAACCTATTAACCATCCGAACCTCTCTAGCGTAGAGACCACCGTCCTGGTGTCCAACTCTGATTGTTCGAGGGAGGAGGCCGCGATAGGAAGATCATCCAGAAAAGGCACAATGCGGATGCCCTGGACCCTGAATATAGCCATCACTCCTGCCAGCATCTTGGTAAAGACTCTTGGGGCCGAGGTAAGGCCGAATGGCAGGGCCACAAATTGATAATGCTGGTCTTCTATCGAAAACCTGAGAAATCTCTGGTGACCCGGAAAAATAGGAATGTGCAAATAAGCATCCTTGATGTCTAAGGATGTCATGAAGTCCCCCTGACAGGGAGCATCGATCGTTGATCGCAGAGACTCAATGCGGAATTTTCTGAAACTGATAAATTGATTGAGTCTCCTTAGGTCTAGGATAGGCCGAACAGAGCCGTCCTTTTTGGGTACCGTGAATAGGTTGGAGTAAAACCCCAAACTCCTTTCCGCTGGAGGCACTAGGCAGATGACAGCCATGTTTAACAGATTTGCTACTGCTGCCCGCAGTCCCTGCGCAATTGCCGGATGTGACGGCATCCAGGGCCATGAAAAATATGGGAGGAGGCCGGAACTCGAATTCCAGTTTGTAACCGGAAGAGACTACTTCCAGAACCCAATTGTCTGATACCTCCTAACCCCAGACCTGGAAGAACCACCGCAGCCGTCCCCCCACCCGTAAGGGTGAGGGCGTCCCCTCATTGTTGAGCAGGCTTAGTGGCAGATTTGGTTTTGGACCCCCAATTCTGACTTGGATGGCCACGTCCCTTTCCTCTATTCCATGCATTCCCTCTAGGGGCTGAAAAGGCCGATCCTCTACCGGATCTAGACCCCCGAAAGGAAGGGTTAAAAGAGGCCACTCCACGAAAGGAACGACGTTGTTTCTTACGCTGAGGTAATTTACCTCCTTTAGTGACAGAATCCAATTTTTCTCCAAAGAGGCACAATCCCACAAAAGGGAGCGCTGTAAGCGATTACTTGGCTACAATATCAGCTGCCCACTGCCGCAACCATACTGACCACCGAATGGCGATTAACAAGGCAGAGGTTCTGCTGCACATGAGCAGAGTATCATCTAAGGCAGAAAGTACAAAAGATACAAACATCTCACATTGCTTAAGAGCGGCGTACTCATCAGAGGCCGGATCAAGCCCTGAGTAATTCATTAGGTCTCTCACAACAGACCTAATAGCCACTGTCCTGAGTGCTGAAGCACCAACAGGCAGCAAGGCCGAGCCCACACTGGAAAAAGCGTGGCACGCCATTTGATCAATACGCTTATCCTCTCCATCTTTAAATGTAGTGGAGTCAGGAGAATGCAACACAGAAGAATTGGATAAATTAAGCACAGGGGCATCCACCACAGGTGGTGATGACCAACGCTTAACAGTATCAGCTGGGAAGGGATATTTCTTGTCCCAGCCCAAGGGAATGCCAGGAAGCCGCGCAGGCTTCTCCCATTCTTTAAGAATAATTTCATCAAAATGCTTTTGATTTGGAAATTCTAAACAAGGCTTAGAGACTCCAAAGAATTCCCCTTTTTGAGGAGGGACTACTTCAGGAGGAGTGATAACCAAAACCTCAAATAACTGAGCAAGAGCCTTTGGGGTATCCACAACACTAGCTTCACCCTGCTCAATCACAGTACCAACAAATTGCTGTTCTTCAGAAACATCAGAATCCTCATATAATTCTCCTTCTAACTGAGAAGGATCAGACCAATAAAGCATTTCACAATTATCCAACTCACTTACCGGAACGGCATGAGTCAAATGTTTCCTTTTAGCTGAGGCCTACTTGGCCACAGAGCTAGACATTAATTTTTCAAGATGAGCAAATCTGGCACATAAATCAGAATGCGACTCACCACCCATGACAATATCACTGGGGGTACGGAACAAGACATGGCGGAGTAGGAGATAAGGCAGAAGCTGCAGACGCCGAAGCCTGGGCCCCAGTTTGCTGCATAATAGTTAATTGAGCACAAGGGACGCAAAGAATTGCGTTATCCCCAACAAGGGATGCCCCACATCCAAAACATTGCTGAGTCTGTGCAGAGGGAACTGCATGCCCGTTATCCTGAGATACCTCAATATGGTGTTTAGTATTATACTATAATTGATTATAGTCGCCAAGTATATATGGGATTTACGCAATTGCTACCCGGGATGCCCCTTTAAATAGTCCCAAGTGGGAGGATATTAACACAAATGGATCCCCAAATAAGGCTTTAAGGGCTAAAGACCAGGAGAAACCCCTTTAAAATAAAGAGTTTCCACCTACAAAGAAAACAAACAGTCACCAATGCACACAATACAATAAATGACAAAGCATGAAAAAAATGGCAAGCTGAGGGGTACTCACAGCACCAGGAAATCAGTTCGCACCATAGGGAAGCAGCAGGAGCCAGGCAGACAAAGAGCACACCAAGGTGCTCTGGGAATGAAATGATGCTGTGTGCCTAAGCCCCGCCCACCCCCAGAATCACATGACCAAAAATGGAGAGAAAGTCAAATCTGAACACAGCCAGAAACAAAGAGCTTTAAAAGGTAAGCAAAGAATGCTGCCTAGACAAAGATAGGAAATCTAAATAAAACATATCCTATTAAATTGTATAGTAAACATACATAATATATATGTAATAAAGATCTATTTTATATATATTTTTCTTTTTTTTTTTTTTCTTATTTGTGTGCATGGTGACAAATAAGAACAGATAACCCCCCCCCTCCTTTTTACCCCAGCAGGGTAAAAGGAGAACTAAAGTGGAGAGGATAGAAATGCACCCATAAGGCACAAGGGGATTATAAAGGGACACCAACCCAGAAACTGCCTACCCACATTTGGGTCTCACGGAGGAGTAAAACTCCTGTATACACCAGGTGGTGAGTTCCACCTTTGCCTGAACCATACAGCCAGGGCTGGGAGGCATACAATAAAAACAAACAGGCTTAAAGAGTTTCAGACAGAAATAGAGAAAAAAAAAGGGGCCGGGAGCAAACCCGGCTACCTGCAGCTTGAAGGAGAGTCATCTTCTGAATGCTTCGCCGACTGCAGAGACGAAAAGACTGAGGAATAGTGGGAGGAACCCAGTACTTATGGACCAGGAGGGGCTCCTTTTTCCATGTCATCTCTGCAAGAGATCGCCCTCTACAGGCCGGGTTCCCAAGTGTCATGATTATTTGGAAGTGGGGTGTGTGACATACTAGGAATATTGAATAAACCCTTGGGCTATGGGCGGGTCAAGCTGAAGGATTCCTGAAAAATCTGTTACGTATAACGGTGGTTTTTCCAAGTCATCCTTCAGCTTGACCACATGGAGTAATTATACCTTAGGGGTGGGAAGCTGCAAGTAGTTTGCTTCTACCGATGGCCTGATGTTTTGCAGATAATTAATCAAGTCTTTAATGTTTGAGGAAGGTCTGGGGTGATGACCTCATTGCTGCTTTGCAGATCACTTCCAAAGAGGCACCAGCCCTTTCTGCCCAAGATGCGACATGGGTTGTAGAATGGGCAGACACCTCTGGGGGAGACTCCCCTAGTAGAATATGCTTATGCCATAGTCCGTTTTATCCACCTTGCTATAGTGGATTTAGTGGATTTTTATCCTAAAAGTTGCTCCGCTAAACGTTATCTCTAGATCTTTCTTAATGATAAGAGCTCTTCTAACTACAAGCAGAAAGATCATCTTCCTTGCCTGCTCCCTTCGGTAGTGACGGAAGAACTATCTCCTGTGACCTACTAGCAAAAACAATGGATTAGGTCTAATTATAACTTTGGTAGTACTGCACAATACGGCTCTTTCATAGATAGGGCTAACGTAATGGCTAACAGGAAATATATAGTGACAACCATTTCTTTGGTACCTCATCTGGTGGTTCAAATGGAGGTTCCATTAGTACCTTCAACACAACTGACACGTCCTAGGTGGGGAACCCTTAAATGGTGCAGGTCTTTTGTGCATAACCGATGCCAGAGTTTTATTCAAGTACTGTGGCCATCTCTTTTTTTCTTCAACTTGTTCACCTCCCAAAAAGAAGAAAAACCTTGCCATACATTTTCTTAGACTTTTCTAGTAGTCAACTTTTGATTGGCCAGCAGAGTTTCAATCACTCTAACCGAACAGCCCTTACTTCAAAAGATGGATCCTTCAGGATCCAAGCTGTCAGCTGCAGACTTGGCGGAATCGGATGCAGAATGACATCCTGATGAATTATGTTCGGAATGTCTGGAAGCCTCCCTGGATCCTTCTTTGCCATCCTTCTTAGTTCTGCGAACCAGGCTCTTTTTGGCCAAAATGGTGCTATGAAGTTTACCAAAGCCTGTGCAATCTTCCCGACCACCTGTGGCAGAATTCTGAGAGGAGAAAAGGTATAGGCAAGATGAAATCTCCATGGATGAGCAAGAACATCTATTGCTGGCACACCTTCTTCCTTTGTCAGAGAAAGAAAGTCTAACACTTGGTGTTTTTGTGCTGGCCGTGGCAAACAGATCTATCTGGGGGAGACCTCAAACACTCACGATCTGAGGAGACCTCTTGGTTCAGATACCAACCAGTCTGTTGAATTCTGACACGACTTATGGAAGTCTGCGAGAGTGTTTAGGATTCCCTTTGAGATGAAACTGCCAATACTGACTGGACCTGTTCTTGTAATGGTAAGATATATATGCTACCGTGGAAGCTTTGTCTGAGCTTATCTGTACATACCTGCGTATTTTAGCTGGCCTAAAATGATCCAGTGGTAATTTGACCGTTAGGAGTTCCTTGATCTTCTAAGTGAGTTCCCCAGCCCCAATTGCTCACATCCAATGTGATTATTACTGGGTTGGTCAGTCTACACTATTTTCTTTCCTTAGTATCTCTGGGTCTAACCACCACTTGAGATCCTCTAAAACATTTGGGCGTCCCTCTAAAACATCCCAGGTAGGATGGAGGGGACTGTTTCCATCACAGTTTTTTGTTAAAAAAAAATTTCCTCCACCTCAGAGTCATCGTTTGGCATATCTGACTCCTGAGTGGAAAAATAAGAGGATCCCCCCTATAGGCCCAAACAGCGGGGAAGAATCAAAGGGTCTCGTGGCCGACTGAGAAAAGCTAAACTGGTTTCACAAACCTCCAGGGAGTTTCTGGCCCATGGCAGAGATGGAAATATGCTTTTTAAGATCCTTCATCATTTCCATTAAATTTGATTATTGCTCCTTATTAACCACCTTTTCTGTGCAAGATTGGTAAAAGGGTTTTTTATATGAATCAGGTAGTTTACTCTCACACATGGAACAACTCCTGATCATCTTCTGTGATTTAGATCCAGAAGAAGAAGACTTGGATACACTTGGGGTAGCTTTGTCCAGGGTCTTAGAATAAAACACCTAAAAATAGGGGGAAGGTAAGACCACTATTCACTA
Source organism: Gastrophryne carolinensis (assembly GCA_027917425.1). Lineage (NCBI taxonomy): Eukaryota > Metazoa > Chordata > Amphibia > Anura > Microhylidae > Gastrophryne > Gastrophryne carolinensis. The sequence continues at coordinate 120,017,715 of CM051243.1, forward strand.
CCCCAAAATAAATACCCATTATAAAAATATATTATGACTTACCAGGGCAGAGCTGGGCCGCCTCCTTCCAGAATCGGCAGTTGACGGATTGGTTGAAGGGTTTGGGTCCACATTAAATAAATCTGTGGAAGCATTCTCCATATGATCCGATATAGGATCCACAATGCAGATATATTCTGTCTGATCTGCCATCTCTGGTACCAGAGAATTAGCCTCCTGAATCCCCCTAAACAGGGCAGGAGCAAAATCCCCATAATTAAATGTAACCCTCTCATGTGCATAATGAGGAGAGGGAGGCCAATAATAGAAACAGAACACTTGTGCTGCCCCTTTAAGGCCCACCATGTGTTTCTGTCCAGCAGGAAATTCCCGACGCTCTGTGGAGTGACATCACGGCGCCGGGAAGAAGAAGCCAATTCCCTCCCACTTCCTTTCTAAATCCCATAAACACAATGCATGGATGCGCGCGCGCACCTGCAGCATGCCGCGGCTGTTCCTGATGCTGCTAGATGAAGAAGGAAATCCCGGCTGGAAGAAGGAAATCCCGGCTGGAAGAAGGAGGAACGACGGGACAGAACCCTCGACTTGGTTACGAGAGACAGGCGAGGAAGAGAGAGAGAAAGACGCGTCATTCCCCTCGCCTCCCCACCTCTTAAAGGTATATCGTTTAATAAATTTAAACTAACAAAGACCTGGAAAAAAATATTCCAGTGCAAGGGATTATTTCCCTTGAGCCCTTTAAATAATAAAATTATCTTTTATAGAAAAAAAGAAAATTCTGTGAGTACTCACCTGTAGAATTAATTTCTCTTCCATTATTACTTCAGGACATCAGAAGAATTCAGAGACTGAATGGGTTAACCTCTCCCGAAGGGTGTGGTCTGCAAGAACAAAGATGTGTCTCCACTCCCCGGCCTATATCCACCTGGCTGACTTGATGCACTTCAGTTTAATTAAAAAGCAGTAGAGCCAGCCACCCGGGAGGCATACCTATCCTGTAGGAAACAAAAGGCTGGAGACAAAATACAAGACTCCTCTCCCCGTTTAATCTCTCTTTTTTTTTTTTATTATACTGATCATTATTTACAGCAACTATTTACATATTTACCACTCCACTAAAACTAGGCATCCAACACATGGACATAGTAACCTACCAGACAGGGAGGGTCTGATGTCCTGACGTAATAATGGAAGAGAGAAATTAATTCTACAGGTGAGTACTCACAGAATTTTCTTTTCTCTTCCATTTTACTTCAGGCCATCAGAAGAATTCAGAGACTGAATGGGACCTTCAAAAGCAGTACCCTAATTCGTGTAGGGTCCCCAAACCTTATTCCTTTCAGGAACAAGACATCTCAAAAACCTTTATTCCAATCAGGAATAGGACATTCCAAAAACCCTTATTCCTTGCAGGAATAAGACATTCCAAAACCATCTAATTACCACTGTATGTAATTCCTTCCTACCAAAGGCTGTACCTTATAGAATTTGGTAAATGTATGAGCTGAAAACCAAGTAGCAGCTTTGCATACTTGTTCTATTGAAGCTTGATGCTAAAAAGCCCAAGAAGCTCCAATATCTCTTGTCAAATGAGCAGTAGTCCTAAAAGAAGAATCCTTCCCCTTAGGGAATATAGGCTCTTACCACTGCCTGTCTAATCCATCGCTGATGGTGGAAGACCTTTCTGTGGACCCTCAGGTATGACAAAATAAGGAGTCTGACCTGCGGAAAGATTGTGTAGCAGTGAGATAGTATCTTAGTGCTTTCACTACATCCAGCAATGAAGAATCCTTCCTTTATCGGACACTGGAGTAGGACATAAGGAAGACAATTCGCCTCTTCATTAAGATGGTAACCACCTTAGGAAGAATATTAAAAGCAGAAGACAACTTGTCCTTCTATAACACTACATAAGGAGACTTAACTGATAAGCTGCTAATTCAGAAACCTTAAGAGTCAAACTTAATGATGCATCTGCCAATAGTTCAAAAAGGAGGACGCTGATAGCTGATAAAACTAAGTTCAGGTCCCAAACCGGCAGAAGTAGCTTACGAGGAGGCCACACATGAGCGACTCCCTATACAAAAAGTTTTGATAAAGATTCTGGCTAATCGACTGGCAATGTATCTACCAGACCTAATAGAGGAGGATCAATGTGGTTTTATCCCTGGCAGGGAGGCAAGAGATGATACAGTCCGGACTTTAAATCTCATACATCGCTCACGCCTGGATGGAACCCCAATCATGTTGTTATCAACGGACGCTGAAAAAGCGTTTGATCGCATAGACTGGGGTTTTGCGTTTGAGGCGCTGAGACATATAGGGCTGGGGACCAGAGCATTTAAATACATCACAGAAACTATATTCCAGACCCCAGGCTAGAGTAAAAGTTAACGGGGATCTCTCTTCTCCTTTCCTGATCTCGAATGGCACCAGACAGGGATGCCCCCTGTCACCGCTTATCTTTGCGTTGATAGTGGAACCCTTCTTGCGACGTATAAGGGAGAATAAAGACATCGGGGATCCAGGCTGGTGGAATGGAGCATAAGGTTGCCGCTTATGCGGACGACCTCCTGTTCTTTGTGTCAAACCCGGTAATAGGACTTCCAGTCCGCATGAAAGAGTTTGAGAAGTTCGGTAAGCTTTCCAACTTCAAGATCAATCTCAATAAGTCTGAGGCACTCAGCGTGGGACTCCCGGACGACACCTCTGCACTCCTCAAGGCCTCATTCCAGTTTAGATGGGTCTCCCCTACACTAACTTATCTAGGGGTGAAAATACTGAATAATATTGATGACGTCTTCCGCTTCAACTTTGTACCAATGCTAAACAAGACTAAGCTAGATCTGGCAAATTGGAATGTCCCGACATTCACGTGGATGGGACGCATAAATATAATAAAGATGGTGGTCCTGCCAAGAATTTTATACCCGCTTCAGACTCTCCCCTGTCACATCCCGAAGAGTTACTTCAAGAACTTGAACTCGATCTTTAGGCAGTTCATTTGGAGTAACAAGCGCCCTAGGAACAAAGGAGGCCTGGCAGTACCAGACTTGATGAGGTATTGGCAGGCGACCCACTTGCAGATAATTGTAGATTGGAATAGGGGACTAGGCAAGAAAAAATGGGTCGCCATAGAGGATGAAGATGTGGAGACTTCACTAAGGGAGTTGCCCTGGGCGTCCAGGAATTCAGCTAGGTGGGTAAGAACCAACCCCATGGTCAGAGAGACCCTCGAGGTCTGGGATGGGCAGAGGTCTGGGGAGGAGATATCCCCCTAGCCATCCCCGCTAATCCCACTACTGGAAAACCCTGACCTTCCGAGTGGTCAAAGACTCCGGACAATGGCAGGTTGGGGAGAACTGGAGATGGTGAGAAGGCAGGACTTAATACGGAGGAGGACATGGTGCTCTATAGATGAACTTAGGGATCGATGGAACAATCCAAGACTAGATCCTTGGCGACTATTGCTGTTCCAGCATTATTTGCAGCAAACAGGCTCCAAAGACTCCTTTGAGCGAAGCCTTATGGGCTTCGAAGCCCTTATCACAAGAAAGGACCCCCCGACTGGGCTGATCTCACAGATTTACAAACTGCTGGGCAAGGAGCAGGGACCAAGGCCATCATACTGTCAGCAGTGGGAGAGAGACCTAGGGAGAGAGTTCACGGAAGAGGAGTGGGAAGATATTCACTCTTACCCACAAGTCCTCAATCGCGGTGCAGACCCAGGAGACAAATTACAAATACCTCTCCAGATGGTATTATACCCCAAAGTACCTGGCAGCATGTTTCCCCGGAGCCTCGCCTAGGTGCTGGAGATGTGGGGAAGAGGATGGGTCTTTCTTCCATACTTTTTGGACATGCCCGAGAATAAAACCCTTTTGGACCGAAGTGATTCCACTTATGGCAGAGGTAACTGGCTCTCAGGTCCCGTGTTACCCAGCTCTTATGCTTCTGCATTACAGCACATGTAGCGTCACCAGCTACAAGAAATCAGTACTAATGCACCTGATTAATGCAGCTAGGGCACTGATCCCCAGATTTTGGAAATCGGAACACACCCCTACAAAGGGGGAATGGATCCGAGAGGTTAACAGAGTCAGGGAAATGGAGGAACTGACAGCGGCTTCCCATGACAGGGGAAGAACAGTCCACTGCGGTTTGGACACCCTGGTATCTCTTTCAAGACTCTGCGATCTTTGTTTCGAGTTTGACGCCGGACCCCGCCACCCCCTGGCCCCGGACGCAGATGAGGTAGGCCCCCCCCCCCTTTTCTTTTTTCTCCCTCCCCCTTTTTAACCTAACCAATCATTCTGCAGTTTCTCCCCCTCTATTTCTCTTGTTTCTCTCTTTCTGCTTATCTCTTTCTGCTTATCTCTTTCTGCTTATCTCTTTCTGCTTATCTCTTTCTGCTTATCTCTTTCTGCTTATCTCTTTCTGCTTATCTCTTTCTGCTTATCTTGTAACGATGCAGTGGAGTGGCAACCCCAGCCCAGTGAAGAGCAAGAGGCGGAGCTCCTGATGGACCCGTACTGCAACGCAGGCTTAAAATGACCGCCTGGGCTCAAACTAGTCAAATGGACCTCATTTTCATTGAGGAGTGACGGGGGCTCCCGGGGTGCCCCCTCCTCTCATTCTGCCCCTATCCCACCTTGGACACAGCGGAGGGGGGCCAACCTTCGGGATGGGGGTGTGCTCTTCGGGCCCTGTCCGGATAATCACCAACATCATTGCCGGGCGGAATCTGACGGGCTTGTGATGGTTGGGAAGGAGGAGGTGAAGGGTGCGGGAGCCAGCTCTGCTGTATTGTGCTTTTTGTTCTAACCTGCAATGTTACTTGTCTGTAATGAAAAATAATTAAATAAAGAGTTAAAAAAAAAAAAAAAAAGTTTTGATACATTTATTCAAAGCACTGGGTTTCTGAATAAAAAGATAGATAAAGCAGATATCTGTCCCTTCAAAGTACTCAATTGAAAACCTTCATTAAGACCTTTCTGCCAAAAAAATTCAATATTCTGGGAACAGAAAAAATTCTACCAGCGAACCTTCTGGATTCGCACCAAGCGATAATGCTTGCCAGACTCTATAGTAGATCATTGATGTCTGAGAACCAGCTTCTTCTTGGCCACCGAGGAGCCACCAGAATGGTTGGGACTCCCTTGTGAGCTAACCTTTCTTCGTACTTGACCCAGGAGTGGAATCGGAGGGAATGCATAAAGAATGCTGACCCCTGAAGAGTCAGGACATCTGTTGCTATAATTAGAGGATCCCTGGACGCAGACACAAACTTTGTAACCTTCCGATTGTGTCATGATGCACAAGAGATCTATGTCCGGAATCCCCCAGCGCATGCATGGGGATTGAAAAAAACCCTCTAAGAGACCATTCCCTCTGATGCAGGACCATTCTGTTGAGATGATAGGCCTGCAGGTTGTCCACTCCAGGTATGTGTACAGCCAAAATGCATGAAACCTGTTTCTCGGCCCAATGTAAAAACCAACTCACTTCCATCAGGGCTTCACTGCTTCAGGTGCCCCCATGGTGGTTGATATATACCACCGCCGTCTGATTGTCTGTTTGAATCCGGATGGGATGCCCAATGACTGAGATACAATAGAATCGCTCTCAGTTCCAGGATATTTATAGATAGTTTGCTCTCCTACAGCCTCCACTGTCCCTGGAGCGGTGGCGACTCCATTACACTCCCCCAACCCGATAGACTGGCATCCATGGTGATGATCTTCCACTGTACTGGAAGGAAGGATTTGCCAGTCTGAAGAGGCTGAGGACCAGGCTAGAGACTGCCTTGTTGACGGTGTCATGCAAAAAGAGTGATCCAGAGTGGGTGGGTCTTGATCACAAATTGTGAGCAATTCCATCTGCAGGGGTCTTGTGTGAACAGCGCAAGAGATACTGACTCAAAGCAAGATACCATCAGGCCCAACAGACATATTCCTTGATGAATCGTCGGGTGAGGGCAAGACAAGAGACCCTGTACCCTGGCCTGGAATTCACTTCTGTGTTAAAAAAAACACTTTTGCCTGAGACATGTCTAATGACATTCCCAGAAAAGAATAACTCTTGAAGCTATATGATAAGAAATTTGAGACCTGCCAACACCTTCGTAAACACCCTTGGTGCTGAAGATAGACCGAAGGGTAACGCCACAAACTGAAGATGTAGGCCACCTACAGCAATGTAGGTATGTATCCTTATATATACACTGCCCGGCTGGAGTAACTTCATTTTGGATCAACAACTCCAATCTCTAAAAAGGCGACATACGGCAGATCTCAATGCTTCTGCTTTCTGCGGAATTCGGGATACCCCTGACCAAGAGAATCTCCAAGGGGGTCTGGCTCCTAATTTGATCTTGTAACCTGAGAATAAAAACGTCCTGTATCCAAATATCTGTTACATGAAGCCTCCAAAAATGAGCAAAATGCAGAAACGGTCCCCCCCACCTTGCAAGTGCAGGGGGTGTCCCTTAATGCCTGAACAGGCTTTGAAGGGGGTCTGGCTTTATTCTGCCAGACACCTGTTGCTTTAATTTGGAACTTTGCCTTATTCCAAAAATCTCTTTGGTAGCCCGAAGAGGCCGAACCTCTAACCGGAACCCCGGAGCATTAGAGGCCCTGGGGAAGCAGTATTAGACTTCGGCTTCTGTGGCAGATTAGACTAGCAGCATGCTTTACATTTCAACCAAGCACTCCCCAAACAGACACCCCACCTTAAAGGGGAGTCCTGTCATTCTTTTTTGGAGGCTAAGTCAGCTGGCCATTGCTTAAGCCATCAAGCACGCCTAAAGGCTAAAACAAGAGCTAGGCCTCTGGCACTTAACCTGCTCAATCCTCCATAGCCCATATCATATACCTGTTGTAGCCAACTGGTCTTGATCACCTGGGAGCATGACTTCAATGAATGACCCCTACGAGTCTTGAGTCCAGTTGCTTTAACAATCTCCTGCTCCCCAAAAATGCTATGGATGTAGCCCAAGCCAGCCGCAAGGTCGAACCCCTAATTGAATAAGCAGGATATGCCACCTGGTCCACGCGCTTATTCACTGGATCCTTTGGAGAAGCACTATCCGAGGATGGCATAACCAAAATCTTAAGAGACCTGGCTCCAGAGCGTCAACCACAGGAGGGTGAGACCATAATTCAATCTGATCTGAAGGAAAGGGATACATAGTATCTAGTACTTTAGAAATGGGCAGAAGACAACCTGACTTTCCTGCCATTTCCTATTGATCAGATATAATATATAATAATGCATATGCTCTGCAACATCCTCCAGAATGGAAGAAATCAACACCATCCATCCTCTTAACTGAGCACCCCCCTTGTGTAGAGGACTTATGAATATGAGTCTCTACTGGATAAATCCTCCTGACGGATTAACTTCCTGAGAGACTATGGCAGCTACAATATCCTCTTCAAGCTAGAGGATAAATCTTTTCTTTAAAAACCTTTTTAGTAGCCAATCCTAAATGACTCTTCAAAGGTTTAGGACCAAGGGGGTTTTTAAGCTCAGAGGGCACCGGCAACAAGGGTCAGAGCCCTTGCAGGGAGGGGACAATTGTCTTCCATATCCACTACTACAGTAGCATAAACCTGCACACCGTGCTATCCTCATCCAGTGTCTGCATACTGGACATGGGGTGAATCTATCTGCTAAAGGACCAGATCCGATTACCCCAGATGCCTCAGTCATGGTGATTAATACTAGATTACATCTAAAACCTAGTATGTGAACAGTTCCCGATAGTCGCAAGACTATTCTGAGAGCTCAGAGGGTGAACCACATCAATATATTGCCTAATATACTGTCTTATCCCACAACTATAAAATATATATATATATTTTAAAACAAGAACAATTAATATGTATATATGAATAAATAACATTAATACACAATTAAAAATACCATTTTGTGAGTACTCACCTGAAAAATGGATATTGTCAGTGTGCCACACACCCCGCTTCCCCTTTAATTCTTCACGATTGGGTTACTCACCGCCAGGTGACGCAGTTGCAGAGAGGAAGTCTTGTAACGAGCCCCCTTCCGGCCTATATATACCTGGTACCTCCCACTTAACACCAGTGATTTAACCCTTTCGCTGCCAGCCTACCTGGAGTTTTTGTAACCCTTGGTGCCAAACCATTTTGCACTATTTTGCGCTCCCCATGTTCCAATGTGATTTTTGAAGGGATTTCCAGGGATTTCCCAGGAAAATGATATATTGTTTTTTTCAGCATAGTCTGGGCTTTAACATAAAATGTCTTGTTTGTAATTTTTTAGGTGTATTCTCAATATTTTTGGGTGAAATATGTGAAAAAAAAATAAAAAAAAATACATTTTTTCAATATGTAGTTTTTTTTGTAATAAAAAATGTAAGTTTGTCAATAAAATCTTATTGCGTGTGAAATCTTAATTTCGCCCAGTTACAGCGATACCACATATGTATCGGTAGACAACCTTTTCTGCCCAGGAGACTCCCCCAAACTGAAATAGCGCTTTAGGGAATTTTCAGATAAAATACAACTATGCAATGCAATATGCGCACCTTGCAGTTTTTCCAGAAAAACAACCCTTCACATTTGAAATACCCCCAACAAACTATATATTCTCTGGAAGTACACACCTTAAGCTTTCTGGGCGTACCAGGCTTGTTGATGTGCCCATAGTTTTCTGGAAGTAATCTCTCAATGTATTCTTTGGTTGCAAAGAGGTTCCCTAAAAAAAGGATAAAAAAGCAGAATCAAAGCCACATTTTCCTAAAAAACTATGTGCAAACAAGAAAAAACAAGTTTAATCTGAAAAAGCAACATCCCCCGAACAGAACGATACCCAACATGCATTGCTACTGTCAAGGGAAGAGTTGCCAAACACCCCAAAGTAAAAGCATGTGCGTAACAGTGATTTTACTTGAAAATTTCAGCTCTGCAGACAAAGTGCGCACCTTGCGATTTTTCAACCAAAACAACCCTTTACATTTGGAATATCCCCCATAAACCATATATTACCTGAAAGTACACATGTTAAGCTTTCTAAGTGTACCCAACTTGTTGTAGTGGGCTCATCTTTCTGGAATTAATCCCTCAAAGAATTCTTTGGTTGCGCAGGGTTTCCCTAAAAAATGTATAAAAAAGCTGAATAAAAAACACCTTTTCCTAAAATATAAATATGCAAACCAGAAAAAAACAAGCTAAATCTGAAAGCGCAAGGTCCCCCGAACAGAATAATACCCAACAGCTACCTTTAACCATTTTAATTGCCAGCCTACTTGAGATTTTGTCACCCTCTGTTGACAGGTCATTTTTCCCCATTTTGAGCCATGTTTTGCGCCATTTTTGCTGGAATTTTCAGGAAAATTATATATATATTTTCTGCAGCAGAGTTTAGGCTTTAACAAGAAATGTCTTGTTTGTAAATTTTATTTTGTTTTTTACAATATTAAGTAAAAAATAAATAACATTTTTTTTAGAAAATTGACTCCTTTATTTTAAATAAAAAAATTATTTTATTAAGGAAAACCGTATTGCATGTGAAAGCCCCATTTCTACCGATTAGAACGGTACCACATATTTATCGGTAGCCCCCCGTTCCTGCCCAGGAGACCCCCCTAACTGAAACAAGTACTTTATAACATTTACAAATAAAATACAACTACCATCCACACTACAAAGGGTTAAATCGAGAAAAAAAATGAAATAGGGTCCCCCTTACCCAAAGTAACCAGCCCGGGACCAGCTATGCAGGGCTTGTAGAAACAGGGCACAGGGGCCAGCTTTTGTGGCCCCTGGCCCTGCAGGCTAAAAGCCCGCATAGCCCGTGGGCCCGGGCTCTTCTGCCCCCCCCTGGGCTTTGGGGAGGCAGGTAATGGGGGTGCCAGGGGTTAATGGCAAGTCACCCGCTAGTCACAGGTGACTTGCCACCTCCCCCAGCCTTGTGAACTGGTATAGGGGTCATGGACCCCTTACAAGTTCACAAGGGGTTAAATGTAAAAAAAACACAGACACACAAAAGAGAAAAATATTTTATTAATTTTTTTTTTTTTTTTTTATACTTACCTCCCATCCATCCTGGAGCACTGTGTCCCTCGGCGATCACTGGCTTCTGCTCACCTGCTGGAAGCCTTTTATAGCTGCTGGATGACAGAACGCAAAGGGTTTATTAAAAAAAAAAAATGACATAGGGTCCCCCTTCCCAGGGGGGCGGACCCCATTTTTTGGGGGGAATTTTAAGGGTTAAAAACCCTTAAAAATCCCCCAAAAAAATGAAATGGGGTCCCCCTTACCCATCATTACCAGCCCGGGACCAGCTATGGAAGCTTGTAGGCACAGAGTGGGGGGGCCAGCTTTTGTGGCCCCCCCACCCTGCAGCCTACGAGCCCACATAGCCTGTGTGGGCCCGGGCTCTTCTGCCCCCCCCCCCCCCCCCGGGCTTTGGGGAGGCAGGTAATGGGGGTGCCAGGGGTTAATGACAAGTCACCCGCTGCGACAAGCGGGTGACTTGCCATCCCCCAGCCTTGTGAACTGGTATAAGGGGCCTCATGGACCCCTTACCAGTTCACAAGGGGTTAAATGTTAAATAAGACACAGACACATAAGAAATAAAAGATCTTTATTATTTATTTTTTTTACTTTACTCACCGCCGATCCTGTGTCCCCCGGCGATCTCCGCTGACAGCCTGCTAGTGTGTTTGAAGGAGAGAGCCTGGGGAGGAGGGGGGGGCGATCTCAGCCCTCTCGTCCTCCCCATCTGCCCTCCTCCAGGCACCCGAGCAGACTGATTGTCTGTCTCACTGTCCTGGCATTAAGAGGGCTGCTGGTGACATCACAACGATGTCACCCGGCCCTGCCCCCAGGGGGCGGGGCTAGCAGACCCGTTCCAGGAAGTGGGGGGGGCAATTTCTGTCCTCTCCACGCCACCGAAGAGGCTGGGGGGGCGATCGGAGGCCCCCCCAGTGAAGAGGACACCCATCGGGAGACAGCGCGGCCTCAGGTAAGGAAATGTCTTTTTTTTTTTTTTTTTTACATTTAGCAGCTGCTGCTGCCGAAGCGGGGGGGGGGGCCTATTCCGGGGGCTATCCTGGAGCCATCCGACCCCCCACGGGGGATCGGATGGCCCCAAATTAAAGGGGAGACCCGGCCGGATCCAACGAGGGGTCAAGTGAGTATTTTTGATTTATATTTTTTTTACTATCAGGGGGGAAAGTCAAGCACGTAGATTCTACGTGCTTGGCACTTAAGTGGAGTGGAAGCGAGCACGTAGAATCTACGTGCTTGGCACTGAAAGGGTTAAAAAACAGAAAGACAAGGTACCAGTAATCTAAAGGTAACCTCAAAATAAAGAAAAGCTTCACCATATAAAGGATCCGGGATACCGAAAAGGGCGGGGTGAAGCGGGGTGTGTGGCACACTGACAATATCCATTTTTCAGGTGAGTACTCACAAAATGGTATTATTCTCAGTGTGCCACACACCCCGCTTCCCCTTTAATTCTTCACGTTTGGGACATCCAAAAGCAGTGTCCACAAGGGATGGGTATCCGAAGGCAAAAAATGAAGCATAACTTAAATGACTGCAGTCTGCAGAACTTTGCGGCCAAAAACAGAATCCGCTGAGGCCCGCACATCAACTTTGTAAAACTTAGAAAAAGTGTGAACAGAAGACCAAGTAGCGGCCTTACAAACTTGTTCAACAGAAGCTTGGTGCTGAAAAGCCCAAGACGCTCCAACGGCGCGAGTAGAATGAGCAGTGATACGAAAAGGGGGAACTTTCCCCTTAGCAGAATAGGCCGCAATAACGGCCTGACGTATCCATTTGCTAATGGAAGATTTGGCCGGTGCCAAACCCTTCTTAGGCCCACAGGGCACAACAAAAAAGGCATCCGTTTTACGAAAAGGAGACGTAATAATCAAATATACTTAACACAGCGTACTACATCCAAACAATACAAAACCCTCTCTTTGTCATTCTTAGGATTAGGACACAAGGAGGGAAGAACAATATCCTGATTCAAATGAAAAGCAGAAACAACCTTAGGAAGAAAGTCTGGTTTGAACCGAAAGACCACTTTATCCTGATGCCTCTCAAAGTAAGGCGCCTGAATAGACCGGTAAGGCCGCTAACTCCGAGACACGCCGGACCGAAGTGATAGCTACCAAGAAGACAACCTTCTGAGTCAGGGTAGACAAAGCAATATCTTGCAAAGGCTCAAAAGGAGGAGCCTGAAGAGCAGAAAGAACCAAATTCAAGTCCGAAACAGGGAGTAATGGTTTCCTGGGGGGCCGCACATGCGTAACCCCCTGGAAAAAAGTTTTAACTAAAGGATGAAGCGCAAAACGCTTCTGGAAAAAGATAGATAAGGCAGAAACTTGCCCTTTCAAAGTACTTAGCTGAAGACCAGAGTCCAGCCCTGATTGTAAAAACCCCAGAATCCTGGAGACCGAAAAGACCCTACAAGGAAAAGATCTAATCTCACACCAAGCGATATAGGCTTTCCAAGTCCTATAGTAGATGATAGAAGAAGACCTCTTCCGGGCACTGATCAGAGTCTTAACGACCGAGTCAGAAAGACCCTCCTCCTTCAAGATGGAGGTTTCAGCAGCCAAGCCGTCAAACCCAGCGTTAGTAAATTGGGGTAACACAGCCGACCCTGAGTGAGCAGATCGGGCCGAAGAGGCAGAACGAACTGGTCCACTGCCAGCCGAACGATGTCTGTGAACCATACTCGCCTTGGCCACCTTGGGGCCACGAAAATGGCGGACACCCTTTCCAGAGCCAGCTTCCGTACCACCCTGCCCAGCATGGGTATCGGAGGAAACAGGTACAGAAAACCCCAGATCCCCCCCAGCTCAGGGACATGGCGTCCACTGCCAGAGCCAGAGGATCCCGGGAGAGCGACACGAAGTTCGGGAGCCTGCAATTGTGACGAGAGGGAAACAGGTCCACCACTGGCGTCCCCCATCGGAGACACAGTGAGCGAAGAACCTGAGGATGGAGAGACCATTCTCCCAGACGGGAAGAGCCCCTGCTCAACCGGTCCGCTTCCTGGTTTTCCACCCCTGGAATGTACACCGCCGAGAGACAAGGAACATGGGCCTCCGCCCAGTCCAGGATCAGGGACACCTCCCTGAGAGCACCCGGACTGCGAGTCCCTCCCTGATGATTGATGTAAGCAACCGCTGCTCGGTTGTCTGAACGAACCTGGACCGGAAGGCCCAGAACGTGTTGAGTCAGAAGGGCAAGAACCCGACGGATGGCTCTCAGTTCCAGAATATTGATGGGCAAGTGGGCCTCTTGAGGTCCCCACTGCCCCTGGAACTGAAGCTCCTTCCAGAATCCGCCCCATCCCGAAAGACTGGCGTCCGTGGTGACAATTTCCCAAAGAGGGGTCAGGAAAGACCTGCCCTTCACGAGATTGGCCGAGACCAACCACCATTGGAGGGACTGCCGGACCCGGGAGGACAACTGGAAGGGCCGATCCAGCGACCGAGGCTGCCGGTCCCAGGACGCCAACAGATAGAGCTGAAGCGTCCTCGTGTGAAATTGAGCAAAAGGAACTGCCTCGAACGAGGCAACCATCAACCCTACCAGCCTCATCCCCAGACGGATGGACGGCCGAGGATTGGAAAGTAGGACTCGAGCCAACTGCTGAATCAGATACATTTTGGACTGAGGGAGAAACACCCTGTGTTGACAAGAGTCCAACTGCATCCCCAGAAAAGACACCACCCTGGCCGGAGCGAGGGAGGACTTGGGAAAGTTGATCACCCAACCAAAGCATTCCAGCGTGGAGACCACCATCCTGGTGTCTGTCTCTGATTGATTGAGGGACGGAGCCATGATGAGAAGGTCGTCCAGATAAGGTACGACACGAATGCCCCGAGATCTGAAAATGGCCATCACCCCTGCCAGCACCTTGGTGAAAACTCTTGGGGCCAAGGTAAGGCCAAACGGAAGTGCCACAAATTGAAAATGCTGATCTTTCATCACGAATCGAAGAAAACGATGAGCCTGGCAGATGGGAACATGAAGATAAGCATCCTTGATGTCTATGGACGTCATGAAGTCCCCCTGCCGAAGAGAACCGATGGCCGTACGCAAAGTTTCCATGCGAAACTTCCGAATACGGATGAACTTGTTGAGTAATTTCAGGTCCAGGACGGGACGAACCGACCCGTCCTTTTTGGGGACTGCGAAAAGATTGGAGTAGAAACCGAGGCCCATCTCTAAGCGCGGTACCGGCCGGATGACCGCCATTGCTAAAAGATTCCTTATCGATGCCAGGAGCCCCTGTGCGGCCAAAGGATCGATGGGCACCCGAGACCGAAAGAACCGTGAAGGAGGGCGAAACTCGAACTCCAGTTTGTAACCGGACGACACCACCTCCTGGATCCATCTGTCCGGAACCTCCTGGTCCCAAACCTGGGAGAAGTGTCGCAATCGTCCCCCCACCCGCACGGGTGAGGGCAGCCCCTCATTGCTGAGCGGGCTTACCAGCAGGTTTGGGCTTGGCGCCCCAGGACTGACCGGGACGGCCACGACCCCTCCCCCGGGACCAACCTGCACCCCTGGTAGCGGGAAAGGAGGCCCCTCTGCCCGCTCTGACTCCCCGAAAGGAGGGGCTAAAGGAAGCCGCTCCCCGAAAGGAACGACGCGGCCTCTTGCGTTGAGGCAACTTACCACCCTTGGTAACTGAATCCAATTTGTCGCCAAACAGGCGCAAACCTACAAAAGGAAGAGCCGTAAGCGACTTCTTAGAGTTAAAGTCCCCCGCCCACTGACGCAGCCACACCGACCGGCGAATAGCAACTAACAGGGCCGCGGTCCTGCTACACATCGCAAGCGCATCGTCCTGGGCGGTCATGACGAAGGAGATAAACGACTCACACTGCTTGAGAGAACTGAACTCATCACAAGTGGGATCAAGATCCGCGTACAAATCTCTAATAATGGACCTAACAGCCATCAGAAGAAGCGCCGAAGCACAAACCGGCCGCAGTGCCTCACCATCCTTAGTAGTAATGTCAGTAGTAGTGTCAGGGGAGTGCAACACAGCCGTGTTAGACAGCCCCAACACGGGGGCATCGACGTCAGGGGGAACCGACCAAAGCTTCACCAAATCCTCCGGAAAGGGATAACGCTTATCCCAACTAGGAGGAACTCCAACAAGGCATGTGGGTTGTTCCCATTCCTTAAGGACAACCCTCACAAAGTGTTGCCTGGGAAACACCAAACGCGGCTGGGGCACATCAAACAACTCACCCTTTGGCGGAGGGACCGCCTCAGGCGGATCCAAAGCCAAAATCTCAAACATTTGAGCCAAAATGGAAGGAGTGTCAAGGAACACCCCCGCAGCCTGATCGCCAGCGGTACCAACCAATTGCTGGTCTACAGGCTTGTCCCACTCCTCTAGGAGCTCCCCCTCCTCAGCCGGGGGACAATCGGACCAATCCAATATTTCGAACACCTCATCCTCCGGAACAAGCGATGCCGGAGAAAGGTGCTTCCGCTTAGCCGTAGCCTTCTGAGCCACCGCGGCGGAAATGATTTTCTCAAGGCTGGCCAATCGTGCACACACCTCGGATTGCGAATCCCCACCTTTGACAACGTCATACGGGGTCCGGAATAGGTGGGGGGGTAGGAGATGACGGAAGTTGCGAGGAGCCAGAAGCCGGATTGCCGGACTGGCGCGCAATATTCTGCTGTGCACATGGAATACATATTATGACATCACCTGGGAGAGGAGTCCCACAATCCCCACACATCCTGGATAGCCCCGAAGAGCCATTTCCGGTAATGTCGGAAGCCTCCATATGGTGAAATTATGGCATTCGCAATAACCCAGGGATTTACGCATTAAGCAACCCAGGATGCCCCCTTTTATAATTAAATTCCCCGGGAGTGGGAGGATTTTTAACCAAAAAGACTAGCCAGGTATATCAGACCGGGCCCACCGCAGCGCGGAAATCCCCGGACCTGTAGGAAAGAGACCACAAGCAGCCCCCAGAAAAAACAAAAAGCCTGCTGCAAGCAAACATACACATACAGAGCCTAGTTAAAGTTGCCCTTGGCGACGAAACGCGTCGGCGGTGGCGGAATTTTCTTTAACTTTTACAATATTGGTACCTATTCGTGGCTGACGCGACTTTCCTGCTGGCAAAGCTGCTTTATCCCAGGGCTGGTGAGACGAGCGCTGTCATGATCTTGATTGAAAGCTGTTTTTAATTACATGTTTGTAAGTGTAAATTTTTAAAACCTTATTAAACCGTTTTGGGTTTTAATGGAATTACACTATATTTTGTTTTATTATTATTTTCCGGTGATCGGTTGAATTGCTCTATTTCCTGAATGCCGGTGAGCAATACACTAAAGAATAGGACCTATCAAGTACCTATATGTGGACGTTTTGAAGGCTTCAATATCTTTATTAGTCGGTAAGGGTTTGCACTACTGGTGGTGGATTCACCGTGTGGAGGTGCATGTGTCGTGGGATAGAGATCATCTCCTGCACCAATTTATTTTGGAGGTTGCTCTGTGTTCTACATAATCCATTTACATTAGGTCCAATTGGGAATAAGGACTAACACACGTGGAGCACCTAAATGTGGACTTATATACTCTTTGTCAATAATTTGTGATAACACTATTCATTCTCAGCGCGGTGTATGTACTGTCTTTGTACTTTTGTCATACACATACAGACACTATACATTAAATAGACAAGGTATACTGAAAAACACATATATATGAATATATATGTATATATATATATATATATATATATATATATATATATATATATTCTGAAGATTTCTAGAAATTAAAATGCAGCCCCTTATACGCCAAAGGCATTATAAACAGTGCACTATCACAGTGATGAGCCAGTGCAACCAATCGTATGAGTAATTACAACCATATGAGCCACAACATAGGAACATATATACTGCATTAATGTCCAAAACTGCATGACAACAGACAAGAGTCAAAGTGTATACTTGCGTAAGCCTCAGAGCCCTCCTCAGCAGCCCACCTCAGCCGGGGGACACACTCCGGAGGAGGGAAGACGCAGGGCGGGCCGGACAAAGAGCACGAAGCGCTCCGGCCCCGCCCCCGTCACGTCAGCACGGGCCGCGTCAACACGGCCCCGCCCCCTAGAGACGAGCACCACGGCATCGCTATAATGGCGACGCCGTATGAGCGAGGCGGGTGCCCACAAACAAAAAAAACAAGGCGCCCGCCCCAGAGTAAAAACATACAAACCACTAGACCACCAGGGAACCCCGGAAAAGGAGCCCCCGCAGAGGAACACCTGCGGCTAGACCGCAGCGCCGGCCCCACAAACTATCAGCAGTGATTAAAACATACAGCCAAAGATGTTAACACACATGCATGCCAGGCACACTAGTCAAAAACAATACCAGTAAAGACACCCCCAAGGGCCACCCCCCCCCACGCTAAGGGAGAAGGGACCAGGCGAGGGAAGGCTAGGCTAAAAAGGGGGACCGGGAGGGGGCATCCCAAATCCGGATCACGGGCCGGATAACCGCGTTGCCCCACGCATGGGGACGAGCGGAGGAGTTAAGCTCCTAGGCACCATGAGGTGCCGTCTACCATTGCCCAGGCAGCAGCCTAGGCTGGGAGGCTTCCAGTATCTTTAACAGAGTATACAAAAAAACAAGCAGCTGGGCAGAAATAGACCATAAGGGGATGCCGGGGTCTGACCCCGGCTACCTGCAAGCAGGAGACTTCTTTCTTCTGTCTTGTCGCATCTTGCAGAGAGAAAACACTGGGTGTTAAGTGGGAGGTCCCAGGTATATGTAGGCCAGGAGGGGCTCGTTTTCAAGACTTCTCTATACAACGTCGCCACCTGCCGGTGGAGTAACCCTATCGTAAGAATTAAAGGGGAAGCGGGGTGTGTGACACACTGAGAATAAGGTAGCCCCTCGGGGCACTCACAAATGCGTAATGGCGCCCCTCTGTCCAGCCAGTGCAGACCAGAGGGAGAAGAAGGGGCGGGCCAGCACTGATCGCGCGCCGCAGCTGGCTCCGCCCCTTCCCCATAGACGCGGTTCCCGGCCAATGCCAGGCACCGCAAAGGGCGCCAGAGAGAGGGGGAGACGGGCCGCCACCAGTGCGCCGAGCGCCCAGGCCTGCCCCCTCCCCGGACCAACAGGAGGGGAAGAAGCTCTTCCCATGGAGTGCAGAGCCGAAGGCTCCAGGCGCGCGGCGGCGCCAGAGCAAACACTGGCACAGTAAAAACACTACACACAGTCATACATACATCAAACAAGGAAGAAGACCAAAGTGAAAAGACAACACCCCCCCCCCCCAATGCGGGAAAGGGAGTAATGGAAGGGGAAGTCTTCAACTACAATAGAAGCTAGTGGGGAAATGGACAGGGCATCCCAAACCAGGGTCACCAACCTGGTAGCCGCCTACACCCTGTAATGGGGTCTCACGGAGGAGCAAGGCTCCTATCAGTACACCTAATAAGGTGTATCCTACCCTCACCCGGACCTGCAGCCTAGGCTGGGAGGCATAGGGGTTTAAATTTACAAGGTCCGGGCAGAAATAGGGACAAATATGGCCGGGTGTTAACCCGGCGTACCTGCAAGGAAGAGATAGCCATCTTCTGACTTGCTCGCCAACTCCTGCAGAGAATACTGGGGAATGTGTGGGAGGTCCCAGGTATTTACGGTATTTCCTGTCATCTCTGCAGAAGTTCGCCCTCTACTGGACATAACCCATATGTCATGAATATTGGAAGCAGGGTGTGTGACATACTTGGAATACAGTACACACCACTATAATAACTCTTAAAACTAAAATCATTATATAAGTTGACCTATATTTGGCAACAGGACACTTCTATATCATCTATTTACCTTTACACATAAGTTCTATTTAATCCTCCCACATTCCCCACAGCAGGTCAGCGGCCACATTAGATGGCTTGAGCATATGTGACTTAAAGTGAACCAAAACCCACGGATATTCGCCCAGGAATCTATAAGATTCCCAGGCCGATTGATTCCCTCCCCCTTGGGCACCCAGAACAGGGGTGCCCCACTGTATGAAACCCCCCCAAGTCGCCCATAAACTCACCTTTTCCGGTCAAACGTTGCATGC
This sequence comes from Gastrophryne carolinensis, assembly GCA_027917425.1. Classification (NCBI taxonomy): domain Eukaryota; kingdom Metazoa; phylum Chordata; class Amphibia; order Anura; family Microhylidae; genus Gastrophryne; species Gastrophryne carolinensis. The sequence goes on from CM051243.1 coordinate 120,036,857, forward strand.
CCCAGCCACATCCCCACTATCCCTCTAGCAAGGCGTGTGCCCGCACCAGGCATTTGTGAACTGCAGCAGGGGTTAGAAAATACACCTGAAGCTAGTCGGAGGGAAGATCGGGAGCAACGTTCGAACATGTTATTAACAAAAAAAAAAATCTGTCATGGCCTAGTGGTTAAGGAATCAACATCCTGACCAGAAAGGTTTGATTCTAAGCTGGAATATTACAGGAGGCAGTAGGAAGTCTGAATGGCAGCCATATGCAAATTAATTCAGCTACAACCAAACTGTCACATTATTGCAGTTAGGTTGTAGCGCTTTTAAAATTATTGCAGTTATTATTACTGATAAGGCTGACCATCAATGCTGTGCTGTGTGCACTGTAACTGAATGTGTCATCGCTGGAAAGTACCAGGGGCCAGGGCCATGGAGCAATATGGCTGTCTGCATCCGGTACATGTTATGAATTTTGGGAAAAGGCTTTAGTATAAATAAATGTAAAAAAATTATAAAAAGGAACACAGCCGGCCATAGGTGGTGAAAATGTTCTTTTTTCGGTATAGGATTACTTCAATAGGTATTGCAGGTTGCGATTTGTTTTACTTACATTAAGAATAGGCATTTTCTTCATTAATTCATCTAGTGCTCGGCACATGCTCCGCGTTTCTAAAGAAACTGCTGCTACTTTGGCCAGTAATTGCCGTGCTTCATCCATACGAGCTTGTAGAACAAGTCCAGTGATCTATAAAATAAACATATGAAACAATTTTAAAGCTTTTTGCATATTTAAAGGGAGAGCATTCCTACCTAGCATGATACCTATCCACCTATTGCAAAGGTGCCAAATAAAACCATGCCTTTTGCATCAGACTGAGTGCTTAAGATTGTGAAATAAACCACCACTGAGAGAGGACCTTGTTCACTCATTCCTTTAAAGCTGGGGTGCACATACTTTTTTTGGTTTAGGGGCCGCATTCTTAATGTTCCTCTTATAGGGGCCACAATAAAAATACAATTCTGTGAGGTACTCACCTGTAGAATTATTATTATTTGTATACAGTACGTCCTGCTCCAGATATAGTACTTACACTTGGGTTATCCTCCGCCAGATGGCGCTGCACTGCACAGACATGCAAAACAGGCTCCTCCCGGCCCTCAAATACCCAGGGACCTCCCACAAATCCCCAGCATTGAAAAGCAGTGAACAAGAAGCCGGGAGAATGTAACCACCCAAAACAACTGGTAACTATAACAGATAACAATCACCATACAGGGGATCCAGAACAATGCAAAAAAACAGGGTGGGGTGGAGCAGGACGTACTGTATACAAATAATATGTCTACAGGTGAGAACCTCACAGAATTGTATTCTTAGTATACAGTACGTCCTGCTCCAGATATATTACTTACACTTGGGACATCCAATAGCAGTGTCCGTAAGTAGGGTGGGATCCCCAACAAAAAGGTGACAGCAGACAGTTTAGACCACTGCCGCCTGCAAAACCTTGCGGCCAAAAAACAGCATCAGCTGAGGCCCTAACATCATCCTTGTAAAACTTTGAAAAGGTATGAACAGAAGACCAAGTAGCGGCCTTGCAAACTTGTTCAACAGAAGCCTGGTGCTGGAAGGCCCCAAGGGGCACCAATAGCACGAGTGGAATGAGCAGTAAGGCGGAAGGGAGGATTCTTCCCCTTAGCAGAGTAGGCCTGAATCACAGCCTGAAGAATCCATTTGCTAATAGTAGACTTGGCAGGAGCCAAACCCTTCCTAGGACCAGAAGGGACCACAAAAAGAGCATCAGTCTTCCTGAAAGCTGCAGTGACTACCAGGTAATACTTCAGACACCTGACCACATCCAAGGAATGCAGAACCCTTTCCTTAGCGTTGCTAGGATTAGGACACAGAGAAGGAAGAATAATATCTTGATTCAAATGAAAGGCAGACACCACCTTAGGCAGAAAGTCTGGCTTAAAGCGGACCACCACCTTGTCCTGGTGTCTCTCATAATATGGGGGTTGGACAGAGCCGCCAGCTCAGACACACGCCTGACCGAAGTAATAGCCACCAGAAAGACAATCTTGAGGGTAAGATTAAGGAGAACTGGTAAGCACACTTGTAGTAATTAATTTACCAAGTTACTTTGCTATGGGTGCAATTTCATAGATTATGAGACAATGAAGTCTCCCCAATAGTAAAGAACAAATATGAATGCACACCTGACAACTGTGGTTTAAGATGCAAAAAAGTAGTCACAATTTATTTATGTACAATAATTGATGCAGAGGATTAAAGTCATCCAACTCACAAATCTGGTAAGGCACACAGAAGTAATCAAAATATATACATATTATTTATAAAAATAATGAGAGACCCTAAGATACTATGCGTTTAAGGACTATGCGATTGGCAATGATTGCACTAGTACCAGGGCTCGTTTGCAATGGAATAGTCCCTGAGAGAGGGAAATATGTGAATCAGTCATTCCCTTGCTGATCTGCAAGGTCTCGCACTTTAAATGCAGTCTGAGAGTAAGTAAAGTCTTTGAGAGATACCTTGATGGTTAAGGGCTTTGAGGCACTGGTCAGGAATGGAAATGATCCTGTGCAGAGTAGTGGCAAAGAAGTCCGCTGGAGAGCAAAAAAGAGCTGCTGCTGCTGCGCTGGATGATCACCGGTATGCTGACACGTGTTTCGGTTTTTCAAATATTAAACCTTCGTCGGAGCAATGTAGGATGCGTAGCGGTATCTTGATTAGATGCGGTGCCTGCCTGTCTGTTCAAGTAATCATGTTTAAATAGCCCTAATGGCGCCAATCCCCCGGGCCGGCCCTGGTGACGTACAGATGACGCGTACGTAGTTCGCGTCATTTGACGTCACATCCGGTGACAGGCGTCCCGGCCCGACGCCAACCACACTACGGGAGGCTCAATGCCAATCGCAAGGTGGAGGCGCGCAGGCGCACGGGGTGTCTGCCACTACGGAAACTAGCGGAGCGTTGCTAGGTGAGTATAAACAAAGCGGGGGGATTTTTCAGCGGGGATTGGATTCCACCTGAAAGAGATAATAGTAAAGCAGGCATTAATAAACAATGCAATAAAGTATGAGAACAGAAATTGCAGCAACCAGACAGGCAACAAGCAGTCTTATCTTATTCTTTGCATCAAATCAACAAGATTTGCGGTTTCTTTATACACAACTATATACATAACTGATAAGATTGTAAAAGGGGGGGTTTCTAACCTTGTGGATTAAGTGGGATACTGTAGCTTACCCTACAACAACTAGATAACATCCTGCAGTACTGTACTTAATGGGAGGTGATTTTTATGAACCTAAATGTCTACAAAAATAGTAGACTTATGTTGAGGAAAAGAAACTTGTTTAACCTGACAATATTGTTAGGTGCAGGTATACATTAACGTCCCAAGTGATAGAGGTATATATAATATGCTCCACTGGATGGTATAGTGTGGGATCATATGTCTGTATAGTGGCAGTGTCCTATCTTGGTGGTTGAGTATAACTCAGGCTAGCTGCCATTGGAGAAAGATTGAGTAGTTTTGCTAGGTGTCGGGCGCAGAAGGTAATGGGGGGTGTTGAACTAAAATGGCTAAAGTAGGATAACTTTAAACGGGCGTCAATGAAATGTGGGGACTACAGAAGTTTATATGCTAATTAAGAAATGGTGACAAGTCACATTCTTCATTCATGCCTGCGGGTTGTCTTGTGTTGAGCTCATAGATCCAGAATAGTTCCCTTCTGGAAAGCTGATTGGCTAAATTGCCCCCCCTCCTATGGGGGTGTACTTTCTCAATTACCAAGAACCGTAGTTGGGACACTTGGTGATTGGCCTCTGCAAAATGCCTAGCTACTGGTGAGTCAAAATTAAAGCACCGTATGTTGCTGCGGTGTCCGCTAATGCGCGTCTTAATTTCTCTTTGGGTTTGTCCCACGTAGGCCTTGCCGCAAGGGCATTTAAGCAGATAGATGACGTTGTTTGTCCTGCAATTAAAGAAACCTTTCAATGGGTATGATTTACCCGTGGAGGGATGATTGAATGAACTGCAGCGGATGACCGAGTTGCATTGCACGCAGCTGCCACACGCAAACATCCCAACTGGTTTTGGAAGGGTGCCAAGCCAATCAGTTTTGTGAGGTGTGGGCATTTTCTGTGATGTGTCTTTGTCCAAAAAGATGGCTGCTGGTTGGAATACTTGACACCACACCTCTGTTTTCCACTTACAAAGTTTTCTGTATAGATTTACTAAAAATCATCTTGACAAAGAATTACTTCAGCTACAATGGAGTATTCTACCTACAGAAGCAAGGGACGGCTATGGGTTCAAATGTTGCGCCAGCCTATGCCAATTTATTTATGGCAGAATTTGAAAGAACAGTAGTCTACCCACATCCCCTATATATACAATACGCACTAATCTGGTATAGGTATATTGATGATGTTTTCTTCCTCTGGACAGGTACTACAGACACCCTTTTAGCCTTTAAAGATGATCTAGACCACGCATGGCCCACCATAACATTCTCCATGGAAGCTGATGCATCTAAGGTCCATTTTCTAGACGTTTGGGTGAGCCTTATTGAGAATTCTCTACATACAGATTTGTACACTAAGCCTACTGACCGGAAAACTTACTTGCATGCTAGTAGTTTCCACCCCAAGAAACTTAAGAATGGTCTACCATACAGTCAATTTGTTCGCCTGAGGCGAATAGTAGATAACGACGCCACCTTTCATGAACGGGCAGAGGTGATGGCACAAGATTTCAGAGAAAGGGGGTACCCCAACCACATAATAGTTGAGGCTCTTCGGAAAGCCTCTACACTTGACAGAACATCATTGCTACGCTTTACACCGAAACAACCATCTAAACGCCTTCCATGTGTCTTAACATACAATAGACAAAGCAATGCTGTTAAATCTATCATATACAAGCATTGGGACATTCTGTCATGTGATGAGAAGTTGGCAGAAACATTTCGGGCTCCCCCCATGTTTTCCTTTAAAGGTTCAAAAAACATTAAGGACACATTAATAAAAGCGGACACATCACAGAAAATGCCCACACCTCACAAAACTGATTGGCTTGGCACCCTTCCAAAACCAGTTGGGATGTTTGCGTGTGGCAGCTGCGTGCAATGCAACTCGGTCATCCGCTGCAGTTCATTCAATCATCCCTCCACGGGTAAATCATACCCATTGAAAGGTTTCTTTAATTGCAGGACAAACAACGTCATCTATCTGCTTAAATGCCCTTGCGGCAAGGCCTACGTGGGACAAACCCAAAGAGAAATTAAGACGCGCATTAGCGAACACCGCAGCAACATACGGTGCTTTAATTTTGACTCACCAGTAGCTAGGCATTTTGCAGAGGCCAATCACCAAGTGTCCCAACTACGGTTCTTGGTAATTGAGAAAGTACACCCCCATAGGAGGGGGGGGGGGCAATTTAGCCAATCAGCTTTCCAGAAGGGAACTATTCTGGATCTATGAGCTCAACACAAGACAACCCGCAGGCATGAATGAAGAATGTGACTTGTCACCATTTCTTAATTAGCATATAAACTTCTGTAGTCCCCACATTTCATTGACGCCCGTTTAAAGTTATCCTACTTTAGCCATTTTAGTTCAACACCCCCCATTACCTTCTGCGCCCGACACCTAGCAAAACTACTCAATCTTTCTCCAATGGCAGCTAGCCTGAGTTATACTCAACCACCAAGATAGGACACTGCCACTATACAGACATATGATCCCACACTATACCATCCAGTGGAGCACATTATATATACCTCTATCACTTGGGACGTTAATGTATACCTGCACCTAACAATATTGTCAGGTTAAACAAGTTTCTTTTCCTCAACATAAGTCTACTATTGTTGTAGACATTTAGGTTCATAAAAATCACCTCCCATTAAGTACGGTACTGCAGGATGTTATCTAGTTGTTGTAGGGTAAGCTACAGTATCCCACTTAATCCACAAGGTTAGAAACCCCCCCCTTTTACAATCTTATCAGTTATGTATATAGTTGTGTATAAAGAAACCGCAAATCTTGTTGATTTGATGCAAAGAATAAGATAAGACTGCTTGTTGCCTGTCTGGTTGCTGCAATTTCTGTTATCATACTTTATTGCATTGTTTATTAATGCCTGCTTTACTATTATCTCTTTCAGGTGGAATCCAATCCCCGCTGAAAAATCCCCCCGCTTTGTTTATACTCACCTAGCAACGCTCCGCTAGTTTCCGTAGTGGCAGACACCCCGTGCGCCTGCGCGCCTCCACCTTGCGATTGGCGTCGGGCCGGGACGCCTGTCACCGGATGTGACGTCAAATGACGCGAACTACGTACGCGTCATCTGTACCTCACCAGGGCCGGCCCGGGGGATTGGCGCCATTAGGGCTATTTAAACATGATTACTTGAACAGACAGGCAGGCACCGCATCTAATCAAGAGACCGCTACGCATCCTACATTGCTCCGACGAAGGTTTAATATTTGAAAAACCGAAACACGTGTCAGCATACCGGTGATCATCCAGCGCAGCAGCAGCAGCTCTTTTTTGCTCTCCAGCGGACTTCTTTGCCACTACTCTGCACAGGATCATTTCCATTCCTGACCAGTGCCTCAAAGCCCTTAACCATCAAGGTATCTCTCAAAGACTTTACTTACTCTCAGACTGCATTTAAAGTGCGAGACCTTGCAGATCAGCAAGGGAATGACTGATTCACATATTTCCCTCTCTCAGGGACTATTCCATTGCAAACGAGCCCTGGTACTAGTGCAATCATTGCCAATCGCATAGTCCTTAAACGCATAGTATCTTAGGGTCTCTCATTTTTATAAATAATATGTATATATTTTGATTACTTCTGTGTGCCTTACCAGATTTGTGAGTTGGATGACTTTAATCCTCTGCATCAATTATTGTACATAAATAAATTGTGACTTTACTTTTTTGCATCTTAAACCACAGTTGTCAGGTGTGCATTCATATTTGTTCTTTAATCTTGAGGGTAAGCACAGCCAGAGCAGCATCCTGAATAGGCTCAAAGGGAGCACCCTGCAAGGCAGACAAGACAAAGTTCAAATGCCAAACAGGGACCATAGGCTTACGTGGGGGACGCACATGAGTGACCCCCTGAAAGAAGGTCTTAACCAAGGGATGCTGAGCAAAAGACTTCTGAAAGAAGACAGACAGGGCAGAAACCTGACCCTTCAGAGTACTGAGTTTTAGAACCAACTCCAATCCATGCTGTAAAAACTCCAGAACCCTGGGGACTAAGAACACCCTACAGGGAAGAGACCTAGACTCACATCAATCAATGTAGGTACGCCATACCCTATAATAGATGGCAGAAGAAGACTTCTTTCTAGCCTGCACCATGGTATCCACCAACGAGACAGACAAGCCTTTCTCCATCAAGATGGAGGTTTCAGCAGCCAGGCCGTCAAAGCCAGAGTTTGTAAATTGGGATGGCGTAAGGAGCCCTGAGTGAGCAGATCTGGCGCTTCTGGCAGGACGTACTGGTCTGTCATTTGTACCACGTCTGCGAACCACACTCTTCTTGGCCACCTTGGGGCCACCAGAATCACTGGCACCCTTTCCAGAGCAATCTTGCGCAGAACCCTGCCCAGCAGGGAAAACGGAGGAAAGACATACATGAGCCGAAATTCCTTCCATGACATTGACAGAGCATCCGTGGCCAAGGCCAGAGGATCCTGAGACAGGGAGACAAAAGCCGGGAGCTTGAGATTGTGACAGGATGCGAAAAGATCCACATCCGGTAGACCCCAACGGTGACACTGACTGGAATACCCTGTTGCAGAGGGACCACTCCCCCTGACGGGGAGGCCCCCTGCTCAGAGAGTCAGCCAGTAGATTCTCTACCCCGGGGATATACACGGCCGAAATGCATTGAACATTGGCCTCCGCCCATGTCCTAATCCGCGACACCTCCTGGAGGGCACCTCTGCTCCGGGTCCCTCCCTGATGGTTGATGTAGGCAGCCGCCATCCTGTTGTCTGAGCGCACCTGCACAGCCAGACCCTTCAGGTGATTGGTCAACTGCTCCAGTACCAACCTGATCGCCCGTAGTTCCAGAATGTTGATGGGCAGGTGGGCCTCCTGAAGGCCCCACCTCCCCTGCAACCGCAGGGACTTCCAGAATCCCCCCCCCCCCACCTGACAGACTGCCATCCATAGTGACTGTCTCCCAGGAGGGGGCCAGGAAGGACCTGCCCTGTAGCAGGTTCCTGTGGTCCAGCCACCACGAAAGGAACCCTCGGACCGAGGGGCGGAAGCACACAAACCCCGTCCAAAGACGGGTCCTTGTCCCAAACTGACAGAAGGTGAAGCTGCAGAGGCCTCAGATGGAACTGAGCAAAGGGCACTGCCTCGAAGCTCTCCACCATCAGGCCTACCAGCTGCATTCCCTGCCTGAGGGAGGGCTGGGGGCACGAGAGCAGGAACCTCACCTGCGCAGTCAGAGCTTCCACCTTTTCGTGAGGAAGGAATATCCGTGACTGAACCGTATCCAGAATCATCCCCAGAAATGGGGTCACCGTCGAAGGGGACAGAGAGGACTTGGGATGATTGATCACCCAGCCGAAGGACTCCAAGGTGGACACCACCAGCTGAGTGTCCAGTTCTGCCTGCTGCAGGGACCGTGAAGAGATGAGAATGTCGTCCAGGTAGGGCAGCACGCGTATGCCCCCTGACCTTATCAGAGACATCACTCCCGCCAGCACCTTGGTGAACACTCTGGGAGCTGAAGTGAGGCCAAATGGTAGGGCCACAAACTGGTAATGTTGATCTTCCAACGCGAATCTAAGAAACCTTTGATGTCCCGGGAACACAGGGATGTGAAGGTAAGCATCTTTGATGTCCACAGACGTCATAAAATCCCCTGGGAGCAGGGAGCCAATGGCCGAGCGCAGGGTTTCCATGCGAAAGCTTCTGTTCTTGACAAATCTGTTGAGGATTTTTAAATCCAGAATGGGCCTGACTGACCCATCTTTTTTGGGCACTGTGAAAAGGTTGGAATAGAACCCCTTGCCCAATTCTCTTAAGGGGACCCTGCAAATGACCCCCAGATCCAGAAGACCTTGCACGGCCTGTAGCAAGACCTGAGCTGATCCAGGGGAATCCGGGACCTGATGAATCTTGTGGGGGGCCGCACAGCAAATTCTATCTTGTAACCAGAGGGGGGACTGAAGGGGGGCCCTGGCTCCGAAAGGGCCGAGGCTGCCACCTGCGCTGGGGTAACTTACCTCTTTTAGTAAAGAGGTCTAGGCGGTCCCCAAACAGGCGTAGCCCCTTAAATGGAAGTCCAGTAAGGGCTTTCTTAGCAGCATTGTCAGCAGCCCACTGGCACAGCCATACCACGCGGTGTATAGCTACCGCCAAGGCGGAAGACCTGGCACACATCCTAATAGCATCATCCGATGCAGACAGGATAAAGTTAACAAAAACATCATAGGTAGACAGTGCATTAATAGTATCAGGTGGAAAATCGTCTGGACCATCTAGTGCATTCCTGACCATGGTCCTGAGTGCCACCGCAGTAATGGCCAAAGGGCAAACCGGGCGCAGCGCCGCCCCCCCAAATGCAAAGGCATGGCATGCCAATTGGTCAATGCGCCGGTCCTCAGAATCCCGCAGCGTAGTAGTGTCAGGGGAGTGCACAATAGAGGAGTTACACAGCCCTAGAATAGGAGCATCGACCTTGGGGGGCGATGACCAGCACTTGACCATATCAGCAGGGAAAGGATACTTCCTGTCCAAACTCTTAGGAATCCCGGGAAGTCTACTGGGATGTTCCCACTCCTTAAGCACGAGGTTATTGAAATGGGTTTGCTCAGGAAATTCCAATCGAGCCTTAGTATGAAATAGCTCACCCCTTTGCCTGGGAGCCGCAACAGGGGGAGAGATGGACAAAACCTCAAATAATAAAATTCTGTGAAATACTCACCTGTAGAATTGGTATTATACGCATACAGTACGTCCTGCTCCATATATAATACTTACACGTGGGGTAATCCTCCGCCAAATGGCGCTGTTCACTGCAGACATGCAAAAACAGGCTCCTCCCGGCCCTTCATATACCCAGGGACCTCCCACAAATCCCCAGCATTGAAAAGCAGTGAGAAAAGAAGCCGGGAGAAACCAATCACCAAACTGGTAACTATAACAATGAAAACAATCACAATACAGGGGATACAGAAAAATGTAAAACCAGGGTGGGGTGGAGCAGGACGTACTGTATGCGTTTAATACCAATTCTACAGGTGAGTATTTCACAGAATTGTATTATTCTAAGCATACAGTACGTCCTGCTCCATATATAATACTTACACTTGGGACATCCAATAGCAGTGTCCATAAAGTAGGGTGGGATCCCCATAAAAAAGGTACAGCAGACAGTAAAGGCGCTGTCACCTGCAACCTTGCTACCAAGAGCGACAGGAGCAGAGGCTCTAAAGTCAACCTCATAAAAACCTTTGAAAAGGTATGAACAGAAAACAAGCAGCGGTCTAGCAAAACCTGTTTAACAGAAACCTGGTGCTGAAAGGCCAAAGGTACCCAAGCACAAGTAGAAACAGAATAAAAAGAGAAGAAGATTCTTCCCCTTAAAAGAATAGGCCAGAGTAAAAGCCTGACCAGTCCAATTGCAAACAGTAGCCTCAGCAAAACTTAGAGCTCTCCCCATCGGGAAATTTGAACCCTGGTCTCCCGCGTGACAGGCGGGGATACTGACCACTACACTCACAAGGATCAGCAAGAAGCCAACACCCTTACCTAGGACCAGAAAGGACAATCCATCCAAGTGAGACCAGTCAACCCCTGAAAGCAGATGAGATCAGGCACATACGTATGGAGGCGCCCGCAAACCCCAAGGGGCATCAGTCCCCCTAAGGGACAAGAGACAAACCAGGAAAACTTCAACACCTGTAGAGGGACACCCAGTTCAAAGACAAAACAACGGCCATTAACGTGTACAACATTACGCTGAGACCGCCACACGCATACCCCCCCCCTTTCTTTTCCCCCCGAGCTACAGGGGGAAACGAGGGAGAAGGCGACCCTTCACCCACGGTTCATCGCTACGAGGGGCACAGGGCAATAATGCGGGAGGGGCATCTATTAGAGGCTCACCATCAGCCTAAACCGCCTACCCTATGGTGGGGGACTGCGGTGGAGCGTAGCTCTGTGAGCACACATGGTGCTGCCTACCTTCACCCGACCAGCGCAGCCCAGGCTGGGAGGCACATCATCGAAGAGGACGGGTGCATGTCTGCAGTGAACAGCGCCATCTGGCGGAGGATTACCCCACGTGTAAGTATTATATATGGAGCAGGACGTACTGTATGCTTAGAATTTCTGAACCAGCAGTTTGTCAGTATCCTCCGGGGTCCAGTGATCAGAGCCAGAATCATTGCGACCGGAGTCGGAGAAGAGCTCCCCTTCGTCCGAGGGGGTATGACCATATAGATGCAGGAACTCAGACTCCGTAGGTAAAAGAGCGGTATCAGGAGCTAAGCGCCGCCTTTTTGCGGTGGCCTTATGCGCTAAGGTATTAGCAAGCAATTTTTTTAACACTGGCCAGTCTAGAAGCCACATCAGGATGAGAATCCCCGCTGGTATTGGGGGTTAGACTCAGGCTTGGGGGGGTAGGTGAAGTGAGGCGAGGTGCAGGCCCAGCCACCGGAGGGGCGGGAAGTACCATTAGCGCCTGCTGTGCACAAGGGACGCAGACCCGTGCATTGTCACCGCTGATAGGTGAGACCCCACAGGCTACACACAGCCGGGCTTGTCCCGAAGGAACCCCAGTCACAATGTCCTGGGATGACTCCATATGGTAATTAATAGGCCCAATAGGCCAGTAGGGATTGACGCTGAAGCTACCCTGGATGCCCCAATGAACCGCAGGAAGTGGGAGTAATTATACTAGGCCCAACTGGCAATTATGCAGGGCCGGGAGAAGCCACTGGATTCAACCGTCTGAAAGACATAAGGGGAATAGAGGGTGTCAGAACCATGCACAGTAAGCAAGGAGCATGAAAAATCGCCCGTGGAGGGCACTTACAGACCGCGGAAGGAGGGGGACCGATACCACGTGCGCACGCGACTACCATCAAAATGGCGCCAAGCAAACCTCGAAGGGCGGGCCAGAGCGGCCCGTGACGCGGAGCGCCCCAAGCCAGGTCCCCGCCCCCCCGAAGAGCGCAAAGCTCTAAGCCAGAAGACAGGGTTGTCATGAGGAGCGAGGTGTATGACACACTCAGAATAGATGATTTTGCCAATGGCGCCTGGCGCAGCACAGCCAGATAATTTACCCATCCTTGCTATGAGTGTACACATTGAGACACCCTACAACACTTGTGTGTCAAGAGCACTTCAATCATGTCCCAGTTGGGAATCGATGAATCAAAGAGGCGCGCGCGGCGGCGTCAGATACACAAATAAGGCTGCGAATCAGCGCGTCTGACACAGAGTATACAAGTCAAATGACATTACTAAAGGCCACTAGCGTGCAATCCAATACACTGAGACCACCTACACTCCTCCCCCCCCCCCTTTCTTTCCCACCGGGCTACAAGGGGAACGAGGGAGGATGGCGACCCTTTGTACAGGGCCCACCACTACACGGGGCATGGGCAATAATGCAGGAGGGGCATTCCTTAGAGGCTCACCATCAGCCTAAACCGCCTACCCTTTGGTGGGGGACTGCGGTGGAGCATGGCTCCATAAGCACGCATGGTGTTGCCTACCTTCACCGACCAGCGCAGCCCAGGCTGGGAGGCACATCACAAGGAGGACGGGTGGGAATAGTCCAACAGGGCCACAGGCTTTAATAGCCCCGCTCACCTGCGAGAGAGTGATACTTCATGTCTTCGCAGTCAGCACTGCAGAGAAATCTGGGGATTTGTGGGAGGTCCCTGGGTATTTGAGGGCCGGGAGGAGCCTGTTTTGCATGTCTCTGCAGTGCAGCGCCATCTGGCGGAGGATAACCCAAGTGTAAGTACTATATCTGGAGCAGGACGTACTGTATACTAAGAATATGTTAGCTGCTAAAAAGCAAACAGTTTACTAGAGGCAATCTTTAACCTTAAAGCATTGCATATGCTTTTATGTAAATCCAAAAAGGAGAAGAGGTGATGCAGGAAGAGGTAGGGTGAACAAAAGTAGAGGATGTAAGGTAATTAGAGGTAAGGTGAGGCAGGAAGAGGTGAGGTGGGAAGTGGGTAGGAACAGGTGAATTGAGAAGAGTAAGTAGGGAAAAGGTGAGATGGACAGATTTGAGGAAGTAAGAGGGTAGCAGAAGTGGGTAGATGTAGGCAGAGGTGAAATTATGAGAAGTATTGAGAGACTAGTTGGGCAGAGATAGATCGAAGTGAAATAAGATCAGATGGACAACTCTTAAAGGAGCCACAGTGCTCAACCCAGTTAGATCGCAACTGATCCTATAATCAGTCTCAGTTGGCACACATCTGCAGAAGTATGCTAAAACCGCAAATGCCAAGGTGCCTTTGTGTAGATGCAGTCCTATATCTATGAGAGCCCCCATTGGGGCATACAATTAATACATTGGGAGCAGTTTACCTGAGGTTACCTGAAGTGCAGCACATGGGGAGGAAGGAAAGAAAGTCTCCGTCATACAGCTCAAGAACCTCGCCACCCCATGTGCTTGCACAGACTCAACATTTACAAATGAGAAGTGGCAGACACTCAAAACAATTTATAACTAACCATGCCATGTGCACCTCTCAGGTTAGTGATAGGCTGACAGTAGGACCCCAATTTGCAGTGGCCTCAGTGCAGTGCTCCTTGACTAGGAGCAGTAGCTCCTTGACTATGCTCTGAAAGGATGTACCTTTAAAGGAAGCCATCTCCACTGACAAGTTAGTGAAATTATCAAGTAGACCAGTAGCCGACCAGCTGTCATCCACTGTTCAGGCAAATAATCAATCAGCAGTTTGTCATCTGCTCCCTGCCCAAAGAGAATCGGCTAATGAGCAGTGCTGCCTAGCTGGACCTACAGACAAAGAAAAAAAAAAAACACTACTTCTATTCGACCCCCTGCACATGGGTTTCTGATACAAGATGCCAGTACACCCCTTACCCCCTGAAAAAGGGATATTTTAATCCTCCTGCAAATGAAATGCAAACCTACAAAGTATCTCTGATGTAATACATACCGCATCCCAGAACTTTTCATGTTGCAGAGGATTTTCAGCTTCAAGCGCATTTTGAACCATATTATCCACCTCAGATACATGGCCTCTCACCCAGTCTAACAGAAGTATTAATATTGAACCAGCTGTCAGAAAATTAAAATGTAAATGTAAATTAAATGTAAATTATTTAAAATGTATCTCAAAACATACAAGGCTTGTTACACTAAAACTTTTCTGGGGAAAAAAGGTAGACACAGCAGTAAATTAATAATACACACAGCAGTCCCCAAATGTACATAAATTCAAAGATGTTCACATTGAGAGATGGTGGGGGGCCCACATCTAACGGAAAAAGCCTCTAGAGATTGTATATTAAATAGGACTGTAGAGGATCATCCAGACTATAAAACATACTAGTAAAATGCCCACCCCAGCACATAAAATATTTTCTAACCGGATCAGATGCCCCAGCCACAAAGGTGAAAATGGCAGAGCAGGGCAATTGGAGAAGAAAGCTGGCTTAAGTGTTTTTGCAGCTTCCAGATAAGCACTTGATTCTTCATCCAGAAGTTTGCAGACAGGACTGCTGCACAGGAGAAAAGGTGAGCGCCCGTTTTGTTTTTTGGGTTTAGAAACCAACCCTTCAAGAAGTAGGGCATATTTTTGTTTAACTCTTTAAATGCCAAGCACGTAGTTTCTATGTGCTCACTTGTCCAACTGTTAAGTGCCAATCAGGTAAAACTACAAAAACGACATGCTTGCCATTTTCTCCAATTCTAAAAATAAAATTAAAAAACGCTCACATCCAGCCTGGATCAAACGTTGGGGGTCTCCCCTTCCACTGGGGGGGCATCCCAACCCGGGGTCTCCTGGCTTCAGGATGGGGCCGAAACAAAACAATTCTGTGAAATACTCACCTGTAGAATTGGTATTATAAGTATACAGTACGTCCTGCTCCAGATATAGTACTTACACTTGGGTTATCCTCCGCCAGATGGCGCTGCACTGCAGAGACATGCAAAACAGGCTCCTCCCGGCCCCTCAAATACCCTGGGACCTCCCACAAATCCCCAGCATTGAAAAGCAGTGAAGAAGCCGGGAGAATTTAACCACCCAAAAACTGGAAACTATAACAATGATAACAAATCGCCATACAGGGGATCCAGAATAATGCAACAACCAGGGTGGGGTGGAGCAGGACGTACTGTATACTTATAATACCAATTCTACAGGTGAGTATTTCACAGAATTGTATTATTCTTAGTATACAGTACGTCCTGCTCCAGATAGACTACATACACTTGGGACATCCAATAGCAGTGTCCATAAAGTAGGGTGGGATCCCCCAACAAAAGGTAACAGCAGAGAGTTTAAACCACTGCCACCTGCAAAACCTTGCGGCCAAAAAACAGCATCAGCTGAGGCCCTAACATCAACCTTGTAAAACTTTGAAAAGGTATGAACAGAAGACCAAGTAACGGCCTTGCAAACTTGTTCAACAGAAGCCTGGTGCTGGAAGGCCCAAAAGGCACCAATAGCACGAGTAGAATGAGCAGTAAGGCAGAAGGGAGGACTCTTCCTCTTAGCAGAATAGGCCTGAATCACAGCCTGAAGAATCCATTTGCTAATAGTAGACTTGGCAGGAGCCAAACCCTTCCTAGGACCAGAAGGGACCACAAAAAGAGCATCAGTCTTCCTGAAAGCCGCAGTGACTACCAGGTAATACTTCAGACACCTGACCACATCCAATGAATGCAAAACCCTTTCCTTAGCGTTGCTAGGAATAGAACACAATGAAGGAAGAACAATATCCTGGTTCAAATGAAAAGCAGACACCACCTTAGGCAGGAAATCCGGCTTAAAGTGGACCACCACCTTATCCTGGTGTCTCTCAAAATATGGGGGCTGGATAGACAGAGCCACCAGAAAGACAACCTTGAGGGTAAGTACAGCCAGAGCAGCATCCTGAATAGGCTCAAAGGGAGCACCCTGCAAGGCAGACAAAACCAAGTTCAAGTCCCAAACAGGGACCATAGGTTTACGTGGGGGACGCACATGAGTGACCCCCTGAAAGAAGGTCTTAACCAAGGGATGCTGAGCAAAAGACTTCTGAAAGAAGACAGACAGGGCAGAAACCTGACCCTTCAAAATACTGAGTTTTAGACCCAACTCCAAACCATGCTGTAAAAACTCCAGAACCCTAGGGACTAAGAACTCCCTGCAGGGGAGAGACCTAGACTCACACCAATCAATGTAGGTACGCCATACCCTATAAATAGATGGCAGAAGAAGACTTCTTCCTAGCCTGCACCATGGTATCCACCACCGAGGCAGACAAGCCTTTCTCCATCAAGCCAGCCAGGCCGTCAAAGCCAGAATTTGTAAATTGGGATGGCGTAAGGAGCCCTGAGTGAGCAGATCTGGCGCCCCCGGCAGGACGTACTGGTCTACTGCCATTTGCACCATGTCTGCGAACCACACTCTTCTTGGCCACCTTGGGGCCACCAGAATCACTGGCACCCTTTCCAGAGCAATCTTGCGCAAGACCCTGCCCAACAGGGGGAACGGAGGAAAGACATACAGGAGCCGAAATTCCTTCCATGACATTGACAGAGCATCCGTGGCCAAGGCCAGAGGATCCTGAGACAGGGAGACAAAAGCCGGGAGCTTGAGATTGTGACGGGATGCGAACAGATCCACATCCGGTAGACCCCAACGGTGACACAGGGACTGGAATACCCTGTTGCAGAGGGACCATTCCCCCTCACGGGAAGTCCCCCTACTCAGAGTCTGCCAGGAGATTCTCTGCCCCCGGGATATACACAGCCGAAATGCATTGAACATTGGCCTCCGCCCATGTCAGAATCCACGACACTTCCTGGAGGGCACCTCTGCTCCGGGTCCCTCCCTGATGGTTGATGTAGGCAACCGCCGTCCTGTTGTCTGAGCGCACCTGCACAGACATTCCCTGCAGGTGATTGGTCAACTTGGTAGTTCCAGAATGTTGATGGGTAAGTGGGCCTCCTGAGGGCCCCACCTCCCCTGGAATCGCAGGGACTTCCAGAATCCCCCCCGCAACCTGACAGACTGGCATCCGTGGTGACCGTCTCCCAGGAGGGAGCCAGAAAGGACCTACCCTTTAGTAAGTTCTTGTGGTCCAGCCACCACGAGAGGGACCGTCTGACCAAGGGGGGAAGCACACAAACCCTGTCCAAGGACATGGGGTCCTTGTCCCATACTGACAGAAGGTGAAGCTGCAGAGACCTCAAATGGAACTGAGCAAAAGGCACCGCCTCGAAGCTCGCCACCATTAGGCCCACCAGCTGCATTCCCTGCTGGAAGGAGGGCTGGCGGCACGAGAGCAGGAACCTCGCCTGTACAGTCAGAGATTCCACCTTCTGTTGAGGAAGGAATATCCGTGACTGACCCGTATCCAGAATCATCCCCAGGAATGGGATCACCGACGAAGGGGACAGAGAGGACTTGGGATGATTGATCACCCAGCCGAAGGACCCAGCTGAGTGTCCAGCTCTGCCTGCTGTAGGGACCGTGAAGAGATGAGAATGTCGTCCAGGTAGGGCAGCACGCGAATGCCAGAGACATCACCCCCGCCAGCACCTTGGTGAACACTCTGGGGGCTGAAGTGAGGCCGAATGGTAAGGCCACAAATTGGTAATGCTGATCTTTCAACGCGAATCTGAGAAACCTTTGATGTCCCGGGAAAACAGGGATGTGAAGGTAAGCATCTTTGATGTCCACAGACGTCAAAGTCCCCTGGGCGCAGGGAGCCGATGGCCGATCGCAGTTTCCATGCGAAAGCGCCTGTTCTTGACAAACTTGTTGAGGATCTTTAAATCCAGAATGGGCCTGACTGGACCATCTTTTTTGGGCACCGTGAAAAGGTTGGAATAGAACCCCTTGCCCAATTCTCTTAAAGGGACCCTGCAAATGACCCCAAGATCTAGCCGTCCTTGCACGGCCTGCATCAAGACCTGAGCTGATACAGGGTCCTGAGGGACCGGGGAACTGATGAATCTTGTGGGGGGCCACACAGCAAACTATCTTGTAACCAGAGGACACTACCTTCTGAATCCACCGGTCTGAGACTTGGTGCTTCCAGATGTGCGCGAAGTGCTGTAGCCGCCCCCCCACCCTGACGGGCGAAGGCGCCCCATCATGCCTGAGGGGCTTTGGGTTTGGACCCCCAGGAGGAGCCAGGACGTTGTCCTCTGCTCTTATGCCAGGAATCTGCGCGAGCCCCCGCGAAGGACACCCCTTTCCCCTGCTTAGCACCTCGGTAGGGGACTGAAAGGGGGCCCTGGCTCCGAAAGGGCCGGGACTGCCGCCTGCGCTGGGGTAACTTACCTCCTTTAGCAAAGAGGTCTAGGCGGTCCCCAAACAGGCGTAGCCCCTTAAATGGAAGCCCAGTAGGGGCTCTCTTAGCAGCATTGTCAGCAGCCCACTGGCGCAGCCATACCGCGCGGCGTATAGCTACCGCCAAGGCGGAAGATCTGTCACACATCCTAATAGCATCATCCGATGCAGACAGGATAAAGTTCACAAACACATCATAGGTAGACAGTGTATTAATCGCATCAGGTGGCAATTCGTCTGGACCATCAAGTGCATTCCTGACCATGACCCTGAGCGCCACCAAAGTAATGGCCAAGGCGCAGACCGGGCACAATGCCACCCCCCCAAATGCAAAGGCATGGCATGCCAATTGGTCAATGCGCCAGTCCTCAGAGTCCCGCAGCGTAGTAGTGTCGGGAGAGTGCATAATAGAGGTGTTAGACAGCCCCAGAATAGGAGCATCGACCTCGGGGGGTGATGACAAGCACTTGACCATATCAGCAGGAAAAGGATACTTCCTGTCCAAACTCTTAGGAATCTCGGGAAGTCTACTGGGATGTTCCCACTCCTTAAACACAAGGTTATTGAAATGGGTTTGCTCAGGAAATTCCAATCGAGCCTTGGCAGTATGAAATAGCTCACCCCTTTGCCTGGGAGCCGCAGCAGGGGGAGAGATGGACAAAACCTCAAAAATCTGAACCAGCAGTTTGTCAGTATCATCCGGGGTCCAGTGATCAGAGCCAGAATCGTCATGACCCCTTGACTTCTCATCAGATGACCCTCAGAAAACACTCAGAAAACAGCTCCCCTTCGTCCGAGGGGGTATAGCCATATATAGGCAAAAACTCATCAGCCTCTTAGTTAAGTGCCGCTTTTTTGCGGTGGCCTTACGCGCTAAGGTATTAGCAAGCAATTTTTCAACAATGGCCAGTCTGGCAGCCACATCAGGATGAGAATCCCCGCTTGTATTGGGGGTTAGACTCAGGCTTGGGGGGGTAGGTGAAGTGAGGCGAGGTGCAGGCCCAGCCACCGGGGGGGGCGGGAAGTACCATTAGCGCCTGCTGTGCACAAGGAACAGAGACCCGTGCATTGTCCCCGCTGATAGGTGAGACCCCACAAGCTACACACAGCCAGGCTTGTCCCAAAGGAACCCCGGTCACAATATCCTGGGATGCCTCCATATGGTGATTAATAGGCCCAATAGGCCAGTAGGGATTGACGCTGAAGCTACCCTGGATGCCCCAATGAACCGCAGGGAAGTGGGAGTAATTATACTAGGCCCAACTGGCAATTACACCGGGCCGGGAGAAGCCACTGGATTCAACCGTCTGAAAGACATAATGAGAATGAGGGGTGTCAGAACCATGTCACAGTAAGCAAGGAGCATAAAAATCGCCCGCGAGGGCACTTACAGACCAACGAAAGGAGAGGGACTGTTACCATGCGCGTGCGCGACTACACCTCAAACTGGCGCCAACGAACCTCGAAGGGCGGGCCAGATGCAGAGCACGCAAAGCCAGGTCCCTGCACCCCCGAAGAGCGCGAAGCTCTAGGACAGCCGTCTATGTTGTCATGAGGAGCTAAGTGTATGACACACTTAGAATAGATGACTTGCCAAGGATGACACCGCGTCATCCATGAAGGAAAAATGGCGCGCGGCGGCAGATACACGAGTAAAAAAGGCAAATCAGCGTCTGACACCACATATACAAGTCCAGGACATCACTAAGGCCGTAAGCGTGTAATCACAATACACTGGGGCAAAACACCCCCCTCCCCCCCCTTTCTTTCCCCCCGAGCTACGGGGAGAACGAGGGAGGATGGCGACCCTTTGTACAGGGCCCACCGTTACATGGGGCATGGGCAATAATGCGGGAGGGGCATCCCCTAGAGGCTCACCATCATGTTTTGCATGTCTGCACTGCAGCGCCATCTGGCGGAGGATAAAGCAAGTGTAAGTAATCTATCTGGAGCAGGACGTACTGTATACTAAGAATACAGAGCCCCCCCATTTCTGCCACCACTGACAACTGCGGCTGTAAAAAAAAAAAAAAAAAAAAAAAAAAAGGAAGAAGAAAATACCATTTTGTGAGTACTCACCTGAAAAATGGATATTGTCAGTGTGCCACACACCCCGCTTCACTTTTAATATTCTACACGATTGGGTTACTCACCGCCAGGTGACGCTGTTGCAGAGAGGAAGTCTTGTAACGAGCCCCCTTCCGGCCTATATATATACCTGGTACCTCCCATTTATCACCGGTGATTTAAAAAGCAGAAAGACAAGGTACCAGTAATTCAACGGTAACCTCAAAATAAATAAAAGCTTCACCATATAAAGGATTCGGGATACCGAAAAGGGTGGGAGTGAAGCGAGGTGTGTGGCACACTGACAATATCCATTTTTCAGGTGAGTACTCACAAAATGGTATTCTCAGTGTGCCACACACCCCGCTTCACTTTTAATATTCTTCACGATTGGGACATCCAAAAGCAGTGTCCACAAGGGATGGGTATCCCAAGGCAAGGTGAAGCATAACTTAAATGACTGCAGTCTGCAGAACTTTGCGGCCAAAAACAGCATCCGCTGAGGCTCGCACATCAACTTTGTAAAACTTAGAAAAAGTGTGAACAGAAGACCAAGTGGCGGCCTTACAAACTTGTTCAACAGAAGCTTGGTGCTGAAAAGCCCAAGACGCTCCAATGGCGCGAGTAGAATGAGCAGTGATACGAAAAGGGGGAACTTTCCCCTTCGCAGCATAGGCCGCAATAACGGCCTGACGTATCCATTTGCTAATGGCAGATTTGGCCGGTGCCAAACCCTTCTTAGGCCCACAGGGCACAACAAAAAAGGTATCCGTCTTACGAAAAGGAGACGAGATAATCAAGTAGTACTTAACACAGCGTACTACATCCAAACAATGCAAAACCCTCTCTTTGTCATTCTTAGGATTAGGACACAAGGAGGGAAGAACAATATCCTGATTCAAATGAAAAGCAGAAACAACCTTAGGAAGAAAGTCTGGCTTGAACCGAAAGACCACTTTATCCTGATGCCTCTCAAAGTAGGGCGCCTGGATAGACAAGGCCGCCAACTCCGAGACACGCCGGACCGAAGTGATAGCTACCAAGAAGACAATCTTCTGAGTCAGGGTAGACAAAGCAATATCTTGCAGAGGCTCAAAAGGAGGAGCCTGAAGAGCAGAAAGAACCAAATTCAAATCCCAAACCGGGAGTAATGGTTTCCTGGGAGGCCGCACATGCGTAACCCCCTGGAAAAAAGTTTTAACTAAAGGATGAAGCGCAAAACGCTTCTGAAAAAAGATAGATAAGGCAGAAACTTGCCCTTTCAACGTACTTAGCTGAAGACCAGAGTCTAGGCCAGATTGTAAAAACTCCAGAATCCTGGAGACCGAAAAGACCCTACAAGGAAAAGATCTAATCTCACACCAAGCGATATAGGCTTTCCAAGTCCTATAGTAGATGATAGAAGAAGACCTCTTCCGGGCACTGATCAGAGTCTTAACGACTGAGTCAGAAAGACCCTCCTCCTTTAAGATGGAGGTTTCAGCAGCCAGGCCGTCAAACCCAGCGCTGGTAAATTGGGGTAACACAACAGACCCTGAGTGAGCAGATCGGGCCGAAGAGGCAGAACGAACTGGTCCACTGCCAGCCGAACGATGTCTGCGAACCACACTCGCCTTGGCCACCTTGGGGCCACGAGAACGGCGGAAACCCTTTCCAGAGCCAACTTCCGAACCACCCTGCCCAGCATGGGTATCGGAGGAAACAGGTATAGAAATCCCAGATCCCCCCAGCTCAGGGACATGGCGTCCACTGCCAGAGCCAGAGGATCCTGGGAGGGCGACACGAAGTTCGGGAGCCTGTGATTGTGACGAGAGGCAAACAGGTCCACCTCCGGTGTCCCCCATCGGAGACACAGTGAGCGAAAAACCTGAGGATGGAGAGCCCATTCTCCCAGACGGGGAGAGCCCCTGCTCAACCGGTCCGCTTCCTGGTTCTCCACTCCTGGAATGTATACCGCCGAGAGACAAGGAACATGGGCCTCTGCCCAGGACAGGATCAGGGACACCTCTCAGAGCACTCAGACTGCGAGTCCCTCCCTGATGATTGATGTAAGCAACCGCTGTTCGATTGTCTGAACGCACCTGGACCGGAAGGCCCAGAACGTGTTGAGTCAGGAGAGCAAGAACCCGACGGATGGCTCTCAGTTCTAGAACATTGCTGGGTAAGTGGGCCTCTTGAGGTCCCCACTGCCCCTGGAACTGAAGCTCCTTCCAGAATCCGCCCCATCCCGAAAGACTGGCGTCCGTGGTGACAATTTCCCAAAGGGGGTCAGGAAAGACCTGCCCTTCACAAGATTGGTCGAGACCAACCACCACTGGAGGGACTGCCGCACCCGGGAGGACAACTGGAAGGGCTGATCCAGCGACCGAGGCTGCCGGTCCCAAGACGCCAACAGATAAAGCTGAAGCGTCCTCGTGTGAAATTGAGCAAAAGGAACTGCCTCGAAGGAGGCAACCATCAACCCTACCAGCCTCATCCCCAGACGGATGGACGGCCGAGGATTGGAAAGTAGGACCCGAGCCAACTCCTGAATCAGATGAATTTTGGACTGGGGGAGAAACACTCTGTGTTGATGAGAGTCCAACTGCATCCCCAGAAGAGACACCACCCTGGCCGGAGCGAGGGAGGACTTGGAGAAGTTGATCACCCAACCAAAGCTTTCCAGCGTGGAGACCACCATCCTGGTGTCTGTCTCCGATTGATTGAGTGACGGAGCCATGATAAGAAGGTCGTCCAAATAAGGTACGACACGAATGCCCCGAGATCTGAAAATGGCCATCACCCCTGCCAGCACCTTGGTGAATACTCTTGGAGCCGAGGTAAGGCCAAACGGAAGTGCCACGAATTGAAAATGCTGATCTTTCATCACGAATCGAAGAAAACGACGATGAGCGTGGCAGATGGGAACATGAAGATAAGCATCCTTGATGTCTATGGACGTCATGAAGTCCCCCTGCCGAAGGGAACCGACGGCCGTACGCAATGCGAAACTTCAGAAAACGGATGAACTTGTTGAGTAATTTCAGGTCCAGGACGGGACGAACCGACCCGTCCTTTTCGGGGACTGCGAAAAGATTGGAGTAGAAACCAAGGCCCATCTCTAAGTGCGGTACCGGCCGGATGACCGCCATTTCTAACAGATTCTTTACCGACGCCAGGAGCCCCTGTGCGGCCAAAGGATCGATGGGCACCCGGGACCGAAAGAACCGTGAAGGAGGGCGAGACTCGAATTCCAGCTTGTAACCGGACGACACTACCTCCCGGATCCATCTGTCCGGAACCTGCAGGTCCCAAACCTGGGAGAAGTGTCGCAATCGTCCCCCCACCCGCACGGGTGAGGGCAGCCCCTCATTGCTGAGCGGGCTTACCAGCAGGCTTGCGCTTGGTGCCCCAGGACTGAGTGGGACGGCCACGGCCCCTCCCCCGAGTCCAACCTGCACCTCTGGTAGCAGGAAAGGAAGCCCCCCTACCCGCTCTGAATCCCCGAAAGGAGGGCCTAACAGTACTTGCCCCCCGAAAGGGACGAGGAGACATCTTGCGTTGTGGCATTTTACCACCTTTTGCAACTGAATCAATTTTATCACCAAACAGCCGCAAGCCCAAAAAGGGGAGAGCTGTGAGCACCTTTTTAGAAGCTAAGTCCGCCGACCACTGGCGCAGCCACACTGACCGACGAATAGCCACCAGCATTGCCGCTGTTCTGCTACTCATAGCCAGCGCATCGTCCTGAGCGGATAGAACATAGGAAACAAAAGACTCACACTGCTTGAGAGCAGTAAACTCCTTACAAGTGGGATCAAGATACACACACAGATCCTGAACAGATCTAACCGCCAACAGAAGAAGCGCCGAAGCACACACCGGGCGCATCGTTGATCCAGCACTAATAAAACCATGGCGAGCATACTGGTCAATCCGACGATCCTCACCATCCTTAAGGGCAGTGGTCTCAGAAGACTGCACCATAGTCGTGCTGGAGAGCCCTAGCACCGGGGAATTGACGTCAGGAGGTACTGACCAAAGCTTCACCAATTCTGGCGGAAAAGGATAACGTTTCTCCCAACTGGAAGGAATTCCAGATAACCGCGTGGGATGTTCCCATTCCTTAAGCACAACCCTCTCAAAGTGTTGTTGTCTGGGAAACACCAAACGCGGCTGAGGCACATTAAGCAACTGACCCTTTGGCAGGGTGACAGCCTCAGGAGGATCTAAATTCAAAATTTCAAACATTTGAGCCAGAATGGAGGGGGTGTCAAGGGAAACCCCCGCAGACAAATCGCCAATAGCATCAACCTCAAGCTGATCTGCAGTCTCATCTGATTCCACCAGGAATTCTCCCTCCTCGTCCAGGGAGCAATCGGACCAATCCACAGGCTCACATACCTCATCCTGTGAAGCCGGAGGTACAGGAGAAAGGTGCTTCCGTTTCGCAGTGGCCTTCAACCCTGCTTTAACGGAAATTATCTTCTCGAGGTTGGACAAATGTGCAGACACCTCGGATTGCGAATCCCCACAGGGTCCGGAACAGTGAGGGAGGGGTAGGGGATGATGGAAGTTGCGAAGAGCCAGCAGCCGGAGCGACGGACTGACGCGCAATATTCTGCCTTGCACAAGGAATGCATAAAATAACATCATCGCCTGGGAGCGATGACACACCCTAGACACCCTAGATGGCCCAGAAGAACCATTTCCGGTATTATCGGAAGCCTCCATATGGTGATTTATGGTATTCACAAAACCCTGGGTTTAAGGCATAAGCCACCCGGGATGCCCCCTTATGTTAATGTCCCGGGAGGGAGGATTTAATTTATAATAAAGATCCCCTTAAAATAATTGTATAAATAAATTTTTTTTTTTTAAATATATATATATATATATATATATATATATATAATATTATTATATATATTAATAAATATATATATATATATATATATATATAATATTATTATATATATTAATAAATATATATATATATATATATATATAATATTATTATATATATTAATAAATATATATATATATATATATATATATATATATATATATATATATATATAAAATAGAACCGGGAGGCCACTTTATTGAGGGAATCCCAGGATCTGTGGGGGAAGAAAAACCAACAGTAAGACCCCCAGAAAACAAATGGCAGCATGCAATACAACATTCATGCAACAAGTAACACATGATAATGCACAGCACCAGAGTGCTTTAAAGAGGCAGAAGAAATCTGCCCTCTGTTTTTCCTCCTTTTCTATTAAATATATATATAGTCCTCCTAATAACAGGAAGGAAGTGCGGCTGGGGCCGAGTCGCCACCACGCCCCCACCTCTGACGTCATCCGGTCCCGCCCCCTTCCAGATCTAAACAGTGCGGCCCGCCAGACGGCGGCCGCAAAACAAAAGGGCGCACAACGCCCTCAGTAAAGGAAGGGGGGGGGGGAAACTAGAGCTTCTGGGCAGCTGTGCTGCCCACCAATATGCTGACAACGCGGGCCGTTTAAAAAGAGGAGACAAGGGGAGAGGGGGGAGGGGGAGGGGAGCTGTAATCACCAGGAAAAGGCGCAGGCAGCCAAAAGCAAGCCTGCCACAGCGCGGCCCGCCCCGGCTGCCCATAAAGCAGACCCAAAACTCTGGCCATGCAGGCCAGCAGCCGCTTAAAGAGACAAAACTGCCAGAGGATAACAATGTGCCCTATAAGGAGGATTAGTCAGGCCAAGTGCACTCTTGTTTGCGGTGCAGCCTGACAAGTGTTAATAAGTAAAAACACACATGAAATATAAACATACAGTGAAAACACACATGCAATACACATTCCTCTACCCCCCCCCCCCCCTAGTGAAGGGAGAAGGGACCGTAACGGGAGAGCAAGGGGCCAAAGGGAACCTCGGGACAGGGGCATCCCAAATCCGGATCACCATGCCGGACAGCCGCATTGCCCCCAAAACAGGGGGACGAGCGGAGGAGATAAGCTCCTAGGCACCTATAGTGCCATCTACCAATTGCGCAGTGAGCAGCCTAGGCTGGGAGGCTTCCATTAAACCACAAAGGTACAATCAATCAAAACCGGGCAGAAATAGACCAAAAGGGGGTGCCGAGGTAAGACCCCGGCTACCTGCAAGCAGGAGACTTCATTCTTCTGTCTTGTCGCCATGCAGAGAGAAAAACACTGGTGATAAATGGGAGGTACCAGGTATATATAGGCCGGAAGGGGGCTCGTTACAAGACTTCCTCTCTGCAACAACGTCACCTGGCGGTGAGTAACCCAATCGTGAAGAATATTAAAAGTGAAGCGGGGTGTGTGGCACACTGAGAATAACTAACATTCACCACCTTGTCCAATCCCCTCTGGATTGTCTTGTCATGAACCCCCCCCCCCCCCCATTACCTGCCTAAGGCGCCCAGGGCCATTTAGACTGTGCAGGTTTGTAGCCAGCTGGCTCCTGCTCCATGTTCTACAAGCCCCCCAAAGCAGGTCTCCGGGGTGGTTATACTGGGTAGAGGGGACCCCATGTTATTTTTGCACAGCCCCCCCCCCCCCCCCTCCCCCAGCTAACAGTCTAACGTGACGCAGCAGTGGCCACAGAGGTGGTGATCCCTGGAGGAATAGGGCCACGGGAACAGACCGCCCTGTACATCTCCTGCATATGGCAGCGAATGGGGTGCAGGGACCGGAGCAAGCCAGAGCAAACCCCAGGACCCCCCGTGCGCGCAACGGGTTCCAGAATGGCAGCCCCCTCAGGATCCGCGTCCAGACCGCAGCTGTCCCTTTCTCCAATACCATCTCCAGAACTGGTGGATTTTCAGCCGGAATCGCAGCTGGAACCCCGAACTGCGACCCCGGTGTCCCAGCCATCACCATATTCAAATCCAGGCATATGGGATGCAGAGTTGTTAGAAAGATTTAAATGCGTCTTGCAACAAGAGCTAGAAACAGCTACTGAGAAACTCTCCGTCACGTTTAAAGCGGAGCTGAGAGACTTAATATCCCGTACATCAAAGCTGGAACATCAAATGACAGACACCACTTCTGTTCTGGAAGAGCATGATGCAGAGATTCAAGCTAGCAGAGCCGAGTTATCATCCGCCCTTCAGAAGATAGAAGACTTGGAAAAAAACCATTTTGTGAATACTCACCTGTAAAATGGGTATTATAAGTATGTCACACACCCCACCTCAAACATTAATAATTACAATAGGGTTAACTCACCGCTAGGTGGCAGCATTGCAGAGAATCTCCAAAAATTCAACAGGCCCCTCCCGGTCTATACATACCTGGTACCTCCCAACAATCACCCAGTATTAGAACAGCAGTAAGACAAGGTACCAGGAACAAAAAAGGTAACCCTCAACGTAACGAACTAAACTTCACCATATAAAGAGCCAGGATACCAAAAAGGGCGGGTGAAGTGGGGTGTGTGACATACTTATAATACCCATTTTACAGGTGAGTATTCACAAAATGGTATTATTCTAAGTATGTCACACACCCCACCTCAAACATTAATAATTACAATAGGGACATCCAACAGCAGTGTCCAGAAAAGGGTGGGTATCCGAACAGGCAATAACGCAGAAAAAACTCAAACCACTGCAGCCTGCAAAACCTTGCGGCCAAACACAGCATCCGCTGAGGCCCGCACATCAACCTTATAGAACTTAGAAGTATGAACAGAAGACCAAGTTGCAGCCTTACACACTTGTTCAACCGAAGCCTGGTGCTGAAAAGCCCAGGACGCACCAACCGCACGAGTAGAATGAGCAGTAACGCGAAAAGGAGGATCCTTCCCCTTAGCCGAATAAGCTCCAACAATGGCCTGACGAATCCATTTACTAATGGAAGACTTAGCCGGAGCCAAACCCTTCCTAGGCCCACAGGGCACAACGAAAAAGGCATCAGTCTTACGAAAAGAAGACGTAGCACGCAGATAGTACCTAACACAACGTACCACATCCAAGCAGTGCAGAGCACTCTCCTTGACATTCTTAGGCTTAGGACACAAGGAAGGAAGAACAATGTCCTGGTTAAGATGAAAAGCAGAGACCACTTTAGGGAGAAAGTCTGACTTGAAACGAAAAACCACTTTGTCCTGATGATCCTCGAAATAAGGAGCCTGAATAGACAAAGCTGCCAACTCTGAAACACGCCGAACCGAAGTGATGGCCACCAGAAAGGCAACCTTCTGAGTAAGAGTGGACAGAGCAATATCCCGCAAAGGCTCAAAGGGAGGAGCCTTAAGAGCAGAAAGAACCAAATTCAAATCCCACACTGGGAGCAAAGGCTTCCTAGGAGGCCGCACATGCGTAACCCCCTGGAAAAAAAGTCTTGACCAAGGAATGGCTAGCAAAAGACTTCTGGAAAAAAATTGACAAAGCAGAAACCTGCCCCTTCAAGGTACTCAGCTGAAGACCAGAGTCCAGCCCCGACTGAAGAAACTCCAAAATCCTAGACACAGAAAAGACCCGGCAAGGCAAGGACCTAGCCTCACACCAATCAATATAAGATCTCCAATACCTGTAATAGATGGAAGAAGAAGATCTCTTCCTGGCACTAATAAGAGTCCTAATGACCGCATCCGAAAGACCCTCCTCCTTTAAGATGGAGGTTTCAGCAGCCAAGCCGTCAAAGCCAGCGTTTGTAAACTGGGGTAACAAAGTTGACCCTGTGTGAGAAGATCCGGCCGAAGAGGCAGATCGAACTGATCTACGGCCAGACGAACGATGTCTGCGAACCACACCCGCCTTGGCCACCTTGGAGCCACGAGAATGGCGGGAACTCCCTCCAGAACCAACTTTCGCAGAACCCTGCCTAGCATGGGAATCGGAGGAAACAGATAAAGAAACCCCAGGTCCCTCCAGCTGAGAGCCATGGCATCCACCGCCAGAGCCAGAGGGTCCCGGGACAGGGACACAAAGGACGGAAGCTTGTGATTGTGACGAGAGGCAAACAGATCCACCTCCGGCGTCCCCCACCGGAGACAAAGCGACCGGAACACCTGGGGATGGAGAGACCACTCCCCTCGACGGGACGCACACCGGCTCAGAAAATCCGCCTCTGTGTTTTCCACTCCCGGAATGTAAACTGCCGAGATGCAAGGGACATGAGTCTCCGCCCAGACTAAAATCAGAGACACCTCCCTGTGGGCACCCAGACTGCGAGTCCCTCCTTGGTGATTGATGTAAGCAACCGCCGTCTGATTGAACCTGAACCGGCAGACCTTGTAAATGATGCGTCAAGCGAGACAGAACCAACCTGATGGCTCGCAATTCCAGAACATTGATGGGCAAGTGGGCCTCCTGAGGGTCCCACTGCCCCTGAAACCGAAGATCCTTCCAAAAACCTCCCCAGCCTGACAAACTGGCATCCGTGGTGACAGTTTCCCAAAGCGGGGTCAGAAACGACCTGCCCTTCAGAAGGTTGTCCGAGACCAACCACCACAGAAGGGACTGCCGCACCCGAGGGGACAACCGGAAGGACCGATCCAACGACCCCGGACGCCGGTTCCAAGACGCCAAAAGATGAAGTTGAAGAGTCCTCGTATGAAACTGAGCAAAGGGAACTGCCTCGAACGAGGCCACCATCAACCCCACCAGTCTCATCCCCAGACGAATGGGCGGATGAGGATGGGAGAGAAGCAACTGGACCAATTCCTGAATCAGCAGAACCTTGGCCTGAGGGAGAAACACTCTGTGCTGGCAGGAGTCCAACGACATCCCCAAAAAGGTCACCACCCTGGCCGGAACCAGCGAGGACTTGGGGTAATTGATCACCCAGCCGAACCTCTCCAACATAGACACCACCGTGCTGGTGTCCCCCTCTGCTTGACTGAAGGAAGGCGCCATGATGAGAAGATCGTCGAGGTAAGGCACAATGCGAATCCCCTGAGCTCTGAGCAGGGCCATCACCCCCGCCAACACCTTGGTGAACACTCTCGGAGCAGAGGTGAGGCCAAATGGAAGAGCCACAAACTGAAAGTGCCGATCCTCCACCACGAAACGAAGGAACCGCTGATGAGCTGGAAAAATCGGAATGTGCAGGTACGCATCCTTGATGTCTATGGACGTCATAAAGTCCCCCTGCCGAAGCGAACCGATCGCAGACCGCAGGGTTTCCATGCGGAACTTCCGGGGGCGAATAAACCTGTTGAGAAACTTCAAATCCAGAATAGGACGGAAGGACCCGTCCTTTTTGGGGACAGTGAAGAGATTTGAGTAAAACCCGCGCCCTACCTCTGAAGAAGGAACCGGGCAAATGACAGCTAAGCCTAGAAGATTCCTTACCGCCGCCAGGAGCCCCTGCGCGGCCAAAGGATCCAAAGACACCCGAGACCTGAAGAACCTTGGAGGAGGACGGGACTCGAACTCCAACTTGTAACCGGCCGAAACCACCTCCCGGATCCATCTGTCCGAGACCTCCTGGTCCCACACCCGGGAGAAAAGTTGCAACCGTCCCCCCACCCGAACGGGTGAGGGCGCCCCCTCATTGCTGGGCGGGCTTGGCAACTGGCTTGGGCTTGGCACCCCAGACGCGAGCGGGACGGCCACGGCCTCTACCCCTATTCCAACTGGCGCCCCTGGAGGCCGAGGAGCCCGCACCCCTGCCGGCTCCGGCTCCCCGAAAGGACGGATTGAAGGAGACCGTCCCCCGAAAGAAACGGCGAAACTTCTTGCGCTGAGGTAACTTACCTCCCTTGGCAACAGAATCCAGCCTCTCACCAAAAAGCCTCAAACCTAAAAAGGGAAGAGCCGTGAGCGATCTTTTAGAATTAAAATCAGCCGTCCACTGTCTCAACCACACACAGCGCCGGATAGCCACCAGCAAGGCAGTAGCCCTGCCACACATCAACATGGCATCCTCCTGAGCGGCCAGGATAAAGGACAAGAAGGAATCACAGCGCTTAAGCGCAAGAGACTCATCACAGGTAGGCTCGAGATCCACACCCAAGTCCCTGACAATAGACCTGACCGCAAAAGTCAAAAGAGCCGAAGCACAGACAGGCCTTAACACCGAACCCGCACATACAAAACCATGACGGGCTAGCTGATCAATCCGGCGATCCTCGCCGTCCCTGAGCGAAGTCGTGTCAGGGGAATGCACGACCGCCGTGTTGGACAGTATCTACCTCAGGGGGGACAGACCAACGCTTCATCAAGTCCGCCGGAAAGGGATACTTCCTATCCCAGCTAGACGGCACACCGACGAGACGCGTAGGTTGCTCCCATTGCTTGAAAACAATCTCTTCAAAATGCTGTTGGCTGGGAAACTCCAAGCGCTGCTTGGACACCCCAAAAAGCTGACCCTTAGGCCTAGGAGCAACCACCGGAGGATCCAAATCCAAAACCTCAAACATCTGGGTCAGAATGGCAGAGGAATCGAGAGGAAAGGCCCTCAGCCTGATCCCCCTCAGCACCCAGCAACTGCTGAACATCAGAATCTTCTTCCTCAATGAGCTCACCATCTTCAAGGGGACGATCCGACCAATCCAGATCTCCAACAACTTCCTCATCTGAATCCGGCGAAGGCGGAGACAGATGCTTCCGCTTAGCCGGAGCCTTCTGAGCGGCCATTGCGGAAAACCTTTTCTCAAGGCTGGTCAAACGGGCACATACCTCAGACTGCGAATCCCCGCCCAGGACAACGTCACACGGGGTCCGGAATAAGCGAGGGGGAGAGGGAGATGGCGCGGCCGACGAAGTGCTAGGCACCGGAGTACTGGACTGCCGTGCAATGTTCTGCTGTGCACATGGGATACACAAAATGACATCATCTCCCTGGATCGGAGTCCCACAACCCCCGCACACCTTGGATTGTCCCGAAGAACCATTCCCGGTATCTGTGGCAGCCTCCATGTGGTGAAATTTACGGCATTCGCAGAACCCAGGGATTTATGCAGTACGCGACCCGGGATGCCCCCTAATTATCTAAAAATTGTCTAAAAATCCTGACCCAGGGGAATAGCATAAAAAACCTTATATATATTTTTATAAAACAACCCCCCACAAGCCAGGTATATAAGACCGGGAGAGCCCTGCCAGACGGGATCCCAGGATCTGAAAGACACAAAAGAACAGGGACAACAGTCAATCCAGGCACAATAATACCTATACAAACATACAAGAATATCATACAACCCCCCCCCCCCCCTCATTAACCATAGACAAAAGGAGATGGTTAATATATACAGCCAGCACCTTAAAAAGACGTGCGGGAGCGAGGAGGAGGGAGCGAGGAGGAGGGAGAAGGAGGGGACGCAAGGCGGGGGGCCAGGCCACCAGTCCTTTATGTGACCAAAAACAACCCCCGCAAGTTACTGCCAGAAACGCCTACCTGAGAGAGCACAAGCGCAGAGAGGCACCCGCAGAAAGATGGCGGCCCGAACACCGCTCCGTGACAGTGAGGGAGGGGAAGACGAGCCCCGGGAGCGCGGGAGCCGAGAAAGCCCCGCCCCTCCAAAACGGCCAATCAGCGCGCGGCCCCACCCCCCTGCGGCGTCATCGCAAGCCAGACCAGCGAACCGCGCTCAGCCTCCAAGACGGGACCGGCGGAGCAACCTGCCGGTCCCAAGTGCGCAACACACACACGCTCATCTCCCTCTCTCACCCCTGTGCAGGCCGGACACGCCAGGCTGCAAGCGCCGAGCACGGCGCTCAGCCACAGGCGGAACCGCGGCGCAGCGCGCCGCGAGGCCCCGCCCCCCCGGCTCCTGAGGGGAGAAACGCCAGCTCACACAAGCAGCAGCTGAAGTAAAAGACACACACACAAGGCAGATCCAGACAAAAAACCGCCACAGTAAACAGCGCAGGAGCCCTCACAAAACCAGCCAGCGCAGCTGCCACACTCACACAACCATGTCACCGGTCCCAAAGTGCGCCACACACCCCGGAGTGAGGAATAACTACTGTCCCAGGGCTAGACACATCCTGAACCGCTAACTTCCACTAATTAAATGGGGGCATCCCACATCCGGATCACCACTCCGGGAATCCCGCTATGCCCCGCAATGAAGGGTCGAGCGGAGGAGCTAATCTCCTAGGCACCAAAGGTGCCGGCTACCTTTTGCCCGGCCTACAGCCTAAGCTGGGAGGCTGCCAGTTATACAGGGAGAGAAAACCAAACGGAGCTGGGCAGAAATAGACCGTGGGGGGGGGGGGGGGGGGGGCGGGGGGATACCCCGGCTACCTGCAAGCAGGAGACTTCTCTCTTCTGTCTTGTCGCCACCTTGCAGAGAACAACACTGGGTGATTGTTGGGAGGTACCAGGTATGTATAGACCGGGAGGGGCCTGTTGAATTTTTGGAGATTCTCTGCAATGCTGCCACCTAGCGGTGAGTTAACCCTATTGTAATTATTAATGTTTGAGGTGGGGTGTGTGACATACTTAGAATATAGGTCCCGGCGCTGCAATCTATGTTTCAGGGGGCTACCGGAATCCATCGTCGACCTAAACTCCACCATCACAGCCCTGATCCAGGAATTGATACCGGCAATACCAGTTGAACGTCTGGAGATGGACAGGGTTCACCGGGCTCTGGGCCCCCCTAGACCAGACGGCCAACCCAGAGATGTCATTGCCAAGTTCACTTTTTATAACACCAAAGAACTGATCGCCCAGACCGCCAGGGCCCGCAACAACCTGTTTTTTCAGTCCCACAAATACCAAATCTACTCTGATCTGGCCCCGGTGACCCTGCAGAAGCGCCGCCTGTTGAAGCCGTATCTTCTGGTTCTCCAATCGCATCAGATAGCATATAGATGGGGCTTCCCGTTTAGACTCTCCTTTACATATATGGGTCGCTCACATGCAGTTACGACCCCAGAAGAAGCCTCTGAAGTGCTGGAGCGCCTGGGCCTGATCACGGCGGCCGAGCCGATACCTGCATCAAAACCTCCTCGGGAACAGTGCACACGAGCCATGCGGAGGGATCAGTGGACCAGCAACCGGCGCCCCTATCCTGCTTCGACCCCGACGCGAGCAGTGGCAGTCCGTCATCTTGACGATGGCGCAACATGACCCCCAACATCCGGCAACCATGTGCAACGTTTCGGGACTCTCTTCGCCGCTTTGTTCCGCTTTCCCCCGAAGGTCTCTGCCTCCTCTTTCCCTATTTTTCCATTTATAGGTGCTGCCGGGACCTTCGGTGAACTACATGGAGGTAACTGATCTGGTTGTTTTGGGGGCACCCACCCGCTACTGAGAGGAGGGTGTTTTCTCTCTCCTCTGGGCTGATGGGGGCTCCCAATGCAAGGATAACTTATTGTTACATGTCCTACCTCAACTGTTGATGCATAGTTATTTATACTCGTTAGACAATTGTCTCGTCTTTCTTAATCGTTACATTGCTAGCCCGTGCGGGCACTTGTTTATTTTTTGGTGCGATGGTTCGGTCATGGGCCGCCGTGGTGGGGCGATGGTCACTGTTATACCCTGCCCCCCCTCCGCCTTGAGAGCTATAAGGCTGACAGCGGGGCCCCTTGGTGGGCGATCGGCTGTGCGGATGGTGGGAGCTGTGGTGACCACTCGGCCTGGACGGACCCCTGAGTGAACAAACCTGTTATTTAACCCTCTTTCACTGTTATCTGTAATTGTGTTTTCTAAACTGATATACTGCTGGCCTGCGCCGGTGACTGTTCTTTAGCGCTATAGTTTGGTCGTGGGCCGTGGTGGCGGGTAGATGGTCCCTATTTTTTCTAAGCCCCCATCCCCCCCGTTTGGGGCGATGACACTGGCAGTATGTCCCCCTTGGGGCGACCAGTTGCGTGACTGAAGGGAGCTGTATAGACCATTCGACCCGGACGGACCCCCGAGCGAACATCATTGTTATCTGATCAGTTCTAATTATTGTATGACTTTGCGCTACATTGAGGGGCTGGCCATATGGAGCGTGTTAATCGCGTCCCATTGTGGCTGACTCCCAAAGGAGATACATCCGTTTTATGTGGTTAAATGTATGTGGGGGCACACCCCTAGTGGGTGGCCCTAGGACAAAAGCCAATGTTGTGCTGGCCCGTTGCCTGTCACGGAACTTTTTGAGCACGGAGTTGGTTGGGGAACAAGTATACCCTAGTTTAGGTTGAGTTTGCTGCCTTAAGCTCCGAACTGGTCGACTAAATTTACACCTCCTCCCCCCCCCCCCCCGCGCGCCCCACTACATATGCCGCCGATTCTAGGCCGCTACGAATATCTTTGCAGCAGCAAGGCGACTCCCCGCCCAGAGGTGACCCCCCTCTGAAAACCCAGAACACTTCCGATCGTGGGATACCCTCGGAAGGCATCCACTGACTCGCTTAAGAGTCTCCAATTCTTAGTGCTCCCCTACTCCCTTACATTGGGAGCACTACTTGTAGTGGTGACCCCCGGTGCCCCTATACTGTACCGGGTATACTTGGGGTTCCCAACTACCTGAACCGTACTGCACTCACCGCCACCCCCCGGATCTAGACTCACTTGCCGACCCCTAACCTCTCCCCAATCCCGATCACCCTACCCTCTTAACTTCCCTTCTCTTTACCCTCTCCCCCCCTCTTCTCTTCTCTTATCTTCTCCTGTTTTTTAGCGCCCGGGCCTGCCTGTTTTTAGTGGAATTGCTACAATGAGCCAGGTCCAAAGTTCATCAAGCAGAACTGACCTAAACTTTAAACTGCTTTCGCACAATGTGCAAGGTTTTAATTCACCGCACAAGCGGACCAAGGCATTCCACTATTATAAGCAGATGCGGGCTGATGTTTTGTGCCTTCAGGAGACGAGGTTCTCAACCACTAGCTCCCCAAAGTACCTAAATCCGCAATATCCAACATTTTTCTTGGCCTGTCACACGGAGAAAACCAGGGGGGTCGCCATTGCATTCAGACGTCACATTCCATTCAAATGCAAAACAACAGTGGATGACCCAACTGGCCGGTATGTGATTGTGATTGGAAGCTTAAATGATACGCAAATGACCTTTGTGTCGTACTACGCGCCCAACACCCACCAGGCAAATTTTTTCTCGCATCTTTTGAAAAAGGTTAAGGAACATAGCAAAGGGTTACTAATTATGGCTGGGGATTCCAATATTGCACTGGACCCTAAGCTAGATAGATCGCTCCAGCAGGGCGGAGGCCATTCCCCACCGCCCATGCAGCAACCCCCGAATCGTATTAATGCCATGTTGAAGGACGCAACCCTGATAGATGTATGGCGTGACCTGAACCCTAAAACGCGGGACTACACCTTTTACTCGAATCCCCACGACTCATTCTGCAGAATTGATCATATCATGGTGCCCCAGACTATTTTGCCTATGATTAACAAATGCCAGATTCTGGCCACACCATGGTCCGATCATGCCCCATTACTTATGAGGTTTGAGGCTGTCCCCCCCACCGCTAAGCCGTTCAAATGGAGACTAAACGACTCCATACTTGCACGCAAAGAGACCCATGACCAGATCTTGCAGTCCCTTAAGAATTACTTTACAAATTACTTTGCAATCAACACTGACTCATCCACGGCGATCAATGTATGGGAGGCCCACAAAGTGGTAATTAGGGGAGAACTCATAGCGCTAGCCACCTTTATCAAAAAACGCAGAACAGAGCGGATAGCCCAACTGACAACTAGCCTGGAAAAGCTACAATCTGCTTGGAAGGCGAACCCCTCGAGGGAGCTTAAAAAGAAGGTGGATGAGGTCCACATGCAACTTAATGTAGCGTTAGACGAGATAGAGAAGAAGCTTAGGTGGGGCAGGCAGAAGATGTATGCGAGGGCTAATAAACCCGATACCCCTTTAGCAAATAAGCTTCGATACTCAGGACCGAAACAATCCCCGATCTTGTTGCGATCTGCAGAGGGATCCAACACAGCTAACCCCGTGAGGATTGTTGGCATTTTTGAAAGGATGCTGGGCAAGCTTTACGCAGCACCTCAGGTGTTCCCCAGAGAGAGAGCCACCGAATTCCTAGACTCAATCTCACTCCCTGTGGTGGCAGACGCTCATAGAGCTAATCTCGAAGCCGAGATCTCAGTCCCAGAGGTTTTGAAGGCAATCAAAAGCTTTAAGGCCTCCAGGGCACCGGGCCCTGATGGCTTCTCAAACTTGTATTACAAGAAATATGCGGCGGAGCTGGCCCCTCACCTGGCAAAAATGTTTAACTCTCTTAAAGAAGGGGGTGCCTTGAACCCAACCTCCATGGAAGCATTCATTAGCATGATCCCGAAGCCGGATAAGGATCACCTAAACCCGCAGAACTACAGGCCTATATCGTTGCTTAATGTAGATCTTAAAATATTGGGAAAAGTTTTGGTCTCTAGGATCAATGAGTTTCTAGGCACACTGATCGGGAAAGATCAAGTGGGATTTGTCCCTAATAGGCAAGCCTCGGATAACATCCGTAGAGTGACTCACTTGATCAAACAAGCCCAGCGGAGGGACATCCACAGCCTTCTCTTATCATTGGATATGCAGAAGGCATTTGATTCTCTATCATGGGACTATATGTTCCTCGCCCTCCAGAAGTGGGGTTTTGGAAATAACTTTCTAGCATGGACGCGGTCCATATACTCGTCTCCCTCAGCAAAGGTCCAATACGGGGGTTATCTCTCTGAGTCAATTCCAATTAGCAGAGGTACACGACAAGGGTGCCCACTCTCCCCCGTGTTATTCGTGTTAGCTTTGGAACCACTAGCAATTGCAATCAGAACACGCCCAGACATAGCAGGGATAGAGTTAGCGGGGTACCACCACAAAGCATGTCTGTTCGCGGATGACATACTGCTAACCCTTTCGCGACCCCATATCTCGTTGCCTAATGCCCTCCACCTCTTAGATGATTTTGCGCAAATTTCAGGCCTTAAAGTCAATAAAGAGAAATCTGTGGGGCTAAATCTAAATCTCCCTCCTCAGGCGCTGAGATCGCTTCAATCTAATTTTCCCTTCCGGTGGGCCCCGGGGACCCTATCATATTTAGGGGTTAAGATTACCCCTCATTACCACACCCTATATCAGGCCAACTA
The DNA here is from genome assembly GCA_027917425.1 of Gastrophryne carolinensis. Classification (NCBI taxonomy): domain Eukaryota; kingdom Metazoa; phylum Chordata; class Amphibia; order Anura; family Microhylidae; genus Gastrophryne; species Gastrophryne carolinensis. Next base: position 120,075,483 of record CM051243.1, read on the forward strand.
TCCCCCCCTTTTTCGCTCATTGAAAGCTATGCTTGACTCTTGGCAGGGTCATGGGATCTCATGGATAGGGAGGATAAATGCGGTGAAAATGACCCTATTACCCAAAATGCTTTATTACTTCCGGACGCTCCCTGTTCAAATCCCCTCGCACCAGATTAGAAGCATGCAGAATAGCATAATGAGGTTTGTCTGGGGAAGCACCAGGCCAAGGGTAGCTAAAACCACTATGTTTAGGCATAGGACGGAAGGAGGACTGGGAGTTCCATGCATAAACAGATACTACACGGCCGCGCAAATTGCACAGTTACACAGCTTACACCTCGAGGTGGAAACCCCTCTGTGGGTCTCCTTAGAAGCCATGGAATGTGATCCTGTCCCCATAGATAGCTTGATTTGGATCCCGCCACAATATAGGCCCCGTATTACATGTCCAATCTTAAGCCACTCCCTCCATGTGTGGGATGGAGTTAAATACTCGGGGAAACTGATTTCACCGCACCTCCCAGCCATGTGTCTATTTAGAAACCCCTGGTTCCCTCCGGGGATGGAGAGTTCTGGGGCATTCGCGTGGTGGAAGCAGAAAGGTATTAATAAAGTGCACCATCTGTTGGATCGGGAGGAAATAATTCCTTGGCCGACATTGGCCTCGAAGGAGGGTGCACCTGCCGCCGAATGCTTCAGATATGCCCAGATCCGGCATTGGCTAACTCCCCTACTAAAGAACAAAGCCCACGGGGTGGATAAAACAACCTTTGAGAGGGTGTGTCTACGTGGGACACCGACACCAGGCCTTGTCTCCACGATTTATGCCCACCTCACGGCATTACCAGCCAATCTGAAACATGGATATATGATGAAATGGGAAACGGACTTGAATCTAGTCCTGGAAAGGAAGGAATGGACGGATATCTGGGCAGGGATTAACAAATGTTCTATAAACATCACCACATTAGAAGCGGCTTACAAGATGCTGACAAGGTGGTACCTGGTACCGTCTCGCGTGGCTAAAGCTGCCCCGGGGTATCCGTCCACCTGCTTCCGAGGTTGCTCGGCGGAGGGGACAGTCCTCCACATCTGGTGGGACTGCCCGAAGGTTAAGAGGTTCTGGTCTCGGGTCTTTGGCCTACTATATAGTCTCCTACATGTTAACTTACGCAGGGACCCCTGGGTCGCTTTGCTACACGTGAAGCCAGAAGGAATCACCAGGCCTCAACACACCCTGCTAACTCAGGTCATGTTGGCGGCCAAGCTAACTATAGCGAGCTCATGGAAGAAAGGGAGTGTTCCATTTCAGATGGTAAAGGAGAGGCTGAATGGCATGTTTATTAACGAAAAATTAACCAGCATCTTGAAGGATTCCCATGAGAAATTTATGAAAATTTGGAACCCATGGGTGGAATACTCGTTCCCGGATTTGAAAGAGGCCCTGTTGCAGTGAGAAATGGCCTGCAAATTCTCCCCCTTACATTCATACTTATATTTGCGCATTCTTCTGTCATCTCTCTTTGCTTCCTGTCTGTCCCCCTCCCCCCCACTTGTAGTTTCCCGCCCCCCTTCCCTAGGTCCCCTGCCCCCCCCCTTACCCCCCTTCTGACACCGGAGGGGTGGCGGTGTAGAAAGCATGTGGCGGGTGAGGATAACCCACCCGCCTGACACCTTGAGTAAAGATGAACACTAGTTCATAGGTGCTAGCTTTAAGTTGAACATGATTGGTACGTCATTAAACTTTAGGAGCTCAAACATTCTGAAAGTGCCTGACAACTTATTGAAAATGACATAACTGTATGAGTCACATTATGAAGACGACAATTCAGATTTTGTAACAGTTTATTTGTAAATGACCAAAATGTCGTGCTGTATATCTTTTATACCAAAATTAAATAAAAAGATTGAAACAGAAAAGGTTTCCAGCATCAGCAGGAAAGCTAGAAGTCAGAGTGCTCGGTGTGGGACACACCGCTTGGGATGGATGGGAGGTATGTATTTAAAAAAAAAAAAAAAAAAAAAAAAAAATTCTACCTGTGTGCGTGCCTTTTGTTTACAGTAAACTCTTTGTGAACTAGTAAGGGACCAATGAGACCTCTATACCAGTTCACAAGACTCGGGGTCTGACAAGTCACCTGTGGCTTTGGGGAGGAAGGTACTGGGGGGGGGCTGGGGGTTAATGGCAAGTCACCAACTAGCCGCAGGTGACTTGACAGACCAAGAGCCCTGGGGCTGTCAAACCTACGCGGGCTTGTAGAGAGTTCCAGGATGGGGGCCACTGAAGCTGACCTCTGAGTCCTGGTCTACAAGACCGGCATAGCTGGTCCCTGGTGCTTTACTTTGGGGTGTTTGACAGCTCTTCCCTTGACCGTACCTATGCATGTTGAGTATTGTTTTTTGGGGGGGCTTTTTCATATTTAATTTGTTTTTTCTATTTTGCATATTTTTTCTTTTTTTTTTTTTTTTTTTAGAAAAATGTGGCTTTAATTCGGCTTTTTGTTTTTTTTTTAATACGAAAATCCTGTGCAACCAAGGTATTCATCGAGGGATTACTTCCAGAAAACTGTTTATGTCAACAAACCTGGTACACCTAAAAAGCTTGAGGTGTGTGAACTTCCGGAGAATATATAGTTTGTGGGGGGCATTTCAAATGCAAAGGGATGTTTTTCTAGAAAAACTGCAAGGTATGCCTAGAAGTTGTATTTTATCTGAAAAATCTCCTTAAAGGAGCAATATCGCAAATTTTTCTTGGTGACTTATATTTAAATGGTACTTTGAATGTAGGTAAGTGTTGGAGTAAGAATTACAAATATAGAAAAAAATGATGTCTGTGTTGTGCAGCTGGAGACTAATAGCTCATGTTTATGTCTGCTGAGTGTCGGGCCGACACTCTGGCCTGTTCCACGCTGAGCAGAGGGGGAAACAATGTAACAAAGTAATCAATAAGATAATATTGCAACATTGCCTGGCCAGAACTCATATCTAAAACAGAAAGAAAAGCTCTAGAAGTCATTTAGCTCATTGGCAAATTCAATGTCAGTTTGAACCAGAGAGTCATTGGTTCGATTCTCAGACAAATCACTTTTTTTTTTTTTTTGGGGGGGGGGGGGGGGGGGGGGGGGGTGTTATTTTATTTCAGAATTGGATTTTTATGTTTACATCCTGTTTTTTTTGCTCTAAACATTTTTTATTTTGACAGTTTTCCCTTCATGTTGGCTCTGCTGCAGAATATTTCAGTTTACCATTTTCTCTTTCATATTCTTATTTTTAATTTTTCCATATGATATTTATTTCAGCTTTGTGTGTTTTGAGCAAAGCCCAACCCTGGATTTTCACTATCTGGAGTTTTGTTTTGTGCCCCTAGGGGAATCCCGAATTGGGATGCCCTGATATGTGAAATCCCCAAGTTCGCCTGTGAAAACGTACTTTCCCTGTCCCACAGCGCATGCGCGGGCTCTCATCCAATCAGCGCTGTTTGCACACAGATGGGGAGCCTGAGCAGTAACCTTCCTGGCCGCCCGGCCTGTCTAAATGACTATCTGCGTGAGGGCGCCAGACAAATGGGGGGATCTGTGGTTATCCAGGGGTCGTTTCACATAGTATGGCCGGGTCTTATAGACTTCAGGGTCGGCCACTTCAATACCTTTAGATTTCCCTGCACAGTTATTCAAAGAAGAATTTCAGTTATTTTCAGTCAGTTTAGTTTATTTTCTATAGATTTTACACATTTGAGTCACCTGGTCTGATAACAAAAGCAGCACCTCACCCACACACAGCCGTTACCACTGATTACAGTGTCAGCCTCTGAGGTAAAAGTGTTGCTAGGAGACCAGTGGGCTAAATGAAGCAGCTCACTAAATACAACCCAGCAGATCCCCCTATTCAGAAAATGGACTGAGCCATTGTCATTTTACAATTTAAAAGAAAGGCAGATATTTTTTCCTTTTCCTATCGCCACATTATTTATACACGTTAGAAGCTATTGTGTGGGGATTTAATTTTTTATCTTTTTTAATGCAAATTTCGCGATACTGCTCCTTTAAGCACTGTTTCAGTTTGGGGGAGTTTCCTGGGCAGGAAAGTGTGTCTAAAACATGTATGTAGTATCGTTGTAACCGGGAGAAATGGTGCTTTTACATACAATAAGTTATTAACAAATATTAAAGAACGAAAAGACTGCACCAACTAAATAACTAAATTAACTAGTGTGCTACATTGTGGGGGTTAATGCAGACAATGTCTGCCAATAGTGCATAGAGAGCGGGAATCCCACAATTACCCACAACCCCCAAAATAGTGGCACCACTACAGATATCCAAAATTGTATAAAGCTTTATTAATAGATATATTTATAATTAGATAGGTTGAGACAATTTAAAACCATGTTAAAAAACATAACAAATTAGAAAAAGGAGGGAGGGAGGGACATGGCAACACTGCTTTCATAATCCAATCTAACAAATCCATCAATAAATTCTGTCCATGCCTGAGGTCAATAATTATCAATTTCATTGTGCCATTTGTGGTGAATGCATAAAATATAAAGTGCTAATGCATACCTAAAAAGATTAACCCTACACCTATGTATTTATAAATCCCTGCTTACTATCTAGACTACCCTGCAAAGTGCAAAAAACTAAAGTGAACCGTGCATCAATTTCCAATGAGGACCAACCAGCCAGAGATGAATCAAACAGCAAAAATATAGAGCAAAATAATCTCACATGTCCGGCAGTACACCTCACCGCCGACGCGTTCCGTGACATCACTTCTTCAGGGCGTGTGTGAATTATTATTATCAAACTTACATTTTTTTTATTAAAACACAAAAAATTTAAAAATATATATATTTGCACATCTTTCACCCAAAAATATTGAGCATACAAATGGCAAACAAATGGCCGCAATAACGGCCTGACGTATCCATTTGCTAATGGAAGATTTGGCCGGTGCCAAACCCTTCTTAGGCCCACAGGGCACAACAAAAAAGGCATCTGTTTATGAAAAGGAGACATAAAAATCAAATAGTACTTAACACAGCGTACTACATCCAAACAATGCAAAACCCTCTCTTTGTCATTCTTAGGATTAGGACACAAGGAGGGAAGAACAATATCCTGATTCAAATGAAAAGCATAAACAACCTTAGGAAGAAAGTCTGGTTCGAACCGAAAGACCACTTTATCCTGATGCCTCTCAAAGTAAGGCGCCTGAATGGACAAGGCCGCCAACTCCGAGACACGCCGGACCGAAGTGATCGCTACCAAGAAGACAATCTTCTGAGTCAGGGTAGACAAAGCAATATCTTGCAAAGGCTCAAAAAGGAGGAGCCTGAAGAGCAGAAAGAACCAAATTCAAGTCCCAAACAGGGAGTAATGGTTTCCTGGGGGGCCGCACATGCGTAACCCCCTGGAAAAAAGTTTTAACTAAAGAATGAAGCGCAAAACGCTTCTGAAAAAAGATAGATAAGGCAGAAACTTGCCCTTTCAATGTACTTAGCTGAAGACCAGAGTCCAAGCCAGATTGTAAAAACTCCAGAATCCTGGAGACCGAAAAGACCCTACAAGGAAAAGATCTAATCTCACACCAAGCAATATAGGCTTTCCAAGTCCTATAGTAGATGATAGAAGAAGACCTCTTCCGGGCACTGATCAGAGTCTTAACGACCGAGTCAGAAAGACCCTCCTCCTTCAAGATGGAGGTTTCAGCAGCCAAGCCGTCAAACCCAGCGCTGGTAAATTGGGGTAACACAACCGACCCTGAGTGAGCAGATCGGGCCGAAGAGGCAAAACAAACTGGTCCACTGCCAGCCGAACGAGCTCTGCGAACCACACTCGTCTTGGCCACTTTGGGGCCACGAGAATGGCGGACACCCTTTCCAGAGCCAACTTCCGAACCACCCTGCCCAGCATGGGTATCGGAGGAAACAGGTACAGAAACCCCAGATCCCCCCAGCTCAGGGACATGGCATCCACTGCCAGAGCCAAAGGATCCTGGGAGAGCGACACGAAGTTCGGGAGCCTGCAATTGTGACGAGAGGCAAACAGGTCCACCTCCGGGGTCCCCCACCGGAGACAGTGAGCGAAAAACCTGAGGATGGAGAGACCATTCTCCCAGACGGGAAGAGCCCCTGCTCAACCGGTCCGCTTCCTGGTTCTCCACCCCTGGAATATACACCGCCGAGAGACAAGGAACATAGGCCTCCGCCCAGGACAGGATCAGGGACACCTCCCTGAGAGCACCCGGACTGCGGGTCCCTCCCTGATGATTGATGTAAGCAACCGCTGTTCGATTGTCCGAACGAACCTGGACCGGAAGGCCCAGAACGTGTTGAGTCAGAAAGGCAAGAACTCGACGGATGGCTCTCAGTTCCAGAATATTGATGGGTAAGTGGGCCTCTTGAGGTCCCCACTGCCCCTGGAACTGAAGCTCCTTCCAGAATCCCCCCCATCCCGAAAGACTGGCGTCCGTGGTGACAATTTCCCAAAGAGGGGTCAGGAAAAACCTGCCCTTCACGAGATTGGCCGAGACCAACCACCACTGGAGGGACTGCCGCACCCGGGAGGACAACTGGAAGGACTGATCCAGCGACCGGGGCTGCCGGTCCCAGGACGCCAACAGATAAAGCTGAAGCGTCCTCGTGTGAAATTGAGCAAAAGGAACTGCCTCGAAGGAGGCAACCACCAACCCTACCAGCCTCATCCCCAGACGGATGGACGGCCCAGGATGGGCAATTAGGACCCGAGCCAACTCCTGGATCAGATGAATTTTGGACTGGGGGAGAAACACTCTGTGTTGATGAGAGTCCAACTGCATCCCCAGAAAGGACACCACCCTGGCCGGAGCGAGGGAGGACTTGGGGAAGTTGATCACCCAACCAAAGCTTTCCAGCGTGGAGACCACCAACCTGGTGTCTGTCTCCGATTGACTGAGTGATGGAGCCAAGATGAGAAGGTCCTCCAGATAAGGTACGACACGAATGCCCCGAGATCTGAAAATGGCCATCACCCCTGCCAGCACCTTCGTGAACACTCTTGGGGCCGAGGTAAGGCCAAACGGAATTGCCACAAATTGAAAATGCTGATCTTTCATCACGAATCGAAGAAAACGATGAGCCTGGCAGATGGGAACATGAAGATAAGCATCCTTGATGTCTATGGACGTCATGAAGTCCCCCTGCCGAAGGGAACCGATGGCCGAAGTTTCCATGCGAAACCTCCGAATATGGATGAACCTATTGAGTAATTTCAGGTCCAGGACGGGACTGCGAAAAGATTGGAGTAGAAACCGAGGCCCATCTCTAAGTGCAGCACCGGCCGGATGACCGTCATTTCTAAAAGATTCCTTATCGACGCCAGGAGCCCCTGTGCGGCCAAGGGATCGATGGGCACCCGCGACCGAAAGAACCGTGAAGGAGGGCGAGACTCGAACTCCAGCTTGTAACCGGACGACACCACCTCCCGGATCCATCTGTCCGGAACCTCCTGGTCCCAAACCTGGGAGAAGTGTCGCAATCGTCCCCCCACCCGCACGGGTGAGGGCAGCCCCTCATTGCTGAGCGGGCTTACCAGCAGGCCTGGGCTTGGCGCCCCAGGACTGAGTGGGACGGCCACGGCCCCTCCCCCGGGTCCAACCAGCACCTCTGGTAGTGGGAAAGGAAACCCCCCTACCCGCTCTAAATCACCGAAAAGAAGGCCTAACGGTACTCGAAGGGGGCGACGAGGCCTCTTGCGTTGAGGCATTTTACCACCTTTTGCAACTGAATCAATTTTATCACCAAACAGTCGCAAACCCAAAAAGGGAAGTGCTGTGAGCACCCTTTTAGAGACTAAGTCCACCGACCACTGGCGCAGCCATACTGACCGGCGAATAGCCACCAGCATTGCCGCTATCCTGCTACTCATTGCCAGCGCATCGTCCTGAGCGGCCAGAACAAAGGAAATAAAAGACTCACACTGCTTAAGAGCACTAAACTCATTACAAGCGGGATCAAGATCTGCGCATAGATCCTGAATAACGGACCTAACCGCCAATAGAAGAAGCGTCGAAGCACACACCGGCCGCATCGTCGATCCGGCACTGATAAAACCATGGCGAGCATACTGGTCAATCCGACGATCCTCACTATCCTTAATGGCAGTGGTCTCAGAAGACTGTACCATAGCCGTGCTAGACAGCCCTAACACAGGGGTATCGACGTCAGGGGGAACTGACCAAAGCTTCACCAATTCCACCGGAAAAGGATAGTGCTTATCCCAACTGGAAGGGATTCCAGCCAGTCGCGTGGGATGTTCCCATTCCTTAAGCACAACCCTCTCAAAGTGTTGCTGCCTGGGAAACATCAAACGTGGCTGAGGTACATCAAATAACTCACCTTTTGGCAGGGCGACTGCCTCAGGCGGATCCAAATTCAAAATTTCAAACATCTGAGCCAAAATGGAGGGGGTGTCAAGGGATACCCCCGCAGCCAGATTGCCAACAGCATCGATCTCCAGCTGGTCTGCAGGCTCATCCGACTCCAAGAGGAGTTCCCCCTCCTCGTCCAGGGAATAATCGGACCAATCCACAACTTCGCACCCCTCATCCTGTGAAGCAGGAGCTGCAGGAGAAGGGTGTTTCCGCTTCGCTGTAGCCTTCTGACCTACCTTGGCGGAAACCATCTTCTCGAGGTTGGACAATCGTGCACACACCTCGGATTGCGAATCCCCACAATGTCACACGGGGTCTGGAACAGGGAGGGGTAGGAGATGATGGAAGTTGTGAAGAGCCAGAAGCCGGAGCGACGGACTGACGCACAATATTCTGCTTTGCACAAGGAATGCATAATATAACATCATCGCCTGGGAGCGGAGTCCCACAACCCCCACACAGCCTAGATGGCCCCGAAGAACCATTTCCGGTATTATCGGAAGCCTCCATATGGTGATTTCTGGTATTCGCAACAACCGTGGGTTTTAGGCATAAAGCCACCCGGGATGCCCCTTTAAATTAATGTCCCGGGAGGGAGGAATTAAATTATAATTATCCCCTTTATAATATATATATATATATATATATATATATATATATATATATATATATCTCCCAATTGAGAGAAATAGGACTAGCCAGGTATAATAGAACCGGGAAGCCACTGCAGTGAGGGAATCCCAGGATCTGTGGGGAAAGAAACAACAGTAAGATCCCAGAAAAAAAAGGGGCAGCATGCAGTACAACATTAATGCCAACACATAGTAAAACCCCCAAAATGCTTTAAAGAGGTCAAAAAGAATTTGAACCAGTTCAAAACAATCATGAATATGAACAAAAGCCGGCCCCACACGAGGTGAGGCCGCTTACCTGCCCAAGGCTGAGAGTAAAGACCGCAGCAGCAGCAGAGACAATCCACTTCCTGCAGCTGAGTGCCCCACCCCTGACTCCTAATAAGGAGGAAGTGCGGCGGGGCTAAGCTGCACGTCGACACCGCTCAGGCCACGCCCCCTCATACGTCGTCCGCCCCCCCCAGATTCAAACAGTGCGGCCCGCCAAATGGCGGTGCCGCAAAACGAGAGGGCGCCCGACGCCCTCGGTTACTGGGAGGGGAGGGGAGAGCTTTTCCAGCAGCTTCAGGCCATGCGCCTGAACCGCCAATAGTGCGGCCCGCCAAACGGCGGTGCCGCAAAACGAGAGGGCGCCCGACGCCCTCGTTATTGGGAGGGGAGGGGAGGGCGTCTCTGGCAGCTTCAGGCCACGCGCCTCAACCCCAACGGCGGCCGCATCTAAAGCGGAGCTAAACTCTGGCAGTTCAGGAAGTGCCTGAAACTGCCAACAGCGCGGCCCGCACAATGGCGGAGCCGCTAGAGAGAGCGCTGATCAGTGGGGGACAACCTGTAAACAAAAAAGTGTTAGCAGGTCAGGCCGCGTGCACACATCCAGCGGCGCTGACCTGAAAATGGATATAAACATAAGTTAAACACACAAGTAAAAAACACAACATGCATATATACACCCCCCCCCAGACCCCCCCACCTTGAGTGAAGGGAGAAGGGACCGTAACGGGAGAGAAAAGGGGGCCAAGGGGAACCTCGGACAGGGGCATCCCAAATCTGGATCACCATGCCGCATTGCCCCACGCATGAGGTCGAGCGGAGGAGATAAGCTCCTAGGCACCTATAGTGGCATCTACCATTTGCCCAGTGAGCAGCCTGGGCTGGGAGGCTTCCATCAACCATATAGGTAACAATCAACTGAGCAGAAATAGACCCAAAGGGGGTGCCGGGGCAAGACCCCAGCTACCTGCAAGCAGGAGACTTCTTTCTTCTGTCTTGTCGTCATGCAGAGAGAAAAACACTGGTGCTAAGTGGGAGGTACCAGGTATATATAGGCCAGAAGGGGGCTCGTTACAAGGCTTCCTCTCTGCAACTGCGTCACCTGGCGGTGAGTAACCCATTCGTGAAGAATTAAAGGGGAAGCGGGGTGTGTGGCACACTGAGAATAGGGTAACAGTCCTTCAGGAGGCCACCTGAGAGATGGCTCCTCCCCCGCACAGGAAACACAAACTAGGGCAAGTTTTCCTCCCAGTCTTCAGTCTTAGTGAGAAAAACAGGAAAAACCAAAGGACCAACTGAATTCAGGTAGTAGCTGGGGCCATCCTGAAGGACTCGTAGAAATACTGTTACTGGTAAGACTAAACCGGGATCTTTTCCCTTTGTCTTTCAAGAACAGAGCTTCTTCCAAACTTTCAAGTAGATTCTTGTAGACTTTTTTTGGCTACCTATAAGGGTTTATATCACCCCTTGTTGGAAGGCCATTTTTACTCAACGTCATCTCAGGATCCAGGCGGTTAGATTCAGATTCTGTAGACCCGGTTAACATAATGGACTGTTAGTAGGTCTGGTTTCAGTGGTAATTGCCAAGGCTCGTCCCTGAACTTGTTCTTTAGGAGTTTCCAACCAAATTCTCTTTGGCCAGACCAGTATGATTAGGATTACCGTTTTTTTTTTTTTTTGTGATCATTCTCATCACCTGAGGAAGAAGTTAAAGGGGAGGAAAGGCACAGGCAAGGTAAAAATTCCAAGTCCACCACTAGGGCCCCTTCCCTTCGACACAGAGAAAAGAAGGTTCTGCACTTCGCGTTTTGGGCTGTGGGAAATAGATCTATGAGGACCCCCATACCACCAGATTTAGAAAATCGGATTGAGATATTGAAAGACCCTTTTAGGTGGACCATTGTTGTTGAAGGTGCAAGCAAGAAGGAGTGGGCCAGATAAGGCAATGTTGAAGACTTGGTTCTCCCTGACAAATTATGTAAGATACTCATGTGGTGATACAGAACTTGTTCCACCGCCTTCAGCTCCCTTACTATGAACTTACTTGAATTTCTGTTGACCAGAGTCCCTGGGTATGCCAGGAATTTAGATGTACTCCCCAGCCCCAGATACTGGCATTAGGAAAACCGGCTGTACTTTTCTCCAAGCCTTGTCCTCCTGCAGATCCCGCCACCAGAATGACTGCCTGGGGAAGATGCACCAGGGCATCTGGCGATTCTGGGTTGGAGAGGTCTGAAATGCAGCTGTGCACACAAAACAACTGGAATTTCTGTTGTCATTAGGCCTAGAATTCTCAAAATTACCTGTTTTGAAGATAAATGTCTTTAGACTTAGCTCCACTGACTGTAGACAAATCTAGAAAGAAACTGAGGAATCTGCTACTTCTGGAAAAAATCAGGCTCGATTTTTCCAGATTTACAATCCATCCCAATTTTCGTAGCAAGGCTGGAGTCACAGTAAGGTTGAGAGAGGACTGTGTCTCCTGCCAATAGGAGATCATCTAAGTAGGAAAATATGTTGATTCTCTAGAGTCTCAGTACACTCATGATTTGAATATCCTGGGAGCCGAGAAGATTCCAAATGGCCAGGCCCTGTAATGAAAGTGAAGTGCGACGGTTAGCCTGAAATAATACAATTCTGTGAAACACTCACCTGTAGAATTGGTATTATAAGTATACAGTACGTCCTGCTCCAGATAGATTACTTACACTTGGGTTATCCTCCGCCAGATGGCGCTGCACTGCAGACACATGCAAAACAGGCTCCTCCCGGCCCCTCAAATACCCAGCATTGAAAAGCAGTGAACAAGAAACCGGGAGAATTTAACCACCCAAAACAAAACTAGTAACTATAACAATGATGAAATCACCATACAGGGGATCCAGAATAATGCAACAGGGTGGGGTGGAGCAGGACGTACTGTATACTTATAATACCAATTCTACAGGTGAGTATTTCTCAGAATTGTATTATTCCAAGTATACAGTACGTCCTGCTCCAGATTACTTACACTTGGGACATCCAATAGCAGTGTCCATAAAACAGGGTGGGATCCCCAACAAGAAAAAGGAACAGCAGGCAGTTTAAACCACTGCCGCCTGTAAAACCTTGCGGAAAAAACAGCATCAGCTGAGGCCTTAACATCAACCTTGTAAAACTTTGAAAAGGTATGAACAGAAGACCAAGTAGCGGCCTTGCAAACTTGTTAAACAGAAGCCTGGAGCTGGAAGGCCCAAGAGGCACCAATAGCACGAGTAGAATGAGCAGTAAGGCGGAAGGGAGGACTCTTCCCCTTAGCCGAGTAGGCCTGAATCACAGCCTGACGGATCCATTTGTTAATGGTAGACTTGGCAGGAGCCAAACCCTTCCTAGGCCAAGAAGGGACCACAAAAAGAGCATCAGTCTTCCTGAAGGACGCAGTGACTACTAGGTAATACTTCACACACCTGACCACATCCAAGGGATGAACCCCGGGAACTGAGAAAACCCGACAGGGAAGAGACCTAGACTCACACCAGTCAATGTAAGCAAGCCAAACCCTATAATATATGGAAGATGAAGACTTCTTCCTAGCCTTCACCATGGTCTCAACCACGGAGGCAGACAAGCCTTTCTCCATCAAGATGGAGGTTTCAGCAGCCAGGCCGTCAAAGCCAAAGTTTGTAAATTGGGATGGCGTAGGGAGCCCTGAGTGAGCAGATCTGGTACTGCTGGCAAGACGTACTGATCTACTGCCATCTGCACCACGTCTGCGAACCACACTCTTCTTGGCCACCTGGGGGCCACCAGAATCACTGGCACCCCTTCCAGAGCAATCTTGCGCAGGACCCTGCCCAGCAGGGGGAATGGAGGAAAGACATACGGGAGCCGAAATTCCCTCCATGACATGGACAGAGCATCTGTGGCCAAGGCCAGAGGATCCTGAGACAGGGAGACAAAAGCCTGGAGCTTGTGATTGTGACGGGATGCAAACAGATCCACATCCGGTAGACCCCAACGTTGACACAGGAACTGGAATACCCTGTTGCAGAGGGACCACTCTCCCCGACGAAAGGTCCCCCTGCTCAGAGAGTCTGCCAGTAGACTCTCTGCCCCCGGGATGTACACAGCCTAAATGCATTGAACATTGGCCTCTGCCCATGTCAGAATTCGCGATACCTCCTGGAGGGCCATCCTGCTCCGGGTCCCTCCCTGATGGTTGATGTAGGCAACCGCCGTCCTGTTGTCTGAGCGCACCTGCACAGACAGACCCCTCAGGTGATTGGTCAACTGCTCCAGTACCAACCTCATCGTCCGGTAGTTCCAGAATGCTGATGGGTAAGTGGGTCTCCTGAGGGCCCCACCTCCCCTGGAATCGCAGGGACTTCCAGAATCCCCCCCATCCTGACAGACTGGCATCCGTGGTGACTGTCTCCCAAGAGGGGGCCAGGAAGGATCTGCCTCCCATCAAGTTCCTGTGGTCCAGCCACCACGAAAGGGACCGTCGAACCGAGGGGGGAAGCACACAGAGCCCGTCCAAGGACGTTGGATCCTTGTCCCATACTGACAGAAGGTGAAGAGGCCTCAAATGGAACTGAGCAAAGGGCACCGCCTCGAAGCACGGCACCATCAAGCCCACCAACTGCATTCCCTGCCTGAGGGAGGGCTGGGGGCACGATAGCAGGAACCTCACCTGCGCAGTTAGAGCTTCCACCTTCTGTTGAGGAAGGAATATCCTTGGCTGAATCGTATCCAGAATCATTCCCAGGAATGGGGTCACCGAGGAAGGGGACAGGGAGGACTTGGGGTGATTGATCACCCAGCCAGAGGACTCCAGGGTGGATACCACAAGCTGAGTGTCCAACTCTGCCTGTTGCAGAGACCGAGAGGAGATGAGTATGTCGTCCAGGTAGGGTAGCAAGCGTATGCCCCTTAACCGCACCAGAGACATCACCCCTGCCAGCGTGTTTGGTGAACACTCTGGGAGCTTAGGTGAGACCAAAGGGCAGGGCCACAAATTGGTAATGTGGATCTTCCAACGCGAATCTGAGAAACCTTTGGCGTCCAGGGAACACGGGGATGTGAAAGTAAGCATCCTTGATGTCCACCGACGTCATAAGATCCCCTGGGCGAAGGGAGCCAATGGCCGAGCGCAGAGTTTCCATGCGAAAATGCTTGTTTCTGACAAATTTGTTGAGGATCTTTAAATCCAGAATGGGCCTGACTGACCCATCCTTTTTGGGGACTGAAAAGGTTGGAATAGAACCCCTTGCCTCTTTCTCTTAAGGGGACACTGCAAATGACCCCCATATCCAGAAGGCCTTGCACGGCCTGCATCAAGACCTGAGCTGAGGCAGAGTCCTGGGGGATCCTGAACTTGACGAATCTTAGGGGGGGCGCACGCACAGCAAACTATCTTGTAACCAGAGGACACTACCTCCTGAATCCACCTGTCTGAGACGTGCTCAAAGTGCTGTAGTCATCCCCCCACCCCGATGGGCGAGGGCGCCCCATCATGCCTGGGAAGGCTTGGGAGAGGGCTTTGGTTTAGAGCCCCAGGAGGCGCCGGGGCGTCGGCCACTGTTCCTGCGCAAGGAGTCTGTACGAGCCCCCGCGAAGGACATCCCTTTGCCCTGCTTAGCACCGCGGTAGGGGAGTGAAGGGGGCCCCTGGCCCCGAAAGGGCCGAGACTGCCGCCTGCGCTGGGGTAACTTACTTCCTTTAGCAAAAAGGTCTAGGCGATCTCCAAACAGGCGTCGCCCGTTAAATGGAAGCCCAGTAAGGGCCCTCTTAGCAGCGTTATCAGCGGCCCACTGGCGCAGCCAGACCGCGCGGCGTATAGCTACCGCCAAGGCAGAGTTTCTGGCACACATCCTAATGGCATCATCCAAGGCAGATAGGATAAAGTTCACAAACATATTACAGTTAGACAGGGCATTACATGTATCAGGTTGCCCTTCATCAGACCCATCAAGTACACTTCTGATCAGGGTCCTGAGCGCCACAGACGTAATGGCCGAGGCGCAAACCGGGCGCAGTGCCGCCCCCACAAACGCGAAAGCATGGCACGCTAATTGGTCAATGCGCTGGTCCTCAGCATCCTGCAGCGTAGTAGTGTCAGGGGAGTGCATAATAGAGGTGTTAGACAACCCTAGAATAGGAGCATCGACCTCGGGGCGCGATGACCAGCACTTGACCATGTCAGCAGGAAAGGGATACTTTCTGTCCCAACTCTTAGGTATGCCGGGAAGTCTACTGGGACGTTCCCACTCCTTAAGCACGAGGTTATTGAAATGGGTTTGCTCAGGAAATTCCAGACGAGCTTTAGCAGTATGAAAAAGCTCCCCCCTTTGCCTGGGAGCCGCAACCGGGGGAGAGATAGACAAAACCTCAAATATTTGGACCAGCAGTCTGTCAGTATCATCCAGGGTCCAGGGGTCAGAGCCAGAATCGTCATGACCCTTTAGTCTCTCATCAGATGACCCCGAGTCATAAAACAGCTCCCTTTCGTTACCAGTAAGTCTAACGGTGGTTTTTCCAAGTCATCCTTCAGCTTGACCGACCACATGGAGAGGATTAGGCAAGTAATTTTACCTCAGGGGTGGGAAGCTGCAAGTAGTACTCTTCTACCGAAGGCCTGGTGCTTTGCATATAGTAAAACAAGCCTATAATGTTTGAGGAAGGTGTGGGGCGATGACCACATTGCTGCTTTGCAGATCTCATCTATGGATGCCCCAGTCCTTTCTGCCCATGATGTAGTCATAGCTCTTGTAGAATGGGCTGAGACTTGTGGGAGAGACACCCCCCTAGTAGAGTAAGTTTGAGCAATAGTCTTATCAATGTTTTATTTGTCTGGATTTTGAAGATGCTAAACCTTTCATTTTTCCACTAAAATTACCAAGAGTTGTTCTGCTATTCGCCATTATTTGAATCTAAGTAAGTGATCAGCGCTTTTCTGACATCAAGTAGTGAGATATCTTCTTCCTTACCTGCTCCTTTTGGCAGTGTCAGAAGAACTTTCTATTGCAACCTGTTACCCGAAGTCACAATTTTTGGTAGAAATAATGTATTTGGTCTAAGTATGACTTTGTAAGTACTGCACAATATGGTTCTTTAATGAATAAGGCCTGTAGTTCGCGAACTCTTCTAACAGAAGTAATAGCCAGCAAAAAACACTTTAAGGATAACCATCTCTCTGAGACCTCATCCAGAGCTTCAAATGGGTGTTCCGTTAACCCTTTTAACACAATCTACAAGTTCCATGAGATAAGTATTTAGACTCAATTTCTGTTCCAGAAATGATAATGCAGAAGTATGAGTAATGTACTCACAGCCAATCCCTTTTCAAAACCTTCTTGCGGGAATTCTAGTACTGTTGCCGTCTCTTTTTTCATCAATTTGTTCATTTCACAAAAAGAAGAAAAACATTTCCATACCTTTCCGTAGATCTTCCTAGTAGTTAACTTACAGCTGGCAAGAAAAGTTTCAAGTCACTCTAATCGAACAATCCTTTTTTCTTAATAAGGCCCCTTCAGGATCAAAGCGGCCAGGCAAACTTTCAACGGATTTGGATGTAAAATGACGTCTTAATGGATGATGTCCAGAAAACCTGGTAATCTCAAGGAACCCTTTGTTGCCATATTCACTAATTTGCAAACCAAGCTTTCTTTGGCCAGAATGAGGATCAATGTCACCTCTTCTTGCGCTATTTTCAGAACCACATGAGACAGGATTCTGAAAAGAGGGAAGGCATAAGCAAGATGAAATTTCCATTACTGAGCTAGAGACTTTATTGCTGACACACCCTTCTCCAATGTTAGGGAAAAAAAGGTTTTGCACTTTGCATTCCTGGCATTGGCAAACAGATCTATCTGCTGCTGACCCCAAACACTTACGATCAGCTGAAACACCCGCTGGTTTAGACACCACTCTGCCTGCCGAATTCTTACCCGACTTAAGCAATCTGCCAAACTGTTTAGGGTCCCCTTCAGATAAACTGCTGACAATGATCGGATTTGATGCTGGAGGGGAACTAGTATCTACTCTGCTAATGTCATTTTTAAAGGACCTGGTTCCCCTTTGACAGATCAGATATGCCAAAGTCGTGGCACAAAGTCTGATCTTATCTGTACTTCCCTGTCCCGGTCAAAAATGTTCCAG
This sequence comes from Gastrophryne carolinensis, assembly GCA_027917425.1. NCBI lineage: Eukaryota > Metazoa > Chordata > Amphibia > Anura > Microhylidae > Gastrophryne > Gastrophryne carolinensis. The sequence goes on from CM051243.1 coordinate 120,092,915, forward strand.
TGCGAGCTTCACAGCCAAAAGCTCCTTGAAATTTGGGGACCTGGATGTTATTTAGTTGGGCCATTTCCCTGCACTTCATGGATTCCAAGGTGGGCCCCCAGTTGCTTGCATTTGTTGTGACTATAGCTGGGTTGGTCTGTCTCCACCTTTTTCTTTTTCCACCAAATATAATCCTTTAGTATCTTTCTGGTTCAACTGTACTAGTTGATCTAACAAGCTCTGTGTTTTGTCCCATCTTTCTAACAGGAATCTCTGCAGTGCCCTTGTATGCAATTGAGCCCAGGGTATTGCGGGAATTGCCGAGGTCATAAACCCCAGTATTTTCATTATAACCTTTAGGGAGAATCGGGGACACCTTGCTAGAGTTACCACCTCTTCCACAATTCTGTCTTTTTGTCTATGTTGAACCCCATAAAATCCCAATTAGCTTACAGGTGGTTTTCCGGTAGTTCTCCAGGACAGCCCAGCCGAGTACCTCCCCCCTCCTACAGGAAACACAACTGAACATCATAAATACCCCTCCCCTTGCTCCAGACCCTTAGTGTTTTAACTGAGTAGTCCAGAGGGAAACATTCATATAACAAAAAAATACTTCACCTCTAATCATACTTATCTTGGGCAAGTAAGCTAATTGGGATTTTCCCAAGACATCCTCCAGGACGGCCCAGCCAATGATAAGCGAGTAACTATATATGCGTCCTACCTCAGGGAGGGGTAACCTTCTGAAGTATGTTTCTGCCAAAAGCTTGCTTGGTGTCTGAAGCCAAAGCCACTCTGTAGTGCTTCAGAAACGTGTGTGGGGAAGCCCATGTTGCTGCTCTGCAGATTTCTTCCAGCGACATTCCTATCTGATTAGCCCAGGAAGCAGAAATTGCTCTAGTAGAGTGGGCCCTTACCAGGGGCCTGCTTACCCATACTATCATAGGCTATCTGTATGGCATCCCTAATCTACCTAGCAATAGAGGCCTTAGAAGCTTGCAACCCTCTATTCCTACCTGAAAAGGTTATCAATAAATGATCGGACTTTCTCCACCCAGCAGATCTCTCCAAATACATTAATACAGGGCTGCATTTCCTGCTGATCACCAATATCTTCAGGCCTGAGTCCAGGAAGATAAATCTCCTAGGAACTGTGAAACTCTGTAGAAATCTTTGGCAAAAAAAGCGGACCGGGTCTGATCGAAAGATGATCCGGAAATACATGAAAATAAGGCTCCTTAATAGATAATGCCTGCAAATCACTAATTCTTCTTGCTGAAGTAATCACAAGAATAAATACAACTTTCAGCGTCAAATATTTAAGAGTTGAGTTAGCAATTGTCTCAAAGGGTGTCTTAGTCAATCCATTAAGAACGATGGATAGATCCTAAAGTGGAAAGGTCTTAGGATTCACTGGCCTTTTCCTAGCTATTGAAATGAAAAATCTATCAATCCATTGGCTCTAAGCCTTGTGTCCAAAAATACTGATAGAGCAGCCACCTGCACTTTCAAAGTGCTTATGGGTAAGCCCATTTCCACACCTTCTTGAAAAAATTCCAGAACAGGGGTCACATGTGAAACCGGACCTTCACCATGATTTAATCAAAAGCCCAAACTCTTTAAAAAACAATTCCTCAGCATCTAAAATTAATATATTTTACATGTTTAGTCACTAATTTATTATACTTTCCCCCACTGGGCTGCAACTCTGTTCGGGAATTTAGGATACGGGCGCCGCCATCTTGACTCAGAAGCATCACACTTACTGAGGAGAGGAGAGTGGGATAAGGTACAGGGGGGCGGGTTATAGCTGTGCTTTGCTCAGACAGAGCAGAGCTGGGGTCAGGGAAAGGTCAGCAGTCCCAGAATGCAGAGCAGCACAGTCACTTCCTGTTTGCAGGCACTTCCTGTTTGCAGGCTGCCTGCAAAAATGGCAGCTTCCATAAGCCGCCATCTTGGATGTTTAAAGGCTTATAAAATGCAGTAGATGCAGGTAGGATGATTTTTAATGTGAGCAATCTGTATGTACAGGGTGTGGGAAACATATAAGATAGACTCTTATTTAGAGTGAAGGTCCGCTTGAAGGGCCTAGGTTATGGCTCTTACAGTAAGCATTGTATGTTTTCCAGACTTTACCATAAATTTTCCTGGTCACCTCCTTTCTACTCTGAAGCAAAGTCTTAACAACCTTGCTTGATAAGCCCTTACTCCATTCAGGATCCAGGCTGTCAGCCGAAGGTTCTGGACCTGAGGATGAAGAATGGGGCCTTGCTGAAGCAAGACTACTGACTCTGGTAGAATGAAAGGTGGACCGGATGTCATCTGAATCAGAAGAGAGAACCACAGCCTCCTGGGCCAATGTGGTGCCACCAAAATTACTCTCGCTCCCTCGGCCTTTATCTTTTGCAATACTCTGGGAAGCAGATGAAAAGGTGGGAATGCATAGCAAAGGCTGAATCTCCCCCAATCTTGGGAAAATGCATCCACTGCCAGGGCTCCCTGACCCTGATACAGCGAGAAGAAGTTTTGGCATTTGAAATTCCTCTTTGTGGCAAACAGATCTATCTCTGGTGAGCCCCAAAGGTCTACTACCTGCTTGAAGACCCTCTGGTTCAACTCCCATTCTGAAGACCAAAATTGACCCCGACTGAGGAAATCCGCCAGTACATTCAATTGTCCCTTGATATGTATCGGGAAAATTACCCAATTTTCCAGTTTGCCACAAATGATCCTTCTGATGAGCTTCTAGCTCCACTGACATGTTGCCGCCCTGATGGTTGATGTAGGCCACCACAGTGGCGTTGTCCGACAGAATCAGAACATATTGATTTTGTATTTGGTCTCTGAAGTGATCTAATGCTAGATCCCCAGCTTTTAGTTCTCGAAAATGTGATGATCTTTGTGACAGATCGTCCGACCATGCAACCTGTATCTGATGTTGGGAGCAATGAGCCCCCCATCCCCAAGTGCTTGCATCGGTCGTGATCCTTATGGGGTCCGTCTGATGCTAAGGCTTTCCCCTTTCCAGATTTCCCTGAACTGCCCACAACTGAAGGAACCTGCAAACTCTTTCTGGGAGAGTTGCTATCATATGTAATGACTTCTGATCCTTGTTCCATGTCTTTAGGAAAAATTCCTGCAGGGGCCTTGAGTGAAACTGAGCCCAACTGACCGCCGGAATGGCAGAAGCCATTAGACCTAGCAACCCCAGAATTTTTCTCAAGGATACTTTGGGATCTTGTTAGACGCAAGAGGACAGGGAGGCAATATTCCGTTTTTTTGGAAGGAGGCAGGTAAATTTTCTCCTCCAAACCGTTGATCAGATACCCCAGATATATACAATCTGTTTGGGGAAGCAAACTTGATTTCTCTTTGTTTATTATCCATCCTAGCTCGGTCAGAAGAGACAATGTTCTTTTCACATTGCTCTCTAGAAGCTCCCTGGACAGTGCAAATAGTAACAGGTCGTCCAAATAGGCTATGATGCCTATCTGATCCTTTCTCAGAAAGGCCATCACCTCTGCCAGGACCTTTGTAAAGATCCTTGGAGCGGACGAAAGACTGAAGGGCATTGCCCTGTATTGCCAGTGAAAGGTTACTCCACCTAACATCACAGCAAACCTTAGAAATTTTCTGTGTGCCGGCGGGATCGGGATATGCAGATACGCATCCTGGAGGTCTATGGAGGCCATCCAGGCCCCTTTGGACAGAATTTCCTTGATGGTGATTCAGAATCATTCTGAACTTTCCTGAAGGCTTTTGAATCAGGAATACATGCGAGTACACTCCTGTCCACCTCAGGTGCCATGGGACCTGCTCTATAACCGCCATCTCCTTTAGTAGTGTAAACACTAAAGGAAGAGCCTCTGCCTTGTCCCATTCCTTGAGGCACTGGGTTACCTGAAAATGATTCTCCGGCCATGAGACACATTCTAGACGCAGGCCGTCCTGAATTGTCTGAAGCACAAAAGGGGTTCTGAGATATCTTCTGCCAAGCTGGAAAAAGTCTCCCCCCTACCGGCCTCCCTTCCCCCTCAATCTCTGAGAAGCCCATGGCTTCCTAGCATCCTGAGCACGGCCCGCTTTCTGCATAAATCTAGGCCTCTTCATTTCCCATCTGGGAGGCTGAAGATGCTTTCTTTTAGCAGGGAATTTCTTTCCCGCTTCCGTGGAGCTAGTTAATACCCTTTCTAACTCAGAACCAAACAAAAGTTTTCCCTCAAAAGGGATACTACACAGGTGCGACTAGGAAGTTTGGTCGCCCTGCCATGTCTTGAGCCAGAGTGCTCAGCGAGCAGAATTAATCAGAGCCATATTCTTTGCTGTGGCTCTGACTGCTTCTGACACTGCATCAGCTATATAATTCACTGCTTTACATACAAACAGAGCATCCTCAAGCTCCTCCTTGGGAACCCCTTCCTTATTATTAGTCCTTACTTTCTACTACTCTCTAACCATACCTCAGACACCCTGCAAGGCAATCAGCTGCAAGCAGCGGTCTAAGCAAAAAAGAATAAGTATCCCAGCCTCTTTTGAGGAGGATATATGCTCTCTTATCCATTGGATCCCTTAGTGAACCCATATCATCAAAGGACAGATCCGATCTTTTAGATACTTGTGCCAGAGGGACATCCACTTTTGGGACATTTTGCCCACTGTTCAACATTAGATTCCTCAAGGGGGAATCTTCTCAACAAGGATTTAGGACAGAATAAGCGAGCTGGGGGCGTGTCCTGGCAATGGAAGAGTGTGGACGTGTGTAGCCATGTTCCTGGACCCCAGACCCCATAAGCAAACTTAACAGAGCCAACAAGGCCACCGACGACATGTCCAAGAAGAGGATGAGGAAGAGAGAAGGCAGAGGCGGCAAGTAGAGCCCCCCAAAATGGGCGACAGCCGAGAAATGGCTCACCGGAGGAAGAGAAGCGACAAGCAACATGGCGGCGGGACGGAAGAAAGAAGACGTGACGGCGCCAGACTACCTTACCTCCTCTCAGAGTGAAGTCTCAGATCCTGAGAACCCGATGTCCCATAGCCCCCTGACTGACCACGGGGGCCGAAGAACGCGAAGAGACGCAGAGCGGGGAGCCGGAGGAGCGCTGTGGAGAGCGAGGTGGGTGTAGCAAGATGGCGGCCGCAGAGTCAGACTCTGACTCTGCGGCCACATCACCACCCGCATCGGAGGAGACGCTGCAGAAGAGAGGGGGAGCGGAGGAGAAGCTCAGTCTGCCGACACAGGCTCGGCGAAGGCAGGGAATGCCGTACAGCAATGCTGCGGAGAGCAGGCGAGGGATGAAGCAGACTACACAGTTTACACAAGCAGGCCCCTAAGACACAGCAACGTTAAAGCAGCACACCTCCCACCCTCCTCCCCTCAAGGGACACCAGCCAGGCAGTATGAAACAAGCTGTTCTGCTATACCCTCAGCAGACACATACACAGAGGAATATATGGTGCCTGGGTCAGAGAGGAGCAAGGCTCCCTTACGCCTGAATTTATTAAAGTTTGCTTTTGAGCACAGACGAAGAGACAATCCCGTCCTACATGCCTCTAGAAACCACGCATACGTTGGGGGGACCGCCCAGCCTGAGGCGCTTCCCCAAAGGATCCCGAGACACAGGGAATCCACCCAGGGAGCACGCCCAGCTGAGTTTGTCCCCCCCCGGGCTCCCCGCTGTCACCTCTGCTACCGTCCCCGGAGAGAATAAATGAGCAGACAGGATCGGGGCTCTCACCTATGTCTTCAGGGTCCTTCTCATGCCGGTCTGGCACCCATCCTGTATCCCTACCTGAATCACATATCTCTCCCAATAGAGGTTGCCCTGAAGTGTCTCAGTCTCATGCTAAGGAAATCCATTTAGAAACTCTCGCTTCTAAAGGGGATCCCGTCGAGATCCGACATTGAAAGCCTTATCACAAAATATGAAGCAACATTTAAACAGGAGCTAGCAACAGTTAAACACCAGGTTTCAGAAGTCGAGAGGAGAGTTAATGCGCTTGAAACGGAGAGAGCTACAGTAGCTGACCGCATGCAGGCATTAGAATCCAGATGCGATCTGCAAACGTGCCTTCTCAATCTGGAAGACCTGGAAAACAGAAGTAGGCGAAATAACCTCCACCTCAGGGGCATCCCAGAAGCAACCGGGAGAGAGGACCTAAAGCGCATTGTCTCCGACATCTTAAACACGGTCTTGATCGTGACCCAGCTACATCTATCGAGCTTGATAGAGTGCATCGGGCCCTCGGCCCCAAAAGCCCGGATCCCAGTTTCCCACGAGATGTGGTGTGTAAAGTCCATATGTTCTCTCTGAAAGAAGAAATACTTCGGAAAGCCTGGAACAAAGGATCGGTCACCTACAATGGGGTTGTTAAAAATTCTTCAGGACTTGTCCAAACGGACTTTGCAGATGCGGAAATCCCTTAAGCCCCTTCTTGAAGCTATCGTAAAAAACCGAGCCACTTACAGATGGGGATTTCCTTTTCATTTAATAGTGAAGCGCAATTTCACTCTGAATTCGCACCAGGATCTGGAGGGTCTGTGAGTTTCTCCATTGCGAGCCGGTCCAGATCCCAGACTGGCTATACCCGGAGTTCTCCTTCCCTGCACAAGAATCCTCAAGCAGACCACAGAGAGGCCCGAAGACTTACCTCAAGAGGACCTCCGCTCCATACGTGGCGGGTTGTCCCGGAACATGCAGAACGATTTTTCCTCATCCCCCTAGGCAAACAGAGGGGCCAAGGTCTTCTCCCTGCCCTCTGGCATCCCTATCTGGAGTGGTGGAGAGAACACTGCCCCAACAATCAGCGAGACCCAAGGGAGGCGACTAGCGTTGACACCTCATCTTGTCGCCAAATTCCCTCTTTACATCTGCATTTGTCTAGCGGAGTGGGCCAGTCTTACTCTGTTACAAAAGAATTACTTGGAATGTCTCCTGGAGACATTCCCTTCAGGCCTGGTCTCCGCTGTTAGTTATTAGTTATAGCTTATCGTTTTACTCTGGTTCTCTTCCATCTTGTTCTGTTATAGGTGGCCGATTGGTTGGTGTACGGGTCTAAGTCAGGGTTGAGGGGGCGGTGAGGTACTTGCTCTTGAGTTCCGCCTTCCCTGCCAGAAGCTTCACCCCCCAATAGGCTGGGCTCTCGGACGTCTTGGCGAACGAGGCCTTTTATTCTCCATACTTGGAATAGTACTGTTAAGTTCTCATTTGTTTTGTTTTTAGTTCCACCATCGGTTACAATACACCCCCCGCCCAAGGGGTTGACTAGTTAAACTTTATATCCCTCCTTCCCTTCCTTCTCCTTTGCAATTGGGTGTTGGGCCAACACACATTGATACAATGACCAGGGGTGGCAAACAAGTGGTTCCGATCAGAGCTATATCTGAATTTACCATAGTTTCCCTGAACGTCAAAGGGCACAATAGCCCGGAAAAAAGGTCTCTTACTTTGAGAAATCTAAAGGGGCTTAAGGCGCAAATAGTCTTCTTACAGGAAACTCATTTCAAGGCTGGTGGACCTCCCTCTTTCAGTAACAGAACTTTAAAAAAAAATAGCTAATCCCTGGACTCTAGGTCCCGGGGGGGGGGGGGGGGGGGGGGTCTGCATTTTGATTGATGCTGGACTCCCCTGGGAGCTTGATGACTAAAAAACCGATGACAGGGTTGGATCTTCCTGAAAGGGAAGATAGCGTCTCATCTTTACACCTTTGCCATTCTTTACCTGCCAAATACGGGTCAGACCACCTTCCTTGAAAAAAGTGATGGAAAACCTCTTCACCTTCAGGGGAACTGATTATTGGGGGTGACTATATCTAGCACTGGACCCACTCATTGACACTTCTAAGGGCTCACCCCATCTGTCTTATGCTAAACTTAATAGACTTAAAGTAATCGCCCTACATCAGCTGATAGACCCATGGAGAATCCTGCATCCGACGGACAAAGATTATACATTCTTCTCCACCCCCAACTCCTACTCTAGAATAGGACTTCTTCCTTATCCCCCCCATGCCTCACTACCCAGGGTCTCTGCTACAGAAATTGGTAATATTACCATTTCAGACCATGCCCCAGTCATACTCGAGTCATACAGCGGTTTTACCGAGCCCAACCATGAAAGGATGGGCCTGGAGGCCTAATACCTCACTACTAGGGGACCAGGTAGTTCTAGGGGAAATTCAAAAAACTCCAAGAGTTCTTTGCATAAAATGCCTCCCCTGAGAAGTCCCAGGGTCTTATGGGAATCCCATAAGTGTGTCATTCAGAGGATTTTTATCAAAATCGGTTCCAGAAACTTCAAACAGTCCCTGGCAGCCGCCCATCTTGCTACTCTGACGTCATTGAGGGAACAACTTAAAACACTGTGTTGTGATAAGTTAAAGGCTCAATTGACCAAATGCCGGAAAGCCTTCTATGAGTCGGGGGACAAATGTGGCAGGCTCTTGGCCAGGGCCCTGCGATCAGAGAGGGTAAAGACCTATGTCCCGAAAATCACAGACTCGGAGGGCCAGGTCAGACACCTGACAAGTGAGATTGCAGAGACCTTCAGGAGGTTTTACCAATCCTTGTATAACCTTCCGAAAGACCAGACGGCCTAAATAGCTAAGAGAGTAGCTATCAGAGTCAGGGATGCTCAGCCTGCTGCCTGAGGTGGTTGAGGGTTTGGAGGATTCCATTTCTCTGAAGGAGTTACAGAAAGCGATCACAGGGACGGCGGGCAGGAAAGCTCCGGGCCCAGATGGGCTCCCGGGGCTCTATTATAGACGACTACTGCCACTCCTGGCCATCAGAATGTTGTCGGCCTTCAACTCAGTCAGAGACGGGGGTTCCTTCCCGACAGACACCTTAAGGGCGTTCATTTCTGCCCGAGCAATAACACAGAAAAGCACGTTCTCTCCCTCATGTACAAGTTACTTATCTACCCCATGACAGATTAGGTGCAGCTCTACGTTAGAAAGTGGGAGCGGGACCTAGGTATCTCTCTGTCCCCAGACCAGATCAGGAGGCTTCTCTCCGCGCCACACAAAACCTCCGTTTGTACCAAATTTCAGGAGTGCAATTATAAGTTACTTACCCGTTGGTATGCAGTCCCCACCTTAGTCAGTAGGTGGGCCCCTGGCTCGTTGATTAAGTGTTGGAGGTGTGGTGCAGAGAGGGGCGACCTACTACACATTTTCTGGTCATGTCCCAAGATTCAACCATTTTGGGACTCCGTCAGGAGGATAACAGACGCAGTATCGGAATACCACCTACCTAACAACCCGGGTGCGTGTTTACTCCACCTAACCAATGCCCCCTTTAAGGGATACAAAAAATCTCTCCAATGTCAGCTACTAAATGCAGCTAAGGCGTGCCTACCGTTGATGTGGAGGCGGGAAAGCTCCCCATCACTAGCAACTTGAGTCTTAAAGGTAAACGATATAATGCGCTTTGAGAGCCTTCTATTGACGAGAGACGGAGGGTCTGAAAAATTCACCACCGCCTGGTATAATTGGATGGTGTTTTTAGACTCCGATGACTGCAAGTCGATCCTGGAGTCGCCCTAAGGCCATATGCTCCTACACCCTGGTTTACACTCTGGCTCGCACATGGTTATTGTATTTCCAGCACCTTTTCCTCCCCCTGGGATGGGAAACCTGAACCCCCCCCCTCCCCCCCCCCCCCCCCCAACACCCATACCCTGCTTTACCCTCCCGTTCTTTATTTTGCTAAGATATCGCATCCTTGAATAGCCGTGTATGTACCAATAGGTTAGAATCGGACATGTCACAGAAACAAATGGATGCACTATCTTGTTTGTTATCAAGATCTTTATTGTTTCCATATTCAATGTGTATTGTCTCTGTTATAATTTGAAAACTAATAAAAAATTAAAAAAAAAAAAAAGCAAGCTTCCGGAGCTCCCCATTCCCTGATCAAAATGTCTTTAAGAGATTGGTGTATAGGGAAACACGGCTCTTCCTTCACAGTTAAACCTCTATACAGAGAGTCATGAAGTGAAAGTGCTCTGCTCTCATTCCTATAACTAAGGGAAGCCTGGACAGCCTTAAGATCGGGAACATCCTCCAGACAGAAATTTAATCTTCCTGGCTGGTCCAAAGCTGAGGGCTCTGATCCCTTCTCTCTAGCAGGGGAATGGATCGGTACCAATTTGCCCAGTCCGGAGTGCTTTGTTCAGCAGCACAAGGCCAGCGTCTTCATGAGGGCTTGCTGGCCTTAAAATGCACTCGGGGGGGGGGTGTCATCCGGCCACCCGGAAATGAGTCACTGGAACGCACAGCCCTACCCCCCAAAACAGGAAACCGTATGGCCGATGCCGGACGGCTTCTGCACGTATGCTCCGGCTGGCATGGTCACCTGGAACAGCTGCAGCAGTGTTCCAGCGGCCCCCCGACCCGGAGCCCCGAAGGAACAGGTAAGTCCTCCCAGGCCCCCTACTTACCTCTTCCCTGCCAAGTCCCTGGAATCGGGGGGGGGGGGGGTCAGGGGGGTCCTCACCCAAACCCCGTAATCCTACTAACCTGTAGTGGATTAGATGGGATCCAAAGCCCCTTGCTGGGGTCCCATCCTGGAGACTGCCACCCAGACTAGCTCCAGGATGAGGAATTCCCTCGGGATCGGGTTCCAGGGGGGGCATCTCCGTCTGTAGCAGGCCAGGGGCCACCCGGACCCCGAACAGCCTGCTAGAGCACGGAGAGGGAGTCCGGACCGGCCATTCTCCCTGGGAAAAAAATGGGACGATGTCCAGCATGTTTCCGCGGGAGGAAACACAAAACACTAAGGGTCTGGAGGAAGGGGAGGGGTATTTATGATGTTCAGTTGTGTTTCCTGTAGGAGGGGGGAGGTACTCGGCTGGGCCGTCCTGGAGGACGTCTTGGGAAATTTGCATTTTCCACTGTGGTTGGAGGGACCGATTCTATCACATGCTTCTGTAGACACTCCTGCAGGGCTAACAGAAAAGCTTTTCTTTTGTTCAGGTCCTTTGGTAATTTGGTCACCAAAAAGGATGACTGGGGGGGGGGGGGGGGGGGGATACAAATTCTAACTGATATTTCTTTCCTAGTGTCTGGGGTACCAACTTATTTGGGGTAATTTTTCTCCAGGTGGGTATGAACCAGGAGAGCCTCCCCCCACTGAAATTTGTCAGGGCTGTGGCTTAGACCCCTCCGAAGGTTTGTTAACCAACAAATACTTTCTTTGGGGTCTAGGCTGGGCCCAGCGTTTCTTTGTATCCGTTTGTCTAGCCTGGGTCAGACTCGGAACTGCTCTCCCTGTATCACTAGAACATGAATAAAAACTGTTTTCTAGTGGGGAACTTTTTCCCCGTTTCATTAGATCTAGCTAGGATTCCCCAAACAAGAGGCCCCCATGAAAGGGAATACCACATAACTTGGCTTTGGACACGCTGTCACCAAACTGCTCTAAGAGTACAGGCAATCAAGGCGGATGTTTTCGCTGAAGCCCTGATGAGTTCCTGTGAAGCATTAGTCAAAAAGGCAATAGCTCTAATCAAGGTTGGTAAGGCTGCCAACAAATCCTGAGAAGGTACTTTTATTATTTATATGTGATTCAAGGGTATCGACTCACTTAGTCATGCTTCAAAGGACCACATCAGAGGCCATTGCTGAGCTAAACAAAAAAAGCGCTGCATCCCAGGCTCTTCTTGGTATATGATCTCCCCTGCGATCCATGGGATCACGCAAGGCTCCTATATCCTCAAAACTTAAATCTGATTACCTAGACATTTGGCCTAAGGGAGCATCCAATTTAGGATTCTTGCTACAATGTTCCATTAATGGATCATGCAACGCATATTTTCTCTAAGGATTTAGGTAAGAAAAAATTATTTTCTGGAATATCCCATCCCGTCTTGACCATCTCTTTAAGACTGAATAGAGCGGAAGCCTTTTCCGACTTTTTGACTAGAATTTCTTTGTACAATTCGTCTTGCAATGTAAGGGATTTTTCTTCCTGCTAATTTCCCCATGTATCATATATGTCTTGCAACAATAAATTAAGCTCTTCTGAGATTACATGGGAACTTTCCTGCTCCCCTTTTTACTGCCCCCCTCATCCATAGAATCCTGAGGGGAGTCCTGATTCTCCACAATCTCCCCTGCCTCCAAAGTTATATCAATCTGGATAAGGGGCAGAAGGCAGGGCACTGGTGATTGGATTACTCAAAGATAAATCCTGCCTTTCAGGCTGTACTTTTGTAACGGGGTGGGAATGGGTGCGGAAGCAAGAGAGCATTGAGACTGAGTGACAAGGTCTTGTCTTTTTAGAGGCTTCAGCATGCTTTTCTGTTTTGGATTTAGGATCAGTGTTGTGGTACGGACACCTGATTGGTTTGATCTATTATAGTATATGCAGAAATTTCTAAAGAATTTTACAAAATGACTGACTGTTCCAAGATGTCTCAAACCATGCAGCTTGTTTCCTTTGGGTATATGTGTCAATCAATTGAGATTGGATAATAGGATAAAGGTTAGCAGGTATTCACCCATTGGACAATTTTGGGGACCTGTGATTGGTCGAGAGGTGTGGTCCTATGCAGGACAAAAGGCGTTCCACGCTGCTTTAGACACACCCAAACACGGAAACACTTCATGGACCTTTTTGCTGTTGAAACCTGAAAGTCAGGAATGACCCTGGAACCAGGACCACTTAAATAAGATACGTTTGTTAAACTACTGTGAGCTGTATTTTTGTTTTTACTTGGTTCACTTGAAACTTACTTGTTAAAATATACTTATCAAAACATAACACTAATAAAAGATGACCGATACCTGAAGTAAATAAAAAAGGCAGAGAACCCTGAACTAGTCAGCACCAGGATTTTAAAGGTATATCGCACAACTAGTGCGTAAGTGACACTATGAGGGAAATAGCCCCGGCGGCACCCAGACCCCAGTAGGAACTCCCCTGGTATCTGGTCTGGTACAGCAGGCTATTCCTGGAGGTCGTAAAATAAAAAACTGTACGGAGTCTAATCAGGCACCTCTCGTAACGGTTTCCCAGGGAGGAAAATACCGTTTTGTGAGTACTCACCTTTAAAACGGGTATTATGAGTGTGCCATAAACTCCACTTTGATCTTCATGACATTTGGGTAATCTCCAGTAGAGGGCGAACTTCTGCAGAGATGAATATGCAAAAAAGAAAGCCCCTCCCAGTCCATATATACCTGGGACCTCCCACCAATTTCCCAGTGTAAAAAAAGCAGTAAGGGGACCAGGAAGAACCAATTATAACCTTAACAATCAAAATGGTTCACCATATAAAAGCCCCAGAATACCTGAAAAAAGGGGTGGGGCGAAGTGGAGTGTATGGCACACTCATAATACCCGTTTTAAAGGTGAGTATGCCATACACTCCACTTCGATCTTCATGACATGTGGGACATCCAATAGCAGTGTCCGTCATGGGTTAGAATGTACCACTGCAGCTTGCAGAACCTTGCGGCCAAAAACAGCATCCGCTGAAGCCCGCACATCAACCTTGTAAAACTTGGAAAAAGTATGAACGGAAGACCAAGTAGCAGCCTTACAAACTTGTTCAACAGAAGCCTGGTGCTGAAAAGCTCAGGATGCACCAACAGCACGAGTAGAGTGCGCAGTGACCCTAAAAAGGGGGAGTCCTCCCATTAGCAGAATAGGCCCCAACAATGGCCTGACGAATCCATTTGCTAATCGTAGACTTAGCAGGCGCCAAACCTTTCCTGGGCCCACAGGGCACCACGAAAAAAGTGTCCGTCTTGTGGAAGGAAGTAGTAGTCACCAAATAGTACTTCACACAGCGAACATCATCCAAATTGAGCAGAACCCTCTCGTTGTCATTGTTAGGCTTAGGACACAAGGAAGGGAGAACAATATCCTGATTAAGGTGGAAAGCAGACACCACCTTAGGAAGAAAATCTGGCTTAAAACGAAAAACCACCTTATCCTAGTGTCTCTCAAAGTAAGGGGCCTGAATCGACATAGCCGCCAACTCAGAGACACGCCGAACAGAGGTAATAGCCACCAAGAAAGCAACCTTCTGAGTGAGAACCGAAAGAGCAATATCCTGTAGCTGCTCAAAAGGAGGACCCTGCAGAGCCTAAAGAACCAAATTAAAATCCCAAACAGGAACCACAGCCTTCCGAGGGGGCCGCACATGCGCGACCCCTTGGAAAAAAGTCTTAACCAGCGGGTGTAAGGCAAAAGACCTCTGGAAGAAAACCGACAGAGCAGAAACCTGTCCTTTCAAAGTACTAAGCAGGAACCCAAGATCCAGATTATGCTGAAGAAACTCCAAAATCCTGGGAATCGAAAACACCCTGCAAGGCAAGGCCCTAGCCTCACACCAATCAATATAGGACCTCCAAGTCCTATAGTAAATGCCAGAAGAGGACCGCTTCCTAGCCCTAATCAAGGTCTGAACAACAGCGCAGGACAAACCTTCCTCTTTCAAAATGAAGGTTTCAGCAGCCAAGCCATCAAAGCCAGCGTTTGTAAATTGGGGTAAAGTAGTTGACCCTGAGATAGCAGATCCGGCAACAAGGGAAGCCGGTACTGATCTACGGCCAGCCTTACAACGTCTGCGTACCAAACCCTCCTTTGCCACCTTGGAGCCACCAGAATCGATGGTCCCCTTCTAGAACCAGTTTGCGAACTACCTTGCCCAGCATGGAGACGGGTGGAAACAGGTAGAGAAAACCCAGATCCTTCCAAGCAAGGGACAAGGCATCCACTGCCTGAGATAGAGGATCCTGAGAAAGAGACATAAAGGCCGGAAGTTTGTGATTGTGCCTCGAGGCAAAGAGATCCACCTCTGGAGTCCCCCGCTTGCGGCAAAGTTCCAGAAAAAACCTCGGGGTTGAGAGACCACTCTCCTTGGCGAGAGGATCCCCTGCTCAGGGAATCCGCCTCCGTGTTCTCCACTCCCGGAATGTAGACTGCCGAAATACAAAGAAAATTGCTCTCCGCCCAGTGCAGGATGAGAGAGACTTCCCCGAGGGCACTGCTGCTGCGAGTCCCTCCTTGGTGATTGATGTAAGCTACCACCGTTCGGTTGTCTGAACGGACTTGAACCGGTAGACCCTGTAAATGTGAGGTCAGCCGAGCCAGAACCGGTCGGATGGCTCTGAGCTCCAAGACATTGATGGGGGTGTGAGCCTCCTGAGGACCCCACACCCCGCTGAACTGATGACTTTTCCAATAACCTCCCAGCCCGACAGGCTGGCATCCATGGTAACCGTCTCCCAACAAGGGACCAGAAAGGATTTGCCCTTCAACAGATTGCTCAATTCCAGCCACCACCGAAGGGACTGCCGAACCCTGGGAGACATCCTGAAAGGTTGATCCAATGACTGCGGACACCTGTCCCAATTCGTCAATAGGTGAAGTTGAAGAGATCTCATGTGAAACTGTGCAAATGGTAGCGCCTCGAAGGAGGATACCATCAAGCCCACCAGTTTCATCCCCTGTCAGATAGAGGGACAAGGATTGGCCAGAAGAAGGCGTATCAGACCCTGAATCCCCTGCACCTTGGTCTGGGGCAGAAACACTCTGGCCTGAATGGTATCCAGATTCATGCCCAGAAATGAAATCAAACGAGATGGAGAGAGAGAAGACTTGGGGCGGTTGATCACCCACCCGAACCTCTCCAGAGTCGACACCACCTGGTGGGTGTCCAGCTCTGCCTGATGGAGGGAAGAAGCTGAGATCAACAGGTCGTCCAGATAAGGCACAATGCGAATGCCCTGAGCTCTGAGCAGAGCCATTATTCCCGCCAAGACCTTGGTGAAGACCCTCGGTGCCGAGGTCAGTCCGAAGGGAAGGGCTACAAACCGAAAATGTTGATCCTCCACCGCAAACCGGAGGGTCTCACCGAGCCCTCCTATTTGGGAACCGTGAAAAGGTTGGAGTAGTAACCCCTGCCTCTCTCCGACGGAGGCACCGGGCATATAACCCCCATGTCCAGAAGGTTTTTCACTGCTAACAGGAGCCCCTGTGCAGTCTGAGGGTCCGAGTGCACCAAGACAAAGTCCATGAACAATTCACATCTCTTAAGGGTAGCGAACTCAGCGCTAGCTGCATCAAACGGAGCGTTATTCAGCCGGTCCCTGATAAGAGACCTGGTAGCAAGCGACACCAGGGCAGATGCACTAACAGGCCGCAGGGCCGAGCCCACGCTGGCAAATGCGTGGCACGCCATTTGATCAAGGCGCTTATCCTCGCCATCCTTAAAGCGGACCTTCACTCTGAATAGAAGTCTATCTTATAGGTTTCCCACACCCTGTACATACAGATTGTCCACATTAAAAATCATCCTACCTGCATCTACTGCATGTTATGAGCCTTTAAACATCCAAGATGGCGGCTTATGGAAGCCGCCATTTTATCAGGCAGCCTGCAAACAGGAAGTGCCTCCTGACTGTGCTGCTCTGCATTCTGGGACTGCTGACCTTTACCTGACCCCAGCTCTGCTCTGTCTGAGCAAAGCACAGCTATAACCCGCCCCCCTGTACCTTATCCCACTCTCCTCTCCTCGGTAAGTGTGATGCTTCTGAGTCAAGATGGCGGCGCCCGTATCCTAAATTCCTGAACAGAGTTGCAGCCCAGTGGGGGAAAGAATAATAAGTTAGTGACTAAAAACTTAAAATATATTAATTTTAGATGCTGGGGAAGAGTTTGTTAAGAGTTTGGGCTTTTCATTAAATCACGTTGAAGGTCCGGTTTAAGGGAAGTGGCGTCAGGGGTGTTCAACACAGAAGAGTTGGTCAAACCTAAAACAGGCGCGTCGACCTCGGGAGGAGAAGACCAGCGCTTAACCACCTCCACCGGGAAAGGATACTTCTTATCCCACCCCTGAGGAGCACCAGGAAGCTGACTGGGCCTCTCCCATTCTCTAAGGATCAGCGCATTAAAGTAACCCTGGGTAGGGAATTCCAGACGGGGCTTTTGGACCCCAACAAATTCCCCCTTCTTGAGAGGAGGCGCCTCAGGCGGTTCAATAACCGAGACCTTAAGAACCTTGGAGGCAGCCAGTACTCGAACTCCAGTTTGTACCCGGAGGAGACCACTTCCAAGATCCAATTGTCTGTGACCTCCCGGGCCCATACCTGGAAGAAGAGCCGCAGCCGTCCCCCCACCCTTGCGGGTGAGGGCGCCCCTTCATTGCTGAGCCGGTTTAACGGCAGGCTTGGAACCCCAGGCAGCCGCGGGACGTGCCCGACCTCTGCCCCTGTTCCAGGTACGAGCCCCTGACACCCGAGAAGGCCAAACCCCTAGCCGCTCTGGCCCCTCGAAAGGAAGGAGTGAACGAGCCAGCCCCCCGAAAGGGACGGCGCTGTTTCTTCCGCTGAGGTAACTTACCTCCTTTAGCAACAGCATCCAGTTTATCTCCGAACAGCCGCGTACCCAAGAAGGGAAGAGCTGTGAGCGACTTCTTGGCCCCAAAGTCCGCTGTCCACTGGCGGAGCCAGACCGATCTGTGCATAGCCACCAATAAGGCCGAAGTCCTACTACACGCGACAATAGAATCTTCCATAACAGCCCAACACCTCCAATAGATGTGACAAAACAGTGGTCGTATCTACGGCATCCCCCAGCGCCTGCCCGGCATCACCAGACTGAACACAGGCAGCCTCCGTTTCCTCATAGAATTCCCCCTCTAACGGGGAATAATCTGACAAATCAACGGAATCGTCGTCAACATCCCACAAGGGCTGGGCCGACGACAAATGTCTCTTTTTAGCCTGGGCCTTCTTGCCCACCGTGCTAGCAATACATTTCTCGATGCTGGCCAACCTAGCACAAACATCAGAGTGCGACTCCCTGCTGGCACCAATGTCACTTGGGGTACGGATAAGGCGGGGAGGGGAAGGTGATGAAGCGGGAAGAGCCGACCCAGAAGGCTGGGTACCAGACTGCCGCGTTATGGCCTTTTGTGCGCATGGTATACAGATCAGAGGGAGCCCGAGCCCAGTATCCTGCGGAGCCTCCATATGGTGATTTTTGTGGTCAGTCGCAAGACCGCAGGGAATTTACGCCTAAGCAATCCGGGATGTCCCTTAAAAGTCCCGGTGGGAGGATTTGAGGTGATCAAATTTACACTAGGGACCCCAGGCCCAGGAGGAACCCTTTAACATGCACAATAATGAAGCAATCTGCAACACACAATAAGGCATATCAATTACTATACAGCAAAAAAAAAAAAAAAAAATGTATATATATATATATATATATATATATATATATATATATATATATATATATATATATATATAAAATTTTTAGTAAATAATTAAATAGATAAAAGGCAAAACCTGCCAAAAACCAGCACCCCAGGGGGCCCCCCACCAGAGAGGGACCCCCAAGTGACAAAGAGGTGGCCGACAGGCCCCTACCTGTCCCCAAGAACGGCAGCAGCAACCGCAGCAAGTCAGCAAAAATTCAATTCTGTGAAATACTCACCTGTAGAATTGGTATTATAAGTATACAGTACGTCCTGCTCCAGATAGATTACTTACACTTGGGTTATCCTCCGCCAGATGGCGCTGCACTGCAGAGACATGTAAAAACAGGCTCCTCCCGGCCCCTCAAATACCCGGGGACCTTCCACAAATCCCCAGCATTGAAAAGCAGTGAACAAGAAGCCGGGAGAATTTAACCACCCAAAAACTAGTAACTTATAACAATGATAACAATCACCATACAGGGGATCCAGAATAATGCAAAAAAACAGGGTGGGGTGGAGCAGGACGTACTGTATACTTATAACACCAATTCTACAGGTGAGTATTTCACAGAATTGCATTATTCTTGGTATACAGTATGTCCTGCTCCAGATAGATTACTTACACTTGGGACATCCAAAAGTCGTGTCCGTACGGTAGGGTGGGATCCCCAATAAAAAGGTAACAGCAGACAGTTTAAACCACTGCCGCCTGCAAAACCTTGTGGCCAAAAACAGCAACAGCTGAGGCCTTAACATCAACCTTGTAAAACTTTGAAAAGGTATGAACAAAAGACCAAGTAGCGGCCTTGCACACTGGTGCAATAGCAGCCTGGTGCTGGAAGGCCCAAGGGGGCACCAATAGCACGAGAAGAAAGAGCAATAAAGCGAAGAGAGGACTCTTCCCCATAGCAGAGCAGGCCTGAATCACAGCCTGACGAATCCACATGCTGATAGCAGGCTTGGCAGAAGCCAAAAACCCTTTCCTAGGACCAGAAGGGACCACAAGAAGAGCCTCTGTGATTTTGAAAGGTGCAGTAGCCACCAGATAGTACTTCAGACACCTAACCACATCCAAAGAGTGCAAAACTCTCTCCTTAACATTGCTAGAGTGCAAAACTCTCTCCTTAACATTGCTAGAGTGCAAAACTCTCTCCTTAACATTGCTAGAGTGCAAAACTCTCTCCTTAACATTGCTAGAGTGCAAAACTCTCTCCTTAACATTGCTAGAGTGCAAAACTCTCTCCTTAACATTGCTAGAGTGCAAAACTCTCTCCTTAACATTGCTAGAGTGCAAAACTCTCTCCTTAACATTGCTAGAGTGCAAAACTCTCTCCTTAACATTGCTAGGGTTAGGGCACAAAGGAGGAAGAACAATATCCTGATTCAATGAAAGGCAGATACTACCTTTAGGCAGAAATTCTGGTTTGAACAAAACACCACCTTGTCCTGGTGCCTCTCAAAGTAGGGGGGCTGAATGGGCAGCCCCGCCAACTCAGACACATGCCTGACAGAAGCGATAGCTACCAGAAACACGACCTTGAGTGTAAGAATAGCCAAGGCAGCAACCTGCACAGGTTCAAAGGGAGCACCCTGCAAAACAGGCAAGACCATTTTCAAATCCCAAAAACAGGGACCATAGGTTGTAGTCACCATGGACTCAACCAACAAGGTAGACAAACCATTCTCCATCAAGATGGAGGTTTCAGCAGTCAGGCCGTCAAGGCCAGAGTTCGTAAATGGGATGGCTTAAGTGGTCCCAAGTGAGCAGATCTGTCAATCCAGGCAGAAAGCACAGATCTACTGCCATCTGCACCATGTCTGCGAACCACACTCTTCTTGGCCACCTAAAGCAGCCAGAACAACTGGCACCCCTTTCAGAGCAATCCTACGCAGAACCCTGCCTAGCAGGGGGAATGTAGAAAGACATACAGAAACTGAATGTCCCGCCATGACAGTACTAAGGCATCCATGGGCACGGCCAGAGGATCCTGGTACGGGGAGACAAAGGCCGGGAGATTGTGACGGAACGCAAACAGATCCACATAGATTGGGCCCAACGGTGATATACAGAGATTGGAACACCCTGTTGCAGAGGGAACCCCCCCCCCCCCCCCGGAATGTGAACCGCTGAAAAGCAAGGAACATTGGCCTCCACCAGATTATAATCAGAGACACTTCCTGGAGGACCCTCTTGGGCCGGGTCCCTCCCTGATAATTGATGTAGGCAACTGCCATCAGAGTGACCATGCGCCCCGAAACAGGCAGGCCCTGAATATGAGTAGTCAAGCGAACCAGAACTAACCTGAGCGCTCACAGCTTCAAGACATTGATAGGTGAATGGGCCTCCTAAGGGCCCCACCTCCCCTAGAACCGCAGGGACCTCAAGAAACCCCCCCAACCTGATAGACCGGCATCTGTGGTGACTGTCTCCCAGGAAGGAGCAAGAAGGTTCCGCCCCCCAACAGGTTCCATGAATCCATCCACTACAAGAGGGACCTCCTCACCAGGGGGCGAAGACATCCAGACCCTGTCCAGGGACAATAGGGGAAGTTGCAGAAGCCTCAAGAGGGACTGAGCACAAAGGGCCGCTGCGAAGCACGCCACCATCAGGCCCATCAGCTGCATCCCTTGCCTTGGTGAAGGAACGGGGACAGCTAGGAGAAGCTGAACTTGTGCAAGCAGATGTCCACCTTCTGCTGAGGAAGGAATATCCTTGCCTGAAAAGTGTCCAGATTCATTCCTAGGAATGAATTACCAAAGAAGGGGACAGCGAGAACTTGGCGGTGGCTGATCGCCCATCCAGATGACTCCAGGATGGACACCACCAGCTGAGTATCCAACTATGCCCGATGTAGAGGCTGGGAAGTGATGAGGACGTCCAGGTAGTGCAGCTCGCGGACGTCCCTTGGCCTCATCAGAGACATCACCCCGCCAGCACCTTGGTGAGCACTCTGGGAGCTGAAGAGAGGCCAGATGGCAAGGCTACAATTGGCAGTGTTGATCCTCCAACGCGGATCAAAGGAATCTTGGTGTCCTGAAAACACAAGGATGTGAAAAGTAAGCATCTTTGATATCCACAAACGGCATGAAGCCCACGGTACGCAAGGAGCAATTGGCCGAGCGCAGAGTTTCCAAGAGGAAGGCGCCTGTACTTGACAAATTGCTGAAGAAATGTGCATCCAGAATGGGCCAGACTGACCCATCCCTTTTAAAGTGGGAAGGTTGGAGTAGGGTCCCTTGCTTCTGTCTGTTAAGGGAAATCTGCAAATGACCCCCATACCCAGCAGACCTTGCACGGCCTGCGCCAGCATCTGAGCAGAAGCAGGGACCAGAAGTACCCGGGACCCGGTAATCATGGGGGGGGGGGGGGGGGGGGCGCACAGCAAACCATCTTGTAGCCAGAGGACACTACCTCCTAAATCCACCAATCTGAGGCCTGGTGCCTCCAGACTTAAGCAAGGTGCCGCAGCCGTCCCCTCACCCAGGCGGGTGAGGGCGCCCCATCATGCTTGAGGGTGCTTGGGAAAGGATTTGAGCATAGCCCCCCCAGAGGAGCAGGGGTGTTGTCTTCTGCTCCTGGGACAGGGAGTTGTGGGAGCCCCCACGAAGGACGCCCCTGGTTCCTGTTTAACACCATAGTGAGGGGTGGAAGGGGAGCCCTGGCTCCGAAGGGCCCGAGACAGCCGTCTACGCTGGGGTAACAACCTCTCCTGCCAAACAGGTCTAGGCGGGCCCCAAACAGACGCAGCCCTTTAAAGGGGAGCCTGGTAAGGGTCTTCTTGGCAGCATTGTCAGCACCCCACTGTCGCAGCCAGACCAAGCGACGTATAGCCACCACAAGGGCAGAAGTTCTTGCACACATTCTGATGGTGTCATCCAAAGCTAATAGGATAAATCACAATTGGAGAGTGCATTAAACACATCCCAAGGGAGATCATCAGGGGCACGATCGAGCATTTTCCTGATGAGGGTTCTAGTGGCCACAGCAGTAATGGCAGAGGCACAGACCGGGCGTAGCGCAGTCCCCGCATATGCAAAGGCGTGGGAGGCCAGCAGGTCAATGCGCCGGTCCTCAGCATCCCGAAGGATAGTATAGTCGGGGGGATGCAAGAAAGGGGTGTTAGATGGCCCTATGATCGGGACATCCACCTCAGGGGGGAACGACCAACATTTAACCACGTCAGGGGGAAAAGGGTACTTACTATCCCAATCTCCTGGAACCCCTGGAAGTTTACTGGGGCACTCCCATTCCTTGAGCAAAAAAGGGTATGGAAATGTGCCTGCTCTAGAAGTTCCAAGCGTGATGATGCTGTATGGAAACGCTCCCCTCATTGTCTGGGAGCCTCACCAGGGGGAGAGAACCTCAAAGATCTTGATCAATAATCTGTCAGTGTCATCCTGAACCCAGGGGCCAGGGTCAGAGTCTTCATGAGCCTCAGGTCTCTCATCAGACGAGCCTGAGTCAGAAAAGAGCTCTCCATCAGAAGAGGTATAGCCACACAGTCAAACTCTTCAGTTCCCATAGGGAAAACAGTAACATTAGGAGTCAAGAGCCGCTTCTTACCAGGGCCCTTACGCGCTAAGGACCTCGCAAAAATCTGTTCAGCCGTAGGCAGTCTAGATGCCAATTCAGGCTGAGAATCCCCACTTGTGTGCGACTCAGCAGGAGTGAGATTTAAGCCAAGGGGATTAGGTGAACCGAGGCGAGGTACAGCCACTGGCAGGCCTGATTGCAAAGCCAGCGCTTGCTCAGCACAAGGTACGCAGACCCGCATCTTGTCAGCATCAGCATGGGGTTGTCCACACCCCATACACCACCGGTCATGTCCCAGAAGGGCCCTGGTCACATTATCCTTAGATGCCTCCATATGGTGATTATTAGGCACAATATGCGAGTAGGGATTGACGCTATAAAGCAACCCTGGATGCCCCAATGACCCGCTAGGGAGTGGGAGTAAATTTACAAGGCCCCGCTATCAATCACACCGGGCCGGGAGAAGCCAATGGATTCACCCTCTGAAAGACACAATGAGAAGAAGGGTGTCAGCACCGAAACACACTACAGTGAATTATAAAGCCGCCCGCGAGGGCACTTAAGGACCACGGTAAGTAAGAACGTCACACACACGCGCGACCAGACAATATGGCGCAGAGAACCTCGAAGGGCGGGCCAGCGCGAGCCGTGACACGAGGCGCGCCATGCCAGGCCCCGCCTCCCCGAAGAGCGCAAAGTCCACAGACAAGCAGCCAATGAGGACGCAGAAGCGTCTGAGGTGACGCCGCCGCCCGGCGCGGAACATCCAAATGAAGGAAAAGGTGCGCGCGGTGGCGGCCTTAACAGTGTAAAAAGACAAGTCAGCGCGGCGGTTGACACCACATACACCAGTCCAAGCAGACATTACAAAGAGGACCATAAGCGTGTAATCACAGTACACGGACATCCACACGCAAACACCCCCCCACCTTCTCTTCCTCCCGAGGGCTACTGGGAGAATGAGGGAGGATGGCGGCCCTTTGCACGGGGCCCACCGCTACCAGGGCATGGGACAATAATGCGGGGGGGCATCCCATAAGGCTCATCATCAACCTATACCACCTACCCTTTGGTGGGGGACTGCGGTGGAGCAACGCTCCTTAAGCACACATGGTGCTGCCTACCTTCACCCGACCAGCGCAGCCCAGGCTGGGAGGCACATCACATCAAGGACGGGTGGGAATAGTCCAACAGGGCTGCAGGCTTTAATAGCCCCGCTCACCTGCGACAGAGTGATAATTTCATGTCTTCGCAGTCAGCACTGCAGAGAAATATGGGGATTTGTGGGAGGTCCCCGGGTATTTGAGGGGCCGGGAGGAGCCTGTTTTGCACGTCTCTGCAGTGCAGCGCCATCTGGCGGAGGATAACCCAAGTGTAAGTAATCTATCTGGAGCAGGATGTACTGTATACTAAGAATAATGGCCCCCGATCCGTGGAGAAGCAGGAAGAGAAGGAAAGGGGGGCGGGCCAGCGCCGAAGGCGTGCTTTTCCGGCCCCACCCCCCTCCCAGCAGCGCGGATCTGGCCAGCAAAACGAGCCGAACAAGGGGGGAGGGGCTACCGCGGCCACGCCCCCTTTTCTTAACCCAGCCTGAGGGAGAGAAACTCCCCAGGCTAACAGGAAAACCACCACAGGCTAGAAGGCACCATGCACCAATTCATCCAGGGATACTTCCAGGAGATCCAAACACACACACACAACACAAAAGTAAAGTGAACACCAACACACATACACTCATATATAAATATTAACAAATGAAAAAGGGAGAGGCCGAGGATGACGGCCCGCCAGACCCCCCCCCCCCCCCCAGAGGGAAGTAAGGGACCCGGAAGGGGGAGTGGGAACCCTGCCATTATAAGGCCATAGGCATGTAGGGACGGGGCATCCCGCACCAGGATCACCAAAAACCTGGATAACCGCCTACCCCATAATGAGGTCTCACGGTGAAACAAAGCTCCTTCCGCACCCGTAGGGTGCTCCTACCCTCACCAGGACCCACAGCCGGGAGGCTCAATTAGGGGCAATTTAAAAAAGGTCCTGGCAGTAATAGGTATAATAAACGGCCGGACGCGAGCCCGGCTTACCTGCAAGTAAAAAGTCTTCATCTTCTGTCTTGTCGCCTTCCCTGCAGAGAAGGAACTGGGAAATTGGTGGGAGGTCCCAGGTATATGTGGACTAGGAGGGGCTATTTTGCATATTCATCTCTGCAGAAGTTCGCCCTCTACTGGAGATTACCCACGTCATGAAGATCGAAGAGAAGTGTATGGCACACTTAGAATACACAAGGAACTGAGGAGGAGAGGAAGGGATGGGGCTTTTAACCTCTGTTCTAGTTTGTGTTTCCTCCCAGGGGGTGGAGCATAATCTCTCTGTGTAGTCGCTGAAGGATGACTTGGAAAAACAAAGCTGTGTCTCAAACCCTTTTGAGAATACCATCTAGTCCTTGAAACTCAAGTCAGAGGACTTGGAAACCTGCACCAGAGTGGCATCCAGCTTTGGACATTTGGCCTTAGACTCACAGGCTGCCTCCTCGAAAGGAATTTAATGTTTGATCGAATTTGAGAGAATAATGTTTCTCTCAGGGAATGGTCACTCCCTTTTGATTAAACTGGAAAGTGATGAATGGATAGGAAAATATTTCTCATCATGAGTTTATGATAACCGTGTCCCGTGCTGGCAGGGCCTGTTCATTTACGATCTTCATAGTATCATAGATTCCTAGAAGGAGGGACACAGTTTCTTCGGCAGTCTTCTTGTGTGAGCCTCTATAACAGAGATACTCAACTGGCGGACTGAGGTCTGAATGCGGACCCATTTGCCACTGTGCTCAGAGCTGCCCCCTTGATAGGCTATGTAGTGCTTAATCTCCATGCCAGTGTCATGGATCTTTGGCACCTATCATTGCAATATGAAGTACTGCAAGGTCGGGAAGTGACATTGCAAGGTACACACAAACTTTATTTCTCAGTCTCTTTGCCCCATCCAACCACCCCCCCCCCAGCTTGGCCCCATCTATCCCTGTCCAACCATCCCTATCTTCCTTACAGCTTCTCTCCCATTCATCCCTCTCCCACAAGCCCGTTTTATCCATCCTTGTTACCAAAACTTATATCCAGACCCCCCCACCCAGACTTTCAGCTCTCACCAGATGCCTTTAACCCTTTCAGTGCCAAGCACGTAGATTCTACGTGCTTGCTTCCACTCCTCTTAAGTGCCAAGCACGTTGACTTCGTTGTGATGTCACCAGCAGCCCTCTTAATGCCGGCACCCGACACAGAGAAACCGTCTGCTCGGGTGCCTGGAGGAGAGCAGATGGGGAGGAGAGCAGATGGGGAGGAGGGGAGGAGGAGAGGGCTGAGATCGCCCCCCCCCCCCCAGGCTCTCTCTTCCAAACACCCGAGCAGACTGTCATCGCAGATCGCCGGGGGACACAGGACCGGAGGTGAGTAAAGTAAAAAAAAAAATAAAGATCATTTTTTTCTTATGTGTCTGTCTTTTTATTTAACATTTAACCCCTTGTGAACTGGTAAGGGGTCCATGAGACCCCTTATACCAGTTCACAAGGCTGGGGGATGGCAAGTCACCCGTTTGCCGCAGCGGGTGACCTGCCATTAACCCCCCGCACCCCCATTACCTGCCTCTCCAAAGCCCGGGGGGGGGGGGGGGAGGCAGAAGAGCCCAGGCCCATGTGGGCTCGTAGGCTGCAGGGTGGGGGGCCACAAAAGCTGGCCCCTCCACTCTGTTCCTACAAGCCCCCATAGCTGATCCCGGGCTGGTAACACTGCTTAAGGGGGACCCCATTTCATTTCTTGGGGGGATTTTTAAGGGTTTTAACCCTTAAAATTCCCCAAAAAAATGGGGACCCTATGTCATTTTTATTTTAAATTAACCCCTTATGTTTATAGTGTGGATAGTAGTAGTATTTTATTTGTAAATGTTATAAAGTGCTATTTTCAGTTTGGGGGGTCTCCTGGGCAAGAATGGGGGGGCTACCGATACATATGTGGTACCGTTGTAATCGGGAGAAATTGGGCTTTCACATGCAATATGTTTTTCTCTAATAAAGTAAATGTTTTATTTAAAATAAAGGAGACAATTGTCTAAAAAATAATTTATTTTTACACAAAAATATTAAAAAAAACAGTAGAAAAATTACAAACAAGACATTTCATGTTCAAGCCTAAACTCTGCTGCAAAATATATATCTATAATTTTCCTGAAAAATCCGGCAAAAATCACGGTTAAACATGGCGCAAAATGGGGAAAAATGACCTGTCAACAGAGGGTGACAAAACTTCAAGTAGGTTAGGTAAAAGGATTAATAGTACCTATGCATGTTGGGTATTGTTCTGCTCGGGGGACCTTGCTCTTTCAGATTTAGCGTGTTTGCATATTTATATTTTAGGAAAACATGTTATTCAGTTTTTTTATTCATTTTTTTATGGAAACCCTGTGCAACCTAAGAATTCTTTGAGGGATTACTTCCAGAAAGATGAGCCTACTACAACAAGCTGGGTACTCTTAGAAAGCTTAATGTGTACTTTCAGGGAATATATGGTTTATAGGGGATATTCCAAATGTAAAGGGTTGTTTTGGTTGAAAAAATACAATTCTGTGAAATACTCACCTGTAGAATTGGCATTATACGTATACAGATATAATACTTACAATTGGGTTATCCTCCGCCAGAGGGCGCTGTGCACTGCAGACATGCAAAAACTGGCTCCTTACGGCCCTTCATATACCCAGGGACCTCCCACAAATCCCCAGCATTGAAAAGCAGTGAACCAGAAGCCAGGAGAATTCATCCACCAAAAACAACTAGTAATGATAACAACAATCACCATACAGGGGATCCAAAATAATGCAAAAACCAGGGTGGGGTGGAACAGGACGTACTGTATACGTATAATATCAATTCTACAGGTGTATTATTCTAAGTATACAGTACGTCCTGCTCCAGATATAATACTTACAATTGGGACATACAATAGCAGTGTCCATAGAACAGGGTGGGATCCCCAACAAAAAAGGCAACAGCAGACAGTTGGAAGCACTGTCACCTGCAATACCTCGCTACCAAGAGCGACACGAGCAAAGGCTCTAACTTCAACATCAAAACAACCCTTGAAAGGGTACAAACGAAAAAACAAGTAGTGTTCAAGCAAGACCTGGTGCTGAAAGATACCAAGGCACCAGCGTAATCAGAATGAGTGAGAAGAACTCTTCCCCTTAAGGAATAGGCTTGAGTAAATGCCTAACAAAAGCAAAAACTAAAAGTAGCCCAGGAAGGAGCCAAGCCTTCCCCAGGAACAGAAGGGACATCTTAAACAGGTAAAGGCCAGGCCCAAGGCAGCCTAACCCCTAGAGGCAGACGAGATCAGGCACATCCAGATGTAAGTGCTCACAACCCCGAGGAACATCAGTCCCCTAAGGGACAGGAGACAATCCAGGAAAAAAATTCCAGCACCTATTGAGGGAAAATAGATTCCCTTGCCTCAGCAATACAAGGAATAAATCCCAGAAGAAGGATAATGTCTTAATACCTGAGCCTAAGACACCCCCTTAGGCAGAATAACAGGCGTAAGGCGGAACGCCACCTCATCCCGGTGAAGATACAGTAAAGAAAACGAGGGCTAGCTAAACAGATCCGCCCGCTCAGGCGCACGGCCGACTGAGGTAACAGCCCCCAGAAGGGCAACCTTATGGATAGGAACAGTCAGACAGCATCCGGAATAGAGCCAAAGGGGAACACCCCGCACGGCAAACCGAAGAGAAATCAATCCCAACAGGGACCCTAGAACTACGTGGGGGATGATACTGAGCAATCCCTGAAAGAAAAGTCAACCCAGGCAAGGAACTGAGTAAAGACTTCTGTAGAAGACGGACAGGGCAGAGCCTGAACCACCAGGGCACCGAGTAGGAGAGCCAACTCCAACCCATGCTGTAATAACTATATAACCCTGGGAACAGAGCTCGCCCACAGGGGAGAGACCAAAAACTCACCCCAATCAATATGGGTAAACAATACCCCACAATAGACGGAAGAGGAGGCAGAAGAAGCCAACTCCTGTGCTTCCAGAAGTCACAGACACCCAGAAGGTACACCCACTTCCATCAAGGTGGATGAATCAACCGTCAGACCATCCAGACCAGAGTCTGTAGATAGGGGTGAAATAGAAAAGGGGGGCCTGAGTGAGCAGGCTAGCACTCCTGACAGGACGTACAGGTCCGCTGTCCACATAACCACATCTGCAACCACACTCCACTAGGCCACCCAAGGGCCGCCAGTATCACTGGTTCCCCCTTCCAGAGCAAACTTGCACAGAACCCTGTCCAGCAGGGTGAATGAAGATAAGTCATATAGAAACAGAATGTCCAGCATTAAGTCACGAAGCCTCATGACCAAGGACAGAACAATCTGAGACAGGGAAACAAGGGCCTAGGACCCATGATAGTGACGGGCCCAGAAAGATCCACACTAGATGGATCACATGTAGACACAAGAATTAGCACATCCTGTCACAGAAGGACATCCACCGGAGCGAATATCGCAGATATGCAGGGAACGCTGTCCTCCACCCAGATCAGGATCAGATACCTTCCTGGGGGATCATCCTGCTTCCAAGTCCACACAGATAATTAATACAGGCCACTGTCGTCAGACAGACCAAGGGGCCCCCCCAAGTAGACTGATCCCGCAAGGGAGAAGTCCAGTGATATAGAGCCAACCTGAAGGCCTACCGCTTCCAAATTAGACAGGTGGAAGGACCCCTAAAGGCCCCACCTCCCCCGGAATCACAGGGGAATTTAGGAGAAAAAAGTCCCCCCTCCGTCGACCTGATAGATTTGGTATCCAACTGCAGGAAGACGCAAGGAAGGGGGCGCCCCCTGACTGGTACCCCTAGTACCACAGTCTCAAGGGTAACCACCGTACCAAGGTGGAAGGGTACACAGACCCAGCTCCAGGAAAGCTGGAACCCAGTCCAGCATTTACAATATGAGTAGCAGAAGAGCCCAAGGGCTCTGAGCATAAGGGACAACCTTTGAACAGCCACCAACAGGCCCGCCAGCTGCAATCCAGCCTGGTGAAGAGACAGGAACAGCAAGAGGGACCGAGCCCATGCAAACAGATTGTCCATTCATAGTCAAGGAAGCAGGTTCCCGTCTGAACCGAATCCAAGTTCAACCCTAGGAATGGAGATATCACTAAGGGGAAAAAAGAGGAATTGAGGTGATTGAGCACCCATCCAAAGACTCCCAAAGGACACCACCAACCGAGTAACAAGCTCGGCCTGACGCAGGGATTGGGAAGCAAAGAGGGACGGCGCCAACACTAAACTGTAAGGTCCTTGGTGCCCGGAAGGCACAATGGCAATGAAATAAGCGTCTTAGGTCCCTACCGAAGGCAAGAGGTCCCTGGACACAGGGCACTGGCGGCCCAACTCAGAGAAACCATGCAGAAACTGCCTGTGAATGTAAATTGCCTCACCTATGGAAGGCCATAATGGACAGAGCGTCTCATACTTTTGGAGGAATGTGGAAAGGTTAGTGTAGAGGCCCCTGCCTCTGTCTCTGTCTGTTAAGGGCAACCAGCAGGTGACCCCAGACATAGCAGACCGCGCGTGGCCTGCGCCAACACCAGAAGAGAGGCAGGGACCAGAAGCATCTTCAATATCTCGGGAAGGGGCCGCCCAGCAGACATTATCCTGCATCCAGAGGAAACTTCCTCCTGACTCCATCAGAACGAGGCACGACGCCTCCTGATAGGGGCAAGGTGCTGCGGCCATCCCCTCATCATGCTTGGGGGGTTTTGGTAAAAGGTTTGGACTTAGTCCTGCCGGAGGGACCAGGGCGTTGTCTGCCACTCCTGGGGCAGGGATCTATACCAAAAAGCTGGAAGGACACCCCTGGTTCGGGTTTGACGCTAACATGGGGGGGTGGAGGGGTGCCCCTGCCCCGAGAAGGCCGAGACCTGGTTCGGGTTTGACGCTAACATATGGGGGTGGAAGGGTGCCTCTGCCCCGAGAAGGCCGAGACCGCTTCTGTAAAGGGGTGTTTTGCCCTTTTTTCCAAACAGGTCCAGACGGGCCACAAATAGGCGTCGCCCTCTAAAGGGAAGCCCAGTAAGTCTTTTTGTAGCATCGTCAACACCCCACTGTCGCAGCCAGACCAGTCGGCGTATAGCTACGGCAAGGGCAGAAGTTCTTGCGCACGTGCTGATGGTGTCATCCAGCGCCAAAAGGATAAATCTTACAAATACATCACAACTGGAGAGTGCATTAAACACCTCCCAGGGGAGATCCTCGGGTTGATGATCAATCAACTTTCTGATGAGGGTCCTAGCGGCCACTGCAGCGATGGCCGCGGCACAGACCGGGCGCAGAGTCGTCCCTGCACAAAAAAAGGCGTGGGAAGCCAGCATATCAATGCGCCGGTCCTCAGCATTCCGAAGGGTACGATAAGTAGGGGCCGCAATAAAGGGGGGGGTTAAGAACCCCAATGATCGGTGCATCCACCACGGGAGGTGATGAACAGCAGTTAACCACATCAGGGGGAAAATACTATTTTGTGAGTACTCACCTGAAAAATGGATATTGTTGGTGTGCCACACACCCCGCTTCACTTCTTAAATATTCATCACTTCATGGGTTAATCCACCGCAGGTGATGTAGTGCAGAGAGGAAGTCTTGTAACGAGCCCCCTTCCGGCCTATATATACCTGGTACCTCCCTTCAATCACCAGTATATTCAAAAAGCAGTAAAACAAGGTACCAGTATTCCACCAGTAACCTCCAAAATTAATTTTGATATAAATAAAAAAGGGCTTCACCATATAAATGCCTCGGTAATACCGAAAAGGGCGGGTGTGAAGCGGGGTGTGTGGCACACCAACAATATCCATTTTTCAGGTGAGTACTCACAAAATGGTATTATTCTTGGTGTGCCACACACCCCGCTTCACTTCTTAAATATTCATCACTTCATGGGACATCCAAAAGCAGTGTCCACAAGGGAAGGGCATCTCAAGGCCAGGTGAAGCACAACTTAAAAGTCTGCAGAACTTTGCGGCCAAAAACAGCATCCGCTGAGGCCCGCACATCAACTTTGTAAAACTTAGAAAAAGTGTGAACAGAAGACCAGGTGGCGGCCTTACAAACCTGTTCAACAGAAGCTTGGTGCTGAAAAGCCCAAGACGCCCCAACAGCGCGAGTGGAATGAGCAGTAATACGAAAAGGGGGAACTCTTCCCTTAGCAGAATAGGCCGCAGTAACGGCCTGATGTATCCACTTGCTAATGGCAGATTTGGCCGGTGCCCAACCCTTCTTAGGCCCATGGGGCACAACAAAAAAGGAATCCGTCCTACGGAAAGGAGACGTGATAATCAAGTAGTACTTAACACAGCGTACTACATCCAAACAATGCAAAACCCTCTCTTTGTCATTCTTAGGATTAGGACACAAGGAGGGAAGAACAATATCTTGGTTCAAATGAAAAGCAGAAACAACCTTAGGAAGAAAGTCTGGCTTGAACCGAAAGACCACTTTATCCCGATGCCTCTCGAAGTAGGGCGCCTGGATAGTTAAGGCCGCCAATTCTGAGACACGCCGGACAGAAGTGATCGCTACCAAGAAGACAATCTTCTGAGTCAGGGTAGACAAAGCAATATCTTGCAAAGGCTCAAAAGGAGGAGCCTGAAGAGCCGAAAGAACCAAATTCAAATCCCAAACAGGGAGTAATGGGAGTTTCCTGGGAGGCCGCACATGCGTAACCCCCTGGAAAAAAGTTTTAACTAAAGGTTTAAGCGCAACACGCTTCTGAAAAGAGACCGATAAGGCAGAGACCTGCCCTTTCAATGTACTTAGCTGGAGACCAGAGTCCAGCCCTGATTGTAAAAACTGCAGAATCCTGGGGACCGAAAGGACCCTACAAGGAAAAGATCTTGTCTCACACCAAGTGATATAGGCTTTCCAAGTCCTATAGTAGGTGACGGAAGAAGACTTCTTCCGGGCACTGATCAGAGTCTTAATGACTGAATCAGAAAGACCCTCCTCCTTCAGGATGGAGGTTTCAGCCGCCAGGCCATCAAACCCAGCGCTGGTAAATTGAGGTAACACAATTGACCCTGAGTGAGCAGATCGGGCCGAAGAGGCAAAATGAACTGGTCCACTGCCAGCCAAACGATGTCTGCGAACCTTATTCGTTTTGGCCACTTTGGGGCCATGAGAACGGCGTACACCCTTTCCAGAGCCAACTTCTGAAGAACTCTGCCCAGCAAGGGCCACGGAGGAAACAGGTATAGAAATCCCAGAGCTCCTCAGTTCAGGGACCTGACGTCCACTGTCAGAGCCAGAGGATCCCGGGAGAGAGACACGAAGCTCGGGAGCCTGAGATAGAGATGAGGGGCCCACAGGTCCACCTCCGGAGTCTCCCATTGGAGACACAATAAGAGAACCACCCGAGGATGGAGAGCTTATTCTTCCAGACGGGGAGAGCACTTGCTCAACCGGTCCGCTACCTGTTCCATCACCTCTGGAATGTAAACCGCCGAGAGACAGGGAACATGGAACACTGCCCATGTCTGGATCAGGGACACTTCTCTGATGGGTAAGTGGGGCCTCCACTGCCCCTGAAGCCGCAGCTCCTTCCAGAATCTGTCCCATCCCGACAGACCGGTGTCCGTGGTGACACCTCTCCAAGGGAGGGTCAGGAAAGACCTGCCCTATACAAAATTGGTCGAGACCAATCACCACAGGAGGAACTGCCGTACACGGGAGGACAATTGGAAGGACTGATCCAACAACAGAGGTTGCTGGACCCAACACGCTAGCAGAAATAGCTGAAGTGTTCTTGTGCGAATTTGGGCAAAAGAAAGACACACAGCGTCTTGATGAGAGTTCAGGCCGGGATGAACCGACCCCTGAATGGACCGCGAGGGAGGGTGAGACTCGAATTCCAGGTTGTGACCTGTCGACACTACCTCCTGGATCCATCTGCCTAGAACCACATGGTTCCAATGGTAGAAGTGTCGCAATAGTCCCCCCACCCGCACGGGTGAGGGCAGCCCCTCATTGCTGAGTGGGCTTATCAGCAGGCTTGGGCTTGGTGCCCCAGGACTGAGTGGGCCGGCCACGGCCCCTCCCCCGAGTCCAACCTGCGCCACTGGTAGCGGGAAAGAACGCACCCTTGCCCGCTCTGAATCCTCGAAAGGAAGGCCTACCGGAACTTGTCCCCCTGAAGGGACCACGAGGCCTTTTGCGTTGTGGCATCTTACCATCTTTTGCGACTGAATCAATTTTCTCCCCAAACAGACGCAACCCCAAAAAGGGGAGGGCTGTGAGTACCTTTTTGGAAGCCGTGTCTTCTGTCCACTGACGCAGCCATACTGACCTGCGAATAGCCACCAGCATAGCTGCCGCCTTGCTACTCATAGTCAGCGCATAGTCCTGAGCGGCCAGGACATAAGCCACAAAAGATTCACACTGCTTAAGTGCAGTGAACTGTTTGCAAGCGGGATCAAGATCCTCATATAGCCCCTGAATTTAATTGCCAATAGAAGAAGGGCTGAAGCACATACCGGGCGCAATGCTGACCCGGAATAGATAAAACCATGTCGAGCGTATTGGTCAATCCTGCGATCTTCCCCATCTTTGGGGACAGTGGTCTCAGCAGATTGTACCATAGCCGAGCTGGAGAGTCCTAGTACAGGGGTATCGACGTCCGGAGGGACAGACCACAGCCTCACCAATTCTGGTGGAAAAGGATCACGCTTTTCCCAACTGGAAGGAATTCCAGATAACCGTGTGGGATGTTCCCATTCCTTAAGAACCACCCTCTCAAAGTGGTGCTGTCTGGGAAAAACCAAACTCGGCTGAGGCTCTTTAAATAACTGACCCTTTGGCGGGGCGGCCGCCTCAGGCGTATCTAAACTCAAAATATTAAACATTTGAGCCAGAATGGAGGGGGTGTCAAAAACAACCCCCTCTGACCAATCGCCGATCTCATCAGCCACATGCTGACCTGTCGGCTCATCTGACTCCGACGGGAGTTCATCCTCGTCAGGGGATTCATCGGACCATTCCACAGGTTCACAAAACTGGTCCTGTGGAGCCGAAGGTACCGGAGTCAGGTGTCTTCGTTTTGTAGCGGTTTTAAACGCTGCTTTAACAGGCATCATTTTCCGGGGGCCGGGCTTTGTGCAACCAAAGAATACATTGAGGGATTACTTCCAGAAAACTAAGCCCACATAAACAAGCTTGGAAAGCCTAGAAAGCTTGAGGTGTGTTCTTCCAGAGAATATATAGTTTGTGAGGGGTATTTTAAATGTAAATGGTTGTTTTTCTGGAAAATCTGCAAGGTGCGCATAGCGCAGTTGTATTTTATCTGAAAATCTCCTAAAGCTCTGTTTCAGTTTGGGGGAGTCTCCTGGGCAGGAAAGGGTCTACCAATACATATGTGGTACCGCTGTGACTGGGAGAAATTAGGGTTTCGCACGCAATAACATTTTATTGACAAACATTTTTTTATTACAAAAAAACACTACAAATTGCAAAAAATAGATTTTTTTTATTTTTTTTGCACATATTTCACCAAAAAGTATTGAGAATACACTAAAAAAAAGGCCAAACAAGAGATTTCATGTTGAAGCCCAGACTCTTGAAAAAAACAATATATAATTTTCCTGGGAAATCCCTGGAAATCCTTTCACAAATCACAGTTGAACATGTGTAAAATAGTGAAACATGGTCTGGCAACACAGGGGCGACAAAAGCTGCAGGTAGGCTGGCAGTGAAAGGGTTAAATGGACCTTTACAAGAACTGGTTAAGTACACCTGCTCTATAAGTTTCTTCATCATGTGACCCCTCTTTCCAAAAAATACCATTTTGTGAGTACTCACCTGAAAAATGGATATTGTTGGTGTGCCACACACCCCGCTTCACTTTTAAATATTCTTCACTTAATGGGTTAACTCACCGCCAGGTGACGCAGTGCAGAGAGGAAGTCTTGTAACGAGCCCCCTTCCGGCCTATATATACCTGGTACCTCCCTTAAATCACCAGTATATTAAAAAAGCAGAAAGACAAGGTACCAGTATTCCACCGGTAACCTCAAAATCAATTTGATATAAACAAAAAGCTTCACCATAAAAAGGCTTCGGAAATACCGAAAAGGGTGGGAGTGAAGCAGGGTGTGTGGCGCACACCAACAATATCCATTTTTCAGGTGAGTACTCACAAAATGGTATTATTCTTGGTGTGCCACACACCCCGCTTCACTTTTAAATATTCTTCACTTAATGGGACATCCAAAAGCAGTGTCCACAAGGGATGGGCATCTCAAGGCCAGGTGAAGCATAACTTAAATGACTGCAGTCTGCAGAACTTTGCGGCCAAAGAACAGCATCCGCTGAGGCTCGCACATCAGCTTTATAAAACTTAGAAAAAGTATGAACAGAAGACCAAGTGGCGGCCTTACAAACTTGTTCAACAGAAGCTTGGTGCTGAAAAGCCCAAGACGCCCCAATGGCGCAAGTAGAATGAGCAGTGATACGAAAAGGGGGAACTTTCCCCTTAGCAGAATAGGCCGCAGTAACGGCCTGACGTATCCATTTGCTAATGGCAGATTTGGCTGGTGCCAAATCCTTCTTAGGCCCATGGGGCACAACAAAAAAGGCATCTGTTTATGAAAAGGAGACATAATAATCAAATAGTACTTAACACAGCGTACTATATCCAAACAATGCAAAAATACCATTTGTGAGTACTCACCTGAAAAATGGATATTGTTGGTGTGCCACACACCCCGCTTCACTTCTTAAATATTCATCCATTAATGGGTTAATCCACCGCCAGGTGACGCAGTGCAGAGAGGAAGTCTTGTAACGAGCCCCCTTCCGGCCTATATATACCTGGTACCTCCCTTCAATCACCAGTATATTAAAAAGCAGAAAGACAAGGTACCAGTATTCCACCGGTAACCTCAAAAATCAATTTTGATATAAATAAAAAAGGCTTCACCATATAAAGGCTTCGGTAATACTGAAAAGGGTGGGGGTGAAGCGGGGTGTGTGGCACACCAACAATATCCATTTTTCAGGTGAGTACTTACAAAATGGTATTCTTGGTGTGCCACACACCCCGCTTCACTTCTTAAATATTCATCCATTAATGGGACATCCAAAAGCAGTGTCCACAAGGGAAGGGCATCTCAAGGCCAGGTGAAGCATAACTTAAATGACTGCAGTCTGCAGAACCTTGCGGCCAAAAACAGCATCCGCTGAGGCCCGCACATCAACTTTGTAAAACTTAGAAAAAGTGTGAACAGAAGACCAAGTGGCGGCCTTACAAACCTGTTCAACAGAAGCTTGGTGCTGAAAAGCCCAAGACGCCCCAACGGCACGAGTGGAATGAGCAGTGATACGAAAAGGGGGAACTCTTCCCTTAGCAGAATAGGCCGCAGTAACGGCCTGACGTATCCACTTGCTAATAGTAGATTTGGCCGGTGCCAACCCCTTCTTAGGCCCATGGGGCACAACAAAAAAGGAATCCGTCCTACGAAAAGGAGACGTGATAATCAAGTAGTACTTAACACAGCGTACTACATCCAAACAATGCAAAACCCTCTCTTTGTCATTCTTAGGATTAGGACACAAGGAGGGAAGAACAATATCTTGGTTCAAATGAAAAGCAGAAACAACCTTAGGAAGAAAGTCTGGCTTGAACCGAAAAACCACTTTATCCTGATGCCTGGATAGACAAGGCCGCCAACTCTGAGACACGCCGGACCGAAGTGATCGCCACTAAGAAGACAATCTTCTGAGTCAGGGTAGACAAAGCAATATCTTGCAAAGGCTCAAAAGGAGGAGCCTGAAGAGCAGAAAGAACCAAATTCAAATCCCAAACAGGGAGTAATGGTTTCCTGCGAGGCCGCACATGCGTAACCCCCTGGAAAAAAGTTTTAACTAAAGGCTTAAGCGCAACACGCTTCTGAAAAAAGATAGATAAGGCAGAGACCTGCCCTTTCAACGTACTTAGCTGAAGACCAGAGTCCAGCCCTGATTGTAAAAACTCCAGAATCCTGGAGAACGAGAAGACCCTACAAGGAAAAGATCTTATCTCACACCAAGCGATATAGGCTTTCCAAGTCCTATAGTAGGTGATGGAAGAAGACCTCTTCCGGGCACTGATCAGAGTCTTAATGACTGAATCAGAAAGACCCTCCTCCTTCAGGATGGAGGTTTCAGCAGCCAGGCCATCAAACCCAGCGCTGGTAAATTGGGGCAACACAATTGACCCTGAGTGAGCAGATCGGGCCGAAGAGGCAGAACGAACTGGACCACTGCCAGCCGAACGATGTCTGCGAACCTCACTCGCCTTGGCCACCTTGGGGCCACGAGAACGGCGGACACCTTTTCCAGAGCCAACTTCTGAAGCACCCTGCCCAGCCTGGGCATCGGAGGAAACAGGTATAGAAATCCCAGAACTCCCCAGCTCAGGGACATGGCGTCCATTGCCAGAGGATCCTGGGAGAGCGACACGAAGTTCGGGAGCCTGCGAGAGGCAAACGGGTCCACCTCCAGGGTCCCCCATCGGAGACACAGTGAGCGAAACACCCGAGGATGGAGAGCCCATTCTCCCAGACGGGGAGAGCCCCTGCTCAACCGGTCCGCTACCTGGTTCTCCACTCCTGGAATGTATACCGCCGAGAGACAAGGAACATGGGCCTCTGCCTAGGTCAGGATCAGGGTCACCTCTCTGAGAGCACTCAGACTGCGAGTCCCTCCCTGATGACCGATGTAAGCAACCACTGCTTGATTGTCTGAACGCACCTGGACCGGAAGGCCCAGAACGTGCTGAGTCAGGAGAGCAAGCACCCGACGGATGGTTCTCAGTTCAGAATATTGGTGGGAAAGTGGGCCTCTTGAGGTCCCCACTGCCCCTGAAACTGCAGCTCCTTCCAGAATCCGCCCCATCCCAACAGACTGGCGTCCGTGGTGACAATTTTCCAAAGGAGGGTCAGGAAAAACCTGCCCTACACCAGATTGGTCGAGACCAACCACCACAGGAGGGACTGCCGGACCCGGGAGGACAACTGGAAGGACTGATCCAGCGACCGAGGCTGCTGGTCCCAAGACGCTAACAGAAAAAGCTGAAGCGTTCTCGTGTGAATTTGGGCAAAAGGAAGAAACACTCTGTTGATGAGAGTCCAGGCCGGGACGAACCGACCCATCTTTCTCGGGGACTCGAATTCCAGGTCGTAACCGGCCGACACTACCTCCTGGATCCATCTGCCTGGAACCACTTGGTTCCAAACCTGGGAGAAGTGTCGTCATAGTCCCCCCACCCGCACGGGTGAGGGCAGCCCCTCATTGCTGAGAGGGCTTGTCAGCAGGTTTGGGCTTGGTGCCCCAGGACCGAGTGGGCCGGCCACAGCCCCTTCCCCCGAGTCCAACCTGCACCTCTGGTAGCGGGAAAGGAAGCCCCCCTGCCCGCTCTGAATCCTCGAAAGGAAGGCCTACCGGAACCTGCCCCCCTAAAGGGGCCACGAGGCCTCTTGCGTTGTGGCATCTTACCACCCTTTGCGACTGAATCAATTTTCTCCCTAAACAGACGCAACCCCAAAAAGGGGAGAGCTGTGAGCACCTTCTTAGAAACTGCGTCCGCCGACCACTGACGCAGCCATACTGACCGGCGAATAGCCACCAGCATAGCCGCTGCCTTGCTACTCATAGCCAGCGCATCGTCCTGAGCGGATAGGACATAGGACACAAAAGATTCACACTGCTTAAGCGCAGTAAACTGTTTACAAGCAGGATAGAGATCCTCATATAGCCCCTGAATTAAAGACCTAATCGCCAATAGAAGAAGGGCTGAAGCACACACCGGGCGCAACGCTGACCCAGAATAAATAAAACCATGGCGCGCGTATTGGTCAATCCGACGATCTTCCCCATCTTTAGGGACAGTGGTCTCAGCAGACTGTACCATAGCTGTGCTGGAGAGCCCTAGCACAGGGGTATCGACGTCAGGAGGGACAGACCAAAGCTTTACCAACTCTGGCGGAAAAGAATAACGCTTTTCCCAACTGGAAGGGATTCCAGATAACCGCGTGGGATGTTCCCATTCCTTAAGGACCACCCTCTCAAAGTGGTGTTGTCTGGGAAAAACCCAACGCGGCTGAGGCTCCTTAAACAACTGACCCTTTGGCAGGGTGACAGCCTCAGGTGGACCTAAATTCAAAATTTTAAACATTTGAGCCAGAATGGAGGGGGTGTCAAAAACAACCCCCTCCGACCAATCGCCAATCGCATCAGCCTCAAGCTGATCTGCAGGCTCATCTGACTCCAACAGGAATTCTTCCTCGTTCGGGGATCCATCGGACCATTCCACAGGCTCACATAACTCGTCCTGTGGAGCCGAAGGTGCCTCCGTTTTGCAGCGGCCTTTAACCCTGCTTTAACGGGCACTACTTTCCGGGGGCTGGCCGACCGTGCCGCCACCTCGGACTGCGAATCCCCACTTTTGACAGTGTCATGCGGGGTCCGGAACAGGGAGGGCGAGGTAGGCGATGATGAAGGTTGCGATGGGCCAGCAGCCGAAGCAACAGACTGGCGCGCAATGCTCTGCTTTGCACAAGGGATGCAAATAAAGACATCAGCTGGGAGTAGAGCCCCACAACTTACGCACCCCCCGAATGGCTCAGAAGAACCGTTTCCGGCAATAACGGAAGCCTCCATATGGTGATTTATGGTATTCGCAATTTTTGGGCTTTGAGGCATAAGCCAACCCGGGATGCCCCCTTATTTGTAAATGTCCCGGAAGGGAGGATTTTTATTTATTTTTTTTTTTTCAAAAAGGAAGGTCCCCCCCCCCCCCCCCATAGTGAAGGGACCGTAACGGGAGAGAAAGGGGCTACGGGGACCCTCGGGACAGGGGCATCCCATTTCCGGATCACCATGCCGGATAGCCGCATTTCCCCACGCATGAGGTCGAGCGGAGGAGATAAGCTCCTAGGCACTTAAAGTGCCATCTACCATTTGCCCAGTGAGCAGCCTAGGCTGGGAGGCTTCCATTCCACCATCAAGGTATAAACACTCAAACCGGGCATTAATAGACCAAAAGGGGGGTGCCGGGGTAAGACCCCGGCTACCTGTAAGCAGGAGACTTCAATCTTCTGTCTTGTCGTCAAGCAGAGAGAAAAATACTGGTGATTGAAGGGAGGTACCAGGTATATATAGGCCGGAAGGGGGCTCGTTACAAGACTTCCTCTCTGCACTGCGTCACCTGGCGGTGAGTTAACCCATTAAGTGAAGAATATTTAAAAGTGAAGCGGGGTGTGTGGCACACCAAGAATACTCTTGTTCAAGGAAACCACAGCAGAGGAGACTAAACCTTCACTCTTTTCCGTCCCCTGACTCTGACTAGTAGTAGGAAAAGGAGTTTGTGATGTAATGGGCTGAGAGGGTACAGGCGAAGAGACAGGCCAAGAAAAGGATGATTGTGGGAAATGCATAGGAAAACTTTGTGTCGGTGAAAACGTGCCAACAGGAGGGGATGCCCTTAACAGGAGTGCGGCCTTGCAGATCTCAAGAGTCAAGGCCATGTCTATTTTAATAGGACCTGCTGTTTCAATGAAAAAATAAGCTGACTCTCCTCCCACCTTGTTGTCAAAGCAGGCCTGGCTAAAAGTTCTATTCCAGGACTCCAATAGAGGTGCCTGGCAAACTAAGCATAATTTGGCCACTCCTGAAGTTTAATTCTGGAGCCTGCCTTTCTCTTTATCCTTCTCCTTTTCTTTCTACTTAGCTTAGAAGTAAAAGAGAGACTGAAAAGGCGGCAAAGTAAGCTTAGTTAACATCCCTGTGATTTACTAAAGGGTTAACTAGTATAGGCCAGAAAAAATTGTGGAACACATACATCTACAACTCGTGAGGCATATCTATGCTGTTACTGCCTGGGTCTGTAATGAGAGATCCGCTGCCGACCAGGCCTTCTTTTCGGG
Organism: Gastrophryne carolinensis; assembly: GCA_027917425.1. Classification (NCBI taxonomy): domain Eukaryota; kingdom Metazoa; phylum Chordata; class Amphibia; order Anura; family Microhylidae; genus Gastrophryne; species Gastrophryne carolinensis. The sequence continues at coordinate 120,134,649 of CM051243.1, forward strand.
TTTCATCCGGAAACGTTCCTCTTGACCCCGAAGTGGGTGGGGCTGATGCCGCCGGAAGTTATACAAACGGATATGCGTCTACCATCCTGCTTCTGCTGGATTCTTCACTGCTGCTGCCCGGGCCCAGCATGCCCGACCACCACGTCACCTGCTGCTAGCACTTGCTACAAACAGACCCCCTGGGGCATCCTGAATTGGAATGTCCAGCTGTGTGAATGGTCGGGCATGCAAACTGGGTAGTGGGTTATACTGGATGACCTCAGGGGTTTCACACAGCAGGACATCCCCAAACTGGATGCACCATGGCAAAGCACCAAAACTTGGGATAGTGAGAATTCTGGGTTTTGGGCTACTTGTGTTCACTTAATGTAGGGTACATACCAGTAGCAGCTTCAACAAAGAGGATTTCACAGAGGCTCCAACAAAGCTCCATGGCTGATAGTATAGAAAGCTGGGGAAAAAAAACAACATGCTTTAATGAACCAAATTTTGCACTATAAGACACAGCTGACGATAAGATGTAAGCTTAAAAGGAGGAAAATAACAGAAAAAAAAATCTAAACCAAATGGTGTACTAAAATCCCCCTTCACAAAAACATAAGAAAAGGCAGTGAGCAGAATCCCTCTCCCCCATTCAATAACCGCATAAAAGGCAGTGTGTGCGCAGAATCCCCCAACAACCCCCCACTCCCCTGCAGGGTATCCAGCATCACAATTGGCTGCCAACCACTCATGTGGGTAGTGATGTTCGGGCCGCCGAATATCCTATCCATGTGAGTTCCGGGAAGCAAATCGTGATGCTGGATACCCTGCAGGGGAGCAAGAGAAAGGTAAGATTTACGGACATCCTGGGCGGTTATATGCGGGGGGGCTCCAGCATTCTGGATGCCCCCGTCTGTCAGATCATCAACATCATTGCAGTGGAGGGTGTTGGTCTGCCTTTTAGCTTTCTCATTTGAGGAGTACAATTACATTTCTTTGGGGGTGGCCCAGACACCCCGTCAGCAAAAGAAAAAAAAAACACTAATTCTAAGACAATATTTCTTTATTTAGGCAAATACATACACACCACAAATAGACAATTATAAAAACCCATAAAAAACATGAAGACAATCAGAAGGGGATGCCAACCAATCTCTAGTAAAATAATTTCAATAACCTCCTAATACATGTAAATATCTAAAAATCCACCCCACCCCCCACACACACATAATGGTCCAATTTAATAAGAATCCCAAAGTGCATCACTTTTGTCAACTGTAAACATAGTGGGCCACAATGGACATTTTCACAACTTAATAGCATAATGAAGATAATATAACATATGTAACAATAAATATTCCCACATGCTAAAACAGTACATGTGCTGATGACTTACCTCTCAATATATGGGTCCCTTGCTTAGAGCCCATCCCAATCTGTCCTACATCTTAACCAGGTTTCTAATGTTCAATCCATCTAAAATCCCACCAAAGCCAAGAAAACATTAATATAGAAAAACTATTTTGCGAAGTATTGATCCAAAGACCTCACCCAGGGGTGGTGGTGTACAATATCAATGCTTTTTATCAAGCCAATCCTGCCACCTCTATTTGCCAATGTGGAAACTTCAATCCTTGTGCCCCCATTTAACTACATTTACAAGTCTGTTCTATTTGCCAATCCCTTTTCCCAAAGCACGACAAGGGCCATATCAGATTGATGTTGAGCAAGTGTGCTCGAAGACATAAAAGTATAGGATGTGCTCAAACCATAAAATACAGAAATTCAGAGACCCTACCTTCTTGACATATACCATCAGGCCCTGTAGAATAAATTCTGTTCATATCAAGCAGTACCACCCAGAGATTACTTCTTTAGAAACCCACATGCACCCCACAGATCAAACATCTGAGATGGAATATAAAAAAAGACATGCTAATAAAGGGGAGGTGGAACCCCTCTAGGATTTTAGAAAAAGTATTTTATTGTGAAAACAAAAAGCCATTGCCATGGCATTCTGAATGAGTCCACCACAACATGAAGGTAAGAAAGGGATGTCCCAAAACAGTACACCAGTCAAGATGGGCAAAAAGCAATAGATGTCTACTAAAACTAATGGAATCATGGCATTAAATTAGTATCAACAGGTAAGCCAAACACTGATCAAACATACGGAGGTCCACCCTTAGCTCCAAAACCTTTCGTAACCATCTTTTAATGGTGTGGGGCAGCCAAACATCATCCCCTTGTGAAGTTCTAGAGTGAAAAACAGGGCATAAGAATTACTAAAGTACCTTGTTCTGGCAAGGCAAAATGTGAGGTGATTGCAGGATAGAAAGAGGCAAGGCAAGAAGGAACCACAAATTCTTGGTTGATGATGAAGGCTGAAACAACCATGGGCACAAACACAGGTTTGAAAAACGAAACCACCTCGTCACAATGGAACATGTAGGCAGAATCAGTAGAAAGAACTGTCACCCTGGTAATTTTATGTCTGCTCATACCTCACTAGCGAACAGATTAGGTCCCCCCTTTCTTTCAGCTGGGCTTGGAGTGTCCTGGGGTGTTTACTTGGTGGTACGGCATGGTTTTAGGAAGGTTTTGGCCTTCTTTCATTTCCTGGAACATCTTATTGCCCTGTTTTCTAAAGACGCTCTTGGTGCCCGAAACCAGGAATAGTTTCCCTATTTGAAGATAGGACATTTTGTGGGCTTTTGGGCCCGTGATCACCTGGACCTCCTAGCCTTGACCGACGTTGAGAACAGGTTCCTAAGTCCCCTTTGCAGCCAGGCCTTGTCTCTTGGTACCTTTCCTCAATTTTGTCAGCTACCTTGGGAAAGTTACAATACAAAGTTAAATGGGAAAGAAATTTGGGTGATAGTCCTACCCCTGCCAAACGGGTTTCTAATACTATGGCTAAAAGCCCTATTAATGGTTATAGCCCTGGAGAGTAGCTATAAACTATTGATTTGGTGGTATCTTATCCTTGAGAGGGGGTGGCCCGCTTCACTTCGGACACATCTGCACTGTGCTTTAACCCTTTAAGTGCCAGCCTACCTGGAGTTTTTGTCACACTCTGTTGCCAGACCATGTTCAAATGTGATTTTTGCAGGGATTTCCAGGGATTTCCCAGGAAAATGATATATTGTTTTTTTCAGCAGAGTCTGAGCTTTAACATGAAATGTCTTGTTTGTCATTTTTTAGGTGTATTCTCAATATTTTTTGGCGAAATATGTGCAAAAAAATTTAAAAAATCTATTTTTTACAATTTGTAGTGTTTTTTTGTAATAAAAAATGTAAGTTTGTCAATAAAATCTTATTGCGTGTGAAACCCCAATTTCTCACAGTTACAGCGGTACCACATATGTATTGATAGACACCTTTTCCTGCCCAGGAGACTCCCCCAAACTGAAACAGAGCTTTAGGGGATTTTCAGAAAAAATACAACTGTGATATGGGCACCTGTTTTTCCAGAAAAACAACCCTTTACATTTGAAATACCCCCCACAAACTATATATTCTCTGGAAGTACACACCTCAAGCTTTCTAGATGTACCAGGCTTGTTGATGTGGCCACAGTTTTCTAGAAGTAATCCCTCAATGTATTCTTTGGTTGCAAAGAGTTTCCCTAAAAAAAGGATAAAAAAGGAGAATCAAAGCCACATTTTCCTAAAAAAACTATATACAAACAAGAAAAAACAAGTAGAATCTGAAAAAGCAACATCCCCCGAACAGAACGATACCCAACATGCATAGGTTCTGTCAAGGGAAGAGTTGCCAAACACCCCAAAGTAAAGCATGTGCATAACGGAAATTTTTCTTGAAAATTTCAGCTCTGCAGACAAAGTGCGCACCTTGCGATTTTTCAACCAAAACAACCCTTTACATTTGGAATATCCCCCATAAACCATATATTCCCTGAAAGTACACATGTTAAGCTTTCTAAGCATACCCAGCTTGTTGTAGTGGGCTCATCTTTCTGGAATTAATCCCTCAAAGAACTCTTTGGTTGCGCAGAGTTTCCCTAAAAAATGTATAAAAAAGCAGAATAAAAAACACCTTTTCCTAAAATATAAATATGCAAACAAGAAAAAACAAGCTAAGTCTGAAAGCGCAAGGTCCCCCGAACAGAACAATACCCAACATGCAGAGGTACTATTAACCCTTTTAATTGCCAGCTTACTTGAGATTTTGTCACCCTCTGTTGACAGGTCATTTTTCCCCATTTTGCGCCATGTTTTGCGCCATGTTTTGCGTCATTTTTGCTGGAATTTTCAGGAAAATTATATATATATTTTTTGCAGCAGAGTTTAGGCTTTAACATGAAATGTCTTGTTTGTAAATTTTATTTATTATTAATTTTATTTATTATTAAGTAAAAAAAAATAAATAAATAAAAAATTATTTTAGAAAATTGCCTCCTTTATTTTAAATAAAAAATGTATTTGATTAGGGAAAACCATATTGCATGTGAAAGCCCCATTTCTACCGATTAGAACGGTACCACATATTTATCGGTAGCCCCCCCATTCTTGCCCAGGAGACCCCCCTAACTGAAACAAGTAATTTTTAACATTTACAAATAAAATACAACTACCATCCACACTACAAAGGGTTAAATCGAGAAAAAAAAAATGACATAGGGTCCCCCCTCCCGGGAGGGGGGGGGGGGGGCATTTTTTGGGGGGATTTTTAAGGGTTAAAAATCCTTAAAAAAAAAAAAAAAAAAAATGACATGGCCCCCCCCTTACCCAAACTAACCAGCCCGGGACCAGCTATGCAGGGTTTGGAGGAACAGGGCGCAGGGGCCAGCTTTTGTGGCCCCTGGCCCTGCAGGCTACAAGCCCGCATAGCCAGTGGGCCCGGGCTCTTCTGCCCCCCCCTGGGCTTTGGGGAGGCAGGTAATGGGGGTGCCGGGGGTTAATGGCAAGTCACCGGCTAGTGCAGGTGACTTGCCACCTCCCCCAGCCTTGTGAACTGGTATAGGGGTCATGGACCCCTTACCAGTTCACAAGGGGTTAAATGTAAAAAAAAAACACAGACACACAAAGAGAAAAAATATTTTATTATTTTTTTTTTAATACTTACCTCCCATCCATAGTGGAGCACTCTTTCAGCCTTTTATAGCTGCTGGATGACCGAAAACAAAAGGGTTAATTAAAAAAAAAATGACATAGGGTTCCCCCTCCTAGGGGGGGGGGACCCCATTTTTTTTTGGAATTTTAAGGGTTAAAAACCCTTAAAAATCCAAAAAAAAAAAATGACGTAGGGTCCCCCCTACCCAGCATTACCGACCCGGGCCAGCTATGGGGGCTTGTAGAACAGGGCGCAGGGGCCAGCGTTGGTGGCCCCTGGCCCTGCAGGCTACTAGCCCACATAGCCACTAAGTGGCCCGGGCCCTTCTGCCCCCCCCTGGCCGTTGGGGAGGCAGGTAATGGGGGGCTGGGGGTTATGGCAAGTCACCCGCTTGCTGCAGGTGACCTGCCATACCCAGAGCCTTGTGAACTGGTATAAGGGGTCTCATGGACCCCTTACCAGTTCACAAAGGGTTAAATGAAAAAAAACACCACACAAAAATATTTTATTAAAAAAAAAAAAAAATTTTACTCCTTTGTCCCGCGCCGCTCTGCTGACAGATGCCGGTGATCGGCATCCAGAGAAGGGGGAGACAGGAGATCAGAGGATCTCCTGCCACCTCCTTCCCCGTTGCCGATCACCGGCATCTGACAGCTGAGAACGCTGAAGCCTGAAGTGATCGGGGCTGGGATGACGTCATAGCCCCGCCCCCAAAAGGGGCGGGGCTTGGCGTGAAGACGGGTCGGGGCTTAGCGGCAAGATGGCGGCCGCCATCGAGGAGGAGAGAGGAGAGAGCCTCCCGGGCTCTCTCCTGAAGATCGGTAAGTCCTGGGGGGCGATCGGAGGCCCCCCAGGTGAAGAGGAGGGACAGCGGGAGCCAGCGCACACGCAGGTAAGTGAATGTCATTTTTATTTTTTTATTTTTTTTACAGCTAGCAGCTGCTGCTGCAGAAGCGGGGGGGGCGGCCTATTCCGGGGGCTCTCCTGGAGCCATCCGACCCCCCACGGGGGATCGGATGGCACCAAATTAAAGAGGAGACCCGGCCGGATCCAACGAGGGGTCAGGTGAGTAATTTTTTTTTTTTTTTGCCCACTAGCAGGGGTAAATGCCAGGCACGTAAATTTTACGTGGCTGGCACTTAAGTGACGGATAGGCAACCACGTAAATTTTACGTGGCTGGCATTTAAAGGGTTAAGGGCTGTGGTGATACAGGATCACGTTTTCACATATTCTGGGAGTGTCCTAAGGTCAATCGGTTAGGGATTAGGGTTTATATTATTTGTTCCACATATTTTTTATTGAGGTTTAAGACAGATAAGCAGTGCAATATCTTTTTCACATTTACATGGATCATGTAGGTATCAATTGACTAACTAACTCTCAATAACAGCACTAACTCAATAACAGCAATAACGATGACCACATTATTACATAGGAGTCCAGCTTGGAAGAAAACTGAAGGAGGACACAAACGAGATAAGAAATAGGAACATTAGGAATCGATTAAGCTGGAAAGGGAAGAACAGAAAAGACAATTCTGTGAGTACTCAACTGTAGAATTGCTTTTACGTTGCATGGCACGGCCTGCTTCAAAAATTCCTTACATATGGGTTATTCCGCCACAAGGTGGTGTAATGTACTGCAGAAGAGTTGTGGATCCTCCCGGCCGGTACCCTATAAAAACGAGATCAACCATAGAGTTCTCCAGCGTTAACAAGCAGTAATACAAGAAGCCGGGAGATAATAAAGGTAAAAAATGTAAAAAGGTAAAAAACCCCAACTAACTTGGAACAATCACCATGAAGAGGAAACCAAGAATAACGATAACAAGGGTGGGGTGAAGCAGGCCGTGCCATGCAAAGTAAAAGCAATTCTACAGGTGAGTACTCACAGAATTGTCTTTTTCCTATTGCATGGCACGGCCTGCTTCAAGAATTCCTTACATATGGGACGTCCAACAGCAGTGTCCGTAAGGAAGGGTGGGATCCCCAAAGAGTAACGGCAGGTAGTTTAAACCACTACCGCCTGAAGTACCTTGCGGCCAAAAGCAGCATCAGCTGAGGCCTTAACATCAATCTTGTAAAACTTAGAAAAGGTATGAACAGAAAAAACAAGTTGCGGCCTTACAAACTTGTTCAACAGAAGCTTGGTGCAGAAAAGCCCAAGAAGCACCAATAGCACGAGTGGAATGAGCAGTAAGGCGGAAGGGAGGTTCCTTCCCCTCAGCAGAATAGGCTTGCACCACCGCCTGACGGATCCACTTGCTGATAGTGGATTTAGCCGGAGGCAAACCCTTCGTAGGTCCAGAAGGAAGAACAAAAAGAGCATCAGATTTCCTGAAAGACTCAGTAGCAACCAAATACAACTTCAGAGCCCTGACCATATCCAGAGAATGCAAGGTCTGCTCCTTTGAATTAGCAGGATAAGGACACAAAGAAGGCAAAACAATGTCCTGATTGAGATGAAAAGCAGACACAACCTTAGGCAAGAAATCCGGCTTAAGCCGAAACACCACCTTATCCTGATGCCGCTCAAAATAATACAATTCTGTGAGTACTCACCTGTAAAATTGGTATTATAAGTATACAGCACGTTCTGTTCCAGAAAATTCCTTACACATGGGTTATACATCCACAAGATGGCGCTGGACTGCAGAAAAAGACTTGTGGCCACTCCCGGCCTCTTAAATAGCCAGGAACCTCCCACTAAGTCCCAGTGTTGACAAGCAGTTATACAAGAAGCCGGGAGAATCAATAAACATAAAACAATCACCATACAGGGGCAACCAAGAATAATGATAACAAGGGCGGGATGGAACAGGACGTGCTGTATACTTACAATACCAATTCTACAGGTGAGTACTCACAGAATTGTATTATTCCAAGTGTGCAGCACGTCCTGTTCCAGAATATTCCTTACACATGGGACATCCAACAGCAGTGTCCGTAAGGTAGGGTGGGATCCCCAAAAGCAACAGTGGGCAGTTTAAACCACTGCCGCCTGCAGAACTTTGCGGCCAAAAGCAGCGTCAGCTGAGGCCCTAACATCAACCAAGTAAAACTTTGAAAAAGTATGAACAGAAGACCAAGTGGCGGCCTTGCAAACTTGTTCAACAGAAGCTTGGTGCTGAAAGGCCCAAGAGGCACCAATAGCACGAGTAGAATGAGCAGTAAGGCGGAAGGGAGGCTCCTTCCCCTTAGCAGAGTAGGCTTGTACCACCGCCTGATGGATTCACTTACTGATAGTGGATTTAGCCGAAGGCAAACCCTTCCTAGGACCAGAAGGGAGAACAAAAAGCGCATCAGTCTTCCTGAAGGATTCAGTAGCTACCAGATAAAACGTCAAAGTCCAAACCACATCCAAAGAATATAGGACCCGTTCCTTAGGATTACTAGGATTAGGACACAGAGAAGGCAAAACAATGTCCTGATTGAGATGAAAAGCAGGGAGAGAATGAGAGAATAATGGATTGCACCGTCCTTCTATCTATCATATAGGTGCAATGGCCAATATGGTAGGTAAAGAAACTCGAGTTTAAATAGTGAGGGGAACCTGGATTTAAATCCCCTCAAAAATGACCACCATATATCAGGCCGCACTCAATGTATTAAAATATACATATATTTTATTAATAAATAAATTGGTCTCATAATAATCTCAAAAAAGTTATATATACAAGTGAGAAATTACTATCAGCAAAAACAACAACACAAGACATTGTTAAAAAACATATATACAAACACGGGGGATCCTATCAATGGAGACTCTGTTATATATTACTAATACTGGGAGGTAATGCTGGGAGGTAATAAAAATCAAGTCAATACAATCAAGTGTTGGAATAATGTATATAAGTACGCCGATGAGAAAGAAAATGGAGGGAAGTATGTGACACGTGAGAACAAGCTATACCAATGTATGTGTGTATATAGTGAACAACATGATTAAATCGATTAGAAAACTAAAAATTGTTATATTCAAACTATGGAAGCTATAAGCAAAAGGTGTACCAAAATAAAGTGCATAAAGAGTTAAAAATCACAATACAGTGCTAAGTCCAAAGTGCTGCAGTGCAATACAGCGTATGTATAGAGACTAAACCAACCACACAGATATAAACAGTAAAATATACCAAAGGTAGCTACCCAGCAGGAATGTAAGGCAAAAAATACAAATAACAACAATTTACATCACCTGTCTCCCGGGGGTCCCCCGCCGCAGCCGCCACCGACGCGTTGCGTGTCAAGCAGACACTTCGCCAGGGTGTATCGGCTGGTGGGGATTCCCTCTCCTTAAATACCCCAAGACAGTAAAATGCTGGCCAATGAGACGAGGCCGCGTCCCCGCCAACACGCACGCCCCGCCCGGCCAATCAACGGAGCCGTAAGGGCAGTACGTGCGACAGCACGCAGCCGCGTCATCACTACGCCGCATGTTGCGGTGTGCGCCTGCGCGAGGCGCGCCGCCGGGCGCGCGGCGGGCCGGGCACACTCCCCTGCAGTAGGAGGTCCCGGTCCAGCCACCCGCCCGGCCGCGCGCACATCGCGCCTGCGCACACCGTCCACCCCGCAGCTGAACCCATAGTCAGAAGCAGGAACGTGGAGGGTGAGTATTCAGGGAGGGGAGGAAAAACACCACAACAAGAAATATACATAAGTAACACTAACATAAGGGACAATGGTACAAATACAACATAACTGTTACAATACATCAAATACAACACCAATGATATATACAAGTATGTCATATATTGCTGGAGAAATAAGTTACTAGTATATTCATATAGATTCTAGTGGAAAAGGTGGACAAAATGAGGGTGTGTATTAGTGTACAACCCAAAAATCATTATTCAAGGGTAATAATTATAACCACTACCAATAGTAGTTCTGAGGTATATTATAAGAATAAGCGCACATGTCACAGGTGCCCCATCCCCTATATTAAAAACGGGGCGGAGAGCCACCCCATAAGCCGTACAGGAATGTCACCATTGTTATAAGACTAAAGGGGCATAAACCAAAGAAAATAGGAAGGGCAATTGATGATAAATTATAATCATATTATAATGCAGACAGTAGTTAAAGGGTGAATACATCATAACATGGGTCCACCAGCTGCATTATTTTATTATTATATTTATATTTAAATCCGGCTTAGGGGTATCCAAACTGGAAAAAAGTCACCAGATAGAGTAGATAGGGGGGTCCCCAAGCTATACAATTGTAAGGGATACAGTTATTTACACAAACCCCAAAAATGCAATGGGGGCTAATAAAACATTGAAAAGGCCATGATAGAGTTTGTCCCTAATGTATCCTGGGGTCAAGATTATATAGTTGATTACATACCAGGCGCAGGTTATTTACAAGTGGTAATCATATGAAAAAGATCAAGGCGGAGCCGTTTGTAGCAGAGATAAATACTGACACCTCAGATAAGCCAATGAGTTGGTCCCCAATGCAGCATACAAATAGAAGTTATTAATCAATCTAATTTGTGTGGTCGCAGTACACAACAAATGACTAATGCTGCACACACCGAACATGCCATAGATGCAGGTAGTTGTTGCTTGCCAGGTCATTCCTCACCGGAGTTTGCACCAGTAATTGTTATTCACAAATATGTGTTTGTTCCCCTGTAAAAAATAAAAATGATAATGACAGTATAATCAATCCATGTGATAAAAGGTATTAGCAGGATTGTAATAAAGACCCAAGTATATCTGGGTCCAAAATAAGCATCATGCAAACGCATGGTGCCACGCACAGATGTCATCAGTGGTACTGAGAATCAAAAGGAGGAAAAGAAAAGATGCCCATATCTGTAATAGAAACTATCAGATATGGTAATCCTGAAGGGGACCCCAACAGATCATCTAATTAGTCACAGTCCCGGCCCAGAAAAGAGGTGAATCCAAAGTCCTCATTCATCCCATATGGGGCGCGTGTTCTTAAGGTATATATCCATTGGGTTTCTTTTTGTTCAAGCCTCCTTTTTATATTACCACCTCTAATCCCCAGATGTACCTGATCAATGAACAATACTTTCATACCTGCCGGGCTCCCTTGATGAATATGTAAAAAATGGGCCGCTACTGGGGTAAGTGGTTTCCCACTCTCTGCATCTCGTGCAGCCAATCTGATGGTCGAGAGGTGCTTCTGGATCCTAATCTTCACTGCATTTATGGTCTCGCCCACGTAATATTTGGGGCATGGGCATTTGAGTACATAAATTACCCGCTGCGACTTGCAATTAAGATGTTTCCTCAATTTGATGTCCCTTGAGGTGTGTAGGTCCTGAATAACACTGGTCTTCTCCACAAGGGGGCAAACAGTGCACCCCCCACATGGTCTACTCATTGCTCCAGGCAGGGTTTGTAACCACGTTGCCGGTGTGGTAAAGTGGCTGGTGCACAACCGATCTCTCAGGCTAGGAGCCCTTTTGGCCGTCAACAAAGGGCCGCTCCCTATCCAGGAAGCCAATTGGGGATCCGATCGAAGGACCGCCCAGTGTGTTGTCAAAATGTCTCTCAGATGTTTCCAATCATTATTATATCTAGTAATAAATCTCACCTGGTTATCGGCCGTCCTTTTCCTGTATGTCAGTAATTGATCTCTAGGTGTTTGTAGGGCCCGTTTGGCAGCTCTATCCACAACCCTGCTAGGGTATCCTCTTCTTAAAAAACGGGCTCGCATGTCCTTGATCTCTTCTTTAAAGTTTTCCTCATCAGAACAGTTTCTTCTCAGCCTCAACATTTGTCCAACCGGGATGCCCTGTTTAAGTCTCTTCTGATGAAAGCTGGTAAAGTGCAACAAGGCATTAGTAGTGGTAGGTTTCCTGTATAGATGTGTGGAAACAAGTCCATCAACACCGACCTGTAAAATCAGGTCCAAAAATACGGCCCTGTGTGGTGAGTAAGTATATGTGAGGTGTATATTAAAAGAATTAATATTCAGAGATGAAATAAATTCCTCACATAAATGGGCGGGGCCCTGCCACAGAAAGAGGATATCATCAATGAACCTGTACCAGCCCAAGATATAGGGCTGGTACAGGCTCATCTCCTCCCCCCAAACTACCTCACGTTCCCACCATCCCAGGAAGAGATTAGCAATGGAGGGTGCACATTTGGCACCCATGGCCACCCCCCTGATCTGTTTGTAGTACCTCTCGTTGAAAACGAAAAAATTGTGGGTCAATATGAACCTCAATAAATCAATGGAAAATTGATGCAATGATCTCTTGTCATTAGATTCCATGTCTAGGAAGTATTTGGTTACATGTATGGCCATGTGGTGCGATATATTGGTGTACAACGCCTCCACGTCGCATGTAACCAGCAGAGTATTTTCAGGGACATGTAGTGAATTCATCCGATTTAATACATCGGTCGAATCCCGTAGATAGGAATCCAAAGTTAGAACATGAGGTTGGAGTAAACTGTCAATAAAGGTACATGCATGCTCAGTCAGACTGCCGATACCTGATATGATGGGACGTCCAGGAGGTTTCTTGATGTCCTTGTGCACTTTCGGTAGCATATAGAAGGTAGCCACCCGAGGGTACTCCACCTTCAAAAATGTAAGCAAAGTATTGTTGATAATATTATTTGCAAATGCCTCATCCAACATGGTGTCTAATTCCTGTTTATATGCTTTAACTGGATTGCTGTCTAATCTCTGATAAGTATGGGCATCTGACAGTTGTCTGTTAGCCTCCTCAAGGTAATATTGTCGGGGGAGAACAACAATGTTCCCCCCCTTGTCCGCTTCCTTAACAATGATGTCCTCCCGTTTTTGTAAAGTGCATAGGGCATCCCATTCCTCCCTAGTAAGATTTTTGGGAGATCTATTAGGTGCCATGTCCCTAATATCTTTGCTTACCATCTCAAAAAAGATCCTTATGGCTGGCACATTTGTCCACGCGGGAGTAAAGGTAGAGGGTTTCCTTAGCGTAGGCCCTTGTTTAGTGGATTCTTGTTCATCCAACAAAGCGACCAAATCCTGTAGTGCTTGTTCCTCCCGAGTGTCTAGTGCGGGCACCGGTGTTGTCTGATCTGTATTTGAAAAATAATGCTTCAATGATAAGCGTCTGCAATACAGGAACAGATCCTTAATAACATCAAATTTGTTAATATTGGCCGTGGGTGAAAAATTGAGGCCCCTAGCTAAGAGTGTTAGTTGTGATTCTGTTAATGGAATGTCCGTTAAGTTGATAATCTCTAGTTCCGAGTCAACCGTCCGCGATTGGATCGGCGTGGTGACTGTACCCGCCTCCGTTTGATCTCCCGAGGGCGTAACCGATGGTGCTCCCTGTGTCCCGTATCTCTGTCTCTGTTGTCTGTTTCTCCTCTTGTGCCCCCCCCTCCTTGTTCTCCTATGGGGCCCTCCTCTAAAAAACTCAGATCAGCAGAGGATCGGTCAGATGACCGGCTGGAGATAGATGATGTATAAGTTGAAGAGCCATGTCTCCTAGTGTAATTGTTGGAGGAAAGATCCCTCCTATCAGAATGAGAAGGGGGTTGTCCCCTATGTCTACCATGGTTAGAGGAATTCCGTCCATTTCCATGGTGCCTCCATTTATACACTTTACCAGTGCTAGCGTCTTGTTTATCTCTGTCCAGTTTGTGTCTTTTATTATCCATTACCTCCTTTTCATACCTTTCCAATTCTTTGGAAAGGTTTTCCGTAAAGGTGGCAATCTGCTCTTGAATTTTTAGGAGATTTAATTGTGAATATAGTTCCTGTAGTTGGAGCTTAATCGTGTCCAATATAGTTTTGTCCTCATTGATAAGCATATCAATGAGTGACATGGAACAGGTATGTAAAATCTGTTCCCATTGTTGCTTGAAATCAGGGGAGACTTCCCAGGCCGGGAAGATTTGTACTCGAAGCCCCCGCGGGATAAGCCCCAATTCTTTGTACAATTGCAGACTGTGAATGTTCCACCAAATACGGAGATAATCCCGCCGAGCCCTTTTAATAGATCTGAACAAGGATTCTTGTGTAATAGTGTCCTCTAGTGATGTCTGGGGACCAGGTGTGGCCATGTGTTTGAGTGTTGCCAACTTTTTGGACCACTCATTTTCCACTGTTTCAAAATTGATTGCCATAATCTGGACGTGCACTATCCGTAGGGACAGAATCACTCAGTGTTTTGTCCAAGCCAGGAAGAGAATGAGAGAATAATGGATTGCACCGTCCTTCTATCTATCATATAGGTGCAATGGCCAATATGGTAGGTAAAGAAACTCGAGTTTAAATAGTGAGGGGAACCTGGATTTAAATCCCCTCAAAAATGACCACCATATATCAGGCCGCACTCAATGTATTAAAATATACATATATTTTATTAATAAATAAATTGGTCTCATAATAATCTCAAAAAAGTTATATATACAAGTGAGAAATTACTATCAGCAAAAACAACAACACAAGACATTGTTAAAAAACATATATACAAACACGGGGGATCCTATCAATGGAGACTCTGTTATATATTACTAATACTGGGAGGTAATGCTGGGAGGTAATAAAAATCAAGTCAATACAATCAAGTGTTGGAATAATGTATATAAGTACGCCGATGAGAAAGAAAATGGAGGGAAGTATGTGACACGTGAGAACAAGCTATACCAATGTATGTGTGTATATAGTGAACAACATGATTAAATCGATTAGAAAACTAAAAATTGTTATATTCAAACTATGGAAGCTATAAGCAAAAGGTGTACCAAAATAAAGTGCATAAAGAGTTAAAAATCACAATACAGTGCTAAGTCCAAAGTGCTGCAGTGCAATACAGCGTATGTATAGAGACTAAACCAACCACACAGATATAAACAGTAAAATATACCAAAGGTAGCTACCCAGCAGGAATGTAAGGCAAAAAATACAAATAACAACAATTTACATCACCTGTCTCCCGGGGGTCCCCCGCCGCAGCCGCCACCGACGCGTTGCGTGTCAAGCAGACACTTCGCCAGGGTGTATCGGCTGGTGGGGATTCCCTCTCCTTAAATACCCCAAGACAGTAAAATGCTGGCCAATGAGACGAGGCCGCGTCCCCGCCAACACGCACGCCCCGCCCGGCCAATCAACGGAGCCGTAAGGGCAGTACGTGCGACAGCACGCAGCCGCGTCATCACTACGCCGCATGTTGCGGTGTGCGCCTGCGCGAGGCGCGCCGCCGGGCGCGCGGCGGGCCGGGCACACTCCCCTGCAGTAGGAGGTCCCGGTCCAGCCACCCGCCCGGCCGCGCGCACATCGCGCCTGCGCACACCGTCCACCCCGCAGCTGAACCCATAGTCAGAAGCAGGAACGTGGAGGGTGAGTATTCAGGGAGGGGAGGAAAAACACCACAACAAGAAATATACATAAGTAACACTAACATAAGGGACAATGGTACAAATACAACATAACTGTTACAATACATCAAATACAACACCAATGATATATACAAGTATGTCATATATTGCTGGAGAAATAAGTTACTAGTATATTCATATAGATTCTAGTGGAAAAGGTGGACAAAATGAGGGTGTGTATTAGTGTACAACCCAAAAATCATTATTCAAGGGTAATAATTATAACCACTACCAATAGTAGTTCTGAGGTATATTATAAGAATAAGCGCACATGTCACAGGTGCCCCATCCCCTATATTAAAAACGGGGCGGAGAGCCACCCCATAAGCCGTACAGGAATGTCACCATTGTTATAAGACTAAAGGGGCATAAACCAAAGAAAATAGGAAGGGCAATTGATGATAAATTATAATCATATTATAATGCAGACAGTAGTTAAAGGGTGAATACATCATAACATGGGTCCACCAGCTGCATTATTTTATTATTATATTTATATTTAAATCCGGCTTAGGGGTATCCAAACTGGAAAAAAGTCACCAGATAGAGTAGATAGGGGGGTCCCCAAGCTATACAATTGTAAGGGATACAGTTATTTACACAAACCCCAAAAATGCAATGGGGGCTAATAAAACATTGAAAAGGCCATGATAGAGTTTGTCCCTAATGTATCCTGGGGTCAAGATTATATAGTTGATTACATACCAGGCGCAGGTTATTTACAAGTGGTAATCATATGAAAAAGATCAAGGCGGAGCCGTTTGTAGCAGAGATAAATACTGACACCTCAGATAAGCCAATGAGTTGGTCCCCAATGCAGCATACAAATAGAAGTTATTAATCAATCTAATTTGTGTGGTCGCAGTACACAACAAATGACTAATGCTGCACACACCGAACATGCCATAGATGCAGGTAGTTGTTGCTTGCCAGGTCATTCCTCACCGGAGTTTGCACCAGTAATTGTTATTCACAAATATGTGTTTGTTCCCCTGTAAAAAATAAAAATGATAATGACAGTATAATCAATCCATGTGATAAAAGGTATTAGCAGGATTGTAATAAAGACCCAAGTATATCTGGGTCCAAAATAAGCATCATGCAAACGCATGGTGCCACGCACAGATGTCATCAGTGGTACTGAGAATCAAAAGGAGGAAAAGAAAAGATGCCCATATCTGTAATAGAAACTATCAGATATGGTAATCCTGAAGGGGACCCCAACAGATCATCTAATTAGTCACAGTCCCGGCCCAGAAAAGAGGTGAATCCAAAGTCCTCATTCATCCCATATGGGGCGCGTGTTCTTAAGGTATATATCCATTGGGTTTCTTTTTGTTCAAGCCTCCTTTTTATATTACCACCTCTAATCCCCAGATGTACCTGATCAATGAACAATACTTTCATACCTGCCGGGCTCCCTTGATGAATATGTAAAAAATGGGCCGCTACTGGGGTAAGTGGTTTCCCACTCTCTGCATCTCGTGCAGCCAATCTGATGGTCGAGAGGTGCTTCTGGATCCTAATCTTCACTGCATTTATGGTCTCGCCCACGTAATATTTGGGGCATGGGCATTTGAGTACATAAATTACCCGCTGCGACTTGCAATTAAGATGTTTCCTCAATTTGATGTCCCTTGAGGTGTGTAGGTCCTGAATAACACTGGTCTTCTCCACAAGGGGGCAAACAGTGCCAAAAGGGCTCCTAGCCTGAGAGATCGGTTGTGCACCAGCCACTTTACCACACCGGCAACGTGGTTACAAACCCTGCCTGGAGCAATGAGTAGACCATGTGGGGGGTGCACTGTTTGCCCCCTTGTGGAGAAGACCAGTGTTATTCAGGACCTACACACCTCAAGGGACATCAAATTGAGGAAACATCTTAATTGCAAGTCGCAGCGGGTAATTTATGTACTCAAATGCCCATGCCCCAAATATTACGTGGGCGAGACCATAAATGCAGTGAAGATTAGGATCCAGAAGCACCTCTCGACCATCAGATTGGCTGCACGAGATGCAGAGAGTGGGAAACCACTTACCCCAGTAGCGGCCCATTTTTTACATATTCATCAAGGGAGCCCGGCAGGTATGAAAGTATTGTTCATTGATCAGGTACATCTGGGGATTAGAGGTGGTAATATAAAAAGGAGGCTTGAACAAAAAGAAACCCAATGGATATATACCTTAAGAACACGCGCCCCATATGGGATGAATGAGGACTTTGGATTCACCTCTTTTCTGGGCCGGGACTGTGACTAATTAGATGATCTGTTGGGGTCCCCTTCAGGATTACCATATCTGATAGTTTCTATTACAGATATGGGCATCTTTTCTTTTCCTCCTTTTGATTCTCAGTACCACTGATGACATCTGTGCGTGGCACCATGCGTTTGCATGATGCTTATTTTGGACCCAGATATACTTGGGTCTTTATTACAATCCTGCTAATACCTTTTATCACATGGATTGATTATACTGTCATTATCATTTTTATTTTTTACAGGGGAACAAACACATATTTGTGAATAACAATTACTGGTGCAAACTCCGGTGAGGAATGACCTGGCAAGCAACAACTACCTGCATCTATGGCATGTTCGGTGTGTGCAGCATTAGTCATTTGTTGTGTACTGCGACCACACAAATTAGATTGATTAATAACTTCTATTTGTATGCTGCATTGGGGACCAACTCATTGGCTTATCTGAGGTGTCAGTATTTATCTCTGCTACAAACGGCTCCGCCTTGATCTTTTTCATATGATTACCACTTGTAAATAACCTGCGCCTGGTATGTAATCAACTATATAATCTTGACCCCAGGATACATTAGGGACAAACTCTATCATGGCCTTTTCAATGTTTTATTAGCCCCCATTGCATTTTTGGGGTTTGTGTAAATAACTGTATCCCTTACAATTGTATAGCTTGGGGACCCCCCTATCTACTCTATCTGGTGACTTTTTTCCAGTTTGGATACCCCTAAGCCGGATTTAAATATAAATATAATAATAAAATAATGCAGCTGGTGGACCCATGTTATGATGTATTCACCCTTTAACTACTGTCTGCATTATAATATGATTATAATTTATCATCAATTGCCCTTCCTATTTTCTTTGGTTTATGCCCCTTTAGTCTTATAACAATGGTGACATTCCTGTACGGCTTATGGGGTGGCTCTCCGCCCCGTTTTTAATATAGGGGATGGGGCACCTGTGACATGTGCGCTTATTCTTATAATATACCTCAGAACTACTATTGGTAGTGGTTATAATTATTACCCT
Organism: Gastrophryne carolinensis; assembly: GCA_027917425.1. Lineage (NCBI taxonomy): Eukaryota > Metazoa > Chordata > Amphibia > Anura > Microhylidae > Gastrophryne > Gastrophryne carolinensis. The sequence continues at coordinate 120,153,360 of CM051243.1, forward strand.
TGAATAATGATTTTTGGGTTGTACACTAATACACACCCTCATTTTGTCCACCTTTTCCACTAGAATCTATATGAATATACTAGTAACTTATTTCTCCAGCAATATATGACATACTTGTATATATCATTGGTGTTGTATTTGATGTATTGTAACAGTTATGTTGTATTTGTACCATTGTCCCTTATGTTAGTGTTACTTATGTATATTTCTTGTTGTGGTGTTTTTCCTCCCCTCCCTGAATACTCACCCTCCACGTTCCTGCTTCTGACTATGGGTTCAGCTGCGGGGTGGACGGTGTGCGCAGGCGCGATGTGCGCGCGGCCGGGCGGGTGGCTGGACCGGGACCTCCTACTGCAGGGGAGTGTGCCCGGCCCGCCGCGCGCCCGGCGGCGCGCCTCGCGCAGGCGCACACCGCAACATGCGGCGTAGTGATGACGCGGCTGCGTGCTGTCGCACGTACTGCCCTTACGGCTCCGTTGATTGGCCGGGCGGGGCGTGCGTGTTGGCGGGGACGCGGCCTCGTCTCATTGGCCAGCATTTTACTGTCTTGGGGTATTTAAGGAGAGGGAATCCCCACCAGCCGATACACCCTGGCGAAGTGTCTGCTTGACACGCAACGCGTCGGTGGCGGCTGCGGCGGGGGACCCCCGGGAGACAGGTGATGTAAATTGTTGTTATTTGTATTTTTTGCCTTACATTCCTGCTGGGTAGCTACCTTTGGTATATTTTACTGTTTATATCTGTGTGGTTGGTTTAGTCTCTATACATACGCTGTATTGCACTGCAGCACTTTGGACTTAGCACTGTATTGTGATTTTTAACTCTTTATGCACTTTATTTTGGTACACCTTTTGCTTATAGCTTCCATAGTTTGAATATAACAATTTTTAGTTTTCTAATCGATTTAATCATGTTGTTCACTATATACACACATACATTGGTATAGCTTGTTCTCACGTGTCACATACTTCCCTCCATTTTCTTTCTCATCGGCGTACTTATATACATTATTCCAACACTTGATTGTATTGACTTGATTTTTATTACCTCCCAGCATTACCTCCCAGTATTAGTAATATATAACAGAGTCTCCATTGATAGGATCCCCCGTGTTTGTATATATGTTTTTTAACAATGTCTTGTGTTGTTGTTTTTGCTGATAGTAATTTCTCACTTGTATATATAACTTTTTTGAGATTATTATGAGACCAATTTATTTATTAATAAAATATATGTATATTTTAATACATTGAGTGCGGCCTGATATATGGTGGTCATTTTTGAGGGGATTTAAATCCAGGTTCCCCTCACTATTTAAACTCGAGTTTCTTTACCTACCATATTGGCCATTGCACCTATATGATAGATAGAAGGACGGTGCAATCCATTATTCTCTCATTCTCTTCCTGGCTTGGACAAAACACTGAGTGATTCTGTCCCTACGGATAGTGCACGTCCAGATTATGGCAATCAATTTTGAAACAGTGGAAAATGAGTGGTCCAAAAAGTTGGCAACACTCAAACACATGGCCACACCTGGACCCCAGACATCACTAGAGGACACTATTACACAAGAATCCTTGTTCAGATCTATTAAAAGGGCTCGGCGGGATTATCTCCGTATTTGGTGGAACATTCACAGTCTGCAATTGTACAAAGAATTGGGGCTTATCCCGCGGGGGCTTCGAGTACAAATCTTCCCGGCCTGGGAAGTCTCCCCTGATTTCAAGCAACAATGGGAACAGATTTTACATACCTGTTCCATGTCACTCATTGATATGCTTATCAATGAGGACAAAACTATATTGGACACGATTAAGCTCCAACTACAGGAACTATATTCACAATTAAATCTCCTAAAAATTCAAGAGCAGATTGCCACCTTTACGGAAAACCTTTCCAAAGAATTGGAAAGGTATGAAAAGGAGGTAATGGATAATAAAAGACACAAACTGGACAGAGATAAACAAGACGCTAGCACTGGTAAAGTGTATAAATGGAGGCACCATGGAAATGGACGGAATTCCTCTAACCATGGTAGACATAGGGGACAACCCCCTTCTCATTCTGATAGGAGGGATCTTTCCTCCAACAATTACACTAGGAGACATGGCTCTTCAACTTATACATCATCTATCTCCAGCCGGTCATCTGACCGATCCTCTGCTGATCTGAGTTTTTTAGAGGAGGGCCCCATAGGAGAACAAGGAGGGGGGGGCACAAGAGGAGAAACAGACAACAGAGACAGAGATACGGGACACAGGGAGCACCATCGGTTACGCCCTCGGGAGATCAAACGGAGGCGGGTACAGTCACCACGCCGATCCAATCGCGGACGGTTGACTCGGAACTAGAGATTATCAACTTAACGGACATTCCATTAACAGAATCACAACTAACACTCTTAGCTAGGGGCCTCAATTTTTCACCCACGGCCAATATTAACAAATTTGATGTTATTAAGGATCTGTTCCTGTATTGCAGACGCTTATCATTGAAGCATTATTTTTCAAATACAGATCAGACAACACCGGTGCCCGCACTAGACACTCGGGAGGAACAAGCACTACAGGATTTGGTCGCTTTGTTGGATGAACAAGAATCCACTAAACAAGGGCCTACGCTAAGGAAACCCTCTACCTTTACTCCCGCGTGGACAAATGTGCCAGCCATAAGGATCTTTTTTGAGATGGTAAGCAAAGATATTAGGGACATGGCACCTAATAGATCTCCCAAAAATCTTACTAGGGAGGAATGGGATGCCCTATGCACTTTACAAAAACGGGAGGACATCATTGTTAAGGAAGCGGACAAGGGGGGGAACATTGTTGTTCTCCCCCGACAATATTACCTTGAGGAGGCTAACAGACAACTGTCAGATGCCCATACTTATCAGAGATTAGACAGCAATCCAGTTAAAGCATATAAACAGGAATTAGACACCATGTTGGATGAGGCATTTGCAAATAATATTATCAACAATACTTTGCTTACATTTTTGAAGGTGGAGTACCCTCGGGTGGCTACCTTCTATATGCTACCGAAAGTGCACAAGGACATCAAGAAACCTCCTGGACGTCCCATCATATCAGGTATCGGCAGTCTGACTGAGCATGCATGTACCTTTATTGACAGTTTACTCCAACCTCATGTTCTAACTTTGGATTCCTATCTACGGGATTCGACCGATGTATTAAATCGGATGAATTCACTACATGTCCCTGAAAATACTCTGCTGGTTACATGCGACGTGGAGGCGTTGTACACCAATATATCGCACCACATGGCCATACATGTAACCAAATACTTCCTAGACATGGAATCTAATGACAAGAGATCATTGCATCAATTTTCCATTGATTTATTGAGGTTCATATTGACCCACAATTTTTTCGTTTTCAACGAGAGGTACTACAAACAGATCAGGGGGGTGGCCATGGGTGCCAAATGTGCACCCTCCATTGCTAATCTCTTCCTGGGATGGTGGGAACGTGAGGTAGTTTGGGGGGAGGAGATGAGCCTGTACCAGCCCTATATCTTGGGCTGGTACAGGTTCATTGATGATATCCTCTTTCTGTGGCAGGGCCCCGCCCATTTATGTGAGGAATTTATTTCATCTCTGAATATTAATTCTTTTAATATACACCTCACATATACTTACTCACCACACAGGGCCGTATTTTTGGACCTGATTTTACAGGTCGGTGTTGATGGACTTGTTTCCACACATCTATACAGGAAACCTACCACTACTAATGCCTTGTTGCACTTTACCAGCTTTCATCAGAAGAGACTTAAACAGGGCATCCCGGTTGGACAAATGTTGAGGCTGAGAAGAAACTGTTCTGATGAGGAAAACTTTAAAGAAGAGATCAAGGACATGCGAGCCCGTTTTTTAAGAAGAGGATACCCTAGCAGGGTTGTGGATAGAGCTGCCAAACGGGCCCTACAAACACCTAGAGATCAATTACTGACATACAGGAAAAGGACGGCCGATAACCAGGTGAGATTTATTACTAGATATAATAATGATTGGAAACATCTGAGAGACATTTTGACAACACACTGGGCGGTCCTTCGATCGGATCCCCAATTGGCTTCCTGGATAGGGAGCGGCCCTTTGTTGACGGCCAAAAGGGCTCCTAGCCTGAGAGATCGGTTGTGCACCAGCCACTTTACCACACCGGCAACGTGGTTACAAACCCTGCCTGGAGCAATGAGTAGACCATGTGGGGGGTGCACTGTTTGCCCCCTTGTGGAGAAGACCAGTGTTATTCAGGACCTACACACCTCAAGGGACATCAAATTGAGGAAACATCTTAATTGCAAGTCGCAGCGGGTAATTTATGTACTCAAATGCCCATGCCCCAAATATTACGTGGGCGAGACCATAAATGCAGTGAAGATTAGGATCCAGAAGCACCTCTCGACCATCAGATTGGCTGCACGAGATGCAGAGAGTGGGAAACCACTTACCCCAGTAGCGGCCCATTTTTTACATATTCATCAAGGGAGCCCGGCAGGTATGAAAGTATTGTTCATTGATCAGGTACATCTGGGGATTAGAGGTGGTAATATAAAAAGGAGGCTTGAACAAAAAGAAACCCAATGGATATATACCTTAAGAACACGCGCCCCATATGGGATGAATGAGGACTTTGGATTCACCTCTTTTCTGGGCCGGGACTGTGACTAATTAGATGATCTGTTGGGGTCCCCTTCAGGATTACCATATCTGATAGTTTCTATTACAGATATGGGCATCTTTTCTTTTCCTCCTTTTGATTCTCAGTACCACTGATGACATCTGTGCGTGGCACCATGCGTTTGCATGATGCTTATTTTGGACCCAGATATACTTGGGTCTTTATTACAATCCTGCTAATACCTTTTATCACATGGATTGATTATACTGTCATTATCATTTTTATTTTTTACAGGGGAACAAACACATATTTGTGAATAACAATTACTGGTGCAAACTCCGGTGAGGAATGACCTGGCAAGCAACAACTACCTGCATCTATGGCATGTTCGGTGTGTGCAGCATTAGTCATTTGTTGTGTACTGCGACCACACAAATTAGATTGATTAATAACTTCTATTTGTATGCTGCATTGGGGACCAACTCATTGGCTTATCTGAGGTGTCAGTATTTATCTCTGCTACAAACGGCTCCGCCTTGATCTTTTTCATATGATTACCACTTGTAAATAACCTGCGCCTGGTATGTAATCAACTATATAATCTTGACCCCAGGATACATTAGGGACAAACTCTATCATGGCCTTTTCAATGTTTTATTAGCCCCCATTGCATTTTTGGGGTTTGTGTAAATAACTGTATCCCTTACAATTGTATAGCTTGGGGACCCCCCTATCTACTCTATCTGGTGACTTTTTTCCAGTTTGGATACCCCTAAGCCGGATTTAAATATAAATATAATAATAAAATAATGCAGCTGGTGGACCCATGTTATGATGTATTCACCCTTTAACTACTGTCTGCATTATAATATGATTATAATTTATCATCAATTGCCCTTCCTATTTTCTTTGGTTTATGCCCCTTTAGTCTTATAACAATGGTGACATTCCTGTACGGCTTATGGGGTGGCTCTCCGCCCCGTTTTTAATATAGGGGATGGGGCACCTGTGACATGTGCGCTTATTCTTATAATATACCTCAGAACTACTATTGGTAGTGGTTATAATTATTACCCTTGAATAATGATTTTTGGGTTGTACACTAATACACACCCTCATTTTGTCCACCTTTTCCACTAGAATCTATATGAATATACTAGTAACTTATTTCTCCAGCAATATATGACATACTTGTATATATCATTGGTG